>OZ043924.1:1701821-11701821 GCA_964056405.1 Acronicta alni | reverse complement strand
AGAAGTTTTCGTAACTTATGATTGGACGTGGGCGTATGCAAAGTTGCATCAATTAATACAACGCGAAGATGACTTTAATCAGCGAATGTTTTTCTAAATAAATACGCCATATTATAAAATATCAATTAATGTTTTTCGTTAACAAATCCAAAAGGCCATAATTAACCTGTATAATATATGTATGCTAGTTAATATTTAAACCATCAGTATCAAGCTTATCCATATTATTATTGTATGTAAAGTCTATTATTTTGTAGGTGATACCTATAAAAAAAATTGTTAGCTACTTCAATTTTATATTTTTATTGTTACCTAATGAATCGCTGACATTTTACTTAAATCGCTAATTGAGCGACATTTAGCTGACATTTGATTTGAATACAAAATATCAAGAAACAATGAAACAGCCTGTATTGTTCAATGTAAATGTCAACATTGAACTTGAATGTGTCGCGAACGTTTCGGGAATATGACATAAATTATATCAACCCTTATTGGATGAACGGAATGGAATAAATACCATATGTATTCTGGCTCAAGTTACGTTGCTTGCCGCGTACTAATTCCCCGAGCTTTTTGTACGAAATCACAAGCGAAAGCGGTTTGGTACACTATTTGTTGATATTTTTTTTTCTGTACACGGTAAGATGAAAGAAAGAAAGAAGAAATAAAATAGTTTATTCGCTACTAATATAGGACACACAAAAAATAAGTACAGAAGGGGAACATTCACTGAACACTAAATATAATACTCTACGACTATTATTCACTAGGACAAAATAAGTTCACAGTTTTGACGTGCGGAGTGTGTCCCAGATGACTTATATATAGAAGTATGTCAAGTTAAGTTGTCTGTAAGAGATAATTTTAAGCAATAAGACCGCCCATTGTAATATTTATGATTTATAAACATGTACTTGGCGTGTCTTTATGGTTCGCTATAAAGAATATTCTATTCTATTCTAATAAAATAATAATAAATCATGGAATATTTATTATATTGAATATTTGTATTTTTGTATTCTTACTTCTCCGATCATATCTAGATTTGACATGATTGTAGCAAAAATTGTACCAAAACCTGATACTTAACTAATGTGAAAACCAACTGTAAACTGTGTGAAAGTCAATATTTCATAACAATTTTAATAAAATTGTTTTTGAGTGTAGTGATGAAGCTACTTTTTACGGATTTCATCGCGTTGTATCTACTTATACCGTTGTATATTTTTATTTCAATATTTAGTGTTCCCCTTATTTTCAGAAATCAGTATTGTTTTAAGTTATTTTATTTTAAATGATTTAGGTACTTACAGGGATGCTGAATGTTTAATATGGAATCAATCGTAATAGGTATAGACTTTCGAAATATGAAAAAGTAATAATGATGGTAGGAACGCAAAGCTACAAAATAAAGATTTCCACTTTTTATTTATTTAAATTCACGTGGGAATGAAGCATTTGGATAAATCACATTTTTATTTCTGAAACTCGCTTTCTCTTGTAGCTTATGCCCTCGCTTTAACTGTCACCTATTGGTGCTGTCGCCCCACCGATTGTCATAGCTCGAATCGGTATGACATCTCATTGTGGCAGTAATTACGCCGTATTGTACATTTATGTTCACATATTGTTCATTTGGCGTGATCTTCTCTTGTATTGTTTGAACACTTGTTTGTTACTTGTTTTTATGATATAATTTGGCTTTTGTTTTGTTTATCTTTGTTTTTTTTCTTTTCAGTTGCAGTGCTGCACTAGAGATCACTCGTTACCTACTAAGTATGTATGCTCTAGGTGGATAAATCTCATGGTACGTACTTTCGCTGCATTTAAGAATATAATGACCTATACCTACAAAAATTTCATAGCCAATCGAACTTGAATAAAACAAAGTGTTCTAGAATCAAATTCAAATATTTGGGATCGTTATTTTTCAAATTATTTTCCCAGAGCTAAAAACCCTTTAGGCTTGAAATCTCTAATTGTCCTATATAATCAATAGAATCAAAAAATTGTTTCAAGGATTTACATTACAAAAACACCGTAGTTAAAAATCTAACCCACATTGGTTGGGGAACGAATCGGTAGAAATTGTTCTCAAACACGCAGCCATTCTCTAATCAAATCTCTCAGAACCCGCTTTGACGGCACCCGAACGTTGGCAAAAACGTGCATCGGAACATTTTTAAGTGGTTCGAGAACAAACAAAACGGGTAACAAAGTATTAGTTACGAGTTTTTTATATAGAATTCAATTGTATACTATATCAAATTGCCGTTGAAAATCTATTAGGGGAATGAAGGCTATTTTATATGTAGGCTCAATCAAGATCGTTTCGGTCAATTACATGGACTTTTAGTAAGCAAATGTTTCAAAGCCGGTTCTCAATTAGAAATAGTGAATTGAATGTTGATAACATTCTAATTGTTTTATAGATGACTAATTATGAGTAACGAACATTCGTAATGACGTTATACGGTATTTAGAGAAATGTGTACATTTAACGGTTAAAACGTATAAAATGTTTATCACGAAGATGGGAGCTTTGGTAGGAATATAAAAGTTATCTTGGGGCCTGGGAGCGAATGGAGCAGCCATACCGTACTTTTCTCGAAGCAATTCAGGATATTGACCCCTGTAACTTCGTTGTGGATGAAGCTAGAAGCCCGAACAATCACTGATTAAGAGGACCCTATATATATATATATATATAGGTATATTGCTAAACTACATTCATATCACATACATTTGAAACTGTAGTTTAATTAAGAACATTTTCCCTTGGTTTCCACTAATCACCGCCAGAATGCTTTTCTGTGGTCAGCGAATACTTAAATAAATAAATACTATATATGAAGTACAATTTGGATATTTACATCTCATTCCTACTTTAACGTAGGTGCTCACGAGAATATTTGGGCGTATAAATCAAGCTAAATCTCTATCACAAAGTGGTGGTATCGACAGAGACAAATGCACGCGTGAATCGCAACACAATTATATTAATCAGCGCACATTTGTCGATGAACTGTCGATATATTGAGTGGATGAGTGCGTGGCTGATCGCAGCGTGTTTGATCAAGCTACAGGATTTTGGGAAGTGATTCATGATAATGTAGGTTTTAGTAAGAGGCATTAAGTTAACTTTTAGTTTTGACAAAGCTAACTTTTAAGCTAACTGCGTCGTTAATTTAGTGGTCCTAATTACGCTAGAGGCCTTGAGTTTGATTGCCATGTTGAACAAAGTGTCTTTTTTGTTTTTATATTCTTGATAGGCCTACGTTTGCCCGCCAGTTCACCTGATGTTAAGTGACACTGCGACCTACGATGGAGCGCGCTTACTTAGAAGAAACCGATTCACTCGATATTTATAGATACCCAGATTATATAAGCTATCGCGGAAGATCCACTCGAGGAGCTCATTCCACATTTCATGATAGAAGTAGACTTAAAGCGTTTCGTTAGGGGTTTTGGGATGTCCACCATGAATATCGATTCCAAGCCATCGGGCTTGGAATCGCTTTTTCTATTAAATTCTCAGTGGCAGCTTAGAGTTTGTATTTGTGCCCGGGTTATAGCCATTGCCATATTTAAAAAAATGATAGGCGTAGCACCTTAAACAATGGCACTACCTATGGAAAGCTTGATTTTGTACAAAGGCAAACTTAAAACTTCTAGTAATTTACTTTTTGGTAAGGCCATGCTGAAGCAAACGAGTTCTCGAGTAGATAACGCCTACTAAGTAAACGTAATGTTGGACGCCCGGCGCCAGGTGGAGTGACTTGCGGAATACAGCTGGCAGTGACTGGATAAGGAAAGCCGAAGATAGGGCTCTGTGGCGTTCACTAGGAGAGGCCTACGTCCAGCAGTGGATGGATATGGGCTAATGATGGCGTGTGATTGATGACATCTGTGGGCTAGTGGTTCGAGTGTCGGCTGCTTATCCTGAGGTCGTGGGTTCGATAACCACAGGAGAAAATATTTATGTGACAAACATAAGTGTTTGTGTTTTTCTCGATCATTCTTATGTATTATAAGTATTTATTTCTAAAAAAAGATGTGTATGAGTATTATAATATTTATTGTCTAGTACCCATAGTACAACCTCTGCTTAGTTTGGGACTACATGGTGTTGTGTGTTATAAAATCCCAAAAAATATTTATTATTATTTATTCCTTCATCGTTTAAGGGAGTATTAATTGATATTACCTAATACGTTAATTATTGCAAAGTCACAGTTGCGTGCCTTGGATTCGAACTCGACACCTTTACCTTGGCAGTCCAATGGTCATGTCACTAGGCGATCACTGCTTTTATATTATAGTATTTGTAAATATGTTTTTTTTTTTTTTTTTTTATATGTGATAGGGTGGGCAAACGAGCAGACGGATCACCTGATGGTAAGCGATTACCGCCGCCCATGGACACCCGCAACACCAGAGGAGTTTCAGGTGCGTTGCCGCCCTTTTAAGGGGTTTGGCCGTCCGGTATCCTCACTCACTCGACGAAACACAACGAAAACGTTATTTCACGCCGGTTTTCTGTGAGGCCGTGGTATCAAGTACGTACCTACTAAGTATTATTTTTAAAAGTCTATCATAGATAGTGTAAATATATATTTAAAATTACCAAAAACACATTCATCAATCTCATCCAATAAATCAGTACCTATATAAAACAAAAATTAATACAGACAGTGAACGAACTACATCGTTATGCATAAATCCTATTGTGAGAAACGTCAGCTGGCAACACTCGCTCGCAGCCATTTAACAAATTGTAAGTGCGTTCGGGTATTAATTTGCAACACAAATGAGGATTGTGCATAACATAAATAAAACAATGTTGCCAGAAAACCGTTCAGCTTGTTTATTATGTCTCCCTAAAATTACAAAGGTAATTTGGCCTTTGGTTGTTGGTTGGGCCAGATGGCTTTTCCCGGAGGCTGCTGTGGTGTCGGTGTATTGAGGATTATGAAATATGTACATTAGTGGGTTGTAACTATTATATGTATTACATACTTATAAATGGAATTGGGAATGGCCTACACAAAGCCGTTATGGCTCTTTCTTCAAAAAGTTACTTCAGACCTGTCCCTGCATTGTTACACTCTCATATCTTACTATGTCTGGGACTTTAAGAGGCATGATTCTTTGAGCTTATATTGGCATGCCGCTTAGGACCATTAAATATAAATAAATATTCTTGGACAATTTCACACAGCACCATCTAGTCCCAAACTAAGCAGAGCTTGTACTATGGGTACTAGACGATGGATATAATACTTATATACTTTTTTTTTGTAAATACATACTTATAATACATAGGAAACACCCAGACAAACACAAATGTTCATCACATAAATATTTGTGGTTTGTGGGAATCGAACCCGCAACCTCGTCCTCTGACTCGTCTCGTCATCAGCAGGACGTCCGACACGCAAACCACTAGACCACAGACGTCGTCTACTATTAAAAAAAAATATTATATAGTCATAAAATATGTTAATATATCATTGTTATTTTGACATAAAATGACAATGCTGTTGCTTATTAATACTTCGTTAAGTCTCATAAAGATTTTATAAAAATTGATTCGAGGTAAGTATTATATAAAAACAATTAGAAAGAGGCACTATGAGAAGAGAGCAGAGATATTGTGAAAACAGAGCTGAGGCATTGTGAAAAGAAAGAAGAGGCAATCAAAATCAATAAAAATCAAAATAGTTTTATTTTCATATAAACCATATACAGGCACTTATGAAATGTCGAGTCTAGGTGCACGGTTTCAAAGTAGTCGTTTCCTATGGAGAGGCCTCAGTTTAAATCTCAAAATTACAATAATGTTATATGAGATTTGAACTGACACCATCGTATGCATCAATCAGTCCCTTCATACTTAATTGTTTTATACCACTTAAGTAGCAAATAAGCATTCGGACAGCCTGACGGTAAGCAGTTTGCAGAAGCCTATTGACGCTTGCTGACCTTGTAAAAATCTTTTGTAAAATCTGCCAACCCACACTAGGCCAGCGTGATGGACTATACCCTAATCCCTTTCATTCTGTGAGAGGAGACCAGTGCCCAGCAGTGGGACAATATATTGGTCGATGATGATACCCGGAATGATGATACAGAATCGAACTCAAATCTCACGCTCAGTGATCGCACTTGCAACATCTAGACCAATGAGAGATTCCCTCTATCCTCATATGCAAGTAACATTTATACAGAATACAAAATGAAGCAATAAAATGTTATCTTATACATTGCTAGAACAAATTTAATTAACATGTATACCTCATGAATACCGGTAGTAAAAATATTATGAACTTCATGTTTAACTGGATTTTGGCATATAAATATAGACATTAATTTCATCGGTATTACGATTATTTTTCTGTGTATCTTTATTCGGTAATCGGAGAAAATAAATTACTATCATGATATGTAATTAAATACGACGACCTCTGTGGTCTAGCGGTTCGAGTGGTCGTGGGTTCGATTCCCACAGGACACAAATATTTGTGTGGATTAAACACGAGTATTTGTGTTTGTCTGGGTGTTTCTTATATATTATAAGTATGTATTTACAAAAAAAATAAGTATTTAAGTATTATATCCATTGTCTAGTACCCATAGTACAAGCTCTGCTTAGTTTGGGACTAGATGGTGTTGTGTAAAGATGTCCCAAAAATATTATTATATATAAATATTAAAAAATATTATACATTTAATGTAATCGGTTTAATAGTCGCATGTGTGTATAATCTGTTCACGTGGCTAGGTTATTACTACGCTGATCGATCAACCATCTGAAAGGTTAAGCTGCGCTAGCCGTAGTCAATCTGTGGATGGCTGACCATTCTTAATAATTTGAGTTTCTCCGTGCCTCGGAGAGCACGTAAAGCCAAAAGAGCGAAAGAGCTTTTTTTATACCACCAAGGTGGCAAAAACATACGGTCCACCTGATAGTAGGCGATTACCGTAGATTCTTGCTATAGACGCTTGCCACACCAGGGGTATCACTTGCGCGTTGCCGACCCTGTAAAACGAAAGAAGAATATTTGGATTGGCAGTATAAGGGTCAAAGTCCCTCACTACCAACACAAGGTTTCCTCGCTGAGCACTGGCAACCTTGCTCACCGTAAGGAACAACGGCATAGCTCAAAGCAGTGTCACTTCGAATTTCTACAAGGCTGAGGTACTTCCCCAGTCGGGCAGCTCCAGTTTGAGTGGAATTACTTCCACTATACCTTACTTTTCACTTTTGACACTTGACAATGTTACAATTTCACAAATGATCATTTGAAAGAGACCCGCCTACGCATGGTCCGTGGCCTTACTTTAAACACTCATCCTAAAACCAAACAAAAAAGTAACAAATATATCACAATAAGATATTTTTTATTTATTCACTTTTACTAAGGATCGTATCTACCTAAAGGCTTATCCCAAAAAGCCTCTTTACATATCCTCGCCCACATATTATACGTAACTAAATAAAGTAATATCAAAGAAAAGTTGCCGCTTTGAACAGGAACCAACCGTTTTCCATCACGATTCACGTGATACATAATTTTATTACTTTTCTTCGTGAGTGTACTTCAACTCTATGTGTATTGGACTGGATATTAAAATGTAAAGTAATACTTGACATTATCATCATCATGATCAACCCATATACTGTCTAACTGCAGGGCACGAGTCTCCTCTCTAAATGAGAGGGATTAGGCTATATTCCATCACGCTGGCCCAATGCAGGTTGGCAAACTTCACACGCTGAATACAGATTCCCTCACGATGCCTTCCTTCACCATTTATGTGAGTGATAATTAATTACTAATATGTACAACATTTCGAAGGGGCCTTGTATTCGAACTCGAAACCTTTGACTTTGCAGTTCAATGGTCACATATCTAGGCTGAAGCAGTGACATGTTTTTACTTGCATACTAAGTATGTTACGTTTTCATGCATAAACTGATCCAATTTTCATGAATTTCGGTTTAGAGACGGATTGGGCTTTGGAGAAGGAGTAGGCTACCTTAGGTCTCAAAAAACCCTTTCATATATGAGTGAAGCTGCGCGTAACATCAAGTATAGTTTTCAGCAGTTTATTTGTAAATCCTTTGTACAAAACTATACAAGTTTTGTAAACTTGTATAGTTTGCGAACCTGCAATATCCTTATCACAAAAACTTTTGCATGTCGGGAAATTGATTCTGTTTACTGGCATTTTCCTGTAAAACCCTTGGCGATAGGTACACTGATCGCTTCGGAAGGAGTTCCGATTATCACTCTCTTTTTTCACGTGCTTTGGAATGTATTATCGTCTGTTATGGGGATGAAATCTCGTGTGATGTTTGCACACTCTTATGTTGATGGGAGATGCTGATATGGGAGAACTGTAATATTTTGTGGATGAAATGGGAACATGGGATGGTATGTTGCTGGTACGTACTATACTTGCGTTGTAGAAATATAACGCACATAATTTTTATAATTTACATTACTTGAAAATTGAATACATTATATTCAATTTTATAATTGATTATTATTACCACATTCTCTTTTTGGGTTTAATAAAAAAAAACAATATGACTTATTTAAATCTATCATTAGTGTGTAACAAACTTCTTTTAGGTAATCCTTAGTCATTGAATTAACATTTTATTTATAGTTTTTGTTTGTAAGCTAGTTTACAGTGGCTAGTCTGTAAGTCCAACTTTGTAATAATACCTAGGTATATTTACAAGAATCGTGTATTGTATGGTTTAATTTAATTAAATAAATAAAAATAATCGGCAACCAATTTTGAATAAGCAATTGTCTACACCGTTTTTCCCTGCTTGTCGAGCATATCGTCTTATCTTATCTTAGCAGTGGGGGCTGGCATGGCCAGCAAAACTTCGACCAAATGTGATCTGTTGTGTTGTCCCCAGCGTGGTACATTCCTTACTCTTCAAAGACGTGGTTCATGAAGGCGGCTAGCCCACTAAGAGGAAGGAACCTGTAGTCCTCTGGCATATCGTCTGCATATCGTCTTAGTAATAAGACGCCTCTTATGTTATTTTTATCGAGCTATATACTCCACCAATCATAACTCACATACGTCACTCATTCGTAATTCAAATTCAATAAATCATAGACATTCAAAATGACACGATTAACGACTCCGCACCAATTTTTTATCATCACCGCACAATTGGATTAAAAACTTTTAAGATATCACCAAAATCATCGTTCTATTATTCTACGTGAACAGCAATCAATATTTCAAATTACTGCACCATTCACGTACACCGAACTTGAATGCCGTGGATTTTGGCTGTTAATCTCACGAGCAAGTGATGTGCTAATCTGTGATAGGTAATTGACTAATTGATTCGTGGTACGCAACACTGCGGCTTTATGGATAAAGTTTATGCTCACTAAACAGCTAATGGCAAACTTTAATTGAAAAGATTATTTGCATAAACAATTTTGTTTAGAAATGATGCATTGATCTGTGTAGATAGAAGGTCTATTATACTACTTATTTTTTAATTACTGAAAAAAAAAAGGAGTTCTTGTACGGCGAAGATCTTTAGCGGTTGACCACTTTTTGACTTTGTTCACTCAGCAATAAGGGTATAATCTTGCTCCGCCAAGGTTCTTGATTACGTACGGTCGTGAGTACGGTCACCAACGAAAGTCGCTGAACATAATCAAATTTTGAAAACATACGTACACCAAAATATTCATTAAATTCTAGTTAAGGAAATTTTGTAATATCTTATAGACAAAGAACTCGTAACTACTTTCCAAGATAGTAACTTTAAGATATTAAGTAAATGTTAAAGCGTTTTTAAGATTGAATTGTGTTCAGCGACTTCCGTTGCTGACTGTACCTACTGATTATTGTAAACAACTTTTACTATAGAGCGAGCCTATTGCCATAAACCGGGCACAAATCTAAATTCTGATCTAGGTACTAGGATTTCTTAGCCAACCCAATAACACTGCTCGACCTGTCCAGATATCAAACCCCTCAAACGTAGCAGTCGCAATACTTAAACTTTCGATATAATGATATCATCATCATCATCAACTCATACACTGTCCCACTGCTGAGCACGGGTCTCCTCTCACTGAATGAGAGGAATTAGGTTGTAGTCCACCACGCTGGCCTAGTGCGGGTTGGCAGACTTCACACGCTGTCGAGATATCTCTAAGGCATGCAGGTTTCCTCACGATGTTTTCCTTCACCGTTTAAGCTAGTGATAATTAATTATTAATACGCACATAATTTCTTAAAGTTTGAGGTGCGTGCCTTGGATTCGAACTCCAGAACTTCGACTTGGCAGTCCAATTACAGTCATACCACTAGGCTCTCACTGCTTAGTGATAATAATGTTATGTAGATATGACAAAAATATAATGATATAATTATAATATGATTCCTATTTAACGGTTATTAATATATTCGATTTGGCTAGTGTGTCGGTTGTGTTTCCTATATATTGATTGTCAAAATATTTGATATGGCTAGTATATCGGTTATGTTATTTCCAAGATACGGACGTCTCAAACAGAAATGTGTCATGTACTTTCCTCACTTCAACAAATAGGTCAGCAACTTCATCATGCCTGGCTGGTACCTGGCCCGCTTGACCGGTCAAATGGAGCAGTTAAGTTATGACTCGTGTTGTCATATTATATCATACTGCAATATGTCGTCACATATTGCGACTGTTGTATATCATGCAAAGATTTGAGTTATGCGTTATAGTAATTCTGTCAGGAAGACCTTTAACTAATTGATTATAAAGTTCAAATTTTAATAATTTCGTTAAATTATCTTTTCTTCGTGACATAGAATACTTATGCTACTTTAAACATACATATTTATTGTGTGAACTTACTGGTCAATGAAGCTAAAAGTGCTACAAAGGCAGTGTTCTATTCCCAGGTCAAGCAGTGTTATTTTTCTATGAAATTCTTAGTAGAGGTTTGAATTTGGATTTGTGCCCGTTTAATGGCAATAGACTCGGCCCCTACTACATGAGACCTAAACACACCGGCAAACTTTAGGTTACGGTTTTGGTACGTACACCTCTGCCCAACCCTTCGAGGAATACAGGCGTTTTGTTATGTTATGAACCTAAAACAACTGAGGTCTAAAGATGACAACGCGTGAGTGATAGAACTACTGCTACCGGTGTGCCCAGTTAATGGCAATAAATTCACCCCCTACAACATAGGAACTAAAAATACCGTAAAACTTTGGGTTTATATTAGTGTACTTTTGCCTAACCCTTCGGGGAATATAGGCGAGGTGCCATGTATGAAGAAAAAAAAATATCACAATCAGATTCCATAGATTCTCCTAATACAGGTACACATGACCCACAGTTTAAATTCCCAGTCGAAATTAATTCACGAACTCCTATTCTCGATTGAACATACCAGTACGCACGCCGATAAATAACGCATAATTACGTCAAACATCTATTCTCTACATAGGCACAAGCGCTTGATTTCCCACGACGGTGTCCCTCTGTTGTACTCTACAATGAAATATGCATGCGTGACATACACGCCGTGAAATAGCATCAGACCGTGGTGCGGATTCGCCCCTCAATTTTGAAGTGGGCTCGTGTCCGTTTTGACAAGTTATACGATACGGAAAATGATGTGTTTTATAGCGTCACGCTTTGTAAGGGATAAGTTTTTATATTTGTATGAATGCTGATTTGGCGTGCAGGGTGTTAAGTTAAAAATGCAAGAATTAGGTAATGAAGATTTGCGTTGATTTAACTGATTAAGTATTAATTTCGGATTTTTATCGCGATTGATATTTTTAATCCCGACGTTTCGGACCCTTTACACCTTTAACTGATTTCGGTTCATTAACTTTTAAGAAAAAGAAAACCCGACTTTAAGACTATGATTAAATGATATTTACTTTTCTGTAAACATAATCATAGTCTTAAACTCGGGTTTATTGTGATATGCGGATTCGCCCCTCAATGTTCCGAAGTGGGCTCGTGTCGAAACAAAAAGCTTGCCAAACCGGGACAAGCTAAACGATACGGAAAATGTTGTGTTTTATAGCGTCACGCTTTGTAAGGTATAAGTTTTTAGATTTGTATGAACGCTGATTTGGCTCTGATTTGTTACTTTTGGTTGCACGAAGAATGCTGATTTAACTGATTACAGTTTAATTGACAGTTGTAACAACATTGTCATTTCTATTGGGATACTTAACTTACAAGACGATAAACCACCATATAGAGCTTATATATCTTCGTTAAATGTCAATAAATTTTATACATTACTAGCGACATGCTTTGCACGTAACCATCCTTCTGGAAGACATTCTCTGTATGATTGTGAAAATCGTATCAAAATCTGTTGCACAAACAAAAACGCAGATAGCGAGTTTTTTACACTATGTAGTGATTGGGATATACCTACTCATATAATATGCGTATACACATATACGCATATTATATGAGTAAATCCCAATCTCCATACTACATAGTGTAAAAAACTGGCTTTTCACTAGGATACAATGCGTATTCATTGCACCCATGTAAATCCGGAGCGGGTCAAAACTATCTTATAACAAACAAATTAATCGCGATCTTACTATGCAGAGACGGTCTATGGTATATCTAGTTATTACCCAGAAATTGGGTTATGGAGGGCCGATGGTAGTCTCTTCGTGTAAAATACTGATATTCAGCCGCATCTGATTAGGCTGGAAATCGACCCCAAAAGGCTCAGAGGATGTAATCCTTCCCATCTTACTATTTTCGGTAGGTATTATTCATACAAACAACAAAACAAAAATAAACTGTGTCAATAATTATATTTTAGTACCTGGAAATTTCATCCAATCCCATTTGCGATACAATATGATGGAGTACCTAAAGAAAATCTGAACATTCATCCTTCACATTTATATTATCAGGGAGATAAATGTCTACCCATTTGTGCCCTTAAAATAGTAGGTAGATATTACAATGTTCGTAAAATAAATCGTTCTTTCAAACTTCAATCCAGATTTTTAAAATCCCAAGAGTGCTTTCGAAGTAAATAAAATTGGATTTGTGAGATTCATTGATTTGTCATTAGCCGTCAGTCATTGGAATTGCGCATTCAGCTTAACATTGACGATAAAGTTCTGATATAATTTTTTGATATCGCCGGAGGGGCGCTTTGACACTCCTGAGGCATTTTCGATAAATTCGTATCAAAATCCAATATCGCTTTCATAAGTCGAGTCTAGAAAAATCTTTCTAGAGATCATTCCGATTGAAAATGCTCTTATGCTAATACTGATTCGACGCTCTCTGGTATCAAGATAAAGAATTACGTAATCCCTATTATTGAATCTGTAGATTTTTTTCTCGTTTCTGTCTGTACTAGTAAAAGTGTCACAGTGCGTTCGTACATCGATAATGTACATAACTTATTGTCGGAGCGGGCAAAAGTAGGTATAGATAATTGAATAAATAAAAGAATTCCCTTTGTTCTCGTATGAGTATTTCGATTTTCTGAAATGTCTTTACCGTAGAAATTTTACCGTAGAAATGTGTGATATTTATTAGGTATACTGAATGAAGATTAAGAATATACATTATTGCGTACCAAAATTTTATCTTAGAATATACTGTCCAAGTTGATTAGAAAATATCTTTAAAAAATGTTTTTATCTATTAATACTGTCTGACAGTGGCACGAGTCTCCTCTCTAATTCAAAGATCGTAGGGGGTACAAAAGTATACCACGATTTGGCAGATTTCACACGCAGTCGAGATGTTAAGAGTAATTTCTTCGACTAAAGTCCGAGTTTTCTGAGTAATCCAGGTAAGAGAAGGTCTAATGAAAGATTTCAAGATCTTAGTATCAGTCAAATAGTCAAATTGTTTCAGTGTTACGTTAAAAGTGAATGTATGTAATCAAAGCTTGATATTGGATGAACTTGAATTGAGGAGAAGGAAGGAATTCATGCTTAGTTACAAGCAAATCGGTGTTTTTATCATAGAATTAATTCATTACTTACATTGCATTATGTAGGTACACGAGTAGACCTACCACAAAATTTATCGGCTGCTTTTTAAAGCATGTTGTAGAATAAATAATTTCTTTAACTATTGTTACAAGCAAATCGGTGCTTTTATCATAGAATTAATTCATTACTTACATTGCATTATGTAGGTACACGAGTGGCCCTACCACAAAGTTGATTGGCTGCTTTTTAAAGCATGTTGTAGAATAAAACATTTCTTCAACAATTTCCTTTCCCATTGACGGAGCTCACGCAATTAACAAAACCTATGCTAAATAAAAGTAAAACTCATAAAATTCCTACACCTTCACGCAAACCGCTTTGATCTCAGTACGGGTGGCTAAAATAAATTATGTAGCAAGTAAGTGTGCATATCTGTAGTGCCATAAACAAAGCAAACTAGCGGAGGTGCGGTAATGAAATGCAAATATGCTTGCATACTCTACGGAAACACTTCTCGTGCCTAGTGTAAATAACAGGTGACTTCTTGATAAGCTAAGGTTAGACGAAGAAGGTTTACCTGCTGATGAAATTTAGGTGGAACTGGTGCACCTTGTGATGGATTTTGGGTTTGCGCTTGTAATCATATACTGTCGTGTATTAGAGAGAGCCTAGGGGTCAAAAAGGTTAATGGAAACTGAACTAGTTACTATCAAAGAATATGCCTGATATTGTGCACTTAATAAGCAGTAAAAAACTAACACAAAGCATATATTATTAGAAAAAAAATATGCGCAGGAAACAACTAAATCTTAACGTTATGGCATTGGCGATTGCAATTCGCTGTTAGTTTCAAAAATACCCGATTCCGATTTTTTAATTCTAAAAGATTTACCCATTACCAGGGTTTTCTCCTGAATCTTAGGTGCGTTAACAATCTCCTATTCTCATATTATAAAAAAAAAAACATTCAGTCCCAGAACAACTATCCACGCTACACATTTTTGTATTACATGGTGTTTCTATGCGAACCAAGACGAACAGGTTCTCTTTAAGAACTTTATTCCACTTGGCAGTTATCATAATCTGTAACGAAGTGTTCAATACCGCATCAACTGCCACTATGTCATTAGGGGTAGAATGGCACATATTTTCTAATTTATCATCTTTTTATATCGTCCTCTTTAGCAGTTATCATCCCATTTTCTCACACATGTATCCTTTTTCACATACAGTTCTTCACATCTACCTTTACATTCTGATCTTATTTTCGTCGGTATTAATAATTAGGAAAAACTAACATTCCACGATGATGCTACCTAACATCTCGTCGAAATTTTATTAATTACCATACTAGTACAGTTACTTCACAAACTAACATATCCAGTAGTTGTGTGGTCTCCTTCTAGCTGTATTATTCAAGCCGAAGACAGATACTTTTCTGTTCGCATAAATTAGCTTTCATTATGTAAGAAAATGTTTTATGTTACAGGATGTCGTGATGGAGGCATACTCTTTACGTGCTGGTTATTTTTTACAATAGGACTTCTAATGTTGTGCTAGTCTGTTGAAATGCTTCGTTAGCTTTCAAACATTTTTTGTTGGGATTATTTGCTTTGAATTGAATTTGAATATTTTTTAAAGATTTGGATCTAGTGATGTGAATGCGATGATTGTTATACTATATTTTAGTGTTAATTTAGTTAATGTAGATGAAGTTTATAAAAGCACACCTTTTATTTAACGTTTTGATATCCTGTGTCATTTGTGAGCATGATATTTTATGGGTATTACTGAATGCGTTGTTATCTAATTAAATTAATAAACTTGAAGATTTGAGTGAACTAAGTTTTCACACGCGACGGATAAGATTAATTTCCAAGAAGTTATAAAAACAAACTCTCTGAAATTGAGATTCTTACTATTAAATACTTTTTATATCCACAATACAAAGTAAAGGAGCGCGGCTTATAAACACTTGTTTCCTGATTGTAATTTAATACTCCGTTAAGAGAATCTCAGCCAAACACCCAATGTAAGTAAATGTTTCCTCGCTAAGGTATCACAGATGTGAGATTGTTAACTTTACTAAGAAATCCTCCGGTTTCCTTCAAGCTCGTTATTTCGAACGCTCGGGCACCGCAAGAGCATTTTAACGTCAAAGAAACAGCGCCCGCGCAGTCGCCGGGCCACTTTACGCGGGCATTTGTTTTTAGTGCGTTGTTCCGCCGGCACATTTTTGTTATGCGTCAATATTTTTTTCTTAATAGTCACTGTTCAGTTGTAGCTTAATTGTTACGGTAAGAAAACATTGTTGAATACAAGAGTAAAAATGTTTTAAAATGAATGCAAAATTCTCGTTTGAAACGAAAGCAGTTGCTCTACTTTTGCATGCATCTTTTTTTATATTATATCATTGTGTGTTACGAAAAAAATAGACGCGGAATTTTTTGGTGGTAAAAATATATCCATGTTACCAACTAACCTTCCAATTTTTCGTTATTGCGCACTAAAGAAAGATGAGAATATTCTAAAATTCTTGCGTAATACAGTAACACTATTGGCTAGACGAAGAAGGAACTAATATATCTAATCCTATTTCATTTTTGCTGATACTATCTCCCATGTTTCAACTCGTTACATTGTATTCGAGACGCTGACGTTCTACGTCACACCGATGTGTTAGATAGCGCAACATATTTTGACGTGTGAAGATTGAAAAAAATAGACGTGAATAGGTTAGATGGAATCTGATAGCATCAACGGGTTAATTATTGAGGTGCAAATAAGAAGAATCTTACGCTCACACGCAAAAAGATTACAAATAATTAAAAAGATACGGTGTTGATTGAGATAATTTTATTAATGACTTAACAATTGCATTGAATTGCACATCTGTTAAGTACCTATTGTTTGTTGTTTAGATCTTTATCTATTCTTTGAAGGTTATAAGTACCTCTAGATATTATCATAATCAACCCATATACTGTCCCACTACTGGGCATGGGTCTCCTCTCAGATCGAAAGGGATTAGGCTATAGTCCACCACGCTGGCCTAGTGCAGGTTGGCAGACTTTACACTCCGTGAAGAAAAATTTCTAAGACATGCAGGTTTCCTCGCAATGTTTTCTGAGTGATAAATTACTCACAAACAGTGGAGGGAAACATCGTGAGGAAACCTGCATGACTTAAAGATTTAATATGCACATGAAAAAAAAGTCAGAGGTGCGTGCCTAGGATTGCAACTCGACACAGTTGACTTGGCAGTCCAATGGGCATATCATTAAGCTGCCTCTAGGTATCTACCAGTTATTCACAAGAATTTCAAATAATTATGATCATAGATAATATGCCGATATTCAAAATGATTAACATAGTCCGACAAAATCTACAATAAAATACATAAAAATTGCTAGCTAAGATGAACTCACTTGTCAAAAGAATGGGTAACACAACATGCAATCAACATGCTGTGTTACCCATTCTTTTTTCTTTTTCATTTCAGTAGAAATTAATCGAACATGTGGAAGCCTTTACTTAAACACAAGACGCCAACACTCATATTCGCAGTCCATTATTTATCGTCCTACGCGGAGACTGTGTCGGCTTAAATTCATAAATTACAACCACACACCCCAAGTATGTTCTCATAAACATCAGGGAGACCTGCGCAATATTAATTTGCAACTTGTTGATGATCAGACGGTGCTCCGTTTATCGTCCGTCACGGCACCCCCCGCACATTAATCACGTGACCTCACCTCAGCTGCCGGCAAAGAACAGGTTGGTGGTAGAATCGATAGACTAATATTGTGGAAGGTACATACTGAGACTTGGAAGGTAAGTTCTATTGAAATAAAATACCTTTATGTCACAAGAATTTAAATAATTTGGCAACAAAGAGTCATTTGTTTCTTGTCTTTTTAGATTATCGTTATGCTCGAATAACAGGGAATAATTATCACTATAGTAGGTTTGTGAACAAAACCTATCTGACCAGTTTTGTTATTAAAGGTTTTCATCATTAGTACATTTGTCTTCTAGACCATTATTATATCCATTTTTCAGAGCAGAATTTTATTAATATAGTTCCTTGACCTTGAGCTCAAATTTTAAATGAACAAGCTGTAATAGTTAAAAACTATTTTTGATTGGCAAAGAACAAACAACAACACATAAAAACTTGACTCCCTAGCAGTCATGACAAATTTTCCGTTTCATAACTCAGCTGGCTTAATCTTTGATTAAAACGACATCGCACTACCCTAAGGTGAGACGCGACAGCTTATTAGGGGAGCCTAGAACTTTAGGGTCGAATTCACCTCATATGGTGAGACAAGGGAATATGTTTGTACGTCCAGCCTCTGTACCACATCATCCAACCTAACACTACCTGGCATTAACTTTGTTTCCATCTTGCTCATTTCTTTCAAGACAGAAAGGGATGAAGCCATCTCGGATTACGGGCATATGTTTACTGTTTCAAAGGGGGGATCGCCATGAAACAGCCCGAGGCTCATGGGAAATATAAGTTGGCCCCATAAGTAAGGGCGAATTGTCAATCAGTAGTAAAATCCGAAAGGGCTGCAGTATTGGGTGTTTTCAATTTGTTTAATGTCCGTATGTTACCTGGGGTGTAGTAATCGGGATTCAGTTTTGCAATCAGGTGATTAGAATCAGTCATATAAATGAAAAGTTTTTGCTTGAAAATATTAAAATTAATTAAATTTCCGTTCGTATGCACTGAAAGGGGTAAAGGAATGGACTATCTAGTAAGTAACCCTCAATACTGCCATAGTAAAATCAAAAAGGATTTGCCATACATTTGCACTGCCATTGTATGGCAAATCTGGTATAATAATGTTAGAAAAATAATAAATATTTTTTTGGTCAATTTTACACAAACCATCTAGTCCCAAACTAAGCAGAGCTACTAATACTGTGGGTACTAGGTAATCGAACCCGTAGACCACGGAGTGACTACGTCAGTAATGTCAGTACGTTGATGAAGTCACTTAGAAAATTTTTGAACAAAGCAAGATATTTGTATCTTATTGCCTTGTACAGTACAAAAATCAGTGCATCTTTACAGCTGAATAATTCTTTCCTTGAAGAAGTAGTACCTAACAGAAATTCAGATTGCAGTCCAAAATGTTAAAGCTTTGCTAATTTATAGACTCTTAACCTCAAACAACACTTACCAAACATAACCCTCTAATGATTGATGATAGTACAAATCTCAACGCAACATATTACATCTACGTTTATTCTCCCAAGACGATACGCTACAGGGCTTCGTAAGACACGCACCATTAGATCCGTAGCCAGACGTATTAATACCGGATCATTATTATTAATATATCAGCTATGAGAGATAATTTTGCCACAGTGGAGGCGAGGTTAATAAATCTACTGTGTTCCGCAATGCTGCCTTGCAATATCTATCTTGATATCTGACTAAATTGTTACTAGTTCGATCCTCTGTTGCATCTGTCTTTTGTTTTGCTTTTCGTATGATAAAGTTTGCATATCGATAACGAACGGAATGCTAATATTTATCCTTATCAGGCTTATTTACATACTACATCTCTGTTAGAATTTAATCTTGGTTTTGACCTAAGGTTCGGTCAAATAAATTGTTCGTGGTGAAATACAAAATAGCTAATAGCCAATCAAAATTAATGATTATAGATACAATTTTAAACTGTGAAAATATACATTTTCGTGATTTTATTTCGCGCAAACATAAATCTTATTAAAATAATTTATTGCTAACATTATTAAGTGACATGGCTTAATTACTAGACACGCCAATCAATATAATAAAAGCTAATAAATAATTTAAATCAAAAATGCAAATTTATTCGAAATTGCGTTCTAATTTAGCGCCCAAATAAACTTCGTTCTAACTAAACCGCCTAAGTGTCCAATTATGAATAATTAAATAAGTCATTAGAGGGTTGTTTCTTTATATTGCGTAACTGGTTTATGGAAAAAACTGTATGAATGGCTTGTTAGCGTTTTCCAGTTGGTCTCAAGAGTGCGGGCGTGAGGCTAAATCGTTAAGGCTGAGTGTACATTGAGTGATATCAGCGATAAAGACAGCGAACGAGTTAGTATGATCGAGATTTCAGTTTGAATCTCAAGTGGGACAGTTCAGGCCAGTATTCTAAGATTTGTATTGTACTTGTTAAATATTTTTAATAAAAAACTTGAAAAGCGCATCTAGCGTCACCTAAGGAAATATTTTTTCTATACAAAATATTTAACAGATACGTGGCTATGGCTCACTATAATTACAGAAAGAACAACCTCCTTTAAATAGAACTAAGTGCCCAAATGTACAGCTTTCCAGCACATCAAGCTACCACAATCTGTTTATCTTTGATTGATTTTCAACTTTAATACAAAATAATAACGTTCGTATTCAATTGGGAAAATTTGACAGTTTTGGAGAGCTTGACCTGCTGTCGTTTGTAACTAATTAATTCAAATTCTCAGTTACAATGGATTACTTTACTATTCTGAAAAAATACTTATAAATCAGGATGTGTGCAGTAATGACCTTAAAATATTTTACAACATGAAATTAGCGGTCCTATAAGAAACCCTATTAAAAAATACAATAAAAAAAAACAAAACCTGGCTCGAAATGCGACCTGTAAAACAATATTTCTGTGCTTTCACCCTAAAAGCTCATAATTTTCGATCGTTGACTCAAAGGGGACGGTAGGGCGTGACTTGCAATTGGTCGCATGCAATAAGACATATTTTTCGTAATGCCAAAATAGGTGAGGGTGCTGTAATGACGTGCCAATCCAACCGTTTATACTTTTCTGTAATGTTATTTAACTGTTGTGTTGTGCAAATGAGTCATATTGTGTCACTGGGAGCTTTAAGTCAAATATTATTTATTAAATTAACTTTTTGGGAAAAAGGATAACCGACTTTAAGTATTTTGTGCTGTATGTCCAGAAAAACCAAATTTACATTCGATTAACTAAGAAGTATAATCTATCAGATAAAAAAGAAACATTGAAATAAGTTTAAGATCAGCGAAGATGAGGCGTAACGTATACACAAAAAAATATACTGTAATATTGAAGCTCCTCCTATTTTGAAAACACAAGTTGTTCACTAAGTGATTATATCTTGATACAAGGCGTATAAATAGTAGGGTAGAGTTAAAATAATGACACAAATTAAATGAGAAATGAGCACTATCTCGGTCGCGTTTAACGAAAATCTACAGATGTTGATAAAAACAATAAGAAGTCAGAGCTTTTTTACAAGGAAAGTTGTAGTAAATATGCGTTTTACATACCTTGAATTATCTCTCAGTCATCTTAATCCAGTTTCGAGAGCTCAAAGTTCTCCTGCACAGGAAGCAAAAGGATGCCATCTGAAAAAAAAATCAAATGACAATTAGAAAATGTCACATTCCTTCTTATATTTGGACTGATTACGGAATGTCAATTGCATTTTATTTCTATTTTAAATTGCGTCAATCTCGTCACATTAAGCGACCTTAACCTGTTTTCTTTTCTAATGGCAATAAGCAAGCCATTTAATAAATAACATAATAAAAAAGGTTAGACAGAGGTGTGCTAATATAGGTATATACCTATAGCTCACCGGTATGTTCCATATGTAAAAGGAGACGAGCCTATTGCGATTAACCGGGCACAAATCCAATCTCCGAGCTGCTACTGAGAATTTCAGAGAAAAATACAATACCACTTTGCTCGACTTACTTTGATTCATATAATTGACGACGTCTGTGGTCTAGTGGTTCGAGTGTCCGACCGATCATGAGATCGTGGGTTCCATTCCTACAGGACACAAATATTTATGTGATAAAGGTAAGTGTTGTGTTTGTGGTGTTGCTGTGTAACAATAAGGAACTTCGTTCCAATATCCCAGAATATTTTATAACTCTTACTTAATTAGGACACTACAGTGTAAATGCAGCCTAAACTTTATATGAATAGAGTGAATTGTGATGGTGCTGTGTAACAATGTCCCAGAATATTTATATCTCTTACTTAGTTAGGTACACTACAGTGTAAATGCAGCCTAAACTTTATATAATATGAATAGAAATATTTGTGTTAAAACATTTAATATAATTGACCCTTTCCGAGTTACATCGTTAATGTACTTCATTAATTTAAAGCGTAAAAATTTAAATATAGTGAACTGCCACATAATTTTTGATGTTTATTTAAAATTTTGTATAAACAAGCAACCGTGACGTCCGTAGTATTAAATCCGAGTCGTTTGTTTATAATGAACTTGACTGATTGAATGTTATGCTTGTCATAACGACACCAGTGTAAAATGAACTCCCATGCATTAAAATTGTAAGTGGAAATATTAGAAGTTATTGAGTTAGTGGGGACCATCTGAGGTGGTCATAATTTTGTGTAGATTATTTAAAGCTGGGCAATTTTTATGAACTTAATGTAACGGGATGTTTCACAATTGCATATAGGTAAGTGAACTTTAAAATATGGCTTCTATTTCGTTTCGTATCAATGGTGAAATATATTTACAGGTTTATCGGTGTCGCATGCTTATACAGAGTGTTACAAAACTACCCGTAAAGCCGAAATGAGGTTAAATGGGGCCTTTTATCGAGTCCATTCACAATATTTAAGAACCGTAGTAACGCTGTATAACAAACCCCAAAAAAAGGAAAACAACAACATTTATGAATGAAAAAGAAAAAACTATTAAAGTAGACAATTATTAGGTAAAATTTAAAGGTACGTGGGCCTTTCTGTTAAATATACTGGTTCCCTGACATGACAGCTGACAAAATTTTTGGCTTTGATAATTAATTATATTTTTTACGGGGTATTTTGTAACACGTTGTATTAACAAAAAAGAATATCTTCCCTGTTTTCGATATAGTTGGTACAACATTGTCTAACCCTTGAGGAATACAGATGTGACGACATGAAACAATTGAAAGGGAATATAATAGCGTAACAGTACGTGGCCAGATTTACCTACAGTACTGTTATTGCTATTATACGCTTATACAGGCTAGGCTTTAAAGTAGCCTATAGAGGCTACTGTTCTAACAACAATTAGACCTGTAACGTGGCCGTCTATTCATAGTGTAGACTACAATACTATGCACGACTGTACACGACACGAATATCCAATAGTATACTGGTCTAATTACGGAAACAACGACACAACACAATACATATTACACTATGTTATTGACTATACCGAAATACTAGACCTTACTATCCGTCGTCTCCGTAGGAAACGACTAATTTGGAACCGTGCACCTAGACTCGACATTTCAGAAGGGCCTGTATAATGTATATGGTTTGTATGAAAATAAAACTATTTTGATTTTGAGTATATATTCCCAAGTCAAGCAGTATTACTGGGTTTTTCTATGTAATTCTCCGTAGCAGCTCGGAGTTTCGATACCTATGTGCGCAGATAATGGTAATAGGCTCGCTCCCTATTACATACGACCTAAACATACTGGCATAAAATGTGGGTGTACACCTCTACCTACTTTAGGGAATACTGTTGTGATGTGTTCTATGTTTATATGGTATGTTTTTTTGCTAAGAAGCAACTTTTCCACTTTAACTCTTAAAGTATTTTCCGTTTCCATAATTATGACGTTATAGTTTAAAAATCTTACCACCATTAATGTACTAATACCGGTTGTAATGTACCAGGCACACATAAATTGGGCAGCTGGTGTAATCGCAAGTAAAACAAACGGACCCCGCAGGTGTCGCTGGCGTGATGTCAAATCGGTCACACTCGGCGTCGACGTTGAGTGAATCAACTACTTTATTAGAGTTCCTTGTTTACAAATATGCTTGTTTTTGTTTCTCTAGTTTGGATGTAGATTATTTTGTATAAAACACTAATTTACTTTCCATACAAAAAGCAATAAATATTTATTTAAGATGGTTTTCGTTTTAAAACACAATATCAATATCTAATTGTGATGATAATATTTTTTTTATATACTACTAATGTTAAAAACAAGCATGCAGTCCACCTAATGGTGAGCGGTTACCATAACCTACAGACGCCTGCAACACCAGGGGTATCACTTACGCATTCCCGACTCTGTGAAAGAGGAATAGTTGGGTTGGCAGTATAAGGGTCAAAGTCCCCCCACTGCCAACACAACGTTTCCTCGTAGAGCACTTTACTTTGCTCACCGTAAGAAACACAACACAGCTCAAAGCAGTGTTATTTCACTTCAATTTTCTGCAACGCGGAGGTACTGCCCCAGACGGGCAGCTCCAATTTGAGTGGAAGTGCTCCCACTATGCCCTACCCCTCTTAAATTTTTTTTTTTATTAATTTAAAGAATTTTCATTCTTTATTTCAGTAATTCAAATAAAGATTTACATTTAAAAATGACAATTACTTTTTAATTTAAGTTTGATGTATTTACAAATTATTTTCTTTCATGGTGGAATGCTTTACAATAATTTTCATAGAAAAACAAAACCCGGTAAATATTTTAGCAACTTAAATATTTATGTGATGAATGAACTTATGTGTTTATGATGGGTGTTATAAGCATTTTATGTATGAATTTAGAAAAACAATGTATTTATACTTTCTAGTACAATCTCTGCTTAATTTGGGACTGATGTCCCAAGAATATTTTTTAATTCACTATTAAAATACGGAACCCTACCCGGTAGTCTGTCATCACACTGTATAATCTTTTTTCTCACACGCGCCGCCACCTGCCGGGCGCCCATTAAGACCGGAACTGAGTCCACGACTATCACTTCGAATGATATTACAATATTATTTCGATTGCTCTTCCTTAATGTTCGTTATACGCTTGTAAAGTTTGTTCAGACAACACGTGAAGTCAAGGATGCGATGTGTTTATGTAAGATTTCTATGGAGGGTAAATAATATGGTCCTATCCACATACCATCACGCTTGTATTCCTTGAAGGGATAGGCAGAGTAGTATTATTATGTACCCTTAGTTCCTTTATGTTTACATTCCATGTAATAGAAGCTCGAGAATTCAGTCTGTTTGAGAATTGTTTTTTTGTTTGGCTCAATATTGCTCAGTGTGAAGTCTGCCAACCCGCATTAGCCTATAACCTAATTCCTCTTATTCTGAGAGGTGTCCAACAGTGGGACAGTATATGGGTTGATGATGAATGACATGACATGGAGAAGAAAGCAATAACCTATCTATAACAAAAAAAAAACCTCTAAAGTAGAATGAAAACGTTACACACACAGATTTAATGAAGGGACAAATTTCTTTGATAGATTTTCAATTTTAATACAAAGATATAAGGTTCATATTCAATTGGGAAAATTTGAGAGTTTTGGATAGCTTGACCTGCTGCTGTATATACATATAGAAGCAAAAATTTGTCTTAGAATCATCTTTGAATTCGAGCTTCAGACCTTTCATCACAGAGAAGCTAAACTCAGCAGCTACGCTTGCGGCGGTTAAGTCTCTTTAACTTAAGTTTCTAACATTATTGTTAAATGTTGCCATAGCAACAAAATATTTTGTAACAACAGTCGCAGTAATGCACAAATAATGATAGGTTTGAATCGCGTTATCTACGAATAGAATTAGCTAACATATACGAGTACCTATGATTAGTTCCTGTAGTAGACGGGTGGACGTTGCCAACACGCCTTTTCCGGCAGAGGTGGATACGCACCAGATCTTCGCATTTTTTAATGTTTTTAACTACCATACTATCACCATATACCTAGTTATGTTCATATACATAACATTGTATACCCACAAAGGCACAAGGGTCTCTTAAGAAAATGAGATGTGTTAAGCTATAGACTACCACATTGCCCTAGTAAGGGCTAACAGAAACGTCACTCATTGAATAATGCAAAACCACTTCAACTTATCTTCTCTTGCATTCTCAAATAATTTTATTCATCGTACAACCCTATCGCTACGACGAACGCATACCAAAAGGAAGAAAAATAAATTGCCTTCAACTAAATTAGAATTCATGTACTCATCTAAAGTTATTACCGGTATAATAAAATTAATTCCCAACACTAATAACGTGCAACCACACTTCGCAACCGCATAAAATTATGACAGTTGTAACACCCAACCCTGCGAATGACGACGGGAATTTTATCCGCGCGAAGCGATTTACGCGGTCTTTTGCACCTAGACGCGGCCGACCAGTAATTACGCCAGCCTGTACTTCTTTCACCGCCGCGTTATCTTGACAATTTATCTCGTATATCTTCGGTAGTACTGTTTGTATGCTAATGGCATAGTACAGTCAGGTTCGCCTTTTTTTTCAAGTAATTAAGGGAAATAACTGGATAAATAATGCAATGACAAGGAGTGTACGTGTAGTTAATACATCTAGGTATGTTAAAGTAATTGCCAAACTATCTATTCTATAAAAAAACAATATAAAAGTAAGAAGTATTATTTTCAAACGACTTTAGTATAATTGACTAAAAAAAATCTTTGTTTGTTAGTTTATTTAATACATCAATAGGTATAATGTCAATATATAATAGAGTGAAAGTATTCCAAATTCTAATAATAAACTATCCTATTACCTTTTGTATGTAAATGTAAACGGTAGTGTATTGTATTTTTCTAAACTAACCTTTATGTGATGGCTTGTACACGGTGAACACTTTCTAAGCGGGCCTATTATGATTGCGGACATAAATGGACAACATAATGAGACATTATGGCATTAAGTAGAAATATCACGCTCATATTTATATCCTTTCTACTTTTTATAATAGGTTTATTTATAACAAAACAAATCATTGTATAATGTGTGTTACTTAACCTTTTTCGATGGCTATCGTAGTCATAAACAAACTTTCTGTAAAATATATATAATTATAAGGTCATTTATACTAATAATATCTACATAGTCTCTATGTTTAAGAATTGCTAAGAAATGACGTCACTTTTAAGCAGTAATTGATGCTTCAATTGTATGAATTTTTCTTGTAACTTAACCAGGGAATTTTCACCTCTATTGCAAATATCAGCAGTCATTTAATGAGCCAAATATCCATTCACGACACACTCTCACCGATGCCATTATCTTATTTCGTGAGATTACTGCTAGACAGCAGTCTATAATTTGACAAATAGAGAATGAGATGCATTAGTGCGCATTTCCTTCGTAATGGGGTACTATGGACCCTTGGTGTATAATTTAGCGGCACGGTCGCGAAGATGGGTTGGTCGCGCGGCCGTGGAACAATAATAATATTTGATAAAAAGTTTGATGCGTCTTTAAAGTTACATATTTGTTTAGTCATTTAATTTGGTGTGGTGTGTAAATATTGTCTAATATAAAAAGTATCTACTTTCCAATAGATTTAATATTTATATATCAAACCAATACACTGTTTTCTTTATACTTAATGCTTCAGGAGTATATGCTATGCTTCAGGGGTATATAAGGGTTCGATGTGACCACTAATAAATATTCATTTGTATTTCTAGAGTAACCCCCTTAGTTAATTTATCATCACAATCATCAACAACAACCCGTATACTGTCCCACTTCTGGACACGGGACCAGGCAGGTAGTGTGGCAAACTTTACACACCATCGAGTAAAACCTCTAAGGCATGCAGGTTTCCTCAAGATGTTTTCCTTTACCGTTTAAGCTAGTGATATTCAATTCTTAATACGCACCTGATTTCGAAAACTCAGAGTTTGAATTTAGACTTGAGTACTTTGACTTAGCTTTTCAAGGGTTTATCAATTTGCTATCACTGTTTTTTTATTCATATGGGTCCTAACAAATAGTCGTACTAAAGCATGATTGCGCAAAACCATTCATCTGGTTCACCCTTCGGGGAATATGTACGTGACATAGTGTAGAAATTCCAGATGGGAAGTTTAACAATGTTCACACATTGTTAGCGAATACTACTTGACATTCATAAAAGTCTTATCACACCAAAGTTTGCATACAAATATCCGCATCGAACCCGGATAACCTACAAAGTTACACTACCAAATAAAATGATCAACGATAGTTTCCTCCAACTTTGTACAGATGCTAGCAGGTCAAGCTATCCGAAACTGTCAAATTTTCCCAATAGAAAATGAACCTTATAATTTTGTGTTAAAGTTGAAAATCGATCAAGGAAATTTGACAGATTGGGGTAGCTTGATGTACTGTCCTCTGTACATTTATTCACTCCTCATATATCAGCCGTCGTAAATGCTTCATTCCCTAATAAAACGCAATTTGTGAGCCGAGATACTGAACTTAAAACTACAAGATCAGTTTATAGTGTGTCGTAAACATCAGTAAGTCTATTTTACAGCGAACTTTGATGTGACTTTATCTGTTTTCTTATTAGATATGGATTATTGTAAAACTATGTAACATCCTTGCCATAAAATTGTAATGATTGATTGTAAAGAATTAATGGCCTTATCTGATATTTTTAGGGTTATTTCTTTGTGTTATAGGGTTAATAAAGACGTTCGCAAACTATAAATTACTAGAAAATAGACGTTATGGTTATGTGAACACTAACGTTTAACACTAAATCGTTTCCAAATTGCACCTTATAATTATCCTTTTATAATAAGAGCTAATAACGAACAATATTGACGACCTCTGTGGTCTAGCGGTTCGAGTGCCGGCCGGACTGCTGATCATGTGGTCGTGGGTTCAATTCCCACAGGACACAAATATTTGTGTGGATTAAACACGAGTATTTGTGTTTGTCTGGGTGTTTCTTATATATTATAAGTATGTATTTACAAAAAAAAAAGTATATAAATCTTCTTCTTTTCGTGTCGATGGTAAATACATTATTTACATTACTTGAACCCAGTAGGTGGCCACGTTAATTGCGGCATCAGTGGCATTCATTAGATCTTCAAAGGTGCAGGTGTACGGGCATTTTGGGCACTCCAGCAAGTGTAGCATGGTCTGGTCAGGGGCACCGCATTCGCATTCTGTGGCGCCCGGATCTATGATCCTCCATTTCGCCAAGTTGTGTTTGCAGCGGCCAACTTGAGAGCGCATCCGGTTGACTGCTCTCCATACAATCCACTGCAGATCACGTCCGGGTGGCAGGTGTTCCTTGGGTGGAACATAGTATATAAGTATTATATCCATTGTCTAGTACCCATAGTACAAGCTCTGCTTAGTTTGGGACTAGGTGGTGTTGTGTAAAGATGTCCCAAAAATATTATATTATATTATTATAATATAAACATACCATCACGCCTGTATTCCTTAAAAGATTTGCAATGTAGTCTTCGGACGAATGCTACAGCGCTTCTGTAGCCCCGGCACTAAAGCGGTGACGCGAAACGCTGATGTTGGTTTTAGACGGCAGTTCACTCTTTCAGAGCGGAGTCCGACACACTCCGGAGCGATGGATAGTGCATAAATAATTTCCAACCCAGTAAAAAAAAAACAGATTTGCATTATAACTGTACCCCCAAAGTTACAGTATATTTAGGTCCCATGTAATAAGAGGCAAGCCTACTGCCATTAACCGAGCAATTTAAACTCCGAGCTGATACTGAGAAGAGAGAGAATTTATTGAAAAACTCAATACCACTGTGCCCGCCTTCGAAATCGAACCCAGGACCTTAGAACCCTAGGAATCAGCGTAGCCATCAGGGTTACGACCTAGGCTAATAAGGAACAATACCCCAGATTGTGTGATTATAAAATAATATATATTTTACCTAGCGCGATCTATATCAATCCCAACGCCATGTATCGCGCTATGATAGAATAGGCTAAATGCACTGGTTTCGTTCCGCCTTAACATTTCTTAACTCTTCTCTCTCTAACTTTGCACTGAGAACGACATCGACAGTCCTTCCTAAAGTAAGGCCGATCACATTTGACACTTCATCAAAATTCAACAATATAACCCTGTAACGGTGGGCATAAAATATTATTTATTTATTCGAAGTTAGAACTGCACAATTGCTTACCTTTTTTCAAATATATTTTTATTTTAATAATGACAAAATAATGTAATTTTACTTTTTACTATGTATGAAACTGACAGACGTGACACTATAAATTGACCCTACTTTTCCCGCTATAAGCATACTATAACTCGATCTTTAATACGAAGCAAATCTTCTTGTGACTAAGACAATCTAAATTGATCAAAATTTCGAGTGATACAGGATGATGTTTAGCCAGTACTAAGTAATACTCATATTGTATTATTCAGTCTTATTAATTAGGTTAACAAAAATGACTTAACAGCAAGAAGGTACTTATTTGTTCCAACTGTTAACCTAGCTACAAAAAATATGAAATGTCAGTTGTTAGTAATGGTACCCTTGGGGCAAGCAACTGTTACTACTTACCAAGAACCGCGATAACCTCAAGGCTTTATTGTTATGTGGGTATTCAGGGATATTATTCAGGCACCTTGTTCGAAGCACTTAAAGTTCTTAAAGAGCATTATTATTAGTTTTACTAGCTTTTACCCGCGACTTCGTACGCCTAGACTTAGTAACATAATTGTTGTCGGATTGTATTCATGGGATAAGAAGTACGCAATGTTAGGGAAATTCCCGCTTTGTTCCGAGAAAAGCAGTATTCAATATGCCAGCGCCGATCACACAAACTATTAGTGTACCAACATATCATTTAAATCCCGTAAGTAGGACTCCTACATAAGTTTTCTGGGAATTCCCACATAATTTTGGGGTAAAATGTATCCGATTTGTTATTCCCGGTCACATACTGTGTATGAAATTTCATTCAAATCCCGTAAGTATAGTTCTCCTATATCCGATTTTCGGGATTTCCGGGATATTCCCACATTTTTCTGGGGTAAAATATATCCTATTTGTTATTCCCGGTCACATACTATGTGTGTATGAAATTTCATGCAAATCCCGTAAGTAGTTCTCCTATACCCGCTTTTCGGGATTTCCGGGATATTCCGACATTTTTCCGGGATAAAAAGTAGCCTATACTTTATTCCCGGTCACATACTATTAGGGTAGGAAATTTCATGCAAATCTGTTGAGCCGTTTTTGCGTGATTGAGTAACAAATAAACAAACAAACAAATTAGTATGATTAACAGAACTGCTTTGTTTTTCAATTCTGTAGCACCTTTTATAGAACACATTTAAAAAAAGGCATTGAAAATCGATCGATTCTTGCACACTTCCATCTTGTCATACGAGTACACTCGCATAGGCTGTGACTACTTAGCACGTGAACTTTTTAAAAGGCACCAAAAAGTTATGACAGTAATTATGTGAATATATTGTCTGCGAACCAAACTGACGGTAATGCGATTTCGATTTTTAGATTTCGAACATAATCAGTTGCCGCGATCGCGATATATACCGTTAAAGGATTATCTTGAGTGACGGGGCCCGTAACACCCAATTAAATGGACGATAAGTTGGACGCACACTGGACGCATGAATCACGCCCTATCGCGTGCTTGTTCTGTTTGTGACGTAAGAGAATTTGCTACGTATACGCGAAGAAAACAAAATAAACAAAATGTAAAGCATCGCCATTCAGTGGCAATGCTGCCGGACGATAGCGTTGCCGAGGAATACTTTGACGCTTAGTAGCGTTTTTTTTTCTGTAGGTATGTATATTTTGTAAATATGTATTTAAGTATTATTTCGATAATTCTATTGTAAATAATGTTTAAGGAGATGGTGGTACGAGTTAAACCGGTATTGGAAGGATTGGCAGAAGAAGGCTCTAAATCGAGATGAGTGGAAGGAGGCCTTTGCGCTGTAGTGGGACGATAATGGCTGAATAAAAAATAGTAATGTTTAAGTATAACTTTAACTCCAAATTAATAATAATTAAAAATGAGGTTAATTCCATAAGGTGCGTCGACAACTGTGGGAGTGTGGGGCCTAAATCAAGAACCCATTTTCTTCGGAATAGAATTTTTTACTTTTTAATCTCGATCACGTTTGTCTTCACATAGAAATCCAAGTGTATAATTTCACTATATTTGTTTTAAAGGAAATAATTTTCTTTGTTAGGTAGGTGATAAAATCCAAATTTAAAATTTGCGTCATTCTCTTTGTAACGGTCACAATTGAGTGCACTGCACTTTTAATGCTTTTAATTTATCAACACGTTTAAATTGTTATTTAAAATATCCTAAATTGCTCCGTTGTCTCATTTGGGATTATCTTGCTTATTAAGCTTATTTTGACGAATTTAGATTTTAAAATAACGACACAATTTTGGCCAAAACATTATTTTATATATTCGTACCTGAAGTACTTACGAAATATGCCGTGTATCTTATAAAAATATTATTGTACTCTACATTTTCTGGTAAGACTTTCTTCGACTTGGTTCTTTTCGGAACCTGACGTATTTGAACGCAGCATGGTTTTTGACAACTTTATCAAATTAATTGTTTTAATGGAAAAACTAGTTTGCATTTGTTTTGATATGCAAAAAGTCTGTCCTCTATATTGACATTTCATATTTTATGTTGCCAAAGAATCATCGGGAATAATTAAAATTTATACGCATGGTTAATGTGAATACCCGTTGATTTGAGAAATATGTAAATTTTTCGAAACCAAAAATATCCCCAAAACGACCCGGGCAAAAATGTGCGCGGTATATCATTACACCCATATACTGTCCAGCTGCTGGGCAGGGTTTCCTTTCAGAATGAGAGGGACTAGGCTATAGCCCACCACGCTGGCCTAATGCGGACTTCAAATGCTGTCGAGAAAATCTCTCGGGACGCATTTTCTCACGTTGTTTTCCTTCACCGTTTAAGCGAATGATAATTAATTATATTATTACACACATGATTTCGAAATGTCAGAGGTTCTTGCCCTTGGCATTGGGATTTGAACTTGAGACCTTTGATTTTGCAGTCCAATAGTGAGCTTTGCTACCATTTCAAGGCTGGGTTAATGCTTACAGCGTATTGGTCATATTACTAGGCTATCACTGCTTACCATAAAACTGCTCGATTAATTTTGATTGATGAAATGAAGCAAGGATGAAATCAAATTAAATAAAATGCTATTTCAATATCATTGCTAATTAATTAACTAAACGTCAAATTGACTCCTTAAATTTAAATTACTATAAAATGAGTTGAAGTCATTTTATTATACACCAATTATAATCAATCAGAGATAATAAAATGAATGTTTAGAACTGGTATTAGTATTCCCGATTGAACACATCCGTTTAGCAAAATAATCAATTTAAAACGTAGGTAACTTGCGTAGGTAATTAAGTTCATTACCTTACGAGCCTTTTCCTAACTCGGTTGGGGTCGGCTTCCAGTCTAACCAGATGCAGCTGAATATCAGTATTTTACACAAATACTATCTCCAGACTTCCGCAACCCAATTTCTTGGCGATATCCTGAGGGTAAATTGGTTGTCAGGCTGTTTGGGCTTGTGACTACCACTAACGATTGCCATAGCTGTTTTTCGCATGACGGGACCGACGGCTTTACGTGATCTCCGAGGCACAGAGGGGTCTCGATGTGAAGAATGGTCACCCATTCACAAATTGACCGTGACTAGCGCAGCTTAACCTTGAACATCGGTTGATCAGAATTGAAAATAAGAGAATAACTGGTTTTCAGATTTTTATGAATAATTTATTATAATTATTGAGCCATTGTCGTCCCACTGCAGGGAAAAGGCCTCCTTACATTCACGGTTCAAGGCTATTTTGGGCCAATCCTCCAAGAAAAGTCAAACTCATCTCGCCATCTCCGTCTAGGCCTGCCGCACTATCCCACCCATTAGTAGGACCCATTCGGTACTGTGATTTTAACACAGCTTATTTGACATGCGACAGACGTGCCAGTCCAGTCCACTTTAAGGTTTTGTGATACAAAATAAAATAACACAGAACAATATTTCCCAAACAATAAATAAAATTGCGGTAAAACATTAATTATTTCCACAATTTCCTATTCATTAAACACAAAACTAATAATTTCGGCACCAAAGATCGTAATCGTATAGCAATACCATAAATAAACAAACAAAATGTAATTTACCTGTCGCCATATCTCAATATAATTTCCCAATAACCTATTCAAAGGTAGGGAAATAGGAACACACATTGTCACGAGAATGCATAGTTATCTGTGTATACACGTACCTACGATACAGCTCTACGACGAATGTGCGGTTCTAAGCTTATTGGTCGTTCGTTTCTATGGCACGAAACGCGCGAAATTGACTACTTGGAATTGGTTTCGAAACTACGTGTTACTGGATTCGAACATAAGAATTATAAAATTGATATTCACATCCCTACTTTTATAATATTATCCTAATGACCCGTTTTTTTTTATAGTGCGGGATACCCTCATGGATTGTCCGCCACTCGGGGAGGTGAAACAGTACTTGCTTTAACTTGCCCTATAGTCATGGCCTTGGGATCCGTGAAATTCGCCACGACCATGACAGATAGTAGGACTATTAGATAAATGTGCGAAAAAGTGCGAAAGTAACTCTGTTACGCTTTCCCGCCTAAACCGCCGAACCAATTTTGATGAAACTTGGTACAGCGACTGATTACACTGATTTTTGTGTCACAAAAACCTCTTTGAGATACGGGTAAAACCGCGGATAACAGCTAATAGATTATTTTTATTTTTATTAAATGTTCGACATAATTATTATTGCGTGTTAAGATTAAATTGTTATCTATATTAATATCATAAATAAAGAAAGAAAAACACATTTATTCAAGACAAGGTCCACTGAAGCTAAAGCTGAAGAATCTTCGTTTGAAGGCGCTAATCTCTGTAACTACCAGTTAGATATGAAAAATTCTTCTTGATTTGATAGTCCAGTTCTTGAAGAAGATTACATGGTATTAAACATAATGCTACGAATCTTAGGAGCTAAGCAAAAGGAAGAAAGTCAGGGCGGATGAAATGTATTATAATTTCGATGGAACAACATTTGTCGGGTCAGCTATCCAAAAATATAAACACAACTTTCTACTATAGAGCTTTCACACTTAAATAGTGTACCTTTACAAAGGAAACCTACTTAGGTTTCCTTACAGGGTAAAAAGAGTATTGCCTACCCCTAGATAGGGGTACTTACCCTGGAATGACATATTAGGTATTGTAAGTAGAGTAAGATGATTAAGATTATTAAACAGAAAGAAAGAACAATTATCATACTTAGCATGTCTTATTGACTTGGCCTTGACCTTAACTTAATAGCGAACTGTGGGTATATCTTAGTATCTACACTTCTGCCTAACCCTTCGGGGATTCTCAAAGAAAAAACGCATAACTGTATTCTATAGTATGAATTCCTAATTTAAAAATTGTTGTGTTTTCTAACAAAAAAATACACATGCCACTTCTAGCAGAACTGTATTCCCTAATTATCTATATCTACGGTTGCGTTGCATTGCATGACTACGCCGTGGGTGATTCACACTTATGATCGGCCTACTTTACGTTTATATCTTCAGTCAAATGCGAGAGGATAATGCTTTTCCCAACAGATTATTCGAATTAACTCGGCGAGATCAAACTGATAGTGAAATTATTGGGATGTGTACAAAGTTCTAGATAAGTATTGAATGTAGTCTTTGAATTTTAAATAAACTTGCGTATTGAGAATATTTTAGGAGAAAATAAATACTGAAATTACATACACACGCCCAATGAGAAAAATTAAATAATCCATAACATGAATTCAATCGTCGGTATATTTAGATCCCATGTAATAAGGTGCGATCCTATTACCATTAATCGGCCACAAATCCAAATTCCGAGCTGCTCCGGAGAATTTCATAGAAAAACCAAATAACACTGCCCTACCTGGGAATAGAACCCAGGATTAACAAGGTATACGACCACGAGACTAAGCAGGCAGTTAAAAATTGAAAACTATGACTGTATATATTACATTACATTAAAAAATACCAGTAGACAGTAGAAGTTTACAAAATACCACTAAACAATAATAACAATTAAATAGTACATCTTTGCTTAGCCCTTCGGGAAATACACGCGTGATACTATGTTATACAGCAACTAATATACAAACAAAATATTCAATATTAATTGTTTAAAACCGCTTATTAAGTTTTTAGGTATGAACGCAATTAATTAGGCGGATGGCTGTCCATACATTGGATTAAACCGAAAGCAAATTGGGCACAATTTTGACAGTCCACCAAACGTGACAAGATTTTATCGTTTCATCTGCGGTTTTTCGTTCGTGTGAAACATTTTGGAAATAGCAATGAGTATTTATTAATCATGGATTATAGCAAGATGGATAATCCAACGCCAATTCATACTCCATGAATGTACCACATCCTAGTGATAATATTTGTTGACCTGATTAAAATAATTTCTAATTAAAATTGTATGATTAAGAAAATAATTAAAATTTTCTTGGACTTCTTAGGATGAATAATTCTACATAAGGTTAAGAGGACATACAATCTTAAGTGAACTACAAATCTTCAAATTCAAATTTAAACAAAGAGGTTTTACTTATTCAAACAGGATACTTAAAGATTGGATCATTTATTAGTATTTCAGCTACCTACTAGACTCAATATACACTTGACAGGCAGCCATAACAGCACATAGAATTGCACATAATATTGAAGCAATGTTTGGTCGAAAATAAATATTCTGTAAGATACAAATAAATACTTTTAATTCTTGTCTTGTCCACATTACAACAATCTGTGGAATGAAATAGGTTATCAAAATTATTTTAATTACATACAGGTTTCGTTGCGGTCGCTGATTCAGAAATGTCATCAGCCATATTAGGGCAGTTGACAACTTGACTTTTTTTACTGGTGGCCAATTCTAACCACAAATTTGATACTCAAGTGTCACTAGAGCAACAGTGTAACGCCTTTCGTAACTGAGAATTTGAAAGCGGATACTATGAAAAACGATATTGACATTTATAGAATTCCGAAGGTACGAAATGGCTTGGTACTTTGTAGCATCGAGACTTTTATGAGAAGTAAAACGAGGTCTTGCTCCAAGTGAAGTCGGAACTTATTTTAGTTTTTTATTGTAAAAAGATGACAAATAGATAATACAAATATGAGTACAGACGCCAGCAGATCAAGCTATCCAAAACTGTCAAATTTTCCCAATTGAATATGAACCTTAAGGTTTTGTATTAAAGTTGAAAATCAATCAAAGAAATTTGACAGATTGTGGTAGCTTGATGTGCTGGCCTCTGTACCTACATAATATGTCTGATAGTGAACGGCAACCGCCTATATTTGCCAGAAATTCCAGTAGTAGGTGACAATGCGCTAGTCATACTACTGGAGTTACTGGCGTCTATAGACGGTTGCCGTTCACTATGAGACCTCAGTTGTTAAATCTCATATGTGCCCAGATAATAAGATAAGATAAGATTGCCGCAAAACAGGGATGAATGGCGTAAAAGGGACGCTTATGCCCTGCAGTTGGTCAATAAAAGCTGTGAATGATGATGGTGACATGTGCCTAGTGATCCATTTCACTAGCAACATGACCCCACAAATAGGAACACAATAATGTTAGCACATAATTGCTTAGCAACAGAATATTTGGGATTGCAGTAGTATTATTCTAGAGCGGTTCTACAATCTCTAGTATTAACCAATCCTCTCAGTCTCGGTTTTGATTACAATAAGCTAAGATGAGTGATTATTTTCTATCGCTTGATGAAAAACATGACCATAAAACAGCCGATCAACAAAACAAAAAATCGTGTTTGCATTTGCTTGGGAGTTTCTTATATATTTTCACGAAAAAAAAAAGAATTTAAGTATTGATCCATCATCTAGTACCCATAGCAGAAGCTCTGCTTGTTTTGGGACTATATGGTGCTGTGTAAAAGGTCCCAAATATGTATTTATTTGTTATTTAGTCAGATATTTTTGTGTGTGTATTCCAAGTGTCTAGAATTGCAAAACACTATTACCCGATTCTAGAAACTGCACTTTAAACCTACCTACTATTTATTTAAAACAATAAATAGATTGCAGATATTCGAAAAAGTCTAACTAAAATTGAACAAATATTTACAAAGTAGTGCATGCTTCATAGTTTCACCGGTATGTCTAAGCCCTATGTAATAGGGGGCGATCTGACCTTCAAGCTGCTACTAAGAATTTTATAGGACAACGCAATAATATTTTGCTTGATCTGGGAATCCGATTCAGGGTGTCTACTGCCTAAGCACGAAGTCCGTAGTTTCGACCTTAGTTACGGGCGTTTCCTACTCCGTATCACCTACGGATGGATGATTCGTTTGGGGCCCGAACTAAGAATGAATGACAACACAATTTAACAGTTGTCCCTACTCTCGATGTGTTTTTACCCATTCGAAAAATTTTATTTGATACATATTTTATCGGACTCCGAAGTTTCGGAGAACTTTCGAACGGCTCGTAACTTCATTGACGGAGATAGGGAGTAGACCCCCTGGGCGTGTAGCGTAGCAGTCGCGCTTTGTTTTCCACATAATGTTATAAAATATCTTCTGTTAATCCCCTAACTTATTTTGTAACAAACTACAGTCATATTTTAACTAAGTTTATTTTGTTTTTATAAAATCATCACATACTGTATACACGAACAAATTGAAAGTATTTCGTTTCGTAGGCAGACACTGCCGTTACATCTCTCTTTAGCTTAATCGGATTACTAAGCAGAGTTGACGTGAATCAATTCATTTGTATATAGTTGCGCAAGACATCAGTATGTCTGACGTGGACATCAAACCAGCTTGGATTTTTGAATAACATTTATAAGCCGATTTTCGTTCGGCTTCGATATTTGTAACGCTTAGGAAGAATTTGTACTGGATGTAATGGTTTCATTGGGCAGCGACGTTGTCGGCTGCTGAGATAAATATCAGTAGGTTAGGTATTTTTGTGATAGATATCTTTAAAATCTGCCTGATCCTTCGGGGAATACAGGCGTGATGGTATGTTATGCCCAATATGTAATGTAGAACTACTGATATTCTTTGCATAAACCTTTGCAAATACTTATCCTCATAGCCAAGGAAATAAATGAAAAAATTTAACGATACAATTTACCAAAACTTCCATGACATTTAGAGCCTTAAAGATATAAAAGTAAATTGTATTGTTTGAAAGTACTTCTACTAATTTTGTGGTAAGAAATTGCCCACTAAATAACTCTAGTCAGTTCTCCCGAAAATTTATATACCATTCCTTTGGCTGTGCAATTAAGAAGATAGATTGAATAAATAAAATTTAGGTTACTCGAATCTCTGTGGATGGAACAATTCTTTAAATGGAACACTGGTCAGGATCGCACTTATAATAATATATAATTATAAAGTTATAACATGTTTGTTAGTATCTCTTTTTTATCAATTTTATTGTAATTTTTATCAATTTTATCTTACTGTAATCTTAAAATTTTATTGTCATTGTTCGTTGATAATTTTATTGTATTTTTTATCAATTTTATTGTAAATCTTATCAATTCTACTGTAATTTTTATGGTAATTGTATTTACTTTCATTCTAAACCATTTTTTTTTAACAAATTAACTCAATATTGTAGCAAATAATCCATCTACACTTGATTTATTTCAAATTGTACTGTCAGTGCTCTGTCCTTATATTATTTTTATTATGCATGTTGTGGCTTCCTATAATTGAGGGAGTATACTGTCATTATTACCATTGTATTTTGTAAAGAATTACGTGTTGTATACATCCCTTGTTGGAGGCCCTTAATAAATAAAAATCTTGAGAGGTGTCAAGGGACACCCGGATGGAACGAAGTTCCTTTCATTAAAATTTAATAATTAAAAATAAAAAAACCTGAATACACTCAACAATTCACAACGCGCGAAATTCAAATATTGTCACTCACTCAATAATATTTGAATGCTTGTCAACAATATTTGAATTTCGAAAAAAGTGTCGTGACAACTTTTTCGTAAGATTTTTTTCCGTCTAGCCCCCTTTCACAACGCGCGATAAGGAACTTCGTTCCAATAAATAAAAAATCCTCATAGTATCCTTTTCGCTAACGCTTTTCTATAGTACGGTATATACTGATGCACCGACTGCAATCCAGGGAGGCTGCAGAATATATCGGACTCGTACCAGCTAAAACTGCACTTACCTTCACTTGACCTATAATCATGGCCATGGGATCTGTGAAATTCGCCACGACCATGGCAGGAGTTTGTTCGAGGTGGTACCATCGCATTGTCAGATATTTTTCTGCTTAGCAATAATGAGCTAACATTATTGTGTTCCGGGCAATGTAGCTAGTGAAATTACTGGGTAATGAGACTTAATAGCCGAAGTCACGAGATGACAACTGTTAATGGTACTACCATTGCTGCTGATCAAAATCAACATCATCAAAATCATCTTTTCATGGGTATTTCAAATATTTATAATAATATATAAAATAGTATACTATTTTTCATTTTCATTTCACCAGTGTTGCTGGCGTCTACAAGCTGTGGTTGCCGTTTATCATCAGGCAGCCCATGTCCTTTTCTTCAACTTCGAATTCTAGCTCAGCTCAGCTCAGCTCAGATCAGCTCAGCTCATCTTAGTTCACATGTTATGTAAACAAGCCAGCAGTTGACAATAATCTCCGAACTACGCCGGAGGGAACCGAAAGTCTCAAGATGTTTCGTATCTAACGCTTTTTTCGTTTTATGACGATTTCTACCGCGAGCCGTGTTATAGAACTTTGTACCAAAAATTTGTTCGGAATTTTGAAGAATTACGCTATAGTCCCACTACTCGTATATGAACTTACACGTACGACGTAGCATTCATTACATTACGTAACCAAAAAGAGTGGTTGACGTGCAGTATAATTGATACTAATCATCGTGCCGGTGTGTTCCAACGCGTCCGTTAATTTACCTAACGCGCCCCACGAAAGGCACCAAAACCACTATGAAATTGAATACGTACAACTGCTACCCATTTGGGACTATGGACTCGGTTAAGGTTGGGTCTTACTACGCGAGCAAGCAAAAACCTTTTATTTTTACTCATTATTTCTCATCTTGATTCATTCTAATACTAAATGACAGCCGAACGAAAGAAATAAAGCAGCGTGTAACTATATAAACTAAGAACAATAGCGATTATTAATAAAATTTCCTTGATTATTTTGTTTTTTAATCTTCTTTTTGACATCTCAGGTCGAGCAGTGTTATTTGCTTTTTCTATGAAATTCTCAACAGCAGCTTGGAGTTTGGATTCGTGGCAGGTTAATGACAATAACCCCTAATACAATGTGACCTAAAACATACCGGCGAACTGTAGGTTTACATTTGGTACACTTCTGACTAACCCTTCGGGGAATACAGGCGTGACGGTATGTTTCAATTGCAGACTGTCAAGATTGGTTGGAATAACATCACATATTTATGACGTTTCGATAAAATGCTATTTTTTTAAATAGGTACGTGACATATATTATTACAGTGCAACTTTCTAGTAGAAGGTATGTGTTTATGAAAATCTATAACGAGAAGAACATTTTATATACTCCTGCATTCGTGCAGTGAAACCAGATCTATTTCAAACACAAACGGGCCACCCGAATCACACGGCTGTCTACTCCTATTAACCGTACTAATACATTTATCCGTCGACCGAACACTTGACAAGATTTCACAGTCTACTGGACAACTTTTAATCAAGATGGTTACCCTAAAAACATTAGATATATTATAATTCCAAATAATGGAATTCTAATTTGTGGGAAAAACAGTAGAAACTAGGTGTAATTTTAGGGTCGTTGGCAAGCGTCCATACTCGTAAGTTACGGTAACTGCTTAGCATTAGGCGGGTCTTATGCCTGTTATTCACCTAAATAGTATAAAAAAAGAACATACTTTTATCTAGTTATAAGTATTAGAATTTATAATTTACCTATCATTAGGTGGCGAATAAAAAGTAAAACCTACGAAGAAACACTTCGTAGTTAAAAAGGTTTTGGAGATTTCTTCTAGGTTTCTTACGTTTCTTAGAAGAGAGAGTTTTTAGTAGGTAGTAGTTATGTTGTTCGTGTTGGCCAAAAAAAGATTTGATTTCTTCTTGATAGATTTGATTTCTTCTCCCCTCCACAAAATTTGTGACCGTTGAATGAAAAAAATATGGGTGCAATAAGGTATTGCCGTCTCTATTTTAATTGTACATTTTTTACGGATCGGTAATGAAACATTTTCACCCTTCAGGGAATATCTACTGCCATTATGTTCTGAACACAGTACTCAACTAGTGGGCAGCGTTTGTCAAAGTTTCAGACTACAAGGAATTTTTTTTAGAGGAAAACTTAACCGAGTTATGTAGCGAAGTACTGAAATTACCTGAAACCTTGACTACCCTTAAGGACTGGAAAACATTGCTCATGCCAATAATATTATAACGCGAAAGTAACTCTCTCTGTTTTTCCTTTTCACACCTAAATCACTGAACAAATTTATATCACATTTGGCAGGGAGATAGATTCCATCTTGACAAGGAAGGCCACCTTTCGTCACAAAAACTCTTTTGGGATGTGAGTGGAACAGTGTGTATCAATAACAACAAGTTTGTTTCGCCTTTCACTTTAAAATGGATACCCTCTCATGGACTGATGGTGACTGCAGCTTAACCTACACCGTTTTGTTGTGAACCCCTCACACCAACCATGAACTCAATTGTCTATAAACTAGAAGTAAGACGATACCAGAATTTTCTCGTCGATAGCGGACCTACAAATTGTTAAAGGTCCATAACGGCCTAATGCGGAGTACGCACTTGCCCGGAAAGCTATTGTCTGTCCACCCCTTAGAATAAAGCTTCGGACACACGGCTTTATTGTTTTCCTGACATAATTTATGTACCTGTTTGTAGGGGATTCTGGTACCTATATTGTTCTTATGATAATTCAATAGTTATGTCTAGTTTTTTTTTGGTGAATAAGACAAAATATAAATTACTTACTAGCTGTTACTCACATCTGCATTCCAGTGGTTTTTTTTTAGACAAAAAGTAGCAAATTTTATGAAAACCGATTCATTGGTTTAGGCGTGAATACAATTCACAAATTCCATTCATGCATAAACTGCTGTTAATAATATATATCTCACAAGATCCGTTACTTTATTGAACTTTGAACTTAAGACTGTATCAAGATATAGAGATCGTAAGACAGGTCTTCAGGAGATATAATGACAATATTTTTAGCTTTCAGCAATATAGTGAGTATTGAAAAAAATAAAGAAAGTTCATTCCAACATAACAAAATGAGTAGGTACATATTTATTTCTGACACAATGACATAAGCGAATATTAGTTCCAAGAAGTCAGCATTTTGTGAAACTAAACTTCATTACACGAGACATAACTGTAACATACTGTGATCGTACAACTCTGCCTATCTCTTTGGTAAATAAAGGCGTGGTAGTAGTTTATGTAAGAATCATCGTGATTAGGTATCCGAAACATTGGAAAGATTCAGTCGGTGTATTTGAACGATGTCAATTCACAACTAACATCAAAATTAATAATTGTTATTCCCGTTATTACTGAGAAAGTCCTGTCTCTTTAATTACTAAGCCAGGCGATATATTCAGGTTAAGAGCTCGTGATAGCTAAATTAAAGACTCACAAACGACGCCTTAATTGCACCCCGACGTGACTGAAAGCCTTAACGGCGGATCTTATTAAAGTTATATAAAAATATTCTGATTTTGTGTAGTAAATTGGTAATTAGAAATAAGATCCTTTTGCGCGGAAGTTTTGGTGCTCTTAATAAGTAATTAGGAAAATTAACAAGTACTTAGACAGAGTTGATAAGGTTTTTATTTTAGAGTTCGTTTATGGATCATATTTTTGATATTACATTAATGTCTGATACACGCTGTTTCGTTTTTCTCAATCTAATAAACGTTCAAAAATTCCACTAAGCCCGCATTTCATTTCCAAAGCTTGGCAGAGGAGTACTGTAAATCTATAGGTTGCCGGTATATTTTAAGTCTCACGTATGTTGCTCAAAAGATTATCATTATTCCAGTTTATTTATTTGAATAACGAAAAACAAGACGAACCCGACAAAATCTCCCTTTCTCTCTCTCTCTAAATTTCCTTCCGCACATTTAACTAGAGATAAACAAAAATCCGAATGCATTAACCCAGTAACGATGATTCAATTAAATTCGAATCGAATTTAATTAAGGTGCCGTCTCTTTTGCACGACAAACATTCGAGTCCGGTCGTAAGCACCGCAAATCCGGCGTTCACGATTCATTTTATCGTCTCGGACGCATCGGTGCACTCATTCAGCCAGTGTTTAATGTTCAACCGGTAATACTACACCGGTACGCTGCTAATACGACAGCAAGATTGTTTGTTAAGGTCTGGTTCCTTCGAGACGACATAAAATTTTTAATCGGTATCTTTTCACCTAGGATGACCGTAAGTAGTAGTAAGCTCCACAATTCTTACAACAAGTTTATTATTGGGATATCGGTATTTCACAGAAGTTGAGTTCCAGAGGTCTGATAGCAGTCGTTTTGTAAAGAAATACTGATTTTCTTAATGTAACTGAAAGCCGTAACATAGTTGGGAATAGGCTAAATAAAATACCACCTTGCTTGTAATCCCCAAAGGGTAAGTCAAAGGTGTACTAATGTACACCCACTGTTTACCTGTATGTTTAGGTCCCATGTAGTAGGAGGCGAACTTTTTGCCATTAACTCACAAATCCAATCTCCAAGCTGATACTGAGAATTTTACAGAAAACCACAATAACGTGGGGCAGTCGAGGAAGAAGCTAATCATTAAATTTTAAAGCGAATACCAAGTCGCAACATTGGAACATTCTACAAGTGCACACGTATGAGAGTACACTCTAAATCGCTGATAGAAAGATTCGTGACTGTGGAATCACAAACGGTAGCCGAAGTCGGAAATCAAATCCAATTTACTTCATTTGCTCGCCAGTAAAGTTCACATCTAACTCTTGAATTGAAAGGATTACGTTGTGAAATGAAGTTCCCAGTCTGACGGTACACGATCCAATGATAGATTTGTACACGTTTGCCGGTTTAACGTTTGATTTACTAGTAATCTTGATGCTCGGGTAATGCACAGGAATCGAGTGATTTAGGTCTCTGTAGGATATTGATAACATTATCGCTATGGATGGGATTTGAGAACGTTAATTTTTATTTGTTATGTGAGTTGCTCCGTTTAAAGGCATTTTATAAAGAACTCTCGAAATAAAGAATGGTTTTAAGATGTAGAGATTGCTACAAGGAGTCAGCACTAGGGTATGACTGGCTGGTTTTATTAAGAAGAATAATTTGAATTTTATGTAGTAGAAATTTTAGTCATCATCAACCCATATACTGTCCCACTGCTGGGCACGGGTCTCCTCTCATATTGAGAGGGATTAGGTTATAGTCCACCACGCTGGCCTAGTGTGAGTTGGCAGACTTTACAAACCGTCGAGAAAAATCTCTAAGGTATGCAGGTTTCCTCACGATGTTTTCCTTCACCGTTTAAGCGAGTGATAATTAATTATTAATACGCACATGAATTCGAAAAATCAGAGGTGCGGCCTTGGGTTCGAACTCGAGACCTTCGACTTGGCAGTCCAATGGACATACCGCAAGGTTATCACTGCTTTTGCTTTTTGAATTTTTAGTAAGTGACTGATAATTATGTCACAGAGAAGTCCCATGAGTTTTGAAGAATACAGTTCTATAATGTAGTTCTAAACCGAGAATTACATTTAAACTCCTTCACGGATACCATAATACCAACCAATTGTTATTATGAAGGCAGAAAGCTGAACAAATACATCTTAATATGCAAAATAATTTTATTACACTAAAATAAAATATTCCATTTTTGGCTTCACCGATCTAGCGTCTGCGGTTGGTGTTCACTTCCATACAACAAACTTAATATTTTAAATTGTTAATTTAAAAAAGATTAAGTAATTTCTTCAAAATGAAATCACATGCAGCGCGTGCCAATAAATATTTCATATTTTCGAACACGTTAATTAGTCTAACGAACATATCAATTTGGCAATTCGACATAGCTGTGCAGTTTACTGCACAAGAGTGATCACTCGGCGACCGACAAAATTACAGCGAAAATAATTAAAACCGTTCCGAAAAAGACATCGATAGACTGCAAATTAATTCTACATCAATCCAAATTTAAAAAAAAACGGAAACTGACACAATAAACAAGAGAATAAGCGAGGTGGCAATTTTATCAATTTAAATTAATCTGAATCCGAATTATTTCGGCGAAAACATTTATTTCGTCGAAATAGTTTATCTCGTGTACTTTATTGACTTTATTATCAAAACGAGTGCAATTATGGTGTTCATTTTTATGCGAAATATTAAGTGACTATTAAATATTTAGTTATGGTGAGCTAAAGCACTTTAATAATTGCTACGGCAAAACTAGACTTTATTTTTTATTTTTAAATATGTTACGGCAAAACCGCTAACTGTGTATAATAACATTTGTAAGAGTTAATAAATTTGTATTTTTTTTATCTGTGTTAAGAAAATAATATATATTGTTCCTGCATGTTTTGCATAGAACTTTGAATAAAAAATAATTATGTCAACTTTGTTTGTGCTAGTTTTTAGTTTAGTTTTTTAAAAGTGTTAGTGGACAGTTTAGCCACCCGTTTAGTTTTTTTTTAAATGAACAACTGATTGTTCTTTATTCGATTTTTTTTTATAAAAAGAAAATACCCGTAACTAGGAATTTCTCTTGTCAAAATTTCACATACACGAACACCCGTCCCCGAAACAAGTACCTGTAGGTCATACAAATATTTGTTCCATGTGGGGTCAAACCCACAACCGTGGCACAAAAGCCGATTGCTCACCTGCTGCGCCAAACGTGTCGTCAATTTAAATGAAGTTGGTAATCACTAAAATACTTCAAACTTTTTCTAATTTGTTTTGGCGTGCTACATAATACGTATCCCTTCCACCGACACTTGTTCACAACTAGGTACCTACCTATCTATGTTGGGATCAGCTTCCAGTCTAACCAGATGCGGCTGAATATCAGTATTTTACTTCCTCTTTCGTTTTGAAGGGTCAGCAACGCGCAAGTGATACTCCTGGAGTTGCAAGCGTCTATAGGCTACGGTAATCGCTTACCACCAGGTGGGCCGTATGTTTGTATATATTTTAATAATTATGTATTCAAGACATATAATATTTATGTCCGTTCCGATACATTTAATAACAGAAATGCCTGCACAATAAACATCTAATAAAAAAAAAACCCTTTCAGCCATTTCATCGTTGAAATTTTGCATCAGTGCAAAGGAAAAAGCTTAGTGAGCCAGATGAAAAGCAAACACAAGTTTGATTTACATAGATTGAAACAGTAGTCTCGTTGAATAGAAAAGTTTTATTGCAATTGAAAGCATCATGCCACTTATCGGTCCCACAGGAAAATGAGAATTCTTTCAAAATAGATGCCTTGGATTTCGGAGTACTCCATCCGATTGGCAATCTTTTTCTTTTACTTATTTATTTTATTTTTTATTCTGGATTAATTTGTTAGTATGTACACGTCAAACTGCATTTTTCTCTATAACTATTCTTATCAAACTTGTAAATCAAGATTAACATTGTAATCATGTTGTTTTTAAAAAAGAGTTTCTATGGAGTTTCTTGCCGGTTCTTCTCCATAAGACCCACTTTTTGGAACCGTGCAACTAGTTTTGACTTTTCAAAAGTGCTACTTTATTGGTCTAATCGAAATAAAACATTTGACTTTGACTTTGATTGAGTTCGAAAAGCTGGTATGTACTACAGTTTGTATTTTTGCAAGCCGTTACCCACATTTTTACTCGCATCCCAAAAGGCGTATTGAGACAAAAGGTAGCCTATGTCCTTCTCCAAGTTCTAATCTATCTCTGTACCAGATTACATCAAAATCGGTTTAGCGATTAAGGCATGAAAGCGTAACAGATAGACTGATATTTTCACATTTATACTATTAAGTAGGGATTAGTCAGTGGCTTTTTTTTCCTTTTTGCTCAGCTCCTATAGGTCATAGCGTAATGTAATATAGCCTATAACCTTTCTAAATAACACCTTAACTTAACTGTTAACTAACCTTCCTTAATACATGGACTATCCAACACTAACATATTTTTTCAATTCGAACTAGCGTTTCCTGAGATTAGCGCGTTTAAACAAACAAACTCTTCAGCTTAAGAATATTATATATAGTATGTAGAAGTATAAATACCACCATCCCACCCAAATCATATGGTTCATAGTAGTTCTCGTTACAACATAACAGCATTGTTTAATAACAAATAGTATGTAAATATTAAATTCTTCATACTTATGACGGCTCTCAAGAATAATAATCATTTAATACAGCACATATTAAAAATTAATTTAAAGAACGCAGTACTAAGAACTGAAATTATATTTGAATTATAACTGTTACTCCAACTACTTTGAAACAATTTCATTAAAAATACTCCTTAATACTCAGCAACGGAAAAATAAAAATAATATTTTGTTTATTTAAAACTTTGCAGGCTACCCGGCAAGTCTTTCTTAGTCTCAAGTGGGGCATAATCTCGATAGCTGGACTAACTTCTTTTATTTTTCCTCGGCGACTTATTCTGTTTTAAAATAAAATGCTAACAGCATTTCGAGTTTGGAACTGAGATATTTTTTGAAGCAGAAGTTTTCTTTCAAATGTTTTCGGTAATTCATTTGTCTATGTTGCAAAACATAAATCTCAATAATAAAATCTGTTTATTGTAAACTTTTTTAAATTTCTTCTTGTAAACACATGTGACATTTTAAACATGACATTATTTTAAAAAAATATGTTGTTTCCAGAGAGTGCAATATGCGAGACGCAGTCAGGAAAGTAAAATATTGTTCGCTGACCTAAAAAAATATTTCCATTTACAAAGACTGTTTGCCTTGTTGATGAGATTATAAAAATGAAGGGTGTTTAATTTATTTTGTACTATAGGTATCTGCAACAACTAGCATATAACAATAATTATGTAGAAATAGCATGGAGATCGTAATTATATGTGAGATAGTAATGAGAAATCTTTTTTTATATCCATATAACCTCTCAAGGAACAATAAGCAGACAGAATAGAAACATTATTGCTACGTCCCTCTGGAGGGTGCGCTTTTTTTAAGAATGAGTACTATTATATAGTATTCTTTGCTATCACAACGAATACGTCATTTTTTATCACATAGAACAATATAACGTAGGTGTAGGTTACCTACCTTCTTTCTCCGAGCCTATTCCCAACTATATTGGGGTCAGTATTTTACACGAAGCGACTGCCATCAGACCTCTGCAACCCATTTTTTTAGTAATACCGATACCCTGAGGGTAGACTAGTTGGCCTATTGCCATTAACCAGGCACAAATACCAACTACGAGCGCATAGATAATCCAGCAAACACCAGTGTTATTGCACTTTACTCGACCTGCAAATCGAACCCAGAACCTCTAGCGTAGTAGTCGCGCAATTCACATACAGGACAGTTAGAGATTTTAATACTATAGGGGACGAGCCTATTGCCAATAACCGGATCTAGCTAGCTAACTAGTCTAGGCCCGATAATATATGGTCAGTATTGCGAGACAAAGATGTTTATAAAATTTGGGCTACTGGCCAAACCAATTTTAACCTATTTTTATATCTGTCTCCCAAACGTTAATTGCAAGGTATTCCATTTAAATTAAAAATATAAAGAATCCCATGTTCACCAGTCTATGGTTTGCTAAATAGGGTCTATCCTCTGATTACTCTAAATACATGAGCCACGCAATAATTAATTCTAAGTATCGTCGCAACTCGCAAATCACATGTTTCCAATACAATTCGAATGAAAAAAATGCGGAATACCCCTTACCTTGTTGTAAAAACAAATAAGGGGTTATTACGCGAATCTACTTGTACCAGTGGTCAGATTTACGGTTCGTTGAGCACGGACGATTTCTAATGAAGTTATAATGCCGCTTGTAATATGTTTGCTAAATATGTTTGTGGCAAATTACTCTCTGGTTTTCTCTAATAAATTATTGTTAGTACTCTTTGTTTAACAATTGGTTGGAATTGGGGCTTAAGTTGTAAATAAAAATGGGACATTAATTATGTTTAATTTGTAGAATTTAGGCCACAATGTATGGTTTACTTTTAGATCATCATTACCCTGCGCTAGTTCATTGCTAGAAAAAGGTTTCATCCATTTAGCCCAATCTTTACTACCCACATGCAATGACATCTCCTAATGAATTTAATTAACTAAGTAAATTATCAATCTATTTCCTACCTGAAAGACTTAATTTCTGAGTTATGTGCATGGAGCTTACGTTATCGTCACGTATTTTGGATTTAAATTTGGAATACGACTATTGCTACCAAAAGGATAAATTATTCTACGTTTTTTTTCGTTTTAAGAATCTACTATAATTATTACATTTATAACTGCCACGGACAGTTCACGTCCCACTCAAGCAGAACATTCCATAAATGGAAAAGCGATTTCAATAAAACTAAATTATTGTAAACATAAGGACAAATTGTAAGCACAGCATATCATGAGTTCAAAGTAACCCATCAATGGTATTATTAAATAAGCCGATGGATTCATTTTTAAATTTGTTGACGCTCCAGTCACGTTTCAAGGATTTCGGGAACTGCTTTAAAAACGCTATTAGCTTGATCGTTAAACTTTGAATGAGTGACATCTTTAACAAACCCAACTTAAATTTTCAGCTTCTTATCAATCATTTTAGAATCATCAACTTTAATACAATGGATCGGAGGTATAGTTTAAATAGCACGATCATTTTCAGTGGTAACATTAAGCTTGCATTTTGTTAGTTGTCGACTACGCTGTCACAGTGTTCTTTTTGGGTCATCACTCGTATTTGATGCGTTTTAAGAAACGTGAAGGATTAATTTTAGTTTTAATAGGAATTCAGATGCTTTTGAAGGCACATTTACAAAGTTCAGGAACGGTTAAACCCGATTTATTGGACTTTTATAGTAAAGAAGTGATGACATAAAATTAATTGCTTCAGAGGTAAACATATTCACATTCTTTGAGTTTTAATCCTCTGTTTTTAATTTCTGTTACTGTTTTTGATATTTATTAAACATTTTAGAAAGAATTTATATCTGATAGAACTTAATAACAATCAACAACGTTAATTTTAAAATCGTTACCCAACTCTGGTGTTAATGAAATTTGAAAATGTAAATTCCAGTCTCACTATTAATACAAAATAAAATTTTATTTGATCCCCTAAATCGGCATGTCAAAATAAATTTACAACTAAATTAAGTCACTGGTTTTGTTTACTTTTTACGTTTGTGAAGGGTTTTATCTACTTTGTTTCCCAACCGTTTATTTATTGATATAGCGTGTAAGAGATTAAGCTATAAAGCCGGTATCGTATGCTGGCGCGAAGCTGAGCGCTGCGGGAAGCGAACGGACAAGCATAACACATTTTACAACTATTAGAGAAGGCATGTGGGTTTATAGCCGCGGTACAAACGCGCGCGCCACGATACCAATAAGCAAGAATTCCAAATAGTTATGTTTGTTTAGAGCTCAATAGACGAAAATAGTTGACAAAACTGCCTCTGATAGACACTTAATTAAAATTAATGCTAAAAAATGAAACAAATTCTATAAGTTTTTAAGTATTCACTTGGAATAATCTTCAGTCAATTTCTGACATTAATTGATTGCTAAATCTCTGAGATCCATTAAAAAGACTTAAATTCTTGGATATTAAATTCCAAGTTTTATAAAAAGAAGCTCAGACGTAGCCATTATTTTGATTAGCTAAGATTAGGATAAAAAGTGATGAATCCTCTAAGAAGACATCAATTGATATAACTGAAATGTATGACATCGCCACAAAAGAGGTTATTTTTAATTCATTAGAAAACCGTGACCTTCCAAAAGGTTTTGAATACTTATGATAAATAGGAGTTCAATAGATTAATAATTCTTGAAACCCTACTTAATATAGCCCTATATATCATTCATAATAACCAGGTCAAGATCGCAGAATCATTCAAGGGTACCTCTTATATCCAAACGTTTTCAATTTACAAAAAAAGTTTACAAGTCGTGGAAGTTTACAAAGAGATTATTTAAATATCACAAAGGGATTTGCCAACGATATTATTTTTGTAGTCACAAAAATATTATACAGAAGCTTAGAAAAGCACTCGACATAAGCTAGGCTTCATGAAACATAATTTAAAATAAAACTTTAGAATTTCAACAGCACTGAATCTCACTTTGTGTTATAATAAAACCTAACTCGGTATCTTCAGTCATACTTTAGGGATTAGTTGGGTATGAGCAGTAAACTTATACGACATGACTATCCACTACACATACTTACGTAAACGCGCGCCAACGAGCTAAGTTAACGACTTTATCTTTTCGAATAATGCCTACTTAAGCACACATTTGAAGTCGCTGCATATTTAACGATATTGAATTTATGACGTTAAGGAATCGGACGACTAAAAATTATAAAGATTCCACAATTTATTGCCTTCTACCGACTGACCGAGAAGTAATCCGCTTAGCGTCGAACAACTTATTAAGTGTGGGACTAAATACTGATATATTTTTCTCGTTTGCTTCGTTTATGCCGTCCCGAGTAAGGACATGTGCGTTTGTGTCAATATCAAATGTATTCTCGGCAAGCTTAACTCGTAAAATCATGAAAATCTCTTTGATATTTTACTAGTGATGTTTTTTTGAAACGATAATTTAGTGGGTAATGCTTTTCAAAGAGGCATTTTTGAAATGTATTAGTAACATAAATATTCATGAAGTCCAAATGTGTTTAAAATTTTTAAAGGTACATAGATAAATCATTTTATAGTTTTTATTTGATTAAAATAAATGAAAAAAGGCTTGCCTTCTCAAGTTATCTTTTGAGAAAAAAGAAATGGTAATTTGTTTACAATAATGTTCTAAATTAGCACAAACGTGATAGTTCGTTCCTTTATGCCCATTTGTGACAGTTTTGAAAGCATAAAGATGGGTAGACGTTCTGATGAACAACATACATGAGAAAGGCTTGCTTTAAAATATAACTTTCCTAGCTTTATTCAATTAACCACACTATAGTCTTGTTATTTTGATATGAATGAAGTGAAGTTACAGTTACAGTTACGCACTAAAGATGATTCGCACACTGGCTATGATACACTGTATACCTTTACTTACAGGTATTATAGATTTCGCATGTAACTAAGCAGACCTTCATCAAAACATTCACCTAAACATAAAAAAAAGCCTTTAATTCCAAAAAATATTAAGTTTTTCCTTGCGTTGAGAGAGGCCTAAACCCACAAATGAAGATGATGATTCTTTCAAAGTCAAAACTATATGCATTAAGACTACAAATGTAAGTGCTTTACACTTAAAAAGAATGAAATAGATCTAAATGAGTTTCATCAGCATCGCCCTAGCAATATAATTTATCAAAACAAAGGTTTTAATGAGTTCAACTGGAATATGTTTTACTTCTACAATAAGTCTAAAGTGGTACTCAACATTAACACTACTGCCCTGAAGATATAAAACAAGGTACTAGAAGCCTGCATTTACTTTTACGACTTTGCATTGAACTCTTTATTTTTGCGATAAACTTAATCCACTATTCTTTTATGCATTCGAATAATTACTTCATTTAGAAAGATTTTATTGTTTGCAGCTGAGAGCTTTATGGCTTAATCACACTTATTCAGAATAAGTATTCATAGCAATGACTGACGACTCAGATGATCTCAATGAATACCGAACGATAAAGCATCAGATTACCATCAACGCCAAAGTAGAATTCATCTTAAGACAAAATGACAAATTATAAATATAATTTAGGAAGTAACCTTTATATATCTTCCCGAAAAATCTGACTGCTCATCGTTAGGAGATTAATATCTACGTTCGATGATCGTATAAACAAATGATAGGAACGGTTGGTCAACGACCCGAACTGTCAGATCATAGCTGTTCTTGTACTATCTAAAGTCCAACAATAGGAACCTATCCGATGAATAATAACTCATTGTCTTACTTTTTGTTAAACTAATCACTTTATTGTTCCACTCTTATAATCAATTATTCGATTAAGTTTCATATAAATGACGCCATCATTCCTATCATATATCCGAGGTAATTCATTAGCTTCATATGATAGAGGTATGTAAATTTATAATCAAATCATCGGCTTGCTTTGTTTTTTAGAAATTATTTTGTAGTGCTGTAACTGAGTTGGTTAGTCATTAATAATGTGATGATCTTATTGGCGTATCATATTGGGTTTGGAATTTCTCTGTTCATCAAAACATGTCTGATCTAATAAATGCTAAAAATATAACGGATTATATTCGATCGCTGAGTGATCGATTGCTTCGTCCGATTCTTTTAATTGACTCGATGATTGCCAGTTGTTTGAGGCCACGTTTTAGGGAACCGTCAAACCCAATTTTCTATACAGACTACCCACGTAGTTAATGCGTTTACAATCTTTACGCTCATTAACCGCCAATCCTGAGACGATTAAGTCGTAACATGTTTTATAAAACTTAGTTGTGTGCACCAATTAAAATTTATTTTCTATAAAGAGTCTCACGCCTCGCGTATAGATATGCATCTTTACGATAAGAAGAGAAATGTGTGCGTGTTTCATAATTGCTTTTAATACTATTTGGGATGGTACGAAAGATCTTCGACGTGATAAAGGCCGTTGCATAAATTTTCCCATTATGTATTTTGTTGAAGTTTTAAAATGATTGATGACGGCTAAATCTCTTTTATAAACACAATAAATTTTGCTTAAATTTTAATAACCGATATTTTAAATTTGATATGACGTGAGCCATCTTGAGGATAAATAGGATTGTGATTTCACAAAATGTTGATAAAAACGTCCGATGGACAAATTTCTGGCCTCCCAGATGCTAGATGCGACATTTTTTGCAAATTTATTTTTTCTGAACATTGAAACCAAATAGCCCTTTCGCTTGTATCGTAAGGTTTGGGTAATAAGATTGAGAATTTATTTTGACAAGTTTGGACAGTAGTATAATAAAATTGGTAAGGGTGCGACGTTAAAAAAGTGTCAAATTGATCTCGCAGTACGGTCACGTTCGTTGTACCGCGTCGGGATCGGAAGCCTATTCTGTGTAACTAAACCAATCAGGCGTCCATTGTCTCAGATAATACTATGTATCGGTTTGCCTATATGCTTGTTATGTTGTGCCCGTATTTATCAATTCGTTTTACTTGTAATGTTCGTTTTCAGCAAAATATTGATTTGTTTTCAATTTTAATAGTCATCAATCAAGGGATTTGTGTATCATCGTGGCGCCTAAACTATTTTATAGAATTTCAAAAGAAACGTTATAAGCAATCTGTACTCTATAAATTGCTAGCGTTACTATGGTTAAAATAATAAAGCAGTGGTAGGCTAGTAATATGACCACTGGACTGCCAAGTCAACGGTCGAGTTCGAATCCAAGCCACGCACCTCTGACATTTCAAATTTGTATTCGTATTAATAGTTAATTATTATCACTCGCTTAAACGGTGAAGGATAACATCGTGAGCAAACCTGTATACCTTAGAGATTTTTCTTGACGGTGTTTGAAGTCTACCATATAGTATATCACCATCTAGTACCAATCTAAGCAAAGGTCGTACTATAGGTACTAGACAATGGATATAAATTCTTATTATATACTTGTTTTGTAAATATATCCACGTCAATACCAATCGGACAATCGGTAGTGTTAGTCGAAAGTCCAAAAAGCCTGACAACCAGTTTATCTACAGGATATCGGTATTAACCAGAAATTGGGTTGCGTTGGTTGGTCGTGATCACCATTAGGTACGACACTAGACACCGAACCACTAAACCACAGATGACGTCAAAAAACTATTTTTAATTTATATGACGTAACGATTATCGATCCTGTTATCATCTGATTGGGCAGTTATTTTCGGATGAGTTGCAATTGTTTTGCATATATTTCTGTAGTTTAGTGCTGGACAGTAAACTGGCACCATTCGCTGGCGCCATCCAGTATTGTAGTTAAATACTTTGCAAGCTCATAAAATATTTATTGGCGTTTGATTCTGAATGACCAATTACGATGAGAGTGCAACGGCAGTTAGGAATGGCGCGCAAATGGAAATTTGTATCTGTATAATAGGTTTTTTCCGTACTGCTACGCTAGAGGTCTTCGGTTTTTTAGGTAAGTAAAAGGATTATTAGGCTTTTCTATCAATTAAATTCTCAGTAGCAGCTCAGAGTTTGGGATTGTGCCCGGTATAGGCTCGCCTCTATTACATGGGACTTAAAAATATCAGCAAACTGTGGGTTTATATTAATACACATCTACCTAACCCTTTTTTTATTTAATGGGTTTATTCCGTAAGTTCCATTTTAGCCCTCTTGAGTGAACGAAATCTGTATACAATAGACCAGGGCGTATCGTTTCCTGTATTGGTCGTGGCGATTTTCGCGGATCCCATGGCCATAACTATATTCCAAGTGAAGACAAGTATGGCCATTAGTCGGTATGAGTCCGATACACTCTGTCGCCTAACCAGGTGGCAGATAGTCCAAGAGGATTTCCCCTACTATAAAAAAGGGTGTTTCGTTTACTAATCTCCTCAAATGAGTCCCTCACTAGCGAATCTGTCAAATATTTTATTTGGAAAATTTAGTTCCTTCAGTGTCCACTAGAGACGTTATACTAGCTTTCCATACAATACTTATCGAGGGACTGTAAACTCCTCGTAAGGCTACCAGTACATTAGTAAACTTAATTATTGTTCAGTCTATATTGGTGATTATCAATCTCAGTTCCCAAATATCGCACGATACAAAGTTACTGTAATCAAAGGCATTGCTTCCATAGTCCACAGGCCCTTCTATTGTTTCCCCGAGGATTATTACCCTTTCCCGACCTTCATCATTCTTTACGTTAATAACATTTTGAGGTCAAATGCAATATATTTAAGTTAGAGTTCATTGTGTAATATCTTCATTTTGTTTTCGTATTAGGGTTGGTACCTATATAAGGCTTTTTCATTCAAAATACTATAAATAATAAAAAATATATTATACTTTCTTAAAAAAATTGAAATGCATAACTTTGTAAGTCAACTTTTTAAATCAAGTTTCATCATGCGTACCGCTGAAATGTGGAATGAGCTTCCTGAGTGGGTCTTCCCCAATAACTATAATCTGTGTGTCTTCAAATCACGAGTGAATGGTTTCTTGTAGGCAAGCGCGCTCCACCGTAGATCGCGGTGTCGCTTAACATCGATCAGGCGAATTTGTGGTAAAGCGTACGCCTATCGTGAATAAAAAAGTAAAACCTCCAGTAAAAACTGTAAAATTCTCTCTATTGAAAATTAACCTTATCGTTTTGTATTAAAGTTGAAAGTCTATTAAAGAAATTTGACAGACTGAGGTAGCTTGATGTGCTGGCCTCTGTACATCTCTATCTAACCCTTCGGGGAAAACAGGCGTGATGGTGTGCTATAATTTCATGTAATATAATATTTCCCTCAGCTGTAGTCAAAATACCATTTATTTCTAGAAACATCTAGATAAATCTATAACAAAATATAATTTAAATCCCCTATTATATTTAATAGCGCCTCAGACAACTCTCACAACACTGGTCAACGAAATATTTAAAACTATTGAATAAATTTAATGAATAAAATATTCAAAACGTTTAAATATAGTAGTCAAAAGTAAAAAAGTGTTTTATTGCTTCATGTGTTAATATACATAGGTGTTCACATTTAAAAAGTATCAACATGATACCCTGTTAGGGCACAGCACAGTATAGGTGCTGTAGAGATAATAATTAAGGTTTATTTTAAAAATGTTATGTATTTTAGGGTGCAAACCTTTCAAGTCCCAAAAATCCTTTTCAGAAATATAAACATGTTTTATAGGTACTTTTTAAAAATTAATGTAGATTATTGAATAATTGATTATACATAATATTGCAGTACATTGCTGTCGATGATGGATACCATAACAGCGCAGTCCGGTAACGTACAGAGGCCAGCTGTACATCAAGCTACTCCAATCTGTCAAATTTCTTTGAAAGATTTTTAACTTTAACACAAAATGATAAGGTTCATGTTCAATCGGGAAAATTTTACAGTTTTGGATAGCTTGACCAGCTGGCGTCTGTACTTATCCTATGAAATGCCTACTCTTCAAAATATTATCTAACAAATTTTATGAAAAATGGCAACCCACACCTTTTTCAATATCATACAAACTCTTTTATCATCGTTGCGATAGCTTTTGTCTCTGCGTACTGTATACTGTATTTACTGTATTTACTGTATTTTAATAAAATTTCATCCACACAATATTGTGTAAAGTGGGCGTGTTTTATTTATAGTCTGTTGTGATTAACTCACTCTGCGCAACTCGTACGATATTTCTTGGATCATCAAAATAAAGCATAAGATGTAGATATCACTTACTGCCTAATTTTTGTACTACTTAATACATAGTCTGTGGACACCCTAACGTATGTAAGTTTTATAGTTATGCTTTCAAGCAAATATTGTGGAGTGATTGCTACCCTATTCTGTTATATTGTTACCCTACTTGCGCCTATTTTTATTCTCTAAATACACGTAGCTATTTATAAGGGTAGTTAAGAGGATGTTCCCTTAAGGCCTGAAGTGATTAGGGGAACTATTATTATTGTATTAAGTAATCCGGGAACAACAAGCAAGTTTAGCTATTTCCTGTTTGTTTATGATTAAATTATTATGATACGTAATGTGCTTCCTTTTGATTTTCCTGTATCATCTACAGGTATTTACTACATAAATGTACCTAGTGAATAAGATATTCTATCTATTCTTATTGTCTTTAGAAAAGAAACGGAAGGTGAATAAAATAAATGCACGCACCTCTGATATTTCAAATTCATATTCGTATTAATAGTTAATATTATCACTCGCTTAAACGGTGAAGGATAACATCGTGAGCAAACCTGCATACCTTAGAGATTTTTCTCGACGGTGTGTTAAGTGAGGTGTGTCTCAATCTGAGAGGAGACCCGTACCCAGCAGTGGGCATATAGCACCATCTAGTACCAAACTAAGCAGAGGTCGTACTATAGGTACTAGACAATGGATATAAAGTCATATATACTTGTTTTGTAAATATTTGCACGTCAATGCCAATCGGACAATCGGTAGTGTTAGTCGGAAGTCAAAAAAGCCTGATCGGTATTAACCAGAAATTGGGTTGCGTTGGTTGGTCGTGATCACCATTAGGTACAACACTAGACACCGAACCACTAAGCCACAGATGACGTCAAAAAACTATTTTTAATTTATATGACGATTATCGATCCTGTTATCATCTGATTGGGCTACATTGATTGTCCTAAATTCGTTGCAATAAAATGCACAAGAGAATTCAATTCAGTTATTTTCGGATGAGTTGCAATTGTTTTGCATATATTTCTGTTGTTTGCTGGACAGCAAACTGGCACCATTCGTTGGCGCCATCCAGTATTGTAGTTAAATACTTTGCAAGCTCATAAAATATTTATTGGCGTTTGATTCTGAATGACCAATTACGATGAGAGTGCAACGGCAGTTAGGAATGGCGCGCAAATGGAAATTTGTATCTGTATAATAGGTTTTTTTCCGTACTGCTACGCTAGAGGTCCTCAGTTTTTTAGGTAAGAAAAGGATTATTAGGCTTTTCTATCAATTAAATTCTCAGTACCAGCTCAGAGTTTGGGATTGTGCCCGGTATAGGCTCGCCTCTATTACACGGGACTTAAAAATATCAGCAAACTGTGGGTTTATATTAGTACACATCTACATTACTCTTTTTTATGTTTAATGGGTTTATTCCATACATTCCATTTTAGCCCTCTTGAGTGAATGAAATTTGTATACAAAAAAACTAGGGTTTATCGTTTACTAATCTCCTGTAGTGAGAGACTCACTAGCGAATCTGTCAAATATTTTGTTCGGAAAATTTAGTTCCTTCGCTAGAGGCGCTATACTAAATTTTCAGACAGTACTTATGGCTAGAGACTAAACTCCTCATAAGGCTACAGTACATTAGTAAACTTAATTATTGTTCAGTCTATATTGGTGATTATCAATCTCAGTTCCCAAATATCGCACGATACAAAGTTACTGTAATCAAAGGCATTGCTTCCATAGTCCACAGGCCCTTCTATTGTTTCCCCGAGGATTATTACCCTTTCCCGACCTTCATCATTATTTACGTTAATAACATTTTGAGGTCAAATGCAATATATTTAAGTTAGAGTTCATTGTGTAATATCTTCATTTTGTTTTCGTATTAGGGTTGGTACCTATATAAGGCTTTTTCATTCAAAATACTATAAATAATAAAAAATATATTATACTTTCTTAAAAAAATTTAAATGCATAACTTTGTAAGTCAACTTTTTAAATCAAGTTTCATCATGCGTACCGCTGAAATGTGGAATGAGCTTCCTGAGTGGGTCTTCCCCAATAACTATAATCTGTGTGTCTTTAAATCACGAGTGAATCGGTTTCTTGTAGGCAAGCGCGCTCCACCGTAGATCGCGGTGTCGCTTAACATTGATCAGGCGAACTTGTGGTAAAGCGTACGCCTATCGTTTATAAAAAAATAAAACCTCCAGTAAAAACTGTAAAATTCTCTCTATTGAAAATTAACCTTATCGTTTTGTATTAAAGTTGAAAGTCTATTAAAGAAATTTGGCAGACTGAGGTAGCTTGATGTGCTGGCCTCTGTACATCTCTATCTAACCCTTCGGGGAAAACAGGCGTGATGGTGTGCTATAATTTCATGTAATATAATATTTCCCTCAGCTGTAGTCAAAATACCATTTATTTCTAGAAACATCTAGATAAATCTATAACAAAATATAATTTAAATCCCCTATTATATTTAATAGCGCCTCAGACAGCTCTCACAGTACATTTATCTGTTACGAGATCGTTAAGTGCTAAAACCATCAACTATATCCGAGTACACATTACAAAAAAATCGATAAATTATCCCACACAATACCGGTGCAACCAATTGATATCAAATTTAACGTAATTTTATCGACTGGTCAACGAAATATTAAAAACTATTGAATAAATGTAATGAATAAAATATTTAAAACGTTTAAATATAGTAGTCAAAGTCAAAAGCAAAAAGTTTTTTATAGCTTCATGTGTTAATATACATAGGTGTTCACATTTAAAAAGTATCAACATGAAACCCTGTTAGGGCACAGCACAGTATAGGTGCTGTAGAGATAATAATTAAGGTTTATTTTAAAAATGTTATATATTTTAGGGTGCAAACCTTTCAAGTCCCAAAAATCCTTTTCAGAAATATAAACATGTTTTATAGGTACTTTTTGAAAATTAATGTAGATTATTGAATAATTGATTATACATAATATTGCAGTACATTGCTGTCGATGATGGATACCATAACAGCGCAGTCCGGTAACGTACAGAGGCCAGCTGTACATCAAGCTACTCCAATCTGTCAAATTTCTTTGAAAGATTTTTAACTTTAACACAAAATGATAAGGTTCATGTTCAATCGGGAAAATTTTACAGTTTTGGATAGCTTGACCAGCTGGCGTCTGTACTTATCCTATGAAATGCCTACTCTTCAAAATATTATCTAACAAATTTTATGAAAAATGGCAACCCACACCTTTTTCAATATCATACAAACTCTTTCATCATCGTTGCGATAGCTTTTGTCTCTGCGTACTGTATTTTGATAAAATTTCATCCACACAATATTGTGTAAAGTGGGCGTGTTTTATTTATAGTCTGTTGTGATTAACTCACTCTGCGCAACTCGTACGATATTTCTTGGATCATCAAAATAAAGCATAAGATGTAGATATCACTTACTGCCTAATTTTTGTACTACTTAATACATAGTCTGTGGACACCCTAACGTATGTAAGTTTTATAGTTATGCTTTCAAGCAAATATTGTGGAGTGATTGCTACCCTATTCTGTTATATTGTTACCCTACTTGCGCCTATTTTTATTCTCTAAGTACACGTAGCTATTTATAAGGGTAGTTAAGAGGATGTTCCCTTAAGGCCTGAAGTGATTAGGGGAACTATTATTATTGTATTAAGTAATCCGGGAACAACAAGCAAGTTTAGCTATTTCCTGTTTGTTTATGATTAAATTATTATGATACGTAATGTGCTTCCTTTTGATTTTCCTGTATCATCTACAGGTATTTACTACATAAATGTACCTAGTGAATAAGATATTCTATCTATTCTTATTGTCTTTAGAAAAAAAACGGAAGGTGAATAAAATAAATAATCATACCTAATATTAATATCATTACATCCATAATAATGTCATTGTTAATATCGTCGGTTGATTAGTTTTCTACCTTTTACGAGGATAAAGTCGAAAAGTCAGCCGCCGCTAGGGCTCGAAAAAAATACCTGAAAAATCTTTCCATAAGTAAGGCAGCCAGTGTGTGTCGATTTTTTTTAATCACGATAAATGTGGGCGGTAAAAGATTCAAACTACACCGTAACTTGTGAATCTAGTGCAGGGGCCGCAACGAAAATATCGATAAACAAGTATTAACAAATAGTGAGATTTTCCTTTCGGAGTTTACCAAAGTGCCGGCTCAAAATTTGGATGCATTCGGTAGGCGGTTTAAATCTCACGATAAACGTAAAGTATAAAATATTGCACATCCGATTTGAAATTATGTAAAATTACTATACACTTATGTAAAATTTTATACAGTTGAGCAAGAAATACTTACCTTATATTCTTTTAAATGCCTTTCTTTCAAAGAATGACAGCATTCCCCAGTCCCACCACATTCCAATAGTATTTTTATCGTATCTATAAATAATCTTTCTGTATCGAACACAGTAAGTGTCAAATGAGCTGTATCCCATCCTCACCTATTTGTCGATTCGTCAAGTGATGTGTGAAGTGTTGTGACACCTATATATTGCCCCATATACTGTTACAAACCGTTATTTGTAACGTTATAAATGAAACAAATTTGTAGGAATTTTATTGGTAGCGGAGACGGAATGGTTATGTTGCGTTGATTAGTTGTTTTAGGGATTCTAATTGGTTGATGTTTATACAAATTTAAAGCTGGAATGTCTTCATCTCATTTGAAATTCGAAATTATAGTAGACGGGCGTCTGACGCTAGCGTTTCACTTGTGTCTTAAAAGGACTGTTTTCGTCTATGTACATCCCAAATTTTATCTAACTATGTTCAGCGGTTTAGGTGTAAAAAGACAACAGAAGAACGGTCAGAGTTACTTTCACATTTATGATATTAGTAAGTATAATTATTATTCAAAATTATACAATATTTAGTTTGAGAATAGAATACCGAATTCAAATCAGAAAGATCTTGAAGTGATTTGAGCTCGCATTGAGTCTGGGCTACATATTAGCTACTACCAAGTAGCGGACCGCGCGGCGCCTCTTCTAAATTTGTACCATTCCGAAATACGCTTATACCGACACATTATCCCGTTTTATGACCGATAAAAGTCAGGCGAAACGTACTACATTTGTGGCGCAGCCCTTATTTTTAGAACCTAATATACCGTTTTCTTTATTGGCCCCCCTGTCCTTATATTTTATAGCGCGCATGCATAGATTTTTTTGGCGATTTGTGTATTTTACTGGCGGGCAATAAAAGTGATGTTTGTATGGTTTTTATTAGGGGCGCGTGACGATTTTTCTAATACGGAACTTTTGTTATAATTCATAAAAGATTTAGTGTCGCTAAAAATGTAATAGAGAGTGGCTGGTAAGCTTTTATGCTTTCCATAACGTTTCGCAATTTATAGTCAATAAAACGTCCTTAATCATGCGATCGAGGATTTGTGCAAAAGTTTCCGTATGACAAATTATTCCGTTCAACAAATTATTGCGAATAGTGGGCCTGAAAATACAGTATGCCGCATAGAAATTAAGAACAGGTATTCCTATACCTACGTATATTATTATTGCATTTATGAAATTTTACCTATATGAGACAAAATATGACATACAGACCTAAATGTGTAACATATTCGTATATGTAATTCTTGGCAGTAAATAGGCCTATAATCCTGCATGACACTGGAGCTATACTATATAATATAATATACTTGAATATAATAATAGAGATACCACTATTTAACTAGTAACATAAGAGGCTTCCTTCCATAACTGACTTTAAAATAATGTTTTACAAGTCTTAGGTTGGTTCTCCGTCATTTTCGAAGTAGCTTGGTGGTTCGAAGATTTATTTATTTTATTTATTTATTTATTTTTATTTATTTATTTATTTAATAACCAACTTATACTTACAGACTATTCTACACGTACAAGTTATGTTTTAGATGTATAGCGATGCTGTGATACGGTGTGAAGGTTTCCACCAAAGCTGTGCGAGGACATTGTGCGGTGCGGGGATACGTAGCGAAGATGTGAAACTGTGTATAGCTGAGTGGCGTGGATTCCTAGGAGACTCTTTTAATCTGTGCGCGGGCGGGGTGCGGTATGGTAAGGTGAGCATCCACATGTTCCTCGCACAGATTTCTCGCTCGTGTCCCTTGCACAAACTTCTCGCTCATGTGCCTAAGCGCACATCTATGACTTTTATCTAAGTACAAATACCTAGTTCCGCTAGCCCTTTTCCACCAAAGCTGCGCTACGCGAGGTTAGAAAAATGAAGTAATCATATTATCATTTTTTTTCTCGCATACGGCCTTGTTACCTCGTGCATCTCTGGTCTGAGTATTGAAAAGGTGATACATTTTTGTTTCAAGACAAGAGGAGCTAAAATCTGCTATTCAGGTCAGGATGGCCATCGAATGACAATAAATGACACAAAGACTGACAAATTTGGAATTAGCACAAATGGATTCCAAAATAAAAAGCAGAGCGGGTCAATCTTAACCTTAATGCGTGCGGTAATAATTACCAAAGGTCATTTTCGTACTTTTGAGGGTTAAGGTACCTCCCTACAACACGTCACTATCAGAGTAGACAGCCTTGAATTTAATACAACCAAACTTACCGAAGACAAAACTAACAAATCAAAACCATAATCTACTACAGACGTTTACAAAGTTACCCAATAACAAAGTGTTACAGACCTGTAACAGTCTTCATAACTCATCTCTGTGCCTAAATTAAATAACATGGGTATTTCTGAGACGACCGGATTTCTGTGTAATATAAAACAGATTTATTCACCTGTAGTAAATCACTTCGGGTAAGTACAAACGCCATCTGTTTGCGTTCTTACGCACTTGGTAATTAAATTATCAGTTTTTGCGACGAATTCCCGCTGAGTAAAAATCCTGTTAACGTAAGCTGGTGAACGCTAAAATTGGATTTTTTTGTTTTAGTTTTTTAATACATAGTTCGTTTCATGGAAAAAATAGAAAGAAAGTTGTTGTTGACAAATAAATATGTTTTCTTTTTTTATTTCATATGAAACATCTATGACTGACCCAATGGCTAAACTTAGTGATTGTTAAGATTTCGAAAGAGAGCAAAAGAGACTGCTGAGCATCAAGTCCTGGGTTCAATACCCACGACGAGTCTTATAAGGTTAGGAACTTCTCATTCACAGTTTGAAGTTTGCTACAATTTGCACCTGGGTAATGGATGAGGCTCACGTTATATAAAATCACCTGAGTTCGAGCGATGGGGTATGCTGAAAATCAGCCCTGTGGAGATTTGTCTCCACAGTGTTAGTGCTGAGCTTACCCCAATTGCCAAAATAACACTTGCATTTTGTTTTAGTTTTAATATTTTTTTTTGTAATCGATTTCTGGCAATAAATCATTTTTATTATTTATTATTATTATTAAAATAGTACGTAAAATATGCCGGCGAACTCTAAGTCCATTGAAGCTTGTCTACTAGACACGGTACATGGTACACAGAATAAAAATTAATATTATTAATTAATATTCCTAAGTGCAACTACTACGCTAGAGGCCCTGGGTTCGATTCCCAGGTTGATCAAAGTGTTATTGAGGTTTTCTGTTAAATTCTCAGTAGCAGCTCGGAGTGTGGATTTATGCCCAGTTAATGGGAATAGGCTCGCCTGATATTACATGGGACATAATATAAACATATCGGCGACCTTTGGGTGTGCATTGGCACCTACACCTCTGCTTAATCCTTCGAGGAATACAACAGGCCTCATAGTATGGTATTCATGATTAATTTTGCAAACCACAGAAATGTTATTCATACAAAAAAAAAACAATTGCCGCGTGTATGACTCACCACTTGAGAACGGGTCGACTCGACCGATTTGATAGATTTTATTTTGTTAGGTACCTAATAATTGTCAGGACAGAAAAAAAATTTCGGAATATCCAACGAGATTGGGAAATACGAGATCAATGCATGAGTAGCACTACCAGGCACAGTTAGCTATTATACATATACAAAAATATAACATCTACCCGTGACCATGGACGCTGTAAAGGGTCCGAAACGTCGGGTTATATTATTAAAATATCAATATACGCGATAAAATCCGTAAAAAGTAGTTTTATTTCAATGTATAATATTCACGTAATTGTCAGAAATCAAATATAACATTTTAATTAAAAATGTTCTGAAGTTAATATCTGTGACACTTTTAATTAATTACAACTTGTGTTCCAATCACGTGATGAACCATAATTAAAGCTTTGTAAACTTTACAATTATGTAGCCATTCAGTCTTTTCATTTCAATATATTGCACACCATTCCAATAACTTTAATATGGTAATTTTAAATCAACATTTTCCAATCAAAACAAGCACCCAAGCAATACGATTTCACGAAAAAATTTGCCCTCATTACTCAAATTCCTCGTATTTCCTTATTTACCATAATTCACAAATGGAGCGATAGCAAAAAAATCAGAAGAACGTCAATCTTTAACCCTTCAATGGTCAGGCACCGTGGGAATGCAAAAACCCTATCCTAAACGCTCTCGAGAGCCCACCCGTTCCATTCACGAATTTCCTGCACGCAATGAAACCACAAAAGCACACTACCTGTTACCACATTGTGTAGTATGGTTCTTTGAAACATTTTTGCAATGGAACATAGTGGAACTTGAGGGTTTTCTAAACAAAGGTTTTGTGTTTCAAAATATTACAGAAATATTATAGTTACTTCTGCGCCACCGGTAGTTCAATGTGGGGATTGTTCAATCCCCACAGGGAACAAATATTAATTTGTATGATCTACCATGTAGTTGTTGCGGGTCTGGGTGTTTATTATGTGAAAGTTTGTGTTTGTAAACGGACCCACGATACAGGAGGAAATCTTAGTGGTAGCAAAGTGTTATAAAAAAATATATTAAATTACTACGTTGATCAACCGATCTGCAAGGTCAATCAAGAAAGAGCTGCAGTAGCCGCGGTCAGTCTGTGGATAGGTGATGAAAGACAGAAAGCAGTACTCTTGGCCACGGTCCGTATTTTTTGGTTTCCTTCTTTGGGACCTTGTTAAACGGTAGCTTGGATCCAGCTCCCGATATCGGTGTGTTACTATTTTTTATATTGTTAATAATGTACGAGTATTAATGTGTTCCTCATCTATCCTACTTATTCATTCATTCGATGCATTTTTTTTATACCACTAAAGTGGAAAAGAAGCATATGGTCCACTTCATTGTACCGCGCGGTTACCGTAAACTATAGACGCTTGTAACACCAGGGGTATTACTTGCGCGTTGCCGACCCTGTAAAACCAAAGAGGAATAGTTCGGTTGGCAGTATAAAGGTCAAAGTCCCACAAACTGCCAGCACAACGTTTCCTCGCGGAGCACTAACAAACATGCTCACCGCAAGGAGCACAACATCAAAGCAAACAGCTCAAAGCAGTGTTATTTCACTTCGATTTTCTGCAAGGCGGAGGTACTTTCTCAGTCAGGCAGTTCTAATTTGAGTGGAGTGACTCCCACTATACCCTGCCTCTCTTAATATTAATTGTTTCTATATGTGTTTATTGTAGTCTTTCAGCTATGTTGCAACTTTCGTTCTTCTACGGATCTCCTCATTTCTGATTTGACCACGTAGAGAAATACCAAGTATAGCTCTCTCCATAGCTCGCTGAGTGACTTTTGTGATGTCATAATTATAAGGAATGCAATAAATTGGAGTAAAGTTTAATTAAAAGAAATATCTGTTTGAAAATCAAACATGCTATGTTTAGGGAAAATACACTCCCTGGAAAGAAAATTAATACCGTATCTCTTTACAGGGTGGTTTCATTTTTAATATTGCTACGTTACTGAGAATTGCTAATATTTGCGACATCGCGAGTTTTATCGAAGACGAATTGAATAGGGGTAGATACATTTTGTTGTTGGTACATACATTTTGGGTGTGAAATTAGAGACCTATGCAAGCTTCCGATTTTTCTTCACAAGTATTGTCATATGTAAATGAAAGAATCAACAATAATTGTGTATCTTGAAATTAACAAAATAATAATTAAATATTTTGGGATAGTAAGTTTAAAAGTTCTAGGCGATAATGTACAGTGGCCAGCACATCAAGCTACCTCAATCTGTCAAATTTCTTTGATAGATTTTCAACTTTAATACTAAGTGATAAGGTGCATGTTAAATCGGGAAAATTTGACAGTTTTGTATAGCTTGACCTGCTGGCGTCTGTACTAAAAACCACCAACTTTTTCGGTTGATTGTTGATTTCTGATACTTACACGAATAAATAAATTTGCTTTTTTTTTATTTTATCGCGTCATATTGATATTTAATAGCGACGTTTCGGACCCTTTACAGCGTCTATGTTCAAAATAGTAGTTTTGTATCAATAAATAAATATATTTGAGAAAGCTGAAGTATATTTTTGCGGTACCATTAATTATAATGTTCTGTCCGACAAATTACTAAGAGACGATTCTCTATTTATCTACCTCAATCATAAATTATAAAAAAATACAAGTAGCAGCAAATTAGGTACACGCTGAAAAATAACAAATATTCCATTAAGAGATTGTTGTTTTTCCATTTAAATGCAAAACACTTTTTCATTAACACGTGGAGCTAAAACCTCCCCTAAACGAATTAAGAAAAGCCCTCCCCGAGGGACGTATGAAATTAACGACACAGATTTAAGATTTACCATCTTAGACTGAAATATTATTTATTTTTCGTACATTACGCAACGTACAAATATCTATTGTAACATTTAAAAAATACAAAATCTGAAAAACATATAGGAAGATTATTTTAAATTCATTGATCTGCCTCAACTGCCTCATTGGTATATTGGTCGCCTGCGTGGATTCTGAGCATCAGGTCCTGGGTTCGATACCCAGGTCGGGTAAACACTTATATTTTCAATTCCGAATTTGAACTTAAAAGAGCTTCCACAAAATAAAGATATTAATATCTTCTTATTACCAAGGACACTGTGTGACGTAGGTACACTATACGCGTTTTTTAATGGTTCTTAGGTACAGACGCCAGCAGACAAACCTGTCCAAAACTGTCAAATTTTCCCAATTGAATATGAACCTTATTCTAATTATAATAAAGTTGATAATCTATCAAAGCAATATGACAAATTGGGGTAGCTTAATGTACTGGCCTCTGTACAATAATTCTCAAACATAGATAATGCTTTCGCTGAATCTATAAATCAAATGGATGCAAAAAAACACCACACGAATCCTATTTACACTAACCTTATTACCACAAATAGCATCTATTTATCATACACTAAACAGTAGCATTAATATAATTTAAATTTTAAATACGGACGTCTGAGTAGAATTCGTTGTAGTTAATTTGCAAAGGGAGGGAGAAAAATCGGCTCGTGGTGGCTTCAACAAGGTTTAATTTGTTCCCATTAATAATGATGATGAGGACATATTGCCCTCTGAGGCTACTAATTTTGTTTCCTCTGTTGATGTTATGGTTCCAAAATTGTTAGGGAAAGTCTCCATGGAGAATCGTTGTTTGGTTTAACGATTGGAACTTATATCATCGAGCTAGACTTTGGATAATAAACGTATAATTCTAAAAGGTTTTGCACAAAATTACCCAGAAGAGATATATATTTCGACGGCGAAGTGCCAATACCTTCTAACTGACAAAGACCAAAATTGACACAAAGTGAAAAAATGTTAAGTTTCCTAAAAACTACAAAATATTCCGCAGTCAAATATAGTCACGTTGTTCGTAGATAGGAGTTGTTGTTAAAAAAAAAATGGTTTCATCAAAACACGTAGGAACCGACCTCAAAGTCATATTCTGTAAGAAAGTAAATTTCTCATAAAATTGAAGATAGGAGGTATTGGTACTTCGAAGTCGATTTGATGATAAAATAATTAGGGTTTAATTTTGATCACAATCAGACAGCCATTTTCTAAATTATGTAGGGCAATAACCCTTTAAACATACTGAACTGTAGGTATACATTAGTGCACCTCTGCCTAACGTCGCGAAATACTAGCGTGATGGTATATATAAATGTAAGTAAGTAGAAATTACACTTGGCTAATGAGGCAAGTATTTTAATTATAATATTATGTACCTATTTAATTTAAATTAGGTTGAATATAATTTAATATAATGACATCTGTACTGCCTCGTTAGTCTACTGGTCCTAAGCGCGACTGCTACGCTAGAGGTCCTGGGTTCGATCCCCAGGTCGAGCAAGGTGTTATTGGGTTTTTCTATGAAATTCTCAGTAGCAGCTCGGAGTCTGGATTTGGGCTCGGTTAATGGCAATAGGCTCGCCCCCTATTACATGGGACCTACAACATACCGGCGAAATGTGGGTGTACATTAGTACACCTCTGCTTAACCCTTCGGGGAATACAGGCGTGACGGTATGTGTTATGACATCTTTATTTAACCGATTTGTAATTGTGATATTTAATCTTAATCTCGGAATGACAGATTTTGAAATAGTGTGATAAGAGAACGTTGCGGCTTAAAAAACGATGTAGTGACGAGAATTGAGAAGAATATGCTGAGATGGTATGGGCATGTCGAGAGAATGGATGAAAGGCGACTAACAAAAAGGATTTATATGACGAATGTCAGTAGAACCACCGAGAGGTGACGCCCTAGAAAAACTTATACCGACCTTATTGGTGAGGTTCTTCAAAAAGGTCAGGTGCGTAGTACTCGCAACCGGCGTGTATGTATGACAAGATGTATGAATGTGGTCGAAGCAAAAGAAGTATGCAAGAATCGTAGCAAGTGGCGTTCTTTAGTTTCTGCCTACCCCTATGAGAAAAAGGCGTGAGTGCATGTATATTTAATGTTATTTTAAATATTTTAATTAATAAACCTTCAATAAGTAATACATAATATTCATTACAGTTTTGAGAGTGTAGCACTAGTGGGTCAAAGCTGAAAATCAGCGTTAGGTATCAGTACTTGACAATATGCTGAGCTGATGGTCCTTTTGGCACCTACATATTTTATCGGTGGCTTGCTTATAGTTTATGTCAATAAATGAATCTTTTTTTCTTTTTTATTACTAAAATAAAAGCAGCAAACCCACCTCAGCATAGACCACGCCTTAATGAAAACCGTGACCCAGAAATATTTAAGGACAAAAACAAACATCGACCTATTAGTTATTCAGCGGCTGAATAATACAACTGGGCCTTATCTACGAACGCCATAATAAACTTTAAGCACACCACTGTGTTCCATTCCTCTTGAAATTGATAGACGTGGAGTTATCATTTGACAGTGTGCGTGCAGTATTATATTGTCACGCAATACTTTGGTAGAGCCGTGCCCAGCTCGGCAAAGACTACAAAAATATGGAATGTAAATTCGTTTTGCTGGGTTGAGTTTTTAAAGGTAAAAAGTATTGTACCTATTTAAATTCAGTAGTTTTACTCTAAAACGGCCCAATTCCTCTTGAGCACTGGACATTATCTAAATTGCTTATAGAGAGCCTGATGTTAATGATCAAAGAGAATCCATCATTATCATCAACCCATATGTTGTCCCACTGCTGGCCACGGGTCTCCTCTCATATTGAGAGGCAATCCTCTCAATATGAGGGGAGACCGCAGTGGGACAATATATTATATACTATAATTATTATATATACTATACTATATATTATATACTATAGCCCAATGGCTATAGTATATAATATATAGTAAAGAAAATAATACAATTTATCATTTAATTGCTCCTAGTGGATTCCAGCACGTCTTGAAAGCGTACTGGGTTCAGTCCTTAAACTCGTAACACTTTTGTTTTTTCTATGAAATTTTCAGTAGCTGCTTGAAGTTTTCATAATTATATATATCTGGTAAATCACATTAGGCTCGCCTTCTATTAAAATAAACTTACCAAAAACATATCGTGAGTGGTAACATACTAAGATTGCACAGCAATTGTACATTAGAACACGTCTGTCAACGAGGTGGATGGAAGACCTGTTAAAAGTCGCTGGGAGTCCTTGGATGCATGCGGCATGTAACCGGTCCTTGTGGAACTCTATGGGGGACATCTTTGTTCAGCAGTGGATCTCTTGTAGCTGATATAATGATGACGACAGGTCTGCCTAATCTTTGAGAATACAGGCGTGTTGGTATGTTATGTTATTCCCTCCATCATCACTCCGCACTTGATCAAGTAATAGAACATCTGCTTGAACGGTTGCAAAATAAATTGCTGACTACCCACCTTTTTAAAACCACCTTAAAGAATTGATGGTAGATCGATCTTCGTTATCAATTCATGGTGTGTTCAAGGCTAAACGTATTATGCTCACACAGTTTCAATACATACACGTTCGATTTAATAGTCGGCATTACGGAGCAGATAGCAATTAATATAATTGTATGTTTATTTGGGGCAACTCAGGCCTGTGTAAAATACTCGAAATATAAATGTTGTCGTTACTTTTTCGTGTCGAAACTATGGCTGGAGACGAGATAATATGACGACAACATTATGTCGCAGTATGCATATTAGCCCCGCTGCACTTACCCGGACTTGGTAGCGTGGCACCGTATCCTTAGCCAGGAGCACTTATAAACTAAGCAACAGTAGGTAAGGGCCCCCTAAGGGCTTAGGGCGTTGCTACGGAAACACCTAGGGACAGCTGGATTTTGATTTAGATTATTAGGGGGCGAATTTAAAGCTACAGGCTCAGTGCGAGCCAGCTCGAGCATTGGACGTTGAGGGTTACCGTTAAACGTTATGGCTTACAGGTAGTTGTACCAGGCTGAGTGTTTTGTTTGTGTTTGTAAACGCACCCACGATACAGGAGAAAATTCTAGTATTATAAGGATTAAAAAAATGGGTCTTCGCGACGGGCCTAGCCGGTGAGAGCGAAAGATTGGACCGTATGCGGAAGCGTACTTAATACAATTTAAGAAATCTTAACGAAAATGCATAAATACGTAATACCTAAGGTTTACATAAATATTTTATAACTATCTTGTGCCCGCGATTTCACCTGAATCGCAAAGGGCTTTTTGAGACGAAAGGTAGCCTATGTCCTTGCTCAAGTTATAATCTATGTCTGTACCATATTTCATCAAAATCGGTTCAGCGGTTTAGGCGTGAAAGCGTAACAGACAGACAGACAAAGTTACTTTCGCATTAATAATATCAGTAGGGTTTGTTAAATTAATGAAATTTGTACTTTATGCCAACGTCATATTTACATTTTATTTTATCTCAGCCTTCCAGAACCATACAACTGTGGATCCAAATCCTAATCTGAGCCCCAAAATCAAACATACAAGTGAAGCATTAGTTTAGTACAAGTTACTCGTATATAACAACTCACATGTACGTGTGTACATGAAGGTAAACTGTGTTATTTATTCTATCGCGTAACTTGGTCCCCCAGAGGCGCAAGTTTATCTCCTTCCTGATACATTATTACTTACCTGCCAACTATCCCGACTTGTATATTGTGTACACAACACCGATTAAATGGGAAGGTAATGTAGATTGATATAACTATTTATACTTCGTTGAGTAAAGTTACATATAGGCAAAACGTAGACGAGTGTCTCAAAAATAAAAATGAAAAAATAAAATATATTTTTATTGGGAAAATTATGGACAATGCACACAATAATATTTAAAAAAATGATGTAAGGTAACAAAAATAAAAATGGTGTGCCTCATGGCTGCGCCAAATAGGCCCTAGATCAGCAGAGCCTCGCGCTGGTTTTCAACTGGGCCTTTAAAGTGACGTATATTACCAGTGCTACGCGAAGAAACGTTGTGTCGGCAATGGGGGGACTTTGACCCTTATACTGCCAACCCAACTATTACATCCTTTTATCCAAGTGATACCCCTCGTTTTACAAGCGTCTATAGGCTACGGTAACCGCTTGCCATCAGGTGTGCCGTATGCTTGTTTGTTGTGGTACTTATTTTTTTGTGAGATACAATTATCAATTTATAAGAATTTTAATAAGACACACGCGTAGCAAGTGCAGTAACAGAATACTATTTTGGATACTTGAGATGTTGTTTATGCTTATGATTTTGATATTATTACTTTTTTATGTATTTGTCTAACAATTAGCACAATAAAAGAGACAACTATAGTCGCTTAGCTCATTTTCAACGCCTTTATGGAGCCTTCAATCCACTTACTTACGATAAAACTGAAGGAAAGAAACAGAGAAACTTATTGCAAATTGAACACAAACATACCTACCACATAGCAATACTGTCTTCATAAAGATTAGGTTTAAAAATAATTCCAAACTATGTAGGCTTATTCCTATTACGAAAGATTTTTTTTATACTTATTTATTTATTATCTGGCGTTCACTAAGAAGAGACTTACGTCCAGTAGTGGACGAATATGGGCTGATGATGATGATGAAGAAATTGATCACTGTCTTTTTGTATTTTTTGGCATTTTCCATGCTAAGATTTCAAAGCTATTTTGCAGGCGGTTGGGACTCATGGTGGCTTGATAGCGTAGCGGCATAGCTTCTGGTGTACCTAATCAGAAGACGCAGGTTCGAATCCTGTCCGCAGTCGAATTTTTTCTTCGCTTATCACTGTTTACAACAACAACACATATCGTATATCATCATATAATAAGTGGTATATTACAGATTGTATACAATCTGTAATACTATCTGTATATCACTACTAACTATACTATACTACTACTAACTGTATATTCAATCTGTATACTAACCGTAATTTCATGTACCCTCTACCCCGTCTATTTTAAAATGTACTCTATGACATAAAACCATAGAATTTTACGCCCTATTCGTCAACATGTCGTATGTAATAAAACTCGTTGTGGCCGTCAACGGGGCAAGGACCCTAGTTTTTTAGTTTTTTTTTCACTCACACCCCTTTTTAGAATAAAAAGCTTAAAAGATGTTATCGTATTCCAGTTAGTGCACTTTCAGAACTGGTATTTACGACCTTTTTATCATATGCGCACACAATTTTTATCTTAGAGCACAATCGACTAATGTGCGTGATGATATTTCAAAATCCTCTGTTTTGTTTATAAAATCTTTGAATTTTGCTGTGGGCTTTTTATTAGCGGCCTTGGCCGTGACTTTGGAGTGGGTCGATTGGCAACGTCATACTTTCGAATATAATCTCGGCGAGCATGATATTAATAATACTGCTTTTATTTTTTGTTGTCGTTTTACAGTGTCATGGGTTTTTTTATACCATAATATACAGGGTGTTTGGTAGAACGTTTAACATATGAAAATGGTGGTTAGTTGGGGTCATCTGCTACCCACTTGGCCCAAATTATTTGACCTTGGCCGCACCGTTTTTTTTTACTTTTTTTAATTTCACAGAAAATTACCAGTTTTTTTTAACTTTAAATTCGAATATCTTTACTTGTGACGGGTAAAACAGGCAGGATGTTGTTATGTATTAATGTCTAATTGTAGCAGACTCTCATAAAATTATTGTTTGGTACAGATTTTAATAGGAAAAAAAGTTATGAGTCTTTAAAGGTACAAAAAGATGTAAAAAAATACGATGCTTAACTTTGACTTGCATTAAAAAAAAATCTGATAATTTTCTGTGAAATTAAAAAAAAGTAAAAAAAAAACGGTGCGGCCAAGGTTAAATAATTTGGGCCCAGTGGGTAGCAGATGACCCCAACTAACCACCATTTTCGTATGTTCAACGTTCTACCAAACACCCTGTATGTATGTTGGGGTCAGCTTCTTGTTTTACCAGTCGCTGCTGTCCCATATCAGTATTTTATAGGAAGCGCTGACACCAGACTTCAATATAGATATCCTGAGGATAGATTGGTTGTCAGGCTGGTTGGGCTTATGAATATTAACAACTGTCGTAAATTGAAATAAAACTACTTTTTACGGATTTTATCGCGTTATATTGATATTATTAATCCCGACCTTTCGGACCCTTTACAGCGTCTTTGGTCACCATGAGTCTACCCGTGACCATGGACGATGTAAAGGGTCCGAAACGTCGGGCGTAAATGTCAGAAATCAAATTGTCGTAAATGTTCGTATGATAACTGGGACCGACGGCTTCACATGCTCTCCGAGGCACGGAGAAGTCTCCATGTGTTAAGGGTCACCCATCCACAGACTGACCGTGGATAGCGCAGTTTAGCCTTGCACATTGGTTGATCAACGTAGTTATAACTTAGCCACGAGCCCCTTCAAATTATATTAAATAAATTATTTATAAATTGGAATAGCGTTCACCTTGTATCGCATGACAGCTCCATTACTTGCTAGGGACGGCCTTCACGCTTCGACCTAGTTTAAAATATCACCTTTGATCTAGCGATCTTACTTGTAGCTTAAGTAGGTACCTGCAAGAACTCCTATAGGGAATTTTCTGTTAAGATAAATATTTAATCTTAGAAGACTTTCAAATACTTATATCATTTTTAACAGATTGGATTTTCTTCCAATATATCGGGATTGACTTTCTTACAAGATGAGTTTTTTTTTAATTTAATTATAAACATTAATTATAAAATACATTCAATGAACAAGCTTTAAGTGAGGTACAGTAGATAGAGACTTGGGCCTCTTTTAAACATAATTCTAATAGGATCTTAATTGAAACATGTTACCTAAATTGATAAAATGTGGTCATTTTCTCAGGCAAAACAAAGCAAATGCCAATGGGTACTAGTGAAGTGGGTGCCGCCAATTACTACATTTTACGTAATTAAGAATTCAAACTGTCACCACGGCCGGTCACGCTAGATGGCGTGCCTGTAAGTCACCAATTAGGTCAGGTTTCTTACAAAAATGCCGGAGGTGGCCAAACCCTCTGATCGTAAACAAATTCGGATTCAAAATGTCATAAGTATCACCTTTCTTTATTACCATATTTTTTTTTGTCAGGTCATCCTATTTCTTTGGAATAAATAAACAATGAAGATATAATTTTTGCGATTGACATAAAAAAATACAGACCCATTATTTATTTGAAATCTGAGACATTTTGTGAGTAGACTTTGATATTACTGATATTATTAAAATGCTTTTATAAAATGATAGGACTAATCAAAATTGATGTATGAAATTGATAAAAGTCAATACAAATTTGTGAAGTCGTTTTGGCGGAGCTTTATTTTCATATTTACATACTGACACGCATATGAATGTATTTTATACGAAAACAAAACGCACACGTTGCGTGTAAACGCATACGATCAACAACTCGTGGAGAATAACAATAATTGTTTTACCGTAACATAAATATGGCCAAAAATAAAAACAATATCGAGTAAACATTTTTATATCGCATGTCACCAAAAAGTATCGCATCATAAATTGATGCGATTTTTTTTATGTTCTTTGTATAAATATGAAATTGTATACTAATGAAGGAACGGTGAACGAAAATATCGCTTGAAAACCTGCATGACTTATAGATTTTTCTCGATGGCTTGTGCAGCCTGCCTAATGACAGTAAGCCAGCAGTGGACTTATAGCCAAATCCCTCTCAATTTGAGAGGAGAACCGTGCCCAGCAGTGGTCGATGATGATGTGTACCAATGATGATACTATGTTAAACAGTAAACGGAAGTATTAATACCTAAACATAAACGCTAGGCGACAGAGTGGCCATATTATTTTTTCACCCACGCACTCGTTGGGAGATTTCGAGCGTGTCCTTTTAACGCATTCTAAAAGACCTCCGTAGAGGCGCAAATAAAAACACGAGTAACCCTTTAGAACGGCGCTCCCGTTGTTTCTATTATCATTGCTTGCTTTTTCGAGGGGTTCCGACTTTTTTCTCGTTTGAAAAAAAATAAGCGAGCTCCGGATATGGAGGCCCGTTCCCCATCTGTTTTATTAAAACTGCGATATCGATCTCAATCGCCAATTCAACGTTCGGGCTGAGGCGTTTTAATTGAATGATTCGATTCGAATCAATGCAACCGCGATTGTTGAATGTTTGACTTTGTTCAATTTATAGTCGTCATAAGTTATGTGTTAACGCCTACCGTGCTGCTGTGATGATTGGGCTCTCTTATCAGAACATCGAATTTTGATCTGCATGCATCTTTTATCTTATTTGAATCTGTTAATTAGCACTCTTCTTCGAACAGATTCGTTTACTTTCATTGGTTTTATTTTACTGTTAGTATAGGTACTTCAATATTTAAGAATGTGTGCTCCAAAAATATGCTTATCATATAAATCTTTGTAGTTTTTATATTATCAAAATGTATTTAAATTAATTAATTATACATTTTGGGAAATAATTTATTAGCAAGATCTTAATCGACAACAGCTTGGCTTTAAAAAAGTAATAAATACCTATTAAAATATCGCTCATAGGTTTTAATATCTTTTAAAATATTTACGTTTTAAGACACTACTATATTTGGGAGCAGTCATAACTTCGTGTGACGTAAAAAGAAACTGATAGGAATGTCAGAGGGCTTTTAGTTTGATTGTTAGTCATAAAAATTGGGCAGCAATGAAAAAATGTGAAGACGCAGTTCATTGTCCTGCCCCGAACCAAGTAAAAAGATAAATTATTAATAAGTTCCAATGTGACTCCAGTTTTATATTTACTTCAATCGATACAAAAACATAAGACGAATTTTTTACTAGCAAAAAATGTCGCCGAAGCATGTGTTTTGTACACAAAAAGGTACAGACAAAAATGAAGCTTATTTACAGTGAAGTCAATCAATTACGCCGCTCATGGTTGGTCGCTACCGAAATATATGGGTACTTGACGTTCGGAGATGAGTTCGGACGAAGCAAAAAATTTTGCCGTCGTCGCTGTAGTCCGATAAAAACTTGGACAGACCCAATGGCCGTCCGCAGCAAAAACCGTAGATGCCCAACGACGTGAATCTGGCGTAAAAAATCGGTACCTTTAATTGGATACGGTATTCCGCAACCTTACCAATTACCGGTAATTTTAAACTATTGGAATTTTGTTGGGAGAGTAAATAGAGGTTTCGAATTGTCCGCCAATTACTATGAGAAAAAAATCTTGGCAAAGTCGGAATAATAAAACATACTCGTGTGATCATTGTATTCTTAGAACACGTAGGTCATATTTTAGTTTTAATTTAAAGCGATAGTAACTTACGTTTTGAGTTAAAAATAAAAAATAATAATTTTGGATTAACTTTAACGAAACGGGCTGAAAAAGTATTTTTGGTTTCATTTATTCCATTTACCAACATACAAATAACAGATTTTTTTATATGATTATATTTTTAATTTCTTTAAAGAATAAATAACATTAAATCGCTTTTTCGTACATCAAGAACATCGCTAATGAAATCGTGTAGCTTTACCAAACAAGCGGCGATCGCATCAAAAAGCGCTTACACCGCTGACATTTTTTATGTGTAATTGTAAGTTATTCGACTCGAGGGAGTCGTCGTCTAGTAGCTACTATGTACGTTGGAATAACATTACCTTGGCCCTGTAAATTGTAAGCATATTATAGAAGGAACATGCGTACAAAAATCTGTTTTCTGTTTGTTTGGAAATAAGCAGATTAATGATTGTTATGCTCAAGGTTTTAATAGGAGACCCGTACATATAAATGGGAATGGTAAATGAATGATGAAGTCTAAAGCGGTTTATAACTGACACTAAAATTATTTAAAGAGGATTTTTCGCTCTAAGCAACACTTGCATTGATTAGGGCAAGTTTAATTAATTCGGAAATGAAAAGTTTATATTGGTTTTTACAGCTCCAAGTGCTAGAATATTTACCACCAAAAACTTAGATCACAACTAGAATAAATAAATTGTGTTTTATACAGCTTGAATCCCAAAACGAAAACCACTAATGTGAAGTGAAAGACAATTTCACAGCACTTTCCGACTGCAATGCTTGCCCTAGAATTGCACCGCAACTGAATCGTCACGTAAACGTTATCTGACCACAAACAAAACGTCAGTAACTTCTGCTAACTGGAGCACGTTTGTTTTTGCATAAGTACACCGCAAAAATAGTACGCCCAAAGACCTCACTGGGTCGACGACAAAACGAAGCTTGGCCGTACAAAGCCAGCTTGTTAAGGAATTGCACTATGTCACAATACATTTCTTCTAGCGTCAAAGCGATGCCAACACCGCAAAAGTTCGCAAACGAGATACGCACACTTTTAACATGATTACACATACATTGGCCAGTGTCTTGTCTAACTAGCTAGACCAACATAAGTGCCACGAAATAATTTGTCGTTGCTAATCTCGTGCCGTAACAATAGCTGGAGACGTGGTAATGCAACGACAAAATTATGTCTTAGCCTCCTAGTCTATGTGTCAAATATTTTGTGTGGACAATATAGTTCCTCCAGTGACCACCAGGGGCGCTATCCATGTTTCCGATAAATTGGGTAGCGATTGGCGCTCTAGGCTACTGTCCAATAATATATAACATAGGTAACAAACACCAATTCAAACACCTCCGCCTTGCAGAAAATCGCAGTTAAATAACACTACTTTGAGCTGTGTTGTGTTCCTTACGGTGAGCAAGGAAGGTGCTCCGCGAGGAAACGTTGTGTTGGCAGTAAGGGACTTTGACCCTTATCCTACACTGCTGGTGTTACAAGCGTCTATATGCTACGGAGGCTAAGAAGAAGAAAAAATGACCGATATTTAGGTCCCATAGCGGCGGGCAGAAATCCAAACACTGAGTTGCTACTGAGAACTTTCTAAAAAAACCGAATAACACTAGCAAAATGTGTTCATACCTGGGAATCCATCCTAGGGCGTCTTGCGTAGCAATGGAGCTTACTCTTAGACAAATGAAACAGGCCCAGTAACACATTCACAAAATAATATCAATGTGTGAATGCCGATAGTCAATTTTTTATATGTGTGCGTAAATCTTCGTCAATGACCAGAAGCGAGTGAACCGTGTCTACGCATCTGGCCTCAAAGACACCGGATATTTTGAGTCTCCCGTTATCTGTTTTTGAAGGTTCACGCTTGACTGGCCCTTTGGCGATGGTAAAACTTTTTGTTTGACTCGCTATTTTTCTTAGTCCCGTGACGGAAATCTAAACAAAGAGACGGGAAATAAAAGAAAGCCAAATTGAATGTCTGCCTGTTACGAAACTTGGGTAATTTTCGTCGTTCTAAGCGCTAACTATGTACCTATTTGTTTTACATTCTATAGAGTTAAGTTTTGGGAAACGAAACTTAATCATTGATTTGAACATATTGCCTTAAAAACTTTGGTCTTCAATTACTCATCATTACACTCAATAACATTTTTATATTACGACCCAAAAATAAAAGGTACACAACTGACTTCCTTTGTCTGGGATTCAATGAACCTAACATAATATTTACAAAAGCAGGGGCCAGTTTCAGGAAGTAGTGGTAAATTGAAAATATTCGACGAATCGCCAAAGATTAAGAAATAAAAATAGCAAAGAAGGTGACTATGGTAGGCATGCACGCATAGGTTAATAATTCGACTTGACTACAATAGAAAACAAAAACAAACTATCACGCCTGTATTCCCCGAGGGGTAAGACAGAGGTGTACCAATGCAAACCCACAGTTCGCCGGTATGTTTAAGTCTTATGCAATAGGTGAAACTCCGAACCACTACTGATAACCCAATAACACTTTGCTCGACCTGGGAATTGAACCCAAGACCTCTAGCGTAGTAATTGCGCATAGGACCACTAGACTAACGAAGCAGAATAATATACCAAGTTTATTTAATTCTAGAACAATAGATTGAGAACCTTTGCTCTTTTAAGTCAGCTCAAATACCATTTAGCAATAGTATTTTAAGCACGAGGCGTTAAAATTCTTAACATATTATATTCAAATAAGCAACACGCAGTTGCTAAATGTCACACATTCGCATATTGCCACAATAGTAACACTACAATCATGAACTATCAAAGTTCAATCGAACTCCTTTCTAATCTACTCTTTGGTGCACGCAAGGTGGAGCGACGCGTGCGCTCAATCGACCGTTCCCGCCAATGATGCTGCAGCCATTGATATTGTGAATTACGCCAGACGATTTACCACTATGGGCTATTTGCCTCCTGCCAGGATCCCCTTGATGAATGTGCGGGTTCCGACTGACTTTTGTTTCAGCTTTAACACAATGTTGAGTGCGCTCTATCGATATGAGTTTCATGGTAGGATTGCGAATAGATGTATGGACAATAGAAATTGTTTGCGCTTCAGTTGAATGGATTTCGGCTATGTTCCAGGGTGATAGGTGATAGTTGACTGTTTATTATTACCATTTAATATAATATCTTAATGAATCAACAGTATTGAAAAAAAAAACATATTTTATATGTGTCCTAGTTCATACATTTAACATTTATGACCCATTCGTTTTTATTTATGCGTTTTTGTTACGAAATATGGAATATAAAATAGGCATCGAAAATTTCGGAAAAATATGATTCTTGTTAACCCGAAATGACGATCATAATCACTTAATAAAGAGGTGGCAAGCTGTTAAACAGAAATATTTATTACTTAAAATGGCACTGTTTATTGATAAGCATATTTGTATTGTTTGAGAAGCAGTAGGGGGCGCGAGATGCGATAACTCGAAAATTAATATTCTGTCGTCGAATGCGATTTTCGGCTCTGTATTTTATGATATCGATGCGATTTGATCGAAACACTCGACGGATGATTTGGAGTGTTCAGCAAACAATTTATCTGCAAGTTTCTGTTTTGAAGACGTGTTTGTTTTGGAATCGAGATATCGTTTCGAATCGTTGGGAGGATAAAACTTTTTCAAGTTAAATATTTTTTATATTTACTCAAACTTTGTATGAAGTTACTTATGATCGGGTAAACATTGTTGGATTTTTATTTATATCGAAGAATTGACGAAATTGGTTTAAATTGTATTTAGAACTTACAATGATTTATTAGGATTGTCACTTTACTGAAAGTACCGATTTCAATATTAGAGTGATTCTTCTTTCTCCAAGCCTTTTCTCGACAATATTGAGGTCGGCTTCTGGTTAGACCCAGATGCGACTGAATATCAGTATTTTATACGATGCGACTGCCATCAGACCTCCGCAAGCAAATTTTTGGGCAATACCGATACCCTGAGGATAGACTGGTTGTCAGGCTTTTTGGGCTTCTGACTACCACTAAAGATTGTCATAGGTACTCGTATGATAACCGGGACCGACGGCTTTACGTGCTCTCCGAGGCACGGAGGGGTCTCAACTACAGTCAAGCTGATCAACTTTATCGATACTATAGATAGAGATATTCAATATTATATTGATTGTAGATAAATAATAATATATGTTTCGATTAAAAGCTGCAGTTCAATTACTCATAGTTTTAGCTGGTTGGAGCTAGACGCAGCGGGTCACAGGACAACTTGGATCTATTAAGATATAAGTTTAACCATCAACCAAGGTAAAACAGTGATTTTTCCCATTGGGTTTTTGTATGAAATTAGAAACAGGACAGCGTCTGTTGATATATTAGAAAAAGGACAGCGTCTCTGACAGTTTAAATAGTATGCCTATTTTATAATTATAAACAAATATAGAAATTTTATGAAAGTTTCAAAATATTTATTGTAGGTACTTCTGGAAATTGGTATGTTATCTCCAGTACAATATCTAAAAAAACTAGATAAAATCCATAAAAAAACTTGATTATATCTATTCCGTAAAAAACTAGATTATATCTAAATAGAATCCGTAAAAAATAGTTTTTTTTCAATATCTCATAATTATTTGCATATGTGATGAGCACAGATATCTAAAAACTATTCACAAAATTTTATTTCTTTTAATTATAAATATAGAAATCTAGTTTTTATTTTTAAGAAATACCTTACCTTTTAATAAAACCTGTACTTAAATACCTTTTACTGGTTACTATTTCGCGAAAACTTAATTTTGCTACTATTATCCCTTTTCACAACTTAGTAATGCAAAATAAATTCTTCGTAACTTAGTCTACAATAAAATCGAAACAGTAAATTGATCCCATTACAAATTCATAGTATGTACACGATTAGAATACTTCTTACTACGGTTATTTTTACACGCATACTCGATCGATATAATAATATGAAATGCTTGGTCAACGAGGTCACTTTTGTCTATAATTAATTCACTAACATAGTAATCTCGACATTACTATTTTATGTTGAACTATTAATTATACTCTACGGTACTTTAGTTGATTATCGTGAGGACGATTACGTTTGTAAATGTACTATGATTTTCTTTATTTTACATGTAGTTTTTCCCTCAACCTGTATAGTTCTACTTGATAAATTTACTAATTTTTCTCAGTATAATCACCTATTTTGAACTGAGAAAAGGGGGTAAATTTGTTTTTTGTATGTCTTTGTTTTGACTATATACATAGTAAGATGTGAGGAAACATACTTTAATGCCTGCTCTGCACGCCTCAGTGATTTTTTCTCAACTGTGTGTGAAGTCTGCCAACTACGCCAGCCGAATCCCTCTCAGTGGAAGAGGAGACCGTGTCCTGCAGTGGGACAGTATAAGGGTTTATGATGATGAAGGTATGAGGCGCTTTTAACTTAGCTAGCTAGCTACCAATCAAATCCAGTTAGATTTTTCTACCAATGATTTTCAGGTTAAGGTTTGTTTTTTTATGTACTAATTTCTCTAAGGGTATGTCTTAATGTTAATGCATTTTCATTTAATTCTACTGTTTTTTATACCAATAAGTTGGCAAACAAGTATACAACCCACCTGATTGATGGTAAGCTGTTACCGTAGCCTATAGACGCTTGCAACACCAGGGGTATCACTTGCACACCATAAAACGAATGAGGAATAGTTGGATTGACAGTATAATTTTCCACACTTTGCCAACATAACGTTTCCTCGCTGAGCACTGGCAACCTTGCTCACCGTTAGGAATACAACGCAGCTCAAAGCAGTGTTATTTTACTTCGATTTTCTGCAAGGCGGAGGTACTGCCCTAATCGTGGAGCTGTAATTTGAGTGGAATAACTCCCACTATACCCTACCTCTTTTTAAACACATTATCTGATTAGTAGTATAGCTTTTCTTTTCAGATTTATAATCCTGGTCTAAGTGTGTTGAACACATTCCATTGAAGAGTTTTTATACGTCACTGGGTAAGTGGAGCAGTAAGTGGTAAAACCGCGAATTATGACGATGCCGTTTCTAACCACAAATAGCAGTAACGTGAGTTTAGTGTTAGAGGCAATGAGAAAATAACAGATTGTACACTACGCAAATAATACATTTAAAAAAAACATACATACCGGCGAACTGTGGATATACAAAGGCCAGAAAGGCCAGCCACACAGCCAGCACATCAAGCTTGGTAGCTTGATGTTCTGGCCTTTCAATCAAAGAAATTTGACAGATTGACCACAATCTGTCAAATTTCTTTGATTGATTTTAAACTTTAATACAAAATTATACAGTTCATATTCAATTTGGATTATTTAACAGTTTTGGATAGCGTGACCTGTCTGTACATATAGTACATTCCTATGCTTAAGCCTTCTGGGAATATGGTCGTGATGATATTATGTTATTAAATAAAAAAAAACAGTATCCAGAAACAACATTTTACGTGTACCGTGTACGTACATTAAAATATTATCTCACTTTTACTGAACTTTAAGACAAAATCTAACAATAAGAGATTATCCCACACACCTTGACCGAGTTCGATAGCCCAAAAATTTTACTACCTGATAGTGCTCCGGGTCTCATTGTTTAGGCAAATAGTAGTAAGATTATACATACTTATTTTATAAATTTCTTTATAGAGGTAATTATTCACTTCGAAAAAGGAAATATGCTACATTTCCGCAAGGCAATGGCTATTTCTTTATGATTGTTCATTAGAAATCATCAAAATATTGAACTTTGAAGCGTAGCCCTTCTGATCACAGGAAAAGGGCAGTTCTTTTCGTCCTCCCCAATTACAATACACCCATTACTATTGATGTAACCTGAACATTCTTCAGCTAACAGAATTTACTGCTATGTAAATTCTAGTATATTAGTGACATTATTTGGATGTGAAATATCCTATTGACATAAGCATACTATTTAAATAACTTCTACTTAAGATTTTTTCTGATTTCCTTTACAATATTGTTCTAAATTTTAATGTAAACGGAAACATTAATAGTGAACTGGTTTGATGATGATTTATGTCCTTACTTAAATGAGTTTAATGCTCATTCCAGATTACGATCTTAGTAAATTTATCATTAAAGCCAATTAAATAGCACTTATCTTCACCTATATGATAATGATGTTTGATTAATTTCCTGTATTCTATTTTGGAGCTTTTTTTCTTCTCACATGTTTGCGAGTTTACCAGAAGAAGGAGAAAATATAAAGGTTAATGCTGTAATTGTTTTTATTTTTTATGGGATTGGGGGCAATCGAGCAGACGGATCGCCTGATGGTAAGCGATTTCCGCCGCCCATGGACACCCGCAACACCAGAGGAGTCACATGCGCGTTGCCGGCCTTTAAAAGGGAGTACGCTCTTTTCTTGAAGGTTTGTTGAAGGTCATATTGGTCCGGAAATACTGCAGGCGACAGTTCATTCCACAGTTTAGTTGTGCGAGGCAGAAAGTTTCTAGAGAGACGCACAGTAGTGGACTGCCAACCATCTAGATGATGTGGATGGAACTGCTTTCGCGTGGAACGATAGCGGAAAGTAGCAGCAGGGATCAATCCGAACAATTCCTCGGAGCATTCCCCATAGTAGGTACGTGCGATAGAAGATGCATAGCAAGGCCACATCTCTACGCAGCGTCAAGGGGTCTAGCCGGTGTGATTGGTGTGATAAGGTTATTTTGATTGCTTTATAACAAATAAACAAACACATTATTTACCTATCATCCTCGTCCTCCGAGCCTTTTCCCAACTAAGTTGGGGTCGAATTTCAGTCTAACCAGATTCTGGATGCAGAGGCTAGATATCAGTATTTTACCCGAAGCGACTACCATCAGACCTCCACAACCCAATTTCTAGGCAATACCGAATTCCTAAGGATAAACCAGATGTCAGGCTTTTTGAGCTTTTGACTACCACTAACGATTTATTTATTTACACAAAGATAGACTTACTTTCTTTAAGTACAATTTCACAACCATTAAAAATACCTTATTTCTTTTTATCTGCCTTTCAATTATATAATCTTAAATCAAATGATATATCTTCGCCATTAAGCATCCCTTCTTCTAAATTCAAAACATTACCTCCATTTTAATGTCCCATCTTATCTCTGAACTATCCCGCAACTCTCACCCCAGAATTAATATTCACGTCATGAAGAATACCTTCCTCATAAACCTTGTTTAAAGCCTTAATAAAACAAACAATAACACAAGATGAACTGATAAATCCGAAAACGTTAATAATATGCAATTTTGTTCCTTTTTCTTTATGATTTCGCGGTACAAGATTGAAATTTATTTTGGGACCATCCGTCGGTTGCAGCCCCAAAAAATGCACAAAGATAAGAGATAAGGTTAATGCTAGCGTTCTTAGTAGTGTGAATAAGATAAAAATGGTCGTGAGAAAAGCACGCTTTTTAAGAAAACAAATGTAATCCAATACCGGTATGCAGTTGCTAATTAATTCCGATCGGATCTGTATACTTAATTTCCTAATTTTAATACCCATTCCGTGCTGTTAAGTATGCATTTTATGGTACAATAACGGGTTATTTAGTGCATTGGTGTAATTTTTTTTTTTTTTTTATGACTGCCTCATTAGTCTAGTGGTCCTAAGCGCGACTGCTACGCTAGAGGTCCTGGGTTCGATCCCCAGGTCGAGCAAAGTGTTATTGGGTTTTTCTATGAAATTCTCAGTAGCAGCTCGGAGTCTGGATTTGTGCCCGGTTAATGGCAATAGGCTCGCCCCCTATTACATGGGACCTAAAACATACCGGCGAAATGTGGGTGTACATTAGTACACCTCTGCCTAACCCTTCGGGGAATACAGGCGTGATGGTGTGTGTGTGTGTGTGTGTGTGTGTGTGTGTGTGTGTAATTTTTATATATTGCAACATTAAACAAGATTTTCCTATCTTTGCCACAAGAGACGAAATAAGTGACCGCTGAGAATTGAATATCTTACTTTTCTCTTATTCGTGTCGAAAAATGTCACGTGACTGTCAATCGGGTATATTGTTAACTTGTCTTAAAGTCTCCCTCAATGGTCTAGTGTCGCAATGCTAGAAATGCGACTGCTGAGGGTTGAGTAATTGATTTGGGGTAATGTTCAAACTCCGAGCTTCTACTAAAAAAGCCTTTTTTTTTTCAATAAAACCGACAAAAATAATGAAGGCCATAAAATATAGGTACATTACGATTTTCGTATTGAAATACATACGGTAAGCTTACCATGGAGGAAGTGGGCGTCTTGGACTCTCCGATCGCGCGCCTGATAGTGCGGGGGTAATAATTAAAGGCTCTGACACAGCTATAAACCAGCTACAAGACCCACTTTAGTAAGGTTTCTTCGATTTCCTAAATAGGAACCTCAGACTTGGTAGAACATTAATTAGTTAGATGAACTAAATAATCGATAAGAATTGTCTTTTTAATAAAGAATGGTTAATCTGCTTTGGAGGGTTATAACAGCATAATAAAATGTGAAGCGATACTTGAATATCTTTAAAAATGTATCTTTAGAGAATAATTAAAATACAATACATCCTTCTTAAATAGTAAGATAATATTGCAACGTGACTAAGTCACAAAAATTTAAATTTATTTTGCTTTGTTTCATCAGTCCATGAGGTAGGCACAAATTTCATAAAACATATATTTTGTAGTAGGTATTTGTATTTTGTGTGTTATTAATTCCGTTTTGTGCTTATACAAAATATGTATTAATGTAAAGACATTGCGTAAATTCACGAAAACTAGGTTTACTAACATTTTTCTCTAATTATTAGCAAAACAAAACATAATTATTTAAATGTAATACATAAAGGGCAGCAATATATTCAGTATTATCAGTAGCAGCCGAAAGCTCGTGAAAGTTATTACAGAAACCTTTCTCTATCACGATGCTGGGAGGTTAATATTCTATTGTTTCCTCCATATATGGTTACGTGTAAATCATTCAAATAATTTTTAGATCGATATCTATATAATATACTCATCAATTTAAATTTTTATCTTAGGACCAACGTATTTCACCTCCAAGTAAGTTCCCGTTAATTTACTTGGCAGTTAATGTCATACAATTTGAGTTTTTTTTTATTGCCTACAGTGGCAGACGAGCAAGCAGCCCACCTAATAGTAAGTGGTAACCGCAGCCCATGGACATCAGCAACGTTGGGGACAGAGCTGAGCAGCCGCCTGCTGAATTCCATTTTTTAATTTATTCAAGGAGTAACGCATACTTAGACATGGTAAAGAAGGTCCTTTGTTAATAATAATATTAATAACTTTATTTCAGGTGGCACAGACCCATAGAAAACGTCACATATCCTGTAGTGCTACCACATCAGTGGTTTGGCACAGAGCTCTAACACCTTCCCAAGATCTCTTGACCGAATTACAATTGTACAAAGGCCAGCACATCAAGCTATCACAATCTGTCAATTTGATTTTCAACTTTAAAACAAAACAATAAGGTTCATATTTAATTGGGAATATTTGACAGTTTTGGATAGCTTGACCTGCTGGCGTCTGTACCTAATAAGGTAACTGGAACTGAACTAGTTTCTTCTTTGTCCATTTAAATCTTCATTTATATTAGTCACACTTCCTGAGTCCGTTTTCATATTCCTCATTTCATTTTAATAGTAGTCTAGTTGCTCTATGAAAAGTTTACAGAACTATATAAGCTAGCGCTAAAATAAGAAGAAGTCTGTACCTCTGTACCTTTAAACTGCCTCATTAGTGGCACAATGGGTTTTTCTATGAAATCCTCAGTAGCAGCTCAGAGTTTAGATTTGTGTCCGGTTAATGGCAATTGACTCGCCCTTATTACGAGGGATAAAACATATCGGCGAACTATGGGTGTACACCTCTCCCTAACTTTTCGGAGAATCATCAGGTGTGATGTTGTTACGTATGATAAAACTGCTCTTGCGCTCGCTAATGCGTGCGTTGCCAGCTTTAGCACTACTATGGAAATTTTCCACTTACATTATTCTACATAAAATGTCTTATACATTGAGTATTACAACAAGAAACAACCCATCACCGCGACACTAGTCTTTATAGTTAAAGAGTAAGCTCGACAGCTCACTTTTGAGTTTTGAGAAACGTTGAAATTACGGAAGAGGAGAAAGACACAACAATAATATAAAAAAAAACTGCAGTAATAACAAATATTCATACACAATGTAATTATCAAAATTGAATAAATTAATGAATGATTAGACTTTACTTTCCACATCCATTGATAAAAGCGTGCGCAACTTTTGTTTTAATACCTCAATGTGTAACCTCTTTATTTATTACAACCTTGGCAACAACGTAGTGCATATTTACAGCATTTTTATCACACCTAACCTCTACCTAATTAAAATGTTCTACAAAAAGCCGTTTTTATAAAACCTAAATCTTTTTTAGTGTCCGCACTGGACTTCACACGTGTTTTTAGCTTTTTTATCACACAACCTCGCTGCAAGATTTATACGCTTCTTTATAAATTACGGAATCTGCTGTTTGAATCGTGTTATATCTAAACAAAAGGATCTCGGGTCGTCCCTTTGAAAATACAGAAGGTATCCGACTGGTTTTATTAACGTGGCGAGATCTAATTTGTTATTAAATGAGGCATTATGCCTGTATTTGTAGACAGAGGGTGGGTTTCGGAATCCAATGAATTTTAACTTCTGTCAATGAGAACATTTAAATATTTAAAAGGGGGTCGGAATGCTTCCGTCGCTGTATAATACGATATTTTATGTGCTGAGCGAGCTTCTGAGGTAAAATTTTTTATTTAGTGACTGTTACAGTAATACCGTTACGTAAAAAAACAGGATATGAATAAAAAAATGGATGGCTGCAAAGTTTGTCATTACAGGGTCACAGGTCCAACGCGTAGAGGCCCCTTGGAGACCTTTTATCTAAATATGGGATGGGACACCAACCCGGGACACTCCAAGACTGCACTATGAGAGTACACCCATGGAGTATCCCGGGTGGGTACAGGACTATTGTAAAATATGGTAATTAAAAACGACTTGGTTTATGGTTGTAGATGCTTGGTGGACCGATAACTTCTATTGCCGGAAGAAAACGGCGTCTGCCTTTGACCCTCGAACAAATATCCTTAGGGATGGCAGACGGTGACTCGCCAACTCACTAGATGGGCCCCCTGAAAAGCTGCCAGTACAGGCAGAAGGGAGCAACAACGGTGTGAGCGGCTAGGGGTGTAGAGAGGTGCGGCCCTGGTTTCACCGTCGCGAGTCTAGGAGAGACCCGGATTGGGTTTCCCCGCTATTACGCCATTAGACACTTCCACCCCCGAGCATATAGCTCTGGCGGCCCCCCTCTGACCGGCCAATTAAGGCAAGACAGAGTTGAGAGTCCTGCGGGCGCTCTTGAGGTTCCACTCCAGCTACCCAGTACGAGCAATCTGGAGACGAGGCCCTGACCGACTCTCTGGGGCAATAAGGACCGCAGTGTCGCCACTCACCATCAGCTCGCTACAAGCTGCCCCGTGGTTTGTACACTTTTCTTTAGACCTTATGACACTTTTTTTGTTTTATTGTCATAGGTTTGTAGAAAGCGTTTCTAATCTACCCTCCAGTTTTACGTTAGTCTCATGATGAGGTAACGCTTTTCCCAGAGGGGGGTTATTAATATTATTATTAAAGAAAATACAAGCACTCTTTTTGTTTTAGCATCTTCATAATGAGGTATAATGGCTGTGGTTTCATGTAAATATTCAGCCAGCATCTGGTTAGACTGGAACCTGACCCCAACATAGTTCGGTGAAGGTTCGGAGTATGATGAATACGAGTCTATCATAATAACAAGTAAGTACCTATATTATCCCATAACATACCATCACGCCTATATCTTCAAACGATTAGGCAGTGGTATACACACACAGTACGGCGATTTGTGTTTAGGTCCTCTGTAATAGAGGGCGACCCTATAGCAAATAATCAGGGAATCAGGGATGAATCGAAGCTCCAAGATAATAATTACTGATGATCCTGAGAACCATCTGCCTGGGTCCTAAATAGGTCCTTTTTATATCGGTTGAATACCAGACTACTAAAGGTAATTCTTAAATTAAGCGCCCCTGGAGGTCTTCCCTTAAAGGAAGATATAAAAATAAAAGTATTTCCCTTAAATAAACCTTCAAACGGCGAAGTACCGTTCAATAAATACAGAATCATTTATCTGGATAATCATCCTTCGCATGAAAGTCTAAAGTATCAATGTTATGCCCACAAAAACGTTACATGCTATCCAATGATTACCAAATACATGCAGATGGTTAAGTAGGCAGAATAGTTTGTATCTTATCTAACCTCTGTACTAAGTAAGAGACGCATTGGTAATCAAAACTTTTTAGAATATTATTTTATTAATGGCATATCGGCAACGCGCTTGTAACTCCTCTGGTGTTGCGGGTGTCCATATGCGGCGTTAATCGCTTACCAACAGGCGACCCGTCTGCTCGTTTGCCCTCTCTCCCAAATAAAATAAAAAATAAAAACCTTCGCAAACTTAGAAAAACCGTCAAAAATCGAATCTTTCATATCACACAAATTTACGTTTCAATATTACACTGAAAAACTACTTACCTACAACTGCTACTACTGCATGTATTTATTTTAAAAATTTTGAGTAGCTTATTACTCATAGGCATTAAAATCGTTCCAAGTATTTTCTACACCTGTCTGTTCTTAGGTCAGTGCGCTCTAGAGTCGCCACACAAACGTTATCGTGACCGCATCGTAGGGAGATTAAGGCTGTGGTGGGAGGCGAATGCAGCGTCATGCCCCTGTATGTTTGGTACAAGGCATGAGGAATAAGATGGAACTGATGACGTTAGAAGATAATTGTAAGTAACTTCTAGATTATTTAAATTTAACTGTCAAAAAGAGAAAATCATAGGAATGTAATTAATTGAATTTTACATTATATTCTAATGTTATTAATTCCTGTGTAGGTAAGATAAGGAAGTAAAAGGGCTTCATTATATTATTATTAATTTAAAAATGCTTTATTAGTCTTGTCGTAACCACTGCTTGCCTTGCCTTTTGTCTATGAAATTTCCATATGACAAAAACATAACGGCCAACTGTGAGTATATATTGATAAACCTCTATCTAATCCTTCCACGCGTGATGATATGTTGTAAATTAACCTCCTTTTCACTAAAAATACAATAATATTATTAAAGTTTAAACTTGGACCACCCAAGTTCTGCACAGTATACATCCGCTAACCACTTCTTACTTGCACTAAATTTGTAAGATGCTCTAAGCCTCAAGGAATGGACAAAATAAAAATGAACAGTCTCCTTGTTGGCTTATCGGAATAGATTACTTTTTCGAAATGTCCTCTAGGGAAGCAGGTTCGACCACGAGGGATATTTTTTTATAAATCGTTAAACTTCGAAACAGATTTGTCAAGACTTTTTTTGGTTTCAGCGACATTCAGGGGGAATTCTTGAGTCAACGAAAGCTGTGCTCAAGAATTTTACGTGATGTTTTCCCAGTGTATTTTCCCCTTATTTTTACTTTATTCCAACACGTCCGTGGTTGCGTGTGGGCGAGTTAAAACATAATAACTACCATTTTACAAATACTTGTGGGTCCGCCTACCGCATACAGTGAGACGCACATTTTGAAGTACCGGCTTAAAATTTCTGAGATTATTTTTAATACCAATCGTGTTTCGTCCATTGTTTTCTTTGTGACATATTTACATTTGCTCTACACTGTGCGACTTATTTTCGTAGTCGTGTATTGTTTTAAGACTTTCTATACATTGTTGCGTCTAACAATTTTTGAATTGTTCGTGTAATAACAAGTTTTGTTTTAGTCATAAATCATTCTTCAAGTTTTGTAATAGGTAGGTACTACCTAAAATCAATTTATTAAGAAAAATTAAATAATTGATAATTTTAAAAAGCGCTTTATAGTCAAATTAATAGTATTATAAAGCCCCTTTTCACCCAGACATATCCCACGCAAAAACTAATGATCTTTATTTGTATCACATATCAGCAAAAACAACACAATAGAATCATTCTTTATTGTATAGCGAATGTTTTTGTCAAGCCGCATGTTGATAGAATTATGATAGCTTCATTTGTTCTTCTTCATAATGTTTTATCTCATTATAATTCGCTACGGGATGCCAAGTCGGGTTTGTCTATTATACCTAACAATAGTCCCACTAAATTGTTTTAATAGAGCCACAGAAACTGAGAGTCACTATGGTATTGTTGTAAGCAAAACCTATCATCCCCATATTCATAGCACCTGGTTTTATTTTAGATTTTTATCTTGAGTGTTATAATTACAATCGTATGTGCAGTGTTTAATGGAGCAGTCATTATGAAGTTTTGTACTGTATTATTTTTCGTTTTAAATCACAACAGTCGATGTGTTAATTCGTTTATAACATTTTATATGAATCTTAACATCAATTTCAACAATTTGGTAATAAAATTTATTTTTTCAAAGTGCTCAATAATTTGTATTGAACACTTTGAAAAAATACATTTATTGGAATGCTTATAGAAACTTCTCAAGAAACAATATCTTTCGATAACTATTAAGAGAAATATTAACGGATTCCAAAAGCAAAATCAAGTATTTCCAGAACAATAACAAAAGTTTAACAAACCAAGTATAATAAATAAAATTAAAAATTAAGAAATGATATTAAGTACTTAAACGCTGTTCTTAATTACTTAGTCGTCGTTTTGGGCTTCGGTTTTAGGTTTCATTATTTGTTGTTAATTTTTATAAATTCTCGATTTCGACAATTGTCAGCAAAATGGAATATCAATTAGTTTTTGCATCTCATTTTTCAAATCTTGTTGGCCCAACTTATATTTTATAAATCTTAAAAAGACCTCTTTTGATCTTTGAGATTCTTACATAACACTGGTTGAAGGAAACATTTTCAAAACACCGAAATCTAATAACCATATATCAGCAATGCTATTGGAATCTTCGATTCTGTCACAGAATTGAACATCGAAATCACTTAGCGGAGTAACCAAGCGGTTTCATTTGTGATTTAAATTATGTTTGTAGAGGTGCACCGCACTGCGTCATAGTACATGTATGGATGGGTTTGTTTAAAACATGAACAGGAGAGAGTAGTAACGGTATTCCTCGATTGATCTGAATTATTGAATGGTGAAACCAGGACTCACTCGGTATCTAAGAATAAGCTTATCCACTGTTACAAAAATATTGGATGTTATCGACTATGAAATAAAAAGTTTTGTTCATTTTTTACTGTTATGGTGCATCCACACCATAGTTACTTTTTGTGGAGCAAAATGCAACATGATAATATTAGGTATCATTCTTCAACTTTCACGGCAACATATACTAACAACAAATAACCTTTATGATATCGGATATTGCCCAGTAACACTTGGAAACGTTGCTCCACAAAAAGTAACTGCGATGTGGATGCACGATATGAAAACGTATCAGTTTACTTCCTGAAATATAATTTATCTAAATAGGTACCTACCTACCGTACGCAGCTTTGCCTAGTAAGAAAATCTTGATTATCCTTGAGTTCGAATACTAAGATTGTAGGTAATGCAGATATTCACTGTTTACTGCCAAACCTCAGCAAATATTCATGTAACATCAATTCTTACAATAATACTTTACCAAAATCATTTCCTAAAGTATACAACACACGACCCTTCCAATAAGTTAACCTATACAAACACATCGGTAGATAAGTAGCAACAGCATTACAAGCTTCTGAGGTCGTACAAAGACTTAGTTCAGCTTACTAGGTCCCTTTACGAGAAACCAGTGAACGGCGAAATTACCCCAAGACAGGTAAGGTAAGCCGCTTTCTTTGATAGACACGTCAGACTCGAAGAAATATTGGAAGGAAACCGACAGTGGTCTCGATTCAGAATCGACTATAACTAGTACGACGGAAACGAGTACAGAATCTGTACATGCTAGTTTAAATTTGTATGTCTTGGATATAAATAGAAATGCTACACATTTTCTTAAGATAACGAAATCGATATAGACCATATCGGTTTCGTTCGCCAGAAATATGTTGAAACTAATTATAATAATATTTATGTAAAACCAGTGATGCGATTTTTTAAGACTTGTGTATGGTGAACCATTGGCCACCAAACTCGTTTCGAACGAGAGAAGAAGATGGAAATCAATTCCAAGATCAGATAACAGTATTGTGGTTTTTTCGGATAAATAAAAAAAAAATTTAAAATCTACTTCACAAAGCAAAAAATATTAAAATATTTTGAGACACGTGTAACGATGACACAATGTTTCTTATATATCGGGAACACGGTGTCATTTTGTATTCAAAAACAACGCTTTACACACTGTGCTACACAACTGCAGGTGAGTTCGCCCACGTCAGATTTTCCGGTCGCACCACAGAGTAAGTAATGAATGGAGTGACAGGATGCCGACGACCGAGGCAGGTATGATTCCTCCCCTGCTCATAGCCGGAACCAAATTAATTTCAGATTTAACGTTAGCTCAATATAATAAATAAATAAACAAACATTTTAATAACAAAAGTCTATGTTGTAAAATAAAATACTTTTTTTTAAATTCCTAAGGTTATTAGCATAGGCAGATGTGGAAGGTTATGAGAACACATTTGCCCAGTAGTAGGAAAGTATATAACATACATATACTCACGCCAATAGGCTGGCCCCCTATTACATAGAACCTGAAACACACCGGCGAAATGTGGGTGTACATTGGTACACCTCTGCCTAACCCTTCGGGGAATACAGGCGTGATGGTATGGTATGGTATTCTCACGCCATTTTGCCATCAATCATTATTTTAGTGTACATTAATCATAAAACCGGCTAAAGGTGATAATTATTAAATTGAAAACCTATATTTTTTAAAGACGTAATTTTATTGACAACCTCTGGTACATATTAGTATGATCCCGTAGCATTCTCCTTTCATATAAATAATAATATTCCTAACGTGAGTCTTCCGTTTACTTCTATCTCTATTATCTACACCGTACCTGTTTACGGCTTCCCCGCTGATCTTACAACTTCATCTTGCCGTTTGCCCATGGCATATTTTATTCGTTGCTACAGAACTGGAATTTATGTACAAGCATAAAACTATGGGAATAAAATGCATAAAAGAATTCAAGAAAGATATACGTTAATAGTAAATACAATTATGTTGTTTAATGTATAACAATAGTTTACGGTAAACTTAATGAGTCTTAAACACTGACTATAAGCAATTAAAATTTTAAAGTTGTTATTAAACATTTATATATAAAGTTATTTTGGAAAATTATCATTTTATTAGAAATTTCATTAGGTACACATTTTATAATGACTGAGATCAAAAAACTGAACAGCATATTATGTTTCGCCTTCGTCTATTCCTTTTTGAGTGGGCCCATATAAGCTCGTAGAACTGATGGCCGCTGGGGCAAGAGGTTTCTCTCATAGAGGCCACACACCTGAAATCGCAGCGTAGAATGGCCACCAACGACATGAACAGACGACCTCATAAAGGTCGCTGGGAGTCGTGGAATGCAGGTGGCATATAACCTTGTGGAAGTCTATGGGAGAGGCTTTTGTTCATCAGTGGATCTCTTATGGCTGATATGATAATGACTCCTTTTCTCACTAGGAAGAGGATCATTAGTTGATATTTTTACAAGTTAACATCATTAGAAAAATAAAGTTCTACAGATCAGGTGTATAGTACTCGCAACCAGCATGTGTGTATGAAAAGATAATATATATTATGATTATGGATGAAACGAAAGAAGTATGCAAGAAACGTAGCGAGTTGCGTTCTTTAGTTTCTGCCTAGCCCCATGGGAAAAAAGCGTGAGTGTATGTATGTAAGTTCTACAGTTATCTGAATGTATGCGATATTGGATTTTTTAAATGTAAATCTCTACTCCTGTGCTATCATAGAAGCAACTGAATAGCCAAACAACATTGTAAACTGAAAAACACATAGCTAAAATATGCATAATCTTACTTTAATACTCTCCTTAAAGGGCTTAGAATCCAAATCGCTTCAATACTTAATAAGGCAGAAACTATTAGTTTAAATTAAACCGCCAAGGAAATTACAATCAAAGTATTTTGCACTGTAACTTCTAAAGGATTCGCTAATTAAATCGATGGTGCGCAAAGGCTAACAGTAATAACGCCTACGCGAATTAGATGCGAATTAAAGCCAGACAAATTGTAATAAGAATATGGAATACAAGTATTCTTGTGTGAATGACACGGTTGAACATTGTTGGTAGAATTTATTTAGGAAATAGCGTAGGTATTAGAGTATTTTAGTAAGGTTCATTAGATTTACGTGCGGAGGAATTTAAGTAAGGAGGATCGGTGCTTTACACATTCTAGATTGATAAGCTTTTACTGTATTTTTAACCTTTTAAAAACGGTAGACGTATTTGTATGTATATCTATTTATGTTATGGCCAACTTTGTTGTTTGTGAATCGATTTGATGATATTTTTTTTAATCGATATAGCTTACTAAAATGCTCGAATACAAGTTTATTTGGTGTCTTGCCTCAGATCAGCTACTAATCGGGTTTATGTGGGGCACATTCTGACACAATGCTGTATCATAATTATATTCGGGTACACGTTTTAATTGAATATATTCCACGATCCCTACTTACTGTGTTGTGTAATACGAATCGTAAAATTGTGTTTAGGATTTTCTATTATAGAATAAATAAAAAAAACAGTTCATTGTATGTAAAATTAATTTAATGTATCAGTGTAAAACTATGGACTGTGAATTGTCTGAAATAAATGATTATTATTAAGTAAATTTAGAAGATATCAATTTAATGTATACTTAGATAAGAATATAATATATTTATATTATTATATTCTGTGACTCAATCGAAGATTGTAATAGTCCATGAGATATCTGCCTTTAAAAATAAGCGGCACAATCAAACACGCACACTAGAGATTTATCACCATCATTTTCAACAAAAGATTTAAAAGATTATAAATGCTTCATTAAATTTAAACAGATATTCGATTTTCTGTTTTCTCATGCTCATTTTTCATATTCAAATATTTATTCGCTTACAAATTGCTTGACTCTATTGTGAATTTATCTCTGTAATATTTTTTAGGTTTTAACATTCTTACATAATGTTCAATAATTTTAAATATACATATATGTGTTATCTAATCATAATCCCAATTACTTATCGTGTAAACTTGTCATTATATCCACTTTAAAAAATCGAATACCATATAAAAAGGTGCCAAAATTTGTGTAAACATATAATTTGTCAAAATGTTAAAAATAAATAGTATTTCATGTTCACACAAAAGCTTTAATAATTTATGCATATTGATGTAACTGTAAATAGTCTTGTAAGCATTAATTAACGTCTCAATATGTTTATTTATGTTAAGATTAATTACGAAGAGATCAAATAGAAGGTCGTTCATATAGTATCTACACAAATATAAATTTTAGATAGGAATATTTACGGACTGGCATGTCAACGCCTTCGTTGTGAACCTACTAATTAAAGTGTGCTCAATTATTAATTATGGCCACGATTCGTTACATTAATAGCAGTTGAATATTCAAAGCATATGAAGCTTATACAATTCTAAAGCATATATTGACTTATTTAATTATATGCTTCAAATAAGTATGTGTGTATAATCGAGCGAAAAAATATTTAATCATTTTTGACAACAATCAGTATTTTTTTAGCCTGGACTATGGAAGACTAAAGAATACCATATACTTACTATATGTAATTGTAAGCCTATTGTAAATAATGTATTAAGTATATTGATTCCATAATAAATAGCAATATTTACAAATGACATTTAAAATGAGTGGGAAGATAATTTCGTAACCGCCTCTACTTTTGATGTAATTAAATTATTTTATTAAAAAACTAATGTGGGTACAAGTTTTGAACCCACCGTAATAGTAAGCAAGCTTCAAACAATTTTGTCTTATACTAATTACATTCAAACTGCCCACTCAAACGTTTATTCTTGCTTCTTGCTTCTGAATAGATGTCGTCAGTGGCATTCTTTATTTCAGTTGACAACTACAAATCTTGGAGGACACTCCCATCATGTCGGCCATGTGTCGAACACTCGCATATTACGCAGTCACACATACAATTATTTGTTTTGTTATAATAGACTTAAGACAGAAGCTGGTAGCGATTTGAATGTGATAAATTACTTGGACTTTGGTGAACAAAAATCATTTTGCACCTGCGCGCGCACAATACAAGGTTATTTTATAATAATTTTTGTTCGGATCTCTTGTAGACATACATACCATCACGCCTGTATTCCCCGAAGGGTTAGGCAGAGGTGTACTAATGTACACCCACATTTCGCCGGTATGTTTAAGTCCCATGTAATAGGGGGCGAGCCTATTGCCATTAACCGGGCACATATCCAGACTCCGAGCTGCTACTGAGAATTTCATAGAAAAACCCAATAACACTTTGCTCGACCTGGGGATCGAACCCAGGACCTCTAGCGTAGCAGTCGCGCCTAGGACCACTAGACTAATGAAGCAGTCTCTAGTAGATTATTCCTTATACACCATGGGGAACTTAGGACATTTACACCGCCGCCTCTTACACAATCAAATCATCAATCCATATACTGTCCCACTGCAGGGCACGGGTCTCAGTATGTATGCGGGTTGGCAGACTTCACATGCCATCGAGAAAATCTCTAAGGCATGCAGTTGTTTCGCCTTCGTTTACCACCGTACACCGCACCGTTCTCTTACACTTTACGCCGTAATCTATGCGAAGTTACCCACCTATAAATAGGTCCAATCGATGAGACAATACTATCCAATCCACCGAGAACAATAGGTGTGAGTATGTATAGAGGCAATGGGCTTAGTCCACACAACTTGTTTGCTGTATTGTCTTACGATCGCTTACCGATAACACCTAATCGAAACGTGTCTCAGTAAAAGTAGAATTTAGGGATAATCTTGCAAAGATATTTTTTTTAAATATTACTCTATCTTAGATAGTTGACAAATACGTATTTGTCAACTTTTTTTTTCCCTATATTATAAAAGGTCCTTTACCTTTTATAATAAAGTGTCAATCAGAATGATATCTTCGAGACGTAGGGCATACGAGTGGCAGTAATCCACCCAAATGAGCTGCCCGACTGGTGAAGTACCTCCGCCTTGCAGGAAACCGAAGTGAATTAACACTGCTTTGAGCTGTGTTGTGTTGCTTACGGTGAGCAAGGTTGCCAGTGGTCCGCGACGAAACGTTGTGTTGGCAGTGGGGGGACTTTGACCCTTAGACTGCCAACCCAAATATTCCTCATTCGCTTTACAAGGTAAAAAGGTGATACCCCTGGTGTTGCAAACTTCTGTAGGTTACGGTAAGCGCTTACCATCAGGTGGACCGTATTCTTATTTGTCACCTTAGTAGTAAAACTGTAGCAACAGTCGTTCATGCTTACCTTTACGGAAACAACATCCTGAGTAACTAAGGAAGTGGAGACCAGTTTTATATTTATTCTAGTTAATTAGCTAATTGTAACAAGTTAAATTATTAACAAAAAAATAATTATGTATTGTTCATCTTTCCGACTCTCATTTAACAAACGAAAATGTTCTATCCAAAATTTTGTAAAAATGCCTCGTTAGCAACTAAAACAAGATAATTGTCTTAAGTCAGAAACAATGGCGTCTACAGACCTTTGACTCTCCCTTTTGTTAAACTTCAAAGATAATATTAATTATGAATGATTTTATTTTAAAAAAGTAAGAAAAAGAAAAAAAACTCATGAATTTTCATTTGAATTGTACTAAAATAGGGTTGTCAAACTCCCTTCATGTCATGGCTGTCAAGTCTAAGTTTTTCTAACTCCTGTCGCCCTTCGTGTGGTACTTTGATCTTTTTTAATGCTTATTCCATATTTCACATGGGAATGTTATGAATAATAAATGTGAAGACAAATTCTAATAACGCATTGCTTTTGTTGCCGACTGTAATTTATTTTCGATGTATATAATTAAAAGCACTTTTACTAGTTTGTGTAATTTTATATAAGTTTTTTGTTTGTAACAAAGGTTGTAACAGTTCTATAAAATGATTTTAATGATTCATGAGAGCTAGCAATATTAGACGTGCATCATAAAGAATACCACCTAGGTATAATCATTTCTCACTTAGCAAAATCTCATTCAAATGAAAGCAATTATGTCTCAGTTAAAGCTGTGACATATACTTAAAGATTGATCTGAATAATTGATGGGAATTGCACGTCGTGACTTTGAATAACGACTTCGAATCTTTGAATAGGATTTAAAACTAATACCAGTTTAGTGATTATCTGCTATTGACGTAATTAGATTAAAAGAAGTGCTATTAAAACTTCAAAATAGACATTACCTACTGAAACTATAAACGAGACGAGCTGAGCAATTTGAATTTCCTTTACAAAGGAGATAAAACACAAAAGTGTTGTTATCTCCTTTTATCCTAATCGCTCTCATTCTGAGAGGAGACCCGTGCCCAGCGGTGGGACAGTATATGGGTTCATGATGATGATGATTCTGTCAGGCTAAATGTTTAAAAGCACATTATCAATCTTTAGAATCCGTTCAGCTAGTTGATTTGAAAAAATAAAACAAGTCCAGCTGTATGCTCGTAAATAAATGATGAAAATAAGCAGCCTGCGGAAGAACTCACCAACCTACCTGTTAACGTTACTCAAGTACTCTTTGACTACTATTCTGGGCTTTTTTAATTGTAAATTTATTTACGAAAAAATATGTGACAGATTCATTAAATAAAAGTTATAAATTTAATACACAAACAATTGAGTACCATCAACTAAATGCGAATAAAATAGCTATAACATTATGTTAAAGTCAATTCGGTTGGGAGTGCAGTAGCTGAAGACTGGGCAATAACTCAGTAACTCTTTAAGATTGGTCTAAATTTAAAGATTAGCTCCATTAACTTGATATAGTTGAGTAAATAACGTTTAAAAAATATTAAAATCTTAAAACACAGTTCATAAATTGTGAAACTTTTAGTAAGGGGAAAATGTTCCGTATATCGTTTCCTGTTTAAATGTTAGAAGATAACAAATGACGAGGACGTAAAGCTGAAGAGCATACTTACTCATGCGATTTGGAAATGTATACTACACCCAGCAATGGACTCGTAAAGTCTGACGACGACAATAATCTTAAAATGACTGCGCTTCTTGAAGCAGACGAAGTAGCGGAATGTGAAGACGAACGATCAACGAGAATGTCAACAAAGGATAATAAAAATAAAAACTGGTGGATCTATGCAACGTGAATATGCTGCTTGACTTGAAAGAATAGATATTAAAAATTTGAAAATATACTTTTTTATCTTTGCAAGATTTTAAGCCGACTCTAAAACAGTGAACGATTACTGTTTGGCATTTTGTTAAAGACATTCAAACACAAATTGTCAGTTTTAATGTTTTCGTTCAATGCATTACTGTAGTTGTCAGACTTAAATCTTTCAAAGTCACACTTAGTACGGGTAAACTTCACAATTTCACGACTTGGGCTCAAGTTTTGAGTGCGCTAAATAAATTTCTGGTGGCTTGGGTCGAACTGTCAAAGTGGTAAAGAAATAAATTGCAAATTCTTATTTGCAGTAAATTGAAGTTTGCATGTGATATCAAATATTATCAAATATTGTTATGCAAATAGTTTCTGAATGATTACAAGAAATATTGACTGATTTGAAGATCAAAGCTTTTGAAGTAATAAGCAAATCTCTCTTTTATTTGTATTGACACTTCGCAAAGTACTTGTAATCGTTTATATACTTTTGTAGCTCTGTAAACATTCCTTTAGGTAATTTGGATCAATTTTTTCTACGATATCTGTGTAAACACATGGGAAAGTGAACTGCTAAGATAATTATTAATTAAGAAAATTTTATAGGTACTGATAGAGTGAATCTAAAGCGTTTCTAAAACGCTACTGTTTTTTTTAAGTTTTGTTCTAATGGCTTATTATTACTTGTATAATTATTATTAGGAAAAAAGTGGTGTAAACATAATTATGTATAAACAAGTAACTCAGTAGAATTTTGTAATTTCTGTCGCCTACCATAAGAAAAAGAAGGTATGTATATTTCGTTCTAAAACAACTAAAGATCTTTAAACTTTCAATGCCTATGACTCATGAAAGGTGTACATTTTAGCACGCAATGCCATTTGCAATACATCAAACCATTGTTTGTAATCTTGGCTGTCCAAAGAGTGATATCAATAAGCATGATGCACATACAAAAGGCGGAACGGTGCTCTGATTGATTCAGGTGCACTTACATAAGTATGTGGGAGGAATAATTTGTAACTTGTGTGCTCCTGGGACTGCTGCGATGGGGCTAGCGTAGATACTACCAAAGGATTTATGATTTAGTAAAAATGGTATATAAAACAATATTAGTGTTGTATTGGATGCTGAATTTTGATTTATGAGTATCGTTCCTTAAGTTAGAGATAAATTTGAAATCTCGTTGGATATAAAAAAAAATTAAGTAAATTTTATATGTACTTTACCTTAAGTTTGAGCAAATATCAACGAATTCTACAGTCAAGTGTAGAGTGGAATGCATTTTACTACGAATGAAAATATTGACCTCTTTATTGAAGCATCGCCACAGTCAACTAGCCTATCAAGATTATCAGGCATACAGCACACAACTCCAAATCAGTATTATGCTATGTCATCTCTTGAGCCTCCACTAGACAGGTTTACATTATTCAAATGCATTCGTTTCTATTCCCACGTACACTTTCGGAGACCCGAATTATGGGCTTCTTAGCTCTTCAGTCTATTAAAATAAAGGCTAAAATTGCTTGTATTATAATGTTCATAGTAGCAGATAGGATTGGTGGTCATGATCAGTGTTGGTAACAAAGCTAAGCTATGTAGAAACACAAAGCATTAGCGAGGCCGTAATGCAACACTTATGGTAATATTCATCACATTTTTCACTCCATTGAATTGTATATGAGATATTGAGACAGTTATAATACTAGTAAGAGAAATAATTATGCAGTTGGCTACTGTGGTTTGGCTAATGTTTTCAATAAATAGTGTAACATGTACTTCTTGTTAGTGTTTAAAAGTTATAAGACCTTTACATACCTTAACATTCACCTAAGTACTTTGTATTTAGTACTAGTATTTGCACTAAATACATTGATATGAACCTGCAACGCCATTGATTACACCAGCAAAGAGAAAAGCTATTAATTTTGTTCATTATGAAAATAGAGTTATTAAAATGTTAACTTTTTAAAATTGAATCCAGCCAACGGAACCAATACATCGATTAAAAGGATCTAATCAATTTAATTTGCTGTTCGATTCATACTTTATTTTTCAATATAATCGAGTAGAACGGTATCGTTTAAAATGCCTTAATTAACCACTTTATATAAAATCGGTATCCAAATTAATGAAACACTTAAATGCTTTGGATAAAATTCTTACACAGAGACATAAAGTAGATAAGCAGAGCTTAAAGAGAACATTTAGCTTCCAGTTTAAACGTTCAATAGGAAGATAGCTAAGTAACAAAATCCTGACCGGTTTCTAATAATATCTATTCGAGTCTTAAAAGCTTTAAGCTTAATTATTCGATTGGTTTTGGGAGAAGACTCTATAGTACGTTAGATTTAGTCAGTATGTTTTGTGGGAAATGAACAGAACATCCTTTTTTAATTCACAGCAAAACTTTTACATATAAATAATAAATAAATACAGAGAAATAAGTATAATAAAATAAACAAAAACAGTGAATAAATAATAATATTTATTCACAGTATTTTTTTTTTCAAATTCAGTATACGTACGCTGATATCTTAGAAGTTTATTAGTCAATTTTATTTAATTATAATTATTCAATTAATTTTTCCACTAAGCCTTATTTTTGATAAATCAAACACCATTCAAGTACCTACCCTATTGGATTAACTGAAATACGAAATAGAATCTGTTTCTCTTAATAAACCATAAACATAGCAGCTTTGTGTTACTATCACACTCAAAATAAATAAAATCTAATCGAATTACTATATAGATAATTTTATTTCGCATTTTTGTGATCCCTAGTGTAGTGGACCTAGTGTAGCCTTTTTTATAGTACGGATAATTCTGATGGACTATCCGCCACCTGGGGAGGCGGCAGTGTGTCAGATTCGTACCGAGTAAAAACCGTACTTGCCTTCACTTACCCTATAGTCATGGCCATGGGATCCGTGAAATTCGCTACGACCATGACAGGCTGCAGCCAGCAGTCGCTGGACCCCCTCAATAAGCGCGGCCTTCCCTCGTATATTAATTTAGGCACATGTGTCAGTACGAAACACACGTGCCGCCTACTGGGGCCATTTACTGGTCGGACGGCGGAATCCCCAATTCAGCCGCCCACAGTGGACTATGGCCTAATCACTCTCAATTTGAGAGCAGACCCGTGCCCAGCAATGGGACGATATATGGGTTGATGATGATGTGATTCCACTGCTGAGCAAGTGTCTCTCCGCAATTTTATTATAGACGTAGGATATTGGGTTGACTTATAATGTAAAAATATAAATCGAAAACCGTTAGTCTAGTGGTCCTAAGCGTGGCTAGCCGGCGCTAGAAGCCCTGCGTTTGATTCCCAGGTCGAGCAAACTGTGGTTTTCCTATGAAATTCTCAGTAGCAGCTGGAAGTTTAAATTTGTGCCCGGTTAATGACAAAAGGTTTGACCCTATTACACGGGACTTGAAACATATGGGCGAACTGTGGGTGTACAATGGTACATCTCTGCTTAACTCTTTGGGGAATATTGGCGTGATGGTAAGTTATGTTATTAAAAAAAAATACAATATAATACTGTCATATTGTTGCGCAACATAAGACAGTTTTATTACATTTGAAGGCTGTCTTATAAGTTGTCTTTTATGGTGAAATTGTAAATCTTCAATGCATTGTTCGATTATTCGTCGTTCAATGGGAATGCACTCTGCTGTTCAATATTAGCGTTAGTGGAATCTAAGAAAACTGAAAAGTGAACTCAGGATATTTAATGATACAGAATAGCCTCATTTTAAACTGTCAATAATCGTAGTTGCTGGTGGAATATTGGCGAAATAATTAGTACCTATATAAAACGGTTTATTCATAATTAGTGACTTGCACGACTGCAATTACATTACAATTACGCATATATTTATTATAAGTAATACATTTTCCGGAAGAAATTATCTAAATTATAGTGAAAACTATATCAAAATCCGTTGCGTAGTTCAAAAGATCTCGGCGTACAGAGGGACAGAGAGCGGGAAGCGACTTTGCTTAATAGTAAATATGCATAGATTTCATTTTTAATTTAAGCAAACAAACCAGATACCGGATATTTTAAGATAAAATAAAATAATCTGTATCACAGGATATGAATCAAGCGGTCGCAAAACATAAAATTAAGTAGATAAATTATTCAAAAATTTCACAAGAAGCAAATGAATGTAATGTAATATGTACAACACTAGATATCTGTTACCCGCGGATTCACTCACATTCCAAAGGACCTGTGAGACAAAAAGTAGCCTCGTGCTTGGTCGAGTTTCCAATATTCATCAAAACAGGTTCCGAGATTTAGGCGTGACAACATATCAAATAGACAGACAGACAGTTACTCCACATTTATAATATTAATATGAAGATACAGATTAGATACCTAGTACGATTAATAACGATCAAAATAAAATATTTGGTGCCAATATACCATATCATAATTAATTATTTATGCCGTGCCAATTGGAACAAAATAAGTTATAAGAAGTATGATGAAAAATCTTACAAGTCATTTTATTGACAAGTAAAATTTTCTATAAAAAAACTGGAATGTTTGCAAGCAAAGCTTATTTTTGTCTGTCAAAGAAAACCACAAATATGGTAAACAAAAGCTATCGGCACCTTTAAAAAATATTAAATTCATATTGGAAACACGAGATTCGATAAACCGATGACAGAGCCGCCGCCACAGAATACTAATCGAGAGATTTGCACGCGACCGCAAGCTAACACAGTAGACTGATCGCACGCACACGAGGTTCTGTACAACAAACGTGTCATAAAGTTATGATGCCTTGGTATTTTCAGCATTTTTATATTTCAGAAAGAAAAATAAAACAATTTTTTTTTCAACGATAGGTATGCGTCAAGGTCTTTTTATTGGAAGAAAGGTTTTATTAAAGTTTTATTTAGTGTTTTTTTTCAGGGCATGTAAGAAAAATATTCAATGTAACAATCGTCACAGACTGGGTTCTGCAGCAAAATCATACCATTATTGATTTTTTGCTTAAACTGCACTTTGAATACATATTATAAAATTTCAAGCGTATTTTTTTGTTTTTGATGTTCTCAAGTCATTTCAAGGTAATATTTTGGACAAATGTAGGACACACGCACCAAAAAGATTTGAAATTGTCACCACAAGGGTCAATTTATAGAAGGATTATAAAACTACTTCGCATTAATACAAGTAGCAATATCAGCACCAATCTTCCATTTTTCTTCTGGTACCACTAAAAAGTACTTTTATATTTCAAAGGTTCAATATTTTTTCTTATAATAATATTTATTCTTTTGATAGTTTACATATACTCGTGATACAAACTTCTTTGCACAGACATCACTAAGTTACAAGTACACGTTGTATTTTGCGAAAAAATAACCTGGACTTCATTCTCGTTTGGCTTCAGGTCACGTACCCCGTGTTACAATTGTCGGCGTTTCATCTCGATCTCAAGTTTCATGAGTTTGCTGTATCCTTCCTTTTACAAATCTTTCTTACTTTTCACAGCTGCTGCGAAGTGTTTTGACACTTAGTATTTCATGTATGTAAGCTTTGCGAAGAATATGCTGGTATATGAAGTGAGGTTTACGAGGAAGTCACTTAGCTGCCATACGTTCTATTATGAAAAGAGCGATTCATTAAAAAGCATAATTAAATCCCAAAAACCGGAATATCCTTTATACTTTTGACACTTGAGTCCTAACTCATCACAAAATATAGCTTTTTCTGAATGTAGTGGCTCTGCTATGACAACCCTTCCCTTTTTATTCTTTACTCTGCGTCATATAAAGAAGATCGTTTGACACTTTACATCTTATTAAAGTATTGACACATACGAGAGATATGATAGTAAATAATCTTTGCATGAATGCTCGAATAGAACAGTTTCAAGTATCATCGACGTCAGGTGTAGAGATACAGTTGGAACTAGCTATGTATCTGGTTTTTAATAATGCATGAGCTGGCCCATTGCCCACGTCTAACTGACCTAATTCAATTGACGCTTTCAAAATGCGTCATAAAGTTGCTACACATATCATGAGTATCTACGATATGTAACGCCATTAGATTGATTACCATTATCAGCTTGGCTTTTGCAAAAATATCTGGATTGATTTTTAAGTTGAAGGTTGTTACTAAATATCTAAGCACTGCCAGGTTAATTAGTCCAATTTTTACTGTATTCACGGTACTGATGGTAACGGAGACCAGTATGAGGAAAATGGTCTTATGCACGATAGACCGATAAGCGTAGGGGGATTTTTATTATGGGATAGGGGGCAAACGAGCAGACGGTTTTCCTGATGGTAAGCAATTATCGCTGCCCATTGACACCCGCAACACCAGAGGAGTCACAAGCGCGTTGTCGACCTTTAAAAGGGAGTACGCTCTTTTCTTGAAGGTTTGAAGGTCGTATTAGTCTAGAAATATTGCAGCCGACAGTAAGTTCATTCCACAGTTTTATTGTGCGAGGCAGAAAGTTTCTAAAGAAACAAATGATTAACAACTTTTGACTTTTTTGCACAGTTGAAATTATTTATGTGACTATACAAAGGTTACAAAGAAACCTGGCCAACCTAACAAAGGTTATAGTTTAACCACTAATATTTTAGATACTTTTATCCTATCGTTGCTATACAACATGTTACAAAATACCCCGTAAAAAATATAATTAATTATCAAAGCCAAAAATGTTGTCAGCTGTCATGTCAGGGAACCAGATTATTTAACAGAAAGGCCTACGTACCGATTTTACCTAATAATTGTCTACTTTCATAGTTTTCCTATATTTCATTCATAAATGTTGTTGTTTTCCTTTTTTTGGGGTATGTCGTACAGCGTTACTACGGTTCTTAAATACTGTGAATGGACTCGTTATAAGGCCCCATTTAACCTCTTCTCGGCTTTACGGGTAGTTTTGTAACACCATGTATAATATTCCATCCATTACAATATTCTTTGCCAAAATCTCCCCTTTGTGGATGCATTCTCCTCAATTTAATACCTCCTGTGGACATCCTTATATAGAGGCGTCAAACTTATCTCCCCATCTACGTGTCGGTCTACGCGAGGCTAATGTCTGACGTTAGTAGCACGGGACATGACCCGCATCCCGTTCAAACAGAAACATGCTTTTTCACTAGATAAGCGTAGTTTTATGTCTTCAAATAAATATATCCAATTTCTCCCATAGACGTAGTATAAACTTTTATGTCATGTCTTGAGAAAAATTTGCAATATTAGAATATTGGTTTGAGGTTGAGCTTTTGTCGAAGTTTTGTCATGGATGTATTCGAAGTATGTGAGAAATGTCGGTTAAAGTTCATATCTGTATTATCGAAATTTGTTCAAGGAACCCTAAAGTAAAACCCTAAAGCCATCAAAATTCCTTTATCGCCATAAACAAACCGCAAAAAATCACACGACCGTTCGGCTTTCACTAAAATATTGTAACAAAGACTTTTCAATTCGGACGAATATTTTTTCGTGAGCAAAAAGCGTAGTGCGCACACCATCCGACATTTTAGTTCTTTTTGTGGTTAAATGAAACTTTTCAGTTTCTGTTTTCTTTCGTTGTTATGTTTCATTATGCAGTTATTGTTAAACGATTATGTAGTAATATTTAAACATTGATTGTTTACAATTGTTTTTTGTAATGTCATTTAATTACATTATTGACAATAATTAATTATCAATAATGTATTTTCGGACGAAAAATATTTGAAAATTCTTAAAAGCGTATATGTATGGCTTTAATTTATTCATAGCATTCATTATTTTCTATTTGTCTTTACTTATTTTCAATATTACTAGAGCAATGTTTTTCCTTCAAATAATACATTTCGCATCTGACAAAGGGTGGTAATTCTACTTTAAGTTAAAGTGTTATATAAATCGTTACTCCTATAAACTACATTCTGTAATGTCGTTACAAAACTTCAAAACACAAAGACAAACATTTTTGTTATATTAAATCTTAGAATCCACAATCCGACCCATTACACAGAATACGGGAGACGATCAGATAAGTGCATTACAATGGACCCACGACATAAAGACATCATATCATTCTACAACAATAAATTTTTAAAAGGGCGGTTTATGGCACAAAAGATTGAGGTTTTGGGACAAAATTATAGTTTTTTTCAAGTTCAAGTTAGACATCCCCTTTTGTACAATGCATGGGAACAAGAGGAGTGATCAAAACACATAAAGTTTCGTGTTACATAATTTATAGGTAGTTTTTACTTGCGCAATACGGAGACACTCTGACTTGAAACGTTGACGTACTTTAAGACAATTTTATTGTCGTTTATCAACAATACGTGTATTGACAGGAAATCTATGGTAAAACGAATCGGAAATCAAGTTTTCAATTACCATCTTTCGTCATAATTTTTTTTTATACTTTAAAAACAAATAAACCGCGTGTCTCTTAAATAGGAGAATACAATAATTTTAAATATGTTTTTAATCATTTTGTGATATTGAAATTAGACGTAGCTAGACGTCAATTACTTTCTAGTCCAAAATAAACGGCCTATTATTGAGTGCATTTATTATTTTAAACACGATGAAACAATAGATTATAATTATAATATTGATTTCTGACATTTACGCGAATATATAAATCATACATATCCGTAAAAAGTAGTTACATTTCAATGTATATTGAAATGTAACTACTTTTTACGGATTTTATCACGTATATTGATATTATTAATTCTGTATAATTTTATTGACGCTGTAAAGGGTCCGAAACGTCGGAATTAATAATATCAACGTCATATCATACGCGATAAAAACCGTAAAAAGTAGTTTTATTTCAATAGATTATAATTTTTAAAGTGACAGTTTAATTATTCCACCCAAAACCTCATAACATAGCCATCAGGATTTCTTTTTCAACGTTTGCACACGTCTGGTCATAGATTCTGATGATATTTCAAAAAAAGCAATTCCCTGCCACAGATACAGCCGTAGATACTAAAATATTGTGACGGCATCCTGCTGTGATGTATTTGCCAAAATGTGGGTGCCTTATCAAGATGTGGCATCGTATCCACAACCTCTGCAGATGGTATTGTTGTATATCCATAATGCACATTGCAATCTCCTTCATTGACTACCGCATTATTTACAAAATTTCTAACAATGTCTAGTAGTTTATCATTTTTATTGTTGGGCGTTTGCCATTACGCTTCTTTTGTACTTGCAGTATTAAATTTTTATTTCGTGGATTCAATTGCTCGTTTAAAATATTAAATAACATTATAGTATCCTGGTTGTAAGTCTATTTATCATTCATTATTTGTTTTTGCATCATGATCTATTTTACAATAGATCTAAAATAGATAGTCTGAAATTTAATACTTTAAAATTAAACTTCTGTTTAGCTTCGAGTATAATAATATCAATAAATAATTGTGGACCAACTGTCATTACTAAGCCTTTTTTAAATAAAATTGGTAATAAATTAAACTTTCATTTAAACAAAGGCCATTTTACCTAAACTTATCATATAATCATATCAATTGCATGCGCTTCATAATTTAAAGATACACATATCAAATAAGATTAAAAAGGGTTGATTCAGCGAACGAACGTGTAAGAATTTCTGCCTAGAGCTGCTGTGGTGTCGAGATAAAAAACATTATTTATTGCTCTTGTCCCCCTGCACGCGATCTAGACAAATTAAACGAGTAACTTGATCAGACGACACGTCAGGAATAAGTTTCGGTAGGTACATACAATGTTCTAAGAAGTGAATTAAATATGGTGATATCGCTCGTGATGCAATACGATACGGTCAAGATAAAAAACCTCAAATTAATTAAAACCCAAACCCAGCTGCAATCAGTTGAAATGGAATACCTCATCACTTTCATCGCGTAACGAATCAAAATCCCTAAACATAAAATTTTGATTGACTTGTTAATCATTTAATATTTTCGCTAACAAACTGTCAGAAATCAATCTCAATATAATTTAAGAGAAAAATAACTTTATATGCATGAAACCAGTTCCTAATGTGTTTACTTAATTTGGATTTCCTAACGTTTGCCAATTAGGATCGTAATTAATTGTCTATGGCTCCACCACTATTAATTTGAACGGTTATTTTGGGCTCGTAGGCGAAGCTTCACTTAAAGTGGCCACAATCGCTCTCAAGACCCCACTTACATCACTCGAGCGTCAAGCAAATAGTGAATACACGGCTCGAGCATACTTCGATGACGAGAAAAAAGCACCAGGTGCCTACCGAAAGCGCTCATTGTTCCAGTGAACGTGAAAGATTAATAAATCTTTAGAGAGTTGAGTATCTGCGGCCGATCTCGCGGGATGCGAGCTGGGGCCAGGACGCGTTATTGCAAGCCTATTCAGATGCCACAGTTGAGGCCAAACAGCCCCTTTGTCATGACAAAGGTGTCGCGCAAAGAAAAAGGGTCCCTATCGACGATCTACCTTATCAGATCCAGTTCCCTTCCGAGAGGTCTCAATAGGATAGTCTGAGTTTTGAATGCATCGGATCTAATTCCCCCGGTCACAATAACGTACACGAATTCCAATTTGGTTGGACACAGAATGCAGGAGGAATAAAAAGAGTTCGTAGGATGTTATCAAACATCGGCTTGATAGGGCCTCGTATTGTGTTGAAATAGCGTTCCGTGATACTCCGTTGTTATTTTTAATGTTTGTGCCATTAGCGTTATTTTTGTGGTTTCGTAATAAAATTACATAGAATTGCGTATTGCGGGCTTTAGTTTTATGTGTATGGAGCGAAATAATATGAGTATTTTATTGAGATACTACGTCAGTGAAATATTTAACAAATTCATACTTTAAACATAGATCTGTCATAAACACAAAAAAAGAACGTACAAAAAAGACTATCATTCACAAAACAGGCGTACACGAGCGCAAAAAGAATTGACACAGAACTGACTTATGCCTCATTACAAACCATTTCTCATTGATCATCCATGCATTTAAAATCGGTGGATTAGCCGAAAATGAACTGACGTCCGTTATGATTGATGTTTGTCCTCCGAACCCCAAATACTGTACACTTATTAAGCCTGACGCGCTCTTTGGCTTTCTAAAAATCGACAGTAAACACAATAGCAACAATTGGTCCGATCAAATGGAATATTAAGTTCGCTTGTCATTTTAACTATCATCTCAAACATCGCTGCAAAGTGCCGCATTGGCTGCAAGCCAATTCCAACCTTAAGGCAGAAGCTTAAAGTTTATTTATGTCCATTGATTCTGCAATCTAGGAAGCATTGCTGAGAAAAGAGGTTATTGTCAGTCTCGTTTTATGGGTTATGATTTATGACCAATGACTCCCAACGGGTTTTAGTCTCGTGATAATCTTATTCAAACGCGCCTCTTGTGAGGTTCACAATGCTACCTAAATTAGCTATAGCCGTATCATAAGCTATTTTGATGTTTATAAGAGGTATGGTTTACTGAACCGTGTGTGGTATGCATACAAACACGGTTTGGTCTGTCATTTCGTATATGCTGGTTAAAACTTTTTTGTATCACGAACTTCGTTTCCACACAATGAACAATGACACTGACTCGCGCTTCGAATGGACTAATGATTATTTAATCAAGTATACTCTGAGTAAATTAGAATAATATATTGATAGGACCAAAATTTCTGTGAAAATTTCTGTGAAAAAAACATTCTATATCTATAACAAATAGAAGACTTGTATCCTAAAAATGTGCATAAATATAATCATCAACAACCCATATACTTCCCCACTGTTGGGCATAGGTCTTCTCTCGGATTGAAAGGATTAGGCTATAGTCCACCACGCTAGCCTAATGCGCATTAGCAGATTTTAAACACCTGCGAGAATAATCTCTAAGGGATGCAGGTTTCCTCACGATGTTTTACCTTGACCGTTTAAGCGAGTGAGAATTAATTATTAATACGAACATGCCTTGGATTCGAACTCGAGACCTTTCATTTGGCAGTCCAATGGTCACTTTGGCACTAGGCTATCTGACAGCTGAGAATTTTCTAAAAAAACCCGCACTGGGCCAATGAGGCAGCTAAAATATGAGTATCTAACGTAACTTTCCTAAGAATCAATTCAAATCTACAGGTTTTGTTACTACTACCCATCTACTAAGTATACTACTTAGCCACGTGTCAGTTGCAGCTGTAAAAAATGCAAGAAGTAGACAAGTAATGACGGATCGCTAGATTACAGCCGACATGTATCATCAATCTTTTCCCCCAGTTGACTCTTATGACTTGTATGGGGAGGCTTTTAGTGATGTACTCCGTGTTTTTACAACAATTCTCGATTCATTTGAGCGTGTAAAAACTACGCTAGTTTTATAAGGAAAATCCCACTCATTTGTTTTGTTAGGATTATCAATCATTCTTTATACCTACTAATAATATGATATTACTGTTTTGATTTATGATATTAGATTAAATTATTTTTTTTATATTCCAATTTTAAAAGAAAATTTATGCAATACGTTAGAGTAAAATAGGATGCAAATCTAATATAATGGAGTCCCGACAGATTAAAAAAAAAAAAATGTAATCATGACGCGTAAACATTTCAACCCTACCTTCAAACCCAAACTATTTAGAACTCAAATTAAAAAACCACACGCTATTTACAAATATCATTATATAACCTCAAATAACGAGTTGAGATTTAATAATATGCCTGAGAAGATCCCAAATCACTGCAACCGTTGTAACCCACAACGCGACCAATCTGTCAAGAGATGTATGTCCCCCAAGGTAAAAAAAGGAAGTAAAAAGTTTCCCATTATTCAACCCTTCCATTGTAAACGTAAGTACAGATTAGTTTCAAGGGAAGGGATACAATCTAAGGACCACGTAGCGTAGGACCATTCTTCATACAAAGATTTTTATTGATAAGGCCTTGGGAGTCATCTATTAAAGTAACTTACCCGTTTCTGTTCGTAAGCTTCACGCAATGGGAAGATGGTTAAATAGGTGGTAGCTTTTAAGTATCGGTTTGCCAATACGGTTTAAACAGCTGTCCTCTACAATTTATACGTATTAAAAAGATCAAAGATATGACAATAATTGGCGAATCGTTCAGTTTTAAAATACATACAGATGACGTGGCGTGGGTAATATAAAATTATTTTTATAGAAATTATCAGTTTCGTAGCCGGTTAAAATTACAATTTAAATCCTCAAAAGTTTTTTTTATTTTATTTCAATGTTTTTATCTTTTGCCGTGCCATTTTTGGTCCTACGGTGACGGGCTCACTATTTCATAAAATTATTATTTATACAGAAGCTCTTTAACTAACAAAATAATTTAATTCGATTGCCAAGCCTATGCTTGACTGTGCTATTGAATTCAGAATGCTAATGAATTTTGTTATGAAATTCTCAGTAACAGCTCGGAGTCTGGATTGGTACCCAGTTATGGCTATTGCCATAATTCGCCCTCCATTATATAGCACCTAAACTTACCGGGCGGCAAGCTATGGGTGTACTATTAGTCCACCTCTACCTAATCACCTTGTGATATAAAACTTACCGTGAAATACAGGCCATATCGTATTTCTAAACCGAAACTCTATCGAACAAGTTTCTAAATGTGAAAATTTAATTAGTTACGTTCAATTAAAATCACTATTATGAGCTAATTTTAGAACTTCGTATAGCATAATATGTACGTAAGTACCTTGTGCTGAAAAAAAAAACTTTTAGACAATATACTGCCTATTAAAACCAATACTAATTAGTTAAGCTTAAAAAGACTTTCAGTTTACGCACTCTTCGAAGTTGTACTAGCGGCACAGCATAGTATTACATCACTGAATGAGACACAAGGGCAATAAAATTAAAATAAAATATCAGCCAGAGTAAAACAACTAATTGTATAAAAAGACTATTAAATCCTTGATGTTGCATTTTAATTACCACTATCAACGGATGTTCTAATATACCGTAAAGTCTTATGCTTTATTTTTTGTTTACATAAAGCGATATGGTTAATTAGGTGGACGATTAAAAACGAAGTCAAAACATTGTCCCCTTTGAATGCAACAGCGCGGATCGAGACCTGATTGAAAAAAAAAGTGTTATACATCCTGTGTTAATTAAATTTTTAGTTTATTGAGGACCTTATTCAGAAGTGTTAACAGGTTAGAAAAGATTTGAAGATGATTTTTTTTGATGATGAACATTAATAAAGATAATATTTGCGTGTATAGTTTTGTATGCACGGCTTTAACGACACCAATCATAATGATATAATGGTAGCTGACCAGACCCGCTACTTAACAAAAGCCTGCCCCATAGATTTCCACAACATTTGGTTTACAACATCCATCAACTCCAGGTGACCTTTACCAGATTCATCTAGTTGTTGGTTGCCCTATTCTGCTTGCGAGATGCACAATCTATGCAGGATTAATCAGAGAGGTAACACTAATCAGAAAAAGATAGGTTCTTTTTGCTATCGTAACTCACGAAACGTTAGTCGTTCTATGTCATATTTTTTTGCTTATCCTTGTACAGAGGCCAGCTCATCAAACTACCCCAATCTGTCAAATTTCTTTGATAGATTTTCAACTTTAAAACACAGTAATAAGGTTCATGTTCAATTGGGAGAATTTGACAGTGTTGGATATCTTGACCTACTGGCGGCTGTACCTGTCTTTACCCATTACCAGCATTTACCTATCCTTACCTATTACCATCTATTTACCGTCTCACTACTGGGAACAGTGGGCACGAGCCATATGTATATACGGATTGGCAGACTTCACACGCCGTCAAGAACATCTTTGACATACAGGTTTCCTCAGGTTTTCCTTTGCCGATTAAGTAAATATATCAATCGTTTTTTAGATTATCATTAAAATAAAGTCCATTCATATTAAAATAACCATCTGCCCTTAAATAAACTATATTATATTAGTTATAACAGAAGAGTGTCTTAATTAACAGAAAGGCATTTGTAGCTACATAGTTTGATATTTAAAATCTTATGCATTGATTATCATCAACAGCAACAGACTTTTTAACTGATGTCGTAATTTTTGTCTCCTAATAATTAGTTATACAAATTGTAGATAATAATTTCATTAGATAATTACTTTATAAATTACATTAATTAATTACGTTTCCTCTATAACCCGAAAACGTAACGACTAATTTTGTTGGATCATCAAATTTTAAACATATAATAGCAACCTTTCTGTATCAATTACTCGTACTTCAATAATAACACTGTAATAATGCAATTAAAACAATTACCTAACAAATTATTTCAATCAGTTCTCCTTGGTATTGAGGACAAAGTTACAAATGCTTTACTTTATAAATATTGAGAAAATTGACGTAGGAAATTAAATAACTTGTTTCCAATTTTCGGGTTGAAACTAGCACAGAATCTAACTTATAGGCAATATTTGGAAGACCTGAACCTAGTAGTGAGTTAAATGGGATAACGGTAATGATGAAGTAATTAAATCGGTAAACAAACGATACAAAACAAATTTTGATCGATTGAAAAATTGAATCTACTTTGTTAGCAGATTTAAATATTTTGGTATGTAACCTTCTAAACCGCTACAAATGAATAAATCTGATTAAATATATCCCACATTGGAAAGCATTAAAACAAGTTCAACATTTAAATCCGTTGAACACATTTACAGTTGTAATAACAACGATAGTAAGAACTCGAGTTCAGAACAAGCTTAGTGTTCCCGGAATTAATTTAGAAATTGTTGTCGGCGAAAATTTAATTTAGCTTACTTCAAACGCAGTAGCCACTGTTCCAAAACATATCCGGCCTGCTTGCAAGCAAACTACCAAAAATAAGTTAATTTGAATGGGACGTTCCAAATTAGTAGTTTGGTCTGTTCGAAGGCCAAATCAAATATAGATGTGGCTTCATATCGGTATGTTTGAAATGAAATTCTATGTTTCCGGACGAAAACTTTACCGCTACCGTAATTGAGTTATAATATTATACTTATGTAGGGTTAATTATTTCAAATTATGTACTGTGAACGGTAATTTGTATTTGAGTAAACGTGGAATTAGTGTGGTACCGTTTGTTCTTCTTGTTTTATTGTGAGCATGCCCAGTCAACATGCTATTAAGATACAACCAATTATTTAATTTACTTTTTTACTATCTACATTACAGCCTGAGTATCAGAATGATAGCCCACTACGCTGTCTTGGCAGGTTTTACACACCGTCACGAAGGTTTCTCAGGCGTGAAGGTTTCTTTACAATATCTTCGTTCACCTTCAGTTGAATAACTATATACACACGAAAGCAATAAATCCTTTGACTTCGATAGCCCGATTAATGCAGTTGTCTAACAATCGTCTGTTATTCCAGGTCACGTCATCCTCAATACAAAGGAAAATTCTAGTGGATCAACATTTTTGTATTGTAACGGACCGTCTATTGATAAGTGGCAGCCCAAGCCTATACATGCTCCATGCTCCTACATATTATATATGTGCTACGTTTGATGTATGCCACTAGTTGATAGAATTTACAAGCTGTTGTAAACACAAGCGCAATGTGAATACCACGCATTCAACAATATGGCTGACAGTAAATTAAGTGTCATTACATACGTAGTAGAAATAATTGTATGCCTTCATTGGATTAGTAGTGGTTTGTGCGGATGCTGTGTTTGAGATTTCGAACATAATTTTATTGGGATTTCGATAAGGAAATTCTCATATGGCACTTGCACTAGCAACTAGTCCATTGATCAGTCTAATTAGATATAATATGTTAATATCATTTATTATATAATCATTCCCTTAACCTTTTACCAACTATGTAGGCTTCCCGTGACCTACACGATGACTGATATATGCGTGCTGACAGTAAGTACTTGTCAACTGCTATGGCTTGTCTTCAAAAGGTCCAGTCCAGATTTGCCTAAATTGTAAAACACATATAATAAGCATTGAATACTATCTGGACTTTAAAAGAGTTGTCCATGATGAAAAAAGAAATACTTACATGGTTAAAGAGTCTGGACTATGATGCTACCGAAAATTTGTTAAAAATTATACAATGAGAAGAAAATACTCTCACCCACATGCACGCCCACTCACCTACACTTCGTACACACACTCACTCACACATACACACACACTTACGCACATACACTGATACACGCACGCACTCACGCCGCCATACACACACACACTCAAATGCATGCAGTTATTTATTACTTTATTCCATTATTGCTACTTACCCATTTATGGTGATCAAACTGTTGGCATTACTGTAAAACCTAAAAAAAAGGTGAAAGCACTGGTTCCTGCAATACAGTGCAATACTAGCGTAGGGGCCAGGGATTTCTTATAATTGTAAACCTAGATATGTCAATAAATAATTTATTTATTTATTTATTTATGATTTTCTTTGTCTGAGTTTATTTCGGCGTTTCTTCTCAAAGGTCGTCAGCAAGAAAATGCCAGCGCCATCTAGTATTAAATAAATATTGACTTGTAAAAGTGTCTTTAAAATTTATTTATCAGTCTAACCAGACTAACTCCAAACTCACACCTGTTTACCACCTTGAAAGAAACTCGAAATAGAACAATAGGTATTAGATCCCAATATAAAAATCTTTTAAGCACGGGTGTTTTTAAAACTACACTTTTGAGGAAAAGTGTTATTTGTATGGCACCACTAGTTTATAATAAGTTACCGAATAATGTCAAGGAACAACCACTAACAAAATTTAAAAAGCATGTTACAGAACTACTATTGCACAAGTGTTATTATTCAGTACAAGAATTTTTAGATGATGTTTTATTAATTAAAAAAAAAAATATGTAAATTTGATGATAAGTTTTATTAATTTTGGACGATGGGTTTCATTATTAAAAAAATAAAAATAAAAAAATATGTAAATTTGCATACCAATTAAGGTAGAATGTACAAGGGACCTTAAAACTTTGTAACACCTAATAATTTGTACCTACACTCTTTGCAAATAAATAATTCTATTCTATTCTATTCTATTCTATTCTATTCTATTCTATTCTATTCTATTCTATTCTATTCTATTCTATTCTATTCTATTCTATTCTATTCTATTCTATTCTATTCTATTCTATTCTATTCTATTCTATTCTATTCTATTCTATTCTATTCTATTCTATTCTATTCTATTCTATTCTATTCTATTCTATTCTATTCTATTCTATTCTATTCTATTCTATTCTATTCTATTCTATTCTATTCTATTCTATTCTATTCTATTCTATTCTATTCTATTCTATTCTATTCTATTCTATTCTATTCTATTCTATTCTATTCTATTCTATTCTATTCTATTCTATTCTATTCTATTCTATTCTATTCTATTCTATTCTATTCTATTCTATTCTATTCTATTCTATTCTATTCTATTCTATTCTATTCTATTCAGATGCGACTGAATCTGTTTAAAGTATTTTACAAAGCCGCCGTGGTTCTTTTTTCAAAAGGTTATTATGTCAGGACTTTAAAAGAGACCATGATTCTCTGAGTTTGTTTCGGATGCTGAAGGACTAGTTATTGTCTAGTCAAACTAGTTATAACTTAGCTAGGAGCCCCTATGATATGTTAATGATACCCATGAAAAGCCAATGTTAGGTAATGTACATTAGGTACATACTAATTTTCATAATCTTTGACCGGGTGTTCCACATCCGAGGACCACACAAGAATCGGCTAACGATCTGTCGTTGCACTTATGACTAATTAAGATTTTGAAACCTACCACAGTACTGTTTCACATTTAATAACATCTGGTGCATTGAGCATTACGCAAGGCAATTCCGTGACGTAATAAGTAGGGCTACATGAGATATAACATGTGTGGAATGAATAGAAATGAAATAGAGTAAACTAATGACCTATAGTAAAATTGCTGTGAGTGGATCCCTTTTTTTATGGAACGGAAAATCCGCATGGATCATTCGCCAACTGGGGAAGCAGTAGGGTATGTCGGACTCATACTGACTAAAAACTGCACATCACTTGCCCAATAACCGTGGCCATGAGATCCATGAAATTGACCTGACTGACTGACCCTCCTGCCAGACATCCTTGGCGTAGGTACTTTAGTTTCTGCTTACCTCCATGGGAGTATATGTATTGATCCCTAAATTGAATATGTTTCTCTATGCTGTACTTTATTATATAATCCGGTACATAAAACTGCCTCATTTGCCTAGTGGTTTTGCTACGTTAGAGGTCCTGGGTTCGAGTCCCACATCGAGACAAGTGTTATAGGATTTTACTATAAAATTCTCAATGAAAGTTCGTAGTTTGGATGTGTGACATAACGGCGAACTGTGGGTTACAGTATTACACCTAACCTTTCGGGGAACAAGCGTTTTGGTATATTCTGTTATGTTGTTTAATTGTTTAACATTATGTTGTTTTGAAATAAAACTACTTTTTACGGATTTTATCGCGTATATTGATATTATTAATGCACATGGCATCAGCACATGGGATCTGTGATGAGCAACACCTGGCTGCTGAGCTTCAACATGTCAAGCAAGTCCTGCATGACAACAAGCTCCGAATACCGCGCCCTTGCCACAGAAACCGTGTGAAACGTGCCACAGTTGAGCGCTTACCTGCCGCACTACCATATGTTAGAGGAGCCACCGACAAAATTGGCTACATCTTGAAGCGTGCTTCAATTAAAACATACTTCAAGCCGCTGAAGAAGATCAGTCAGTTCTTACCATCTGTCAAGTGCCATATACCTCTACAAGATGCGGACGTATACAAGCTTGATTGTGATTGCGGACTCTCATATATAGGCCAAACTAAAAGAAGCATAGGGACTCGCGTAAAAGAACACATCGCCGACGTCAAACACCGCCGTTCCAAGAAGTCAGCAGTTTGTGAACATACTCTTGACAAGGCCCAGCATTATATCAGATTTGATAAACCACAAATACTTGCGAAGGAAAGTCGATACCTACCCAGGATGATTCGTGAGGCTATTGAAATTAAAAAACATCCAAATTTCAATAGAGAAGATGGCTGGGTCTTACCACCTGCTTGGAATCCTGTTATAGATTCTATTAAACCAAAATCCAGGCCTACAACTGAAAGACCAAAGGATACTGTGAGCTCGTTCTGCGTGAATCGGATTGCCAATAATTAACAACTAAAGCATGATCATTGAATATTTTTACTTTAAAAGAGACCATGATTCTCTGAGTTTGTCTCGGCTTTTCTTCTCAGAGAGCTAGGAAATGCCGGCTTCATCTAGTTTTAATTAATAATTAGTAATAAATGTCATTGATCATGTATCAATAAAAAAAAAATGTAGGGTAGCTGTCAGTAATTATATCATCAAGACGCCCACCACCTCAGTCTACCCGTGACCATGGACGCTGTAAAGGGTCCGAAACGTCGGGATTAATAATATCAATATACGCGATAAAATCCGTAAAAAGTAGTTTTATTTCAATGTATAATATTCGCGTAAATGTCAGAAATCAATATTATGTTGTTTTCATAAACATTTTCTGTATCAATAGAATGGAATCTCGGAAGAGGGTCATGAATATTCCCTTTATCAAGATAAACGCTAATGTAATGAAAAAAGTATAATCGTTTTTCAAAGCCCCCAAATCTATGTAAATATGTATAAATTCATTTGTTTACATGATGAATCACACAGCAAGCACTACGTTTTGACACCAACCCAAAATAAACGAGACAAGAGAATCACACGAAAGTGAACCGGCAAAACCAGAGACAATTACACCCAATACCTCACCTAAAGGCAAACATTTTAATGCGCAATACAACAGCGCAAATGAAAAGCGCTCGACCAGTTTGTTCAAGCAAATTGACCGCGTAGGAGCTTGTGTGTACTGAACTTGACTTGAGCATAACTCCACTTATCTACGGCTACCGGCTCTTCTACTTAGTAAAGTTATCATAGCCGGCTGCGAGTCCCGACATTTTTTTTCCATGACATAAAAAAAAACAAAACACTATGCTTGTTTTGTGTACGCAGCTTTATACAGTAATTTGCCTTATTTATGTTATCTAATCATTGTAAGACCAAATTAAATAGTATTACTTTTTTATTATATGTTTTAATTAAAAACCTGTTTTTAGAATGTCGTAATAGACAGGCATGCTATTCAAATTATTATTGTGATTACTATTTATTACGGTACGATGGCATAAAACCTCCAGCTTCGTTGACGAAAACCAGCTGTTTGAATTTGTGTACGTAATGGGGTCGAGTGTCTACCCAAGAAATTACAATTACGTCTGCTCATAATCCAATATTTCACAACCTTTCTCAACGAATAAAATTTTAATGCGTACAAAATTAACGGAATTGAATTTGTCGACACCGTTAAAAAGTAATGAACTTGCTAATAATGTTTCTCCACACACCTTATTTGTACAATATCCCCAATTAATTTTTACTTCCAATTATAGAGACGCCAATACAGGCGACTTTCTTTTCAACATTTTTCTACGACGTAAACTTGTGTAGTGGACTGTACCGCGCCAACAACATTTCATCTCAAGTTTCCAGTGTGGACTGAGAGATGGGCATTGAGATATTGACTTTTTATTTATTGACATTTTCTAATGTACCATCGAGGCCATTCATCATGCCGGCTTCGATACCACCGTTTCTGATAACACACCTCATTGTTTGCTGTACGCATAATGGATTATTGATAAAGCACGTGGGTGTCCCTAATCTCAATTCCGAGGGAAATCTCCTCAGACGTCGATTCAACCAAAATATATTAAGGTAATGCTTTCCGTAATGAATGATCGTGGCCAGATATTAAGTGGACACGATTTATCGTCGTTCCGTCTTAATGTAGAAATTTCGATAGCATGCCTGCTCAGTTAAATGTTGTAACAGTAATCTAACGCATAGAAACGTGTATGAACACATTAGTCAATGTAACGATAGAGGTTTCTCTAAGATTAGCCACTGATGTTTAAGGCCGATCTGTAATTTCATTTTTAGTGAAGAATTATAAAGTTCAAAGATTGTAATTTATCTCCGAAAACGTGAGATACAGTATGTCTTTAAAATGCGTGTAATGTAAGGAATGAATAATCGCACGTAATGATTTTATCGTTTTCAACAAAAACCCTGTTTTGCTATTGGTCCGTGGATATTAGTCATACATGTATCGCTAATGGTTTTAGAGGAGGCATATCTCCAACCATATTGACTATTAATTAATCATAAAACTATTTTAATATGTGCATCAAGGTCATAGACAAATAATTTTACTATTTTTGGGTATCAAAAACTAGTTTAGGTTAAACACCAAAAATCCTAATTAAAACCTCGTAGGTATTTATACTCCAAATAATAAAATGATTGTAACGAATACATTCAGGGGTTTTAAAATCACTTCTAAGAAACCGAATTACTGCTTATTTTAATAATGTCTGCGTTTTAACTGCCTCGTTAGTCTAGCGGTTAGGACCGCAATTGCTATGCTATAGGTCCTGGTTTCGATTCCGACGTCGAGCAAAGTGTTATTGGGATTTTCTACGAAATTCTCAGTACCAGTCAGAGATTGGATTTGTGCCCGGTTAATGGCAATTATAGTCTCGCCCCTATTACATAGGACCTAAACATACTGGAGAACTGTGGGTGTAGGTACATTGGTACACCTCTGCCTAACCCTGCCGGGTATACAGGCGTGATGGTATGTTAAGTCTTAATAATTTCTACCATTGATGAACCACTAACACACTATTAGTTCGCTTTAGTTAGAAGTTTTATAAGAAATAATATATTTTACAAGTTTTTAGAAAATTTTGTATTCGTAAATATACCTTTGACTTCCCTCATCTATATGTATAGAAAAAGGACGTGACTTGAAGTACGTAAAACGATAAAATTGGAAGATATACTGAAGAAAATAGAGTCGAATTTAAATAAAATAAAACCGGTAATGTGAAATCTTTGTATATTTGCGCACTGTAAAAAACTAGGATATAGTCAATTCTTTGATTATATACTTGTCTAGATGCCACATTGACACGTACAGAACGGCCCAAATAAAGTCTACTAAAATTGGTAGACTCTCTTCTCACTTACGTCAGTGTCATTTGGATCACTTCAGGGTGTAGAGTTCTCGAAAAATAATTAATTATGTCGGTATGTGCTGTCAAATTGTGTCGCAATTATGTGGGAAAACCGTATAATTACACTTAGATCACATTACATCGGTAAGTTTTGTTATTTAACCTCTATTATTTTATGAAAACATGATTTTTCAATTCGTTAATTTGTAGGTTCGACAGATTAGCCGGTGTTGTCAATTTATTACAAGGGAGTTTTGGCGAAACTATGGGAGATAAAATGCAAATATCAGTCATCATCTTTCGATGAGAAAATTTTATTATTTTAATAATTACCTACATAATTTATTTGATCAGTAAATGATAACTTGCCTGGATACGAAATGAAATATTAAAAAAAAAACTATTTCGAAAACAAATACAAAGAGATGGATTTTGATCTATAAATTGCTGTATATATTTTTTCATTGTATTTTTTGTTTTTATTAAAATAAATAAAACACTAATCTACAAAATAATTACTTTATTCAGCCTATTTCGTTTAACTGTCATCCCATTAAATAATGGAGAAAAGGTAAGTTAATAATTTGGAGCAGGCATCCCTAAACACGCACACCTTGACAGTTTGACTACAATAAGTACACAAGCGGTACTCACACATATCACGCAATTTGGCCCCAGTTTTCGCGTGTCGTTTGTTTGCATTGCTCCATCTAGACAAGTATATAATCAAAGAGTCAATTGTTTACAAAATCCTGTCAGATTTCATTTTGATTCGATTATTTTTTAAGTTACTATTGTGCTAAACGTGTTGATTAATATATAAGCTGAAGACTGATGTTCGGTGTGGTAAATTGAAAGAAGTATATAGTCCGCAACCAATTAAAGTACGAAATGTTCCTAATGCAGCAGAGAAACAATTTAATGAATTGTTCTATTTTTTACATTTATTTTTCATTCAAATGTAAAGTCAAAATCCAATCAGAATCGATTAAACAAAAATGTTCAGAAACACAAACGAAACTGAACGGGAGCCAATATTGCGGAGTTGTATCTAGGGGTAAAGTTTTAAGTGAAGTCAGTTCAACTCGTCGTGGATTTCCCTGGAGCAATTATAGAAACAATAAACCTAAAATTGGTGCAGCGTCCTGAAACAGGCCGCGGTCACCGATCTCGACTTTCCACCAATTACGCGACTTCCCGACAACGACCCACTTCGCAGAATGGAAATTCATTAAGAGCTATTCAAGTTATCACAATGTGAGTATTAGAGCCCTATTCAATTTTTTAATTAATCACTAGGAGCGCTTCGGGGGAAGCAGCACCGACGGAAAAGAAAAAACGAACGTTCAAGAGCAACTATGTTCAATAGTGGTTTCCCCGAACGAACACTTTGATGTTCCCTTTTATTGCTAGAATTGCGGAGTATTTATGTCTCATTTTATAGGAATTTATGTGCGAGCCGCGACGTAGCAAAGCTTGTTACGTAAATAAAGGAGCCGAATGTCAAAGCGGCTGTTAGAAATAATAAACGCGTGACCAAACGCTTTGCATATAATGAAAGGAAGAAGCCAGAATCGAATTAAATCATAATATTTTGAATATGTCTGCCTGAGTAAATACCGGGTACGATGTTGTATTTATAATTTTTCGTATTAATCGAGAACAAATTAATAAATGATAACGAACACAAATTGAAATTGACGTGTTTATAAAAATCAACGAAATGATATGGATGATACCTATGCATATTATTTTAGCAGAATGAAACATAGACTTAAATTACAGTGTTGAATTCCAGGATAAAGAAAATGGTTAGGATGAAGGTTATATGGTTGTAAGGTCACAAATACTATCACGCCCATATTCCCCGAAGGATTCAGCAGAGGTCTACTAATGGACACCCACAGTTCGCCGCTATGTTTGCGTACCATGGAAGGGCGAGCCAACACCATAAATGATATCTAAAAAATACGCTGATCTCCAAAACTACCAAATACGTTCAGTTACTAGTTAGGTACTGCCCCAAAAATGTTCAGAATATTATTAAAGGTACGCCAGAATTTAGTCAAATATAAATACCGGAAACAACTCAAACAGTAGAAAGACAAACGGCGAATAAAGTTTTCAATTTCATTGTACGAGGTAACAATTTCAATCTAAAATTGGTAGCTCCAGATGTTCATGAGCAAATAACTTACGCCGACTAAAATGAACCCTAAATCTTCGCCGGGTGGATGGTCCCGCGCCAAGAATTGAATTTGCCTCGCATTCTCACACATGTATTAAGATGCCTATGGTGTGTTTTAAATTTAAAGTTCCCGGAGCTGACTTTAACTTTATAGCTCGACTAAGTGGAATTAAATTAAGTAATGAGTAGTGGTGGAGTTGTAATTATTGCATCTGCAGTTCTGGAGATTCATTTCGCTGTTATAAGTAATTTTCTTCGCGGGTGTACGGGCATATACTGAAGAAACATTTTTAATAGTACAGTAGTAGCCTTAACAATTGTTACAATCTTTCACTACTTTACTGTATTTTTTTGCTATACAGCTGTGGTTTGTTATGACTATTTGAATTAGGTTCTTGATCTAAGTCATAACATGTGGGACGATGAAAACTCATTACTATTCCTTCCTTCCCATGATTTATCGATCACTATAAACTGAGATCATTATTTGTATGAAGGAAGTTAAAAAAGTATAGTTAAAGGTACTTTTAAGGCTCTGTCTTATTACATCGCATTTTATCATCGTTTGATTGAATACGAAAGGATAAAAGAAACTTTGCTTTTACTTCCCATTCACTACTAACTTTGACATTAGCATTCCAACAGTTACCCATTAAAAATCCTTTTTAAAATTTCAAACATCGACCAACATATTTCGGCAACACTGTAGTCTCTCATATAGAACGTCGACTAGCATTTCGCTTGAATTAAGTACTCTTGCCTATTCACTAGAGTGGATGTTAATTAAGCCTCTGAAAGCATTAGTAAAAAGCCCGAGTCTTTTGAATGAGCTCGTTGCAGTATGAAGTTGAGCCGTGTGTTTAAAATTGATGAAGCACGTTTATCATTGAAACTCTAGTCTTGCTTAAGCTTTGGTGTTAAAGTTATATATACGATTTCGTTGTGCTGCTGTCATGCAGAATTTATGATATGCTGCTTTGTTTTAGAATTTAAAATGTAAATTGAATTTTTTTTTCTGGTTACAAACTATGACAACTATTCTATTTCGGTCTTAGAATGTAACCGACATACTTTGTCATTGTAACATTCAATAATCGACTTACTTTATGTAGACCACCTAGATTACAACTTTGAAAAAATCATATTCTATTATGGTATTCTATTAACTTGGTTTTATCTGTATTTCCTGGTTTACTACTGTTATGTTTTCCGTTTTATTGTATGTATTGTGTGCTATTGTTTTATATCGTGCTTCTTTGTAGTAGTGTATAAATAATCTGGCGTGTTTTGTCAATGTTGTGTTTGCCCGTAATTGGCATATATATTAGAATATTACCATAAGACTCAATGTACCAATGTCCATATATGTGCTGTGGGTGAAACTTAAATAAATAAATAAATAAAAATAAATAATATAATATAATAAATAAATATTTTTGTAAATACAATGTAACTTTTTAATTTTGATTTTTGACAACATTGACTTCGAGTTAAATGTCAATTCAGCAGTTGGTTGTAAAATCTTTGCTTTCTCTGGGTATGTGGTAGAGCACAGTACTACGTTAGATTTCAAAAAGTCAAATAAAAATGTCTTGTATGTAGGTACACAGGTTAAGGCAGTATCTATACAGCAGACTCCACCTTCCATCTTTCTACTGTTGTTCTCGGCCCATTGCCAAGTCTGTTTCCCGCCTTAATTTTGTTCTTACAGTCGGTTCGGTATCCACTTCCATTTTATTATTCTGGCTACCGTGGAAAACAGAATATAATACGTTTCATAATCCAATCACAATGTCTGCTGTTTCGAAATATTATTTGAAACAATATCAATAACTTGTTTAAATCGAATCTCAAATCAAACTCCCAAAAATAATCCCAGCATAATTAATTTCATTGTTTTCGTAAAATCAAATTGAGCGAAAATTTTAGAAATCGATAAGATCATCTGAAACTTCCATAAGATAAATGAACGATACTTATTTAACTTTAAAATTTTGAAGTTAAAGGAAACTGAACCGATCGAGGTTCAATTATGATCCTAAAATAACATTCATTTCGGATACAGATAAATTGGTTTCACTTGTCCTTAACGTAACTCGTTCATTAGCGTTTAAATAAATTCATTAATAAGCCCCGGTAGAGACAGCTAGTCAACGCACAGATCTATAAATCAAATAGTGAGGGAGTGTCAGAGACAAAAGGACGACAGTGTGACGCTTGGAGGAGACATACAGATGGCAAGTTTAACGAACAAGATAAACAAGTGAAACGTAAATAATAGCAGAGGGATATTTTTTAAAGGAATATTTATGTTTCTTTAATTGGCTTGCACACAAATAACACTCAGAGATCGGGGATCTGAAGATCAGGGTACAAACTAGTCAGTGGAAAACGATGCACCATAAGCTAAATATAGTAATATCAATACTTTGGATCTAAAGCGAGTTTTGTAACTAAGACAAAGGATAATATCAAATATAAAGTGCCTTAATAGGGTCCTTTACGCCCTCTTGTACATGAAAATCATGATGAATAATATTAAAGTACGTCAGCTCCAATTGCATAGATCGATCTATGCAATCAGTGGCAGCCTTGCAGTCTCGCTCGTCCTCTACTCAGAGGAAGTGGAAAATTATCGTTTTATAACCGATGCTTATTAACTCGTTATAAATAATTCAACCGGTCCTGCCTGAGGCACATATAAGATATTTTATACAAATACACATACAGTTTTAATTTTATTCAGAGAAATATTCGCCGCCCGCTGGATCTAGGATATATTATCTACTAAGGTCCCTCACACAAAACTGCCTTATTCGCATACATTTTATTGGGTCAGTTTTGTATAATATAATTGTATCAATGTTTTCACTAGTTCAAACACTAACAGTATTAAAGGTAAAATAAGAAATTATTAAAATTGGTAAATTATTCATTTTGAGTCCGTATTTTTAACACTTATTATTATATTCATAAGATTCAATGTTGCACGTCAATAGTTAGTAATCTTCCAAATCGATTTTAAAAACACTCGTACTTGGTTGGAGTCCCATTCATTAGTGGTGACAATCACACGAAATAACTCGCTAATGTAGTAGAGAAACTGATAAACTCGTCAAACCACAAAATGTTTGCTAACCATTTCACCGGTATAACCCACACTACTCCATTTCCAAACGCAGTTCCCACAAAGATCTTTCTACACATTCGATGTGGCACGCACATTAATCTAGGTAACGGAGTTATAACAACGCGAAGCAACGCCCTCATGTAGTACGTCTATTGTTGCATCTTATACATAATGTGCGCTTGACAACTTTATAACTCACGGCGATCGGTTATTTATGCGTTCGAAACTGTTTTTGTGGTGACGTAATGTTAGAATTTTGGATGTTCGACTCAATTCATGTTTGTGGTACTTTATTTAGTGTTATTGTTTTAAGATTACATCATAAAGGGATTTTTCCACGGGTGGGATTGGATATACCCAAGACTTAAATCAGCTGTTCTATTTACATTTAGTTTCACTCAAATCGACAACATATATATATGGAACAGCTGATTGTTTTTCACGAATTCAAGATTGGTCCTACAATAAAAGTTATTTATAATGACAAGTGACCCTATAGAGTTCATTCATCAAGATCAGGAATATTAGTTAGTTTGGTTCACTATTTGAGATGTGTCCATGTGAAAATTAAAGAAAGACAAACGATAAAATGCTCTTAATTTCTGTGCATCGCAAGATCACAACGATATGCAATTACTGTAGGTTTAGCTTTTCCGTAACTAGTACTATTTTATTTTTAGGTTTCGATCATAAACGATCATAAAATATTAAAGGGATGTAGACATTTTTAAGCTTCAACAAAACGAGCTATCACAGGTCATTTCTATACATTTAGTTTGTCGATTCGACCTTTATTATGCCACATGTCTGAGGAGTCTGTTGTTTCATATTCGATTTTAGTCTGGCTGGAAATCATAAAGATATCTTTTCTGTTTCGATTCTTATTTGCTGCTAAAATAATATCTATTTAAAAGATAACTTTGAAATTTATCCATTTTAGTCTTATTCAACAATATTATTGGACTTGACAAACTGTTAAGGTTGATGCAATTATATTGTTTAAATTTATAATAGTTTTGCATATTAATTGCTGGCCAACCCATTTTATACAACAAGAATAGAAATGTACATATATACATTTACATATTATATGTGTAACATAGAAATATTTTTCATAAAAGCTCAAACATAATATTCTACACAAAAAATCGTATCTCCACTTGACATTTCAAACTTCCTTTGACGCCGCATCACACGTATACACACACTCACAATAGCGAAGAAAATCACCTTTAACCCTAAACTGATTCCGTAGCAAAGGTCGTTAAGGAAGGCAATGTAGCGAGGCGCCTTCCGACCGATTTATCTGTGTTAACGTAACAGCCACGCCATCTATCGCACGTTAAAAATGACAGCTTCATGTTTTTTTTCCACGACACATTGAATATCACGCTCGTTTACATATTTTTCAATTTAACTTTATCGAAATGTCTGTAATGCTTGTAAATAAAGCTATGCGGTGATTTTTTGTAAGTGCGATCTTAGGTTAGTGAGTGTGATATGAAATTTAAACAAATTATATTTATGTAACGAAAATGAAACGGAATAACTGCGTTAATTTTATGAAAAACTAAATGTAACAGGTTTTTATTTTGCCTAAAACTCACGTCACAACCTATTTTTCTCACGGCCCGCTGTTTGACATTAGAATAAAAAACGAGTAGAATCAACATCTTACGCTGCAATCAGGATAAAAACTCACCAAGCACGGAACTAATCTACAATTCGATAAACCCATACCGGATTACCAATGACATAAATAAAAACAAACGAACAGTCATTGCCAACACAGACAGTTTTTGTCTCCTTTGAACAGAAATTATCGCCGTCAACAAACCGAATGCAATAACAGAGCTCACGGCACCATATCTAACTCAATCTCGTCACGATCCTAACAAGGAACCCTTAGAGTTCCTACAAAACACTTTTATATCGAATGACTTGACGTTTCACAATGATATTAGTTATGATATCTTTATGTAACTCTTTTCACCTAACGATAAATCTGACCCAAACAAAGTAAATACTATCGCCTTTTGTTGGCTGAACGTGACATAGAAAGTAAGTTTAAAGATTGAAAATCTATCTTTATGTGGATCTATAAAATTGACGTGCACAAAGAAAGCAATTTTGAACGAAACTTGATAAACGAAACTGAGAGTCAATGAGGCTGCAATTGGCGAGCGATTGAGGTGAGAGTACACCGGCAGCTAAGATATAGTACTGACGGAAGCGGAAACAATAATATGTCTCCTAATATCTACATTATATAAACCTGTGGTTATATTTTAGAAAGGAAATGGTATACAAAAAATACATAAAAAACCGGAAAAGCTGTTAGATAACAACTTTGCAAAAACTTGCCACTGATATTTTGATCTACGGTAAGATTTCTTTAGAATTAAATACCCTTTAGTATCTCTTATACTCTTGCCTTTTATTCCCAAAAATCCTTGAGGTGAATTCGTATGATATTTTGCTTTTAGAGCTACAATAGTATCGTTTTTATTTATCGTGGTGTCAAATGATTTGTCAAAGAAGTCTAGCTATATTCTTCCATCAATGGATTGGAACCTCAAAACCACAATTGGCGTATACCGTTTAAAATGATAATAGACAATGAGCACGTTCAGACGTACAGTGAAAGTAGCATTCTAGTACTAAAAAGTATCGGTTTTATTGTCTCCGTTTGATGTACAAGTTGGAATTTAACAAATTGGAACATCTTGTTTACGAAAATTTTAATAGTGTTGTCCAATGGACTACTTTTACAGTATTTTATCGGAGAGGTTATCGACAGCAACTAAATTTTTTGAAAAGTTTTGGACTGATTTGAAATCATGCCGATATTTTATCGTATTTTTATTTCAGCGTCTTTCAAAATTAATTTTGTTGCAATATTTAAATTTCCTTCCAATTTTTATTTATAGTAGGTATATTTTTTTGCACATCTGGTTTTTGGTAAAACATAAATTCAAGCGCAAAAGTATATGAGACAATAATACATTTTAAACATACACAAGTTTATCATCTTACATTTTGTATTCTTTAGTACCTACTCGATTTATGTTGACGGTGTTCGCAAGACCCTATTGGTGGCAGCCAGAGGTCTTCTTGCGCCTCTATGATTTATAATGTGAACTCAAAAGAGGTTCCGCCATTCCGTTTAATATCTTTGATTTACGATAGAAACTACGCGCATAAGTGCCAGTTCCCCCGATGATATGTGGCGCGCCTGTTACGATTCACTCCTTTTTTTGTTTCGAGAATAATGACATAGTATAGTCGTTTTAATAACCGGCCTCGGAGTCTCAACGGCCAGTGCCCAAGGCGCGAATTTTACAACGATTTATTTTAGAATGCATTTTTATTTAGCGACGTGTTCGAAAACACTAATGTTGCGAGCAGTAAAAAAGCGGCAATTACACGTTAACTTTAATCGTTGGATGTTTTAAATATGTGAACGCGAAATATTTTCGGTCCGCTGATTTTTTACCGTGTTCATTCATTGGAGCAGTTTCAAGTTTAAAATGAAAATGTTTTAAGTAAAACTGTAGCAGAAAAATTCTATGTCCACAAATACAGGTATTCTTTCTGGTTTACATGATACATGAACACTGCCGTGACTTGCAGACGTGGACTTGTGTTTCAAGGGGATAACGCAATAACTCATCTCGCTACGAGACACACCGTAGAAAGTCACCAAGTTATTTCTAAGACAAATAGTTTTGATGTCACGACGAGAGGGAACCATCGATTGAAGAGCTTGCCATGTGCGCGCATGTTTGTAATCTCCTCCAAAGACAAACATAAGAAAAACATGGTTATTATTCTACGCTGCACGTAGGACTACACTAAAGGGCCCCCTAAGTATCTACATGACAGTTAGAATTTAAAGCGCTAAGTTGTATTTTTCTATGTTATTGAGCAAACAGACATAAGGAATAAAATCGTTTGAATAAGGAAATTATGAATTCATTTAATCACTTAAACGGGTATCTACATCGATAAATATATTTTAGCTGTATTTATTTTAGAGGCAAAAAATCATTTCACAGCAACTGCAAGAACTGACAATCGGACTTAACAAAGGGCAATTTGTAACGGGTTGAATAAGTTGTTTACATGAGGACTATGTGCAAAATCCTTCCACAAGATTAAATAAGTCTAAAAAGTAAACGACACAAAAGCTAGTGTTTATTCAGAAGAGGCGGGGTGCAGCTAAAATGACAAAGTTAGTGAGAATGAAAAACTTAAATCTTTGTTACAAATGAAAAATTTTATGTGATCTTTGTTACAAAGGAGTAGAGTTTAAGATCTGAAGAAAATTTTTCGTTGGCAATTGTAAAGACAAGATTGTAGACACGTAATCCTTTTTGTCATTTCTTGATGTCTGTCAAAGTTGCCAATTGTTTACGGCTCTTTTGGAATAAAGACACCGTAAATGACAATCTTTTGTACTTACTTTTGCTGAAGATAAACATCATAAATTTTTCGACTGTCATACTTTTGTTCGCTCTAATGCCACACAAATAGAATCGGCTATTGTGATAAGACAATACATGATTATAATGAAGCGAGGAAATATTATACATGGATAATATATGAAATAGATAAGGAAATGAAAAGGACGCAAAAATCTAATTAGCTAACACAGGTACATACAACTTTATGGAAGGTTATGTAATTGCTTGTAAAGGGTTGTTCGTCGAGGTCTCATATTGGAGCTTGGGAAAGCATTTTTTATACTATAATAATAGAAAGCATGATGGATGCTTATAATCTTAGCAACAAACGCTTAAATCTTAATTCCAAACTATACTTTTACAAAAAAATGGAATATATTAGCTGTTCATCTTCTCACGTAAGTTATGACAGTTAATTATAGGAAATGTATTACTATCACACTTATAGGTGATGAATAGGCGATCGATCAGAAAATTATAGAGGAATGTTAGAATCTTTCACCAAAAATTTCAATGGATGAATCTGTTACCCACCAAAGAAAAAATTACAAATACAATACTTGCAAAATGGATTTGTTCTTGGTCCTTGGGGCCCTTACGCGAATTGCTGAATCAGTAGAAAGATAATATTTAATTTTTAAATATCTCCAATATAAAATTAATAACTTGAAAGATTAAGTTAAAAGTTTTCTGCTTTTAACTTGAGTTATCTAACAATGACATACAGACAACAGTTCTTACATGCTAGAATGTAGAACAACATTTCAAACTCCATTCAATATTTCTTGTTACCGAAAGATTACAGGTTACACAATGGACGCAAATAAATCATATAGTGGGCAAGAGGGATCATTTGAAGTTTTCCACCCGCAAACTTTTTTGGGGGAACTTATAGCAAACAATCAAAGGGCAAGTAAACCTTTTTACTCGTACATTTCGTTTTATACGCTTTAAGTGCCAATATAAAAAGTGGAACATGGTCTATGTAATCAATAAAACCTTTGGGACATTTGAGTAGAAGTGAGGAAAACGTATTGCGGTCTACTAAAGAAACTTTATTATTGATACACCTGAATTTTATTTTATTTTGTGTAAGTAAGGGTTGGTTATGGAATGGAAGTGAAATATTAATTTCAGTATTCCGGGGATTTCAATTCTCGTTATCACATTATGTAACTGACTTCGTAAAGTAGTAAAGCTTCTTCTTGATATGAGTACTTACATTACAATTGAATTTCTTAAAGAACCGTGACCCTCCAGAGGGCCATAACAACAGTTTTTCTATTGTGCCTGCTAATTGTTCTTTGACTGATCAATACTATCCAATCGACGGTCACATGTTCTCGATAAATCTTAAGCTATAGTCACAATATTTAGACAATGACAAAATTGATTTCTGACACTCGCGAAAATTAGACATTGAAATAAAACTAGGTACTTTTTACGGATTTATGGCATTATATTAATATTTTTAATCCCGACGTTTCGATAAAATCCGTAAAAAGTAGTTATAATTCAATGAATATTGAGAATGATAAGTATAAAATAGATTTATCTTATCTTAACCATAGTAGGAGGTACTTGTCTGTAATACAGTAATCATAATTATACAGTCAGACCTTATACTGGAAGGTTTAGGCTACTCTTAGTTTTTATATGTGATACCAAGTAGTTTTATTACCTTAAAAACTATTTTAACTTATCTCTATAACTAGAATGACCTCAGAATCAAGTCCAGTAAAATATAAAAAAAAAACTCAAAGAATTTTAAATTTAGGCAGGTATTGTACCTAATCAAATGTATCAATGACCAAAATATTTCTCAGTGAGGATAGCATAAATAAAGGTCTGAGAGAAAAAAAAATGTACGCATTTACATTCACGGTCTCTCTTCGATTCCAGCCTGAGGCACTCTAGACGGTAGGAATGAGTAATGACGGTAATCCGCTTGTGGTAAGCTTAAGCGAAGGGTTAAGGCTCCTGCAAGCTATAACTTTTATATTTATTACGACTAACTCGCGTCGACCCAGCAAATCCGCCAGCTGAAGGGAAAATAAAAGTCCTGTGATCCAATGTAGGATTCAGATCTTGTTATGGGCGTTTGAAAGGTTTTTTGGGTTCTGTACTGTGCTAATTAAATACTTTGTAAGCTTGTTGATTATTCTCTACTATATTGGCCTTAAATATACAGTGGGTTTTCACAAAAAAGTATTAAAAAACTACATTGTTCTTTAACTTGAATCTGATAAGTCATCTTTATTTATAACTTTAGGAGGAACTTTTTAAACAGGTTTTGGATCTAGCTTTTTATAATAATAGAAATTTGTAATATTAAATCTACTATTGTAGGTACATACCATCACGCCTGTACTTTCCGAAGGTTTAGGCAGAGGTGTACTAATGTACACCCACGTTTCGCCGGTATGTTTAGGTCCCATGTAATAGGGGGCGAGCCTATTGTCATTAACCGGGCACAAATCCAGACTCCGAGCTGCTACTGAGAATTTCATAGGAAAACCCAATAACACTTTGCTCGACCTGGGGATCGAACCGAGGACCTCTAGCGTAGCAGACGCGCTTAGGACCACTAGACTAATGAGGCAGTAATTCACTAGACTATTGTAGGTATAAATATTAAAGGCATTTTCTTAATAAGACTTTGAATTCAACTTGAACTGTAAAAGTAAAAACCGTGCCAAGACACGTGTTTTCTTGTAGAAAATATATCTATAAAATTCGATAGCCTAATAAATGTTTCACGGGTGAACTGATTTTATTGCCATCAACATACATATTTCACTTTATACGGTGTACTAAAAAATCGCGTTGCACGCCAATATCTTTAATGTATATCATAAAATATACGAAAATGTATTATCTAATTTACGTACTTAACGCTTTAGAATCTACAGCAGATCGGTCTCATGTTTTTTTTTTCAACTTAAACGAAATTTCAGTTTGTCATAGATTTTAAATATGTTAGCAGCAGTAGTACAGGCCTACTTGCTACTCCTACAACAAAGTCGGCAATTATAACAAGACATGATTAAGAACCTCGTTCTTAATTGTTACAACCTCCAACTTAGATATGACTTTAATAATATGTAGCTACATGCATACATATTTAACAAAGAAAGTTCAATGCAAGAAGTTCAAAACTTCACAAAATTAGGATACCTAGTTAGAAAACCACACGAGGAAAACTTTGCTCATAAATTATTACACGTACTAACCCATATCATGTTACTAAGAAACTACTTACTATAATTTAGAATTCACTACAAATAAGTTCAGTACGTGAACTGTTTTGTTTGGAATCACTTTGTATCCTAAATATTAGTTTACATGTTCAACGATTTGAACTTATTTGAGATTGTGACTAGTCCACTGAGACTTTGTATCTCGTAGATATTGTGTCCTTCGGATAGGTATTACTTCTTAAAAAATAACAGCTGTTTACGGATTTTATGACGTATATTGATACTATATCTATACTGATACTAGCTGTTGTCAGCGGTTTCTATCCATATCCTTATCTATCTATTTCCTTCTCCGAGGTCTAATCTATCTCTGCACCAAATTTCATCAAAATCGGTTCGCAGTTTAAGCATGAAAGCATAACAGACACAGTAGAGATTAAGCGTTGTTTTATTTCAGTGTCTAATATTCGCGTAAGTATCAGAAATCAATAAGGGGACACATAAATTAATAATTCGTTTGCATATTAAACAATAAAGACATATACATAGGTATTTCTAATGCTGGATTATGGTCACTTGTCACAGCTTAATAAATACTAATACTACATTTAACTACAAAATTAACTACAAAATATTAAGGATACAAAAAAAATTTTTGATAAACTTCTCAGATAAAATGTCCAAACACCGAACTATTCCACTCCCGCCTAATCCGTGAACGAAACGAGTTAATTCCAAATCAAAGTTTCGTCGTATATTTAAAAACCTAAGATAAACACGGGACTAAATCAAGGCGACAAGTAAAACAAGCCCGTCAAAGAAACACTCACATTCTTGGTAACCAAAGGCTTGGAGCACATACCAGCAATTTGTTTGAAAACGCAGTGATTAATAAAGCTTATTTCCAATAGAGCTAATTTTAATTCACCCGTTGACTATTAATAAGCGCGTGTGACAAATATTAGTCGTTTTGAGATATTGCTATCTGATTTAGCAGTAGAACTTCTAAGTGAGTCAACTGATATATTACTTTCTACTACTCCTAAACTATTATAGTAAAGCTTTAAATGTTTCAAACTAAAACGGGAGTTATTAATCGAAATTACTCTAGCTACGTGAGAAATGTTTAAGGAATTGTATTCATTAGCAGAATCTTGAGGTGACCTTATATTACTCGTAGGTACTCGAAAATTGTTTAACCGTTGATTTATCGATATGAAAAATTATTAAAAATTTAGCCATACTAAATATTTTACCGCGGATTTTGATTGTGCAAATGAAAAATTTGCAAATTTTAACTCTCAAACTTCAATTTTTAATATTAATATTTTAATTTCTAGACAGTAGGTACACCAGATTATTCTATTCAAAGAAATTGTATTGAAATACCTATACCTACCTAGTATATAAATTCATTTTCCTACAATGCATTTTGAAATCCGTACCGTCGTCTACACGAAGAAGAAATCAAAGATAGATATCGATTTTAATTGTAACACTGGTCTTGTTCTATGGACGGATTGTTTTGTTTCATCTGAGTCTTCTTTGACCACGAGAACCCTTGGTGTCCCAAGGGTTCTATTTCTAGGTTTTCTGTTGCAAACCTAGAAATAGAATAACGAAAATACTTATTGAAAAAATCTAAACCGATTCAGCCGCACTCAGTCAAAAATACTAGGTACTATTGAAACAAAAAACGGCTGCCATTAAAATAAAGAGTCGTTAATAATGAAATACTTTTTATTTCGTTCTATTATAACTTCGTAGCTTGCCTCAGGAGAATCGATTAACTAAAATATTTACAAGTTGTTTTGGTAAGCGATGTTGGTGGTGGCAGGTTATTAGGCTAACGCCTTTCATAGAATTTGTTTGAACAAGTCACATACTTCGTAATTTTACATCATTTCCCCTAGTCGTAATTTCTTTTATGCAGCGGTGGTCCGGTATGTGTTCATAAATGTTAAGGTATGTATCGAGTTTTATGTGCAATTAAATTTTGCTATATATTTACTGAGTAACCACATCTTGAAACGGGTTTGCATTCATCGCACTTATGTTCATGTCTTAAGTAACTAATCTTATCTTATTAATATATATACAATATATGTAGTGAATTACAGTACAAGCGCTTTCAGGGCTATTGTTTTTATCTAACCTAATTTTTGGGAAAATTACCAATACAATGCATCGAAGATAAGAGGGGACACAGATGAGATCTTCGTATTTAGACAATGCGGACACGACCAATTGAGATCGCCCTAAATCACAGTCCCCGATGACATCTATAAATTCCCATTCTAATTATTTTAGAACGATATGCTGACAAATAAAATAACATCGCTCCAAGCGCTCCGGAATCGGATCGTTTTAGCTTTATCAAACCCAAAATTACTTTAACGGAGGAAACGACTTAATTTTAAAACATTTTCTAGTTTATTGAATTTAATTTGAACAAATTATCGCAAATGTATAATTTCAAAGGTAAGCTATAATAATAACATTGTTACCCCGTAGACGTACGAAAGAAATTAAATTTCGTATTACGATTTTAATGGAAAAAATAAATACTAAAGATGAATTACTTGAATCAGAATTCATCCGCGAGCGTTACGACTCAAAACGTTTAATTTGTACACCATTGTAACCGAGAGAGGAGACCGGCGAAATTAATTACCGTTTACTTATTTTTTAATTAAAATTAGATTTTATGAAACGACTGCCTACGTAATCCGTAATATTTCATAAAAGATGGAAATTCTACTGGCGCCATATTGTGAGAAAGGGCATCGTTAAAGCGATATTTTGCATCTCCAAGTGGATATATTTCTTGGATAATTTGACCCACTTTCTTGGATTACTCGTTTCATTTAATTTCTTTGTTACCTTTATTTCATTTCGAATACTAAATATTTAAATTTCAATACATTGTTTATCAAACTGTTTATAAAACACCTTTATCCAATTTCTCTTTGAGCCAAACCTTCACCTCCAAACGAATCTTATTTAAATGGAGCCTAATCAAAATGAATATCTCAATCGAATGAGTTGAGCTTTTTTTTCTTTGGGCAATTTGTAAACATTGGGCTGATCTTTGAGGCCGGTGGAGTTCAAATTCTAAACACGCCAACGCATCGAGAACCCAATCACTTAGTAGGTCATATCGGTTCTCTCGAAGCGACTAAATTAACATATTTTCCTTTATCGACGAATATGGAGGTTCGAACTGTGCTTATCAAGGATGTTTTAACCGAAAATGTACAACAAGGGTGAGTATCTCACTATGACTCGTTTCGTACAAATGTGTCTACGCCCACAAGAGGAAAGATTACGGCATGTTTGAGAATAAATCTTATGAGACAGTTACGTACATTTTGTGGCTAGCTACAAATAAATGTCGTTGCCGGCGCTCCCCTATTCTGGTTTTGGCCAACCACACCCCAAAGAACCACGGTTCGTCTCATACACAACCATTTATAAAGTCCTCAATACCGACTGGGTCATAAAGTGCATTGTAATAACATCGAACGTAAATTCAAATAATTTCCCATTAAATCCGTGTTTATAATGACTGTCATAACACTAAAATCGTTCGAATTTCAAACACAATTTCTACAGTTCCAGTTATAACTAACACTTTATCGCTCGACCAGTCTACGACCTTTTCACGGCTTTTTGATTTATGTTTCTGTCGTTCGATGAAGATTACTTATCTTTACACACGAATAAAGCTTATTTATCAAGGATATGGAGGTCTAACGAAAACAAATCAATATTTTATTATCATGACTGATGTGTATGTGATTAAATATTACTGCAGGAAACGGTATTCATTAATTACCTACCGTTTTAATTGTGTATGCATTAAACCATTGTTTTGTTGACATGCCTTGATTGAGTTTCACTTGGCTAAGATCAAATCATCAACTGGACATCAAATTAGAAGGGAATTAAAAAAGGATATTATGTAGTTTAACTACAACGAAACTAAAATCTCAATAGGCATGTTTCTATAGTACAAAAACATAGCACCAAATAGTAAAAACAAAATACAAAAAAGCCGAAGCAAATAAATCTCGCACCTAACAAACCATATCGAAGCTCTCAAGGGGACACTTAACCATAAACTGCGTCACCACAATCAAAATTATTACTTCACCGATCCTCCACCCGTAGACTTTGAAATGAAATTATCATTGAATAGTTACTATAACAATAATTTGGTTGTGGCCAATGCAATTACAGTTCCGTTTTACACACCCCAAAATCTCATTGGCGATGATTGCATCAATTGTCTGGATGCGGGTGGCGACGGCTTGTTGATCCCGATATAAATTGTGATAAAATTATGAAAATGTCATATTTATAAGGGTGATATGATAATTCTCATACCATCTGTGCTTACAATCTAAATTGTTTTTCTATACTGGCAATTGAAAAAATCTGAACTGGCCAAAAGTAACTTAACTACATAACATGAATAACCATGAGACTAAATTTGTCATCTGAGTATATAATTGACTATGAATTTGTTGATTAAGTATGATATTCTGAGTGTTTAACCCATTAAACGCTACTATTGTGAAGTTTTTACTTCATTTTCAGTTTTACTAATGATATAATGATGATCAGTGTTACTAAAAGATTAAGTGGTTGCCAGCAATATCATCTCCCGACCCGGTATTAAGAAGCTTAATTTAAATAATAATCTTTAAACATATATTGATAATCATTTCAGAATTAAAATAAATTGGTGATTTAGGTCTGGAATATGTAGAAGATGAAACTTGGAAGACATGCAAGGATAAATAATTAGTTATTATTGTCCAATGAATGGAAGTCAGAAAAGGCTAACTACCCGTATATGACAATTATTTCATTTGCTTGCGGAAATCCTAAGGCAATATTTTAGGAAACAGAAGACCTTATTGATATTCACCCTTACCAGTCCCTGATAAGCGAATATTTGTTTACAAACGTACCATGTGACAGCAGCATGCTATACGCACATAAAAATGACAATATGAGGCACAAATTTTGTGTATGTCAAGTAATAATCGTATTAATAAAGTAAATGTTTCGTGACCATGCGAATCTCAGGGTTGAAGGTACAGCAGATTATATTATTTAATTTATTTTTGACCTTGATATCCTTCCATTTTGAATTTGAATATCAGGAGATGTACCCATATATTTCTTAAACATACCATCACGCCTGGATTCCCCGAAGGGTTAGGCAGAGGTGTACTAATGTACACCCACATTTCGCCGGTATGTTTAGGTCCCATGTAATAGGGGGCGAGCCTATTGCCATTAACCGGGCACAAATCCAGACTCCGAGCTGCTAGAAAAACTCAATATCACTTTGCTCGACCTGGGGATCGAACCCAGGACCTCTAGCGTAGCAGTCGCGCTCAGGACCACTAGACTAATGAGGCAGTCATTACTTAATTTAAATATTTGAATCAAACACCAAAGCAGATTGTAATAAATATTTTAGTGTATATGTCGCAGAAATATTTGATCAAATCACGGAGAATGTTAAAAAAACTACACGATTTTATAATGTCCCTAAGCAAATCTAGCCTTCATCACACACACTAGAACTAGGTACAGCCTCTTACCGTTGGTTACCTACACTTGGTAAGTTAGGTTACGTTAAAACCTACCTACACAAACTCATGGAATAGATTGTTTTGTCATTTCTTGGAACCAGTTTTTTATTTGTCACAAATCACTTAGGGAATTCACGAAATATCAGTTTTTACCATATCGCTGCGACATAATTATATACCTACTAGTATATTATGCTATGTTGCTTTTAGATTTTTTGATAAAGCAATTAAGATAATCCTATTTACGAGTAAAAAAACTATTCATGTAAATACATTATTTATCATAATATCATGCCATGGTCCTATAACTCTTCATGTTTTGTGCTTTACTAATAAGGGTTTTTTTTTCTAAAGGCACGGAAACAAATTTATGTGAAAGCAGACATTCCAAAAAGGTAATTGGAAAATAATTGAAATATTTTCATATTCTAATGGATTAATGTTAAAATGTCTCATCGGCTTATCAAATGATGGGGGTCGTATTCTCGAAATGAAATGTCCCTTTCTTAATGTACGTTTTTAGGATGCTGCTATTCTTTTCTTTCTCGTCGAATGTGATGTGGTAGAGTAAGATGGAAAATAATTTGAAGAAAAACATAATGCAGGGTTGGAAGCGGTGGGATTGGTGTCAACTCGCAGGTAGATCAATAAAATGGCTGTTTCATTAACTTTATGTCTGACGGCACTTATAAAGACATTAAATAGTCCGATCTGGGAGAGTCCGTTTCGTCTTTTACATTTCTCAATGTATTTTTTCTATATTCCCATTATGTTTAGGTTATCTTTTACACATCTAACATCAGAAAACAACTTCTGATCACTTTGATATCCTTGTAAAATCCCTGGAATTTAATAAACATATATTAGAAATAACTACCAACATTGCTGTATTTTCAATAGCAGGAAACGAGGAAAGTAATGACATAACTAATGGTTACATTTAATGATCATCGGGATCCAGCATCGAGCAGGCAATTCAAAACGTTATCAGAGAATTACCCAGTCTAGATTAGATACAAAGAGAATGTAGTGCTCCGAATACATTCTCTAATGAGACACTACTACGATATAAAGCTACGTTAAGTAATGGGACTGAGTCGCGGTACAATAAATATGATCAAACAAAACGTGCAATAGAGGAAGCAGTACGTTGCATAGATAAACGGCTTGGCGCGCACTCATAAACATAGGAAGCCAGCAGTCGTTCTCGAAGCACGAAATTGACTCAAAGGTTGCGTGTTCGAAACACGTTACCTTAGTAATTGGCATGCTGCTGTAACGCCACTCTGTCACTGAGACCATGGCCTGAGGACGGAGGTAGCGCGCCAGTTCATTGTCAGATTAGATCGAAGTGAAGTTCGTTTGATATGCACATGTTCAAGCTACATCTGCAGCACTGCTGGTGACAACAACAAAAAAAACAATGACTGTCGTCTATAAACTTCATTTCGCTTTATTGATTACAAAAGAAATTTCAACCTGATTGTAATGTCACTGGAGCTGAATAAAACCTATTTTGAATCTCTATGTCTCTAAAAGCATTATTTGTGTAAGCGAATGTACTTAGTTTTTCCCAAAATTAGGTACATTTTGGACTTGCCCTTGCAAAGCCAGAATCCGTCAATCCGCTTTCAACACGACATTGGCCTTGTCGCTTGTTTTAAAGCTCTACGGTAAGCCTTGAGCCGTTGTCTTTGTTTTCAGACAATAAACCCGCTTTGTTGCTGAAGAGGAATCTTCTGACGAAGTCGAGAGTCGATGCTGACATTTTCTAGAATGATGAATGGTTCAGGCGTTGAGTGTACTCGCGTGTTATAAGTCTTTTGTTTTCGAGTGTTTAAGTTAATAAAGGTCGGGGGTCGTCAATGCCAGAATAAGTTTTAATCTGATAATTAAGGGTAAGTGAAAACAGTTCATTTCATTTCATTAATGTTATTCTGTGTTGTTATTAAAATTTAATGTGAGCATTTATAAATCAGGGAGAATTTCAGTGAGGACTAGAAACAGGGAATATTTATAATTAGTTAACTTCTTGACCTAAATGTTATATTAATACTTTCTATCTATCTATCTATCTGCCACGGACGTCCACTGCTGAACATTGGTCTCCCCTTAATGATCGCCACAAAAATCGGTCTTGCGCAGACCGCATCCCTGCGACCCTCACGAGGTCATCCGTCTCCACCTAGTTGGGGGTCGTCCTACGCTGCGCTTTCCTATTCCTATGCGTGGTCGCCACTCCAGAACTTTCGTCCCCCAGCGGAAATTAATACTTGATTTATGCTTTAATGAATTCGTTTTAATGCTTTAGACGATAATAAAGTATGTATTGTGACAACAAAGAACTATTAAATCTAGGTAGGTTTTAGTTTCAAATTGCCATGATGGGATCTAGAAAATATTTGAATGCAAAATATTACCGACGTCATCTCAATGTCACGAGACATATTAAATAAATATTGGCGATGAAATTCAATATACCGGATAAATTTAAAATCCTTCATTAAATTATGAATCTTAAGCAATGCAGACATTAAGATTATCTGATAACATCACTTCGCGGAAAACGGCATAGGATATTATATTTCAAGTATTGTCATAATATAAATTAGTATTAGGTGACTTTGGGAATGGCTTCTAAATAAACATTTTTAAAATAATAAGTATGACACTGGTATAATACCTAAATGCTTTTAATATTATATTTAAATAACGCCTTTCGCCGAAAATTCAACTAATTTTGTTAAAATTTGGTAAGTATTTATTTTAAACTAGCTTTTGCCCGCGGCTACGCTCACGTGAATGTCAAAGCAATTCCTACTAAAAACCTACCTATTAAAAATTAATTCCCATAGAAGAGAAAAACACCCAAACTCACTTTCACAGTTTAATTAATCTCCTAACCTTTTTCTTACTATGTTGTGGACGGCTTCCAGTCTAATTCTAGTATATTTTAAACTCCCTTACCAAAATTATCCTAAACTTGTTAAGACCTTCTTTTTATCGTATGAATGATTAAACCATTTTAAGACTAATCGAAGAGAATAGCAATATGTTTTGACCTTTTTGTATGTCTTCGATCAAAGAGGCTCAGATTAAGAGCTTGCCCTTAATACTAATCTGAACATTTAAAGTGGGTATAGACTAGAGCATTTACTTGTAAGATAACATCGAGCATTCGCTATTTTTTAAATTTACTCGAACCACATTTCGAACATGACGCTGGATGTTTTGTTGAACACCGAGCGTTTTGGTGTAACACTTATATGAGCAAACGCACGAGCGCGGGGTACGGTGGAGAGTAACAAGTAAAATATTACAGGTATGTTCACTCGCCGTGAACATTGCGTCGAACACAGCGTCGACCATTCGCAAGAACGTTACATTACATGGAAATGTTTTTAGAAAACTAACCATTTGCCTGTATTGTACCTATCATTCGTAAAATGTTACGTTACAATGTAAAGCTCTAATCTGTAGCCACCTTATCAAAATAAAAATAAATTTTCAAATAGAGAAAACCTTGTCAACCACCAAGGTCAGTTTTTATTAATACGCAAGTAATGTTTATGTTTGAAAAACTTTCATGCTATAGAATCATATATCATTTACAGAACTTTTTATTATTTTGTAGATCTTGAACTCCATTGTACTAGATTTTCACTACAGATTAGCTTTAGTGCTACAAAATAAAAAACTGCTCGTAGTCTCGATCTGATAGGGTAAAAACAAAAGGCATAAGTAGTTAAATATACCTTAAAGTAGGTAATAAGATCTCATTAGTCTTTGATACAGATTTATTGCCTACCAAGTAGGTCTTGTACTGGAAATGAGAAGCCATTGTCAGAAAGATTAAAAACCTTGTAAATTACTTGTTAATATAGCAAGGATTTTCTTATAATTATTGTATAATTATTACATCACATGGGAAACAAAAATTATTCACGGACACGGCTATACAGTGTCCAGTATAAGTTGATCTCGCATTTTACTGGTTTTCCGTACACTAAAGGCTTACGCAGACTGGGAAGGCATAGCAAGGAACTTAAATTTTATCGAAAAATCCCTTTCGATGCCACGGCATAATTATTCTAAAGCATAAAATCAAAATCAAAATAGTTTTATTTTCATATAAACCATATACAGGCACTTATGAAATGTCGAGTCTAGGTGCACGGTTCCAAATTGGTCGTTTCCTATGGAGAAGAACCGGCAAGAAACTCCATGGTTACTCTTTTAAATTATAGTGGTTAATAATGTTATAAATTGGATACTTACATGAGAGAACAATTTAGGGATGTTGCGAAGATTAAAATTGAATAAAATACAGCTAGGCATAAAATAAAGTTCTAAACAGTTCTCCCATAGACATATTATGTCGTATTGATATATCGAAAGTCTATTGGTAAAAAAATAAATCCCTTGCCATGCATTCCCGGTCTGCGTTGGTCATTAGAGGTCAGGTCTTAGTGGAATTGTATCTTACGTTGTGTGTCCGTAAATCTTATTGTGATTCTTCAACAACTCTACGAATAAAGATACCATACTTAAAGTACAAAAAAGATGTCTTCGATCTATGTTTAACCTTAAAATAACTGACAGTTGCAAGCCCTATTTTACTAATTATAAAATATTGACATTGCCATCTTTATTTCTAGAAATAGCAATATTCGTAAAAACTAATCCTGAACTGTTCCTTCGTTTGAATGACAAAGTCATCAGAAACAGACGTGACGACACCAGACTCTGTATGCATACTGCTACAACTGCACTTATGCGCAAGAGCATTTTCTGCATAGCACCCATCATTTATAATAAACTGCCTAAGCAATGGAAAGGGCTGAATGATCTAGAGTTAAAAAAAAAAGTGAAGTCATATCTAGTACTAAAGGCTTACTATAATGTCAACGAGTTTCTGATGGATACAATTATATAACTAAGATTTTCTGTTGTGTGTTTAGTCTGTTTTATAAACTTACCCAATCTTTCTTATAATTGTCGAGATTTATATTTATAATTTTATTGTACGAATTTGATATTATTGCTATATACTTTAATGATATAAAATTTCCACATTTTTATATTATTATCATTGACATTGACTAAATCCAGCTATTGACATTTCATAAAATATTTGTACGCCATACAATGTGGCAAACATGTTTAAAGATCAAGAAATTATGTTCCATCTTGCATGCTTTTGTATAATACCTCTGTATCCATACACATGTTTAGACAAATAAATCTTTCTTATTCTTATTCTTCTTATTCAAATGTGGCCATTTTAGGCCCCCTGAACTTAAATAAAAACTATAAAATTTAATTTTTAGAAATTGGCTAAACTTGGATTATCCAAATCGAGTTCAGTCGCGTGCAAATGTAAAAGTAACGGAAAGCATTTGCTAAATTTTGGGAAAATATGAGGATAAATTATAATAATATGAAAGTTCTTTTGTACAAGTAGACAAGTAGGTCGAAGGTTTGAGATGAGAGTAAAAAATTACCTTAATAAATATAAACCTAATTTATTATAGAAAACGACTAATAATATTTCCGAATTTCGTCTAAAAGAACTAAAAATCGTATTAAATCCTAATTATTCACTCTCTGTATTGCCACAATGAAATTATTTACCAAAAAAGTACAAAAACAAATTTATGTGTCCTCGGGGACGTTGGGGCGGTGTCCATTACACGATATCCTTCTTGATTTATTAACGTGGATATCTCGACGCGAATAAGTATATAATACTGTGAGGTCCAGTAATGAAATGTGGGAGACGTTGTTTTTAAGGATGGTTACACAAGACTACCATTCAGACTGGAGAATTTTGAGTTTTTGTAATTAATTGATTTACCAAGTTCCAATAACTATCCAAAATTTTTACGTTGTTCTCCGTGTGTGTAACTATTTCCATTCGAATGCGTTTAATATTAATTACTTAGTGGTATATGTCTCCATCCTTAACTTCTCCTTCGGTCGGTTTTTTTATTTTGTTTTTGTCAGAAAGAAGAAAACGAATAAAAAATCGCAGCTTTCTAGTCTTACTTATTAGCTTAGCATACGAATTCAAACATCAAATGCTGAGATAAGATTTAGTTTGAAACATGTCAGATGTATTCAGATGGAATACCGCAATTTCTGTTTCTGTTCTTTGAAGCAGCAGCAACATTTTCTCCAGCCCTATTTATCCAGCCAAAATATTCCTGAAAGGTTCCTTAGGCAATCATAATATTCAAACGTCATTAAGTTAAACATTCACAGACGAAAGGGCAAATCAAGCAACATGTGTTGCCAACGCAAGCTTAATTCGTATAATTTACTCAGCACTCAATTTCTAAATAATATCACGCGTCATTCGGGATATTGTGAGGTTGGGTCTAATATGCCATATGTTTTACGCCTCCGTGTCACCTACTAATACGACTTTGATAAATAGGTCGTGACATTATAGGCTACCTAATTCTGAGAAGGCCGTACTACGTATCTTAAACTCGCTTCAAAGTCGATTTTGTAATTTTGAAAATGTAATTTTTAATCAAATATACCTGTTTTATTTTTTTATTTATTTATATGATAAACATTTGTGTATGTGTTTGTCTAGATGTTACTTATGTACTATAAGTATTTATTTACAATAAAAAGTTTAGAAGTATTATATCCATTATTTAGTACCCATAACACAAGCTCTGTTTACTTTGAGACTAGATGGTGCTGTGTTAAAGTGTCCCAAGATATTTATTATAATAATTATTATTATTTTACTATCACCATACTATCGTATACCATTGTTTCATCTCTCTCTTTCGCCGAGCCTTGTCCCAACTATATTGGTCGGCTTCCAGTCCATCGTCTAACCTGATGTCAATAAAATTTAAAATTTTGGACGCTGTGTAACTTTTTAGATAGCGCAAATGCCGCTAGTGCTTTATTTAAGTTTATTCCTAATACATAGATAAAGTGCAAATGCATTGGTAGCGAAGAATTCAAACATTTTTTGTTTTTATCAATAGCTAATAATGCGATCAGCTTATCAAACGAGTTCCACGTGACTTTCGAACGAGTTCTGAGAAATTTCCAGCGCTAGTATCGCACACTCTTGGTAGGAGAATTCTTATAATGTGGTTATTCACGCCTGTAGCATATGCTTAATGTTACAGTTTCAATTGATTGACACCGCGTCTGGTTTGTGAGTCTTAAGTACCGACACATGTTTGTTTATTACCCTATGAGTAATACATTAAGGTTAATAAAATTTAATAAGCACTTATACAGCTCGGTGAAGGAGTACATTGTATTCAAGAGCATTAATTTCGCAACGCAAGATTTGATTAAATTTAGTAATTAAGTATAAGTAGGGTACTTAACCTATCAAGGATCATAATAGACATACCTAATAGTTTCAACTCTATGGAGGCTCACGGTTTCTGTAATGAATTAAATTGGTCAGATACTCATATGTATAATATACCAATATTATTTGATATAAGTAATAGGTACGGAAAATATCTTTCTCTAAAAGATATTCGTTTATTTTGTATGCTCCTATAAAAAAATATTTAAAAAAATGCTATAGTGGTTTGATTATCGTGACCCCCTTTGAGGTTGGTATTTTTTTTCGCAACAACTACGAATATACGAATTGAAATCTTTTTTTATATATTCGGTTTAGAATTCAAGCATTGTACATGTTACATCCGGAAATTGCTAAGTGGCTCGTCAAGAGAGCCTCACGTCTGAATAAATCTTATATATACATGCAATTGATTAGATGCTGTGCTCATGGGACATTTGGCATAGTGGCTGAGCAATCGGTTTCCATGCAAGTTTTGTCTACCCTCATGGTACAATTATTTCATTCAATATGACGTAAAGGAATTGTTCCAGGTCTACGTGATTGTTTGTATGTACGTTTGTACACATACAGGAGAAATTCGTAGTGTGAATTAATATTTTACATGAACATATAATCACGCCTGTATTCCCGAGAGGGTTAGGCAGAGGTGTTCTAATATACAACCAAAGTTCACGGGTATGAAAAAAAAAATTTATCGTCTTGATAGCAACTTAGTAACCTTACTTAAGGATCTTCGAAACTCAGCGATGTTAACTATATACCTTTAGTTCACACGTAATGCAACAGGTGGCGTTGGTGGCTATCTACGGTAGTTCTGAGGATTAGCGGGTGTTCCTGTGTGTTTTTCTATGCTTTTCGCATCATATTATAGGAACGATATTATATGAGAAATGTATTTATTTTATAATTATATCACCGGGATAGATAAGACACGCAGTGGTTTAGAACATTTCTAACCCAAAGGAATTAGACGGTTTGAACTAGGCAATATCGATTTTTTAATCAAATTCCCAAAATACTCAAAGTGCATTAAAGTAATGGTGTTTTAATTGAGGACAGGTTACAAAAATAGGTAAACAGCTATGACACCATAAACATTAAATTATTCAACATTACTTTGTTATGTTCTAAAAAAATTAAGTAAAAGGGGCTTGTGGCTAACTAATAACTACGTTGATCAACTGATCAGCAAGGATAAGCTACGTTAGCTGTGGCCAGTTTGTGGATGGGTGACCGTTTTCAACTCTTTGAGACCTCTGCGTGTCAGGAGAGCACGTAAAGCCGTCGGCTCCGGTTGTCATCTATAACAGTCGTGATGGGTAGACAGAAGTCCAAAAAGCCTGGCTTACAAAAATACCTAAAAATAAAAATAGTTTTGTTTTTTTAATTCTCGTTAAGTCTTTGATCTAAACAATACGCGCAGTTCACCTATTAACTCACGATCAATATCAGAAACGCATCACTACGCATCAAAAACGTCAAACAAAATCACTCATTCACATTAATCTAATCACACAGCCGGCTTCCGTGGCACCTACATTCCCACAGTTACACTGTATTACATTAGGCAAAAGTAGAATACAATAGGTACGAGTCCATACAACACTGTGGGTGGTCGAACGTTGCACCTCACACAATGGTCCACTCATCATATCATAACTAAGCTCTTTATCCCGCAAGTAATAGCAATGAACACAGTGCTAATTTTAATTCATAACACAGTGTTGTTCCACTTATCTATAAAGAAGTCTACTAAAATAAACCAACCGTTGTTGGCTGTAAAAATAACGATGCGGATATCATTCGTTTATCGTCGCACTTTGTACCACGTAATCCTCAATTTCAACATGGTTACTGAGATCCGGTATGGTCTAGTGGCTAGGATACCTGGCTCTCACCCAGGAGGCTCGGATTCGATTCCCGGTACCGGAAGTAACTTTTACAGTTTTTTTAAACTACTTTATTATTGTGAGGAAGATAAAAACGCGCATTTTGTACGCATGAAGTGAGCTTAATAAGCAGGCGTCATACTGTTGTTGGTATCGCTCATCTTTTTAAGCGGTGGGCAAGAAAAATAGGAACAAGAACCAACCACTGATTATGTAGATAAAAAGTGAGAATTTGAAAAGTTTTTTGCCATAACTTTCTTGGGAATTATTTCTCTTTGTTTAAGTCTATTGTTGGAAGCGTTGCGTATACACTGGTATGGAACAGATTAAAATGTATGGACATTCTTTATCCGATCTCCCCATCTAATCTGGGGCTTAACGAGACGTGCTAAAATATTATCGTTGGAGGAAGTATTAGGCCTGCCTTTATCCTTTGTCCAGACTCTCATTAACACGTTCCACAAAGTCCGTAGACAACGCTTGAGAGCGTTTAGTTTTTATCTTCCATTTTGGCGCCGCATTTATTTTCTCTTATAAAATATTCTCTGCCATGAATTTTGTTAGACACCTGAATGCATAATATAAACGCATCCTATTTCCTGTTAATGTTCGAACTTCAGATCGTGTTGAATTCTCTGCATGACTAAATCGATTGTTTCGAACGCTGTTTTATTTTTCTAAAAAATATTCTCAGAACTGTTATTCCTTAAAGCGCAAAATTTGCATGAGAAATTTATTGGTTCCCGATTAGTGCCGGAATTTTTCGCTCCTATGTCTGAATATAATTTAAATCTGTCCTGTTATATGGAGACATAATTTAGTAGGGATTCTAAGAATGTTCGTTCCTTCGGATGATTTAGTGATATTAAAAATTCTAATACCGGGCATAGCATATCCCCGAATCCTTGATTAGTCATTAATAGGTTTCCGATTGTTAATCTCTATCCGTTTAAAATATGTTTCCAAACGTTTATTATTGTTGTTATTTATGACTTTGGTTCCTCGAACTTATCTGAATGTTTCATCATGTTATTATTCATCATTAGATTCATTTGTTTTATTAATACTTACTTTTTATGGTAAATCACCTGAGTTATGTCGTTATACGTAACTTTAATGATGAGGCTACCTACTGTTTGTAAATAAATTTTCATCGTAATTCTTACACATCACTTCATCAGTAATAAAAAAAAAACGTTATGTTAGATCTGTACCTTCAGTGAAAAGTGATACATCTTGACTTATAACACTTTTAATGTTTTTGCACTAAGTACCACAGAAAAAAAAATGCTATTTTTTTATCTTATTCACACCCCTCTAAGGTTCAAATTGAGCAAGTTAATTTTGGTGTAAAGTGCTATAACTAGGTTTTTTTTACATTTATTAATGTGTAATTAAATACAACTGTATTAATATCAAAGTGAACTGAACAAATATTTCAATTTTCTTAATGTATATTAATACGAATATAAATAACTCCTATTACACGACCGAATTATTTAGATGTGAATTAGTACAAACTGATATAATTACACTTTTATTATTAAACATTGTATTGTTGGCTCTATTCATTTTTGTGAAAACCGGTGTAATTATATTTAAATCACAATAAATGTAGATATTTGTAGGATCAAAAATGTGTATAATGATACAACTCTTAATATATCAATTTACATTTTATTTTCTAATCAAATTCATTGTGATATCTGACTCCGATTTAATTGTATCAATATTTACATAATTTTGGAATACGTGTATAATAATATAAATGTATTTAAAACAAAAAATATTAATTTTAATAGAACTTGTTTATACGATAGAATAAGTGTATTGTGATACAAGTTCTTAGTGCAGCGGGCGGGGGTAGCAGCCTGTGAATCGGGCTCGCCTCTCGCATCCCACTTACCCGCGTCGAGTGAGATTCATATATTGGAAATTAGAACAAGTGATTGTTGAGGAAGTTAGTCTTGCGATTGCATTTTAGCTAGTACGTCGTATTTTCGGTAGCAAAATAATGTGTAAGGTAACTGACTTATATCATTTTACACAAATAACATTTAATTCGTGGTGATATTATTGTGTCACTAAAATACCACGTCTTATTAATTATTTACACTTAATTTATTATATATTTTAGGAGTTATGTAACTTATCATAATAAATTAATCATTATTATGTGCATGAGGTAATTTTAGTACATATCTGAAATAGATTTCTATCCGAATCCTAAACTATAATACATACATACATATCATCATGGTGACTGTCCCCGAAGGGTTAGGCAGAGGTGTACCAATGTACACCCACAGTTCGCTGATATGAATTGCGTAGACTATAAATTGCGACGATACCAATCTTGTGTCAACTTTGACCTTAAGAGTGGCTACATTTCGTAAAAAGATTCATAAGATTATACAAGTGTATGCACCAACGTCCGCACACCCTGACGACGAAGTCGAGGCCATGTACGAAGACATAGTGAAAGCTATGTCTCGTACCAAAACATTCTATACTGTTGTTATGGGTGACTTAAACGCTAAAGTGGGAGTACAAGAGAGCGGCGAGTCGAAAGTGGGTCCATTCGGCTATGGACACAGAAATCACAAGGGGCAAATGCTGGTAAACTTTCTCGAGGTACAGGGGCTTTTTCTGATGAACTCTTTCTTCCAGAAGAAGCCTCAAAGGAAGTGGACCTGGCGAAGCCCCGATAACATGACAAAGAACGAGATCGACTTCGTTATGTCTAACAAGCGCCAAGTATTCAGAGATGTCTCTGTGATCAATAAGGTCAATACCGGAAGTAATCACCGACTGGTAAGAAGCACTCTGGATATAAAGGTCAAAATAGAACGAGCGCGCTTAACAAGGTCGGCTCTTAGACTAACACTGCCACAGGTCGAAGCTGGCTGCGCCCATATCACTCCTGGGACATGTTTACTAGTTGTTGTCGAGGGTTGTCTCAAATCGTCTTGCCCAAAAGTTCGATGACTTCCGGCCACCGGAGCAAGCCAGTTTTCGGAAGAAAGGCTACAGCACCGTGGACCACATACACACCTTGAGGTAAATCATCCAAAAGACCGAGGAATATAATCAGCCTCTCTGCCTAGCGTATGTGGACTACGAGAAAGCTTTCGATACCGTCGAAACCTGGGCTGTACTGGAGTCTATGTAGAGATGCCTTGTCGACTGCCGATACGTTGAGGTGCTGAAATATCTGTATAATGCCGCAACGATGACCGTCTAAGTACAAGACCAGAGTACAAAACCAATCCAACTGCGTCGAGGGGTAAGACAGAGAGACGTCATCTCTCCGAAACTGTTTACGAACACGTTTGAGGACGTTTTCAAGACGCTTAACTGGAAAGGACGAGGCATAAATATTAACGGTTAGTACATCTCGCACCTCTGATTTGCGGATGACATTGTCATCATGGCAGAATCTCTGCAGAAGCTGGAAGTGATGCTGAACAGCCTTGGCGATTCTTCAAGGCAGGTGGGTCCCTGGATGAACCTGGATAAAACCAAAGTACATGACTTTGGTTTGGCTTTTGGCAATGATTATGTCATCCTGATACCTGTATACGTAAATGGCTCTGCCCTCGAAGTAGTGCAAGAATACATATATCTTGGCCAAACTATTCAACTGGGGCGGCATAACTTCGAGAAGGTGGCGGCCAGAAAAATACACCTGGGCTGGGTGGCATTCGGGAAGCTGCGTGATATCTTTGATTAGTCGATCCCACAATCCCTAAAGACTAGGGTCTATAACCAGTGCGTCCTACCCGTGATAACTTATGGAGCCCAAACGTGGACACTCATCATAGGACTGGTCCAAAAATTCAAGGTTGCTTAGCGTGCAATGGAGAGAGCAATGCCTGGAGTTTCTTTGGTGGATAGAATTCACAACAAAGTCATTCGCCAAAGAACAAGCACGCTGAAGTGGAAGTGGGCCGGCCATGTCTGCAAACGCACAAACGATCGTTGGGGCAGACGAGTGTTAGAGTGGAGACCACGTTTGTCCAGCAGTGGACGGCAATAGGCTGATATGATGATGATGATTACGATATCTGTATTGCACTTATATCAATAAATACTTTAATATTTTCAAAACGTATCAAAATGAACAACAGTTTGTATCATTATGCACATTACATCATAGTATTATACGGGTGTATAATGATTTCAATTCAATTTGTCTTACATTTTCTTAATTACAATATCGATTACAATTTTTAATACTCTAATTAACAATATTAATTTTACAACTTTTTGTTTTAATATCTCCTTCAAGTACAAACCTACCAAAATACGAAGTATAGAATCATTCAACACCAAACCAAAAACGATGTGTAAAAGAGTTCAAGTAATTTTAAATTAAATGACACGCAAATTATTGATAATGATGTCTTGTGTTAAGTGATATATCTGGACTTTTTATTAAATTAAAAAAAAACGACACAAAATCATCCATTTCTTTTTTCACTATTTGTTTTTTTAAGATATTTTTTATCAATAACAGTAATCAGTTCTTATTTTAGTAAAGTAGAAAAAGAGTCAGAATTTTTTAAAACTTTAAAGCGTTTTTTCTCAAAACCATGATTTTCGGTTTATATCACTTTTCACTGAAGGTACAGGATGTATCATTTTACAGCCCACGCTTTAACCACATTCATTATTGTATTCTAAATATATACCTTATTTATACCAGCTGGAATATTTTCACCTGTACCTTATCCTAAAATTCCAGGTAGCATACCCATTATTTAGCAAATATTGAGCATAGAAACCAGAATGCGCTCACTAGCGTCAGTATGTAATTTTTTATCATTTACTGCACGCATTTCCTCTCTGAGACCTGTTTCATTATAACCAAGATCTTTTGCCGCATCTTGATGTTTACATTATGGCTTACATCATACTGGTTCAGTTGATCTACCTATTTCTACGAAGTACCAATCAAAATTATCAAAGTAATCTACATATTCGTAATGCTTATTCAATATGTACTTAATTGGAGAGATGTGATATACCATTAGTGAGCTTTATGCAAATTTGTTTGAGTGTTTCCATGTAGATATATCCCACGAATTGTATATTTGAAGTGCGTGGGCTAGTGTTTATTTACTTGTACCTATACTCCTTAACTATAGGGAATAGTTCAATAAGTTAAATGAGCCTTAGAAAATGTTAAACGAAGTTTCTATTTTGACGATGATTCATTAGGCATCCTAGCGTGAACAAGTATTATCTATGTCTTTTGTGTTTAGTAAAAATATCTTCACGTTCCAAATCTTTCTGTCCAACTATTTAACTAATGTGCGAGGAAAATCACGGTTCAATGTCTTGTCGTGCGCGCCACGCGATCTATTCATCACTCCAATACTTATTTTTTGGAAACAACAAAAGCATTGACGCTAAACACTTCCATTATTACGTCCTAAATAGACAAAGCAACTTTGTTCGAGACAAAAGGAACAAATAAAAGGTTGTCGCCATTAATTTATACACTTCTGACATTTGTAACGGTGCATCTTTTGTCGCGTATTGTAACAACTTAACCCCGTGGAGGCGAAAAATTAGCGCTCTGCGTGTGTGCAGTCGGTACATACTAAACATAATTGTACAAAGGAATGATCTTTTTCATTTACGTGTTTCGCTTTCGGTATAATTATGTAGTTTTTTCGGAGCCAATTCGAATTAGTAATGGTGCAGTGTCACCTGAGCCGAAAGACGGGACCTCACATCGAACAATGACGCGTATTTTGGTCGCTCAAACGACCATTCACTACTTATAATAAAATATTGTGCTGTTCTCTTCGGACCCCACGGGATTATGTGAGACCCGCCGATGTAACTTTTTATGTTCATACCACACATTATAATTGTGAGATACGATGTTTTTGTAATTATTTATGATCTTAGTATGTCGAGGATATAACGCATGGCCGCGTATATCCATAAACCATTCCTATGATCTGTTTTAAAAACATTATATATAGGTACTTCTGATGAAAACCAAGACCTGTTTTTGAAGATTTTATGTTAGATATGGCGTTAAAACAATTATATAAACTTTTTAGAAAACTAAATCCCTAGTAAAGCACACATCTTGAAGACTTAACAAGTTCTCGCAGTTTATGAGGTGCTAGGTACTGTTTCATACGACCTCCGGCTTCGCGCGCTCGTAACCATCCACCGTCGACCTGAATGTTCTCTGCGCACGAACGTCGCGAACTAAATCTTTTACACTGACAATTCACTTGCCAAAACCGAATAATAAAAGAAGAAACCATTGAAAAATATTGGATCATATTCACCACTGGTATTATAAGGTAAGCCAGGAATAATCTTGAATGCCTCCGCGTAATGGATCCTACAGTTTACGATGTGCTAAACTCTCCCCGGTATGGATGAAGTAATGTTCATAACACTGAACTGTGTCAAGAATTAGTTTCCGAGTTCTTGACACGTTGACGCTTCTACCCCAGATTTAGCTACGTGAAACTTGGCCACTGAATAGTTTTATGACCTAACGAATATAAACTTTGTTCCAAAACTGACTCTTGATTTAATATTACATTTAAATTCACCCCTTCTGGATATAAAAAGTAAAAGGGAAACATTATTGCGATTCGTTGTTGCTTGATTTTTACATCCCGCTGGGTGTAGTTGTCGGGAGGCGTCGTCTGTACAAGACACACACAGTGCCAGCACAAAGCGAAGGAAACGCTTAACGCACACATTCTGGAGATCAAAGAACGCGCAATCTGTGTGAAAAAAATAACGTTTTGGTCCCAAAAGGGCGGACCCGTTTACGCGACCCAATTCACGCGAACGGTTCGGACGTCGAAGAAATTGAATTGAAACCAGCCCGAACAACAAATTCAAACGCGTATCGAATTGTTTTACGTTTGACGAATTCGCATTTGGAAAATTTCAAATTCGTTACAATAGGCTATAATGATGCAGGTCTGTTTCTTTGTCCCTATCAGAATGTTGTAGGGCACAAAGAATTCGCGGTATGGTCTTTAACGGCAAAATTTTACTTTTTAAATATGTGTTCGATATTGATCGTGTGGCGATAGCTCGAATAAGCAGGACCGCGTTTTTTGGAAGATTGTGATGCCAAATTCTCTCCACGCTGTCGCCAGTAACGATGAACGCATTCCAAAATTAATTCAACAGCATTCGTACAAGAAAATTGTTTGAATTACATTATTAAGCTTCGTTCTCTCCTTTAAGTAAAAGCGTGTTTAACCCAACTTATGTGATGTTGTTGCAAAGATTTACCTTCACTTCGTTCTAAGAACATTAATCATAATAATATGATAAAGTGAAAATTGCCTTCCAAGATCGTCGTACATTTTCTTACTTTGTTATCAAGCTCCTTGCACCTTCCATTTGTTAGTGTCTTGTTTAGAAAATCACATCTGCTAAACTTTATTAGCTTACCTTTTGACAAAAGCCAAGTTGATGGCGGCGCGTATCAAATCGCGCGATTCAACGCGCTCCTTAGCACAGCTGGTTTGGGCGAAACGAATCTGTACTATTTATTGTTTGAATCTTTCTTATGCGTTATTTATGAAAATCTTTAGTCAGTTTGCCATGGTACCCGCTGTCAGACTGCTTTAACGAAAGTGTGTCACCTTGCCTAGGAATTAGTTACGGGCTCCCAACTGATGCATGGGTTTCGATCTTGATTTGAAATTGTTGGTTTGTCGTCGTTGGGTGATTGATCGGGGACCTGTATTACTATTGATTCTGTTACTGATTTGTTCTACAAGTATTGCTACATTGAATTATTAGATTTTCTATGATATTAAAATTATAAATGTTAAAATATTAAAACAAACAACCGATCGTTTTCTCAGGCAATGGTTTATTAGCCAAAAGCCACAACCACCATCTAAAGAGGCTCTCGTTGACTCTTTGAAGCCTCTATATAGAGAACCTACAACTTTCAGCCCTTGGGCTTGATACAATAAGTAGTAGATACTCTTGAACACAGCCCGTACCTATTTTTATTAGGGCTTTTTCTGGAGCTTTAACCAGCGGAAACTTGAATACTGCTCCAGATTACTATTTTATATACTTTTAAATGTTTTTATGTCTTTTTATAGCTACTATCGATAAAATATTCAAAATAAAAAAATATAATACATATTTGAGGCATTTTTTTTAAATTCTTATTTAACTTATTCTTTTTTAATCAATATGTACTTACTGGATTACACTTTACTGATAATTATTTCTTACAAACAAAACCCAAATATTTAATAATAATTAACGTATTCCTAGAGACTGATGTGTGAGTTGAAAATAAAGAAATTTTTTCAACTTTAAACAACTGCTACGTCACATAGAACTTTAGACTTTATAAATGAAGCAATTTATTGCTACATACGCTTGTATTAGCATCGAGTGAAAGCCGTAGAGGTACGTGGAAACGATCTGCCAAGTTCTCATCAGCTACCTTATTACGTGGCGTTGGCTGCCGCTTCGCCCGTTACATCGACCGCGCACATCCCAGACCGAAGTTTTTTGCCCCACGGTAGCTGCACCGATTTGATTGCTCCACTTTTTTCTCTCCTTTCCAAATAAACCAAAGTAATTGTTTGTTTTAAGTCCCGTAGATTGCGTCCGCTGTACGGATTTGTTACAGACATTTTCGGTGTTAGAAAATAGAGACTTCAAAATGGTTGAGCGAATCCAATGTTTCGACGTAATCTCCTCGGGTGGGTTTAGGTACGACGTTTTCTCGTTTTCTACTTAATTCCATTTTAACTTACAAGATCAGTTGTTTTGATTTCAAATGTGGTATTAATTCTAAATTACTGAGCGACGATGTCTGCTTTTTGCTCTAGAGCAGGTAACAGGAAACGGGTTGTCTGACGTTAATCCCACAGCGGGCGCGTGTGTGCGTGTTATGTTGTGTAATCAGAGCTTTGAATGCGTGCGTGCAGCGTAGACGTCGCCTGGTTTTTATGCAGTTGAGAATCGAATGCCGCGGGGCTATCAAGTATCGTTCGACTAATCACATTATTACCCATCTCTCTTCAACTAGTCTCTAAGCTTGAGAGAAAAGATCTGCAATCTTTGAGAAGCAGTCGTCTATGATATCACAATATGATAACCCCGCAATAGGCAGTGTAGATCGCAGTCGTTCATCAGATCGGTGCAATGTTCAGAATGAATCTTTATGATTTAGTTCCCTGGAGGCGCGCAACTAGGAGTTTCTCAGGCTACTGGTAACTGGTTTGTTTCCGACATTACTAAATAAGGCTTTCATATTTGCACCTCATATTTCGCAGCGGACGAGTTATGAGAGGATTTTATAGGGTCCATTTTGATTTAGATTGCGTAAACTTGTACGTATCAGTAAGAAGTGATCGTATAACATGAAATTTAATGTCAAGTTGAGAAAAACTATTGATGAATGATTTCTAGCCTTTACGCGATTTCCGTCTTTATTATCGATTTGAAGCATTCAACAATTTTATAATATGCCGTAAATCTTGCAATAAAATTTCCACAAAAATGTTCACCTAATTCGCGTTCATAATAATTTGTTCCCTTCATTTAACAAACAATATGAGTCCTCAGTAATCCTCAAAAAGCGCAGGTGATTAAAGGTGGATTGGTAAGCTTTATATCACTTTCCACATCAATGACGTGGCTTATCCTGTGTGAAGGCGGGTCACCTTGAGTGAAGGCTGTCAGGGGACGATTAGGAACAGTCCAGGGGAGAGTAATCCCTGTTCCTCTCACTTCCCCTGTGTTATCAGTGACAAGGTACTCTTTGTATACTTTGATTGTTGAAGATTTTCTGTCGTTTCTATATAATATTTTCTGATTAGGGACTCGAACAGCTAAACAAATTTTAAGAATAGTGGTGTGATATGTAATTTTCCGCTTATTTATTGGCTTTCTAATAAAATTCAGAGAAACTTTTATATTAGATTATTTATCTATAATTAGCTGGATGATTGAATAAGTGCCTATTCTATCTTAAAACTATTTCCGAAAATTAGATTAGTCAAACATAATCGCTTCAAAAAGTAATAGACCCCACATCAAAACGAGAACTTTGTTTGCTCTATAATTAAAATAATGGCCCTAATTTCGACCACTTCCAATAAGTCCTCCTTTTACCTGCGTTGACTGATTTGCTAATGGTTCTTTAATTCCAAAAAAAGACGTTTTTTTCAACGGGCAACATTTTGTTGTTCCAGCTTTGTTTTCTTAACGATTAAGAACAGTTTAGTGTTTGTCTGAGAAACATGCAGATAAGGGTTTTTATGGTCCGACAAATTAATTTGCTTTTTGTCGCTCTTTTCGAAACATGTGTCTGGGTTCACCGTGACAGGGTATACGACAAAAAATACGTGTCGACTTGACACGGACCTGACGTTGTTATCAAATTTTTGTGTTAGTTCACTGTCCAAGCTTCCAATTTTCATTACATCAATTGTATTGATCACAAATATCAAGTCGATACATATCTTACATAACTAATGAATGCAAAAACATAAAAAAAACACTGCTGTTCTGCTGCCACGTTTGTTACACTACACCGCTGAGGAAAGTTTTAAATAATACTTGTAATTTACTGTTTCAAAGTGTTATTAATAGTGTGAAAGAAATTAAAAAAATGCAATAATTTAGAAACAACGTTGCTAGCTCCATTTAATATTCGGTTTGCTCAACTAACTTTTACTATTTCCGTGAAATGAAAAGAGCAGTTGTTTATATTTATTTACTAAAATGAAGTCAGTCGACAAAAATGAAACAAAAAACTCGACTGCGTTCAATAATACTAACTGAAAAGCTAAATACAAGCTCTATAAAAACTCTAAAACAAATTGTTGGAAACTGTATTTAGTTTTTGTAATAAAAGCTATTTCGCGGGCGCCATATTGAAATATTAATATACCCTATATCACTTTCACAGTTGTCAAATCTAATGACACCTCATATGTCGAAATCTGTCAAATGGTTTAGGCCGTAGAGCAGGTCAAAGAGTCAAACATAGATACATAAATACCTATGTACGCTCTAAAAATATTACCCTCCCTAGTAAGGGTAAAAATTGTTTGCGATAACATGGTAAATGTAAAATATGTTTTATGAACTTTTACTACAAGCAAGAGCAGATGTTTCTGTTCTACATTTCATATCATGCTTGTCATCAAAAACATTTTATTTGTTCGCGATAAATATGAAAATATATATATTATCACTACTAACATAACGTAACATACCATCACGCGTGTATTTCCTGAAGGGTTAGGCAGAGGTGTACTAATGTACACCCACAGTATGTTTAGGGCCCATGTAATATGGAGCTAGCCTATTGCCATTATCCAGGAATCGAACCGAGGACATCTAGCGTAGCTGTCAGTCTGACGACCACAAGGCTAATGAGGCTTACCACTTCATCATCAACCCATATACTGTCCCACTGCTGGGCACGGGTCTCCTCTCAGATTGAGAGTGTTTAGGCTATAGTCCACCACGCTGGCCTAGGTTGGCAGCCTTCACAAACCGTCGAGAAAAATCGCTAAGGTATGCAGGTTTCCTCACGATGTTTTCCTTCACCGTTTAAGCGAGTTATAATTGATTATATTAGTACGCATATGCATTTGAATAGCCAGAGATGCGTGCCTTGGATTCGAAGTCGAGATCTTTGACGTCGCAGTCCAATGGTCACGTCACTAGGCTATCACTGCTTCCAACTCACAGCTTACAACTTAACGAATTCTATGTCGGTCGGTTGACAAAAATACTTTGCTATTTGCTCGCGATATGATAATTAGATCCTTCAGCAATGGGAACTAACTAGACGTTTATTGATATGCTAAATACGGGAACATTTGTATAGACTCTACAAATTAAAAAAAAATATTTATAGTATTATGTTTGTCATAACAACAGGGTTGGATTACGTATTGAATTATTGTTGTGATAAATTATTTCAATATCATAACTCTGGGGGTTTTAAATCTGCTAACTGGTTCGAACAATGGTAGGATTTGGTCCCACAAAACAGTTAATTATTTCTAACAATTTATTCATTGTCAGATCAGACGTGTTTTACATGTTTTTGTTTGTTGTGATTTGAGTACAATACTTATTAAAGTATTATTTGAGTACAATACTTTAATAAGTATTGTACTCAAATCACAACAAACAAAAATAATAATATAGAAAATATGTATTTGATTACCTATATTTTTTATATTTGAAGTAGAGAATTGATGTAACAGTGATAATTTTAAGAAGTAGCTAAGTATAAGAATACTCATCATCATCATCATCATCATCAACCCATATACTGTCCCACTGCTGGGCACGGGTCTCCTCTCATATTGAGAGGGATTAGGCTATAGTCCACCACGCTGGCCTAGTGCGGGTTGGCAGACTTCACAAACCGTCGAGAAAAATCTCTAAGGTATGCAGGTTTCCTCACGATGTTTTCCTTCACCGTTTAAGCGAGTGATAATTAAATATTAATACGCACATGAATTCGAAAAGTCAGAGGCCTTGGGTTCGAACTCGAGACCTTCGACTTGGCATAAGAATACTCATTGACATAAAATTAAAATTAACGCTTTTCGAGATAGAACTAGAAATAGTTTTTAATCTTAAGGGAGAAAGTTGATAAATAGGACAAAAATTAACAAATATGTACTACTTAGTCACATCTACATACTTATAGTTGGCAGATAGTAAGGGATACAATAACAAAATCTGCAGCGCAAATTGCTTAATAATTCAAGACCTATGCAGAATATAGTATGCAGGCACACAATCACTACTTGTCAACTTGATATTACCTATAGTAAAATTGAGAATGTAACTATCCATCTGTCTGTCTGCCACGCCTAAACCAACTAAACCGTTGATAAAACCAAAATTTGATAAAATCTGGTACTGCAATAGATTTGACCTTGGAGAAGGACATATATGCTACCTTTTTTCAAAAAGCCTTTTAGGATGCGGCCGAAACTACGGACAACAACTAGTATATATCAAAACGCAGATTAAGTTATAAAAAGTATCATATAGTTCTTTAAGTATAAAAAGTACTGTTAGCAAAAATGTTAGGTATACAGACTATTTGGGATACAGACTAACTTTCACAGTTTTCATACAACCAGTAGGTACTTATCCAACCCACCTCGCCGAGCCACAAAAAGGTCCCGATATTAATCCGACAACCGCCGAACAAATTCCTGTCGTGTCTCCCAAAAACTTAGGGTAACGACATAATGACAGTGAAGCAACGTATAAAACGCGTCTCTATCCCAAATAGTCCTGGATTAATGTCGATTTAATTAAACCTGTATAATTTTGATCCCTGAACGTAGAGTTTCATTCGATTGGATGTGGCAAATATGGAATTTACTTTTTCGAATAGAATAGTTATTTTAAATATCTAAAAAGCAATGAATAAAGTTGATAAGGCTTAAAAAAATTAAAATAACTGATTTTGTGGAAAGTTTTGTTCAGTTAATAGAAAGTTGTGTGTTTTATCGTAATATCTTATGACATAATAACATATTTATGTATTTATTTGCACATTAAACATTATATGGATTAATTTATATTAATATATTTATATTTATATAAATATTGTATGGATTATAATAATCTGGAAACCTTTAAGTTTATTGAAAAGGCGAGAGTGAATAGACATAACTATTTGAGTTTGAGAGCTACATCCTCAGCAGCATCGCCACTTACCATCAGGTGAGGGCTGCCAAACGCATTCAAAACAAGTAATAAAAAAATACTTCTTACGAATATCTTATCTATTAAACAATTAGTAATTTTTTAAGGTGGTTTTATATTTTGATTATCAAAAACAGATTTTTTAGAGAGATCTTATTGTTTATCGACCAATAAGTAGTTTTAAAATGACTATAATTATGTTTGTTTTTACTGAAAAAACTAATATACAGATGTACTCGAACATAATTAAATCTTTCAGTCACACCTGTATAGCAGTCTGTATAGCAGTATGAGGTCCATTATTCTACCAAACCAACAACATAAAATGCCTTATCCAAACTGACGCATCCACAATTCAAACATCCTGTAATAATCGAAGGTTGCGTGGGCAACCCCAAAGAAAGGTCCGTATTGTAGGCGGTCCAACTTTATCAAATTACAACCTGTGCTGTTTTGTGCCGACAAAGGCTCCAGCGGACCCAAAGCCCACCTTTTGAGCCCAGCAATTTGAGTGATGCAAGTCGTTCGATAGTTTTAATTTGGAAATGCGTGACTGTGTGCCGTATTTATGTTTATGGCTTAGTTGGACATTGATTGTATGAAGATTGTAGGCTGTTTGTACTACCTACGGCTTGTAGATTGACTGATTGTTCATAGGCACACTTATTGGCTTATGGATATAATTTGTAGACGAAAGTTGCCGGGACAAAAATGTACGCGGAAATTTGAGAGAGTAGTATTTTTTTAAATAGGTAAATGTAGGTACTAATAATGTTGGTTTTTGTACACTATGAATTAAGTATCTGCATTACCATTAGGAATGTTTCATACGATCAGACCCGAATTTCCCTAAGAGTTAATAGTAATGGTAATGGAGTAAATAGTAATAGTAATTGTACTTATTATGTACACCCATACATGAGCCTATTTTCTTATCTTTCATAAGTCTAGAATCCCAGGTGCTACTCAAAGTTTCACAATTGAAATACCCAATAACACTGCATAAACTGGAAATTGAAACACACCGTCAGCTGACCAAAATATTAATAAGGCACATATTCTATGTCGAAACTCATAAATCTACTCGTACCTACTCTATTTTAATTTTATAAAAAGAAAAGTAAATATAATTTCAGACTAAAATATCATTTCTCTACGAAGAAATAATACCAAATACCTACCTAAAGAGAAACAAGATAATGTTCATTCATTATTTGGTTACGTAAAATAAATACGAATATTCGCAAAACCTAAACTCGCCTCTCCATAAAAAGAAAGGAACGAGGAAGATGAGACGCCGACAAAAATAAGCTAATTTACTTTTAAAAGCTTGTTGCCGCTCGTAAAATACAGCTAACATATGTTATTATACCTCATTTCCTTTGCAGAAATCTTTTTAACCTAATTAGTTTCAGTAATATGTTTTTTGCCCAAGCGGCCGGTCCTTAATAGGCACAATTTCACGAAGACCTCACAAAATTTAATATAAACACAGAAAAACTATTAATAAACATACAAAAAATGTTCACACCCAATTTGGATTGTTATTAGAGTATACGGAATCTCTAAATTCTTTATTAAAACAGAGAGGAATACAACAAAAAGTCCTTCATAACTGTGATACTCTGCAAAATGGTTTCCTACTTATCAAAATAGATCAGACATTTATCTACTTGAAATAAGGTTCAATATTCCTTGACAATAATTATAGGTTACGCAAACAGTTTTTGTTTCTATATATTGACCTACGTTTCATCTCTTTCCTGTGAGGAGTTAATTTTAAGGCCCCACTACACCACATTGAGATTAAAACGCGATCAATTTATTTTACGCAATCCATACAAAATCAGTGACATGGAAATAAAGGTCGTTCGTAACGATTAGCGTTGCCTTGTAACAACCTAATTGCTTCAAATTAAATGTTGGAAATAAATGTTTTAGTAATCAGAATTGCGTAAAAGACTTGACAATCGCAAATTCAAAGGCAAATAAAATCAATTGCGATAAGGTTCGTACTGATATTGTATAATAATAATAGAATTTATTAGTTTCTACAGTTTGTAAATGGGAGAACTGTTTAGAACTTTCTTTTATGCCTAGCTGTATTTTATATAATTGTAATCTTCGAAACATTCCTAAATTGTTCTCTCATGTAAGTATCCAATCCAATTTATAATCCATCATTGTACAATACAAAACGATATTTTAAAAGAGTAACCATGGAGTTTCTTGCCGGTTCTTCTCCATAGGAAACGACTACTTTGGAACCGTGCACCTAGACTCGACATTTCATAAGTGCCTGTATATGGTTTGTATGAAAATAAAACTATTTTGATTGATTGATTGATTGAAATCGGTTCAGCGGTTTAGGTGTGAAAGCGTAACAGACAGACAAATAGAGATATAGAGATACTTTCGCATTAATAATATTATTAAAAAGGGATTTCAATAATGGAATAAATACATTTAATCAATTTCAAAGGTACCTCCTATATTGATTTCTGACACACGCGAATATTATTCATTGAAGTAAAACTACTTTTTACGGATTTTATCGCGTACAGCGTCCATGTCGATGGTCACGGGTAGACAGTCTACCCGTGACCATGAACGCTGTAAAGTTAATTTGAAAGGTAGCTCCTAAACTAGAATTGAAACCGAGATGTAAAGTGGGAATAGCCTAATAATTTGAGATTTAAAGAAACTATGGTATACGAATTAACCTAGTGAGATTATAGATGCATAGAGGGACCTATAAAATAAGACTATTCCGACTATATCAACAAAGGTGAGTTAATAAAATGCATTAACGAGGTAGTTAGTTTTTATAACATAATAAATGGACACGCTTTTCATTAAATAAACACTTTAAAATCATCTAAGCGCATGGGCAGTGCGCACGACAAGTTCCGTAAAGCTTACCGTGCCCTATTTACACGCACTGTTTGAACTTTTGACCGCCGTGCTATTTCATTTTATGGTATTTCGATTCATAATACTCATGTTTTGTCTTCGAGCTGCCTACATAATTGTTAATTGAATACTCGTAGTTATTTATTTATGCGTTTGTTATATTTATGGTTGCGGTTTCACCTGCAGCCCAAAGGGTTTTTTGACATAAAAAGCATACCTCCTTTTCCAAAATCAAATTTCATCAAAATCGCTTCAGCTGTTTGGGCGTGAAAGCATAACAGACAGAGAGACAGAGTTACTTTCGCATTTATAATATTAAAGTAGGGATTGGTGTCTCATTGGCAAGGTTAAAAGAAGTTCTTCTTTCTTAAATGTTCCTTTCAACAGATATTAAAATGTTATCCTAATTTGGCACTGAACTAACGATTCATACCCGGTTCTAACAACCATTAGGACACTTAAACTTATGAAATTATATTTCTCTCCACAAACAGGTGATTTTTAACAAGAACTTAACTTATTATATTAGATTTTATGATTTAAATTGCGTCGAAACTTGGCGATACTTTAAATTTCAACAATAATTTTTGTTTACTATTTTATTATAAATATGGTGCAAAGGTGCAATTGTTTCGCGAATGTAACGTTTACATTTGTTTTCTTGCCTGGGTATTCAATTTACCTACAAAATGCGTTTGTTCATATAATATTGATTATCGTCCGGTCCTAATCTTCTTAGCCTGTACAGATAATTTTGTAACAAACAAACATCACCTTATTACAAAATATATTTAACACTAAGTCTAAATACTGGAAATATATCTTTCTATATCTCTCTAATGTTAATTATCAAAATCGAGGTTTTTTCTAGGATCATCTTTGTGACCCCCCTGGTCACACACTTAGTATTTATCGTCTGTATTATCATTATCATCATCTACATCCCGAATCTATCCACCGTTATGTACAAGTCTCTCTTTACTATAACTAATACTAGTATTATTATAGTATAGCTTTCGCTTGCTAGTGCAATCACGTCATAACTGCATAGATTTTACAGTTGTGTGCTCATCAAACACACCGGAACAACAGTGATAATGCACAAAACATACACTGTGCGTTTTCTGATGATGCGTACCACATATAAATGCATTACTATGGGCGCATTGAATCGTTCTAACAGACACCACCTACATTATATTAGTTTGATATTCTTGATCATTGAATATAATGCTACGGATCTTTATGACAAATCTATTGAGCTTTAAAATTTTATTGATTGTGATTGGAGCTTCAGATTTAGGCGGCACTCTTTGATTTTCTTTGAAGATAAATTATGGCTCCACCTACCTACTAACATTTTATTAGCGATGACACAACAGATCATACCAACATCGTAAGATTTGTTTGATATAATTTTATGAAATTATCTTTTTTTTTAAATAGGCTCCACTCATGCTGTTGCGTTAGTCAGGGGTACCACCGAATTACCAAATATTCTGTTTGAAGGGTAATCCCTTCAAACAGAATATTTGGTAATTCGGTGATACCCCTGACTGACGCAACAGCATGATTGGAGTATGACACTTAACAAATGAAATATCAAGATGGGCGAGCTAGTGATACTACTGGTGTCTATAGGCTACGGCGACCGCTTACGATCAGGCAGTCCGTATGCTTGTTTTTTGTCTTATTAAAATAATGCAATTATGCAGGCACGACCTACTGAAGCTGTAGGGCAAAAATATTCCATAATATACTACTTAAGTAGTCCAATCTACTTGTAATGCTAAATAAATAATCGTGACTCAGCATGATTTGTTTGAACTAAAATTTTAAATAAGAATATGTTATCTTTTTGTATATTTTTGGCATTTTTCTTGCTAAGATTTTTAAATATTTTTTTTTTAAGTCACCCTAAAGACGTTAATTCAGTATGTGAAGGAAAAATTCGACATAACGGTAGGAATCGCGGTGGCTTAGTGGTCATAGCGTCTGGTGTACCTAACCAGAACACGCAGATTCAAATCCTGCCCGCGGTCGAATTTTTCCTTTTCTAAATAACTGTAAGAATATGTTGTCATATATTTTCATGTTTGCATTAGGCTGGATCCGAAAATCACCAAAATTCTAGATAAAATTTTAGTACCAATTTACTGGTTAAAGGGTTGTCAAATTGAATTTTTATCTTGCCATGGAGCTGTCGTTACAGTTGTGTCTAAAACAGAACTGATTTCTATAAAGATGTGTTTGGCGCAGAATTTTATGTAGGTACTTTTCATATAACGACTATTAATTACTTCAGCGTTTAATATAAGAAGTAGATAACTTTATTCTCAATAAAAACATAATTATACAGTCACTTACTTTAGAACAATACTAAATCTTACTTAATTAAATTTCGTCGTATCCTCATCACAAATTAGGTAGTTTTGCTAAAATGAGTTAACTCAATTAAGTATATATATTATTATATAGTAAACTGTACATTTAGATCGCAAATATGATTTTTGTTTCAACATAATTGTTAACACGCGATCCACAAGTTGATAATAACTTGCATAATGGAACACTCATACCTATACCCATCACTAGATTTGAACTATACATGATCCCGCTTAACTCTACTTAATAATAATATGTTTAGTACTACCATGCCCTTATTCCCCGAAGTGTGAGCCAGAGATGTGATGTTGCACATTACACAAAGGCTAGCTTTTTCCTATTAACTTGGCATAACATCCATACTCTATATATGGATTTTCAAATCCCAATAAAAAACCCTTATTTTTTCTGTTTTTTCTACGAAATTCTCAATAGCAATAGGCTCGCTCCCTATTACATGGGACCTAAACATACCGCCAAACTGTCGTTGAACATTACTGTACACCTCTGCCTGACCCTTAGGGGAAACATGCGTGATGGTATGCAATCCCAATAGCACTGCTCGGCTCCTAGAATAATGAGTTAGTTGAATGTGTTTAATGATGTTGTGTCGTAATATTTATAAACCCTCAATAATAAATATTTGGAAGCTATTTTTGATTGAATGGATTCATACAATGTGTGTTACTTGGATATTTAGGTCAATGCAATCGAAAACGTGTGTTCTGTTGAAGTTGTATAACATTTTTTGTGCTCCGCGGGAGAGCAAGAAATCGGAACAGTAAATTTATGTGAAGATTCATCTATTTCTGTTAAAATATTAATTAAATCTGTATTCATTGTTTTCATTTACCCACCTAAATACTATTTTTAGGAGAGTTTTAAAACCAGACGACGACATACTAAAAATAAATATTAACACAAACACCGTGACCGTCGTGGACATGTTTTTATTAGAACAATTCCATTCACCTCTGTTGAACATCATAAAAGGAAGTTTACCCAAAGCGTTCTACATTTTTTCGAAAAAAAAATACATCAAGTTTTGTTATGTTTTATCTGACAGCCCACATGATACGGTATTAATTAAACACCGCTCGGACTCATGAATTATCATGAGGTTAATAGTCACCAATGAGCTTGGAGTAATTATGTAGATGAAGCTCTTGCGTGCGCGCAGTGGTGGGGAGAAGTGCGCGGCCAGCCTGCGCGGTTAGTTGCCAAAGATTATAATAATTAACTCAGAATGGAACTCAGGATACACATGAGTCATTACTCATGTGTATCCTGCTAATATAATATGTTTATCTCTTCTTTATATTGTAGTTAAGTAATAATAAATAAGTTTCTGGCAGTAAAGCACCTGGAGGAAGTTCCACTGTTGTTCCTGTTACTTCTAGACAACTGTTCAGTCAACAAAATAGGTATACAGGCAGCTAACGATATCTGTGTTTAGACAAAGATTGTGTAACAATGTATCAATCTATGTAGTAGCGAACGCTATGTGCATCTTACATAGCGTTCGCTGTCATTGTGTAATTAATTTGTTAATCGAGTGTACGTAGCCTAAACGAAACGGTCTAATCATTCATTTTGCCGCTCATATTCATAATCTTTGACGCTCGCGCAGGAGGGCGGGTCCAACTCGACGCTTCCCGCGCATCGATCGCGTGCCGCCGCGCGCGCCACCCAAGCGCGGCTACCGGCCGTAATCTCTCAGATACCCCACTGATGAGTGACGTCATCCCAAATGTTTAAGCATATCGAGAGCCAATCAGATATAATGAGTTAATGCAGACTTCACAATTTGTGGTAATCTCTCAGATTTACTGATGAATGACGATATCTTCCAGTATTTGTAGTAATCATTGAAAGTAAAGAATGAAGTCATTGTTTTTTTTATTACTATACTTGTATACATCATGCCTATATTCATCGAAAGGTTAGGTACAGACCAACACTTCAGTTTGCCGGTGTACTTTTGGGGAGTAAGTATTACTATTAACCAGACACACATCCTTACTCCAAGATGCTAAAGAGTATCTTTCTAAAGAAAAAGCCTGGCCACCTAACCTGGGAATCAACCATCGGATATTACAGCAGCTCGCGTCATCACTAGACCAATGAGACAGTTTACTAAAAAACTTTTTTGATAAATATTGTAGCATGAAGTTATCAAGCGGTGAACAAACGAATCGGAAAATAAAGAAGTCACGACAGTTATTCAACTGTCATAATTTATTATAACATAGCATCGCAATAAAAAGTTAGACACCTCGGAATATTTTCTTTTATAATAATGACGTAGTGCAATTGTTGAATATCTAACAATATTTGTATATGATATTTGACTGCATTTTTGACTACCGTTGTTGTGTATGTGTTACATGGATTTTTGTTTTGAAACTGGGTGTGGTTTGTGTCCGTTAATTATATGTTTATAAAGCGACTTATACGACTTATACGATGACTTGCGACTAGCTAGCTATCTGGCTACATAAAAAAAAAACATTCACTTTTCAATGCTATCAAATGCGAATTAATATTAATAAATTTTTGTTTACAGCACTTTGGATGTACGTTAAGCCCTGTTATAGCGATCGCCATATAAAAAATTGCTAAAGACTAGCAACATTCGTTGACTTTTAATTCCTGAGGAGCTAACATGCGTGCCACGAGAAAATTTGTGACGTATTATCTCGTTTTTTATCATACTTTCAACTCGAAATAAGCAAGACAAAATTATATCGTGGCGCGCATGTCAGGCTAACTTTTCGACACATTTCACAATTGGCGCAGCGGCTGAGCGATCGGCTTCTGCACTATGGGTTGTAGGTTCGATCCCCACACGGAACAAATATTTGTATGACCTACAGGTTGTTCTTCCGGGTATGGGTGTTTGTAAAATTTGTGTTTGAAAACGCACCCATGATACAGGAGGAAATTCTAGTGTGGGGCAACGTTTATTTTAACAAAATAACTGGTTAGGTTCCTACAGTACTGTAGGTACCTAAGTACTGTATTTTTTTGTCTTTTGTCTTTGCCTAACATTTCGGTGAATACAGGCGAACGTAATCGTATATCATCATTATTAATCGATTAAAAGCTTCAATCGATACTCTTACATCAGAAAATACTGAATGTTTGTTACAATCCAAAACCATTACCCCCATTCAGCAGTCGGGTAAAAATGCATGCATAATTTCATCCTATTTTATTCATTCATATTATAAATATGAAAGTTAGTGAGGACGGATGGATGGATGTTTGTTACGCTTTCACGCTAAAACTACTGAACGGATTTTGATGAAACTTTACAATATTTTTATTTATACATCAGAATTACATCTAGGCTATAATTTATAACTTTTCTATTTTAAACTTTAATTATTTATTAATTCTAATTTTAATAAAATTTAATTATTTATTATAGGTACTATTTTGAGCTAATTAGCCTAACTAAAAAGATAATTAAAAGTAACTTTTCCACGCGGACGAATTCGCGGGCAGAAGCTAGCCTGAAATAAATTGCAACGATTCGTGCATGGATAAGTTACTGAATAGTAGGCACTAATACTACCTACTAGTTTATTATACGAGATCAGATAACAAAGGAACCCCAACCGTACGTACGGGACCACCAAGAACTGACGCAGGTGCCCGATGAAGGCATTACACTGAATCGCCCATTATGATTAAACGGAATTGGTCGTAGTCTATGTTTGCAATCTGCTAGAGTACTTGAGCTTAGGGCTGTCACATCTCACGTATTAGAGGATCCTGAAAGGATAATGTGTAAGGTATAGTGGCCAATAGTCCGGCTTAAGTCTACCTCCTTTTGATCAAGCCTGAATGCCTAGCTCAAGCCTAGTTTATTCGAATTTAAGCCTTAAGCTTTCTTGGCATTTACGCTTGTGTAGATTCCTTTACCTTTAATATTCGAACGTTTACGACTAAGTCAGATGTGATTTCAAGTTTTACTCGCAGGTACTAGTCGATAGTGTCAACCCTACATGAGCCCCCGGGGTTATTGATTAGTAGTTACTGTACTTAAATGATCACTTTACTAAGATAAAGCCACAGTTATAATTATAATGTAAACGTGCTTTGAAGTTTGAGCGATAAGAATAGTAGGAGGTGACTGGATTAGATCGGCTATAACTTAATTGAAGTCTGGAAAGCCTAGCGATAGTGGAAGGGCCTTTACTTGATAACGGGTGCTCGATATTGTTTTAATATATTTAGCAATAAAACTCAAATTAGATAAACTACAAAATATTACATTCTTTCTGTCTTTTATTAACGTTATAATAAGGCAGTCATAGACAGTTAGAGCGCGACAGCGCTATATATTTTGTCTGGGTGTTTCTTATATAATAAAAGTATTAATTTACAAAAAAAAACTATTATATCCGTTGTCTAGTATTCATAGTACAAGCTCTGTTTAGTTTAAGACTAGATGGTGCTGTGTAAAATATATATTTATAATACCTACACTTGAACAGGTTTTTGAGTTATTAACATATTAGACTATCACGCCAGAATTCCCCGAAGGTTTAGGTAGAGATTTACATCCACAGTTCACCGGGATGTTTAGGTCCAGCAAATCTGATTGGTCTGCTTATGGGGCGAGAGATTTGTATTACTTAAATTTAAGTACTTACTGGTGGATTATAGTTTAATCCCCCTCATTCTGACAGAAGACCCCTGGTCAGCAGTAGTATATGGATTGATGATAATTAAGTACCTACTTACTTCAATATAACTTATATCTTAACATATGTTGTTTCATGTGAATATAATACGATGAATTAAGTTTGAAAATGTTGGCAGCATAAATACCGAACTGTGTGTGTATATTAGTACACCTCTGCCTAACCCTTCGGGGAATACAGGCGTAATAGTAAATGTAATATACATCGAGCTTATTATTCAAGTTTCTTACAAAAATCCCACCGTGTTATATAAAGTAAGTATCAAGAACAAATCACATTGATTATCGTGAAATATGTACGGTCACCAACGAAAGTCGCTAAACAAAATAAAATTATGAAAACAGTACTGCACCAAAACTTTTCATTAAATTCTAATAAAGTTAAAGCTTGTAATTATCTTATAGACAAAGAACTCGTACTACCTTCAAGGGTCAGTAACTTTTCGTTTATAAAAAAGTTTAAAGCGTTTTAAAAATTGCATCGTGTTCAAAGTAGCTACTTTCATTGCTGACTGTACGTGTGAGGTCGTATTTATAATGTAAGCGATTAAATGGAAGTAGTAAGACGACACCATAGTATCGCTGCCAAATGTGACGGTATGCGATTGTATCGAACTGTGGCGATAAACATTCCGAATGTATTTTTTACTACACTGTCTGACCACCCACGGTGACCAAGAATAGTGTAGTGTACTGACCTATATATACGACTGATCTAGCTCTATTCATCATCTACCTACCTATTCAGCTATTTCTTAAGAGACCTAGCCAGCTGGTCGTAGAATGACAACCGTAGACAAGGATTTTGTTAACTCTGCAGCCGACGAAACCCTTTTTATTAATAGGAAAGTTTTTTACCGACTAAGGCGAATTCCAAATGATACTTACTACTATTTTATGCATTAAATAATGTATAATATCATATGTAATCATCTGCTTTGGCTAGTCAGTCTCACTATTGACCGTCTTTTGTTTTAATTACAATAAAAACTTTTTTGTATTTTTTTTGTATCAAGCTGACAAACATTGATACTGGCCGCCTAAAGGTAAGCAGCTCTAAACACCAGTAGTAGCACTGGTGCTTCTGTCATCTTGAGACCTCAGTAATTATGGCTCATATTCCCAATTTCACTGGCGATATTGCCCTTAAAATCGGAACTCAATAATGGTAGCATATTATTGCTTAGTACCAGAATATTTGAGTAATGTGGTAGTTCCACGCCAGGCGAACTCAGTACCTACCATCTTGTATAGCTTACACGCTAGTAGACGTTTGGTCTTATAGCCATGAACACCTCTAGCAACCCTATCAGCAGGTGGATTTATGTCCAGGTACATGAGATAAGAGAAATTAATAATACTTTATCAAGGTCAAACTTTTAAAGGAATTTGTTACGTCACCACGAGTCTTGCCAAAACAAAATTGCCTACATACGCCAAACACTATTAACACAGTAAGATCGACTATGATGCAATAAATGAGTTATTTATTTGACTTGGTAATATAGTTACAATCAAAGTCATGCAAGTAACTTACCCTATGAAACTGCTTCAAACTGACTAGTTGCTAGCATCTCCATACACTTCACGCACAAACACTACCACAAACACTTGTATATGTCCGAGCACATTATTCGGAACGAAACACGGAGGATAGCAAAGTTCTTCTGTCCAAGGTCCACGCACATTATCCTCCGCACGCGCACTCAACAACTGCGTTTTAAACTAATATCATCAACTTGACATTTTGTTCTGTCAAAATATTTGAGTCTACCCCCAAAATTCTGCACAAAATTGCGTTCGGAAACGCATAGAAGTTAGAACTTAAAATTCAAATATCGAAATGATGTTATTAATTTATTAGGTTTCTAATTTTATTATTTATTTTATTATAAATGTAGACATTTGGGTACTCGAGTATATAAATAATACCAATTATGTTAATAAAACCTTCATGAATAGATACCGTATAATCGTTATTATTGTAACAAATCAAGGCTGATTTTTCAATAGTAAGGAAAATATTAGCAGAGAATCAATTTGAAGTATTGACATATTTCGTTTAAATTAATCAAGACGCCAGCAGGTCAATATCCAAAACTGTTTAATTTTCCCTATTGAATATGAACATTATTGTTTTGTATTAAAGTTGAAAATCTATCAAAGAAATTTGACAGATTGTGGTAGCTTGATGTGCTGGCCTCTGTACATACAAACGCCAACAGGTCAAGTTACAACACTGTCAAATTCCCCCAATTCAAAATGGACCTAAGGTTGTAATAAAGTTGAAAATCGATTAAAGAAATTTGTATATATATTTGTTGTTCTTCTTATTTTCATTATCATTTACACATAAATGCTGTCCCACTGATGGGCACGGGTCTTCCACAATATGAGATGGATGGGGCCAGTGAAGTGGACTATAGCCTATATAGTCTATCACTTCGCTGGCCTCATGCGGGTTGGCAGACTTCACACACCGTTGTGAAAGTCTCTCAGTCAGGTTTCCTCGCGAAGTTTTCCTTCACCGTTTGTGAGTGATAATTAATTTATTAATACGCGTGTGATTTCGTAAAGTCAAAAACTCGTGCCTTGGATTCCATTTCAAGACTTTTGATTTGACAGTTTCACTAAACTGTCATAATTATCAAGTTTATCACTGTTTATTATTTTAATGTGTCATCATTTATACACCAGTAAATACATATTAAACACACCTTACAAAGCTACATATTGCATACCAAACTATATCCCATTATATTCCAAGTCTCGGTGAGGTGATATAGTCGTACATGCAACCCGACAATAACGGAGACAATAGACTTTCGATTACGTACAATAAAATGAATTGGTATTGGATACAACGTTGAAACGGACCAATATGCTTGTTACTACTAAATTGGTTTGTAAAGCAACCATTTCATTTTCACGTTAAATCTACTATTTGTTATAGTTATGAAGGCGTTAGGTTTAAAGGGTACTTTGAATATGAATGAAAGAGTTTAAATTGATTGATTTTTTGGGCCACAAAGTTGATTTTTTTATAATTTGTTTCTAAAGAGCGCTTATTGCTTATTCCATATACAAAACCTACGTACATTGAAAAAAAAAGTTAAAAAGACGTCATTAATCTAAAAGTAGATTTTTTCGTCATTTAGAAATTACTGTTTTTAATTTTTGTGAATAATTGCTACAATATTTTATGTTATAAAGAATATAAAGCTAGGAACTGGTTTCTATTTTTAAAGTAAGCATTGCACCATTGGTATAGTCCGAAAACATTGCGTTTCTTGTTTATGCCTCCGTCGAAGTAATATTAATAATAATGCTAATTTTGAATTTTTGACACCTAAATACTTGCCACCAAACTGCTTGGTACTATTTGTAAATACTTGGTAACCATAAAACCTAACGTTTCCCATATAAACGGGATCTAAGGCGGATACGATACCCGTTACTCAGAATGGTCTCGTATGTAAAGCGTTTGCGCAAATTGCATAGGTCCACAACTCCACTTCATAACGGCTTGTGTCTACAATGAGCGCGACAATCCGGAAGACTCGATTTGTATAGATTGTTATACGGTGCACAGGGTATTACACAGTACACTTGTAAGTTAGATATGTGCACGGTTTTGCTTGCGTAACATCTTACGTTTGTATTTTTTATGGGTAGGTACTATGCAATGCAGTGATTTTGATGCCTATGAATGGAAATTCAATGTCCTTTTTGAACACCCAAGATATTGAAATAAAACTACTTTTTACGGATATTATCGCGTTATATTGATATTATTAATCCTGACGTTTCGGAATCTTTACAGTGTCCATGGTCACGGGTAATATACCCGTGACAAAATCCGTAAAAAATAGTTTTATGTCAATGTATTATAATATTCGTGTAAATGTCAGAAATCAATATGTCACCCAAGATATTGTTTTATTTTCCAAAGTAGTAAGAATCTTTTCATTTCTGATACAGCTATAAACCAGTTGCTTTATCAATTTTTGTAGAACAAAAATTCATCAAAGCATTTGACAGCTGATAGTATCTATATTTACGTGATATTGTTTCTTGACGGAAGAGATTGGGTATGAGAAAGAAGCCAGTGGATCTCATGGTTGAATCCCATGATCTCAACTATAGGGCACGGAAAGGTGAGTGCGGATTTTAGTCAGTACGAGTTCAATGTACCCCGAAATAACCCCTGGCGGAGTATGATCATTATCCTTCAAGCCTTTTACCAACTATATTGGAGTCGGCTGCCAGTCTAACCAGAGCGACTGAATAGCAGTATTTTACACGAAGCGACTGCCATCAGACTTCCGCAACACAATTTCTGGGTAATACCGATATACTGAGGATAGACTGGTTGTCAGGATTATTGAGCATCTGACTACCACTAACGACTGTTATAGATGGTCGTATGACAACCAGGTCCGAAGGCTTTACATGCTTTTCAGACACGAAGAGGTCTTGAGGTGTTAAGAATGATCACTGGACTGGACTGGCCGCGGCTACCTTGCTGATCGGTTGATTAGTGTAGCTATTACTCAACCATGAGCCCCTCAAAGCTGGCGAAGGATGACCCTGATGAATTTTCCACATTTTTCTTTCATCGTTATTACACAACAAACATACATTGAAACTTTATCATTTATTATATTCCTAAGTTACATTACAGGTGTTACAGGTGTTCTATTATTAAACTAATAAATGGAATATAATAAATGCTAAAGTATGAAACTTTAGCATTTATTATATTCCTAAGTTACATTACAGGTGTTACAGGTGTTCTGTTATTAAACTTTAAATGGAATATATTAAATGCTAAAGTATGAAACTGTAGCATTTATTATATTCCTAAGTTACATTACAGGTGTTATAAGTGTTCTGTTATTTATTGGTATGCGTGCAAAGTTTAATTTATATGGTAGGTGTCGAAGTGATTTGTAAGTGGGCTTTGTTAGATGCTACGGTTGCATTAGAATAAGTATTTATATTGTTTGTGATCGTACTTATTTCAAATATTAATGCATTACGAACGTTGAGTTCAAATACATCATTCGATTGTTCGTTGTCAATAATGAGTTGATGCGTTTTAATACTACTACCTTCGGTGTTTTTAAACAGCGATAGTTATGAGACCATGAACTGCGATGACATTTCTCTTGAATTCCAATCTATTCGCATTTTTAAATTTTTCAAAATCGACTTATCATTATTTAATTTGCATAATGAGGAAACCATGTAGGTTCCTTCTTAAAGTTTTCATCTATTTAAAAAGTTAATTGAGTATTTTTACAGTCCCAAAAAATAAATATCGTAATGAAATAAAATGTGTCTATGTTAAATTAGCGTTTTTTTATTTTCCACACACGTCGTCATTTTGGTAAGATAAAATATTCAAGTGTAATTAGTGACAGTTTGCTATCCTACAGCCTTCGAGCATGGTAACCTGTTTCGCCATACATTACTTATACAACCTGCACTTAATGTGTCTGCAACTGATAAGTTGCATAGATTGCAATTTATCTATAGTAGAGGAAAGGTGTAAATTGGTTCGGAAAAGTTATAATTTATTGTTCGGAAATGAACTTAAACCTTAAATGCATGAAACAATAATTATCTCAATAATTAAGCAGAGTTGTACTTCTCTTCAAATTTAGTTTTTTTATCCCATGTAATAACGCATAATAGCGAACCTATTGCCTTTAAACGGGCACCAATCCAAATTCTCAAAATAGAAATAAATCAAAACAATATCGTGTGGAAAACTACATCCCTTAGAGATTTTTCTCGACGGTGTGTGAAGTCTGCCAACCCGCACTAGGCCAGCCTGATGAACCTAAAATATCCTAAAATGTCCTAATCCATCTCAGTCTGAGAGGAGACTCGTGCCCAGCAGAGGGACACTTCATGGGTTGATGTTGATATTCAAATTCTGAGCTGTTACTGAAAAAGTTATAACAAAAACTTAACAACACTGCTGGACCTGGGAATTGAAGCCAGAGCCTGTAGCGTAGTCCTACTTACGACCACTAAGATAATGAGGAGCTATGGTGACTGAAATAATTCCTGGTACTTTTCCAGAAAGGTGTTCAGGTTAGAGCCGTGGCCATATATCGCCGTGATTTTACTTAATATGTATGGACAGATCATAACGCGATCACAGATCTTGTCACTGTGCTGGACCAAAAAAAAAACTAGCAGTGATTTCAGCCAGTTATATTTTCTTGTTTCATAGTCACGAATGTAAGTACAATATTAAGTTACAACACTTTAATTTTATAAGATCGCTAAAGTTAATCCGAAAATCTTTTACTTCATAGCAAAAGACTTTCTGGAATTCTTTTTCAATCACAATAATGTTTAGTACATCTTTCAACCTCCAAGTAAGGATAAGTAGCATTTAGTAGACATTAAACGGAGTTCTTTACCGTTCATGTAAATTGAATGCGCATTTACTGGTTTTTTACTTGTTTATAGATCTTTTATCTTAGTGTGGAATCTAGGCGGGGTTGGATGTGGTAGCCCTTGAATATTTTGTGTCGATTAATCGGTAATTTTATACTTATACAAGCGTACAATAATGTACGGCGTGGGTTTTTAATTATTTTAAAACATTGTATAAATATAATATATTTTTAATTCTTGATAGGCCTATGCCACAGTGTGATCTACGATGGAGTGCGTTTGCTTAGAAGAAACCGTTTCACTCGATATTTAAAGATACCCAGATCATAGCTACCGGGGAAGACCCGCTCGAGAAGCTCATTCCACCTTTCAGCGGTACAAATGATAAAAGTAAAATATTTTGTTGTTTTTAAAAGAAAAATATAGTCTAATGGTCGTAAGCGCGACAGCTAGGCTAGGTCCTGTGTTCGATTCCTAAGTCGAGTAAATGTTATTGGATTTTTCTAAAATAGTTTGAATTTGTTCCCGGTTAACGGTAACAGGCTCGTCCCCTATAACATGGGACTTACTATATCAATGTACTGTACATAAATACAACTCTGCCTAATCCTTCTGGGAATGCAGGCGTATAGTTATGATTGATAAAGACTTTTTTACGTTATTCAAACTTTAAGGTATAGGTACACCGCATTAGCACTTGAACATTGTAAAACAAGAAAGTTTCTTACATCCCTGATTCAATTTTCTCTCCAGACTATTCGTAAAAGACATTCGCATGGCTATAAACCAGCTGCGATTCGTAAGCAATCGTGTTACAGATGCAAGTCGAAGCTAAACGACTTGTTGGTTGTAAACCGATGCTATGACGTGCGGTGCTAAAGCTTTCAATTTGCCCTTTGGACCGCCCTTATTCTGTCGCGATAGAGGTGATTTTTGTACTGCTACTGTAGGTTGTCGTGTTCTCGTTTGTACCTCCACAGACACTTGACATAGGAACCCAAACGGTTGTGGTAGCTCTTATAAAACATTCCAATGTAGACTTCTTTATTTCTAGACGTGGAATTGTAGTTTTGATGGTATCCTACAATCATTTTATGGAATGAAATTGTAATTGCTAAACTGAATATTAAATGTAACCAGTAAAACTTTTCTTTTTTTCTTTAATATAGTCTCCAAATTATTGCATGTACCTGGTATGTTTCTTTTTACCTACCGGCGAATTATGCGAAACCCCGTTATGTAAAAAAAAACTATTAGGTACTGAAACAGAAACAGTGAATAATAAGCATATTATGATTTTAAACCTCGCAAACGTGGCTGTTGAGAGTGAGATTTTAGGACCAGGAAAATTTATTGGGTTTTTCTATGAGATTCTCAGCAGCATCTCAGAGTATGGATTTGTACTAGAATAATGAAAATACTGTTTATAAAATGGACATCACTACTCTTCTGTCTTGCCTTTTGGGGTACGCATGCGTGATGATATATTGTAATATCTATAACTTTTTAATAAGCAATGCTTCTTATATCATGTCTCAAATGTTTATTGTATGTTGAAACCGCAGTAAACACGATACACACATGATCCGATATTAGCTAATACCCGAAAGCTTATAAGCCAACATTATTATAGAATTGATCTGAGATGGTACCGATCAAACATTAGAACCATTAGAGAGATGTGCAGAAAGTCAACAGAATTGACTTCGTACCTACTTATGTATATAAATTTGACCATTTGTAATTTCATACTATTCTTGCAAATTAATAACCGTCGGACTTAAGGTCTATTCAGACATATGCGATATTCTTTGTAGGTAGTGAAAAATACCTAGCTGTATTCTACCACTTTTTGTATGAAGTTGCGCGGCTGGTGTCATACTGTCCAGGGCTTCAAATGTGCTATTTTAGAACTCTACAATTAACATTCAATGACTTCAGAATTAATTTTTGACAGATTCCTCTACGAAATCTATCAGTCCTTATTTAATTTTGCACGACCATTCTAATATTATAATTGAATAGCAAATTTTAGACCCAGGTTCTTTACACTAGCTTTTCCGGCAACCAGCAAATGCACGACAAAAAAGGTCAAAAATCAACTTTCATTAGTCATAGCGGTAGCGGTGCCACTTTAGTTTGAAAAGTAGGAAAATCGCATATACCGGGTTTTCGGTACCCACAGTAGCAAGGAATATCGCTATATGAACAAGCCTTAAAAGCACGTGAGCGGTGTTCCGGCTCGTACTGGACAATGGTCCTTTCAACGCATAACAGAAGCGCCGACAGTGTTATTATAGGACGAGAGCGTGGATGGAATATGCACGCTGCAAATTAATTCTGAGACAATCTGCACATAATAACAGAGATATCTTTTGAATTTCAAATATATTTGATCGATACAGGAGTCAATAAACTTCTTCAAATTGCATTTGATAGACATTTCTTTAAAGATTTTTTTTTACAGATCTGCAAATATAGAAAAATCATTTAACAAACGTAATTAAGTAAGGCATCACCGAGATAATCGCGGGTCACACTGCCTACAGATACTTGTAACGAAATACTCACACACTTATTATAGTATATGTATAATCCCTTGCTTTGGGAAGAACTAAATATTTACTGTATCTCGCGGTATTACTGCCTCATTACCTTAGTGCTCTTAAGCGCGACTGGTATGATAGAAATCCTGGGTTCGATACCGACGTCGAGCAAAGTAGGTATTACTATTGGGTTTTTATTAAACTCTCATTAACAGTTCGGAGTTTGGATTTGTGCCCAGTTAATGGCAATACGCTTGCCCCCTATTTCATGGGCCTACTACTATTACAGGAATATGGGTTTCTGTATCGTGGGTGCGTTTACAGACACAAACTTTCACATACACAAACTCCCATATACCCGGAACAACTACATGTAGATCTTACCGATATTTATTAAATAAATAAATAAATATTTTTGGGACATTTTACACAATACCATCTAGTCCCAAACTAAGCAGAGCTTGTACTATGGGTACTAGACAATGGATATAATACTTATATACTTTTTTTTTGTAAATACATACTTATAATACATAAGAAACACCCAGACAAACACAAATACTCATGTTTTGTCCACACAAATATTTGTGTCCTGTGGGAATCGAACCCACGACCCCATGATCAGCAGTCCGGCACTCGAACCGCTAGACCACAGAGGTCGTCGTGCGGGGATCGATCCCCGCACGGAATAATAAGGTCGACGTCAAAATCCGTGGCGCAGAAGCCGATAAGCAAACGGCTTTTGCTACGACAGCGCCAAACGTGTCGTCTATCTATGTGTATATACCAGGAAAGTGTGGATGTATATTATACTTCTGCCTAACCCCTTGGGGAAAAATTACCCCATATTATTATTACCCCAGTCGTAATAGTATGTTAGGTGTTATCATTCGCATACCAGTAGACTCATTCACACACACATCCACAATTAAGTATACAGGTTTACAGATTCCAACTCCCGTAGCACTACCGTCATAAGCGTCATGTTTGTTCGTAATTAACGACGCATGTTCTTATAAGAACATTGTTTTAATGTTCCACCCTCGGACCGGCTCGATAAATAATCACCACTTGTGTGGCAACGAGATCTGTGACGTCACACTTGAAGACGAGGAGCTACGAGAAGCGGACAATTGATGTTGTACTAATGCAGATACGCTATTGTAATGCTAGTGCTGACGCACGTAAGTGAGTGTGTTTGGGTTATACGATTTACAGTCTAATTACTGGAAGCACGTGTCAAGAGTGTATACTCTTATGTATCAAAAATCTTAGCCTTCAAAATTTTAATCTTAGCGTATGCTGAAGGCTAAGATTTTTGATTCTCAAGCTGACAGTTCGTGGTTTGGATTTGTACCCAGTTAATGGTTAATGGTATTAGTTAATGGCCATCTTATAGCCGCGATGGTCTTGGGATATCATTGTAAGACTCATATTTTGTTACTATTCTATGTCTGGACTTTAAAAAAGACTTTGATTCTCGGCCTTTCTTCTCAGAGGTCGTCAGTTGGGAAATGTCGGCGACATCTAGCTTAAAAAAAATTGTATAATATTGGCTTGTAAAAGTGTCTTTAAAAGATCTATTTACAGAAAACAACTACCAAGTCTCGAGTTAAAATCATTAGTTATTACTTATTAATTATCAATCGCTTATACGGCGAAGCGAAATATTATGCAACCTGCATGACTGAGAGATTTTACTAATGGCGAATGAAGTCTGTCAACCCACACTGGAGTTGTGATGTAAAAGTAGTGGACTGTAACTTAATCCCTCTCGTGCCCAGTAGTGCAACAGTCGACGGGTTAATGTCAATAGCTCATCCCCTAGTGCATGGGACCTATAACCGATGAAATTAATACCGATGATATTAAAATAATATGATGTGTAGAAAAATAAGATAAGAAGATGTGTTTATTAGGTAGTGTAAGTTTAAAATTGTAAAAGAGCAGAACGCCTACAAACTGCTTAGCAGTTTGGCGATGAAAAGTTTGTGAATATGTATTACTTACCTATGTATATGATAAAAAAAAAAAACTGCGCGTGTACATCGGTACACCTATATATAATCCTTTGAAAAATTCAAGCGTGAGTTTGTTTATGTTAGTTTTACATCTCAGTCCTTTCGTTACATTCAAAACGATGTTCTGAAAGATCATGCACGTAATTGATAAAACAACCATTGCCCACACCAACAATTTTCCCATAATACTAGCAAAACCAAGATAGCAAAATTTCAAATCAATACATACTAGAACAGTTTCATCGCAACATGGAATTTCCCTTCTCAATAATTCCTAACATTATAAAACCGTAAGTAGGTACGGACCTTGAGTATAATGAACTAGCATAAGAACGGGAACGTCTAGCGTGTAGTGTGGCAGAACACGGTAATTCCTTGTCATTATAGTATTATTTATAACCGGAGCAACTCAGCTCGAAGCAGACGCGGTAGAAAGGCGAAGCATGCGCCATAGTGCATAGATTAGTGATGCAGATGCGAGATAGCTCTGAATTACGTTCATTAACATTTTACCCTTACACGATAAAATGTGTTCGTATAGAATTAAGTTGTAAATAATATTTATTTGTTCAGATATTATCTACTGAATAGAACAGAAGGCTGTTCACCTTATGTAGTTTATGATTGCGAAGTTTAGTTTAGTATTTTTTGCTCTTTGATAAATAAGCCAATTAGTGATTTGCAATGCTTAATACTAAGTTGTAAAATAAATAAAGGTATTATTTTACTAATAAAACAACTGCGCTGTAATTTAATTATGTCTAGCTCTAATGCCAATTAACAACTTTTGATTTGATTTGATATAGCTAAAACAAATGTTCGACTTTTTCTTTTCAAGTAAGTAACACACATAAAAACGAATAAGTACGAATGTGAAATAAAAGATTAACGTCAGAGGCCAACATAATTTTTAAACGAATTGTTTGAACGGTGGTTTTCTTTATATATTTATAATTCGTATATTTCTTCTTCATCTGTAATAATTACTATTAAAAGATAAGAATAGTTCATTCTTGATACTCTGGATCATTGGTCATTTTCTGAAAAATAATTTCAACAATAAAGAGAAGCTAACAAGTACCTAATATAAAATTTAAAGCTGTTCATTCAGATCAGAATCACTATTTAAGCAACTTCAGTATTATGTTAAGGTGTAGTGCACTTCTGAATATGAGTATACTATCTTATGCTATCGAGTAGCAATTCTAGAAACTTTTAACTTACTTGATCTGTGTCCGCGTCCGTAACGCCGGCGGCAGCTCAACCTGTTCCCCAGTAAGAGCAGTCATACGTCATTGGACAGCCTCAAAAATTATTCCCGCATTATATAATAAATCATAGTAAACCGGTAATTAAGTCAGTCATAACCAGAACCTCCAAATAAAAAGAGTTCTATAATTTTTTCACATTAAATAACCATTTCGGTGGTACCGCTCGGCCTAAACGATCACCGATAAAGTTTTTTTCGAGTTCGTTTCCTGTACGCACATTATAAATGAATGAGAATTAAATCTTGTAACAATATTCAACGAGTTTTGATCGTAACTGTACTAACTTTGTTCGTTTTACGATTCAATGTCGTCAAGTCGTTAACAGTTTTATATTGTTTAAGCAAGGTACCTTTTATTCAAAATACCTTTTTAAATGGGGTTACCATTTATTATAAAAATTAAGTGCTGTATACGTCTTTGATTATAAACACCAAACGAGGATTTACCTAGATTATAAACGAGACTAATTATTCATATTATAAAGAAAAGCTTATATTTTATGGTCTCTGAGATTCACTTCAAACTTCCGTTTTAAATAAAACAATAATATATCTTTATTTGCAGTAAAATGTGGTAGGTATATATGGTGTTAAAGTATTATTGGAAGATCACACATCTTTGTCATATTATTGACATGCATATAGTAGGGACATAAGTCGTATTAAAATAATATAGGTTATTGTTTATAATTATGATTGTCATTAATTGATTGCTATAACACACAATATCATTTATTTATGATGACAATTAACGAATTCGTTTACAGTATAAAAACGTTTCTTTATAAGCGTTTTGTAATATAACACAATATCTTTAATTGAGTATCATATCCAAAAACATTAAATATCAACCAAATTGAGTATTAACTCACATATCCAGGTAAACAAAAGCAAATAAACAACGACTGTTATTGAAGGCAACAAAAACACAACAATTTACTGAACCAATTACGCCACACATCACACGCTAAGACCCACAAATCACCCACACTGGAGAGCCGCCAAAGATCAGTCAAGACGGCAAAAACTGAGATAGCCCTTAATAAATCATAAAGCTAATCGGCTGCAACACAGAAGCCTTTCTAGAGACTTAAATCTGAACGCCCACTACCATCATAGTAACTTATTATACACCTTCAGAACCCCACGTCGTTTCAATGGTAATTTGCCTTAATAATTTTAAAAACTCATTAGACATGCTTTAAAAATCCAATGTGTGATTACTTGGTAATTTTCACACTGGACGCCACCATTTCATCATATGAAATGGTGGCGTTGTACAAGTACCGATGCGTAAGTCAAATTGGATTGATAGGAAGGAGTTCGTATGCTTTGTTTTCTTTTTTTAAATTTAATACGATCGTGTTTTAATTATAACACAGATAGGTACTGTAGAGGCCGGGTTACTATTATGGGTAGCGTATTTTAATAAAAACTCAATTATGGAAATATAAGACTTTTCTATGTAATTCACTCAAGCAAATTCTTAAATCATCTGACAATAAATCATTTCATTACTAGACATCTTTCAAAAACTACTTCCTCTTTTGTTCGCCACATATTAATCAGCCAGAACGTGAACAATAAAAACTTATTGTTCCAAACTCTTACAGTACCTTGCGGGGTAACATATAGGTGTATTCGTATATAGTATGCTGGTATTTACTTAGGTCTTATGTTGGTCTCCAAATTGTATAGAGAAATATTCTATAACTTTGTTCAACCTGGGAATCGAACGCAAAACTTCACGCTACTCAGCGCCCGATGCGACCAGATAAGTAAGGTACTCAGTTGTTATAACTATAAAGTTCCTGAACTGTCGAAATTTGAGAACACTCTTTTTTAGAGGCGTTTTTGACAAGATATTTATAATGCAGTTTCCTTAAAATTTGTTATTCAATGATAGATTCATTGAACAGAACTTGGAACTAAATCTCCTTAAAGTTCTGAATGTAAATGAGTGGTTTTATTACACCGTCTTCACTAATGAATTCTTTGCTCACGAATCACGATCGAGTTGGTTTACTGCTCTTTGCATACATAATGTCAAAGTTGAATAGAGTCATTCCCATTGAACACGCTTTATCTTCACGGTATGGTTATACTTAATATAGAAAGTGTGACATAAATTTTTTTTTATTAGACCTCGTGTATCAAGTGATAACAAAATTTCAAACTATTACGTAAGTCCTAATAGGTTTTGGACATTTTCATTTGATAAAACCACTCGGGTATTGATTACGGGTGTGTTTATTGAAAACATTGTAAATTGAATATGACCATTCGGTGAGAAAAATATTGGGTCTTAACTTGTGGTTTGTCAGAAAAGCTACAATTTAAATAGTTTATTATGGCTTCATTAGATTACATCCAGTCATTAGATTAGTTTACAAAAATAAGAATTATGTTCTGCTTGACTAAACGAGATGCTTTTGTCTAATCATTAATATTACAATGTAATCACATTTGAAAATTATGATAAGGGTTCAAAATATGAATAGATTTAGGAATTGTTAAAATTGAGCCTTTTTATTATTTAAGGTACAATTTTACTAACCCATGTATGGACTACCCTGGTCTGAAATAAATGTATTATTATTCTCCCTGTTATAATTGCTACTATGGATATAACGGTAGTTTTACATCACACATTAGAAAAACAAACACAAATAAAAAAAGCATTTTAATGTAACTACAACAAAGTATACCTAGTTGCATTAAAATGTTCTGTTATTTAATATTCTATAGGCAACCACCAAAGAAGCTAATAGAAAATAGTAGATACAAAAGCAAAAAAATCTCAATTAAAGTAACATTTCAAACAATAAAAGCACAAACTTAAACGGAGCACCTATTTACTCCAATCCGATACATTTACGCTGTGAAGAAAAATAACCGTAAAACGTAAAGAGCGGAATGGGACCTTTGGAAGTAGGCAACTTTCAAGGCTGATGGCAAAGGCTCCTGAATAAATTAGTTTTTGGAACGGCCAGGGCCAATAAAAGTTTTAAAACAAAAGAATCATAAAACGAACAAGCAAACTTCAGTAGCAAGCAACAGGAGTACTGGAATGATTTACGACGAAAGTGGGACACAATTGGATGAAACTTTTCAAATAAACTAGCAATGAATGGACATAAACATGTGTTCGTCGGTAAAGCTTTCCCTTAGTTGTATGATGTTTAACAAGGGATGTACTACTAATATGACAATCCGATAGGGAGATTTCGTCTCCTTATGTAGATACTCAATGGTTAATTGTTTAATTAAGGAGAACGTGCTATGTATTGAAAAATAAATTCTATCGAAGATTTTCTAACAATGTTGCTGTTAGATCTTCGTTGCTCTTATTTTATTAAGTATGTTTCATTCAACTATTTAAATTATTTTGCTTGACCTACATTTTTCAATATTAAAAAATACATGATGGTTTAATTACATGAAACATCCATAGCAACAGTATGTAAACAAGTTGCAAAGTTTTTAAATAATTATACTCTTCATCACCTCAGTAAAAACCCACGGGCACCAAAATCTATACGACCATTATCTCCACACATGACACCTCCCCCGCTGATACTCCAATCCAAGTATTTTTTGCTCCTGCGACCCCAGCAAACAATGGGCGAATTAAATTTTATTTGATGTGTTACGACAGCTACCGAGTAGACCGAATAGTTTGGAGGGGTTGGTTCGCCTCGTATCTGTTTGGCATAAACAGGACGTCACGAAAAGTCCCGATGTTCGCTACTGTACAATATAAGTTGGATTGGTTGTGGCAATAGAAGCAGCGCGGTAGAATAAGAGATAAAGGAGAAGTGGTAGTTTTTTGTTTAGTGCAGACAATAGAATTTTTTGAAAAGACAATTCACGTTATATTTTCAAATTTATTGTTTAGCTTTATTATTCTTCTGCGCTTATCAATTTTTAATCTGGATTAATGATGCATGATAGAGAAGATTAAATAAATATTGAATTATAAAAATAAACAACGTTTATTCCTCTCCTCCACTTATTATGACGATACACTATATTGATGACGTCAACTTGACATAACATTCCGCGTTGTAACCGCTGCTTTTAAAGCGCTAGCGGCCCCAAGCATGAACATCGGTTCTGGTCTGTCTGTTTCGCATGTGTAATGCCGACAGCAGTAAAAAGTCGATTAAGCTACCCCTTACGACTTTTTGTCGCAAAATCTGTGGCGCTATCTTTTGAGTCTGGAAAATTAAATTCGTGGGCAATACGTTTCATAACTCTTTGGAGCAGATAAGTACGGGATATAAATAAATTAATGCAAAATTGAGGTCCATTGTCACATTGCAACCAATTTGAATTCAAAACATGTGAACATTCTTCTTCGATTTTTTTATTCGATAGACAGGTTGATAGGAAGGAATATAAAAACGGAAATTTATATGCAATACCAACTGCCAGTTGTTTTAGGCATACCAGAATAACGGTAAAGAATGATAAAAAAAAAGAAATGGTAGAGAATTATGCAATTTATGGAACCCGCTTAACTTCAAAATGAAGTTCGTGTTTACATTATTATAATAAGACCTTTGTCAGCATCGTCAAAACAAAAGCGTAACGGCGGGCATCCCAAAATATCGTAAAGCTTTTGTCGCTCAGCTCCTCATTATAAAACAGAAGCTGAAATTACCATTGTCCCGCTGTCAAAACTCGCTGAATGGGAAAAAATGTTATGTGTAACAATGTCGCAATAAACTTAGAGACGCATTTTACAACATCCCAAATATTTCTCTGTCGGTAGCTCTACGACTTTTGTCTTAAGATACAACAGGGCAGCGTTTATGGCCCATTTCGCCTTATTCTTTCACGGTGCGAGCTATTTTTTTTGTCGTATCTCTTAAATAAGACATAATGTTCTTAGAAACGGGGCATTAGAATGGACCCGGCGAGGCTTTCTCTTTTTGTGAGGGACACGTACGGACAATTTTATGGTCAATTGTTTTACTTAGACGTCGACGTGGCAAAAAGACTAGTTGCTCAGATGTTCAAGTTGATTTAGACTCATGAGGCGCGTGTGTTGGACGTATTGGAAATGAAACGTGTTTTCCGCTTGGATGAATCTTTTGTGTCGATAATGTGACGAGTGGTAATCACTTTATTCGATGCTATAAAAGGTGTATAAAAATCATGCTTTAAAACATTTGTGCCGTCTCGTTTTTATATTGTATTGTTTCGGTGTTTTTATATTTGTCTGGTATGACTGTTGAAACGATTTACCCGTTTGCTAAATTGTAGGTTATTATTGTTATAAATATAATTTTGGATAACGGTTTCATTTCCATAAGCAATCTTATGGAATCGAAACCATTAAACTTCTTAATTAGATATGAAAGGATTGTCTTCATTAACAGTAGTTGAAATAGTGTTAACATTGCAGTAACATTTAATTTGACCATCCATTCAAGCATTAAAATCATTAAGCCATTCATGCAAAGTTAAAACGAAAGCAAGTCTTACCGTGGATTCAATTAAATGCGTATTATCCATAAACTGCATTTGTACGCAATTATTTCTCCAGATTATGGTGAAACTGCCACCTTATGAAACTAGGTCTAATGTAATACAGATTAAAATGATAGCAGTCGACATACTAACACTAAAGTTGTGTCATGCAAATCCATTTTCGAAAGGTACACATAAATTTGTTGGTGTAGGAAACAAAGTAATAGAATAAGATATAGTAAAGCTCCATAAATGTATTTTTTTTAACGGTTTTGTTGAAGGGAAAATATATTTTTCATTTTTCAAAAAGGAATGAGATTTGTATTTGCACCGTTTTATTGAATCATTGTATGGTATAATGGATTTTATTATTAACTGATTATTACTGTAAACATGCTTCTGATAATTTGTTGGATGGTCCAAAAAAATCTTGCATTACTGGTCAACTAGTTTGCACTGACAAAATTTCTTGATGCTTCATTTCCCATCTAATATCCACCCGATATTTAAATGAATGCGTGACAAGAATTTAGTCACAGCGGACAAAAAATCCAAAAATTATGGAAAGTCCAGTAATGAGCGCCATTTTATTGAATAGAGAGAAAGTAACGATGTATTTTGAATGCTCCCACTGGAGCGTGACAGATTTGGTAGAGTTTTTAATGTATGGTTTTAAATTTCGGAAACCGCAGAGTGAAAGTTTAGTCTAGATCAAAATTGTGAATGGGTTACAACAAGTGCAAATGATGTGCCAAACCACATAATGAATGGAGCCGAGAATGTTTATGTGAATTTAGATGAAAACAAAAAACATTCGCACGCGTGTCGTCTAGTGTTTTTATTGTTCGTTGTTGATGATGATGGAAAAAGGTTAAACAACCTCATTTGTATGAGAAATTCTATTCTTTCCGTGTATAGAAGTGTAATGAGTTTTGATCGACGATGCTATGATATAGCTAGGTATAGAACTTTTTTTACAGAAATCGTTCACAATAAAGAAATTGATACAGAAGTAGAATAATTAAGTAAGTACGTCTAGTATCATTTATTTACACAGTTCATTGTCGGTTCAACCGGGGCCTAGTAATTTTTTAAACAGGGAAAGCTAATGCAAATATCAGTCCTTCACAAAAGAAATTAAGAACAGTTTTATTGTAACTATATCTTCAAGGATTCAACTATGTTAATGAGATATGCCTACCGAAAAGCTTTTTTATATTTTAATTATGACTGCCTCTTTAGTCTAGTGATCGTGAGCGCGACTGCTACACTAGAAGTTCTGTGTTCTATTCCCAGGTCAAGGAGCAGTTTATTGAGTTTCTCTATGAAATTCTCAGTAGTAGCTCGGAGTTTTTATTTGTGCCCGGTTAAGTGGCAATAAGCTCGCCCCCTATGACATGGTAGCTAAGCATACCGGTGAAATATTGGTGTACATTCTGCCTAACCCTTCGGGGAACATAGACATGATGTTATGTATGTATGAATGTATCATAATTTCCCAATTCTATTTTAAAATCTTTGTCCTTGAATTTTAGATCAAGTCGATCTGTATAAGACCCTTTTTATTTTATTTGCATCATAATTTTTAGGAACTATTGTTTGTATGGTACCTACTGAACAAACTTTTAAAAGTAGAACAAGACCAAACTTGTATTCTCATAAAGTCCATGAAGGCAAAAAGAAACCTGACAACGAACCGTAAAGTAAAATCATAATGTATTTGTTACCCTCGACTATGCGTAAATAATAATAAAAAATGTAAGAATTTTAAATGGAGAATGTCCATAAAAACATGTTTTAACGGCAGAGGAAATGATCTTAACTTTTCTCGTAAAAGTTGCAAGAGTCAGGTAAAACCAGAGTTGACAAAAATTCTGCACAGGAGTGATGAATTTACTTTACGCGAACAACACTGTGGAAATTGTATGCTTCAGTTTTAATAGGCTTGTAAATTTGTGATCGTATTAATGAGAATAAGTGAAAAATTTAGAACGACATATCTTTTTGTAGAAAAAGAGATTAAGTGTAGAAATAATTATTATAGAATGTCATTGGGTGTAAAAATTGGAGTTAAATATCTCTTCTGTATCGTGGCGAGGGATACATTTTGAAAAAGCAAGCCAAAGGCAAAAAATGCTTAGATTGGCTTTTCGGCAATAGTATCTAATACTAAGTACAGACGCCAGCAAGACAAGCTATCCAAAGCTGTAAAATTTTCCCAATTGAATATGAACCATATAGTTATGTATTAAAGTTCAAAATCAATCAAAGAAAATTGACAGATTGTGGTAGCTTGATGTATCTGGCCTCTGTATTATGACTGTTAGAAAAGTCAACCAATCTATCTGCTTCTGTTACTTTTCCTCGATTATCAATTAAATGTGAAACCATGTGAACAAATTAATCGATTGTTATTACTCTTTAGACTGGAGTGGTTACTACACAATGGTAATGTAGGGTTAATGGATATTGAAGTCAATGATCCGTAAACAATTTTAGGTCACTCAGACTTATTATTGTGGGCGTGTTGTAATGCAACTGCAACAGAGGCGATAAGTGATAGAAGTAAAGTCTGCATACACGCAAGTTTCACGGCAATATCGAGCGAAGTGCTAAAAAATTAATATAGTACCTTATTGTGTGCATCGAAATAGTGACGTCTGTTCATATAACTAGTTAATTCTAATCAATTGTAATACTTTAATGCTGCCTCGTGATTTTTTTTAACTATATGTTATAATATGTAAAAAGGTTTTCCATTTTTAAATTTACATATTTTCAAGGATATTAAATATTAAATTTGCTGCTAAAACGCTATCTAACCGTCAACTGTCGCATGTGACAGCATTCTACTCAAACACTACAGGTCATTTATATTAATGTCTGTTGCTATATTCATATATCAACAATGCAACATAAAAGAGTACTAGTCACACCTATCTCTAAATGTTTTCACCCCTTGGTCAAACATTTTCAAACATTGTTAATTTATAGCAAACACTTGAAATTGCCCTGTCACGGTGAAAATTAATGATTTGTTGAATCAACCTGCATTTGTGCAATCAACGACTTTTCTGACAGTTTAATGAGATTTAAATTTAGATTTTTCTAGTGCATACACATTTTTAGATTTTAAATAAATCACTATCGTAAGGTAATTAAATCTGAAAAGAGAACCATAACTAGTCCAATTAACTTAACGTAATAATCTAGGATACGCCTCCATCTATAAAAAAATAAGTTGACTAAAAGCCCCTTTGTTGACAAATTAAAATAAAACCTCCTTCATTAATATTCACACCGTTATATATCCAGATTCTGTAAAATCGATACAAAGTCCCAACTTACTTAATACCTTCTAATTCATAAGAAATTTATATCGGAATGCGAACGATTAACAAATTACTGAGAAGTAAAACAAGTAAAATGAATTTGGTATTGTTGTCATCAATTTCAATCAAGTCGCTACTTTGAGCGTTTGTGAATAATTTGAAAATTAATATTGTATAATGGAATTTGCTTTTGAGTCGAACTTCGCAATTTGAAGTATACCAATCAATGGTCCAAAAATTTGTCAATTTTTATAAATCAGTGTTGCCAAGTGAAATGAAAATTCGACTCCTGAGTTCAAATTTCTAGGTTCAAATCCAAAGCACGCGCCTCTGACTTCAAAATCATGTGCGTAATAATAATCCATTATAAAACTTCGATTGTTTTGAAAAATACGATTACTCTACAGAAGATTTTTTGAACCCTAATGCACAAGACATAAAGCTGAAATTGAAACGTATTTTTCCTCAGTACTTTTGTAACCATGTGTCCAGTTGCATATAAGTAATATTTACGTAACGGCCAGTATAAGTGGCCTGTATTTTTTAAAACTGCCAATTGTAAAGTATCTCGGAACACGAGAGGTGATAAAAATATATTATTTAGAACATTATTTTTTATTGTTACTACTGATAGAGACTTTCGATCACGCAGAAATGGCTGCATATTTCATGTTAGAGTGTTATTTGATAGTCGCGGTCTCTTTTTGAATTATGAATTTTACGTTCAAAATTCCTTGAATATCGTATTGATTTGAGGTTTTTTATTATATTATATTATGAGTTCCAATTTTAACATTCCTAAATAATAAAAAAAAGTTTCATTTTAAAATTAAGTATCTAAATCTTTTTACTATATTTTTTTTATCAAACTACATTCCAAATTTAAATTCAATAAATTAAACAAACGAGTTCACAAAGGAAAAAATATCTAGTTCTATCTAGGTTTTAATTACGGAAGAGGTCATTGAGACAGGTCGTAATTGAATCGCGGTGTCCAGGTCAGTTTTAGTTTTAAACCTAATTTAATTTTTTTAACAGCGTTTCGACATTAGGTTCGTTTTATTAATGTCTTTAAAATGGACCATGACAGTTTACGTTAAAACTACCTATAGTTTAATTTATTGTATAAAATTGCTGGTGTCAGGTGGTCAGGCGACCCGTCTTCTCGTTTGCCCTATCCCATAAAAAAAATGGTATAATAATAGTTATTATTAAATTATGTAAGTAAGTAAAAATATTTGTCAATTAAATTGCTGCCTCACTGATAAGTTCCAATGTCGTGATCCAATTATATTAAAACATTTTCGCATTTTACCTATTTTCTAGAATCATAACCTCTGCAGATTTCTTATAATTAAGTTGACACGGTGTTGACTCATCGTAGACAGACATCCAGCTACCATTCCTAAAACCAACAAAAATTATTATACCAGGAGTTCATAAAACAACGGAGATTTACAATACCATATCCACCAGGAACTGGCTATCAAAATACTTAAAAACAATTGAAGAGCATCCGTAATATGCTAATTGTTAGTCAAATCAGATACAGTATGAGCTAATATAGCATTAAACATTCAAGCCCAGGAGTTTGTGTTAAGCCGACTGACAAAGGTGACTCTGGTCACGATCTTCAACGGATGTGGCGTCCGGTGCCACGGGCTTATAGAAAAAATAATAGTAATGGTCGAAGAATGATTTTATAAGGTAATTTAAGGATAAAAGTATTTAGATATGGAGTTATTTATAGATGCAAGATAGGTAGAAGCTTGACATAATTATAAGTAGGTGTAGGTGGTAATTAATTGTTTTATAGTAGACTAGCTGATCCGATAGACGTTGATTCGTCAAGAATTGGGCTATCAAATTAAAAAAGATGTTTTCAAATTCCACAGGTTTCAAATTAGTGCGTTCAAACAAACTACAATTCAGCTTTAGAAATTATTTATTGCTCTTTACTACGGCCTTTTTAACTATTTGACTTTGCTCTCATCCCTCTCATTATAGCTACTTAAAACTGTAAAAAGTATAAATATTTTACGTACCTATTTCCTTAAATGAACATTTTTAGCTTAGATTTAAATGATCTATATTTTCGGCACAAGACACAGAATTTTATTGAATAACAACATTCACCTTTTTATTTATATTGAGCTTATGATTTTTCTACTGTATGATCCATTATAAAAGATGAGTATTATCATATTGATCGTAGTTATGATAAGATTTAATACAATATTTTAATTATGGATCCCTCATTTTCTTTTTATTGATAGCATATGCAAGAATAGAGGGATCATAATGAAGTAAAAAGTAATTAGTCTGCAATCAGAATAAAAATAAATAACAATTTCAATTTACACTGAAATCTTAAGCATGAACTCAAACATCCAAGTGTTAATTATACCAATTTGTTAATCCTAACATTCCTCTGTCATTGAAAGAGATCAGCTCAATGAGAGATAATTGGCATAATCAACAGACTGTGCTGGTCGCCTCAACCTAATTGTGTATCTGGTTCAAGCTGGTTCTCGTAACCAACGTCTTGTTTTTCAACTAAAACACTGTTATTACATTGTCAACTTAATCATTTCGTACCGATTATTTCAATATACCTACAATCATTACTTCCAAGATTTATCCAAATAATTATAATGGACCTCTAGTCTAGACAGATGCATATCAATTATTTCTCAGTATTCTGCAATTAGCTACTGCTGACTTTCTCAAACCAATTTCCGCGTGATAGGTATTAACATCCGTAAGTTAGATCGGAGTCTTAAAGTGTGTTTAGTTAATAGTAATAGGCTTATAGCGTTATATATGGGTCTTATTACATCTTCGGTAGACTTAGAGGATGCACTAGTATACTTCAAGATAGGCTGGATTATGTTTGTTAGTTGAAAATAATATATTAATATCACCATTATCTGCATCATCATCCTAATTTACTTGGGATTGGTACAATTTTTCATTCATCTCGGTGTTTTAGGACATTGCTTAACTTTCTACTTCATGTGTGATAATGTTTGCTTCAATTATATCCATCTCTGACTTGTTTCATTTTTCTCTTCTCTTCTTTTTTCTATTCACATTCATATCATTCATTCAACCTTCATTCCACCATATTTTTTTATTGCTATGAACGGTTATTATTACAACACAACTTTTCAATCACTGAGTTTATGTACTAACATTACACCATTCATTCTTCGTACACTGCATACTAATATCTGTATATACCCTTAATGTTAATAGCACCTACGAAAGTACGCTAGTATTCGAAACAATTATTCATTCGTATCGTAAAATATTCTTGTATCGGAATACTGGTGATACGGGAAGTTAACGACTGCCAGTTTGAATTACCGATTATAGTAATGTATAGCTTCATACTTGTTCCGTCTAACGGACTAAGCTGAATTAATTTTAATGGCAGTGGCGTGACTCATATCTTGAGCTGTTAGGCTTATGCAAACAATGTTAGGCCCCGTACTCTAGAGTGATGGTCAAGCATTAATCCATACTTGAGTATTATAGATTTCACGCTGCCATTTTATACAAATATTTACTATGCTCTCAGACATTTCATTCTATACAAAATGTGTCTCTCAAACGCTTTGTCATGACAGTTAGCGATAAACTCAAAAAAATGTATATCGCAAAAAGTGTCAATGTCGACAGTTCTGCCATATTACGGAGAAGCGTGAGTAAAAAATTAATCAACGCAAGGAAAATAATACATTATAAAAATTTTGATTGAAAATGATAAAAAGTAACTACTCTGTATCGTTTGAAAAACTTATTTTTACTAAAATTATTTAGATAATAATTTTAATTATGGCTAACCACAATAAGTTAGGAAAATAATCCGATAGTCTTTTGGCTTATACCAAATTATTTTGAGGTTATCACTAACGTAAGCAATAGATTACACAACATAGGTACGCACTTATTATAATTATACAGATATGATATGATGATATGAGAACATGGCACATATTATATTTTCAAAATATGACAATAATTGATCTTAAATATTTAATTTAACTATGTTAGTCATATGTTACGTTAAATCAATAGTCATAATAAATATACATCACTACAACGACTGATAATATAATCCAACTTCCTACAACAATCCTATCCTATCCTACTTCCTAATATCCTACTAATATTATAAATGTGAAAGTTTGTGAGGATGGACGGATGGATTTTTGTTAGTCTTTCAAGCTTTCTACTGAACGGATTTATATGAAACTTTACAGTATTATTAATTATATATCAGAATAACATATAGGCTAATAGTTTATATTGATATTATTAATCCCGACGTTTCGGACCCTTTACTCTACCCGTTTTCAGTCTACCCGTGACCATGGACGCTGTAAAGGGTCCGAAACGTCGGGATTAATAAAAAGTAGTTTTATTTCAATGTATAATATTCGCGTAAATGTCAGAAATGAAGATTTTGAGCTAATTAGCCAAATTACAACGATCGTTAAAAGTATCTTTTCCATGCGGACGAAAACGCGGGCAGAAATTAGTGTAATAATCAGATAATAATAATAAGAACTGATGATTATTAATCAGCTCTTTATACTTTCGTTCTTGGCACCCATTCCATCTCCAGTACAATTTCATTTTATCATTCTTGGTTCTAAAAACTCGCCCAAATAACCCAGCTGTATTTTTCTTAAATCCGCAGCATGAAAACATGAATCTTGTACGTTCCACCGCCTGATATAGGAAGCTTACTGGCCTCACGCCAAAGTGAATTTCCGATTATGGTAAATAATGTACCACTGACAATAAAATACGTCACTTTACTTTTCTTTGTTCATATGTTATTTTGGTGTGTTCTGTGCCAAGATTGTGTTCGGAACCATTTGATTCAATTTTGATAGCATTTTTTTATTTTTTATTTAGCTTCTGCCCACGACTTCGTCCGCGTGGAAAAGTTACTTTTAATTATAGTTGTAATTTGGTTAATTAACTCAAAATCGTTATAGACTATAGCTATATGTTATTCTGATGTATAAATAATAATACTGTAAAGTTTCATCAAAATCCGTTCAGTAGTTGTAGCGTGAAAGAGTAACAAACATCCATCCATCCGTCCATCCATCCTCATAAACTTATACTATTAGTAGGATAGGATAGGATAACAAAATTATCAGAAGAGTAACTGTACTACTTAAAAAACAAAAAACTTGAGAGGTGTCAAGGTACACCCGGATGGAACGAAGTTCCTTTCATTTAAATTTAATAATTAAAAATAAAAAAACCTGTATACACTCAACGATTCACAACGCGCGAAATTCAAATATTGTCATTCACTCAATAATATTTGAATGCTTGTCAACAATTAATTGAATTTCGAAAAAAGTGTCGTGACAACTTTTCGTAAGATTTTTTTCCGTCTAGCCCCCTTTCACAACGCGCGATAAGGAACTTCGTTCCAAAAAATACAATGTTGGTACAGTTTACAATGTCTTAAAAGTTCAGGATCAGAAGAAGAAAGGATAATCAAATATCAAAGTATTAATTCTAGATTAGACTATAACAAGTACTTACCTCCTTTTTGATGTTTTCATGTACATAAATAGTATTGTTTTGTTTATTTTATGTGTGAAATTCCTCTACACTGCACAACCTAACCGTGACATTAATTCCACTCATTAAACTCTCAAAGGAATAGAACCAGTCGAATTATTTTATTCAATTTTCTACTTTCCCTGCTCAGTAACAGAATCCAATTTTGTTTGCATTGACTTCGTTTTATCTTTTGTTATTGTATACTTTGTATCACACAGCTTCTCTCATCTAGTAATGAATGACAGAAAAAAGGTATTAGACACTTATCTCAGCGAAACAGTCCTAAATTTATATTACTGATCTGTAATAATATAATAAAGCTAAAGAGTTTTTTTTTGTTTGTTTATTTGAACGTCATAATCTCTGAAACTATCAGTCGGATTCGAAAAACTCCTTTTTATTTGATAGTCGAATTCTTGAGGAAGGTTATACGCTATTTATCATCACGCTAAGACTCTTAGGAGCCGAGCAAAATGAGAAAATGTCATGGTAGGTAATTTTTTTTATAATTTGGACGGGAAACGTTGTATGGCCAACGTCTTTCAGCTAGTAAAAGATAAATTGATTAATTGGTGTAGGCAAGCCGATGACAACGCGATGCACGCGTCATCGCGTTATGGCGGGCGTCTGCGCTGCACATACGTACATCGAATGCATACGCTGGACAAACGCTAGTATATGAAGGCCTTACTCTTTGGTTTTACAGAGTCGGCAACGCGCAAACGATACCCCTGGTGTTGCAAGCGTCTATAGGCTTCGGTAAACGCTTACCATCAGGTGGGCCATACCAAGCCTGTTTGCCACCTATGTAGTATAAAAAAAAAACTCTCCTAATTATCATATGAATGTATATGTATAGGCATACATTATAGAATTTACAAAATATTATAATTGACAGCCTCATTAGTCTAGTGTTCCTAAGCGCGACTGCTACGCTAGAGGTCCTGGGTTCGATCCCCAGGTCGAGCAAAGTGTTATTGGGTTTTTCTATGAAATTCTCAGTAGCAGCTCGGAGTCTGGATCTGTGCCCGGTTAATGGCAATAGGCTCGCCCCCTATTACATGGGACCTAAACATACCGGCAAAATGTGGGTGTACATTAGTACACCTCTGCCTTATTGTTCGGAATACAGGCGTGATGGTATGTAAATTTACTTTAGCTACCAAAAAATTTCTTCATTTGAATATGTGAGAAAAACATGAGTACCCACTCAAATCCATTTATAATATAAATTTGTATTAGAAACTTCATTCATGATATAAATCGAGTTGAAATGAGACATTATGTATTTTCTAACAAGCTCTTTAAATATATTTCATGAAGGGACACTTGAATTTATATTAGGCTTGATGTTGTAAAATAAATTTTCTTTAACGAAATCACAAAGCTAATCTTTTCATTGAATTCACAATGATGTCACAGATGATGTCGTTTTAGGTAGGTAGGTATATTTCAAAGGAATGAAATTATAGATTTACCTATGTATGGATGTAATAAAGTATTAAGATTGATTAAATACATACCATCACGGCTATATTCCTGTAAGGGTTAGGCAGGGGCGCGCTAATGTACACCCACTGTTTGCCGTTATGTTTTGGTCCCATATATACTAACAGGGGGCAAGCCTTTTGCCAATAAAAGGGCACAAATCGAAACTCTAAGCTACTACTGAAAATTTCATAGAAAAACCCAATAACAGTCTGCTCAACCTGGGATTCGAACCCAGGACCTCTAGCTTAGCTGTAGCGCTTAGGACCACTAACGAGACAGTTTTATATAATATGTTTTATGGAATAATGTAAGTTAAAATTATTTAGATGGAATGTATGTACATTCCACTCCCAATTATATTTTCTATCTTAGATAATTATGTATCTAAGATAGAAAATATAATTGGGTCAATCAGTAACTGCGTCTTCTGGTGTACCTAACCAGAAGACGCAGGTTCGAATCCTGCCCGCGGTCCAATTTTTCCTTTTCTAAATAACTTTAAAATCTTTGCCCGCGGTCCAATTTTTCCTTTTCTAAATAACTTTAAAATCTTAGCATGGAAAATGCCAAAAATATACAAAAAGATAGTTACAAGGTAAGGTAGCATCGTTCGACATTTAACTAACTGTAAAGTAAGTTGTGTCGGTTGAAAAGCAATAACTTGCATTTCAATAGGTGTTACTGACGTCACCATAAAGACGTAAATTCAGTAGATATGTGAAGGAAAAATTCGACATGACGGGTAGGTATCGCGGTGGCTTAATGGTCATAGCGTCTGGTGTACCTAACCAGAAGACGCAGGTTCGAATCCTGCCCGCGGTCCAATTTTTCCTTTTCTAAATAACTTTAAAATCTTAGCATGGAAAATGCCAAAAATATACAAAAAGATAATCAGTAACTCTTTTATAATTTTATACCCAGAATTTTATATTTTATAGAAAAAGAAAATAACAAGAGATTAGGATTTAATATAATATTGTAATCATATTAACCATACTTACGAATCATTGGCCGTTCGATTTGTGATTGACTGACGATGGCTATGTGCGCGATCAGTCGCAGCTTCGATTCTCAGACAGGACATGATTGTAATGTATAAGGCCTAGTAATAGTAGCTTCAGATCTTTGGCAAAGATGAGTTGACAAATAAAAAAATAAGTCGTTGAACTTATGAAACTTTGTTTATAAACTCATTCACAATACCCGACATCTCGTGTGATTTATTTGTTAAATTATTTGTGTTACTTGATTTTAAAAAAGAACACTGTTTCAGTAAGAATGTTGAAAGAGTTTGTAAATAAAGAGACTCAATTTAAAATCTTTAAATTGTGATAGCTTTTAAGTTATCTACTACAACAATTTTTGTTTAATAAATATTGCAAGCTTGTATGTTGCGTTTGTGTATGTGATTTGCGTTAAAATTATTCCTCCATTTGTAAATCAAATTTAATTAGTTCATGTGGTTACAAACTATGGAAAATACTCTGTTCATGTTATACAGAGTTTAATGTTTTATGACAGCAATCATCAGATTTCATCAATATGCAAGTGTCGTTTACATTTTGTAGCAAATATGTTGAGTTTTTGTTCAATTAAATTGTTTGTGTATTTCATCAAAATATATGTTTAGTTACTTGTTTTTCTTTTTCTGACTATGAGATTATGTAATTCTTGTATTGTGTATTATGTGGTTGTGATTGTAATGAAATTAACAGGGTTGAAAATAAAATATAAATTTATAAATCTTCATCATTTTAATTTATTTGTATAAATAACCATATTACTGATAATAATATAGAATGATCACTTGTTTTCGCTATTTACAATCATATACTACAGCAGTCTTTAAAATTTTAATATCTATACACAGATAACGAACCGGCAATAATAGTTCACTTACATACATTTGGTATAGCACTTAAGTTCTAATAATTACAATATTTACAGCGCGCTACTAAAATCTACATATTTACAATTCTGACTGGAAGGTGGGCGAGATGCCCATCTAGACTAGGTAGGCTTGCACGGCGTTGCCCGTGTCGACGAGAGGCGGCGGCGGGGGCCACTGGCGCATGTCCCGCCGCCTGCCAGGGGCCATGCCGTGCTCCAGCGAAGAATAATCAGAGTCTATTGATGAGTAAATGTGATCTGAGATCGGCCTCCCATCTGGCCCATACGCCACCGCCTGGGTCTGTCTCACAGCAGACGGCGACTGCCGAACTTCACTACTATACTCGGGCGGGGCACTGGCACCCTGACCTCCTCCCAACACAGGTGATCTCTCAGGAAAAGGTAACGTGCGATTTCCACCATTAGGAACAGACGAATCTAACGTATAAGTATTCAAACTCTTTCTATAGTTGTGACTCCGTGCCTTGTGATTTGGCTGCGCTTCTGGCATCATGTACCTGAGGCGCTTCCAAAACCTTTTTTCGCCCCATCTCAGCCGCGACCCTGTTTTTAGATAGGGGCGCAAATCGGGGTCGCACATCGCATCCGCCACAACAGAGTATTCTTCTATTAGTACTAGTTTATAAATACACCCTTTCAACGCATCGTGCAACCCTTGTCGGAATTCGTATCGGGACCATTCCGTTTGCATGAAATTTCTCGTTAGTACGAGTATTATTCGTTTCGATGCTTCCGCGGTCTCGACGGCTGGCGGCGCGCATTGCATGTACTGCGCGCCGTGGTGTGGAATGTCTCTATAATGGAGGCAGAGTCGGTATGATGGATTCCCGTTTTCTAACTCGTTGGCCAACGATTGCACGACAGATTCTTCGTCTTTCGGACTGTAGCAAACATAAGCGTCATATAGTTTCTGGCTTTCTTCAAATGCCCCCGAGAATGAGAACACTCTAATGCCACAGTTTGTGTACAGCCATACTCTGAGTGAATCTCTAAAAAGAAACAGGACGACGAGGGCCAATAAAATTAACATAAAGCCGGTGAGCGTCGAGACCATCATGGGAACATAGTTGGACACAAGCATGTTTCCGATGACTGAATTATCAGCATAATAATCGCTGCAGGCAGTACCGTTTAAATTGAGCTCTTTTTTCTGTGGCGGCTTCGCGTCGCCGTTCCAACACCATACGTCGGTAATGTCGATGATTTTTTGTGCATTCTCAGCCAAATATGCAGTTAACTCTTGTAAGTAGCGACATTTGCAAGACCACAGGTTGTTACCAAGTGACAATGCTTTCAAATTGGGATTGTTGTTAAAACTCCACACGCCGAAATCGACTAGTCTATTGCCATCAAGGCGTAAAATTTCTAAAGATTTCAGAGAAAGAAATGATATGTTGGCGATATGGCTAATAAGATTATTTTGTAGGAATAACTCTTTCAAACTATTCAGTTGCAGAAATTCATAGCCTTTTAGTTCTTTGAGTTTATTGTTGCCCAAGTGAAGTATTTGGAGAGCATTCAAGCCAGCAAAAGTTCTATTTTGTATGCTGTCTACATTGCTGTTATTCACGTACAGAGATCTCATTTTCTGTCTTCCAATAAAAACGTGGTCTTGTAGTTCTTTTATATTATTTCCATCTAAAAATACCTCAGTTGCGTCCATAGGTATTTTATGCGGTATTTCCATTGAAGATTGCCCGGAACAGTCCACAACGTTCGTGTTCCACAATGGGTCGTGGTAACAGGTACAGTTTTGAGGGCATGTCATTTCACAGTCACACGCATCGTAGTCACAGCAGTGACAGATTGCAAAACAATGAGTTTCATACTTACAAAGAAAGTCCGTTGTTTTTAAATTAGTTAAGGGCACATGAGTTCCACTTCGAGTGTTCGTCATTTTACACAAAACATTTTCTAAGTCCATCACACGCGGGTATTGTCTCATAGCGGTCATATTGTTTATGATCGGTAACCACTCCATAGTACAGTCACATTGAAACGGGTTGCCACCGATATAAAACTCAGGTAAACTTTTATTGCCCGGCACTGCAGCTAGTCGCATACTGTTTAGTTCTAAATGCACAAGTTCGTTAGCATACATGTCCACACGCGTCAAATTCTTTTTATCGAAAAACGTATTCACATGAATATTGTTCAAAAAGTTATTATTTATAAACAACAGTTCAACACTATTGGGGATCGCCATCGGCGATATTTCCGCTATACGATTATGGCTAACGTCCAATGTCTTTATACGGATTTCATCTTGCAACTTGTAGTAGTTACCCAAGTGTTCAATGAAATTGCCGTGAATGTCTAACCACTTTAGATTGCTAGGCACAAACGCGTAATCGAACCACACTAGATGATTTTCCGATAAATTTAGCCACAAAAGGCTCGCGAGCGTCGAGAAGACTCCGTTGATGTCAGACAGGAAGTTCCCGTCAAGTCGGATGGCCTCCACTTGCATATTTCTGCTAAATGTCCCTCTCTCGATTGACTGGATCTTGTTCTTAGCGATGTTAAGCACTTGTAAGCTCGGTAAGTCCCAGAACATTCCGACGGAAAGATTCCCAATTTGATTGTCAATCAGTCTCAGTCCCGTTAATTGGTTTAGGTTTTTAAATGAACCGTTTTTGAAGTCAGATATTTGATTCTCTCCAAGGTCGAGTGTTTTGAGGAAAGAGAGTTCCCATAATGCTTCAGGAACCTCTAAAAGTTGATTGGAGCTCAAATCCAACTCTTTTAAGTCCGAACAATTTTTAAAAGCTTTTCGGTCAATATTTACAAGCAAATTGTTGTTTAGTGTCAACTTGCTCAAAACAAATAAACCGTTGAATAAGTTCTCATCTATTGTATGAAGTCGGTTCTCTGCTAGATTTAGTGTATGTAGATTATACAGCGGCAGGAATGCATTATCTTCGATGTAGCCAATTGAGTTGTTCTTGAGATTCAATATTTGCAGGAAGAATAAGTCTTTGAATGTTTTTCCGTCGATTCTCGTAAGGGCATTATTCGATAAATTTAAAACAATCAAGCGTATTAACCCCAAAAATGTTCCGTCATCAACATGACTACTTGTAAGTTGATTGCTTGATAAATCCAAAACAATCAGCTGCTCCAAGCGATGAAATATTCCTCGAGCCAATTCAAAAAGAGTGTTATCATTCAGGTATATTTCTCTTAATTCTCTAGCATTCGCAAAAAGACCTTCGGGAAGTGTATGTAGATGGTTATGTGATATGTTTAAAACTCTCATTGATACAAGTCCATTGAAAGCTTCACTTGATATGTCAGAGATATTGTTATGTTGCAAATATAAATGTTGCAAGCTCCTTAATCTCAGTAATTCTGAGTCCTCCGGTAGCGACTTGATTTCATTATAGCTCAAATCTAAGCCGTGTAAGTTGGATCCGCAGCTTTGTCCAAATCCGAGTTGTCCCACTGTTCTTATTCTATTGTGCGTCAAATTCAATGTGCTTAAATTTTCCAGAGAGCAGAACACGCCGGAAGGAACAAATTTTATGTTATTCTGAGCGAGATCCAACGTCTGCAGTTCCGACAATCCATTGAAAGCGTTCAGAGATAATTCTAAATTCTTAGTAGGACTCCACTCGAAATTTTTCGAGCGTATTTTTAGCTTCTTTAGTTTCTTCAGTTCATGAAAAGTGTTGTCTGGCACTTGTAGTAATTTGCAATTACTTATAGATAGATCGGTGAGGGCTGAAACTGGGCTAAAGTAGTGAGCTCTTAGAGAGCTTTCAAAAAGTAGTAAATTGTTGCACTCTATAGCCAGCCGATTGGTGTCAGAGTTCACTGATATGATGCTGCTGCCATCACCATCAAGGGTCCGTATCCTGCAGAGTACGCCGCCGTCCGACCCACGGTCTGAGACCCGAACGCATTTGTCCGAGCCGTAGGGAAGGACCGTGGAGCCGACGTGCACCAGCGCACAAAGTACTGCCGTAATAGCGTACATTATCACAGATTTTTCATTTCACCACAAAACGTCTCATAAACACACCCCGTGGGTCGATATCACCATTTCCGAAACAAAGTACGTGGTACACTTAAGCGCTGAAGAAAAACTTCCTAGCATTTCACTGCACTGTAGTCCGTAATGTACGTGGTGATAGAAGTCCTTGATGATTGAATTTGATTATGTTTTTCACTCATTGATAGTTGTTTTTCGTTTGAGATCAGTTTGTGTATTAAATATTTATTGCGTGAAGTATAGACCGGCGCGTGGTGTAACACGACCTTCCCGCGGCGCGGTTGCGTTGCGACTGTCAAGCAAAGCGTTTGACTCGTCGAAGTAGCAGTGGGGCGCGCAACTTAGTAGTCCCCGGCCCCCGCGCCCCGCATAAGCTCCACTTGTTTTGTCGGAGCAAGTAGCGCTATCTAGTAGTGAGTAGCCGTATTGAAAATGATGCTCAAGCTCAATTATTGTTTGCGATATTTGCCTACATTTATTGAAAATTGATCTTATAGTTATTAACTATTATTATGCACTATGCATTTGCAAGAAAATACATATCGTCATCGCCATAGTAAAATCTTTTAAAGCAATTTGTAATTAAATATTACCTTTATAGCAACCTCATGTTTGAGTGGACTAGACTGCCTAATACATACCTACGTTAGGGTATAACTTGACCTTGAGGCCATACCACCAACGGCAGTTTACCCGATACTATAACTATTAGTTTGTCTTTAGGTACTTATTCACATTTATTAAACAAATAACATCAGGCGAGACTACGGTCAAGGGCATTCAAGTCAACATTAAAATGAACCAGACCTATTTGAAATATATGTCTATCTTTCGTAGGCTTTAATTAGAACACCTATGTATAATGTATACCTATGTATACCTATGTATACCTATGTACACCTATGTATACCTATGTATGTATTAATTCACATTATAACATCACACTTGTGTCTCCCAAAGGGTAAGGTGGAAATGTATTCAAGTACACGGTCCACAGTTCACAGGTATGATTGGTCCCAAGTAACGGAAGGCAAGCCTATTGCCATTAATCAAGCACAAATCTAGACATCGCACTGGTTCTAAGAATGATGCACGACCTCGGCATCGAACTCAGTAAATACCTAACCTAGCAATGGCTGTTACAACCACTAACGGCTAATGTGATAGTTTAATCAATTCAAAGTTGAAAAGGCCCTCACTGAAATATACTTCGCCTGTTGCTTATCTATCAGCAGAGTAAGCTAATAAAAAAATGGACGCCTTGTCCGAACAAAGGGATCTTTTGTTGGGACGAGGGTAAGTACCTGGTAACTAATAACAAAGATTATAATATGTTTGGGCTTAGTACGTGCACTATTTTGTACAATGACGTCAGCGAGGTACAAACGCCAGCAGGTCAAGCTATCCAAAACTGTCAATTTTTCCCAACTGAATATGAACCTTATGATAATGTGTTAAAGTTGAAAATTTGAGAATCAGATTGGGGTAACATAATGTGCTAGCGTCAACGCATCTGTACATACATTTTACGTCGGCTATATTACTGAATAATTAGCCTAGTGGTCCTAAGCGTGACCACTAAGCTAGAGGTCCTAGTTCGATTCCCAGGTCAAGAAAGTGTTATTGGGTTTTTCTATGAAATTAGCAGAAATTGCTCAGTAGCAGTTAAGAGTTCCAATTTATGCTCGGTTAACGGCAGGAAGCACACTTCCTTCTTTCCTCATCAAAGCATATACTGTCCTACTGCTGGGCACGCGGCTTCTCTAAAATTTTGTCCAGCACGCTGGCCTAGTACTGGTTGGTTCTAACTTCACATACTGTCATAAGAAAAATCTGTAAGGCATGCAGGTTTCCTCACAATGTTTTCCTTCACCGTTTATGCGAGTGATAATAAGTTATTAATACGCACATGAAAACTCAAAGTGCGAGCCTTCGATTCGAAATAGATATATAATTATTTGACTTGACAGTCCAATCGTCATGTCACTAGGCTTTTTTTGTAAATAAAAATTGTGTGATTCAATAAAAAAAAATAAAAAATAATATAAAAAAATGGCTCAGAAAAAAAGCTTTTATCTTAACGCTCCTATCAACCGCTAGATGGCGCCACTTCCTTCAAATAAATCACAAAAACACCCAATCTGCGTATATTTAATAGACTTTAGAATTTTCCTACACAAATTCATTGGCGTAAATCACGTTTGCAAGCTCATAAAAACCATTACGGAGGCACTTTTGAATTTTTACCGACACTCATAACGAAATTTGAAATTTCACGAAATGTTTTATTGTGTTCTAATGTTTTTATCGCAGTTTTGGCGAATGTCTGTCGGGATGCGGAGGGAGAAAAATGGAAAAGTCTTGTTGAATGCAGAGTACATGCCATTCTGGTAAATAATGTTATTTACATAACGCTGATATTAGTGTGTTGCTAATGTAAGTACATTGATGACATGATTTTTATATGAGTTTCTGTTAAGATGTCAACAAGGGAGACAATATTCGTGATTTGAGTTTTATTATTAATGAATTTAATATAATTAATTTAGGTGCCAACACTTTTTTTGTAAAAGTAAAGGTTTAGTAAAGGCGGATACTTATTACATACCTTTACTAAAATTGTTTGGCATATTATAGAATTTTTTGTGGTAGGGCTTAAATTATTTAAAAAATAATTATAGGCGCGATTATTAAATATTAAATTAAATATAATTGAATGTATGTTAAAGTCTATTGTGCCTATGAATACGTTTTCTTTCTTTATTTCTATTTATAAACCCACCAACACTTAATAATTACGCGTTTAACCCTGTTCATAATAAAAAAAAACATAACATTGATCTTCATTCGTTAATGTGTCATACTGTGACGTCATAATGGCGTCCATTGAACAAAATGGGACGTTAAAAGACCACAGCCACGTGGGCGGTCGGCACCGCAAAGCGACCACAAGTGAATTCCTCTTCAAATACTTTGAAAATGTAACCACATATAAAAGTATTACGTGCTTCACCCCGATGTGTACTGTTTGGTTTTGGTACTTATTTTACAGCTAAAAGTTGAAAAGCAGCCAATATTTACTCTTGTGAGTGTCCGCGGTTTTGCGAAATTTGTCTACCTACGTATATGACGTAATCAGAATATCATTTAATGATAAGCCTATTAAATTACAAAAATACGAGAGATAGAAATATAACTCTCAAATTAAGTTCAATCATTTTATATTTTTTTAATCCTACCCCTAGGAAAAAGGTGAATGTAAGAATTTTAAAATTCATTAAATGAATTTAATTCCCCGAAGAGTTAGGCCTAGGGTTAGGCCGGTTATGTTAAGTCCCATGTCACAAATCCAAACTCTCATCTGCTACTGAGAATTCATAGAAAAACCCAAAAATATGTTGCTCGAACTGGCAATAGACTCTTAGGACCTCTAACGTAACAGTCGCGCTTAGTCTAATAAGGTTGTTCTATGAAAATAATTGTAGAAAAAATTGTATACTACTTCCATTGATGTTACTTCTAGTGACGTAATTAGGTACCTTAATCAGCTATTGCTAATTGCACGATTGTCACTTTATTTAATCCATAATTATGTATTGTATACATTATACTGCTTCACATGTTGTTGGAGTCAAAATACACTTGAAAAGACAAGATTAGTGGATATATAATAAATTAGTTTATGCACACAAAGCTAATTAAACACACGTCATGACAAAATTACCTCTCCAAAATTAATTCAATTCCCACCTAATAGTGAACGTAGACACGATAATGTACGTACATTAACGTAACCGTATCGTAACATCAAGGACCACAAAATGCGGGCGGTCTTCCTCTCCATGCGACCACAAGCGAATTGCTAGAGCAGCTCGTCTGAAACTTTTGCCGCAACGTTGGCAAATGTTGGATGCAATTATTTCAATTGATCTAATTAGTTGTGAATGTGTTACGGTTTAAATTTGCGTAATAAAATCTGCAGAAGTAATACTTAGAGAATTTTAAGACGTGTGTAATCAATATAATGACTGTGACGTCCTGATTGATTTATGTAGAGGGGTTTCTAACTAAGCTGAGCAACCGATCTGTACGGTTAAGCTGCGCTATCTACGGTCAGTCTATGGATGGGTGACCATTCTTAACATATCGAGACCCCTCCGTGCTTGAGAGAGCACGTAAAGCCGTTAGTCTCGGTTGTCATACGAACACCTACGACAATCGTTAGTGGTAGTCTGAAGCCCAAAAAGCCTGCCAACCAGTCTCCCAATCCTCAGGGTATCGGTATTAACCAGAAATTGGATTGCGGAGGTCTGATGGTAGTCGCTTCGTGTAAAATACTGGTACTGATTCCGAATCTGGTTAGACTGGAAACCGACCCCAACATGGTTCCCCAACCATGTTGGGGTCAGTCTATCCCCATAGACTCGGAGACAGAGAAAACAAAACTATGTAGATAATTATAGAGCATCTAAAGGTGATAATAATAAAAGACCGTTTAGGAATAACATGCTATAGTACGACGAAATAGAGACTATAATAACATAGCCTATAAAATGCTGATGTACTAATAATGATATCAAACTTCTTCCTACCTTTTTTTATGACATCAAACATTATTATGTAGTCTAGGAAGTCAGTAGGATGTCGGACTTGTAATGACTAAAAATCGCATTTGCCTTCCCTTGCCCTATAGGCAATGAGATTTATGACATTCACAATGACCATGGCGGGCTATGGTCCGGTACAACCATCGAACAGGGCGAGGCGTCCTCGCTTCCTATTCGGAGGCGTGTAGCAAAGTCGCCGCGCGCCGCCTACTGGAGTCATTGTCTGATTCCTACCTAGCTTCCATAAAGAGTTAAGTATAAAAAAAGGAATCCTTAGAAAATATTGCGTAAACCTTAAAATTTATATTTTCTCATGCTTCAATAATTCTAATAACTTCGTCATTTCTATACAAAGCTTAATCTTTAAAAGACTATCAATTATTATCCATCTTTTTTTTAACACCTATAGTTTTTAATAATCGCGTATTTCATTATGCATCTTTATCACCCCAACTGATAATGGTTTATTTTAACCCTCTATTAATGACATCCGGTGTTACACCACTTCAGGTAGAGAGCTTATCTGACCCTACATTACCACTTCTTCGAACGGTCTATTGTTTTGAGAATATTTTAAGAAAATATTTACGATGTTACGGTGACTCATTGCCTGGGAATATTGTAATCCTTTATTCACTTATCTCTGTTTTATGAGTATTACGCAGTGTGAAAGCAAGGGTTTTTAAAAGATTAAATGCAATGGTGCTAATACGTTCCTTAAAACTTTCGTTATCTAGGAATTCTTGTTCTTGTTACCAAAACCCAACATTCTTCTATAAATCAGTTTCTGATATCATTACGCAGGTGAGAATTTAATCTCAGTGTAAGGTAAAGTTAACAATTTCGTTAGGACATGTTCTTGAGATGTTAAACTACCCAAAATTGTTGTCTTTCGTCAAATCATATGCTTTATTAGTATGTCTCATTAATCAAGTGATTGCAGCAGGGATGCTCAGAAAAAGTACTGGGTTACATCCCCAGGTCGAGCAGCGTCATTGATCATTCTATAAAATTCTTGGTAAGTAGATCTGAGTTGGAACTTGTCACCCCAAGTGGCAAGGGCTATAAGAAAAAGAAGAATGGCAATAGGTTCGCTCCCTAATACGTGGGCTTTAAAACGTACCAGCGAATTGTGAGTTTACAGCACTGCCAAGCTTTCAGGAAATCATGCGTGATGACATGTATTTAATAATTCTGTTCTGGTACTTATTTGTATTCTAAAAAACTTCTTGCAGCTACCTCATTAGCTTAGTGATCTTATCCGCGACTACTACGCTAGAGGCCTTGGTTTAGATTCTATATATTTTTATAATATACCTCTGCCTAAACCTTCGGAGAATATAGGCGGGATAGTATGTTATGTGTTTTATTTCGGCGTTTCTTCTAAGAGGTTGTCAGCTAGGAAATGCCGGAGCCGTCTAACTTAAAAAAATATGTAAAATATTAACTTGTAAAAGTGTCTTTAAAAGATCTTTTTACAGAAATAAATATAATTTAACATTTATATTTCTTTCCATAAAATTATTCTTCATCCATACCGTATCCCCAATCTTAAGATTTTAGTGGATATCAAAAGGTTTTCCCCATATACTTTAATCTACGTATATCCCCAAGAATCGCGTGTTTAAGTATCTATAACATTCCGGGTCTATTGTACCGCTCTTCGGTACTAGAGACATGGCAGTAATGTGTTCATCATTACACGGCCGCAATAAGAGCCACAATGCAGATAAGATCCGTGTTCGAATATATTCGCTGGGTTACATTAGGGTGGGCTCGGCGCGCCTTCGTTTGTTAGTTTCAAAGTACCTTCATGAGTTTGGATACATAATTCATGTTTAATATGAGATATGAGCCTAGCCTAGTGGTATGACCATTGGACTGGCATGTCAAAGGTCTCGAGTTTGAATCCAAGGCCTCTGATTTTTCGAAATCATGCGCGTATTTATTATTAATTATCATTCGCTTAAACGGTGAAGAAAAGCATCGTGAGGAAACCTGCATACCTGAGAGATTTTCTCGAAGGTGTGTGCAGTTTTCCAACCCGAATTAGGCCAGCGTGGTGGACTGCTAAATTGAGAGGAGACCCGTGCCAGTGGGGCAATATATGGGTTGATAATGATGATGAGATATGAGGAAATAAATAATATGAAAGTAATATAATATAGCAATAGCGTGGCTTACATCTCACATAATAGGGGCCGAGCCTATTGCAGAAACACAAATCCAAACTCCGTGCTGCTACTGTGAATTTCAGAAAAAAAATCAATAACACTTCGGCTGACTTGAGAATCGAACCCAGGACCTATAGGGTAGCTGAGGACTACTAGCGAGGCAGTTAATCTAGTGGTTCAAATTAAATTTATTAAATACAATAAAAATGGCGTACAATTACTAGATCATTATTCAATCCCTATTCCACATTACTCTATGTCACATGAGTGCGAAGTATCAGCCTCCCTCAAGCTTCCGGAGTCACAATATTCAGTCAACGCAATACTGACTTACTTAGTTGCTTCAGAATTATAGACCTTTAGCTACTACAAAATAAAGACTACGCTCACTAGATCGTACCGAAACCATAACCTATCATTATCGTCTTAACCTTTTTCTCAATAAAGTTGGTTTGTATACATTGTGTCGAATACATACTAATACACAGTAAGTATATATGTATATTTTTAATATTTATTGGTATATTATATGTATCTATGAGTATTTATTCTTATATTTTTCTTGTTTGCACCGTAAACAATCCTAGTTTGGCCCAGTGCAAATTGTGTCCATCCAAAGGATGCCTGGAAAAATCGCAGACAATGATAAGACCGCCCATTGTATGTCTTCAAATACAAGATGTATTTATGTTTGTATATTACTTAATTACTTGATGTAAAGTATATTTAAATAAATAAGTAATATATTCACCTAAGGCCAAAGCCAAAGAAGTACTGTTGTAAGTACTGCCATAGTTCACAATTATATTTAGGTTCCATATTTAATAGGAGCGAGCCTGTTGCCATTAACTGGATACAATTCCAAACTCCGTGCTGCTACATAGCAAAGGACTAATACAGACTTCTAATGAGACGGATACCTTGAATTCACTTTTAAATCCTTTGAATTATACTGAGAGAATTGCTAGTCTTTCGCCCACCAACAGTTGGTTACATCACCAACTGTAGGAGTATTCTGTTCAAGGTTGATACTCTCATGTATTATGTTACGATGCTCTGAACTCAGGCCTTTATACACACGTATTCCTATTAACGACTCTAGTAAGTGCCGGATAAAATGTAATTTTATGTATCTGGCTAGTGTTATGGTCGCTGGCTGGTTATTAGATAGATGCTAGTAGATTGGAGTGGATTACATTGTGTTCTGTTGTGACATTGATAAGGGTAGGTTTTACTGCAAGAAATATCGGTGCTTTCAGTTTATTCGAGTATTGATCGCGCAATGCCTGTGCATCTTTGCAACCACTTTGGTTTCATACCGTGCGATTCCAGAGGCATTTTCTCCCACGCACGCTTAGGTTGTGGAATCAGGTCCAGGCTCAGGTTTTCCCGAGAGACTATAGCATGGGGTTCTTCAAGAAGAGTGTGAAAAGATTTTTACATGGCAACGCAAGTGATATCTCTGGTGTTGCAAGCATCTGTAGGCTACGGTAACCGCTTACCATCAACGGTAGGCCGAATGCTTGTTTGCCACCTTAGTGGTATAAAAATAATATTTAGTTGAACCTACCTCTTATCATAATATCCTGTAGCTTAGAAGAATTAAAATGAAATGTACTTATGTATACCCCTAGTTCCCAGTTTGTTTTAGGCTCCATGTAATAGCAGGCAAGCCTATTGGTACTCGATACAATTCTAAAATCGGAACAGCTTCTGAGAATCCATAAACATACCATATACGACTTTCCCGAAGGGTTAGGCAGAGGTGTACTATTGTACACCCACCGTTTACCAGTAAAGCCCATGCAATAGAGGGCGAATCTATTGCCAGTAACCGGACAAAATTCCAAACTTCGAGCTGCTACTGAAAATTTTAGTAACAGTTTTTCAGGGAATCAAACCCAGGCCCTCTAGCGTAGCAGTCACGCTTAGGATCACTAGACTAACGAGGCAGTGTCTGAATATTTTACAGAATATATCAATAATACTGTTCGACCTAGGGACCAACACTCGTTTCCCAGGAACCAAGAAAATGAGAAAGAGGACCTCCTCTTACCAACTATTCCTGCAACGACTAAGCTAACGAGATAGTATTTTTGCATCCTTAATATTTTTCCTTTTCGTTTCTTGTAATGTAATCTTGAAAAATAAAAAAAACCTACTTCTAAATTTCATAGTACACAAGCTATATATTAAGCTTATCCTATATGAGTATACCACAAACCCTCAAAGACTACACACGTTTCTCCTATATTTCAGACAACACGAACCATTCACCTTTAGAAAGCATTATCTCCTACAACTTTCCTTACGTTTGATGTTCGCTCGTGTGGATGTAAAAACGCAATTTAAATGCTCGACAATGTTTAAAGTTGGCGACTGACCGACATAATTCGAACGTAATGTAACATGGTAGGTACAAAGCAAACCAGAAATTCATCGGACGCTTTAGTCAACTAACCTACCGAGAACACTGCCTGTGACGTCGTATTTCTCGTCCACATTCTTCATTCTTCAGGTGACGTAACTAAAAAAATGCAGGCTGCCTGAGATCGAGCTTTTCTTTTGCTAAAATTTACATCTTTATAGTTTTGTAGACCCCAATATCTTTGGGATATTCCCGCCCGCTCCACGATTTTTTTTCTAAACTCTCCAAAACTAAAATGATTAAATATTATTATTATTTTGTAAAATCAAAAATCTTTTGAGCTCCTGATAATGAATGTATGCAAAAAATAATTTTAGAGAACAATAGATTTGGAGACCATTATAGTACCTTACCTCTCATTTGTCTAACAAATGCAGGCGTCATAACTATGACGTTATTGAAATAAAACTACTTTTTACGAACTTTCGGACCCTTTACAGCGTCCATAGTCCCCGTGACTATGGACGCTGTAAAGGGTCCGAAAGTCTGAGGACTGAGGTGGTGGGTGTCTTGATGATACAATTACTGACAGCTACCCTATATTTTTATTGTTACATGATCAATGAAATTTATTACTGCACTTTTTAAAAGTCAATATTTAATTAATACTTTATTCGTGTAAATGTCAGAAATCAATGTATGACGTTATTATTTGACATTAGGTACAATATGGTGAATGACTTCACTCTCCAGGTACCCATTTATTATTCATGCGTGGCTTTTCATACATGTTTCTTTTTGCGTAAACAATTTACGTTGGTAGTAACGTAAAACTATTAAGGTCTACAATTTAGATGGTAATCAAGTACTTCAGTTTATTTAGAATTAATTGCTTTTAGGAACATTAAAAAAAAAAATTGCTACAAAAAAGTCTTTAACCTAAACTCACATAACATATTATGTGACATTAACAAAATATTGATGAACATGACATTATATGCAAATGTGATTTAAGTATTTTTAATTATTTGTTATTGTAAAATGTATTGAACTTTTTCTAAGTGGCAACACGTTTGACGCAGCGGTTGAGCGATCGGCTTTTGCGCACGTAACAAATATTTGTATGACCTACAGGTAGTTGTTTCGGGTCTCGGTGTTTGTGTATGTGAAAGTTGTAAACGCACCCTAAGATGATGGAGAAAACCTTAGTGCAGTAAAAAAAAAAAAAATTCTAATATAAGCGAAGATGAAATTTTGTTGGTACACAATGGTATGTTAAGCATAATGAGCACACGGAGGAGTTTGAGATTTGGCATAATCAACGTTTATATTACAGAGGAGTGAGAAAAAAATATTTTTTTTTATATTCCTGAAAAACATAATTATGCACTCGTGTAAGACAGGACCAGTTAATGCTTAAAGACATTGACTAACTTTTACATAAAATTAATCGTAACCCAGTGCCAAGTTTTCTACCGTATTATTCAGTATGAATACCACCTACATTTTATCTGGGGATAAAAGCCAAGAACCTTGGTTCATCCACTTACCTTTTCACTTATAATACCTCCGTGTTTTTAATGAGATCAGGACCTTTTCGGATTTTTATTTCTTTTGCCTAATTTGGGCCAACTTGAAATGAAAGACTCAGGTTGCTTCTGAGCTAATTGCCTGTTGGCGATTACCCTCAAGTAAAGAAATTGGAGATTTTTAGATCTCGGGTAATGGATGCCGTTCAGTTTTTTTACATTAAGAACAAGTGATGCCAACTAATAAGAAAAGTATGTTCTTTACAACTTTGAAAGCACCGTTCTCCGATTTTGTATATTCATCATAAAACATACCGTCATACCTGTATTCCCCGAAGGGTGAGGCAGAGGTGTACTAATGTACATCTATAGTTTGCCGGTATGTTAAGGTCCCACATAGTAGGGGCGAGTGTTGCGTTTACCTACAACATTTTGTTTATTCTCAAGAATAAGTCCCATTTCTTTGTAATCGAATTAGACCAACTAACACTAACAACGTGTTTATTTAAATTAAAACGTAACGACGTCCCCTTCGAAAAACTTTAATTAATCAAGATTAATAGCTTACACTTTAACACTAGGGCCCCAAGGAATAACAATTAAGCTAGCAAAGACGGGCACAATCCTTATTTTTTCTGCTAAGGGCGAAACATGTAGAGGAAAACAAAGAAACTCGATTTAGAACCCTTCAGGGGTCGTGGGGAGCGTATTAAATTTGCATTAGGCGAAATTGAAATACGCCCTCCGATGACTCGTTACGAGGGAATACTAATAATGTCGTCAATTCACATCGGGAAGATCTTCAAAGTCATGCCGGTACTATTTGATTAATTGAATCATTTTTTGCCTTTTCCCCTTTGGAGGTACGGTGGGGAAATTTGTCAATACGCTGTGTTGCACCCTGAAGTATCTATTATATTGAATGAGTCATTAAGTCGTCGATAGGGGGCTGTTTTAAGAATAAGTTCTTCTTAGATGCACCTCAAATAGACGTCTTTAGATAAGAATGACTACATGAGTCAAAACTTTGTATTTCGTCAGGATATAGACTATTTTCATCTACTTTTCTACATATTACCAAGGTGCCTGGCAATAATGGCAAATAAGTTTATCATCTTTTGTATTGCTTGGGGATGTATTATTTGCTCGTATTATTTTGGGGATCACAGTTAAGTTATGACTACGATAAGTTAAGTTATCAAACAATCTGCAAGGTTAAGGTGCGCCAAACGCTTTCAGTCTATGGATGGTTGAGCATCCTTAACACAATATCGAGACTCCTCCGTGCCCTGTTGAGCACGTAAAACCGTCATCAGTCTCGCTTGTCGTACTGCACCTATGACAATCGTTAGTAGTAGTTAGAAGCTTAAAAACCTGACAACCTGTCTATCCTCAGGACATCAGTATTGCTCAGAAATTGAGTCTGATGGCAGTCGGTTTGTGTAAAATATTTCATATTTGTGTAATATCTGATTGGACTGGAAGTCGACCCCAACATAGTTGGGAAAATGGTTTGGAAACAGAGTTATCACTCTGGATTGTTTTGTTGCCAACATAACCTTTTGTCCGTTAGAATTAAAGTGTACACCCAGCATTATGTCAACAAATAACTGTGTAATAGTCATAAGCTATGATCATAGTCACGTCTCGTCGCCAACAAAGGTCCGTATCGCATTCATCGCTTTCGACCTCCACGAGTCCACGTTGACATTTAGTACTAATTGAATTTTTGTGGGTTAACTGTACCATATGTACTGTTAATTCTTGATGACGTAATTTACTTGGCTTTTAGGTGCAATTAAGTTAAATTCTAGGCTTTCACAATCAAGTGGCAATTAGAATCAGAGGTTGAATGAGTGCCATACTTTTTTATAAAGTTCAATAACCCTCAATATAGCTCACAGTTCTAAGAAATTCGTTCGTGAATTGAAAAATCGACATTAGTTAGAATTCTATAGAGCTTTTAAACCCAATTATTTTTTTATGTGTTTATTTGCATACTACAAACTAATTTTAACGGTGCTCGCGCTGTCGCTTGAAGGAAACTCACTGAGAAAATAACATTCATCTCCAAGTGAACAATCTAACTTACAATGAAATTGAAAGTAGATTTTTTTCTGCAAAGTTTTTGGTTATATTACGATTTATTTTAAAATTCCATCCCATATTATTGTCGCTATACTCTAAGAGTGGCTCGTGGGTAAGTAATACTTAGCCATCAACACTGATCAATCTGTGGATAGGTAACACGTCGAGACACCTCCGTTTCTCAGAGAGCTCGTAAAGCCGTCGGACATACAGTCAGCGTCAAATAGTTAGTGACACTCAGAGTATTCAAATAAATAGACGCAACCAAAAAGTCAATAATATCGGTACAAACAAAGTTTCCATATTGTTGTCAACATTATAGTCGTTCAAAAGGTCGAGACGTTTAAAACGTCATATAGATAGGTTCAGTCAAACCGTCATAAATATGGTAACAGTCATCCCGCCAATGGTACCCAAGCATTCTAAGTGTTCAAAAATATGGAACACATTAGAAAAATAAACTTTACTGCTATACATTTAAAATATTATTTCTCACATCAATTAATGTGAAAACATTTATACACAAAAATGAAAGGAATAGAAACTACTGTTGTCCTTTTCATTTTAAGCATGACGTCATAGACATGTCTTTTGTTTTGTAAAGAATTTCGTGCATAGCCGTTTACGATACTTAGCAATATACAGCTGACTAAAAATAGATGTACCTGAACCTCATTGATAATGAGTATGACTATATATCTCATAGAGCAAGAGTGCATAATTAAAATATATGATTCAATATCATGATCATTTTATTTTAACAATGAACGTCGACAAAACTAGACTCGATAGTGCTTGCAAAAAGAGGTGCAAAGTTTTTAACCTTATTGACTATTATTCAAAAACTGCTATTTTAAACATAAACAAGGTAATAGTGTGGATGAATAACTAAAAATAGCAATAAAATAATGTCAATACGGTCGATAATCGCTTGCATCTTTTCAATTTTCTCTAGTTTTCGACTGCTTACCATCAAGCGGGCTGTGTGCTTGTTTATACATATATGTGCGAATATATAGAAATGAGAATCTAGAGAGATGAGTATAATTCGATAGGTAACTACACGTAACATCTAAAACGATAGGTACATAAGGATATTCCCAGTTCATTTGAAATATCTGATAAGGAGACACCTTCCTCCCTCAAATATATAATTCGATGTTTTGTGGTGTCACTAATGCGTAGCCATATTTCTAGCTTGCTTTAGTTTTGCACTTGACATTGATATTACTGATAGATAAATATAATGACATGCAAATATCACTAGATTGCCTAAAGAGGTTTTCATCTTTGGGAAACCGTTTATTTCTATAACATGCTGGTTTATTTTTCGAATGTGTTCCATATTTTTGAACACTTAGAATGCTTGGATACCATTGGCTGGATGACTGTTACCATATTTATGACGGTTTGACTGAACCTATCTATGTGACGTTTTAAACGTTTCGACCTTTTGAGCGACTATAATGTTGACAACAATATGGAAACTTTGTTTGTACCGATATTATTGACTTTTTGGTTGCGTCTATTTATTTGAATACCCTGAGTGTCACTAACTATTTGACGCTGACTGTACAACGACCGGTGTCATATGAACATATTTATAACAGATAGTTAGAAGCCAAAAGCAAAAAGCCTAACAACCAGTCTATCCTCAGGATATCGTCCGTACCTAGGTAATTGGGTTGCGAAGGTCTGATGGTTTAAAATATTAATATTCAGCCGCTTAAGGTTAGACTGGAAGCCGACAAGTTGTGGTAGTATTCATTGTAGTTGGGAAAAGGCTCGTAAGATTACTGTCACTATACTGGGCACGGGACTCCACTCAGAATAAAAACAAGCAAGTGCGGGTTGACCTTTACTATATGAATACTTGTAGAAACACATACCATTACTAATTTTTTTCCCGAGAGGGTATACACTAATATAAATCCATATTACAGGGTCAGTAACGCGCAAGGGATACCCCTGGTGTTACAAGCGTCGATAGAAGGTAACCCCTTACCATCAGGTGGGCCGTATGCTTGTTTGCCACCTTAGTGGTATTTATAAAAAAAATAATTACGGAGCTTATGAGACGTAACAACTGAGGTCTCAAGATGATAACGCGCGAGTGATACCACTGGTGGTATGGACGTCTATAGAATGCGGTTGCCGCTTACCATCAAGCTTGTTTGACAAGTTATCTCAATAAAAAGAAAAAAAAACCTTGTAATAACTACATAATTATACCTATTACAAATTTTAGAAAATCTTTCATTTTTTTTTATTACATCATATGAAATGTGACGTCACAATTTCACCAGTGAATTCCTGCTTATCAGATGTTACATTGTCCTGGCACGGACATCGACGTCACGTTTACAGCACGTGCTGTAATCACGTCCACCGCGTCACGTATCGTGTAACCGGCCTAATTTGTTGATCGTAGGCTGTGCTCGACTGTACTAGTGTACCGTCGAAACAAAAGTGTGCTTGATTTGGTTCAATGCTATTGAAATATTCCAATTAAGTAATTAATAGAGCATTTATATGATAGTGCTAGCAATCAATAGCATTAAACAAAATATCCCTTGTCTATTACCTACTATGCTACTCATTGGGAATATGCAATTGACCTCAAGGAACATGGTATTGGGAACTGGGGAAATAAAGTAAGTAACCGTCCAGATTTTGAATAAAGGGTCGCTGGTATGCTTATATATCATAAAATCAAAGTTCTTTTGTAAAAAAAATCGTTCACAAATGTTAACACGACATTTTGTTTTCTTATTGTAACCCATTCATTTCTAAAATAAAAATATTGTCACTTGACATTTTCGTAAAAATTATCGATTATTTAGAAAAACCTTCACCTTAACGGTTCATTAAAACGGTTGTAAGCGACAAAAATCGCCCTTAAGTGTTGATGTCGCACTAATGAACATTTTATATTTTTATACGTACCAAAAAAGCTTCGTTGAAAGACAGTACTGAGTGACAAGCGTTGCTGTAGGTAAGGTGAAGGGCGTTCCTTAATGACATTCTCAGCATAATTCCTGATGGATAGGGTTGCCAGACTGTAGCCGGACATATTCGGCTTATTTCGTGACATTTTGTCTGCTGTATTTATATTGTTATTTATACTGCTAAAAATAAGCGTCTCGCGTGGTAGGGATTTGGTATAACGTTTTGTGTTATTTATTCAAAATGGCAATTACCCATTAAGCGTACCTATACTTTTTTATTGTATTTGTATCATCGTTTATTATTGGAAAAAATGTTTGTTATGGTCAAAATGCTTGTGTTGTGAAAATTTCAGTTAGATCCTCTTAGGGTGCTTTAACATAAACTTTATTTAGAATTAAGGAGAAATAAAAAATGTCTGAAGCAGTGATAGCCTAGTGGTATGACCATTGAACTGCCAAGTCGAAGGTCTCGAGTTCGAACCCAAGGCACGCACCTCTGACTTTTCGAATTCATGTGCGTATTAATAATTAATTATCACTCGCTTAAACGGTGAAGGAAAAACATCGTGACGAAACCTGCATACCTTAGAGATTTTTCTCGACGGTTTGTGAAGTCTGCCAGCCCGCACTAGGCCAGCGTGGTGGACTGTAGCCTAACCCCTCTCAATATGAGAGGAGACCCGTGCCCAGCAGTGGGACAGTATATGGGTTGATGATGATGATGATGAAAAAATGTCTTCGTCGAGTCTCTTAAAATTATGATCTAGCAACCCTATTTAGATGAGTCTAAACGGCTATAGTAGGTACTCAGTTTCCTGTTGTATGATTAATGTTTCCGTCCTTTCGACACTATAGAAAGTACGAATCAATTTGTATATTAAATGTCCCTGGAAGTTGTAAATATGTTATTTAGTTATTAATAAAGGATCTCTAAATTTATTAGACTTAGTACTAGCTGTTTCCCTGCGATGTTACTGCCGATGATCACGTTTTGCCTCAATCAAGAAAGAATGTCTCAAAATCTTATCTTAATGTTCACCTTTGTTATTTAAGGAACTTTTGTGCAAAATTTAATATTTCTAGACCCATCGATATTGTGAGTGACTACCACACTGACTGACAGACGTGTCAGCTCCAGATTTCGCTCCAGTTGAGTTTAATAGTTTTGTTCCATTTTCAAAAATGAGCAAGGCTTTAAGCATTGATGATCCACTAAAAGTATAATATAAAACTAGATTTATGTTTATGGGATTTTTGTAATGTTTCAGCAACATCACAAAAATCCTTTCAACTAAATTCAAAATATGATCAAAACTAATTCTTTTGACCTTTTTAGAGTAAGAACTGCAGTCTGAATGTTTGCCAAATGTTATCGGTTGACAAGCCGTAAAGATGTGACAAACAAACTAATATCTGGTTTCTAATGTACAGACGCCAGTAGGTCAAGCTATCCAAATCTGTCCAATTTTCCCAATTGAACTTGAACCTTTTTACGTTTCTATTAAAGTTTAAAATCTATCAAAAAATTTGATAGATTATATATAATATATATATATATATATTATATATATATATATTATATATATATATATATTATATATATATATATAGTTTGATGTGCTGGCCTCTGTACTAGGAAAATGAGAAAACTGAATGAGCTGCAGTCAGTTGATCGTCGAACTTTTTTAAAATTTACAATTCAGCACAAACAAATCATTTTTATTTACATTCATCTATTTCATCTTTTCCATTCATGGTATCCATTTTAAACGGCGATATTATGGCTATTCTATTTGTTAAAATATTTTTGTCTGTCGAACAATACAACTATATTTCGTATTTCCGCTTAATTTGTTACGCACGAAATACATGAAAATACACTTTAGTGCACTACGTGAAACAAATTGAAACTTCGTGAGGAGTTTAAAAATTACGTTGAAAAAAAGAGAAATTGAGCATACTTGTAGTATACCAAAATGAGCTTATGAACTGAGCTAAGTATTTTTTATTTTGACTGCACGTTTAGCTCTACACTTGCGTCGGGTGGCGTAGATTAATAATAAATAAATACATTTACTGCCTCATTAGTCTAGCGGTCCTAAGCGCGACTGCTACGCTAGAGGTCCTGGGTTCGATCCCCAGGTCGAGCAAAGTGTTATTGGGTTTTTCTATGAAATTCTCAGTAGCAGCTCGGAGTCTCGATTTGTGCCCGGTTAATGGCAATAGGCTCGCCCCCTATTACATGGGACCTAAACATACCGGCGAAATGTGGGTGTACATTAGTACTCCTCTGCCTAACCCTTCGGGGAATACAGGCGCGATGGTATGTATGTATGTATGTAAATACATTTATTTCCAAAATCATTGTACAAAACAATTTCACTACTTATTAATAACATTAAACTTTAACGTGTTTCGATAAACTTTGGTACAAAAAGTAAGATTTAACTTGTGTTAAGAGTACCAGCGTTCTCGGATTCAGGTTTTACACATAACAGTTACATTGCAGGACGAACACAGTATCAATAATTAGTAACTATTGAAATTAATGTGTGTGTGGTGTGGTTGTGTATGTATCTGAGGATGTGAGAGAAAGAGTATGTTTCATCATCAACCCATATACAGACTGTCTCACTGCTGGACACGGGTTTCTTCTCATATTGACAGGGATTAGGCTATAGTCCACCACGCTGGCCTAGTGCGGGTTAGCTGACTTCACAAACCGTCGAGAAAAATCTCTAAGGTATGCAGGTTTTCTTTCACCGTTTAAGCGAGTGATAATTAATTAATAATACGCACATGGTTTTGAAAAGTCAAAGGTGCGTGCCTTGGATTCGGACTTGAGACCTTCGACTTGGCAGTCCAATGGTCATACTACAAGGCTATCACTGCTGCAAAGAGTATGTTTGCATGCGTATAATTGTGTTTAGGGAATAAATAGTAGTTTTATAAGATCACCAATTTGAATAAATTTTGCTATCATAGTTTTGTTTTAGTAGCCATTTACATATTTTACCTTCTTGTTGACACAGGGGATAGATATTGCAAATTTTTAAATTATTGTTATTGCGCATCGAGGTAGTTATTTTTTAGCACTTATATTGATTTTATTATTATTTTAAATAGTAGCCTGTAACAATATGCCTGACTATTTAATTATTTATTTTATTGTCTATACATACATCAACAACATTTTTGAATTGCGTAATATTAGCCCTAATGCAATCAGTATTATTAATAATTTCTTAGTTCAATAGGATGCCCATGAATTCAAATTCTCCCTGTATAGTTATTATTACATCACAAGAAAGAATATAATAAAACAACTAACAGAAACTTGAATATAAACAGAGAATCTTTAAAAACAGTTACACCAGAATTTTATAATTTGTTTACTATGTGAACGTACAAGAAGTTTTACGATCGATTTGAAACCACCCAATTAGGAAGAGTCCAGATGGAATGTTATAATTATGAACACTTTTAAAGGACTCTTCCGTTGATAGTTTGTTTACAACCATATAACTTTATTAGCTTTAAATGTTTGTGTTCGTAATTACATGTAAAGTAATATTTACACTGGCTTTTGTAATTATATCGAATTACAAAATAAGTAGTCAAACTTTTAAAGACCAGATCTGTACATGCTATGATTAATTGCATCCGAATGGTCGTAATGACATAATTATAATGGACTGACATTTCGTATTCATAGACGTAATTATTGTCAAAAATCAAGAATTCTTAGATTTTGACATAAACAAATAACAGCAGAATACAATTGTAATAGAAGACTTCGGCCCTAAACTAATTACACTGAATACAAAAGACTAAAGGTATAATTAGTTCAGATTCAAACTGCAAGTATAGACTCAAACTGCAAACTATAGACCCACTCCTACAATAAAAAGTTATCAAACTATTCCACCATCACCAGCTATTATTTCAATAAAAATATAATTACTGCAATTGCTGCTGCTACTGAATATTTCATAGAAGAATATCTGGATTTCAGAATCGAAGCGCCACCTGACTACCGAGGCAATTATATCATCATCATCGTCAGCCTATTTTAGTCCACTGCTGGACGTAGGCCTCCCCTAATGTGCGCTATTTCACCCTGTCCTCGTTCCGCATCCAGGCAGTTAAAATGAAAATAAAAATGACGATTAGGGTTTCTCCTTGAAGAATCTTTAAAACCTATCTGGTATCTACCCTCTGATACCCCTTTCTACTGATACCAATAAGCTGACCACCTTACACACTGAATAATTGTCTGATTTCATTCAAACCACCCCTATAGTGGTATTATAAGCTGGAAGAAAGCCTCCAAAATGTCCTTGGTAGCTTTTACAACGCCTACGAGAAGATTATTGTATAGGTACATTCGTTTAGTATAAAAATCTCTTAGAAATTTTATATTTAACTGAGTAGATATTATTCATAGGCTATCTTGCTTTTGTATCTATCCACGTGTATGCTTTTTTATGAACGAAAACTGAAACAGTACTTCATTTCTATCAAAAAGGATTTTTTTATCAAAGTTTTAATAAAATCTGATCAACGGTAAATAAGCCAGAACCGGATATCATCCTTAAACCCAAGTATATTGACTACAGCTATTTTTTCTTCAAGTGCTGGGAGTGGATGTTCTATTAGAGTTAGAGGGGTTATTATTACAATAAAAGAGGGGTTGGGCTATTATAGACCACCACGTTGACCCAATGCGAATTGGTACACGCTGTATGAGATGATATAGTATACGGTGTTTTTTCTCACTCTTTACTTATAAAGGCTCTAGTAAATAAAATCATTCGTTCGTATAATATCGCATAAATGCTAATTAAAACGACATCCTAAGCCAATGGGAAACCATAATATATTTGCAAAACATGCACGCATTGTTGATAAGGGTAGGGGTATAATGGTGTTCCAATTATCGATAAATTTCGCACTACATCCTGTGGGAACTTTAAAAACATCACCGTCAGTTGTTTCTTTTTCCACGAAGGGTAGAAGTTATCGAGGGTATACCCTCTATTATTTATTCAATGTTTGGAGAATTCTTCCTAGTATGATTCTCTTAGTGTCTATGTTGGGCGAAAGTATGTTTGGGCGATGGAGGAGTTTATAGCTAAATAATATCTATACTAATCAATCGATAGAATAAGAACTGAACTTCAGTCTGTGGATGGTTTTAAACCACTATAACACTTTGAGATTAAGACCTTTATTACATTAGATACATTTTATATGACGTTATAGACTTTCACGCCTTGGAGTAATGTGAAACTGTTATTTCCTGTTTTTAGATGACCACGTAATTATGAGAAATGTGAAAAAGTTAACAACCAGTCTATCCAGAATATCAGTATTGTACAATATCTACTGCAGGTTACTGGTCAAAATCGTTGCATGATCAGACGCTTCCAATATTTCCTGGGGTCAGAAAGAATGTGGTCGGGATCTCTTACCTCTTTTGCTTAAATCACTTTTTTTTATTGCATATAATAGCAGACGAGCAAGCGGCCCACCTGATGGGAAGTGGTCACCGCCGCCCATGGACATCAGCAACGTCGGGGTCAGAGCTGTGCTGCCGCTTTTGCTAAATAAGACTAATTGAACCTTTAGTAAACTGTGGATCTGCTGAATTTCAACTTGCAAGTGAATGTATAGAAGGCGCCAACATATTTTTGTTATTATTATTATTTGTTATGTTTCTAAACGTATGGTGAATGTATAAGCTTCTCAAGAATGACGTAACAGTACAGTTGAAGCAATAAAACATCATAAACATTGGAGAACCCGTTTAGAAAGCGTTTTGTAAACAAACTTATATTGGACGTCATGCTCCTATTACAACTAAATAATAATATCAATAGCAGCGTATATGTTCATTGCTGTAGTTTGCTACAAACGACTTTATGGCTATTATAAATAATTTAGGCGTTTATTTTATTATAAACTTTTTTAAATTTAGTTTTTATGGCGACCTGAGTCTGTTAACCCTTTTCTTCGTCAACATTTATCAGGTACGGTAGATGAATAGCATTCCTATATTGTCAAATAATTAATGTCCGTCACATCATTATACTACTTCAGTTTCTCGAAAACTACTTTATATTTTGAAATAAAACCTACTTTTTTACAGATTTTATCGCGTTTATTGATATTATTAATCCCGACGTTTCGGACCCTTTACAGCGTCCATGGTCACGGGTAGACTGAAGTGGTGGGCGTCTTGATGATATAATTACTGACAGCAAAAAAGCTACATTTTTTATTGTTACATGATCAATGACATTTATTACTAATTATTAATTAAAACTAGATGGAGCCGGCATTTCCTAGCTGACGACCTCTGAGAAGAAACGCCGAAACAAACTCAGAGAATCATGGTCTCTTTTAAAGTAACAATATTCAATGATCATGTTTTAGTTATTGATTATTGGCAATCCGATTCACGCAGAACGAGCTCACAGTATCCTTTGGTCTTGCAGTTGTAGACCTGGATTTTGGATTAATAGAATTTATAACAGGATTTCAAGCAGGTGGTAAGACCCAGCCATCTTCTCTATTGAAATTTGAATGTTTTTTAATTTCAATAGCCTCACGAATCATCCTGGGTAGGTATCGACTTTCCTTCGCGAGGATTTGTGGTTTATCAAATCTGACCCTACCCTACCCAGGATGACCGTAAAAAGTAGGTTTTATTTCAATGTATAATATTCGCGTATATGTCAGAAACCACTTTATATTTATCGTCCATCACAGACCAGTCAAGTTCGAGGTGAAAAAAAATACAATACTTCAAGTAAAAACTGGTCATTCACTTGTTGTGAGTACGTTGACATCACTGTGTTCACGTATCGGTCACACTTAGGTCAGACTAGGTTACTTAGGCACCCTCTATCCATCAAATTTGAATAAAAACGAGTACTTAATGATTCAACCCAAACTCCAAACAAAAAAAAATTTAGAACTCACCAGAATATTCATCGGCAAAAATAAAATAGAACGCAGAAATCAATGTAGAAAAATGTTATAGCAACCGCAGAGACATTCTGTTCTAGGTGAAAGAAAACTAAAATTTACAACTATGAGAGTCGATAAAGTCGATTGTATGAATCCCCCGAGTGGCTCCGGTCTCGATTCGTACGCCACTTACTGGAATGAATGTTGCATGGAGCCAACAGCTGAAATTAGAATGAATCGATGGCTTCCACAGTCTTTTGTCGTTGAAAACTCATTTAATTTTAGTACGTTCGTATTTCAAAATGAAACTTTAGATATATCGTGATGTCAATATAATCATAAAGGTACGTATGGAATTCCTTTTTTGAAACGATCATTTTAGAAATGGGTTTTACATTTTCAATGGTACTGGCTGGCAAGATTTTCTCAATGGTATGAGGCATATTAAAGTCTTATTGAAACGAAACTGATTTTAGAAGCTTTAAGTCTAATTCTTACGTAAGAGTTTTTCTGCTTAGCGTTTTTGATCCTGCCTTTTACTAAGATGGGCAAAAAATTTCCGTAAATCACCCTGATAATTAATTCAAGTACCAAGTTTCTTATTTATTGTTGTTTAGCTAGCATGCATTTATAGAATAACTAACATTTATACATTGCTCACAATTGAAATAATAACATTGGTCTAAATAAAAATAGCCGACAAACTATCGTTTAATCTCTCTACAACATTTTTTTTTTTAAATGATTGAAGATTTAAAAAGATTTAGGTACTTAAAATTTCCTTAAACAATTCACTTATCACATAAATATAAGTAACAAAAAAAACGTCACAATATGCGCAATGCAATAATAGTAAGCTCTCTGAACCGAGTACCAAGATAGCATTCTCATTTAGACAATACGAGACTCAGTTGAGCCGCGGCAATAGATGGTCCAATTTGCCTCTCTGTAATCGAGCGTTGAATGGACCATGCGCCATGAAATTAGATCATCGTGCCGCTTTATTTAATGTTTTTGTATTACCTTATGTGTCGTGTGGTGGAAAAAACCTAGAAGAAACATTCTAATATCTTCTTAGTACTTATGTAGCCCTGGTAGAAGTAGTGTAGCTTAATTGTTCTAGCAATCAATTATGGTAGTAGGTATTTTCATTGGATCTGCAACTTCAAAAATCGGGGTTGAGTTGTTGTTGTATATTTTTCGGGTTATTTTTTCTCTCTGAAGACAAGACGTAGGGAAAAGCAAGCACAATCTCTTTTCTATATAACCTATACATATACTTAACTAGAAAAACAAATTGCAATTAAGTATTAAACGGTACAAAAGGAGAAAACACTTTTTTTCCTTCGGGTTATTCAACTTTTTAAGTACGCTCTGATAATTTTCCAGCATAAATCATCATTATTTTACTCACTAACTTATACTGAACACAACAACAAATACCCTCAATAACAGGGTTATTTTGAATTATAAACTTGCAAAGCCCAATTGGCCGAAAACACATTCCAATAGTTCTTTAAAAATTAAATGATTGCTTCGAATAAAACCTTTTCAATTTTTGCTCATGTGAAGGTTGATCATTTTTCACTCTTATTACTAAAGTGGTCAATCTAGATCGTAGATTGCCAATGTAAGTCCTTTAGAACACATTGTCCACAAGACATTCTGGCTAGGTCATACAAAAATAAAATCAAGAACAGTAAATAGCATTATATTTTTCAATATTTCGTTTGGTAAATTATTTTCTATTCAGACTTAATTGTGTGGTTTCATCAATCATTCACATTCCTAAGCCTTAATTAAGACAGACTTCGTAAATGGTAATTATCTGATTGAAGAAGTAGTTATAAATATTTAGTAAACATAATTAAAATTTGTTAAGCTCGCCTTATAAATAAGTAATTAGGTACTTACTTGCTTTTATACTGAAGTTAAATAAAACATTTAGTGATTTCAATGTTATTTACATTAAAACCAAAAGAATCACTACATCTTACTCTCACTATACCCAAAGCATCCACAAAACAGCTTGACTTTTACACCCATGGCGGAACAATATAGAAATTATTATAGGGGTAGCGTATATAATTTTATTGATCAAAATACTTTCCCACAAAAATTCAACACGAAGTATAAGTGAACAAAAACTATTTTATTAAATTCCGTGACCCCACATAAATAAGGCGGGGCAATCACGTTTCGCATCGCAACAAGAGCAAAACAACTGGCCCAATTAAAATTGACACAGACAGCTCCCAGAAGGTGTCGCCGTTCGCATCACTCGCACGCGATCTCAGCAACGACGCCTGCTAATCGATACCATTAATTTTATTCTGTCGGATGTTGTTTGCTCAGAAAATATTCACCAGTATTTTAATGAACAGGAATTTGGTGAAATTCAAAACAGAACTCACTACTGCTACACTCCTGTCACTATTTACTGCTCCACATTTTACTGAACATTAATTTGAATACACTATTTCCATCCCTAATTAGAGACTCCAACCATTTTTAGAAAATGTTTTCGAAACAAATTGGCCGAGTAATAGCATTTAAAATGTAAATTCTAAAGGGGTAGATAAGTTTTGTGTGGGGTGCGTAATTAAAAGAGACGCGTCGTGCGACAGTCGTGAGGTGCATGGTGTCTTATCGGTTGGGTTTTAATTTGAGGTTGGCATGAGACACGCGAGCCGATCACGCGACAGAACGCATCGACCGAGTACAACACTACCCGCGCTTTTTAAAATTATTTCTTTTATATCATTATCGAATGCTCAGACTGCCAGCATTGTGCGGCGTATCGATTTAAAAATAATTATTTCGAATATTCGATCGCAACCTGGCGGACGTTGACACTTTAAGTTTTAAAAAAAGCATGTAACGATTGAGTAAGCATAGTTTATCAATCAAGAACACACAGGGGAACCCTTTTGTTTTTTTTAGACCCGGGACAAAGCAAACTTAGGAAATGAGATTTCACGTCACAGTTTTTTGGAACAAAGTGCTGGTTGCGTGTCGGATTGTAAATAATTAGCTCATTCAGCCGCACCTATTGCGTCGCCGCCATTGTTTGTTTAGAAGCAAGACATTTTGGAAAAAAATAATTCTTCCTATTCAAAGATATGCGATTTATAAATATCAAGTGATTCGATACTTAAAAAATATATCTAGTGTTATAATTGACTTGTAAAAGTGTATTTAACAGATTTATTTACAAAAATAAATAGCATTTATCATTAATTTGATAAAACTTAACACATATTAAAAGTAATGATAGCCTAGTGATAGCACTGCTGAATCCAAGGCATGCACGTCTGAATTTTTTAAATCATGTGCGTATCACTCGCTTAAACGGTGAAGGAAAACATCGTGATCAAACCTGCATGCCTGAGAGACTTTCTCGATGGCGTGTGAAGTATGCTAACCCTTGACGGGCTAGCGTGGCGGAATATAGCCTAATCTCTCTCATTCTGATAGACAAGACCCGTGCCCAACAGTGAGACAGCATATATCAATTGATGATGTTGAAATCCTATTACAGTAGTCTGAAATTTATTTGAATCGTATATAATTATTATCACTGATTTAGATCAATCACAAAAAAAGTGTGTGTGCATTATGTACATTTCACTGCGACACTTTTCGCATTATTAACAAGTGTAACGTTGTTACACCAAACTGTTATTTCAAAGAAACAATTTCAGGAAATTTCTTGGAACAACTGTTTCAAATAACTACGCTAAACTAATAAGAGCCTATTAGTTGACTTCAAAGTTAATCTCAATTCAGTGTTATTGCCAAGAATTTAGGAGAATTTATAGGTTCAGGGACTTGAATGTTTCTAATTCCATCATTAATTGAAGATTCGTGGCAAGTATGATAAGTGTGCCAAGTTTAGTAATATTTTGATCCCTCCTATTTGTCGGTACATTGATTTACAATAAATTTACGGCACGAGTACTGTATTAGTTAAGGAACTTTGAATTCTCTATGATATAGGATATTAGGATAGAATAGAATATGAGGCTAATATGTTATGAAGTTCACAACTTTAGGTATTTGAAGGATTAATGACTTTTGTTTAAATAGTCAAAGAAGGTGGCTTTGCACTTCAACTTTAAAAAATATAGACATACTTATGGCTAGATTCATATTCTTTTAGATTCAATATAGCTCTTGCAAACTGATGTATAAGAATCCAAATAAAGTCAAAGTCAAATGTTTTATTTCAATTAGACCAATAAAATAGCACTTTTGAAAAGTCAAAACTAGTTGCACGGTTCCAAAAAGTGGGTCTTATGGAGAAGAACCGGCAAGAAACTCCATAGACACTCTTTTTTAAAAACAACATGATTACAATGTTAATCTTGGTTTACAAGTTTGTTATGAATAGTTAATGAGAACAGTGCAGTTTGATGTGTACTTACTAATAAATTAATCCAGAATAATAAAAAAAGGGAAAAATTCGACCCGACACACAGAAGAAAGAAAGAATTGCATTTCAAACGTCCAAAATTAATTTAAAAGGCGAAAACAATACAGAATGTTGGGAGCTTATTGAATGCAACTTGGAGGAGTCGGTTGGGAAGAAATGAAATGTTTAATAACGTTCCTAGGCAGTGAGCTAGTCACCCTCTCTTACCCTTCATGCTTGGTTAGTTCAAGCCTATTATTTGCTTTAATACTGATAATAGTTGCTTTATTCATTATAATATGTTCAAGATTTGCAGTAACAGTGGTATGACCATTGGAAAAGTTTTTAGTCATTGCCAAGTTAAAAGTCTTGAATTCGAATTCCAGGCACGCACCTCTGACTTTTCGAAATCATGCGCGTATTTAATCATTAATGATCACACGCTTAAACGGTGATGGAAAACATCGTGAAGATACCTGCATGCCTTAGAAATTGTCTCGACGCAAAAACTTCTACATAACTACATACCTACTCCGTTTCTGAAAGTGATAGACCGATTATTAGATATAAATTCCTTGGCAACTTACTTTCACACAAAAAATTTTTTTTATGAGATAGGTTAGCGTTTGACCACAATCTCACCTGATGGTAAGTGACGATGTGGTCTAAGATGTAGCATGTTTACCCAGAAGATACCTATTCACTTAACTATGAAGAACAAAACTCTTTCATCCCCCGCATCAATCTTTGGAATTCTCGGATATTGTAATATTTATTTAGCCTATTATTCTTAGTATCATACAAGTAAATACTTACTGTTTCTTATGCATCTGATAGAACGTCCTTCGCTTCTAAATTCCATAATAAATTACCATCACCAAAAAATTCAATTAAATCACCCTCCGTCACAATATCAGATTGTTACGAACAGGAGCATATTTGTCACAACCTATTGTTTATTAATACACAGTCACGAACGTCTAAGGGTGGGGTTATTAGTTTACAAGTGTATCAGACGCCCCCTTTATTTATTATTGACTCAGTACTCGCGGGAGCACAATATTACTTCCCAACTCTTTCGGAAGTTTGCCTTTATTATTGACATCTGCTGCCTACAGGAAACACGGCCACGTTTCATAAACTTCATCGCGTATTAATTCGCTTTGTCATTTATATCGTTCATCGATTGCTGAGAATTTAATTTTGTGTTTGTTTAGGACAGCGTTTATTTGGTTGTTATTTGCTTCGACAGGAATCGGATTGTTTGTAAAGGATTTTGTTACTTCAATAGCAAGTTTATATTCAATTTTTGAATTCTAAATGTGATGACATTATTTTATGTAAGTACCTAACTGTATAATGCAACAATGGATTGGAACAAGTCGTTATTCCTTTAAAATTAAAGTCCGGCAACATTTCGAAAGAAATTGGCATAATCATAAAAACACTGATATATTTTTAGCATTAATAAAATTATACCTTATACCTTAAGTCCGCCTCCGTAAAATTATTCGATCGGCAACATACTTTAATCAAATTTTGCTAAGACTTCATAAATTACTATACAGAATTTTAACAAGCTAACAATAAACACATTAGGATCAATATGGAATAGAACATAGGTACTTTATTATTTTATTAGTTTGAGAATATGCAATACTCGATTAATTCATAATTAAATTAATAACTATTCAACATCATCATACTCCGAGCCTGTTTTCAACTATGTTGGGGTCGGCTCCCAGTCTAATCAGATGCGGCTGAATATCAGACCTCCGAAACCTAATTTTCTGGGTAATACCGATATCCTGAGGAGACACTGGTTTTCAGGCTTTTTGGGCTTCTGACTGCCACTTAGGACTGTCATAGGTGTTTGCATGACAACCGGGAACGACGGCTTTACGTGCTCTCCGAGGCACGGAGGGGTCTCGATGTGTCAAGAATAGTTACCCATCCACAGAATAACTGCAACTAGCACAGCTTAACCTTGCAGATTCGTTGATCAGCTTAGTTATTGCCTACTTATCCACGAGCAAGACGAACTATTCATCTACTATACTACATCTAACTATATTTACGTAAAGAATTCCGCTTATAATATCTAATAACTTTACGAGGGTTAAATTTGACATAAAACACATAAACAGTGCAAAATAAGTAACAAACATACTTTTATGACCCGTTGAGATCATAACAGTAATTCACATTACCGTGATATATGTCACTTTGCTACCGTCCGATGTCGCAGCTCATTATGACCGACCAGTTAGGGCTGAGCCATAAAGGACACATGAATAATAATAACAATAAATTGTTTATTTAGATAAAAGGTGCAATACTTTTAACACTGTCTTACAATATTTAAAAATTATGGCTAATTACATTTATGTATGCCTGAACTAGGTTGAACCTGTGTTTCATGCAAGGAAGTGCATAGATAACATAAATTATAAATTAACAACTTAAATACACTTAATTATAATTATCTATAAAGTATCTAATTTTTATGAACTAATATATAATATATTGAAAAATGCTAAGTACGTTATTTAATTGCATACTACGAGTAACTGTTCTGTTTGTTCGTAAGAGATGCTTTGTAAATATTGACTTAGACATTTTTGACAGCTAAAATAATTTAAGTTATAAATATTGAGTTCTTTATCCTGTTGTACAAAAATGGGTCTAGGAATGTAAAGAATCTGGTTATAAAAGTATGTTTTGATGTTGAACTTGAATAAAATTGCAAATATTTTGTTTCAATCTCATTTTCTTCACATTTCAGTGTTCTAATCTTACTTCCTATACTGTCCTACTTCCTACTTAATATTATAAGTATGAAAGTTTGTGAGGATGGATTCATGGATTGTTACTCTTCCACGCTAAAACTACTGAACGGAATTTGATGAAACTTTACAGTATAATTATTACTACCTACATCAGAATAACATATAAGCTGTACTTTATAACGATTTTGAGTTATTTAGTCAAATTACAACGATAATTATGAGTTACTTTTCCAGGCAGACGAAGTCGTAGGCAGAAGCTAATCACTTAATAACTCTGCTTATGAAACATCGTCAAGGTAAAGATGCGCTTACCACGGTTTATCTATAGATAGGTGACCATTTTTAGCACATAGAGACCACTTCCAGACCGCAAGTTATCCTGTCGTTCCTTTTTTTTATAGTACGGAAAATCCTCATGGATCCTTCGCCACCCGGGGAGACTTAAAACCGCACTTGCCTTCACTTGCTCTATAGTCATGGCCATGTGACCTTCACTTGACGTATAGTTATGGCCATGGGACCTTCACTTGTCCTATAGTCATGGCCATGGGACCTTCACTTGACGTATAGTCATGGCCATGGGACCTTCACTTGCCCTATAGTCATGGCCATGGGACCTTCACTTGCCCTATAGTCATGGCCATGGGACCTTCACTTGGCCTATAGTCATGGCCATGGGACTTTCACTTGCCCTATAATCATGGCCATGGGACCTTCACTTGGCCTATAGTCATGGCCATCAGACCTCCACTTGGCCTATACTCATGGCTATGGGAAACCTGTCGATCGTGGTTGTCATACACAAACCTATGATAATCGTTAGTGGTAGTCAGAAGCTTGCAAGCTTGACAATGAGTTTCTCCAGTATTACCCAAAAACTAGCGTACGTGGGTTCGACAGCAGCCGCTGTAATTTCATATTAGTCACAAAATAAGTGCGTTCCCGTTTACTGTATTACAATGGGACAAAAAACATCAGGTGTACAGTTAGCAACGAAAGTTGCTAAACACGATGCATTTTTAAATCGCTTTAACATTTTTTATTATGTAGAAGATACTGAGAGTAAGTTACCCGACAAGGTAGCACGAGTTCTTTATCTATATGATAATTACAATCTTTACCTTAACTAAAATTTAATTAAAACTTTCGGTGTAGTGATGTTTTCAAAATTGTATTTTGTTCAGCGACTTTCGTTGGTGACCGTACATCAATACACTTCTGCCTAACCCTTCAAGTCATACATACATGATGGTATACAACGCGCAAATATATAGGTAATACAAGTATACAATCTTATTTTATTTTAAAACCAAAAAGAGAGCTCCTCCGCTTGCTCCGCTGCCGTGTGTCGATTAACGGGCACAATGGGCACAAATATAAACTTAATAGAAAACGAAAGAAAAAAAAACCCGTATAAAAAATCTGTGATAAATAAATAAAAAGTATCTATATAATACATGCCAATATTATTTATCTCTACATTTATATCCCATCCAGTTTAGTTTTAATATCCCCCTCACCAACACGTACCACCGTGGCATATTCCTTAGGACGGTCCGTCCAATAATCTCGTCCATATTGGCTTGTTAGTACCACGCATCGGTTAGCTGTCTTTATTGGTGTTTATGGAGACCTTTCCCGAAGCAAAAACATAATAGTTTACGATACTATACTGACTTTTACGCAGCACACTGAGATACTACTTTATTTATTTATAATTATGTAGCTGATTCGACAAACATTCTATCCAAATTATAATAAATTTCATCTGGTTTACAGTGCGATGTTAAACAACCTATAATTCTTCAAAAATTGGGCTATGAATTCAAAAATACTTTTTCAAATTTGACTAGTATTTTCAGAGATTAATACGTTCAAACAAACACAAATAAAAGGTAGGTAGACAAAAAAACACTACCTCAATCAAATCGCCCTAAATTGTTATCAAAGCAATTCCTCTCCCTCTATCTGTCCATAAAACGCACCCAGCGGAACCAAGCCCAGTTCAGCACTATTAACACAACATCATAAAAGTAAATTTACATTAAACTATCTTCGACCCCCGCCCGAAACCCTTAAAATATAATTAAATCCTTTTTACGGTTGTAATAAAATCTTATGGAACTAACCACCATTTCCGTTATCGTGTGTCGCAGGTTGGTTCATAATTAATTAAAGGATTTAGTACAGGTGTAATCTGTGTAAGCAGATGCGGGACCCACACCTTAGGGTAGGTAGGCCTATAGGTATATACCTACATCTGTTATTATCTGAGATTGTCTCCTCAATTTTTGATAAGAATGCGTGCGTAATTTTATAAAACTTTTTAAAAAACAACGTAAATATTTAACAATACCTCTCATTAATCATTAGCTGAGTAGTGATTTTTATTTAATATATTTTTTTCTTAACCAATTTTTTTTGCTTAATATATGCCTTGCCTTTAAACACAGATAATTATACAATTTGCCGTCTAGAAAAATGATGCTCTTAAAATTTTAAAAGGCAATTCTGCGAACAAAAGCTGACAAGTAAATATCTCGTAACAGGGTTCAATCCTCTGTATAGGGACTTCACCTCCCAGGTTTATACGAAAATCTCTTTAATATTAAATAATAATTCGTACCTAATCCGAGAAAAAGGTGCAAACAAACCCGAATAATTTACAATGTAGCTTATCCCTTTTTAAAGTGACCGCATTCAAACACCTACCGTGTGTTTTTAGCACGATTTGATTTTGGAATACAAATTAGAATGTCGTTCGACCTTTTGACCGGCGTTTTAGTATATCGAGGTTCCATATCCGGGCCTCATAAAAAAATCTACAACTACAAGATAGCTCCAAAAAGTTTAAAATTACCTATAACATTTTATGAACGGAACTTTTTTTAAACTGCAATGAAACTCCTTGCAAGAACATTACATAATCAACCCTTAATTGATGCTCCCGTGTCGTCTTATTGCTTTACTTTTTATAAATATTAGACCACCAAAGATTTAGATAAAAAGGAAGGACCAAAAAAGTGTGAAAAGGGGTAGGTACAAGGCAACACTTCATCCGGCGTTGCAGGTGTTGTGAACACCAGCTTCCCACCAGGTGTCTTAAAAAGTATAAAATTTCGAACATTAACAACTTTGTTTTATTTTGAATTTTGAAAATCGAATCAGTCTTTACAGCCTTCGGGACCGAACGTTATGGGCTTACATTATGAATAAAATGAGATTTCAATTTATGTAGGTACTAGCTGACCTAGTAAACGTTGTTTTGCCATATAAATTATTTCAAGCCACCCTTATCACTTAGGGGTATGGAAAATAGAAAGTAGCCGGTGCTCAGACCTACTGAATACGCATATAAAATTTGGTAAAAATCGGTAAAGCCGTTTCGGAGGAGTACGGTAACTAACATTGTGACATGGAAATTTTATATATTAGAAGAAGAAGATATAAATGATTAAACTGGTTTGTTCCGTAAATTGACTCAGTGGTCTGCTATGCTTAAGGTCCTGGAATTGATTACTAGGCCGAGCAAAGTTGGTTTTTCTATGAAATTCTCAGTAGCTGCTCGGAGTTTGGATTTGTGTCCAGTTAAATGGCAATAGGTTCGTCCCCTATTATAGGGAACCTTAAATACCAGCGAACTGTGATTATACATAGTATACTTTCGCATAACCCTTCGGGGCATACAGGCTGTTCGTATGGTGTGAAAAAAATATTATTATAATATGTATGAATTTATGTATAAAAGTTACCTTATTTTTCTATACATATACATAATGTCGGAAGTCGTTGGATGCAGGCGGCATATAGCCGGTCCTTGTGGAAGTCTATATAGGAGGTCTTTGTTCAGCAGTGTTGGTATTTTTGTTTCTTCTGTGGAGAGGCAAGGTGTGTTGCCCCTCCAACCAAAGGGGGGATCCTCCAAACAGGGTGGTGGCCCGCCAGGCATACCTGGCGGGCCACAGCCCGACGGTTGATGTCGGGCGGGTGTATATATGCAACTTGCGTTGCAAATGTTACTCGCGTGATTCAGGATTTTGTTCGTAATTCCATGTCGCGCGGTCAGTGTCGTCACACTTCTTTATTGTATGTCATATCCTAGCACCTTGTTACCATTTATCGATCCAAAATTCTTACAAGTCTGAAGGTAAAACAATTAAGTATCTGTAATTACTATTACTGTGAAAACAGCATAGAAACACGTTGAAACTCCAACCAAATTTGATCCTACTTTATAATTATCCAACATCGCCTTACACGGCTCTATTCCACGTTTGAACGTGCAACTTTAATTAAACAGTTAATTCGTGTTGTTAATGCTTGAACATGACCCGTCCTATGTCGTTATTTTCATATCACGCTCCAATGTCTAGTAATGGTTACCCTCATGCTACCAATATGTGTTGACAAGTGTCCCCTAAAATTCAGGGTGGGAGGGATATAAGGACTATGCGTATGTAGTAAGATGAGCAGTATTTTTGATACATATTGCTGCCAAAATTGAAAATTTGAACTCATTAACACGCATAGGCCTATGATCAATACACTAGGCTCGAAAGGCCACAAAGTGACGTCAATTCGAAGCAATGATGTTGAATTGTTGATTCCGACACTGAGTCATGCTGCTTGATTGGCATATAATTTGCAACTGCAACATCAAAGCATAAGCTCGAACCACAATTCTGCATGACTCGATCAGAATTGTGGTAAGTATTTGCAGCAATATTACAGAATTAGGGCATAGAACTTTACTACTAGTAAATGCAACAGACTTAATGTTCGGAATTAAAACGTTTCCGATGCAAAAACTAATTGACGTAGGCTCATCGTTGCAAGGAAAGCAATTGCTTACGGCGTGCACTGTAATCGCTGGCAACCGCACCACGCGCTGTGAACCTGTTCTTTGACACTTGAAGTGTTCGCGAAATTCATCCGACAGTAGTGCGGGTAACGTTGTGTATCGATAAAATTATTTTTATTTAAATTTATTCAAGTACTTTTTTTATTATTCATAGTAAAACATTACAATTACAACAGGAAAATGCACTGGTTTCGTTCCGTCTTACCAGGGGGGACTTTGACGCTATCCCCAACCCAACTACTTCCTTAAAAAAAATATAATACACATTACGTATATACATTATCTGAATGCTATTCTGCAATTGCAGTCCTCGTAATGCAATGCAATTCTGGTAATGTCACGAGTTCTCTAGGCATGTAACCAGATCACAGCGATATGGAAGGATGAACACCTGAGTGTTCCAAATTTAACTTTGTTTTTAAAAATATTTTCATTTCGGACATTATTTTAATTGGCTAAACATATGAATGCAAAAAACTTTTTCAAATCCTGGAATTACTTAAATGACTATGGAGCCCTTTTTACCGATAGTTGATTGCACTGGTTATGGACAACCTTAGCTTAAATTGGTAACATATTCTATAAGTATGGTTTAGGAAGGAATGATAATAATAAATTATCATTTAAAATATCTCTTTAATACCTATTTAATAATAACTATTGTACTAAATCTTTTTTAAATAAGAGACAACATAGACCCATATGCTTCCTTCCTCCAAATTAACGTCTATCTCCTTCTAACTCTCTCTTATTCTCTTTCTATCGTAAATATCTGTATTCTGAACAAACGAATAACTCAGCTTTTATGAAACAAAATTATGATTTGATGACAACGTGTAACATCATATAATTAAAGCATAATAATGTATTAAAAGCATGAGCAATATGACATAACTTATTCCATCACTATGCAACCAGATTGACGCGTTGTTTGAACCGTTGCCAGCCAAGACGTAATTACTTCGCGAACAGTTTGTCAGCCAATTAAACACCTTTGCTTTATTAAGAAGCCGCACGGAGTATTCCGGTAAATAGCGAATCAAAGGGCTTCCCATGCAATTTTGAATATTTAAAGCTATGTTCCATTCGACGTTGTCTGCGGTATAGGTACGTTGATTCGGCTTTTAAGGGAAAATTTTGGCAAAGACGCTGCAATAACATTTTTTTCTGTTTACTTGTTCATTTATTTTCTTATGGAGTTTCTTGCCGGTTCTTCTCCATAGGAAACGACTACTTTGGAACCGTGCACCTAGACTCGACATTTCATAAGTGCCTGTATATGGTTTATATGAAAATTAAACTATTTTGATTTTGATCTTGTTTAACATTTTCTTATTATTGATGCTGCTATTGATAGCGACATTAAATTGAAATACATAAATTGCTGCGTACCTATTTGTGTATTAATTGCAATTAATGTTGTTGCTTATAATAATTTTCTCATTTGTTTGCAACAAAAATATGTAAACTCGGTCTAGCGTTGACATTAAACGGCACTGAAAGGATTTCCAAAAAGTTTCGAGCATAAAAAGCTTGAGGTATTCATAAACAAGTCGAAACCAATAATAATATATAATATTCTTGAACAATTTTACACAGCACCATCTAGTCCCAAATTAAGCAGAGCTTCTACTATGGGTACTAGATAATGGATATAATACTTATGTACTTTTTTTTTGTAAATACATACTTATAATACATAGAAACACCCAGACAAACACAAACACTTATGTTTAAACTACACAAATATTTGTATCCTGTGGGAATCGAACCCCATGATCAGCAGTCCGACACTCGAACCACTAGACCACAGACGTCGTCAATGCATACGTAATAATAATAATTATGTATTGTTTCATTTAAATTATTTTATTATTTATTTTCATTTCATTCATTAATTACGTATCGTTCGTTTTATAAAATCATGAACTTCAAACTTTTCAAACTCCGAGTCCTCTCGACGTTATAAATCAAATCGTAAAAGAGAAAGAACATAAAATCATTCCAGGATCATCGTAAATACTCCTTCCTTTGTTTATAGTCATCGCAATAAAAATAATACTATTGTTGGGTACCTGGCTAATAAGAGCGAACGACTAAAGCTATATCTCACATGAGTTTACAGGCTTTAATAGCGATACAAAGTATAACAAAAGGCATTAAGTTGGTTGTAAAGAGCATCCCACACAGATTTTTTCGTCATTCTCAGATATGAAGACATTGCCTATCCCATTCAGAAATAAAGGACTGTAGAAATGAAAAGGATTATTGTTTTAGTTTTATCTTAATCTAACGATATGAACCTTGGTGTGGGATGACGTAGAACAAAGAAATAGAGACGCTTTTTTATAATTAATAATTTTAATTTTAAGTAAGTAGGTCGCAGGTACGCAAAGGGTCTTTCGTGCGTCATTGTAATATAAAGAATAATAAAGTTATGTTTATTAATGTTTTATAAATTTCCTTGAAGTAAATTTATGTAAAGGAGGATGTAACAAAAACATAGATTGTATTTTACATATTTTGGTGGGAAATCGTTTAATTAGTACCTCGTTTTAATTACTTATTATATAAAAATTACTTCCGTATCCCATCCACAAAAAAAAAACAACAAGATTGGCTTGAAGTTTTTATTTATCGTTGCATTTCTATTGAAGTGTTTTTATCCCTAATTAGTATACAATAAAGTCACAATTCGCGTGTATCGTAACATTTCTTCCCTTTCTTCTTTTAAACCATGCAACTAATTTTGTTACGGTTTCCACTGTCATTTATTGACAAAATATTTCGACAACATATGTTCCATCACATAAATATTGGTGTCCTATGACATATATGATAATCGAACCCGTTGGTTCGAACTTGTTATCGGCAGTCCGAAACTCGAAACACTAGACCACAGACGTCGCCGTCGATGAGAAAGTAAAATAATCTAAACTAAAACTCGAAAATGTTAACCAAAAAAAATGCAATACGAGCCTCTCAATTCATCTCTCTGTCCGGTCCATAGCCACAAGACAGCGACATTTCGTGGTCTCAGTCATTAATTATACGAAGCTCTTTGTCCCTCAGGCACTGAGTCCATTGTGACAATATTCGGGTCGCGCCTTTCAAACTGGCTCACAATGAACTTCTACATAGACGGATCATCGCTGCGATGGGAAAGCTTGCAGGTAACACTTAATAAGATTACATTAATTCATTATCCTTGTTTTTTATCTCATTCTTGTTATTGTCTTTATAGGGTGGAATTTCGAGTGTTACTCAGCATTCTCCAAGCTCCTGAGGTATCTTGTTTGAATTACTGTTAGTTTTATTTAGACTTTGGCAGGAATGTATGATTCCCTGTCATGGTCGTGGCGAATTTCGCGGATCCCATGGCCATGACAATAGGGCACGTGAAGGCAAGTGCGGTTTTTAGTCGGTATGAGTCCGACATTCCCTGCCACCTCCCCGGGTGGCAGAGGACCCATGAGGATTTTCCGTACTATAAAAAAAAGGAATGTATGATTCAGGAATGATCACAAAAAGATTAAGCTTTTTAAAATCATTATAATTATGAGATTATTGATGGCATTCAACGCACTCAAGGAAAACAGCCCAAGTTGATTTATGAAGATGATAATGGTGGAATGTTTTCAGTTCTGTAAGAAAACTGGGTGATAGTTTAATATGCTATGTGTATTTAAGGTCACTGTTTTGCCCGTAATGAGCAAGACTTGTTTCTACTCACAGATAGAAGGATTAAAATCATACCACACTACAAAGTCAAGTCAAATATTTTATATCAATAAGACCATTAAAAAAGCACTTTTAGCACGTTCCAAAAAGTGGGTCTTATGGAGAAGAACCGGAAATAAACTCCATAAACACTCTTTTTGGAACCGTGCAAAAAAAACATGATTACACTGGCCTAGGGCGAATTAACAAATGTCACACCACTTAAGGAAATTTAAAGAGCCGTCTCAGACGCTCTGGTTTCGTCAAACGATCCCTGCAGGCGTGCAAGAAAGACCAGTGCTCTAATAATTTAGGTTATCACTACTTTTCTAACTGAAAATTATAATCAATGCTTAAATTAGTTTAGCATTTAGTTTTAATGTCTTGCTGTATTAATAAACAAAGATATTCTGCTATTAAAAAATTCAAATCATGAATGGATTGTATAAATTTTTACAATAGAATTAAAGAAGATGACTGTTGATTTATATCATGTAAGTAACAAAAATAAAACTTATTGTGCGGATCTTAAATAACTTGGGATAAGAACAGAAGAATGATGATCTCAGCAATAAAAACGTATGTCAGTTGACCATAACATAGAATATAAAAAAATGGGTAACTAAATAAAAATTAATATATCGAAATAAAATCTCAAAAATAAATACACACAAGACACAATAAATATAAGCAATTTTTTAAACAAAAGAGAAATAAAATATTTCCAGAAATAATCTGTGTCAATCCAAGATTTGAAGTATCAATATTAATGAGAAAGATTTCCCAAGCCTCCCTCGATCCAAACACTTAGATCTGATTACGAGGAAACCAATCACAACTTCTGCAATAACTGAAGAAATAGATCCTGTATCACTTTAATAATGTTAAGGCAAGGGTGATTGACCTCTGATTATATTCATTGGAGAGGTAAAGGTGAACCGTGATTCTATGTTCATACAATTTTCACACGATTCTAAACAAAAATAAGAATTATTATTATAATAATTACTATATTATTCTGAACATAGATTGATCCGTCTTCAACTCCACACTCATAAAACGTATAATACGAGGTTGCTGGTGTTCTTACGACAAACAAAAACTTCGTTGGTAAATTTAGCTACAATTTTATTATAAAACATTATTATCTTTGAATTACTGGTTGTCTATATCTTTACCATAAGATTTTCTTCTCATCTCTCATCGGAATTACTACCACCTGTAGGTCATGCTAACAATTGTTCCATATAGACATTGTACCATAGAAGACGATTGGTTAGCTAATAACGCTTTCGTCTATTAAAAATATCACGTAGGTAGTTATAAAAAAGACCGCTGAGCTTCAGATCATTGGCTTGATTCCCAGATCGAGCAAATTTTTATTTGAATTTTCTATGAATATCTCAGAAGCAACTCGGAGTGTGGATCCGTGTCCGGTTAATGGCAATAGGCTAACCGTCTGGTACATGGAACCTAAAAACACCGGCTATCTGTGGGTGTACATTAGTACACGTCTGCCTAACCCTTCGGGGAATACAGGCAACATGGTATATTAAAGAGTATGATTTTTTTAAATTATCTTTTTATGGACCATACTATATTGTAGGAACAATCATCAAAGTATGCAAAATGGCGCTGCTTGACAATAAAATAACAAATAACTAATGGTCTCAAAGACGCTTCTCTAAAAACACCCTCATAATGTTGTAATGTACGAGTATGATGCTGTCCACACAATTTCTCCAAATTAAAACCCTTTACCAAAAAGTAATCGACACAACAAATCACCCTTATCATTTCATTTCAATTCCATCCGAACTCCAATTCAATTGGAAATGCAACGCCATCATTCAATTATCAATTATATTGATTCCAATAAATTAAACCAAACAGTCGATAGTGCTGTGCTACGTAAACTAATCAACTGGAACGTGTCGTTGGACGTCACTATGCAGTGTTTGTTCCCATTATAACTTCGTTTATCCATCGGCAGATAATTTCATGTAAAAATGGATGTAACTAGAATACAATTCGTATTACCATATTTGTGAATTAAAAAAGGTCAGGCGACTGCTTTTGCTTTTCATATTCGAATATAATTGGGCGAAAATATTGTGTGTGGCCTTAAGATGACTTTGTTTTAGCATGTCTCACTTTAATTAATGGGAGTAGAATCGAGGACCCAAAAAAGCAATAGGCTAGTTTTTTATTACATAGGAACTAAAAAAAAACAATAGACACGGACCATATTATATGGAACTTAAAAAAATAAATTGTAGTAGATCTCCCACCCAACCCTTTGGAGAATACAGACACGATGTGTCTTATTTTTTCCAATTTGTTTATCACTAAAATGTTACATCCCTATCCACAATTGCTATCTTACACGAGTATAACCAGCATAACAATAAACTTTCTCCGTTACGCATATACTACACTAATCGGTGTACAAGAAGGTCCTGGTCAGTTTGGCACGTTCCAACTTACACTGGCCAGTTTCATACTCCAAGCACGTATGACAATTAATTCGAGTTGCGACTGGCTGGTTCATTAGAGAGTACAATTGCTGTGTGCCATTCAGTAAGTTAATTAATTGTGAATGTATATCACCTACACAGTCATAATATTTAGGATCAATATTCAGTATTTGGCATGACGTGATGTCAATACATTGCGGTCGTGTTTGGAGAGGATACTAATTAAATTTTCTGGCTGCACCTTTGTTTAGTAGGTTCTACATCCTAGTTTTATTTGTATGTTGATCAAGGGTTAATAATATAACAGTATGAGACACTGATAGTTGAGCGACGCAATAACTGGTGCATCTGTGCCGTCCGCTACGGTAAGTCAGCTCAAGGCTATTGTGGCTCGTTCTTCTAACTACCTATAATAGACATTACACTACATTATCACTTTAACGTACTCTGTTGGCTCCTAAAATATTTCTTGTCTTCTTAGATAGATAGAGCTAGAGTTTTATTTAGTGAACATCAAAGGACAAGTCAGAAACAAATCACGAACATTACAGCAGTAAAAATGGTGGTCTTATCGCTAAGAGCAATAACATTGGATGCAAAAGAATCGAGAAACAGATCACAAACGGATGAAGGTATAAGGTAAGTATATGTGTAAGGTCTGAGACACATTTTGACATAATAGTGGTAATTTAATTAATGTGTCATTCTGATTCTAGTTCCTGCATTCAAACAAGAATATCGATCAAATGTAGAAGTTTTGTACGAAATTGTCGCTTGATCTAAATAGAAGGTACGTCTGTTTAGCTTTATTTTCGTAACCGCCACGAAATGATACGAAGTGTATAATAATAAGATACCACAGTAGGTAGATTCTAAGCTGTCGTGATAAATATGATCATAAGTCCCTCGGTCCTGACCACAGAGCAAGAGATGGTTCTTTTTAAGATGGTAGGCTCTGTTCATACTGCAGAGTCTGGGGTAGTACCACCGTCTAATATTCTACCGCTAAGCAATAATGTGTTAACATTATTGTATTTCGTTTTGAAGAGCAATGTAATATATGAGACTTAAGACTGATCTTAGGTAGGAAGGCACAGGCAGAAATGGAAGAAGAGTGGGGCCTTCGCCCTGCAATGAGTTTGGGCTTAATAATATAATATGAGACTCAACAACACTGAGGCCTCACATTGCATGAATGACACCACTAATGTTGGTGGCGTTTATAGGCTACGGTTGTCACTGACCATCAGGCGGCCTGCATGTTTGTTTTTCTTCTTACCACAATACAAAAAAATGCAGTTTTAGTCGGAAACGGGAGGGTAGCGAAGAAACTATGATATTTTTAGCTTTATTAATAAAATTTACCTTTTTTTCAGTTACTTTTAATACACATTAGTTACTCCTTTGTAATTTATTAATCAAACACCAATGGTAACTTTTAAATCTAGGTCAAACTTCACTACATAAAGCATCATAATTTTTTTATTTAATACTCGTAAAAAAATTAATTAAAAGCATGCCTAAGTTATAAACAAGTACGTTTATGAACGTTTCAGTTTAAATCTTTACTATTTTATTTAATCGTAGTTCCGTATGGCGCTCACTATAATTTACTTTTATTGTTCGTACTGCAAATAGTAATATGAGAGTAAATTTATGTCCGATAATTTACCGAATTATTTACAGTTTTCACTATAATCGTAAAGGGTCGCTTTATTATGCGTTTTTTTATTGTTTCATAACATAGCATGTTTGGTCGTGCCTTGTGGAGTGAATAGAATTCATGTTTATGAGTGTTTTACGTGACACGTAATAAAAATTATGTTTTAATTGAAACTATAAGTGATTCTTGCATCACTCAAGGGTATGAAGTTCGTCTATAAGTGATTTAAAGATGATGTTATCATTAAAATTATATCGACTGATTTATTTGATGTCACAGCCATAAATAACTGTTGCTGAACAATATAAAGCAAGTTGCTGTTGAGCAATATGTTCACAGACAACAAAGATATGCGTGAACATACATAAAAATATATACCTACAAAAGAATCTGCTCTTTTCCTGAAGTTGTTTAAAAATAATGGCTAAAACGTCGTTGATAGTAAAACTACGTGTTTTACTATCAACGACATTCGGGCATTACGTCGTAACCAAAATCGAGATGTACTTGTAAATTCTCAGTCCATTTCTAGGAAGTATGTTTAATAACACAATATGAGCGAAAAACAACATTTTTTGTCCTAAAGAAACCGCTTTCTGTGGAGAAGGCTCAAGTTTTTGCTTAGTTGTATTTCTTCTTCTTCGTCGTTCCCTCATTGCTGAGGATCGCGACCACATACGACACGTCTCCAAGCTACGCGGTCTTCTGATGTGTAGACCGCTCGGTACATACTGCCACCGACAACCCTCTTAATAGCGTCAGACCATCTTGCCGGCGCTCTACCTTGAGCCCGCTTCCCTTCAATGCGACCCAAGATTAACAATTTTTCTAAACAATGCCTAGGTGAACGCATAATATGTCCAAAAAAACTGATAGTTGTATTTAGAACATCATAATTGTTATGTCATATGAAGAGAAAACTATTTACCCCTTTTTAAGCATATTACGCCTAAGAGGTAGGCGCAATATGCTTAAAAAGTGTGATATTTGGCATAGTTAACGTTAATATGGAAAAGAAGTGCAAAAAACTCAAATTTATACATAATTTGTACGAATACATTAAATTAAATCAAATAAAACTTTCATTGGTTACTTTCATGATGTCAATTTCCAACAAATCTATATGAATACGTCAATCAGTTTTTTTTAATTTCGACTGACCAAAGAGCCTCTATAACATTAAAACTTAAAATGCTCGAATTTCGGCCACAATGAGACCACTAGTTACAATAAAATTATGATGATAATTAACAATTTCCCGCTAAAATAAAAAAAATCTTCAAAAATGCTGTTGCGATAACTTCATACCTTTATCCTGTATATATTTAAAGCAAATGCAAAAATGGACTCAAATTTCAATATGCAACTTCGCAATATTGTCACGACAGTTTCGTCATAACAGCCTGGGTTAATTGATTTATACACGCTCCTAATGAACGCAACAATCAAGCAGTTAAGTCCACTCAAAGATCGGCCAACGAACTGCAACAAATCAATCATTTTTTTTTTTTTTTTATGGGATAGGTGGCAATCGAGCAGACGGATCGCCTGATGGTAAGCGATTTCCGCCGCCCATGGACACCCGCAACACCAGAGGAGTCACAAGCGCGTTGCCGGCCTTTAAAAGGGAGTACGCTCTTTTCTTGAAGGTTTGAAGGTCATATTGGTCCGGAAATACTGCAGGCGACAGTTCATTCCACAGTTTAGTTGTGCGAGGCAGAAAGTTTCTAGAGAAACGCACAGTAGTGGACTGCCAACCATCTAGATGATGTGGATGGAACTGCTGTCGCGTGGAAAATCATTATTAGGGCAACTAATCTGTTATGAACAATTTAAGTGAAAAGTTTCGAGAGGATATATTTGGACATTCTAGCCTTACCCAGAAAGGAAAAACAACTATATTTAGGTATAACCTCATTTCTTAGTACCTTAAAAGGAATTTATAAAATATATTTTATAAGATTTTTCCTTTCAAACTGACAGTGACTTTGTGCTTTTTATTTACTTTCTATTTAAAATTATGTTTTTGTTCAGAATTCTGTCTTCAGGGACTGTTTGAGCAGGTAGCCAAAAACCCATTTGTAAAAATTTGTCAAAGGAATCTTCACCAATGTATAAATACATTACGCAAACATCTGTTGGTTTCAAGGGCCGGTTGAACCGCGGTCGGGTCCCAAAGCTTTTCATACTTCGATTAATCCGGATGATAAGAGCCGCAAGGACTTACAATGTGTGCCTTACAGATTCCAGATCGAAAGCCGATAAACACATTTGAGGTAGGAAAATGTTTTTTTGAGTAAGTTATCAAGTTATCAGCGATCTCTTTGCTGTTTGTCGGAGGCACGTGTTTTGACTGGTTATTATATTTTTGCAAGCACGGGCGGCTGTCGTCAATTGTCTGTTACATTTTTGTGGTGATCTTATCGGCGCGGGCGCTGTGTCATCTGAGGTTAAGTACATCGCAACGTGGTAACAGTGACATAGCATTTCGTAACTAAGTACACTTGGGAGATAATGCTGTGCAATGAGCAGTAAGATAAGACGGATGGACAATGGAACGAATGCAAAGGATACCAAAGAGGTTTATTTTTATTCTAGGTTTAATGTAATGGCTACTTTAATATTTATTATAACTTTGTTATTTTTTTTTTTTCACATATTTATGTAAATAAAGTTTTTTTATTAGCATCGTCATCCGCAGCTCGAATTGAATCACTTTTAAGTAATGGCCCTTAGTTTTTTTGGACGGATGTTATTTGTTTGTTCTACAGGAACCTTGACAACTTATCCGCGTAAGCGACGAGACACCAGAAGGGCTTCCAGCCGTGAAATTCCTATGCTTCCCACAGTAATTGTTTATTTACCAAAAATCATTTAAGTATTATACATATACACGTATCAACACAAAAGATGTACTGATGAACTACTTCTTAAACTAGTGGTTGCAAGCGCAACTACTGGTTGTGAAGTAGGTCGGGAAAGGTGTTATTGGCTTGGAAATTCTCTATTCAAGCAGCTTGGAGTTAGGATTTATGTCTGATTAGTGGCAATAGGGTCGCCCCTTAATACGGAGGACCTAAAATATTCCAGCAAACTGTGTACACCTATGCTGCTACAATCTGATAATTTATTTATACTAATTTAATACAGCTGAAGCGTACTTTTGTTTGTTTGTATTCCTTGGAACTACCAGTTGGATTTGAAAATGTTGAATTTGATAGCCTAATTCTTGAGAAGGTTAAATAATAGGGTATTACATCACCCTACGATCCTTAGAAGCCGAACAAAAAGGAAAAAGTCAGGGCTGGCGAAGTTTACTTTAATTTCGATGAGACAAAGTCTGTTGGATCAGCTAGTGTCTAATAAACCTTATCTACAACCATCTTTCAGCTGCGATATACAGCCTTATTTCTCACATAATCTGTATGAGATCGTTCCAACGTTTATTCTCAGAACGATGCATAAACACAATAACATTACGGTAACGTAGATGCTCAGATTAATTGCTAACAAGGTCGCTTGCGTCGTGTGTGGCTGCCCTTTGACGCATCACTGATCAAAATCACGATAATGACCCAAAAACTAGTGAGCGTTATAAAATTCCTCGGAGTTACGTCACGATGTCATTACATGCCAGCTCTTTTTGTTGTTCCACTATGGTGCTTGATTATCTAAATGCCTTTGATACAATAAAGGATTAGAGTACTTTCAACTTCGCCTACATTGTCCAATTCAACTTAGCTTTATAAAGCGCACGTATTCCTTATGACGTCATCATTAGGTTACTGCCTCGTTAGTCTATTGAACGTTTTTTTTATTATTATTTTATACCACTAAGGTGGCAAACAAGCATACCGCCCACCTGATAGTAAGCGGTTACCGTAGCCTATAGACGCTTGTCAATACCAGGGGTATCACTTGCGGGTTGTCGACCCTGTAACGATGAAAGAGGAATAGTTGAGTTGGCAGTATAGGGGTGAAAGTCCCCCCACTGCCAACAAAACGTTTCTTCGGGGATCACTGGCAACCTAGCTCACCGTAAAGAACACAGCACAGCTCAAAGCAGTGTTATTTCACTTGATTGATGTTTTGCTGCAAGGCGGAGGTACTTCTCCAGTTGGGCAGCTCCAATTTGAGTGGAAATACTACCATTATGCTGCTACTCTTAAAAAAAAATACTCAAACTCATAAAATTATGCGAGAATGGCGACGCTAGAGGTCTTGGGTCCGCTTCCCAGCTTTTATTCCCGAGTATTTGGTAGCTTAGCTTTTGGTAATATTGTATGTTTTAGATTTTTAGAGGAGTCTTAAGCCTTCACAGATATGGAAACTTAAACTAGGACCATCAAATTATCTCAGCTGATCCTTAAACTTAAGACATCCGACAACCTTTCAAATTCGAATAGCCGATTGAGCGAAACAAACAACCTTCACAATAACAGCTTCACAATTCGTGCGAAATTGTTTTCGGCAGATTAAAGTACGGTCTATAATGCCAGCGACAATAGGCTTGGGGCAGAACTGTTTATATAAATACTCTGTCAACGGCACGGTACGCATTCAATGTCTCCTTTTAACCAAAAATTGTATTTTCGGATACAATAACGTCCTAAACAACACGTAGAAAGAAGATGTCATTTCTACACGAATCATTCATTATTTACTTTGATAATATTTGCTTGGGAAACTCCGATGTTGGAATTGACATAATTTATGGATTCATACGGCCAAAAATAACATTGGTCGGTAATAATTGTGTCTTGATGGAAAAAGGGACTTTCACAAAGTCACAAAATCAATAATTAATAATAAAAATATTAATGTAAATATTAATAGTTTTTTTTATATCTGAATTTTGGTTATAAAATTCAAAGTCACTCCTACTCTATGCTGGGAATTCTATAACATCTTATAGGTGGTGAAAATCAAAGATATGAAAAGTATTAAACTTAGTCTGTCTCAGTAACTGCCTCGTTAGTCCTAAGCGCGACTGCAACGCTAGAGGTCCTGGCTTCGATTCCCAGGTCGACCAAAGTGTTATTGGATTTTTCTATTAAATTCTCAGTAGCAACTCGGAGTTTGGATTTGTGCCCGGTTAATAGCACTAGGCTCGCCCCATATCACATGGAACCTAAACAAACACCTCTGCCTAACACTTCTGGGAATACAGGCGTGATAATGTGGATATGTTATGTATAAATTTAGGGTGCCTTACAACAGTTTTTTATCGAAGGGTTAAAAATGAAAGAATCTGTTTATGTGTTCTAGGTAACACATTCTTTTATTTACTTGTACCTACCCTATAACATGCCACGGGTCTAACCCGCCTACTCTTCAAAATATTATCTAACAAATTTTATGAAAAATGGCAACCCACACCAACCTTTTTCAATACCATACAAACTCTTTTATCATCGTTGCGATAGCTTTTGTCTCTGCGTGCTGTATTTTGATAAAATTGATATCCGAACATCCACACAATATTGTGTAAAGTGGGCGTGTTTTATTTATAGTCTGTTGTGATCATTGCACAATTGCACGAAAAAAATGCTTTTGTGGAGTTGGGGAAATAAAGGGCGTTTTGTTAGGGCATTTTTTGCTCCGATTTGCGAAGCGGTGGTTGAAATAGAAGCAATTGTGTGGTATGTTCGGTTTAAAATTGGTAATGTGTTTATAAGTTAGTTTAGATGTGACTTACGAAATTTTATTATACTACCTACTGATTTTAAGTTCTTCATCATCATCATCATCATCATCCCATATACCGTCCCACTGCTGGGTACGGGTCTCCTCTCACAGAATGAGAGGGATTAGGCTATAGTCCACCTCGCCGGCCTAGTGCTGGTTAGCAGATTTCACAAACCGTCGAGAAAAATCTCTAATGTATGCAGGTTTCCTCATGATGTTTTCCTCTACCATTTAAGCGAGCGATGATTTATTAATAATACCCGCATGATTTCTAAAAGTCAGAGATACGTGCCTTGAATTCGAACTTGAGACCTTCGACTTGGCAGTCCAATGGTCATACCACTAGGCTGTCACTGCTTAATTTTGCAAATAATATAATACGATAACAATTATAGGAAATTCATAATACCAGTGCTGGTACGCGAAATTTTTACAAATTACATTGAGATCATCTAAATTTTTTTTTTTTTACAAACAAACATATTTAAGTAATCCGTCACTTTGTTAGTGGAGAAATGCTTCTATACAAGAAGCATTTCTCCACTAACAAAGTATGAATTGAATGGTGGTAGGTTTCTTTTAGCTCGGTGGATAATTCATTACACAATTTAATAATCATTGATCTAGTATTAAAATTACAGTATTCACCAGAAGTAGTAAAGAGGTTTTATTTTCCCAAGACATTGTTAGAAGATGTTACAAATCTCGTCTCAAATAATATCGACAGAAAACTTAGTACAATCGTCTCGTCAGAGTTCCGTGGTATTAATAGAGTGGGCCCTTGCAACGATTTTAATGGCTATTTGCTGTGCCATTGTCGACGTGGTTTGTGAATGGAAGGCGGAGGTAGGCACGTCATTATTCTGTCAGCCGAATGTGCAGGGTTGTTAGTGACTGGCATTGCATATTGTATCGATATTTCGTCAACGTTTGCAGTATCGATGTGAACATGCTTTTAGAGTGCCAAAATGCCAATCGTTTCAATTTTGGAAGTTTTTATTTTTACATAGGTAGTATTTTTTACGTAGCCTTTTTTTGTGTCTTACTGCAGGGTAAGGGGCTTTTATTTTTGTTTAATAGTACGGAAAATCCTCATAGATCTTCCGGCACCTGGAGAGACGGCAGGGTATGTCGAACTAGTACCGACTCACTCGCCTAGTCACTTGCCTAGTCACTTGCCTAGTCACTTGCCTAGTCACTTGCCTAGTCTCTTGCCTATTCACTTTCCTAGTCACTTGCCTAGTCACTTGCCTAGTCACTTGCCTTCACTCGCAGTTGTACACTATAGTCATAGGCGTGTGATCCGTGAAATTCGCCACGACCAAAAGCAAAATCCTCTCCTTTCTCCAGGACTATCTATGCTGAGACTCGTCATACCACGTTGGAAAAAAAGCAATCAAGATCATCTCACCAACGTCTCCTCGGCCGACCTTGTCCACGTATAGCTTTGCAAGGAACCTACTTTGTAGCTAGCCTCGCCCACGCTGTAGGTATTAATAACACAAAAAGAAAACGTCCTATGATTTTGGTAGTTGCAAAATAAACTGCTTCATTATTTAGTGGGCGTAAAGATGGCTACGGAGATTGAAGTCAAGCTATGTGTTATTGGACGTTTCTATAAAATTCTCAACAGCAGCCAGGAGTTTAACATTAAATATAAATAGAAAAAAATAATCAGAAAAATGAACCATAATATTAGCAGGCAGTTCTGTTAGCTAGAGAATTATCAGCTAGCATTGCATTCCACATCAGAATACTGCAACAAGGTTCTAAACCATACCTACCTATATCGATATAACACAACTTATCGATGTATTCCAAACTAAATCGATATAACACAACGTAAGAGCTAGGTACGTCCCTAAAGTACAACATTATAGTTCCCACATTTTTTGCGCAAGCCCATAGGGATTACCAAACAATGTGCGTAGACGCAGGCCACACATCATACAGCAGAGAGCAAACTTTTTGCCGCCACGTTTAATGGGATTCCGGACTTTATTGTAGGATTCGTAAAGAAATATTATTGTAAGTTCAATTTTATACACCAGGTGAAAATTATATAAAAATAGACAAGCTATTTGCTCGATTAGATATGATTGGGCAAGTCACTTGGCCGTTACTTTAACGTGTTAAGAAAATATTTTTTTCTTTTGCGTAATGTAATGCTATTTTTAATTTTTACACACATAACATAAAATCTCACTTGCATTCCTTTCTTCCTGAAGGGTTAAGTGACGGTGTACGGTTACACCCACAGTTTGCCGCTGTTTTTCAGTCCCATATGATAAGACTCGAGCTTATTCCTATTAACCGGGCACAAATCCAAATTCTGAGCTAGCCAGCCTACCATGGAGACATCAATTTCATAGAAAACCTAAAAAAAACTGTGTGCTCTGGGTATTGAACCCAGGACTTCACGTTCAGCAGTTACACTCGTGACCACTAGAGGAATGAGGCAAATTAAAATAAAGTAAATTGTATAAATATTTAATCAATTTTTATAAATTAATTGTATAAATATTTAAGGAAAATTTGTCAGTTTTGGATAGTTGACCTACTGGCGTCTGTACATTAAAAAAAAACGTATGAAAAAAAGAACTATTAAATAAAATCTTTTAGGTATCTAGTAAATTAAGTCAGGGGAATCTATTCTTTTTTGTAATCTAACATTGTTTAACGATTCAAATAAAAAATACTTATCAAAGTACATTCTGTTAGAAAACCAAAAAACTTGTTATTCAACACAAGCGCTATGAAAAAAAGAACTGTTGTTCCCGACATGTCTATTGATTTATGCGGTAGTTTTGGTTCGGAAACAATTTGCCACAATGTAGGCTTTCAGCCTTCCAGTCTCTTTGCCGCTGACATAGATGGCGCTGTTTAGAAAATTCAATGGTAGGTACCAATTCCATGGATATAATTTTAAGTAAGTACCTAATAGAAAATGTGTTGTTTCCAAATTGTAAACCTTAAAGGATATTACATATTTTTTGTTGAATCGATGAACCTAAATATTTTATTAGCATTACAAATTAACATTACATAACATTTCCATTTTCCTGAAGTAAAAACAATTTTGCCCTATCCTATAAAACCTCGTAAAAGTGATAATATAAATTGTTTTTGACTTTTAAATGCCATTTGAAACAATATTAAACCGTTTGTAGAAGATAATCATAAAGCTCACAGCGCAAATGGAGCGCATTTACGTGGTAACATAGAAAACTAAGGAGTCATTTTTTATTTATATTATGACATATTTTTTCTTTAAACATATTTTTACTTCGAGTACAACATCTTCAACATTACATGCTACGATTCTGGCACACCACTTACACTTCTTCTACGTTCATTACCCTCACCTCGTTCATGATTGTCAGTTTAAGATGCACCATGCATATGATACTCGCTATGTGTAATAAGAATATAAAAACGATGCATCACCATTGTCAAAGTTAACCTTGATTTTCTTTTCAATAACTACCAAAAGCCATGGGTTGCTTTCGATCACCGCCTGGAACAAATATTTGTATGACTTACATGTAGTTGTTCCGAGTTTAAACGTTCGTATACGCACTTACGATACGGAAGAATATTATATTGTTTCTTTATAAAAGAAAAAGAAGAAAGTCACGTCCATTACTTCTCTGTTCCATGGCAACTTAGCAGCCAAGTTACCGAATTCCTGCAGAGTAAAGGCGGGATTATTTGACGCCTCGTTGGCTACACAATCCACCTGCATTATAATAGTAACCGATAGCTGTGCTAGAATATTCCCTTTAGGTTCGTGAATTTTTGCGTTAATTGAGCCTAAAGACTTCGAGCAATTGACGTGACAACAGGAACATAATCGAAATCTATTTGTTACTATTATAAAATTATAAAATGTCCCAAAAATATTATTATTATGTATCTCCTTTTTGGATTTCATGGCATATCTCCCGTGAGGAAGACATCCGGTCCTCTGGCAGGCTTGCGCGGGGACACAGATCCAACGCGTAGAGACCCCTTGGAGAACTTTTATCTAAATATGGGATGGGGCACCAACCCGGGACACTCCACACCTGCACTATAGAAGTACAGTCATGGAGTATCCCGGGCGGGTGCAGGACTATTGTAAAATATGGGATTATGGAAGTGGTGGTTTGGTGGACTGATAACCTCTACTGCCGGAGGAAAACTGCTTTACAACCTTGAACATTCATCCTTAGGGATGGCAGACGGTGACTCGTCACCTCACTAGCTGGGCCCCCCGAAAACCTGCCAGTACAGGCAGAAGGCGGCAACAGCGGTGTGAGCAGCTAGGGGTGTAGAGAGGTGCGGCCCCGGTTTCACCGTCGCGAGTCTCCACTCCAATGGATCATCATCGTCTACTAGACAATGAATATAACTCTTATATACTTTTTTATTTCTAGATACATGTCTACTTATAATACATAAGAAACACCTAGACAAATACAAAAACTTCAAATCAGATCAAGATTAAGTTGAGATGAAACCGAAAATGTGATTTTTGGAATTCTTGTCCGTCTGTTTGTTAGAGGATAACTAAAAAAACACTGAATAGATTATAATTTAACATAAAAACTAGAGTATATTGCACTGTAACTTTATTCTATTGCGCATAGCACTTCCGAATTTATTTGTTTATTTTATTACCCGGACTGTGTAGGTAGTCACTATTATAGTTTTATAAACTATAACACAACCGGCAGGTGGACAATAATATTGTCTTTTTTTTGTTTAGGTACATATTATTGTAATAAGCACATAGTATTTATATAATTTTATATATTGCATTATTATATATTTATGTCTATTTTTGATATTAGTAACAATTCTGACTCTGAATCCTTCCTCTCAGCAAATAGTAGTAATGACAGTTTCACCAGTATTCCATCTCTTGCAGACACACTTCTGTCACAGTTTTCTGATGTTCCTAAGAATTTCAATGTGGTTCACATCAATGCCCAGAGTATTCCGGCTCATTTCCCCGATATGCTGGCAACTTTTGACTGTAAGAATATTCACGCTATTCTAATTTCCGAATCTTGGTTAAAACCTTCTCTTCCTACGTCTGCCTACTCTCTTCCAGGTTTTATGTTAATTAGAAATGACCGAGCTAATGGCGGTGGTGGTGGTGTTGCCATATATCTCCGATCACATCTTTCTTATACGATTATTAGTATGTCTTCACAACCACCTCCGTCAGACGCTGGTGAGCATCTTTTTCTAGAAATTGAGCTTCACCACTTGAAAATTCTTCTTGGTGTCTACTATTGTCCGTCACTACGTATAAATTTTTTCTCCTCTTTAGAAAACATTTTAGAAAATCTAGTCCCCTCTTACAGTCATACAATCATCATGGGTGATTTTAACACTTGCCTTCTCAAGAATGATTCTCGTTCCTCTACTCTTGAGTCCATCATAAAATCTAGTAACCTATACATCTTGCCTTTAAATGCAACTCACCATTTTCCACACTCTATTCCATCTCTTCTTGACTTAATTTTCGTTTCTTCTCGTGATCATGTCGCTAAGCATGGACAGTGTTTTGCCGATGCATTTTCCTATCACGATCTTATTTTTCTTTCTTACAAAATCCGTCCTCCAAAGTCTAAACCAAAAATTCTTCTGCAGCGCAATTTTGGTGGCATGAATATCGATCTTCTTCGCGAAGACGTTAAAAATATTGATTGGATACCTTTATTTGCATCTGATTCAATGGACGAAAAATTATCAATATTTATAAATAAACTTATAGAAATATATGATGTTCATGCTCCTATTAGGTCAGTAAAAATAAAGCATCTGCCCTCTCCATGGTTAACCAAAGAAATAAAAAGTGTTATGGATAAAAAAGTGATAGCTAAATCAAAATATAAGTCTAGACCCACTTTTCTAAACTTGAAGAGGTATGTAAATATTAGAAATCACTGCAATAAGGTGTGTAGGAATGCTCAACGCCAACACATCCACAGTTCCATCGAAAATGGTGATCCAGCGAAAGTTTGGAAATTTTTGAGATCAATGGAAATCGGAAAATCGCGTCAAGATACAATCCCCAAGAACTTAAATATTGATTTATTAAATCAACATTTCTCTTCCTCGTCCTTTTTTGACAGGACAATCAAAGCCAAAACACTTTTTAATCTTTCCACTCTTCCGACTCCCGATTATTCCCCGTTTGTCTTTAATCAATTCTCTGATTGTGATGTTAAGAAGAGCATTTTATCTATAACTTCTAATGCAGTTGGAAGTGACTCAGTCAGCCGTAATATGATCCTTCCTATCTTGGACGGAATCCTTCCTGTCATTTGTCATATCCTTAACCATTCGATATCCAGCGGTGTTTTTCCAAATGCTTGGAAAGACGCCCAGATTACTCCTTTACCAAAAAAACCCAATCCCACATCCTTTTCCGAATATCGTCCTATTTCCATCCTCCCATTCTTATCTAAGGTCCTAGAACGTCTTATTCACAAACAATTAAGCACATTCCTCTCCACGAATAGACTTCTAAATCCTTTCCAATCTGGTTTCCGTCCGGGTCACAGTACTGCCACAGCTCTGGTTAATATTACGGAAGACATCAGGTTAGGTATGGAAGATGGAAAGTTATCGGTACTTGCATTGCTAGATTTTAGCAATGCTTTCAATACCGTTGACTTTGACATCTTACTTGCCATTCTGAGCTCTCTTAACATATCTCCAACGGCAATTGATTGGTTTCGTAGTTACCTGACTGGCCGTCGGCAACGTATTCGCATTGAAGATACATTCTCTTCATGGTGTGATACTGTAGCTGGCGTGCCTCAGGGTGGCGTTTTATCCCCATTACTCTTCGCAATATTTATTAATTCAATATCTAATCAACTTCTTTCATCCTACCACCTATATGCAGATGATCTTCAAATTTACTCACAAGCACCACTGGAGCATTTATCGGAAGCTATCCATAAAATTAATAAAGATTTTTCTTCAATATCTGAGTGGAGCAAATGCTATGGACTCAGTGTTAACCCGTCTAAGACACAGGCAATCATTATTGGTAGCTCACGAATGGTTTCCAAGATAGATTGGTTCCGTCTCCCCCAGTTTATCTTTGATGGCATCCAAATTCCTGTGAGTGACCAAGTTAAAAACTTAGGGTTAATCATGGACAAAACCTTAACATGGGGTCCGCAGTTGCAGGAAACTAGCCGTCGTATGTTTGCGTCAGCAGGATCCTTGAGACAACTACGCAACTTTCTTCCAACTGCCACTAAGATTGCGCTTGCACAATCTCTCCTCTTGCCTGTCCTTGACTATGCCGATGTCAGCTATCTTGATCTCACCGAGGACCAATTCAATAAGCTTGAGCGTCTCCAAAATTTTTGCATAAGATTCATATTTGGTTTACGCAAATATGATCACGTATCAGAATTTCGTACTAAGCTCAAGTGGCTTCCAATTCGCCTTCGTCGGAATGCTCAAATTCTTTCGTTACTTTATAGTATTCTTTTCAATCCTGCAACACCCGCTTACCTTAAAACACGATTTGAATTCGTCTGTGATACACATTTGCGATCCTTACGATCATCAGAGAACTTAAAACTAAAGATGCCTATGCACGCCACAAATTTTGTTGATCATTCTTTTACTGTTCAGGCCACTCGTCTATGGAATGCTCTGCCGGTTTCCGTGAGACGTGCCCAAACACAGGCATCTTTTAAAAAAATGGTAAAGGAACATTACTTGGCTACTTGTACGTGAATTGTTATAGTATTCTCTTTATGCGAAAATAATATATATTGTATGTATAGTATTTATATACATTATTAATTTTATTTTATTAGATATTTATTTTATTTTATTCTTGTTTGAATATATATATATTATCTATCTATCTATGACTATTAAGCACACAACCGCCCGTTACCCGTTTCTTACATGACTTGTCCATCCCATGGTTGTCTGTAAGAAATTGCTTTAAGCGATAAGACCGCCAATTGTAGATACATTATACGTTTGTTTTCTTTTTGTAATTTTCTCTGTATTGTGTTATACAATAAAGAATATTCTATCTATCTATCTATCTATATTTTATCTCAGTTAAATAGAACCTGAAATCGAGTTCTCTGTTGTACGCAGACCTAGAAAAATAAGGAATCATCACTGTTAGTTTATAATGATAAATGAGCGAAGCTGCGGTCAAAATCTAGACATATATGGACTACTAACTAGAAAAGTATTTAAACGTTCATATCGTTATCGTTAATTATTACGATTTGACGTAATTATTAACAATAATTGTTTTAGGAACATTATTTATTAAACAATTTATGTAAACTCGTAGATAACATCGAAGTTATTAAAATAAATACGTAATCTGTATCCATTCTATGTTAAATGATATCTACAAAAAAACGAATCAGCGTGGAAATATATAAAGTTCTTTTTTCTTTTGTTACGTCTAGATATCGATGACGTCTGTGGTCTAGTGGTTCTAGTGTCAAACTGCTGATTACAAGGTCGTGGGTTCATTCCCACAAGACACAAATATTAAATATTTTAAACGACTTTGTTGTGGCAACCCAATTTCGGGACAGTAACGATAACCTGACAATAGACTGGTTGTAAGGCTTTCTGGGCTCCTGACTGACGATTGTCATAGGTGCCTACTACTATTTATTATTCATTTCAAATTACAGATTTAAAGAAAGTACCATGCGATTATGATAATGGCAAGTGTTTAACAAAGTCAACGAATATTGCATACTCAGAAATTGTGTCGGGTCGACCTGGAGAATTCGAGTCCTCCGATCCGATTAATTTGGATAAAAGTGATATAGAAGTGCCTGGCCTGGAATATGTACTTTCGAAAGCGAAGATGTCAGGTTTGAAAAAATGTAGCGTTAAGGATGTTGTGTAAGTTAAGCTTTATTATCTTTTTATATTTTATGGCATTTTCCATGCTCTTTAAAGTTATTTAGCGAAGGAAAAATTCGACCGCGCGCAGGATTCGACGTCACCATAAAGACGTAAATTCTGTATGTGAACGTGAAGGCAAAATTCGTTATAGCGGGTGGGAATCGCGGTGGCTTAGTGATCATAGCATCTGGTGTATCTAACCAGAAGACGCAGGTTCGAATCCTGCCCGCGGTCGAATTTTGCCTTCGCTAAATAACTTCTAACTTTATTGTTAACCAATGATGACGAATGTATGAGTGAGAGTAAAAAAAAATTTTAATGACAGTATATTAAGACCATGCCAAGTCAATGGTCTCGAGTTCGAATCCAAGGCGCACACTTCTGACTTTTCAAAATCATGTGCGTATTATCACTCATAATTACTTATAACTCGCTTAAACAGTAAAGGAAAACATCGTGAGCAAACCAGCATGAGAGTGCCTCAGAGGTGTGAAGTCTGCCATTCCGGCTAGCGTGGTGGACTAGCCTAATCTCTCTCATCAAAGTTTTACCATATTACCAAAAGACACAAAGTCAAAGTCAAAATAATTTATTCAAGATAGCCTACTAGGTTACTACCTAGTAGGCTATCTTGAATAAATTATTTTCAAAAAGTACTCTTTTTGAACGTCATTTTTACATTTAAGACAGCCCCCAAAACGTCCGCCCGTCACCGCCTCCTAGTGTTTCAAGACACTTTCAAGTATTTGTTTTTATTTGCTAGTTCCTAAATCCGTATTTTGTAGTATGTACCACTAGCCTTATGTTTGATATTATAAATCCCGAAGATCCCCGAATGCAATGTATTGTTATTTTACTTACCTACTTTTTTTACTAGGTGCCGTGTAGAGTACAATATTTTTTATAACATGTGAATACGCACTAGCACTCTGATTAACTACAGTTTTTATTTTATTTGACAATTCCAGGGCCAATCAAACAAACGGATATTTTACGTACTACATATGGTGTCCAAGTCTCACTATAGAATCTAACTACGAAGTAGATGGGAAATTAAATGAGACTCCTCTCAAGGGAAAGGGAACAAGTAAAATTACATACGGTGAGTAGATTTTTTTTTTATACATTTTGTTAGTGCAGTATTTCAGGAAGAGAATATTTTTGGAAGAGGCTGGATAAAGGCTTATCCATTTCGGGCTTATCTAATATTAAGGTAAATAATAAAAAAGGATTACATACTCCGTAATTTTCAGGAAATAATCTTCTTTATTTTTATTTTATGCTTATGATTAGTGCAATTTTTATTTGGGGTGAAGTATACATATTATTTAATTTTATATGAACTGAAAACCCTGAAACCCTTTCTTTATATATTTGGACTTAATTTTTGGATTTCATTTTTTTTTCTTCGCAGGTGAAGTAATAAACACTATGTTTCCTTTAGGGGGAAAGTACAAATTGTGTCTCAAATGTTGCTCAAGTGCGGACTGTTGCAATCTGTCATTTTCTCCTCTTCATGAACTTGAACGATGTATTTTATTTAATAACTTCTTTGATGTTAGGTAACTATCACATCACGTTGCTGGGCTACTACAGAAAATATAATGACGACGCAGGAGACCTCCACACTCAAATCACCAAATTTACTTTAGAGCTTCGTCCTGAAGAAGTGGCAGCAGAATATACAGGCCTACACTACGGTAAGAAAAGAATAAATTAATATTAAGTACTTTTTAACGTTTGTAGCTAAACGTTAAAAAGTACTTAATATCTTTAACGGAAGTGATATTGTCACTTCCGTTGAAGATTGTATTACTTTACATGTTTCAGTCAATAAAAATCTTTATGTTTTCAGGGGCTGATGTTGCAACGGCAGAAAATTCAAAACAGTTAGAGAAACTTATCCGGAAACTACTATTGAATATTTTTATGGAGAATTATGTTAAAAACATAAATACGTTTTTAGTAATACACCCTATCAAGGACATACACTATGAACTAGTAAAGAACTGAGATTATATTGAATAAATAATCACAGAATTACATAATTAAAAATGTTCTATATATTTTTTTATTATTTTTTTATTATATTAACCTACCATCACTCCTGTATTCCCCGGAGGGTTAGGCAGAAGTCTACTTAATGGATAACCCAAAATTGGCCAGTATGTTTAGGTCCCATGTAATTAACCAGGCACACATCCATACTCCCAGCTGCTACTGACTTTATAGAAAACTCCAAATAGTACTTTGCTAGCCCGAGCAATTGAACCCAGGACCGTAAGCGTAGTAGTCGCGCTTACGATCATTAAACTAATCAATCAGTTTGTTTATTTAATACTCTACTGAGAAATTTGTATTCAGTAACGGTTTTTTGAGTTAACCATAAATAGTAAGATTATGGAAAGTTATGGGGAGACCATTGCCCATCCGTGGAACAGTTTACATTGAAAAAAAAAATAATACTCTGAGAGAATTAGTGCATAAAGAGTAATGATTATGATAAAAAATATTCTTGGTAAATTTTACACAATACTATCTAGTCTCAAACGAAGCAGAGCTTGTACTATGGGTGCTAGACAATGGATACATAAGGAACACCCGGACAAACACAAACACTTATATTTGTGTTCTCTGTAACTCGAACTCGTCATTCCGATCCGACACGCGAACCACTTGACCACAAAAGTCGTCGAATGAATGTACTAAGTTTATTAAAACTTATTATGTACCTCTGTGGTCTAGTGGTTCGAGTGCTGGATTGCTGATCGTGGGGTCGTGGGTTCGATTCCCACAGGACGCAAATATTTGTGTGGATAAAACATGAGTATTTGTGTTTGTCTGGGTGTTTCTTACGTATTATAAGTATGTATTTACAAAAAAAAGTATATAAGTATTATATCCATTGTCTAGTACCCATAGTACAAGCTCTGCTTAGTTTGGGACTAGATGGTGCTATTTAAAATGTCCCAAAAATATTATATTATACTATTATAATCAAGCTACAATATTTTTCAGCGAAGCGATAGAATCAACATAGCTCTTTCATTAGTATGTATGAGTACGGGTTTCCAGTCTACCTCAGGGCATATCGGCATTTAACATCAGGTAAAGCCAAACTAACAACACAGTTTTGTGGGGCCAGGGATATTGGTGAATAAATTAATATATGTTAATAAAAAAAAGCATATTTAATATTACAACAAAGTTCTGGAAACGCTCAGGAATCAAATTCATATTTAAAATACTTACATAAAATTCTTAGCGATTTTTCTATGTGAATCATTTATGAGTAATTGAAAGCGTCGTTTCTAGTCGCTTTAGTATTTTATCAATATTTTAATCAAAGCAACTGACATCAGACCTCTTCAGCCCGATCATAATAATGTACTCATATTATAAACAGTGAACGTTTGGCTGTTTGTTTGTCTGTTACTCACTCAAATAAAAAAACGCATGACGTTTGATACACAACTAGTATGTGACCGTGGATAACATATAAGCTACTTTTTATCAATAAATAAAATACGAGATTGTTCCGGAAATTTCAGAAATCAGATTATTATAGGAAAACTACTGAGGTATGAGATTTTAATTAAATTAAGTGCACATTTAGTTTGTAACCAACACATTTTGGTAAAATATGTCATCAGGTCATACTCCGAAAAACCTAGAAATTTGATGCAGGAATTAACCAGGCACACATCCATACTCCCAGCTGCTACTGACTTTATAGAAAACTCCAAATAGTACTTTGCTAGACCGAGCAAAGTATAAGTTTCTGTAAGCTGGATGAATAAAATTGCGTTATGTATTCAGTTAACGCATCTATTAACGATTAGCGAATCTATTAAGTAAACTATTACATTTCAAAATACATAGAATCGGTTTTTAAATTGCAGAAAAGTAGTTAGAGTCATCATAACCAACGTAGGCGAGATTCACTCAGGCAAATCTTTAAAGAAATAAATATAATGACAGTGCCTTCTAAATATCTCTATAAGAATATGTACATGTAAGACCCACTTTTTGGAACCTTGCAACTAGTTCTGACTTTTCAAAACGACTATTTTATTGGTCTAATTGAAGTAAAATATTTGACGTTCACTTCCTTTATTTAATATTCGAAAGTAAAATACAATCCAAAAAAATACTATTATCTCAAAAGCGAACTGTCGTGGTCGAAAGTGCCATTGCTGCGCTCATGTCGTGAAATCTTTGACGGATTTTCTGTCAGGAAACTAAATGATTACATTCCAAAAAAATATAATTTGTGATTTAAATAACTATATTGGGTAACATACATACCATTACGCCTGTATTCCCCGAAGGGTTAGGCAGATGTGTTCCATTGTATAACCACAGTTTGTTTTAGATTTAAATAATTAAGGTCACTATTGCCTTGGTATATGGCATGTATTATTTAAAAATAAAGTCACCTTAAACTGCTAATTTAGCGCATGCGGTGCTTACTTGTAAGAGATTGTTACATTATAATTGTTTCATCATATGTTTAATTTTCTGTAAATACTATTCAGTGTAAACAATTGTTAGTAAGCCAAATAAATAAAATAAAAATAAAAAGTACGGTGGCCGGCACATCAGGTAGCCACAATCTGTCGGATTTCTTTAATAGATTGACCACTTTAATGCAAAATAATAAGGTTCATTGTTGTTGGGAAGGTTTGACGTTTTGGATAGGTTGACGTCCTGGCGACTGTACATACTTACATAAGAGACAATGTTTATAATAGGCGCTTATCCCCGCCGACAAACTACTATGCAGTTTGGCGGGTTTAAAAAATGTTGTAATACTTTTTGTTACTGAGTACCATCATTTGTGATTAAATATTGTACACTAAGTTACCAGTAATATTCATGCAGATTTATCAAAATTAAAAATTAAACAATTGTTGTTGTGTTGTGTCAAAATTAAAGATTTAATGATGGAACATATTCATGGTATATTTTGACTCATAATAATTAAGTACCCTTAGTACCCTTAATTAGGCCTACCAGTCATAGGCATAAAAAGCGTTAACAAAACAATCGCAAAAAAATAATATTTATACCGATTAAACTATCATGTGTTCAGCTATAAAAAGATTTGAAGTTCAAGTAATCGTGCATTATATATTCAAACGTACCTTAATACGCACAAAATGTTCTCAACGCATTTTATAGTTATTGTTTTATTATCTATAAGCAGTGTGTTAAGTAAGTAAATATTAAATAATAACTTTAATAACTGAAATGATGCTGGACCTGAGTTTTGCATCTTACATCAGAGAAAAAAGTTCCATATCAGTGACAGACATGAAAAATAAAGTAAATAATTTCTTAAAGGCATTTAGTGTACCTAATAAAAAAAATAGTGCTTCTCTACGCCAAGTTGTTACAACCAAAGCTAATGACGGTTTAAAGGGATCCAATATTTGAAAACAATTGAAGTTAGTTTTTAGTGCGCCTTCTTTCTTAATTGTCATGCGTCGTATTGGGAGAAAATAAATACTTTTTCTTTCTTTGTTTCCTTCACGCTAGCGTTTGTCCAGCGCGTTCGATGAACGTATGCCAAACCACCGAACCATCGAACGCCTACGCTGGACAAAAACTAGTGTGTAGGGGCTCTTAGAGTACTAGTATGATAAATGCAGCTGTTTCAAAATTGTTAACTGCCTCTTGACTTATCCATCCACCTCAAAGTAAATTTAAATTCTAATTTCAGGTAAAAGAATATGTAACTTTGACGACTCTATTTGCCTGAGAGACAGTGCCCGACGGCTGTATAAGCCGTTTGTACTTGGCACCATCCCTGGCGTGGAATCCTCTGAGCCCTTACGCAAGGATTTGATTGAAGCCAATCTCCCTACACTGAAGTACAAATTAATCAACAGCTCTCTCTCTGGAATGAAGGACTGTGACGTGAAGAGTGTCGTGTGAGTTTGTTTTTTTAATTATCTTTCACGCTGCTCCTTCTTTAAGACCTCAGAAAAAGAATCGATTGCTCCACCGACAACATTTGAGCCTTAGATATTGTCGTATCAGCGAAGCGATTGACTCTCTAACTCTCTATCCGCTGCCTTCTGTTTGACAATTTAATATGACGCCATTCCCTTTTCCTTCACTTGTTCTAAACAAATTTTCTGTAAGTGTATTTCCTCACTTGAAGATGTATTGATTATTGATTGAAGTTGTAGTGTTGTATCAATACATCTTTCCTCTTGTGTTCTTTATGGTACTCAACAACTGTATTCTTTCATTAAAAATTAGTAAGACTAATATTATTCTACTGCTTCTGTGGAGAATATCTGCAATGGTTGCTAGTTTTCTTACGATATTGTCCTTTAAATTAGAGTGAGTGATAATTAATTTATAAAAATACGCATATTATTTCCAAAAATCATAGACCAGGGTGCCTTATATTTGATCTTGCGTAATGATGATTATTGGATTGCATAGTCACAAATAAAAACACGGTCCATGGTCTGCCAAGGTCATACATTTATAATTGTTGTTTTAACTTCCAGAGTATCTATAAAAGAACTGAAATTTGACTATAATGTTTCCTGCCCACATATCATTATGGAGACAGATTTTGAATTGAAGGGCGAAACTGAAGGAACAGGATCATGCAAGGTTGATCTGTGTAAGTTTAAAACGTTGCAACGTGGTATAAATAAAGAGATATACTGTGTAATTAGTTGGATTATAATGAAAAAATGGATTATAATATGCAGCATACTTCGAAAACTCAAACCAAACTACTTTCGTTTTAAGCCTAGGAAAATCATCAAAATCTTGCCTATGGCTATGATCGATCTTTAACTCAACTTTGGCCAGATGTATCTAATTTAATCAATTACGCGGGAAAATTTAACTACACTGTGTGTAGTTGTAGTTAGTTATAGCGAACAGTTATACGACCCCTTCAGCAGCTAGTTGCCTTTGTTTGCCTAGTTTACCCTATACCATTTTTATAGCTTCACTTGTAACGTATGGTGAAATTTTACTTCCAGTATATTTTACTTGTCCTTAAATACTGGAAGTAAAATTTCACCTGTTTCTGACTCAGCTGAAACGTTGTATACTCATTTTTTTTTTATGTTGGACATAGTTTTTAGCTTAAGTTTTTAAAGCTCCCTGCTTTAAAAACTTAACCGGACTAGGTGGCGAGGCACCAGATGCCTCCAGCCAGGGGCAACTTATAAACTAAGCAACACAGCTAAGGGCGTCCCCTGCGGGACTCGGACCTCGGCTTAGGGCGTTGCTGGGGGGGCAGCTAGGGACGGCTGGATCTGGGTTTAAATTATTTAGGGGCGAATTTAAAGCTACTGGCTCGGCACGGGCCGGCTCGGGCAAGGGACGGGGGGGATTACCGTTAAGTCTACGCGACGGGCCTCGCCGGCGAGGACGGTATATCGAGCGGCGTTTTTGGGCGTGTGTTTTGAGAGTGCTAGTCACTCTGTTTGACTCCTGCGCTAGGGTGATTTGGTCGTCAGGGTAAGTGAGTGCGTGCCTTGGGCGGCGCACTCTACTTATCTGAGAGGGATTGTATACTCATTTAGTTTGGATGACAGTTATATGCATGCTTAGCTGTGTGACGTCATTCTAAATCCATTGGCGAACTCCCAAAGATGGCGCTCTAGTTATTTTTAATGCACTCCAATTATTTATGGGCATCGATTAAAAGGGTTTGCTGAGAAAAAAATACGGCAAACCAAATGATGTTACACTAAATTCAATATGGCAGACGCCCCAAGATGGCGGAGTTAAAAATCTTATCTATCAAGATGATATAAGTAATAATGAAAACTTTCATGATATGGGTATCAATTTAAAGAGTTTCCTGAGAAGAATACGAAAAATAACATGATGCCACTAAATTCAGTGGTTTTTATTTAAATCATACTATTAATATTTTATTAGATTAGTAAGGGATAGCGCTGTTTAATATAATGTAGAGCGGGACGTTACTGTACGGACTCTGATTCTGGTACCGGGCGGTCGTGTTCAGGCAGTGTGTAAGCTTTGCTTAATGACAATTTATTTTTTCAGACGACTTCGAATTTTATATGCATGGTGATTACCGCAAGAAATTTAACGATACTGGAAAAATACACTTTCATTTAAAAAATCACATATTAGAAACGGACGCTAAAGGAAAAGTAGAATATGACTCCGTCGCGCCAAAAGGTATAACTTCCGTAAAAAATACAACTTTCGTCACTGAGTCTGGATTCTAAGTCTTTCATTTCATTTATTCATCAACAAAATAATTTGAAACTTTCATTTATTCCTGCTGCCTCATAAGTCTAATCGTTGAAAGCGCGACTAATACGCTTGAGATCGTGGATTTTGATTCCCAGGTCGAGCAAAGTCTTATTGGGTTTTTCTATGAAGTTCCTAGTAGCAGCTCGGAGTTTGGAATTGTGCCCGATTAATGGCAATAGGCTCGCTCCCTAAGCAGTAAACCTCTGCCTAACCCTTCGAGGAATACAGGATTGATGGTGTTATAATGTCTTCAGTATAAATAAAGTGCAATATTTTATTTTTTTAAATAACATTAACTTGATACTTTTTACACCATTTACAACGTAACATGCACTGAAACATTTTTATTTCCAGTACTCTATCCATATTATGTTCGTAATTATTAACAGTTACATATTTGATATTCTTTTTTCAGATAACTCCATAGAAAATTGTCAGCTTGTGGATAAGGTGGGTCGTGGATCGGCAATGGAAGCATTTATGGATAAATACTTGGAAAATCTTGAATCTCTCTTCGACGTCGTACCTACTGAAGATATTTACTATTACCCTGATTAGGCAACAAGTTCAAAATTGAAAAATAAAGCGAAGTTATAAAACTGTTGTTGCAATACCCTTATTGGGTTTCATGTTGGAACTTTTTTAAATATTTACACCTACATTATGTACACATGAAGGCAATAAAGATTTGAGTTTGAGTTTATATTAAAAGAGCGCCGTATTACACGGCGTTCTTTAAATACACAATTTAATACACAATACGTACACATTATAGTTACTTGTGATAGAAGTAATATAATTATATAGATAATAGGAACTGAACAAATTAAAGAGTTGGTTAAAAATATGTTTTGTTTGTTTTACAAACTAACGGCAAATCGTATCCTATCCTACTAATATTATAAATGTGAAATTTTGTGAGGATGGATGGATAGATGTTTGTTACTCTTACACGCTAAAACTACTAAACGGATTTTGATGAAACTTCACAGTATTACATCAGAATAACATATATAGGCTATAATTTATAACGATTTTGAGTTAATTAGCCAAATTACAATGATCATTAAAAGTACCTTTCACGCGGACGAAGTCGCGGGCGAAGCAGATTATATTGATTTCTGACTCTACCCGTAACCATGGACGTAAGGGTCCGAAACGGGATTAATAATATCAATACAACGCGATAAATCCGTAAAAAGTAGTTTTATTTCAGCTAGTATATTTATAAACATCATCATCATCATCAGCCCATAATTATACTGTCACACTGCTGGGCACGGGTCTCCTCTCATATTGAGGGGGATTAGGCCATAGTCCACCACGCTGGCCTAGTGCGGGTTGGCAGACTTCACAAACCGTCGCAAAAAATCTCTAAGGTATGCAGGTTTCCTCACGATGTTTTCCTTCACCGTTTAAGCGAGTGATTTTTAATTATTAATACGCACATGAATTCGAAAACTCAGAGGTGTGTATTTATAAACGCTTATACTTCATGACGGTGAATATTGAATACTGATAAACCCCTCCTACTTACTCTAAATTTAAATATATACATCATCGTCCGCGCTTTTTCCAACTATGTTGGGGTCGGCTTCCAGTCCAACCATGCTGCTGAATATCAGTAGGTACCTATTTTACACAACTGCCATCGGACCTCCGCAACCCAATTATAAATAAATAAATATTCTATGACAATTTTACACAGCACCATCTAGTCCCAAACTAAGCAGAGCTTGGACAATGGATAAAAAAAACAAATATATACTTTTTTTTATAAATACATACTTATAATACATAAGAAATACCCAGAAAAACACAAACACTTCATTTCATCATCAACCCATATACTCCGAGTGAGAGAGATTAAGCTATAGTCCACTACGCCTTAATGCGTGTTGGCAGATTTCAGATGCCGTCGAGAAAATCAATCTTTTTCAAAGTCAAGTTTTTTAATAAAAAAAATTATTGCTTTTAAATAATTACATGAATTTAAAAATGCAACAAGGACAGCATTTTTGAAATGATATTTCATCAGGTTTTGGGTAATTTTGATTTAGGTTTTAGTTTAGTTTAGTTTTAGACTTTTCTAAATTGTCAGAGATGATTCTGTGGCATAAATTTTTTAAATTCACGATGATAATGAAATTCACGGAAAATTTTCACAAGTGTGACTCTAGCCCATGGTAACAAAATAAAAAAAATAAAAACTGACTGGTCGGGCAAGAACATAAAAGCGGCCAAGATAAAATCAGCAGGAAAAAAAACATGATTAAGTGTCTGTAAAACCTATGTTCATTGTATATATATGCCTGAATTTTAATTAATCGGTTATTGTATTTTATTAAAAATTAAAAGAAGACGCAGAAAATGTTGTCGACGCGGATATTCGTTTTTGCTTTATTATCCATCAGCAGTGTTTTATGTGAGTGAACATCAAAAATATTTTCGGATTGCCTTGCATCTTACAAAGTTCCATCAGGACAAAAAGGACAAAGCTCCATCAGGTTATAGAAAAACATATACAGTATAAGGCATTTTTTATTATCATAGTCATCAGCCCTTATACTGTCCCACTGCTGGGCATGGGTCTCCTCTCAGAATGAGAGGGATTAGTCTAAAGTCGACCACGCTAGCCTAATGCGGGCCGGCAGACTTCACACGCCGACGATAAAATCTATAAGGCGTGCATGTTCCCTCACCGTTTAAGGGATTGATAATTAATTTTATTACTTATATGCACATGTTTTGGAAATGTCAGAAGTGTGTGCCTTGGATTTGAACTCGATACCTTTGACTTAACAATGGTCACATTATAACTAATCATTTTATTTATTAATTTTTATACATTAATTTTTGAGCTAGTAATTTTGGTTTGTAAAATAATGTATTTACTATCAAAATGTTTTTTATAGTAAATACATTATTTTCTATCAAAATGTTTTTGATAGTAAATACATTATTTTCATTAGATTTTTTTTAATATTATTACATTTTAGTAAAATGTGGCTGATATTATTATTAATAATACTAACCAATGTAATGTAGGTATTAATAAAATTGGATGACCCTTTTTAATTAAATCTCAACCTTATATTTTAACAAGTTGCACTAATCTATTAGTATATAAAAACTTATTTATACTTAGTTTAATTTCAGGTAAAAAAATATGTAACTATGATGACTCCGCTTGCCTGACGGAGAGTGCCCAAAGATTGTATAAGACTTTTATACTTGGCACCACCCCTGGAGTAGGATCTTCTGATCCTTTACGCAAGGACTTGATCGAAGCCAATCTGCCTACAATGAAATACAAATTAATCAACAGCTCTCTATCTGGAATGATAGACTGTCAAGTAAATAGTGTGATGTAAGATAAACGTTTTACTACTTTTTAATTGAAAAGCGTAGATGTTGTCGGTAAAGCAAACGCCATTTTGCCACGCTTTCTGTTTGACATCTTGATGTTACGCCATTCCCACCTTTTCCTTCATTAGTTTCTATAAAATGTTGTATAAATTTACTTCTTCCATTTTGCCTTTTAACATTGTCAAGAAGTTTTCGTATTGTATCAAGTGGCCAATCATCTTTCCTCTCCGATTCTTTATGGTTCTCAACAACTTAATTTTCTTGTTAACAACAGTAATTAGTTACAATAATAATTCTAATGTTAGAACTAGAGGGACTTGTGGTTAAGTAAAACTACGTTGATCAATCAATCTGCAAGACCATCGAGACCCCTCCGTGCTCCGGAGAGCACGTAAGGCCGTCTGTCCAAATAATCATACGAACACCCATGAGAATCGTTAGTGGAAGTAAGAAACCCAGAAAGCCTGACAATCAATCTATCCTCAGGATATATTGGGTTACAGAGGTCCGATGGCTGTTGAGTCGAGTTACTTCGTGTAAAATACTGATATTCAGCCGCATCTTGCTAGAAGCTAACCTATCATATTCTCATACATTTAGGTACTATTTTGTTTAATTCCAGAATTTCTAGAAAAGAAATGAAATATGACTACAACGTTTCTTGCCCACATGTCACTATGGAGACAGATTTCGAATTGAAGGGTGAATTAGACTCAAAGATGTATGAAGGAACAGGATCATGCAAGACTGATTTATGTAAGTCTAAAACATGTCAAAAATATAAAATATGGTACTTGGTAACTTATAGTTGAAGGAGGGTCACAAGCAGCATATTTAGTAAAGGAGAATGGCAGGCTTGTATGGGAATTTCGTACCGGTAATAAAATTTCGTGTTTTGAGATATTTTTTGTTTTAATTGGTAGCTAATATGATAGACGAGCCCTTTTTAAATTCTTAGATTTTTAGAACTTGGGACGTAAAAGTTATAACCAGTTTTATTTTTTAAGGTTATATACTAGTGTCCCAATATAGATTGTTAATAGGTACATAAACATTGCTTTTGTGATACAAGTAAATGTTCTAAATTGCTTGTTGCTATCTTTGTAGTGTTTTACTTACCATTAAGTAGGTAAATTGAGATGGAGGATCGTACCTACTCAGTAGGGTGCATTACGAGATACCTATTTCCAGCAGTGGACTTTTTAGTGCACAGGTTGATAATGATGAAGTCTGGAACATTGCAGCAAAGGGTTGTTAGCTTATCGGTTTTTATCGGATACATTTCGGAGAATGTCCAACAAAACTCCATGATCTTATTCCCGATCATATTTAATGTTATTTCTATTTCTAAATAATTAATTGTCATTTCGATATTTGGGTTATTTTACATACATATATAGCAAATTCTAAAAACATAACTGCGTTTAGTTTACGATTTTATTACGTTTATTTATTAAAATATTTCTATTGATATTATTACTTAATTAATCCGAAGTTCTAAAAATAATATACTTACATGAAAATAAATGGCTTAGTTGCCTTAATAAGTGGTACAAATTCTATAACAGAACAACAAAAAAAGTATGCGGTACGAAATCTGCCGTTCGCCTTTATAACAAACTAATTTTATTTTAAAATCTTGGGATAATCTACAAAATCTCCGCTATGGCCGCCATGATTTTGATATTGATCGATCTTCAATTCAACTTTGATCGGATATAGTTCAGTTAAATACGCGACCAGATTCAACTAGGTACTCGTAGTTTACTTGTAGCGACCCATTGAGCAGCTAGTTGCTTTCGGTTGCCTTGTTTACCTGCGGCCATACTGAGGTACGGCCGCTAAAAATGATAACGTGTAGTGTTAACGTGATCATTTTTAGGTTATAAGAAAGGGATGGCTCTATTTAATGTACTGAGGCCAGCACATCAAACTACCACAATCTGTCAAATTTATTTTATTGATTTTCAACTTTAAGGCAAAATGATTAGGTTCATATTTAAGGAAAATTTGTCATTTTTGGATAGCTTGAACTGCTGGCGTCTGTATAGAGTATCATCCTTCTCTCTCAATCCCAAAAAAAAACCGCAATAAAATGTTGGTTTACAGCCTCTTCTGACACATCAAAAAAAGTTTGCGAAAACTTTGAAAAATCGATTTATTTTTTTGTTACGGTAGATTTTATTATGATTTCTTCTTCTTTTTAGATTCTTTCAGACAGGGTATTTCTATTTAAAGAAAACACACAATAAAGATATTTTCTTGATAAAGTTCAATTTAAAAAATTATATCAGCTTATGCTAGTGATCGCAAACTTTTTTTGATGTGTGTACATGACTTTTCTTTTTTCAGTTGACTTTGAATATCATATGTACGGACATTACAGCAAGAATATTGACAATGCCGGGAAACATTATTTTCACATAAAAAATCACATTCTGGAAACGGACGCTAAAGGAAAAGTAGAATATGAATCCGTCTCTCACGGTGGTGAACCAAAAGGTTAGGACTTCAGTGAAATCTTTGTTGTTTTTTTAAGAATAAGAATATATTTGCATGTTACAAGGTTAGGTAACAATTATAAAAAATTCAGTCCATCATATTCCACCAATAGAGTGTTCAAAATTTATTTGTGATGAAATATGTAGTAACATGTTGCCTGTACTTTATTTAACACCTTTATTGTTTGTAGGGAGAATAAAGTGTCATTTTTTTTACATAGCACTAATATTTCCCTGAACGATGAAGGAAAACATCGTGAGGAAACCTGCATACCTTAAAGATTTTTCTCGACGGTTTGTGAAGTCCGCCAACCCGCACTAGGCCCGCGTGGTGGATAAAAGCCTTATCCCTCTCAATCAGAGAGGAGACCAGTGCCCAACAGTGGGACAGTATAAGGGTTGATGATGATGATGATGAATATTTCCCTAACTTTTTCCCAAACGAACACCATTAAATTTGCAACGTAACTTATTTCTTATTTCGTAATTTATTTCTTTTGTTTTGTCAAGTACCATTTACACTACACCTTTTCAGCGATAATGCAGTAGATATTTAAAGCATTTTTTTTTTCAGATAAGTCAAATGCAAATTGTCAGCTTGTGGATAAGCTGGGTCGTCAATCTGCAATGGAAGCATATATTGATAAATTCTTTGAAAATCTAGAAATCTACTTCAGTGTTGTTCCTCTTGAAGATATTTATTATTACCCAGATTAAGCAACAGCTTAAACATTGAAAAAAATTGTACTTATTATGTAAACAATAAACATGACATAAAATTTGCTGTTATGTGAATTATTAGGGAATAAATTGATATGGTGGTTGACATATTTTGCTTGAATTGTAAGCTTATTGCAAATATAAGATTTCTGGGTTTTAGGATAAGGTTTTTTTTTTATTATTTTTTTTCCAATAAACTTATTGACTGCGAATAAATACGCAAATTTACATCAGATTTGATAAACCACAAATTCTCGCAAAAGAAAGTCGATACATACTCAGGATGATTCCTGACGCTATTAAAATAAAAAAAAACATCCAAATTTCAACAGAAAAGATGACTGGGTCTTACCATATGGTTGGAATCCTGTTATAGATTCTATTAAATCATAATCCAAGCTTACAACTCCAAGACCAAAAGATACGGTGAGCTCATTCTGAGTGAATCGGATTGTCAATAATTAACAGAAATGTGGTGTAGCTGTCAGTAATTATAACACCAAGACGCCCACCACTTCAGTTTACACGTGAGCATGGACGCTGTAAAGGGTTCGAAACGTTGGCATTAAAAATATCAATATAGCGCGATAAAAACTTTAAAAAATAGTTTTATTTCAATGTCATATATTCACGTAAGTGTCATAAATAAATATCTAAGCAAAAGTTTAATCTCTGAACATTTTCTATTTGTTTTGGGTGCCATGTAAGAGGCAAGCTTTTTCCCTTTACCGGGCACGGAAAATTTTAGATACTATGACGGCAAAAAGTCGAGACTTATGAAGCTTTTTACTCATAAAATCTAAATAGATAATATTATTTTAAAAAGAAACTAAAAGTCGCTTTTTGATATTTTACTTTATCTGGTGATAAGTTCAAAATAAGCCCATGAAAATAACTAGTCCGCCATATTTATTTTGGAGTGACATCGTTTTATTTTTCTTATTCTTCTCAGCAAACTCATTTAAAAATGAAAAAACGTTGTCCGCCATCTTAGGGCGTCCACCGTGTTAACGTTAGCATGCCATAATTTTATTTCTTGTATTCTTCTCAGCAAACCCTTTTTAATTGATACCTATATAATTTGAGTATATAAATAATAACTAGCCCCCATTCCACTATATTACTATACTCTTTGCCCCCATCTTTGTGAGTTCGCCATCTTGGATTAAGAATGACGTCACTTAACTAACCATGACATGTATTGTCATCCAAACTAAACGTGTCATGAAAAATGTCTGTTCAATCGAAAACCGAAAATTGGGTCAAATGTAACTTCCAAGACTTTCTAACTTAGTTAAGTAGTTAGTTACAGGTACTGCATTCATAAAAATCAATAAAGTTAAAAACATCTAAAATAAAAAATTATAATAAATATTTTATTTCATGAATCATGAAGTATCATGAAGATATAAAATAATAGAAACTTGACAATTATCCGGCTGGTCAACCAATGTTCTTGGCTCGTCGCTGAAATGTTTGATCCCATGTAATAGAGGGCGATCTATGGCTATTAGCTACATAAAAATATTTTTTAATGTAACTAACCTAACCTATATTGCTTCTAAAAATAATATATAGATTTAAAAAAATATTAGTGGCAATCACTTATTTAAAGCACTATTAAAACAAAATATAATACCAGTGTTCCAGTAATAAGATTTTTTTTAATGTTAAATGAACTAATGATGTATTGTTAACATTTATGTTGTACCTATTCTATAATATAGCCAAATCTGTCAAAAATAGGTTTCTTGTTTTAAGCAAATTTATTCTGTGAGTATAAAATATTAATTAACTATCTGGTGTCGGAACTACGTAACTTAATTAATAACATGACGTCAATCAATACAAACAATGTATAACTAGAAATACAAAAAAATATTAGGGTGAGAATAAAAAAAATATTCTCACTCCTAGCAATTGTAAAAAAGCTATAATGTATTCATACAGTATCATAAAATAGTAGCCATTCTGATCCTCGCGAATAAACCCGTCGTCTGGCGCTATTAAAGTACACGATGTTGTTTTCCTATCATCATCATTCGCAGCCCGACTTCAGCCACTTTTGGATATATGCCACTCTTTTGTAGTTCCAATTTCGACGCTCTTGTGCCAGTCTCTGCCAGTCTCATCCATGTCTTCCCTGAGATAGTAAGAATGTTCTCCACCCATCTCGCTACCAGACCACCATTCCTTTTTCCAATCTTCGGCTGCCACTCTAACACAGCGTTACTGCACCTACCTTCACCACGCCTTGTCAGGTACCCCACCAAACTCCATTTACCTAAGTTTAAATATTCTGGAAAAACCAGAGCGTGAATCTTTTCCTGGATTTTTTATATAATTAACGTAATAATTAACTAACTACGCTGATCAACCGATCGACGAACCGAACACCAGAGGTATCACTTGCGCAGGGTAACTAACCTACAGTACCACCTACCGTCTAGGTTTCAGAGTAGGCCTGTAAAATGAAAGAGGAATAATTTAGCAGTATAAGGGCCAAAGTATCACTGTCAACACAAACACAAACTCCAAGCTTCTATTGAAAATTTCATAGACCTAATAAACACTGCTCTACCTGGGAATCGAACCCAGGACTTTTAACTTAGCAGTCGATATAACCATTAGAATAATGAGGAGTTTTCTTTTAAATCTAATTGGAATTAATATAATGATAATTAATGATAATATAATTAATAAATATAAATACATCTGCAAACCTCGTCATTAATTTCGTATCCGTATCCAAAAGCGTATTAATAATTAATTATCACTCGCTTAAACGGTGAATGAAAACATCGTGAGGAAACCTGCATACCTTAGAGATTTTTCTCGATGGTTTGTGAAGTCTGCTAACCCGCACTAGGCCAGCGTGGTGGACTGTAGCCATCCCTCTCAATATGAGAGGAGACCCGTGCCTAGCAGTGGGACAGTTTATGGGTTGATGATGAACTATAACGTACCTACACGTAATATTATTACTATACTCTTGATGCTCTGCTAATTTATGCGGAACAATAATACGATGTAAAACTGCTGCCGCCATAAGAAATAAGGACGTATCTACCTAAACTTCGAAAGGGAGAAAAAAAAATATTTGTCTTTCGGTAACTTAAAAATTCGCTGTGCAAAAGAAAAAAGAAAAATTAATATGCTTTTTGGGCAAAAGTGTAGCCTAGGATTTGATTCATCGAAATATATATATAATTTTTAATAAAATTATATAATGTATTAAATATATTACATTTACTTTTTCTTTTTAGTAAAAAAAATACAGTTTATTATATGATACTACAATGAAAGGACATTTCTGGCTAGATACGTCCTTTCAACTTAGTATTTTAAGAAACGTCTTTCTTACTTAGCGAAAATAAGTCATCAGGTCCCAATAACCTAAATAAAAATTTTTTTTTTGCCATTTGCTGCTTTTTAACTTAGTAATACCAACCTATATTCAGTGAACTTAAAATATTACCTGCAGAAACGCCCATATTGCATATTTAAGTACTAAAACAACTACGTTATTATTATATGTATCATATTATATCATCTTCTATGAAATCAAACACAAAGTATTATCATCCTTAATTTAAATCGTATCGTAAAATATAATCAGCCTTATATTTTTCAAAAAAACAAAACAAAATTATCAACCAAGAAGCCCTTTCGCTTTCTCAACTAAAAATAAACTCTCAAAGTTTGTTATAATTTATAATTAGATACTTAAGACTAATTTTTTGTTCCTATTTCATTTGACAAAAAATATGATACGCTTATGTTTCTTGCCAGTTTTCGAGTATCCTTAACGGTATTTCTTCTAAGCCCTTCTTTAGAGGTGTTATTTATTATGAAATGTTGTTGTTCTTGCCAAGACATGTTTCTAAAGTAATGGTTAAGATTTTTTCGTGCTTCTTCTGTAAAATGAATATGAAATTTTTTTTACACACATCAGTATTACACCCTGGCTTCAGTTTATATTTCGATTCAGCATCTTTCAATTTGCCAATGATTCAATATACTTCTTTCGTTTTCTGATTTTGCCTTTTTTTGTAAGATTTTGCGACTGCTCTTCGTCGTTTGAGACTTCAGGTGACTCAGGGATTGTAACGTTAATCAATTGGGAATAGTATTAGAAGAAGAATCCGAGTCCAAACTTGAAGGTACATAATCCTTATCAAAAATCGAATCATCAGAATCGAAATCCAATTCGCTGACTGTGTGAAGATCCGTATTATTCCAATCATTATTGTCGTTTGTCGGAGGCAGCTCATAATTATTTGTGGATACACCTGTGCCTCTTGAGAGGAACTGGTTGATGGAACCAACGAAATTATAGTTGAACATCGATTACGCCTCATTATGTCACACTGAAACAAAATAATAATAAATCTTTTGAGAAGACGTCAAGCAACAATGGTAATTAATAATAATATACAAATAACGATATATACCTACGCTCGCCAACACAAACTTCCACTAAGTACCTACCTGTGTAGAAAACACCCCAAAAAAGCAAAACCCTTAGCAAAACTCAAAGAAAGAAAGGAAGATTTACGGATCACAATTTTACAGTGACATCTATTATTATTGTATCTAGAATACCTACATCAATAACAACACAAGGCTCTGTTTTAGGACCCCTACATTACCTAGCGTATGTTAATGATATGGAAAATGTAATAAAAAACTGTTCTGTTTACCAATACGCAGACGATACGTGTCTTGTGGCAGCTAATAAAGACCTATTACAGGCAGAAAAATATATACAAAATGATTTCACTAACTTAAGTAAATGGTCTCATGATGTTGGTCTGGTGCTTAATGCTGGCAAAACTAAAGTTATTCACGTTCGGTCGAACCATTTACTAAATTGTGATAAGGCAATTCAAATAGTTGCACACGATCATCAGTGTCTGCATGAAGTTCAGACATTCAGGCACAGCTGCAAATGCAAAACGTTAGAGCAAGTTTCTTGTTATAAGTACCTAGGTCTAATAGTCGATGACAGATTTAATTGGGGTTATCACATTGAATACATTTGTGACAAATTAAGAGCAATGTTGGCCAAGTTTGCGACCATAAAGTATAAGATACCTTTTAAAATTTTACTGAACCTGTATAATGGACTTGCTGAGTCCATTATTTTATATGGAATCACAAGCTATGGCAGGACGTTTAAAACTTATTTAGATAAAATTTACAATCTACAACTACGACTTTTAAAAATTATAACACCTAACAATATTAAAAAACAAGTATGCGATGGTGATAATATGACAGTTTTATTTAAATATTGCAAAATTTTGCCCATTCACACAAAAATTAAACAATGGCTCTTATTAGAACAATATACTCACAAAGCACTTCAAATAAAAGTTCATCATAAAATAAGTACTCGAAAAGTTACACAATCAAAACTGGAAATACCGAGATTTAAGAACTATTATGGAAAGCGGACAAACGCGTACTTAATACCAACTCTCATTAACGAAATCCCAACAAAAATACAATTAGAAATTACAAATGACAATTATAAACGTAAATATAAACAATATTTTAATTCGCAAATTTAATGTGGTTTACGTAGTAAGTTGTAACATCCTGTATTTGCTTCACTAGCATGCATCGTCCGAATGCTTGTGCCGTGGCGTGCCTTAAAATCACTATCGGTTTTTGAATATTTGTAACATTGAGGGTAGTCATACAAATATTATCGCATAGTCGTATTCATAACTTACACGATTTGATTTAGAAATATTATAATAAATAAGTATAGATTTATACTATAGTTATATTTTCTTCTTTTTTTGTTATTGTTCTGTTGTTTAGCGTAAGAATAACAACAATGTACGGTTGTGATTATTGATTATGATATTAGATCCGCAGCAGTGTCTAAACATCCAGACAAACCTAATTAGGTTTTTGTGATGTGTCTTTTGTTAATGTATGTTTCCTTTTGAAAATTAAATAAATGAAAAAAAAAAAAAAAAAAAAAAATAGATCTTGCTGATGTCACCTTTAAAGACATAAGAATACGAAAGCAAAATTCGACAGCATTCGACACAGCAAGTAGTCTCAGTAGCGAAATTGACAGAAGCGTCTGGTGTACCTACTGAACCGGAGGGACGCAGGTTCAAACCCTGCTTGAGATCTTATTTTATTATTATTAAAAAGAAAGAAATTTAAAACATGGCAAAATACAATTTTAAACAAAAAAAATATCATCAAAATCAGCCCATAATTAAGTACCTATAATTAATAACTGAACGTAATTTTCTAAAAATTACCAGTAGGTATGTTAAAAAAAACCGTCGAATTGAGAACTCTACATGCTACTACATACTCTACATGCTAGTTTTATCTAATAATTATTTTTTAAAAGCTGATATGTAATTAGGAAGGACTTATCTGTACTCCAGGCCAGCGTGGTGGACTATAGCCTAATCCCTCTCAATATGAGAGGAGACCCGTGCCCAGCAGTGGGACAGTATATGGGTTGATGATGTATCTGTACTCAGATAAATGCATAAATATACTTACATAAAATAATTTGAGAATTTTACTTACGATTTCACCGTAGCGCGCGCGCGTATGGACGTTCTGACTACCGGGGCGCAACTGATTGAAGAATGTACCAAACCGCGGTTCCCACTTCCCTCCGCACAATTAGTCGTACTAAGTAGAAAAGACACTACTACCACTTGCGCCTGACTACTTTTCGTAATATTAAGATGAAAAGGCATATCTACGCAGAACCGTCTTTTCTTCTTATGACCATCCAGAAATGTCTTTTCATTTTATGATCAAAGACATATTTTGTAAATAATTAAGACGCTTCTACTTAAATGCGTCTTTCCAACTTATTAGACGTCAGAAATGTCTTTTCTATTTGGTGAATATTATGATTTATAGCAGATGCGTCTTGTTTGAAAGTAAGAATTACAGGGTTGTGTTAGTTTTGGCCAAAATATAAAAATACTAGTAGATGCGTCTTTTTTTACTGATTCAGAAAATGTGTATAACTCAATTTCGAAAAAAAATGCAGATGCGTCTTTTTTCCTTATGACGGCATTACTTATTTGATTATAGTTCATAAAACAATAATGTAAAGTTATGAATTCATAGGTGAAGTAACGATGATCGATTCCATACCGTAACGCAAACACACAAAAAACTTGCTACCTTTTTTGTTACCAACCATTTTTATTGTATCCATTTGCATTAGCAAACTTGCGAGCTTCGTAAAATAATTGCTGCAAATTATTTAGCAGGTGATCAGCAATATAATTATACAAGTTTACTTTAATACTTTGTTCTGTATTATGTACGCTCTTTATTTAATGCCCGAGTGGCGTCAAGAAGTTGTATTTTTTAAACCGAGGGTCATCATTTAAAGACCTCGAATAAATCGCTTATCGGCTGAGCATCCTATACGTGCAGTAGCGCATTCTAACTGACCGCTTAATTGTGCTCTTACAATGCTAAATACAATTCTAATATTTGCACCAGTGTGATCTGTTTGCATTAAGATAGTTGGAAGTGTGCCCTGAATATCTGAGATTCTGCGAGAGGATGAATGAAAATTGAGTCCCATATTATAATTTGAATGCTGTAATTTCTAGTTTATTATACATATTTTATATCCTTTAATTTTTTAACTGTATAACGTTTTAGTAACTTTACTATATTGATTTCTGACATTTACGCGAATATTTGAAATAAAACTACTTTTTACGGATTTTATCGCGTTATATTGATATTATTAATCCCTACGTTTCGGACCTTTTACAGCGTTCTTGGTCACGGGTAGACTGACCCGTGACACAGTAGTTTTATTAGTGACTTTACCCTTATATTGTTGTTGTATTTGAAATAAATAAATAAATAATCTTTGTGATCATGATCGTTTACTGACTTTCCAGCCCCCATCTCGAAAAGGTTAAGCAGAAGGTGAAAACGAGAATCAACATCACCGTCAGGCTGGCAGGTATAAGTTGGGGAGCTTCTGCGACTGTTCTTCGTAGATCCACTCTAGCGCTAGTATACTCGACCCCAGAGTACTGTACACTTTTATGAATCAAAACATCGGGAGTAATAAAGCCACGGAAGGGGTTGATCCCCTTCCGTGGCTTCCATTACTTAGAAAAAAAAACTTAGATTGAACTCATATTTGAAAAACTTAGATATAGAAATTTGATCCATGCAGGACGACTGCCATACGCAATGATGATTTGCGACCATGGGCCTGTTTGACATCCAGATTCGTTGGTTTTATATGGACTTTATAAAAAAAAAATGTTTTTCTTGATCAGAATCAGAAGGCAATTTTAATCTGATTAATTATTAAAATTATAATTCCGATCTAGTCTCAGTTTCATAAAATATCAAATGGTATTCAACTAATTAACATCAAACGTATACAAGTTACAAAGCAGTCATAGCCTAGTGGTATGACCATTGGACTGCCAAATTGAAACATCGTGAGGAAACCTGCATACCTAAAGATTTTGTCAACGGTGTGTAAGTCTGCCAACCCTCTCATTCTGTGAGAGGAGACCCGTGCCCAGCAGTGGGACAGTATATGGGTTGATGATTCGTACAAGTTACAACAATTATAATGATATTAAAATAAATAATTATTTTATTCAACAATGATATTTAAGTATATGACAGTAAAACTGGACCGGAAGTATATTTTGATCAATTTTAGGTAATTTCAGTGAAAATGTCAAAGAAACTGTTCATATTATGACCTCGGACCCGCATCCCCTTGCGAGTGTTATCAAGCTATCAAAAGAAAATAAATGTAAACATTTCATATTTTTTTCTTCTTTTTTATTTTTTGTTCATTACAGTAACTTCTATCGCGTGTAGAGGCACTTCGTTTGTAAAAGCATTAATATTTTCGAGTAATTTATTCATAAACGGTTTAATAATAGCTAGGCGAGACGTTTTATCCACCATATTCCAGTTTTCATTTAAGGATTTCTGTGCGGCGGCAGCTGAAAAGACATACATACATATTTGAATTAGAAAAACTATGTATATCTAACAGTGATCACAGAGCAGAGGGTCTACTCCCTATCTCCATCAACGAAGTTACGAGCCGTCTGAAAGTTCTCCGAAACTTCGGAGTCCGATAAAACAAGTGTCAATTTCAATTTTTCTAATGGGTAAAAACACATCGAGAGTAGGGACAACTGTCAAATTGTGTTGTCATTCATTCTTAGTTCGGGCTCCGAACGAATCATCCGTCCATAGGTGATACGGAGTAGGAAACGCCCGTAACGAAGGACGAAACTACGGACTTCGTGCTTAGGGAGTAGACCCCCTGACTTGCTATACAAGTTAGAGACGAGGACGTTTTGACGTGAAACCACTCCACTTACTACGGCAATAGATAAGTAAGGAAGAAACAACAATAGTACTGTTATGTTGTTGAAATAAGAGATTTTAGAAAGGAATATAATAAACCGCGCATCAAAATTACTGATTGAGCAGCAAAATACAGATATCGGTTAGGTTAGGTTTGAACTGTGACACATCGCCAGAACCAAATCTGAATGATACCGAATCTGAAGACCAAGAAAGTGTATACAATATTTTAAGGTGACTATTTTGCTTTGCAATCAGTCTAATTTTGTCGCTCAATCAGTATTTTTGCTTAGGATTGGGAATTATTTTGTTACACAAAACGACATTTTTTGTTTTGCAGTTATATACTAGCCTTTTAGAAAATACATTTGTTTGTAAATGGTAAATAGATAAGAAACTTTATTTTTGTCAATGTCATCAATAGAAAAGTAAGTTTGCTTCTTAAAAAAATACAAAAAGATGTCTAATAGATAAGAAGGCATCGTTTGACATCGAACTAACTGTAAATTAAGTCATGTTGGTTGAGAAGTATGGTCATATCGTCTGGTATACTTACATTTTTCCTTATCGCCATTAAAAAGGTTTTTATAGTCATAATGCACTTTTCCTTTAAGATCTATATCTAGTATATTATTTATAAAATAGATATGTTCATTCCCATTCTTGTTTCTTTTTTCGTAATCGCCAGTAAAATATAAGTTGTAGTCATCTACAAAAAATAGTAATTGATTAATTAATCATCGTAATTATTTTGTAACAATAGGTATATTTTATAGTGATATACGTTTTATAGAGGGTCTCATGGGTAAGTTATATCTACGATGATCAACCGATCTGCAAGGTTAAGCTGTGCCAGCCGCGGTCGGTCTGTGGATGGGTTATCATTCTGAACACATCGAGACCCCTCCATGTCTCGGAGAGCACGTAAAGCCATCGGTCTTAGTTGTCATGCGAACACCTATGACAATCGTTAGTGGTAGTCAGATGCACAAAAAGCCTGATAATCAGTCTATCCTCAAGATGTGGGTATTACCCAAAAATTGGGTTGCCGAGGTTTGATGGCAGTCGCTTTGAGTAAAATACTGACATTCAGCCGTATCTGGTTAGACTGATAGCAGATCCAACACAGTTGCGAAAAGGTTCAGAGAATGATATTATATTGAAATAAACCAAATTATATTATGAACAAAGCAAGCTGATCTAATAATAAATTATTAAATTACTATTTTAGAAGAGTTAAACTAACCCTAAACTTTGTTTTAAAATTGGTGATTAAAATTCTTCAAACATATCCATGGAATCCCTGTTTCTCTTGGTTACTCCATAACTTGATAAGGACTTTACCTATTTCATTCTTACTTTTTTTTAAGTTTTCTAATACTTTGTAGAAGGTTACAGAAAGAAAAAATAAGAAAATTGCGCAGGGCATTAAAAAAATTTAACAACTAGATACTTTTTATCCAGGCAAGGTCAAGTCTACGTAGAGGAAGTCTCAGGCAGAAGCTAGTATAAAATACTTACAGAAGTCCACCTTGCACGTGCCTTTTCCTTGGAGGAACACAGAACCGAGCTCACCATCACCATCATATTCTGAGTTTAATATGAGATGAGGGCATCTGAGATGACATTCATATTTTAGATCTTTCTTGAAAATTCTAGAATTGAAGAAACAATGATTACTCTAAACGGTAAATATAAAATGCAATAGGTGCGTGGATTGCTATTTTTTTTTTCAGAAATTCCCTAACATCAGAAGGTATTGTGTAAATAAACATAATTTATTTACATATTTATTTATTTATTTATTTATTTATTTAACTCTTTATTGTACACCAGAAATAGAAACGAAACAAAACAAATTATATCTAACAACAAATGTACAATGGGCGGCCTTATCACTTAAAGTGATTTCTTCCAGGCAACCAAAGCGACATGGATACTCTGGACAAGATAACGGGTATATACGTGTACAAAACAGGTCACTTTTAACACAAAAATAAAACAAATAATAAACTACATAAATAGATATAATTATAAGTATAAATAAATACATACATATAAATATATAAACTATATATAATTAGTAACACATACTCAAGTCAATAACTGTTGTTGTCATATTTTATCATTTTATCATCCTAGGAACACTCAGGTGAAGGTGTACTAAATTACACCCACAGTTCGCCGGTGTGTTGTTAATAGGGGGCGAGCCTATTGCCATTAATTGAGCACAAAATCAATCCCCGAGCTGATCTGAGCAGTGACCTATTGTGTTCTAAAAACTTGATTAAATCCATAAACCTACCTTGAAATTAATAATACGAAGTATTATTACTTTGAATTACATACCATCACTAATATACCATCACGCCTGTATTCCCCGAAGGGTTAGGCAGAGGTGTACTAATGTACACCCACATTTCGCCGGTATGTTTAGGTCCCATGTAGTAGGGGGCGAGCCTATTGCCATTAACCGAGCACAAATCCAGACTCCGAGCTGCTACTGATAATGAGAATTTCATAGAAAAACCCAATAACACTGCTCGACCTGGGGATCGAGCGTAGCAGTCCAGGACCTCTAGCGTAGCAGTCGCACTTAGGACCACTAGACTAACGAGGCAGTATTTTTGTCTTACTCTGAATTATTTAATAACAATTAAAACTATTATTACTTTGAATTATTAAATAGGAATTAAAACTATTATTACTTTGAATTATTATTTTTATCTACTATAATTGTATAATTATAGTAGATAAAATAGATAGGGATAGACATATTTTTTTATTGCAATAACATTTTTGTTTTATCTGGTCTAAAATTATTTTCCTAAATTAAACTGACTGGAAGTTGACCCCAACATCGTTGAGAAAAAACTAGGATTATAACTATATGACTTACTTTATAAATTCCAAGTGACACTTGATTAATCCAGAGAGAGAAGCGTTGGTCAATTTAAACTTAATATTTGATAGATTAGCCTCAATCAAATCACAATGCAAAGGATCCGAGGGTTCCACAGTTCGTTTACCAGCAATAACCTGTTTCAATAAGAGATTACTAATCTCAATCAAACATTTAGAATCCTCAAAGTCACATAACTTCTTTTCGCCTGAAATTTAAAGAGATTGGTTATTTATCTGCAGAATGATTGCAACTTTCCATTGCTCTTACATTATGGAGTGTAGCTAGTTTAATTATTGAATACTCCATTCATTATAACTTTAGACAAATAACATTACAACGCCATTGTTATTTTGATGATAGTGTCTATTACGCTCCGTTAGTTCGCGATAAATACAAAGGAATGTTATAAATGTATTACGACGTACTTACTATTCATAAATAAATAGATTCTCTAAAATTCTGTAATTTCAATAGTTTAGTAGTAGAAAATGCCGGAGCCATCTAGCTTAAAAAATATATAAAACATTGACTTGTAAAAGTGTCTTTAAAAGATCTATTTTACAAAATAAAGATCATGTATCATTTAATATAATAACTGTTGTTGTTTCGCTGTTATTAGGGTTCCACAAAGGGTAAAAACGGGACCCTATTACTAAGACTCCACAGTCCAGCCATCCGTCTGTCACCAGGCTGTATCTCATGAACCGTGACATTTAAACAGATGAAATTGTCAAAAATTATGTATTTCTGTTAGATAGGTAGGCATAACGATTGAAAATTATATTTAAAACACTTACTTAGAACACTATTGATGAAAATTAGAACGAGAAAATATAATGCTTTCGGGGACATTTTATACTTCCGTCTGTGTATAAATGATGAACGCTGCTTTGCTAATGTTATTTAATTTCTTGAAGCTTGAATTTATACTTAAATATACTTAGCTAATAATACGGGTAAAAAGATTTAAATGATGAAGGGGAGAACAGGTATAAATGTACCGGGGTTCGAAAGTAACAAACGGTTTTGTAGGCTGATCCAATGATTAAAGGGTGTCACACACGGCGAAGATACTATAGTATTTTATGTTAAGATGTCTGGATATAAAATATTATAGTATCTTAAGGTAACACAGACTGTTAACTTACTATAAAATTCTATATACATATATAAAATCATTCTTTATTTTTTAGTGAAGATAGGTAACATGTTAAGATATATATCGCGTCTTAAAATGACATCATTACATCGCCCGGCATAAAAACAAACTTAACATAACATTTCCATATGTCTCGATAGCTTAAGATAGTGTAATATGAAAATATATAGTATCTTAGCTGTTTGTGATAGTTCATACAAACTGTATAGTGAGCGATATATTTTTATATTAATATATAATTTATTATAGTATTTTCGCCCTTAACTATCGCGGCGACGGAATCAAGCGGGAGGAGACGACACCAGCTATCTCCTGACGGTAGCGAGGGAACATTTCGGCCAGTGGAAAACCCACAGACCCGTTTGTTACTTTCGACTCTCCGTTATTTTTGTACCTACTCTCCCCTACACAAATAAATGTTAATTTTATTTCAACCAGGTTTCTTACCATAGTTTAATAGTAAAACATTATGGTAATTCAACAATTGATACTGTTTCCAAATACCCTGGCATTTACTGTTTTTTTTTATACTTCTAAGGTGGCAACAAGCATACGGCTCACCTGATGGTAAGTAGTTACCGTAGCCTATAGACGCTTGCAACACCAAGGGTATCACTTGCGCTTTGCCGACCCTGTAAAATGAAAGAGGAATAGTTGCGTTGGCAATAAGGATCAAACACACTCCCCAACTGACAACACAACGTTTTCTCGTGGAGCACTGGCAACCTTGCTCATCGTAAGAAACACAGCTCAAAACAGTGTTATTTCACTTCGATTTTCTGGTCGGCGGAGGTACTTCCCCAGTCGGCAGCTTCAGTTTGAGTAGAATTACTCCCACTATGCCAACCTCTCTTTAAAACGTGTTAACGATTGCCCCGGTTGCCCCTATACCTACCAAATAATTTTTAAATATTTAAATTACTGATAATAATTTCCACGAGCTAACGTATTCACCTTTGTCTTAGTTTAAAACCCGTCAAGGTCATATGTTTTAAATTAAAAAACTTACTTCAAAATCACCAAATTTACTAATTATTGCCCACGGTCACACGCATTTCAAAGGAGTGTTTGAGACCAAAGGTAGCCTATCCAGTTTCCATGTTTGATTTGGCATAGTTTCATGTCCATTTTGTTATAAGGTGTCCTTTTGAGGAGAAAACCTGACTGCAGCATGAGCTCTTTGTGAAAATCATGTTTAGCTGCCAAAATTAAAAGTATGTGCCAAGAACATTGTTCTTCTTCCATAAATCGTTCGCCCCGAAATCAATAGCTAAGGTTAATTATCATCAAACCGCACTTTACTCCAGTCGCCCTATAGCCATGGCCATGGGATCCGTGAAATTCACCACAACTCATTCGTTCCACCTGCCAGAGAGAGAAAAGTTGGTCATTTTATACCAGTTTGCCTTCAATCACATTCTGACGCAAAGAATCAGAAGATTTCCACACCGATCACCTGATATAGCCGGCCCAAACAGCTGTGTAGCTTTCTGTCTCACATTATATATTTTAGTTTCATCTTAAACATAATATTAATCACAGATTCCCCAATATCACGTAATACGTTTTCACCTGAAATAAGAAAAGGCTAATTATATTATTTGGATAACTTATGAAGGAAACATTTTTTTCTTCGTTTTTATTTATAAAATCCTTCATGTGAAGTAAGTGGTCTTCATGATATTCAGCTGAACTTGGGTTTTAAACAAACCCTATTCATATATTATTATATGTGTGAATGTTTGTGAGTATGGACGGATGGATGTTTGTTACGCTTTTACGCTAAAACTACTGAATGGATATGATGACACTTTACAGTATTACTTTAAAAACATCAGAATAACATAATATAGGCTATATTTTGTAACTATTTTGAGTTAATTATCCAAATTACAACGATAAATATTATTAAAAATAACTTTTCCACGAGTACTAAGTCGCGGGCAGAAACTAGTCCCAACATAGTTGACAAAACAAAATGAGTTAGAACATAATAATGATGAGATGTTGTTTTCTTTCTTGCTTGCATTAAAAACCCTTTTTTTATAGTACGGAAAGTTTTTACGGATCTTATACCATATAGGAAGGTGTCTAGTACGGCGAACGATTCATGATGATTTTTCGTACTATAAAAAAGAGAATGTCAGACATGGATCGAATATGCACGCGACCTACTCGGAAAGATCCCCTTTGAACTGCAGGCTGTCGGAGCCGCGGTAACAGGAAAAAGAATTGACTCTTAACACCACATGTTAATTCAATTTATACTGGTATAATACTTATACACAATATCATCATCATCAACCCATATACTGTCCCACTGCTGGGCACGGGTCTCCTCTCATATTGAGAGGGGTTAGGCTATAGTCCACCACGCTGGCCTGGTGCGGGTTGGCAGACTTCACAAGCCGTCGAAAAAAATCTCTAAGGTGTGCAGGTTTCCTCACGATGTTTTCCTTCACCGTTTAAGCATAAAAGTAGTGATAGCCTAGTGGTATGACCATTGGACTGCCAAGTCGAAGGACTCAAGTTCGAACCCAAGGCAGGCACCTCTGACTTTTCGAATAATTATCATACCCAATTATTGAAATATTAAATTTAATATATATTAAGATGTTGGTTTACTTACATTCAACACTACTTATGTTTATAACGGTGAAAATTAAAACTGATGCTAAATTTCATGTCTAGCGTCTTCTGAATTTCGAATAACATTAATTACTGGCATTAATTGTTTGTATTTTATATACATAAATAATTGCATGTATCTTGAAATATTGGTTAAGTGAGCGCAAGATTCGTGGCTTGAGGGTTCCGTGATATTATACACAGGACCAAATCTCGCTGAAAAATTGATTATTTTGAATACGAGTATGTAAATGATAGCTTACTCATTAAACTAGAGATCGTAAGTGCAACTGCTACGGTAGAAGCCGAGAAAAGTGTTATTCGGGTTTTCTATGAAATTCGCAGTAGCGGCTCGGAGTTTGGATTTATGCCCGATTAATGGCAATAGGCTCACTCCCTATTACATGAGTCCTAAATATGCGAACCGTGAGAGTACAATCAGTACCCCTCTGCCTAAGCTTTAGGGAAATACGGCGTACATTTATTATGTAAATTTTAGAATTGTAGGAATGTGTATTATTGAAAGAGTTTATAGAACTGTAACAGAGTTCGTCTAAGTTGGTACGCGTATGTCTAAATATTCTTCCGCGAAGCAATAATGTGTCGATAGGTATTATTGTGTTACTGTTTGAAGGGCAACATTATTGTGTTTCTGTTTGTAGGAAACTGAGTCTCGAGATGCCAACGCGCAAGTGACTTTAGGCTGCGTCATCTTCATGATCATTCATTAATTCCATATATTGTCCCACTGCTGGACACGGATCTCCTCTCAAAATAATCACCTCAAAAGCAACATTTAATAAAAATATTACATCACTACAGAGAATTATACGAAAAATATATAATTTCTTATGATTCTGCTACATTTTTAAAAGTGGATCCCAAAAATATTTTTTAATCAAATAATTTATTTATGCGTTCCATGACCCGTATCAGTCAAATTTTTCACATTCAATAAACAAACATAAAATAACGCATCAGCGCTGCGCTTCTTGTGACCGCTGTTCTGTTATTCTTTTGTTTTTTATTTATGCCACGCGCGAGTTCATAAAGAAAACGAAGCAAGCGAAGGATGAAAATCAATGTATATACATAATTTTGATATTATGTATATACAAATTTATCAGTTCTGCGATATGCGTGGAGTCAATCGTTAAAAATGTCAAGACATCGTAGATGGAAAATTTTATCGGCAGCATGAAACTTCGGAATTTTGTGATCGATAAATTTATCGGAACCCTATCAGTGCAGGAATCAAATCCGCAAAAAACCAATCGCTCTGCCAGTATGACTAGTAGTAGTAAACACTTATTATTATGAAGTAAAAGAATTTTTATTTACAAAAGCTATTAAAAAGTCATTAAAAAAGACAGATAAAATCTAACCCAAACCTGACACTGAAACGTTTTGATAAACAAATTAGCATAATTATTTTTTTATTGAACTTCTTTCTCCTTTTGTAGGGCAAAATTAGGTATAAATTCACTGGAAATTCAGTAATCCATCATTCGTTTTTCAAAAACATAGCAAGAAGAACTTCAAAAATGTTCTTGTCACCAGTAATTCTGTTTGCTTTAATTTTCGTAAATAGTGCTGTTTGTAAGTATACAACCATCTTCCCTTATCTAATTAAAATTTTCAAAGTTTGGGTTTAGATAGTGTTGTTACGTTAATAAATATTTGATTCTCAAATATTTATTTACGTAATTAAAGCTTTAAAATAACGTTCCATGCAACGATCGTTTTGATCAATTTGAGGTATTTCATTATAGACTTGAATTAGGCAAAACTAGGCACGAGTACCTAGTCTTTCCTAATAAAAAGACGTACAAACAGGACCCTGTTTGTACTTTAAGTTGCTGCACAAGGGTTCTGGTTCTTATTATGAAACACTGTTCGGGTTGTTGCCAGATAGGCTGAAAATTAAAAAAATACTTATACTTATAAAATTACTTCTACCACTAAGCTTGGTAGGTTTTGTCTACAACATGCAATTCTTCCCAATATGCTGATATTGTTCCGTTCCATCTATTATTTTGTGTATAGACAAAATATTATGGTATGATTTAAGTTAAACATGAGATTGACTAATTTCAGGCAATGACAAGGTACCATGTGAACTGAAGAACTCGAAGTGTTTAACAGAAAGTTCCAGGGTGATATTTAAGGACTTTGTATGTGGTTTAATGGGTGCGCCAACATCTGATCCTTTATTCAAGAATGTGATTGAAGGCAAGCTGCCATTATTGGAGTATAAATACACTAACGCAACTCTTTCTGGAATTAAACATTGTCGGGTGGAACTGGTTAAGTAAGTAATTGGGTAATTGATCACTTTAAATAAATTGACATCTGTCCAACACTAAAGCTCCGAATGAAAATCAGACTCTGGCACCAAATTGTGTATGAGAATATGCTGATCTAGATACCTACCTATTATATATAACCAAGCTGCGAGATACGGAACTAAGTACTCCATTATTTTTTCTCTTCGTCCTTGTTCTTAGTAATAAGCCATATAATTATTTCTCTTTGAAAGTACGAGTATATTGCATCACTCCATGACTTCATCGTATTTCCCAATTATAAGTTTTTCTTTTCTTTCTTTAAGTAAATGTTATTGTAATAATAACGGTCATCGTCCTGTAATAACTTAGCTAATTATTCCGTCTGTACCTACTCAAAATAAATTATGCATTCAAAATTTAAATGCATATAATCCTTATCTTTTCATTGCTTACGTATTGCTGGTGCATCATAATTATCAGAAAAAAACTATGGATTTTCTGTGTTGTGTCTGTTTAAGGCAGAACTTATTAAATACTTATTTTATCAAAGAAACTGTGACCCTCTCAAGGGTCGAAATAATTGTTTCTCTATTGTACTTTCTTGAGTTATTGTTCTTTCAGCGAAACTTTTTTTGGTACCACCTCAGTAACCTCTGTTACAAGAAATCATATATTTTTTCGTTTCCAGATTGAACCCGGATGATCTCAAATATGAATCTCTATTGATTTGCCCATGTCTCACCCTGGAGTCGGAATGTGAAGTGAAGGGGGAAGTACGCTCTAAGCTCGTTGATGGGAAAGGCATATGCAAGGCTGATCTTTGTAAGTTTTATAATGTATATCTACCTATAGCATTTACAATTTAGGTTGCATGTTTCAAACGCCGAACGCAAGTGCGAACGGTCATTTGGCATACAAAACTGTTTCTTTTCAAATAATTGGATAATTTAAATAATTTTACGTACAACCATTGTGAGCTGCTCCGTTAGCTTCGTGACCCCAAGCACGACTGATACACTAGAGGTTCTGCGTTCGATTCCTAGGTTGAGCAAAGTGTTATTGGGTTTTATATGAAATTCTCAGTTCGCAGTAGTTCGGAGATAGAATTTGTTAATGGTTTGGTTAATGACAATATGCTCGCCTCCTATTACATGGCACCTAAACATATCAGCAAACTGTGGTACAGACGCCAGCAGGTGAAGCTATCCAAAACTGTCAAATTTTCCCAATTGAATATGAATCTTATTACTTTGTATTAAAGTTGAAAATCAATCAAAGAAATTTGACAGATTGTGGTAGATTGATGTGCTGGCTTCTGTACACCTCTGCATTAATAGGGAATACAGGCGTGATGGTATGTTATAATGGTGTGTTAATCATTGCATATTGCAGTCTAAAATCATGCCTGAATGTATGTATATTATAATAAAATCTTTTACTCAGGTATTATTGTATAATAATAAAAACATGAAGTGAAGTCGGCCAACCCGCATTTTAAGCCAGCGTAGTGGACTATAGCGTTACCCTTCTGATTCTGAGAGAAGACCCGTGCCCAGGGAAAATAAATGGGTGGATGAAAAAAAAATATTATGGTAACGTAGGGCAAATAATAATAGAAAGACATTTTATTTCAGATGACTTCTACATAAATTTCAATGGCGATTACGAAAAAAAAATTGAGGAGAATGGCCAAGTACACATGTGTTTGAAAAATACTGAAATCAATGTGGATTGTAAAGGAAACGTAGAGCATGGCTATAGGAGTCTTGACAATTGTGATACAAAGGACGGTATGTACTCAAGATGTTTTTTTTTGTTGTAATTTCTGAATAAAACACGATGGACCTCAAATTGCTTTGAAGTCATTGTGTCAATATGACATTGAATGACTGATGACGTAGAGGGCTATGGACTAGTAGTAGGTGAAAGTAAGTTTCAAATTTTTGTTATTATATAATTTTACTCTAATCTTGTTATCCAGTTTAGAAAAGCAGTAGGCAGTAGTCTCGAAATTCGAAATACAAACGTATTAAATTTTTTACTTCTCCTACTCGGAAAGTTACCCATTACTACACTAATGCCGGAGGGAAATACCTTTTTATAACCCTAGGGGCAAAAAATCACATGAAAATCCATGATTAACCTGTTTTCATTTTACAATTTATTAATTACAAATAAGATAATTTGTGATAATGCGCGTGCTTTGAGCGCACTGTCGAGGGATTTTATTGAGTTTTATTTTTCGTGTTTTTATTATTATTAATTAATATAATATTACTACTAAACATACTAATAAAATAAACGAACATACCATAAAGAAAAATAAACATACCGGCGAAATGTGGGTGTACATTAGTACACCTCTGCCTAACCCTTCGGGGAATACAGGCGTGATGGTATGTATGATGGTATGTATGTATAATATTACTAAAATCATAAAAATAATATGGACTTGGCTGAAAAATCTGAACAAGTATATACCTACATTTAATAATAATATTAGGTATAACTTAAGGCTAATAAACTAATGTTACACGTGTGCTTTTGAGTAGGAAGCGAGAAGAGGTATCGCGCTTTTATGGTGTCCAGACCATAGCCTGTTGTGGTTGTGGTAAATGTGACGAATCCCATGTGACTATAGGACAAAGAAAAAAAAAACAATTGCATTGCGTACAGCGGTTTTAGTTGGTACGAGCCGCCTCCCCAGTTGGCAGATACCCCATGAGGATTTTCCGTACTAAAAAAAGGTTCATGAACTGAAACCGAAAACAGTTTTCGGTGTTAGTAAACCTTTTACAGTACTATTCTTCACTCGTCAAAAAGTGCAGACTACCAACTCGTATGGTTTGCGCACTCACAAGATCGGGTCTCAATTACACACTGGTTCATCGTTAATTTAATTATTTAAATGAGAATGATTTCCAAATTCGTGAACTGCTAAGAAAAATCAGCAAGATTTAAAAAAAAACTTGCTTGCCTTCTTATCTTTTATTTTTTTAGTCTTGCCGGCCCCGACCAAAACTATAACCGTGCTCAACAGTGGATAAGGGCGGACGCAGGAATTATTTCTGGGTACAGACGCCAGCAGGTCAACCTATCCAAAACTGTCAAATTTCCCCAATTGAATATGAACCTTATAGTGTTGTATTAAAGTTGAAAATCTATCAAAAAAATTTGACAGATTGTGGTAGCTTGATGTACTAGCCTCTGTACAATTAGGGATGTTTAACGGTAGGCAAGGTGGCAATAGTGAATTAGTATTCAAGTATTTTAATTATACGCTGACCAACCGATCTGGAAGATTAAGCTGTGCCAGCAGCGGCAAGTCTGTAGATGGCTGACCATTATTAATACACTGAGGCCCCTCCATGCCTCGGAGAGCGTAAGTCGTCAGTCCAAGCTGTCATAAGAACACCTATGTCAGTAGTGGTAGTCAAAAGCCCAAAAAGCCTGATAACCTTTATTCTCCGGATATCAGGATTACCCAGAAATTGGGTTTCTGTCTGATGGCGGTCTCTTCGTATAAAATGCTGATATTCAGCAGTCTGGGGCCCATGTTCCTTTGCCATACCTCCCGCCTGTATCAGCCCTTACCAGTGGACAAGATAAGCTGTAACCAAACTATTTACTTTTTCAGCGAACGCGGTGTTTACGAAAGAAGACTGGCACGCAGTGGAAAAAATTAGTCGCCAATACATATTCACAGAATATTTTACGCAATACGTTAAGCATATTAATATCTTACTGGATTTACAGCCTTTTAACAAGCTATTTACCCAGTAATAGACACAAAAAACGTCCAATAAACTTGCGAATTAAAATTTATATTATGCATTGTCTTTGATGATTATACTACATTCAAATGAATATTTTTGTTTGATTTTTCGTCCTCTATACGTTTCCATGTTCATACGTTCACAGAAAACCCCAGTAACACTGCTTGACCTGGGAATCGAATTTAGGGCCCTAGACGTAGCAGTCTCAGTCTCGCTTACGAAACGAGGCTAGTGAGGAATTTCTACAACTTTATGCCTTAACGGTCTATGATCGCTTAACACCTCAAATGCTGAGAGTAGACCCGTGCCTTGCAATTTGGCACAGTAATAATCTGATTACTAGTACCTAGTTCCCCGAAAGTACGAAAAATACTGGTTTGCGGAGGTACCACGGCAGTTTATATACCTATTATCTAGTGAATTAATTAGAGGCTTGTTAGATTAAATTATCCATTAAGTAACAAAATAAAATAAAAACATAACAGTTCTAAAATCTTATCAATGTGCCAACGGTAATAATTTATTATAATTAGTTAGTCAAATAAGAAACAATAGTTGTATAATGACATCACTTAAATAGTACAATGCAACGGGCTCCTGTCTCGTTAAACAGATTATAATAACACTGATCAACTGACTTGCAAGCTTAAGCTGCGCTAGCCGCGGTCATTCTGTGGATGGGTGACCAATGTCGAGACCCCCTTCGTGCCTCGGAAAACAAGTAAAGTCTTCGGTCCCGGTTGTCATGAATACACATAAGACAATAATTCTTAGCGGACAACCACTCTATCCTCAGGTTATAGGTGTTGTCCTGAATTGAGTTGCGGAATTCTGATGGAATATCAATATTTTACATGGAGCGCCGTGTAAATTACTCAGACTTTTTTGACGCAAAATTAACGTAAAATACGATTAAAGGCAAAAAATACTGAGATGGCGGTATGAGCTGGACTCATTCCAAAAATACTGGTACTTAACACCAAGAAAAGATAAAAGTCCTTTGCCCTGCAATGAGACATTACAGGCTAATAATAATAATAATCATATGAATTTGGAGCTGCCCGACAGAAAGTACCTTGGAGAAAATTTAAGTGAAATAACACAGCTGTGAGCTGAGTTATGTTCCTAACGGTGACCGAGGTTGCCAGTACTCCGCGAGGAAACGTAGTGTTGGCAGTGGGGAGACTTTGACCCTTATTCTACCAACCCAACTATTCCTCTTTCGTTTTACAGGGTCGGCAACGCGCAAGTGATACCCCTGGTGTTGCCAGCGTCTATAGGCTACGGTAACCACTTAGCATCAGTTGGGTCGTATGCTTGTGTGCCACCTTTATGCTGCTGACTATGACCTATGCATCAGAGACCTGGACCTTTAAACGAACAAACGACCCTTAAAGCAAACTGATCACGAACTGCAAATCGCCCAAAGGTCACAAAAAGATCTATCGTAGAAGTGTCGGTCGACCCCCAGCTAGATGGTGCGACGATATAGTAGAGGTAGCAGGAAAAAAATAGTCAAGAGTAGCTCACAGCTGAAACGAACTGAGGATGTATGAAGAAGCGCAGCAGTCGATAGCAGCAGGATAACCAAGGTTAAGTTCAAGCAAATCTGGGGGTCTACTCCCTAAGCACCATGTCCGTAGTTTCGACCTTCGTTACGCGCGTTTCGTACTCCGTATCACCTACGGATGGATGATTCGTTCGGGGCTCGAACTAAGAATGAATGAAAACACAATTTGACACTTGTTCCTACTCCCGGTGTGTTTTTACCCGTTCGAAAAATTTAATTTGACACTTGTTTTATCAGACTCCGAAGTTTCGCAAAACTTTCGAAAGGCTCGTAACTTCGTTGATGGAGATAGAGAGTAGACCTTCAGATCATTATCAATGTTTAAGACATTGTGATGATCTGATTGATGAATCTGAATTTATTGAAAAGCCTTTCTACTAGTAGGGGTTTTCTCTAAGTACTCAATAAGGATATGACACTGATTTTAATTATCATAATAGCTGTTGCTGATTCTTCAGCAACCCAAAGAGTTTTTTGAGACAATGAACACGATCCAGTCCCAGAGACAAGACAAAGCTTACTATGGGTACTTGACAATAAGGGATACAATACTTACATACTTTTTTTTTGTAAAACACTCAATTTGCAAAGAAACACCCGGACAAACACAAACGTATGTTAGTCACATAGATAATATGTCCTTCTAGAGAAGGACATCTACCTCTGTAAGTACCAAATTTCATCAAAATAATTTCAGCGGTTCCTAAACTGCTGAAACGACTATGCTTAGGTACAGTTTGATATTAGTATAGATTATATTATAAATGTCTTGTTTTTGCTGCATATTTGTTTAATTCAAATCTCTTAAAAATCAACTCATTAAAAACTTTACAGTTATCTTTACAGTTTCTTTTACTTACGCGTGTAGTTTATGCCAGAGGTCTTTACACCCGTTTACAAAGCTTTTCAAAAGTATATAAAATTGTGACTTTCAGGCAGCAAGATCGCATTACTTAATAGTGTTTCAAGGAAGTAGTTGCATCTAAAATGTTATCCTTGAAAATATTTGTCTTTACCATATTTTGTGTTCAGGACATTTTATGTGAGTACCTATTTTTTTATTGTGATTAATTTTCAGTGTTTTTAGTAATACAGTTTATAGTTGTAATTTATGTATTAAATGAATTCAAAGGAAATAATATACTTAGGTCACTTTTTCCAAAAATATTAGTTCTTAAGTTCGGAAACTTACGTTAACATTTTTATTTTGCAACACGTTTGAGAACAACCAAATTTATTTTATTATTACGGCATATATCAATAGGGTTTTTTGATCCTCAAAGGACCTCTTGTAAACGAGGTCACAACTCAGTATTAGATTTCTTGCAGGGATTATGTCAAATTACTTTTATCATAATATTTTTTCATAGTTTATGCGAGTGCCTTCTACAAATTACTAATTGATAACGTAATAGGTCATAGTAGTTCCTGATAAAATAGACAGACGGTATACATTACATATCCAACCGTAACAGTTCAGACTTTAGAAAGAAAGATACGATTAAAGGCAGACCCGATCTGAGATGGTGATATTATTAAAAGCCTGTCACATCTCACTGAGAGCAAAGACCTCCTCACTTTTCTTCCGATTCTCTTTGGTTATTACTGTTAAGGACCAGTCTTTTGGAACGAGTCTTTTTTCAATCTCAATCTGGGTACCGCGTTGGCGTTTGCTAGTTAGTTTTTTCCATTGACTGTCTGATATGCGCCAAAATATGTCCAGTCCAGGTGCATTTAAGCGTGGCAGCTTTTTGAGTGACTTTGATTAAAATGCATTTAAAATTATAAATCTCAAAATAGAACAGGCTGATGATGTTGATGATATCTTTAAAAGTGGCCAATATCAAACTCGTAATTTCAGTTTGTGTTTTGTTCAAGTCCTTTAAAGAGATAATTATCTGTATTTATTTAATACGGTTTTTTAACGGGAATTCCTTAGATAAAGATGTGTAACCTTACATGTATATGTACAGTCGTGATTTAATTTATAATTAATCTTCAAAATAAAATTATCTTATACTGTGCGCAATAAGATATTAAAATTGTGAAGTAGTGATCAAAGGCTTTTGACAAACTTATGATGGTATAATCTCTTTATTTATTACTAGCTGTTGAATCCCATGGTGTTTTTAAAGTTAGCCTATATCCTTCTCCACGGTCTAATCTATTTCTGTACCAAATTTCATCAAAATTAGTTCAGCGTATAAAGCGTAACAGATAGACAGACCGAATTACTTTTTCATTTATAATATTAGAAGGAATTGTGGCATTCTGAGGTTAATAACCTGTTTGGATATACCTATACTTGCTTTGGAACAAGTGCAGTAACGCTGCTAGCCAAATTTTAAGCGTCCTTATGAAATTGAAATGTACAAGCAATTATAGACCTTAGGGGGTCAATTTTTAAACCGCGACTGTACAATATATGAAATGACAAATTATAATGTTACTAAATTGTATGTTTGCTCTTGATCATCAGTATTATTGTATATGAAAATTTATGTGTTTTTTTGTTTGTTTGTTTTGTAGGTCTTCGGAAAGTATATTGTAGCCCCGACGATGAAGCTTGTCTAACAAATTCATTAAAGGAAAGAGTTATGCCAAAGTTGGTATCAGGTATACCTGGCATAGAATCTGTGGACCCGGCGTACTTGAAGAAAATCGAAGTCAACCTGCCGACCCTGAATTATACGTTACAAGATGCCACTTTTTCTGGCTTGAAGGACTGTGACATAAATTTTAAGTAAGAAGATTATTTCATATTATTCTTAAATAGTTTACCCGGTAGACAGTGATCGTAGTGCATGTGCATAACTGTTGAACCATCATCTTGACAATACCTATTAATAAGATGATCGCATTTTTGTGAAAAGATTAATATGATTGTGTCCTAATGTGATAAAGATTAATATGTGTCCATTTCTTCTTAGCGTTTATTTTACGAACTAATTCAATGCACTTTTCAAAATTCCCCTCTATCATATTTAGGGTTCCTCCTAAGAACTTTTTTCTACCAATAATGACAAAGAATATCGAGTTACTTTAAATTGATGACTTTTTTTAAATTGGACCTTAATAATTTTTTTTAAATCTATTAAACTAAATAAATATCTATTAACTAATAAAATATATAACATACAGTGCTTCAAACTATATATAACCACAGCTAGGTATATAGAAAACCGATATATTTTTAGTAGATACATAACAAATTATAACCATTTATGTAGTTATAAAAGAAATTATTATTCCAGGAAGAACGCTGAAGATACGCTTTTCGAATACCGACCCTGCTGCCGTCAATTGACGGTAGAAGCGCAATATGTCGCCGAGGGCAAACTAGATGCAGTATCTGTAAGAGGAAAGGGAACAGTCAAACTTATTTACAGTCAGTATCTTGTGGTTTAGTTACTTTTTTACACGCTTTTTCCCACAGTGATAGGCAGAAAATCGTAGCGATTCTTGTACAACTCTTGCTTCTTCCATATTCATACAAATCTTCTCATACGGCGCCAGTTGCGAGAGAGTAGTACACACCTGACTTTTTTGAAGGATCTCGCCAATAAGACACACAGGTTTTTTTTAATTTATAACACAACACGATTGGCACGTCCCGATTAGCACGTCCCGATCGGCTTCTCGATCGGTTCGATCCCCGCACGAAACAAATACTTGTATGACCTATTATAAGTAGTTGTTCCGGTTCTGAAAGTTTGTGTTTAAACACCCTTAGGACACAGGAGAAAATCATAATGTCCCCATACGTTTTTTTTTTAAAACCATGATCACACCTCGATTCTTATTTTCCAAGGAATGTTCTTTACCGTTCACCTATAGCTTGATGAGGCTTTACTGATTCCATTGTACTGTTACCAGAACCCAGTTGCCCAGTACCTAAATATTCTACCGTTAGGCTGTATCGTGTGCGTGCTAACAATATTATGTTCCGGTTTGAAGAGTTATTTAAAGTGAAATAACTGTCTAAAAACTACTGACGTCTCAGCTTGTTGGCACGCGTCCATAGACTACGGTTACCGCTTAACATCAGCTGAGCCGTATGCTTGTTGTTTCCTTACCCTACGAACCGGAACACAAATAATGTAAATGTTAGCATACTGCTTGATGATTGAATATTTAGTATTCCATCGGTACCCACCCAGACGAACACTGCGGCAGGAACTACACCTATGAGAAAAGTGACATAAAAAAATCTGTCATTCAGAACATCAATATTTATTAATATCCCAGTATCTATATAGTACATAAACAAAGTATTTATCATTATATTGTCGTTAAATCACAATCACGGGGGCAAATCAATACTATGTCGAGACATCATCAAGTTAAAAATAAAGTTCGTCTTACTTCTCTACCTCATTAGTCTAGTGGTCCTAGGCGCGACTGCTACGCTAGAGGTCCTGGGTTCGATCCCCAGGTCGAGCAAAGTGTTATTGGGTTTTTCTATGAAATTCTCAGTAGCAGCTCGGAGTCTGGATTTGTTCCCGGTTAATGGCAATAGGCTCGCCCCCTATTACATGGGACCTAAACATACCGGCGAAATGTGGGTGTACATTAGTACACCTGTGCCTAACCCCTCGGGGAATACAGGCGTGATGGTATGTTATTTATTTATGTTATCTCTCCAAATATACAACGTGTTGCAAAATACCCCGTAAAAAATATAATGAATTATCAAAGCCAAACACTTTGTCAACCCTAGTAAGCTGTCATGTTAGGGAACCAGATTATATAACAGAAAGGCCTACGTACCTATTTTACCTAATAATTGTCTAATAGTTTTTCTATTGTTATTTAGAAAAGGAAAAATTGGACCGCGGGCAGGATTCGAACCTGCGTCTTCTGGTTAGGTACACCAGACGCTGTGACCACTAAGTCACCGCGATACCTACCCGTCATGTCGAGTTTTTTATTTTTCATTCATAAATGTTGTTGTTTTCCTTTTTTTGGGGTATGTTATACAGCGTTACTAAGTTCTTAAATATTGTGTATGGACTCGTTGTAAGGCCCCATTTAACCTCCTTTCGGCTATACGGGTAGTTTTGTAACACCCTGTATAGCAATATTACCTCATTCTTCTGATCTCATCCAGCCCCTGCAGGGTAGTCCTACTATACTCTCCTCCCATTCTTCACGATTTAAGGTTTTTAGAGGAATTTCCACCAGAATTTAAGGTCATCCCACCATCTGCCACGGTTGTGCATGTTGTGTCTCTGGTTGCTTAGCACAGCTCATTTGACATGTGATAGGCCAGCCTTCAGTGCTTGGGGATTTGCACCTTGATTTCAACGTACTTTACACAACGGAAAATATCTATTTGCTACTGATTAGAATGTATAGAAATAATTTTAAATCTTTTGCAGACAATTACAACTTGACAATTGCTGGATCTCAAGAAAAAGTGGAACTTAAAGATTGTAAACAACATTTTCGTATATTGAACTACACTATTAACGATGAATTCACAGGAAAATCGGCTTATGAATACAAAAACTTAGTCTTTGGCGATACAGGAAAGTGTAAATGTAAGAAAAGAATAATTTTATGGCATTTTTAATATTCGTAAGTGACTATAGCAAGAACTGGATGTTGGAATAGCACTAGCTATACAAAAGAAAATACAAGGTGGTTACAACAAAGGCGTTCAAGATACATAATAAACGATAATCATAACAAAAAATGCTTGTAAATTCGTATTCACGTTTCATAAAAAACAATGATGTTTAATTTCTCTCATAAAAAATACTTTTAGGTTTGTTAGACATGTCTATAGCATATCGCATATCTTGGGGAACTGACAACCCTTGGAGCTGACGAGTTCTTCAACGAAGACCACGTCTATACAAACGTAGTGTAGCTTGCTTATAAAAGCTAAATATCGGGCTCTGTAACGATGACTGGGAGGGGCCAATTTCCAGCAGCAGACAGAATGGGTTGATAGTTTAATTTCTACATATCTATCTTTGACACTGACTAGGGGATAGTAATGTATTTCTTTTTAGTCGATATTACAATTTCTACATCAGTTTTGGTGATTTCTATTGGATAACATGTTAACCTCAATATTTTAATGTAATGATAAAAATGTATCATCATTTATCTACGTACTATACTATCATATTTTGAAATTAGGACTTGAAAGATATTTAGCCAAAACTTTCTTCAACTTCTTAATTTTTTTTGAACAGGTAATCCGGCTTTGAAGAGCAGATATTATGAAAGATTTGAGGAAATTACACGGAAAACTGTCGTGGAAGCGTTCATAAATAAAATCATGGATATTGTAAAACAGTTGCACTCTGCTGTCCCTGTTGAAGATTTGTACTATAAATACGTTTAAAAGATAAAAATTAAATAAGATTAAAGCGATTTATAATTAAATATTTTTTTCTTTTAATATCTCCATTGGTTTCAGCAACTGCAAATAGGAGTGGGGGGTCAGTTCCATTATGTCAATGAAGTAGTCTTATAGCCTGAGATTTAAAAGCTCTCGCGAAGGCTTTAGTCTCCAGAAAAATCTGCGAGGAATTTGGGTGGGGCGGCTAAAACGGCTGGTGTAAAATCTGATACCTATTTTATAATTTTATTTATTAATCCATAAAGAAATATTGTCAATGGTTTCCTCAGGACTCATGTGAATGTATAATGAACTTAATACCTAATCATTAATATAGTACATAAACAATCATTGTGCTATAAAAAAGTGCAGTTTCCATTAAGCACGTTTATATAATATTGTTTTCATTAAGCCAACTAAAAACATCTCTCCGCCTCCCCGTCCCGCATTAATTTTCACTTGTTTTTTACGACCGCGCGATATATTTTTACAAAAATTATAACTACTGCTAAACTACTATAGCTATATTCGAATAAAAATACTCACAAAAAGCTCAAAGAATACAAAATTTAATGTAATTAAAAGAAAATTGCTCAAATTAATAATAAAGGATTAAAATAAAGCCTAAAATTAAAGAAAGTAAAGAAAATGTCGTATAAATTACTTTTTTACTACGCGTTTTACAAAAAAATACATCCTACAATAACAAATTGGGTAGCTGTGCATTATCATCAAAACGCCAGTATACCCGTGACCATGCACCGCTGTAAAGGGTACGAAACGTCAGGATTAATAATATCAATATAATGCGATACAATCCGTAAAAAAGTAGTTTTATTTCGAGATATTTTTAAATGTGTAAATATCACTGTTTCTAGTAGAATCTCACCATTGAAAGCTTATTTGTTTTTTTACGGAAATGTTCGTTAAATTTACTTACGTCAAAGAAGTAGTAAGATTAGTAATATTTCTTTATCATAACAAGATCAAGGCCATTATAAAAGTTAAGCCAAGTTCCGTAATATTTACGACATTAATAATATTACTGCTTTAGCTTACCTGGGTACCCAAAAGAGATTTACACATATATATTTTTAAAGACTTGCCGACGAAAGTTAAGAAAAGTTAGAGCACCTTCTTTCACCTTCTTCATATTACATTGTCGTTTCAAAACCTAAGGACAGTAAAACGTTCGCGAAGAAGTTCGAGAAGCTTCCACTCAGCAATGTCGTCCTTCAGCTCGACGAATTAAAATGTGGCCGTGAGGCCAGTTCCACATTTGAGGCTTTCAATCGTATCGTTTCAAGCTTCTTAGCTTACATTTGAATTTATGCGTACGATGTGAGTATTAACCACATTTTGTCATGTCTCCGAAGAGAAAACCTTCTATATATTTTTTTTTTAAATACCTACAGGATTATTAATACGAATGTATGAAATTATAGAGTTTCCTCCGCAACCTGACAGGTGCACTGCCGTGCCTCCGCATTTCAATTTCAAAGTTTTTGTAGTAATTATTTTGTAATGTTAAAGTAATTGAAATATTTTTTCACCAGTTCCTCAAGTGTAAGTTTTATTTTATCATCTAAACTTTACGCAATAGCGGTTTTCGTACCAAATGGCCTCTTTACCAGTCAGAACGCCAGCCGTGGTTGATGCATACAATCGAAATAGTTAAAATAAACAACTAGGGTCAGCGCAGAGTAGGCGAAACGGATGGTGCTCGAACATGTTTTCGCCCGTAAAGCATATCAACGGTAAGGATGCTCGAGCATACGCTGCTGACCGCTAGAACAAATTGTCTCAAGCATACTATTTTTAACTCTATTGGAATCGGATAAAGATGATATTTAATTATCGTCGGAAAAACAATCGATCATTTCTCCACCTAGTCTCCGCCTAGTCTGCGCACAGTACATCCTACTACGAAGTTCTGTGTCTTCGTATCACCCTGGAATCATACTATGAAGTGAAGAATACAGTAGGATTATGGCCGAAAAATGAAAAGGGCAGCTGCCAAATTGTTGACAGTAAGAATAGATATATTGTATTTCAATTAATTCTATACTCCCGATTGTTATTTTATTTTTTACATCAACAATATATTATGCCAAAATCATTCGTGCTCGGCCCACCTTTTTAGTCGGTACGAGCCCGACATACCCTGCCGCTCTCCCTGTCGGTAAATGATTAATGACGATTTTTGAAAAGTGTTTATACCGTGATTTGTAATTATTCGCGTAGTAAAGCTGCGTTGGCAGACGGTGAATTCCCCAACAACACCTCACCAAGGATACGTTTAAATAACTGACTTATTAAAGTTGCAACTTATTTTTAACAATAATAATGTATTTCCTAAATTTCCAGGTAACTATTTAATCACACTTAAAGGCATGTATAAAGTAGTAAATGACAGATATAATAAAGCTCATATTTATATTATTGATTGTGATTCGAACCTGGAAACTAATGTAAAAAGTATATACAAGAGTAATATTGTCAATGATGAAAAACGTAAGTAACTATTAAGTAAATTTAATCATTCTGATTCGCAACCAGTTTCTTAAAAATACATTGCTCATACAAAAATTGTCTGACTAAATTAAATAACGAGCAAATTTAATAATTAATGATAATGAAAATTATTAATTTTAATGCAGATTGGGACCAATTGATACAGTAATGAGATAATTATATACTTGGCAGGTAGGCATAAGGGGGAATCCTTTACCTAGCAGTGAAACTCCTCAGCTTACTTCGTATTTTAATTATAATTATCTATCAATTAGCCAAACAACGTCTACAGCTGAACAAAAGTCTCCACCATAGATTTCCAGAAATGCCTGTTTCTGCTACCTGCATCCAACGACACCCTTTACCGGTCGGCTATTCATCTCATTGTAGGCCAGGCTACGCTGCATTTTATGAGTGAAACTATCAGATCTAGGGATATGTGCAATAATAGCACTGATCATTGACTTCAAATTACAAAGCCTATGTTTTAACTGCTTATTTTAATATTATCTTTAATTTTGTCGCTACTGCTCCTCGGTCTTTTAATAAGGGAAATACTAGGTATGCCTTAGTGAAAGCAAAATTAGGCACTTCATATTTGATTGCCTGCCTAACTGGTCTGATGGTCTCAAGAGGGGCTGCTGAGACCGTAAGGCTTTTAGACGAAAGTCTCAGTAGTAGTACGAAGTATGAAATTCTGCCCAATTGGTAACCCAAGTGGTAATTGATCGCATTAGGACCCAAAAAAAAGAACGAACAGTGTACACTTCCAAAAATTCCCCTAAAACCCCTTCGGAGATGCATTACGTGGATATGTTATATTTGTTTCATTTCTTTTACAGTTGACATTTATTACGATGAAATGGAGAAGCTTTCACGACATACTACCTTGGAAAAAATTATCAGCAAATTCATCCAAAACTTAAAGAGTTCGTTACCGCCGTACCCGTAGAAGATCTGCACTTAAGATACGTTTGAAAATTCTTCTAGCTTTTTAAAAAAATAATTTATATTATTTGCCTGTTTTACTGTTTGAATCCTCTAATTCAACCAATCTAGACTCGTGAGAGCTTATCCAGCTAATTTCAAGTCAAACTGAACTGGAAAGAAGAAAGAACAAGCAAGCAGCACCCGTGGAATCATTTGGAACCATTTGGAGCCACTTTTGAACCCTACAGTGGTAGCATATACAAAACTCGTTTGAACGTCAATTGAACTTCAACATTTGACTTGGCTAGTTTTCACATACTATTATTTTATTTAGCTTAAATTAATAGCTAATCAACTTATCTTCTTTATGCTATAATTATATGGAAGTTATTTATTTTATATTGTAAAGTTCTATTCTAATCAACTAAATAAAATTTTGTGCAATAAAATGGTATTTTTTTATTTACGATAGGCCTACGCTTGACCACTAGTTCGCCTGATATTAAGCGACACTGCGATCTACGATGGAGCGCACTTGCCTAGAAGAAACCGATTCACTTGAGATTTAAAGACACCCAAATTATAGTTGTTATACGAACATCTATGACAATTGTTAGTGATAGGCAGAAGCCCAAAAAGCGTCAGGCTTTCCACCAACCAGTCTATCCTCATTATATCGGTATTACCCAGACATTGGGTTACAGAGACCTGATGAGAGACACTTAACGTGTAAAACACTGATATTCAGCCGCATCTGGCTGATGAAAAAGCTTGAAGGATGATGAGTATAAATATTATCTGCTTCTTGAAAAAGAATTTTCTTATTTTAATTTTACAGTGTAACATCGTCGTAACAAGGGTAATGAGTGGTGCTTATTGCGTTCCGTTGCTCTCATTATTTAGCTCATTTCCTCGTTAAACCGATGTAATATATTTTTTCCTTGGAAGTGTCATCATCAACCCATATACTGTCCCACTACTGGGCACGAGTCTCCTCTCAGTATAAGAGGGATTAGGCTAAAGTCCACCACGCTGGCCTAGTGCGGGTTGGCAGACTTTACAAACCGTCGAGAAAAATCTCTAAGGTATGCAGGTTTCCTCACGGTGTTTTACTTCACCGTTTAAGCAAGTGATAATTAATTATTAATACGCACATGAATTCGAAAAGTCAGAGGTGCGTGTTTTGGATTCGAACTCGAGACCTTCGACTTGGCAGTCCACATTGCTTTTTAGCCTTGGAAGTATAGTCAAATAAAATACCAAAATAATTTATTAAGGAACTGTGACCCTTCAAAGCGTGGTAGCAATTGATTTTCTATCGTGTCTGCTAATTTCACCTTGACAGGTTAAAAACTTGCCTGAATGTTTTAATGCCTGACGTCAATTCCAACCTCGGGAGATAATTACCTACCTCTTTGAGTAATACAAAATATACAATGACAGTTTACATATAAATAAATGTTACTATTTCGGGTCTTAGGCAAGAATTTTGCGGATACCGTGACGAAGTTTGTCTAACAAGAGTGAAACAACATGGGTACCCAATGTTTGTGTCAGGCGTGCCCGGAGTAGACTCCTCCGAACCAATGACGTTCAATGAGATTGTGGTCGATCTTCCAGACTATGTGTACAAACTACATGAAACTTCTGTGACTGGTTTTCAAAGATGTCAGTTCCAAAAATTAAAGTAAGTGGAATATTTTACCTGTGTAAGTTTCATTTCCTCTCAGAAATCTGTACATTTACTGAACATTTGAATTTGTACGTTATTAAGAGTTCTGTATATTGTTATTTTCAGTCTAGGTATTTTATATACGCCAGACTACTTAATTCTCGCCTCTCCGTTTCCCTTGAATCCATCCAAAGGTTGTCTGTAAGAGATCGTTTATAGCGATATATGGGTTGATGATGATGATGATATTTTCAATGACATAAATAGCGAAAGAATAAACATTTTTACAAAAAAATTAAACCGCCGAAAAACTGAAAAGCAAAAAATCATAAACGTTTCTTATTTAACCATAATAACTAATGTAAGTATACCTAAGTAATTTTAAGTCAGTGCCAAACAATCGATGAACAAAGATCTCTAAATTACTTTAAATTTAAAGAAATAGCCAAATAAAATTAACATGAAACGTGAAATCTCCAGCGATAAACAATAATACAAAAATAAAATAAAAACATCAAATTGGTCAGTACGCTGACTTGTATGCCACATCTAGTATGTTGTAACTTTTTCTTTTGTATCCGTGTTTACTCGGTGGGTGATACTTGTTTATGTGCATCGCCTACCCGCTAAAAATATTTTTTCTGTACCGTTGTTGTTATTAGAACATATATTGTAAATCTTGTTTCTCAGTAAGTGAATTACTTATTGTTAATTCTTATGAGGAAATAAAGTTCTTAAACCATATAAACATTAACATTCCAAAAAAAATCCTATGTTATTCTATATACTAATAATTTTCATAATTTCCAGATAACTATTACATCACGCTTAAAGGCAAATATAAAGAAGTAATTGATGAATATAATAAAGCTCACATCTCCATCATTGATTGTGATTCGATACTAGACTTGCAAACTGGAGCAACATGCAAATATAAGAGTTATATTGTCAATGACGGAAAAAGTAAGTACCTATCTATTATAATTTAATCATTCTGATACGCAACCAGTTTCTTAGCAGCGTAACTTTGCTCTGAAAAAGATTAAATGATAAAATGAATTTAATATTAATGCAGATTAGGTATAATTGGTACAGGATTGAGATATATATGGAGGCATGGGGGGACTCCCTTTGCTTAGCAGTGGGATACATCAAGATAACCGTAATTGTAATCTTAACTAATTCTATCAAATATCGAGGATGCAGCCAAAGGACGTCCACAGTTGAACAAAGGCCACCTTTCGATTCCCAGAATGATCTGTTTTTTGCCGCCTGCATCCAACCACTCCTACCAACCAACCTTTACCAGTCGGTTGACTCTACCCAAGGGTACATGGGAACATGTATGTGGCGGTATGTTATATTTTTTTCTATTTTCACAGTCAACTATGATTACAATAAAATGGAGGAGCTTTCACGCAAAGCTGTAATGGATACGGTTCTGAGAAAATACATTCAAAACTTAAAGAATTTCCGTATTGCTGTACCTATTGAAGACCTGCATTTCAGATACGTCTGAAGATTTTTTCAGCATCTTAATTTATATCTTTTGGTTTGAATAAATAAATTACAAATATTATTTGCCGTTTTCACTGTTTGAAGATCCTTTAATTAAAGTAATATAGTTTGCTCAAAATGGCAATAGGGCACGAAGCCGCACATGATGATGATGATGATGATAGAATTTATGTTGGTTTAAACTACGACGTCAATTTTCTTGGGTCCTGATGTGTCATGGTATGACTGTTAATACCAAATTTTCCCCATAAGCGTTTTAGAGTACTAGCTACGTGTCAGAACTTCAATCACAAAATTATTAATTTTTCATTCCTTCAAAAAACACCTAAAATTATATGAATAACGTCATGCAATACAATAATCCTGATAAAGTATAGAACATTTTTAGCTATCTATTATATAACGCTTATAGGAAAATATGATAAAGTAACTGATACATACAATAAAGCATACCCACATTATTGATTCTAATTGTACACTAGAGCTGCAAGATGGAACAACATACAAACATAAGAGTGAAGACGGCCAACGTGCAACGACGTAAAACGTGAGTATTAAAATTTTATCATTCTGACTCGCGACCAGTTTCTTATAAACGTAACTTTGCTAAGATAAATAATAAATTTTTAGTCACATTGGGGACAGTTAGCACAATATCTAGAGATAGAAATACCAAGTTAATCGTATCAAATTCCGATGACATCAATAATTTGTCATCATATCAGCCTTAAGACATACCTACTGCTGGACGAACACCTCCTCCATAGGTTGTCACAAGGTCCGGTTATAATGCGCCTGACCAACGACTCTCAGTAATCTTTACCACGTCATCTATCCATCTTATTAGAGGCCATCCTATGCTGCATTTTCTTTTCTTGGTTTCCTCATGCTTGAATCGAGGACAGCTATTGAAATATATAAATGGCCGCCGTTTCAAAAAATAATAATATGGAGTTCGCATTCGATTTTCTTGATCGGAAGCACAAATAAGTTCTTAGGTGGTATAGGCTGCCAAAATATGGAACCACCTAATTATGCTTCCATGCTCTCTAGCTCAAAGATTCTTAATATAAACTGAAATCGGAGCCAAAAATAACCATTTAGTTCTGAGAACCACAGCGAAAATGTTCTCAGGGCGATTATTTATTTTATTGTTCTGTTTTAAATACACACTATGTAAGTACATTTACATTTCAATTTTAACTTAATCATTTATCTCAAGGAGTCTATGTCCTCTACTTTTCAAAATTACTTGCAACAGATGCCAGGTTTTTAGAAAAAAAGAAAACGAGTTCTTTCGTGAAACTGTTTTAGATTACCTATTTGCGGAATTAATGTGCCTGTATTTACATCTGTGCCTATATACTTCAGTTTCAGCAAAGAACTTGGATTTTTCATCTAATTTCTAATGGGGAGGTATGGAATTTATTTTTATTACTAAGCCTTTATTGCTAGTATAATTTTTCAATAACTAATCTTATAATACAGATAATTTTTACAATATATCGATGGCAGTAGGTTATGGAATTTATTCTCGACTTAATATTAAATGCTATTGAAGAAATAATCTTACAGCCTAGGTAGATATAAAAAGCAATTTCAGCCATTGAATTAATTTGTATAGAGTGTAATAAAACTCCAACTAAAGAGCGTTTCAATTGTTATTTTTTTTTCGTTTATATCTTAATGTCCTTTGCAACACTATTCATGGACGAGGTCGGCCAAGGAGAAGTTGGTGAGATCTTGATCGCTTTATGCCACGCGGTGTTAAGAAGCAGTTTATAAAAAGTCCTGGATTAAGATAGGGGAATACTTTGAAGACAAAAAAGGCTACATAAAAAAAAACTTAATAAGTGTTGAATATATTTTGTAAAGTACCTACACAGGAAAACAAATCCAACGCATGGAGGGGGAGGAAACTTGAGGCAACACATGGTATTATTTTTAGTATGTAAAAGAAGTTATTATTGATATTTTTAGGTTTGCAGAAGCAGTTGTGTAATAACGACGACGACTGCTTCATGAACGCTGTCATCGATCGTGTGTATCCGATGTTTATTGACGGCGTTCCTGGCGTGGAACCCTCGGATCCTCTTCGACTTGACGCCATAATTGCAGACCTGTCATCTCTTAGATACACCCTCTACAATGCTACATTGACTGGTTCGAAGAACTGTCATTTCATAGAATTTAGGTAAGACTGAAAACATACTATTTATTACATTTTAATTTCAAGGAATATAGTAAACCGCGCATCAAAAATACTAATTGAGTGACAAAATTACTGATTGAGCAGCAAAATACAGATATCGGTTAGGATAGGTTAGAACTGTGACCACACATTGCCAGGACCGATTTTGATAAAATTTGGTACAGAGATAGATTATACCCTGGACAAGCACATAATACCTTTGATCTCTTAATGCCTTTTGGGATGTAGGTGAAACCGCGGACAATGGCTAGTATAATTATAACCTCTTTCTTTGGTAGTATTGGAAATCCTCATGGATAGCCATCACTCGGGGATGCAAACGGGGTCTACCCAAATATCGTTAGATCTGCCATTACTGTACTTATACCGCTCGTAAACGTGTCCATATAGATATGAGTGCATGCACACATTTCATGTAGAGACAAGGACCGACAGTGTGCAATATTCAGTATGAGTGAACGAAACAATGACAGATTCGATACTTCCGATGTCAACCAGTTTACTTACGGAAACGTGACCATTATTAGACACGGTATGGCGCATAACGATTTAAATCTTTGGGTCTGCCAGACTCTTGCCTATTGATTCCTAGGTATTCTTCGTAACCAGTATTGCGCTAGAGCGCTACGCACAGAACTTGTACAATGTCATATCCTAAATTTAATTTCACTTGGTTTAAATAATTTTGGCACGCGTGCCTCGATAAGATAATGAGGCGCGGCCTTATCGATCGAAGGGGTTCAGTAATGACTAGACCACAGCCTGTCTTGGTCGTGTCGAATTTCACGGATCTCACGGCCATGACTATAAGGCAAGTTAAGGAAAGTGCGTTTTTAGTCGATACAAGTCCGACATACCCTGCCGCCTCCCCGGGTGGCAAATGATCCATGAGAATGTAAAAAAAAGGTTTAAATATTTTTATTTTTTTTATTCTACTAAGGTGGCAAACAATCATACGGCCCATCTGATGGTAAGCGGTTACCGTAGCCTGTATTGAAAGAGGAATAGTTGGGTTAGCATTATAAGGGTCAAAGTCCCCATACAGGTCATACCATTAAGCTACCACTGCTTCCTTCTTATAAATTTGTTTATTTATTTAATTGCAGCAGTAAACATCTGAGCGTGTATACTGTATTTGAGTACGTGCTATCCTGTCCAGTTCTCACAGTGCAGGGTGAATATGAACTGAATGGCTTAATAGAGTCTGAACCAGTTGAAGGAAAAGGAAATTGTAAAATTGTATATGGTACGTCATCTTATCTTTTTTCTATTTTCATAATTTATTTTATATCACTTACGGTGCAAACAAGCATACGGCCCATTTGATGGTAGGTAAGCGGTTACCGTAGCCAATTGACGCTTGCAACACCATAGGTATCCATTGCCAACCCTTTAAAACGAAAGAGGTGTTGGTAGTAGTTGGGTTGGCAGCATAAGGGTCAAAGTTCCCTCACTGCCGACACGTTTCCTCGCGGAACACTGGCATCCTTGCTCAACGTAAGGAATACAACACAGGTCAAAGCGCCTGATAGTTATGTATACTAGTCGTATATCTAGTGTATTAAACTAGTACTCCTAGCTAAACCTGCTAGGAATTCTTAAATAGATAGGTTCTCAATCTAGTCTTTTGTGTATTTTATCTTATACACAGTTCTTATGTCTAGGTATTATAACCCTAATGACATTTTTATCGTTTATAAACATATTTACGCATGTAAACATTATGAAAAGTTCAACATTTTTTTAAAGTATTGTCTAAAGTTATAAGTTTATCTTTCATAAAACATTATAACCTTTATCAAATTAATGGAGTTCATTCATAATAAAAATAATGTTTTCTATCTTCAATTTTTGTGTTCCCATAAAATTATTTATAACATGACGAATTATTCTCCATACTCACTTTTTCATGAGAAAATCTTAAAACAATTGAAAAGCTAACAATTGTCAAAACACACACGTCACGTCATTTAAATAAGTAGTTTTTAGCTAGTTCCCACAACTGTATGAATAATAAAATTAAAATATTATACTCATTAAATATTGCACATGTAAATTACATCAATTAAGTTCTAAGTTACCGCCTAGTTTAAATGTAGATTAACTAGATTATTACACAAAAATGTAATTATCATATGCTTAAATAAATAAATAAATATTTTCATGATTCTTTCGTGTAAAGATTATAAATATATTTTTGTGCCAAAGATCAAACCTAGTTAAACAGACATACCACTCCTACATTCACTGAAAGCGGCGGCTGAATTTAGGATTCCGCCGTCCGACCAAATAATGGCCTAATCAGGATGCGAGGCAAGGCCTTGCCAACTGAAGAGGTCCAAGAACCGCTGGACTCCCAATAGAGTCGCGCGGTTTTTAGTCGGTAGGAGTCCGACATAGTCCGCTTCTTCCCACAGGTGACAAACGATCCATGACAATTTTCCGTAACATGTTCATTCCTTATTTAATATTTACCTGTGTGTTGTACGGACCTTATCCAAATAAATGAGGTTTTTTTCCTTTTCTAACACAATAAAATTAAAAAAGGCTAGCATAACGCCATGAAATAATTGTGTCGTCGCAATTTCGTGCCGGAACTGTGACTCAAAACTAGATATTGTCATCAACCCATAGAAAATTTCACTATGAGGCACGGATCTGCTCTAATAATGAGAGGGATCAGATTATAGTCCACCACGCTGATCTATTGCGGGTTGGCAGACTTCACATGCCATCAAGAAAATCTCTCAGGGACGCGGTTTTCCTCACAGTTTTCCTTCACCGTTTATGCGAGTGATATTCAGACACACATGACTTCGAAAAGATAGAGGTTCGTGTCTTGGATTTCAACTCAAGACCTTTGACTTGGTAGTCCAATGGTCATATCACTAGGCTATCACTGGTTTAAAACGAGATAATGCGAGAATATAATTATGTAACGCATGTTGGGACTCCTGGTAAAAGTCACTGGGAGTCGTGGGATATAGGCGACATACATATAGCCGTTCCTTGTAGAAATCTCTCATAATGAACTTTATTCAGAAGCCTTTGCCTTATAGTGAGAAATGTATGATCTGAATTATCAAAATATCACTAATTATTATTTTCAGAAAACTACCAATTAACAATATTCGGGAAGAATGAGATCGTAAAGGATAGTGACGGAAAGCAACACGTCAATATACTTGAGTACAAAGTCACAACGGAGCTTAAAGGATCTGTCAAGGATGTTGACTATAAGAATCTCATCAAGAACTACAGATCATGTAAGTTAAGAATTTATTCCACTTTGGGGCTGTAAAGTTACTGCTATACTAGAGGTTCTTATTTCGATCATCATCATCATCATCATCAACCCATATACTGTCCCACTGCTGGGCACGGGTCTCCTCTCATATTGAGAGGGATTAGGCTATAGTCCACCACGCTGGCCTAGTGCGGGTTGGCAGACTTCACAAACCATCGAGAAGAATGTCTAAGGTATGCAGGTTTCCTCACGATGTTTTCCTTCACCGTTTAAGCGAGTGATAATTAATTATTAATACGCACATGAATTCGAAAAGTCAGAGGTGCGTGCCTTGGGTTCGAACTCGAGACCTTCGACTTGGCAGTCCAATGGTCATACCACTAGGCTATCACTGCTCTATGATTATTTCGATTGTGGAGCAGTATTATTGGTTTTTTCTCTAAAATTCTCAGTAGCTGCTCGGAGTTTTGATTTGCTGAGCAACACATACAAATATTCTAAGCGTGGTGGGCAGTGCATTCAATGTGATATCTCAGAATAGAGTTTTCAAACAATACAAGTCCTTATGATTACTGCACACACACCGCACGAACTTATAGGTGTGGCCAGTTTTCAAGCCAACAGTATTTATTTAGTTGGTAATAATGACATCTATGTTTTTCTTTTTGAACTAACAAGTCGTCTTCATTAATAAATTATTGTTGGGTATGTAGCTGAATCGCTAATTGAGTTTTCAAGGCTGAAGCGCTCGCTTAGGCTGCAAAATAGAAGTTTTATAATTTTTCGCAATTTGTGGCAAACAAGTATACGGCCCACCTGATGGTGTTTCACTTCGAATTACTGCAAGGCAACCTGTCGGGCAATTCCAATTTGAGTGGAATTGCTTACTTGTGACAATGTTAATGTATTTTTTTGCCAAATTAAGAAAATAAACCTTATTATTATTATTGCTTACACTATGCCCTATCTCTCTTTATATGTGTCACAGGTGGGCAAAATCTCCGTAAAGCCACACACCGATGCGCTCAACAGTACCATGACATCTACTTAACTGAGGTTATTGATACAAATTCCATCTACGTGACATTTGACATGCATGCTACTGAGCGCATCAATAATATATCATTAATATATAAGTTTAAAAGTATATGATTGTGAGCTCATGCCTCCTTGCCTCACCCTACACTCCCACCCGAGATAGCTCCAACCTACTTTACGTTGTTGAGCTGGTTTCCACACCAGTTTTACTCAAATTAGCTTTATTATCTTATATTGCTCAGGTAGATCGACACAGTCTACTATTATACCTATAGCACCACATTCTAAGCCGAATCACTGTCTCTCAAGATACAGGTTTACCTAGTTTGAGATACAGGGTTTTCCATTTTGTGCACAGATTTCAGTTCTTTGATTTATACTGCATTGTGTTACTACCAAAGCTCATTTAAATTGTCTTAATATAAAACATGCTTTAATCTGTTTTTTCTGAAATAAAGTTATTATTATTATTATATTATTACCAGTAATTAAAAATTTTGGTTATTTTTGAGGTAAATTAACTCCTCCAACTTCATCCACAAGATATTATAGGAAACCAGGTCAATCACCTTGCTCAGATTAAGAAAGTAAGGGTAATCTGATGTTTTTCAATCAGAATAGTATTTGATAGTGTGCTTTACACTCAATATGGTACTCTCCGTCGAAAGTCCTGCTCTTGAAACCCGAATTGGTTATCATGGACCTACCAAGAGCGTTAATCACGTTATCAAATACTTTCGATATGATTGTGGCAAGAGATGTAGGCCTATAATTGCCTATGTCACTCACATCACCAGTTTTATTCGTTGTAATAGGTACCACTGACACTTTTATTATATCTGTAAGCATATTGTAGTGAGCCAGACTATAAGAAAATAGCATATCCATCTCTTGAAAGGTGGGGTCCAGCGTATGGTGCTAAATCCTGAGACTATCATGGAAGGGACCTACATTTCTTTAATTATTTTGAAATTAATTGCAATGAATACATTATTTAATTATGTTTTATATTGTTGAAGGTGATGATCGTGTTAAAACTGTGGAAAAAATGACTCGCGACGTCACGATGGATGTTTTCATGAATAAATATATGCAGAACCTGAAGAAATTTCTCCAACAAATCCCAAATGATCAGCTGCATTTCAAATATGTGCGATAAGTCACTTTAGAGTTCTTTTTTTATTATACAGTTACTTTAGATTGTTTTTTTATTACAATTTATTAGACTGCTACTGCCCAATTGGTCTTTTAAGTGACAAGCGGAATTGCGTGAGGTTCGATTGAAGAACTTTTATCGGGCTATTCAAAAAAAAATCGGTACCTACCGGCGGTTACTGGTAATAAGCCCTCCCCTTATTACATGGGACCTAAAATATACTAGTGAACTGTACTTTAACTTCTAACTACTACCGATTGGATTGTCATAGGTGTTCGTATGACAAACGGGATCGACGGGTTTACGTGCTCTCTGAGACATGGATATATCTCATAAATATGTTATAATAATCAAATATATACATGTTCTATATTCTTCTTCATCCTAATAAACTAACTTGTTGAAAAACATAATGAGTGTGCACTGGCATAATAGCAATGAAGATTTATTTAATCTAAGCAAAATAAAGATTTTGTTCTATATAACATAAATTAACAGACAATCGTGTTGCTGGGGAGTTTGTTGCGCCGTTTCTTCTCCCCAGCCATATAACAAAACACTAGGAAGCGGTGAATGGCGAGCGTTTTGGGGTCTGTCTTAATGTAAAAATTACGCGTTTATCTTAAACAAACTATTTTGACTTTGATTTTGTTGAGTACACCTTCAACCGACCGTTGTTTGTTTCTTTCTCGATTTTAGTGGATCTAATGGTTGTTTGTAAGAATATCTTAGCGATAAAACCGCCAATTGTACTGTTGTAACATTTGTAATTCTTTTTATTCTGGCTTATCCTTTGAAGTACTATAAAAAATACTCTATCCTAGGTACAAGTTTGTTAAGGTTGTTTTTTTAATTACCATTTTAATTATTTTTTTTTACTATTAATGTAGTAACTTTAACTATATCCTGTGTGTTGTGTTTCTTACGGTGAGCAAGTTTGCCAGTGCTCCACGAGGAAACGTTGTATTCAAAGTGGGGGGACTTTGACCCCACTTCCAATTCCTCTTTCAATAAAGGGTCGTCAACGCGTAAGTGATAGCCCTGGTGTTGCAAGTGGTTATAGGCTACGGTAACCACTTACCATCAGGTTGGCCGTAAGCTTGTTGGCCACCTTAATAGTTTAAAATATATATAAAATTAATTATTGAAAACTAAAGATAAATAAGTGGGTAGAATAGTCATTCTTTGCTGAAATGTTAAGAAACAAGTTTCGTAACGTATTGTTTTTATAAGGCACATAATATATTCCATAATTATAAACAGGATAGGTATCTACTTTTTGCTGCAGATATAATTATGAGAATAGGTGTGAGATTTGCAACTAAGTACTGTATCCTATTCAAAAACATATTAATACATTTTAGTTTAAAGTAATTAAAATACAACATTTTAAACAAATGAATAACTATTATGAAAATATTATAATTTTCAGTTCACGTGTTATGTACAGACGCCAGCAGGTCAACCTATCCAAAACTGTCAAATTTTCCCGATTGAATTTGAACCTTATTGTTTTGTCTTAAAGTTGAAAATCACTCAAATAAATTTGACAGATTGTGGTAGCTTGACGTGCTGGCCTCTGTACCTACATGCAGCAGCTTATTATAACTATACTCCATTTACTATAGCATTAGACAGAAGTTAAAAAAGGCTCTTTTAGGTGCACACTTTGTAATAAAAGTACAACAAACATGATTACAGTCAAGATTGATGAGGAGTTAAATATAATCAATTTAAATAACAGCTGTCACACTTAATTGTACTTATTTAACATAACTACCTTCTGAAATTACAAGGCTTTCATTTAATATTGTTTAGTTTTTACCCGACTGCCGAAGGAGGAGGGTTATGTGTTTGACGTGTATGTATGTATGTATGTCCGTTCCTATGTCCGCTCGTAACTATTCAACGGTGCAACCGATTTAGATAAATGATACCTCATTAGATTTGTCTTGATGGCACGAGTGTCACTGGGTGAAATGAAATTAAAAAAAAAAAACAAAATGGCGGATTTTATGCGCTTTAATGCGTGGGCTGAAAAATATGTTTTGAGCATTCCGTATCATGTATTCTCAAATTTTCGGTAGCAATTAGCGAAAGCATTACATTACTTTATTGTAAAGGGACTTGTAGGAAATCATCTACTTTTTCATATAAATAATTTCTTCGTTAATGTCCGTAGGTAGTTTTAGATTGAGGTTAGGAAATACGATTTGTTTGTTATAATTTATTTATCAAGCGAATTATTTTTACTCTCCTTATGTACCTATTTAGTTTTCTTTACGTAATATGTGGGTGACTTACATACACACATACATACACATAGTAAACCATTACATAACTGAAATAAATGACTTAAATACATATTATAATCAAATATATCAAACAGATTACTTAAATACATATTATAATCAAATATATCAATTCATGCATTCATCACACATGGAAGCAAAAACTTATGGACAGAAACCAAAACAAATTTTCATACCGGATGATCCCAATAATAGGAATACTGTGTACAATTAAAATTGGAGAAGGGTCTCGAGTCATGTTGCGCAGAAATATTAATATCAACAGAGGGCTTGTCAACGGAGCCATGGGTGTGGTGAGAAAAATCGAATGGCCAGCATTGCGTAGAGATCAGTTGGAGTCTGGAGAGTTACCTAGTGCAGTATATATCGAATTTGACGATAATACAATGCCAGATAATGCTCCAAGTATTGGTGTAAAGATACAACCGACGACTGTGGAGTTTGATGCTTTACGAGGTCAAGGGAAGGTGGAAAGGCGTATGCTTCCTATTATATTATGTTGGGCAGTAACAATCCACAAATTACAGGGGACAACATTAGATAGAGGTGTCGTAGATTTAAGTTGTAATTTATTTGCCAAAGGCCAAGCCTATGTTGCCCTAAGTCAAGTGAGGACGCTTGAAGGCTTGGCCATTAGTACGCTAGATCCAAGAAGACTTCTGAATAACCCTCATGACCTCAATTCGTTACAAGAATTAAATCGTTTGCGAAATCTTGCACAAGTAAATAACACACCTTAGTTTAAAATTAAGCGTCTGCAGATTTTTCGTAGTTTTGCACTAAAAATCTGGAAACAAGTTACGTAATTAAAATAACTAAAAATCCCGACTGCATAAAAACACTTTATAAAAACTAAAAAGACAAAAACAAGTCTAGTAGTCCAGACCTATGTAAAGTAATATTGAATAACTACACCATTTAAATGTTTTCATGATGCAAGATTGACTTTATTCTACGTTATAATTTATTATTTTATGTATTTATCGATCATGAAAACATTTAAATGGTGAAGTTATTCAATATTACTTTACATAGGTCTGGACTACTAGACTTGTTTTTGTCTTATTAGTTATTTTTAAAGTGTTTTTATGCAGTCGGGTTTTTTAGTTATTTTAATTATTACATGATATATTGTCGTGTCGATGTTTAAAATCTAAAAGAAGCAGGGGTGGCCAGTACCGGGTATGTGTTTCACGTCATTATAATTCTACCAAATCTAAAATTTACATATTGCCTTCATAAGTTGTGGTAGCACGTGTTTTTTTATATTTTGTCGGTCATGAGGTCTTATGAGGTCAACCATCCATCAAATTCCGTAAAATTCTGCAGTTGTCAATTGTCATTCACTTGTGGATACTTGTAAATGCTACGCCTTTTCTTGTTATTGCTGATTTTTCGTGATTTTGTTAGTTGTTACTTTTTTTTTTAGTTATTGTTTTGTTATCGTTATAACTGTTAGTTTTGTGTTTTTCGTACAAAGTGGTACGTTTTGTGGAACTATGGATCCCGGTGCAGGCCCAAGTAAAGTTAATATAATAATAATATTTTTGGGACATAATATACAAAACCATCTAGTCCCAAACTAAGTAGAGCTTGCACTATGGGTACTAGACAATAGATATAATACTTATATACTTTTTTTTGTAAATACATACTTAAAATACACAAAAAACACCCAGACAAACACCAATATTTATGTTTTATCCACACAAATACAGGATGATCAGCAGTCCGGCACTCGAACCGCTAGACCACAGAGGTCGTCAGTGTATTTTTGTTAATCCTCTGGCATTCAAAGTTATTATAGTTGTGTTCTTGAAGACTTATTATGAACGTCATGCCATTGTGATAAAGTTGTTTTTTTAGTAATCTGATTGTTACTAAAAAATTGTTAATTTCATGTACCTATCCAAGCCTCGTGACGATTAGTTAGATAGAAAATGCTTTATTATATGCCATACTTACAAAAAAGACATTATTTATTAAAATTGTTTGAACTTAACTTGAAATAAAAGGTTTCGTACTCCTGCTTCTGCGAGCCTCTTTTAATAAACAGAGTATAGGAATGTTCTTTGTTGCGTCTAAAATTAATATTTTAAGGATTAGATTACTATCAATCCTTCCTTGTAAAAACAAAACAATCATATTATATTATAATGTATTTACCTATGATTCACAAGTTATTTCAGGGTGTTATAAAGATTGTAGATATTTTGAAGGATAAGGTCTGCCTGAGCTCGAATCTATCTATCATATCATAGTTCCCAGAGTAAGAAATATTGATGTGGACTAACGCTAACCGCCTGCAAAATAATTCCTCACCTTTAAATACATTTTAATAAAAATTAGAGGTTATTCTTGCTTATCATTAGCTGTTGCAGCAGTAGTAGGTATATCTACGTAGGTAAAACTTATATTTAGGGATATACGAAGCGATAACTTCAGTTGTGAAAGTTTTAATGACGTAACAACAAGCACATATTTTCTACAGGCATAATTAAGTAAACTTCTAAAACTGTAAAATTCGCCTGGAATTATTTCTATGTACCAACAAACGATTCATACCTCCTCATTAAAGCTTTAATTAATTAATGATCTAAAATAGTTATTTGTCAATTTTTGGTATATGCCGTCAATAAAACTCGAAAAAAAGATACATTTTATGGTTTTACTATTATTTGAGAATGCATTCTCAAATAACAGTAACTTCCGAACATAATTTAGTCGTTGGGAGCGGTTGCAGAGCATGGAGTCCCAAGTCGGTTCTCAGGACGAGCAAAGGGTCATTTGATTTTTCTATGAAATTCATAGTAGAAGAACGGTGTTTGGAATGTTTCCCTAACTCGCCCCTTTTAGGACTTAAACAATTATGTTTAAGTCCTAAAAGGGGCGAGTTTTTGCATACACAGTTCACCATTAGGTGAACTGTGTATGCAAAACTCTCGATTTCGAATTTATCTTACTACTATGGGTGCATAGCAACACTTCGACGAAATATGATCTGTTGTATTGACCCCAGCATGGTACATTCCTTACTCTTCATGTAATCTGTAGTCTTTCGGCTTCGGGTATCCGTTGCCGAGATGACTCATCCGTTTCATCGCCAGGACGTCACAATCACACAAGATGCATGGTTTCTTTGAATTCACCATAAGCTCTAGAAATTTTGAATGTAAAGCAACATACCTCAGGCTTTTAGAAATCATATCGTATTAATAATAAATAATTACTCGCTTAAACGACAAAGGAAAACATCAGGAAACCTGCAGTCCGGAAAGATTTTCTTACGGCGTCTGAAGTCTACCAACCCCCATTAGGCCAGCGTGGTGAATTACAGCCCCCAGAATCCCTCTCATTCTGAGAAGAGACACGTACCCAGTAGTGGGACAGTATATGGGTTGATGATAGGTATAGTGTGGTATGGTATCGTGCAATTCACACTCTCATTTTACATAGATTAAAACGCGGATGTTTATTTTATTAATAAGTGCTCCACACAAAAAAAAAATACGGGTACCTATTTTACTTTACGGAACACCTCCCTGGACATCTTCATCGTATGATATTTATTATTTACGTACCTTACCTTTTACCTTCGTAGAACGGATTTTCAGACATTATATTATTTTTGTTATTATTTGTAACTCATTTACCGTAACGTGGGTATAAATAATGCATATTCAGTTCATTTCTGAAGTTTCATTATATTATATACCTTGCAATCCAACAGTGCAGTCGCATCCAACATGTCACGAAGAATAATATTATTGTTTAGTATTATTATTGGAGCCCACTCAATTCCAAGTAAGTATTATTTTTGAAATTATTATGAAGCTGTTACAAACTTTTTGAAGGTATCATCTGTTTAAGTCTAGTTTTTTCATGAAAAGAAAAGCATCAAATAATTCAAACTTGATCCTTCGTTTTTCATTCCATGTCTTCTAAACAGCAACATCATTCAATCATCATCATCAATAAAAAGAGTAGATTCTTACCGTCTGATTTGATTGTCTACTTTGAATCCCTAGAAATATTCTTAATTTAATATGATGCATTTAAAAAATACATTTCGCAAAGTAAATTTAATTCCTCTAAAACTAAAGAGGATTTTTGAGTGATATCATAATTGAGGGACCTAGTCTTTAAGTAAATTCAGGCTTATCACTAGCCTATCACAGCAAGTATATATAGGATGCCTGCTATAAAAGGTTATTGTCTGCCCTATGACTCGTGAAATAATTATTTGAAGGGTCAACAACTTAAAACAACAAATATTTTTTTAGCGTTTCATTTTACACCTTGCAAGGAAGATGACGACGTTTGTCTAACAAAAAATTCTAACACGTTGTATAAACTGAGCGTGGCTGGTATACCGGAACTCAACATTGAACGGCTAGACCCGATGTATCAAGATAATATAGTGGGAGATTTTGGAGTCATTAAGTACAAATTACGCAATAGCACTACAGAAGGATTCAAAGATTGTGAAGTATTCAACGCGAAGTAAGTACTGTAATTCACTAAATTACTTTACCCAATATCCAATAGTCACCATCAGACACGAGTTTAGATTTTTCATCTATTTTATTATCTAATTATTTCACCAAAGGTAACAAAAGGGGCATCTAATATCGTATATTCATTTTTCTGAGGTCGAAAGTTTTGGCTATGAACGATAAATTAGATAAAAATTCCTAAGCATGATCCTCTCAGTTGGGGAGAATAAAGCCAAAAGGCGTTGGTAGTGCGTTGACGTTATAACATAAAATATTTTTTTTACTTAACGCAGGGTCGAGTTAGATAAATCAAAGATGCGATTCAATTTAGTTTGCCCGTATTTGAAAATGTATGGGATCTACGAGGTTTATGGAGAGCTCTTAGGGATGCCTCTAAATGGAACAGGAGACTACACATTTGAATTCAGTAAGTTTTTTTTTTTCAATTAATAGAGTAGCTGAATATTTGTTTTGAGTTTGTAAGCGTAAAGCATGAAAATTTATTTGGACGACTTTTTGTCATTAATTAATAATAGCATTATATATTCCTGATTTAGCCAAACACAGTCATAATGAAAGTTCATTTTAAAAGATGACGTCAAATATTATACGACACTACACGAATATAATGGCAGAGAGGTGTCATTTCAATCCATGACGTTAAGACCCCTCGAGGATACTTTTATCATACGTCTTCGCATATTTTCTCAAAATCCACGGTCTTTTTATATTTTCTAAGTATGCATGGACTTTGGGGCTGAAAATTTCACATTAAGTAATTTATTTGGAAGTCACTCGCAATTTTCTGATGTGAATGCTATTTTTAATTTATTATATCTATATGCAGACGTTCAAGCAGAACTATTACATTATTTATACAATTTTTAATTCAGGATGGATAACTTTTTACTAATTTGCTTACCAAATTAGCAAGTCCAATGTTCACAAATGCAGCAGTTAAGCGTAAGTTCCTAGGTTCGATTCGTAATTAAATTGTGATTAGGTTTTTTCATAAGAAAATTTGGGTACCGTAAACACCGTAAACCAAAACCAAAACGCCGTAGTAATTTAGAGTTTGGATTTGTTCCAAAAGCCACACACTCGCTGTTACATAGGATCAGAAGCATATCAAGAAACTGGAGGTGTGCCTCCAGACAGTCAGATTAGAGTTCGGTGATTACGTCTGTGACGGTACGAGAATGTTATGTTTTAATAATTTACAAGCGAACCGCCCTAGCTTCGCACCTACCTTCCGAATTAAAATATCTAAATTATAGTGAAAACCATATTAAAATTCGTTACGTGTTTTAGAAGAAGAAAGTGTAGGAACATCACGACAGGCGCGGAAAGCGAAATTTTTTATACTATTTTGTGATCCAACAGCTCAATTTTAATGTTATTAATATTAACACTGCCTTAACGTTGCAGAGGAATACCACTTTACTGTCAATATTATTAAAAAGATCATTGAAGGCAAGGATGGGAAAAAACACTTGTCGTTTAAGAGTTACAAAGTGGATAGTGAATTGAAAGGAGGATTGATTGCTGAACTTAAAAATTTGTTCAACGGACAAAAAGAAATGGGTAAGGAATTAGCTATATCTATTTTCGGTTTATCCTCAAAGTAACCGACACAAAGGCAACACTACCCGTTAACATACATGTGCATGTCCGTATATGGCCGTCCTCTAGCATGATGTAGGAATAGCTTATTTTATACCACTAAGGTGGCAAACAGGCATACGACATTAGAAATTAAGGACACGTAAAATAATTTTACTTTTATTTTACTTACAGGGATAAAAGCAAACAAATTCATTAACGACAACTGGAAACCAACAGCGACTCTCCTTCAGGATCCTGTGATAAATGCTTACTTTGGTAAACTTTTCCCCAACTTCAATCTCTCCCTGAAAATCATTCCGTATGATGAATTATTTCAATCATAATTTTAGTTCAAACAATAATTATTAACAGTTTGTTTTAATAAAATTTTATAAAATAAAATTTTGTGAAATTATTTCTATATACATGTAGTTGCAGGCCGTGTAGTTTCTTATTTACATTCCGAGGTTACATGATTGTTTGACATACATAAAATATTGCCTACTTTTATGAACACTGGTGAACTATGCATGTACATCAGTAGACCTGTGAATAATTCTTCGAGGAATACAGGCGTGAGGATAAGATAAGCAGTGATTTCTATTGGGTCACCTCCAGATTTTACCATTGGACTAAAAGTCAAAGATCTCGATTTCGAATGTAGCTTTTCTTATCTTACTATGGGAGATGGCATAGCCAGCAACACTTCAACCAAATGGGATCTGTTGTGTTGTCCCCAGCATGGTACATTCCTTACTTCTCAAAAACGTGGTATACGTTGCCGAGATGACTCATCCGTTTCATCGTGATTAACAATCACACAAGCATTGCTTCCTTGAATCCGACACAAGCTATAGAAATTTCAAATATAAGGCAACATACCTGTGGCTTTTGAAACTAATAAACATTCGTATAAACGACAAAAGGAAACATCATCAGGAAACCTGCAGTCCTAAAAGATTTTCTTACGGGGTCTGAAGTCTACCAAACCGCATTAGGCTAGCGTGGTGAATTATAGTTGAATCTCTCTCATTCTAAGAGGAGACCCGTACCCAGTAGTGGGACATTATATGGGTTGATGATAGGTATAATGTGGTATGGTATGTTGCAATTCATACTCTCATTTTATATAGATAAAAACTTGGATGTTTATTTTATTATTAAGTGCTCCATACTAAAAAATAAACGGGTATCTATTTTATTGTACGGAACACCTCCATAAACATCTTCATCGTCATCGTCATCGTCTTCGTCTTCGTTAATCCGTTCTTAGACATTAATATAAATTATTTTAGTTTTTTGGAAATTCATTTACCGTGTCGTGGTTATAAATATTGCATATTCAGTTAATTTTTTGAAGTTTCATTATATACCTTACAATCCAGCAGTACAGTTGCATCCAACATGTCTCGAAGAATAATATTATTGTTTAGTATTATTATTGGAGCCCACTCAATTCCAAGTAAGTATTATTTGTGAAATTATTATGAAGCTGTTACTTTTTTATCGGTATCATCTGTTTAAATCTAGTTTTTCAATGACAAGAGTAGCATAAAATAAGTTGAACTTGTTCCTTCATTTTTCATTCCATGTCTTCTAAACAGCAACATCATTCAATCATCATCATCAATAAAAAGAGTAGATTATTACCGTCTGCTACGTTGATTGTCTACTTTGAATCCCTAGAAATATTCTTAATTTAATATGATGCATTTAAAAAATACATTTCGCAAAGTAAATTAAATTCCTCTAAAACTAAAGAGGATTTTTGAGTGATATCATAATTGAGGGACCTAGTCTTTAAGTAAATTCAGGCTAATAGCCTATCACAACAAGTATATATAGGATGCCTGCTATAACATGTTATTGTCTGCCCTATGACTCGCGAAATAATTATTTGAAGGTTCAAAAAAGTTGGTGATTCCAAATATTTTTTTAGCGTTCCATTTTACACCTTGCAAGGAAGATGACGTCGTTTGTCAAACAAAAAATTCTAACACGTTGTATAAACTGAGCGTGGCTGGTATACCGGAACTCAACATTGAACGACTAGACCCGATGTATCAAGATAACATAGTGGGAAATTTTGGAGTCATTAAGTACCAATTTCGCAATTCCACTATAGAAGGATTCAAGGATTGTGATTTGGTTAACGTGAAGTAAGTACTGTAATTCACTAAATCACTTTACCCGATGTCCAAAAGGCACCATCAGCTACGAGATTTTTCCATTTGTTTAGATTTTTCACCTATTTCAATACCTAATTATTCGCCAAAGGCAACAAAAGTGGTATCTCATATCGTATAAAATACATTTTTCTGGCGTCGAAAGTTTTGGCTATAAAATATGATGATTTAGATAAAAAGTCCTGAGCGTGATCCGAGTTGGCGAAAATAAAGCCAAAGCACGGTGGTAGTGCGTATATTTTTATAATATTTGTATAATATGGTATATTTTTTGTACTTATCGCAGGGCCGATATAGAGAAATCAAAGATACGATTCAATTTAGTTTGCCCGTATTTGAAAATGTATGGGATCTACGCGGTGTATGGAGAGCTCTTAGGGATGCCTCTAAATGGAACAGGAGACTACACATTTGAATTCAGTAAGTTTTTTTTTTCAATGAATAGAGTAGCTGAATATTTGTTTTGAGTTTGTAAGCGTAAACCATGAAAATTTATTAGAACGATTTTTTATCATTAATTAATGATAGAATCGTATATTCCCGATTTAGCCAAACACAGTCATAATGCAAGTTAATTTTAAAAGGTGACGTTAAATGCTGTACCACATTACACAAATATAATGGCAGAGAGGTGTCATTTCGATCCATGACGTTAAGACCCCTTGAAGATATTTGTATCATACGTCTTCGTATATTTTCTCAAAATCCAGGGACTTTTTTTTATTTTTTAATTATGCATGGACTTTGGGGCAAAAAATTCCACATTAAGCAATTTATTTGGAAGTAATTAGCAATTTTTTTAATGTTATTTTTAATTCAACATTATACCTACACATTCATTAATATTAATATGCAGAACTATTACGTTATTTATACAATTTGTAATTCATCCTACTAGTTTACCAAAATAGCAAGTTCAATGTTCACAAGTGCAGCAGTTGAGTGTAAGTTCCTAGGTCAGATTCGAAATTAAATTGTGATTAGGTTTTTCCGTAAGAAAATTGTGGAACCCCCTAAACACCATAACAATTTGGAGTTTGGATTAGTTCCAAAAGCAACAGGCTTGCTGTTACATAGAATCAGAGGCATACCAATAAACTGGAGATGGACCTTCAGTCAGTCAGTCAGTCACTCTTCAGTATACCTCGGCGTAACCCTTCGTTGAAACCGTCCGTGATGGTACGGGAATGTATTTTTTTTAATAATTTACTTGCTAACCGTCGTAGCTTCGTACTGGTGTACTATACTGATAATAGGCATACTTATATTATAAATGTATAAACCTTCCAAAATAACTTATCTAAACTATAATGAAAACCGTATCAAAACACGTTGTGTGGTTTAAAGGAAGAAAGTGTAGAAACATCACGACAGACGTGGCAAGCGTATTTTTTATACTATTTAGTGATCCAACAGATCAATTCCAATGTAATAAATATTAACACTGTTTTAACGTTACAGAGGAATTTCACGTTACTGGCAATATTGTTATAAAGATCACTGAAGGCAAGGATGAAAAAAAACACTTCTCGGTTAAGAGTTTCAAATTGGATAGTGAATTGAAAGGAGGGTTGATTGCTGATATTAAAAATTTGTTCAACGGACAGAAAGAAATGGGTAAGGCACAGTTGTATTTATATTTAGTTCAGCCCGAAAGTAACCGACACAAAGGCAACCCCGTCCTCTAGCATTATGAAGGAGTGTCGAACAAGCATACGGGCCTTGCAACACCAGGAGTATCACTTGCGTGTTGCCGCTATGTAAAATGAAAGCGGAATAGTTGGGCTGGCAGTATAAGGGTCAAAGTCTCCCCACTGCTAACACACAGTTTCCTCGCGGAGTACTGGCAACCTTGCACACCGCTTATTCCACTTCGATTTTTTTCAAGGTGGAGGTACTTCGCCAGTTGGGCAGTTTCAATTTGAGTGGAATTACTCCCTCTATGCCCTACCTCTCTTAAAAGTTGTAGTAAGCATCTGTACCGCAATGTTGGTTGGATTGTTTAGCTTTTTCTTTTTCGTTTTGCGTTCCTTGCGTACTTTTTTCGCTTTGACTGTTTTAAATCTAACAGCTTATTTTTATTAGACTAGCTCTTACCCATGCATATCACTCGAAAGATCTTCCTCAATGGATGTATGGTCACCAATGTTAAGTTTCTTAGTCATCACTGTAGTATTATGTCTGTATTTAATTACATTAGAAGGAATTAAATATAAACAGCGATCCATTTAAAGAGTGAGGTTGTGGAGAGGCGAGGTGTATTGCCCCTCCATCCAAAGGGAGGATCCTCCAACCAGGCGGGTGTTGTGCCTGGCGGGCCACGGCCCGACGGTTGATGTCGGGCGATTGTATATATACAACTTTCGTTGCGAATATTGCTTGCGCGATTCAGGACTTCGTAGTACTATCTAGCGCAGTAGATGTCGCTACAAGGTCAAGCGGATTTATTATTTTTACAGTTTTCGTACAAAAGTAAGTGCGAGTCTAACCTAATAATAATAATTATATAAATTGTCGTCCTTGCCACATTTTATCGAAATCTGTTCAGCAGTGACAAGTTAATAGATAAACCTATAAACACAAAGTTACATTCGCATTTCGCAGCAAGTAAAATATTGTCGAAAATGCGACTATAACGAAGATGCAGGTTTAAATCCTCGCTGCATACGACTTTTTTCTTCACTAAAATGACTTCATAATCTTAGCATGGAAAATGCAAAAAAAAAAATACAAAACGATTCTTCCCAACATGTTCTAGAAATAACTGTCTTTTTAAAATAAATATGAAATTAAGGACAGAATAATTTGCTTATTTTCTACTTACAGGGAAAATGGCAAACCAATTAATTAACGACAACTGGAAATCCGTAGTGACTCTCCTTCAGGACCCTGTGATAAAGGCTAACTTTGGTAAACTTTTCACCAACTGCAACCTCTGCCTGGAACTCGTTTCGAAGGATGAACTTTTTCAATGTTAACTTCAGACAATAAATAAATTGTTTTTTTCTAAATAAATTTTATATATAACCCAAATTGTTGCGAAATTATTTTTATATACATGTAGTTAGTAGTCTCTTATTGACATCTCGAGGTTACATTGATTGTTTGACATAAAATATTGCCTACTTCTATGGTGTTATTAGTAGCAAACATGAGATCATTCAATATATTATGTTAAACGAGCGAAGTACAGCAAGCAGGATGTCGAAATCAACGATATTAAATAATAACGATAATAAAATGCAATACTAAAGTCAAGTAAGCAATTAACCGTTAGTTTTTCACTTTCCATGCCTGACTTGATGTCATCCGTGATGTTGAATATGGCTTCTCAATTCCTCCTTTCCCAACTCCTCCTTCAATATAATATCAGTTCAATAGCGCTCACAAGCAATTATAAAAAGAATGCATAATCATACGAGGACCTACACGGTGATTCAGGCAACTTGGGAGTGAAAATAAAATAAAAGGTGTTCATCAAAAGTCCATACAACTCAGCCCAAATTTGTACCAGAGATACATGACAGCTGTCAAGTTGACAGTTTTTACTATGAAATCAATAAGAAACTGATAATAATGTGCGAAAATGGCGTGCGTTTTACATTCAAAAACTGACACTGACAGCAGATAGCTATCAAGTTGACAGTTTTTACTATGAAACTGATACTAGAGTGGTGAAATGGCGTGCTTTTTTTTTCTATAAAACTATATTAGTTGACTAAGCCACAGTTATATAAGACACAGACACAGCCAAATATATAAGTACACTTGTGTATACACATGGGTTTCCTTTTACACCTACAGAGTGATAACGATATTATAACATTAAATGAAACCACGGCCATCATCACTATTCACAACCATTATCACGAATGATGATCGTGTCCATAGGTTGCGATTCTGAGTGCAAGGCTTGCGTACCAGTTTCGACGATTGGTATTATTATGAAGAAGCTTAATGAAGAACCTTATTACAGTGCTCTGGGACTGCTAAATAATGCTAGACTTAGCTGGCTTGGAAATATTATAATGGGCCGTCTAAATCTTCTGCAGTATCCACGAGCAATAACAATATTTTAATGTAGAAAAAAAAACCTAAAGCAACGTTATTTATAGAAAAAAAAAAACATTGTTTATATAAATAGCCACAAAAACAGTCAATGACCCACGATTAATTAGCATGAAGTTGTTTATATAATTAATTTTATTGCTTAAACCTTCATCAAATATAACAAGTACAGACGCCAACAGGTCAACCTATCCAAAACTGTCAAATTTTCCCAATTGAATATGAACCTTATTGTGTTGCATTAAAGTTGAAAATATATCAAAGAATTTTGACAGATTGTGGTAGCTTGATGTGCTGGCCTCTGTACATTTTTGGAATGTCTTGTCAGTAAAGCTCGAATAAAATCCTGTTTAGGGTTTTAGTTTTATTTCATAATACCTGCCTATCTGCCTCGTTGCCTTACCTACTTGAACTAGCCCTACATGTAAGACCAAAGGATACGGCGAGCTCGTTCTGCGTGAATCGGATTGCCAAAAATTAACATAAATGTAGGGTAGCTGTCAGTAATTATTAGAACAAGACGCCTACCACCTCAGTCTACTCATCCCGGATGAGTCTGAATCATCGGGATTAATAATATCAATGTAACGCGATAAAATCCGTAAAAAGTAAGTTTATTTTAATGCCTCATTGATTTGATGATCGCAAGTATTTGCTGAGGTTCCAGGTTTGATTCCAAAGTCTAGTTGTGATATTTTTCGGATTTTTATATGAAATTCATAGTTGAGGTACGGAGTTAGTAATGTTTTTCTGGCACGCCTCTTATTATTTGAAACGTAATACATACTGTGAATTGTGATCAGTATCAGTGACTAATCCTTCCTACAGGCTTTATGCTAGGAACTCCTTTGGGTAGACATGTTTCATGTTATAACATAGATGTGTTTATTTATTAATACATTTATTTACAGATTACTAGAAAGTTTTGCGGGGCACTGAAGAAATGGTTAATATGTTAATGGTTAATTTTCTACAGTAACAGTTATTTAAAAAAATAATATCATGTAAATCCTACCATTACAGGAACACATTACTATGTGTTGTACCACATTTGACGCACCTAAATGTTTTTTTTTTTTTATTTCAGGTGTCTGTTATCATGAAAAAAATGTTATTAGGAGAACAATGTATAAGTACCGAAAGAATATGAGCCACAAGAAATTATCATGCAGAATATTTTTTAAGACAAGTAAAACCTCTAAGCATTCAATCTTTTTCAGCTGTTTTTTTTTCTACAAAATTTGTAATCATTTTCATACTCAAGCGTTTGCTTTTTATTTGTGTTCGTCCTGAAAATAAAATATTTGCTGTAACGCGGAGGTGTTCTGTTAAGCTTTTTTTTTGTACGTCATACGTCGTATGTCAGTTCGCTGCTAAATAATAAGATTCTTAGGTATAGTTTTGTTTTTTTGGAAACTCATTTACTTTACGGTTAGCGGGTATAAATAATGAGTACGAAGTTTATTTTATGAAGCTTTATCATAATATAACCTTGCAACTAAGGAGTGTAGTCGCATCCAACATGTCTCGAAGAATAATATTATTGTTTAGTATTATTATTGGAGCCCACTCAATTCCAGGTGAGTATTTTTTTTTCTATTAATTTATTATTAGGGACTTTTATACATAATGTACATGCAAGTCCCATTGTAACTTATAGTTAATTTTGTTAACTAAAACGTAACTTAGCAAACTTAAGTAACTTAAGGCAGCTACTAAATTAGGTGTACATAAAGAAAATGTGAAACCTACCTAAATCATACGTATTATTTTTGAAACATATTATGGAAACTACCATTTCATCGATGTAGGTCTAATATTACAATGGCAAGAGTAGCTTATGCTACTCTTGCCATTGTAATATTAGACCTAATAAATATACCTAATAAGCTTAGTTTGGTTCTTCGATTTTTAATCCACGTCTTCTAAACAGCAACATTATTCAGACAACATCAAACTCAACTCGATATTGTTTCAATTAAGAAAAGCTAAATTGTTTACCGTCTGATACTTTGACAGTGTGAGATCAACCTGAGAATCTTCGTTTAAAAATTATTGTTATTATGATTTTTATTTACTTATACAAATATCCCTGTGGCCACAAAACTGTGTTATCAGTTTGACTGTGGGATCTTGAGTCTCCATACTATATATTATATTGTTTATAATACTATATATTAATATCTAAGTAAAAAAATGTTGTATTAACAATATTAATTCATATGATGAAATTCTTCTAAAACTATCAAACGATTTTTGAATGATACCAGATATGAGAGATCTAGTTTTTAAGTAAATTCAGAATAGCCTGTTATAGCATGTATGTATACCTAGCTGCCGATTTAAAGTCCAACATCATCGTCATCATCCGTAGAACCTAAACTCGTTAAGTAGTGATTTCAAGAGTCTGTTAAGTTCGCAATAAAGTGGCGAATCCTTAATAAGCAAGGACCATAATGATAAATATCGATTATTTTTAGCGCCCCATTTAACGCCTTGCAAGAAAGATGACTTCGTTTGTCAAACGAAAAATTCTAACACGGTGTATAAACTGAGCGTGACTGGTATACCGGAACTCAACGTTGAGCGGCTAGACCCGATGTATCAAGAAAATATAGTGGGAGATCTTGGAGTCATTAAGTACCAACTACGCAATAGCACTCTAGAAGGATTCAAGGATTGTGATGTGGTTAATATGAAGTAAGTACTTCATATTAACTTTAAGATTTTTCTATTTGTTTAGATTTTTCACTTATTCCAATCTCTGCCTTCGATAGTTTTGGTTATGCATGATGAATTAGCTAACAAGTCCTGCGCAAGATCCTTTCAGAAGGATTTAATAAAGTCATCGCGTGTTTGTTGGTAGTGCATTGACAGTGTGGATGGGTAGTTAAACATGGTTTTTTTATCGCAGGATCGAATTGGAGAAATCGAAGTTACAGTTTAATTTAATTTGCCCGTATTTTAATATGTATGGCTTCTACAATATTTCTGGAGTGCTCTTGACAATGCCTATTCAGGGAGACGGAGACTACACAGTGAAATTCAGTAAGTTTATTCAATTTAATAGAGTAGGTAAAAAAGCGGTTTGAAGAATTTAATAAGGTTTTATTATAATTTTTCTTAAGACAATTGTAGAACTCCCCGCATTGTAGTAGCTCGGAAATTTAATTGGTGCCAAATGCAACAGGATCGCTATTACATAGAATCAAAAGTATACCAACAAACTGGAGATGTACCTCCAGTCAATCAGTCTTTAGTATACCTCGGCTTAACCCTCCATAATTTATCCAACAGCTAAATTTCAATGTAGGTAATAAAAATTAACAATCTCTTATTGTTACAGAGGAATATCATGTTAATATCACCACTTATATAAAGGTTGTTGAAGGCAAGGATGGGAAGAGATACTTGTCGTTTAAGAGCTTCCAAGTAGACAGTGACTTGAAAGGGAGGATGATTGTTGATCTTAGAAATTTGTTCAACGGCGATAAAGAGATGGGTAAGTTACCGCTATATAATGTATTTTTAGTTTAGCCCCAAACGGATGAACCCTCTTGGCAACGGATACCCGAAGCCAGAAAATACAGGTTTCTTCCTCTTAGTGGGTTAGCCGCTTTCATAAACCACGTGTTTGAAGTGTAAGGAATGAACAAGGCCCCCGGCCTTATGTATTCCTTATTTACGACACAAAATATCACATATATGACTTCTTCCACCTTACCCTTGCATTTCACTCGCATTCTAGAGAACATTTTGAGACAAAACTTACTTTAGTATTTATAGTACCTAATAGTATGATTATCATTACATGAGGGTCAGTGTATTAAGAATAGAAGTACTGTTTATTATTAATCATGTTTAATTCAATTGCAGAAAAAATTATTAAACATATTTTTTTTAAATTATATTTTAAAAACATATTTTAAATATTTTCTTTTTCAATAGTAACCAAATCAAATCAATTTTATTGCATTCCATAATGTATACAGGTGGTCAGCTTATATTTCTTGAAACAATTATAGACCCTGTCGGGCACAGTACAGTTTAGTAGGAGAGAGGAAGAATTGCTAATTGACATAAGTAAATTATTCTTTTAATTTAATTTACAATATTTTACAGTTTTTATTTTTGTATTATAATTTGTCGTATTTTCATTTATTGTGAGTAGTAAGTAAATAGTATGCAGTAAAGCAGCAGTGGGAAGTGTCCTGGAGCCAAAAGATTCTTTGAAATTTATAGGGATACATACTATACATAGTTTCATAAAAGAGCAGGGGGTTCACGTTTTTAGATACTACCTAATTATTAAAAATTAATCCTGCTTAAATCTGACAGTTTTGTTTTTAGTTTTATAATATATTTTTGAACATTTCGTATTAAGAACATTGTATACTGGATATATTTTTACATATCTTAATGAGAATAAATTCGGTTATTTAATTGTGTACTAAATTCCAAAGGATTCTTTAGACAGAGCATGTAAGCGTAGAAGTAATCTAGATGAATTATAAAATAAAATTTTCTTACCTATCATATTCTGGAATTGACTCCATCTTTTTAAGATATTAGAAATTAAGGACCCATGATATAATGTTGCTTTTCTTCTATTTACAGGGGACAAGACATTGAAATTCATGAACGAGAATTGGAAACCCACAGCAACGCTCCTTCAGGGCCCTGCGCTCAATGCTAACGTTAAGAAACTTATCATCAATTTCAACAAATATCTGAAACACATTTCGCTTAATCAACTTATGCAAGACTAATAGTACTTCAGTTTTTTTTGTTCTAAATATATATTATGTCTTATAACGTTGTGATTTTTTTTGCATTATGGTTGTGGACAGTAGAATCATCGATACATCGATTGTAAGACATATCTACTTAAAATATTTCCCGCTTACTTCTATGGCGCTACCTAGCCTAATCAGCAGTAAGTTTAGTAAGCATTAAATGCTAGTGTCTTCGGCATTATCTATACATGGAAGAAGAGGGAGAAGATTCTCATGGATGTTTTTCCACTTTGGGGTCGTGGCAGGGTATGTCAGACTTCGGGTCTGCGGACGAATGCTACAGCGCTCCCATAGTCCCGGCACTAAAGTGGTGACGCGAAACGCCGAGGTTGGTTTTAGTCGGTAGATCGCTCTTTTCAGAGCGGAGTCTGACCAACGGGGTTGGAAATGCTTTATGCACTAGAGCGGTGGGTAGTGCATAAAGCATTTCCAACCCCGTCAACAAAAAATAAGGGTATGTCAGACTTGTATAAACTAAATCCCGCCCTTGCATTCCGTATACCCTTGGCCGTGGAATTCATGACATTCGCCACAAGCATGGCAGGTTGAGGTCTGCGATTGCTGAACCCCTTCAAGAAGGAGACCTACTCTCGCCTTATACTCATTCGTGCACTATGCCACACGCACGTGCTGCCTTACGAATCCATTTTTACAAACTCCCGAAGACAGTTCGCAAGCTACAGCTGATGGAGGCCGAAGGTCTGTTAGCACGAGATGTGCGCTGCGTCTGCTACTATACTTCTCTGTCCATTTCCGCCATCATAACTTGCTTGCAATAAGAGGCGGTAGCTTTCCTCGCGTTCTCGCTCCCAACCATGGAATGGTTTATTCACACGACGAACCAGAATCGCCATACTATACTACAATATATGCCACACATTCAACTCCTGGATGAGCACTTAGGACAGTAATTGGTGACAGTAATAGACAGCACAACGTGATTCAATAACTTACAGAGAATCCGTACCAAGCTCAAGCATTACCTTGCTGAGCTGGGTTATCACTAAGCTAAAGCTTATCTATATCAATAATCTCTAAACGACAATCAATGGAAACCACTGAAGAAAAGGGGTAAAAAATACGGGTCATATTTGTACAAACTAATCGGTATTTATGTTTGAATCCGTGAGAAGTTTGAAAAATAAAACAAAAAATGCACCACTGGAGCAAATACTAATAAGTTATATCATATAGTTAATTCCATAAACGTTGATTATGTACGTTTAAAACTAAATCAAAGTCAACTGTATGCTGTTCGGCGCTGTTGTGTTATTTTTAGGATGTTACTTTAATTTAAAAACGCCCAGGTTAATGACACTTAGGGTACCTGTAAAAACGAATAAGATCCCATCCAAAAATAACATCCGGATTAATAATATCAATATAATGCGATAAAATCCGTAAAAGTAGTTTTATTTCAAGCTTTACACTACTTTATGCATTTTCAGTATAAGCTAACCTTTCATAGTAGGGAATGTCTGTCATGAGACAGACTAAAGTGGCAAACAGGCATACGGCCCGCCTGATGGTAAGCGGTTACCGCAACCTATAGACGGTTGCAGCACCAGGGGTATCACTTGCACATTGCAAAGAGGAATAATTGGGTTGGCAGTTTAATGGTCAAAGTTCCGCCACTGTCAACACAACGTTTCCTCACGGAGCACTGGCAACCTTGCTCACTGAGGCGAACACAACACAGATCAAAGCCATGTTATTCCCGAGTCAGGCAGGTCCAATGTAAGTGTAATTACTCCCACTAGGCCCTACCTCTCTTAATGTAAAATAAGACCCTGTCTGTCCTGCTTTTACGTTCAAATTAAAATTTTGTTTGTAAGTTATTTTTAACTGTACGGAACACTTGCATTTTCAGCCGACCCGCTCGCAGATATTATTATTTTAGTTTTGCTTTTTTTTAATCTCGTTTACGGTTAGTGGGTTTATATGAAAGCATATTTATTAAGCCAATTTAAAAAAATCTTCACATATTATACCGTGTAACCAAGCACTACAGTCGGGTCCAAAATGTCGGGAAGAATAATATTATTGTTTGGTATTATTATTGGAGTCCAGTCAATTTCAAGTAAGTATTATTTTGAATATACTTAAAAAAAAACTACGTCTTCTTTATGGATGTCATTTGCTTAAATCTAGTATTTCAAGGTAATTCATTTGAATGATTTACGTTTAAAGTAATCTAATCTGGGTCCTTCGTTTCTATTTTTTTAAAACAGTGCCTACCCTCTGTAGGTACTGTTTTAAAAAGTGATAATGGAGTTATTTTATGCCTCCTTATGTTATATTTTTTTTGGCCTCTTTAAGCTTGTTTCAAGTTTATAGTAGAATAGTCACTTACAGTTCACTACGTCTGCTACTTTGGCTGACTAGAATAAATCCCTTGATGGTGCGCATAATTTTATTCTCATGGATTATTTACCACCCAGTGCGGTGGTAGTGTACATTGGACTCATAACCACTAAAAATATCACTTGCCTTCCGTGCCCTATAGTCATTGCCATGATATTCATGATATTCGCCACGACCATGACTGGACAATGAACTTACTGGGAAATTTTTAAATAGATTACTGTATTTGAATGAATATTGTATTATTCAAAAGTATTTTTGAGCGACTCATCAAGGCTAAATTTGCGAAATGTTCCTTAAGGGAGTGAAGGCTGACTAAATGCGATTAACGCAGGACCAAGCAAAGAGAAGCCTCTCCTCAGAGGTCAAATTTAGGCTGTGGGCGATAACCATTCATCGTCTCATGATGATGATCATTTTTATATTTTTTTTTTGTGGGCACGTTGATGTTTTTCAGATAAGTTGCCAAATTTAAAAAAGTTTTGTTGAGAGACAAAACCCGAATTTTTATTTTCATTTTAGTTTATTTCAAGTTTTAAATTTTATTTTACAAATCATTGTTTTTTTCTTTTGTGCTCTAATTTTATTATTAATATTCTTAAGTTTTTATTTTTATTACAATGTTACCAGTGTTACACTTTGAAGCATGCTGTGAAACCTTAAAATGCTGTACATTTAATTCTATTATAGTAATTATATTGTAGATATAAGAAACAATGTAACAGCTACTGGCCGTTCAAAATAAATAATGATAAAATATTATTTTAGCTCCCCATTTAACACCTTGCAAGAGAGATGACTCCATTTGTCTAACGAAAAATTCTAACACGCTGTATAAACTGAGCGTAGCTGGTATACCAGAACAAAACATTGAACGGCTAGACCCGATGTATCAAGACAACGTAGTGGGAGATCTTGGAGTCGTTAAGTACCATCTACGTAATACCACTCTACAGGGATTCAAAGATTGTGATGTGGTTGACACGAAGTAAGTGCACCTACTTAATTAAAAACCATCATTTAAACACCTATAATTACAATATCTAATTACTTCTCATTGGCAACAAAGGCAACCTAATAGGTGAGACGACTGATGTTTAATTTATTAAAAATAACAGGCTTTGTGAAATTAATTATGATTTTTATACTAAAAATAAGTGAATCGACTTATATTAAACATTTTAAGATAAAAGCGTTTCGTTAAAGTTTTTAGTAGAGATTGAGAGGAGATGCTCTGACATTTTTCGACAAAATGATTGTCAGTATAGAAATAAAAACGCTCTTTGTCTTGTGGCATAAAATTTAAATGCTTTTATTTTTTTCATTTTCGAATTGATTTTAAATTTATATTTAGCGATCAACTTTTTCATGAGGCCATAAAAAAGTATTCAGTCATTTAGCCTATTGTCCGAACGTCATATTTCTGACTACTATAGATTTGGCTCAGCCTCATGAATTAGTATATTATAGGCAACAAGTCTTAGGCACAGGTTGACAGCTTAATGCCAGGACCTACTACGCTAGTGTTGTGCGTTAAGGTAGTTGTTACAGTAATGGATTTTTTCGCAGGGCAGAGTTTGATAAGTCGAAGATAACGTACAGTTTAGTTTGCCCGTATTTTAATATGTTCGGGCAATACCAGATTTCTGGACAGATCTTAGGGTTGCCTATTGAAGGAGACGGAGACTACACATTAAAATTCAGTAAGTTTTTTTTTTCTAAGATAATTCAGAGTAAATAAATGAACATACAGCTTGCTTGTACTTGAACAATGTTATTAATGAAGGAAGGAAGATGAATTAAGATTAATGATGGAGATGTTCAAAATTTTCCGGTCAAACCAAACATGTATTAAAGTTTTATGAATTGTCCTTTTTTGGATTGTAATCCTGTAATGACAATACCCTGGATCCTATGGGACACCGGACAAATAGAAAAGCTGTGGGTTTAGAGTAATACACGTCAAATCCTTAAGGCAAATAGTATAGTACGTAGAATAAAGTAGGTAAGCATGATGACTACGATATAAAATAAATAAAAAAATATTTTTGGGACATTTTTACACAGCACCATCTAGTCCCAAACTAAGCAGAGCTTGTACTATGGGTATTAGACAATGGATATAATACTTAGATACTTTTTTTTTGTAAATATATACTTATAATACATAAGAAACACCCAGACAAACACAAATACTCATGTTTTACCCACACAAATATTTGTGTCCTGTGGGAATCGAACCCAAGACCCCATGATCAGCAGTCCGGTACTCGAACCACTAGACCACAGACGTCGTCTAATGTCATATGATGGATGACTACGATAATTATGATGAATATAGTTTACTTAAATTTTGTGATTAAAGCAACAGGTAAATTTATGTCAACTAAATATATTTATTTATTTATTACAGAGGACTACGTTGTTTATATAGATACTTTTATAAAAATCGTTCAAGGCAATGATGGAAAAAAATATTTTTCATTTAAAAGTTTCAAAGTGACTGCTGACTTGAAAGGCGGAATGGTTGCTGATCTAAAAAATCTGTTCAACGGACAAAAAGAATTGGGTAAGAGAAAACTATTACACTACTCTTTTTATGTTAGCCATATTTTTTTCCCACGGGTCTCCTCGCAGAGTGAGAGGGATTAGGGTATAGACCACCACGCTGGTTAATGCGCTTTGGCAGACTTCACACATGGTCGAGAAGATCTCTGAAAGAAACCCAGCAGTGGGACGATATATAGGTTGATAATGATGATGATCTTTTTCCTACAAAAGATGGTTTTGTTTTAATTATAATATTATTTTCTTAATACCTTGGTGCGCATGGAACACTACTCGAAAAGAAGAATGTTAGGAAAACAAATGAACCTAAATCGAACCCTGTGGAACACCCATTTTAAAAAGATCCCTTTGATGTAACTTACCAATTGTTTGTCGTCTCACAAACAAATACGAACAAAAAAGGTTGAAAATAACCCCCATATTCAGTACTCATTTTATTTTCCGGATAAGCATTTCAATGCAAACGCACTTATACATATGCTTACATGTAACCTGGATGTATTCATAAAAACAAAATTTATCATTAAAGATTCACTCAGCTTTAATATCTTTGAACCAATACTATATTTTGTTAAGATATGATAATATCATTTTATTTTACTTCTGTTTACAGGAGATAATTTATTGAAAATCGTTAACCGGAACTGGAAACCCGTGGCGACGCTCCTTCAAGGGCCTTCGTTCGATGCTAACGTTAAGAAGCTTGTCAAGAACTTCAACAAATGTCTGAAGAACATTTCGCTTAATCAGCTTCTTCAAGAATAATTCTCTCTAAGAAAATATTTTAATAAAATAAACTGTATTTCATACAGCGTCCAAAAAATGGGACACCTGCTTAAATGTATGAAAGGTGCTACTAACATTGTATTTAAAGAAACAATTTTGAAAAGAAGCCTATTGCTTTTAGAGTTATAACCGTTAGACGTTTTAAGTAAAATCATCATACCTAATATTGTATAAGCAGCTGGAATCTAAAAAGTAAATAAGTTTTACAAAACATATTTTTTATTCCTTCTGGATCTTATTTTGGTAGCCCTTAACAATGTTTAAAAGTCATTCAGATCATGGACTATCAGCTGTGCAAACTATCCATTTCTAACCTAATAAAAATCAATTTATCAAGATGGATTCACGTTATTAAATACTATATCATATTTAAGCAATGTGCGGTTGTCATGGACACCCTGTATATCTAACACGGTCTATCTAATTGTTTTCTCATCAGACGATATGTTTATATGTTACTTATAAATATTAAAATATATATTACTTATATGTATGTAGAGTCTATTATAATTATGTGTGTAGTAGGTATTATAAATTATATAATTATTAAAAATAAAATAAAATTCTACATAGGAAATTACAGTATTATGCAATTTCCTATGTAGATTATTATTTTATTTTTATTGATATTTGTACCTAATTTGGAAAAATCCCTTTTAACCCGAAGGTTGACTGGCAACGAATGCCTCGCGGCGTTAAGTCAACCTTATATACCACAATGTGCATTAAAGTATAAATAACATAACTTACCAGTACGCCTGTTTCCTTGAATAGTTAGGCATAGAGAACGATCTATATATTATTGTGATTATCAATAAACTAAGTGTTCCATGTTAATGACCCTCTTTTTTATTTGGATGGGGAAATGCACCTTATGCATGCCACCCCGCTCAGGGATGCGGGACGGTTATGTCAGGCTCTCCGACCAGGTGGCCAGCATACCAACTAAAACCACCACTACTTCCACCTTCCGCATAGAGATCACGGCAACCGCTCTCGCATGATCCAGTCCAGTATCGGACCCTCCCTAAGGGTCAAGTACAATGGACGACTGACGACCCCGAGTCCGTCACCCAAGGCCCTCTTTGCGGCGGGACAGGTGTGTGGCCCCGCGCCGTCCACACCTCTGCTGCAGAGGGTAGTGAGGCGTATCTTAATACCGACACTTCTCTTTCCCTGCGGCCCCACCGTGTTCGTAATCCGAGGGCTGTGACCCCGCCAAAACCATGGAAGGCAGAGAGACAGGCGAACCGTGATGCCGGCAATTTTCTCAGACCGCGGCCTCGTAAAACTTCAGCCACAGTGTCGCCCATACAACACCGCGCCCCGCCTCAGCGCCACAGGGCTCCCATAATACGAAACCGCAACCTACAGTGGCCGCTCCAATGCAGGCTTCGGCCCAAGCCAGCAGGAGCAGCCCCTCTCTGGGGCTCTACTTAGCTTCACCGTGGGCGTCGAATCCACGGTTACTAAGCCGCGATAAGGCGAGAACCCCTTGGAGAGGATGTCAATGACCCCGAAACAAGAGCAATAAAAATTCAGTCATTAGATCATAGAAAAAAATCACCTTTACGCACAAACTAATGGATATTAATTTTTTAAATCGTAACAGGTTTGACGAGGCAAAGAAAAAACTTACACCACACTTACCTGTACTTACCACAAACTTAAATTATGTCGTCGGACCACTTTAATTATCAAGTAATCTTTATAAATTACTACTAATAATAATGGCTTTTATATACAATTAATTATATTACCGCAAATACTGAGGTCCAGTGTGGCTGCCTACAAATGAAGTGAATGATGAGATGACGGCTAAAAGATATTAAAAGATATTTATGAAGAAAATCAGATATCGACGGCGATACTCCAATACCGCGTAAGTAACACTTTGCTGTAAGGCCCAATTTCCAATGTTATTTAATACAAAGTTAGGCGTTATAGCAAAGTGTTACTTACGCGGTATTGGAGTGTCGCTGACGATATATTATTGCGTCGACCCCAAGTAATTTGGGATAAGGGTAGGAGGATGATGACTAAGGTTCAGTGTAGCTCGAGCAATGCGATTCCTTTTATATTACAAAAATATAAAATAAAACTGAATAAATTAAATCAAATAGGGTACAAAAAAAGCCGGGCATTTTATAATCAACGCATAAAATACAGAGAAGTAGTAAAAACAGCAGTAGTCGTGTGCTTTCTGGATAATACCTACATTGAAATAAAACTAGATACTTTTTACCGCTTATGTTGATAATTATTAATCCCTAATCAATATCTCATATTCGCGTACGTGTCAGAAATCAATATATAATTAAAGTTTATTGATAATATACCTAACTAGCGACCCGCCCCCGCTTCGCACGGGTGCAATGTACTAATATAATACATGTATTATACATGACATATAAACCTTCCTCTTCAATCACTCTATCTATTAAAAAAAACCGCATCAAAATCCGTTGCGTAGTTTTAAAGATATATGCATACATGGGGATATAGGGACAGAGAAAGCGACTTTGTTTTATACTATGTAGTGATGATACGTTTCACTACTTTTATAATTATTTTCGGCCTTTTAGTGTTTTACTGATAATTCCCAATTATTTACAACAACGTATTATATTTTTTTTCTTTCTTTCTTAGGCATTGGTAAAAAGGTGGATATCAGGTCAGTCTGTTAAGTCTATCAGGTTGGGGATCGTTTCTCTGATCGTTACTGGGTTCTTTGAATTCTCAGTAGAAGCTGGAAGTTTGAATTTTTACCTGGTTTATGGACGCCTGTGCAAATCCTCGTGGACTTCCATCACCCGGTGAAATTGATGGAGCGTGTTGATCTCAACAAATACTTGGTGACTGTGTCTACCAACTAAAAGCACGCAGGTGTTTAGCCTCGCCACTTGATGCTAAGGTTACGGGAGTGATTTGTAATTCCTCAGCGACATGAAACTACTAACCTTTGTACTAACCACAAGTCTATGAGGAGACCAGTAATAACAGTAATGGGATGTTTTTCATTTAAGTGTAATAGTAATAAATGTAATTATGGCGTATTTTACAAGTAATTGCTAGCTGGTTGTTATATTCGATGACTTGTAAAATATGCAACAATTAGGCAAATTATTGCAAATGCTACTATTATGGCATTTATCACGATCAAATAATATTTTACAGACAAAAACGAGAAGCCTCAAACCACTGCTGAGGAAAGATGCCATAGGTGTTCGGGTTCCACTTAGTGGTTTTATTAATAATAGCAAATTCGTCGACTCTGATGCAGAATAAGCGCTGTCTGAAAAGTTGTTTGTTGTTTTTCTGGACGACTAGCCAGAGACTGCGACAAAAAAGAATGTGTATAAAAACTTATAAAATCCGCTCTCGCTCTCTCTTTCTCTCTATCACACACACTCATACTCTCTCTTTATACTACCAGTATAGATTTTCTTGAATGGTTTTTTGAGTGTTTAAATTGCCCAATGTCTACTATTATATTACTTTAGTAATGTTTTGTATTGCTAAAATATATAGTATTAAATATTCATTTATTAATGTGTATTTAATTTTTTAATAACCTCTTTTTATATTTTTACTTCGCTGTTCTCGCGCTACTTTAGAATTATATTTATTCTTCTACTTTATAATTTGAATGGTGCATACCTACTTTATTTTAATCTTAAGAATATATTTATAATAAAAACTAGCATTAATAATTTAATAATTTTTGAAACGGCGCTGTATTCAACTTTTTATGATGCGTTTTGGTTCAAGGTTTTATTTAAATTAGAGCATTAAAATAATTTCCTTTTATAAAGTCAAAACTGGTTGGACGATTCCAAAAAATGGGTCATATGGAGAAGAACCGAGAAACTCCATAAATACTCGTACATAAGGCATTACAATATGATGCAGTTTCTCTACAATTAATTCAACATAATAGATCGATAATAAATCGACTGATAAAGATTGTCATAGAAAGTAAGAGCTGACCAACAGTAGCAGGATCACAGAGAGCACCCATTCACGAGCATGACGTACGTATAGGCGCCGTTCTACTCAACCATATTGTAGGGAATAAAACTACCCACCACGCAACGCCACCATCAGCACGACATTTAAGTGAGCAGACTATAATTATTATTATAGGGTCATCATAAATAGATGCACTAATGACAATAATTATTTAGCTTGGTAGATATAAATAGGTCTAGATTTCAAGAACCATACTCGACCACCAGTTGCAGATATCTTCGGAAGTGAGGATCTTGCTAGGCATGTTTTCCCAGCTGTTATTATGTTGTGCGTTTGTTAATGTACTGTCAAATCCAGGTAAGTAAACAATTTTAATTTGAGATCTGAATTGATTTAAGATAAAAAGTGTAAGCTTTCCAACAAATCCGCACCATATTCTTGAAGATATGGCTTAGCTAAAAGAAACTCGACGAGATAAACTATCACAATAATCGATTTATTTCAGAATCTGTTTATAAATAAGTAGATAAACATGTTCGACTGAAAAAAAAATCGTTTAAAATTTTCTAAAAATCTTTTTTTTTAATTCTGCCTTCATACCTTGAATTTGAAGAAGAAATAATATTATATTTTCGCAGCCATAACTTTGTACCAATGTAAATCCAATGATGACGCCTGCGTCACGAATGCAGCGAAGGCTGCCTTCCCATTTATGCTCGAAGCAAACCCTGAAATTGGCGCTGAAACTTTAGATCCCATGTTTCTCACTGAAATCGACGGAAACCTGTCCATTTTGAAGTTTAAACTCTTTAATACGACTGTTACTGGATTCAAAACATGTGAAATTCAAACAGCAAAGTGAGTTTTTAAAATATACTTTTATTTCGTTTATTCATTTATTAACATGTTTTTAAATTATTTAACAGTAATATTAAAACATTTTATGTAATAGGTAATTTATAATATTTTACTGAACGTTTGGCGATAAGGCAACGATAGCCGCTAGCGATCTGGAGCAGAGGTCTCGCGAGGTGATCTGCAAATCCCGCACATTTTTGAGACTAAAAATAAAGCTAGACGTTTTTATTCCCTCTTCAAAAAACACGTTTAATATGTTAAATTCAACATTTTCGTAATAATTTGATATATGAATACTTTATATGTTTATATCACTTGTTCCACCAAGTCTTTTTTCTTTTTTTAAAAAAAAAAGAACATCTAGCTTAATTTTTAACAAAATATTGTGCGTGGATTAGCAAAGCTCTTCGCAGGAAGTATTCGCTCAAGGTCGCTGGCGTGTAGTCATGTCAACAAGCAGCCAAAAATGTGTTATTTACATATTTTATACATCATATAAGATATAATGAGGCTATTTTTTGTCTGTAGTAAAAAATATATGTGCTAGCTCATTAACACGTGTATAATATTATACATGTGTAATAGGTATACAAGTGAAACAAACAATCAAGTGATCAACAAACTTGACTGCCTCATTAGTCTAGTGGTTCTAAGCGCGACTGCTACGCTAGAGGTCCTAGGTTCGATCCCCAGGTCGAGCAGTGTTATTATGATTTTCTATGAAATTCTCAGTAGCAGCTCGGAGTCTGGATTTGTGCCCATTTAATGGCAATAGGCTCGCCCCCTATTACATGGGACCTAAACATACCGGTGAATTGTGGGTGTACATTAGTACGCCTAACCCTTCGGGGAATACAGGCGTGATGGTATGTATCTATCAACAAACTTCACAAGATTCACAGCCATTTTTGCTGTGTGCTGTGAATTTGGGAAAAGCTTTAGATAAAGCGGGTTCATTATAATAATTATGATGTGTAAAATAAAATCGACTAACAATGAATGTACTGTACTGAAACTATACAAATTTTTTTTATCGATGACGTCTGTGGTTTAGTGGTTCGAGTGTCGGACTGCTGATCATGAGATCGTGGGTTCCATTCCCACAGGGCGCAAATATTTATGTGACGAATTAAAGTGTTTGTGTTTCTCGTTTCATTATATATATTTACCTTGCCCAACTAACCATGTATATTGCCTACTTCCCGTTTTTTTTGTGTGTGAAAATCCTCATGGATGTTGTCTGTCTCTCATAGAAGAAAAGGCGGAGGGACATATAGACTCCTACTGACTTAAAACTCACGACCATCTGTAACACAGTGAGGATGGCGGCTCTCAGGTCTATAATGAACGCACCGGTGACCCTCCAATGTATACCTTAAGCACGTATCAAACAATAAAACAAAAGTTAAAAGCTTTGCTGATGCCATTAAATCATTATTCCAGGTATGATGAAGAAAAACAAGCACTGCAGGTTGATATGGTGTGTGCTGGTTTTTCTCTAAAGGGCTTGTATGACATCAATGGCCGGTTGATAGTACTGCCTGTTGAAGGAAACGGAGACTTCCTCCTAGATACCAGTAAGATATTGTTAACTTAATATAACTTTATTCATATTTAGATATACCTAGCGTTGAACATTACCCATTATAATTATGTGCATAATTATTAATTGTTTAGAATTTTAAAAAAACTCAAATACTTCAAACATGATGTATTATGTATAATACCTTAAATACTTTTTGGTCGTTCAGTTTATGTTCGAAATTCAAACGAGGCCTCTAATTTTTCCAGAAAAATACCGCATCCTTGTAAACATGGAACTAAAAACAGTGACTGGAAAAGATGGGAAATCATACAGAAGTATCAAGAATTTCAAAGTAGAGCCGGAAGCGTTGGAGGGTGTTGTGTACGATTTCAGAAACTTGTTCAATGGACAGAAAGACTTATGTAATGTTTTTTTTTTGTCAATTTTCTTTAACTGCCTCTTTATTGGATTCGATTCCCAAGTTGAGCAAAGTGCTAATGGGTTTTTCATAATAGCAGCTCGAAGTTTGGATTTGAGCCCAGTAAATGGCAATAAGCTCATCGGATCTAAAAACATATCTTCGATAACAACTCGTGTAAGGCCCTTGGCCCATGGTCATGATTTGGCATCATGTCGGTAATTTGTTACTTGACGGATTAAAATATGGCTGTACTTAAAACACTCTGACGTGCCTGATACTATCACACACTATATCTCCCTATGCAACCTAAACAGGATAGAGATCGCATGACCGTTTATTGATTGTGATTCTCATTGTAAAATGGTGTGGAGAAGCGAGGTGTATTGCCCCTCCAACGAAAAGGGAGGATCCTCCAACCAGGCGGGTGTTGTGCCTGGTGGGCCACGGCCCGACGGTTGATGACGGGCGGTTGTGTATATGCAACTTTTCGTTGCGAATGTTGCTTGCGCGATTCAGGACTTTGTAGTTCTACGTAGCGCGGTAGATGTCGCTACAATGGCTAAGATTTTGAATCGAATTTTAAAACATGAATTGATTCAAGAAGAATTGTTCGGTTTTACCGTTTTTGCTAATTATGTAGCAGTAATGAGGAAGAAAATAGAAGTATAAAATATTATCTACTTATTTTCAGCTGATGCCGTCCATAAGTTTGCCAACGAGAATTGGAAAGAAGTGGCGAATGAAGTACAGAACCCAGTGTTCATAGCTTATGTTAAGAAAATAGTAAAAAATGCAAACAAATATCTGAAGACTGTACCAGTTGATGAATATTTAGTGCAGTAGTATGGAAGAAGGAAAGATATTACAATAACAACTTATATATACAAAAATATATGGATTAAAAGATTATAACCAAAGGAAGCAATATCGTTGTTTCAGAGGTTTTGAATTGTGAGAATATGTATTTTAGTAACCAATTAAAATTATGCAGAATCCGAACCTACTTAGTTTTACTCAAAATTCAAAATTGAAATTTTGCAGTTTCGGTTGATTTTGTCGAGAATAAGTTTCGAACAGATTGCTTTCCACACGTCGTTTTCTTTGCAAGCAAATTTTGAATGAAAATATCTATCTATCTTCCTATGTTACATCCATATCTTTATTTTATTAATATTCAAATAACTAAGAATTAAGAGAGGTAGGGCAAAGTGATCTGCCCGACTATTGAAGTACCTCCGCCTTGCAGAAAATCGAAGTGAAATAACGCTGCCTTGAGCTCTGTTGTGTTCCTAACGGTGAGCAAGGTTGCCATTGCTTCGCAATTTTTCATTGGTATTTTTAGTAGCAGCTCGGGGTTTGGATGTGCCATTATCCGGGCACACATTGAGCCTATTCCCATACAAAACAATACATTTTCCCCCGCCTCCACTTTATTTTCCAACATTAAAGTTTTATTGAGCTTGTTTTTGACTTTTAGTTGATTATTTTTTAACGCAATCGGGTTTCATTTAATAATTTATGTAATTTTATTTGCACTTTTACGTTTCCGACAATTGAGTACAGAATTTTTACAAATAACTGTGAATATCAGGAATACTTATTTTTGTGTTTCCGCACATAGCGATATGAATTACAAAATAATATTGTTTTTAATTTATTACCGTGTATCTACTTATTATTATTAGGTATTATTAGCCCGTGCTGTCCCACTGCATGGCAAAGGCCTCCCTCCATTCCTTCCAACGGTCGCGATAATGCACTACTTCTTTCCAATTTTCAAGGAAGACATCCAGTTCGTCCCGCCATTTCCTTCGTGGTCTGCAGCGACCCCGTGTCGCTGTTTCAGGGCACCAATCCTGATCCTGTGTATATACTTAAAATAAATGTATGTTAAAAATAGGTATAACTTTTTTTAAATTACATTTATTTTAAGTTTTAGTCATCATTAATTATGTATTTAGATAAACAATACATAAAAGTCTTTTTAAAATACCCGATAGATGGCTTTCAAACCAATATAAACAAGTCTGTTCGATAAACCTTCGTATATAATTAATAATTGTATATTAAATGATAATAATAAATTTATTTTTGTTCAGTGAATTATTGCAACGATATTACACAAAAACGTATATATAACATGGCATAAATACACCTTTTCTTAATAAATTATTATACTTAAACTTCTAAAATATCGATAGATGGCTCTGACAACAAATTAATCAAGTCTGTTCGATAACTCCGGGTAGGTAGGTACAGATTGCGGCGGGCCATCACCAGTCGGGGGCCGCGGAAGAATGCTTTGTTCCCGTAGCCCCCGACGCAGCAGGTGCGAGAAGGAACACCGTGTGGTTTGATAAAACTTATTTCAAATACCCAAAAAAGGGGTTTCGAATGATCTCGATTGATTGAGATCATTCGAATGATTGTGCCTCATTAGTCTAGTGGAACTAAGCACGTCTACGCTACAGATCCTGGGTTCCTAGGTCGACCAAAGTGTTATTGGGGTTTTCCTATGAAATGCTCAGTAGTAGCTCGGAGTTTGGAATTGAGTCCAGTTAATGACAACAGGCTCGCCCCTTATTACATGGGATCTAAACATACCAGCGAACTGTGCATATGCAGACGCCAGCAGGTCAACCTATCCAAAACTGACAAATTTGAATCCCAATTGAATATGAACCTTATCGTTTTACTTTAAAGTTGAAAATCAATTAAAGAAATTTGACAGATTGTGGTAGCTTGATGTGCTGGCCTCTGTACATTAATACACCTCTGTCTAACCTTTCGGGGAATACAGGCGTGATATGTGAATAATTGAAAGAGTCAATTTGTGAGTGTAAATAATAACTCGAAAATGCAATTATATTTTAAGTCTTTTTTTTTGGGAAAATATTTAAATATTACAAAAAGTAGAAGTAAGGTCATTTGATCTAGACACTAAAATATTCAATACCTATACTTATACATACATATATGTATATGTACACTAAAAATTTTAATAATATGTATCAGTAATTTTATCTGTACTGTCGTGAGCATTGTCCTTTAAAATCATATAAAAACATTTATTTTGCGAATGGGTACAGACATATACAAACGCACATTAAATGAATGAATATTTATTTCCAACATAAGTGTTACATTGTATACCAACTTAAGACTAAGTGTAAATCGAAAATAAGTATGAACTTACAAACAAGTTTACAAAACACGTTCTAAAAAGAAATGACATAATTATTACGTTATGGTTTGAACTTCCGATTAAATTAATATTGTGTTTGAATTAAGTTACCCCAATCTGTCAAATTTCTATGATAGATTTTGAACTTTAATGCAAATGTGATAAGGTTTATGTTCAATTAGAAAAAAATTACAGACCTGCTGGCGTTTGTTCATGAGTTGTTACAATTTAATGAATCTATATCTTCTCTATCTATATCTATAACATGCAAGGATTTAGGATAAAAAATCTGTGTAGGTAAATGTCGGGGTCGTGTATGTTTCGCATTCATGATTATTATAAAGATAATATTATATACAAAATATATACTTATAACGGATCTCACTATACATGCTAAATAGAAATCTCAAACATACCGTCTTATTTAGAAAAGGAAAAATTGGACCGCGGGCAGGATTCGAACCTGCGTCTTCTGGTTAGGTACACCAGACGCTATGACCACTAAGCCACCGCGATACCTACCCGTCATGTCGAATTTTTCCTTCACATACTGAATTTACGTCTTTATGGTGACGTCACAAGGTAAGGTGGCATCGTTCGACACTTAACTAACTGTAAAGTAAGTTGTGTCGGTTGAAAAGCAAAAACTTGCATTTCAATAGGTGTTACTGACGTCACCATAAAGACGTAAATTCAGTATGTGAAGGAAAAATTCGACATGACGGGTAGGTATCGCGGTGGCTTAGTGGTCATAGCGTCTGGTGTACCTAACCAGAAGACGCAGGTTCGAATCCTGCCCGCGGTCCAATTTTTCCTTTTCTAAATAACTTTAAAATCTTAGCATGGAAAATGCCAAAAATATACAAAAAATAGTTACAAGGTAAGGTGGCATCGTTCGACACTTAACTAACTGTAAAGTAAGTTGTGTCGGTTGAAAAGCAAAAACTTGCATTTCAATAGGTGTTACTGACGTCACCATAAAGACGTAAATTCAGTATGTGAAGGAAAAATTCGACATGACGGGTAGGTATCGCGGTGGCTTAGTGGTCATAGCGTCTGGTGTACCTAACCAGAAGACGCAGGTTCGAATCCTGCCCGCGGTCCAATTTTTCCTTTTCTAAATAACTTTAAAATCTTAGCATGGAAAATGCCAAAAATATACAAAAAATAGTTACAAGGTAAGGTGGCATCGTTCGACACTTAACTAACTGTAAAGTAAGTTGTGTCGGTTGAAAAGCAAAAACTTGCATTTCAATAGGTGTTACTGACGTCACCATAAAGACGTAAATTCAGTATGTGAAGGAAAAATTCGACATGACGGGTAGGTATCGCGGTGGCTTAGTGGTCATAGCGTCTGGTGTACCTAACCAGAAGACGCAGGTTCGAATCCTGCCCGCGGTCCAATTTTTCCTTTTCTAAATAACTTTAAAATCTTAGCATGGAAAATGCCAAAAATATACAAAAAATACCGTCTTATATTAAAACTTGGTTACATTGGATAATTTCAGACTGGGGTCGTGTATGTTTGCATTCATGGTTATTTTCGTTATTAATTTCAATATTTTTGCACAAAATCGCTTATTTAAGTGATTTTACCGACCGTTTGGCACGGATAACTTCAAACACGTACAGTTATTTCGTCGGGACTGTCATGTTCGTGACGAATTTTACGCATCTCATGGCCATGACTATAGGGAAATTGGGAAGGCAAGTGCGGTTTTTACTCGGTACGAGTCCAACACACCCTGCCGCCTCCCCAAGAGCTTGGTGAATCATGAGGATTTTCTATACTATGCAAAAAAGTTATTTAGTCGAAACTGTACAGTGAGCAACGAAAGCTGAACATGTTTCAAACTTCAATATGATTTTTAATAAGTATGAATATACCCACCTGTGAAGGTTATGCGAAATAATTGCATAGATGACCATTAAATATTTAGGTTACCTTAATAGAAAAAAGCTCTTTACAAATTGATTTCTGACATTTACGCGAATAAAAACTACTTTTTACGGATTTTATCGCGTATATATTGATCGGACCTTTTACAGCGTCCATGGTCACGGGTAGACTGACCCTGTACGCTTATGGACGCTGTAAAGGATCCGAAACTTCGGGATTAATAATATCAATATACGCGATAAAATCCGTAAAAAGTAGTTTTATTTCAAAGCTCTTTACAAGTTTTGGAATTGTGATGTTCTCAAAATTTTGCTCTCGTTGCTGACCGTTCACTATTTTACAATTGTATACCTTGTAAATATTATGTATAAAGTGGTATAATCATTGTTACCCAAATTGAATATAATAATATATAAATTTGTCTTACCTTGGTTCATAATCATGCACTTATCTACTTAACAACGCCTTGTAAAAAAACCTACCACGTGCAAAGTGTAACCACTTGCGCCATTACTTGGGGGAGACCATAAATTACGTGAGGCGTTTAGGGGGGGAGGAGTACGAGCTGAATCTCACCCAATCTCATGTGGAGGTGATTGGTGGTATCAACAAAATATCGCGTCTTTTTTATTTCCGCAAGAAAACTTGTGGGAAATCTGTGTTAAATAGTCTTAAATAAAATTAAAATAAGCAATTAATTATGTTTTATTTTAATAAATCCAACGGAATCGAGCACAGATTAATCCATTTACACAAAAATATAAATACTTACGTGAGATTATTGGTCAAGCCAAATATCACAGCATCTCACCAAGGGAAGAGGTGGAGGGTCGAAAAATCACCAAAATCGCATCAAGTAATTAATGGATTTTGCCTTTTTGCTGTACTTTGTTGTTGTTAAATACATAAATGTTTACATAATGTGTTTGTAAATAAATAAATCAGTCTAGTGGTCGCAACTGTTACGCTTGAGGTCCTGGGTTCGATCCAGATCCCAGGTTGAGCAGTGTTGTGACTAGGACCTCTAGGACTAGACTAATGAGGCTGTAAATACGTCATTATTATTATTATACAAATACATAAATACCGCATAAAAAAAAACAATTTGAAATTATGTAAAGAGCTTTTGCTCAGAGAGCCCCAGAGGGTGACAATAGAAAAAAAAACAACTCCCGTTTAAAACTTAAAAAATATAAACTAAATATCTCCTTGGAGCAAAATTTGATTTCACGTTTATATTTCGGTAAATCCAAGGTCTAATAATATGCAAAGTAAATAAAACTAAAAAACTATTTAATGCAATCTGTTTTATAATAACTATGTTTAGAATTATATATCATTATCATAGTAACTAAGTACTCGTATAAAACTTTCCCTGATGTTGTACCTACTTTAAGCTAATTGTTATTATTTTTGTTTCTCTTGTAAGCGAACATTGTAAAGTTTGAGAAATAAATTTCTTAAAACCGAAATATAAAATTCTATTAAAAAAAAGTGTCTGGGTACTAAAAAAAACAGACAGACCTTGAGATGATCCCAATAGTGTTTGTTCTTGCTATTAACATCATCATCATTTCCCACTGGTGGGCACGGGTCTCCTGTCAGTATGAAAGTGTTTAGGCATAGTCCATCACGCTGACCTAGGGCAGGTTGGCAGACTTCACGCGCCTTCAAGAAAATCTTTCAGGCATGCAGGTACAGTCAACAAAAGAGTTAAGTATACAGATAGCAAATGAAATATGCATTTTTATACAGATTTCGATAGAAATAACTACGCGCCAAAGGATTAGGTATGTAGTTGCTTACAATACCTACGTTTTGACACATATTGCGTGATACATTATTACACTATCTTTATCAAAATACAGATTATTAGTTAGCTGCTTGTACACCTAACTCTTTTGTTGACTGTACTCACGATGTTTTCCTTCACCGTTTAAGCGAGTGATAAATCATTTTTATAATGTATATTGATAATTAATTATTAATGTATATTATTATATAAAAAAAAAACGAATTAATAAAACATGATTTCGAAAATCAGATGCTAGACCTTGGATTCGAACTCACGACCTTTGACTTGACAGTCCAATGGTCATATTATCACCGCTTTTATTTTTGCTAGTGTGGATCACTAAAATAGCAATAAATAGTATCAGTCATACTGTACAAAAAAGAGTTCACGACAATTCTTATTTTTACACCAATTATTTTCGTAAACATGCAAAAAATATTGTTTAAGACATTTTTCCGCGGATACAAATAATGTTGGTCGTTTATACTCTTATTGCTAAGAACATAAGATCGAAAATTGGTATCTTGCTGTACGAGTAGGTACCTACTGATAATCTTACTTATAATAATTAGCATAAAAACTTGATCTGTAAAATAAAAATAGGAAGACTATGATTAATTCTCTACATTGAAAATTGTTGGTTTTGCTCTCTGCTTGGTAATCTTTAGGATTCGAGATTATGAAATTTATTTAAAAACTCTTAAACTATCATTACAGGTTTAGAAACCTAATGCGATAGCTAAGCCTACTTATGATATTAACTATTTTAAATAACACTATTACCTACTAACAATTACAAATAACTACACAATACATTAAAACAAAATTACTTATAAATAAAACGATACAACCTTATAATTATAACAATGTAATCTTCACACAGAATTAATTTTAGTATGTTTTACAGTAAAAATAAAACAATAAAAGAAACAATTAACATAAAATAAACAGTAAACATAAAATTACACTAATTGTTGCTTTCGTAACATATTATAATATAAACTTACTTTTGCAAGGTCACTAAAGCAACACGAAAAAATTTCCAACCTATTCTGAATTTCGATAACAGTACGAATTGCTCGCGTGAGAGGTGCTTTGGCCAGCAGGTTGGTTCTGGCAGTTGGCACAGCCAGCAGTGGCGGGCGCCGCCTCCGCGGTCTGGAGAAGAAAACCGCAAGCACTGAAGCACTCCCGGATTGTGCTCCTTGCCCCGGAATAATTTAATTAAATAGACGACAAGAGTGAACTGTCATCGCACCCTTAACTAAAATTATATTATATCATAAATTATCTATTAGCCAGAGGTGTCCTCCTGTCATGGTCGTTTAGAATGTCAGGAATCCCAAGGCCGTGTTGATAGGACTACGGAAGGCAAGTGCGGTTGTTCACTATGACTTCGACATACCTTGCAGCCACGTCAGGTAGCAAACGCTCAATGAGGATTCAAACAGAAAAAAAATCTGTTGTGTAGAAATTTACGACAACAGTTTATAGTGTCCCAATGCTGGGTACGGGTCTCCTATCAGGATGAGAGGGATAAGACTACAATAGTTTGCCGGTATTTTTTCAGGTACCCTGTAACAATGGGCGATTTTATTACCATCAACCGGACACAAATTCATTATATTATTGAAAATATTTTTAGAAAGTATTGTCAGTAGATTTACACTTCGATTTGTTAGTCGAGTTGAATTTGTGCCCGGGTAATAGCAACAGAGTCGACCCCCTATCACTCACGTGGGACCAAACGGTATGGTACCTACTTTAATACAGTACCCTTTGGGGAATACCAGCGTGTGAGTATGTTATTTTATGTGTATGATTTGATTTTCTTTAAATAAAATTATTTATGCGAGTCACGCCGCAGCAAAAGCGAGCATTCATGTCAGAATAATTGATCTGTTTTATACTGTCTTTATCCATTACTAGACCGGTATTTATCGCGTCTATATAAAGGTATAAATATAGGTTGTTTCTGATAGATTCAACATAGTTGAATTACGCTTTCGTGTGTGTTGTTGTGACAAATACTTCTTAAATCTTAAAATGAGCATCAAAGCTTACATTCCCGTTTTTCTAACATTTATTACTTTAGCAGCTGGTTTGGGTAATATACATTTTGAATTATATTCAATACAGGATTATTCTGAATGGGTTTATTCATGTGATTTTTTGTCTTTCTATAGGTTAACTTTGTTAATGATAATAACTATTGTAAGTGAGGGAAACTAAAATTAGTTATAAAAGTATAATAGCACACCGTTTTTTCGATTTTTGTATTACATTTCTGTGCTATTGTATCCATCCTTTAATCGAGTCCTTGTAAACAATACAAAAATATTGGGCTCCATTGGTTGGTATATACTAACGACGTACTTAAATCTACATTGAAATAAACATTTTTATAATATTAAGTTTTTAATAGAAAAACACATTTTAATCATACTTCAATTAAATGGTATCCCAAATTCGCCAGAAGAAATTTCCCGTATCTGTTAAAAAATATTATAGAGAGCTTAAGTATTTCACAAGCATAGGTATTTCACCTATGCTCTCCAAATAATCTAAACCTATTCAACGTTTTGTAGGAACACGGTATGATCAAAGAAATCAATTATACCATTCAGTTTTTCTCATTTGTTCTAATGCAAAATCGAAATCGTTAGTGAACAAAGTAAACTAATTCCATTACCCTTTCCATCTATCTCCAGTACCTTCCATCACAAAATGCAAATGGGACGACTCGAAATGTATCAAAGAAAACACGCAGAAAATGATACCGCTGTTTGGCAACGGAATACCTGAGCTGAATGTGGAAAAACTGGACCCGTTATATCTGAAACACATTGATGCCACTACATCCAACTTGAAACTGATTGTCACGGACGTTACTATGACTGGACTCAAGGACTGTGAAGCTAAGAAAATACAGTAAGTAAAATTATTTTTTAATACAGTTTCTCAAAAAGTGGCGTATTGTAGGGACGTATAGCGTTCGGGATGTGGGCTATTACATACTCAAGCTTTTTTTTTACCTTTTCCGAACTCGTGCGTTCTCTTTCCCAACTGTCAAAATAATGTCTATTAAAAAGAAAAAACCAACCACGAAGTTTTTACTAAAAAAAATCATAGAAGTTTTTATGATTGATGCAAATATTTATAAAAAGAAGCTACTAATTTGTTTCAATATCAGATTTAATGACTTGATTCAATGAGTTAGGTTAGGTTTCATTTCATTTCATCTCATTAAATTTCATTTTCATTTCATATCAATAAAAAAATTCTATTGAAGACTTGGCTGTATGTGCATAGTTCCCTTTGCCTACCCAGAATGGGTGAAGAAAACAAAAAAATCACTGCCTATATTTGCGAGTTTAACTGATTAGTTAGTTGAGTTTATTGTGTTTTTATTATTTTACTAGCTTTTACCCGCGACTTCGTACGCCTAGACTTAGTAACACAATTGTTGTCGGATTGTATTCATGGGATAACAAGTACTCAATGTTAGGGAAATTCCTGCTTTGTTCCGAGAAAAGAAGTATTCAATATGCCAGCGCCAATCACAAACTATTAGTGTGCCAACATTTCATTCAAATCCCGTAAGTAGGTCTCCTACATAAGTTTTCTGGGAATTCTTACATAATTTTGGGGTAAAATGTATCCTATTTGTTATTTCCGGTCACATACTATGTGTATGAAATTTCATTCAAATCCTAGCTATTCTACATATAATTAAGCTATTCGTTTTTCGGGATTTCCGGGATATTCCCACAGTTCCAAAAACGTTCCAAAAAGTGAGGGAACTGGCAAAAAACTCCATAAAAAACATGATAACAGTGTTAATAATTACCAATTTTGTTCTGAAAAGTTAATGAGAACAATGCAGTTGTGTACAATAATAATTAATCTAGTAAAAAGTTTAAACGTTTTAATAAAGTCTTTAAAAAGTTTATTCACAAAATGATTGCCATTGACAATAAGAGCCGACCAGCCCCGAAAGACGGCACCCATTCACGATACGACATGACATTTACAGTCATCGCAGGGATGTTCTCGAACAGGAGTTATGCTGGGATTTCTAGGGTAGAAGGGAGTCTGCTTTTAACAGGACATAGTGCATCAAGTGCTCATAATATTTTCATAGCTGACGCATTTTGTTTTTAATACTGTCGGACACGGTCCGAAGGGAGGAGCCGTAGGGTCCATGACGCCGCCAAAATTGTACAAACCAAATTGACAAAGCTTCTCAATTTCTCGACCCTCATTTTTTGACATATTCTACCCTGGATGCAACTGATATCGCAATTAATGTGCCCTAATCTCCAGGGCTTAAATAATATAAATAATTTATTTACCATTGACACGAAAAGAAAAAGATATGAACCTACTATTAATATTTTAGTATATTCCAACCTACTATTAATATTCCAAGTTTTAGGCTGCGACTGCGCCTGTTTACAATTATGTAACACTAGCCTAAATGATTAAAAAAAAACACTGACAACCTAAATGGTCGACCATTTAGCAAAGTAATAATTTACATAAAAACTGATGTAAACTGATGTCAATGTATTATTTCTAAACGCGTGTATAAAAAATGTACGCCCAGATATTTTAATTACACAAGTTTATCAAAGTTTTTTGCTACTATGTTCGATCGTACTTTTTAATGTTGATTTTATCAAAATGGTGATATTTTTTTTGCACATCCAGAACCGGTTTTTATTTAGATCTTAAGATATAACAACATAAATAACTTTAACCTTGAAAAAAGATATAAGTAATAAAAAGCTTGAAATGAAGATCATTTCAAGCTTATTTTTTCTGGTCTACTTGAAAAGAAAGGCTCGTAATACTTTGTTTCTTCTTTTTTATTATTATTTGGAACATTTTTACATGGCACTAACCAGTTCCAAACTAAGCAAATCTTGTCTTTTTTTGTAAATACATACTTATAATACATAAGAAACACCCAGAGAAACACAAAACGCTTATGTTCATCTCATAAAATTTTTGTGTCTTGTGGTAATCAAACCGTAACACTCGAACCACTTGACCACAGAAGAAAGTAAGAGGAAAGTAACCTATGTCTGTACATAATTTCATCAAAATCTGTTCAGGCTTCAAAGCATCAAGACAGACATAGTTACTTACGCATTTATAATATGCGTAGGGATCATAATTATAATAAAACAGAGTCGTGCGACGGATTGTTGAGCTCCCTAAATTATGGTTGAGCTACACAATGACTGATGCATGCGTGCCGTCAGTTGGGACTGGTCTACTCTAAGCCGCTATGGCTCTTTCTTCAAAAGGCTATTTCAGGCGTTTACTCTATGTCTGGACTTTAAAAGAGACTATGATTCTCTGAGTTTGTTTCGGCATTTCTTCTCAGAGGTCAGCTAGGAAATGCCGAAGCCATCTAGCTTTAAAAAAAAAATGTTTATTATTGACTTGTAAAAGTATCATCATATCATTTATCATTTATCAGTTACAACAGTGTTAGTCATAAATTATGCTCTTTTTATATTATTAAGGGACAAATTGGACTATCCCTTGAAATGGGGACAATAGTTTATCAAAGGCAAAACTTTGGAAATACAGTAGTAGTACCTCATCACACACCGTATGACGCCTTCTTCTTGGAATGAGCTTGGAATGATTAGTTGCCTAAATAGTCCAGTCCGGTTTCTGGTTTGAGCATTGTTATTGAACTTAACCTCAAATTTTTCTATAAAAATTAAGTATCAGCTCGGACTTTGTACTTGAGCCTGACTAATGGCAATAGGCTCGCTTTCTTTTGTATGGGATCTAAAATATACCAGCAAACTAATAATAATAATAAATAACAATAAACGTTTATCTTTTTGTGTTTGTTTAGCATTTTCCATGCTAAGATTTTAAATTTATTTAGAAAAGGTAAAATTCGACCGCGGGCAGGATTCGAACCTGCGTCTTCTGGTTAGGTACACCAGACGCTATGACCACTAAGCCACAGCGATACCTACCCGTCATGTCGAATTTTGCCTTCACATAGTAAATTTACGTCTTTATGGTGACGTCAGTGTAACACCTATATTGAAAAGATTTTTTTTTCTTTAATTCTAAATAAATAACCGTTTATTTATCCAAAACTTTTTTACACTTATAGCTATACCATACACGTTAATACTTTTACTTTACATACTTTTTATAAAAAAATAAGGTAATAGTATGTTGTATTTATAAGTACCTGTTTGAGATCAATGCTGCAAATCTGGATAAGATTGCTACCTATTAAACTAGGATTTCTCATGTATCTTAAGAGGCAGTGCCCCATTTAAGAATATAATCTGTAGAAATACAACAGAAACAGACTAACGCGGATGGTGTGACTGTGGATGTTTAGACGCCAACAGGTTAAGCTATCCGAAACTGTCAAATTTTCCCAATTGAAAATGAACCTTATCGTTTGGCATTAAAGTTGAAAATCTATCAAAGAAATTTTACAGATTGTGGTAACTTGATATGCTGGCCTCTGTACACTGCTGCCTAACCTTTCGAGGAATACAAGCATGATGATATGATATACTAGTATCCTCGCTTTGTTTGGCTTTCTCTGAACTTAGAAAGAAAGAAAGAAAAACATTTTATTGACACAGTTTTGACACAAATAAGTAGGTAGGTAGGTACATACGCCAGCAGGTCAAGCTATCCAAAACTGTCAAATTTTCCCAATTCAATGTGAACCTTAATATTTTGCATTAAAGTTGAAAATCAATCGAAGAAATTTGGCAGATTACTGTAGCTTGATGTGCTGGTTTCTGTACATAGGTACAGTCAGCAACGAAAGTCGCTGAACATGTTGCAATTCTTTAATATGATTTTTAACATGAAGTTACTGACCTGTGAAGATTGTGAGAAATCATTGCATAGATAACCATTAAATATTTACTTTACCTTCATAATAATAAAGTCCAGTTCAGCAGTATACCTACACACCTTCCCATTTTATTTCGGAATACACCGTCTCCTCACCATAATTATTTTCCTTCAGCGTTATAGAAAACCAAAACAAATTTCAGAATTTCCCAATCTGAAAACTCATACATACTTTATATTGATTTAAAAAATGAATGGCAGAGTAACCAACATTATAATATAATTCCTTTGTGATATTTCTTGGTTTTTAAACCGGTTTTATATTATAGGTACTCTATCTATAGATAAGTTTAATTACGAAGAACAGGAAAATGTCATATAATTATGTAGATAGGCTAGCATGACCAATTATAATATTAAATATACTAGCTGATGCCGACGATGTGACCCGTGGAGATCTTGTTTTTCCCATCCAGGATCCAAATCCCGTCTTAGCATTGATCTTTTTTATTAATTACTTATTAACCCAAAAGACAACATTAATTTTAATATCGGCGATGTGACCCGTGAAAATCTTGTTTTTCCCCACCAGGATCCAAATCCCATCTTAGCATTGATCTAATTTATTCATTACAAATTATCATTAAAATTAATGTTGTATTTTGAGTTAATAACTCAAAATACAACATTAATTTTATAATATCCGTTTCCTTTCTTGTCTTGAAGTACTCTTAGCGCCACTGATCTTTATCGATGCCTATGGGGATTTTTATAAAATATTTCGTTTCTTAAATATACTGACTGTGCTAATTGTATCTATACCATGGAGGTTTTACATTATAAAAATGAGTTCATTTACAATAAAAGGAATAAAATAGATTGTCAGAATTGCCAACTCAATGCTCATAATGTGCAGATACTTGTCAGTCTGAATGATAGCTCCATATCCATTGAAGGAATAACGACGTCATTATAGTGTCTAGGTAGGTGCCCAACAGATTTTGATGAAGTTAAACTTATACGTGACCTCAAGATATGTCTTGAGGTTTCACTTTACGTTTAATTTTAATTAAACTGACAAGTTTCTGGATATTGAGCTTTGAGTTGACAGTTAAGTGGAAACATATTCATAGCCCATTTCCTCTTCCAATCAATTCAATAGTAAAAAAAAAAAATTAGATGCACAGATAGACAACTTTTTTTAAAGATTAGTTTATTTTATCAATCGCTCAAATTATTCATATTTGCAAATATAAGCAATATACGTACAGACACGCGAAACTCACATTCTTATTACACGTATTGATGATGATGATTGTTTAATTATTCCTATTGTTTGACAAGATATTATCAATAATTATTGTGGGAATGCTACATTTACTATCGTAGTTGATATTGTTATACTGATTTTCCTTGTAATTACAACAAAGGATTTTTTTTAATGTTGGTAGGATTTGAACCTGCTTCTTCTGGTTAAATACCCAAGACAGTACACAATATAAAATAGTCAGAAGAATTAGAACAAATTTGTTAAAAGAACAAATCACCAGCTGACTAATATACTAAAAATATTAATAATAAATATGCTTGGAAAATTTTACACAGCATTATGTAGTCCCAAACTAAGCAGAGCTTGTGCTATGGGTACTAGACAATGGATATAATACTTAAGTACTTATACAAAGTATATACTTTGTTCACGCCATAAATACTCTTTTGTGAGTGCTTGTTTTATTTTAAAAGAATATATTTTTTGACACCTAAAAAAGAATTGAAACGAAAGATTTGTAAAAATATACGTATTAAAATGTTTTTATATTAATATTATAAATAATTAGTTGTTTAATAGTATTCCTAAAAAGCGTATACATACTTTTTTTTAAACACCCAGACAAACACAAATACTCATATTTATCACATAAATGTGTCCTGTCGGAATCAACCCCATGCTCAGCAGTCCGACACTCGAACCACAGACGTCGTCAACAAAATGGTCATTGACTATTGCGATAATCGACTTCATACGAGCAAAACCGTGTAGAAAGATATGGATATACAATAATTACTAACATACCAACACATCTGTATTCCCAAAGGGGTAGACCGAAGTGTACTAAAGTTTTGACGACCTCTGTAGTGTAGTGGTTCGACTGGTGGACTGCTGATCATACGGTTCGATTCCCACAGGACACACATATCTATGTGATGAATATAAGTGTTTGTGTTTGTCTGGGTGTTTTTTATATATTATAAGTATTGATTTACAAAAAAGTATATAAGTATTATACTTACCTACCCATTGTCACTAGACAATGTATATACAAGCAATATATAATACAAGCTCTGCTTAGTTTGGGACTAGATGGTGCTGCGTAAAATGTCTCAAAATGTTTACTCAAAAATATTTATTTTTATTGTAGGTACACCCATAGTTTGTCCGTATGTTTAGGTCCCATGTAATAGCTATCAAGCTAGTCCAAATCCAAATTCCGAGCTGCAGTGAAGCAGTCACACTTACAACCATTAAACCAATGAGGCAGTTATATATATAATTATAAGTACTAGCTTCTACCCGCGACTTCATACGCGTGGAAAATTTACTTTCAATTATCGCTGTAATTTAGCTAATAAACTCAAAATCGTTATAAACTATAAAAGACGATGTAGTGACGAGAATTGAGAAGAATATGCTGAGACGGTTTGGGCATGTCGAGAGAATGGATGAAAGGCGACTAACAAAAAGGATTTATATGGCGAATGTCAGTGGAACCGCTGAGAGGGGACGCCCTAGAAAAATTTATACCGACCTTATTGGTGAGGTTCTTCAAAAAGGTCAGGTGCGTAGTACTCGCAACCGGCGTGTATGTATGACAAGATGTATGAATGTGGTCGAAGCGAAAGAAGTATGCAAGAATCTTAACAAGTGGCGTTCTTTAGTTTCTGCCTACCCCTATGGGAAAAAGGCGTGAGTGTATGTATGTATGTACTATAGCCTATATTTTATTCTGATGTATAAATAATAATACTGTAAAGTTACATTAATCCGTTCAGTAGTTTTAGCGTGAAAGAGTAACAAACATCCATCCTTCCATCCTCACAAACTTTCATCATCATCATCAACCCATATACTGTCCCACTGCTGGGCACGGGTCTCCTCTCATATTGAGAGGGATTAGGCTATAGTCCACCACGCTGGCCTAGTGCGGGTTGGCAGACTTCACAAACCGTCGAGAAAAATCTCTAAGGTATGCAGGTTTCCTCATGATGTTTTCCTTCACCGTTTAAGCGAGTGATAATTAATTATTAATACGCACATGAATTCGAAAAGTCAGAGGTGCGTGCCTTGGGTTCGAGCTCGAGACCTTCGACTTGGCAGTCCAATGGTCATACCACTAGGCTATCACAGCACATTTATAATATTATAAGTGGGAAGTAGGATATGATATACATACACAATATTAAAGTATATTACAAGGCTCGTTTAAACTGATAAATATGGTATAATATTGTTTACGACACTTCTCGTTTGCATAAAGGTTTTTAGGTCAAGGTGAAATAGGTGATGGTTTGTTTTTAAATACAATAGCTTTAATATGAGACTACGGATTATAAAATCAGAAGTTCCCATTCCCAATTTTTCTTTCCGTATCAATGGTATATACCTATTGTTGGTGATGGTGACGACGTCAATTGCAGCAGCCAAATTACTTGTATAAAACGAATACCTTACTTATGAGAGATATAACTGATGTTCTCAATAGCAAAACCAGTCAGCTCATCACCACCATGATCGTTTCAGCCAAAAGAGGTCCACAGCTGAACAAAGGTCATCAAACCGCATCGCGCATCAAAAATACTGATTGCGCGACAAAATTACTGATTGAGCAGCAAAATACAGATATCGGTTAGGTTAGGTTAGAACTGTGACCACACAGAGCCAGAACCAAATCTGAATGATACCGAATCTGAAGACCAAGAAAGTGTATATAATAACAATACTTTGAGGTGACTATTTTGCTGTGCAAACAGTAATTTTGTCGCTCAATCAGTATTTTTGCTTAGAATTGGGAATTATGTTGTTATACAAAACGACATTTTTTGTTTTGCAGTTAAATCCTAGCCTATTTAAATTACAGGCCATGTACCAAACTTTTATAAAATGCGTTTTTAGATTATTATTTTAGTTTTATTAACGTTACACGTACTGTTGTACTAATTTTACTTTTTCTTTTTTCAGGAGAGACATCGAAAATTCAAAAATTTTGGTCAAAATTCAATGCTCATGTGATTTTGTTGGAAAGTATGATATGAAAGGACAACTTTTCGTCCTTCCCATTGAAGGCAACGGAGATCTTCTTGCTAAAATCCGTAAGTAACTCCATTATATTATAAAATAGGCACAAATAACCCAGCGTGGTCGATATAGCCTAATCCTTCTTATTCGGAGACTTGACCCCTTCCCAGGAGTAACTATGAATGGTTTGATGATGACAATGAAATAAAAAATCTTACATTAATTAAATTAATAAATGAATATTCTTGAACTATTTAGTTATTTGACGACCTCTGTGGTCTAGCGGTTTGAGTGCCGGGACTGCTGATCACGGGGTCGTGGGTTCGATTCCCACAGGACACAAATATTTGTGTGGAGAAAACATGAGTATTTGTGTTTGTCTGGGTGTTTCTTATGTATTATAAGTATGTATTTACAAAAAAAAGTATATAAGTATAATAACCATTATCTAGTACCCATAGTACAAGCTCTGCTTAGTTTGGGACTAGATGGTGTTGTGTAAAATGTCCCAAAAATATTATTATTATTATTTATTTTACACAGCACCTATCTAGTCCCAAACTAAGCAGAGCTAAGCTAAGCAGAGCAAGTTCTATGGGTACTAGATAATTGATATAATACTTATACACTTTCTTTTGTAAACACATACGTATAAAACATAAGACATACCCAGACAAACACAACCACTTATATTCATCATATAAATTTTTGTGATTTGTTGGAATCCAATCCACGACCTCGTAATCAGTAGTACGACACCTACTAGACTAAAGACGTCAATAATTGATTTGCGATTTTTATTCATAAAAAGCCAACGCACATTTTTTTTTACATTTTTAAGATTGCAAAGAAAAACTCTTCAATGCAAAATTTATGGAGCCATAAAACCTTATCTAATGTTCTATCGTGTGCGTATATAAAATATTTAGAACATTATAACCCTCACGATCGAATGATCTTGATTTAGCATGGTTTGATATCATTAATGACCGAAAACGCTCCAGTTTACATAGAGTATTATCGTCATCCTAGTCTTTTCCCAACTATTCGGCCAGATGCGACTGCATATCAGTATTTTACACGAAGCGTTGCTGAGGTTTATATTTATGATAACCTAGTCGTTTGACCATTAGACTGCCAAGTAGAAGGTCTTGAGTTTCAATCTAGGGACGCACCTCTGACTTTTCCAAATCATGTGCGTATTAATAATCAATTATCACTAACTTAAACAGTGAAGGAAAACATCGTGAGGAAACCTGCGGCCATACCACAACGTGTTAAGCGATCATTTACAGGTTGTTAGAAAGGGATGGCGCTATTTAATTTACAGAGCGACATCCCTCTCTCTCAATCGAAAACCGATCGCAATAACAGGTTGTTCTATGGCTACTGCATCCCTTAGAGATCCCCTCGACGGCGTGTGAAGTCTGCCAATCTGCACTTGACTAGCGTGGTGTACTATAGCTAGTCCCTCTCATTCTGTGAGCGGAGACCCGTGCCCAGCAGTGGGACAGTATATGGGTTGATGAACTTACAGAGGTCTGATGGCAGGCATCAGATCACTGCAACGCAACTTCTGTGCAAAACCGACATCTGACTGCTACGAAAGATTGTCACAAGTGTCCGTATGACAATCGGTACCGACGGCTTTACTTGGTCTCCGAGACATTGAGGGAACTCAATGTGTAAAGAATCAAGGTCACCAGACTCGACAGTTCCACAGACCGACCGCGACAAACGAAGCTTAACTTTGCTCGAGTTACGAGCCCTACGAGTTAATATTTAGCCACAAGCCATACCTTACATACTATATATCAAATTTGTTTGGTAAAACTAGAATCTATTTAAAACACATACTTATAAAAATAGATTTAAAATAAAATGGTTGCGCAACAAAATTGTTGTATTGTGTACACAAGCTACAAACATTTGCATGTTATCCTCATTATAAATTCACTTGCTTGTTTTTTTTACTTTTTTTTGTAACAGTAGGTACAATATAGAGTAATATTTTAATTAAATCTTTTACCTTGATCGAACTTCCATACTGACGTTGCCCGAACAAGGCCAAAGATCCAAGTTCAAATTAAATCTGGTTTTTTATGGAACTAGGTGTTTACACTTTGGCATGTGTTATAAACAAAACATTCTGTTGATTAAAGATGTTTTTATTTTCGTATTCATTTAATTACATACTTATACATTATTTATTTATACATATTTTAGACTGCCTCATTAGTCTAGTGGTCCTAAGCGCGACTGCTACGCTAGAGGTCCTGAGTTCGATCCCCAGGTCAAGCAAAGTGTTATTGGGTTTTTCTATAAAATTCTCAGTAGCAGCTCGGAGTCTGGAGTCTGTCGGTTAATGGCAATAGGCTTGCCCCCTATTACATGGGACCTAAAAATAGCGGCGAAATGTGGGTGTACATTAGTAAACCTCTGCCTAACCCTTCGGGAAATACAGGCGTGATGGTATGTTATATTTTAGAGAAGGAAAAATTTGACTGCGAGCAGGACTCGAACTTGCGTCGCTATGAGCACTAAGCCACCCAATGACTCGGGCAAATGACGCTATTTCCTCCGCTAAATTAACTTTATAATCTCAGCATGGAAATAGCTACAAAAAAAATATTTATTTATTTACTCATGTACACATGTAATAAAAAAAAGTAAATTGAGTACATAAAATATTACTATAGAGTACAAAGGGTAAAAATAAAAGTCATGGCCAAGTGTATTTATGTTGTTTTTAAAAGTTAAAACCGACTTTTTAGCCTAGTGGTTATTAGTGAGATTGCTACGCTTAAAATATAGTACCTACACCGGTATATTTGGGTCCTAAAATTGACCCAGGATGTTCAATTTTCAGGTCGAGCAGTGTTATTGGGTTTTTCTTATGAAATTCTCGGTAGCAGCTCGGAGTTTGAATTTGTGCCCGGTCAATGGCTATAAGCTCGCCTCCATTGCATGGGACCCAAATATGGGCATACTGTAGGTCTGTGTACAGCTCTGCCAAACCCTTCGGGGAAAACACCCGTGATAGCGTGTGTAAGAAGTTAAAAAGTAACATTTAAAAATATAAATAACTAGTTGCTGAGCTGTAGCTCGCGGTTTCACCCGCTTACCAAATATATTTTTAAGGCAAAGGGTATATAAAGGCCCATATTCTTCTCTAAGATCTAATCTCTATCTTTGTACCAAATTTGATAAAAAATTATTGACTGTTTATTATGCTTTCCTTTATGTACCGCCGGGTATAGGCGTGAAAGCATAATAAACAGACCGAGCAACTTTCTCATTTTTAATATAAGCGGGGATAGTTGTCGACCGGCATTAGTACGTAATCGGGCTGTAGCTATCTTCAAATCAATATTAAATTAAATTCCAAAGAAAAAAGCAAGAAAGAAAGTATTAGTTTGTTGTGCCGTTTCATCTTCCCAGTAAAGACGGTGAAGGGTTGCAATGAGCGGGCGGTTTGAGGGTCTAAAATGTATAAATGATGATAAAAAATTATTACCCAGCAGTCTATCTGGAATATATAATTTTGACTTTAACTATATTAGTAACAATTATTCATCATAATAGCTTTTTTTTTACCCATATGATCCCACTGCTGAGCAAAGGTCTCCCCCGTCTCCTTCCACTGATCTCTGTTCAGTGCTAACTGAGGCCAGTCTGTCCGGAAAGCGTCCAAATCGGCCCGCCAGCGTTTTCTGGGCCTTCCTCGGCGTCGACGGCCGTCTTCTGGCAACCATTGGGTTACGATATTGGCCCATCTCTCCGGGTGCATCCGGGATACATGACCCGCCCAATCCCACTTCAATCCAGCGGTCTTCCTACCCACATCAGCAATGCCAGTTTTTGAGCGCAGCTCAGTGTTACGGACTCGGTCTGTTATTTTAACTCCGAGGACACTACGTTCCATCGCTCTTTGGCAGACCTTGAGTTTGGACTTCTGAGACTCGGTCAGTGACCGTAAAGATTAATTTTTAATTATTATTTTTTCAGGCAAGATGGTAATAGATGCTGAATTAAATATTGTCGACAAAACCGGCAAAGATGGGAAGAAACATTGGAACGTGAAATCATTTAAACATTCTTTCGAATTAAAAGACCAATCGGATGTCAAATTTGACAACTTATTCCCTGACAACCAATTATTGCGTAAGTATAGAATCCTCTTTTATTTTATTTGTGTTGATTTGAACCAGGCAGGTGACATAGAAAGAAAGAACTAAAAAACATTTATTTGCGAGACAACAGACGTACAAACAAACATAATTAATACCAACATAAAGACATAACAAACATAACACACACATAGGAATTGTGTTATGTTGCCTACATTCCAACCCATGCCCAACTTAATTTTCTTCAGGTGGTAAAAATATAGTTATGTATGTTTCTCTTTTAGAGTAGATACATAAAATATTATAGTTATAACCATTACAGCAAAGCAAACTTAAATCTAGGTAACATACTTTAGAAGCACAACAAGACACTGACGGACATGTATATTTTATCGTAACGTAATATTTTCAACGAGCATGTTACGAGACTTACGCAGCTTGGTTCGCTGTCCAAATGCGCTTTTTGTAGCATGTTAAGCAAGCAACTGACTGACTTTATTTGAACTTTATGTAACCATCTTTTTGTATATTTTTGGCATTTTCCATGCTAAGATTTTAAAGTTATTTAGAAAAGGAAAAATACGACCGCGGGCAGGATTCGAACCTGCGTCTTCTGGTTAGGTACACCAGACGCTATGACCACTAAGCCACCGCATGGAAAATGCCAAAAATATACAAAAAGATAGTTAGAAGGTAAGGTGGCATCGTTCGACATTAAACTAACTGTAAAGTAAGTTGTGTCGGTTGAAAAGCAAAAACTTGCATTTTCAATAGGTGTCACTGACGTCACCATAAAGACGTAAATTCAGTATGTGAAGGAAAAATTCGACATGACGGGTAGGTATCGCGGTGGCTTAGTGGTCATAGCGTCTGGTGTACCTAACCAGAAGACGCAGGTTCGAATCCTGTCCGCGGTCGTATTTTTCCTTTTCTAAATAACTTTAAATATGTAACCAGTTACGAAGCCAGCATTAAGCCAGTACAGCGAATCAAGCTTGCTTTGATTGCGATTGTCACGTAACACGCTCGTTACAAATGTTACGTTACGGTAATGTTCATATCAGTCACCAGCTTTACATTACGTTCAAAAAAGGGCGGCCTTTGTTTACAAAAAAAAAGTACTTCCAAAAAAAATAACAAGATTTGAATTTGACTTATTTTTATGTTATAGGCACCACAACAAACGAGCTGATAGAGAAGAGTGGTAACGATGTAATAACAGAAATTGGACCAAAAATTGTCGAAGCTGTGGTCACTAAAGCAGTGGAAAATATAAAGAAATTCTTAGTGGCACTACCTGTTGAAGACATTGCTTTAGACTGAAGATATTAAAAACAAACAAAACTAGTACATATAAAAAAAAAAGTGTACACTGCTGTGTACAATCCACAAAAAAATTAAGTCTACGTAGCTAACCATATCTCTTTTTTCACAAAGATTGTGTAACAATTATTCATGTAATATGACATGTGTCAAAACAAAATACCCGATAATATTGAAATGTGTACGTAGGCCTCAATAAACAAATGAATAAATTAATTTTATTCACAAACAATAAATTTATAAGAATACAGTGAGTGTGTAATTTATTTATGATTTATTTAATTATCTTTTTGTATATTTTTGGCATTTTTCATGCTAAGATTTTAAAGTTATTTAGAAAAGGAAAAATTCGACCGCGGGCAGGATTCAAACCTGGCGTCTTCTGGTTACGTACACCAGACGCTATGACCACTAAGCCACCGCGATACCTACCCGTCATGTCGAATTTTTTCTTTACTGCAAAGGAAAAGTAAGTCGTGTCGGTTGAAAAGCAAAAACTTGCTTTTCAATAGGTGTTACTAACGTCCCCATAAAGACGTAAATTCAGTATGTTAAGGAAAAATTCGACATGACGGGTAGGTATCGCGGTGGCTTAGTGGTCATAGCGTCTGGTGTACCTAACCAGAAGACGCAGGTTCGAATCCTGCCCGCGGTCGATTTTTCCTTTTCTAAATAGATTTATTTAATTTCAAAAATAGAATATTCCTTTAAGTTAACCGTAAATTTTAATAACCGACGCCGAGTTAGTGGTTATTAAGCTGACGGTGGCAGGAGGAGTTTACTTGGCCTTGTGATTACAAGCTCGTTTGATTCCTGTGTCGATCACCGTGTTATTGGATTCTTCTATGAAACAATCTTAATTGCAGCTCGAAAACTGTAATTGTACCGAGTACAATCAGTAAGCTCGCTCCCGTTTAATACGGAGCATAATACGTAGGAACACCATTAATAAACCGGTAGGTAGGTTTGTAGGTGTACATTAGTACACCTCTGCCTGATGCTTCAGGTAATAGTGGGGTATAATATTGGAAAACATTACATATACGGTACATAATAATTGTTTTACGTACTGTTTGTATAGGTATAGTTTTTATACTAATATGCTCTACTTTTATGCATTCTTTTTCAAAACCGTACCAAATATATTATATAATAAATTCAAAAATCTTGTCAATCGCAGCATGTATTCTTTCACATTTTACTCAAAAAATATATTTATAATTTTAAATAACTTGACGATGAACTTGGTGAACGATCGGCATCTCCGCCACAAGTTGTGGGTTGGATCCCTACACGGAACAAATATTTGTATAACGTACATATAGTCCGAGTCTGGGTGTTTGTGTATGTGAAATTGTGTGTTTGTAAACTCACCTACGATACAGGAGAAAATCCTTGTGTGGAGCACGTTATTTTTCTGTTGCAAAAAACAGAACGAAAAGAAGGTGGGCCTATGACTCATTAGAAATAGCAAAGAAAGACTGGCACACTATTACCAAAGATCAGAGACGTATGGAAAAAGTTGGAGGAGGCCTTCAACCGAGGAGGGGTCAATATCCAACAAATAACTAATCTATACTAACTTAAATAATAAGTAAAACTACTAACAATAAAATAATTACTAACAACATTTGCAATGTAATTTGAGGATGTGGAAAATAAAGGCTTTTTTTATCAATTTACTAGCGACCCACACCCGGCTTTGCACGGGCTCAACCACATTGAAATCGTTTGCGTAATTTAATAGAGCTCAGAGTAGAGAGGTATAAGAGAGGCAGGGCATAGTGGGAGTAATTCCACTCAAATTGGAGCTGCCTGACTGGGGAAGTACCTCCGCCCTGCAGTAATTCGAAATGAAATACATCTTTGAGCTGCGTTGGGTTCCTAACGTTGTCCAAGGTTGCTAGCATTACGCGAGGAAACGCAGTGTTGGCAGTTTGGGGGGACTTTGACCCTTATTTATACTGCCAACCCAACTATACTATTTCTCTTTCGTTTGCGTAGTTAAAATACGAACAGGTAGGTATAATTTTCTGCATACATTTGAAAATGATTGATTTTATTATATGATTGCAATTCCCAAAAATAATATCAAACTGACCCAGTTTTGTAATTAATTAAGGAGTTAATGTATATAGCTTGCTTTTTTCTTAAGCAAGGACTTATTATTTTTTAATATTTTATGTTAGAAAGAGCCACATAGACAACTAGTTTATAAAAAATCACAACAAACAAAATAAATAAAAAATGATTGATTGAATGATAGTATACCAATGCATATTTCCCAATTATACTCGGCTTCCCCTGTACTGAGCGAGTAATTCTGCTATTCTGACAACGCAAGTAAATTATTATGTATTATATTATAATATAGCTAACTTATTATAATAATTATGTTTATAGTTCTATTGTCATACATATAGATCATACGTTTTATGACCATGTTGCAGGTATTTCGGTAAATACGATTTTGAAGCCAATGCTTTTTATATAATGCAATGTCTTTATAGCTGTATGATCGTTTTCGTAATTTAGTTCGCAATAAACATCGTGCAAGACAGACGTGTTTTGATTGTCATCGCACCTCACTTTATCAATCAATACTCAACACTATTACTACGGTAATAGTGTCACACATAAGGTTTAAATAATATTTTAACTTTTTTTCAGATATGCGTGCCTTGGATTCGAACTCGAGACCTTCGATTTGGCAGTCCAATGGTCATACCACTAGGCTATCACTGCTTTTTTTATATGTATGTACATGTTAGCATACTCCTACATAACAGCAGAATATTTGGCTATACGAACGATTAAGTCTACAACAAAATATCGAATCTCCCCCAAAGCACATAATATATTCAGACTTTTTAAAATTTTCGAATAAATAACGCTGATTGTATTGTCTGTATATCGTCGATGACAACTAATCCATACTGATTTGTGTAGATGTAAATATGAAAGAAATCCTGTCTGTTTTTCTTTTAACTATTCACGACTTTATGAGAGGTAGGGATAGTGGGAGTAATTCCATTCAAATTGGAGCTGCCCGAGTGAAGAAGTACATTCGCCTTGCAGAAAATCGAAATGAAATAACACTGATTTGAGCTGTGTTATGTTTCTTAGGGTGAGCAAGGTTGCCAGGTGCTCGGCAAGGAAACGTTGTGTTGGTAGTGGGGGGACTTTGACCCCTATACTACAACCCCAACTATTCCTCTTTCGTTTTAAAAAGTCGGCAACGCGCAAGTGATACCCCTGGTGTTACAAGCGTCTATGGGCTACGGTAACCGCTTACCATTAGGTGAGCCGTTCCCAAGGGAGTACAGCATGGGGTTGTTAAAAAAAGTTGCGAAAAGATTTTTAGAGGATCAGCAATTCGCGTGTGATAGCCCTGGAATTGCGAGCGTACATAGGCATTTGTCTCGGGTGGGAATCGGAACAACTACACAGCGCAACAGTAGTGGTGACCTTGATGGTCAAAATATATTATAAATGAGGAATATATATATATCTTCCCACTTACGTAGAATGTGGAAGACAAATTTGATAGCGCGTTGCGGCAGTGGTGTTGGTTGCTTAGTCGCTAAAGCGTCTGGTGTACGCAGCTTCAAATCCTGTTTAAAATCTTTGAAATCGTTAACATGTAATGTTCATTTGCATTTTGGTAAATGGGTTATGAACTAAATATTGTAATTTTACTAGATTTATTGTAATAATACAGATTTACTAGCACACTGTAACATACGTCATGCTTGAAAAGGCCTGTTTCTGTGGAAAATGTTTACTTCGTAACATTGAAAAAACCTGACTGGTTACGTAATTACAATAGTACGAAGGTAATCTTAACGTATGCCTTGGGATGATCTGCATAAGTACCAAATTTCTGTGTATATAAATGATGACAAAAAATAATTAAGCTATAATTATAATAATAATATGTGTTTAGATTTTAATATAAATATGTTATAGGCGTATATTTGTTTAGTCGTATATCAAGATCTGTCGAATTGAATACATTTTTACAACAAAAATGGTATCCCAAGTATTAATAACTACAAGTATTTTAGGAGTTATAAATCTAGCTAGTAGCCTATCAGGTAAGTCAGCTTTTTTTTAACCCTTTCTCAGATTGTTTGCGGATTATCTTATGGCATTAATATAATTAATTAAATTTTATTTTGACATGCATTAATTTTTCCATATGGCTGTTTGCGTATGATGACAAGATTCTAAGACTTATAAGTTTTAAATTTCTTAGCATAAACTTATACATTCAAAAATTAATTCATATTTAAAGAATTCTAAGCATGTTTGAGGGTTATGGGCCGTTTCTTTGAGACTAGTCAGACTTAGACCTATTTTTGTGTGCGGAAAATCCTCACGGATCGTCTTCCATCTGGGGATGTGGCAGGGTGTGTCGAACTACTATACGGTGTGCCTTCCCTAGCTCTTTTGTCAAGGACAGGGGGCAACATTAACCACGACCATGACGGGCTATGGTCCGATACAACCACCAGACCTCACCAAAGGGGGAGGCTTCTATTCACTACCTGCTCGAAGGTAGCTGTACCATCTACTGACGATTTATGTAAAATAGATGATAATAATTATAGAGGTATTTATTGTGCTAAGTTTGTTGTTGGTTTGTGTGTCAAAACTCAGAAAAAATGTTTTTTCTCAAAAATTGGAAAAATCTGAAAAATCTTGTAGATAGATTCATCTTTGCAGAAGCAAGCTAAAATAGCTTTGTGTCAAGTCTGATCAGTCGACTCAAAATTACTTAGGTATACTTAAATTAGTTCAAGAACTTAGTTATTAGGCTTAAATAAGATACGTTTATTAATTTTTGCTTTTCAGTTTTTCGGCGGTTTAATTTTTTTATTAAAAAGTTTTATAATGTATGTATTTATGTTATATATCAGCTCCGTTTATCAAACCATGCAAGGCCAGTGATGACAAATGTGCAAGGGACAACTCCTTCATAGCAATACCGAAGTTTGCGGATGGCCTTCCAGAATACGGAGTAGCACCTTTGGATCCTATTTTCTTTGAGCGAGTCGATGCTAGTTCTTCAAGTTTAAAATTAATTATGAGTGACGTCAGCCTAAGTGGTCTGAAGAGCTGTCAACCAAATAAAGTCCAGTAAGTTTTTCTCACTGTACAAAGGCCAGCACATCAAGCTACCACAATCTGTCAAATTTCTTTGATAGTTTTTCAACTTTAATACAACAAAATAAAGTTCATTTTCGATTGGGAAAATTTGACAGTTATAGATAGCTTGACTTGCTGGCGTCTGTACATGTGGTTAGTCAGAAGGCTTAAAATAGCATAGCAATACTCATGTAAAGAGCCAATCATTTTTTTGATGGAAACCCACAGGTTCCTATCTGCCTAACACTTATGGGAATACAGGCGTGATGGTATGGTAAAAACCAGTTCCAGTGTCCATTTGAAAACCAGCGCCAGGCAGCTCACCAACAGTCTGGCATTTAGCTGAACTGGAGCCTATTTGACGCAGTCGTGGGGCACACATTTTTTTTTATCCTTATTTTATTTGTTTTGCCATCATGTTTTTTAATATTTTGTGTGCATTGTCCAAGACTGTATCAATAAATATTTTTCTTTCTTCTTTCTTTAAATGATTTTTTATGGAAATTTATACTTTTGATGCGTATAATTTGATAAAATCAAAAATACACATGATAATTTTAATAATTAATGCATATCATAAATTAAAATACTACATTGTATTGAACTAGTTTTTCGAGTTTTTCAAGCTTGCAATTCGGATCTGCCAATTAACTTTTTTTATTGGTTTCCAGCCGCAATCCAGCGAATTCGAGCATACAGTTACAACTTGAATGTCTTGTAAAACTCGATGGAGATTATGAGATGTCTGGACAGATCCTTGTTCTCAAGATAGCTGGGAAAGGAAAAATTCACGTTCTCCTTAGTAAGTACAAGAAAATGTTTCGAACTTGCTCCAAATGTATTTGTTGGTACCTTTCAACCAGTAGGTGCGACTTGCACAAGATCAGCAACAGTTGAGGAATAGAGAAGACGCCGTCACTCAGGAGTCGGTGTTACCAGCTGTTTCTTTATACAACTAAGGCGGCCAATAATCATACAGCCCACCTGATTGTATACGATTATCGTAGCCTATAGATACCTGCAATACAAGCGTATCAACTGCGCGTTGCCGACGTTGTAAAACTAAAGAGAAATAGCTGGGTTGGTAGTATAAGGGTCAAAGTCCCTCCCACTGTCAACGCAACGTTTCCACGCGGAGCACTGGCAACCTTTGTCACTATCAGGAGCACAACACTTATTTAACTTCTATTTTTTTTCAAGTAGATAAATAGATAGATTAAACTACTTTACAAACTTCAGTCTTACAAAGAAAATGGAAAATAAACAGCGTGATTAATCAACGTTGATATTTTTTTAGGGAAAATGGTGCTTGACCTAGATATGGACATAGGCCGAAAGACAAAAGACGGCGAGGAATATTACCGTATCAAGAAATTCAAACATTCTTTCAATCTGAAAGACAAGTCGGATGTGTCCTTCGAAGGCTTGTTCGAAGATAGTGATGTTTTGGGTCAGTATGATTTTATATAAATAGTGACTATATCTAAAATGTATTTATTTATCTATTGTATCAGAACGAGGTACAAGTTATTTACGTACAGTTCTGTTTACAAAAATATAAAAAAGAATAGAATAGAAGCTTCTCAGTCAGTCAGTCACTAAGTCTTCACGCATTATAAAAAAAAACTTTATTAACAATATTTGTTGGTTAACTGCCTTGTTACGCTAGAAGTTTTGGCTTCGATACCGAGGTCAAGCAGTGATATTGGGTTTCTCCCTGAAAATTCTCAGTAGCAGCTCTGAGTTTGGATTTATACCCGAATAATTGCAATAGGTTCACCCCCTACTATATGGGACTTAAACATACCGGTGAACCCTTCTGGGAGTACAGGCGTGATTGTATGCTATGGTAATATTCGTTGTTTCATAGTGAATCCGGCAAAATAAACCTTGGAGTTAAAACAAGATAGGCAAACATACAATCTACTACTTTAACTTTTCCTTTAATACAGACGAGATATAATTATTATTAAATACCATTATAGTTAAGGAAACTGCGACCGCAAAAGACGGCTATTTAGAAACTAGTTAATTCATTATAACAAATGGTACTTAGGCATAACTAAGACATGTTACACGGCCAATAAATTATGTAGGAGTCACTAATGACAGTAACTACTGGCATTATTTCCTCAAACCTCAATAATTATCTACCTTCAAGTATGTTTGATATACTAAAGATTATCATAGTTAGAAAATATCTGAGAAATACTACTCCCCGAAGTATTAAGCAGATGTGTACCAATGTCCAACAGGTCCCGTCAGTGAACATATTATCCAAACAGTGAACATTTAACTTTAAAAAAATACTAATTTCAGGTAAGGCTACTAAAGAACTTATAAAGAACAATGGTGATGATGTAGTGAAGGAGATTGGAGGCAAGATGTTCGAAGCCGCTATTACTAAAGTCGTAGAGAACCTCAACCACTTCTTTGCAAAAGTGCCGATCAAGGAACTGTCTCTTGACTAACTGTAAACAGGATTGATTTATTTATGTAATTAAATTGTTTTCTTTTTGGTTTGTTAGTGTTGTGTTTTTATATATTCCTTGTTTCATCCAGGCATTATTATCAAGCTTCCACACTGTAGCACAAATACGACACTACGTACTAGGTGTCGTGTGTCTTGTATTATTTTACATAAATTTCTAAAGACACGATTTTTCTGGAAGTAACCTGTTATTATATGTATAATAACTGGTTTGAGGGAGTTATTTCATTCAAATTGGAGCTGCCCAACTAGGAAAGTACTAGACTAGGGAAGTCTTGCAAAAAATCGAAGTGAAATGATACTGCTTTGAGCTGTGTTGTGTTACTTACGGTGAGTAAGGTTGCCAGTGCTCCGCGAGGAAACATTGTGTTGGCAGTGGGGGGGACTTTGACCCTTATACTGAAAACCCAACTATTCCTCTTTCATTTTACAGGGTCGGTAACGCGCAAGTTATGGCCCTAGTGTTGCAAGCGTCTTTGGACTATGGTAACCGCTTACCATCAGGTGGGCCCTTTGCTTGTTTGCCACCTTAGTGGTATGAAACGTAAATACCATTAGCTTCTTTAATTCGGCTGAGGTAACGAAAGCCAGAGTGACTTGACGAAGAGCATGGAATCCTTCTTGTGCCGGCAATGGCCTATCTCGCATCCATGCTATTCCTACAAAGATGAGATATAATGTAAAAAAAAACACCTTTTATAAAACCTCAGACTGTCAGCTTTAAAAAGGCTTTATGAAAGCAAGTAACATTCGTACGTATTTAACCTTTTGTTGAATAAAGAACTTAAGTAGGTATATTATTTGTATTCAACAAAAAACATGTTGATTTAAAAAAACAACTTCATAGAAATTTATATAGGTACTTACTGCACATGGTACTGGTATGCAGCCTGTCTTTCGACCTTGTATTTCTGGTTTCGTTGTGAGATGGATATTTATATTTTTTCCTCGTAGACAGGGAAAAAATAAAATGAATTTGTCACTAGAAAAAAACAAAATACAAACGCGAGCACGAATATTCAAGATTTACTACTTACGCTACTTACATCCCCTCATTACAAACCATTGATTAATATCTCTGTACTTTAAACCTCAACTTAAACTTGGATTAAATCATAATTTTTAGAATAGGCATAATTTATTTTATTTGTTTTGTACGGTTGCAAAAGTCAATAATGTCAGACGGGGTCTTATTAGCGTCAATGTGATAAATGGTTTCAGCATTATCTAAGATTCCAAGGATCTTTTAACAGGTTATTCAACCATATTTATATTTATCTCCGACCTTTAGTAATATGAAATCATATTTTTTTTAATCTTAGTCATTAGTACAATGATACCTACCAACACCAAGTTTACTTCTGGATTTTAGGTATGAAATTTCGAATTTCAAAAAAATAATGAAAAATTTTTAAAAATTATAATTTGTAAAACTATTAGTCTATCACAATAGACTAGTGGTATGACCATTGAACTGCCAAGTCGAAGATCTCTAATTCGAATCCAAGACATCTGATTTTACAAAAACCATCTGCGTATTAATAATTTATTATCATTCGCTTAAACAGTGAAGGAAAACAGCGTGAGGAAACCTGCATGCCTTAAAGATTTTCTCGACGGCGTGTGTAGTCTGCCAACCCGGACTAGGCCAGCGTTGTGGACTATAGCCTAGTCCCTCTCATTCTGTGAGAGGAGACCTGTACCCAGCAGTGGGACAGTCTATGGGTATGGGTATGCAGAAAATCTACTAACAATGCAAGCAAAGTAGTTGGATTATTAATTGTATATTTATAACCGATAGAGGACCAGCTAAAGTGCTAACTAAGTACATTTAATGATGACTCAACCGATCAAACCAGTATAGCAAAGAAGTTATTTCAATACACTTCCCTATCGATAATGTTCCCCTGTATGCAAGAAGCTGCAGCCACATATTGAGATGATTCGGATTAAGATAACCATGTGGCAAAATATTTCTTCCACAATCACGACTGGGTAGGGTTAAGTATCCTTGGCCCCAGTAGGCGGTACATTTCGAACACGCGTGCCTTCAAGTGCTATGCGAGGAAAGGCCTCACTAATTGATGGGGTCCAGCGACAGCTGAACAACAGCCTGTCTTGGTCGTGGCGAATTTCGCGGATCCCATGGCCATGACTATAGGGCAGGTGAAGGCAAGTGCGGTTTATAATATAAAAGTACTGTCTGTTTATCTGTTTATTTTGACCTTTTCACATTTAAGTCACTGAACAGATTTCGATAAGATATGGCAAGGATCTGTCCCAAAAAGTCCTTTACTCAACGACCTCTCTCCACCCCTACCGAAGTTAAGTTACCCCACCGCTCTTCGTAGTAGTGTCCATTGGCTCTAAAACAAGGGTTATCACTTGAACGAACGCAAACGTAGATGAGCGGCAACCCTATCTGCTTACGCACACATTTGCGTGTCTACAAACGTGATAAACTAGCTTATGTCGTAGTAGTCACCAATGTTGGAATATGGGAAAGAAAAAAAGACAAAGCTATTCTCCAAGCAAATGCAAAAATCTATCAAGAAGGTTTTTTTTTCCTTTTGATGCTAATTTAATCAACCACTTATATTTAGAATGGTAACCTACCAATCTAAATATAAAACAGTGTTCTTTTTTAAGTTCTTTTTTTGCATCACCTCTTTTTGGCATAGATAAAAAGAATTATCTTATTGAGTGACCTAGCAAAGGAAAAATGAGCGTGTGTGTCAGTGATCCGAATGTGAAAGTCTGCCAGTTAGTCTTCTCATGAAATATTGAATAATAATAATAATGTGCAGTCATACATGTGAAGCGAGGGGGATTGTGGAGTCCCTGGGAACCCAGCTCTCGAACACCATACACCTTCGATCCCTTTCCTCAACTGAAACTTATAAGTACTTTGGTATGTCGGCGGCATTGGGAATCAGTGAGGCTAACTTAAAACAATCGTTGCGGGAACGCTTCTTCTGCCGCCTGAGAAATTTTTTAGTTAGTTGGGTTATGCCAGTCTTAATATATTCTTTCGGCAAAGTCAAGTGGACGCAGACTACGCTTGACGCCCTGGATAGGAGAGTCCCTACACTGCTGACGTCATATCTTATGCATCACCCGCGCTGGTCAGTGATGAGGCTGTACATCCCGCGGAAATGTGGGGGTGGCGGCTTTTTGAATGCTAAGACCCTCCACAACCGTGAGATATGCAGCCTCAGAGAATATTTTCTCCATGCTGACGCGGGGATGAATCGAGATGTCGTCGCAGTGGATAAAGGACTTACCCCGCTTACCTTAGCTAAAGAGAACTGGCGCAAACCTCAAGTACTAAGCACTAATGATCGCATGGTGGTATGGCAGGGTAAGGAACTCCACGGGCGCTTTTTTCGGGCCTTACATGGGCCTGATGTTGATCTGTTAGCGTCCGTGGCCTGGTTACGCTTCGGTGACCTCTTCGGGGAGACCGAAGAGTTTATTTGTGCAATTATGGATGAAGTTATATAATTCTTACATTGATCAAGAATATTATCAGTACCTATGTACTTACATATTTAATATAATCAATAAGAAGATTGTCAATATTATTACTTAGTCATTAGAAATAGTCCTTATCTATTTCATCATCATCAACCCGTATACTGTCCCACTGTTGAGCACAGGTCTCCTCTCAGATTGAGAGGGATTAGGCTATAGTCCACCACGCTGGCCTAGTACAGGTTGGCAGACTTCACACACTATCGAAAAAAATCTTTAATTAAGGCATGCAGGTTTCCTCACGATTGTTTTCTTCGCTGTTTAAGCGAGTGATAATTAATTATTAATACGCACATGGATTCGAAAGTCTTGGCAGTCCAATGGTCATAACTCCGCTTTATCTATTTATAATTAAGAAATTCTTTGACACTGTAGTAACATTTAGCAATAAGCCATTTGGTCACTGCATCTTCTTGTCTTTATCTACACATGAACATAATAAAATAAAGCATACAAACAGGTTTGATCTCAAAGGAAGCTTTGAAGCTTTGCTATTTTTAATCAACAATTAAAGTGGTTCCACAATAAATGAACTTGTTTTGTCATCATTTAGGTATAGGTAGATATGTTTTATCATTCTATATATATATGTGGACCTTTAGTGGTTGTTATAATTCCTCTGAGGAACGCAGAACCGTACAGTTGTGTCCTTGTATATAATTTTATTTATACAAAATGTATTCAAAATATTCATGTTTAGTGCTTCTGTTATCCGTGGTATATTCAGTTAATACAGAGATAGGTATGTTATGCTCTTTTGTTTTGTTTTAATAACCTATAAACGAAAATATAATAAAAAAGACGTGTGTAGTACCTACCAAAAAAACTTACATGTTTAGATAAAATTATTTCTTAAATATTGTGCATAAATTTGCATTTCGGTAAAAATAAAAAGCTAAGCTACATAAAACAACTAATAAATAATTAACTCGACTTGTATAAATAAAAAACCTTCAATACAATAAATACTTAGTTTGGCCATAAATACTGTTACAATTAAAAAGAAACAAAATATTACATTTTAATTTGGAATCTGTAATTTTTATATGATTGTTCATTGTGTTTTCTCATTTTGGCGCCAATACATTGTACAATATTTTGCGATATTAAAATGGAGTGAGGTGATAAAGAGAACCAAATCACTGTGATGTCATTACACAAAGTAGGTATGGAGGCAAATGCAATTTTTAAGTCTCCGTACGCTTGGTATTAGTCAAATATTTGTGGCAGAAAACGAAAGTATGAGACCTCCTCTGTTTGTGGCAGAAAAAGATCTGGCCGTCCTCGTTGTGTTCGTACGAAAAAGGTGGCCAAGCAGTAAGGGAAAGAATTCGAAGAAATCCTGTCCGAAAGCAAAAGATTTTTGATCTCGCGAGATGAAGATAGCACCTAGAACCATGTCACGTATTTTAAAAGATGACTTAGGACTTGCAGCCTATATGAGACGCACTGGTCATTTCTCAACTGATAATTAAAAAAAGAATAGGGTGGTAAAAGCGAAACAACTACTGAAGCGGTACGCAAAGGTACAGAAAAATTTTGATTTTTTTGATTTTTTTTACAATTGAGCAACATTTTAACAAACAACATGACCGTATTTATGCTCAAAGCAAGCTTCCCAATCAGTCGACAGAGTGCAACGTGGGCATTATCTGACTTCAGTGATGGTTTGGTGGGATGTTAGCTATGAAGGAGGGACTGAGTCATATTTTTGTGAAAAAGGTATCAAAATATTGGCACAATTATATATGATACTATTCTTGAGAAGGTAGTTAAGCCCCTTAACAACACCATGTTCAATAACCAAGAATGGTCCTTCCAGCAAGAGTTGGCGCCGGGTCATAAAGCTCGGTTCACGCAGTCTTGGTTGGAAACAAACGTTTCGGACTTCATCAGAGCTGAAGACTGGCCGTCGTCTAGACCCGATCTTAATCCGCTGGATTATGATTTATGGTCAGTTTTAGAGAGTACGGCTTGCTCTAAACGCCATGATAATTTGGAGTCCCTAAAACAATCCATACGATTGGCAGTGAAGAATTTTCCAATGGAAATAGTGCGTGTTTCTATTGATAACTGGCCACAATGTATAAAGGACTGTATTGCAGCCAATGGAGACAACTTCGAATAAGCTTTCATATATTTTTTTATATATTTATGTATTAAACTAACACACTGTTAAAGTTATAAATGTTATTTGCAATACAAAAATATTCTTTATTACAATAATTATGGCAAGACTAGGTATATACTATCATGCCTTTATTCCCCGAAGTATTAGGCAGAGGTGTACTCCCTAATGTACACCCACAGTTTGCCGGTTATTTAGGTCCCCTAAAAAAGAGCCTATTTCCATTAACACAAATCTAAACTCCGAGCTGCTATTGAGAATTTCATAGGAGAAACCATTAACACTTTGCTCAATTTGGGAATCTAACCGATGTTCTCAAGCGTATACAACAAATAATAATTATAATGATTTCGAAAAAAAAAATATTAGTACATTTTTGTTTTTAAAAGTCATCCATAAACAAACCAAAATTAAAATAAAACTACTTTTTACGGATTTTATCGCGCTATATTGATTGTTTTAATCCCGACGTTTCGGACCCGTTACAACGTCCATGGTCACGGGTAGACTCCCCGTTAAAAGTCATTTTATTTCAATGTATAATATTCGCGTAAATGACAGAAATCAATATGCAAACCAAAATTTTATTCACAATTCTACAGAAAAGGAACTCACCAAAACTACACTAAAACTAAAAAAACTTTTTCAGCGTCGTTTCTTCCCATAAAATGCAAAGCAGATGATTCAAAATGCCTTAAGGAGGTGACACAAGCGAGTATTCCTAAATTCGCCGCCGGCGTTCCCGAGCTCGGTATAGAAATATTGGATCCGTTCCACATGAAGACCTTAGACGCTAGCACTCCTGGACTGAACCTGAAACTGTGGGACGTCACTGGCACTGGACTTACGGACTGCATCGCTAAAAAAGTGCAGTAAGTGCAATCATTTTATCATCATAATAATCTTCCTGCTAATCCCTTTTCATCTAAGCCATCTTAGTCAGTCTTCATCCCTTCATCAAGACAAACTTTGTAATATTTTTTCTGGAAATAAATTATTTTATTATTATTTTTTATTCTGACGGACTAAGTACTATGCGTTTCAATTAAGAATAGGACTGACCTCCAGCCATCTTGTGACGACATAGCTGTCAATTCAACCAGCCAGCTAGGTAGGGTGAGCAAAACAGATATTTTTGAAATAATATTTTTTATATATTTAAAATATTCCACCGATTGTTATTTAGAAGAAAATTAGATATTTTATTACCCGTGTTTATAATAAAACTAAAGGTATCGTTGTCTTGAAATATTTCCCTTTTTTTTGTTTTTATTTTCGATTCATTTGATGTGGTTAATTTCTTTTTGCCAATCGTCACTAGTAATTTAATCAATAGTTTCCAGTGTTAGATTCTCAATTTGGCTTTCTAATTGTTGAACATTATTGTCAGCTACCCTACACTTATAAAGTGCCAGGTATATTCAATTAGATTTAAATAACAATTATAGGGTGGCAGCTTTAAAACTTCAAAGCCTAAAAATGGGAGTTTAAAATATTGTCTATAATATAGTGTTTTTGGCAGGTTGTGCCGTTTTATAAACTCGAAGAGTTCCGGGTTTGGTATTACTGCTTATAAATATATTATTAAGCTTTAAAATTTCAAAAGATAAAATTAATTTTCTTTGCAAGCTGTACTTTTTTGACAGATCGGGGTCATTCGAGGTCATTGACGTTCCTATTCTTATTTGAAACGCATAGTAGGTATATAATTGAAAAGGGAGTAATATAACATACCATGACGCTTATATTCTCTGAAGGGTTCGGCAGAGATTTACGAATGCACACTAGGGTGAAGCGTCGACGCATGGAAAAAAAATGTCATCGGATTGATTTTGAATACCTGCAGAAAATTGCATTTAGCAAAATTTTCTCTCTCTCACGCAGTAAGGTTTTTTTATACCACTAATGTGGCAAACAAGCAAATGGCCCAACTGATGGTAAATGTTACCGTAGCCTAAAGACAGTTGCAACACCAGGGGCATCCCTTGCGCGTTGCTGACCCTTTAAAACGAAAGAGGAATAGTTGGGTTGGTAGTATAAGGGTCAAAGTCAAACAACTCTTTATTTCTTCTTTAGGCTATGATGTTTTAATGCGCCAACTAAATAAAAACTTTAATAAATCATTAAAGTTTTTTAAGTCTTTCAGTCAGAACAATATACGCCCAAACTGTTCCTTACTTTATTACATAAACATCTCTGACACTTACGCAATAGTTACACAAAAATTGATTTCCATGATCAATTTCTTAATTGAATTTCTTGTGGGACTTTTAAATGTTTCCTTTCAGGGAATCAATCATCTTCATCATAAACCTATATACTTTCCCACTGCTGGGTACATGTCTCTTCTCAAAATGGGGTTAGCCAGCAGTGAAAAGATTTCTTTTTGGACCATCAGTTAGGAAACTTTTGGAGAGAAATTCTCTGACGCGATAAAATTCATTAAACGAAAATTTAAAAGGGGAGCTTTTAAATTTTAAGTTAAAATCCTTAAATAATAAATATTCTTGAGAAATCGATTTCAGCCCCACATTGGCAACTTTATCATTAGGTCCTTCTTCGTTCATTTAATATACTTACAGGATGTTTACAATCTTAAGATAATTTTCTAAATTATGTTTTCAGTGCAAACTGCCGCTTGTGATTTTGCTTAATTAGAATAATATTAAATATTAATTTTGCAGCCTTGCTTGTCAGCAATTATTGTTAGCTGTATTTTTTTAGTTAATTTCACTAAAAAAAATACACTAACTACTAACACAGTGCAGTGATAGCCTAGTGATATGACCACAGGACTGCCAAGTCAAAATTCTTGAGTTCGAATCCAAGGCAAACACCTCTGACTTTTCGAAATCATGTGCGTATTTACTTAGACTGTGAAGGAAAACATCGTATGAAAACCTTTTCTCGTCCGAGTATAAAGTGTGGCCTACACTAGGCCAGCGTGGTGGACCGTAACCTAAACTATCTCAATCTGAGAGGAGATCCGTGCCCAGCAGTGGGACAGTATATGGGTTGATAATAAGCTACTAACATGGTATTTTTCTTACAGACGTGACGTCACAAAATCAAACCTTAAAGTCAAACTTGAATGCAATGTTGACTTTGCCGGCAAATATGAGATGAAAGGCCAAATTGTTAAATTGCCCATTGAAGGAAAAGGCAATGCTCACGTTGTTCTCAGTAAGTCTTGACCCTTTTTCCTTTATCCCAATTTAAATTTCTGGTAATTAAAATATATTTCCGATCTTATCTGAGTGTTATACTCATAGATTGTTTAACAATAAACTTACTCAACTATGACATTGCTTGCTTGTTTTCGTTTGGAAGTCACAATACTGCAACTAGACTACCACTATAATTTTAACATAATTACCAGAATTTACCTTCTGGTCACTGCAGTACTTACGCGTTTTTCTTTGATAATAAAAGAAAAAAGGTTATTTGTAACAACTTATTTTACAATTTAGAAAGGAAAACGAAGATAGCCATAAAAGTAAAATACTGTGGCGCAGATATCAACGCCCAACCCAAAATATATACAAAAACATTGATCCAGTCTTCCCAAAGAAAGTCAATAAATGGAATGTTGGAGTGGAATGAATGGAAAGGCCATAATAGTTATAACCGTCACCCAATGATAGCGTAGTGTTTTTGTACATACTACCATCAAGCCTATATATTTCTCGAGTTAGGCAGAGGGGTATCAATGTACCTACACCTTCCAGTATTTTTAGGTTCCAATAGGGAGCTCGGAGTTTTGTTAGTGGCAATAGGCTCGTATTGCCACTAACAAAACTCCGAGCTACTGCTGAGAAATTCATAGAAAAACACTTGCTGGATCTGAGATTTGAACCCTCAACATCTAACGTAACAATCGACTAATGAGGTAGTTGTGTTTTTGCGCCGCCTCATATTTCAAAGTCCATATGGACACAATATTATCACAATTCAACAAATTGTAAATAATAATTATCAAATCATGACATCACTAAATTAGCATTTTACTCCAGAGTGAGGTTAATAAACGTTTTATTAGTAACGAATGCTATAAATGCAACAAAATAAAAAGACAGAGTGACGTAAGATAAAATCGAACAAAAAGACGTGATTTATGCACAGTCGCCAGCAGGTCAAGCTATCCAAAACTGACAAATCTTACCAATTGAATATGAACCTTACTGTTTTGTATTAAAGTTTATTTTGGTAGCTTGATGTGCTGGCCTCTATACATGTTATTTTTATAAAGCCAAGCTATGTGGAGCTGTGTGTGTATGTGATAGCATGTGTTTGTAAACGCACCCACGATACAAGAGAAAATGCTAGTGCGACGTGGATGAGATCTGCCTCTCAGATTGTTTTGATCTGAAAGAATTGTTTTAGCAAATCTCTTAGCACTGGCTATAGGAAAAGAGTAAAAGATGGTCATAGAAAAAGTAAGAACGTGTTCTGTAGATAAAATGCCGATATAAAATTACTTTCACATTTCCCAAAAGCATTTGATTTTGGTAATGGTGGACATAAAAAGTTCCTATAGCAGACAGAATTTAATTCTGTCCTAAAGGAAATCGAAGACAAGTTGGCCAAGGAAACTACGGCAGTATGAATTTATATTACTTACGGTGTTGTAAAAATTGTCTTTGATAAAAAATAAGTTAGTAGATAATAGAACTGTTGTTACAGAGTTGTAACGTTAGTTAATTATAAATGTGAATTTAACACTGTCTCTCTGTATTACGCTTTTCCACCATACTGCTGAACCGATTTTGACGAAATTCGGCAGTGAAGCAAGAAATTAGACCTTGAAAAAGGATTTATGCTACCTTTTGTCTCAAAAAGCCATTTGTGATGCGGATGAAGCCGCGGCAAACAGTTAGTAATAAAATATTTCTTTCAGATAAGATAGTCATCTCCGCCGAAGTTGATATTGGTGAGAATATTGGTAAAGACGGACAAAAGCACTGGACTATCAAGAACTGGAGCCACACTTATGATCTAAAGGATAAGTCTGTTGTGGAACTTGAAAATCTGTTCAATGGAAACGAAATTCTTGGTAAGCAGAACATATCTAATATTAAAATATATCCCAGACATATTTCACAATTAAAATGCATATTCAGTCATCATTGTCAAGCGATATACTATCCCACTGCTGGGCACCGGTCTTCTTTCACAAAATGAAAGGGATTATTCTATATTCAACCACACTGGCCTAGTGCGGGTTGGCAGACTTCAAACGCTGTCAAGAAATTCTCTGAAGCATGCAGGTTTCCTCACGATGTTTTCCTTCACCGTTTAAGTGATAATTAATTATATAATAATACACACATGATTTTTAAAAGTCACAGGTGCGTGCCCTGGATTCTAACTCGAGACCTTCGACTTGGCAATCTAATGGTCATACCACTAGGCCATCACTGCTTTCTATTCAGTCACTATTAGATAAAATTACTATCAGAACAAATAACAAAAAATCCTTAACATTCTATTTTTTCAATGAAAGAGAAATCAATCCCAGGCAGGAATCGAACCCGCGTTAATGCAAAATATAATGATAAATAACTATTATTTTTTATGTAATAATATTAATCAATAATGACATCCATTAAAATTACATAGAACAATTTATTGAAGCTCTATTACAGTGATCATCTAGTTAATTCCTTTGGTATCCGAGTGAAATTGCGAGTAACAAATAAATAATTTCCAAATTTTAAATTCCGAACAACTGCAAGTCGGACTTCGCTTACTCGCTCACCGGTTCCGAACAAATTTGTAGGTACATATTATAAATAGTTTAGGAATCGAGTCTAATTTATAATTACAAATGTATATTTTTCAGATTTTTCCCTGTAGGTACGTGTAATAAAAGACGATATTACTTGCCAAATTTCCTAGTTCTAGGTCAACGGAAAGTACCCCTATAAATTTTGGTTCCATTGAGTGTCAAAATATACGTTTGGGCGTCATAAGCTGCCGTATCTTTTTTTACGTTAACTTAGAAGTTTTATTTTTTCACAGCTTCAAGGGATAGACCTAAGTATATTATAATTATGTTAGTTTTAATTTCAACTCGACACCTCCACGCGTTCCCGAGATAAAGGGTAGACAGACAGACGGGCAACAAAGTGATCTTAAAAGGGTTTTGAGGCACAGAACCCTATAAAGATATTTTCTACTTTAGATATTTGTATATCTCTACTTATTCCACAGGTCGTGCTGCCCGCGAGCTGTTGGAAAATAACAGCAACTTGGTTGTCAAAGAAGTAGGACCTCCAATTGTCAAAGCTATCGTCGGCAAGATCATAGGCAATGTCAATAACTTATTCCAAAGCTCTCCTATCAGCGCATTATCTTTGGATTAATGTTCTTACAACTTAGATATATATATTAAGTGCAATATTTGTGATAACGTTATTATGGAATTATTTGGGTCCATTTGAAATAAAAACTTTGGGTACAAACAAGATAATGCAGTTATATCATTTTTTGTTCATATTCTCATAAACCGATTCGTTGGTTATTATTTTTTCTCTTCACCTATTTTTCCAAAATACCGATCATTAAAAATTTGGTACAAAGCAGATTGCCAGTATTATCGTGCTGAAAAATGCAATCCCTACTCCCTACTAATATTATAAATGCGAAAGTAACTCTGTCTGTCTGTTACGCTTTCACGTCTAAATCACTGAACTGATTTTAATGAAATTTGGTACAGAGATAGAGTTGACCTTGAGAAAGAACATAGGATAGTTTTTATCTCGGACTTTTGAAGAGTTCTCTTGGAAACGCGATATAACCGAACACGACGCGGGCGAAGCCGCGGGCGGAAAACTAGTTAACCATAAATTAAGCTGCAATCTTTGTTATATTACATACATCCATACATACCACCACGCCTGTATTCCCAAAAGGGTTAGGCAGAGGTGTACCAATGCATACCCACAGTTCGCCAGTATGAAGTCCCATGTGGGAGCGAGCCTATTGCCATTAACCAGGTACAAATCCAAACTCCACGCTGAGAGTTTCATAGAAAAACCCAATAACACTTTGCTCGACCTGGGAATCAAACCCAGGACCACTAGCGTAGCAGTCACTAATGAGAAAGTTATAATACGTGAATAATGTAACATATTGATTTCTGACATTTACGCGAATATTATACATTGAAATAAAACTAGTTTTTACGGATTTTATCGCGTTATATTGATATTATTAATCCCGACATTTCGGACCCTTTACAGCGTCCATGGTCACGGGTAGACTGACAGTCAACGTATCAATATAATGCGATAAAATCCGTAAAAAGTAGTTTTTTTTAATATGGCAACTCTAAACTAGACAGTGTATTTCACATTTTGGATTGCCACGTTATGTTTTCCAAACATCCAAAAGAATAATAGATATAAAACACAACTCATACAAATATTTCAAATAAAGTTATTTAGAAAAGGAAAAATTGGACCGCGGGCAGGATTCGAACCTGCGTCTTCTGGTTAGGTACACCAGACGCTATGACCACTAAGCCACCGCGACTCCTACCCGTCATGTCGAATTTTTCCTTCCTATACTGAATTTACGTCTTTATGGTGACGTCAGTAACACCTATTGAAATGCAAGTTTTTGCTTTTCAACCGACACAACTTACTTTACAGTTAGTTAAATGTCGAACGATGCCACCTTACCTTGTAACTATCTTTTTTTTATAATGATTTTGGATAATGATATTTATTTTTCAAATATATATCATTATCCTGTCATCATACTGTCATCAGCACTAAACACTGCGTTGGTAACATAATAAACCATAAAAGTACAATTATTTTGGATCTTCACACGCAGCCGAGGAATATAAAAACGTCAACAGAACAGTGAATGTAGGGAACACATGGTGGCAATTAATGTCATCGGCTAATTTACAGACAAAAGGGAATGCCGCTATTAAATCTGTTTTGGTACAATAAGAGGGACATGGAAATGTTATAAACGGTGGGGCTCGTCTTATAACTAAGCTGATCAACCGATCTGCAAGGATAAGCTGCGCTAATCGCGGTCATTCTGTGGATGGGTGACCATTCTTGACAATCGAAACTTCTCCGTGCCTCGTCCCAGTCGTCATATGAATATCTAGACAGTCGATAGTGGTAGTCAGAAATCAAAAAAGCCTAAGGGGAACATTTGCGTAGGCCACATAAAAAAAGGCTCAAAGCCACCAGACTGTTCAAAGCCGACTACCTATGTATATTTAGCCTACAAAGTACTCACATTTACATTTTATTGAGTTAAACTTAATTATTAAGAAAAATATATTATTATCACAGTAACCATTTCAGTAATGTCTGCTAATATCAAATTAAATAAATAATAGTCTACTAAACAAAAAATAAAGAGATTGCCATTGACAGTAAGAGCTGACCAGCCCCGACAGACGGCACCCGTTCACGAGTATGACGTGCGTATATCATATCAATGTTTACTTCACGAGGCTTCGTATGTTTTTGCAACGATATGCAAAGTTTATGTAGATTTAACGTCAATGCCAAAACACGAGGTACAACCAGTTTTAGCAAAGCTAGAATGAGTTTCCCGAATTAACTTATTATTTCCCTAACACCTCCATAATATTGAAATAAAACTACTTTTTACGGATTTTATCGCGTATATTGATATTATTAATCTACCCGTGACCATGGACGCTGTAAAGGGTCCGAAACGTCGGGATTAATAATATCAATATACGCGATAAAATCCGTAAAAAGTAGTTTTATTTCAATGTATAATATTCGCGTAAATGTCAGAAACCTCCATAATAGATGGAAGATGAGAAATATGGAATTCCTGGAATTATACTAAAAGGTTTATTATAGATATTGTTATATACTTACTAGCTGCCCCGCAAACGTTGTTTTGCCATAAAAAAAAAAATTTAGGGGTATGAAAAATAGATGTTGGCCTATTCTCAGACCTCCCCGATAAGCACAAAAAATTTCATCAAAATCGGTCAAGCCGTTTCGGAGGAGTATGGCAACGAAAACTGTGACACGAGAATTTTATATATTAGATAGCTGACCCCGCAAACGTTGTTTTGCCATAAAAAAAAATTTAGGGGTATGAAAAATAGATGTTGGCCTATTCTCAGGCCTCCCCGATAAGCACAAAAAATTTCATCAAAATCGGTCAAGCCGTTTCGGAGGAGTATGGCAACGAAAACTGTGACACGAGAATTTTATATATTAGATATAACGAATAGCAGGACGATTGACGTTAGAAAACTTGTTCTATCGTCAATCGTTCTGCTATTCGTTGAGATGATTGCATAGAAACAAGTATTTTATATACCTACTATACATAAAAAATATAGATAAAAACAGCAATTATAATAAAACATATATATATAATCTTGTGATTTATGATCGTAATAAATTCATACATTTATTCAATCAAAGCATGATTTATGATGTCAAATGTATGTAACAATAGGTTTATTCTGCGATGAATTAATAATAATAATTAATTGACTAAAACTGTTACAAATAACCCTGACTCCAGAGCTAGGTTAGGATACTTGTGTTTCAAGAGTCAGTGACTTCTTCCAGTACAAATTGTTACATTTTTACAAGTTTTTACAACCAAGATTAATTTTTAATTACGACAAATTGTGAAGAAAGAAGTGAGTTGCAATGTTTTTTATAATATTAAAATAGTGCTATCTTCTACACTACTATTATAAAGAGAAAAGATTTGTATTTTTGTGTGTATGTTTGTAATGAATAAACTCAAAAACTACTGTGCCGATTTCAAAAATTCTTTCACCATTGGTAAGCTACATTCACCCTGAGTAACATAGGCTATATTTATTGCTAGAAAAGATTAGGAAATCTTATGTCCACCCATGCGAAGCCGGGACGGGCCGCTATAGTTAATAAATTAATTGATAATCTTTTTATCGATTCATCAGAATAAACTCTAGGTATCCTCATATCCTATCTACCTAGGCATAAACCTATAAAAGTAATTATAATTATATTATCTATGGGAGTTATCCTTATTAATTATATAGGTATAATTTACTGAGGGTAATTGGCACATCACGACATTATAGAAAATATCAGAGGTGAATATAGGTCGATTATAACCGATCGAATTAAAAACTAGTTTGTTGAGTATATTCGAAAAGATTCCAATATATTTTATAATATTTATTTCTAAAGCACTGACTGTCACGAGATCATCTAGGTCATAGTAATCGCACTTAATAGTGGAAAGCGCGATTACTACACTAGAGAATCGATTCGATTCTCAGATCGAGAAATTTTAAGCTTCTACACGTTGTTTGGATTCGTTCGATTACATGATCAATGCATGTTCGAAGGCAATAAACTCCTATAATACCTTACCTAACGTACCTGTGAAGTGTGTCTATAGGATCACGGACGCTAAATTGTTACTTTTAAGGAATTACAAAATGTTTCACAAACGCATGCAACAGGCCACGATATCCAGTATTACTAAGCCTAGATATTATGCGAGATCAGCTAATATGGGAAAATAATAGGCCTGTTGTGCATCCGTTTGAGTCCTATGTACTGTACACCTGTGTATATTTCTTCGAGGATACAGGTTTGATGGTATGAAAATTCAACACATAATGGCTGAATCTATCTATCTATCTATCAGCCACAGACGTCCACAGCTGAACATAGGCCTCCCCTAATGATCGCCACAAAAATCGGTCTTGCGCAGACCGCATCCACCGACTCCCTGCGACCCTCACGAGGTCGTCCGTCCACCTAGTTAGGCGCCGTCCTATGCAGCGCTTTCCTATGCGTGGTCTAATGGCTGAATGGTTTACTTCAACTTTAAGAAAGGTAAGGCATAGTGGGAGTAATTCCACTCAAATTGGAGCTGCCCGACTGGGGAAGTACCTCCTACTTGCATAAAATCGAAGTGAAATAACACTGCTTTAAGCTGTGTTGTGTTCCTTACGGTGAGCAAGGTTGTCAGTGCTCCGCGAGGAAGCGTAGTGTTGGCAGTGTGGGGGACTTTGACCCTTATACTGCCTACACCTGGCCCCGCTCGCTGGACTCTCTAGAGGGCAAGGCTTCCCCTCGCTTCACTAGAAGGCTCACGTGGATCAAACACGTAGGCAATCTACCAGGGGTATACTTTAACCCTGCGATTGGTGCGATTGAAGTCCACAAAAACAATATTATATATTTGAATGGCTGGTACGTGCGTGTAAGAATGTAATATAAACGCACGTACCTACGGCACGATTTCTTGCATTATATTAATATGTTGTACATTATATATATATATCGGGTGTCCCAAAACTCAACGATAACCTGGTACCGGGCGAGAGGCCAAGGTATACCAGTTATGATAAAAATTAAAAAAAAAAACTATGTCACTTAGTCAAGCGATGATAGACATAAGAATTTGACACCCTTGGTCGCATTTTTAGGTGCTGTGATCGCAATTTTCACAATTTTACAGTGATTTTTTTAATAATGTTATCTCAAATAACAGTGCTATTAATCGTAACCACAAATGAAAGTAATAATCATTGTTAACTAAGTAAAATTAATTAAATTTTGACGAGTTATGGTTTATAAAATTTATGTCAGTCAACTTTGACACTCTACGTTGGAAAAAAAATGTACTACACTACCTATGGCAAGTTTTTTTTAAAAAGATGGCCCATTTAGTCTAGATTTCAAAATAGTACAACACTTGCCAATAAAACTGCTATTTTGTATTTTTTGCGAAAGAAACTCATGGAAAACTTAATCAAAATAAAACGGTAAATTATCGTAACACTTTATTATCCTCCTAAAACTAAAGCAGATGCTCAAATTGTTTCCCTCCAGCACGAATACAAGCTCTGCATCGCCTCAGAAATGACCTGTTCACCAGTCTTGCAAATCTCCTCGCATTGATTTGTTCTGATGCTGCATCAATTTTTTGGCGCAATTCGGTTACATTTTGAATTGGTTTTGAGTAGACCTTTTCTTTTATGCATCCCCAGTAAAAAAAATCTACTGGATTCAGGTCTGGGGAACGAGGGGGCCATGAAATTGGTCCAAGGCGTCCGATCCATTTACCGGGATATAATTCGTTTAAATATTCTCTTACAAGCCGGGCATAATGTGCTGGGCAACCATCTTGTTGATACCACATTTCTCTGTAGATGTTGAGTGGTACATCTTCTAGCAATGTCGGCAAATCATTTTGAAGAAAATGCAAGTAGGTGGCGCCATCTAAATTTTCAGTCAACTCAAATGGTCCAACTATTTGACCATTTAATATTCCTGTCCACATGTTGACTTTAAATTGGTACTGGGATCGATCCTCACGCATCAAATGCGGGTTTTCCGTATGCCAACCATGAAGGTTATGTAAGTTTAAATAACCAATACCAGGTATTTTTTTTAAATGAGGGATCCCTACGCATAGCATACGAAATAGCAGTTTTATTGGCAAGAAAAGTGGCAAGTGTTGTACTATTTTGAAATCTAGACTAAATGGGCCATCTTTTTAAAAAAAACTTGCCATAGGTAGTGTAGTACATTTTTTTTCCAACGTAGAGTGTCAAAGTTGACTGACATAAATTTTATAAACCATAACTCGTCAAAATTTAATTAATTTTACTTAGTTAACAATGATTATTACTTTCATTTGTGGTTACGATTAATAGCACTGTTATTTGAGATAACATTATTAAAAAAATCACTGTAAAATTGTGAAAATTGCGATCACAGTACCTAAAAATGCGACCAAGGGTGTCAAATTCTTAACTTTTTCGAAAAATGTCTATCATCGCTTGACTAAGTGACATAGATTTTTTTTCTTAATTTTTTCATAACTGGTATACCTTGGCCTCTCGCCCGGTACCAGGTTATCGTTGAGTTTTGGGACATCCTGTATATATATATATATATATATATATATATATATATATATATATATATATATATATATATATATAATATATATTTGTCCTCACAAAGAACAGACTTATGGTAACTATGTAGTATGAAACTTATATCTATTTAAGTGCATGTTTATTTTAGTCTACTATATGTGAGGAGCTGGTGTCTGAGTTAGGCTAAAAATGCCTGTATTACAGATCACCAGGTCCCCACCCAACGGAATAACAAGAGCATTAACTAAGTACAATCATAATTGAATAACATTTATGAAGTTGTAACGGACATATAGAATGCTAGGACCACATAAATTTTCTTACCTATCTTTTTTCGTAGCGAGATTTAACTAAGAGAAAAGGTGCAAGTTATGAGGGTAGACTAAGGGAAATTCTTTGGTATTCCTGAAAAATTTGTGTTCCGTATCCGAGATCCGGTTACTTATGAAGATGGCTACTATTGAAAGAAAAAGTTTGTATGTATACTGACCTTGTTTAAACGAACCTGCTCTATGGTAGGTATCTGAGTTGCAAATTCGAAACCCTGATTATTATTTTGTCAAAAGCTTATATCAAGTTTTCTTTCGATTACGCAATGCTCTACTGCACTGGCCTTGTTCGGATTAATAAATTAAAAGCGACCGAGAAAATCTCCCGGAAGCAGCATTCAGGTGGATTCCACACAATATTTTCCTTCACTGTTTATGTGAGTGATAATTATTTATGTACGCACATGATTGCCTTGGATTTAAACTCGAGACCTTTGACTTGATAGTTCATGGCCATACCACTATTATAGGCTATCACTACCGACATGCAATATCATCATCAACCCATATACTGTCCCACTGCTGGGCACGGATCTTCTCTCATATTAAGAGGGATTAAGATATAGTCCACCACGCTGGCCTGGAGCGGGTTGACCTAGACTTCACAAACCGTCGAGAAAATCTCTAAGGTATGCAGGTTTCCTCACAATGTTTTCCTTTACCGTTTAAGCCAGTGATAATTAATTTTTAATACGCACATGAATTCAAAAAGTCAGAGGTGCATGCCTTGGATTCGAACTCGAGACCTTCGACTTGCCAGTCCAATGGTCATACCACTAGGCTATCACTGCTTCATGTAATATTAAAATATTCAAGAGTATATACTCTTGAATATTTTCCAGAGACACCAATCACCATTGGCTTGAGGTAAAGCATTCTACGCTAAACCAATCGGTTTAGCGTATGAATGCTTTAGATCTGCAAGGTGCGCTGCTTATCGACGGTCGGTGAGCGCTACATCTACAGCCTGATTTGTCATACACACACCTATGACAATAATTAGTGGTAGTCAGAAGCCTAACAAGCTTGACAACCAGTCTATCCTCAGGATACCGGTATTACCCAGAAATCGGGTTGCAGAGGTCTGATGGCAGTCGCTTCGTATAAAAAACAGATATAAAACTGCATCTGGATAGACTGAAAACCGACTCCAAAACTGTAGGCAAAAACCTTGGAGGATGATGACTAATCACCAGAACTTGAATGCATTTTAAAATGCCTCCACCATTGGCATTTCATGATTTTTTATTTTTTTTTTATATGAGAGGTTTCGGGTGTGCCGACGATCCGAGCTGCTTTACGCTGTATACGGTCAAAAGGAAGGAGAAGATATTATAGTGTCAAAATTCCCTTGAATCGTCTGTCTCCGGGGTGCCGGTGTGTCAGTCTAGTGCCGAGCCTAGCAACAAGTTACTTAAGCTTTAGATGCTTCGCCACCGCGATTCCTACCCGTCATGTCGAATTTTTCCTTCACATACTGAATTTACGTCTTTATGGTGACGTCAGTAACACCTATTGAAAAGCAAGTTTTTGCTTTTCAACCGACACGACTTACCTTTACAGTTAGTTCAATGTCGAACGATGCCACCTTACCTTCTAACTATCTTTTTGTATATTTTTGGCATTTTCCATGCTAAGATTTTAAAGTTATTTAGGCTTAGTGGTCATAGCGTCTGGTGTACCTAACCAGAACACGCAGGTTGGAATCCTGCCCGCGGTCGAATTTTTCCTTTTCTAAATAACTTTAAAATCTTAGCATGGAAAATGCCAAAAATATATAAAAAGATAACCTGTATTAATACATTGGGCTATTATGACATTTAAGATTTCTTATCGAGTTTGCAGTGCATGAGTTGTTGAGTAAAAGCTTTATAATAAAGCGCTTAAAACGTAGTCGTTCGTAGTCGTAGCTACCCGTGGCATCACAAAGTTATGGTCCTATCAGAATACCAGCGCTGTAGCATTATGTTTTTGATAATGTCGCAGCATTATGCTGAGATAGGGGGATTATGCTTTTTGGCCTCGTACAGGATAGCTGTAAGCTATAACTGTAGTTATTTACTTAATTTATGTACGAGTTTAAAGAAAAAGTCTCGAAAAATAATCAGGGCAGCAGCATCACACTAAATATAGTGTGTTGCTGGAAACTGACTTCTACGAAATTATTGTCTTGATCTTATTTAAAAACTAATTACGTGTCCCTTTGAATAATTGTAATTTTTTCCTAATCAAAATAACTACTTAAAATTATAACAAGCCAACAGCGAGAAAGTTTCAAAACATAAATCTTTGTTTTAGCTGTTCTAGTGCGATTGTATCTCAATACCATAATGTATTACTTTTAGAAATAGAACAAGTTTAATCCAAATTTGTTCTAAAATCAGATTTCTATGTTCATGCGTCATCAGAAATCGAATATATTTAAATCGATTTAAATATTATTATTGTTCTAGGACATCGACTTGATAATTTTGTATTTCGCGGGAATTAACATTGCATAATTGGAATCATAATAATATTATAGTTTAAATTATAATGTAAATAAGAATTGTAATAAGAGAAAATGTATGTATTAGTAACGTATGTATTCTTGTACACAGGTTTTTAAGCGTCCTTGCTTTTCATAACCTAAGATAATTTCTTTTGTCAAGCAAATTGTGTACTAACAACTTTATAATCTGCATTTAAAATAATTAAAAATATAGGAAAATAATTACAGTCATTCGATTCTTAACTGTAATCTATTGCACTTATTAGCAAAAAGTTGCGGGTAGTTTCGAAACTTGTTGACATGAAACAAGTTGTATGTTTTAATCATTATGTTTGTCGTGTATCTTCGCTTTTGAAGTGGTATTGATAGAAAAGAAAGTTCTATAGTTATTAAATTTATCGTGTATTTAAATGTAAAACAGTGTACACAAACTCTGCCAAAAGAGGAATTCTGATAAACTGTGTGTTTTTCGCTTGTGAATTATTTTTTCGAATTGATACTTGCCAATTTGATTGTTTTTTGCATTCTATTGTGTCTGAAGACGCCAGCACCTAGCACACCACTGACAAAGACAGGAAATGTGGCCCCGATCGGTGAGTTAATACATGAATTTGATCAAACTTATTTTGGTATTAACAGTATTCCCATATGTAGGTATATAGGTATCGCTCTCATTCTCGCAGAGGAGTGATCAAAAGTAATTTATATTTCATGATTAGAATATTGTATTGTTTCACTATAGAATGCCAAGAAAACTGAGTTTTTATAAATAACTTAAGTAATTAGGAGTTGGAATAATTATAATTATTACTAATATGTACAAATATACTATTAAATTCAAAATTGTAAACCTCGCCGATGAATGTGTACAATAAATATAGGTCTTGAAATATTTACTGTTGTATGCCCATAATAGGCGAAATATGATGTAGGTACTTTTAATACTATAGCATCCTGTAACCGTGTTTCTTGCAGATAAAAAATTCTATTTCTATTATGTAAATGAAATAACTACTTATTTTTAGTTTTTTTCCAATATTTATTCAATAAGTTTTGATGCAAGTATTTGTATCTTTATTGTGTCTAAAATACAACCTACTTTATCAAATTAGCTTTATAGTCGTGCATAAAACGAAGTGTTTTTGATGATGAAGATCTAAATATTATTATCTTTTTGTATTTTTTTGGCATTTTCCATGCTAAGATTTTAAAGTTCTACTGACGTCACCATAAAGACGTAAATTCTGAATGTGAAGGCAAAATTCGTCATGGCGGGTGGGACTCGCGGTGGCTTAACGGTCATAGCGTCTGGTGTACCTAACCAGAAGACGCAGGTTCGAATCCTGCCCGCGGTCGAATTTTTCCTTTGCTAAATAACTTTATATATTATTGATTTCTAAACATTCGTTTAATTATAATAAAAATACAGAACTGTGATAATTTAAAGTATTGACAACTTTTTATGGATTACCAACTAGATTTTGATTTTGATTAAAACCCGACATTTAGACTTTAACGTTTTTTGTTTTCAAACCTGTAATATTAAGTGGTAAAATAGGTAACTACTAAGAATGTAACTATATAAAGTTATTAAGCAATGGAAAAATTCGACCGCGGGCAGGATTCGAATTTAGGCTTAATAACTTTAAAATCTTAGCATGGAAAATGCCAAAAAAAAAAAAAAACAAAAAGATGTAACTAAGTATATAATTTATACCACCATACAAGTTGGCGTAACGGACATTGGATTTATCGGATACAAAACACACTATTGGGCTGTCGTCGAATCGCAGCGATAACCCTGTAACCATAAATCAATGGATATCAACACCGAGATTATTCCTTATTTTCGAGTATTATCAATTTATGAAAGTGCTTCCTGGAGTTTAGGGCTGCTACATACGGAACTATTTGTACAATTAATAATTTTACAACTGCATTTCGACTCCTTAGCCCATCCTTAATACATCGAGGCCTTTCCGTACCTCGGAGAGGAAATAAAACTGTCGGTCCCTGTTGTCTATGACAATCGTTGGTGGTAGTCAGAAACACGAAAAGTCTAACAGCCAGTCTCTTCCTAAGGATAGATTGGAACTAGATCCCAACAAAGTTCGAATTGTCTAGAACGGTGATGATAATCGCATATCTTTAGCTTTTCTTTTCACCTTAATTTTAGATTACCTTTAGCTAGCGAAGGTTAGCTCAACCAAACTTTCCTATTTAGTGAACTGCTAAACATATATTCCTCGGATTAATATTAAATTATTCTACTATATATAGTTATGTTGAGTTCCAGAAATTATTATTCCAGAATTTTATAATACACAGAAATTTAGATTGTTAAGTAGTTTAAGTTTAGATTGTTAAGTAGTTTTTTTACTAAAACATAATATAAACATTATAGAATTTAGAATTATTATCTTTTTGTATATAAATTTTTTTGCATTTTCCATGTTAATATTTTAAAGTTATTTTATTTTCGTCACCAGATAGACGTAAATTCAGAATGTGAAGGCAAATTTGGACCTGGTGGGTCGGAGTGGCGGTGGCTTAGTGGTCATAGCGTCTGATGTACCTAACCAAAAGATAGTTTCGAATACTGCCCGCGGTGACTTGATATATTTGGTGATAATTATTTATTTAGGTATTTATTATGGACCTTCAACACAGGATACACACAATACATGTTCAAAATAAAAATAAGAAGAATACTGCAGCTAAAACTTGGAGCCATGCGAAAAACTATCTAATGATCTGGTTGTACTCATTAGCATCTAACACGCCCCTCCATAATCCGTTATTATGCATAAACTCAAAAAGACCCCACTTAGGTATGACGCACATTTTTGCAACAAAAAACTGGTTTCGAAACTCTCACATAAATTATCATAATGTAACATGAACCCTCAAATGAGGAAGAAAACCGAATTAACCGGGGCGTTACTAACTACCAATCAATAACAAACTGATTTATTTCTGTGGGGTGTTGATATCAATGAAAAAATCTTCAACTACATTTAGGGCTTGGTTGCATTGTAAGCGGACGAAAAATGCTAATTGTAGTTAAACTGTAATGGACTATAACCGAATCCCTCTCAATCTGAGAGAAGACCCAAGCAGTGGGACAGTGTATGAGTTGATGATGATTGATGAGTAAGAAAGAAAAGAAAGTAAGAAAAATATTTATTGACACAGTCTTGGACAATGCACACAGTAATATTAAAAACATGATGGAAGTACATATAAAATAAGGAAAAAAAAAATTCGTAGAGAGTAGTAGAGTAATAATAAACTACACCAATCAATCTATTGATAGTGACGATTCTTAGCACATCAAAACCGCGAGTCTTGAAGACCAAGTTAAGTCATTGGTCCTGGTTGTCATACAAACCTGTCAATCGTAAGTCCCTTTGTGTAACATCGGTGTTTGATCAAAGCCAGTTCCGTAATGTTTTCTTTTAGCCATTAATTATTTATTTTTTGTCGTCTTTTTCTAATGTCGTCTTGCCTTGTCAAGGCACTTAGCAGACATTATAGAAATATAATTATTACGACACTGTGAGGACAGGGTTTTTCAGGTTTTACTATATCATCCACTCACCTAGCCTTAGGTCTTCCTACACTCTCTGTGCCTACTCTCGGTCGCCGTTTCGTCAGGAATCTACTCCACCAGCCATCACCACGTCAAACCAAGTTTTTACCGTGGGTTTTTCATTGAATTCATTAAAAACAGTAACAACGCTTCTACCCGCTATAACACCCACTGCACCCTTACCACGGTATCGTGTAAACAGCAAACATTTTACCGCTATCGCAGAGGGGCGGTTGACACGTGCCGAAACCATTCGCGTGACGTATCGAGATGTGCTCTTGTAAAACGACTAACGAATGAGTTGAGGTTTTGTTCGAGTTTCGAGGGGAAATGGCTTTACGACCTACTGCTATCAGATTGGATCAACGAGGGAAAAAAGCAAAGGTCTTGTCTACAAATTAGGTAAATATTTTGCAAGTAATTTCCGAGTAGAAGAGAATGAAAATCATCGTACTTTATAGATTTCTGATGCTTACGCGAATATAAGACATTGTATTTTTGATACAATATTTTTTTTAACCATTATAGTAGCAAACAACCATACGGTCTACCTGATAGTAAGTGGTTACCGCAGTCTATAGACGCTTGCAACACCAGGGGTGTCACTTACGCGTTGCTGAACCTGTAAAACGAAAGGCGAATAGTTGGGTTGGCAGTATAAGGCTCAAAATCCCCCCACTGCCAACACAATGATTCCTCGCGGAACACTAGCAACGTTCACCACTAGGAAGACAACACAGATCAAAGCAGTATTATTTCACTTTGAATTTCTGCAAGGCGGAGGTACTTCTCCAGTCGGGCAGCTCCAATTTGAGTGAAACTATTCCTAGTATGTCCTACCTCTCTTAAAATAATTAAGCATACATCTTTTTACGAATTTTATATTGATATATTTAATCCCGACGTTTCGGATTCCAGAGTGATTCCCGTGATTATTGACGCTGTAGGGTCCGGATTCACAGTAACAGCAGTTTTATTTCAATCATCGTACTTTTCTTTTATGATAAAGTCAAACTAGTGCTGCCATCTAGATACCACTCACGTAAATGGTATAACCTCCCCCAAACGTCGGCAGAGGTCGCTTATTTCATTACTTCTTTTTTCTAACATCATTGATCAGACTAGTTTAAAACCAGCCAAGTTCTCAGAAATTCAAAATCATCCCATAATAATTAAGTAGAATATTTAAAAATCGAATCCACCTTTTTTTAAGCCTAAAGCGGCCACTCAACGGTCAAGTATGACTCGTCACATTTTTTGCTCCCTTTTAATGTAATTTAGAGGGTTCGAATGTTCGGTAACTACCTAATTCGATGATAGATAAAGCTAATTGAACCTAAGTGACGGGGAAAAAATACGAGAAGGAATTCACCCGGCTGGTTGAGACTACAATAAGCTTTCAAACAATGTAGTCAAGAAGGAATCGCTTGCCAATAAAACTGGTTTTTTTTTGTCGTTTTATTCAGTAGAAACCTTTTTCACGATTTCTTCCTAACTTCTTTATTTAAAAAGAAATGGTTTCTTATTTAAAATTACTATTAATTTTTGTTTTTATACATAGCTTTCACATCATCTCGCTAGTCTTAATTTTCTCTCAATGACGCAATCGTTGCTTATAGATTTATAATAGAACCAAAAACAATTTATAACACACGGGAAAATTAAATTTAAAGTGGCAACATTGTCATATTTTATTTTAATACAAAGAAACAATAACAAACCTTTTTCGCTACTGGTTTTATTTTAATTCCGGTTTAGCCACAAACGAATAATCACGGAGCTGAGTTAATTTGACTTCCGTTTTGCATACGCGTGTCACTAATTAACATTATTTTAAAGTTAAATTTGTTCCTAATTAAATATTTATTTTTACAATGAACAATATTTGGAGTAAACACGAACACATAAAAAACCAAGTTAGATATGCGTACAGAATATTGCTTATTAAAACGAGTTAAGATTGAAGATTTTTAAAATTGAGCGCATTGTAATTTGGTTGTGTCGTGATTAGTGGTTGTCATACTGTGCAGTTGACATGCATTGACTGGAGCTTTGAAAAAGGCGATTCATCTAATATATAAAATTCTCGTGTCACAGTTTTCGTTGCCATACTCCTCCGAAACGGCTTGACCGATTTTGATGAAATTTTTTGTGCTTATCGGGGAGGTCTGAGAATAGGCCAACATCTATTTTTCATACCCCTAAATTTTTTTTTATGGCAAAACAACGTTTGCGGGGGCAGCTAGTTTAATTTATAAAATTCAATAAAAAAATATGAATATTCGTTTTGTCGTAGGTACGGTTTGCCGAACCTGACCAATAGATTAATGATTTGTATGATAAATGCAAATTTTGCGATATTTTTTTGAGATTGTTTAAAAGATAATATTAGTTACTAAGTTTACATTATTAATACTAATAAATATATTATTGATAAACATTATCAAGCAAAATTATTTCTAATATGGTAATTTTGAAGTCTGTTCTAACACTACAATTTAGCACACTCCATAATCCGCTTACTTCGGATCCGAAAAATGAACACTATGATTATATTTAAAATTCATAAACATTACAAGAAATATTTTTCATGGTAAATGCTAGTAGTTTCATGGAATAAGTCTATTTGTACGTATAGTTTCTTTATATTTTTTTAATTTACTCACATTATAATATATATTTTTATAGTACCTAAAAATCTGCAAAAATGACATGATTTTGGTTTTTTTTTAAGTACTAATACTAATATAATTACGAAAAGAGCACTAATTGTGCTCGTGTGACATATGTTTTTTTTTTTTTCATTGTATCCTATGGTGTACCTACAATAAATAATCTAATATTATCTCTAAATGCTTTTATAACTCGGTACCTAATAAAACCGCGTCAGTCATCTCGTTTGGTACCTACACAGATAATGGGAAATGCTTGACTCAAATGTAGGGTTCATAAGTCATCGTAATCTATAGACTTGACATTGATTGAAAACAGTTTCTAAAGAAGCGTTCACAGTAATGCTTTACAATAACGATGTTTAAAATGTCAGTGAGGTTTGATCAAATATAATTTTAGCCTAGTATTATAAGTGTTTCGATTATACATTAATTATACTTTAATAATATAAGCAAAAATTGTAGTCCAGATTATTTAATTAGTAATAGCATAAACTATCTATATTTATTTATTTATTCACTATAGAAATTGAATTTCTCCTTATCTACCCCATATACAAAATACGCATAATAAGTATTATCATAAAATTATTCCTGACGAATGCACATTATTAAAATTTTATGTTTAATTTATTTCCTTGATACACGCAAACTAACCCTTTGTGTACCGTGTATAACTTAACATAATTTTTACCAATATTATAACCATCATCATGGTTGTTTTTTATTAATGACAAGTTATGCTGAGATGTTTTTTTCTCCCAATGTCAGGTGAGATAGAAAAGCGTGTGTTAAAAAGATTACAAGACTTTTTGGGAGAAAACTATTATTTATAAATATTTTATCGCATTTATTGACATGAGGACCAATGTGGACACTTACTCCAGTATGTATTAGTAAATAGTAGTGTTTTTTTTTTTCAATCTAATATTCTTGTATTATTTTGGCATTTTCCATGCTAAGATTTAAAAGTTATTAAGCAAAGGAAAAAATCAACCGCGGTCATTAGTTTTTTTTTTTAATTCTTGTAAGTGTTACAAATCAATAGATTATAATATTAATACAAAATAAACATTTTGATCTTGTTAGAATATCCACAACACCAATAATTTATGATTTCATATTTCGTATTCAATAACTTCTATTAATTCAATTATTTCAGTGACTAACTTAAATTATTTTTGTTTTTATAAATGCCAAAGGTAATTTTGTCTTACAAGGAAATAACTTCAATAAGTTATATCCAATATTGGCACAAATGTGTGACGTCAATATTGGCAGCTCGTTATTCCTAGAGTCACGGGGCCAACCTTCCCCTCTCAATAATTCATTGCCACCGCAAATCACGATAAGTAAACAGTGACAGGTCGCGTGCTGTTAGCAACGATGAGTAATAATATATATAGGTACCTACAGTAATACGTACTTCCTATGTACATATTTAATCAGAAAAGTGGATTTTAAATCCAATAATATGAAAAAGCCAGAATAAATGTAATTGTAAAGCTCCTTGAAACTATTTTTTAATATTGAGTGACGCGAGGAGCGGCACCCGAGTAAAATATTGCCAGTAAATAGTGTTGGAATGAGGATTTACAAAAGTTAATGAACTTAACAAATGAATAAGGGATATTTTATTTGATAAAGATAAAAACTGTCAATAAAATTATTTTTATTCTTTTATTATTTATTTGATAAGTTTATTGACTTTTGTATTTGTTGTTTATAATACATTACGTAACAGCGTATATTCTAAAACAAAAACAAAATACAATCATACTCCAGTGTAACCACTGCTTTACCAATTGAACTTGACCCTTAGCCACCAACTCGCCTCCGTTCACCACGAGTCCATACATCACCAAAAACTATCGATGATCTCAGGTCATTGACCACTTAAGCTTTCACCCAGCTGATTGCTATGCATTGTTTATATTAGCGCCTTAATACAGCTCTCGATTATTTGAGAATCGATTGTTTAAGTATTTATATGTTAATCGAGTTGTGTGTCGTCATGTTAATATAAATAACAAATTGGTCTGATAGCTAAATTCATGAGCGTATTAGACAATATGGTGTGATTTGAATTAAACATATAAGTAGGTACTATTCATGGTCTGACTGGGAAATGGTCTAAAATGTATCATCCTAGCTTTTTCACAGCTATGTTGGTGTTGGATTTCAGTTCTAATGTACAGAGGCCAGCACATCAAGCATCTGTAAAATTTCTTTGATTGATTTTCAACCTTGAAGCAATACAATAAGGTCCATATTCAATTGGGAAAAACTGACAGTTTTGGATAGCTTGACCTGCTGGCGTCTTTACTTATGGAGGTATATCATGAAGCTTCATATGTCTCCAGTTTAAGAATGGGTAGATATTTAACTGAATCCAAAATCTAAAGAAAAAAGTAATGATAGCCTAGTGATAAGACCATTGGACTGCCAAGTCAAAGATCTCCAGTTCAAATGCAAGGCACGCCATTCTGAATTTTCTAATTAATATTATTAATTATCACCCGCTTAGAAACGGTGAATAAAAACATCGTGACGAAATTTGCATGCTTTAGAGATTTTCTAGACTGCGTGTGACTGCCAACTCGCACTAGGCCAGCGTTGTGGACTATAGCCTAAATAGCCTAATCCTTCTCATTCTGAGAGGACACCCGTGCCCAGCAGTGAGACAGTATATGGATTGATGATCCAAACCTTCCAATAAAGTAATATTAACTAGCTCTTATAATGTAAAGTCATAAAAAATCTCTGCTACATTCTTTTAGAAGCTAGAGGCAGTATTGGCTATGGCTAAAGTCGTTGAATTAAGTAATTCTCCAGCTCTTTTACAGTTTTACAAGGAAGACCTCAGGAACAAGAAAAGCTTCTGGCATTTCGAATACAGTTAGTTATAATACTGACCATTGACGTCCAACAAGAAGCATTATCATGATATCTCATTTGCGGTCTAAGATAAGACAATCGAAGGTATTTAATCGTCTGTCAGTCGCAGACAGTCGTAATAATTCCTTATCACTATGAATGTATCCACGTTACGGTAGTTGCAAGTGATATCTATCAATGACAGTTCATTAATTACAACGAAGCAAAGTAGGTATGTACGGTCACCATCAGATATATTATCTGGACATACAAAATTATATGAATAATTAAGAAAATTAAAGTACAGACGCCAGCAGGCCCAGCTGTCAAATTATCCCAATTGAATATGAACCTTATAATTTTGTATTAAAGTTGAAAATCAATTAAAGAAATTTTACAGATTGTGGTAGCTTCATGTGCTGGCCTCTGTACATTTAATACAAATTCTCATTCTGCGAGAAATACTTATACATTAATATACTAATAGACATTTGGTTAAAGTCTGTATCTACATAATTCATTATGGTTCTAGAAATCTTAAAAAAAAATATAGATGAAACCTCTAATGTCTTACATAGAAAAGACAAATTACATATTACCCATACGCATATTCAACAATTCATATTCTGTCAAAAAGCAGGCCAACCAATAGGTGACACTCATGTTTTTCAAATTCACATCACATACATCTGTGTATACAAATAACCTACTCAAAAGCACCCATCGAATACCCATTAGCTTAGTTATCTCACATCGTCCCCGGAACTAAGCGTCGTTATATGCGTACGCATCGAAGATCTTATAAATACTGTCGTACAATTTGAAGCCGCAATATGCTCAAAATTGGCAATACATTATTGAACTTACTTCTCGTACGCAGAATAGGCTATTATCAACCTATATACTGTCCAACTGCTGCTCACGGGTCTCCTCTCAGATTGAGAGGGATTAGGCTACAGTCCACGACGCTGGCCTAGTGCGAGTTGACAGACTTCACAAGCCGTCGAAAAAATCTTTAAGGCGTATGCCTTAAAGATTTTTTAAATTTTTTATAGGTTTCCTCACGATGTTTTCCTTCACCGTTAAAGCAAGTGATAATAAATTAATTATTAATACGCACATAATTTTGAAAAGTCAGAGGTACGCGAGGCTATCATTGATTTTTAGGTTAGATTTTTTTTATTTTGGATTCATTGATCTTAGAAACGTTTAAAATTTTGATTCAGCCTTGTTTTCATACAAAACGTATGTTTAATATTACGATATCCAGTCTTACTTGCTTCTTAGGTCTGAGTTACGCGCATTGATCGCTTCTGCCATGAATAATGTGTTTTGACAGCAGTCATTACCGTCTAGCCTGCCAGTATCATTAGCTTTTATGTCTTCTATATGTTTGGAAATTACGCGATCGACAAAATGCTTATCGAACCTATTAATAAAGTGCACGTTGAATTTTAGTTAAGCATCTTGTGATTTCTCACGTGCAAATATTTTTTAAAGGGTTAAAATACTGACATTTTGAACCAAACACCCTTTATAATTATAGAAGGAGAATAAAAAAAATGAATGTGAGGAAGGATAATGTGGGGAAAATATTATATTTTATAAAAATATGTACTACTAGCTCGCCTCTCTTACTTATGTTTTCATTTTCAAAGAGACCACAATCTTAGAACACAAATATTAAGCTCGACCAACTCCAAGCCCTATTCTATACATTCCATCTATTCATTGACAACCACCTAATTTAAATAGTATAGCGTTAAGTCCTTCCTTTGTAGGCCCATCCTCAGAACAATAGCGGCTTACACGCAAACTAATCTACCATTTATTGTTTTAGATCGACAATGTCTGATCTTTCCGTCTATTCGATGGCTCGGATTGCTCTATAGCGATTTAATTGGCGCATTTCCCATACAACCCTGTACTGTTAGACCGAGATACAAATCAAATAGCGGTATAGAAATCAACATTAATTGTTCAACATGATTGTACTTCTCAATGAGTTTGCTCGGACGTGAAATATATGCACGCAATATTAACCATTATCTAAATTGATTTAAGAGCATTTATTGTGTGCATAGATGGTATGTTTTGTATAGACGTGCTGTACGTTGTACGCGCCTCATCAACGCCTTTAATTCTCCAGTAATTGAACTAAATAAAAAATGGTCAAGCGTGTGTTTATACAAGTAGCAATGAGTTTCGTTCGGGTACCCTAATAGTATTAATACCAAATTGAAAGGAGGTTGTAATCATCTTTATTTTGTATTCAAATCTTTTCAATAGAATAAGATTTTTCCTGCTTTTACTTGTTCTTCTTCATAGGACCATGACTGGGTAAATTCAAAATAATCTGCAATAATAAAATAATCGTAAGTGTGATGATACTATTCATAATAATTGTGTGGGGGTTTGTGGCTAAGTTATAACTACTGCCGTCTGTACGTCGTACTGTTGATAAACAGATCTGCAAGGTTAAGCTGCGCTAGTTACGGTCATTGTGACCATCCTTAACATATCGAAAACCCTCCGTGTCTCGGAGACGTAAAGTCGTCGATCCCGGTTGTAAAGCCCAAAAAGCCTGTCAACCACTCTATCCTCAGAATATCGGCATTACCCAGAAATTGTGTTGAGGAGGTTTGATAGCAGTCGCTTCGTGTAATATACTGATATTCAGCCGCATCTGGTTAGACTGGAAGCCGACCCCAACATAGTTACCAAAAGGGCTCGGAAAATGTTGTAAGATGTATTCGTAATCGTATTTTATGATACTAACTGCATATTGAAGCTATATTTTAGGTTTTCAAGCCATCTGTTCCCAGTGAGTTCCTAATACGCCCTTTATCTAGTCAAGTTTTATCAGATGGGGAAGCAATAGATGAATAGCTTCCACCTGTATGCTGATACCATCTCACTGAGATTACCAATCCATCTGTCAAGCAGGGTGATTATAGGATTATCATCACAAAATCATTCGTTACTAGCAATATATCAGGGGTCCGTCAGAAGAGATCAGTAGTATGAGCGAGTTAGAGCTTTACTCCATTTGATTTAAGGTATATAGTAATATAAGATCCCTCCCTTTGCTGCATTTTATTTGAGCTTACTACATGAGAAGGTGAATTTAAATCCATAGGATATTATTGTAATGAAGTGTTATTCTATAATCGTCTAAGATTAATCTGTTTTGATCTAGACAGCTTTAAATAAACCTATACTTACTTTCTTATAAATATAACTTTAAGGTCGATTTTCGAGTGTTTTGATTGATTGCCACTAGTATTTTTAACAACCGTTGGTAAAAATAAATGTGATAATAGCTAAATTAACAAATCTCCTATCAACGTACAACACGACTATTATTAATTTGACCGCAGAGTAGGTATTTTAAAGTTTTTAGGATACTACATTTTTTTTTCACTTTGTGTAAAATTTGGTCTAGTAATATAATGTTACTTAGAAGGTATTGGCACTTCGCCATCAATATGTTACCTTATTTTACAGATAGGTCGATATTTTTGTAATCTTACTCCTAAAAATTTTGTTTACTTCTTACCTATCTCCAAAAATCGTAATGAACTAACAAAACGCGGCATGTCGTCTTAGAAGCAAATCGATTAAATGCCTGTTAGTTTAATGATTCGTCATCGTCATCGAGAATAGCTTTTTACTCAAATATTTATACTAGTTATATTAATTAATTCGATATGCCGTGTAAAAGTTTGCTCGTGAATCTGTTTTTGCTTCAAAATGGATTAGATTGGCAGTGATTGATTTAGTTTCTGACAAGGAAACCGTTTATTTTGGAATTTCACTATTGTGTTTACATGAAATTTAAAACCTGACAAGGAGATTAGTTCCACCGAATTGTGCTAGATTATTGATACAGAAAATATTTAGAAAAGGTATTTCCAATAATAATACCGTTATATAATAATGCCCATGACAGTAACACTGCCTTGACTTGTGTGTGACCCTTATATTGCCAACCCAACTATTCCTCTTTCGTTATACAGGGTCAGTAACGCGCAAATGATACCGTAGCCGATTACCATCAGGTGGGCCGTATGGTTGTTTTTGCTAACTTAGAGATATAAAAACAAACAATATTGTTCTGCATTTTGTTGAAATTCTAATATCACAATCAATTTTCTAGTATAGGAAATTTAATTGAAAACTGATGTAAATAATATTTAGCAGGCGTTAATGCGTGCCATATATAATCATCATCAACCAATATACTGTCCCACTGCTGGGTACCGGTCTCCTCTCACAGAATGAGAGGGATTAGGCTATAGACCATCACGCTGGCCTAGTGCGGGTTGGAATTTCACACGTCGCCGCGCCGCCGCCGAGAATATCTGTAAGGCATGCAGGTTTCCTTACGATGTTTTCCTTCACCGTTTAAGCGAGTGATAATTCATTATTAATACGCACGAGTTCGAAAAGTCAGAGGTTTGGATCCGTGCCTTGGATCCGAACTCGAGACCTTCGACTTGGCAGTCCAATGGTCATATCACTAGGCAATCACTGCTTTTCTGTGCTGCTAGGCTTTCACATGCCAAATACAACATTATTATTAGTAAGTATATGCGAAACCTGAATATAGTTTGTTCAGAATCAGTAACTGAATCGATTCCAATAATTTTTACATCATGTTATATTTTGTCCCAAAAACATTTAAAAAATGTTACGAGTAGGACACCGAGCGACACTAAGTACCTATTCGCAATCATATGCGCGCAACACAGGTCACTGACACTGAGCGGTCAGCGCGGGCGCAGTGGGGCGGGCGGGGCCCGGGGGTGAACTAACCAGGCAACCACTTCAGTCGCCCGGCAGCTATAGGGAAGTGTGCACGTATGTCGCTCCCGTTCAGATAAGTAGGTACAAAACGAGAGCGCGACCGCGAGCGCAAGCATTTCGGTTGATCTGTACCTATCGTATGTAAAAAGCATAGGTAGTGTTCGTTTAAGAAATGGTACGTACAGTAGCGGTTTGTGGTGATAACGCGAGCGCGCGGCAGTTGTGTTTCGGTTGACGTGTACCTATCGTATGTAAAAAGCATACTAGCGGTTTGTGGTGATAAGTGATAACGTATTCCTGGCAGTACAGCACGAGGAGCTATCTGACATTAAAGTATCGTCACACACATGAACACACGTTTTTACTTGTACCTACAGCCTGTTGTGGTTAAGTAGTGCGATGTTTAACACTTTTCATCCATTTTGAACTTACAGTGTTTGGTATAAGGTGCAACATATCGCATTGACTACATTTAATCACTTACGGCTGCATTTACAAATAAAGTACTTATTAATGTCTACCTACACTTGACCATTACGACAGTTCAAAGACTGCAAGTGTGATGGAAAATGTGGAAAGTGTGATGTATCATCAGTTAAATACAATGCAATCGGAAATCGCCGTACGGTTAGGTACTTACTGCCACATTATTATCAATGAGCGCCGCGACAACGCAGGCGCGGGGCGGCGCCTGCGCGTGATGAGCATGTTTTTGTACGGACAACCAGGTAACTTAACAAGCTTATAACTTTGTGATTTTTCATGATACAAGTTTTGAAATTTTGTACATAGATTATTTACATAAAAATACTAGACACGTGTTTCAGGTTTCGCATATACTAATAATAATGTTGTATAATAAAAAAATACTGTAAACTGATGTCAAAAATTTGCCACAAACACAAGCATATTTATAGCTCAACAAGACAGCGATATTCATATCGCCCACAAACTAAACAACAAATGAAGGGCTATTACAAACGTGTTCGTGCAACATGCAATCAGTTACAGCAGCGTAAGTGATTGCCGCAAACTTGCAAACTGCTGTGCTTTGTGCTACGCCAACATACGCTGCATAACGACTCATTAGTTTTCTATTTGCTTTAAACATACGTTGCTCGAGTTCGTGTATTGAAATATGAGATTTTGTTTTCAACAGAGCTGAAAGTTTGAGGCAGGCGATGTTCTATAGCTATCTACATATTTTAATATTTGGAATTATGCAAATATATTTAGAATTCAAATATTCTCCATTTCATCAGTTACATATATTCAAGACTAGCTGTTCTGGCAGAGTACGTTGTTCTGCAACCCGATTGCAGTGCAATCGACCGGGTTTTAATTGTGATAAATTCACAAACAAACCACGACTCAAACCAGCACAAAAAAAAACTTACATCAAAATCGGTCAAGCCGTTTTTGAGTTTTAGCGAGACTAACGAACAGTAATTGATTTTTATACTTGTGTAATAGACAGAGGTACAGAGGCCAGCACATCAAGCTACCCCAATCTGTCAAATTTCTTCAGTAGATTTTCAACTTTAATACAAAACTATAAGGTCAATTCAATTGGGAAAAGAAGCTTGATCTGCTTGCGTCTGTACCAAATGATTTGGATATAAGTATCCCAGTGACGTGCATTTATGACCAAACTTTCTTTTATATCTGTAACTCATTTTCAAATGGTGTAGTTCTAATTAAAATGTAAATCCCGAAATATGTTAGAATTTTCCTGTACTTGTATTATTGCCTTCGAATAAATATTATTTAAAAACATTATAAATGTCAAAGGTCACTTTGACAGAGACACAGACAGTGTCAACTGTCTGTCTCTCTGTTACGCTTTCACGTCTAAACCGCTCTACCGATTTTCATGAAATTTTGTATAAAGATAGATTAGAACTTGGAGAAGGATATAGGCCTTTTTGCGTTTTTCTCAAAAAGCTCTTTGAGATGCGGGTGAGACCACGGGTAACAGCTAGTTCTAGATATTTCTATAACCTCCAAAATGTTGGTAGCTAGTAAATAAAACTTCTTTTAGCATAGGTACATATAAAATGCAATATTTTGAACGATGTATACTATCTTTATGACCAATAAAGGTACGAAGTACGTGACGTAATAAAATTCACCGTAAAATATTCATTGTGGTCATACCTATTGGCTAGTTATAATAGCGGTATGGGGAAATTTCTTGTCGATTATTAAATTTTCTTGAATTTTAGGGCCGGCTACTTCGCTAATAAAAAAACGGAAGCAATGTTACGAGGGTATGCTAAATTTTAGTGAATAGCCCTGAAACAATTTGGCTACGATGTTGTTTTAGTCATGAATAAATTTCAAATTACCTACTATGACGAGCTCATAAAAACTCATAATGCTGAAGGAAAATTCTGTTCATTAATGTATCAAATATCTTAATCTTCATGACCAAATACATATATTTAAGTCATATATACTTCTTCATCGTCCTCCAAGCCTTTTTCGCAACTATGTTGGAGTAAGCTCCCAGTTTAGACCAAGCGAATACCATCAGACCTCCACAACACAACGAGCAATACCGATATCCCGAGTATCGACTAATTGTGAGGTGTTTTAGGCTGCTGTAGTAGTCCACAACGATTACGATTGTTTTAGTATAACAACCGGGAACAATGACATGTAGGGGTCTCGATGTATTAAGAATGGCCACCCACCACAGACTGACCGTGGCTAGCTGCACTGCTTATCCTGCAGATCGGTTGATCACCTTAGTTATAACTTATCCACGAGCCCGTCATATACATTTTACTGTATATATAGGTAATAATATTCTTGAGGCACTTAGTCAATGGGCGGCGGTGATCACTTACCATCAGGTGACCCGCTTGCTCGTTTGCCTCCCTCTTCCATAAAAAAAAGCAAACCTCCTTTCCCAAACCATAAAAAAAAAATATCACAACAATGGTTAAAGACACTTTACATGACATCTGGACACTTGGAGGGTTAAAAAGGAGGTAATATCTCTAAATGAATTCATATTTAGAATATTCATAGCAGTTCTAATCCAATTTACCTAAGAATTTAATTTCAATAAAGGTCTTTTCACCCCTGCTGGAGATGCAGAAGTTTCTATTAATATAGCTCCTACAAAAAATAATGCACCATATACATCGTTATAGAATTGTATAGTGAAGTCGCCATAGGTTTTTCCCGTAGATCTAGCAAGGCCGTTAGCCCTGCTGGACATGCAGAAGTTTCTATTATTATAGCTCCTACAAAAAAATGCACCATATCCATATACGACAAGCATCCTTATAGAATTGTATAGTGAAGTCGACAAAGGTTTTCCCCGTAGACTTCAAACGGTTCCGGTCTGTGTTCAGTTCTCTGCAACCTCTAACAGCTCGCCTGTCTCTGATATAAAAAGCATTCATGGAGGCAACGCAATAGCTATTGCCAATGGTCAATGCATTGATTGTTCGTCGCTTGACCTAGTTTTGTGTATGTTGTTTGATTAGAATCACTTTATCCAATATTTGTATTCATAAATGTTCCTCAATCTTAAAATCGCATAAGGTGAAATTTCAATCCAAAACAAATTAATCAGGACCGTAACGCATAATCTATTGAAACATCAAGATTTTGAAGAGAACGGCTCGTAGCTAAGTTATAGCTATGCTTACCAACGGCCGATCAGCAAGGTTAAGCTGCGCTAGCCAGGGTCAAACTGTGGATAGGTGACCATTATTAGCACCTCGAGACTCCTGTGTGCCCCAGAGAGCACATAAATCGTCGGTCCCGGTTTTCATACGAATACCAATCTTTTTCAGAAGCTCAAAATGCCTGATAACCAGTCTATCTTCAGGATATTTGGAATTACCCAGAAAACAGGTTTCGGGGAATGCTGGCAGTCGCTTCGTATACAATACTGATATTCAGCCGCATTTGTTTAGGCTGGAAGCCGACCGAAGTTCTGAGAATGACGATCAAGATTATAAAGCTTTAATAAAATGTATGTGCACTTAAAGGAAATGGTACTAATCCGTTTTAACTTGATACTTAAATTTACGGTACGAGAATGTTTCCTTACTTTTAGACACCATTGAGGTTAGAATAAACAGTTGTGCAGGACTGGAATAAACGTCTTCGTTATACTGTCCATATATTTCTACTGTAGAACCAAAACATCGTAATTGAAATGATGAATGTCCAACGCCAATTGATCCTATCTTATCTATTTTTGTACTTCACTTACATTCTATTTCTGTACAACCAGCAACAAAATCTCAGACAGCACAAAACAAAAGTCAACCACAATCCTCTACTAAATTCGAAACCCGCAATTATAAATCGTGATCTTCGCTCGGAACTTATTACACATGACTAATGTCCTTTCACGTCGACCGTCCTTTACTCCACATATATTTATTTTGCCGATACATCACACACGCTGGAAACGCATTAAAATACTTGTATGCCACGATAATTCATAAAGTGTTCTCCGAAAGGTATATACGGCTTTGGGAGTCTTGGCACGATATTGACTAATAAATTGAATTAATTACTTGAGCTTGCGGTTTTATTTGGCAAAGGATAATTTTGGTGGGATTTGCTACTAGTGTCTCGTTTGAATTGCTTTTGTGGATATTTGAAACAGGTGTGGATAAATTATGATGTGTTTTGAGTATCAAGAATTATCTCAACGGTCTGCTATATAAATTAATTATCATACTAAATGAAAAACTTTATTGCAGTCGAATTCCAGTCTAGAAATTTATCAAATTGGATGTTCGCATAATTATTTGTATACTATTACTTTCTCATACTAAATTAATTTTGCTTCAAATAAAAATTATACGTTTAAATTACTTACTCTTACTATAGATGTACTAAGCCGGCAAGCTGGTGAATCATTACAAGCCCCTTCACAGAATTAACCCCCGGAATAAACCCAGCAGAACCCCACTCGAAATGTCATTCTATGATGCTCAGTTATAAATGACAAGGGAAGATAAGACCGGTGGATTTGAGGCGTTCCGCAGGGGCCAATAATAGGTCCACCTTAATAATAGTAGATACTTACGTGTCGATGATAAGATACGTATACATATAAATAGGTATTTTGATAGAAAATATCCATGTATGTGATCATAGGCAGGTATCATACTTTTGGAAAGTCGGAATACGTTGTTATCGCCGGAGTAAACATCATTTTCTGAGTGACCTTTTATCTTTGTTTTATCATTTTTTGTCATTTATCTTCTTTTATTGGAAGGAAAGCTAATATCTCTTCTTTAATCCTCAGTTAATATCCATCATGATTCTACCCTAATCTTAAATTCATATTTCTATACATAACATACCATCACACCTGTATCCCCGAATTACTTGGCAGATTATTTTCGTAGGTACACCCACAGCTATCTAAATATATCTAAGCACTCACGATAGGCGGTATAGTATTAAAATTTTAGTACTCCACCACACAACAAGTTATACGACACCAAAATAGGGCATTGGACGCGGTTAAAATGGTGTCACGGCCGCAATCCGCTTTGTGTGCATCGCCCGAGCAATTTCAGCATTAACTGGATGCTTTACGAGCGGCCCATGTTGACAACACCCGGCCGAGGCACCTTAAGTTTGCGAATGACCTGTACACCTAATAAAATTGCCTTAATGGTTATGTAGTTATATCTTTAACACGTAAGATGGTATCTTTAGATGCCAAACGCTACATATGTACAGAAGGTTCACAGTAAACAGAGAAGGGAGTCAGAAGCGGGCTATGGGAAGCTATCATAATGACCCGATGTTGATATTACCTCGATATATCTAATAAACTTCTAACTTGTAACCATTTACCAGGTAAAATTAATAAAACAAGAGACACATGAGCATTTACAAGTGATAACCGTTTCAGCGATTGCTAAATCAGAAAAGCGCAGTGGTAGACTGTTAATAGCTTCAGTACCTAAAGAAAGAAAGAAACATTTATTCAGATGCAAAGGAGACATGTAACTACATATACTTTCAATTATATTAAAACAAAAGAAACACAAAGAAGATAGAGATAGTACAGTGCCTCACGGTTGAGCTACAAGGGATCTAGTTCAGCATATTCCAGACTGTTTGTTTCGTATTGTATCGGATCGTGACACAACATGGGAACTACAACATGTCCCGATTTCATCATCATCATCAGCCCACTGCTGGACGTAGGCCTCTCCTAGTGAACGCCACAGAGCCCGATCTTCGACCTTCCTCATCCAGTCACTGCCAGCTGCCTTCCGCAAGTCGTCACTTCTCCTGGCAAGCGGGCTTCCTACACTTACCTAGACGCGGTTTCCACTCAGGAACTCGATTTGCTCCAGCGTTTGTCAGTTCTCCGCAAGATGTGACCGGCCCATTGCCACTTTAGCTTGCTTATCCTTTGAGCTATGTCTGCAACTTTGGGTCCCGATTTCAGCATGAATTTGCATTACCTATAAATAACTGTTTCGGCCTTAGTATTTGCGTATGGACAAAAAAATATTAAAAAAAGTCTTTGGTTCTAAAAATCTAATGTTAATTAATTTCTTTAATTTCCGGTGATCTTTTAGGACCTTTACCTTTACGCTATCCTTAAATACCTAAAAGTGTATCTTTAAACGCTCATAACACTACCCCAAACATTTCAAGAAAAGTTTCAACACTGGAGCATACACATACCGATAGTGTAATAGCCTCTGCTGAATGGCCTGAATGGCTTTTTAATGCACAAAATATTTTTGCTTTTATACCTAAGTTTAAAGAACATAAAATGAAAAAGAATACACCAAACAATTCGATGAGGATGTTAGGTAACATGTTCTGTGCCTGCCATTACATATATTTGAAATTTCATGTTCAATAAGGTAATTGCAAGTGAAAAATTTTCATTCGCAATTACCAACATCGGCGATATTCATTAATAACAATCATTACATATAACTTACATAGCCTCACGCCTGTGGTCGCTGACATCGTCGGTGGTCTAGTGGCTCGAGTGTCGGACTGCTGATCACGAGAACGTGGGCTCGATTCCCACGGGACACAAATATTTATGTGATGAACATAGCGTTTGTGTTTGTCTAGATGTTTCTTATATATTTATAAGTACCTAAATATTTACAAAAAAGTAAACATAAACTAATAATAATTATAATGTTATGTACCATGACGACTCCAAAAAACACAACTTGGAAGACAATGAAAGTCGGCGTATTATAATAGCTAACGAAATAGTATAGATAATCCTATATTAATTTAATTTTATGTAACTATGGGTTTATTTGCCTGAAATAAAATATATTATTATGCCCGCAGATTCACTCAAATCCCAAATAATTGAAGAAGAGAAGTGCAACTAGTTTGACTTTTCAAAAGTGCTATTTTAATGGTCTAATTGAAATAAAATATTTGACTTTGACTTTGACTTTGAAAGAGAGTGAGAAATTTGAGACGTAAGGTTATGTCCTTCTCCAAGCTCTAATCTATCTCTGTACCAAATATTATCAAAATCGGTCAGTTTTTTAGTGATGGTTACTTTCACATTTATAATATTTAGTAAGGGTTATTATGATATTGCTTTTTAGAACCACTATTTCAAGTTCAATAGAAGTTTCTAACTGGTTCCGTAGAAGCAGTAGGAAACGATCATATCTAAAGCCTCGTCGTCCACTAGTTTCATTCTACAGGAGGACAAACGCCATATTTTCTTGGAAGTTTAATTCCGTGTCTGCGTCCCACCCACCTGACTCCCGACCGTAATATTGAGAAAGTAAATCATCTCGGCCTTCTGACCTTTGTGAAAAAATACTGGAAATACTCCTGAAAGCTGCAATGGTTGGCTTACTGTTTTGTAATGTGCAATGTAGGTCAGAGGTTGATATATTTCTTGTATAGGTAAGGCTGAATATCTTAGACTTAAGTCATATTGACAATTAGTGATGTTGATAATGGATAATGGATTGAAACAGGTAAAATTATCTTAATTATCTCAAAGGTATACATAACTCACTCAAATAATCAATAATCATGAATGAATGAAGCTAAAGATTTATTTACCTTTGCTTCCTGTCATCCCAATGCTGTGATAGTAAAGTTGATAATCGATTATGGATAATCGATTATCAACATCACTATTGACGATCCATTCCATGACAGTATAAAAAATATGGGTTGTACGTGTTTATTTGGCATTGGCAGACTGTTATATATTTTCCTTTTAAGACATATCTTCTACGAGTACTTCTCGTATATCTATACTAATATTATATAGAGGTAAAGTTTGTCAGGTTGTAGGGGGTAATCTCTGGATAGGCCACATTATTTGTGAGTGTCATAGGCTACATATTTATGTACCCGATATGCATGTTATTATGTAGTACCGAAGCCAGCACATCAAGCTACTGCAATCTGTCAAATTTCTTTGATAGATTTTCAACTTTAATACGTTATAATAAAGTTCATATTAATTGACAGTTTTGGATAGGTTGACGTGCTGTCGTCTGGACATTGCACCCGTGCGAAGCACGAAGTAAGTAGTAATGAAATGATATTTATTTCCTGTAAATAGATCTTTTAAAGACACTTTTACAAGTCAATGTTTTGTTTTTTTTTATGCTAGAAGGCGCCGGCATTTCCTTACTGACGACCTCTGAGAAGAAACACCGAAACAAACTCAGAGAATCATGGTCTCTTTTAAAGTCCAGACATAATAATATCAAATATGTCAGTGTCACAATGTAGGGTAATGTCTGAAATGGCCTTTTGAAGAAAGAGCCACAGCGGCTTTGAGTAGACTAATTTCAGCCGACGGCACGCATGCATCAGCCATTGTGTAGCACGACCATATTAGAGGGAGCTCAACAACCCGTCGCACGATGATACCAGATCGGCGGAATATTTGCGTAAGCCTAATAAAAAGAATCCCAAACCACCAGACAGTTAAAACCTGTGAATGTTTGTATATCTAGCCTACATAGTACTCACATTTACATATTCTGCTAAAAGTTACAGAGTTTACATTAGAAAAAAAAATGCCAATAGTAAGTACGAAGAAGTAAGTAATTGAATCCCTGTTTCCTTTGATCACGCCATAACTTGAGAACGACTACCGATTTCATTCACATAAGTTGTACGTAGGTAAGAACATAAGTAATACATAGGTAAGTATTACTGCTTATGTACTGCTTAATATGTACTGCTTAATATGTACTGCTTAATATGTACTGCTTAATATGTACTGCTTAATATGTACTGCTTAATATGTACTGCTTAATATGTACTGCTTAATATGTACTTCTTAATATGTACTGCTTAATATGTACTGCTTAATATGTACTGCTTAATATGTACTGCTTAATATGTACTGCTTAATATGTACTGCTTAATATGTACTGTTTAATATGTACTGATTAATATGTACTGCTTAATATGTACTGCTTAATATGTACAGCTTAATATGTACTGCTTAATATGTACTGCTTAATATGTACTGCTTATGCACTGCTGTAAATTTAATTGTCTTGTAAGATTCTCACGGAAAGGAAAATTAATAAAATTGCGCAAGAAAGTCACGCAAATAAAGTCGCAGGCAGAAACTAGTTACTACATAATTACCACATTTATTCACAGTAGGCTGTCATGTGTTCACCTTTGCATTAGCACTGAATATGAGTTTTTGCGTTCACTGTATATATACCTATTGCTTTTGTGTTCATGTAAGTACACTATATTGTTATAAAAGATTATAAAGGAATGCGGTGTATAACACACGAACTTACCTCCTAATAACTCACAATAAACAATGCAAACATAAACTTTCCGGCACCAAATACATTTGTGACGCAACAACTTAAAAATGTTAACGAAAAAAAAGCAGGGCTACGGAAAAAGCGAAACAATTCCGCTTTATAGCTTCCGCCCCTCGCATTATGAAAATGAAGTTTTTATGTTCAAAAGAGGTACAACACCGGATTCTTTGGATTTTGCTAGAAATTAATACCAGCCTGCTTTTGTGATAATACATAATTTATTAAAAAAGGAACTATCGGCGTTATATTTCGTTTTTTTTCTAGAATTAACGTTCGAAAAGTAACCTAGTAGGGTAATTTAAAGTCTTTTGAGTCTGAGTCTCCTAGAATATTTTTAAATACTTCAAGAACAATGATCCTTTTTACTAAACTATTCTTATTATACCTATATTTTTTTTATAATATAGTGGTTCCACACTGTAATAATCTTAATCCTGACTTACGTCCAGACATTCTCGACCCATTGGGTCTGATTTCTAAACGGCTTATTTAGCTCTGATAGTAAAGGAAAACATGAGACGCAACTAGAAAATTGGCGTGTCTTGATTCCAAACAATTCCATAGTAAACTTCTTTTTTTATAGTACGAAAAATCCTCATAGATCGTCTGCCACCTGGGGTGGTGGCAGGGATGTCGAACTTGCACCGACTAAAAACCGTAATTGCCTTCACTTGCCTTATAGTCATGGCTTTAGGATCCGTGAAATAAACTCCCGCCAGTCATCGAAGTTGGTCTGTGAACCCTGCTTCTGATTGTCAACAAGATTTTTAAAAAATCAGGTAAAATCGAATACTCCTCAAACTCAATATTCAAAATTCGAGACAATTTAATAAACCCTTCACATTAAAAATCTTGATATCAAAAAATTTATATCAAAAAACATTATTTTTTACTGACTGTTGATTCTTAGTAATTATCCAGAACAGAGAACAGTAGCAATAAAAATACTTCATCACTTTTAATTTTCAACCGCTCCACTTGGTACTGGTGTTCCTGGGAGTATAATAGTTCCTGAGAACCCACTCACAATTCAACCGCCGCGATCGTGTGTGCGGATGTAAAAACATTCCGCAAACACAAATCTCTCATTACTGCAACACAAAAACATAAAGTATCACAAAATGTTGGTCGTTTAAAAAACTATGCTTAGTACTTACCATAGAATATAGAGAAAAATGAAATAATTTTAGGTAATATCGTGGTAACAGCTATTAATAAATAAAATTAGTCTAATAAAACACAAAGTTTTTAAAGTCAACAAGAAATTTTTCGCCGATCCACAAGAAAATTTAAAGTTGCAAATTGAACTTGACAGTGAGACGGAACTACGCTACGACAAAAGCGAAACACGTAACACATGGCCAGAACATTGTACAGGATAAATGCCACGTCTCTTAAACATAACGTACGTAACAAAATAATTTTCATGTGAAAACATAGTACAGTTTACTTAAACGATGTTAGCAAGTTGAAATAACTCTCCCACACGCTGACGCCTAGGAATTCTCTAATTGCGAGGAGACAAACCGAGGTACGAGTAATTGCTGTCGAGGCACACGCGATGCAGCGTCAAATGACATCGTGCATTTTACTGGGACCTAGGAAATTACTTTAGTGCAACTCTTTAACGATTAGTGTTAGCCATATAGGTACTCGCTTAAACGGTGAAGGAAAACATCGTGAGGAAACCTGTATGCCTTAGAATTTTTTCTCAACGATGTGTGAAGTCCGCCAACCTGCACTAGGCCTATAGCCCTCTCAAACTGAGAGGAGACCCATGCCCAGCGGTGGGACAGGGTATGGGTTGATGATGACACGAGCACCATTGCTGTCAATTTTATTATATTCTTGGTCAATTACACAGCACTATCTACTCCCAAACTAAGCAGAGCTTGTACTATGAGTATTAGACACTGGATATAATACTTTATACATTTTTTTTTGTAAATACATTTCTAAAACACATAAGAAACACTCGGAAAAACACATGTTCATCACATTAATATTTGTGATCTGTGGGAATCGAACCCTCGTGATCAGCAGTCACGTGAACCACTACACTGTAGTCTAGTGGTTCACGTGTCGTGGTGGTGTAGACGTCGTCTAAAGATAATAATAATATTGGATTTCGTATTATACCGTTTCGGTTTCAATGTTGGAGAGTCTCCGTTAACCGCACAGTAGGTACATCATCACGCAATGTCGCCAACAGGCAAAGCAATAAATATTTCAGCTGTCACAGTGTCTGGGAAGCCTCCTGTTACATTGGTGTTTCATAAATCTTTATTTTGCATTTCGGCTTTAACAGCATTTTCCAAGAGAAAATATATTTTTTTTTTTGGGACATTTTACACAACACCATCTAGTTCCAAACTAAGCAGAGCTTGTACTATGGGTACTAGACAATGGATATAATACTTATATACTTTTTTTTTGTAAATACATACTTATAATACATAAGAAACACCCAGATAAACACAAATACTCATGTTTTATCCACACAAATATTTGTGTCCTTTGGGAAACGAACCCACGACCTCAGCAGTCCGGCAGTAGAATCGCTAGACCACAGAGGTCGTCGTCGTATTGCTTTTAAAGTACTTTTTTTTTCCATTTTGGACTATATTTTTGGTATTTTTTATATTAAATCACTCTCTCCGTCAGCTAATTACTCTATGTTAGATTACATGTTACGCTCAAAGATCGCAAATGATCATTGAAAACTGCCCATAACCCGTTGTGGTCAATTATATTAGATGAGCTTCAAAATGCAAGGAATTATAAAAACTAAATAATAAAAAATCCTACTTAGGTTAGGTTGTTAGTTTTTTTTTAATATAAATACAATAACTCGATGGCAGTTTAAATTAAAACGAAGCTAACAACTGATTATTATCTTTTTGTATATTTTTTGGCATTTTCCATGATAAGATTCTAAATAACTCATTATTAATCTGTTACTGCTACTTTCTAATATTATAATTGACCACAACGCGTTGTGGGCTTTTTTTGCTTAATGAACATTTTCGTTCTTTCAGCGTAACAGACACAGCAATATCCAAAATCGATCTAGATATACTAAATCTAGAATAGAATCAATCACAACAAAATAATAAAATTTAAACCGAATGCGCGTTTGGTAAAGGTCACCGAAGTCGATTTCTATCCGCGTCAATTTTAGTATCCACAGACTGACCTCTGCCTGTCCCTTCGGGGTGTACAGCCCTGATGGTATGTTATATAAGGTATGTATATTTGTCATCAATATTTATCTGTAAATATAGATTTTATTTTTTATTTTATATTATTTATATTCTTCACATCTTTTAGATCTTTTAAAGACACTTTTACAAGACAATGTTTTACACGGTTTTTTAGGCTAGATGGTCCCGGGATTTCCTAATATTGACGACCTCTGAGAAGAAATGCAAAGTCAAAGTCAAGTCAAATGTTATGTTTATTTCAATTAGACCATTAAAATAGCACTTTTGAAAAGTCAAAACTAGTTGCACGGTTCCAAGAAGTGGGTCTTATGGAGAAGAACCGGCAAAAAACTCCATAAACACTCTTTTTAAAAAACATGATTACAATGATATTCTTAGTTTTAAATTTTTGTGAATGTCTGACAAACTGAGAACAATTTAGTTTGATGTGTACCTACTTAAGGAGTGTGTACCTACTTGGAAGCTCAAACAATCCTCATACAATCCGAATAAACTTGCCTCCACAAAATCATAGAATAAACTACATTTAACGTTTTTAATATTAATAACGTCATAAAAGTCACCTATAAACGTTTCAAAATTATAATAAAAAGAAGTTTTTAATAACTTATCAGGGAAAACTATACTTTCGTTACATCTATGAGACTTTTTAATAGTGTTTTAATGTCTACAATAAATAGCCGTGGAAATCAACAAGAATAATGTTATGCATAATAAATTTAGATGAGTAATCATAAAACTAGATGGAACATTAATTTTCTTACGAGTAATTAATTCCACACCTAACACTTTCAAAGTGTAATTTATTAAAGATTCTGAAAATTTTATGGAATAGAACCTATTCATTTGTTTAGCAACAATGTTTCAGCTTTTTTATATATATTTTTTTTTAATTTATCAAAGGACAACAACTGACTGACTGTCTGTAAAATACATACATGTAAGTACATAAACAAAATAAATATATTTTTCACAGAACAATCAACGTAACATCACGCCTGTATTCTCCGAAGAGTTAGGCAGAGGTGTAACAATGTACAGTCACAGATTGCTGGTATTTTTGCGTCCCAAGTAATAGGTGGCGAGCCTATTGCCATACGGGGCACTAATCCAAACTTCAAGCTAGACCTGCGAATCAAACCTAAGACGCGCTTAGTACCACTAAACTGAGGCAATTAACAACACAAAATGTTAATGTTGTTCAAATACCTGAGCAAAAGGTAAAAAATAAACAAAAAAGAAAGAAACTCAACACGGAACAATAAAACACGGCTTGCGTGACGAGATAAATTGTATTTACTTGACAAGATAAATACATTTAATTACACAGTAAATAAACTAAAACTTAAAAATCTACAAACTAAACTAAAAAACTAGACTATGATATTAATAAGATAAGTTAGAAAAGGGTAAACTCTTCCGCATGGTTATCGCGCCGAAGCACGATAAATATTGTTTTCTACCACGACGACGTACCTTCTGCAAATGCTAAGCACTTCTGTAAATGACAAATTCACACTATACCAAAATTTTATCGTAGAAACCTTGTAAATATAATGAATAAGTCGTTAAAGTACCTAACAATAAATAAATTAGATGGAAATTCGATAACTCCACGGAAATCAATAGCAATAATTTTATATTCTTGGATTCTTCTTATACTAAATAATTATGTCAGTTTATCTTTTACAGTAAGTACTAATTAAGGCCAAGTTTACCTATATCGATATAGCTGAATAGCAGCATTACAAAACGAAATGCTAGATTGCAATAATTTCTTTACAACCTTTATTCCACAGTAAAAACTTTTTTATCGAATACCTTCTTCGATACTTAGCTCATTAAAACTGAACAGTCCAGTCGATCCTCAGTTTATTACTTCAATAACTCTTTATGCTATATAAAATAATCGTACAATATATAGCATTTACCCAGTAGTAGTCAGTTTTATGGTATAATCCATACTGATACAATGTTAGGAATATTTATAATGGCATAAACGAGGTGCTATGTCTAACAGCTTGTTAACTAAAACTGATGAAATCTTGTTGCGACGTGTTGGTAATTCAATTACTAATACAAAGTAAGGTGATAAAGGCTTTAGTGAAGGTAATAACAATGTTCATTTATTTTTGTTTTTTCATATAAAGGGAGTCCAAGAATATCGGACACACATCTTAAATGCATGAAAGGGCATTATAGGTACTTAACCCTATTACAAGAAGAGATTTTGGAAAAAAAAAATATTTCATTTTAGTAGTGTGTAGTTTTAACCGTTAAAGTTTTATGTATTAATACCGTAAAGTATTTTTGATAGAATATATTAATTCGATACCTGAAAAATATCTCATCTTGATAGGCTACCTCTTAACAATGTTTACAAATAATTAGGCAATGAACTATTAGTTAACTAACAAAAATTAAAAAAGTAAATTCATCAAGGTGCATCCACGTTCAAACTATACTATACATTTAAGCAGGTGTCCCGTTTCTATGTACCCTACCTATTCTAACTATACTGCCAGCATATATTGCAGGCGTGGAAAAAATACTTGCTTGTGTTGTTGCTTCTGCCAAGTGCAATTTTAAACTAGAACACAACAAAGCTACTGATGGCGGCAGAAATGGCAATGTTAGTGAAACTTACCCGGATGAACTGCTGCACAAGAAACTGTACCACAAAGTAGTTAATTATGTAGTAGTTCGTTGCTAACATTTGGCTAACCAGCGTATACGCGATATACTCTCTTTTACTTAGGAACTTACATACGACTACATAGCGCAAAAACATAATTATCTAAAAAAGTTCAGCCTGGGGCAATAAAAACGTTATGAGAACTTGCTCAACAACAATATCATGTGTCCTTATCCTTAGACAAGACGTCGCCTTAAATTAAATTAGAAAGATACTTAAAGTAAGTAAGTAAAACAATTACTTTAACTGTCTTGAAATTCACCTAAATTGTGAGTTCTGTCTTGTAATGAAATGGGGTAGTTTTTAATATAATCTTTTAAGTCCATTTATATTTTATGGCTTAAACAAACGTTTCTTGATTGAGAAAGGAAGTTGGTATCCCACTGCAGTTATTGATATATTAAAATACCTGAAACTGGAAAATAAATTAATACTCGCTGTATATAAATGAAATTCGGCCTTCCATTCGATTATTGATCTGCGAGTATTTCAAACATATTTGTGAGAGATGAAGAGCAACTTTAAAGAAAAATGGAAAACATTGATTTATGAGGTACTGCAAAGCGCTTGGTTGAAAATAAATTCCCTGATAGTGATCTGATCATGTTTGAGTTTCCAATAACGTGCCATGCGCTATCCAATCCATTTTTAATCCAAGCCGGTAGGACTAAAGAAACACTACAGAGGCCAGAACATCAAGCTACCCCAATCTGTCAAATTTCTTTGTTAGATTTTCAAATTTAATACATTATAATAAAGTTCGTATTCAATTGGGAAAATTTGATAGTTTTGTATAACTTGACCTGCTGGCGTAACCTACTAACGAAGAATTCTACCACAAAAAGCATAAAGCTGAACATTTTAAAACTAAATGCAGTATTCATCGCCCGCACTTCGCTAAGTACTTTAGCTTCAGCTAAAGTTTTAGCTCCGTGTAAAGTAACACTTATATGTACAGCGCTCCTTAAAAATTAATTAGTAGCTCCATTAGCATGAAGTGATAATCTTTATGGTTTCTTAGAAGGACAAAGCCATTATTAAATCACGGCTGATATTATCACCATTACGGTTTGAACCTTAATGTCGTCTTTAGTCAAAATATCACGTATAAAGTTATTTAGCGAAGGAAAAATTCGACCGCGGGCAGGATTCGAACCTGCGTCTTCTGGTTAGGTACACCAGAAGCTATGACCGCTAAGCCACCGCGAGTCCCACCCGCCATGACGAATTTTGCCTTCACATTCAGAATTTACGTCTTTATGGTGACGTCAAAAAAATACACGAAACACATACAAGATATCACGTATAGGTAAGTATGATGTACGATGAAGTTTATATGTATTTTATTTTAAATGGAAGGGAAGGTAATATGAAAAGTTGAATTTTTCAGTAGAGAATGTTTTAGTTAGTACAGTTTTTAAGTTATATTAATATAATAATTCTTTTATTGAGATAACTAAGATCCAACACGTGTGAAATTCTCAAAAGCCCAAAGGTAATAAAAACAACAGAGAGACGAAATAACACTATCAACAAAATGGCAGCTTATTGTTATCAGTGTTAATCTAAAAGGCCGACACGAAAGAAAGGCCAACATTAGCCTCCAATTAACACCACGGACAAAAGCCTTACGCTATCTTTTAAAGAAAGATAAGATTTTGTTTTGTTACGCTCCCACCGTGCGATAAGGCAACCGAAATACAGTCGCCGCGTTTTGTCGCCTGGCTAGGCGCAGGTGCCAAGAATTCGGTAGTATAGGAGCAAAGATTAAGTTAAGTTTTTAAAAATAACCTAAAAGGTAGTATTAAGGAGAATTGCAGTTTTTATAGAATTTAGTGGACATGACACTACATAATGTACCATCACGCCCGCATTTTCCGAAAGATTAGGCAGAGTGTATTGCTTGTACATCCACAGTTCGGCGGTATATTTAAGTCCTATGGGGCGAGCCTATTGCCATTATAAAAGTTAGGATTTAATGATAATATCAGATTTTTTTTTCCAATTTCCTCTCACAGGTCTGCTTGACTCTTCCAGTATACCTGCGGTTTCTTTAGAAATAAGTATTAGGTACCTTTGTACTAAATAGTCCTAAGCTGGCCACTTTCTAGTTTCTAAGTGCGTACATAAATTAATAAATAGATAATAAATAAATCATATGTACTTACGATACTTACACGAATCCTCAAATTTCTCAAACCTCTGACAAGTTTCCCAACCCACAGTAGGCCAACTTAGTAAACTATGTCCTACTTCCTCTTATTCAGAGAGAAATATCAAGCTGCGACTGCTTAGTATAAGATTACCTAATAGCCTAGTAAACGAATAAACATAATAGGTAAGTAATAGTACTAGGCTGGAATGCAAAACACTAGTTCAACCTCTTTACACTGTTACTTCTACCATCCTTTTCACATACTTTTGTACGTTACTTACACCTCGTAAGTTAATTTAAGACTCAACTAATAACAGCTGAGTGTACAAGATTTCTTCTACGAGCATGCCACAATTTAGGCAAAATCATGCAACAATTTTATTCCATAATCTTTGTACACCTGCAGCTTGTTCCATCATGTCACGGATTCAAAATTCGAACACTATCAGTATCGGTGTCATACTAAACACCTGCTTCTCGGATCGGCGGCATTTTATCTCCATTTTTCTTTTTTTTTTGTCGCATGTCCATTGACATACACCTTGCTCCTTTGGTTTGGCTGCATAAATCAATGTGTTCTGGTTACAGCTCATTAGATTCGGACATGCCTTTGTTTCGGAAAGATTTGAAGGTATCTGAGTAAAAGAGTGATAAAATATCGACTCCCTGGAGTCGAACGAGTACCTATAAGGCCGTAGAGAATAGTTTACACCTTTCAGCATCATGTTTGTGAATGGTAATTTTATGAAAATAAACTTATGTACTCTCTCAAACTCAACTATTATCTCTTAAAATAATAGTTACCTTATGATATAGATATATTGTATAATGATTTCATACATTATATTTAAAATTGTAATAAAATATTTGGGAGTTAAAGGAATTCTTAGTTAATAATCTGTGGACGGTGCGGTAATACGACAAGAGATTTATAAAATAATTATTATTGTTTTCAGAACTCCTCCTAAATCTGTATATAAATTCATAACAAGAGACAACTATAAGTACCTAATAAATTTTATAGAAAAGATCAAAAATACCGACTACCCTATGAAGCAGTTAAAATTCACTTTATAAGCGTTAGTAGTCATAATGCTTAATATTAAAAGCTGTAAAACCATTAATTATTATGATTTATAACCTCTCATATTGCATAAACATCACGTTTGTGTAAATCACAATACATCAAAGAATGCACTCTACGTCTGCCATCACTTTTTAACACTTCAAAAAACCAAAAATAAAAGAACCGTGCCTATAGCATAGAAGCCTTTCGTTTCGGATAAAAAGAAGAGGATTTGCGAGTAATGAAAGGTCTCACTGACTGGTTTCTGAAGTCTGGGAATTCAATATCAAGATTCTAAGCAGGTGTGTTTTAAGACAAGGCGCCTTTATATGAGCTACACACGGTCGTTAAGTACAGCGTACATTTTAAGACTCTTTCAAGATATGCACTGACCTTAGTCACTATGAAAGCAATTGGTTGTTTTCTCTATTTCGTTATAGTCCCATTTCGCAACATTATCCAAGTTATGCAATTATTTGCTAATTGGCTTTTAAAATACATACTTACTTTAAAGTTGGTTTAGTCGCATTATTTTTATTGTGTCAGTATTTTTTGCTATAAGTTAAAGTTTTGGGTTGTCATATTCTTCTTTTAATTTCACCAGTAGGTGTTTCAGAAATAAAGTACTTGACATTTGTTTATGGTGTACAATAAAGAATATTCTATTCTATTCTATAACGCAAAAACATGGATTTTTTTATTTAAAGGTCAAAAACGTTTGAGCCGATATGTGCAACTGTATTAACTTTTGTAAATTTTTACGACCTAGTCTAGGTTAGCCTAACGTGGAATATGTATATCACACCGGCAAGCGGCAACGTGCAAGAAAAAACGTCCGGTCGGCATGAACGTTGCGCCCGCGCCGTACGTCTCTCTCGATGTCGTCTGCGCACCTTTGTCGGCACTTTTTCCACCCGTGACTGTTTTAGTAATCGGATAGTGATCTGTTTGACTCACCGATCAAGCCTATGATCAGGTAGCGATGAAGTAATAAAATATGATTGGAAAAAACGGTAGGCAACGTAATGAAATTTAATTTCATAATCCGGTATGTCTTCTGCTTTATTGCATGTTTAAAGCTTACGTAGGATGCGTATTAAGTAACCTGTTGGGCTTTTTATAGCTTGATTTAAAATATACAGACAAGTAAATGAGTGAACAAACCGCAAGATCGTATTATTTTATTACAAGTCAATGTTGGTTGATTTTTTATTGTTGTCTATATTGGGTGCACGTTTGGTGTAGCGTGATCATCTCGCCACCATGATCTTTGCGCAGTGTCGTGGGTTCGATTCCCACTTGAGACAAATCTTTATATGACCAACAGATACTGGTATTGACTCTGGGCGGGACTTGTTCTTCAGTATCTACAGTTCAATTCAGATCAGTTCGGCTCAGTTCAGTTCTTAAACTAATTAGTTACTTATTTGTTGTGGTACAAATGAAAGAGCTGTGATTAAAATGTTGAATTGTGATATAATTTTAAGATATACATTCGAGAGAAAGAAAAATTCGTTCTCAAGTAGGGTTTGAACCTGCGTCCCTTTTTTTTATTCTACTAAGGAGGCAAACAAACATACGACCCACCTGATGGTAAGCGGTTACCGTAGCCTATAGACGCTTGCAACACCAGGAGTTTCACTTGCGCGTTGCCGACCCTGTATTAAAAGAGGAATATTTGGGTTGGCAGTATAAGAGTCAAAGTCCCCCACTGCCAACACAACGTTTCCTCATGGAGCACTGGTAACCTTGCTCACCGTAAGAAACGCAACACAGCTCAAAGCAGTGTTAGTACCTACTTCCCCAGTCGGGCAGCTCCAATTTGAGTGGTATTACTCCTACTATGCTCTACCTCTCTTAAAATCCTTCTTAAGGTCCCTTCCAGTTAAGTAGCCTACACCGGACGCTTTAGCCAACTACGCTACCGAAACCACGTTTTTTTATTTATTTATTATTATTATTGACAGTAGGGATCGAACCCACAACCCGTGGCGCAGAACTCGATCGCTCAGCCGCTGCGCCAAACGTCTCGTCATCAATTTGTTTGTAGAACCTGGTCAAGCAGAAGTGAACCAATGTACACCCAATTTGCTAGTATGTTTAGGTTATAGGCCCTAAAAGGCCACTTTAGGGCGAGTCAATAAGTACAGACGCCAGCAGGTCAAGCTATCCAAAACTGTCAAATTTTCCTAATTGAATATGAACCTTATAGCTTTGTATTAAAGTTGAAACTCAAAGAAATTTGATTAATTATGTTAGCTTGATGTACTGGCCTCTGTACCTACAGATCCAAGTAGGGTACAGACATAAGCCCCGAGTGCTGCCAAATTCTATAAAATCACCATAATCTATAATAATAATCGTATTAAGAATCGAACCTTATATAATTTATGTCAAAACATGTACATAATATACTAAATATTGCGCCTTACATTGGCAAGTTATTATTTGTACCGTATCCTATTTTTTTTTTTTTACAAATATATCTTATGTATTTTTAGAAAAGGTACACAATATAATATTAAATAATGCGGGGTTTACACAGGTGACTAAAGCCGCTCGATTTTTGCCGCGCGGCGTAAATCGCCCGTCTAAATGGCAATTCGGCTAGGTCGCAAGTGACTAAAGCCGCTGAGGCAATTTGTGAAGCGACTAGCCGCACGTCAAAAAGCGACCCGTGTAAACCCCTCATAAGATGATGATAGGTTGTCAGAGCCCCGACCCAACCCATTCAGTCAATCTTAATTTGAATTCTGTGAAATATCATAATCTTCATATTCAATTTCCGCGAAAGCTATAATTTCAAAAGACAATAAACGGGAGTATTACAAACTCTTTTAATTAAAAAACAAACAGATTTTCTTAAGGATTGTGTTAAAACACAGTTGCATTGTTATTATTTCCTTACGGCGCACCATTTTCTTTTGTAATGTTGTTCTTAAAGATTTTAATAAACTGTGCAACCATACAACTAGCGCCATCTGTTGCGGAGTAGAGAGAAACTAATTTTCTATTATTAGATAAATCGTTTTATACAGAGATTATCTTAAGTAATGTTATTGTTATTGTTATTGAATACACTAGTATTCTTGTTTTTAATAATGTTTGCTTTAGTCTGTTTTTTTTTAAAGGAGATGTGAAGTTAGCTTCTGTGAGTAACTATTTGATCTACGACTTCTAAGAAAACAAACTTTTCTCCTTTTCCTTTACGCTTTTTCTCAATAACTATAACAACGAGGAAATATGTAGGTAAGTATAACATTCAAGATCATATCTGAGAATAATAGAGAAAGAATAATATTATAACAACAGAATTCACATCCATATTCCTTACATGTGGATACAGTAAGAGGTAAAAACATACCATCACGTCTGTATTTTTCAAAAGGTTAGATAGTACTCAGTTCTAAGCAAGTTTTTAGGTAGGTACGGTCGACAAAAGAGTTAAGTATACAGGCAGCTAATTAAAAATCGTGTTTTTTTAAAGATTGTGTACTATTGTATCACGCAATATGTGTCAAAACGCAGGTATTGTAAGCTGCTACACATCAAACCCTTTGACGGGTAATTATTTAAATCACAATCTGTGTAAAGACGCGGATTTCGTTCGCTACCTGTATACCAAACTCTTTTGTTGACTGTACCATGCAATAGGCAGCGAGGCTGTCATTCATCATCAACCCATACCTTGTGCCACTGCTGGGCACCGGTCTCCCAAATGAGAGGTATTAGGCTGTCATTAACTGAACACAACTCCAAACTCTGGGCTATTTATTACTACCCAGAATTTCCTAACAGTCTAACTTAATAACATTACGCCCAACCTGGGAATTGAACCCGGGATATCACGTTTAGCAATCGCCATTGCAACCATTACGCCTATGAGATAATTCATAAGAGATGTTCTTAGAGAAATAACTGCTCTTATTATACAATTTCGTCTGTACCCCCGGAAGATCGATGAATCGGAATATCGTGAATTTCGCTTTCAGCTTTAGCTCTCATGAATTACATGAGGAAAGAAAGAAAGACAAAAAAATGTTATATAGGCACTGTCATGGACAATGTACAGAAGCCAGCACATCAAGCTACCACAATCTGTCAAATTTCTTTGATAGATTTTCAACTTTAACACAACACGATAAGGTTCATTTTCAATTGTGAAAATTTGACAGTTTTGGATAGCTTGACCTGCTGGCGTCTGTACAGAGGCCAGCACATCAAGCTACCCCAATCTGTCAAATTTCTTTGATAGATTTTCAACAAAATTCTAAGGTTCATTTTCAATTGTGAAAATTTGACAGTTTTGGATAGCTTGACCTGCTGGCGTCTGTACTCAAACAACTGTAACAAAAGAAATTAAGTACATATATACATTGTGTATCCCGCGGCTGGGTCCAGTTCAGCTAAATGCCAGACCACCTGGTGAGCTGCCTGACGCTGTTCTTCAACTGGGGCTTAAAAGTAACATTGATGCAATTAAAATTGACCATTAGCCGGGCACAAACCCGAATTCTGGGCTGCTACTGCAAATACCTACATAATATCATATACCTACCTGAGAACCTAACCGAACCCAACAAATAAACTGAATATCATTACGCCTGACCTGGGAATTCAACCTTGAAGCAGCCGCACTTGCAATCATTACACCCACAGATATCAATGAGATCGTCAAATATTTTCTTGACAAAATAAATATTATAACATCATTTATGACGCTTTATCGTTCCACCTGTCCCAGATTTCGCCTGGAGCTACCTTAGATATGTCTAATGGAGCCAAAAGCTACCCCAGATACTCGTGTATTATCTAAAGGAGCCAAGACTCCTCTTACAAACACTGAGCCGGAGAATTTCCACATTGTTTCCACTCATTACAAAGTAAACAGCCCTTTGTCAAAGAAACCACTCGAATTATGAAGATAGAGTCAAACAGCCTCATTATCTGTCCTAAGCTGAAACGAGTGACGACACTTCATTATGAAGAACAAAGATCAAGCGGTGTTCAGAAAACCTCAGCGTTTTCAAATGATGTGAACCGTTTTCGTATGTTTGTTTTGTTAATAATTCATGTTTTTTTATATAAAAAAATTAGGTTACTTTACATTATCTCCTGGATTTTCTCTTGTATGGAAATAACAGCTCTATTTATAGTTAAACAACAAAAAGTATATGTTGTGTATCGTATGTCAATATCGATACGATTCGACAATATCGAAAACGACTATAAAATTATACCGTTTAAATAAAACTACATTTTACGGATTTGATGATACGACTACAGCATCTATGTAAAGGGTCCTAAACGTCGGGATTAATAATATCAATATAACGCGATAAAATCCGTGAAAAGTAGTTTTATTTCAATGTATAATATTCGTGAAAGTGTCAGAAATCAATATTATTACGTTTGTTAAAAGGAATTATCTGACGTCTAAAAGAAGTATACAATTTGTATTTTTTTGACATTTTCCACGCTAAGCTTTTAAAGTTATTTAGCGACGGAAAAAATCGAGAAGAAGAATTTAAGAAGCTAAAAATTTGCTTTTCAATAGGTGTTACAGACGTAAATTCTGAATGTGAGGGCAAATTTCGACATGGGTAATGGGACTCAGGGTGGCGTAGTGGTCATAGCGTCTGGTGTAGGTACCTAACCAGAAAACGCAGGTTCGAATCCTGCCCGCGGTCGAATTTTTTCACGGCTAAATTACTTTAAGTCTAAAAGAAGGTTAAATACCGAAAGACATAAAACAACTGATAAAAATAATATGAAAATAAGTGGTGGTTTTGTGGGGCTTTGTTTAGACAAAACTTATTATGAAAGTTGAATAGGTACCAATTTGAAACTCCTTAGAGGATGATTTACTTCAATATGCTAATAAATAGAAATTCTACAACATCACAACCGTCTTCGAAATCATTGTAGATATATTTAGACCACATCAATATTCCTAAACGACATTTATAATAATCCTCAAAGAGAACTCCCGCTCGCTTTTCAACACGTTTTTACCAGTGGAAATAAAGGGAAAGTTTATATAAACAAGATAAAAGGAAGGCGAGGCAAAGAAAGTTGTATATTAACAGGTTTTCAATCAATGTGAAAACGGCTGACACACTGGAGCGAAGTGAACGGAAATATTTTATTGTGAACAGAGCGGATGGATTGGGAAAAGATTCTAACGCTTTCGTCCCTTATAAAGTTGCCCGTAGGGACGGTAGGGATGCCACGAATTTTGATCAAGAAATAAAAAAGAGACAGTGAAAATAGGGTACAATGATTATCCAGAAATGAGAATGTCCATTTGTGTAAGGCAATCAACAATCCAGCAAGTATCCAAGTACCCAGCTTCTTACATACCTACAGCCTCTTACCTATTTAGGTATCAGAAGTTATCTTCATTGAACGTTTATACTCTATGAAAATTCGCAATATATTTAATTATAAACATCCAATTATTTTTAACAATACTGGGCACAGGTTCCCTCTCAAATTGAACTAATGCGAGAGCATTAGTTCAATTTGAGAGGGAACCTGTAAGGAAAACTTCACAGTGTATGCCAGGGATAAAATAATTAATACTTATTCATATAAATAAGTCAGACACCTTAGATTTGAACTCATGACTTGTCAGTCTATGAACATAATTATCTTAAGTCTATTACTGCTTCATTTCTATCGCTAAATCTTGAAGTCTATTTACAATAGAACAACGTTCAATGTGAAACAAAATATTAAATATTTTTTTTTTCTGTCTTTACAAAGCCATGTCCCAAATTTCCTTACCATTTTATCTATTACCCGAACGGGCAATATAGCAGCGACCCTTTCAATCTGATATCTCATCAGTCCCGCATCGATGTTTACAATGTATTCACCAAATTACTTATTCAAATCTCGATCCCAACCTAATTTCATATAGTATCTAAGAATTATACTTGTTTGGTTTAGTTATTAAATGTTTGTCTTCTTAAGGTGATCTTTTATTGGGAGTATTACCATTTGTGGGGTGATTTTTACTATCATACTGTTGACTCAACTTTGATTAGTCAAGAGAGGATTGATATTTGTTTGAATTTTGTTTGTAATAGATTCAAACTTACAAAGCTAAGCACTGTCTACCATAACCTGCATATACAGACACAGATATGTCCATAATATTAGTTCATGTTCTTCCTTCCTTAAGAATCTAACTATGTATCTAGTAATGTACTAAGGTAACATACCACAACTAAATATTATTTTACCTATCAAAAATATTTTGATTTCAATTCTCCCGTTTTATAAGATTTTAAGATCATAATTAAATACAGGAAAGTAACAAAAGACCCAGTAACTTAGTAAAAAATGTTAAAACCAATGTATCCAGCACAGTAACCCACTTTTTTTATATTAAAACAAGAAATATTAACAGAGTTAAAGAAAAAACCGGAGTTTCGCTCCAGAATACAATAAAAAAGTTTTTCGCATGCGGGCCGCGTATTGCACACAAATTTAATTGACTATTATACCTTATTTAAATGCAAAGCCCGAAGAAGAGAGTAATTAAGCCAAAGAAAGTGCACTAAAATATAGTAATTAGCTCCACTTTGTTATTTTACTTGGATTCAGAGAGAGTTTTATTATAATTGATTGTGTGAGAGCTGTTATAAAAGTTATAAAATGTATAATATTCGCGTAAATGTCAGAATTCAATAAAGAAAGAATAGTTAACCCATTTTGAAAATCCTGATTTCGTGTAGAAATAATAACTCATACTTAATCAAACGACTTCAAATTTAATTTGTATTTTTACACATAATCGGAAATCGATGGTGAGATTTTATTTGAGAATAGCTAACTATCCTTGGCAGTCGGGTAAAAAAAGGTAGTAGGTAACAAAATGCTGCGTAATAATAATTTTATAGATGCTGGCAGTACATCATCATAATATCAGCCAAAGGACGTCCACTGCTAAATAAATAAATAATATAAATAAATAATAAATATTTTTGGGACATTTTACACAACACCATCTAGTCTCAAACTAAGCAGAGCTTGTACTATGGGTACTAGACAATGGATATAATACTTATATACTTTTTTTTTTGTAAATACATACGTATAATACATAAGAAACACCCAGACAAACACAAATACTCATGTTTTATCCACACAAATATTTTCCAATAGATTTCTACAAGGATCATAAGTTTACTATTCATACAAAATCAAAAAACTAACAGCGAATTTAGAAATACTTACATGATTCATTCTGTTTCTGTATTCTCTTCCAATTCTAAAATCCGTTGGTTAAAAAGGATTAAGAATATCATAAATATTTATGATATAAAGGAACGCCCATCTATTACTTTAAAAATGCTACCGTAAGATTACTATCAAACTGACATACAATTACACTATACTGCGCACCTTGGAAGGGAAATTGAAATAGATTTTAATAATAAAATCATGAAAACATCACTAGTATAAGGCAGGCTATACACCAAACAATAAAGTCTTTGATGACGAATACGATGAACGCGACATAATTGTCGGACCTCCTTCATTACACAAAGATTTTAAGTGCCAATTTGTCCTCGGTATAAATAAAAATTTACGACGATTTTGTTGCTGTTATTGCACCAATAATACGCGGAATTTTAGTTTCCTTTATCTATTTATTAATGTATAGTTACGATTCTAAACTCATCAGATAATTTTTATTGCGCCAATGCGCACACCGCTAACGATATTTCTAACAATTTCTATTCAATTTGAATTATCAGATTTTCTTGCGATGGCACGATACAGCCAGCAATAAATCGAAAGGTGTATGGCTTGCTTAAGACAAGTTGCATTTTATAAACCAGATATGCGAGTCATTTGTTTTTTATTTTTGAGATGGCCGTAGGCGATAAGTCTGGCTGATAGAACGCTTTCCTTCTAGCGACACAGTACACATTAATTAACACGGAATATTTATAAGCGTCTACAGGCTGACCAGCGAATATATGAAAGAAAGGTTTCATGGAAGGCAATTGCTTCCGTTTGATAAACTGAAATGAATACTCCGGATTTAGTGTTATTGCTTTTCGAGGTCACTGAAACATTTGACCTATTATTATCAGGGTTTTGCTCATACTGGATAACCGTAAACGGTAATTTAACATGTTCAAGTAAGATTTCAAGGTGTCAATGAGGTACAAATTTTAATGTAAAAAGACTTTTATAATTGAAGACGGCAAGCACAGTTTGGCATTGCAAATTGGTTGATCAGTGCGATTATTATTTATCTAAGATTGGTAGATTATGACAGGGACTCCTCTGGGTGGGCACCACCGTACTGTCAAATAATATGCTTAATTGGCAAATGAGACAAACTCGCGAGTAATACTCGAATTCATATTAATACAATTTATTTGCATTCCACAATGTCATATTAGATACTTAGTTATACTTAAAGCCTGGAACAACCATGTACCCTGTAAGACACAACAAATTCTGGTGTTGCTAGCATACCAACATAATCCTTTTGTTCATAGCGTCCATAGTTTTAGTCCTTCTATATGTGGTAACGTCCATAGGCTGTTCTACTATAGTTAGTAGCATCCATAGGCTAATTTACCATAGTTGATAGCGTCCATCGGCTGTTCTACTATAGTTGATAATGTCCATAGGCTGATTAATCGCAAGAAAATCTGACGGTACCAACCATAGTAGATTAACTATGGTTGGTACCGTCCATCGGCTGTTCTATAATAGTTGGTAGCGTCCATAGGCTAATTTACTATAGTTGGTAACGTCCATAGGCTGTTCTTCTATTGTTGGTAGCGTCCTTAGACTGTTCTACTATAGTTGATAATGTCCATATGCTAATCTACTATAGTTGGAAGCCTCCATAGGCTGTTCTACTATAGTTGGCTACTGCTACCGCTGCTATATAATGGGCCGTATACTTCTTTGCTATCTTAGTACCTAATATGAATAAAAAAACTAAAAGCGCTTCGAAGTATCATAATATTATAATAATCTATAATGTTTAAATATTCCGACGTTCTCTCCATACTCGTATGCCTGCCTCCGGGCTCCTTAATACCGCTTGCACAGAGTAAGGTCCGTAATGTAATATTAAGTTGTTCAACAGACTGTTAATTGAAGACTAGCCTCTATTAAAATATTGCAATTTATTATGCACATATTTTTTAATGGAATAGTTTGCTTGCAGGAGTGACCAAGGATTGGCTGTATATACTGTCTCCGCGATGTAGTAACTAAGTGAAATCTATTTATTAATTGATTCCGACGACCCAATTTGTGATAGGTATAGCAGTGATACCCTAGTGATATGATCATTGGACTGACAAGTTAAAGGTCCCGAGTTCGATATGCACCTCTGACTTTTCGAATTCATGCGCGTATTTATAATTAATGATCACTCGCTTAAACGGTGAAGGAATACATCGTGAGGAAACCTGCATACCCTAGAAATTGTTCTCGACAGTGCGTGAACCGCATTGAGGCCATGTGAGGCCAGCCGTGGTGGACTAACCCCTCTCATTCTTTGAGAGAAAACTAGTGCCCAACAGTGGGACAGTATATAGGTTGATGATAATGATGAATTTGTGATAAACTCTTATGATGGAAATATGTCAAAACAGTAAAAATAACAATACTTATTATTTAAAAACCGTGTTTGTGCAAAATGAGTCCTCCTCATGTTTTTCTCAAATCTAGGTTCATATAAACAAAATCAGTGACATTTAAATACTAGAATTGAGCTACATCCACTCAAAAAGTTGGCGTACAGTTCCGTTGTTTGCATTGAATGGCGCCACTATGCACTGTTAACGCACCGACAAATAAAATAAGTGGCCGGCAATATTCTCGAAATGGACGGCAATGCAGTTTCCTCTCAGAGTTTCATCGCATCGAAAACGAGTGCAATCGATTCGAACAGGTCGATCGGCACCTACAATGGAATTGAGCTTGCCAAACGGCTGAAGTTTTATAAAGGATATTGGATAGTTGGAGTTCGGATTAGGGCGATATCAGACACAAACGCAATCAAACAAATTTCACTTTTGCAATTTTACTCCAATCTATACACATAAATTTAATTGAAATTTCTGTTTGTAATTCCAAATTAACAGCTATTCACTAAATGCATATTATTATGAAAGTATATTTTGAAAAACATAAAAAAAAAAATTGTCTGTGTGTCTGTTTGCTCCGGCTAATCTGTGAAACGGCTGGACCGATATTAACGGGACTTCCACTGGCAGATAACTGATATTATAAGGAGTAATTTAGGCTACTTTTATTTAAGAAAAAAATTTGAATTCCGCTATCACATATGTGCGAAGCCGGGACGGGCCGCTAGTCAGATATAAAAACTCTAGCTGTCGCCCGCTGTTTCACACATATCCTAAAGGCTTTCTGAGACAAAAGTCATAGACATTTTGCAAAACATGGATAAAAACATGTTACGTGTGCACCGACCTTTATAAAAGAGGAAAAAAGAAAAGTCAAAGGTTTGAACTCCATGATAAAAATATTATGTTATCATATTAAACATATATACCATTCACGCCTGTATTCCCCGAAGGGTTAGGCAGAGGTCTACTAATTTACATCAACGGTTCGGTATGTTTGGGTCCCATTTAATAGGGAGCCAGCCAATTCCAAACTCAGAGTTGCTACTGAGAATTTCCAATAAAACTTTGCTCGACCCCAGGACCACTAGCGTAGCAATTGCACTTAGAACCACCAGACTAACAAGACATTTAGGTGCTCATATTAAACACGACGCTATTATTAAAAGTAATTAGTGATAAATAAAACCCTGTGGGCTATAATAGTCCAACGCAACAACTTCATGTTTAGTGAAGAAAACGTCAAAAATAGACTTTGTAGGTACTGAATAAATTCAACATAGGTACCTATAGACTTTACTGTTATGTACAATACTTAAATCCCTTTATGAAATTCTCTTTTTTGGCACAAGCGGTATTTGCGTAGATTTTAAATAATAATTAAAATCGTGACATCAATCCCGACGAAGTAAATATTTAGTTTGATATCATTGAAGCAAACTGAATTTCATTCTCTTTGTTTGTTTACTTTTCAGTTCAATACTATCGGAACGGTATATGAAATATTTCTCTATTTGATTTTTGATTTGGGTAGTGTTCTTGTTTTTTTTTTTTGTAGTTTGACTCGTGGCTTACATAACTAATGGAATGGGAACAATACATACACTTTTTCAATAAGTGCAAACTTTTTACCGAGTTAGCTTACTCGGTGAAAATTTTATTTTCATTATTTGTAGAATAGTCGCAAAAACAAACAGAAGATGGGAGAAACGTAGGAGTGCACAAGAAATTCCTTCCATTTTTTTGGCTTTTATACCTATATAAAAGCAAAAAAATTGAAGGAATTTCTTATAAATATTCAAGGCTGTTTTTTTAGGGTTAAGTCTGACAACCCGCTTAGGTCAGCGAGGTGGACCCTCTCATCCTGGCGTGCCCAGCAGTGGGACAGTATGGGTTGATGAGTAGATAATTTAGTTTTCTAGTTACCTAGTTTTTTGTGTAGAGTAATATAAATAAAAAAATATATTTGAAATTATTTAAAAAGTTTTATTCTAAATAAAGAGACTAACAAAGAAAATTATATTTATATTTTTAATTATGAAAGCTTACCTGTAATTTTTTCATAATTATAATAATATGTTTGGTAGGTAATCAAAACACTGAATTATTTTCGAGCTCATTGATTTCTTTGAAACCATAAAATATGTCACAGATAAAAATATAATCGTAGTCAATCTGATTCATATATGAATAAAGCTTTTACCAGAAACGGTGAATACAATAACCAAGTAGTAATACAATAGATACCTACTTCCGTAATATGTATGACACAAATAGATAAGAAAAGCTCGTTTGCATTAGTGGCTTGTTATGATTGACTTATTTCCTTCACGCACGCTCAGGTTGTAAAATCAGCGAGAAAGAGAGAGATTCCCAAAAGTTTTTTAAAAACTAAGTGAAAAGATTTTTACAGGGGCAGCAACACGGCGTGGCTGCGGGCGGTTGAATTGGGGGATTCCGCCGCCCGACCAGACAATGGCCCCAGTAGGCGGCACGCTTGTGGCTAACACGCGTGCCTTCAAGTGCGAGGAAAGGCCTCGCTAATTGATGCAATAACCTGTCATGGTCGTGGCGAATTTCGCAGCTTTCATGACTATAGGGCAGGTGAAGGCAAGTGCGGTTTTTAGTCGGTACAAGTTGTGTTCCTAACGGTGAACAAGATTGCCAGTGCTCCACGAGGAAATGTTGTGTTGGCAGTGGGGGGACTGTAACCCTTATACTGCTAACCCAACTATTCCTCTCTCATTTTCTAGGGTTGGCAACGCGTGAGTTATACCCTGGTGTTGCAAGCGTCCATAGGCTACTGTAACTTCTTACCATCAGGAGCACCGTTTTCTCCTTTTCCATTTTAAAAAATCTGATAGAGACGAATGCTTAAAATATGTTAGATTTATAGCTGCCAGAGGTATATTTAATATCGTATAGCTAAAAGTTATCAGGAACGGTTTTTGTGTAAATATCACTTTAACAAAGAAGGTAAAATACCTTAATGGCAATAGGCTCACTCCCTATTATATCGGGCCTCAATATCCCGGCGAACGGTGGGTGTATACCTCTGTTACACCTGTGCCTAACCCTTCAGGAAATACAGGGGTGATATTATATTATGTTATGTTACTAACTTAATACTTAACACAGAGCATAAGCTCCTTTCATAGTGAGTGAGATTAGTAATATCTTGCGGTTTCCATAAGATCCTTTTTTCAGAAGCGTGCTTCTAGTTTTAGGCAATTCAAAACCACCTGCTATATTGTTGAAATAAAACTTCGAAACCAATTAGATAATTTTAATGAGAGATAAAGATCTCTGTTAGGATTCAAAACCGCGTCCTCCGGTTTGGAAACACTTTAGCCAACTAACCTTGATGCTTGTAATGTCAAATTTCTTTTTTTTTTATGGGATAGGGGGCAATCGAGCAGAGGGATCGCCTGATGGTAAGCGATTTCCGCCGCCCATGGACACCCGCAACACCAGAGGAGTCACAATCGCATTGCCGGCCTTTTAAAGGGGAGTACGCTCTTTTCTTGAAGGTTTGAAGGTCATATTGGTCATATTCATCTCTTCCACAATGCCCGTCTCAAGATGTCATCAGGAACTTGAATTTGACTTTGGATATTCCGACTAAATAGAGACACAGTGTATGAGATCACCCACCTACTTTCAGTTATTCCCCTAACTATGAATAACTTTGTTATACAATACAAAAGGCATTCGATTCTCGATTAGTCCTCTCGATTCACAGCTATTAATTTTAATAGACCCCGACTGAGCTCTTTGAATGACGTCGAGGGTCAACAAAACAGTTTTATGATGAACTCACACACCATCAACCCATATACTGTCACTGCTGGGCACGGGTCTCCTCTCAGAATGAGAGGGATTAGGTTATACTAAGCTATACTTGTCCACCACGCTCGCCTAGTGCGGGTTGGCAGACTTCACACGCCGTCGAGAAAATCTCTAAGGCATGCAAATCAAATCATTTATTTCTTTGCAAACATGGGTAGGTATAATAAATAGATGTTGACTGAGTTAAAGTTCTCCATATTTTTCTGTAATATGAGCATACAAATTATGCAGTAAAAAAATAAGTATCTTACATTATCAGTATAGATAACGGTAATCAAAGTATATGTAAATGTTATTTTTCTCACTCTTATGATAATTCATTATTAATACGCATACGGTTTATGAGGATATAAATCCGAACGACTTCAATTATTACGAGCAAACAAAGGATTGAATTAGTTCAAGGTGATTTGCATAATACCCGAATACTGTACAATTTATGACCCCATTTACTTAACGCGGTCTATTTAAACAATTATATTTGCCATTGAGTAGAATTTTAATGGGAATTGCATGTTGACTTAAGAATTTGTTGAACATTTTCATATGTTCCAATTTCCTTAATGTTTTGAGAAAAGATAAAATATAAGATTATCAAGAATAAGATCTTCTGTAATTGTGATCTTGTGTTTAGTTCAATATTTGATGACTTTTTAATTCAAATTTGGTCTAGTGGATTGAGTGTCGGACTGCTGTTCACAAGGTCGTGGGTTCGATTCCCATAGGACACAAATATTTACGTCATGAACATAATTGTTTGGGTTTGTCTAAGTGTATCTTATACATATAACTATTTATTTACAACAAAAAAAACATTAATATTATATCCATTATCTAGTAGGAAAATTAAGCAGAGCTTGTAATATGGATTGGCAAGTTCTGCTTAATTTTCCGAAGTTCCTTATAGAAATAAGGTGACCGTAAGACGAGATTTTGGGAAATTCCCACGAGATAGCACAAGCTCTGCTTAGCTTGGGACTAGATGGTGTTATGTGAAATTGTCAAGGAATATTTATTATTTATTTATTACATGGGGTTTAAACATACCGGCGAACTACGGGTGTATAATTAGTACATCTCTGCCTAACCCTTCGAGATATACAGGCGTGATGGTATGGTATGTTATGTCTACTACAAATACCTATATTATATTAAAACTATCAGCGTTTATTTCTATTCACAACAGTCGTAAAATAACGATATTTTAGATCTTAAAATGTATTAGTCATTTAGTAGTTTGAATTAATTGCGTGCATTAAAATATTAATAGATTTATTACCGATTTGAGTGTATGGAAGTATAACGAATATTAAATAGAATGTGAATATTAAAACATAAATTATTATTTTATGTGAAAACTTAAATGCGAATATTCATGCCGTAAACGGCTATCAAGGTGAGAAAGAATAAAAGTCTATCTACGCGGACCAATTTTTTAAGAACCAACTGAATAAATTTTGATTTTGTATTTACAAGAGACATACCATCACGCCTGTATTCCCTGTAGGGTTAGGCAAAGGTGTACTAATTCTACGTCCACTGTCCGCCGGTATGTTAAGGTCCCATGTGATAGGTGGCAAGCCTTAACTGGGGACAAATTCAGACTCCGAGCTGCTACTGAGAATTTAATAGAAAAACCCAATAACACTTTGCTCGACCAGGGACTCGAACCCAGGGCCTATAGCGTAGCGCGCTTACGACTACTAGGCGAATGAGACAGATCTTTGAGAAATTATTATTAAAGCTGAAATGCTACAATGTAATTTTCAATCATCATCATCAAGGCACAGGAAGTCCACTGCTGAACAAAGGCCTCCCCCATAGACTTCCACAAGGACCGGTTACAAGCCGTCTGCGACGACTTCCAGATACCTTTACCAGGTCGTCCGTCCATCACGTTGGAGGCCGTCCCACGCTGCGCTTTTCGGTGCGTGGTCTCTCCTCGAGAACCTTTTTGCCCCAGCGGCCATCAGTTCTACGAGCTATGTCCCTAATTTTCAATATTGATCTTCAATTTAAGATAAGCAAAATAAAATTTGAAATTGGAGGACTTAGCCTTAATTTCATCCTACGAGCTGTCATCGGAGCCCTTACAGGGCATTTTACAACAAATGACATGCTCCATAAAATAAAGTTGGCCTTGAACAATGATTGTAGAGCTTGTGGTGAATACGGGGAAACCATGCAGCACATTTTGTGTGATTGTGACGTCCTAGCGACGAAACGGATGAGTCATCTCGGCAACGGATACCCGAAGCCAGAGGACTACAGGTTCCTTCCTCTTAGTGGGCTGGCCGCCTTCATGAACCACGTTTTTGAAGAGTAAGGAATGTACCATGCTGGGGACAACACAACAGATCACATTTGGTCGAAGTGTTGCTGGCTATGCCGGCCCCCACTGCTAAGATAAGATAAGAAGATCCTACGAGTCTTTTCCCAACTTGGGGTCAGTTCGAGTCTAACCAGATGTAGTACCATCAGAGGTCAGCAACAAATTTCTGGACAATACCGATATACTGAGGATAGACTGGTTACCAGGTTTTTTAGACGTCTGACTACTTTTGATACTTTAGACCACTAACGATTGTCATGGGTGTTAGTATGATAAACGGGACCGATGGCTATGCGTGCTCTTAGAGGCACGAAGGGGTCTCGATCTATTAAGATGATTATCCACAGACTAACCGCTGTATAACTTAGCCACAAGCTTACCCTTAACTGTGATACAGCTAAAAGAAATAAGTTTTAAATTATAAATAAATACTTGGAACAACTTACACAGCACCATGTAGTCCCAAACTATTATATATTTTTTGTGAATACTTATTTCTAATACATAAGAAACATACAAACAAACACGTATGTTCATCACAGAACAGAAAATAGAATCCCTTAAATTGAAATAAAGACATTTAAATTTAAGGGACAGTGAATACCTACATAATCAGATTGCCATCTACATCAAAATCCCCACAAAACATAACTGTGTACTTACGTATTCAGTGGCCGTCCTTAAATCCATTATCTTGTGACAAGCCCAGCTGATCCGATACCAATAGTACTGCACACAAATTAGATTCGTATTCTGTCGGTGTAATCAAGGCAGACACTTGCTTGCACATCTGCGTCCTACACGACCTTCTAAACGTCATTGTAAGATTTAAATTCCAACCCTATGTGCAAGTAATAGAACACAAAACGACAAGTATATACATTTTCGAATCGGCGTTAAAAGGATTACGACTGCGACTGCGTGAAGATGCTCGATAATGTACTAAGAGTAGTATAGAGTATTCAGATGCGATACTGCTGATAGCACGACCTAATCGTTGTATTTCAAACTGAAAGTGATAGCTTACGTAGGACACAAATACACGCTTGATGTTACCTTTGTAACTAGCATATACCTACTATAGTTAATAAAATGGTTCTCAAGACTTTTGCTATCCAAATAACATGTAATGTAGTTACATACGGCTGAATCTAATATTTTCAATTTCAACATATATACTTCATATTTAAGTATCATATCAATAATAACAGCTTTGCTCTCAAGCAACGAATATAAAGTTCAATTGACAAAAAAAAATACTGCATGATGTGTAGTTTTCCAAGTAAGAGTAGTGACATTACAAGCTTGTAGGCAAATATAGCGCACTCAACATTACCACTACAGTTTTACATACCTACTCTTTGCACCACATGAGAACCCAAGTCCGCACTAATCCCACTCATTGGTTCAAATGTAAGTATTAAATGTCTTTATAAAGGGGTGAGCACACCAACGTTCCGAAGGGCCCGTGACAAATGTATTTGTAGAATTTTGTGACACTTTAATATCACAACAATTGTGAGTAATTGGAGCTTTGTCCCCGAGGCATACACTTAGCAACTTGAGAAGATAAAACTAGCTACTTATATAATATTTAACATAAAATATATCTAAGTAAAAACAGACTCAATTTACTATTAATTGATAAATGATATATTTTTAAAATAAATGTGATGCTCGTTTCTTCAAAGTTAATGTTAAGGGATTGAGAAATAGTTGGGAACTTGAACAGAAACCACCATCAGCATGTTCTTCTTGAGTATTTTCCCAACTATGTTGGGTTCGGTTTCCAGTTTCGCGAAGCCACTTCGACTGCCATCAGACCTTCAACACCCATTTTAAGCTTCGTCTGGCTTTTCTAACTACCAGTAACAATATTGTTATAGGACCTCATATAACAAACGGAACAGACGGCTTAAAATGCTCTCCGAAACACGAAGCTTTAGAATGAATCATGGTCACCTATCCATAGACAAGAACAAGTTAACTTTGTGCATCGATTGATCAGCTTATGATTTAACTACGGTACCTTCATTTTTTTATGGCAAACAAGTATACTATATAGCCCACCTGATAGTAAGCAGCTACCGTAGCCTATAGACGCTTGTAACACCAGGGGTATCACTTGCGCGTTGCCGACCCTGTACAACAAAAAAGGAATGTTTGGGTTGGCAGTATAAGGGTCAAATCCCTCCACTGACGTTTCCTCGCGGAGCACTGGCAACTTTACTCACCGTAAGGAACACAACACAGCTTCTTTGCCCTTCATTGATATCCAATCAGTTTCTGAAACTAGTAGCATAATCCTATTCCTTTTCTGGACAAAGAAATAGATGTACCTTAAGTTGCGTTGTAACTGCCAAAGGCATAGTTGCTACTGTTTAATCACCTATTACTTTATATTAAATTGTGTTACAAAATAAATCATACTAACCAAATGAAAAATGACAGCAGGCAGAAAATAAATGAATTCTTAGAAGTTTATAAACGAATTTATTTTGTATAATACGTTTTGTTTTTATTTGGACATAACTTGTTTGATTTAAGTAACTAACTTTCATTGTTGCCAAAGTCAGTAATATAAATCTTGACATTTATTAGAATAAAAATAGTGAATATTTTTTTTATTTAATAAATTATAAAAAAACGTATAAATGTAAGTACATAATTATGTTTATGCGTTGTTTAGTAGATACATTTGTGTTGGTAATAATGAAATATTGCATCACATTGAATTACTTTGTTTTTGTATGAGTATTCTTAGCGGTATATAATCAATAAAAAATTTGATTTACCCAAGACGTACGAAAGGGTGTAGTACATTTGCACACCCTTTTGGGGAATACAGGTTATTTTTTTTTCAACTTTAGCAATTCTCAGTGTTCTTCTACAACACATTTATTACTATGAATGGAGCCTTAGATTTCCATATGGCTCACTATATTCAATCAGTTCTGCATGAATGTATTCATTCAACAGTATTATGTAGGATTCCATTCAAGCTGTTGCCGATCTTTAGCAACCCGATAGCAACCCACACTTATTGCACTGGTTGACTGTCATCACACGAGTTGGTAACGAATGATGTTTTTTTTTTTGTATTTTTTAGTTTCTCCTTATTATGATTTATTATGAAACCGGGAAAACATTGTACGTACATATTATTTTGACCCAAGAGCAAGTTTTAAGCACATCAACTCCTTCATTGGCTACTGTTCGTAAGATCCTGAGGTTTGATTTCCAGGTCTAGCAATGTTTTATTGCATATATAGAAGTGATAGCCTACTGATATGACCATTGGACTGCCACGTTAAAGGTCTCGCGTTCGAATCCAAGGCACGCACCATTGACTTTTCGAAATCATAATTATGCGTATTATTAATTAATTATCACTCGCTTAAACAGTGAAGGAAAACATCGTGAGGAAACCTGCATGCCTTAGAGATGTTCTCGATGGCGTGTGAAGTCTGCCAACCCGCATTAGGCCAAAATGGTGGAGCTATTCCTTCGGCGTGGAGCTATCCCTCCCACCATCAACCCATATACCTGCCATCCCAGCATTCGGACCATAGGTATATGGGTTGCTGGTGATGATGAAGATTATGTTACCTTCTTTTTGTATTTTTTTGGCATTTTCCATGCTAAGATTTTCAAAGTTATTAAGCAAAGGAAAAATTCGACCGCGTGCGTCTTTAGGTTAGGGTTAGGTACACCAAACGTTATGACCACTAAGCCACCGCGATACCTACCCGCCATGTCGAATTTTGCCTTCACATTCAAAGACGTTAATTCAGAATGTTCGAATCCTGCCCGTGGTTGAATTTTTCCTTTGCTTAATAACTTTAAAAATATGTTTCCTTATTGACCGATTAATGTACTACCAATTTAACCCTACATCGATCCTGTTCTAAATATAACCCCAAATCTGCTGCGTAACAAATAAATTTGTTATTTATGTCGATTTATAATAACCGGATCAGTGGGTCATTTGATTGGATCGGCGCTAAGTAAGCGTGAAAACAATAATATTTCAATTTTGCTACTATTGAATATGTACATTGATATTGTGGTAAATGTATTTATTGTGGACGATGTCTGTGGACTAGTAAGTCGTGTATTGGACTACTGTTCACGAGGTTGTGGGTTGGATTTCCACAAGAAATATTTTTGTTCATACGTTAACACGTATGTATTTACAAAAAAAGTGTCATCATCATCATCATCATCGTCATCATATTAACCACAGGAGGTCCACTGCTGAACAAAGGCCTCCTCCAGAGAGTTCCATAAAGTCCGGTTATATTTAAAAAAAAAGTGTATAAGTATTATATTCATTGTCTAGTAGCCGATAAATTCAAATGTCTCATTTCACGAAGTCGAACATCTCATAGACGAATTCGAAATTCGAATGTCTCATTAGACGAATGTGTGTGAAGCCAACCCGCACTAGGCCAACGTAGTGGACTAAGCCTAATCTCTCTCAATCTGAGCGGAGACCCGTGCCCAGCAGTGGGACAGTATATAAGTTGATGATGAACTATATTGAGCCTCCTAACTGTCACCGATAAACTTTCAAAAGGAAACGTTATATTGGCAAATATGTGTTTACATACTCCAAGGAAGACTGTATGTCAGCGAATTACAAACTAGTTAAATGATGAGTTAAATTATCATTTCCTTAGTCGCATAACAAAGACTTTGTAAGAGTCATCCTGCTAAGGAAATTGATCGTTAAGCCGTTTGTAAATGATAAAATGCCGGCTAGTGAGTAATTTTTAGACCCGTTCCTGAATAACAGTTCTAGAACCGTTAAGAATAAATCATCCGAATGCCAAAACTGTTTTCATCTTCTTTAAAACAACACAGCTGTATTCTTTAACAAATTTCATTCATGATGACTTATGAAATGGAACATAACATTTAACGATAATACCTTATAATATATAAATAACGGAAGTGATTAGAAAGAAATATCCTCGTAACGTATCCTCCTCTCTTTGGGACAGATAGAGCATAGTGGGAGTAATTCCACTCAAACTGGAGCTGCTCGACTGGGGAAATACCTCCTACCTTACAGAAAATCGAAGTTAAATGACACTGCTTTGAGCTGTGTTATGTTCCTAAGGGTGAGCAAGGTCGCCAGTGCTCCGCGAGGGTACGGTGTGTTTGCAGTGGGGGGAATTTGACCCTTATACTGCCAACCCAACCCCTGGAATTGGAAGCGTCTATAGGCTATGGTTACCGCTTACCATTAGGTTGGTCGTATGCTTGTTTGTCACTTTAGTGGTATAAAAAACCTCGCATATGGAAACTAAGCAGATAAATGAAAAAAAAAACTGATTAAATGTCAGTGAGAAGCCCAGAATGCCAGTCTATTCTTAGGATATCGGTGTACCCAGAAATGACTGAATCAAAAATCGAATTCATTGTTATGATTTGTAAGTATAAAAGTACATACCTACTTCTGTTCGTTAATTAAGTTTTGACAGCTACTACTTCAAGTACACTTAAATAAACAACACGAACCAAAACATCAATCAAACTTTCAAAACATTCCGGTACACCATAATCAAAACTCTAGGCAACAATTAAGTTTTTTACAACGCCAAGATCATTGCCAGATACAGAGCATTATCGGGTCTGTTCATCTCCTCCAAATAAAACAAGCAAACGTAAAACGGTTCTACTTCCAACAAGATATTTTATGGTATCCTCCTTTGATCCAACCTTTTTGCTGACCGCAATAAATGCCTCGCTAAATAGATAAAATTTAGATTTCTTTGTGTAGAATCTCAACCGAGTGACTTCAGATGTAATGAAAATCTTTCAGTGAGCTAGGGAAATTTATTTGTTCCAATACTAGATATTTATCCTTTCGCTCTTTGTAATACCTTCGTGAATTGTATTCCATTATTGTTTCTGCGTAAATCTTATACTTCAAAGCACCTATTAATGTTACGATGTTTACGAACAGTAGTGAACATTATTTTGTTTCAGTTGAAAGTAATGAAAGCTTTGTTGGTTCTAGATTCATGCATGTATACACATCTGAGGTCAGCTTTATATATACAGGTTTGGCATACCTCTGGCTAGGGACACCTCTGTTTAACTTGTCAGGGAAGACAGGCGTAGTACTAAGGTACACCCACAATTCAACCACAATATTTATGTCCCATGTAATATGGCTTATTGTCATAAACCAAACAATCCAAACTACGACCTGGTACTGGGGAATTCATAGAAAAACGCAATAACACTGATCGACCCGATAATCGAATCCAAAAACACTGACATAGTAGTCGCGCTTACAACCACTACCACTATGCTCGTTAGGCCCATTAGCCTCGTGGTTCTATAATAAGTCAGATTACAAGCTAATTTGCTCTCAATCGGATTTACATCAACCCATATACTGTCCCACTGCTGGGCACGGGTCTTCTATGACAGAGTGAGAGAGATTAGGCTATAGTCCACCACGCTGGCCTAGTGCATGCAGGTTTCCTCACGATGTTTTCCTTGACCGTTTAAGGTAATTAATTATTACTACGCACATTATTTCGAAAAGTCAGCAGAGCTTTGGATTCGAACTTGAGACTTCGATTTGGCAGTCCAAAGGTCATACCACTAGACTATCACTACTCCATCCTAAATCGTCCTAAATTGGATTGGATTATGAGAAACAGATGGTGAGTCCTCAGCTTTAAGATTTCTTTCTGCGTTAAAATTGTGTCTCCTTTCGGAAAAAAAAAGTAGTTTATACAACTATTACGATCTACCCATACTGTGTCCATTTTCATCACATAAAAACCGTATTGGACACTACCATAATATGATATTTTCTTTGGTATATCTCAGGATCCCATTCCGTTAAAGTTTTTCTGGCGTGAACTGCACTATTAGCCTCTTTTTCACATTGACCTTATTACACATAACGGACTACTATTCATTTACTGAACGAACGAATTCTTTCTGCGTTAAAATTGTGTCTCCTTTCGGAATAAACCCAAGTAGTTTAAACGACTGTAAATGTGGTCTACACATACTGTGTCCATTTTATGGAGTATCAAATAAAAACCATATTGGACACTCCATATTATGATATTTTCTTTGGAACGTCTCGGTATTGTATTCCGTGACAAGTTTTCTGGCATGAATTGGTTCAAGTTCTATGGCCTCTTTTTCACATTGACCTCAATTACACATAACTACATATTTATTTACTGAACGAACTAAAGTCTTATAGATCCATAAGAAGAAAGGACGACAGTTGTCATGTTGTTAAATTAATAAGTATGAAAACGAAACGAACAGCATTGATAGCCTAGAATATGAATACAGGCGTGCTGGTATATTATGTAAGTAAAACAGTGTTTAAAAATCTGGTTTTGCAAGCGTCTATAGGCTACGGTAACCGCTTACAATCAGGTGGACCGTACGTTTGTTTGCCACTTTGATAATATTATTAATCCCGATGTCTAGTATTCGTGTAAGTATCAGAAATAAATATTGCCTTAATAAAATAACATCTTACAATGTACCAATGACCTACATTAGGTTGTAGAAGCACCAAAGTGCGATACAGAGATCGTGATACAAATTGGTTTTGGGCGATATGTATTCTGATAGCACTTCGGTCATGCATTATAAGTAGTTGCTGACCTGGACTAGAGTGGAAACTGGGCCGCATCGAACTGATGGTCAAAGGGTTCGTATAGTTTCTACTATCAAACGAATAGATATCGAATCATAAAGACGACGTCTGTAGTCTAATGATTTGAGTGTCAAACTGCTGATATCCACATTGTAAATAATAATAATCATTTATTTCAGACAATTCATAGTCCATATTTTTACACAGATACATTTCAATTAAATAAAGAATCATGTAAGAATCATAATATTTTACAGAGCTGCCTCTCGATATATGGGTGCATGTAAGACCTATCAGTAAAAATCAAATCAATCAAAATCAAAAACATTTTATTTCGATATTACACCGGATAATAAACATGGCGTCTCCTTTTAAGCATGTAATGCCTGTGCCAGGAGGCGCCGCTTCTTCATACCTTGAAAGTGTAATATGGCTACTTTGCAAGAACAGAAAAGTAACAAAATTGATTAACAACCAGTGTTGCATATAAAAATGTAAAACACATACCTGACAAGCATGAATACTGTTACTGTCTGGACATTAAAATGACCATGATTCTCTGAGTTTGTTTCGGCATTTCTTCGCTGAGGTCGTTATCTAGGAAATGCCATCGTGCAACGCCATCTTGTATTAATTAAATATTAACTGGTAAATATGTCTATAAAAGATTTATTTAGGTACAGAAATAAATATCATTTATCAAGGTCATGGATTACATTCCCAAAGGGCACAAATATTAATGTGATGAACAATAATGTTTGTGTTTGTCTAGAACTTTCTTATGTATTACAAGCAATTTGGACTTGCCAGCGCTAATTTTAATAAAGTTTAAAAATATTAAACTGTGGATAAGTAATAACTTTGTACTAACACTTATTTAAGTACATTATATGGGAAGTCTGAAAAAAATGCTTATTATTAAGTTACTATCAAGTAGCTTATTACCAAATTGAATAAAAGCTTGTAAACAATAGCATGAACCCACAAAAATATTACTCAACCCACAAACGAATAACTTAAACAAAACACGATACACGGTCGCCATTTTGTTTGTGGACGGGAATCATCCTTACATACTCATAACACGGATGATTCCCGACCACAAACAAAATGGCTACCACAATAATATGGTCACTACAAAGTGGCGAGATTCAGCGGCACCGCAAAATATTAGACCAAACGCTGCGGTCCGGGGATTAAGGGAACGGGGTCAGAAGTGCTTTGGTCGGTCTGAAAGTTTGCCGCGGATTTTTGCCGGACTTAATTTCGTGGGATAGGATTTGTGGAAAGTGGAATGCAAAATCGTAATTAGCGAAGTATAACTTGATGCCTACGTAGTTTTGGTTGAGTATTATTTACAACTGAGGTCGCATATTACATTGTTGGTATGACTCGATATAAAGTGGTGTTTATATTTAACACTTAAGACAACGTCTAGTGTTAATTCTGCAGATCGCTCGGGATCACGGGAATCGCCCACGCATGATCCGCGATCCCACCATAGAGTCCAGTGTCGGACCCTCCTCGAGGGTCAAGTGCAATGGGCGACTGACTACTATCGGAATATACCCCTGTCGTTGCGAATGTACGAATCCCATGGCTGTGACATATAGGGCAAGGGAAGCTAAGTTTTTACTCAACCGACATACCCTGGCATCTCACCAGGTGACAGAAGATCCATGAGGTTTGTCCGTCCTTAAAAAAATCCAGAATATACCGACGATTTTAAGTTTTCCGCAAAAGTTGCTTTTTATTTATGTAAAACATTTTTGTCTGGCAACTGATAGGCATAATCCAATTATGCTGTAATTGGTTACTCAGGTTGTGGAACTGTACCTATAAAATATCTGACAACGGTAGAGATTGTAGATAATGCGGAGTTTAATCAGTTTAATGTTGAAGTTGTAATTTAATAAAGATTGATATAAAAATGGAAAAGTTTTTGGCTTGTGGCTAAGTTATAGCTACGCTGCTCAATCGATCTGCAAGGTTAAGCTGCGCTAGCCGCGGTCTGTCTGTGGATGGGTGACCATTTTTGACACATCGAGACCGCTCCGTACCTCAGAGTACGTAAAAGTTATCATGCCAACATCTATAACAATCGTTAGTGGTAGTCAGAAGCCCAAAAAGCCATAATGATACAATACTGATATTCAGCCGCATCTGGTTAGACTGGAAGCCGACCCCAAAAAGGTTGGAAAAAGCTCGAAAGATAATGATCATAACAGTTTTAAAAATTACATATTTACACAACAGTATTTCGGATGCTCGTCTTTTACCAGGATCAAATAGTGTACAGTTACAACAAGCATTACTATGGGGTATATTTTTTTTACACCACTAAGGTGGCAAACAAGCATACGGCCACCTGCAGCCTATAGACGCTTGTAAAACCAGGGGTATCACTTGCGCGTTGCCGACCCTGTAAAACGAAAGAGGATCCTCCCTTTGGTAGGAGGGGCAATACACCTCGCCACTCTACACCGGTGACCCCGACGTGATACCAGTATCTCTTAAATAGATTTTTTTTTTGTTATAATATTTTATTAGATATATTTTTGTTAAGACATAATAACTTTGTAAAATAATATTTGTCACGAATCGTAATAAAACAATATTGGAACTAGTGAAAATTGATTGCATGTCATTATATATTCAATTCCAATTACCCGTCGGCAATCTCTCCAATATTATTTGATATGAATTGTTAATAAAATTTGGATTGTAATTTCATCATTGGAAGGAAATCTACGTTTGTTATTTTATTGAAATGCAATACATTAATCATTGTATGGATGTCATCGTACCTTACTTTATATTTAATCAATCTCTGTTGGTCTTTTTAGTGATAAAAATCTAAAACGCCATTGTTATCAATATCATGTACGTATAAATCTTTATTTCTCCAAGAATTACTGCAAACCTTAATGCTAAGTTCAACTTCTCTCAAAACTACATTGCCTAATACACTACACTTCAAAAATATCGTTAACGTAACAGAAAATGTCGACCCAACATTAAAAAGAAAACCTACTGAAATACTTAATTGAATTATGGCATATTTCACCAACTCAAAGTTAGTTCCCATTAAATTACTCGGCAGCTAATTGAAAACAAATAATATTTTTTAATTTATTCGGGAAATAGTGGGTACACGAACTTGGTGGAATATTTATTTATTCCACCAAGTTCGTGTATCCAAGTAGTTTTACTACTTTATTGACTTAGTAGACTTATCATTATCATCATTAAATAGTATATGACAAAGTCGCTTTTCTCGTCTGTCGTGATGTTTCTCCGCTTTATTCTTCTAAGCCACGCAACAGATTTTGTTACGGTTTCCACTATCATTTAGATTAGTGATTTCTTCCGGAAGGTTTCTCCCAAAACTATATTATTATGTACTTATATAATATATCTTACATATTATATAATAAAAACTGGCAAGTCAAAGGTCTCAAGTTCGAATCTAAAGCACGCACCTCTGACTTTTCGAATTCACATTTATAATTAATTGTCACTCGCTTAAACGGTGTAACCTGCATGCCTTAGAGATTTTTCTCGACGGTGTGGAAGTCTGCCAACTCGCGCTAGGCCAGCGTGGTGGACTAAAGCCTAATCCCTCTCAATCTAAGAGAGGACAGTATATGAATGATTTATAATCTATAAAACATTCTTAGTAGAGAAAATTCTATATTTTGTAATCAAGTCATCAAAAAAATCAATTTTCGGGCGCTTATTTCTCCAATATGTATTTACCAATAGTAAGTGTAACTTTTCAGGAAGGTTAGGCTATAATTTATGAACATACCCCTGCGAAGCAGAGGCGGGTAGAAATATAATTTAATTTACAAAGATAATTGACAATAACGTCTTTATATTCTAAAGACGTATTATTCCACTACAGTATATAATATAAACATGGTTTAAAGCTGAGTTCTGCCACGGTACGATAAAACGCTTAGTCGGTGCGGGGCGTTTGAACCGACTGAGAGAGTCGGAGCTTGTGGTGGAAAGCTCAGCAACTTGGATTATTTCTGACAGAAGATAGGAGCGGTAGTGAAATGTCTTACATTAAGATTGTTTATCGTATATATTGTATTAGATAAAGTTTAGGTACAAACTAACAATTATATAAGATATATATATTTAATTGCCATAAATTAAATATAGAAATATTTCTGGGACATTTTTGTACACAGCACCATTCCAAAATTAAGCACAGCTTTTAAGCCAGATAAAGGATATAATTCTTATATACTGGTGGTGGAGTACATCCTAATCTTCCTCTCATTCTGAGAGGAGACTTGTGCCCGACAGTGGCACAGTACATGGATTTATGTTGATGATGATGACAGGCAATGACAATTTTGAAATGTCAAAAACTGTGTGCACAATTTCAACTACATTTATAGTCATTCTACCACGAAAACCTACGTGTGCGACCGGTGAAGACCTCTATGTTTTGGATATAAAGTTCAAATTTCAATAATTTAACGAACTTTGTAAAATAAAACGTCTATGCATAATAACAATAAAGAATAGTACTCTGTTTAAGTATTACTTCTGAGGGTGGAAGCTAGAATAGATTTTTATAAGTATCTCTTTTTGAGCTTTAAATCCTCATGGATTGTCCAACGCCTGCAGAGGCATCTTTGTAGGGCAATTGCCTGACCATATTACGACTATAGCTAAGCCTCAAGTTTGTTCACATTCACCACATACAAAAACGTTGACACTAGTTCTTAGTTCTATGACAAGAATAGCAAAAAATATAATTCAAGTACGTAGTTTGTTCAAAAGATTTCAATCTATATAAATCGCAATAGTTTTCAATTTACGGCAAGCACTAGAAAGCTCTTGTAACAGCCTTGTTGCCTCGTTACTACTCGTAGAAGCAAGCGAATAAAGTTTTCTTTGACGTATTTTGCATCGACGAACACCTACGTATCTCTTTAGATTTTATATCGGCTGTGGATTCGCTACAGATTGCAATTCTGAGAAATATATGAGTATAATAAATCAGTGAAAAACTTACCACTAATGAAAACTGATAGTTGATTTAGCGTAATGAATGCTATCACAACTCTCAGTTTTCACATCACCACTATGTTGTCATACACTGCCGTAGACAGAGTAAACTGCTAAGTTATAGGTATTACAAATGAAAACTGAGAGCCATGATAGGGTAGTGATGTTGCCATGAACTGCTAAGTCATAGGTACTGCTAATGAAAACTGAGAGCCGTGATAGCGTAGTGATGTTGCCATGAAGTGTATTGCAATTTTGTAATATAATGCATATGAATGATTTTCGAAATTATGTCTCATGCTATTAAGTAATTCATTGCCACTACAAGGAAGGAGAGGTGAACCATGCATGTTAGAGAGATTTTCTCAATGGAATGTGGGATTTACCAATTTGCACTAGCACCCCTGTCATTCTGATAGAAGACACGTGCCCAGTAGGCGGTTGGGTTGATGATAAATAATTCTAGCTGGCTGGCTCTCCCAAAGTAATGTCTGGACTTCTATTTTGTATAACAATCTACATCACAATGTGACGTTGATTGCTGATTCCTAGATTAATATGTAATTATCACATACAGAACTCTCGACACGTATTTAATAGTGAGCAGTCGCCCTAACTGGGCATACCAACTGATTTCAAATTAGAATATATACATTATACGTATATATACATATACGGTGGTTTTGCTTCCCAAACGTACAGTTTCGAGACTGTATTGATGTCGACATGGCACCGATACTTGCAGTAGGTATAATAGGATATAGTGGTGTCATCTGTCGTGTTGTCACTCATGTTTAGCCATTGTGTACTTGAGCAATGAATTCACATGATGTAACTCCGAGCCTATTGCCATTAACCGGATACAAATCCAAATTCCTAGTTGTTATTGAGAATTATAAAGAAACATTGGATGTTTCTTTCACACTGCCCGATATGGAAACCTCATACTAACTAAATAATACACACATTACTCTTCAATCGTCTCCCACACCTATCAACAAACCTTTAATTTTATTCGAACACTTAAGATCAGTTAAGGCGATCATACATCAGCCTACGGTTGCGAAGCTCCGCGTTGATTACACGATGTGAGTTTGATATGTATCTCGCTACTGACGGCCTGCCCCGCCTGTCTATCTGAATCACAGAACAACGGTGCAGAAAGTCGATTGTTGGCAACAATCGATATGAAAACTATAACAATACAATGACGACAATACAACACTATAAATACAAGACTACGATAAAACAAGTCGTATCGTGGTCTACCGATAGTATGGAGGAAAATCGATTAACCTAGATAAAAAGTTAATCGACTTCCCTTCATACTCTGTATGAGACCTGTTAAAAAGGTTTATTCTCTAAATTTTCTTTTAAACTATTGTGTACATAAGCGATATAGAGAAGAAAAATTGTGTCCGAAGAAAGCGCACAATTTATTTGCAAAATTGATTACTACTATTAAAAAACAATGAAGATCATATTCTAATTCGCAGTAGCAGCTCGGAGTTTGGATTTGTGCTCATTCGATAGCAATAGGGCTCACCCCCTATAAAATGGGACCTAAATATACCGGGGAACTATGGGTACAGATTAGATCATGTATGTATATAAGGTATATACATCTAGGGGTTGAATTTGCCTGAAATAAAGCCACAAACAAAATTTCGTAACTTTATAGAAATAAAACTTTTTTTTACGGATTTTATCGCGTATATTGATATTATTAATCCCGACGTTTCGGACCCTTTACAGTGTCCATGGTCACGGGTAGACTGAGGTGGTGGGTAAAAGTAGTTTTATTTAAATGTATAATATTCGCGTAAATGTCAAAAATCAATTCGTAACTTCATGTTGAGTAAATTCTTCCCGAATCCAATAATCCTACAGTTTCAATATACAGATGAAGGTGTCGAATAGAGCGATGGTCGATAGCATTCAGACTGAGGGATATATATCGAGCGGCCAGCGTGGAATGCCTTCAATTTCCACTTGCGCCAGTCTGTTGAGTTCAGAGGATGAATATTTATGGGTTTCAGACGCTAATGTACTATGTGGTGGATGCGTTTGTTCTTACCTAAGATATATTTGAGGTTGAATCTGTGTGAATTTGGGTAAATTATGTTAGCAAATACATACCTACATACACTCCTCACTTTTCCCATAGGGGTAGGCAGAAACTAATGAACGCCACTTACTACTTCTTTTGCTTCGTCCACCTTTGTTCGTTCGTCCACATTCATTCATTCATTGTTTCACATAAATAAAAGAACATATGTATATTCTAAAACAATTACATGATCAGAAGAGTATTTTGAAACTTGTAATAGGACATTTGAAATAAAACTACTTTTTACGGATTCTATCACGTTATATTGATATTATTAATCCCGACGTTTCGGACCCTTTAAAGCATCCATTGTCACGGGAGTCAGCCCGTACGACATAAAATCCGTAACAAGTAGTTTAATTCGTCGAGTTTTAGTAGTGTCATAAATCAATATAGGACTTATTTTTTATTGTTAGATGACAAAATAACATACGGACTGACTAATGTAAGCATTAACCGCCTATAGACGCTAGTAACACCTGTGATCACTCGCGCGTTGTCATCTTGAGACTTCACCTTTTCAGTCTCATATAACCAGTAATTTCAGTGGCTACATAACCGTTCTAACTGGAAAACAATAATGTTAGCACAGTAAAACCACCAAAAAGTTTGCGTTTCGAGTGTGAGTCTGAAAAAAAAATTGTCTGGAAGACATTAAATAAAAGTTTCACATGTCGAACACAAATGTAAACACACAACCAATACCGTAACCATCTTCCGTCGCGCATCAGTCATGTGTAGAAAAACAAACAGACGCTAAGAAAACGTATTTTTCTTTTGACTGCTCGTCCCCTTTTGTTATGTATGTTTGGAAGGGGACTGATATTGTTGCCAATATATATCTGTCCCCCTCGTTACCTGTTTTGGACGCATGGATGCATTTTGATCTTCTAGTTCGGATTATTGGAACAAAGTTCCTTATCGCGCGTTGTGAAAGGGGGCTAGACGGAAAAAATTCTTACGAAAAGTTGTCACAATTCGAAATTCAAATATTGCTGACAAGCAATATTATAATATTTGAATTTCGCGCGTTGTGAATTGTTGAGTGTATACAGGTTTTTTTATTTTTTATTATTAAATTTTAATGAAAGGAACTTCGTTCCATCCGGGTGTCCCTTGACACCTCTCAAGTTTTTTTATATTAGTATGATGGCTAGGTGTTCAATACTCCTGTCATGAACGTCGCGAATTTAACGGATTCTATGGCTATGACTATAGGGAAATTGAAGGCAAGTGCAGTTTTTAGTCGATCTGAGTTCGACGTACAGAGGCCAGCACATCAAGCTACCACAATCTGTAAAATGTCTTTGATTGAATTTAATTTCGCGGTGGCTTAGTGGTCATAGCGTCTGGTGTACCTAACCAGAAGACGCAGGTTCGAATCATGCCCGCGGTCCAATTTTTCCTTTTCTAAATAACTTGCCAAAAATATACAAAAAGATAGTTACAAGGTAAGGTGGCATCGTTCGACATTAAACTAACTGTAAAGTAAGTTGTGTCGGTTGAAAAGCAAAAACTTGCATTTCAATAGGTGTTACCGACGTCACCATAAAGACGTAAAATTCAGTATGTGAAGGAAAAATTCGACATGACGGGTAGGTGTCGCGGTGGCTTAGTGGTCATAGCGTCTGGTCTACCTAACCAGAAGACGCAGGTTCGAATCCTGCCCGCGGTCCAATTTTTCCTTTTCTAAATAACTTTAAAATCTTAGCATGAAAAATGCCAAAAATATACAAAAAGATATTTAATGCAAAATTATAAGGTTCATATTCAATTGAGAAAATTTTACAGTTATGGATAGCTTGACCTGCTGGCGTCTGTACCCTGCCATCTCCGCAGGTGGTGGATGATCCATGAGGATCTTCCATCCTATAAAAAAAATAAAAAAAGGTATTCAATACTCGTTTTTACACTTTATGGGTAAGGAGAGTATTTTTATCGGTCGAAGTCCGCCATGACCTATGACCATGTTCGATCGATTTTCGACATAATCGATTTACCAGACGGCTAGGCAGGGGAGGGCGCCCGTGAGGATTTTTATGAGTAAATAGGAATGACTATAATAATAATATTTTTGGAACATTTTACACAACACAGATGGTGTCCCAAACTAAGCAGAGCTCATGACAATGGATATAAGACATATATACTTTTTTTTTGTAAATACATACTTATAATACATAGGAAACGCCCAGACAAACACAAATACTCATGTTTTATCCACACAAATGTTTGTGCCCTGTGGGAATCTATGGAGGTTCCTATCGGTTCTTCTTCATAAAATACAATACTGTGCAACTTTTGTCTTTACAAAAGTACCTACCAACCAACCATTAAAAGATAATGTCTATGATCCTCGAAGTCTTTGTCCAACCGCGTTGGGGTAGCCTTCCAGTCCTGGTTAGACTGGAAGGCTTGCGGCTGAATATCAGTATTTTACACAAAGCGACTGCAGTCAGACCTTCGTAACCCAATTTCTGGGTAGTAAAGGGTATCTTTACTACCCAGAAAAAATATTTTATTATTTTTATATTAATTATTTTATTATATACATATATAATTATTTTATTATAATTACCCGACGATAAATTGGTGGTCAGGTTTTTTAGTTTAGGCTTATACCATTAACGTTTTGTAAATTGTCATAGGTATTAGTATCCAAATCGGAACCGACGGTTTTAGGTGCTCTCCAAGGCACGGCTAATGCAGCTTAACCTTGCAGATTTGGTGGATCAGTGTGGTTATTACTTATCCAAGACACCTCTTTTAATGGTCTAATTGAAATACATTTTGACTGACTTTTTATGCATAAAAAATTATCAGCATTGTCTTGTTCGATAAGACCAAAACAGTGAACTAAATATGACTATTGATTATTATTTTCTTTCAGAATTTGAAAATACAGTTCTAAAAATAAAATAACGAGAATATAATCAACTAATTTACACTGCATACAAAACGAAACTGCACTACTAAAATTAAACTAGTTCAGTTCAGCTACAATTCCGCAAACGCAACACTGCAGTTCGCGATCTGTTTGTTTCCCCAGCTAATTTCCCACTTCCCCTGTATCGTACATCCGGGACCAAGTCTGTCCATATCGTCCGGTTTAATTACTAAGCTGCCAACGCTTCTAGTAAAACATTGATGACAGTAGCGCGGCTGGCTTACTAGCAAGTTATAGCTCAACTGATTGCTTAGAAATTGTTCTACTGCATTTAATTTAGGAGGGATTTTATAAATACCATCACGCCTGTATTCCCTGAAGAGTTAAGCAGCGGTGTACTAAGGTATACCCACAGTTCGTTGGTAATAATAATTACAATCACTTATTATTACTGTTAAGCAGTGATAGCCTAGTGGTATGACCATTGGACTGCCAAGTCGAAGGTCTCGAGTTCGAACCCAAGGCACGCACCTCTGACTTTTCGAATTTATGTGCGTATTAATAATTAATTATCACTCGCTTAAACGGTGAAGGAAAACATCGTGAGGAAACCTGCATGCCTTAGAGATTTTTCTCGACGGTTTGTGAAGTCTCCCAACCCGCACTAGGCTAGCGTGGTGGACTATAGCCTAATCCCTCTCAATATGAGAGGAGACCCGTGCCCAGCAGTGGGACAGTATATGGGTTGATGATGATGATTATTACTGTTTAAGTGGACGGTAACAAATACTGTAAAAGCTTGTGTTCAAAGACAGCCCTCAGAATACCATTGGTGGCGCGACTCAACTTAAGAAGTCAGGAACCCTCACCTCGAAGAACATAATGCTTGACACACTGCAGCATCTTGTCAACCTCAAAAAAGCCCCATTGTTACTGTAGCACGATAGCTGTAGTACGTGTCAAATCCCGAAACTGGTACAACAAATCTTTCACCAATAAGGCGACATTAGAAACAGACGTGTAGTAGTGGTTAGTTGTACCGCGTGGAAATATTTATTCATGTATGATTTTTGTCTTTAAAAAGAATCATCATCATCATCATCATCAGCCTATATTCGTCCACTGCTGGACTAAATAGATATATATAACACCCCAGAGTTCGATCTTAAAAACAATGACGTAACATTTAGGTATACACAGTTCAAACTTATTTTAAAATTACCAGCTCTACTGTTCATTTCAGAACAAGAACAAATACATAAAAAACAACATTTTCTGTATTTTTTACAAAACCTTGTTCGCTCGTTGTTCAGAATAAAAGACAATTACTTACTTCATTACTTAAGAGTGGGGACTTGGTCTTTAATGTCTCCTTAGACATTTTCATAATTCTTTTTTTGGGGCGCGCCAAAGTTCACCTAAATTTTCAACTCCGATAATTGGAAATCCGAAATTGTTCTTCCTAACATTTTTCACCCTAATAATCACAATTCCTAACTACTCTGTCTCTAATGTTCATAATTCCGAAGCATTCAACTTCATAATGTCAGTAGCAATAAATATATATTATACTTTTATTTGTTTTCCTATATTTTGTCAACATAACCATCTTTTACACTATTATTTAAAGTCCCGCTTCAGTCATTCCGTCAAGTTCCAGAAACGAATCGGTCCTATTCATAATAATTGGTTTAGGTTAGGTTAGAACTGTGGCCACAACGCACGAGCCGAGCGAGCGAAGCGAACGTGCCGCGGCAGCGGCCAGTGAGAACCGAATCGCTCCTATAGTTATTGGTTTAGGTACGGTTAAAACTGCGGTATAAACTCCCAGATAAAAGCGTTATGATAAAAAACAGTAGGAGTTTAAATATATTTACATTAATGATATTATTAATTAAAATTTTCGGAAACATGAGTGTTATGAACATCGCCGGTAGCACTACAAATAGTATGAATGAAAACTTTAGGATGAAAAATTTTAGGAAGAGTGATCATTCGGATTACAAATCATTAGGAAGAACAATTTCGGGTTAGCCAATATGGACCCCTTTTTTTGCTATTCGCATCAAGTGAGCTCGAAATAAATGTTACCAGTTTATCTTCTGGATATCGATAAGTATTACGCAGAAATTGGGTTACGGAGGTCTGAAATCAGACGTCAATAGTCACTTTGTGTAAAATATTGATATTCAACCGCATCTGGTTAGACTGGAATACAGTTGGTTATAGGCTTGGAGGAAGGAGTATGTATAATGTTAGTCATTTAAAAAATAAATAGTTTGTTCGTTGCCAAAACTAAATTACCTACTTGTTATAAAAAGTTCTACGAGTCTGACTTACTGTTTTGAAACAAAATAAATAAATTCCACTAATAACTACTTACATGTTTAACTTTTAACATTTATAATTCAAATTATTTTTAATTGTTTTTCTATTCTCTTTGATAGAATCATTTATAATTTAGTTGCCTAAAATAAATTTGATTTATTTAGCTAAATATATTTGCTGTACTCCGAATTCTATTTCGTGTTTACTTGGTTGTACTACCCAGAAATTTATTTAATTAATTAAGTATAAAACAAATGTCTATATTTATTTTATTACGTACGCAGACTGAAAAATATTGAAATTTAATTGTTTTGGTTTTATAACCTTCCCCCTTCAGAATAACACAATAAAGAGTAGGTACGGTTGGTGGCATCACACTAGTAGCCTTGCAATCCACCTCAGACAGAAGGGACTAAAAGACCAATTTGTAGTCGCGATACTCAGAATTCAAAGGTCGGAAAAAAGAGAAGAGAAGGAACTTGATTTTTTTTTCTGCGCTCTTACCCTCGTGAATTAAGCAAAACTGATCGCTATTTAAACACGTTTTTTTTAGATATCTACTAGTTTTGTTTGAAAAAAAAACCATATACACTAAAATGGAATACCTACCTAGTTACAGAAGTGTTCAATTCTTGTCAGAATTTAATATTATCAATTTAAAGCAATAACATCTTGTTTAAGTTTGATTACTATTCCCAATTCCAAAAATTTCACCTTCTTCTCTCAAATAATAATTTAATTTATTTAAATAGTTGAAATAATATACGCAATTTCCTGTTTAATAAACTCATTTAATATAAGCGTAGCATAAAATAATGCATTTCATAAATTAAATGTAAAATGAGAGCGAAGGCAATTTACATATAACTGAATTTCATGAAAGGCACCTGTGAAGCCACGACTTCATTACGCCTGCCACAGTTATTTCATCATTTGATATGAGTACGATATGAAATTTTTGTTATATATGTTTTACAAAATATTTACAGAAGCTATTAAAAACAGTATTTTATACAAAAATGAAGTCATTACCTAATTAGTTTTTGAATTATTAATACAAAAATACATACACTCAAGCCTTTTTCCCATAGGGCTAGGCAGAAACCAAAGAAAGCCACTTGCTACGTTTCTTGCATTACCTTACTTCTGTTGCTTCGTCTACATTCATACATCTTGCCATACACATACGACGTTTGCAAGTACTACGCACCTGACCTGTTTAAAGGATCTCCTCCACCGTGGTTTCACTGAAATTCGCCATATTAATCCTTTTTGTTAGTCGCTTTTCGTCCATCCTGTTAACATGTCAACATGCACAAACCATCTCAGCATATTCTTCTCAATGCAATACACTACTACACTACACATCCACACTACTATATCTTTTAAACAACAACGTTGCCTTATCGCTATCACACTATTTCTCTCAGTCTATCATTCCGACTTACACCGTACATATTTCGCAAGGAACACATTTGCGCAGCATTTATTCATGTTTCTTCTGCCATACCCAACATTTACTTCCATAGTATTTACATACATAAGTGTACCAATACACTAGTGTACCAATACACCAAATCAATCAAAAAAAATCGACAGATTGTGGTAGCTTGATGTTCTGGCCTATGTACCAACAAATTAGACAAAACATAAATTCTTAAATGTTATCTGACAATATGTTGAATTTAAAAAATATTTGGAAAATATCAACATAAAATTCAAATTATCTATTTTAAATGAACTATAAACCTCCGCCGGAAGTTACAAAGTAACTGAAACTTACAGATTTCAAATCACCATCGCGAGAAGGAGACAATACTTGTCCAAGATCACAGTCCGTAACTTCAAAGAGAGCAATAAATCTTTGTAACAAAAGACTTAACATAAAACACAAGTTAAGTTCGTCAGTGCAAACTGCAGTACAGCAGTGTAGTAAGAACAACCACAGATAAATAAGTAATTGGAGAGTTAACTCGCTGATAATATTTTTTTAAGCGTAGTAATATAATGATACTGACAGATCATCAGCATAGCTTTTATTCTGCTTTTGCGATTAGGTTTTTAAGAGTATAGAAAATAAGAAAACTGTACTCTATAGTTGTATAATCGCAGGTCAAGTAGATATCACGGTGTGTATTAAAAATACGACACTAATGTATTTAATCAGTAGCATGAGGTTGGTACATAGGACACCTGGTAGATGGTTTTAGGTGGATTATTAGTAAGGAGCATTGATTATAATCAATGCTTCTAAGATTATATGCCAATGCTTCTACGCTAGGGATAACAAACATTCTAAGGAAGACCATGAGCCCGATAGACGGAAATTATGAAGACAATAAAGAGTTAGGGGGTGCGACTTGCACAAAATCAATAACAGTAACGGAGGGATAGAGAAAAGGCCTTCACTCAGTAGTGAGGTTGTTTAGATAGAGAAGATAAGATTGCCCAATCCAATGCTTTTTTGTAACACTATTTAATTTTAAAAAGGTTCGAATGCATATGATTACGTGTATTTTGATCAGGCACATTAACACTCCATTTGCAACTTTTCTGAAAAAAGTACTCAGTGTCGGACGTTTTATTTTACAAGTTACTTGATACGAGTCTAACGTCAAACTTTTCACTTAAGCTGTATTCGTCGCATCTGCGAAATTCACAGTTGAAGCTTTACGACTGAACTTAGTACCACTCGATAGGTAGCTAGGGTTACGTCGAGAGTTGAGTTCGAATGAGCTATGTACCGTCGACGATTTTGGTTGACCACTTTTCAACCTTACCCTCTTTATAATAAGGATGACAAATGGATTACTTGCTGGATTGCGAACTGTACCTAATGTAAAGTTCTACCAATTCCATCAAGTGCGGCGATGTAATGTACGACTAGTTTGTTTCAGATAGAAATAGATATACTGAAGGAACCGTAAATTCTAGGACCCTTTTAAATAGAATCCTTGTTTTGCACTATCACTAACCGTTAGTAGTATTTGAACAATATCTATTTGGGTTTATATATAACTAGGGTTTGTCTGTGGTTTCATTTACATCACAAAGAGCTTTTTGAGACAAAAGGTACCCTATGTCCATTCTCCAAGGTCTGATCTATCCCTGTATCAAATGTTATTAAAATCTGTTCACCGATTTAGGCATGAAAGCGTAACAGAGAGATATAACACACATTTTATAAGAGAGCTAGGGTATAGTGGGAGTAATTCCACTCAAATTGGAGCTGCCCGACTGGGAAAATACCTCTGCGTTGCAGAAAATACACAGTACAATATTATACAGTCAACAACATATCAGGTTATACAAACCTGTCAAATTTCTCCAAATGATTTTAAACGTTAAAATGTTGATGGTTAAGTTCAAAATCGAATGAGAAAATTTGATAGATTGTGGTAACTTGATGTGCGACTGTACACATTTAATATCTAACTTGACAGTGAGAATGTTTTATAGTCTAGTGGCCTATGGTCTGAGTTCGGTTCTGAGCTCATACAAATTTAAGTATTATAGGCGTTTTTCTGTGAAATTCTTAACTCGGAGCTTAGATCTGTGTCCGCTAAATAGCAATTAGGTTTGTCCACTATATTGAACCTAAAGACATTCCGACGAACTGTGGCGTGCTGGGGCTCCACATCAAAACTCCAGCTTATACATTGGCATAACCGTTCTGGGATCCATGCATAATGGTACCTAATAAATGACTTTTCGATGAATCACACTGAAATCAATCAAAATCAAAATAGTTTTCTTTTAGTATAAACACTAAACAGGCACTTATGAAATTTCGAGTCTAGGTGCACGGTTCCATATTAGTCGTTTCCTATGGAGAAGAACCGGTAAGAAACACCATGGTTGCTCTTTTTAGCCGACGAAAAAAAATTGGAGGAGGCTCTCAAGTCCACGCGTATATATATTTTTTTATATAGTATGACCACGCATAACTTTTTACAGAGTACCTAGTCCGATTTTGATAATTCTTTTTTTTGTTTTAAACAATGCAAACATCAACAACAAATCATCACGATTAAAGAAAGCTAATGCTCAACCAGTAATAACCTAACAAACAGACGCGATATTGTTTATAAAAATTGATAATAAAATCTTTTTACGAGATGCGTTCCGTAATAAAAAATGTTAATAATATTCTGTGGTTGGCAACGCTGAACAACTCAATAATTTTGTTAGTTTATAGCCGACAGTTTACGAGTTTATACCCCAAGTTTACTTCCAAAATATAATAGAGAACAACAGCTGACGGTTTACACAGACTAAATACGCTAAAAAAAAAGGTTAACTTGCAACTAAACTTACCATCACGCCTGTATTCCCCGAAGGGTTAGGCAGAGGTGTACTAAAGTACACCCACAGTTTACCGGGGTACTTAGGTCCATATAACATGCGGCGAGCCTATTGACATTAACCGGGCACAAATCCAAACTCCGAGCTAAATTTCATAGAAAAACCAAAATAATGGTTAAATCAATTAATTACAGTTTACCTTCTGCGTATTTTATTCTATAATCTTTATTACTATACCTAATTTACACCACTTTTAGTTTAAGCATTCCTGTTATTAATCTGTTAGTACCTAGATACTTCTATAATATGTAGATGCTTTTTGGGGGATTTTGTGTAATTCTCAACGGATTGGATTGTCTATTGGGTTCTTTGTATTGAATATTCATGAAGTATTTATTTTTCTCCAGTGTCTCTGCTTACACCCCCGAAAAGCTTGAACATAAACACCTAAATGAAACAAAACAACGAAAAACATTTACCCAATAAAAACAAATTGCTTCCTAAAAACTGCAGGGTTGCCACTTATTATTCAAGACTTGTACGTCCACTGTACACCTACTCCATTATTCGAAGCGTCATTTGTCCGATGGACGCGTCACCCTTCACTGGCTGCGCTCTAATTAGAGCACTCAGCTGACAACCCTGAATATTGACTGAGAAACGATGTGATTTGAATTTAGTTCGTTGCCTGGTTTCCGAATGATTTATGCCTGTTCCTGTCAGAACGTTTGTGATTATTCGATTATTCGAAGCTAAATGTGATGATGATATGATGTGTCTCAATCCATAATTTGGAAGACATTTCAGTGTGTCAGACTAATGACGGTAAAGCTTCAAGTTCATAGCATCGAATAATAAAATAGCTAAAAGTCAAAATCGACGGCCCCTACGTACAAAAAGACATGTCAAAAATCAAGGTTTACAGGAGAGCGTAATTTGTATTCAAACCGCTTTAGAAAAAAATCTATGTGCAATTATAAATATTTTATTTCTATAATGTCTAATTAGATTTAGGAACTTTATAATAGTATAAATACATATTTATTTATTTTATGTTTTCCTGGAAAAAATGATAGATGACTGTTTCTACGGTGATATTAAAACAAAAGCATGTCAGACAACTATAAGATAGCTTTTTATACGCAGGAAAGAAGAAAACAGTATCTAGAATAGTATTTATATTAAATGTTACTAAACTAAAAAACACACCACTTAATCTGATATTGTATCAAAACGCTAATTATTTCACTACGCGAACAAGAATCGACACGACTTATTGGGGAGTTCCCGTGAATGAAGTTATGTCAGACAAGACCGAACTCGCACCGAGTGGCGCGCATTTTTAAAAACCGTACAAAAGGATAACTATAGATATCCGCATCTACGACACTTATTTGTTGTAATTATCATAGTTATTCTCTTATACGACTTGTATTTGTATTATATCCATTGTCTAGTACCCATAGTACAAGCTCTGCTTAGTTTGGGACTAGATGGTGTTGTGTTAAATGTCCCAAAAATATTATTATTATTATTTGTATCTCCTTTTCGGATATCACGGCATATCTCCCGTGAGGAAGACATCCGGTCCTTTGGCAGGCTTGCGCGGGGACACAGGTCCAACGCGTAGAGGCCCCTTGGAGAGCTTTTATCTAAATATGGGATGGGGCACCAACCCGGGTCACTCCACACCTGCACTATAAAAGTACAGTCATGGAGTATCCCGGGCGGGTGCAGGACTATTGTAGAATATGGAACTATAAATTATTGGGATTATGGATTTGGGGGTTTGGTGGACTGATAACCTCTAGTGCCGGAGGAAAACGGCGTCTGCCTTACGCCTCGAACATACATCCTTAGGGATGGCAGACGGTGACTCGCCAACTCACTAGCTGGGCCCCCCGAAAAGCTGCCAGTGCAGGCAGAAGGCGGCAACAGCGGTGTGAGTGGCTAGGGGTGTAGAGAGGTGCGGCCCCGGTTTCACCGTCGCGAGTCTCCACGAGACCCGGATTGGGTTTCCCCGCTATTACGCCATTAGACACTTCCACCCCCGAGCATATAGCTCTGGCGGCCCCCCTCTGACCGGCCAGTTAAGGCAAGACAGAGTTGAGAGTCCTGCGGGCGCTCTTCGGGTTCCACTCCAGCTACCCAGTATGGGCAAACTGGAGACGAGGCCCTGACCGACTCTCTGGGGCAATAAGGACCGCAGTGTCGCCACTCACCATCAGCTCGCCACAAGCTGCCCTGCGGTTTGTGCGCTTTTCTTAAGACCTTATGACACATTGTTTTGTTTTATTGTCAAAGGTTTGTAGAAAGCGTTTCTAATCTACCCTCCAGTTTTACGTTAATCTCATGATGAGGTAACGCTTGTCCCAGAGGGGGTTTATTATTATTATTATTATTTTAAGTAAAATACATAATATTAAAGAAAAAATCTTATATAGGTATGTATATATGGACAATCTAAAGCCATAAATGCAATAAAAAAAAATTGCCACTTTTGACATGTCTTTATGTACGTAGGGGCCGTCGAAATATAGGTTAGACCTTGGAGGAGGTGCATATCTATTTGTATTGTAATTGACACATGTTATAGAAAATAAATATATCTTTATCTTAGCCATCTCAAATTCATAGCCTTTACAGGGCATTTCGTAACGAATGACATGCTCCATAAAATGAAGCTGGCTTTGAATAATGATTGCAGAGCCTGTGGTGAATTTAGGGAAACAATGCAGCACATCTTGTGTGATTGTAACGGATGAGTCATCTTGGCAACGGATACCCGAAAAGACTACAGGTTCCTTCTTCTTAGTGTGCTAGCCGAATTCATGAACCACGTCTTTGAAGAGTAAGGAATGTACCAGGCTGGGGACAACACAATAGATCACATTTGGTCGAAGTGTTGCAGGCCATGCCAGCCCCCACAGTTAAGATAAGATAAGACAGCCATTTCTATATTTATTAGGTACTTATAACAGTATACTTTTATAACTCAAGCGCATGCCTATTGCAGGTTTTAATTACCTATACAAACATGAACGGCTCAATTAAATCATCGTATATATGCTTAACGATAAAAAAAAATATTAATGACGTAATTGATGGCAACTCTGCCGCCTACCGTGTTCAGTGTACAAATAAATATTATATTTTATAACCGGCTACTTATAGAATTGTTTAATTAATACGCCCAGCTCGTAATTGTCCGTTTTATTATTCATAAAATACGTAATTAGTAAACATGCGGTACATTTTTGAATGTTCAGTAATTAATGTTGTTTTAGGAAGATTTAATTTAGGCTTTGTGTTCAGTTCAGTTGCGAGTACTTTTGTGCAATCAGAATTTGAAAATAGAACACGTTTTAAAAATAAAATACGATCGCTGTTTCACGCAAATAAAGATAAAGAAAATCCGACTGACGATGGCGATACAATTATAAAGACAAGACTGACAAAAAATCTATTATAAAAAAACTATACACCCGAAATAAATAAAATCTTAATGGAAACCGACTATTTATATTAGATCAAAGTCTCGCCACTGCCAACACAACGTTTCCTCGCGGAGTACTGGCAACCTTGCTCACCGTGTGTTGCTCACAACACAACTCAAAGCAGTGTAATTTCACTACGATTTTCTGCAAGGCGGAGGTACTTCCCCAGTCAGGCAGCTCCAATTTGAATGGAATTACTCCCACTATGGCTTACCACTCTTTAATGATACTGAAAATCTGTTTCTATTTTAAGAAAGAAAGTAAACTATCCCATTATCTAGTGGCTAGTTCTTGGATTTTTCCAGTAGCAGCTCGGAGTTTGGATTTATGCCTGGTTAATCGCAATAGGCGCGCCTCTATTACATGGGACCTAAAGATTCTGGCGAACTGTGTATCGACACCTAAGCCTAACCCTTCATGTAATACTGGCGTTAAGGTATATAAAGTAAAATAACATAATTGCATTGACAAACTTTAATTGATTCAAACAAGTTTAATAGACAACAAAATTAAAACTAAATATTCAAATTCATATTCGGAATGTATATATTCGGGTGTGTTTTTGAAGTAGGCCAATGTAACGTCAGCATCTATGATGGTACTTCCAGCTCAGAGGTAGAGACCTTCTGGAACATTCCTCCTATGCCATGTGCAATATGGTGTACAAGTTTGTTCAAGAAGGGACCGCCGAAAATGTTCACGATTTCCTTCCAACTATGTTCCAAGAGATCAAGAACAGGCCGAGCTGGAAAAAATAATGATTGAGTTGACAATTTGTAAATACTAATATCTCACTAACTCTGTTTGTCTGTTATATAATTTCATAATAAAATAAAGTTATTTATTAATAGCTGACCTGACAGACAGTGTCCTGTCTAAATTTCAATAAAATATAATTTCAATAAATCATACAAAAATCACATAGAAAATATCATGTTCAGTTATTCCCTTATATTCCGTGCAATTTATTAAATTTTTCATTCACTACAACCCTGACTCTCATAAACGTTTCTAGAGAAAGAAAAATTAGACAGCGGTCTCGATGTCTAATTTCTCTTCCTTACGTCTTTTAATGACGTCAGCGACATCTATCGAAGAAAATATAACTATTCATTTTGTCTGAAAAATCCTTTGAGATGGCAGTGAAAACACAGCAAAAGCTAGTCCATTATAAATTAATAAAACTCACCTTTTTCCTGGTCTCCGTCGAACAGATTTTCGAATTTCATGACGGCCTTCTCTTTGAAATCGTACAAGTGTTCAAATTTGCCGAGTTTCCAGAACTTCTGCCCATCACTACCGTCTACTGTTTTGACGCCAACTTTCACTGAGATGTAGATATTCTCTGAAATTTTCCAAAGATTTATAGTTTAGCGAAACAAAAAATGAATATCAGGTAAGAATGAATATCAGAAAAAGTTTTACAAAATGTTTCCTTTGATTATTATGTCTTTAATTATGCCATAAGAAGCTAAAAAGTATCGATAAATTATAGTAAAAGTACAGTCATACACAATAACATAACACACTATCACGCCTGTAATCCCAGAAGGGTTGCGCAGAACTGTACTAACGACATCCACTTTACGCCGGTATGTTCAGTTCCCATGTAGTAGGGGGCGAGCCTATTGCAAGCCTATTGCACTGACCCTGGGACAAATCCAATTTCTGAGCTGCTAGTGAGAATGTCAGAGAAAAACCCAATAACATCACCTAACGCTACCAACATTTTACAGTTGTAATTCGCATATGCGCCAACCCGCACTAGGCTAGCGTGGTAGACTGTAGCCTAATCCCTCTCATTCTAAGAGGAGACCTGTGACCAGCAGTGGCACAATATAAGACCTGAGGGTACATAAGGTTAAACAATTGTTTTCTCTGTCCTTTCCCGCGGACTGGGTTGATGATGATGAATTCAAATGTTCGACTCGCAACTGAAAAATAGTTTTTTTTTATATACACTAAGGCGTGGCAGGTAAGCGATTACCGTAGCCTAGACGCTTGCAACACCAGGGGTATCACATGCGCGTTGCCGACTCTGTAAAATGAAAGAGGAATAGTTTGGTTGACATTATAAGGGTCAAAGTCCCCCACTGCCGACACAACGTTTCCTCGCGGAGCACGGGCAATCTTGCTCACCGTAAGGAACACAACACAGCTCAAAGCAGTGTTATTTCACTTCGATTTTCTGCAAGGCGGAGGAACTTCCCCAGTCGGGCAGCTCCAATTTGAGTGGTGTTACTATCACTATGCCCTACCTCTCTTAAAAGGTATTGTAGAGATCCCTAGCTGGGATCCCTAGTTTAATTAAGAGCAAACAGATATTCAAATATGATTAGTTAGTAATGTTTAGTAATTGATTGATGGATATGTCGGAGTATTCCCTTGACTCTTAAAGAATACACAGTTCTCTAATAGTTCTAAATCGAGAGTTTCATTTCACTCCACCCAACGGTCCCTATAATATACATACATATACACACTTCTTTGCCATATAGTCATGGCCATGGGATTCGTGAAATTCACCACGGCCGTGACAAGCTGTGGCCGCAATACCATAACCATATTCATATTTATTGCATTCAATGTACAATACAGGTGGTAAATATAATAAAAAAGAAACAATAACGGACTTTGTAGGGCGCAGCAAAAAAAATAATTAAACATTTTGGAGAGAGGACGAGTTCTTTAATATTTTAGGCCAACAGGCCATGTTTAAAATATAAAAAAAGGAACTTACTACTGGTTACATCGAATGGGCCATTTCCAGTAACAGGTACAAATAACATGGTCCCATTGGCCTTGTAATTGCCGTGTATTTGAATAGGACATTCGGCCTCAATTAGGAAATGCGACTTCTGCTCGTTACGTCTATAATAGAAGAAATAATAATTAATGTCTGTTTATATAGTATTGAACAAAACACAGAAAATTTCATCAGTATCGAAAGACCTAACACCAAAAATAATACATAATACTTCTATTAACATAATATACCATCACGCCTGTATATATCGAAGAGTTAGGCAGATAATCTACACCTACAGCTCACCGACATGTTTAGATCCCACCCATGTAGTAGTATCCAGGTGACGAGCCTAATGTCATTAACTGATCACAAATCCAAACTCTGCAGCGACTGAGCACGTCATAGAAAAACCCAATAACACTGCTTGATCTGGGATTGGAAACCAGGATCACTGTGACTGAAGTATAGCAATCGCGAGCAATAGGCTAATGAAGAATGAACTTTTCTATTGAGTTATTATCATCCCACTCCATAGGCCTCGACCCTCCTCGGTGGAGTTTCAGCGGCCAATCCTTCCAAACACAATTCATTCCACCATCTCCCATTAGGCTTTTTTATAATGCGAGATATCCTTATGGATTGTCCACAGCTAGGGGAGGTGGCGAGGTAATACCGACTTACAAAGACTCATACCGACTCAGACTATACTTGCAGTTGCCGTCCCTTGCCCTATGGTCGTGGCCATGGGAATAATGATAACATTCACCTTAACCCCGACTTCACCTTTTGGGACATTGCTGTGATGAGCCTGCTATGATGAGTTTCGAACTCGTCATATATTGATTGCGATCATCTGCGACGAGTCCAACTTACCCTGCCCTCCCCACCTGGTCGGCATCGGCAGGGTATAGGACCGCATTTATCTGTCCTTGCACGACCATGGTAATCGTAACATTGCCTAAAATATTCTGAACTTTCCGCGAAGCCGTGTAGAGTTTACATATCGAAACCCTCACTAAGCGTTTTGCTTCGTCATTCCTTATCCGTACAGCGAGGGAATAGAATCAGCTGCCTAAGTCTATATTTCCTGACGTGTACATATTAATAGGTATCTTCTAGATGAACTTGCTACATCTTAGACCACATCGTCACTTACCATCAGATGAGATTGTGGTCAAAAAGTATACTATCTCTTATAAAAAAAAATACTTACTCTAAGTTCAAAATTTTACAATTGCAAATTCCAGTGAGTTTTACGTTATTGAAGTCGATGCTCAAGCCACCTTCGTTCACCTGGAGTTCGTTAACGATTAAGGGGTCGAAGGATCCTACTCCAAGCTCTGGTTTACCACCACAGAGGTGTGGCAGGGCTTTGTTTGCTGATGCCTTCAGACAAGCTTTGTCATGCCATACGCATTTATCGATGAAAGGTACTGTGAAGAATATAAAGAGGTTATGCTTTCATACATGGTTTTTGCAAATTGAAAAAATGAAGGAATGAATAAAATTTGTTTGTTCAACTTCAATGAGACCTGACATAATAAGGATAAATAGACAAAAGAATCACAATTTTACTTAAATTAATTAATAAATATTCTTGGACAATTTTACACAGCACTATCTAATCTCAAACTAAGAGCTTGCTACTATGGGTACTAGACAATAGATATAATATTTGTATACTTTTTTTTGTAAATACATAGTTATAATACATAAAAAACACCCAGACAAACACAAACATTTATATTTATCACATAAATATTTGTGTCCTGTGGGAATCGAACCCTAGACGAATCGACGAATCAGCAGTCCGATTCAAAATAGTTAATCAATTACTCAAATTAATTTTATCTCTGACAAATTGCGGCAATATCCCGAACTTTAAACTAAGCCCATTCTCAAAAATCTGCATCATAGAAAGCTATGCAAAGTTAAAATACACATTTCTAGCAGTCAGCTACATTTCACAAGTACAAAATTTTTTGATCGAATTGGCATCACTAGTTCACTACTCGTCAACTCAATTTATTCTTCGTGTACAACACTAATATTCAGCCACATCTGGTTAGATTAGAAGCCACCCCAACATAATGGGGAAAAGGCTATGTGGATAATTATTGTGAATAATACGATATGGATATAACAACAGATTATTTTGTATTTCTTACCTAAACTCCCGTAACAGCCAACGATGAATACAACACAAAATAACAAACACTGTGACTTAAACATTTTTATATTATTAATTAATGTAATAATATTAGTATTAGATAGTTTGGTATAGGTGTCAGGATGAGACTGATATCGATTTTACGAATTGGCTCAATATATACCAATTTAAAGGTCACTCAGGTTGCATTCTATATATTTTTTGCTTTTAAAACCTCATAACACAACCTTACCTAATGTGACTTAAGATTATATTTTTTTTATTAAGATAAGATGTTAAACAACACGTACGTAATACCTGATGGTAACTGACAACCGCTATAGACTCCAGCATCATCCGTGGTCTCTCACGTATTGTCTTCAGACCTCAGTTGTTATATGCAATAAGTGCAAATGGGGGTTCCGAAATCTTAACCTTGCTCAATGTGACTGCGGCGACCCAGAGCAAAACTATGTCACACCTATTGGTTTGTCCCTTGTGCCCGAACACCTGCATGAATGACGATCTCTATGGCCACACCTAACACTATTAAGGTGACCTGATATTACTTTTTTTTTGTAGTACGGAAAATCCTCATGGATCCTCCGCCACCAGGGAAGGTATGTCAGACTCGTACCGACTAAAAACCGCACTTGCCTTCACCTACCCTATAATCATGGCCATGGGATTCGCGGAATTCGCCACGACCGTGACAGGCTGTGCTCCAGCTGTCGCTGGACCCCATCAAAACCTGATATTTTGAAATAAAACTACTTTTTACGGATTTTATCGCGTATATTGATATTATTAATCCCGACGTTTCGGACCCTTTACAGCGTCCATGGTCACGGGTAGACTGAGGTGGTGGGCGTCTTGATGATATAATTACTGACAGCTACCCTACATTTTTTATTGTTACATGATCAATGACATTTATTACTAATTATTAATTAAAACTAGATGGAGCCGGCATTTCCTAGCTGACGACCTCTGAGAAGAAACGCCGAAACAAACTCAGAGAATCATAGTCTCTTTTAAAGTAAAAATATTCAATGATCATGTTTTAGTTGTTAATTATTGGCAATCCGATTCACGCAGAACGAGCTCACAGTATCCTTTGGTCTTGCAGTTGTAGGCCTGGATTTTGGTTTAATAGAATCTATAACAGGATTCCAAGCAGGTGGTAAGACCCAGCCATCTTCTCTATTGAAATTTGGATGTTTTTTAATTTCAATAGCCTCACGAATCATCCTGGGTAGGTATCGACTTTCCTTCGCAAGTATTTGTGGTTTATCAAATCTGATATAATGCTGGGCCTTGTCAAGAGTATGTTCACAAACTGCTGACTTCTTGGAACGGCGGTGTTTGACATCGGCGATGTGTTCTTTTACGCGGGTCCCTATGCTTCTTTTAGTTTGGCCTATATATGAGAGACCGCAATCACAATCAAGCTTGTATACGCCCGCATCTTGTAGAGGTATATGGCACTTGACAGATGGTAAGAACTGACTGATCTTCTTCAGCGGCTTGAAGTATGTTTTAATTGAAGCACGCTTCAAGATGTAGCCAATTTTGTCGGTTACTCCTCTAACATATGGTAGTACGGCAGGTAAGCGCTCAACTGTGGCACGTTTCACACGGTTTCTGTGGCAAGGGCGCGGTATTCGGAGCTTGTTGTCATGCAGGACTTGCTTGACATGTTGAAGCTCAGCAGCCAGGTGTTGCTCATCACAGATCTGAAACAAAGATTTACCGACGGTAGATAACTGTGTTGGGTGGTGGTGCGATTCACCATTTAGGTATTTGTCTGTATGGGTTTTCTTTCGATACACAGTATGACTCAAGGTGTTGTTATGATTACGAATTACTAAAACATCTAAGAAAGGTAAAGAGTTATTAGCCTCTGACTCCATAGTAAATTGAATTTTTGAATGTAAGGAGTTGAGATGATCTAGAAATGCTGTTACTTTGTTAGATGGTAATATGGTGAAAGTATCATATTATATATATTACAATATACGCGATAAAATCCGTAAAAAGTAGTTTTATTTCAATGTATAATATTCGCGTAAATGTCAGAAATCAATATGAAAACCTGATATTACTTGCAAATTGTTTAACCATTAACATGATAAGACGAAGAAGTTGTTAAGTCTCATATGCCTAGTAATTTCACTTCAAACAGTTTTTTTTATTCCACTAAAGTGACAAACAAGCATACGGCTCACGTGATGGTAAGCGGTTACAGTAGCCTATAATAGCTTATCCCGGGGTATCACTTGCGCGTTACCGACCCTGTAAAACGAAAAAGAAATAGTATAGTTGGGTTGACAGTGTATGGGTCAAAGTTAAAGACCTCGCGGAGCACTGGCAACCTTGCTCGTTTAGAACACAACACAGATCAAAGCTGTGTTATTTCACTTCGATTTTCTGCAAGGCGGAGGTACTTCCCCAGTCGGGCAGCTCCAATTTGAGTGGAATTGCTCCCACTATGCTTTACCTCTCTTAAATAGGAATACATTAATGTTAGCATTATTACTTAGCAGCAATATATTTGGCACTGCATTCGTTTGGAATAAATACCACCGTACCTACTACTCCAAACGAAAACGAATGAGCAGAGAGTACCTTCCTATTCTGTTAACTTGGAATTGTGGTCTTTAAGGTTTTTTTTCTCCTATCCCTATTCCGTGGTATTTCTTTTGTTAGAGTATACATTTATTTTCGAAACCTCATTGCTGTCCAGCAATTTTAGTGATAAGCGAAATTTCATGTTTATTCATTTTCAGGGAGGACTATAGGTTTGTTATTATTAGTATTTTATATCTACATTAATCCTTACTGTAGGTTAATTGTTATAGTAAGTATTATATTATTTATACAGGGTGTTAAAGAGATCTCTAACGGAACCCGATCCGTAAAACTTGTTCTCTTCTTGTTCCATCTGACTTGAAAAATAAACATCATTTCATCACTCCTGTAAGGTTCTTCGTATGTTTCTAGATCCCATGGAATATGGGCAAGTACCTAAGCTCAAAGCTCTTACTGAGACTTTCATAGAAAAACCGAACCAAATAGCACTTTGCTCGACCTAAGAATCGAATCTAGGACCTTATGATGCTCAGCAGCCGCGTCATATTTAAAAATTCTAAATTTACGAGGTCAGACATGGTTACAATAACTTAAGGTGAAGGTGAAGCTGGGGTAACCATGTAACGCAACGGACATAAAAATCCACAATCATATTATTCTAAATGCAAAAATAACTCTATCTGTTTGTTTCGTTTTAACGCCTCAACAGCTGAACCAAGTTTGATGAATTGTGATATAGGGACAGATTGGACCTTGGAGAAGACTATAGGTTACCTTTTGTTTCAAAAATTCCTTTGGAATGCGAGTGAAATCGTGAGCAACAACTAGTACAATATATAACTTACTTTGCTCGTTAGTTTAAGTTTTTTTTTAATTATCCGGGAATCATAAAATAATGGCCGAGGTCTAATATAGGTATTGGTAGGTTATAGGTAAAAGAAACAATATCCTTGCTCACTGATACAAATTTCAATAATCGTCCCGTATGGAAATGTGTATTATTTTTTACAATCCAATAGTACAATCAAATAGTAATGTCGTAATGTTGATAATTTACTTGTCATACAAAAGACATAAGCTGCATAATTTATAACCTTTCTTTACCTGAACTGGACATAAGTGGACTTTTTGCTACGTTATGTTTTTATTTTGTTTTTACGTGCGCAATAAAAACTGCCAGGTAGGTACGAGTGAGATAACATTTGTAAAGCAGAAATAATTGGTAACCGCTTAACTTTTTATCAATGTTAGCCTTTAAATATACTATGTAGTCACATGATTTTTGATCACCAATAATTAAATAGGTAGTAAATATATTGCGAGACCAAAAAGGTCTTAACACAACATAATATAATTTTTCTTCTTTCTCCTTTCTCCAAGCCTTTTCCCAACTATATTGGGGTCGGCTTCCAGTCTACCCAGATGCGGCTGAATATCAGTATTTTACACGGAGCCACTGCTATCAACCCAATTTTTGGGTAATACCGATACTCTGAGGATGGTTGTCAGGCTTTTTGGGCTTCTGACTACTAACGATTGTCATAGGTGTTCGTATGACAACCGGAAACGACGACTTTACGTGCTCTCCGAGGCACGGAGAGGTCTCGATGTTTTAAGAATAGTCATCCATCCACAGATTGACCGCAATAAGTGCAGCTTAACCTTTCAGATCGGTTGATCAGCTTAGTTATTACTTAGCAATGAGCCCGTCCATTATATAATTCTCATTTATATAATTAAACGTAACCTAATTCTCATTTAAAAGAAACATAATGTATGGTAATGTCACGGTGACATGTCACGGTAGTGTTGCATGTCACGCATCCCAGCTGTGACATATAGGACAAAGGAAGGCAAGTGCGGTTTTTAGTCAGTAGGACTCTGACATACTCTGGCTCTCCAGGTGGTGGACGGCTTACAAGAAATTCCCGTACTTCAAAAAAAGGATTTCCTCGTGTGTCGTGTGTGCGTTTAAAAACGCAAATTCTCTCATACACAAACACCGAGAATCGAAACCGCGACAGGTGGCGTCACGAGTTAATTACTCGTGCTGTCAAATAAGCGATGGAGTATATTATTAATAATAATAATTAATCTTAAATAGTTTTTATGCCACAGATGCAAACAACCATAGTGCCCACCTGATAGTTAAGTAAGCGGTTACCGTAACCTCTGTTATAGACGCTTGCAACAACTGGGGCATCACTTACGTGCTGCCGACCAGATAGTACCAGATATTTCAAGTTTTCTTATGAAAAATAACATGAAAACATATTTTACAGCGTCAGTGCCCTTTTTAGTTCATTATAAATCAATAATGAACTAAAAGTATTTTTTGGTATACAGGAATCTAAAACCTAGACTTCTTTTCTATAAAAAAATAAACAAAAACTCCTTCACGCAGTCGCCATTGGTTTAATGGTTTAATATTAAAATCATAATATTTGCGTAAGGGTCAGTCGTTTTAATTCATATTAATGCTTTTTAATCTGCATTATAGGAATTTCTAGTGACTTCTCCACTTAAGAGTGACGGCATAGTTTAGTTATATTTCAGTATAAGTGAGTGCTAGCAAAAAGTTCGAATACATTGTAAGTTGTAAAAGTACAATAATGAAGATTCGTAGGTAAATAGTAGGTACGAACAGTTTGTGGAACAATGTACTCTGGTATGTAGCCAACATTAAAACTTGGGGAATTCTAGTTGTTAGTTCACGTTTGGCCTGGTGCCACCCCGAACTAGATTGCACCTGTTATTTACTTTATGTTAACAATTAATTACTTCACTAAGTTTCGTGACTTCTCAATTTGGTACGGCTGTTTTTATTGTTTTCTTATTTTCATTTCTACCAAAGCCTAATCAGAACAATACCTACATTAAGAATACTTTTAACAGCCTTTAAGAATGACCCTTCTTAAAGGCTGTTAAAAGTATTCTTACATTCTGGCAGACGCACTTTATGTATCCGTAGAACTAGATTCATGTTTTTCATAAATTGTTTGTAACACTAGTTATATTGATAGACTGGTTGTTAGGATTTTTTTAAGGAATATAATAAACCGCGCATCAAAAATACTGATTGAGCAATAAAATTACTGACTAAGCAGCAAAATACAGATATCGGTTAGGTTAGGTTAGAACTGTGACCACACATCGCACACACCAGAACCAAATCAGAATGATCTGAAAACCAAGAAAGTGTATATAATAACACTTTGATGAGCAAATTTAGTGTGCAATTCGGTGCTAATTTCGAATATTTTAATTGAAAAAAGGGGATTTACAGTTAAAGTATTAAATACCACCCTTTTTTTAAGCTTGTATTACCGCTAACACCTATCAGACAGGCTGTATGACAACCGGGACGTACGTTTACGTACTCTCCGAGGCACGCAAGTGTTAAGCATGGTCACCCATCCACAGACTGACCGCGGAAGAGCAGCTTAACCGTACAGATAGTTATTACTTAGCCACGAGCATTGGGTGTAAGAATAATCATAAATACTACCAGATTTCCAGACTTCTTATGATTGAAAACAGGGACAATTTTTGTAGCTGCCAGAATAATTTATAATAAAATTAAAATGGTTATTTGGTAAACAGGACTCTAAAAACTAGACTTAATTTCTATAAAAGAATAAAAAAACACTTATAATAGCATTATTTAGTCCCATTCACGTAGTGATTAGATGATTCATTAAGTATGCTTAAATTGGTTTAGTTTTTTTGTGCTTTTAAATTATTAAAATCGTTTTATTAATATTAATGCTTTCTAATGTGCATTAAAAGTCTATCTTGTGACTTCTCCGCTTGAGAGTAATGATATATATCTAAATAAATAATCATCTGGCAATACTGTAGATTTTTCTGTCGTCTTTATCTCTCACATTAGGTTTTAATAAAGCTGGCATGCTAGCGGTTGTAAGAGCACGCTGAAGAATGCAGTAAATACCTATGGGTATACTGTGCTCTATGCCTCCACAGATTATATATAATAAATATGTGCCATTCACTCCTGACAACCCCAACACAAGTATTGTTAATAACTTTTTTACATTCTTGTTCTTTTATTCTTGTAGTAAGGCTGCCGTGTCCAAGACTATTAACCGCAATGACACCGATGTGGAGTGCAAGGATAATACGCGCCTAGTCGTAGGTATGTATACGTTTTTCTCCCTTTGTTATTTTTAAATTAAAATTTTAAATCAATAAGGAATATAAAATCGATATAGTTCAACGATCTTTTGTGTCAATTTAATGTCATTTAATGCTAAATGTTCCTTGTTCACCTTCGTCAGTTTGCCAAATTTTAGATAATAAAAAAAGTACTCAGCTGCCCAAATGAGTGCTCATTCGACCTCTTTAGAAACTTTTCCATCAAAACTAGTTTCTCGTTACTAGGCTGAACGTCATTTGCCATCCAAAAGTTATATGTACCGGCCGGCTAGGCATAAAGTGTCTTGCATACATGTCGGTTCTGGCCGTAACGGTCGTCAGTCGCCTCCATACCGCACGTATGCCGGCTACACGTCGTATTTTGAACATTTACGGTTTGCGCAGTCCGTGTTCCAAGTACGAATTATCGGTACGACTCGGTCTTGTTGCAAGTTGGACCAAAATCGATCTAGTTCGGGTAACGAGCGAGTACGAGTATGAGCCCGCATAGGCAAATAATTTTCCGAGTAATACTCTGATAACATAATGGTTCGGTTTGAAGGGTAGCTAATGAAATTACTAACCATATGAGACTTAGCTAAGGATATGTCTCAAGATGACAAAGCGCGAAATGTCCCCGTTCGTTGGTAAAAAAGTGGTCTCATCTCCCCAGTAATTAATAATAAATTCAAAGTACCTAAACATATTCTTTCCCAGGGATAGCAAAACCTTTAGATATGTAAGTAGATATGGTGCAAAAAATCAGAACGCAAGAACTGGATTTTACATTACACGTACATTTTAAAAATACCTACACTGAAAAGCAATTGGACCACATCAGTTGAATTTAATAGTGATTACGGTAAAGACCCTCTGTGGAGGTCTACGTAAGACCATTCATTGCGTGCAGGACCGGTCTCAGGGGAGGCTTAAGCTGTGTCTAATAGAAGCCATTGCCGGCTCTTATGGATTAGTCGCGTAATTTGTGACATCGCCTGTGGATTTCAGGCCTGTGCAATCCTATAAATGACAACAAACTTTTAAAGTACCTAAGATTGAATGAATAATGCTTGTGTACATTCAAAGTCAAAGTCAAATATTTTAATTAAAATAGCACTTTTGAAAAGACGAAACTAGTTGCACGGTTAAAAAAGTGGGTCTTATGGAGAAGGACTGCCAAGAAACTGCATAGACACTCTTTTAAAAAAATATATATTAAATTGTTAATCTTGGTTTCAATTTTGTTCTGAATAGTTTATGAGAACAATGCAGTTTGATGTTTATCAATAAATTAATCCAGTATAATAATAAAAAAAAAAAAACAGAAAAAAAATAAAGAAGAAAATTGACATTGACTTTTCGAAATTATGTGCGTATTATTAATGAATGACCACTTACTTAAACGGTGAAGGAAAACATCGTGAGGATACCCGTGTGCCTGACAGATTTTCTTAATGGCATGCGATGTCTTTGAACCTGCATTAGGCTAGCGCGGTGAACTATAGCCTAATCCCTCTCATTCTGGGAGGAGACCCGTGCCCAGCTGGGGGCAATATTATGGTGATGATGAACTGAGACCTGTGGAGGATACAGAGAGTTAAAACAATTGTTTTTCTATTGTGTATATTAATTTATTTCCTTACAATTTATTTCCTTGACGGTTCGAAATAAATCTTTTGGCAAATTGGTTGGACTAAAAAATAGTGTTTGTACACGCCAAGAAGAATATTAACAAACATTTCATTTCTTTGTTATACATATAAGTATTTTAATTTGGATATTATTATAAATATCACTAAATATCTCTTGGTTGAAGTTTTAGTATTTTAACAGCGGTTTAGTAAGAATCTGGTTCATTGTTCTAGTGGTCCCAATTCCCGGGTCGAGCAAGAGTTGTTGGATTTGGTCACTCATCCACAGCCTAACCGTGGCTAGCACAGCTTAACCTTGCAGATCGGTTGCTCGGCGTACTTACAACTTAGCTACAAGTCTCTCCATCTCCATATTAAAGTCTTTATATCAATTGATGGAACAAGATTAAGGATCAAATTGATCGGTTAGCTAACACACACTTAGGTAATGCGCCAATTTAGTCATTAAACCAGATAGAGTCCAGATAGTAATTAAGTTTAAATGTTCTACATAGTCACCTAACTGCATATCTTTGATGATGTCTGTGGTTTTAGAGGTTCGAGTGTCAGACTGCTGATCACAAGGTCGTGGGTTCGATTCTTACAGGACAAAATATTTATGTAATCATCATCAACTCATCTACTGTCCTACTGCTGGGCACGGGTCTCCTCTCAGGATGAGAGGGATTAGGCTACAGACCACCACGCTGGCCTAGTGCGGGTTGGCAGACTGCACACACCGTCTAGAAAATCTCTAAAGTATACAGGTTTCTTCACGATGTTTTCCTTCATCGTTTAAGCGAGTGATAATTAATTAATAATACGCACATGATTTCGAAAACTCAGAGGTGCATGCCTTGGATTTGAACTCGGGACCTATGATTTAGCAGTCCTTAACTTTATGTGATCAACATAACGATTTGTGTTTGTCTAGATGTTTCTTATATAATATGTATTCAGAAAAAGAAGTATATAAGTTTATACTCATTGTTATGTACAGACTCTGCTTATTAAGGGACTAGGTGGTGCTGTAAAATACCCCAAATATTTATTTATAGGTTAGATAACTATTCAGTATGTTGTATACGTTGTATATATATGTATGTATACCTGCAACTAATTAAGCATTAGAAATTGAATATTAGAGTCAAATTAAAGGATTTAACTTCAAGTAGTGATTTAATAATAATAATAGTGTATCGAATTTAGTTTTTTTTATTTTCTACTTTTTCTGCGATGGCAATATTTTTATGATGTATAATTTTTTCATGTTTCATGCAAGAAAGTCTAAATCCTCTACCATCACGACTGAATTCCTTCACAAAACCAAAAGCCTTAAATTCAATTACCGTTCGTTTTTCAAGTATCATAACGGAAATAATCTATTTTACCGACCGCACTCAACATTGACATTTACTGCATCGAATATAAAATCGAGAAGTGAAAATATATCGTACATATTTTATGCGGTACTGAGAAGTCCTGAGAAGGAAATATCATCTATACCGGTGGCACGGTCGCATCAGCTATTTCATACAAAATTCAACGGCTCCCTCAAAGCATCGGGGACTTCGGTCTAAGTTTACGTCGCGATCGACTTGCGCCTTTGAACTGGACGTATCAACAACATATTAGTGTTGTTTGATGTTGGGTATAAGCTTTTCTCAAGATTATAAGAAATATGATGTGCAAGACTCTTCTATCATCTATTAAGGACTTGAAAGGTAACTTGAGAATAATATATTATTCTATTTTGTATTGTCTAGGTAGAGCAAAGTATGACTGGATTTTTCTATGAAATTCTCATTAGTAACTCGGAGTTTGGATTTGTACCCTGTTAATGGCAATAGGCTCGCCGACTATCACATGGGACTTAAATAAACGTTTGTTTCCAAATACTTTATTTCTTTCTTTTATTTTTCTTTATAATAATAATAATTTATTTCAAGTTACATAGATTCATTTTACAATCGAAATAAAATTTTGCTTAGTCACATTATAATAAGTTCAATAAATATACAGTTAAATTAGAGTTATAATATTTGAGTTCAAACCGGCTCAAATTTTTATGTTTTATGTTATTTTGTAGATAAATAGAATATACCTCATTGCACACAATATGATACGAGAAACGTGTTTATGAGTGTTTACGAGCTGAAACCTGACATTATGTTTGTAATTAAGAGCAAATCGTTGTTAATAAATGTGTGTAATTCCCGTTATGCACATAAAATGTTTGTTACATTAAATTGCACTCTAAATGTGACCAAATTATAGGAAAATGTGTTGGTAATGACACATTAAATCGGCTATAAACATATGTGCAAACATCACTTTAAAATTAAACGTATTAACAAACCAAACAACTGCACACTCTCGTTCTCCATTGCACGATTAAAAACGAAAGTGTCAAGCTACTAATCAATTCTAATCACATCAAATATATACGAATAAAAAAAATTGAAGTGTCTGTCTACGGTCTCAAATATAATAATGATGAAATTTAAGATGCTTAATCATAAATAACCGTATCCACAATTTGTATCTGTTCGATAATAATATTTAGATAAAATCTCTCCACGGGGCCTCTACGCGTTGGACCTGTGTCCCCGCGCAAACCTGCGAAAGTACCGGATGTCTTACACGACACGGGAGATATGCCGTGAGGAAGACATCCAAAAAGGAGATACAAAATAAAAAAAATAAAAAATAATACACTGTTTTTTTTTAAAGATTATAAGTTTTTCTCGAGCTCAGTGGATGAAAATGTTAGAAATTAATTTTAACTTAAATTTTCTTGTAAGTTCCATGTATATATCTTGCAGGGTTCAAAAATATGTCTAGGAAAGAAAATAACAAGATAGACGCGGATAACACCGCGAGTCACAGCGAGTCTCGAATAATCTCGAATGTAGTTTGTGGCGTGAATCACGGTGTGTTTACAATACAATGCGGTGGCAGGACGGGACGGTTCCGGTGACGTGGCATTAGCATGCAAATGGACTGGCCCGCCACGTGCGGCGCACAGTAATCGCATACCCTGAGGCGCTCCACTTACCTAAGGCGGTGACATAGATTACGGAGTAAAAGCAAAGAAGGTTTTAGCTTTTAAAAATACTAGTGAAAAGGTGCGATGGTGTTCTTAAAGTATTAACAGAGAAAATAGTTTAGATGGGTATAGTGGGAGAGTGGATTAGGACGCCCTATTTCCCTTTTAAATGCATTTCTGTTTGTATTTTCGTCAGATATACTAAAGAAAAAGACTGTGTCCTTTCTAAGAGGAAATGCTGTCAGTAAAACAAATTTATTTTATTTTCTCAAGATTATTGTCCACTAGCTGCTGCCTTCGGTTTCACTCGCATCCCGAAGAAATTATTGAGACAAAAGTAGCGTATATCCTTGTCCAACGTCTAATCTTTCTCTGTGCCCAATTTAATCAAAATCGTTACAGCGGTTTAGACGTGAAAGCGTTATAGACAGAGTTACTTTCTTAATATTATAAGTGGGGATTTTACCAACAACAATGCTTTGACCTCCTTCCTTCTTCTTTTGTTATGATACTGTATATACCATAATTCCAATCAGCAATGTGTTCCTATCATATTTTCTAGATTACATAAGTTTTCATCCTACATATTCATCATCAACCCATATATAGTCCCACTGCTGGGCACGGGTCTCCTCTCAGTTTGAGAGGGATTAGGTTATAGTCCACCACGCTGGCCTAGTGAGGGTTAGCAGACTTCACATACCGTTGAGAAAACTCCCTAAGGCATGCAGGTTTCCTCACGATGTTTTCCTTCACCGTTTAAGCAAGTGATACTTTATTATTAATACGAAAGAGTTGTCGTTGAAAGAGTTGTTGTTGTCAGAGGTGCGAGCCTTGGATTCGAACTCGAGATCTTTGACTTGGCAGTTCAATAGTCATATCACTAGGCTATCACTGCTTTTTTTGCCTACATATTCGCTGTACGTTATTTTTTTCATAACGGACACGCTTGCGGTAAGGATGTTTAACTCCTTTTCAAAAACTCCTTTTGATGCACCCACAAAAGAACCCCATCTCGCATGCAAGTAGAGGTTTTGGTGAAAATTGTTGACACATTTTTAAGAGAAATTCTGTGTTCGAATAGAGAAGGAATTTCAATCAGTAGAGTGTAAGAAACCCAGCTTTTATACTCCTAAATATTATGTATCTCTTAGCTGGCTAATATAAAGTTGTCAATATAAATTAGTTAAAAAAATATTTGATACATTTTCAAACTCTCTTTTCGATTGGATTTTATGAAGATGTGTGCTTCACCAGTCTCGATCCGCCAGCATGTGTCGGCTAACTGGTATTGTATTTGTGTATATGTAATGTTACATTAATATAATTTAATCCAAAGAAATTAGCATCCATGGTCTACCCGTGACCCGAATAGTTTCAAAATGACGGAATAAAATCCGAAAAAAGTAACTTTATTTCTTTATTAATCCAAGTATATAATAGTTGTATTTAACAACAACAAGTCCACACGACCTGTCTTCATTATTATCTGCGTTGTTTTAATCGATATTCATATTGTTATTTTAATGTTTGCTTTAAAAAGAACAATGCACCTACGAGAGACAGAATTTTACGTCATAAAATTATTTGCATTTTCCTTTTGGGACAAACTTGAATGCTAAAAATAAGTTAGAGTGCACATACACGTGACCTCTGTCTCGCCTCATTTTATCTTTTGTATAAAAAGACTGCATAATGTGGAGTTTCATAATATTTATTCAATACTAGCTTTCTCTCGCGACTTTGCCGGCTTCAGGTTGAAGTCCTATCTAGTTAAAATACATTTATTCGAAGAAAATAATATTCTAATAAAATTATAATTATCAACATAATGATTGTTCACCTTTCACGTAGCTCATAAAATATTAAAACAGACATACTCTGCATTAAACGACGACGACGACGACCTCTGTGGTCTAGCGGTTCGAGTGCCGGACTGCTGATCATGGGGTCGTGGGTTCGATTCCCACAGGACACAAATATTTGTGTGGATAAAACATGAGTATTTGTGTTTGTCTGGGTGTGTCCTATGTATTATAAGTATGTATTTACAAAAAAAAAAAAGTATATATGTATTATATTATCCACTGTCTAGTACCCATAGTACAAGCTCTGCTTAGTTTGGGACTAGATGGTGTTGTGTAAAACGGCCCAAAAAAAAAAAATTAAAATACTTACGGTGTGATATTTTTCAAATGAGACCTAACTCGTTTCGTTTTTCTGAGAAAAGTTTTAAAGACACCTACAGGTCCAGATTCTGATAAAGGTTTTATTTATTTATCAACAGTGAACATAACTTAGAATACAATATTACTCGTATTTATTGCACACCATAAACAAATGCCAAGCTCAGGTATAAAAATCATAGGTATGGTACAAGGTACAGACGACCTTTAGATGGACTCAAAAGAAACGAAAAGGTGATATTAAAACGTGTTGCGTACATAAACAGATACTATATATTAAAAATAAAACATACACAAATTACAATACTATACAAAAAAGTTATTTTTGCGAAAGTAAAATTCGACCTCGGACAGGAGTTGACCTGCGTCTTCTGGTATTCACGGTACCTTAGTGGTCATAGCGTCTGGTGTAGCTAACCAGAATACGCAGGTTCGAATCCTGCCCGCGGTCGAAAACTTAAAACTTCGCTAAAATAACTTTAAAATCTTAGCATGGAAAATTCCAAAATATGCATACATAAAGATATACCTATAATACCTTTGTGCAATTACATTAAATAAATAAAATTTAAAAAAAAATAATAAAGTCAGTCAAAGTCAAAGTCAAATATTTTATTTCAATTAGACCATTAAAATAGCACTTTTGAAAGGTCAAACTAGTTGCAAAGATATACTTAAGTACATAAATAATTATGTATTATAAATATGGAATATATAATAAAGTAATAATGTTTCTTAGATTAGGTAACGGTGTAGTGGAAATGATTCGGAATCAACATAAACGGCGAGTAGTCAACACACTTGATACTTACAAGACTTGAGAGATCTACCCCAAAAAACGACTAAACTAAATAACTTAATGACACGACGTCGTGCAGGGGAAGGTGGAAGGCACCAGATCACGCGGAAGGTCACCCATGCGATGGACCGACCAAATTAAATCTTGTGTGGGTGGGCCCTTGCATGAGTGTACTAGAATGTCCACCAACAGAAAGCCCCCTCTAATGCTACGACATGACGAACACGACCACTCTGCCAGGAGTGCATCTAGATGACAAATTGACATGGAAACCTCACGCCGAATACGTGTGCAAAAAACTAAGTAAATCTGCCTATATACTCTATAACCTTTCAAATAAAGTCAACATAAATACTTTAGTGATAGCCTATCATGGATTAGTCGCTTCATTATTAAGATACGGGGTCATATTTTGGGGTAACTGCAGTGAAAGGGAAATAATATTTAGGGCCCAAAAACGTTGCCTCAGATCAATGACAGGTCTTAAGTCCACTGAGAGTTGCCAACCAGTATTCAATCACTCAAAATTCTCACATTACCTTGTTTGTATATACTAGAAATTGCCCTATTCGTTAAATTAAACAAACATTTATTTATCTCAATGGTTGATACGAGACAACGCACAGTACCAATAAGGTCCCAGTATAAAAATCAATTATATACAGGTGGGCATAAAACAGCCTTACTAAAAAATAATATTCTATCCATGGGCCCGCTTATTTATAATAAATTACCTGATACTTTTAAAGAACTACCCATAAAACGGTTTAAACACCAAATAACAAAACTATTGCATGTGAAATGTTATTACACTATTAAAGATTTTCTAAATGACAAAAGTTTGTAGTATAGCGTTGTCGTTTGTAAAAATTGTATTATTTCGTTTTATTCAAAATATCATATTATGTTCTCTTAATTATAATGACATTATTATATTACTAAATACTTCTGTTTCTTTTAATTATTATTAGCTATATTAGATTTCTACATTAAATATATTGACATCACAAAACCTATAATATACCTACATTTATGTTATTTTTGTTAATGTATTGGTATATTTTACTTTATTCTATTATGCGAGAGACTACATTTCATTCATTTTTTTTTTTCTACTTTTGACTGTTATATTTGGAATGTTTCTCTAATATTAAGTAACACTATTAATAATAAGTGCAGGTAAATGTTGTAACAATATTATTAAATTCAAATTTAATTTGCATGCCGTAAGGTAAAATGTATCGGGACAATTTACAAATACTCCAACTTATATGTATACCTACATGATCAGCAAATAAATGATTTCTTTCTTTCTTTCTTTCTTTCAAGAGCAAAACGATATAGAAGAAGAAATGACTAAAACCCATACACACAACTTTAAAGCATTTCATCATCAACCCATATACTCTCCCACTGCTGGGCACGGGTCTCCTCTCATATTGAGCGATTAGGCTATAGTCCACCACTCTGGCCTAGTGCGGGTTGGCAGACTTCACAAACCGTTGAGAAAAATCTCTGCAGGTTTTCTCACAATGTTTTCCTTCACCGGCTATGCGAGTGATCATTAGTTATTAATACGCACATGAATTCGAAAAGTCAGAGGTGCGTGCCTTGGGTTCGAACTCGAGGTCATCAACTTGGCAGTCCAATGTTCATACCACTAGGCTATCACTACTTAAAGCATTTATACAGCCATAAAGTGTTTCATTATCTTAATTACAAGCACCACTCTTAAAATGTGACATTACGCTACCAATAGAATTTTAACAACACTGTCAAGCCTTTCGAAAATCAATTATTTTTGTATAAACGGTATGCAAAGCTCGTTATCTTTTATATAAAAGATATCTATGTTCCTATCTTTAGTGGCTTTAGTGTTATGGACCTTACATTGTGGGGTTAACTTTGCTATCGTTGCACCAGCTAAAAAGTTTGTAGTTTTAATACGGTTGGTACGAGTAGTAAAATTTGTTAAAAGCCCTGGTTTTAGTACAATGAGAGGTTATAATTCAGTTTTTTAATTACAAGTGACTTGTTGCTACTGCAGGTGAAAAAGTTTTAAGTAAGTTTAATTATTTGAATAACTAACTATAACATTATTCAAATATTCAAATAATTAAACTTATTTTTATATACGTATTTCACAGATTCAGAAACCAAGGCATTACAATGACTCTTTAATGTTATACACAGAAACTTTTATACATATTAAAAAATATATCTTGGGATATTTTTTTATTTTTATAATCAATTTGGCAAACAAGCATACGGCCCACCAGATGGTAAACGGTTACCGTAGCCTATAGACACTTGCAACCCTTGCGCTTTGCTGACCCTATAAAACAAAATAGGAATAGTTAGGTTGGCAGTATAAGGGTCAAACTCCCCCCACTGCCAACAAAACGTTTCCTCGCGGAGCATTGGCAACCTTGCTCGCCGTTCGGAACACAAAACAGCTGAAAGCTGTGTTATTTCACTTCGATTTTCTGCAAGGCACTTCCCCAGTCAGGCAGCTTCAATTTGAGTGGGATTACCTCTCATTCATTTCAACAATATACATTATAATATTAAGGTCGTTATTTGTCTGAAACTACTAAATCGATTATAGGATACTTAGTAAAATAGTAACTGACAACAATAATTGACACTAGGGATCATTCAACGTACTTAACTTTTGACCGGCTTCAAATAATGCTTCTTTCAGAATCCTTCTGTATTCATCAGTCTACATATAAAACTATATCAAGGAAAGTAATTACTTTATTGTTTCCCTTCTCTATAATTCATATATCAAAAATATTCCACTACATCTATCGATTCGTTCGCATCGCGAGGGTTGTTAAATACAATGTGTCTTCGCGCTTCCCTCCGCACTCCACAGCGGATTCCGGTCACGAACGTTGAATAAAATCTATATGCTAGACGTGTTCCGCTCTGCATTAGATAAATGCGATAAACACAGATTAGTATGGCTGAACGTGGACGTTGTCATAGCCTATTTTTGGTGGCTACTGGCTCAAAAGATTTTGTTGTTACTTTTCATTCTTTGGGGTGTAATTGAACGTCAAATTGTCAAAATAAAAGCAATGTCTGGATATCGCTTTTAGGTTTTTGTTTTCGTGAAAGAGACTTTAAAAATTTGCGTAGGTACAACTATTCTGTTATTGACATGTTGATGATGATGACCGCTGCTTAAAGAGTTTTAATTAAAAGTTTTTTTTTTGCATTACAAGAATCTTTGCGAATGACGCCTCACTCTTAACATGTTGACTGGCATTTTTTTTACCACGGCATATTATTAGAATACACTAGAAGAAGCCCCAAGAAGATAAACATAACATTCTATGACACCTGTATTCCCCGAAGGGTTAGGCAGAGATGTGCCGCTGTTCCCCACAGTTCGCCGGTTTGTTTGAGTCATGTATTAATTCCTATTACCACCAACGGAGCAAAAATCCAAACACTAAGTTGTAACGGCAATCGAACCGAGAGGTCCTTAGTTGGATTCCCAGTATAGCAGTTGCGTTTACGATCACCAGACTAATGAGGTAGTTAGGAAAATATCCAAGAATATACAGTAGCGCATCTAGTCACTATCAAATAATATTTTGACATCCTTGACGTTCGTGCGTCATTATTCTGAAGTACACTTCTCACGTCGATCCCTCCCTGCAACGCATCATAATTATTCGGAAAGTTTTCACTAATGTTTAACTTGGGGAGATCCTGGAGGGGTTGCTATCAAAGAGATCTTTTGTGAGCTATAACTGCTCCTACTTACTTTTAGACTTTTAATATAGTCTGGTAAATATCTGAGTATTCTGCAAGGGTACTTAATGAGAAATATAGGGTCTTAAAGAGTGTTGTTTTTTATTTTTTATTTAAAGCTTTATAGTTGATTACTGGTTTATCTCATATGAGGAGAGAGATTTCTTCAAATTTTTGCTAATAAAAATCAATTTCTAATTCGCACATGAGTTCGATAAATCAGAGGTGTGAACCCTGCATTCGAACTCGGCTTTGGACAGTTCGCTGGTCAAGTCAAAGTCAAATATTTTATTTCAATTAGACCATTAAAATAGCACTTTTGAAAAGTCAAACTAGTTGCACGGTTCCAAAAAGTGGGTCTTATGGAGAAGAACCGGCAAGAAACTCCAGGTATTATTTAGGTCCCATTTATAATAGGAGCAAATCTATTAACCTTTTTTTTTTTGGTGGGGAAATGCTCCTTATGCATGCCGCCTCTCTCGGGGACGCGGGACGGTTATGTCGGGCTCTCCGGCCAGGTGGCCAGCATTGGCCGCACCGCAACCTACATTGGCCGCTCCAATGCAGGCTTGGGGTCCAAGCCCGCAGGAGCAGCCCCTCCCTGGGATTCTACTTCGCTTCACCGTGGGCCACCAATCCACGGTTACTAAGCCCCCCACTGCGACAAGGCGAGAACCCCTTGGGGGGGTAGTACCATTAACCTGGCACATATCAAAACAAAGTGGTATATCAGCTACTGGTATATTATAGTCAAAAACCAACAACCTTACGTTTAGAAGCCGCGCTTGCAACCACCAGACCACTAGCTATTTCGCTAGTTCAAAATTCTCACAAACTTCTTAATACATATAGTTTTGTATTCCTTTCACCCGTGCCTTTGTTTTGCTTAAATTGTTCCAGTGAAGTCGAAACAACAATAAATTCAAATCAGAGGTTTGTACAGGCTTACCATTAAAATTTAAAGCCGTTTTGTTCTAAACCGTTTCGTAATCATTACAAGAGGCTTACTGACTTAGATCGTTTTATTCCTTAGTAGGCAAACAATTGATGTAATGGGATAATCTAATTGAGTTACTTATTAGCTCTTTGATCTCTGATGGATCTAGAATGAGCATCGATGTACATAAAGTATCATTAATTAGAATCTTTGTAACATTAGCCTAGTGGTCACAACTGCTACTTACTAACTAACTTACTCTTGACTTAAATAAACTTATAAGACGTGAGTTAACCCAGCGTAGCAACCACTTACGCTGAGAATACTACCCTTGGAGACAGGTTTGCTTCTCGCCGGATGATCCCAATGCCGCTGCTGATTCTGTTACTGATGTGGTGCTGCAGGGTATGGAACTTTTCATTCCATCATCTGTGGTCCCCATTAGTGGCAAATTCCGACCTTGGTTCGGTTCATCCTCCAAAAAAGCTTCTCGCAGGAAGCAGGAGGCTTACCGAGTCTGGGCTGATGCGGTGGCGGCACGGGATGTAAATACCAGCGCACTAAAAAAGGAGTACAACTTTGCCTCCAGGTCCTACAAAAGAGACATTGCAAGGGCGAAGTCGAAGCACATCGGTAGAATTGGCGAGAGGCTTGAGCGTCTTCCTTCGGGAACTCGTGCGTTCTGGTCGCTTGCCAAAGCTATCGAAGGCAATTTCTGTAAGCCATCCTTTCCACCTCTACACATGGGAAATGATTCGTTGGCCCACGACGCAAAAGAGAAAGCCGATCTTCTCGGCAAACTCTTTGCGTCCAACTCGACCTTGGATGACGGGGGACAAGAGCCGCCTACTATACCGCGGATCGAGGGTGGTATGCCGGATATCCGGTTCCACCAACGCGCAGTGCGTTTAGCACTTCTTTCCCTCGATATCCATAAGTCGAGTGGGCCTGACGGAATCCCTCCTGTTGTGTTGAAGATGTGCGCTCCTGAGTTGGCACCAGTTTTAACACGTCTTTTTCGGCTCTCTTACTCTTCTGGCGTTGTCCCGACATCATGGAAGACAGCATTGGTCCACCCGATCCCTAAAAAAGGCGACCGCTCAAATCCGTCCAACTACAGACCGATAGCCATAACCTCCCTTTTCTCGAAGATAATGGAGTCCATTGTCAACTGCCAGCTCCTTCGGTTCTTAGAAGATCATCAGCTACTTAGTGACCAGCAGTACGGCTTTCGTAAGGGTCGGTCGGCTGGTGATCTTCTAGTATACCTGACACATCGTTGGGCACAGGCGATCGAGACTAAGGGGGAAGCCTTGGCGGTCAGTTTGGACATAACGAAGGCCTTCGATCGGGTATGGCACAAAGCGCTTCTTTCGAAGCTCCCTTCCTATGGGCTTCCCGAGAAACTATGCGAATGGGTCACCAGCTTTCTTGCAGACAGAAGCATAAAGGTCGTAGTAGACGGTGAATGCTCTGCCTCTATGTTTATAAATGCTGGTGTCCCTCAAGGCTGTGTACTATCGCCTACTCTATTCCTCCTCCATATCAATGACCTGTTGCAAACCTGCGGCATTCATTGTTATGCGGATGACAGCACAGGCGATACTTTCTATACCGGCCGCGCTAACATTTCTCGGGAAAACGTCATCGAGAGCCGAAACAAACTTGTGTCTGAAATTGAGACCATTTTAGAAAAAGTCTCAGAGTGGGGCAGACTTAATTTGGTCCAATTTAATCCCACAAAGACGCAAGCTTGCGTATTCACCGCCAAAAAACTGCCGTTGGTCATTTCACCTCGTTTTGAGAGCATCCCCTTAACTGCCTCAACCAGTATTGGAATACTTGGTGTCGACATATCGAATGAAGTCCAATTCCGCGGTCATTTAGAGGGCAAGGCTAAATTAGCCTCAAAGAAGCTTGGCGTGCTCAGTAGATCGAGACGGTATTTCACTCCGGCCCACCGCCTACTACTTTATAAGTCGCAGGTCCGGCCCCATATGGAATACTGTTCGCATCTCTGGGCAGGGGCACCCCAGTACCAACTTCTCCCTCTGGACCGCATCCAACGGAGAGCGATTCGAATCGTCGACTGCCAAGATATTTCAAACCGGCTAGACCCCTTGGCGCTGCGTAGAGATGTGGCCTCGCTATGCATCTTCTATCGCATGTACTATGGGGAATGCTCCGAGGAATTGTTCGGATTGATCCCTGCTGCTACTTTCCGCCATCGTTCCACGCGACATCAGTTCCATCCACATCATCTAGATGGTTGGCAGCCCACTACTGTGCGTTTCTCTAGAAACTTTCTGCCTCGCACAACTAAACTGTGGAATGAACTGTCGCCTGCAGTATTTCCGGACCAATATGACCTTCAAACCTTCAAGAAAAGAGCGTACTCCCTTTTAAAGGCCGGCAACGCGCTTGTGACTCCTCTGGTGTTGCGGGTGTCCATGGGCGGCGGAAATCGCTTACCATCAGGCGATCCGTCTGCTCGATTGCCACCTATCCCATAAAAAAAAAAAAAAAAAAAAAAAAAAAGAATGCAGTGCCTCCGTCATACAATAGAATTGCAGTTTAGCATTTTCATGTCATTCAATATTTTGTTTGTTATTTTAGTCTTTCTTCAGCCTTCAACTTAATTACTTGTAATTTCATTATTAAATTTAATTTGTAATAAATAAATATTTTTTTTAAGTAATTTCCCGACCGCCGTAACATAACTGGCGCAGTCGGTAGGATCGCGACACTCTCGTTTCGAATAGAACTCTTCGGATAAGAGTGACGGTTCTCAAATCGTTCCTTCGCGATCCGCAACGAACCTATCGTGCGGTCGGACACCTGTATAGGGACTCTCTGGAGCATTGGAGGACCCTGATTGCTGTAAGAAGACTCGACAGGAGATGCAGTGGCTGCTTCGGTAAGTGCTCTTGTTCTTCCAAGTGTCCTTGCTCTATTTCCTGTCCTAGTTTATAATTTGTGTGTGTCTATAAGCTCAAATCGCGGTAGGCAAGCACCCATTTGTATAGCGTTAAGATATTGCGTAAAAATTCCAAGTGAAATATTACACTTCTATTGTTTCGTTCGTGAGCCACTATACAAGTAAATAACAGTAAAACAATGTCGCTCAGAGATTACGATGCTAATTACAAACCTTATAAACTAGTTGCGGATTTAATGCCCAAATATGATGGCAATCCCAAATTATTAAACTATTATATTAGAGAAGTAGAAAAATTATTAGAATTAACTAGCGAAACAGATCGTAAACACCCGGCGTTATTCTGTCTTATTAAAAGTAGGCTTAGTGGTGCGGCTATTGATGCAATTGCTTATGAAAAGTACTTAGATTCCTGGGATTCAATTAAAACTGCATTAATTAGGCGTCTAGGAGAACCCCGTAACGAGATACAAGTTATGCAGGAGCTAACGCGCATACGTAGGTCAAAGAATGAAGATGCGGAAGGCTTTGGCAGGAGGCTTAGAGAATTATTAGATACCTTGTACTCTGTAGGCGAACATGGCAATAAATCGTATTATGAGAAAATGGTTATAGAACAATATGTAAATCAGTTAGACTTTCATGTTTCATTGGGTGTTAGAATCGCGAAGCCAGAAACGTTCGAAGCGGCTATTATTGCGGCTAGACAGGAAGAGGCTAGGCTTGCATATAATAGATCAAATAATTATAATGTTCCTTCAACGTCCCAAGCGAAACCAAAGCAGCATCATCCTAGTAATGTTCCTTTTCGTAATCAAGTAAACCCGTACATGCAACCTACTAGCTTTATTAATCAACCAATGATGCCATTTAATCAAAGTAACAATTTCGTGCCTCAACAAAATAGCATGGCCCCAGAACAGCGTCAACAATGGGTACAGTCTATGATACCCTGGAAAAATAAACCAGCCTCAGGTAACTTCAGAACAGGTGGTTCAGGCAATTTCAGGAGCGGTAACTCAAGGAACCAGCTCAACATCCCTAGACAACAGGTAAACCCTCCCCAGATATCGTCAGACGTCACTATGCGTACTGCAGACAAACCACTGAAGCCACAGTTTGCAACAGAAGGGCTGTTTTACATGCCAAGTCAAATGGACAGTCAAGCTGACCCAGGGCCGATCGAAAGTGAGTACTATGATCTTCCGAGTAGCAGTAATATCTTAGATTCGAGTTCAAACGTGGACGACCAAGAGGTTAGTTACAATCAGGATTTTATATTGGACGAGGATCAGGACAACCGGAGCTAGTATCAATTAACCTTCAAGCTAAAGAGCACCTGCCTTATATTGAGCTACCGGAATTTAATGGTAAGTTTTTAATAGATACAGGAGCCACACATTCTGCTGTTGCTTCTGATGTAATTTTTGGTACCATATTTGAATACTGTGTCGAAATAGAACCATTTCAGATAGTTACGGCCCATAGCTCATCTATTCACGATAAAGTAGTATATCTGCCATTACCCCCTGCCTTTAATAGCGATATAACACACAAATTTTTAATATTCGATTTTGACCCAAAGTATAAAGGCCTTATAGGTTTTGACCTCTTAAAGAAATTAAAGAGTAATATTGACTTTAATAATAACGTTTTACTTACCTCTACAGCAAAGATACCTATTCATTTTAACTATCCTGTAGAAAAGATTAAAATAGAACCTAGATGCGAAAAGATAGTTACAGTTAAGACAAATTACATAGATGGACAATACTTACATGATGATTTTTATTGGTCAGATAATTTAAAGTCACCAGCTGCAATAGTTAATGTTATAAATGGCTGCTTTAAAACTTCAGTTATTAATTTTAGTGACGACAAAAAGTTTATCCCGGATAGACCCTGCATGGAATTAGAATCATATTCTCATACCAATAACCATGACAGTTATAAACTTAATTCTTTAAAAGTGCAGTCAGATATTGATCATATACTCAAAGAAAATTTAAAGAAAATTCGTACAGAACACATGAATGAAGAGGAAAAGCGTGAAATCATTAGGCTATGTTATCAATATAGGGACTTATTCTATTCCGAAGATATTCCACTTACCTTTACACACGCAGTCAAACACGAGCTAAGATTAAGCGATGAGACTCCGATCTTTGTACGTAGTTATAGACAACCCCCTAAACAACGTAATGAAATCCGTAAGCAAGTTGATAAGCTTTTACAGCAAGGCATTATTAGAGAAAGCATTTCCCCGTGGTCATGCCCCGTACATATCGTCCCGAAAAAACCCGATGCATCAGGAGAGGTCAAATGGAGACTTGTAATCGATTATAGACGACTTAATGATCGTATAATTGAAGACAAGTATTCACGACATCTTAGATAGATTAGGCCGTGCCCAGTATTTCACCACCCTAGATCTTGCTAGTGGTTATCACCAAGTAGAAATGCACCCTAATGACATAGAGAAAACCGCTTTTACCACGGAACGAGGGCATTACGAATTTCTAAGAATGCCCTTCGGGTTAAAAAATGCACCGAGTACGTTCCAACGTTTAATGGATCACATCTTAAGAGGCATTGATAACATTTATACATATTTAGATGACGTCATTGTAATATCGACATCCTTACAACAGCATATTGAAAAGCTTAAACAAGTATTTGAAAGATTTAGGACCCATAACCTTAAGATTCAAATAAATAAGTCAGAATTTATACAAAAGCAAGTAAACTTCCTTGGACATGAACTGACAGACGAGGGCTTAAAACCTAACAAGGACAAAATTAAAGCAGTGTTGAATTTCCCTTTGCCTAAGTCTCAGAAAGACATAAAAGCTTTCCTAGGTCTTGTCGGCTATTATAGAAAATTTATTAAGGACTTTGCTAAGCTTACCAAACCCATGACACTATGTCTAAAGAAAAATAGTAAAGTTATTCATTCACCTGAGTTTTTGGAAGCCTTTAATAAGTGTAAGCAGATATTAACTAATGCCCCAATTTTACAATACCCCAATTTTGACGAACCCTTTATTCTTACCACTGATGCGTCAGATGTGGCATTAGGTGCAGTACTGTCACAAGGTACTGTAGGTTCCGATAAACCAATAGCATTTGCATCTCGAACCCTGTCAGATACTGAATCTCGCTACTCAACCATAGAAAAAGAGTTGCTTGCAATAGTGTGGTCTATAAAATACTTCAGACCTTACCTTTACGGCAGTAAATTTATTATCTATACAGACCATAGGCCCCTGACTTGGTTAATGTCCTTAAAAGACCCCAACTCTAAACTTACTAGATGGCGGTTAAAGCTTGCGGAATATGATTATAAAGTCATCTATAAAAAGGGCCGCCAAAATACTAACGCAGATGCTTTATCCCGCGCAAAGATATTTCACCATAGTATCGATTCATTAGCAGTTAATTTAGACGATAACGAGGATGATGAAATTATTAACAGAATATTTGATAATGCTCGTAGGGAAGCCGAAACTGAAACACAAGAAATAGTCACTCAAGGAACAAGTAGTAGTCAACCGCAAAACCCAAGCGTCCCCGAATCTCACGTAGGAACAGAATCCGATAGCATGAGTATAGTATCAGCTGAGCCAGAATTAGTATCTACTAAACACACGCAACCAGATAATGATAATAACGGCATACCTATAATATCAGACGCCATAGATAGGCAGTTAAAGCAATTTCATATTCGGTCAACACCTGGATCGACTTATAGAGTAGATAATAGATCCACTAATTCGAAGGTCGTAATTAAAGACGTATTTATTCCCATTAACAATACAGAATCAGAAATAATAAAATTTTTAAAGGAACATACAATTGCTAACCGAATATTCCATTGCTACTTTTATAACGAGGATCTGTACCACGCCTTCTCTAGAGTCTATACTACTATATTTAATGACCGCGGACCCAAGTTGATTAAGTGTACTACGCGTGTGACCCTAGTAGAAAACAAGACCGAACAACAGGAATTAATTAAAAAATATCATGAGGGTAAAACCGTTCATCGCGGTATTCAGGAGACATACAAACAGTTACATAGAAATTATCACTGGCCAAACATGTTGCTTACCATCCAAAGATACGTTAACCAATGTGACACCTGTTTAAAGAACAAATACGAAAGAAACCCTTTAAGACCCCCTTTAGCTATCACAGCCACCCCTCGTAAACCAATGGAACACCTATTCATGGACTTATATTCAACTGGAGGAGCAACATTCCTCACTATCATTGATAATTTCTCAAAGTATGCCCAAGCAGTCCCTTTAAACGCATCCAGCAGTGTCCATATAGCAGAAGCGTTGATACAAGTTTTCTCAGTGTTAGGTTTGCCATGTAAAATTACCACAGACTCCGATACTAAATTTGATAATGATGTCATAAAAGAGATATGCGCATTACATAATATTCATATCCATTTTACCACGCCTTATAACCCTAACTCTAATTCCCCGGTAGAACGATTACACTCAACGTTAGCTGAAATAATTAGAATACAAAGAATGACCAATAAAGAGGACCCCATACAGTTAATCATGAAGTACTCTGTAATAGCCTATAATAATGCTATTCATTCAGCAACAGACTATACACCTCACGAGCTTTTATTTGGACACACAGCATCTAGAAATCCGCTAGAACTATACTATCCAAAAGAATTTTATCAGGATTATGTTATTAAGCACCGAGCCAATGCTGAGGCAGTTCAAGAATGTATGGCAGCACACATGTCTAAAAATAAGGAGCAGGTGATAGCTAAACGTAATCAAGAAGCAGAACAAATTATGTTTAAGGTAGGTGAAACTGTTTATAAACAGGTAGCAAAGACAGCTCGCAATGACAAGACTAAGCCAGTCTTCAAGGGACCCTACAAGATAATTCACCTTCACCCCAACAATGTAGCTGAAATAGTAGGTAACCATCCAAACTCTAAGTCTATTAGAGTCCACTTTAAGTTACTACGGAGACCTCATCTTGTTGCAGGACCTTCGTTGCAGGAGCCGTCGTGTTCTACGCAACAGGAATCGTAACCCTTAACCCTATTAATAATGAAAATGGCATCCTTTTACTAAAGCAAGGACAACTTCTTAAACAAGATAACTACTTTAGTCTCGCTTGCGTTTACAATATATCAAACTTGCATCTTACGTCCATTAAATTAATGTCTTTATATGCAAGCACTAAAATAGTTGAAAATTTAGAGTCTGGAAAACTTCATAAGTCATATAGAGATCAAATAGAGTATAGCTTAGATTTAATAGGTAAAAAAATGAAATATTTAGTTCCACAGGTTAGGAAACGACGTGGGCTTATTAACGGATTAGGAACAGTAGTCAAGGCTATTACAGGAAATCTTGACCACGATGACGCAACAAAATTTGAAGATGAAATTTTAAGTATTAGAAATAAAATCAATAGTGTTCAGGTTGCTCAGAAGAAGTCTTTAGTTTTAGCAGAAAATACAATAGATGAGTTTAGCAATCAATTAAATAAGTTAAATAATAATCAGAAAAATTTGGCTAGCATATTATATAACATTACAAGAAATTCTAACAATATAACAAATCACCTACATTTCTTAGATATATACGTACAGATAGATTTTAGTTTACAGATTATCTTAGATAGGTTAATGCTATTAGAAGATGCTATGACATTCGCTCAAATGGGCACCATGCATCCTAGTATTATAAGTCCTCAAAATCTTATTGAGGAATTAATTAGCTTAGATAAAGTTTATTCGTTTAGACCAGTAGCTGATATTAGTCTAAGTAACATTCATATCATAGAAAAATCAATTAAAGTTAAGGCTTATAGTACAATACACTCTATAAACTTTATCCTAGAAATCCCTTCAGTAGATTCAAATACCTATGACCTAATACACCTCTATTCTATTCCCAATAAAAACAACCTCACTATTATCCCAAAATCCAAATACCTTGCACTTGGGAACGATGAGTACGCTTACCTTGAAGAAGACTGTCAGCTGCTCACCGATGACATTCAACTCTGCAAGTCCCTGGAAACTAGAAGGATTGAAGATACCGAAGACTGCATCCCGTCCCTCATTCAACACCGTCAAGCTAATTGTACACATGCAAGGATGAACTTAAGAAGAGGAAAGATTCAGAAGATCAAAGATAACAGTTGGTTGTTAGTACTTAAAGAAGATGAAGTTATTAAGACACAGTGCAAAGCCAAGACGGACTACAAAAGGTTAAGCGGGATTTATCTCGTCACATTAACTGAAGATTGCCAAATTAATGTCATGAATAAAACATTAAGATCACATACAAACACCGTGGTCATTAACGAAGTCATACCTTTACCGGAACAACATCATGTGCTAGAAGAGACGATTAAATACGAACTACAACTAGAAGAAATTTCACTGGACAGCATCCATGAACTCATAAACCAGGCCAGCGATCTTTCCATACCAGATGACGTCACTTGGCCAATGCTAGTAGCTACACCGAGTTGGACCACGCTACTTCTATATATAGTATTGATAATCGCAGCATCCTGGAAGCTGTACAAATGGAAGACCACAAAGATCCCGGAGGACACCAAGGGCTGCGAGGACGCCGCCAGAAGCAAGAGTTGCTTCTATCCTATGGAGGGAGGAGTTAACCCAGCGTAGCAACCACTTACGCTGAGAATGCAGTGCCTCCGTCATACAATAGAATTGCAGTTTAGCATTTTCATGTCATTCAATATTTTGTTTGTTATTTTAGTCTTTCTTCAGCCTTCAACTTAATTACTTGTAATTTCATTATTAAATTTAATTTGTAATAAATAAATATTTTTTTTAAGTAATTTCCCGACCGCCGTAACATAACTCGTGACAAGACTTTTTAATACCAACTTCTAGTAGGTAAAATAAGAATGCCGATAGCAGTGCAGCACACCCCTATGAATAGCTACATGACATTGATATCAGCTCAAAGTTTCAGTTATTATTAGATATTACATTATTATTATAAATTATTCTGTATCTTGGCTTAAATAAACTTATAAGACGTGACAAGACACTTTCTAAGTACCAACTTCTAGTAGTTAAAATATGTATAGTAGTGCAGCACGTCCCTATGAATAGCCGCATGACATTGATATCAGCTCAAAGTTTCAGTACCAGTCAGCAATAGAATATTCATATCGTAGTATCCGACTTCGTTGCACTTAATTAGATGGAGACTGACATGAAGGAGAGAGTACATGGAATGATAATGTTTCTAAGTTTTGATTTGAATACAGACCCAAGGGATGGATGGAAATACGACCTTAGAGAGTGTGTCACTGGTAATCAACTGAACGATAAGTAACTGATAAAGTTGAATAATTAGTAGTGGATACTTAGTTAATATCAGAAAATTACAAACCAAATACAATTTGCGAACATTGCCTTGAAATATCACACCATGATTCTCTGAGATTGTTTCGACATTTCTTCTCAAAGATCGTCGAAGAAATGCCGGTGCCATCTTGTCTTAAAAGAATAATTGTAAAAATGTCTTTAAAATATCAATTTACAGAAATAATTATAATTTATCATCTAATTTAACAGTTTTCAGAAGAAACGCAGTTTCTTAAGCAAGTTTAAAAAGTATTTTGATCATTGTAAATTGTCACTGTCACTTACAACGACATTATAATAATATAGTTTCAAAAGATAAATAATTTTAATTAAAGATTACATAGAAAAGGTAACTTTTATGTAAGCAAGTACAAATTATGGGAATTTCGAATGTATTCGTATAAAAATATTAATTACTTCAGATTATATGCCCTGGTAAACACACCATGATCACTCCATTTACTTACTAATTCGTAACACTTGCAAAAGTCACCCACAGATAGAAACTTTTACTTAATCACCACCTCCTTCAGTTTAATTGTACACTTGTGTGAATCAGCGAGTTCTGATCCTTGTTTGTAACTAATTAATATTAAAGGCGTTGGCTTATTAGACGATTCTCAAGTACGATTTAAATGAAGTTTATGGGGCGCATTGACGAGACCGTAAGCGTAGGCGGTGCGTAGGTGAAGTCAATATTCTTAATGAAAGTCTTACGGCACTCACGAATTGCCTTGAACAATTTGGCTTGATGATCGGTGTTGTTTACTTGAATGTTATTAAGAAATGTGTTCTTTTATTCGAAATTATTGACAGTCGAGTGGCCATTAGGCGCTTTATGCTTGGTATTTTTTAAGGTTAGCTTCCGTATGGAATTAGAAATAAATATTTGTGTACAGTTTTATGTTTGACAAAAAACAGTGACCCGTGCGAATAAGTACTTCACACCGAATCAAAGGTAATTTTTTACGGGAATATAAACTAAAACTTATTTTTCGTCATTAGAGGGAGAATAATCTTCAAAATGGCGTATCAAATATTAATTAAAATCCTTTTACATACGTACCATAAATTAGAAGAACAAAATCTTTTCATGAATTGCAAATGCGATTACAGTAGCTACGAGTATCTGCCTAATTTACTTAAAGAATATATTTTATATTTCACGCGATTATAAATTAGTTCATATAGATTATTATTGGTGAGGTTCTTCAAAAAGGTCAGGTGCGTAGTACTCGCAACCGGCGCGTGTGTATGATAAAATATAGAATGTGAACGAAGCAAAAGAATCGTAGCAAGTGGCGTTCTTTAGGTTCTGCCTACCCCTATGGGAAAATGGCATGAATGCACGAATAAATTAAAAAATCAATGGTACTAGACGTCCTGGATGAGAGGAACAAGTTGGAGGAGTTGTACAATTCAATCATTTTTTAAATTTTCCAATGCGAAAAGAAATAAAAACTGTCTGCCCGATTTTATTTCTGAAAGAGTAACGGCTAGTGAAGCGACTCGACTGAAAACAAAATTACATCTGACGTTAGATACAAAGACAGCACACTTCTCCCAGCAAATCTGAGTTGAGCTGAAAACGTGGAATATTACCTATTTCTTAAACGGAGCTAAGAACAGCGAAGTTTTTTGTTTATAATAATAAATCTAGCGAATTCGTGGAGCGGAATGTTTTATGATGTGTTCGCTTAAAGCAGCAGTGTTTGTGCTGTCGAGTTATTTTCTCACGAAGCGGGAACCTTCTTTGATAGTTGCGCATTCTACCGATGCAAGTGTAATTGTGTGACTTGCAAGTAGGCGCGGTCATCCCTTACTATGTGTTTGAAACTCGAAAGCTGGACTTCAAATTGAAATGAGATAAAATTACCTACATAATATTTTTTCTACGACAGTGTTCCGATTGCTACGCTTGATTCGCAGGTCGAGTAATGTGTTATTGGGTTTTTCTATGAAATTCTCAGTAGCAGCTTTGTGCTCGATTAATGATGATAGGTTCACCCCCTATTACGTGGGCCCTAAATATACTGGCGAACCGTGGATGTACTTTAATTCACCTCTGCCTAGCCCTTTGGGGAATACAGGCGTGATGGTACAATGTATTCGTTTGTGACTTTGTAATCTTATGAAAGTGGCCATGTAAAACTTTTTGAAATTTACTGCTGAAACCTTTTTACTTTTAAAATTAAAAGTCTCTTTTACACCAAAGAGATTTTTTGAGACCTGTCTAATTAATTTTAACAAAAAACCTTTTGAATAGAACATTTTTTTCAATCTTCCGAACTTTACTTAATTAAGTTAATGAAAATACCAAAGTACACATTAAAGCTATTGAAAAGTATGGATTTATTGGAAAGTACAAAACAAAGGGACTTATTAATTATATTACCTACTAGCTGACCCGACAGATGTAGTCTTGGCATTTGTTTAAACTGAAGCCGACTCCAACATATTTGGGAAAAGGCTCCGAGGATGTTATTCTTTTATACAAATTTTATATAATTTATCGTGAATAATTTAGCATCTAATTTTTATACCACTTAAGTGGCAACCAAGCATACGGTCCACCTGATAGTAAGCAGTCACCGTAGCCTACATACGCTTGTAACAGCAAGGATGTAACTTGCGCGCACTTGGGTCGCGTTGCTGACCCTGTAAAATTAAAGAGGAATAGTTGGGTCGGCAGTAGAAGGGTCAAACTTCCACTGCCAACACGTTTCCTCGCGCATAGTAGTATTGTATTGCATATTTTGAGAGTGTAGGTAACAATAATTAATAGTAAAATTATTCTTGTTTGTAAATGTTTTTATGGTAGGGGCTGTGATACGTCAGATGGAACAAAATATCTTAGCAGCCAAAGGAAAACAAGGGATAACTGTATATTTAAGAGTTGGAAGTTTATTACATCATGAAACATGAATAGTTGTTATGAAGATAGTAAATGTAGTGTAGAAAATATTTAACGTTAGCATTTAGAAGAAACTACATTTGAATAACGCTGCTGGTTTGAATTTTTTGTGATTTTGTGATGTGATGCGGAATATAAAGATAATGTTTATTTTCAATTATATACATACTATTATATGTTACGCAAAGATGCGGAGGCAAGCCCATTGCCATTAACCGAGCATAAATCCAACTATCGAGATGTCTCCGAGAATTTCCCAGAAACACCCAAACATGCTTAGAATCACTAGGCCAATGAAGCCAGTTTTTCAATCTTCTTTATATCGAGTTAGCAAGTAATATAGGGCCACCCCAATAACGTTAGGCGTGTTCGCATATATTCGTCCTTCGAGCAGGTGTTCGGTCATAAGGCACAAACCAATAGGTGTGACTTCGTTTACTCTGAATCGTCGCAGTCACATTGAACAAGGTTACTGTGCGTCGTGTAAACGCAATAAATATATTTTCATTCTTTCAAAATAAAAATAAATCCATATAGTTTTATTTCCCTCTAAAACATATACAGGCACTTAATGAAAAATGTCAAATCTAGGTGCATGGTTCCAAATTAGGCGTTTTCTATGGAGAAGAACCGGCAAGATATTCCAGGGTTACACTTTTAAATTATCGTTTTGTACAATGATATTCGATACAATAGATTGGATACTTACATGAGAGAAGAAATTTAGGAATGTTACGAAGATTGTAATTATAAAATACAGCTTGGCATAAAAGAAAGTTTTATGTTCTATGTTGGATATTTTTTTTCTTCTTACATAGAATAAACTACAGTAATTACGAAACTATTTCCCCACAACTGATTAGGTACGTGACATTCGACGTAAACTTCGATCTAACTATCGTACAACCGTGTGAACGTACAAATGAAATTGTTCCATTAATTGAAACTTAAAGGTGAGGTCAGTTAGGGTCGGTTCACAATAGCCGGTTGCTGACAAATTCCTACCAACCGACATTCCCCAGATACCCCAGGTTTTAATTGCGAACTTAATTGCTTTAGCGAAAATTGTTCTAGAACAACGTAATTTCAGTAGGGATGATATAAAAAGCGTATTTATATTTCCCGTTTACGATGTTTAATTACGAGGAATGTAATGAGACGAAGTAATTTCAAACAAATTAACGAGAACATGCTTTTTGGATTAATTGTATTGATAATTGTTTGCACGTGTTCTGAAGATAATCTTCAAATACCTACCTACAAATACCTACTTAAGTTCCGGACTTTTTTTTTATAGTAGGTACAGAAAATCCACATGAATCGTCCGTAACCTGGGGAGGCGGCAGGGTCATGTCAACCTAGTACCGACTAAAAATTGCACATGCCTTCATTTACCCTTTAATCATAACCATGGGATAAGTGAAATTCGCCACGACTATGATACACCTAGGTACTGTAGAAGCCGGGTTATTATTATGGGATGGCGTATTTTAATAGAAACGTAATTATGGAAATATAAGAGCTTCCATGTAATTCACTCAAGCAAATTCTTAAATCATCTCACAATAAATGATTTCATTACTACACATCTTTCAAAATCTACTTACCTTTTTGTTCGCCACATATTAACCAGCCAGAACGTGAACAATAAAAACTTATTGTTCCAAACTCTTACAGTACCTACCTAGCTATGTGCCTTTTGAAATAAATACTACGATTTTTTTTTAACTTAAATTTGATTTCATAGGTATTCTGGTGGTCTAGTATAATCTGGTGATATCATTCATGAACCCCCAAGTCATAGTCGTCGGGTGGAAATCAAGTCTCGAGTTTGAATAATAACTATTTATCGAATTTATTAATTGGTTCATTAGATTATTATTATCATAATTTCCAATGTTTATCGTAAAAGTATCTTGTAAACATGTAGCTCAATAATGCCTATTTAAATCAACAGCATTTTACCCCTCTGCAATTTTTTCCTACGTTCAAAAACTGTAGGCAGGTTTTACTTTTAAGTAGTTTTGGCAATCCCAAGAAACTTTAAGGTGATAAAAAAGTTTGTGGGCAAGCTGTTACTTATGTTTGAACGATAAAAACCTATATCGTCCAATATGCTTTTTACACTTAGGTATTATAACTGTTATCTGCTCCCAGATGGGAGTTTTAGGTGAGTCAACTAGTAGTGAATTTTAGTACCTATATAAAAAAAATGCATTTTTCATCTTATGGTAGCAAATTCGCAAACGCGGCTGGTGAAGTTCTAGGTTCGATTCTCAGGTCGCGTAGTGTTATTGGATATCTAATGTAATAGTCAGTAGCAAGAGATTGAGATCTGCGCCTGATTAATGGCAATAAGGTCGCCCCATATTCCATGGGACCTAAAACCATGACGGAGAACTGAGGGTGTAATTCAGTACTCCTTTGCCTAACCCTTTGAAGATATATAGATTATAGGTATATATATATATATACACAACGCATTTATACACTGATGTAATCAGTTGTATACAGTGATTATCCAGTATTCAGACAACAACAAACAAAATAATCTTTCACTTGGTGTTGACTCACCTAGTATCTGGGGGCACAAAAGTAGCCCCGCCAAGTCTAGTAAAGAAGGCAAAACCGTTTATAGTTTTCCTTTTTTTTATACCACTAAGGTGACAGACAAGCATACGGCCTACCTGATGGTAAGCGGTTAGCGTAGCCTGTAGACGCTTGTAACACCAGGGGGTATCACTTGCACGTTGCCGATCCTGAAAAACGAAAGAGGAATAGTTGGGTTGGTAGTGTAAGGGACTACCAACCCAAAGTCCCCCTTACTGCTAACACAACGTTTCCTCGCGGAGCACTGTTCCCTAGTACCTAAGTAGTCACCGAAATGAGAATGAGAGAGAGAGAAACTTTGAGAAGGAAATAAAGAAGTAACAAAGTATTCCAGCTCGTTATACTAACGTTCCTACCCTTAATGTCTTATAGAGATAAGGGGCATTTCTGTCTTAACAAGAAATGGTAACGTTTTTCACGAAGCGAGGGAAAAACTGAAGTATCGATTGCGAAGACATGATTCGACACGCGACTCAAGGGCCCTCGTCTCCAAATGGTCCGAGGAACGACTTGAAACAGATTTTTATATCCCTTTGTGTTTTATGTTTAATATCATAGCTTTTACGTCACAAAAGATATCGGTAACGGTTCACTTGATTTCCTTTGTAAAATTGATACGTACTGGCATCTAGATCCAGCCAGTATTTTCTTTATAAAAATACTAACTGTTTCCCTCGGTTTCACTCACATGCCAAAGAGCTTTTTGAGACAAAAGGTAGCCTTAGTCCTTCTCCAAGGTTTAATCTATCTCTGAACCAAATTTCACCAAAATTGGTTCAATGGTTTAGGCGTGAAAGTGTAACAAACAGAGAAAGTTACTTTCACATTTATAACATTAGTAAGGATTGAAATAAAACTACTTATTACGAATTTTATCGCGTTATAATGATATTATTAATCCCGACGTTTCGGACCCATTACTGCGTCCATGGTCACGGGTAGACTGAGGTGGTGGGCGTCTTGATGATATAAATGAATCAATATATTAGTAAGGATTTCTTGAAATCAACCGGTGACTTCGCATATAACCTAACATAAAAAGCCCTGGCATAGAAAAACTACTCTGGCCTTTCATAATGATCACACGATCAATTTCTTTCGGCAAGAATACGGAAAAAGCCGATGTAATGAATTCTCAGAGCTCTCAATTATATTTTTTCTGCGAATCCACTCTTGGACATAGGATCCATTAGTGGAGCTTGTTGACATGACTGCTCGCTAAAATTCGATCTATTTCATATTACTCCACTAAGTAACTTTTTTGGAGAGATAAATACGACTATGTTATCGTATATGTATATAAAAGATAGTAATATTCACCATCATCTACCCATATACTATCCCACTGCTGGGCACGGATCTCCTCTCACAATGGGAGTGATTAGGCTATTATAATATAACCATAATTAGCACCACGCTGACCTTATACGGGTTGGCAGACTACACACGCCGGTGACAAAATATCTAAGGCAGGTTTCCTCACCACATTTTCTTTCACCTGTGTGTGTTTCAGATTTCGAGTTCGAATCCAAAGAACGCACCTCTGACTTTTCAAATTCATGTGCGTATTAATAATTATCATTCGCTTAAACGGTGAAGGAAAACATCGTGAGGAAATCTGTATGCCTTAGAGATTTTTCTCGACGGTGTGTGAAGTCTGCCAACCCGCACTAGGCCAACGTTATGGATTTTAGCCTAGTCCCTCTTAATCTGGGAGGACACGTGCCAAGCAGTGAGACAGTATATGGGTTGATGATGGTGATAATTAGGAAAAGCGTATTGAATTCATACGCAGACGCTCAAAATGTTTATGTCTGTTTACATACACCCAAGATAAGACGCCGCAATACGAGCAACAAAGCCTACCGTGTTAGATAAAATGAAACAAACCCAATACCGTATCATCATTGTCTATCCACATTTGGTATTTATGTAATATCGGGTTCAATAATCCGAGAGTGAAGTCGGGCTGCGAGCGACACAGCCGCGGGATTCGCGTCAAGGGTGCTTTGGGGGAAGAAAACCCCGCTTTATAAATTGCCCCGCTATCTAAATCTGAGAGATAAGTGCCTCTGAACTTTCCAATTTCGCTACACATCAATAACAGTGACAACGTCGCTAGGATAACAAATCAAAAATCCAACTCTTATGGGGGCGCGTGACGAATGGTATATGTGACAGATACAACGATATTTGTTCGCGACAACGGTAAATGGAATCGAACGTTTATGTATATTATGTTGGGAATGTCGGTTGCGTTTATTTATACGGGACTCGGATACGCGGATCTCTTTCGTAAAGTACGTTATCACTCACAGATGTCTGATATGGATTATGAATGAAACCTTATTTCATTTCACAAAAACAGCCAAATTCTATAAAATGTTTACTTCAGAGCCAAAATTTAACATATTTTGTTAAAAACTACCAAAATTTTGGTCACACCTAAATTAATATTTCAGTCAATTTTACAGCTTAGGCTGTTTGCAACAGTAGAGTTAGTATATATCAGACTAACAAGCTGTCACTAGTTAGGCTAGCTTGTCGGGAAAGCGATAACATAATGGCGTTCACAAGCGATTGAGTGGCAGCTTATCACGCGTGCACTGATGCCTGTGTCAGTGTACGCTTCGCTTTATGCGATTCCTTGTAATGAATTATGTAAGCAGATGTCATTGTCGTTTGAAAAAAGAATGTCGTGTTTTGTCTTTTGCTTCTGTCATCATCTGCATATTTATCGGCTGTTGCAATTGTAGTGGACGGGTTAATACAAAAAAATACAAAATAGTTTATTGCTTCATAAGTTTACATAAAAGTTTAGTGTTTGGAGCTTCCCTTTAAGCAAGTAATGCATGTGTTGGGAAGCCCCGCTCTTCCATAGCAAAGCAATACAAAATTAGAAAACTTGGTATTTACACAAAACAATAGGTACAAAACTTACAAGGTTAAGGATAATTATAATTATGTTCACAATAATACTTGTGCTCTAGTCTCAATGTCATTAACGTCACAAATGTCGACTTTGTTTCAATTTTCGATCTCATTACGCTTTAATAACTTATTACTTGTTATTTTATTCGGTAACGCATCCTGAAAATTCGACATCACAGGCAGTGGCCTAGGTGAAACAAGCAATACATAGCAATACATTTGACGTTGTTTTTTAGTTTTGAAGAATACTAATAAACATTTACAACATAAAGACTAGATCGGTACTATATTTTAGACAGTACAAGTACACAGCATGTATGTTCAGTCAATCTTGAATTGAATAATGTACTTCCTTGGTTGATAACACCGATATTAATTACTCAACAAAATCACATTCCGAATTAATCTGATTTCATCTATAATATATACAAAACACGTTAAAATTAAACAAACATTTATAATTCGAACGTTGTCCGCACGTCAGCTCTCGCGGGCCAATGGAGCGTAATGAAATTAATTTACGCAATATCTGATCCGTAAATAGCAGGTGTCAACTGTCCAAATGATGAGGGTAGCAATACACTACCGCGAGGTAGCTTCCTAGGTATCGGGGATAATCCCCGTGAAACGTACGGACGGGGTAATTAAAAGGGGTAACTTGATTTGGCGTGAAGTGCAATGTTGTTAAATTCAAAATTGCCAGAGTAAAATTAAAAATGTTTAGCTTTTTTTTTTTTTGTAAATTCAATGTTTGCATGACTTGACTAGCAGACTGATTGCTATGTTTTTCGTTATTCAATCGAATACTTAAATAGTTCTGGTGACCGTTTGTTTTAAGTCCAATATTTATGTTTTTGTTTTTTTATACCACTAAGATGGCAAACAAGCATACGGCCCACCTGATGGTAAGCGGTCACCGTAGCCTATAGACGCTTCCAACACCAGAGGTATCACTTGCGCGTTCCCGACCCTGTAAAAATCATTTCACACCCCTCTTGAAGAACCCCATACTTATAGTATCAATAGGAAAACCTGAAATGAGATAATGGATATAATAGAACATCAGGCACAAATCCAAACTGAAAGTTGCTGAAAAACACAATAATACTGCTTGACCTCGAAATCGAAGCCAGAACCTCATGCTCAAGCGCGCTTGCGCTAGGCAAAATATTATTATCATCATCAACCCACATTCTGTCCCACTGCTGGGCACGGGTCTCCTTTCATATTGAGAAGGATTAGGCTATAGTCCAACACGCTGGCCTAGTGCGGGTTTGCAGACTTCACAAACCGTCAAAAATAATCTCTAACGTATGCAGGTTTCCTCACGATGTTTTCCTTCACCGTTTAAACGATTGATAATCAATATTATTAATACGCACATGAATTCGAAAAGTCAGATGTGCGTGCCTTGGGTTCAAACTCGAGACCTTCGACTTGGCAGTCCAATGGTCATACCACTAGGCTATCATTGCTTATTATTATAGCACTCACTAAATCAACGAAGACAAAGTACGTACATTTACGTATGGTCGTCAAAAGAAAATTCCCGGAAGCCAACGTAACAAATTTACTATAAATAACTAGATGTTGGATAATAACGCAGCCATTAGTCGTAAGTGATCCAATGTAAATGCGATGGTAACTTCGGACACCGCATTCAAGCTTGGCAATGATGCGCGACATAATATATTAATATCATCCTTAAATGCATCACTGCTTGCAATGGTATTTGTGAGAATTGTCGGCTCTTTACTTCCTAATGGTAATGGAAAATATATTTTACTGATTAATCGTCGGGAATGGGAGTTATAATGCGTTATGTGAAGGGGAATTAAGAGATAAATAAGCATTGAAGTGGGTATTAAAAACATTGTTGTTGTGATAGAAATAATATCAATGTACCTATAATGTAACTGCCTGTTTTTAAACACCTGTATTCCTTGAAGGTTTAAGCAAAGTAACCTACAGTTTGCCAGTATTTCAGGTCCCATGTAATAGGGGGCGAGCCTATTGCCACTAACCGGACACAAACCCAAACTCCGAGCTGCTACTAAGAATTTCATAGAAGAACCCAACAAAACTGCTCGACCTGGGAATCAAACTGAGGACCTCCAGCGTAGCGCCACTAGACTAACGAGGCAGTTAGTATAAATTCATACCACATACAGGTACATCACTAGCAATCCTCGCACAATGCACACCAAAATAATCTATCCAGCCAATGCCTACCCATCCGAAACTAACAGAAATCCGGCCAAGTGCGAGTCGGATTCGCGCAAGAAGGGAATTTACCAATTTGTATGGGAGGCGGTATTTTATTCTGTTTTTAGTATTTGTTGATATTGTTATAGGGGCAATAGAAATACATAATTTGTGAAAATTTCAACTGTCTAGCTATCACGGTTCATGAGGGTGACAGACGGACGGACGGACAGCAGAGTCTTAGTAACAGGGTCCCGTTTTTACCCTTTGGGTACGGAACCCTAAAAATCCTCTCACTAAATTCAATATTGGAAATATTTGACAATGGCCAGTCGACCGCAAAGTGCTGACTGATACATTACTCTCGTTACGATGCTTGGGCTCAACGGTTCACTAGTCACGGTCAACGTTCACCGCTCTCGATAGATAAACGTACCAATCAATGCATACTCCGTTATACAATCAAAGGCTAAAACGTGTGCCTTTGTTTGTGAAGGCTGATGTCAAAAACCAAAGCCCGTGTTAAAAAAAGATGGGGGTTCTCACTTCATCTGTGTGTATATAAGAATATTTTTACGTGTCCTAGAGCATAACCTTTAAAATACAAAAAAAATTTATTCAAATAACTTTTGGCTTAAGATAAATAAATTAACTAGACAAAACAAATATTTAAAAAAGGACAATAAAGTCTAAAATAATCACAACAAATTATAAAATAATCGGATTTAGGTAGTTAAATAAATAAAAACTTATTTAAATCACTATAACAAAATAATGTTTACTTGAACACAACTAATCACTTCTCTGTATCTTCGTAGTACTTTGGAGGGCTTCCTGAAGTTTTTTTTACAATTAGTGAAGTTGAGCGAATAGATTAATATTATTATTTAATATTAAATGTATAGTTTTACGAACCCATATTGACTCTGATACCACGGATATTCTGATACTAAACTGTAACAGAATATCCGTACCTCCAATATAGTGTGATTGGTATCTGATCAACCGAGTTCAATTATCTGATGGTATATGAAGTATATTATACCATCAAAAAATAAAACTCGGTCCCCGTTTTATAAAAAATACTGCGACGTTTATTTTCGTTTAAGAATTAAATTATGATATAGCAGCATGTTCATCGAACAATAAGATATGATGAGCCCATTTGTACATAGCCGAAGCCTCTACACAATCTGATGGTGGCTTTTACCAATCAAAATGAAACATTACAAATTTTGAAACGCGTAACATACATCATCATCAACCAATATACTGTCCCACTGCTTGGCACGGGTCTCCTCTCATTTTGAGAGGGATTAGCCTATTAGGATTAGGCACGCTGGCCTAATGCGGGTTAGCTGACTTCACAAACCGTCGAGAAAAATCTCTTAGGTATGCAGGTTTACTCACGATGTTTTCCTTCACCGTTTAAGCGAGTGATAATTAATTATTAATACGCACATGAATTCGAAAAGTCAGAGGTGCGTGCCTTGGGTTCGAACTGGAGACCTTCGACTTGGCAGTCCAATGGTCATACCACTAGGCTATCACTGCTTGCAACATACATATGAACCTTTCAATTTAAATAAAAGCCTATAAAAAGTTCTTCCATATACCTACTCTTATGGAAAATATTTTAAGCGAAAAAAGAAAGCCCTGTTTGTTTGTCATAGTAAACCATTCAATTCGTTCAATCATTGCCTGATTATTTACACGCTATAACAATATTAAAAAATGTTGTCAATTATTCGCCTATTAAAACAAACAAGTAATTTCATTCTCGTTCGTTGCAATCAGTTGTTAACACGCTGTTGTTATACTATTGAAAACAGAAATCACTAAACATAATTATATTTTAAAAAACACCAACGATTCGATTCAAAGGTCCGAAACAATCGAGTCGAGCGAACACTATCAAAATAAACATTTTATTTTATTTTCACTGCTCTCATTTACAAACAATGCGAACCCGACGCAAAGATCTCATCAGCGATTATCTCTCGTTGTGTGGCAGACCTTATATTTTATTTTTTATATCGAGAACAAGGACGGTTGTCGGTTTGTGGAACAAAGAGGGCATAATGATTAAATTGACGCAAAAGAGCCAACCGACTCGCACGTCATCGGAAGCGAACGAAAGTAAATTAAACAAACATCGTAAAAATATTGACGTCAATCAATTCCTGACATTGTTTACAGTTATTTTTTAAACTACAGATACAGAACTTGGAATTTTCAAGGCCGATATATCATCGAATACATTAAATAGCTATTTTTCGGATATGGTATCTGACGCTATTGCGAAATCGTATCAAGGAAATCAACGCATCAACACAATGACATTCCTTTATGAGTAGATCTCAAAATAAAAATGTCTCTCGCCACGTATTTGTGTTTGACAAGGCCTTCATTCCGTTCAGTGAAAGCGTTTTTGATGACAGATAACAGAGGCCTGGACTGGATAAAACAAAGGGTCATTAGACTAGAGTGACATCAATCGGTACCAAGTAACGAGTCAACGAGACAAATCAGTTCTCACTAATGTCGTATGGTATTCTGTTGTGGGGGAATGCCGCCGATATACAGAATATTTTTGTGCTGCAGAAGAGGGCTATTCGATCAATTTATAATCTAAGCCCCAGAAGTTCACTGAGAGAAAAATTTAAAGAGATTAATATTATGACTGTTTCTTCCCAATATATTTATGAAAACTTAATGTATGCGCATAAAAATATTAATCTCTTTTCTAAATATAGTGATATCCATAATATTAATACTAGGAATAAAGATAGGTTTGTTGTTCCTTCGACCAGGCTCCAGAAAATCAGTAATTCGTTTAAATGTCAATGTATACGCTTTTACAATAAAATCCCAAGTCAAGTGCAAAAATTGAGTTGCAATAAATTTAAGACATTTATTAAACAAAGACTTTTTAAAAAGGGTTACTATAAAGTTTTAGAGATACTTGTCGACACTTTTTGGAGAGGTGTTGTATATTTTGAGTGAAACTCGATTATGATAAAATACCATGAATTTATTTAAATTTACACCTAGTTACATATACAAATTTTATATTTTAGTAGTGCGACATTGTATGTTACATATGAATAAAACTGACCAATCAGATCGCACTCGGAAGAAACGTTCGGGCTTGACACTTTATGCGCGGCGCACCGCGCCATATAAAAACGTTGCACCTCGCGGTCATCTTCAGTCACTCGCCCGCTGACGCTCGCCGCGAGAGGACGTATCGCTTGCGCTGCGCTCTCTCTAAGCTCGTCTCGCTGTGCCCCGCCACAGCGCTCCGCAGTCGTCCCGACTGCACCCACATATTTGATCAAAAGCTGCCTTTTTCAAGGCGGTGGCTGATTTTCTGTCTCTTGCGGACTTCGGTACGCTCGCGCTCTAGCCCCTTCAGGGAAAAACCACAGTTTCGTGGTCCTCGGTGGAAACCGTACGGTGCCAACGAAACCGAGTGGGGTGTGGACCCGATACACCCGCTAAGCCCCTTCTGGGTAAAGCAAAAATCGGAAGGAGCTAGGACCACCGGCCTTGGGGGGTCTCCTAGTCGACCCTAGCTCTAACCCCGCTCTCTTACAGCTCCTCTAGTATCGTACTAGTACGGTACTAGAGCATAGGAACCCGTTCGCACAATAAGACTGGCGACGGGAGACAAGCTAGGGTACACTACAGGTACTCACGCCTCCCTGCCTACACCCGGCAGGGAGGGTTCATTCACCCACACAACCCCGGGCCCATCCAACCCGGGGACGGTAAAGTTAGGATATACCAGAAATTCCCCTTTCCCCTTTGTCTCTCTCGGACATCTCGTCAAGATGTCCGACGCCAGCCTCATCATTTTCCTCAGGGAGGTCCTCTTAAAGGACCCCGAATTTTTGGCCAAATATGGCCCCAAGCTCCCACGTGAGCTAGCCCCTCGTCCCGCTCGCGCCCCCATCCCCGATAGCCCGGCCTCACCGGACGCAGATGTTCCTTCAATGGAACACCTGCGTAAACAACGAGATTCTCCGGAAAGCCCGGAGGCTCACTTTTACGACCCCGCTTTATTGTCCGGTTCCCCGATCCCCATCGCGAACAATAGGTTCTCAAGCCTATTGTCCGCCGATTCTGAGAATGTTGACGCACGTGCGTCAACTTCTGTAGTCCCGCCCCCGACCCAAACGGTGCCGATGGACACATCGGCGCCGCTTGACTCAGAGTCCGAGTCATCCCTCTCGGACTCTAGCTCTAGTTCGGAATCCTCCGACGGATTCACTCCCGTAACAGGGAAGAAAAGGCCGCGTAAAGCTAAGGCCAACTCTGATGCCCCCGCTAAGGCCCCCAGGACCGCTGAGGTCACCGACTCCCCAGCCTCTCCTATCCCATCAACCTCCTCCCAGGTTGCTTCCACCCCTGCCCCTCTCCCTCGTTCTCAGCCTACTGAGAACGCGCCCAAGAAGGGCAAAGCCCCACCCCCCGTTATTGTCCACGACAAAGAGTCGTGGGTCCCTATCTCCAAGATGTGTGTTGATCGCAAGATCAACTACACCTCTGCCCGTCCAATCCAAGAGGGTATCAAAGTTACCCTCTCGACCTCCACCGATTTTAGAGGTTTTACTAGCCTTCTTACGGAGCGTAAGATTAATTACCATACCTTTACGCTCGCGTCCGAGAAACCCCTACGCGTCATTATCCGCGGGATTCCCAAGGAGATTGACACGGAGGACGTACTCAGCGACCTTAAGTCGCAAAATATCCCCGCCTTGGAAATCCATCGCATGCACCGCGGCCGCGGTGGCATTCAGTACAATATGGTACTCGCCATTATCGAGCAATCGGAGGGCGCAAAGGCCATATTTAACATCCGATCCGTTTGCCACTTATCTGGTATTCGGATCGAAAAACCCCACAAGGGAGGTCCCATAGGGCAATGTCACAATTGCCAGCTTTATGGCCACGCAGGCCGTAACTGCCACGCCAGATCCCGGTGCGTGAAATGCCTAGGCGATCACACTACCGCGGACTGCAGCCGTCCTAAAGATAGGACACTTTGCACCGAACCTCCTAGCTGCGTTCTGTGCGGGGAGCAAGGTCACCCGGCTAATTACCGTGGTTGCTCCAAGGCCCCCAAAATCTCTCCCAAGCACGCTAAGCGTGCTGCCGATAAGACTCAGAGGGAAAGCCCCTCGGCCGCCCTCCCTGACCGCCTAAGCCCTCAAAGGCCCTCCCCGTGGAGCGCTCTGAACCACCAGCAAGCGTTTCCCCCACTTAAAACGCCACAGCATGTGGCTAACATCCCACCCTTAATGGGTACCCCCACCCCCGCTCACTGCGCGCCGGCTTCCCCGGCCGCTCTCGCGGTTGCCCCTCCAAGGCCCGCACAGGCCTCTCAGCCTGTGTTTGCGCCAGCACCCACGCAACCCCACGTTCCTGCCTCTGCCACCCCGGCAACAGGTAGGTCCTTGGGTGCTACTTTAAAAGCGTTCAGTGTCGCCCCCATTGAACGCATCACTACCATTGGCCACGCCCTCATAGCTAATGAGGGAAACGGCCTCGGCATTCTCAAAATCATATCTGAGAATGCTGACTTAATTGATGCATTCTCCCAGCTTAGGTTCTAAATGGCGGTGCACGTAGGTAGAACCAAACCCCGGTCCCTTAAAATAGGTTTTTTCAATGCGAATAGCATGAATGGTCAACGCGATGAGATCGCCACTTTCCTCCGCGACCATCAAATTGACATTTTCCTTATACAGGAGACCTTCCTCAAACCATCCAAGAGGAATCCTGGAATTGCAAACTATCATATAGTGCGCAATGACAGGACTCGTTCTCAAGGAGGTGGTACCCTCATATACTATAAAAGGTCCCTGTACTGCACTCCTATGGATAATCCTTCCCTCGAGCATATTGAGACCTCGATATGTCGAGTAGGCATGACCGGTCACCAACCGATAACTATCGTTTCGGCTTATATCCCCCCTAGCAGTGCTAGGCTTCACATACGTCCCGACTTAGAAGCCCTCTTAGGTTTAGGTGACTCAGTTATCATAGCAGGTGACCTTAACGCGAAAAATGTCGCCTGGAATTGCCACTCGAACAACCAGAGAGGCAGAGAGCTTGATAACCTGAGCACCTTGCTAAATTACGATATCATCGCCCCAATGATGCCCACCCACTATCCCGCTGACGTAAACCACAGACCTGACGTACTCGACATAGCCCTCTTAAAGAACGTAAACTTAGGTTTACGCTCTCTAGAGACGCTACAAGAGTTAGACTCTGACCACCGACCTGTGATCCTAGTATTAGGCCCCAGACTTGCCCCCTCAGATCCAGGTCAGCCCGCTCCAACAAAGGTGATAACGGATTGGAGGAAACTCGAGGAACGCCTCAAGTCGACTTCATCCGTTCACCTGGATGCCATCCCCGACTCTATAGTGTCAGTTGCCGACGCGACGGGCGCGATCGACTCCCTCACCGACCATGTACAATCCCTGTTGAACGAATGTTCACGACAGATTCCAGAGGAGTTTGATAACCGCTGGAATCTGCCGGAGGATGTGCGTGGCTTGGTGACGGAGAAGAACGCGGCCATCAGAGCGTACGACAATTTTCCTTGCGAGCCGAACCGCGCTCACATGCGCAATTTACAGCGTGCTGTAAAGAAACGCATAAACGAGTTGCGCGAGGCCCGCTGGGACAATTGGTTGAAGGACCTGGAGCCCACCCATCAGGCCTTCTGGCAGCTGACCCGGAAGCTCAAGTCCGATCAAGAGTCTACCATGCCCCCTCTGAACCGTCCTAATCAAAGACCCGCCTTTGACGACGACGAAAAAGCCGAATGCCTAGCCGACAGTCTAGAGGCACAATGCTCGCCTAGCACTCTACCAGTAGACAAGGCCCACCTCAATGAGGTGAACGCCGAAGTCGAACGTAGAGTCGCCCTCTCGCTGCCCCCCGATAATCCTACGGCCCCCGTAAGTTCCACTCCCTCCCCCGCCCCCGACCCAGACGATCCCGTCCCCCCCGTCACTGCGGACGAAGTCCGGTCGATCGTACAGAACCTACGACCCAGGAAAGCCCCCGGCTCAGACGGCATCACCAACAAGGTGGTTAAGCTCTTCCCCGCCTCCCTGATCATTCTGATGACCGCCATCTTCAATGCGGCATTAAATAATAACATCTTCCCACAAGTGTGGAAAGAAGCTACCGTCATCGGTATCCCTAAACCCGGTAAACCCAGGTCTGAGCCCTCCAGTTATCGCCCCATAAGTCTCCTCAAAGTCCTTGGGAAGATCTATGAGCGGCTTATCTATGCCCGATTAAAGAACTTTGCCGAATCCCATAATCTCATTCCCGACGAGCAGTTTGGTTTTCGAACCAAACACTCTTGTATCCACCAAGTGCATCGCATAGTCGAACATATCAGCGCTGGATTCCAGCGCGGTATGACGACTGGCATGCTCTTCTTCGACGTGGCGAAAGCCTTCGACAAGGTCTGGCACAATGGCTTGATTTACAAGCTATATTCATTCAACGTGCCAGACCGTCTCGTGCTCATCATTCGAGATTTTCTGTCGAATCGCACCTTTCGCTATCGTATAGAGGGCGGCACACTCTCGTCCCCTCATCCTATCCGAGCCGGAGTCCCTCAGGGCTCCGTGCTCTCCCCTCTCCTTTTCACGCTGTACACCAGCGATATTCCAAAAAGATCCAAGTCGCAGTTGGCTCTATTCGCTGACGACACGGCTATATATTATTCCGGCATCAGCCTAACAAACATCACCAAAATTCTCCAATCCTCGGTCAATGCCCTAGGGAATTGGTTCAGGAAATGGAGAATAGAGGTGAATCCCTCCAAGAGCGCGGCGGTTCTCTTTCACAAGAGTTCCGACCTCTCCGCTCAAGCCCAACCCATCTCCCTCTTCGGCCAACAGATCCCTTGGGAAAAGAAAGCCAAATACCTGGGCGTGGTTCTAGATTACCGACTTACGTTCCGAGAGCACATAAAAACGGTGCGTTCGCGCGCCGCTTTTGCTCTAGGACGTCTACATGGCATGCTCAATGCACGCAGTAAACTCTCCCTTAAATACAAGGTGAGAATTTACGTGATGTGTATTCGCCCCATCATGACCTATGCGAGTGTCGTATTCGCTCACATAGAAAGTCCCGCTATCCATAGGATGCAGACCCTCCAAAACCGATTCATGCGCAAAGCCACGGGCGCCCCTTGGTACGTGCGCAATAGGGACCTTCACTTAGACCTAAAACTGCCTACAATCAAGCAGTTTATGAAACGCGCCTCTAAGCGCTATTTCGATTTGGCCCCCCTTCACCCTAATCCCCTTGTGGTCAGTAGCGTAGACTACAAACCCTCTCAGATAACTAGAGTGCGCCGCCCAAGGCACGCACTCACTTACCCTGACGACCAAATTACCCTAGCGCAGGAGTCAAACAGAGTGACTAGCACTCTCAAAACACACGCACAAAAACGCCGCCCGATATACCGTCCTCGCCGGCGAGGCCCGTCGCGAAGACCCCATAACGGTAATCCTCCCCGTCCCTTGCTCGAGCCGGCCCGTGCCGAGCCAGTAGCTTTAAATTCGCCCCTAAATAATTTAAACCCAGATCCAGCCGTCCCTAGCTGCCCCCCCAGCAACGCCCTAAGCCGAGGTCCGTGTCCCGCAGGGGACGCCCTTAGCTGTGTTGCTTAGTTTATAAGTTGCCCCTGGCTGGAGGCATTTGGTGCCTCGCCACCTAGTCCGGTTAAGTTTTTAAAGCTCCCTCGAGCTAAAAACTATGTCCGACAAAAAAAAAAAAAAAAAAAAAAAAGGTCATCTTCAGTGTCCAAACGGTCTCCAGGTAGACACGTAGTCGGCACAATGACGCGGTGGTCGCCCGCGCACACAAACAGTGCGCGCAGCTGGGGTGCGCCTCAGTATGCGGTCGCGCTCCGCTCCGGCTGCACGAATGCTCCTATGTAGGTCACTACAAAGTTAACGACTACATAGAAGATAAAAATGCTTGGGATTGAGCTGCTCTAATGAACCGGGTTATTAATGTATTACAATTAAATTTAAGTATTTTAGTCAGTTGCACATAGATTGATAAAGTAACCTTAATTGACATCTTCTTTAATTATGTATGTTGACATATTTATTTGTGATTTTGATATTGACATCTATACATTTGACATGGAGCAATATTTATTAACTGTCATTTTTTTAAAAATAATTTATTTCATATAAAGTATGAGAGTCGTGCAGCCATTGATGTTGCATATATTGAAATGCATTATAATGACTTAAAATTACATTGTGCCCTTCAGTTGCCTAGCAGTCTGAGCTTGTCATGCTCACTAAAATGTCCTGCTGATGGTGGCGTAGTGTGTCGGGTCGTTTTATTCCCTGCAACATGGTTGAGTCAAACGACGCCGATACACACGTCATACTCGTGAACGGGTGCCGTCTGTCGGGGCTGGTCGGCTCTTACTGTCAATGGCAATCTCTTTAATTATTATTATTATTTTTCCTTTTCTGTTTAGTAGACTAGATTAATTCAATAGTACGCATCAAGCTGCATTGCTCTCTTGTACGTCTGACATAACAATGATTTATATTAATTTGATATCAGCAGACATTACTGAAATTATTACCGTGATTATATATTTTTTTCTTACTATTTAATAATGTTCAACTATAACTGACTAACTGTAAATGTGAGTACTTTGTAGGCTAAATTTACATACTCAGCTTTGAACAGTCTGGTGGCTTTGAGCCTTTTTTTATGTGGCCTACGCAAATGTGCCTCTGATCTGGTATCGTCGTGCGACGGGTTGTTGAGCTCCCTAAATTATGGTTGAGCTACACAATGACTGATGCATGCGTGCCGCCAGTTGGGACTGGTCTACTCAAAGCCGCTATGGCTCTTTCTTCAAAAGGCCATTTCAGACTTTGCCCTACATTGTAAGACACATATTTGTTACTATTCTATGTCTGGACTTTAAAAGAGACTATGATTCTCTGAGTTTGTTTCGGCGTTTCTTCTCAGAGGTCGTCAGCAAGGAAATGCCGGAGCCATCTAGCTTAAAAAAAAAAGTGTAAAATATTGACTTGTAAAAGTGTCTTTAAAAGATCTATTTACAGAAATAAATATCATTTCATCATCATTTCATTTCATAAATATCATTTCATCATTTCATTTCATTTCACTCGCCAGTTCCGTTCCGTATAAATAAAATAAATATCTGATTTAAATAATCTTGTATGTATGACCAGTAGTCGTTTTATAAGATATGCATTTCGATCTCAAGCCGAAAATTTTCTTTTACTGATTTTTTTATTTGAAAATGTTGTGCCATGTGTGCCTTATCTATCTATCTATCCAGGGTCTCTAGACAAATTGCAATCTGACAATCGAAACGTCACAGGAGGAGAAACATAATGTTTGGAAATGACATAAGCCTACGAAAAATCAAGTGATCATAAATGTCATTTCAATACATTTTGTTTCTATTTGTTCGTCGATTCGAACGTAGCATTGCAACATTTGCAACTTGTCTAAGCCCCCTGTACTTTCCCACTAATGAGCTAAATAAAGACTAATACAATAAAAATAACCAAATTAAATATGGTTATGAGTACTTTTTCGTAATAAGGTAAGTGTAAGAAGAAGTCCAAAAGTAAATTATATACTTGTCTAGATGGAGCAATGCAAACAAACGACACGCGAAAACTGGGGCCAAATTGCGTGATATGTGTGAGTACCGCTTGTGTACTTATTGTAGTCAAACTGTCAAGGTGTGCGTGTTTAGGGATGCCTGCTCCAAATTATTAACTTACCTTTTCTCCATTATTTAATGGTTAAACGAAATAGGCTGAATAAAGTAATTATTTTATAGATTAGTGTTTTATTTATTTTAATAAAAACAAAAAATACAATGAAAAAATATATACAGCAATTTATAGATCAAAATCCATCTCTTTGTATTTTGTTTTCGAAATAGTTTTTTTTTTATATTTCATTTCGTGTCCGCTGTATAATGTCTCTCCAGTCTTAAGAAATCTGAAACCCAAAATATTAGAAAGAACTAACAAAAATACTATTTAGTGAATGACTTCATTTATTTTGCGAAGGCAAGTTATCATTTAGTGATCAAATAAATTATGTTGGTAATTATTAAAATAATAAAATTTTCTCCTGATCGAAAGATGATGACTGATATTTGCATTTTATCTCCCATAGTTTCGCCAAATCTCCCTTGTAATAAATTGACAACACCGGCTACTCTGTCGAACCTACAAATTAACGAATTGAAAAATCATGTTTTCATAAAATAATAGAGGTTAAATAACAAAACTTACCGATGTAATGTGATCTTAGTGTAATTATACGGTTTTCCCACATAATTGCGACACAATTTGACAGCACATACCGACATAATTAATTATTTTTCGAGAACTCCACACCCTGAAGTGATCCAAATGACACTGACGTAAGTGAGAAGAGAGTCTACCAATTTTAGTAGACTTTATTTGGGCCGTTCTGTACGTGTCAATGTGGCATCTAGACAAGTATATAATCAAAGACATAAACTGATTCTGTAAGGGACGATTATCATTAAAAACGGAGTGAATAATGAGGTGATAGTTGATTGAATAGAAGATAAAGGCAAGAATAGATTGGGACTTGGGACGCAGGGCAAGAGGATAATGACGAATATTAAAGATTTAGATATATGTAATAGTACTGCTAGTATATACTATTTGGGATATCCCAAAAGTTCTATAATGCACTAGGCCAGTTCAGTGGCAATTCTTGTCAGATCAAGACTGGTATTAAAAGGTTATATAAGAAAACTCTTAAGTTGGGTGGAGGGTTAACCAGTCTCTGAGCAATTTCTTTAAGAAAAAGATCAGCTCCTAAAAAAAATCGGCAATCTTAGCGGTTAAAGACTTTTCGACCTTATAGCTTTAATAATAAGGGTGAAAATTGATAATCCGTTCAAGATTTTACGTTGATCGGCTCAAAGTTATCGTTGAATTATTCATCAATTACGTAATTTTAATTTAAGGAATTTGCGCTTCTGTGATAAAAACTAAAGACCGGTATAAGGTCGTCTCCATTTTCTTCATTTCCTATAATAGCTGAAGCCAAGATTAGTTTACTTTTTGCTCGGCTGCGCGCCAGAAACGCTTACCATTTCTCAGCTAAGAGACTATTCAGGCCAATATACATATAGATATATATGTAGGTATATTCTGGAGACTAGCAAAAATGCATCCACTAATTAAAATGCATTATTAATGAGTACATTGCATTGCATTAGGTATACTATGGGTATTATTTTCACCAAGCAACATTGCAAACTAGTAAAAAAATGTGTGCATTTTTTGCTATTACCGATTAGAAAAAAATGCTAGTGAATGCATTTCTTTTCTATTCGGTAATAGTAAAAAATGCATATTTTTTTTGCTATTACCGACTAGAGGCATTTTTAGTTAGTAAAGTACTAATAACGTATAGCTACGAGTATTTTCACCAAGTTGCATTACAGACTAGCAAAAAATGCATCTGAATTAGTAGGTGCATTTTAAGTATTTATTTTTTCAATAGTAAGGATCTTTGCATCTTATAAGTACTAGTAGGTACTTTTATGAAAAATCAACAAACTGGACGCAGAAAGGAAAGCTTAACTTTGAAGATCGATCTATAAGTGCACGTTTTCATCCAAACATGATTTTTCTCCTACAGCCAAGAACGCCTCACAATATTCCACCACTAATTAATTCCATGCAACTTTTTGCTCCACACATGACAAAGTGCCCCGTATCTTGATACACTTGCGCACACATTCATCACAATATAACAAACGGTTGGGATGTGCGCTCACTAGGTAATAAGTTCCTTAATTAATTGTTATTGCCGTCTGGGTATTTATAGCGTTATTGGGTTACAACTTAAAGGTTAACGGACTGGTGCTCATGCCAAAGCTAAATAATATCCTCTCGCGTCAATAAATTTGTGAAGCTAAACCGCAATTGTTGCGACTATCCTATGGATGGTTCATCATTTATGTCTCTACACAATGCTGCAATGTGACGAAAATTTTGATCTGCAGTGTTGGCCACACTGGAAAACTTAGGAGTTGATTCGCAACGCAAATTATTTCGTTTTGAAGTTCTAAGTGACACTTAAAACAACGTATGAGAATCTTTTGTTCCTCAGAAAGGCCATAATGACATTTAATGAATCTGAACGTAAACCGATGGAATACACATACTTATGTATTCAGGGCATTATATATTCTAGCCACCAATATACATACTAAATAGGACCCGTACGATGACTTGGCACCGAGTTAAAATGTATTTTTTTAACGAATATATACTAAAACTTATTTTTCGTCATTAGAGGGAAAATAATCTTCAAAATGGCGTATCAAACATTAATTTTAATACGGTATTAAAGGGAGATATTACACATCGGCTAAAAACTCCTTAGAGTATCTTTTTGTATTTTTTTTGGCATTTTCCATGCTAAGATTTTAAAGTTATTTAGCGAAGGAAAAATTCGACCGCGGGCAGGATTCGAACCTGCGTCTTCTGGTTAGGTACACCAGACGCTATGACCGCTAAACCACCGCGAGTCCCGGTTGAAAAGCAAGCTTTTCAATAGATGTTACTGACGTCACCATAAAGACGTAAATTCTGAATGTGAAGGCAAAATTCGTCATGGCGGGTGGGAATCGCGGTGGTTTAGCGGTCATAGCGTCTGGTGTACCTAACCAGAAGACGCAGGTTCGAATCCTGCTCGCGGTCGAATTTTTCCTTCGCTAAATAACTTTAAAATCTTAGCATGGAAAATGCCAAAAAAATACAAAAAGATAGTTAGTAGGTAAGGTAGCATCGTTCGACATTGAACTAACTGTAAAGTAAGTTGTGTCGGTTGAAAAGCAAGCTTTTCAATAGGTGTTACTGACGTCACCATAAAGACGTAAATTCTGAATGTGAAGGCAAAATTCGTCATGGCGGGTGGGACTCGCGATGGTTTAGCGGTCATAGCGTCTGGTGTACCTAACCAGAAGACGCAGGTTCGAATCCTGCCCGCGGTCGAATTTTTCCTTCGCTAAATAACTTTAACTCCTTAGAGATTGGGATGGAGATGCGCTCCGTGTAAAATATTAATACTCGGCCGCATCTGACTACACTGAAAGTAGTCTCTAAAGAGAGGACTACTGCAGATTATCTTCACAGGATATCTCCCAAGGAATTAATCCTAGCACATACTAATTTGTAGTAATTGTGTTTTCCTAGACTTATCTAGACGACGACCGAACTTTAGAATAAACAGAGCATACGGTTTGTGAGTCAGTCAGAATTGTAAATGATCTCCGAGAAGTTTCCAAGACGCTATGGTCCGAAGGAATTTTGTACAAATTCCACAGAAATGTAATGACTACACTACTAAGATAGGTGTGATGTATAATTAATGTCGAATAAGATAGCAGTGACACGTAAAATTGCAGATTTACTGCCGCACTCACAGATATTTATTAAATTTAATAAGGCATTAACCACCTGATGTGCTCATAACAGGTAGTTAATGATTTATAGAGGACCACATACGAAGATGGCCAGTATAGTTATTTTATTAAACTGATTCAAATCTCATAAACTACTAAATTAGTCAATAAACCAGCTTCCGACCGCGCCTACGTCTACGTGGTGTAGGCGAATTATAAAGATGTCTTCAATTTGAGTATAAGCTTATCTTACTATCATCATTATTAGCCTCTTTACAGCCAGAAACGGGTTGAGTCACTGAATGGAGTTTAGGTTATAGTCCACGCTGGCCTATTGCAGGTTAGCAGGATTCACACGTTGAGAAAATCTGTCAGTCTTGGAAGTTTCCTCACGATATTTTCCTTCAGTGTTTAAACATGTCGAAAAATTTAAATGTGTTTTGATCTAAATGGTGTCGCAATAAATTTAAAATTCATTTTCTCCTTAATCAACCTATTTGCCACTGCTAAGTAATCATTAGTTAATAAAGTATTAAATCAATTCACGTTTCTGAGGGTAGCGCTACTTCATAGACGGGTGTTCTAAATTCCTTTCAGCAAGTCCATCCATTCTCCCACGCGCAAATACTCAAATGTTTTACGTAATACAGAGACCAGATAAATGCAAACTGTACTGTTCTGTGTACCTGGTCCTCTGCTTAAGGTAGTCTTACCTCCCCGAGGGCTTTGACGTGGCGAAAATACTCAGGCATTTGAGGTAGCTAATGGCTACGAGGAATATCTGGAAGAAGGCTACTGTTTTCTATAACTTCTACGTGATTTTGATAGTTACTGTAATTTTTTTTGTCAAAATGTAATCATGATAATTATATCTAATTATGTTTTTAATATTTATTTATAATAAATATACACATACACATTAACTGCCTCGTTAGTCTAGTAGTCCTAAGCGCGACTGCTATGCTAGAGGTGCTAGGTTCGATTCCCAAGTCGAGCAAAATGTTATTGGGTTTTTCAGTGACATTCTCAGTAGTATCACGGAGTTGCTTCCTATTACAAGGGACTTAAACATACCGGAAAATTGTTGGACATTAATACACCTTTATAGTTCAGACAACGTTCAGACCAAACATGCTAACACGTGTAGTTATAAAGAATGGCGAATGGTGGGTGTCTATTAATACACATCTGCCTCACCCTTCGGGGAATACAGACGTGATGGTATGTGTGTATGAACTTCAGTCATACAAAAGCCCAAGTTTGCAGTTACAGAAACGGAGATAACTTTGTTTAAGTTACAGTTTACGCGAACATTTCGATCTTAACTTCGCAAATGGTACTTAAGCACTAACAAAAAGCCGTCATTGAACATTAAACGAGCCATTTCCTCAACTCTTTAATAATAATAAAAGCGTTCATCGATGCAATCGCTTTATTTTTCACTTACAAGTATACCCGAGCATGAAATATGAGCGATCACGTCACGCGAATGTTTCCAATGAGTTATGTGTTTTCAGCCTTAGTTTATGGCCGCCATAGAATACGATATTAACTGATTCCTAGACTATATATTCTTGTGTTACAGACATCTTAGGATAGTCTGTTGAAAAGCGCTCGCGCATTAATTGAAGCTTTTTTTAATAACTATATGTTTTTAATAACAGACGTCACCCTGTCCTTTAAATGGATTATCAGTTTTGCCAAGTTTTCCAATAAATGTTGAGTATTAGCATGGGTCTTTGGGAATTCCCGTGGGACCTCGTTTCTCCCTCTAAATTTCCTCATTGGATAACCAGACCCAGGGATGGAGACTTATACTCACGAAACGTTTTACTTCATCCTTCATGAAAACGGGGAGTGGAATTCTCTGACGGTTGCTGTGTTTCGCGATACATATAATTTAGGAACCTTCAAGATGAGAGTGAATAAGCATTATTTGAGTTTGTGTGCTAACTCCTCGGCAGCATCGTCACCATCAGGTGAGGTCCTTCAAAACGCATTCAAATGAATAAACGAGATCATAGCGGGCACCTTTTTACGAAGCAATTGTCGAAACATAGTTTTTTTTTTTCTTTTTGCGAATGACATTCTAAAGCCAATGTCTTAAAGCCTGTGCTTCTTTTTTCGTCACCGCATACCCAGACGTCTTCGTCACCTAAGATTCGGTATTATAGGAATCGGTATAAACTAGTTCATTCTCAGAACAGTCGTTAAATAAATTGTCTCTTCGACAAAATGTTATGTTGTCCATTGGCATGAACCCTTTCCATGTAAACTGTATCGGCTGGCGTAAATCTATTAAAATAGCTAATATTAGACACAGAACATAAACTGGACTACAAACAGATGTTTTATTAGTTTATGTTCACAATCTCTTGCGCATCATGGAGATATTGACCGGTATAATGTTGGTTATGAAATACATATTAACGCGTGTAAGAGACACGTTAAATTCCTGTGTTCAAATAAGAAATTGAAAGAAAAATTAAACATAAAAATTTAAAGATTTTAATAAATTATGTAAAGAGTTTTCATTCGACCCATTTATTACAAAAAGCTGCACGGCACGTAATAGACTGAACCTTAACTTTTTCCAATAGGTTATTTTGTTAACTTCTATGTTATTTGAGCTTATTAGTGATTGTTAAAACTTCAGTTATTTATTCTATCACTATCCGTGAGAACCTGTAATTGGCTTAGTGTAGCTTAACCTAGTTATTAACATTTACTGTATAGCTGTTGGTTTTCATATATTAAATAAAAAAAAATGTAATTTGCTACAACTACCTCATTGATTTAGAATTCGAAGTGCAGCTGCTAACCGTGAGGTCCTGGGTTTGATTCCTAGTTTGAGCAGTGTTATTGAGCTTTTTGATTGAAAACTATCAGTAGAAGTTCAGAATTTGGATTTGTACCCGATTTACGGCAATCGACTAGCTCCTTATTACATGTGACCTTAAACATACCCGTTTTTTTTAAGTTTCTAAGGCGGCGAACAAGCTTACGTACGGCACACCTAATGGTAAGCAGTTACCGTAGCCTACAGACGCTTGTAATACCAGGGGTATCACAAATAGTTGGGTTGTCAAAGTCCCTCCACTGCCAACACAACGTTTCCTCGTGGAGCACTAGCAACCTTGCTCACCGTTCACTAAGGAACACAACACAGCTCAAAGCTGTGTTATTTCACTTCGTTTTTTTGCATAGCGAAGGTACTTCTCTAGTCGTGAGCTCCCAATTTGAGTGGAATTACTCCCACTATGCCCTACCTCTCTTATAATGTATTATTATTGATGGATTATAAGTACACCTTTAAAGTCAAAACATAGTTAACTTAGACCAAATATACTAACACACGAAGTTAAAAATAAGATTGTAATAAAAAAGAACAACCCATGCTTGAATAAAGTGGTGCAATCCATAAACAATTCTCCTTAACCCACAAACACTACTTACTTAGCTGTATAAAGTAGAACAAGTACCATTTACTTCAGCTATGCAAATATGACAAAAAAATATACTTACCTCATATTTTTACATTAACTGAATAAAATGGCGATGGTAGCGTGTTATTCATCCTAGTGTGGATAAAGTAATCAACTTTGGTGCCAGCGAGATAAAGAGGTCACGCTAATATTACATCCTTTTTACTAGATGTATACTGTATGGTATGTATACATCAAGTTGGTCATGAGCATCATGCCTGTATTCCCCGAAAGCTTAAGCAGAGGACTTGCTTAATCGGCAGTTGGCCGGTATATTTTAAGTCCCATGCTCCCAATAGGAGCAAGCCTATTGCCATTAACCAGACACGAATCCAAACTCCGAACGGCCAGTGAGAATTGTATTGAACACCCCAATTACACTTTGCTCGACCTGACAAACGAACCCATACAAATCTCATCTCCACACTGTCACTCTATATCTCTGTTTGTTATTTTTTTTTTTAAACTCTTTATTTTTTTTTTTGGGATTTTTATCCACAAGGATACGCCAACCCCATTGTATCTTAAACAGTATATCATGCACTATACAATACTTTTATACTAAAAAATATAAATATGAAGAGGAATTGTTATGAATCATGGATTCACAACAACTGCCAAACTACAAAGTTGTTTTGCTAGATTAGACTTAGGATGTGACAATATCGTTTGAATTAAACCAATATCTAGTCTATTTAATGCATAGTCTTTCTCCAATACTTCCCGCTCCCTTCGATTTTTTACACATTCCATCAGCAGATGTTGTACGTCCTCAATTTTATTACAATAAATACAATTTGGTGATTCGACCTTTTTCATGAGGAACGCAAACTTCGCCGATGGAAAGTGTCCAGATCGAAGTTTTAAAGCTAATTTCACATATTTTCGCTTTAGCTTGCCATCATCAAACCAAAGGGAACGAGGAGGCTCATTTTGAATGGTTTTATACCAAATTCCTTTTGTTTCCGATTTGATATTAAAATAGTTTTTCCAGAACTCATGACATTTACTTTTGAATTTAGGGATTAGATCTGAGTAGTCCGGTAAGAAAGCAATCTCATTTCCCTCTACTGCTGCTAATTTAGATATTCGATCAGCCTCCTCGTTACCCTTTAAACCAATATGAGCTGGAACCCATTGCAATCTACACTCAATGCCATTTTTATTAAATTTGTAAATAATGCTTATAATATCGTAGGCTATCGATGCACCTCTGATACCAGAGACGCATCGAGCCACATGTTGCAAAGCGCTTTTGCTATCAGAAAAAATAACAACTTTATTTAATTTTTGATCATTTGCATATGCCATGGCTTGAAAGATTGCAATAAGCTCCAGCGTCATGATGGATACATAAGAATTTATTTTGCAGCCAGTTTTAATATTCATATTCTGATAGAAACACCCAATCCCCCGTCCATGCGCACTCTTCGACCCATCAGTGTAAAATTTATGCCAGTTACTGTATTTTGTATTTAATTCTTTTATAACATTATTTAATAGAATATTAGGCTCAAACGATACTTTACTACCCCTTACGCTTTCAAGATCACTTTTAATATAATCCTGCAAGTCAATGGCTGATAACCAGACATCTAAACTAAACATCCTAAGCGTAGGTGATGAAGAAACTTGAAATGGTTTTATGTCATTGAGTGTCTCAGCAAGTAAAGGCTTTTTTTTGTTCTCCCAGTACCTATTATGGCAAAGATCACTCAGATCTGACGTCACATCAACAGTCGTATTGCTAGACCAGGACACACTCCTCAACATAAACTTATACGCTAGGTATTGTCTTCGCAAAAATAATGGCATTATATTTAACTCACACTCCATAACGTGAATTGGGGTACTTTTAATAAATCCTCCCACAATTCGCAAAGCTTTATTTTGTATTTTATCAAGTTTGTTAACATGTATCTTGGCGGCACAATCATAAATAAAGCTACCGTAATCAAGCCTACTTCTTATTAATGCAATATACAACTTACGCAAATGCTTAGTATGTACACCCCAAGTACTACCAGCCAAAACTTTCAAAATATTAAGAAATTTAGAGCATTTAGCTATAGTTTCGTTTAAGTGTTTTCCCCAGTGCAAGTTCCCATCCAACCAAATCCCCAAATATTTTACACAATCCGCTCTAGTCAAGCGTTGGTCTTTCACTTTTAGAATAGGATAAAGTCTCCTTCGGCCTTTACTAAAAATGCAGTAGTTAGATTTACTTGCAGATAAATCTAAACCTAATTCATCTAATAAAATAATTATAAAGTCAAGGGCTTGTTGAATCCGTGTTTCACTGTTTTTAATGTCTTTGTCACCAACAAACAAAACAAAATCGTCTGCATATTGCGATAACAATATATTTTGTGTTTGGAGGCATATTTTGTGTGTTATTAAATTGAAAAGCAACGGGGATAAAGGATCGCCCTGTGCAAGGCCCTTATTGGTCCATCTACAAAGTGCGGATTCACCAGTGTTCGATTTAATATGAAGGTATCTCTCGCTCAAAAAGGACCAAAGATATCTACAAATTTTACTTCCTATTTGTAAATTATCCAATATTTTCATCGCTACATCAACAGAAACGTTATTGTATGCACTCTTAATATCTAAGAAACAAGCCAATGTTGGAACATTCTTTGAAAATCCTATTTGAATGTATGAGACTAAACGAGTTAATGAGTCTAAGCAAGATTGTGTTTTTCTAAACCCAACTGTATTAGGTGAGAGAACTTTCGTGAATAAAGCTTGCATGCTTGAATAAAGTGGTGCAATCCATAAACAATTCTCCTTAACCCACAAACACTACTTACTTAGCTGTATAAAGTAGAACAAGTACCATTTACTTCAGCTATGCAAATATGACAAAAAAATATACTTACCTCATATTTTTACATTAACTGAATAAAATGGCGATGGTAGCGTGTTATTCATCCTAGTGTGGATAAAGTAATCAACTTTGGTGCCAGCGAGATAAAGAGGTCACGCTAATATTACATCCTTTTTACTAGATGTATACTGTATGGTATGTATACATCAAGTTGGTCATGAGCATCATGCCTGTATTCCCCGAAAGCTTAAGCAGAGGACTTGCTTAATCGGCAGTTGGCCGGTATATTTTAAGTCCCATGCTCCCAATAGGAGCAAGCCTATTGCCATTAACCAGACACGAATCCAAACTCCGAACGGCCAGTGAGAATTGTATTGAACACCCCAATTACACTTTGCTCGACCTGATAAACGAACCCATACAAATCTCATTATAGTATCCACACTGTCACTCTATATCTCTGTTTGTTATGTTTTCATGCCTAAACCACCGTACAAACTTTAATTAATTTTGGTATAGAAATAGACTGGAATTTAAAGAAGGATATAGGCTACCTTTTGTCAAATACTCCTTTGGAATTGGAGTGTGAAACCGGGGCCAACTGATAGTAATATTAATTTCCCGTACTTTCAAAAACAAAAGAACGTAGTAGTCGCAACCGGGCGGCGCCTGTGTATGACAAGATGTATAAATATAAGAATAATTATTTAAATATTTTGGAACATTTTTACACAGTACAGTCGGCAACGAAAGTCACTGAACACGATACAACGCTTTAACATGTTCTATTATCTAGAAGTTACCCGAGAAGATAGCACCAGTTCTTTATCTATATTATGATAAATACAAGGTTTACCTTAAGAAGAATTTAATTAAAAGTTATATTATATGTTTTCAAAATTTTATTATGTATAGCGACTTTTGTTGGTGATCGTACCATCTAGACCCAAACTAAGCAGAGCTTATACTATGGGTACTAGACAATAGATATATAAATTTGGACGAAGGAAAAGAAGTAGGTATGCTAAAACCCTATAAGTCGCGTTCTTTAGTACACAGCCTACAGTAGATAATCTACATAATAACACGATAAAATATACCTAGTAATAGGTATGTTGCTAGTTGTATTGTCCCAGTTCATGTTACCAAACACACATTAGTCCAATTTAGAGTACAGGCAAACGGAAACTATCAATCATTCGTGACAGTCGCAATATAGACGTGTTACAATACGGATTTGTAGATTTATGTACGCGAGTGTACCACTTATGCTATGTATACTCGTAGTGAAAATGGTTTCCCGTTTTCCTAATGTATTTAGGTGTTCGCTATATTGAGAGTATAGTAAATAAAATATTTTTTTCCATGGTTTATCTAAATATTAACAATCTCATCGTGAGGAAACTTGCATGGCTTTGAAATTTTTCTTGAAAGTGTGTGAAGTCTGCCAACCCGCACTATGCCAGCGTGTTGGACTATAGCCTAATTCCTCTGAGTCTGAGAGGAGACCAGTGCCCGGCAGTGGGACAGTATAATGGGTTGATGATGATGATGATGATGATTACCTAAACAGTATAAATAAGTCTGTGTCCAGATTTGTCTTTGTGTTGTGGATTTTGATGTGGTTTTCACTGTCATTTAGAGAATTTATTCCGAAAGGTTTATGCGTTTATAATACATTCATATTATTAGTATATTGTTCTTGTTCAAGCCGAGGAAGGTCTCTAGTTAAGTAATAAAATTCTCTTCCTACCCATACCAAATATTTGGCAAATATTCGTTATATGCGGGAATTTAACTCATAAACCTGTAAATTTAAATCTTTGATAAAATTTATATTTTTTCTAAAAAAAATCGATCTCAGTTATCATACCTTAGTTAAATATTGAAATCTTAAAAAGTATACATACCCGATTTTTATTTGACAGCAACGATATGCAAAAATATGTTTTTCAAATATCAGAAATATCAAGAGAACATGTTTCTCACAAGCGGAACGGGTGTAAACCGCCGTCGCCATAGACAAACGGCCTATTTCCCTTCGCGCCACTTCTCTAAGGACAACACCACACGAACGATATTCCGCTCCACTGCGTTTAGTCGCGTCGTGTCGCTGACATGACTGAAATGGAATTGTTCTTATTGACAGTTTTTGTCGATTGGGTAGGTAATGTGTTTTCAGCGATTGGGGTACAATTGTTAGCTTGTTATGTTGATTTCTTTGCTCACAAAAGTACAGAACAGTGGTACCAGGATAGATTTACATCTAGTTTTGAAATTGTATCTTTGTAAAAAAATATACTTAATTAACTATGCTTAAGGCCTATCTACATGATGCAAATGTCTAGCCTTACACACAATAAAATTGAAGCCATAAATGATAAAGTACTCTGTCAACCAACACCGCTAGCTGACATATTATCTTAGCTTTTGAAGAATGAAAAAGTTATACTTTACTCATTTCGGTCACGAGAATATTCGACATTGAAATAAATTATTTTTTTGCGGATTTTATCGCATGAGTATAAATTCCCGATTTTTTGTATCCTTTACAGCATGCAGCAGCAGCAGCATGGTTACGGGTAGACTGTCTAAGTAAGTTTAAGTTTTTAATTAAAATTACAAACAAAGAAAAAATGCTTAATAAAAAGTACACAATCACAAAACATAAACGTCTGTAAAAATTGACAACGTCCAGTAGAAATCAATTCATAATAAAACATAGTAAACAAAACCAAACAAATATACTCTACTCTTTAGTCTTTACAACACCCGCACAGAAACACTGACGCGAAAACAAAACAAAATAGAGCGAAACAGATACGTATCTGTAAACAAAGGCATGCGTGCATTAATTCGTGTAATTTACAATCAAGTTTGAGAAACCCGTATCGCATATACAGCGGGATTTAAAGGGGACGCCTTCTTCGCCATGTATTCCATACAAAATCTTTTCTTGCATGTTGTTCTATATTGATGACAGCAAATCAATAGTCAATTTTACTGTGTGTGTGTGTTTTTTTATTGCATCAAGTACTTTAATTGTATTTATTATTATGGTGTGCAATAAAGTATATATAAATAAATAAATAAATAATATGTTTTTATGTGTTTATATTAAAAAAAAAAGCAGTGATAGCCTAGCGGTATGACCATTGGACTGCCAAGTCGAAGGTCTCGAGTTTGAACCCAAGGCACCTCTGACTTTTCGAATTCATGTGCGTATTAATAATTAATTATCACTCGCTTAAACGGGGAAGGAAAACATCGTGAGGAAACGTGCATACCTTAGAGATTTTTCTCGACGGTTTGTGAAGTCTGCCAACCCGCACTAGGCCAGCGTGGAGGACTAATGCAGCCTAAACACTCTCATTATGTAAGAGGAGACCCGTGCCCAACAGTGGGACAGTATATGGGTCAATTAATTTTTTGCGCAAAATGCATTACAAGAAAGAATAAATATGTAGGGACTAAAAAAATATTATTATGTTTATATGTAATAAGTTAATAACCTAGCCAAAAATGTATGATATTGAAAAGTGATCTACTTTTTAATGTCATACATTCTTGGCTAGGTTATATGAATTAAGGAATTTATCATAACAATTGCAATAAAAAAGATTTATTTATATTGGTTCCTAAAATTGTTATGTATGAAATTAGGTGCAAAAACATACACCTAAAGATATAACATTCACTAAGATACGTGAGAAAAATATTTGTCTGTTAAATTTCGAATTACTTCGCAAAATTTTGGAGAACGCAAACATTGTTTTAGTAATTTTGGAAAAGTTTGAGAATTTTATTGTACTTAAGACTTTAAATAAAAATGTTGGTTTACGGATCAACGTAGATATAAACTAATTGACTCGAATCTTTATTTTGTGGTAGTTTCAGTGTTCACTAGTACTGTCTGTCATGGATTCGATTCCCAGGTGTAGCAAACTGCTATTTGGTTTTTCCATGAAATTCTCAGTAGCAGCTCAGAGTTTGTTTGTTTTGTGTCCGGTTAATAAGCTTGCCTTTATTATATGGGGCCTGAACATACCCACAAACTATCGGTGTATATTAGTACCTCTGCCTAACCTACACGCGTAATGTATGTTATAATTTAAAAAAATAGAAAAATCTCGTCGATTAGCGTTTGCAGTATAGAAATAGAAATAAAAATAAAACGACCTCTGCTCTTCAATGTCTTTGCTCTGTCTTTGCTACAAATTTTAAGTATCGTCATAATGGCATACCATTAGGGCCATCACACAAACAGTATCTAGCAAACTCATAACCAACAACCCCTCCTGTATACCAAGAAACACACGGTTGTCAAAAATCATAAGAGACTTATACGCCAATGTCGCTTGCGCCTTTACAGCCTCACAAGGAATCATATGTCCGGCGGCTTATGTACATTAATACCCACCTACACGTTATGCAAACGTTACTGAGTGCACCTTTTGTTGGTTTTGCTGTCGAGAGGCGATGGTCAGTACAATAACAGGGTATTTATAGCACAGGTGTTGGCTTTACTAGAAATAAAGGAAGTTCACTCTTATCGACATCGCGTGTATCACTTAGTGATTACCATAGAGAAAATAGAATAAATTTTAGCGTATAATAAGAGTATTTTTATAAATCAATTCTTACATGTAACAAAACCTCATTGGTCTAGTGGTTATAAGCTCTGTTGCTCATCGGCAGATACTAAATCGATTCCCATTGTCAGGTAATATTTCAAATTTATTTATGTTAATAAATTGAATATTTTTTGGATGTCATCCTTTGTGTTCGTTCAATTCTAGAAGACGTGTCGATGATTGAAATATCTAAATCGAAAATATGACACTTGAATATGAGTTTATTTCAATACAATTTAAAATAAAACTTTATTGAAACCTTTCAAAATTTAAGGTCTATCAAGACAAGAATTGTTGTAGTGAAATTATTTGGCGCTTACGTTATTTTCTCATTTATTTCTGACAAGCAAAGTTAGGTATGAACAGGGTCTGACAGAATAATATTTTCGGACAACTTTTATACAAGCAATCTTACGAAATTTTATGAGTGGCAATAACACATGAATGAATATTGAGATACATATCAAAGTAACAGCCAACAAAAGTATGAAACTCAATTGGGGCGCAAGTTATTTACGAATCACGGTTGTTTTGCTGATTTTGCGTTCATAAAAATTATATAACCTTACTTTATTACAATGTTTTTATTGTCACAAACAAATACATTAGGACATTAATCATATTAGAGACGCCGCATACACATAATGTAGATGTATTTGTTATTAAAATTATAAATCCACACAATGATAATTCTTTGCAGGTAATTTATAAATAGTCTCTTTACTGGCATTAGGCATAATAATATTACAGAATAGAATAGAGGCGCTGCGAAATAAACGTCTTATTTCTACCTTTATTTCGACGTCTGTGGTTTAGTGGTTCGTGTGTCGGACTGCTGATCACGAGGTCGTGGGTTCTATTCCCAAAGAACACAAATATTTATGTGATGAATTTTATGTGTTTGTGTTTGTCTGGGTGTTTTTTATGTATTATAAGTATGTATTTACAAAAAAAAAGTACATAACTGTTGTATGCATTGTCTAGTACCCATAGTACAAGCTCTGCTCAGTTTGGGACTAGATGGGGCTGTGTAAAATTGTCTAATAATATATATTTATATTTATTTATTTATCACAATAAGTCCGTGAAATGAGATACTAATTTATACTAGGCGCTACTTTCTGTCAGTGTGATATTTTCTTACTTTTATCTGTTTTTTTTTTGTGTCAAGCGCCACCGGGCGTTTTGTACATACTAATTTGTTAATTGTTCACTTACGTAACTTAACATCTACGAGTGTAAGACTCAATTAGTGCACTAAATTTAGCCTAGTAAAACGTCTTGTGAGCGGATGTATAATTCTCTATTCGAAAGAAACAATTGACTGTGAAGTTTTATGGGGGCGGTCTTTGTACTTCTTTGATCATCTCAGCTAGAACTTTGAGATGGTGCAGGTGTCATAGCTAAGTTGGAATAGAACTGAACTTGTACTCAATCGTGTTATAAATAGAGATGGAGCAATAGAATTATTTAGTTTCCAGACGACCCGGTTATACAGGGTGTTACAAAACTACCCGTAAAGCCGAAAGGAGTTTAAATGGGGCCTTATAACGAGTCCATTCACAATAATTAAGAACTTAGTAACGCTGAATAACATACCCCAGAAAAAAAAAAACAACAACATTTCTGATTGAAAAATATATAAACTATTAAAGTAGACAATTATTAAGTACTTAAAATAGGTACGTAGGCCTTTCAGCTGACCAAATTGTTGGCTTTGATAATTAATTATATTTTTTACGGGGTATTTTGTAACACGTTGTATAAAAATCAAAAAAGATAATTTATTGTATAATAAATCCTATGTAGGGCACGCGCTTAGGAGTTTAAATATTTTAAATCCGAATGAAAAACCGGGAAACCGAAAGGTGTTTTAAAAGGCCCTACATATCTTAAACTAAACTACCACAATCTGTAAAATTTCTTTGATTAATTTTCAACTTTAATACAAAACTATAAGGTTCATACTGAATTGGAAAAAAGATTACAGTCATGGATAGCTTGACCTGCTGGACACTGTACATGTTTCATCTGACAAAGAAATCTGACAATTGGCATACAACCCTTAGACCTTGTTTGAGTTTGTCAACAAACAACATTGTGATATTGACCTGGGGTCATACCACAACGTGTTAATGCGATCATGTTTAGGTTGTGAGAAAGAGATGGCGCTATTTAATTTATAGCGCGACATCCCTCTCTCTCAATCGGATAATGATCGCAATTAATAGGTTGTGGTACGGCTTCTGCTCTTTATTATTGGAAGATATTAAGTCCCTTGAGCCCATCAAAATAAAATACTTACCAAAAGTCTAATTCAAAGTTATCTATTCAAGACTGTAAACTTAGTAGTCTACAGTCTTAGTAACTACCTAGTGGTAGTTAGTACTTTTTGAACGTCATTTTCGCAGCCCCCAACGCCCTCTCTTCTCCGCCTCCTAGTGTTTGTCTGGGAAGAAGAACCGGCGCAACAAACTCTCCAGCAACACCAACCACAACCAATATCAGAAACAATACAAAGTCTGTGGTCTGCCGGAGCTCTAAAAGGTTTTCCAAGGATTGCCGAAGGCCTTATAAAACAAACTTTCTATTTAGGAATAAACTGGAAGTACCTAATACTAATTATACAGACGAATATCTAAAGTTTTCAATTAGTAGAAGGATGACTAACTATTGTATACTGACTGCCTCATTGGTCTTGTTATGCGAAAGATTCTAGGTTCGATTCCCATGTCGAGTATAGTTGTTGGACTTTTCTATGAAATATTCAGTAGCAGCTTGGAGATTGTATGTGTACCCGGTTAATGGCAATAGGCTCGTCCCTAAAAACGTTACTATCTATCAGCCACAGACGTCCACTGCTGAACATAGGCCTCCCCTAATGATCGCCACAAAAATCGGTCCTGCGCAGACCGTATCCACCGACTCCCTGCGACCCTCACGAGGTCGTCCGTCCACCGAGTTGGGAGCCGGCCGCGAAAAACGTTACAATACCTAAAAACAATTGCACATCAGTCAATGTACTTAGGTTTTGTGCCTATACTGTTAAGTTAGTAGAATATTAATTTGGGTTTTAGATTAAAACACTTTGTTCTAGTTTCAAAGCATTTCCTAGAGACCTGGACTATAAATAAATAAAAAGTATTTCTTACACATAGTTATTACAGTTGATTGTAGACACTGTTATACTTATATACATACATATACTATAATTTTAAAAAGGCACTGATGCTTACTAGCTTGTATTTTGGGAAACAAGGTTCAGTCGTGAATATTTTTTTTTTGTGGGTGCGTTTACTAACACAAACTTTCACATACACAAACTCCCAGACCCGAAACAAATACCTTTAGGTCATACAAATATTTGTTCCATGCAGGGATCGAACCCACAACTCACGATGCAGAAGCCATCACTCTGCCACTGCGCCAAACGTATCATCGCATAATGATTCGATGTTACATTTTACACAATTGAGAAAAAACTTAAGGTTCGCCGCAGTACAATTGCATAGAGTTTGGGTTAGACTAGGAAATGCTTTAAAACGACAATAGCGCTACACACAAAAGCATTAGATCCGAGGCCAAATGTCCAAATATTTCCTAAAAGAACTAACAAACTTTTTTAATTCCTAACCAGAGAATCGCACTTTTTGCTACAGTACGGAAGTAGGACGTAAAATCATTTTATTGTTCTTTAACAAGAAAAAAGTTCAGCCAACATGAGCAAGGAAGCATTTTAAAGTCACCTACTAATTTATTTAAGTCCTTGGGATATAATAAAACGCTTATAATAACTTTACCGAGGCCGCGTCTAGGTAAGCGTAGTGTAGGACGCCCGCCAGACAGGTGGAGTGACGACTTGCGGAAGGCAGCTGGCAGTGACTGGATGAGGAAAGCTGAAGATCGGGCTTTGTGGATTTCACCGGATTGGCCTATGTCAATGGATGAACATGGGCTGATGATGATGAAAAATAAATTTGCTAAACTGCCTCGTTAGTATAGTGGTCCGAAGTGCGACTACTACGCTAGAGATCCTGGGTAGATTCTCAGTAGCAGCTCGTAGTTTGGATTTGTGTCCGGTTAATAGCAATAGGCTCGCCTCCTATTACTTGGGACCTAAACATAACGGTGAACTGTGGGTGTACACCTCTGCCTAATCCTTTGGGCAATACAGGCGTGATGGTATGTTGTATTATGTCACATTTATTTGATGCAGCACGGAATAAAATATAAATTATTTAATAGTTTCTGAACCCTGAACCCATTTCAAAGCTACTCCGTAAACCCGGAGGCCGACAAGAGTTGTCCAATACCACATAAAGTTATATTAAAACAAATATTTTTGGACAATTTTACACAGCACCATCTAGTCCCAAACTAACTTATACTATGAGTACTAGACAATGGATATAATACTTATAAACTTTTGTAAATACATACATACTTATAATCCATAAGAAACACCCAGACAAACACAAACACGACCCCACCTACGACCTCGTGATATTCTCGAATTTCAGTGTGTTTGGAATTTAAACAAAATCGCGTCATACGTCACAAAAATTAACAATATTCCATCAAACGCCGCAATACATGTTTACAGCGCACCCTTGTTTTATATTCGTCATTATTCCACGTGACGTCACCCACTGACGGTTGCGTTTTGACATTTTAATGTGCCATTTTGTAGCGTTCCTGTTTAATGCCAAAGCGTTTGTTGCCAGGTTGCCAGTGTCTGGCGATTTATGATACCAGGATGATAATTTACTGGCTGTTTTCCTCATCTACCTGAAATATGCTTGCTAAGATATGAATTTGATGTATGGTATTATTAGTTCGCTGTTCACACTCCAATCGTGGAGGGGAATGGTAACTTTCTTTTGTTTTTTTCCTTATTGCTTTGTACGATCATTATTTTCATATTTATATTGTCAATATGCTCACCCCCTATTACATGGGACCTAAACCTACTGGCGAACCTCTGCCTAACTCTTCTGGAAATACAGGCGTGATAATAGGTAGGCTATCAACATTGCCCTCGCTTTTTATTCTATAGCTGGCTTATAATTATACTTTATTTGTTAACTCAAATCTATAATCCTTTCTATCCTACTATAATATTATAAATTTGAAATTTTGTGAGGATGGATGTTTGTTACTCTTTCACGCTAAAACTACGGAACGGATTTTTATGAAACTTTACAGTATTATTTATTTTTACATCAGAATAACATATGTATAGGTAGGCTATAATTTATATTGAATTAATTTACCAATTACAACGATAATTAAAAGTAACTTTTCCACGTCCTAAATACACTAATATACATTATGCAATAAGTAATTAAATCTGCAAATACTAGATTAAGAGTCAGCTGGTCCACAATCTTGCCGGTGTACTGCAATAGGTGTATAATTAGCACGGGGTATCGAACGTGTAATGAGCGGAGCCGACGTTAATTGCAGAACCGATTTAAATATACCCGCGTAAGTGCATTGACCGCAATCGAGATGCAGTTCACACGTTCAATAGTAGCGGTGGATGCTTGTGACAATAGAAAGAGTTTTTATTGAACTTATTCACATTAATATAGAGGGCAAGCAGTAATAGCCTAGTGATATGACCACTGCCAAGTCAAAGTTCTCGAGTTCGAATCCAAGGGACCACTGGATTTCGAATTCATGTGCTTTGCATTAATAAATAATTATCACTCGCTTTAACCGTTAAGGAAACCATCGTGACGAAACGTGGTGGACTATTAGCCTAATCCCTCTAAATCTGAGAGGAGACCCGTGCACACCAGTACGACACTATATGGGTTGATGATGATAGCTGGCAAACAAGCACACGTCTCGCCTGATAGCTTTGAAATCTACAAAAAAATATATATGTAACGTTTTTATTCATTCGTGTAGGAGCTTTCTGTAAAATCTATGTAGGTAAGTATAGATATCTAAAGTACAGATTTTTATTCATAAAAATGTTTCCAGCATATAAAAAGGCCTCCTTTACATAATTTTACCACTGGCGGCGAACAAATAGAGCTCTTTTAACAACAATCACCGTCAAACGTAACATTACCCGTATCACTAAAGTATACCTATAAAATAAATCAAATAGCAATTTATTTCGGCCGCGCTATCGTTAGCTCGCTCCAGTTGACCTAGAACGTTATGAAATATGAACATCGTTCATATCCCAATGATTCCGCAGAAAGAACCGCGCCGACCCTCGTTTCCGCTAAAAAGCCACAAGCTTTTGGAAGTAATTGGAAATGGTATTTATAGACGCGCTATTATTACAATTCCGTATATCGTCTGGTTCCTCAGCTTTTACTTTTCAATACTGCGATATTGATTAAAACCCTCAGACCATCTTCGAATAATTAATCGACATTCAAAAGTAACAAAATTAGAAACATAAAATTTATTAAACCGGGTTACGACATTAACTTGTACTGCAATAATAAAAGGAATACCACGAACATTTCGCGTGACAAGACACGATTAATTACAAGATAAAACACAACAAGAATAATATTATCGATGTAAAAATCGATACCGTTTTTGCCGACAGCACAAAGTGGAAGAAAGCACTGAATTTAAATGAGCCAATATCCTGAAGGCAATGTAATTAATGAGAGTAAACAAAAAACGATAGTTGCCAGTCTGGACGGCTGCTTAATGAGACAGTTTAAACAATTACTCCAGCTACAAAGCTTGGACAATGAACCATTGTTTTCATACGTCACCTTCCCCCGGGGGACACAATTAACGCTGATTACAGTAATTATGGAAGTATTTTTTTGTTGACGACGTTATAAGATCGCCCGTAAAGGACCACCCTTGAAACACGCAACAAGCACAAAAACTTGATGGAAGTATCAAACAACGTTTAATTACTTCGCACTATGATGTTGGGTGGTACAATTACATGAAACACTAAAAACGTTCCGTCTTAAATTCTTAGTCTCTCGCTGTGCAATTCTGTTGTTATGTTTGTCAATAAAGATTTCAGACAGAATCAGCAAAAACGTAATTAAAGACACTTTTGTTACCAACTTTACATTATCATAACAAACCATCACGCCTGTATTCCCCGAGGGGTTAGGCAGAGGTGTACTAATGTACACCCACAGTTAGCCGGTATGTGGAGTCCTATGTAATAGTGGGCGACCCTAATATCATTAAACGGGCTCAAATCCAAACTCCGAGCTGCTACAGAGATTTCATAAAAAATTTCAAGAACTCTTAGTGTGCAGCGATGTATTGTTGTGGTGGTGGGTGCTGATGAGGTATTGGTACGTTGGTGCTGGGGAAGAATAAATAAAACGGCAGAGAAGTAAATTTCCACGTGTGTGACCACTGTCCGTGACCACTGTCACAGTTGGAAGAGAAGAATGTTGCGACATAAAAACAATAATTTGCATTTTAATGTTGGTGTTGCAATTATACAATTAAAATATCCAACACTTAGCTTGACCTGAAAGTCAAACCCAGGTCCTCTAGCGTAGCAGTCGCTGAACACCACTAGACTAATGATTGCCTAATTAGTTCTGTTTTTTACTATTCATTAATTACGATACGGCCTGTTAAGTTGAGACAGTCTAATAGACTTTAAATGGGGATAGTGTCGTTATCCCCACATGGAACAAATATAGTGAAAGACAAAAACCTATTATTAGACACTTAAGTAATTTAAATAACCCCTTACTATTAAAAATTCAATGATAATGACTAAAGATAAATGGTGCTTTACGACCTTCGACGCCCTAACCTTCATTTTAGCCTTTTGTTAACCCCCAGACGGCCGACTATAAAGTATCAAAGTCCTTATACACATTGCGATGTATATCGGCAATCGTTTCATATGCCTATACATGCGATATGACAATATCGATAAAATCTCGACGCATGTTCCCCACGAAAACAAGGGCACAGCTACCAAAGTGGTGTCTTGTCGATCGTTTTGTTTGGACTTAGTAATAAAATATTTTATGCGAACGCTAAATAAATACGGGCGCTTGTATTTTATTGGCGTTTAAGGGTTGACTCGGCATTTCATTACAGCGCGTCTAAATACTCATATACATGTTCAGGTAAATGTATACAGGTTGAAATTTGATGTGTACCTGTAATAATTTTACATAGAAATACAGTTTTATGAATGTTCCCTGGTTATTAAATTTAGATTTTTATCCTAATATTTGCTAACCTGGTCTATATTTAAGTTAATAAACAAAGAGGTTTGGGTTTAAATGTTGTACAGTCAACAAAGTCAAAGTCAAAGTCAAAGTTCTTTATTGCTTCATGTGTACATAATTAGGTCTTACAGTTAAGGAGATTCAACATGAAACCCCGTTGGGGCACAGCATCGAAGAGGTAAAATTAAATACAGTTATATTAAGTTCTACACATACATATTACATATAAAAATCAAATTTTATACTTAGTTATATTTAAATAAAATAAAATTAGAGAGAATTAAATAAAATTATATTGAAATTGTACATTATTGTTCAAAATTGCCAAATTATACATTATTATTTAAACTTAGTTATGTCCATTTTACACTTACATTTAAAATTAAAAGGGAGGTAGATAACATTTTCATTTAGTTATTTTATTGCACAACGTATTATTAAAGCTATTCTTAGTATTTTCATTTTTATCTTCAAAGAATTCTTTTACCGTGTAGTAGCATTTTTGTAATAGGTAATTGTTTAGTTTCTTTTTAAATATTTCTTCATTTAGAGTATTTTTTATTTCCTTAGGTATTTTATTATATATTTTAATGGCCATAGCGTATGGACCGGCATGAAATAATGAAATAATGAAACTTCGTTAAAAAATAATCAGTAAAAAAGTATCAGGAATTGAATTGAACATTTTATTTATTACTAGTATTCCGCCCGCGGCTTCGCCCGCGTCGAGTTCGGTTATATCGCGTTTCCAAGAGAACTCACTTCAAAAGTCCGAGACAAAAACTATCCTATGTTCTTTCTCAAGGTCAACTCTATCTCTGTACCAAATTTCATTAAAATCAGTTCAGTGATTTAGACGTGAAAGCGTAACAGACAGACAGAGTTACTTTCGCATTTATAATATTAGTAGGGATGACTTTTCTAATTTCTTATTGATTTCTGACATTTACGCGAATATTATACATTGAAATAAAACTACTTTTTACGGATTTTATCGCGTATATTGATATTATTAATCCCGACGTTTCGGTAAATCATACAAATATTTGTTCCGTGTGGGGATCGAACCCACAACCCGTGGCGCAGAAGCCGATCGCTCAGCCGCTACGCCAAACGTGTCGTCATATTAAAATTAAAATAGGACATGAACCGATTAAGTAATTATTTACTAACAAGCAAACAAAACCACCTGTATGTTTATTATTTGATACGCGCGTTATAATTTTATGGCAATGCGCATGAAGGATTGACCTCAAACACGCAAGCGCAGTAAAAGTTATCCTTTCGAATCTTAACATGCACTAAATAAACATACAAATAACAGCACTACTTATCAATACAACTATCTCTTGATTGACGATTTTCCGATTACGAAGGTGCATAAATATTACATTTGTTTTGCATACAAGGGGTTCCGAACACGTATTGGGTCTGAAGCTTCGAATCCGCGTACAAACATTGAGAATCAATACACACCATTGTGCCACAGCGTAGAATATTTTTCATCGGATTTTTACGGTTCACCCAGTACGTCAATATTGCTTGACGGCTTGCAATTAGTATGTGGCAGGTAAAATGTGTTAAAGAGCTTGGAATGTACGAACATTAATAGCTTTATGCATTGAAGCCATTCAGTTCTATTGATTTACGGGCTGGCTTTGAGTGGGCGGTGATATGTGCCCGTTCAGCTATTTTCCTCTTAAGCGAGGCATGTTAGCTCTAATTTATTAAGTACCAGCCACCCAGAGGCCTAACGAGAATAATACGAGAGCCGTGGCACAAATGAGTATAATTCGATTGGCATTTATGGCCACAATTGGGTAGCTTGGAAGATTGAGGTACGGTTTGGGTTTCTACAATTGATGTATACCGAATTATTCTCGAACAACGTCACTTTGACGTTAGTAAGTAATTGCATTCTAAGAAACGTTGCCCCGCACTAGGATTTTTTCCTGTATTGGGGATGCGTTTTACAAACTCAAATTATCACATACACAAACACCGAGACCCGGAACAACTACCTGTAGATTTATTGATTTCTGACATTTACGCGAATAAAACTACTTTTTACGGATTTTATCGTGATATATTGATATTATTAATCCCGACGTTTCGGACCCTTAATAATTAACAACTAAAACATGATCATTGAATATTGTTACTTTAAAAGAGACCATGATTCTCTGAGTTTGTTTCGGCGTTTCTTCTCAGAGGTCGTCAGCTAGGAAATGCCGGCTCCATCTAGTTTTAATTAATAATTAGTAATAAATGTCATTGATCATGTAACAATAAAAAAATGTAGGGTAGCTGTCAGTAATTATATCATCAAGACGCCCACCACCTCAGTCTACCCGTGACCATGGACGCTGTAAAGGGACCGAAACGTCGGGATTAATAATATCAATATACGCTATAAAATCCGTAAAAAGTAGTTTTATTTCAATACCTGTAGATTACCTATACAAATATTTGTTCCATGCGGGGATCGATCCCACAACCTGTGTCGCAGAAGCCGATTTCTCAGCCATCATTCATTTGGCGACACATTTGGCACAGTCAAAATAAATGATATGAAGTAACACATTTAACATAATCTATACGTACTTAGTATAAAACAAAGTCGCTCCCCGCTGTTTGTTCCTCTACGATGAGATATTTTAAACTACACAACGGATTTTGATACGACTTTCACAGTGATAATTCCTTCCGGAAGGTTCATATGTACAATACATGCGTGTTGTTAGTACATTGCATCCGTGCGAAGCCGATCGCTAGTTATTAATACTTATTTGTATGTATATTATACACTAGCAAGCCTAACAGCTTTTGTCAGCAGTGTCTAGTCTGCTGACCCCCACACATGGTGATTATTAAGAAATTTGACACTATGCTAGTGTTATAATAGACTATATCCTTAACCCACTCACTCTGAGGGAAGACCCGTGCCTTGCAGTGGATGATTGCCTTGATTTATGATGGCACATAGTAACTATGTGCCATCATAAACGCTTTCACTGTCAAACAGCAAAGAGTTTTGTAACTATTAGTTACTAAACTCTTTGCTGTGCACCGTAAATTCAATCTAAATAGGCTAACACTACTACAGTTGCCTAAAGTTCGTAAGTTTCGATTGCATATTGCACATAGTTTCAAATGTCAAAAAGTCAATAGTATCGCAACTAAACACACAATTTACGTTATTTGCATAAGTAGGTACCTCACTAAGTTCTTAATTACATTTCATGTAAAGGCATTTAGCACCAATTTGAAATACTAGTGAATTATGTAAAACGCCAAATGCACTGCAGTTGAACAAATTATTGTTTACAATAGACCCGATATAATTAAATGATAATTTGCTTCGTAAAGTGGTTTTTATTGCAAATTATGTGAATATTGCAGCTAGATGGGAGTAAACAAACATAATTATGACAGCTAAGAAAAAAAGAATAATGCTTACTTATAAGTGTACTTCCCTACATAAATTATAAATGCGAAAGTAAATCGGTCTGTCTGTCTGTCTGTTACGCTTTCACGCCCAAACCGCTGAACCGATTTTGATGAAGTTTACAGTGGTACAAGATAGATTAGGCCTTGCAACAGGATGTAGGCTATCTTTGGTCTCCAGAAGCCTTTTTTTAGGAATGTTGGTGAACCGCGGGCAACACTAGTATTATACACCGTGATTTTTTTTTCGTCTTACAGCCGAAAGGAAACCATTATTTCAATATTATTTCTAGTATATATGGGACTAAGTCTGAAATATTAAAAAAAGGGAGCTGTTTCTTAGAAAAAAGATCCAAGTCCCTCGACAAAATGTAGGATATAGCCGTTTTTTTTTCACTTCATGGTTGATCCCATACAAGAAATTGTTGATCATGATGAATAGAAGTATATTCTTTCGGCTGTAAGACGACAAAAAAACACGGTGTATATTATTATCTACACTCCTTTTTAATCCCCATTCACCTTTCTAGGTCAGCTTTCGACCTCAGAACCTCTAAATATTATAAAATATTTTATCAAGAGAACTATGTAACTCGTTTAGAAACAAAAATATTTTTAAATATTCGCTAAGCTGGGGACTAAAGAATTTATTACGTGCCTGCGTTACTGTTTTCCAGTGTAACTTTGTAAGTCAAATGAAATTATGAGATTTTTCTGACATAATATTTCATCATCAACCCATATACTGTTACCACGGCTGGGCACGGGTCTCCTCTCATATTGAGAAGGATTAGGCTATAGTCCACCACGCTGCAGGTTTTCACGGTGCAGGGTCACGGTGTTTTCCTTCACCGTTTAAGCGAGTGATAATTATTGAAATAAAACTACTTTTTACGGATTTTATCGCGTCATATTGATATTATTAATCCCGACGTTTCGGACGCTATAATATTCGCGTAAATGTCAGAAATCAATATGACTGATAATTAATCATTATTACGCACATGAATTCGAAAATTCAGAGGTGCCTTGGGCTGGAGCTCGAGCCCTTTGACTTGGTAGTCCAATGGTCATACCACTAGGCTGTCATTGCTTTTTCACATAATATTTACCTTCTTAAAATAATGCCCAAGAGTGTATTACTACTAATGTACACCCACAGATTGTTTGTATGTTTTAGACCTCTTGAATTTGAATCCAAAGTTAATAATAAGAATTTTGTTGAAAAATGCAATAAAAAATGCAACCTTGCACTAGCAGCCGCGCTTCTTTCTTAATAGAAAGACTGGCGCTATAGTCTCTATTGACCATAGCGCCAGTTAAATGAGTATAAGAGGGCTTAGAAGTTGGAATGTTTGTTTTAAGATTAACACCTCTTAAATAAGTAAAAGCAAAACCAAATAATATACTACTATCTATGTATATGCTTTTCATTATTCGACGGTGCAGTGGCACAGAAGTATTAAAGAGCTTGCCTCGTGCGATAAAATCTTATAGGAGAGATTTCACGAGGATAATATGGATAGGAAGGAAGGATAAAGGAGTGTGAAATAAGAAGGTTAATAATCTAAAGAATGTCTACACATATTTCTTAAGCACAGAGGCCAGAACATCAAGCTGCCACAATCTGTCAAATTTCTTTGATTGATTTTCAACTTTAATACATAACAATATGGTTCATATTCAATTGAGAAAATTTGACAGTTTTGGATAGCTTGACCTGCTGGCGTCTGTACCTACACAAAACTTCCTACAAAGCACATCGTCGCCATCATCATATCAGCCACAGATCCACTTATGCTTTCTCAAGCAAAGCTGTGACGATCAAATGAATAATATATGTGAATATTACCTTCAAAGTGAGAGTGAATTGGCATTATTTGAGCTTGCGTGCTACATCCTCGGCAGCATCGTCACTTACCATCAGGTGCGGTGTTGCCAAACGCACTCAAATAATTAATAAAAAGTAAAAAAATAATAATGATAAAATGATATTTATATCTGTAATGCAAGGAATTATGCGGTAGGGACATTTTGTGAAAGGGACATTTTGCGAAAAGGACATTCTGTGAAAGGGACATTTTGCGAAAGGGACATTCTGAGAAAGGGACATTTTGCTACCTGTAGTCATTTTGAGAAGTGGTCATTTTGCGAGAGAGAACTTTTAAAGACACTTTTACAAGTCAATAATAAACTAAAATACATTGAAGTCATCATTCTTCGAGCCTTTTCTCAACTATGTTGGGGTCCGCTTCCAGTCTAACCAGATGCGGCTGAATATCAGCATTTTACACAAAGCGACATCAGACCTCCGCAACCCAATTTCTGGGTACGTAATACCGATATCCTGAGAATAGAGTAGTTGTCAAGATGTTTGGACTACTAACGACTACTCGACGTGCTCTCCGAGGCACGGAGGGGTCTTGAAGTGTTAAGAATGGTCACACACCAGACTTGCCGCGGCTAGTTCAGCTTATCCTTGCAGATCGTTTGATAAGCGTAGTAATCACTGGGCATGTTGATAATCGATTATCAACATTACTATGATTAAGATGATGTGCAATGCTGTGATTGAGATGACAGGAAGCAAAGGTAAATATATCTTTAGCTGAGATATGTATACCTTTGAGATAATTTTACCTATTTCAATCCATTAACAATAATCGACTAATCGATTATCAACATCACTAGTAACTACTTAGCCACGCCCACGCCACCCCTAATGCATTCAAGTAAAAAATAAATAAAAAAACATCCCGATTCACTCCTAGCAACCTTTATTATCTGCCATTTCGAAAAAACCAAATTCCCAAATTTAACCAAAAATAAAACGTATTCTTTTATTCTGAATACCTATCACTAGATACAAAAGAATTTAAATTGAACTATCTATTTTTATAACAAATTGAAGCTTTCAGAGAATACAAAGACTCAATAAAGTAAGATTTTTTGTCCGTCGTTGCGTTGCGCTGGCGTGTATTTCTTATCTTGAACAAAAAAGTTTACTATTCAAACGTTAGCATAGAAAAAATATTCAAACTATTTTATTTAGAATTTTCATATACATATATTATTAGTAAGTAGTTGATATAAATAGTCAGCTATTTTGAAGATTTTTACAGTCTATGGTTCTAAAAGCACATTATTCAATTAATAATGGCGATATATTTCGAGTTCCTAATTTTTCATTTGAATTTGAATTTAATAAATATTAATGAAATATTAGGCAAAAAAATTAAATTTAAATTTAGAAAATTTAGAATTCAATTGATATTCTAAATGTTCTGCAAAAAATATAGAGGCGTTTTTTCCCCTGCTATATAGGGCCTCTTTCTGGTCCAAGAATGCGCACATCACAACTCCTCTCCGCTACGCATCTCCTCTCCGCTTTGGTGGAAATAACCTGCCAGCTTCGCAGCACATCTCCTCTAGTCTCCTCTCCTTTCCGCTTTGGTGGATACCGGGCCTTAAACGTGTGCCGGAGCCGATGGGGAAACAGCAATGTGTAAATGATTTCATTTACACATTGCTGTACGTACTGCATTACATACTGTACTGCATTTGCAGTACGTAATTTGTGAAACTATGTATATGTAAGGTGTCGTGTTGTTGTTCAGCACACGTACTGTAAAAGCCTTCTGTGTGGCTCATCCTTTAATAATCAGCATAATTATATAAAAAATCTTTAATATTCCAAACTTTTTTAAATGCAGTTCTCGTTAGTGGAGTAGAGGAACTCCTCTCCTTTCGAGAGCATCACTGAAGACGAATAAATAATGACGTCATTAGGATGAACAGTATCTCCGTTACGTATACGCATACTTTAAAAAGCAGTAATTCTAGTAATATAAAAAAATATTTGTTTGTTTGTCCTCTATTCATTCGTTTTGATGACTATAGCCTGTAACACAATTTCCGGTCAATGTAAACAAAGCTTTGTAATAAAATTGCACGATTGAAATCAGTATTCACAGTCACTCATAGTTCAGTTAGCATTTTATTCATTCAAACTTAATTCATTGTAACTGCGTTGTTTTTGTTTACAAGTGTCAGCGGAATACTTTAAACAAACAATGAGTATTGTTTAACCCGATTTTACCTTCACTAGATACATTTTGCTACCGTCTATAGGACGAGCTCTATGTAACACGAGCTGATGAAAAAGGCGAATACAATTTTCATTTCAGAGAGTCCCACTTCAGATAAAAATACACGCCTTTTTAATGGTTCAATTGCGACTATGACTTGGCCAACTCATGGCCGACATTCTATTTAAAGTATATGATACCTCAACGATAAATACCCTGGAAATCAACACAAATAGCAAAAGGAATAGCGTAACGAATAAGATTAATATTTTTTATCACTCGCTTAAACGGTGAAGGAACACACCGTGAGGAAACCTTTCTTGACGGTGTGTGAAGTCTGTCAACCAACACTAGGCCAGCGTGGTGGACTATAGCCTAATCCCTCTTAATTTAAGGGGAGACCCGTGCCCAGCCACTGCTGCAACCCATATACTGTCCCACTGGACAGTATCCATATACTGTCCAGTGGGACAGTATACAGTACATATGGGGAAATTTCTTATACGTTCATCATCAACCCATGTTGATGATGAACGTATAAGAAATTTCCTACCACGGTCATGGAGAATATCACGAATCCCATTGCTGTAACATATAGGGCACGGGAACGTAACTGAGGTTTTAGTTGGTAAGAGTTCGAAATACCCTTTTTTATAGTACGAAAAAATACTCATGGATCATCCCCCATCAGGAGGCCGAGGGGTATGTGGGACTCGTACCTACTAAAAACCGCACTTTCCTTAACTTTCCCTATAGTCATGGCATGGATCCGTGAAATTTGGCACGGCCATGACAGGTCCGAAATACCTTGCCACTTCCCGAGGTGGCAGATGATCCATCAGGGTATACCGTACTTAAAAAAAGGTATAGAAACTTTTTTGTAAAATCATGTGAACAACTTCCAGCTAATTTGTGTGTAGCTACTAAGGTCTAAAAGCATCGTTCTCTTGGATATTACTTAATATTACTTGAGAATATATGTGGTCCTTTGGCTTAGACTGGAATACAGCACCAGTAGACCTGTAATATCATCATCATCCTCCTACCCTTATCTCAAATTACTTGGGGTCGGCGCAGTATTTCTTTTCCTTCCATACGTCATCTCTTTTAGCCATTATCTCATCATTCACTTCCATTGTAGCCACATTATCATCTCGCACACAGTCCATCCATATTTTTTTTGGTCTCCCTCTTCCCTAAATACATCTACAGTCATGCTCAGCATCTTACTAGTAACATGTTCTTCACTTCTACGCATCACATGTCCATGCAGTGGTCCTGTAATAATTATCTAAAATATAATTAACCCTATCCGGGCGACAATACACGGCCGTGCACCGTCGAGGTAGCAGTAAGACTAGAAATAGCTAATACTAACGAACATATCGAATCCGAATACATCTAAACTCTGTGGAGATATCATAGTTTATGGCCGCTCTGACGTTGCCAGTGCGGTATTGAACAGTAATAAAGCATACTTTTCCGTAGCACATGTAAAATTTATATCCATTACAGTTTAACGGCGAATGGCAACAAAGCCTAGATACTCAACAAAAACAACAGTCACAAGCCGACATTGACATATTTATCACAATATGCAGCGTCACATCACTCTATGGCATAGGATGTTTAAATGCCGGACGTAATCAAGGCTGGGGACATAAAAACCTTTGTTTTGCAACCATCATGGCGGCACAACAGTTGTAACACCATTGCGGTATAGGGTTAACACTCTTATACAGTCAACAAAAGAGATTGGTATACAGGTAGCGAACGAAATCTGCATCTTTACACAGATTGTGATTTAAATAATTACCCGCCAGAGGGTTTGATGTGTAGCAGCTTACAATTCCTGCGTTATACATTATTACACAATCTTTAACAAAACACAGATGTTTAATTAGCTGCCTGTATACTTAACTCTTTTGTCGACCGTACTATGCATGTAGGTTTATTAGGAGCTCGCGGTAACTAATAACTACGCTGACCAATCTATCTGCAAGTTAAACTGCGCTAGCTGCGATCAGTCTGTGGATGGGTGTCCATTCTTAAAACATCCAGATCCCTTCGTGCCTCGGAGAGCACGTAAAGTCGGCGGTCCCGGTTGTCATACGAACACCTATAACAATCGTTAGTAGTCAGAAGCCCAATAAAACCGTTGATGATGATAATGATGATTATACCCAGAAATTGGGTCGCGGTCTGATGACATTCCTACAAGTCATCATCAACCCATATACTGTTCCACTGCTGGGCACGGGTCTCCTCTCATATTGAGAGGGATTAGGCTATAGTCCACCACGCTGGCCTAGTGTGAGTTGGCAGACTTCACAAACCGTCGAGAAAAATCTCTAGAGTATGCAGGTTTCCTCACGATGTTTTCCTTCACCGTTTAAGCGAGTGATAATTAATTATTAATACGCACATGAATTCGAAAAGTCAGAGGTGCGTGCCTTAGGTTAGACCTTCGACTTGGCAGTCTAATGGTCATACCACTAGGCCATCACTGCTTCCTTTTACTTCCTTCAAGTAAAATGCTGATATTCAGCCGTATCTTGTTAGACTGGCAGCCGACCCCAACATAGTTGGAAAAAGGCTAGGATGATAACATTATGCATGTAAGTTAATTATGCTACTCCATTTTTTGACGATCTCTGTGGTCTAGCGGTTCGACTGCTGATCATGGGGTCGAGGATTCCCACAGCACACAAATATTTGTGTGGATAAAACATGAGTATTTGTGTTTGTCTGGGTGTTTCTTATGTATTATAAGTATGTATTTACAAAAAAAAAAGTCTATAAGTATTATATTCATTGTCTAGTACCCATAGTACAAGCTCTGCTTAGTTTGGGACTAGATGGTGTTGTGTAAAATGTCCCAAAAATATTATTTATATTATTATTGATACAGTCAGCAACGATAGTCGCCTACTATGATGAAATCTTCAAAAAGCTTTGACATAATTATGATCGGGAGATTGCTGACCGGTGAAGACAGTGCTAACTTTGCCATAATAAAATTATAATCAAATGAAACGTTTTGATGCTGTTTTGTTTTCAAAATTTGACTGTGTGCAGCGTTTGTCGTTGCTGACGGTACTCTATGGTAAACGTTTAATAAATCTATCTATTGTTATGGGTTAACTAGGTTCAATTCTGTACAGGTATACTTACTGCTTTGTATGGAATTGATATGATTTTAAAATTGGCTAAATTCTATACAGAGGTACAGTTACTAATACCTCTTTAATTATATGTATAGCGGTATACTTAAAAATACCTCTACATTCCAAACATAATTATAATAAAGAAACGTGAGACACTTTAAAAGTTTAACATCTCGCTCGATAGATGGCGTTAAGATCGAATTAAAAGTCGCTATGGTTTCGTTCACAAAATAGAATAGGGTTAACAATTGTGCAAAGTCAGATCACCCTTCCTATATTCCTATAAGCTTCACTGAATGCTACGTTATACGTCCAAAAGAAAATTTTTGAAAAGAGAGTGAACTGTCGCAAGTTCACTTTTATTATTAAATACTAAATTCTACTACTAACTATAGGCCTAAGTATAGCTAACGGTGAAGTAAAATTACTTTTATTATTTGTCTGTAAATCTTCCTTAGATTAGAAAGTAGTAACAATAAATTAAAAAACCTGAGAGGTGACCCGTACCCAGCAGTGGGACTGTATTGGGTTGATGATGATGATTTGCCTCATTAGTCTAGTGGTCCTAAGCGCGACTGCTACGCTAGAGGTCCTGGGTTTGATCCCCAGGTCAAGTATTATTGGGTTTTTCTATGAAATTCTCAGTAGCAGCTCGTAGTCTGAATTTGTGCCCGGTTAAATGGCAATAGGCTCACCCCCTATAACATGGGACTTAATCCTAGATCCCCACACGGAACAAATATTTGTATGATCTACATGTAGTTGTTCCGGGTCTGGGTGTTTGTGTATGTGAAAGTTTGTGTTTGTGAACGCACCCACGATACAGGAGAAAATCCTAGAGTGGGGCAAATTCTTATTAAAAAAAAAACACCTCTGCCTAACCATACAGGCGTGATGGTATGTATGTATGTATTCAAATTTAGATAATTTATTGGAAACATAAAAAGATATTACAGATTTTTTGTCGCAGTCATTTCAACCTCTAAGACGGTAGAGGTTAGCGTTCCAATTCTTGTTCTTGACAATTTAGATACAATAACTAATCTATTTTTTTTTCCAATTCTCCATAATATATTCATATACAGTAATGATAAAGTCTGTCAGTCAAAAGTAGGTAACTTCGCTTTAAGGTAGGTATTACGGGGAAGCGCTAAGAGTATTAGAAATGGAGATAATACATTATTGTTGTGTCCTAAGTAGTAAATAATGAATATAATATATACCTTAGGTGAGCACTGACAGAAATTTAGAAAACTCTCATGAGATTGGGAAAAATTAAATTATCCCGAGGTACCTACACTACAAGTATCAACTAGTTATAAGTATATAAAATAGAAAAACATACGTTCTGTAGCCATAAAAAGTTTTAGAGAATAAATATGGGCCGTTTCATCAAGATAGGCACACATTTTTGCGCAACAACAATATGAACATAAATTTTGTTCTATCTTTTTGCCTGTAAAATGTACATACATGCTTTATTTAATATTGTAGAATATCATCAGCCTTTTTTTCGCGGCGTACCTGAAATAAGGTTTGTAACGAAGTAGGTATCATTACCAAAGTCTGTAGCCGAGTTATTTTATTCTGTGTGAAATGTCGGTCGCCCAGTCCGTAGGTCGGTTAATTTCTATGCAAATGCCTCAGATTGGAGCACAGTTTGTTATGACCACGGGAAGGCATCCCGGTGCCCAGTACTCTATACGGATTTGGACTTACATTATGCGCCATCTGGGCCAACGGACCATGTCGATACATGTTCCACACAACATACGCAGCTCTTGTAAGAGGTTAATTAATGTCTGGTGTAGAAGGGTTTTACAACGACCAGTTAAATGCCATCTGCATACAACGACTCCCAGCGATATTTACCAGGTTGTCTCTCCATTTCGTTGAAGACCGTCCGCTGAGCTTTCTGGTGCGCGGTCTCCACTTGAGAACCTTTGTCTATGGAGGAGGAGGTTTGTTAAGCAGTGATGATGACGATAATAGAAGGTTAGTCTTCGTTTTATCACGATCATCATCATTAACCATACTGTTCCACTGCTGGCCCGTACCCAGTACCCAATCTCCTATCAGAATAGGTATGTAGTCCATCACGCATCGCTGGCCTAGTGCGGGGTGGCAGACTTCACACGCCATCGAAAAAATCCGTAATTGAAGTTTCCTCACGATGTTTTCCTTCACCGTTTAAGCGAGTGATAATTAATTATTATTAATGATTTCGAAATGTCAGAAATTCATGCCTTAGATTTGAACTCAAGACCGACTGATTTCGCAGTCCAGTGGTCATATTACTTGGCTATCACCCAATGCTTCTTTGTTATTAGTTAGATGTTTAATAATGATTAATAATTACGGCCTACTATCAGTCACGCGCGGTGTGTGTAATTACATTTTGCCGAAATTAATGTTCGGTGAAATGACACAAATTGAATGTGCATATCGGATAATGACGTTATAAAACTTAAAAAAGAGGTTTTAACAATGAAACCTCTTTTAAAAAATAAAACCTATTTATTCTCAAGAAACGTTTACTTTACTTTAAGTACTGTCGCTATAAACGCTCGTTGTCAATATTCACATTCACTTTTGTTCTAATTTCAAATCATTCTACCATGTCCGTGTCCCCTAATAAACTCCTTTACAGGAGGTTCGGTATCTGAATTCATTTATAATTAAATTCACCTTCAATAAGGCGTATAGACGAGCGGTCACCGATAAAGATTTGTAAATGTTTCAGTGACTTTTCCCAACACATTGACAGTATTTTGTTTCTCCTGTGGCCATCTTCATGGACACATACCGACTAAGGATCTGCTAGATAGACTCTTATCGACAAAAGAACCCAATTGAATTCCTCCATATGAATAAAGCCATGGTTACAAAGAGTCGAAAGCCTAAAAGACTAGTGTGACTTTAATTTATCGTATTTCTCAATAATTGGTTGCGGGAAACAGATGACAGTGCCTTCTTGATATAAGTATCTTGGTTTCTCCGTATGATATTCAGCTGGGTCGACATACGTGCCACAATATAATTTTGTCGTCATATATTTCATGCCAAGACAATGGTTAGAGGTTAAATAGTGCAACGACATATGCATGTCGCAAGACGAAACTATGTAGCAAAAGATTAAAGAGGTAATATAAATACAGAAACATACCATTACAACAGTATTCCTTGAAGATTTAGATAGAGGTGCACTAATGACTACCCACAATTCGCTGGTTGAGGTTGGCAAGTATATTTCCATTAAACATGCACTAATGCAATTCCGAGCTGCTACTGAGAATTTTCTCGAAAAACTCAATAACAGTTTGCCCGGGAATTGAACCCAGAACCTTGATCTTAGCAGTCAAGCTTACGACCACTAGGCTAAGGAGCTAATGCTATATGAAAAATCAGAAAAAATCTTACCGGTATTTCTACCACATTGTCGTGATCAAAGTAACTGTTTTGTTATGATAAGCTTACATAATAATGTTCTAGAACTCAACGGTGCTGTACAAGCTTGCTTGGAGCTAACATTTCACTACGTTCATAGTTTTGAATAAATTATGTTCCACACAGTATATTCTCCTCTCTATTGTAACGTTTAGCACTAAAAACATGTTCCTAGGTAACTTACTCAACATGTAATAGCTGCTAAAATTATAGTGCAACTTAATAAACTCGTGAAATGCAGTTTTGAATAGAGTGGGTGAATATGCTTTCGAAATAAATTAAAACTATAATTTCTACCGCTTCTAGTATGTTACTCGAATATACGAATTTTGGTCTTCAAGAGGCTTTAATATTAGGTATATAATATTAAGTCGGGATTAAACAAACTAACTGAATCCATGTCAATATAGAATCAATTAACTTGGTATATAAACATCGATTTGCAAAGTTTCCCAAAGAAAACCCAAACGAAATCCAAAACAACCAATGTTCGGTCTATTTTCTTCGATATCGAAGCAAAATACAACATCTCATTACGTGTCTTATCAACGACAATCGTGTCTTCATTACTTGCTGCACAGACAGACCACTAATAGTCGATTCTAAATCAATATAAGGCTCGCTACACACCAACCGACATCAGCGCAACATTACGGCGGCGGGGGGCGTTCATCAATTCTCTTTATGGGCACTTTCTTTCGCCATTGTCACTATCAGCGGGTGTTGGGTGTCACGTTAAATTTTACGACACAGACTCATTTGTGCGGTACTGTCAGTCATTTTTGGGAGTTCAATAATCGACCTCGTTTCGTCCTTAGTCTCGAAACATTAAGAGTCTCGGGCCTCAGAACATTTTCTGTGAGATATTACAATGTTTTACTCGAGTATGAAATACTGTATTACGGAGATACGTACGGGTAAAAGCTTTTTACGAACGGTAAATTATACAGTATCTTATATAGATATAGATATAACATACTGCACTATATGTAATAAGCTAGTGAGTCTTCGTACCCGAGTAATAGGCAAAATTAATACACTAATGGGTTTACTAACTTTCTCACAACTTTATTATAATTTAGGAAGTAACCTTAACCATTAACCTTACGTTAATTAACTAGTGAAACTTGATACACAAACGACAACCAAAATGTCTGCACGAAATCGACTTTCAAATTTCAACATCCCCCATTTTGCAAATCATTAGGTGAAAATATCTCATTAAAATAATCTCATCGGGCACGTACTTACATTTCCTACGTTTTATGTATAATCTTCGTTATTAAAAGTGGTATTCCTCAACGATTTTATCTGTAATCTCGAACACAACCGCAATCAGACAAAAGTAGGTCGAGCGGCGGGAAGGATTAGGTAAAATTTAAGTACCGGAATGATTTAAGGGCCGAGGCGCCACACGGCACACTTAGGGCTGACCGGACGCCCTAAATTGGATAGCCAACACGTTAAGTTAAACCCAATTGCAGAATCTGGGAAGGTGAAAGTACATATATCTAAGGTAACACCTTAACTGGAAGTATATTCTGAAACACATCTTAACTAAACACATTTTAATTAAGTGTTGATTTCTAAAATATCTGCGGGAATTAATGTGATTCACAATTTCGTAGATAAAGTGAATATCTAATTCACTTTAATTTTTTTACTATTCCTGTTATTGGTGTTTACTATGATATGATAGAATTTATATGATTCACATCATAGGAAAATAGGGTATATTTGACTCATAAGTATGTAGATCGTAAAAAGCAGATTAAAAGCCTGACTCATCATTGGTTATTCATTGACTCATTCATGGATCATCTGAGTAGTAGGTATAAGACATTTCCTGTCGAATACAACTTACGTAGAGCCTCCTTTCTAGAGCAGAACAGGCCCGTAATATACCAAAGCATCAGTCTAGACTGCTATTGTCTAAAAATCGTCACTCAATGATTTCAGAATTGTTCATTGTGACAGTTTTTCTACGAAATCTGTCAGACCTTATGTCATTTGGAGGCAATGGATCAACATTCTGATACAACTGAAATAGCAGACTCGGGCCCCAAGGTGCCTGCGCAATGTCGAACACTGTGTATGTACCACCATTGAGTCCAGTTTTCCACATACCTATAGGACACTAGCACTTACCTTGGACTGCCAAGTCAAAGGTCTCGAGTTCGAATCCAGGGCCCGCATCTCTGACTTTTCGAATTAATATGCGTAGGTATTAATAATTAATTATCACTCGCTTAAATGGTCATGGAAAATATCGTGAAGAAACTTGCATGCCTTAGAGATTGTCCTCAACGGTGTGTGAAGTCTGCATTAGGCCAGCGTGGTGGACTATAGTCTCTCAATCTGGAGGAGACCCGTGCCCAGCAGTGAGTCAGTATATGGGTTGATGATGACAGAGTTAAATAATTCATTCATTTCATAACAACACGTTTTACAAGAGTACTTACTGCCTGTTGCTGAAACCCAAAATCCGTACAACCTTGGACCGTCAACCCTACCACCAACAAAGTTTTATCTGACCCGGGCACATGGCTAAGTATAATCCTAATTAATTAGTAGATAGAACGCGCTCAGATATTACACCGACGTGAAGCTACGGGTGTGTCCTTACAATAAACATTGAACATAAGCTACACATGTTTACTGTAGCGACATAAATTACTTTTGACTTAGGTAAATATTTTATAAATTTATTTTTTCTTTCACAAAATATCTGATTTGAATATTTTTAGCATGCGAAATACCATATTTTTTGTTTCATAAATATTATTAACGCTTTAGTTTTTTTCTAGAATGGCGCCTCTTTTATTAAATCTCTTTAGAATAGGTATTCTTATTTTTTTCCAGAAAAAAACAGACGCAATTTATAATTTGTGCTATACTTTGTAAAAGGTTATGCTAAAGTGAGGTGGTAAATTAATTATATAATTATTTATTTTAATATTTGACCTAACAGCTTCATTAGCCTAGTTGTCGCAAACATGACTGCTATGTTAGAGGTTCGAATTACAGGTCGAGCAACGTTATTGGGATTTTCTATGAAATTCTCAGTTAGGATTTGTGCCCGGTTGATGGCTATATTCTTTCCCCCTATTACATGGGACTTAAACATTCGGTGAACTGTAAGTTCATTAATACACCTCTGCCTAATCATCGGGATATGAATGGCGTAACCATTATACAATTTGAGTAGAGAATTCCATTAAATATTTAATTTATTAAATGTCATTAATCGTTGTATGTTGATTACAGATCCAGTTCTCTGGTATTTTTAGGACCAATAAACGGTCTTTTTTCAAACTTGAAAGTACTACTGAAAGTTTCATAGAAAAACATAATAACATTTTGTTCGAGATGGAATTTGAAGTCAAGATCTCACTCGGTAGATGCACTTGCAGCCGCTCCAACATCGAAGTTCATGTAAAAAGAACATCTACAGCAAAAGAGGAAAACAGTAAGTATGAATGTTCGAACAAATCAAATATTCAATATTCAATATCGCTTGCACCTCTCAGCTATTCTTGAATAGCACGTGTACATTTGCCACTCGATTGCATTGCTCTATACGATCGTACGTAGGCGGTAACGTTCATGTATTGTTGTAAGACTTCCGATTGCTCATTTCATTACGTTCGCCGGTTCGCTACTCATTCCAGACAGCATGGTTGGGACTTTATTATGTAGCTACATAATAGTTAAAAAAACACACATGTTATATGTTAAAAATCGTTTAAGAATTATCTTGGTATTTTGCAAAAAGCTCGTATCTCCATTTTGGCAAAAAGCGGTCGAATCATCTCGCCAACATCTCCACTTTGGCAAAAGCGGTCGAATCAACTGACAAACCTTTCCACTCTGGTAAAAAGCGGTTGAGTCAACTAGCAAACGTCTCTACTTTGGCAAAAAGCGGTCGAATCATCTCGCCAACATCTTCACTTGAGCAAAAAGCGGTCGAATCATCTCGCAAACATCTTCACTTTGGCAAAAAGCGGTCACATCATGTCGACAAAATCTCCACTTTGGCAAAAAGCGGTCGAATCATCTCGCAAACATCTTCACTTTGGCAAAAAGCGGTCGAATCAACATCTCTTCGACCGACCTCCCCTGAGTTATAGGAGGCTTTTGTGGCCGAAAGCCTTGCTAACATTGCAGCAGTTGGACACAAAAAATATAATAAATAATGAATTAATCTGGTATCATCCTGCAATGGGTTGTAGAACTCCCCAAAATGTGGTTATGTACACTATGATTAATTGAGACTAACAGATCTTCCCAAATCCTCCGCTATAGCTCTTTTTCAAAAGGCCATTTTAAACATTATCTTACAAACACTGAAAATTAAGGAAACTCGAGATGTATTTTCCATCATAAAGTTATGTTCGTGTACATATACATATTATGAAGAAGCCATATATTATATGAGATACGGCCTCCGAACGTTAGCATCGCCAGAATCAAAGCAATCGTTACGGCAACAGTTTACAAGAAACTTTTGATTTGTATTTAAATGTATATTTCTACATATTATACTTATGACAAAGCCCCACCAAAAACTTCACGGTGACATCTGTCGAATAGTATATCAAAGCTGTTTTATCGAATTCTCCTTACAAAACTCAACTATAAACTAAACTTATGGTACGTAGTATTCTAAATGGTACTATTGAAGTAAGTTTATCTCGCTCCTAGCTTTTGTTTCTAAGTAGGTATTTACGTGGGAGAAACAAAAGCTAGGGACGTCAACGTCTTAAATATTTTTTTTATAATCCTGTATGCTAATATAATATATACTATTACAGTAGAGAACTACATCGTATTCCATTATCATACCATTACGCATGTTTTCTGAAAAGGGTTACAGCGGTGTACCAATGTACACCCACAGTTCGCCGGTATGATTAGGTCCTATGTAATAGGGAGCGAGCCTAATGCGATAAACCGGACACAAATTTCCGAACTCCGAACTGCTACTGAGGATTTCATAGAAAAACCCAATAGCACTTTGCTCGACCAGGGAATCGAACCCTCTAGCGTAGGAGTGGCGCTTAGGACCATTAGACTAACAAGGCAGTTTTTTAAATAGTGATGTGAAAACGTGGTAAGTAATATATTTTTTAAGTTTACTTATAAGAACTTCTCTGTTTGAATCTGTTTGTTTTCCCTAATGTAATAAATTAAAATAAGTGTGAGAAGTTTCTTATCGAAACCTAACAACATTTTTTAAGTAATCACAACGTTTACTTTTTGCTGATTGTACTGGGTTCAATATAATTTTCGCTCCACTACCATCTAGTCTACTCCAGTATCCTCCAGTATACTCCAGTAGTACAATCTTCTATATAATCAGGTTCATGCAAAGTTGGAACTGCAAACTGAGTAGGTATTCTACATTTGAACAGTCCGAACTCATTTTTAGCCGAGATCTCATGCACAATACCTCGCTCACGACCTTCGTTACTCAATACAGTTTTATTACATCTATTATACAACACAGTTTAATACAGCAAGGCTATAAAGTCGTTTACAATTAAATTTTTTATACGTGTCTCTTGTAACTGTGACGGTCAACGACCTATATTTAAGACAGAAAACATATCTAAGCATGTAATATAACACAATATAAGTAAGGATATAGGAATGCTTCGTCAAGAACTAAACTAAAAACTTTTATGGCGTCTATCTTCAGATCCGTTTTTCAAACTGCAGGACTGTCTCAGAAGTCTAGAACCTATTCTATCAGAGATAAAAAAATAATCGTCATAAAAAAACATACAGATAATAAAATATACAGATGACTATTATTAACAAACTTCCTTTTTTGAAATCGAATCACCAAGCAGTTTACTCTTTAACATTGTTAATATAATATAACCTAGATCTAATTCCACAGTTACATCTAGATCCCACCTACATCTAGTTCCTATCTTAAATCTTTGAAGTGTTCAATCTCATATATGATAATTATGTATATATATTGTAAGAATCTGTTATCACTAGGGTCTCAATGCTCCAGACGCTCTATGTAAATAATTATTGAATAATATACCACAACCCTATCATGTACAAAGAAACAGCGCTGTGCTTGCTAATGAGGACACGATCAATAAATACCTTTTAGCAAAGCGACTGAGTATTTTTTCCGTTTTTTACGGTATCTTTTTGCCATTATTGTCATCATCATCATCAACCCTGGGAAGGGTTGGTGATGATGATGGATGAACTTCTTGGCACTGGTAGTCTTTCAGAATGAGGGGATTAGTTTAGTAGTCCACCATGCTGGCCTAGAGCAGGGTGGCAGACTTCACACCCCGCGAAATCTCTCAGCCAGGTTTCTTCACGAATGGTCTCTCCAATCCAGCCGCCCGCAGGCCACAGCTCATGGAGGCCGAAGGTCTAACCAACAGGAATGCTGGCCTGAAGTTATGTTATGTTCTACTTCCATCCACGTGAAACATACGTCGTACAAAGAGAACAACATAAACCAGTCACATAATTCTTTATTTATCTGTTTTCTAATTCACGTCTACCACATTTGCATCAACAAACCACCATTGATTAACAAAACGTGTGACGTGTGGGCGTCGAACCAATAACGTGCGTTTTAACGATGCTTATAATTAAGTCGTTTCTAAAAGTAAGAAAATCTTTTTAAACATTCCTTGGTTTGTGTAACACTGTGTATAATCAAGTTCTCGCTCTAATGGTTGTATCCATTTTAATGTATTCTTGAGTAAATCTTAACAGTTCTTTTAAGTTAATTGACCGTGAAAGTCTCAACTCTACTCATAGTCCACGATACTGATGTGATTTATGCGGTTTCTTTAAAAAAAAAGAGACATTAAAACATTCTTGCCAATGTTATAGTTTTCCGTTATCTATACTGAAACACTAGGAGGCGGTAAGAAAGGGCGTTTTAGGAGCTGTCTAAATGTAAAAATGACGTTGATAATAAAGTACTAGCTTGAATAAATGATTTTAACTTTGGCTATGCCACCAGATAAATATCCCCTGCGGATACAACATTCCAAATTTTTTTTTAATAAACATAATACTTGTGTATACTTTGCGATTGTATAAAAATCTTGCATTCGAGAAAAATTATATCTTAACTTAGGGACTCCACTCAGTGGTGGCTGACGTTGTTTCACACGAAAGTAATATACACAAGAAATTTAGTTTGAAATTTTCGCAAAATATTTACACTAAGCTTTCCTAACGATTTTCTTAAATACTACTTTCTCCCGGTACACTGGCAACACAATATCAAAGATACCTTTCCGGGGTCGTTAAACTTTGCTCCACCCACGCACATTAAGCCGGACTGTGTCAACATGCACTGCAGTTTGCCTTTCTCCGTTCAAAAATCCTAGTCTAGTACCATGACTCATTTTATAGATCCACTTAACACAATGACTCATTACCTTAATAATGATAGCGATACAACCCTACCAACAAATTAAGAACCTGTCCGATTTTGAACTTTATTACTACAGTGAAAACGGCTATAGTAACAGCATAAATAACAGGAAACAGTCTCTAGGGATGCATGTTCTTTACTGGAACGTCACGCGATCAGCGGCGCCAGGCCCTGTTTTAACCTAATGATAATCAAATGAATTTTCGCCGCTACATTTATTTGTTGTCCTTGTCTTTTATAGTTGTGTAGACGGGGAGCGATATAGTGTTCGTGTTTACATTTTGGCGAGTCCCTTGTTTTATTGATTCCCATGTAAACAGCGGTCGAGGAACATTGAGTTTGCGATATATAAAGACCATAGATTTACTTTTTGGACGTCAGTTACGGTTTATGGTTTAATACTTTTATATTCTCGAAAGATTTCTACAAACAGTTAGAGAGAAAATACTATATTTTTAATTTAAAAGTATTATAGGCCGAAGTATTATAGTATGTAGATGCTAGTTACAAAGGGTAGTCGCAGAACGTATTCATACAGAACTAATCGTATGCGCATCGTTACTGGAATAATGGATTTTTGGAACAAAATTGTACAGTAGCATTTTGAACTTTATCTCCATTTCTTTATTTTCCATTTCTCGGATTCCGTCCACGACATGAGCAGCACTCGCGGAATGCCCGCGAAGACGCTGGAAGCCACGCGAGTAATTTTTGGGGTTACTTCTAATTTGGACGTTACACAATCGAGATGAAGTTCAAAATGTTATGCAAATTTCGTATTGTTTAGGTTTCATCAAATCCTCATGGGTATGTCGGACTCATACCGACTAAAAACCTCACTTTCGAAATTCGCATGTGGCAATACAAATTGACCCTTAGTGTGAGCGAGGGAGTTAAATTCTACATCTATAATGCGTACATATACTAAGTTGTTTCTGAGGAGTTTCTTAAAAAGTAACAATGTTGCGATACATAGGACTACAATACGTAGCAGCTTTTCATCAGTTACGAGCGTTTTATTTAATTAAAACTCAGGTGCGGTTTCGTACAACTAAGGCATTCCGTCTAGAAAAACTGTATACAGTATACTCAGTAAAATTTATTCAAGTTAAGCATGCACCAATGAAAAGAAAATGCAATTTGTTTCACAATAAACGTACAGAAAATGCTGGTGGGTTTATTTAAATGCACAATATTACAATAGGTCGCGTCACTAAAGAGTTTTTATTCTGAATAACTCTATTATTGGTACTATTTTCTATTTTAAGCATTGAATAAAAATATCCCACATTTTATCTACTAACTTATGTTATCAATAATAATAGCTCTGTGGTTGGTGTAGATCTGAGTGTGATAAAAATCTTTCTCTTCACTATTTTGCTCGACCTGGGAATTGAACACCGGATTTCAGGCTCAGCATCCGCTCTTGCAACACTAGACCAATAAGGCAACCTGATGTTACTTACTTGCCAAAATATATGGAGACTAAAGAGAAACCTTTTCCCTAAAGTGGGACAATACAGTGGTCCTAGGATAGATCAAGTCGACAAATTTATCTATACAATATACCCATACGATAGATACATTTTTCGTCTCTATATTATCATAGAAAAATCTCGACGATTTACTATAAAAATCGACAAAACTGTTTTCACAATATAGTTACACTACATACCCATGTGTATTCACATACTCACACACCCACACACAAAACCTAAGTGTACGTGCACTTAGGAACTTAATTACTTTATATTATTTAACAGGGCTGCCTCAATCTTGTATAAAATGCAATGTATTAGATTCAATACAGAAGTTTTTTTTTTTTTTCAATTACAAGCTGTCATAAAGCATTTGACATATAAAAACGATATTTTATTTTGATATTATTAACTAGGTATGATACGTTCTTTCCATTACTTTAAATATTTCCTTTTCCCCTTCTTTTTCTTTCCTTTCCCATACACAAGTTTTTCTTAACCACTTTGACATTGGCAGAACTGTCGAATTTGGCATCAATAGGCATGATGACTTTCTGCAGAAATATCTTATTCATTGTAAATAGTATACATATATTTCTGGACATTATAGGTCCATTTTTCAATTATTGTCATCATGCCTATTGCCATAGAGAAAGAACGAAGAAGAACTATGTTGACAGTTCCATGCTAGCACCACCAGCTAGACAGATGACTTGCCTAAAGAAGAGAAGCATACTGTAATGCAATGAAGGTTATTACCGTTTTTTTTTTTTGCTTCTATACAGTTCATCCATTGCGGCTCCACAACAGCATCAACTCGGCGGCGGCACTTCAGTCAATTCAAGTGTTCTTAGTAACAGAATGATATCATAACCCACTATAGAAATGCTGACTAATTTCATTGTAATTTTAGATAAAGTTAGAAAAGAATAAAAGCCACCACTATTTTATATTACCAAATGCACTACCAATTGACGACAACGTAGACGATCTCGATTTCGGTTCGTGGTCTATTCCCATAGGACACGAATATTTATGTGTTGAACATAAGAGTTTGCGTTTGTCTGGGAGTTTTTTATGTATTATACTTATATACGAGTAAGTATGTATTTATAAAAAAGGGCATGTATAGGTATTATATCCGTTGTCTAGTACACATAGTACATGCTCAGCTTAATTTGGGACTAGTTGGTGTTGTAAATAAAAATATATTTTGCACTTATTAATACAGAAATTATTAAATCGATCAATTTTATTTATTTGCTAATTATCTAGGGCTAGTAGACAAATTGCAATTTAACGTTCGAATCGATGAACAAATAGAAAAAAAATATATGGGAATGACATAAGGTTTCGAATCGACGACAAATCAAATCGAATCAACATAAATTTCGATTTGTTGATCGATTCGAATGTTAAATTAAAACTTGTCTATAGGCCGACTCGGTTATGTAGTGGGTGTTTAATAGTCTTTGTTTAGTCCATGTAACCTATATAAGTATAATATATTTTTTCTAGAAATGTGCGGATCAATATATCTATAGGTTTTTTCTTTTAATCTCTGGCCCACACTAGGATTTTCTCCTGTATTATGTGTGCTTTTTAAAAACACAACCACCCAGACCCGGAACAACTACCTGTAGTTCATTCAAATATTTGTTCCGTGCGGAAATCGAACCCACAACCCGTTACACAGACACCGATCGCCAAGCTTGAAGCGACTCTTCAAGTTTGCCGTCAAGAGTTGAATGACAACAGTCCAGTGCCATAACTAGGGTGGTGCTAGCGATGCCCAGTCATAGTGCACAAAAATTGGTGGGACGTCGAAAAATGGTCAGACTGGAACATTAAAACCGTTAAACTACCGCCACTAGTGTTGTAGAATACAACACTGCAAAGTCTACGTGTACTCTCAAATCTACTTTCATGATACATGCGAAATATGAGAGATATCAAAACCAATTGAGTCATTAAAGCCATCTGTACTAATGTGACTGAATGGAACACATGACGTAGTTGTTCGTCTTGCAGCTGCAACAGCTTCATTTATACACTTAGCAGATTCTGCGATTGTCTATCTATGTAAGATATAAATTGTATCTATGCAAGCATACAATGCAATAGTGACGTTGTTAGTCAGTTTCGTACGTATGCATGACTGTACTATTGAACTAATTTTGGTGACACAGATTCGATATAGCCTGAAAAACTATTTAAAGTTAAGGTAAGGTCCACACAATGTTGAAGCTCACGTTACTAATCTATTATATATTTTCCATAAGAGTATTAAGTATGCGTTACTATTAAATTTTGGACGTAATAGCAACAAAACCTTCTAGTTTCTACAAATGAAATCATGAGTTTTCATAATAACCATTAATATTATACTATATTTTATTGCAATCATCAAAATGTTAGCTGTTATCGGAACAAACGAACTATCATAATTTAATAATCTCCGCGCCATTAACACAGATAATAAATAACATTTCGTGACCGAACTTCTGGCTGCACGCCAAAATGCTGTCGCCTAAACATGGCTAAAAAAGAAAAAAGAACGTCATTATTTACGAAGCTATTTGGTTATTGCAGTTGACTAAAAGAACGATTGAACTTCCGTGCCGATCGACCGTTGAAACCTAAATGCGCTACAAATCTAGACATAAAAGTCGCTAACTGCCAGTGTGTCTGAAAACAGAGTGTATTTGAAACTCAGTTCGAACAAGAAAGAGTAATCGAGCTGCTTGACTTTTTAGTATGGGTAATGTTTAAAAAGAAGCTGGTGCGACTCAACATAGTGTCATGACATCAATAGTATATTTTATTATCTTCTTTGATGTGCACGGCTCTCCTCTCAGAATTAGAGGTGTAAGTCCAACAGCTACCTTAGTGTGGGTTGGCAGATGTCATACTTCAATATAAGAAGTCTATCTTTTTCTGTAGTAGATTTATCTTTCACCCAAGATTTTCTTTTCAAGCATATTGTATTTTAGTTATGATTTAAAAAATAAATAAAATAACTTCCTAGAGGAACAGGTCATCAAAAAATCTTGAACTGGCCATGGACGCTGTAAAGGGTTTGAAATGTCGCGTCGGGATATCATAATATACACGATAAAATCCGTAAAAAGTAGTTATATTTCAATCCTCGAATTCACCTAATGATATTTCCACGTTACCTAATTATATTTTCTGTCCCCGTAATCGCAATGATGATGGACAAATTGCTTCAGAACTGCTTCAGTTAATAAATACGACTACAAAAAATACTTTTAATTTGGCATACAATGTAAAATAGAAGAAAACAGAAAGAAAAGAAATGAAAAAGTATTTATGTTATTAATTTTTCCACAAGTAACGACGCACGACACTTAGACCAAAGGCCAATATGTAAAAAAAAAATTAAAACTAAAATATAACAATGGCACCACCAATGACCACGTGACACAGCAGCAAAGTAAGGTCTGTCAAGTGCCAATGCCAACATAAGGAACATAAAAAAATTAACATAGTACCTACATAAAGCAAATAACAAGACAACAATAAAAGTAAAATAATCTCATAAACGCCAGTATAGCCTCATAATAACACCATAAAATATATCCAAACGTTCTTAGGTGTGGCATTTATATGATATGTTAAAAAGGCTATGAACACTTACGTTACTTTCTTAGCCCGAAGGCACCAGCGTGGCCGGCACGGGCCTGTGATTTGAGTAGCACGTACTCAGTTATTTTCGCATACCATTTACTAAAGGGCCTGTGAGAGCGACCTACCTTACTCGTGGGGCGGTAACACCTGATTCTAAGAATATTGTTAGACAAGTAACAAGGGAGTCGATGCAATATGTTATTTTACAGTGCTTTTGCGATAACAGTGTAGTTTGAAACTAACAGCTATAATAACAGCCCCCCAGACAGTGACATTTTCTAACATTAACACATCACTAACTTTACTGTGAAAATGTATGGTATTACTTGTCACGTGATCGAATGAAGTGAAAATAAATGTCAACGCAATGTAAGTTTTATAGTAATTGACGTAAGTACGAACGCTAACACCTTAATACATTTCGTGAAGCAATGATAGCCTCGTGATTTGACCATTGGAGGCACGGACTACCAAGACAAAGGACTCGCGTTCGTATCCAAGGCACGCACCTGTGGATTTTTGAAATAATGTGCATTTATTACTAACTTAAACGGTGAAGGAAAACGTTTGATTTGACCATTGGACTACCAAGGCAAAGGACTCGCGTTCGTATCCAAGGCACGCACCTGTGGATTTTTGAAATAATGTGCGTTTATTACTCACTTAAACGGTGAAGGAAAACGTTTGATTTGACCATTGGACTACCAAGGCAATGGAGTCGCGTTCGTATCCAAGGCACTTAAACGGTGAAGGAAAACGTTGTTGTTGGTGGACTATAGCCAAAACCCTTTAATTCTGAGGTAAGGCCCATACCCAGCAGTGGGCCAGTATATGGGTGGATGATGAATGCCACTTTTCTAGGGCCAAGTTCGAAACAAATGTATTTGCTGAAAAACCTTAAAGCTAGATAAAGTTGGATGTCCACTAATCGTATCAAATCAATCGTATGTGGTCTTCGCAACCTAGATTTCTATCCTTAATTATTATTGCACATATAAAATAACAATTTGTCTAGAGTTGACACTGTCTAGACTCTAGATAACAAATGTCAGCTCAATTGTCTATGATTGATACGATTCGCCTGTACTTTTGGTTAAATAGGTCACTGTATAATTGCTTAGTTTACACAAAACAGTACAAATAGACTTCTGTACTGTCTATAAACTGAACCTAGAAACAGGGAGCTGAAAGTTATTTAAACGTCAGTTAATAGAGACCGGGACCGGGAATAACAAATAGGATATATTTTACCCCAGAAAAATATGGGAATATCCCGGTAATCCCGAAAAACTAATATCTTACGGGATTTGAATGAAATTTCATACACACATAGTATGTGACCGGGATAACAAATAGGATATATTTTACCCCAGAAAAATGTGGGAATATCCCGGAAATCCCGGAAAAACGAATATAGGAGAACTACTTACGGCATTTGAATGAAATTTCATACAGACACAGTATGTGACCGGGAATAACAAATAGGATACATTTTACCCCAAAATTATGTGGGAATTGCCAGAAAACTTATGTAGGAGACCTACTTACGGGATTTGAATGAAATGTTGGTACACTAATAGTTTGTGATTGGCGCTGGCATATTGAATACTTCTTTTCTCGGAACAAAGCGGGAATTTCCCTAACATTGAGTACTTCTTATCCCATGAATACAATCCGACAACAATTGTGTTACTAAGTTTAGGCGTACGAAGTCGAGGGTAAAAGCTAGTGGATAATAATCTAAGAAGCCTACATTATAACAATTTCTGGCATGCGAATATCAAATAAGTTAATATGGTATATTCTTAATAAATGTTTGTATAGAATCTATATTACATTACAATAATTATTGCCAATACCAGTCTGTTAATTCGCTGATATTGATATGATCGCCCTTAGTTGAGCAACAAGATAGCAAATAGGGTATAATTTTCTTTGCGCAAACTAAGGGCCGTTGCTCAATCATTATTTGTTTCAAAATATTGTCAAAATGACCGTAATTTTTCACATGCCTACACATAACAAGTCTCTCATTAAAGAGCACATTGTACTTTCGATAACAACAAACGTTATTGACCTTATTAACGAGGTAGGTGGCTCAACCGCAAGTGTCGGGGTGCGGCGTCGTATTACAAAAATGAAGGCAACCCGAGTCCTTTAATTAGCAAATGATGTACTGTTGAAGAACACACACGTTCTCAAATAATATATGTACGGATTCATACAACAATGCATATTTCTGAGCTGGTAAAAGCAGTTGAATATTCCTACTTTGGTATCTAATCCTGAATGTAGATAAAGACGATGTAAATTGCCTATGACATTGGGAAATTGAGATTTATTAATTATCAGAAATCTAAAATCTAAGACATACAGTAAGAACAATCATAAATAAGAAAATTTACAAACACAATTGGAGATAAGTTTCTTTGTTTTAAATGGAAAACACCCGAGGCCCGCAGCTGAAACAAAGAAAGAATACCGTTTGAAACTCATATTACCTTTCTGCTCACCCAATAAAGAAAAAGAGCGTGACGCAAACGGTACGAAGCGAGACGAACCGCGTTACGAGCGAACAATTTGTCAATGAGACACAGTGGGAGTTATAAACACGAGTGATACATCTCAGTCACAAATTAACGCCTGACTGTGCAACTTCGACAGAAACTAATGGAATTTTTAATAATAGCCACAAGTGGAACGGGGCCAAACATATCGACACGGGCAAACGCCTTCAATACTAATATTTGTTCCGGAGCAAGACCTTCGCAAGTAAACCAGCCATAACGATTGGTTGACTTTACAAAATGCGGTGCGCTCAGTTGAATTTACAACTGGTGCACATTAGAAAAAAATACATACAGTCGAATATAGAACCTCCTTTTTTGAAGTCGTTTAAAAAAGGCAATATATACCTGTAATTTTTTGTGCTTTCGTGTCGTCGTCATTTTTTATGGAAGTAATTTACTGAAAATCTTCTGAAATAGTTTATAATATTATAACTGTACATAAGAAATGTATCTTTAATAACTTCCCTCTCTTATTCATATTCTTATCGTATCATGTGTACATCTTAAGAGACGCCTAAATCCAGCAGTGAAGGTACAGTCAGATGATGAAGAAAGGGAACAGGACTTACAGGACGTGTCAAGCCGTTTAAACCCATCCATGGCCGTTAAGAGTCAACTCCTACAACTAATAAAAAAATTGGTTCGCATTAATTGTATTCTTTTCGGGTTTGCTTTTTCTCAACTACCTACGTACCTACTAGGTTTTTTTTGCTCAAATCTAAAATTTCACCGCATTGACGTAAAACTAATGGAACGAACGGATTTTAGTATAATTTATCCAAACAACGGAGATACCAAATCCAATACCATTAATCATATGATCATAACAAACCAGTGTGCCATTAGTTGGAAAAAATTATACCCAACCTACACAGGCATTGTATTGCAAAATATTATAAGCACGTGCTAATGGTTAGCTATTTGATAGCATAGCGCAAGGTCGAAAGTACCAAGAAAACTTTCTTTTGCTATCAAAATAAGGTCTATACCTTATATTACAATATACCTTCATACCACCACGCCTATATTCTCGCAAGGGTTAAGCAGAGGTGTTCTAATGTACATATTTAGATACCATGTAATAGGGAGCAAGCCCATTCAGAGATCCAAACTCCGAGAACTGCTACTGAGAATTTCAAAGAAAAATCCAAAACCACTTAAAACGCTTTAACACTCGATCTGGGAATCGAATCCAGGACCTCTACGACCATGAGATTGATGTTATATGTAAAACAGAGAATACATGGCCATTACAATTTAAAATAGACCACTAGAAAAAAAATGTTTAAGAATAAGTCAACCATTTTGTCTCACCCATGCATCTCCATTCATCCCATTTTACCCGATACTTACGACTTCAAGATCATTGTCTACTCCGCCACAAAACGGAACACGAGTGTCGCTAGTTGGAAAGCGCTTGAATGCCCGAAGCAAGTAAACCCGACTCACACATACACTGTAACAAATTAACGCCTTTATCCGTGGTGTTCCTTTTTATCCTCATTCATCCACTTACACGCGTGTCTTGTGTTTTAAGTGAATGTTAATGTCCTACATCATAACGCTTATTAGGTCTGTCACTGTTCATTGTAGCTTTTCATATTATATTATCTTGTTTTGCTTTCGTTTTCTTTATGAGCTTAGTATTTATTGTTGTTTATGTGTCTGATATAGTGAGTGTTTAAGCCTTTTTGTGAACCGGTTTTTAGCTTTTTTCTACATTTTCTAGTTTACATTGATTTCTTGAAATGAACGCTGCGTATCTTGATTGAATTAAATCTGCAAGTAAAATACTAACTTACTGTTTTTTTTTGTCACAGATTTCTTGTCTTTGAGTTGGTGACTATTAAAGGTTGGTGCAGAGGTTGCAAGGTTCCCTATAAGGCAGTAACTGGAGAAATGCCGCGACACTCTCAAACTTCTGGTTGTAGCCACGACGATGAGGATTACGAAAAATATTAGAAAATAAACTATGAAATATTTATTCTAATATGCTTCAAAAGTGTTATGTTTATAAAGAGGTTAATAACCGTACGTAGATAAACGTATATAGAGTATCTAGTAAATAAGTAACTACGACAATACAAATCGTTAATCTTCGTAACCCGCTCCATTGGACATTGTTGCTAATTGCAAAACTTAACACCACTACAACTTCAGTACCTAATAATATCCATCATTTTTTTCATCCGTACGTTTCGTTTCGTTTATCCTCATAAACCGTGAACCTCGCCACCTACAATAAAGAAAATACTGATTTTCTCTTAGTCCTTATAGTAAAAAGTCTAACCAGATGTGGCTGAATGTCAGTATTTTACACGAAGTGACTGCCATCAGACCTTCGCAACCCAATTTTTTGGGTACCTTATGCCGATACCCTGAGGATAGACTGGTTGTCAGACATTTTGAGCTTCTGACTACCACCAACGATTGTCATAGGTGCGACGGCTTACGTGGCTCTCCGAGGCATGGAGTAGGTCTCGATGTGTTACTAATAGTCACCCATCCAAAGACTAACTGCGACTATCGCAGCTTAACCTTGCAGATCGGTTGATCAGCTTAGTTATTACTTAGCAACGTGCCGCAAAATATAATTTACCTATTTTTTCAATAAGCCCCTAACATTCTCACCCTTCACAGCTTGCTATTACTTTCTTGGGTTTTGCCGTAAATACAAATTCACAGCTCCACGTGACGAGCCCGACACTACATTTATGAGTTACCTAGAAACAAACATTAGCAAATATGGCCACGTCGACCCCAAACCTCTAATTCCTTAATTCGATATTATCACGTTTGCTGCAAGCCGCAAGTAACTCGAGTACATAATAAACGAAATGAGGGTAACCTTCGCGCCTCCAGGGGTCTGACCTATCGGACTTATTAAAGCGACGACCCTTTCCTCTGAGATCGTATCTTATCCCACCGTCTCAGGATTATTGCAACCCTGCCCCTCCTGATTAAAGACACAGCCGGCCGTAACTTCCATCTAATTCCACTTATTTTAAAGGTCCTCGTAAAGAGTTTTATGTGTAAAATTAAAATCTAATTAGGTTGGGCGTTATTAAAATAACATCTTTGTTTTAGAAGCGAAATTTAAGGGACGAGTTTTGTAAAAAAATTAAGCTGAAAACATTAGATATGTTATATTATTAATATTAAAATATTATATATATGGATACATAATTTCCCTATCAAAATGATCACCACTAAACTAACGTAACTGAAATGACCCAAAGAAAGTCTTAAAACAAATGGCCCAACGAACGACAGATGTGAATAATAGGCCTTAGTGATAGAAAATTACGAAGGAAGCACTTTCTAATAGAAAACAATTTGTGCCAAAGTATTTTTAACGAACAAAGTTCGTCATTAAAAATCGGTTAACTTGGGTATTACTTTGCCGCGCGGCAGTTGAAAACTTAATAACATGTCATTATTTAGCTCTTATTTTTTTTAAGTTTTGAGTAGGGCAGGCCGAATGTAAAAATGTGGTTCGTGTTTTCGAGGACTGAATTATTCAAATTATTATCATTTAAATTTGAATTTAGAATTACAAATGAAGTTTTACCAAGCAGCGGCCAGTGTTACATAACATTTGGAAATAATTTGAATTTATTACCTCTTTTTTTTGTTTATGCTTTTGAACAGTTTATCGTAAAATAAAAGATTTTATTTAATAAGTATTACTCCCATAATTTGTTATTAATATTAATATAATAACTACACAGCGTAACAACATCACATCACGCCAAATACACACACTTTACTTAACGAAAAAATAATATAAGGGTTATTGAAAGTCAACGAAAGAGTTCACAAAATACGAGTGTTAATTAAGCCGGCCATGATATCCGAATAAAAAAATCAAGAGCGTTTTGCAAAATAATCGCAAATTCGAGGCACAAAATCACCATCGTAACATTACGCCTGAACGATCGGTATAATTATCGAACATTTTTAATTGCGTAACTATTGATTTTGACGTAGGTACATTTAGTTTGAAATAAGAATTTCTGCTTCCACATCACTGAATTTGTCAGCCTTAATTAATCCTTTAACGCGACTTTTAATTACCGTTCGGAAAATTCGCATTAAGTGAAACGTTTTCGTATTTTTCAAAATACCTATGTTATTAATAATCCTACTTCTAGGCGGGCACGGGCCTCCCGCCAGATTCAAAAGGATTAGAATTATACATAGTTCAACAAGCCGGCCTTGTGCGTGTTGGCAAATTACCCACAATGCCATCTAGAAACTATTTCAAGCATGCGGACTTTTTCGCGATATTTTTTTTCACCTGTGAATTATTTATACATAAATTCGAAAAGTCATCCGTGCATATCTTTCTTGTCTTATTCCGCAAAGCTACTTATAAAAATATTAACTTAGTGTGTAAGTAAATCATTATTCTGTGCCTATTAAAACACTTGATTGGATACACGATCCGAGATTCCAATTGGAACAAAAAACGGTTTCGTATTAGTTGCACAGGTGATGAAGCTGATCGCTATTACAACATCGACATTCGATGTACGTCACGTACGTCGATATCGATTCTACGAAGACTGTTCTCGTCCACTCAATGGTGACTCGCAACTTTTTAGCTACAACACTATTGTGATGCAATTCAACAGCATCAACCAACGACCTCCGGCGAGACGTAATTTGATCTAACATCGGATAACTAATTGGTAACGGCGACGCGTAATAGAATAGAACAAAAAATATGGTAAACACGACCCTCTTATAACCACTTTATGTCACGGCATGATGAGGGATCACATATTTTTTATTACACATTTCTCATATGTAAAACGAGATTCCACTGTGGAACCAGTGATTCATTCGAGCGAATAACTTTAACACTCCGAGGTATTGAGTAATATAATTTACCGTCGAAATCTTGACATTTAATTTTCTGACTGATAAATTCACAAAGCTATCGACCCGAATGAATGTTTCGATAACTTGAAAACGAATGCCAACCATTACTTTAAGCCGTAGTGTGCAATAAAGAAGTCCCCACAATGGGATCTTAAATCTTGAGCGGGGTCAGACGGGCAACGCTCCCATAGATTCCGCTTAGTCAGTCGGTCTAATTACACGTTGCTGAGATCGTACACAGATTATATCAGAGCCAACTTTACCATTTGTCAAAACACCGTTCCACTCGCAACGCTTAAATAGTTACAGTTATTTTGCATAATGTTTACAAAAGATCGACTAGATGACTCGTTGATTCCCAACACTGTATAATCACGACTGGGTAACCGCTGACAGCGGAAGATAAAATATGGATAAAGATTATAGCAATCATAGGCGTTTTGCGCATCGTTTGTGAATTTATAACTGTTAAATACGCAATGCTTATATTTCATCGATTGTCGTTGTATGTTTTTCTCTTACACGTAAATACATATATACCTACGTAGATAATATAAAACTGATTCAGGAGCTCGTCTCCCCTCCGTCGGTCCCGGTTGTCATGGAAGAGTCGTCACGAACACCTATGACAATCGTAAGTGGTAGTCAGAAGCCCAAAAATTATGTTGTGGAGGTCTGATAGCAGTCGCTTCGTGTAAAATACTGATATTCAGCCGCAAACCGGGCCCAACACAAAAAGGAAAAGGCTGGGAGGATGTGGGTACCTAATAAATAGTTATAAATCGTCAATATAGGGTGCAAAACCAGCCTTCGATTATGGCCTAGTGGGAAGAAATAGCCGCCCATTACGAGCCTATACTCGATACACTAACGATGACACACGAATAAGAAAGTCGTCGTATTATCCAAAGCAAATTACACGTACAGTCGTTTGCGGTCGATTGCATCGGTACGTAGAAAACTAGAATAGAACTTTCCGAAGCATTTGACATAAGTATAAGTGTCTCGTTATCCGTAAAAGTTGCGTGTGGCAACAGATCGATAACCATTCCTGCTTATTTACGTGTAGGAAAGCGGTCGATTGAAACAAACAACCCGATCTATTATCCAATTGAATTGCGCCCACGCTGAATAATAAATCCGAATTTGTCTCGTCTAATTGGTGTGCTCTTGGAGGCCGGCTCAAGGGCCAGTTGCGGGGTGCAGGCAAATTGCACTACTCTCACAGAGCGATAGCCCTCGACTCCAGTAGGAGCTCGCTCTGTGCCAAATTGGCTGGGACCTTCATTATTAAATTGAACAATATAATGCGTTGTCTAGGAGTTCGCTAAACTATGTCTCCTGAGGCGAGCGAGGATGAGGCATTTTTTATATGTATAAGTAGCAAAATATATTTTTGCGCAACTCACGCAAATCTGATATTATGTTATGATACAATGGATACAATATTGTTAGAGATTGTGATGACGTCATGTGTTTGGTTCAATTTTAATCACAGTGTCATAATATCCAAATTTCAAAAATGGAACACGCGATCTTTCGCTTGTTAATTTTTACCGCGGCTTTTATTTTGTGAACGGCAAGTTAAATGTAAAAAGCCGTACATTCCATAATACAAATAGGTATTCATCACTCTCTGTGATTTCGGCAGCGCTTTTTGTTTTTTCACAACTGGCTTGTCTGTACTGGACGTCAAACAAAACAGTACTGAATTATTATTGAATCGATGCCGAGTTAGATGTAAATAACTACAAGAATATAATGTTCTACATTATGCTTCGGTTATAATGTAAGAATGTTGAGAGATTTATGGCAGTGATATTGACGCATCTAATTTTACTCTCTTTGCACTATTTGCGGATGAAGCTTAAGATTTACGAGTTGTTAATTGATCTCAAGATTTCGTAATAATAAATAAAACATTGCTCACACAATGTTTAATAACAATTTGAATGCAATAAATACAATGAATTGTACAAGATTCAATTAGCGCCTTAAGTATTTTTGAAATAACATCCTTTGGGAATATTTACACTTTAGATACAATAAAAGAGTACACAATTGTTACTGCATAATATGATCATGTTGAGGGATCATCGGAAATTACCAAACAAACATAACATACCATCACGACTGCATTCTCCGAAGGGTTAGGCAGAGGTGTACTAATCGTTCGTTGTTAGTTCGTTGGTATATTTAGGTCCAATGTAATGGCGGGCGAGTCTATTGCCATTAACCGGGCGTAAATCCAAACTCCGGGCTGCTAATGAGTTTTGATTTGATAGAAAAACCCAATAATACTTTTGCTCGTTCTGGGAATCGGACCCAAGACGCGTAGCAGTCGCGCTTATGACCATTAGGCTAATGAGTTTTGATTTAATTTTGGTTGTGGTCGTAATTGTTAAGACAAGGTTAGTTTGAAAGAAAATTTTTAAATTTGTTGTTTGTTCACTGCTGAACGTAGGCCTCCTAAGAGCGCCAACCATCCCGGTCTTGTGCAGCAGTTGCGCATCCATCCACTGCCAGCCACCTTCTTCAATATCCATGGGATCGGGAAACTTGAGACCAATCGATAAAATGCTTTTTGTTGAAGCTTGCTACTATAGGAGAAAAAACAACTCTTGATTTGGATGTACTTCACAACTATATTCTTCAAAGGTCAAAGGAAATCTGACACAATCATCAATCACTTTTTTTAGTAGACATTATTCAAATGATAACTTCTTAAAACTAGCCAGTCATATGCTGACTCCTTGTAGCGATCTCTACACTACCTACCCAATAATACAAATATATAACATAAATCCCATAAAAATGAAACACAGTCATCGTACGGGCAGTATGAGAGGACCCATAAATAACGGTAAGGCCGCACCTGTCTAAGGAAATACGTTCATATTGAAGGAATATTACCCTTTTATCTGTTTGCTTACGACTAAGGAGTTTTAGGACAAACAACATATACTTAAGTAATATGTGTGTGTTGTTCAAAACCCGCCTTTATTTTTACATGATGTAGAACTTGCATATGAATGATTTTCATTAGGTATTTAATTTAAATGTAAATGTAATGAATTGTCTGAAATAAATGATTATTATTATTATATGATAGGGAAATAGCTGTAAAGACAAATCATTCTAAACGAAAACATACAATTTTACACAGGAGAAAAATAAAATAAAAATGCACGGCTCTTCCCGATATATTATTTAATTCTTCTCTCGCAGGTCTGCTGGAAGAGATTTCTTTAGCAATAAGCAGTAGTTACCTTTGTACTAAATAGTCCTAAGCTATATTCTACTTTCTCTTTTCTAAGTGTGTACATAAATAAATAAATATATTTTAAATAGGTTGATACTCGGAACCATTTTTTGTGGGCGTTTATTTACATACAATATACCTTCAAATTCAGTCAAGTTTTTGCTTTACCTACTCAAATCTTGAAAATTTTAATTTGGGAACGATTTGACTTTAAAGCACATGTCTACTATAATTAACTTTATTATCAATTGCTTATCTAAGTAGGGACTGTCCTTCCACCCTACCCAGGATTAAAAAAAAAAACAAATTGCATATCTAAGTAGAGGCTATCTTTCCACCTTCAACTTTCTACCCAGACTGTCATGATATACATTGCCACTACCGTTCCGCTGTGTGTCGTGGGTTCGATTCCCACCCGAGACAAAGAATTGTTTTGACAGATATTTGTTTCGAGTCTTTGTGTCTGTAAATTGTATATTTGTAAAGCCCGGTGAGACAATACAGTAGTGCACAAACAGAACAAAAATTAAATGTTAATCGCCAAACGAATCTGCACTCTACGTAGAATACTTGGGTCGCAGTTTTGATGGACAAGCTCTAGGCTAGATAGACTCTAGGACGAGGTATTATAACCTAAAAGGAGGAGAACTGTTCTTTCTGTAAGGAGGTTCCTCGTTGTGGAACCATAGCCACCTTGGACCCTATCCCCCGATGAACAACATTTTGGTTATATTTTTAATGTCTTTTTAACTTATTATAGAAAGATATTTATTTTAAAAGTGTAAATAATATATGTGACTAAATGAATACAAATATAATTATTATACATGCTATAATAGATTGACGGTTATAAACATAACTCAGAGTGATCAAGCCCGTCATTTGTGACCATCATTAAGTACCCTATTCCATGCAGCTGGCTCTTGAATTGACGCCGAAGATAAACCACGTTTTTGTTTCAAGGTCGAAGATTTTAAACAGTATAAGGGGATTTTTTATTTACTATCAAAACTTCATTCACCGAATGAATTATGAACTATGAACATCATTATCAATCCATATACAGTCCCACTGCTGGGCACGAGTCTCCTCTCACATAATGAGAGGGATTAGGCTATAGTCCACCACGCTGGCCTAGTACGGGTTGGCAGACTTCACAAGCCGTCGAGTAAATCTCTAAAGCATGCAGGTTTCCTCACGATGTTTTCATTCACCGTTTCAGCGAGTGATAATTAATTATTATTAACACTTAATACGCACATGATTTCGAAAAGTCAGAGGTGCGTGCCTTGGATTCGAACTTGAGACCTTAGACTTGGCAGTCTAATGGTCATACCACTACGCTATAACTATGAACATAACATACATAAATCATATTATCACGCTTCTGTTCCCCGAAGGGTAAGGTAGTGGTGTTATAACGTACACCCACAGCTCGCCGGTATGTTTAAGCCCCTTGTAATAGAGTGAGCATAATGCTATTAACCGGGCACAAACCCAATCTAAACTCCGAGGTTTAACAAACTAAAATTTTATTAAAATTTATATTAATCTGTTGTTTAAGTAATCGATTAAATAATAATTTGTGATTCTAATTATACTAAAGACACTTTTCTGGTGAAACTGTACAATTACAATATAAAATTCACTATTTTAATGTCTACTTTTATATAAAACCTAACTGAAATAACAATCATTAGGCGATAGCTTTTCAAAATCAAAATAGTTTTATTTTCATGTAAACCATATACAGGCACTTATGAAATGTCGAGTCTAAGTGCACGGTTCCAAATTAGTTGTTTCATATGGAGAAGAACCAAATTCTCATATCTTTAAACATATATGTATATTCTTCAATATGCTATCCTCACTTTATCCTGCAACCGAGATTGGCCAAGTTGAAACTATTCCCTTGGCAGCACATTACGGGGATATGACCACAGCGTCATAGAGCGGCCCCATGACGTCACTCGTTCCCGAAATGTGCCACGTCAGTCATTGACAAATTCACTGTTATGAAACCACACCCCCGACCGAAGCGAGATGTGGATTACAGAATGAATTCGCAAATTGCTGACTATGTAGACCTAGTAGCTAGGTTTTATTACAAGTTGTCATTTTAAATTCAGAACCTAAAATCGTGGCCTTTAATATTTGAATTTTATCCTATTCCTCGAGAAATATATTCAGGACAGGGCGTGGTGGTACTATACATATATGTATAATAAAACTCAGAATGTGTCCGTTGAAGTTATATAGGACCTGTGTGGAAGCAGCAGTTATTGTTGGCGACATAAATAAACATTAAATTTTATATAAAGCAACATTAAGGTGTTATTTTGGCAACACTGTTAATTTGATTAGCTCTAAGCTCCACCTCTTCCGTTTCTCTCTGGTCTGCTCGCACGCAATTTTGTACTAAAATAACAAAATTTTAATTTAACTGCTATCAGATTCTGGTTTTATCTTCCTTTCCAACCCACAGTCCACTGCTCACATCATTGTGTGTGTATATCAGTTGTTCTGTTGTAAATTATATCAATTTTACGTTAAAAATCGGTGCCAAGACAGTTGAGGTCGTAAATGTTTCGTATTTGTGATTATTTTCCTGACAACTGTCGACATTTTTGCACATAACACTTTATTTAGTATGTGACTGTAAGGCGAACTTTGAAGGCATACCTACAATGACATTACCGAAATTGTACATGTACACACCAACCAATCCCACACCCATTCTACGCACTTTTTTTATGAGTAAAACATCGATAGATAAATAGATAGATAAAATATTTTGAAATAAAACTACTTTATACGGATTTTATCGCGTATATTGATATTATTAATCCCGACGTTTCGTTCAGTCTACCCGTGACCATGGACGCTGTAAAGGGTCCGAAACGTCGGGATTAATAATATCAATATACGCGATGAAATCCGTAAAAAATAGTTTTATTTCAATGTATAATATTCGCGTAAATGTCAGAAATCAATAAGATAAAATATTATTTATTGTACACCAAATATATTAAAAATCATAAACAAACAAACTTAAACTAGTACAATTAGCAGTATTATCGCTAAAAGCCATTTTTAGACAGCCATTGGATGGACACAGATCCTGCAAGATAAAATAAATGAGCAGTTGGCAGTGTACTTACATGTTACATGTATAGTTATATTAAAACTAGATGTACTGTATTGTTGAATACATAGTATACACGTACCTACTTAACTATATACCAATAAAGGTAATGTCGAATTATCTAACATTTATAATAACAAAGCGAGTTTAAAAACAAGCAATGACTAAATCGTCAAAACTCCCTGAAAGAAAAATAATATTAAGAACAATAAGAATTCGCAGAAGAAATCATTTTCTAAACTTAATCAAATTAATTTACGGAGACAGGGAGAGTGAGACACGTTTTTATTAAAGTGAACTTTTAATTGCAATTATACGAAGAACAAATTATTATAAAGTATCTACAAGACAGGCTTTTCATAGCGGACAATTTGTTCTCAGTACACATTTTACCGTGAATTCCAGGCGTATGTCGGAAGTTTCGAAACAATTGTGTGCTCAGAATTGTTTAGACTGAATGCGAACAACCTGGGAGGGCCTGCACATTCTTTCATTTTTAAATATGTCTGCTACTTCATGAATGTCACGGCTTTGACCTCATTTTTACAGCCTTTAGCTTACGATGAATAGTGGTCAGAGATAGGTACCTGTACCGTTTTAGGGAACTTTTTTACTGGTTAAAATTCGTAGTACACAAATATGTATCACGACTTGACGTGGGAAACGACCCAGTTACCAAATACACGAAAGAGGGTCGCTCCCTAACCAGATCCAGTCGAGCAAACAGGAGCCTAATCAACTATTAATTTCGCTCAACATTATTGCGTCAAAACCAGAGAATCAGAAGCCCCTGGTAATAGTTATCAATAACATTAACATAAATAATTAACAATGTATTCCGTCTGCCGCAGACGTGGGCGGAGCAGGAAGCAACGCCCAGTGCAGAGCGCCATACAAGTACAAGTAGTTAGAACTATAGTAGTGAAACAAGAAAGTACAGAAAGCCCAATAAAGAAAACTACTCAGGTGAATATTGGAACAAAAAAAGTCTTGCGATTCGTATAGCTCATAACATCTTCGACGTCTAATCTCGACGTTTAGTATTTGATTTATTTATAAGAAGTGTTTTATAAACATCTTCTTGAGATTAAAGTGTTATTTCGCACTTTGTACAAAGTGAACCTCCTGTACTCCTTTACTTCCTTTCAGTACAACTGTACCAGTTCAGTTGCAACTAACTTGTTAACATTACGTATGATAAATATGCTTCTATTTCTGCCGGCGGTACTAATACTGTTGTATAGATGTATGGTCACGAAACGGCGACACCTACGGAAGACGTGTTAATTTTGGAAATTGAACTTTGAGTAGCATTTTGGAACCACCCACGAATGACCGCATAATCTAATTCCAGTTGGAAACTTTACTTGTTTATGCTTGTCACAGTTTTTCCCATTATCACGTGACCTGGAACATAAGCTACGTACCCAGTAAGTAATTTAGTATAGGTGATTATGTTTATTGACAGGTTAGGCACCATGAAGTGGAACCTACAACCAACGGCTGTCAAGAAGCTATTTCAGATATCGGTATCAAAAACTGCAAAGATGCTCTTAGTTAGACTGCCTCAATACTTAACTCTTTATTAAAAAGAACTAAAAAGAAACCACGAATTTTTGAGTTTGTTTAGGCATTTCTTCTCATAAATATTCAAATAGAAAATGCTGGTCACATCTAGTATAATATAAAAAAAAATACGTAAAAGTATATTTAAAATATCAATTTACAGAAACAAATTCATTTTTTCATATACATTTACTTATGGATCTTTTTACCACTTTTTTTGGTCCTTGCAATTGCACATTCAGTTCATGTCATCCTCATAAACTGTCGGTATTTCCTATAATGCATAACCAATATACTCTTCAAATAGTTGTTTCTAAACTCCATAAATAAGTAGGTAGTATACATTATACACCAAAGACCAATGTCTACCATTGATATAACGATTAACCCTATCATCGATACAGGAATCTGCAATATATCAGGCTTTACGGTAACCATGTAGTTACACATAAACGATTTCCTAACTGGATCTTCCGGCTTATCAAGATCATCTATACAGGCACACTACATGCGTTCACTTCACTTAGCCCATGCAACATTGATACACTGTTTACTGCATCATAATCTTAATCGATTATCTGTTATGCTCCGAGCGTTATTGTTTTCGATGCTACAGTACCGAGATTACAGCGATTCTCGATTGTATGATGCAATACATAATTGTTGGCAGCGGACATTGCCATGGTTCGAGTACTTGAATGTCTACCGTGCATAATTTAAGCCGGAACATTGATTGTCTATGTGATTTTAATGCTTTAAGAGATTCAGGGTATTTTTGGGGTTTATCCCTAAACAAACTCTGTTTTATTTGAATCGGTGACAGTTTCCATTCAGAAAGGTTTCTATGTAGGGGGTAAATAAGGGGAACAGAACAGCGTCCAACAAAATGTTAACATTTGCTCGGGTGGGGCATTGACGACGTATAGAGGCGGACAAACAAGTCAACATGGATGTTTAACTTGGGAGATCCATATCTATAGTGGATAGAAGGTCAGTCAAAAATCAAAATCATTTAGTGAATTGGCCAGGAAATAGTTCTTAAATCCAAGACTATAATGATAAAATTCGATTAGATATCTCTATTCACCAAATTTTTCAAATTGATTCAAAATAAATCACTACAAACAAACAATTGCGTCAGTAAGTAAAATGGCGTCTCCAACTGCTATGGTAATAAAACTTTAAACGAGCAGTGAAGTTTGCCCTACTTAGAACTTAAGTCGATATAATGCAGGTGTCGACCTGACCTATAGACTAGTCATGGTAATTTAATATGACCACTTGCGGTAATAGTCCTATTAGTTGGTTTATCCTGTATTGAACGGTGAAATTGTACCTAACGTTTCCCAGAATCAGAGAGATCAGAATCTCCTGTACTATGGAAAGTATGCAGTAACAGACGAATGATATTTAACTTATGCTAAGTACTTATTACAATGTTGCATGTAGTCAAATATTTCAATAACTACCTATGTTATGTAGTAGGCGATTTTTGACAACTTGTCTGTCATACAGACATACATACCTTGTCATACATACCTTCTATGATGATCGTACTCCGCGTGAAATCGGTATAACTTTCGCCGGAGAAGGAAATCTAGTTACCTATTTTTTACACTTATTTTTCTCATTTTTTTATGGAAGAGGGAGGGAGTAAGCGGGTTACTTGATGGTCAGTGATCACCGCCGCCCATTGACACCCACAACACCAGAGGGGTTGCAAGTGCATTGCCGGCCGTTGAAATAAGAATAGGCTCGCTTCTTGAAAGTTGCCATGTCGTACCGTGGAAATACCTCCGCTGGTAATTGATTCTACAGAGTAGTCGTTCGCGGTAAAATGTTTCTTGAGAAACGCACGGTGGTGAACACCTATTCATCCAGGTGAAATGGATGAATCATTTCGGTTATTCGCCTATTTGACATCCAATGGTAATTCAACGTTTAGATAAATTAGAATATTGTACAATTCCATAACAAACTTAGATAAGCGACCATAATATAATATAGACACTGCAACTAATGACAAGATTTATGTTGACTTACATTAATTTATATACAATACAACATAAATTGCTCACAACTAACGAACACCGCAGACAGCCTATTTCCATTCATGACGTAATATCAACCTAATCGAATGCCTTTTCTACTCAGTTCGACTACTGAGTACATTGAGCGAATTCATATCACATTGCACATCGATTATTATGATCCAAGTACTAGTACAATCGACGGCAGCGATCGTTGGCACGCCCCGCTGCCGCGGCCGCGGCCGGTGGCCTAACAAAAACTCTTCGCGCGAATAATCATTCACTATGGTAAGAGCACGTGCCAAAATACTTCACCACGCGACTGTACTTTACAATTACCTGTGCGAAGTTCTTAACGCTTCAAACTTACGGTTGAATATTGAATGGAATTTGTTTTGTTGACGGCACAGTCATAGTTGATCCCTATGCTGTATTTACAATTTGTATGTATGATTTTTATTTCATTGGATTAACTGGTACGTTGTTTATTTTAGCTGTTAACTAGGATTGCGTGCACAACTAGGATTACCTAGGGAAAACAAATATGAAGTCGTTAATTAAACCCAGTGTTCACTTTTTGAATCTACTATGTGCAAATTAACACCGATCTGTGGTGCTGTAGTTATTTTGTGGGAACATGTGCTGGGTCAGCAACGTGCAAGTGATAGTAGTGTTGTAAGCGTCTATAGGCTACGATAACCGCTTACTATCAGGTGGGCCATATCCTTATTTGCCACCTTAGTCCTTAGTACACGTTAGTATATCTAGTGGCGATCAACTATGACAACCGAAAAGCCTTTCATTCTGCTGAATGCTAAATACCGTGTTGTAATATATGTCGGTAGGCATATAGTGCATAGTAACACGACACTTATTAACCTTTTTTTTTTGTTACGGGGGGAAACCTTTATTGTGTAATGATTTTAGTTATTGCGTACTTGCGTAGCATGCTACAAATTATATTATAGGTAATAATACCCATAAGTATCATCTAACTAGTACCGACAAAAAACCGCACTTTCCTTAGCATCCATCTCTGTACAATATACAGTATTATTGTACGTAGTATGAAATAAATATATCTAACACTAGATATCATGAAAATGTATATAAAAATACCATGCTTCTTCTTCTTTGGGTACCTCTTCACTACTGAAGGTCGGCAGGCATCCTTTTAAATTCTTCTTTGTTCAGAGTCAGTCTGAACAGATCTTCAACTTTCCTTATCCCAGTCCACTGTCGGATGTTGCGGAACCAGGATAATTGGAACGAAGTTCCTTATCGCGCGTTATGAAAGGGGGCTTTTTTCGAAAGTCAAATATTGTTGACAAGCATTCAAATATTATTGAGTGAATGACAATATTTGAATTTCGCGCGTTGTGAATTGTTGAGTGTATACAGGTTTTTTTATTTTTAATTATTAAATTTTAATGAAAGGAACTTCGTTCCATCCGGTTGTCCCTTGACACCTCTCAAGTTTTTTTCCTTCTTCCAACACTTCTTTTGCCCGGAACTTTTCCATCGTTATTGTCTGCAGCAGTTGGTAGCCTCATGTCTTAAAACATGTCCAAGGTACGCAACTTTTATGCTAGTTATTGTTTATTCTACTGACCATTAACGCATGCTAAATATTTTTAAAGATATTTTGAGCGAAGGAAAATTCGATTTCAGGCATGGTTTGAATCTGCGTCCTTCGGTTGAAAAATACCAGATGCTTTAGCCAACTAAGCTAGAAAGAGTCTAGTTTATTTAACCAGAAGGACACAGGTTCAAACCTTGCTTTGAGATCGATGTTTCTTTGTCCCTAAAATGTATATCTTTAAAGCATACCATGCTTTGTATCTCTGGCTGCTTTGATGAATCATGTTATATAGGTCATCACTACATAGTATAAAACAAAGTCGCTTTCTCTGTCCCTATATCCCTATGTATGCTTAAATCTTTAAAACTACGCGACGGATTTTGATGCGGTTTTTTTTAATAGATAGAGTGATTGAAGAGGAAGGTTTATATGTATAATACATGTATTTTATTAGTACATTGCACCCGTGCGAAGCGGGAGCGGGTCGCTAGTCATCAATATGATTCACATTTGAAAATTCCTAAGGAAGTACTGTGGGCTCTAAATGAGAATTAGTACCAGAGGAATGTCTCCCAGATAGGTATACCGTACACAAAGTAATTGTTATTCAATTGAGTATTAATGCTATCCATTATTTCCAAGAATGAACAGCTATACTTCTGTATGCGATAAGGATAAAGTAAGACGGATTGTTGGCTCGTGTCGAACACGTGTCTTAATCTATATGCGGACTGTATTGAAGACAATAGCCGAACATGTTATTTACCGAAATACTTGGATAATTTAAATAAATGCTCGTGTAAAATTTTAATATCCTGGAGTGTGATCAGAATCGATGATTACTTATAATATGCTAAATAAGTTGTTGTGACTCCATATTCATAATTCATTCAGGCGCCATTTTTGTGGCAATATTCAGTAGCTTTATTTGGTCCGATTTTATCAATAACAGACGATACCTGTGTTAAAACACGACACGTACTTTAAAAATACTAACTAAAAAGCGAAAAACAAGCTCTTTATAAACTTAAAATAGTATTTTTAACACAGTCAGATATTATATTCCTTCCCTCTATTTTTTATCGCAGACGCCATATTAAAATAGTATACCCTATGTCACTCCCTCAACAGAGACGAATCTAATGATTCTCATATTTTGAAATCCGTCAAATAGTTTAGGCTATAGAGCGTGCCAAAGAATTGGACATACGTACATACTACACTCGAAAAATATTACTCTCCTTTAGCAGTCGAGTATAAACTTTAAACCTACGCTTTCCAATTTCAATCAGTTTTGTCTGCCAATAAACGGTAACGAACAACAACTAGCCTCATGCGAATCTGGTATTCACAAAATCCTACTTCATATTGCAGTAATCTCACAAAGCACTTCAATTGCCTGTGTATGCGCAGTCGATACATTTGTAATTGGAAGTGCAAGGATTAATCAACAATGATTCGAGATATTGTTACTCGTTCTGTGTGATGCAGTAGACTGTATGTTTAACGCTTTGACTATCAATTAACCTTTTGACCGCTACGTCAATAACGAAAAGCCGTGTTCTCTACGCCAAGCAACAAATTCTAGTATCTGATAATAGGTAAAAAAAAACAACAAATTTTTCCATAGGTATTTATTTTGAACTAAGAAAAAGTGGTATTTTTGACGTGCCATGCCGTCTTTGGCGTCCTGAGCAAGTTTTCATTTGACGTCTATACACGTCCGTGGCGGTCAAAAGGTTAAATAAAAGAAAACAATTTAGCAACGCTTTCAAGGTCGTCACCAAGTGGTAGTTGGACTCGCACACACACACACACACAGACTTTCGAGGTCGTAATCTGCAGTTGTACCAGATGCCCAGACGCATTCAATTAATTTATGTTAATGTTTTATTTAATAAAGGCTTCAAGTGCTGTAACATTCAGCATCCTGTTATGTTTCTATTTTGTGTTTGTAAATAGTTGCCGGAATTACAGGTAAATGTGTTTAATTAATTCGACGACTTCTGTAGTCTAGCGGTTTGAGTGCCGGGACTGCTGATCATAAGGTCGTGGGTTCGATGCGCATCGGACACAAATATTTATGTGATAATATAATATTTTAATATTTTTGGGACATTTTACACAACACCATCTAGTCCCAAACTAAGCAGAGCTTGTACTATGGGTACTAGACAATGGATAGGTATAATACTTATACCTATACTTTTTTTTTGTAAATACATACTTATAATACATAAGAAACACCCAGACAAACACAAATACACATGTTTTATCCACACAAACGTGAAGTAAAGTAATGAACGTAAAGTGTTTGTATTTCTCTGGGTGTTTCTTAATAATAATAATAATAAGGGCGAATATAGGAAGACTAACGCAATATATAAGAGGTAACAGAAGTAGAAAAGTAGTCGCAACAGTAGAAGCAATAAAAACTAAACATCAACACCACGCACAACATGAAAACACAAACACACAAATAGTACACTTCTTAGACACCTTAAAACAAAAACTTAATGCTGCATCTAGTAGGCTGAAAAGATATATAACATGCACAAATCGTAAAGTCCAAAATACTAAATTTATTAACAACGAAAAGATCTTCTATAGACACTTGACTACAACTAACAAAGAAAACTCCAATTCAAATATAGATACACCCTCTGCCGATACACTTCGAGATTTCTGGGCTAATATATGGGAAAACCCTGTACATCACAATCAGCACGCAAACTGGATTAACGAAATACCAACACAAACCCCAGAAATGGAGTTTGAATTTATACCAATAGAAATATTCATAGACGTTATCAAGCGCACACACAATTGGAAATCGCCAGGCACGGACAACATCCATAACTATTGGTATAAAAAGTTCACCAACCTACACCCATACATTCACAACCATCTAAATACATTCATTCAATCACCACACACATTACCGATATACATAACACATGGAGTCACATACATGATACCTAAGGATACAAATGACACTATAAACCCGGCCAAATACCGACCCATTACTTGCTTACAAACCATATACAAAATCCTAACAGCCTGTATTAGTGAAATAATTTATAAACATTTAACCAATCATGACATATTAGCAGAACAACAAAAAGGATGCCGTAAGAATAGCCAAGGATGCAAAGAACAACTTACCATTGACGCAGTTACCCTGAACAGCGCAGTAAAGAGCAAGAAAGACATCCATACAATGTTTATTGATTACCAGAAAGCGTTTGATTCCGTCCCACACAGCTGGCTCCTTCACGTCCTAAATCTTTATAAAATTCATCCAACACTAATCTCATTCCTAAAAACTTCTATGCTGAACTGGCAAACTGTTCTCAAAATAACTCAAGCATCAATAACTCTCACCACTGAACCAATTTCTATCCAACGCGGTATTTTCCAAGGAGATGCGCTGAGCCCTTTGTGGTTCTGCTTAGCACTCAATCCCCTCTCATACTTACTTAATAAAACTGACACAGGATTCACACTAACAGGCAATAACACACAACTTAAACTGTCACATCTAATGTATATGGACGACATAAAACTTTACGCAAACGATAAAAACACTCTATACAAATTAGCAGACATAACACAACAATTCTCTAAAGATATCTGTATGCAGTTCGGAGTTGATAAGTGCAAAATTTTTTCAGTTAATAACGGCAAAATCCAAAGCAATAGGTACATACTCGAATCTGGGGAATCAATTGAGCCGATGGATGAACATAGCACATATAAATACTTAGGTTTTAAACAGTCTAGACAGATACAACAGAAAATTACTAAACAAGAACTGCTGAAAAAATTTTCTAACCGCCTTAACTTAGTTTTAAAAACACATCTTAACTCCAAAAATACCATAAAAGCAATTAACACATTTGCAATTCCCATCCTCACCTACTCTTTTGGAATCATACAATGGTCAAAAACTGACATCAAACAATTACAACGCAATATTAATACACACCTTACAAAACACAGGAAACACCACCCTAAATCATGCATACAAAGACTCACGTTGCCGCGCCATGAAGGCGGCAGAGGGCTGATAGACGTACACAACTTACACAATAAACAAATATTTTCACTTAGAACTTACTTCCACAACAAAGCAGAAAACTCACCTCTACATAAACACATCATACAACTTGACAAAAAACTCACACCGCTTAACCTACAAGAAACAAACACGCAAACAAATCAATACCTAACAAGCACACAACAAAAGATAACATCATGGGCTGATAAAGCTTTACACGGAAGACACCGAGCCTACCTGAGCCTACCACACGTCGATAAAGTTAAGTCGAACGAATGGCTCAAGAGAGGTGAGCTGTTCCCCGAGACCGAGGGTTTTATGCTTGCAATTCAAGACCAAATTATCGCCACTCGCAACTATAGAAAATTTATCATAAAAGACCCCAATCAGCCGACCGACTTATGCAGGCACTGCAACAATGCTTCTGAAACAATTCAGCACATTACAGGAGCTTGTAAATCACTCGCACAAACAGACTACAAACACCGCCATGACCAGGTAGCCTCAATCATACATCAAAATTTAGCATATCAACACAAATTAATATCTGACATTAAACCATATTACAAGTATAAGCCCGAGATCATTTTAGAAAATACACACCACAAAATATATTGGGATAGAACAATAATTACCGACAAAACCATCCATTATAACAGACCCGACATCACCGTCCATGATAAAACCAATAGAACTGTTTACTTAATTGATATAGCCATACCAAACTCACACAACATACAAAGTACGATATCTGAAAAATTAAGTAAATACCAAGACCTCGCTATAGAAATAAAAACCCAGTGGAAAGCACACACTGTTCACATCGTCCCCATAGTTCTTTCATCTACAGGTATTGTACCAAAATCTCTTACACAAAGCCTCAACACCATAAACATGCCCACCTACACACTCCATATGCTTCAGAAGGCCACCATACTCAACACCTGCCGTATCACCCGAAAATTTCTCACATCCTCTACATTATCTTCAACCTATTCCATTTAAACATCCCCTCACACGCTTGGCTCCGGCCCGCATGTGAGGTCTTTTACTCTCTGAATAGGAGAAGAAAATAAAAATATACAATGAAAAATAATAATAATAATAATAATACTTTATTGTTCAAAAGATATTCTTTACAAAGGTAGGTCACTAGCCTCCACACTAGGATTCCCTGTGTCGTGGAGACTAGTCTTATAGGTACATATATTATAAGTATTTATTTACAAAATAAAGTATATAAGTATTATATCCATTGTCGTATTCATAGTACAAGGTTTACTTAGTGTGAGACTAGATGGTGTTGTGTGAAATATCCCAAAATATTTATTAATTTATGAGTATTCATTGTATAGTTACTATTTTTTGAGCTTTTGGCAGAATTTAGAACGATGTTTGTTTACTCTAGTTGATTTACAGTAATTTCAGACGTAAAATATGTATCGACCAACGAGGACCAATTTGTACAGGCTTTGACTTCAACCAATGTTCTGTGTGCGACCGCGTGTGACGGGGAATCGTGCGAATCAAAAGAAATGAATGATGACGTTTTCAGTCCCTTTGTTCCCTGCTCAGTCGCTGCAAACGAGAATACTGTTCTCCGTTACAATATTTACTTATGAATTTCTGAAATTCAGATGAAAATAGAATCCGACCGCTATTATAATGAGAAGTTGTTCTAACCTAACCGACAACGAAGTATAAAAACACATGATAAAAAAAAATATTTTTGTATTTTGGTTCCCCGAATTTACTTTTAAAAAAATACCACGAAAAGTTAGTATTCTCGTGTTTGGCGAAAAATTGAATATTTTTCTAAGCGGCTACTTACATGAGGTATAAAAATATTATTCGTCTATGCCATACCTTCTTTCATCCCCTTTAGTGATCGTAAAAACACAGGCACACCCCACTGCTTTATTACGCATTACATATGGCTAATAAAAAGCATACATAACTAGTTGTTTTTATAGATATTTATTGTATTTTCCCGTGTTCTTACCACTGTGACAATAAAGTTACTTTTCAACTGATGCGTTCAACAGTGACGAACACCCGCGGCGCTATAACTTAAACTAGTTAAGTTAACACAATAAAACGTAACTCTAAATTAGCTCCTCGTTTTACAAGCAATAAATTTAATAGACCCCTGTGAGGGGGGTAAGTCACGCTTAAAATGTTAACTCGGCGACAATTCGTTTATAGAATCGCGAAGTTGACGCAAGATTAAAAGTTATATCGAATTACATTTTGTAATCGTCTTTCTCTGTCAGGCAAAGTAAGTACGCGAACAAGTAAATAATTATACAGTCATATATTCGTTCAATTTTATTGCATGTAACAGGCAAAAAATGAGCATCGTCTAAATGGACCTTAATCCTCGAAACTAAAATTATAAACACAATTACGGAAACAATCTGAGAAAGTGAAAGTTTGAACAGTATTTTTGACTACTTTGACACCAATTTACTGAATTCAGTATTTTTGATATGCTACGCTTCAATGGACGACTACGTTAAAACAAATGCTAGGTGGTATATTTGACACTGGTGACGTCATTGTACGCGCTGCTTGTTATCAATGCCTGGCGCGTAGGCTTCGTCTGTCATCCAGACAAGTAACGGATTGAAAACTATAATACGGTATGGACATACGATCAAATGCTGTTATATCAGTCGGCTGGTCTTTTGATACGAGAGTTCAAAGATCCTTCGCAAATACTGTAAATTTTGTAAATTAATCAATGTATTAAGTATATTGTAAACTTTAAGAATCCTAATAGGTATTATGACATGAATACTATTAATATTTTATGGGTACTACACTACTTACATTATAATCTTTTACAAAATATATTTATCATTTTTTAAATTAATGTAAGTTACTCAAATCACAGGAAAAATCAGAAAGGGGAACTACTTTTTCTTTTTATAATATAAAAAGTAAACAACTACCTCTCTTTGCTTGCCCCAAAATGCCGATATAAAATATTTTATCATAAAAGTATTATATTTGTTCGTGTAATTCGTTCTCGCGTTGAACATAGGGGCTAGTCAAAAATCATGTTGAATAATCAGCTTTTCTGTATATATTGGCTTAGGAATATTCCTCAAGACCCCGAGGGATGAGGGACAAACGGCACGGGGGGCCACTTGGCTATGAGTGGCTCAATTTGTATTGATGAATGGAGATTAAAGTGTAGACTTCCCTTTAGTGTCAACAGAATTGTGTCAACATGAGGATGTCATACTCATCGACGATGGAGACCATGTGTAGTAGTTCCTTTGTTTATATAGGATGATATGTATAAACAAGACGCTGTACACTAGGTAAGTTTTCATCCTAGGAGTATGCAAACTAAAACTTATTACTTTTATTACCTGACTGCCGAAAGACGGTAATGTTTTTCAAGCTATGTATGTAGGTATGTCTAATGTTTTGACACACTTTACAGCCTAAATTGAATGAATTAAATAATTCATCCCCATACACTTGTACAATATCAAAGTTTAGTTTCTATAGAGCTTGTTTTCCGCTTTTTAGTAAGTATTTTTAGCGCAGTCAGGTAGTTCGTTTATCGTAGACCCGAAACAACTAAATGTAGGTCATACAAATATATATGTAGGGATCGATCTCATACCTCGAGTTCCAAAAACCGACCCAAAATACACCTGCTGGGGCAACATGAACATTTTTAAATTATAAAGTAACCCTTCAAGATTTTTCCATATCTCTCGAAAATTAAATACGTGTGTAATTGGAATGAAATATGTCTGTGCTTGTGGTTAAATCCGTTTGGTTTCTAATCACTCTATGCAAATTTAATCGTGCAGTAATTAGTTTAGCCGTGAAGTGGTTACAACTTACAAACATACGTTCCGTGTTTGACTGCAACTTATTGGTAAACATCAGTGCGGTCTATGATGGTCCATGCTTGCTTAGCAAAAAAATACCTACCCTGTTCACTTCAGCCTTGAAACATAATTATTACATATTCATATTTATTTATGACCCTATTAAGTCCCTATCTACTAATTTCTTAACATTATAACATTGCTGGTTTTAATATTTATCTTGCACCCCAAACATCTTTTCAGAAAAGCTTCATAGTACTTTTACTTATCTTCGTAGTAAAAAAAACTAAAAACGATCGTAAAAACATGGCTGTTCAAAGGTATTCTAATAACCTTACCCAAAACTTTGTCGTAAACCTCGCCGACATAAGGACCCAAAGATGTTGATAGGTAATATAGGCGGATACATAGAAAACTCCGTATAGTTATCGTATCCTATTAGGTAGGTACATATTGTGTTCTTTGAATAAAATCTAAATTACTGTAAATCGATCAACTATCGCCTGACAGTTTTGACCTTTTTTTTGCTGAAAATAACCAAAAGGGTTGCCACTCTGTTATATTTACAGAAGGTAATATTACACACAAAGTTAGGTCATTGGTATTATATTGAAATCTTTTTTTGGGGCCAAAAATATTCACGTGCCATCATACTAAAAATCAATAAAAAGTTCAAATAAAACTGAATTAAGAATGGGTCCAGATGCTTTCTTTGTTTATTTTAAATTGTAAAAATGTCAACAATATAATATATCTTATTCATTTAAAATAACCTTAAATATAAATAAATAAAGTAGGTATCCAACATCTGAAAAAAAAAACAATGAAAAAATATGATGTCCAGTAAAATAAATACTATTGAGTTTATTGACAAGGCTGTTTGGCTGTTATGACCTTTGCCTGCCTGAAATGGCGTAACGAGACATATTGTATATATCTTCAATATCAAATTTTCTGTGTGTAGGTATCTCGTGTCTCGAGTTTTACAAAATCCTAACTTTCAAGGTAATAATTTTATCTTGTTACCCACGCTGGCATAGGGATTTGAAGCAGCCATTTTTAGTATGTTTTATGTGTAGGTAGGTATACTGTGATATGTGATAATACCTACACAGTAGATGAGAAAAGAGATGAGATGAGAAAAGAGTTATAGGATATTGGAAACTTTTTCAGAACACAACGATATTTGTATTTTTTTGTTTTTTTTTTTCTGTGTCAGGCTGAAGAATACCACTAAAATATTCATTACCTATGGTAACCAGTGATTGTCCGCCTTAATGCTCATAATTTTATTCTCTTTCACCGAAAGATATATTTTTAAGGGATTTGGAAATGTCTGTTCTTACCAAAATAGTATTATATTTTATTATTTGCATTGTTTAATTTTATCTGTATCTTAAAGCATGTTAATAAGTAAGTACAGAGGCCAGCACATCAAGTTAATTACAATTATTTGATAGCTTTTTAACTTTAGTGCAACGTAATAAGGTTCATGTTCAATTGGGAAAATTTTATAGTTTTGGATAGCTTGACCTACTGGCGTCTGTACAAGAAATTCATAACAGACAAAGGGAAACTGTTTGTTAGATGTTATTTTTCTAAAGTTATAAAATAAATATAACTATATTATTATTTTATAGTTTTCTAACGTTGAGTCCGCGCCGCTACCGGTTCAAACCGGATTTCTTCATTTTGTTATATTCCTAAATGTTATTTTTCAGGGGACCACCGGTTCTTCAACGGTCCTGTGTAATATTCGACTGTACCTATGTAGACATAGGAACATACGACATTCGAATACAACCCTGTATACCTGCTTCGAAGAACGTCCCCGACGGCTTATATTTAGAAAATGAAAATGATTGTCTACAATGGATTGTGTGGTAAGTAGGTACGGTCGAAAGAAGAGTTAAGTATACAGGCCGCTAATTAAACATCGTGTTTTTTAAAGATTGTGTAATTATGTATCACGCAATATGTCTCAAAACGCAGGTATTGTAAGCTGCTACACATCAAACCCTTGGCCGGGTAATTATTTAAATCACAATCTATGGAAAGATGCAGATTTCGTTCGCTGCCTATACCAAACTCTTTTGTTGACTGTACCTACATACTTACATTACTTACTCTTCTCGATAATTCAATTGCAAAATCAGGCAGTTTTTAGCAGATTATTTGCTTGTCGGCGCACGATTCTGTTTCTAGACTAGGAAACGATGAGAAGCTTCACTTTTTGATAGGGTCCGGTGGTTCTAGCTCGTTGTAGTCCTGGAAACCCATGGCCCATGACTATAGGGCAAGTTTTTAAAAGGCTTTTAGTCAGTAGGAATCCGACACATCCTCCCACCAACCTCCTCAGGTGGTTGATGATCCATTCTGGCAGGCTCGAACTACATACTACATACATACATACCATCACGCCTGTATTCCCCGAAGGGTTAGGCAGAGGTGTACTAATGTACACCCACATTTCGCCGGTATGTTTAGGTCCCATGTAATAGGGGGCGAGCCTATTGCCATTAACCGGGCACAAATCCAGACACCGAGCTGCTACTGAGAATTTCATAGAAAAACCCAATAACACTTTGCTCGACCTGGGGATCGAACCCAGGACCTCTAGCGTAGCAGTCGCGCTTAGGACCACTAGACTAATGAGGCAACTACATACTGTCACCTTTATATTCCACAGTCCTAACAAGTCTTACGTACCTTGACAATATAATAAACCAACATTTATTATAACAATGTTTTCACTCAAAACCTTGACAATGAGTCGCAGGTTCGCCCATAATGGAGATGTAATTTAGGGAAACGGCCCAACTTCCGGGCATTTTAATTCAATATAAGTAGATGTGGTAAATAAAAAAAGTATTTATCGTAAATGGACTATAATGGATAGTCAGCGTACCGTGACTAGAATTGTAATGTGCTTGGAAAACGTGAACGATGGCTGAGGACACTTATGTGGGAAATGCTGTGTCAACTGTGTGTACATTGTTGCCTTAAAATTGTTTGTGTGTTAATGTGCAGCGTGTCCTTATATAGAGAACTATGTCTGTTTTTTGTCTGTGACGTAAGGAGCAACTAGTGACGACATCGACACTCCATAATTAAATATATTATTGGGTTTATGCCCCGTTAATGACAATAGGCTCGCTCCCTATGACATGGGATTTAACATAAGACAACGAACTGTGGGTGTACAGCAGTACACCTCTGGCTAACCCTTCAGGGAATACAGGCGAGATGGTATGCTTATGTTATTTTAAATAAAACTCAGAAACGGCTGGACTGGTCTCGATGAAATTTGTTGTATGTGTTCGGGGGTCCCTTCATGGTTTAAATTCAATTGGACATAGTAGGTGGCACTGCAATTAGGTTGCAGGATAAAGTCTGCCGGTATTATGAAAAAGGTGTATCCACCTCGCTGGCAAATCATTTTTAAGAGGTATTGAATTTATCGAACGGTATAGAGTTGAGTGTTACGTAGGATTGTATACTTTTAAGGCTTTAAAAGTCGTATATGCTGTTAAACTTTCACATTCTTGGCACCTTCGACCCGGCTGCACTCGCCGCTGAGATGTGAAATCTGATAATAACGTCACCATTCAATTCAGTTGTAGAACATTTAAAGTTAACTTAATCCCGATAAGCAGAAATGACCAAAGGGAGCCCATATCATTTTTTTCAAGAGCGTGGTTTTACAAGCTCACACCGCGCGGGTGCATAAATGGTTAGTTACTACTGCTCTGAACTAGTCTAGCTATATTTATAGGTGACTCTACACATCATGATCAACAATTTCTTGTATGGGATCAACCATGATGTGCAAAAAAAAACTACATCCTACATTTTGTCGAGAAGCCTGAACTTTTTTCTAAGAAACAGCTCTCTTTTTTTTTTCAAGAATTCTGTTTTAGTCCCTATCCCTTTTAGTAATCTAGTCTTTTTAGTACCTAGTCCTTTTAGTACCCAGAAATAATATTGAAATCATGGTTTCCTTTTGGCTGTTAGACGACAAAAAAAACACGGTGTATAATATTAGTGGGGCTATTAGGGATGTAGGATTAGGTACTATTATCGTTCAATGGGTACAATTCCAACAAAAGTGTTTAAAATTAAGTATTACATGTGACTCGATAGTTCTAGCTACAAACAGCGGTAAACTAAGAGCTAAAATGTATGACATATGAATGTACAGCACATATTTAGGATGCCTTAAAAGAATCAAGTTTTGGACACTAACGACCTAGTCTAACAGGTCAATCGGGTCAAGTCCAATTATTTACTGTTATTCCGGCCATTCGCACATCCTTTTACAGCTAGTAGCTTTAATTGACGTGGATCTACGAATGTCAATAACCAATAATTTTAATAAATATTTTATTTTATCGATCATTTCCTTACGACCGAGATGGGTAGCGTGCGAAATAGTAAGTAGCTATTTTATATAACAATTGAATTGGTGTCTCGATTAATCCAGCAATCGATCAAAAAACTGGAAGTCCACTACGAAAATCGATCTTCGAAAATCGAACTTTGAAACTTCGGATCGAAACGACGCGCCCTTCGAATTTACTATTTGTGTTTTGTCAAACAGCCAAGAGCCTACTAAATGTTCTACATTTGTAACTAAACATAAAGTCAAATTGCGAAAATCGAATCGAAAGCTGGGCTCGAAATACTCGGGGTAGAAAAACTTGCGATCCATCAACCGAAACTTCGTAGTTCAATTTTCGTAATAGGCCCCCTGCATTAGAATCGGTTTATCTTTTGGGTTCAAAGATGTTTTTATTTATTTATTATAATAACATATAATATACAGGCTGTTTGGTAGAACGTTGAACATACGAAAATGGTGGTTAGTTGGGGTCATCTGCTACCCACTTGGCCCAAATTATTTGACCTTGGCCGCACCGTTTTTTTTTTACTTTTTTTTATTCCACAGAAAATTACCAGTTTTTTTAACTTTAAATTCGAATATCTTTACTTGTGACGGGTAAAACAGGCAGGATGTTGTTTTGTATTAATGTCTAATTGTAGCAGACTCTCATAAAATTATTGTTTGGTACAGATTTTAATGGGAAAAAAAGTTATGAGTGTTTGATGTAAAAAAATACGATGCATAACTTTGACTTGCATTAAAAAAAAAACTGATAATTTTCTGTGAAATTAAAAAAAAGTAAAAAAAAACGGTGCGGCCAAGGTTAAATAATTTGGGCCCAGTGGGTAGCAGATGACCCCAACTAACCACCATTTTCGTATGTTCAACGTTCTACCAAACACCCTGTAGTTTACAAATATCCTAATGCCCCACAAAACTGTGTTATCAGTTTGACTGTGGGATTATTAGCAATGCATGTCAATAATATGACAAAGATGTGTGATCTTTACTACTGCTTGTAACACCTTATGTACAGAGGCCAGCACATCAAGCTACACAATCTGTCAAATTTATTTTATAGATATTCAACATTAGTACTAAACAATAAGATTCATTTTCAATTGGGCAAATTTGACAGTTTTGGATAGCTTAACCTGCTGCCGTCTGTACCTACCACATTTTACTGCAAATAAAGATTATTATTATTATTAATGAGTCTTATTATTTTATAGTGTTGTGTTATTTTGTAGTGTTTTACCTACGCACTAATCATAACATACCATAACGCCTGTATTCCCCGAAGGGTTAAATAGAGGTGTATTAAGGTACACCCACAGTTCGCCTGTATGTTTAGGTCCCATGTATTAGCCCAGCCTATTACCATTAACCGGGCACAAATGCAAACCTCGAGCGACTACTGATAATTTTATAGAATAACCAAATAACACTTTGCTCGAGTCCTTCTCCTCCTGGAGTAGTGTTATTGTATGTTGTTATTGGCCTATATGTATAAGCTTCCCTTTATTCCATGGAGTGGGTCAATAAAAGCCTTTAATGATGAGGTTCATGATAATGACTTTGCTTGACCTGGGAATCGAACCCAGGACCTCAAGCATAGCAGTAGCGTAAGCGCTACTTGACAGCTAGATTAATGACGCAGTGACACACTAATTCATGCCGACGTTAAAAGATTTTCCAATCAGCCAGTTGGTAATGAAGCTAACTTTCAAATATTCCTGTAAACTTTGTAGGCTAGTTTTAATCTAAGAATAAGGTAATGAATTATCTACACACACGACAAAATGATTAGTGATGTAACCAGACCGTCACGTGTCAAATTATATCGAGCTCTAGCAAATTATAAATTATGTCGAGTCTATTGAAATATTTATGAACTATAAATAAGGTCATGTTCAGATTATATACCCGCTTGAATGAACTTATTATTTGTTGAAATAAAACTACTTTTTACGGATTTTATCGCGTTATATTGATATTATTATTCCCGACGTTTCGGACCTTTTACAGCGTCCATGGTCACGGTAGGTAAAAAGTAGTTTTATTTCAATGTATAATATTCGCGTAAATGTCAGAAATTATTATTTGTTATCATGCTTATAGAAAATCACAATAAAAAAACTGCTTTGTTAGTCTAGTGGTCTTGAGCGGGACTACTACGCTAGAAGTCTTTTTCTATGAAAATCTCAGTAGTAGCTCGGAGTTAGGATTTGTGTCCAGTTAATGGCATTAGCTTGGACCTATTACTTGGGACCTAAACATGCCGGCGAACTATATGTTTACATTGGTACTTACACCTGTGCCTAACCCTTCGGGGAATACAAGCGTGGTGGTATGATGTTGTTTTGTTTATGTGAAACACTGATAATCAAATATCCCGATGATAGGTACCTATTAATGTGGTACTTATAGCGCGGTACCTATAATATCCAACAGAACTGTATGACTTCCAAAAGCGATTACTAATTCAGTGGATACAGTGAATTCTAAAGCTTATAATGTCTCATACTATACTTTGCACCTTTTGTTTCGCTACAGTCAAAACACTCCTGGATTTTCCTAACACCAGAGAACAATATTTACCAAGCAATTTGTCTATAAAGACGCCCAACCTTAAGCTTGATTCACAAGAACCCAGCCAAACGTACACAAACACTTTTAGTACAATCACTCCCCAACCTTTTGGTAAAACAATAGGTCACTACCAAACAAGGCGTCACAGTCCAGTAAAGGAAGTGAATAATCAACTTCTATTTTTGTACGGCCAGCAAAACAGATTAGATACACACCACTCATTATATTTGCATAAACATTCTTTTGCGTTTTGCAGTGATACCTAGGTGATTTCAGCTTCTAGTGTCATCAATTCCCTGAAGGGTCAGATAGAGGCTGTATTCACTGATGTACTAACACAGTATTCTATATAGCATACATATAAATTAACATCATCATCAGCAACCCATATACAGTCCCACTGCTGGGCACGGGTCTCCTCTCAGAATGAGAGGGATTAGGCTATAGTTCACCACGCTGGCCTAATATTGTTTTGCAGACTACACACACCTTCGAGAAAAATCTCTAAGGCATGCAGGTTCCCTCAAGATGTTTTCCTTCACCGTTTAAGCGAGTGATAATTAATTATTAGGTACCTTGTGTTCGTTGATTGCCTTTTAAAAACACCTTTGTTTGATTCCTAAATTCGTCGTAACCTTGTTTGAAGATGTATCAAGTTTAACGTTACCTTTATCCGTTCTCATACGCCCACGTGGATTAGCACCCACCTACGAACGAAGGTATGTACTTGACCTAGTGGTAGAGCGTACCAGGCAAAAGCTCAATGTTCGAGGAATTTGTTGAGCAAAATCAGCCTACGCTGGTGATAGCTGTATCTTATTGATAAGGTACACTATAATTTATTTCCATAGTTATTTTGGAATTGATGTACGTCTCTTCGTGTATAGACCTGGTAAAAAAAAAAGTTACCTAAAAATGTAACAAGCTTCTTGATTGCTTGTAATTTCGTTACAGTAAAGTTACTGTAATTATTCGCAATATCAGCATGTCTATTATCTACCAGAAAATGTAAAACCTCATTCTGAGGATAAAGTAAAAGGAAGTTTAAAAATAGTTATAAATCGCTTTTACTTAGAAGAGACTTGCTCCACTGTAGAACATCGCAACCCGTGCCACCTTGAGGCCAGCGATAAATACTACTTACGTGAAATCCTCCTGTTTACTGCACCGGACCACGAACATTCTGCTTTACGAGTTGACACACTTTTTAAAACCGCCTCGTATGTCGTTAAGTTAACGCTCTTCCTGATTAACGTTAATGAATGAATTAAAAACTCACTTCCAGCCCTCCCAGGACATGCATTACGAATGCTCAAAAATATAATTCTGGTTTCAGACCTTTGCACTTTCATAAACATAATTTGGCATGTTGCGATCACAAGACCGCTTGAATTGCAACTTAAAATACTCTGAAATGACATTTCTATACATAACTATCACTATCAATCAAATATTCGATCACAATGAAATGGAAGGAAGTAACTGTAAAATTTTCTTCAATTGAACATGAACCTTAAAGTTTTGTATTAAAGTTGAAAATCTATCAAAGAAATTTGACAGATTGTGGTAGCTTGATGTGCTGGCCTCTGTACATTGCAAATGAAATTTAGCTGCTTAAAAAATCTATTAGCTTTGCAGAGTAGCCTTATTGTTTCATTGTAACAACAAAAGTGATTCATGTAACCTGTCTCATCATACTCAGCTCACGACGCTCCGTATATAAAATTGTTACGTAACTGTACACAAACTACGAACCGTTGTTGGTGACTGCAAAAAATATAAAATCGATACAGTTTTTGTTGTCGCTGTCTCATCGAGATGTGCTGTTATTTATTGACACCAGATTACGCATATTATATAACGCGGTTTTCCTGTTCACCATATTTCCAAAGTTTATTTATTGTCCACCCTTTTTTGCGGTTGATATATTTTCGAATATTTTGTTGAATTTGATATTACGTTGTTTTAATACGATGTAGTAGGTAATAAGTATTGCTGCTGTAGGAACAACATTTTAAAGACAATTTACAAATTGAGACAAATTGTTTTCACGTCTCCTAAGACCTTCTTTTGTCCATATTTATGACAAGCGAGAAACGACAGATCGTTAACACAATGGTATTCAGGTTAATTTAAAGAATAAAGTGATAATGGTAGCTATAACAATAGTTTTTTATCTATGCTTGCTTATATAGTCAAAAATCGTGAATATCAAGACTACTTTCTATTTAACTGTGTCATTTTATGCTTAATCGTTACAGTTGCCGTTTATATTTCTGTATTCACCTCACAGTTCGCACACCGCCACGGCACAGAGAAAATTGAGAAAAACTTTTAATGGAAATGAGCATTTCAAAGCGAATGCAAGCAAGTGGGGCTTATTATATTGCTGCCTATTGAAGGCATAGATGGCGGCCATGTTTGCCTCTCATTTTTATTCTGTTTACATGGACCAGCTGCTCCATTTCTGGCCCGGCTCGTAAAAACTGAATTGGAAACAGAATAAAACATGTATTCTTAATGTCAGTACTTGTACATTTTTACAACTTCTTTATATAATGACAGTATTAAGAGGGCAAAGGAGTGTATTAAAATCATCAAATTTCGTTTATAAACTTCTTTAATTACATATCTATACAAACATCAGCCAATTGAATTACAACTACACAATAATTTACAGTCTTTCCGATTAATACTTAAAACATTTTTTCATTTAAAAAAGTAATAAATACGAAGAAGCAAACCTTTTCAAATGCGAAAATTTGGTATCGTTATTGTACAAAAGTTACACATAATGCTATTTAAGATACTCGTAGATTATAAAGTTCTATAAATATTTACAACTTCGGACGATTTTCGTCTATAACAAAACAAGTTCTTTAGCGTTCGCCTAAGGCTAAGGACTAAGGCCTACAGATCAAATATTTAAGAGATCCTTGGGTTAATCTTAACTGAGGTCTTTCATACCAGGTACGTTTGAACGGTGTGCTGAAATACCACGGACTGCGGTTGATTGTGTCGACCTTGGAAGTCAGTGGAGGAATAATCCGAATCTATCGTAGAATAAATGTGTTCGGACAGAGGTCGGTCGCAGGGCGAGCGCTCCGCGGAGTTGGCAGACTTGCCGCACAACGTTTGGCAGGTACTGTTCAACACAGACGCGTCCATAGTATATGTATTAGAATTTCTTCCATAATTTAGTCTCTTCAATTTCTGTCCGTGTCGCTTAGATGACGGCATAGCATAACGTAACCTCTCCCAAAACCGTTTCTCTTTCCACGTTATCTCCAAACCCGTTTTGAAATATGACTTTAACTCCGGGTCTCGTGGGATGACTCCTACACTCACTATTATTAATTTATGTGGATTCTTTTGAAGCGCTTTCTGTAAAGCTTGACGGAACTCTATCTGAGACCACTCGGTTAAGATAAAATTCTTGGTTAAAACTACTATGATACGCCTCGACGCCTCGGTGGCCTCGACCACCAAGTCGGGGAACTGAGCGTACGTCGCTTCGAACTGTGGCACGTCTCGGTAATGTAAGCAGAGATGGTATGACGGATAACCGGTCTCTAATTCACGAGCAAGCGATTCTACGACGAACTCCTCGTCTTTAGGGCTATAACAAATATATGCGTCATAAAGCTTATCAGCGTCCTTAAAAGCGCCCGCTAAAGGAGAGAGCTTAATACCACAATTCGAATACAACCACATCCTACAAGCGTATCTAAATGTGAAGACTAAAGCTAATATTAATAAAATAAGCATGAACCCAGTCAAAGCCGAGGCCAATAACGGCAAGTTGTGAGACACGAAGAACGCGCTTATCATGGAGGTATCGCTTATTTCACTGCAAACTGTCACATTTAAATTCAATGGCTTCTTTGCCGGGTTCATGTTCTCATTCACACACCACAAGTTAGGAGTATCGATAATTTTCTCAACATTCTGCGATACATAAGTTAAAAATCCTTGCAAATATTTACAATCACAGGACCAGTTGTTACTGCCAATGTATAATGTTTGTAACTTCTTGTTATTGTCTAAATGCCACAGACCGTAATTCACGAGTCTGTTTCCATCTAGGCGTAAAACTTCTAGAGCTCCCAAAAGAGAAAAAGTTTCATTTGAAATGTACTCAATTAAATTACTTTGAAGATACAGTTCTTTTAAGTTGCTTAGCTTTGAAAACTCAAGACCCAATAATTGTTTCAGTTTGTTGTTGTCTAAGTGCAGTATTCTTAGATCTCTTAGTTGGCTGAAAGTATTATTGTGTATGTTTATGATATTACTTGAATTTAAATAAACAACAATAGCTTTACGCATTAAATCGAAAACAGATTCGTTAAGTTCGCTATAAATATTACCATCTAAATATATATGAGTAGAATCTACAGGAAAATTGTGAGGTATCAATTTCAATTGTTTAACAGAACAATCAACAACGCTAGTACTTTTCGCCGAATCGTGATAACATGAACAATTAATTGGGCACAGTGTTTTGCAGTTACAGTTATTGAAATCACAGCATTGACAACCTTCGGGGCAGTAACTGTCGTATTTGCACAAAAAGTCTTTGATATGAAGAGAACTGACCGGGAGAAATTTCACGCCGCGTACGTAGGATTCCTTGCAGATTACATTCTCCAAGTCCATTACGCGCGGATATTCTCGGGACGTAATGGAATTGATGAGTAAAAGCCATTTCATTGTGCAATCGCATCGAAAGGGATTGCCACTAATGTAAAACTCTGGCAACACGCGATCATCTGCCACTCTCGAAATACGTAAACTATTTATGTCCAAACTTTCAATCTCATTGGCATACATATCAACACGAGTTAAATTTCTCTTTTCAAGGAATGTATCCGTTTCTATACTTGTAATAAAATTATTGTTTATAAACAAAAGCTCGACACTGTTGGGAATCGACATCGGTGACAAAGTTACTAAACGGTTATGACTGGCGTCTAATGTTTTCACGTGTAACTCGTTTTGAATTTTATAGTAATTACCAAGAATTTCAATAAAATTAGCGTGGATATCCAACCATTTCAAGCTTCCCGGAATGAAAGCGTAATCAAACCAAACCAAATGATTCTCGGATAAATTAAGCCATAACAGTTTAGTCAACGCTACGAACACCCCGTTAATGTCAGAAATGAAGTTGCCGTCCAATCGCACGGCTTCCAATTGAGTATTCTTTTGAAAGGTTTCGGTTTCGATTGACTGTATTTTATTTTTCGCCAAATTGAGGACTTGCAGGCTCGGCAAGCCCCAGAACATGCCCGCTGTAAGGTTTCCAATTTGATTGTCGATTAAACGCAACCCGGTCAATTGCGATAGGTTTTGGAATGAACTGTTTGTTATCTCTGTTAATAAATTTTCTCCTAAGTCTAACGATTTCATAAATGGTAATTGTGAAATTGCATCCGGAACTTTTGCAATCTTATTAGAGCTTAGATCTAATTCTTTCAAATCGGAACAATTTCCAAATGCATTCTCACTGATATAAGATAACATGTTATTATTTAAATTTAATTTATTTAATATAAATAATCCATTAAACACTTGATCTTCAATAGCTTGTAATTTATTCTGGCCTAAGTTCAACGTGTGTAGATTAAAAAGTGGTGAAAACGCGTTATCCTCTATAAACGCTATGGTGTTATTGTATAGATTTAAAATTTGTAAAAAGAACAAGTCTTTGAACATGTTGCGCGTGATCCGTGCGACCGCGTTACGGGACAGGTCAAGCACGATTAATCTTATTAGACCACCGAACGTTTCATCTTCTATGTGGTCGCTCCTCAATTTATTCGCCGAAAGATCTAAAACGAGCAATTGTTCCAACCGATTAAATATTCTCTTAGGCAGAGTTTCCAGTTCATTATTTTGTATATAAATTTCCCGAATTTCCCTAGTATTATGAAATAATCCATCTGGCAAATAACTAATAGCGTTATCTGAAAGGTTTACAACTTTTAACGACAGTAAGTCACTAAAAACTTCGCCGGGCAGCTCATTTATTTTATTATTTTGAAGGAATAACTGTGTCAGCCGGCGCAAATGTAAAATTTCTGAGTCAGCTGGCAACGACATGATATCGTTATAACTTAAATCTATAGTCTGCAATGTGGACCCGCACTTATGACCGAAACCCAGTTCATCGACAAACTTGATTTTGTTGTGCGTTAAATTAAGCGAAATAATATTTTCCAATGCGCAAAACAGGTCTGATGGTATCTTTCTTATGTTATTATGACCTAAGTCTAACGTGTGCAGCTCTCTCAGTCCATTGAAAGCTCCCAGAGACAGTTCCAATTCTTTATTGTTGCTCCAGGCGTTATTCATAGAACGAATCTTCAAAGTCTTCAACCCTCGTAAACCTTCGAACGCATTGCCCGGAATTCGTAGAATTTTGCAGTTATCTATGGTTATCTCCGCCAAACCTTGCATTCTTCCGAAGTGGTGGTCTCGCAGTGAGCTCTCGAGGAGCAGCGGGCTGCACCGGATCGCGAGCCGCTCCGCGCCATCCGAGTGCATCGAACCGGCGACATCCCTGTCCGACGACAATGTCCGTACGTTGCACTCCACCAAACCATTCTCACCGGACACTCGGAAACAAACATCTGCATCGTCAGGCGCTTCCGTAAGCGCCGCGCCCATCACTAAACAAAAGAATATCGCGTTAATTATCATTTTAAACGGCACTGTGTCCATATCATTTTCGTCACTTGTCAGTATAGAGTTTTGATGAATGAAAGTTGAGTTCGTAAGTCGCGTACGGTCATGTTCAGCTGTTGTCTACGCGTGTACTACACGGAAACGATTCGATAACGACGATTATGAGCGATGTAGTAAACAGAGCAGTGTGCGACTGTATGTGCGGCGCAGCATGGCAACGCAAGCACGCGATCCCCCCGCGGTGGCGAGGCCGCGACTGCCGTGTACAATGAAATGCCATGAATGTGCGGCGGCTTGGAGGGAACGGACCGCACCAGCATTTCTATTGCCGCATAATAAGTAACCCTCGTAGTTTTGACTTTTGTACGAAACGGAAACCGTTACGTGACTTTGTTTCCATTAATTTTATCCGGGATTACTCTTTAACGAATGAATTTAAATAATAAAAAAAGGAAGTAAGTAGGTATAACACTGCTCTACAAACTAAGAATTGTTTCAATTTTCTGTTTTGTAGTTTTTACTTTCTGGATGAATATAAAGTTGATTTGTGGAAAGTAGGAAAAATAAAGTGCTCTGCTTTTTTAAAATTTAAAACGCTATACGTGTTACGTTAATTGACTATATATACCTGCAATATATTTATAATGGTTGCTTGCAATTAAGAGATTTACGTGATGATATCGTGATGGTATCTAATAATAATAATAATTTATTTCCCAAATAAAAACTTTACAATATTCAGGAGTTTCCAGTGGTCCCAAACAAGGCTAGGCCTGTATCTTGGGCACTAAAAAGTTGACATCTAGTTTTAATACAATTTTAGTCAATCTGAAATAATACATGGAAATAATTGGTAGGCATAAGTAACAAAATAAACTAAAATAGGTAAATTCTAGGATTATAACTTAAAATGTGTCCTAAGGAATAATAATTATAATAATGACTTGTGTTTGTGTGTTTCACATTTCTGAGAAATGCAGATTCTTGACGGCGTGTGAAGTCTACCAAACCGCATACGTCACCGTGGTGGACTATAGATTAATACCTCTCTTTCTGTGGGTAGGCCGATGCCCAGCAGTGGACAGTATATGGGTTGATGACGACGATGACCATGATGATGATGATGATAGGTAGGCACCTCGCTATTTTTCGTATAAAACCCATTATTAGGTAAGTATACATACTTATTTATTTATTTATTGACACACCAACGATGTATTCACTAATCAATTAATCATTACATTAAATATATTCATTTACAACAGTTTTGCGGTGAATTCGTCACTTATAGGTGTGCACAGCACTTGTATTTATATTATCAATAATAAAATTCAAAAATAACTTTACAAAATTCACAAAATGAAGTTAAAATGTCAAGTAGTTAAATTAAATTTAATTAAAATACAGTATGATTCAAAAGTTAACACATACTACCCATAGACTCCACGTTTGGTGTAGATAGGTATAACCTCTTCACTACCTTTGCGTAGTGTCGTATTCGATTCTCACCCGATGACAGGAACATATTTGTATCTGTATGTGATCACGCACAAATTTTTGTATCAAGTCTAAGAGTACAGTTTGCCGTTAAAAAAATTAACATTTTTGTATATTCGTCCGCTTTGGGAGTTTTTTAACAACAAATAATTAAAGATATAAATTTTAGCGAAAGAAAAATTCTACAACGGACGGTTTAGCAACTAAGTTACAAAGACCACTGACCTGTGATGTCGAATTACTCTTCCGAATTCTACATCTATAAGTAGGTGACGTCAGGGGCATCTATCGAAAACATATTACTATGTTACTATGTTCGTCCACCGACATGACTTACTTTACAGTTATAGGTAATGCCGACCGATGTTCCTTACCTTCTTACTACCTAGTTATTTTTTATTATATTAACAAACAGTTTGTATGAAATTATCATTTCAAGTCATTCATTATTAATGAATAAAATCAGCTAATTCCGCGATGAACACACTGCGCCGCCGACGCGACGGCTAGACTCATTAAAAACACATTTTCTTTATAATGATCCTTTATATTAGATTACCATACAATCTGTCATAAAATGTTCAATGAAATACAAATCCCTCTGTTTAACCACTTAGGTAACTAAATAACCTATTAAAATAACTACTTTGACTTCGACTGATCGTGAAATTTTGAGCAGTTTAAATAACAATAATAACTATAAACATAATATACAATCACACCTGAATTCACCGAAGGATTAGCCAAGGTTGTGCTTATGTACACCCACAGTCCACTGGTGTTTAGTTTCCATGTAATTGGGGGCAAAGCAATTGATGTGTTCCATAATCTATGTGAAATTCACACATAGGTATGTACCTTCAGCGTCTTTATCGTTCACTTTTCATATATAGACTACTCAATTAAATTACCCATAGATGTAGTATTCTGGATGTCAGTTTAATTATACATCTATTCACTACTACTACAGACCTACTCGTCGTTAATCGGTAGTTCGGCAGAGCCCCCTGCTGATATTAGTAGGTACCACTAGTTCTAGTTCACAATATTATTATCTTTTCTCTAAACCAAAGTGGAGTCGGATTGATCGTGTATGTTGACAATCGAAATCTGTGCTACAAGTTGCGGGTGAAATTCAACAATATTATGTTATGTATGTATTAATGGTCTATCAGAGGAGAATATTCCTAGTTTGGCGACGGGAGGCCAAGCTGGATGTACAAGTTTAAGACTCGTGCAGCCCACATATAATGCCTATATTTATAACTACGCTATAATTCTATTGTGTCCTCCAATTGCCTAGTGGTCTGAATTTAGTCATGCTCACTAAAATGTCCGGCTGATGGTGGCGGATGATTCCAACGACGCCGATACACACTTCTCGTGAACGGGTGCCGTCTATCGGGGCTGGTCTGCTCTTACTGTCAATGGCAATTTTTTTTTGTGTAAATATTGTAAATAAGTACCTACACATCAAACCGGATAGTTCTCATGAACTATTCAGAACAAAATTGTAAACCCTGTAGATTATCGGTTAACATGTTTTTTTTTTTAATAGTGTAGTCTATGGAGTTTCTTGACGGTTCTTCTTCATAAGACCCATTTTTTTGGAACCGTGCAACTAGTTTTGACTTTTCAATTGAAATAAAATATTTGACTTTCATAATTCTCTCATAAGTGTACGAAAGGCCTCCGCCTATATAATGCGTATTAATCACATTGAGATTAAAATAAAGTCGCGATTTTTGCCCCCGCAGTTTAAAAAAGTAGGTACCCCTATATAATATAAAACTGCAAGTTCAATACAATATAACCTTTTGGTGTCTCTGTGGTTCGGTTGTCTAAACACCCTGCGTACAGGTAGCCGGGCGAAGAGCACACTGTTGCATTTGCAGCTGGTGTTCCGGTTGTTGATAAACCGGAACACCGACGAACTTAAGGCAAAGGACAAAATTACTAACAAAATTTAATGTGGGTAAGTTATTAAATATATTTTTTTCGGTAATTTTTTTTACACACCACCTTCTATTCCCAAACTAAGCAGAGCTTGTACTGTGGGTACAAGTACTGATGGGCAATTCTCGGGAACATTCTCAGATCGAGAAATGTATAAGTAATATTATAACATAATGTAAGTTCTTGAGAACATTCTCTGGGTCGAGAATTTATAAGACATTAAATTTCTGATGACTTACTTCACTAATTGTCTATCTAAGATAAAAATATTGTGTAGGTATTATTTGAATGTTTTGTGAAGTTTACGTTCAATATTAGGTACCAGTTGTAAAACCATACTTCTCGGTAAATTCTCTACTGCGAGAACATTCTCGAGTAAGTTCTCGGATAAATTCTCGGGAATATTCTAGTGACTTGCATAATGTTAATAATATTTCACATAGGTTCATGTTTTAATAATCAGTTTTACTAACTACTTACGTACGGTCTTACCTATTTACTACTTATGTACTAACCTGTGTACTCCTTATGTACTTACCTATGTACTCCTTATGTACTTACCTATGTACTACTTATGTACTTATCTATGTACTCCTTATATGTACTTACTTTTGTACTACTTATGTTATGTACATAGATGTACATGTACTTCATATGTACTGCTTAAGTACTAATCTATACACTACTTATGTACTTTCCTATGTACTGCTTATGTACTTTCATATGTACTACTTATTTATTTATTTATTTACATGTAAAGGAAAACCAACAGCTATAAATAATTATATGGACAAACCGAATAAAAATTAGTAAGCCAATTATAGGTTTTCACGAATAGTTAAATAAAACGGAAAAGGAGTACAGAGGTAAATACACACATAAATGTATTTACCTCTGTACTCCTTATGTACTTACTATGTACTTACCTATGTACTTAAATATGTACTTGTACACAGTTACCTATGTACTTATCTATGTACTTACCTATGTACTACCTTACAACAAGTAAGTACATAGGTAAGTACATAGGTACTTACCTCTGTACTACTTACCTATGTACCTTGTGACTGCTAACCTATTCCTCTTTCGTTTTACAGGGTCGGCAACGCGCAAGTGACACCCCTGGTGTTGCAAGCGTCTATAGGCTACGGTAACCGCTTACCATCAGGTGGGCCGTATACTTGTTTGCCACCTTAGTAGTATAAAAAAAAAATTGTCGGAGCTAGCTGTCGGCTCGTTGACCTTGACCAGCGTCGACAGCTGCAGTTGGCTCTGTTGACGAGTGTCGGCTCGTGGCCGTGTTTGAGGCCGTAGGCAGTAAGGTGGCAAACAAGCGGCAACCGCAGCCAATAGATGCCACTATCCTTAGCCACTCATAGATATAGTAAAAAAAGTAAGAACATATTTTGTTTCAACATTTTATATACGTGAATGTTCCCTACACAAAACAATATGGTATACTTGAACAAAACATATGAACACAAACAAAAGCTCACCAAAAAACATAACTATCTTTTTTTTTGCTTAATTCTGATGCGAATTACTACCCTACTGACTGACTAGTTTATCATCGCAGTCTAATGTACGATTTCCACCAAACGGATTACGCAGGAGCAGCGCAGCGCATCGCATTGGGTGCGCGAGCACGCGCCAGTAGCCGACCGCGTCCGTCCCACCGCTACAATCTGTTGGAACCCGGGGGGATGTTCGCGTATCCGCCAACATGTGAGACTTTCGTGTCCCTACAGTCAGTTTCTATCTGCGTTCGTGGCCTATTGTTAGTGGTGGTTAATTTTGCTAAAATAATGGTAGATTGGGAAGTGGTAGGTATTGCTGGCGACTCCATTGGAAGAAGAAGAAAGTAACGACCGGCTGCCGCGGCATACGCACGAGTTCCGAACAGTGTCAATTCCATGCAAAAACTTATTGTAAAGGCTCAATTTCCTTTAGCACAAGGTGAAATGCGCTCACCTTGTGCCACGATTTCCACCAAACGGACCACCGTTTGGTGGAAATCGTACATAAAAAATCTTGTTTCTGGTCAGTCGGCCGCCGCCGGAGTACGTTTGTCACGTCGTCTTCGTCCCATACTTGATGCTCTTTTGTGTCGTGACCTTATTGGTCTGTTTTCCATATCCTTAATTAATCATTAAAATACTACCTACTAGGCATGTCTCCTGTTTTAACTTCATGAACATGATACTAACTGAAGGAAACGGAAAAGAAAAATAAAACGACATTTTAAGCTTCTTTTTATTCCATCATAGTCCTACCTTAATTACTATATACAACAAAACTGCAGACAATGACGTAACAATTGGAAAAGTCACACTTATAGCTATAATAGCTTAGTTAACAGTACGCTCACTTTATAATCAGTTTAAATGTGAGTTGACAACATTATAGCGTGATATAGCGAATAACTTGATGAGCAATAAATAAATAAATAGCTATTACGAGATACTGAGTTAATACGATCCTCACTATAATGTTCTCTATAACTTTTCCAATTACTTTAGACACTACAAGTAGTATTTTTGAAGGTTAAAACACCTTTTATAGAATCCGACACTACTTCATTGTTTAATGGTTATAACGTCGAAAACATCATGATCATAAAAAAAATCATATAACACAAAATACATTTAAAAATCTCATTATTTCCAAATTTCAGTGACAAAACGAAAAATAGTTACATTGCTCTGAAAATGCGAAAAATATGTTTAATAAAAATTAAATTAGATGCTTTCACTGCAATTATGTGCCTAAAGTATTACGATCGCTGGGTAAAAGATGTCTAAAACTATATTCGTCAAGCATAGCCATTTAACATTAGTATGTTGGTATCACAAATGATTACTTACAATTACGTGAGTCTCTCCTAACACTATAAACGAGGCGCTAACAGCTGGCAGCGAGGATAACTATGATAAAATTGAACTAATTTATTAACTCTCCACTGTCGGTGTTCCGGAAATTCAGTCTTACGTAGGCTCCGGTCTCAATACATACTGCATGTTTGGTATAACACAGAGACACAATACTCCATTCTTCACAGAACAGTATAATAACATTATCACTCATAACTTTGGCAAATACAATACAAACACAATTAAGGCCACTTCAAAAACAACTCTGTTAACTTTTCTAATTCCAGTAATATATTATTTTATTTACTGATATGAATTGTTTACACGTTTTAGCAAGTTCTTCCAGTTCTGTAAATTACCATTATTTCAATAGATTGGGTTATATATATATTTTTTGCTTTTCTAAGTTATTAAAGTCGTAAATATTATCTAGATGTTTATAAATAACATTGATCGTGAAGACTATGCAAATTATTGCTGCAATCGACTATTTGCACCATAATATTATACCATTACCATAAACCTATTTACCTATAACATATTAATACAGCGATATCCTAATATGTTATAGTTACCAGGCGCACTAATGTAGAAACATGTTTACATTATATTATTGCTCAATAATTTTTAATATACGTCACTCTTATACAGTTAAGCGCAAACTTAATCAGAATTTGATTCGTAAGATAACGGCTAGGAACCTTTTGACGCACTACATATAAGGAAGATATCGAATACATAAAAACTAGCGAACTTACATTTCTTGATCCAATTTCCGAGAGCCCGTTAATAAAGTTTACTTACCATAAGTAAACATAGGTCATGACCAGGATATCACCGATCAATCACCTTGGGAAATTATCATACCAAATCCATGAAGGACGTTTTAGATACAAACTCAAGTTTATAACCAATCAAATTATAATTCTTACAAAATTTGATCAGTCGCCCAAGGAGCAAGGAAGGACAAATCAACGTCTTTAAAGTACTAATTAATTAAAGTACGTCTACATTGATCGTGTTGATCGACACCGGCTGACAATCTGAAGTAAACGGAGCTTCCAGTTCGTACAATTAATATCACACGCATTCCACATACTACCATCATTGTTACTCATTTACTAACGATACAATGAAATCGTCTCAACATTCACTTACTAGTTCACTGTCACTTAGCACCAACGGCGTTTCTTAGCTGTCCAATCATTGTTCTCGCCGGTGTGAAACCCAGTCTATTTGACAGCCTTTATGTAGTCGGGACGTTCGCCTCTCGCGTGCCTCTGCCACATCTTATTGTACAACATTTCTAAACCAGTAGCGTACGCTTTGCAGTCGAAGAGCGGACTGTCGGTGCGCGCTGCCCATACCTTAGCACGGATCCCTTTTAAACTGTGGAAAAAAAGACAAGGCGTTATTTAATATCCTATCGATCGTCCAACAAACTAATAACTAAACGAAAGACCTGCCATCATGAGTGTGATGCAATCGGAGATGGCTGCTTCTTAAGCATAGTAAATATTATCAGTGACAAATTACAACAGCCCATAAAAAGCAGATGATTGATACGTAAAATAGAAAATAATTTTGAACTTACTATTCCCTATCGGTTCCTAGTCTTATAGCTATATCTTGATACTCCAGCCTCGTTCTCGCAATGAGCTCAGGACAACCGAGTGTGTTCAACTGAGATGCTGCCACTCTGTAACAATGATACAACATTTGTCAGAATATTTGCTGGTAATATTATTTAAAAACTTTCAAACAGCCAATATCATCCCACCGCCTCCATAGTCCCTTTTTCTAGGTCCTTCAAGTTTTTGGTATTCGAGACAAGCTAACCTCGCCATATCACTCTGGGTCTCCCGCAACGTGTCTGGCTTTAATACATAGCATCCACGTCATCAGGATAATGTTTTAAACCTTTGGAAAATCCTTTTTTGTTAACTGCCAACTGTTATTTGTAAAGATAGATCTTAACCACACCGCTATTAAAAGATTATTAGCTACTTTTGTGGCAGTAGTCATACTAATACCAGTACTCCACGAAGAAACATTGTATTGGCAGTAGGACGACTTCGACCCTTATAGATCCAACCCAACTATTCCTCTTTCATTTTACAGGGTCGGCAACGCAGCAGTGATACTCCTGGTGTTGCAAGCGGATATAGGCTGTAACCACTTACCATCAGGTGGGCCTTATCCTTGTTTGCCACCTTAGTAATATAAATAATAATTTATGTTACTCTCTTTCTGTTCCAATAAATTATTATTATTATTATAATAATAAATTATGTGGAAGTTACCTGGAGGCCAACGTCTCCCCGGGCAGCGTGACGACTGGCGTGCCAGTCCACAAGATATCCATGCTGGTGGTGTGGCCGTTACACAGTGGCGTGTCGAGACAAACATCCGCCAACTGTCCACGACGAACATGCTCCTCCTTGGCGGCTACGTTCGAGAAAATAATGCGGCCGGGTGGAAGACCTGCAGAAGAAATAAAGTGATTATAAATAAAACACTTAGAAGAACTTTTCGTGTTCGATGTGTGGTTCAATTCCCACAGGACACAAATATTTATGTAATTAACATAAGTGGTTGTTTCTGTCTTGGGGTTTGTTTATGAATGTATTTACAAGAAAAAAAGTATAAAGTATTACATGCATTGTCTAGTACCCATAGTAGAACCTCTGCTTAGTTTGGGACTAGATGGTGCTGTGTAACAATTCCCAATAAAAAAAAATACAAATTAATTTGTTTGGTATATTTGGAGCTGTTGAGTGAAAGAGAGAAAAAATCTGTATAGTGTTCTGTGAATAATAACCACTAGACTATTAAAAAATATGTAAAGAATGACGTATTCTCACCTAGCTGTTGAACTGTATTCTGCAGATTAGGCTCCCCAACAGCTGGGAATCTTAGTAGCCACAAAACACTGTTCGGCACATTTTTCAATATATGCACCCACATGTGTGATGTCAGCGGGTCAATTTTATACAGCTGGTTAAAGTTACAATATACTACTGCATCGTCGGGAAGACCGTATTGTTGCCGAGTTGTTATTACGATAGACTGCGGCACTTCCTCTCCCGTCGCCGCCTTGTTGTTCGTCTGTGTGGTCGCCAAACCATTTTGAAGAATCACTCCATTCACTGATGTCTGTAAACAAACAAAACTTTTTAGTTATCTATTCTATACAAACATACATTTGAAATAACTAAATGACTCATTTATACGTATTCGTTTCATACCTGTATTTGTCCTGAAGCTATCATGGTCTCGATGGGCGTTGTAGTAGGCAACTCTGCTACTTTTAAGGAGATTTCTACAGGTCTTGCAGCTCGTACAATTTCTTTGATCTCTTTGATGTCTGTGGTCTCTACCAGCGGCGACAGATCCGTAGCATTAATCACCGCCACATTATCGGCTACACTTCCTAAGTTGTTATGAGATTTCACTTTGTCGCTAAGAATCAGTCGCTCCTGCAAATGCGGGAACATTTGCTTGTGATCGCCCACAAAGTATGTGTGTGGCATGTAAGCCAATTTTTCGCTATACTGACTCGCCAGTTCCGCTGGCGACGTAACTGCATCCGTCACTAAATAGTCCATGTAGCTGGCCCCGCTAGTTCCCGGATATCCGAGCCACATCACTTGTATCGGGGCCGGTCGCAACGCGAATATCTCGTTCCTCGCACCTTTTGTGTAACCGTTCATATTGACAAGAATGTTAATACCGTCTGTGTAGATTTTATCGGCCGCTTTGCCGTTACACTGCATCTGAGATAAATCAATGAAGTGTTCCGCCTCACGAGCAATTTTAGATCGGAATGTAGTTCCATCATCTGGACTCAGAGCATAGCAGAAAATCTCCACTTTATTGCGATCATGCAATCCCGGAATCGACTGCATTAAATGAGAAGTTGGGTGGTTACCAAAGTCGCTGCTCACGTAACCGATACGAAGACGTCCTTGCAACTCTCGCGTGAATTTGTAAGGCGGCTTGTGTAGGACTTGCACCTTTTCGAGACATAGGTTGGCATGTCGAGCAGCAATCGCTTTTCTGTATTCATGTGTGAGCGGATACAACATTGAGTGGTGGGGGTGAACTGATGGTAGTCTGTTCTTTTCGAGTTGCTCGGCCACAATGCTGACTAGCTTCTTCATCCGCGATTCATAATCCGTCCAATCGCATACGATTTGCAAACAATGGGCCAAATTACAGTACGCATCGGGGAAGTCTGGTTTCAATTTCAAGGCCGTTCTATACGATTGAATAGCTTCCGGAATATTTCCAGAATCTTTGTGGATGCTAGCAAGATTGCTGTGAGCGTCAGCAAAGGCAGGGTTTATCTGTATAGCTCTGGTGTAGCATTGCAACGCGCCAGCTACATCCTGCATCTCTTTGAGCGTGTTGCCCATATTACTGTACGCATCGGCGAAAGTTGGTTGAATTCGTATCGCCTCTTTGTAATGCATGAGGGCCTCGGTTAGTTTGCCTTGTTGTTGCAATACTGACGCCAAATTGCTATGAGCTGCAGCAAATTCAGGGAATACTTCGAGGGCCTTTAGGTACAAACGAGTTGCCTCCTCGATATAACCTTGTTCACGCTTAATGTTCGCCAAGTTGTTTAGTGAATCTGCGTGTGATGGACATAGACGTAATGCTGTGTTGTAGCATTCTTCGGCGTCTGCGACTTGCCCTTTTTCTTTTAGAGCATTTGCTAAATTACAGTATGCGTCAGGGAAATTAGGTTGTAATTCAATGGCTCGCCTGTATGTGTCAATTGCCAAGTCAATCAATCCCTGTTCATAGTAGACACACGCCAAATTTCCGTGCACCACAGCGTTATTTGGCGACAGATTCAATGCACGAAGATATGCAGCCACAGCCCTGTTGAATATAATACATCATTGTCAATATTCATACCAAAGTTAATTTAGGCTTATTTTTTGGCATTTTAATAAACAAATAGAAGTAAAATAAATCCAAATATTCAATTATCTAATTTAGGTCCATACCACGTCGTGTACGTGTAGAGGGGGTTTTAAATAATAGCATTAACACGTTGTAGTACGGACCGCGTATAGATAAGTAAATAATATTGTATATTAAAAGATTTGTCACCTGTCAAAAATTCTTGCTTCTTTTAAAACATTTCCCAAGTTAATGTAGGCGTCCAAGAAGTTGGGATCAAGTGCAACGGCCTTTTCAAAGTGATGAATGGCCAACCAGATTTCACTTTGTGCGTTAAACACGCATCCTAAGTTACTCCATGCCACTGCAAAGTCTGGCCTCGTTTCTATTGCCTTCAAGTAACAAGCCTACACACACGAAAAAAGTACATATTAACAACTCAACAAACACTTTGTTTTAATGTTATGATGTTCTGAAATGTATGTTACGCCAATGCCAGTAATTACACGTTCGCTGCGACCGGTGCTGGGTGATCGATATGTATATCAAAAGCTACGATCACCTAACATCAATCGCGTACAAAATAAACGTTACGCAAACGGCTCCCTAGAGAAACGATACTACGCCAACTGCCACACACATCAGTAGGAAATGCAAACGAAAACAAGTGCGAACCAAGTGCAACCACACTTCCATACGTATTGTATAAAAGAAAATAATCATACTTCATGAAACAAACGAAACAACCACAAGAGAAACGCTTCCACTTCCTAGCCGATGAGAGAGGATGGTCACGACAATGGATAAGTCAAAGAGCACGAGTTGTATCCGATTCCTGTTCTTACTTTTTGCAAACCTTTTCCACTTTACCTGCAGCAGGCATGGTGTCATCGTGGCGGGATAGCGAGTGTCGTACGAACCATAACCCAGCTAGATACAGCAGCGGTCACACCTACACTTGCCTTACCAGACAATACCTTGTAAAAATATAATAGAAAATTAGTTGATTTTGAGTCAATTTGTTTCACCCGATCGTCTTCATAAACAAATTATATTGCAAATCAAATATTCATGATTTGAGAGGATCATTGTCCAACTCACGCTGTCATCGAGCAGAGTTTTGCGACAGGCATGATGTGTATGACCAAATCATATAATACAAATAAACTCACTACGTCATACCACTAAATGAAATAAACACTACAGACTCCTTTGATCCTCCATTGTTATTGTAAAAAGTCACTACAAGCACAAGAATAATAAAGTAAACTAGACATTGAAGGAAACAGGATTGAATGTTGTCACAAATGTTTAGTATTACGACGTGAATTAGTTTACTCTCATAACTGTTCAATACTCCACACAACATTGTTTAAAACAAGAAGCGATACAATTAATGTTAGCACTAAGTCATAAGTTCAATAAATAATCAATAAATTATTGCTTGGACGAATGTTGTATTGAGAATTGATAGTCGACGCATAATGCTGTCACAAAATATTTAATCCCTATAGTTCCCCGAAACAGTATACACGGTTTAGTTTTATATATAATGTACATAATTGTGTTTATTGCGAGATTTCAATAAAGAACCATAATTATGTGTACAGCAAGCTTTAATAAAAAAATGTACGTATAAAATAATAGACTACGCCAAGATGTCCTTGTATTCAGTCAATGTCAGACATTGTTATAAACAGTGAATCAAACTTTATCTAACGTAATTTTATTATCAGATAACAATACACATAAGATGTTTAATATTTTGTGACTGTACAGTTTGTATTGTGCAACAGAATTGGAAACGAAAGTTTGTGTGGCCAAACAAAGATTTCGATTTCCTATCCTGTCTCACGGATAATGGTTTCAACAAACTAGAATTAGTTTATAAGTAGTACATTTTAATCTGAAAACTTTGATTACAATGAGAACAGTTTATCGAAACCATTATAGGGAATAGCTGACGCAAGTGGCAAATTATTCTGATGTATTTACGCAAAAGCAGTGTACGCTTACAGAGCAGAGAGTACGCTAATTTGATATAACACAAAGGAAACTTTCAGAAAATCCTGTTAACTTCGGAGCAAACCAGAAAGCAGCGGAGGAAATTATATTTACCTTTGCCTCGTCCAAACGTCCAAGAGCTTTGAGCAAATTGCCCAAGTCGCTCCTAACGCAGTAAAGATCCTGTAAAAGAAACTCGTTTTAAAATCCTGATCACTCTACGTGTATGTTCTTAAGAACTATCCGATTATACATGTCGTTCACCTAGTTCCAGAGAATAGATAAAACTGCTGTATGCTTTGCAACATTAGAGTCCATGGTGAATGCATTATGTTATTATTATGAGCACAGAAAAATGCAATTGTCCATTCTGTTGTCTTAACTTTTATTTATTAAATCGTGACAAGCCCAAGAGTGCGTGGCTAGTGTTAGCCTAGTAGTCAGGGCGCTCGCTGCCTGCCGTGCACGTTAGTCAGATTTTAAATCCGAAGCACCTCTAAGTTTTCAATTTTAATTCATTAAGCCGCATGAGGGTGGCACTCGAAGGCATATTCCTATTAGTTCTTTAATTTTGTTCCTTGATTAGATAATATCTATATATTATCAGCTATCATTTGCTTAAATTGTGTAGGAAACTATGGTGATATTTTTTTTTAATAAATTATTTGAGGAATAATTTTAGATTTCGACGAATTCCCGAATTATGTAATATTAAGTCTTAATGGACTTATCGGGACACATCGGGAGAATATTTACAGTTACAGAGCTAAATGCATGATAATTATAGAATAAAGGATTTTCCTCTTGAAGCCGTCATCGAAACAAAGAGTCAATTAGTATGAACATAAAGTCTAACAATATGTCATATAGGTACTTGAAAAGCATACAGTATTTTGTAAATGTTTTCTGATAGTATATTTAAATTATTTTTTAAATGTTATCTGTACTCCTGTTAAGGTATAAGAATATATGTATATTTTATAATAGACAACAGAAAAATGTCCACACAACATCAATTTTATGGCTATGTAAATAGAGTTCATTTTAAAATTATAAACACAACTTGTTTAAAGGTCGCAAGTTTTGTTGCAATGTAAACCGAACCATGTGTTATGGAATTAGGGTTACTATTAAAATTTAAAATAATGTTTAAACTGAATTGGAACTTTATTATGTATACAATTATGCATGCGTCTGATTTCTAATTTTAGTATGATAACCTGATACCTACATGGGTAATCCAATACCTATGTATTATTTATAACTAGGCTGTTTATCGAATATAACACGCATATGTCTGTCTATACACAGTTATACCTACTACAGATTGCAGGAAAAACAAACACATAGGTATATTTAGTATTGAATTAAATTATTATTACGATTTAAAACTAACCACCATTTCGCAATGCGTTTAGGTAGCATTGAAGAAAACAATCGTAATTAATTATAATATTTGTTAATAGGTAGCTAATTTAATTTTCACTGACCATTTTCAGTCACAGTCCGTTGACGGATTAACATTACCTACCTATGTTTAAACTGTGACATCCATCAGATGAAGGTCTTGGAACCAAACATTTTATTTCTAGGGTTCCGCACTTATGTTTAATCATTCATCGCTAATATTAATTAATAATGACCTTCCAAGTCAATATCGTCCTATTAGAAAAAAGCAAACGCCACGTTGCATATAATAAATAAATATCCATTATTTACTAATGTAAATAACATAAGGACACACTACATACATACATACACTCAAGCCTTTTTCCCAAGGGAGTAGGCAGAAACTAAAGAACGCCACTTGCTACGATTCTTGCATACTTCTTTTGCTTCGACCACATTCATACATCTTGTCATACATACACGCCGGTTGCGAGTACTACGCACCTGACCTTATTGAAGAACCTCACCAATAAGGTCGGCGTAAGTTTACCTAGGGCGTCCCCTCTCGGCGGTTCCACTGACATTCGCCATATAAATCCCTTTTGTTAGTCGCCTCTCACCCATTCTCTCGACATGGCCAAACCATCTCAGCATATTCTTCTCAATCCTCGTCACTACATAAGGCTATTTATACTATTTTTCACTATCCATCCAATCAACTTTTGTAACAAGGGGTCTCCCTTGTTTAAACCATTTGGATGCATCTGTGCTACGGTATTCCCCTACCATATGCATCACTATTTTTGTCGTATGAGTCATCTCTTCATACCATGTCCATACTCCGTATTGCATTTCTGTAGCTAGTGCTTCCCATATACTCTTATTTATTGATATTCATATTTATCACAAAACATGCTGTTGAATAAATTGATGTCCTGCCATCGTAAAAAATTCAAACTACTTATCAGCATGGCTTATATTAATGGAAACCTACATGGAATATTACCGCACCGTATAGTTGATATGACATAAACGTAACAATAGGTAATTGCTGAGATCAAGGATATTCTTATAATATGATAATTCACACTGAAGGTCATAAAAAACTTATCTCTAGCGTTTAGTACGTAAACAAAGTTTATTTTAAGCTATCAAAAAGTAAATGATAATTTATGTAAGCTAGATTTTAATTATTGATACGTTCTTTTTTTGCTAATCCATACTCTACGTAACATAAAAAACTCATAAAAATGACGTTTCTCTTTGAACTGTAATAATAATATAAGATAATGAATAATTTAAGTAAATGACCTTAAAATGTAGAACAAGGTAGGTCAGATTATCCAATGTTTTAGAAATTACTTTTATAATAGTTGCAATCGTTAAATGTCTAATAATATTGTTTACGACTGAGAATGTCAAACGCTTGTATCATCAAGTAATTTTCCTCTACAGGTTCCTTCTTATTTATAATTCAAGGAGGAATTTATTTTATCTTTTTAGGTTTGCACTCTAGATTAGAACATTTGCAATTAAAAGTGCGCTGGTTCTGCAAGTTATAAAATTAATTAAATTAAACTAGCGCTAAGAAATAAAATACAGTATGTATAAAGTTTATCTGTAAACCTACAGATATGCATTTGATACCACGAATAAAGCAGGAATGTCATGATAATATCATTTCACATTAATAAATTCCAACTGAACAGAACTTAATTCGATTATTATGTAGACTAGGATTTCATCTTCTGTATATATAAAATTCTCGTGTCACAGTTTTCGTTGCCATACTCCTCCGAAACGGCTTGACCGATTGATGAAATTTTTTGTGCTTATCGGGGAGGTCTGAGAATAGGCCAACATTTTTTTTTTTATGGCAAAACAACGTTTGCGGGGTCAGCTAGTTATTTATAAATCCGTAATCACAGAGTACACATTGCTTTCACTTGCGTAGGTACAAAGGTGTTACATACAAACGGTTACATGACAATTAAACATGAAACCCTATGAAGGAGCAGACTTACGTTATACATTTTGTAAGTATGTAACTATAATACCTCAATCACACAAAAATAATGTTATACTCTCTCTCTCTCTCTCCTTTCTCTCTCTACTTAAAAATATACAAACAACTTATTATTATTTACTAACAAGATATATTTATTACTACATTTTCCGCATAACCTCGAACAGATAAATATAAATAACTAACAACAAAACAACTACTATGTAGCTAATTAAAGATCTTATAAGAACTGTAATTTAATGAATGAAGCTAGGTTAGTCATGTTTCGCAAGCCTAAATAATAATGTTTCAGACATGGTCTGCCTGTAGAGATACGTATTATCTGTCTGCCCTACAGTTTTACTCTGTATTTGTGCCATTTAGGTATGTATAGCGAAGAGCGCAGACTGTGGCGCGGTCATCATGTCTCTTAAAATAACTGTGTAAATTGCGATGAAAGGCAATAAGAATAAGCTAGTGAACCAACCAGAATTTAGTCCCAAAATCTTTATAAAAATGTTTCCACTCATACCGCAGTAATTTAAAACCTTGTTAATACAGTAATCAAGTTTATTTAAGCAGGAGAAAGTCTAGACTTTTATGTATTACTACGACGCCACGGATAATGTCCGCTAAATCGTGTTTGTATCGATGCCCTTTTCTAGAATAGGTTTGCGTCAAAGGTTAACTGCATCGCGACCACTGCACCCGCATTGCGGCAGTATTACTCCCCCCAAAAATACACTAAGCAAGCCAACGAAACAACAGCTGATGAAAGTGATGACACATTTTGAAATTGCCATGTAAATAGCATTAAAATGTATAACTGCAAAAGCTCCCACTAGTAGTATTCCGTGGCACCGGCACGCAACAATGAAGTACAGCATTGTTCCATTTACACTCAGGTACACATGTTGACGGAACTTACTTTTACGCAACCTTCATAAATGACATCACTCGTTGCCTCTGTGATATTAATAACGATTTGTATTACAGAGTACTCAAGAAGTACAAACATGAGAAAGGTGATCAAGTTGGTCAGTATTGTTTAATTTGACAACCCTAGTTTTCTAGGCGAGTGAAGGGTGGCTAGAGGCATTGGTGTTACAGGACTGGTTCTGCGGTAACCAATACGATAGTCTCGCACGGGGATTACTCACTACGATCATTAGCTTTCTTTTTGGCCTATGTCCAACAGTACTGAGATTGAATAAGTAAAATTACCTCATACATAAACCTCATAGCAAAAACTTTTAAATATGACAGTCATTAACTCATTACGGACAGAAAATCGCGTAACCTGTTTGATAATGTAAGTGACTGTAATATGTAGGAATTATAGCAAAGTATTGACGTCTTTTTTATCTGTGTACATAATATATTATCATATTATACATCACTTTGTCTTAATTATGAGGAGTATCTTAGAACTTGTCCCCGGTAGTAGCAGATGCCTCATGTTTCTACGACGCATCTCATTAACACCTACATATAACAGTATGGTACTTTTATAAATTTAGATATTCTATACTCGCACAAGTAATATAATAATAATATATTTTCGATTTCTTCACCCGACAAGAATCTCAAGAAGTCTGTTTATTTATTTAGTGGTATTATTAAGAAAATTAAAGGATTTCAAAACTTTGTCACACTGTCACCAATAGTAAATGCTAGATCGCGATGTCGTTTTATAAAAGGGCAAACCTATAAAGAGCTTTAAATTTAAAGAAACCGTATGAACTCTCCATTAAGTTTCGTAACTGTCTCAGCAGTTTTAGTTTTCAGTGTAAAATAGCGGCAATTTTTGCCGTATTTTATAGAATGGCACTCAATAATTGAAAACTTAACAAACTTCAAAGTTTTAATTCATACTAAATACGTCAATTAAAGTAAGTACACATTACCCAAATTGTGGGCGTCCTCAGCCCAAAAAAATAATACGAGGGAATGACTAGTCAATGTATGCAGCCAGATAAATGGCAAAGAAAACCATTTCCCCATTGTGTTACCTTGTTACTGCGCTGCGCTATCCAGTTTTTTTTTTTATCTAAGTATTTAATTCTTAATTCTAGAACAGGAGCAGAGTCACCTGGAATACTTACAGGATTATATTGTAGCGCTGTGACGTAAGCCTGGACAGCTTGTTCCATGTCTCCAGCGGCCACCAACGCGGCCGCGAGGTTGATGTAGCCATCGATGAAGTCCGGCTTTAGTCTGACGGCGTGCCTGTAGTTCTCCAACGCTTCTTGGAGCTGACCCCTCTCTTTGTACACGTTTCCTAGGTTGCTGTTGAAAAGTATTAGGAATGAGAAAAGCACGCAAGATTCGTACGATTTACGAGCGAATAAACTAACTTATGCTCGCGGTTTTTTTACTCGGATCTTAAGCTAGTTTTTGTGACAAAACTTAGCATAATCTTGCTCAGAATGCAATCTATCTTCTTGCCAAATTTTATCGACATCTATTCATTTCAACAAACAAACGTGTGTTACTCTTATTTTCGCATTTATAATATTAGGAATAAGATGAAAGTATGGATAAAGATCTAACGATATAATATGTGCGGGTATTATTGTAACTGAATCAAACAATGCGCTCCCCTTGCTTCTGCATTTTGACAAGGCAACAAAGAATTAATGTTGGGTTGACTCATTGTACATATCAGCATCCAACCAACTATGAAAGTACGAGTAGGACCCCTTCCAACGGTCGCGGATCGCATGCGTGACGGTTTTACTCGCCATTACAGTTGGTATTATCGTTCTTTAACATGAGCCGATTCCAAATTGGTATTATTGTTAATATAATTTTGTAATTAAGCATTAATTTAACATTAAAAGCGAGCTCTCGTCACATTTTAGATGAAAAAATCTCGAACTTTTTTGTGTCCCGCCTGTGGCTGAATTTCGGCAATATTCCGTATACCTACCAGTCGCTTTGAACTAAAGCAATGTAGATTTTTTTATGTTACAGGTAACAACAATTCACTACTACCGTACGCACAGCACTACGTACCTATTCTATACGTTACCTTTCTTTGCTGTTTTGAGGCCACGTTAAAACACGTGTACCACGTGTACGCAACGATAAACAAATGACGAAAATTCACATTCAAATGACACTTTTTAGGTATTATTAACAGACTGATATACTTACGAATCAATGAATACCTAGGTAAGCAAAATACGCGGTATATATGTATATAGTAGTTGCGAATACCTTAACCCTTAACAGCCTGCTATATCTGCTATACCTACTCACTAGACTGGACCATGGTAATGTTACTGGACTAGACTCGAGTTAGAACATTATTTAAGTACTTAAAAGGTGTACTAATTTGTTAAATTAGATTAGACTATTCCATAAATTTTGTATTATTATTTTATAAAATTTTGTCAAATTAAATGCAACACATCATAATATGATATGACATGCAATTCATCAGTTGAAAAGAAGGTAATTGTATTATTATTTTATACAATTTTGTCAAATTAAATGCAATTCATCAGTTGAAAAGAAGGTAATTGTATTAAGTATTATTTTATAATTTTTATTTATATAATGCAACACATGCAATTCATCAGTTGAAAAGAAAGTAATTGTATTAAGTATTATTTTATAAAATTTTGTCAAATTAAATGCAACACATCAATATGATATGACATGCAATTCATCAGTTGAAAAGAAGGTAGGTACATACACTTCGGCAATTTCAAAATGGCCTCAATTTTAATGAGCTGCCTGTGCCAAAATGTTTTGTTAGTGACACATCAAGTTATTTTAATGAGTCCCTACATCTAAATGAAAATCTTCACAGGTCCATTAAGAAATTGCTTGTATTTTATAAAATGACTTCAGTGTATCTGTGATCTCAATTTATTTAGAAGAATTATTATTATAATCTTTGGTTTTCACCCTGTAAGCTGGGTTCTCTTTAAATATTTGTGTGAATGAAATGCATTTAAAACACAGGATGGTTTGATGACGAGAATGGTGTCATTTTCTGATACACGAGTAGCTACATAATAAAATACAATAACAATGTTTACAATCTACTTGTGTCAATGCAAGAGCAAACCAAGGCCTGGAATTTGAGCTATTTCTTTTGTTCCAAACAAGATATGTAGCATTGTTATACTGCCAAGCCAGAGTTCACATAATATTATTTTATTCACCAAGGTAATAACAAACACAAGATTATAATAAAAAGAATCTTAACCTTGTTATTTATAATTTGGGCAAAAGCAGGGTTGGTTGCCAGTAAACCATGAAATTAATAATAATGGATTGACCATTTAGTAAGTAATTGATTGTTAAGACAACATTTTCATAGTATAAAATTACCTGTATGCTTCGGCCAACAGCGGATTTTGTTTAATTGCTAAAGTGGAGAAATGTGCAGATTTATCCAATCTGCGACACTGGAAGTGAATGGAAGACAGTAGGAGCAGTACACCAGTGTTTGTGCCATCTTGCCTCCACAGCTGCATACAGTGTAGCTCCGCACTCTCATAGTCACCCGCTTGGTACTCTCTATGGGCTAGTTCTAGTAGACCTAATAACAAAAAAAAAAATATACTACTTAGTAGTGACAGAGCACAGGATAGAGAACATTGGCAATTGCTTTAGCCTTACCACTCTCATTCTGAGTGGAGACCCATGGCCAGCAGTGGGACAGTTAATGGATTGATGAAGATGCATTGATGAAGTCGTTTTTAGTATTCAGTACTTCCTAGTATTATAATTATAATTGTCTAGTAGACAGACAATGATGTTAGTGTATGTTGTGTGGGCTTCTGGTGATGGATTGATGAAGATGACAAATGAAGCAGTTTTCAGTATTCAGGATTTCCTAGTTTTATATAGATAATCATAATCTATTAGATAGATAGATATTAGTGTAGTCTGAGTTACTTATAAAACCATTTGTTTTTTTTTGTACCATCTTGTAGGTCTATTTATAATTTGAGCAAATCCCTAAGATGACACTGTCAACTACTGAAAGTAATTTTTTTCAACTTTCCAGTATTAGAAGAACAGAAGTTACTTTTTTCCCGAACTTATCATTAGGAATTATTGTGTACTTATCACCATTTAAACATTACAGTCAGCCAGTTTTAACTGCATGAGGTTGCAAAGTCGTTGTATAGCAAGTCTACAAAAAAAAAACCCAAGACAGCTGCATAACCTCACAGTCACAACACAATGAAAAACAGATCACGCAAGGAACAATTGAATTGAACCAAATATCAACATGTTTATTACAATTCTGTGTAAGTAGAGACAAAAGCTTTATAGCAAATGCAATGCCAAACAAAGCTTCCTGAAGCCTATTGAATATTGATATTTCTTAGGAAAATCCCCAAGTGCACGGAAAGTTTCAGGTTCAATAAATAATAAAAAAAACATATTTACTTACCGACTGTAGAGATCTGTGTTATATCAGTCATTTTCAATATCACCGCATTGGCTGGAACTCCAACACCAACAATTTGCTGAGACTGCGGTTGCGTCGTGACAGATTGTGGCACGGCGACGTTCGCTTGTGATTGCATTTTGGTTATCATCATTCAAATCAAATGCAAATCTTCACACAACACAAAACAGAAATTCATAAAAAACAATTGTCCTTTATTTTCTATTTGCCATGAGGAATTAAATAATAATCCACCAAGCAATGCTCTAAACAAATTCACTATTCGCAATCTGCACACGACGCGATGGCTAAGCGGAAACAACTAATTTTTTAACAATGAAATGAATGTATCGTTATAATTTTAATGGACATTACATTGACTTTCATCTTTCATTATGCTATTGTAGTCCTTATAGCTATTTAGTACAATGGTTATAATAGCTTGATTGATTTTGACGGATATATACAAAGACGCTCAAAGGTGCCTCTTTTCCGTTTATGGTACTATTTTATTTTAAGAAGACAAAATTTGGAAATACATAGAAAAACCATCATAAAAACTGTTTAAATAGTATTTTTATATAAATATTATTATGCTATTTATTTATATAATAACATGCACGGACAATACTCATAATAATATTTAACCATGTTTCCGCCGGTTTCCGGTAGCGTTATGGCGGCAGATTCAAATTTCAAATGAACCTAAACGGAACCAAAAGCGCATTTCTTAAAAAATACACACTTAATAAGCATGTTTATCTTACAATATTTTAAATGTGCAAGTTTGGATGTTTATTTGTTACTCAATCACGCAAAAACGGCTAAACCGATTTGCATGAAAGGTATACTAATAGTAAAGTATATGACCGGGAATAAAGTATAGGCTACTTTTTATCCCAGACAATTAATGTGGGAATATCCCGCAATGCCGAAAAACGGATACAGAAGAACTACTAACGGGATTTGATAAAAACTTCATACATAATATAGTATGTGACTGGGAATAACAAATAAGATACATTTTACCCCAAAAAGTTGGGGGAATTTCCCAGAAAACTTATGTAGGAGACCTACTTTACAGGATTTGAATGAAATGTTGGTACACTAATAGTTTGTGACCAACGCTGGCATATTAAATACTTCAAATCTCGAAAAAAACCGGGAATTTTCCTTGAGAACTTCTTATCAAATGAAATCAATCCGACAACAATTGTGTTACTAAGTCTACGCGTACGAAGTCGCGGGTAAAAGCTAGTAAATAAATGTAGCAGATAGATTGATAGAGGTATTATATGCAATAATTTCAAAAGGTTTTATACAAATCCATCCAATATGGACTGAAAAGTATACCCTGTATAAAATTATACCCTTAGTGTCAGGTGTTTAGTAGGTAGGTGAGGGATAATAATATAATCATAATTCTTCTAAACAAAGAAAGTAAAGAAATTATCCATTTAATACTTCAAAATCATTAATTGTTCAATTACATAATAAAGTATTTATTCATCGAGTTGCTGTACTAAAAAGCAGGGATGGCAGAAAGGGTCACTTTGATCAATTCCTCTGGAGTCAATTCATTTCTAGAATTCGTATGTTACAGAATGATAGAAATTATTTAATTATTCTATTTTGTTTTTTTAATAAAATTACTCATAAAAGCAACCTTTTCTAGCCTACAAATACTTCTATACGAGAGTCTGACGTCATTAAAATTAAGAGCTTTTATGAAGACATTAACACTATTTTAATCAAATAAAAAAAAGTCAAATTGTGAAAAAAGTATAACACAGTATAAAAGTTTAGTTAAGACTTATGCACTATCAAATACAACTATCAAAATGTTATTGGACGGAGTTTTGTTTATAAAAGTGTGATAATAATACTATGATGACGAGTTAGTAGGATTTATGTCCTTATTCTAAATAAGAGAGCAAATATGCTACTTCAGTGAGATCTTGAGGCACAGACTCGTGATAACATAAATATAATTCTCTTGGCTCTGGTTCGCTGAACACTCGGCTGAAACAAAAAAGGTTTTAGTCATCTAAAATCCGAATAAAGAATCATGTCCTGGGGGTGATGTCGGCACCTGTGGCCAATGCCAGTCACGTTATGATATTCTTTATATATTGTGAGTCTTCATAATGTACACAATCATATTAATATAAAAAGAAAGAAAAATAATTTATTTAGAATATAGGTGGTACCAGATATAAAATTGGTGGTTTTGGAACAATACCATATTCTGCCTACATAAAGCATGCAAATTAATTTAGCATTTATATTCATTATAATGATTGAGTTAATTATTATTAATATGTATTATTATTATTTATAAAAACACTAGACACAATAAAATAAAGAACCACATTGTGTTATAAGGGAAACTAGTTCAAAAATTAGTAGAAAAAAAGCAGTTTTTTGAGCTGGCTTATAACTGACTAACTTAAAATTAGTTTCCAATAAGGGTGTGAATGCTTCCAAATCATCTTTTTAAATTTTATAAACTGAAGCTTTCTACAGCTACATAATTTTTTTATGAAACTTGAAGTATTTACCCAACAACCCAAAAATGGTATGGTTCAGAATTCTTCTTACTAACACCACATTGGCTCAAAATTTCTTGAGGTACTTGAAATAACATGCCATGCTCTTTTACAGCCACCAAGATTTTGTTCAAGGGATTAGAAGGCGCGTGATTTTTCTTGAATCTGTAAAGAAACAGTATTTAAAAATATATATAATTGAGTATTCCTTTTCACTATTTTTATAGATAAACTGCCTCATTAGTCTAGTGGCCTAATAGCGACTGCTACGCTAGAGGTCCTGAGTTCGATCCCCAGGTCGAGCAAAGTGTTATTGGGTTTTTCTATGAAATTCTCAGTAGCAGCTCGGAGTCTGGATTTGTGCCCGGTTAATGGCAATAGGCTCGCCCCCTATTACATGGGACCTAAACATACCGGCGAAATGTGGGTATACATTAGTACACCTCTGCCTAACACTTCAGGGAATAACACTTCAGGGAATTTTTATAGATATTTCAAATTAGACCTCTGTGATTTCAAATCAAAAAGGTAAAGTTTTTTTTTAATAAAGGCATTTAGTTTAGCAACATATTTTGCTTTGCCGAGTGCAAAGTCGAGTATTATTATTTATTTAGAAATTAACACGTGGCTGGATTTACGTTTTTAAATATACTTAAATATTTTTTTATTTAAATATCAGAAACTGAATTTACCTTATACTATGCTGCAACAGCTCGTGTATTCGTTTACACGCTGACCTAAATGTTTTTATAATATAAGAGTAGAGCACATTATTGGCTTGCACTTCTATATTCTTCACTGGAGCAATCAGTAAGCCCTTCTCAGATTCGAGCTGCACAAAATGGAACAAAACGTTTTCTTCTCCCGCTGTGATTCTGAAAGTATCAACAAATTATTGAGCAAGGCTTGCTGGCTTGGTCCACACTAAATGCTTCATGAGATCAAGACTTTTTGGTCATGTTAAAAACGCTATATCTTATGTTTTTTAGTTACAGTGTATGATAGAGATTTAATAAATACAATGCATTTTTTTTTTTTGCAATATGCCAATATCAACAAACTCAGCAACATCTGCATAATTCCTTGAAATCGACTTCAAGAAAATTATTAGTATAGTATACTAAATTAACATTCTTTTGTTTTGTTATACACTTAGATGTTCTCGAAAAACCCGGACTGATTTTAAAAGAATCGTCAAAGCGTAGGTAGTAGTCTAACTAATACAATATATACTGACGATTACGTCGGTGGTGATCAACCTTATAGTCTGAAAAAAAAAGGGTGAAAGGAGTCAATATTAATTTACCTTTGTGGAGTAACATGATTGATATCATTTAATAAAGATTTCCTGATGTCAGACATGTCTAAACTCCCGCTTGTTCTGCTCCCGTCCTAAAAAAACAGTAGGTTTAAGAAACATTACACAATATCATAAATCACTAGCTGACCCCGCAAACGTTGTTTTGCCATAAAAAAGAAATTAGGGGTATGAAAAATAGATGTTGGCCTATTCTCAGACTTCATCAAAATCGATCAAGCCGTTTCGGAGGAGTATGGCAACGAAAACTGTGACACGAGAATTTTATATATTAGATAATATTTTGACATTACAAACATTTTGGAACTCCTTTATAAAAAAAAACTGGAGTGTGTAAACACCAGTTTTTTTTTTTAAGCGACCATAGTGAAAAAAATTCTTTACCAGTCTATCCCAATCAGAATCTGAACCGGAGGAGTCCCTACGGTTTCTTTGTTCTCGGTCCGCTCGTCTACCTTGCACGCGTTCTTCACTGACTTCACTGAAAAAATTAAAGGTAAGGTATGAATATAAATGCCCACGTGAAGTCCTGCGTCAAATTCCCAGGACGAGCAAAGTTATTGAGTTCGTGTATGGCTCGCCCCTTATTACATGTTACCTAAACATACCGGCGAACGGTGGGTGTACTTTAACACTTCTACCGAACCATATGTGTATATTTATAGGTTACTGTAAAATATTACTAAGATAACAAGGTAAGTAAGCTGTTCCCTGAAATAAATAAAAACCACCACGCCTATTTTTCCCGAAGGGTTAGGCTCAATGGTACTTATTTATTTTTAAACTAACGAATTCTTTTTGTAAATGGAAAATCAAAATAATATATAAATTATTATATTCGAAAAATGACTACTACTTACTAGTAGTAGTAGTAGTCAGTAGGTCAACTGTAGAGTTGACATTTTTCAAATAATATAATAAAATTATTAATTTTATTCTTGGACAATTTTACACATGCATGCATCATGTAGTCCCAAACTAAGCAGAGCTTGTACTATGGGTACTATGTAGTCCCAAACTAAGCAGAGCTTGTACTATGGGTACTATGTAGTCCCAAACTAAGCAGAGCTTGTACTATGGGTACTATGTAGTCCCAAACTAAGCAAAGCTTGTACTATGGGTACTAGACAATGGATATAATACTATATACTTTTTTTGTAAATACATACTTATACATAAGAAACACCCATCCAAACACAAACACATAAGTTCATCACATTAATATTAGTGTTCTGTGGGAATCGAACCCCAACCTCGTGGTCAGCAGTCCGACACACGAACCACTAGAGCACAGATGTCGTCAATAGTAGGAGTTTGAATACCTTACCTATTACTTTTCAAGCTATTAGAATCCTCAGAGTAACTGACATCTAAGCTGGAGTGTCTGTATTTCTGTGTAGTGTTATACGACTGTGTGTACAGACTGTAATGGCTGCCATAGTTGGTGAGCGAGTTCATGGAGTTCATGTCGCTGGCACTCGAGCCTACGTTGATTTGTTCAGAGGAGTTGTGGCGACGCTTGTCCGTTTGGGTTTTTGACAGTTTTAGAGTTGAGGTTTTGAGTGTGGAGTCCGGTTTTAGTGCTGAAGTATAAGATAGAAGGTCGTTTATTAAGTAGTCATTAATTCACACACACAGGCAGGCAGTCTTAAAAATATCCTGTAAGATTGGATCGCTTTTGGGTATCATCATCATCATCGACCCATATACTGTCCCCCTGGTCTCCTCTCAGATTAAGACGGATTAGGCTACAGTCATCCACGCTGGCTTAGTGCGGGTTGGCAGACTTCACACACCGTCGAGAAAAATTACTATGGCATGCAGGTTTCCTCACGATGTTTTCCTTCATCGTTGCGAGTGATAATTAATTATTAATACGCACATGAATACACTGCTGTCTGAAATTAATGACACTGTTTGCTGACAGATATTATGTTTATATTTATTAATTATGCTCTAGTTTTTTTTAACTAGAGGATACTGCCACCACACCTATGCCTTAACCCTTCGGAGAATGGAATGTTATGTTAGATATGTAAGATTGTATTTAATTTAGGCTTTTAGTCTTTTTCGTATGAATTTTAAGTATGTTCATGACTCAAATCACAAATACCCAAATCACAACTTAAAAAAAAAGTTATGAAACAAACTTACAATTAACATCTCTTATTTTTCTCCCATACTTTGTTAGATATTCTGGCGATGTCTCGACCTGTGGATATGCGTTCGAACAGTACCAAGACGCCAGATATTTGTTCAGTCCAACTTCGTATAATAATTCCAAACAACTCTCGCATTCTTCAACATAAAATGGAGATGGAGGTGTTACTCCAACTGCCTGTAAAATGTGAAATTACAGAACTCAAAATAGATGAATACATATCTCTTTAAAGAGCCGGTAACACCCATTATTGAGAGAAAACCTTTTTTGAAATTGAATTCTGCTAGTAATTCGATCTTGTGCCAGTCCCACTGCCTTCACAATCTTTTTATTTTATTTTATTCGGGAAAACAAACAGTTACACAATTTTCTTACTCTATGGTCTTAACATTAAATAATATGTGATTGTGTAGCCCACAACGTTATCCACATTTTAAGTAAGTACATATTTAAATAGCGAACGGAAAAAAAGCGAGTCAGATATTATTTATAACTAAATCAAATTTAAAACTAATAGAACTATTATGTGCTTACTACAAAATTTATACATTTACAAATATACCTTTTTGCCTTTATGTTGAAGTTACTTTTTGTAACAATAAACACCTAAATTTACTATGCGACAATGAAAAAATATCTAAGTCTATAAAAAATCTTGTCGGACCATTGGGCTGGTGGTCTGTATACAAGGTGTTATTTAATCAATGCAAATCATAAGAGCTTTTTCTAAATATCTAATTTAAAATAAAGGAATCCTAAAAAAAATTAAGCTTTTGGAAATATAAAAAATACATCTTCCCACACAAACTCAGCTAGTTTACCGTAATAGGTAATTGTTAATTCCTCTTAACTATTATAATACGATATGTTTTTTATGACCTGTAAAATATTTCATTTATTAAATTGCTTGGTTTCTTGCTTGTATAAGGATATAATATCTTAAGTGAAAATAACATACTTACATCCTCAGTGCAGCCGCCAGCTTCCATTAAAGTGGCCAGTATAAAGTGCCCCTTACCAACTGTAAGAAGAAACCAACGCCCATCTGGAATCCTAGAAAATAGTTACCATATTCAAACTAATATAATAATTATTATTATATATAATGTTTTTGGGACATTTATACACAACACCATCTAGTCCCAAACTAAGCAGAGCTTGTACTATGGGTACTTACTAGTTTACTAGACAATGGATATAATACTTATATACTTTTTTTTTGTAAATACATACTTATAATACATAAGAAACACCCAGACAAACACAAATACTCATGTTTTATCCACAAAACTATTTGTGTCCTGTTGGAATCGAACCCACGACCCCATGATCAGCAGTCCGACACTCGAACCGCTAGACCACTTTAATTGGACCACATTTCAATGGAAATCCATTACAATTATTCATTATTACCTAAGTCGTGTGTATACTGTTAATCAGCAGTTTTCATGAAATGAATTCTGAAGCAGCAGGTATATTTTCCATAAATGCAACACCAATTTAAAGAAATAATTTTAAAAATGTTTACCTGTATTCAATCCCATCATTATTATTCTGTTTTCTATGTTCATTAATAAACACTTCTTTCCATATAACCAGTTTCTCGAATTCTTTTTCTGTACTCAGTTTAAGAATACCATTTAGCCTCAAATATGCATTGATTTCTTTCAAATCTTTATCTTGTAAATGTGAACTTAATAAATGTCCAGAGTAATATAAACAAGATCCAATCACAGTATATAGTCTTTGAAAGTTTTCAACATCGTCAGTCTGGAAGAACATTAGAAAGTAAAATTTGTTTTTTTAGAAAAAGAAGTTGTCCTTTAAGGTTATTTAGAAAAGGAAAAATTCGACCGCGGGCAGGATTCGAACCTGCGTCTTCTGGTTAGGTACACCAGACGCTATGACCACTAAATCCTTTTCTAAATAACTTTAAAATCTTAGCATGGAATATGCCAAAAATGTACAAAAAGATAGTTGTCCTTTAATTCAAAGTTATTACCAATATTTAATATTTCATCATCGTCATCATATTAGTCCACTGCAGAAGAAAGGCCTCCCCATAGACTATAACTACTACATATAACTTATTTAGGATCAGAAAAAAGTATTTACCCATTCACGATAATCAGCTGCTTCCAACTCAGTTATAGCATCATCAACTTGTACCTTGACTTCTAAAGGCAGAGTAACAGAATGGGCCCCTAACATGTCTTCGAAATACAAACCAACATGCCTTTTATCATTGATTGTAGTCTGTTTATCATTAGAGATTAAATTGACAAACACCCGGGAGAATAAACTATCCAACTTATCTACATTATTAGGTTTAGTAAAACAACATTTTAGTGAACCATATAGGAATTCTAGAAGCCTCACAATATCAGCTATTGCTTTTTTAGCTGCAAACCAATCTACATGTTTATTTGGAAATGCTACTAACAGTAAATCATTGTATTGGGAAGTATAAGCAACATTAATTAGAGTATTATTATGTAGCACAGTTGAGTTTGTTGGTTCACCAGTTCCCAGAGACTTAGGAGCTAAATGATTTAAAGTAACATAAGCTCCTCTTGTGTTGTATAAGAAGTTTTGATTGAAAGGCCTTGGGTAACAATAGAGAACCCCTTTGTCATCATTACTGTTATATTCTATGTCATTGCAGCAAATATATAAAACTGAACACAGAGATTCTTTTAACAACTGAGTCAAAGAATTTTCTGGAGCACTTTTAGACTTTAGTAACCTTTCCAAGTCTACATTATGCCCTTCAGTTGGCACTTGGAATGTTAATTTTGGACTGTTATGATCCTCAATCACTCTTTGCAAAATATTATTTATGTTATAAGAGTTCACATCAATGCCATTTATTTTTGTTAAGTAGTATCCTGTTTTAATTTTAGGTGTGTATATAGCTCGGGCTTCTGTCAGAAAGTCTGTAACTGTTAATGTTTTGCCATCTGCATGTGTTTCTAAACTTAAGCCAAATAGTTTTTCTATTTGGCAATTCTTTTCACTGCTGAATATCATGTTTTTGCTAACCTATGAAAGAAAAAAATCATAGAAAATTAATATTAAATAACTGACAATAGCTGCTATGCAAAATTATTCTGCAATGGAAGCAGAATAATACTGATGTCAGACATTTACACAAATATTATACATTTAAATAAAACTACTTTTAACAGATTTTATCGCAAATCCGTAAAGAGTAGTTTTATTTCAGAATAATACTGTTCCTTTATAACGCAACAGTCCGAAAGTATACTTAATTAAATTTTAGTTTGCATTCTAAACAATACTTACCTGAACAATAATGAGCTTCTCATCCAATGATTCATATCTATTAGCATTTGGAAGTAATACTCCATCAGTATCTCTTTTTAAACCAGTTGCAGAATTTTTTACTTTGTGTGCTCTTAAAACTTTAAATATCCTACCTGTAATAAATAAGTAAATTTCTTTATTTTAAAAATACATAAAAACTAGTTTTATTATTCAGAGAACTGTTCATAAAGTAGGTAAGATGTAAGATAACAATGAACAAGTTAATTTAAAATAATAATAATATTTATTAATATTTTGTTTATACCTTTAGTGGATCGTCTGGTTGAAGATCTTTTGAAGTTATTTCTAAGTTTAAATTTTTCGCAACTTTCCAATAAAGGTGCTTTTGTATTGTCTCTAGACTCATTGTTTGTTTTTGTTTTTATGTATACTAGTTCTCCATCCTCACCAACATCAGAATCCCACTCGGGTACAGAACTATAGTAAATAAAACATTAATAAACTTGTACTGTGTAAAACTACTTTGGAGAAGTTTTCAAGTATATCTTTAAAACTTCTCCTTACCTCTCTGAATCTGAAAACTTCGAATCGTCTGAAGAGTTTGTCCAGTCATTATCTGAATCACAAGGACTATCATAGCTTATTTTACTCTTACGATTACTCATATTTATCACAAATGCGCCGGTGCGCGTTTGTTTACTAATTACAATAGGACATCCGACATTATGATTGACATGACATGAAGATGAATGTCAATGAATTAAGGATGGGACTTATTTACTTTACTAGGTTTTAAAATCGGGGCTTTGCATCGAAGTATTTGGTTTGCTGGATCGGCTCGAACACAACACCAGAATTTAGAATAGTTGCATAGAAATTCAACCCTTATTAATCATACAAACAAAGTGCACAATCGTATTTGCAAAAAAAAATACTTTGAACTTCCGAGTATTTTTTCCGCAAATACAATTGTGCTCCCAATTCATAAGGCGACACGGATCGATTTCCTATGAAAGTATTTTCAACAATCGAGGGCAAGAAATACTTGCAAGGATGAAAGTATTTGGTACAAAACACCAGAAATAAAAATACTTACATGGAAAATCTAACCATATCGTATTTTAAACAAGGAGCACCATGATATTTGCAGAAAAAATACTTCACATATTTTTTCGCAAATACATATTACGCTCCATATTCACAACCCAATACGGATCGAATTCATAAGCAAGTATTTTCAACTTTAGCTAAAGAAGCTCGTACCGGCGCAATTATAAACTATAAACAGAACGCCACCAAATACTTTCAAGTATTTTAATACCTGGTTTTCGACCCGGTATTTTTCCATTCTCGTACTTAGATACCCTGGTATTGAAATATTCAACTCTAACTATCTGTGTCTACAATTATTTTTTTTGGATTTTTATGACTTGCTGGATCAGACACAATTCACACACAATGAATGATCTGTCTGACTAGGGATGCAGCGTGATATGTTGAATGTTGATACATTGACATTTTTTATCGATGTAGGACCAATTCCGATAAAATATTTTTTTTATATCAAAATATTTCTAATTTAGATTTAATTTGTGGCAAGAGATACTGTCACAGGGAGGAAGAATCGGCTACTTTGAAAATAACTGTCTAACCTACTTTTTTTAGGTTCCATTGATAATTAATGTGTTTAAAAGTATCCGAATGTTTATCCATCGCATTGAAACTATTATTATTTTCATTTTTTTAAATGTTTTTTAATTTTTTTCTTTATCTAGTGTTGTCCCCCAACAACGCTCTAAGCCGAGATCCCAATCCCGTTAGGTGACGGCCTTTGCTTCTGCTTGGGTGGTGTATTGCTGATTAATATACAGGTGTCCCAGACCGAGAGGTCCAAAGGGAAATATTGGACCACCTCAGTTATAGTATAGATATAACCACTATTAGTTTTAGTGTTTACGTGCCTTGCGTTCAAACTACTCGTTCCACTTCTGGAAAATCTGGTCTTCAGCGACTTAGGCTTTTAGGCGCGCCAGCTATTACATGAAACCTAAACATACCGGCGAACTGTGTATTCACCTCTCCATAACCTTTCGGGGAATACAGGCGTGATGGTATGTGTCTAATATTGTCTTGGTATGTATGTACCTATATCTGTTATTTACACTGATTGGTTTCAATGCACAATTTCAACAGTATATATATTTATGGTATGATGTATTTTACGGCGATAATATTATATTTTTTCAGATTCTTTGATACGGCAAGTTATTATAACTATAGAAGCTTAAAGGACCTTGTGGTAGATCAATGGTTGTAATATCAATTAATAAAAAAAACTAGTCTAATCATGTCCAAAAAAATGGCTCCAAAATTCAAACATGGTGATACATAACATTTTAATGTTTTTATATCCATAACGTTACACCCTTGAATTCAAATAGTATTAATATTTCCATTGATGCAAAGTTAAGTGCATTCTTGCACTAATTTCCATCATATCCTTATGGATGACTATAACGATAAAAATTATAACAATGGATTGATCGATTCTTCCAGCTACATTATATGTGGAAGTACTCTAAAGGAACGATATAATGGTAAAGGTGCAGCAGAACAATTCAGTAGTCATCCATTAGGAAGAAATGAAAAAAAGGTTGAAGAGATGAATGTTCAAGGATCTCGCCCGACATCGGTGCTAAAAAAATCTAGAACGATTCAAAAGATTCAGAGAAATCAAGCTACAGATGCTAGGCCAATTAGAAGCATCCCTGAACCCTACTGCCATGTTCGATTGGTACGTCGTTCGTTGCTTATTTGGTACTGTTGCAATTTCCTTAAGTTTTATATAAAGGGTTTTATAAGGGTTTATATAAAGTATAGGTAGATATCACTGCCCAATACATCATTGTGCAATAAGAACAAAATGTTTTCATCAACCTTCAAAATTTGGGCTATTGCATCTATGAGCATGGGTTGATGTAGCGGAGAGTCGCAAAGCGATCTATCGCGACTAGCGGTAGATCACTTTGCGACTCCCACATGCCTTTGTGAGAGTTGGTGATGAGTGTTCTGGGTTCCATTTCCATCCGGAACAAATAGTTGTGTGAACAGCTAGGTACCTATTTGTTACGACTTTTAGATTCTTAAATAAATTTATTTTCTTCTTCTTTTAATAACAGCTTAAATTATTTCAGGATTCAATTATCAAGTTGAAAGACAGCACAAAAAAGTTGTTATGTCTACTAGATGAGATTCAATCGAAAACACATTCAAAAGATTTTCCACCTCCTCCAGACCCAACCTTAGATGAAATCAAACTTATCCAGTCATCAAATGGTGTACGAATTTATTTTTACTTTTTTTGTTCTTTTTCAATCTTTAACTAACTAAAATAAGGTAAGAATGAAGCTAAACCTATACAATAAACAATAGGAAATATTAATTAGCTATGTAAAATAAATTTAGTTTATGTTTTCTTACAGATTTCCTCAGTAGCTGACGTAGCTGCACCGGCATTGCAAAAGTTAGCAGCTCAAACCAAATCATTAAATACGATTTATATAGAGGTAAAAGTGTTCCTATTTTTTTTTTATGGGATAGGGGGCAAACGAGCAGATGGATCGCCTGATGGTAAGCGATTTCCGCCGCCCGCAACACCAGAGCAGTCACAAGCGCGTTACCGGCCTTTAAAAAGGAGTACGCTCTTTTCTTGAAGGTTTGAAGGTCGTACTGGTCCTTAAAATAAAATCGAACTGTATAAACCTTTTTTTATAGTAGGTAAGTACAGAAAATCCTCATGGCTCACCCGCCACCCGGGGAGGCGGCAGGGTATGAAGGACTCCCTGTCATGGTCGTGGCGAATTTCGCGGATCCCATGGCCATGACAATAGGGCAGGTGAAGGCAAGTGCGGTTTTTAGTCGGTATGAGTCCGACATACCCTGCGACCTCCCCGGGTGGCGGAGGATCCATGAGGATTTTCCGTACTATAAAAAAAAGGGTATGAAGATCCGTGAAATTCGCAACGACCATGACAGGAAATGTATGAACATACAAAGTGAAAACATTGTTTGCATCAATCAATGTTTTTCAGGACGAAGATGACGACTGTTCAATATTTAAAAGGTTAACAAGAAAATGTAATTGTTTAAATCAGCTGGAATACAATGACTTTGTAATACATTTTAATGAAGACACTAAATATTTTACGAGCACCACTGGAGAAATCATAAAAAATATGCGCATACTGAAGAAGTTTTTGTACATGGGCGGCAGATATACGAAAAATGCCCTAATATTTTTGAATGAGGTATTCATGTCATCATACTATTAACACTGTTGTTCATTTAGGAAAGCAAACCATAACAATCATTCTAAAAGTCCTCGGTGTCATGGGGATATGATTATCTAATAATAATAGACATATCATCAACCCATATACTGTCCCACTGCTGGGCACGGGTCTCCTCTCATATTGAGAGGGATTAGGCTATAGTCCACCACGCTGGCCTAGTGCGGGTTAGCAGACTTCACAAACCGTCGAGAAAAATCTCTAAGGTATGCAGGTTTCCTCACCATGTTTTCCTTCAATTAATTATTAATACCCACATAATTCGAAAAGTCAGAGGTGCCTTGGGTTCGAACGCAAGACCTTCGACTTGGCAGTCCAATGGTCATACCACTAGGCTATCACTGAATAAACATGAATAAGAAAGTAAACACTATTAAATATCTACATGTTTAAGTATTATGTAGCTACCTCAAAGTAATTATAGCGAAGGAAAAATTCAACCGGGAAGAGGATTCGAACCTGCGTCTTCTGGTTAGGTAGGTACACCAGTCGCTATGATCACGCGCCGCGAGTATTTCCCTTTGCTGAAATAACTAAAATCTTAGCATGGAAAATGCCAAAAAATACAAAAAGATACCTACCTCGATATAAACTATAATATTGAACTTAATTATAAGGTATTTGACACATAATTGAGATTGTCTTGCATTTCCGCATAGGCCTTACCTAGAGCTTGCCACGCTTTCCAATTATGGGTTTTCCAAGTAACTCTTCTAACCATTTCCCGAAAATCGTCCTCCCATTTAAGAAGCTGTCTTCTTTTCTTTGTTGTTTTATATGAGAACCAGTCATAGGTACATACATAACGTCAAATTATAGATATGTTAATTTCTAATTGTACGAAAATTATCAAGATGTAAACATACAGGGTTTAGAAGATTCACCATACACAGAGAAGGTGGAAATAACGCAGGGATGTTCACATTCTGACATGTGCAATGTTTTCGAAGACAATTCCATAGTAAGGACGTGTGTTGCTTGGCCTAGCAAGTTTGAATACTATGGAGACAACATGACACAGGTAGGCGCTAGTTTTCTATTTTTCTAGGCGCTAGTTTGTTAATTAAGCATTAAATTATGATCTGTACCTAAATTTTAGTCAGATTCTTTATGCAAACCATATTAAAATAATCTGACATTACAGAAATTAGCAGCGTCATTTTTATATAAACTGGCTCAGTTGGAGGAGGGGCGACGTTACCTGAAATTCACATCAAAAATAACAAACGACATAAAAAAGGTTTTAAGTAAGAAACGATCCAACTTGGACATGGATACAGCGGAATCATTGAACGGTGTTTTAAATATGATAAATCCACCGATGCCACTTGATAATGATGATACATACAACTCCAGGCAAATTGACGAAGGTAAACTAAAGAAGTTTTCTTCCAAGACCACTACCAAAAGTAGAGAACAATTTGATAATCCATGTCACAGTCGAATGGACTGTGGTTCATATATCGAAGTAAACCTAAATGATACCTAATACAAAGAGACAAAGGATCGTTCGTATCTGTGCCGAATAATATATTGGACATTAGGAAATATGGATATGTAGGTAAAATACACACAATCTTTGTTGAACTGAGTGAAGAATTTCTAATATGAATTTGCTATTTTTAGGTTTCGGGAACGAAACTATTAAAGCACTCGTTCAGTACAGACAGTATATGACATTAGATGAAATATTTATGCATCTAGACTTACTAAACAACCTAAGTAAAGAGGAAAAAGGCAAAGCGGATTTAACATCATTCTTGCCACGTTTGATACTTTTGTTCAAACAAATACTCCAAGAGTATAACAATAGTGAAATGAATATAATAATAACAAACATTCTAAACAATATTGTCTCTAAGAATATGTTAAAACAAAAAGAAACCAATTTGCCTAAACAAATGATCATGGCTGACACAGCGACTGAGGTAATCAATTCTTAGTACATCTATGTTTAACCTACTTAATTACAAACCTACTTATTTATATTTGAATAGTTATGTCAACTCGTTAGTGCTTCCCAAAGAATAGAACGGTGACGGTGTAGCATCATCATCAACCCATATACTGTCCCACTGCTGGGCACGGGTCTCCTCTCATATTGAGAGGGATTAGGCTATAGTCCACCACGCTGGCCTAGTGCGGGTTGGCAGACTTCACAAACCGTCGAGAAAAATCTTTAAGGTATGCAGGTTTCCTCACGATGTTTTCCTTCAATTAATTATTAATACCCACATAAATTCGAAAAGTCAGAGGTGCGTGCCTTGGATTCGAACTCGAGTGAACCTTCGACTTGGCAGTCCAATGGTCATACCACTAGGCTATCACTGCTTCGTGTAGTATCAATAAATTAATTTTATTATTTCAATAATTAGGTATTTGGTATTAATAAGAGTGATAATAAATGATCCTAACTTTATACTTACCTAAGTACTCTCTTTATAATGAAATCTGCGAGAGGGAACAGGATTAGGTACCCACAGGATAGAATAAAGTTGTTGACTGTATTTTCTTTTAGCCTATAAAAATGAGAAACGAAATAATTCAAATGCCACCACTACCACCGCAAAAGAAAAACAACACAAAGAAGCCAAACAACAAATCAAAAAATCATTTGAGTGGAACTAACAAATATCGACAAGCATCAAGACGCAAAGGTACATCTACATACATACAAAACATAACATTAATTTTATTTATATCTAAATTATATCTCTACGAAAAGGAATTACAAATGAAACATTCGACATCGACATACATTTGACGACGTCTATGGTCTAGAGGTCGGCGTGTCGGACGGCTGATTACGAAGTCGTGGGTTCTATTCCCGCAGGGCACAAATATTTATGTGGTGAACATTCTCTTTGAGTTTTTCTGGGTGTTTGTTATGTAATTTAAATTTATATTTATAAAAAAAAAGTAGGTAGTATATCCATTATCTAATACAAGCTCTGCTTAGTTTGGGACTAGGATGGTGTTGTGTGAAATTGTCCAGGGATATTTATATTACGTCATATCTCACTAATTTTTTTTACAGTGGCAGACCGGGAATCCCCAATTTACACGAATAAATCAAGAAAGTTTGGAAAAGGCGGCAAAGGTAAGGCCTAAAATCTCTCTTTGACTGTTTTATTTTTAAACTTTAACATTTATTCCAACATGCAGATGCATAGCAGGCATCACGTAATACCTATCTAGAGACAAATGTAGTTAGCTGCCTAAGTTGCAGCTTCCCCAGATTTATCTTAGTTTTGCGGTCCTTTCTCTATCTGCTGTTTAAGTCCCTCAGCTCCAGTCCGGCTAGGGCTACCCAGGCTAATAACGGCCTTTTGGCTTAACATATTACGCAATTACACGCCGGCGTGTGGTGGTTTTTGTTGTTGGCAGACTGACGTTAGTATTTTCTTTTTATATTTAGACGTCAGCAAACGAGCAGACGAGCTATCTCACGGTAAGTAGTTATCGCCGCCCATGGAAACCTGCACACTGGAGGACACACTGATGCGTTGCCGGCCCTTATGAGCCCTGTACTGTTAGTTTTTCTGTACTTACAGCTTACAGCCCACTATGTTGCACAATTTATTTGATGAGTCAGGGGCGTGGTTCGCTTCATCGGCTGAACCTATACATATAGAATTGGGAGGTTATCGGTGTGTGTATTCATATGGTGTTCCACGGGGTTCCAATTACTAGGTCCTATGACGACAAAGGTAAGTGAAATCCTGAGCAGCAAGCAGTCACATTTATCATCTGGGGTTGCAAACACAAGTATCTGTTGGGTCTTGACTGGAGATAGTATAAGCCCCAGTTGTGGGAAACAAAAGCCCCCCAACCGTTTAATGGTTACCTTACATTCGGAAACCCTTAGTCTATTACATTTGTTTGTTTATTAAGTTTTGATGTATGGTATTGATTTCCGACACTTACGCGAATATTAGACATTGAAATAAAATTACTTTTTACTGATTTAATCTATTTTAGAACTGCAAGACCAAAGGATACAGAGAGCTCCTTTTTGCGTGAATCGTATTGCCAATAATTAGCAAAAATGTAGAGTAGCTGTCAATAATTATATAATTAAAACCACCGCGCACCACCTCAGTCCACCCATGACCATGGACATAGAATGGAAAGTCGGGATAAATAATTTATATATTTATTTAATGAATAATATCAATATAATGCGATAAAATCCGTAAAAAGTAGTTTTATTTTTATGTAGGGTGTTATTTAAAATCATTTAATAATGTTTTTTTTTACAGAGAGAAGACAAATCATTGTGGTACCTATTGAAAAAAGTAGACTGTGTTAATAAAATCTGTAATACCAGTGACAATGAAATCACAAAAGCAGGCCCACACATACTTAAATCATAGATAAATTAATACAATAAAATGGTGTATACATTTATATAGAAATTTATGAAACATTACAGTTTACATAATGATAACATTCTTTTTTTTTAATATAATGATGTGCCTTCTATATAAATATTCAAAAGCTGAGAAAAGATAGGTTATATCTTAAATACATTAGGAATGCTTGAGTTGACAATATTTTAAATAAATAATATCAAAAGCAGGATTAACTAATACCTGAATATTCCTATAAATGAGATCGAAAAGAAAGATGATTTATAACAATATTTAAAAATAAAAACTGTTGTATAGGTACCTATACAACATTGCAATCTTGTTTACTTGTCTATTTACTAAACTGAAGCTGTCAGTAAATTAAATTTGTCTCATATAGGTATGTAATATTTACAATCAATCGAACTGCCCATCAGCATACTTTTCATAAGTTCTGTATGATCTGTTATGAACTCCAATGGCTCTTTTATTTGATGGAATGGGTACACTTTGTTTAAACAGCATTGCCAGCAAGATATAAAACCCTCCAATAATTTTACTGAAGAAATCTAACAAGCCAAGAAACATTGGCGTGGAGTTTTTTATCAAAATTGAAATTTCCCTTAACAGTGCTAATATAAAGTTTCCAAGAAAATTTATAAAAGAAGTACTTCCAGTAAAGATTGCAATGACAAAAGCAAACAAAAATGTTAAAAATTCCTTTACATTGGTTATAGATAAAACACCTTTCAGAGTAAGAACAATATCATTGTAGGTCTCATTGAGAGAAGCAACACTACTTTCCAGCTTCTTATCAGTGGTTTCAGTAGCTTTAGCTTTCTTTACAGCACCAGTTAAAATTGGTTCTATTTCTAAATAAGCATCTGAAATATGTCTCAAACATTTTACAGCCACCATTACTTCATCATCCCTGAATTTCAAGCTCTTGATTTGAAACCAAAATGGACCGAACGGCTGGTTATCTATCTCTGTCCACAAGCAAACGCCAGAAGAGTGTCCTAAGACTTCAGTGTCTGTGATACCTATCCACTGTGTGCTAGGACAAATAGTTAGCAGTTTATGTTGTACGTCTAACAAGTCTTTCCTTAATGACACTTCAGCAGCACTAATTATAACTACGTCACGGTATCCAATTCGTTTGTCTGCAAGTCTCCTTTCAATGTAACGACCCAAAAAAATACGTGACTTCAACATTTCTTTGATGTAGTTTTTTACTTTTGTCGGCTCGGCATCATCCTGGCTGTCATATTGAGATGTAGACACTGATGAATTGAACGATAAACTCGACCGCACAACACTCATTTTAATTTTTTACTTTAATGGAAAACAAACAGAAAATCAACAAACAAGCCCTATCGCGGCTATCGCCTGGCTAAAGGACAAAGTCAAACTGTCAAAGTCAAATTAAATCATGAGTTGACTGCCATAGATTAGTAAGACTGCTGCTGCTGCATTCAGTATCAATCTAATTGAAATAAGTGCTGCTGCTGCTTTCATCAAAAAGATAACGGAAATAAAAAATATGCAATATCTACCAGATTCTCATAAATTCTCTGTGTCTCTACGATCCATTGGTTAAAGAAGTCCGCACTCACGATGTGATCGACCATATCTATGTACAAAGGTATCTTGCTAAAAAAAACTCAGAACCGGCTTGAGCGACCGATTTTGATAGACTATTTTTGTTTTTTGATGAAAATTATTTGAGCGGGTGAAGTGCACTGACCTCTATATGTAATAGAGTGGTCAGTGGTGAAATGAAGCCTTGATGGTTTAGATTCAGTTTAGGCCACTGACCTCTATAATACAACTAGCTGACCCCGCAAACGTTGTTTTGCCATAAAATAATTTAGGGGTATGAAAAATAGATGTTGGCCTATTCTCAGACCTCCCCGATAAGCACAAAAATTTCATGAGAATCGGTCAAGCCGTTTCGGAGGAGTATGGCAACGAAAACTGTGACACGAGCATTTTATATATTAGATAAGGGGTCAGTGGTTTAGGCGCTGCAATCGGGTTTATGGACAATGTATGTCGGGCCAGCTTGTAATAATTAAATAAAAACGTAATGCTGTTCCTTGGTAAGTGCATCACTTGAGAACTGCTTATCCATAGATGAAGCATTGATCTGACTCTGGACATCAGTTCCATGCTACATTTATGGGCTAAACCCACTGACTTCTTGCTAAACTGATTTGGCTATATATTTTTTTTTTTTGTTGGTAATAATCTGAATACGGTTTTTAGAAAAGAACATTGCCCGATTGAAAATTCCGGATAAACTGAAAGTACTTTTTCTATGGGTTTTTTGCACAAAACAGAAAAAACAGGTAGAAGTGTAATGTAACAAAATTACTATAGGAACCGTTGTCGCCAAACTCACACAAATAAACCAATAGTCTATTGATTTCTGACATTTACGCGAATATTATACATTGAAATAAAACTACTTTTTACGGATTTTATCGCGTATATTGATATTATTAATCCCGACGTTCCTTTTCGATACCTACCCAGGATGATTCGTGAGGCTATTGAAATTAAAAAACATCCAAATTTCAATAGAGAAGATGGCTGGGTCTTACCACCTGCTTGGACTCCTGTTATAGATTCTATTAAACCAAAATCCAGGCCTACAACTGCAAGACCAAAGGATACTGTGAGCTCGTTCTGCGTGAATCGGATTGCCAATAATTAACAACTAAAACATGATCATTGAATATTTTACTTTAAAAGAGACCATTCTCTGAGTTTGTTTCGGCGTTTCTTCTCAGAGGTCGTCAGCTAGGAAATGCCGGCTCCATCTAGTTTTAATTAATAATTAGTAATAAATGTCATTGATCATGTAACAATAAAAAATGTAGGGTAGCTGTCAGTAATTATATCATCAAGACGCCCACCACCTCAGTCTACCCGTGACCATGGACGCTGTAAAGGGTCCGAAACGTCGGGATTAATAATATCAATATACGCGATAAAATCCGTAAAAAGTAGTTTTATTTCAAAACCAATAGTCTTATATTGCACTACAAATAAACAAATCGTTTGATTTGTCGTTTTAATTTTAGTCCAAACTAGCATAAGTCACTCATCCTACATCTGGAAATAAACCTTCATGCTCTATAAATAAAATTTATTTTGTTTTACTTCAGAAAGTATTTATGACGTTTTGTAATCTAAAGTCAAACTAGAACTTATTGACGAGTAAATTCCGCTACTCGATCATAAATAATAATAATAATATTTTGGGACATTTTTACACAACACCATCTAGTCCCAAACTAAGCAGAGCTTGTACTATGGGTACTAGATAATGGATATAATACTTATATACTTTTTTGTAAATATATACTTATTATACATAAGAAACACCCAGACAAACACAAATACTCATGTTTTATCCACACAACTATTTGTGTCCTGTGGGAATCGAACCCACGACCCCATGATCAGTAGTCCGACACTCTAACCACTAGACCATAGATGGCCGTAGTCTGTTGCTACTCGACCAAGGCATAACATGAATTACATTATCGATATCGATAAACACCCGTTTTTCATGTAATTAAGATAATGTAATTAACTAATTAAATGATCTACATGAAAATGAAAAAGGGCGTTTTGAGGTGTGAATTAAAATGCAAAAAGCTTTTTCAAATATTTTTTATATTTTCCCTTATTAAAAAAAATAACAGCATAAAAGGGCTTTTCTAAGAATTTAGGGCATTTTAATATTTTTACTGTGTGAAATACTTCTGTATTATTTACATTAAGAAAAAAATATATTTATGTAAATAATTTCTACAATGCGCCAGAAAGTGTAGTATTTTTATAAAAAAAACCGTTCATTTGATACCTGACGCAATCTCGATACAATTTCGGAGGACGCAATCATTATGTCCATTTGAACGAAATGAAATGTAACAGAATTACATAACAACTTAAGGTACATGCATGCATCAGCATCATTATAAGCACAATGTTTTAATATTACTAGCTAAAATGTGGCAGCTTACTTTATTAAACAAAAATAAATAGTAACAAGGTGGATCTATTGCGTTAAACTATACCATATCCATGGTTAAACTATGTATGGAAAACAAGTATACATATACGTGTATATTAATATCCAGAAAAAGTTTTCTATTGACAAAAATTATACTGTAGTACAGACGCCAGCGGGTCAAGCTATCCAAAACTGTCAAGTTTTCCCAATTGAATATGAACCTTATTGTTTTGTATTAAAGTTGAAAATCAATCAAAGAAATTTGACAGACTGTGGTAGCTAGATCTGCTGGCCTCTGTACAGAAAAATAATATATAATATTTTAACAACATAAAAAATACTATTTGAAATTACCTAAAGTAAGATCTGCTATATAGTTTTATTAAGAATATCGGCTCACTATTGGCAAATATAAATATTCTCGTTGAGAACAGTCAATAAACATTTTTATCACTTTTAATACAGTGCAAAGGGTGTCTACACGTATTAAGTAGTCAATATTTTTGTAAATTAAATACTCATTATTTTTGTAAATTAAGAATGTAACGATGAGTCATGAGAGGTGATTTTAGGCACCATTTGGGCGCTGTTAAGTAATGCTGTGTCAAACATCACAAACTTTTTTTTAAATTTTGTGGTTCTGTTATTTTGTATGGACAGTATTGCTTAATACAATCCATTTATCATCCCTTTATATCATAGATGTAGTACTGAACTGACTCTGACGTCAATACATTTTATTCTAAAAGTAATTCAGTTATTCTCATAAAGGTATCTATACCAAGGTACTTCCCGTTATAAGATATATACCACAGATAAATTACTAAATACGCGTAAACAACATGTATGTCCCTAGAATGTTAAATATTGTCATGCTAACATGCAGCATGCTTTAGGATACCAGTGATAAGAACATAGAAGGAACTAATAGTACACAGATAAAAATAAAATAATATATTATTTGCTATATAATAATAGACTTGGTAATCTTTATTTATCTACCTTAGTTTTAAATGTAACGGTCCATAAAAGATTAAATTAATGTACTTATACTCTTACCAAGACTGAACTCAAGTTGCAATTACCATTACAATTGTATTAAAAATTGTAAGCATTCAAGTTTATATGACAAACATCAATTTATCTACACTAAGTAAGAATAGATTGACAAGATGACAATATTGACTAATTTAAAAAGACGGAGTAAAACCTGCAATATACACGAAGTGCTAAACACCCTCCTCTTACAATAACGTAAACTCTGCTGTTTACGAGTGCTTAGCTCGATAGAAATCACAATTTCTCTAACTAGCAATAAGTACTAAAAGTGTACTCTTCATTTTACTCCTTAGAAATACATATTCTTAATACCACAGTAAATCTTCTGCATTTTTACACATTCACAACCACATTTATAGAATAAAATCCATAATACGTAATAAGTTACTTCATTGTGAACATAAGAATGCAGAGTATTACATGCAAATAAATCATATTATAATTAACTATCTCAATTTTCAACGCAAGATAATCATAAGGACCGTAAGTCAATAAGTCACAGCACCCTGTGCAGTTTTAGGCCATTATTAAAAGTCAAAAAGCCAAAACAATATAAAATCAACATTGCATTTTTCTAATGGCACCTAAGAAAATGTCATACCAAACTATTCTAGACACAATAGTGTATATATTTGACACAGCCCGAGGAAGGACTTTAAAATTAAACAATAAACTTAACTATTAAATATATCAAACATTCTAATCGCAACAATCGCGCTTGCAAAACAAAACCAAGACCACATATGCACCAATTTGGTTCACGTTCAGTACGTCACGATATATACAATCGTTAAACCGCATTTCTGCGTCAAATCCTTGAGACAGGAATATGAAAGGCGTTAGCCGCCTGAAAAGCAATGATTTTTTATCATTTCCCGGTAGATTAACTACGATTCTAAATATGGTAGTTATTTCACTATAAGAAAACCGTGTACACTCGCTAAGAACTTGTCGAAGTTATCTTGGAAACGGAGTTTATGCGTCCTCATGCCGTCGAAAAGAACTCCGTTTGTAAGGACGCCGAATGCTTCCTCAAGTCGGGGTACATTCGCGGGATCGTTGACGGCGAACGCTTCGATAAGCTGTCTTGCTAGACCTTCGAGTAAAGCTGGCTTCACACATGTAAGGGAGTATATAGCCGCCCCGGCCGCAGGAATCGAATCGGGTGGTATCTCCATCTTAATAATTAGCATTAGTAATAATTCGGCAAGTGTTAGCAAAGACAGTGCGTAGGGATTATCATCGCCTAATGTGCGCACTTTGTTGGACAGGCCGACTATAGTATCGCAACAAAGAGTAGATACGTCGCAAGATACGGCCGTGAGTCCCACGCGTAACGCAGTCACTACCATGTTGAAATCTTCTATGGGCAGATTGGTAAGCTGAAAAGACAATTATCCAAGGTATATATTTCAGTGGTTTTCTATGAGACAAAAGAGTAACGCCGGACTACTAATTCCTATAATATCCAATAGTAAATGAACCCTACCATTTGCCAGAGCAATGCTGGACTGCAGTGCGGGTGCGGGTGTGCTGAACGGCAGCAGTAACCGTAGCGATGTCGCAGCGACTTCATCGTTGAAACAGTTTTCCTATTCACATCCGTGATTGAATCGTTTTCAAATCGTTGAACTGTGTGATACAGTTCAGTATTAGTATTAGTACAGTTATTTTCAACCGACGAAAAACGAAAAACGGAGAAGGTTCTCAATTCGACGTGTATATTTTTTTTTTATGTATGACCACGCATAACTTTTTACTGTGTAGTCCGATTTTGATATTTCTTTTTATTGGAAAGGGTATACTCCGAAGTTGGTCCCATATAAATTTAGAAAAAAAAATCCAACCCTCACGACTTAAAATTACTTAGGTTTATTAGTATAAGAACTTAGTTATTATGGTTAAATAAGAAACGTTTATTATTTTTTGCTTTTCAGTTTTTCGGCGGTTCAATTTTTTTGTTAAAAAGTTTTATTCAATAGAGCGACTTCTAAATCGCTCCGATTGACGGATGTGAATAGGAAAACTGTTTCAACGATTAAGACGCTGCGATATCGCAACGGTTTTAATTACGTGAATGGGGCTACTGACCTGGTCGGCGTTGTCCAGGTCCCGCAGCATGCGGTAGGCGTGGTGTGCCAGCGCCGGCAGCGCCAGCAGCGGCGGCGTGATGAGCGGCAGCAGCAGGCGCAGGCCTCTCGCGCATGTATCGCCCACACCGCGCTCCGCCCCCGACCGCGCGATGCTACAAATCACCTCCATTAGGGCGCAGATGTCCTGGAACAAAATGTTTCACGGAGTTGAAGACGGTCGTGATCATGCACGGTCGGTCGACTAATCAAGACGCCAGCACCTAGTAGTGCTTGACAGTCAATGAAGTGCAGCTAGCAATAGTCAAAACGGCTCCAATTTATGTTCGAAGGTAGACGAGAACTCACGCGCACGAGTTGAAACTTTTACATAGCGTTCGCCGTGTAGAGTTTTGTTGCAATCATACATTACAACATGTATTATTTTTATAGCTCAAGAATTATATTTTGTTTTGAAGATTGCACAATTTGTCTTATTAGACCCACCATTTGAGATAATTATGGCCACAAGTTCCAAGACTTGTGACAAAACCAGCATTGTAGGTATTTACTACTTGCGGATGTTATGAACCGATGGATCTGGTGATCCATCGGTTCAATACATTATCATAAATCATACATCGACCTCAGTACACTACGTAATGGTAATGATTTATCATTACGTAGTGTATTGAGGTCAATAGACACGGCGAAATAATGGCATGATCTGAGCTCATTTGAACAAATTCGGTAACAAGGGAAGTATGTGTATAACGAAGCAAATCTTATATATTTGTTAAATAATTATTCTATTGTTGTGAATGAAATAAATTTGAAAAATTAAAGGTCTTTTTGACAATATTATCATATTATCTAGGTAAGTTACCTCATACAATTCTTCTTCAGCATCTTGTGGAATACTTGAGATCTTTCCGGAATTCCACCTCATATACACTTCGAATGTTGTATTGCATATTTCCAAAAATCTGTAAATATATTTCAACTTTACAGTGTACACTTCATTTGGGTTTATATAATTATGTAAAGTAACATTCTTATAGTTGGTTAATGCCAGTGGCGGAAGTATTTGAAGTTATGGTCAAACTGGTCACAGAAAAAAAATTACAAATGCCTAATGGTCAGAAAGTTTCATTTTTCGAACGGTGAACAAAAATATCGTGTTCCACCAGCATACCTGAAAGATTTTATCGAAGGCGCGTGGAGTCTGCCAGTCCGCAATTGGCCAGCCGTGTTGGACTATAGTAGGCTATAGGCCAAGACTCCACCACTTTCTGAGAGGAGATCGAAGCAGAGCAAAAAGACAGTAAATGGGTTGATGTTGTGGCTATCATTTATATATCATTTAGTCCACTGCTAGGCAGGCACGGCTCTCCTTTCAGAATGAGAAGAGTTAGGCTATATATAGTCCACCACGCTGGCATAATGCGGGTTGGCATATTTCACACGCCATCGAGAATGTCTTTCAGGCAGGTTTCGCTATAAAAGAACGAATTTCCTTCACCGTTAACGCGAGTAATCATTAATTATTAATACGCACATAATTTCGAAACGTCAGAGGTGCGTCCCTTGTATACGAACTCGAGACTCACGATTTGACAGTGCAATATTCAAATCACTAGGCTATCACTGCTTATAATATATTATCACTATTATTTAAACCGTATAATTTATATAAAACATAACATGACATACAATCACGTAAGTAGTTAGGTAGGTAAGTTTAGGGGGCGAGCCTATTGCCATTAACCGGGCACAAATCCAAACCCTGAGCTGCTACTGAGATTTTCATACAAAAACCTAATAAGACTGCTCGACCTGGGAATAGAAGCCAGGCTCTCTAGCGTAGCAGTCGCGCTTAGGACCACTATACAAATAAGGCAGTTTAAGGCATAACACATATATTATATCATAGATAATTTGAGGTACTCCTTATCTTTCTGAAATACTGCTGAAAATAGTATACAGAGTGAGAACTGCCTATGTCTACTATACAAGAACAGATGATTACTACTATTTTTAACTCTATCTGAATAGTCGAAGGGTGATTTTAAATTGGCAGTGGGGAATTGCTTCTTCACACAAACCTGTTCATTCAACCTGTTATAATTTAAAAAGTAGTTTTTATTGATCATTAATCTGCTAATAGAACTTTCTGTATATACAGTTATGATTTGTAAAACAAGCATAAAATAAACTTACTTGTTGACATTTTGCGGTTGTACAGAATGCAGCATCCTTTTAGCGCTTTTAGCGAGTAAGTTCAAAGCCGGCAACACTACGCCAGGGTAATTGTGGTACCTAAAGATGATCCCAGGTATCTTATCTAAGGCACCTATGAGCATCATGAATTGTTCGTCCATTGTACCGACCTGGGAAAAAAAAAATCCTTTATTGTGGTACAATCGAATGAGGCCCAATTGCTCTAATATGCGAATGCGATATTTTTTAAAAAAATGAAGTTTAACTAATTTTATCTTTTTAAACTAATTAGACACTCGATATGTCGATGAAGAATCGTCGAAAGAACTGTGATAAACGTCAAAAAAGTAAATATACATAGGTACGGTTTTCCGGCATTATGTTAGTGCCTAACGTCTCTCTGAAGACATTCAAATATAATGGTGCCGAAAATTGGAATGTGTCGTTTGGAACTTACTAGAGCCAACCAACGCCGAGAATCTGTTCTTTTTAGCGATTTCAGCGACCCTTAATCTGTTGCAGTAATCTATGTACACACGTTTATAATCAAGCTATATGTATATTCCTGTATAAGCTGAACTCGATTGTACTCGGCTTTCCGTACTAGTGAACTAAAATATTATTTTTGTGTCTATAAATAACTGGCTGTATGCGTTATCGTGTAATACAAATACATTCTGCATGCCGAAAGAAGTATCTAGGCGAAACATTGTTTATAATTTTATAGAAACACCATTATATACACTTACCATGTTTCATGCAAATAAAGGTTATTATGATTACCTCCAGCACGCCCTCAGTGACGCCAATGAAACAGTCGATGGTATCAGCGAGCATGTTGCGCACTGGCTCCGTATCCGACTCCATATTAATGATGTTCATTAGCTTCTCTTGTAATGCAACCGTACTTGATAGCAGACGGTTTCGTACGTCACCTACAAAAGGAATGAATAGAACGATAACGTTATTGAACTTTTTGTGGAGCTTTGGGTTTGTTTAGTATCAAGTCCAATATGTAATAAAACGTTAAAATATAAGATATAGAATCCGGATCAGACGTGTAATACGCGTGATACATTGTTATACTTATAATTTTCAAAACCTTTTTTAGATCGGAAATAGTGATGATTAGACTTTAAGTGCTCCGGCCAGGTCCAGGAGTACTTAGACTAATCATTTTCAAAACCTCTTACCTCAATACGTAATAGGTAGAACAATGACCTACCTTCAGCATAAGTAGCAGCTATGGCGAAAGCTCTGTGCAATTCCTTCCGCAGATCTCCCGGCAAGTTACAACCGGCTGCTTCCCATTGCAGCAGGGCAAGGAACTCTTCACAGCTTGCCAGAGGATTTTGCCTATATCGAAAGTAAATTATGAAATATCGTTGTATTGTTTTTTTTTTATCTACATTATGTTATCAAGTGCAAAAATGTACCAGGGATCCTGGTTTACTGTCAAACAAATTTTTCGTGAGTAGCTTCATTTTGATGAGACGCCCAACAATTTCCTGTAAGAAACTCGATTGTGGTAGCTAACAGAGGAAGCAAGGATACAATATGACGATTTGATGATTCTCAAATATTTATTACAAACTGAATATTTATTTTAATCTCAAGATAATTATCTAATTTATTATAGAAAATATTTGTCCTACAAAATCTTTGGTTTGATCAAAGAGTCCCCCTTTCTAACATGTATCGATAACGGGGTCATCATAATGATTGAATGATTACTAATCAACTGTTTTTTTTAATTAGCTAATATTTATATAATGTTACAGTCATATTGTCCTACATATTGCGTGGTAATGATTACCGCTATTTCACAAAACAAGCGAAAATATTCGTCTAACAAGACGGTATGGCGCGGTATTCTGGCTTCGTTCGCTTTAGCTGCGAAACTTAAAAAATACCGCACAGTGTCAATTCATTTGTCAGTTGGTATTTTACTTTTCTTGTTTCGACGGGCTGCGCGGCGTGGTGCGGTACATACTTGTGGTGCGAGTGCGCGAGCGTGGTGAGCAGGTGCGTGGCGTGCGCGGCGGCGGCGGGCTGCGCGGCGTGGTGGCGCAGGACCGCCGCCGCGCGCGCCGCTAGCGGTACATACTTGTGGTGCGAGTGCGCGAGCGTGGTGAGCAGGTGCGTGGCGTGCGCGGCGGCGGCGGGCTGCGCGGCGTGGTGGCGCAGGACCGCCGCCGCGCGCGCCGCTAGCGGTACATACTTGTGGTGCGAGTGCGCGAGCGTGGTGAGCAGGTGCGTGGCGTGCGCGGCGGCGGCGGGCTGCGCGGCGTGGTGGCGCAGGACCGCCGCCGCGCGCGCCGCTAGCGGTACATACTTGTGGTGCGAGTGCGCGAGCGTGGTGAGCAGGTGCGTGGCGTGCGCGGCGGCGGCGGGCTGCGCGGCGTGGTGGCGCAGGACCGCCGCCGCGCGCGCCGCTAGCGGTACATACTTGTGGTGCGAGTGCGCGAGCGTGGTGAGCAGGTGCGTGGCGTGCGCGGCGGCGGCGGGCTGCGCGGCGTGGTGGCGCAGGACCGCCGCCGCGCGCGCCGCTAGCGGTACATACTTGTGGTGCGAGTGCGCGAGCGTGGTGAGCAGGTGCGTGGCGTGCGCGGCGGCGGCGGGCTGCGCGGCGTGGTGGCGCAGGACCGCCGCCGCGCGCGCCGCTAGCGGTACATACTTGTGGTGCGAGTGCGCGAGCGTGGTGAGCAGGTGCGTGGCGTGCGCGGCGGCGGCGGGCTGCGCGGCGTGGTGGCGCAGGACCGCCGCCGCGCGCGCCGCTAGCGGTACATACTTGTGGTGCGAGTGCGCGAGCGTGGTGAGCAGGTGCGTGGCGTGCGCGGCGGCGGCGGGCTGCGCGGCGTGGTGGCGCAGGACCGCCGCCGCGCGCGCCGCTAGCGGTACATACTTGTGGTGCGAGTGCGCGAGCGTGGTGAGCAGGTGCGTGGCGTGCGCGGCGGCGGCGGGCTGCGCGGCGTGGTGGCGCAGGACCGCCGCCGCGCGCGCCGCTAGCGGTACATACTTGTGGTGCGAGTGCGCGAGCGTGGTGAGCAGGTGCGTGGCGTGCGCGGCGGCGGCGGGCTGCGCGGCGTGGTGGCGCAGGACCGCCGCCGCGCGCGCCGCTAGCGGTACATACTTGTGGTGCGAGTGCGCGAGCGTGGTGAGCAGGTGCGTGGCGTGCGCGGCGGCGGCGGGCTGCGCGGCGTGGTGGCGCAGGACCGCCGCCGCGCGCGCCGCTAGCGGTACATACTTGTGGTGCGAGTGCGCGAGCGTGGTGAGCAGGTGCGTGGCGTGCGCGGCGGCGGCGGGCTGCGCGGCGTGGTGGCGCAGGACCGCCGCCGCGCGCGCCGCTAGCGGTACATACTTGTGGTGCGAGTGCGCGAGCGTGGTGAGCAGGTGCGTGGCGTGCGCGGCGGCGGCGGGCTGCGCGGCGTGGTGGCGCAGGACCGCCGCCGCGCGCGCCGCTAGCGGTACATACTTGTGGTGCGAGTGCGCGAGCGTGGTGAGCAGGTGCGTGGCGTGCGCGGCGGCGGCGGGCTGCGCGGCGTGGTGGCGCAGGACCGCCGCCGCGCGCGCCGCTAGCGGTACATACTTGTGGTGCGAGTGCGCGAGCGTGGTGAGCAGGTGCGTGGCGTGCGCGGCGGCGGCGGGCTGCGCGGCGTGGTGGCGCAGGACCGCCGCCGCACGCGCCGCTAGCGGTACATACTTGTGGTGCGAGTGCGCGAGCGTGGTGAGCAGGTGCGTGGCGTGCGCGGCGGCGGCGGGCTGCGCGGCGTGGTGGCGCAGGACCGCCGCCGCGCGCGCCGCCAGTCGCGACACCACCCACGCCACTCCGCGGGACCCGCGCCCGAACGCACACGCCAGGATCGGAGACATCTGCACACCACAACACGTCACATCACATTGGTTACCTCACACACATCATCATCAACCCAGAATTATACTGAATTTGTTGCTATCTAGCTGGCCCCCCATAAGCTACAGCATCGAATCCGGTGTAGGCTGTTAGCTTGTTAAATGTACTTATCTAATCAAGCGTTAATATTGAATGTACCTCCTCCAGAAGTACAGAAATGGCATTTCATTTCGGTTTCCATCCAGCAGGCCCCTACGTTATTCGAATGCCTAGAGAATTAAAAAAGTTTATTGGATATGTTTATACTGTTTTTCTGTATTTCTAGAGGAGGTACTTTGAATATCATCGTTTTATTAGCCAGGTACATCCAACAAGTTAACAGGATACACCGGTTTTGTTGCTGTAACCTATGGGAGGCCAGCTAGATAGAAACAAATATATACTGACCCACTGCCTAGCCTGCCTAGCCACGGGTTTCCTCTCAGAATGAGAAAGCCGCTGGCCTACTGCAGATTGCCACCTACATCATGCTATCATAATAAGCTCGGGTTGAGACCGTACCGCTACGTGTTAAAGCAATATTTTTTAGGTTGTGTGAAAAAGAAGGTAATGCTTTATGTGTAGAAAACGGCATCCCTCTCTCTCACTCAATCTCAAATCTTTCGCATTGACACGTTAAAGCACAAAGTACGGTCCCTGGTATTCTCTGTCTACGATTTCATGTGATGAAACAGATTTTGAATTGCTTACTAGCCAAATTTTGTATCTCGTATTTTCATGTAGCTTAACTAGAAATAAACTGTATAAAATTATTAATTCAAAAATAACCGATCTAATTCACATCAAGTTTTTTATGCTTTGCGGTAGACGTCTAGTATAAATATTATAGATATATAGGTACTCAGCTTTTGGGTTGATTCGAAATATGAACAAACCAGTCGCACTATTTTATTACCAGTTACTCAAAGTTACCAATAACTCTAAAGCGCATATATTTATAATTATGTTATTACTATAAATATTTGTACCTTAGTACAAAACATACCTCGGAATATACAGACGGTTGTGGCATCAGGTACGAGTTGGCCCATATCTTGAGTAGCCACGAAATCGTGGCGGATAGTTCAGGACTAAACACACTGCCGAGGCCAGCCTCCAGTGCTGCGCATTCCCATGCATTTATACGTAGAATTTCACCTACCAATCTGAAGTCAGAAGTAATTATAAAAACATTTTATAGAAGACTTAACTAAAATATAAATCGAGGCATATTGTAATAGGAAGAAGTAACAATATAAATACAGATTTACTTGTAAAACACTAATGCCGTCGCAGGACTATATTAATCTATACTAATATTGTAGAGGTAAAGTTTGTGAGTTTGTGAGGTTGTAGGGGGTATTATCTGGATCTAGTGAACCGATTTTGAAAATTATTTTGTGTTGGATAGTCCGTGTGAACGACGCCATCCATGCTGCAGAGAATAGAGCAAAATGGAGGAACATAGTTCGTAAGAAGCTCTTACATATAGATCACGAGCCTCGGAATTGTGGCTCCTGTGGTTGTGGTTCCACAATGCCTTCACTTCGTGGATTCAAAGTGCCGCCATTTGACGGTACCTCCTATTGGTCGGCTTACAAAATACAGTTTGAAGCCGTCATGAAGTCGAATGGATGGGACAAAAGTCAGGCCATGACAGCACTCACATTATGTCTCCGCGACCAGGCTTTAACAGTACTGGAGGCCCTCGGCAACGACAGGACCTACGATCAGCTGCTTGAGGCGTTGGACTCTAGATACGGCGACGCACACCTGGAATACGTGTTCCGTGCCCAGCTACAGGACCGCGTACAGCGTAGCACTGAGTCACTACAGCAGTGGGCTGTGGAAATTGAAAAGCTGGTCCGGAAAGCCAACCAGTCGACACCTGCATAATTATATCGACGGAAATCTGGTCCAGGCGTTCGTCGATGGGATTCGTGACCTAGAAGTCAGAGCTGCTGTGAGTCTTGGACACCACAAAACTCTTAAAGATGCCTTGGCCCATGCCTTAAAAGTGGAGGCAGTTAGACAGGACCATCGGGCACATAGAGTTCGAGAAGTCGTATTGCCAACACAAAATAATTTTCACAAAATAAATTTCACCTCTGTGGGGAAAAGGGTCACTACCAGGCGAGTTGTCCAAAGCGTAACGAGGGTCGAAGGGAAGGTGTAGGATCACCTCGATGCTGCATTTTTTTTTTTTTTTATGTGACAGTGTGGGCAAACGAGCATACGGATCACCTGATGGTAAGCTATTACCGCCGCCCATGGACACCCGCAACACCAGAGGAGTTTCAGGTGCGTTGCCGCCCTTTTAAGGGGTTTGGGCGTCCGGTATCCTCACTCACTCGACGAAACACAACGAAAACGTTATTTCACGCCGGTTTTCTGTGAGGCCGTGGTATCAAGTCCGGTCGAGCCGGCCCATTCGTGCCGAAGCATGGCTCTCCCACGGTAAAAATTTATGGTGAGAAGGGACACCTGCGAGCAAATTGAAGCAAATCGATGTGTCCGCATAGAAAGGTTGAACGATGACTTTTCATGGAAGATGGCACGAACGTTGGTGAAGGCCACCAATGTATCAGCAGTACGCATATTGAATCCAAGCGATAAGGAGCAAGTTATGAAGAAGGGCACATTGATGGGTACTTGTGAAGAAGTAGTCTGGATGCGACGGTGCCAAGATCAACGAGCTGGTAATAAGGTACAAAACTTTAAGTTTAACGTTGCGACGCTCCTGAAAGATTGTCAAAATCATCTGTCTGAAGAAGAAAAGAACAAGGCTAAAAAGTTGTTGCTTCATTACGCTGATATTTTCTCATCAAATGATGCTGACATAGGAAAGACTGGTCTGACACACGGCACAAGATAAATACTGAATGAGCCACCAATTCGTCAAAGACCCAGAAGGCTGCCAGGGAAAAAGAAGTGGAGACCATGATTGAGGGAATGGTGAAGGATGGTGTAATAGAGCCTTCATCTAGTCCATGGTGCTCTCCTGTGGTGCTGGTTAAAAAGAAAGACGGTAGTATGCGCTTCTACGTAGACTATCGACGATTGAATGATGTCACGAAGAAGGACAGCTATTCATTGCCAAGGATTGATGACACACTGGATACGCTGACAGGAATGAAATGGTTTACGACGTTAGACCTAAAAAGTGGTTACTGGCAAGTAGAGATAGACCCAAAAGATAAAGAGAAAACAGCGTTTTCTACAGGAAAGGGTCTGTGGCAGTTTAAAGTCATGCCGTTTGGACTGTGCAATGCTCCTGCCACATTCGAGAGGCTTATGGAACTAGTGCTCACTGGCCTAATTGGAGACGCCTGCCTGGTCTATCTAGATGACATCATCATAGTGGGCCATTCGTTTGATGAACACCTTCAAAACCTGGAACGTGTCCTGTCAAAAATCCGAGGGGCCAATCTAAAGTTGAGTCCGAAAAAGTGCTCATTTTTCAAACATCAAGTAAGCTTACACGTCGTTTCACAAAAAGGTGTTGAAACCGATCCAGAGAAGATAGTTGCTGTTAAGGATTGGCCAGTTCCGAAAGATAAGATGCAAGTCAGAGCATTCTTGGGCTTGTGCTCCTACTATCGACGGTTTGTGAAGAACTTTTTGGATGTAGCGAAGCCTCTACACAAACTGACGGAGGAAAAGTCACAGTTTTGCTGGGACACGAGTTGCGAAAGTGTTTTCCAAGAGTTGAAGAAACGTCTGTGCAATACACCTATTTTGGGCTACCCTGACAATGAAAATGAATTTATAGTGGACACAGACGCAAGTAATACTGGTATTGGCGGTGTTTTGTCACAACGAAAAGGGGATCAGGAGGTTGTGATAGGTTACTTCAGTAAATCACTGTCAAAACCTGAAAGAAACTATTGCGTCACGAGAAGGGAATTGCTGGCCATAGTTAAGACATTACAGCACTTCAGCAAATATTTATTGGGGCGGAAGTTCAACTTGCGATCGGATCATGCTGCACTGAAGTGGCTATTACAGTTTAAAAACCCGGAAGAACAGGTAGCAAGGTGGATTGAGCTTCTGCAGGAGTTCGATTTCATAATTGAACACCGTAGTGGCAGATCTCACGGTAACGCAGATGCGTTGTCAAGAAGACCTTGTCCGGAAACATGCAAGCATTGTGTCAGGCAGGAGACTAAGGAAGCAGTGCCAGTAAGGATGCTGAAAACAGACCTTAGTGACGAGTGGAAGGGAACTTTACAGCAGGCTCAAGAAAATGACACAGATGTCAAGCCGATCCTCGTGTGGATGAAAGCTGGTGCCTCTAAACCAACATGTATTGATGTTGCGGCACTGAGCACAGTTACAAAGAGTTATTGGGCGCAGTGGGACAGTCTGTTGTTACAGAATGGTGTCTTGTGCCGTAAATGGGAAAATGCTAAAGGGCAAAGCAAAGCTAAGGTCCCAGATATACTACAACTTTATCATGACGGATGTTCAGGAGATCATCTAGGAGTAAAAAGAACTTTGTTAAAGATTCGAGAACGATTCTATTGGATCCACTGTCGAAACGACGTTGAAGACAGGTGTCGTAAATGCACGAGTTGTGCAGCGGTCAAAGGGCCTCACACACGCAGCAGAGGTGCATTAAAGGTCTACAACGTTGGTGCACCTTGGGAACGAATAGCTCTAGACGTTGCGGGACCATTCCCGGAAAGTGAAAGTAGAAACAAGTATTTTATGGTTGTTTATTTATTTATTTTTATTTATTTATTGATGATTGATGAGATGGATTACTTCACAAAGTGGCCGGAAGTGTTCGCAATCCCGAACCAAGAAGCTTCGACGGTTGCCGATAAGTTGGTCCATGAAGTCTTCTGTCCATTTGGAGTACCTTTAGAAATTCACAGTGATCAAGGAAGGAATTTTGAATCTCAAATATTCCAGGAGACGTGTCGAGTCATGGGTACTCATAAAACTAGAACCACCTCGTACCACCCACAGTCTGATGGAATGGTTGAACGGTTCAATCAGACGTTAGAGAGATATTTGGCGAAAGTTGTGAGTAACAGGCAGAGAAACTGGGACAAGCACATCCAGCCATTCCTTTTGTCATACAGTTCACGAAAGTACGACGGTAACGCCAGCCTTCGCGAAGTTCGGAAGAGAACTACGGTTGCCTGCAGATCTCATCACTGGTATCCCCCCTGACACTCCCCGCTGTTAACTGTTAACTGATTATGCGAACGACTTACGGACTAGAATGAATGACATATATGAGCATATCAGGGAATCCGGCAAACAAACGTCCGAGAAAACGAAGACCCGCTACGACCGCAAGATGAACAATAAAGGCTTCGACGAAGGTTCGCTAGTGTGGCTACATAACCCGGTGCGCGGCCAAGGAATGTCACTTAAGTTACAGCCAAAATGGGACGGTCCCTACCGAGTCGTGACTAAGATCAACGATGTCACCTACCGAATACAAAAGGGACAAAGAGGTGCTGCGAAGATCGTTCATGTGGATCGCTTGGCACGATATCATGGATCTAATAATGCTCGGGACGAGCATGTCTTAGGAGGGGGCAGTGTTACGCCGGATACGTAATAGAACGACTGAGATGGCTCACGAAGGTTCTAGAAACACGTGGAAGTTTAATCTCAACACTCGCGTAGGTACTAATCTGGTGGTATCTTTTGCTACAGCATAGAGTTGTTAATATTTAAAGTGATCAATTTATATATTTTTATGAAAGTAAGATCTGATATGGGTTACCGATACATAAAGAATTCTGCGCGACAATTGAAGCAATAATAACTGTTATGAATGTTTATTCAAATCATTGTGTTCCATTCATACAGATGCCAACAAAAGGTGGTTTTTTCCTTGCGTTACTTTAATATTTTACATGACAAAAGGAAGCAAACAACATTTGCAACATAATACTATACAAATATGACAATAGACAGGAAATGTGATAACATTTACTTATTGCAGTAGGCATCATACATAGGTTTAGTGCAAATTGTCGTATATAAAATGATGTACGACATTCTAAAATTATTAAATCGTTATTATAATTCATGTATTCTACGTAAAATACTAATAGTTTAAACTAAAAGTTTTTTAGTATTAGTAATTGATAAGTTTGGTATTTGTAATTGCCAATCCTGAATAAGTAGATTCCTAAATTTTTTTACATATTTCTGTACAATCGCACTCTCAAGCCCCAAGATACGAGTTATGCTTTTTTTATACCACTAAGGTGGCAAACAAACATACGGCCCATCTGATGGTAAGCGGCTACCGTAGCCTTTAGACGCTTGTAACACCAGGGTATCACTTGCGCGTTGCCGACCCTGTAAAACGAAAGAGGAATAGTTGGGTTCGCAGTATAAGGTTCAAAGTCCTCCCACTGCCAACACAACGTTTCCTCGCGGAGCACTGGTAACCTTGCTCACCGTTAGGAACACAACACAGCTCAAAGCAGTGTTATTTTACTTCGATTTTCTGCGATGCTTAGTTTGTGGCTCACCATTACTCGTGCCCATTGATTTTTAATGTACTATCAATAAAGAATTTGTATTTGTATCCCCAGATATAGACCTTCCCACATTGAACCACTAGGTGGCATTAAAGTAAAATTCTTCTTGTAAGTAGATTTACGAAACCTCCAGCAGTTAAGCAGCCAATTTTGGTTGAAATATTTTTCAAAGTTAAAATATATAATGTATCTTCTAAAATACCAAACTTACTTGAGTACAGGATCGACATTTTCAGTATTAGTACTCTCGCCGACCAAGTATTGGAGCGACGCGTCAGTGTTAGCGTTCTCCATCAAACTGAAGTGGATGATCTCAGTTGGAATCATTACTGTCTCGCCTTCTGTACAGTCCAATGCTAGGAAATGACCTGAATAAAAAAAAACAATATTCTATATTGAACACACAGTGTGGTGCCCAACACCAGAATTTTGCTTCACTAACTGTCCAATGGCCGTAGACCTACAGTTTTAAAGACAAAGAAAGTACACTACTGATGCCTACTAACATGGACAGCTATTGGACCAAAGTAATCGACTAATATTTATAATATGTGAGAGTTTGTGTATTTCGATGTTTGTTACTCATTCACGCAGAAACGGCTGAACGGATTTGTATGAAATTTTCCATACAGATAGTAACCTAGAAAACACATAAGATAATTTAAATCTAGGTAATTCTTAAGTCTACGCAGGCGAAGTCGCGGGGCCGAAGCTAGTTTCCAAAATAAATAAAAGTATCTACCAATGCAACAAAAAGAAGAATGTTGTCGAACAGTTTTGCCGACCACCTTTATACAGGTTATGCTGTAATGTATATCTGTTACCGAAAAAAACCACTGAGAAAATAACATATTTGAGGGAAGAATAACTTTCTATATCAATTTGAAAAAAAAATAGGTAACACAGAATAGAAAAAAAAAACGATTTTAAAACGTAATAATAGCAAGAAGTACCTATAAGGGAAACTGTAGGCAGACAAGTACCAACGATGGGAGCTAGTTAATTGTCATCTTACCCGTTATCATGAGTATCCAGTGCAAATCTTCAAACAGAGTGTCCAACTCTCTCCCTCCACTGACTGGCAGTTTTCCCATGTGCATCAACTGCAGGTGGCTCTCAAGCCTGTAGACATTACAAGCAATTCCTTCAATAGGTAGGTCCTTGTGCTTTTTGCACCATGACAAATGACAATTCAGCATCAGCCTTAACCCATGTCCCACTGCTGGGCACGGGTCCCTTCTCTGATTAAGAGAGATTGACACTTACTTTAAGCGTTAGTTAGACGAATGACATATAATTATACCATGACGCCTCTATTCCCCGAAGGGTTAGGTAGAGTAGTGGCGTATTAATACACCCACAGTTCGCCAGTATGTTTAGGACCATGTAATAGGGGGCAATCCTATTGCCACTTATTGGGCCGGGAGTTAAACCCAAGATCTCTGGCGTAGCTGTCGCGACCACTTGACTAATGAGGCAGTTGTTGGATGTTTGCAGACGTTGTTGCAATTTAAGAGTGTTCATTATGTGATTTCTAAAGACACTTAAGATTCAAATTCAATTTCACGTCCACTCCTAAAATGTAACAACTATCATTGACATTCTTCCAAAAAAAAGAAATTGGATAGGACATAAAGCCTGTAAAATATTTATCTATCAGACAACACAACAAGACAAGACAAACTACCTTTTACTCCTATCTTGAAGTAAGGTAAAGAGCACATTGGAGCAATGAGCTGGCGCCTTTCGCGCAATCGCACCGATTGTAAGAAGAACATTGCTGTGCAGTTTACGTTCATCCTCCTCCAATTCATCCTTTATGTCCTCTTTGGTGTTATCTGCACCCCTGTTAGTAAATAAAGGTGTTTGATCAAATTCATAATGACAATTTCATCTTTGTCTAATCCAAATAAAGTTGAAAATAGCAAGAAAGGGGTTCAAACCTTTTTGTATGGAAGCTGGCATATCGGACCCGCCTTAAGTTTTTTTTTGGAAATTGCTGCGCACGATGAAAGTGATATGTATGGGTATGACATGGTACCCCGGTAAAAAGTCACGTTACCGAGATATTTGGAGATAAAGATCGACATATGAGTACAGCGACAATCATTAAAAATATCCTTATTACGTATCAATAGGTGTCAGATTGTATCCAAATAATCGTTCCACAGTATATTATTACTGTTTATTGGAAGAGTAGAAAAAAAAACCAAATGGCGGGAGGGTCGATATGCCAGATCGGTTCTATCCTACTTAAAAACGTACGTTTTATTTTCGCGATTTTAGGGTCGGTCGGGTAGTAAAATTTGCTAATTATGATATTTTTCTTGGTAATTAAAAAATAAGGGGTTTTGGTTGAATTTTCCAAGTAATTCTAACCTTGTTCCGTCAGGGGGCGCTAATCTGCACTGTAGGTAAGTGTTAAATATTTCTATACATGGATTCATCAGGGTTTCATTGGTGTACCCGTCGGTCTTGTAAACTAAAGAACTCCAACTATGAAGAAACTTGTTCAGTGACTCTTTCCACACTGTTTCATCACTGACCTGTAATGAAAATTATTTTTTATTTATTTTATACATATATTTTGAAATTTCTCAGTTAACTAATAACTTAAGCTGAGTAAGACTAAATATCAAACTTGAGCACTCATGAATCTTAAATTCTCTTAAACTGAATATTATATTTTTCTATATAAGTCTGTTTATTTATTGAAACTGAAATAGGTATATATTACGGTTTTACTTACTGCTTCCTCAATAACTGAGCCTCTGATACAATGACACGTCAGTGTAGTAAGGTTTTGGAGAAACGCCGGAGGCGTTGCAGCTATCATTGCCGGCGCAAAAAATTGTATCAGTCTACGATAAATATCTGAGATTCCCAACAACTCCCGGTCATATGGATGCATGTACGCCATCATATTCAAAAAACTATTCACATAATTCTCCAAGTACTGCTGCTTGAGATGACTAACAGATACGACTACACCGCTAAGACTAGCCAGCTGCACCAAACATGTCAGAGATGAGTTAGATAAGTCAGCATTGGACCTCACATACATGTGCATCTCGAAGAACAACGCCAATAGTTCGGGTTGCATAATCGTATCTCGCCAACTGAGGCTTAAACGCAACGCTGGAGCAGTGTCGCTCTCGTAAATAGCTTCGAAAGCGCCGATCAGCCTCCTCTTTGATAGTAGAGGGGATACATGACTCCAACATAATACTGTCTCCACTATAGTCAATAGCTGCTTTGTCAATAATGCTCGGTCACCTTCTGGACGTTGACCAGAACGAACAATCTGTTCCAAAGCTCCTACAGTAAATCGGAATATTCTCTTCAAATCTAAAGCTTCGAAAGATTTCTTTAGTCGAAAGTGGACCTCCCATATCAAGCCAACATCAGCAGATTTGACTGTTATAGCGAACTCTTGCATAATAGCAAGTATCAGCGAGCACGCCAACTTTGCCTGGCTTATTGTTGAGTTAAGGATTATCTTTTCTAATTCGGCAACCAGATTTTTTCGTTCCCTTCCACCATCATCAATACTGCCCCTTTTGATAATTATAGCAATAGTCTGAAAATAATTTTGTGTAAGTAGCCTATCTTTTAGCTGTTTTTAGTTATAATATACATATAAAGGACTGATAGCCGAGCCGCTCAAGCGATGCCTAATCTTGAGTTTTTATTAGGACACTATACTGCACTTAGCCATAGCCATGCTAATTCCTCAAAGGTGCTGAACTAATATAGAGATTCTAGTATTGAGTTGTTGCCTGTTTGACGGTGTCGTTATATAAGGGGTGGTCAACCAAATGCCAATCTGATATGTATACTTTTTACTTTATTATCACATAGGTGAATAGCATTCGTATATTTATTTATATTGTGACTGACTGACTCCATATAACACTTTGTTATCATCAACCTTACATTGCAATAGATTATAAATCATAATTCACTCACCTGTAAAAGCTTTTCCCTCAAAAAGGGTGGAACTTCTTTCCTCAATAAATAATTGAGTAAGTATTCTCGGAGAGAGGAAACATCACTGTCAGATAATAAGCTCCATTCTCTGATAAGTGCAGCTTTTAGTAAACCAGCTGCCTCAAATAATACATAATCAGATGTAGATTTTTCTAAGATTTCTCTACACAACTGATAAGGGTTCTTAGTGCTCCGAAACTCCAGAAATACACTCTCAGCTTGGTGACGTTGCTCTGATGTCACTATTTGTGGTGGTGCCTAAAAATTATATTATAGAAATAAAGGTATGCTAAAGTGTGGAGGTATTAATCTGCTAAATTTTAAACACCATTATTAGCAAAAATTTTTAGATTGAATTATGTGATTTATAAAAAAAAGTTTCATAAATTTATAAGCAATGGGCCACCTGATGCTAAGCATCAATCAGATGCCAGAAACACTGGTTTATCACTTGCTTATTGTCATCTTTACACCTACATATTTAACACAAACATTATTTCTGAGTAGCAGAACAGTTGGCAATACAGTGCTACCAACAAACCAGACAACCTCAACAGTCCTACCCTTTCGCCGAGTGCTTAGCATGGACCAATTTTTTTGCTGAATATTGTTTGTACAGTGATAGCACTGTACAAACAATATTCAGCAAAAAAATTGGTGGAAAGCTCAATAGAAGACTGGAATTATAGCTGTGTAGACAATTCTCACTATACTTTTTACAGAATCAATTCCCAAATATAAAATTTTCTACAACTGTTAGACAGTTGCTCTGGGCCTAGTTATTTGTTTATGTGATATTTGGCAGACAACCATTCACACTTACACACACAGACATTTTTATTACCTTGCTATCAAAGCGATATTAGGAGGATGAAAGTAAGTAAGTAAACTGCAAGAATAAACCCCTTAAAAAAGGATATTGTTGGTTTCTAAACAAAATAACATACGTCTGATACATTATACCATGATATTGCATTCATGAATTTAAATAAAATTATTCTCTCAGTGTAGAATAGACAAGTTGTTTTTACTACTTACTGTGATGTAAGTACCCTATTCCTATGTTTTAAAGGCATTTAATTTAGAGGTGATTTCGGAGTACTTATCCAATCCAATTCTGAACATATTAATGATTATTTTAATTTACAAAAAAACAATATAATTTTCTCACCATTAGCATCTGAGCAGCCGCCTCCAATGTTTGTATTGCTGAGTTATCCATTTTATCGCTCTGTATCAAAGACCAAATATTAAGAAAAGATGAATGAGAGACAATACATATACCACTTATACAATGTGTTAATAAGTCAATATGCTGGAAAGTCACATCATTATTGAGAAAAACAGTCAAAATACCACGAATTTATTTAGTAAATTTTATTACATGTCAATTGTCAACCATTACAATTACAATGACAACAAATGACAAGTTGACAACCAGAACCACAGCTAATGCGCACTACGTCTAATCTCATCTTCAATTCTTCAACAAAAAAGGACTATTTACGTAGACAGAGAAACCACTATTTACGTTTAGGGCAGTGTAATATTAAACTTTATTAAACCACTGTTCTTTATGGTATCTTGAACTCATGAAAATACACATTGGTAGGGTGAGGTGCATGAAGCACTGAAATAATGAGATATTGAAAAGAATTCCAGCGAAAGTGAATGTTTGTCAGACTTATCTACTAAATTACACAAGTTCCAACCTATCAGTAAAAATAGGTAGGGACAATGGATGACTTTATCAGTGATCCTAAAATGTTTCATAAATAGTCCAACAAACCCTTTCAAAAGATGGTGTTCAACTCAGCTGCTGCGCAACATCCTACTCGGATCATTAGTCATCAGTAGTCAGTCAATTGCTGTGAATGGTACGACTCCAGGTAGTTAAACCACAGCTCTGTTTAGGCTAGAATTAGTACCTACCTAGGTAGTAGGTACTCTCCAATCTCCAATAAGCCCATTAGAAGCATATGACACCGCCACTGGAGCGAGGACTTGCCCTGTGTGGTGAAGATTGGGGGGGGGGGCTGGTCTCATTATACATATGCCATGCTGGAACTTCTATTTAGAGATGGGTGGCAGATTGGTACTCTGTATCCCCATTTTAGATGAAAATGTAGATCCGCGGCTGGATTTACCACCTACTTAAAAAATAAATGACCATCACACTGCAGGGGGCTATAGAGGGCATTCAAGCACAACGTACTGTCAAGGTTGAACCTTGACATTTCAAGTATTTCAACGAGCTGTTCTCGAAGGTCTTCAGATAGATAAGGTCTTATTTTATAAAAGACATTAAGGTGGTAAAAACAGCTTTGTACCGAGTCAGCTACATGTTTTTCAAATCTGAGGTTGCTGTCCATGAGTCAAGGTTACAGGCTTCAGCTACCCTCTTAATAGGTTTTCCTACAGCATAATATTCAATGACGATGGAAGCCTTTTAACATGCTGTAGTGTACCAAAAACAATATATTTAAGTAGTTTTGGTGGGGTTCAGAACCAAACAATTATCTTTAGACCATTTGGCTATGCGATGTAGTAGGTCCTCATGTAAGTGTCTAACTGCGCTCGCGTAAACATTGGGGTGATAGGACATTATAAATTTATACATCATCGGCGTATAAGTGATATTTACATTTTTGCATACATTTTATATTATCTGTACAATATAAAATAAATTGGGCCTAAGGTGGAGCCTTGAGGCACACCCCTTTTTAAAATAGTAAGTGCTGAGCTGTGCATGAGCCCGCTATTTAGTCGCAGTTCTACTAATTGTTTACGATTCTCGAGATAGCTGTGGAACCATCGCAAAGCAACAACAACAGCGTCGAACCCGTAATAATTTAATTTGGAAAGCAGTAATGGAACATTTAATAAATCAAATGCTCTAAAAAAATCAAGAAGGATCTACAGAGAGCACATGTCTTTATCTTGGGCCAACAAAATATTATCTATAACATCCAACAACGCGGAAGAAGTGCGACGCCGCTTCCTAAAGCCGGATTAAAGAATGGGATGCATAATCATTTCTTTCCAAAATACTAAAATTGCTATCCCTTACATTAATTTGTTTGGATAATATTGACGTTGACATATTGAAACTTATTTTGACTTTGTTTTGATACTTGCGTTTTATTGATGATAAAGCAAATATAATCAATTTGTTTTTATTATTTTCATCTAAATCAATCGGGTCGACGCAAAGCAGTCGTATTTTCTACTACCTTTCACCCGCGACTTCAGTAAAATAATTTACCGGATTAACAGGACATTCAGACCTCTATTCCAATATGGTCAATATTGGAATAGAGCATATCATCATTTGATTGTAAATAAATTTGTACACCGCAGAAAAATGTAGACATTATTGAAAAAAATATTTAAATCGTTTTTTTCCTAGAATTCTAGGGCGGCGAAACTTATTGGCCCGGGGCGCCAAATTTCAAAATACGCCCCTGATTTCCACACATTCAATAATCTAATACCCAACGTTCCACTACCAAATCCAACTCATCGTGTTAGCGAGATGCACACGCTCATCTGTCGCAAGTCGAAAGGCCGATGCCTGATACAACAAATCAACAATCCATTTCGCGCTCAGTTGCCAGGTTGCCACTTTGCCAGTACTTGCCGTTGCCAGCATAGTCTATTACTTTTAATATACAGGTACCTACCTACATTAGATAGGAAGTTTTCGGTACGCCACAGAGTATTCTACCAACTTATTACGCAGGTAGGTACTTACATTGCAGTACGCAGCCGTATTTCAGTTACCCTAAAAAACTAATTAGTTGTTGATTGCCGAATCTAGAAAACCTTCCACTAGTTTTAAGAGAACAACTAAAAATTCTACTTCTGAATCATCAGACTCTAGTCATGTACCTATAACGTAACACGAGATGCAGGATAAAAAACTCGAGACGTAGAACGACCGAGAAATGGAGTTCTGTATCGATTTTTGAGGTCCATTGAAGTACAATCCACGCCGCGCCAAGTGACTGAAATGTAGTGGTCGTGTATGGCCCAGGTTTGCTTCTTACCGAGCAATAGGTTGCCCGCCACGTCATCACTGGTTGCAATGTAGGTACGGATCGCAAGCATCGTTCTCGAATCGTTTTCGGTTAATAAAAACAAAGAAATCATTTCAGCTAATCTGTATAATTTCAAGATATTAAATAATTAAATAAATTACATTTCTTGTATCGCGGATGTGTTAATACAGACCCGAAACAACTAGCATATTAAAGGTCATACAATTTTTTTTGCCCTGTGCAGGGACCGAACCCAAAGCCCGTGACCCAGAAGCCGATCGCTGAGCCACTACGCAAAACGCGCCGTCAAAATATGGCCAGAGAACCTAAGCAAATACATAGCATATTTTATAAGCTTACAGTCAGTCCAAACCTTTTTAAGGAAGTTTATTTTTGTATTTTAACAAACATAGCACATATAATGAAAAAGTTGAATTTTGTAATAAGTCAGCATCAAAATGATAAAGACTATATACAATCGCGAAAAAATATCAGCTGTACCATACATTTTGTTGAGTAGAGTATAAAAGTAAATTATAAATGCTCCTTAAATTTTCTGCAGTAATTAAAAAATAAAGGGGTATGATACTAAAATAATAAGCAACGTACCTAAGATTTTTATGTTAATTATGCAGAGGCCAACACATCAAGCTATCAATCTGTTGATTACTGACATTTACGCGAATATTATACATTGAAATAAACTACTGTTTACGGATTTTATCGTCATATATTGATATTATTAATCCCGTCGTTTCGGACCCTTTAGTGTCCATGATCACGGGTAGACCATGGAAGCTGTAAAGGGTCCGAAACGTAGTTTTATTTCAATAACACAATCTGTCAAATTTATTTGATTGATGTTCAACTTTAATCCAAAATAATAAGTATGTTTTTGTATATTTTTGGCATTTTCCATGCTAAGATTTTAAAGTTATTTAGAAAAAATCGCGGATCCTGCCCGCGGTCGAATTTTTCCTTTTCTAAATAACTTCAAAATAATAAGGTTCATATGCGTTTGGGAAAATTTTACAGTGATGGATAGCTTGACCTGCTAGCGTCTGTAGTTACCTACATAAATATTTTTACGTTGTGTGATACCTGATTACCTATAGGCTGGAGTACTCTCTGCACTGAGCATATAACCTATTCGACTAAGTACTCCTACCTACTCTGACCCAGAAGACTTAGAGACCCTTACACAATAGGTAGAGCCTCCCATTGCCCAAGCTCCAAAATTATTCAATAAATGGTAAATTTAGCAAAACATACTTACGTAATACTAAGTACTGGTATAAATTATGTAAATAATAATTATTTTATTTGTGTTTTATACAATTTTTGGTATGAAAAGTAAATGTAAGGATATTAAAAATGCAATTAATTCTTTTCTTTAAATTAATTTCCATACCACATTAACTGACTGACTAAAACATATCGGTAGTGTGGGTGTACATTTGTACGCCACTGCCTATAGCTTCGGGGAATACAGGCGTGATAGTTTTTTATTTGACTGATTTTCAAACTTGTCCTTCACGGAATGATATTATTATACAGCTCATTATAACAATCATAATTCATTATTGCAGATATTTACATACCGATAAAATCAAGAAAAACTAGTTTTTAAGTTATTTTTACGACTACGATTATTCATGGTATTTTTCATTCTCAATCATTTGCAAACGTTTGTCCAGTAAATGTTTGTCTAACTTATGCATACATAGAAACTGGCCATTGAGGAATAATACTGGTATATCATGTCTATATAGTCTTAGCCACCTTACATTTTTCTTTTCAGTTATATCTACTTTTTGGATAGTTATTCTATTTTTATAAGGCTCTAATTCTTCCATGACTATATCACATAAACCACATGGGTCTTTAGTGTAAAATGTCAACACTGGTGGCGCATCTGTAGTGTGTGCTCTGGAATAGTAAACCATAATAATAATTAATAAAAATTAAAAATCATTTATAAAAATAATTTATTGATTTTTTTCAATAATTTATATTATATATTCTTATCCATAGAGTACAACCATTAAAATTTTCCTTATTAGTGTTTATTTACAACAGATACAAATATCAAATTATATATTTTCTCAACAATACAATAGAAATCTATTAACTCTTAAAGCTAGCCATCAAACACACAAACCATTCATTAATAGCAAATAATTCCTAAAAGGCACAGTAGATAATGAAACAAAGTGATCAGAATTGGGTGAACTTACAATTTTTCAATCATGATAGATGAGGCACCACCACCACCATTACAGATAGAGGCTACCCCCTTCTCCCCTGTCTTCAGAGCATGGCACAAGTGTACTACAATTCTTGCCCCGGACATGCCAATAGGATGACCAAGACTTACAGCTCCTCCGTGAATATTTATCTTAGCGGGGTTAATATCCAGCAGCTTTTGGTTAGCTACCGCAACAACACTGAAGGCTTCATTAATTTCCCACATAGCTACATCATCTTTCTTTACGCCAGTTTTTTCTAGAAGCTTGGGAATTGCAACTGCTGGTGCAATTGGAAAATCAATTGGGTCACACTCTCCATCAGCATACCCAACAACACGAGCAATGGGTTTGATGTTTAATCGTTGAGCAGCTTCAGCAGTCATCAAGACCATGGCTGCAGCACCATCATTTAAAGTTGAGGCATTACCGGCTGTCACAGTTCCATTTTCTTTTTGAAACACAGTTGCCAATTTGGTAAACTTGTCAAAGTTCACTCTCTTGTACTCTTCATCTTCTGAGAATATAATTGGTGGGGCCCCCCTTTTCTGAGGAACAGGGACTGGTACAAGTTCATCAGCAAAAGCTTTAACTTCATATGCGGCTGCACTTCTCTTGTAACTAGAAATAGCATAGTCATCTTGCTGTTGCCTAGAGATTTCTAATTTCTTTGCTGTGTTTTCAGCACAGTTGCCCATGTGAAATTTATTGTAAACATCAGTCAATCCATCAAACACAATACCATCAACTAACTGCATACCTCCATATGGAGTTTCACCTCTCTTCAAATAGAAAGGCACATTTGACATAGATTCCATGCCACCAGCTAATATTATATCTTGAGAACCAATTTGTAAACCCTGAGTAGCCAACATTATAGACTTCATACCTGATGCACATACTTTGTTCACAGTTGTGCAAATTGTGCTTTTAGGAAGACCAGCAAAAATAACAGCTTGCCTTGCTGGAGCCTGACCCATGCTGGCTGAGCATACATTGCCCATATATACCTACAAACAAAAAAATATTTTAACTTGATAATAGTAATAGCATACATATTACTTAAAGTTATCAAAATCAGTTTCTTTGTTATCATTCAATAATGCTGTTGGTGATAATAACTATTAAATTATACTAATCTCTAATCTTGACAAAAATATGACAAATGACTTCATTTTTGTATTTCTTTCAATTAAAGAACAACTTAATTTATGTTCTTTTTACTTGTTAACTGTTCATGGGTAGTGATAACTGTAAACAGATGGAATACATAAGAGAAAGTAGGTGAAATCAATTAACCTCTTTAATTTCCTCCTTAGGAATGCCGGCTCTTTCCACTGCTGCTTTGACGGCAACTGCACCAAGTTCTGAAGCTGACAGGCTCGCCAAACTTCCTCTAAAGGAACCCATAGGAGTCCTCACCGCGGACGCTATGACCACATCGTTGAGGGAAACTTTCGATGAATACGCTGCCATCGCTTTGAAAAGCTGTTGATCAAGATATTAAAAAACTTTTGAACTAATAATAGTATTATATTTCACTAAGCGATCCAGAAATAAAAAATAGGTATAGGTATTATTATTCTTGGACCCAACAAAACCAAGTGACTAGGCAGGCAATATAACCACGACTGACTGACGAAAAATAAACTTTGGTTTGAAGAAGACGAACGAACCTTATTTGTTGCGCGCATTTTGATGGTAATAATTCTGCTTCCTTTTAGAGAAAACATAATTTATGTAAAAACTATTGTAAGCATTCACCAAGAAACGCCAACTGACGAACTGATTGAAAATGATAATACGTCTTATCGCTCGCAATTTATACAAAAAACATTTACATAAACTTTATCTATATGAGATTGAGATCCCTACAATTTTCTAGAATCAATTTAAATACTTATTAAACAGCCGATAAGGTTGATTTTCGTATTGTAATAAAAGTCGTAGTATTACACATTAATACCCGAGAAAGATACTTTGACCCGTTGATTGTGTTCCTAACATTCGCTCGATTGTTAACTTTAGGCCGGCTCAAAATTTAAATCATATTCCTAAATAAATAATGCAAGCCTACGTACTTAGGTTATATATTTATGTTTTAATACATTATAGCAGCTTATTATTTTCTTTCTAATGAAATGATTAGTCTAGAGTATCTTCGATAAAACAAATGAACATGCGCATTAAGATTTATGAACGAATTTAATTGACTAATGACTTTGACAATTTGACATACCCTTGATTTAAATGGGACCAATCACAGATGCTGGATTATGTTAATTTAATGTCAAAACTGACAAACCCAGATAAAAGAAAGAATTCAATTCACTGTGTGGGCCTGTGGGGTAGTGAGTGATACAAAACTGTCACAGATAATAAATATCGTCGATTTATAATCGATAAATCAACTAACTGCCCGCCACAAACCGTGTATTACGTTGAGTTGTATCAACGCAATACACGATTTGTGGCGGGCAGTTTAAAAAGTAACTGATTCTACATTTCCGGTCTAGTGAAATGTAAAGTGTTTTTGTTATGTAGTACATACCTCATGTACTGTAGATGCATAAACAAAATTGTAACGTTAACACAGTACACGTATGTAACTCTAGTAAAAATCAGCTTGGAGTTTGAATTTGTAGGCTCGCAAGTCGCAAGTAGTCGCAGCCCATGTCGCAGCACATGGGCCCAAAATATACCGGCGAAATGAGTGTAAGTACAACATAAATATCTGCCTAACCCTTCGGGTACAGGTATGATAGCATGTTATGAAATTATTTATGGTCCTGGCCTAGTTTACTGACCTTCCGATTTTAAATTTATGTATGATTCTTTATTATATTCTCTTAATAACTGGTCAGAAAACAGTCTTATTCGCTGGGTTGTAGACGCTTATTGGCTCCGTATTTTTGGGTAAATAGGGTAAACAGCAGTTGTTAGTCATCAGGATTCAGGAACATGGCCTTAGCTCCTTACTTGGCGCAAGTAGCGTAAAATTCTATCTACCTTTCACATTATCACCTAGTTTACGATGTTTTTTAATCCTTGTGCATAATAATGTTCAGAATATCCATTATCGATTTCAATCACGACACTTAAATTAAATAATGTCGCATGAATTTATAAAGATCATTATTATATAATTACTATAATTTCGATGTGAACGATTAATTCGATTTACAAAAGTCGATTCGCTAAGTTGCTTTACGCGTCTGTATAAACTGCGTATCACTTATTTTATTGCCTGCCTGTTGGTATTGTTGGTAATTCGGATTCGGAACAAGCAAGCAAGCTCTATGTACTAGTAATAGGTCAATTCATTTTAAAGTAAAACAAAACATCACATAAATGTATTTATTCGGTTTTCTAATTATTTAATAGTGAATTTATATTTTATTTTATGAAAACAAATGAGTGCGTTATGATAATATTGTTTTCGTAGACAGCTGACGCTGACGACTAATGAATTTAAATAGGCCGAAGTGCCTACAAAAAAGTCGGGATCTCAGGTTAGTGTCAATATATTATATTTACTCGTCTTTAATAAAAAAATGTCTCATTTGCTATTATCTGATATTAAAGTACCGTTAAACTACTACTTTGCGAGTTATTTGACTTTTCTCTTACATAGCATAGGTATTGGTAGGTCTACTACTAGTGCAGCCACCTTGGGTAGCCTTTAGCCTTAAAATTGGTTTTAAAATTTCCGATTATCCTGTCTTGCTGGAAAACCAGCTTTGTAACTGTAGCTATTGTTTTTTTCATTTAGTATAAATGGCTTTTGAGTTAATTATAACTATAAATAAATAACTGCCATATCATAACTCGTTTTGTGTCCTTTACTTAAGGGTCTTATTCTATCATTAAATAATATAATAATATTTATTTGATGAATAAAATTATGACTTGGACACAATTCAGTTTACTTTGTCTACCTGTGTCTTTTAGTGTAGCTTTTTATTCAACTATAATTAAATAATGTATATTGATAGACTCATGTGCACCTAAAATGTTATATGAATAAAAATGCTACATGACATAGATGTTTTAATTAGTTTGTGGTTTATAAGCAATTTGGTTTGAAAACTTGCACCAATTAGCAAGTAATTAAGATCATTTAAAAAGTACATTTTAAAATAGCCCAAAATTTAACGGGTTTGCCCGGTCTCTATGACTAAAGACATTACCAAACTTTAATAATAAATGCTGAAAGACTAACATTCTCTTTAAGATTTTTTAAATAATACCTGAAAAACATTGTTGATATTTCTAGTCTTTTAATGTACCCAAATTGAGTGTATCAGGTAATTTAATCTCTACCAAATGGTTGTGGTAATCTTAAAAGATGGCATACACTGGGCTGTCCAGTTGGGAATGGTCAAACTTACATCCTTTAGCAGACTTGATATTATTTGATTACCATAGTGTTATTTCCTAATCTTAATTAATGGTTATAGAATATTAAGATCCAGTTTGTAATTAATTTTCATACCCAGAGGCTAGGACTAATTATTATATATTTCCAAATTATTTTCTATAATTAAGCATCTAACTTGTAATTGAAATAGGTACTTTGAACTAAGAAATACTTTAATTCCTTGTATAAATATACAAGGAATTAAAGTGACATCATAGTGATGCATTTCATGATATCAGACATTTTCCATCCTTATCTGCGATTCAGTTGTGAAATTACATCTGTCACTTTATAATTTCTATGTATGATAAAGATTATCACTTTATTGTGAAACAACTGCAGTTTACATAGTATAATTACATATCTATTATGTTATTTATAATGTTATCTTATTATTTCAGTTAAGTGATTGTTTAAACTTGACTATTATATCATTAACTTACTGTGTATATATATTGACACTTAAATATTTAGGTGATATTAGGCTTTAATGATCATTAAGAACTAATTGCTAAGTAAAAAATTATATGCCAAATGTAGTGATTAAGTACTTAAATTGTATATGAAATATAATTTTGTTTTTTACATCAAAATTATTTAAATTGTGTGCTAAAAATAACAGTTGATTGTAATGTTATACTATCGTCTTATACTATAAAATAATACATATTTCTTTCTAATCATTTGATAGTAATGGATTGTACAGAGGCCAGCATATCAAGCTACCACAATCTGTGAAATTTTTCTGATTCATTTTCAATTTTAATACAATACCATAAGGTTCATATTCAAAGAGGAAAATTTAAAAGTTTTGGAAAGCTTGTCCTGCTGGCGTCTATGCTTATAAATTTCTTGATAAACTGATTATTGGTATGGTATGGTATGGTATAGCGGGCTGGTTTCCGCAACTCCACGATAAAGCGCGTATTTTGCGTGCGGGTGGGAATAAGTGGTTCATTCCAACCACCCTAACTCTTCGAGAAAAGCCACTAGGCGTTTAATGTTGCTGACAGCTTCTCGGAGAGTGCTCGGGTTACCGAGGTACTTTACCCTGTATGTAGCGACCACAGGACAGTGCAGAAGCATGTGGGCCGCTGTCTCGTCTTCCTACAGGCAGCCTCTGCAGAGGGGGCTGTCTGTGACTTCTATAACAGAGAGATGTTTATTGAAAAAACCATGGCCTGTAAGAGCAGTGGTGACTGTCCTCAGGTGTTGTATTGACAGTCGTAGTAGCTGCTTAGTGATTCGGCCGTCAATGGCAGGGAGAGCCTCCTTGGCTTGCCTGCACTCGCCGTGGTTCATCCAGTATGTGTCGTGCCTTTTCCTGGTGCGTTGTCTCACCAGGATGCGTATCTGGCCGAAGGGGAGGGGTACTATGGGTTCGGGACCCACGGCATCCGTGGCGGATCCTCTTCTGACGAGTTCGTCTGCTGCGTCATTTCCGCGGGAGTCGCTGTGACCTTTGATCCATTGTATGGTTATTCTGTTTTGAGCACCTACCTGATTTAACCTTTGGTGGCATTCGTATATTAGCTCAGTATTTGTCGTGTAGCTGTTAAGGGCTTGTAGGACTGCCATGCTGTCTGAGAGTATCCTAATGGAGTAGTCCTTTACCTCCCTTGCTGTAATGGCCGTTGCTGCCATTAAGATACCCATGCATTCTGCTTGGAACACTGTGTTATGGTAGCCTAGTGGAGTTGACATTCGAATATTCAGATCTTCTGAGAAGATTCCGCATCCGGCCTGTACTTGTTTTGGATCCGTCTGTGTAATATATAATATATTGAGCTCGGAGGGATTTAGGCCCTCACCGCGACTGTCCTCCCAGAGTTGGATCTTGTATTTCTTATCAAATATGAACTCCTTTTGGATGCGATCATTAATCGATCGCGAGATTGGATATTCATTCTGAAATTCGTCTATAATGATTGTGTGTTGCGTTCCACTGCTTTTCTCTTTTTACTCTTTACTTTGATCAGTTGAAAAAATTACGTAACAGTGTTACTTTTTGCCCAATTAAACTAGTTATGATATGACTAAATGATAGAAGTTAGGAATGTATTCTCTCAGGGGCCAGCTGCAATTGCAAATGATTAGTTATCTTTGCACACCTAAGAGGACTCCGATTCTAAAACATGGACGCAGCCCTTCGTGATGAAATAATATAGCCTAATCCCAATATTAACCTGTTACTTGCTAAGTTTTCACGCCTAAACCACTGAACCGATTTTGATGAGATTATTCAGAGTCAAGAGATAGACCTTGGAGAAGGACATAGCTTATTTTCTCGAAAAGTCCTTTGAGATACGTGTAAAACCGCGGGGAACAGGTAGTTTAATAAACTAGATTAATTATCTGTTAAATGGAGTAAAAGATGTATGTTATTAGTACAGTTTCCATTTGCTAAATAATTATTTTGGCATATTGAGAAGGACTCTTATCTATCTGTAACAAGTACTAATCCTAGTGATTCATACTTGTGTTCTGTTTTGTAAGTAGTTGCCTGACAAACTTGGCATTACTGTGTTAACATTAAGCCATATTTGACGCACTGCTACATACAATAATTAAGCTTATTAGCGAGTTAATTCATATGTAAATACAAATAACATTCTGCATTCACCAGCTAAACATGTACAAGCTGTGGGAAATCATCACTTCAAAATGTGCCTTTTTATGTTAATTTAATGTACGTTTAAAGTTTAGAATATAATAATCAGTAAGTCGTTGTTGCAGGGTCACCAAGGCGCGCGGGCTATGACTTAGGCCATGCTATAAAAATGGAAGCAGTTAACATAGGCGAAGGTCGGTACGAACAGAGCGAAAATGTACCGGGAAGCAGTATCGACAGTGACGCCTCCAGCAGCGTGTTTGAGAGTAACGACAGCGATAATTATAGTGAAGATTTTGACAAAGCATCAGACGATGGTGACTTGAAAGAGGACCTGCAAAAAACAATACCGGAATGCTACAAATCCGACTCAAACTTTTCATCACATACTACAAGCATCACAAACGACAAAGAGTTTCAAGCGACAGCTCTGTGCCAGTTTATGGATATATTGAATGATTTAGACGAAGTTTTAGATAAGTCTTTATTGGCATGTCTCGACGATGGAACGAAAAACTTCGACAGTGACGAAGAGGATCTCATTTGTAAGATTAAGGAATGCATTGGGGAAGGTCAAGGAGACTCGGATCGCTCGGAAGCCCAAAGTTCCGTGGATGACAATACTCAAGTAATCACGTGTTCTAATGTAAGTCCTTCAGCCCCACCAATGGAAGAAATCGACATCACACCTAGTATATCGGTAAGATCAAATGTCACGAGCCTTGGCCGGTCAAAAAGTTTTTCAGAGCTCACTGACAATGACCGACAAGCTTTAGTTTCATCATTAGAGAGAGCAAGCACGCCAAACGACACTTTGCGAAACTCGATGAGGAGATTAGACCCTATTGTTTTGCCAGCGATAACGACAGAGTCGTCATGTGAGCCTCTAACGTTGCCAGTGATACTGTTTCTGGAGCATAACATTAACATGCGGCCGACAAGTGCTCCAATACAGTTGCAAGTAACGGCGGCGAATCTCAGTAGTGATGGTGCTTCGGGCCCCCTCATTGTGGGGCGTCGTGCGTTACTGATGAATCGCACGCTTTCGCTTCCGTCACCCGGGGAGAGTGACGTCACGGCGGGGGATTGGACAGGGCGGAATACAGCCAGGAGTACTAGTGCGTCCAGTTCCTCCACTGAATCGTTGAATATTTCTCACATCACCCAAAACGCTCCAAGTGCCACTGAGGAGAGGTAATTATAGAATACTTGTACAAATATGTTTATGTTATGCTTTGCATTTACAGTTAACTCATCCATTGAGCAACCTTCGCCATTACGTTAATATTACTCATTTCATTCTCAAAAATGAGGTCATAGGAAGTGAATCAATGATTTACGAATTTATTATCTTAAACAGATAAATGAAAGTGTTATGAATGTTTGCAGAAACGAAGAGACTGAAGAACCTCCTTTTGGAGTTTGGCCACATCGTATGAGTGCCATGCTGGCGTGCCTCAGTTGTACCGTGGGAATATTTAATATATCTAGATTTGCCATATTCAGTGTTCATTTTGGAGGTAATGAATGGGGATTTTACGTAATTAATTGGATTCACCTAATTTCCTAGTTTCTTTACAATGGAATCTTTTTTTGTTACAGCAAGCTTCATAATACAGTTTTTTATACTGTCGTTTTTTATTGGAATTCCGCTTTTTACTTTACATTTGTGTTTGGGCCAAGTGCTGCAGTCAGGCCCAGTAGACATGTGGCGCATATCGCCGATATTCCAAGGCGTAGGCGTATCGCTGCTCATCACTCAAGCCGTAATCGGCATGTACAGTATAATTGGCCTGTCTTGGATATTTGTTTACTTTAGAGATTCTTTTATAACGTCTAATGACAAATACAAATGGGCACTACCACATGAATTCAATTTTGAAGGTGAGTCAAACATTGCATTATAATACTTCATTGTTTGAGCAATGTCAACAAATTTGGTGTTATCAATCAACAAATGAAGCAGGAAGTGTGCTCGAAGGCCGGTGAATTTAGACAATTTACTTATAACCGTCATTGGAACAAGGAAATAGGGTCTCAATGTGAAAGTTTTTTTTTTATTACAGATGGTGTAGCAAAAAATGGTACTTATAAAATCCAGGAGACCTTGCCGCAGTATTTTCACGGCGAGGTTTTACAAAGAAATTTGGGGTCCAATAGTTCGTATTTCGGCACTATCAAGTTTCAAGTTGCGTTCAATTTAGCTGTAGTGTGGATGATCGTGTTCGTCGCACTCAGCAAAGGATTGAGGTCTTACGGCAAGGTAATAAACATTAGAGCGTATTCAAATGTAAATGTGCCTTCCCACGAAATGGTAACATTTTATGTTTGTAATTGCAGGCTGTATACATGTTGATATTTCTGCCGATCTGTGGTACGCTAGTGTTGTGTACTAAGTTGCTGACTTTGATACCGTACGACACTGTCATCAATATATTCTCCGAGACCGAATGGAGCGAATTCTTCATTAATAGTAATGTATGGCTATTGTTTTTACTATTACGTACTATAGAAAATTTTGGGCTAATTGTTTAATACTTTATATAATTTGAGTCATTTTGGTACTTCGTATTATTACAGTCTCTAATTAGGTATGCTAAATAGAATTGCTGAACAATACACACTTGTATTCTTACTTGTTATTAAGAAATTCTATTGCTAACCAAAATTTTCAAGTAGCCTACTTACTTGAAAATTAATATTATAATTATAACGTAATATTAATATAAATTTATTCTCTGGCAAGTTTTTGGTATGGCCAAAGTAATTTTGTTGATTAATTAGTAGATACGTGTCGGGTTGTCAGGTCGATTCCCGCAAAGAAACACGTGCTCGAATCTGTATCCAAAATAAAGTGTTACAAATGTTGCATTTTTTTAGAGTTGGGCTGCAGCGGCCCAAGAAACATTTCTCACTTGGGGACTCCTTGGTGCGTGTATAATGCAGCTGACGTCACACAAGAACGCAAAGAACAAGACTAACATAATTCTACAGAAGGAGAGTGCGTGTATAGTGGCATTTACGTTCGCCGTATTGCTGCTAGGATCGTTTCTGGCCAACACTTGCGTGCAAATATTGAAGAATTATGGCTACGCTTATATACCGGGAAGTTTTGGTTAGTTTACACAATTTGTACCTATTTATTACATTTTCTACGGTAATTACTACATGCTCATGGCAGGACAGTCGGCTTGAATACAGCTTCAAAGTTCTGCTCATGAGTAATGCATTATGCATACAAATATGTTTTACAAAATTTACATTTTAGGCTTACACCTAGCGCGTTATACAGGATGTATCAAAAACCCTGTCCGATCCTTAAGGGTCGTATAAGGTGTCGTATTACGTACACAAACACGTAAACGATAATTAGATACGAGATATTTTTTTTTCCCCGATTAATTTAAATATAATTTAAAAAAAAACTAAACCTTTTACATGTCAACACTCAATCCACGAAATAAAGTTTATTCAATTCGATCTACACTAGTGTCAAAGAAACCGCCCGAGCAATTTGCCGCTTTTTGATCCTTTGTCATGTGCCGCCAGCCCGCTCTGTCGCGTGCCGCCAAACAAATTTAATGCGAATGAATCTTACCTACTGGGCCTACACGTAGATATTAGCTGATATCGATTAGGCATAGTTATGTTTACCTAATAATTGACGTTCTTTTGTGTTTTTCATAAGTATCAGCTGTTACGTATTAGTCATAGGGATGATTACCTCCTACCGGGCCTACGCGTAGGTATCAGCTGGTATCGTACAAGCATCGTGATACCCAATACTTCCGCTTACGCGTGGTGATCAGCTGATATCGTACAGGAATAGTGTTGCTTACCTAATAGGTACCTAAATAATTATTGACGTTGTTTTTCAAGAAACAATGAACTAAATGTATTGCTTTGTTAAAATTATTTTGTAAAACATGAACTTGATATCTACAAAATTCTGCGATCGTGTTCCTTAAGTGAACTTCCAATAGGTACTTACTGATATTCCACGTCGTGTTTTCGTGGTCTTTCGGCATTAGGGTAATGAGTCTTGTACTCATTCATGGACACTGCTTGACACGTGTTCGTACACGTGTACACGTGAACTTCAAGTTCATGGAGACGTTGGATACACGCTCCGACGGCACTGGCATACCTTGCCTAGCAAAACGCACCCCATACTCTCACTCACTCGTAGTCTTTTCGAACATCTGCATAATTGCAGCATAAGCACATTGGAACACGACATTGACAACAGATTGGAATACGACATTACTCACGATACGATGGGTAATCGAGGTGTTAAGAGATTCACGGACGTCCGATCGGAAGCGAACTCTACGCGAGACTGACATGTCAAGGACAACAATTGGCTTACACGTGCCGCTCTGTAGGTAGTTAGGTACAGTCTGTCGGCGACCACAAAGCGCGCACGGAGCGGCACCGCTTGGCGGCATCCTTTGAGGTAAAAATGAAAAATAAATTGGTAAATATTAAAAGATTTCGCCGCTGGGTGGAGTATTGTCAACTTATGAAATTTTCCCATATTTAGTGGAGAATTGTGTAAGTTTATTAGAAGAAGAAAAATCGATACTTTCTGGTTTCTTTAATATCGTATTTTTATTTATGTTTATTAGTAAGTATATAAGAAAAGGAATACGCCTCTTTCGGATCGGACAGGGTTTTTGTTACATCCTGTATACGTATGTTGTGTGCAATATTCATTTCACGCTTGATTTTCTACGCTTCGCCTGTCATACTAATATTTTAAAAATGAAAGTTGTTTCTGATTTGCAAATGGCTTGCTCTAACTTGACGTTGGCCCGTAGATCTGGGGTTCAAATCTGCTTATCAAAATGTTCTATATCAGAATGGTTGTTTATTACCTCATAAGCGTTTTTTTATGCTATGCAAAATGCTCATGGGTCAGGTCAGGAGGCGGCAGGGTATGTCTGACTCGTACCGACTACCCACTACCTACCGCACTAGCCCTATAGTCATGACCATGGGATCCATGTGCCTCATTAGCTTAGTGATCGTAAGAGCGATTGCTATGGTCCGAGGTGCGATTCCCACGTTTCCTCAGAAACAAAGTCTGGTGTATTAGACCAATAACTTACAATCGTGGCTAAATAATACAAGTACAAACGTGTATAATAAAGCGAGAACGTTTCATGGTGGAAATTCTCGAAATCCGCACTAAGCGTTTTACCTCGACATTCCTTATCCGTACAGCAAGGTAATAGAATCAGCTCCCTGAGTCTGTATTTCCTGACGTGTACAATTTGGGGGTCTTCAAGTCACGAGTGAATAGGTATCTTCTAGGTAAGCGTGCTACATCTTAGACCACATACCATCAGGTGAGATTGTGGTCAAACCCTAACCTAACTCTTATAAAAAAATATATTGAACTGCAAGGTTAAGCAGTGCTTTTCATAGTTGACTCTTATGGATATCGCGAATATAGCGATCTTTTTGCTTGCCATCGTGGCCTGGGTACATATACATATTAATGCATTTCTAACGGTCGTGAAGTAGAGACGACCTTCCTACATTCGACCCCAAAAATTGTGTAAGTACACAGAAAAGTCTCGGCAAACACTGATTATTGCAGTGCACTTGATCCTTATTTATTATACTATTATATGGCATTACGTCTGTAATGTAATTAGCGTGGTTATATTAGCATCATTTCGACTCGCGTACAACGATTTGCCTTAATTTACCTGTCAAGGAAAGATTAGCAGGCAGACACAATAGAAAAATATTTTCTACGACCCTGACGAGCCCGGAAGGTTACCATTCTTTAATGAATGAATTCTCCTATTAATCACAGCTTTTATTTTATACTAGGCTATGTACTAATAACATACATGTATTATACATATAAACATTCCTTTTGAATCACTCTATATTCAATTATAAAAAAAAAATGCATCAAAATCCGTTGCGTTGTTTTAAAGATTTAAGCATACATAGGGAAAGACAGACAGCGGGAAGCGACTTTGTTTTATACTATGTAGTGATTATCATATTTCAAAATAAGGATATGATAGAAAAGAGATAATTCTCTTTAATAGTGTGACGGCTGATAGTAACATAGCTGAAAGAATAGAATATACAATCATAATGTTTGTGTTGTGCCGATTCCTATATAAATTGGGCCGAGGGGAGGACGATGATGTTTGAGTTCAAATACGGCTAATTTGAATAAAATCAATATATTGATTGCAGAAACGGTAAAATCGACACAATTCTTATGGCCTGTAACGGAACCGATGCCGGGTAACGTGGTATCTACGCCAGTTCGCTATATGGGCCACTACGGGAGTTTGGTGGGGGTTACAGTATGGAAGACTGGCAACACTGCTCGCACACTTAGCGGTTGGCAACCCCTGCAGCTGGCAACACAGATCGTGCCAGCTACTCTTGCTGTATTACCTTCTAATTTGGTAAGTTTCATTAAAAAAAAGATTTTAATAAGGTAAGATTACCTACATGGGCTGCAGTGGTTTCGTAAAACGTAAATTGAAATATTTATGTATGTGCTTTTAAGATAAATTACAAAAAGATCTTGCTACGATGCGATAAGATGTGCAACGACGTATGTTATAAAAAGCAATAGAATTTAACACAGCATTATTCTGTACCTAGTTCTACATTTGATTTATGTTGTAACACGTGAAACGTACGGTTTCTCAATGGTAAAAAAATTACATAAGTTTTTCATAAGTTCGTATTGATTCTTCTCGCGTGTCTAGTTGAATTAACCAACAACATTATCTAACTTACAGTCCAATTAATTTCTTGTAAACTTTTAGAATAGTAAACACATCTCGGAATCTGGTGTATCTTTTTATAGCCTTTAATAATGGAATATGACCTTCATGGTGTGTAGCCTAGAATTTACTTTACGACCGTGTGTAAGAAACTAGTGTAATCGTTTGTTGGACTAGCCTTATTTGAGATAATCGTGTATTATTGAGAGTTTATGAAGTGTGAACCAGCTTTAAAGTAGGCCGCTCTAAAGTTAATAATCAGAGATGAATCTAAGCGTAAACTTATCTATACATATACGTCATTATTTGTACTGACAAATTCATCATCGTAGAACCTAAACCGCTGGGTCTACAAAAATTTTGGCAGGTGATGTCTTTTATATTACTAAGCATCTGTAGCGACATCTACCGCGCTACATAGAACTAAGGAAGGATTTTTGGAAATTTCACTCCTAAGGGGGTTAAATGAACATACTCGTGCGAAGCTGGGGCGGGTTGCTAATGCACACATCACGCATGCAAACATACTTAAATGTCAAAACAGTATTTAAATTTGACATAATATGAAAGCTTAATTTTACGTCTAGATTCGTCTCTGGAGTATTAACCTAAGGCTGTTATCAAGACAGGCGTAGGTTCAACAACATACACTCAGCAAAAAATGTTGCCAATCAGATGAGTCTCAATCATACACCGACAAGAGTATCCTAGTTTTCTTAGTCCAATTCCAAGTCATATCCAGATTTTAGCCGATAGAATAGAATAGAATAATACTTTATTGTACACCAAGACAAGAAGCAAACATTCTGGAATTTATAAAACTAAGGGTACAATGGCGGTCCTATCGCTAATAGCGATATCTACCAGACAATCTTTGGATGGACAGGAACATTTGAATAAATGGTGGGTAGTCAATGGTGTACTATAACCAACTTAAACATAAAATATATTATAAAACAACTAAAATAAATATAAATATAATACATCGTATGAGATAAATAAATAAATCCGATTTGTATTATAAGTATCATAAGATAAAGATATTATATAAAGTCAAAGGATTTCACACGCACAATAATTATACTCCAATGGTTTGTAAAGGTCAGACAAAATGAGTCACCAAGTAACGCCGAAACCAGACATAAACCGCATTCAATCTACTGATGACTAACTGTGATAATAACGAACCTAGAAAAGTCATGTTTATAAATTTATATGCCTTTGTAAGACATAGATGTAGTGGCGATCACAATAGACTGACTACGGTCGCAGTGATGTTCTAGTCGCAAATAAATAATAATAATAAAAAAAAATACAGCAACATCTAGTCCCAAACTAAGCAGAGCTTGTACTATGGCTACTAGACAATGGATATAATACTTATATACTTTTTTTTGTAAATACTACTTATAATACATAAGAAAAAAAAGTAGGTTTAGCCATAGGTGTTAATGTGGACGAAGCAAAACTTCTTTAATTCTTGCCTACCCCTACGGGAAAAAGGTGTGAGTGTATGTATTTAAAAATATATACCAAACACTAAAATACGTCACCCCCCTTAAAAACTTTCTTTATACATGTACTTACAAAAGGATTGCCTCTTAAAAGTATTACCTTCAACTTGACTTTTATTTGAAAGTTGTGGTAGTGCTTGTGAAATCATGAATCATCAGAATTTAAGGCGCATATCCTTATAAGTCATATGACGCGTTGTGGATTGCAACAACTATTTAATATAACTTAAAGGCATAAATAACAGTAACAAGCTTTTCAATAGGTTTCGAGAATTATGTCGGATGATCAATAGACCCGTGGCTATAATAGGGCAAAGGAAGGTAGTCGTTGACTAAAACAACCCTCTGTTTTTAGTCTGTACGACTTCGATGTATCTTGACGCCAACCACGTTTCATAAGTATCGTTTTTTTTAATTTATTTGGGCCTTGGCACAAAGCCATCAGCCTAAATCGATACAAAAAAACATTATACATAAGTATCGTCTACCACCGAGGGAGGCGACAGGGTATGTCGAACTCGTATCGACTAAAAATCGCACTTGCCTTTCCTCGCTCTATACATAACGGCCATGGGATTCATGACTTCGACCGTTGTCGCATTCCCTGGCGCTGGATAGTCTATGAGGATAAAAAGGCTTATCACTATGATCCTCTCGACGGCCGAAACAAGTGTTTTTCCATAGTTTCTGCTTTTATCGTTCTTTTATAGGTTTTTTTTTAATTATTGGATTCTCAACTAGATACTTTAAAGTATTGAACCAATTTAAAAGATTATACTCCCAAAAAGAGGTTGACATCTGACCACGGACTCTTGAAGATATAAAACTAAGCGCTCAAATATCGGGTTTCTCATTTATGTTTGCAATTTGTTCTAGCTATCCCCAGCCTGGGCAGTGATATTCTACTTCATCCTGATCATGTTTGGAATCGCGCAACAACTGGCGATCTGGCACTGCGTCATCACCGGTATCATGGCCATCAACGCGGAGGCTCTCAAAGTATGGGAGACTACCATCACGTTCTTGAGCTGTGTGTTCGGACTAGCTATGGGGTTGCTGCTTAGTACTGATGTAAGTATTGTCGCTTCCTTTCTCGTTTTTACCTATCTTGTAGGAATTTCTCAAAATTCAGAATGGTTGCCTATATCTTAGTATTTTTTTATACATATTCTATATCTAACCTAACTGCCAAATTTCAAGTTTCTAGGCTCCTAATTCCTGATATTTTTATTAAAGAGACTGCCCGTCCAGAGGGTCGAAACAATTGTTTTTTTATTGTCTATTTAACAGGTTAATCAGTGAGCGAGTGATTGGTATTATGTTTCTTCACCATACGGTTTTTTTGTTCAGGCTAATTTTTGAAACTATTGTACGGATTTTTCAAATTAGTATATGGAAACTTGCACGCCTTAGAGATTTTTCTCGACGGTGAAGACTGCCAATCCGCACTAGGCCAGCGTGGTATATAACTGAATCCCTCAAACTGAGAGGAGACCCGTACCCAGCAGTGGGACATTATATGGGTTGATGAGGAATGATGAATAAAGTATGTACTTACAGGCTGGCATACGCATAGTTCACTTCATCGACTACGTGTGGGTGGGCGCGTGGTGGCAGTGCGTGGTGCAGGTGGGGCTGGCGGTGGGCGTGTTCGTGGTACGGGGGCGGCCGTACTCGCCCGACGCCGTGGTGGCCGCGCTCTACGGCTCCCGCTCGCGGCTCTCCGCCACGCTAGCCGCGCTGCTCAGCTTCACTTGGACCGTTGTGCTGCCTGTTTTATTGTGTGTCAGTATATTTTAGATACTACTAGTTAAAAAAATATTCAAATCTAATCATTTATTTTTTTGCAAACTGCTGTAACATGAGCATGCAAATTTTACAGTAAAAAAATAAGTATCTGAATTAAATATACGGTTATTAAATTATCAATACAGACGTCGCGCGTCGTCGTAACAAAGTTTCAATGTTTCCGGTAACCATAGCCGCTTGACGACTGTTGTTAAGTCTCATTAGCTATCATTTCACTAAGTATTGACTACCAGAACTTAATAATGTTAGCACCTTACTGGGGGCAATGGGACCTAAGTGAACAACACCTTACGTGACACCTCAAGTGAACTGGAGTAGTAGAGTTCTATGTCCAGTGGCGTCTTCTCAGGTTATAACAGTCGACTAAGGTACGATAAGTGGTGTAATAAAAGGCGACAAGAGAACAATATCATCAAACAAAGACGACAATATCATCAGAAAAAAAAACCAAGTATTTAGCATAACATAATTATTTACATAATATATTTAACGTCACGAAATCTAAATATAGAATGTCACAAAATACACGAATGGCATAGGCATGTGCAGTGGACGAATACGGGCTGATGATGATGGCTACCCATCAAGCTATATATTTCCTGTATAATCTAATCTCACATTACACGTAGAATTAGAGTGATGTGATATGTAGAAATGAATGCAGTAATAGCCTAGATGTGACCATTGGACTGACAAGTCAAAGGTCTCTTAGAATTCAAGGCACGCACCTCTGACTTTTCGAATTCATGTGCGTACTCGCTTAAACAGTGCAGGAAAACCTCGTAAGGAAGCCAACATTCGTAAGAGATTTCTCTCGACGGTGTGTGAATTCTGTCAACCAGCATTAATCCCGTGCCCAGCAGTGAGATATGGGTTGATGATGACGTGTAGCTGTTCCTTTAGATTAAGCAATTTATTTATTTTTATTTTCAGGCAATATGTGTGATGGATTTCCGAGTGGGCCAGCAAAAACAGATGTACAGTTGGAGAAAACCAGCCGGGTAATTCATGAATTGCTGTTTTATGTTTCTTATATTAGCATACTATTATAATTTATACAAATAAAAATGAGATGTTTGTTGGTACTCTAGTGATACTTGAGAATGGCTGGATCAACTTGGTATTTTTTTTTTATATTTTCTTAAGAGTCCGAATAAGATTTTTAAGGAAAGATAAATTGTAAGTTTACCAAAAAATTGAAAATTCTGAAAGGGAAATATTATTATGAGTGCTTTTTCTATGGGATATTTCTATGATTTACTGGAATTTGAACAGGACGTCTGACCATAAAAGTAATGTCGCTTCTATTTATACATACTTGACTAACGTTTTCAAGTGCAAGTATTGGGTTTTTATACAAAGGAATTTACATACACTTAGTTTAATTAACATAATTTCCTTTTTTAACGATCGCTTAAAAAGAATAAGTTCTTAGTATGTTTTTTATGTGAACATTGAGACGAAATCATAGCATATTTTATGGAGAAGATGATTCAAAATTATGGTTGTGGATATTGTTATAATATAGCAGATTTATATTCATCATAGTTACTGGCCAGTATGGAGTCGTCAGGTAGCAGTGTTGTTGCAACAAGGAGTGTTGCTTCTAGTGCCTATAGCTGCATTCATACAAACGTGGCGGTACATGAACAAAGGACCACCGGATATTCTAGATGTAAGTTTTAAACATTGTTTTCTTCTTGAAACAGCATGCCTGCTGTTATTCTATGATATTTCATTGTTTGGCGCCAGGGAGTATCGGGAATAATAAAGATGGCCTTTACCTAGCTGGTTAGTTGGACATATATTATTAACATTAATTAGATTTTAAATTAGTTTGTGCCGGTGATCTTGCGGTGTCTACCGGAATAATTAGTGTACGAGTATAATATTAGAGCTCATCGGATGAGCACATATTATCTTATAAAATCTTAAAACTAGTTCCATAGAATTATTCAATGGTGGTCTTCGGATTCAGTATGAATATGTGCAACGCCTTCCAATACAGGCCGGTACTGGCAGTTGCCTACATTCTACATGAACCATAGACAATGTGTGACCTATTTTTTGGTTTTGATATAGATCAATGTGATATTATGTGATGTGATTATATTATTATGTATATTGGTGGGTATTTTTTTAAAGTTTGGTAGGCAACTACCAAGATTTCGTATTGTATTGGTTCACATGTAAAGAGTCGGCTTGGCTACTTGTATCAGTGGAGTGCTCCGGCGCAGTTGATAAGAGTCAGTCAATTAGATCATGTGGGTGAAGTGTAAATATATATTGACAAAGTCATCGATTGATGTTAATGAACCATATGTACTACTAACTATTAAATAATATAGTCGTCGACTCGTTGTTATATAATGCTTCATAATCATAACTGTTTTTGCGCTACAAGGATTTCGGGATGAACGATTGTATAGAAGAACTGGTAAGACGACATTTTATTTGTTTGTGTGAAGTGTATATTATATTTATTTAAATACTTGAGTATTTGATGTGAATTAATTTATGGTTTATCATCGGATACGAATAAAATTACATCATATTAAATAATAACAAGATAACTAGAGGAAACAATAATTATGTAAATAATTAATACAAACAACAATTATGATAACCTTTTCTTAATAAATATATACGGTCCAACTATTGCGATAACCGAGAAAAGTTCTGCCTATTGTAAAGGGGAATTACACAATACTATCACGCGTGTAGACTCGTAACGTGACGTGGTGGATATATTCTACGTAGTAAGCGCTAATTTACTCGTGATTTTACCGTCGCAAGCAAAACCAATTTCGCGAGTATGCCGCGATATTACAAAAATTGAGCAAGCAATACAAATCCCTGGATAATAGACAGCGCACATAATTTAATGTGTTAATTTATGAATGATTTGGTATTTTCGTTGTGCTTGTTTGTTACATTAGCAAGTTAATTTTGAATATATTTTATTTGGAGCATAGTGTACAGTTTGCCTTGTAATTGTGTTTAAATACTAAAATATCATAATTGGGTGTATTTTATATAGTTTTGTGTAGAAAATCAAAATGTGGCGACGACATTTAATAAAAAAAGAATAAACTAAAATACTTACCTACGTATATTTCGGAAAACATTAATGAAAACGTGACTTGCAAAATTTAAGGCGTAAAACATCATGGTATGTAATACACAGGTACAGGAAAACCTTGATTGTAAAACTTTTGATAGGATTAAGTTACAATTACTGATATTATGTAAATGACATAAATATTAACAATTTACTTTCTAGACGATATTGTGTTCACGGTATCTTCGAGTTAGCATTTTGAGCAGTGTCTTAAAATAGCAAAGCTAACTAACTACGGCTTTAATGTTAAGGTTGTGTTTTCAGCGCATCCAGAATCTGTATCGTCCACGTATGGGGGTTGGTAGCGAGAGCTCGGGCGTGGTGTCGAGCGGCGCGGGCGCAGGTCGTCCGGCGCCGGCGCCCGCGCCTCCCGACCCTCCGCCCAAGTACACGCCGCCGCCCTCCTACTCCACGGCTACCGGCGCCCGCCTGCTGCACACACTGCGCCGGAGCTTCAGGACACTCAGACGGTATGAATCATCATCGACCCTTATGCTGTCTCACTGCTGGGACCGGGACTCCTCTCATATTGAGAGGGATTAGGCTTTAGTCCACCACGCTGGCCTAGTGCGGGTTGGCAGACTTCACAAACCGTTGAGAAAAATCTTCTTATTTCTTAGTCATCCTAATTTCCAAAGGCAGGGAATACTCTCATGAAATTCTGTGTAACGATGGAGTCGACGGTCAACACACACCACAATTATTTCTGCAAGACAAAAAATTATTATCCGTCGCTGTGCCGTTACCGTGGTTAAGATCTTCGCAATTAAACAACAATTGCCACGATGAAGATTCAAAAAGTTTAAAGACGTAATTCTGAACCACTTTTTTTCTTCACTTTCTCCTTCCACCAATAACATTTTAGTTCTTAAAAAATTTGTATTGAAGTACATTTATAATAACAGTTGTAAAATCCTGTAAAATTACAGAATCACAACATCACGCACGGAACCATCACCAGCAGAGGATACAACGCAGCTGCCAATAACAGTGAGCGAAACTGTCGAGCGAGACACACTCGTGTCCCTGGAATCACAGCCACCGGATTACAGCGGCGTTTTCGCTACTCCCTCTATCACCATCACCGATGAAACAGATTCCAGAACCCGCCCACGATCATCAACGTCAAGGAACTCTTTATCCCTAACTCGAGACTACCTTCGACGATCGTTCGTCCGCAAGAGCGACTCAGCTAAAAGCATTCGATCCAGTTTACGAAGGAGTTTCAAGTATGGCGGTGCCTTAACGAGTAGTCATGAGCAGTTAGTTCGCGGTGCCGAGCCTATGTCTAGTACAGTGGCCATGTCGGCTGTGAGCACTGTGCTCGACTCACACAGCCGCGCCTCCGTCATATGATTTTTCTTTACCCGCCTTAGGTTGGAGGCATTACCAATACTTTGTATAGTTCGCCTAACCCTGTCACAATTTATTTTAAGTAACATTATTTTCTATACGCTAGTATTGAAAATATCTAATGTCTTTAACAGTAGTAGCTTATACGTACATAATTACGTTACATTATTAAGTAACCGTATCGGTGTATAATGGACCCATTTTAAAACGTTGATGTTTTAATATGTCGCGTCGGCTGTACGTTGTCATTTGTTATTATTCGTGTTTACACTATAGGTTTAAGTTCTTAATTGTTAGTACTTAATCGACGCTAACATAATAAGTAGTTATAATGAAAAGGAATCTCAGTTACTCCACTATTTTTTAAATCGTTTATTTTGTGTTAGCACAATAAATAAGCCATTTAGCTAGATGTATAAGAATAATAATAGGTGTACTTACAATGTATACTTAAATTGATAATAACCTCAGAGCTTAGAAAATGTGTTAAACATTTAGAAAATGTGAAAACGTTTGTTAACAATTATTTTTTAAAGAAAAAAATTGTGAATTAATCGGGCTAGAAATGTGTTCGCGTTAAATTATTATGAGCGTGATTTTCTAAATCATAAGAATGAGATGTTGACAATGAATGTTTAGTGTGATAGATAACTCATGAAGAGCGGTGCCTCACGCATTGCCTCTCGATTGATAATAGTTAGATGTGTGTAAAAACACCATTTTATAATATATAATATGTTTTTTATAATTCGATACCTAAATATCGATACAGGTTGCAATTTTTTAGATTCCATTTTATGGGAATAGTAAACCTAGCGTAAAATTAAGAAAATATATGAAATCAGAGATCGATGGTAATAATAAATTATTGGCAGCAATCCCTTGGGATATTTTGAGTCGATGTCAGCGGGTGAGAAATCGAGTCGAAGCAATGTAATAATAAATCAATGACTGGTATTAAGTGTCAAGTACAATGAATAATTTAGTTCAGTAAGTGAACCGGTTGTTCGATAGTTATAGGGTATATAATGGCTGCTTGTTTAGTTCCTTTCATGCATTTATGTGAAACCGGCTACACACTATTAAAAGTTATATCATAATATAATTTATCTGATACAAAAACGTTAGGTAAATACTGAAATCGTCCCGATACTCATTCGACATAAGTATGTAATAGAGGAATTTCCGTTCATTTCAAACTCTTAATCACAAAAATATTTTTTTCATATACTTTTTTCGTGTTTTGTAGATGCTCAACATTTTTTTATATTATTATGTCTCGATTTAAAGTTTGATCTCAAACGAGTTGTGAACTGAATCAGTTAATCAGTATTAATTCGTTTTTACTTGCAATATTTAGTGCGTAGCTGGCTCAACGCATTTTGTGTTCTTCAAAATTATTTTTTTAGTTCTAGTTCTAGTCACCAATGCTTCCACCTTGTAACTTTGTGAACATTTTGGTAAAACATCACATTTTATAGCAAATATTTAAAATAATTATAGCACGTTTTTATTGCACTTCCTTTTTTAATTTTACTTTTTATTTTGATTTTGAGCGTCCTTTTACATTCCACATTGTTGAAATGTTAATACGATAGTTAATAAACCATTTTTACACTACCATGAACAAATTGTTTTATTTATAGTCTCTGAAACATTGTAAATACTACTGAAATTCAGAACAATGAATGGGAATGTAGGTAAATCTTTATTTTCTTATTGTAAAAATTACATACACAATTAAAAATGTCGTAACACATACTTAAAGTCATACAAATAGTACAGTTAATTAAACAATGTTTTAATTATAGTCCTTAAAACAAGGAAGCCGAGGTAATGAAATGGTAATTAAAAGATTAGACGAAGGAAATAAGAGTAGAAACAAGACAAAGAAATTAATATTTTTATAACATATTCATCAGAAATTCAGAATAGCCTACAGCCGCGACTGCATTTAACGACCTCAACTTCTCTTGATTTGTCAAAAACCAAAAGTAGTAACAAATTATGTTTGTAACAATACTGCGATCCATCAAAAGTGTTATTCGTTAAAACATATCGAGAATAAGTTCATTATAAAAATATTTAAATATTTTAAGATGATAAGCATGCAATGCAAACAAATGCAAGTGTATGTCAAAAAATCACAAGGATACTATACTATTAATTTAATAAAAAAGAAAATTCAACATACTACTGATACAACACAGTTGTAATAATTAAATTAATTGTAAGATCACAATGTCAGTCAATTAGTTTAAATACTTTATAACTCGTAGATTCGAGTTATCTAATCAATGAATTCATATTGAGTAACGATTTAGCTGCCTTTGAGTCGGTTGGCTCTTTCTTCTTGGATGGATCCAACATAAAGCATTTCCACAGCCTGAAATAAATTTGGGCTTATTAAAACTCTTATTACAAGCCAGTGTCATCGACGCAAGGAGGCTGCATTCAACGAATACAGTAACTAAAGGCACAGGCAGTTAGTCAAGTAATGATAGGTTGTTAAGATTTGTCTACAGTAAATTTAGTGGAAGCTAACATCCTAAAAGTCGTCCGTTGCTTGAGCCATCTGTCATACATAAAAGTTAGTACAATATCTAGGGACTAGTTACTATGTACTGTGCCGTCCGGCGACAGCGCCAGGTGCAGCACGCGCGCCATGTGCCCGCTGAGCTCGGCCACTGACGTCATCACGGTGTACTAGCTACTATGTACAGGTACCTGAGCGTCTCGTCGGCGCCGGCGGACAGCACCGTGGTGCCGTCCGGCGACAGCGCCAGGTGCAGCACGCGCGCCATGTGCCCGCTGAGCTCGGCCACTGACGTCATCACGGTGTACTAGCTACTATGTACAGGTACCTGAGCGTCTCGTCGGCGCCGGCGGACAGCACCGTGGTGCCGTCCGGCGACAGCGCCAGGTGCAGCACGCGCGCCATGTGCCCGCTGAGCTCGGCCACTGACGTCATCACGGTGTACTAGCTACTATGTACAGGTACCTGAGCGTCTCGTCGGCGCCGGCGGACAGCACCGTGGTGCCGTCCGGCGACAGCGCCAGGTGCAGCACGCGCGCCATGTGCCCGCTGAGCTCGGCCACTGACGTCATCACGGTGTACTAGCTACTATGTACAGGTACCTGAGCGTCTCGTCGGCGCCGGCGGACAGCACCGTGGTGCCGTCCGGCGACAGCGCCAGGTGCAGCACGCGCGCCATGTGCCCGCTGAGCTCGGCCACTGACGTCATCACGGTGTACTAGCTACTATGTACAGGTACCTGAGCGTCTCGTCGGCGCCGGCGGACAGCACCGTGGTGCCGTCCGGCGACAGCGCCAGGTGCAGCACGCGCGCCATGTGCCCGCTGAGCTCGGCCACTCTCGTCATCACGGGGTACTTCCAGATCACTAGCTGGTTGTTGGCATAGCCGTGCCCGGATATCAGCTCCTTGTAATGGGTGCTCCACACGATTGAGCAGACCTGGAAAATGCAAAAGAGATTAGAAGTTGCAAACCTAATGCTTTTTTTTATGAAAAAAGGTATCAAAAACTATTATTAGGACTTTTCTTAATTCAAACGCAAACACTTAGACAAGGAACTGTCTGTAGACAGATCATACTAATAATACTTACTTGTGACTTAGTATCGACAGTGTTTAGATTAGCTCCGGTCTTGATATTCCAAATGCGGATAGTTCTATCGGCCGTACCGCCGCCACTGGCGAGGATGCCGGCGCTCCATGGACACCACGCCAAACCTTTCACAGCTGCCAGGTGTTGACTGCAGGAGGGTAATTTATTTTTAAAATTTCTGTTTGTCAGAGTATCGGAGTGTCGGGTATTGTGCTATAGTTATTAGAATTTGGAACTTACTTGAACGAATACAGGTACTGTGTTTGCGAGTAATGCTGTCCTTGTGCAAGTGGCCAGATATTTAGTAAATTGTCGTTGCCGCCCGAAGCAAGACATTTACCATCCGGTGACCATTTTAACCCGCAAATCTGTGTACGATAATACAATTTGTTTTTAGAGGCGAAAGCTCTAGGCAACAATGTATGTCACCTGTATAATAAATATTTGGGACATTTTACACAGGAATGAACAATGAATTATGTGATCCCACTGCTTAGCAAAGGTCTCCAATACTTATTACTTATATTGCCATAGTAAAGATTTGTAGCACAGGAGTGAAAACTGAAAAGACTATCGCAGGTACACAATTTGTAGTTTTTTTTTTTAAATTGCAGATTAATTTGAAAACGACGAAATTTCGATTTTTTAAATATTTTTCTGATAACCGATACGACTTGGCCTATCACCCGGTTTCGGCTTGACGTTGATATCTGCGACACCCTGTAAATTTTGTAAAACTAGTTATAATACATAAGAAAACACCCAGATGAACACGAACGCATGTTTATCACATAAATAGTTATTCTGTGGAAATAGAACCCACGATCTTAAGATAGTCAGACAGCAGTCTGATACTTGAATCACTAGATCACAGACATCATCATAACTATAGAGAAATAAAATTGGTTGTTAATCTGACGATCAGCCACCTAGATTGTAAACCATCGAAAACAAAATGCAACATATTGTAATTTCATTCATAGTCAGTATACAATCTAGTTGATTTATTTCAAAACAAACAGTGCACACACAATTTGACAAATTTTAATACTAAATACAACAACTATTTTTTTATTGTAATTAATTTGTTTGTTATGTACACCTACAATTAGTATATACATACATAATAAAGAAAACCTTATTTTGTAGACGTTAAGCACTGTAAAGTATGTTTTTGCTTTTGGTGTACATACATAGTATAAAAGTCACTCCTGCTGTGTGTAGGCTTAGATCTTTTAACTATGCAACAGCATTTAATACAGTTTTCAGCAATAGATAAGAGTGATTCAAGTAGTGTAATAATACCTACTTAGCACATTGCAACCGTGCGAAGCCAGGGCAGGTGGCTAGTTATGAATAAAAAAATAAAAAGAAATAAATAGGTAGACAGTTACGAAGTACCTCCTGTGTATGTGCGTGTACGGTGGCGACAGCGTGGTCCCTCTGGCGCACGTCGTGGTGCACGATGTTTCCGTCGCGAGCGCCGCTGCTCACTATGTACATGTTCCACGCCAGCGAGCCCACGCGCCCCGTGTGACCATCCATCACCTAACAAAGTATGACACTTTCATACTAACAGCACCACATCATGAAATCATCGCTTTTAAAAAACGAGAATCTATCCTGCCTTAATCCGAAGTTACATAAGGATGAAACAGAAGAAGTTTATAAAATAAAAATTCTTTATTTGACATAAAAATGTTGCATATACACATGAATTCCCTGAATCCTGAGCTAGTTATTAATTGTATTACAGGATCCAGTGCAATCCCCTTCATGATTAGGTACATCTGTTATGTTTGATTAAACTGTATCTCTCACAACCATCTTAATATTTGATAATTTATGTTCTAAATTACAAATTGGATTGTAAAAATGGTTACTCCAACACTTACAGCAATAAATCATTAAATTTTCCATACATACCCTCAATCTCTTAATCTTCTCGCAGTCCCATAACTCGACGGTGGCCGCGGTAGTTCCAACAGCGAGGTGGGAGCCTCCCCCCTGTACCCATTGCACTGAACACACTGTCTCGGAACCTTCTAGAGTCAACAACTGCTCTATTTGACCTGTGCCTGCATTCCACAGGTAGACAGAGTTTCCTAGCGCAACAGCAAGAATATTTGAGGCACTCCAGTCGACTAGGTTTAGGTCTGTAGGAACAAATGAAGAATATGCTATGGAATTGGTAAAATTTTAAATAAGAATTGACTTTATACTACAGCCAAGCCAAATGCAGGCGAATAGCAGGTTTCCATCTAATGATTTATGTTGAAATTTAAAACATAAAAAAATACCCATAAAATATGTCTACTAAATTGATTAAGACTTACAGTAATCATCCAAAATATCAGGTGCATCTAATATCCTATCAGGTGCTTGAGGGATATACCTTGTTGTATTCTTTACTGATGATGGAACTTTGGCCTGTAATTTGAAATTATAAATAAATAAAAACATATGCACATAATATGTAAAATGCACAGCATAGGGCCACAAAGATCTAAAAGTATAATGGAATGTATAAGTAATATCCTCTCCCGAGATATTGAAATTAATTGGCTAAAAAGGAAATTTTGAAAGCTTGAATGATGTATGGCCAACTATTGAGGCTATTTCAAGATTTCTATTAAACCCAATGCACCAAAGTAAAGTCTAAGCAGCATTTATGTATAGATTGGGTCATCAAAGATTAATTTATAGCAGATACAATAGAAAAACAATTGTTTCAACCTTTGCTAGGATACAATATGGATAAATTGATAAAAGCCTACAGTTAAATGTTTAGAAATATAAAGCTTGTCTGTTATCTCTATGCATCTATAGATTTTGATTTTTGTCAAGCAGTAAAATATACATAGTAAATAGTTCTTTTGGGGATGCAAAGAAGATGCTTGTATTGTATATTCTATCTTTGTATGGGAACACAAACCAAACACTTTATATGAAAAATAAAGAACTTCCACATAACAAAAAGGCATACTTACAGAGAGTATCAAGGAATGAATGCTGTGTTTAAAGACTTGTTAGTAGATAGCATAATGTAAGTTAAAAGCAAGCTGATATACCTGTGAATACACAACTCTAAGTCTGTTCTGGTAGCCTTCAGGAGCTGCTGGAGCCTTGCAAGTGTATTGCAGTAGTCGTCCAGGCTCCGTATCTGCAAGAGCTCGGCCAATGGCTTCCCCTGCTGCTGTTTGAGCAGCTACATCTTCATTCTTGTCCTCATCACGGCTCATCTAATAAAAAAAAAATGTTTTATAAATATTAAAATACTTAAAAAAAAACAATAAGGAATTCATATATTCTAAAACAAAGCAATGTGTTTTTTTTTTAGAAAAATACTCACAAGATGAATCAGTGAAAAAAAACCTTTGATAAACATTATACTCACCATATAATGGCACAAGTCATAGTTAGAATTACTTCTTGATGGGATGAATCTATCAGCTTTGTTAGGAGTCTTTGATGCTTTGTTAGGAGTAGGTGTAGTTGAACGACCTGAAAGGTATAGACGGATAACTTTTCCTTCACGACTTTTGGCTTAAAAACTAAGTTATTAAAATTCTTAAAGGAGGCTCAATATCATAAGAATCTATTATTCATTACACAGACAGAGCAGTTGTCATTTCGTGTGCACTATAAGAAAAAAAAGGAGCCATGCAAATACAAGTCTTCAGAACCATGCTCTAGATACGGTAAATAGGGTAAACATGTGATTTTACAGTAATAAACACCAATCAATATCTACATGCAACATGTTGGATGAGGGCTAATTATATCAATTTCTAATAATGCCAACAGCTCGCAATTAGAATTACACATAGTTCGTATGGCGGGCTGTGTAATACACACATGCTAAGCTCTTGAATCAATTTATACTTTAATATATTACCTGGAGACTTGTTCTTAGACGGAGTCTTCTTGCCTTTCTTGTTATCATTTCGAGTCGGTGTCTTGTTACTAGAGAGCACACTATTGTTACAACTTTGGTTTGCAGAAAGCGACAGCTTTTGCATTGACTGGTTGCACGCACTTAGGTTCACGTTCGAATGGTTCTTGAAGGAAGTACTCAATGGGTTGATATTTTCACTGTTAGATTTTTTAGCCCAACGTTGAAGAGGGCCTCGGGTAATCGGCCCATCCATGGTAGCCAAACTATTTATTTCATTCAAATAATTGAATTGTGCCATCCTTCAAATAGAACACTACACTAACAATGCTTAGAAATCAAACACTGACAAAGAACATGTAAGCTTGCTCATTCATAAAACTACGAGAAACACTCAATAAAGATAAATAAACTTAATTATTCATCAAAAGAATAAAATCAAAATCCAATCCACTGACAGTCAATTCCAAAAGCCAACACAAAAGTCGCAAAAGTCCGTTGGTTTGAAAAGTTTGAATATAAATTTTTAACAAAATAATGTTGCCAGCTTTTTTATAATACCATTTTAAATGGAGATTTAAAAAATGTGTTAATTAATTGAAAATTATGATTGTTAATGATCATTATGATGAAATATGATGTACCTATTGTTTTAGAGATTACAAACTCTAGATTTACAAAATATATGAATAATCATCTCTTCAAATGCAGATTGCAGTCTTTTCCCATAATGCAGCTGGCAAAAATGTAGTCAATAGCTGTGATATTATTACTATCTAATATATAAAATTCTCGTGTCACAGTTTTCGTTGCCATACTCCTCCGAAACGGCTTGACCGATTCTCATGAAATTTTGTGAGCATATCGGGAAGGTCTGAGAATAGGCCAACATACATAACTTTTTCATACCCCTAAATTTTTTTTTAATGGCAAAACAACGTTTGCGGGGTCAGCTAGTATTTGTATACATTTTTTAACAACAACATCTATTTAACTACGTACAACGCGACTATATTTGATCGCGGATTATTTTAAAGTTTTTAGGAAACCTAATTTTTATTTCACTTTGTGTTAAATTTATGCTATGTCAGGTTAGAAGGTATTGGCACTTCGCCGTTGATATGTAATTTATACGTGAAAATGAATGCTTTTCTTCTAAAGCAAGCAGTCACCATCCATCTATTGCGTTAAATGATTTTTGCCCGTTTTTGACCGTTCGTTCGTCTACGTATTATATCGATGGCTTAATACGTAGGTAATTTTATTATACCTTTATTAAAATATTATATGCACGAATTTATAGTTTTTGATGTTAAAACTCTGGTTCTAACAGCCTCCAGTATGTTGCGACATCCGGTCCCACCAGATGCGGCTGGTTTTTTTATTATCTATCTAAAAACCGTCCGCTGCGTCGTCGTTTCGAAACCCAACTTCAGAGGAATCCCTATTAATATTATGTTTTCACGCTTAAACCACTCAACCAATTTTAATGAAACTTCTTACAGAGATAGACTTTGAAGAAGAAGTACTTTTTGTCTCAAAAAGCTCTTTGGTATGCCGCCGGTAAATTCGCGAGAAACAGCTGTAATATTTATGTGCAGTAAAAAAAATGTGTAAGTCATCTTTGGCCATTGCGGCCAGTATATCTTACTTGGCAGTAAGTGCGCAATTATTACATTACAGTCTGAGGCCACAATAATTATATTCTGAGGAATATAGGTGCAGCCATGGCGGGCAAGGGTTAGCCTTGAGAACCGGGGCCCAAGTTTGCTATTTTATTTTGTCAAGTTGTTCAATTTCAGAATTGTTGATTTTTAACAGTTCAAGTCTACAAAGGTCTGTCAGTCCAAATTATTTATTACCATTGCTCGACCTTCCGAAGCATTGAATGATGTCCAGACAGGCAAAACTACATCTATGATTCTGATACAACGGAAATAGCAAAATTGGGCTCCTGGTATCATATCATGAGGCTTATCAAATTGCTATATAACCTGTCGAGGAGCAATTAGCCGACAATCGAATAACTGCTTCATTATAGTCATAGATGCAGATAGTGATAATAAGCGCTACTGCTACGCTTAGCATAATCCCAGTCACCAACACTGGTGACAAATGGGAATTATTTTTCTCATTTGTTGCCAGTGGTGATAAATGAAAAAAAAAACAATGGTGCCAGTCGTTGCCAGTGGGGATAAATGGGATTTAATAATCCCAGATGTTGTCAGTGGATCGATACAAAATGCAATAATATTACTGTACTAGAATTTAAGATGCAATGAACGACCGAAGCGGGCTTGGGCCTTGGACGCCCTGACCCCGACTCGAACAGGTTAGGTTAGTTTATTTAAAAGCCCCTAGAAGTAGAAGCCCCTCTAGGCGGGGCGCCGCCGCCGGCCGTCAACAGCTACGCGTTTCACTTTCAATAAGAATAGGAACGTCAATGACCTTGAATGACCCCGATCTGTCAAAAAAGTACAGCTTGCAAAGAAAATTATTAATGTTATCTTTTGAAATTTTAAAATATATTTTGCAGTAATACCAAATCCGGAACTCTCAGAGTTAATAAAAAGGCACAATCTGCCAAAAAAACTACATTATAGACAATATTTAAAACTCCCATGGCTTTGAACTTTTGAAGCTGCCACCTATAATTGTTATTTAAATCCAATTGAATTTATCTGTCACTTGATAAGCGAAGGGTAGCTGACAATAATGTTCAACAATTAGAAAGCCAAATTGAGAATTGAACACTGGAAACTATTGAAGAGAATAATCACAGTGAGCGACAGCGCTTCTAAAGAAAAAAGTGTTATCTGGAAAAATAGCCATTTAGATAGACGCGTATACATCTAAATACGCGATTTATTTCATGAGTGAATCTGTGACCCTCTGGAACAATCTCGCCGGTATGTTTACGTCGCATGTAATGGGATGCGAGTCTATGACCACTAACCGAGAATTTCATAGGAATACCCAATAAGTAGGTAATGGTTTTCCCGACCTGGGAATCAAACCCAGGACCTCAAGCATATTCCCATTCATTACCACTGGTGACAAATGGGAATTGTTTATCTCATTTGTGACCAGTGGGAACGCCAACGAAAGGGAATGGCAATAGTATTATGGCGTACTATGCGTTTCAAATAAGAACAGGACTGACCCCCAGCCATCTTGTGACGTCATAGCTGTTGATTCAAACAAGTAGGGTGAGCAAAACGGATATTTTTTAAATAACATTTTTTATGTATTTAAAATATTCCACCGATTGTTATTTAGAAGAAAATTAGATATTTTATTACTCGTGTTTATAATAAAACAAAGTTATCGTTGTCTTGAAATATTTCCCCTTTTTTTGGTTTTTATTTTCGATTAATTTGACGTGGTTAATTTCTTTTTGCCAATCGTCACTGGTAATTTAACTATGTACAACCATGCACTAGGTACGTTGGTATTATGACAATGAAACACTCGAGTCTTTTTCATATATGTATTAAAAATAAAATAACGTATTATCAAAAAATATATTTCTTATTACAAAACCAATCACTATGATAAAATATAATTTCGATGTGACCTGAAAATTTGAGACGGTAGAAAATTCTAAGATTGCATTGTCATTAATTATGCAGTCTAATATTTCTAACAAGTATATTAAAATTAACACACAACTTGTAAAATACGTATTGAGCATTACAATGTTAGAGTTCCGTAGTCAAAATACGAATTGCTATTATTTTTTAAAATAAAAAATATAAAAGATAATTACAGTTTTTCATTATCTATCAATATTTTCTCTTCTGGTAATCGGTGGTTTTTTAAAATAAATCATCACTCTTTCGTTGTGTAACTGTCGTGTTTATACAGTTTAATTTTGGATATCAGGCAGATCTTGGATACAATAAATACAGTAAATATATAGAATTTATTATGCAATCACAAAAAATTGTAAACAGAAAAAAATCTACCTACTTTTCATAAATACCTAGGTTTACATTTTGTATCATGTCCTGAATATAATTATGTTTGTGATAAAATCTTCAAAACAAGCCAACTATCATTTATACGTATTAATAAGACTACGGAACCCAACTTCGTGCGTGAACGCACATTTGGGCGGTAATTTTTGATTAACCTTTCTATGCAGTGGCATAAAAATTAAGATATGAAATAATTTCCTACAATAAAATAGTAATTTTGAATCTAACCACTGCAGCAAAGGTTAAAGTCTCATTCTGAATACCTAATATTCTTTTCAACAAAAAGATTATTATATTACATAAAAACCGACAACTCTAAATGAGATTTATTATGTAATTATTTACATAATAATATTAATAGTTGTTCATTTTTGTTCTATTTCCTCTCGCTCTTGACCGAATGAGCACCAAAGAAAGGGATCTGTAGGTACAGTTAGGACCTATCTAATGCTTGTAAGTACCTGAAGGTTCCTACCCTTTTTTCTGCCCGACTAGGCGGCTTTTGTATTTACGTATAGTTTTTTCAACTAAGAGCATTTGTACAGGAGACGGCAATTGGTCAACATTTTTAAACTAATATTCACTAAGCATGTTATTATACCTACTTACAATTCAAAATTTGTGCGTGTTTTTACCCTTTAAAAAACCTCGTAATGAGTAGGTTTTTCTGGCACTAGTACTATACCGTTTCCAGTCTACATGCTCCAAGAAATTTATTATTGCATCTTAGAAATATTTCATAACAATTTCTTACCTAAAAAGTTGTTTAATTCCATAGTTTTTGTTTAATTATTGTTATAATGGGGGGATAATAATATTTTTATACATTTAAAGTTGTCGGCTAATATAACTAGCATAAACTATGTCTTATTTTTAAGCACCATTACATTATTTAGTTCATAATTAAAAATATACCTATGTATAACGGGGAGATCTTATATGGACTTAAATATAATTACATATTTGAAAATTGCTCTAAATACCTATATGAAATCTGGTCTTGAAGATTTTGAGGACAGCATTATTTCAATATTCTATTTTATTTTAAGCACAGTGGGCAAACAAGATGTGCCCAATATTGTATACGTATCATAATGTACTTTTTTAGTATAAATAATGTTATGTCGTTTGAATCGAGATGTCATATTTTAATTCTCAGTATTTAATTAAATTATCATTTATATAAAGCCGAAAAATGGCACATAATTCATGCGTAAACTATGATAAGTACTCACTTTTTCTTACTTTAGAGATGTACCGAAACTTAACTTTTTACCGACTACCGACTGATGATGGGGCTAGAATCTCGAAGGCTTACAAATTGTCCTTATAAAAGAGAATACGCCAATAAAGACAATATTCTAGTACACTCGGTAAAAGTAGGTTCGAGTCGGTAATTATATCAATACATCTCTTCATATCAATTTCAGTATTTAATTAAAATATATTTTCAGAATATCGATTGGTTTAAAAAGCTTAAGACAAAGCCCTTGTATTCATATTCATTAAAATAAAATAATTGATTTTAATTATTATCTATCGAACAATAACATTCAAATTGTAATATTTTGATCTTGGTCACCCAAATCCAGTATTTCAATTATTATCCAAAGGATATAAAAAATAATTAAATTTTCATACTATGACGACCGAAATCAAGTAAAGCATACTGGTACTGGTGGGATTAAACATTAAAATAAACTCATACTTAAATGTATAGTAACATAACAGTTTGTTCATGATTAATACAATAATGTCATATGAAGCAACATCCATTTGAAAGTATTGGCAGAAGTTAGTTAATAAAATGCACTGGACTAGCACAGAGAAATGGAAATCTCAAATAATTTTCTAGTTTAGTATTTACTGTCATGTACGTTTCTGAGGTATGTGTAATAAGAGTCTCTCCGCAGTGGTCATTGTTCCACTAACGCAGCGTATAAGCGTAGTCGTGGCGTATCCGCGGCTTCTACTCTGTGCATACGGCCGATTGACGCTTACACTGGACAAAAATGCACAGTGCGAAGAAGCCCAATATTCGTTGTCTATTGTTACCTTAATCTAGCATTAGTAATAAAATGCACCTTTAATTGACCTAGCAAAATAAATGGTTTTCTTATTTTTTACTGTTACCAACATTACTGGGTAATGGTACTAGTGACGTCACAAGTTGAGTGGAACAAGTTGTACAAACTTCGCAAAGGGATCGCATGTAAATAATGCCCACTAACTATATCTTGATACGCGGTAACAGGAAATTACATGAAGTGTGCAATGTTTGCCATTGTGAACTGCCAAGATATATTGGGCACTATGTACTGCGTACTATGATATTAAACTCAAACAAACACGTGCGAAGACTTATCATGCTAAGAAGACGATAACAATTCCGAATAGCACCTGAATTTTATTTCTAAATCTTTCTTAAAAGAGACGGAGTTCTTCTGAGGCATATCCACTTTTACTTAGTTGCATTATATGATGGAGAACTTTAAACAGTAATCTTAAAAAAAAAAAACAACCGCGAGTATAAAAGTAGTACAATTTTATACTATTTTAAAATAAATGCATTCAAGGCAGTGTTTTAGTCCTTAAATATTTAATTGAGCATTGTGTGAGTTGTTATAATAATTTTCTATAAAAATCGATATGTCAAAGACCTTTTTTACCACCTCGTAATAGAGCCTTTACCTTTAAAGGCGAGCGTATGACGTTTGCACATTTTAGCACCTTACTATCAGATAGCTTCGTTTTACCCTTAATTTTCGAACGCATCGCCTTAAAATACCATGTAAAATAATTGACGTTTATAAGTACCATTTTTTTATTGTGATTATTTACTTCATTAGAATGGCAACTTTATTATGAAGTGTAGCCATTTTAATTAAGTGTTGATTGAGCTGTTTTTCAATGACAAACATCGATAAAAAGATTCCGAGTATACAGGACACGGTGGCAGTAAAAAGTCTAAGGACGGCTTGGACAATGACCTAAATACAATTAGGGTCAAATATAATTAGAACAGATAATTCTGGTGTTATCAACTTCAAACAATCGACAGAATTACCAAAAACGTTTTAATTATCTTTGACGTTAGTATTCGGTGAAGTGTTGTTCAAGCCATTTTAAATATGGATATTGCTTCATATAATACAAAATGGCGGCACTATGCTATGTGTTGTTGGAACGCATTATGTTCATGATGTGGATATGGCCAGGGTTGTCTACTGTGACGAAACAAGAGAATTTATCATCGTGGCATAGTCTCTTCGCGTTCATACCTGATAGCTTGATGCACGCTAAGATTTCTTTTCTCTTAGAACCTTCTTTGCACCTGTAAAAATAAAAATGACGGTCTGAATAGTTTTCCGTGTGACGCTCAGTTTCATTTTATCTGGAGCCGTTCTGTGGGTGAGTTAGACGTTTAGCCGGTACTGCTATTAATGAATGAGCAGCCTTAGTACTCTAAAGAAGTGACGTCACGAATTCAAAGAAATTGCTTGGATTTGATATTTACAAATACTTAATTTAGTTTGTTAGCAATTAGCAGATTTTTAGGACCGCATCGCCAGAATAAGGATGCAGAATTCATGTTGGCAATATTAATGTTGTATAATATTATTTTCATATAATCTGACTGGTCTAGTTACTACAACACAATACTCACGATTTCCCCTTCCAAATAACCTTCCAGCATTGCTGCGGAAGGTAGTCTCCGTCACCGAAAAAGAAATTGCATTTCGACGATGTGGCTGGGTTTGAGCTGTTAGCATTTGGTGTTTCGCATCTACCCTCTAAAGGACTACCTATCGGTGTCATCACATTGTACGTCCTGAAAATAAATTAATATACTGAACCAGCTCAAATGGTGTATGTGAAAGGATTTTTCGCGGTCGTGAAACTTAATCATTACGAATTTCACAAATACCTACAAATTATTAAGTATGAAACACAATAATAGAACTGACCTCTTTCCAAATTTAAATTTCTGCGCCTTCATAATTTGAGTTATATTCCACCAAACAATCTCCGTTGCCATGGTAACCAGGACTAGCGGGGGTTGTTCAGTATCTACGTCATCATCTTGCGATGTTGAAAAGTGATACGGGGATTGTGCCGAGTGCGGTGATGACTGAAGCAAGGAGTTGCGGTTTGATCTGTCGGGAACAGGGGAGAATGAACACCAATGGACTTTCGACTTATGGTGTTTTAGTAGACATAGTTGTCGCCTCCCTCGTACGTTCCATACCTGGAAAGGCAAGTCGTGGTAATTATGCGAGTAGTACTATCTATTTCATCTTCATGTCACTTGTTTTGTTTTTTATTTGAAGTTTGTGGTTAGGGATATACTTAAGGGAGACTAGAATCTTAGAAAATTAAACGTGACGGTGATGTTGTAAGGAAACAGACCACATTTTTTTTAGAAGTGCAGTATTAATACTGTCTAATTGTTGTAAGTACAAAATAATTTGGCTTGGTAGTATATATAGTATACTATTTTTTAAAAATGGCTGTGCATATCTTTAAAGTTTAGTGATGACGCTATTGAGTTTAGAGAACGCTAGACTCACATATTTCCTACCACTACTATGTCTGAACTTTAAATGAGACCTTGATTCTCTGTGTGTCTTTCGTTATTTGTTCATTGCCATCGACAGATAGGAAATGCCGGCGCCATCTAACTTAAAAAATATGTAAAGCATTGGACGTGTATTTCAAAGATCTATTAACAGAAATAAATATCTTTTATCTTTTAAAATGTCCGTTTCAGCCTTTAAACCCTGAAAGTGTCAATATTTTTATCAATTAGGTCCATTTGGTTCCAGTTCTATTGCCAGCTCTGATACCACTTACCACAATATTGCCCGAGTCGAGTCCTAACGCGAGAATATTCCCGTCCGAAGTGAGATCACATGACACAATAACGTTGTTCAGTCTGTATTCTTGAATAGCTTGTAGTTCCACTTCTTCGCCTAGTTTTAGCTCGAAAGTCTGAAATATATACATTAATTAACATTTGGGACACTTACACAGCCCCATCTAGTCCCAAACTAAGCAGAGCTTGTACTTTGGGGACTAGACGATGGATATAATACTTACTAAATATTTTTTATACTTAACATAACATGCCATCACGCCTGTAGGTATTCCCCGAAGGGTTAGGCAGAGGTGTACCAATGTACACTCACAGTTCGGCATGTTTAGGTCCCATGTAATAGGGGGCGACCCTATTGCCAGTAACCAAACTCCGGGCACAAATCTAAACTCCGAGCTGCTACTGAGAATTACATGGAAAAGCCAACAACACTATGCTCGACTTGAATTGGAACCAGGACCTCTAGCGTAGCAGTCGCGCAGTTCTTAATTAAAAAAAGCAATAAGTACCTGAAACGCCTTGTTCTTCTTTTCACAAATAACAAGGATATTGCTCTGTAATGAGGCAGAACTGATATAAACATCAGCCTGTCGTCCGTTCAGTATTGTCAGCAGCTTCAAGCTCTTATCCCACAGTTTGATGGTCGCGTTGAATTCCACCGTGATGATGCCCAAGTCTTGCACCCAGAAGCAGTCGACAAGACCGCTGCCTTTGCAAAGATTTTTGCGCTCCCCGTTGGGAAAGGTACGGTCTCTCGAAGTGATGCTGGTTTCACTGCTCGAGCTCGATAGTCTTTCTGAGAGGCCGTTCTTTTTCTTAACACCTAGCATGCACAGATAAAATATTATTAATCGTTGCTACGAAGACATCGGATGTCAATCGGTGGAGGTATTTAAATATACGTATTTAAAGCCGCGTATTGCGTATGCACGTAAAAAGCCTAGTCCGATATTTGATTTTTTTTATACCACTATGGTGGCAAGCAAGTATACAGCCCACCTGATGGTAAACGGTTATCGTAGCCTATAGACGATTCTAACAGCAGGGACCCTTTGTCGACCCTGTAAAACGAAAGAGGAATAGTTGGGTTGGCAGTGTATAAGGGTCAAAATCCGCCACTGCCAACACAACGTTTCCTCGTGGAGCACTGGCAACCTTTTTCACCGTAAGGAACACAACACAGTCCAAAACAGTGTTATTTCACTTCGATTTTCTTCAAGGCGTTGGTACTTCCCCAGTCGGGTAGCTCCAATTTGAGTGGAATTATTCCCACTACCTCTCTTAAAAATAGTGATAGTATTTGTCAAGAGGGAGACATAAAATACAAATATCTGTATTTTATGTCTAGAAACGCACCTGAACGAAGCCTGAACATGAGATCGTGTTCAAAACGGCTAGCCTAATAACGACGTAAAGCCACTCACCCTGAATATCATTCAGTATTTCTTGAGAGCCAAGATTATTATTTCCTCTCTGCATCATTTCTGGTTTCCAATCATTGGCTACCGTGATCCGGTAGGCCATTAAACACGTGTTCTTACCGGCAACTATGAGAAGATTAGGATTGACAAAGTTCAAGTATTGCACTGGGCTGTACACATCCATTATGACAATATGTTCTTTGGTACGGAGTGTATATTTCTTGACCGCACCAGATTTCAGTCCGTACACAATGTATTGGTTGCAAGGAGAAATTTTAACGCTGGTTATATATTCGTCTGATTTTTCTGTAATTTCCGTAAGTACTTTTCTTCCTCGCATCACCTGCAAGATAAGCTTTATAAGTTCATTTCATACCTTTACCAATCGTGCATACGTCATTTAAAGTAGATATATTACCTCATAAAAAATACTTTAAGGGGAATTACAAATGTGTGTGTCAATAGAAATTTGCTTATTATTATTATTACGCTATTTATATGATAGTGTATAGGGAAATTCAATGCATTGAATGAAATCATCATTTTAGCCTTTTAGAGACATTTTTTGTCTGAATTTGTAAGGACCGAGAATGGATTGTAGTAGAAAGAGTCACTGATCTGTTAAAGTACTATAGATAGGTACCTGAATATTGTTTTTATCGTCCACCACTGCCAATAAAGGCTGGAGAACTGAATCGTTGTTATTACAAATACCCTTCAAGTTCAACGGCTTTAGAGAATTCCTGTCTAAGCTCATGGAGTTCTTGAGTAGCGTCTTGTTGACTTCCTTGTGATTTGCAAAGGATTGGTGCCGCCGTGGCGTGTTGCTAGCACTCTCTGTTCCACTGTTACACGTTGAAGTGTTTGGAGTATGTGGCGATAAGGGGTTGAGAAAACTGACGTCGAATTTTGTCGTAAGTCGTACTCTCCTGAAAAAATTGTTTGGTTAATTCCTCAACAAAAAATTGCTTTTTTTTAAAACGTTGTCCCATATTTTCTCCTGTATCGTGGGTGCATTTACAAACACAAACACCCAGACCCGGATCAACTACCTGTGGGTCATACAAATATTTGTTCCGTGTGGGGATCGAACCCACAAGCCGTGGCGCAACAGCCGATCGCTCAGCCACTGCGCCAAAGGATCGTCAAATTATTATACCTATTATTTATATTATACATAATTGTTGCGTGTATCAAGGTTGCTGGCGGGTTCTTATTAAAAGATGCACTGTTGGAGTATATTCCTTTATTTTCTTCCAGTTCCTTTCTTCCTTACTGTAATACTGCTGGTTTCGGAATACCTAACCGCAGAAACTGCCCTTGCTTATATAATTTCTTAGAGCCAATCAGAACACTTTATTTTTGCACACGGCACTAATCGGGATAGGCCGGACCAATCAGATTGCTTCAAATGTGCACACGGCACTAATGTTTAGTTTGTATGGGAATGTAATTTTGGCAGTTTTCTGTGGTTAAGAATACCTTACATGGATTAAATTATTTTTATAACATAGTAAATAACTTATTTTACATAATTACATACATTTCTTGTCATTTATTCTTAAATAAAACCTTAAAAAATGCAAAAATGTGTTAACGGCTCTCTTTACGGTAAAGAAGCGTCGTACCTTAGTAATTTGTAACGACATGGTACAAGTGGTGCCACCTAGTGGCTAAATGAGACAACTTAACTGAATTTCTACTTAACCTAGCTTAGATATTATGTACTTAGGTTTAATAAAAAACAAAGGAAATATTTATTTATTTAAACTTAGAACTTAACTTATACATAATCATTCAACAGTTTTATTTGAACAATAATAAAATTTCAACTTAGTTTAATGCATCATGTATCATCGTCGCTAACATTCTCCCCCACGGTGCGTAGCACATCATTCTGTCGGAGCGACGATGCCGCAGGAACCAGGATGACCACTCGTCGAGTCGGGCGACGAAGCACTCCTCCCGATGTTCGTACGTCCAGTACTCTGGTCCTCCCGTCTGGACCAGGGTATGTCTTGATAACTTCTCCTCGAGGCCATGAGTTTCGAGGTAGCGTCGCGTCTACTATTAACACGATATCTCCTTCTGTTGGGTCGGTGGTTTCTCGTCCACTAATTTTTCTTGGCATTAGAAGGGGTAAGTACTCTTTGACCCATCTTCTCCAGAAATGGTCTGCGAGTCGTTGGGTGGTTCTCCAGTTCGCCTTTCCAATCAATTCTGTGTCGCTGAACTCTCCCGGCGCCATCGCTCCGCACGATCTTCCCAACAGGAAATGGTTTGGGGTTAAGCTTTCTTCGTCTTCTGAGTCCATACTGACTGGGGTGAGAGGTCTGGAATTCACTATGTGTTCCACCTCAGTCATCAAGGTGTGGAGTACTTCTTCTGGTGGACTTCTTTCGTTGAGAACCACTTTTAGCGCCGTTTTGACTGTCCGCACGAGCCTTTCCCAAGCACCTCCCATGTTCGGGCTTCCTGGTGGTATGAACTTCCACCTTATGCCTCTATCTTGCGCTGCTTCTTCCAGCTCTTTGTTGGCTCCGACAAAATTTGTCCCATTGTCACTGAAGATAGTCTTCGGGGTTCCTCTTCTGGCTGCCATCCGACGAAGTGCCATAATCATGGAGCTAGTACTCAGAGAAGGTACCAACTCCAAATGAACGGCCCTTGTTGTGAGACATGTAAACAATGCTACCCAGCGCTTCTCGACTCTTCTTCCAATAGTCACTTGCATCGGCCCAAAATAGTCTACGGCCGCGCATGAGAATGGAAATTGGTGATGTTGCAATCTCTCGCTTGGTAAGTCTCCTGTTGGCGGTATCTCTGGTACATTCTTTCTTGTCTTGCACCATTGGCAGTTGTGTGTGATTGCCTTCAATGTTGCCCGTAATCCCAAGACCCAATATTTTTGTCGAATTTCATTCATGACTGTAGCAACATTTCCATGGAGAAACTTCCTGTGGTAATATTGAACGATGAGACGTGTGATACTCTGTTTTCCTTCTAAGACGATAGGGTTAGTTTTTCTTCTTTCTTCGTCGCGAAACTTCATGATTCTGCTTCTTAACTTCATGATCCCGTCGTCGTCTATATAAACATCGATCTTCTTAAGCCGACTAGCGTTTACCAAGGGTCTTCCATTCTTTAAACTTCTTATTTCTGCTGTAAAACTGTCATTCTGACTCATTTTGACTAGTAACATTTCAGCCTTCCTTAAATGTTCTTCTTCCAAGGGCGGGTACTGCCGTTTCTTAACTTCACTTGACAAACTGATGATTCGTGTCTTCTTTTTCTGTGATCTCCTGTGAGGTCTCCAAGACTCTTCCTTCCGACAGACCGCGGTGGTGGTTGCTTTACGGGTCTTCTTCAATAAGAGGCATGCGAAAGCAACCACTCTGCCTACAGTGCGCAGCAGTCACTTCCAGTCGGAAAACCTCTCAGGGTGTAGTAAAGCTCCTTGGTTCGCCTTTATTGTCATCACCTTCTGTTTGTTCTTTTCTTCTAACATGACACTTTCTGGCTTAAAGTCTTGAAACGGCCATTGTTCTTCTGGTTGGTAGAGGAACTTTGGACCTTGAAACCATCTTGCGTTGTGATCGAATTCAATTGGGCTTCCTCTTGTAGCATCATCCGCAGGGTTTTCTTTGGTGGGTACCCATCTCCAGTCTTCAGGCTTAGATTTTTCTTCAATCTCTGCTAGTCGGTTAGCTACGAAGGTCTTGAATTTTCTTGGCTCTGACTTGATCCACTGCAGTACTGTACTTGAATCTGTCCAATAGATCTTTTTCTCTATTTCAAGTTCCATTTCTTCTTCTATTGTGGCTGTCAGCCTGCTGCCCAGCAAGGCTGCTTGTAACTCCAATCTTGGGATTGATACTGGCTTCGTTGGCGTTACTCTTGCTTTGCCAGCAATCATAGAGACATGAACTTTTCCTTTAGGTTGTACTGTTCTCCAGTAAACCACCGCTGCGTAAGCTTCTTCGCTCGCATCAGAGAACATATGCAGTTGACCTTTTTTGATGTGGGGTGAGACGCATCTGGGAATCTTCACACTGGTCAAAGTCGACACCTTTTCTAAATATCTAGTCCAGGCTTCTCTCTGGTCTTTGTTGATTGCTTCATCCCAGTCTATTTTGTTACGCCAAATGTCTTGAATTAGTTTCTTCCCTTGTATTAGGACTGGCGCCGCGAAGCCCATCGGGTCAAACGTAGACATCACAGCGCTTGTAACTTCTCTCTTGGTAGGAGTCCTTCTTCCTTCTAGCACGTTTTTTGATGTATTGCGCAGACCAATGTTGAAGGCTAGTGCGTCTTCTTTCACCAACCATCTTAGCCCCAGAGTTTTTTCTTCTTTTGTTAGTTGTAAGGAATCTTCATTATTGATGTCTTCCACTTCTGCCAATATTCTTGTATCGTTACTGGCCCAACCCTTTAGATGGAAGCTTGCTTTCGCGTGAATTTCCTTCACTTCTCTTGATATCTTCTCGGCTTCTTCTTTGGAGTTGAAACTCTGCAGGTAGTCATCCATGTAATGGTTTCTGTTAATGGCTTTTACTGCTTCGGGATGTGTTTCCTTGTAGTCTTGTGCATTTTTATTCATTACATATATCGCCGTAGCTGGTGACGATGCTGCTCCAAAGATGATTGAAGACATCCTGTACTCTTCAGGTTTGTTCGTTCTTTGACTTCCTCGCCACAGGAATCTCAGACTGTCCCGGTCTTCTTCTTTCACTTTGATCCGAAGAAACATGTCTTGGAGGTCAGCCATGACAGCCACTGGGCCTTCCCTGAAGCGTAGCAGTACCCCGAACAATGATTGTAATAAGTCTGGACCTGATAATAAGGCGTCGTTAAGGCTTCTTCCTTCAAACTTGGCAGCCGCGTCAAAAACTATTCTTGGCTTCTTTTTGACTGGATGCACAACAGCAAAGTGGGGCAAGTAAAATATTCTTCCTTCGTTCGCAGTGTCTTGGGCTTTCTCTGCGTATCCCTTTTCAATTAGATTCTGAATTTGTTTTTCATATGAATCCTTAATTCCTTCATCTCGATCTAGCTTCCTTTCGATGTTGACCAGGCGTTGAAGTGCTTGTTTGTAATTGTTGGGTAGGGCTTCATTTTCCTTTTTCCACAAGAGTCCTGTCTCGAATTGACCGCTTGGTAACCTTCTTGTATTCTTCTCGAGAACTTCTAATGCTCTTCTATCGCTATCGTTTCTTGGTAGCCGATCTTGAATTCCAATAGACTCTAACTGAAAGTGATGCCGGACTATTTCTTCTATGTCTTCTTTGTCGGCTTGAGCTTCATTATAGTTAATGAAGTTCACCACGACGTTTGTTCCGGTTTCACACCCATGCATCACCCATCCTAAGTTGGTAAGAGAAGCCACAGGTTCAGCTGGCTTGCCTTTCTTCAGTCTTCTTGTTACTATGAGTCCCCAGTTGTCCTGGCCTATCAATAACTTGGGTCTATCTCCGGCATAGAGAAGTTGCTCTTCGATTGCTTTCAAGTGCTGATAATTCTTCAGTGTTTCTCTGCTTATGCTTTGTTCTGACAGTTGCAGGTCGTCAATGGTTCTTGCTTCGATAGTCTTTTTGTCTTTTCTATGAGCTCCCTTTATCTTCAGCTTGATTTTTTGTGAACTATCTTTCTTTATCACCTTTCCTCCAACTGTTTCGATTGTAAGTGTTTCGCTTTGACCTTCAGCTCCAATCTTCTTAGCTATTGATGCATCCAGGAGTGTGACTGTTGATCCTTCATCCAGTAGTGCTAGTACACGAACCTGACCTTTGGTTCCGTAGAGATCTACTGGAATGATCTTCAAATATGCTCTCTCTTCTCCTTTAGCTTTGTGAATTGAGGCGACCGTTTCTTCTGATTTCTCTTCTTTGTGTTCCTTTTTCTTTTCAACAGGCACTGGTGGTTTGTCGGAATGCAATGTAGTATGATGCCATCGTCCACATTGCTTGCAGACCGGGGCTCTACAGTTGATTCTTGAGTGCTTGAATCGAAGACACTTAAAACAGACTCTGGCTTTCTTGATCATATCCCATTTTTCATCTATGTTAGCTTCTTTGAACGCCTTGCATTCTATTGCGTAGTGTTCTTCTTGACAAATAGGACATGTCTTCTTATACTTTTCTTGCGAGACCTCTTGAATGGTATGTACTGGCTTTTTCGTTCCCTTTCTGAGTTCTGAAGTTGCTTCAGGTGGGGCGAAATCTCCACACATGTCGGCTTCTATTTCCAAAAACGCTTCGATGAGTATTAACTCCTGGAGGTCCTCATCTCTTCTATCCCTATGGTAGGCGAACCATCGGAATTTCATAGATGGTGGCATTTTGTCCACTATTGCCTTCATGGTTTCAGGCGAACTGAGGTACTGTGGTTTCTTCAGGGCCTTGATTGTTGCGACAGCATTCTTCACTCTGCTAGCGAATACGCAAATGTCACTGGGGTTCTCGCCGACCTTTGACATGTTCTTCATCTTCTCTAATTCAGCCAATGCCAATGCTCCGGGTCTTCCGAATCTTGCTTCCAGTCCCTTGATTACTTCATGTGGGTCTTCAGCGGTGAATAGCAGGCTCTGGACGGCTTCCCTAGCTTTACCTTGAATCGCTCTTCTGAGGCGCGCTAAGTTCTGCGTGTTGCTGAAGGAAGCGGCCATGTCTTCATATGATCTCTTGAATGCTAACCATTCTTCACAAGCTCCGTTGAAGTGAGGGAGTTCAAAGTGCTTCGGTGTGATTACATCGTGTGACTTTTCAGATAACTTGTATATAGCTTGAGCCAACTGCTCAATTTCACTTTTCTTCTGTTCTGTCTCGATCGGCCTTCGTTCCTTGTTTGACCTGGCTCCAGTTTGGATGAACCATTTCTCCACCTCTTGTGTACGCTCGAACAACTCTTCTCCAGCACCATCTTCCTCTTCTGATTCGGCAGCTACAAGTTCCAGTTCAGCTTGAGCTACCCTCGATCGTGCCTCCGCAATTTCCAATTCCCTTAGTGCCAGAGTCATCTTTGCTTGTGCTTCTGCTCTCTTCCTTTGCGACGAGCGGGCGGACTGGTTGTCCGTCTCACAGGTCGGCTTCTTAGGTTGAGGTCTCTGCAAACTCCCTTCTCTTGACGCCGGCGTGCTTTCTAAGGCTTGGCGTGTTTGAACCTTCTGCGTAGGGTGGCTTCCTTCCTGGCATGCAACTTCCGTGGTGATACGTTCATCTTCTGTGGTGCGGGTCGGGGGGGCGGCGCTTGTTTTCTCCCCTTGTGATGATTCCCCAACAGTTCGACTTGAATGTGGTGCGGGCGACTGTCTTCCCTGTGCGCGGGTCGGCGTTCTCTTTGTTAACGTCGATCGACTTGTTGCCGACGCACTCGTGGATTCACTTGGTGTGTTCATACTCCAATCTGTTGCCGTAGCACTCTCTTCCGTAGTCTTGGAGCGTGCTGAGCCTGATCTTGTAGTTGGCATCTTCAATTTCTTGCTCCCGATCCGGCTCGAAGGACCAATTTTGTTGCGTGTATCAAGGTTGCTGGCGGGTTCTTATTAAAAGATGCACTGTTGGAGTATATTCCTTTATTTTCTTCCAGTTCCTTTCTTCCTTACTGTAATACTGCTGGTTTCGGAATACCTAACCGCAGAAACTGCCCTTGCTTATATAATTTCTTAGAGCCAATCAGAACACTTTATTTTTGCACACGGCACTAATCGGGATAGGCCGGACCAATCAGATTGCTTCAAATGTGCACACGGCACTAATGTTTAGTTTGTATGGGAATGTAATTTTGGCAGTTTTCTGTGGTTAAGAATACCTTACATGGATTAAATTATTTTTATAACATAGTAAATAACTTATTTTACATAATTACATACATTTCTTGTCATTTATTCTTAAATAAAACCTTAAAAAATGCAAAAATGTGTTAACGGCTCTCTTTACGGTAAAGAAGCGTCGTACCTTAGTAATTTGTAACGACATGGTACAAGTGGTGCCACCTAGTGGCTAAATGAGACAACTTAACTGAATTTCTACTTAACCTAGCTTAGATATTATGTACTTAGGTTTAATAAAAAACAAAGGAAATATTTATTTATTTAAACTTAGAACTTAACTTATACATAATCATTCAACAGTTTTATTTGAACAATAATAAAATTTCAACTTAGTTTAATGCATCATGTATCATCGTCGCTAACAATAATTGTAAGTTATCGGAATCAGTCCCCAGTTTCCCTGGGTATTTTCGGTATTATTTAATTAGACATACGATTATTTATGAAATATAAACATTTTTACTGATTTTGCCATATAAAATATTCGAGCAGCGAGTTTTAACAAACAATAATAAACAGCTATAAAATGTATAATATTTACGAGAATCTCAATGACTAATTCAAAAACCAGTTATTATTTCTGGTGCAGTATTTTATTGGGATTAGTTCACTATTGATTGGCGATATAATATTATGCTAATGCGATAAAAGGCACTCAGATAAACTCTTGCAGTGAAATTCCTAGAAATCCCTGGTGGTATGTACTACCTATTCTAGAAACTAGCTGTTTCTCGTGGCTTCACCCGCATCCCAAAGGGTTTTTAGAGATAAAAGATAGCCTACGTTCTTCTCCAAGGTCTAATCTATATCTGCACCAAATTTCAACAAAATCGGTTCAGCGGTTTAGGTGTGAAACCGTAAAAAACACAGAGTTACTTTCGCATTTTTCATATTATAAGTAGAGATGAGAAATTTTAAAAGTAAACAGACTTAGAATAGAATATAAATTCTTTATTGTACAACATAATATATACAAATGCTAAGTACATGTTTGAAAATGATAGAATGGTACAATGGGCGGCCTTATCGCTAAAGGCGATCTTTTGGACAACTATTGGATGGATGTAAGCGAAACGGAGAGGCGACAATTAGGTAGTCTGTGGTATATAAAAATATAATAGATACTGAAAATAACAAACACAACTCTCGCTGTACAAATGTCAAAGACTTGTCAAATACTACTCGATAAATTTGCTTACCCATTCCGTTGCGCCATTTGTGCAATGTACGAAGCGTCTAGGTACCACACTTTGGCCGAATCTTCAATACAGCCTGTGCCTGTTAGGAGCACGTCGGAGCCAGGCTCAAACTCGTCCCACATCATCTCGCTGACTGCCATTGCAACAACGTTCCTTAAATTGAATAAAACATAAACGTAACATACCATCACGCCTGTATTCCCCGAAGGTTTAGGCAGAGGTGTACTAATGTATTGGGTTCTGATGTGCAATAAACCGTATACAAATAAATAAATAATGTACTTCCACAGTTCACCGGTATGTTTATTGTCCCATGTAATATGGGGCGAGCCTATTGAGATTTCATAGAAAATCCCAATAACACTTTGCTCGACCTGGGAATCGAACCCAGGACGCTGTCAGACTGTCAGACGCTGTGGACAGTCAGTCTGTGGATGGGTGATCATTATTAACACCTCGAGACCCCGGGTGCCTCATAGAGCACGTAAAACTGTCTGTCCCGGTTGTAATACGAACACCTATGACAATCGTTAGTAGTAGTCGGAAGCCCAAACTTGACAGCCAGTTTATCATCAGGATATTGGTGCTGCCCAGATATTGGGTTGCGGAGGTTTGATAGCAGTCGCTTAGTGTAAAATACTGATGTTTAGCCGAATCTGGTTAGATTGGAAGCCGACCCCAATATAGTTGGGAAAATGATCGGAGGATGGTGAACCAGGAAGATGAACAAGAGGTATTGATAACATTATTAGTTATATTGATTTCTGATATTTACGCGAATATTATACATTGAAATAAAACTACTTTTTACGGATTTTATCGCGTATATTGATATTATTAATCCTATATAATCCTATAATTAATGGATTAATAATATCAATATACGCGATAAAATCCGTAAAAAGTAGTTTTATTTCAATTATTAGTTATTATACTCACCCTCTGCGGTTCTCCAGATCAAATCGCCGACTATAAGTCTTCAGATCAACACACACCACTCTACTGTCATCCGTTGAGACGAACAACAGGGTACCAGTCTTGTTGACGGCCACAGATAAGAAAGATAAGTTCTCTTTAATATCGTCACTAGCGATCACTCTTCTACATCTACATGTGTTTGATTTAATTGCATTTGTATTCACTTTCAATTCATACTCCATTATTTCGTTGCATTTTAAAGTTATGACTTTGTTGCTACCTGAAACATGTTATACAAAAATACAAATACAAAATTATTTATTGGGAAAATATAAGGTTACATTTCATAAAACGTTTTTGGAGCCTCCTTTTAAGCAAACAATGCCTGTATTAGAAGGCCCCGCTCTTTCACATCACTGTCGTACACTTATACTGACAGAAGTCAATATAGTGTACTTTGACCTTAAGGGTTATGCAACGTAAGTACATTTACCAGAATATAACTACTCGTTATATTTTGTTTACAAATGTTTACAAAGTACAGTGTATACAAGTTAGGTTTTTCAGCTATTGTTGAGTAAATTTCTTAGTAACAAAATAAAAAAAACCGTCGAAAAAACTGAAAAGCAAAAGAAATTTAATAGACCTTTTTTTATTTAACCTTAATACCTAACCTAAGTTCTTAAACTAATGTAAGTATACTTGATTAATTTTGAGTCGGTGCCAAAGAATTATCAAAATCGGACTACTCTGTAAAAAGTTATGCGTGGTCATACATAAAAAAAATACGCGTCGACTTGAGGACCTCCTCCGTTCTTTTATCGCCGGTTAAAAAGTTTGGGACACCCTCCCAGAGTAAGGAAAATACTACTATTATCACCAATCAAACAAAGAATCAAGCAGTGATAGCCTAGTGGTATGACCATTGGACTGCCAAGTCGAAGGTCTCGAGTTCGAACCCAACGCACGCACCTCTGACTTTTCGAATTCATGTGCGTATTAATAATTAATTATCACTCGCTTAAACGGTGAAGGAAAACATCGTGAGGAAACCTGCATACCTTAGAGATTTTTCTCGACGGTTTGTGAAGTCTGCCAACCCGCACTAGGCCAGCGTGGTGGACTATAGCCTAATCCCTCTCAATATGAGAGGAGACCCGTGCCCAGCAGTGGGACAGTATATGGGTTGATGATTTTATAAACAAAGAATCAACAAAACCGACGCTATATTTAACTCATTTTAATTAGATTCCTATTTCCCGGAACATAAATTAGGTTTTTCCGTACACATTACATAAATGTCATAAGGATAACTTGACGTCATTACTGTGACGAATCAGCCGCTCACTACGTTCTGTCACAGTGCGGCAATATAATACACATAGGTGCCTATTTTAGGACCAACAAGGAAAAATAGTAACATGAGTATCACAACCAATTTCAATAATTAATTGTATCTATTAAATTCAATGACGGAAAAAAAAAATTGACGGAAATTGTTATTGTTTCGTGGTTATAATTCACAATAGCTTAAAAAACATTGACCTACCATAAATAAAAGGAAATAATATTATTTATTATTGCATTTTCTAGAGATGAAATCCGACGAATGACCGGTGCGCGTCAAGGTGTGTCGCAGAGCATTATACAACACGGCAATGAAAATTATACTGCTTATTATTGCAATTAAAGTTTATATTCGCATGCAACTTATACATCTGGGAACTCTAACAGCTGAACGCGCATCCAGCGACAATGGTCGTTGCTATGCAAATATATCGACACTTCAATCCCTACTAATATTATAAAATGTGAAAATAACTGTCTGTTACGCCTTCAAGAGTGACCCGCTGAACCGATTTTGATGAAATTTGGTACAGAGATAGATTAGACCTTGGAGAAGGCTACCTTTTGTCTCAAAAAGCATTTTGAGATGTGGGTGAAACCGCGGGCAACAGTTAGTATCAAATAAAATGCGATTCGCCGCGCTCCGGTCGGGTAATTCGTACAGACAGCAACAAAAGTCGCTGAACATGTTGCAACCTTCAATAAGATTTTTAATGTAATATGAATTTTCTGACCTGTGAAGGTTGTGTGAAATCATTGCATATATGACCATTAAATATTTACCTTACCTTCATAATAAAAAATCTATGACAAGTTTTGGAGTTGTCATGTTTTCAAAATTTAGCTGTGTTGGGCGACTTTCGTTGACCGTACCGAAGACAATGTGAAGACAAGCTTAACCTACTAATAAATATAACACAATTACTTACGAGGAACTGTAACCATATCTAACACTATATCAGTCTCTTCAAACGTGATGACCCTCTCTTTAGTCTTCAAGTCAATCACATCTACACATTTGGCATTATCGTCCGTAGCTACGATGACATACTTGTCGTAGTTACAAGGCACACAGCAAATAATCTCACGATCCCGGTCAAAGTCTTGAATAGTCATGAAAATTTTGTTCCTCTCATTTTTTAGAGGGTTGTAGAATATAATCTTTTTGTTTGTGTGCATAATCAGATGTTCTTCGTTGTTTGTCCACCTGCAGTTCAGATATGAGCCCAAAATCGTTTCTGTGTCTACATAAGTGTTATTGTAGCCCTCTTCTGGTTCTGTGGACAGTCGCATTATGAATAGGTAATCTATATTAATATTATAAATAGGTAAAGTTTGTGAGGTTGTAGGGTGTAATCTACTGAACCGATTTTAAAAATTATTTTACCAATAGAAAGCAACATTATTTATGAGTGTCATAGGCTATATTTTATTCCTAGAAAAATAGGGACCCCTACTAAAACTTTAATAATGTAACCCAAGGTGTAAAAACCCGTGCGAAGCCGGGACGGGCCGCTGGTGCCATTTACAAAAATGTTGCTCTTTAAAATATTATGAAAATATATTTGACGTTTTGACATGTAGGTACAGAGGCCAGTACATCAAGTTACCCCAATCTGTCAAATTTCTTTGATAGATTTTCAACTTTAATACAAACGTGATAAGGTTCATATTCAATTGGGAAAACTTGACAGTTTTGGATAGCTTGACCTGCTGGCGTTTGTACCTCAATTCAGTTTTGACGTCAATTATTATAGTATAATCATAGTTTTTTCAAAGTATTGGCCCAATAAAACTCTTTCATATTCTGTTCAACACTTGAACTTGTTTCCTACATAATGACAAAAGGAGTGAACTTACCTTCTTCAATGATGTCATCAGTCTCTTCGGTTTCAATGTCATCGACGTACCATAGCTTCACAACACCATCGAACGCTAGCGCGGCAACGATAGGCGGGTTCTTAGTAAACGATACACCAATCCATTTGATAGGCGAGCCTGTGGCGCGGAGCTCTTTCCTCAGTTTGTTTGTGAAGATATGGAAGAACTAAGTACAAAACATGCCATTTGAATCCATATTATAGAGTATGCAAATGTCTTTTGATTGAAAGGGTCGGAGCGGTGCAAAATTAGGAAAATACTAGCCAATAGAATTGCTCAAAATGAAAGTCGTCGCTCTATTAAGGCTTCCATTGGATAATAAATAAAAATTGGTTTTCTAGCTCTATATTGCTTCTCTCCTCTCCACTCTAGTGGACAGACAGTCTAAGAAAATGTCTTTTTTTATATAGATTCATTAGGTGAACATACATCATATCACTTTGCTAACATAGTTCAGTAGAGGAACAAAGTTATTGTTAAGAACAAAATAACAAACCTTAATGAGCCCGGAGTTAGTCCCAACAAGTACATAATCCCGGAGGAAACATACTGCCGTGATTTTTTCCTTTACGTCGATGGTGGAGTGTTTGATCTCATCTACATTTTGTTCATGCCTGTTGATAAGACAAGGTCATTAGTTAATCTATCTCACGAAGATCTATGTTATGGACATAAAGTTCAAATTTCAATGATTTAATGGCTTTCATGAGATATAATTTATACATATAATATATCAACCAATGTGTGATTTTAAATACCTAACGCATAAATAAAAGTCTTATATTAATTTTAATATAAGGATTTTATTTATATCAGGCAATTTGCTTTCATTTCCCTAAGAAAATTAAACGCTATCGAAAAATAAAGACGTTTGAGGACAATAAGTGGGTTGCTTTGGTGTTCAATGATGAACTATGAGGATGCCAGTAATGTAACCGAAAAATACAACGGGCCTAAGACGAGAGAAAGAAAAAAACATCCAATCTCGCCCAATTCTAACAAAAAAACATCCTATAGTATTCCCCGAAAGAACTTACTCATAAATTCGACGTGTACTCGATAAATAATATGAGTCATTTGTTTTTACCTTCTAAATTAAATGGTGTCAGATTAAGAATAATATTGCTTTTGTGGCCGTATATTATTTGTAATTCCATCAATAATATAGATAATAACATAACGCCCCATCTCTTTACATTATAGTATATATAAAACGGTTTTGCGGAATTGAAAAGAAAGAACCAAAGTAAGAAAATTCGCACTGAGTTTGTAAAATTCAACTCAAGTTTGTACATTACATTTTATTCACAAGACATCATTTATTAATAACGGTATATGTGTGCCTCAAATGTTTATAAAACTAAGGGTTGTTTAGTGATGGATTGATTTAATAACCTGCTTTCAATTTTTAAACTATTTATAATCAACGTATTAAGCCCAACCATTTTTAAGAAGAGTTTTCGAAATTGGTCTTCAAAGCAAGCAAGGTTATAATAATCTCATGTAGTTTTCTGAATCATCTGTTGCGCAATATAGGATGTCTGGTTGGATATGAATTTGTCTCGCAATTCGATGGGTATGAAATATATGAAGATTTATATCAATAATCGCTGGCAGCTTAATTATATAGATTACTAACATAATTAGGTACAAAAATAGGACAATGTATAAAAAGTCTGTTAATATTTTTACCGTAGACGTAATTAATAAAACTAATGGTACCGCGCTGATCGAAATGCGATCTTATTATGTTCGCATTTCAATCGATAATTATATACATTTTAGCTATAGGCACTCCTTCTCCATATAAACTTTAACTATGCTAAATCTCATACTTCTCCGTGCGTGCAATATTCTTAAAAAGGGTTAAAAAGTTTTCGCTTCAGGTATTAATTAATAGATAATAATATAAGCACTTATGCAATCCGTTTATATAAACCTATTTAACGTATTTTAAACAATTCCGGGATTGATTAACCCATTGAAAAAACGCCTTTAATCTTCTTAGGCACCTCTGGGGTTCAAAGTTCTTTAAGAAATTAATAATTTAATTTTAGTATGGAATAACACTGTTATTTACCATTTACAATTCAAACGAAACTGTAATTAATACTGGCAAGAACAAAAAGGATAATAGATAAAAAAATACTCACAGAAACTCAAAATACAGCTCATTCTTATTGCAATTCTCCTGAGCGATTTGCGATGCTTTGGAATAGAGTATGCCTTTAGATTCGTTTTGTAGGATGCTTTGAATTATGTCGGTGCAGGGGTAATGGAATAGGTCGGTTCCATGGGTACTTAGGTAGGCTTTGATGTTGTTAATCAGTTCCTTGTCTAGCTCCTAAAGGAATAAAGCATGATTACCCAAAACAATATTACAAGTGGACTGTGTATAACCTCTCAAATCTGCAAGTAGCGTGAGTGCAAGGTACTATCTACGCTTGCTTTATGGAAATAAAATTGCAAGTTGCCATGATATACAGTGTTAATTTTCAATCAAGGGCCAAATTAACCGAGATAGTTCGGAACAGATAATATTTTCGATATATAAAAAAAATAGTTAAATAATATTTATTTTTTTATTTATGTCCGCCTCTAAAAAACAGAACGCATGGATAGGTACGCAGATACGTAGGTACGTAACTAGGTATTCAAGCGCGCCACACGTCGTAGGTAGATAGGTAGTACCTACTCGCAGAGCGAGGTCGTTGTCTTTATTGCGTGTTTATGAAATTAGACTTTTATTGGACATTTTAATATGCATTTTTTACAATATAGTTAATTAATTTGACAATAATGTTTAAAACACACTTTGGATTTGATCTTAACTTTTTTATTTTTTATTTTGGCTGGTCTTTGAAATAAGACCCTGTATAATGGCAGGGAGGTTGTTATTGGTGCGTCAAGGTTACATGTGCAGTGTAAACGCGTTATAAGTATGTTTAGAATGTATTTAGAAGTTACGGAAACGAGCTCATAGAGTTTTGAGATGTATTAGAAAATGTAAACAGGTACATGTACATCAAATTATCAAAGTGTATGTGTTTAAAGTACAGATATATCAAAACAAGTGTTAATAATGAATACACTTACATCTTTAACGATATTGCCTTCATAGTTTTGGAGATCAGACATTACATCAGCCGGTCCCGTCAACCTTACTTTGTTGCCTAAAAACTTCAAATTCAAGAACAATTTGCTGAACAAACTCCATTTATCATTGTAATTGTCCGTGTGCTTAATATGGTAGCCGATATAGAACGCGATGTACCCGTCGTCGATGATGTCAACAGGTGGGCTGGCATGGTTGTAATTATAGCTGTTGAGGAACTCGGCATGCAATTTCTTACTGTCATCCTCCCCAGTACTCTTCAAGTACTTCATTATCAGATCATGTATCTCGTACATATAATTTCTCTGTTCACGGTCGTAACACTCAATAATGAGTGACTTACTGCGCAGTTCTTTCATGATCGACTCCACTTGTGTCGCTTCCTTGTTCCATAGTTTACTTAGGACTTTGGCAGATACTTTGACATTATCTGGCAAGATTTTCAGCTTCTTGAATAACGGTAGTACAGTGTCGTTTAAAGAGTTTATACATACTTCAATGGTTTTCATCGGATTGTAAGTTTGGTTGATTGGTATACTGAAAAAAATAAAGAAATCAGCGCTTTTTTCCATAAATCATCCGATTTCGACCCTCGAGAGGGTCATCATAATGTAAAGAAATTACGTATACTACTTACAACGAAAAATGATTCTTTTTCTTCAACTCTTTGATGTAGTAATTCCACCTTTTGGGGTCGTCGATCAACCTCTCCCTGTTTTCAGCTAACTGCGCTCCAATTAAACCAATGTTGAATGGGCTACCTTTACATATTTCGTGTAGTTTCTTAGCCTGCCACGGCAACTTCGACACGGATACTTCTAGGGATGACGCGAAGATTTCCAACGATTCTTTTTCTTCTAAGCTGTTTTCTATCTGTGAATTGTAAATGTGTTAAATATTTTCTTGTTATTGGAGTATAATGCGTGGGAGCATTGAGTGATGTAATGCGTCAAATTGATTGATGGATTAATATAAAGTAACTATTAATTATTGGTCCCATAAGTACTTTAGATTTTTTGTGCACGTTAAGCTTTTGTAAATCTGAATACAACTTATGACCATGTTCTTAAGGTCGGTTTTTCTGAAAATTATTGTTTTTATCGTATACATCTTATCTATATTAGGTTGTGTAAACTATGTATAGAAAAATGAATGTATTGTTGATATGTCGGATTACTTGATCCTGTTATTAAATGTACCTTATACTGGAGCGAGTATATATATTTTGTACCGTGTACAAATATTACCATTTCTTATTTACCTACTTATGCAATTTTGGGTTATGATGCAAACCAAATGACAGCAATGGGGAAAATACAAAATCTGTTTGTCAGGCATTCTAGCCATATATGGTGGGACTCTATTTGGGAACAGGGAATCCTTACTCTCAGTATAAATATGACGTTAGTGTATTGTGAAGTTGCAACATAATCATTTCGCAATATTTAAAGAGCATTACACTATCTTGGAATAAAAACGACTTTGCATTTTAATAATCTAAATAACTATGACGTCAGTCACGTAATCGGAGGACTAGTGAGCTTCTGTGCTATCCCAGTTCATGAATATATAGGTATGAAGTAAAGAAGCATTTTTCCATTTACCAACCAGAAAAGTTATGTTTGGTGAATTATGAGAAGTTATGTTCATATAAACTTGTGAACAAAATTTAGAATTCTGATTGGTAAATAGGAAACCCCAAATATATTTTTACTCTATCTTGAGGGTAAAGAATGTAAATTTCAATATTATATACGTATACACCCATATCAATATACATTACCGACTATACGTAAAACAACTTACTTTAATGATTTGCGGATGATAATTAGCAACCACATTGGTGTCCCTCGTCGTTACCAAAATCTTGCATCCAATATCGAAAGCTTCTAAAAATTTCTTATCGTTGACTTCGTCCAACACTAGAAGACATTCCTTTAAAGGCTGCTCGGAGAACTGGGCCTTGAGTTTGTCCTTCAGATCAATCATAGTCCATTCGTAATTTGATGAGGAGTGACTATCGCCGTTAGAACCGATACTCGACATAGAAATTGATGAGTTCATGTACGAATTTTGCGTGTACATCGAGGATGCCTTCCTTAGCAGTCTGTGGAGAAAATGTGAATAAATTGTTTTGCAAATTCAACTTTAAAAGCAATTCGCTAGTTAGTAAAATAGTACCATAGAAATATCTTGCAAGATTGGTAATTAATAATGATAAATCTGCAATTATTGCTGTAGAATATAATGCATAAGATATTGTAACATTTCTTTAGTCAACGTGATGTTTATTAAAATTAGATTTGATACATTTGCTACCACACATTATTTTTGTGGTACTCATCGTCGTCAACCCATATACTGTCCCACTGGGCACAGGTCTCCTCTCAGAATGCGAGGGATTAATAGTGTACCACGATGGCCTAATGCGGCTTGGCAAAATTCAGTAGACTAGTGCTACTAAAGCAGCATATTCCTAATCAACCCTCTAAAAAGAAAATGATCAACAACACATACTTGCTTTGTTGAAATATAATATCATCGTCAGTCTTGCAGTTGCCAAAGTTGACCCAGAAAACAACGCCATTAAAGTTGTTAGTGACCAAATCAGGGTTGTCCCGTAAAGCGCTGAGGACAACACATGTCTTCCCCGAGCCCGACATCCCGTGAAGCGCCAGGACTTTGTGCCGCGTCAGCACCTTCAGGCTATTAGCTACATTTTGTTCCTGCAAGGTATTTGGGAATATTAATAAAAAGCAAATTATTTATTACGTTGTCCTGGAAGACCTTTGGCCTTTTATGCAACCGTTTGAAATCGAAAATAAGTCTTGTGGAACTTCTACTAACTGGCTCATTAGCTTAGTGGTCACAAGCACGACTGGTACGCTTGAGGTCCTGGGTTCGGATTCCCAGGTCGAACAAAGTATTAGATGTTCATGTAGGAGCTTGTATTTTAGTAAAAATACTACAGATTTGTGCCCGGTTAATGGGGCAATAGGTTCGCCAGTTAATATATCGGACTTAAAAATGTACTGGCCAAGTATGACTACACCTCTGTCTTATTTTTTGGGAATTAAGGGCGTGATGGATGGATATTTAACGATCCTGATTAGACCCGACTACATGACTCAAATTATTATAATACCCCCCAATGGATATGTAAAGAGATTCATTAAAAAAAACCATTAAGACAGACCGTTAACAGACCGACATAAGGACTGATCATGGGCATCCAATGTTCGGCAGTATAAGACTGCTGTATTATACACCCTTAACTTAAGGAAAAAAGTTCGCAAAATACGAGTCAATGCAATCTCTACGCCCTAAACTGCGTAGTTGAAACTGCGCAATAAAGAGTACATAATGCTGGGCCAAAATCCTGTTAGGTTGCAGTGTTGTGACTAAGATGATTTTTGCCAATTCTGAGAATTAGAAAAAAACTGGTTTTGGCAATTTATGATTGAGAATGCATTTCGAATCGGACCACAACCGCATGTCTATTATTTACTACGTATTTATAGGTATCTGGAATTTTGTGTACCGCCTATCGGTCAACGACATTTGCACTTCCATTGGTTTATTATGCAAGGTTACGTTCAAATGTCGAGAATTTAATGTGTTCGTGCCTTTACCATTGATCATAAACTATAAAATGATATGCTTAATAGTTTATTCAGGCACAGGATTATAAAATGCATCGTATCAGTTCTACATACAACCATGTCCTACACGAACTGTAGGTGTACAGTCACGAGCATCAATACAATGTTCTAAAGCGAAAGCGAAATTCTAAGGCGATTTTCTCAAGGTATTGACGAAAATTGTATGGCGTTACGAACATAGTATCAAAAGTCATTTCGCGAAAGAATCGCTTTTGACTTTTAGGAAGTGTATGTACATATCCTCATTACTGTATATTATTACTGTACACGTCTGCTTAAGCCTACGGGAAATACAGGCGTGATGCTTTGTACATATGTTTATGTTTTACTCTTGTGGGCATGAGGAAAAACTACTTAGCAAATAAATAAGCTCAACGCCTTATCGGAGGTAAGAATGTAAGATTTATATAATATCTACCTAATATGCATTAACAAGGTATTTTTTATGTATGTTTTTATAATTCATGTTAGCCCAATAAAAAACTTAAAACAACTGTTACGTCTAATCTGTATGATAATTTAAAATTCAAATACCTATTTGTTTTACTTAATGGTGATGTAAAGGGTGAGAAAAATTTGCAGGACAGTTTTTAGATGGTATATCTCCGGTCTCATACTTAACGATAACTTAATTTGTAAAATAAACTGACTGAACAAACGTCATGATGAGGTATGTTTTCAACAGACATGAGATTGTGTAGTTACAGTTAAATTAGATTACGTGTGCTAAATGATTTATCAATGGTATAAAGAATACGGGCTGGTGGGCGAGACTAGAGAAGAAAATATTGGACGTAATATCGCTAGACGATAAATGAACATAGAAAAGAGAGTGAATGAAGATATGACGGCTGACAGAGACGAATGGAACAAAAGGACATACTGCGCCGACCCCAGATAAATTGGGACAAGGGCAGGGAGATGATGATGATGATCGCGACAAAACAAGAATCATCGAAAACAAGTGTATAAGATATTTATGGCTTATCAATCACGACTGTTAAGTTTGCTCTCTCAAACTCCTCGCTCAGTAACCATTTCACATTCAAATAAAGTAAATGGGTAGAAGAGTCAAATGACTGAACGATCGGCTTCTGTACCACTAGTAGCGGATTCGATTATGGCACGGAACAAAATTTATATGGCCTACAGGTTGTTGTTCCTGGTTTGGGCGTCTGTGTACGCATCCGCGATAAAAGAGTAAGTAGAGTGGGGCAACGATTTTTTTAAATTTAGTACAGTGATCGTCATGATCTTGAGCGCTGACCTTCATCTGCGCAGAAGTGAATTATTGGGTCTGTTTGGTGGTATGACGTGAGGTGCGAGGGCGGGGGCGACACATTTCGATTATGTGATTGGAACATCACGCGACGCGATGTACCGGCCAGTCGTGAATGGTTCTGTTCTTCATGAGAGTTCAGTTCTTCAGTTACAAATACAAATTCGCAAACTAAGCATAGTTGTATCTTGAGGTTCGGCATGGTTGTGATTTGGTCTCCGTTATTCACGCACAAATAAAATCCCTACTTTTTCGCCTAACACTCAAGATCCATGTGGGGCTAAATAAGTATATAATTATCAACTTACGACTTTTGTTCTCCTCACGTGGTGATCTGGTAACCTGGGCACATCACCCTTGCTGAGGCTGTCTTCAAAGCTGTCATTCGGCATCGGATTATTATTTTCTATAGCAAGCTTTTCCCAAAGCCACTTGTAGTCCTTAAACAGGCTGTCTACAAAAGCTTCGTAAGACCCGTTGCTACCATTTTTTATCAATGACTCTAACAGGTACCGCGTTTGGTCGACACGTGATGACTGCTAAAATATTCAAAATACTTTATTATATATATTATAGAGGTGCCTACATTATGGATGGGAAAATTAGGTGACATCAGCTGAAAATTTCATGACTACGTAGTTTTTAGAAATGTGGCGGAACTATACATATATGGAAACATGGAAAACTGGAGAGTCGAATATTGTATCTAGCTACTTTGTACTCTATATTCGCCAAGACATTGTTTTATTTGTTTTGATGAAACTTCAAAGATTGAATGTTCTCCTAAAGTTATTGGCGTTGATGTCATATAAGCCTAGTAGGCGACCATAGGAAATCTATAGTTTTCGAGTTTCGCGTCAAGTTTCAGCTGTTCCCAATAACAAATCAGTCAGTAGATTTATTCACTAAAGATAGGATTATGACGAAAATGTTGTGGACTTATGTAAAAATTCTCTCTCTCTTTAATACGCAAAACTACTGACCGATTAATACATAATTGGAGACTGGGAATCTTTGGTGAGATCACCGCTCAGCTGATTGATCAATGCGTAATTTTTAGAAATGTGGCGGAACTAAAAGGAAAACTGAAGAGTCGAATAGTGTAGTAATTTATTTTTTACAGTTACCGTAGGTAGAAGTATTTAAAGGTAAAAATATACTAGGTACTACTATTATAAACTACTTATTTATTATTAGAAGCGGAAACGGCCCATGTTTTCCAGAGTTATTTGCTGGTCTCCCAGAAATATTATGCAATGTTACAATACCTATACTTAGTACTTAATATTTTTTCACACTCACAAGTTTCCACCAAATAGCCGGATATTGATTAAGTACATGTAATTACTATAATTAAACTAATCACTTTAAAATTCTAAACAAATCCTAATTTCAATTGTACGATATGATTGGGCATGTAAGTACTTACCAGTCGTAAAATATGATCGAAATCTTCAGTGGAAATTGCGTGCTTTGTAAACAGCTCATCCAAGATGAAAGGCACATCTAGATCATTGATGATGTCCTGCTGGTACTTCTGAAGCAGCAGCCTCTTGTTGTTGTCCATTTTCCCGGGTTACAACTCATCTGGAAATATTCGTATAGTGAGATTTTTGTCAAATACATCAGACTGTTCAGATGGGTGACATAAAAAAGGAAGAAAAATCTCATAAACGATACGGTTTACATAATCTTCAAGGTGCATGTTCAGTTGTGCGAAAATACGACCTTTTTATAGTGCGGATAATTATGGAGCATCTTCCACTTGGGAGGGTATTTCGGACTCGTGCCGACCAAAAACTGCACTTGCCTTCACCTGCCAGAATTTCACAGATCCCATGGTTATGATCTGTGAAATTCTTCACGACCATGAAAGCCGGAACAGTACGACCTCAACATACAACTTAATTATAAAATTACCTTTAACAGTAAATAGCGGGAAATAAATACGATGGAAAACGTTGAAGATGTTATCTAGTCGATCCGAGACACAAGTAGACGAATGTAAATTAAGTTTCACACTGAGCATTACTAATAGAATAGGTAACATACGACCTTGCGTATAGAAGCCACCTACATAACGAGATAAGTAAACAGGCAAGCACATTATTTTAAAATTCGAGAACATGAAGTCGTTGACCGTACTATGATTTTCCGATTGCCAAGGCCGAACGAAGAGTGAATCGCGAACGCCCCAAAAGTCATGACGGCCGCGGAAAAATAAATTACTTAGTTATGCTATTGCTACTTCATATATAATTTACTCACTAGGTATTATAATATACATATAAGTGCCTATGTGAGGACCAGTCCTAATTGTTCAGCTTTATTAAGTAGTTTTGCTATGAAACGTTTTTTTTACAAGTCGAAATGAGCAGGATTTATGGTGATGATATTCGATGCGATATCTTTAAAAAATAAGTTACCTGTATGAATTGAATTCAGTATCATAATTATTCAAAGGTACCTCCTGTTCCTGTGACTTCATTAAATGTATATATATATAAAAATACGCGAGTATCCGAATGCAACATTGTATAAAAATCTGAATTTTCATATTTACAAAGATTTAGTAAGCACACAGAATAAGAATTTTATTCTGTGGTAAGCATCTGCATAAGTCATAACTCGGAAAACTATCCTAAACATTCTAGAGTTAAATAAGAATCGGGCGGTGGGTTTTTTGAAGTTCAATATGTAAACCTACTCTTTGGAATTTACCATAGGTTAGTGCATAGGTATGTAGAACTGATACGATGAATTTTATAATCCTGTGCCTGAATAAACTATTAAGCATATTATTTTATATATAGGATATATGTTATGGTATAGGATCAAGAGTAGACACGAACACATTAGATTCTCGACATTTGAACGTAACCTTCCCTAATAATAAACCAATGGAAGTGCAAATGTCGTTGACCGATACGCGGTAAACAAAATTCCATATAAGTACCTATAAATACGTAGTAAATAACAGGCATGCGGTTGTGGTCCGATTCGAAATGCATTCTCAATCATAAATTGCCAAAACCAGTTTTTTTCTAATTCTCAGAATTGGCAAAAAACATCTTAGTCACAACACTGCAACCTAACAGGATTTTGGCCCAGCATTATTTACTCTTTATTGCGCAGTTTCAACTACGCAGTTTAGGGCGTAGAGATTGCATTGACTCGTATTTTGCGAACTTTTTTCCTTATGTTAAGGGTGTATAATACAGCAGTCTTATACTGTCGAACATTGGATGCCCATGATCAGTCCTTATGTCGGTCTGTTAACGGTCTGTCTTAATGTTTTTTTAATGAATCTCTTTACATATCCATTGGGGGGTATTATAATAATTTGAGTCATGTAGTCGGGTCTAATCAGGATCGTTAAATAACTTACCATCACGCCCTTAATTCCCAAAAAATAAGACAGAGGTGTAGTCATACTTGGCCAGTATATTTTTAAGTAAGATATATTAACTGGCGAACCTATTGCCCCATTAACCGGGTACAAATCTGTAGTATTTTTACTAAAATACAAGCTCCAATGTGCAGTGTATAAGGGATGTTTTACTGTCGTATTTTGAAGACTTCTGTAAAAGTGTTCTTTGTTCAGCGGGCAGAACAGCATAAAACTCATATTTCACGGAAATCCTGCATAAACATTGCGGACTGTATAAATAAAATTATAAAAAATGTATGGTATATTTTACTGATATTAAAACTTTTGCATCCGACAGCCATCGCCTCCGCTACCAAATTTTTGGGTAATACCGATATCCTGAGAATAGACTGGTTTCAGCCTTTTCGAGCTTTACAGACTAGCACTAACAATTATATTATGTGTTCGCATGACAACTGTACCGACGGCTCTACGTGCTCTCCGAGGCACGGAGGGGCTCAGTGTGTCACCCATTCACAGACTGACCGCGGCTAGCGCAGCTTAACCTCGCAGATCGGTTGATCAGCGCAGTTATTACTTAGCCACAAGCTTCAATGTTTAATCAACATAGTTAATGATTATCTTTTTGTATTTTTTTTTGGATTTTCCAGGCTAAGATTTTAAAGTTATTAAGCAAAGGAATTAGAATAGTTAATGATGTTCTACTAAGTAATATATAATATGATATACAAATTTCATTACGAAATTAGGTTGTCTGGTAGAGTATGCCTAAGGCATTAAGACCGCCTTTGTACACTTTTTGTACATTAAGAATAAATAAATAAAATAAAATATGTGAACAGTTCCTGTTACGGGAATTGAAAAGTGTAAGGACTGAATTAGATAGTGCCGATTTTCGGTGTCCATACATAACATTCGATATCCGAACAGTCCATAGCCTGGCGAATGATGACCGGTAAAAGTAGAGTAGGAAATGGAGCAGTACGATAGTTCAACGGCATCAAAAGATGCCAATGGCGATAGCAATGCCTATACCACAGCTATATTATCTGTGGTCTTTACAGATGATGACTCTGTGTTGTCAAACCGTTTGTTTACACACGATGACGGGGTGGATGACCCTAATGTGATAAGTATATTTTTATATTCCTATTTTTCTCTTGCAGTTCTCTATCTTTGATGTCTGTGTCGGAAATGTCGCAATATCCATAATTTTTTATAACATCTATTTCAATCCATCCTATGTCTTCACCAGGGAACATAATTTTGTATACCTACCTAAATCATGATCGTCCGACAATTCCGGGCGCTAAACCTCACTGGCGTGGTGTGACGTTCACTAGGAGAGCAGCAGTAGTCGAATATGAACCAGCTCACTGGTTATTATTATTACCACAGGATGGATTTTTACTGAGTCGCCCATATCGGCAGGCTAGAAGTACTTTATAGTAGCCGGCTACCCTAATACGATTAAGAGGCTACCCATTTTAGTGGGGAAACTGTAACTGAATAAAAATCATACCCTCGTGGATCCATGAGGATATTATCTATGATTTTATTCAGTTGCGGTTTTTAGTAAATAACCGCATTTGCCTTCGCTAACCATGCCCTATAGGCTATAGTCATGGCCGTCGTCGTGACATTCGGTACAACAATAACAGATAGCAGGGCACCCTAAGGTTGAAAGTTGTTTGGTTGTATGTGTGTGTATTTTGGCTATTACACTGATATACTACTTTCCAAGTGGACAGTTCAAATGACGAGGTCCACTTGGAAAGTAGTCTATCAGTGTTTGATGTGATTATTGTATTAACAATAATCACATCACTTCATAATGATAGTTTAAGGAGTTTCAACAAGTTCCACCTTGAAACCGCATTTGGCATAATTGACCGAAACAAAATATATTTCTATGTCAAGGTCCCCTTATCTTGTAGTAGTCACTGTTAAATTAGTGTCGTTTGAACGGAAACTGGTTAAGTAGACTGATAACAAACACTTATTGTCTATCTATTGGTGCAGAATCAGTGATTCATTGCATATTATGTCCTGACCTAAGGATTTAACACAGATGGCAAATAATTTTATACCTACTGCTTCCTCATTTACTGAATCAGCATGCAATTCATATAAAATAGTTTATTTTTAATCTAATTTTTGAATATTTGAATTCCTCACTCACATGACATTTTGAAATTCATCCAAAGAGGTTTAAAGAGACATTGGGAACAATTTCATAAAAAATCTTAGATCCCAAATTGATTTGATTTCTCTCTTTATCAGGATGACATAATTATGAGACTAAGATAGAGCGCTTTGTTTTCAATCGGAAACAAGTTGTAGATAGAATACGACGTAGATACGTCTTTGCATTCACCAAATTTTCTCATGCCGAGATAATGAATGAAAGGCGACTAACAAAAGAGATTTACCTATAAAGCGTATGTTAGCGGAAGCGATAGGAGGGTCGTCCTAGATAGAAAGACTTGCTTAAGTGCTAACAAAATTTATTTCAGTCTAAACAAAAAACGTATATCGTATCTGCATTTTCTCACAGTTAATTAATTTAAATTATAGCTGAGAACTCATGACTAAAAAATATATTGCATCACATTATAGTGAAATTTGTTTCGATAACATGACATAGAAACAAACACTATAATGTGATGCAATATTTTTTTTACTCATGAGTTCTCAGCTGAAATTTAAATTAACGAACTATTAGGAAATATGTGCAAAATGCGGATAAGCTTTGCTATACAATATTACTTGTTCAATCCACAAACAAACAACATGTTATGCATAGGTCATTAATTATATTGAGATAACACCAATTTCAAGTGAGAAAAAAAATAACATCCATTATTCCATACAACCGTTACTTGTAATGATGTGCAATGATAAACAGTTACGCAACAAAAAAAATGGCAGAATTATAGGCAACCTAATATGGACCCATGGCTCTGGCATTGCATATCAATCTTGATTGACTTATAAGTCATAAAATGTGTCAATGTTCTGGGCCTGGCACATTTGAGTGTGGTAAAAATAAAAACTTGCAATTAAATATTTTTATCTTGATTACTTCAAACTTACCATTGTATTAATTTAAGAGCTTAGGTCATATTCATAGCTGTATTAAAAACAGACCAAATCAAGCTAGCAAAGTTTAACTAAAGACAGAGGAACATCATTCTGTCAAGACAAGTAAAACAATGCAATTCTATAATATCGGTGAAACGTAAAGATGATCTCTAGATAACAGAGGGCAGCATTTATATTGAAGGAAAATAGCTGATTCACTACAAGTAGTTGGATTTCCCACTAAGTTAATGAAATATAATTTAATCATATTAGAAGTAGAGAGAGTACCTTTATGTATATATTATACTTACTTAATTTTAATAAAGTAAAAATAATTGTATAATACTTATGTAAGTACACAATTTGGATCATTACATTCATTGGCTACATTGTGATTTCAATATAAATATAATAATACATAATTTTGTTGTTGAAACAACCACTATGATATGATGCAATATTCTTTTAGGGATGTGAATGATGTGATGCAATTTTCTTTTCCTACTAGAAAAATAAGCTGTGAAAATGTGGTTTGCTGGTGGTATTCTAAGAGTATATTTCCAATTTTAACTACATAATGCAGGTGTTGCCAAACCTTTTTTCAAGGTCCTCAAATGAAAATACTGTGTTCAACAAATAAATAAATCTATTCTTTTCAGTTTAAGGAGCATTTACAGGTTGAGTATTTTGTCTCTGCACCCTATTCAACAGTATGTATGTTTAGTTTAAAGAGTATGGTTAACGGGAATGCCTCACTGGGTCTCACAGATCTCCTTTACTCTCTACGGTGCTCACTTTGGGTAACCCTGACATTAATAAATATTGGCATTCGTGTAACATAAAATTATAGTACTTTTACTGGATTAAAATAAAAAACTTAACATGCAAGTGAAAATTCCAAATAAAATTCACAAACACATTGAAAAAAATATTGGGACCCGTATGTGATTTAGTGAATTAAACAAATCATTTTAGAGAGGCCTACCTATTTATGACTTAGGTAATGTTCAACACCTTTGAACAGTAGTTGTAAATTACACTGTTATCAACATAGAATGTGTTTTATGTATAACAGGTACACATGTTATTTAAATTTACATACTGAAAGATCAAACATTAACTTTTACTGGTCAGAATAATCTGTCTTCTCTTCCCTATTATGTATCAATATCATGAACATGATCCTTTTATCTGTATTTTAATAACTTCATGGTTTGAAGTGTGACTTGCCAACATCAAGACAATTATTGTTTCTGCCAATTGATGAGAGGATTAAAATAATCAGGGCACTGGTTACAACAATTTTATGACTTTTTTCTGGAGTGGCATAGCATACAAAAAGATCTGCCAAAATTATTTATCTCAAAGAAGATCTTTGAGAGAAAGATCTCAAAGAAGATAATTGTAAAGGTTTATTTATTTAGAAAGACTGAAAACTTTTTATTGTTAATTACAGAAAACGCAATAAGTAGTCACATTGTGGTTACTCAAGTGTGGTTCCAGGTAAAATAGGTACTTATTTAATTAAGTAACTTGTAATTTGATAGCAAGGAACTGACAATGTCATTTGAGAAACAAGTATCTAAAACAAATCCAACTTGTTTGAACTATGCAAATTAGGTAATATCCTCAACAAAATGATAATCATTATTGTTTTGTTGTAAGTACAAAAAAGTTCATATTTCTAAAGTAGGTAAAGCTTATGCTTCACTAAGCTGGATTCCTGCATCTACACTGAGGTATTAACACAAGCAAACGTTATATATCTATATTTTTGTAGTCTTTAATATTAGAATAATTTTATTTAAAAAAATGTGATAATAATCTCTAATATCATTTATAAAAACGTCTCTTGGAAAATAACCGTTCAAAAGTTTAAATGAAAAGTTGCTACTTACTCCTTTAATCCCAAACTTCTAATCATATTTCAACACAGATTTCAATTTTATATAATTTGTTAAGATTTTATTAAAACAACACAGTCAAAACTTGTTCAACACTGTTCAAAACAACAAAGCAAACAAAGTGAACGATTGAGAATGCAACTGACTGAATGCAATGGCTCACGCACGAATCACGGAACTCGCGATGTAATGTCAAAACCAAAATGTCTTTTTTATGTATGTACAAGTTCAACAATTACTCATTTAGGACATAACAAAAATCATGACCCCATGGACAATCTGCAGCGAAACAAAGAAGACAATGCTAAAGATTGTGGCAGTACCTTTTATCTTCACGGAATGCTACGGATAACATTTGACATTACTGACATATTGTCTATTGTCACTTACATTTTTCATTGCACATAATGCCAATAAAAAATATTTTATTTTATATTTTTTTATATTTATGTGGCCTCTCCGAATTATTTAATTCATAGCGAAGATCTCATTTATTGATACGTAAAATAAACACGACGAAAACTCGATGAAGTGCCATCTATCCAATGAATCAAGAATTACACACACAATATGTTGATGTCTTGATGTCGAGTTTGATGTATTTTCTATGACATTTTGACGCTACTGTGTGTTTGAGCTACCCATAAAGAAAATTGTTAGGACGTTATTTTCTAAAATACTGTTCGTAGAGAGTAGTAGTAGTTTACTAAAGTTTTGTAAATGTTTGGAGCAGAGGTTTTCATAATTAATAACAGAATATCAGCTAACTTCATAGTTTAGTTCTCTTCCTAGGACTACAAAACCTCAAGTTACACAGAAATTACAAATATTTTGTAAGTCGGTTAGTGGTTTATATTTATTTATTATGACTATTATAATACCTATTTTGATATCAAACGGGACCGAAGGAATGAAGTTGAAGAACGAAATATTCGATCTCAGGGAGGATTCGAAGCTGCGTCCCTCCAGACGCTACCGTACCGTGTAGTGTCCTTAAAACAGATAATATGATTTACTTTACAGTTTTAATTAATAGTAAGTATTTAGTAATAACAGTCAAACTATTTATACAGTTTTGTGGGAAATTTTGTTTTTTTTTGCGAAAGAAGTATGCAAGAGTCGTAGCAAGTGGCGTTCTTTAGTTTCTACCTACCCCTATGGGAAAAAGGCGTGAGTGTATGTAGGTATGTATGTATGTATGTATGTTTATGTTTTATTACAATAAATAAATAATTATTACCAGTGTGTATACAGCTTTAAGTTTTTATAATATATTTGGCACAAATGCATGCTGAACAATTTCAAAGATAATAATATAAATAGCGAAAGAAAAAATGATGTCGGCCAGGACCTGCGCCCCCCGCATGATAATGCTCAATAAAATAAAAAATAATTTATTTAGTTGTTACATTTTATGAGTTTGATTTGATTTTGTTAATCATTTCAATTTATTTTCTTTAGAATAAAAAAGAGGTTTAAACGGTTTATTAAGTACCTATGTATTTAGTTTTAATCAAATGTTTTTGTCACTGTCGTAACTTCAAGCTTGCAACCTGGTAGGTATCTACGCACAAAGCACATTCAAAATTGGAACAACATTCATAATTATTAGGTATATTGGTACCGTAGCTCAATACATAATACAATTACTTACTTGTTACCTCTGTTACGGTCACTAATTCTGTGTATCTTTATAAAACATGACTTATTATTGTTATTATACCTACCTACTTACCAGGTTGAAGGAGAAGGAGGCGATGCTGGTTATCATGGATCACTTAGCAGCCAATGATAATGATGATGGAGATATTCCTGTTCTTGTTCCAGAACCAAGAGGTAGGTACGTACAAATATAATAAATCTGTTAAAATAGGTATAATTTTAAACGTTTGGAGGACAAAATAGGTTTTACTTAGATTTTTTGATACTGTAATAGGAAGAGGTAGACCACAATTTATTAAACTGTGACGCCACTGTTGAGTGCCCACTTATGGGCATTCAGGGGCAGTCCTCAAATTAAAAGGGCCATGGCCATTGCCACGTTGCCTATAATGTATAAAGATAACATGCACATTATTGACGGTGGTCAATAGAATTATAAATATACATATATACCATCACGCCTGTATTCCCCGAAGGGTTAGGCAGAGGTGTACTAATGTACACCCACATTTCGCCGGTATGTTTAGGTCCCATGTAATAGGGGGCGAGCCTATTGCCATTAACCGGGCACAAATCCAGACTCCGAGCTGCTACTGAGAATTTCATAGAAAAACCCAATAACATTTTGCTCGACCTGGGGATCGAACCCAGGACCTCTAGCGTAGCAGTCGCGCTTAGGACCACTAGACTAATGAGGCAGTCGAGAAGAGTAGAATTATAAAAACGATATTTTTGAACGACGAGATATTTTTGGGAGCCCGATTTTATCAATTTCTTGTCCGCACACGACTTCACAATTGTAATATAAAGTATGATCTACTTTACTTACATTACATAAAAAAGTAGAATCTATTAGGTAGGTAGATATAATTATAATCGGTGGTAACAGAAACGTCGCCTGTTAGTTGTAGATATGGAAGTTGAGACGTGGCCCGTGGATCTGAAACTAAATAATTTAATTAATGAATTTAAATAATAATTTTTCCTTCGTTAAATTATTTTAAAATCTTAGCATGGAAAATGCTAAAAAATACAAAAATATCTCTATACCTACTCCTAGTCGGATGTGATACAAATATTGTTACCAACGGCATCACGTGCATGCAGGTAGGTAGAGCAGATGCACAAGACCACCACAAAGGCTTTTTGGTTTGCAATATCTGTAAACAAACCATTCTTTTGAGGCCGGATCAAGGCCGCTCATGAATGGCGTTGTGGCGTGCCTAACTTTTAATAAGATTTATTGTAACCGATCTTGTTTTGACAATCACAATAGTGTGATTCTTGGCGGTAAACGGACATTTTTGTGTGGTCTCGACGTTTATTGTAAAATGTAAGTAAAGTCAAAACTGCTGCTCACACCTGGTTCATAAAAAAAAGTGAAATAATGTAACGATTTCTTGGCTCTTTGCATAGGTCTACCGTATCTATAGGTGTTATAAGATTTAAAGTTAAAAGCAATTCTTTTTAATTTTTATACCGCAGTCCGTTTTTAATCATTAGGTATTGAAAAACTAATATTTTCTAAGTAAAATTAAAGTAGAAGCGTAAGAGCAATATTTTTTATGTATCGCATTCTGACCAGCAGATACATTCATATTTAGCGTAGGTAGGTATAATAGTGTTATTTTACACTAAATACCTAATGCTCGCAACCACCATAATCCTTATCTAAGAAGCTTCGTTTTGACCGGCTTTAAAACTGATGGGTTGCTATAACAACTCACAAATGCTCCTTAGCGGCGATAGCGTTGAAACCAACCTGAGTTATGGTAATGGGCCCTCAGATACCTCTGAAGGTCCCTGTACTCCCTACACCGGCGGACCTGCATTTGGAACGTAGAAACACTTAATCTTAACGACATATAAACATAAAGATGTCTACTTTCACGTCACTAAAAGGCAATTGTTGTTAAATTTAATGGCACATAAAATAAAATAGTCTGACTCACGATAATTATTGACGGATAAAATAAATTATTTGGTGCTAGGTCTCGTTAGTGTTAACATAAAATTACGATAGTTCCTACTAGTACCTACTAAGGCAAAGGTTCAAAAATATTTAATTAACAAACGAGGCTGGATATGAATGTGACATTCCTTCATAGAGTTGCAATAGTTTACTGAATTCCATTTGTCCCGCACTTACCTTAACAATATAAACACAAACAAACTAAACTGAGTAGGTAGATGTTAAATATAATTTAATGAGCCAATTAACGTTAATTTCAAGAAGAGGGAGTAATTATAGAAATTATCCAATTTTGTTTGGACTTATTGACTGTATCATTTCCGTTTAGCAGGTCTTTAATATTGTTTGTGCGGAAGTGATTAGACTTTACTTAATTAGATGAGGACTTTTCATATCTCTTGAAAACTTTGACTTACTTTATACTTCATAGAATCATTGCCGGAAATAAAAAAAAATAATAATTATTTTAAAAATAAATAATTTCAGAAAAGGGCAACGCTGATTAGGAAGGAGTACTTACTTATATAGTTTAGAATAATTTTTTTTCTAAACATCAATTATAATAATTGTGCTTTTGAGTTTAGAATTTATTGTATGAAGATTTTATTGGTTTTACATATAATATTACCTAAAATTATTACCCAGACAGCATGCGACTGATGAATGCCATGTGATATAAAACCTTAATGTTTGTATCATTTTATTATTTTTAGCATGACTTATTAGGTAAATATTCAATAAAAGTTTAGCAGGTACACATCAGGCAAGCATTAGATCACTTTAAAACTTTGTTAATCGCTTTGAAATGGTTGATTATGGATGGAATCCAGAATCCATAACAACATTCTATCCAGAATCATAGACAACTACATGAAAATTACAGTTTTTGTCTATACATATATGTGAGTCTCTTTAGTAAGGGATGAGACCATTAAATAAGCCGCAACATGCTTTTCCAACATCTAAAAGAAATCACATTAAAGTAATGGACATAAAAATAGTCGATTTCGGGGTAAATATAGCTAGTTATCGTATCGAACTTAGCTTCTCGTCCTAAACTTACACCGAAGTTCTTTTGCGAACAATTTCAACCGTATTAGATTTGCTTGTCTCATGCAATGAAAAAAACACGTTTGAAAAATGTAATCATAATAAGTTAATTATCTAAGTAGGCAACTTCGTGTTTCACATTTAACTAATGTGCTTGCATCACACTACCAAATGTTAAGGAACAACCTTATTAATATGACATAGCTGTATACATACAACCAAAGGAAAACATAACATACCATCACGCCTGCATTCCCCGGTTTGTTTAGATCCCATGTAATACGGGGTGAGCCAATTGCCATTAACTGGGCACAAATCCAAACTCCCAGCTGCTACTGAACATTTTATAGAAAGATCAATAATACTGCTCGACCTGGTAATCGGAACCAGGACAACTATGCTAATAATGCCTTATCAGCTAAAGCACTTTTGGTTACTACTAAAGGCAAACAATAGTATGTTAAGTAGGTAATCCCATATTAGCCTTCTAAGGCGAGTCATAAATAGGTTGTATTAATTGGGTGCATAAATATCGCTAATATACCGGGCGGCATGTCGGTGTGACAACAATGGTAACATTGAGGTAAACAACACAGTTCGATAGTCTACGCACGTTCGTGATTGGTCATTTCAGTATATCTCTGTTAGACGCAAAGCGAATCTCGAATGAATTACGAGAATTGTTTACAACGACACACACCGATTCGGTCAAGATTTTCGATAAAAAGTTGAAGCATAAAGAGTGCGCCTGACATCATTTCAATAGCAAATTGTCGGATCTGCTCTTTGGTAGTCTCTTAAAATGCGTAAAGTTTGGTCAAACATGTCTTGAAAGTATGCATTTTAATTACTGAAATTTATAAAAAACTTCAAAGAAACGTGGTTATTTTTGGGCGAGTGAAATAACTTATTGTCACTCGTCCAAAAATAAATGTAGTATAAAAAATGTTATAATGCATAGTAGGTATAAAAAACATTCTGCATGAAAGCACGTTTAATACTTTAAATTTGTGTGAACATAATTATCTTATTATTGTGTATAGAAATATTAATAAATACATAAAATATATCCAGGTCTAGAAAAGTATAGGATATAATGCAGTCTAAATGTTCAATACCTACAATTTGTGGGTGTTCCTAACATAATTTATGACATAACGTGGTTTTATTACATTGCCGTAATTTATCATTACGCATTGATGTCATTGTACACCCGCCATTAACTGCGCTTATACGATTTAATTTTCGACTTTCCCTCAAAACATTGATGGCACCTAATCACGACCCACGGACAAGATAATCCTAAAATTTATTGGCCATAACAACAGACTGTCGTCAATCGAATTGATATTGTGGTCATACAGATTTATAAACAGTTTGGTGCTAATGAAAATACATTGAATTGCTATAAATTAGAGGCGACAATGTTCTGGTTTGGGGTGACCACAATGATGTCTATTTACAATGTGCCGTATTTGGGTTAAATAGTCGGTCACAAAAGTGAGACCACCCTTAATGTTTGGGTGCGTGGCTTTGGCCTACAATAGGAGCAAGATGTTTGGACTGCTACAAGAAATGAATGACGTAATTTATTGAATCCGTTGGCCAATGTGTAGGTAAGTAGCAGTTAAGATCACGTCTAACGAAATAACACATAAATAAAGTTATGTCGAAAAAAAGGAGTCAAATTTAACCACCTGAAAAAGCTCGAAGTATAAAATATTGGCACACAACGGCGACGTTCCGTCTGATAATAACTAATACCTAATTAGGAAATAGGTATTCTGATTTGATTACAAAAAGGAAAATAAATAAATAAGGTATCAATTTTAAAATTAAATATCGGGCATCAGACTTATTTTAATTTAAGAATTATTTTTATATAATATCGCGGTTATTCTCACGAGCTTCCATTTGGTTCATGACGTGTCTAAAATTCTTGTGGACAAAGGGCCGGGGGCCGGTAGGGCAGCCAGGAGCGTAGGTAGCTTCGGCCGCGCGGCCTTCCGTCAATATCGTGGACAGCGGGACACCATTGTCACTAGGTCCATTGTACCCGCTGACGCTGCGAAGCACAGACCTAAAATCATTAATTTTGTATCACAAAGCAAGAACCCACAAATCGAAGGCCTGAAAAAAATTAGGGCCCATTCAGGAGCGGTCACTGACACACGATGGGATGCGCACTCGCGTAGCACCATAGATATTTCGATTTGAGTTTTAATTATACTATTTTATACGAAGATGCGGCCGACAAAGAGTATGACGAGGATAAGGGGTCGTTCTCATATTGAAATTTATATGTGGAACTGTGGACTATGGACGATGACAATGTTTTTCCTCATGCATAACTTAGAACCGCGGTAGTAGGTCAATATTATTTCTTTAAAAATATCTTTGTTCTCATGTAGTCATATTTTATTTACAGCCGCGCCTCAGGCACTTGTAAAACTAATAAAACACATAATGCGGCTTTGTTAGTTTCGAATGTGAAGCATACATATTACTAAACTCTAGTTTTACTGTAAACGGATCCGTGTTGTTGCATAGAGTTATATAAATCACGGGGTTTTTGTGATTAATGTCACCGTTAAACATAAAGATTCATATTTAGTGCAGTCGAGTTTGTACTAAAAGGCTCCGTGACAAACGTAACCGGATTAACTAGAACTATAAATAATATGTAAAAAAATAAAACATTTCAGCTTACTGTTTACAGATAACGTCTATAATTATTTATTAAAATCCCTACATAAATTAAATTTTCGTGTCACTGTGTAAAGAACCTTTTAGAGTTCCGTATCGAAAAAAGTGTGTTATTAGAATAATATATGGTAATGGCCAATGTTTGTGTGTCTGCCGAAGGACCGATAGACAACGCCAAGTAAAGAATAAATGCAGTGACAGGCAGAAATAGGTGGTTAACGTCGAATGAAAGTGAAAGTCGGGGAACTGAATATTACTTATGACGTATCTACGTAAGTACGGATAACAAAACTAGATCATAGAGCTAGATAACTAGAGCTACCTGCAATATTAAAAACTCTCGGCTTCGCACGGGTGCAATGTAACAATAACATGCATGAATTATACATATAATATAAATCTTTCGGAAGAATTAATTATGTATTCGTAAATGGTAGTGAAAACCGCATTAAAATCGGTTACGGCGTACACAGGGCTAGACAGCAGGAAGCGACTTTATTTTATACTATGCTTAGATTTATAGCTCTACAGAACCCACTTTAGTTATCTTGCGGCCTTATTTGCTTTCATAGTACCACCAAAATATTTAAACAAACCATTCAACTATCAATAACGTGTGGCGTAACAAATGCGATTAAAACCGCTGTAGAGTCCCAACCACCACAGATGTTTGGGGTGAATTAAAAAGCGCGCAGAAAAAACCTCTTTGTGACGACGAATTTCGCTTTATCCCGTAAACCGGAATCCGCGACCCTCCCTACAAAATAATGCTAATCATAATGGCATTACATTCATTCGTCGGATTTTGTCAAGTATCCCGAGATAGGTCTCGAATTCTCATCATTTTTTTTCTGCTCCTTGTGCTTTTCTCATTATAAAACGTTAACGTAAGCGGCGGCTGCGATTGTGGAAGCTAATCAGAAATACGATTTGCTAATTGTGTAAACGACGTTAAATGGAGCCTCTTTTATAAGTCCATATTGAAAATTCATTAATATTGAGCTCAATTTGGTTTTGTACACGAATGATTTAATTCTAATTTACTACGAAGTTTATTAATACCCAATAACACTGCTCGATCTGGGAATTGAGTCCTGGACCTCAAGCGAGCTGTAGTTCTTACGACCTAATGGCTAATAAGGCAGTTGTTATTTTAATTAAATCCTGAAATAATTATTCAAATTATAATTAATAGATGTAGAGTAGGTACCGGTCGTTGTAGTGATGTACCGGTCGTACAAGGAGGTGACATTATTATACTTTAGTACATTATTGTACTATTTTTTAAAATATTAAATAAACTAAAGTTAAATGATAAAAGCTCAATTCCTTTATTATAATGATCCCTACAGTACCTATCTAAATTAATTTATGATCTACAATAATTCCGATAAATAGGTCATTCTCTAATATGCTCACATTTTCTTTTGCAATCAATATTAATTTTAAGAACCGTCGTTCACATCATAAAGTTTCACAATTTGAAAGGAATATGATTTAGGGAAAATAATGCACATTTGGTCACAATATCACCAAATAAAATAACAATATGACCTTAATGCCGACTTTACAAACCATTAGCACAACTGATACAAAATATTTTGACATTTACTACCACCAAATATGTATGGGTCTTTGGGGATTGCGGCCATTAGATCCCTGGAAACACGCTAACAAAGTGAATGGCAGACAGCTAGGAAGATCGATTCGATTTATGCGTTTTTTGCTAAATCACAATGGTCCCTATTTATTGACAGATAATAGAATCCAGAAACCATAGGGAACAGTTGGCGGGAATCGATTCAACTTGTAACGTGGTTAGTTATGGTGATCAAAATCACATGTTGATTTCATTCCCCATCATTACGTTAATGTAGTATATCTTGCCAGACCTTTAAATTATCGGCGAGCTCATCAAACACCTGTTTTGTAATACTACATTTTTGTGTAGATATATTTGTGGCTTTTGTACGCATAGTTTTGTTGTACGTATTTTAAAGCCCACTTACGGAAGAGATGTCACCGTTATTTAAATATTTATAGTCACGGATGAGAGATATTATAAACATTTTTTTAAATATCAAAGTCCATTGAATAATGATATAAATTTATCATAGGCGATGTTGTTATTCATTAGATATGTATGAACTACGACAAGCGGCGACTGATTCTATCTTTTATTTTCTCGTCTTTGTATGAACAAAAGAGTAACGCAGGATGCTTGTGTAATAAAACGTAGATTTAACATTTTCAGCGGTTTGTCTTAATCCTGACCAAGTTATAAAGAACGGTGATAATGTAAGAAAATGACAGTTTGTCGTCTGTTTAGTGAGAAGTTTGGGAGGTGGGGAAGGTCAATTTGTGCTGGTAGATGCATTTATGAAGAGCGGTTGTGATTTACAACTTCCTGAATGAGCGAGCGGCACGTTAGCACTGCACTTGATGCGACTCAGACACGTACTACAGGCTAACATGCGTATTAAATATTTCAACCCTTATTACCTAAGTAATTATACTTTCAAGAAAATGTTAAATATTACAATATCAAATTAAAAAACTTTATTGTTTTCATTTCCTCTTATTAGTAAACATTGTATAAACTGTATGCCAACCCTCATTAGGTCAGCGTGGTGGACTATAGCCTAATCCCTCTCATTCTGAGAAGAGATCTATGCCCAATTGCGGGACAGTATATTATAATAGCTTAATAATGATGAAATTATGTTTCGATCGATTTAAAGCCGTCTCAAATTCTTATGTAATTCAAATACAAATCATAGTCATTAAAAGCTGAAAAAATAAGGGCAAGCTTTTATTTTACAATGGACTAAAAGAAAATAATAATATAGGCGTGTCTGCGCTTTTAGTTACGAAGATTCCCAAATTCGCCGAGGCCAGCAATTGTTCAAATTGTTAGTAAATAATCGATTTTATTAAATCGGATATCAATAAATCCATGTTACGCCATCGGCTTCGGTATACGTCAGGTCGTTTGGAGTGCACTCGTTTAGATCAGTTAACTTTTTGCAGTACAATTTTTGTGTTTCACCGCCAAGAATGCCAATAAAGCCCTTTTCATGTTCCCCGACGCCTTTTGTTTCTCCAACTGAATTGCGTGTATGCTTTAACATTTGATTTCTGTGATAAAATACCAAAGAAACCGAAGTATGGAACACATTGCTGTACAGTAGTTCAGGCATTTTTGAAGTTATGCCGTTTTTGTGGTATTTGTTAATTTAAATTAAGAACTGTTATATAGAGGTTGATAGCTTTGTGAAATTAATTGTTGGCCGCATTGCCTAATTACAAATATGTTTTAAATGAGACTATACCTTTGATAAAAATACAGGATGCTATAAAAATTACTTTTTGTAACGAAATCTAGCGTAGTGCTACATAAAATATCGCTAATTACTTATTTCACACTTTAATCCTTTAGTAGCAGTATAGTCTATAAGTTCCCAAACAGGATTAAGTAAGGTTCGTTGGGTAGAACTCTTTACTGATGATGTCATCATGACTAAGTTGACAAGTGAGATAGATAAGACGGGTTATCGCAAATGCATCATAGACCAGGTAGGTCCCGATTTGTAGAACAAAAGCGAATTGTCAGAAATGATACTGTAATTGTATTGCATTATCAGCGATCATGTGAAAATATGCACGTAGTTCTCAGGTGATAAGAGGTGATAACTGTGAAAGATATTATATCGTATGGTATTGGAATTCATGCCAAATCTGTCTGGCGTGTACTTAAACGATAATTTAAGTAGGTAATCACTTGAATTATTATATTTTTCATAACGTTAACGATCGTTTGACGTACACAAGTATTCTAATTACCACGATAGCAAGATATTAAACATAATCACGCAAAAAGCTTTTAGTTATTATTAGACAAGGATTTACCTTTTATACTTTTGATATAAATTTATAATATTTGTTATGTTCGAACGCTTTTCAGTTGGAAGACCATTGAAGTTTTATGATTAGACAAAACAAACAAAGTAAGCACCGCCATGTTTATAAAAGCTCGCAAAGCGCGCTTCTGTTCATGCCAATCTTGCGGCGAGCAACTTGTTGCCGTTGTGAACTTTTTAACGGACAGAGACAAACATATCGGGCATCTCTGTCAGGGGAGGAGCGAACGTGCGCGGGGAGCGTGCTGCCACCGGTCGGTCGCTCAACTTGCCTTGCGCTACACTCAGTCGCTTCTCACGAGTCTTCGAGAGAGGCGCTTGCTGCACCTCAGCTCGCTAACTCGTGCCGTTATGTGTCGTACTTCGAAACAAGTTTGACGGGAAATTCGTGAAGTTTTCCGAACGCGTCCGGACTAACGTAGCGATGTGTGCGATAATATCGAGTCAAACGGTGACAATTTAAATAAAGTGACAGTTTAAAGTGAGTTATTCGAGATGTTATCGATGGGATTATTGGCTGTGTGGTATGCCGCTTGGAGTTGGATGTACTTGGGTGCCGGCGCAGCGTCTCTGACGAGCCGCGTCGCGGAGGCGCCACAGGAGTGCGAGTGGCAGCGGGTGTCGGGTGATGCCAGTGAATCCACTCGTGTCCAGCTGGCATGCTCGCTTCGGACTGCTGCGGGTGCAACAGACTTATTGGCCGGTCTAAGCTCCTCGCAAGCTCAACGCATCACTGTACTAGACTTACATTGTACAGATGTTCTCTTTTTTGAGAGTTCTCTTGACTTTGGAAGAAGAAAGGAAGAAGGAACACAGCTCTTGTCCCGGTTTCATAACCTAAAAGAACTGAGGATAGAGTCTTGTAAGATACGTTATGTTCCCTCTGCAGTATTGTCGCCGCTTAGTGGATTGAGAAGCTTGACTATTCGAACACACAACACGGATTGGTCAGCGATGTCCATGGAATTTCATAGGGACACATTCCGTGGTCTCACTGACTTACGAACTTTGGATTTAGGCGATAACAATATTTGGAACCTGCCTCCTGAGATATTCTGCTTACTATATAATTTGAAAGAGCTGAATATAACGCAAAACAGGCTGCAAGACATATCGAATCTTGGATTCTCTGACTGGGGCAATGGACCAACTGCACCTGGTAAATCCTGCAACACTGTATTAGAAACATTAGACATGTCGTACAATGAAATAAGGACTCTACCTGACAATGGATTGTCAAGTTTACGCGCACTTCAAAAGTTATTCTTACAGAACAATAGGATATCTGGTGTAGCGGACAGAGCTTTCGTAGGTTTGAGTGATTTACAAATTCTTAATTTATCAACAAATGCTCTGACGGCTTTACCACCTGAAATGTTCCAGTCTTCAAGAGATATCAAGCAAATATATTTGAACAACAATTCACTTAGCGTTCTAGCGCCTGGACTGTTGGAAGGATTGGATCAATTGCAAATATTAGATTTATCGGTGAATGAATTGACAAGTGAGTGGGTGAATAGAGACACATTTTCAGGACTGGTTCGTTTAATTGTTCTGAATTTATCCCACAATAGAATTACAAAAATAGACGCATTGTTATTCCAAGACTTAAATAACCTGCAGTTCTTAAGTTTAGAGCACAACAACGTAGCACGCGTAGCCGATGGTGCATTTTCTAATTTGAAAAACCTTCACTCGCTTTCATTGGCTCATAATAACATATTAGAAGTGGATAGTGGACATTTCTCAAATCTTTATGTACTAAACCAGTTATTCCTCGACGGTAACAGAATAACTAAGGTTGACTTACGTTCTTTCGAGAATATAACAAAACTTCATGACTTGGGTCTCAGCGGGAACCAGTTATCGGAGGTTCCAGAGGCTATCAAAACACTAAGATTTTTGACATCCCTTGACTTGGGCATGAACAGAATAACAAAAGTCACAACTACGCAATTCGAAGGATTGGATGATTTATATGGCTTGCGACTGGTTGGAAATAAAATTGAAAAAATATCAAAGGATACATTTTCTGCCTTACCCTCGCTTCAAATATTAAACTTGGCTTCAAACAACATAGATCAAATAGACGACGGAGCTTTTGCTTCAAACCAACAGTTAAAAGCAATCGGACTGGACGGTAACAAACTAGTGGACTTGAAGGGCATATTTACAAACACCCAACCACTTGTTTGGTTAAACGTTTCTAACAATGAGTTACTTTGGTTCGATTATAGCCACATTCCAACAAACCTTGAATGGTTGGATATGCATGAAAACAAAATTGAAAAGCTAGAGGACACATATGGACTAAAAGAATCGTGTTCGGTGAAAATGCTTGATGTTAGTTATAACAAATTAAGAAGCATAGACGAGTTTTCTTTCCCGAGTAGTATAGAGACAGTTGTTTTGAATAATAACAACATTGATAAAATAAGCCCAGGCACATTTTTACAAAAATACAATCTGAACAAAGTTATGCTGTATGAAAATAAGATAAGAACACTGGAGCTCGGCGCCTTTGTGATATCAGCTGTTCCCGATGACAAAGATTTACCAGAGTTTTATATTAGCGAAAATCCATTTGTGTGTGACTGCACAATGGAATGGCTGCAGACAATTAACCAATTAAGTGACCTCAGACAGCGCCCGAGAGTAATGGATTTAGAAAGTGTAAGGTGCTCTTTAACCCATTCACGGACCAGATCGGAAATGCATTTGCTTGAAGTTAAATCTTCAGAATTTCTGTGCGAGTACGAGTCACATTGTTTCGCGGTGTGCCATTGTTGTGACTTTGACGCCTGTGATTGTAAGATGACTTGCCCAGATAAATGCTCGTGTTATCACGATCAAGCCTGGGCCACCACTAACGTGGTCGATTGTTCGAGTGCCGGCTACGATCACGTACCGGACAGAATACCGATGGACGCGACCGAAATATACTTGGATGGAAACGACTTGAAAGAGTTAGGAAATCACGTTTTCATCGGCAAAAAAAGGTTACAAGTCTTGTATCTCAATAACAGCAATATCAACACAATACAAAATAGAACATTTAACGGTATTGAGTCATTGAGGATTCTTCATTTAGAAAACAATAAGTTAGAAGTATTGAGAAATACACAATTCACAAAGTTACCAAATTTGAATGAACTTTATCTCAGTGATAATAAGCTCAAAGTTATAGAAAATGACACTTTTAATTACTTGCCTTCACTAGAGTTCTTGGGCTTAGACAATAACGGTTACGTTGATTATATGCCATGGCGAGTCATTACTGACAACGATCCCCGCACTCGTGTATCAGTAGATGGGAATAACTGGATTTGCGATTGTAAAGACGTAAACCAGCTGAATCAGTGGTTGATAAAAAAATCGAAAGATACAGAGAGTATGATGTGCTACTTTGCTCATGGTCAAGCGATGAATAAAACCATTGCCACGGTAGCAAAGGAATGTAAAGCAGAGACCACTACAGAGGAGACCGGCACCGAGACACTGAAGCGATTATTCATTGAGTCGCATGACGGTGTCGAAAATTACATTCCATATATCGCTGCGGTGCTGATAATAGCAATTATTCTCTTACTAATGTGTGCTTTGCTCTTCATGTTCCGGGAAGATTTTAAATTATGGATGCATTCGAGATACGGTGTCAGAATATTCACTTCGACTCCGAAAGATATGAACGACAACAAAAACAAACGGTTCGACGCTTTTTTTGTGTACAATCCACGTGATGAAGACTTCGTGACTCGCGCGGTGAGTTCCGAACTTGAAAATATAGGACACACGTTGTGTTTGCAACACAGAGACTTGCCCTTGGTCGAGAGACGTTCAGGTGATAGTTTAGTGAGTGCTTCCGAAAGTTCTAAAAGACTCGTTATAGTGCTATCAATAACATTCTTGCAACAAGAATGGTACGCCGCGGAATCAAATGCTGCTATTCAAAGTGCAATCAATTCAGTGAACATTAGGCATAGACGTCAAAAGATAATATTCCTCGTGACGACAGATTTGAGTGCCATAAACATTGATCCGGACTTAAAAGTGTTACTTAAAACGTGTACAGTGATTGTGTGGGGTGAGAGGAACTGTTGGGAAAAGCTAAATTTTCGGTTACCGGATGTGGACGTGACTCTGCCAAATCGGACGCTTCATAACGCTAATAATATGAAAAGTGGTAATAGGGAAGCGTTTGGTCGGCATGGGAATCTGAGGTATACGGCGCCGCCAACATCCCATGATCCTTGGTACAAGTACGGGATGAATCCACCGGGTTTGATGATGTCGAGTCCGATGCATTCAACTAGCGCAAGCGCAGAAGTATCTGCGCGCAGTACGGAAGACGAAACATGTTCGGTGGCAAGTAGCGAGGGTCGTCCTGACGATCGTTTGCCTCACCACCACAGTTACGTTTCCATCGACAATCATCAATGTGAGGAACGTCCTCTAAGGCCCGCCCAACAAATTCCTATGTCGAGCACAACGCATCCTAGAAAGACTTACTTTGTCTAAGTTGTAATCATTGTGATGTAATACTTTTCTTTGTAAATATTATATGTAAACACTGTAAAAAAAAATAATTAATAAACTGGCATATGTTTAGGATGCAATTTTATTGTGTTAGTAAGCTTATCTTTGTTGGTGCTGTAATAATAAATCACATGATGTAACAGTTATCAGTCTTATAATATGCCAGACTTGAAAACTCTTTTTTTATTGTACTGTAAGTACTATTGATGTCTGTAACGAATTCTGAACATATTTGTAGTATCTTTTGTACCTGTTTGAATAGCATTCATTGTCCACTTCTCTTTTATGAGTTCTTTGTAGATAAAGTTATGTAAACGCAAACATTCCTTTTTTTGCATGCATAGGTTGTAATGTGAACGAGTAATACTGTATCTTACATACACTGGTACTTTAAGGTTCCTGATTAAGTTTAAGGCCTGACATGCCGAGTATTTGTGATAATGTTAGGTACTTACTATTTAATTTATCATGTGAAGTGAGAACTGTGTGAAAATTATGTGTTGTAAATACTAAAGATGTAAGTAAAAGGTATCGCAGAACTGAAATGTACCCTAGTCAATTGTAAATAGATAATTTATAAGTAGTATACGTAAGTAAATAATTTTGTGATGTAATGTTTAGCTAGGATATTAAATTTTTTCGTATTTATTACGCTTCCAAACGCAGAGTATGAATAAAATAATATTTTATCTACTATTTTTGCTTTTTAATAACTTAACATTATTATGCAACCCACAAGCACACTCCACACATAGACTAATAACTATTACACAAGATACAATCAATGGTTCGAAAGAACTTTCCAATATAACCCATATTATTGAACAGCAAAGAGACTAAATTAGTATGCTTCCTTACTAATAATGGTAAAAGCTCAAGCAAAGTTCGAGCGCAACCATCTGTCAAAGATGTCAATGATTAGTACATATTTAAAGTGTTGAGTCCATATAAATATAATGGTTACGCTTACTCCATAAGTTTCACGCAGACAGGTGTAGGCACTCCAAAGCTTCGAACAAATCTATTTACCTTAGTTATTTAAAACATCTAATAGGCCTGTCTCGTTTCTAATATTTTGTTAAGCTTTGCTCAAAAGGTTCACATTCTTAAATGTCAGATCAATCGTTACAAGAAGTATTTGCGTTTGAACATCTCTCCCAACATTTTATGCATATCTAAAATCGAAACAGGTGATGGAATAGGAGCAAACGTTCAAACGTCAAATAAGTTTTTCATATTGACATAATCAATTTACCGAACGCTTTGTTCCCCCATCCAGAGTCAAATGTATAAATATTTATTTTATCTAAATTGATCGAGTCGGATAAGATCACGCCCGAGCCCGTACGATTTTAATTTAAAAAGCGACCGCGACAGTGCGCGCGCGCCGATGGCCCGCTGCGAAATTATAAATCATCTGCCGACCGGGCCAATGATGAATAAACAGCATTTTAATTGACTTTTGATTATGGCGATGTCTCTTTATTGTTAAGCAACGGTGTGAGCAAGTGGAGCAATCGATTAAGCGTTAAGTGCATAACATATTATGTGTCAGTTTTCATTTGATACTTCAACTAAGGTCTAGCAGTGGTAGTCTAGTCTCTTTTGTGAGGTAGCGTAGGGCTGCGGAATGTAGAAATGAATATTACAAATTATTGAAAATATTACAAATTGACTTCAGTTTGATTTAGCAAAACTTTATCGCAACTGAGATTCCAATGAATGAAACTATTTACCTATTAATTTTATTTGATATTATATAGAAAAAATAAAAGTAATCATATTTTAAGATGAGCTGGCAATAAAGGTTTGACAATTTATAAATCAAATAATCACTTCTAAAGTCGTAAAATTATTTTTTCTTATATTAGATGCTTTTGAAATTTATTCGATATCAACTTTATCGAAGAAAAATGGCAAATAACTTAATCGAATCACTCACGTAACTTTATACGGATAAAATTCAAACGTCGAATAACGTTAAGGATTTAAATGATCGTCATCTAGAGGTCCCATGTCTATAACACACAGGCCATCTATTCAAGCGCCAAGAGTACGACGTGGGCCACTCATCACCTTTTTTTCCCGTGCAATACGATATCCGATCGTTTATTGTCCACGGACTATTCTAAACCCGTTCCAAATGGATCTTAGACATCTAAAACTTAGGTGGGAAATATCTAAACTCGAAGTGACAATTGATTATATTATCCCTTGTAGAGACAAAAAGCGGAATCGTTCGATTAGTTATGTCGTCGGCGAGCGTAGGCCGACTGGAAACAATAGATTGGTTCTGGTTTATGATTCTATAAACGTTTATGTCCCTATAAACGACCTTTTAGCTTTTGGTGAAGTTGAGATTGTGATGTTATCGGTGTCCGGACAGGTTTATTACAAAAGTATTAATGGCACTTCTTATGAAAATTCTGCAATAAATATGCTCGACATTTTTAGGCCTTTCGCAAGCCGAAAAGTGTTTATTTAAATCATCACCGGTATCTAAAACATTAGAGTGCATGTACTTGGATTATCTCATTCGATTCGTTTTATTCGGGTACGGAGAGCGATTAGGGCGAGACTGATGTCTGTCGACGTTTCATTGTTGGGACAACAGGCAAATTGCAATATTATAAATATTGATTTTTATTCTCGTTAAATCTTATAGAATTAACAAATGATTATTAAAAGACTGGCAAGTATGTTTGGAAAATTTCGTCATACTAGGATAGATACCCTAGCGATTCAAGTTCGTTCTTTATTCTTTGACTCATCATTATAGGTACGTATGAATTCTGGCATCTCAATTTAAATGTATGTGGGTGGGTAAATGAACGCTGCCTCTTATTAGCTAACTAGTAAAGTGTATCGAATCCTCATTAAATGATACTTCCATAAACGTAAACGTGACCGCCCATAGCTATCCAAAATCGTAAATACTCCAGGCCCAACTAATGAAATGTTTAAAGAAATGTTTAACTCCGTGAGTTTCGCGTAGGAAGTTCCGATGTCATAATAAAATAGTTCGGTTATGGCTTCATATTTATAAAAAAAAAACAAATAAATAAAAACACGACAGTCGAAATACAATTTTAAATGAAATTTTTATGGTTATTTACTTGTAATTATGGTGACATTATCAACTAAAATTATAGATAAAGTACATGGGTCTTCCAAGCAATTACTAGGTAGAGCTAGTAGGTAATTAGATTTTTTATAAAAACAATATGTACCTTTAATGCCAGCTGGTTAATTAATTACAGTTTTCTGTAGATGATTTACAATAACACTAGTTATCTATAGCGTTGCCCAATGCTCAAGAGTCCGTGTTTGTAATAATTAGGGTTGCAGCTGCTTCCGTCGGTAGGAGGAGTCACAGGTTTTTTTAATAAATGTTTCGCTGTTATTGGTAGGAGCGAAGGAAGGAATTACAAATTTAAATTCGCCAGGGAATAGCCCGTGACAGTGTTGAAAGCGGAGAATGTAACGCATATGCTGTTGTACTAAATTAGCTTTCCGCTTTTAATATTTTGAAACAATGTTAAACTGAGACTCAATGTCAATAAAAAACTGAGTCTATTTATTCAAGGCAGTTCGATTTTCAAACCAGTTTCAAATAATTTTTAAACATCGGTGAATTGAATCATTTACGTCTTAACGACATAGATAAAATCAAATTTTAATCGACAGAATCAAATTGATAGTCTCATCTTTGGCGTAGGTACGAAACTAATGTATTATTCTTTTAATTATAATTTGCAAACGTTAGAACACAAGCAATAAAACTTAAGTGAGCGATAATCGCTGATAACATCGCCAAAAGTTTTTGTCTCACAAAACTGATATAAAATTTCAAATGTGTTCATGAAAATAAAGCTGGAAATAAATTATTTATGAATACGTAAAACACCGTAGCTTAACTTGGGTGGCTTGCAAGATTTGGAAAAGATAAAAATTTAATTTTAATTACTATCATTGATTGGTGAGCGTGTAACCCCTAATTTCTATTTTTGATATACGTCTACGTTTTGTGGTTTGGAAACATCTGTAGGCCATTAGTCATATGAAGCTGCGGTATTAATATGTTGAAAGATTTTACCTCGTTATAGTCGGAAGAATGCATGATTTTGTGAGTAAGGGTAAATAGTGTAGGAGTACGATCCTCGTGGATAATTCCCCGGACGTGCTATAGACGGATGCTTTGAGATAACGTGCATTTATCTAAGTAAACACAGACATAATAAATGCTTCTGGGTTGAACATGAGTCACTACGCAGCAAGAAATAATTATCGGCCATAAGTATCTATTTGCATAATCTTTGTAAAAGTGTTCATGATTTTGTAGAACTTGTGCCTTGCTTTTCAGGTATTCAGGTATTGATCGGTAGCGAATATTAATTATATACTTAAGCATTATAAGATATTATAATATTAGATATTAGTAAACTGATGAGCTCGTGGCATAGTTATAACTACGCTGGTCAACCGATGTGCAGGTTAAGCTACACTAGCCGCGGTCAGTATATAGATCGGTGACCATTCTTAAGACACTGAGAACTCTCCATGCCTCTGAGTGCACGTAAAGCCGTCGCTCCCGGTTTTCAAGCCTGAGAAGCCTGACAACCAGTCTACCCTCAGGACATCGGTATTGCTCAAAAATTGGGTTGCGGAGGTTTGATAGCAGTTGCTTCGTGTAAAATATTGATATTCAGCCGCATCTGGTTAGATTGGAAGTCGACCCCAACATGAGTCACTGAGGAAAAGTCTCTGAGGATGATGAGATATTACCAAGGTATTCAATTAAAATTATTAACACAACATTAGTTACATATAAAAAGTAGTTCTTGTGTACACAAACATAACATTTACACTTCTTACTTCACTTTGACTTAAAATGTTATAATATTGAATTATATTTGAACACATCTGTGGTCTAGTGGTTCGGTGTGTCAGATTGCTGATCACGAGGTCGTGGGTTCGATTCCCACAGGACACAAATCTTTATGTGATGAACATAAGTGTTTGTGTTTGTCTGGGTGTTTCTGTAATATAAATATGTATTTACAAAAAAAAAGTATATAAGTATTATATCCATTGTCTAGTACCCATAATACAAGCTCTGCTTAGTTTGGGACTGATATGGTGCTGTGTAAAATTGTCCCAGAATATTTATTTTTTAATAACGCAACGTGGTTAGCAAAAATCTGGCATATGCGAATAATTTAGAGGGGTGCGTCAGAAAAAATAATAAGTGGATGAAATTGAATACGTTAATTAGGAGGCAGAATGTCGCATGCCAAACACAATACGTAGTTCGTTAAAACCAACCCCGAAGATAGGTGGTACAGCGCTCAAGCATCGAGGGAGGAAAAGTAAATGATCGGGTGTAGGTGGACTCTATTATTGGAGGTATGTTTTTCTCTGAGATTTTTTTAATAATAATTACAAACTGAATTTATATTTGCGTCAATTGTAATGCATATTGAAACGTACCTACCTATTGATAGTCACACTATGTGTGCCAGAGAAGTGAAATTGAAAATCGGATCTAAATAATCCAAAATCAAAGTTATTTAGCAAAGAAAAAGTTCGACTGCGGGCAGGATTCGAACCTGCGTCCTCTCGTTAGGTACACCAGACACTATGACTAAGCCACCGCGACTCCCACCCACGAATTTTTCCTTTGCTAAATAACTCATGGAAACTGCCAAAAAAAAAATATCCAAAATCAAGATCAGCTCCGAAAACAGCTACATGGTCTATAAGAAGCTATACAGTTGACTTGACACCTACAACGGAATTCGTTGCGGCTAATTCAATGTACCCGTCGTCCTAGACCGTCACAAAAAAGAAAGAACTGAAACTACTCAGCTCCACAGAATGTGACGTTCGTTTCGTCTCCAGTTCTCGGGCCCGTCTCCCCGGATTCACATTCCCTTTGCGTTTTGCCGCCACAATGCTCGAGTTATACTATCTTTTTTATTTCGGTCACGGTGCTTGAATTACGTAATTAGCAGAAGCTTATAGGAACTTTGGGGACGTCGCGTCGCTTCCAAATGTGATTAAGTACTGCCCTGAATAATTAAATAGGAATTTTATTTACCTGCAACCAATTTAATTGATACTTGCTTGCTGCATTTGTTGCCAGGTCTTTTGTTAATGGATGAGCATCGCAAATGGTAGTGCAATTCCACGCACTTGTTTGTTATCGTTAATAAAAAATTCAATTAGTGACAAGTGGTCACAAGTGCGACCTCAATCATTCATTTTATTGTATATCCGACCGTAGTACCCCAATACGTATCCTATTGTAACGGACCCCTATAAATAAAAATGCACATTTGGTGTACGACTCGATACAAAAGATTAAAAAGCGGGATCGCATAAAAAACATCAGTGGTTATCTATTAGTATCTAGTTAGAGTTACACGTACAGATGTTACTAAAATAATAATCCCTCGTCGTGGCGTTTCGACACGAATGCGGGGAGTTCGTGCGTTGAAAAAAATATTATCTTTACCTGAACGGTAAGTTAGTTAGCGATAGGTCCCGTTAAACAAATGTGTGCACACGAATAGACGAGGTGTTTTTTAAAGATTTGACAGGAATAAACTTCTACCAGTTGGAATAATTTAGCGTCGCTACTTTGTCGTAAGTTAAGACAATCCTGCACATTTCGAAGATGCTGAAGATAAACAAGACAGTTCTGGTAATTACATTAAAGAAAACTATAAATTAGCTCGCATTAGTCCTAAGCACATAAACTTCATAGATAGTTGTTGCAGTTGTGCAATATAGTATGCAGTGTCTAATGTCTATGTTTCTAAATTCACAAAACACAAACGCAGCAACAGATGGTGTTTATATTCGAAATCCAATACTCCCCTACTAGTGCAGCGAACATGAATATAATAACTACATATACAAGTAGTCATGTTTCAATGGAAGGAACTCAAAAGTAAATACACGTGGTTTGTTAACAAAACGAAAACAACTCAGACAGATCAGTCAGTGGCAACAAGTTCGAAATTATTTCCTGTTTCGAGACACACCCATCTGCTATTGCCAACAAATCGCTTAAGAAAATATCGCATTACAGTTTATACACCGAGAGCATTGAATGTGCGGATGTTGAAGCTTTGGGAGATTTCGGGGCGTCTTTTTGTGTTTTTTTGAACACATTACGAGATATTAAATGACTGCGGCTGAGGCCAATTAATGTGGATTTCACAATGGCTTACGATGGGCGTGCAACCCAGTTCCGACCGGAAAGGTTCGATCGCAATTCGCGATACACAATCGAACGAAATACGATGCCGTGTGAGGTAGGAGCCACCTGTACCGAGTCTTCCCTTAGTAGTTCGCAATGAAAGCGAAGTTGCACGGATTGCATTGCAACTTATACTTTAACGTTTGACTAAACCTGTTCTGTTGGCCTTGTAGAGGCACTATTTTGGGGTACGGACTTCAAGTTCAAATCTCAGCGGGGTTGAATAATTTGTCGCGGTGTGTTTAGGACACAGTAGGAGGCGCCTATCTAATTAGTGAAACAAGTTAAGATTTATAAAATACGTAGGCAGTTCTTGACATTAATTGGTTTGACAGTGTTTGCAGCCAACACGAAACTATGATGTGAAAAATAGGTGAGACGTAAGTAATTAATTTGAATGTTATAAACATATTTTAACGATGATCCGATGAAGAAATTTCGATCTTGATTCAGATGTAAACTTTTTCCAAAAATCTATGGCTAAGATCAAAGCAACCTATTTTATGTCTCAGTTTGAGCAGCTTAAATAAATAATCCAAACAGAGAAAGGAGCTTTAAAGGAAAGCTTTATTAAGCCCTTATTGATGTTAGTGACATGTGACATAAAGTAGTTTTTCTTTCATTCGAAACTATGCATCACTTAAAATTTGTAATAGTCTAACTATGCATCAGTTAAAATTAGTAGCTTTACTATTATTCTACTAATAAAGCCACCGTTCGTGGCTCAAACATTGGCACCAATGTGCGTAGCGCTACTGTAAACAGTCCGGCAGTCGCAGCGAGCTAAAATACAAACCTTTCAGTTTTCAGCTGACCATTTTGTGTGTGGGAGGTACGAGAGAGGGCGCTGCATCATCCTACATATATTTTTAATTTCTTTTGCTACTCTTTTATGGCTCACATTTTTGGAAAAGTAGATTTAGCTGACGTGCTTGTGCTTGAATGTTAACAAGCATTGCTTGAAAATACAGTGATATTCTTATAAAATCAGAAAGTTTGTGCTGTAAAGAGCACACAATGCCAGCCAGAACTGTAAAAAAATAACAAATGTATCCTATTACTCTCAGGACTATATAGGAAACTTACTATTAACTAGAGATGTAGTCGATTAAGAACCGAAGAAGGCAATTAGAAATTAATAATACCAATTAAACTGGATACAAAATCACTTGTGCACTAATCGTGCCAATACCGCGCTTTACAGACAATAATTTATATGTGGGACGACATTTAATATCCAAGTGATAAATTTTAAATATAGTCTGCGTACTGTGTGGTTGCCGCCTGTGGGGGGTTAAGCGAATAATTGTAAGGCCGGCCTCCCCGGCAATATATTACACTTTAATAGCTACCCTTAAAAGAACATCTTTTTAATTGCCTAATCTTAATCCAGATGCTAGGAGGTCTATTATATGATATATTGTTTATAATTTCCGCTTCTATCTGCAAATCTGTTGTTCTTATAGAACGTTTAAGTTACGAGTAATTCAATTTATTCATGGTCCTGTGTACTAGATAGTTGGTGTTAAAAGCACATAAAGTAATCCTATTATTATGTAATTCAAATTGCTTTCATTTTTATAGATGTTTGGGTGTATTATCCAATAAAATGATATGCAGCACATTTAATAAAATTTAATCATTAAATAGAATAAGTTTATTACGAAGCTCGCATTATAACTGTTACTGAATAGACATAGAAGGAATTATACGAGTTGTAAAGGTGAGTTTCATTAAAATTCACTCCGGGTGACTGAGACAAGTAGGCCCATACCAATAATAAACAGGATTTGGTTGTCAAGTGACAGAACGATTATGCTTTTTCGGAGTTTTTAGTTCCTTAACATTTAAATTTATACTTTTAATTTGTTCTTAGCCAATAAATATTTAGATACCACTTCGGTCGTAAACGTCATCTTTACTGGCTAGGTGTTACGAATACATTGGCATTTTAATTTATAAGCGCAACCATAAATAATACAGTCGACGAATTCGGAACTTTGTTTAATTATTATGGATATAATTTACTTAAATAACAACATTAATCCTCGAAGCACGCCTGTTTTGGTGTTCCGGTATCACAAAAAATACTTTAGTAAATATTCACAGGTCCTGTAAACTCCAACACTTCGACTCTACATAGAGTCGTCAGTCAATATCATGTTACATTAAGGCGATTATAATATTTAGCGTCATAAATAAAGCGGGTCACCCACTAAGATCGTGATAAATAACATGTAAAACGTTTATGGGGATATAAAGAGTTGTATCGAGCAACCGTTTTGTACCGGGGCGCTGCGCGGGCGCATCGGCCAGATAACTCTGGCGCGAACGCGATAAAACGAAGCTTGCGACTTTCGCGCTGCGTTTTGATGGACCGAAACGGGCCGGGTGCGATCGTACGAGCTGGCTAGCTGCTGCGAATGTAGTAAAACGTAAAATTAACTTTCCATAATTGATTCTTTAAAATGTGTGCTTAAGTTTAATTTAGGTATCTATTTATATTTCTAATATTGATTTTAGCCTTCGTTATCTATATACGAGTTAACACAATATAGAACTAATGTCAATAAAATAAGTAACAATAATAAGCCATTTTCAATTCATCAATCTATTGTCGAATTTAAAATTATATGAAAAGAAGAAAGAAAAAGAAAGAAGTTTGAAAGAACCAATTTTGATGAAGAGATAGATTTGACCTTGGAGAAGGACATACGCCTTTTGTCTCGCCTTTTGTCTCAAAAAGTTCTTTATGGTTCGAGTGAAACCGCGGGCATCAGGAAGTTTGATATTATTTAGTAATATAGCATTCGTTAGTTGAAGGCCGCACGCGTGAGTTCCCGCGCTATCGAGCTCAAAGCGCCCGCCATGTTTGCATTTCGATCCGCAAGGAACCTGTGTTTAAGTTGACTCGGGAATTATATCGCAGCGATTAGTGTAATAACTGGTTGGCTCGCGAGGCTTTTTCTTGTATCAGCGCATGCGCTTTCACTTCAACATCCCTTCGCATTGCATCGACGATTTCGATTGTTCGAATCGAGCGCATTGTTTTCCGCGCCATAAAATTTACCCGTTTATTTTATGATTGCCTTTATTCTATCTTGTCGGTGCAATTAATTTCAGTTTTTATTTTTATTCTCTGAACACTCAGAATCCAAGCTTCAATCGTTATAAATTGAAAACGAAATAAAATCAGGATGCCTTTTTAATTAGTTTTACGGCCCTCATTTATTCACCAAAATTCAATTTGTTAATGTTGATATAGATGGTTCCCTTTCGATGTGAAAAACGAAATGAGCGATTTCAAATGACTGAAATGATAATGCATCGCAATATCATTAACTTGGAAGATTGCACGGTGGGTTATTTATGCACGGACACGAACTCTGCGGGCCGGCCAGTGTGCGCCCACCCTTACATAAATCGCTACGCTTGTAACGTGAACGAAATTTAGAGTCGGGAATTGATTGCCGGCTTCACAAACATGGCGTGTTCGTGGTCTGGAGTCCGCACAGTAATGTAGTAGTGTGTCCTGTATTGTCTCGTAAGGGAATAAATATTGATTGTACCGCAAAGAGGCGCTTGTAATTGCGTGTGCGGCCGAACGGAGCTTTTATAAAACTCGTTGGAAACCGCACGGAATGTAAACCAGAATGCTCCAGGACATTAATGTGTATTTATTGAGAGCGTCGAGTAATGTTTTTATCGGTTGCGTTTAAAGGTCTGAACGTGGCGATTCGCCCGGATATGCGTTAGTATCGATGTCCTTTTGTTATTTAAACGATACAGATATCGTTATTTTGCTGCGACGTTTATATTATTGTCCACCGTTTGAATCGTACATAAATTTGTTAAGATAACGATGTAGTAATATATTTTGTAATCATGTTTGAGAATGTTGTCTTAATAAAAGTGTAACGACTAATATATTAAACAAAGCCGGTTGTTTATTTTGAACGGATGTTAAGTTGGCACTTATTCTTTGTGGATTGATATGTGAGCAATTACGGCGCATAGCAGCTGTAGCAGCCACAGTGTAGTACGATTAGTGCCTCGGGGATATTAAAAAGCAACAAGAGGTAGAGTGCCAGTGAATAAGTTGTTACACTGTCGTGCAATGTTTGTTATGAAGCGATTCAATGAGAAGAAATGTTCGCTTTTTATGCGATGACATTGGCTTTTAAAAATATATTTTCAGTTGTGTTAGTCATACGACTGCTCTGATAAAAGTTGTCTTTTGTTTTCATTGCGTCATTCAAGTGCGCACGAGTATGTGTGTTTTATTTTTGGCTTCAAATATGTATGAATAGCATTATGATGAAATAATGGTTAATTAGGTGCATCTTTGTTGTTGGTTGATTGTTTATCGCAGGTCATTAACATTTTTGTATCTTTAGATAAGATATCGTTTAAAAATATGCATCCGTGAGCAATGATAAATCTATTTTAATCCTCATTGAAAAAATACTTAGTAGGTAATAATTATGATAAAAGACTTACCTACTTATACTCTGTGTAGACAAATAGCGTTATGACGACATCGGTATTACGATGTAAGAACCTAATAAGTTTCGTTATTTTATTTCACGATGTAAAGGAATTTTATTTACAAATTAATTAAAAATGCAGTCAAAATTCAGTTATTTATTTATTGCACTAGAAAATGGGGTATAAAGTATCCTAATCTTTGAACAACGGAACCTTTTTTTAAATAGGCTAGTATTTAAAAAAAGGTTCCGTTGTTCAAAGATTAGGATACTTTATACCTTCAGACTATTCAATCTATTGTTCACGTTGAAAAAGCGATTAATAAATTGGAGAGTAGTCCAAGAGGAGACTAACCGCTGGGAACCGCCATCGATTGTTTCAATTTAATTCAATTAAATCAAGTGGCCACATCGGATGATTCCGCCTGCCCTGACTTGCCACTGCTGTAATATTTAGAGCTTAGAGTATGAATAAAACAAGCGCGTAGGCAATGCACTAATATCGATGGGTGATGACGTACCCTGTCAATAAACATATTTACTGTTAAAAATACCACGAATCCAAGCTATGACAGGGATTTATAATTGTCTAGCATTTTAAACATTCCAATATTAGAAAAGATGAAAAGCTTTCGTGCATCTGATCATGTTCAATCCATGAATTGCCCCAGTACTGGTCAAGTGTCACGGTTAAGCTATACATGCTGTCCTAGTGCCGGTTGGTAGACTTCACACACAGTGGAGTAACTTTCTGAAGCAGTAGCGTAGTTTGACTAATTAAAGCACATAATTTTGTCAACATATTATAATAAGATCAGAGACGAAATCATAAATAATTTAATCAATATAAAAAATCGTATTTTCATTCAGTTCCTACCAATGTCTTGTAATTCACGCATAATTAGTATCTATTGTTTGTTTTATTTAGACTTTGCTGTAAGAGTCGTTCACACAAGTAAAATTGTAATCAACTCAGATTCGACATGCGATTTTCGTTAAATCGCTTCCACGGAGTCTCAAGGCGGTTTTAGGTATCAGTAATAGGTGACGCATTACATTTAAGCTAAAACTGGTTTTGACGTAAGCTTTGATGATTTTGAGTCTGGAATTCCTAAATATCATCGAAAATTTGCTGTACCTCATGCTAATCGTTTTAGTAGACGTTAGAAAAGAAAGATAGTTTGAGGAACAGTTTATAGAAGTTACATTCTATAGATTTTCTGTGTAGTTATGGTAGAAACTAATGAAAGTAAAACTTTAGATGCTGTGGTTTTGAATTGCTTGAAATTATAGGTGTGTTATTTTTATTGACTTGTAAAAGTGTCTTTAAAAGATCTATTTACAGAAATAAATATCATTTAATCATTTAAATCTTCGTTTCTAGTAAGAAGATGGAAGTCATCTTCTCAAGTCAAGTTGAACGGTTGTCTTCTAATTGATCAGATTGATGCCGCATAAATTCTGGAGATAACTGGACGAAGTCTCCAGTCACTAATATAATTAAAATCAATTTAAGACTGTACTGTACACGTCAAATCTATTGATAAACGTCCACAGTTATGTTCGGTCAAGACATCTAAATTAATTTGTTTTAAAACGTTGTTTTGCCTTAAGCGTCAAACAAAAAACTTGGTATTTCTCAATCACCAGTCGCTTAGTGGCTATTAGCAAATTAATACTAAAAGTTTCATAATTCTATGCATAAAGTGGCGATTAGATGAGTCATAAATTTGATGTATGCTAACTTTACAACAGTTGCAATGTTTTGTATGAATACAAAATTTAAACCGTCAATATCTCTTCCTTAATACTTGGGAAATAATGACAGAAAAAAATCGTGATAGTATTTAGGGACTATTTCGTATTTACCATTTGAAATTCTGTTCACGTCATTAATGCGATTATGAACCGCTACAGTTTCTGCTTGAAGCATTCGGTTTAATTTGCTCGTTTGCAGCATTACCCATTCAGTACAAATTTTGATAATAATATTGATAACACAACCACACGTTATACAATAATTTCTGTTAAGTACAGAATTCATAGGCGATCTGTAATATGCGTAAAGCGTAAAACAATTGTGGGATATAAAAACGTGTGGATTTTACGACGGATATCTTCGCATTCTTAGTAGATTTGTTTGTTCATTTGATTCCGGATTCCCATCAAGAATTCCTCTCATTTATGGAATCGAACGAAGTTACTGTCAATAAAATCTTTGTATTTGTACTAGCGAAACGTTTTACAATGACTATCAGGCGAAATTACAAATAATTGCCTTAAAGTTTAAAGACAAATTGCTGTAAAGTACCAAGACAAGTTGCTGTAATGCTTGTGTAGATAATTGCGCAGGAAGTGATTATTTTGCTATTCAAAGGTGTCTCAGAGAGCAGTTTTAAATCCATTACACCGTGGATGTCACACGGCAATTTTCCAGTAGCTGCTCTTTCGAATTTGCCCACACACAGTCGGGTCACAATCAAAATGAGCTAATAACTATCATCTAAAATAGTTGAGCAGGCGTCAGTGAAAATTATGATTAATATCTGTTTAGGTAACGGTGTAAGACGCGAGATGCCGTGCCTACTGATGGGAATGGCTGTTGGGAGCTGCGGCGTTTGCCTTCAAAACAAGCGGGCTCATAAAACAGTGTCAGATAACGGCACAGGAGTTTTCAAAACATTGGTGTGTTTCCTACTTCGTTGGTGGTTTAGTGTTAGTTTGTAAATGACGCAGTTTTCCTGTGTGAAACTATTGCTGGTTTTTCACGACGGATGACAGGCGTAACCGCGAACTTCGCAGCTCTACCTAGTGTTTCACAAGCTCATTCATTGTCTGTGGCGTGGTGGCGTGCAGTAATTTCTATTGAATTCTAAATATTTAAAGGGCGTCAACTAGATGATGCCCGAACGAGCGGTTACTTAGCTGTTGATATCCGTAATAGTACTTTCTATCATTCACACGTTCTTGCAATTTCTTTGTTCCGTGAAATTCCAACTTTTTGTACAGTAATAAAACAGATTTGTAATGGGTTACCGGCGTTCATTGCTGATGGAGTCACGCTTTATCGCGTCTAGGAGGCGTCCGTTTTCGAGTGTCTATTCTTACGGAGTCTTCATAGTATGCCTATGCAAATAATGTTTATTCAAAACAATTGGCATTGAAATTCCGAGCCTATAGGCTATAGGCAATAGATAAGATTGAGGTAGATATGAACGACATGATCGCGATCTCAATGATTTATATTTATCTTAACGAGATTACCTACATAATTTCTTATCTTGTTTATACAGTAGAACATAGACTTTCAGCGCATAAATCTAAAATATCTAGTTCCTAAGATTAACTAGTGTTTACTGATTTTCTATGTAGGAATTACACATTTTGAACGCATTGGGAACGTTAATCAAGTGTTTAAAATACGAATGTTGTGCTGTTCGATGTTGCCAGTCTTACAAGTTGGACATAACATCGCGGGATAGCGCTGGGAGGCGGCCTGCCGTTTCAATGACAGCCCCCTATTTAATAATAGTCCTCGCGCGGAAGATTATCTGTGGTCGCTAGTCGGTGCGTCCGCCTAGAGCGCTAGCTAGCAGGCCTAGTAGCCCTGTCCGCCGTCATTATGCAATTGAAACTTAGTGAATTATTACGCACGATAATAATCTCCATAAATAAATAAATGGAGCGGTCGGCTCAGCGGTAGGAGATTATGTTGTGTTGTACTCTCCAGAGGCTTCCCTGTTCCGTGACGTTACTATATGAATAAGAGCCTGTATTTTGTTTACCTTAACTTGTAAATGATTTTTGACATTGATTACGTGCAACTCGTTTCGTTCGCATATTCTTTTGTATATGAAAGATGTTGAAAAATAGGGTATCTAAGCTATTTTCATAAACTATTCGATTTCGTAGGTAGGTACGTATATTTCGTGGGATTCCATGTAACCTTTGCCTAGATCGAAGTGCTGAGCATCTAAGTACAGACGAAAAGACGCCCAATTATTATCTATTAGTATTTACATTAGTATATTTTTAGCTTATATAAGCATGTAGGTATGCTATACATACTAAAAATATTAGGTAGGTATAGTTATAAAATCTTTACATAACAGAGACAAGCGTGATTGTCTTATTCTTCATAGAAAACTACAAAAGCAATAAAAACGTAACATACGGAAGATGTAAATGATTTTGATTAACATTTGACTGCTTAATAATGACGATTGTACACGATCTTTTATAGTCACAAGAGCGTTGCATGTCTACTGTGCATAGATACTTCCTTATTGTATCAGATTCCTTCCTTCTTTTTTAATATCGACTCTCACTATTACTCAACTAGACAGAACAGTAAAACTGTTCTATAGTTCAAGCGTTTTAGTAAAAAAGCTCTACCTTTTTAATCCCTCCAATTTTGAAAGCCTGCAACAACGGATTGTCTGTATTGGCAACATAAGCTTCAATTCTGGTTTTTTAGACAGGGCAACTGAAGAACATCAGAAAAAAATGAAGTTTGTGAAGTGTTAGCATTGACCGCTCTCTGTGTGATATTTGACTGACTGGTCAAACAGTGCCAAGCCCAGAAAAAAACTGTATGAGTAATTCACTCTTCAGTACACTTTTATTATAGTATGGAAAATCCTCATGAATCATCTACCATGGATGTATTTCGCCACTAGCGACTTGGTCATGGGATCCGTGATTTCGACACTTGGTTATGGGTTCCGTGAAATTCGCCAGGACTCTGTGGAAACCAGGACTAAACCCATCTTCTCACGGAATTAACAATTTTATTGGTTCTACGAGTACCTCGCGGAAGTTATTTCGTCGGCCGTCGGGGAACTTCTAGACAGTGCTGTTTCTTAGTACCAATTTATTTTAAAGGCCTTTTTATTACGATTCAAGTATATCTGACTACTTATCGTGATTAGTTTTCCGGAATAACACTTATTATTTTACGCCAATGTTGGTTTCCTTTTAAAACTGCACAGGTCGAGGTAATCAGATAATTATCTCCAGATTTAATGTGTTGGATATACTGCCTTATTGGTTTTTAATGTCCTCCGATCCGTGAGCCAGCTCATAGGTGGTCCTAGGATAATTTCTTCACATGATTTTATTGGAGAAGCGCCTACATGAATAACCTCTTCCGGCCAGAACAATATGAAAGTGAATGTGAACACGCCAATGTTGCCAATGCACTTTATTTTATTATGCGCATTGGCCGATAGGGACGTGAAAACATACAGAAAACCCTTATCATTATGATAAGGTGATAACAGAGTAAACGACCTTGTCAATTGTAACTTACTGACTCCGACCAGTCGACCGAACGTACACGGGCACACCCGTATCTTACTTTAAAGTAAAATGAAAAGCGGCTTGCTTCAATACCTATTAAAAGCCAATACATATCACCACAGGAAATGACTACGCCACATTTTTAATGACGTCACCTCTTTTGATGCGGAACTACTGGGACTCCTAGTGCAATCCAATACGTTCTATGAATACGGTATAAACACGTGTTATCAGCGGATCTGATTAATGCAATGTGTGTGCCGCGGCGCGTGCGATCCTGTAGAGTACACGACTTGAGCAATACTGTGAAATGTAATTCTAATACAGTGTCAATACGATAAATACGTGAATTGAATAGTTTTTTATCAGATGGATCAGACCACCACTGGATGAGCCATAAAACTTCCTGTCTTTCAGTATAGAGGTTTCCTACGTCAAAACATAGACACAATGTTGAGTGGTCTCAACATTGTGTCTTTTGGCTCAGGAATGGACCATCTTCTCTCAGCAATTCTACTTTATCTTACTTATCAGACCAGTTAAAGATGTACGTATGTAGAATACCCAAGCTTCTGTAGGTTTGAGGGATAAGTCAGACTTAATAATGGAAGCAGCTACCAGTGCAGAAATAACGCTTTACCGAGCTAACCAATACTGTGATTATGGGAATTTGGGCCAAGATCGTACATTATAGCGGTTTGAGGGCGGCCCGTGTTCATCATCATCATTATCATCATATCAACCACAAGAGGTCCACTGCTGAACAAAGGCCTCCCCTATAGACTTCAACAAGGACCGGTTATATGCTGCCTGCATCCAACCACTTCTAGCGACCCGTGTTCAAAGTTTACGAGTCAATTGGATGATAGACTCATCTGTGATTTGATTGTAAGTTCCACTACGTAAAACGGGATTAAAGGAAGTCTTCAAAAGTCCATACAACTCAGCCCAAATTTGTACCTGAGGTACATGACAGCTGTCAAGTTGACAGTTTTTACTATGAAATCACGAAGGAACTGATATTACTATGCCAAAATTTGACAGTTGACAGTTTTTAATAATAATAAATAGCGTAATACAGGGTATTTTTTATAAATATACCCATAACATATATAAACAATAAGTGTACCTTCAGTACATCATTTGGGCAGATTTTGGTGACATCCTTTGATTTCAATAAACCATAACACTAAGCCTTGTCAAACATACTGGTGAAAGCTCATAAACCTAATAATTTACTGCAAATAAATATCCTCATATCACATACTAGAGACAATAATTTCCGATATCAATTCCTAAAGGGTTTCCCGGGTTTCATCGTCGACCGATCAATTATTCCATATAGTTATGTCTCGAAAGGCAGTGGGAATTGTGGACCGGCACCGAGGTTGCTCTAATTGAATTTATGCAGGATTGCGACCGCCCTACGACGAAATGGTTTATTGCTAATTGATCGAATATTGAAACTGGGATATGTTATGTGTTCCGTGATATTGTTCACTATGAAATATGCATGATTATGTTCAGGTATCGTGTCTTTTACAATGTTTTGATTTCCTGTCGATCTATCACGACTTGCAGAATATAGAGCGGTCGTATTAATTAAAAAAGGTTCTTTATTGAGAATCACAAAGATCTTCATGGAGAATTCAAGCCAGAAGTATCAGATATCTTCATTCATACCACCAGTCTCCTGTGTGTGTCTGTCAGAATTATCACAACTCCCACATGTCACCCACAATTCGACAGTATTTTTATGTCCCATGTAATAGGGGGAGATCCTATATGCCAATCCAAACTCCGAGCTGCTACTAAACATTTCATAGAAACCCCAATAACACTTTGCTCGAACGGGGAACTTGGGTAACGAACCCAAGGACTCTAGCGTAGCAGTCGCGTTTAGGACCACTAGACTAACGAGGCAGTTGCCTCTGCAACTGCCTCGTTAGTCTAGTGGTCCTAGTCTAGGGGCAGTAGTCAGAATTATCAAGGTGAAATAATCACCTGTATCGGTCTAGTTAATTAAATAGGTAGGTACTCCGATGAATAATACTGTAAGAATAAAACTGTGATAATAAGCAAGTATAATTACTAATAAGTTATTATAATACCTTATTGGTGAGGTTTTTCAAAAAGGTCGGGTGCGTAGTACTCGCAACTGGCGTGTATGTATGATAAGATGTATGAATGTGGTTGAACCGAAAGAAGTATGCAAGAATCGTAGCAAGTGGCGTTCTTTTGTTTCTGCCTACGCCTATGGGAAAAAGGCGTGAGTGTATGTATGTATGTATAATTACTACGTTCTTAATTAAGAAACTTGTTTTGATTGTAAAAGATACACAGTCGCTGTGTATCTTTTAAATTTAAAAAATAAATGTATGAACACCATAACATAAATATTAACCGAAAATGTATCGAAATTAATCGAACCCACGACCTCGTAATCAAATCGTAAAATACTCGAACCACTAGACCACAAACGTCAAACGTCATTATATATTATGTAATGTTTCTCCTTTATTTTTGGAAGTTAAACCCTGATTGAGGAACATCCCAAATGTCAAATAGGCTATTTGACATACAATTTCTTCTTCAAAACCGTGTACCCTTAGTATAAACAGTGTATTATATATGTAAAAGTAATTGATTTCTGACATTTACGCGAATATTATACATTGAAATAAAACTACTTTTTACGGTTTTTTCCGCGTTATATTAATATTATTAATCCCGACGTTTCGGACCCTTTACAGCGTCCATGGTCACGGGTAGACGGGCAGTCTGCAATATGTAAGAGTACGTTAGACCATTGCTTAATTTACCTAGTCTATATACCAAATGACCTAGACTATACTAGATTCTCACAAAAACTGATTAATAACATTGTTTTGAGTGCGTACTCCACTTCAGATAATATGTAATCTCTTCCTGCACCGCATGATGAGTCAGTTTGATATCAGATAAAAGAAGTGTCCTATTAATAATACGAATATTGCGAAAATAATGAAAAACTTATTAGTACTTGTATCCAACTTATCGGTAAGTCAGGATGTCAACAACGCTATATGTTTTTTTATTTATTTATTAAGGGAAACAAACATCACATAATAGTACATAGGAATATAAATGTTGAAATTTAAAACACATGCCAAAACAGTTTCCACAAAAAAAAAATCAACTAGTAGGTATGCAGTTAACGATGTGATGAACATAAGTGTTTGTGTTTGTCTGAGTGTTTCTTATGTATTATAAGTATATATTCACAAAAAAGAATACAAATATTATACCCATACTCCAAGCTTTGCTTAGTTGGGACGAGATCGTGCCGTGTGAAATGTCCCAAATATAAAAAAAAGGAATGGATATTTGCTAAAGTCACCACTTGAAATGCTACCTAATTGTGCTTATACCACAGATTAGTTTATTATTTATTTTGTATCGTTATTTTGTAATTTTTGCATGCCTAATGATAAAATATGGCTGAACTTGTATTCTCTTCTTTATGTCATCATGTACTGTACCCATATTTGCAAAATAAATTATCTTTATCTTTAAAAAGTGGTAACTTTCAAATTAACTGACAGAAATATGTATCATTAAATTGTGAATATATGATGTGCATAAAAATTACTTAAATGTCTATATTGTTGTAGTAAACGCATTGATTATCTTTCGTACCTCGAACAGTGTGTAATTTTAAAACTTGAGCTGCGGAACCATACTATAATTACGTCCAAAACAAACAAAGCACACTCAAAATTAATATCCAGTACAAAATTGAGTTGCGCGCCATAAACAAAACAAAATCAGCATCAATAAGATCAATGTGGTCGTGCACGGGCTCTTATAAAAACTTAAAAGTTAATTACTAATCACTATAAAGCAAACATTCAATTTACAAGGCGGGTTAATTGCGTTGGCCCGTAAGATGCTTTGTAAAAAGTCAGCTAAAAACCGTATCTCAACTTATTTCTTAATTATAGACCAATTCGTGGCGGCGACGCAGGCTACGTGCCAGCGGAGGCTTGACGGACATTGGACATCACAAGGCAGCCTTCACTCTTAACACCAAGGCTTAAGATCCATTTTGCAGTGACCAGCAAACGTTTGTAGTCAAACATTAGTAGTCTCGGCAAATGGTATCTCCAATAATTATACGGTTTGGATAAAGGTTATCAGCCTCTTAATGTCATGTATACGTTCTTTATCTGCCAAGATCTGCACTAATTTTATTATGCTTTTGTTGATTTTTCTATAAGATACGTTACCCCAGAAAAATTTATGTAGTAAAAAATTTCTGTTGAGGTATTTTATGATTAATAAATATAGTAAAAAAATAAGGATGATGGTGAAGCGTTCGAATTAAAAATAGAGATACTTGTATGCATAGTTGCATAAATGCAATTCTTAGTAGTACTTACTTTGTAATTGTGCCCGGCTAATAGCAATAAGTTCGCCTCCAAATACATGTAACATAAAAACATACCCGAGAATTGTCGTGCAATTCAGTACATCTCTACCAAACCATTTGGGGATACAGGCGTAATGGTATATTGTTTTATAGTCTGTTCTTTACTGATCAATATATTTTATCGACGACAACCCCAAAAGAACTGATAGAGAAAGTAGGTAAATCTTTCAAAAAGGTTACAGCGTGCTCACATTAAATTTAGTCCTGTAACAACGTCACAAATAAGAATTATGCTTGCCCATTTATATTTCAGTGAGACTTATGAATTTAATTCAAGAACGGTCACACACTTCTCACAACAAGACAACACAAACATTTCTACGAAGATGGTGTTTAGAGCTAACTTGAGTCGACTTAAGCTCACCTAGCTAAAGGTAAAGTCCTATTGTTGCGTAGCCTTGGGTTAGTCGAGAAATGGAATGGCTGCTAGTCCTCAGACGGTATTAAGCCCAAGCACTCTAATTTGAAAAAGCCAGACATATAAATTTTGTTCTAATCCTACAATTGTGTGAGAGAGGAAAATTGGACGCAATTTCGTACGCACTCGTTTGGCCTTTAGGTTGCAAATCGTCACTGTTTATTGCATAATGAGCATAGGGTGACACGAAAAAGGCCATTCTGAATACATAAATGTTTAGCACAGACATTAATAGGTAGCAATTGCCAACCTACATGATTTCGCTCGAACATCGCAACATATTCGTTCCATACATTATTGTAATGATGAGCTCTTCGCAATTTGATACACTTTTACGTTCGCGGTTTAATTTTGACGGGCGAACGTGTTTTGTTCACTTTCGAATACACAAACAAAGTTGTCGGAATAATGATCATTAGTAATACACCATGTTGATTGTAAGAACGAAAGTTTCCACCTACGTTTTTTCTTGCCTCATTAAAGTATTCACAATGTACTATTCTGCTGCCGTTCAGAGGAACAAACGTATAGGAAGCAGTCGTTTAGAAAATTGCCTTTATAACTAGCTCACTAAACTCTTATTAAGTTGGAGTCGTTTTAATTTTATACGAGAGGCATTGTGCCGTGGCGTGTTTATCCTGGATCTCTGAGGCCATTTGTCGCCGTGAAATCCGTCTGAGTGACAAACAATACGGGATGGGGGACATAATGTTGTGCCCCGGCTCTGCCTCGACACGGACTCTTGTGTTCCTCGTCTGCCGACTGCTACGCATTGCTCCTGCAATCCGGTTAGCTGGTTAGCTCGGCCCTAAAAGGTCTCAGGCGAATATAATGGATTGTAATTGTGTTCTCATAAGCGGCGCACCATGTCGCTTGTTCGATTCCGCATGTGCCTACGATTGAGTCAGCGATACACGAGTAATGCTGTAATTGACGTTTACTATGTTCTTGCTCATTGTTGTAGGATGATATGTGTCAAGGCTTGGCTTGGGAACGGAGGCGGTGATCTCCTCTGAAAGTAATGTAAGGAATTCTACGGCAGCGAACTGTTACGCATAATATGTACCAGGATTATGTTGCTATTCTATCTGTTTTGTGCATTTTACCTAAATTAAATAATTAAAAATCTTAGTAATCCACTCATTTCGTAATTAAAATTACTTACATTTCTTTGATCCTATTCCGGCTAGATTTCATGGAGAAAGCTTTAAAATATCAGGGATACTTACCACATCTTTCCCATAATACAGGTATACAATGTATAATAATTGTAATCATTTTGATTTTGAACTAGAGGTAGGAAACTTACCTACCTCTACCTATATCTTTTGCAATATATTTTTTGTATTTCGTACAGTATAATTATACTATACGAAATACAAAAAATATATATAAAATGTATAAGAATTTGAACATTTCCGTTAGATCTCTATTTTTAACACCTATGAGGTATTCAAAAAACCCCTCAGAACCTGATCCAGTTCACTTGGTAGTAGCATGCAAGCTGTTGCGTGTCTTGGATCGTTTTACATATTTTTTCGAGACAACTTCTAATACGAGCTACTGTCTTGTTACTCTTAACGTTTTTTGTTCCTAATTCGTGATGAAATTCTTGACATTAGAGGCAATTTCGAGAATATGATAATTGTGGAAAATTATTGGCTTCGGTTTCTTCCTGTCTGTCCCTTATTATAAGTATACTACTTAGTAGCTCATACATTGTTGCTGTAGTTCAGTAAGTACCTTAAATTTATGTGACATATTTCTGCTATTCGTACATGACGGTCCAGAATGTGTTTATACTAGAATTTTACGATCTTCTCTATGACAGCTACATCGCTAAACTGTAGTGTAATATACTACGAACCGATCGGAAGAGGATCATTGTTAAAAGTCTGGATAATCCGATATGAAAGGTTGGATTCAAAATTTGTCACCAAACGTGAGATTTTATCATACAATGAACAGATCCTAGGATTATTCCCGTCTTCAGTTGACGTCATTTGATGTCACTTAAGTAACCAGACCCAAATCATACTCCCGAGTTGCTACTGAGAATTTCACAGAAAAACCCAATAACACTGAAAATTTGGGAATGGAATCCAGGACTTCTAGCGCAGCAGTCGCGCTTAGGACTACTAGACCAATATGCCAATGCCAATATGGTAGTTATATAAGGCAGCCTATAAATAACCGTGATATAAATATGCTCCCCACAAATAATAATAATTATGACCAATTCTCCTCTCTTAGCTATCTATAAACTGTAGTAAGAACATCACAAGACATGACAGCAGAAGATAGATTTAGATATACAAACATGCACAGGTTTTAACTGTTTGGTGACTGGGATTTTTTTATGAGTTTCACGCAAATCTGGTATCGTCGTGCGACGGGTTGTTGAGCTCCCTCTAATATGGTCGAGCTAGACAATGACTGCATGCGTGCTGTCAGCTGGGATTGGCCTACTCAAAGACGCTGTAGCACTTTCTTTAAAAGGCCATTTCAGACATTTCCCTACATTGTGACACTCACATATTTGATATTATTATGCCTGGACTTTAAAAGAGAGCATGATTCTCTGAGTTCGTTTCGGTGTTTCTTCTCAGAGGTCGTCTGTTAGGAAATGCCGGCGCCTTTTAGCATAAAAAATTCAAAACATTAACTTGTAAAAGTGTCATTAAAAGATCTATTTTCAGAAAATAAATATAATTACATTTCAAAGATTCGTTTACAACTTCTTTATTAGTACTAACAACTCATAGACACCAGTTGGCAGGGATAGAATTACACTTCACTGTGTTACTAACAATAAAGGTAGCGCTATTTTCCCATACTCGGTATGTTATAAATTCTAAGAACCATGTTCCGTATTGTAGACATCTAATGCACAATATAACTATGTACTCATTAACATATCTATAGCGGTTTTTTTATTTGCGATTCAAATGAAACTGTATTAATTGTTTAAAAGAAACAATTCAGAAACTGCTACGATTGAGGTCCTGGGTTTAATTCCCAGGCCGAGTAAGTTTTATTGGATGTTGTGTGAAATTTTCAATGATATCTTGGATTTTGGAAGTGCAATACGTTCCCCCCTATTACATGGGACCTATACGTACCGGTGAACTTTGGAATATTAGTACACTCTGCCTAACCCTTCAGGGAATACATGATGGTATGTTGTTGTTATGTTATGTATTTATAGGCTTCTTGACTCAAAAACTCTTTGGTATTGACCATATTGGTATGTAGGGATTCTAGGCCTATCTCCCTGTTTATTTTCGATTGATATGATGTCAGGTAAATAGAAACGGATTTTTTGTTAATAATGCAATCACGATAACATTCGCTAATATTGGTAATAGGTGACCAGATTGTTTGCTGTAGCAGAAAGACTTTATTGTAAATTTGTGGAAGTTATCACAATGTCTTTAGATTAAATTTCGCTTACATAATATAGAAAACATTAACAAAATAAGCGAAGGCTTCCTGCTGATCAACCGGATAAAAGTATAATCGAATATCATTATTACCTTTTTGTTCCCATAACCCGTTCACATCGCGAGAGTTCATTGGAGCGTTAATTGAATTAAATCGGAATTATTGTGGACGCAAAGCAGAACGATTAGACAGAGTGATGGCACGCAGCGATTTGTCACAGCCGAGGATCGTGGGGCCCCGTGGCTTACGTTCTACACCGGCCACGCTCGCACTTCCGCTGCCATTCACTAATCGATCAAGTATCGAATATCACCCACCATTCATCACGAAATCGATCGAAGAATCAAACGTTTGAGATATCGATTTCACGGACACGTTCCCCAACGTTTGTCAGGTTATCACCGTTAAGATTAGTTTTGTTCATCCGATGTATGTTTTTACGGTATTCGATTATACTGGAATCTGATTAATAAACATATTTTTTGGTTCAGTTATGTAATTGCCTACATATAATGTGTACAGAACCCGTACGGCAAATAATTTATTTATTTTACTTAAACTTAATCGACTGCAGACCAGTGACATTAATTTAAGATATAGGTATTCATTCAGTAATCTCACAATACTCCAGAGACCAGACTGACGAAAGCGAGTTCCATTCGTCCACGAACACGGTACACTTAGGCTTGGTGTCAAGGATAACGGTTAAGACAATACAACGTGAAAGAATAAAGAATTTTAATAATTTGTTATACATTTTCAATATTTGATCCTGTTTTCTTTTTACTTCTAAGGAATTACGTTCTATACTCACCCATATCGATATCAATATCAAGCTGTATTAGGCTACTGTGTCCCAGGCACTGGGCGTCGAAGTCAGTTTATAATTCAGAGAACAGCTTCCAGCCATCTGCTTAATATTTTTATATTCAATAATTTATTTGTAGAAGAGTACTTGCTCTGTCTCAATGATTAAAATTGATTGCTCATACAAACCGTGCGCCCAAATACTCAGCCATCACAATAAATAAGGGCTTTAGAAGAAAAAAAAAAAGAATCGTGGACTGTGGATGGACGGCGCGGCCGGCGCGCGGCGGGTCGTGCGCGGGCAGGCCAGCCCGACCTTGGCGCGCTCCGTAAGACAAGTCGATTTTGTTATTTGTTTATACACAACACTACCTGTTCCCGACACCGCCGTACGCCGAGGTGTGGTGCGCATATGCACGCACACTGGCCCGTTCTTCGCCCGCGCCGCCCGCGCAGCTCTCGCATCGATGTCGAATCGCTCAGGTATTTTACGGCGATTTCTGTAATGAACATCGATTTACTATAGCCACGCTATGCCGCTCAAAAACTGACTCTGTAGATAAAACATACGAACGCGATTACAATCAATTTTATTGAAACGAGACACGCAGTATATAAAAGGAGCGCGTACTCTACTCCAATTAAAAATAAATCCGTAACGGAATTTATATTCGACATCGTTCGATTTAAAACAAATATTTATGGATCCTTAAACTGTAAAACGACTCAAGCCAATGCAATACGTCGTCAAGATGTTGTGAAATGTTGTTGATATAATAATGTTCGTATGAGATATTTGATATAAAACGTCGTAATAGGAAAATGTAACTAGATCCGGCGGGGCAGATTGAAAGACACGGAAGCCGCCTGCATCTAAACGCTATAAAAATATTTCACCGTCGGGCATCGGCGCTACCTGATAAGGATACGCAGTCATTTGTAGTAGCCTCGTGATCCAGAGCGCGACTCGAGACCCAGGAGACCCGGCTCACCACACAATTTATGTGTACAAACCACTGTAGGCATTATCTACTTAATGTGTTTTGAGACACGTCGCTTAGATACCACACTTCCACGTCTAAAAGGACGCCGAAGTTTTTTCGTTGATCCTTTTATTCGTAAGTCCATCGCCTTATTCGGATAAAGCCTTCATATATCGATCGATCGGGGCAAAAACAAACGGAGATGCTGTACAGAAATTTGGTGTGTGACGTGACAGTATAATTGACAAAAAAGTGCTCTGTAATAAATGGCATCCAGAGGGGAACCTTTTTGTCTTCATAAATATTGCCCAATAGGAGTGCTTCGTGACCTCTGTTTAAAATCACTGTTGCGATTACGACCAGTGATTTAGATGGCCATTACTGGGTCGCCTCCACAGATGGGTGGTTGAATTACTGTCTTCCCGTTTGCTTTGTTGGTTAATACCGACGTTAGCTCGCCAGTAATTATGAGATCATGTTTCTTAGTTATCTATTGATTTAGAACTGTTCGAAGTCTCAATTATGAATCATCGATTATCGTTCAAATCGAGAGTTATGTGCGACGGTCCTCTATCATCATCGTTTTCCTTGGTCTCGAGAGTTTATTAACCTCGCATCAGTATGGTCAGAACCATAAATTTGTGCATTATTAATGTTTTGTGTACTAACCTTTGCAATAAACGTTCGTGTTGTTCATTCATTGCTTAATGCTGTGTGTTTTATCAGAGTTATGCCATGTTTGTTGGAGGTCTTAGGTCATCTATAAACCGTGATGTCGATGAAGTAAACTGGGCCAAACTACTATTTACTTCTGCGCTGGTTAGAGTCTTGATTAACTGTTTTTTTATAGACTGAAACAATAATCTTAATAGCTACTCCTAACTTTTTTTGACTTAAACTTGATTATTTTTCTAGGACCGAGGTTTTCAGAGCATTCACTTTTTATCGTCAGTTCAAAAATCAATAATACTTCTTGATTGATTTAAAAAAGTAATTCCCCCCAATATCTCTCAGGCTGAAATTCTTATTTCGCAAAGAGTGCAGAGTTGTAGGAGCGCACTAGTACAAGTGTAGCGAGCGCGTGACCGGTCCGACACGATGCGCCTGCGCCATCATACACTCCACAACGTTCTCACGACATTATTTTGACATTTCACTGAACAAATATAGAAGCCATTTTTGATTGGAACGCGAGACATGCGAAGAATGCGAATATATGGCTCCTACACGTTACATTAGGTACTCTGTTTTGACAATAGCCGCATACGTGTGTGAAGTGAAAAGGTCACATTCTTATGGAGATTTTGTAGATATACAGGTAAATATTTCGACTTTATATTACCTATTTGTTGATGTCCAACACTGTTACGGATCGATTACCATCATCAATAAGAATATACGCAAGGCATGCCGGTCGTAAAACTAACCAGAGTGCGACCGCATCTGATTGTAATGCGGCTACCGGCGAACGCACCGCGTGGCTCTCTGTCTATTTCTTGATTCTGATTCCGGAGCAGTTAAAGTCCGTATACCGAAAACTCAATCAGTGTCCATGAAATTTACAAGGCAGATAAAATTTAATTTAATGTTTTATCGATAGGTGTGCGGCCGGTAGTGTGGGTGTGTGTGTGTGTCTGTACACAGTAATTATGCGGCGGATCGGCGGCGCGGGCGCAGCGCTGGTGGTCCGGCCCCCCTCTCATGCCACACCGTGCTATAGAAAAGCTCACTACATCTGGGAACTCACGGCCGGACATTTAGTGTGGTATAGTATTAGTATTGGTTTTCGACTCGGAAATTGAAATATTGTTCATTGTTACACGCGAGACTTGTTTCAAGAGTGGCTTAATGAAACTTGCCAGCATTCCTGATTTAATTTCGACTGCGCTTATGTTGGATCAGGGAAAGTGTGAGAATCGCTTGGAGGATGTTTCCAGTGTGACTCAAGAGCGACGTCCACGGTCCACGTCGCGTCAGCGGCGCGCGATCGTCCCTTTGTCTACTTTTATTTGCCTGTCACTCAAAGCGCCTCACTCGGACGTGCTTTAAGCGCATGACAATGTACTTCATTGTCAGAGGCTTTAGTGACCTTTACAACAGTAAATTTCGTTGTCATGCATAAAACCATGTGTTTATATGGAACACTGTAAGAAATGTTTATTATTTTCGAAATAGCATGTTTTCATTGCGTAGATCAATAATTACAGTAAATAAAACTCTCTTCATTATTTTTTTTATAATGGATATTAATTAGTACAGACGCCAGCAGGTCAAGCTATCCAAAACTGTCAAATTTTCCCAATTGAATATGAACCTTATCGTTTTGTAATAAAGTTGAAAATCAATCAAAGAAATTTGACAGATTGTGGTAGCTTGATGTGCTGGCCTCTGTACATGTTGAATTATTCTACTGAACAATTAAAGACTACCAACATTATATCTGTAAAATAAGCGGGTAATTCGTATCATAAGCAATTAATATCCACACATAGATTATTCAATTTCGGTTTAGTAATTGCTTTTGCAAAAGCCATAACAATTTGTAATGATTCATAAAATATACTCACTCCATCAAAACGAACAACCGTGATGATAAAACAGATGTCGTAAAAGCCGAAGTGGTGTGTGATTATTGGCTTTATGACAACTGTCTTAATGGCAATGATCAAATAAATAAACACCGGCAATCACATCACCACAACTTTAAATAATAATTTTCAAATTGCGAGCATGATGCAATTCAGTATCAATATGTTTTGAGTCCCTGAGATAATGCCTACAATTTGGTACCCATGAAGTCGATCTGTGCCTGTAAGCGGCTAACCTAACCTACCTATCTCATGTTTTGGTTTTGTTATATGATAATAAAATCGTCACCCAAAAATACCCGCTTCTCTTTTTGTTTGTCGGCTTGGCTTATTCAAGTTGTTCTTGAAAATGTCAACAAAATCTAACTCTTTGGCTCCCGGACTGCAAACAAATTTTAATCCTTTTAGACAGTAAACTGTTCTTTGTCTTTCACAACACTAACGGACGTTCCGTTACACCCTTTGTCTTTAATTGGCAAAATCTAAATATTTCGCAGGACCTTGTAAACAATTTATTTGCTGCAATAAATAAGCCCTTTACCGGACTAACGGTTCCAAGAGTCACAACAAATGTCCGTTTTGCAGTCTTTTTTGTTTTATTTGCATTCTTTTTGCGAACCCTTCAGTACCGTTGATTTCTAGTTTCACGTTAACGACCCCAATAAAAGCCGGCGCCTTTAAAACACATAAAAACTGCATTGTGCAAAGAAAGTAGTAAAAAGTGGAAAATTCAAAGTCAATATTGGCAAATGGTATCTTTTAACGATTGCGTGAATCATTGTTTTGTGTTTGCCGACTATGGTGTAGAAAGTACATTAAACCTATGAGATTGCTGTAACGGTATTTGTTTCAAAGTTGCGACATCCGTGCAATTTGTCTAAATTGACACTTAAGATGTTGTCAAATATTGTCATCCTGCATTATGGCCCGCGCAAACGATGGGTTAACTGTTTTGGTGTGTTAGTGACGCAACTGTTATTTTGAATCTCATGAGCTTCTAAACTTATGTAGGTACTTCACCTACGATGTTACGTGGGTAAAGAGAGACGATGACTCTAGAAATATACCTTTACTTGATTAATTAATTAATGACGGAATGTTTAATTAGATTTTATATCGAATTACATTATCTATACTTATCGGATAGTTTCGCGAGTATTAAAAGCGCTTTTGTGTGTACGATTAATTAAATTATATAAAAAATTTAGATAGATATCTAAATGCATCTACACAATGTCGAATAATAATAATAATACAGAAACCATCCAACACATCACAGGAGCATGCATCACACTCACACAGACAGACTACACCCACAGACATAATCAAGTTGCAAATATTATTCACCAAAATCTAGCACTCAAACATATGCTCATACAAAACACTAACCCTTACTATAAATACACACCACAAAAAGTCCTAGAAAACACCACACACAAATTATACTACGATCGCGCCATTCTTACAGATAGAACCATACACTACAATAGACCGGATATAACCCTTCAGGATAAAGTAAATAACACCACGTACCTTATAGATATAGCTGTTCCCAACACCCATAATTTACAGAAGACTATTACCGAAAAATTTAGTAAATACGCTGAGCTGAAAGAAGAAGTGGCAAGAATTTGGAGACAAGACAGAGTGTATATAGTTCCCATAGTGCTTTCTACCACAGGTGTCATTCCCAATCATCTCATCCATAGCCTTAAACTAATAGACCTCAAAGAAACCGTATACATTACTCCACAAAAAGCCCCCATTTTGAACACCTGCAGGATTGTCAGAAAGTTCATGCAACTTGATGAAAATGACACCCCTCATCACACGTAAATTACGCACCACACGCTACATTTACTTGGCTACGCCCGTAAATGTGGTTAAAACTAGCCAAATGGCTAAGAAAGAAAAACACATACCCAAAAATAATAATAATAATATTTATTCATATTATTCATCATATTCCAAAAATATGAAGTTCATAAAAATACAATATAAATCTTAGAAATTAAAAAGGTATAATAATGAATCATAATAAATCCAATGGAGCGTTACATTTGGTCATTGTACCTAATTTTCTGATACTTATAATACGTTGCCCCGCACTCTGGCTTTTCTCCTATATATTGGACGGAACCTATATTTGTAACACATGAACACAATAATACACTTGGTTGATTGATTTGGTGAATAAATACTCAATCTTACAACAACTATTGGATAGCTACACACATATTTCTTTCATACGGCAATCGAACATGCAACTTAGCTGCACAAACCAAACCGTCAAATGAATTGAAGCAAACTCAATCCTGCGAATGAGTCTTTAGAATGTTCAACCGCTTAATAACGCGGAGCCAGAACAACAATAACATTTAAATCTGAAAGATAATAAAGGACGTAATATTCAAATTGCGGTCTCTCAACCGCAGGTTCGTATCGGCTGCGATCAGGTATGCGGCGTTTCAGATCTAGCTGATACAGTGCGATGGAGATCGGCTCGCGGAGATTCATTGCGAATTGACAAAGCAACGCATGCAACAGAGGTGCTAACGTAAGTACGTAACTTACGTTGGAGGAAACATGCGGAGATGTGAAGATTAGATACACAACGCTACAATTCCTGCTTAGAACAGGATCAGGTGATTCACTGTGCTTTATTGTTGGTTAAACAACTAAAATTCTATGCAATAAAAGTAATTTGCGATTTTTAAGCACAATCTTACTAGTTAGGTACTTGTTCTTTTAAGTCATGTCTAGAGTTTTTGAAGCTTCTAGCTAATCTTATAAAAATTAAGGGGCATTTTGCTCATGAACGACTTTTATTATGGGATCAACCCTGAAATCGCGAAAAAATACCAGCTGTCTCATTCATTTTGTCGAGTTGAGTAAACATGTGAGTATTGTAAAATGTGGATATTACTAAGCACGTTACTTTCTTGCCTAAATTTGCGCTAGTTTAGCACAAAACCCCTTTATTATAAGGGAACTACTAAGTAAAACATTGCTGCAATGGCCTTTAGACTTACTTCGAGTTCACATACAAGAGTCTCAACGACAGACGTGGATATTTTTCCGCGTGCGTGACTGTTTCCAAGAACACATATCTTACAGTTAGCCTTACTTGATCCTATATTAAGTCCCTACGTTTTCAGCACGTAGGCAAACAGTATGGTTCGTAAGAAAAATAAAAGAGAGCTTAACTCCTATTATCATAAAGATGTTTTCCAAATATTACTGAAGTTTACTTTTCCTGTTGACTTTCGACGCTTCATTAAGTTTATTCCAAACCCGTGTTTGAGTATGATGACGACAAAGCTTCTGCTTATATTCGGATTCCATATATAGGTATAAGAGTTCTCATATTTGCATTTTAAACAGCTGCATAATCACGTAATGCAGCGCTTTATTGTTTTTACGCGTTATGTAATGTTTGTAGAATTTATTAATGTTGTGTGTGATAATTTCTCACATGAGTAATCTCCGTCCGCTTCGCATGCATTAGCATCTCAAGCTGGATACGCTAAGTGTTCCAGGTCGCAGGGTGCAATTACGTAAACAATATAATAGCACGGTGTCAGCCCAGTACTGATGTCCATGTCGGCTTATTTACTGCTACATATCGCCGCGAAGAAAAGAAATGTCAAGATATCCTCTTGTGTTGTGATTATCGTGTCGGAATCGCTTGGAGCCATGCTCGACGGACCGGGGCGCTCATACATAAACCCATAAAATATGCTACGCTACGGGAGAAGACAGTAAACAACCATTATGCTTCATGTGTCTTTTGAAGCGTCTTTGGTAGCAGCTTCGTCGTGGTGGTAATGGTAAACATTGGTGAATATCATTTAGACCGCCATACGTCAAATGGCGAGATTTCCGTGAACAGAAGTTGTTAAGCCAGAATCCGGGTTGAATATATTTTATTGTGAATCTCAAAAGAATCAAAATTTATTTCCACTTTAGTTTATTCAGTGAATGACGGCCGTTGTCTATTGTTTCTTGTAACGTTAGCAAGAAATGAATCATGTCATGAATGACATCCACAGAGATGAATGGCATCCAGTCTAGTCACACCAAATTTAGTTATTCTTAAGGCCATCTCCCAAACAGGTTCCGATTTTTATGAGACATTACCATTTCCAAGGAGGCCGACTGTGTAGCCTCTGGTCAAGTGCCTTTTTCAACATTTTAGCGTATCACGAAGACAAATCTCACAGCGGAGCCTAGAGCGGGTTCTTTATCCTTACCACAAAGGACGTAATAACCATATCAAACAGCGTGTCCCTTTACTGTGTTGCATACATATCGCCGGGTACGAGCTACACAACGCTTTTATTCTATATTAAAATAAGTAAAGAAATGCGTTTTGTTTCCGTTGGTGCGAGGCTTCCATACCTAATGCTTAACCGAACACGATGTCTGAATACCTGACGCGTTCTCAAATAGTCACGACTGAGATTGGGTATGACTTCACCCTTATGTGTCCATAATTGAGACACCTTCGGCATTTATTTGTTTGGTATACTTTTTACTTGTTTTCGTCGACTCGCAGAATTATATATCAGTAGATAATCTAATCTTAACGGAATATGTTTTCCGTATTTTAGTCACATATTTGTATATTTTTTATCAGTTTAGTATCAGGTCATAAAGCTAATGGGTTTCTATGAAAGGCTCATTATTTCTGTGTTGATAATATTTATATGACGTGGGGCAGGTAAACGTCACAGAGCGTGCTCCGGTTCGCCGTGTTTACGTGAGGGGCATGAGAACCATACAGAGCGACCCCGCACATAATTTTAGTGGTCTCGTCCTTTGTACCCGGTCGTCATTGTTATTAAAGTAATCACGGCCGCCCTCCATCATGCTCCAATCGAAACATTATGGGATATAAACAAAAGAAAGCAAGAGGAATTCAATGAAAAGCCATTATGTCGCCGCGGAGGGCACTCGACAAGCCTGTTGTCTCAATATTTTTCTTGGTGGATGGAGTTGACGCGTCATTCTCTCGCGTTCATTCAAAAACGCCGCGTGGAATTTTGAAGGGCCCTCGATAATGGCCGATATTTACTGCCTTTAGATAATGTTATTTAAGCGACGGTCGATTGAATTATGGTAAATAAAACGTGAATAATTGTCACGTGACCATATGGACTTGTGTTGTGTTATGCTTCATTCATTGATAGGTTTTGAGTTTCAACATGGAAGATTAGGGTTAAGTGTATAAATATGGTAATACACGTACGTACCCAAAGTTCGACTACCGCCTTCTATCTTATCGCCTTGTAGTGATAATTCATTTTCACATATTGCAGGTGATTCTAAAGCTTTGAAGGCTGTAAGCCTTCAAAAGCACAATTAATTAAGAATTTGCATTATGACACAATTGTTATGGAGACCCGTGATCCAACATTCATCGATTTAAATTTAATCAGCACTTATAAATTGCATAACATATCATTTCATTCTCCGAGCCTTTTCACGATTATGCTTCGGGTTCCTATCTAATCACAGGCGGCTGAATATCAGTACTTTAAATATATAAATTTAGATACTTTTTTTTGTAAATACATACTTATAATACATAAGCATGGGCCAGTTACTATCAAACTCGTGTAAAGGTTATTCTATTTTAAACTTATGTATGCCTGGTTTAACTTACACTGAAATTTTAAATAAAGTTATTAGGTACAATTTCACCCAGGATACATCCTTAATCATTTTAGCTGCAAACAGAGGAGACATGAACAAAAATGACCTGCTGAGGTACCATGATTCACTTTTGAAACTTAAGTTAAGTAAAATTATAATGTTTACACTGCCATATAGCCACAGTTTGTCACAGGTAGAAAATGACACTAGATATAAGATAAACTTAACACTGCATACATTGACATATAATATTGATCATTTTCACCTTATAGACACTAACAATTATGTTAGCAGATATTTTTACAAGACAAAAGATAGGTACTATCTTTCATTATATTGTAAGAGACAGATAGCTATGTCGCTATCATATTATTTTGATATTTCAGCCAAGAACTTGGCTAACACAGATGTTGTCTCTATTGAGCAATCATCTCATATTTATGTTGACCCAGCCAATAACTTGGCTAACCCTAGTATTGACTTGTTGAATAATTTAAATTAGTTTTAAAGACAACAGAGGCAACCTCTTGCATTGATGTATCCCATAATAAGGAAAATTCACAAGTAAATATTATTAGCCCATTTAATTGTAACACTGGGTTTAAAAAATGTAAATTAATCAACCTGGTTCATCAGAATATACAAGGAATGATGAATAAAGATTTAGAAATTGAATTATTTATGAGCTGTAACAACATTGATGTTCTGTGTATTACCGAACACTGGTTAAAGTGTCACCAAATTATTTTTAACTACAGCAATCACCAGGTTGGTAGTTCCTTTAGCAGAGAGAATGCCATCCATGGTGGCTCCTTAATCCTAGTTAGTAATCAACTTAAAGTTAAAGAACGCAAGGATATAGTGAGCCTCTCTGTTGAGCGAACAATTGAGATAGCCTGTGTGGAATTAGAGCGGTTTATTGTATTAAGTGTATACAGACCTCCTTCAGGATTGTATGATTGCTTTGAAAGGATAATGGATGAAGCACTCCATAAAGCTTGTTAATGTAATAAATTTATTATAACATGTGGTGATTTTAATGTCAATTTATTAGAAAATTCAGGATTAAGTATTAAAATTAAAAACCTTTTCCTATCATACAATCTTACTAATTTATTCCTGGAGCCGACTAGAATAACGGTTTCTACTGCTACATGTTTGGACAATATATACACAGATGTTACACCTGACCACAGGGAAATTATCAATATGTTAGATTCTGACCACTCCGGACAGATGATTAGTATCCCAAATCCTATTAAACAAGTAGTTAAAACGGATATCACTATAAACCCAAAAACTGCAGGTCGCTTAGAAATGTTCAAAACCAAACTTAACAATAAATTACCATTTTTGCCTTATGATCATAACCCTAATAAATTATACGAGGCCTATTTTAAAACATACTGTACAGAGTTTGATGCCTCATTTGTCCCCAAGACGATCACAGTTAATGGAAACGCTTCTTTCAGTGAATGGGCAACCATAGGGATTCATAAAAGTAGAAGGCGGCTGTATGAGCTCTATAATGAGCGCATTTATGTAAAGAACGCTGATTTCAATCTCTATGTAAGAAATTATTCAAAATTATTTAAAAAAGTTTGTTTTATAGCCAAGTCCCGTTATTTAAGCTCAAAAATAAAAAATAGTAATAATGTCATCAGAACAACTTGGCAAATTATTAATACTGAAACAGGAAGAACTAGCAGTCGAAATAGCGACTATAGTCTTAAAATTGGTGACAATGTAGTATCAGCAGACTCACAGGTTGCTTCAGCATTTGAACAGTTTTTTGCAGACATCCCTATTTCGACTACTAAATTACTGAACTCGTCCCCCACTATTGCTGAATCATTGCTTAAAGAAAATGTTGATTTATGTGATATTGAATTTCAATTTTGTCATGTCAATTACAATGATATATTAAAAACGTTTAATACTTTAAATGTAAAGAAGACTACAGACTTGTGGGGTAATTCTGTTGACGTTGCCAAATCTGTAATCGACATTGCAGCACCTACTTTAGCCCTTATTTTTAATGACTGCATCGACTGTGGTGAATTTCCTGATCTTATGAAAATTAGCAAGATAATACCTTTGTTTAAATCAGGTAGCACATCTGACCCCACTAATTTTAGACCTATTTCAGTGTTACCTACGTTTAGTAAAATTTTCGAAAAAGTAATGTTGAATCAAATGCAAAGGTTTTTTCTTAACAATAAATTATTACACAGTAAACAGTTTGGATTTACAAGGGGTCGTTCGACAACCGATGCTGGTGTTGAACTTTTAAGACACATATACAGTGCCTGGGAGGATTCATACGATGCTTTGGGTATATTTTGTGATCTGTCCAAGGCATTTGATTGCGTCCTTCATGAAACTTTAATAAGGAAATTGCACCACTACGGTGTTAGGAACGCTTCTCTGAATCTTCTTACTTCGTACCTGTGTAATAGGATTCAGAAAGTGGACGTCAATGGAACAAGATCCCCCGGGTCAGTCGTTACTATGGGAGTTCCGCAGGGCTCAATTCTTGGCCCATTTTTATTTTTAATCTATATTAATGACTTGCCTTATCTTATAAGGGACAATCATGAGGTAGTGCTGTTTGCAGACGATACTTCTCTTTTATTTAAACTGAAACGCCAGCAACTGGCAACTGACGACGTAAACAGCGCTCTGTCCAAAGTAGTGCACTGGTTTAATGTTAATAATTTGTTATTAAATGAAAAAAAAACTAAATGTATTAAGTTCTCAATGCCTAATGTGAGACAGGTGAAAACCAGTGTACTCATAAATAGCGAAGAGTTGGACCTTGTAGACTCCACTGTGTTTCTAGGTATTACTTTGGATTGTAAGCTTCAGTGGGGCCCACATATAGATAAGTTATCAAAAAAGCTCAGTTCTGCAGCTTATGCCGTGAAAAAAATACGTAGCTTAACTGACGTCGAGACAGCTCGCTTAGTATATTTTGGTTACTTCCATAGTGTAATGTCGTATGGTATTCTGTTGTGGGGGAATGCCGCCGATATACAGAATATTTTTGTGCTGCAGAAGAGGGCTATTCGATCAATTTATAATCTAAGCCCCAGAAGTTCACTGAGAGAAAAATTTAAAGAGATTAATATTATGACTGTTTCTTCCCAATATATTTATGAAAACTTAATGTATGCGCATAAAAATATTAATCTCTTTTCTAAATATAGTGATATCCATAATATTAATACTAGGAATAAAGATAGGTTTGTTGTTCCTTCGACCAGGCTCCAGAAAATCAGTAATTCGTTTAAATGTCAATGTATACGCTTTTACAATAAAATCCCAAGTCAAGTGCAAAAATTGAGTTGCAATAAATTTAAGACATTTATTAAACAAAGACTTTTTAAAAAGGGTTACTATAAAGTTAACGACTACATAGAAGATAAAAATGCTTGGGATTGAGCTGCTCTAATGAACCGGGTTATTAATGTATTACAATTAAATTTAAGTATTTTAGTCAGTTGCACATAGATTGATAAAGTAACCTTAATTGACATCTTCTTTAATTATGTATGTTGACATATTTATTTGTGATTTTGATATTGACATCTATACATTTGACATGGAGCAATATTTATTAACTGACATTTTTTTAAAAATAACTTATTTCATATAAAGTATGAGAGTCGTGCAGCCATTGATGTTGCATATATTGAAATGCATTATATGACTTAAAATTACATTGTGCCCTTCAGTTGCCTAGCAGTCTGAGCTTGTCATGCTCACTAAAATGTCCTGCTGATGGTGGCGTAGTGTGTCGGGTCGTTTTATTCCCTGCAACATGGTTGAGTCAAACGACGCCGATACACACGTCATACTCGTGAACGGGTGCCGTCTGTCGGGGCTGGTCGGCTCTTACTGTCAATGGCAATCTCTTTAATTATTTTTCCTTTTCTGTTTAGTAGACTAGATTAATTCAATAGTACGCATCAAGCTGCATTGCTCTCTTGTACGTCTGACATAACAATGATTTATATTAATTTGATATCAGCAGACATTACTGAAATTATTACCGTGATTTTATATTTTTTTTTTCTTACTATTTAATAATTTTCAACTATAACTGACTAACTGTAAATGTGAGTACTTTGTAGGCTAAATTTACATACTCAGCTTTGAACAGTCTGGTGGCTTTGAGCCTTTTTTTATGTGGCCTACGCAAATGTGCCTCTGATCTGGTATCGTCGTGCGACGGGTTGTTGAGCTCCCTAAATTATGGTTGAGCTACACAATGACTGATGCATGCGTGCCGTCAGTTGGGACTGGTCTACTCAAAGCCGCTATGGCTCTTTCTTCAAAAGGCCATTTCAGACTTTGCCCTACATTGTAAGACACATATTTGTTACTATTCTATGTCTGGACTTTAAAAGAGACTATGATTCTCTGAGTTTGTTTCGGCGTTTCTTCTCAGAGGTCGTCAGCTAGGAAATGCCGGAGCCATCTAGCTTAAAAAAAAAAGTGTAAAATATTGACTTGTAAAAGTGTCTTTAAAAGATCTATTTACAGAAATAAATATCATTTCATTTCATTTCATTTCATAAGAAACACCCAGACAAATACAAATACTCATGTTTTACCCACACAAATATTTGTGTCCTGTGGGAATCGAACCCACGACCCCATGATCAGCAGTCCGGCACTCGAACCGCTAGACCACACAGGTCGTCTTTAAATGAAGTGACTGCCATCACACCACCGTAACCCAGTTTCTGGGCAGTACATCGGTACTGCGGATATCGATCCTGAGGATAGACTGGTTGCTACAATAAGTTGTATTAATAGAATCCTACAGATCCTAACTAAAATCCTATGAATCCTTCAAAGGATATAATATTTAATATCGGTTGCATAGCTCACAGTTATGAGCATAAATATATTTCTGACATATTTTGAGAAATCGTTATGATAGATTTATTAGAACAAGAAGAAATGTGAATGATCGTCTACAAGTACATTGACAGCAACAGTTTTGCGTGTATATACAAATAGATTACAGGTTTATTTAAATTAATCGCGTAACATTTGTAAATTCAACGAATATTCTTGAAGATTCAACATCTTTCATACTTTAACTATTAATGTGCATGAACTCAAACCGGAATGTTGTGTTTAGTAAAATGTAATAAGTTATCGTTATAGAAAACAATTCAGTTGAGTATTAAAGTGGCTTCTTTAGCATAATTATGTATTAAGCAAATGAAACCAGTAATAATCAGTTACTTTTAACTTATTTTATTTGAAGTAACAAAACAGTGTAGTTAGGTTAATTTTTCGGTAAACTTAAATCAATTATATCGTTGGCATTGTTTAATTAAGAATACTCTTAACATATTTTATATACATCAAAACAATTAAGTTTATCTAAATATCTTTAATAGTAATGTTGCCTAATTTAGTGACTTTTTTATACTTATCCAGATTTTACGGCAGACTATTTTAAACATTCAAAATTATTCTAAATTCCGTCTATAAAGAATAATAGCGCAATAAAATTTTAAGTATATTCACAGACGAAGCTCGGATTTAAATGGAATGGTCATGTTTAGAAACTCATAAGAATATTGTGCTCGACAAAAATGCCAACCGCTCCTCTGCGCGGAGAATGCTTTGAGGCAACTACACTCGTAAATTGGGAAGGTAGATATTCCAGATTGTATCGTTTGTAGGCAATTTAGGCTTTGAACGAGTGTTCTATAGCTTTTTGTGGAAAGCCGATACTAAATTAATGGCCTTAAGCGTTTATATAAAAACGACATTGAATATAAACGACATGGAATTCACGGCAAAATGTCAAAGCCAGTATTCGGATCCGTGTAAATATACACGTGCTTGATACGCAATTTAACAGTAGCTAAAGCAACAGCCAATATTTAGATATCTCTCAAACAGTTTCACAGTTAATAGGTTACTGAGTCATCTGTCATTGCGAAAGCTCCCAAAGGGGTCTGCAACCAACAAAGACTTTGTACTAGTTTGTGAAAGATTTGCAAGTATTTATGTTATTGTTTACGAGGTACGCGACAACCCTTTGTTTTGTGATGTGAACAGTGAAGTTTTAAATGTTAAATGTTTATTGCTGTTGGATTGCAAATTGCTGTCTCGGATGGGTTTTGTCTTCATCGAAAAGTATTGTAGAGTGGCCCGTTAGTTTTATGTTACATCGTGATTTATGAACCAGTTACCAAGATGTGAATATTATGGGTTTTTTATTGGCGTCGTTTAGTTTGTAAAAATATAGGCAGTTTATGTACCTATAAATGGCTTTTTTCGTATAAAACGTAACCAGATACTGCTTTAAATTTTCCGATTTGTAATTTGATAATGTGAAAACGTGTGAAAACTTTGCAAAATGATGTGTTGCCTAAAGTTATAATATATTATGTGCGCATTTGATTAAGTGTATAATTAAAAATACTTAATGAAATAGTTGTTTATTTTTAAGCAAAACTTTTTAATACTTAATTAATTAAATGTTACACATCGTTGCGATAAATAAGAATAGTTTGTTTTTACATTTTTATGTACGTAAAAAAAATACTTCCTGTTAAATTAATTTTGTTTAGACAAACATGTTCCTTTTATGTACAATACGAGTATCCACCAGCCCGATGGTTATGATCAGCGAGTGCGTCTTGCACAAGATCGACAATACTGGCAGAATGGAGTAAAGACTTCCAGTCCACTCGGATAATGTTAACAGCTGTATAGAGAGAGCACTAGAATTGAAGTAGGTTGTTGGTGTAATCCTTTTGTTTGAGTTTTTTTTAATAAGTAACTTAGATTTTTCTCGACAGTACCAAACCGCACTAGGCCAGCATGGTGGACTATAATCCCTCTCCATCTGACAGGAGATTCATACTCAGCAGTGTGACAATATAGATTGATGATGGTGATGACGTTACTTGTGTCCTGATAAAAGCTTTTATTTCTTTCTTATTCTAGCAACTAGTACTATACAATTTTTTTTAGCTTCAGGCATATCTATTTATTAGCCGTGTCTATTTTAAACAAATCGTTATCTAATTGTATCTGAAATTATTTACATTGTTTTTATTTGTGAGTCTTGATTGTATATCAGTTGGTTGTGTACGTTATTTGAATACGATGTGAACATCTTGGGATATCGGCAGGATGGCTGTCTCACAGTATCTAACGCTTTAATCAAAACATGTCAAATAAATATTCGAGCCGATGGTACAGGCTAGACAGATGAAGCTCACAAATGTTGAATGAAAATGTAGTTCTAGGTATTTTTATAATAGACTTTAAAGCCTTTATGTATTGAATCTAGATTTATTTGCATATTATTGTTTAAATGTAATATTTAGCTACAGTAATCTTCCGAGTCTTTTCTATGTTGGGATCGGCTTCCAGTCTCGGCTGGTTCCTAAGCAACCCAATTGCTGGACAATACCGTTATCCTGAGGATAAACTGGTTGTCTAGCCTTTGATCGATTGTCATAGGTGTTCGCATGGCAACCTGGACCGATGGCTTTACTTGTCTCGGCACGGAGGGGTTTTGATGTGTTAAGTCATTATGGTATGGTAACCACCACCACCCACCGACCGACTGATCGCGGCTAGCCGAGCTTCACCTTGCAGTTCGGTTGATCAGCGTAGTTATAACTTATCTACGAATCCTATTATAATTAGTAGCAGACGCCAGCAGGTCAAGCTATCCAAAACTGTCAAATTTTTCAATTGAATATGAACCTTATTACTTTGTGTTAAAGTTGAAAATTAATCAAAGAAATTTGACAGATTAGGGTGGGTAGGTTGATGTGCTGACCTCTGTACATAATATTTATTATTATTATTTTTCTCAGAACAAAATTCAATAACTGCATTATTAGGATGTTTGAAAAATTCTATTTAGAATCAGAGTTACATTTTTCTGTAAATCTAAAAAGCGTAACTAGTCAATTCCGTTAGCACAATAAAATATTATGACCAATAAGAATCTTTCAGACTAATAATTGAATTTGATTGATATTTTGAGTATGTTTAGCGCTAACTTCATTTCGTGAATCATCATGCACACATGCCATCGCCTGTATTCCCCGAAGGGGTAGGCAGAAACGTACCAATGTACACAGTTCAGTTCACAGCACAGTTGCCCTGTATGTTGAGGTCCCATGTAATAGAGGTGCAAGCCTATTGCCATTTAACCGGGCACATATCCAAACTCCGAGCTTTTACTGAGAAATTCATAAAAAAGGGCACATATTCAAACTGCGAGCTTCTATTGAGAAATTTAAAAAAAAATGAGAGACCAACTAACTCTGCTCGACTTGGGAATAGAACCCAGGCCTCAAGAGTAGCAGTCGCGCTTGTGATCACAGTTTTTTTTTATTATTTAATTGCTGCTACAGCATCACTACGACCTTAGTCGGTCTATTGTGATCACTAAGCTTATGAGGTAGTTCCTTTATAATCGTCATGCACACTCGGTTTAAAGTACCTGACTAGATAAAATTGCAGATTCCACAGACAACTAATAAATTAATAAGTAGTTCATCGCTACAGCTACAAATCGTTGCCTGCTTATCCCTCTGGGGATCATAATCGTGATGTAGTTACTAACCCGCTTAGGAGCACAAAAATAACCTGTTTCCCCCAACGCTGCCTCAACTTGGGGGGTATGATAACCGTCTGATACCACTCTATGTTTTTCTTTTATTTCTAAATTAGCATGGGAACAAATTGAATTCATAGTATAGACATTCTATCTCACGAAATTATTGAAATTTGATCTTTATATCAATGATATAGAGGTCTTCATGAGATAAATTCGTCAGACTATATCGTGATCTCGTTCCTTTGTAACTTTGCTTAGAATAGTTTTGTACTTTGTTTTTAATTAATGTCATTAATATTTGATAAACATATATGTTGATATAAGATTTCTCATTATGTATTACTTACCTACCTATAGTTATTGTAGTTTGTAATTTGAGACCATATTCTAGTTGCATTTAAGTTTTAAGCCATTTGTAACAGAAAAATGTATAATGTATGTATATAAAACTTAAATTATATTTAAGTAGACGTGATTTACATGTCCATATAAAGAGTATCTTAGTGTAAAATGTTCCATTTTTGTTTACTGCGTACTTAAGCCCTCGCATTAGTAGGCAGATAGACTCTCAAGAAAATCCATTAGCGTACACATCACCGTACCGTAATCAAATAACCAGTTCTAGTCTAAAGGTATAAGTAATTCATAAAAACGTCCCCTGAGTTAGGTCTTATATCAATATAATTATATCTTCAGACTTGCGTTATAGTTTATCTTGAAAGCACTGGAGGCGATGTATCCATTTTCTTATAAAGTTCTTTACAATGTAACCGCAGAATCGCCTTAAGCTACTAAATGCTACTATAGACATAAAATATAATGCTTTTTGTGTCTTCACTAGGCGAAGTTTTCCGTTTCCCAAATCAGACCTTAATCTGATAACAACAAGGTATGCTTTGCAAAGTTTAAGGTCTACAATACTTCGTACAATTTGTTAGGGCGAGTTTACACAGGACCCGAAGTGCAACGTCGAGACAAACATTAAGCTTTGTGCTGCTCATGGAAAGGGTAAATATTGACCCTTTACTTCGGGGAAAAATGCGTTTAGACAACAGGCGAGCCGCTGTGTACTGTTTTAGTTATTGGTATTAGGTTGTGGTGCTAGTCGATGCCCACCGCCATTGTTACCGCCTATTATGTTCCTTGTTTAAATTTGGTTTTTGATAGATGCCGACGTCAATGCGTTGGCGGGCGATACGAATCGAGCATTAATTATCAGAGCAATAAAAGCTGCTCATGTTTGTTTTGAACGGTAGTCGCGAAGTTGCACTAATGGTTTTGGGTTAACCTCGGAAAGGGTGCACAATATTATATTAGTCAGGTATATAGGCATGAAAGTTGTTTGGCTAGTGCATTAAAAGTAAGATCGTGGTTAAGTTAGTAGTTAAAATTAAAAAGAAATAATTACGTCTCCAAACAACCAAGCATACGACCCACCTAATGGTAAGCGGTTACCGTAGCCTATAGACGCTTGTTACATCAGAGGAAAGAGGGGGAAAGAGGAATAGTAGGGTTGGCAGTATAAGGGTCAAATTCCCCCCTATTGCTAGCACAACGTTTCCTCGCGGAGTACTGGCAACTTAGCTCACCGTAAGGAACACAACACAGCTCAAAGCAGTATTATTTCAATTCGATTTTCTGCAAGGCGGAGGTATGTACTTCCCCAGTCGGGCAGCTCCAATTTGAGTGAAATTACTCCCGCTATGCCCTAGCTCTCTTTAAACTGTACTCCTTTGCCTAACCCTTCAGAGTTTACAGAAGTGATGGTAAATTTAAAAAAAAAACGTTGCCCACGCTTGGATTTCCTTTTGTATCGTGGGTGCATTTACAAACACAAATTTTAACATACAGACCCGGACAACTACCCGTAGGTCATACAAATATTTATTCCGTGTGGGGATCGAACCCACAACCCGTAGCGCAGGAGCCGATCGCTCAGCCGCTGCGCCAAACGTGTCGTCAAATTTTTATGTAACTATATACTTCTATATAATTATATGAATGATGCAATTTTACGTGAAAACCACGTGTTGCTTTAAATCTTATATCAGTGAAATCCACTTTTAGTTACAAGTCTGTAATCTACATTTACCTATCTACAAAAACTCTCGTTGACAGTTATCGATGACTTCCTCATTGGTCTGCTAATCGGCATTTTTCTCCCGTTATGCGGTTTACAATCCAGCGGTCTATAAAGTTGCTGTTGGTCACCGCCATTGTGTATACAATGGTAAGGAGTGGGCATCTTAGGGGGCTGGCTTGATTGTTACATGCGGCCTTTGCGTATGTATGCTAAACGGATAGATTGTTTTGTAAAGGTGTTACCATCAGTTTAAAGGGACATGTCGGACAGTATAATTTTTTTAATACAGTTTTGGTAAATTTACAATATTTGAAACACTGCGTTATTTCATTATCTATACTAATACAGAAAGCTGAAGAGATTTTAGTTTGTTCGAACACGCGCGAATCTATGAACTACTGCTTGGATTAGAAAAAATATTTTTGTATTTGACAGTGCAATTCTCGAGGAAGGTTATAGGGTTATTTAACACCATGCTACGACCCTTAGGAATCGCAGAAAAAGGAAAATGTCAGGGCGGGTGAAACCGCGGGAACACAGGGAACGGGGGCTAGTGTTACAATAAACAATTTTTATTATGCGTTGAAATTATTGCTTGTTTTTTCGTATTCGTCAAGACGAATGTACATTATTATAATAAAATTTAAGAAACGGACCGAGAGAGTTGATTAAAGAAGACTGAAAACATTTGCAGAGTTAAATACTTCTGTACTTGTATCTCACCTGGATGAGTGGTTCAAGTTACGATTACTCTTACAAAAATTAACCATTGTGAAAATAACCATTAGGCTATTGATCAGGTCTCGTGAACCCTTAAAATTAATGGTAGTGAGACATAATATTTTCATATTCTCCACACTTGGTAAACGAATTGTTAACTCCAGGATCGCCCGCAGGAGCATGCAGTACTTCAAATACAGTAGCGCATAAACAATACAATTAAATACAATATAGGAATGTCCTTACAAAATGGAGGACTTAGTAGCACAAGGAGTTCAGTGGGGATTGCTGCAATAAACCCGGTCGCCACGACACAATATAAAGCGACAATGTCCATTCACATGGGCATCCTAAAATATTTATTGCCCGCCACCGATGATATTACATTAGGAGGTGATGTCAAGGGTGTACTACCTACGTAAAAAAGTAAAATGTACTAATGATATTAGAAATGTCTCACCCCTAAATTTCTATTTTTTTTTACTTTGGAACCCAATAAAACACCGCATTCAGTCCAGGATAATGTGGTGACATCTATAATAATATAACAAAACTGAAGAGTTGTTTGTTTCAACGCGCTAATCTCTAAAATTGCCAGTCTGATTTGAGGAAGGTTATAGGGTATTTACCATCACGCTTCACGGCCTTTAGGAGCTGAGCAAAATTAAAAAAGTCCCGGGGTGAAACCGCGGGCAAGAGCTATTTTGGAATAAAATTATATATAATTTATATTTCTTCTTTCTAATTGAAATTGTTTTTTCGGTTCAAGTACTTACAGTTTCTCTACCTACAATCATACATCACGTCTTAAATCCAGTAATACTCTACAGGAACTGCAATAAAAAATTGAAAAACTACAGATAAATATAGACCCAAGAGAGATATAGGTATTTTTTGCAATAGAATCTAAAATGTGTTAGATTATCATCCTGTCTATAATTAGGATTTCCGTTACACATAATGACTTAATTACAAGCAGCGTGGGTCGAGTACGGTCGAGTTATTAATACAACAGTTTTTATCATTCATTCCAAGTACCATGAAATCGAGAACGCAGAATTCTTAATCTTGTATCAGATTTCATAAGGTGTTAAAGACCCGCTTAAAACAGTATCACATATTTTTCCCGCTCAATTTATGTCTTTCATTTGCATACATATAATTATATTAAAACAAGCATACCTACTAAATTAAATTTATACTGAGATTTAAACCGATATGAGATCAGCTGATTTAACATAAAATCTGTAAATGACGCGTTTAGCCATTACTAAAGGAAACATAATTAAAAATTCTGAATAAAGATGTAAATTTCCCTGTGATAAATTTTGTTTTGCGTAAATGTCAGTTGAAGTTCGACTATTAGATCGCTTGTAACATTGTGTTTTATATGACCACCTGCCTATAAAATTTTTGTTGCCATTAATAAGTTTTTTATTTATAACCTCTAAAACTTTCTATGAGTTAATGAGAATATGATGGGAATAAAACTCATGGACTTGCAAGACATTTTTGTAATTAATCATTAGTTATTTTTGTTTTCCCAATTGTTTTTCCCCAATTTTAAGCAAACAATTTAAATAAATTATAACTGAAACATAGGATGAGGATAGCATCATTTATTTTTTAGATATTTGTTCATAGCAGATACCTAGCACTTGATTTTTAGTGTGTCGGAAACTTCAATAAAGAAAGAACGTTGTTTGATGGGCAGCAGAATCATTCGGTATTCATCATCATCAACCCATATAATGTCCCACTGCTGGGCACAGGTCTCCTCTCACAGTATAATAGGGAATAAGCTATAGTCCACCAAGCTGGCTTAGCATTTGGTATTACGCTGATAAAATCGTACTGGGAAAGGTGAATTCCCAAAGAGTTACGAAAGGTACCTATTAATCGTCTCATATAAAACGTATTCTTTTATTGTTATATTTCTTTTGTTTTAATCAATAAATAGAAAAAAAAAGGTTTGAAGTCATTGATCAATAACGTCATCAGCGATGAGCAAAGTAACATCTAGATATAGCTCTGCTACGCGATATTCCAACAATGTAGGTGTCGATTTCTAGTTTAACTAGTTTTTTATTAGTTGGTTAGGGTTGCGTTTGACAACTACCTCACCTGATTTTAAATAACAGATTATAATAGATGAAGTTGAGTGCAGTATTTTATACATTTTCAGCTTTGTCATCAGCTTGCTATTCGTCTGTTAACATACCTGCTACTTGCTACCTGTATTGAGCGGCTTCTAGGCTACTCGTTACATAATTAACGTGCTAGATTTACCTAATTAACGTGGTTTTCCCTTCAAAACGTAGGACCTTCTATAGCAATTACTTCAGCAGTTTGCATGAAATCCAGCAGAGAATTATGGCGGCTGTTTTTATTCTCTGTTTTCTTCATTGCGGGCATCTTGTTCCTCAAAGAGACCGTAAGGTCTCTTTTCAAAACTGCTTAACAGTATTAAACATTAATTATAATAGTAATTACTTTATGAACGGTTTTCTACTATTACCCTTCTTGAGAAAAGTTATGTTATGCCAGTAAGATGAAGTTAACGACTCTCTATGGTTTTTGTTTAAAAGCAAGTTTTATAGAAATTTTGCTACAAAGTCGTAGCATATGAAATTAATGTAAATGACAAGCTGCAAATGATCATTTCTTCTTAAGCTATAATTTTATCGGACCTTTTGCTGAGCCTTTGTTACAGTATTTTACCCGAAAGCCATTGGTGATATCGTAACGTATATTATATTTTTTCTATCGTTGTATCGAAGTTACATAGGTATATGGTTTAACGTTTGCCAAGGAATTTTGTTTTCTGTTAAATATTTTTAGGATTAACGACGAAGAGTAGGCAGTCACGATCTGGTAACAAATTAATTAAGATCAAAGTGGCTACTCGTATACAATAGAGTCCTATTTAAAATACAGCATATATAGACATCCGTTTAAAAACGTTCTTACTAGTTTAGATACCAAAAAAAACGAATCTGCGCCGCTCGATTCGATCCGTCGAGCAATATGTTAGGGCCGGGGCTTACTTTGAAGATAAATTTACAAAGTGCGGCGGCGCCTTGCGGTGACAGAGCGCACGCGTTGCGTGGACGCATTGTCGCAGCTGCGGCTATGTTGTTAGCGACTGAAATAATATGGATTATTATATAACAGAAATTCGGGTTAATTAATCGAGCTTTCCTATTCTTCTTTGATTAAGATTGAGCTTCTTTGATCAAAGACATTGTCCGACTTCTTGGGACTAACAGATGATGTTTGGTTCAAATACCTATTAATTTCATACAATTGGAGTGTCAATATATATACATGCATAGGCAAGCATAGGAAGTTCTATATTGATATACCTACCTATAGGTTTGTATGTATAAATACATCCTTCCTGCTAATATTATAAATGTGAAAGTTTGTGAGGATGGATGGATGGATTTTTGTTACTCTTTCTCGCTAAAATTACTGAACGGATTTTATTGAAACTTTACAGTATTATTACTTATACGTAGAATAAAATATAGGCTATAATTTGTAACGATTTGGAGTTAATTAGCCAAATTAAAACGATAATTAAAAGTAGGCGACCCGCTTTGTCCTATATCATTCACCAGCACACCAGAAGAGATATTTAAAAAAATCTCAGACTTGTGGGTGAATATGGGTGTAATAGTTGCCTAACGCAGGTTAACTAATCTGCTTTTTGCCGACGACATTGTTCTTTTTGCCCCCTCAGCCCACGACCTGCAGGAGATGCTTCAACAATTGAACACTGCAAGCCTTGAGGTTGGACTCATGATGAATCGGTCAAAGACACAAGTCATGACCAACAGCACTAATAGCACAAAATTAGGTTGGATGGACAGGATATACAATAGCATCGGACTTTAAATCTATCTCTTGTATTTATAAATATATTATGTATGCCATCCGGGCCCCCATAATACAGAGACAAATTTTAACATATTCACAAAATTAAATACTTTATGAATTTCTTAAAAGTTATACATCACCTGTGTCGACTCATTGGTGACTAAATTTTTGGATGAGCCGTCGAGTTTCACCCCTTTTCGTCAACTCACGTTACGGTCAGTGCATTAAATACAACTATCGAATAATTTTTTTTTCAGGAATTTTGATTGATACTGCTGTATTTGCTTTTCAGAGTCAGTCTTGTAGTGTCAATGCTTGAAATAAAATTGTGCCATTACGATTTTCATTGATCATTAGTCATTAGGTACTTATCCTTGTTGGCCATTTTTTTTAAACCGTTGACAGAAGAAACACCATAATAAGTATAAGTGAAGGAAAGGAAATGTAAAGGAAACGATAGTTTTTATAAAAAAAAACTGTTTCTATTTATGTCAAAACGTCCTAGCTACGGCGCGTGTGTTACCTGTCGGGTCGCGTCTAAACTGATATTTGTTACGCGACTGACTCTCCTTTAGTGCTGACACATTGACTATTATTTCCATGAATAAAAAGTGACTTGACCGTTCCCGTTGACATTCGGGAGCTGGTATAATAAGTAGGAATTTAAATTTCATCGGCTCATACGTCCTCCGTTGTATCTTGTGTTTTAAATTTTAAATGTATCCTTCGCTGCCACGCATCGACTACATTATCTATAATATTTCCCATGTCGAAGTTTAATTTAAAAAGTTGACGGGTAAAAGTAATGGTCACGTAACCTTTAAAATTCGGCATTATAACGAGTAAAGTGGCCGCGTTCTACGCTCATTAATTACATACTCATTTATGCATGTAGAGTTGAGCTTGAAGACCCACCCGCGCCAACGTCGCCGCTCATAAATGAATTTTTAACAAAAACTTAATTAAAAATCGTATCTCGCGTGTTCGAAGGAAATGAACTCATTCTTTGGACTCGCTGACTGACGGGTGAACTGACGGGCCCGTCATTATGAAGAGCGTCCACTGTATCCTGACCTGCTGTGCCCTCTGTTGCATACATAAAATTGTGGCCCCCGGCAGATTCAACGTGCAGTCAAAGGTCAAACTGCACTGGTGCAGGTTGTATGTTTTGGAAATTTTGTAGTTGACGAGGTATGCGGTAAATGTTATTACGCACTAAATTATTAATTATTGGTTTACGTAACGTTAACTTTAGTTACTCGTTAATAAGTTTTAATAATAAACCCATGCTCGGTTTCAATATTTATGTAAAAGTAGGGCAAACATTTATGACTACAAAGTTTTATTCAGTTCTGAAATGGATTCAAGAGATTGTATGAATCTGAGAGCGTATAACTTCCACAGTTGGTACATTGAAGAACAATGTGCATCTTCCAAAACCAATACGACGAAGTAAATAGAAACTCATACTGGGAATACTGGTTTGATGGTAATTCAAATATTCTATTGTATTCGAATCATATCGCATACATCGGTAAGAAGGGCTCGTAAACATTTTTTCACGTCCATTCTAGGTGTATTGAGGTGGCAAAAAGTGTAAAAAGCCTCGCATGTAGGTATGAAGACGCTGGCTTCAACAAAACCAACACGGGGCGGCCACAAATTGGCGGTTCAGCGAGACGGGCACGTCGTGACTGCGCCGCCGCGCCGCGGGCGCATCCACTTACTGAGGACACAACATGAGCGGAGCGGGTAGCGGGAACTAACTGGAACAAAACGAACAACAAGGTTAGATTACAGAAAAAAAATTATATCATCTTTAAATATCAATAATATATAGAAGATATATATATAAGAGAACGAGCGGATACCATGAACTCGTAAAAATACTTAAAGGTCAATTAGATGTAAGTCTGGTTTTTACCCGGAACTGAATGGAGACAGAAAAGTTAGATCAAAAGGTAATTTTAGTAACAACAGGGTTATAGGCAACTTAAAGTCAATAAGCACAAAAAGATTAGAAAGAAATCTTGTGTAAAAATAATAGAATATGTACATAAATTAACTGAAATGCGCTTGAAGGTCGTTAGTTGAGAAAATCACATGACAGTGATTTTAAAATATGTATTTTGAAACTTTATGTACTAAGATATAATTTGAATAATTGAAAAATAGTAGGAACAAATAACGAGATAGAAACCAAAGATATTATAAAATATACCTCGTTAGATGTACGTACATCCTAATAATTCAAAAAGTACAAAATTATTTATTACACGCACATAAATTGTGTTAATAGACAGCTCAATAAGCGCGCACCCTTACGGGTCCAGTACGATTATTTGCTCAGTAATGGTAGAAATCCATTAAACAAGCTCCTTTTAGTGATTGAGCAAGTACAAAGACTAGAATGCATTTTTGAATTGCATCCAGCCAATTTACAGGCACTAAATTGCATAGCATGGAAATGTGAATACCTTTTTGGATGTTTTTTATTATATTGCAAAATTAATTTGAGTGCTGAATTATATTTAATTCACTCAAGTTGATTATTGTGGGAATGTCTATTGATTTATAGTCCGATGTGTATTTTCGGATGCATTCGAAAGTGATGTATTCAGAAATATAGCATTAGTAAGCTAATAAATTAAGCACGTACTACAAGAAATATAATATTTGGGTCTCTTTAGACTTTTCCTAATTTTGTACCGTGTTTACTGTTTTGAGGCATAATGACCGTCAATCAACCGTTTAACCATGAGCGTTTACTGGCTCTCAAATAAATCCTGCACTATTCTGACGAAGATGGTAGTAATTTTTTAAGTGCTGTTTTACAACCCACGGCAAGGCATTTTGACCCCTCACTGTCTGGTATCATAGTAAAATTTATAGTCGACGAAAAATATTATGGAAACTTAGTCACAGTGACGGGCTTTATTTCGCAAGAAATGTCTCGATAATTTAGTGGGCTGTTAGAAATATAACGCGATAAAATACTCATTTCTTCTTACGGTCTTGTGTCACGCTAGTAGTTAAACAATATTTATGATTAAAGATTAATCTTTTATTGTCCTTCTGCAGAAATGGGAAAGTTTAATAGTGATGATTTCGGATTGAATACAGATTTGCTTGAATGTTTGGTCGCTGTAATGGTTTATAGTAACAAAGTTGTCAATGCTGACACTACACTAGGCTATGATCTGTTTAAAGATGAGCCCGAGCTTGAAGAGACTACAGCAGTGGGCGAAGAAATGTTTAATATTGCTCGTATAAAAGGATTTGTTTAAAGCTTAGCTTGTCCATTAAATTCTAGAAATGCAGAATAATGAAATGATCCAATTCAGATTCATCTCCTTTTGTGTTTTTTTTTGTTAATTCATCCTGAATTTACATTTATACTTTAAACTATTGATCATGTCATCAAAACAAAATGGCTAATATTATCATATTTAGGGAACTAGGTTACATGAATATGATTATAGATCAAGCCCATAACTACCCATTTGAGCCGTATCTAATGAGTTTTTTTTAATTTTGTCTTTCTGAGATACAACACAAGTATAGCCACTATAGGTAGTCTAATTAATTGCTTTGAAAGCTACAAATACTGTTCAAGCGCCCTTAGCTCATAGATATTCATTATGGTCATTGGTTTTTTACCGTTTTAATTAAAGTAAAATAATTAAATAAATAACATGACTCAAATATAAATTCACTGCACCAGTGTGAAAATTAGTTCCAATTCTCTTATAAAAGACCGTTGAAAAGCCATATGTTCTATAAGTAATCATAAAACTAGTACAAAAACTTCATGAAACTAGCAAAAAACGTTCACATACATTGCGTAAACTGTTCCATTACAGTTTGATTACGGGCACGCAATGAGCAATGTTTTGTTCAGCAAAAAAGCACAGTGGACGACCGTCACCGGACTTCATTTACATATAGGGAACATAAATTCTCGTTTGTAAGAACACACTGGCACTTTTATTGTGCAGTCTTCGTTGGCAGCAAAAAACTGTCAGTTTTTTTTAACGAGGTGGACCACCGCTACATGACGACCTTTGATCGCGTCTATACAAATATTAATTCTTTGCATGTTGAAGCAGTGAACTAATCGTTTTTTATTGGTCACGGCGCTTGTACGGTCGTGAGCTTTTTATGTGGGAGGTATTGATTCTAGAGGCAATTTGACGAGTATGGTATGGATATGCATGGTACAAGTATTACTTGTGTATCTGATTTAATATCGCGCGCGCTTCGAAAACATCGTAAGCGCCCAAGTGTGGGATTTTGATTCGGATTCCAGATTCGAAACGACGTTAAATAATATTGAATTACACACAAGTGTGGGATAAATTGTGCGATAAGACTTAATGCGATTTTAATGCAGTTATCACTTGTCACTACTTAGAACAAATTGTTTGTAAAAAGGGGACTGTTTTATCAAAACACATGTCCTGATATCTGAGTCGAATATAAACGCGTGTTGTTTTGGGATGTTGATAAGAAGCACTTAAGTGATCAAACCCTTTCGGTTTTATTTCGGGCTCATAAAATGATGTAAGTAACATGCGAAATGGAGCAAAAATCGTCGGTTGCGTAGGTACTAGTTTTGGGACTATTGTTTAAATATTTCGAGTATTTGTATAAACAATATAACTGGTGTACGTTTACATTGGCGAACTCATAAACGACTAACGGGCTATGTTCATTGGAAACAGTAAACATTATTTAATTTTATAAATACGAATGCATATGTGCTGGGCGCAGAATGGCCGTTTTCACAATTCCAGCCTGCGAGAGCACGCTCATAATTTACGTTTGATCATCAAAAACGTTGTAAAATTGATTTACAACAACCTCAGAGTGATTGCAGCGTCAATATATGAACGGGAATGCTAAAATTGTATGAGATATATTCAATGAACGCTCATTCATTCGTTAATTTTGTACGCCGCCGCAGTAATATTTAGTGGCTGTAAATATTACGGCTATAAAACAGTTCAGAATGCTCTTAATATTTAGCTCCCGTTATTTTAGGTGTCGGGTTTTTATGTATTTTTACATGTTATATATTATGTTTATAGGAAGTTATGACATACATTGGTACAATATTGTTTATAAACAAAGCTTTTATTTATGCTAACATGCCAAGGTGTGGAAGTTAGGGGCTTAAATATGAGAATATTCGATGATTAATAAGTACGAACGGATTTGTCTGCACTTAGGATCTTCCACGATGACGTCTCAAAACACTATAATCGGTGAAGGTTTACTTTAGTCGGAAATGTAATCTTTTTTTATTAGGTTATAAATCAATACTACATTCGTCTTGGAATTGGAACGCAATGTATTCTGTGAAGTCTGCCAACCCGCACTAGGCCAGCGTGGTGGACTATAGCTTAATCCCTCTCCATCTGAGAGGAGTCCCGTGCCCAGCAGTGGGACACTATATGGGTTGATGATGAGGCAGGTTTTTAACCTGCGTCCCTCCGGTTACCTAAGTACACCGGATGCTTTAGCCAACTAATCTACCGAGACTAATGCCTGTGATTTCGAATTTCCCTTTTCTCTTGCTCATTCTTACGTCTTATACGTCAGCGATATCTATCGAAGACATATTACAAATACAAAAAAATACAAAATAGTTTATTGCTTCATAAGTTTACATAAAAGTTTAGCTTTCCTTTAAGCAACTAATTCCTGTGTTGGGAAGCCCCGCTCTTCCATAGCAAAGCAATACAAAATTAGCAAACAATTTAATTTTAAAATAAGAAAATCTTGCTTGCAGGTGTGTGTTCAGTGTTATATGAGGTAGTGTGTTGTGTTATTACTACGTTTTTTTTCGTATATTTGTGTTGGAAACGCTGGCCAATTATGTTGTTGGCGTACTACCATTGACATAATTGCGTTCCTAACTTAACTTATCAGTTTGCAAAGTTTAACTGCAATTGAACTTTGAGAAGACGTATAGGACGTACAGCTGTTTGACAAAGACAAGATCGAACTCCACACAAGTTAGTTCGATTGATCATCATGATGGTTTTCAGAGTATTGTATATCGCGCCTGTATTCCCCGAAGGGTTAGGCAGAGGTATACAGTAATGTACACCCACAGTTTGCCGATTATGTTTTTGGCCCCATGCAATAGGGCAAGCTTAGCTAAGCTAGACTAAGCTGAACTATTATTACCTAAGCTTATTTTAGGGAAAGCTTAGTAATAGGGTGAATTTATTGCATTAACCGGGCACAAATCCAATCGAACTCCGAGCTGCTACTGAGAAAGTGAGAATTTCATAGAGAACCCCAATAAAATTTTGTCCGACTTGGGAATTGAACCGAGTCCCGAGGGCCTCAAGCGTGGCAGTCGCACTTGTAACTATGTGGCAGTTATTGTATAGATTCTAGATTACAGTCCTTTAAAATACCTTACCAGGAAATTCCCATTTATTTTCCTTACAACAATCTTATTTGAGCAGTTTGTCCACAAAGTTTATATGCAATGTTTTCTTTCAATAAACAAAGCTGAAAATCACGTTGTCGTTGTCAGGCAGTCACATCTGTTGTGTGATCGCATCGCGAACAGTTTTATGTGGGTATAAATACTGGCCGATCTGTCCCCGTGGCCGCGCGCCTTGAGAAGGTTACCTTCATTATGCATCGTGCGCACGATGAGGATGAACCTTCGAAAAAAATTGTCATATATAGCCTTTTTTTTAATAACTTAAAAAAAAATTATTTTACTGGCATGAAAATTATAAAATTTAAATTCAAATTTGGAATTGTGGTAGACACCCTTGTGTAGATTAAACTGGCAGTTATTTATTGGCGTTTTTTTTAATCATGATATCAGTCCTCTTTTTATCCAAATAGTATTTCCAGTCTTGCAGTACTGTTACAATTTTTTTTTATAAGAAGTAGATAATTATATAATATTCGGCATTAACGCATGAAAAAATATTTAACAAAATCTTTACTTATATTAGATTCATCAATATTTTAATTAAATTATCATTTTTAACTAGTTACTACCTGAAAAAATCTGCAACACTTCTCGTCCCGTATTAAATGGGCCTCGGGTTGTCAGTCCATCTGGTTCAGGGGCGTGCCAGCCATGCTGCGTTTGTGCATTTTTTATCTATGGAGAAAACAAAAACAGACCGTTAAATTATAGTTATGAATTTTTATTTTATTTTATTTATTTAATACTTCATTTACAAAACAAAAATTTGTCGTACAAAGGCGGACTTAATGCCATTCGGCATTCTCTCCCAGTCAACCTTAGGGTGATGCAGAGACAAAGCAAGATAGTAGGTGCACAAATGAGGGAAAAAAATAAAATAAAGATGTATAAAATATATAATTATTTTTATAGGATTATTATACATACATATATGAATAATTTAAAACTATATATATAATCAAATATCTTTAGATACATATAAATGCAATAATACATATTTATGAATACATACATACATTATACTAATATATATTAATGACTAGAGAGATCAACGTTGAGATGATTCTGCCAAAGAATTGAAGAGATGCTGTCTTAATTTACGCTTGAAAACGTAGCGACTGGTAGCCATCCTGATTTCCAGAGGTAGCACATTCCATAGTATTATGGATTGTACGAAGAAAGAGGATTGCATAAAGTCAGTATGATGGGAAGGACATCGCAGAATCAAATGAATTAGTATCTACAAATCGATAAGCAATAGTGATTTTATCTGCTATTGTATACCTATTGTAAATAAATTATTGTATAGTGTAGTAAATAAAAACATAAATTTTAGAGAAAGATAAAGTCGATCTCAGGTAGGATTCGAACCCGTGTCCCTCCGGTTACACCGGAACTGAGGAAGGGAAGGACCCGGTGGAACACAGGGTCGAATTCTGCTGATATTTTCTTTCACTAAAACATATTTTGAAAATGCCAAATATAATACAAAATAATTTTGTAATTATACTTAATATATTTATTGTCAATTGTTTAATTAAGTTCTAATACTATAAGATAAAAGTTTCTTATCGAGTAAACTACGGTACACTTCTTCCTTCCCTCAAAAGGAAAGCTAGCCCTTACAAAACTCGGCTTTATAAAGTTAAGTCAGTATACAAACTTCACGACAATATGGTCTGCGAATTGCGATCAAAACTTCTTTGTTACGCCGCGTAGTTTGCGCTCACTCTAATTAAATGCACGGCCTTTATGGAAAAGATTTTGTCGCGACGATTTCAGATTTAAGTGAAACTTGTCGCTTGTCTCCGCTGGCGTGTAGGTGTGTATTGTATTGAGATCCTTACGATGTCTAATATTTTAAAGAAAAAAATATGCATGTGAAGTTTAGTTGGCTATTTGCAGAGATTTGCTGAAACTTGTTGTCTTTTTTCCTAGTTTGATTGTGTCGAATTATGTAGAAAGAATATAACAGAATAGACCTCCACCAATGCAACTAATTGGCAGTATTCAATGATCGGTTTAGTCATTTATTATTTCAAATAACTTTGTGCGAGCCTCACGTAACCCGCACAAGAAAAATGTCAAAATGTCAGGGTAGATTAGTTAGAGAGATTTTTGTCAATAATATACGTCAGTACGGGTTGAATGCCTTTAATGCACTAATACATATAAAAATTAGGTCGGTTTTGCAATCCGACTCGACAACGACAAAATGCTAAATCATAATTATTTAAGTAATGGCTTGCACAAACTTCAACAAAAATACACGTGCATCTTTTATAGAATTGGAAAATGTTGAAATATAACTACTTTTTACGGATTTTATCGCGTATATTGATATTATTAATCCCGACGTTTCGGACCCTTTACAGCGTCCATGATCACGGGTATCTAGGTACGGGGTGAGTCTACCCGTGACCATGGACGCTGTAAAGGGTCCGAAACGTCGGGATTAATAATATCAATATACGCGATAAAATCCGTAAAAAGTAGTTTTATTTTAATGTATAATATTCGCGTAAATGTCAGAAATCAATATGAATTGGAAAATGATTAAAAACTTCTCATGTTTCTCAAACACTCGGATTTCAGAATTTATGGATATAATAAATAAAAAAGCGATGATTCTATATTTAAAACTTTTTTACCGCAAATAAATATTGCAGTAAATATACGGTCATAAATGATAGGAAAGGGACAGTTGGATTAAAAAGGTATTTTTTTTTGAGAATTATTTGAATCATATGTCTTGTTATGATTCTCAGTAGGAAATCAAATGGTCAAGAACCTGCTGTGGGATCTAAATAGGAAATGATCTCTCAATGTCGTCATTTTCATTATAGTAGCATGACATTTGACTGGATTTCAAACTTTTTAATCTTTAATACAGCTACGAGTATAATTATAAGCTACGTTACGTAACGTTTGCATATAAATCCGTGCTTTTCATAAACTTTAGTAAATATTTATTCAACCGCACCGAACAACAAGTTAACCTTTACCCACATTTTGTATATAAACATCTTTTATGAATACAAAACCATACAAATGCTTAGTTTAATTTACTTACAAAAATGTCGTAACTGTAGGCGGAAAGTCAAATACAAAGCCGGTTGCCATAATAGGCGATAAAAAAAAACAAGTTGCATTCGTGTTGCCAGCCTAAAAATGCCGTTTACATAAGACGATCATCACTCATGTGATAATAGTGTATTCATGTAAATTGTACTCATTAGCTGTCTCGATTCTATTTGCGTTTCATACAGAAGCACCGACTAAATAATTAGTTGTATATATGAACGTTATTTACACTCGTGTTATTTGATTACTGTACAACGTCGGACATCTTGTTTCCACACTTTGAATTTCGAAAGAAAAAAGAATTTACAGTATATACTCGTATTTTAATGCGAAGTTACATAAAAATAAACATTATTTAATTAATGCATGCAATCTTTTGAAAATTGCTCTCTATGGAAAAAAAAACATTACACGGTATATTGTGGTATGTTTCGAAAGAGTTTCAAGTCATACATAAATCACATAATTATTATAGCCACTCGGCAGAACGTAACGTTACATACTTTTCATAGAAGAACCTAATTACATATTGCTCGACCTGGGAATCGAACACAAAGCCTCATTACACCGATGCGTTAGATTTTAGCTGTAGAAAGGATTTATAGGCTAGTTAAATGGGCCATAAGCACCCAGTCAGAATGATTTAATATATTTTTTACTTAAACTTTAGGCCACGTTCCCCAGTAAAGTCATTTCGTTCACACAAGAATCGGCTCCATTTAGTTTACGATCAGGATAACGATTCGTGTTAAGAACTCTAAATAGGTTTTAAAGTATCCATAGTCAATTAAAGGGAAAGCCGTTTGGTAACATAATATTTTACTGTAAATTCTTAGCTATCTTATCCTAAACAAGAGTTATAACGATGCACTTTAAGTATGAACACATGATTTTATGAATACAACCATAAAAGCACTAATGATATTATGGGGTTATTATACAAACAAGATATTTCGAGTAATAACCCCTATGAATGGGAGCCTTCCTTACAAGACGCGCTTTAATTGGCGGTTTTACTGATAAAAGCCGCTGTATTGTTGTATATTACGAGCGACGCACGCGCAGACACGGGGGAAACTTGTGAAGTTTATAAGCAAACAGAAAACCTGCTCCCACAAGTTGATTTGTTACTCATGAATTTATTAAACTCAATAATATGATTCACTAATTCGAACATAAAGTATTTATATTTGCGAATCCAATAACGTAGTTTATATCAGCTGTTCAAAAAAAGAACTGAATTGTAACTTTGCAGCGGACATCATTAAATTAATATTAATTATGGCATTAATAAAGGAAGATGGTCTTGTATCTGAATTCTTCGTATTGAGGAGCGCACAATCCCATCGAACGAAATTTGTTTGTGTTGAACGATTAAAATATTTTTTGGTTTCCTTTGAATTTTATATAACACAGCCCTTATGCTATCTGTTGAAACATAATTTTGAATAATGAAACGTGTGTCGTTAATACATCACTCTGTTGGACAATAACACGGGACTGGTACAATGCGAGCGAAATTACATGGGCTCATATTGACCGAAGCAAATAAATATTTTGAACTGACATTTGGATACGATTTTTTTGCCTTTTTGTAACTAAAGACAAAGGCAATATCCGCCCACGACGCCGGACGAAGGGCACCAAAAATTATTATGGACTGTGTTCACTTTCCGAGGCATTCCACGACTAATGATTTCGAGAGATACCCTCCCCTTGAATGTAAAACGACCCCGCCCCTAGAATGAATTGAAACACTGGCTGGAGATTTTTTATTTATATTTATTAATTGTTGTTTTTCGACGACTGGTGGCCGAAAGGGGCAAAAACTCTTATTCTATTTTTGAAATCGTTTTATAGAATGAGAATTTTAGATGAATTATGGCTTCGGGAACATTGTGCCTCCCACGAAAATTCGATTATCAAATTCAGACAGAGACAAGTTTTATCTAAAAGGTATTAAGTAACTTAATTGCAAGTTTTATGAAGCAGAAGTCATATTACTTATTTTTTATGGTTCGAAAGATCAGGTTCTTAGTAAAGTGATACGTTAATGGTCTTGAATAGTGTATCAATGTAGCATGTTTTGACGTTTAGAAGTGGAGTTACATCTAAATCTTGGCTAAACTTGTCTAACACCCACTCGGTGCATGAACATAATGTCTGGTGCTAAGTATAATTTATTGGTATCATATTTCAGTGTTATAGTAACGAAGTAGTTACAGGATTAGCATTAATGTGATATAATTAATATTGATATTAATAAGGAAGCCGGAATTGGAAACAATAAAGTAAATCTCTTGTCGTTTATCGGCTATAAATAATATTTGGTAGCGATATATTTTGATTTTCATGTCATATGAAACATTTGTTTTAGAATTGAATGAATATAAATTAAGTGTTCTATTTTTGGAAAGATTAAATTTACCGCGAGGAAATTGCTAAGATCGCTTTATTTATTTATTACAAAATATTGTCTCACATTTGAATTATCCCTGTATCGTGGATGATTTTCCAAACAAATTTACCTACTCATACACCCAGACCCGGGACAGGTAGTAATTGATACAGATATTTGTTCCATGTGGGGATCGAAGCCATAGCCCATGGTGCAGAAGCTAATTGCTCAGCCAGCATATCAAACGAGCCATCAACATGAACTTCATTCATTCAATAAAAACTAACTGTTGCCCATGAGTTCACTTGTTGTATCTCAAAGGACTTTTTAAAACAAGGCCCAATCTCAGTATACCAAAACTCATTAAAATTAGTTAATCAGAACACGTAACAGAAGACTGACTTAGTTACTTTCGCATTTATAATATTAATGTGGAAGTATGGATGTAGCGTAGGTACCTACCTAATTATATAAGCCACACATGTGCACATAAACGCAATTGTTGTTAATAACCATAATAACAATTGTGCTATCCGATATGCACTATGTTGAACAGGCTTTATTTAGTTTATTTAAATATACCAGGTGGATTTTAAAGTTTCGTAAATATAGGGGGTATTAGGGTGGCATAACTCATCTGAACACCTAGTTACGCCAATTTCAGAAGTTAATGACCGTATCCTCATACGTCAAAGTTCCCGGAACTTTTGAATACTGATTGCGGCCAAACTATGAAGCGTATAACCTCAGTGTGTCTTCCTGTGTAAAAATATTTTGTCACTTTGAAGCTTCATTTATGATGCGAGAAATATCGTGCTAGTTGCGGTACTTTGCGGGACCGCGCGGCTATGGTATCATAATAGATCGATCATCGACGGCAATGTACCGCAGCTTGTATGATATTTCTCACACCGTGTCAACACGACTTTACTGTTCAAAATATTAAAAAAAAATAGAATCGCAGAGAGGCATGAATATAAAATAAAAACTAAATTTCAAATATCGAATGTGTCGACTGCCTGTAAATGGTAGGCCAGTTTGTTTTCTCCACCACCTTGATGATAAATAAATACTCTTTAGATAAATTCATCCGGAATCATGAAGTAACACTGAGTTGTTTGTTTTTATTTTTATTATAATAATTATTTATTACAGTAGTCTAAGTCGTGACTGCGTGTAATAGAGTTACGAGTACTTCCGCTATGGAGTAACTTGTGAATTCGTACGAGTGAATCACGTGGTATTTATTATTTTATGATTAAGTCACTTGTGGGCAATCAGTGAGGTCGAGTGAATATGTGTATGTGGTGTCAAGGAAGCAATATTTTTTTCCACGAGTTTGACTCAGATCCTATAGATATACCTACCTAATGTCAAATGGAACAGAGATGCACAACATTGGATATAAAAACTAATGAGAAACATAAAAAAACCTTTCTATTTCGATTAGTCTACCACTCACAATACTACAAACTGATATTGATTAATCACGAAACTTCAAACTTAGCACGAATTTTTGTAGTAGCGGTTAAATATTTAAAATACTTGTCTAGTTTGTTGTACATCTTAGTATTTTCGAAATATATTTTGATTATAATTATTTACATAAATTATACAATTACATATACATCAAACCGTAACATCTTTACACAAACTATAGCATCAACTATTTAATATCTTAGAACAGGTATTATTCATCCCTACTTCCCTATTCCAATATTATAAATGCAAAAGTAACTCTGTCTGTCTGTTACGCTTTCAGCTTAAACCACTGGACAGATTTTGATGAAATTTGGTACAGAGATAGATTAGACATTGGAGAACGACATAGGCTACCTTTTATCTCAAAAAGCGCTGTGAGATGCGGGTGAAACCGCGGGTAACATCTAGTAATAATAATTATAAATGTTAAAATACTCGATAACGAGAGGTGAATTTAAATTTTCGTTGACATACCACAAATTCATGACTGCAATAACATAGGTACACTACATCTATATAATTACGATATAAATAGATAAACCAGAAGTTTAACTTATCATAGCAAACGTAACTTGGAATACGTTGACGTATCAAGTTCCAATAAACGTCTTATATAGTTATACTCCTCAGTACCTACGCCGTAGTTCGTTAAATTACATTGTACCGATACTTTCTAGTCCCGGTTGTATATTTTTAATTCTCCATTCATGGTATTTTCAGGCAAGAAAGGCAGGCCGACCTGTTAAACTAATATACAATTTTTAGCTCTTTCATAACCAATTTAATGTAGCCTTTTAATGTAGATACTGATTAGTGTGGCTGATGTCCATATGGGTTCAACGAAAGTGTGTGGAAAACCGTAGACAAGATTAGCGCAAAACAGATATGAACGGTATAAAAGAGAGGAGGCTTATGCAGTGCAGTGGGTTTTTAAGCTTCGATTTATTTATTTATTCTTAATGTACAAAAGTGTACAAAGGTCTGATTGCCTTAGGCAATGCTAGATGTGAGAGGTATAACGCGAATATTATTACCTAAACTATAAAAGTATCTATATGTATATACTTACATATAAGTACTTTACAAATATACTTAAACATACATCTATCTATATATATTATATGCGATTGATTTTGACATAGCATGAGTCTAGACGTCAAGCAAATAATTTTAGACAAAATCCAATGTGAACAACTTTGATGATATACCTACCGACGGATTGAGTGAACCTTCTGTACATACCTATTTGTTTGAGGTTACAGGGTGTGTGTCCATCGATACGGGCAAAGGTCGTTCCGCATTTGATTTTGACTTTACACAATGAACGAATGAACGAAATTCACGCTTCAAACATGAAAGCTGATCGTAATGTTACGTAATCCTATCAAGTGACGACCTTTAGTGCTCTTACGTGTGAGAACTTGAGAAAACAGTGATATTAGAATATTTGTGTGAGGAGATTTTTTTTATATTATCTTACTACATTTTTGAATAAGACATTTTATCCGTAAACTTTTCGAAAGTAGTTTGGAAAAGCCTTGCAAAATAATATCAGTATTTTTTGCTAATACACAATAAAGCGAGTCTAGTTTTTGAATTATTTAAATTATAACTACTTAATAAAGTAATTATGTAACTAGTGTAGAATAAAATAAAACCAAAGACTTTTCCACTGAAATACACTTAGAGGTTAGTTACCTAGTTTTCAAAATTATTCAGTGTGTTAAGTTGTATGATTATAATAAATGAGCTAAGCTGTGATAACTGTAAATCTTTCTGTACACATAATAACTTCAAGTAGTAAATCACATAGTACAATTTTACAACTTATGGGACGAGCAAAATGATTTCAAACACCTGGTTTTCATTCGAACTAAATATCTATGGAAATTATATATACATAATAAGTTAAACCGTTATCTTTATCAAAACCTTTGCCTTTTTTCAGTAGGTTAATCTTTAATCATTTCCACTTTCGGAATAGCCTTTTCTTTGACTTATATTCACTTACTCATAAGTAACTTTTAATATCACAGTGTACAACTGCTTATACTGTTATGCAGTTCGTTGATGTTGGTGATGACATTTTTACAGGAGCTTGGATTATTTCTTTGCCTCGATCTTGCGTTGGATGACGGAATGGACTAGACTGTGGTATTTTGAAACTTCTAATTCTCTATGCTCTTAATAATTTACATTACGATAAATTATTCAACGCGAGTACATCGTCCATTAAAATTTCCATTGTCACATACTGATTACACTAATGAATTCTATTCGAATTGATTCGTCAGTAGCTTACGTGATGCGATTTGAAATGTTTGTATTTACCTTGTTATTTTTGTTTTATGACATTGATGGGTTCCATATAACGAGGAAATCTCAGTCTTTAGTTTGATAGATCTGTTATTTAGGTTAGTTTTGCAAATTTTAGTCGAAATTATAGGTCAAGCAGTGATGTATCAATGTGCTAATAGGGGTGAGCCACAAGGGCCTTAAATCCAAGCTGCTGCTGAGAATATCATAGAAAGACCCAATAACACTTTGCTCGATCTGTGAATCGGATCCAAGACCTCTAGCGTACCAGTCGCGCTTAGGACCAATAGACCAACGAGATGGTTGACCTTATATCTAATTGATTATTTTAGTCCTCATTTCATATCTTTTTCGCTTATGAGATAACTCCGTTAGGTTTCAAGCCTTCCGAAATTTATCTTCTACGGTACACAAGTTCAATACGCAATAAAACCTTTATGTTCATTACCATCAGATCTTTTCTGTTAGCAATTGATATGTATCGGGTGATCGAATAGTGCGCCTACCCACGCATTTTTAGTTTTCTAAAAATGTTAACGTTACAAGAATGTCTCTCCTCAATTGGCTCTGGTGACATTACGAAAACTTAAGTTAACTTTTCGCTTAGTAATTGTCCTTTTTGAAAAAGGAAGGTTGTGAGTTTGTGACCTCCATAAATCTCTTTGTATTCACAGTAATCAATCAATATGTTGGACATTTCCAAATAATTGATATGGGTATGACACATCCCATGTCAAAGAGGTGAAAAATGTGGTTCGTGGTCATTTTGTCTAAGTTTTCAGTATTTAGGTTAGGCTACTTGCCTTAAACACTTACTTTGTGGAGGTACATGAAGGAATATTTGTATTATATCTAGTGTCTTGAATGATATAAAGAATTAAAAGTAACACCTAGCCTATGAGAACAATTCCATTATAAATCTGGCGAAGTAACTGCTTTACCGAAACAAATTTAGAAAAAATGATTATATAGGCATTTAGACGCAGTACTGGCACTGTGATTTTGCATTTTTCGAGACGAGAGTATTTTTGTCGCGGAACGGATGATATTATTTGGCAAAATCATTTTGATGTTGCTTATCTCGTGCCGAAACTATGGCTGAAAACGAGATACTGTGACGACAAAATGATGTCGAGTCATGTTAGCTTCGCTTATGTTAGGTTTTACTTAAGATGACGAGTCTAAGTTAGCTCTATAGATTTAAGCCTTAGAGCAAAGGTAGTAAGTTTATAGAAAACTTCACACCTGTACATAAAGTCTTTTGGCTAGTATAGTAATACTGTGCATGTGTGGCCCAATCTATGAAGCATACAGGCGTGAGATAACACGAAGACAAAAAATAACACGCAATACATTCATTGTTAAACAATAGTCCCAAATACGAGCCGCGAAGTTCGTAATTATTTTGATTGGTGCTCACACTTGATACAATTAATCATACGGTTTCGTCCGCACTGTCTGCGTTTATTAATCGCATGTAATCGCAATGGCCACACTGCAAATGTGTTAAACTGATTAATGGACGCCGAATCAAATTTGATTATCTGAAAGTGCTTTATGTTGTGGTGTTTCACAAAATACAATATGTTGCAAAAACATTATGAGTGGTCACTCAACCGTGGCGCTCATAATGTTGTTCCGTAGACAGAATTTATTAACTTTTGACCGTAACATTCATATCTTAAAGTCTTTTGTTGTTGTAATGAGTATTTCAGTCTCAAGGACTGCTGAGAATTTTGGGGCTTTGACACTACTCCATTTAAGTTTTCTGCTTGAGAACCATTGGTTGTTCATTCGTTGAGCTTACCTTTAGCTCTTGCTTCTTTACTAATACATTATCGGGACAAGAATTCTCCAAGTATCCTGTAGTTCGTAGAACGTGAGCTTATTGCCAGTACCCTTTAAACTGCAAATAATAATTATTAAATGAAATTCTAAAATTTCATAGGTAAACCCAATTATACTTTATTTGACGTGGGAATCAAACCGAAGACCTCAAGTTCAGCAGCCGCGCTTGTGAATATTGGTTAGATATATAGATAGTTTTTTTTTCCTCAAGTTCCGGAGTCATTACCTCTATTTGATAGCTTTTCGCTATCAGTATTTCTTGTAACAAAATGTTGTTAACATTTCCACCAAAATTCGCGATGTCATCCAATGTGTCAAAATTTCAATCGGTTTTTATGTTGACATTGACAACCATGAGTTTCGATATTTAGAGGTTTTATTTCTTCTTATAGTGTTCTATTTTTAAATTATTAAAAACTCAATTTGTGTTGTAATGATGAAAACAGCCAGTACTGAATCATGTAAAATGAATGAGTCACCTGTTTATCTTACGTTATATTGTTGTTCGGAACCTAATAATTATAAGTTTTACTGGATTTATAAACAGTTGTGTCATCTATTACTACAGGATTTCCTTATTATGTTCATCACAGTATAATAATAATATACTTGTTCAGTTTAATATACTTGCTTATAATATTATGACTGGAAATTTGAGATTGCTAGACAACGATAATGCTAGCAAACATTTTTTACAAAACATTTTCATTGTGTGAAAAAAAAGTGATCTTGATTGATTTCATAGTTTCAGCACTTAAAGTATGTAATAAGTCTCTAAGTAGTAGGTATATAACAAAGACTGTCCGTATCTGTCTTTCTGTTTCTCCGATAACTTTTTCGTAAAAAAACTACCGCCATCCCATTTAGCGTAAGGGAGGGTATCACTGTATCAATAGTGATACCTTGGGTTCAAAATGGTATTAAAACAAGTTATTTTGGAGATAAAAGTTTAATATCAGTACATTGCGTCTGTGCGAAGCTAGAGCGGTTACTTACGCTTCTAATAATATCATAAAATATTCAACTGGAAGAATAATCAATTTACTTAAAGTCCTGGCATACCAGGGAAAGGCGTGTCGAACTATTCCTAAAGGTTAATTATCACTCTTATTATAAAAAAATATTCCCTTATTTGATATAATATTGATATCAAAGAACACGGACATAGCCATAAAGATAACAGTTAAATATTTATTTATGACATTGCAAAATAAAAAGTTCAGAGGTCCTAATTGAGTGTTCATCGGTTTTACGAGAATGTTATCTTTATCTTGTACCAGACACCCAATATCAGTACCATATAAAACTGTTATTTTATAGGCGGCTTATTCTTTTTGAATTTCGAACTTTTTATTTCTTTTTTGCCATATAGGCTTGAAAATTTGTGTGGAGGTTTAACGTAGATTCCGTAGGGTCCGTATAAACTACTGCCTTCTACTCTTTCCCTACGTGGGTGGTGACTACCATATTAACCAGCCAAGTACGCCAGAAATCTGAATTTTAATTTTATACGGAAACCCATCAGACCTCAAACACCTGCCATATACTGAATTCCAACCAGTTGACATATTCTCGGACCAATAACTTAAAGCTACTTGATTAGATGATCTGAAAGTTAAGAGGTATGCACACGCAATTGAATCCTAAAATAACATCCGGGAGAAACCAGTACAGACATCAAATTATTATTAAGCATCATAGATGATGAGATAGATGTATATAACGAATCAATATCAGTCAGTAATACTAAAGCCGTCCCATCTTTATAGAGTAGCCAAGGTCACGAATCAACCGTAAAAAACAATCTTATAGCGATTAAAAATCATTAATCAAGATATCTGCCCAATGGTAAAAGAAAAAAAAAAGCTCGCCATAGACAACCGTTGCGCGAAAGCGATAGCCAATCAAAATAAAGTTATTATTCTCTTGATTAATTTAAATCTTGTTCTATAAACATTAATAAACATCTTATTTGTTGATTATGCATGTAACGGCGATCATAATAACCGGGCAGAGCTTGAAGTGGCTGGTTGACTCGCACATGTAATTTGGACGGAAATGTCGGAAAAAAGTTAATAATTATGTAGGAGTGTAGGGAAATAATAACTGCTCATTATTATCATTTACTGTAGGAGCGAGGTCGGTGTCCAACCGGCTCGCTACTAATGAGCGCTGTGTTTGGACGTAGTGTGGACATGTCTCATTTCTTTATATTGCATATCGAACATGGAGGATTTTCAAGTGCCAAGCGTGCTACAATTTAGTCCAATTTTCTGTTTGAACAGTGTTTTGGGAATGCAATTGTTTCTTGAAGGCAGTAAGGATCAGGGTCCTATATTGCAGGTGTCCAAACATGTTAAACATAAACATATTATGTATGGGGTTTACATATAATGCATACCATTTGTACTTTACTACTCAACTTCCCTGTTTAAATTCAGAAAATACGTTATTTATTTTTCTTAAATGTAGAAATAAATATTTGGTGGTTTCCACAAACCCTTCAATAGCTTCTTACAAATAAGCAACGGAACTATTGGTTTACAAAAAAATCCCCTATCTCTCAGTTCATTGCGTTTCGCATGCAATAGGCCTAATGCTTCTAATTGTAGCAAATCCGATTCAAGTAGCCAACCGACGCAGAAACTCCTTTTACGCCCGAGGGCACACCAAAAAACGAGCGCATCCATAAAATTGTAAACGTATTTCTAACGACCCGACAAAACAACTAATAACGAATAATTCACTCACCAAACACTACAGAAGACTACTAAACATTTTTTCTACTCATAGACAAAATAAAACAACATATGGATGTCGTCATATTTCTTGTGCCTTATTATAATCGGCGTCAGGTATACACGTTGTCTATTGTTGCGCGTTTTTTTTCGGAAATACAAATAGATTTAAAATTCGATCGCTACCTGCACACGAGTGCGGATTTTCGGAATTTCGTTTTTGGAAAAAAATTGATGCTCACCGCAAACATTGTTTTTGTGCTTGTTTGAATTTAAATCCGGCTGTGGCAGGGGCATACAACCTTTGAAATGTTATTTTTAGTGTTAACTTGGAAATTAACAATGTGTTGCTGGATACACGAGTATATCTTTCCATAAAATAGGACATCAAAAGAGGAGAATTCCCGCTATATAATAATATAACCTGTTTTTTGACTTTATAATTCCATGGTCAAGCAATATACAAACAAATATACAAACATTATGAACTAATTGACTAGAACCTACCATGGAAACGAAGGCCTAAATAAATATATAATAAGGCTAATAAAACCCCAATATCTCCTCTAATGACAGAGAACGATCTTTAAATTATTCATAGCTGCTATTATTCGTGAATTGTTTTTAATTACAACGAGTTTTCTAATTGTTCCAGTAAAAAATAGTTCGTGATCCCTGATCCCACGCCACAGGGTATTAGAAAAATAACAAAAGTTAAATGTTGCAGATCTTCGCCGTATGGCGCAACCGTCAATAAAGGTACGTTTTTATACTGATGAGATACACTGCTCGGTCTTAAGAAAAACTTGCTGTGTAATCTTTGTGATATCCAGCAATGGATCCCAATTTTATTTTTTATAGTGGATATAAATCTTGCAAAGGGCGGGTGGTGATGCGACGTCATACTGCGGCGGCGGCACGAATTTATCTTTGTTTATAAGATTGTTAAAAATTAAGACGATTTTTTGCATTGTTAACTTTTATCGTAATCGACAGTAATTTATTTATTTAACGACGCGAGAATGGTTTAGATTTTTTGTTGTTTTTGCCATTTTTATTCGATAAATGATTTCTGATGTATGTACATACACGAATTCGAAATGACGATGTCCGAAATTACATGTCCACTTTATAGCCAGTAATTTAATTATAATCAATGGTTGTTCCTTTTGAATGACATGACATTGTTAATCAATGAAATATAATTGGCAAATAAACATTGTTTATATCGAGGCGACGGATGTATAAAGACTGGGAATTAGCATGTCCATGACAGTATGAGATGAATTTCACATAATAATTGCGGTGGTACAAGTTAATGGAATAATTATAATTATATGAGAGGCAAAGGGACCGGCGGCCACCCGCTGTCCGTGCCAAGTTCGCCGATTGTTATACCCAAAAAAAGCAATTAAAAAATGAACCAGTAAGAAATTACATTGGATTGTAAAAGAAAAACCTTCTTTTTTAATTCTCCAAACAGATACCACTGCCATACCTGAATTTTTTATGGATGGCCTATTTTATGATTTGACATTCAAAACAAATGACATTCTCAGAAAATAGTTACCAATATAAACGTGGTGGGAAATTGAAATTTTATTGTATATATTGCAATTCGTCACGCAGAAAAAAAAACTATTACGTGCGCTAACGAAAAATTCGGCCGCGATATTATAACGATGGAATTTCTGGTATGAGATTAGATTAGGATTTTACTATTGTCAAGTTTTTATTGATTGTGAAGTTGGATTTTAATAACACCAATTGTTGGTTGTCAGTTTGAAGAATTGCTGTTTCCAATACTTTGGACCGGGAAAGTGATGCTAATCGAACTTGTAGACGCTAGCTATAAGGGACTAAGCCTTTTGGTTTTGCATTTGCTTGTTTTTTTATTCTGTTTCTTATGGTTTGTTATTATGTTCAGGTTTTATGGTATTTACTAACAACCATCCATCTATAATACCAATATGGTGAATAATAGAGAAATTGAGTTTAAAAAGTCTCTTAAGCTTGGAATTTCACTAACCTTGAAGGACAGAGAAACCGTCATGGAAATAATGAATCCTCTAAATTTATAGCTATTGTATTTATGTTCAGTAGACAAAATTGGATGATACCAAATTACTAACAGTCTGGCCTCTTCACCAACATCGCTACTATAGTAAACTAACTATACGTACTATTAGAGTTGTCTATATTTTCCTATTCACTGACATTTTTCTCGATAACCTAAGATGTATAAAGTTTTTTATGTATTAACAGTACTAGTAGTTCATTCATTTACATCACAGAGCATAATCAATTTATGATAATCATTGTTGCACCAACATTTTCTCAGTCATTGAGAAAAATAAAATACTTACCAAATTGTATAGTGTCGCAAGAGCAATACATAGCGCCACTTTTGGAGTTGGGCAACTCAGAGACATGGAGTGCACTCACCACGACGCCACTTCATTGAGAGTCTTTGCTCACCCCATAGAGCTAACTGTTAGGAGTGACACTTTGGGAAAGGAACGAGAATTTGTTTTATTTGTTAACATTGTGAAGAGACAGCCCGCAGCTCTCTTTTATATTTTAAAGCTGATGAAAAAGTATGCAGAGACTAGGATTTAGGTAATAAAAAAATCTTGAATGATATATATTTGGTCTCCAAGCAGCATTGCAGTGGTTTAGCTTATAGGTACCAGTAAAATTAGAGACCCAGATCACCCAGTCAGAGTTTGACTTCTTGGTCGGCAATACATCCAAAAACCTTTAAATGCTCTAGGTATGCTTAGGATATGGTTCCATCAGTTGAGCCACTGACCTGTTCAAACTCCACAAAAAATGGAAAACGATTACCAATCTAACTGAGAATGAGAGAATTTTATAGAAATAGAGAATCATCCTTCCGAAAACCTAGTAAAAAGAAGATTCTACGAAGAAGAAGAACCTATTCCAGGTTTGGGATAGCAATAATTCCAAAATCAAATTAACCATGAGCGTTTAGAAAAGACAGAAACGATGTATCATAAGACAATTAGTTAATTCCAAACTTGAAAAAATAAATACATGCAATTAGTAATCCTAATAAGCGACGATGAAAGTACCAATATGAGATATAATTGGCCGAGAACCATTCTATGGGAAGTGTTTGGTTCGTATTGCGAGTGAAATTGAGCTGTCAGCCGTGTGTATATTAACAAATGGGTCCCTATGAATATTAATAAAGCATGCTATACATTACGTTTGACTAGCTTGCCGCCTGACGTCGTCCATCCAACTACGTGATGTATTAGTCTGATTAGATAGCTAGCATACTGCCTACTGTTATTTAAAATAACTTTTTATAGAAATCATCGAGATAAACATGTCGTTTGACAACCTTTTTTAAAATTATTTTCCAAGATATGCTGTTGTAAGTTGTAAGTTAAAGGAAAATATTTCGGCTGTCAATACTACCTGTTTGGTTTCATAAATCTGTCCAATTCTTTGAATTCTTACAACGAATAATTAACATTTTTAGTATACCGTATCTGAATATAAGAAACGCCTACGAGTAGTCATTATTTTATTTTTAGAAATATTTACAGTAGTATCTTTAAGGACATACTTGAAACATAAGAAAGCATTGTAGACTAAAACATAAAAACTAATAGTAATAAGATGTATTCCTTGTGCGGAACCCTCTATAAGTTATACCAGAATGATTCTTACTAGTAGCAGGCATTATAACTTTTATTAAGGTATCGGGCCATTTATTGAAATATAATACTTATGTTTATTTACGAACAAACATACAAGCAGTCTCAGATTATATGTAACTGTTTATTAGGAAAATGGAATCAATGCTTGCTCGGCTTCAAATGATTTATAGTTTGACTTATGTGATAACTATTATATTAATAAAAACAAATAAACCAGATCATTACTCAGATATTGCAATTCCATTGCATTAAGTTCTAGTTGTTAACTTTCATTTTATGCCTTTTCGGGTTGGTCTCATTTCCTCTAAGTTAATAGATTTGAGAATTTAGTTTCGATGCGGAATTTGTTATGGGAGAAACGGTTTACATCTCTTTATTTTAATATTCGTTTCCTCTTTTGGTGTTTAAATTGCTGTCAATCTTATAGCTTTGACGGCACGAAGAGCGTGGTGGTTCGATTCTTGCACGTAACAAATATTCGTATACAGATAGTAGTAGCAGTAGTTCATCTACAGATAGTAATAGTTCGTCTACAGATAGTTTATCTGTGTCTGGATGTTTGTGTATGTGAGAATTTGTGCGTTTGTAAACGCACCATTGAGTATCCTTCCTACCTAGTATTCGGAAACGTTACAAAAACAGGAAAATAAGAATTTTTGCTTCGGTAATAGGGTTCAAAACGATCTTAGCTTTAGTATCGTTATAGGGCTGATTTACGATTTCTTTTTAAGGTTATCTAGGTCTCAATATTTTTCGAAGCAGTTGGTTACATTGTATTGAAGGGAATTAACCTTTACCCTGTATTGTCTACGGTATTTTCATACTTGAAGACTTGTGATAAAATTTGAACTTTATTACATTCTTGTCTGCCTCGAGGCGTGCTCAGAGTTTTTGCTGGGTTGTTCAGTTCAGTACAGTTCGCATGAAAAATATTTTTTTATTTGTTACTAGTCATAGGCTCTGTCTCAATTTTTATGGTGCATGTGCATTCTATTCATCTAGTACAGAAAACATGTCTTAGAGTAGTCACTCTAGATGGATTAAGTAAATAAATAAGAAAAGTTTAATAAGTAATTAAGAGAAGTTAAATAAGCGAGGAAGAGAAGTTTAATAAGTAAGTAAGAGTCGTTAAATAAGTAAGTAAGAGAAGTTAAATAAGTGAGTAAGAGTTAAAGAAACAATCAGTAGAAAAAGTTAGTATTTCACATATATTTTTTTATTCTTACTAAAAGTAACATTTTGTAGGTTTGAAACCAGCTCCAAATCAAAATAATGCATTCTCATTCAACAACCATTTCCCAACAAAAAATATTTACAATCTTACTTAGATAGTGTAGCTACTATAACGCGGTTAGCATTCTTCTCACGAGTGTAAGTAGATTTACATGTCCTCAGCACGTGAGCTTATTTTGAATTTTACTCATATTGCTCTCCGGCCTTCTCGAGACAAACTTTTGGGAACGAGACGTGTCGGATGAAATAATGATTTATACTCATAAAAAGTTCTTAGTTCTCTTGGAAGATTGGCGTTTCCCTCCTTCGAGATCTGCTTACTCTTATATGGGAAAAAGGGGCACGAAAATCATTAGATATATTTGAAATCTGTAAAATTTTTTCGTTGTAACAATTAGACGCATCCTGCCAAATGCATAACATGTTGCAGCTAACGAAACACGTGCTGACAATGGACGCTTGAATAAAAATGCATATATTATTTAAAATAATGCAATAATAAAAACAAAATATGTATAACAACTAGAAAGCCATCGTCAGACTAAAGGTCAAACGTAAAACATAGAAAAACAGAAGCAGCCGTAATCGAAAATGTGTTTAGGTAAATAAATCAATATATTATATCCAAAACATATAGTTTTCGCGATTTGAGTAGGACAAACACATTTGTTTCCCTAATAAATATGTCGAACTGTGTATAGTTATTCTCAAGTAGGGCTAAGGGAGACAGGAAAGGCTATCTCTATTCTATCTTTGAGTTGTGTGTCTTGTCTATAAATAGGGCTTGTAATAGCGTATTTATTTTAAGAAATATTACCTACACTAAAGTTCGCCTAAACCTTTGGGTTTGTCGTCACGATATCGTGACGATTATGACTTCGTATCGTCGAATCGTACCTTGTGTATAGAGAAGGAAATTTCTGAAAATATTTCAGTGTCGGTTTTCCGGAATGAATTATTATTAGGTTGATTGTATTTTCATAATCGACCCATATACTGTACCACTGCAAGGGACGGGTATGGGTCTCCTCTCAGATTGTGAGGCTATAGACCAATACGCTGGCCTAAGCGAGTTATGATTCATTCTATTAATACGCACATAATTTTGAAAAGTCAGCGGTGTGTCTTTGATTTGAACTCGAGCCTTTTGACTTGGCAGTCCAATTGACATATGACCACTGTTATCACTAGGCTATCACTGCTTTTATTATCTTTAGTTGACGATAATTTAAATAATTGTTATTATTTTCACACATTTCGTCCACAATTCATTATAAAAAACTGGTTGGGCCTTAATTTTATCAGTTTTATAGCATGAACTTCTACACAATATATTAAAGTGTTTGATGACCATAAAGCTTTTATCTGCCGCTGCAGATAAGTTCATGGCGTGTTTATGTCTCGGTAAGATCGATTGGAGGCCCATTGCCGCAAGGCTCCTGATAAGATAAATATATTGATCGGATAATTATGTTCTTACAGACGTATAGTAAATTTGATTTATTTTCGGTTACGATGTAAACAAACTTGTCTCAAGGATCATAATTTCCTATGATCACACTTAAGATAGAAAATTAAAGTCACACACAACTGTAAGTGCTTTGATATTTTGTAAAAGTCAAATAAACCATGTATTTCGTTTGATTTAACATTTTGGCTGTTAATAAAAATATAACCATACAACTAAACCATAAAAACTCTTTGTTATTTAAACATTTTTCAATTTGACATCTATTCACTTTCAAGCAAAAGAAAATTTGTTTTTTGTTGAAAATGAGTGTTTTTAACTCAGGCAGTTCATACTTATATTACCTACTCGTGAGATATGTAACGAAAATGCCGAGATTATATTGAAATCCACATTTCGCCTCTCCTATTTGACCGGATTTTTTCTTACGCATATTGACTGCGTGAAACTCGACTTCGAAGTGAATCGGGAATCTTTTACTTTTCTTATTTGCCAGTGAAAGTAAAAGCATGTTTCTCTCAATTATTCGAGGTTCTATTGCATTTGTTAGACGAGAATTATGTTCAACTGCCCAACTCATGTTGAAATTCTTTAGAAAGTGACCCTGTCCACTACTGTACCTAGGTGAAAAAATAATTGGTATATTTATACATATTTTCAAGCCTGTTTCCTATTGGGGTAGGCAGAGACTATAGATTTCCACTTCTTACGGTTATGCTACACCACTTTCGCTTCATTTACGTTCATTAACCCACTCATACATGATCGTTGGTTTAGGGTGCTCTTGATTTTTTTTAAACTCATTGAGCTACTTTGTGAGTATTAGAATGACTTTATAATTTCTGAATGAATAATTTTCCAAACTGTATCTGTATAAATTTAATTGCTTATTTTACGTTTGTTTTCTAAGTATCTCTATCCAATTGCTCTGTTTTTCTTTTTTCTTCTTTCTTTTTCATAAAAAACAGGCAGTAAAGTGTAAATACTCTTTTATGAGTAATATTCACAAAAAAGTTTTTACTCACTACTATGAGTATTTACTATTTGTGGTGTGAACAGTATCACAACGAAGAGTGTCTGTACTGATAATATTTATAGCATCAGATATGTGTAGGTACAGTATTATGCCATTAAAACTTATGCGGCTGTAGGCCGTGGTACAGTAAAAAATACCGTAAACAATAATTAATTAGACCTCGTTTAGCGTGCAAGCAAACTCTTTATCTTTCTGCGTAGGTTGAGCCTCTGTAATATGGGTTAATGGGTTGATGATGAGCTAACTAGTTATCGCTGCTAACTTCTTTAAGCTTTACACCTTACTTAGTTTAGGTGGCAGTAATTTCTAATTGTTTGCTTTTCCGATATGGAATGGGTAAGGCTGACTTGGATTAGTAGTGATGTCATACAAGAGATGCTACAGATTTATATTTACAACACTGGTTGAAACTATTTCGGCGACTTTATTATAAACACATCTTATTTATTTCTAGTAATATTAAGGTTAGAGATATCTTTATTTCTCATAAGAATTTACAGTAATTCACTTACATGAGAAAGTTTAAAAACATACAAACAACTTATAATCTTATTCTAGACGTACAAGATTTAGAATTATTTTAATTAATACTTTCATTATTTTTCTTTCATTACTAATCATTATTGACAATATCATTATTATTTTTGAGTGTTATCGTGAGGAATCTTTCATTAGCTCAGTAAGATGATGAATGCTTACTTTCAGCTACCATAGCCATGTCCGCTAGTAGCACCAAGCAATATTTTATTTTAAAATGTTTGAATTGCTTGTAAGAATAGTACTCGTATTTTCTATTATAACATTTAGCGTAAAAACTAAAATATAAGAATAGCTTTCTCCGACTTTATATCAGTCCTCAATAGTATGTACTATTGAGGACATTAAACAGTTAAAGCATGAGTTATTCAATTTTAACGGCTGCATAGTTTACCATATGTGTTAACGCATTGTCGTTAACCACACAGACGGAGTCGGTTAAAAAGTCAATTCAATAAAAGGGTCCAATACTATCGCAAACATTTGACATTGAATCGATTGTGTCGATTTTGACAGTAAATCACTTTGAAATGCTTGAAATGACCACCATATTATAAGATATTTGACTTTTTGTATCTAAAGTTGTAACAACCTAATCTCTACGGGCGTAAGATGTAAAATCGAATAAATAGATTTCTAAAATCGATTTAGAGAACAGCAAAAACTTGTTGGTCGCTCCGAATGTAACAAATATCGATCGTCCAGAAGATAGCCGTAGCAGTTGTTGAATCGATATAGACATGGCGCTTTGATTACTCGATTCAATCGAACTCGTATAAGCACTCGGATCTCTGATGCCGCAAACCATGTTGTGGATTGTGGTAATGTCCGATACCTATCTTTGTCGGCTGGCTGTCGAATCGGCGATCATTCGAGTATAACACATTACGTATTCATGTTGGGCAATTGATATTGCTTGTTACGGTATGTACATCGTACGTAGAGATACATCCATACCTACATTAGTAGGAGTATAGACTAGCTAACATTGAAGGGGCTCGCGCTTAGCTAAGTTAAGCTGCTTGCTGCAAGGTACGGTCGATTCAAGGTTGTAACTTTTTTACAAATCCAGTTCAGCTATCGGGTCAGTTGTTATTCATAGTTGATACCTTGATAGGTATGAGGTATTACGCAATGTCAGGAATCTGTAAATCGAATGTATTACCCTCAGCAAGATATTAGTAAGTATTGCTCAGTATTTAAGTTGTGTAGGTTGAATAAACCCTATTTAATTATCGGTACAGGAACAAACAAAGACACACACACAGCAGAGAGTCGTTAAAACACTAAACGATACATCATTCAGCACAACTTGGCTAAGTAAAAAGATTAATTTTCAATTTAATACGTTGAAAAAAAATTAAACATAATATCTGCGAATGTTTTGGCGATTCTGGATAATTTGAAGACCGGACCACATAGGTGGGCAAAAGCTAAACAGAAAGAAAAGTTTACATTCAGGTGTACTTACATTCCCAATTCTGTTTATTTCTTTTATTCAAACGGCATAATATTTCTACGCATGCATCGTGTAATGGGGACCATATCTCGGTGTAATCAGTACGCAGGCCATTTAAAAGGTCCTTAGCAGAAAAAAGAATAGCGCAACTGAAACTGGATAGTCGTGTTATTAAATATATTTCTATAGTGATTGTATTTTAAATATCTAATTATAGAGATATTATAGTAATATGATTTTGTGTTCATATTTTTTTTTCACTGACTTTTGATGTTGCTGTCACCTATCTACTATCCCCCAGACAAATCTTTGTGTGACTCATAAATATTTGTTTCAGTCTGGGTGTAAGTAGTTTATGTCCGTAAATTGTATGTTTGTTAAGTCCCCACGACACAGGGCTTTTTCCCTAGCTGTCGATTTTTTTTAAGAAAAAATATTACAATTCTAGGCTTAATTATTGCCATGACAGCTGCATTTTCATACATCAAAGGATTCCTTCAAGTCCAGATAGCAATACAATCAGCTAGACATGTCAGAAATGGCATTTTTGATCGAATTTGAATAAAGCATAAAAAGGCGCTTGATGTAATTCTTTACCAGTAATGTCACATTAAATCTTTCTTGTTAGCATAATCACATTCCTGTCATCCATATAGCGATGATACGAAATTTATTTCATTGCGTAATCTCATCACGCCCTGTCCAAGTTGACCCACCTCTGAAAGACTTTAATAGACTGAACAATGTGCCCCGAATCGAACTTCACCAACAATATATTACACACTGATTGCCCAAAATTATACGTCTCAAATATTTGCTCCACTATCACTGATGCATTTCTATACAGTTTCAATTTTGGGACCGTACTAAATATTCAATGGATGTTATATAAATCGAAAGTGTCGAAAAGGTGTGTACCAAAAGAGAGACCGGGTGTACAAGTATATGGTTGATTGTTTGGACGTTTTGACAGCTGACCACGCTCGTTACCACTGTCGTCGTGAAAGGCATCAGTAATCTAAATGCAAGGCTAATTGAATACAAAAGAAGCGATAACTATGGAATGCACTTTATGGGGCCGCGTTGTGTAATAAAAATATAGGCTGAAGTTTGAGCAAGCGCAGTTTATCATCGTTGGTCTTATCATATTTGCGCCTTCCATTCTTTTGTTTAGAAAGGTTATCTTAACTGCCCACGCTTCACGCCACACCTATGGTTCTCTCGATGTTGTGAAGTATACTAGTATTCCTTTTGTCAGGATCCATTTTTCTGAGGATTATGGATTGATTAATTAATTATCAATAGGAGACTTGTTAGTTATAGTATCTACGGAGACTACCAGGCACATGTCTCTGGTTTCGATAGCTTTTTTTCGATAAACATCATTCCGAAAATAAATCAGTAGTTTCTAATATTGCAAAAATAAATACTTACGTAAATCAATCATAAACCACCACAAATCATGCGTCATAAATAAAGATCTCATACTTAAAGCTAATTCACACAGCACCAGTGACAAAGCGTGCCATGGGATGCCTGAGGCATGGTACAAGACTCCTGTCTCCTGCAGTTAATGACGTCATTAAATATGAACCGTGTACCGAGCCTTTTTGTAAAGGCCTGCGTAGGCAGGTGCAAGACAGATCATATTCATCTGCTTTGCCCCTAGCTGAAAATCGAAGAAATGGCCCTTGATGGTATTCCTTTGCTTCGCTTTTTCTTTTGAAATATTATAACATGCGTAGATTTGATGTCTGTTTAAGTTTATACAAGTGTGTTTGGAAAATAGAAAGGAATTATTATTATTTATGGTTTGTTTCTTGTTTTCGAACCTACTTGCTACTGTATGACGTCTCAATATTTTATAATTTCTTCCAATTTTCTTACCAGGTGTCGAGATAATGAATAACAGTTTAGCGTGACGTTCCTAAACTTTTTTAAATTGTAGACACTTTCGTATTAGACAAACAATTGTTAGGCCACCTGTCGCTCGGACGTGATAAGTTCGTTACAAAGAACCCTATTCATGCTGTATTTAGCGTACTTAGAGCCGACACTTGTTTTGAAACGTTGTCTTTTAGTTCGACGTAATACTTAAGTAGCACGAATGAGAAACAGCTTCTTTTATTTTTTTATACAATGTATGTTTGATCTCGTGACCTTTTTATTTCTGAGAAGAAGATATTTACTTTTAGTGTTCCAATTACATTATAAAGGACTCACTGTCAAGTAGGAAGTGTTGCTGGCTTAATGAATTTATTGGTCAATTCTTGATGAATTTAAAAACTAAAAGAAAATGGTGCTTCGAGGAGTGCCAGTAGTTTTTTTCATAAAATATATGACGCAGCAATTAGATGTTACAATCGTTCATGACCATGCATTTTTAATAAAGTGTCGGTTTAGTATATTGTTAACATTTATTAACTTAGATTATATGTTATTAGTTAGGGAAAAATATTACGAAACGTAAACCAGAAATGTTATCAAGTGTAACGAGTCGTAGTGATCTGTAGGTAAATTCACAAAGTAAACATTACGATTTAGCAAACCATGGAGTATGGAGTCGCAAAGTCAAAACGTTACGATTTGAATTGTCTGGGGCAGATGGACCAAGCATTGCGTGTTCTAGGTGGTAAAATATATACAGCTGAGATTGATAGCCAAAAATTTGCAGTGTTGAATGTAAGAGAGCTTGTATTGCATAATATCTTCCGTGATATGAATGAGAGAGTAAAAGAGACATATGTGAAAGTAAACTCTATCTTGTGTCCAACCGCCCGTTGTCACAACAAACACTTTGCTATTCATGTACGACCAAACGATAAGATATCCACTTTGTAACGTAACAATGATTCGTTTTCGGGTTCGGCGTACTGAATACCTTATCTCTTCCTCTTTGGAACACTCGCCCTACTGTGGCCAGATTAGTTAATGATTCATTAAGTTTGTTACCTAAGTTCGGCCTCAGTTTGTGTTCGGTTGATCGCGTTGTCTAAAGTCTAAATTGAGGGAATCTTTGGAAGATTAGAACTGATATCTAAATTGCCTAATCGAGTTAAAGAGGTTTTGATATCAATTAAAGTAGGTTTTACTTGATTACTTGATCTTTTATGACTTTAAGACAAGTTTATTGTTAAAGATTTAAATAAAATCTAGCTTTAGTCAGTTTGTACAAAAATAAGTTCTGTATAAACCTGTAGGTATAGGGAAATTCTTTTAGGTGTATTAATGTGTTGTATTTCTACAAAAATAATATTATCTTGCAATGTGTATATGAATGTTCACTGCAAACAATAACGAAGTTAAATGATATACGAGTATGTTACTGTGCTATGTTAAAACTAACCTTTTTCCAGCTATGTTGGAGTCGGCTTCCGGTTTAACCAGATGCGGCTGAATGTCAGTATTTTACACGAAGTTACTGCCATCAGACCTCCGTAAACCAATTTCTGGGTAATACTGATATTCTGAGGATAGACAGTCAGGGTTATTTCAGGGTTGTCTGGGTCTTTTAGGTTTCTGACTACCACTAACGTTTGTCATGGGAGTTTATATGATAATCGGCACCGATGTATTAATAATGGTCACCCATCCACAGTCCACCGCCGCTGGCGCAGCTTAACCTTGCAGATTGGTTGATCAGCGTAGTTATTACTAAGCCACGAGCCTCTCTCGACCTTCTTATAAGAACCGAAATTTGTTCTAAAAAAGCTTTATTTGCATCGTCAGCAATATAAAGACTGGGCAACTTTTAAATTGAAAGAACTACGAGGCACGTTGAACCATGGGACCTCAAACAATCCACGACCTTTGTATATGATGTCAAACGCGTATGTAAAATAAAAGGGTACGTGAAGTCATCGTGAGCCGAGGGTTCCTCGAGTGTTCTCAGTAGGCATTACAAATTCGGATGATTGAACCCGGCACTGTCAATCACTCTTCACATCAATAGGCGGCTAATGATTTTTATTAAATTGACGTATTTTTTCCATCGATCCAAACAAAAACATAACAATAATTGATGACTCGTTTTTCTGCTGTTTATTAATTGATATCAGACATTTCTGAAGGGTGACGTCATTGCATTAATAAGTCATGAAGATTGTTAGATTAGATTATCTTGATTTGATACGTGGTGTTGCAAAAAATGCATTTTGTGATTGGCACTATTGAAGGTGTTTTTTGTTGTTTGTGTTATAATTATGTTCAAGAAGCTGTTTTAATTAAAGAAGTGAGCATTATTAATTATATTATTCCTATTTCTTTTGGTTCGAGATATGTAGAAAAAGATCATGAACTTGTGCAGTGAAGTTTGGCAGGACACTTAACGTTAATTAGTGATGACAAGTGCAGGAACAAAATTATTGAATGTTGGTCGAGAAGTGTTAGGCTGGCCCTCCAGCCTTGGGAGAAGTCATATTGATGATGATGGTGATACCTGCTTTGTTAGTCTAGAGGCCCTAAGCGCGATTGCGATGCTAGAGGTCTTGGGTTCGATACCCAGGTCGAGCAAAGTGTTATTGGGTGTTTCTATGAAATTATCATAGCTCTCGTAGCAGCTCGAGGTTTGGATTTCTGCCCGGTTAATTTAATGGCAGTAGACTCGAAATTCATGCGATATAAACATACCGGCGAAATGTGGGTTTACATTGGTACACTTCTCCCTATCCCTTCGGAGCCGATGCTATACAGGCGTAATGGTATGTTATGATCATAACTTTGCACTTCTTCATGTTGATAGCTTCAAAATATGTTACTATAATGCGCTCAGTGTAAGAACTGAAATTTAAAATACATCGCATGTTCCCTTCTATTATTTTACTATGTCTATACTTATGAAAGATTCTAGATTCCTCCTTCTTAACTATAATCATAATTTAAATATATTAAACGCACATTCAAAAGCAGATGTAAGCAGAAATAAGAACATTTGAAATATCCTTACATTCGCGGCCATTATTTATGATCTTGTTGCTTACCTACTTATATTATCATCTTTTGTTTCTACCGCAAATATACTTTATGATGCTGAGAATATCAAAACAATTGTTCGGGTTATTTCCATACAATCGGTTCAATAATGCAAGAGCTTCTATTAACAAGTTCCGTAATACCCGTTTATTGTTTGTTGTGTGTCATGTAGCAGGCATTATGACCATAGAAAACTGAATAAGGTAATACAAATGGTCCTTCTTCAGTCGTTGGCGCATTGCTGAGCGTCGTGATGTGCCCGACCTAACATTTTGATGATCTCCTTCCATTTGTGGCGATCTTTTGCTAGTTGCAGAGCGTCTGAGCTCTTGTTGTCGAGGTGTTCCTTGATCTGGTCAGACAATCTTGCGGGGCTGCGTCTCTTTCCGTCCACCATTTCGGTGATTTGTCCATAGAAATGGTACTGAAAGGAATTTTAAAGACTCCGTGTGTAAAATCCTCATGGATTATGTTGGACTCGTACTGACTAATAACCGCTCTTGCCTTCCTTAGCCCTTTAGTCATGGCCATGCGATTCGTGATAAATTCACCACGGCCATGACAGATGATTCGGTGCCGGATCCCATCAAAACCCTCGTAGCCTGAGCGAAATACCGTTAAATGGAAGAAATATTGGACAATTGTGAAAGAGTCATTAAAAGAAAATTAAGGCGTTTGACAAAGCATCAAGGCAGTGTTAGAATAGGTTGGCAATTTTGCAATTCGACGCATTTAGAAAACATTATAATTACATCTATGTACTGTAATTTTCTCCTTAAAGAAATCTTCAGGCATACTCTCTGCTCATGTCAAACCGACTTAAATCGCACGGCATACTGGAATCTAGCGCTTATTTTTTTTAAACACATGGGCATGTACAAATTTCTCCTGAGAAAGCAACTTCTATTTCTTTATATAGATTTCTGTGTTTGACCCGTGTTTTCATTGTAACACAGACTAATCACTATAACAAGATGCCAATACATCTCATACATCTGTGCGTTATCTAATCTCAATTTCAATGATCTATACGAACATGGTCGTATGCCGTGAGAATCTATGGCCAATTATTCAATTTTCTGGTTGTATGTTTTGTGTAAGGCTTTTGCTCGACGATGTATAAGGGCTGGGGTATACATAAGGTCAAAACAAGACGAATATTATGGACAATGATGGACAAAACATATTGAGCCATACCTAGCTAAGAAGTAGTCTACTACTTCTTAAATACTACTTCTTAAATAAAATATATATACATACGCCATATCTATATGGCGTATGTATATATATTTAATTTCGTTTCTCATTTAACATGTTTTGCAGTTTTTTATTATGCTTAATAGGCTTGCGTTTGACCATTATCTCACCGGATGTTAAGGGATGATGCGGTCGACGAAGGAACACGGTTGCCTAGAAGTAACCTATTCCCTCGTGACTTGAATACTCTCAGATTGTAACTGGGAGGAAACACAGACTCCGACAAGGAATCGCACTCTTTAGTAGTACGCATGAGACAAGTAGAAGCATAGCGTTTTGTGCGTATAGGTGGAATATTCACCATGGCATTTTTTCCTAGGCCGGTTCGTCCCACTGCTGGGCAAAGGCCTCCTTTCCCTCTTTCTTTTTATATTTTAGACTACTTGTCAAAATTTCTTTCACACTAAACAAATCTAGTCATAAATAATCGACGTTATTATACGTATACGTAGGTACACACGAACTCCAAAGCTAATTTGTTTTCAAACTTTTTCAATTTACTCTGGTCAGTGTACGTCTTTAAGTTTTGACAGACATATTGGCTATCGCGGAGGCCAATTTTCGCGTTGCGCCATCTATCATCGCTTGCGCTTGCGATCCAAAGTTAGCTTCAAGTGTTTGAGATAATGGACGGCGATCTAAAACACTTGAACGGATCGCGTCAGTGAAAATTATGATTAATATCGGGCTAGTTAACGGTGCTAGTGAGGGCACGACTCGACAGGGTCGAGGTCCGATAATGCCCCAAGCCACGGATGTCCGTGGCTCTAGCCTAGTGGGGCGGACGCATCATTTGTTTGCCCACAGACCGGTCCACGTCGCTACTGCTTCAAATTCATAATTTTTCAATGAGCCTTTTTTTCTACTGACCGCTCCGTCTCGCTGACAACTGAGCTTATGGTTCTCCAGATAAGATCGCTTTGTGCGCCATTAGCCAAAGTGATTGACGTTGTTAGTTTGTTGTCAGTAATTTTGTTTGAAATTTAGAGCGGCGAACGTGCCTTTTTTGTTCGATGTGTGTAAAGAGAGTCGTGTTGACATGAGAGGCTGTTGCGAGATGTCCGATTGCGATTTCGAAATCAAATAACACAAATTGAATTGAAATACACGGGCTTAATAACACGGTGGAACACTAATGATGTTGTAATAGCTTTGTGCTATTTGTATGACTCAATGTCTTTTGGTGTATAACATAAACCACGGACATAGCATTTAATGATGAATGAGTATATTAAGCGAGCTACCAGTACTTAGAAAGGCAGTTTAATTGGAACAAAAACGCGTGGTTGAGTTTCTTCTGTATCTAGTTGTATTTCGATTTGCTTGATTTCTTTTTGCCAGGACATTAACATCGATGACAGTTCCAAAACTAATCAAAAAGCTGTTCAACCATATCTAGCTAAGCAGTAACTAGGTGATAAATAACAAAGCTGTCAGTGGAGCGTTTAACAATGAGTCAGAGTAATTATACGGACGACACTATTTCACAACGGTGAGCGACCGGTATCTGTCGAATTGTGAAACAATAGATGTCTACACTTTTACACAATACTGTACGATAACGATACGACACTAACATTATAATTATGAGCCTATGGATTTCTAAAAGGTGCTGTTAATTTTTATCCAATGTCAAGGAACTTTTGTTGTTACTAGTGACGACTTTACTCACATGCTATATCGGAGTACTAGAAAATTTGTCTTAATGAGTTATTTATTAATTAATTTATGTACACAATTAGAAAACAAGAATGTAGAAAATAGCTTAGGACTATTTAGGACAAAGGTCAATTAGTTCGTCCTAAAACCAAATGTTTAACCAAAGTCTAAATATATGAATCTTTAGCTTAACAGTCTCATAATAATTTTGTGTTTTGCAAAAAAATCGTGTCGCAATCGTGTCGTACGGTTCAAATTTATTAAAGCACCCTATGAGACATTGGCTGGACGATATCGTGACCAAACTAAATGTGGTACAAATTGTAGACGCCGCGGTTGATGATATTTGGGTCGCAATTAGTCTACTATAGGTACATAATATTTGCGATTGCTTTGAGTTCTCTTTGAAAGGTCAACTGGCCGTAATTAAAAAAAAAGTTAGTACTAACCGCAATCATTGAAACGTGCTCAACATTAAATAATTATTTGGCTGATCAACACGAGTGATATTTATTTGTGAGTTTTTACGTCTTTTTATATGGAAAGATTTAAGAAGTAAAATTAATTCAGCAATTGTAGTCGTTCCTAGATTTAATTGCTCTGGTTTTATGGAATCACTAACACAGGTCTAACGTATCGTAAGACTACTTATAAATTTATATCCGAAGGTAATTTACCGATTAAATTTTATTAATTTTGACAGTTTTGTTTTATTAAAATTAAACTACTTTTTACGGATTTTATCGCGATTTATTGATATTATTAAACCCGTAAAAAGTAGTTTTATTTCAGTGTCAGAAATCAATAAATTTTGTTATAAATACCGATTTAAAATATTATTGTCTGCTTTAATTTGTACGAAGATATTCGCAAAATCTGTAGATATCCTTCTAAATTTCTTGCTAAGCCGGTTAAGCATTTTGAACAGCCCTAAAGGAATAGAAACACAAAGTCATGGCAGATTTTTCCGCAAAATTGTGTTGATTTTTGGCGGTCCCCTCGGGCCGCGCTCAGCCAAAGTTTGTGCTAACTGCAGGCAAGTGATAACACGCCATCGCTAATCCGAGAGACGAACGCGCTCCCGAATCTATTTGATACAAGCATAGAGAATTACTTAAAGTGGCTCAAAGGAATAACTATAGGTACATTTATCAATAATGATAAATAAGAATTTATTTGTTAAAACTACAATGTTTAATATAAGTTTCTCGGTGGGTTGTTATTTTGTACCAATTTTTGCATAATGCTTTTTATAGTGATTCTCAAAATGTATCCTAACATCATCAAAGTCAAAGTAAAAGTAATGTATTCAAGATAGACTACTAGGTAGTAGTTATAACGCAAATAAAGTAATATAATATATGATTGATTGGTTTTACACGATATCAAAAATAATTCTGATAAATGTTGACTTTTACCAGAATTGCACTAACAATAAGGTTCATTTGAATCTCATTTTGAGTGTTATTTGGCATATCCAAGTCATTACTCAATTAGCTTAGGTTTTACAATGAAGGTGTAGCGTATTGTAACTGCCGCTTACTAACTGAGGTTAATAGAAACTAAACCTAATTCATACATTTTCTATGCTCAACATTTGATTGTATTGTTTTTATACTTGGTGACTGTGTCATAGGGATATTAATTTCTTATTGTGCTCCACTATCACTTCTAGATGTGATCTTTAGTTTTGAGTTGATAACGTTCTTATAAAATCGTCATAATTAATAGTGTAACGATGGTGGTTTTGATTCCCTCGCATTGGTGCGCACTTTTCCGCAATCACCGATTTATGTCAAAGTTTCAAATAAAAATAAACCCTTTCTAAGAAGAAAAGATTCTTCTAAGATTTTGAATGTCGAACCAAGAGGTTCGACATTCAAAATCTTAGAAGTAGCTAGGTGGGGAGGTAGGTACATCTTTTTGAGACGCTAAGTACCCGTTACATTAGTTGTCTAGACATGTAAATAAAATTTATGTGTCTGGGTTACTTCTAACAATCGAAATGTACATCTAAGAATACTTTATTTCTTGTCTATGTATTATACTTTTATATTCCATAACTTCTTTAGTAAAATATTCACGGTACATTGTTCATGTTTTGAGATCCATCGGATAGATTTTGCATTTAGATTCACCATTGTAAATAAACGGATTGTCTTTATGTGGAAACTAAAGCCACATATTTTTTTCTACTAAGCCATAGCATTGGCGTGGAAAGACTCTCTCATCATTATTAAAAAGGATATTATTTGATATTCTTTTGTTTTTTTTTTGCGTCATCAGTATTGTCGCGAAAATTTCTTTCTTCTAATTGTTGACTTTCTAAATTGTTTAAAACTGTGAATTTTGCCAAACTTTAAAATATAATCCACAAAGTATAAATGACATATCCGATTATGTATTCATAACTATGTACTGCGACTGACACCCTGCTCATAATAATTAGAAGTTAATTGTTAAATACAATTAACACACTAAATTCATCTGTTACCGTAGTAAATCAAAATATTCAAAACTGATTTGATTGCAGGCAAGGCTCTTCCAGTGAATAATTTAGAAAAAATAATCCGAGCAATCATTCACATTGCGCAGGTTTGCGTAATCCTCGTCAATGCGTTTGTCATCATTCACGCACGACTTCAGTTTTTACGACGTAATCGACTTTGATTTTGGTTTTGTTCTGTCTGCCCTCGTTTCCGTTTGATATTGAAACTACCTCCATAATATATTGATTTCTGACATTCACGTGAATACTATACAATGAAATAAAACTACTTTTTACGGATTTACGCGTTATTATTGATATTATTATACATAAGGAGTACATAAGGAGTACATAAGGAGTACATAAGGAGTACATAAGGAGTACATAAGGAGTACATAAGGAGTACATAAGGAGTACATAAGGAGTACATAAGGAGTACATAAGGAGTACATAAGGAGTACATAAGGAGTACATAAGGAGTACATAAGGAGTACATAAGGAGTACATAAGGAGTCTAATCTAATTTAATAGTACACATCAAACTGCATTGTTCTCATGAACTATTCAGATTTAGACTGTAATACTGAACACTGTAATCATGTTTTTTTTGTTGAAATGAGTGTGCAACTAGTTTTGACTTTAGAAAAGTGCTGTTTTATTGGTCTAATTGAAATAAAACATTTGACTTTGACTACCCGTAACCATGGACGCTGTAAAGGATCCGAAACTTCGGGATTAATAATATCAATTATATAACGTGATAAAATCCGTAAAAAGTAGTTTTATTTCAATACCTCCATAATATTTACGAACACACCAAACGTATTTAAGCGGACATTATTCAGTTTCCTACTTTTCCAAATTTCGATTAAAAATTTCTTATTTTCGTTCCAACTCAACAGACGTAAATCTACATCGTTATGACTTAAAGTCAGCTTGCTCATAGTCGGGGGCTTACTATTAGGTGTGAACTGTCCCAAACAATTTGACAGTATTTTTACTGTAACGACTTAATCGCTTGATTGAATTCGTGATCTCTAATCTATTTTTTTTATTTAGCAAATGCTTCCTGCTGAGTCCGTAGTAATTCCAATTTGTAAATTGGTCTCCTAAATTAGCTACTAGCTCTTCGTGAATACGACACTTACGCGAATATTAGAAATTGAAATGCAAGTACAGTTAGCAACGAAAGTCGCTGAACACAATTAAATTTTTTTATTGTCACAGCTCCAGAACTTGGCAACAGGTCTTTTCTACTAAGGTAACCTAAATATTTAATGGTCATCTATGCAATTATTTCGCATAACCTTCGTAGGTCAGTAACTTCATACTTATTAAAAATCATATTGAAGATTGCAACATGTTCAGCGACTTTCGTTGCTGACTGTACCTACATTGTACGGATTTGAATCATAAAATCCTTAAGATGTAGTTTTTTTTATTCTCAATAGATTGCATGCCAACATAACACCTGTATTCCCCGAAGGGTTGAACGAACTGTGGGAGAACTAATGTATAGAGGCCAGCACATCAAGCTATCACAACCTGTTAAATTTCTTTGATTTATATTCAACTTTAATACAAAGCAGTAAGGTTAATATTCAATTGGGAAATACCCAACACTTTGCTTGACCTGGGAATCCGACCGAGGACCTCTAGTATGGCAGTCGCGCTTATGCCCACTAGACTAACGCTTATGAAAAAAATATGTTATGTTAATGGTGTATTTAGGAGGTGTGTGTGTGTGTGTGTGTGTGTGTTTTGGGTGTTGTGAATGTGAGTGTGAATTTTCTGTATGTGTGTTATATGGGCGAATTTACTGTTATAATTTAGTATTATAAGTTTTTATTTTGTTACTGTTTGCCGTTTGTTTTAATAAAATAAAAATTATGTAAAGGTATCTTTTTGTATTTTTTGGCATTTTCCATGCTAAGATTTTAAAGTTATTAAGCAAAGGAAAAATTCGACCGCGGGCAGGATTCAGGATTATGTAAAGGTTTTATTGGAATAGATTCACGGTTACCTCCAGGAACTTTAGCTCGTAGACAGTTATATAAATATTATATACCTTACGTCCAACAAATTTCCCGCTGTTTATTTACACTTCACACTTATTATTTATAAAGTCATCATCACCGTTCGCCGCCAAATTAACTGTAAGTGTGTGAACAAGACCTTATCTCTCATCGGATGTGAGGTTAAATAAATACGTATTGCGAATTTATTCGTTCCAATGCCAAAAACCAGTTTTGTGAGCACTTTATTGCTTGTTGAAATTATGATTAATCATTACTTGCGTGTGTATGTTTGATGCCACGAAACAGCGGCATTTTATAAAAGATGTTAAAACATTATATTGTTTGCAATTCTCCTTACAGTAAAACTTTGCTGCAGGAGTGAGTATAGTGGATACCGTTATATTTATATTTTACTAAAAAACAACACTTGTGTGAACTTGTGACAGATCGCAGTGACACTTCCCATTAGGTGGACAGACAAACCTTGGCAGTAGGTACCCATAAATATAAAATCATACAATATTGTTAAATGCGATAATAAAATGTCCAAATTTGCTGGAACGTTACAATACGTTAAATCATGGTAGCTATGAAGAAGTTCCTGAAAAATAAACCCAACTTTTATTTATTTATTTATACATATGGAAACAAACAGCATTCATAATAACATTTAAACAAGTTACATTACTGTGACATAAAAAGCCAATAAAGTTTTCACTGATGTGTATACATGGAGTGAACATATTTTTTTTATAGACAAAGGATAGAAAAAGTAAGTAAAAGTAGTAGTATTTGACAATTCCTAGACATAAAATACTGTTAAAAAAAAAACAAAAAATACTAGGTGGTGAATACGTGACTACCTTAACATAATTAATATAAAATTTTGATTATTGCTATATACCGTTATAAGCCGACATTTTACACCCCAACATGTAGAACAAATTATTTTAAAAATCGTTTCATTGCAAGAGCATGTCATACTCATAACAAATCATAAAATCACATCGGTTTTTAGCAATAATCAAAATTTTATATTAATTATGTAAGCTTCATAATAATTCATATAATGCCCGTGCATTATATGAATTATTATGAAGCTTGTGCAATCCGGAGCAAATGTTGCATTAAATTTACAATCATTAGGAAACACAGAACCACGTACGGGATACGCTCTTACTGTAAACCCATACACGGAAAGACATTCGGCAACGACATGCTTATAAGCCTTTGGGTTTACTAATACCCAATTGGAATTAAAATTACCGCGCATTATCGAGGCAAAGATCCTGTGGGAAAACTCATTTCAAGAACCCGTATATCGTACAGAGATAACACGAACATTGGACGAGTTTTTTTTTGCCTATTTTAATAAGTTTGTTGTTGCATTTAAAAATTACCGAAAAATCGATTAAATCATCAGTTCGTTTTACGACTTTTTAAAGTTTATTGTAAATTATAGAATTATCTGTAATAAAATCGATCGCTAATTCATCATTCTTTATTGCGTTTTTTTCGTTGATCCAACAAAAAACATCCCAAAGTAAACTAGTTTCCTCGGGCCGATAATTTGTGAAGCGCGCGACATTCATTTCGGGAAGTTGTTATTTTTTTTTCTATACTCGAGAAACTGTGTATCGTCGTTATGTTGTTTATTTTGTTCCTCATATTAGGGACCCTAATTTACCACATGGTGCTCGCGTTCTACATAAAAAATAATATCTACATGATTTGACGTAATTTGTATCGTGTTATGACGAAAGGTTCGTGTGTTTAAGAGTAATTTCTCCTCGAGCCGTTATTAACCAGTAACCATCTTTTTTATTTTTATCAGAAAAAGTTAACGAGTATTAGACATGAAGCACGATGTTACATTTTTTAGTTAACGAACTAAAAGGATAGAAGCTAAAATACAACTTCAAAAAATAGGGGAGTTGTTCCGTATTCATTATGTGAAACACCGCAACATTTTTTTTTATATTCGATATTACGATGTAGAATTTTTATTGAAATAAATATTATACTTATCATAACCGACATAACATTTGATGTTTATACATTCAAAGAAATACATTCTAAATATGATGGCGATACTTAGCTATGGCAGTATCATGCGGTATTAACAACATTCAAAAATATAAAAATGCGTAATCCGAATTAGGTTTCTAAAATATTTGCTTAAATTTTATTTATATTCAAACGAGAATATTCTTTATAGCTCGTATATCAATATTCCGAAATGGTATTCCTACAGTCGGCGTTAATAAACGATCGACCACTAATCGATTGTGAATAGGAATCGCCTTGAGATGTAAGATGTAATATTTGGATGGATGGATTAAGTGAATATAAATTGTAAGGTTTATGTAGTTTCCTTTATAGATAGCTTAGCGAATGTTTGAATATTGATTTGAATTACCTATTTTTCTTCATTAATAGCTACCGAGACGCTGTGACTAGTATTGGTAATAATTTATATCTAGTGGAATGTTTGAACCGGGGCGCTATAAGTACGAATATAAACAATCCTATTTTAAATTTTCTATGTTGATAGCATTCCGGGAAACACAGTAGCTACGTCTACCTCATTATGAGGAATTAAGATGATAATTAGGCGGCAAGGAGAGCTCGGAATCCGTCGAGTCTATTAAATTTTTTACTTTTTCGTATTTGATTGTATCAGCATTTTGTTTTAATTCGATATAAAGCTGGTTTTTGTTTTCTTCAGTAAGAAATTCCTTTGAGTTATTAAGTTTTTTAAAGAAATTAAATTGTGAAACTTCGACATCGAGAGATATAAACCTTGGTCTTTCTGTAGACTTCCTGTGTCCTGTGTGCCTTCAGTAGACTTCCTTAATGTTTCGAGCAAAATATGAAACATAAACTTCAAAAGACAGAGTAGCTAGAATTTCTACAGTAGAATCGTAAACTTCAGTGTGTCATACATAAACACACCATGTTTACCAGCCATTGTGGGTTAAAGTTAATTTATTTCTTTAAGTTACGTTCGAGGAGTCACGCCGTCTTTCTTAACTAACGAAGAGAAGTAAGCTTACGAACAGAAGCTCCACTGTTATCCACATTAACACTTAGATAAACGATGAAGTCTAAGTCATCCATATAACATTTTATATTATCTTATTTTTATTTTATCTTAAGAGGAGTTTATCTGTTACGCGCTCAATATAAACTTAGACTGGTCCTATGTTCAAGTTCAACCAATTAAAGTAAAAAAAAAATGTAGTCAGAATGTAGTCACTAATATGTGCTTATAGTACGGATGTATGTATTTAAATAACATTTAAAAAGAAACAGATAGTGTAGGATACTTCCTATACCCTGCCTGTTGCATATCGGCGTAATCGCGGCGTATAAGTTGCGCCTAAAGTAGCCATAACGACTACGTAGTAGTTATGGCGGCGTCTTCAATTGAACAAACGCCCAGTGCGAATATACTAATTTAAGATACCTAAAGCTGCACATCGTATGCTCAGACAAGCTGTAAGAAATAAATACAAAGAACCTGTTGCATGTAATTACTATGGTGAACGAACACGTATGTTTATAATACCAAGACTATATAATAAAATAATATTTGAAGAAGATTGTATAATCAAACATATTTAAGAAAAAGTTAAAAGGACACTTGTTACAAATAGTTAATGATCAAATTGAAGATTAACAACATTACTACTATTAAATTGTATCTCAAAATCTACTTAAGTAGGTATATTGTCATAAATGTGTTTACATATTTTATATTGTAAAATAAGCGTACAGTGTTCGCCAACAAACTGTCATGCAGTTTGGCGAAATCATTTAATATGTACCTTAATGTATCACATTTGTTATAAATAAATAAAAAAAAACTCTTGGGCAATTCAAGAGTGATTGTGTTCTGATCATATGTACATCGTCAATTTCGTTAGTTACAGAAATCTATATTGTGTGTGCCTTCTGCTCTCTACCTGTTCATAGCCAATATTTGTGTCTTTTAATTTAAGGACATTGTCACTCTTTTACAGTCTTTTTACACAAAAACGCAATAACTTGTTGCTTTAAAATATTTTAAATGAGCAACAGAAATGGAAGGTGGCCTCTTAAGATTTAGGTGGCTATTTGTCGAAAAACAACTAACTCACCGGGTTTTGTGGTTAGAGGGTACCTACATATTTCTTGAACACTAGTTATCCTAAGAAATGCTGAACGTCTGTTAAACTGTTTTTACATCAATAAATATGATTTATATAATGAGTTACTCTGAGTTGATTTCGGTGTTTCTCAAATATTGAGGAAACCTGTATGCCTGAGAGATTTTCGCGGAGGCGTTTGAAGTCTGCCAACCCACATTAGGCCAGCGTGGAGGACTATAGCCTGGTTGATGATGAATATAAGTTGAGTTTCTGTGATTATCAACTTCGGTGAACGATGATTGTGATGGAGTATATCATCTTCATCCCCCTGCCCTTGTTCCAATTGATTTGTGGTCTTCGCCCGCTTCATCCCGTCAGCCACCACATCATCATTCTCTCCTTGTTTATCATAATATCCATCTTAACACAACTCATCCATATATTCTTTGGCCTCCCTCTACTCCTCCATTCCTCCTCCATCACTCTTTTAGTTACATGCGTTTCAGTCCTCCTCATCACGTGTCCATACCAGGACAAACGGTTCGCTTTTAACTTTCTGTCATAATGTACAGAAAATAAAAATATCAAGTTTCTAGTTATATGAAATATTGTTATGTATCTGATCTTCAACACCTGAAAAACGTATTGAAAATGGTTAAAGCAATTGGAATCGTACCAAGATGTGTTATACTATAATAATACTGTAATCATTATTCTTGCAAGACCTGAAGTTGCGTTGTATAAAGTGCCTAATACGACTATTGTTATCTCTGTCTTACGGTGGTGTAGTAGAAGCTACTTTACGTTTTTTTACGGAGGGTCCATAATCAAATCACAACTAGCCAATCTCTGGCTAAAATGTCTGTCCTTTGAACAACTCCAAACTAACTAGAATACGTGACCTCCTTTTCATAAAACACCAAAAAAAGAACGTAAAAATTAAATTATGTCATAACGTAACTAGAGGCGGGCGTTGCACATTTCTTTGTTTATTGTTGAATAGTCATTATATGTAAATAGTAGAGTCGTGATGATGGGCAGGCTGATAGTGACGAGGCATGTTTCGCAACCACACGGAATGATAATTGTCTGAGCTCGGCAACTCAGCACCCGTGTGGGTGCGCCCGCACCTGCCTATCTTTCTCGGTAAGACGTAAACCCGTAGAGATCCCCATGGAAGATAGAACTAGATTTAATATTTCATAAACGTGATTTTTTAAGCGTGCTGCCATGAATTTTGAGTTTTTATGGTTTTACTCGTCTTTGGTGTGGCCTAGGAGAAAGATACGATAACTTTCATGATGAGAGGTTAAGTGCTGGTATGAATGCTTCTTTAGAATATCCAATTAGAATATGAGACTAATATGTTTTCAGAAAATGCCTTACATTTAAGTTTAACAAAAATTACTTACAGTCTTCTTTCTCAGCTTCATATAATGTAAAGAAAGATAAAAATACCTACCAGGGATTTTATGGATAATAATATGAAAATTTGGATCTCGATATTATTTATACGGATATATGGATATTATACCAGTTTCAATTATCGCACTTAACTTGTAAAATTCATACGATGAAGCTGCACTAAGAGTCGTACCTACTTATAGTCTTTTGAAGGAATTATCAGTTTCGCATAAACCCATACAATGCTATATTTTTTCTTTAACTCGGTTAAAATAACCCTAATATTTTTGAACTGGTTGTATTTTGCACTGACTTGCACTAATAATGCACTAGACGAACTAACTTCATACTAGACTAGACAGAAATATGTACTAAAATGTAGATAAAATTGAATGAACAAGATTCAACACAAATATTGATAACATAATCATTAGTCATACGATATGAATTTATATTCAATTAAATGATTTATTAATGTCATATGAATCGAAGTGATAGTGATGTTACATCGCATTGATTAATCTAATGACGTCATATTTGCGTAAATAATAAATTAGGGTTGACATGTGATGGTCAGAATGAAAGGCAACATAGAATATTATCTGCCATTAATGTTATAAGAGAGATCATTGATGGTAAGTAGCACAGTGACGAAATAATATTTATCTACAGCCACTACTATCCTTTAATGTGTGTGTATTTTCCAGACGCGATGTAGGTCGGGCTTTATGGCGTTCACTAGGGGAGGCCTACGTCCAGCAGTGGACGAATATGGACTGAATGCTGATGACGATGATATAGGTCAAAGCAAGACACATCGAATATTCTTCATCACACTTTAGCGTTTTCAAAAGCTTGGACTCACTTACTCACTTAATTGAGTATTATTAGGTATTACAATTATTGAATTAAAGAAATCAAAAGGAACAGTATTTCGAGTTCAGGAACGGGCACACATAATGATAAAAATGTTTTGTAGCAAAAGTTTACAAATTCATGCGCAATTTAAAAAATAACATCTCTACTATAAATCATGATAACCTTTTCTTTAGGAACTCGTCAAAAATGAAGATTGCTTAACGCCTTTAAGTCTGTTAACAAAAATAATCGAGCTTAGCCCTATTCCTCTCTTTTTAAACGAATTACAGTAAAATAATATGTGCATTTACATTGTTTTCTTTACTTCGAACATTACTGGCAAAAATATAGGCCATTTTAATTTGGCCTGCTCTGATAACGTGTCAGGACTTGGCGTGGTTCCGATGGCAGGTGCCTGTTTAGCTTTATTTGGCTCCTTGTCACTGGTAATTTGGCTCGCGAGTTGGAAAGGATAGTTAGCAATGTGATGTTGGCATGAACGTCCTTTGCATTGCCTAATGGGGCTGTGTTATCTCAAATAGTTACTGCGCTTGCTTTGTGTTTTTGATGCCTTCCTCTGCTGCGTGTACAGTCACGAGCATTAAATATGTATACACTTACTAAAAGTCAACAGCAATTTTCTCGCGAAATGGCGATTGCAATTTTGAGATAAGACATATCATTATAATATAGTTTTAAAAATAATATGATCGTAACACCATACAATTTCGGTCAACAACTTTAGAATTTCGCTAAGTGTATACATATTGATGCTTTCCGAACGGTTACTAAGCACGTTTTCTTGCCATAGTACGTATTTTATTAAGTTTGATTAGTAAGACAACTTCCCACTATTTCTCAGGTTGATAAAAGCTAAAATACAATCATCAAATTTTGTGAGAATTAATTATTAGTCCTAAATATGTATTATATATCAATAATTCTAACGGACTTTTACGTCTTACACGTTATATTAAGTATTCAGACTTCAGTAGTTAAAACGATGAATTCTGAAATACCCATTTATTTCCCAACAACGCAATGGGCGTCCACTAATAACCGTTTATTTTGCGGATTTAAGCCTCGAGCATGAAACAAACGAGTGTTTAATTTAAGCAATAATTATCTTGATATAAATAGCGACGTCATTATTCAGTTGTCACCCACTCGGTGACGTTGTCGGCCGATAATCTTGCTCTACATGTGCTAATTAAAGGACATTCCCTTACACAATGATCCCGGCTGTCCGCCCAACGAACATGAAGGGCACGCCATGCGAGCAAGCCTTTCTTCCCAGTCAATGACTGACTACCAATACTACCACGTTGTAAAGTAAGCTTTTAAAGTCTTTTCAATGTGTATTTTGTTATGCCGCATTCTTGAGCATGCGATGGTTTTGATTATGTAGCTAACCATTGCGGTTTCGGAATTCCATTTCAGAAACCATTTCTAGTGTCGCGAGAAATGGTATTTGTATAAGTTGATAGTGACTCATATTGCGGTTTGGAACTGTTACTCAGGGGCGATTCAGTGATCGTCTCTTGATAATCGCGATCACGGGGCTCTGACATTTCTTTTATTTTATCGCGAACGGTCGCCGTAAGATAAAACGGCAATAAATAATCTGGGTAGGACATCGTGGCTACGTGTGCACGGTTGCGCTTTTCATTTGTATTATGCACGTAATTATGCCTTACACAACGCATGGTGAGGCTTATTTATGGCGTCGATTGCAATAGTAAGGGTACTCGATCGCTAATGACTAGCAATCGCTTTGTTAATTTCAGTGTTCGACTGATTTTAGCAATGGTTAAGTTTTGTGCCTTTTTTACATAAACCCTGCAATATGTTTTATGGCGTAATAATGTTTTATGTCGTCGAATATAGGGATTTGAATATCAATGTCATAACATCTTGTCTTCAATGAAAATTTGTAGAATAAACACGTAATGCTTCCTTTTGTGTGTCACAAAAAGAACAAAAAACCTCGTTGACAAAGTTATGCAGTTTTCGTTATCTTTCAATCTCAAGACGATAGATATAAATATTCCATATGTGTTCGCACAACATGTTTCGAGAAATCTTTTTGACGGAAAATATCGATAACACAATAACTTTGTATACAAAACAAAATAGGACATTATGCGCGACGTATCTTCTCCGTCGCGTCTTATTCCTGTGAATCTTAAAGCTGGGGCCTCGAAATCGGTGGACATCAATGGGTGGCTCAACCTATCAACTTTTTATAAATTTGTCTCACGTACAACAATTCCTGTGACTTATACATTTTTCAAGATTAAGGTAAGGACGTGGTTTATTAAATACTTCGACACAATACAGGCACAGGTCATATAAAAAATATTTTTAAGTAGGTACCTACATACTCGAACATTAAATAACAATAAAGTGTTTGTAAGAACTAAAGTAATAAAATGTTTGTGGGTGTACAGTGCTGGGTTTTCAACTTACGAAAGAACAAGGACAAAGAAAACAGGAAACCAACTTAAACAAGATAATGATTAAGTATCTCTTACTTATTTACCTATCTTGTTTAAGTTGGTTAAACATCAGGGAAGGCTAAAAAGCCGACGCGAAGAAACATCGCCAACTTAATTGACCGATCAGTAATTATGGCCATTACTATTTCGATAGCACCACGCCAAAAAAATCTTATCGACCACTAAGTTGATCGATTACATAAATGATCATTTATGTCAAAAGTATGTAGTAGTGGAGTCTTACTTACTACATATACCTACACTAGACTCAAGGCCTCACTATTCTCCGCTATTTCTGGGGCCTCATTCTAGTCCCAGTCCCTATTCCCGTCACGTGTTTCCTACAGGATGTGTTACTGATAGGCGCGCGATACACGAATTGAACGAGTTTGAGCCTCCCAAGTCCCCGACGCACATCTAACTGTATTTACGTCGCCAAATATGCATTATTTTATTTTTTTATGTCCAATTGGTATGCGGACTTTGTCCTAGCGTCATCTGGTCCTTCCCAACTTTTAAATTGTGGGGGGACAAAGTGGTTTTGGGAAGTTATTGAGGGTTACCGAGGTTGTTTGGTTTAAAGTATTGGTATTGCATAGACAGTGTGCATGTTAACTTAAAGATAAGTTTTATTTTGATGACACGTTTGGCGTAGCGGCTGAGCAGTCGGATTCTGCACCACGTGTTGTGGGTTCAATCCCCACACGGAACAAATATTTGTATGATCGACATGTAGTTGTTCCAGGCCGGGTTGTTTGTGCATGTGAAAGTTTGTGTTTGTAAACGCACTCACGATACAGGAGAAAATCCTAATGGGGCAACTTCTTTTAAAAAAAAAACTGCAAATATTTCGAGAAACAGAGTTTATTAAAACAAAATTTCATTATTTACTAGCGACCCGCCTTGGCTTTGCACGGGTGCAATGTACTTACTAATAATATGCATGTATTAAAATCCGTTGCGTAGTATAAATGATTTCAGCGTATCTACAGAGGGACAGAGAGCGGGAAGCGACTTTGTTTGTTTTATAAGTACTATGTGTATAAGATTATTCTATTCGTGGATTTGATTTTATGTCTACATTACTAGAAACAATAAAGTAGAGTTTAAACTATTATTTTATCTTAAATAAAGAATTTTATCGAGCATAGCTTTCAAGCTGAGAGAAGAGTGACGTTGCTATACAGTTCGCTTAAGTCAATATTTTCTTTGAAACGATAACTTCACTTTATTTTCAGTTTTCAGAGAAATGCTTTCTAAAGGTTCTATATTCTTTAAAAGTTCTTCGACTCATGAATTGGAATTGCTTATGGACTAACCAAAGATAACGGATTAAAATGACGGACGGCGGACCAGAGTTAGAAAAAGAACATTGTTTTATAATATTTGTTCTACAAAGATGGTTAATAATAAGTACGGTAGAGACTGGTGTAAGAAGATATGGATTTATATTATAAATATCTATACTATAGTAGCTGACCCCGCAAACGTTGTTTTGCCATAAAAAAAAAAATTTAGGGGTATGAAAAATAGATGTTGGCCTATTCTCAGACCTACCCGATAAGCACAAAAAATTTCATCAAAATCGGTCAAGCCGTTTCGGAGGAGTATGGCAACGAAAACTGTGACACGAGAATTTTATATATTAGATTAATTGTTGGCCGTTATATTAAGAATTCTTGGACAATTTCCAGTTCCAAACTTAGCAGAGCAGTTACTATGTGTACCTACAAGACAATTGATATAATACTTACATACTTTTTTTTTGTAATAATACTTCTATTACATAACAAACACCCAGAAACACACAAATACTTAATGTTCATCACATAAATATTTATGTCATGTAGGAATCGAACCCACGACCTCGTGATTAGCAGTCCGACACGTGGATCACAAGACCACAGATTTCGTCATATAATCATTGGATTAGTGAATTAGATCCTTTATCCAGATTAGTGATAGAGATAGGTCAGTGTGGTGGATAGCCCAATCTCTCTCAATGTGAAGAACCGTGTCGAGCAGTGGGACAGTATATGGATTGATGGTGACGATTTAGATCTTGTCAAATGTCTTGACAGACAATTAGTAAGTGAGTCAGTAATTTCGCACCCAATTATAAAATAATGTACTAAAGTTCAAATGGTGAAAGTTCTACTAATTTATAATCATGAATCCGGCTTCCACAGTACCCACCTATAGGCAGATATTAGATATTTGGGTATAGGTATTAATGAAAAATTAATAACCCTTGTAGACATTTAAATCAATATTAGGTAATACGAATATTAACAGATCATTAAGTGTTTTGCACAGCTCTACCATTGACATTAACGGTTGCAAAGTCGCTCAAATGCGAATCAACCTATCTTGATCATGTTTTTTTGTTGGCCAATAATAATCAACATAATTATGAACATAACTTTAATTGAACATTCATAATCGCCATCACGCTACCGCAATAAGCATAACGAATAGATTTACAGTCGAATGTCAATCAAAATGGCTGATTCGGAATATTGTCACTTATAATCTGGTCAGCCATCTCCTAAGCCATCGGCGCCTTTGACGTTCAATTACAATCTTCTTATAACTACTCGAACATATCGGATTAAACTAAAAGGTTGTTATGTAGACACGGCCTAACGCGATTCGAGTGTCAATGTTGATTGAAGAAAGCTTACAGACTTATGTTCGTGAAATTATTTAATTGCGTCTGTTACTTCGAGCAATGAAAATGTTGTCAGTGTTGTAAGACTTTAAATTGAAAAATAAATCGGATTGCGTTAAAAAGGACACACTAAATCTATGTTCTGTCAGCTTTTAAATAATTATATCCAATTATTTTAATCTTTGTGTCAATGTCAATTTGATAACAGTCAACTAATTAATATTTAGCGCGTAGCAAGATTGGGTCGATGACATCAGGAAATTCATTAGTCTCACGGAGATGAGATTAGCACAAGACCGGAAAAAAGTTAGGTATACGCAAAAGGAGGTCTTTAAATAGAAGTATGTAGGTACTCGTAAGTATGATGATGATGATGATAGTGTTTTTAAATCTCAAGATTTATAAGGAAATCGTTACTTAATACAGATTGATTGAAAAGTTTTGGTGACTACTCATCATAAAGGAACAAACTTCACCTCTTTATTCATTGCAATCTCTTGTTCAAAAGTTATTAGACATCATTTCCTCGTACAATCTATTCCAAAGATGTTAAATAAAATTTCGCTCAACTTTAGCTAATTTAACCAGATAACTTTTCTGCTTAACAAAATTGAATTTACTTGCTATTATTATTAGGCTGTAGATTGAATAAAAGCTTGTAAAACTGTTTGGTTGTAGTTTGCATAATGTATATTTTTAGCTTAACGCATCCTATCAACTTTCATTAGGTACATGGCTTTTAAATCCATTGAACTATTATTTGTTGTATGTTATAACGAAATAAGCTCCGCCCTGATGATGTTCAGATTGTAATAGCCTATAGAATAAATATTAAGTATTTGTGTATTTATTTAAAATATATGAAGGTCTCGTTAACCCAGTTAAGCGGCTTTTGACGTCAAAATATTTTTACCGGGAAATAAACAGACTGTTTAACATTGAACGTAATGCATTGTTATTGCAAAGAGGCTTTGTGAGTTTTATTGTGAAGTAGTAAATGCTTTTATACTTATGAAAACATTTTTCTTTCCCGGTTTTCGAAAATCAACCAAAGCATTTTTTTAAATAGGAATATATATATAGTATGTAGCTGCTATTGCCACAGTATTACTTACAAAGTCAGGGTTATCAGGATCAAACCCCTATCAGTATTATATTACAGATTATAAAATACCCAACACATATGGGCAATACGTTATTGTGAATACTAACTTACGGAAACAATACATGAAATTGATATCAAAACTCCTTGTAGCAAATGCAACGATCGTTTCGATTTTCTAATTTAAAATAAGAATGTTCTGTACTAAATTCAAAAACTAGCACGAAGTTCCTAATAAGAATTAAAAAAGTCTATTTTGTGATTTAATACAAATACCATCGTAAAGTCCATCGGTCTATAGTGGCGACCAGTAGGAATTCAAGATGCTATCTCAGTACCGGGAGCTTAGAATTTTATGTGAGTTATGGTGTAATAAATAAAATATACCGTTACAATGACACCTTCATACGTCATCGGAACTACGTAATGATCACTATGAACTTTAATACAATCTTTGTTCGCTAACGACGCTAAATTAGATTTGGCCGATGTGCCCAATAGATATATTATTTGCAAGTGGGTTGGAGGACATCATTTTTTATTATAATGGCTCGTTTGTATTAGGCGATAATAAATGACTTAGACTTCAAACCAGAATCAAGATCTGAAGAAGAAGCTACTATATTTTTCTTAACAGATGCCTATTTTTACAATAGGTTTTTGTAATACCGGCTTGCCTGGCGAATAGCTTCTATGTGACTCCTCTACAGATAGCCGTTTTTTTTTTTATTTTTTTTTTATATATCGCTAAGGTGGCAAATAAGTATAAGGCCCACCTGATGGGAAGCGGTTACCGTAGCCTATAGTCGCTTACAATATCAGTAGTAACATTTGCGCATTACCGACCCGGTAAAACGAAAGAGGAATAGTTGGGTTGGCAGTATAAGGGTCAAAGTTTATACTGCGAACCCAAATAATCATCTTTCGTTGTACAGGGTTGGTAAATGCTCGTTTGCCACTTTAGTAGTATAAAAAATAGTGCATACTTAAACTCCGAATTGTTTCTTAGAATTTCATAGAAAAACCCAATACGCCTTTGCTCGACCTGGGAGTCGAATTCAGGATCTCTATTGTACTCGTAGTCGCGCTAACGGCCAGTAGAAGAATATCAATGCACCTCTTCTTTTAGGAACTGTATATGCAACTGATACTTTTAAACATTCGAGAGTACAGTCCTGATAGTAATGGTGTAATGTAATGACGTGGCGTATGGTGTCAAATGAAACGTCATGTAGATGTTTCGAATCTATATAATAGTACTCTTACAAGCTAAGTGAACTAATATTGTATAGGGTTGAGGCGCGTTACACACTACAATAACAGTATTTTCCTTCAGGTACACAACGACAAAGTTCATTCTTAGTATTTCTGGAAGTGACAACCACAATAAAATATTTGGTTTAAATATTTCTCAATAGTACAAATCCGACAGGCTGTTTGTAGCCCGCCTACGAACACAGGTCAGTTTCCTCCACCTTACAGTTATAACTTAGGGTTTTATAGTTATTATGTTTAAAAATAATACAATCTTACACAACTGCCTCGTTAGTTCTGCTCTAGAGGTCCTGGGTTCCATTCCCAGGTCGAGCAAAGGCTTTTTGAGTTTCACTTATCTACTGACTGATAAACAATTACAGATACAATTCTTGAAGGAAGAGTTTTGGTTTTAATTTCAGCATTATTGTAACGCCTGCGCCTTAAGCAGTACGGTAAGTGCTGTATTCCTTCTTAATTTAAATATTATTATTTTGTATAACAATAGTATACTGAGAGGAAACAAAAGCTTACTGACAAATAAATAAAGAAAATTATGAAATAAAAAATTCAATTAGCATTCCAAAAAAATTTTGACAGTATGCACATCTCTGTTGAAATGATAATTTTAAGTACGCGAAGCGTTTGAATTCAAAAAGCTATTTATGAACCAGACATGATACTCGAAGAGTAAGCGTGAAACCGAGGAGACACTCCCATAGTCCCGAACGTTTAAAGTCGACAGATGAGATGTCAGCAGAAAATTGGATTTCGTAAAATAAATATGTCGCATTCACTTTGAATTAACTACACCACCTTCAAAATGAACCATATCGTCTACGCAATAAGAGAGTAATTCCATTGCTGATAGCATTGAAGAAGATTTGACGAAAAGTTAATTTTAAGTGCGACTTTTATGCTCACAAAAGATTTTTGTCCACTATGGACCAGCAATGCAGTTTTTTGCAAAAAGGTATTTATTCATTCCTTTGGAGGCGCGAGGATTAATTCTGCGACAGCTGAGACTGAAACGTATACCTTGTTACATATTTGAATGACAGTTCCCAGTTTTTAATTTAAACGTGGCATCACCAAATTGAGACGAAAGCTTTTAATCCTTTTGTTTCCCTTTGTTCAAACGTTAATCCTGTAAACCTGTGCCTTTGATGTGTCGTCGCTATTGTACCAGAGTTTCGCCGTTAATTGTTCCTAATTCCACGTCTTTATCCACTTCATTGATCTAGTCACTTTTACTTTTAGTTAATCCTGTTTTCTTGGCTTTCAATTGGTGTTCTGATATTTTAATCTATTCAAGGTAATTTCCTTTCAAGGCCTCGTTCTTTGATTTCATAATTTACAGTTTCTTCGATGCTGGGTGATTTAAAAATACCTCCATTACCTATTTTGATATTCAGCCCCAGAGTCCTACACAAATTACAGTGGCTAAAGCTTAATTAAGTTTGTTTTACGACTACTAAGGTAATTAGGAGAAGGCAGGACAATATAATTATTTATGTAAATAACTATTACGGGTCACGGCTCATATAGTTTTGTATATTAAAGTCGCCTGTCGTTGTACGAAGGGCATTTTACGAGGGTATAAAGTATACGCTAATAAGCATCTCGCATGACGTTGTAAGCCGCACGAGGTGTGGTCCGAATTTCGCACGGCTTTGATGATGGCCCTTCGAAACGTTTTAGTGTCCCCAATCGGCTTTCGTAGATATCCGCTAAGTGACCGAAAGAATGCACACAGAACTAATAAAACTGGATCTTTCGAAACTTGAAGCTTTTAATACGGAAATAATGCCGTGCGCCCACGCCCACCATCCTAAAATACGGATTCCCGACTTGTAAACTTGTGTAGCGTAACTCTTTAATATGAAAGCGATTAATATGTCTAATATTTTAGTTTTTGTCTATCATGATTTATAATTTCCTCGCTTTTATGTTGTTTGTGTGCAATATAGACTATACTGGCTTTAATCCGTTGATTTACCGTGTACGGAATAGTTTGTTTATGTTGCGGCCATTTTTGAATCGACATTTGTTTTCTCATTTTAAATAAAACAAATAGACACAAATACAAATATGGTCGGAGAATGTGTGGTGAGCATGTTCTTGTTCCCAATTAAAAACAAAAGTAAATCACCAGTGTGGCCGATACAGTCCATACATCCTTAATCATTTCGAAATTCATTCGTTAACTTTGTGAATTTGTCTTTTTATTATAGTAGTGATTTATTTGACAGGCAATACAAGCCGAAGAGGCCAATAAATGTATCGAGTCAGTCCCGACCCTTGTTTTAAAAGGTACACAGTCCATAAAATGAATATTAAAAGTTTAAGAATTGACGAAGACTTAATATATTCCACTAAGTTACATATTTTATAGGGATAACTTAGTTTTTTTTTTATAAATATTGTCAATATTTTTTTAAGTGACGTTAACACGATCCGAAAACTTGTGAAAAATAATTGCAGTGCAAAATAATGGTGGATTTAATTTCTCAGCGGGAAGTCTTTAAGGACGTTGCATGTGATCAGGGATACCTTTATATTAGATTTTTTATGTGATTGGATGTGGGTAATGGTCACTGACACAGAGTTGGACGTTTTTTATTATTGAAATTGGATTTTATGCTCATCGTCTTGGCCAGTTGGTTCCTTAATTAACTACTGAGATCGACTTTATTAAAATGTAGTCAAGAAAGTGTGATTAAAATATTTACAATTTTTTCTGGGTTCAATATTAATTGTTTGACTGGATTTTGTTATTCTTAAAAGAGGCTATAATAAAATAAAATCTTAAGATGCCATTCCACCACCACTTTCGTCATTTCAGTTCAAAGAAATACAAAAATAGTAATGCAGAACAACAATATGAATGCAAATAAAATCTTTGCTTTTACTATAGATGCTTATTTTTTTAACAACCGGCTTCCGTTGTGCAACGACGCATTCTACGTTAAATCCACCTTTATGCAAGGATGTGGCTACACAATAAATATTCCATCATGTGACACAAACCGAAAATAGTTTTCCAAAACAAACACAGTGTCTTCACCCTCGGCCAGTTATGTTGATTAAGGTCTTTATGACAGGCACAGTGTGGGAGCACAGTGCACGTCTGTGTTTCATCCAAGTTTCAACATAGACAAGGGCTAGTGTAGTAATAGGCAACTGCCTACACATATCGGCTTTACGCACACATATGCAAGGCTTGTTCCCAGTGTTCAACAGGAGTATAGGGGACGTCTTTGAAATTTTCACTCGGAAACACTATGCAAACAAGCATGGCGTTTGTGTGTGTGCGCTTGGCTCTGAATATAGGGCGTTAAGTTACTACGTTTTGTGGTATAGTCGTATGTGAAACGGTATCGAACAAAACAAACGCTGTGTCGCCGCGGTCGCGCGTTTCCGTTTCCTTCCACTAACTCGCCGCAGAGTTCCGTCTATTGCATCGCTCGATGCATGCTGATGTGGTCTACCTCTGTGTATCTTGATATAAATATATTATTAGCTTTATTGGCTGGTTTATTGCGGATCTGTGTGGTGAACAGTAGCATGACTGGTCGTCTGCCTTAAGTAAGAACTTTGATGACAGTGGTTTGAGTAATATGCAGTATCGTGTATACATTTTTGGAGCTATTAACTCAAATAAAGTTCATGTTATCTACGCTATGTATAAAATTCTATAATTTTGAAGCCTTTTAGAGGCCTTTTAGATGTCAGTCAGTCAGTAGACTAATTGTCGGTAGGATCATATCAAACGGTTTTACTGTACCTATTTCGTCATTTATGTGTGAGAGCCAGAGCCGAAGAGTATAGTTAGGTACTTGCATTTTTTTAACCGTGTGTAAAATACTCATGTATGCCCATTATTGCCCATCACCTATGCGTGTTGACATTCGTCCACTGAACTTTCTATCAGGTTCAGTCAGGCAAGACTTTAACGCATTCAAGTCAAGATTAATACCACTGGACGTCAACTTCGGCGGCGTTTGAAACAAGACTAGTTTGAATGATACTTAGGTACTGTTCTTAGATGAAACAATGCAAAGATGAGCACTCAAGGCCATTGTTACTCACATCATTACTGATACTTCCGACAGTTACAAGCTTAATCAATCTCAATGTGCAACTTGAATTATCTGCATTACGTCATTCTACCATGCCGATCATTATAAGGTCGTGATTTGAGTCCCGACTCTAATTATAATCAACATAGCATGCAACAAAATATTCGCAAGCGTGCCTTACCAGCCTATGATTATTCGAAATACGAAAGTAGGTACAGATGTTAACAGCTGATCGATGGAACGCGGTAACGAAATCGAAATCTATGGTCGTTGTCTATGGGCTACTTTCGCCGACCTTGAGAGGAGTGATTGTGAGGTTGTATGGCTAATTGCGTTGTGCAATCTTGACTGTGAACAATCAAAACAGGGTTGCTTAATTTAAACGTGCATCCATTTAGATGATTGAATGCGGTGTTTTTTCATTCAACATTTTAGGTTTGAATTGAAGTTTTTTTTTAAGCCACTAAGGTAACAAGCAAGCATACGGTTAACCTGATGGTAAGCGGTTAGCGCAGCCTATAGACGCTTCAACACCAGGAGTATCATTTGTACGTTGCCGACCCTGTAAAACGAAAAAGGAATAGTTGGGATGGCAGTATGAGGGTCAAAGTCCCCCCACTGTAAAGAAAACGTTCCCTGCGTTTGCTCACCGTTAGGAACACAACACAGCTCAAAGCAGTGTTATTTCACTTCGATTTTCTGCAAGGTGAAGGTACTTTAATTCCCCAGTCGGGTAACTACAATTTGAGTGGAATTACTGCTACTACGCCGTACCTCTCTTATGAATGAAACAATTTCGTTTATCGAAATTTTAAATTTTAATAACTAGCAACCCGCCCCCGGCTTCGCACGGGTGCAATGTACTAATAACATACATGTATTATACATATAACCTTCCTCTTGAATCACTATCTATTAAAAAAACCGTATCAAAATCCGTTGCATAGTTTTATTAAAGATCTAAGCATACATTGGGACAGACAGGCAGCGGGAAGCAACTTTATTTTATACTATGTAGTGATTAGTAGTATAGTATGTATATATATATACTAAATAGATTCGTTGGATTGTAGCCTATAAATTTAAATGGCGGTGGCTATCATTACATTAAAGAAAACATTTTATTTAGATGCAAAGCTTTATAGCCATTAATGCGCACAATAATTACAGACATGTTTGCTAACTACCTCTGATTGTAGCTGGAATCGAATCATGATTTAGTTATGAAGCAATATAGAGAATATTTATTTGTAGAAAAAAAGCTGTTACATACCACACCATGTGCATATTTGATGTACTGTCTAGACTACTGATTTAATTGAAACGAATGAGGAACGACTTTTGATTTAAATAATTATGTTTCGATAAAGTATACTTTGCAAATTATTGACTGATTTCTGAAACTTATGCGAATACCATCCTCTTTACCTTTTCCCCTATGTTGTCTAATCAGTCTAATCAGATGCAGCTGAATATTAGTACCTATTTCAGATAAAGCGACCGCAGACCTCCGCAACCCAATTTCTGGGTAATTTCGACTTCCTGAAGTTAGACTGGTTGTCATGCTTTTGAGCTTCTGACTACCACTTACAATTATCGTAGATGTTCAAATGGCAACCCGCGTTCTCCGAGGCTCGGGGTCTCGATGTATTAAGAATGATCACCCATCCACAGCCCGACGACGGCTAGCGCAGCTTAACCTTGCAGATTGCTTGATCAGCGCAGTTATAACTTGGCCACAAACTCTTCTGAAACTTATTAATATGCGAATAAAACGACACTGCTTTCACGGGAAAGAATTTTTAATGATTACTTCGCGTTAAGTACCTATAATGATTCGTATCCTGAATTAGCATAGTAGTAAAGTAGTCTTATTTCAATAGCATTTGTTTTTTAAACTCGTATGAAGCTGCACTGCTGTATTTTTTTTATAAGTTGAAAGATCCACATTATTATCAAAATCAAGGTTAATAGCCCATAAATATAACCATAGGTACTTCGTATATACCACAGCTTTAGAGATACCAAAGTCCCATTATTTCAATTGTTGTGTAATTCCGTTTAAGTGGAATGCAAAGATATAAATCGTGCGCAATTTATGGTGCTTATATGGTTATACTTAAAGTAAACAGCTAATACAAAATAATGATTATTTTTTCAGTACACGAAGATTAAAAAGTGAAGGGCCAATGCGATTTCGTAACCTTCTAAGTTTGAATATTTTTATTTACTGACTTAAGGTACTTGTAAGCTTTTCATTCAATAAGAACTCTTTTATCTATATATTAATACGTGAAGAGAAAACTTTGTCCCCCTTTTAAAACATATTGCGCGTACGGAGGAGTGTGAGATTTGACATAGTTAGAGTAAATATGGAGAAGGAGTGCAGAAACCTAAATTTATAAACAATTTATAAATTAAATTAAACAAAACATTAATTTCAAACACTATTTATGTGAATACGTCAATTGGTTTTTTAAATACCTAGACTTTGACCAAAGAGCCTCTATAACATTAAAACTAAAAAGGTAGAATTTCGGCTACCATGGAACCACTAGTAATATTAATTAAGCCTCTTCTGGGCTGATGTAAGTTGATACAGTGATGATTATCATTTTATAATGTGGAATTGACTGCACGTTTAGCGTAGCGGTTAAGGGCCACCTTAACAGGCCGCCTTGCACATTCCCGTTGCGTCGGGTGTTGTAGATTCCCACCCGGAACAAATCTTTGTTTTATCTACAGACATTAGTTTCAATTTTGGATGTACTGTAATCTGTTGGGTCCGTTAATTATATGTTTGGAAAGTCCCCCACGACACAGGGGCTTGAAACAAAGTGCGGGAAATGTAGTAAAAAAAATACATCCACGAGGAAACGTCGTGTGGGCAGTGGGGAGACTTTGACCCTTAAACTGCCATCCCAACTATTCCTCTTTCGTTATAAAGGGTCGGCAACGCGCCAGTGATGTTGCCCCTGGTGTTGCAAGCATCTATAGGCCACGGTAACCAACTTACCATCAGGTGGGCCGTATGATTGTTTGCCATCTTAGTGGTATAAAAAAAATCCTTTTCGTAGTCATATTTTACTGAAGTATTACTAAGATACTACACTGCGCTCCATAACACAAATTATGGACGTGGCTCAAAAGGCTGCCCAACTTAAATGGGACTGGGCAGGACATGTCTGTCGCATGTCCAACGAGCTGTGGGCCCGAAAAGCTCAGGATTGGTGCCCTGAAACAGCGACACGGGGTCGCGGCAGACCACGAAGGAGATGGCGAGACGAACTGGATGTCTTCCTTGAGAACTGGAGAGAAGAAGCGCACTATCGCGACCGTTGGAAGAAATCGAGGGAGGCCTTTGCCCAGCAGTGGGACAGCACGGGCTAGTAATAATAATAATTACTAAGATCATTATTTATAATAAGCTTTATCAATGTAACAGCTGTTGCTGAGCCATAAATAAATAAAATCAAGTTCGAGTTCGACTCCACATCAATTAAAATAAATTGTTGGTTTCAAATAGCCCTACCTAAACAAACGTTAATTGAAATGTTTCTAAACCGTCGAGTGCATTCAGTTTTAAATTGAAACTACCTACCGTAGGGGAGCTTTTACTTCCCTCGAAGGTTATATATCAGGAGCGACAGTCCACAGAATCGACATAATTAAGTGACTTCAAAGTGAGACGGCGTAGTACACGCCCGAATGAACTGTCCGGGACAATTTGGCCGACGAGACGGAAATACATCGGGGCAAAGGAATCAGCAAAAGAGTGTTAAATGCTACAGGGAACAAACACGTTCGTAGATGTCATTTTATTTTATGTTCCCGCGAAAAATTTTTACTTGTGGTTCTCTTGAATGTTCTTCGTGGGACGTGCGATAGATATAGTTATGAGTTTGTCTAGTTAGACTTCATGTTGTTAGAATGAATTTGTATGACATTTTGATATGGGAAGTTTTTTGAAACATTTTTTATAATTTGCAAGATACAACAGTGTCTAAAGTTACAAAACTGACTCATTAGCCATGTCTGCTACGCTAGACGTTCTGGATTCAATTCCCTGGTCGAGCAGTGTGCTTAGTTTTGTTTAAAATTCTCAGTAGCAGTTTGCATACTTGGGAACTATAGGTATTGTACATTGGTATACTTTTCGGGTAATATAGGCGTGGTGGTATGTTATATATGTTACAACAGGGCCTAGTATTATTTTACATACTGTGTACTGGGTATTGTCTTAGGTTTAAACGTAAACAGACTAGAAACTATTTGATCCCTCTGCTTTTACTCTAGCGTCACACGTTCCTGTATATGCATTTTAGTTGTTTTAAGCTCCAGGCTTGCTTGGTCGTTGGATGCTTCGAAATTCAAACTGTTAGTCCCGGAATACCGACCTCGTGCTATGAGAATAGGCAAAGGTACATCTTGTTTCGTACCCCAAAAGAGTGCATATAAAATATGCCTTCGCTGTCAAAGCTATTTGTCTCTTTCTGAATTGTAGCAACATTTCACGGCGATGTACTCACATTTTATCCCGCCTCTGTTTTTCTATTTTCCTCACTTGATGTATGGGACGCATTTCCGCACTTTCGAATAACACTCCTGTATTCCCTTTTATGTGCGCACAGCTTTAAAAATGTATTCGCAGTTAGGGTGGGCTTTGGCAATACGAAGATGTGCAAAGGAATTATTCAAGAAGCCCTAGCATTTGGACTACCGTTGGGGTGTAGACATTTCGATCTTCAATAAAAAAGGAGAATTGATAAAACGGGTTTACTGTCTCCACCGATTTCGTCTTGTCATCTTGTAGTATTCTCAGTAATAATTTCTCATTGATTAAGTAATAAATTCACATCTAATTATCATATACAAAAAGTTATGATGTACAATTATTATAATTAAGATAATAATAAAAATACGATCGCTTTATTTTCCCATCGAAACCTTACATTATATTGAAGTACTTAAATTGCTCAATGTTCACAACGGGTCAATTAATAAGAGGGCTAACACTACATGCGATAAGTTGTACGTTCAAATCAAACACACCACACGTCATATCAACCGAACCTTATAAGAACTGTTATCAGTAAATAGAATCTCACGTCCGACCACACGCGGCGTTGTTTTTGCGCCAACAAATTCTAATCGCCCATAGTAATGACCTTAGTACAACGTTTACAAAACAAGTATTAAATTACCACTGTAATATATTACAATTACCGTTCGTGAAGCGTATTTCAATGGCCGCGATATCGATCGCTTAGCATTTCATCAGGGCGACAGCGGCGGATGCATTATCTAACCGAACTAGGAAGAGATTGCAATTGTTGATCTATCTTCACTAGTATGCCAATTAGCCAATTAGAGAGCGCATACAACGCCAGCCAGTTTAGATAAGCGTACGTTTTCGTGGTCTCGCCTTGGGGCATTCCTTTTGTCCAGTTAAATCATTAATTCAAGTGAGGGAGTTAATGCGTTTTTATTGGCGGCGCAAAGGTCGCGGCGATTTGTTCGTGTAATGTTCGACGCGAAGCTTAATAATATGCAGCTTATGAAGGTTCTCATTAGACGAACGTCAGGTGACAAATTGTTACAAAGTGAAGCGGTTATTTTCTTGACCATTTATGGAGGTTGTCTTCGACGTGATTTTGTATGGAGCTCTATTCTTAAGCTCAGAGAAAGGAATGCCGCTCGCTATGAAATCGAGTACTCAGTATTTATTTATATATCTAATAGAGAATGTACTTGGTGGAATCATATAAGAATTATTTTAAAGAGATTCTTGTTCTTCTTAGAATAGTAATAATAGTCATATGAATATTATAATATTAACCAAAATAGAAAACTTTACCATTCAAGTTGTGTATTGATGTTATAGATCGAGTCTTCACGAGTTTAGCTTAACCTACCTTAATCCCACAAATAACAAAAACCCAAAACTAAATCCGATTTGGTACCGAGTCTGTGACGACATTCAAAACAGTTTTTCGCCTATCATTAATTTAAATTCGAACAGTTTGAAGCATAGCCCGCCCTAACGAAAGAAAGTTTCATAGCTGGAGCTTAATTTGGCGAGTAATTAGATGTCACAGAGAGATCGTGAGGAGAGAACGACGAACGCGTAGTGGAGTCGACGATTCGTGAACGAACAAAGTTGTGTCACAATGCAGGTGAACAAGAGTAGCCTAGTTTCGTGTTAGAACTGGAAAACTAACAACCAAGAAAAACGGATAGAATCGAGAAGTATTTATTTACTTATCCATTTCCTTAGTATATTTATTTCTGTAAGTAGATCTATGTAGAAACCTACGTTTGGTTGGTTCTACCAATTGATCATATCATATAAATATTATCATATCAATCGGTAGATTTCAAGTTAGGATTATTACATTACTTGTATGTCAAAATCCTATCTCTATTAAGTTAAAACAACTGACTGATCTGTTATTAAAATGGCCGTTGGTATTTCCAAATATAAAGCATTTCCGATATTTTTACAATAATACACTTCAGCAGTTTTATGTTGCAACAAAATTTTTTGTTTTCCTTTTTCAATTGTTGGTGAATCTTTATTTATTAATGTCAGTTAACGAATATGTATGATGGAGATATTAAGTTAAATAAAGTTATTTCAGAAACAAATCAGTCTTAGGTACTTCAAAAATCTCTCAGATTCCGTATTTTATACAAATTCATAAATAATTATACTTCTGTGTTTTGTTCTGCCATGTCAGTGCCTCGACTATTTTCAATGATCCCTCATAAGCTGTTGAATGAGATGTCAGTTTAATTTCGGAGTGATTTGTTCGTTTGACAACTTTTTGGTGTCCATGGAATTAGTCGCTCTTGGATTACGATCAAACTACTTATGAATATGAAAATTACATAAGTATATGTATGTGGTCACAGGTATATGAACTTATTCCGGATTTGGGTGTTTGTGTATGTGAAAAATTGTGTTTGTAAACTTACCATTCGGAAACGATTTGGAAAAACAATATAAATGCTTGTTTATAAAGCGTTTAATCAAATTTTGTTTGGACTCGTAGATCTAGTAAAAGGACTGTTTTTTCTTATAAGATATCCTTACATACTTATTAAGATATCCATTAGACTTTTCTCAATATTTTGGTCAAATCCAGTAACAATGCTAGTACGCTGTTTGTACGAGAATCTAATAAATTTAAATAAAAATAAATATGAGCTGTTCTTTTTTAAAATTGGAACTAATCGAGGTAAGTAAGCAATTGTTTAGTGAACAATATTGTGTGGAAGATCTAAGGACTTTCTTTTTTAAATCTGTGTTTACTAGATTCTCATTAGAATCAACATTAATTAAATTTATTGAAATGATTTTAGTCATATCACCATAGTTGGCTTCATTATGTACAGAGGCCAGCACGTCAAGCTACTCCAATCTATCAAATTTATTTGATTGATTTTCAACTTTAATACATTACAATAAGGTTCATATTCAATTGGGAAAATTTAACTGTTTTGGATAGTTTGACCTGCTGGCGCCTGTACCATCACTGCGTTACCTAGTGGTCGTTAGCGTGACTGCTTACGACGCCCGGATAATGATAATGGGCTTGCCCCCTATTTACATGGGACCTAAAAATACCGGCGACCCGTGGGTGTACTTTAGTACACCTCTGCTTAACTCTTAGCGGAATACAGGCCTGATGGTATGCATATGTAGCAATGATGCTTCGACTAATATATTAATTATTCCAATGACTGAATTTATGTTCTACTCATTATTTTATTTCTTTCACCACATTTCTATTGCGTGTCTTATGATATTAGACAGAAATATTTATGCTTGCATTACATAAACATTTTCATTAAAACAACCATTTTTTGCACATTAAATATTAAAAACTTTAAGTACAACACTGATATTATAATTTCACGAATAACAATTACATTAGTTTATTGAATTTATTTTTTTCCGCGTTATAAAAACTTTAATGGTACATTCTTCCGTTAGAGATGTTTTTGTTATATCATTAGGCACAATTATTGTGCCTACGGTTACTTGTAATGACACAAGCGTTTCCGGCAATGAGCAGTAAAATAATAATGTGCATATCGGAAATTAGCTTCGTACTTAATTATAGACATTTTCTCGGTATAATGTAAATGACCTTTCTGTTCTATTTTACTAGTCTTGGGAATCGATATTTGATTTGTTTTCCTGTATTTTCCTTTCCTGTATTATTAAATGCTTTTCTTTAGTGCCTGGGAATGAAGGCTCGTGATTAAGTTGAGCTACGGCCTGCAAGGTTAAGTGACCACGCACCCACAGACTGAAAGCAGCACAAAAATGGTCATTATTGACACTTTGAGACCTGACGACGACGACGACGACGTTTATACTAACACTTTTGATCATTAGTCATTGTCAATAGCCCATCAAAAGCTTAACAAACAGTCTATCCTCAGGATATCGGTATTACCCACTGTGTAGCTGATGCCAGTCACTTCGTGTAAAATACTGATATTCGGCCGCATCCGACGACCATGGTAAACAGCGAATGAAGTGCGATCTTAAAATTGTGCTCTAAAATCTTATCGGCTTATGTCCTACGCGATTTCGATTCCTACACAGATCAAGTATTTGTATGGCTTACAACTAGGTGTTTTGGGTCTGGTTGTTTGTTTACGTGAGAATTTGTGTTTATAAACACACTTGTGAGACAGAAGAAACGTTTGTATCTGCAATAGAAATACCTTATTTGTTTCAAGGCAGTAGCCGATTTTCTGACTACTGTCGAAGAAGCTTGCTTGTCATAATTGTTGCAATTAGCGTATATTTTCCTAAGAATCAACTTTTATATCCATTGCTCCTATTTGCAGACCCAAGTCTAACAAAAATATATATAGAAAAAGGGTCGGTTTTCTTTATTTATATGCAGTATCTTGGAATTTTAATAGAGGGCGTCATTGCCTGTAGTTGTTACAATTGCAAATGGTAGCGCTATAGATTTAATAGTAGGTACCCGGAGTTGGTCCAACTCACGACATTTTGATCTAAGATGCTTAGGTTTCTGCAAAGTCCAAAGAATGCATCCTATATCAAAATGTCGTGAGGTATATGGTTGTTCGACCTTTTGAACTACTTTCGTGAACTTTGCTCGAGAATTAGCTGGAAAGTTTAGCAGGAATATTAGTAATGCATTATTTATAGGTGAAAGAAGCAGGGCAACTGACTGTGACCTAAAAAGATTAACATAGCGTAACATTGGTTGACATACACTTATATCATCACATCTGTATACCCCGAAGGTTTAGGGAGAGGGGTAATAAAGGACGAGCCTATTCCCATTAACCGGGCATAAGTCAATATTCCGAGCAGTTACTGAGATTTTTCGTAGGTACTTACTACGTGGTTTGTTTATCATTTTCTATTTTATGTGTGGATTGCGTTTGTTTTAAAATATAAATGTTATTTTCTTTCTTTCTTCCAAATTGGAACAATAGATTAATATCAGTGCTTTAATATTGGTTGAACAATTTTCTATATTTACCCGCTACCCGATAAAGAAACATTTTTATCCTAATAATACAATCCGATATATTTGGCCATTTTCCGGGAAAAATCTCGATTCTCACATATCTGTGTTTACCAAACTACAGAGCGTGGGGGTGAATCAAAGAGCTAAATCCTGTGTTAACGAAGGTCCGCATTGTAATCCCGGGCTCTGGACATACGGACGCAATTAACAGGCTACAGCATTGTCTAACATGTATATTAGTAGTTAGAGGATATTAGTGAAAGAACGTACATTGCGGGATTTGTTCCTAATGCAGTACAAATACGGTTCTAATTAAACGGCTGTGTTCTGTTTAGGAACAAAAACGGTATTGTTTGTTATTTATGTTTTAATTTCGAAAAATGTTGTGCCACGTTGTGTTATTTTGTCAATTATGTTTTATGCATATAATAAAGTACCTACAATGAAAACTCAAAAACACTTCATTTGTAGTGTCTTCTCTGGCAATATCAAAATCATAATTTGTTTTTTTACGGCCGCTTGCAATATTCAATCCCAATCCTTAGTTTGCTATTTGAGATCGATATTTGAATCAATTTCTTACTTTTAGCATTTCAATAAACGATATGTCGATCTCTTTCTTCAATCCATTTATGGGAGGACGGATTGGCATTTTTAGATTGGTATTTGTATGAAAGTGACAGTTATACGTTTTCAATATCCGATATCTGATTTTGACAGATCGATTTTTAAGCGTTTTTTTATCTTTATTTGTGATCCTCCAATTTTGACCGATTATAGTATAAAAAAAAATTGAAGTATTTTCAAGTGATAGCGATAGTGACCTAGAAATATTAACTTAAAGTTGACTCCCAATGTGACTGACGCGCCGTTCACTGTGACTTAAACCAGTCTATGTTATTAAATAATAGCTAAGGTTATTTCTTAGCCTTTTAAAATGTTTAATTTATAGCCAGTATTTATTAAGTAGGTACTACAAGACTGCCAACAAGCATACTCACATGGGCAGAAGCTCAATTAAATTTACATAAACTTAATAATAATCCACCCAGCTAAATGACGTTCAATTGCCATCGTAAGCTTTACAAGTCTGGCCAAACGACATACACTGCCGTGCATTGCTAGTATATAAATTATCAAATATATCCACGGCATGAACTTTCTGTACCAAACTTCATTTGAATAACTTACTTGACGGCTGTGTGGTTCTATTGAAAGTCGCTGCCTTTATTATGGGAATTGGACAATCAGTTGTTAGCAATTCTGTTATGATTGTTGGTTAGCTCTGGTTAGTGAGGAAACCTACACTGAGACTGATTTTGAATACAGTAATACCGAGATTAGGATTTGGATGTAGTTTAGCGATTAAATAAATTGAGACCTATCGTTTTATATTAATATTGACGGCGTTAGTTATTACTAGATAATGTTGGAATACAAACCAATTAAATCTAAGATTCTGGGGAAACTAACAGGAAGGTTCATTACAGTTGCAATAGTGATGCAGGATATTAATTAAATTATGGTTGAGCTACACAATGACTGATGCATGCGAGCCGTCGGTTGGGACTGGTCTACTCGAAGCCGCTATGGCTCTTTCTTCAAAAGGCCATTTCAGATTTTGCCCTACATTGTAAGACACATATTTGTTATTAAACCTACTATGTCTGGACTTTAAAAGAGACTATGATTCTCTGAGTTTGTTTCGGCGTTTCTTCTCAGAGGTCGTCAGTTAGGAAATGCCGGAGCCATCTAGCTTAAAAAAATGTTAAATATTGACTTGTAAAAGTGTCTTTAAAAGATCTATTTACAGAAATAAATATCTTTATCTAATTAGGTGATGAGCATCTGGAGCTTGTATCCAAACCAATACTTTAACATCTGATATTGCTATTGTACACCTAAGAAAAAAAGCAGTGATAGCCTAGTAATATGACTAGACTGCCAAGTCAAAGGTCTCGAGAACGAATCCAAGGCATGCACCTCTGACTTTTTGAAATCATGTGCATATTAATAATTTATTATCACTCGCTTAAACAGTGAAGGAAAATATCGTGAGGATACCTATATGCCTTAGAGATTTTTCTTGACAGTGTGTCAAGTCTGCCAACAACCACGAGGCCAGCGTGGTGGACTATAGCTTAACCTCTCTCAATCTGAGAGGATACCCGTGCACAGATGTGTGACAGTACGTATATAGGTAGATGATGATGACACCTACGTGAGTGCCAAAATTCTATCATCATCTTTATGCTCCATTCTCAAAAATAAATATAAGGTACAGTACCTACACGGAACTCTGTAAATATGTATATTTACAGAGTTCCGTGTTGAGAAACGCTTGGTTTCTGCCTACAGGCAGAAACCAAGCGTTTTAGCGTTTCCACCACAATAGTAGCACGACGGTTGCAACTGAAACTTACATTATAAGAGCCCGATGAAGCGGCTACCTTTGTAATTTTTATCCCATTGTATAGCCCTGTTAATGCAGATAGGTAAATTGTATGACAAACATTTAATGAGGTGTTTCTTGCATATAAAGAGAGACAAGGATCGTATATTCTTTATGTTTTCATATTGATACACCAGTAATGGTTTGCTGGGAATTGTTTATAAATTATGTTGATGTGAATGGCTTATTTGTAGCTTTTAAACGCCAGTTGCGCGGTACCCTTTAACATTTAGTAACAATGCATCCGGTCTTTCACTTTGAATAGTAATGAGTACGTGATCAACTTTTACATTCTTTTTTTGTTTATGTCATCGGGATAATGTATGGCTTATTGTCCTCACTTAAAGGTGTAAACTAAACGAATCATTTTAATTTTAACTTAGACTGATGAATTTGTCGTAAATTCAGCATGGAAGTTTTGGCAAATGATTTGTGTTTATATTGGCCGTCAGTTATTTTTATACAACGTTCGATGTTGAACAAAATATTTTGAAATTATATGGGTGTTTTATTATTATATTGGTACCTAGTCAAAACCATAGGTTAATCATTGTACCTTGGGCACAAGCATTCAAACAGATGATGAAACGACATAGTATTATTCAAAACAGGCAAGATTGCTTTAATAGTCTAGTGATCGTAAGCACAACTAAGGTAGAGGTTTTGGGTTGGATTTCCAGGTCGAGCAAAGTAAGGTTTTTTCTATGAAATTCTCAGTAGCAGCGCGAAGTTTGGCTTTGTGCCCGGATAATGGCAATGGCCTCTTATTGCATGGGAACTTAACATACCGGTGAACTATGGGTGTATGAAAGATGTGCAGAATTATACATCGGGAAATATGGGCCTGATTGTATGTTATAGGAAAAAATATTCTTGTAATATATATAGGTATCCTTATATTGTTAAACAGCCACTTAATCCACAGGTCAGGTCTCCGCAGTACCGACTTAAGAATTTCAAATTAGCCACAGATTATTAAGTATAGATTGTTCCGTTAACCGTTACGAGACTCGAAATTCGAATGTGGATTTTCTTTAATAAATCATGTTCTGGTTCGCAGAAGAGATTACATTGTGTTTGCGTAGTCGCTTGGCAGCCTTTACAGCTCATTGTTGCTTGATCATTGCAATATTTCATAAAGTGGTTTGTAAAGGTACATGACCAACTTATCTGTTGCCTTTGCCACGAATGCACAAAAAAAAGAAACGTTGCTTTTGAATTTTCAAATTTTTAATCGAAAATAAAGAATTCGCTGAATGATGACTGACATAATGTTTTGTGATATTTTCGCGTTCAAAGTTGTTTGTAATGCAACTGGCTTTGCGAAAGAATTTAATTAGTCGATTTTTACGGATTTTGTTACCTTTAGTTCTTGTATTTTATATCGATTTTTTTGCGGTAGCTGCAGTCATGGGTAACCGTGATCTATGCCAGCTCAAAATAATTTGAAAACTTAAGATTAAATTCAAGTTATCCTCGTTTTTTGTAAAGGTTAACTGGGATCAATTGATACAATGCTGAATGATCAACTTACGTTTCTTGTTAAAAAAGGAAGTCCTGACATACCTAATGTCAAAAGTTCAACTAATAAAAATCTTTCTCAAAGGTGGGACTTACTACTTACATAGTAAAATGAAATAATCAGACATACAAAACACTAATTAGTATTAATGTATTCTGGACACGATGACAGCGACGCCGCGGCCGCCACGAGAACTCTCTTTAAAATATAAAAAGTCTTATCCAAAACACTCTCCATAATAGTAGGCCTACATACTTTGAATATAAATTAGCAAGAACTAAAAACTACGGCATACTTCATGCCTAAATAAGATGATGGACAGGCGTAGCTAATAAGTAATTTATAGCCTTATTATCATTGTTTTCTATTACGGAACAATAAAACCCAATTTTGTCTCGGAAGATGAGTAATTGTTTGAATTAGTTACGATAGAGCCTGCACTGTGCCTCCAACTGCGCTCTCATATTAAATTGAGGAATTTGAGGAGAATGTCTCGTCTATAATTTAAATTATACAAGTATAGAATCCGCTTCCACAGCTCTAGACACAAAATATAGTTTAACAATGTAATCCACTAAAATTCCGAAGTCGAACAACGCGCGAAACTTTTATACGATCCGTAATAATTAATATAAAATAAAAGAAAAAGTATGAGTGTCCATAAATTAACCGAAGCGGAAAGGGTCCGACGCATATCGAGGGACCTTTTAAGAAACCTGTACACTCGAATTCCATTCCAAGGGCCATAGTTAAAATACTCAAAGAATAGCTATTCATTAGCGGGTGCGAGAATGAGAATTCTTCAGGCACTGTGAATATTCCATTCGCCGAGAGGCTTGTATTGTCTTTTAGAAAAATGCCTGAGTCTTTGCCTGGGTGCTAAATTATGTCGAAGCGATGTAGCCAACATCGCGCCTGACAAACACTAGAGGTGCCGACACGGGAGCGCGAACATCCCAGTTCATTATTTATACTCTATTGATTTTATTTGCTATCAACACCAAACAATAGCCATAGTTTATTGCTACTCCATTAATTATGGTAATTTTACTAGCAGTACACATTCACCCAACCACTTCCTTCATTATTCTGCGACTATAAACAAAATATAATACCATTTATTGTAATTAAAACAATTTCAACTTAATTTCGCCTTACCGTGTCAACGCGACACCGCAAGGCTGAATTAAAACAACACGAGAACCATTAAGAGCGTGTAAAATTATTCAGCGTCCTGTCGAAAGAGTCCCACAAAGTTTGCACTTTGCATATTTAAAGAAACACTCGCCTTATCAGGCTCATCGGCGATTCAGTTCACAGATATTCTCAGGAGAAAAACGGAGCGAACTAAAGGCCAAGATTCTTATGGCCCGGTGCTCGCATTAGGACAAAATTAAGTGCGGTTATGTGTTCAGCTGTCACATTAAAATACCATCGGCTACTTCACACCGCTTGTGAAAAAATAAAGCCGCGTAAGCTATTGGCAGTACAATTATTCGATGAATCTTTTGAGTTTACTTTGTGTTCTAAATTATGGTCCCCTTGTTAATTTATGGATTATCCTCTTTAATAGTATAGTAACTTTTGCTATTTATTCCTTACTTTGCATATCATTTTATATGCCTATTTTTATAGCTCAGTGATCGAAGCAGTGTTTTTTATGAAGACAATATTTTATCATTTACTATCATTTTACAAGTCGGAAATGAGCTTTTTTTAAATTTATGCTAGTAGACACCTTCAGCTTGCATTGAAGCAAAACAATTGTCTACCCGGTTTTGGGTACGGCAGTGACTCAACCGTAGAAGGAGTCATTTCCGTAGCGAGTCGATTAGTCTCGAGCATTGAGATCAATTAAAATGTAGGAACGGTCCGGTGACGGTGTTGGTACGAGATGGAATCCCGCGGGAAGGTCGTGCGACACTGAACTACGGACTTTTATTTTTTTAACGAGTAAAAAAGCTGGGAAGTGATGCGTAAGCTATATTCCAAAAAGAGGAATCGAAAGTTTTTTCTCCAGTTGAATAGTTGATTGATGACGGTGGATGCAGTATAATAGAATAACTTTATTCGATAGATCAGAAGCTTTTTAAAATATTTTCAATGAAACATATATTTTGGACTTAATTAATACCTTTTTGGTAGCAATAGAAATCCGAAAAAAATAGAACTGTATATTTTGACGCTGCTAGAATAATTAATTTATTAGTGTAAATTTAAACTTCACAGTCAGTTAATTTCACCACTTAGGTACCTAATCATTTAAGCATTGAAGTAAAAGAGATGTGTCAGTTCTGAGGCAATTTTATGTTCACAAGAACCTCAAAAATACAGTTCATTTCGTAAAACTCATTATATTTTTTTCATTATTCTTCATAGTCTCTGCTATGATCAAGATCAATGTATTAATTTTAAAGTAATTTACACCAGAGTGTATACACACAACATAATTAAGTCTAATTACCATACCAATGTTCTGATAGCCTTAATAACATCTTATCTCCATAGACTAGTCGAGTGGCTTATTCAAGTAAAGATTACAAGTAACAGCTGACAGGCGATAGGTTGGATAGCGAGTTTACAAGAAGGTAGAATAGACCTTTGTGGATTTTGCAAATACGCCGCTTTGCAAAGCGTGTGATAAACTATTTTTATTAGATTCTTATTTTAGGGTTGCAATCTTGTTAAATTTATCTTTTATGGTATAGTGAAAATTTTAGGTAAGAAAACAAATTTATTCTGGATGAAGTTCATTCTGATGGTCTAGTGGTTCGAGTGTCGGATTGCTGATCACGAGGTCGATTCCCACAGGACACAAATATTTATGTGATGAACACGTATTTCTTATGTATTTACAAAAAATATATAAGTATTATATCCATTGTTTAATACCTATAGTACAAGCTCTGCTTAGGTTGGGACTAGATTCTGCTGTGTAAAATGTCCTAAATGAAGAAAAAATAAAAAATAAAATTTCCATTCAAAATTCAAAGATTGGGATCAAGTAAGATTGAGGTCAATAATTATTAAATCAATGATAAATAAATAATTTATTTTTTGTTAATGAGTGGCTTCAGCCTCGACTGATTCAGACTCGTATTGACAAATGTCTCACTCAAAGATGAGCGTAATTATAACACACCATCACGCCTGTATTCCCCGAAGGGTTAGGCAGAGGTGTACTAATGTACACCCACATTTCGCCGGTATGTTTTAGGTCCCATGTAATAGGGGGCGAGCCTATTGCCATTAACCGGGCACAAATCCAGACTCCGAGCTGCTACTGAGAATTTCATAGAAAAACCCAATAACACTTTGCTCGACCTGGGGATCGAACCCAGGACCTCTAGCGTAGCAGTCGCGCTTAGGACCACTAGACTAATGAGGCAGTCAATTATAACATTTGCTTATATCAAGTATTTTTAGTTAAGTCTATAACTCTACGGCTACGCTAATCGTAATATTTCTTCAGTATTTTTTCTTAAATTATCAAATTTCTTCAGTCTTTTTTCTTAAATTTTAGAAATTTTAAATAATAATAAAAAAATACTGAAGAAATTTGAGAAAACATATTGAAGAAATTTGATGATATCAGTGCTTTGCTTAATGATATTTCTTAGTCTTATATCTTAGTTGTTTACGTCTTCTCAGAAGAAGAAGAACCAAGAAAACATGGGTCAATTTACTTATTTATAGTCAAAGATAAAAATATTTTTCCCCTCGCTTCTAACAACCGTATAAATAATTAAGGACACAGAGTACAACTTTCAAATATATTTGCTTTGATATTTTATGAAGCTTTATCTTTTATGAAGAAGACGGTAGACGCAATCATCGTAAACTTACCAATAACCCGAATCAATTCTGTAATCAACATTATTGCTTAATCTCTCCGACATTGAATAGAGAGTTCTGTGATTAGATTTCTATGATGCCGTTTTAATTTGGACTCTCTAACAAGGCTCTCGTGCCCAATTTCGTCACGCAAATAAGATTTCGCACGGCAATCCTAGTTTCGGTATCTACCAATTAAGTGATTGCTAGATCAAACTACACAATCCTGTTACGGTCGTTAAAGTCGCCCATCTTAACAAACCTTGGGCTATGTTCGCCAATCAACAGTGCTGGTTTATTTGAAGAATTTTTTGAGGAAAATGAAAGCTTAGTTTCGGACGGACTTGTTTATTTATAAAACGATTTGGGTTCGAATGGACCGAAAGATACAAAGGTCAAAATAGGAATTTGAGTAAACAAAGATTTGCTTGTGTAAAGAAAACAAAAATCCCAGGAAACCTATGAGAGGGAATAAGAAAAGTAAATAAAATGTAGCCATAGTATTTAATACAAAATAAAGTGTTCATATTCATTCAGTTATTTTACTAGTTGTCAGTATTGACGTATGACTTGACGTCGAGGTGTGTGAAGTATTCCAATGAAATTAAAATCATCCTGTGTAGAGACATTCCTGATTAAAAATATTTCTCATCTAATGCAAACTCTAGATACGACAGCCACTTAATAAACATTGCAGGAGCTTGCAAGTGTGCACGCTGATCAAACAACTCGCGGACGCGTAATACCACATGTTAGTTTCAATACAGAGGCGACAGCTACCGTTCCGGTCGCGAATTAATTACACTACCGTTACGATAGAGTAAATAAAACTAGTTTGGCGCCCTACGGCTGATTATGATTTATATGATCACTGGGAAAAGATAACGTTGAGTATAATCTAGAACTTAATTTCAGAGTCAACATCGTCTATTCCATTGGAGAAGATATTGGATCTAGATTTTTAACCTTGATTCATTCATTATAACGTTAGACAAATAATGTTATAACGTTATTCGTTATTCCATGTCGACGATTTCATCGTTATTTCAATGAATTGTCTAATAAGATCAGTTATTTTACGATAAATACAGATGTATCTAATCTATTTACGATTTACAAATAAATTTATTCTATAAAATGCAGTCGTTTCAACACGATATTGCTACGATTATTTTCTTATGCTATGTAAATGGAGTGTCGTATTTGTCACTGGTGTGAAATTTAGATATAGAAGTGATTAGCTACTGCGCCAATGAAGCCAACAAAATGTTACTTCAATGTTGAAAAGTTTCTGTACACCAAGATTCAAAGATATAGAAATAAATAAATTCTTACTTGCTGTTACCACTAAAAACTTCCGGTTAATCGAATTAAGGCGGCTAAGATCAGTTATTAATAAAATTAAACAAAAAGTGTGACCTTCGTCCGAGAAGTTCAAATCAATTTATAATTACCTATATTTTGTAACCACAAATATTTCGTATTAATAGATTGATCAAGTAAATCAACTAGATCATAAATTTTAACAAAACAAAATACACACTCAATATACACATTCATCAAAATTGTTCCAGTACAGGTTTCTTGTTGGAAATTGATTGCAATTAATTTTTCAATATTTTGCTTACGCTAATAACTCGACAGGCTCATACTAAACATGTTGGAAACTGGTATCATCTGCATAAATACAGGTTTATAAAATGATATCTAGTAGCTCCATTATTTTTTTTTGTTAATCCGTCGAACAACATGACGATGTGGATTATTGTAAATAGCAATTATGTCAAACATTGACAATCTGTTTGTCTTGGCAAAAAATCAATTTGACAGTACGTTTATAGTATAGCATTATTTCAGTACCTACCTACCTAAATATTATTATTTCTTATTTGCTCCTATATTTTCCTGTTTTTGTAAGTTTCAAAGTAAAAACTATATTTGAGTCGGTTTTTGTGTCGTTAATTGATTGTTTATGCTCAGAATTCTTTCTTAGAATTCCTATCGGCCGCTATTCGCAGTTTAGTTAGTTATAAATTAATGATTCGTTTTATTATTTTGTATAGCTATTCTACTGTCATGTTATCAAGCACGTACACTTCTTTAATAGTATCTGAATGAACACTTTGTTTCTGCTCCGCGTGATCGTCTATTTTTATTCTTGAGTTTTTTATCCAGCCGAGCTTTATTGATTTTTTGCTACCAGAATTCCTTCACTTTAATATGCTCCATCCCACTCCTTATAAAGGTACCGTCTATTGTCTTCTGTTATTTTACATTGCCTCGTGCTCATATGTTTTTGTGTAAGAAATGCTTTGTCATTGTTCACTCGATGTATACTTTACAATTTGGCTCCACGTATCAAAATTAGTTTAGTGACGGTAACTGTTGCGAGAACCATTAAATCATTTTTATAATTTGGATCGCCAATTTTCGTTTTACCTACAGCAGTGCATTAAGAAATTTCACTTCAATTTCACTATGTGGTGTACCGTTAGCTAAATAGTGGTATCAATCATAATCTTCATTGGCGAGATTCGCTCGAGTATTTTGATGATTGTTATTAGTTGTTTTGAGTTATGAACATCAGTAGTGAGCTCGATGAGTCCCGCTTAATGGAATTTTAAGAGGCAATTTGATTAATTTCGTTCTTACGGAATTTGTGTTATCCCGGCGTTAATTGGGTGACTTTGTTTTCTTTAAGCTGCTCGTTTCATTCCAATTAATCACTTTAATTTTGTAATTAATTCTCCGTGTATGTGATAGAGCGAAATTGATTACCATCCGTTATTGAACCAATAAAATAATCCTTTTATTATATTAAAAACACATTACAAAGCAATTTATACATTTTGCAACACTAGGTAATACGAAATACAGATAATAGTATAGAACATTGAATATTTATCAGTTTCAATAATTATACAGACATATCCATGGCGTAAATAATAATGATATAAAGCCCAATAAATAGCCATTAATAAGGAAGCAATTTCTTTGCACTTCCACATGAAATATTGGCAGAGGCGGGGAGTTGCATAGCAATTATTTTTTAAAGCCCCCTGCCAGCGCACATTGCCTTAAAAATCGACAAGATATTTGTCTTGGGAAGCTTTAATGTCCATTTTCATACCGTTTACAATCAATAATGATCCATAAACTGCGGGCACGCAATCTGCTGCAAGTATTTTAGTGGATAGTACTACAAAAGGTTTATTGCGAGTACATATTTCTTCGGTATAGTGCTGTTTTGTTATTTTCTATTTTGGTATTCAATGCACTAAGGATTATGCCTGAGACTAACTTTATGTTTATAAGTATCGTGTTTATATGTTTGTAAGTATTTATGTTGGCAGTCCACTACTGTGCGTTTCTCCAGAAAATTTCTGCTTCGCACAACTAAACTGTGGAATGAACTGTCGCCTGCAGTATTTCCGGACCAATATGACCTTCAAACCTTCAAGAAAACAGAGTACTTACTCCTTTTTAAAGGCCGGCAACACGCTTGTGACTCCTCTGGTGTTGCAGGTGTCCATGGGCGGCGGAAATAGCTTACTATTAGGCGATCCGTCTGCTCGTTTGCCCCCTATACTATAAAAAAAGTAGCTTTTAAGGTATATGGTGCACTTCTGTTTTACTGTTAGCAGTAATACAGAAGTGCACCATACCGTGTTTTACTATATTTACCGCAATTAATGCAGTACCATGTCACCCTGATGATTCTTATTATTCATGGCATTTTTTTAATAAACATTTATAGTGTGAATATTGCATTACTAAATCTGTATGACGATTTTAACTACACTTTCAATATACAACTGTACATTAAACGTACTGTTTGGTCGTAGAATTTAATTGCTGCAACTGTGTTCATAGTCAACGGCTTGGCTGTCGATACTCATGCACTATTGATGTTTTATGTCAAGAACTTGTTTACTGTATCGTGTACCAGTCACATTATGCTATACAGCTATGTTTAAAAGCATATCTCGGATCTCTATTGAATTGTTAAGATGAACATTTAATTATCATCCGTCCGTTTTAATACTACATTTTCTTTTGTATTTTCCAAAAGGTTTATAAAACAATTGTTTGTATTGCTATAAATTGTTTCTTGTCTTGTAAATTTTGCTATTTAGCTATGGTATACACGAGTCGAATACATCACTAACATACAAGGAGATATGTCCAACATGGAGTCTTACTTATGAGCTTTGTTGCTTAACTAATCACTCAATAAATTACTCGTCTACGCGCACCATGTCGATGCCTCGGGTTCACTACGCCACGGATCACGTAGGTACCTATAAAATTTGTCCGAGCCGTCAATTCTTATTTATATTTCTAAGTGATATAAAACGCAGCGACTATCGAATTAACTCGTCATCCCGTTGCGACGTTATCGTCGCACGACATCGGTAGCCGACAAGTCGGCGGATCTGTCGCATGTCGTGTGCGTTTTATTTTACGCAGAGCCTGACGTGCGCCGGCTGTCACCCGGCTGCCTTTGCGTTAATTTAAAATGAATGTCATGTTATTGGTTAGTTTGCGATACTTGATAAGATTACTTGTATTTCGGCGGCAGCGCGTTGCTTTCTAGGAAGTCAGTTATCGAACGTTTTGTGGTCGTAAATTATTTAATTAATGTAGAGTCCTTATATTTTGTATTGATATGTTGAAGTTACAAGTGATGTTGATAAGGCATATAAAAGAGCCCGACAATTTGTCGGTTATCTTGAAGTCATAAGAGTACGACCTATGTCGATAAAATATTACATTATGTTATAGTAAAGCACGGTGGAATCATGAAATTATTAAGGTAAAATATTTTAACATAACGTACCAATAGCATCAATATTCTCCGAAAGGATTTTTAGGAATTTAACAGAGAGTACACCACTGTTTTTTTATCTTCTGTGGAGTAGACCTATTGCGTTTACCGGTCAAATACTTGAGACTAATGAGAATTTTGTAACAAAGGAACCCAATAATACTTTGCATTAGCTGGGAATCACATTCAAGATCTCACCCTTCAAAGCCGTGGCCACTAAATAATTAATTTAATTCATAATGGCATTGTAATCAAACTCCTTTTTCATAATACTTGCGGTTAGTAGGCACCTAGTTAGTGACAGAAATCGTGCTCATGGAAACTACAACTTTAAATCGCTATTAAGCCTCATTAGCATTTTCGTCCTAAGCGCAACTGATACGCTAAAGGTCCTGGGTTCGAGTCCCAGGTCGAGCAAAGTGTTATTGGGTTTTCTATGAAATCTCAGTAGAGGCTCGGAGTTTTGATTTGTGCCCGATTAATGGCAGTAGACTCGCCCGCTATTAATGGGACCTAAACATACCGACAAACTGTGGGTGTACAATTAATACACTTCTGCTTAAACTTTATTGCTATAAAGGAAACGTAGATTAATTCAAAACAAAATTTCCCAGATATATGATGAGCAAAAACTTACGCAAGAATAATGGTCACAGAAAAATAATCTTTAATTCTACAATAATAGAATAATGAAACATATCCCCCACGGCAAAGGTATCGCGCTGGCTGTTTATAAAAGATATCACTTAATAACATGCTGCGATCAGCCTACCGACTGCGAATACTATTTTTATGAACGTGGGTGGCGTTGTATACCTTTAGATTAAAATATTTGACTAGCTTCGGGCTCCTCAGCTATCTAATTAACAGCAATCGACACTGAAAACACCATTCATTTGTCAAACAGCAAATAAACTCAGGAAAAGTAGCTGTTGCACGCGGTTTCACTCGCAGCCCAAAGAGTTTTTGAGACAAAAGGTAGCCTATGTCCTTCTCCAAGGTCTAATCAATCTCTGTACCCAATTTCGTCAAAATCGGTTCAGCGGTTTAGGCGAGAAAGCGACAATAACAGACAAATAGACTGATTTACTTTCGCATTTATAATATTAGTATGATTGATAGTAGGGGAAAGTGGGGGAATTGGGAACACTTAACTTAAATGGGCAAAAAAAATGGCTTTTTTTATTTAAATATAATCAACTTTTATTAAGAAATAAACATTACTTATCTATTTGCTTATAATTGACAAAATATATCATAATAATCAACTTTTTATAAGACATATTAATAAAAACAAAAAACCATGCCGTTCCTTTTTACCCGACACCTTATGGGGTAATTGAGATCAGCCCGTGGGGCAAATGAAAACGGTATGGGGTAAATAGAAGTGGCGCAGGAAACAGTAACCATTACTTTCGGCGACACAAATCACACACGTAACCTTTGCTGGTCTCGCCCATAGTGCATTGTTCATGTGCCCAAAGCTTACAAATAGAGCACATTATCCAGTCTTCTGCCGGTGGATACTCGTATTGAATGTAAGGGGTAATTGGGAATGTTCCCAATTACCCCGTTTCTACCGTTCCTAATTACCCGCAGTAAACAATTTGAATAAAAATGGTCGCCATCCTCGATAGCATTTGTAGTGAGTTTTATAACACGTGGCATTTGAAAACGGATTATCCATACAATAAACTTACGAAATATAGTGTCAATGTACTCAGAAGTATGACATTTACATCCATTGTATGAGAACAGAAAATTTTTAACAAAAATGCAAAAAAAAATGTTTGACTCACCGTGACAAGATGCGTGCGGAATTCCGCTCCCACTGTCGCTCGCGCACTGAGGGGTGAAGGACGCGTACCTTGAATAGTCGCGAGACGGGATAGGAGGACGGGAAGTGTGACTTGTTAATGTGTTCCCAATTACCCGCCGTTCTCAATTACCCTACTTTCCCCTAAATATCTAGATTCTTGATATCTATCTCAATGATGTTATCCTCATATATTATCTAAAACCTAATTTTAAATCAATAGGTACACCCGTAGCAAACTGTGTACATTAAAATTTTTGAATCTTAATTAACGCGTCTTTATACTGACAAAAAAACTAATTAAGAATGAGCAATAATCTTCGTTCTATCATTAGACGGCAATAAAACATTGATATAAAAATATTAGCTTTTTTGTTTAACCTTCAAAGTAATTAATATGTGTTTATATTCGTAAATTGGATAAAAATTTCTGTTTCGAACGTAGAATGTGACAGTTTTAAACATACTTTTGTGTGACGATAAAAATGACCATTTCAATATTATGGAGATTGGCTGTAAAGTGTTAAATGGAGTACAACAAGAACGCAATGATAATCGCGGCGATTCATTTGTAATCGAGACATAAGTTGAGCTTTTATATTATTCTATTGCTTTTGAAGAATCGAAGGATACGTTGTCCTTTGTGACCGTTCGGAGTTCGATGCGTGTTCGTATTTTATGGGGGCATAAATATCAGTGGATGGCCGTCGAAACGGGCCGACGCGAGCGCAGGCCGCGGGCGAACAAACCGGTCGTAATTTTTATTCGCCGCTCAGTGAACAATTTCGGTAAATTTGTTTGCATGTACCGGGTTTTGTTTGAGCATTAGCAACGGCCGAGTTATGGATGCGATCTTAAATAACAATAATTGTAGACGTCCGAATGTATGAGAGCAATGTCCATGTTTATGGTCTTGTATTTTTTTTATGACACAACATTGTTTGAATTATAATATTTATTTCTTCTGGTCCGAACATAAATTTAGGCAAACTAACAAACCAAGCTATAATTATTCTTTAGGCATAAAGACATCATATTTCTTATTGACAGGTATTTATTTAAGACTTTATAATTATTTAAAGAATCATAAATAATAAATTAGTAGAAAACAATATTTATTTTTATATTACCGAGTTGATCTAGCGGTAAAATTACTAAGAATGTTTAAGATATTTTAATTGTATGCCAATGGATGGAAATGCTGATGTTTCTACAACAAACGCTATTTCTGTTGAAAGTCTTCAAATTAGTTTATTATATAACTATATCCGATAAACTTTCTGGGGTTGGTAGCATCCATGGCCCCTGTATATAATCCAGAAACCTTACCTCTAACTATGCGCACGCCTACATGTGGCATTGGCCCAAACCTGCACTTTTGCACTGAATATGGATAACATACACTAAAGGTGTGTCTATAAAAATGGTCCTTTAAATCCTTTGTCTATTTTAGGCAAGCAGCAAAAGTTTATTTTGAGACATTCTTTTACTCTTTTTTATGTTATATAAAGAACGACTTATATAGTTATCGGATTCAGTTCAACCATCAGTCCCCAAAGTACCGCTAAATGATTTTCCATAGCATCAACCTAAAGGTTTCCGTTCACTTCCTGTAATCACTGCATCGATCCTACCTGATACTTATAGGTACATAAAATGATGCATTGTGCTTCCACTCCCACGCATCTTTACGACTAATATTATCAGATAGGGTTTAAGAATTAGCCATCCATCATTGATGGTAATGATATTTGACGGGCTCTTATGATGGTGCTCTCGATAAATTTATAAATACCACTCGTTTGATTGATACGGTGCTACGCCAAATTTGTATGCGAAGTTGAGTAATCCGGGTTTTTGTCCGTTGTGTCGTGGTGTGTGGTATATTAGATACTATCTATTTATATATATTTTTAAACAGTAGTTTTGCATATGAAAGAAAGAAAGAAAGAAAGAAAGAAAGAAAGGAAGAAAGAAAGAAAGAAAGAAAGAAAGAAAGAAAGAAAATTTATTCTGATAGGCACAAAACAGGACAAAATGCAATTTAACAAAACAATTTAATAAGTTTTAAAACTAAGGAAGTACACGTTATCCTGTGCGATGTCAGAATAGGTCCCTATCTCAGCACTGTGCTGCAGCAAAAAGCAAATCAAGCTGCAGCGCTGATATTCTGTTTATGAAGCCATTTGACCACCATCTTACCTAATGTTACTTAACGATGCAGTCAATCGGCATTTGCGTCAATTCGGCGTTTCTTCTCAGAGCTCGTCAGCTAGGAAATGCCGGCGCCATCTAGTATTAATTAAATATTGACTTGTAAAAGTGCCTTTAAAAGATCTATTTACGAAAATAAATATCGTTTATCATTATAATCTTTCTTATTCTGATCTCTGAAAGTATATAGTCCAAACTCATTAGTAAAATACTTCCAGGATGTAACTAAACGGAAACATATACCTCTGCTAGGAGTTCCATCCCATAATGATACGCATGAGATAGGTGGAATTTCGTGCGTATGTAATAATGTTGTATACCGCTGGAATATTGTGCAATGAAGTTTGCTTTATTATCTAATGATGGAATGGCCTTCGAATACGTTGTTTTTTTTTTAAATCGGGACTAGTATTTCAATAAAGATACAATAAATTACACTGTGATAGACAAAACAACTTGTATCTTACTCTTGCTTGTGCACTGTCCATCTCATAAAGACATGTGACATAAATTATTTATGTAACAATGTCCACAAAACATCCTTTACCAGTTTTACGTCAATAACTGAAGTTATCAATGTTTTTTCCTAATTATTAAGAACTTAATAAACCATAAAGTCTAACAAACAAGGCTTAGCTAAGGTGGTACAAAAAGTAAACATTAATTATCACTATGGCAACAGGATGCCGTGGGGAGAAAAACCATGGGAAGTGTAGCGATCGAAGCCAGGTCCGATGGCCGAACCATTAAAAACTGCATTTCTACAGATTTTATATCGTTAAGTTCATTTTTTAATCTGCGGAATCATCGCGGCATTAAGGAAGCAGACTATTTCGTCCTAATTGAAGTACATAGCCAAAGTTAGAAAGTATTGTTTTCATAATGATGTAAGGTGTATGTATATAGGAGTAGTTTAATAATTATGAAAAAACGTCTAACTTTTCTCAGAATGTTTTCCTTGTTGTGAACATGAATAATTACATATTGTTAGAGTATTTGGGTTTTTGTGAGAGGGATATTATATGATTGTAAGTAATTTTATTATGTTTTGTTTACATAATTATGTTTCCTTTAATAATATGGTAATTGAAAAATAAATAAATTTGATTTGGACGTCAAACGTGTCCACATTAACATCAAGAATTTTGGCAGTATTTAGGGAATTGCCAATGGACACAGCCAGTTATAAAATATATATAGGTAACTAGCTACCGGCCCGGCTTCGTACAAGCACAATGTACTGATAATACGCATGTAGGTATTACACTTATAAATCTTCTGTAAGAAATTCTCTTAATAATGGTTAAAACTGTATCAAATATGACTGCACGTTTGGCGTCACAGGAAAAACTTTGAGTGAACCACAGATTTTTGTTTTGATATTTTAGGAGATATTATAGAGCCTAGTGCTATGATCATTGAACTGCCACGTCAACGGCCTGGAAGCCAAGGCACGTACTTCTGACTTTTCGAATTCATGTGCGTATTAATAATTTAATTATCACTCGCTTAAACGGTGAAGGAAAACATCGTGAGGAAACCTGCATGCCTGATTTGTCTCGACGGTGTGTAATTCTGCCAACTTGCACTAGGCCAGCGTGGTGGACTATAGTCTAATCCCTCTCAATCTGAGAGGAGCCCCGTGCCCAGCAGTGGGACAGTACCTATATGGGTTGATGATGATGAGTTTAGAAGAAGTCAACATAGAAACAGAAAGACAGACGCAGACAGTGAATTTGTTTTATACTAAGTACTTAGTAATGATGAAGATATGTTTCTCAACAATATGACCATCACAAGACTATCAAAAGTTCTTATATCGTTAGAGAATTATTACCCGCTGGGCAGGGCAATCGCGAACATATCCATTAGCTTGGATGTAATGCTTATGGCCAATCTAAAACAATTAGGTGATGATCATTATTTTGATGGGAAAGTATTGTTTTATTGATTCGGGTTTCAGCGTATTTACTAAACCAACGTAAGTAATGATGAGTTTTGGATTGTAAAATGTCCGGTGTTTTCTTTTTTCTTTTATAAAAACGTTGCCCCACATTAGGATTTTCTCCTGTATAGCGGGTGTGTTTACAAACACAATCTTTTATATGCACAAACATCTAAACCCGGAACAACTACCTGTTAGGTTAAACAAATATTGGTTCCATGTGACGACAGAACCTATAACCCTTGGCGCAGAAGCCGATCGCACTACGGCAAGCGTGTTGTCATTAAACTGGAATGATACCGGTTCGAGTTCCGCTTTTGATCGAGTTTTTCTTTCGCCAAAGTTAATATCTTTTATGCAGAGCTTAGAAGCACTTTGTTGTTTAAAAAATAGTGGTAGGTATCTAGAAACTCTAATAATCTGTGGTAGTTGGTCGAACAAAGGATTTCCATTTTTTTAATGTGACCTGGTTTCTCTCAGCCATTGGGAATATTGATGGGCTGGGGAGGAGTACCGAGGGTATGCTGTATTCATGTAATTACGCCTGCGTTCATTAACGTGTCATCATTTTTATTACCATATTTGGCGTAAATTTTCCAGTTTAACTCCCCCCTTGGGCGTTGTAAAATTACCTGACGCCGTATATATTAATAGCAATATGAATTGACAGAACACGTAGGCAGATGCTGATGACGAAACTTTGCACAGAAGTTCCTTTAAGGAACAAAAGGAAAGATTAATTCGTTTAAGGATTCCTTATCAAAAGGAAAGATTAATAGAGTAACATCATCAACAGATTCATCACGCCTATTTTCCTTAAAAGGTTGGGCAAGGTGTACTTAATGTACACCCAGAATTCACCAGTATGTTTTAAGTTCCATATGATAGGGGAAGGGTCTATTGCCATTTTTATGGTACCTAAAAATTCCAAGCTGATGCTGAAACTCCACTAATAGAGAAATCAAAAAACTACTTGACCTGGGACTTAAACTAAGTACCTCTGACTCGGTTACCACGATTGCCATCAGAAGCATTTTGCAGGAAAACTTAGATAATTGTAGTCAGTCAATTGCCTATAGCAAGAAAACTATAGAGCTCAGCTCTTGCTCTGTGAGCAAGTGCTAACTACCCTCTGTCCTATCTCTACACTGTTATCTACTATTACAGAAATACTATTTAAAATATTCCACGGCAACAATAACCCAATCCGGGGCACAATTTTTCTGGCATATGCTGAACCAGATCCCTTTCAACCACTGGACTGGAAAGTATACCTAGTTACATATCTCATTTGCAGCTGAATAAATGTTTCTTTCTTCCTTTCATTATATTATTAATATTCTTTCCTTGTATAAGGTCTTAATATTAAGCATTGCATGTTTGGTCACACGTGTGTCTACACTACTCATAGGTGTGTGTGTGACTATGTGTGTCGCGAGTCTTCGAACGAGGGTAGTCGTGATGTTAGATTTGTACGCCCTACTTGGTCAAATTACTTGCTGCAGAAACATGCTCATTTATCAATGTGAAGAACATTATTTTTTGATTCTTATTCAATATGTGCGATGTTGCGCATGAGCTGTGGAATGTGAGGTTGCTTGATAATACATAATCAGTTGGATTTGGTTAGTTTTCAATAAAATTCTGGCTCGCGTCTGGCATTTTCTTGCGTTTGCGATCAAGAAGTACTGTGTAATGTAGTGTAATGATATCATAAATTGACACAAACGTACCCCTTTTAGTGCATCTATCGTGATAGTCTCTGCACCATCCAAAGGTTGTCTGGTAGAAAATGCCTTACATTCAGACCGCCATTTTATACTAAAGAAAACAAAAGTGACATTTAAGACACTGTAAGTAATCTAGAACTAAATTCGTCATCATCGATCAACTCATTTACTGTTCTACTGCTGGCTCAAGTCTCCTCTCACAATGAGGGCGATTAGGTTTAGTCCACCTCATGGCCTGATGGTGGTGGTGATGTCACAATGTTTTCTTTAATTGTTTAAGCAAGTGATAAAATGAATTATTAAAACGTACTTATATGATTTCGAAAGTGCGTGCCTTGGATTAGAATTCGAGACCTTTGAATCCAAGAGCAATAGGTCTGCAGATTCAAAGGTATGCTAACCAAATCAACTGAATTTAGAACAGTTTCATTACCAGGATTGGGTCTTCAGGTCGAGCACGTACGGTCTAAGACGTGGTGTTTACATGGGCAAGCCACTAATTCAACGTGTGTGTACCACGTGTGTCGCGTTTGTGTATACTCCGGGGGATTCGTTCGTGATCTTAGATTTGGATGCCCTATTTCCTTTGCTGGAATGCAATACAATGGATGTCATTGATGTACGAAGTTCTGGAGTGGGTTCTATTATTATGATTCTATAAATTCAGTGAGTATTTTAGTCTAGTGGTCCTAAGCACAAAAACTACGCTTGAGGTTCTGGTTTCTTAACAAAGGTCTTCCTCACTTCCAAGAGGACCGGCCTATATGCCGCCTGTATAATAATAATATATCAACAACTCCCAGCGACCTTTACCAGATCGTCCGTCCATCTCGTTGCAGGCCGTCCTACGCTGCATTTTTCGGTGCGTGGTCTCCACTCGAGAATCTTTTCGCCCCAGCGGCCAGCAGTTCTACGAGCTATGAGCCTCGCCAAATGCCACTTAAACTTGACTAAACCTTTCAGCCATGTTTTCCGCAACTTCCCTTCTTTTACGGGTTACTACATTTCTGATTTGTTCGATAGCTCGCTGAGTGATCCCGAGCATTCTTATGAGACCCATAGTGTAGTCGGTGAAGTCGGCTATCTTTTCCTAAAAAGTTAATCTTATCAGTGTTTTGTTTCCAATAATATATGTAGATTGTGTACCTACATAAATGAAAACAGCTCTACCTACCGTGACAATAATTTTAATTGAAATTGTTACTATAGTTTCTAAGATAAACGAAACTATGCAGATTCCCGTTATGGGCCGTGATTAAGATTGTGTCTGATAAATGGTAGGCTCACTTCCTATCACATGGGCCAACTGTAGGTAGGTGTGCGACAGAATATCTGTTAGCTTAACGTATGTGTTCAGATTACCGTATCATTTAAATTGTGTTCGCTTCATTGGGATTGTGGCTAGCGGCGCCGGCGCTCGGGTGTATGATTTAGGTTCGAGTCTCGAATTGGTTAAAGATTTCTGTTGTTTTTTTCCTAGAGCATCGTGCTGAAATTTCAGTTTTTATATGCTATCGTTATTAGTATAGCTGTGACAGTTATTAATAATGTTGCAAGTTTGTAGACCTCATTGCTTTGTCTATGTCAACATTTACACGTATTTTAAACGTATTCCTCAATTTTCAGTTATTCACATACGCTATGGAAGAGATCATTATTTCGAGCAACAATAAAAATTTCACTTTGCGTGCCAACATATATCTAAGTTCGTGTGCCTTACACCGACACCAATCAAATTTTTACGGTACATATTTCACAAGACATTTGTCAAGAGCGAGTTCTTTGTAATTACTCATCTCGTTCGGCAAATTGATATTACAACCGGTAATAATATTAGAAAGTGGGCTTTTTCTATAATAACTGACCCACAAGTTGATGGAAAACATTCACATGGCCTGATACGAATCTATTATAAATATAATATGACAATGGTGTATTAACAATGAAGTAGATGAGACGGGGACCAGTGAACGATAAAGATCGGTACGGTTCATTCATCATTCAGTGTTACCGAAACGGTGGGAGTAAAAATATTAGTATGATCAACAAACTCCTTGATGGTATCGATAATGTTTCAACTATTAATACTTTATGGCGTCTGGAGAGATGGTTCCCCGTTAGTTTGAAGTTCGATGACTTTGAAATATGTTGGCTAATAAAGACTTGAACTTTAAAATTTTTGCAAATGATTTAAATACAGCAACGAACTAAAGAGTAGCCTTTTTGATATTTGGTATCAGTCGATACGAGTGGTAGATGAGGTAACATAGTGATATCATCATCTAGTTTTTAGAAGATAATTGGAGTATTCAGTTTCCTCGAGACATACTCTGCTAGTTAATTTTGTCGTCCGTTATCTCAAGCCAAAACACCGCATTATCTCCATTCCAGCTATGGCTGGAATGCGACGACAAAATTATATCACAGCATACGTTAGCATTATATCACAGCAGCCCCTGGAAGTAGCTAGAACTTTTATAAATAACGTTAATGAGTAACGTTCCTCTTTACTAGATTTTTTTTCCTATATATCGTAGGTGCGTTTACAATCACAAATTCTAACACAACCACCAAACCCGATACAATTACCTATGGGCCATACTAATATTTTTGTTTCGTGCGGCAATCGAAACTATGAATCTTCCGTAACGTAGAATCGCTAAACTCAGTCACCACACCATCAGATATCAATAAGTAGTTCTGTCGTATAAACAAAAACGGCCTCATTACCCTGGTCGTCCAAAGCGCGACTGCTACGCTTGAGATCCGGGAAAAGTGTTATTTTATTTTTCTATGAAATTAGCAGCTCGAAGCTTAGGTGTGTGCCAGGTTAGGCTCACCCCCTATTACATGAAACCTAAACATACCAGCGAACTTTGAGCTTAATTTAGGCTACATCTACGCCTAATCCATAGGGAAATACAGGCTTGATGGTATGTTAGGTTAAATAAAGGTATCTAAATCAGAAGTGCTAATTACGTTACATTTTTCGCAGAGTTGGCAGCATCGGAGAATAAGAATCAAGACGTTTTATTTAAACCTGAAGATACTAAGCCTTGCAGAACTGGAATATATCTTCGGTTATAGTACGCGCGTGGAATAGAGAAAGCTAAGCAGATCTTATGGATTCTTAGAGATTTTCTAATACTTAGAATAACTGAAATTGTCTTGAATATGCAGTTCTAATTGTGTTGAAGAAGAGAAGCTAGGAGTAGTTTTCAGTGAATTTCTAGAAGTGGTAGTTTCTGCTACAATGCTAATAATGCGCTATCATTATTAGCATTTATATAGCAGTCCACTTCATCATACAGTAGGTATTTCTCTGGCTTCAAATGCTAGTCATCAACTGCCCTGCCCTAGGATTTCAAAACCGGTTCCTATTTCATGTTCTTTTTTCCATGAAAATACAATAGTAAATAGGTTATATTTTCTACGAACGGTATTTATTCTCATTTATGCGTGTGTGTAGTGTGTTCTCCGCGTGCTTATAACATAAATCAAGTAAAGGTAAAAAGTCTCCACGTAAAAACGTTACCTACCAGGACACCATAAATTACAAACGATAGTGAGTGAATTAGTCTGTTTTAGTATCACGTTTTTTTCTCTGTTTATTTGAAACGACGACACTTCTCCGTTCCCGAGACTATCGATTGTCTTTGCATGTTAATGTTTGACCTTGAACTCACTTTGTTTGGTTATGTAGGTAGGCTTTGTCTAAGTATTAACAAATGTCTGAGTATCTTCATTGTCTAGTATTTGCAAACAGGTTAGGTATACCTTGACTGTCTGTAAACGAACAATAAGTTACACCCACACGTAATTTAAACTAAAAGAGGTCCTAATTATACAATATTCAGTTTTTGACAGTTGATTTAAAAAATGACAAGGGATAAAATAATTTAGCAATAACTATCGTTCAAGTGCGCAGTTTCTTTTGCTGGTGTAGTTATTCAATTAATGCTTTTTGGGCACTCTATTTCTACCTATAATTATAATGCTTAGCTCAAGATAAAAAGATTCCAAACACTTAAAATTAGTTGGCAGTACTAAAACTTAATATTTGTCATCGAAGACACTTGATCAGACTGTATATATTATATAGCTATACTATACCAGACTATATGTTACATTTTTCAAATCGTTGGGACTGAGAACAACGTAAACTTGTCAAATGACATTAAAATGTCCCGAAAACCGTTAACCCTTCTCCCATGCCATAGCACAAAACTTTTATAAAACAAAAAAAAACGACATCAAAACCACCCATTGTGTAATCCTATCGACCGTGTGCCCACTCCGTCGAGATTATCGAAGCTTGCCCTTAAGCAAACTATTCATTAAGGCCAGGTTGATTGATGTGGCCGATTATAAAGTTAAGTGCGTTTCAGACGGACACGCGGTTTCGTTTCCACACCTGATTTGTCTTTATAAACGCGGTAATGAATTAAAGACACTTTTATGTGTTGTTTGAGAGTTAGAAAATTGATACGTAATAAGTACAGATTTTTTTAAATTAAAATTTTAACCGTCACAATAAGAATAATATGTATTTTGAGGAATAAGTTTTTTTTACATAACACAATTCTTCAATCTATTCGAAAAGATCATTTATACAGAACATAAAAATAAACTAACATTTTACTTGAAAATAACAAGAATGCAATTTACGGAACATGAAAATAAGTAAAGTAGTCGCAACGATATTTCTCATCAAGGTGTAGGGGCTTAACAAATGTCGGTACCAACACATGCACCCTTCTTCGTAGGGTTGTGCTCATGAAATACTAATTAGTATCTACCTATGAAGATATCAAATCGGTAGAAAACTAAACAATAAGACTGACATTTTGATTTGTGCAGGTGAATCACTCAGCTGCTTGTAAATTACGGTCGTTTCGAATAAGTCTCAAGAGTCCTTTCAAATTATGTTAGATAGAACTACGAATTATACTTTTTATGATGGTCCGTAATTACATGATTAGCAGCCCACATGGATCGATGTCGCTAGTTCACATCCGATTTCGAATTCAGATTGTGTGAAAGTAATTTTATCGGTCTGTTCAGGAATGTAGTTTTTTTATTGATTGTTTTGTGGTTTTCAGACCCCAGAAACCGTCTTTATTGTGATCGCCACGTATTTAATTTAGAGTGTATTTTTCTTTATTTAATTATGCCTTTTCATGACTAAAAGTTTGCTGTACTTACAGGCTGTGTTTATCTTGGGAAATGAAAATAAAAAACAATATATAAAATCATGAAGTAATTATAACTGGTACAAGCTGCTGGTCCGTAAGTCGTAAGAACGAGGCCTATTTCTTATTATAATAATAGGTTCTTTCAGCATCTACAGGAAGAAACATGGTATCCTTTATTTTAGCTAAAGACCACACTACAGTGACCACATGAGATAACTATACTCCCGAAAGATGTCATTAAATTTTATACTATCTGTTTACGGAATAAAATTAGTTTTAATGTTTCCCTAAAGACGCAGTATATTATAATGCTCACACATTAAATCGGTTGATGAAAAGCAGTAAAGGTAAATCTCTAGTATCAAGTTTACTTTCGGCGCAGCGGAAACGATAACTTTGGAAGGCCTCCTTAAGATTCGTCATAAATATAATTTCGTGTACCAATGAATGGTGTCCATTGAACGTCCGTCAATAACTTCCGACAAGAACTGGGTTGGGCAAACTGTGTCATATATATTTTAGTTTGAACCACCATTCATCTTTCGAAGGAATTTACAGAGCTGATTCGCGGGCGGCGTGGGAGCACTGTCACTATAAAACATTCTTGTGGGACACTGCCAGCGAACATGATTGAATTTTATTGTGCGCTTAGCGCTTACTGGGACTATTTACTAATATTTTATAGCCAGGATCAAAACGGTAGCGATACTTTATCGTGTACCTTAAGAGGATTTCAGTTAGTGTGGATGGTCATAATAGTAGTGTAGCGTCTATAGTTGTGTGGCTTTTTAATAAAAGGTGGCACTAAATTATATTTTTTTGTATGTTTATGTGATGTGCGTTCATAACTTTTTCTTATTACAAATTTTGAAGATTCTTTTTTGTTGTTTGATGGAGTATGTACACTTTTATATATTGTAGGGAGGGTATATTTAACTAGAGATTCAGACTATCACTAAAATAACACTGGTTTTTATAGACTGTTTATATGGTTGTAGGTGGTAAAAGAATTACACAGCGGTATCTTTCGCGCCTTATAATTCATAAATATACTATTGCTTCGTGCACCTCAGATTTTACTGTTGACACTTCTTCCAATAAAACGGACCCCATAAACTCGACCCTTGCGACAAATAAACTGCAGCCCCGTCCATATGATGATACTATAATATGCATAGACTCCATTTTATTTGTGGTTTACTACGAAAACTGCAGTAAATAGCTGTAACGGAGGCATCCACCTTGTATTGACAATTTGGCTGTGCTTTCGATTTTACGTATCCATGAATAATATATCGCTTCTGGAGTACTGGGTAGGATTTATGAGGGGCAGCCAGGGGTTTTAATCTCGTTGAACGACCATAACAAGACGTATGGGCAAATTACTGAATCCGTTATGAGGTAACTGAAGCGATTTAATGGCTACTTGAATTTTGGGAGTACCCTTTTAATATTTTAATTTAATAGATCAAGGCGGGATTAGACGTCACGATTTATGTGTATTATGTTTTCGTATGTTGATTACCTGCGTATTGCGTTGATTAAGTGGCGAGTAATAAATGATTAATATGACTTAGAATAAGAACCCTACTGCTAAGGTGGAGAACCAGGATTATTATAAACAAGTATATCTTTACTATTTTTACTTAACTTATATATTTTGTCTCGTGTGTTGATTTGGCGCAATGTTACCTTTTTACTCGGGTCTCTACAGTACTAAAATCTTCTAATATATAAAGTTCTCGTATCACAGTGTTTGTAACAAAACTCCTCCGAAACGGCTTGACTAATTTTTATGAATGTTTTTGTGTATATTCGGTAGGTCTGCGAATATAACGTAAACGATGTATTGAAGTATTTTTCGCACTCCTAAATTATAAGGGTGCGCCAACCCAATTTTTTTTTAAATTTTTTGGACATTATTATTTTTTTGATGTTGTTTCAAAAAATCTCCATTTTTTAATAGTAATATTATATTGCAAAACAACGCTTGCTAGTATTCAGCTAGTATACTATATTATTCAGTAGAATATATCTAATATTTAAAATTTCCATGTCACAATGTTAGTTACCGTACTCCTCCGAAACGGCTTTACCGATTTTTACCAAATTTTATATGCGTATTCAGTAGGTCTGAGAATCGGCTACTATCTATTTTCCATACCCCTAAGTGATAAGAGTGGCTTGAAATAATTTATATGGTAAAACAACGTTTGCTGGGTCAGCTAGTTTACTTATATAAATACTACAGATATTACAAGACTGACTTCTCCATACCTCCGATAGCAGTCGGTCTCCGTTGTCATTTTAAATGACAGTCGTTAGTCGTAGTCGGAAGCCCAAAAAGCCTGACAACCAGTCTATCCTCAGGATATAGATATTACCCAGAAATTGGGTATGCAGGTCTGATGGCAGTCGCATCGAGTAAAATACTGATATTCAGCCGCATCTCATTAGACTGGAAGCCGACCTCAACATAGGAAAATGCTCAAAGGATGATGTATATTACAAGATAGGTAGGTAAGTAACGTGGTTATGTAGTTCGTATTTATTAATTTGTGGTCATTGTTGAGACGTCTTCCTGTATCTATTCCTAGTAATTTTATTTGGGAGCTAATTCAATAGTTAGTCGCTGAAAGTTGTTTTCTTAGGTACGCAAGCTTCTTCTTTATGGAGCCAAATCTATGTAAAAATAAACCAAAAGTGAATCACATGAAAGTAATATTATTATAATATGTATGCCTGAAAAATTGAATTCGTTTTTCTTTTGATCGTCTATGAAGGCTTTTAGGACACATAAGCTACGATTTTAATAAAGAAACAGTATCATAAAACTAAAATATTTTTGTATATTAAAACTTTTGTAAATAAATGTATTCGTTAAACCATACGCATTAGCGCTGTAAATAATTTTAGCACTTCAATATTCATCTCGCGAATTTAAGATAAGGCGATCGACTCTTGACCCTGAAGAATTTAAATCGGCACGTTTTAGGATTATTATAATTTTATTAACGAAATGTACTAAAATTATAATTTTAGTATAAGATATATGATAAGATATATTATAATATATTTTCTAAGAATTTTTCGCTATCCATATGTTATTTACGACTGCATTTATGACAATAATCTTAGAAAATTGGCTCCTACTGTTAGTCAGTTTATGTTTAGACGACAAAAGGATTTCTGTTTATAGTCACACTCTGAGGTGATTTTGGTATTAAAGGTGTACTTCACACAAATGGAGGAATAAAATAAGTCATAAAGGGTTGACATCATTATAATGTGCTTTGTGACGTAAGCAGTATAGTTCAGTGTCGTAAATGTGGTTGCAACACTGAGAGGCTTATTTTATTTGGTTTTATGGATTGTAAAAGTTAAGGCTACATTTATTTTAGTACCAAACTTAGGACTAGCTACTAGGCTTTATAGCAATAAAATACCTGGTGCCCCAAATGTTTTGGGGGCTGACTACTAATTGATAAATAAAGGCGTGTCCACAATGCGAACGTATTTACCTTCAACATAATCAAATAAGTACAAGTGCAAGATAATCTCATCCCGCGCGGATGATGAATAACTTAGATTTTAGTATACTGTTCAATGTCTGAGGCTTCTTTTATGAAACCCACGGCTAGAGGGAACTAAAGCTCACCTCATCAAAAAACTCTAATACAAGTTGGTTTTCTAACTTTATAGCTAAACTAAAAATACTATTGAACAAAACTAAGCCATCACGTCTATCAAGATTAACGTCATTCAGATTTATTATAAACACGTACAAAAACATATATTTGTACCTGTTCGAGTATTAGAGAAACGTTTAGAAATGCGGCCCTGTGTGGTTTTATACGTCAAATATGCTAAGTTGGTGATTAGGTTCGAAGTTTCGGCAGTGATGGCGTAGTCGTTAGAGAGATTGTCTGTCGTTCACGGTGGCCCGAGGTCGAAGTTAATTTGATCGGCCTTTCAATTTATTCGAAGTCATCAATTAGAAGGAAAAACTCATCCGCAGTTCGCCAGTACGTTATTATGTTTTAAATAATCGTAGGGGAAGTCTATTGACGAGCTGCCACTGAGGAAGGATTATGTAGAAAAACTCAATAACACTCGATCTGAGAATCGAACTGAAGACTTTACAAAGTCTCTCCACACTGTACTCTGCTTTTCTTTTGGTCCAGTGTTTAATTTCATCGCGCTTTTAAAAATGTAAATATATAAATAAATATTCTAGGGACATCTTTAATCAGCGCCATCTAGTCCCAAATAAAGCAAACCTTGCACTGTGTGTACTAAACAATGTACTAACACTTTTATACAGTTTTTGTTTATAAATACGTACTTATTACATAAGAGACACCCATACAAACATAAACAATTATGTTCATCACATAAATATTTGTGTCTTACATACCATCACGCCCGTATTCCCCGAAGGGTTAGGCAGAGGTGTACTAATGTAACCCACATTTCACCGGTATGTTTAGGTCCCATGTAATAGCGGGCGAGTCTATTGCCATTAATCGGGCACAAATCCAGACTCCGAGCTGCTACTGAGAATTTCATAGAAAAACCCAATAACACTTTGCTCGACCTAGATCGAACCCAGGACCTCTAGCGTAGCAGTCTCATTTGTGTCTTGTTGGAATCAAACCCAGGACTGCGTGATCAGCAGTCCGAAACTCGTACTATTAGACCGTAAATGGCGTGCTTCGTCGTTCAGAGGCTGAAGACTAGAATACAGTAATGTTGGTTCATTGCCACTGGTACCTACACAGAAAAAATTCTGGCTGGGAACCACCAAGTATAAAGATGTTGAGGAGAGGCGAGGTTTGTTGCCCCTCCAACCAAAGGGAGGATCCTCCAACCAGGCGGGTGTTTCGCTTGGCGGGCCACACCCCGACGGTTGATGTCGGGCGGTTGTATATATGCAACTTTTCGTTGCGAATGTTGCTTGCGCGATTCAGGCCTTCGTAGTTCTATGTAGCGCGGTAGATGTCGCTACAATGTTGAACTACTAAGTACTAGTATTCACAACCTTCTACATTTGAATTTATAGAGGCCAGCACATAAAGCACCCCAATCTGTCAAATTTCTTTGATAGATTTTCAACTTTCATGCGGTGTAATAAGGTTCATGTTCAATTGAGAAATGTAGACAGTTTTGGATAGCTTGACCTGTTGGCGTCTGTACGTTGAAGTACTGGGTATGTTCTACTGTATGTTTGAGCAAACTTCGTCGTCCACGGGTTTTAGACTAGAATACAGTAATAACCAACATTACTGTATTCTAGACTAAAGCCCGTCACTGCACTGTATTCAGAAAGCGAAGGAAAAATTCGAAATGGCGTGTAGGTATCGCGGTGGCTTAGTTGTCATAGCGTCTGGTGTACCTAACCAGAAGACGCAGGTTCGAATCCTGCCCGCGGTCGAATTTTTCCTTTGCTTAATAACTTATCACGTTGTTTTAAAGTTGAAAATCTATCAAAGAAATTTGACAGTTTGTGGTAGCTTGATATGCTGGCTTCTGTACCTACATACAAGGATTTCTGGCTGGGCACCATCAAGTGTAAAGATGACGATCTACTACTTGTATTCACAACGAGCTTAATTTGAATGTACTTTGTAGCACTGGGTATGTTCTACTGTTTGTTTGAGCAAAGCGTTTCATGAAAAGGGTATTTAGAGGCGTTTTCCTGCCGTTTCACCAGGGAAACAAGTTAATTCTTAATAACCCAAGGAAAACAGTTGCTTTCTGCCGGGTTAACTGATGTTATAGCCGCCGTACACGCTTTAAGTCAATAACACTTGCCATTTTTACGATGTGTAAAATACTCGCTGTTCCTGAACCTTCTTGGTGACTGACTGTTAATTATTTAGTATACAAATATGCTTTTGGATGTACACAGAGAGAACATTTCTGTCCGTAGCTAGAAGGCTTGATATAGTGCATACATTTTGTAACTTAAATTTTCTGAAAGCAAGCTGCAAGACGGATTCCACGAGTCTTCTCTCAAAGTGAGAGTGGTTAGGCTATAGTCTACTTATTACTACATTAGTGCGGATTGATAAACTTTATACACCATCGCGATTTTTTTTCAGGCATCTAGTTCATAGTCGTATCACTAGGCTATCACTAAAGGCTTATAGGACAACTTCCTTTTTATTTATTTAATTATTTATTTATTTATACTATATTGTACACTATAATAATAATACAACTAAAGTACTTGATGCAATAAAAAACATACAATGGGTGGCCATATCGCTAATTGCAATTTCTTTCAGGCAACCTTAGGATTGACATAATTAATTGAACTTTTTCTTTCATATCATAATCCTAATTATTCCCACTGGCCTTTACATTTCACAATTAGATAATCCATCGAAATATTAAAGATACGAAAGTAACTCTGTCTGTTTGTCTGTTGGTGTGTTTTCACGCCTAAACCACCTAGATTGCACATAAGAGAAGAACACATGCTATCTTTTGTCTCAGTCTTTTGGGATGCAATTCAAACCTGCCTGTGGTTTCACTACAGGCAATAAAAACTAAACAAAAGCAAATGTTCTAAGAAGTGTAACAAAGTAGGATGAAGTTCGTTAGAGTAAGTGTTTTCAATGAATTAAATGTCGCTGTTAAATTGACACAAAAACACCCGTCTTAATTAAAAGAAAAGAACAACCTCATCACAGGACTTTCCATCACGACTGTCATTAATTAATTGCCACACCTATTACTCGGGGATGGTATTCGCGTCTCTCCATGGCGTGTACTAATAGGTCTAATTTGCTTTCTCCTTAAGTCATGGCAGCAGCGGCATGATCTCGCCTGGACTCATGACACTCATGACACGGTGATCTTGTGTCGTGCTCGGCTTAATTAGCTCTGAAACCAAGCATCGTGACAATCCGGATCACGTGTGCGAATTTGAATAATATGCTGTACGGCTTTCGCGGTCCAGTTTGAATTGTAAGGTGGAAAACGCTAATAGCCAGTGTTGTTTTATTCTCTCTATTTTTTAACATTTTGTCTTTTTAAGGGAATGTTTAATGTGGATGCATAAATTTAATTTTGTAAACAAATTCATAAAAAATAGATACATCGAATACACAAATCTAACTTTAAAATTAGCTCGATACGGTAGCAGTGAGCTTTCGATAACCATCAAATTATTAATATTCAACGTTTAAAGATATCAGAGCCATGTCAATAGAACCGTTTTGAATATCTTTAATAATCAGATAATGATAAATAAAGTGATCAGAAAAGCACTTTTCTGTTAACATAACTGCATCGCATGCGCCATTATGACGTATTAAGCAACTTTCATCAACCATCGCTGTGGAATTTCAAAGCTACAAAACACGTTAACATGATAGCATCAACCAAGTATACCTGTGTAAATACCAATAAAAGAACATTATAATTACGATAAAATCTCGTAGCGTGGATGTTTGGGCTCTAATATCGGCGTGGTCTGTTAAACAATGTCCACCGACGCGCTGCCCACGCGCAAGTCACGCCCCTAACAGATCTCACATTATTGTTTTTATACCTCGTGTATCGACAATATCTCACCATCGATGTGTATTGAAGAATGCTCAAATTGATAGGCATCGGACACTGCCAGACGTTATATTAGGACGATACGTGATGGATTTTACATTGTATGCGCTTGCAGCGTATTATTATGACCAATCGAGAAAACATTTTTCAAAATAAACAGTGTGGTCTTGAAGATAAAGAATGTGAATGAGGTCAAAGATCATAGTCACCATTTTTCTATTGACTGAACATTGGAGTTTAGATAAACAAGTGAACGTAAAAGATCCAAATCTCACAGCATTATTATTTTTTGTTGGCAGTACGTGCTCATCGAATTGAAGAAAATGAAAAATATAAACCCACAGTTTACTAAACTCTGATCGAATACGAACTAGTAAGAAACGTTAAAGGAGATTTACAAAAAACAGCTTTAATATCGGGATCATTTCGCATTCGACTCGTGCGCAAAAAGGAGTTCCAATTATGCGTAAACGCAGCGTCCACTTAAGCCGAACATTCGCCTCGTTCTTTATCGATATAAATTGACTGCAAAAATTGTTAACAGACGCAAGAAATATATTTACAATGTAATGTGAAAAACCGTGGAAAGCGTACTGACGTTTTTACATTTGATATTTTTAAATTCTCGTCCCTAACGTCAAACAAAAGTTACTCCATATGTCATTGTGTCAGGCCCAGTCAATGCATAATGCATTGTTTCCATTACACTACGAATTTTAACATAAACTTGATGTTAAAGTTTCTTCCATGAATAAAATACATTTTTTTAGTTGTCAGGCGACTCTGAGCCATTTCTGAGGCTTGCAGAAGTGAGGCAGCATCAGAATCACTTGTTTCGTACACACTTGATAATAACGTTCATTTTTGCACACCTTGTTTCAGAGTTTTGATGAGCTGTGCGTAAGCGACAGTTTTTTGCTCCGTATAACAATTCAGTAAACCTGAGGAATTTGGAAACATTCCGAAAAAGTTTATGAGAGATATTCAAATGTTTTATCAGCTGTAGATTCCTCTCGCTTCAGATCTTTATCTTTATTTATCAGCGTTTTTATTTTTCTTCGTTCATATTAGTGCTTACAGAGTAAACATAAAAAATAAGGTTGATTTTGTTAGCGACATTCCACTGTCATTGGCAGCTAACTGTATTGAACATTCACTGCTCTGTTTACAAATCCAAACCTGCTTCAAAGTACGCTTCTTATACAAATACACTGTGATTTGCTATTCCGTACCGTTGCTTGTTCATGTCTAATATTTGTGTTTGTCGCCCAAGACAAACTGAGCGTGCCTCGTGTCTTGTTCTCGACCATATCCGTACCATACAGCGAGTAATATTATTAACGTTAAAAATATAAACTTCATGACATAATGAGATACATTCAACCGGCGCATTTAAAAATAAATCTATTAGAGACTTTGTACAACATTATTTGGTCCGCGATTTATGCAAAGCCAGTTTATATAAGAAATTGAAAAGAAAATCGAGTTGGTAAGTAAGCTGAGACCACCAGGACATGCAGCGACATCATAATTATTACGGACCGCTTTGCTCTCAACGTAACCGGCCAACTTCCCACCGTATAATAAATTGTAGTGTGTCGCTTGATTATACCCTGCTGACGTTTCAATTTGATAGTTTCCCATTGGTTCTTATCACTTTCTAGGATTATTGATCGATTTAGTGGAGCGTATCGTTGCGATCTCTGGGCGTCGTATAAATTACTGGTTTGCATCGACCGGTCGGCTGGTCCGGCCGCGACTATTGTCAAAGGAAGTGCATCGGTTATTGTTCCCGTCGCTTTGCGTTTATCGGCGCCGCGCCATCGCGACCCGAACGCGCGGAGGACTGCAATTTATCTCGCCCTCTATTTGATCGTATTATTTTACTATTGGAAATTGTCTTGGAAAATTGACGCATCATTATCGGTTTTGAAAAATCGCATTTGCATTTTGTGATTGTTATGTATTTTATTCGCAATTGAGACTTTGGTTTTCTTTGTTCCATGTTCGCGTATTAAGTAGTAAATTACTGTTAGCTGTCTGGTAATTTAATTAATAATGTTGACTCATGAATTCTGTACAACTTAATTCGGAAATTACCGATATCCTCATTTCGCCACATTAACGTTTATCGAGATTCCAAGAAGATTAAGATCGTATCGTAAGAGGCGATCTTTGTCCGATGTCACTAATTATTTTAACTTGCTAGAGGAAGTAGGCATTCGTTCTCATGGCTTCGATTAAGTACCGCTTGATAAGATCAGAACTTCGATATCTTATTCATAAATCCTTTGCAATCGATTGTATTCATGTCATACTGAGTGACGCCCGATCAGCATAATCGGTTTACAAGCTTCCTGTCCCAATTGTTATTGTGATATTCATTGTGCTACCAGTTATTAATGTCCCATACGAGATGCGAACCGTCACGGTTAATTTATTTATATGACTTAAACAAAATAATGAAGAATAGTGGTCTCATGCCGACGATTCGGGCTTTAAGTTCGAGCATTAATTAAGGCTTCCATTAAGAGCTAAGATTGTGGGTAAGATGCTAAGTTTGCCGGTTTGTATGTCTCCAGACGAATAGGAAAGTAGTCACGTAGGTCAGAACATGTGAATTTACTCTGATAATGAAGTCAAGAAATAATATACAGCTCTAGGCCGTCTTAACCCCAAGTATTGTAGTCGTTACACGTACAACATTTTATATTCTGTATAAGTATTAACATAATATACCATCACGCCTGTATTCCCCGAAGGGTTAGGCAGAGGAGCACTAATGTACACCCACAGTTCGTCGGTATGTTTAGGTCCCATGTAATAAGGGGGCGAGCCTATTGTCATTAATCGAGTGGCAAAATCACAATGTATTCGAACTCCGAGCTGCTGTGGAGAATTTAATAGAAAGATCTAATAACAATTGCTCAATGACCTGGAAATTGAGTGCAGGATCTTTAGCGTAGCAGCCCTTACGTCCACTAGGCCAATGAGGCAGTATAAGTATTAGGAGGGTAACTTTAAACATTTAATTGAATTTCCTATAATAACGATATTGAAAATGTACAGGCTATGTTTATTATGCCTATATAATTACTTACATAAAAAAACATCACAACCATGTAAATATCCATTTGAATAATATATTTCCGCCTGGACCACACGTGATTTAAATAATTTGGCAATTTATCGATGCCAGGTATGATTCGATGTTGACTTGCACCTACTTTAATGTTCACTCACAGCCATAATGTAACCGAACACGAGATTGTAGATATTAGTTTTTATTTGCGGTGGCGATGAAGAATTTTTATAATGATTAATGACGTTCATTATAACTGTTGATTTGTTTTGATCGAGGTTGTTTAGTTTTATTGCAGCAGTATTAAAACACGGTTAATTAATATTTTTCTTTATTTTAAAGCTTTCGATAACGTGGGAGGGTTCTGGAATCTTCTAATGGCCCTCTAGGGACACCGGCAGTTACAACCCCTATTTCACTTATGATTTATAGCACTTTCCGATCACCTATAGGTTGTAAAACCGATTTATAATCTTTGTGATTTATTGACACAGTAAAACTTTTTACATCTTCAGAATATCTTGTTTGTGATCTTTTTATCGTCGGCCGTAGTGAAAATATTATCACAGATTTTCGAATCGTCGGCAAGTGGCTCGGTAAACGGTGCGAAGCATGCGATACTCAATTGCAGATTCTGCAGATTGCTGTCATGGGGTCCCATTGAGAGCGCTGTTTAACCTGTGCAAGCTATTATTAACCGTTCATTGCTGGTGGATTTATACCGTCGTCGGCGTCACGGACTGTTCCCGTACGCAATTATCCGACTCGCGATCTCCCCATTGTTGTCGAAATTTAAAACAAATTTCCTGTACAAGGGGGGTCGCGTTTTTCTGCCCTGCCAAATTGGATAAGCACTGTAATTACTCGTTTCAGTTCCGAACGGTCGTCGGTTTGTGGGCATTGAGACTCGTTATACATACTTTGAAGGGGTTTATGAGGCGGAACGCATTTCTCGTCGTGGTGCAGGGAGTTGAATCTGAATACTAACTGCATCTTAATTCAAGAAATTTACCGGTGACTCCCTGCTGCGGAGCTCAATAAGTAAGGATGTATTTGATAACCAAATCAGAATGACATTTATTTCCAAAGTGTTCGTGGTATTGTAGCTGGTGGTCTGATTTAAAGCGATAAGTGTTCTGAAGAGGTGGAGTTATCGGGGAAATCGCAAAAGCAGAGCCAAGCGCGTTCTGGTAAGTGACATCACAAGACCGATGCGATTGCTTTCGCAGTGATTAATAATTGTTGGGCTACCTTCAGGACTTTGGTTATCTTAATCTGCGTTGTGGCTATTTCGTGCAACAATGTAGCTTATTGTTACTAGAAATGATTCATAGCCGATCAAAACTTTTATGACTCTTAGCACAACGCCTGCTTTTCTCTTAGAATATCACTATGTAGGTTGTAGTAGGAATTGTGAGAGATGTACTGGTTAAACTACTAGGCCTGGAATGCGTGTTTATTCTCTTATAAGTATGTTATTGTTTTTTGCAAATGGTAGGTAACTGTTGGCGGAATGCATTGTTAATCTGTATTTAATTTATTTTATTTTATTAGTTACATTGTTCGAGAATTGATTAACCTAACAGTGGAAGCTCGTTATTAGCAACTGGTTTATCTACTTTCTCTATTAATATTAATGTATTAATCTGTGATCCTTCATAAAAATAAATAAAATAACTAGGCAACTTCGTTTTATTAAATAAGTGTGAATATTGCTAGTATTAAATACTGTGATAATCTTGGTAATATCAGTGACTGTATCACGATCTAGCGTATAGTTGTCGTCGTGTTGGTTATTGCTTAGACACTTACCCAACACCCTTCGTTTACCTTTTGACAGATGAGATGTCAGCAGAAAATTGGATTTCACTAAATAAACATGTCTTACTTCTTTGCGTTGCAGTGTCTTTTAAACTGTAAACAGAGCTCTATTACTGATTAATAAAGTTGATTTTAGAAGTGCGTTTTGGTTAAGAGAGTTCGTTATAGGACTTTTGAACGGTGTTTCCTTTGTTAATGTTCCGGTCAAAAGATTACTTCACGGTTAACAGCTGTTGGCCGAACAAGGCGAGGCATTTTATTTGCTTAAGGCAGATTGACGTATCACATTCATATGCAAAGCGTTCCCAGATAGCATCTTGATGGCGATTTGATGAGTTTATTAAATTGCAAAGAAATAAATTATAAACAGGGTCCGGTGATTGAAAACGAGATCCGTGCAATATTTGTCCGTTGAAATGCAAAACTGATGAGTTGAGTGATACTTAAATATTCATAACGTTAATTGGATTGACCTCTAGTTCGAGAAATGCTTCTTTAATCATAATAAATTCCATAGTGTTTAAGTCTTGATTAAATATTAATTGTAGGAGTCTGGTGTGTGTGTGGTATTCTATAAAGTAATATAAAACTCCACGGTTTTTATTGTTACCATTATATTTGACGAGCTGATCAATAATCGTAGGTATATACAAGAGTATATACATAGTATAGTACATCGTGCAAAAAGAATGTGCCAAGTCTCTGTTCGCAATCTCTCCCAATCTTTGTTAACCATCTTCTAACGCACACTCAATTCTGACTTTTCAAAATCATGTGTGTATTAAAAATTAATATCATATTTTTCATTTCAACGGTGACTGAAAACTTCGCTAAGAAACCTGCATGCTTGAAAGTGAAGTCTGCCAAACCTGTTATTAGGCCAGCGTGGTGGAGTCCAACCTCTCTCATTCTGAAGGGAGAACTGTGCCCAGCAATAGGATAGTAAGTTCATCATGAATTAGTAAAATATGCCATTATAATCAAGGTACATATCTCACCTGCTTAACGTAGATTGCCCTGTGACGTATGACATGACGGGTTGGAAGTCAAACCTCGCTCGCCAATGACGCGGAATCGACATTTGACTGACCACGTCACTCGAACTTGATGGCCGGCCGACAATCAGACAATGCACACATGACGTCATGATATACGAAATTCAGACAGTCGAGTCAAAAGTAAAATATTCACATTGATGTTGTGGGAAATAAAAATTACTTTACATTAATATCTCTTGAGTGTTAGAAAAATCAATTTATAGAAATAATATAGGGTTTTATTTGGCATAATCTTAGATGAACTCTAGGACCTAACTATCACGCCTGTATTCCCCGAAGGGTTTTGCAGTGGTGTACTAAAGTACAAACCGTTCGCCGGTGTGTTTAATTTCCCATGTAATAGGGTGCGAGCTTATTGCCAAGTTAGAGACAGTTTTGATTTGTGCCTAGTTAAAACAGACTAGGCACAAATCAAAATTTCGAACTGCTTCTGAGGATTTTATAGAAAAACCTAAAAACACTTTTCTCGACCGTAATAGAACCTATGACCTCATTTGTGATTGATTTTCGCAATAATTTGTGTTATTTTTATACATAATTATACATAGTTTCAAAGTATGCTCACCTCAATAAGCATAATATTATAAACGCGAAAGTGTGTCTGTTACCTCCTCACGCTTAAACCGTTGAACCGATTTAGATGAAATTTGGTACAGAAATAGATTATACTTTGGAGAAGAACATTGGCTACCTGTTGCCTCAAAAATCTCTCTGGGTTGCGAGTAAAACCGCGGGCAACAAGCAGAGGGAAAATAAATTAAAAGCAAATAAAATTCAGATAAAATATTTTTATTATGTGAATTCATATCAAAATTATTCTCATCACTAAGTAAAAGCCCTTTTACGAGTGTTAGTTTTCAAAACAAATTATTAATTTAACAGTGTATACGGCCCTATGAGATTATAGTATCATTTTATGAGCCGGTTGTTAAGTTTCGTAACGTATCTAGTATCTTTTTACGAAGTCACAGATACTTTTCGATCAGGCTTGACCTAAGCATATTTTTGTCATAGTTACAAAGCCGTAAAACTAAAAATTGTACCCATCATTATCGGCTATAAACATCGATAAATAGTTGGAGTGTTACATCGTCGGCTCGCCTATTTAGTGGGGTATATCAAATGTCCATAAAATGAGTATGCAATTGGAATTTGGATTAGATACCATACAAAACGTAGTTTTTATACTTTGGCCATAAAAACTGCAACTCGTTTATATCGCTCTTTCTAAAGTTTAGTTTAATTGGTTCTACAAATATCGACATGATTAGGTTATAAATTATATTTTTACGATGGAAATGTCAATGAGCATTTTTTTTTATTCGTAATAAGAGTTGGACCACTTTAGGATTTTCTCCTGTATCGTGGATGCGTTTACAAGCACAAACTTTCACATAATACAAACATGCAGGCCTGGAACATATTTTTTCCGTGCGTGGATCGAACCGACAACCTGTGGTCCAGAAGCCGAACGCTCAGCCGCTGCATCAAAGGTGTCGTAAAGTAGCTGGTGAGATGGAGACTAAGTTGTCGTAACGATTTTAAGGCGCCTGTTCTTAAACCGTGACGTAATAATATATCCTGGTACTCCGATAATAGAGAGATGGTCATCTGTACTTTGTATGGTGGTATTGCCACGCAATTTGTCTTAACTAACGCTATAAATTGATTGCGCGCGCAGCGTGGCGTCTATCTGATCAACTTCGTATTTATAAATGAATTTGATAATATGAGCCTCACCTACATCGGCGAACGAGTCGAACATGATAATATTAATAATAAACTATCGTAACGTATTGTGAGTCACTTCTGTGCAGCCGTGTGTAACGGCCATTATAATCTAGATGTAATATTGTATGTACGAGTACATTATTACGTGTTACAACCAGAGCGAATGAAACGGTGAAAGTGTGGTTTTTGTCACGATTTGGAACGTATTTAATTATAGATCGTGTCAACTTATAGATCGATGCCTCTGTGGGCTAGGACACATTGAAGATTAAAGGGACCTAGCGACGGCTGGAGCGCATCTTATCACGGACGTGGCAAACGTCACAAATCCCATCATGGTCATGGTGACATATAGGGTAAGGGAAGGCATGTGCGGGTTTAGTCGGTAGGTCTGTTTTCTTTATACTACTATTGGTGGCAAACAAGTATACGGCCCACCTGATGGTAAACGGTCACCGTAGCCGCTTATAAAACCAGGGGGGTATCACAAGGGCGTTGCCGACGCTGTAAAATGAAAAAGAAATAGTTGGTTAGCAGTGTGAGTCAAAGTCCACTACCAACACAACGTTTCCTCGCGGAGCACTGGCAACCTTGCTCACCGTTAGGAATACAACACAGCTCAAAGCAGTGTTATTTTACTTCGATTTTCTGCAAGGTAGAGGTACTTCCCCAATCGGGCAGCTCCATTTGAGTGGAATTACTCCCACTATGCCCAAGATTATTGTTCAATACACCATATGCTATGACCAACTAAGCACCGCGAATCCCCGAAGCTTAGAGTTGAGGCTTAGTTGGTCGTCGTCTGACGCGAAGTTAAAACGTAGGCTCGAATTCTGTCCGCAGTCAAAATTGTCCTTCGCTTAAACATTATTGGGAATATCTCAAGATCGTACATCTTAGTAGTCAATATGGGAGATCCACGTTCCAGTACTGGACATTTCCCCGCAGACATAGTACGCAATACATTACCCGAACACGTGTGGCGTATACATGTCCTTCCTTGAGTGGGACATAACTCTTCCTCCCCTATTTAATTAATAGGGATCTATTGCTTTTGTGTCAACATTATCTAGTTTCCACTAATTTACTATGGAGATGTGGTATTTCGTGTAAACGTGTAGTCTCGTAGGTTGGTCTGCAAGGGTAAGCTGCGCTTGTCACGGTTAGTATATGGATGGGCGAACATATTTAACATTTCTCCGTGATACAGGCATGTTAAGCCGTCGTGCATTGACCTATTTCTTAGTCAATGTGTTATAAAAATGAAAAAATCTATGTATTTCTAAGTGTAATTTTAGTTTTATACGCAGTAGCTGAATTCCCAATTTACTCTTTTGACTTTTATACTCTCTTTCTTATATTCTATCTTTTTTATATGCTACTATGATGTTTGGAAGCGAATTTATTTTAACACACGTTTCTTGACGACACGTTTGACGCAGCGGCTGAGCGATCGGCTTCTGTGCGACGAGTTGTGGGTTGGATCCCCGTATGGAACAAATATTTGTGTGACCTACAGGTAATTGTTTCGGGTTTGCGAGTGTACGTGAAAGTTTGTGGTTGTTAACGCACCCGCGATGTAGAAGAAAATCCTAGAGTAATCAACGTTTATTTAAAAAAAGTTTCTGAGAACCTTAAAGAGGTATTTTAAATTACTTTTAATACTAGGACCGATTTATGTCTATTTTCGATTATATTGATTTTCAGTCTAAAAGCCAAAGACGCTACGAGTCGTCCGAAGCAGATAATATTAACATATTTAATTACAAACAAAATCTGTATATTATGGAAAATGTTAATGTTTACATAAGTTCTCTCCTAAATTGTATTTGTTGATTATAATTATTCATGGAATATCAATATTTTTAGGTTTTTATTATAATAATTACGGTTTATTGAAAACGTAGAACGACTTTTATATTTCTTATATCGAGTAAGCGGAGATCGAGTTGGAATAGTACCGAATGTATCGGTAAATCGTTTGGTATCGATTCCGGTCGTTCCAGCACGGTTTGTAGCACTATAGTAATAACACATTCGGTTTAACGATCGCAATATAGTGCATGTGTGTGTCTCTATTTTTTACTTTTAAGCGGAAAAAGTGGTGTATCTGAATTGTATACGGAATAACGACCCACCTAGTTTGGGAGCAAAACCGCAGGAATACGTCGAAATAAATTTAGACGGTACAGAACTTATGCAGTTTTTCAATGAGATAATAAAATTAATTATGTATTTATTTTTCTCTTTACACTTTAAAACATGAGAGATTACTAAGATAGCCCATTGTGTGCATGTGGTATGTGAGTGTGTGTGTGTGTGTAGGTGTGGGTGTGTGTGGTTGAATGTATTGTGGTAGATACAAATTCTGTTATAAATTTCTTCCTAACCAATTTTTTTTACTGCTGATTTGTGCTGAGCTGATCCTAGTCTTGCCTGACGGTAAGCACAAACAAGGTCTATTATGGAGCTTGAAATTCAATCAAATACTTTTTAGAGGCACTCGCTTCGATTCTCGGGTCGAGCATAGTGTTATTGGGATTTTCTGTGAAATTCCCAGCAGCAGCTCGGAGTTTGCTAATGTGCCCGGTTAATAGCAATAGGCTCGCCGCCTATTACATGCGACCTAAACATACAGGCGAGCTGTAGGTTACATTAGTACACCTCTGCCTAACCCTTCGGGGAATACAGGCGTGATGGAATGTTCTGTTATGTATTTTTTTGCTTTTCGAGAAAGATTGGATCCCCTCAAGTAAGACACATGTAAGAGCGGCTGTTAGCCAGACGAATCATCTTACCACTCAAACTGTTGCTTGCATACCAGCAACATTTATTCAGATTTTATTTATAGCTATGATTGTCTTATTGCCTATAGGCTTCTTTTTCCCTTACTCTGATACAATGATGTCATTTTTGGGAAACGTAGGTACAGTATAATCCCTTCCAGGCTTACATTGTTCAAATGCAAAAGGGAAGTAAACATAATGCAAGGTGTATTTAAAAAATTTTTTATCGTGGGTACGTTTACAAATACAAATTATCGCATACACAAATACCCAGACCCGGAGCAACTACCTGTAGGTCATACAAATATTTGTTCCGTGCGAGAATCGAACCCACAACCTGTGTCGCTGAAGCTGATTGCTCAGCCGTTGCGCCAAATGTGTCGTCAAAATTTTCTGTACCAAATAATTTTGAAGCCAAGAATTCAATGAATATTGAATGTCACTTTTTACAACATGACATTAAATTAAATTAAGTATTAGCGGTTTTAGGCTGAGCCACTGGATCAATGAGGTGATTAAACAAAACATTCCAATCTCAGCATATTTAAACTCATCCATTTTCACTTTACAGTTAGGTACACTACCACTAATTGAATTAGTTCTCTTCGCCAATTAAACCAAAATAATACGATATTATCTTGCCCCCACAAACTGCTTTTTGGGAAAATTTCATTTGTTGTTTACCACACTCTAAAACGTAATTGCATTTCATTAAAATTCTTGTCACCCTTTCGTTGAGGGCCGTTCGATTCAATTAAACTTGCTTATTTGGGTCTGAGGGTAGTAGAGAGGTTATTCGTGTTCAAATATATCGGTATAAAAGGGTATCAGCCAATTGGTGTAGTTTGGTTTTATTCATGTTTACGTCTATGATCTTATCTGACGTGCATACGGGCGCTCCACCCTTTTATTGGTCTGCCACGTTAAACGGCTGACAGTGAAAACTGTCGACCTGTCCGCTGACACATTATGGTGCGTTTGTTTCGGTTTAGAGTGATATATTTACAATTGCTTCTGAACCCTCTCATTGCAGTACGGGTGAATTGTGGCTCCCGACAGTTTTGTCTGGCTCCATTCTAATAAACTTGGACGTATGTCGAATAAACCGCTTTTAGGGGAACAAAGAATTTTAATACGAACATGATACACAGTATAATACAATTTACTTTCTTTCATACAAACAATTACTAAAAACCATCCAAGAAAATATGATGACTATTAAAACATACCGTCACGCCTGTATTCCCCGAAGGGCTAGGCAGAGGTGTACCAAAATGTAGGTACACCAACAATTCACCGGCGCTTAGATCTCATGTAATAGGGGGTGCGCCTACTGACATTGCTCGAGCTGCTACTGGAAATTTCATATCGAATTCAGAACCTTTAACGTAGTAGTCGCTATTAAGACCGCTAGACTAATGAGGTAGTATTATAGCTATAACAGCGCATTATCTTGTTTGATTCTTGTGAGATGACCAAGGCATTTTATGTTTTAATACTACCCGAGATTCACGGTAAAATCCGATATTTATCATGTCCGTCAGCTCAACAGATTTCTCTGTTCCAGTGGCACGAGAGGGTGTTTGTTTAATGAAAACAGGACAAGAATCTGAATATAATGTGTTTCTCGTGGTCGTCTCAATATCGTTACTCGATAAGTTTATCAAATTGCCCGGGACGGGTGAAATTTCATAGTCCCGATTTTTGGGTACAATATAGAGGGGACACTGGCCTTAAAGATAAAGTTGAACGTTTCTATTCATGTTCCTGTCCTGTTTTACATTGAAATGTTATCCTGCATACTTTAATATTGATATACATTATGTAAGTACTTTAAAGTTCTAGGGATTTTCTATGAATTTCTTAGGTACATTTCGGAGTTTGGAGTTGTGCCCGGTTTGTGGCAATAGGCCTTATCGCCTATTACATGGGATCTAAATATACCGGCGAACTGTGGGTGTACATTAGTACACCTCTACCTTAATCTTCGGAAAACATAGGTGATGGTATGATGATGAAGTACTTAAAAATGTTGTAGGTACAGTCACGACTATAAATATGTATACATTTTTCAAAGTCCAACAGCGATTTGCTCTTGAAGTATTTATTGAAATTTTATGGTGTTATCATCATCAACCCATATACTGTCCCACTGCTGGGCACTGGTCTCCTCTCATATTGAGAGGGATTAGGCTATAGTCCACCACGCTGGCCTAGTGCGGGTTGGCAGACTTCACAAACCCTCGAGAAAAATCTCTAAGGTATGCAGGTTTCCTCACGATGTTTTCCTTGACCGTTTCAGCTATGTGATAATTAATTATTAATACGCACATGAATTCGAAAAGTCAGAGGTGCGTGCCTTGGGTTTGAACTCGAGACCTTCGACTTGGCAGTCCAATGGTCATACCACTAGGCTATCACTGCTTTATGGTGTTAAGTATGAACATATCATTTTAAACCAATACTATGTATAACGATAGTAGTCCTAATTTTCACGAAAACATCTCTTTAGAGCTTTAGGAACTGTATACATATTTATGCTCGTCACTGTACTTTTATTACTATAGAGGGTGGCTTTAGGACGTGAGGAAAAGAATAAGTAACAGCTTCAATGCCTTTAAGTCAAGTTAACTACTAAATAAACGGAGAATTAATAAATATCCTAAAGGCGTTGCAAACTTTGCTCAAAAAATTAAGTTTATGTTTGGCTGTTTTGTTTATACCTGAATTCACTTATTAAGTCCATTCCTGAGACAGATATATTTGATGACTCTAAGGCCAAATTTAAATCGAGAATCCTGGCTTCCCTACGTGCTAACAAGTCTCCTGATCAAGTCAGTTGTCCAAAAAGTTAACTTGGTTTTTATCTGTATTTCCTGGTTTACTATTGTTATGTTTTCCGTTTTATTCTATGTATTGTGTGCTATTGTTTTATATCGTGCTTCTTTGTAGTAGTGTATAAATAATCTGGCGTGTTTTGTCAATGTTGTGTTTGCCCGTAATTGGCATATATATTAGAATATTACTATAACACTCAATGTACCAATGTCCATATATGTGCTGTGGGTGAACCTTAAATAAATAAATAAATAAATAAATAAATCTTTAGTCTAGTGGTCGTAAGTGTGATTGCTACACTAGAGGTCCTGGATTTCTAGGTAGGAAGTGCTATTGGGTGTTTCTATGGAATTCTCAGTAGCATTTCGGTGTTTGGATTTGTACCCGTTTACATGGCAATAAGGCCGCCTCCTATTATATACAACCTAAACATACCGAAAACACGCCTTAACCTTCCTATGCAAATCTGTGACATGTTCCCAATTGAATATGAAACTTATCATTTTGTATTAAAGTTTAAAATCAATAAAAAAAATCTGTCAGATTGTGGTGCTGGCCTTTGTTCAATTGTTTTTGGTTTTTCTACATCGCATGAATACGCATATCCCTAGCACATTAAAGAAAAAAATAGCCCCAACAAAAAATCTGCTATAAAATAATTCAGCGACCGCTACCAGGCTGTTAAATTTTGTTGCAAGGAATCCCTCTGTGGTTCAAGTCCGTGTCCCCATGGTTTCGCCATAAAAGTTGATTAAACAAAAAGAACCCCCGGTTAAATGTTACTACTTTGATGGGATATCCTCAATAAAACTCGTGTACGTACTCATGCATGTATCATGCTTGTTGGATAAAATGCTGGTTTTAGAAAACTGGATTTTACAGCAGAAATAAAGTCTATGTCGTTGTATAAGAAGTCTTTCTTAAGAAGAAGAATATAAATATTATCTATTACAAGATACCGTCACGCCTGTATTCCCCGAAGGGTTAGGCAGAAGTGTGCTTAAGTACAACCGCAGTTCGCCGATATGTATGTAATAGGGGGTGAGCCTATTCCCCTTAACTGGGTACAGTGATATCCAAACTCCAAGGTGCTAGAAATTCTGAGAAATTCATGGAAAACCCCAATAACACCGCTGTTCCTGGGAATCGAACCTAGGACTTCTTGCGTAGCAGTTGTGCTTGAGACCACTACGATAATGAGGCAGTTGATATCTATAAAGTCTAGTTGTGTTTGTAAAAAAATATTCAACCTCAACCCGAAGGGCTTTTTGAAACAAAACGTAGCCTTCAGCCAGTCCTTCTCCAATGTGTAATCTATATCTATACCAAATTTCATCAAAATAGATTCAGTGGTATAGGCGTGAAAGCGTAACAGACGGTCAAACACAGAGTTACTTTCGCATTTGTGGTATTAGTAGGGAAGTAGAAATTTGACGTGTAACGTGTAAATGTATTCTGTGTAACTATATATTTTATGAATTAGGACCCATTACGAACAAGTCTAAAAATACACTATTATTAAGCCTGTGGTGTCCCACTGCAAAGCCTCCTCACTCATCTTCTACTTCCCTCTGTGTTGATATTAAGAACTAAACTAAAAGACGACGTTAAAATTTTTCATCTAAGTATATTATGAACAGGTAAAGTTTCTTAATTTGTGAGGTTGTAATGGGTCTTAAATCATTAAATATGTGGTTACATCTTTGGATCTACTCAACTGATTTTGAAAATTCTTTAACCAAAAGAAAGCGACATTATTTGCGAGTATCATAGGCTATTTTTATTTATAATATATGCATGTTATTAGTACATTGCACCAGTGCGAAGCCGCGGCGGGTCGTTACTAATATTTATAGGCCCATGTTGTAGGTATATAATATGGGCATGTTACTAAATTATCAATTAAAACAAAGGGTAAACAAACAAGTAGTTGAACACCGCAAAGTATTCCAGTCGTGAGATCAACGACCTCCGAACCGTAATGGCTGGCCACGTCACTCCGCTGTCACTGCCCTTCACTGCAAGAAGAGTTAATTTTTCCTTGCATTTAATTTTACTTATTAAAAAACATAAGTGGATCGAGTGATTTGTCGGTTCCGTAAGAGCCTTGAAATTGGGACGTTTGAACGTTATATTAATACGCCTTTCCAGGAAGGATAACGTATTATACCATAATATTGGTACAGACGCCAGCAGGTCAAGCTATCTAAAACTGTAACATTTTTCCAATTGAATATGAACCTTATTTTTTTGTATTAAAGTTGAATATCTATCAAATAAATTTTACAGATTGGGGTAACTTGATGTGCTGGCGTCTGTACTTTCTCCAATATGTGTAATAAAATGAAGTTAAACAACAAACTGCTGCAGTCACAAAAGTTGCTTTTAATCCTTCTATATCACATTGATCTTCAGAAATTACAGATAGAATAGGATATTAGAGAATCTAAATATAATAATAATGTGTCTGTATTAATAGACATTTAAATCAACACAATAGGTAAGTAACCTTTTTAAATAATCACTAAAAAACCTGCTACGCAAACTGTTAAAGAACCCTAAATCCAAAAGCTCATCCTCGCATCAAACGTTGTTTATCTTTAATTAGTTGAAAATTGCTGATTCACGTCGTCGCGATAAAGTCCACCCACGGGTTCCGTGCATGCAGCGTCTATCATAACACTGGTGACGGCTCGTGTGAATAAGTGTTTTGTGTAACCATTGTGCAGTAAATTGTGTGTAAGATTGTTTGTTTAATCAATACGGCAAAGCTTAGGTGTTATTTTGTTCCGATGTTGATGAGGTAAAGACATCTGGATAAATCGATAAGATATATACGTCGCTCGCTATATACTGATAGGTTTGTTTAGGTCTTTAGGAACTTTAATAACTTAACTGGAATTAGTGGTGAGGCACCGTATGATTTTTTTTTTTTGACGGACATAGTCTTTAGCTCGAGGGAGCTTTAAAAACTTAACCGGACTAGGTGGCGAGGCACCAAATGCCTCCAGCCAGGGGCAACTTATAAACTAAGCAACACAGCTAAGGGTGTCCCCTGCGGGACTCGGACCTCGGCTTAGGGCGTTGCTGGGGGGGCAGCTAGGGACGGCTGGATCTGGGTTTAAATTATTTAGGGGCGAATTTAAAGCTACTGGCTCGGCACGGGCCGGCTCGAGCAAGGGACGGGGAGGGCACCGTATGCCTCCAGTCAGGAGTACTTATACTCGTATACTAATCAGCAACAGCAGCTAAGAGCGTCCCCTATCGGGACTCGGAACTCCGCTTGCTGGGGGGACAACTAGGGACAGCTGGATCATAGTTTAAATTATTTAGGGCTAATTTAAAGCTACTGGCTCGTCGCGGGCCGAGGAAGGGTCGAGGAGCGGGGTCTACTGCTTTGGCCGCAGATGAATGACAAATCGCTTCCGTGTTTCCAGCAAAAAGTGGTGAGACGAACTATACTTGTGGTTTTAATTGGTAGGTCACATGATACGGGTGGAATCCGACACACCCTATCGCCTACCTGGTAGAATAAGTTGATGAAGATTTCCACACGTAAGAATGCCCATCGATTCGATAGGCTTTTTTATAAGCGCCCTCTACCATTAAGGTCCTAAGTTAGATGGAAATTCGATTTTGGATGTATGTAATGTTTTACTGCTGCTCCTTTCAGTTTTTTATTGAAATCGACTTCGATTGTTTAATCTGGAACATATTAGGCATGTATAATAATTTAAATAATGAATTAGAAGTTTTAGAGTTAGACAACGTCGCGGCTGGCCCGGCCCACGAGGAAATGGCAGGATGAGCTAGACCTCTATTCTTCCAATATTTGGCCGCAGAAGGCGGAGGAGGGTTGGGAAGCCTTTGCCCTGTAGTGGGACGATAATGGCTGAATAATAATAATAAAAGTAATTATATATTAGAAAAAGTTTACAGATATTATTATATCTTAAGTTAAGTCAATGTTTTTGATATTTCATCTTAATGACGCCGATTTGATCTGAGTCGATTTGAACTTTCCGATGAACTAGTTTGTCGGTAAACCCACATAAATGAAATTGATTGAGTATTGTGACGTCACAGATGAATAGAAAGAAGTTTAACATATCATTTGAAGATGTAAGCAAATCACATTGTTATGTAAATATGCGCGGGAGACTGTACACAAGGCGCTTACGATGACTGCATTGTTAGTACAGTATTCAAATAATGTTTCGAAAGCACGGATTCATATTGTTAGCGGTTTCCGTTCAATGATACTCTATTCTAGTGTATTCCCGTTATGAAAATGTTTAATAAAGACATGTTTAGAATATTTGATAGTTCCCGGTGTATATGTGACTAACCATAATTAGAGATTATCGTACTGGATTCCAGTTAGATATGGACCACCTACCTAGTACCACTATCACCTACATACTTTTCAGTGCATATTTTTTTTTATACCACTGAGGTGGCAAACAGGCATACGGCCCACCTAATCATAAGCGGTTACCGTAGCCTATAGATGCTTGTAACACCAGGGGTATCACTTACACGTTGCCGACTCTGTAAAACAAAAGAGGAATAATTGGGTTCGCAGTATACTGCTAACACAACGTTTCCTCGCGGAGCACTCGCGACCTTGCTCACCGAAAGGATCACAACACAGCTCAAATATCAAAATCAAAGCTCAAAATTTTGTACCAAGTTAACTTTTACTTTGGTTCCGTTTTCGTCACTATTGTCGAAGGCGTTCATAGTGACTCTTTGAGGATTATAGGATCCAGCTAGTTGGATAAAAAGGAGAGACGGGTTATGCTATAGTTCACCACTCTGGCCTAGTGTGGGTTGGCATACACAAATATCATCATCAACCCATATACTGTCCCACTGCTGGGCACGGGCCTTCTCTCACAGAACGAGAGGGATTAGGCTATCGTCCACCACGCTGGCCTAGTGCGGGTTCGCAGACTTCACACGCCGTCGGGAAAATCTCTAAAGTGTGCAGGTTTCCTCACGATGTTTTCCTTCACCGTTTAAGAGAGTGATAATTAATTATTAATACACATGAAAAGTCAGAGCGTACCTCTAACTTTTTTGCGTATTGTGCTCTGGATTCAAACTCGAGACCTTCGACTTGGCAGTCCAATGGTCATACCACTAAGCTATCACTGCCTACACAAACACAAATATAAATTGTTCCAATACATACATTTTCAACAATATCACTTGCTCATTAAAGTTATAACAACTCACCCTTTTGGCAACGAAATACTAGTATACCTTTTTTTTAATTTTTTTATAGTACGAAAAATCCTCATGGATCCACCCGGGGAGTTGGCAGGGTATCTCGGACTCATACCGACTAAAAACCGCACTTGCCTTCACGTGCCCTATTGTCATGGTGTGAAAAAAAAACAATAACGAACGCCAATTTTGTTCCTGAAGTGGGTTGAATAACCGGCATGAATTTTTAAAGCATTTCGTGTAGTGCAAACTGTTTTGCTATGACGCAGATGAAGTCCGCATCTCCCGCTTGAGAATATTAAAATTCTTCGCGGAGACCCGTCCTAAGGCACAATGCACATTGTCAACGCATATAAACCTACAGTGTTGCCTTTACTCGCCATTGTGTTGCACCCCTTGCAGTTTCTTTGCAGTTTTCACAGCGTATTCTACTATTTTATTATTCATAACAACCGCCTTAGCGCAACTCTTATAATGTTAATAATTGAAGACATCCGTGACGTGGAACTCTTGGAGCGACTTGGAACAAGTCATGGTTGAAACTTCTTTATTTATAAGCCCATGTTTTCTGTTGTACTTATATTGAAAATTTGCATGAATGTCACTTGTACTGTGTGAATCTGTTTTTTGGTATAGATTCTTAGTCCAACAGCTTCTGTTAAATTTATGTATCTGCAGGCAGTGTGTATGTGGAATAAATTATCGGGGTTTGTTTGAGGTGTGACGCCCGCACGTGGAGTTCTAATATTTTTGCCTACTCTCATAGTAGAATGGCGTGAAATTACGTAAGCATGCACGATATTGGATGAATCGAATCGAATCGAAATTGAAACTTTCGCTTTCACGAATGCACGAGTATTTTATCGTAGCGAGCTATATTTTTACGGCACGACTAGAGCATTAAAATGTATAAGTTACGATTAAACTGTTATTTTAATTCAGTCGTGCGCGAAATGATTCGAGTAACTCTACTCCGAAGCTTTCGCGCCGCACATTATTGAAATAAAGAAAAATGCATTTCTTTGGCATGGGACAGCATTATACGTTGATATGACTACATGTTTATGGCTTATTGTTCTCACCTGATATTATACTTAGCACCGCATTAAACATTTTATTGAGTAATGTTCGCCCTGATAGAATTCAACACAAAGGTCAAGCGTATGTTAATGTATTTTAAAGATACTCCGTGGGCGGCACGATTTATTATACTTTGATACACATTAAACTATGCAAATAAATTTTAAAATATACATAGGTGTGAACAAAATACGTTTCGGAGTCACAGAATAGCGCAAAACTATTTACACAGCAAATATTTTTCCAAGCAAAATTAGTTTTACCTTCGTAGAAACTTTAATTAAGTATACAAATAGATTAACACGAATTATTATGTTCGATAACAAAGATAAATAAGTATACCATCACGCCTTTATCTCTGAAAGGTAAGGCAGATGTACCTATAGTCCTATATCCAGATTTCACCGGTATGTTCTTGTATACCGTGTAATAAGAGCATTTCCATTCCCATGGCAATCTAACTGGGAAAATCTCAATTTCTAACTGCGCATACGACTTTTTAAAGGTACTCTAAACAACTTTTCTACTGTTAGATTACGACAAGAAAAAAAAAAGAGAGTTATGGTGAATTCATCCACATCCTGACCGTGGCTGGCGCAGCTTAACCTTGAAGATCGGTTGATCAGCGTAGTTAGATACGAGTATTGCTTAGACATGAGCCTCTCCAAGAAAATAAATCTACTTCTAGATAGACCAATCAAGTCCCAGCTTCTGCGATCTGTGTCTTTGGCCCCCACTACACATGATAGATTATTAAATATATACCTACATTATTATTATTTTTTTTTCAATATATTTAAGACTACTAAGTACACCTTAACCGCCCTTTACATTTTCTTACCCGACTCTTGTCCATCCCATGATTGTCTCTAAGAAATTGCTTTTACCGATAAGAAAGCCAATTATATACATGGGTTTATTCCCGTGCGCTCCAAATCTATAGTTCTCGAAAATTCTTTTTTCCGTACATTCATTACCAGGAGCTCCAAAGATTTTTTATTTTATAAAATAATTATTATTTTAATTTTGGAGCGCTTTGGAACAAAATCGTGGAGCGTGCGGGAATAAGTCCTCATGTGACGTTTGTTTTTTTTTTTTCACTGTATCCTGTAGTGTAAACAATAAATAAATATATATTGTACTAGCTGACCCCGCAAACGTTGTTTTGCCATAAAAAAAAATTTATGGGTATGAAAAATAGATGTTGGCCTATTCTCAGACCTCCCCGATAAGCACAAAAAATTTCATCAAAATCGGTCAAGCCGTTTCGGAGGAGTATGGCAACGAAAACTGTGACACGAGAATTTTATATATTAGATAATAAATAGATATATATCTATGTACTACATGTCGTACTAAAAATTGTTGTGTACAGTCATGCGTTTAATTAATTAAAACGCAAACAAAAAACCACTACACGTTATCTTCATTGTAAATTCGTCACTAATTAGATGTTTCGTAGCAAAATAAATATATATAATACACATTTATCTTATTTATTTAGTGTTAATTTATTATTTTTTATCTCGCGAAACTGGTTTGTTTGCAATCTTGTAGATACGAGTGTCCTTTAAGATTTTAAATGCGACAAGAAATTGGATAGATAACGATCTATTGATTTAGATAGACCTTTTTTGAATGTGAATTAATGTAAACATTTTAAATATTGTCAGAAGCTTTTAAAGCAACGTGTTGTGATGGTGATTTTGTTTGTAACTCAACTCATTGACGCGTTGATGGAATGGACCAACGAATTACATTTAAATATTATGGTTTTTTATACTACTAAGGTGGCAAACAAGCATACGGCCCACCTGATGGTAAGCGGTTACCGTAGCCTATAGACGCTTGTAACACCAGGGGTATCACTTGCGCGTTGCCGACCCTGTAAAACGAAAGAGGAATAGTTGGATTGGGCTGGCATTAACCCATATTTGCAGCTTCTACTGGGATTTCCTATAAAAACTCAATAACACTTTGTTCGACCTGGTAATCGAACCCAGGTCGTCTAGCGTTGCAGTCGCGCTTGGCAACACTAACGATGCAGTTAATAATAATAAATAAATATTTTTACATACACAGACGTCATGGTATAAAGTAATAATAGAAATAACAGTAAAATATCTTCAATAGATGTCGCTGACGTCACCTAAAAAAGACGTAGAATGTGGAAGAGAAAAATGACATTACAGGCAGTGGTCTCGGAAGCTTAGTTGGCTAAAACCAGCAGTGTATTTAATCGGATAGACACAGGTTCTTATCCTGCATGAGATGGTTTTTTTCTTTCGCTAAAATGTACAGACATGCCAGTAGGTCAAGCATTGGTCAGCATCCAAAACTGTCAAATGTTCCTAATCGAACTTAATCCTTATTATTTTGTATTAAAGTTGAAAATCTATCAAATAAATTTGACAGATTGGGGTAGTTTGATCTGCTGGCCTCTGTACTTATATTTTTAAATATTCCTCTTATTGACTACGTAATATGCGGAGCCTCGTAAATGAAAATAATTTAGGTGTTCGTTCGTCTTGTCAAAACTACTAACAAACTTATGAATGAAAATGAATTATTCTTATTTAAATTGAATAGCTAAAGATTCTAGTTTTACCTAAAACGGTATAAAATCGTAAAAAACACTATTAATATTAAAAAGCTTAGTGTAATCGTATTATTTATGGATGATTTAAAAACATCACTAATTCTAACCAAGACCTTTACATATAAAGGTGAACGATTTAGCTTCTGTAAATATTAATTATACTAAAAACTATTCAGAGAGAACAGCATGACATATCTAGGCATAATTCAAGATAAGAATTCACATTAATTTTACGGTCGGAATAGCAATTGAATTGCCAAACGTTACGTAATATGTTCAAAAATTTCGCGTGACCAAAAATGGGGCAGAGCCGTAACATTTTTCTTGGATAAGTGAATATAATAAAAGTTCAAAGTAAACAGGCACAGTGGAGCGGCATATAAAATGCAAAGTAATGGAGCCGCGAAGTGGGGTATCGCCACTTAACAGGTCTAGAAGTTTTCCTTTATCCGTTACACTTTTATTCCATTTTCGCAGGGAAACTGCTGAAGTTTTTTTTCTGTTACGGAAAAAGTTAATGCTATTGTGCCGTATTCATAATTAGACCACACGCGATCGCGTAAGGAGCCACAAGAATTTAAATTCCTGACGTTCGGGGAAAAAATTCATGCCATCCTCGTTGTTAATACTTTCTACGTTTCGTTTTTACAAAAAATATCTTTGAACTGTACGCTATGCGCTGGATTTTGTTCGTGGAAAAGTTTAGGTTTGTGCAGGACACGCGAGACAAACTATAGCAATTTACGATGTGTTACATAAAACTCACGTTCCTAAATTCATCTACTTGGGTGGCCCAGTTTGATAACCATTAGCTTTTTGTTAGAGTTTAATGGTCGATCTTAAACGAAGTAATAGGTACGTTCTTTCTTTGTTTTAGCAGTTGTGGAACACGACGCAAGCCGCGGTAGAACGTGTTACAATTTAAGTGGTTTGATAACGGACTCTTTAGGACTTTCAATGTGAACAATGGTTAGCCGCTTTTTGATAGTATTGTCGAGACAAGAAATGTATTTTATTTACACTATGCTGTCTTTTTTATCGATTTGGAAGTGTATTGCAATCATTGTTGTTGTTGTAATCGTTAATGTGTTACATTTAAGTTCAACTTAAATAAAAAAAAAAATAGTTCGGTTCTGGGTTTTTGTTTCCCTTCTAGATGGATATGGGGATTAACGTTGAATTTAATATGGGGACCAAGGTTAATAATATAAAATAAGTAGAGCCTTATAGTTTGCTTATGGTAGCCTTACTGTTATTCCACCTTTTTGCACCGGTCTCTACAGTATCCAGTGCCTTAATGTATGAGGAATAAGGTAAAATCCTGAGCTCAACACTCAATATTTTTCGTTTAGTACTCTTCATAAAAAGCATCAAACTAATATTTATTAAAAAATACAGACTAAATTTTAAGACAACTAATAGTTCAGCTCCACTGAACCCGTTGACAAAACCGTAAAACAATTGAAACAAGTTGAAACTCAAAATAACAGCGGCTGAGCGCAAAGAATGCAGCGGAGTCGCGTTACGCGTCTGCCCCTGTCTAGAAGTGTCCCGAATGTCTGCAATTCAACCCGTGTATGTCTGGCAATGCATTCTTTGGTTTCAACATAGTTTCAACGACACATCGGTTTTAAAACGGCTCCCCGTGACAGATGCTGTTGTACGTGACTCCGTTGTAAAACAACCTCGTGGCTACATAGTGGAATATAAAAATAGATCGAAGTGTTTTTGAGAGGTAGTACGGTTTTTGTGGCCTAGAGTGCACTTACATTTCCATATAGAACTTTATTTGTTTACATTGTGGTTGTTTTACTATCGCTGTTTTGGTGAGAACAAGGAAATTTGTTTTACACCCTCTGTACTATTGACGAATTCGACACGTTGATAGCAAAGAGGTTGCATTCAGGAAATATTTTTTTTGTTGTTTAAAATACATATATGCATCTCTTCTAAGATATAATTTCGTACTCATTATCAAAGACAATTTAATTCCGTAAATTGAAGAGCCTCCATAGTTATTAGGTACTAATAATAGCTTTTTATGTGTTATCCAACTAAAAACAATTTTCCCACAGCTGCATGATTGGAAAATCTTCATCTTTAATGACAATAAATTTAAGAATTAGAAGAAACTTTATTCAATTTAATCTTTCGTTTCGTTCTTGAAGTCAGACCGTATTTAAATTGAAAAGTAAAAAAAACACTGAATTGAATTTAGTTTTAAAGCCTTTTATTTTTAGAAATTTACAATTTACATTTTATTGCCTTTTGCGAAATTTAAAAACAAACTCTTCACCTTTTACATTTTTACATAAATACATTTGATTTGATAAATACAATTTTTCCAGATAATAGGGTATGAGAGGGCCTTTGCAATCAACTGGCCACAAATCCAAACTCTATTATATATTTACTCTGACTTCTAGCTCAGCAGTCACCTTTACGACTAAATGAAGCAGCTAAGCTAACAATAAAACAATAGTTATAGATATAAGATAAAAAAAGGCTTAAAAAATAAACAGTACCTATATTCGACAGTCAAAATTTAATTTACAAACACTGATACGCAACCTCAAAATTACTCATGTAATATGCATCAGTGCTGATTCATTCCAAACAATAGTACTTATTTCAAACAAAGGCAATAATTCGAGTACATTAGAATTATCCTTAACAATGATGGACGCTTTACGTCCATAAAAACCTCTTATCATAATAGAAACAACTTTAATATAATCTACGAAGCTTAAAACAACTAAACTACTATTTGTAAGTAGTTTTATGTGAGCATTAAAATTAAGTTTCTTTTTGAACGCCGTGTTTGAAAGAACAGATTTTTTGTCCAAAACTTCGTAATCCAATAATCCTCATAATGTTCAACCAAAGGCTTGATGAGATTAAAAAAATATTGTGGTATCATAGTGTCATCAAAAAATTTAATGTAATGACTAATTCATTGACTATCAATTCTTAGTTCTTGATATCGATTCCAAAACAGCTCTGATTTTTAAAAATTATGTGCGCAACTTAAACATACTGCTGAACTGTGAATGCAAATAAGTCTACATAGTACACACCTCTGGCTATCCCTTTGGGGTATACAAGCGTGTTGTTAAGATACGATTAAAATCTTAAAACTACCGTTATAAACCCTGGTTACATTTAAGAACGTATAAACAAGAAAATAATGGTTATACTAATCAAAATTTACGATCGATTTGCCCAAAAACAAAATCCTTCAACTTTTGTCCTTTGAAAAACAAAAATATGCATACGTTAAAAACAAAAGAATGTGAAGCTTAAGTTCTCGATGTTAACTGAAGCACTCTCGTTAAATTTAAATTGTTGTGCGAATAAAAACCGCAATAAAATAGTTCTATTTGACAGCGGTACACGCAACTTCACTTACCTGCGCAGGAGTGGCGTGTCCGACCAACCGCGTATTCGACGATCCAAATATGTAACGTCAAGGTATTTATTGCCTTTTGTGATTAGTTTTAAAGAATATAAAAGGGCGAATAAATTGTGTTGACAAAACACGAAGAGATGGTTTTGTTTATTACAGCTGGGATATGGTGAATTCTTCCCAGAAATATCTAGAATGATTTTGTTAATCTCAGATAAGTTCTAAGCTATGCAAAGAATGTCTCTGTTCGTATAGATGGCAATTAGAACGATTTTGGGAGTTAGCATATCAAATAAAGATGTAACAGGAAATATCGGATTTAAAAAAAGAATCTATGAGATTCCTACTTAGTTTTCAAATACAGAAACGAGAAACATTGGCTTGCAAAAAACAAAAACAAAAGACGATACATAAATAAGGTAAAAGGGAAAGAGTTCGAATCTGAGTATCGATTTCATCCCCGCTTATATACGTATCATTACTGGAGCACATTTGTCGACACATAGTAATGGGATCGCTGAGTAAATACACGGAAGTGCGTCCCATTTTTTTTCTCGATACAGAAATAACTTTGTAAAAAGAGCAATCAATCACATAAGAGTGTTTCCCTGTCTCCCAGTCATAGGACTGTGTATCAACCAATGCAACTTTTCGAATCCTTTAAGATTGAATGTTAGGATTTTGTTACACCGTAGCGTAATTGACACTAGGATTTTTTGGTAATGTTTGAGCAGTGTTCTAATATAAAAGAAATTTCTATTACACAGATACTTGTAACCTTTTTATTGAAGCGCAAGTCTTATTTCCGTGATTCTGGTAAATAATTCTAGGAACGTCATAACATAATTATACTACATCAATGTTCGTAAGTTAGCAAGTTTCCATAAAGTATGCTTTATTCAGAGTACTACAGCTAGCAGAAGCTTCAAGCATCACCTGTACGTTATTCTAAGTTGCGAACCATTACCTTATAACTTGTTGATACAAAGTTGGTTCAGTTTGCAACAAACTACCTACAGAGCGTGCCCTGAGAATGACCGACATATATGAAGCTAAGAAATGCATTAATACTTGTTTAAAATACCTCTAATAAAGGTTCTAGATTTTTTTACTACAAAGTAAAGGTAGGTATTTGTTACATTAACCATATTTGTTTGTAAATACCTATCGATTTAGAAAATTAAAATTTAGTAGATAAACTTAAAAAACTTAGGAAGACATATATTCATATTTTCATGCCTGTTTCCCATTGGGGTAGGCAGATAGAGTAGTAGAGGTACTAAGAGTTCCATATGCTAAGATCCATATTCGCTACATCTACATTAATTAACCCCCTCAAACTCCTCATACATGATCGTCGGTTTAGGGTTCTCTGAGAACTTCCGCAATTTACTTGTGGTACGTTCGCCGCAGGCCACCACTTCCAAGTCTTCCATCTGTACTCGCCACGTATACTTGTTTTATCTATCTCCTTTCATCGATTCTCTCCACATGCCCAAACTATCTTAATATACCTTTCTCAATCCTTGTCAGTAATCTTCTTTCGCCCCGCACTCCGTTCCACTCTATCTTCCAAAGTTACACCATACATTCTTCTCAAAGCTCTCAACTCTACGACATTTATTCTACTTTCATGTTTCTTCTGCCACACCCAACTTTCACACATTTCACACACACGTTGCCACAACCCTACATTAGAACATAACATAAAACATTAAGGTACCATCATGCCAGTAGTCTACCACAGTTCGCTGGGATGTTTAGGTCTCATGTAATAGGGGGCGAGTCTATTGCCATTAAACGGGTACAAATGAAGGGGTGCTTAAGAGAATTTAATATCTAGAAAAACCCAATAACACTTTGCTAGACCCGGGAATCAAGCTCAGGACCTCAACGTAGCAGTCGCGGTTATGACCACTTAGCTAATGAGGCTGTTTTATATACCATTATAAACACCATACATTAGCGTTATAGAATTATTTTTACCAAAATATTACGCTACGGTGTAACATAACTTGTGTAGTCGTATATCCGGGCAATGCTAGCAAATCCGGATCCGAGAAGCATTTGGCAGAGTGCTGCGAGCTTGCGACGGAACGCGACTCCCCGCCGTCGAACGCCATTTTGTCCCTCTCGATACAACACTTTGCACTCCCTGATCCAACCGGCCACTAGATTAGCTGTTAAGAAAAAAAAAATCATTAGCTTTCAATTTGAGTTTTAGAAAGGATTTAAAATTGGAACTATTTAATCAGGCTTGATTTGGCTTAACGATAAATCTTATTGCCTAAAAATGTACCTAAGCGCAACAACTAAATCTTATTTTTTAAACTTTGACTTTACTCAAGTTAACGAAATGTAATCGGAATGCGAAAAACTTTTTCACAATATTTTTCATCTGTTGTTTAGTTTAGACTAAAATACCAGTGCATTACTTCGCTGAAGTCCCTAAGCGCTATACTCTGAAGTTGCTGCATAGAATGATATTGGCATAACTGGTTCTAGCAGGAATAACATAATGAAGGAACCAAGAATATCAGAAATAATGATAATGCCAATATATGAATCAGTATTGAATGAGAGAAACTACCAAGGAGTCGAATGAGAAGAAAGAGATAATTATGAGGGGACAGGAGTAATGAGGAGATAGAAGTGGAGTACAGAAGTAAGAAAAAAGAGTCAGGGGGAAATGAAATCAGCTGGGAGCCAAGATCCAACTCATGTGTTCCGGTAACACATTGAAAACCAGTTTTCATGAGAACTGATGATATCAAACTCAATCTTCCAATTATAATCATATAAAAATTGCCGTTTAACTTTATGAGGCCATGTACTCTGTATAAGGTGTGTATATTACAAAAAAAAACATGAGTAATGTCGTTAAGATAATAAATATTGTCCTCACAACAAGATTAAATTTTTTCGCATAAAGCTTGTCCACACACAATATTAAAGATATATTTTATGCAAATCGTTCAAAATAAATCTACACTAATCTTTTAACCTACTACTATAAAGGATTGTTTAAATCACATAAAACACACGTTTAACAGTCAACAGAGAAGATTAGGACTAAATTTCAGGACGAATTATTATAGCACATAAGAAATATTTAAACTTTTAGCACCAAAATATATCTTTTAGTTTATAAATGATTGATATTATGCTATAGAATTTATTGTAACCTGGCCTATTGGTCTGGCATTTCCTTGTGGTTTCTGAGCGTGATATCTCCGCCTCGATTTCCAGGTCCCAGTGTTTTTAGGTATGAAATTAAATAGTAGTGAAATACTCTCTACTGGCTCGGAGTCTGGATTAATGCCCGGTTATTGGCAATAATCTCTAATAACATATAATATATCAATACACGTCTGCCGATCCCTTCGGAGAATACAGGCTGGTATGGTCTAATAAGATATCGGATATCAGAACAGAATTCCGTTCACTAAACAAATCCCTACGTTAGGCCAGTACATAAATAATACGAATTCTACTAGGTATTTAGATCAAACGGAAAAGGATCGGAAGGAATCGTTTACAAATTGATATAAATCGCTCGATCTCGATCCATCTTCTTTAGGTCCATCGAGCGTACGTGGGTAATAGACGAATGACATCCATCTTTATCCGAAGCCGAATAAATATTTAAATTAGATGTCTTCGTACAACACTTTTGGATCACTAAGTTAGAAAAACACGACCGGTAGTCGGCTATTAATTTGAATTTAAAAGTGTTCTAGAAATTAAATGTTGTTCCCATTTAAATTGGTTGCTTTGGAGCCCACATAATGTGACTAATGTTCATTAATTTTATCGCAATAGGTGTTAATTAATATTCAAATTACATAATTTTTCATTTAGTTTTGGCAGTTGGTTGGTATTAATTATTTAATCTCCCCTAAAATGTTTTTAAGTCGTATCTTTAGATGCAGTGGTTAAAACACCATAAATGAGCATTATTAAATTATGTTTGTAATATTATTGCATGTGGTTTTCGAGGCAGAAGTCAATGGAATATATACCTACTTTGGTCTAACAGTTAACGGTGATGGTGATGAGGTTGTTGATTGGATCTGTCATGAATCGAAGTATGAGATTTCATTCATGCAATCTGTATCATTCCGAGCAAAAAGTAATTTAAAAATACTTAGGTAAATGTCGCATAAAACTCTTCCTAACCGAATCACAAGATAGGAATCGAGTCCACTTACCTACGGTTACAAGTTCCTTTCAAAATGCTCATCGTGAATCACTACCATGGAAATTCTATAAGATTTAGGTCAATCAGTCAGCTATTCATTGAACAGGCAACATTAATCAAAACGAACAAATACACACATTGTAATCCCGTCAACGGTAATTCAATAACTTTGTGCAACGATATTTATGTATTATTGATGGGCACAGGATAAATGATATGAATCGCAAGTACCTACAACGGTTTTATCGGGATAAAGCGGCTGGATTTTTTATGTCTGTGGTGTTTAGAATTTTGTTCTACATACTTTAAGAGTTTGTTTCAGTTGAGTAGGTAAGAAGTTAGTTTAATTGTAAAATGCAAATATTCATCCGCATTTAGTAAGAATGGAAGTCCAAATCTGTCGTAGCTGAAAAACGTGCTGCGATAAACGAGATTAATTTTAGAAATGTATAATAAGTTACGCTAAAAGATCGATAACAGCTCACAACGCGTTGTGATCAATTATATTAGTTAAGCTTCAAAATGCAAGGATTTATAATATTCCTAAATAAGCTAGGTTAGTTTGGTAGGTTTTTTAAAAAAATAAATACAATAACTCGATTCCTATTCAAATTTAAACAAAGCTAACAACTGATTATTAGGCTGCTACTCTCCACAATGGTTTGTTAGCTGTTTTTTCGCTCATTGAGCGTTTTCCATCTTTGAGCGCAACATAATATAACGTAATAAATATACCATAATCATCATTAGCCCATTTTACTGTTCCACAACTGGATACGGGAAAAATAATAATAATAATAAGGCAGTACTCCTTGATACGGCGCGTATTGTGAGGAGGTTCCTGTCTCTGGGGCCCTAACCACCGGTAGCTTGAAACCTGCTCGCGATACCGGTGGGCCTCTATTTTTTATATTTTCAAATGTTTTTGTCTTGTATTATTTTATAAAAATGTAATAAATAAGTATTTAAAGACGAATAAAGGAGATAATAATAATAATATTTATTCCAAAAATATGAAGTTCAAAAATATACAATATAAATCTTAGAAAATAAGCTGGGAATGGGTCTTTATTGTCTGTGTAAAGATATTCACGTGTATGTGAGGTAACCGCATGTCAGCACATCAAGCTACCACAATCTGTCAAATTTCTTTGATTGATTTTCAACCTTAATACAAAATTATAAAGTTCATATTCAATTGCGAAAATTTTACAGTTTTGGATAGCTTGATCTGCTGGCGTTTGTACCTATCTACAAGTAATAATAAAATATTTCACAATCATTATCGATTCACGAGATTCATAAAATATTCGCCGTAATTAATTTCGATTATAAATTCGATCGTAAATGAATGAAATTATTGCATTTTTATCTCGTTTAACTGGCGCTGTCACTGGGTTTTAATTAGGCGATCTTTAACGTCGCTTTTACTGTACCGTGTAATTATATTTTTTATTTATTCACGACCCAGCATAATTTTTCTGAGCCTTATATTCTTGTGTGATGGGGCTAATTGGTACATGGTATGTGGACGTTGGTATAAAATGGTGTATACTGTGGTAGGTAGTTTTTGTGTCAATTAGGAAGAATTGTGTGGTCCAGGCTTAACTTGGACCTATAGTCTGCTTTCTACGTGTGAAGATGTGATTAAGTCAAGTAAACATCTTCGGTGGTTTACGAAATTTAAATGACTAGCTCCTGAGTTGAGGAGCTGGCCATAAATAACAGTCTGCAGCTAGTAAAAAGTCATTTTGTTTTTACTTGCCTGCGGTTTCGCTCATACCACAAAGGAATTTTAGAGATAAAAGGTAGCCTATGTCCTTTTCCAAGATCTAATCTATCTCTGTGCCTAAATTTTATCTAAATTGGTCCAGCGGTTTAGGCGTGAAACAGTGGACAGAAAGTAGCCCTGTCTCTGCTGTCATTCGCATTTATACATATAGGTAGTAGTAGGTACATGTAGTAGGGATTACCCACTTCTGAGAATATTAGGAAAAAAAACGATGATTGTGTTTAGCATCCATACACCAGCCGCGGTAAGAGCAGCGTAATCTTGCAGACTGCTTGCTCAGCGTTGACTACTTAATTGTAAATTTTTCAAAAAGCTTTTATACGCATTTAAGAAATGTAAACCACTACTTGCACGGTACCAAAAAGTTTATCAGATAGAGAAGTATCTAGAAGCGCCGTAAGTTTCTCAGAGCTTTCAAACTGTACAGCTTAATACACCGTACAAAATACATGTAAAGTTCATTCTTAATCTTTTAAATATACATGTTCATTTAAACAACGTTATCAGAGTTTCTCAACCTGTCATTCAAGTGTTGAAACAACGCATAATTAAATATTTGTATTAATTTATTTAACACGGACAAAATATACGGTTCAAGTGTAACTGCTTAATAAGGGATTAACTTCGGGCTTTGTCAGTGAAGGAACTTGCCAAGACTTCAAGTTAATTTAACTGTTAAAAACTGCGTTTTATGAACTCTATATTGTTTAATTGCCTTGGACGTATTATATTAGTTTAAAAAAGTTTCTTCAAAGATGGATATAATTAATAAAAAGTATCTTTTGACCGACTTTCTTTCGTAAGCATTATTTTGTTTAAAGTCGGATCACTCATAGAATGAAGCTTATAGATGATTTTGACAGCTTACAACTATAAAGAATGCCATGAGAGGTGTCACTCAAAAAAATAATTTAAATCAATTATTATATTCAGCTTTTGTTTCACAAAATAAGTAAATAATAAATAGTTAAATAGTCATTAGCCAGTTTACACAGCACCACTCATGCCCAAACTAAGCAGAGCTTGTACTATGGGGATATAATAGTTATATACCTACATTATTTTATAACTTCATACTTATTACATTAGAAACGGCCAGACAAACACAAGCATGATATTAATACAAGCATGATGAGCAGTGATAGCCTAGTGGTATGACCATTGGACTACTAAGTCAAAGGACCCGTGTTCGAATCCAAGGCATGCACCTCTGACTTTTCACTCGCTTAAAACGGCACACGAAAACATCGTGAGGAAACCTATATGCCTTAGATATTTTTCTCGACGGTGTGTGAAGTTAGCCAACCCGTACTAGGCCAGCGTGGTAGACATGGCCTAATCTCAATCTGCGAGGAGACCCGTGCCCAGCAGTGGGACAGTATATGGGTTGATGCTGCTGCATCCTGTTGTTTAGACAAATACAAACACTTATGTTTATTACATTAAAAGTTGCGTCTTCGGGAATCAAACATAGGTACGACCTCGCGATCAACACTCGGACCACTCAAAATTGATATGGCTCTCTCTTCAAAAGGCTAAGTTCAGATTTGCCTACATTGTAAAACACACGTCAGCTAGGAAATTCCGGCGCCATCTAGTATTAATTAAATATTGACTTGTAAAAGTGTCTGTAGAAGATCTATTTACAAAAATATATATCAGTTGTTACTAAAGCACAGGAGTCGTCAATATAAAATTTCATTCCACCACGTGAAAAATATTAAGTGATGCCAAACCTATCAATTTTCATATCGAACTTATTGCATTTTACTGCAACATGACGTAGGCAAAATGGCTGCGATTACATTATCGATGCTAAGGAATTTCCTTTGAGCCGTTTATCGTACATTGTTCGGTCGCCTTTACGGAAATTTATTAAGTAAATAAGTAATTTAACAAATCAGATTTTAAGTGGCGAGTCGGCATCGCAGTGTATAATCTCTGGTCTGATCAAATTAACTTATGCTCCCTACGGTTTATTTGAGGGTAATGAGAGGTAATCAGTAACTAGGAACCGTGGTCGTAGAGTTGGCATACAAATTAACATTCCACGAAGATTAATACCGTGCAATTTGATTAGCATTTTTAAACATCTAAGCTTTAATGCTTCCGTCCCATTTCCTTTCGAAGACATTTTTTAAGTGGCGTTTAAATATATTGACTGTGAATTAATTTAAATTGGCTGAGATTTATTTTTGTGCTAAGTTTTATTTCTTAATGCTAAGCGGACATTATGTTGGCTACTCGTTATGTTATAAAAAGGCAATGGTTAGGCGGCACTGAGCAATAAAATTTTATTGTGCTTCTCTTTATTTTGGCTAGGTAGCCTGTAATTTTAATAAGAGTATGGCCATAGTTTGATTTATTCACAACTAAGTGATCCATCCCTGCTTTACACAGGTGAAACGTTCTGATAATATGCATGTTTTATATGTGTGAACCTAACGGAAGAAATTCTCTGAATGATAGTGAAAACTATATCAAAATTCGTTGAATAGTTTACAAGAACTAAGTTTTTAGGAGAAGCCTAAGTCTAGTAGTGGTTTTTTGAATAGTCTCATTGATTAAATTAATAAGAATTAAGATTTCAATAATTAATTATCACTCGCTTAAACGGTGAAGGAAAACATCGTAACGAAACCTGCATGCCTTAGAGATTTTCTCGACGGTGTGTGAAGTCTGCCAACCCGCACTAGGCCAGCGTGGTGGACCACAGCCTAATCCCTCTCATTCTGTGAGAGGAGACCCGTGCCCAGCAGTGGGACAGTATATGGGTTGATGATGATGATGATGACGATGAAGATTTTAATTAATCAAGTAGAAGCAACAAGATATTTATTAGCACTAAGTGAGAAGTTACTTAATATTTAAAATGTAATCAAGTGTTATTATGAAGAACCACCATTGTGTTACGTTACATCCTTTAAATATTTTGACAGCAAGTGTAAACCTCATCATACACTTCAGTGCAAATTAAGTATATACGCAGGCATTAATAAAAAATTCACGCCTGTTTCCACCACGCGCACTAAGTTTGGCACCTTGAGTACGCGTTAAACTTTAGCTTGCTATCTGTACGTAACGTGTGATTAAATTTTAAATTGCGTGGCCACACAGGTCGGTTAAACCGCCTATCGCTTCGTCACGAGCTTCAGCCTTCCCCCTGAATAATCCACTTTATGATTTAAAAATATTCTTAAAATTAGTGGTGGAAAGAGTCGATAGAGTGATATTGACTATATCATGTTATACTATAAAATATTTAATTCATTCTGAGTCTTCTAATCTCTGTCTGACGCATCAAAGTCAATAATTTCTATACTTGTTGGATACTTGTTTTTAAATTAATTATTTTTGCAATGCAGTTTGTAGCAATATTCAGAAATATTTCTCAGCGAACTGAATGGTTTAAATCTAGATTATTGAACTTGCATAGAACAACGGGCAAAGGTATTTTTTTAACCTTAGTTTGTATCGTCCTTTTACATCACTATTCTAGTTGAGTCGTGTTCGAGCCTGGAATATTGGAGAAAATGCATTTTCCAATGAACGTGAATTTTCACCAGCATATTTTGTTTTAATTTTAATTCTAAAACAGAAATGGTCCAAAAACAGAATTCCAATGTGACATATTCCAGTTTTAGTATTACCTAGTTACTATTAGATCTGAAAATAACGTTAACAAAATCATTGACGGACAAATTGGTTTTCGATTTGTCGATTTGTCGTAGTATCAATTCGTTCGATTAGGTTTCGGTTCGATCAACTTTTCGGGTAAAGTTTTATCGATCAATATTTATAAGGATATTCTGATCCATCCTCCGAGATTTCTCCCAACTGTGTTGGGGTCGGCTTCCAGTCTAACCAGATCCGGTTGAATATCAGTATTTTACACGACATGACCGCGGCTAACGCAGATTAAGCTTACAGATCAGTTGATCAGCGTTGTTATTACTTACCCATGAACCCCTCTATGTATATGTGTTATTCAGGTTCTTGTTGGAATTAACATGGCTTTCCTAGTGATTTAAAAGACGGCTGCATGCCAAGGGCAAGTAAAAAATAAATACCTCGATAAATTGAACAAAGATTTACATAAGGTAGGTACTTTAAATTTCTCCAAGCAACTATCTATATCGATTAAAGTGACGATAAACGTAAATCGATTAATTGGGTAATTTACATCGTATCTAGCAACTCATAACTTCTTTATACTGGAGCAATTATCGAATCCCTATAACAAATTGACAGCAATTAGAATCATCCAACCTTGAGACCTAACACACATGTATCGGTGAACTGTGGGTGTACAGATCCCAGCACATAAGGCTACCCCAATCTATCAAATTTCTTTGATAGATTTTCAACTTGAATACACAATAATAAGGTTCATATTCAATTGGAAATATTTGTCAGTTTTGCATAGCTAACTATTCCATTACTTCAGAAAAAAAAAGATCAGTAACTCTTAACAATTTTCGTATAAACGGTTTATTTTGATTATATTTAAATTATGTACGTAGGTACTTCCCGAAAAAGGAATAAGTCAATGAATTTAGAAAACCAAAAAACCATGCAAATTTATAGACCACTTTACATAGCTATTACTGTTTATGAATAAAACGGGCCACTAACCAGCCATCTAGTCAGTTCTTTAGCTACCAAAATCAATTTTAATTGAAATTACTTAAACCAACGCCTACCCAGACAGTTTCCGTTTACCCGATAAACGGATTGTCTCAATAATTAATTGTGACATTTATCACAGCACCGGAATCTATACACGTGTGAAATTGGTTTCGCGTGCAATCAAAGAACTAATTTGCATAATTACTGCGTATAGCAACCACAATAATTGGATTCTAATTGCTGTCAATTTGTTATAGGGATTCGATAATTGCTCCAGTATAAAGAAGTTATGAGTTGCTAGATACGATGTAAATTACCCAATTAATCGATTTACGTTTATCGTCACTTTAATCGATATAGATAGTTGCTTGTGTGTTTATGAGACAACAATGTCTGACGGCTGAAATTATTCTCCTGTTCTTCATACACAAATAAACTAAGAATGGTTACCCATCCATAGATAGGCCGCGCCAAGCGCAGCAAAATTTTTTTTAGATTAATTGATTAATATTTTTACTACTTAACCGTAAGCCTCGTACACACACAATTATAATTATTTCAGTTATGAATATAATTATTCATATCTTCCAGTACCTACTGAATCCATCTCGTCTCTTTACTTTGTTATTATATAACTTATTCGCGGCATTCGCATCTTGCATCCTGTGCGTTGTGTTTGTCTAATGGAGCAAATAGCTACCCATTAGCATTTCGCGGAGTTTCCATCGCTAAATTAATTTGATACAACGTTGCAACACAATAGAAATACACATATTTATATTCATTATTTGATGACTACAAAAGCAGTGATAGCCTAGCGGTATGACCATTGGACTGCCAAGTCGAAGGTCTCGAGTTCGAACCCAAGGCACGCACCTCTGACTTTTCGAATTCATGTGCGTATTAATAATTAATTATCACTTGCTTAAACGGTGAAGGAAAACATCGTGAGGAAACCGGCATACCTTAGAGAATTTTTCTTGACGGTTTGTGAAGTCTGTCAACCCGCACTAGACCAGCGTGGTGGACTATAGCCTAATCCCTCTCAATATGAGAGGAGACCCGTGCCCAGCGTGGGACAGTATATGGGTTGATGATGATGATGACTACCGTATTCGTTGTGGTAACAAGTGCAACTGCTGAAAGTCATGGTATTCCAGTAGAAAATTTAGTAGCAGTTCGGAGTTTTCAGTTTGTGCCCAGCTACTGGCAATCAGCTCGCCGCCTATTCCATGGGTGTACATCAGTACAGCTCTACCTAATTAATCGAATGTATGTTATAACTAAAAAAAAAAAACTTGAGAGGTGTCAAGGGACACCCGGATGGAACGAAGTTCCTTTCATTAAAATTTAATAATTAAAAATAAAAAAACCTGTATACACTCAACAATTCACAACGCGCGAAATTCCAATATTGTCATTCAATCAGTAATATTTGAATGCTTGTCAACAATATTTGAATTTCGAAAAAAGTGTCGTGACAACTTTTCGTAAGAATTTTTTCCGTTTAGCCCCCTTTCACAACGCGCGATAAGGAACTTCATTTCAAAAAAAAAAATTATCGTTATTTCCGAAAATTAAACATCAGAAACTACCAAATATTTTCTCTAAGGTATGCCGGTTTCCTCACGATGTTTTCCTTCACCGTTTAAGCAAGTGATAATTAATTATTAATACGCACATGAATTCGAAAAGTCAGAGGTGCGTGCCTTGGGTTCGAACTCGAGACCTTCGACTTGGCAGTCCAATGGTCATACCGCTAGGCTATCACTGCTTTTGTAGTCATCAAATAATGAATATAAATATGTGTATTTCTATTGTGTTGCAACGTTGTATCAAATTAATTTAGCGATGGAAACTCCGCGAAATGCTAATGGGTAGCTATTTGCTCCATTAGACAAACACAACGCACAGGATGCAAGATGCGAATGCCGCGAATAAGTTATATAATAACAAAGTAAAGAGACGAGATGGATTCAGTAGGTACTGGAAGATATGAATAATTATATTCATAACTGAAATAATTATAATTGTGTGTGTACGAGGCTTACGGTTAAGTAGTAAAAATATTAATCAATTAATCTAAAAAAAATTTTGCTGCGCTTGGCGCGGCCTATCTATGGATGGGTAACCATTCTTAGTTTATTTGTGTATGAAGAACAGGAGAATAATTTCAGCCGTCAGACATTGTTGTCTCATAAACACATGACGTTAGTGGTAGCCAGTATCCCGAATTCACGAAATCCTGACAATCAGTTTGTCCATGATAATGTAATTTATGTAGGTATTGCTCAGGAATTGGGTCATGGAGGTCTGGTCTGTAAAAGCCAACCCCAACATAATATGTAGTTGGGAAAAGGCTGAGTATGATGATGATTGTGTGAAATTGTGCTAACTCTTGCAACCCAGAATGTGACCAACTTTGAATTTAAAACGTTTTTGCCCTTGGTCTAAAATTTTGTCAAAATCATTAACCAATCCCTAAAACAAAAGGCGAAAGAAGAAAAATATACGTTCATACATGCAATACCAACGGTCACCGATTATAAATAAAATTTCTACCTATTTGTAATGTTCAGTATATTAACCGTAGGGGAGTAAGGCGCGCCACCCACGTGCGACAGTCGGCAGTCGACTGCGATTTGTCAGTTGTCGTCGTCGCTAGCACGCGTCTCTGACTAATTGGCGTTATAAATCGACACACGCGCCGTGTAATCAACGCTCCGATGCAAGTGTTGAATGGTCAGCGGTGCGGCTTTATGACGTTGCTTATTGTTGATTTTGTCGCACTAGGCGTGGTTTATGACTGTTTTTTGAGGTAGTATGGAAAAAATGTTAGGTTGTGCAATCAGGGCAATATACCTAATATAGTAACGCAAACACTGTCACAGAAATGCTTATCATTAAAGAAAGCTCAACTTTTTTAAGCTAACAAAATTAGTCGTAAAATATCTTTATGTTTTCATCATAAATCTAATTTATACTAGCTGAACCAACAAATGTTGTTCTGTTCACAAAAATCCCATATTTAAAAAAGTACTTTTAGTTTTTCCCGAATCTCCCATTTTCGGACAACTTTTTTTTTTTTCCTAAAATCCTTATCCCGACTTTTTTTTAAATCAGCCAAATCGACAGTTATTTTTTATTTATGTAAACAAAGATATTGATTACAGAAAGAAATCTATTACAATTATTATTATTACCGCTAATTATTCACATTTAACAATTAAATATATATATAATTATACCATCAGAATGGGTGGTATCAAGTTAAAGTTTAAAACAGATATTATGACGAAGAACGATTAAGATAAAATGAGGAAGCTAATGCGTTATAATATTAGATATGTGGCAGCTTCCACCTGCATAATGTAACAGTGCGGTCATCAATTTGATGCCAAGCCTGGCAATTATGGCATTACCCCTATAGCACTCAATAGTAGCGATCTATGAGGGTGGTCGATTTTCATACTAGATATTTATCGGCTGTTGAAGATGATGCCAGTTTTCTAGCGTTTTTCAATCATAGCATCACAATATTGCTGGCATCAACTACAAAGTCTGTTCTCGGTACATAATTTATTAGTATTGAAGACAGATATTTTGCGCAACGAATAATAAAATGCTGCCTATCGCCCTTGGCAATATACGGTACTAATTTTACCTTACTTATCTACTGTTTGTATAAGAAGACGGAACGAAAATTTTATAAAGGAATATTAATATTGTAGCGTGAAATTACTTATTAATAAAATTTATGTTCGTCGCTAATTACCTATATCTTGGAACATTATTAAACAGTATTGAAATGTCGAGCGGTCAATACATAAAGCGATCGCAAAAATGTCGAGTGTTTTAACTAATTGCGTCCCGTTAGCGACACATGGTGTTAATGTACGGGATACGTGTACAAATGTGTCCTGATTACTGATGTTTTTACATCAATGTAATACTCCACATTAAGTGACTAATAATTGAAACTGAAATTTCGATACGGGCATGATCGAGCATTTCGTGTACAACCTTGTCGTGTTGTAAGTTGTCTCTGATAGAGAAATGTAGTTGAGAGATTATGTTGTGTGATACTTTATCGAGGGATGGTTGTAAATTCTCTTAAGTGAAATATGTTTGAATGTTTGTTTGAAGTGTAGTGAAGATATTAATACGATTTCTCTTGGTGTACCTAATTGATAACTATTCTACATTATTTCATACCATTGTGCTTGTATTCTCTGAAGGGTTAGGCAGAGGTGTACTAATGTACACCCACATTTTACTGGTATCTTTTCATGAAATGGGGGCGAGTCTATTGCTGTTAACCGGGTTCAAATCCAAACTTCGAGCTCTGAGAATTTCATAGAAAAACCGAATAATACTTAGCTCCACCCATCGAACCCAGGACCTCAAGTGTAGCAGTCACTCTTGCGACTACTAGGCTAATGAGATGTTGATGTTTATCTTCGAAGTACAGTACTACACTCCGTGCCGTTTGTAGAAATAAGCTACTTGCATTAAATAAATAATAATTACTTTAAAAATTTATTTATAGGTAGAATTGTAAACAAGATAAAATGATTATTACATGAAGGCTAGGCCAATCCCTAGCTATAGACTGATAATAAAAATGACAAGACTAAATAAGTTTATGAAAAAAAAAACAATTATCATAGCAAGCAAAACTCACTCAAATCTCCTGCGCGTTCAAGGCACCAAATATACTGTACAGCGAAATCAATACTTTAGCATGCATTAAATCTTATGTTATACAGGTATTCCTTTAGGCTGGCCACAAAGGATTTCGCCAATAACCACACATAGCTATATTCATAAATGTCAGTTGCAAACGGATTATTGCAAGCGCTCGGGCGGACGAGCGTTGAGCGATGATCGGCCGGGACAAAGGCATGCGAAATTAGTATTTGTCGTTCATTAATAAGCGTATATTGCAACATGCAATATGCCTTTGAGACAAAGATTAAAATATGAAACGGAGATAGGTTATCATCGAACGATTATAACCTATATCCGTCAGAAGCCTGGGCTGAAAGTTTGGGCTTCTTGGTCGGAAATACGTACTTCTAATCCTACAGTTAATGTTAAGTTTCTTTTTTTTAAGTTTCTTCTCAGAAACGATTCGAAACTACGTAACAATGGTTCCATTATATTAAAAATGCAATACAAATTTGACTTATCTATGGAAGCGTTATTCAAGCATAGAGTCCTCTCTGAATCTGATCCTAAGAGCAGTAATTGTCATCGATAAATCTATATTAAACTGTGTATCTACTGCTTTAGGTTCGTAAAATTCTGGTGGTTTTACGAACCTAAAGCAGTCTTTTTACTATCGCAAGAAGGGAAATAAAAGAATAGGTACTCAAAGTAATAATTTGGCTCAAACTGGTATTATTTACTAGAAAAAAATTTGCTAGGCAAATTTATTCATTACATTTACACATACTTCATGAAATATTTCTGAATATATCACCTCATCTCTTAGCTGTAAATATTTAATGATTCATGTAAGAGAAAATATTATTTAACTTGCGTAAATTTAATAATCTATGACAAATTCTGACGTGCGTGAGTAATTCAATCAAGTTGCGAGTACCTAACGTGACACAGACTCATCTCAAAAGGGCCGCGCGCCGATGTTAGTTATAGTTTATGTATCTAAATTAATTTGTTGTAAGTACCTATGTAATTAAAATAAATCTTATTTATAAATATTACTTTGTGGAATGCAATAAATATTGAGTATTGAGTATTTGTAATATGTGAGGTAGATTTGTTATCCCTTTAGGCTAGAGATTAGAGACGACAGCGCGATGAATGGTAGTCAAGTTAGTATCATCTCAATGAGTATTACCCTCATTTTTTTTTATAGTACGGAAAATCGTCATAGACTATCCGCCACATGGGGAGACGGCAGTGTATGTCGGCCTCATACCGACTAAAAACCGTACCTACCTGTCTTTACTTGCCCTATAGTCATGAGCTCCGTGAAATTCGCCACGACCATGACAAGAATACGAATGATACAGGCAAATTATACGAATCTAAGGTTTAAATTTTAATGTAACATGTATTGTGTATTCTTTGTTGAAGATCTAAATAAATAAAATAAATCTGATGAAAAACAATACTAAAATCTATTAATAATGTTCAGAGAAGTAAGTAGGTAACTTTCGTGACTAAATATTTTGTAACTACTCTGACTAGTAATTCATGTGCAAAAATAACTTTTAGGTATTTTGATTTCATACTTAGTATCTCAATGGGTTTACATTAGTACCGTGTATATGATATTCCAGGTGAGAATCTACATGCATCTGTATAATACGTAAATACAAAGATAAAAATAATGAAAAAGGTTCCAGAGATTTCATGAAATCTGCGTCGGGGGGAAGGAAAATGGACGTTTTAGGCACATTGTGTTTTTGTTTAATTTCATATTATGTATATTATATGATTATTTAAAATCACTTGATTTTATTCAATTATATATAATTTAATTTCAAATATCAGGTCGAAATTTTACCAATATTTCTTCTTTTTTTTAAAGATTATTTTTAATCTATCGCAGAAAGAAAAGAATTTACGCTTCGTAGACCTTCATAATGTAAGCATGTAAAATTTGATAACTTAATTACTTACTCACAAATTAAATTAACAAATAAAGCAACCTAACCCTTTATTTGCGGCACATGAAAACAAAAGAACGCCCCCTTCATTTTAGTCCAGAAACAAATGAAATGCAAACACACTTTAATGGAAGTAAATGTACAAACAGATCGTAAATCCCAAAGCAGTTCGGTCTCCCCAGAGCTAACGAATGTCCGTGCAAGAAGTTTTCTTGTAAATAAGAAAGAATGAGGTAATGCAATCGGATGGTGGCACTACGCTTTGGTTTGCCCGTGAGCCCGTCCGTGCGTAACCCGCCATCCACTTCTGTGCCAACTGGCTGTCCTGCTGTCCCTCTCACACGTTCCAACTGGGAATAGTTTTGAATATTCTGTATGTAGGTGGTGGTATCGCCACAATATCGCAATTTTGAAGGGTTATATTTTAAACAAGTGAAAAGCGTTTAACTTTTTTCTATGATTATTGATTAACCAGCTAAATTATATATATACACATTTTGATATAAAATATAAATAAAATTATATAAAATATATACACATTTTGATAACTGAATTCAATAACAAAGACATGTATTTAATACAAAAATTTAGACGTAAGAATCGATTGATCAGGTTATTTTAATTTAGTAGTAACATAATATATATATACATATAGATATAAGAACTTAACAGCCATCATCATCTCATTGTGATTATTTTCGAGAGCTTCTGTTTCCATTTCCTTCCTTCCTTCGATATTTTTTCACCGTATTGTCGCACATAATAAGGACTCCTGCGATAACAGCGGTTCCTAGAAGGGGTTATGAAAGGTTTTTACATCGTGAAAAGTTGCATAAATTTGGAGACAGCAAAGTGGGTTCGCGTGTTCTTAGCACGTGACTTCATTTCAGTACTCGCTGTGAAAATAAGACCTTTAATGCGTATACAGTAATGTGTCACGTAGTTGGTGTCTTTGTCCTAATTCTCAACTTTGATCTGATGTAAAACTACGAAATTATGCGGTATTAGGTATAGTTTTATGAGACGTTTGTTGTGACAAAGGACATGGTCATTTTTCGCCCTGTACGCTAAAAGCACCAGAAATTCACGATAAATTAGTTTTTTTTTACATTATATCTGTTTAATACGGATTAGCTGCATGCCCCCTAATTCATAAAAAAGTATTCGAAGCGAATCTTTGCCAAACGTCAATGACCAATGCCATGCTCATTCCAACATCAATGCTAAATAAGTAGGTATTTGGAGTTGCTTAGAACATGGATACCTATTGGGATATTACTATCTTTAGAACCCACGCCGAGTAATGAAAACTCATGTCATACACAATACGATTATAATCTCAAAATATGAGACGTTTTTTTGTAATAGTATGATTCTCAAGCCAGTCCGCTATAAAATGATGATTGTATGGGAATTCACGAATGAATTAAAATACAAAATATAATTTTCTTTGCAGTTCGTTTCGGGGTGAACGTTGTATGGAAGCAGAACAATGTCCCTTTGTCGTTTGCACTATAAATTGCTATACATTGCACTACATAAAATGGAGAGTTTAGTGAACGCCACAGAGCCTGAGCTATCTTTGGGCTTCTCATCCAGTCACTGTCAGTTGCCTTTCGCAAATCGTCACTCCACCTGGCCAGCGGACGTTCTACACTACGCTTACTTAGACGCAGTCTTCACTCGAGAATTTGAGACGAGGATGATTTAAATCGGATGTTATCAAGTTATGTTATCTGAAGCAGTGATAGCTTAGTGACATGATCATTGGACTGCCAAGTCAAGGGTCTCAAGTTAATTGTTGTAATAATTAATTGGTGAAGGAAAACATTGTGAGGAAAGCTGCATGTCTTAGAGGTTTTTTCGACGGCGCGCGGCGTGTGAAGTCTGCCAACCCGCACTAGGTCCGCGTGGTGGACCATAGCCTAATCCCACTCAATTTGTGAGGAGACCCGTGCCCAGTTGGACAGTATATGGGTTGATGATGATAATGTTATCAAGTACTGAACTATCTTTTTGTATTTTTTTGGCATTTTCCATGCTAAGATTTTAAAGTTATTTAGCGAAGGAAAAATTCGACCGCGGGCAGGATTCGAACCTGCGTCTTCTGGTTAGGTACACCAGACGCTATGACCGCTAAGCCACCGCGAGTCCCACCCGCCATGACGAATTTTGCCTTCACATTCAGAATTTACGTCTTTATGGTGACGTCAGTAACACCTATTGAAAAGCTTGCTTTTCAACCGACACAACTTACTTTACAGTTAGTTCAATGTCGAACGATGCTACCTTACCTACTAACTATCTTTTTGTATTTTTTTGGCATTTTCCATGCTAGTACTGAACTGTCATATCATCATACACAGTCCAATTTCACCTACTGTTGGGTGTAACCTCTCTTCTGTAGTTCCAATTTCTGCTCTTGCCAGTCTCATTCAGTCGCCCTGCGATGGTGAATCTATTCTAATAATGTAAAGATATAGAGTTGGTTTGGTTGACCGCGCTAATCTCAGGAACTAGTGGTTCGAATTGAAAAAATATAAATTTGTATTGAATGGTCCATTTATCGGGAAAGGTTATAGGCTATATAACATCACGCTACGACTAATAGGAGCCAAATAAAAAGAAAAATGTCAGGGCGGGTGAAACCTCTGGGCACAACTAATTTTCATATACAATTCAATTCATCATCAACTCATATACTGACACACTGCTGGGCACGGGTCTCCTCTCAGATTGAGAGAGATTTCCACCACGCTTGCCTAGTGCGGGTTAGCAGACTTCACACACCGTCGAGAAATCTCTAAGGCATGCAAGTTTCGTCACGATGTTTTCCTTCATCGTTTAAGAGAGTGATAATTACTTATTAATACGTGGGTACATGAATTCGAAAAGTCAGATGTGCGTGCCTTGGATTCGAACTCGAGACCTTTGACTTGGCAGTCCAATTGTCATATCACTCGACTATCGTTGCTTTTTACATACATACAATTCAATCAAGATATTCAATTCCCGTACATTTTACTGTTACACATTGTTATGATGTTTCGAGACATCGAAATTGACTTAAAACAAACGTTTTAGTACTACTTCTGGTAACTACGCTATACACATGTGAAGAATGTAAACGGTTGACAGTATTTGTTCTTAGTACAATTGAACAGACTGTGTCTACTTTTACCAGTCGTTTAGAATTCAACGAATCGGCGTGAACAAACTTTTAAAAATCAATATTTGACTTCGATGCTCAGGTGTACCTATTAATCAGTGAAATGAATATAAAACTATCAAATTTGACGACATCTGTGGTCTAGTGGTTCGAGTATCTGACTGCTGATCACGAGGTCGTGGGTTCGATTCCTACAAGACACAAATATTTATGTGATGAACATAAGTGTTTGTGTTTGTCTGGGTGTTTCTTTTATGTATTTAATTATAAGAAGGTATTTACAACAAAAAAAGTATACATATTATTATAAGTGTTATATCAATTATCTAGTATCCATAGTACAAGCTCGGCTTAGTTTGGGACTGGATAGTGCTGTGTGAGAAATGTCCCAAATTTGTTTTTTTTTAATTAAGTAGGTATCTATATAAAACCGCTTTATAAGCCTATTGGTCGTAAGGGCGTTTACTACGCTAGATATCATGAACATGGGTTTGATTCCCATAACGAGCAAACTGTTATTGGGGTACACCTCTGCCTAACCGATGATGATGTAAGTAATGTTATTTATATACTTACATACATACATGTCATCATCATCAACCCATATGCTGTCCCACTGCTGGGCATGGGTCTGCTCTCATATTGAGAGGGATTATATTATATATATGAGGCTATAGTCCACCACGCTGGCCTAGCGTGGGTTGGCAGACTTCACAAACCGTCGAGAAAAATCTCTAAGGTATGCAGGTTTCCTCACGATGTTTTCCTTCACCGTTTAAGCGAGTGATAATTCGTTATTAATACGCACATGAATTCGAAAAGTCAGAGGTGCGTGCCTTGGGTTCGAACTCGAGACCTTCGAGTTGGCAGTCCAATAGTCATACCACTAGGCTATCGCTGCTAGTAATATAAATATATCACGCCTGTATTCTCAGAAGGATTAGGCAGCGGCGTACTAATGTATATCCACAGTTTGCCCGGTATGCTTATGTCCTATATAATACGGGGCTATTAATAGCTATAAAATTCTCAATAACACTGCTCGAGCTGGTAATCGAGCCTTAGGAATAAGCATAGCAGTCGAGATTTGTGTTGAAGTAGAATTTATCCTACTAATTTATCCTACTATAAAACAAATACTTTTGCTACCCACAAATTTTAAAACAACATTCTCTTAGAAGAGAACTGTAATAATTGCCTTTATACCGTTATATTGTGAGCTTAATTAATAAGGTATTCGTGGTTGCTGCCTACACACATATTTTTTAAATTCTTTACCTTTTCATGTTAAAACAAAACAATGAGATCATAATCTTATCGTATCGTAAGTTGCTCTAGCGCGTGATCGCATAATCCCCGTGCGACAAAAACTAACATTTATTTTAAAGATAATTAGGTATAAATCTCAGCAGGTCAAACTATCCAAAATTGTAAACATTTTCCAATTGAATTTGAACCATAAGATATTGTATTAAAGTTGAAAATCAAGTCGCTTGATGTGATGTCCTCTGTACATAGTTCTTTACGTATGGGTTTCACCGTAAGTTGAAGGTAATTAGATTGTCTTACACAGTATTTATTACGTTATATCATACCATAACGCCTATATTCCCCGAAGGGTAAAGCTGAGGTGTACTAATGGATACCTACAGTTCGTCCATAATAGGGGGCGAGCCTATTGCGATTTACGGCCGGTTTCAATAACCACTCCATATCTATTTTTTCCTACTAGAGATAGGTATTTGACATAAGCTTCATACAAATTGTGTCAAAATTCAATTTATAATCAGGAAAACCAGATTGGTTTCGTTATTGAAACCGGCCCTTAATCGAGGACAAATCCAAAGTTCAAGCTGCTACTGAGAATTTAATAGAAAAAACCCTATAATACTGCTCGAGCTGGAAATCGAACCCAGGGCCTATAGCTTAGCAGTTAGAGCAGCTAGACTAATGTGTTAGTTCTAAATTATATCATTATATTTCTAAGTTAATAAATATTTAAATACTTGCAACAATCCTAGGGGCCTAGAAAAGTTGCTTCTTTTACTATTATGTAACTTATTATGTAACGTCCAAAATCCTAGTAAAAAAATCCAAATTTTACTATTTTTTTATTCGCTTGTAGATTTGAATGTTAGATTGAAATTCGTCTACAGACCTTGAGCTGCCTTTGCATATACGCTCACGGAATCACAAAAATCTATAAAAAAGGTGATAAATATCCCTACACACTTTTCACTGGTCGATAAAAGACGGAAATCTCGGTCATATAAGTAATGTAAATGCGCACGTTATCTTAATACAGTGCCGCTCATCACGGAAAATATTTACCAAACACAAAATCACAGGCACCGTGGTAGACACCCGTCGAGATTAAAACGTGATAAAGTCTAATTAACCAGAATTACATTAAGGCTTATTAAGGTGTTTTTGAACTTAGAAATAGGTGTCGGGATAACGCTTTGATATCTTAAGATAGATCTTAAAACATAAACTTTAAGATATTGGTAGTTTGAACTACGCTTTAACTAATATGCAAGATTAGGCGAATGCGACACTGAAAGATTTTCTAGGCTTATTTTTTTGTTATTTGGTAATGAAAAAAATATATTTCATCACTGAAATAAAATTATTTTTTATGAATTTTATCGCTTCATATTAATAATATTAGCTCGACATTTCAGACTCTTTACAGCGTCCATGGTCATGGATAGATTGAGGTGGTGGGCGTCTTGATGTTATAGTCACTGACAGCTATCAGCAGCTATAGCTTTTTGTTAATATTGGCAATCCAATTCACGAAGAACGAGCTCAACGTATCCTTTGGTCTTGCAGATGTTGTAGGTAGGTTTTGTTTTAATAGAATCTATAACAGGATTCCAAGCAGGCCGTAAGACTCAACCATCTTCTCTGTTGAAATTTGGCTGTTCATTTGTGGTTTATCAAATCTGATGTAATGCTGGGCCTTGTCAAGTATATGTTCATAAACTGCTGACTTCTTATAACGGTGGTGTTGGAAATCAGTAGTTTTATTTCAATGGTCTCTATTCGCGAAGTTTCAGATATTCATGAAGAAGATATTGATGAGATGTTATTAATTTTATTAATTGCTTTTTCCAGCACCTCAAAAATGTAGCCACATGTTATGAGTCATCTTCTTTAATTTTCGGTGGACTAATCAACACTGTTTCTTCTGCCTTCTGTTTGAACTCTTGATACCTACGACTCGATTCCCACTTTCCCTTCTGCCACTCTCACTTTCACTTTGCCTTCTGTTTAGTTCTTTCCCTTTACTTGGTCTATAAAACTTCGTCTAGGTAGTACTTCTTCTTCCTCGCTTTCCTTCAATTTTCCTGTAAATACTTTTGTTAAGAACCATCGGAAGGAGGACAGGAAATATAAGTGACCACGTGACATGAGAATTTCTTTAGGACAATTTCAGAAGGCATTTATAATATATAGGATAAAAAATGCTGTATGGTTCTGTCACCTTTTCAAATTCCACCAAAGAAAAGAAGAAGAAAAAGTACAAATCTAATCGTTATAAGACAGTAGAGAATTCTAAATCAGTATAGTGAACAATTTTAAATATTCCTGAAATTTACATACGTTACAGCTTCCCTCTCGGGCCTTGCCGCCGTAGTAAATAAATACTTAGAGTAACTTTACAAAGTAATTTACAGTCAGGATTACATTAGGATTAACACACATAACAATAAATACGTAATGATCGGACAGAGATTCGATGTTGCTCTCACAACGACAAGTCTGTACCTTCCTTTTTTACTGACTATATTGACATTATAAAATAGGCGGTATTCTTAAAAAAATCATCAATCTCCTCACAATCTCGAACAATATAATATATATATATATATTAAAATATTGATATTGATATATATCAATATCAATATCTCTGTACAACTACGAAAGCAAAAGCACTTGACCTTAAAAAATGTAACAAGTATGTATATTAAAGCTGACTGTTTCATAACTTTGACCAATACGCTCCTCTTTCTATATGACTCAAACTGAGGTCGAAGTAAGTTGTTTCTTGATTCTATCGATATCAAAGCGATTAATTAATGTCGTCAGAAGATGCTACTCTACACGTCTTTCTCATGCTTCGCTCGTTTTACATCTGAGTGAGTATCGAGAAATTACCATTAAGTGACCATATTTAAACTCTGTATATATTCCATGAGAACGAGAAGATTATTTTAAATGAGGTTTTTTTTTTTTATCAAATTGGAATCGGAAAGAATGTTTCCTCTTAATAGACCATTCTTCTTTAAGTTTACGACTCAGCTCTTGTAAGTACAGCAATTGCTACTACTATTTATTCTCTGCCTTCTGTTTAGTTCTTGATACGATTAGGTTCCCACTTTTCTTTCACATGTTATATTACTTCATCTAGCCCTTCCTCGTATTTCTTTATTTTAGCCATTCAAAATTATTGTCGCACTAAAGTTATCGTATCAAGTGGCCAATCATCTCTTCGCTCATGTTCTCTATGATTCTCAATAATTGTATTTTCTATTAGAACCTAAATTGAGTAAAAATATGACGGTCACGGTGAGTTTTTCAAAGTCATGAAAGCATCTCTAGTCTTGAGTCTCTATAGGTATCCTCTTTTTGCTAAATCTTCTATATCGGGTTTCTGGTAAATACATTGAGGTCTATTTGGTCATTTTCAATATTTTGCACCCAAAATTAGGTATTCTCAAATTTAATTGGTCCAAATCGACTAGAAGACTATGTCGGCTGTGGCTTTGTAAGTACATCTATAAAGGTCATTAAGCCTTGATGTATTTATTCTGTTATAAAGTGAGATATTGATATTTTTTGTGTTCTGACTAACCTTACTACCTTTTATAGCCGGATAATTTATTTATCAAATTGAAATACCCCTATAATACCGATATCATCGCTGCAATTACCCAAATCGAATACACTATCAGTTGTCAATTGGTTTATAAACGTATACTGATACTCGATACATGGACTGATTTGATCAGCATTCGTATTCATTTGAGTAGAATCAGTCTCAAATTCTTAAAATTAATACATATCATCACGCCTGTATTCTCCAAAAGGTAAGCCAGAGATGTACTCATGTACACTCACAGTTCTCAGGTATATTTAGGTCTCATGTATAATAGGTAGCGAAGGAGCTCTAGCGTAGCAGACGCGCATAAGACCACTAGACTAATGAATATGATATGATGATTAGGATATGTGATTTAGATATTATAGAGCATAACACTAGATTAATTAAAAAAATAATTACTATTATCTATCCTTTGTTATATGTTATTGCCTCATTAGTTTAATGGTCCCAAGTGCAGATGCTGATTGTAAGGTCAGGTTAGGTTAGTCAGGTTAACTGGGATTTTAATGAAATTTTAAGAAGTAGGTTTAGCATTCCAGTTAATGCAGTGCATTGCCATGGACTGATAAGATATGATAGATAATTGGCTGATGAAAGGAGTGTATATGCAATACCTAAGTAAATGGAACGGAACTATATGAAAACTAAAAATAGGAAAATAGTCCTGAATCTCATTTACTCTCTCCATAATATCGTTCAATTTTCATAGTAGGTTCTCGATCATGACATTTCCGGTTCTAAGACCGTTAGTCTGCTTACCCTACAAAAGAAACTACACGAACAGCACATCACGTTACAAATAAATCAAAACGTCATCGCGGAACAAACGAGTGGGGCTTTCAACGCAATTACCTGCAGTGACGGACTACACACAAACTGCAAAGCAAAGAGCCCACTTTATAACGTGCAAACTGCCAAGTAGGTACTAGCAAATGGTTGAATGTAGTTATTATTGAGTTGCTCGTTATTTTATGCACTTTAGTTATTACTTATTATATTTGGAATAAATGCATGCTAAACATTTTTAAACATATACATTTAAGCTAAAGAAATTCTAGCATTCGAATCTACATCCTCTCGGATAATTACGGATTTTTACTCCAAAATTTCATCTTTTTTCTATACTATCTTTAGTATTTCGGAGTTAGTTTTAAAGAAACAATGCTTTTTTATTAGTATTTTGTCCTATGTGCACCTAATTCTGTGTACAGAGAGAGTTAACTACGAAAATCGAACATCGAAGCTTCTAAAAAACAATGCTTAATATTATTATGATTTAACTATATAGTAATGTTACATCAAACAATGAAGCACTAAAAGTTACGGCTATTATTTATTATGGTATCTCTCACATTCCAAAAGTCTAAGCACCAACAATCCAGTCACTGACTACATACTAAGCAAGAAACCTGTCTCTAGGTATTAATTACCAAATGGAAGCTTAATTATAGGTTTGCTGATACGTTTGGCGTATTAGCGGTTTGTTTCCCGCACAGAACAAATATTTGTATGATCGATACAGGAGGAAATTCAAGTTCTATTTGACAAAAAAAACAAATAATGTTTGATTTATATTGAAAAGCAATATACAACAAATAAAAAATATCAGAGTACATACCTAAACATGTATCTGTAAATAGTTGACTAGAAATCACTCCAACGGGAATATCATTGAGACAACCGCTTATTTACATCAACCCAACCACTGCGAGCCGGTCTGATATCGGAATTGACATTCAAAATATTAGCAGTCACGCGTTACACATTCCGATTGGGTACAACGGTCGCCTGCAAGCCATGAATGACGGAATAACCATCCTGTAGAGGCGGTAAGCGGCAATTTGCAAACGTCTCGGCCGTGTGTGAGGGTGTAGCTATGTAATCATGTCGACAACACTGCCTAGCATTAACTAGAATGGGTTTTGGAAAACCGTCAGCTGGCAGTCTGTCAAGTCAGTGATGCAGTTACAGAAAGTAGAAGACATTTTACTTCTAGTTGGTGTCGTAGAAGGCGAATTTGTGTTTTATTATTACGGGGTGGATTATAATCTAATCCATTCTAAGTAAACCCGTGCCCTGCAGTGAGATAGCATATGAGTTGATGATGATGATGATGAGAAATATAATCTTATATCTCATCATCATCATCAACCAGATGATGATGATAAGATCATGAGCAATGATAGTGTAAATAATTGTGCACTAAATATTATTTTAAAAACCTGTTTGTTATTATAGCATGTTGTGGTCTCCTGTAGTTAAGGAAGCACACGGTTTAAATTTTAATGTAACACTATTATAACATGTATTGTGTATTCTTTGTTGGAGATCCAAATAAATAAAAATAAAATAAACCCATATGCTGTCCTTTAAGACATATGCTGAAATTTAAGATTATTCTCAATCGAGAATAATATAAATTACAGGTTTGTTGATGATTTTTTAAATATATTTTTATATTGTTGATGGGTTTGCGTTTGACCTCAGTCTCACCGGATGGTAAGTGACGACGAGGTCGAAGGTGGAACACGCTTACGCAGAAAATGCCTGTTCCCTCTTACTTTAAAGACACCAAGGTTATATGAGTCCGGGAATAGAGGAATGTTGTTGATGAATGAAATATATTATATGCAATATTGAATAAATAAAGAAGAAAAAGTAAATCACTACGATTGCATTTTACGTGACGCAATCTAAGATTCATCAGTCAAAATTTCGTTGTTTTAGATTGACTTATAAAGTACATAATTGTCATTTTCAATGTTGTTGTCTAAATTTAGAACCCGTATCTTGATGTTTAAGAAACGGAACGGTACACAATTAAGCCAGTATGACTTGACTTGCTGTATAAACACAATTATTGTCACTATTCATTATCCTAGTGGTCGTAAGCGGGACTGCTACGCTTGAGGACCTGGGTTCGTTTCCGAACCCAGTTTGTTCCAGCAAAGTGTTACTGGGTTTTTCAAAAAAATCTCGCTGGGAGTTTGGATTTGTGCCCGATCAATGGCAATAGGCTCGCCTCCTATTACATGGAACCTAATATTACCGGCAATCTGTGAGTGAACATTAGTACACCCGTTGCCAAACCCTTCGGGGAATACAGGCGTGATGGAATGTATTGTATTGTTTAACTAAACACTTTTCTTAAAATTCCATTACTAAGTTGCGTGAATAGTCCAAGTAACACAAAGTTACAATATAATAACTCCCGAACTTATCCGTTTGCATACAATCTTAATTAAATTCAGTCAAATTAGTTGGTACACAAACTCAGTAACAGAGATCACGGTGCAAATCCGAGCGCACGTAGTACCGACGACTCTTTCAACAAAGCGAAACAATTCCCAGGAACAAACTAACGAAGCCAGTTAGCATAACAATATTCGTGTCTCGCTCCTATACATACGTACTTCTATATATACACCGGATTGTTCTTAAATAACTACGTGGCTTTTATGTAAATAACCCCTTCCTGCCTCAGGGTGTGTGCTGATATTAAAAAGCTTTTGTTGAGTTCCCAACCGTCCGACTTGTCTCCCGACGTAACGGTTCCGTCAACCTTTTAACGTTGACGCACGTTTTTCGGTAAATAGAATAAGGAATACATTTTCCAGAGTCCATTATATTTAAATTACAATACAATATCATTAGTCTAGTGGTCCTAAGCGCTACTGCTAGGCTAGAGGTCTTGGGTTCGAGCCCCAGGTCGAGCAAAGTAGCAGCTCGGAGTCTGGATTTGTGCCCGGTTAATGTCAATAGGCTCGCCCCCTATTACATGGGACCTAAACATACTTACCAGCGAAATGTGGGTGTACATTAGTACACCTCTGCCTAACCCTTTGGGGAATACAGGTGTCATGGTGTGTTATGTTATATCAAGGCAATTGGTTTTGTAACTCTAGAGTATGCGAATGTGTGAAGGTTCAGGATTTACATTAGAATTTGTTGGAGCCTGGACACTTGAGACTCGTATAAAGAAGTTAGTAAAGCCAGTAAAGAACGAACAAAAACATATTTAACCTCCCTTCAACTGTTTGATATTGTCCGCAAGCAATTTTATTATATGCCAGAAAGAAAATAATAAGCCCACACCATTAAAATCTTCGAAATAGAGCTTCATAAACCTGAAACTTTGTGCTCCCTTACAATATTAAAGGACATTGAGATATTAAACAAACAAAGCAAGAAAACAACATGACGGAGCTTAATTTACATTTTGTATATTTAGTAGACAGACTCCGTCATTTACTCAATGACTCGAGGAGACAATATTGACAAAAGACTTTTGCTCAGTAATGCAGAAAATATGCAAAGCAAAATGCGACGGACTACCAATTTCGTCCTTGTGTGGTCCGCTACTGGAACAAATATTTCCATAATGAATATGGGAAGAGGTTGAAAATGAAATTTCGTTAATGAGAAAGAAGAAATCATTTTCAATAAGACATTTTTAGTTGTTGGTTCTACTGTTATAGTTCTCATTGACTTGTCGGATATAACTTTAGCCATTAGCAGCGCTCTGTTGGTAGTAATAAGCAAACAATTTGCAGGATTTGTTTGCTGACGCTAATTTTAAAATTAACATCGTGAAATACAACAAACGTGCCTTGCACTCGGACCACCATCGTCGAGTCGCTTAACGCTAGCACATGCGTCCTGCGAAAACTATTTAATAAATCACACAGGTATATCTGTAAACAGATATTCTTGGCATTGCAATCTAGTTTTTTATAACATAATTAGTTTATAGATTTGTAATGCGTTGTTGATTTTTCTGTTCCTTTTTCTGATAAGTGGTGCATTCAGTAGTTAGGTCCTTGATGAATAAGTGACTAATTTTCTAGTTTTAGTTGCTTTGAAATAACATAGGTAATATACATTACTTTTTATTAGTATATTTGGAAAACTTACAGCTAGCATACATATGGAAAGAAATGGATATATAATTGAAGGTAATTTAAAAGATTCCGCAGTTAAAAAACGGTATACAAGTTCCTGTGTCAGTCGGTAAATATCAACTAGATCAATGATTACGATATACAGCAGCTGTGACTAATAAAATATGTAAAAAGCAAACATTCTACCTACATACAGTAAAGGTGAATTATAAGAAGAAGAAGAAACACTACCTAGTATTAAAGAAATCTAAATCCATATGACCCGAGAGTTCATGCACGCTCGAATTATGAATAAGTTTTGCCTATACACGGTGGAAGGGACATCGACGCGCAACGGCTTACCATGACTTTAGTACATGATTCTGGACCCCCCTACGTTGTAATTTTTCGTCGGCTTTTTCTTAAATTTTACAACTCGCAAGTGAACTCTAAGGAAACAGCTGACCGGAAGATCTTTCGAGTTTAATTTACAATGCTGTTTTTAGTGAAAAAAGTGAATTAATGACTTTTTAATTAAAATTCTTATTGGGTTAGATAGAAATAATGATTTTATACAGTTTAAATTTGAAAAAACTGCAAAAAAAACGTAAAATTTATAACGTAAATTTTAAAAATATCTAGATTGATATACAATTAAAAGTATGGAAATGAATAATCGAATAATACTCATATTATCAACCACGTTTATTCTCATACTACTCTTTCAGCACATATTTCCCAGCCATTTTTTGCTACCTCATTATTATCATCAAAATATAATAACGTACTTTATTCTACGTTTATTCAAGTTATTCCTGTGATAACATCTCCTTCTAAGTTGGAATCTTAATGTTCAGCATATTTAACTTTAGAGTCACGTTCCTTAGACATTTCTGCGTCTATTTTAATTTAAGTATTATGAGTGAAATATTTTGAGTCAGAAACGTTACTGAGATTTAAGATCTTCACATGACAATTAATGAAGTGTTCAGAGTTACTTAAATGGGTTTGTGCATTAGCTGAATAATGACGACTTTTGAGAACTTGAATTAATTCTATAATGAAAATGTTTCAGGACATTGTTTGGTTAAGTGGGTTTACATAATCTATAGTAATATTATAAAACTGAAGAGTTTGTTTAGAAAAAGGTGGGTGAGACCGCGGGGGGAAGCTAATAATTTATAATTGTGTACTGTGTCCTCTTTCGGGAATAGATAAATTTATTTAGATTTATCTTAACGATACATACATACTGTGTTCGTCGAAGGGTTAAACACAGGTGAAGGTACCAATGTATACTCACAGTTCGCGGGTATATTTAGATCCCATGTAATAAAGGGCGAGCATGGACACAAATCCAAACTCCGAGCTGCTACTGAGAATTTCATAGAATAACCCAATAACACTGCTCGACCTAGGAATCTAACTCAAGACCTCTAGTGTAGCAGTTGAGCTTTAAGACCACTAGATTAACGAGGGGCAGTTATGATGTGGATCATAATGAGTTTAGTAATTGATAAACGTAAATACATTGAATAATGCGCCAATGACTTATATATAGATATTCCACAAAATTCCATGCTAGCTAAAAATCAATCTCTTGCGCTAATTAATAAAGTTTACTGTATTTTAAATTATGCCCATCACAATATTCTCATATTATTTGATAGTATAATTATAGAATAATAATTTATCTTTCGTCGGCATCATTATACAAAGTTGTTTAATTTCAGGAAGTGTTTGATTCGACGATGTAAACACAGCTTCAAGTTTTAGAGTAATTTCGTTCGGAGGTATACTTTTACGAACCTGATGTACGTTTACTTAAGTTACTCAAAGATAATTATTTTAATGAAGGCAATCTTTGGATTTGGATGAATTATTGATTGGTACAACATGTATACTTTGTAATTACTTCTTGTTTTTTAGAGTTATGTATCGAAAGAGTTTTCTTAGTATCTTAAAGTTTTGACTTCATATGTTTTGATGAGCAGTAATATGAATATTACTTACTTATCAATGCTTATAACTTAATCAATTGCTGAATGTCATAGCTTAATCAAATGCTGAATCTTATAGCTTAATCAAATTCTGAATATTATAGCTTAATCAAATGCTGAATCTTATAGCTTAATCATATGGTTAATCTTGTAGCTTAATCATACCAAAGTTGACGTCGAAGATGTCGACGAATGATTAACGTTTGATAGTCACAAACGCTTTAGGGTACATAAAGTTAATCGTGATTATCAAATTTTAATGATTTACCTACTACATAAAGAAATAACCTAGATTTTAAAAACTCACCAAGTAATTCTCACGATGGCATAGAAAATATTGCATGTTTTTCACAAACTGCAAACATTGCAAGTTTGTAACATGTTTAACTTAAAAACGATTAGTTGCACGAAAAGTCTGAACATTTCTCTAGGTTATGAGGTAAGCTTATAAAAAGGCACTACCTAATTTTAAGTTTATCTTGCTACAATTTTGGAGCTTCAATACAAAAAAAATATTTTCGTTTTTTTATTCAAATCATTTTCTCTGTAGTCCCACGATTACATTAAATGTATAAATACATAATATTTGTATTAACATGCGTGGCCATTACGTAATCGATACACCAAAAAAAATGTTTTGCCTAGGAATTTCAATTTTTAACCACTGCGTTACTGTGCAATATAAGGGCCAATGTTCTATTAGATAAATAATTCGATTTTTATTTTAATTGAAAATAAAAAATACGGCGATGTATCCGTCTCATAGAACCTTGTTTCATTACTTATCATCATCATCATCATCAACCCACCACTGTACCACTGTCCCACTGCTGGGATCGGGTCTCCTCTTAGATTAGGGGGATGAGTTGCAGTCCACCACGTTGGCCAAGTGCGGGTTGACAGACATCACACATCGTCGAGAAAAATCTCTAAGGCATATAGGTTTCCATACGATATTTTTCTTCACCGTTTAAGCATTAGATATCATATTATTCATTGCTTATAAAGGATGAGTACTTGACACACCTGTACATTCCTTCGCTATGAGTTCCCTTGTGTGTTCCGAACATGCTCAGTTATCGCTTTAAAAGATTATATTGTTGATATCCAAAGCTCAATTTTCCGAGGCGTGTTTACCAGTCTAGTGCAGTAATCCTCTATTACTGGACCCGTCATTGTGCACCGCCTCACTGTATACGGAAGCTCAATTTAATTACACTCAACCGTTATAACGATGTACTGGTCAGACTCTCATCGTCTATATCGTATTAATCATTGACTCGCTTGATTTATGTGATAATTCTATGGGATGCTATCTATCGCCTGTGTTATTAAGATGCTGCTTTTGCGACTCAATATACTCACCACAGATTTGCACAGTGCTCCATAGTGGAATGAGTTATTGTGTTTCATAAATGCGATATCAAATCTTTGTATATTGCCGTCTTGGAAGTATATATTAAGATTTTATTACAAATTTTATGAGAATTATCCTCGACACTATTATCTACTTGTATTGACGGCCACACTTTAATTACTTGAAAAAATAATCTAATGACATTTTCTATGAATTACTTGAAGGTAAGAATGAAATACTTTTATGATCATCATTTTCATAGCTAACGTCAGACTAAGGAGTATTTTTCTAAGTATAGGATCCCAATAAAAGGATATTTTGCGAGACATAACTTATTAAAATTTATCTAGCTTAGAAGCGTTTGTAAGAAAAAAAGAAAAAGAATCTATTTGGTACAACACACACATATACAAATGTAGTATAAGTACTTATATGTAAAATAGCAATAGTCCAATGATCACAAGTGCGGCTGTTCAGCGTGAGGTCGTGGGTGCAATTCCCGAGTTGAGCACAGTGAATACTACTGTGCTCGACTTTCGCTCGGTCGATCGGTTTTACTATGAAATTATCAGTAGCAGCGAGTTTGTCGTGTAACTCGTGTCCGGTTCATGGCAAGGGATTAAAACATACCGGCAAGAAGTCAGTGTACTTAAGTAGGTACCTACCTACACTCCTGTGATTTGGTTTAGCGGTACTAAACGTAGTCATGTATATGGTTTATAAAACAAGGTTGTTACTAACTTATGTTGTTACTCTTGCTATAAAGCACTATTTTCAATTAAACATCCCTGAGACTGCATACTAAATTCACTTGAAATACTTATCAACATGCGTGTGCCGTACAATTTCCCATTTCCGTTGAGCTCCAGATCAATTAGCAATAAAGCATTTAGTGGCAATAGTGGGTTTTACTCGGATCCAATTAAAATTAACCATCGCACTACGTTCTAAAGGGGAACGTTATTTACTGCGTACCAATGAAGAATTATCACCGCGACTCAAATGTGACTCGATGCCTCTTATTAACCCTTATTCTGTCTATCTCCCTGTCTATTAAATGTAAAGACAAATAGTATTTTGAGAACGATATATTGGGGCAGTATCGATGAATTTATTCGATAGATTTACGTTTAACGAACAATTTAATTCCTTCAATTTTATAGGATTGCTAATTTGCTTTCCTAACTTTTTGTTTCTTAGACGGACATTGAGGTATAAATTAAAGGGTCGTCTAGAAGCTTCCAATTAATGCGTAGTTGCTGAGCTACAAATCATACTGACGAAGGCACATTGCTGTGTTCATCTTGCTGTTTGTTCAAAAGCGGTATTTGAAATACAAACAAAGACAGATTCATGACGTTTCATGAATCCATACTAATATGTAAGTGCGAAAGTAATTTTGTCTCTTTATCTGTAAGGAACCTATTCACGCTAACCACGGGACAGATTGGGATAACATTTTGCATACAGTAAACATTAAGATGATGGATGACAATGATATACCTACTGCTCACCAAATTTACTAACTACTTCTGCTCAAAAAATTAAAAAAAAAAATAATAGAAAAATGCTATTATTCAGTCACAGAATATTTAAACGATAGATAGAAAGATTTAAATGAAACCTAGCTGGATACCAAATACATGCATACCACGACATAAAATTATTAATCTAATAACAACAATAATAAATAATAAAAATAAATTAAAAATAATAAAATTTATTTACTACAATAAAAATACTACAATTTATACTAATACTTATAATATAACAATAATAAAACTAGGTATACAAAATGATAAGTAATATAATAATACTAACATACATTGATATATCCATTTTAATATCTGATCTAAGAAATCTTTAAATTATTTTTGTATCCGTACCACCTATTTGTCTTATTATATATTGAATAAAATTATTGTAATTTAGTTATGTAAGTTTAAGGTTAACTGTTGTTGTATAAATGCCCTTACTGGGTTTCATGTTGGAACTTTTTTTTAATATTGCCACCTACATTATGTACACATGAAGGCAATAAAAATTTGAGTTTGAAAAAAAAATTCTTACTAAAACAATTTATAGGCATAATCTTAGTCATAATTATCGTTTTTAAGGATAGATTATATAATTTTAGAGTAAGTAAAATTCAATCTCAAGCTGGGTTTGAAACTCCATCCGTCTAATACACCGGACGCTTTCGCCAACTAAGCTACCGAGACCTGTGATGTTGAATTTCTCTTCATTCTTCATCTTATAGGACGGTGATTACAGCGTTTAAAAATGGTTAGCATGCGTTAGAGCCAAAAATAAAAAATGTATATGTACAGAGGCCATCAAATAAAGCTACCGCAATCTGTCATTTTTTTATTACATTATTCAACTTTAATACAAAGTTATAAGGTTCACGTTCAATTCGGAAAATTTGACAGGTTCGGAGAGCTTGACCTGCTAGTTATGAGTAAACAGGCTTACAGACAACCTAAGATTTAAGTTTCCTTTTTTTCGACCTCTTTGCGTACAGTATTAATGACTGCAGTTTTAAACGTATGCGTATTTTGATTTCAGGTTGCAATATACTCATATCTAAGCAATAGCAGCGCCACAGTGATCCAGTGTGCTCCGAAAGCGTCTTAGCGCAGGAGTTTAATCAGTGCAGAAGAATTAGCGAAAATTCGTATAAAGACTTAAATAAAATATCACAAGGGATTTTATTAGCAGATAATGAACTGACACAAAGTATACCCAGACTTAAAACAATTAATATTAATAATAACATGCGGTGGGCTACTATTTTTATATTTCAAAATGTTTTTATTACCTTTGATAAAATATTAAAAAAATATATAAATGTAAATAATAAGAAATAAATATTTGGGACATTTTACATAGCACCATCACACGAGCCACCATCTCACACCAAAATATCAGTGGATTATTATGAACGAATACTTTTCACGAGTTAGAATCGGACCCACTACACTCGGTGTAACGGTGGTTGTAAGGTTGATAACAACCAAAATGGCGGCACCAAACATGCAGTCAAATTCAGTCAGTATTGAACAAACTTAAAAAAACTGCATCGATTTTTTATCACCCTGCAGTAAACCTAATAAAAAAAATAAGCGCTGCTTTATTGTGTTTTACAGCGGCTTAAATTAATGCGAATTGTTGTTTTAGCCACCGGCATCGCTTTACAGCGATAAAATAAAAACGCTAACGTTAAATTAATATAATCCATTAAGGTAGAAAACCTTGTGAATGTCTGTTTGTTAGTGCTCGACAGGATACTATTGTCATCAGACTACGTCACCAAAACCCGGTATCGTTTTTATAATCTGTGGAATATGATACAATTGTGTTTATGTTGGACCACAATAAGCCCCAGTATTTACCTAGTCTCCAAAATCCTTCGCTATAACATTTAATTTTTTTTGTGCGGCGCAGGAGACAGTCCGATTGCTATTGTCCGGGGAGAAAATCAAAGTTCCGAGGTGATATTTAGGAATTTATAGGAAAACCATATGATGTAGGTCGACCTAGTAGGTAATTTAACCTGGAACGTTTAGAGCTGCTGCTCCGCATGTGACCACTTGACCCAATGAAGTAGTTCTTTTTCTATGACAAATTTTTGTACAACTGTAAAAAACTGACTGGGTTGTTAAGTTTTGGCCATCGTTTGTATACCGTAGGTTTAAATAAACAGAGTTAAAATAACCAAAATAATTTGGCAACTAATATTAACAATAATAAAGATCCTGAAAGTATAGATATAACTTTTTATAGATTATTCATACATTTATCAACAGAAAAACCAACAGCAAATCCGTAAAAAAATATAGTTTATGCTAAAATATTGCGCGCCGCTATAAATGAATTCGAATTATATGATACTGCAATCGAATTTTTTGAACGATGGCTGTAACAATTTATTGTTAATTAAAATGTTTTAAAGTTTATTGTTTGGATAAAATTTTATGACGTGAAATTAAACCTTTGTTATATTTCTGTGTGATTTTTATTGCATTAATGATTTTTTATAATAAACGGATTTGTACTGAATAAATTCGGATAAAACTTTTTTGACTGGTTTTTATTTATTTATTTTTACACTTACAGACTAATAACAATTATACATAAAGAATTTATATGTCTCAAAAATTGCTAATAACAAGCTTCCATAATTAAGATCTTAGTAGGTACTGAGATAGGTAGGTACCTATATCGACACTTCCATCGAATAAGGTACAGTAACTCAAGTTAAGTCTAATTATTTATTGTATACTATATAGGACTTCAATACATAGGTAAGGTAGAAGAAACAATAAAGAAGAAAAACAATTTTCTGTTTCCTAAAAATAAAATTTAGTTGTTAAATATCCATCCTATATAATCTTTTATGGGATTCGATTTAAGTGATAGCTTAATCTTATTGCATTAATTTTAAAGTAAAAAATAATAATTTTTTAATTGTAATAAGGTGACAAACTAAACGGGCCGCCTGATGGTTAGCAGCGGCCTATAGATACCAGCAACACCACTAGTATCACAAGAAGTATGTCTCGAGACCTTAGATGTTGTCTAAATAATTGCCCAGTGGCTACATTGCCCTTCAAACCGGGACACATTAATGGTAGTACAGTCAACAAAAGAGTTTGGTATATAGGTAGCGAACGAAATCTGTATCTTTACACCGATTGTGATTTAAATAATTTACCCGTCAAAGGGTTTGATGTGTAGCAGCTTACAATACCTGCGTTTTGACACATATTGCGTGATACGTAACTACACAATCTTTAAAAAAACACGATGTTTAATTAGCCGCCTGTATACTTAACTCTTTTGTCGACCGTATATTACTGCTTAGTGGCATAATATTTGGCATAGTGGCAATAGTGGCATAATTCGGCAGCTTGAGCAGAGCGTACCACCACAAAATGTAAAAATTACAATGTATTAGACTTTGATTATATACTTGTCTAGATGGAGCAATGCAAACAAACGACACGCGAAAACTGGGGCCAAATTGCGTGATATGTGTGAGTACCGCTTGTGTACTTATTGTAGTCAAACTGTCAAGGTGTGCGTGTTTAGGGATGCCTGCTCCAAATTATTAACTTACCTTTTCTCCATTATTTAATGGGATGACAGTTAAACGAAATAGGCTGAATAAAGTAATTATTTTATAGATTAGTGTTTTATTTATTTTAATAAAAACAAAAAATACAATGAAAAAATATATACAGCAATTTATAGATCAAAATCCATCTCTTTGTATTTGTTTTCGAAATAGTTTTTTTTTTATATTTCATTTCGTGTCCAGGCAAGTTATCATTTACTGATCAAATAAATTATGTAGGTAATTATTAAAATAATAAAATTTTCTCATCGAAAGATGATGACTGATATTTGCATTTTATCTCCCATAGTTTCGCCAAAACTCCCTTGTAATAAATTTACAACACCGGCTAATCTGTCGAACCTACAAATTAACGAATTGAAAAATCATATTTTCATAAAATAATAGAGGTTAAATAACAAAACTTACCGATGTAATGTGATCTTAGTGTAATTATACGGTTTTCCCACATAATTGCGACACAATTTGACAGCACATACCGACATAATTAATTATTTTTCGAGAACTCCACACCCTGAAGTGATCCAAATGACACTGACGTAAGTGAGAAGAGAGTCTACCAATTTTAGTAGACTTTATTTGGGCCGTTTTGTACGTGTCAATGTGGCATCTAGACAAGTATATAATCAAAGGTATTAGAATACGTTGCTTACACAAAATACAAGAATACGCGTAGCACTAATGTTATAATGTTGCTACAAATTGGGCCTAAACAAAAATAAAAGACTATTTTAAATTTCCCGCGGAAAAGAGAATTGTCAAATTCAATTCATAAACAACAAAATGAAAGATATTGATTCGACACTTATGTGAATATTAGACATAGAAATAAAACTACTTTCTACGGATGTTATTAATAATATCAACATAACGCGATTAAATCAGTAAAAAGTAGTTTTACACATTTTTACAAAGTGGAACATTAAAAATATTGTAAATGAATTTTAAAATACGAATCCTTTTTGATGTCGCATGTCGTTTAAAAACAAATTAAGAATCTGTTCATACCTTTGTGTTGCGCTATGTTAAAGTTACCCACTATTCTTTTATAATTTTCATATAATTTATAATCTACCTTCTTTGTGCCAAACTATATTCAACTATTTAATCAGTTCGCGTTTGATCCCCGTCAAGGGTGGATTCGGATATGTGTATTGAGTGTTTTATCTGCAAAATTAGTGTTACTAAGGGGCTTATATGTCTAGGTTAATTGACAGTCATACTGACCGTCGGTACTGATCGGTGAATATTTTCAATATTTGGTATACTGATTCTTTAGTATTGAGCTCCGTTTGTGAATGATAGGCGCCGAGTCGTCGAGTATGACTGATTAATTTTTAAAGATATTAATTGCGATGAACTGTTTGTGGTTTTCGTGTATATAGCTGTGATCAACTCTGGTTTCTGTTTCTGGTTGGTCTGTGTATTTAGCTTAACACTCATTTGTGGTAAAAGTGCAGTGTTTAGTGAATCAACTCGCCCTGTGGGAGTGGAGAACGAGTCTCAGGCGAGGTGTACTAGAACCAGTGAAGCATTCACAGAGGTCAGTCAGATTTATTTTATTTTAATCGTCTTAAAAAAACAAGTGAATGTCAATACGTTCGTTCGTTTATTTGATTAGGGTCGAATGTTTACGCAGAATGTTGTTTAAGAATCGATTTTTAATTTTCACGACTATTTTAGTTTTTTTTTTTAAAGTACACGTTCCTTCGTCTTTGTAAGTCGTATTTCTCGAGGCAAGGAGGATTCTCTTTTGTCTAAAGAAAAGTAATAAAGGCTACAGTTTATTCTAAATATTCTTCTTCATCTCAGATATATTGCAATTTAGGTACCGACACAAAGGTACCTATTGTTTAATCAAAAACTGAAATACAATGACGTGATATGAAGCAGTTAAGCCGACTTGATCAAGATGCATAACGATTATTGAAAAAAATTCAATCTTCATGAGTTTTGAACACCTGTCCTCATTATTATTTATGGAGATTATTATCGTGTGTAATAATTCACTAAGTTTCAATTGAGCTCTACGTTGAACCAAGCTATTATTGATATTGATTTATTAACTTCATTCAATTTCGAGTTTTATACTTACAACTGTAAGGTTGAAAACGGTTTCTAAATATTCAATAATTCGAGAACCTTAGTAATTGAAATCTGTAAGTCATGCTAAAATTCATTATAGAAGTCTTAAACATCTAATAAAGTTGGTCGATCTAAATAATTAGAAGATACAAATTGTAATTTCACTTTCAGAACTATTGCTTCTTTATTTTGTTCGCGAAATATTAAAGCTTAATGAACAATCATAGTGGTATTGGATTTAATCAAAGATTCATCAAATAGGCTGACAGAAACTAGCCTATCAGGTTGTTACTCACGATTATTAGGTATATTACATATATACATTCACGCCTTTTTCCCATGGGTGTAGGCAGAAACTAAAGAACGCTATTTGCTACGATTCTTGCATACTTCCTTCGCTTCGTCCATATTCATACATCTTGTCATAAACATTATCTTCATCATTCAATATACTGTCTCACTGCTGGGAACGGGTCTCCTCTCAGATTGAGAGGGATTAGGCTATAGTCTACTACGCTGGCCTACTGCGGTTTGGCAGACTTTACACATCGTCGAGAAAAAATCTCTGAGGCTTCGATGATTTCATAATTATTATATTTTCCTTCACCGTTTAAGCGAGTGTTATGTACTTAATCTAATATATAAAATTCTCGTGTCACAGTTTTCGTTGCCATACTCCTCCGAAACGGCTTGACCGATTTTGATGAAATTTTTTGTGCTTATCGGGGAGGTCTGAGAATAGGCCAACATCTATTTTTTTTTTTTTTTTATGGCAAAACAACGTTTGCGGGGTCAGCTAGTTATTAATAAGAACATGAATTCGAAAAGTCAGAGGTGGCGTGCCTTGTATTCGAAGTCGAGACATTTGACTTTGCAGTCCAATGGTCATATCACTAGGCAATCACTGATCCACATTATCACATTATCTTATTCTCCCAAAATTATTCTCTAGTGCGTGAATGAATGTTATTTTGCACAAATCGAAATTAACTTGCCAAGAAACGATTAGCACCCACAATAGAAAAATGATTTTTCCGACCCTCTAGAATCCTATAATAAGATAGATTTTTTGTTTTATTGTGTCCAGTCAGTGTTTTTTAAGTTAAGGTTCAGCTTAAGGTTCCCAGGAGTGAGGTTACAACACCTGTATGGTTCTATTGCCCACGCACACACGTATTATTTCACTATGCAGTATCTAATGAGCCTCCTTTTTTTTAAATATTATATGGTCTTTCATTTTTCGTGGGTGGTCTACGTAGCATGGTAAATAGGTATGAGCAATGCAGATTACCTGTTTAATTATTATCACCTGTCGATTGAGGTAGGTAATTAGTTTATTCCCAAGTAGGGTTATTCATGGTAACATCATCATTTTCTGAGTCAGATTCCCAACTATGTTGCGCTCGACTGCCCGTCTAACCAAGTGCGGCTGAATATCAGTCCTATTTTATACTAAGTGACTGCCAGCAGACCGTAGATTAGACACAGGCGCACCTGAGGATAGTTTTTTTTTATACTACTAAGGTGGCAAACAAGCATACTGCCCACCTGATTGTAAGCGGTTACCATAGCCATAGACACTTTTAACACCAGGGGTATCACGCGCGTTGCCAACCCTGTAAAACGAAAGAGGAATAGTTGGGTTGGTCAAAGTCCCCCCACTGCCAACACGTTTCCTCGCGGAGCACTGCAATGCAATTTATAAATTATTCAACGTTTTTTATAGAATTATGTTCTCTCCCATTATATTGTTAAATATTTTTCCTTTAATTCTATAGTATATGATACCTTCATTGTGACGTGTCAACGTTGTAATTTTTAAATACAAAATACATTCAATAAAAATAGATAAAATAATGAATTAAATTGTTTATGGTTTTAAGATAAAAATAATACAGGAAGATGAAGTTAAGATGTCGCTGGAATAAAATATCAATAACGCACCTGACCGACTAAAAGTATAACGCCAGCTTACTAAAATAAACATGAGTTTATTTATTAATTAACATATTCTAGACATGAGTCTAGAATATGTTAATTGTACAAATAACATCTCTACTATTGGACGAGTACAAAACCCCTTCTGGCCATATATCTCGTTAGTACCTAGTGTTCTTGAAACATCGATAATCACAATATTACTGATATTTAAAAAATCGGAAAAATATCCACAGTCACGACACTATTGATTATTGTCAAGTATTTATTATTGTCATAAATATCTTCGTTTTCTAAAGTTTAAGTGTTTGAAGTTTGAGTGTTATCAATATTAAGTTATCATATTATTTTATCTACAAGTAGGTACGGGTAGATTTTGTTTATCATATACTTTTTCCTTGTTGTGTGGGCATAAATGTATTTGAAAATTGATTCTGTAAAGACATCCACGGTACACAAGAATCCTAGTGGGCAATGCCTTTCTAGATAAAAATGGTATAGTTATTGACATACTATCAATATCGATCGATGCTATAATATCGATAGTGTTTAAAATATAAGACCGATAATCAAGGAACACCACTCGTTACGGATAATACTCGGCCTCCTTGCAGGGTCATTACGGTCCGTATGTTTGTTTTGCAAACCTTCGGAAACTGACGATTAAGGCGAACGTAAGATAACAGATGTAGACGCTCAACTGAGACATGCAACCGCATCATACTTATTAGCGGAATGGCTCGATAAAGAATTAATGTAGGAAATATTCAACGAATAATAATAATTGAAGGTTTCAAAAACGGTATTTTTGTGTAACTGGTTAAATTGAAAGTATCTGACTTAAGATTTTCCTTAGTATTTTTTATTGTAATTTTGTAATTGTTGGAGATAATAATATACATTTTAGTGAAAGAAAAATTCAAAGTCAATCAGGAATTGAACCTGCATCTTCTGGTCAATTACGTCACACAAGCTTTTTTTGAAGCCAGCACACGCCACAGTTCAAGGAGGCCGGAGGTCTGTCCGCGCACTCCGGTGTCCGGTGAGTCTACTATGTGTCGGGAGAGTGGTGGACACTAGTCTCTCCCTTTCCGCGGCCTCTTTGGCAAACATGACTTGTTCGCAGTAAGTTGGCTTCCCACGCACTCTCGCCCCCGACTAAGGACCGAATTATGGTCGGAAACGAGAGGTTCGACAACTAAGTTACCAAGATCGATGTCAATGTCAAATTTCTCTACCACATTGTTTCACATTATTTTCCTTGTCGATATGGGAATGAAAAGAAACTGAACAACACTAAAGATTCATAACTGTCATGAAGACAGTGTTGAGCAAAACTTGAGCAGTGTCATTGACTTTCCCAGAGAATGTATAATTTGGTCGCTAGTGGAGGTTCTGTTAGTAAAATTTTAGGTAGAATAGGGCAGTTGCGGTAATGTAGTCTATAAATGGAGTCCTGGTCGAATTACGAAACTTTAGGTAGACCTGGGTTAGCCACTAATAATCCTATATAGTCCTTAGATTTTTTCGGGTGTTCAAAGGACAGGAAAGTTCTGGAAATAAATATTGAAGTAACTGTAAAATAAGTCATGTCGGTTGAAGAACTTAGTAATATTTCTCCAATAGATGTCGCTGATGTCATCTAAAAGACGTAGAATGTGGAAGTTTTGGTAGTTTAGTGGCTAAAGAGTCCGGTATACTAGCTCTTCTTTCGTTTTACAGGGTTGGCAACGCGCAAGTGGTACCCCTGGTGTCACAAGCGTCTATAAGCTATAGTAACCGCTTACCATCAGGTGGGTCGTATGCTTGTTTACCACCTTAGTGGTATAAAAAAAAAATACTGGAAGGACTCAGGCTCGAATAATGCCCGGGATCGAATTTGTCTTTCACCAAAATTTCATAAAATTATGTAGGTACAGACGCCAGCAGGTCAAGCTATCCAAAACTGTCAAATTTGTCCAAATTGAATATGAACCTTATTGTTTTGTGTTAAAGTTGAAAATCAATCAAATAAATTTGACAGATTGTGGTAGCTTGATGTGCTGGCCTCTGTACATAATGTAGGTACACTTGTCTTTTTACAAGAGCAACCAATTAACAAATTCGCCAGATCAAAATCTTTTGTGTGAATCGAATAGAGAGTAAGTTTCTTCCACATTAATTATACAGTTATTTAATAAATAATTTTCGTTGAAAATACATTCAAGTGCGATTGTGTTCTCTTGTTTCTTTTGTGGGCTTTAAAATTTTAATTGGTATCAAGTGTCAATGATCTCTCTCTATTGGTGTGCATAGGTTAAGATATTAGGGCTGCCTCGTTTGTGAAACAATAACGTTTCTTATTATATATTTTTATTTCTTGTTTACAAATATGATATTGTGTGCCTGAGAGATTTTCTCGATGGCATGTGAAATCTACAGTAGGCCAGCGTCGTGGATTAAAGCCTAACTTATGAGAAGAGAGCCGTACATAGTAGTTGGACAGTCAATATGAAAAAAAAATATTGGTAGGTACTTGAATAATATTTTTATACTGATTACAATAAATATTATTAAAAGGAATCAGTAAACGTAACCAGGTCCAAAAGTATCCCTTTAAAACGTACTATTAAATTATGAATTTCAAACACCAGTCAATATTGAACTGCCCTTTATGAAGGTACCAATCCAGTATTCATTCAGTATTAATGTAACCTTACGCCGTGAAAAGATAAAATAACAATCCCCAAGTATAAAAAATACCTTAATGTTTGTTTTTAACATGACAACTTGAATGTGCGCAATTCGTCTCCATGTGGTCTTGTTTCAAAGAACTAATTACATACTCCAACCACTCTTAAATTCCCGAAACATTTAAAATAATAAAGCTGTTTACACACGCAACCCTACATGAAATCACTAACAAGAAACCTCAATTAAGATTACAACAAATTCGTTAAGCGACCATTCATCAAAGTTGATTGGCAGTGCGTTCATGACACGAGATGTTGCTACTGGCGAAATTGCATTGCCACCCAATTATGATAGTTACGCATCTTTTGTTAAGAAAGCAATCAATGGATGAAGTGCTTCTTAACGTGTCATTGACTGTTATGTGTGTTGTAATGAAGGTCAGAGCTTGAGTGGGCTCGTGAACTTTGTGTACTTTCGTTTGCATTGTTAATGTGCGACTAGTGTAATGTAGATATCTTGTTAGTATTGGTCGTTAGTCATAACTGTTAATTTAATCAATATAACAGAATAAACTGACTGTTGAAGGGCTACCGGTAGAAAAATTTGTTGGTCATAGTGATAAATTAATACAAACTGTTTTACCTCAGTTTCCATAGTATGGTAGGTTATTGGTAGGAATTAGGGTGGTGAGACAACAGTAGGTACTTACTTATATGATTTCTCATAATATTATGGTGACCGAAATCATAATATTTATATTTTTCTATAAGTAGATATAATTATTATAAAGAAAAGTGAAAATCATATATTAATTTCTAAAATAACTAAGACTAGCTAACTGAATTATTTATTTTCAAACTAACACTTAATGTATTAGGTAAACTAAATGAAAACTAGACTAGGATATTTATAAGAAAAGTTAGTAAAGGACATCAAAAGACTCTTCTGCTTCGCTATCACCTATGATGGCTGCATTAGGCAGTATTGAAAAGAAAAGACTCATTGGCGAATTAAAATTTTATTGCAACATTTTAACTATAATTTAGCCAACATAGCTGAAGTTTATCGAGTATAAAGCTGTCCTTAAAAAAATATATCGCGGCCATTATGCTGAACAATTAATAATCACATGAATCAATACAGTAGAATTTATGGGCGTTCTTGTTACCACAAGAAATCACTTTGTTATTATAGCCAGAGGCTCTAAGAAATTCCCTCTAAGATGCCCGTTTATGGCTGGGAATGGAGAAGGGAAGACAAACATTTCATATAAAAATTCTTCCTTCAATATTATTTTACATATTTCGATCAACTTCACTTATCTTTGCTAGAAAATGTGGATTTTTGTAGTTACATATATATTGTAGTTATATATATGTATACACTTAATGGGGTTTCAAAAGTAAAGATTCAAAGAATGTTGCATTATATTTATAGTAGATATTAAAAATATGTATAAATTACATAAACCTGTTTCAAATTAACTTTTTAACATTTTATATATTTTATACTTGAGTTTATACAGTTCAAAGTTTTACTGAATTCAAACTAAGAATTTGTAAAAACAGACAACGTCATCTTCCGAGTCTTTTCCCAACTTTGTTGGGGTCGGCTTCCAGTCTAACCAGATGCGGCTGAATATCAGTATTTTACATTTAGCGACTGATTTCAGACCGACACAACTTTAGGACAGTACCGATATATTTAGAATAGACTAGTTTTCAGGCTTTTTGGGCTTCTGACTATCACTTACAATTATTATAGGTCGTGCATGGAGTACTGTTTGCACCTTTGGGATGGTTCGGCTAAGTACCAACTTGAGGCGTTGGAATCCGTTGAGAAGCGCGCCAAGAAGCTTATTGGCAACGATTTGCTTGTCCGGGCTAAACTCTCGAGTCTGGAACATCGCCGCAAAGTTGCTAGCTTGTCAGTTTTTTATCGGATGCATTTCGGAGAGTGTGCATCAGATCTCCACGATCTTATATCCCCTTGCCTTTTCTACTATTGGGCGACCAGAAGCATGAAAAAGCGACATCGATTCAAGGTGGACATCCCAAAAACCCGAACGAAACGCTTTAAATCAACTTTCATCATGCGTACCGCTGAAATGTTGAATGAGCTTCCTGAGTGGGTCTTCTCCAATAACAATAATCTGGGCGCCTTTAAATCTCGAGCGAATCGATTTCTTCTAGGCAAACGCGCTCCACCGTAGATCACAGAGTCGCTTAACATCAGGCGAACTAGTGGTCAAACGTAGGCCTATCGTGAATTAAAAAAAAAGTTATTCGCATGACGGTAATCGGTAATCTCCGAGGTACGGCGGGGTCTCAATCTGTTAAGAATGCTCACCTATCCACAGACTGCTCGCGACTAGCGCAGCTTAACCTTGCAGATCGGTTCATCTGCATAGTTATAGCATAGCCACGAGCCCCAGACACACCACTTACACTGAAACAGACTGCAAACAAAAACAAAGGTCAAGAAACCCCAAACACATTTGTTCTCATTTATTGTAATTTTTAGCGTATTCTAGTAGCGATATGAAGATTTGGCCCTCCCTCACCCAGCCGTTGTTGTATAAATAGGCTTTTATCCTCTTTATATCGAACACTATCATAAAAGTGTCACAGGGCTGCCGCAAACGAGAATTTACTGCAACATCGTGCAAATGAACCGCCGATGAAATAAATCGACATTGGATCGGATAGTTGACAAGATAACGCTGATAATTCACGAACTGTACTTGTTTAATTTTCTTTACATTGTGTTTCGATTGTCATAAATATTTGATACCAACGTATGTAAATTGTAGGTACTCTTGTGTGGTAAATCTTTTGCAATCGTGTATGGAGATTTTATAGCGAATATTTTCTATAGTGAATTGTATCATGGCGTGCATGATTTTTGATCGTGCTGTGTGGTCTTAGATACTTAGATATAAATAGACTATTTTACTTACCGTAGGAGTTCTTTGCCAAGTTAAGAATATTGATATGTCTAAAAAACATTATGCGAGCACACTAAACTGAAATTTACAATTAATTTTTCCTTTGCTTATAACTTTAAAATCTTAGCATGGAAAATGCTAAAAAATTACAAAAAGAAAAAATTTACAATTTTGCCAAACATTATAAAGGACGAGCATAAATGTAATAGATCAAAACTGCTCTTTATGTCTTGATTAAAATTTAAAACTAAACACTTATTGTCTTTCTAATATCGTCTTTCTTCTAACTACTAAACTGCCTCGTTAGTCTAGTGGTTCTAAGCGCGACTGCTAAACTGGAGGTCCAGAGATCGATTCCCAGATTTGTTCTGCTACGGATATCCTCATTTCTGATTTGACCGCATAGAGATATACCAAGCATAGCTCTTTCCATATCTCGCTAATTGACTGAGTTTTTTTAATGAGACTGCCATCGGGCGACCATGTCTCTGTGCCGTATGCCATGACTGGTAATAGCATACTGGGCATGTATATTTAAATAAACAAAACCGTTTCTAAACAAAGGAATAACAATGATTGGGCCACACACGAAAGTAATACATTGTTTCACCCTTACATAAACCTGAGTATATAAACAGCTGTAATGTTAATGGCCGTTTATGAATTTATTGCTCACTGCAGTCCAATATACACTGCATTAATTCAATATAATATTTGTATGTGTACATATTATCATACATTCACGTTTTATAATAAGGACGAAAGTTAAATTGTCTGTCAATCTGTCACATTCCTGACTACATATAATTATGTTGGCTTGGTTTGCCAATAAATTAATGTTTGAGTTAAAACCATTGCATTTCGAGTTCGTCCATAATACGGGACTACTACTCTAGTTCCCGTATTATGGACGAACTCCGCATGGATGTGAAGTTCTGCCCGGTTAGTGTCAGTATTCTGTGAAATTTGTATGCACTGACAATGTTTTCCATGTGATAATGTTCGCATTTGACTGAAATTCTCAGTATTTGCGAACTCTGCCAGGAGAATCTGTGTATAGTTGATACTACCCGGGCAGTTCTAATTTTACACACACTACGAACTTCACACGTAACATTTGTATACTAAGGTTCAGATTCGGAAGAAACGTGAAATTCAACAGTTATCTTTAATATCTATCGATGCGGAATCGGCTTGAACCGAGTGCGTATCACCAAGGTACTCGGAAGAGCCAGGCCAATCGGTTGTATGGCCATTGGCCGGCATGAACTGAACGACGCGACGTCGTTTACATCCTTAAGCCGACAACATAAAGCAATTTTCGACGGGCCTAGGCCGATTTCGCGTCGATAAGGTTAGAAAGACCGTTACTTATTTTTGTGATTATCATGTAGATGCAATTTATACAGAAATGAAATATATTTTTAATTCGTATCTACCACACAGACGAAGTCGCGGGCGAATATTAGTGCTCAATATAAATATATACCCCTCAAACAATTATATGCGCCATATTGTTTACTGCATCGCTGAATTGCCGACTGTAACAATTTTGTAATGAAGTTTTAAAATTTATTGTGTGAAATTAAATATTGTAAAAATACTTCAAAGGTTCTCTTAATATGCATTATGCGTCGTAAATACGGTATGCGATGCTTGATGATGTATTAAGTTTATCAAAAGACGAATAAAATTAGATTTGATGATGGGGTATGGTGGAGTAGGATCGAAGTCCATCCGAAGCCATAAGAATGAGTTAAAGATTAATAATTTGCGTATAAAAATAGATGAACAAGCCTTTCCCAACATAGGGTTGGTTTCTAGTCTAACCAGGTCATGTGATCAGGTGCCATTCTCATTTCATTGATTTTTTTTAAATGTATATTATTATTGTTTTATTTTTGACACATTGGCTTTTAGTCCAAGAGTCGTGCATCGTTATTTGTGCGAAAATAAATACTTTTTCTTTCTTTCTTTCTTTCTTCTTCTATACGGCTGAAAATCAATATTTTACACGAAGCAGATGTCCGCACTCCAGTTTCTGAGCAATACCGATATTCTAAAGATAAACTTGTGGATCAGGCTTGTTGGGCTCCTGACTGTGTATAACGATTGCCATGATACGTGTTCGTATGGCAGACGGGTCCTTTGACTTTACGTGCCTTGCAAAGCACTGTGTATTAGGAATGGGCACCCATCCGTAGACTGACCACGGCAAGTAAGCCAAGCTATTACTTAGCCATACAAACTTACTCATTTATACTTCAACCTATGAAACATAAGTAAAAGTCCATATTACTGCAAAGTGAATACAAGAACACGAGTGCCTTAAGGTTTTGAAGGCTCCGAGTCTCGCATACCCTTGTTAATTTAATTTGAACATGCCATCTGTCGGTAGAATGTCTGAAGGGCCTATCCAATTACAAGTGCCATACAGCATAACCAGTAAATCTTGGAACGCGGCGAATTATGAAACTAAATTAAAATATTCTCAATTTGACGTATGGTTGACATGTTACTGTAGAAAATAACGCTGCCATGAAGTGTCAAGATACACTGGCCACCTTTTAATTTAAAGTGCCTTTGCATAGTCCTTAGGATATGCATTTGGTTTATCTAAAGGCCTTGAAGGTAATGGTCATAATTGAACTTTGCATATTTTCCGTCTCACTTGAATAAACAAAAATTTTTTTGTTAATTGACAAAGAAATTTAAATTATTTTCCCTTTGTATCTTGATAACCACAAGGCAGAATAAGTAAACTCACAACTATAAACAGCAAATTAATGTCACTATCGACATTATACTAGCAAAAATGGCTAAAAAAACTCAGCAATCAATAATCCCGAGTACCTAAGTGATTCGTAGACACATTATTCTATAGACTAGTGCAAAATAACCAGAGACCACCTTAAAACCAACATTGAAAAATCAATTTTTCTTCGCCGAGACATAGTAATTGCGACTCCATCGTACTGACACAAATTGCGGCCAATTGCACCTGGCCGGTCGGGCGCATGGCGAGCTATTTACATTGCACACTAAAGAAGTAAAAAAAGAAAAAACAAACCCGTCCGCTATCCTCCACATTGCGTTGAGTTATTTAAAATCGCCTGAGAAATTAATCTTGGATGAAGGTTACAGCTTATTTTGTAAGTGATGTGAATTTATTTTTCTGGTAAGTAGGTAACGCGCAAAATAATAAATAGCTTATATTTCTAGAAGAATTAGATAAAGTTATGAACTTTCAGTTCGTCAGTATGTCTTTTCGTACTTTCATACTTTATTTCTAGAAACTGTAACTTGCGATTCGCATACTTATTGGTCCCAACCTGTAGAAGACTATAGTTATAAGCTAGTCATACATCCAATCTCGAAGCTGCTGATGACAAATTCCTTATGGATGCATTATTACTCGATTATAGGAAGTACTGTAATGTGGGTAGAACACTCAAAACTCAATGTATCTCTTTGGACGGTATAAAACTGGACGCAGTGAAACAATACTGTCGCAACCCACAAAAAATAAAAAAATAATAGATTGTGATTCATGTCAATTATGAAAGCGGATATAAAAAGTAATATAATATTATGTATTTTTTTGGTTGACACAGTATCGCATAACAACGTCCAACTAATCATTCTGGCAACAAAGTCTTTAAACCACAAAATACATTCAATTTTAAAAGAAAATAAATACAATTTCGTGATAAAAACAGTAAATATTTACATTGATGTAAAAACTTGATTGTCATTCACATGTAGTGAGGAAGTATATTCGTTTAAATCTCATTACTACAGAAATATAATACACAATAAAATTTTATGTTATTATCTAGCTATTTCATTAATAAAAATCCGCTGTTGGATACTTTATTATAATAACAGGTCATAATATTGTGAACGACAAGTTTTGTATGTGTTCCGAAGTAATTAGCATATTCACTTTAAATAAATTTAACTTTGTAATGTTTTTTGAGTAAATTCTTAAAAAAAAGAAACGGAAACTGCCAGATGTTTAACTAGGCAATGTCAAACTTTTTAGTGACATTTGCAATCCATTCGAAATTTAAAATTTGTGGGGATGAACACCATATTAAGAATATTATACTTGAACTCACTTAAACAAGATACTAAAATAAATATAAACAAAGAGTAGGTACCTACCTCATTTTCAAGCGTTTATTTACCATGGTGTAATAAAATACGTCTTTCGAAGAAACATAGTGGTACCCATTTGAAAAAAAGCGAACAAGTTATCAAGATAACCGTACCTTACGATGTACCATTAACCATTTTAAAGGCGTGATTTCGAAGATAAATACATAGATTTTCTGTCCCATAGCGTTTAAAAACTCATAAAAAATTTAACTACAGCACCCTAAAGTGGTGTTAAAAATTCTTAAGAATACGTTTTCTTGTGAATTTTTATTACCTCACTTATAAGCGAAAAGTTACTTTGAGTGTAAATAAAAACTTATGAAAAACGGTAAAGTCTTTCTTCTCAACTAAAAACTCACTGCCCATTTAGCGTTACATTTATTCAACAACTCCATAAAAGTAAGTTCATAAGTTGGTAAACTTTAATTTTACCGCTAATAAATGCAAGATAAACTGAAAGTATAAAGTGAATGAAGGATAGCAAAAAACGTAGAGTGAAATAATCTATACTGTAATATTATAAATGCAAAGGTATCTTTGGATAAACTGCCGAACAAATTTCAATTAAATTTTGGCAAGATAGTTTGTATACTGTGGAAAGACAGACATCCAGTTTAACTAAAAATATCGGGAGTAAAAGGTCGAGGAAAGTGTAAGTGTGGTATCATACTTACATTTTTTCCTCCCTTTTTTTAATAGTACGGAAAATCTTCTGGATCGTTCGCCACCTGGCAGGGGAGGTGACAGGGTATGTCAGACTTGTACCGACTAAAAAACGCACTTTTCTTTACTTGCCCTATAGTAATTTCTCAATCTGGGAATTCAATCCTCAGCAAAGGCGCTTGCTATACCAACATAAGACAAAAACTTGTTAAAACTTAAGTACTTGCATGAAGACATTTTGTAATTTTAAGGGAACTTGCTAATATCAAAACGAATAGCACGCGCTCACAGCTGTCAGCTAGTGTGGTCACTATTCACACCGGGCATACTAGCATCAAAAGTATGTTTGTACATTTAATCATTCAATTTAGCCGCAATAAAAAAACACGTTAAACAAAATTATAGCACAAAATACTTCACCCCAACATTCTTGATACTTCGCAATTATCGGCGCAATTTTGTCGACGGCCTATTTGTTTTAATGCCAGTAAATAATTAACCACTACAATTTCAACTTATGCTTTACATCAGCAATGTGGAATTAAGTCTGTAGGTACCCGTTTTATAATTATGTCAATTTTATGTTTTCAATAACCGTGAAAGACTATGAAATAATTTAATTTTATCATTGTGACATTTTATAAACGGTATCATAATGGTAAGTAATCACGAGACGTCGGTCGGTGCTCGAGTAATAATTCTTGAAGCTATTGTGTTTATTGGTGTACTTATTTTAGAGGTTGCATGGTTACAGGTAAATAGTGAATTTTCAATTTAAATATTTTTATTACCACTGTTGGAATACCTAAGAATACAAAACTATTTAATGGTTTTTTATGAAATCGTAATTCATCTGTTTATTTTTGTTGTGGCTTGTAATAATAGTAAGAAAATGGTTATTTTTGAATAACTCTACAGAAAACAATGAATCAACATTATTTGCAAAGCAATTGAAAAAAATATTGAGGAATCCATATAAAAACAAAAACATTGATAAATAGGATAACATGTTATTTAATTTCCGTTGTGAGCAAGAATCTCCACACAGTGAAGGCCTGAAGATGGTAAGCGTCGTCGAGGCCGGCCCAGAAAGATGTGGTGGGACGACTTGATGCGTACCGCGGGGGCTGATTTCGTGGCAGCACAAGAAAGAAGTACTTGGAATGACCTGGGGGAGACCCAAGCCCTGCAGTCTGAATCCAAAATCCGCTATTGCTGAGTGGACTCGACCTGGAAATCGAACCCAGGACTTCAAGTGTAGCAGTCGCGATAGGACCAATACACTAACGGCGCAGTTCTGGTTACTTTTATATAAAACTAGCTTCTGTCTGCAACTTCGTCCGCAGGAAAAATTAATTAAATTAATTTATTTATTTTAATAAAATTATCGTTGTAATTTGGCTAATTAACTCAAAATCGTTACAAATTATAGCCTATATGTTATTCTGATGTATTAATAATAATACTGTAAAGTTTCATCAAAATCCGTTCAGTAGTTTTAGCGTGAAAGATGAACTAACATCCATTCATTCATCCATTAATCCCGAAAATTTTTCACATTTATAATATTAGTAGGATAGGATAATTCTATTAAAATACAACTGTAATAAAATATTCTACTTAGCAGCAACATTGTTACAAGTATAAGGCTTTCCAACCCAATTAGGGCCGCATCTCTATTAAAATCTGCTTCTTAATCCATTACCAGTGGCATTACTCCGGTAATTTAAAGTCAAACTCCAATGATTGCTCTTGGGTCCAGCACCTAGTTTTATGTCGGGCCATCGTCGAGACCACAACACATTATCTTGAAACCGCAGCATCTCCAACATCTTGTTACCGGCGACAATTTGCTCTGAACATTTTTTTTAGGTAGTAAGTATAGGAGATGGAAAAATAAAAGCGTAGCTGTTTAAATTGAGTTTTAAAGGGATTCCATATTTGAAATTTTTAGAAGGAATTTCAAAAAAGTATATTCCGTTTAAAAGAGTAAGAAAATAAAGTACATTAATGCTAATATTGTATCAAATAAATAGAAGGGTTCGTAGCTCAGTAATAACTACGCTGATCAACCGATCTGGTTACAGTGCGCTAACCGCGGTCTGTCTCCATAGACAGACCGCGGTTAGCGCACTGTTTACACCCATCCATATGGGTGACTTATTATTCTTAACAGAGATCCCTCCGTCCTCCTCGCAGAGCACGTAAAGCCACGGTCCCGTTTATCATACGAACACTATATCAAGAGTGGAACTCAGCAGTCCAAAAAGACAACCGGTCTATCGTCAGGATATCGGTAATGTCCAGAAATGTTGGTGCCGTGGTTTGATGGCAGTCGTGTAAAATACTGATATTCAGCCACATCTGGTGAGACTGGAAACAGACCCCAACATATTTGGGAAAAGGCTCGGGATATGATTGTGTCAAATAAATTCTTCTCAGACGAATTATTGAACTTTCATCGAAATTGCAGGCAACTGTCACATTTCCGCTACATTTTCCCTATAAATAAAATAGAACAGCATTACAGAATAAGATGTAATCAGTACAAATATATTCGTTTTGATGGTCGCGTATTGCCGCGTATTCTCGCGTATTCCCACTACGCTGTCACCGGGCTACACTCACGATATTCATAAGCAGAATCATCAAAGGACTCACGATGCGTTGCTTTCGTAGATTTATGAAACGTGGATAAGAAAGGTCTGTCTTTCAAAAATTTTCTGGCTGGAAATAAAACTTATAACAATAACTGGTACTCATATTGTCGATAGTAATATAAATGTTAGTTACCTATAGATAGTATTGTGAATTAATGTTTTATGATATCTTCTTTAAATTTACAGTAGTTTTACATATCTGCGAAAGAAGTCAAAGGGTCATTCCGATAAACAGCAACTACCAGTGTTTTTGGGACGCTTGAGATTAGAACTAATTTAATGACAATTTCTACTTAAACTGCTCATATTATGATATTATCGTATCCCATTCCATCTTTGAACTCTAACCATCCATAATTTTACAATCTAAGTAAGACGAACTCCCGATGCGTTAGCTGGCTGTGAAATATTGCTAGTGGAATCGTCGCGACAGTCTGTCCGCTGCCTTATTTATAACGTGCGAACGTTCCGTTTGATAGAACGAATTAAAATAGCAGACTGTTCCATCCCAAAGAGCCGTAACGTATGGACATATCGACTTGTCAGTCAGACGCGATTAATTTTTAGATACATTTAGAGTTACTTTATAGAGCGCTCTATATTTTATCCTAGTTAACTTATTAATGAGCCACTCATCTAAAGCCGTTTTTCGTAAAAACCCCATTAGTTAAATGGTTATAGACGTCACATTGTGGTTCATTATTGAAGAAAAATGGTCTTGAAGATTAAAGCTAGAAATGAGGATGTTATATAGGAATCTTTAGAAATAAAGTATTTTTGTTATTTATGATAAGGAGTTTTAGTATTTAGAAGATTGTCTTCATCATCCCATTTACTGTCTCTGCTAGGCACTGTCTGCTCTCAGAATGAGAGAGTTAGGTTATAGCCTAACTCTCTCATTGGACTCATTGGTGGACTATAGTCCACCGAGCTGGCCACATGCCCTCGAGAAAATATCACAGGTAGATATGTAGGTTTTCTCACGATTACGTTGTATTTTTTCTCTCTACCTACTAGTAATAAGTCTGTAAGCCTTCCTATAATTGATGAAATCAATTAATAATATATGTTTCTTTCGCCAATATTAGACATTGAAATGAAACTAGTTTTCACGGATTTTATCGCGTTATTAATCCCAACTTTTTGAACCCTTTACAGTGTCTATGTTCACGGGTAGATTGATATACTTATATACTTAATAGTTTTATATATCAAAAACTAAGTTTTTTTAGTTTTGTGCAAGCTGGTGTACCAGGTGAAGGAGAAGGATACCGAGTATATAGGTTCTATAGCCACGGGCTAGCGTCAAGCACCCTTTTGTTATTTATGTGCTATTGTAGTCTGTTTTTTTATTTGATGTTCAAGCGATTATTATTAACCATATTAAACTTAGGGATTATAATATTTTGTATTATATTAGCTCCTCATCTTGCAAAATCTTACAACAGTATACAAGCTCATCGAATACTGTTTCATAAGTTATCTTTGGGCACACAATTCGCTGGAGGTCATTGGAAGCAGGCGGCATGTAACCGTCTAAAGTCTATGGGGAGGTCTTCGTTCATCCGTGGACCTCCTATGGCTGATATGATGATGATGATACAATTGGCTGCCAGCACCTAGACCAACTTGCTCCTCTAAGATTCTATTTAAGCTACCCCATTACGATCGTTTTTACCAAATTGGGGACCCCATTATATGCATTAGTAGATACCTAAATATAATGGTAAAATTTTCTTCAGAGTACAATATGATATTTAGACTCTATTGTTAGCATCAGAGTGGGTTAAAAGCACGATTTGAACGGAAACAAATATTTAATCAATAACCTTCTATTTCTTGTATAAATCCATTATTCATTCGCAAATAGGGCTCACTACAACGAAATTTCAATACACAGTCAATATGAAAGGTACTCAGAAATTCAGCGGTCGTGCTTCAGGAGAGAATTCTTGCCATTAAATATTACACATCCCGAAGAGCTACTAGAATTAAGTTAATTAATCAATCAATCGGGGAGGAAGCATTGTTGGACGTTTTTGTTCCTTCACACAAAGGACCCTTACACAATGCTCCGTGTATTTCAACAAAGACGATGAACTTTCACCTTCCACTCATCTTACTCCTTTTGTATGCACTTTCCTCAAGAAAATTTTAGGAGGTGTAGTAATAAAAACTTTTCACATAACCATCCAGAACAAATGAGGGTAGAGAAAGTAAAAGATGTGCAAAGTACGGCGCCGGCGCCAGCAGTCCACGACAAAATGGTTTGAGAACTTCAGTCACTGAGGTACAGTTTATTAGCTGAAGAAATAACAACAAAGTACAACTTTATTGTGAGAATTTTTATGAGTTTGTGTTTTCATTTTCAAGACGAAGAAGTCTTGGCGTTTTTGCAGATTACTTAGTTGTGAAGTACCACCATATTTTTAATTTGCCGTGCTTTTATCAAGTTTGTGAATATACATTAAGACGTAATACATATTTAAGGTTGAGGCTGTAGTCCACCACACTGACCTAGTGTCGGTGACAGACTTCACACACTGATTTAATCTTAGACGCTAGAGCGAGAGAGAGAGAGAGAGATTTGAATTTGAGCATTACGTTGCAACACTACCTTACTAACTAATGACCGTTCGCCTGTAATTCAAAAATAAGATTCGATATTGCATTTGCCTCACGTGTGGTATATTCGGTTCTCCTCACTCACTGACGTAACGATACAAATTGTATCATTATAGGTTGGCAACTGGAATGTTCGATTCTCTTGGTTCACTGATGCTCGAACCTAAACTGTTACGTTACAGGCAAATGAAGCTGCTGAGCATATGAATAATACCTTCAACACTGGTGTTCTTTTGTACGGGATTGTTTTCTCAATACAATGAGTGTTACTAGGTACCGTTAAATACCATGTAATAAATACAAAATAACGAACATAACCGTTAGCAAAAGTACTTTAATCAGCATCCGTTTTCAATTCATGATCCCTCTTTACAGATCATTAATAATTCAATAAGGACGCTAATTTTACATCAAAGTACAGTGTTATTATTTCCATTGCTTATTTACAGCTATAAAATTTTATTTCTCCTGTACAAATACAGTAAACGAACCGTAAAGTCGGCTGTTAGCATTCTCGTTCACCCTTGGTTTAAATTTACATACCACACCTCCCATACGTTGAATATCGTTTTTAACAGAAACATACAATTACGCAAATTATGTAATAATACACCTGCCGGCTTCAGATAGACTTACACCGGGTATTGTGTTCGAAAATGAATCGTTTTGCTAACCGATCGTAGTGTTTCATGGACCGTAACAATCTGTTTATTTTAAGAGAAACTAAATAAGTTATGGATGATGATATGGAATAATATATATAATTGGTCCACCGCTGTTCATTCGAAGTAAAAAAAGTAAAGTAAAGAAAAGTAAAAGTACAAAAAAACTTATCTTGGGTTCGTTTACAAACAACCAGGAACTCGTATCTAACTACCTACCTTCTACCTTAAATCATATAAGTTCTGGGCGAGGCTCAAACCCACAACCCGCGCAGAAGCCAACATCTCAGCTATTTCAAACGCGTAGCATTGCAACAGAAAATTCTGCTAACATACATAAACACATCAGAAAAATATAGAATTAGGGCAAAGGAACTGATTAGAAGACGATTTGCCTTGATAATTTGACCACTTACCTAAATTTCAGGGTACTTTTAACTTGTATCTATAAAATAAATATAATAATAAAATCTTTATTTAAAACTTTTTTACAAAAAGGTGTACATTTCGCCAATTTAACAGTGTGGTTTATGATTAGGGTCTTAATAATAACTAAAACTAAAGTACACAGTTATTTATAATAGGTGCAAAAAGAAATATTCGAAACTAGAGATATGTAGCGACCTACCTGATCTAGGTTTTCATAAACCTGTGTTTCAGGATATCACTTTACATAGTAATTAAATTGGAACAATAAATTTCCTTAAAAATTAAAATTAGCGATTAACTTTATAATGATTACATATGAAATAAGACTAAGCTATATGATAGTATTTATTATACGACACAATAAAGAAACAAAAATAACACTATCATCACGCCAATATTTCTAGAGATTTCTCTGTGTCTATGTAATTGAGCGTCCCTAAATATTCTGCTAACATTACGCTAAATTTTTTTGTGCATACACTATATAAGTTTAAAATCTTGTTGAGCCTATTGTAAAGAAAAGGACCCAAGAACACGTGGCAAAAGCATGTCTAGTTTGTTTGAACTATAGATATTATAAAACAAAGTCGCTGACTGAACAGAGCCCGCTGTCTGTCCCTCTGTACGCTGAGATCTTTTAAACTACGCAACGTATTTTAATGCGGTTTTCACTACCATTTAGATAATTTCTTCCGAAAGGTTTATGCACCCTGTTTTTTTTTATCGTCTTACAGCCGAAAGGATATACGTCTACTCATCATGATCAACAATTTCTTAAGTAACTATGAAGTGCAAAAAAAAAAACGGAACTACATAGGATTCATAGATACATAGGATTTTATTAGAACTACATAGGTTTTACATAGAAAACATAATTCTTGCACTCACTAATGTACAGACGCGAGCAGGTCAAGCTATCCAAAACTGTCAAATTTTCCCAGTTGAACATGAACCTTAGTACTTTGTATTAAAGTTGAAAATCTATTAAAGACATTTGACAGATTGGGGTAGCTCTATGTGCTGGCCTCTGTACCCATGTATGTAAGGTATTTATGTCGTTACAAGTCACGAAAGACTTAGTGTTCATAAATTGCATAAGTTCATAAGTGGGTTAGGTAGCCAATGGCCCAGATGCATTATACATTAAATCACGCATATCGCTCAGCCTAAGTAGGTTTGTAATTAGTGCCAAAGCATTATTAGGCTTTAATTAACGCTCAAGTTATAATGATGTGTGAAATTGTTTGTATTTAGATGGAGATAATTAATGTTTAAGTGGAGCATACATAGATTCGTATGATAATATCTCATGTGCTTAATCCTTATTGCTCGTACTTGTTTTGTCAGTTGCATGTTACAAAATTTATGAAACAAAAAATGCAAGTGGCGTTTGGATGTGTGCCCGTTTAATGGCAATAGGCTCGCCCTCTATTACATGGGACCTAAACTTCCCGTCGAACTGTGATTGTACATTGGTACAGGTGTCTTTGTAAGGTGTGTAAGTGGTCTTTTTTTTATACCATTAAGGTGGCAATCAAGCATACGGCTCACCTGATGGTAAGCGGTTATCGTAGCATAGACACTTGCAACATCAGGGGTGCTACGTTGCGAACCCTATAAAGTGAGAGAGGAATAGTTGGGTTGGCAGTATAAGGGTTAGAGTCCCCCCACTGCCGACATAACACAGCTCAAAGCAGTGTTATTTCACTTCGATTTTCTGCAAGGCGGAGGTACTTTCCCAGTCGGGTAGCTCCAATTTGAGTGGAATTACTCCCACTATGTCCTACCTCTCTTATAAAAGTCTGCCTAACCCTTCGGGGAATACAGGCTTGATAGCATGTTATGTTAGATAAGTTATGGTGTACTACAATATATTTTTCATATTAATTTTTTGTTGGTACCTATCTTGAGAAGCTACAGCTTCAAACGAGTAAAACATCTTCTACCACATCTTCCCACAAGTATTCCTATTTACATGGAGTAAGCTCCTGCAAAATGGTCTGTCACAATTAATTACCTCATCCAACATGCATGACAATCTAATAGTGGTGATCTAGCTGCGACCCGCTTTCCGCTTTCTCTAGCACGAAGTCCTGACTGAGAACGTAGTGGAGCCACGAGAAAGGCGAGGTGAAAGTGTTAACCACTGCATTGGTCGGCCCAGTAAACCAATCCTGGTTATTAATACCAGCACTACTTATAGGTGTACTGGGGGCTAAAACTCTTATGTAGAATCACAAAATAAATATGTATGGACAATTTCACACAGCACCGTCTAGTCCCAAACTAAGTAGAGCTTTTTCTTTGGTGTGATATAATACTTAATTACTTAGTTTTTTTTTTCAAATGGTTCACTAACACAGCTACACAATAGGCTTACCTCATGTTTTTTTTACCATCAACCAATATACTGTCTCGCTGCTGGGCTCGGGTCTCTCCACAATGAGAAGGATAAGGCTATAGTCCACCACTCTGGCCTAGTACGGATGGCCAGACTTCACACGTTTCCGTCGCGAAAATCTCTAAGGCATGCAGGTTTCCTCACAATGTTTTCTTTCACCGTTTAAGCGACTGACCATTAATTATTAAAATATTTTCAATTTCACTTATACCATCCGGATGTCCAAAACGTATACGGGTTCAATCGCTCACTTCGTCGCTTCAATGTGAGGTCGTGAGTTGAACTTAATTGGACCCCGGCCGGGTAACACGGAAAGGAGATGCATCGCTCGACTGTATGGAACGCATAAATTTTGACTTGAGAATTGGACCCTGTGGCATTTTGTATTATAATTTCGCAACTGCATATCACCGTGAATCGTTTACTAAAATTAATCATAAAAGTTTGTTATTAATTTCGACGGTGTTAAAGGCTAATGAGTAGTCGACGAATGAAGTTCACTACACGATGAGAACTAAGTTATACGAGGTAGGTACATTAGTACAATGTTCAGAAGAGAAGTTTTGTTTTATCTTGCTGCATCTAATAATATTTTAAACGCATACTTAGTAAAAAATATTTATCATCTGTACCATGAAGCTTGTATTCCCCGAAAGGTTAGATAGAGGTGTACAGTAATGTACCCAGGTCGCCAGTATGTTCAGGTCCCATGTAATAGGGAGCGAGCCTATTGCCACTAACCAGGCACTAATCCAGTAACTCTTTGCTCGACCTGGTAATAGAACTCAGGACCTCAAGCATAGCAGTCGCGGTTGGGACCACTAGGGTAATGACACAGTTCTCAAATGCTACTTCAAATACTTATTTTATGAATATGAGTATAACTTAATTTTTTTCCTTCCCTTTCTATCAGTGCTATTTAACCTGGAATTGGTAGAAATTACCGTCAGTTCTAAAACTACACTACAAAACGCATGAAAATTTTCTATTTCTAAAAAGTTAACAAACAAATATATGTGATAAATTCTATCTTTTAAATGTAACTGTATTAATTCTAACACGAGTAGTGACAACAAAAAATAACAAGCGACGTTTACCCTTTCATAAAAAGTGCACAATAAGTCGAAAAAGTCACAATAGACGGATAGTGCCTAGTAAACGAGAAAGAACGTGAGCTGTTGACACATTTGAAGATAATGTGCGCATACCCCTCTGACAGGAGCTAGGCGCAAGTCACAAGCGCAGAGCGGTTTTTATGAGGATATTTTTTTATGTACAGACTCCACCAGGTCAAGCTATCCAAAACAGGCAAATTTTCTCAATTGAATATGAAACTTAACATTTTTTTTTAAAGTTGGAAATTAATAAAAGAAATTTGACAGCTTGTGTTAACTTGATGTACTGGCCAATAGATCAAGCTACCACAAGCTGTACTTTAGAAGTTTTGATGAAGATCTCCTAATTTTTTATTAAACCTATGTCATCCCAGTATTCGTTATTTGAGACTAGGGTATAGAAAATTTTTGTATGTTAAATGCAATTAAGGCAAATATAGCGATACTTTTCGTAATATCCGGTTATGGCTATTTTTGTTCACAATAGTTAATTTTGATCATGTACTCTGAAGTGACTTATGTCTTGTCTTATTTTTTTATTACCCTCATTTAAATAATGGACTAGGGGAAAGTCCTTTTAAAAAAAAAATAGTATGCTCACATGATCACATCTAATATTTGTTATCCATTATTCAGCTGGTACCTATAGCCAAAAACGGGAAATACAGTATTTTTTAAGAAACGTCTTAAAAATTGGATTTGAAATTTTACATTTCAAATTCGCTTCCGCTCGTCATTAGCGCCTTCTACACCGGACTCATGAATACGAAGCGCGCGGCGGCGCCGAGTAACGAGTATGCATTTACATTTCATCTGCTACAAATGATTCGGTACATTGCACAGGTTGTATGAAGCCGCGGTCACAATACTTGACACTGTTACCACCTGTAAACATGGAAATTGGACTACCTAAATCGTTTGTGTCGCGAAGGTAAAAATAGACTGGATGGATGCCGTATGCCTATTGTTATTAGGTACGGAGGCCAGCACATCAAGCTACCACAATCTGTCAAATTTCTTTGATTGATTTTCAACTATAATACAAAATAATAAGGTTCATATTCAATTGGGAAAACTTGTCAGTTTTGGATAGCTTGACGCGCTGGCGTCTGTACAGTAAGATATTACTGTTATATGGGTTTATAATAATAAGTTCGATCAGAGTTTTATAAAAATACACTTTATAAATACTACCGCTGCGTTTCGTGGAAACATTTTATTAAATGCTTTAATAGCTTTTTGTGTACACCTCATATGTTTCCCCGAAAAGCCTCATAAATAGTATATTTTTCCGTAAACTCCACCAAACCTAGAATATGAATAACAAAAGAATTTATTGACTGTCTGCACGTCGCCTTACATAGAACAATACAGTGACACACATGAACACTGGCCGCGAATCTATCGGATATAAAACGAAGAAAACAGACAAAATGGGAACTGCATAAAAATATCCGTGTCGGTAACAAAGTGAGGGCGAGACTACTCTTAAATAAAATAAGGCAGTTATGTAAATGACTCGCTCCGTCCGTCCCCGAGGTGCCCAGGTTACAAAAAAGCTTTTGTTCCTACGTTAGACTTCGGATATAGTGATGGGAAAAGGCGGATAAAGAAAGATGTTGCAGTCCGACCACAATTTATACGTGTACTTAACTTAGCTCAGTACGCACATGTGAAGTATGTATTTGCATATCGACTCTGTTCATTACGGAAAGACTCGATGTCAATATTAATTATATTTACCTATATTATTATAATTGACCTTCTGGGACTACGAGGTTAACGGTGAAAAATCTGCTAGGCACGTCTTGTATAACTCGAAACTATTCACGATATACATATTTAACTATATATATTTGCTAGCCCCAACTTACAGCCCGTGTTGCTAGCTGATAATGTTACTAGGATATAAGTGAATTACTATATAAGTGAAGATTTCTTTTAATCGGTTATTAATTTTTTGAGTTTATTCCTAACATACAAAATAATATCTTTTCCTCCTTATAATATTAGTTATGACGATTAAACCACCAAAAAATGTGCCATGTCCACGTTTTTTGGTAGTTAAAATTTTCACAGCATTTGATGATGCTTGTGGAGATTAAAATAAATGTATATAATGTAGGTAGTCGCGTCTGTTCTTGCAGTCCGCTACCTAATCTAAGTGTGGAGTTATACAATCCGCTGCGCAGTGTCCGCGAACCTGATTACAATGCACGCTCCCCCGCCCTATGACAGTCTAATCACGGTGTGTCAAGGGACTTATTACTTTCCGCTGCACGGACACCGTTTACCCCAGACTACCATATTTAAATCTTATAATTACCAGCCAGCGAATTGATATGACGGGACTTTTGTACTTGTTGCTTGGAGTTTCTGAGGAATCGTGGAAATGTGAAAGCTTGAAGACTGGTAATTAGAAGTGATGTGAAGTTAATAATATAGGGGAATTTGATATAAACACGGAAGTATCAACCTTGATAATACCCCCACCTCCAGGGGACCGTACAACTGTTTTATTTATACTGAAGTTAAATGCGGCCCACTAAAGGAACTTAAGATAAAACCACTGGGATACCAGATGAGGAAATTAACAAAGAAAAAACGGTAAGAGAGCAGCAATCGAACGAGGAACACATTAATCCAATGCGGAGGTAATGCAATTACATTGAATAGTTAATTGCTAATGTTTATGTTAGTCTTAGTACAGTACATCGTAAACCAGGCAAACGGCTTCGTTTACTATTATACTCTCAGTAAAATTACTTCGACGTAGATGGAGATGTTAGGTGAGCTTGCAATAAAAGCATTGATAAAACATAGCACAGTAGTCTAAAGTATCATTTTAGTGCGAATTAACTCCAATTAATGAAGTAAAGATATTTTAAACGTTGGAGGGTAGTTTGAAATCTTGATATACATCACCATTTCGAACTACCCTCACTCGACTCCTTGCATTCACTAGATTTTTTTTATAAATGACCCTTATATTGTTGATATCTAGGTTTGTCAATATTATAAAGTTGTTTCACGTTGGTTGGAAGTATTATTGTTAAAAATACATATTTTTTAATAAAGAAATGGTATTTGACTTGGTAATATATCTATGTAGAGTTAGAATCGATGCAATTATGGGCTCACCGAATATTAACATTTGTGTCCATTTGAATGACACATCAACACATGTAGTGAATTTTTTTATGGGTATAATAATTATAATTTCATCATGGGATAAAATATTTTCTCACAAACATTTATTAAAAAAAATTGCAGTACCTAACTACTAAAATATGAAACTGATTTTTGCCACTACCTGCTACTACGTTGGCTATCGTCATATAATAAAAAATAATGTATGTAACAACAATATATAAATTATTCCAGAATTCACAGTAAATAGACATTATTGGGCCAACGAAGGTGCATAACGATCAGATTCTTCGGAGGAAATCGTAGTTACACTCAAAAAACAATCTATAAATCGAATAGGGTCCTCGATATCGCTAAGGCGTAAGCTTTTGCGACATAGAATAGATACGGAGCGTTTGCCACTTGTCTAAGCCCTCTGAGCAAACTACTGAGAGCAAGGCAATGTAATGGAATCCCAATTGAGTGTTAGAACCGCACATGTACCTAATCAGATGTTAGTAATGAACTAATCCGAATCGATTCCTCACAAATTTACATACACTTAAAGTAGGTAAGTCCTACTGTATATGGGTTGAGCAACTGGTGACATAAACTGTGAAACTGAGCTAAGCGTTTTATGCGTTTCAACAAAAACAAGGTACTTGTAATTAAGAAGGACAATTTGAAAAGGAATTTTGACATCAGGGGAAGAGAATAGTTGGCTATAAGCATAAAGTGTTCCGTCAGAAGCAGTTTTGATTCCTACCTGTGGTCGAAATTTGCTTTCATAAAAAAATATAACTAGAAAATGACATAATTATATATTATATTTGTTTTCATCGCTCTAATAGGTCAGTTAGTGATTAGGAATCTTTCTTGTATGGTTACATAATAGAACTATAAAGAGCAGTAATAGCCTGGTGATATGACCCATTAGACTGCCAAGTCAAAGATCTCGAGTTCGAATCCAAGCACCTCTGACTTTTCAAAATCATGTGCGTATTAATATTTAATAATTACGGTAAAGGTAAACATCGTGAGGAAACTTGCATGTCTGAGAGAGTTTCTTGACAGCGTGTGAAGCGTGCCAACCCGCATTAGGCCAGCGTGGTGGACTAATTCTGAGAGGAGACCCGTACCCAGCAGTAGGACAGTATATCTTGATGACGCAATGAAACTATCATAATATTATCTACAATGAGATACCGACTTTAAACACGAGTGGGCTTTCTATTCGTCTTTAGAAGGACGTAAACGACTCTAATCTATTTCACCATACCCCTGGTTCCCATTTGCTATTATACCAATTAAAGTTTTGTCTGACGAAAGTCTCATGAAGACTTTCGTCAGACAAAAATCATCAATAACAACGTCGGCATTACCAACAGATTATATAGGTACACTTTCGAAGAACATTAGCTACCTAACCATACGGCTCCGGGGAACAAGACAAGCTCATTTCAAGTATGTACGAGATAGAGAGCTAATCCTAGTTAATTAGATAGGTAGCTAGACATTCGATGTAGTTGGACCTTGTCGGATATCCAGTGACAGAATATTAGAGTGGGGATAACGAGACGCGCTCTGTCTAATGAAAAATATTTATTTCTTGATTTCTGACATTTACGCGAATATTATACATTGAAATAAAACTACTTTTTACGGATTTTTTCCGCGTATATTGATATTATTAATCCCGACGTTTCGGACCCTTTACAACGTCCATGGTCACGGGTAGACTGAGGTGGTGGGCGTCTTGATGATATAATTACTGATAGCTACCCTACATTTTTTATTGTTACATGATCAATGACATTTATTACTAATTATTAATTAAAACTAGATGGAGAATCATGGTCTCTTTTAAAGTAACAATATTCAATGATCATGTTTTAGTTGTTAATTATTGGCAATCCGATTTACGCAGAACGAGCTCACAGTATCCTTTGGTCTTGCAGTTGTAGGCCTGGATTTTGGTTTAATAGAATCTATAACAGGATTCCAAGCAGGTGGTAAGACCCAGCCATCTTCTCTATTGAAATTTGGATGTTTTTTAATTTCAATAGTCTCACGAATCATCCTGGGTAGGTATCGACTTTCCTTCGCAAGGATTTGTGATTTATAAAATCTGATATAATGCGGGGCCTTGTCAAGAGTATGTTCACAAATTGCTGACTTCTTGGAACGGCGGTGTTTGACAACGTCGGGATTAATAATATCAATATACGCGAAAAAATCCGTAAAAAGTAGTTTTATTTCAGTTTATTATGGATATATACGCATAAAGTAGTGATAACCTAGTGGCATAACTGCTCTCAAATCAAAGATCTCGAGTTTTAATCCAAGACACGCACCTCTGAGTTTTCGAAATCATTATTAGTTATCACTCGCTTAAATGGTGAAGGAAACCTGCATGCGTAGGCGAGTGAAGTTTACCAATCCGCATTAGGTCAGCGCGGTGGACCATAGCCTAATTCCTCTCATGCTGAGAGGGAATCCGTGCCCAGCAGCGAGACAGTATATGGGTTGATGATGATGGATATATACGAATCTCTGATTGTTTAATGTAATGTGTCGTGTCGTGACTGGTGTTCAGCGACTTTCGTTGCTGACTGTACCGACTTATAACCGCACTTGTCTTCACTTTGCTCAATAGTCATGGTCATGGGATCCATGAAATTGGCCACAACCAGGCTGTGGTCCAGCAGTTGTTAGACCCTTCAACTGTTGGTGTTACTTGGGAGTTGCAATCATCATATAACGAAAAAATTACTTTAAAATATCAACAACTGTATACATTTATGCTCGTGACTGTAGTAAGGCGAAAGTAGTAATATAAAAAAACCCAAAACAGTAGTAAAAAAAGCAATAAGAAAATCACAAGCTAACACAAGCTTTGGCCTATAATCTGGTTCCCCCTGGCTTTGTGTCTATGTCCGGGGTGCTGTCAAATTAACGGACACATTTTCGGACCCGAACGCTACTAACATGACCCTTATATCCGTACTGAATTACTTGGATAATACGGCTTTTCAAATGTCCGAATTATTTTGGCGTGTTACGTGGACTTTGTGGGTGACTATACCATCTTTATTGCTGTCCACTTATTTGTCATTCAAAACTTTTAAATAAAGTATTAATTCGAAAAAGTGTCTTGTTTTAAATCATACGATACTGTTTTATGATTACATAAAGTAAAAATTTTCTCCATAATATATTTATTAAAAAAATACTTACAATTCTATATTATACTCAAAAACTTCTTTCTGTAAAGCTATCATTATAGTCTGGATTTAAAAAACTAGGCGCTAGGGCTCTACACATGATGTGCTCTCGTAGTTTATAATCATAGCAAAGACATTTATGAATATTAGAAAGAGTTCGACAATATAAGTCTTATATCCAATGTTCAAAATTAAGTAATCCCAACACGCGTACGTAATGAAATCGTCAACATAATAATATCATAACTTTTTACCTACACCATTGTCAATTAGCGGGACGGTATTGCATTCTTCGGTCGTGTAGTCGCCGGTTCAATTCCCGACAAAACACTGTTGTTGGTAATACGATTGAATTGATAAATATTAATGTAGTTGTCGAGATTTCTTGTGCAGATTTGTCGCATCGGGATTTGATAAAAAAAGTGTTTTAATTAAGTTGATATTCTTGTTTAGTTGCAAGATAAAAATCAGTAGAAATAGGTCTTAAAACGTGATTTTGTATAGATTGTGATGTAACAAACAGAGGTCGTTTTGATAAAGTGACTTTTTTAATTTTTAACTGCAATGAGTTTATTGAAGTAATTAATGGGTTATGAAGTACCGTACATTCAAATGTACTATAGCAGTGATAGCCTAGTGAATAATAGTGATAGCCTAATGATATGACCATTGCACTGCCAATTCAAAGGTCTCGACTTTGAATCCAAGGCATGCACCTCTGACTTTTCGAATTCATGTACGTATTAATAATTAGTTATCACTCGCTTAAACGGCGAAGGAAAAAAATCGTGAGGAGACCTACATGCCCTAGAAGTTTTTCTCGACAGTGTCCGAAGTTTGCCAACCCGCACTAGGCCAGCGTGGTGGACAGTAGCCTAATCTCTCTCAATCTGAGAGGAGACCCGTGCCCAGCAGTAAGACAGTATATGGGTTGATGATCCTCGCCGGTACTTTTTTTGGTCCCGTATCCATATAGAGGACGAATTTATGGTCATTAACCGGACACAGATCCAAAATCTGAGCTGCTATTGAGAATTAATTGAAAAACACAATAATTATAATTCTTTTCGAACTGGAAATTGAAACCAGCAGTCGCGCTTTCGATCTCTGGACCAATAGGGAAGTTCAGCAGAATTATAAAAAAATAACATTGCAGTGACGAACCAGCAAACGAATTAAATTATTTTATAAGCTATTATATTTACGATGTAATTAAATTAAACAGGAGGTTCGCTACTACATACTTTAAAAATGCTTGAGTATTAACTTCGATGCCAAAACATAATGAGTGTGCACTGGCTGACTTAAAGCAATGAAGATTTATTTAATCTAAGCATACTAAAAATGTTTCTTTTAAATAACATTTTTACCTATCATAAATTAACAGAAGGAAACGTGTTGCTGATGAGTTTGTTGCGCCGTTTCTTCTTCCCAGCCAAAACACTAGGAAGCGGTGACGGGTGGGCGTTTTGGTTTTGTCTTAATGTAAAAATGATGTCCAAAAAGTACTACCTAGTACTCTATCTAAAATAAATTATTTATTGACTTTGACTGAACATTGACTACACGCATTGAGACAAAGTTAAACTTAAAACAGCAGTGTAAATGGTAATTTAATTCTAATTTATCGAAAGATTTTTTAATGATAATTCCTAATCTTACTCACACGAGAAGCGCAAAAGACTACCTACTACAAAGCTATCAGTCAATTAATCTCTATACGATTGAAATGTCATGGTCACCATAAAAGGGGATCGAAGATGAAGATAGGGAAGTTATTGGTGCCTGATCGATACGTTTTTATAACCTAAATGTTTGTTTATGTAAAGATCGAATGTCCGATTTAAAAGATTGTTCCAAATTTAATGCTCTTTTTTTATACCACTCAGGTGGCAAACAAGCATACGGCCCTACCCTTACCTGATGGTAAGCGGCTATGGATGCTTGCAACACCAAGGGTAACACTTGCGCGTAGCCAACGAAAGAGGTTGACAATATAAGGGTCAAAGTCCTCCCACTGCTAACACAACGTTTACTCGAGGAGCACTGGCACCTATCTCACTGAAAGAAACGACACAGCTCAAAGCAGTGTTATTTCAGTTTGATTTTCTGCAAGATGTAGGTACTTCCCCAGTCGGGTAGCTTCAATTTAAGTGGAATTACTCCCACTATGCCCTACCTCTCTTAAAAACTCATTTTAAAATGGTTATTTTTGAAAATTCCTATCAACGAAATAAATTTTATACCTATTGTAAATATAATACATCATTATGTTTTTGTAACACCGAAATTTTCTTAGTAGTTAAAATTTTAAAATAAGAATTGATTTTAGAAATATACTGTGGCTGTTTGTTTAGTAAAGTTTAAAGATTGACTAGTAGGTAAGCAAGTTGTCAGCTAACTACCCAGGGCGCATATGGAACATATTTTACATGTCGTCACTTGTGGAGAAGTTTTTTAATGGACAAATTACCATTTTAAATTTGCAGACTACTTGATGATAAAAATGGAATCATGTACTGAATATGTATTCGGAATTACGATTTACTTGCAATGCATGCTTAAAAAGCATTCGTAAAGGCTATAGGAAAATACATACTGATTAGGAAATGCGAGACCCGAAGGTTTTGATAAAAAACAAAAGGGAATACTAAAATTAAAAGGGTAATCTAACATATTTTTCTTTAATCATATTTCAATTCTAGAATTTAAATTGTTAACGACAAGAAACTTATGCGCAGGATTCTGTAGCGACATCTCGTAGTATCAAACTGTAACTTTCGCTTACTGGATTCGTCAATAGATGGCCCTATGTTCCTTCCTTGTTTTTATTTTTTAAGAACACCAGTGTTATTTAAACATTTTATAAAATTTTAAACATTAAACATTGATATTATCAATGTTTAATGTTTAATTCATATTTTGCCTGAAGTTTAAAGTTTTGAAGTAACTAATGAATAAGATCGCGTATGCTTTTTTTGTTCTAACTTTCAGGAAGACAAATTTTTCAACTGCCAACATTTTTCAACTGTCGAATCATATAATTATATAATAAAAAAATTGGCAATTAAGTACCTTGGTACGTACGTCAATACGGTCAACATTAGTCTCATAATTAATTCTGTTATGTAGGTACTTAATGATAATTATTATTCTAAAAAAAGTTTACATCACTACCATAAACATTACTATGCGACCTTTTTGCTAACTGTACCTAACTAAAATTAGAACACTGGCTCTGTGTAAAGGCACCCTTAACTATCTCATAAGTCTCAATTAGAGGCAACTGTTACATACATATTAAAGCCACTGCGTGTACTCTAGTGAAGTAAGTATTACATAATCAGTAGTGGTTGTAATTAGTGTTTGTGAGGATGGAATGGTAATTTTGACGATTTATTTGGCGTAAGTTCAATTTTGCCTTCTTCTTGTAACATTTTCATTAGCTTCATCATTATTAACTGCACTGCCGGTCACAGGTCTCCTCTCAGAATTAAAGAGGTTAAGTTATAGACACAGTCGAGTGCTGGCCTTGGCAGATTTATGTATATGGCAAGCAGAAATGCTGTATCATATAGATGGAAATGGTGGGAGAGATGTACTCCTGAAAGTCTTCACTATCATCAATATCACCAAAGTATATAGGTACTTTATGTAACAATATCGCAAATTCCGAGATGGACTGAGTTTGTGTTTTTTTCAAACTAATCGCAGAAACTACTGGACGGATTTTCATACAGTTGTCACCAATAAAAAGAGCTATTATCTAGGGAAGTTATAGGCTATTAATTTATTAACATACCCAGTGCGAATCCGGACGCGTCGCTAGCTGTCTAATAATAATGTCCTAGTTCTTTCATCATTGGCATAGCATGCTTAATATCTATATTTAAAACTCTAATACTGATAGATAACGCACAGCCTAAACCAGTGGCTCTAGAAGTATGAAATTCTGAATAAGATTTATTTATTGTATTAAAAAAAAACGGTATAGCTGCTGGTTCACTGCCAATCATTTTTTTTATTATTTTCTTATTAATAATACATAACAAGGAAAAGTAGAAACAAGATACTATCCAGGAAATTACATACAATAAAGATTAATTTAAAAAAAGTTTCAGTATGGACACTCAGATATTATTCTTGGATTTTTGTCCTACTTTCGAAAATTATTATTACCATCATATCTATGCACCAATTTACATTAAATTCATCCTTAGGCTCGGCACTGTAAACCATCCTTTTCAAGGTACCAAGAAAAGTCCTATCCAAAAACTAATTCATAATTAGACATTTCTTACCCGCAAATTGCTGAGCCTGGTACACATAATAGGTACCTAGTAAATCACTATTTACTGTCCTAGCTTACTGATCAACTTGTTAAGTAGTAACTACCTACGTCCCGTGGGTCTGTATAGGGCCTTACTTCAGTGTATGTATTTAGGTAGTAATAAATGTTGGTTAGAATAATTTATGTATGATTTTATGAGCTGACGTGGTATGAGTTAGAAATTAAATTATTCGTTTTGAATTGGACAGCGGTGTTTTGAATGTTTTTGTTTAGATATTTTACGATGTGGTGCTTTTTACTATCATTTTGTGTATTGTGTATCAATTTTTATTGTAATCGGCGTCGTATATAAGTATTTCAAATAAACACACGTATTTCAGGAGGTTTTTTTTTTAATATTTAGCTTAAAAGGAGAAATTTGTGTTTTCGCTAAAGAGAGTAGGGTTTTCTTTAACTGTAACTAAATTTATCTAAATATCGAGTTTTAATTTCAATTACTATGTAATTGTAGGATAAATATGGTGCTATAATTAGGCATGTCAATAAAAACATTTTAATTAAGCGCGTTAACAGTTAAAGTTACAGTGTACTTTTAAGGTGACCATTTAAATGAACCTATCAGCTACCATGTCTCCAACATCACTCACTTGCCATAATGGGACATTCCTAATTTAAAACGCTAGACACTTATAGCCTCAAAAAGAGGGACATTAAAATAACTGTCAAACAGTAGAGACTTTAAATATAATGAACTATTATAAATCGGGCAATTAACCATTTTAAAACCCTCTAACATGGACTTATGTCTCGTTTCCTTGGCTTTTAAATAAGACGCTTGTGAAAGGAATTAAAAAGTGCCTAGAAAGCATTTTAAGAGCCACGATGGGTGTCGTTAGAATTAATTATCCTTAACTAAGCGAGCGTACCCTACTTTACCGCATTAAATAGGTAAGTATAGATGTTACTAAAGATGAAGAGATAAATAAGGTAGATATTAATAATTGAACTTGATTTTTAGAACTAATTGTTTTCACAGATACAACAGAAATAGCGTTTATCATATTATCAAGGATCTGTAGCACACATAACAGAAAAACAAATGTTTCGATCCTCTGGAGGGTCATGGTTTCGTTACTTTTTTGTTTGGAATTTATTTTTTTAAGCTTCTTGGTGTACAAGGTACAATAAAAAATATTCTTTCAATTTATCTCAATTCAATAAATACGCGAAGAAGCTGATAAGTTAATTTTCTCTCAATTACTAATTATTAGATTGTTGTCATTATTATATGAATAAAATGTTTTATATGGGTTAAAAGACCATATTCGACTGTCCATACATTAGGTCACACAACTAGTCAGTAATAATAATATATACCTACTCTTTATTGTACAACAATATGTATCAAATTACAGAACATAATCTATAGAAAAAAACATAGGTATAGGCGGCGTTATCACTATCAGCGATTTCTTCCAGGCAACCTTTGGATGAATGGACTGACAAAACTCAACAAAAAAATGGGGTTGATGGTGTATACCTATAAATTATACATAACATATAAATAACAAACTAAAATATATACATATATAAATACATACCAATATAAGAGAAATACAGTAAATAAAATAGATCGAATTACGACGACAAAATATTATAATAACAAAATTATATCAACAAATAGTGTTCCTTCATAAGTCGCTAACTTACTCAGAATACACGGGACGAACATTTATAAGTCATCGCCTCCGAAAGCTCTATTGATCTAATTTGTCACCTCTACATATCTTTTCAAATCTCCCAATAAGAAATCAGCTCATTTTACAATCGTAGTATCGATATTTTATACAACCGATGACATAACCTCAAAACTGTGTGAACATCATAAAAAATTAAGCGCGGGCGGAACACGTAATAAGTCAGTAGATATCATCAGCAATAAAATTTGAGACATAAAACTGTATTGGTTCCTATGGCTTTATTTGTTTTACTTGCTGGGATTTACGTGGGTATAACACTTGTAAAGATTGGACGTCGACGCCGTGGGCCTCTTGTAGTCGTTGCAGTTCTGAAATTGAAAAAAAAATAGAAAACACAAAAAAATACTACTATGTTCAAGCATTTTTTTATAAGCATACGGGCCGCCTAATGGTAAAACGCCAACACGGTAGGCACCAATCGCCGATCATCGTGTCCTTGGTCGGGTTGATGCCGTTGGACAGTGTAGAAATCGGTCGATCGATCAATATTTGGTTGATGTCAACGGCCTTGGTCGGGAGCGCATCACTCGCGATAGTCAGCGTCCGTGGTCAGTCCCGACCGTCTGGAACGCTGTCGTCCGACAACAAAAATCGGTTGACCCGACCAAGGACACGATGGTCGGCGGTTGGTGCCGATCACGTAGAAGTCCTTTAAGCGACAACCGCAGCCGATAGACACCAGTAGTGTAACTCGTGTGTTGGAATCTCATTACCTCAGTTGTTAAGTCTCATATGCCCAGTAATTTCTGTGTATTTGGTGTATGTATGTAATGTGGTGTGCCTGAAGAATCGATAGTTAGATATGTTAGACACTGTTTTTTTATCTGATAGAATATTAAGCTGTGGCTTAAAAGAATATTCAATTAAAAAAATAAGTTTATGTCTACTTTCTTTGTCACCGATACAAAACGGATTATTTAATAATTGTCATCCTAAAGGGCTATTTGAGACAAAATATATCATATAGCGAACTAGTCTAGTCCTTCTCCAAGGTTTAATCTATCTATGTACCAAATCGGTTCAGCGGTTTAGACTTGAAAGCGTAAATAGACAGACGCATTTTTATAATATTAGTAGGAATAACCTAGGATTCTATGTCTCATATAATATTAACTCCCAAACAACATAAATAAACTCACAAACATTCGCCACCAAGCGTACCTACCTATCTGAAAGTGACATTATAGAAAGTCTATACAAACCTATAACCTATATTTTTCAGTTTTGTACGTTGAGGAATGTTCAGAACTAAGTACATGCTTGCCGCCGTAAATGCTAAACAAGCGTAAATGTAACTCAATATTTCATAATAAAAACATTATACATCGTTAGGTAACTGTATGTCACGCTAGAGCGATGAAAATATTTTATATATTATGGACCATAAAAATATTATTGTTCTGCTGTTTCTTGGTGAAAATGCGCCATCAATCATTTCTATTGTTTTGTTTTGTAATAACTTGATGTAAACACTGAACGGTAACAGAAATACTCGTAAATATTTACGATGGCATGATTTTAGTAACATACATTAAAATTGGAGGTGTAGGCAAAATATCAAATTCCTTTGATAAAATCAAGATCTCTATAAATATTTTGTCAGTAAATCTTCATTCAACGGATTCAACTTGTTAGTTTTAAATAAATAAATTAGCAAATTTGGACCCCTCTGGATGTTTATTACTCAATACATACATACAAAACAGCCTCAAATTCAAATTTCGAGCTGCTAATTGACTTAAGAATTTCATAATAAAACCCAATAATACTTTCCTTGACCTGGAAATTGAATCTATAGGACCTCAAGCTCAGCCGGCTGATGACCGTGACTGGCGCTTGTTACCACTAGATTAACGTCAAACAAACGATTAGACTGAAACTAATGATTAACAACTAAATGACAAACCTAATGAGTATCTATTAAACGACTAAACTAATAATGATCAACTAAACGAAAATAATATCGCAAACAATAAAGTTGAATACTAAATTTTACACTTTAAATGTGTTTTAACAAAATCTATTTTAATCAAGTGCCAGTATATAAGATTCTTCGTAAAATTACCTCTCGAGCTTTAATTATTCAAAGTCCTCGATATCGGGAACTATTATACTCATACGGGATCTTGAATAACGAGCTCTCGTGCAGATAGGATTACCTAGTTTCAATCTAGTTAATCCTAAAAGGTTTTGCTCCATAACTATCGAGATGGTGAATGGAGATGGAACATCTATCAAAGATTGAGTTTCAACTTTATTTTGCTTGAGTTTGTATAGTTTTGTTTTTTATATCTGGTATCGATTTGACGTTATCGTTACCTGGAGAACTAACAAGGTCGCATTTGGTTATTCTTCTGCAATCAATTCATAATTAGAGTCTTACGTATTAGATCATTTGTAATTAACAGAATCATATTAATAATTATGATAATTCATCAAAGGCTTTTTAGCCCAGATGATCTGTTTTTTGAGATATTTTTATTTATTAAGCAATCATATTTTTGTCGTCAGCAGGATTGCAGTAGTACTGTATATCTAAAGATATATTATTAGGCTAATGGAGACCATCCGGTGTTGAGGGTTGCCTTTAATAAATAAACAATAGAGGCTTTATGTATTACAAAAAGCAAATCTCGATGTTCTTTTAATTTACTGACAATTTATCTTTCTTCATCATTTGCAATTCTATGGTTTGCAAAATTACGAGATGTATTTTTTCTTAGATATAACTGTGTTAATTGTGTTTCTTTTTCTTTCTATTTCATTGATCCTAAAATATACCGCTAAACTGTGTGTGTTTTCTAGTATACCATTGTCTAATTGTTCTTTCGTACGTATGTGTAAAACAAAAATACAGCAACTCCAGCGAGTGCGCCATATTTAACCGCAACATTACATACAGTAATTATCGAGAGACGACAATTGGAACTGACAAATTAATAGAGATGTTCGACACATCCCGCCGCTAACTACTAATCGCCACTTCAACTGTGAAATGGTGTGAAATTTTGAATGCATCTGAACGCTTCAAGGATTATTGGCGGTAAAGCGGTTGGTTTGAGTGTAATTACTCTATGAACGAACGTGTTTGGTTATTAAACCAGCAAAATTATCATTATACTTTATAAATTTCTTCGTTTGTTATCGCATTGATCTTGGTTTTACTAATCCCAAGGGAATATTCCGTAATCTTTTCCTCTTTGGTGTTTAACACCATATTAAGAACCTACTCAAGTTTCAAGTTAACCAAATTTCAAGTTTGTTAAGGACAGGCTTATTTCCTTTTCCTTTCTTTATTTTCTTTCTAACAAAATGAATTCGAGATCAGGCGTTCATTGGTTGGAAATGCAAATGACTGCCACTTGTTATATAATTCATCTATTCTCCATGTAATCGGTATTACCTCACCCTAATATAAAAACATACTCAAACAGCATTACTGCTGCTTTCAAACGCTAAGGATAATAAAGCTTTATTGAGTTATTTACCGGTAATAAGATAATAGTGTAATCCTCATCGATTATTCCAAATAAGTGCCAGGGGACTAAAGATGGAGATTTACGTTCTTCCCCCTAACTTTGCACAGATTTTTGGCCAAATCTATTTCCAATTGATATTTGATTTAGTCCCACGATTGCGTTATGAAAGAGGGTGGTCACTGGCCGTATTCAATTTAATTCCTTTTCATTTTTATATAATAAGGGGCTGCTTATTCTTTTGGGATTTCAGGCTTTGAATAAATTGTTTTGTTTATGCAAAAGCTGCTTGTGCATGTTCTTTATTGATATGATTATTACTGAAAAAATTCAATATAACATTATATTGATTGTTAATCTGTTCTTATTAATACAATTATTCTGCTATTTCGAATTACAGACCACAATGAACCTTAATTATTCAATGTTTTGTGGTAACATTATTGCAATTGGGCTAGTTGTTTTAAATCTTCCTTCCAAAACAAAAACTCACTCTTCATACGAGTATCGTTGAGTAATAACGTAATATTAATCGGATATTAACTCCACTAACAATGAATCAGTTGTCTCATGTAACATCATTTACCCCATAACGACACATAGACGCTATAGTCACTTATTAATACGGATCATGCGGCGTCAAGTGCCAAGTTGGAATGTCTCCAAGTGGACTCTCCATCGAATTTGGCAAGATTTCTGATAGCACCAGATGTCACACACATACACCTGCAAAAATTTCTAGTTGTTCCCCAAATGTTGGCTTTGGAGGAAATTTTATTTGTCCTCCGAGTTTGATAGTTTGTTTTTGATTTTACAGTGGGTCTGATTTTCTTTAATATTTTATTAAATATATTTCTTGAATATTGATTTCGTTCCACTTTTTACTTGTAGTGATAATAGGTTTATTATCACTACAAGTAAAACCTTAACCTGATTCAGTATTGACTTCTTGTTGTAGACTGATTCAATATTCAATATACATAATTGTATAATTCAATATATAATATTCAAAGAAGTCAATACTTGACTTCTTTAATTGAAATAATTAGTTGGTCAGTGAATGGTAGATACCTACCATTCACTGACCAACTAATTATTTCAATTAGTTCAACAAAAATTTTTGTGCATCTTCACTGTAGGTATGTTACATCTGTTAATATAATTCATTTTATAATTTCTTTGTGATGTGAATCTTACTAAACAAATTACCCTTTGCAAACAGAGTATATCTCCGATGAATACTCGCAACATTTACTTTACCAATACAAAACTAAAACATTTTTTCTTTTATTTCGAACGAAAAAATACCCATAATATATGTAACTACATAAATATTTACTCACTAAGTAAAGTTTGCCATCTCATGTCGTAAAAAACATTATATAATTTGCATAAGAAGTTTGAATGGGCAGGCCTGAAAGCCTCCAGTCGCGTCTGGCATGTGAATTGCTTTTTTATATACGTTAATATTGACTCTCTTACTTACGGCTACCGCAGAGCTTACATGAAGACCTCTGACGTCGGGCTCCTATTCTTTATTAAGTACCTATTTTACTTTTAAAAAGAATTTACTTGTTATGGCCGCCGATTAGTATAAACTTTTATTTTTATTTTCGGCCGAATAAGTACTCGCTCTCAAGAAGAATTGGTATGGTAGCGTTAGTGGTAAAATAATAACAATTAGGGAGGGGCTCGTGGCTTAGTAATTTCTAAGCTGATCAACCGATCTGCAATTATAAGCTGCGCTTGCCGCGTTAAGTCTGGATAGGTGACCATCACTGACCTCTATAATACATATTATAGAGGTCAGTGGTGACCATACTTAAAATATAGAGACACCTCCGTAAAGTCGTCGGTCCTGATTTTCATAGTCCTGATACTCATGACAACCGTAAATTCTAACCCAAAAAGCTTGTAAACCAGGTCTATCTTGCGAATATAAGTACGTTCAGCAACGAAAGTCGCTGAACACAACTAAATTTTGAAAACATGACAGCTCCAAAACTTGTCAACAGATTTTTTTAATATGAAGGTAAGGTAAATATTTAATAGTCATCTATGCAATGATTTCGCACAACCTTCACAGGTCAGTAACTTCATATTAAAAATCGTATTGAAGATTGCAACATGTTCAGCTACTTTTGTTGCTGACTGTACCTATTGCTCTGTAATTGAGTTCTGCAGTATTTAGCTGCATCTTAGACTGACTGATCTGGTTAGACAGGAAGCTGATCCCAACACAGAGGGAAAAGACTAAGAGTATGAGGATTAGTAGGAAAATAATTGTTTTTTTTTATGAGATTCAAAATCATCTACATTATTACTGGTAGGTAGGTACTGCTTATTCATAGAGAGCTAAACATTCAAAACGTTTCGTTATTAATATTTTTTATATCAGTCCGTTCATAAATATTAATAAACTTTTTTCTTCAAGCTTTTAATGTTTATGAATTTATGTAGATATGGTTTGCGTAATTAAGTAGTTTGTATTTTTCTAGGAGAGAAAATATCTTAAAGCATGTTTATGCACTTCAATAAGGTGATTTGTATTCTAGAAGTGTAGATCATTTCTCTGAACGTTAGTTTATATTTATGTTTATGGAGAAAACAGTAAAGTTTACCCCTTGAAGGGGCCGGAACCAAATAATCAAACGCCGAATAATATCGGGGTGTTATTTTTCAACTTTATGACGTCATCTGGTGGCGCCACGGCTGCAATTTAACGCGTCATTCAACTGGCAATTCATGATCACGATTTTTTTGGTGATTTTCAACGCACTTCTTCTAAGACCCCGGACTGATACCAGGAAGTAATTATAAAATCTTATTGGGTTAGTTGTTTTCTTTTAAATTAATCTTTAGAATGTATGATATAGTAATAGTGTTATATTTTTTTTCTTATAGTTAATTTTCAGTCCGGAATAATAATTCCGGAAAATATAACACTATTCGTAATGCATTATAAACATAATATATAGTAAGCAATAAATATCTACTAAACTACATATTTGATGAGACAAAAAATGCAAGCCCATTTTAATTATATTCAACACGCAGAAAAATTTAGTAGAAAATCAAAATCTAAATCCAAAATTAATTAAAGAACAATTGTTTGGAAATGAAATCCTATTCGGAAAGATTTAAGATAAGAAATCAATTTATTCTTTCCCACTACCCCAAATATCCACTTCTGTTTTAAATCAAAAGCGCCCCAAAAGAGTATTTGATTTCAAATTTACTGATCCAAATCAAGCAACCCGCCCGCAGCAATTATTGAGAGAGGTGATAAAAATCTGTCAAAACAAATAAATTATTGCCATGTTATGGGAACTAGTAGGATATGATTGTGATTTATGATATAATACTTTTTGCAGTATCCGAAGTTGGCCTTTTAAGCGTGGGAGATATCGTTATAGGTTTTCTCCCACATCATAACATAATTACAACATAAATATGATACGTATTAAAGACAGAAACCAACCTTTTTGGTCTTTTTAAATTGTTGAACTTCAAATTTCCAAACTGTAAAACCCAATAAAATTTTCATTTCACATGGTAATTGAACCCAGTACACTCAGCAACCGATGTGAGAAATATTTTTATTTTATTATTAAAGGAAAACTTACAGCTGTACAGTCATAATACACAATTAAAAGAAACAGAAGATGGCCAATTACAAGTTTTCACGTGATTACTTAAATAACAAGAAATAAAATATGATTTGGTCTTAAACATAATTTGGAAGTTGTGGTTTAACGATCAAAAGGACAGTAGTTAATATAATATGATATAAATATAATGTAAATTAGATATTTGCATAAGGGGACTAAGCATCGAAGAAGTTTATACAAAATAATTTTTTCAACTTAGAAGTGCTAGTTGTGTGGTAGGTAGGTACATTGCGGGGTCACGCGGCTATGGTATCATAAGTTATCGATCATCGGCGGCAATGTACCGTAACTAGCACGATATTTCTCGCATCGTTTAAATGAGGCATAATACAGAGGCGACAAAAACAAAAGATTATACATGTAATAAACTTTATGAAGATTGTGACGTACCTACTACTATTAGTATTGAAATAAAATATTTTTTACGGTTTTTATTGCATACCTATATTGATATTATTAATCCCGACGTTTCGGATCCTTTACAGCGTCCAGGGTCAGGAGCGAAACTTTGGAATTAAAGAAAAAGTTGAATTACTGTTTTTATTAATAGTAATTCAACCTGCTTCATCGTCATCGTATCGATACTTTGACACGATTTGACGATCACGTTTGATAAGAGACCTTTCTTAGTTCTACGATAAGATTTAGCTCTTTCCTACGATTGGTTTTGCATACATACGCACATCACGTCTGTATTCCCGAGGGGTTCGGTAGAGAAATACCAATACACAGTAGTACACAGAGTACACCCACGGGGGTGAGCCTATTGTCGTTCATTGGGCACAAATTCAAACTCCGAGCTAGTACTGAGAATTTCATAGAAAAACCCAATAACAATTTTGCTCGACCTGGGAGTCGAACCCGAGACTTCTAGCGTAGCAGTCACAGATACAACAACTAGACTAATGAGGCATTCGAGAAATCGCTTTTGATATATTCAAAACTATTTCAAACAAAAACAAACCTTAAAATTCTATTACGGTACACTCACTACATATCACTGACGAGTAAATCACTCTATTCCACATACCTACTTACCCAAACACCTAGATTTCCTCTACAAATCTAAACGGCACTAACATACATTAACACAAAAACCTTTCCTCTGAGCGATCTGATACCACCATTGTTTCGGCTAGCCTGCTTAGCATACCAACCGTGTTTACAATCCATGAATATTAGACGTATCAGTGTACCCTGACATTGTGTTGAAACAATCTTGAGTGATAAAAGCACATACTTACACTAAAATCACTCAATAGATTTGCTTACTAGAGAAGAAACTATTTTGACATATGGACCATAGAATATTGATTCGAGTGCTTCTTCTGATCATAGGGTCGTGAGTTCGATTCCCACAGGACACAAATATTTGTGTGGGTAAAACATGAGTATTTGTGTTTGTCTGGGTGTTTCTTATGTATTATAAGTAAGTATTTACAAAAAAAAAGTATATAAGTATTATATCCATTGTCTAGTACAAGCTCCTAGTACAAGCCTAGCTCCTAGTCTCAACCTATAGTACAAGCTCTGCTTAGTTTGGGACTAGATGGTGTTGTGTAAAATGTCTCAAAAATACTTATTTATTTATTTATAGAAGTAATGTCAAGTTTTTGTGTATAGTTCCTAAGCATATCAATTGATTATCTTATTGAAACCGGCCGTGAATGGTGTGTAATGTATGGACACGATTTGCGAAGTAACTGAACGACTGGTTTGTGTATATGGACAAACACGCATCATCAACCCATATACTGTCCCACTGCTGGGCACGGGTCTCCTCTCATATTGAAAGGGATTAGGCTATAGTCCACCACGCTGGCCTAGTGCGGGTTGGCAGACTTCACAAACCGTCGAGAAAAATCTCTAAGGTATGCAGGTTTCCTCGCGATGTTTTCCTTCACCGTTTAAGCAAGTGATAATTAATTATTAATACGCACATGAATTCGAAAAGTCAGAGGTGCGTGCCTTGGGTTCGAACTCGAGACCTTCGACTTGGCAGTCCAATGGTCATACCACTAGGCTATCACTGCTTATCAAACAAACGACAAACACCCATACTCGGAATAACAAGAAAAATTTAGGTCATAGGTACCTCTTTCCTTGCGGGAACTGAACCCATGGCCTATAACATAATGACATATGACATAATGACCTGAAGGACGACGCTGATATTGAGCGAGAAAGGAGAGCACTGTCGGTGAGGGCGAATATGATTGCCCGCAGGTTTGCTCGTAGCTCCAGGGATGTGAAAATTACCTTGTTTCGAGCCTACTGCACATCTTTTTATACGAGTAGTCTGTGGGTATCATATTTGCAGAGATCCTACAGCGCCCTCCGCGTTCAGTATAACAACGCGCTGAGGACGCTGCTCCGGATGCCTCGCTTCTGCAGCGCATCGGGAATGTTCGCGAGCGTCCGCATTGACTGTTTTTATGCCAGTATGCGCAAGAGGGCCACCTCGATAGCGAGTAGAGTGCGGGGCAGCGGCAACGGTCTCCTTTCAGTTATTGCCAGCAGGTTGGACGGGCCGTTCATGCAGCACTGGCAGGCCTTACATGCACCCATATATCAAGCTTGGGGCAGGTAGTAAATGAATTAAATGATTCTGACATGATTTAATTCATTTACTACTTAATTTCGCTAATTTCGTTATTTATATTATTTAATTTTAATTTAATTGTAGGTATCTTTAGAAAAATATGGACTGATTTATTGTCTGAAATAAAATTATTATTATTATTATATGAAAAATTATGTTTTTAAACGCATCCGCGACACAGGACAAAATCCGGCATTAAAAAAATCTTACTAAATTTTTACATCAAATGAATGATGACGTTCAAATAGGCTCATTTCCTAGTGGCGTACTTCAAAAGTATATTGAATGTTATCACCCTTAACTAAAGTATAAATAGAATTAAAGTGTACATAAGACTTTTTGCTTTGACTCAGCGCTGGAGGGAAATGTAGGGTATGATAGGGTATACATATAATAGAATTTGTTGTCATTAATTTTAAATTGTTTTTCTTTCAATGAGTTTACTACCTCAGCACTTGGGTACTGCAATACAACAATACCTACCCTTTTTTCGATTTGATTGTTACTAAAGAAAATGTTGAATTAAAATATACCTATTTAGGTTGTATGAACCTTCAAGGATTTTAAAGTTATTTTTCTAAATAACTTTAAAATCTTAGCATGGAAAATGCCAAAAATATACAAAAAGATAGTTAGAAGGTAAGGTGGCATCGTTCGACATTGAACTAACTGTAAAGGTAAGTTGTGTCGGTTGAAAAGCAAAAAAAACTTGCATTTCAATAGGTATTACTGACGTCACCATACAGACGTAAATTCAGTATATGAAAGAAAAATTCGACATGACGGGTAGGTATCGCGGTGGCTTAGTGGTCATAGCGTCTGGTGTACCTAACCAGAAGACGCAGGTTCGAATCCTGCCCGCGGTCGAATTTTTCCTTTTCTAAATAACTTTAAAATCTTAGCATGGAAAATGCCAAAAATATACAAAAAGATACTTCAAGGATTTTTAATATATTATTATGTATGTTTTACGTTATACATTGTTAGATACTACTACATGTTATGAGTGACGAGTTATAGGTAGGTAAGCTTCGCAGTTTCTATAAGCTTTCGTACAAACATTCTGGGAATTGTGCAAGTTGCATTGGCCATACAAACTCCCACACAGACCTTAACTGACAGTTACTTTCAAAACAATTACGCTTCCACTTCTTGGAATGTGAAACACAGTTACGAAGCTTGATGAATCCTTGAGCAACAATATTTAGAAGGCTTACAATACTAAAGTATCTAACATTTACTAGAATAGTACCAAAATAATACAATCATTATTAACTTGATATAATTGTGCGGATTCACGTTTGGTGTAGTGGCTGAGCGATCGGTTTTCGCGCCACGAGTTGTCTGGGTTCGATCCAAATACGAAAACAATATTTGTACGACCTACAGTTTGTTGTTCCAGGTCTGGGTGTTTCTGTATGTGAAAGTTTGTGTTTGTAAACGCACCCACGATACAGGAGAAAATCCTAGTGTGGGGCAACGTTTTTTGGATAACAGTTATGGATAGCAGGTCAAGCTATTCAAAACTGTCAAGTTTTCCCAATTTAAAATTAACCTTATTATTTTGTATTAAACCTTTAAAGAAACCGCGGGCAGCAACTAGTATCGAAATATATAAAACTCTACAAGAATATCCTAACATGTTCGCCGCATACTAAGCCCCTGAATCACAACTGCAGTGAAACACGTTCAGTCTATCAAGACAGACATCATCACGATTCAGTAATTTGCATATAATGACTACTTAAAAAGCAACTAACATGAATTGTATGGCTGTTAACTGAATGTGTATCGTGCAAGTTGTCAACGCTCAATCTTTGATTACTTTATTGCCGGAGGATGCGCCGAGAATTATAAGGTTCATGAATAATTCGTAATCGGATTCCATGACATGGAGGTGGTCTTTGATCTGAGAATAATTGCAGTAAGTTAAAGGACTAAATAAATAGTCACCTTGATTGTGTTTTATAATTACGTATTTTGGAAAAAAATAATAGAAATAACCATTGTATAGTACCCCTAGCTATGCTTAGTTTGGGGCTAGATGGTGCCATGTAATTTTTTTTATGAGATAGGAGATAGGTTAGCTTTTGACTACAATCTCACCTGATGGTAAGTGACGAGGTGGTCTAAGATGTAACACGCTTTACTAGAAGATTCACTCGTGACTTGAAGGCCCCAAAATTGTACACCTCAGGAAATACAGACAGCAGCTGATTCCATTTCCTCGCTGTACGGATAATGTAAAATGTCCCAACATTGTTTACTATTATTTCTTCTACGTACTGATTGTCCTTAAACTTTCTATGGACTAGACCAGCGTAGTGTACTATAGCCTAATCCTTCTCATTCGGAGGACCCGTGCTCAGCAGTGGCACAGTATATGGGTTGATAGTTGATGATGATGATTCTAGGGACTACGATGTATTTTGATACATTCTGGTAAATAATTATCTGACGTAAATTTCAGCTGAAAGAAACATAATTATATTATTATTCGTGATACAATGGGTCTCTGCGGCTAGTAACCATTCTGTTGTATTGTGAATTTGTTGAAAAATTCAAAGTGATTTTTCAAAGAATAACTATTTTACTTCTAGATGATAGACTTTATCATAGACTTCTAAAATACTTAAATGTATAATTCGAATACGAATACGGTCCTACACTGTTGAAAGTAGGTGTCTTTTAGTGAACACCACTGAGCCACGATGTTCAGGTTTTTTCATCCAGTCGTCACTCCATCTGACTGTCTCACACTACGCTTGTCTCGACGCGATCTCCAATGTTAGATAGTTAGATAAATATTTCATGAAAAATCAAAATCCATCACAAAGTCTGTTTTACACAACCCTAAACTACCCAACATAGTCCACATTATTCGCAATTTGTAAAACAAAAAAGGAACAGCACCTCGTTAACATATGCATGCTGTTGATACCGTAAGTACACAACTCATTTCCTTTCCCCGATCCGTTCCGATGTAAAGCAGTGTTGTACGGCGCCGTCTATTTTGGTATTCTGCATTCTCTAGCAATACATGGAACTAAGAATTTGGACTGTTTGTAGGACCGGAACTTTATGGTCGGAAACATTACGTAGTTCACGTTTTAGTTGAGAAATTGTGTCATTTGTAAATTACTGAACTTCCTTAAACTTAAAAGCCTCAATATTTTTTGAAAAATGGCTACGTCTTAATTTTTGTTAAAGAAAAATGATCGCAAAATTTGATCTTTTACTTGGCTAGAACTTTAAGAAGTAGCAAGCTGTTAATTTTTTTGATGGAATTTGTAAGTAAATTTAAATTATAATGGTTGGAAAATATAGATCTCTGTCATCGAATTAAGGACATTACATACATACACAAACGCTACTTCTCTATTAAAAGCAAAACTACATGTTTTATTTAAAACCTTAAATCATTTTGATATAAACGATAAATCCAGAACTCAAACAATCGCGCCAACATTGTTGAATTCGAGCCCACTTGTCGCCTATCTAAAATGCTGTTTAAGCTACAGCGGACCGTTTTCCGCACACACTTCACTCGATATAGGTTCACAATGTAATCCGCTAGCAGCGAGACCCTTTGATCCTGTCATAGGCTTCAAAGACACGAATGCACTGCATTGTAGAGGATTTCAACTGTTTAGTACAGTTGCGCTTGTAAGCCGGGATTAACTCGACGTGTCATGTAGCCACTAGACTCTGGTAACTAATTGGAGTGGTTCGACTAATGTACAAGTGGACTGTGCTTTTGTGTATCTACATAGAGCTGTCCACTGTCTAGGCTGTACGGATTTGTGCGAGGTTTTTCATTGCCCGATCATCTGTCAGACTATATGCCAGTATGCCAAGCTTAAGTCGGCGGCAAACTGAACTATAATTGACCTGTTTTGGTTAGAATGGAATTTTGGATTCGGTTGTTGATTAAGATGTTTGGTTGCGGTTTTACCTAAATGGTGGTAATGAAACTGAACATAGTAAAACAAATTGCCAAATAAGTGCCATAAGATTCCAATAATTTATGTATCTTTGGTAAAATCAGAGACTTATAAACCAACGACTACAACCTACAAGAAATATTGACTTCCTCCGCGCTCATTCTTTATTTCCTGTCTCTTCTACTTTACACCAAAACATGACCAAACGCAGCCAACATTTTACAATCCCACTCATTATAACACATTCACAGCCCACCTAAAATGAAAAAAAAAAAACTCCAAACAAAAATGTCGCCGGGCGCGTCACTCATTCGATAGCAGGCGTCGGCGAATGTCGCGTGTGCCGACGATTTACAGCAGCAATTAGTTATGTACCCGACGTACGACAAACGATGTAGGCTGACAAATGGTCGGCCAGGGTGCCTCGACTATCCGCAGACAATGGACGCACTCGATTCGGTCAATCATTCCGTGGTGAATAAAATTATGAGTCAAGCTCAAGACTTGAATGTATTTAGGTGACTTAGGGTTCTCACTAAGATTTCTAGATTCCCGTGGGAAATAAAGCGATAGGAATGGAAATATTAATATTTTTTAGTCGAGAGAAATTGTCTCATAATAGAATTTACATATCAGATATCGACGGCGAAGTGCCGATACCTCCTAACTAACATAGACCAAAATATACACAAAGTGAAAAAAAAGTGTAATTTCCTAAAAACTTTAAATATTACGCGGTCAAATTATAGTCGCGTTTTAAGTAGAAAGGAGTTGTTTTTAAAAATACAAATAAGTGGCTTCATCAAAACACTCGTAAATCGACCTTAAAGTCATAGTGTAGAAAGCTAAATTAATCTCAAAAACCTTAAGATAGGAGGTATTGGCACTTCGCCGTCGATATGTTGTCATAATTTACAGTACCTACTTAAAACTACGTTCTAGTTCTTTATATGAATTTATTCTTTTTTTATTTGTTAATATAACGAGGTTTAAAGTAAATTCCTTCTTTTATTCCGTATTTAGTTTCCATAAAACATCGACAGAATTAAGAGACATACCTATGTGTGCCTCTTTACAATAGCATTGTGGGTTTGTATTGATTGTAATAGATAGAGTGCTGTCATCACTATACAGATGGCGCTAATACCGATTTATGCCGTTGAAAAGCTAATAAAAAATTCAAATCATATTTCATTTCATTAGTAAATATTTTATACATGTAAAGTTAAACTCTATCATCAATCATTACAACTTTATTTAGAAAAGTACACAAGTACAAATAGCTTCTTAAATATACGTAGATGTAATATGGAAAATCGTCGAGGTGTCATGTGCAATGACAAATGAGATCTATTAGTGGTGAGATAGGCACATCGCGCAATATATTGGCAGCTGGCTGGCGCGAATGCCGAATGATATCAATCGTTCATTGCGATCATTTATTATTAACAGCTTTTTGTCTGCAATTCCGTCTGGTTTGATAAAGTAAAGGCTTTTGAGAGATAGATTAATATGATGATGAGTTCGTAGTTTGATCTAGTGGCAGGAGTCTGCGCTTAGTGCAAGAAAGCATCAGCATGCGTGTGATGCTGGTACTTCCTTGACCAGCTGGTACTTTCGTACCTTTGATTAGGATGCGAGCAAGGTCTCGCCAATTGAAGGGATCCATCCGCTGCTGGACCACAGCTTGACCATGTTCGTGGCAAATTTCACGAATGCCATAGTCCATGACTTTAAGGTAAGTGAATCCAAGTGCAGTTTTTAGGCGGTACGAGTCCAACATACCCTGCCACCTCTCCAGGTGGCAGAAGATTCATGAAGATTTTCCGTACTATAGAAAAAAGTCAAGAAAGTACAATGGCACCTACACTCGTTTTACCATACCGTACTGTTCGTGGTTATCGATGTTAAAAACCTTTCAAATTATTAATTAATAATTAGTAATAAATGTCATTGATCATGTAACAATAAAAAATGTAGGGTAGCTATCAGTAATTATATCATCAAGACGCCCACCACCTCAGTCTACCCGTGACCATGGACGCTGTAAAGGGTCCGAAACGTCGGGATTAATAATATCAATATACGCGATAAAATCCGTAAAAAGTAGTTTTATTTCAAAACATAATATTTATTATCATCAAGCTTGTGTTCCCCGAAGCGTTAGGCAGTGGTATACTAAATGTACACCTATAGTTCACTGGTATGTTTAAGTGCCATGTAATATAGGGCGAACCTATTGTCATTAACCGAGCACAAATCCATACTTCCGAGCTGAATGAGGATTTTATAGAAAAATCTAATTACGCTGTGCTTGAGCTGGGAATCCAACCCAGGGCCTCTAACGTAGCAGTCGAGCTTACAATCACTAGTTTAATGAAGTAGTTTACTTTTTATAGCTTTATCAAACAAAGTATATTTAAGCGCTTTTAATTCTTCTTTGTTTTTCAATGCTTTAAATATTACTCATTTCACTTCCTGTACAACGTTCGATCCTGTCGTTTATTATGTAGCTTCATCCTTTCGATCAGAATTTTACATTATGATGTGTTATTTATTTTTAATTATTATACTGCTGATGTTAACCCTTTGACCGCCATAGACGTCTATAGACGTCAAATTAAAACTTGCTCACAACGCCAAACGACGGCATGGCACGACAATAATATTACTTTTTTGTAGTGCTTGGCGTAGAGAAGACAGATATTCATTATTGACGTGGCGGTCAAAACTCAAAAGGTTGCGTTTTGTTGACAAATAACCAATTCAATGATATTTTGATGTGGATTCGTCTCGAAGATTATTACCAGCATGACGACATCGCGCTATGAATTCTACAGAACCTAGCGATATTCATGAGTAAAATAATAATAATATTTTTTTATTGCGTTACTAAGAAATACAAGAGCTACATAAGTTTAGACAGTCTTCAATACATTTTGTCAGTTTAAATGTTATGCACTAATGTTGTATGTTGGGTTTTTCTTTGAAATTCTCAGTAGCAGCTCGGAGTTTGGTTAATGGCAATAGGCTTGCCCCCAATTAGATGGAACCTAAACATACCCGCGCACTGCGGGTGTTCTTTGGTACACCTCTGCATAACCCTTTGGGGAAGACAGGCGTGATGGTATAGTCATGTTAATTAAGTAACTGCTTTAGTTAGGATTTAAAATCTTGTGAAAACAAGAATAAAACAAATTTAAACATGTCTTCCAATTTATGTGTGAGTATTTTAAATGGGTCATATTCATCGCTCTAGTTATTGGCAATCAGCGTCGATGGCTGTTTACATTGTAAACAGTGCTTGTGCTATTAAAAAAGCAAAATGCTTCAGGAAAAAGAAAATAAAAATGTTGAAATAAAATTAATGAAATGTTATTAGTACAAACTCTTAAAGGGTTAATTCAATTTACGATTTACGGTCGGGGCCGATTCCAGTAACAAAGTCATGGGCAAATTTGCTTACCCGAGTTTTTTTTAGTTCTGACATATTTAATAAAGGGGTCGAACTTTAATAACTTAACTGGACTTGATGGCAAGGCATATGCCTTCAGCCAGGAACACTTATATACTAATCAGCAAGAGCAGCTAAGGGCGTCCCCTAACGGGACTGGACCTCGGCTTAGGACGTTGCTGGGGAACAACTAGGGACATCTGGATCATGGTTCTAATTAATTAGGGGCAAATTTAAAGTAGCTCGGAGCGAACCGGCTCGAGAAAATGGACTTACTGGCGATAGATAGGGATTTGGGCATGGCTGGTATTGGGCTGGGGCACAAAGGGGTTCTATGAATCTTATTTTATGTAAGTTCGGCAGTTGACAAAAGCTCGTTTTTTGCATGTAAGTAGATAAATTAATCTCTTAAGACAAAACTTGAATGTTGAATATTCAAATACGTACATATTTATAACGACCGACTGCTACGCTAGAGTATTAAATTCTCAGTAACACGGTGTTTGGATTTGTGCCCGATTAACGGCAATAGGTTTGCCGTTAATCGGTTAATAAAACGCCTCTGTCTAGCCCTTCGGGGAGAACCGGCGTGATGATAGTATGTATAACACAGACAACTAAAATCCAACCTCATACCCACAGTGATTATGCAGAACATTTTTTTTTATATACTACAAACAAGCATACTGATCTGATGGTAAGAGGTTACCGTAGCCAATAGATGCTTGTAACACCAGGGGTATCACTTGCGCGATGCCGACTCTGTAAAATGAAAGAGAAATAGTTGAGTTGGCAGTATAAGGGTCAAAGTCCCCCCACTGCCAACACAACGTTTCCTCGTGGAGCACATAATTATTACTGCTACACATAGTGCTAATATATTTGACGCCTATTGTTTCAAGACATCTACGTGACAAATGAACGGTATTCGCTCCTGGTTGACACACTTCGTAGGTTCTGAGGCGTTCACGATCGCATCAGCTGATCTGATAATGGATGATGTTAGAACGTTTTCCTGTTACTATCGAAGTTTGAAGTCTGAAACCAATGACTGCATAGTGGCTGAACAGTTAACTTCGGAGCTATGGAAGGAATTACTTGTATTATATAGCGTACTGACAATTTTTATAGATCTGGGTATATGTGCAATTATGTGAAAGGCTGTGCTTGTAATACTACTAGTTAGTAATACTAGTAATTTAATAATATTAATAATTTTATAACAACGTTGTTTCTGTCCCAATATATTTCTAGTCAAATTTTAATGAAATTAACATATCCACAATTTTAATGACCGGAAACCGATAGCGATATCCTATGCATGTTATTCCATGGAATATTTAACACATTATTGTGTTTCGACAATAGGAACAGAATCCAATTCATAGAAAATGTACTGTTATTTGCAATGAATTTACAAATAAGCCTCATTATTAGCGTTTGAACCGGAAAATTATAATTTTAACTAGCTTTTGGTGGCGTATGTGTTGTATGAACTATGATTATTTAGGAAACAACAATAATAATTGGATATTGGTGTAATACATTTGCTATATGTACACACATAACAATTGTTGTTTGTGACCTTATTCCCTGATTACCATTAGAACAGTCAATGCAAACCTAAAATTAGACTTATAATTAGTAACGTAGGTAGGTAGGTAGCCTCGTGCGGCCCAATGTTCTCCATAATTATTCACATATTGCACCTATTCTTCGAAGGTTCAAAGATATACTAATGTAGGTACACCCATAGTTTGCCGTTATGGGTATAGGTATATGTTTAGGTCCCATGTAGTGGGCCGAAACCAAGCAGCTGCTAATGAGAATTTCATAGATCACACTTTATTCGATCTGGGAATCGAATCCAGGAATTGCGCTCGTAGTAGTCGCGCTTATGACTACTAGGACAGTGAGGTAGCATCATCATCAACCCATGTCCCACTGCTGGGCACGGGTCTCCTCTCAGGATGAGAGGGAGTAAGCTATAGTCCACCACGCTGCTCTAATGCGGGTTGGCAGACTTCACACACTTTCGAGAAAATCTCTCAAGCATGCAGGTTTCCTCACGATGTTTTCCTTCACCGTTTAAGCGAGTGATAATTAATTATTAATACGCACATGATTTTGAAAAGTCAGAGGTGCCTTGGATTCGAACTAGAGATCTTTGACATGAGATCAGGTATGTCACTAGGCCATCACAGCTTTTTGCGTATTAATATCATCGTGGTCATACCACTAGGCACTTAATAGTTATAAATTATAATTAATTATTTTAAGATACTGGAGACGGCTGGGTAAGTCGTAGTCGTGTCGTGTAGAATTAATGAGAATTTAAAACGTTTTATTAAAGGAAGGCTGGCATGTAAATTCAGCAATGCGAGCCCGCTGGCGAAATGAGGCGTATTATGAATATTACAGTTATATTGAATTATTCACAACGATGATTATGGCAAAAGACAGATTCTTACTTAGCCAGAAAGAGGCAAAAGCAGTGATAGCCTAATAGTATGACCATTGGATTGCCAAGTCGAAGGTGTCGAGTTCGAATCCAGGGCACGCACCTATGACTTTTCGAAATCATGTGCGTATTAATTATTAATGAAGGAAAACATCGTGAGGAAACCTGCATGCCTTGCGAGATTTTCTCAACGGTGTGTGAAGTCTGCCAACCCTCACTAGGCCAGCGTGGTGGACTATAGCCTAATCCCTCTCATCCAGTGAGGAGATCTTTGCCCAGCAGTGGGACAGTATATGGGTTGATGATGATAGAAAGAGGCAGGCCAGGAATGGAACTAATAATCTACATTATTAGTTTCGAGCCTTATTCCATCCAGCTAAATCTCTAATTACGGATTGCACTTCAAAATATACATCTAGGTATCTTTGTTCTTTTAATGACGATAAAGTAAATCGGCCGTAGAGATATTAAGAGATAAGGGACATCTGTAATGGGGATTCCATTACAGATGTCCCTTATCTAGAATGATCTAGAATTAGGAGTTATTGTTTACCAGAATAATATAACTCATTAGTTTTTAGTGTGTCTGTGACTGAGGTCTTGGGTTCTATTTATAGGTTGAGCAAAGTTTTTTTATTAGTTTTTATTAGTTATTGGGTTATTCTATAAAATGTCCAGTTGTGGCTCGAAGTTTAGATTTGTGCTCACTTAATAACGCAATAAGCTCCCCCCTATTACATGAAGCCCAAAACAGTCAAACATACTGGCGAACTAGTGGTGTACATTAGTATACTTCTGCCTAACCCTTCGGGGCATACTGGCGTGATGGTATATGTAACTTCTCAACAATATTCCACTGTGAGTGTATGATAGTTAATTCCTTAAACCGGTTTCAATATACCATTACTTTTGTATTGTTGTCCGTTCAGAAAGATGCAGAAGATAGACACGTTCTCTTTATAATCTCTCTCTCTTACTCTTTACAGGTGGAACTGATTGCCTGATGGTCTAGATACGTCTTATCTTAACTCGTTTTTATTCGCTATATACAGGGATATTTTCTCCAGTATCTTTTTCTACTAGTTGAATGTGTGTTCGTGCTTCAAACGGGCATCATAGAATTGCAACAACTTTATGGAAAGTCGAAATTGATTTTCTTGGTCAATTCAAATGAGAAATATTATACCAATTATAATAGCTGTTGGGCATACTCGTCTTATTGTGAATACAGTTGATTTGAAGCCCTAAAATAATATTCAAAGAAACACAGCTTTCTAGAGATTATTTCGTCAAGGCGTTTAGCAGACGGCGCCAAGCGTCACCAAGTGAAATATCGCTTAATTAACGTTTACAAGCGAACTTATTTTGCGTGTTAAAACACCTTTAAGGACTATAAAATAAAGTTGAGGTTTGAATACTTTAATTGTAAAAATGTTGTTCGTTACGTGAAATGCACGTGTTTAGAGCAAAGCGTAGTAAATCAAATGGACCATGGCGAATGAACGCGCAATCAACATTCCCTGATGTCTGACCCTTTCCTTGCTCATTTGAAATGTTACATTATATAAATCTTTTGCTTAAGCCTCTTCAAGTACTGTAGATATAAAACTAGTTTTACGACCTTGTGAAATCGATGATAAGTTCAATTACAATAATAATTATATCAGGCGCTAAAAATGAATAAATAATGCAAAAAAGATAACACTTTTGTAAACCTGAAAAGAGCTTAAAAAACTCACCAAATCCAATTACATACTTAGCATAAAATTATGCAGTCCATAATCTTTCATAAAAGGGTTACGAAAAATCTCGTGAGAACGTGCACGTTCTCTACGCGGGTGAACGTTAATTCAAATTAAACCGCTTTGCTCTTACTAAAATGTTACTAGCAACGCCCTTTATTAAATGAAAGCGAAATTCCGCCCATCGGCTCGTTCCGGTCCGTTGCGACGCATTTCGTATGCGCATTTAATGCAATCATCTAAGCTAGTGATCCGGAACCGTAAATATTTATGCGGACCAGCTGAGTTGACGATAGGTACCAAATAATGGTCACCAATATTATTATCTTGATACTTTGTCCGTTATATAGAAACAACATATTATAAAGAACCAACTCGCTTACCTCTAAAAAATTTATACCAATTATTTCACATTCCTTACTCTAAAACAAATCTTAGATATAATGCTGCTCTGCCTAGAATATAGGTGGTAGAATGTCCTAGCCAAATCTAGTGATATTGATATTACTTTCACCTTAACCAAGTTTAAAAAAAGAGTCTACGAGGCCATTAACTAAAAAATATTTATTATATTAACTTTATATAATTTAATTTTTAGTCATTTTAGTCTACTTAGGGAAGTAATACATTATACCTTTCATTTTATTTTTTATTTGGTAGTAACATATTAATTGCTTTGTATAATTTTTGCATGCTGTGGTCTCTCTCATAATTGAAGGAGTACACTGGCCTTATAATGTATGTGTCTTATTACTAATATATTTTTTGTATATCCTTTGTCAGAGATCCTTAAGAAAAATAAATAAATAAATATTCGCTTGTCCTCCTGATGTAAGCTTTTTGCGGATATTATATATGCAGTTATTAAATTGAAGGATTCAATTTCGCTAATGAATAGGACGTTTATAGTCACTTTTTATTACGAAGACTTGTGTGATTACATAACATTTATATAAAGTCCTAATTACAATAATTTAATGAACTTCGAAAGGTAGTCATGTAAGTATATCTCATTTATTACATATATTTTTTACATGTTGTTTATGTAAAGGTCGATTGTCAGATTTAAAAGATTGTTCCAAATTTAATGTTCTTTTTTATACCAATAAGGTGGCAAACATACCGTAGCTTATAGACGCTTGTAACACCAAGTGATACCCCATCACTTGCGCGTTGACGACCCTGTAAGACGAAAGAGGAATAGTTGTTCGCAGTATAAGGGTCAAAGTTCCCTCACTGCTAAAACAACGTTTCCTCGCGGAGCACTGGCAACCTTGCTCAGCGTTAGAAACATAACACAGCTCCAAGCTGTTTTATTTATTTCGATTTTCTGCAAGGCGGAGGTACTTCCCCAGTCGGGCAGCTCCAATTTTAGGGAAATGACTCCCACTATGCCCTACCTCTCTTAATATTAAATAAATTTGAATCGATTGATGAATTATTTAAGTTGATATATTACCATTTGGTTAGCAAAATATTGTCTCAGTGTGTGCCTGAAATACGGGAAAGCAATATGACATTCGTTCTGCATTGGCATTCCAATATTTTCCGAGTAAATATTCCCAATTTCCTGAACTAATTCGTATGGTAATGATGAGAACGAGTTGAGCAGAAACAATAGTAATTGAAACAACTTTATTTTATGTGAGCTCCAAAATGGTTGTATTAGGGAGAAAACACGCACTGCAGTGGAAACGTATTATCTTGTTTGCGAATTGGGCCTTTCATGTTATTATAAAGGAAGGAACAAAATGGCTGATATGTTCTTGTAATAAGCAAGTAGGCTGATGTTATGAATATGAATCCTTCCAACAATTTTCCGTGAGTGGTTTGAATCCTTTGAGTATTATTCCTTTTCTTGGCATGTAAAGCTCTGGTGGAGATCTCGGAAGAGAACGAATGATATATTATTGTTTTAGACTTAGTACGCAGATTATATTTTTATAGTTCTTAGGTATATCTTTTAGTAAGTTTTTAATAAGACTTCGGATTAACCTATCTTTCGCATAGGACCAAGTACATCATTATTATGTAATTAAAACGAGGGGACTTGAGGGTATGGTCTTATATTTTGCTTGTTATTCATAATGGAAGTAAGTAATGAGATTTATCTCACATTGAAAATAAATAAAGAGTAGGTGGTTAGGCAGAACCTGAATATAATAAATAAATAAATATTTTCGGACATTTTACACAGCACCTCCTAGTCCCAAAGCGGAACTTGTATTATGGGTATGGGTTTTTTATAAATACATAATACATACATATAAACGCCCAGACAAACACAAATACTTATGATCATTTATCACATAATTATTATTTGTCCTGCGGGAATCTAACCCAAAACCTCATGTTTCTAAAGTTATTTAGAAAAGTTTCTAGTTTTGACGAACATAAATTACAAGATTTTTTTTTATATTTCTAAGGTGGCACACAAGTATACGGCCACCTGATGGTAAGCGGTTACCGTCGCTTATAGACGCTAGCAGCACCAGGTACGGTCAACAAAAGAGTTAGGTATACAGGCAGCAAATTAATAATCTGTGTTTTGATAAAAACGTGTGTGGCGCCATCGGGTTCGAGTTCCTGTAACTGCTCTAGAGAGAATAAAAGTAGAGAAGCTACAAGAGGTAAAAGTGAAAGAGGAATATAAGAGAGAGGTAAAAGAGAAAACAAACCAGATAATGGAAGGTATGAATGACTACAGCATGGAAGAAGTATGGGAGGTAGTGAAAAATAGTATGGTGCAAGTAGCCACAAAAGTATGTGGTGTAGCACAGAGGAAGAAAAGCATAAGGAAGAATGATTTTTGGGTGAATGATGAAGTGAAAGAAATGGTGCGAAAGAAGAAAGAGGCTTGGCTTAATGTATTAGCCTGCAAAGCCAAAGCCCGAATGAATCAGGCAACGCTTTTGAATGATGATTTGGAAAGAGTGAAGGAAAGGTACACCGAAATGAAAGAAAAAGTGAAAGAGATAGTAAAAATTAAGAAGAGTGAAATAGAGGAAAAGGATAGTAGGAGATTTTCAAATAACTTCCGGGCCAATGTTAAACTGTTTTGGAAACAGGTGAGATTGGTTCGTGGGGTTTCAGGAAAATCAAGTATGAATGTGATCAGAGCAGAAGACGGATGTTTGATCAGTGATGAGTGTAAGGTTTTGGAACGCTGGAAGGGATATTTTGAAAGTTTATTTAGATGGCAAGATAGTGTGCAAAGAGTGGGTGATTGGGCAGAAGTGAATTGTCCGGAAACAAACTCGAATGTAGATGAGGAGAATGAAATTGGTATGGATGAAATTGTAGTAGCACTGAATAGTATGAAAGTTGGGAAAGCGGCAGGGTACGACAGGGTGTCTGTCGAAATGCTTAGGGGTGGTGACGGGGTGGTAGCAAGCCTGTTGTACCGGATCTTTAATATGTGTTGGAGATATGGCCGAGTACCGGAAGACTGGTGCAAGGCTGTTATTGTACCACTATATAAGGGAAAAGGATCACAGCAGGAGTGCAAAAATTACCGCGGCATTAGCCTTTTGAGTGTTGTCGGCAAACTGTATGCAAAGGTTTTGATTAAGAGAGTGATTAGAATAACTGATGAGAAAATATGGGATGTTCAGGCAGGATTTAGAGAGGGAATGGTATGTACGGACCAGACCTTCTCCTTAAGATGCATAGCCGAAAAATATCTGGCAAAGCATAAAAAAGTTTATTGTGCTTTCATTGATTTGGAGAAGGCCTATGATAGTGTGTGGAGGGAAGAATTGTGGTCGACACTATCTATGTATGGAGTGGACGGACACTTGGTGCAGGCTCTGAGATCCCTGTATAAGGATTCCAGTGCTTGTGTCAGGTTAAATGGGGCCTACACGGAATGGTTTGGCATTTCTAGAGGTGTCAGACAGGGATGTGTAGCGTCGCCTTGGCTGTTCAACCTATACATGGATAGTTGTCTGACAGATTTGAAAGAAAATGAGTGTGGACTAAGAATGAATGAGCTACCTGTGAAATGCCTTCTCTATGCTGATGATCAAGTTTTACTTGCATCGTCGGCAGAAGAGTTGCAAGACATGGTAACAGTAATGAATGGAGCATGTAAGTTGAAGGGAATGAAAATAAATGTAAGTAAGACGAAAGTTATGGTTTTCGAAAGAGATGAAGATGTATGTGTGTGTGATATAAAGATTGAAGGTAAGAGTATAGAGCAAGTGAATGAATTTGTGTATTTGGGAAGTATGTTTACAAGGGATGGTAAGATTGATGCGGATGTGGAAAGAAGAGTAAATGCGGGAAATAAAGTGAATGGTGCTATACATGCGGTTGTGGCTAACCAGTCGGTGTCAAAAAAGGCACGGATGGCTATCCACAACGGTGTGTTGGTACCTACACTTACGTATGGAAGTGAAAGTTGGGTATGGCAGAAGAGACATGAAAGTAGAATAAATGCTGTAGAAATGCGTTCCCTGCGAAGTATGTGCGGTGTAACTCGGAATGACAGATTGAGAAATAGTGTGATAAGAGAACGTTGCGGCTTAAAAGACGATGTAGTGACGAGAATTGAGAAGAATATGCTGAGATGGTTTGGGCATGTCGAGAGAATGGATGAAAGGCGACTAACAAAAAGGATTTATATGGCGAATGTCAGTGGAAACGCCGAGAGGGGACGCCCTAGAAAAACTTATACCGACCTTATTGGTGAGGTTCTTCAAAAAGGTCAGGTGCGTAGTACTCGCAACCGGCGTGTATGTATGACAAGATGTATGAATGTGGTCGAAGCGAAAGAAGTATGCAAGAATCGTAGCAAGTGGCGTTCTTTAGTTTCTGCCTACCCCTATGGGAAAAAGGCGTGAGTGTATGTATGTATGTATGATAAAAATATTGTATTCATGTATCACGCAATATGTGTCAAAACGTAGGTTTTGTAAGCAACTACATACCTAACCCTTTGACGTGTAATTATTTATGTCGAAATCTGTATAATAATGCATATTTCGTTTGCTATCTGTATACTTAACTCTTTTGTTGACTGTACATACCACACGTAACTTTAAAAGAGTAATCGTAAATGCTTAAAAATATTACGTGTATAAGCTAAAATTCGAAGATAGACACTTTACAAGTTAAGTCATGTTGTTAAGTCATACAAGTAAGAAACAAGTGAACGATAATGTTTAAGCCTTGAAACAAAGTAAAGAACACATGGAGCGCTTTAGGGGATACTCACGAAAGAGATATGAACCCTACCATTGGTTGATTTTGTTAAAACAATTGTACTAAATACGATGATTATTTTGTAAGATAATAAAAATCATTGATTTATGAAAAAAAAACTAAACATGAGAAAATGTATTCTGCACACAACCAAAACCAGTACCAAGCGATATGCCTGTGTAACTTCTTATAAAGGAAAATTCACAAATAGAACTGTTGATTTTACACGATGTTTATCTAAAGCCAGTACAAACAATATAATCGTAATATTGTAACCACTTCTCACAGAATTACGCAAGAACAGCCGAACCGGCAACTCGTAGTGGCTCTGAAAAGAGCAACTTAAGGTCTTTGACGACAAACTGCACTCGGGGCTACAATCGATAGACAATGGATTGTTTGGCTTTTGTTCGCAAATCGTAAAGCGCTCTAGACTATCTTAGAATTTCTTTGAAAACGTTTCTTACACTGAAATGTATTGTGAAGTTTTGTTTTACGTCTTCATGACAAGGCTGACTTTGTAGTTCGTCGTTCAAGTAATTTTCTTTTTAGTTAAAGTCCAGTTTGCGTATGAATCCTATCGTTGTAAAAGATCTTTGTTAGCAAATCCGTTTTCTTATCGAAGTCTTCATAAAGATAGGGCAATCCTTTTATCATATCTGATTTGAGAATTTCAGTCGACCTTAGTATACAAATTAAAAACATTCATTTTTATTCATTAAACTTTGTGAATGTGAAAATGAAAGCAAATGCCAATAAGGATGATAAATTGTTTAGATAAATTTCGACATAGAAAAGGTATTGTGCTAAGTCTTTTTTTATTGTATTATATTTCATATATTACTTATGTATGCTGTACAAACTATTTTATCAATCGTATTAGATCATACTTAATTATTATTAAATAATATAAATGTCATGTCTATAATAAAGGAAATTGGTGTACAGCTCAATCCCATAACAACAGATACATTGGAAATTCACGATGCCAATAACAATGCAGTGGAGTATAACAAAAACAATCACGTCAGTCTATCACCTGCCAATGAGACGTCTCTCAGGAGGAATAAAATAGCCTCATTTGTGACACCATTGCAATCCGTTTAATTCGTTACGCGGCAACCCCCCACGATAAAGATCGAAGCGTTTGGGATTAAAAGAAAATTAAACGTTCAGGGAGTGATGTCAAACCCCATGATACGGTAACTTCTAAAAATAAATACACTGATCGAAGAAAGACTTTATTGGTATTAATTTTAGGGCTAGATTATATGAAAGTAGATGCAAATATAAGTTTGTAAGTTATCACCACAGACAGTGGAACTGATTCCTAGCCCCTCAAGAATTTATTCCACGTTTGGGGCGTTCCTTTGGTAACGGCTGCTGATTGTGTGGCTTAATTAAACTGCATTATACAGAGTCTGTGCAATTTTGCAGGACCGGTACACTTTTACAATCGAGTTCTGCTAACGAAATTGAGTGCAGTTTTCTGTATACTTTTTTAATTGAGTCTTTGCATTGTAAATTTTGTTTATATCGTATATTTTTGTTTAGTCTTGTTTTTATTTATTGTCATTATGGAACATAACCAATTCGGTTGTGCGTGTTTTATTTTTAAAGTCTTCATTTATTTTGTAATAATTGATTGCACCTGCTCTATATATAAAGCATATCAATAGCATAGCAGCATTTGCTTCCTAACTTGATACGATGAGGGGCCTAACAGATAAATACTTTTCTTACCTTTCAGTTTTCCTATGTTACATAATTACACTTGAACTATAATCCAATAAGTACCTACCACTTGTCGTCAGGGTAATAAGTGACCAGAACTTTATTGGATAAATTATTGTAAGGACAGTACTTATATGGTTTACAAAACTCTATTCTAAACCTTCAAAGTAAGAAAAAATAAAAATTCAAAAAACGTATAGAACTTTTTTAGAATGCAATATTTGTGTAGGTAAGTTTAAATAATTTAAAAGTCAAATAAAACGATGATGGCACGCGTACACTTCAGTATTATACACAAACATATAGATTGCTCTACAAATATTTGAATGGCGTCTAGTATGAAATGGTCACGTATTTTTGTTTGCTGTGATGTAAGATATTGTTATTTTGGCCCTAAAACTAGTTCACGGTTTCTTTTGCTTTTGGTGTAGTCTGAGCGCCAAATGAATTCTAAAAGTCCATTTGCATTGATCTGGTTCAGATGCAATTAGCTTTTAGAGCCTAAAATGCTTCTATTAGGCGATTAACATATTCTGTATTTCTAATGAATGTAATGTAACGAATGTAACTCTGTACAAGCAAACGACCTTTATTATGACCTTTACACTCATGTAACAGATTATCGAGACAATGCAAACTCTATTGTTCTATGGTACCGGGGGTGTTACGCGATTGGTGAATTAAGAAGATTGGTGGACAAATTATAAGGACGTATTCTTTTAAAATAATTTATGAATTATAATAAATACGTATAACTCTTATAAGAATATTACTTTGTAGCTAAAGCACCACGCTCACATAATTTTACGACGGTAAAAAAAATATTTTCGTATATTTATAAGAAGGTTTTCTTCCCAACTTTGAACAAATATCTTTGAATCATGATTGACATTACCCTCTTCAGCGCTTAGTATAAACTGCCGAACAAAAATTCTCATAAAGGCAGCATGAGTGAGCAACTATGTGATATTGATATAACCTTTGCTAAACTATGATTGATAGTGTGAAGCTGAATGGAGCTTTATCGGGTAGTACAAGCTTATGACCGATTTGTTACGATATTAGAAAATTTATTGAACGCTTCGGAGAGATCTGTATTATAGTCGAGTGGGTAGGTGAACGTTTATCATATAGATTCGAATATGAGGCAGATATATCTCATGTTTAATATTTATGCTTTACCTACTAGTTCAGATGTCGATATAGGTATTATTATTGCATTGAAATTGTGTTTAAAATTGTGTACCGTATACACAAAAAATGTAAAATAAAAAATCACAAACATTTTCCTCCTTATTTAAAATCATAATAACAAACACAAATATAGAAAAGGTCGTTCTGTCTTATTAGTATTACCTCAAACAATATTTGCACTAAATGAGAACGTCCAAGTGTCAATGAATCAGGAGTGAGGGCTGCCGAAGAAGCCGCGAGGTTGACATAAGCTTGTGATGATAGCTCATTAAGAACAACCCACGTCGGGCCGACAAACCCGCAAATATTTAATTTACACTTGTAATATGAGCGAAGTTATACAAGGCTCAGAGTGAACGGGCAAGAGAAATGTTGCTATGTAATGAGACTTAGTATTTTGTTAGGTAGTAATATAACATGCCTACCGTCACGCTTTTACGTCCAGCACTATTAAGCAACGTATATCTACAGTAAAGTTCTCCACTGATGGTTTTTTAAATAAATCGGGTCACTCATCAGACATCATGCTTAAAATTCATATAAGATATCCCAATAATAATTTGCCTGATTTTGAAATAAAGCCAAGGTTATCTTGTAGTCGTACTGGCTGATACTAGGTAATGAGGCACATACTCATATATTACTATATTTTTATAGAATATAAATATGTAGTAATATTTCATTTGATAATGATTGAGGTGCTAAGGTTTTAAATTTGGTTATGCACATTCCAAAAATGATTTGCCTTTTATTGCTATAACGAATTACTAATGCCACAATAGTTCATAATGAAGCTATTAATTCTAGGAAAGGCGGTTATAAAGACGCCATAAACATGGTAAAGATTTATCTTTCACTTGTTGAAATCTCATGAACACGTTGACTATACATATAAAACTATGTCAAACGTTGAAAAAAAGGGGCATATTGTATTTGACTACATTTAATGTACCTCATTTATATTAAGCACCTACTGTTTAGTGCAACAACAACAAATTTGGACTATAAATTACCACAATGGACAATTAAGATAACCCATTTCATACAGAACTTGATGCCATGAATCACTTAAAATTCATAAAGCACTACCGAATGTGGGCCGCTGTAATCTTACTTTTATCTTACGGATACCTTCTATACCTCGTATGGTTTTATTTTTGTCGTACAGAAACGGCTGTTTGATAAGCCTAATCTTAATGATGCAGTAATATGCCAACAAAGTAATGATGGTTTTTAACAACGTCTTTATCGGCAACAAAACACTCTTTGTACTGCTTTTTAGGTTAGTTACCATTTTATTGTGGAAGATTATAATTTGTTTTATCGTTGGATCTGGGGATAGTACCGTGCTTTTACCTGTTATTTATTTGAGTTTTAAATGCTTTGTATACCTAAATTATATTACGTAAATACTTAGTTTATAGTCTCAAATTCGTTTCTTATGTTATTGCCTTGTTGGCGATTCTTTTATTTTATTGATACTATTTATAACTTAATAGAGTATAAGAATTATTTAAAGTCTGACAAACAATCAATCAAAATCATTTTCATTTGTTTCATATTTTTATTGATGTCTACAGATGTAGTTTAATAAAGGCTGCATTTTCAAAGATCATCAAAACCAAAGAGATCTTTTGTGGCACTATTTACATTTATATATAATAGCTTACACAAAAGTGAGAGGATTGTAACAATATGAGTTATTCTTATCAAACTTCCTAATTAACTCATTTAATCAATTGAATGGTTTTGACCTACCAACTCTCATTGATGATCTTATGATACTTAAACAACAATTTTATGGCATATCAATAGTACCAAATAACATAATATGTAAGTCAAACGTATATTATATATTTCCTTGTGACACTTGCCTATTCATTGAAACATGAGTTAGAAAAACAGTAAACCACAAAGCACAAATCAACGAAGTGCAAACGCCGCGGGTTTTTTTGTCAGTGTAGTAAATATATCGAAAAACCAATAAAATAACGATGATAGCAATAAACATTGTCACATTATCATGAACACAGGAGTCGTTAAATTTGATACTTCTCATGTAGTCACACTCCGAAACGCCTTTTTTCACACTGAGTCATATGCGGTTTGCGATAAACGCAGGTCAAATATTTGATCTTCCAAAAGAATTGCTGTGGTAATTCTCCGAAAGCTTATTAGAGACTGAGTAATTTATGAAGGTAATTTTTTATATCTGTCTGTGCTTTCGTTACTATGTCACCTTTGAAATCTTTATAAGGGATTTAAGTATTACAATAAATGATAGTTTTTGTTGAATCATATGTCATATTAAACGCTTTGTCATCAATACCAACTTTAATATTAATATTACCTATATTTCTTAAGTTTTTTAATACAACGTATCAAATGTTACTAGTATTATTCTATGTATGTATTACTTACGCTTTCATTTTGTTATATTCGTGTATTATTATATTGTTTAGGCGCCTCATCAACGTAGGATCGTATGTTCTACTGCTACGTAGAACCTCTAGGAACCCCTTCTGGGTTCGATTTCCAAGTCGAGAAGGTGTTACTTATTGAGTGTTTTCTAGAAAAGTTTCAGCAGCAGCTTGGATTTAAGATTTGTGCCCGGTTAAAGGCAATAAGCTCGACCGCTATCACATAGGACTTTAAACATACCGACGTACTGTGGGAGTACATTAATACACCTCTACCTAAGGGAATACGGGCATGATAGTATGGTATGTTATGTTAAATTAATTAGTTTATTAAAATTTGCCGGTAGAGTAATAAAGTTAAGTACATAATTGTGATTAATATTTTTTTACTAATCCTATTCGATTTGCCAATCCGATAACTTGAAAAATAGCGGCATTATAATCAGTTGATACGTCATTTATTTCTCTCATTCACAGAATCGTAAAAAAAACATTATAATGGACCACATTTTTATCACCTATAAAAATACGTCTACTTAGGAATGCCGCGACCACAAAAATGTATCTCGGAATTAGTCATGCCTCTTATTTCACTATCAATAGTGTTCATGCTTTTTCTATTTGCAATTTTTTTTTACAAGATTTATGTTTGTTTGAACTGCTACGGTTTTCTGTGAATCTGTTTTTTTATTGTGATATCCGTTCCATTTGTTTTGGCTTTTAGATACAGTTGTGTTGCGAGTTATGTAACTGGTTTTTTAAACTGTAGAAGGGTTATGTTTTTATTGTATTTTTTTAATTTTCGTGTTTAAATTCCAGTACTTTTGTATTATAGAAGTCTTTCTTTATACCTGTTGATAAATAATTCAATGTCAAAGGCTTACCTAGTAGAATGAGATTACCGCTTTAATTATAAAAGCAGTCACCTATAAAGTCTAGCAGTATATCTAACATTAAGTATAAATTAGAGCACTCTTAATTATGAATCATTTGTCCGAGTTGAGAGACTGACATTGTACTAAACTAAAATGCCAACATGTGGACGATAAATTACAAAGAGTTTTTATAAAGAAGTAGGTACTTTGTTTGCTTTCCTCTTTTTGTTGTTATATCCCTTACCTCAAGTGCTCTCCAGTTTAAGAAAACAAAAACATGATTTTAATTGCTCCCGTAAAAACTCCATAGACCTATATGAGGTTTATGAATATTCGAGTTAAGATTCATTTTATAGAACCAACATACTGTTCGCCTATTACTGACCAATTTCATATGATCGGCAAGTTTAAACTGAATGTAATTATGGACCAATCAAATTCCATAACAAACCTGCTTTGATCATTCGTCGGGCTAGGGATAATACCCTATACATGAATTATTTATTGTTACCGTTAAATGTATATGCCTAAGCGTACCATCCGACTGTTTCTGAGCTTTTGTAGCAATAGTAATATATAAAATTTCCATGTCACAATGTTAGTTACCGTACTCCTCCGATACGGCTTTACCAATTTTTACCAAATTTTATATGCGTATTCAGTAGATCTGAGAATCGGCTACTATGTATTTTCCATACCCCTAAGTGATAGGGTGGTCCACTCCAAACAATTTTTATATGGCAAAACAACGTTTGCGGGGTCAGCTAGTTACTTAATATTAATTGTAGACGTCACTTCTTCTTCATGAAAATTGATAATTTTTGCTAAAAATTCAAAATATATTTTTTAATAAATCAGACTCAAACTAATTTTGTGGCACCGTAATCAAACCTCTACTGTAAAATAAAATATGACAAAGAAAACAACATCTAACAAAATTATCACCTCTGAAAACGCAATAATTGTGTAATAGACACGTTATTTACATCCGTCTCATATAGAAAAAGACAAAAACACGTGAGCTTAATATTCTATCGTCCGTAAGTATAGCTACTTATATATAGACAAACACCCTCATATATTACAATCATTAACTCCTAGTTAACCGAGATCGACCACAAGCCAATTACTAATCCTTTTTTGGTCAAACACACCCAATATTGTTACATTTTATTACGCTAGTGTATATGATTTATTCATCATTCAACGCGCCCAATAAATTTGAAAACAAAACATCAAACAGTGTGTTATTAACGTTTCAATATGGATTTATCGTGTTTGTTTGATAATAAATATGTATGTTGTTAACATGAGTAGACGAATGTGCAGTTTTTATCGTATAAACTACATGGGTTGCTTAAGGATGTTCTTTAACATTTTTATGTTGTTTTAACGATGACACCTTGCTAGAAAGCAATTATGCAAGATTACTTGCGATAGAGAGAGACGATAGAGAGCAGTGGAGACCAAAACCTGATCTCTTAAATTAAAGACAAGGGTAATCTTTCATATACGTTTAAATGTACTCCAAACATCTTTTTTAAACATTGCCCCAACTTAGGATATACTTCTGTATCGTAGGTGTGGTTGTAAACACATTTTAGATCCGGTACAAGTACAAGGCATTCATAAATTTAGGATAGGTAAGTACACATCTAATATTTATTACGAGCGGGGATTGAACCGAAAGCTCATAAAGCAGAAGCCGATCATTAGGTAAGTACACCAAAAAAATAATTCATTAGGAACGCTAAACGTGTCGTCAAAAATAAAGACCACGCGAATAAAACATTAAAAATCCAGAGCAAGTCTTATTTGAATTTTCTAAAGTCTATAGTAATAATTATAGTCAGTAAAATGTTTTAGCCCCGGGTGCCCAACTGCCCACCCGCCGCTCTATGTCAGTTTAGGTCCAGTGTAAACTTAAAATTTATTATAATATTAAAATTCATTTTGAAGCCTGTTTGAAGTTGAAAAGGATCCCGTCTCGAAAAGGTTTGGGAAGTTACACTTTTTCTTTACAAATCTTAAAAGGATTGTTTGATGATTTTATTAAAACAATGAAAATGTACATTCACTCATTTCATTCGAAATTATTTTTTTGTAGTGTTACATAAAATTATTGGACCAAACAAAACATTTCCAATTTTGAAAACCGTAGGTACGTGTTGTTTGAGTTATTGTTTACTTTTAAACCGGTAGATGGCCTCTTTAGTTGAGAGCCGTTTTCTAAGTTACCAGGGTAACGAGGTTTGTTATTTAGTTTAGTTATTAAATTTTACATTATACAACTATATCACCTTACTGAGTTGTTTCACTGTATTATCTTCACCCTTGTAACGATCGCGTGTGCTGCAGAAATAGTAGTCAGTTATAGTGAACGGTTGTTCACGTGTCTAAGTCTAAAAAATATTTTGTAAGTTTCGTACAACTACTAATAGGTATTACATTTGGCCGTTTTGAATACATGTGTCGCCATCTATAAGGCCAGTGTTGTATCACGTGCACGCACTACAAACCACACTCCATACAACATCTTGTATCGTAGAGTTACGTTTGCCCCATAGGAATGCACCAACGAGCTAACAATCGATGGAGTAGGCTTTTCATTTTTAAGCTGATCTTGTGGAATTTGAACTTGTTTGATTGGAATATTGCTTGATTTAAAGGATATGTAAGGATATAATAGGATTCGAATAATATAAGGATAATAGGATTAGAAGGATATAATAGATAATTGGATATAATAATAATAGAATTGTAAGACTTATATTGGATTTTTTAAATTTCTTAATTTGGCAAGTAAAGATCTAGAATGTGTCTAAATAGTGTTCTAAAATAAGTTGTTTAATTATAACTTGCTATGAAGATTTCCTCAACCATGAAACAAATGGATATAACTAAAAAACAAATGAAAATCCAGTCACTCAGTACATGAACACAAAATTAATATCACCCGGAACGTCGCAAGTACGTGAGGAGTGTGCAAAGTTACTATTAAATTAACTTAAATAGCACCGAAGTGACCCAAAGAATAATTTACAGGAGCTCCTTGCTAATGAAGAATAGTGCTCTCCCGACGACTATTTGTACTAAACTTGAACCATTAAGATATTATAACCTTGATAGCTGTTTATAATGTCCCGAATGTTAAGGAGTTTGGAGAAAAATAAAAATACCTAATGGGGATGAGGTGTTTTTACTTTTGAATATTTTTTAATTTATTATGATGCTCCGAAGGTAATTGATACGGTTTAGCTTCACGAAGGAAATGGTGCTACTAATAGTAGTAGTAGTAGTAAAAGATTTAGGTATTATTGATTTTTTAAGTTATACGCATATTAATATAAATATTCTTGAACAATTTCACAAAAACACCATCTAGTCCCAAACTAAGCAGAGCTTGTACTATGGGTACTAGACAATGAATAATTATAATACTCACATACTTTTGTTTGTAAATACATAGGTACATACGTACACATACGTACTTATATTACATAACAAACACCCAAACACAAAAACTTTATGTAATACTTAATATGAAACAGAAAAAATACGAAACATTGAATACCAACTCATAAGTAATGATCCTATTTAACCAACGATACGAGGAAACACATACGTACTTATATTACATAACAAACACCCAAACACAAAAACTTTATGTAATACTTAATATGAAACAGAAAAAATACGAAACATTGAATACCAACTCATAAGTAATGATCCTATTTAACCAACGATACGAGGAAACAGTGATAAAATTAATTAATTTCATATTCAACCATTAAAATCAGCCGTTAAAAATTATGAAGTGTCATCACTAACCATACGAAATAACTCACCAGTGACGTATTGAAATCCGTATTTACAATAAATAACGATCAATTTCCAACAGCAATAATTCATTACAACAAAGCGTTTCCAAGCTCGAATAAAATATAGAAACAAACAATTATAAAGCGGTTATCGTACAAACATCGTAAATTTTCTATTTTATCTGTTTCAGTTACTTCGTCATCAATAAATCAATTGAGTTATCTTTCGTCGATAGAAAATAATTAGAAGTTGCTTAATTATTCTACTTTTTGTCGTCCGACTTTCAAGATAAAGCACGTATCGAAATATTTAGATGTTTTATTATCCGGTCGATTATGGACCAATTATTTAAATTACGCGTCTAACTGTAGAGATATTGGGAGTTGAATGGTGTATTGGATTTATTTTGAGTAGCTTGATATATTAATTAAGGCGTTTGAGTTTTCAATTTCATACTTGTTTGAGGCTTGAGAGTAATTTGTATTATACAATATCTTCAAAATGATGTTGAAAACGATGAAGATTATTGTCAATGGACTATTTATAGCATTGTTTATTACAAAATGACCTATTTCACGTAATTGTGTTCAGAATTCAGAACAAACAAGGTATTTATAGGCATAGGAGAATAAGAAACGAGGACACGATATTCTACATACAGAACTTGTCCTATTAGTCATTGTGTCTAGACAGAGACAAAGGCAATAAAATCGTAATACACCATTGAACACGTATGATGTACCATATCTTAAAAGTTTTGGTATTACCAATAATGCTATTTCTATAGTTTTAGTTCTAGACTTCTAGTGAACAATGGTAATGCCTACAATATACGCATCTTAATAAAACGGACTCTCATTGACCCCCTTAATCATATAAACGTGTAGATTAAGGGTGGATTAAATCAAGACTCCGACTGACCTAAGACAGTATCACATAAAAGGGTTTCCGTGAAGCCATTGAGCTTTATAAGCTAAGAAGCTCTCAATTAATTCATGTAACAGAGGATACTCGAATTGCAATTAATCCTTGCATGCACCTATAAATTTAATATACACTGATCGGATCTCAAGGTTTACAATTACGGAAGTCCCTTAAAGGGTCCACACGATCTCAATAGCATAGCATTTCGGGACGACTTGTAACAAGAAGCTTACAGTTCTAATTTACGCCATCCCATTGGGTCCACTTGTCTCCCCAATGTCCACTTGTTCAATCTCAAATTGTTCAGAGTTTGATATCAAAGGAACACTCCTGTGAAGTAGTCATCCGATATGGGATTCGAGTGTAATTCGCAAAATCCTTCTTGGGTAGAACACTTATGAAGTTATGGGATTCTCTCATATTGGTTTCAAGGCTGTTTGTAATATACCGATGACTATTTAAACTTTGGATCGGAACAAATGAGATTATTACGATACAGAGAATTCTAAGTGTTTATACATAAGTTGAGAAGCTTAATAATAACCAGAAATAGTTCTTATTCATAATTCCTATGGCTCAATTTCGTTAATGGATTGGATTTGACGACACGTTTGGCATAGCGGCTGAGCGATCGGCTTCTGTGCCACGGGTTGTGGGTTCGATCCCCACACGGAACAACTATTTGTATGACCTACATGTAGTTGTTCCGGGTCTGGGTGGTTGTGCATGTGAAAGTTTGTGTTTGTGAACGCATCCACGATACAGGAGAAAATCCTAGAGTGGGGCAAATTCTTATTAAAAAAAAAAAAAAATCAACATTAATTAGAATATTTTCTTTATTTAAGCCTTAATTTAAATTCCTAATAGGTAAGTACTAAGTATTAAAACAAAAAAAATTATGTTTATTCTAATGAACTTAAGTGTTTGTTTGGCTGGGTATTTCTTATGTATTAAACGTATACTATTGTCTAGTACCCATAGTACAATATCTGTTTAGTTTGGTACGAGATAATGCTGTGTAAAAATGTCCCAAATATTTATTTATTTAACTACTGCATAATGTGTTAAATTTTTTAGTTTGTAAATAAATTTTATTACAAATTTTAAAAAAAATTGCATAGCGGAGGCACCTACCTACTGCCCCAGTCCGGCAGCTCTAATTTGAGTGGAATTAATACCTAGTGGAGGATTGAAATAAAACTACTTTTTACGGATTTTATCTATAATCTATAGTTCTATTTCAATTTATAATATTCGCGTAAATGTCAGAGGATTACTAAATCCTTCTAAGCGTTTTGGGTTTTATTGAATTTGTGCGTCTTTTACAACCAGCTACTACTTTATGGAGAGGAAATTTTGTATTCTTAGTCTGTTGTCCTTCCACGGGAAAAAGTTTAAATATAGTACAAGTAGGTACCTATCACAGTTTACATCTGCATATTTTTTTAAAGGCCTGCACTAGTGAACAACCCCTGAGCCGTAGTAAAGTACATCCAGTCTCGGGTGGGAATCGAACCCACTACACCCGATGCAATGGAGTATGGCGACCACCTTAACCGCTTCGCCATACGTAGAGTCAAATATAAGCTTCACAACCCTTCTAATATACCTACCCTTGTTAATATAAACCATCAAAATAATACGTCACATAATACAGACCTGTTCTGGCAATTAAACTCATATGTACTTTTAATTACAAAAGCAAATGTCCGACAAATAGGTCGCCAGTTCAAACAGCCCTGCCATTAGACCCCAATCACGAATAGGGTAATCGCGTTAATTAATGCCGTCCGTCATTTTGCTGCCACGTATTTTCCTGGAGGACCGCATTGATGTGTGTGGATCATTGGCATGTTTGGTGCAGCCACCCTTTTGTCGCTACCTGGGATTTATTTTGTAAATTAGGAAATAAAATTCAGAACTTATAACTATAGCACTAGTATAATATACAATACTGTATCTAGTGATTATTTGATATATTTGAGTGGCATAAGATTTTGTATATACTTCAATCATGTTAAAAAAACATCAATGCTAGTGTAGTGTGTTTATTTGAAGTTCTAGAATTCGTGAAGTAAATCGGAAAACATTGTTTTTTTGACTTCATTTTATTTATCATTTTCTTTTAAAAAGACAGGTTCAGCACTGATAAATAACCTCTGTATCGCAGGGTAATTCATACACATTATAATTAACTGACACTGGATGTGTGTGAGGTGTAGTACGTATAACCATAGTTCGCCAGTATGTTTAGGTCCCATATAATAGGGGGCGAGCCTATTGCCATTAAACGGGCACAAATTCTAACTCCGAGATGCTACTGAGAATATCATATAAAAACCCAATAACACTTTGCTTGACCTGAATATCGACCTAGCGTTGCGCTTAGAATAAATAAATAAATATTTTCGGTCATTTTTACACAGCACCAGTTTCAAACTAAGCAGAGCTTGTACTATGCGTACTAGACAATGGATATAATACTTACATACTTTTTTTTTGTAAATATACATACATAAATTACGTAAGAATGACTGGACAGTTATCTAAATTCCATTGAATTAATGTCATATCTTTTCAATTTGCTTCCGGTGAAATGTATAGAAATCATAACAATCGTAACTTCAACGTTTACACTACTTTAACAGTACTAAAACCGATAACACCAATAAGTCATCAGCAGTAACGTTTTATGGACATTTTACTATCGATCAAAATGTGTGATCAAAATGATCGATGTAGAAATTATGAGCAATATTATCAGCATTAGGTACACAGTTATTAGTTGTTTTAATTATAGATAAGTATCGTAAACTAGACTGAGTTATTACAACAAATAAATGAATTGCACGTACTAAATGAAGTTTCAACTTGAATGTCATTTTCATTTGTTTATTTTATTAGATAAAATAACAAACATACACAACTATGTATAATTATTGATTTTTGAGGGTCTACCTAATGGTCCCCTGAAATTCGCAGTCTGTGCTCACTCGTCCCCCCAAATATGTGAGGTTACCAGTCTTCCCCTGATCTATTTGACACTTACGCGGATATTATTTTTAACAATATTATTAATCCCGACAATTTGGATCAAATTAGCGATAAAATCCTCAAAAAGTAGTTTTATTTCACTGTATGTAGATACTTAATTATATGTTAAGTCAGTGTACAAAAGACTTATGTTTAGGATGTAGCTTTAACTTGAAAATTGCTTTGCTTTGCTATATTTATTCTGCAGTATGTTGACTGCCGTAATGACAGAACTCAAACACCCGTTTCCTGCAGTTAGGTACTGCAAAACACAAAGACAGTGACACTTTAGGAGATGATACTGTTTTATTTTAGTCCAAAATTAACACCATAGTAAGCGTTTATAATATGAAAAGCGTGAAAAGACAACAGTTGTTTTCAGTAGAACAATGTTGAAGTAGAGGTGGTTTAGAGACATGAACATGAATTGGACTGGATTTAAACTCGAGACCTGACTTAGCAAAGTCAGTTCTCGAGTTCGAAACCAAGACTTTTCGCAATCACGCGCCTCTCATTAAGGTGACAGGAAACATTATAAGGAAAACAGCATGCAAAAGAGATTTTCTCAATTTCTTGCAGCATTATAGTCTGCTAATTCACGCTGTGACCTTAACTATAGCCGAACTCCTATCAGAGACCAGTTTGCAGCAGTGGGATAGTAAATGCTTTAATAATGAATGTTCAAGCTAATGTAGATAGCATAATAAAAGCACTGCGTCAGGTAAATCTATTGTGGATAGGCTAAAAATGTGTATCTAATAATATTTTAGTGTCATTACTTTTTACTAGAGCTTGGGTGCAACAAAGATTGCCACAGCGTAAAAAATCCAAAACAGATTTATTTTTCATTTGCACGAAACTGTAAACTTGGTCCTTTGAGATTTTTTTGTTTAGCGCAGCGTCGACTGAGCGTATTATTATAACAAACAAAAGAAACACCTATAATAATAACTCTTTACGAGCGACCTCTCGCGTTACAAATTCAATTTTGTTCTTTAGTTGCGATATGCTCTCCCGAGCGTCGTATAAACTTTAACGCATACTTTTAAAATAAACCGCCAACTTTCATGTTTGCATCAACTCTTAAAGGAAATTGAAACGATTTATTCAGCCAAGGTTACTTGGAGAGAGGTATTTTTGAACACGAGGCACTTTGCTTGTGTTGTTGTGTTAGAATTTTTATTGCCTATAAGCTAGACGTAATAATGGAAATAAAATTGTAAGGGCTACAAAACACTTTGTAAACTATTGCCAATAATAATGTGACAGGTTCTAAGAATGTAGAATGACCAAGATACACTTTTAGAATTGCGTGTAATATACAGCTTATTTAAGTATAAGATTGGCGTACTTAGATGAGAGTAGCGATGGATGGCACGAAGTGAGGAAGGCCTAGCAGTGGTTCAACTTGGGCTGTGGATAATCGATAAGATGATGAACGATATGATGATACTAAAATTGTTGATGTTATAAAACAATTTATGTATTTACAGAAAAAAGTATATAAGTATTATATTGTCTAGTACGTACCCACAGTACAAGCTCTGCTTAGCTTGGAACTAGATGCTGCTCTGTAAAATGTCCCAAACATTTATTTATATAGTTTCAAGTTTATATAATACAAAAACATTTCTATAATGTTCCTTTCTTGAATTAGGTTCAAAATATTGGGAGAAATCTCTTTTATGTAAACGTATAACTGTGTGATTCAAAAAGTAGTTAAAGTAGATGAATTTTCTGTATCTAACGCCAAATTGGATTTTTACATTTTCTGTAAATCTTGATTCTAAATTTAAAATTATGCCGATCTGATAATTCAGTATAAAAATCGTGAACTGTGTGACGCTTGATAGCTCCTCAATCACAAAACTTTCTAAAGACCATTTTAAACATATTCCTGAAAACACCAACGAAGCCAATACGATCGCATAAAATATTTACAGATTAGGCGTGGAAATGGCAAATGAATCCCAGGACTTTGTTAGGCACATATCCTGTTCTCAGTCGCCGGATAACTTATCACGTTTTAAATAAACACAAACAAGACTAACGAAGTGCCGAAGGAAAGTTAAAAGCGTCTGGTAAGGAAGGAGTTTGTTCCCTACTACTGGTTTTGTATTTGGATGACGTCTTTGTGTGGTGAATCGATTTCCTAGTTCTAATTGGATTCTTCAAGTGGGAAATGGAGTTGTGAAGAACGGTTTGAAGTGTGGTAGTGAGCTATAAGAATATTGGTAAAATTTTCTTCATTTCAACTGCATAAAAATATCTATAGTTAAGACTTTCGTCTATCAATGAGATTTTACTTGTTTTTTTTTGTGTAATTCCGAATATTTTGGCGAGTTTATTACACAAACTATCTTATTCCTATAGCGGGCTTGGTTTGGTTTTCATGTTTCTATTGACACTGCCATGTCATAAGTACATAATAAGCAATCACTACTCCGATCAATCGTTGCCACGGTCGGGCACCATCCGAGTATTGGACAGAAACTTTCGGCTAAGATAATGAGAATTGAGAGCAAAATGTTATGGATAAAATTTTAAAGAATTCGTTTTAAAAAATATTCCTTAGTAGGGGTATAGAATTTATTAATGTTAACGAACCTCTCGCCACTCCATTAAATCATATCTGACCGAGCGGCTAAAAATGTTACTACTGACGAAAAACGGCTAATTTTGGAATCAGTTTAATTTTCTTGTGACTTCGAATTTGGGAAGATATCAAAATTGAGAAAACAATACAGACCCACAGACGCTGAATCACTGGATTAGGCTTGTTTTGAACTTAGCTTCAATAATGATATACATACATGTGGAAATACATACATTACCTCTATGAAGAACGAATGAAGTAACGATATTTAATATTAAGTTATTGACAACAATATTATTACCATCATAATAATTTGTAGTTTCCAGTTGCATATTCTTTCTTCTCACTATCAATTTTAAATAGATATTTCTAGTAAGACATACATATCAAATGACAAGTACAATCCATTTGGAGACAATTACACAAATTTGCTTTAGCCATATTATTGAGAATTATTTTAGCAACAGCTCCATACACGCGCACATTTATGATGAACCTATTAAAATTTAATGAGCAAACATCTAAATATAACGTAACATTTTTGTCGTCAACCCAATCGGCTCGCGTTTGAACAGTCAGCAACCCACACCCATTAGCGTGAGTTGTCGTATATTAATGACGATTCTGTTGCCTACACACTGTTTACACTGATTTACTTAATTAAAATTTCTTTACGATGATATAGCGACACATTTCGTTTTGTGTCGTCATCTCTCTCTGACCTTATTTAATTGGAAGTTTTGGTAGACAAAGCAATTTTTAAGGTTATTTTTATTTATGTAAGTATGTATCTACGAGTAGCTATATGGTTAAGAGTTAATATAATAATTGTATATTGATTTCTGACATTTACGCGAATATTATACATTGAAATAAAACTACTTTTTACGGATTTCATTTCAATAATAATTGTAGTTAATAAATATGGATGTCATTTTACTTATAAATATACATACTTCTAGATATAATTATACATATTTTCCTATATTACTCTATTAATTGGTATATTTTTTTAAAAAGAAACAGGAGACTTTATTTATTTTATATTAGGTATAAAACGTGACTGTTTTTTTTACTATATTTTAGTAATTTTCAACATTACTATTTACTAGGTACATTAACTTACAATTATGTTATTAGAAAAAACAACCGCTTTATTTTAAACCAGTACTATAAAATTGGATGCGTAGGAGTCTGATATGATTATACTCATAAAATATAGCGCTACGGAATTTATTAAACTAACGAGCTTTTGGATACATTTTCTACTCATAAAATCACAGTTACTTAATTTGCTCGATGAAATGAGAAAGATAACTAATAAACTGGCTTTTACATCTATTGAACTTTGCCAAAAATAAATAGGTTAACTGGATTTTGAAGTAATTTCATAATAATGAAATTGAATTAGAAAGACCGTTTGTAAAGAATTTTGTGGTTCAAGAAAAGTAAGCAGTCAATACAGAGCAAACACGAAGTCTAAAAGTCTCAGTAAGTAACTGAGACTTTTAGACTTCGTGTTTTCTGGCTTAAAATACATCAAAGTTACTCAGGTAATTTAAAAAACTATACTGCAACTAACGGAAACAAATTATCTTTACATAATTTTGATAGATGCATGAACGGTAATAGCCACGTTACGGTACAGTTATGTCAATATACAGCTGCCCACTTTCCATACACTCGACCAGACGCATTGCTCGTTCAAGTAATGTATGCCTAATTGAATATGGCTTGAATTTCATATTTAACCAGAGTGACAGGACCAACAAGACTTGACTTCGCACGCTGATTGTGGCAAGGAATCTCGGGTCAACTCATTTGACTCCCGTCTGCTTTCTCTTTTACACCAATTTATTTCAGATATATTTGTCGCATGCGTCCATTTGTTTCAATAGTTATGTGATTGCAAACGGTCGTGGCTTACGTAAGCTTTCATATGCAAATCTTGTCTTAAATTACATGCTTTATGAGTTGGAAATGTATGAAACTTTATACATTTTAACCGATAAAATAACTAGTAATATTATAATCGTCGATAAATAGGCATTATTAAGTAATAAACATTAGATGTACTTACTAGACTATTACTGATTAGACTGTACTATTCTATTCTGTTCGATTAGCGTTCATGTCACTTGTCTAAGCCCGCTGATGTCTTCAGTGTACTAAATTAATCTGTGGCGATTTTGACTATATGATCAAAGTTCATACGATCTGTAGGATTTTGGGCCTATTTAAAAATCCCGCCAAGAAGCCTCGCGCGAAACAATTCGCAACTTGCATCCGCCGGAGTAAAAAGTTCGCTGCTGCCGAGTCCACGCCGCGGCGCTCTAGTCGCAAAAAAAGTCGAGCGTCGAACCGTTACGCGCTCCGCGATAAAAATCAAATTAAATAACTATTCCCTAACAAGAAGCCCTAAAATCTTGATTATTCAGTGCTAAACCTACTTACGTTCGACGGGCCCGTTCGAGAGAGAAGATTCCCGGAGTTGGAGTCACCATTCGGCGCAGAGTCAGTTGAGGAGGCGGGTAAGTGGAGGCCCAGAATTAGTTTTTAGGGGATTCTTTAAAATATTCATTTATTAGAGCTATCAGTCACAACATTTTGATCCATTTGAGCCGGATTACCCAGTTTTGAAACCTAAACGTGTTCAATTACGTACATTAATATTACTTAAAATAAGTAGGTACACTCATAAATTAAGGAATTTGTGCTAGTTTTTCTCAAAATACTACTTGATATTGCATATTCCCAAGACTATTTAGCTAGATATACGTATATTTCAGTCGTCAATGTGAATTAAGTGATAATTATATTTGAGAAATTAATAGTTACCTACGTAAATCGTGAATAACCTACATACTTATTAGAAGAAAAAAAATTAATATCAGTGCAAGTTTGTATTAGTATTCATTCATTAGGTTGCAAATCATGTTAAATTCAGTGTATTTGTGTCTTAGTGAGTTTATAAAGTGTAGTTTGTAAAATTACTGTGTTTGGTGCGAGCGCCGGCGGGCCGCCATTACTTACCTACGTAAAATTTACCGCCTCGCTACCGCAGGCGCGGACAACGCGGGAGGATATTGCGTAGGTACTTTACATACCGTACTGAGAACTAGGCAGGCATTTAACGTAACATTGTTGTCTGAAGTAATATAGGTAGTGGGTTATCTTTATTTTTTAATTTAGTTCCTGCTTCAAAATGATTGACGAAAAGGAACTCGACAGTTTACTGCAACCGGTTATGACGTCAAAAGAAATGTGTTTTCTTCGCGTCCAGCGTTTGTACGAAATGTCTAAAACGGTTAAAAAAAATCCCTTACTAGAAACGGAATTTTCTGTCAGAGTTCAAGATGTAGCTGATCTTCGTGTAGAATTTGATCAATGCGTAGCCAAAATAAATTCTTTAAATCGCAAACATAATCCTAAGTTCGTTCCGTCATACGCAGAAATTGAGGCGTTTGATGAATTATATTACGCGATTCGGAGTGTTGCGCACGAACTTAAGCCGGAAAAGGTTACGACTAAAGTTGAACAAGCTGTACCTGACTGTGATGACCGTCATAGTAAGCGGCGTATTAAATTACCCGAGTTACAAATATTTAAATTTGATGGTAAACTTGAAAATTGGACTACGTTCCGTGATACATTCACAAGTCTCATACATAACAATTCTAGTATTAGTAATATTGAAAAATATTATTACTTGCTGTCGTCTGTCAGTGGGCCAGCGTTATCAATTGTCAAGTCTATGCCGGTCAATGCGGATAATTACATGATCGTTTGGAACGCGCTAGGGAAGCGATTCGAAAATAAGCGCGCGCTTGCTACCACGTACTTAGACAAGCTATTTAGTTTCAAACCGATTAATAATGAAACCGCATGGAACCTTAATAACTTTTTACAAACTTATCAAGAAAATATTAAAGCATTAGAGAGCTTGAATATAACTGACATGTCAAGTTTTATGTTATTTTACATTTCGTTGCGTAACCTTGACCCCGTGACTAGACGTGAGTTTGAACAAACTATGTCCCCGGGTCAAATACCTACCATCACGGAATTATTGACGTTTGTTGAGAGACAGGCGCGCGTGCTTGAGATGTCGGAATGCAAGTCGGTGTCGGTCAAACCCGCGGCACCAGTTAAGCATTACCCATCCAAGACGGCCCCTCCTACGACGTCCAAAAATTCCGATATAAATAAATCTTATTCTCAAAAGCCTACGTTGGCTTCAGGTGTGGTCACTACAGCTGATAAGAGTGAATCAAAAAAATTACCCAACTGTGTGTACTGTCAAAAACCACACTCTATCTATCGATGTACCGACTATAACGCACTTACACCTGAGCTCCGCACTGCCAAAGTCAAAGAGCTCAAGTTGTGTGAGAATTGCTTGCGTGACAATCACACCGTGAATGATTGTACGTCCAAGTATAGTTGTACGGTCTGCAAAGAAAGGCACCACGTAACTCTTCATGTCGACTCAAAGCAAGTCCATGAGAATGTGGTAGCTCTCACGTGCTCAAACGAGCAGACAGTATTGCTTGGTACCGCTGTCATCCACGTCGCAGATGCCTGGGGTCAGTACCACACCGTACGTGCCTTGATTGACAGCGGAGCTATGTCAAGCTATGTAACTGACGATTGTGCTAAGAAGTTAGGTTTGTCTCGTCGCAAATGTAATTTTATACCTATTGGTTTAGGCGGAAATCGTGTACAAAATCTCGGTTTAACGACCTGTACATTAAAACCACGCGACAGTAAGGCGCCGGTACTATCTACTGACGCTGTGGTAGTATCAAACATTACAGGTAGTTTGCCGACAATGTGCTTACCGAGCAAGATATTTCAACGATATCAAAATCTTGCCTTGGCCGATCCCACCTTTCATCAACCATCGCGGGTAGATATGCTCATAGCAGGCGACTTATTTCCCTATATTTACAGTGGCGAAAAAATATTGCCAGATGAAAGTGGTATGCCAGCAGCGTTAAAATCTATATTCGGTTATGTTATAACCGGCCAGGTGGTTCTACATCAGGGAATTACGAATAGTGTTGCCATGGCAACGGCTGGCATTGAACAGGCCAATAGTGCCTTCTGTGGCTTTACATGTACCACAAATCTTGATCAGGTTATTAACGCGTTCTGGGAGGTTGAAAATATACCGACAGAGAAGCCTCAAAAACCGGACGATATATTAGCCGAGGAGCTGTTTGCAAAAGAACACACTCGTGATGAGCAGGGTAGATATGTAGTTAAGTATCCATTGCGTCCAGACCATAATCTAGGTGAGTCCCGGCAGATGGCGGTACGTAGACTAATCAATTTGGAAGCGAAACTATATCGAGACCCTCCCCTTAAGCTTGAGTACCACAAGTTCATGTCGGAATATGAGGCGTTAGGTCATATGACACGCGTAGGCCAGATGCAAGATGTTGATTCCAAATATTTGATCCCTCATTTTTGCATCATCAAACCATCCAGCACCACCACTAAGCTGCGGACTGTATTTGACGCCTCGTGTAAGACAACAAATCAAAGGTCTCTTAATGACGTGGTACTCCCAGGTCCAAAGCTTCAAGCAGACATAAATCAAATATTAATAAATTTTAGACTGTATGAGGTTTGTTTGTCAGCCGACATCTGTAAAATGTACAGGCAGATTCTCATTCATAAAGATCAACGGTCGTTTCAACATATTTTGTGGAGAGACTCAACAGATCAACCTATACAGGTTTACGAGCTCAACACGGTCACTTATGGCGTGGCAAGCAGCCCTTACCTAGCCATTAAGGTGTTGCACACACTTGCGGAGTCTGAAGTAAATAATTATCCAGCTGCTGCGCGGGTCCTGAAATCTGGTTTCTTCATGGACGACCTGCTGTGGTCGGAACCCAAAGTTGAAGACGCCCTGCAACTCCAGGTGGATCTCCGCACACTGCTGGAAGGCGCTGGCTTCACACTTCGCAAGTGGTCCAGCAATTGCCCTCAAATCCTGGCGGCAGTACCAGAAGACCACCGTGAGACACCAATCGAGTTCGAAGACGAGAAAAATCTATCTCTAAAAGTCCTGGGTCTTCAGTGGCACCCAGTTAACGATTGCTTCTCTTTCCGGACTGCTCCATTAGATCTTGAAGTTACAAAGCGAACCATCTTATCACAGATAGGTCACTTATTCGACCCACTTGGATTTGTAGCCCCTTGTGTGTTTTATGCCAAATGTTTCATGCAGAAGCTTTGGGCCCAACAGCTAGAATGGGACCAACGTTTGCCTGTTCGACTGGAAACGGAGTGGCTAGCATTCGTAAAGGAATTACCTCTTCTTACCGAACTAAAACATGAAAGACATGTCATGGTCAAGCAAAATACCTATTGCCGGATCTTAGGATTTTGCGACGCATCAACACTCGGCTACGCTGCAGTAGTTTACCTACATACTACAAATGAGGAACACGATCAGAAGGTCAGCTTACTCATGGCAAAATCCAAAGTGGCACCTTTGAAAACGTTCTCCGTACCTCGTCTAGAGCTGATGGCAGCACATTTACTGGCCAAACTAGTAAAGTATGTAAAGTCCATCTTACAAGAGCGTAGTCTAACGATTAACGAGACTTTGCTTTTCACTGATTCTTCTGTCGTATTGGCATGGCTGAACACACCTAGTTATAAATTGAAAATGTTTGTAGCAACTCGTGTGATCAAGATATTGGACACCGTTCCCAGTGTTAGTTGGTTCCACGTGAGTGGTGAAAGTAACCCAGCTGACGTTTGCTCACGAGGTGCGTTACCCTCCACATTATTGACAATGCCCGAATGGCTCAACGGTCCTAACTGGCTTTTCTCTGAAAAATGGCCAGTTCGTTCGATGAATGAATTCAGAGATGAGACCCCACCAGAACTCAAGACCTTGATCGAATCGAAGACTTTGATCTCTTTAGAAGTACATCCAAATGTAATTTTGGAACTAACAGAACGGTATTCTAATTTTAACAAATTACTTAAGGTCGTTGGCCGAATGCATCAATTCTTGCGGAACTGTCGATTACCCAAGGATAAGCGAACGGGGCTTTTTTTAAGCGACCTACGCAAAGCACATGACAGCGTAGTAAAATCTGTACAACAATACCACTTTGCTGAAGACTTTAAAGCGTTATCAAAAGACTTAAAACCTCAACAAAGTTTGCGAAAGTTAAACCCCTTCATCGATTCCCATGGTTTCCTCAGGGTGGGGGGTCGCCTTTCGCAATCAGAAATGAATTACAATAAAAGGCATCCTGTGTTACTGCCGAAAAAATGTAATTTCACTAATTGCCTTATTGACTACTATCATAGGTTGTACTTACATGTAGGTCCACGTACACTTCAAGGTATATTAACACAAAAATATTGGATTATCTCCACACGCGGTGTAATTAGATCACGAACTATCAAATGCATTTCCTGTTTCAAAGTCAGGCCTGCAATTAGGCAACCCATTATGGGTCCACTCCCTAAATTTAGAATTCAAGACGTACACACGTTCCATACCGTTGGCGTCGACATAGGTGGTCCTTTCCACACGAAAGAGTCCACTCGTAAAAATGCTCGTATTTTAAAATCGTACCTTTGCGTATTTGTGTGTTGTGCAACTCGCGCTGTACATCTAGAGACACTGTCGTCGTTAAGCACAGAATGTTTTCTAGCAGCCTTCGACCGCTTCACTGCTAGGCGCGGTTTATGTCATGCGGTTATATCAGACAATGGCACAAACTTCGTGGCAGCCGGTAAACAGTTAGCCGAAGTTTCACGGTTCCTAGAGTCAAATACTGATGAGATTTCAAGGAGCTTGCACACTCGTAAAATTGAATGGAAACACAATCCTCCAGCAGGAAGTCATTTTGGAGGTATTTATGAGGCCGCTATTAAGTCTGCTAAGTTGCATTTGAAGCGGACTGTCGGTAATAGGGCATTGACGTTTGAAGAACTTACGACGCTGTTCGCACGTGTAGAAGCGGTGTTGAACTCGCGGCCATTAGGGGCATTATCATCTGATCCCAACGAGTTCGAAGTTTTAACACCAGCACATTTCTTGATAGGTCGAGACCTACTGGAAGCACCCGAATATGATTTAACTAGTTTTCCTGCGAACAAGCTTAGTCGCTGGCAAGCAGTGCAACAGATTTCTCAACAATTCTGGCGGCTATGGCGCAAGGATTATCTTCACACACTTCAGCAACGTCAAAAGTGGTTGCAGAACTGTCGAGAGATTCAGATTGGAGACTTGGTACTTATCAACTCGGAAGCTCCTCCCCTTCAGTGGGCGTTAGGTAGGGTCACCAAGCTTTATCCTGGTCCCGATGGTATTGCTCGCGTGGTTAGTGTTCGCACCAGGCACAGTGAGTTTACTCGACCTGTAGTAAAACTAAGTCCCCTGCCTCTGGAGCAGGAATCTTCTTAAAATTACATTCAATTAAAATAAGTTTAATATTAAATTTAGTCTTAAAACATATAATTATATAATCTTATACAGTCCACTACTCACACATACATATCTTACTTATTATTGTCATACAAATTCAACACTTTAAATTGTCAACACTTTGTCAAACAAGTTTCTGGTTTTATAACTGGGAAATCCTGGCGGATTTCGGTGGGGGGAATGTAGGATTTTGGGCCTATTTAAAAATCCCGCCAAGAAGCCTCGCGCGAAACAATTCGCAACTTGCATCCGCCGGAGTAAAAAGTTCGCTGCTGCCGAGTCCACGCCGCGGCGCTCTAGTCGCAAAAAAAGTCGAGCGTCGAACCGTTACGCGCTCCGCGATAAAAATCAAATTAAATAACTATTCCCTAACAAGAAGCCCTAAAATCTTGATTATTCAGTGCTAAACCTACTTACGTTCGACGGGCCCGTTCGAGAGAGAAGATTCCCGGAGTTGGAGTCACCATTCGGCGCAGAGTCAGTTGAGGAGGCGGGTAAGTGGAGGCCCAGAATTAGTTTTTAGGGGATTCTTTAAAATATTCATTTATTAGAGCTATCAGTCACAACACGATCACTATCTGCTTTGACAGCTCAAAGCAGTGTTGTGTTCCTAACGGTGAGCAAGGTTGCCAGTGCTCAGTGAGGAAACGTTCTGTTGGTTGTGGGGGTACTTTGACCCTTATACCTTTACCCTTATGCTTGTTTGCCGCCATAGTGCTATAAAAAAAATGGACGTCATTGATTACGCAAATTCTAACTTTAAACTGAGTAAATTACTATTATCAAAGTAAGTACTATATTTATAATAGGACGTCTATTTATGATATAAAAGTAAACCACAACCTTGTACAAAATCGATTTATTTACACGCTCAAGTATTTGTTTTCACAGGTTCTTTGTGGAATTATGAGAAGGAATTTTCTACTCAAACGTTTCGTTACACATCACATACGATCTTTGAAGTGTTATACCAACATTTTCTATTGTTATAGCCTTGGCATCATAATGCTACAATTCAGTTTATTTGCCTACATTGAAACGAAACGATCTTGTCAAAACATACTCGATTTATCTGATTCGCTATTATTAAACTCGTTAGAAGCTATGGTACATGTCAAGATTTCTAAATTGGTAGTGTTCGATTACAAAATGTTTTCTTGTTAATGGTATTACTGTAATATTTTAATTGGCCTTGACATAGTTACATCAAATATTGTGAATATTTATACTATTGATTTTGCTCTTGAAGATTCTCGTTCAGCTGCATTAAAGGACTAATTTTCCACTGCATTATAACTTTTTTGTTAGCTTTGTAAAGCAAAAACAGACCATGCTCGTTCAGTAGACATATATTGGTGACGATGGTAACAATGACTTATTTTAGTAATAGCTTCTAAAAATTGTGGAAGTAAATCTATACTTTGTACCAGCTGCATGACATTACAACTAAAAGTCGTCATGCAATAAATGACGGAACAGATCTAACAGAAGTTTTGTAGATATTGTAAAGGAATATGAATGTTAAGATAAGTATTTACGTTCATGCATATGAATGAACTGCAAGACAAACTGTTGTAACCGTTGCTTATCTGTTTGTACTAGTTTGTAGAACTGGCAAAAGTTCTTTAAGGAAAACAGAAGCAGGAGTTTTAGGTAGTATTCAAGAGAATACGCTAGGTCGGTTCAAACTTTGCGCACTTATAGTTTACTAGCTTTTGCCTCCGGTTTCACTTACATCTCAAAGCACTTTATGAGAAATAAGGTAGCCTATATTTTTTTCCAACGTCTCTCTATCTCCTTAACACATTTCATCAAAATCGGTTCCGTGGTTTAGGCGTGAAACCGCAACAGATAGACTAGATAGACTTTCGAATTTATAATATTAGTAGGAAGTAGGATCTATTATAGACGATGTTGATAACAATGCTTAAACAAACGGTGATTGTGATAATATTAATAGCAATAGAAGTCAATTGGCTTTAATTTTGTGCAATTTATTGGAGTTGATTGAAGAAATGAGGTCAATAATTTTTATTGCCCAATAAAATCCATCACTGATATTGAAACTAAAATAAATCAGTGATTACGTATGTCAGAGATATATTATTCTAATAACATAGCACTATGATGGTTTTTATGGAAAAATAAATAAATAAATTATATTTCATGAATTAAGAAAATTTAACTCCACTTATTTATTTATTAAATCTTGTAACCTCATACATTTTATGTCGATCTAACCGGCAGATAAACTTAGATAGGAAATCTACACGTAAATTTGCCTACATTATCATAAAATAGGCCTTAACTGATATGTCGTCTGCATAAAATTTCATATGGCCGTTGACCTTTACATTCTGTTGAACAAGCACTCAATTTGGGTAATGTTTTGCTTATCAACGCGATGGTAGATATTAAACAAAGATGATATCTACTTATTACCTAACATTTTACTGCTTAATTAATGTTTACTGTCGTAAGATGCTGCGATGGGGACAGTCAAAGAAGCAGTGAATGTGACGTAACACCTAACTAACCAATGTATCGTAAAGCTAATCATAAGAACTATAAATTTAATAGTCTCATTTATAAGTAATAAAACCAACTATAAAATTTCAATGCAACGGCTTTTGAATCAATGAGCTTTATCTGTAACAATTGAATCCATGACTTCAAACGGAACCGTGTATAATCGGTCATATTGGTGTTACAAAAGATTAAGTCTGGTCTCATCCGTTTTAAATGTATGCATAGAAATGCATCGTAAATGGATTTCATCGTTTTAATATTTAGTTTCTTGTAAAACAAGAAACTAAATATTAATCCCTTGAAGTAAGTCTGCTTATTTAAGATTTCACGACTAAACCGCTTAACTATTAATTTTGATGAAATTTGGAACAGAGATAGATTAGACCTGGAGAAGGACTTAGGCTTTTTTGTCTCAGAAAGCCTTTTGGGATACGGGTGAAACCCCGGGCAACAGATAGTATTCGTAAGTCGTGCTTATATGGGACAGAAGAAAACACAGAATTAAAATTACTTGTGAATGAGTTTTACGTGTTTTGAAGGTACAGAGGCAGCTTTAACACAAAACAATAAGGTTCATATTCGATTAGGAAAATTTGACAATTTTGGGTAGCTTGACCTGCTGGCGTCTACTTAATAAATTTAAAATAATCGAAATTCATAAAATTGATTTTGGTTACACCTCAAAATACAACAACGTCATCAGATTTCGTTGAGCCATTTGTTATTTGGTTACAAAACAAAAAATACATTGAATTTCTTTTGCCAGACCAAATATCATTAAAATTTTTGATTAAAAAATTCTCACGAGCTGCCAGCTTAATAATTAAAATAATAGTCTCATTAAAATTACATATAATATTTTTTCAAATACCCTGTACGCGTCAAAGCCACGCGCTTGTGACCGCAGCCCGCGACCTTCTCTCGTTTGGTGGTAACCGCAAAATTATGCGCTTGAGCGCCTTGTAATGAGACCTAGTGTGACAATAATTTTGGGAAAAAACTATATTTTTTTATTCTAGTATTATTACAATACAAAAATATTTATTGACCAGAAATACATAATTACACTGTAAGGACTCTTGACTTCCAAACTAAGTAACAACTTGTAATATGGAAGTCAAGGAGGATTCTCTCGAGTGACAAAAAATTAAACTATGCTAAGGTTATAATTGTACTGTATATCAATCTTTGTGTTTCTTTCCCTCGTTTGCTGCATTTCTACTTTATTCTCAGTATTTAGTGTGTTAATTATTGTAGACTGTATTACTATCAGATGATTTAATGAAAGGGATGCTTGATGATAAATCACTTATGATCAAATTAAATTTTAGGTAGTTTTTCAAAAAAAGGTTTTTTTCTCTGGGACGAATAACCCGTATTTTCAAAAATCTTAACTTAAGAACATCTTGATTACTGCCATTCCTTCGTAACCATTTATGCTCTAAAGGATCCAAAGTATGGAGGTATAATAATATGAATAGACCGCAATGAAATCTGTAAAACGTAGATTCATTTCATAATTCTTGTAATATAATTAAAGTTCTACGCTAACAAAATAAACGAGAGTTTAATTATAATTCAATACTCATTTAATTTTAACATAGTAATGAGGTAAGGTTAGTCTACTGGTCGTAAGCGCGACTGCTACGCTAGAGGGCCTGGGTTCTATTTCCAGGTCGAGTAAAGTGTTATTAGGTTTTTCTTTTGAATTTTCTCTCAGTGATGGTATGTAAATACTGAAGAAATTATTTTATTTTCACTCCTCATAAAAGCTTGGTCCTCCTATTGACTGCTCACAGAGAAACTGTGCAGATCAAAAACATATACCGCAAATGAGTTTCGGAATCAACTGGGAAGGGTGAGGCTTTCTTTATACAGTGATTATTGCAAATTGCGACTAACGGATGCCCGCAGTCTTGTTTTTGCGAGTTTATCATTAAAATTGTGAATGTGGTTACCGAGTCACTGTGAAATGTCTGTTGACATTTTATTTATCCGTGTAATAAAAGTAAATATTTAGAAATTATAGATTTAACGAACTTTACATAAATATAATATATCAATATTCAATCACACTTGAATTCCCCGAAGTTAGGGTAGACAGGGTTTAGTAAAGTACACCTACAGTTTAGGTCTCACGTAAAAGGGCGAGCCTATTGCCATTAACCGGGCCCAAATCCAAACTGCAAGCTGTACGTAAAATGCCATTACGCCTATATTCCTTTACCCTATCTAAAGGCATGGTTTCTCTGCTAAAAATGATAATCTTTTGGCAGTCTTCAGCTTCCAGGCTGCTAAGTAATTCATAGAAAGGAAACTCAATAACACTTTGTCCTACTTGGAAATTGAACCAATATAACCTCACGCATAGCAGCCGTACTTTATATAACTAGCTGTTGCCCACAGTTTCACTTGCATCCCAAAGGACTAATTGAGATAAAAGGTCTTGAGAGCTTGTTTTCCTCCAAGGTTTTAATATATACAAAAATTCATCAAAATTGGTTTTACGATTTAGGCGTAAAAACGTCACAAACAAACAGAGTTACTATCATAATTATGATATTAATATGGATATGTACTTATTTCAATTGTCACATAAAAATAAAGATGGTCTTTAAATACCTATACACACAAATTCAAAGCAGTTTATTAAGATAATTTATCAACGATAAACCCTCTTAGATACTAATACACTATCGTCAATTTGTTCGAAACTCCGCTCTATTATTCTAATGATCACCGAACATAGTGTCGCGCTCAAACTGTCACCCGATTCGAGTCACCGTCGAGTCATGTTAAATCTATTGAGTATGAAACTCGATAGTTTACCTTCTCAAATGACCGACTTATGGGAGCCGACGGCGTAAACGGTAGCAGTAGGGATCGAGTGACCAAAGCGCCCCCCGTCGTGTACCCGATTTGTTTTCTCGATATTAAAATTACATTTTCCGAGATTTTGTTAGTGTGAAATCTTTTTTTGATATAAATATTTTTGGTATCAGCGGGGGACCACTATTTTAAGTGTGACTTTGAAGTGTGAAGATAGTGTTACAAACTGTCATATTGATGAAGTTAAATCTGTACTGAAATCTCTGACGCCGCGTCAAATTTAAAAGTTTTATACACCGTAGCTATATAATAATACAGCTGTTACCCAATTTTCTGTGTATAAATTCCCTATCTGATTGACTGGAGACCACACCATCTCCTACTTTTTATCTTCCGCCTACTAAGTAACCACCGTACTTAAACCAACAAGAACTCGTCTAAGGCTGCATGTAAATCACTACCCTGCCGTTATGTTCGCAATCAACAGTTTAAAATAGAGGGCCCGACCGCAGGCTCTATTTACCCCAGCTTCCTCCAGTTAATGACGTCATAAAAAATAAAACTCGTCGCTTAGATCCCCGTCAGCCAGAAAAACTGAAGCACTTTTCTCCTTGCGATGCAGTGACGCGATAAATTACAATTGTCTGCTTATTTTACCAGAAAAAATAAATTATGATTGCTACTCGTAGATGTTTTCAAAACACGGAACTTTCAAATCTAAATAATTTACATGAAGTATTAGCATGTCTGCAGTTTTGGTCGAAGTAAGTGTTTAAGTGATTCTTTTTCTTTGTTCAGGTGGGAAAATGTATTTACTAAGACAAGTGCTTCCTCTTATTTCAGTACTGAGTTCTTATTTTATATTCCGAATTTCGGTTCTCTCACTGTGAAAACTACTACTATCATACTTTTGGATACAAAATAAATGGTAATTGGTATAGTAACACAATTGATGAGACTGATATTACTCGAAACGTAAACAATTTTGTACTTTTCTATAATATTTTGAACCATAAATATAAACCATAATACCAGTATCCATTGGTGGTCTTAGCATTTCCTCATCTATATTTACATTATCAAGTAGAATGTCGATCCAACAGTTTTAAAAATCAATAGCAAAATCGAAATGGGACAATGTAAAGTAAAAGTATTTCATTCCTTAACTGGAAGTAGACGCTTATCACAATTTATGGGATATTGAACGGAATAAGGGAAAACAGAAATCGGATTTATTAAACTTTTTCTAAAAAAATATTTCAGTAATATATTAAATTAAAATGGGCATAATACGATTTTTATTACCTCGTCTAAGAAGCCAGAGAATTAGATTCTTATAAGCTGATGTCTTTAAGTATACCTTAAAGGAATGTAATAGAGATTTAATTCTAGATTGATAAAACTATTAATAGCATTTGGCCGTTCGATACCAATATTTATTATAATTTACTGGTTAAACGTTCCATAAATCAATGTTTCTTATTATTTTCTGTTGATACAGGTTACGCGTAATCGATTACATTTGAAACTTTCAAATGAGTGTTTAACTCAGTTGCATGAGGGTGAGTAACGACGAAATAATAATGATTGACTGATCTGTAATATAATCCTACTCTTCCAATGAAACTATCAATTTTAATAAATATTATCTGTTACGAGTATTCTTTGTACCTTTTAAAATACATGAAGATATTATTATTCCCTTTATTTATGTTTATTATTATTATTTTTAAAAGATCTTTTCTTATAACTTCAAAAAGATCGTACTTTATAAGCTATACCTACACTATATTATTTCTTTGCATTGTAAAACGATTATTTTTAAGAAAATCATCATCCAATAATATCGTTAATTCAATTTATAGTGAAGTTTTGTCTATAGAACATATTAAATTGTGTATTTGCTTTGCATCATTTCCTCTAAAAGTGAAACAAATTGAACACTGACATCTACAAAATGGCAGTAGACAGCGTTCATTGTTTCGGACATGTGACAAAGTTCACTTAATGGAAGTGATTTTTGGGGGCAAATGTATGAAAGGGGTCCTTCATATCTTCCGGATGTTGCATTTGTTGTCTATGTATGTGTGTGTATGTGATGGCTAGCTGTACACTTTACGTTAAGATTATTTTTAATCGAATTGTGCGCGGTTTATGTTGTTCTACTTAGCGTGTAGTTTTAGTTAGTCTTATGGAATCTGTAAGTAAATATATAGATTCTAGTACATAGAAGTTATTTATCTAGTTTAAAGAGTAATCATTATATAACAGATTTATTTAGAATTTTATTAAAAGTGTTTTAACTAGGAACATTCAATTGTTCCTGGCTCTATTTTGTTAAAATTCGTTCTTATAAATCGTATAAGAACAGACGATGTAAGTTTTCGATAGTTATAATCTAATTGGATAGTAATAAAATCTTTGTTTCCTTTATTATGATTTTTCTACACAGTTTAGAGTAATAGTAAATGGGTACAAACATAGTCTCTCCCTCAGCTAGACGATTTGTTCCGGCTGAGCGTGACGAAACAACGCCGTGCGCTGTCAAGTCCCAGCCACGCGTACTACAACCTCAACTACAAATTAGCACAAATACCAACTCACAAACCACCCCAATGTTACTCAAATATCAACCTTAATCTCAACGATTTATGAATTATAGGAAATGAAATCATTGTTTGTATAGTCTTGAGGATTTTTGTCATAATTGAGGCTAGTAGGGATACAGGCACGTGTGTAAAGATTTATGACGAAATAATGAATTGGGTAATACTACATTGAAAATTGCCTTCTTGGTTTTTGTAGTGCGGAATGTCCTCATGGATCTTCTGCCACCTGGAGAGGCGCCAGGGTATGTCGGACTCTTACTGAATAAAAACTGCACTTGCCTTCCCCTGGCATATATGTAGCCACGATCATGGCATTCGTAACATTCACCGCAAATACTATTTTTGTCTAAGGTGGTGGAAAAATAATTTATAACATACCAGGTTCCACATAATTACCACTAAGGTGGCAAACAAGCAGTTACCGTAGCCCATAGACGCTTGCAACACGAGGGGTATCACATGCACGATGCCGACCCTGTAAAACGAAAGAGGAACAGTTTGGCAGTATAATAGTCAAAGTCGAGCCCCACTGCCAACACAAGTGCGGAGCACTGAAATATATGATAGTTTTAACTGGACTACATTAATTATCATTTCTATCTGGACTGTCAGTCTAGTGAGAATTTTTCTTACAATAATCTTTTAAGATACCAATGACTAATCAAATAAGAATATTTCTCTAACCAACTCCTCCGAACAAATATCTTTAAGCTACCATATCATACTCTGATACATTACGTCATTACATTTATTTATGTGAAAGCCAATGACAATATCAAATTAAGTAATCTTCAAAGAACGAGAGGGTCCAATTAAAGCATCGCCTTTTGATTTGGGCGCTTATTTATTTTTCGCAGCACGACCTCTGATGTCCGGAACAGGGGTTGGGACCCATAAGACGGGACGCACCATCCGTGGAGCAATTCGATTAGGGTGCAACACTGGGGAGAGAGCTGACGGTGCAAGTAACCTAGACCACGATAAATCTGCACACAAATAAGATGAAACTCAACTTTATATACACATGCATAAGGTAGAGGCACAGTTTTTGAAAGGTGCGTTATCTTTGCAGTCGATATGTCATTTCATTTCATACACAACACTCACAAAATAGATCGGTGACGAAACCCTCCACATACCATTTCAGAAAAATGAAATTGCTATTAAGGCGACATTTCGTAATATTTTGCTATGAGTATTCTTGAAAGGGTCTTTATACTAAAACACCACAAAAAAATGATACATAATAGAGTCCCTGGAGTAACAATCTCCGTAGAAGTACTCTTCTACCGAGATTTTTACTGGATTGTAGCAGTAAAGCGCCATCTAAGCATGCCAAATAAAATGAGGCTATTATTATACCTTTGGATAGTAGTTAAGAGAAACATCTATTTCATCAATTTTTAAATTTTAAGAGCACTAAGATATCAATTTTTGTAGCCATTAATATTGTCGCCATCAAACAGATTACAATAATAGCTGAACAGTCCTAATTCTGAAACTCTGAATCTTCAGTCTTAATTCTGAAACTCTCTGAATCTTTGGGTGTTTTCTGTAAACAATTTTAATTACACTTGCGATCAAAATGCCCTAACAACTGTAACCCATTCACTAGAATGATATGATAAATATCTGACACATTCCTTGTTTTCCTCTGTCCATAAAAACGCGGAAGCAAAGAGCGGCTATGGCTTTGAAATTAATGTTACTACTCAAAGCTGGTGACTAACATCGTGAGAAATACTATTGTAACTAAAAATGAAACTGTGTCACTTTTGACTAAAAACTAATGTTTTGATGACGCCAAATGAGCTATAATGTTTCTTTACACAGTTATTATAATAATATCTGTAGTAGTTTTAATTCACTTTCCAAAACAATGTGTTGGTCAAAGGCTATGTTTTTAATTAAGTTTAGTTGTTCTTTTTTATAGAATATTCTAATTATAACCTTAACAGATTCTAACAAATGTTTTTTAATTTATCAAGAACCTTGATTCTAATAAATATAAATTCTGGCCGTATATTCTAGTGTAGAATAGTGAAGAAATATGGAAGATAGCGGTAGGTATAGGATTTCTGGATCCGTTTAAAAACATAAATTGTATGATGTCCTAAAAACCAAAATACTTGTGGAGAGGCTCTCCACATACTTGTAGCTATTTATTCAATTACAGATTCCATTGCCCTATATGCAATCTAATCCACATTCAACGGTACACAAAAGAAGCAACAAAGTAGTCTAATCGGCTGCTGATGAATGCGATTCCTCGCGAAAAGAGGCTAATGGAGCCAATTTGCGGTTATAATGGCCGGTCACGTGGGTGCAGTTGCTCTTGATTTTGACAACCATTTCGTGAGATGGCGCCACTGATAGTAAAATGTACGTCACGACACGATGTATGTGGTAAATGTGAACAGTGCACACTTCGAACCTGTGCGTGAGACACACACAGGTTGGTAGCATCAATTTGGTATTACGATAATGGTGGAGTTTACAGAGATACTTCATTGAAGGAGTATGCAACAGTAATAATTTACCTATAGCATCATAAGATGTTTTTAATAAGCATAGTTTTTATAATTATAGTTTTGTATAAAAAAGTCATAGTTGAAAAATCATTTAGAGATTAAAATATCAGTCATTTTTTAAAAACATCAAAATTGTATTGCTAACCGTGTGATAATCTTAGAATAACAATAACTAGGTATTTGTTTGATTGTTTGCCTTTAGCTTTGATGATTTATGTTGTGTGCGTCTGTGAAGGTTACTGACAAAAGAAAAAAGAGGCAACGCAATGTAGGTATGCCGAGCTCATCATAATAATAAATAGAACTAGTTAGATTTTAATCGTTGATACCTTTTAACAATTTCACCAGGTGAACAATACTAGAAATAGGTAAGGCTCACATAAGATTATTATCTTCTTCTGTACAATACAAAAATATCAATACACCATAATAATCAGCATCAAAAGAGTTCATGAAAGCACATCCCGCAGTCACAAACAAGGGATTAAACATTTTATCAGTAAGTTCATCTGTACTACCAAAAAATGATTCCGTTTGCTATGGATGGAATCGGAATTAAATGAACGGAGCCCCCAAGAATACGGGAGGGTGCGGCAGAAAAATAAAGATGGGTGGCCTTATCTAGATGTAGAAACGGAGAACTGTGGATTGTAATGACGGGAAGGGTGAACGTGAAAAGGATACGGTACAGCGGCTCACTTCAAAATAATTGAAGTTAAATTTGTTCATTTAAATTAGGTATGGCTTAATGACGGAGCAAAGGGGAAATGTATATAGTAACAGATTGAAATGATAAAATCTTTAGATATATTATGAATGCGAATATAATGGTGGTTTGTATTACTGTTGTGTTTGGAATAGGGCTGTGTTTTTTGTGATATATAAAAATATTAAATAAAAACAGTGCACAGAGTTGTGGTATCGTTGAATTTAAATTTATGAGAAATGAAATATGAACATTTCATTTTATTATTTAGTTTGTGAAGTATTAACTCTTTAGCAATGCAGACATACGATGTGTCTAGTGCATGACCGAATATATGTACTTAATAGAAATAGCTTATTACTTAAACCATGATCTATATTTTAACTTAAGTATTAATAGGATTATCTAACACAATAATATTGAAGAGCTTAGGTAACCAAGCGTACACAGACCTAACTTAATTAACAAAATTAAATTATTGGGGCATTGATAGACTATAATATTCCAGCCAGAATTTGCTAATCAAACAACAGTATTTTAGTTAGTAATTCAACCTTTGCGGTTTATAAAATCCATAGAAACATTTCAAAAATTGATTGATCCGCAACCTGCAAACGAGATTAAATGAAATAATTAATTGAATGAAAATATAATTTAGTAGTTTAGGTTTTTATGATACTATCCCCGTATTTGTTCGTAATTTAAATAGAGAATTACTTAGAAAAAAATATTTTTTTACCTTATGCCTAAAACATATTCTGAGAATTTGTTGGTAATTTATTTACTTGCTAAGTGAATCGTATTTACTTATTGTGAACATCATGCAGATAAAGTTGCAGGAGAATTTATTTTATAATTATTAGGCAAAGAAAATATAATAATTATTTGGAGCAAAGGACAAAAACAATCAATAATTATCGTAGATGTTTCGAATATTTTACTTCCCCTTTGACATTGCGTCCAATGCAATTGGACAGCCATAATTGTCCGCAGAGCGTGTTAAACCGTACTTTGGCCATGACAGTGTTTCAATTGTATGGAACACGTACGTTCCAAATTAATAGGGTTTGGAGATGAATTTAAGCACTCCTCCAATCACCTCTTCAGTGATTTCTAGCGAATTTGACCAATTAATTCATGCTGCAATTAGTTTAGATTTTATGATTATAATTATGTTATTGATGCCGTTTAACAATATATTTCAGTAACAACTATTTCTAATAGTAATACGATGACAAACAAGCGGAATAACTGATGGAAAGTGGCAGCCGCAGCCTATAACCGCCTGCAATACCAGTGGTATCACTCGTTGTCATCTTGAGTCCTCAGTTCTTAAGACTCATTCTAGTGGCTAGTAATTTTACTGGCTACATTGTCCTTCACACCGGAACAAAGGTAATAAATAATGTTACACATTATTATATAGTTGCAGAATATTTTACAGCAGCGGGAAACGTAGAAAACTGTACCTTAATTATTGTCCTTTTAAGATTGATTTCATTAGGTACATGAATATAATGGAACGAATAACTAATTGCAGGTCTACTCATATTAGGGTTATTTTAAAATCTAAATATTTTATTTCAAGAAGGTTGCATGGTTTTAAAAAGTGGATCTTATGGAGAAGATCTGGCCAGAAACTCCATAGAGACTCGAATTTGTTTTGAAATTTTTATAACTGTCAGGGATTTAGGTGTAATACTTGACTCCAAATTAACTTTTATTCCCCACATAGATAATGTTGTAAAGAAAGCGTCAAAAATGCTGGGTTTCCTCATTAGAAATATCAAATCATTCCGCTCCCCTAAAACTAAAATTGTACTATATAATAGCCTCGTTAGAAGCATACTGGAGTATTGCGTTGTAGCTTGGCGTCCTCACTATGCTACACATAGCCTAAGAATTGAACGAATCCAAAAGCGTTTCTTGAATCATCTTGCCTACTCTACGGGTGTTGCCAAAAAACAACCAAGCTATTTGAAACGCCTCAAATATTTCAAAATTGACTCACTAGAAAAACGTAGGAACTCAACTGAATTATTGTTTTTATTTAAATTATTACACAACAATATTGATTGCCCAGATCTGCTAGCTAAAATTAAATTCAATATCCCTCACAAATATCCCAGAAAACCAATTACCCTCCTACATCCTCCTTTTCGAAAGTCGGTTTTGGGTTCTAACTCGCCTATTTCACGACTAAGTAAGAAGTACAATCACTACAGTAAACAAATAGATATATTTGGCACAACATTTCAACGATTTAGGAGCCGAGTCCATGATCTTGCTATTGATTGATTATCCAAGCAATAATTACCGTCCGATTTAGAGATAGGTCTACCATTACTTTCTAAGATTTTTAACATTTATTTTTTTGCTTTATGTATACATTTGTCAAATGTGGTTTACTAAATAACGTTATTAAATTATATGCATGTGGTGTTTACCTATATAAGTTGTGCACTTAGATTAAGCATAATACCATGATCTGATTGTATCGAATGTTTTAGTGTAATAACTGCTGGTAAACCAATAAATAAATAACGAACACATTTCATGAAGTATTAAAGTAGGTAAGGTAGAAGTTAATTATCTGCATAACAGTAAAGACTTCTTTACCCCTAGATACCATTTCCTGATTACTAGCTCTAACTCCACACTGTACAGAGTAATATTGATATAGTAAGTACTCCGGAACTATCCCTAATCTAATGGGTATGTGTGTCGCTTTCACTGTAGCGTGTGATCGCTTCAAATAATAGACTATTGTCTATAATAGTGCACGAATTAGGTTTCTAGCCGGTGGTTTATAAGCGTATACGTTGATAGGGCAGAGACACGACAGGTAGACTCCCACAGTCTATTTGTGATGACCATCCAAGCTATGTAGCTTCTACATTGGTACAGGCGTTGGCAGATGCATTAAAGTGTGCATAAAAAGTGGAGCGATCCCTGGAAAACCCACTTGATTTCAAGTCGTTACCGGTGTGACATATCTACGTCATGCGTTTTTAAGGAAACATAAAATCCATAAGGATCTAAAAAGATTAAACATCTTGTATAGTTAATCTTCTTTCGGGTTTTGGTGTTTCGATTGCCAATATCCGAAAAGGAAGCAGCCTTTATTTTGCCACCCATAGTCCTAAGGTTGAATTATCGTATTATTGTATGTGCTAAATTATAGGGACATAACAGTGCAGTCAAATCAGTCGTAATATCGTATTAAACAATCGACATTGCACAAATTAATAGTCAGGCCTCTTATTGGTTTCAAGCAAACCTTGACAACGTGTCTGCATCTCCCGTGGAGTTACTCTGACTAGTACTATTTTAAGACATTTCCGAGTACACCCCGTGTCGACGCGTAAACAGTATCCAGTAACAAACTATCCTAGTTTTTCGAATAGAACTTAACTTCGCTTAGCAACACTAGTTGCTAAAACAAAAACTTTCTCATTGTTTCTTTGATGACACCAAAGATTGTCATAACCATTATTTATATTCCCACGAATGACAACTTAAGTGCACCCCGAACATTATTATAGTAGAAAGTCTAACAAAGTCACGTCTGTCTTAGTTTTGCATCTCATGCTTTCCCACTATCTGGCTTCGTACATCTGTCGCAGTTACCTGATACGGGCTTGTGCAAAACGAGTCATTAGGTCACCAGAATGCACAACAATGGATTCGTCTCGCCACAATATTGGCGATACGCAGCAATCAATTGTTAGACATGTCATTGTGCGCGGATTTTGCACACGTGTAGGTGTGACCCTTGCAAAAAAAACGACCCAAAAGAACATCTCTTTTAAATTGCGTCATACAAAATCCATTCATGTTGAAGGTTTTAATATTCGCGTGAAATCGACATGTTAGGTGAAAGTGTGTTTCTTTTACTATCTATTCAAAAATCAGACTACTATTATGCTCTACTTTAAATATTCTCATGTCAATCATTACCGTGAGAACTTCTGAACCGATCTATTTGCAACTTAATTCAACTTCTCACATAACCCTAATTGGGTTAAAAATAATGTCCTTGTAATGTGGCTCCCACGCAATGTGTTGAGCAGGTGACAATGCTTGGATTTTTGTTCATCGACCATATGATATGCAAAGGAGGCAAAAAACAAACATTCACCTGTCGCAATGTTAGGAGACTCGATACTGCTACAGATGTAGAGACAAGCTTCATCGAACAGATTGGTTTATTAGTGTTATGTTATTAATGACCAGCAATTATAAGGGTGTCTAACCAATTTTCGTTCCTTACCTTTCCTAAGCAAACACGTATAATTATAGTTTTTTAGGTAAACAGAGCAGGAAATTATTTACTAGGTATATCACAAACTTGTAAGAGATATTATGTAGTAATAGCAAATAGCTATAAGACCGCCAACTGTACCTACTCTTGTAACGTTTGCATATTTTTATTCTGACTTGTCCTATGTAATGGTGTACAATATAGAATACTCTATCTATCTATCTACGTAGGTATGTATCTAAAAATCGACTGGCTGCATGAATTGGCTGTGATGTTTCGAGTTTACTGAAAACTCGAAACATCACAGCCAATATCGGATGCAATCTTAAAGTTCAAAATTGTGTTTAAAGGACATAATTTGTTTAATTGACGACCTCTGTGGTCTAGCGGTTCGAGTGCCGGACTGCTGATCATGGGGTCGTGGGTTCGATTCCCACAGGACACAAATATTTGTGTGGATATAACATGAGTATTTGTGTTTGTCTTGGTGTTTCTATATATGCGAATGTAGATGATTTATAATATTATATATTATAAATCATCTACATTCGCATCTCGAATCCGTACTTTTGGTTAGATAATCCAGTCGCTTAACTAACTACCGTCGTCGTCGCTGCCTATGATATTGAATTTTTCCTTCCACATTCTAATCTGTCTGACATCATATTTTGGAGGAGGTCTGGAAATAACGGGTTTGATGATACAATGATGAGGTTCGACTTTTATAATTTCAATTTATTGTAGTTCTTAATAATATCAGTGTCATGCTAATTCAAGGAAGGAAGGAATCATGAGTGTTATATTTATGATTATGATCCCAGTCTTTAAAGGCTTAATTTCATTGTATATGCGTAGGATCGTCGGTAGCTTATAATTAAGTATTTGGCGCTTCATTTACTCTGGTCACTCTGCAATTAACCAGGCATGGACAAAATGTGTTTACGTGAGCGTAAATTTTCCTATTAAGGTTGGTTAATTCCAACCCTGCTTTTAATTTATGCGCAACGAAGATTTTTTTTAATGTGTTACAAACAAAATGACCCGAAGCGACAATCCCTTAATGGTTTTGCTCATACATAAATTTGTAGGCCGTGACCGAGCTAAAACAAACTGCGGCCCTGTAATAATTAATGATCATCCACATCTATTTTACGGTCGGTTACTAAAAAAAAGCGTTATTAACAAAATCAGAAAAAAAAATTGTTCGCTGTCTAACGCAGCTGCTCTACAGTTTTATTTGTTCTTTTTATTAAAATTTTTGATAAACTCATCTGTCATTTAGGTAAAAGTTTGTTACATCAAATTACGAAACAAAAAATGCTAAAAAATAATGTCTAATATGAAAGCTATAAAAAGCAGCAGTGAGAGATTAATAAGGCTTCATTCGAATTATTCAATTAAAATTCTTCTAATGCTTAACAGACAACACTTATATCAAATTGGTTAACTGGAACCCTTTCTATAAAGTCATTGTAGGAGGCGTGACGGGCTCCAATGATTTAAACAAAGCTCTTAGTTGCGATGACAAGGCATTCTTCGTGATAAATTTACTGCGGCGGTTTATTTACTTAGGGCAGAAATTTATTTTTGAAACAATGAATACAAAAGATTTTTTTGAACTTCAAAATTATTTTCTTTGATATTTATTCAAGAAAATTAAATCGTACGTGCGCTCTTCATTGTAATACTTGCGGTTATTGGTGGAGTTGACATTTTTAATCTTGGAGTTTAATCCAGAGTTAGAAAAGTGATTTTTTTTAAATAAATGTTGAATAACTACTTCAATAAGTAATTGGACCTTGACCTTTGAACTAGGCGTGACAATTTACTTTTTTATTTTATACATTATGTTTATAGATAATTATTTAATAGTATTTGAGTTGTAGAATTAAGTTACCTTTAAATAAAATATACCATCTTGCCTGTGTTCCGTAAAGAGTTAAGCCGAGGTGTAATTATTTTTTTCTATATCCGACTGGCAGTTCTGCGTTAATCTGGCACATTCAAACAAAAGAAAAACCGCATCAGCTTCATTATATTAAGTAAGTAATTATTATTTATGTAATTAATTATAATTACATTTAACTGTATTGAATTTAAAATAAAATTTACATTTTAGTCAATTAAGGTAAATTCTTGTAAAGTTAAAAAGGTCTGATATCATCGGTAACAATTTATTATACAGTGTTACAGTATACGATAATAAATAATGAATATTCTTGGTCAATTTTACACAGCACCATCTATTCTTAAACTCAGCAGAGCTTGTACTATACAATGAATATAATACTTTTACTACTTTATTTTTGTAAATACATACTTATAAGAAACAACCAGACAAAACTGATGTTTATCAAATAAAAATTTGTGTTCTGTGGAAATCAAACCCACGATCTCGGGATCAGCTGTCCAACACGAGAACCGCTAGACCACAGACGTAGTCAAAAGACGATGTATTCAAAACATAAATACCATCACGCATGTATTCCTCGAACAGTGAGGCAGAGGTGTCCTAAGCGTACGCCCACAGTTTGCTCGAGCGGGCGAGCCTGCCATTAACCGGGCACATATTCAAACTCCAAGCTGCTACTGAGAATTTCATAAAAAAACCCTATAAGATTGCTCCACCTGGGAATCGAATCCAAGATCTTCGGCGTAGCAGACATGTTTACGATCACTAGATTATTGCTGCAGTTGCTTGAAATATTTTTCTATTCATCATCATCATAATATATCAGCCACTGCTGAACAAAGGCCTCCCCCATAGACTTCCACAAGGACCGGTTATATGCCACCGGCATTGCCACCGGCATCCAACCACCTATTTCACCTTTTAAAAACTCAAAAGGTGAAACCATCAGGCACTTAAAAGATCAAAAACTGTATAGCTTGAGTACACATACTAACCGCGCAATTAAGATACTTGCCGAAGAGGATGTACCCTGAAACGGCGTAGACTTTTTAATTCCAGTGTTTCATACTTTGATCTCCTCTGTAACTGATATCAAAGCGGCCCCAAGCGATGTTAAGCTAATCTTGTAAACCTGTGTATTTTTAAGATGCAATTTACAACCCCTGTTTTGGAGTCCTTTAAAATGTAAATTTTTAAGTACGCGCTCTTTATCTTTGTACTTTTTTTTTGCTTTTATGAGCATCTTCGTTAATAATATTTCGCTTGAGGATTTGCATATTTCATAAATGTAGTGGCCTATTTTTTTAAGAGCGATGGAAATGTTTATGTTGTTTTGTACAAGCTCGTCCATGCAATACGTATTTTATGATTTATTATTTTATCTAATACCCATCGTCTTTGTGCTTGCAGACAAAGACGATGTGTATAGTGGGAGTAATTCCACTCAAATTGGAGTTGCCCTATTGGGGAAGTACCTCCGCCTTGCGGGAATCGAATTGAAATAACACTGCTTTTGAGCTATGTTGTGTTCCTTACGGTGAGCAAGGTTGCCAGTGCTCTAGTGTAGCCAGGCAGTGGGAGGACTTTTACACTTATACTGCCAACCCAACTGTTCCTCTTTCGTTTTACAGGGCCAGCAACACGCAAGTGATAACCCTGGTATTGCAAGCGTCTATAGGCTACTGTAACTGCTTACCATCAGGTGGGTCGTACGTAACGTGAGGTGATACGGTATGTCGGACTCATGCCGACTAAAACCGCACTGTCCTTAACTTTTCTTAAAGTCATGGCCATGGGATCCGTGAAATTCGCCACGACCATGACAGGACGCTAGATGTCCTGGATTCTCAGGTCGAGCAAATTGTTATTGATGTTTTCTATGAAGATCTCAGTATCGGCTCGAAGTTTGGAATTGAGCCCGGTTAATGGCAATAGGCTCGCCCCGTTTTACATGAGATCAAAACACCGGCGAACTGTGGGTGTAAATTAGTACACCTCTGCCAAACCCTTCGGGAAATACAGACGATTATGTGTTACGTCACGGTATTTAAACATTGCAGGATTCTATAGGATTTGAAAACTTTCTCAAGACTTGCCAATAAAATTATTGGTTGACTTTTATTGGTCGGATTCGTATCGATTGATTCGTACAGTAAAGGCTTATTTAAGTGAATGTAATCCAGAATTTTGGATAAGCTCTCATGGGCTCAGTTAATCGCTATATTTAAAGCTACTCAGGGTGACCAACCATTAATTTTACTAAGTCCAGCAATTATTTACGTTCATTCAGTTTGGTAAATGAATTTTTCTAGGGTATCAATAAGCCTGATGGGTTGCGGTTCTTTGTCTATGAATATCTGTTATCTGACACCAGAAAGATTATTAAAGTATGAGGCCATAGTTGATGACTTTCTTGTAATATCATATTATTTCCGGACCATTTTAGTTTTGGCAAAATAACTATGGAGCACCATAGTATGTTTCTATTTAATCTCATAAAATATAATGATATAATAACTTAACAATGTTTTCACAATAGTTACGGATCCTTGAAGAAAAAATAAAGCTAATGTATAAAGAAAATAGTGGTATAAAAGATATTCCTTCTTAATCATTGGTATTGAAAACAACAGTATTTACCAGAAAAGTATGTATGACACATTTGGTGTAGTGGCGGAGGGATCAGCTTCTACATCATGTGTCGGGGTTTCGATCACTACACGGAACAATTTGTATGATCGACAGGTAGTTGTTCTGAATGTGTAAACATATGTTTGTAAAAGCACCTACGATATAGGAAGAAATCCTAGTGTTGGAAGAAAGTGATATTGTAGTAAGTCCAATTATAACTTTCCGACGATATTGATTAAATAATTAGGTATCTACTCGTATGCAATCATTATTTACCGTGACAGTTTTTCATGAAATTGCGGATATACTTATGGTATTATTCCTTATTTATACGAACGCATCGAAGCAATAACATCCCAAATATATTAATATTATCCAAAACAACGAGATTTAGGGTGTCCCATGATTATATAATACAGTATTAATGGTTAAACAGAATAGATGGATCCCTCGAGGTGTCTCTCTACCTATTACACTATAATATGTACGAGGGCGATTTTATTACTATCCTATCTTGAAGGATAGGCCCATCCAGAGGTGTTGTGGGAAATTTATGAAAAGCCTTTTTGGGGTGCCGATAATATGTCCCCTTGTAAATATTACATTTCCTTTCATGGGCTAGATAAAGATGGGCGACAGTTTCTTATTTCGGTAGTTCATATGTTTTGTTTTATACATACTATAAAAAAAAAACATTTAAAAATATAAAAAATAGAAATCCACCGGCATCGGGAGCAGGGTCCAAGCTACCGGTGGTCAGGGCCCCAGAGAAAGAAACCTCCTAACGATACGGGCCGTGTCCAAGAGTACTGCTTTCTGTATCAAGCCCTTGATCCAGCCATCCAACGAGAGCCTCTTTAGATGTTGGTCGAGGCTCTTGGCTATATTAGGCCATTGGCTGACACAACGATTGGTACAATGATTGCTGAATTCATCTCCCACATGTCGACAACCTCGTGTGCCAAGTCGAGATACTTTATTTCTTTCTCTTTCTCGGCTTTCACGAGGTTCTCGTCATGCGGTACAGTGATGTCAACAATCATACTTATTATTAGGCTGAGTGAACTTCACAATATTATAACAACTAGACCTTAGGAGATAATAATATTGTACAGAATGTGTCTTTGTCTAATGTCTTTTAATTATCATCTGTTCTTAATAAAAACATTCTTACTGTACATAATATATTTTAGGGATCTTAATTTTTCAAAATAATAAAAATAAATATATACCAAGAATATTACATTGACCTAAACATTTCCATTAACTGCAGGTGTACATTAGTAGACCTCTGCCTAATACAAGCATGATATTAAGTTTATGTACCTACCAAGAATCTAGATTCTTATATATAAGTATACCAGTATAGAGAGGGAGAGAGAGCACAATGCAAAACACGATAACAAACCTCAATAAAAAAATTAAAACCTTACAAATATTTGATCCAATTCCAAAATCTATCATAATAGAATCGTCTTGGGCCCGTGCCTAAGTACACACGAGTCTAAAGTGAAACGTCTCGATCGTTTATTTGTAAGTCAAACTGCATAACGGTACCGAGACGTGGTAATTGGTATAACCAACAACATCAATACACTCTTAGTGTGAAGCTGTGGCCTGTGGGGAATGCCACCTAGTGTGTTGTGTTCCCGAGGCGGAACTACGAATATGTATTACTCATATGTACTATTGTAGAATATGGTATTCTATAATACTACATGCTAGTTTTCTTGAATAACGTTCGAGAATAATATGCTGGAATGGTTTGGGCATGTCGCGAGAATGGATGAAAGGCAATTAACAAAAGGGATTTAAATGGCGAATGTCAGTTGAACCACCGGTACGGGACGCCCTCGAAAGACTTACACCGACCTTATTGGTGGGATTCTTTAAAAAGTTCAGGTGCGTACAACGAATCGAAAGAAGTGTGCAAGAATTTTAGCAAGTGGCATTCTTTAGTTTCTGCCTACGCCCATGGGAAAAGGCAAGAAAGACGCCAGCAGGTTAAGCTATCCAAAGCTGTGTAATTTTCCCAATTGAATATGAACCTTATTGTTTTGTGTCAAAGTTGAAAATCAATCAAATAAATTTGACAGATTGTGGTAGTTTGATGTGCTGGCCTCTGTACATACATATGCATGTACTGAAATCTTTAATCTGAATTCTTTATTTATAAAAAATCGCAGAAACCGTTATAAATATCGCTCAACTAAGCCCGGACGCACGCTTCCCGTATTCCTTAGTTTCTTTGTCTTTGTCATACCCTACATAACGTCAATTGTTTAATTTAAAATCGTATTGTTGTATTGTAATTGTGCTCCCTATTTACCATAAGAATAGCCTTTGTGAATCGGGTAATTTATAAACATTACAAATTCAAACATGAGACTGACCTGGGGATCGCCATGTTATGTACATACTTGCATTATAAGAGGTCTTGGAAACTAGTAGAAATTATGTGTGAAGTCAGCCGATTCCTATGCAGATGTTGAAATAACAGGGACATAGAATATTAGCTGCTTGCTCTGCACACTAATGGGTTTTTAAGATGGTGAGCTTATGGGTGAGAAGTGATGGCCTAGTTAATAAATAATAAATAAATATTCTTGGACAATTTTACACAGCACCATCTAGTCCCAAACTAAGCAGACCTTGTACTATCGGTACTAGACAAAGGATATAATACTTATATGTATACTTTTTAGTTATGTGACCATTGCCAAGTCCAAGGTCTCTGACTTTTCGAATTAATGTGCATTTTAATAATTAATTGTCACTCGCTTAAACGGTGAAGAAAAACATCGTGAGGAAATCTGCATTCCTTACAGATTTTTCTTGATGGTGTTTGAAGTCTGCCAACCAGCACTGTCTAAGCCAGCTTGGTGCACTATAGAGCAATCCCTTTCAAACTGAGAGAAGACCCGTGCCTACTAACCCTGACCCAGCAGTGGAACAGTATATAGGTTCATGATGATGTATGATACGAATATAGTCTGTTAAAATGTGAAATACTCTAAAAAAAATATAGGTGAATCTTTTTTGTTTAATTTTTTTTAAAATAAATTTATTTTATTTTGAAGTAAATATTTTGGGACATTTTACACATCAACATCGAGTCCCAAACTAAGCAGAGCTAAAAAAAACTAAGCAGAGTACTAAACACTGGGTATACAGTATATATACTTATAGTCTTTTTCTTTGTAAATAATAGAAAATAGACTACTTACTTAATACTAGAAAACACGAGGTGATTGTGCGTAAATTTGGTAGACATGATAGAAATTCTACAGTGTAGGTACGGGTTCTGTGACTTAAATGTTTTGAAATGAATAAAAAAAAATGGAAGCGAGCATAGTCGCGAGAATAAGCTAGTGTACCCATAATACCGCTATTTTAATATATCAGTGGTCTCCAGCAAATTTTGCGCAGGATTTTTCTCCTTATGTAAATTGGATCCAGTTCACGTGAAACGAAAAATTTTGCAAAGTTTGCACTTTTGCACCTACTTGTACCGATTCAAGTGCATTTGAACTTATTAAAAGTAACTCTACTTTAAAAGTATACTTTAGGGTCTTATTTGCATAACCCTGCGAAATATCCTGTTTGGAAAAGTTTTAGTTCCTGAAGTAGAGCTACTTTCAGTAAAGTTGATATCGTTTCGCTGCGTTCAATTGGTTTTCGATTTTTGCATAGGTGCGCATCCATTTATTTGTCGTATTTTGATATAAAATGGTTTTACTTTAGCAGTATTTAAGATTTAGCAAATAGGTTTTATGAAATGAACTTCTCGTATGAAAGCAACTTATAGTTATGTTAAATTGAAGAAGAGTTTAATTTATTATTCTAATTTCTGACACCTACGCGAATTCGCGTAAGTGTTCTATTGAAAACATAATTATGTATTTTATCTATATAAAAAAAATGTTAATTAGCTATGATGATATCTGAGTGTACAGTAACCATAGTGGTAACGTTGTGGTTGGAGCCCTAGTCCCCAGTGCTCGATGGTCCCAGTTCAAATCCAGATACGTACCTCCGAATTTCCTTTACCTCCATAAAGATCTTGATGATAAATGATGATAAATGATAAATGATATTTATTTCTGTAAATAGATCTTTTAAAGACACTTTTACAAGTCAATAATAAACATTTTTTTTTAAAGCTAGATGGCTCCGGCATTTCCTAGCTGACGACCTCTGAGAAGAAACGCCGAAACAAACTCAGAGAATCATAGTCTCTTTTAAAGTCCAGACATAGAGTAGTGGTAGCAAATATGTGTCTTACAATGTAGGGCAACGTCTGAGATGGCCTTTTGAAGAAAGAGCCATAGCGGCTTTGAGTAGACCAGTCCCAACTGACGGCACGCATGCATCAGTCATTGTGTAGCTCAACCATAATTTAGGGAGCTCAACAATCCGTCGCACGACGATACCAGATCAGAGAAACATTTGCGTAGGCCATATAAAAAAGGCTCAAAGCCACCAGACTGTTCAAAGCTGAGTATGTATATTTAGCCTACAAAGTACTCACATTTACATTGTATTGAGTTAAACATTAATAAATAATAAGAAAAAATATAATCACGAATCACGATGATATCATGAAGTCAACCCACATTAGGCCATCTTAGTGAACTTAAGCCTTGACCCTCTCAGTTTGAGAGAAGCTTACTCTATATCAGGTAGATATGATACGGGTATTATAATTTGATTTATTAGAATTCAGAAAATTGGATCACAGCTTGAAATATGTAAATAAATAAGAACCCTGGTCTCTGTATACCATAGTCCAATGTAAAATTACTGATAACATTAATCTGCTTTCCACGCCATTGGATATCGTCTGTGACATAAAGCAAAACACCTTTCAAACTGTCAAATAACGATCAAGTTCCGCGTCATTAGAAGTTGTCAAACATCTCAGTTCCTATGATACGTAATACGAGAATACGGCGATTCATTTTCAAGAACTAATAGCGATAGCAATTGCACAGTCATGGACTATTCTTCAGGTACTAATAGGTGTAGGGTTACGAAGCGTGAGAGTTTGGTCGGACAGGTGTCGTATGTAAAACATGCTTATAATGTTTTTTAACGAAAGTTTGTAGTACTTATTAGTAGATACACTAGATATCACGCATGAAATCAAAATAAAGGTAAATACATAGTGCTAAACTCAGAGAAATAATTAAAATCAGATAAATAAATGTGTATAAAAAACTGCATCAAATGTAATTTTCTATACACATTCAGTCTGATTTTAACACTACGTTTTAAACAATAATTTGATAAATCACTCATGTATGTGTCTCCTAATCCTCAACTCTTAAATACTATGAACATGTTTTTTGTTTGATACATTAAAATACTTTAGGCAATAGTAGTGTTTTATGTTCTTGTTTATAAGTAGGTGGATTATTAAATTATTTTAATAATTATTTTGAACCGTACTAAAACAATTTCACTCTTTTTTTTAAATAAATATCCCGAAGACAATTAAATATATATGGCACCGTATATCTCATTTCTAATTCAGTTCACAGGTTCAGTACGTGTGTCATTCAGTGTTAATGTGACCCGCCGATATTACAGACTGTGAGCCGCCCGCAGGCGTTGTCTTCATACAAATGAACGTGCATTCTTAAAGCGATGTGCAATTTGCAGTTGTACTGTCATTCTGATGCAATAAATTGTGGGAATTTTTGTAACGGTCCTACTATTTCTAGATTGTTGGTCACCCTTGTAGGTCCGGAATAGCAATGAGTTGTTTACTGATTTGTATCATAAAAAGTGTGTTTTTGTATTAAATACCAATATTTTTACGTAAAAAAAGGACTGCAGAGATATTTATTTATTGAATTATAATATTGATTGCAATTAAAACTTTTTAGTTCCCATATAATTGCAAAACTGTACTTATTTTTTTTTGTCATGTCTTTTTTTTTTATAAAACATTCATTCAAATTGAAATCATGTGCAGAATATAAATGCATGTATAAACGCGGGCAGTTTAAAAAGCAATTGTCTCTCTATCAACAAAAAGAATAAAGTCACTCTATTTATTCACAGAGTATTAACTGAATAGCAATGACAAAAACTTTAAAGTCAATGTTTAGTTAGGTTTCAGCAATATGAGAGCCAATCTTATGTTTGTTCAAACCTTCATTTAACCGTTATACAGAGAATAAATGCTTTTAAAAACTTTCCCCCCCGCTTGACCGCTCAAAAGGATAGATATTAAGAAGAAAATTAAAAAAGTTAGTTCAAACAAGGGCTCGTATAATGTCCAGCGGATTCGCTTTGAGCGCGTCTATCTTTTGATAAATGCATTTTACTAAAACTTTTTTAAGTAAATACTGCTATCCATCGCTGGCATAGTTTAAAGTATCAGCGGCATTGTAAACTTTAGGGAGCAATGGATGGGTTAGATGGAGTTGGTCACGTAGTTTTTAGCGGTAGTCCGGGATATTTTGGACGCTATATCGCCCGCATACGTTCCTGTGTTTACAGATAACACAAAAAAAATGGTGTGGCGAGTCGAGATTGATAGGTTCTTTTAAAACGATGTTGGCATAGTGAACAAACTCAACAAACTCGTTCCATGAATCGATGGACCTGCAGGATATGGGTATGACTATAAAGTATAAAGAGCATTCCGTGCTATTGGCTAAATATTTTTCTTTCTTTTTTCGGCTAAGAACTACGTAAATCAATTAACTGTAGGTTCAACCGCAATGGAACTTATGGTAAGGGTAAACAATCGTACACCTCTGAAAATTCCCGTTAGTTTTTGAAAGTTTAAGAGGCTTTTATTTAATTAATCTGTGCGATATAGATACGGTTGTTCATTGGCTTTTTGATAGCATGCTAAGCTTTCGTTTTTGGAATGTGTAATCAATTATAATGGTATTAAAGTTGTGTTTTAGAGAGAAGTCGGTGAATTAGGGAACTATTTAATAACCGACTTATTCCTTATCGTTACGAAAAAAACATTCCAATGTTCAAGATATCTTATCATTTTAATGAAAATAAATAAATAGGCAGATTATGAATTGTATTGGTACAAGAATAGTCTCTCCGAGTAAAATATTGTTAGATTGATGCAGCACTTGACTCCTCCTTACAATATACAGTAGTTTCGCGCCCGTCATGGGGCCGAAACATACCGACGAACTATGGGTATACATTAGTACACCTCTGCCTAATACTTCGGCGAATACAGCCGTTATTGTATGTATATGGCTGGCCATATCTGGCCGGCAAGATGGAGTGATGATTTGCGAAAGGTTGCTGCTGAAACTTGATACGTAAACCCGAAGACAGGTTGCAATGCGCATATTATCCCTAATATGCGCATTTCAACCTGTCTTCGGGTATGGCCGACGTCCACCAATGGACTAATATAGGCTGATGATGGTGATGATGATGATGAGTATGTATAATAATAATTATTATGTTACATTACTTCTATCATAAATCTATACCTCTACATTATTTTCTTCATCTTCTGCTTATATTAATTAAATAATACTGATTATTTAGTGATTACTGACACTTATGCGAATATTATATATTGAAATAAAACTACTTTTTTAGGGATTTATAATATCAATATGATTGCGTAGTTTTATTTCAAAATACTGATTATTTTAAAAAATATTTCGAAATTAATTGCATAATTATATTTATTCTAGTTCACATAGAACATAGCTCCGTTAATTTGTATAACATTATGTGGGAAACTTACAAGTATGACTGTATTGCACCACTATGCTAGAAAACTATGACACACAGGTCAAATTAGACCATCTACTTTGTTTTAACTATTAACAGTTTCGCCTATACGGTAGTTTTTCAGGTTTCACTTCACATAACCGTGTCGCAAAAGTTTCTAAACAAATCGCAAACGCACTTAAAAGTTGTTAGATTTCCAAATTACGTAAAAATATGGAGGTGTCTATGTTCTCTTATTGTAACGTTAGCAAAGTTTTCTTGTCAAATATAGCGTTGGGGGATCGAGTGACAAATCATTAAGTATGTACTTTACTGACTACTTACTATTTATCTTTGAGATAGGTTAAAAAAAAATCTTATTACACATATTAGGAGAACTATACTATTCAAGCAACTTAATTAATTTAAAAATGTTTTATGTGCTGAATTGTCGTAATAAATGAATGAATAAAGTAAATAATGAAGGGCGGGGCGTTTTGGGGGCTGTTTTATTGTGAAAATGACGTATAAAAAGTACTATCTAGTAGTCATCATCATCATTATAATCATATTAGCCACAGGTCCAATTGCTGAACAAAGGCCTCTCCCATAGACTTCCAGAAAGACCGGTTTTATAAGCCACCTGCATCCAACGACTTTCAGTGACATTTACCAGGTCTTCCGCCATCTCGTTGGAGGCCGTCCCACGCTGCGCTTTCCGTTGCATGGCGTCCACTCACAAATACCTATCATAGTTTATCACATAAATTTTTGGGTCTTATGGAAATTGAGCCCCATCAAGAGTCCGACTAGACCGCAGACGTCGTCATTAATAAATTGTTAAAATAAAAATCTGCAGCTAAAAATAGTAGACCTCTGCGAACCCTTCAGGGAATAAAGGTGTGTTGATATAAACCAATACTGCTCGACCTGCGAATTGAACCCAGGGCTTCTAGCGTAGCTATCGCGCTTAGGACGACTACGCTAATCAGGCATTTAAAAAAAAAGAAATACCACTAAAGTGGCAAACAAGCATTCGGCCCACCTGATGGTAAGCGGTTACCGTAGCCTATATAGACGCTTGTAACATCAGGGGTATCACTTGCGCATTCCCGACCCTGTACAACGAAAGAGGAAACGTTGTGTTGGAAGTGGGGGCCAACACAACGTTTCCTCGCGGAGCACAGGCAACCTTGCTCACCGTAAGGAACACAACACAGCTCAAAGCAGTGTTATTTCACTTCGATTTTCTGCAAGGCGGAGGTATTTTCCCAGTCGGGCAGCTCCAGTTTGAGTGGAATTACTCCCACTATGTCCTGCCTCTCCTTAATTTTTTAAAAATGATTCTTCACTATTCTTGAAATTCTAGAACAAACAAACAAATGTAAAATTGATAAAACAAACATATTCAGAAATTCTACTAACAAGTAACATCCCTGGGACCGGTTTCCACTTCCTCATCCCTCCAAGCCATTCCAGTTTGTTATTAGTTTCCTGAGCAAATAAATACTTAGTTACAGACAATCAGTAGTCTTGTAACTAACTTACTGTGAGACTAACTTCGAGGATGTTGACGGCATAATTAGACCATTTGATACTAACTCTTGGTGCATATTGATGATGCTCTGCTGTAGGTACAGCAGTTAAAATGAATGTCTGTGTTTTTTCTTACACCGACAAAGTTCAACAATTTGAAATTGAATTATGTGACTGGTAGAAAATGCCTTAGGCATTAAGTCCGCCTTTGTACTATATTTGTGCATAAAGTTTTAAATAAATAAATAAAAATAATGAATTATTTTATGAATCTTGTTGAAATTTAAGAGAAAAGGAAAAAAAAAACTCCTCTGATTATAAAGTAAAGAAGTTAACTTAATAGTATGACATACCATCAAGCCTGTATTCCCCTGAGAGTTAGGCAGAGGTGTACTAATGTAACCCACAATTCACTGGTATTTTTAGGTCCCATGTAATAGTTGACGAGCTTTTGCCAATCGAAACTTCAAGTTACTACTGAGAATTATTAAAAAATCCCAATAACACGTACCAGGCAAGCGTAGCCAGTTACCATAACTACTTGCGACCACTAAGCTAATGAGGCAGTTTATTATTATTAATTAAAATAACCTAAAAACCTTTTGAAACTCAAATACAAAATGCAGTCACGCACCATAATGTGAATAAAATTCGAATTAATGACGCGCTCACAACTAGAGAAAACATTTTATTTCGACATTACACCATAAACATAATAACAACACGATTGTTTCTTGTCAACAACCTTATACAGTCAAACAAGCCAGAGGAATTTCAACTCTCCACTTCAGCGATAAAGATGAAGTAGATGGCAATGTTGAAATTATAAATTATGGGGTTAAGATCGTGGAAATAGCCGAATAAGCATAGTAGGAACAATAATATGTCATTATATTATTAACTTATCTTCTCACCCTTGACAACAACAATGGCTGTTATAATATTTTGATATCGTTATTTTGGATGCAATAGATTTTATTGCCTGTAGACATGCAAAGGTTCAATTCAATACGTAACAGGTGGGGTGCTGGGTCAATTGTTTCTAAAAGGATTTACAGTTATTTCCTTAGAAGCGTGAGTTAGATTATCTTTATAGATAAGTATGACGTGACCGAGAATTTTTATATTACTTACTCATTTCGCAAGTACGAGTAGGTTTGCAGTTCTGATGCATCGCTGATGGCACGATACCATTGTGTCACGAGTTGTTTGTGTGACCCAGGATGTTGAAGACATTGCAGTTTTTATATAATCACTGATTTGTGAAATCGTTAATTTTTTAGACTAAACAACAAAAATAGTAAGTTTACAGCTAACAATAAAATTATTGTACACTTAGATTTTTTTAAAGAATAAAAGCAGTTGTAGCCTATTGATGTCACCATTGGACTGCACACGCATCTCTGACATTTCGAAATCATGTAATGAATTATCACTTGCTCAAACGGTGAAGGAAAACATCGTTTTATCGACGTTGTGTGAAGTCTGCCAACCTGCATTGGACTAGCGTGGTGCACTATAACCTAATCCCTCTCAATCTGAGAGGAGACCCGTGCCCAGCAGTGGAACAGTATATGGATTGATGATGATGATAGATATTTTATAGTACTCAAAAGAACTGAGAAGCGTATACACGAATAAAAAGGTTGAATTTTTACTTTTTCAAATTAAAGCACTTCCCTCAGCATTAATTGAAAGGTGCTGACAAGATACGTTGATAACCAAAAGCGTGCGTGTTTTTCTCATAATACGGCCAATTTCAAACACTCGTAGGTAACCATATTCTTTTCGCAATACCTGCGTTTAATCCCAATTTTAAACTGGAAGCAGTGGATGGCTTTGAAATAGTATTTATGCAATAAGAAGCATAAGGAAGCACTTTCAGCTCAACTTTTTTCAAACAAGAAAAACAACAACAACAAAGCAAAATTCACATACATTACAAAATATTCGTACTTTAAACATAATATGACACGAATTCCAGAGCGCAACTTTTCTGTACGGAATTTTAAAATATCAAATAACGAGCGTCGTATGCGAAAAGTTTAATAATCGCGCTCCATGAGAAGTGGGCAGTTTTGAAAATTTTAATACACCCACCATGAAGAGTTTCAAAGGACCTCGCCAAATAAACCTCTTAGTGAATAGTCGGAGATATGGCAAGATTTGCATAAGAAGGCCGGATGGCCGACTCTTGGGGGCAGACGATCGTGTCTTGCATCTAAATAACGTCTTATATTTGCAAATATTGACTCTTGCCCGCACCCTTCCAAAGGGTTTCAATGCTATTATCTTAAGACAGTTTAGTGAGTGGCAAGTTAGTTAAGATGGGCTGAAGAGGATCTTTTTAGAGAACTTGGAGATAATGTTTATATTACTAACAATGAACTTGACGACGTCCGTGGTCTAGTGGTTCGCGTGTCGTGGGTTCGATTCCCACAAGACACAAATATTTATGTGATGAACATGGGTATTTGTGTTTGTCTGGGTGTTTCTTATGTATTATAAGTATGTATTTACAAAAAAAAAAGTATATAAGTATTATATCCATTGTCTAGTACCCATAGTACCAGCTGTGCTTAGTTTGGGACTAGATGGTGCTGTGTAAAATTGTCCAAGAATATTTATTTATTTATTATTATTTTTATTAATGAAACCGCAACTTTAGATGGATAGAAACTGGAGACTGGAATATTGTTTATTGCAATTCAATTCATTCAAATCTTATGTACTTTGTGGAGATAAATAAATCATTTTTATTTTACTAATTACAATATTATTGAACATTCTCTAGTTTCAAGTTAAAGACATTTTTTATATTTTTATTTATGAGTTTCTACAACCTGCTCTTTCCCTTTTTGTTATTTGAATTAGATGGCGCACTTCCATTTCTTGGAGTCCTTGTGAAATTCACATTTTGTCGGTCGTAAAATTTTACAGGTCACGTTTTCTGATGACTAAAGCCCAGTAACTGATTCATCATTGCTATAAGCCTACTTTGTATTCAAGGCCTAAAAGCGATAAGGCAAATCATGGCTAATGATTCACCTACACTTTGTTCCCACCGGTTCATTTGTTAGCCACTCCTCTTCAGTGAAAAGGGTTGCTACATGACAGCGCGTAAGATTTTATCGACAAGCGATTATCATTTCGCAAAATATGCTGTTTAATGTATCTCTTTGTTTGAGGAAAAATATGGGATTTAAAACTTTTGATGTGCCGCAAAAAGTGAACAAAAATACTCAAGATTCAAGATTTCAGAGATTGATTCTATTATTTTATGTTGACGCAGATTTTTTTTTTTATATTCAGGAATTGAGTATTTCCGAATGAATTCTGACTTCATCATCATCAGCCCATATTCGTCCACTGCTGGACGTAGGCCTCTCCTAGTGAACGCCACAAAGCCCGATCTTCGGCTTTCCTCATCCATCCATTCTAACTTACCAATCAGATTTTTGTGATGTGCCACTTAGCCCTTTATTTTTATTGACAAGTTCTGAACTTAAGCAGTGATACCCTAGTGATATGACCATTGGACTGCCAAGAGCAAGGACTCGAGTTCGAATCCAAGACACGAACCTCTGACCTTTTGAATTCATGTGGGTATTAATAATTAATAATATATCACTCACTTAAACGGTGAAGGAAAACATCTGAGGAAACCTGCATGCCTTAGAGATTTTACTCGACGGTGTGTAAAGTCTGCCAACCTGCACTAGGTCAGCGTGGTCGACTATAGCCTAATCCCTCGCAATCTGAGAGTTGACTCGTGCCCAGCAGTGGGACAGTGTAAGGGTTGACGATGATGATGATGAACTTAAAATACTTAGGGAGCCAGATAGAGCTACGAACTATACGATAAAGTAAATTTAAACAATTCCGATTCGAATGACGTTAGTTCACCAAAAATGAAACATTTTCCGGTCCATTATATTTAGATCTAGCATGTTTGGACAGCATGATTGAAACGATGACTCAAGGTCGAAAAGGAAAACAAGGGAATGAATAATGATAATATATTATTAAAAACCGCACAAACATCGTGGGTTTGCATAATAATACGAGACGTGGATCGTGATCGACTCGCCCAACTTTCGCTCATTCATTCGACATTTCACTGTAAAGTGTTCGTCATTTATTATGACAATGCAGTGTAATTTACATTCATTTTTATAGCTGTGTAGCTCACATAAATTATTATCATAAACTTCTTAACACAACATAACATATTGCCTGTATTCCCCGAAGGGTTAGGCAGAGGTGTAATCTTCCACTAATCTACACCTAAAGTTCAGTTGTTTAGCTCCCATATAATATGGAGTGAGTCTATTGCCATTAACCGAGCATAAATCCATACTTCGAGCTGGTACTAGGAATTTCATAGAAAAACCGAATAATGCTTTGATTTACCTGGGAATCAACCAGGACCTCAAGCATAAAAGTCGCGTTAAGTCCAAATAAGGCAATCAAATGGTGCATTCTCACGCTTTGTTTTATCTTTATTAAACATACACTTCTACTAATAAAACAATGTATAATTATAATACGTTTACAGATCGGATATGTCCAAAATAATTGGCAGTGATTAAATTTCCTAGAGCATGTTTTTATACGGAAATATCAAATCATGCTAATTAAAATTAACGTTAGGCGGAGCTAATAACAGCTTATTGTTGTCATTCATGCAACAATGACCACCAATGCACGTATAAGTGGACATGTTGAAAGAAGAAACCATAGACTTGTTGGGTTGATTGTTAAAAAACAGAGGTAACATTGTGTAAGATGTTTCGTCCATCTGTAAAGTGGTCACAAATGTAGGCGTTGGCCAGTTTATTGCCGTGTATAGACATGTACTTCGGAGTGAATGATGACTGACACTCCCACTTGGTATAAAACATTTTGAAGCTGTTTGGGATCTTGTTTGAACTTCGGAAATTGTACGAAACTACATTTGAAAATGATTCACCGAATTCCACGGCTTGTTGCTCAAAGAAAATCAATATTTCTTGGTAGGTATAGTAATAATAAATATGTTATTGAGACATTTTACACAGCACCATCTAGTCTCAAACTAAGCAGAGCTTATTTTACTATGGGTTGCTGAACAATGGATATTATAATACTTATGGTGAGGGAAGCGTGATAATGATAATTCACATTCTTCGTACAAGTTTCAAAAGCGTAAAAAACTTTACCCCTTGCAATCCTTCCGCTTCTAACATAGGCTTCTTTCCGTCTGTCATAAAGGACCAAAGATAATAAGACCGACTGAAATCCGGTATAAACCGCATTGAGAGTAAAAAAATAAAAAGTAATGTCCGTTGTCGATTGACACGTGCCTCTGTGGCTGATCGACCGTCCTCTGGAATACAGAAGTTACATTTTAACTTGGGTAAATGTTGTAGATAGCTATGGGTGTATTTTGGTAACCAAAAGTAAATTTAAATAAGTTTATATGTGTATATAAAATTACTTTTTACGGATTTTGTCGCGTTATATTGATATAAGCAGTGATAGTCTAGTGTCTCGAGTTCGAACCCAAGGCACGCACCTCTGACTTTTCAAATTCATGTGCGTATTAATAATTAATTATGACTCGATTAAACGGCGAAGGAAAACATCGTGCAGAAACCTGCATACCTTAAAGATTTTTCTCGACGGTTTGTGAAGTCTGCCAACCCGCACTAGGCCAACGTGGTGGACTATATATAATAGCCTAAGCCCTCTCAATCTGAGAGGAGACCCGTGCCCAGCAGTGGGACAGTATATGGGCTGATGATTACTAGTCTTGCTAGTAATTAATTCACTTAATTCGTTTTACTTTTAAGGCAATATTAATGAATTTAAATAAAGTTCAAGACCCATTAGCAAAGTCGAGTACAAGTTGGTAGTCACCTTTAATTTCCTATATGGTTCTTAGCCAACAAAAACGCGCATTTGTTACCATCTTTCGCTGTAGACCGTTGTACATCGCAAACTTTTTGCTTATAGACAGGTTTTACTACTGCAACAAGATCTGTTATGGTAACTACAAGTCTTCAATTTGCGCAATGTCATATGTTCCCTTCTCAGCCTTTACCTTTTAAACAAATCTAGTTTTTATAAGTTTAACATTTAAAGTACCTTTGTGGATCAGTGAATTGTTTTCTATCATCATTATTCGCCTTAATGTACTCTTTTTATGTCGATTCTTCTTTTCAAATAGTTTTCCTGGTAAAAACGCCCAATCACGTGACAAGAACATCCTCATTTCTGTGGACTAGCGGTTTTCGTTCCCCGTCATTGGCTATCGAGTTTGCGGTCACCAAGACCACCATGTTTGAAAAGTGGTTCAAAATTACTTCAGTATCGATTTGTTGAATATTTTATCAGATAAAATCTGAATGTAGCATTAACATTTTTATTTACTCAATATGTATTAATAATGATAAACTAAATAAATTTTAGTAAAGAAACAGTAAGTAAGATTTCATGTTCTCATGAATATGTAATACGATTTCAATATCTTCATAAAATGGAGCACGTTATTAACCGTGCTACGGATAATTCCTAAGTACACGTCTGTGGTAGGTAATTCTCATATCCAGTGTAACTACTTAATAAATCTGTACTTAAGACGAGATGTTGACTCCATACATTAACACATCTTGTGCTCTTAATCATTTCTCCATGAACGGTAATAATGAAACATTGTCGATCGCATTATATTTGTTTGTTGAAATGATATTTAAGTTCTCACTCCACTTCGTCAAACATTCTAGGTATGATTTTTCTCTTTCATTCTTACTTCGAAAGACAAAGACAGTTGACGTCACAGGAACGCCTGCAACGTGATGATACATCAAACATTTCCAACGGAAGTTTGTTCACAAATCTCGTTCGACTGGTTCCGACTAATTAACATAAAAACAAAGCTAGAAACTCATTGAACGATTTCTCTTAAACATTCCTTGGTGTTCAACCACCCATCTATACGATATCTGTCTCATCTAGCCCTAATCCCATAAATGACATCAGATAAGATAGAGAACACGCTGAGCCAATGTATTTTATGGGTTGAATTAAAAGCATGAATTAATGTAGCTAGCGTTTCGATTTAGATATAAAATCGACATCTCTGTTTCGATTCCTTCTATTAGGTTGAAACAAGTATGGTCAGTTAAGTACTAAGATAAAGTAGAGTATATAATTTTTTTAAGATGATTATTGTTCAAGATTTGGTTATTCTGATATCGCGACGGATTTTTACATACTTCCAATATTTTTTATTCACTAGCGACCAGCCCCCGCCTTGCACGGGTGCAATGTACTAATAACAAACATGGTATAATACATATAAACCTTCCTCTTGAATCACTCTATTTATTAAAAAAATCGTATCTAAATCCGTTGCGTAGTTTTAGAGATCTAAGCATACATAGGGACAGATGGACAGCGGGAAGCGACTTTGTTTTATACTATGTAGTGATACCTACACTATTATCGAATTATGACTATTATTATTATCACTCGCATATACGGTGACGGAAAACATCGTCAGGAAACTTATATGCCTTAACATTCTTTTGTGAACTGAATACAACAGGTCTCTCTGTATTTAGTGACACAATTTGTACCTAATAGCTTATTCTCTAATTATCTTTCAAACGATCAGTTTCAATTTATGATCTTCCGCTTCGTTGATAATATTATAATTGTCTTTTGATTTATCTTGGCTGTTAGCTTTATTGATTTATAATTGAATGTGATATTGTAGTTGCCTATTTAGATAACATTTATGTTCTACTGAATTTAAGGCTCCAGTGAGTCACCTTTAATAGCCAATGAAGCGTAATTACCTTCATCATCGTCATCCCATATGTTGTCCCACTGCTGGGCGTGGTTTTCCTTTCAGGTTGAGTGGGATTAGGCTATAGTCCACTCCGCTAGCCTAGAGCACTAGGCCAGCGTAGTGGACTATAGCCTAATCCCTCGATTTCTGTCTGACAACCAGCAGGTTGACAGACTTCACATGCCGTCGAGAAAAATCTCTAAGGCATGCAGGTTTCCTCATGTTTTCCTTCACCGTTGAAGCGAGTGATCAGTAATTATTAATACGCACATGAATTCGAAAAATCAGAGAAATAAATAATGATATAAAGTTAAAGTAACAACAAAATACTTTAATATTTTTGTAGTCTAGTGGTTCTCGTGTCGGACTCCTGATCATGAAGGTCGTGGGTTCGATTCCCACAGGACATAAATATTAATGTGATTAACATTAGTGCTTGTGTTTGTATAAGTATGTATTTACAAAAAAAAAGTACCTATATAAGTATTACCTATATCCATTGTCTAGGAACCATAATACGGTGCTGTGTAAAATTGTCCAAGAATATCTTTTTGTATATTTTTGGCATTTTCCATGCTAAGATTTTAAAGTTATTAAGCAAAGGAAAAATTCGACCGCGGGCAGGATTCCAACCTGCGTCTTCTGGTTCGGTGTTTAATCGCGGTGGCTTAGTGGTCATAGCGTCTGGTGTACCTAACCAGAAGACGCAGGTTCGAATCCTGCCCGCGGTCGAATTTTTCCTTTGCTTAATAACTTGTCCAAGAATATTTATTTATATTTATTTGCATTTCTTTACACGCTCCGCTTATGACTGTAATCGTACCCTAACATTATCATATGCTATCGGAGTCATCTTGGGCGACAATATACGATCAGTGACATCGGACCAAATCTCCGTTAGAGATCACTTTGACTCGCACCGAATGATGGCATTAGATGATCTTATATTTATAACCAGGGGACCAAGCAGGTCGTCTTAGAGGAATTTGATCGTTAAAATTCGACTTAGCGGCTTCAATGAAAAGTTTTTTTTAATATGACGATTGTATTTAACGAACTTGAGTATTGAAATTATTTGTAATGACGTTTTAAGCATGGTGCTTGTAATTTAAAAATATAGAGTTGAAATAAAACTACTTTTTACGGATTTTATCGCGTATATTGATATTATTAATCCCGACGTTTCCTATCCCGTAAATGTCAGAAATCAATATAATATAGAGTTGATTAAATATTTCTCATGGAAAAAATACTCGCATTTGGTTTAATAAGATAACATAACATACCATCATGCCTGTAGTCCCTAAAGGGTTAGGCAGAGGTAAACTCATACACAACCTATTTCGCGGGCATATTTGGGTCCCATGGAATAGGGAGCGAGTGTATTAACCGGGCACAAATCCAAACTCCGAACTGCAATGAGAATTACATATAGAAACCTAATAACAGTTCGAGGCACACGGGATATCAAATGGTTTCATACCTAATATCAATAAATTGTATTAAAGTTACGTAACCTGTGCATAAAAAGACTAAAATGAAAGTAACTATTGCGAACCTAGTCTCCAGAAATATATACTGAAAGATAATAAGTATACGGATACTATATATTATATAGTATCCGAATACTTTAATAGTTATTTTATGGCCGCTAATAGTGCAATGATGGTGATTGGCACATTGAGATTCGTTTCTATGACAGTTATTAAGCTTTCTTTAAACTATGTAACATGCTCGCAATTAAATATACAATGATGTCCATACGTTTGGCGCAGCGATCGGCTTCTGTGTTAAGGGTTGTAACTTCGACCCCAACAACGGCCAACACGGCACAAATATTTGTTTGAGTGCATGTAAAAGCAATGTGTTTGTAAAGTGAGTGTATGTAAAAAATTAAAAGAGTATGAAAAAATACTTCTGTCTAATTGGAAAGTTTCGTTGCGAATAGGAATTTGTAAATACTAGAATTAATTATCAACGTTGGTTCTTCTTTAAAACCTAAAAATAATTGTATTAGTTTAGTTCAATATAATTACTATGATTTAATAAAATAAATATAGATCATATCGAAATTCAAATAGTTGATGGTATTTCATTTGTTTTAGACTAGCGGTAACCCGCGGCTTCACTCGCATACCAAAGGATTTTTTGAAAATCAGAACCCTATGTATAATCCAAGGTATAATCTATCTCTGTACCAAATTTCATCAAAATCGGTTAAGCGGTTTAGACGTGAAAGCTTAACAGACAAACAGAGAGAGTTTAGCATTTATAATATTTGTAGAATGTTTCAATCATTTAATAATAGTTTGAATTAAGCCCGATGGGACTTTAATAAGTTCGGATAATACAACAGTAGAGAAACTTGTTCTTCTATTTTCTCTGCATCCATTAAACGGCCTCCATTCAGGTCCCGATCGATGGCGAAACAAAAACTTGTATCTGCAACGTTTCATAGCTGAAGACTTGATACTGCACAGAAGTGAACATGCTTATTAATCTACACTTGCAATAATATAATAAGGCTGAAGTGTATTTTGGTGAAAAAAAAAAACTATTTAATTGCAATAAAACGCCTTTTTTATAATAGTTTTATTTTTAATGTTAGGTGATAGGTATATCTTGGGGGGTAAGGGGAGAACAGCAATAACAACATAGCTGACCCAACTGTTATCCTCACCTGCACGCATTGGCGGTTCGTATGAATACCCAATGACGATGGTACTTAGACCTTCGTGGTGCCCCCTGCCAGATGACGAATGAGGCTCTGGCGACCGAGCAATGGCGGTATAACCATACACCTGACGTCCAATCGATCAGAAGAGGCTACAGCGGCCTTGTGGACTAAAAATCCCTAAAACGTCTGGTGCAGAAGGCAAGGGGAAATCACTGCACTATTTTCCCAAGAAAACCACATGACACATGGAAAGTAATGGAAAGTTGAGGATGTTGTCATGCGATCCGACTGACCCTCGGCGCCATCGTGATTCCGGGTCTCATGGTGGGAAATATGTGGCCACATCGCTGTGGACCACCAGGCAGCGAGTGGAAACAATGCATCTGGTCTTGGCACTGGATCAAAGAGAACCCAACTGAGAAAACATCTTCGAATGGGTACTTGGAATGTCAGAGGATTGTTAAGGCCTGGTAAGTTAGAGGTTGTGGAAAGGGAGATGCAAAGGTGCAAAATTGATATTTTAGGGCTCAGTGAAGTGCATAAACGAGGCAATGGGCACTTTGTTACTAGTAACGGGAACATCATGTACTATACAGGGGCTGAAGAACATAGCGGTAACGGTGTAGCCTTAATATTACCGAAAAAACTGCAGTACAGTGTCATTGGCTATCAAACGCCGAATGATCGCATTATTGCCATTAAACTTGATGCAAGCCCTGTGCCAATTATTATTATACAGGTATATGCGCCTACATCCCATTGTGATGAGGTAGTCTCGGACCAATTCTATGCTGATGTGGACCATATATTGCACTCTATACCTTCTAAAAAAGTTGTGATCGTCCAGGGAGACTTTAATGCTAAAGTAGGGTGTACCATGGGTGATCCTTTACAAGGCACAATTACTGGTTCCTATGGCCTTGGTAAAAGGAATGACAGGGGCGAAAAATTTCTGCAATACTGCGTTCAAAATCAGGTAGCTGTCATGAATACTTGGTTCCAAAACCACCCGAGGAGGTTATATACATGGACATCACCAACAGGGCATAGAAACCAGATCGACTTTATAACCATTAAGTCGAGATGGCGCTCGTCAATCACCAATGCCAAAACACTTCCGGGTGCTGATTGCGGTAGTGATCACCAGTTTCTGATAGCTGATTTCAAATTGCGCTTAAAAATCTCTCGGCGGATTCCTCAACCCAATACTCTTTTCCTAAACAAACCAGCTCTAGATCACTTTCACAAGACGTTTGACAACAACATCACGTCATTTAAATTAGACACATCTGACTCTAGCGAAACTGACTGGAATAATCTAAAAAAGATTATTTTAGATACGGCCAAAGCGAGTCAGAATGTGTTTAATACCGTACAGAAGAAGGAAGAGTGGATTAGTCAAGAGTCTTGGAAACTGATTGAGGAGAGGAAACAGCTGAAAATGGAGGGTTTGACTTCTGACACAATGAGAAGCAGATACAATCAGCTCCATGCCGAGATACAAAAATCCACTCGAAGGGATAAAGATATGTCCACATCAACAATGTCTGTGAGGATATTGAGAGACATGCGGTAAAAGTGCAAACAAAGGATCTGTTTATGACAGTTAAACAGTTAACAGGTACTTTCAAACCTAAATGTTGAGCTGTGGAAGACGGTAGAGGTAACATCTTGACAGAACTTGAGCGTGTTTTAGATAGATGGAGAGACTACTGTTTCAAACTATATCAGGATGAAAATGGACTAAGCACTGAGAGAAGATGGGATGATCACGTGGACGAACCAGATATATTGATGTCAGAGGTTCAAGATGCTATCAAAAAACTAAAGCACAACGCCGTGGGTCCTGATGGTATTTCTGCTGCAATGCTTCAGCATCTTGGCTCCTATGGGACAAAGATCATACATCAAATATGCGTCAAGATCTGGAAAACAGACCAGTGGCCGGAAGATTGGACACAATCCGCTGTTATTCCTCTTCACAAGAAAGGGTCCGCTAAGACAAGAAGACGATGAAGAAGAAGATAGGTATAGAATTGAATATGCAAATTTCTGTCAAAATAGAAGTATAAAGAAGAAACAAAACTGCTTGATAAAAAGAAATACTTTAAAAATTCACCTCTTTCGGTACCTATGAAATAGACTTATAAAAAATAAATCATTGATTTGAGTTAACCTCGCTTTTGGAGGTACATTACTGTATTTTGTTAATATTTTTTTATGTATGTGTACAATAAAAAATATGATGATTTGACCTATGTAGCCCTATTTTAACTTCTAAACTTCATAATCTTATGTTTTTTATAATTAGGAAAAGACACATATCGGATTATTTTGTTACCTAATACAGCAAAACTAACTTGTCTTACTTATTAAGCGAATGTGTTTCTGATTAAATGTCGGCGACAGAATATAATTATGAATGCTACATAGTTAATATTCGGGTAGGTACGTTATGTAAAATATTTCAGCGAATATCAATTTAATAAACATAAAAAGTTTTTTATTTTTTATTAGAACTTCTGTCCCACTGCTGGGCAAAGGCCACCCCAGGTCCCTCCAGGTATTTTTTTTAGTGTCACCACGAAAAAGCCCTCATGGCTAATAAAAAATAAATACAAATATTCACCATTGGCCCATCAGTCTCCACGCAGTTTTAATCAATAAAAAAATAATCAAATTAAAAACGATGATATTATTTTCAAAATATAGGTAATTGCAATAGGCATATTAAGCAATATCACTTCTGCCGTATTTACGCAATTCTTCTTTGCCGGTACCCTCGTCGCAACAGCTGGCGCCATAGCGGATCGGCAAATAAACTGTTTGCTCACAGATATTAAATTAGTTTTATGACAGCTTATTGTTCGAGTTTTTGTTAATTAATTGATATGTCATTCTGTTATTAATTTTGTCGCTTGTATGGGTTATTAATAAAGATATAAGTAACTATGTGTTTATAAAGGAGTTTGTTGTGTTCTATGATTCGTTGTGTTGGATAATTGCTTAATCGATGTAATTTATTGGTAAGTATTTGTGAATAATACAGCCAACAATTAATATAAGAAGGAACTTTGTTATTGTCCGAACAAAAACGATTTTACATAGCTTCAAAAATGATCTTTGCCTGACTGAGGTCGTGGAGTATTCTGGTGATACCTTATTGGGATAGGGAATAGGATGGAGACTGCAAAATTTCAAGTTGACAGGCCCGGTAGATTGATAATAATTGCCTTCTTCTTTCTCCGAGTCTTTCCTCAACAATGTTGAGTCAGTTTCCAGTCCAACCAGATACGGCTAAATATCAGTATTTTACACCAAGCGACTACCATCAGACCTCCGCAACCAAATTTCTGGGCAATACACAACCACTCTATCCTCAGGATAGAGTGGTTGTTAGGCTTTTTTTAGAACGTCTGACTACTAACGATTGTCAGTTGTTCGTAGGAGAACCGGAACCGATGGTTTTACGTGCTCTCCAGGCCCTGGAGGGGTCTCGATGTGTTAGATGTAGAATGATTGCTAATGATTACTTTTTAATTTTTGTTGCTAATATTTTATATTGCTTTAGATTAAAAATACCTTTTACGTAGGATTTATCTACATCAATATAAACAACATTATTATAGCCTTCGTCCTTACCAATTGTTGGAGCTCTGGTTGTCGATTCTGTTGCATAACACATGATGATGTCCAAGTTCCACGCTTTACCACAAAAAGAAATCGGGTCTCACTCATTACTTCCACCCATCTTCAAAACATTAAACAAGTGAATAAGTAGATCAAAACAAAACCGTCTATTTGTGCCCAAAAATTCTATAAATAACCTAGTTTTCCTGGGAAATACTAGACGTCGACAAACAGGGGTCAAACGCGTTCGTGGGTGAAACAGACGTTATTGTCTAAGTTGACGCGTTACTTAACCTCTATTTGCAAACCTTTTAGCGCCCTTCGACGCAAAGTTAGAGCAAACATCGGCCCTACGTTTTGGATAGAATACATGTAATTCACGAAATGGCACTTTTGCTGGGTTGATGTAGCGGTTCACCTCGATTTTTTTTTTAAATTTATTTAGGGGCATATGTCACCAAGTATTTCACCAACTTAACGTCTATCTACATAAAGGAATTTAATTTTAAAAAAGGAGGAGTGGAGTTATTTAGATATAATGTAATAACTACAATTAACTAGAAAGAAGTATGAAAGAATCGTAGCAAGTGGCGTTCTTTAGTTTCTGCCTACCCTTTTGGGAAAAAGGCGTGAGTGTATGTATGTATGTATGTAACTACAATTAACCAGGCACAAATAAAAACTCCGAGGTGCTACTGAGAATCGAACCCAGGACCACTAGCGTAGCAGTCATGTTTACGATTACCAGATTATTGAGATAGCAATATACAAATAGCAGTATATACAGCAGGAATATTATATATCCATGATTACATGATTTAGATTTCTTTATTTTAAATATACAGACATTTCATAATGCAAGGTTCTAAGAAAACAGAAGCAATGAAAGATGAAATAAATCTCTTTGGCAATAATTTATTCGCTGATTTGCATAACAACGCCAAAGCAAAGCACTGTTCTCGTTCAGTCATTATTAAGATCTGTGTCAATACAAGTATGTAGTTTTCACATCAAATAACACTTGGCATACTTTAGAAGTATCAGTAAAAGCAAAAACTGATCAAAGCGTGCTTACCAAAGAGTTTTAGATCCCAATACGCGAACTGTACACACAAGATACCGTTCAATCTTCAGAGGAAGTAAATAGACGGAGGTTTGGCATTTTGGTATACAGAGGCGGTTTTATTTTCTCAACGTGATAGGTCAAACAGCAAATATTGCAGCCAACGCTGGCTATGACTGTTCTATAATCTGTGGACATACGATGTCACCATACTGGTGCAAATGTTGGTCAAGAGATTTCAGATTTGCAAAAGTCATCGATGATTTAAGAAGCTTAAAGAAAAACCTTAGTACAAGTTTTTTGTCAATATTTTACCAATTCAAAAGGGTGTCACAGTAAGTATGTAGGTACCCATGACACAACATTTTCTAGCTAAATATTTAGAACTAATAATTTAGATAGAATAATTAGAATACCGTCTTAGAAAGATTAGTTTAGTAAAAAATATTTTATAAAATTCTGTATACGCATATCGAAACGATATGGGAAGACGATATTTTTTAATAGTTAGGAAATACAATGAAATAATACGGTCATGCTGAAAGCTTCAATTACAATTGTCAATGTACCATAAAGTTCAACAAAAGAAAGCATTGTTGTTGCTATTATTTAGTTTATAAATAATAAACTTTATAAAAAGAAAGTTCATAGAATTTAACCCATCCTTTTGTATATAAAAAATCTCACTGCCGATTTAAATTTATAAATTAACAATAATAGATGTAAAAAAGTGTGACGAATTTACTTGAGAGTTATTTATTAACTGTCGGTGGGCCCCTTCAAATGATGATGCGGCTTATTGATAAAAAATATATTTTCTAAATGCATCATAAACTATTATTATTAGAATAAAGTACCCTCATGCTGTAAAATATATACGAGTGTTTTCAATTAAAGGTAAAATTCAGTTTCTATTGACATTATTGAATGAAATATTTCTTGAGTCTTTTATAAAAGCGTCATAAATTATGTAAAGTCTAGTAATATATTTAATACTCTTAAAATTTGAAATAGAAGTATGGGCAGCAAATATTACATTTATTCATAACTAGCTGTTGCCCCGTGGTTTCACCCGCTCCCAAATGGTTTTTGAGACAAAAGGTAGCCTTTCCAAAGTCTAATCTATCTCTGTACCTCATCAAAATCGATTCAGTGGTTTAGGCGTGAAAGTGCAACACACAGACAGAGCTACTTTCGAATTAGTAATATTAGTAGGGATGAGCCAGTATTACATTTTTTATTATTGATATCACGTATAACGCGCTTGCTTGCTGCTTAACTTATCGATAATAGAGAAGGGTTGAATATTGTAGCCTTCCTTTCCGTAAATCTCCATCACTTCAACTGAGTAGTACTGCCAAGTTTTCATGTCAAACCTCAATACAATTAAGTCAACGCACTAATCCCATTCAAATCCCTAGACGTTCAGCCATTAGCGACTTACTTTTTTCCAATATCACATCATCTAATTAATTAATACCGGTTTTTATCCTACAATCCGTAACAGTCGTAACTCTGTCATTCCTAGATTGGCGTTCGTCTGAACCGAATGGAGCGGTCGCCCACACACGGTAATTAAGCTCGGAGCAACCTTAATGCAATCGTTCACTCGATAAACAGCTGTTCGCATTTGCATTTAAAATCGATATACTACTGGAGTTTACGTGTTAAGATGTGCCTTGATTGACTTGACGTCCACTATTTTTATCTGTCGTTAAAGAGATGTTACCATAAATCTAGCTGGTTTTATCGATGTTGGCTTGCTTATTCCATTTCTCAATTAAGTCTGGACACTATCTTTAGTACTTTGCATGTCTTCTCTTGTATCGCTATAGGGAAATATGTTCATGAGTCTGATAATTATGATAGGTGAGTCTAGATGTTTTATGCGTTGGCCACTATTTCCTTCTTGTATTATATATATTCCATAAAACATTTGTAAAAATATTGGGTCATAATCATTAAACATTTGTAAATTATTACTTGTGGACTCCTAATTAATACTCTTATATAGTTATTTTATTTTAGAAAAAGGTAAAATTCGACTGCGGCCTGCGGTTCTGGTTAAGTAGGCACGTGACGCTATGACCTAACCAGAAGATGCAGGTTCGAATCCTGCCCGCAGTTGAGTTTAAAATCTTAGCATGAAAAATCACAAAAAGATACTAATTTAGAAAAGTTAGGTACTATAGGATTATAGTACCTAACTTTTCTAAATTCTGTAAGTTTTGATATCATTGTTTCTTCAACGTAGGTGTATTTGCAAGAAACCACATTATCAACAATATATCCCTTTTTATCTTCATACTGATTGAATGGAAAGGTCTAGTCCTTAAAGGTGACATGTACGGTAATAAAATAAATAGTCTTGTATAAATAATGACTAATTTGGGAACGGTTAGTCCATAATGGGTCATTATGTATGCACAATTAGAATCTTTCAATACGATATTGAATACTTATTACGCATGACGGTGTATAAGCATCTTAGTGTTGTGTCAATATTAACGGTAAAAGAAAGTAGTAAAGTGATTTGAATGTTTTTATATTACGTTAATTCAGCAATTAGATAATATTATTAAAACCTAATAATCTAAAGGTATATCTTATATTGATAAATAAATCTTCTTGGACAATTTTACACAGCACCATCTAGTCCCAAACTAAGCAGAGCTTGTACTATGGGTACTAGACAATGGACAAACACTTATGTTCATCACGTAAATATTTGTGGTTTGTGGGAATCGAACCCACGACCTCGTTATCAGCAGTCCGACACGCGAACCACTAGACCACAGACGTCGTCAATATGTTGGATAAAAATTAAGCTTGCTGTCTATGCATTATGGATGATGGATACTTGGGTAGGTATATAGTATTAACATTAACATAACCTACCATTACGCTTTTATTCCCCGCGGGGTCAGACAGAGGTGCACTAATGTACATTATAGACATACAGTTCGCTGGATTGTTTGAATCTCACGAGATTACACGTAATATGTTGCGCGTATTTCTAATCCATGCTCTGATTGACCTGGGAATCTAAGAATCGAATCCAGCAGCTCATCCATGTACAGAGGCCAGCACATCAAGCTACCCAACCTGTCAAATTTCTTTGACAGATTTACAACTTTAATACAATGTAGGTACTACGGTTCCTATTGAATTGGGAAACTTTGACAACTTAGATAGCTGGGCCTGCTGGCGTCTGTACCTACGCTTTGTTTAGTTTGGAACTAGATGGTGTTGTGTAAAAATTATTCAAATATTTATATTTTTGTTTTCATTTAGAACTTAGGATTTATTGATTTAATGTGTGCAAGATCTAGGTAGGTGAAGTCATGGAGACTTCTCCTTATATCGCTAGATTTGAGGATATTTCATTTGATTACTTTTAATTATAAAAACGGTACCTATTTTTAAAAACATTGAAGTCTTAGTGAGTACGTACCAGTTCACACACAAAATAAGTCGAAAGTGTTCAATCTATTTCAATTACGACTAAAAATCACACCATCATCCACACACGCCCGTATTCGGGTGCGATTTGTTCCGGAGCGTGGCGAATGAGCCAGCGCTCTGTCGCTGCGCTTGCGCAATGAATGACGCCGCCTCATTAGGCCGGAACAAACTTATGCGACCGTTGCCAGTAAGTGTGGACTTTGGGTATTTTTTTAGAAATAAACGATGTGTGAATTTTATCACCAGGTTTTGTCAGCAAATTTACATATGGAACGTGCCTGGTTTATGGTTGGCTTTTATTAGGCTCGAATTCTGTACGATAAAATCGTTTCCGTACGAAACGATAGTAATATCATTCAAAAACATGGTTAAGCAAAAAAATCGTTATTTCGTATCAAATCAGACTAATTATTCTATTAAAGAATCAATAAAATGTAGGTATAAAAATGAAAAATCGTGAAATTCAAATTACTTGAACTAATATGAAGCAATATTTTTATACTTATGCATTTTATAAACGACGTATTTATAACAATTACCAAACAAAACCTACACACCTTCACGAAAGGGAAAATATATCAGTAAAAATGACTGCATTGATATTTCCATTTCGAATAATTCAATATTCTTTTCCCATGGGTTCATGTCCATTAGCATTGCACGGTCCAATTAAAAATACGAATAAAATTCATAATATAATTGGGTCTGTCTGCGTGTTCCAGAAAATATAGGAAATTCATAAAATATTTATGTATACTAGTTTTCGTTGTCACACTACTGCGTCGACCCAATTCGGTAAACCCAGATAATACTCACAGATACAGGAAGTAAGCATGAGTATGAAATTTGTGCAGACTATTGTAGCCTTTTGTTCGCACATTTAATAGACTTGGTTCAGGAAGGAAACAAATCTTGGGTAATAATGCACATCGATTTGTTTTATCTTAAAAGCGTGCATGAATTGAGAAAATTAGGCATACTCGCTCAATTTGAAAAGGCTTTCAACGTAATTACCAACCCTTTTATTCGCAAGTGCTTCACATCCATAAAAGATGGGTAAATCTTCTCCTTCAATATCATCTTCTCTGCATTGAATCATTATAATCTTAGAAATCATTTATTAGTCATCGATCAGTCAGTCAGTCAGAGATCTAAACCATGTTTGTATGCTGTTTAAATACTTTAAACAGCATTAAAACGTTTTAAAGTTATTTATAGAATTTTTAATGGGTAGCTATGGATCGATTTCCTTAATAAGGTTCTTCCTTGTTATTTCTTCCTTTACAGCTAAGTTTCGAAAAAGCCAGTTCAATCAAAAGATATGATAATTAGAGATGCATCAGGTCAATGTTCAAGCTAAAAACTATAGAATATTGTAAACCCTATTTTCAAAAATACAATATACTTACACTTCCTTGTCTGTATATTTTTGAAACTGCAGTGTTTGTTAGGACTAATCCCAATTTTTTTCTTCGTTTGGAGGATAATATTTCTCGAAATAGACGTGATAACAGCAGACTTTGCTTACACAGTGCTAAAACTACCCTAATGCGCAGGAGTATCTTTTGCAAGGCTCCAATTATTTACAATAAACTGCCTAAATGTTGGAAGGAGTTAAATAGCAACATATTTAAGACTCAGTTAAAAAAAAATCTAATTCAAAAAGCTTATATAGTGTAACAGATTTCTTAGCTGAAAAGACGATTAGACGATGATCTTGATGATGATTGACGAAAAATTATTGTAATTGTTGGTATCGTTTTATAGTAACTGCAATGTGTTGACATACGTAATATCCAAATTTAATTATTTTATTGATAATGTATTAGTATTAAAAAATTATAATTGTTAATTTAATCGAATGACGTATTCTATGCTCTTATCGTATTGGTTTTTCTCAGATTTCATACTCCTATTCACTAGGATATTAAAAAATAAAATAAATATTTAATGTGTGTTCTCAAAAATATTTGTACGCCATCTGATATGGCTAAACATGACTGAACTATAATTAAAATGTTATATAAAATATCTTGCATGCTCTTGTATGTACACACATGTTTATTTGATTTTTAAATCTAGCTACATACTAACAGTGTGCCATGACGTAATATTGTGAGTTAAATCTAAATCTAACTAGGAAACTATTTTTTATAAAAGTCAGTTAGAGAAGCCTCCTAATTGAATAGGACGGAACAGGAATCAAAGGGAATGATTGCGTTCCCCTAAAATTTCAAGGGGATGTATAGCAGAGGGTAGGATGCGATGCGTGGACGAATTCTTATGGGGCGGTACGCCATGGAGCTAGGAAAATAGGGATAATCTGACTAAAACCGTAAAAATACGAACAGGCATGGGTATCTACTTTAATTTTGGGTACAAATTAAAACAATACAATAATAATTTTGGTAGAATGCAAAGTAAAATTGTAATGCAATGATAATAAATAAATAATGATGATGATGATTGATGTGCAATAAATAATAATTTATCCATCAACACATAACTGTCAGGTATGTACCCCGAGGCATCCATAATAATCCTGCCACCCTAACTCGAAAGAGAGCGTCAATTCCATTATCTCCATTGCAATCAAAGAAATTATTTCAAACAAACAAATTAAAAATGTGTCTTGAAATCATTACATCAGTGTTCCCAAGGTAAGACCTTGGGAACACTGATGTAACACCTTTATATGCATAGTATTCTTTAGTGCAAGTTTCTAAATAATGTTGTAAGTTTTCGCACGAAGATTCGTCTCAGTTGAACTTTTAGTTAAAATATTAGTAGCCTATAAAAATAACTTACAACGTAGATGTTGTAATATTACTAGTTGAATAGAAGTTTGTATAATAGAATAGTGAGCTGGCTAAGGTAGACTAACTTACTCCTAGTTATAGTGAGACAAAGGAGTAATATGTGTAGAGTATGTATGGCCTGCTGGTAGAAGCTGGATGCGAAAAGCTGAGGACAGGGTAGCACAGGGCGCACATTAGGGGAAGCCTACTTCCAGCAGTGGATTAATATAGGCTGATGATGACGATGTATGGCCTCACTCAACAACGTCTTATTGGAGATGGTCGTAGTTTTGAACTCAACAACTATTACATGAGACCTAAGCACACCTGTGTGTGTACATTAGTACACCTCTCTCAATACAGTCATGATGGTAAGTTTTTATGTAATGTTAACAAAAAATGTCGGTGAAATGAGGACCCTTTTGTTAATAATGGATCTTAGTGTATACAGCATAGTTAATTGAACATTGATCAGTTTTTACTATACTGCGTAGAGTTCTAAAGATGCAGTTTGGTGAAAATTATCTACGAATTGCTTTTGATCTTGTATTCACTGTTTCAGTGTACATTTTTTGCTATAAATAGGTACAGTAAAAATGTCTTTCTCCAGACAGAATTTTAATAATTATCTAATCAAAGGAGGAACACAACGCGTGATTTGACTTAACTTTTCAAAATCACCAATTACTCGTTGTATATTTCTAATTATCTTTTTTTTTATTTAGGCAAGTGCAATGATTCTTAGCTCCACAACAGTTTACAACCAAACATAGCGGGTGAGATTCCGTTGCAGTAATGTCATTGCTAACGTTGTGGGTGAAATTGCTTCATGTAATTTGTGGATGGGGGCCCGGCAGATCCATCTTGTGATGTCAGGGTGCAAGGTGCAGGGGATCGCGCCGTCGTTAATAAGTTAGGTCCAAAAGATTTGAGGTAATTGGCTGGAAAACCATTGGCATTTAGCGATTTGAGGTATTTGGAAAGTTCGTCTTTTGTTTTACCCGTGTTCCGGCAAAACAAACGTGATTGGGATTGACCTTTACATAGATGTGAACTAGCGACTATTTTTTGTGCAACACGAATTATTCATATTTTCCTTTTTGCATCGGGACGAGCTTCACAATAATAGTGCTGCGATTAAAAGATAAGCTGGATTGATTATTGAGGCTTATTACCCAAGCAACCTGCGCGTGCGCACACGTAAATATAACAACATTAAAGAAGCAATATAAAAATTAAGAACAGTATATCAGCGTAAATAATGTATTTTTACATTACCTACCCTACATTTGAATATTATTTATACTAATAAAAACAATTTCAACTTAATGCAACTCATTTCTGTTAACTGGTATGTAAATTAAATAGGTATACACTTTTAATTCCGTTTTAGTACAGCTTGTGACACTAACAAAACATACTAAAGGCATCCTCTAAGTGTTCCCGAAAACTGTCTTTATTGAGATATACTTTTACGTACATACCTACATACATATACGCCATTTTCGAAATTTTAAAGAACGCCACCTGCTACGATTCTTGCATACTTCTTCCACTATATTCACATTCATTGTCATGCACAGGCGCCGGTTGCGAGTACTACGTACGTACTATTATGACCTTTTTAAGAACCCCACCAATAAATCTTCCTTCCAGCGGTTCCGCTGACATTTGCCATAACCTTCTTATTTACTTATCATGACTGTCACCCTTCATCCATTTCCCCAACATACACAAACTATCTCAGCATTCTTCTTCTCAATTAATGCCACTACATCGTATTTTAAACCGCAATGTTGCCTTATCATTCTATTTCTCAATCTGTCATTCCGAGTTACACCGCACATACTTCGCAAGGAACGCATTACATAATACTTCTGTCATAACATATTATTTGATCTTTGCATAATTGAAAAAAAATCTTGGAAATAAATTTAAATATCTCTCCATTTTGAATACAACTAAACTTCCCAAGACGTAACGATACAAATATTCGATTATAATCTTGAAAGGGGAGAGTGGGAGTAGTTACATTTCATCTTTATCTCCACACATGTTAGAAGGGTTGCTATGAACAGAAATGGAAGCCACTTCAAAGCACGACCGCCGACAAAGTAAACACTTATTTTATACATGGCCGTTTTTATGAGAAGCCAGCTTTGTGATCTCTGTAAGAGATCATGAAACGGTTTCGGTGTTTAGTACAATAATTGAATGTACGTGTATCTGGGTTAATATTTAATTTATAAAGTGGCCTACTTGAAACTATGATTTCCTGGTACTCCGAGTTCTCTGATTTCACAAATTCATTCACGTGGTTAGCTCGCACAGCATTTCTTGATTGTTTATTATTTATTTACACTGACTGATATAAATAAGTTATGTAAGTTTAATAATGCACTTTCATTGCTGTTTATGATCATCGTCTTATTGTCATCCCAAAGTAGCAACGTGGTTGGAAGATGGCTAAGAATCATAATTATTTTTCATCATGTTTGATTTAGAGTGACTTCTCTGTACCTACTAAGCTCGTGGCTTATTTCGATCGCATAGATTATACTCATGATTTCTGACGCAACTCCCGGGCTTTCTGACTACCACTAATTTCATATTCATAACTGTTCGTAAGTAATAAGTGGGACCTCTTTACTCAACGTGCTACGTGCAGCTCTTGATATGCTTCAAATGGTCACCCATCCACAGAATGACCGCGGTAAGCATATTTGATCAGCGTTATTATTTGTTTTAATATTTCATTTAATGCATATGAAATGAGATATTCACTCGTAAAAAAGTTATGTGTCATCAAATTGCGTCACTGTTATCGAGTGTGGTGTGAACAAATAACATAAAATCAAAACTTATGAAATATACTTAAGTTATGCATCTTAGTTGATACGTGGGAATGAATTCTGCTTAAAAAAAGAAATGTCAACCCAAATAGAGACTTGTAAAACCGATCTCTTATAACTTGCAATAATGAAGCCAGAACACAATGACGCTATGTGACATATAAGATATTTAATAGACCAAAAGTGTCCATAAAATAGTGTATCGAATGCTTTCAATTTTTTGCAGCAATCGACGTGCCCACGCGCGTATTAAACTCCCCTTAAATATTCTGATCCATTGTAACTCCGCGCGTATGGACATTTCAACTTTTTACACTGATACCAAACAAAGCTTATTTTTCGAGTGTTATAAGAAACGGACGGTTTATTTAACCATTGTTGGTGAACCATTTATCTCTTTAATTTATGGGGTAGCGTCGCGAATCGTGGACATATTTGTGTTGAGAAGTCAGCAGCTCACGCAGTTGTTTTGTTATACGTAGGTAGCTGTTTAGGGCTTGAAACCAAAAAGGTTTCAACACATTGAGAGTCAAAATAAATAAATTAACAAAAATCTTTCATATTTATTCCCTGAAGGTGACCTTTAGGTATCTGACTTAATAATAATGCAAAAAAAAAACATGGTCTAGTTACTTTCGTTCTTGTTTTGATTAATTAATTACTCATCAAAATTTAAATTCGAATTCAAATATTCTTTTATATTTTGATTGTTAAGAAAAATATTACCTAACTAACCAGCTAATTAAACAATATTCATTATTATTTTTACAAGCAATGGAAATGTAAATTTCACGTAAAACAAGTTTTGTATATTTATGTAAAACTAAAAAGAAAATATTTGCCTCAGTTATCACACACTACCTTTGAAATTAATTTGGTGACTGTAATAAATGCGGGATGAATGGAAAATGACTTCACAAACTATGTATTTTTGAGACCAAAAATGTAACCAAAGTTGTTAATGTCCAATTCCCCGAAACTACGCATTCTAGGGTTGTGTCCTTGTGCTCAGCGGGTGCCATTCTGTAGATATTGTATGGCACAACTACAGGCCTCCTGAATTCGTCACAGCACAACGTTATTAACCATTGTTTGAGCTTCGTTATGCACAAAGTAATTTTCTCTGGTTGAATTGTTGCGCTTGTGGTGCATGGCAATAAAAACATTTATCAGGCTCATTCGGCGAGAGTAGGTGTTAACTTGTTGAACAAAGACCACCTCGACTGCTTGCCTCAGCTACTGTTTATTAACAATTAGCCGGACGTGACTCATTCGTGTGATACTCAAATTGTCTCGTTTCTGTGTTCTTGTGAGGTGCAGTTGTAGTGTTTGTTCGGATTGAGTAAACTCATACATTGCGCCTACGCTGACATAATTGTCTTTTCCGTGGCGCTTTCAGAACAGGCTAACAAAATAGACTAGACGGAAGCGAGGGTTTCTGTGGGTGTTGTTTAAGCAAAAAGGTATTTAGTCAGGAGCCCCTGGTTATTTACACCGATCCATATACCAACCATTAGTGATTATAAATAAGTAAGATGCTAGCAATCAAACATTCTTGTGTATATTAGTTTTTACTTGATTACCATTGGGGATTTATGAAATTAATTTATTAATGTTTCCAATGCTGTAGTAGTCTCCTCCTCTCTGAAGAAGCTCTCAAAACACAACGTCGACCAACCAAACAAATCGAATTCAAATACTAAAAAATAGGCTTTTTAAAAATAAAATTTTCTTTCATAGATTAGTTGATATTTTAATGTTTTGTAATGTGGATGTTTGCGCCAGCCCTGCAGCCACGCCCTCCACCGCGGAACAGGGCTTGTTCCCTCGTACGGGACCAGTCTTTAAAAAAATATTATATTACAAACCACGTTGTCATAAGTCGTGGTCACCATTAGCTTTGGGCAAAATTTATACAATGCAGTCGTGGTTAATTGAAATGTAAGTGTAACCACATGAGCATAAAGTTCTGCAACTGTTTTAGTTTCTTTAGCTTTCTCAGTCAAGTGTTATGGCGTTCTATTTCAGAATCTGTTGGTCTTCCTAATTTTAGAACCTCAATAACTTTCAGCCGCTTTACGGTATTCCGACGACCTGTATTACAGAGCTTGGCTATTTCTAGGGTAGTTACTACTACTAGGTAGTTTTGTTACTGTATGTTTTCTTAGTTAACAAAGAAGATCATTATCAATAACAAACACATTACAGAATATAATATGTATGTATAGGTATATACTTATCTATAAGAGGTTTGAAATGCTGTGGGTTAAAAACAATCTGATCAGAAATTTAATAATATAAAAAAATATTTTAATAAGATATTGCGATAAGCAGCGATAGCCTAGTGGTATGACCATTGGACTGCCAAGTCGAAGGTCTCGAGTTCGAACCCAAGGCATACACCTCTGACTTCAATTCATGTGCGTATTAATAACACTGCGTTACACGATTTTGGTACCCTCTTAACTGTTAGCTGGAATCAATAGGTAATGAGTCTTAGATTAAATGTTCCAAACATATGTGGTATCCATCACGTCTAGTTTTCGAGGTACATGTTAATTATTATTTTCTACTACCCTCACTTTCCCAGCAGGAAAGTATGCGCTGATCTCAAAGTTATAGCTCGGATTACAGGGCGGATTTACTAAATACTGTTGTTTTCTTTGTATGTGGGACAGCAGAGCCACAGAAAAACACTACATTACAAAAGTATGGCCAGAAAGGTCAGAGTTTGTATGTGGAAAATCTAATGTGAAACATGTACCATTGATAGATCCTAAAAATGTTATTTTATGTGAAGGCCATGAATAAAGAGGGAGATGGCTTTTTATATTTGAAGACAGTATTTTCAAAGTTAAGTGACGCCAAACTCAAAGAAGGAATATTTGTGGGACCACAAATACGTACTTTGATAAACGACCCAAATTTTGACAAAAAGCTTACTAATACGGAACTTGATGCCTGGTTGTCACTGAAAGCAGTTATAAAAGGGTTTTTAGGGAACCACAGAGCCGAAAATGCGGAACAGCTAGTAAACGACATGTTAAAAGCATACGAAAAGTTGGGTTGCAGAATGTCATTAAAAATTCACTTTCTTCATTCTCATTTTTCTTTTTTTCCATCTAATCTTGGTGCGGTTAGTGATGAACAGGGTGAGAGGTTTCACCAAGATGTAAAGAAGCTTGAAGAACGATTTCAAGGCCGTTGGGACACAACTATGCTAGGTGATTACTGTTGGCGTTTAAAACAAGAAGATCATTCGAAGCACAAAAGAAAACGTTGAAGTTTCACGATATTTTTTATAAAAATTTCATGGGTAATATTTTTAATGACTTTTTTTTTACTTAAATGATAAAATAAGGCTTAATTAATGTAAAAAAAAATGGTTGATTTTATAAGATTTCTTTAAAATATGTTTTGACGGTTTAATTCCTAATATAAAATAGCACTTTCTTGCGGGAAAAAAATGAGACGTGATGGAAAGAAAATTTGTATGTATGTTTATTAAACGATACGTATAAATAAAAAATCATGACATTTCAAAGCGGGTACTCAAATTTTTTGAAAATTTGTAACGCATTGTAATTAACGATCACTCGCTTAAACGGTGAAGGAAAACATCGTGAGGAAACCTGCATACCTAGAGATTTTCCTCGACGGTTTGTGAAGTCTGCCAACACGCACTAGGCGAGCGTGGTGGACTATACCCTAATCCCTCTCAATATGAGAGGACACCCGTGCCCAGCAGTGAGACAGTATATGGGTTGATGATGATGAAGAGATTGAGTATCAAGATATTTTTTTTTTTTTTATTGTACACTGAACTACTTTTCCCTTTTTTTCTTTTGTTTCAGTTTGCTACTACTAGTCAGATAAGCAGATATTAAAATAAAAAAAACAATACCTACTATAGATTTTGCAGCTTTCCATTACTGTCCTTAATAATGTTGAATTCATAAGTACGGTATTCTTTGTAAAAGATAATTTTCCGAGTATTCCGGCGTGTTGACCATTCAGGGCATTTTAGTTAACACAGATAATGCGAACACGATTAATTTCGCAATATTGGTGGATATCTCTGTAATTAGAGCAGCACATGTAGAGAAGTACGAAGTGAGATTTAATGAAAAAGCTATACCTACTTGCAATCTACTTGTGTTAATATCTTTTGCCGACAATATTTCGATATGATAAATACGCAGAATTATACTAGATTGTATTAACTTCGGATGCTACTACGCAATACGACCTAAAATATTGGAAAAATACTTTTTAATTAAGAACTTTGATAAAAAAATGCAGTGTTCGTAATGTCGTTTAATGATACATCAACCGTGACGAGTACTGTAAAAATATTCCATATATAATTATGTATCAATACACTAAACTTTCAATACTACTTTTTGTAAATACTTACATAGGTATATACATGAGGTAAACCCAGACACTTATGTTCACATAAATATTTTAGTTCTATGGGAACCGAACACGAAAAAGACCTCGCGATTAGCAGTCCGACACCAGAACCACTAGACCTCAGACGTAACAAAAAGTCATAATTTTGACGATGAGGTGTAGTGGTTCTGAAACAGGAGGTATAGGCTACAGGCTCCAAGACCATATCATCCGCATCCTCGGAGTCTATTCAGAATGTTGGGATCGGCTTCCAGTCTTACCCAATGTGGGCCGATTATCAGTATTTTTTACGAAGCGACTGCCATCAGACCACCTCAACCCAATTTCTGGATAATACCGATATCCTGACGATAGAGTGGTTGTCAGCTTATTTAGGCTTCTGATGAACCGACTATTTTACGTGCTTTCCGAGGCATGGAGATGTCTCGATGTGTTAACACTGGTCACCCAACCACAGACTGACCGCGGCTACCACAGCTTGAGCTGTAAATTGATTGATTAGCGTAGTTATTACTTAGCCACGAGGCCGCATGATGTATTTCTTACGATCACTACTTCATACCTACATAAAATATGAAGGACCATCCAATCACGATGAAGTCATAGGCCCTCAACTAAGACGTATAAATTTCCCAATGCAACTGCAATTTCAAATAAAGAAACTTAACGATCGGGCAGGGTAATTCACCTACTTTCTTAGCTAGGCATAAAGGCGGGCCAATAAAAGTGAATGCACTAAACGTAACATAAGTCTTTTAGCAATTACACCGGTCACGCCTGTATAAGTTTTAATTAATCGGTGAATTACACACGTATAAGTACTTTATGCTAGTATCGGAGTTGTTGTCGCTGGAGCTTATCGCGTACGGGTTTATGATTATACGTTTCCATTGTATTTTATTGAGCGATACGATTTCGGGATTAATACAGTTATTGCTGCCGCATCGGTTTTAAGAGCAGAAGTCGCGTTTTTTTTTTTTGAAACTCATAATGTTTGATTTATACCAGCAGTAGGTACACTTCTGCCTTTGGGAGGATATAGGCTGCTATATTATGTTAGTATCGTTTAACAGAATGTCTTGTCAATAATTATTTCATAGTAGTTTATGTTTATCAGCACAATTATGTCAGGTAGAAATAGGTACATAGATAAATCTATAATTAAAATGGGTATGATAGTACGGTCAGCAACGAAAGTCGCTGAACACGATACAATTTACGATAAAACGCTTTAACATTTTTATTATCTAGAAGTTACTGTACCCGAGAAGGTAGTAAGAGTTCTTTCTCTCTAAGATAATTACAAGCTGTACCTTTAATAGAATTTAATGAAAGTTTTGGTCGTTGGTGATTGTACATTTTTCCGTCGGCATGAATTAGTACATCACTGCCTTATCAGTCTAGTAGTTTTAAACGCGACTGTTATGCTAGAGGTCCTTTGTTCCCAGGAAGGAAATTCCCAGGTCGAACACTGTTATTAAGATTTTATATGAAATTCTCAGTACCAACTTACCGAGTTAGATTTGTGCCCGGTTAGTGGCAATAGGTTCACCTCTTATTATCTACATGGGGTCTAAAAGTACCAGCGAACTGTACCTGTACCTTAGTACGCTTCTGCCTAACCCTTCGGGGAATACAGGCGTGACGGTATGTATAGAATAAGTAGATGACTTTATCAAGTAGGTTATAGTGTCTTGTTACTTTGGGAGTTACAACAATAAAGAATTCTACAGTATTATGTTTTGAATTGTTTGAAGTTTAGGAAAATACCAATTCGATATTATCTATCACAAAGGTTTTGTGCATGTAATAAATAAAATAACTAACCTGCCGTAGGTTTTGGGTCCGAATACAAAGCACGCACCTCTGACTTTACGAAATTATGTGCGGTTATTAATGATCACTCGCGTAAACGGCGAAGGAAAACATAGTGAGGAGACCTGCATGCCTGCTACATGACCAGATGTGAAATGTGCCAAATCGTATTAGGTCAGCGTGGTAGACTATACCCTAACCCCTTTTATTTTGAGAGGAGACTCGTACCTAGCAAATAATAAATGGGTTGTTGATGAATGATTACGGGAAAATCTTTTTTTTAACACGTCATAGGGAAGAGTCCTTTAACGTATCGTGCCTACATTGGAAACGCGGAAACTTGCAGTGTGCAGTAAGTACGTGTCGATGATAGTTACTACCAATGTCAATGACGGCTTCATTCACCCGACCCCACTCTTATTTCCGCTCATTTAACACGAATATTAATGGCTTCGTACATCTTACTGGACTACGTTTACGCAACCGATATACACATTGATATTGAAGTTTCCGATTCAAGTTATAAGACTGTATAGTAGTTTAACAAAGTGTTTGTCATTCGTGGTTATAAATGTTTTGTCAACTTAAAGGTTGTCGACTGCATAACGTTTATATGTATTGGTGTTTAATAATTTATAGAACATCTCCCTCATAATAATTATGTTATGTTAAGGAAGATGAACTAAACTACTATTACTATACATCTTTCCTATAATCCGGGTTAGTCAGAGACTAAAGTACATCTACAGTTTGTTGGTATATTCAAGGTCCCATATAACGAGCGAGCCTATTGCCACAAATCTAAATTGCAAGCTGCAACTGAGAATTTCATAGAAGAACCTTTGAAGAAGAAGAAGCCTTTGATTCCAGGATCTCTAGCATAGCATTACTATTATTATTATTGTTGGATGTTATAGATAGGCTTACCTTGATATCTACCAGCAACCATTAAAAGGATGCCAATGTTGCAGTACTCAAAGCTTTAACACTAGACATCAATGAAAAGTTATCCCTGTACAAAGAAGAAATCTTCATTATCAAATCTTTCCTTCATTCACTTTGTCCTTCTACCATCTTCTATAATTCTTTTATTTATGCAGTCTTTGTAGTTATCGTCACTTTGTCAATGACGTAGACAGAATAATTTATAGCTTCCTATCTTTATTTACAAAAAATCTTTACATGGACCTGTATCAAAAACCGCATTCAATGTACAGACGCCAACAGATCAAGCTATCCAAAACTTTCAAACTTTCCCAATCGAATATGAACCTTATTGCTATGAGCTGAAGTTGAAAATCTATCAAATAAATTTGACAGATTGTGGTAGCTTGATGAGCTGGCCTCTGTACAATATACAAAAAAATACTGTTACAATTTCTGGGATGGTTACCTCAAACCGTTATCAATTACATCGATTCGTTCGAGTATACGATTACGTAGGAATGTTTATTGACAGTAATAGCTGATGTTTTGGTAGTTTGGTTAAGTGAGTATGTACAGGTACACCCAACTGTAGTTTTCCTCAATTCGTCTTAAAATATAAGGAAAGTCAGCCCATTAAAATATCTACTCACCGAGAGGAGAAATCAGTTGCCCGAGACTGTATATCTTTACGTGTATAAAATGGGGGTGTTCAAGTCACGAGGGAATAGGTATCTTCTAGGTAAACGTGCTACATCTTAGACCACATCGTCACTAACCATCAGGTGAGATTGTCGTCAAACGGTAACTTATATTATTATCTATTATAAAAAAAGAGAGGCTATAGCTGTTAAGCTGATTCGTTAAGTCTCAACGATTGTAAGATTATACAGATTTGGCAAATTATTCGGTGTAAGCAGTCTCTTGTTTTTAGCATAAGTGGAATCGACTATAGTGTAAGTTCCTGATTGCAACTGTACCAACGATAAGAGATTCGTTAATTTCCTGCTTGTGTAACCTAGTAAAGACATTCACAGTTGGCATATTACATAGTTCAATACAAGACTTCCTTTGACTTCTTGAGCTTTTTTCTCTTTATTTCCCAAAGGAATTCAGTTAGTAGGTACTTTGCTAGTTCAGTTAAGAAAGGAAATGAGTACTCATAGTTTTACTGCCCATAAATCATAAACTGCTTACACAAATCACTATAAATATTATCGTCTTAAACCTAAGCGCTTTCTAGCTAAGTAATACTTGTAGCCGTGCCTAATTAAACTAGGTTTTAATCAACAAGGTACAATGTTTTATTGCTGTTATGGAGTAAATTAGTATTGTAGTTTCATGTTGATCAATGCGGAAATTAAAAGTGGTCAAGTGCGAGTCACGCGCTTTTTTTGCTATTACCAAAAAGTATTTACCCTTTAAAATTATTTTTTTATTCATTGGCAATAAAATTAGTCAATAACTACTTATACAAACTAGATGAGTGTTCATATCAATTGGATTGATTCCATTCTCACTGCGTCAAGATCTGCACTGCTGATCGAATTAAATTACTTTTTTTAATTAGCTTTATTGTTTAAACATCAATATACCCTCTTACACACGTCAAGTCAATAAATATCGTCAATGACTTAAAAGTCACTCTATGATCCATTCGGAGCTCAGTATATTTTTTATAGTTTGATTCACAATGTTATTGTTATAAACACACTAGTAAATTACCGGCATAAAGTTTAGTGTGATTTGACAATAAAAAAATCACTACAAAGCGGTTTTTTCATCAAAATTTTGAATGATCGGTGATAATGCACTGTACTTGAAGCCAGATTTAATTTCAGAACGTAGTTTTATAAGAGCTACTGAGCAAAACATCTTGATTATCACTCTGCCACTACTTTATTACTTCTACTATTGTACTAGAAAATGTACGGTCAACAAAATAAATAATACCAGGCGTTTTATTAAGTTTACACATTTCTGTTATGCGGCCAGCTCCACGGGCGTAAAGCTTAGCCTTTCCGGCCAAGGCACCATTCAACCAGCAATTCATTTATTCCTAATGTAAATGTTATAGAAAATTTATGTAAATTCATATTATTACATTACGCCCGATAGCAATTTACTGGCTGTATAAATATGAATGCCGCATACCGAGTGTATATTTACGCGTCTAATATGAAGTAAACTCTATTGTAGCACTGTCGAATTGTAGAAAGTCTCGTGTAATATATAAATGAATTTTATTCCAATGTCGTTTATCATAAGTAATTTGTTTCCTCTGTGATGTTTTATTGCAACCGGAGTTTATAAATTTGTCTCTGTACTATGGTTTGTATGGGATAACAGATATGTACCTATATTTACTGTCGCTTATCATACAAATCGAACCTTCAGTCGAGAGAGGAGAACTGGTAATAGTTATTACCGTAATCGGTGTTTATGACAGGTGGCAACATTGTTTATAATAAGTTATACCTAGTTTAGTTGTTTTCGGATACTAGACATACGTTGAAATTATTCAGTTAATCCGGTGAAATGGAAAGGCCACCCTTTTAAATATAATGACTCAGAAGCCCTTAAGGCTTAAAGTGCATTCAATGGCAGAGGAATTGGAACCGTATCGTAAGATAATAATTATAAATATTTGGGTCATTTTTTGCAGAGCACCATCTAGTCTCAAATTAAGCAGAGCTTGTACTATGGGTACTAGACAATAGATATAATATTTATATACATTTTTTATGAATATAAAATACTTATAACACATAAGAAACACTAAGACAAACACAAACACTTACGTTCATAACATAAATAATTGTGTCCTGTTGGAATCGAAGTCTGAATCAGTAGTCTGATACTCGATCCACTAGACCACAGACGTCGTAATATGTAATGGTAAATTATTATTAAATATTACTTCAATTAACAAACACCAGCGGATAACTTCTATTTATATTAGAACTCTAAAATGTGCTTGTAGGTATTTTCGAATCTAAATTGACGGTAGCTATTACATAGTAGCATAGCTAGTATATGTTATGTCTTTTTTGTTGTACTTATTAATTTCTAGGCAAAATGTTGTAAAGTTTATTAAAATACGATATTTTTTTGTATATTATAATACAACTAGTCAATAAAACCTTAATATTGATTAATGAAAATATTCAAAGGTCGTTAATAACATCATAATATTATTATCTCTTATAAATATTAGGACATAATAATATTAGATTAAAGCAAATATTCCCAAGTCTAAATAAGATATACATTATAAACTATAATGAACTTTGTAATAAAGTAAACATTGATTATATACAAGTGTAACAAAATATTTGTCTGTAGATTATTCATTGTTATTACGGAGAAATTGTAAGCATAAATATTAATTTTCCTCAGCAAGATAGACGTGAATACATATTTATATGAGTCAGACATGGTAATTACTGAGATAAGTGTTATACTAGAGATGATATAAATGTTCTTATACTTCTTTCTGTAAGAAAGTTCTTTCTGGAGCTTTTTAAATTATGGTAGAGCTACACAATGACTGATGCATGCGTGCTGTCAGCTGGGACTGGTCTACTCAAAGCTGCTATGGCTCTTTCTTCAAAAGGCCTTTTCAGACATTGCCCTGCATCGTAACACTTACATGTTTGCTAATATCTTAAGTTTTGACTTTAAAAGAGACTGACTCTCTGAGTTTGTTTCAGTGTTTCTTCTCAGAGGTCAACAGTTAGGAAATTCCAAAGATCTAAAAGATAGTCTTCTGGTTAAAGATTTTTATTTCTCAATAAGAAATAAATGATTCCACTAAGGGTTAGGCAGAGGTGTACTAATGTATACTCACATTTCGCTGGTATTTTTAGGTCTCATGTAATAGGGGCCGAGCATATTGCCATTAACCGGACATAATTCCTTATGGGCTATTGAGAATTGAATAAAAAAACCCAACAATACTTTCATTAATTCGGGAATCGAGCCCAGGACTTCAAGCGTAGAATTCACAGTTAAAACTATTAGGCTAATGAGACAGTTAGAAATTAAAATAGTTTCACTTACTTGAGAACATTGACTTGCATATTATTCAACAGACAACTGAACATAAAACTGAGATAAAATCAGACGACATTTGACAAAGTTTATCTGATGGCAAATAATTCATATTGCCTTTCAAACTTATGTAACGAATGAATCTTCAAGAAAATGTTTAAATATTCAAATATAAAGTAATCAAACTCTACTGCTAATCAATGAGACTATACTGGCGGTATCCCTCTTTATGTAAAATTAAAATTATGCAATATTTTATTCAATTTAGACTTATAAGGTAAGAAGGCCAAAAAGAAAGTTAAGAAAACTAGAAAATAATTAGAAAGAAAAATATCCACAAGAGTAAATTTACGGAAAAGAAAATAATTAGTATTCGACATTGGCTGTATCTGAAACTATTACACCATTAATCTATCAAAGAAAATCCATGCCAACGTTGAAGATACTTCTCCAAATTCTCTAAATAATATTAATGAAACATTTCGCACAAACTTCGTCGACTAAGGGAAATAAAATTTCGTGTAAGCCGGCGCGAGTAATCTCTTTGGCGAGCAATATCTGACATAATGTAGACAAACAGATTTGATAGATGATACTTTTATAGAGGCCAACACTTCAGGGTCACGACTTTACGAGCTTAGTTTCATCAGTTGTAAATAGTGAATATCTAAATAATACAATAATACTCTTTGAATAGCATTTGATCAACGTAATTATTACGAGTATCATGTTTTCTTCTAAATTCCCTGTATTTCCCTTATCGCCATTATTCACAGCCTGATTTCACCCACTATTGGCATCTTTTTGTGCCAATCCTTAAGATTCTATACCTGTCTTATTAGCTCTCGATCCAATTTCATAGCCGGATGAACAACATTCCTCTTGGTAATTTTTATTTTGTTTTAGCGGATTTTGTTGTATCATATTAGCTACATGTTACTCATCAAGAAACTGACTTTTCTTTAGCTATGATGTTAGATTTTGCTTGAAGTTATCATCATCATCATCAACCCATTTATGCTGTCCCACTGCAGGGAACGGGTCTTCTCTCACAGAATGAGAGGGATTAGGCTATAGTCCACCACGCTGGCCTAGTGCAGGTTGGCAGACCACACATGCCGTCGAGAAAATCTCTAAGGCACGCAGTTTTCCTCACGATATTTTCCTTCACCGTATAAGCGAGTGATAATTAATTAATAATATGAACATAATTTCGAAAAGTCAGACGTACGTGCCTTGGATTTTTGAACTCGAGACTTTTAACTTGACAGTCCAATGGTCATACCACTAGACTATCACTGCTGTTTAGCTTGAAGTTATGATTAAACATATAACTATTGAGATAAATATTCAAGAATATTCTTCAACGGAAGCTGTTTGAGCCATGATCATCCACAGGGACGCCCATCCTTTTTTCCTTCCATTCTGTCCAGTTGAGAGATAGAATTTATAGAGCGTTCTCTAAGAGTACCTATGAGTCAACCATCATCATCATGCCTGACCACATCCACAACGGGTATAGTCCTTCCTTACTTTGTCCATCAATCAATGTTCTTACCCAGAATGCCATCTGACTTGGAACATGTCCTCGACCAATCTTACCGTTAGCCTATGATAATCTTGCAACGTGAAATAAATTTCATTTTCACGTGAGTTGTAAAACAAAGTACTCTTAATGGCAAATCATTACAAAGTCTCCACGTATTGACGTTGTTATATCAGTTTGTGGAACAGCCGTGACTGTGATAACAATGATCAAACAAACTTGTGCGCCCTTGTTTTGAAATGAGGTCTTACATTTTGTTACGTCTTTATTCTGCAATGTAATGCAATTGTGTTCATTTTCCATCTCATAACTGTTCCAGTTCTCTCGATGAGATGAATAAGGGTACACTGTATTTTTGCAGTGAGATAGGTTTCAAACGTCCTTGAAGCTTATGTCAAATTTCGATATTCCAGTAGGCGAAACAATTGATAGATAGGTTTTCCAACCGTAAAGGTTTTGTTATTATGTTTTCTTTCTTGAAGTAACTTTTTTTACATTATAACGCAGATTTTAAAATTCACTTTGCAATGATGATGATGATGTTGTAAAGTCCTCTGTGACACAAGGACTGTTCGCTAGTGCAAGAGCTCTTTAAAAAAATAAGTAATTAATTTTGAATCATTAAGAGTTCACCAAAAATGTGATATCTAAGGAATAAGTACAATCCCTACTTTCCTATTAATATTATTAATGCGAAAGTAACTTTATCGGTCTGTCTGTTACCCTTTCACGCGTCAACACCTGAACCAATTTTGTAGATGGAGTAGGAGAAGGACGTAGGCTAACCGTATCTCAAAAATCCTTTTCGGATGCGTGTCAAACCGGAGCCAGTATCTGTATAAAATGACAATGTCAAAACAGTTCCATAAAAGTTCATACATGCCGTTAAAAATTGGTTAGAATTTGAGAATTAAATACGAATAGTGCTAACAGATATCAGAAAACGTTACAACGTATATTTCTCACGGTGCTACAGTTTCGAAGTAAGTAGCGCTCAGTACCAACAATGTCGGTGTATTTGAAGCCACGTGTTGCATTCTCTTATTACCAAAACAATGTATGTAGCACAGATTGTACGAACCACAGGTAGCTACTAACTAGTAGAAGTCATGAAACAAGAAAACTATTGTAACAGTGAGAAAACACAGTTTGGAAACATTGTGATATATTCCATTTGCTGTTGAAAAAATGGAGCTGAAGATTGGACTCAGTGGCGTTCAATTAAAGAGCCTTACGTCCAGCAGTACCTCGGACAAACTCGAGCTGATGATGATGATGTTGAAAATTGAACTAGACATCCTTTTTTTTATAGTACGGAAAATCTTCATGGATCCGCCGCCACCCCGACACCATGTTCGACTCGTACCGACTAAAATGGACATGGGATTAGTGAAAATCAAGACATCCTATGAATTGACAAAATTGATAGCAACTTTTAATTATCTATTCGTCACTGTATATTATTATGGTCCTATCAGAATACCAGCGATGTGGCATTGTTTTTTAAATGTAGCAGCATTTTACTGAAATAGGGTCCTTTTTGGCCACGTACAGGGCTGCTGTAGTAAATGTACTGTGTAAATTCTTAATTTCTGTGCGAGTTCAAATAAAGTTTTCTTTCTTTCGATAGTCAGGATGTAAATAGGGGTCAGTGACTACTTAACTAAGCTGATCAACTGATTTGAAAGGAAAAGCTGTGGTTGCCGTGGTCATTCATAGCTGACACATCGAAATCCCTCCGTGCCGCAGAGAGCACGTCCAAGCCAACGGTCCCGGTTGTCATATGAATACCAATAACAATGGTTAGTGATATGACTATCACTGATTGTCACCATATACTGATTGTCAGGCTATTCTTAGGATATCGGTAGAAAAAAGGTAAAATACTTAACTGCTTAAGACTGCGAGTAATTTATCATTAATTTTTATTTTTAATTAATTTTAATTATTTTCGATATTCTTCATTTGTTAATACACAAGCCCGTACACAAACATAACTAATTTAACTAACAAACACTAATCTAATATAGAGCGAAATAAGATTAGGATCAAAGAAATCAATTCTATTTGTTAAGTAAATGAGTGGCCACCCGTATGACGTAGATAGGATCGTGTTAATAAAATTCCCCCATAACCGACGCCATTGTCTCTGGGCAGATAAAGCAATTTATATAATTAAAACACCCACAAGTATGCCACGATGCCATATATTCAGATAATTAAGACTGTTATTAAGATATTGGAGTTACGAGTATATGACAATTTTAAGCATTAGGATTAGTTGTAAACGGTTTGTTACTTATTTTTGAGATCAATCTATAAAAAACTGGGTTTTAAATATTTAGGACATTTTAAATAAATATGGGTATAGTAGGACTATAGTCCATCACGCTGGCCTAGTGCGGGTTGGCAGACTTCACACGCCATCGACAAAATCTCTAAGGTATGCAGGTTTCCTCACGATGTCTTCGTTCACCGTTTAAACGAGTGATTTCGAAAATTCAAAAGTGCGTGCCTTGAATTCAAATTCGAGATCTTCAACTTGGCAAACTAATGGTCATACCACTAGGCAATCACTGCTAATAGTAACATTAAATGGTTTCAACCCTCATTTCTAAGTAGCATTGAAGCAACGATCTTTACCACAGATTTTATTTACTGATTCTGGACGTTTTATTTACTGATTCTGGACGCAACACCTGTTATATACTACGAATATTATATTATAGGTATCTTTCAAACGATCTAAGATATTTTTATATTTGTTTTAATTTTTTTATTCTTGTCTTTGGAAGCATAACTTCTTTTAGCGTCATCAATCCTAGCTTAGCGATAGTTGTCCTGCGACTTCTGTGCTACAGGTTCTGACTTTTATTTCCCAGTTTTTCTATGAAATTGTCAGTAACAGCTCAGAGTTTGGATTTGTGCCCTGATGTGAATTTTGGTTGGCACATTAGTGTTCACCTCTGCCTAACCCTTCTGGGAATAAAGGTATGATGGTATGTATATAAAACACGCACAAGAAACCGTACCTACATTTAAATTGACTAAATAACATTTACCAATACCATCTAAATCCAAATAGACATAACTCTCGAAAAACACACCCAGCACAAAATTGCTACTTGCAACCAGTAGTTACGGTTAATGACCAAACCGATTCCAATTAGTTACTTCTAAAAGCCTTCACATTCAATCTGCCTAGTCTAAACGTCGAAAGTGCAATTAACGTCTTATCAGAATCGTTCAAGAATTAACATGTTCGTTATAATATTAACTTTTGGTTCTATACCTTGCTTATTTAAAATAATGACAGATAGCTTTTGAAAGAAATTCGGCTGTATGCATTCGATTTACAAAATTATGAAAATTCTCCCATTCATAACATAACATAGCACACATCACGGTTGTATATTCCGATGGGTTAGGCAGAGGTGTATCAAATGTACACCCACATTAGACCTGGGAACCAAACCCAGGACTAGCGTAGCAGTCGCGCTTAGGACCACTGGACTAACGAGGCAGTTCGCTGATCCGTTTTTTGAATAGTAAAATGTAGATACTGCTAGTGCAACCTTTAAAAAAATGGTTTAAAGATTGCGTCTTTATGGTTATAGCTATTGAAGTTGCCAGTCTGGGTCTAACTGCTTTTAAAATGAAGTTTATTCATAATTTGATTGTATCTAGTCTGAGTTAAAAGTAGATTTTTTACCAGCGATAGCATTGTTAGTAATATTCCTATTGCAGTTGCATGATAACGACGTTCGCGTGAATACCATAGATTAATATTTTATTCTAGCACCATGGTTAATAACTGTCTGAGTTAGACTATCGATTTTATAAATCGAATACTCGATTCTAAAAATTATGACTGCGCTTCACTAATTCAGAAATCAAACCACCAGAGTCGATAATTATATATTTTGAGTACTTAAACTAACATAACACTAAATTAATTTTAATACACTGCTGTCTATCTTTTAAATGTATATTAAAATTAATTATAGACTTTAAAATTGCATACTAAGAATCGATTAATATACTGATGTCATAAACGAATATAGAAGGTTCCTTGAAAGAATTCTAGGTTTTGAAGTTTTGAGTTATGAGTCAGTTAAATGCTTTGCTTAAAAACTTTTCGAGGAATGAATGCATACATTAGTAGAGGTATCAATTATATATCCAAATATCTGACAGTATATAATTTATGTTGACCCAAAACAAAGAATTACAAGTATATCAATGGATTCCAATGATATATTCTATTGATAGGATTTATGATTATTCTTTGATTCTTTTAGGTTTGTTATTAACTTTTTGCAACATTGTCAAGAATTAAATTACAAATTCCATGCATTAATAAAAACCTTAGAAAAAACTAACTATTTGATTGGGACGAGTATTAAACCTGACAAAAAATATATCTACGAAACCGCACCACAATGATAGCATCTATAAAGGTACATTTGCCTTGACGAGGTGCCTAGTACCTAACAGTATTGGGTAAACTAACTTAACCAAAATTGTTTTCACGTTAATTGGAATTCGATTTGTCCAAATTCAGGGGGTGACTCCACTTATTGGATTTCCTCTTCTCACCCTTTGCCATGTGAGGCTTGAAAAATCAATGGCTATGTTACCCTCTCACTTGGGTTAGTCATCCGTGGGTATGAATCAAATTCAAGAATTCGCTTATGCATTGCTTCACGAAAGGATTTTAAGGGGTTTTAAAGTTTGAATCTTTTCCAATGAAATATTTGTATGGCTCCGACCCTCTTGTTGTCTGGTAGTAAAGGTAGGTATCATTTTCATCTTCCTTTTCCTCTGAAACTGTATCGGAAAGAATTTCAATTCTAATCAAACTATTGTTATTGATATTTGGGGATTTTAATTATTGATATTCGTTACTGTTTTAATTAAAATATTTTATTAAGAATATATATTTTTACAAGGAACTAAATACAATCACAAACGCAGTTATCCCAATGGGATGTCTCATGTGGATTTCCAATTTTAACATGATTGATCTGTAGCGAAGTCATTGAGTAACAAAAAGAAATAATATTTCATGACAGAACTCTAGGGACCTGTTGCCAGGGAGGTAAAAATAACCGGCGTTTTTATCATATGGACTGCTTTGACTGGACTCCTTTCTTAAAGTAAGGAAGTCTGAATATTTAAAAATAAATGTAATAAGTAAGTAAGACACTTTCAGTAATTATTGATAGTTGGAGTGCTGTAAATATTAAATATGTATATGTACAGTCATGGCGTGCTGCGAGGACTCTGTTGTTATTAATAAATATATAAATACACTCACACTTTTTTACAGACTTGTTACGATTCTTGCATACTACTTTTGCTTCTTGTATCGTCATAATCACATTATTCAATTAGGATTAGCTGCAAAGCATGAGTATGGTAATAATTCACAAAACAGTTTTTTTTCCATCCTGATTATAATTTATAGTAGTTCTTCGCAAGAGTTATTCCAGGAAAACGCCACCGCCTCATAATTATTGCGTTACATTATTTTTGCCATCTGTATTGATATTATACCAATTGTATAAGACTGTTATTTAGCAAGATTGTATATTCTCTAACGGTCATCATATTTTTTACAGTACGCACATAGGCGTATTCCATACACGAACTTTCTGACCTTAAATTATAAAAAAAAGTAATGTTATGTTTTAAATTTAAAACAAAAACCAATAACGTGCGCAACAAAAAATCTCCGTTACTTTTTATGCAAACATACTTCTTTTAATCCATACAATCTTCACATCATTGCTTTAGTGCCTAATTGTGGATGTAAGCCTGAATGATGCCTTATTTGTATGTTTATCGATTCAAAGTGTACTATTATGAGTCATAACCATAAGTAGAATTGCGCAATCATCGTCTAAACGTTGTCCAAGTATGTAATTTTAGCGAATAAAAACAAACAAGTTGTTAGGTTTTGGACTGACTAACTTAATGAACATAATGATAAGGAGAAATCGTTCAATACTTTTTATGGTGAGAGAAGTAAAAAGTTTACATGGTTTTTTTACATGAACTGAAATATGCTGCTATTTATGTGGCAATAATTTGATGATTGTTTTTTTTTTATGAAATAAGTATTACATATTCTTCCAGGCTTTTGCTTTCACAGTACAGACAAGCGATTTGAAATCTAGTGGCCTGACCAATAGACACGCCTTTCTACCACCGAACCTCTCGCCATCGGCGTGGAGTTCATCTACATATCCTGGAACCATACTCATACCGTGCGATCCCACGCATAAGTTGTGCTCCCGGTCCAGGTTTTCCCGAGAGACTATAGCATGGGGTTCTTCAAGAAGGGTATGAAAAGATTTTTGATTGAGTCGCTTCGTGTAAAATACTGATATTCAGCCGCATCAGATCCCAACATAGTTGGGAAAAAGCTCGGAGGATGATTGACCGCTAGAAAGTTGCCTATCGCTCACTAAAACTACAGCTAGGCCAACATTCGTGCCACGTAATAATTTTGTCGTCATTTATCGCGTGCCGAAACATTGTCACGACATGCATGATAGCCCCTCCTTGACTAGGATCCCTTGTATGTTACTACAAAAATATCGAATATCGAAATACGAAGTATCGATTAACGGATCGCACTTTTGTCTACCTCAAAAACGCTTCGGACCCGACCATCGATTCTTTCCATGGGTACACCAAAGATTTCATTTTTCAGGAAATACGGACGTGAGAATATTGTTTCGATAAGTTTAAAATATTTTTTATTGATTTAATTAATTCAGCATCACTAATATGGTCCTATTATAAGTCGTAAAGAATGATAGTGTTTGAAGATAGCCCTGGTCCATGAGCATGTACCTATCTGTGTGGAGACCCACCATGAGCATGATGTACTTCGTCATCATGAACCCAAAGCACAAACCACTGACTTTTTGAAATTATGTGCGTATTAGTAATTAATTTATTACCTATCACTCGCTGAATAGCCGTGGTCTATGAGCATGTATCTGTGTAGAGACCCACCATGAGCATGAAGTACTTCGTCACCATGAACTCATTATATTGTCCCACTACTGAGCACGGGTCTCCTATCAGGACGAGAGGGATTATGAGGAGAGAGTAGCTACAGTCCATCACACTGGCCTAATGCGGCTTGGTTGCTTCACACGTCGTCAAGATAGTTTCTAAGGCATGCAGGTTTCCACAAGTTGTTTCCTTCACCGTTTAAGCAACTGATCATTAATTAATAATTATGAATAAGCACATGATTTAGAAAAGTCAGAAGTGCGTGCATTGGATTCAAACTCGAAACCTTTGATTTGGCAGTTCATGGCCATCACTATGCTCACTGCTAAGCTAAGTACTTACTTCATATAAAATCAAAAGATTATCACTAATCACACAGCGGCAGCGTGTATACCGCCAGTCACCACTTGTCCCCACATCATTCATTAACTAAGTGCTATTATCATCAATGCTATATTAAACCACAATTTTATAATCAAAATTATTGTTTCTCACAGCAATAAAAACCGTTCAATGTGCAGTCACAATCCATGTGGCACTCCATTGAATTTAATTGCACCCATATATATAATTGCTTCATTCGATTTTAAACTTTCACATTGAAAGCCTGTCGATTCTAATGTGTCCAATAAAGATTATGTACCTTCTAATTTCACTTAACAATTATTTAACTAGCTTCCAAACTTTAATGAGTTCGTATTTTTTATATCTAATTCGGCGATTAAGTAACAAGCCCTTTATGGCTCTTTTTAATACGGGTTTTCACTGATTAATATAGTACCGTTATTCAGCATTCGTGTTGGTTTCTTACAAAAATCTTTAGTGTAATTATGCTGTTTATTTTTATTGTACGTAATAATGTATTGTTTACAATGTTTTGTTAATGATGAGTTATGCCTGTTATTGCTGTTGGTTGTAAAACAACCCTTTTAGTCATTAAGCGAACGTTAATGTTTATTTTTGAGTTGTAGTTGATTTTGGAATAATTTCGAGGTTGTTTACGCTTAGTAGGATTTACTATTCATATTATAATTATGATTATTATTCATATTACAATTATGATTTTACGTGTTTTAACCTTATTTCTTGCAAATAAGTATACCTACTTATTCTTGTTACATATTATGTTAATAGGCAATAGGATAGAAAGTTTAAAATTTAATTAAGCAATAATTGCTAACAGTTATGATTTAATAACATTTGATCGAGTGTCAACATTTTGTTCTGTTGCATGTGTTTTTTTTTTTTCAAAAATAGATAAGTACTTTTTTATATAAAATCTTCATAGATGTCCCCCTGTCTCTTATAAAGGGAAAAGTAGAGGGTTATATCGGACTATACCTACCTACTTACCTATTACTTACGATTTAATATTGTATGTAATTACACTATTATGTTCATGTTAGCTAATTAGGCACTTTCGAAATACTTTTCTCAGTATTGTTAGCATTGACACCTGCATAGAAATTGGAGACATTGTCATGTATCCTGTTTCGTTCGCGCTCGCTTCATAGGAACTAGCGTGACAATAGTTCTACTGAACCGAATGCGACACTTGTGGGTACCTACTACTTGCATAGATGATGTACTTACTAACTAAACTAAAAGATTTATCAATTTTTAAAATGTTATTATAGCATTAATGGCTTTTTGAACGACACTTATATAATTAATTAAATTTTAATTAATTTTCTCATGCAAAAATAATTGTTTAAATTTTTTTATGTATAACAACTATTGAATATATATTTCTTACATTTTAATTCTTCTATAGTTATGATTATTCTAAAATTCATTCAATTCAATTTATTTATTTTGTGAACATAGGTGATAACCGGTGTTTTTTACTATAAATATCTATTGTACGGACCATGTTCCGCCGATAGGCATACAAAATTAGATTAATAAGATTCATGAGTCCTAAATTTAATATAATTGTTATTTCGTTAATCGCACGCCACAAATGGCAGAATATGGTGTTCTACTTCTAATTTTAAGACCTGTTAAAACCATAATATTCGGACAAATAAAGATATTGTATTGTATTTTTTTAACAGCCGCTTTGGTGACCATTTTTTTTAAATGTAATTAATTGATTATTGCTATTAATTATCCTCTGAGCAGTTTTCCAACTATGTTGGGGTCGGCTCCCAGTCTAACCAGATGCGGCTGAGCATCGGTATTTTACTTTATTTTTCTTTCAGACCTCCACAACCCTATTTCTGGGTAATACCGATACTCTGAGGATTGGCTGGCTTCCAGGCTTTTTGGGCTTCTCACTACCACTAATGATTGTCATAAAATATTCGTATGACAATCGGGACCGACAGCTTCACGTGCTCTCCGAGACACGGAGGGGTCTCGGTGTGTTATGAATTATTTGTAAGTCTAGTTTAAAACAAAAGACAATAAAAAACATTTCTTTTTCTCTATAAAACGGGAAGGTGTCATGTACCTACAGCTCACCCAACCCTATAAATGATACTGAACACTCAATTGAATAGCATTATTACTGGAAATGGACCCGCGCAGTTCAGTAGTATTTACATCTACGGCACTCCGTTATAGACCAATAAGCAACTGCCTTATTGCGTGAGGTCCCTGGTTCGATTCCCAAGTCTAGCAAAGTGTTGTTGGGGTTTTTTATAAAATTCTCATTAGCAGCTCGAAGTCTACCCTATTACCTATTTCATACTTTGCTTGACCTGGAAATCGAACCCAGGAGGTTCGATTTCCAGGTCAAGCAAAGTATTATTAGGTTTTTTTATAAAACTCTCAGTAACGGCTCGAAGTTTGAATTTGTGCCCGGTAAATAGCAATGGGTTCGCCCCAAAAGTTCGCTAAAATAGCACATGAAACTGACGAACTGTAGGCGTACATTAGTATTAAGTCTGCCGATTCTTTCGAGGAGTAGTGCCGTGATGGTTTATGTGATCAACTTGTATTATTAAAAACCGCACTTGACTTCCTTTGCTGAATAACGGCCATGAGATTAGTGATATTCGCCTGGATTAACATGCGTTCCACGACATAATTTTATCCACGCATTATCTCGTAAACCGAGATAACGCGGAGTTACGGCACGAGATATCATAATTAACATCATCAGCCCATATTCGTCTACGCTGGACTTAGGCCTCTCCTAGTGAACGTCCCACAGCCCGATCTTCGGCTTTCCTCATCGAGTCGCTGCCAGCTGCCTTCCGCAAGTCGTCACGGCACGAGATATGCGTTGTCAAAATTATTTGTCGGTTTCATTTTCTGTACACGTTTGCGAATAAATAGTAATAGGTATATACACCATAGGAGTTCCTAGGCGACCACGCATAGGAAAGGGCAGCGTAGGACAGCCACCAACTAGGTGGACGGACGACCTCATGAGGGTCGCAGGGAGTCGGTGGATGCGGTCTGCGCAAGACCGATTTTTATGGCAATTATTAGGGGAGGCCTATGTTCAGAATTCAGTGGACGTCCGTGGCTGATAGATAGGTATACACATGATGTTTGTATTAACAATGTGTGAACAGGATTATTGCCAAGAAGAATGTAATGCAATATCCTATATTTATTACACTTGATCTTTAGATGCATAAGGCATGACTTGTTGGAGAATCGTATAAGTTTGTATATAAATCAAGTGTAATGTGTTACTCCATAAGAATGTAAAATTTTCGATTAAATCTAATCTGTGAATCAAAGAGAAACATACGGTAGCAGTTCTCAGTGTCTTAAAACCTCAAAATTTGACAGTATTTAATGGCGTGTAGGTATAGATGACGATTACAATGATCGTCCATAGCATATATTTTTTAAATCAAATTTGAAACCTGCATTTTATTTTTAAGTAAGTAGTTCTTTATCGACTGTAGGTACAGACTATTCAAAACTGACAAATTTTCCAAATTGAAAATGAACCATATTTTGTTGTATTAAAGTTGAAATTATATGAAAGAAATTTGACAGATTCTGGTAGCTTGATGTGCGCCCTCTGTACTAACTTTTAGGTATGAAAATAATTAGTGTTACTTCATCATCATCAACCCATATACTGTCCCACTGCTGGGCACGGGTCTCCTCTCATATTGAGAGGGATTAGGCTACAGTCCACCACGCTGGCCTAGTGCGGGTTGGCAGACTTCACACGCTGACGTCGAGAAAATCTCTAAGGCATGCAGGTTTCCTCACGATATTTTTCCTTCACCGTTTAAGCGAGTGATAATTAATTATTAATACGCACATGATCTCGAAAAGTCAGAGGTCTTGGATTCGAACTCGAGACCTTCGACTTGGCAGTCCAATGGTCATACCACTAGGCTATCACTGCTCTTAGTGTTACTTGCGATGACAATATTGCTTAATTTTTCAATCTCGTGGCTGTTTGCCATATCTCGTTTTGGTGTATCCGTTACCGTACAATGTAACATTACTTTAAATCCATAATTGATTGTATTCAATTACTGACATAAGTATGTACTTACAGAATTTCGGAAATATGCTGACTGACTGAAACAAACGCACATCAAATTTAAAATCTTTGAGTGCAATACAATTCTTTATTCAAAATTACATTGTCAAGTTATCAACACTGTAATTCCAATCTATGAAAATATTTCCTTTTAATAAAACCAGTATTACATAAATTAGCGACGGTGTGTGGCTTTCAGAAGCAACTTATATTCTCTTTACAATCAGCTTTCTAAATTTAAACAATAACCCAATTCCACCAGTGGTCATGGGCCCATAAATTTGAATGCACTCAAACAGAAAGAGTCCATATGTCACTGTTAAAAGCCCTTTCAACTGTAAAATAAACAATATTTTGCTACCGTCTTTTATAATTGAAGGTAAGTAACAGATGGGAACAATAGATTCTTAGGTTGGTAACCCTATTATGTTTTGGAGAGAAAACAAATGGTGGAGTAAAAACATGAGTATAACAATGAGTTTTGGAAGCTCTTGTCCGGTTTCCGTGGAATAAAATAATAAGGGGCTACTGGTTGTATTGTCGTCCTTTAAACCCCGTCGAGCTTTACTTGAAATGATTGCCCACTGAGATGTAGATTCGAAGAATGTTATGTCCAAATTCTGTATCACTTTTGTTTCTTTCTCATTTTGTTCTATTTTGGTTCTATAGAGAAGCGTGAAAAACTTACTTCAATGTTTATTTTTCTTAATGTCAACAAATTGCATGAAATTGACAATTTGGATGGGTTCTTTTGTTTTGTAATGTCTTCATCTACATGACAGCCATAGAACAGAATAAAAATGGTTTTTCGATTTATACGTATGTTTGGTTATGGCTGCTGCCTATATAGTCTATTTCATCGTTCAAAGCCAGGTTTCAAAATTGCTAAGGTTATTTCAAATTAAATCTTATTACTGTTAACTGTCAACACCCGCTAATGTTTTGTAATATGTGGCATGGTTTCTGAATATATTATAATATAATATATTATATCTGAATTTGTTGATAAACTTAACAGTGTTTAGTATTCAGACCGCAGGCTGTGTTAACGATCAGTTTTATCTTAAAACAATCCTGAAGTATTAATAATATTGAAATATACAACAGATATCGCCTATGTACTCTTACGTGAATACGTGCGCCGGCGCCGATGACTTTAGTTATGTAATTTGTTTTCAGATTCCAATGCAGCTGAGACGTTCAATTGTCTCCGTGATTCCTATGGCACCTAATTATAGACTCGATATATTTTTCTGAATTCGACAGCTAATCACAAATCTCCATTGTATTCGCAGCTCCATACACAAAGGAACAACAAGGCAGAAAAACACCAGGTATATATCGAGTATCAATGCGCAATTTATCTTTTGTGGGGACGAAATGCGACATAGTATCTGTTACTGTCGGGACAACATAGAAATTGCATTCAAAACGCAATCGAATATTTTAAAATACAATAGATCTGAACAAAAAAAATCGGACAATTCCCTTTGTAACTCGAATACTGATCGTTATCGGAGTTTGAATAGCTTATCTGTGTCGCAGAGGAGCCGATCGCATACTAATCTGTGATTATACAACTACCTAATAAGTTTCCCCTCAATTACACAGTAGACTGGGAGTAAAATTGAATATTCAATACGGTATAAAGGAACCCGCTTAGATAATTTCAATATTATTGAACAAGGTAAACGTTTTATTGACGAAGAAAGTGCGTAATTGTGTTTGAGTTATTATTTCATTAATATCATTAAACTACGCACTTGCTTTAATTCTAGTATGATTTATAACATAGGTTCATCATTACTATTTTACATTCTTACCATGACTTCAGTTGTCCTGTCATCTAACTAAGCTAAATCATTTTGATCTTGACAACTTCATACTCCGACCTTTGTACTCGTATCTTCTTTAATTCACTTTATAATGTTCTGAATCTAGGAAATAGCGGTTTGTATTAACTGCGTCATAAGCCTAATATTTTTAAGCGCCACGTGTTACGCTAGAATGTTTCTATTAAATTCAGTAGCAGCTCAGAGTTTATATTTGTGCCAGGTTAATGGCAATAAGCTCGCCCCCTACTACACTTAAAGATGCTGGCAAACTGTTAGGTATTAGGTAGTACATCTCTGCCTAACCTTTCGGGAAATACGTGCGTAATGGTATGTTGATGCAATTAGTTTGTTTTGAATTCACAGAACAGTGTCAATATTTTACAAAGTTTAAACATTACTACGGAAACCTTGGCATTGGTAGAAGGCACGTAGAGTTCAATAACTGGTTAGATTTCAACACACAACGACATTGTATAAGTAGTTACAGGATTAGTATTCGTAGCAGCATTGGAAACATTAGAAGTGAATATCGCCATCGAACATCTTTGTCTTCATCAACGCCGTAACTTGGCATATTGCTAGAATCGGTCTTGCTCAAAGAGACAGGACTGCATAGCAATCGGACCAACAAAGTATATCTATCTAAATACATATGGGTGCTAATTAAATATACTTCTTTTTAATAGCATTATTCGCCTCTAATAATAATCTTCATTGCCTTCTAAATTACTGAGTCAGCCACAATTAACGACTGTCCGAATGATAATATCTTATCCACTTCCCTCATCTCTTTGGTCTCAAAACATTTAGGTTTGGTTCCGATGTGTGGTCTAACCGATATATTCTGTATTTAGAATTTTGCGGGTCAATCAGTAATTTTGTCGCTCAATCAGTAATTTTGACGCTCAATCAGTAATTTTGACGCTCAATCAGTATTTTTGATGCCCAGTTTATAATATTCCACATATAATTACTTGACCGCGGAACCTCTTGTAACTTAAATTTTGGCAGTTGATGGTTATTATGTTGTATGCACCCACTAAGGAGGGAATGTAGCAAATGTCACCTCTAAGGAAGTAATATAATACATAAAAGAAAAGTTCTCTAAAATATTTTTTTACCCTTGCGAAGCCGGGCTGGGTCGCTAGTTTGAAATAATTGAAAATTCCGCAGTACAAGTGCAGTAAAAAGCATAATACAAACAAACGAAGATAGAATATATAAGGAATGGGGAAACCCATAGAGGTATCAGTATTTTCATATTGATGCATTAAGTATTTCACATTTCCTTAGTATGAAGTTTTCTGGAGTCAAATCTGCAGTCAAATCAACAACACTGGATGTGTTTACAGATAATAATAAGATATCAGAACATAACTGAATTTGTAACGTTTTATTCAGATATTGATTCAGAAATAAATTTAAAACACATTGATGTGAAAGGTTTGTTAGTGTACGGAAATACCAATGTTATTTTTGTTAACTAAATTGGAATATCTTGTAAGGTCCCCGACATTGACAGATAGATCACAGATGGTTGCACAATAGTTTCATCATAATAAAGAAGGGATCCTAAGAAAATATTCACGAAATTCCATCGTGATTTGATATTTTGTAATAACTATTATGTCATAAAGTTGCCGACCGTGAAATATATATTATATTAATTTTGAGATAATATCAAGTATTGAATGGATCCTTGTTTGAATGTCATTTATATCTTCTTATCTAGAACGTTGGTAATATAAAAACTCTATCAATACAAAACCGTTGAAGGTCTATGCTCAGTTATGTATTTTTAATTGTCAGCATGCGATATTTTAAATAAACTTCCAATTAAATAGAGGCGTGATGTTTTTTTGTAAATAAAATCAAATCATGCTTGCTGCAGGTCAAATACAGACAAACATAAAAGAAATAATTAGACGTATAAAGGCTGGCGCATCGTGAAATCTACAAGGCCGCAGACAGGCATCGTTTGCAAATCAATTTGAAAGAGTCGGAGCTATTCGAATAATCATAAATGATACCGTGTCCGCAAAACGTATTGAACTTGAAGGTGTGATCGATCGAGCGTGACCACATAAATCGCAGGAGACTATTAAAACCTCTTAAGGCTGTAAAAAACATTGGCATTGAAATAGACTTCTCGTCAAAAAATCACGCGTAAGAAATAGCGGCGCTTCGCATTCATTGTACCGGTAGGTGCTGCATCAAAATGCATCGTCAAGAAGCAACAACTTAAATGAAAATCTAATCGTTAAATTTCTAACGGACCCTTTGTTGATTCGCGTGCAAGTTTTACGGTAGGTTACGAACGTTCGCTCGGAAATGCTGCAGCTGTCAACTATATTTCGGACCGCGACAGCTAGCCTTTGTCCTCATAAAGATACGACTTCATATAAATGTAGTTTATGTGAAATATACAGAAAAGAATGAACCTCTTAAGAGCCAAGTCTCACGGAAAAAAATATCGCATCTATTGTCAAACGTTGTACACAATAAATGTTGGTCGTATCGTTGGCGCATTAAAAAGTATTCATGCGGTATTTTAAAGGTCCACCCATGGTATTGTGTCGAGTCGCAAAGATCTTGACACTTCTATATTTGTCATTTTTCTTGAATCGATTTTAAATTCACCGAATTTAGTTTCGGTCTTTCCTGTCTTTATATTTGTGCGTCTCCGATGGCATTGTGAAGCGAAGCAACATAACTGGAAACAGGTTTAGCCATTGGTCACAATTAAAGAAGCGTAAAAACAATTGCGAAAGTGTTAATGAACTACGGGTAATCATTGGAGCTCTTTCATGGTCGGAATCGGAGGCTATTCTTGTTATGGTTGATAGTGCCGGGGAAATAAAATCATGGTTTCCACCATAGACCGTAACGGACCGATACATTGTCTCAATCTAAAGCAATGAGCATTGGGTACAATGACCGCACTTGCTAAATGATGGGGAACTATCCTGCCTTGATGCTTATTGGTATGCGTCGCGTGGTAAATTGACATTGTCTTTGCTGAGAATAAATAATTTAAGATAGATTTGGAAATTGTTCTTGGTTATTCTCAAGTATGCAAACTAGTCATCTTTATTTTAGTACCGGAAAACACTTTGATATTGTAACAAATGTCTATTATTAATACACTAATATATTATTCTAAATGCTTTATATGAATTCATTTGCATTGATTTGTTTTATTTATTACAGATATTCTACATCGATTGAACAATAGTTTATATTCTGAAAACTATTTAGGTTTTCTTTATAATTTGAACTCTTTTGTTTTCAATAACAATGGCCAAGAAAGCCATATAAAATATTTGTCTCATCTAAATTATTTCCTTAAAAAATATTGTACGAGAAAGGAATTCTCAGTAAAACGTAATAAATCTGTCATAGGGCTTGTTAGATGTGTGCTTTGATTTTATAACGATCAAAGGAGTCTTGCTAGTGAGGAATCTTCGTGTCAACTAATTGGTCTACTTAGCAGAAGTAGCTAAAATAGGACTTTATAGTTTTTTAGACTATATATGTTGTTTGTTTACTACTGAGTTTTATTATTGATTGAAATAGAAAACTGTTTATTATTCTTAACGACAGATGAAGAAATATTTTCCAAAAGATTATTGTATTGAATATCTTCCATTATTTCGACATATTTCAGAAACTATATTTGCTATTTACGTTCACTGTGCCCTTTGAACCTTGTAAGTAATATGACAACACGCTTTGCCAGTATATTGTTCAATGGACCTTAAATCATTGCTGATATTAATATTCACATATTCAATGAAATTCTTGCGTTGATTACTCAAAGTATCTATGAGGTAATAATGACAGTCTCTACACCTAGTGCGTGGAATACAGAACCTATGTCGTATCACCTAAACAAACTGACTTGGACAGGTTTAATCGCACCTAAGCCATTAATTGAACCCACATTTCGTATTCAACACGGATATAAATACATTTCGCGCTTACTCGTGTAATATTCCTTTTAAAATGTCCCGTCACGTACCTACAAGTACATTCCTGACGTTCGCGCCGTGTGAAATTAATAAAGTGTGTGAAAAACATTTTTGGGCACGCTTGTATATGTGATGCTTACAAAGTGTTCAATGCCTATAAATTATGAAATGAATGTCAGCTGATTCCTTATTTATTGAGGGTTATTGGAGAGCTTCTTCTTCAATCTTGCCTCAGGGGCAAAGATGAGGTCGACGGTGGAGCAAGCACACCCAGAAGATGCCTGTACACCACATGATGCTTCTCTTCTGACAGGAGGTTTGAAAAACTGTGTGGAACGATCGGTGTTCAAGGTTAAGTTAGTCTCAGTTTGACGAAGGTTTCCCCCTAAAGAGAAACTGAAAAGTCTGGCAAACGGTTTTATTATTAGTTTTGGCTTAGATAGCATCTAAGAAAAATTGGTACTTTACTGGGGAAAGAGTAGGATAGGGAATAGCACTGTTGTTTATTGAAACGGGTTAATAGAGCAAGTTCTGTTTCAATACGTTCCATTACCCATCGTGATTGGAATTCGATGTATTTATGTCACTGCGCTGGAGCAGTTAAATATGATTGATAGATTTCTCACTTCGAATTTGATTAACAATCGTCGAAATAAAAAATGTCGTCAGTTATTTCATCCGCTCTGCTGTATTTATGTCGATGTGAATTACGTATGTGACGATTGGGAACTTCGTATGAAATTGAGATTAAATATAACATAATAATATTTTTGGGACATTTTACACAACATCTAGTTCCAAACTAAGCTGAGCTTGTACTATGGGTACTAGACAATGGATATAATTAATACTTATATACATTTTTTTTTGTAAATACTTACTCATAATACATAGTTAGCTTGTTTAAATATTATTTAAACTAGCTAACAACTTAGCTTATGCTTAGCTTATGGTAACGAACAGTTTCTTAATCATTATCAACCCATATACTGTCTTACTCCTGGGCACGGGTCTCCTCTCAAAAAGAGAGGGATTATGCTATAGTCCACCACGTTGGCCCAATGCATGCAGGTTTCCTCACGATGTTTTCCTTCACCGTTGAAGCGAGTGATAATTAAATATTATTACGCACTTCGGTTCTTAAAATGTGAGGTTGGCCTTGGATTAAGGCCTTTATTTGTCTCTATGAACGAAAAATAACGATTTAAAATCGTCCCATGTAATAGGGCCGCTATTAAGAATTTTATAGTAACATAATCCTATGATACTTCGCTCGATCTGCGTATCGAACCCATGACCTCTAGCGTAGTAGTCACGCTTAGAACCACTAGAGTACTGGGTCGTTTTCCAGTCTAACCAGATGCGGCTGATAATAATTATTTTACACGAAGCGACTGCTATTAGATCTCCGCAACCGAAATTCTTGGTAATACCGGTATTTTGAAGGTAGACTGGTTGTCATTTTTGGGTGTCTATAGTGATAGAAGCCATCACACATCACACTTCTATGACACTCATAAATGTGGTTAGTGAACGACAGTCATAGCTATGTATTCAACCGGGACCGACGGCTTTACGTGCTCTTTAAGGCACTGAGTGGTGTTAAGAATGGCCACCCATCCGAAGACTAGCCGCGGCTAGCGCAGCTTAACCTTGTAGATCGGTTGACCAGCGAAGTTATTACTTAGAAATGAGCTCCTCCAATAAAAGTATCGTATGATTAAAATATTCATACGGCAATGATTACTCAATTCAATTTAGAATATCAAGATACCTACTCGTACGTTAAAAGAGACCGCTAGTTTATAGCTTTGATATAGTTTTAAAGTAATAACCATTAAAGTAAGGATGGTGTGGGTCGCAATGTAGGTGGGTAAATCTTCACTTGTCCATCTGACTGCGTGCATCAGTTCACATGACTGGCCGGCTAAGGGTTCACACATAGTGATAATAATGAAGTTGCTGATTTGATTAATCTTTAAAACAACGGATATACCGAAATAGAAAATTTAATCAAAAACAAATATAATAACGGAGTAATATTTTGAAAATAAATATTTATTAGGAGAGCAGAATTACACTATTCACATCATCATCATCAACCCATATACCTACTGTCCCACTGCTGGGCACGGCTCTCCTCTCATAATGAGAGGGATTAGGCTATAGTGCACCACGCTGGCCTACTGCGGGTTCGCAAACTTCACAAACCGTCGAGAAAAATCTCTAAGGTATGCAGGTTTCCTCACGATGTTTCACTATTCACATACTCGTATATACTTAAAAAGAACTCATTGTCAAAGTATTCTTCGGCATCTCTGTTGGCTGGCAATGTGCTGCAGAATACTTACGGGTCTCAGAATAACTTAACGCTGACCTAGGGTAGGTACCGGAAGATTAGTTTTAGGTTTTCTGAAATATATAATTTAAGGAAACTTAGTATTTTAATCCTTTAACAACCCTGCTACTGCTACTACGTTTCATTCTAAAAGACTGTAAAGCGTAATTTATTTTTTCAGTAAGATTCATTTTTTTCGATACCTTTTCTACCCCGCTCTGTCGAACGCTAATCTACACTCCCTATGCCCTCACCGCGAAGTCAACACGCGATCCGCCAGCAGAAGCGACGGCGGGTCAATCCACTTTGTTTTTGCACCGCCCATAAAAACAAATTACCTACGCTTCATTTATCGATCGAAATAACCGCGTGCGACTAAGCTAATAAAGGAAGCACGCAACCTCAGTAGATACTGTACTCAGGAGTTTATGACGTCACTATATGAGGATTCTTAATGGGTACATCACATTTTTTCCTTTCTGGAAATATAATTGTTTTTAAGGAACATTCTGATACTGTTATTTAATTCTAATTATGTAATATTTTTCGGCACATATACCGTTGACAGCACTATCAAAATAAATTCTTTGTTAATTAAAATAGTTTAGGTAATTATAGACAATAGACAGCTAAGCATAATTACAGTTTGATTAGTATGCGAGGTAAGGCTTCGCCAACTGAAAGGGTCCAGCGACTACTAGTCCACAGTCTGTGATGGTAGTGGCAAATGACACATTTTTGGTTGATAGAAGTCCGAAACAGCAAGGTGCCGCCAATTTCCTGTATTATAAAAAAAAGTAAAATTAAAGTATTGCAGGAAACGATGTTAAGTACCTAATTTAAATCTTTTTTACGTGGAAACTCAATTGAAGTATTTTTTTAATCTTAAGAAGCTAACGTTAGTACCTACCTAGTTGTGTAAATATTAAAAAAATAAGCCTCTATATAAGTATTTTGTAGCCCCAAGTATGACTGTTGTTAAGTAAGTAATTAATTTTGCAAACCCTGGAAATAATTATGTACAGAAATTGGCAGATGTTTGCCGGCCCACATCAATTGTATTTTGGCGGCTAAGCCTCACTGTTCTTAAAAATAACATGTTAATGGTCGTTGAGAGAACAAACCAAACAGCACTACTTTTGAACTTGAACAGAACTTGTCACGGGTTCAAAAGATCCCAGGATTAAATAAAAACAGAGTAGCAGACCATGTCCATCTTTCGTCGTTCATATTTAATAAGAAATATATAGGCTTTTAAACTTGGGCAATGAATTTGGAACTCTCTCTGATTCTCAGGTCCTGTGGAGTGTGCTATTGGGTTTTCCTATGAAATTCTTAGTAACAGCGCCGTGTTTGGATTTGTGCCCGGTTATTGGCAATAGGCTCGTTTACATAATATAATAATAATAATATTTTTGGGACATTTTACACAACACCCTCTAGTCGCAAACTAAGCAGAGCTTGTACTATAGGTACTAGACAATGGATATAATACTTATATACTTTTTTTTTGTAAATACATACTTATAATATATAAGAAATACCCAGACAAACACAAATACTCATGTTTTATCCACACAAATATTTGTGTCCTGTGGGAATCGAACCCACGACCCCATGATCAGTAGTCCGGCACTCGAACACAGAGGTCGTCAAAATGGGACGTGAATATACCGGCGATCTGTTGGAGTATATTAAATACACTTTTGTCTGCCTAACCCTTCGGGCAATGTAGAGACATGCATCACCATGGGGCTTAGACAAGTGGCAATCTGACAATCGAATCGACGAACGAATAGAAACAAAATGTATGGGAATGACATCTATGATCGCCCGATTTGTCGAAAGCTTATGTCATTTCCATACTTTTTGTTTCTATTCGTTCGTCGATTCGATTGTCAGATTGCCACTTGTCTACAGGCGCATGTATGCATGTGATTTGTAGGTAGACTATTAAGATTATTTGAATACAGTTACCATTCTGTTTCAGTGCGGAAACTAAACTGCAAGAAACAGAATACATTTAAAATATTAGTCTGAAGTAGATATAGGTTGCATACCTATGTTCCAAGTTATACAATACCGCTTAGAGTATACCACTTATGGAAGCGAGCGTAAGTATTAATATGGTCTTATTTTTTATTCCATTGCTTATATCCCGAGAATGCGTTGTTTTCTATACTTGGAACAACATGCTAATCCTATTAAATCTCCGCATCTATTTAATTTTAACACGGTGCGCGGACAAAACAATGGGTTAGCGTAAAACCATTGAAAATTTTCCGATTCACGAGATTTTCGCTGTGTATTAACATGTCTGGTCCAACGCGGACGCAGACGTAGATGACCGCATTTAAATGTGCATACAAAATATCGATGCGGCACAATGCGAATACCGGCCTATAACAACCAGCCTAACTATACTATTGCCAACGGCAGTATACAATCAAAATTCACCCTTAACTAAGAACTGGCAAGGTGTTTTGAAGTAAAAAATTGCACATCACGACGGCAAAGCTATTCTGGTAAAAGTGTACAAAGCTGGACAATAACAGTGACATGTACTTGAATGCAAAACAGCTTACGTGTCATGCCACTTAAACATGGATACATTGTAGGAAGTGCCGCATGCAAATGTTCTATTATTCTGACTTATCTTTTGTTTACTAATCTTATCGGTGTCTAATTAAGCTAAAAAAGAAATGACAGTGCAAAGATTGAATAAAATCATTATAAGAATATCGTAATAAAAATCATTTGTGTATTTTTATAATCATTTGTTAGCCATAACGGCCAATTGCAAACGCACTCAGTAATTTATTTATCGCAACCTACATATTTGAGAGTAGTAGAAGTCTAAAGAGTTCTAATATTAAGTAGCTAATAAACAATTTTTTTTAACATTTCTATAATGTTTTTTTTCTTAGCCATTGCTATTCAACTGCTGGGCAAAGACCTCCCCTTCCTGGGAAGGACCTGCTTACAGGTAGGTACTCTTTATTTATAATTTGTGCCGCCTAAAACCTAACCCTCTGTACCTCGTTCGCGTTACAAAATACTATTCTACGTTTTAATACTAATTTTCACAATCAAAACAATGTAAACTCTAAAAACAACTGATCTCAAAAGCAGATAGTGTTTTTAATTTATGCTTTATATCCTTCGTACAAACCGACTTCTATTAAAGTAGCTATTAGAGAAACAAACAAGGAACACCCTCACGATAAAATAATTATCGCTTTTAGTCAGACCGACCCGAAGTTAACCGATGGCAAACATAGAAAACCTTTACAGAAACCGACCCTAAAAAAAACTAATTCAAAATCGACCTATCAAAATGACGTCAGCAAAATTGCCTCAAGCCAAAAACATTTCAACTTATTTACACAACAATAGCGTGACGGACTTAAAACAAACTTTTGGACTAATGATGATACCTTTGCCCTATTTTGTGTAAAGACTGCTTAAAAAATAGCTTCTTACACCTGTGCCACACCTGCCTTACTGACCGATTATTAAAAAGTAAAAAACATAAATTCGTATCGCATCCTTGCCAACAATAGAGTCCTGTTTTTCGATATCATAAATTATATAATATTAGGTTAATAATAATACATAAAATTTTCAACCCACGTATAATAAAGCAACTATTTTTATAATACCTACATAAAATGTATTTAAGAATAAAGATTTAATTTAAAAACAATATACTCATTTAAGTTTATTCTCTTGTTAAAATTAAATTTTATGTTAGCGTAATTCTAGAATGTATAATGTAATGTTGCAATTCTAATTATAAAATTAATCATTGATATTAAAATAAAGACAGCACGCCAGATGTTACTGCAAATATTTTCGTGTTTCTTGTTAAAACTAAGTACGTATTATTTTCAAAAGTAATTATTATACTTTTGTATTTGTAATTGTAATGTATATTTTTTTTTGCAATAATACTCCATATTTATAACTATGCCCAATTTAATGAGAACAAAATTAATAATATATTCATTTAAAATTAATGACTATGAAGTTACTATATGTATTTAAACTGTCGGATTTTCTTGTCCACATATTAGTTATAAAATAAACAAGGGATCATTATTCCTATAATAAGCAGTTGAGGGTTAATTAAGGCGCATTCAGGCCGTTTCGGCCCCGAGGTATCATTTGCTATTGTGATGAGCTCATTGGCTCCTTCGGGGTTCGTATTGTTGTTCCGTTTTAATAGCAAAAATGATAAATGTGTCTATCGGGAAAAGGAGCCGATGGTAAATATTTTATTGTAATAGGTACTTAAAAAAAGGTTTTTCGGCTTCATAAAGTAGTGGAACAGTTGTTTATGACGTATATTCGTTAATCAATTCGGTGAATGACAGTCAAATTGTGATTCTGATACTCGTACGCACATGTCGTTTTGGAATTTATTGATGAAAGAAATATTATTTTTGTGTATTTGAATTCAGCTGTACTACAAATAATAATAATAATAATTTTGGGACATTTTTACACAACACCATCTAGTCCCAAACAAAAAAATCTTACCATATTTATATTAAAGTAATAATTATACCCCCTAGATAGCAGTGATAGCCTAGCGGTATGACCATTGGACTGCCAAGTCGAAGGCCTCGAGTTCGAACCCAAGGCATGCACCTCTGACTTTTCGAATTCATGTGCGTATTAATAATTAATTATCACTCGCTTAAACGGTGAAGGAAAACATCGTGAGGAAACCTGCATACCTTAGAGATTTTTCTCGACGGTTTGTGAAGTCTGCCAACCCGCACTAGGCCAGCGTGGTGGACTACAGCCTAATCCCGCTCAATATGAGAGGAGAGCCGTGCCCAGCAGTGGGACAGTATATGGGTTGATGATGAAACATGTTATGTATCCCAATTAATATAAGGCGAGCGTTTTGCCACTAATTCAAACTCCGAGCTGCTTCTGGAAATTTCATATAAAAATAAATAATAACACTGCTCAACCTGGGAATCGAACCCAAGACCTCTAGACTAACGGGGCAGTATAAAATATAAGTAACTATATGGATACATAAATAATTGTAATAACTACATAACTCAAACAATAATGCCTTATACCCTAGAAGGAATCGGACGGATTTCATCCATAGCCATTCCAGTACCAAATAGCCTCGGATAACAATAATTCGTAGCAGCCAAGATATTAATTAGACACCTACGTCAGATCCGACTATGCGCCCGCGCCGGCAAGGACTAGCGCCGTTCAACTAAAACAATATGGCAGAAACCCACTAATTATACTGTACAACAAAGAAACAACACAGAGTCCTTCATAAACCTTTTAGAACCCCCACGATGCCATGTTTTAAGCCGGTCCGAATAGACAACATAAAAAACTTTACCCACGTAAGTATCATTCGGTGCGCGATCGACTATGGACTGCTTAACGTGATCTAACAAAAAGCGCAACCCTTTAATGGGAAGTCATGGCTTAAAGGCCTTATACCCCGACACACTTTCCATAAACTTAAGTAAGCTCTTACCGTGGATGATACGGCACCTCCTTATTTAATCCTCTTTTGTAGCACCGCAACACTCTTTTGTTATTCACCGAGCCGTTGTAATCCCCCTTCGGACTTTTATAAACAATTGCCGCAAAGAAAATTTGTTTGGCTATAAGTTGCTGAAGACGTAATTTGCTTGTAACAAAAGAACGCGGCCACTGTTCGCGGTTTTAATCCTTTTTGAGAAGTATTTAACTCGATAATGAAAGTTTTGGCCCTTTTTCTTAAAAAATAACAATGGTTTGCAATTAGTTTGCTAGACTGGGCCTAATTTAGTAAAAAATATGTACCTACCTATTGACTTTTGACACTCACGCGATTATTAGACATCGAAATGAAAAACTGTATGGATTTTAAGCGTAAAGTTTGTTTTTGTATGTTTTTCAATTTAAAAATGACTGCAGCTTTTTTCTTAGTACCTACACTTACTATCTAACTTAGTATATCATTACGCTTGTATCGCTTAAGAGCGGCAGATTACTAACAAATTTTGGCGGTATGTCTGTATGTCCCATATAATATTTTGTTATAAAAAAATGCGTGGCATTAGTGGTAGATAAATTAACTTTTATTGTAAGTCCCTTGCACTTCCTGGCAAGGTGAGCATGAACGTCTTATACATTTGGTAATTAGTTGAGCTCAACACAATATCAAGGAAATGAAAGGGTTAGAAATCTGTAATCAGTTATGTCAATCTTAATGAAATATATTAAAATGCGTTATTGTTCAAGCAGAAACCTCCTCACATCTGACCTTATTTTTAAATTACACAATGGCCTGAATCCACATGTCTGTTTTTTGTCCCGTCAAGTGAGTTAAGATTCAAACCGGCCGACATCGAAAGGGTTGGTTTTACTTTTTTCGATGCGAACCAAAACTATCGTTTCATCGCTTTTTACTATTCTTGTTTTGTTTACTTATCTATGACATCGAAGTGTTATTTACATAACTCGTTCGCCTATACGATTTTTTGTCAGATAAACACATCGGCTTGAAGTAATCTTTGATGTTAAATAATCTACCAAGCTTAGCAAGGTATGAGTTGAGACGAACAAAACCTTTTGTTCGATACACATTAATAAATAATTAAATATAGTTGTCTACCTTCAATGATATCTACTGTGTTTTTTAAATTATTTTAAGAATAATTAGTGCTAGTTATCTCAACAACCAATAATTCCCATACATAAGTTTTGTATTATGTGAACTGCAAAGTCTTTGGAACTCAACACCGAGCCGTATCGCTTTACAACCTTTTTTCGTATCAAGCAAAACGTTCACGATCGTTGTCCATGGAATTATATACCAAAGAGCAATCGTTCATTCAAGAGTGTATTGAATAGTCGTTAAGAGAGCAATGGGCGTGGGCCACAATGCGGCCCGTCGCGATATTCACTGCTTATGTCGGGGACCGCGGTCGACAATTTCAGATCACTCGCATACGAAAATGCATGTAATATAAATCTTTCCGGTGAAGCACGAACAAGTCGACCACACCCACTCGGCCTGCGGACTCGAATACGAATATTAAATTCCCTTGCTACGAAGTCTTTATTTAAAAATTGTACCAACAATTTTAGCCTGTATTCCCGTGTGCGTAAGCATACTTTACTTCATTTGAACCCCTTTACATTTCGCCCGAATGGGTATTAATAATTTTAATGCAGGTTCTCGCATTGAGCCTTTAAGCATTTTTTCCGCGACGTTCATCAATAATATTCGGACATCTGAATGTCTGTTTTAAAGACTATATTGAACAGTCTTTGAAATTATCTCGAATCGTATCTGCATTAAAGTGTTTTCGCATAAATTAGTCACGGATTTTATTAATGGACCTTTTTGTTCGTTGGACGTTAATACGGGTAATAAGATAAAGGATTTTTCTTTACAAAACATTTTAATTACCAACTCTGCGTAATGTGATGACTTGAGTGTTTATTTTATTAATAATCAATATTTTGATTTAATTTTAAATCAGAAAATTTTATTAACTGCCTCATAATCAAATGGTCCTTTGCGTACCTTTGTTGATCACGTTACAATTACACCTTGAACAGTAAGCCAATGGCTACTGTTATGCTAGAGGTCCTTGTATTGATTCCGAAGTTGAGCAGTGTTGAAATTTTTCTATGAAATTCTCAGAAACAGTTCGTAGGTCAGTTTTTCTGATACCACCAAAGTGACTAACAAGTCTACGGCCCACCTGATGGTAAGCGGTTACCGTAGCCCAAAGACGCTTGTAACACCAGGAATATCACTTGCGCATTGCTGACCCTGTAAAACGAAAGAGGAATAGTTGAGTTGGCAGTATAAGGTTCAAAGTCCCCGCACTGCCAACACAACGTTTCCTCAAGGAGCACTGGCAACCTTGCTCATCGTAAGGAACACAACACAGCTCAAAGCAGTGTTATTTCACTTCAATTTTCTGCAAGGCAAGTACTTCCCCCGTCGGGCAGCGCCAATTTGAGTGGAATTACTCCCACTATGCCCTCTCTTAAAATTTTGATTGATTGGGATTTGTGCCCGGTTGATGGCAATAGGCTTACCCCCTACATGAGATCTAAACATACAGGCGAACTGTGGGTGAACTTAGAATTAGAATACTTCTGCCTAACCTCTCGGGGAATATACTTGTGAAGGTATCTTTGTATAATTTTATTCTGACGATATTTATTTATTTATACATACTTTATTGTACATCATAATAATAGATACAATTAAAGTACTTGATGCAATAAAAAAACATACAATGGGTGGCCTTATCGCTAATTGCAATTTCTTCCAGGCAACCTTAGGATGGACATAAACGAAACTGATGATACCCGATACTGTAACTGCTTCACCTATACCTGTGAAATATAAATACTATTAACCTAGATAGTCTCTAGATTTTGGCATTGCACTGTAACACAGTGGTACCATTTCAGAAAACACAAATATTTGTCTTACACATCTCGTACCTCCTTTGTTTTATATATATTTCATTTGTATGTCGAACTATCTCAATACAAAAACTATTGAGCTATCTCTCCTTCACATACCGTGATACCAAATAACAGTGTTGCGTTCTGTGTTCATTATAACGAAATAACAGGTTTATCTCTACATTCAATAATTTTATCCTCACAGAAACAATACTATCTCTTAGTATGTACATCCCAACAGTAAACGTTTCAAAGTTAATATTGTTCAACCGAATGTATTATTAGATAATTTAATAACAGCAACAAAGGAAGCGACCCGTCACAGTGATGCGTCGTATCAAATCGCGCTGACATTCAAGTTCAGACGGTATCACTGCATTCATAACCTTAGTACCACCGACACTCGAATGTTTCTCGCTTTTAAAACCATAAGCGACGTTTGGTGTCTGATTTTGAAGTCATACATCAAAAGGTGAGCAAAAGTCAAGTGTTATGTTGTATTATTGGGAAACTTGCTTAGTTTTTATTACGAAATATAGCATAATAAACACAGTTTGTAGCATCATAAAAATGTTTTTTATGCCTAACCACTGGGTTAGGCATAAAAAACATTAACCGAATTAAAACTAAGAAAGTGTATTTTCTATTCGTAATATTCGTCTCCATACTTTAAACAAACAAACTTCAAATAACTGTAATCATTGTCTTGATTAATATTATGCTATACAATAGTAAGGAATCAAGCAAAGAGATTGCACCAGTGCAAATAATTAAACTTAATAGTAATACTTCACTAGCCGCCTACAAACTAAACGAAGAAACTGACATTCTAAATTTGATTCTCACTATAAACCGCACCAACTTGATAGAATTTTACGGGCCTGTTACATAAAATAATATGCTATTAATTTTGTAACCACGACAATTCCTTTTTCGAAATATTCTATCAAACGTTTGTATTTATTTTCACGATCACGATTTTTTGGTACATACGCTAGACATATATGTAATCTTACTTAATTATTATTAAGTATTGCACAACTAAAAAAAAAACAATAGTAATTGAATATTTTTGGTCAGCAAAAGTCTTTACGTAAAGCCCGATACTGGTAGAAACAATTACCTACCATTGCATGATAAGCGTATGACTAATTTGTTTAGTGTTAATTGATTTAGCATCAACAATAATTACTTCGTTACCTCATTGGCTTTCTCTTCCTAGATTGACCATAATTAGCGATATTCTCACAATCAATACTGTACACTACAAGGTTTCTGCATATAATGTACAACAATATTTATGAAAATGAAGACATTAATAACAAAATATAAAATTACTTCCATAATTACCTAAATGAGTATAATATTGTAGTTCCCTGTAACTATAGTTTTTCCTTATAAAATATTTTCGAAAAAGATTCTTTAATCCAGATTAAATACTGACAAAAAGTTAGGTGAATGCCAGGTTTCAAATGTCGTGACTTCTATAGAAAGTGGAGTAACTTTTTGCTGAAGGAATAACAATGAAATTCGCCAATAAATCTTAAAAAATATTGCAATTTTGTCAACTCTATTTTACTTTCACGAAATATTATTATGATGAGTATTGAAAACTTGTCAAAACATAATTTAAATCTTAATCTGTTAAATTTTCGGAGAACCCAGATCATTTAAAATCTGGTTTGTGTTAAGAAAAGCGGACTGACTGTAGATCACGTTTAAGAGCCTTATTTCAAAATAGTAACTAAACTCTATATTTTAAATCAGTCTATACGAAACATACAACCAACCAATATTTATACGGAGATTTCCAAAAAACTTGCGCAAAAAACAATGCTATATGATGAATGTTTTTAACAAATACTCAATTAAGTATTAAAAAATAGCGTTAGAAACGAAAATAGAAATTTTGATCACATTATTTAGCTGTGAACGTTTACAGGCAGTGATGAATAGGGATAAAAGAAACTTGTTAGCACACTGAAACTTATACTTCGGACAAGTTATATAGAACGAGCTTCACTTCCCAGTTCTATAAATGGTTCACGCATTATACCCATTCCTTCTACGTCCGCAAGCATACCCTTTAGTTGTGTATTTAAACACAAGTTTATTTTGGACTGCTCCTTCGTTACAATAACTTAAAATATCGTTCTTCATAACTACATCACGAAATTGATCGTAAAGTCATATAAGTTTAAAATCGGATTGTATAGATTTTACGTTCTTGAGACTAAACGACATCGTGACGCTACTCTTGCTCTATTTGTTGAAAGCGTTCTATAGTTTAGGTGCATTAGCTTGAAGTGGGCGCATACTGTTCTCACGAACGCCACTCGATTGTTCCACAACCTCTTAACTATCGGGCTATCGGGCCACGACCCTCGTTTATACAATAAAAACTGATGCTCTGGGGCTAAACATGGGGGTTCTTGACGTGTGTTTTGATTCAAGATGAGCAACATTAATCATAAAATCAGAAAAACTATAATTACGTAACGATGACTTCATAAAAGCAAGTCATTTCAACTTTGTTGGGAAACCTTTTTAGTGTTTAGTAAAACTACGGTAATGGACGGACTAAACGATCCAATTCCTGGAACATCTAATGGGATTAATTGAGGCTTTTAAAAAGTACTTCAAACATGAACCTATTTCTACTATTGGGCATGGGTCTTCTCTCAGATTGAGACAAATTGGTCTATAATATAGGGCTGTAAGTTATCGTGTACCATGCTTAAAAAGTACTCATTAAAACTAAATTCACAAATATTATCCAAACTGTTTAAAGCATTATTCCAGGCTGTTTAAATTTAATAATAAGATTTTTATAATACTTTTGCTATCTAAAAATCAATTACGATCACCTAAGCTGCTCTAGCTACAGACAAGATTATTTATTTATTGAATTACAGACAAGAAAAACATCGTAAAAACTGCAAACAATCAATATACGTGATAAAAAGCGCTATAGAATACAGTCTATTATGGAGATTGCAATGTGCGGGGCCGAAGCTACGATGATTGACAAGTGCAGTCCATCCACAGTGTTGGTGGCCGTTGGAATGAAACGCACTTTTTTACCTTTTTTCCAACTTTTTCGTTTGTTCACCTTCACAACCCTTCATTTAGAGACGATTAAAAACTCCCTGATTGCTTTTTGGAATATAATTTCGGTAAAACGTTTTAGTTATGTGCGAATTTATAAAAGAACTGAATTATCTGTGTTCTTTAGTTCTATTTTGACATTCTCTTTAATTTATTTTTTATTAATACGTTAATACATTTTTTTTCTACAAAACCGCTGCCTCACACTAGGATTTTCTCCTGTATCGTGGGTGCGTTTACAAACACAAACTTTCACATACAGAAACACCCAGATCCGGCACAACTACCTGTAGGTCATACAAATATTTGTACCGTGTGAGGAACGAACCCACAACCCGTGGCACAGAAGCCGATCGCTCAGCCGCTGCGCCAAACGTGTCGTCATTTGGTGTGCCACATTATTATTTTATCATTAGTTTAACAGTTGTAAGGGCGACTGTACTTGCAGCTGACAGTAATACACTTATGCCTGCTTGGGAACACAGGCATGATGGTAAGCTTTTACAGTAAAATTGCCATCTTTTAACAAAGGATTTTTACCCTTATTGATGAGTTATATTTAACTATCAGCTTTAACAGCTATTAGCCAATAACCAATCATTATTATTATCTTCAATGCTAAAGATCTATTGAACTTGTGCGTAATTTGTTTTCACAATAAAGTTGACCTTAATATTATTGATATTATTGTTACTTACGTAACAAAACCCAAATAATAGACATAACTTTCTTGTTATAGTTATAGTGATAAAATTTTTGTCTGTTGATCATTTTCGCTCAATTCGTTCAACATTCCGTTAGAAATCACGAATGTATTCGCGATCTAAATTTAGTGGATTTGCAATTTCACACGCGATTGTTACCTTTCACATTAACAATATCAACAGTAACGGTGTTAATTCTCATTAAAATAAAATACGCGTTTTACAACAGCATTATGATTGCAAAGGAAACAGTGCTTATTACCAAAGAGTTACTATGTTTAGAAATGAATGATTTAATCCACTAGGTTATGAGATCAATAAGTGATGAAATAAAGAAATCTTACCAAATACACTACATTAATTTTACAAACCATATTTTGATGCTGACAAAATTATCACATCACCACAAATTAACAACATCGTAGAAGATAACACCTCTTTACCTACATTGGTTACACTTACATCGTCAAAATTAGAAAAAGATTAAGATTTCAGCAACAAACACACCAAATTGGTGAATTATATTCACATTCGTAGTAAGTAGAAAATTTTAATCTAGTTATTCCATAGTTTATCGCGGTTTTTACTACAATTTGTTTATTTGTCCTTCAACAAATACAATGATGTTAATAACAATAGCAATCATCTCCACAGTACCAGATATTACTAAAGCTCTGTTAAACCGCAGATTGACATTAAAAATGTGCAATTATGGTCACTACCGCTTTAGAAACTTATATTAGAATCCCTTGCGTGAAATTAGAGAGAGCAATTTTTGCAGCTAGACTGCATTTTTATAGAACTAGCATCTGGCTTTAGCATGTTTCCATAAACAAAATAAATTGAAAACACAAAGCGCATTGGTCGTATTGACTAAATATTTATGGGTCTAGACACAACTTTAGCTCGGTTCGGTTAGTTTTATAATAGCATTTTGATTTTTCACATTGTTTAAAGCACGTTACATGTTTCAACATAGTTACAATGTTATGAAACTAGTTTGTTATGTGGATCGATTTTTAGCCGCCGGCTTTAGTTCAATGTTAACAGTAACTGATTAACTAGTAATTTTAAAATCGTTTTGGTATAAGGCTTGGTTCCTTTGAAGGAAAACATCGATAAATACATGAATATCACATATCTGTAAAAAATATTATGCATTAGAAATATTATCAGAATTACCAACTTGTAAAACCAGTACTTTAAAAAAATCCGCAAATTTTAATCTAGTTGTCGAGAGTTTTAATACATGACAGCCCTTTACTACGTAAAACCATATTCACCGAAGTTTATGTTCAAATTTTACTACCAAATCTATTTCAAATTCATGAGATCATTACAGCAAGGAAGCTAAACAATGACTTCCTCAATAGCTGCAGTTTATTGGTAACAAAAGACTATGTACCTAAATTTGAAAATTATCATAATATAATTATGGAAATACCAATCGTTGGGAGATACTTAGATTTTGAAAAAGATAATTTGGACATTATTTCAAACACTAGTAAGGATAAAATAAATTTTGTTTTACAACGGTAACGTGTTATATTGCTTCAGATAATCTCTTCAACTAGTAATTTTACCAAAAGATATGTCTCTCAGTCAATAATTTAAATTGTTTGGAAATATTAAGTAGTTCCATAGACTTGCGTAAACTTACTGACGTTTAACGCTGTCAGTGAGACTTGCTCCTTACAGCTTACAACAAATATTATTACTTTTATGTTGATTTTATGACTGGATACAATTTTAAATATATCAGCTCGTAACGTTTGACGCCCGTTTCCTGGGGCTTCGGTAATAAATCAATAAACTGGTTCACATCGTTATGCATTTAGTTGTTTATGAACATTAACTATGTATACATAAATATTCAAAGGAATCTTTTGCGAAATGTTGCTAGAGAGATACGAAGTGAAACACAGGCTACTCAATTGCTGCTGTTCTTGGAGGGTAATGAAGACGTTGAAGTCAATAATACAATACATGAAAGTCACTGCCAATCACAATGCCCAGTTTGACAGTCTCATCGTTATGCTATCGTCATTTATATTAAATTATTTTATTACTTCAGCTGTTACTTCCTAGTGTCTTAGGTTACAATGACTCGGTCCGTAATAGTTTTAGTAATATTAGATTTTTATTGTATTTATCTCGGGTAGGTAACTGGTTTAGTCGTCAGTCCCGGTGGTAATTAAAATTTTTGATAAAGGGTAGTCATACTCGTAAGTCTAAAAAGCCTGACCACCAATCTATCCTTAAGATATCGATTGCCTAGAAAATAGGTAAGGAAATAAAGATGACAGTGGCTTCGTGTAAAGAACTAATATTCAGCTGATTAGATTTGAAGCCGAACCCAAGATAGCTGAGAAAAGGCTCGCACGATCTGGCTTGAACTTCTTATCTCTTTCCCTAACATAGTTCTTTTTATTTTAAATTGGTTTCGTAAAATATTATTCTTAAGCAATTCACTCTTTACTTCTGTATTTATTATATGCCTATTGATTTCTTATTATATGCCTTCATGCTAGGTATGTCTCATTTTCTATTTCCAAGGCTTCTTAGTATGATTTTACTTTTGTCATTGCTTGCAAAATAGATGATTACGTAATATGTGTTATATTAAATTAGTAGGCAGCTAGGTTAGTAGGCAGTAATTGCCTACGGCTACCATCATATTGTATGGCTTGTATGGCAGTGTAGGCGATAACAATTTTCTTTAATTAATCGTCTTATAAATGGCGTGGGATGATACACTTTTTAACTTTATTTTTGTTTTGTTTTCAGGTATGGCTGAAGTCCAGCAAGTATTATCATCTATCAGCATTCATTGTCTAATCGATCCAAACAATGTATTTGCAGCAGCAGGTTTGATATGAGTTATATTATTAGTAATGTGAAGAGTATGTTACGATTACCCCCGAATACCGGTATCTTGAAACCTGTTCCTGATCTTCGTAGGCTTCTATTTTGTTTTATTTTTAAATAACTAAAAACTATTCTTCTACATACGTACAGACTTGATATTCTTTCCTATAGGGGTAGGCACAAACTAAACAACGATACTTTCTTCTAATTTTTTTACATATTTAAACTCAAAAAATATTTAACAATATTAATTGATAAAAATTAATTGTTTAAAAAAAAAGAAAACTAATTCATAATTAGCATAACATAACTGTAAAACATTATTTGAATATTTCTTAGCGTTGATTTTAAAATTCCTACTAATGAATTCACAGTTATAATGTTGCAACAATTTCATAAGCAGCAGGATTTATTTACTTGTTTGCCGTCTAGTTTTAATGAAGTCATTTGACACCAAACAAGCAATTATCAAGTACTAATTACATATCTCATTCGTTTATCTAAGTTCGTATTAGCTGTCCGGTTGACCGCATTTTTATTTCACAAGTGACGCGAGATAAAATACTTATTAGACTTTGAGGGTCGTTTCGGTCGAGATTTGTAGATTGTCCATATATAGGTAAGGATAATTTAGAATGGCAAGACACATTCATGAATTCTATAGAAATCTACAGGATTGTAGTTATTCCTTTATGATAAAAAACCACAGTTGTATTAATACCACGAAATAAAAATTATAGTAAAATAAAAACCAGAATTAATAACAGGATTTTCTCTTGTGTACGGTGGGTTTACAAACAGAAATTGTCATGTCAATTTTATTTATTTTATTTATTTGGTTCACCAACAATTGTTTACACTAATAAGACACTATATTATAGGTACACTATAAGAGAGCAGCAGTGCAACAATCACTTATAGGCAAACACCGCGTGTACAACTAAATAGTAACAGTCGTAACATGTTGCCTTATCTTAACTTAATACAATATATATACATTATCATATAATATTATAATCTAGTAATAAAATGTTTTTATCTTACAGTAATTTTCACTAAAATAGGTACCTACCAACAATCATTATATAAATAAAATGTTAAATTTCAAACACAATGTGTCAGCAACATGACAGAATCATATCCGGACGACACGAAGACTTACCTGTCGATCATTATAAATATTTGTTTTATTCGGGAATCAAATCCGCAACAAGCTCGCGAACAGAAATCGTCCGCTCAGCCATGAGAGCTAGGCGTCGAAACTATTTCGTTCGTAGTATTTATTGATGATATATCTACAGCTGTAATTTGCGTATTCTTACGAGTATATTGTACAAGATATTTTATATCAACCGCTTGTATAGTAAGTATACAGGCATTTGCCCGTTTTACGTAACATTTAATCCCTCTAATTAGCACATCAATAATCCTATAACAGTGTCTGATAAAAACGAAAAGTCGCACTTTATTGGGTGCCCGTTACCCGTTAGAAGACACGACTTGCATTTTAAACTGCCATAAAAGTAAAAGTTTAATATTTGAAGATGCGATAGTTAAGATAAAGTTATAGTGATAAAGTTGATGCGATGGCACCTGCACTTATTTGAAGAAAACCTTAAAATTTCATAACTCAGTCGTATTTTATAGGACCCAAGGTCGGTTTTACGTTGACAGGAAGTGTCTAAAGGAATATTTGATGCGGTAATCTGGTATGCCGATGGAAAACAGGGCTGCCTGCGTTACACAGTCTGTGATGTGACTATTAAATATCAATATTTTATAAGAAGGGGCGAGTTATTTTAGAGATACTTATCGCCAGTATTAACACCTTGTTTGTTTATAATGTCGAGGTATTTTTATTGATAAAAACGGACCTTTTCACGGGGCAGCATCTGCTCCGGATGCAATTGTGAATGGAGATTCATGATCGTGGTATATTTTTTGAAAGTTATTGATGATTTCCATGACCCATCTATTATAGTCTCCTGGTGCTTAATTACTACCTCTCGCTCTGTAACTACCTAGTAAAAGTGTTCAGTACCTAGCCAACTTTGGATACAGAATTTCAGGTAAGTATAAAAAAAGTTATTCTTAAAAATGATTAGAAAGAAGATTATATTACAAGGAAGCGTGCTTGGCCCAACGCTCTTCCTAACTTATATAAACGATCTATGTGATCTTAGTATGAATATGGGACAAATTATCACATTTGCTGATGACACAGTTTTGCTATTCAAGGGAAGGACATGGACTGATCTAGATGTAATAACTAATCAAGGTATGCGCTTGGTGGCCACATGGCTTGATAATAATTTACTAACGTTGAATGCCCAGAAAACTATGTACATTTCATTCAGCACGTCAAGAAAAACACAACCCCCGCCAAATTTACTTAATATTAAAGTACATAAATGTGATGATACTGAGACATGTAATTGTTCCAATATAACTAAAACCACCTCAATTAGATATCTAGGAATTGTGGTGGATCAGCATCTTAATTGGAAAGAGCAAATTGTCAAACTAAGCACTCGTGTAAGAAAATTGATTTATATATTTAAAATGCTGCGAAATGTTTGCTCAACACAATTGCTTATATCTGTCTACTACTCATTGTGCCAGTCCATTATCGGTTACTGTTTGATCATTTGGGGTGGTACCTCAAAAACCACCTTGTTGATAATAGAAAGAGCCCAACGTGCACTTCTTAAAGTAATGTGTTTTAAAAATTACAGGTATCCTACAAACCTCCTATATGAAGAATGTAAGGTACTATCTGTACGAAAACTATTCATCCAGCTTTTAATTCTTACACAACATAAAATAAAACCGGACTTCATGACAAGGCGTAGGATAGATAAAGTGTATAGTACTATAAAATGTAAAACTAGTTTCGCTCAAAGGTTCCCAAAATATTTGGGACCTAGTATATATAATAGGATCAGCACAAAATTAAAAATTAGAGACCTTAGCAGTCGTCAATGTAAAAAGTATACCTATGAATTTCTAAAAAAACTTGATTACAATGAAGTTGAAAATATATTGAGGCTACAACTATAACATCAGACAATTTTCATACGACACAAACAACACATAAACACGTACACATAACATACATCATCAACACACATATGCGGGGTTTAATTGCATGCTTAAACACGTTTTATTGTTAATATTTAAGATATACGTATACTTACAGAACAATTTTGTAAAGTTTATATGATGTAAAGTTAATCCCATATAAACAATCTGTTAACTTTCATATTATGAGCATCTAAATATTTTGCATATACTATGTTAGTTCTCGCACCTACCTACAAATATAAAAATGAAAACACAGTTTTTGATGTATCTACTTCAAGTAAGTTCTGTTTTGCTTGTAAAAAACAAACGATTACTTATGTACTCATAGGTCGGCTATAATAATATAACCGTTATCAAAGATCGAGGAAAACTGTTCCACCGTAATACAGTTTAAACTAGTACGGGGAACAGGGTGAATCGGTTTCTAAACAACCAATGTAAGTTTGTCTTGGCTACCTACCTATAAGATACGTATTTTATGCTAACGATTATTATATATTATATGATGCTTATAGTTATTAAGACCTAATTAATTTTATACAAGGTTGTTCTTTTGGCAAAAATAAAGATTTTTATTATTTATTATTATTATAAAACTTTATGTAAAAACCATAAACGTTATTGATAATGCTATTGCTAAATGTCAATCTCATAAGTCTCAATCTCTATAAGGAACTTCTTTATTCGCAAAAATAATGTTAACTACTTATGGATTAGGTACACTTGGATTAAGAAAACAAACAAAAGGACACTTGTAGATCTTAAAATAATAAAAGATAACTACATTTTTTACAACAATAAAAAGAAACATTGAATAACAAGCAAGAACACAATTTCCCAACACAAAATCATAGTCCATTTCAAATATAAACAGAGCAGTATAGATCTAAATTGCTGTGCATTTATTGGTAACATCGATAGACATGATCGGGCGCGATCAGATAGCTGCGCCGGCGACGACCTCTATCCTAGGTGGAGGTCACACTAAGTCATGAAATAAGAATTAAGTGAATACTTTCCAAACAATACGTTTGAGAACTGTGTGTCATTGGTTTTATTGTGTATATTATGATGCAGAAACGATTTGTTATTCTCAGTTATCAATATCATAGAGTAAAATGTAGTTCTTTAAAAGTAAAAACTTTATACGTAGGTATATTAAAATGGGAAACTTAGTGAAAAACAAACTTTATAGGTAATAAATTTGTACACAAATCTAAATATTTTAGGAGATTCTTTCCTGTTTCATTGAATGAAGACCGGCTTTCCGCAATAATGTAATAATAACCAATATGGATTTCTTGTTATGGCAAAATCAGAATTAATAAGTCGACTTATAAAGATTCTTTAGATAAACGGTTCGTGAGAAAAACCTAAGGTATAGTAGCTACATTTTGAAATAAAAATGTACCTTTCCATATTCCTGCCTAATTACTGTCAACTTTTGACAAAGTAGCATACTGTGATGGAGTTTAACAAAAAAAAAAACATCAACTTTTTATAAGTATCAACTATGCACCAACAAACTACGGTCATCTTCATCTGTCATTTCAGAATTATTAAAATGGAACGCGCCTTTAAAACTCCACCAATGTTAAAGATATGACCAACATTGGCCCAAAGTATTATGGAATGCACAAGCAACTTGGTCCCCAGCATTGGACGATCATAGAACGATTTTAATAAAGAAAAAAATATCGAGCACCCGCCAGGAAGATAGCCGCATTATCCCTTTTTCTGACACAAACGTTAGATCGGATCTCATCCTCCAAAGGGAGGCATTTTTTAAAATGAAATATGCCGTAAAAATTGTTAAAGCGAACACTTTTTGTGATGGCCGTTTAACTAATAAAATATTTCTGTTATTAGGACAATTTATCGTAGGGTCTCCATTAAAAGGATATTTTATTATGTAGGTTTTGTGTTGGTTACTTAAGCCGACGTTTTGTAACGAGTTATAAGGACGAATGAATTAAATAGGACATCGGGTGCATTTCATGGAATCATTACGTTTTCTCATTCGTGTATTTTTTTATAATATCATCATACATATTAAAATACATGGAATTCATCATTTATAAGAATTGTAAAATCACAATTATGTCCACGAAATTTGTGATCATTATATTATTAAATATAAACTTATCTACACTAGGTAATAATAAACTAAAATTAAAAACTACAAAGTAAACTAAATTAAAACTAGACTAGAAAAGAGCATTAAAAACTCCTTGGCATCGCCATCGCCTGGTAGCGTACCCAAGAGGCGGCTGTGTTGCCACGTTGAATGGCAATGCTTATTCTCTGGACGAAGTAGACGCTAGCCTTGGGGTCACGTGAAATATATTACTAAATTCATATTCTATAAGGCAAAAAGTCAATTATTGTATAGTTTATGTAATAGAATATAAGGTGCTTCATTATAAGGATTTGTGTAGATGTGAAACGTGATGGAACATTCGTAACATAAGAACTTCTAACGCTAATTAAGTTAAACTGTTAACTTAATTACACCAGCCTTCACCATTAACGGTACGAGAGTGTGCGTAGGGCTTAAGATTAAGTCGTTGATTACATATTGTGAATGAAGTAAGTGTTATAAATTTTTTGAAGGTATAGCAATTAATTACAGACAAATCACATCACATGCATACAGATGTTTTTCAAAATTTTCTGTACTATTTGCTAATTTTTTTTTCATATTGTGATGCATTAATTAGTCTTTGTTAAAAACTAATGAAAATCGATATGCAATTTTCGAACAATACATTTTCATCCGTTCTCAAATCTATTTACAACACAAATAACAATCAGTACTAAACTCAAAGCCATCCAGTGTTGTTAATTAGCATAATTTTGTACGTGCATTATTTGTGAAACACTCAAGCCGCGGAATGCATTCACACTCGCTCTTAAAATCGGCGATGGCTATAAAATGGTTCAGTTTCTTTTAGCACCTCACATTACAGTTTATTATTGAAAGCTAACAATGAACGTAGAATACCTGACGTCATTAGTGCGGCCTTTTAACTCGCCGCCTTTGCCTCAGTAATTGTTTGCGTTTGTTAGCGCTGAAAACTTGGAAAGTAATTTTTGTGCGTTGATTTTTGTATTGTGATTGTGAATGTTCTGTTGGAGTATATTTTTTAAAATGTTTTGTTAACTTTAAGAAAAATATATTTGCTGAATTATTTATTTTGTAGTGTCGAGCAATGGCTTTGCTTCTTAATACGGCAGTTGACGAAATAAAAAAAAACAACATGCAGTGGCAAGTTACAAATGCATGATCTGAAGTCAGTGTATTTTTTTTTCGTAGTTAACTTAAATCTACAAATTTTATTTAAGTTTACAAAATCTAACTTTCCTTACTTCAACTCTTTTCCAAACTAGGCATTAAAACCAAAACAATTTCAAATAACTACAATAATATAATTAAAATGTTTTATGCGATATATTTACTACCTTAAAACATTCAACTTCTCGTTTCTTTACACTGACGAAAGTGTAACTTTTTGTTTTTGCCTGAAGGAGGGGGCGCCCTAATCGTTCCCACTTCCGTCATAGTTCCCTCGACTATAATAAGATGGCGCTCTTTAGGAAAATATTCTTACAAGGAATTAATAAACAAGATTTCTGTTCAGATTCATAATAATAATGAAGTTTATAATAAAGTATCAAGTTTCAGTACTGTGGCTATCTATTATTATAATAAGCATTTTTGTCTGCAGTCAAATGTAGAAAGTAGACAATTTTGAATGCACCTCTCAACTTATACCATTTTCATAAAATTATTCACGATCCTACTATCGCATTTTACAAAAGTTCATTCTATTGTCACCGTTACGTTCCTTCACATAATACCGAAAATATAAAAGCAAAGTCGTTAAAACTCACTAAGCAAGCAGTCGCATCGCCTTATAAGTAAACTTGACAAAAAATCTGAACTAAATCTAAAAACAATCTAGATATAAAAGTAACGTGTACTCTGCACCCGTTTGTTTTACGAGTAGGTAACTTTTTAATTTTTGAACGGGCACTTCAATTATCTACGTCATTCATCTCAGTCAGTCTTTATAAGCGTTGTGGAGGAAAAAATAATTTTGATACTTACACGAAAATTAAATTTCCATTTAGCTTACTTTGACTTTTGAACAGTGAATACATAAATCATGATAAAATGTTGAACTTTGGCGTAGATATTTTGCTAAATACATACAATACATTTGTCCTTATTTATGAAGTAAGCGATCGAAAAATATTTGTACATAATATTTTATACTTTTTGTTGCGTATTGAAGAATACCTATTAGTAATTCGTGATGCGTTACTAATATCTCTGTAGTTAAGTGGTTGGATTTGACCTCACGACCTCCGTTACAGCCAGTTAGCATTTTGCTTCCTTATTTTATTAGCCAAGAAATATACGTGTAGACATACTTTCAAAACTTCCTAATAATCAGATATTATTAACAATTCTTATATAATATTTAAATAAATATTTGCTAGAAATAGGACTTGATGTTAAAGACGCAATTTCGAATAAAATATTTTATAAGTTCATAAGAAATTAAAATATTCAGTATCGATCCTTGAACAAACAAAATATCAAAACCATGCAGTCATTGTATATTCAAGAAAAGCCGAAGATAGAGCACCAACCGTTGGGGAACAATTCTGAGGGTAGGTGTGACTCAGCGAAATGATTGCCTTTTAAAGTACCATTGATTCAAAGAAACTGCTAATGGCGCCTTGTTTTGTTTGGAATGATGACTACGTATGTATCGGAGCCTATATTGTTTTTTTAACCGCAAAATTGATTTTACCGTGATGATACGAATCAATTTGTAATATGAATTAAAAAAGTTCCTTTTAAAGTCCGAAGCCTTTAAAAAGCTCGTAGTGAGGTACTGTGGATAAATAATATAGCATTTGATTCACTAAATACTTATTTATGTGTCAATGTCTTTCGAACTAAATGCACGGCCGAGGTTAAAACTCTATAGAAAAGTTTAAATGGTTTTAGACTGGCAATCCATGGCTAAGGACACCTTTATTCATTATTCTCAATGTTATTGAATAACTTCACCTTTCGACTAGGCAAATACACTAATATTATAACTACTGTATACCCATACATTTGTGTATGAACGGGTTTAGCATGTAAACATGAAAGACAGAAAACTTAATTAATTTATATTATTTATTTGTGTATGAAGTTTGTCAACGTGGTTGACTGTAGCGTGGTCTATCCCGTGCATACTCTTAGGAATAAGACTGTAATTGCTTAGCTCATTAAAGTTTTTCACGGATGTTAGTTGGTGGTACAAAATCTTGACAACTCAATCTGGCCTTATTCATCATTATTATAATGAAAAACAGGCTGCCTGCTTAATGGATTTTATTAATTACCTCCTTAATTGATTATTCGATATGTCCCAAATTCAATTTTCAAAACAATCAATTTAAATTCACGCGTTCTCTAACAAGAGTGAGTGTTAAAGTCGTTTCGTCACTCGTCTCCAATATTCAATAGTCGATGAACTGTTACACAGCACGTGTTCAAAGTGAACTTAACTGTCGGTGATTCGTTCCTCTTAGGGCTTGCAACATCTGTCCTGATAAGATGGTTATCTTACTTCTAAGTGGGTTAGAGCGAGGTCATATTTGGCTTTGTATATTTTGGAGGAAGTAGGTAATTAGCGAAATGTTGACTAGATGATAATGTACGTATAGTTTTGTATTTCACAACTGCTGAAATGGAACAGTTAGGTATTTATATAAATAATTTCGTTAATACGTTAATTAATACCAGTCTTATATAACATTTCGACAATGATACCGTATAAAAATATTTACCTACTGACTTTTATACTGACTGAAAAGAAACAAGTTTATTAATTTCTAATTAAAACTCTGAGAAATTCAATTGCAGTTAATGCGTTGCATCTAAAACGTCTTAAATGGAGCCCTCCATTACGTACATGCGCCATGAACCGACACAATACGACCGATGTCAAACTTTGAACTCGTTAAAAATTTACGTTCATAGCTCTAGTTGGTTAGAAGTCATCACTTTGCATGCCATTTGTACAGAATTTTATTGTATGTAATAATGTTAGCGCACCAATTTAGGCCCGAATTACTACATTAACGAATATAAATGTTGATAAGTAACAAAGTTTACAAGTATTGAAATCATAAAATTCCAGTCTGCATCTAACAAATCGGCTACATAAACACGGAATAGAAAATAAATTGTGGTACTAAATCTACGGATTTCAGCAATACATACATTGAAATAGACAGTAATCCATGTGGAATAACTGTTGATGTACGATGTTCCGGAAGGCCATCCAGGAATCTGCCCTACTTTAACTAGGACACGATGTAATAGCGATATCGCGAAGTTTAAGACTAAGATTCTAGGATCGATTCCAAGGGAATTATTACGTAACTATGCATACGAGCGAATAAGCTCTTGATACATCCGCAGCATGCCTCGATGCATTATAGATTGAATATCAGAATATCGTTGGGTTTCAAACTTCAAATGGACACAAATCTGCTACTAATATTATAAATGCGTAAGTAACTCTGTCTGTTAAATTTTGATGAAATTTCTCTCTCCTCTAAGATCTCAAAAAAATATTTGTGATGCGAGTGTATCATCACGCAACAGCTAGTTTATTATGATGCATATGAGAAACCTCCTCGTTCCTACTTACAGATACAAAGGTTTACAGATCAGTTGTGTATCAGTTCGCTTTTTTCATAATACGATGATACTATAAATAAATATTTTTGGACAATTTTACACAGCACCATCTAGTCCCAAACTAAGTAGAGCTTGTGCTATGGGTACTAGACAATGGATATAATACTTATATACTTTTATACTTTTTTTTGTAAATACATACAATACTATAGTTTTCTATTTAAAGTTTTCTTTTTATAACTTAAGAGAGTACCGTGATTCAAATCTTATCAAACTTATACATCTTACTAACGTGTCCTAGGAAGGAAATTGATCACCAGAATTAACTTCTATAGGAGGGACTTTACAACAAAAACTGGACAAAACTTTTTTCAAGATTTGTAAGTCCCATTGACAAAAGAGTCTGTCATGCTCACTAGCCGGGACATTGGGATAATGAAATCGTTCCATAGTTCTCCGTTGCCAACATTTTTTTCTCCTGTCGTGACAGTATTTTCGATGTGATTTATCCGAGCTCAGATTCCCATAACCCGATTTATTTTCCTCTATTGATGCGTTTTATTAGCGTTTAGGATTCACTGTAAAATTATCATTTTCTTACTTTTTGTTGCGATGTTAGAAACGTTCTCTTTAAAAGTACTTCTAAAAATCCTTCTTTGATATTTTCTACTACTGCAACTCTACTTTCTTAAATATTTGTCTTTGGTTCTTTATTTCTCGTTCTACGTTACGATATGATTAGTATTTAAGATATTATTTCTGTCTTTACGTAATATTTCAGGATTAAATAAATAATGACTAATCTAGCAATAATGTTAATTTAATAAAATCTCTTATCTTTTCAGAGCAATGCCACTAAAATTATTCATAATTTTTAGAAATCAAAGACACGTTTGTTTTTGCTCTTGAAACAAGTATCATCGTTGTATTATTATATTGCTCATAAAAGAGGAAAAAAAGAATTAAGTATTGTTGACTTTCTGAGTCATCTTTATCAACAATGTTTAATTTATATTACATATACAGTAGTTTATTGTAAAACTTATCATGTATCGCTTGGTATAGTTTAATGCGTTTTACTTCCCGATGATGTCCATGATTCCTGGAAACTACATGTTATTAAACTTGATGTGTTCCTACATGTAAACTAAGTTCCTTAAAATTATAATATAATGTACAGTATTAAACTGGAAGTACGTAAACGTATTATTAGTTCTACATATATTTGAACACTAAATCCTTCATTACATAAGATGTTAGTTGGGTTGAACGTCAATCATGTGACAAAATTTAATAGACAAACAAAGTTACCCGGCGCAACCCCAATCATAGCCCCACAAACACATTGCCTTATTTGACTTACAATAATTTAGTTAGTACCAATTCCGTCCGTGTTCCCATGCTCCCATTACCCATCCCAACAACGGAGCGATGCATCGGAATTGGCCAGAAAATCACGATAAGTATCTCTTGGTTGTCACGATCCAATTCCGACCGAAACGCTCCCGGTCGAGATTTGAGTGAGAAGACGTGACCTTTGTACCGAGTTGAAGCAACTTCAAGTGTGAAACGTCATGTCCAACCAGCGGGTGGCGTGAGTTGACCAGCCGAACAACAAATTTCGTTAATGTAAAGTACAAAACAGAAAAATCTTTACAGCCCGTGTTCGGATATCAGACGTCGATCAATGTCACACTAAAATACGAATCTATCTGATTTGATGTGACCCTGAGAACTAGGATTAGTCATTGCTTTTATTGTGAACGATGTGCTTTGAGTGGCTGTAAAAAATATATTGGAAGTTTGGTTTGATATTGAAAGGATGATCAAATAGAATACAGGTGAAACTTCAATTTGATTGATCGATGATACACAATTTACTTAAAACTTATTATGAGTCACTGATAAAATTAGTCGACACACAGAAGAAGAAGAACTACAGAAGTTTATTATGATTTTAAATTATAATTCATAACATAATCCGTTCTAAATTATTAGCTTCTAAATGAATATCCTCTAGGTAAACCAAAATATTAATAATTCTGAATTCTGTTTAATATTGAACAAACAGAATTTAGTTTCACTAAAGTATAAGCCATTAAACAAGAAAGCCAATAATACTATAAAGGACTTTGGTTTGATATCTGGTCAATTTTCTTATCTAGTCTTGGGGACGATTCGAGTATGATAGAGGGAGTCAATGGTGCGTTTAACCGTGAAATCCAGAGATAGGGCCGATATCCCCGGATATTGATAGCAGGTATCTTGAAACCAGAAATAGTTTTGGTAACGTATTGGACAATAATAGAATATGATTCTGCTACTGACGTTTTCTATTTGTTGGACAAGAGCAAACAAATAAAATATATATATATTCTCGCAGTCGGCAGTATGATCGGTGTATCTGGTAAAGACTATCTTTTGGAATTGAATAGTTGAGAAAGGAAAATAGTTATGCAAAATCATATTTAGATTACTTGACAAACACACTCAAATACACCATGTAGGTATCAATAGGTGGATATTCGGTTTAAAAGTACCTACTACCGAATACAAATTAAGAAATCTTTACTTGATTTGAGTTATTATTAACATTAATTATCTCGCTACATACGATCGTGGTGTAAGATTTTAATTCCAATCTTGGGATGTAATAATTCATTAATATGATAGTAATGAAATGTAATACTTCCATATTTTATAAATACATTGTTAATTACTACACGATTCACTGATACAAGCAAAATGCGCATACTCACTGCGCTTTCTCTCAACTTATCTCCCAGTAGTGTTGCGGTGTATCAATATGGTGATAATCATTTAAATATGAACAACAACCACAAATTGATGTAGCTTATAAATTTACAGAATAAATTATTACTAATGTTATTATAGAGTTTCCTGGGATTATATAAGCTACAGATGAATTTTATCAACTTATTACTTAGTTTTCTCATATGTAACCGATATAATATAAACAGTTCTAGTAGAAAATTGGTGTAATTAAATATAAAAGAAGCGAACGTTTTTTTAGGCTTTAGAAGAGCTTCCGGACTAGGCTGAAACTCCTGTGTCGCGGGGGACATTCCAAAAATATAATTGAACGACACAAAGTACACGCAGACTCGAAACTAATATTTGTGGATCACACAAAAATTTGGCTCGGATAGGAATCGAACCTACCCAGATGCAACAATAGTGACAAGGTGATCACTTTAACCGCTACTCAAATTTGCACTGCCATGCAATTGAAATGTACGGTTTAATATGAAATAGGAGGATGCTACTCATAAGTGTAATGCGTGAGGCAAATATCTTATGGAGAGGTATAAGACGATAATGTGTGTATGTGTAGATACCTATAATTAAAAACATTTCTAGCGATACTACAGTGTTTACCTTTCTAATTGATTAATTACTCGTGGGAAATGTTAGGTAGATTTACAGAAAACTTTACGGTCATTAATGTGTAAAAAAAATATTACTAAATAACTACGCACTATAATATTAATTAATGTTATCATTTGTCTTTTATTATGTAAACAAAGTTTTTCCAATGTGCTACTACACATTGTGGTTTCACTAATACTAAAACCATTGTTTATTCATAACGTTACAGAAACATTGTAAAAAATAATTGTAATTTAAATAATATAATCAATGTAACTGATAAATAATAAATATTGTTGAAATATTTAGGGTCACTTAGCGTATTCCCTGTTCGTAAGAAGTCCTAATAAAAAATCCAGTTTCGATATTGTTTTTGAAGTCCAGCAAGTTTGTTAACCCTACATTTCACTAAGCAAACACCGGCAGTTGCAACAATGCGGCCACAAATGTTCATCATTAAGAAAAAATTAAACCAGACGGGCAGCGGTCACTCGAAGTATGTCACACCATATGTCGGTATGAAACTCACACTTTAAAAACTGTTAGGAAAAAATCAATAAGGTCCTCGGACCATGTCCAACAGAAGGTCGCATAACTAGCGACGTATACGGAACGTATTGTAAATCTCTTTTATAGCTACCATGCTATCCGTGACGGTTGAAATATGACTTGGGTGTGTTTTTCTACCTGAAAAGGGACCATCATTATACCCCAAGATGATTGTCGGCAAGCCGAAATTATTTCTCATCTTTTTTTACTTTATATTTCGATTTGGAAACAACAAAGTTAACAGTTATACCGCCATTTGGATTTCAAAAGATTCTAGTTTTTGTGGCGGCTACACAAAAAATTTGTAGGTACCTAATTCTTCAAACAAACCACAATATTAATAAATGAGTAACATTTAAAATTAATGATTTAATAGTTGCAAATTACTATGGACAACTTTGAACAAACTAGAGACTGATAATTCCTATAATTAGAGTTGTGTCAGGCTTGGAAAGAAAAACAATCACATTATTATTTGATGATATTGTTTTATTTTTAAATTAATATTATGTAACAGTCAAGAATATTATAATATTACATACCTATATACAAATAGTCAGTCATACATTTAGTGGTGACAAACTAAATACAAATCGATGCAAATTAATTTTGACAACAGTTTAACATTTTCAAAGTACCACTAAATATGTAACTGAGTATCTACAATTTTTCAACACTATGCAATAATTTTAACTAATGACTAGTAATACTATACAATAATTTCATACAATGATTGATTAGTAATGTCTATCTACAAAATATTTGGTAACAATGAGATATACTATATCAAAATACTCATGCTAGTTTTCACTGCTGATACTGGCATTATTTTTATACAATGTATAATGTATCAGTCTTAATGGACAACAATTCATAATAGCTTTATACAATGAAATACAATAAGGCTTCACTCTACTAAGATACGTTTAGAATACATTTAACAATACAGTCTTTTAACACGACAAAGTCCGAAGTATTGAGGAACGAAGTCAATTTGGCCAAATTATCTAAACCAACATTTTTAAACTGTCACGTTTCATAAGGCATGGCCAACTCAAAAAGCAGTCTAGCCTACACATGCGCTTGGAATGTCAAGTTCCATTACAAAGTATTTTTTACCGATAAGGGGAATTTAACAATCTTATCATCTGTGCGCGGCTGCATGAGTTTGTGGCAAGCAATCGTGCACAGATGAGCGTGGTTGTAAGTAACCTTGCTCGTCGAGCATAGATGGGGAGTGGTGTCCAGGATGTTTACGCAACGTATTAGGAGGTCTGGGCCTACCACCGTACGGTTGCTCATAATTTTGTGTATCAATAGATATGTAACTATGATGTAAATTCTCCCCATCTTGAATCTGACTTGTCAACGTTGTGTTTGTCAACATTGACGTATCATCTTCAATGGTTATGCCCACATTAGCTGTAGTGGGTGTTTGAGGCGGTATCGCGTCGTATTTATACCAATGTTCTGGCGCAGTAGGCGAGGCAGTATATCTAGAAGGATGCCGTCTACCATTTGGACACACGCCATGATTGTAATTCATTGTATCTTTGTTCCAATGTAAATTAGAAATGTCTGGCATTACAAACCTAATTTTCTCCCAAAACTTCTTCTCACCCCACAATAAAACGTTGCAAGTTTTCAAATAGTTTTGGAAATCTAGGTCTAAGTTTAGAGCGCTAACATCTGTTGTTAAAATGAAAACTACTCTGTGTCGTCTTATTGAAGGGTGAATAGAAGTAATAACATGTTTAATAGCTGCCTTAAACGTTGCTTTGGACCATTCATTTTGTAAGAAGTTAAATGATACAAAAACTAAAATTCTCTTTGATGATTCAGCAGCGTTTGTTATTTGCTCAGACAAGTAATTCTCAGGCGCATGTTGTAAGTCTCTGTAATGAAAGCACATCGTGTAACCAGAGTGTTCCATTTCTGGAGCTACAACTTTAGATACAAAATCATCATCCAATAAACTATATACAGCATATCCATCGTACAATCTATCTCTATCGAGCTCACTCTCTTGAATTGAAGCACTTTTGAACAATCTTACTCCGTACTTAGAGTGGGCCCATAAGCGTACATTTTGCCTAAACGAGAACGCTAAGGCACCGAATAATAGAATAAGAATAACACTTATCAACACTACAGCTAAAAGTGGCACAAAGTTCAATTTTATGGGACTCACTTCATCGTATTGATACGGTTGATTTTCAGTAGGAATAGTATTGTCCGTTACACTAGAATCACGACACTTATCAATTGCATCAAACACAGTAAAGTTCGATTGGAGTCCGTTATCACTAACACAAAACATCTCGATGGGGTCTTCATAATACTTTCTGAACCAGTTCTGAAGAGACAGTACGTTGTCACATGTACATTTGAACAAGTTTCCTTGAATGTTGACACTTTCCAAATGTAATACATGCGCCAACTTTTTGTCAAGGTCGAGAATCTTATTTCCTTGGAAGTGAGCAACTCTTAAAGATGACAGGTTCTCAAAAGTCTTGTTTGCGACACTTGTCAAGAGGTTATCATTCAAATATAACTCCCTCAAGTGTTTTGTTTGCGAAAACACTCCAGCAGACAGCTCGGTGAGATGGTTATTTTCAAGGTGGAGGATATTTAAGGAATGCAACCCATTTAATGTGTCATTATCAATTGTTGCGATGTTACTATTATTCAGGTAGAGCTTATGTAGTTTTTTCTTGCCAATGAACAAATGACTATTCAAGGCCCTGAAATCGTTTCCATCTAGGTAAAGCTCTGTAGCATCCATCGGTATTTTCTCGGGTATCTCTGTGTAACCTACCAAGGAACAATCAATGACATTTGAATTCCAATTGCTATCATGGAAGCATGAACAACCTTCAGGACATGTCATTTTACAATCACAAGCCTCAAAATCGCAACAGAAGCAACTGGCCGAGCAGTGAGTTTCATAAGAACAAAGGAACTGTGTTTCAGGAACATCCATTAGGTTAGCTTTTCCGCCATACTTGTTATTTACAATTTCACATGTCACTGTATCCAAATCCATGAATCTTGGATACTGTCTCATATGGTTCCAAAGATTTATCTTTTGCAGCCAAATCATGTGACAATTGCATACAAATGGATTATTTCCAATAAAGAATTTTGGCAGCATTCTGTGCTTCGGTATATGGGGCAGCGTAAACGCTGATAGTTCGACGGTTCTCAATTTATTATCCGTCACGACAACCTTTTCTAAGTTTCTTTTTTGTAAGAACGTACCTGGATGAATCGTGTGAATTTTGTTGTTATTTAAGAAAAGGACTTCAATAGAATCAGGTATCGACCTTTCATCGACGTTTTCTAATGCATTGTAGCTTACGTCAAGCATTCGAATGTTTTGTTGTGAGTTCTGTTCGTTTTCTAGTTTCGTAATGTTGTTGCTGTGAATATCTAACCATTCCAGGCTTTCGGGCATATAACTGTAGTCAAAGTAAATAAGCTTATTGTCGGATATATTCAGCCAGCCGAGGGTGTTTAGTTTGTTGAAGACGCCTCGTATATCGGTCAGTTTGTTCCCGTCTAAGCGGATAGCTTTTAAAGTCGGATTAGATGAAAATGCGTCTTGCTCTATTTTTTCTATTTTGTTTGATGCTAAGTTTAAGACTTGCAAGGACGGCAGGGTGCTAAATGTATCTTTTGGAATGCTTGTTATCTGATTATCAACAAGACGTAGTCCGTAAAGCTCTTCCAAACCATCGAAAGAGGTATTTGCTACTTTAGATATATTATTCTTCCCAATGTCAAGTGACTTCAAGAACCTTAACTTCTTTATTCCATCAGGAATCATGTTCATGCTGTTCCCATTTAAGCCTAAGTCTTGTAAATAAGTAATGTTCTCAAAGCAGCGCTCATGAATTGTAGATATCTGATTATTATCTAAGTACAGCTGACTAAGAACAAACAAGTTTGAAAAAATGTGCTCATTTAAAGTTTTTATCCTGTTGTCTGAAATCGACAGTTGATGCAAGTTCTTAAGCTCAGCAAAAGCTCCATTGCTGATAGTTTCAATAGCATTGTTATCTAGATTCAAAACTTGTAAGTTGTTCAAGTCGTGAAAAGACTTAGGATCCAAGCGTGCGAGTGAGTTGTAAGACAAATTCAATATAACTAGTCGGATAAGTCCAGCAAATGTATCTCTGTTAACCCAATCGTTCGTAAGACGGTTTCTGGATAAATCCAATTTCTCAAGCTGATCAAGTCCTTCTAGTAATCCTGGGGCCAACACAGAAAGTGAATTATTCGCTAATGAGATTTCTTTGATAACTCGTGATGATTGAAATAGTTCAGGAGGGACAGCGACTAACTTATTTCCCGACAAGTTAAGAATTTTTAATGAATTCAATCCGACGAAGGCTCTGTCGCCTATTTCATTAATTAAGTTGTTCTGAATATTCAACACTTCTAAAGATCTCAGACTAGAAAGCCCGTTGTCGGGAAGTCGTAAAATATTGTTGTGAGATAAATCAAGCATTTTCAGTCCAGTATTACATGATTTACCTGGAGCGATGGGTCCCTTGCCCCAATCTGAGAAGCCGATTTCAGATATGTCTTGAATCCTGTTATTGGTGAGATTCAATATTTCCAAACTGAAAAGTGGACAGAATACTTCAGAAGGTAACATGTAAATATTGTTGTCTCCTAAATCCAAGGTCCGAAGTTCCATTAATCCACGAAAACTTTCAGCGTGAAACTCCATAGTCATTGCAGGCCAATCAGTATTGTAGGAACGTAGACTTAAACTTGTTAAATCACGTAGCGGAGACAGAACAGTAGCAGGTACGTAACGTATCTTGCAGTACTCAATGCTTAAGTCCTCAAGTTTTCGCAGCTGACCCAAAAAACTGCCGGTATTCATGTGCAACGAACTTTCGAAGAACAACAAATCAGTACAAGTCAGTTTCAACTTGTTGACGTTGTACGCCTGCGCCGTGGTTATGTTTTTAAACAAGAAGTCTACTGAGCCGATGGTTTTAATGTTACACGTGAGAAAGTTTGATTCACTCAACTTTGTATCCGAATAGTCCCAATGACAGCCGGTGGGGGCGGGCGGCGCGGAACGTGCGCGCGCACCGGCCACGACAGCCAAACACATCCAAACTTTTAACGAAACCATGCCGTAAAAGTTCTTGGTCATTTTTCCACTATATTATAGTTCATTTGTCACTGATATATCACTAAAGTACTAGTTAAAACTTTATGCCACCAAACAGTCAATGTTATGAAGTTTGTGTTGTTGTGTACACTACGTTTTATAGCGCATGTAAACACTGAGTGCGAGATCGCGGTAAAACTTTTGACGCAGCCATGCTCCCCTGCGGTCGGGCGGTAACTGACCTACGAAGTTTGAACGAACGAAAGCCGCATGGGTATTGGGGGAAGGGGAAGGTGCGGGACGTGGAGGGTCACAATGACGACGGGTGGGACCCGGCGCTGCATCGGCTTACAACAGATGGCACGCGTGTTTTTTAAGTACTCGAAATATTGGTTATGCAGCCGAAGACTTAGGCCTGCGTGATTCGTCCGATGCACCTCCTTAAGTTTCATCTCAAAGGAGGTCGTAGTGACATCTGAAACAGTAGCAGTTACTTCACTAGAAAAAGTTTCTGAAACTTTTATAAACACACTTGAACTTTGTTTAAAAGGTGAAGGATAAGGAAAACATTAACCTTGAGAAAGAAGCGAAAAAATAATATTATATAAGTCTTATCGACTATACCTACGAACAATATTAATACTCAAATATTTCAGGAGGTTCATAATAATAAGGAGCATGGAGTTTTCATGAGATGGGCGGACATTTTTACTTCAATGCGAAATAAATGATTGACAGTTTAAAATCGGAAAAGAATGCACACAAAAGATATGTTGGTGTTTCGATTTCTTTTGGATTATTAAGTGATTTAAGAACAGATGTTCAATAATAAGATTTTAGTACACAATGGAGCGATGACTTTCGAATTATAGTTTGTATTAATATTCATACACATTATAATTTGTTATTAATTTAAATTGATTGGTAGGTATATTATTATAACCATAAAAGTAATTAGGTATTTAAGTATTAAATTGTTTTTGTAATTGTAGTAAGTAATCAAACAGACCGGAAGAAAGAACTCAATAGATATTATTATAATATTTTGGTAATGAAAAAAAAACTTTATACAAGTATTTTATGTGGGTATATGAATAACAGAAAAATAATGCACAACAATTATTATTTTCAGAATTCGAATTCAATAAAAAATATTTTAAAAATAATCTCGAAATTAATTTTCCAAAAAGGTGGTGATTGAACCTAACTTTGACGACGTCTCTAGTCAGTGTCGAACTACTGATTAAGAAGTCGTGGGTTCGATTCCCACAGGACACAAATATTTATTTGATGAACTTAAGTGTTCGTGTTTGTCTGGGTGTTTCATAAATGAAATATGTGTATGTATTTACAAAAAAACAACACAGTGTATTATATCCATTGTCTAATTAGTCTCTATTATACCCATAGAACCTAAAAGCTCTGCTTAGTTTGATTTAGATCCTCGTGTATGAAATGTCCCAAATATTTATTTATTTAATTGATATAGTCTTTGTAGGATAAGTAATTTAGTAGGTTTTTTTTAAACTTACTAGATCAATTTGTTTTTTTATTCCATTTTCGGCAAAATTTTAAAATTATGAACCATCGACATGAACGGGTGTTTAATTTTATGACGAATGCATTTATGACTGTGTTTTAAATACATTCACTTCGAACACCAATATTTAGACTTATAAGTTTTATCACAAAGCGGAAGTCCACCAAACCTCTTCTTTTAGAATATTAGCTTGTATATATTGTATTAAATTTTGATTTGAAAAAGAAAAAGGTTTTAATACTACTTTGTGATACTTAAGCACAAAAACACGTCCATTCAAGAGAGCATCGTGCGTCACCGCAAAGTCTAATCGTGGGCCATCGGATGCCATAACACGTGCGTGTCGAATTGCGTCTACCGTGGGAGACGGCTTGAGACCTTTGAATATGTTTAATGCTACAACAAATCACGTAGGTTCCCGAACACAGAATAAAATCTAACCCTTAATTCAGTTGGCTTGCTATTTATACCAAAATGTCTAGATCGCTTCAATTGTTGGTCTGTGGTAATAATGTGTCCAATATCGGAATATAGACTTGTTTGAGTAGTTAACTTTTATGAGTCATAGCAATTTTGGAATTTTATTATCCTTTCCGGACGTCAACTATAACTTGCTCAAAGATTATACGGATTGTAGGTAAGTACTGCATACCTTATCAGCTATAATAATGTATTGTCAATAACCATCCTGCACGTCTTTATTCGAATGTTGATCAATAAACAGACAGAAAGCAGTATATTGAGTGAAACTTTCTTAGAAAGAGGTCTGTCGGGCCAAGGTCGTATCAGAGCACGACTATTGATATTCCCTGTCAATATTGAGAGTAAATATTTCACGTGCCTATGTGATGGCTCAATATTTACAAGAGGACATCAAACACAATATTACCACTTATCTCGTAACAACTGACTCCGAAAACATCTTATATAGCGATCTTCCCTAAGGAACGTTATATAACACAACGAATGTGTTGACACTGCCCGATATCGAGAGAAGTTCAACGTGACTTTTATGTGAAATAATGACTCCGTTTATCTACTAATGTTTATGAGTTTTTCAATCTATTACAGATTGCCTTTAAATGGATACCTCAAAAGCGTAAGCCATGTGTGGGTTTCATTATAAATCGTCGAACAAATAGATACTATCTTGTCAATTAATGAACTGAGAACAAATGGTACTAAAGAACTAAATGTAACAGTTCTATAATAAAAACCACGTGAGCATTATGCGACAAATCGATATTGCAGAGACAACGCCCTTGCTAATAGTTCTATTATAATTTAACAGTCTATTGACGATCGGTCAATCGATTTTAGAACTATCTGTAATAACGAAGATAGTATAATGGACAACGGAAATGAGTCCATTACGATTACAGCTATTGATAACTAAATTAAACTTTGTTACGTGGAATTTGATGCAATGAATTGTGAATTTGTAAAAACAGTTGAAGATAAACATACTTTATCCAACGGAAGCCTGCACAATGTAATCGAAATTGCTCTGCGTGAAACTAAGGAAAATAACAATGAAGAATCGGCAGCCAGAATTGAGACCAAAACTGACTTCTGCACTATTGAGAACAAATAATTGAGCCGTGACCAGAACATTTTACATCCTATTCAAAGTACCATTCGTCCTCACTGGACATTGAAAAAGGACTGATAAAAAACAAAGGAGCTCCGTAGAGAGAAATTAACAATATGGCTAGTTTCTTGAATCCGAAGAGAAAAAGCCTTTGAAAGTTATGACCAGTAATAAAAGTAGTGCCAGGGTCCGTCTCGGTAAGAGAAAAGAATTCTACCGCAATTATGTTATTGCCTCTATAAATTCGTTGAGACAATAGATTTTAAACGTAAAGCGAAGCTGGTTACTTTATGGTTGTCAACGCCGCAAATAAAACATCATGGTTAACAATTGTAAATCTTTGAAACCTCATGTTTGGTCTTGTTTACCACAAAACATTTGCTGCTTTAACATTACTTGTGGTGTCATAAATATTTTTAATACTATGTCATAAAATAATGATTTTTGTTAGTCTACAAAAATAAATACATGGTTATAATTATGACAAACGATACTAACTACTATAATAATACATTAAGTATTGTATATATTATAGAATGAGTTCGATTTTAAATATAAAAAATTTGACTACGTAGGTAACCCTGAAGGGTTAGTTAGAGGTATACCAATGTATCCCCACAGTTCGCCGGTAAGTTTTGGGTTTCATGTAATAGGAGGCGAGCTTAGTTCCATTAATCGAGCACAAATCCAAACTCCGAGCTGCTACTGAAAATTTGATAGAAATTTTATTATATTACTATTCCCCATTTAATACTTTGCTCGACCTGAGAATCGTACCTTTAGCGTAGCAGTCGCGACCACTCGACTAAAGAGGCACAATAATAATATTTCACAGTATCAGTTTAATGCTTTTCCTTTATCTTAAAAACTTATGTTCGGCTCAACAACTTAAAAACGTGTTTATTTGTTAAGTGAGACATCGCATCTGTTAGATGTGAACGTTCAATGATAAAGGTATTTTAACAGATAATCTTAACAAAATATTGCTTGCGTTTCGATAAAGGTGGCAGTAAACAGGTACTCCCAAGGCACGTTGCGAGTCACATAACCTGCAAGAAAGGGTCCAAATATGAAAACGCTTTGTGCTTAAATCATCGAAGTCTTATCTTTCTCGGATGGGTCACAACCATAGACACAGGAAGATAAAGACAATTGCCATTAATAAATTATCACATTCTCATTAATGTATTCATTAAAATTGTATACACGAAAAATCCGATTGATCAGTATGGTATTATTTAAAAATAATTAACTTTGATATTCATATCTAGGTACTAGGTATATTTTTTTAATAAAATATTGTATTGTAATGAGGTATAATGATAAGTTTATAAGTTTTCCAACAATATTTAGAGACCAGGAAAGTGTTTAAAACATTTAATGCTTCACATTCAGCCCGAATTTATCTACGCTGCTGAGTATAGACGTGGCTATGCTTACGTTGAGTTCATTGTATAGTATAGATAATTCTAAAATGGCCAAGTGAATATTCAATTTCGCGAATTGAATTGCAATTTTCATTCGGTATTCATTTTAGAAAAGTGAGTGTACAAAGTGCAGTCAAATCTCCATATTCGTGCCGTGTCTCTCGGCTTTATGTCTATCTGTGGAGGCTGCTTCCAGACGCCCAGCACGAAGTCATCATTCATACAAGGAGATATCATCGTCGCTCGTCGTGGCCACGGCTTTGCTTGTTAACAATAAAAATGTTATCCAGCGCTTAAACAAAATGTATCTCGGGAAAATGCCCAGTCTTGCTTTAGCCTTTTTAGTTTCACAACGATTATTTACATTTATGGACTTTGCTTTATTTGGCTTTGAATTTGCGAGTTTTAATCTTAATTGACAGAAGCATTGCTTTCTTGAGTGGTATAATACCTTAAGCATTTAAAAATATCTACGAATTGCCGTTTGCTTATTTTATTGAAATTATATAAAAAGTTAGACCTACAAATTACAATAGATACATATAACTTATTAGAACTATCTAATTAGAATTCTACTGCCCTACTTCTAATTGATTTCCATTAAAAATTCCTTCCGCCAACTAAAAATCACTTAATAAACCTCGGCTAATTCGTTGTTCAATTTATTTAAAACCATAAGTCTTTCATAATCCCCTAATTAAATTACCTAATAGTCTTAAGGTTGAGCAGTTACGGGTAATGCGATTAAGCAATCCAATATAGACGAAATGGTACCGAGCACAAATTGCCAATCAATAATGACCCTAAGGGCGTGTAATTAACAGCTGCATTAGTAGGCTGTATTATGCATGACGTTGAATCTCTGGCAGACTCTGTTATCTGCGATGCGTATTTCGCTTACAAACATTTACATAATTACAAACGTTTAGCTAATTTTAATTGGAGTATAGATGCTTCAAAGTCGTTACTTGTGGGCTTGACTTTTGTAATTGGCAATTAGGGATATCCTAGTGATATATTTGATCCTAAACTACGAACGGATTACTCTTGATAGCTATATGCTATGCTGCTGTCACTAAGACAGGAATAAAAATATATTTAGCGCTATGTACCCAAAGTATAAAAATTAATTGTTTTCCAATGAAATGAATGTGTTCTGTGTGAGCTGCAATATTAATAAAATTGAGTTTCAAAAATCTTTCTAGTTCTTCAGCATTGAATATTGACTACACACCTACTTATTCATATTTGTTATTCTACTGGTAAATGTTCTTGACAACTCCATGTTGTCTAGAACATTTAAGTCCGAAACAAAAAGGATCTATTAAGAAACGTTGGCAACAGTTTTTGTCCATCACTTGAGCCTAGTAAATCTCAAAGGACTCGTACAATTATTTTAATCTTATTAAAATCATGTTTCTACTGACGTTTAGCTTAGTATGGACATTATCAAATAATTTTGTTACTTTGAAAAAAAAAAAACAAAATCAGAACAAAACATCTCAAATTTCGTAACTCACCTAAAAAGAAATAACAAAGAGCCTACATTTTAGTAAATAGTACCCAAAGGAGCTCACCGACTTCAAGTTTTGGAACTTTGAGGAAAAAAATATGATAGCACAGAAGACAGTCTAGTCCGTTAGTCTCTATTACTTTTATGGTCCATAATTTCGTTGGTAGTCATTATTTTATTTGTAAAAAAACAACCTTAAGTGTTCAACGAAATAATTAAACTGTCAAAATTAATGTGATTTAAAAGGCATGGTAAACGATTGGATGCGAAAGGTATCTAATTATTTAGACAATTTATGATGACAGACTAATTAATATACAGTATTCAAATATTGATTTTATTGCTCAGTTTAAATTAGTTAATCACCTTCGGCTTCGGGATAATGGTTTATTACATGAAATTGGTTTCGGAAACGAGTCATTTATAGAATGATTTCCTAAAAACGTCCATAGTCATTAGTCGCTTCGATGATTTTTACCTAAAATTAGCTTATGGCGATATTTCCTTATCTATGGAATAAATTGTCTATACTATAGAAAGGGCAAATTACTTAAGTTATTAAGAGAAAATGAATACTATTGGGGTGAGAATGTAATTTATGTTTATGCAACAAATTTTATTCGGATTGCACGACTGGTTCCCAGTTTTGATTTTGTTTGAGCAATCATGTTAATACCAGAATGAGTCATTGCAATGTAGAAAATATTATTTGCGTACTATAAAATCATATTAGGAATTCAAAGGGATGCATGGACGATCAATAATAATATTATTTATCGTCCATCCGTTATTATTACCATGCGTCCGTTATTAACCTAAAATAATATTATTATTTAAACCTAGCTACTGTCCTGACAATTCCATTCATATATTTTAGAATATTAACAAGTCTTAAAATAATATTTTGAAGAACATCTCTACAATTCCAACATAATACAAAAACTGTCTGAAGATAAAACAGTAATAATAATCGGACACGTCGCTTGTTAGACAAACATGAAGAGATCCCGTCTGATACCACCGAATAATGTAAGTGTGTGGGTGAACAAGCGGGGTGCTCTAAAAACTTAAACTCGATTCAAAGTCAGCCACACAAAAGGATGTGACTAATGCAATAACCCTTTAGTCCAGCAAGACAAATTGATGGTTAGATCACTCCATAGAGATTTGAAGTTTTAAGCGTCAAAATATTTATTTTTGGACCAAAAGATGCATTAATCTCAATTAATAAAGGTCTTCAAAAGCCATGTGTAATTGTGTAGTCATGTTTTGCTTTTTCTTTAATATCATTTAGCTGTTTGGGTACATTAAAAAATCAAGCAAAAGGTGACGTGATAAAAAGTAATAATATATTACTTAACTAAACAAAATCGAAGCAAAAAAGAAAAGGAAAAGGTTACTAACAGCCTTTAATATAGTAAACAAGGGATTTGCAATTCTCTAACCCTTAATGCCATCCAATAAGGAAAGATACCTGAGAAAAACAACCGGACAAATTTTGTTAAGGAGGTATGTCGTATTGGGAAAGGATGATCTTATTACTCGCTTTTACTTAGTGGGTCACAGTAATGATATTACTAAATTTGGACTTAGCCGTTTTACCCTTACTTAGCTTAATGTTATGGTTTCCAATACACTGAAGGGAATAAGTATTCCTTTCTTTGTGTATTATAAAATATTATTATAATAAAGATAACATCTATTAAGTTTTATTTGCAACTTAATAGATATAAATAAATATTGTTGAAAATTTCATTAATATAATATTAAGTAAAAAAGATTTTCTTTTGTCGATCGAGAACTATTTTTAATATCTGTTTGCAATCACAAAGAAGAACTGAATTGTTAAAATCAAAACTGAAAAATAGCTAATTAATAATGGTGATAACGAAAATAATTATAACAATTAAACTCAAATCAATAGTACTGCAACATATCAGCATAAACATTTAAATAGAAACAAAAACGTTATCATATGATCTCAATCGAATAACTACGCCCAAAACAAATCGTCAAATGACGAAGAGGCGTTACCAAAATTACACGAACATGATATTATGAATGTTGACAAGGTAAGAATTAATCATAAACAAATCATTGGGTGCCGGCGGACGTTATGCTAATATGCAGAGGAAGGTACACACAAACTTTTTCATCCAGTGCCTCATTTATTTATGTTTAGTCATCATCGTTTAATATTCAACATACTTTGAAGATATATCGTCTACAATCAATCAAACTCGTGTTAGTTCTATTTAGAATCTTGGTTCATTTTATGTTCTATTATCTTGGTTGTAAAGAACACATTTGTCAATCAAGTTCAAGTTCATGATATTTAATAGTATCTTCTTTGAAGCAAACTTGATCTATAACAAGAACGTTTAAAAGTTCTACTTGTATCATTGTTATAAAGCTCATTATCAATCAAAGTAAACATTGATGTAAATAATTCAGAAAGTTAAGTTCTACTTACCTAGGTATTATATTTAATTCAGAAAAGTAAATACCTACCTATTTTATTTATTTCGGGAGAAGTTTCATTCGACCTTATTGTATTTACATAATTTTCAAATTGGTGGCAAACAAGAAAGAATGAAATCATTTATTTGCTGATAATGTAGGTATACATATAAGTTGGAGTATTTGTAAATTGTCCCGATACATTTTACCTTACGGCATGCAAATTAAATTTGAATTTAATAATATTGTTACAACATTTACCTGCACTTATTATTAATAGTGTTACTTAATATTAGAGAAACATTCCAAATATAACAGTCAAAAGTAGAAAAAAAAATTGAATGAAATTTAGTCTCTCGCATAATAGAATGAAGTAAAATATACCAATACATTAACAAAAATAACATAAATGTAGGTATATTATAGGTTTTGTGATGTCAATATATTTAATGTAGAAATCTAATATAGCTAATAATAATTAAAAGAAACAGAAGTATTTAGTAATATAATAATGTAATTATAATAGAGAACATAATATGATATTTTGAATAAAACGAAATAATACAATTTTTACAAACGACAACGCTATACTACAAACTTTTGTCATTTAGAAAATCTTTAATAGTGTAATAACATTTCACATGCAATAGTTTTGTTATTTGGTGTATAAACCGTTTTATGGGTAGTTCTTTAAAATTATCAGGTAATTTATTATAAATAAGCGGGCCCATGGATAGAATATTATTTTTTAGTAAGGCTGTTTTATGCCCACCTGTATATAATTGATTTTTATACTGGGACCTTATTGGTACTGTGCGTTGTCTCTTATCAACCATTGAGATAAATAAATGTTTGTTTAATTTAACGAATAGGGCAATTTCTAGTATATACAAACAAGGTAATGTGAGAATTTTGAGTGATTGAAATACTGGTTGGCAACTCTGAGTGGACTTAAGACCTGTCATTGATCTGAGGCAACGTTTTTGGGCCCTAAATATTCTTTCCCTTTCACTGCAGTTACCCCAAAATATGACCCCGTATCTTAATAATGAAGCGACTAATCCATGATAGGCTATCACTAAAGTATTTATGTTGACTTTATTTGAAAGGTTATAGAGTATATAGGCAGATTTACTTAGTTTTTTGCACACGTATTCGGCGTGAGGTTTCCATGTCAATTTGTCATCTAGATGCACTCTTAAGAATTTTGTTACTGAGGTTGTGTCTACGTTTTGGCCATTATATCTAGTAATTACATTTTTTGGCTGTAACCTCTGGTGAAAATGCATGACTTTAGTTTTTTGTAAGTTTATGACTAGATTATTTTTATTAAGCCAATATATTATTGTTTTAAGTGTGCTGTTTATTTCATCTTCGTAGTTAATTTCATCTCTACACTCAACTATAGCTGTGCTGTCATCAGCAAATAATGTCATTGATTGACGAATTTGTCGGGGTAAGTCATTGATGTAGAGTAAAAATAATAATGGGCCAAGTACACTACCCTGTGGAACTCCGAATTTATTTACTCTACAACAGGATAAGTATTTTCATTCACGTTTAGTTTTGGTACAGATTCTTGATATTTCTGTGTATTGTTTTCGATTAGTGATATAAGACTTAATTAGGTTTAGTACGTTTCCTCTTATGCCATAGTCGCTAAGTTTATCTAGCATACAGCCCACCTGATGGTAAGCGGTTACCGTAGCCTATAGACGCTACTAACACCAGGGGCATCCCCTGCGTGTTGCCGACCCTGTAAAATCAAAAAGGAATAGTTGGATTGGGTTGGCAGCATAAGGATCAAAGTCCCCCCCACTGCCAACCCAACGTTTCCTTGCGGAGCACTGGCAACCTTGCTCACCGTAAGGAACACAACACAGCGTAAAGCAGTGTTAGTTTATAGTTGATTTTTTGCTTTGCTCCCTGAGATGTGCTCTAACAGGCGTGGCAGCTCCAATTTGAGTGGGATTGCTCCCACTATACCCTACCTCTCTGAAGTTTATTAGTAAAAGAAGTGTGTAGTGTATTTGTTAAAAGTAACAATCTATCAATGAAAAATCAATCAAGGATACTATAGGCTTATGAATGTCAAGTTTGAATATGCAGAATTGCATATTTACGTTTGTATTTCTCTAGAATTGTTACTGTATCTCAATTGTCGAAATCACTAGATATACATGACATACCATCACGCCTGTATACCCGAAGGATTAGGCAGAGCTGTACTAATGTATATTGTTCACCGATATGTTTAGGTCCCAGGTGCCATGGAGAACCTATTGCCACAACCTCTCGCGTGGCAGACGCGGTTACGACCACTAGACTAAAAGACTCTAGGTAGATATAAATATTATATTACTACTTACATTATACTAGATATCAATATTTTATATCTATTAATATAATAACTATTTTAAAGGATCTATTTACAGAAATATGTGTCTATTCACATAATTATCACTGTCACTTGTCATTATTATAGACAAAATTAATATTAATATGTCAAATAATTACAAATATAATTTAAACTATTAAAACAAACAATAAAAGCGATAGCATTTGTAGATAGAACTAGTTTGTGTAAGAAAAAAAACATTCAAATAGAAATAGAAAGTCGAAGTGATTGTTTGTAATTGCGTCGAAGGTATCAACTAACATAATGTCATGCGTCGCAACCTGTCAATGTGATTGAATAAAGAAACTTAATCGTCGATTATGTTGCTAATCTTTCGTAATGATTAGTGTATTTCGTAAATGAAGACAGATGGAGAATTTAAATACATTATGAGAAACTTATATTATGTGATTTTTTGTAGTTCTTTTTTCTGCGTTTGACCAAAACTTGGCTCTACGATCGAGCCTTATTTCCAAAATATTTCCGGAAAGTAGGTATTTTATGATTTAGTTTCATTAAGGCTAGCATTAAAACAAATTTTGTTTCATTAGAATTATTTCAGACCATATAAGAATTTGGCAATGTTTGAGATTTAATAATAACAATAAAGTTATTTAGAAAAGGAAAAATTGGACCGCGGGCAGGATTCGAACCTGCGTCTTCTGGTTAGGTACACCAGACGCTATGACCACTAAGCCACCGCGACTCCTACCCGTCATGTCGAATTTTTCGTTCCCATACTGAATTTACGTCTTTATGGTGACGTCAGTAACACCTATTAAAAATCTTAGCATGGAAAATGCCAAAAATATACAAAAAGATAATAACAATAAATTTATTCAAATAAATTTTGGGTTAAGATAAATTAACTAGACAAGACTCGATTTGAGTCAATATTATTATCTGTTATTATAACTTATTAGCCTTTTAAAGAATATTCTAACATGGAGCTTAAAGGACAACAAAAAAGGTGTACTTAAAGAAATACTCCTTGCTAACAGCAGATAATTATACAATATTATTATTTTCCAAAAATTTTTGAAAGCAAAAGTAGCATACCGTCACACCTGTATTCTCCAAATGGTTAGGCAAAGGTGTACTAGGTAATATACGCCCATAGTTCGCCGGTGTATTAAGGCCTCATGTCATAGGAAGTGAGCCTATTTAATTGCCATTAACTGGACACAAATCCAAATTGTCAGTAGCGTACTGAGAATTTCATAGACAAACCCAATAACATTTTTTTCGACCTTGCAATCCAATCTAGTCACGCTTAGGACCTACAAGACTAACGAAGTTTTAAGAGAAAATTAAACATAACAACTAAATCCTTCACAATTTCATTATCATTCAGTTTTGGCACATACCCTCGTTCTGACGAATGGTCTCTGAACCAAAGTAATTGATGGACGCACCACAAACTAAAACGTAGGCATGAATAGATTAATGACCAACAGATAGCTAGGTCGAAACTCTAGATAATGTATCTGGTCACTGGGCCATTAATTCACTGCGGTTACTTAACTTGATCAATACCAATTTGTGTGTTTAGTTTACCAGTTTGTGTGAGCCCACGTTAAACTCAATAAAGTCCAAAATAATTAAGATCGTATAGACTGAGGTGGTCCTTTATTTTGTCGAGGCAAGTATTCTTAATTAGGTGACACTAATGACGTTAGTGGGGGTCTGTTTTTGCTTAGTACGAATTATTTCATGTAGCTATTTTAATATGAGACATGTTTTTTATCACCCACTGACAGGTATTAATTATGTTGATAAACTATTTTGCTTTTCTTGTTATTGATTTTATGAGAAAGTAGTGATAGAATGGATGTAGCTTCTGCAATTCATGTATTAAAAATTATTATTATCTCAAGATTGAAATTTCAGTACAATATTATTTAACTATTTAATTAAAAATATAAATAAAATAAGTAATTTGGGATATGGGTAGGAGGATAAATAAATCTGAATAAATAAAATTTGAAATAACTTATTTGATAATTGTTGACAATGAATTTTTTTTATTCAAATGCATAATTGTTTGGATACAGAGACATTGGATCACGCTTGTGTTCCCCAAAAAGGTAAGAAAGGTGTACTGATAAATATGTATGTAATATAATATCATACAATACTGTGAAGTTGAACCAAAAATGTAAGCCAAATAAATAAAGCCAGTGTATATCACAATTAATTGGTAAACTACGAACAGAGTTTATTCATACAACAAAATCAGGGCCATCTCTATCGATAAACGAACATATTCTCAATAAAATATATATCCAATTACACAATAAACCGTTGTCGACATGTCCTGTAATGGTCCAGTATATACATGGTCCTGTTAAAGCAGATACCAGTATTTACGATCGGCCCGCCCGTCCCGATGCATATACGCAGATGCCAAACATGCTCTGCCTTAATTCGAATAGATGACGAGTAGGGCTGCCTCTAGAATATTTTCTTATATTAAGGAATAATAGGTACATACTTGTAAATCGTATCCTCCGTGTCTCGGAGAGCTGTCGATCTCAGTTGTCATAAGAACATCTATGACAGTTGTTAGTGGTAATCAGAAGCCTACAAAAAGCCTGACAACCGGTATATCCTCAAGATATCCTCAGTATTACCCAGATAATTGGGTTATGGAGGTTGCTACTTTTACGGCTCAAAACACACCAAAATAGCAGCAGCTGATATGACAGAGGCGAGGATTTTCAGTTTCAAATCATTTTAAACTTTATCTCCATGAATGAACTACATAGTATCGCTTGAATGGCTGAAAAGGGTCGCGCGGCGGCCTGCAGCGTCGCGAGCAGTCTTGCATACGGTTAAAGTGGTTGCCTTCGCCATCACTCTAGACGCTGCCGCCCGCTGCCGGCTGCTTTTTCGGCGTGTTTTGAGCCTTCAAGTCACACAAATTTTTTTTTAACATCCAAAACCAGGTCATCTCTGAACGTGCCAACCCTATGCTTAAAATTCATATTAATGCTGGCTAACAAGCACAGTGCGGCCCATTGGCGATATTGATATAAATTGATTACAAGTTGTCGCGACATTCATTAATACGGTCCGACGCAAATACGTATCTTTATCTAGTGCTTTCATTACTGATATCATTACTGACCGACGGTTTATAAACTTTAAACAGTTCAATAATTGATTTATGATCGTAACACAACTGAGTTTTGTCTAGGCTTACTGATTTATGTTGCATATCTATTCGAGTTTTCGATGTGAATTTATGGGTGCTCCAATACATACCACGAAAGTTTGATCTTCTTGAATTAGCGAAGTACTTAAACTTGGTGGAACTCTTTGCCAGAGTCTGTATTTCCGGTTACGTATAACTTAAAACTCTTCAAGATACGAAATAAATAGGTTTCTACTAGGCAAGCGTACTCTATTGTCGACCGCATCGTCACTTAATATCAGGCGAGGTTGTAGTCAAATGAGCAACGATGAACACGATGACTTCTATGGTCTAGTGGTTCAGTTGTCGGATGATTACGAGGTCGTAGGTTCGATTCCCACAGGACACAAATATTTACGCAAGTAACAGAAAACTGTTGTATGTATTTATCTGAAAAAGTATGTAGGTATTATTATGTCTATTGTCTGCTGTAGAAATTGTCCCAAATATTGAAATACACAATTTAAAAAAAAACGATTTCAGACATTTTAATTGTATGTAATAAAAATATAGTCTGATTTTACATTGCATTCCATAATGCACAATTAAATAAAGGTGGTAAATATAATAAAAGAAACAATTATGGACCCTGTAGGGCGCAGCAAAGTTTTTTTTAATAAAACATCTTGGAGAGAGGAAGAGTTCTCCATATTTAATATTATAATATAAATTACGTAATATCTTGAAAGAAAACTACTTTTTACGGATTTTATCGCGTATATTGATATTATTAATCCCGACGTTTCGGACCCTTTACCGAAACGTCGGGATTAATAATATCAATATACGCGATAAAATCTGTAAAAAGTAGTTTTATTTCAATGTATAATATTCGCGAGAATGTCAGAAATCAATACGTAATAACTATTATTGTATGCAATAAAAAGATACCCTGATTTTACTTTTACTGTAAATATTAATTATTTCTATATAAAATTTTCAAACCGACGTTTTATACTATAGCGAGTCCCTACAAAAACATAATTAAGGTCAATTTTTAATTAAACCATAATTTCAACTTCTTTTGTTCAAATCCAATGACCGAAATTATTATCACAATAATTGATTTTGATTGAATTTATCATAACAGATCAGTCCTTGCCAGAATATTTTAGACAATACAAAAGTAGACCAACTCTATAAATGATTACGTCATAGTGTTACATCATCATCAACCCATTATACTGTCCCACTGCTGGGCACGGGTCTCCTCTCATATTGAGAGGGATTAGGCTATAGTCCACCACGCTGGCCTAGTGCGGGTTGGCAGACTTCACAAACCGTCGAGAAAAATCTCTAAGGTATGCAGGTTTCCTCACGATGTTTTCCTTCACCGTTTAAGCGAGTGATAATTAATTATTAATACGCACATGAATTCGAAAAGTCAGAGGTGCGTGCCTTGGGTTCGAACTCGAGACCTTCGACTTGGCAGTCCAATGGTCATACCACTAGGCTATCACTGCTTACTGCTAGTGTTACATACCGAGCAAATTTATTATAGTCTTGCTATCTTGAACGTGCATCAGCATTACGTAGCAATGCAACAAGATTATCACAAGTGTAATAATTATTGCAGCCCATATTATTTCAACGTTCAACTAAATTGCAATCCAACAAAAAATCGACAACACAGTCTATGTTGTATTTTTAGGGTTACCCTAGGGTTCGAAACGTTGGAATTAATAATATAAATTATAACGCGATAAAATCATTAAAAAAATGTTTTATTTCAATATTATATTATAATAGTGTCGGAAATAAATATGTTAGAATATAATAATAAATTTTCAAATTAACCAAAGCTTAATCCGCCTGCCTTATCACAATTTATTTGGATCAGCGCAGTATGCCGTTTTCTTCCATACATCTCTATTAGCCGTAATCTCATCATGTTCTTTCTTTGTAGCTATATCATCTTTCACACAGTCCATCCATATTTTCTTTAATCTCCTTCCATTATAAAAGCAATTTATAAATATTATCACTATAAAATAATAAAAAACGTAGGATCGGAGCTCTCAGTGAGCATGTACGACTTGTACTTGACCGATTTTTTGCATAAACATCACTCCAGACAAATAAGGCGTCCACGATTGACGATAGTAATTTTTTCGCTCGTTCAGTGCAGTCGATGTTACTTTCATAGAGGCCGAGGTTAAGGTCAGGCGGTGTTAGCCTTTGGGAGGCTCATCAATCCAATGTAAATAATCTCCGGGCGTCCGCTGAGCACAATAAAATATGGCAACATGATAAATTGTTTTATTTTCACGGCCATTTTCCTTTGGACGAAGTTTTATGAGAATCTTTCTTGATGATAATACTTCGAATTTGGTTTTAAATATATTTTTGTGGTAGGTTAATTGGATCGATTAATAAAATTGGATATAAAATAATTTAAATTTAAAGATAGTTAGTTGACTCAGTCCATACTTTTGTAATATCTTATTTTAAACCCTATATCCAAACTAGATTATTAAGCACGGACCATTAAAGTCCATTAAAGAGTACTGCTATTCAAATGAGTTAACACAACATTAATAAGATACTTACATCATTACGAATTTAGAGTACGTCAACATAGAAATGAATATCCATAATGTATTTACTTAACCGTAAAATGATCCGTTTCTGACACAGCAAACTCTTGAAATATATTTCAAGTATCAAGTCTCTTTCTTGCTGCTTCAAGCATAATGAATTCCACCACACCTACATTTCTCCTACAGATTCAATACAACTTTTTGTGCATCTCAAAGCAACAAGTCTTACATAAGGCCGTAATGAAAGTTAATTACCTACTCGCACCAGCTGAGAATAGAGGACTGATAAATCAGTCAATGACCTTGATTTGTATCAATCAAAGCGAAACGCTCAAACTCCAATTTGACTTGTGTCAAACGATGATTGGTTGCAACACTGCCTACGCCTAATTGGTAGAATGAGTTTTGCTCGCGTGCCAGTGCGGTTTACTTGAAACTATAACCCGGTACGGATGTGGTATCGACGGGAAGAGGGGCTCTATTTTCTTCTTTTTTAGGTTTTTGTATTTTATCAATATTGTTAGTAATTTTACGTCAGTGATTTCCAGACTATTATAATTTATTTATGTAAATTATAACTATTTTACTTACATTCATGCTAAAATTTCTAGGGTTCTGCATTACATTCAATATTTCTGGGTCTAAAATACTGTTCTCTCTTCTACTTTTATTTTCACTCTGTCCGTCGGGGTACAATAAAGTATACTCTGTCTATCTATAATCGTGTCAATTGGTGGTAATATAGTCAGTTTCTCTAGCCATTCCTCCATTTATGAATATATAAAATACTGTGATAATATCTAGCGCTGAAATAATTCACCTAGCTACCACTTTATGCAGTTGCAATAAATCGCTCACTTTACGACGGCACATAACAAAAGCATATCGAGTTGGTCCAACAAGTTTATTTATGTCATCGGAATCGGCTCGTCAATGCCCGTCGCAAACTCTACTATTTCCGCGTAAACATCGTGTAGGGTCACTAGGTCGAGCGGTTTATTCTATTTCACTATTTTCCGTATATAAAATAAACTTAACTTCACTTTTTATAGCGCTTTTTTTCAAGTGTTTTGGAATAGTCTAGATTTCTAGAACGGTTTTGGTTTGACCTGAAACAAATGCAACTGATCGTTTAGTGATGAGACATAAAATAAAATTGCAAACATACTACCAATATTCGATAAAGTTTTCAAATAAAACCCAGTTTAGAATTTACATATTATCTTAAAACAAGTTAGATTAAACCGTAATACAAAATAATGAATGTCTGGTTTTAATTTCAAATAATAACACAGAAAATATACAAAAAAGAAAAACACGCTGACATCATTCGATTATAACGATTGTATGTAAACGATTATAATCTATTTTGAAGTACGAAAGCTTCATCCATACCGTCATTATTAGCTCCTGAATTTGTTGAATAGGCTATGTGATTGCAACCAACACTTTGGCCTTTGTTTCGAACGCACGTCGCGGGCCCATCTATCACTGCTCAGTGCCCGTGCCAATTTGTTAGTCCACGTCATTATGTACCCTATATGTTTACGAACATTACTTGCCGTCCCTCACGTTGGCGAATAGTGCAACGAGTTTTTGTAAATTTGTTTGTGGCATGTTTTTAACCGGTTTGAAAGGAATTATTTTATGAAGGTAGGGTGAATTTTGTTGTGATGTTATTGTATCTATTTTAATCGGTTAGTGTAATGGCTAAGAGCGTTAGTAAAAAACTTATAACTTAGGTTTTAAACACTTAGTTGGCTTCTGTTAGCTGTCTCTAAAATATAAATCTGTTTTTCTCATTTTGGTGTCAATTAAAATTAGACTGTGGCGTTAGCAGATTTCACACGCAGGTTTCTTCACGATGTCTCCTTTCAGTGTGTAAGTTATAATTATTAAGTAATTTTAGACAAGATTCTATTATTTACTCCGCCCTGTTTATTGATAATTAAAATAATTATTGACACGCTGTTTACATTTCCAGAATATCGAACACAGTTAAATGCGATATAACTTCAAACAGTCGGCGAATCAATAAATTAGATAAAAAGCGGCCATTCCTTTGGATATCAAAAGAGTATATACTCAACGCTTCCTGCCTCAAACCTATAACTCCTTTCTCTGGCACACAATTTTATTTCCATGAAAGCCATAATCATAAAGTTTTTATTGCTATTCATCCCAGGCAAACACTTACGATACGGGAAAAAGTTAGTTCGTTATGCCTCGAGAGGTTACGGACGAGAGATCCGTGTCAGTTTTGATCGGCTGTTCAACAATGATTTATTGGTTTGAGATATAAATTGTAAGGTCATGTTCAACATTCGTCAAATGGACAGCTAGTAAAACTTGCTATTCGTCATCTGCTCGATATAACTATTGACAGCCACAAATTTATACACGAGTCAATGTTTATTAAAGTTTATGAATGTGTGTATTAATATATACCTTTCACTACTTTTTCCACTCAGGAGAAAGGGATTCTACGTCTACAGCTAAAGTAATATTGTTGTTGTTTGTATCTGTTGTAATTGTTAGCGAATATACAGGGTGTTTGGTAGAACGTTGAACATATGAAAATGGTGGTTAGTTGGGGTCATCTGCTACCCACTGGGCCCAAATTATTTAACCTTGGCCGCACCATTTTTTTTTTAACTTTTTTTTTAATTTCACAGAAAATTATCAGTTTTTTATCAATTTAAATTCGAATATCTTTCTAATGCAAGTCAAAGTTATGCATCGTATTTTTTTACATCTTTTTGTACCTTTAAAGACTCGTAACTTTTTTCCCATTAAAATCTGTACCAAACAATAATTTTATGAGAGTCTGCTACAATTAGACATTAAAACAAATTAACATCCTGCCTGTTTTAGCCGTCACAAGTAAAGATATTCGAATTTAAAGTAAAAAAAAACTGGTAATTTTCTGTGAAATTAAAAAAAAGTAAAAAAAAACGGAGCAGCCAAGATCAAATAATTTGGGCCAAGTGGGTAGCAGATGACCACCATTTTCGTATGTTCAACGTTCTACCAAACACCCTGTATGATTATAGTTCTGCGTCCCGCATTTATCTCATCATATCCAATGCCGTAGAAAATTCCTTAAAATCTTTCTAAAATAACTGAATAGTATTTCAAGCGGTTCAAGAATTGAAATCCAGCAAGCAAATTGTGTTTTTTTTTATAAATATAAACAAACGGCCATAAATACGGATCACCTGGTGATAAAAAATGGTTATAATTATTATAGTACTGATAAAATGTCACAATGACTATTCAAATCTCTTGGCATGATCCATGTCATTTATTTTCAAAGTACTCTGAAACTTAAACATAGAGCATCTTTCAAAGGAAGTATGTTAATGGAACTTGAATTGTTTACTTGTCATAGGGTAACACAATACCTAAGTAATGACTGGCGACTCTCCTATCACTCTTCCGTCTAGGAACAATGTACTGTCTTATTTGACCTAGTATGCTCAATTGAAGTAAGAGGTGTTTTCTAGCTAGAAATAAATAAAAAATGCTAAGTTTAACAATTTCATACTGAACTGCAAAAGATTGAATATGAAAATTCATAATATAGTAAGTAAATTTTATATAAAACAGATTTATTTAAAAAATGTTGAAGATATAAAATCCTTACTAATTACACAATCCTGTCAAACACTATTATTATTAAAAAAAGTAAAACTACTTGGTAAGACAAAATGATTAATGTTCTGAGTAGTAAGGGTGAGGCCGGTGTAATGTAAACCAATAGTTTACTATTATGCTTAAACATGACGTTATATTTAACCCAGCGCAAATCCATACTCAAAACTTCTACTGCGAATTTCGAAAAACGCAATAACACTTGACCAGAAAATCGAACCCAGCGCCTATAGGTCCTGGGTTCGATTTTAGTGTCCGGACTAGCAGTCACTTATGACAGTAAGTAATAGTTCCTATTATTGAAAACTGTGAGATACCCGTTGTTATACCCACGATTCTCAAATATCGATACCATTTAGCTCCGAAATATGTTCTGTAACGAGAACTCATCCAATGAGGTCTAACAGAACTGAAGTGTGAATCAAAACTGAGCATGTGAATGCTAACAGATTGCTATTCCATAATCGGGCACCACAACAACCGATTATGCATTGCAAGAAGGATTAGATCCGATATCGTGTTACACTACTGAAATTATCATACTGGACTTCTGTACGGAAATAGTGTAAAGCCAATCGATTTAAGCTGTGGTACAACACTATGAGTTTATTTATGTTGAGAGTTATAAAAGAATATTTAAGAGATATCTCGACATAAATAAAGTCGTAGTGTTGTAGGTACTACAGCTTAAATCGATTAATCTGGCGGGATAACAGTAGTTATAACAAAGTAGTAACAAAAGTTGCGAATGACTAAAATAAATACTTTGATTTTTAAGTCAACACTAAAAGAGACAATATTTCCAAAAAAGAATTGTATAGAGTTAAAAATAAAAAAATATCACGTAATACATGAAAATATGAACAAGATCCTTCCACGTCTCCGTAATGAGAACATAATTCCCAAGCGTCTAATGAGCGTTGATTAGGGATCCAGGATGTGAAATCTCCTAGCAACGAGAATGCAGGTAGGTATCTAAAAAAAGTCGTGCCAGGCCCATAATCCAGCCATTCAGTAAATGCTTTTAAATTTATAAAGAAACTTCGATATTTCCTTTCTTAATGAGGTTTTGTTTGTAACAAAATGAATGGGCCGGCTGTATATTACATGCCATAGATAATTTATTAAAAACTTTGTCGCTACACCCGCTACCAACTTATTAAGGCAGCTTCCTTTCGTGGGCGATCTAATTACCGACAAGCCGAGAACAATAATACGTAATCTGAATATTTATGAGCGTCCGTACGATGCATCTGTGAATTTGATATACTTATACAAGGACTGTTTATCTTGAACGAAAATTGACTGTGTGCAATGAATAATTTATTGTGAGCAACCGGCACTGACGTTTGCCATATTTTAATATAAATCCATCTACCATATTGTATGCAAAATGCCATTGAATGCAGTGCAAGGCAGGATCATTATTCCAATATACTGCTGTGATATTCATCACGCGGCCTGTGGTTGCAGCATTTTAAACAAATCATCTTTAGCAGTGGATGCGGCAAGCTCATCTGATGTGAACGCACTCTTGCTATGGAATCCATTTTAATAATGTTGCTTACTTACCCGGTTTAATGCGTTTTTTGTCTCGATACTCGCATGGTTCTGAAACGAGGTATTTCTTGGAGTATTTATGGAAAGTGGGACATGTCGCAAATCGATCATTGCGATCGCCATGAGCACAAAAACGAGGTTTAGCATCGTATGAAACGATCGTAACAGATTGTTGAGAAAATGTCAACTAGTGAATACTTAGATTACATCTTGGACTTGACATGTGTACCGAATTACGCATATATCATACAGGTAAATGGATGTAATACAATTGGTGCCTGTATTACACGACAGGATAGGCAGAGGTGCAGGTATTGATGCACCTCCACGTTTTGTCATTCTGTTTTTAGGTCCCTTGATTTAGGTATACAAACTTCTTAACAGAAAAATTCAAAACACTGTCTGACGTAGGCCCCATACCATAGACCACATGCTCGGTATCTGGGCTTGGGACAATTGACACTGAACCAATAAACGAACATAATGCACTTATTTATTAATGCAACAAATTTGCACCAAAACAATTTTATCTTAATAACAGAATAATATCATAAAATAATTTTATAGATGCCAATTATATCATTTTGTTGATGCTGCATTCAACCTATTTAGTAATTACAACTATTTTAAACAAGAATAACAAATTAACATTCTCAGCTAATGCATTCTAACCGAAATATCATCATAAAACGTAGCATCGGCCTAAATATCTTTTGTTTCGCAAGATTTCAATGCTTATTATAACACAATTTTTATATTATATGTATAATTCTTTGCTACTGAAAATAGGAAGAAAGAACTATTGTAAATACCCTCTACGCTCTCAGATTGAGGTCTGGACACATGCCGTTTAATAGGTTTGGATTACTGATATTTTTTTTATCACCAAACAGATTTGGGAAACAATTGAGTAATACTTAATGATAAATGTATCAGGCTTCGAGCAGCTTCCAAAGGCGAGCTACTCAAGCATAATGATTTTTATTATATTATTTGCATCGAATTTATTAGCTGCCTTTAATATACATAATACTAGTTCGATTTACACGTGGTTTCACTCGCATCCAGTCCGTCCGTCCTTCTTCGAGGTCTAAGATATCTCTGCACCAAAAAAGCAGACAAAGTTTACTTTCGCGTTTACAATATTGTTATGGATATGGTATGGATAGGATTATTGTCAAGGTATGATGAGACTGGCATACACCTTTGTTTAATACACACACATACAAAAAAATGTATAAGTCCATAAAAAGTAGAAAAGAATAACAACACAACATTTTTTTTATATGATCCCTAAAGATAATAGTTAAAAGAAGAAAAACTATTGTAACTACCATACATTAGATTTGTTTTGAGATTGAAGGCCGGAATTAGCGGTCGTTAGCGTAATGGTCGCCCTAGATAGAGCTATTACAATAAATTTCTTAATTGCCACTGCGTTGTCAGATAGCAGAGATTCTTTGTCGGTGATGCAAAAGTGATCTCACTGCTTTAACAAGAATGTCAACCGTGTCAAATGTTTGTCTTCGCATGTGATAATGTTTTCTAGGTCGTTTACACCATGGCCCATTCTGGATTGGATTTCGAGTATAGTCTTGGTTTGTCTACCTATAAACAAATTGTTTGGTACTTTGTGATTCTCTGATGGATATCAAAATGGGTAATAATGGCTTTAGTACGTTATTTATATGCATTTTTTTTGTTGCAGCAATAAAAAGCCTGTCCCAATAATGATAAATGTATACATTGTTATGTTTTAAGATTCCATTAACCAAATATATTTCAATCTGAATCAACTGCACAGGTTCAAATTTTCGAACTAATTGGACTGACTAAAAATCTAGTTCAGTGAACTGTAACATCATTAAAGACAAAATATTCTGAAAGTAACTTCCACAAGAAAATACATAAAATGATTTATTTAAAAAAAAAACGTAAGACACTGATGGACGCAATTCGAAAAAACTTCTTGAACGCAGATGTTCCTACATGAAAAGTATCAATCCAAAATCCTTCGGGGTCTTCAACGTAAGTTCATCAACAAAATACGAAATTTAAATCTGGGTAGTCCTCTTGAGTTACGTAACAAAAGTAAAGCCTACGGCGCCGGGTGGGCAAACAACTGTGATGGAATAAAAAATCCATGTTTGTGTTGCAATCAATCAACAAAGCTCGCACCCAACTCCCAGTTTCCAAAGCTAACTTTTGGAAACGGGTCTGCTATTATTTATTTTCAACGTCTATTTTATTGGTTTTCCAAACGCTTCCATGTTTATAGAGATTTGCGACGACTGTGAAGCTATGATTTCGTTTGATTGGATTTTCATTCAAAATACAATATTGTTCCTTTTTTCCTACTGAACATACAGTTAGCGATAAATTCAACGTTTCCGTATGTGTAGATAAAAAATCCCACCGCGCAATATTTCATGGTATATTTTTATTTCACTGTCTAACATGAAGACTGGATCAATCTAACCTAATACGTGTATGAAGATAAAGTTATATTTTCTTCTAAGTATTTTCATAATGCTTCCGCACAAAACATTATTTGATTTTACGAGAAGTCATTACTACCTACTCTTTTATGTGTTTTTGCTACCCAATAAGTATTTTTTTTATTAATTTTTTAATGATCTAAAAGTATTTATATATTAAACCAAAATAAAGATTGAGCATGAAGTTTACACCCTCAAACATAATTACAAACTTGAAAGAAAATGATTTCCCGATTAAAATATAACTCAAAAATAATAGAAATAAATATATTTGAGATACCTACATTATTAATTTAATTGATTTTGGTTTGTTTTTTTAAATGTGATCCAGCAGAAATTATGCGAATCAATTGAAGGTTATAATGGTATACAATCTGTCAGCTTCAATATAGATCGTTAATTAATAATAATAATAGTGTCGAGAACACTTAGAATCAATTTGAATCGGCGGTATGCAATTAAGATCCTTACTGGTCATTGGCATAGACGGATGGAGGCTCCCTGTTCCTGAAATAGTATAAGTACATAATTTTTGCATTAACGTCGACATAATCATACTTATATTATTTTCATTTTTTAAATTTTCTTCTATAAAAAGTAAAATAATATACAAAAATAGTTTCCCTCCTATTTCAGGAATTGTTCTTTTTCGCGTCGATGGTACGAAATTTAAATACTGTTCGTACAGAACTTGGTCGCTTCTTGAGCTTTGAGCTTGATCATCAGTATCAGCACAGAAGCCACTTTGATTGGGAATTGAAAAATTATAATAGTCACATATTAATTATCAAAAAATACAGCTTGTTAAGTAATTGTGATAGAATGAGGGGCTCGTGGCTAAGTAATAATTAGCTACTCGCGATCAGTTTGTGGATGGGTGACCATTCTTAATACATCGAGAACCCTCCGTGCCTCGGAGAGCACGTAACGCCGTCGGTCCTGGTTGTCATACTAACCTATGACAATCGTTAGTGGTGTCAGAAGCCTAAAAACCTGACAACCAGTCTATCCTCAGAATATCGGTATTGCCTAGAAACTAGGTTACGGAGGTCTGATGCCACTTCCTCCACCTTCCTGCCACTTCCCACAGTCACTTCGTCTAAAATTCAGATATTCAGCCCCATTTGGATAGACTGGAAGCCGACCCCAACATGAAAAAAACTCGGAGAATGATGATGTAATTATGATAGAAGAAAATAATACTGTATTATTTTAAGTTGTGACGACTTTGCATAGAAGTTTTTGACTTATTGCACTACAGTAGGCTGAAAGCTGTCATTTTGGAATTCTTATGTGTTACAAGTCCATAAAAGAAAGATAATTACCATTTAACAAGTGGCGGCGAGATAGAATCACTATCCCGGTGTATCATGGCACCAATTTGACATGGGCACAATTTGCAATCGAACGCTTTTTTACTCGACACTAGTAAAAACATGATTTATTGACATGCTTGTTACTTCAACATACATCGAACTCACGGCTGTGAATATTGAAGAACTGAACACATGGAAATACCTCACTGCGAATGTTTTAATAGATGAATAGATAGAGAAATATTATTTATTTATTTATTTATTGTTTATTGGCTATTGTTTTAAGCTCTGCATATAAGTACTAAGTTGTAAGTAGGTATAACAATTTGTATGAAAACGCATCTGTCATGAATATTGACAAAATATGACCGTTGTAAGCATACCGCTGCTTCATTGAATATGTAAAACGTAATTTTGTAACATCGGCATTATTTCAATATTAGTGTGCTAATAATCAATTTTAACTCAATGCTTGGAACTTCTCCGATAATTGCACTTCAGCTCCCGAAAAATCGAGATTATTTCTTAAATTCATTTAAGTTAGGGCTAGTTAAATTTTCAAAATTAAATACTATTAGCATTTTAATCGCAGATTTTTAAACTTCGAAATAAATTTAAAAAACAACGTCACCCATTCGCTGTAGCCGTATGTCACCTCTATAGACAACGCTCACACAATGGGGTCTTGTTTAAGAATTAACGTTGAAGGCAGCCAATCAGGCAGACCATCGGTTAACTGATCAAACATAACAAAAAGCCCACACTCAATCAAGACGAATCCAACGAGGTGTTAAGCTAACACTATCAATCATTTAAACGAATAGGGCCTTGCTTCGTTATCTAAAGTTGGATTGGAGCCAAATTGTAATAAAAACGGTCTCGTTAAACATTTGATGGTTTGGTTGTGGAAATTAAAGAAAGTTATTATAACGGTGACAGGGATTTTGAATTAAGAGTGTTATTTTTTTTATTGACGTCACATACTTCGGTTAATGTTCTGTTTGGAGTTGGGACGATGTAAGCATGAAGCTGTTTTGAATGTTAACTGTGTGATAAAATGTTGTGTGCATTATTTCATTGCTTGAAGTTTAGTAGTGTCATACTTAAAGCCAAAAATATCAGGATTAATAATATTTTGTGTTGTAACAAAACATTTTATATGACAGAACATTTTTTTAAAGCGGTTAAAAAGAGAGTGATATCTTAATAATCAAATACTTGCAGCAAACATTTGCCATATATATAGAATACTTTCCATATACATAATATATCGAATACCTTTATTTGGCTTACCGTTACACATGTCCAATGTTACTTTTCCGACAACAAGAAGTTTGTAATAAAAATATCATTATAAAAATCGCTGGCCAACATCTGTAGGCAATAGAGAGATCTAGAACCATAGAGAAATCTTTCTCTATGGTTCACAATAGAGAAAGATTTCTCTGTGGTTCTCTACAGATGTGTAGTCGTCAACTTCCTCTTTATTATATTTGTCGTAAATGCGACTGGTGCATTAGAGGTCCAAATTTGATGAGGTCGAGGAAAGTTTTATTGGGTATTTCTGTGAGCTTTTCAGTAGCAGCTTGGAGTATGGATTAGTGCCCGGTTAATGGCAAAAGGCTCGCCTCCTATTACATGAGTTAAGCATACCGGCGGAATGTACACCCATTAGTACATCCCTGTATAACCCTCCGGGGAATACAGGCGTGACAATATATTATGTTAATTTTGTGATGTCGTCAAGACTGAACGGTGAATAAGAGAATGATGCTTCTGATTGTGAAAATATGAGCCCTGCACTCAATAGTGGAGACTGGGGACTGAAGTTAACATTATTAGTTAACATTTGTAATTATTCTTTGGATTCTATACACACTTATTGATACAGATGCGTAATACAACTACATAAGCCAAATGGCACAATTTTAATGTGTGCGTAAAAAGACAGGGTTGTCCCTCTGTCCATTTGTGCATACGATGTTAATATCTTGTCTAGTTTGCCTATAGACCCTTGTTTTAGAAACAATGAACACTACAATGATTTGCAGGGAGCATAATCGGGATACCTAAAGCTTTCTATTCTGTGGCTACACTGAAAACAAACTATCATTTCCAATCTTCAACCTGTCTATTATTGCAACATTGCAGTTAGCCCTTGAAACAAACATATGACTGCATTTACACTACATAATAGGTAAACTATTTCGTTTTCTTGTTAACCTTTCGCCAGGCAGTTAACAATAGCTTTTTTTTCTGTGTATTCGTAGTATTTACTTATTTAAAAGAAACAAGTTACATAATTAAGGAGTTCTAATAAACGTTAACTGCGGAAGGCATCGAAGTTTGTACATAAAATCCTTTGGTTCATGAATGCTATCATGTTTCCTTAAATGGAAAAAATGTGTTCCGATAATGCCTCTTCCTGAAATTCCTTGGTATTTTTCTGTTTTGCAAAAAAGTAAATAGAACGTTTAAATTATTTACATAATGCTTTTAGCTTTCATTCGATACCTATAAAATCTTTAAAAGTAAAGTGTGTAATAATGCCGGTGTACTAAACTGGTGGACGTAGGTTCTTAAGACACCATCACGACTGTATTCCCCGAAGGGTTAGGCAGAGGTGTATTAATGTACACCAACAGTTAGCCGGTATGTTTAGGTCCCATGTAATAGCGGGCGAACCTATCAATAGCAGTTTTGCGGTGTGCCGAAATTTTCAGGAATTTCTTATATACGCTTGTAACACCAGGGGCTTGTAACACACTTGTATAACTTGCGCGTTGCCAACCCTGTAAAACAAAAGAGGAATAGTTGGGTTTCTGCAAGGTGGAGGTACTTCCCCAGTCGGGTAGCTCTAATTTGAGTGGAATTACTCCCACTATACCTTACCTCTCTTAAACCTTGTCTGTCTGTATGTTTGTTATATCTTCACGCTTAACCCGCTGCACCGATTTAGATGATTTTTGGTATTGAATTATTGAGTCCCAGGAACAGACATAAGATAGTGTTTGTCCCAGACATTTTTCATAATGGGGGTAAAAAGGGGGTCGAAGTTTGTATGGGGAACAATAAAAAAGGACTGTAGACTTTTATGATTTAATTTCTTTAAGCTACTCAAATGACTAATTCCACGTGACGAAATCGTGGACGAATCGCTAGTATAGTAATATGGTATCATCCTTAAATAGTTTCCGTGGATGACTCTCTTATTGTTTAAAAGTAAATATTGGATCGGAAATCTGTGGGAGGGTCATAAGTTTTGGGGACAAAAAATATTAAAAAAGTTTTATCACGTGATTCCGCCTACGTGCACGTGGGATGGATCACTACATTTCACTAAAGTGTTATAAAAGCTTGAAGGGACTGTTTGATCCCTGAAGTGTTTAAAATCCACCTACGTATAAGCTTATATGAAAAACTAGCTATGTCCCGCAGTGTTGCTCGCGTTCATTTGATTATTACCAGTCCTACAAATATATAACATAATATACCTTCAAGCCTGTATTTCCCGAAGTCTTAGGCAGAGGTGGCAATAGACAATACACTCGCCCCCTATAACATAGGACCTAAACATATCGGCGAACTGTGGGTGTGTATTTGTACACCTCTGCCTAACCCTTCGGGGAATACAGGGTTGATGGTATGTTATTTTTTAATTATTTTTTATACCACTAAGGTGGCAAACAAGCATACTGCCCACCTGATGGTAAGCGGTTACCGTAGCCTATAGACGCTTGTCACATCAGGGATGTTCACATGCGCTTTGCCGACCCTGTAAAACGAAAGAGGAAGAGTTGGGTTGGCAGTATAAAGGTCAAAGTCCCGCCTACTACCAACATGTTTCCTCGCTGAGCACTATGTTTACATATATGATAAATATAAATATCGAATAAGATCTGATTGTAGTTGTTTCATGTAAAATGCGAAATTTAGCCGCATCAAAAAAAGCAATTTCTCAACATTTTTAAATCAGTCACAATATCTATAGCAATATATAGCATTAAAATAAAACTGAATTGAGTACAGCAAGTACGGTTCCTTGTCTAAACAATCACGGAGATTGCATCCATGATGACATCAGATTAAACATTGCCAGTGTTTTTCCGTGTCTCATTAAGGATGAGTCGTATTTTTTCTTTATTAAACCGTATACAGTTTGGATTAATGTTTGCAGTATTTGTGGTATTATGAGGTTGCTGTACTCATGTGGATGAATGGAAGAACTCAATGTAGAGTGGGTATAGCATTTGTATTATTTTTGTCCAATGTCAACTTTTATCAAAGTAATTGGAAGATATCTGATAACTTCATCAAATAATAGAATGTAAGAGAAAAATTGTATCTATAGATCAAAGTTTTTGACAGCAATGAAAGAAATTTGAACAAATCTTGGACTAAGATACTGGGACAAAGACATATCACCAGTGACCCACCCTTAGACGGCTCACTGGGTGCCTTGGTCAAGCAGTCACATAGGTGGTGGGCACGGGTCGTAGGTACCTACGATCTTCGCACGCAGCAGATATTTGTATAGCCCGCAGATAATAGTTCCATGTCTAATTGTTTATTAATGAAATTTTGTGTTTGTAAATGCACCCACACTACAACGTAAATCCTAGCTTAGGCCTAGGATAGCTACTTAATTTGCGTCGAAAGTAGCCAATTAACAATTTAATTGAATCGGCCATCAAAAACGAAATTAAAGATAAAAACTTTCTTTGTAATTATCAACTGAAACTAACCTATTTAAATATTTTTACATTTCAATCCTACTCAATCCAAATCCTCAAAAAAAAACAATATAACTTTGAACTCCGTGTCTACAGATTTTTCGTTCTTGTCTGTCGGTAGCGTCTGTCTGCGCTAATATTTGCGTCCGTGCATTATTGCTGAGCGAGCCTGCACAATGAGGCGGGAATTACCTCTGCAGGTTTGCTCAGGACACTGCAGAGTCGTTCGCTGCTAAATGAGTAATTTGAATTCAGAATCGTATCTTTTGGATTATTTCGGTGAGGGGCTCGTGGTAAAGTTATAACTAAGCTGAGAAGCGCTAGCCGCTGTCAGTCTGTGAGTGGGTGACCATTCTTAACAGATCGAAACCCCTCCGTGCCTTGCAGAGCACGAAAAGGAGTAAGGAGTACATAAGGAGTACATAAGGAGTACATAAGGAGTACATAAGGAGTACATAAGGAGTACATAAGGAGTACATAAGGAGTACATAAGGAGTACATAAGGAGTACATAAGGAGTACATAAGGAGTACATAAGGAGTACATAAGGAGTACATAAGGAGTACATAAGGAGTACATAAGGAGTACATAAGGAGTACATAAGGAGTACATAAGGAGTACATAAGGAGTACATAAGGAGTACATAAGGAGTACATAAGGAGTACATAAGGAGTACATAAGGAGTACATAAGGAGTACATAAGGAGTACATAAGGAGTACATAAGGAGTACATAAGGAGTACATAAGGAGTACATAAGGAGTACATAAGGAGTACATAAGGAGTACATAAGGAGTACATAAGGAGTACATAAGGAGTACATAAGGAGTACATAAGGAGTACATAAGGAGTACATAAGGAGTACATAAGGAGTACATAAGGAGTACATAAGGAGTACATAAGGAGTACATAAGGAGTACATAAGGAGTACATAAGGAGTACATAAGGAGTACATAAGGAGTACATAAGGAGTACATAAGGAGTACATAAGGAGTACATAAGGAGTACATAAGGAGTACATAAGGAGTACATAAGGAGTACATAAGGAGTACATAAGGAGTACATAAGGAGTACATAAGGAGTACATAAGGAGTACATAAGGAGTACATAAGGAGTACATAAGGAGTACATAAGGAGTACATAAGGAGTACATAAGGAGTACATAAGGAGTACATAAGGAGTACATAAGGAGTACATAAGGAGTACATAAGGAGTACATAAGGAGTACATAAGGAGTACATAAGGAGTACATAAGGAGTACATAAGGAGTACATAAGGAGTACATAAGGAGTACATCAGGTGCACATAATTGGCCATTTTAGAACACCATCGTAATTAGTCGATGACGCACGTAATTTTATTAACTGTATGCCTTATCTTATCTATCTCTTTTATTAAGTATTTCGAAATATTTAGTACTCGAAATTCTTAACTTAATATTATAGTATTTAACTATTCTAAATTAATTGTTAGTCTAGTGGTCCTTAGCTCGACTACTCTACGAGAGGTCTTGGGTGCGACTCCCAGGTCCAGCAGTATTATTGGGTTTTTCTATGAAGTTCTCAGTACACCTCTGCCTAACCCTTCGGGGAATACAGGCGTGATGCAATCCTGTCACAGTTGTGGTGAATGTTACGAATCCCTTATAGGGCTAGGGAATGCAATTGCGATTTTTTTGTCTTAATTTAAAAGTTTATTAATATGATAAAAAAGTACGATATTAAAGACACGGGCGTGATAAATTAATAGATACTATTTTATCTTTTTGTATATTTTTGGCATTTTCCATGCTAAGATTTTAAAGTTATTTAGAAAAGGAAAAATTCGACCGCGGGCAGGATTCAAACCTGCGTCTCCTGGTTAGGTACACCAGACGCTATGACCACTAAGCCACCGCAGGTTCGAATCCTGCCCGCGGTCGAATATTTCTTTTTCTAAATAACTTTAGATACTACTTTGTTAAAAATGAGCAGTTTTCCTTTAGTTTTCTATATATCATTTTTCAGAATTTGATTATTTAGTGTAGTAGATTTATCAGTATCGGATGGTGTAATACAATCCTATACAGTGTTTTTTTTTCAAAATCAATCGCTAGACACCTTTACTTTCGAATGTAACCAAAGATTCATCTGTATATCCATATTTTCAAGCCTTACACGTAAAACATCCCCTTCGAAAACAGAATCACACCTGAACTGGCCATAACAAAAAAAAAACAAAAGGAGGCAAAAAAACATAGTAATCACAGCTCTATGGGTGTATAAGCTAAGTCAACAGTCGTCTCATAACCGGATAGCGGGACGCATGCATTCTACATGAGGCTCAGCTCCATCCCCGCCGACGACATCGCGTCTGTTCTGCATTCACTGTGCCGATGCCAGAAGCTATCTAAAACTGTCAAATTTTCCCAATTGAACATGAACCTTATTATTTTGCATTAAAGTTGAAAATCTATTAAATAAATTTGACAGATTGGGGTAGCTTGTACCGTAGTACAAAAGCCAGTACCGTAACTTGACGTAGCCCTAGAGAACTAGGGTTACGTAATTTTTAGGGTTCCGTACCCAAAAGGTAAAAATGGGACCCTATTACTAAGACTCCGCTGTCCGTCCGTCCGTCCATCTGTCACCAGGCTGTATCTTATGAACCGTGATAGCTAGAAAGTTGAAATTTGAGACAAATTATGTATTTATGTTTCCCTTATAACAACAAATAGGTACTAAAAACAGAATAATAAATATTTAAGGGGGGCTCCCATACAACAAATGCGATTTTTTGTCATTTTTTGCTCGATATTAATAATAGCATGTTTTGACAAATATTGGTACGGAACCCTTTGTGGGCGAGATCGACTTACACTTGGCCGGTTTTTGGTGAAATAGTGACATATGATTGTTATAGAGATTACTAGCTTTACCTTTTTTATTGTAATATGCAGTTAGATACACATCAGCGGGGCCTATATCAGAATATCAGCGCTACAGCTTGATTTACTTGCTGCAGCATAGTGCTGGAGATAGGGACGTATTCTGATATCGCACAGGATAATATGGTACCTACTTTACTTAGTTTAAGTCTTATTGTCAGAATAAATTTACGGCCCACCTGATGGTAAGCGGTTACCGTAGCCTATAGACGCTTGCAACACCAGGAGTATCACTTGCGTGTTGCCGACCCTATATTGAAAGAGGAATAGTTGGGTTGGGAGCATAAGGTTCAAAGTCCCCCCCCACTGCCAACACAACGTTTCCTCGTGGAGCACTGGCAACCTTGCTCACCGTAAGAAACACTACACAGCTCAGTACTTCCCCAGTCGGACAGCTCCAATTTGAGTGGAATTACTCCCACAATGCCCTACTTCTCTTATTAATCTAGTGGTGGTAAGCGCGACTGTTGTGCTTGAGGCTATGAGTTCAATCCTAAGTCGAGCAAAAATCTGAATTTATCCAATATTCATGCATATGGTACATGTAAATAAATAAAATACAGTGTTAATAAAACCACCGCAAATAAAATACCTACAAACTGATATTTAAATTCAATTCTGGAACACAGAATTTCAAATTGCATTAAGTCCGTTTCCATTACACTGTTTACAGTACAATTAGCTGTTACATGGACTGTACGAGCTTCACCTAGTTATGGCTCCAGTAACGACATCGTTACAACCATTTGAACATTTAGCATACGTTGTTTTTCCAATTTTAATTGGCAATGTTCAATGAGAACGCACTTCGTTAAAATTTACCATTTAGTACGCATTAAATGGAAATAAAAACGTAAACATTTTTGGTAATTGATTTAGTGTACGCGTAACAGGCGTAATTACGATTGTTGAAAAGTGTGCTAATGTCGATGATCGAAAGATTTTAATAGGTATCTTTAGGTACTTTGTTTACTACACAGTCATTGGTCTAGTGGTTACAAGAGCTGGGGCTGTTTAGAGTGAAGACGTGGTATCGATTACCGAGTCAAATATATATATTTTTTGTTATCGTAAATTCTGAAAAGTTAATTACTATTCTAATTAACAGGTTTTGAATCTGTAGCAGCAAAATGTCACCTAATACGGTGTTCGCATGAATGTGCATAATAACTACAGGAATGTAGGTCGAATGCTGATTGCAGACACTCGCTTCATATCGAATTCTCTTTTTTCCAACCAACGATCTCGGTTGCGCGAAAAATTTCATATCGCCACGCGTTTTGCAAGTAAAATCAGATAACTTTTGACACTTCAATTACGTAGTGATGGCCGCCTCTAATTTTTTTTTTGCCGCGTTAAAAAGCAGAAAACATGACACGTCACGAGCATACAAGACGAAGTTTCCAGAATAAAATACAAGTTCCTACAACTTTAACGGGAAGAAGGAAATTAAAAAGATTTTCTCTTTTAATATTAAATTAAGTGGAGTTCTGTTATCGCAGGTGCTCTATCGAGTGGATGAAGTTTGCTATCCGCGCCTCGCGGCTGTTCTTATTGTTTTATGTGTTTTAGTTTACGCTTGTTAGTTTCCCATTAAGTTTAAGCGCTGTAAGGCAGACCTTTTATTAAATCCTCAATCCTACTTGTCTAGAATCGGTGAAGGGTTTCATTGCTTACATCTTCATAAAATTAAATCCCTTTGTAGAGATATTGCGAACGCATGTTTATTATTTTGAGAATAGTTCGAACCCGGTACGCCATGTCGGCGCGAAATCAGTTCAAAGCGCGCAATAAATTATACGATTTGTATTCTCCTTTTAGTGTTGGCATAAAGAAGAAATCTCTTTAGCGTTTCTGAGACCACACTAAAGCTAACGGACAGATACAAATCTTCATTAACAGCTTGACAAAAAGTCGCCAGCTGCTGGCTTGTGTAAATCTAACGAAACCTGGTTTCAGTGTTCTGTTAGTGACACATTAAAAAAGAAAGCAGAAATCGTTACGCATTTGGAAGATTAGGAAAGCATTTTGGTAAATATTTGTTTAATCAATCGCATTTAGAAGTTTATAGTGCTTAATCAGAAACGATAATATTTTGATGTTCGAAACTTGTGCCCGACAAGTTTCAATTCTATTTATATTAATCTTAATGTAAATACGACGTGTTTACTTGGTATTCAAATGTGCGTACAAGGTGGCATCTTAATGATGCGCATTAAGCTTCTCGTTGACAGCTCCAAGTGTCAGTATCCATACATAATGGCTATGTCACTTCACCTGGCGAGTAATGGACACCGACATTAAATCGTCAAGAACGAAATAAAATTATAAAAGGACTCAACACTAAAAAGTTCACTTTCATAACGTCGTCGGTACAGCTGAAAATAACCGCGACACATAAAAGAAGTCTCAACTGAATTCACGATAAAATAAAAATTATAGTAGTCACATTTGTCGTTCGTACAACGATTTAAAGTCCATTTTTGTGTAAATAAAATACCATTCGGACGTGCTGGCTAAGTTTTAATGAACTTTAATTTATGGAGTCTCGCACACTTTGTCGCGTTTATGGTCGTTCCGAGTGATTTTCGGTCGTCAGGATATATGCGGCGTCGCAGGAGTCGGTTCATGTTTTAGTTTACGTAATCCAGTCTATTAATGTTGAGTTTATAATCTTTCGACGTCGTTTGCGGGGTGATTTTTATTGGACATTACAAGATAATGCATTAAATCCATAAAAAGTAGTTTTATTTCAATTTCTAATATTCGCGTAAGTATCTTTTTGTATATTTTTGGCATTTTCCATGCTAAGATTTTAAAGTTATTTAGAAAAGGAAAAATTGGACCGCGGGTACAAGGTAAGGTGGCATCGTTCGACATTTAACTAACTGTAAAGTAAGTTGTGTCGGTTGAAAAGCAAAAACTTGCATTTCAATAGGTGTTACTGACGTCACCATAAAGACGTAAATTCAGTATGGGAAGGAAAAATTCGACATGACGGGTAGGAGTCGCGGTGGCTTAGTGGTCATAGCGTCTGGTGTACCTAACCAGAAGACGCAGGTTCGAATCCTGCCCGCGGTCCAATTTTTCCTTTTCTAAATAACTTTAAAATCTTAGCATGGAAAATGCCAAAAATATACAAAAAGATAGTTACAAGGTAAGGTGGCATCGTTCGACATTTAACTAACTGTAAAGTAAGTTGTGTCGGTTGAAAAGCAAAAACTTGCATTTCAATAGGTGTTACTGACGTCACCATAAAGACGTAAATTCAGTATGGGAAGGAAAAATTCGACATGACGGGTAGGAGTCGCGGTGGCTTAGTGGTCATAGCGTCTGGTGTACCTAACCAGAAGACGCAGGTTCGAATCCTGCCCGCGGTCCAATTTTTCCTTATCTAAATAACTTTAAAATTCGCGTAAGTGTCAGAAACACATAAATAATAATTATAATAATTTTTGTGTGTGGTCATTGAAATTAATATCTTTTACCGAATAATTTATAATATCTGCAGTCATTGATATAAATATGTAGGACAAGCAGAAATTCATATCATTTATTTTTCTGACAAGCATTTAAATAATAATTGTGCTATTACCTACCTATATTTATTATTAACAATTCTTGATTAAACAAAATTTAGCTGAACTTGCAACAGCAATTTAAATCAACGTCTCAAAAATTACCTCAGCCCAACAAATGGAGACAAAGTTTACATTGAACGACTTATTTGAAAGATAAAATCAAACATATTGTATATAAAACAAAATAATTCACGTCCCTCACTTAATCCGTTAAAGTGAAATATTAATATTAACTGTTAGGCAATTTATCACGTAATCTCAGATAGGTTGATTCATTATCGTGATTCATCCTTTAGCCACTTGAATTTATAACTCACGAACATTGGTTATTTGACAAAATGAACCATTAGTTGTTACGAAATTATGTAAACAAGTTCGTACGTCAGTTAGTCCGAGAGCAAGGCTCCACTTTGATTTTTAGTTTATTTTGTGAAGAATAACACAAACTAATGAGAACGGGTAAGCTTCGGCCAACATAAATCATGATTTTGTTGCGATAGTCAAAATATCTTCATAATTTAGTACGGCGAATACCAGCTGGAATATCTGAAGTTCGTCATAACATCCGACATTTGTTTCATTTTACATTCTTTGTCGTTCTATTTTCTCTACTATTCTAGCCGATTTTACGATATTGTTTTGTTAAATTAATATTTCTAGTAAACCCAATGACATAATATTAAAGAAAACCCGTGTCAAAATAATATCACGTGTCAAAGAATTGTTGCATGCTCAAATAGAACTATCTACACACTGGAGTAGCCCAGTGTAGATATATTATTTATTATGTATTATATCTATTGCAAACAAGCATATTCATAGCCTCATCAGCGAAATCGAGATACTCACACGTTGCAAGCTTTTGACGTCCACGTCATCTACTCAGTAATTTTCCTGCTATAATACTTACTTTTCAAACTGCGACAAAAATAATAAACACGCTGCTATTTAGCATCAGAATATATAGCAGTGTTTTATCCACTTAAACAAACTCAGATCCCTAAATAGCCCATCGTTGGCATAAAAAATCTACAAATAAAATAAACTATAGGTAAATAAAGACATACCTTTCTATTTGTTCTACACCCCATCCATACACATTACAAGGTCCAAGGAACAAGTTCATACACACCATTATGGTAACGCCTCATAAAAAGCGTAACATTCAAGTCGAAAGCCAGCAACACCGTCCAAAGATTGTTTTATTCGTTGCGAACAACTATCTTATTTGGCGTGCCGCTAGCCAGTTGTAATATTCATCATGCTGTTGGCTCCCGTGACTTTAAACGGTCCATGTCCGTCTTTTTTATTTTATTTTTTTATTTATTCTCGCCTCGATTGTTGCCAGAGCGCAGTATTCATAAAACTATGGAAGCACTGTTCCTTGTTTTACACACTCTTTTATATTTCAACAGCCATTCCAGTTGAGATACAGGCGACATTTTATAGTGTAGCTACACTGTCTTTACTGTGCAATGTCCATCCCAGTGGAAAATGAAAATGACCTGGAAAGAACTGGATTTTAGAATAAGTAGTTAACTTTGGTAGTATAGGATACCTACTAGTACTAAAATGTACAATAAAGGATATTACTAGGAAATTTACGAGATTAGGTAGCTGTTAAATATAATTTTTCAATCTTTGATTTTAGTAAATCGTTGTACCTATAAAATTGGGTTATTGCTGAAAATAAGACTCTTCCAGCGTGCACACCTGATATGCCTTGTCTACAATTCAAGAATTGTAAGAATTGTAAAAATATTTAATGATTACAACAAAAAATGTATAACTATGTACCTCAAAAAGGTTACATTTTCCGATTTTTCTATTCCTTTACAAGCAGTTACACGGAATATTTGCTTAGTCTGTTGTAAAAAAACATCGTGGAAAACCTATTTCAAAGAGAAACGTCATATCCACCAGGTCTAAGACTTTTTAATGAAGGGCAAGCTCTGTCTTCTATGCAGGATACCTGGCTCCAGCCCATTAGAGTTTCCAGAGTAAAACTATATAAAAAGAGGTATAGAAATATAAATACATAAAAATAAACTTAAACTGCCGTCTGTATTTTCTAAAGCACTAACTTTCAAATTTAATGGCCAAGAGTGAGTTCAAGACGATACAATATTAAAAAGTCATACAATCAACTAGCCAGAACATTGTTTGTGCAGTCTGCCAGTACTGTCTAATTGGAGGTCTTTGTACACAGAGGCACGTGTGAGAGAATAATTAATATTGTTAACAAATGCTCTATGTTGTTTAATTGTATAATAGTGAATTGTAGCTTTGGTGTTGTTAGGAACGTTTGTGTGTTCTGAAACAGTTACTTACTAAAATTAAAATAAGCTAAAATACATTTTCTATGATGAAATAAGTATATTATACCTATTCTGTACTATTGACATTTTTATTTTAATCACGAGTTAAATAATTTATATTAAATCGTATTAATTGCTTAAAGAAACCGTGACCCCCCAGAGGGTCTAAAATTTTATCGCGTTATATTGTTAATCCCGAAATTGTGTGACCATTGACGCTTGAAAGGGACTTGAAATACTTGAAACATCGGGATAAATAATATCAATATCTCGCGATAAAATCTGTAAAAAATATTTGTCTAATATAATTCGCGTAAGTATCAGAAATAAATTGTTTTTTTCTAATGTCTCTGTTAATAAATTTTCCGTATTAAGCTAAAATTGAACATTTTCCCTTAACGAATCCAAATATCACACGATTGATCTATCTAATTCACGCGAACACACTCTTATTGCGGCGTGTTTTGCAAGTAGAAACATTTTCGAGGAATTTTCAGTCTGGTCTGGTCCTTAAGGTAAGAAAATACGTAATTAAGCTATCCTTCTATTTTAATGATTCACTCAAATCAAACTTAGATATATTACGATCTCGTTTCAGCTTTGATTCTCAAATACAGCTGCCTATCCTAATGGTACTAAAATTTCCGGATTACTACAGTTACAACCAACAGCATGCAAGCAAACCGTACCGTCTGCAAGTGACTTGTTTACAGCTGCAATATCGTATGCAATACTTTAGTACTGAACGCAGTAAAAATAGTGGAAAGTTGATGTTTCTACCAAATCAAGTATGCGAATTACTATCTCGGATCCTCGTAGTTTTAGATGAATAAGATGCAATTTGTATTGTGAAGCATTGTTGCTAGCTTTGAAAGAACTAAAATGGCTCAGCTTTCTGATTTTAACTTTAATATTGTATTGGTATTCGACTTCATTGCAGCATCTTCTCATTGTTAGCAAATTCAATTTGGAACAGGTGAATTAATAAAGAATTTGAGTTTTATATTCATGTGTTTAAAACTTTAAAAACTGTATGTAGGTAAATCGCGTATTGTTTTACTTCAACATGACACAACGTCATTCTATCTTCAGTAGGCTAACGTCAAACCTTGGTTCTCGCACTGGTCGGATCAAATACATTACAATTAAAATTATGTAATCTGTGCATAAAATTGTAGGTACGGGACATTACATTTACAGTAGCTGACTTATACTATCTTGTCTTATATAAGTAAGACATAATGGTAATTTTTCTTTTATTCTACTTATTTATCGTAGTATAAAAACTTAAATTATCATCGCAAATTATTAATTAAATATCAAAGCTTTTCTCAGAATACACTAGATCAAAGCTTAATAATTCTAACTTTGAAAATTGTTGTAGCTGTAATGAGACATTTCCTTAAATAGAATATGCTCAGAACTGTTTTGGATGAGATTAAATTTGTGTTTTATAGCTAGGCAAATTATTCAAGCAGACTTGATTACTATTACGGATACTTTATGATTCATGCAGAATTATTTTACAACTACTATTAGGATCGATTTAAAATAAACATAGAGAAGACTATTGTTATTACAAAAAATAGATCAAGGAACCGATACTAACAATACAACACAAGTAATATCACTTACAGAAATTACAGTACAGTGAGATCACACCCATAGGAGTTATATTAGGATAACACATTTCACAGCGGGCGTCGTAATTCCATCAGACATAACATTGAATGTTATTGGTAGGAAACGTTAGTTCCATCATAATGCTAACGAAAATATCGATGCCGATGATTGAAACGATGTGAGTGAATTCGACGCCAATGAAACTATTTATAAAATAGATGAAAGGATACGTAAACATCGATGATATGTCAAAATTTAAATTTGTAATTTTATAGTTACAACACTAAGCTTTTTGGTAGCAAAATATGAGGAAAGAATTAGTGATAATGACGGAAGAATTTAAAAATGTGTGAACAGATCAAACGACTTATTGGAGGTGTCTGTCTTCGATATATTATATGAACATTTAACTTAACTTATGTGTTGCAGGTTTGAAGACTATGTATTTGTTTTAGACTACTTAATATATTATGTAATCACCTCTTAATTATTAGTTCAATTTTATTAAAAAAGCTTCTCATTTAACCAATATATCACAAATCGATCCCGTAACAATTTCAATTACTAATGTATTTTTAGATTATATTTATTCAGCTATTCATAAATCAGTCAACACATTCTTTCAATGTTTTTCACCTAAGATTATAAAAACATGTGCTGTAAAACAAAACATAGATAAAGCTTCTAATAAAAACGTCAAGAGTTACCTCCTTATTACGAACTAAAAATATGGATTTTCAGTCATGACGCATGACTTGATTTTATTTATACGCCAACACATTAATGTCTCTTTGTGTGAGAGATACTTCACTTTGCTTTATGACTCGAAGTTTGATTGTTAGTGTTCTATCTAGCGATGGCAATTCTAGTATGAACACGTTTGTAAGGGTAAATTTGGAAAAAAAAGGCTATATTTTGCTCTTGCCGCTGATAATCTCCACTCACTGTTATGTGAACTGATATGTTTCCTTCTAAGTTTATTGTTATTGTTGTATCATAGATATTTATTATCGCTTTGCCTTATATTACTTTAAAGTTGCGTAACTATTGACATGATAAGAAGAAAAAGGTCTCTATTACTCTTTTCCAGAGCTAGTTCTATGATTCTGGAAATAAATAATATATTTGGGACGGCACGATCTAGTTCCAAACTAAGCACTTGTACCATGGGTAATAGACAATATATATAATTGCACTAATATACTTTTCTTTTTGTAAATACTTATTAGACATAAGAAACACCTAGACAAATATAAACACTTATGTTCATCACATAAATATTAATTTGTAACCCGGGAAACGAGGTCGTGATCAGCACAGAAGTCATCATTCTTAAATTTATTTATTTAGATTGACCCCGGGCTTTATACTCTCATACGAGGCCAGTAAAGACTTCCTTTTAGCTTCACGACTTCCAGGAGTAGCATTTAATCTCAGATAGCCATGTAACAAGTGGACGACATGGACGGATTACTTGGTAAAGGTTGCTGGAAGTCGTTGGATGAAGTCGGCATATAACCGGTCTTTGTGGAAGTCTATGGGGGAGGCCTTTGTTTAAGAGTGGCTCATAATAATATGATGAGCAATATACATATCGATCTTATATTGATCATTTTTGAATCACTTATTGTTCAAGAATTAAAAAAACTGGCAAGAACTGTGCCTGCTTTTTAAAATATTTTTTATGTAAATTTAATTTGTTTTTTTACCAACTTACATGTTTTTAGCTATACTGTCGTAGTTCAAGTTCTAGGGTTAGTGTTTCTGCAGGTACTTACTTTCAGACATAATTACTTTTCCATTACTACAGCCAGTAAACACGTGCGTAGACCACAAGCCGGTAACACTTGTTGCCGACGATGCCGACATGTTTATTACGCTGTTGCGAGCTGAAAGCGACTCGTAAAATGTTCCCAAGGTTAAGTTTGATTGTTCCAAACGTACAGGCTGCCTCTCTTCCAATTATTACGAAGACGAACCCTTACATCCAGGAATTGCAACCTTAAGTGTACAGAATAAAGTATAATTTCTTGTGGATGGTACAGTGTCTAGCAAAACAATTTATGTTGCCCATTGTACGTAAGATTGCAACGCTTACTCTAAATGCGGTTTTGAGGTTAAACTCCTATTTGCTTTTAACGTGATTTAAATAGGTCAAAGTACAAAAGGATTACAAGAATGGATGTTACTACTCTGTGAAGATGAGGTGAAATAAAAATTAAAAGAATCTTATTCTGTAAATGGTTGTTATGAATTCTTTGAAACTAAATGTGAAAATATTGATCGATTTTCACTTATACAATTAATTAATTATCACTCGCTTAAACGGTGAAGGAAAACATCGTGAGGAAACCTGCATGCTTTAGAGATTTCTCGACTGTGTGTGAAGTTTGCCAACCCGCACTAGGCCAGCGCAGCGTGGTGGACTATAGTGGCTAATCCCTCTCAATCTGAGAAGAGACCCGTACCCAGCAGTGTGACAGAATATGGGTTGACGGTGATGATAATGACTGCCATCAGACCACCGGTACTCAATTTCTGGGCAATACCGATATCCTGAGTATAGATGGTGTTGTCATACTTTTTGGACTTCTGGCTTACGATTGTCACAGGTGTTCAACTGGGACCGACAGTTTTATGCGCTCTCCGAGTTACGGAGGAGTCTCGATCAAATCAAATCAAATAGTTTATGTGTTAAGAATGGTAACCCATCCGCAGTCTGACCGCGACTAGCGCAGCTTAACCTTGCAGATCGGTTGATCAACGTAACTATAACTAATATAATAAGCCACGGGCATGCTAAGTTAAATATTTTATAACTAAATTCAATTGACGACCTATGTGGTCTAGTGGTCGAGTGTCGAACTGCTGATCATAAGGTCGTGGGTTCGATTCCTACAGGACACAAATATTTATGTGTCTCTTATTTAGCCTACGTATTTATTAAAAAAAAAAGTATATAAGTATTATATCCATTGTTTAGTACCCATAGTACAAGCTCTGCTTAGTTTAGGGCTAGATGGTGTTGTGTAAAATGTTCCAAAATATTTATTTATTTATTGTTAGAGTTATAGGTATATTGTAATTGTCAGCAATAAATTATTTGATTAAAGGTGCGTTGTAAAAAAAAAACTCAGGTCCATGAACTAGATGACTCATTGCTAACCATGAAATGAGGCCATCACACTTGTGGTAAAAAAGTGTAAATATTATACTGGTCGGTAATTGTTATAATGAAATGAAATCCATGTCATTCTAATGAACGGTAGTGTTTAACGATATTTATTTTATTATTTTATTCCTCCTAAGGTCTTCCATATCAATATAATTTACAATTTGTTTCAACTATGTCATAAGTAAAATCTACAGGATATTGTTAGGTAGGTCCTGAAATATTTTCTGTTTATCTTCCCTGATTTATTTATTTCATTTGGGAAAACAAACAGTAGTACATTATGCATATACATAGGCGTGTTACAATTTAAAGTTAACAAATATACTACCCATTACATTTTCCACAGATTATTAATAACAAAAACTGCAAGCAAACGTAACTGTTACGGTAAAATAAAATAGTAAAAAAAAAGAAAAGAAAAGAAAATACAAAATAATAAATTTAAAATAAAGTTAATAATAATAAATTGTGCTGCCAATAATAGTAAAATAATCTTACGGTATCAACTGCTTATCCTTCAGACTAGTGATTATGTTTTGCATAAATGTATGTTTATTTAATAATAATATGTCGATGTCACTAAATTGTTTATTATATGTGTTTACTAAACGGTGCAACGGGGAACGCACGCCGGAATTAGTTTTACAGAGGCTTGTAGCAAACAGTCGCCTAGTGCGCACTTCCCGACCATGTACTGTTCGAGGAACCAGGTAACATAAACTATTTACCAAATCAGGGCAATCAAACTTATTGCGACAAATTTTGAATAATGTCATCATTTCCAGAAGTGTACGTCTCGATTGTAATGTAAGTAGGTCGTATTTTTTAAGAAGCAACTGGTAAGATGTTTTTTTCCGGAAACACCTATATTGCATAGCACGTAGGTACTTGCGTTGAACTAGTTCAATGATTTCGCTATACTTTGAATAATAGGGATTCCATATTGGTACTGCATATTCCAATTGCGGCCTAATAATGGACTTATATAAGTATAAAAAAGTTGAAGGACGATTGAATTCTCTGGATGCTCTCATGACAAAACCAAACATACGGTATGCTTTATCGACAACATTATCTACATGAATATCTAGGTGTAGTTTCGAGTCCAGCTTAACACCAAGGTCGCGGAGGGCTACTACTTTTTTTATAGCGCTATTAGCCAGATGGTAGTTGAAAGTTATATATATTTTTTTTTGTAAAGGATATAGTATGACACTTAGGCAGGCTGAGATACAGCTTGTTAGAAGTGCAATACTCAGAAAAACGATCAAGGTCCTTCTGGAACTCTATACAGTCGAGTTCACTTGAAAGATGTTTAAAAACTTTTAAATCGTCGGCGTATAATAAAATTTTTGAATTTTGGAAACAATTTTTAATATCATTTATAAATAAAATGAACAATAAGGGACCTAAAATTGAGCCTTGAGGAACGCCAGATGTGACCTGTATACAGCTAGACTCGGAGCCGTTAATGACGACCTTTTGTGTCCTATTAGTTATATAAGACGCAAACCAACGAAGTAAGTCCCCCTGATACCATTATATGCAATTTTGTCAATTTTGTCTGTGATCAACTTTATCGAACGCCTTTTGAAAATCTGTGTACACCGCATTTTGTTGTCTATTATCAATACTATCACAGAGTTGTGATGTGTATATTAAAAGATTACTTAAACAAGATCTATCCTTAACAAAACCATGTTGTTCATTTATTAGAACACGACAAACAACTGGGTAAATCTCAATATGAACAAGCCTTTCAAATAGTTTAGAGAACGCCGATAATATGGAAATTGGACGATACATCTCCACATCATTCTTTGATCCACTTTTGTGAACCGGCACGATATTTGCGCGTTTCCACACCTCAGGAAAGACTCCACGTGAAATACATTTATTAAATATAATAAATATCGGAAAGCATAGCGTACTAAAAGTATTCTTTAAAAATATAGCAGGAATACCATCTGGTCCAGGTCCTTTGGTCGGATCTAGCAGTTTAAGCTCGTTACGTATTTTATCTAAAGAGAAAAACAATTTGCATAAGTGTATATCATGACGAGAACATGCAGCTGGGGGTTCCCATGAAGCATAGTCAAATGTAGAGGGTTCATACACGGAATGAAAAAAGGTAGAGAATAAATTACATATTGTAGTAGGATCGTTGGTTGAGGTTTGTTTGTAATGTATGGTATGGGGAATTCGATAATTTGTTTGCCATGGAAGTTTAAAAATACAACAAACACATGCATACATATAATTATTTAGGTTACAGTTGCTCATAAACACTGCATAATTATAATGCTCTTAATTTTCCACATTAACTCAACTATAAAGGATATACGAAACAAATATCAATTTGTTAAATTACAACTAAAAGTTACCAGATGTTGGCAAGTTTGACATCTGCGTTCTCCCGAATTTAATGAGCCCCAAGGCGGCCACACTAAACAGCGAACATATTCTAAATTTAAAGAAGCAAATCGTTCAGTCGATACATTGAAACGGAAATAGAAGACACACGATCCCGCGGGAAGTCGAACAAAAAACGTAAAGGAGAAACACATGACCTCATTTGTCGCGAAGCGAGGGAATTATTTATTACTTTTGATACCTCTCGCGTTGGCTCCCTCTTTGTCTTTGTGAGAAACATTGTGATTTTAATATCGCTACTGTTTCTAACGGAATTTGTAAATGTGACGCTTCTTCTTAAAAATAAGGAAGGCTTATGTTGAATTTTATAGCTTCGCTTTGATGTGAAAATTAATTTAGTACGCGCTGAAATGATTTGCGTTTATGTAGTAAGGGTTTAAAGTGAAGGGCAATGTTAAGCGGGCACATGAGTACTTAAATAAGATATGTAATATTAAATTTATAGTATTAATAGCTGGGATTACTCTGTAGGATTTAACGAGACAATACAAGCTTCTCTCATAGATCACAAAGACTTAAGATTAAAGCAACCACATTTGACTGATAGATTCGAATGGTAAAAATATTATGATAATAACACAGTTTTTGAGGAAACTTTTTTAACTGTTAACCATGGCCATGAATATAGGGGTCCACACCCTGCACTGAGTAATACTCAAACATTTAAAGAGTCATGTTAAGATATAGTTTAATTTAAGTCTTTATAATACAAGGAATGCTTTCTATAAAAACATGCTTCATTTATTTTAGTACAATAAAGAGTGACGGATTTGTGATGTTATGATTTTGAAATTTAATCATTCCAATATTGTAATTACCATTTTATTTGTGCATTTGAATAGCACAATAGTAGACGTTATGTTATAAGAAATAGAGATTATAATCGAATTTTAAAGAGGCAGGTATATTTTGCCACAGTGTCTGCGTGTGATGCGTCCGCCAGATGCGTCGGCGACGAAAGTGTCGACTAATGACTTCGTGGTGACGATGTAAACATTCGACGGGTAACACTGTCAAAATCATCACGACAGCTTAGAAAAACTGAAGAGTTTGTATATTCCACGTATACATTTACAGACGTTTGTAAATTCCTGTTGTTGAGTAGAATGCGGTAGTGAAATCAATCAAAATCAAAAGAATTGATCGTCTGATTTACATTTATTTACTACTGATAAACTTCCGAGTTATTACTTATGTAAGCCTCATCTTATGATGTCTCAATATCATGAAATTTTGTCAGAAACGTATTCTTTATAATTCACCCCATCTTGTTCAATAATAATTTAACATCCACAAATAAAAAAAATGCATATAATTCAGTAGTAACTCGTGCCTTGAATTCTCAAATAAAAAATATTACGTCCAGCGCTGGCTCATTAAAATCACCATCAATCATTATTTAAAACGCTGAATCACAACTGAACCAACTGATATCGTTAAAATATTTTCTGTAGAAGGTCAAATGAAATCAACAAAAGAAAACGTGAAACCCGATATAACTCTGTCAAATGTTTACTAATGCTCTATGTTTGGCGAAATCAAACACGATTTGAGTGGCGCTCCACAAAAATACAAGCCAAGGGGAGGTAGTAGCGAAATTCAGTGTAAACAATAGTACAAAGACGAGGTAAGATTATTGGAGAATTTGTTTTAAGCCACTTGAGGCTCTTGTAAATATTTGGTAAGCTTTCGTACGCCTTACGTCTGCCATTTCACCTGCCTTCGTCGTGACGTTAACGTTTAATGTTATTTGTTTTGCGATAGAAAATCGAGCCAACAACATTATTTTGAAGTCCTTTTTATAAAATGTTCGAGTTTTTACATGTTTTCTTTCCCTAGAGCCTGCTTTGTATCTTAGTTTGTAGAACTTGAGATTATTTTATACTCGAATTTCTATTACTACTTCGTTTATTTTTCTCAAGTAAAGTAAAGTTATAAAATATTCCTTAATGTTCGAAGTTTCAATTTGTGTCCAATTAGCGGTAGCATACCATGGAACTATAACATTCCAATGACTAGTGAACATCAGTACATCTCTGCCTTACCTTGAAGGGAATACGGGTGTTATAGCATGTTATAATAATTACTAATTAATAAATTGCCTTCTAAAGAGTGTTATCTCTTTCAGCAGTTTTAAGTCTCCACTTTCAAATTATTTAATTGAAAATTGTACATTTTTCGATTGAGACTGGCATTGACTAAGTGTTCGGCGACATTAGAATAAGTTAATACTATTTTCATGTAAGTGGCACTGTATGTCTTTTTGCAAATAACATTCTTAAACCCCACATGTCTCCGAATTTAAATAAAATATTTTTTGAATTGCCTACGATTACATGAAGCCAGGGAACTCATCTGGAATATTAGTTTCAGAATCATAATCATCATCATTGATCCCATTATAATAAGTTCTTCGACAAGAAGGTGTATCTCTCCTTCAGCATCATAGAATTTCGCAAAGAACTGAGCAGAGGAGCTCTCTGCTAAGTCCTTTGAAGCTAATGTTCTATCAGACCTAAAAATACTGAAATAAATAAATATTATATGTCACAATGCTTCAAATATATATTATTAGTATTTAATGTACCACTATATGCGATTATGTTGAAAGCTTGAACATAATTTTCGGCAGGAATTCCGAGTAAACTGGATTAATTTCTGCTAATGGCCTGGAAATGGTGACAGCGGTCGGGAAACAAATATTGTATGACTTCAGTTTATTGTAATAATAATAATAAATTTATTTTCTCACCACAATATTACAAAAATTACAAAACTAAAACAATTACAACAATTAAATTTCATATTGTGGGAGACTGGTGCCTAAGCTAGGCTTTTGGTCTGTATTTCAGGTCACCAGGTCTTCCATGTATTATAGAAAAAATAGGTATTATAGAAAATAATTATGAGTTTCGGTTATGTGGGGTCGGTTTTTGAACTGCCCAATGTACCTACTTAAAAATCTTCTTTATATTACATAATAAAAGGGAAGATAACACAGTGGAAGACACACATAATTATTTAGCGGTCCCCAGCAGTGAGACAGTATACAGGTTAATGATAATGATCTATACATATATGTTGCCTCATTACCCCAGTGGCCGTCTGCACGACTGCCGCACTAGAGGTCCTGAGTTTAATTGCAAGAACGAGCAAACTGTTATTGGGGTTTTCTATGAAGTTCACAATAGCAGCTCAGCAGCAGTTTTAATGGGACCATGAGACCTGCAGGTATACAATTAATACAAAACCTTTCGGGGAACAGCCATGATGTAATGCTTATATTTTTTTTTTGTTGCTTCTTTATTTAAGACCAAAAGAGACTACGTAGGCGAAGCAGGGAATTATAGTGTGAAGGCTTTTTTTTATTTTTTATACCACTATGTTGGCAAACAAGCATACGGCCCACCTGATGGTACGCGGTTACAACCGCCTATAGAAACTTGTAACACCAGGTGTATCACTTGGCAGCGTTCTGTTATCAGCGGTATGTCAAAGTCCCCCCACCTTTCCTCGCGGAGTACTGGCAACCTTGCTTACCGTATGGAACACAACACAGCTCAAAGCAGTGTTATTTCACTTCGATTTTCTGCAAGGCGGAGGTACTTCCCCAATCGGGCAGCTCCAATTTGAATTGAATTACTCCTACTATGTTCTACCTCTCTTAAAGAAGGCTAGTGTATTCTAAGATAATCGTATATTGACCGTGTATAAGAACACAAAACTTCCTCTTCGCACACTGAAAATAAACCAGATTGTAAAAGTCAAGAAACCCATCCACTTGGTATCCGAAAGACGGATCACTAGATCCTAGCACCAAGTCATGTGAGGGTGGATACCCTGATATGTCATGTAGGACTGGATTTCAATCCGGATTCTTTTTTTTTTAGCCAACTATTTACATTTATATCAGTATTAAAAGTATGGCGAGCGCTCTAAAGAACGTCACATACGGCGAGGATACTATAATATTTTATAATAAGATAAAATATCGCTCACTACACAGTTTGTATGAACTATCACAAACGGCTAAGATACTATTAATATCATATTTTATGCTAAGATGCCGAGCGATGCAATGATATCATCTTAAGATGCGAAATATATCTTAACAAGCTATTTTAACTAAAAATGAGAGAATGAATGGAGCGGATATAACTTAAGTGTGTGATACCTTAACATATACAATAATATTTTATATCCAGGCATCTTAACATAAAATATTATAGTATCTTCGGCGTGTGTGACGCCCTTAACGGGGAGCGACGTAGTGTTCGTTTCTGTTCGCTGCTGGTAGTGTTTGTTTCTGTGCTGGACGAAAGTCATTGCCCGGCAATCTGCAAACAATCATGCGATTAAAACCAGAATTAATTACTGACCACTGTGTTGTGATACACAAATCCGTTGTTCTTATACCCACACGTGTTATCAATCAATGCAAAGCTCGGTCTTATGAAGGCGAACAGACAGACAGTCGTAAAACTCCTAATGTGGACTGATTGAAAACACGTTCAGGCGTTCATCCATCCGTACGCGGGCTTGCTTTTAATTAGACGAGGTACGAGTATCATATGCCGCAAAGGAAATACATGTGCATTGCTATGACGAGGGAAATTTAAACTAAATTCACAAAAAATAGACGATTTTTTAATTTATTAATATATATTATAAATAACTCATACTATCTAGATAAATACGAATGTCTCGTTTTCATGCCTATACCGCTGAAACAATTTTGATAAATTTTGGTATAGAGACAGATTGGAATTTGGAGATGACCTTTTGTTTCAAAAAGTCTTTCGCAATGCGTATGAAACCGCGGGCAACAGCTAGTTATCGATATGAAATACAAATACCTAAGGCTTAAAAAAAAATTATTGATGATGTAATATTGTTGTTTGTTGAACGCTTTTAGGTATTTACCGCATTATGATAGCAATGAAAGGAAGTAAAGGTTTCCGTGTCAATGAATTTCGTAGTTACGTGTTGACCGCATCTTTAAACTGCAGTGTAACCTCCTTCTGATACCCCTGAACCAAAAATTACAGATTGTAACTACCTTATGACCATTTTAGTCCATAACCTTCTTCATCATTAACGACACTGAGTTTTATACTTTTAACATACAGCCCGTAATATCTATAATCATTATGTCATAATGTTCACATTTGCTAAAATGAAATATTTACGAAACGCGCAAAAGGTAATGCCTTAAGGTATAATTTCCTTGAACAGTTGAGCATTTAAGTTCAAGTGCATAAATCCATCAGTCGAAGTTAAAAGACGATTACAAAACAATTTTGAAATTTAAATTCGATTATTCATTTTTTCTTCGATACGGTAGATAAGTAGAGGGTTTCTCCTCGCAACATATCAGACACCGGAATTATATCGACGGTAGTAAGTTATCTTTGGTCGGCCACGGTTGCCATATTATTAACGTCAAAACATTGATATAACACGAGGCTCCTTTCCGCAGACATGTCTTCCAAACCGCACGTAGCAATCATCATTACGAATCAATCGTTAAAAGGCAGATGTGTAACAGTTACACTTCATCAGTCCTCCACGTATTTTTATTTTAAAAACGTTATAATCTAACCACAAACGCCCCACAAAATCAAAGTTTCTAAAGACGGAATAAGGTTGAAAATGGAAGAGCAAGAAAACTGAATATCGGTTTGAATACGGAAAGGGTTGAGTGCGACTGGCTATCTCAACGTCATCCTGTGGATCCCTATATTTAGAATGTCACTTAATAGCGTACAATTTTGCAGGCAATACCGTCGATTGTGTAGGTGCATTCAGAGGAAAATGCTCGACGGAACGGAAAATTTGTCGCTGCCATTATTCGCACTAGCGCTTCGGACGATTAAATTCGGCTCACCGACGAGTTTAGTACTATAGTGTACACGAAACTAGCTTCAATTGACACATTGGAGGCAGTTATCTCCGCACAATTGCATTCGCCACTTCCTTTGAATAATTTTAGGGTTCAAAAACCCGATAGAAGTAAATATTCAACAGAAAATTATACATGATTCATTAAGCACGCGAACTTTAATGTTGTCGTGTGTGTCAACTAAATTACCCAAAATTATCACGATAATCTAAACAATCCAAAAGTGTCCAATAAAGCAATTAAGTCTGTTTGAAAACATTAAGTCAGTGAATAAAATGATCTCCTGCTCTCAAAACGAGATTTCTGATTCTGAATTCGATTGTGACTGAATTGTAACTTAATACTTTGGCGCCATCACACTACATTTTGGTAGCGTCTTCTTGGTTTCACGCAGCTGTCATAATGACAAAGTGTTTACAAAATGCTACAACTTTTTTCTTTACCTTTCGTCCTGCATGTTTTTTTAGGGGTTTGCTGGTTACTTTATGATCATTCTCCAAGGAGGTAGACGTCTGTGTTGTTTGATATGTTAATATGAATAGGTATTATTACATTAATTTGAATTTTATTATTAATTAATTTGAATTTTATTATTAATTAATTATTAAATATAACATAAAAAAACATGAGCTTTTCAGAATCAAATGATAACGATTGGGTAAAGTTAATTCATCTATATTTTAGGGTCAGTAACGCGCAAGTCATACTTCTGGTGTTGCAAGCGTCTACGGTAGCTACGGTGATCGCTTACCATCAGGTGAGCCGTATGCTTAGCAAAGAAGCATACGTAGTGGTATAAAAAAAACATCACCAAACCACGGTCTTCTTTCCTTTAGGAATCATTTTCGTCAAGTTTTGAACCTAGTTTTTTAAATCAGATAACGTAGATCAAACCCACATATTTCCCAATTCGAACATTGATGCTATCTTTAATACCCCTTACAAAATAACAAGGTCAGTAAAAGATTCCGTAGTAAATAAAAAGATTACGATAGAAGGTTAGTCGGGTCTACTTTCTCCCGCGTACCTTTTTATCCTGACAGACAATAGCAGACTTAAGTTCGGCACCGTCTTCATTGCAGTAAGACTCCCGGCATTTATTCCCAAAACGACGTAAAGTAGATAAGCCCCTACCGTGTAGAAAAATTCCCTTTTAGATTTATCGGTAATCTCGTTTGTTACAGCTTTTATTGTTTCTGTGAACAATAATGAATTAGACTTACTTGCTCACATTATTTGCTTAGGCCCGGCGTCATTTTGTTTACTTTGGTAACTGCATATACCGTCAGGGGAGAGTAGGGTTAGCTAAATCAATGCGGTGGGCGTTCTGCAAGGGGATTTCTAGATTTATCGTACTTTGTTTTGCGTTGTACCATTTTCATTTGGATTCGCACAAAAATCTATGAATTTCCTTTGTTCGATTCAGTAAAACACAATTTCATCGGGTGAATCTCGTTATGAGAGACTTTGATGTAATAAAAGAAAAGTTTTTGAGAGAGAAAAGCAATGTTAACATTCCACACGATGTTCGCGGCCATTTGATCACTAACGAGACGATTCCCGGAAGCTATAATACTTTGTTACTTTTGTGAAATTAGGTTGTTATTTTTCACATAAATTGTTAGAAGCGTTTTAATTAGGATGTGGACTCTTCAACGGAATATGAAGACATTATCATTTTCAAAGTTTTCTTTGTAAATTAATTACTAACTGTGACAGGCAATTCTTTTTGTCAAATTATTAACGAAGTTAAATTTTCTGTATAAAATTAATGTGCTTTTACAGTTCACGCTTATAAAAAAATATAAAGAACAGCAAAAACCACAAAAACGATTTCCTTATGACCGTTACTGATTATTTAAAGTGCGTTACTGAAATAATTTCGCACTAATCTTAATTAACCTTTGCATTTAAATATTTCCCACGACGTTACATTATAGTTTATTTTAAATATGCTCGGATTTCTGTGTCATTAGCTCGTTATTCCACAAAATTCATCTGACGCCTTTAATGAGTCGCATACATTTCGGTGGCGTGTTATGGAATCCAACGTTACTACATTTGGGGCCAAGCAAACCAAATTAAGCGGGCTCATTAGCGGAGTACTGGCATCTAGAACTACAAGAGATAAATTCACATGGAATCTGATAATACACCATATTTGGATATTAAAACTGTATAAATAACAACCATAGTGATCTGTATAGTGTGGGTGGCGGTTTCGGGTCTTTTACTGGATCGTTATAACTGTTTCTATGGTTTTATGAACTGGTTCTATTTGGTTCATAATCTCTTCATTATTTGGAGACGTTATGGCAAACGAGCAGACGGTTCGCCAAGACAAGAGGAGTCACAAGCGCGTTGCCGGCCTTTCAAAGGGAGTACAATATAGTATTTTACACTTTATCATGGATATAATTATAACATAATATTATACATAGTGATAGCCAAGTGATCTGACTATTGGACTGCCAAATCAAAGGTCTCGTGTTCGAATCGAAGGCACCTCTGACTTATCGAATTCATGTGCGTATTAATAATTAACTATCACTTGCTTAAACGAGGAAACCTGCATTTCTTAGAGATTATTCTTGACGATGTGTGAAGTTTATCAGCCCACACTAGGCCAGCGTTGTGGACAATAGCTTAAGCCCTCCGATTCTGTAAGGAAACCCGTGCTCAGCAGTGGGACAGTTTACGGGTTGATGATGATAACATTATACTATTACTCCTATAGACCTGAAGGGATAGCCGGTATGCTTGTTAGGGGACGAGTTTATTATAATTAATAGCGTGACTCCGAGCTGCCATAAACAATTTCATAGAACAACCTAACAACTTCTCGGTCCAAAAATTAAACCTTGCACTTAGCAGCGTTCTCCCATTCTCTGCATCAATGAAGCAGATCTATTTAGAGCAGTATTTTTGTTGTTTTCCATTAATAATGGGGTAAGAGTCACCTTGCACGAGGGTTGTCAAACGTGAAAGGGGAAAGTTTGTTTGTCGAGTAGATTTCTGATAGGGTTGACGTGGTTTGGTGATGCGACAGGTGTGATATTTCGTTTTCATATATATATTCTATGTGAAGGTGTCATTATTCGACGACGTCTGTGGTCTAGTGGTTCGAGTGTCAGAGGTCGGAGGACCACGAAGTTGTGGATTCGATTCCCACAGGATACAAATAATTATGTGATGAATATAAGTGTTTGTGTTCGTCTGGGTGTTTCTTTTGTATTATAAGTACCTATGTATTTACAAAAAAAAGTATATAAGTGTTGTCTATTACTCATAGTACAAGATCACTTAGTTTGGGACTAGATGGTGCTGTGTAAATTGTCCAAGAATACTGTTATGATGACTGTGTAAATATAAAACGGACAACCCTGAAGCTAAGCTTATACAATCATAATATTCTGTGAGCGAATCTTGATGATAATTAAATAGATTAACAAAACGAGACTAGCTCTAGTCATATTTATACGAGGATGATTAGCCGGATTGGAAATCAACTAGTTGTCAAACATACCATACAAGCGTAGGTGAACAGTAATGAACCACAGTTCGGGGGTATATTTAGTAGGTACCAATGGGGAGGAGACTATTGCAAACTCCACAAATCCAAACTCATAGCTGCTATTGAGAATTTCATAGAAATAATGAATAAATCAATGCTTGACCTCGAATTCGGACCCAGGACCTCAAGTACAGCAGTCGCGCTTGCGTCCCCTAAAGCCAATTATTATTATTTGGTGAAGGAAAACCTAGTGAGGGAACTAGTTTCTCTCAACCAACGGCACATCAAGTCTATCTATTTATCTATCTATCAGCTGCCGACGTCCACTGCTGAACATAGGCCTCCCCTAATGATCGCCACAAAAATCGGTCTTGCGTCAGACTACATCCAGCGACTCTCTGATACCCTCACGAGGTCGGTCACATCAAGTCTAATATGAGATAAATGCCCAGTAGTGAGAGAGTAAACGGATTGCTAATAATGATAATTTTAAAACTATTAAGCGAATGATATGAAACCTTCATGCATTCAATTAGGTTTAGATTTTCATAGACAAATTCTAATTTTATGCAATCAGTCTAGAGTGTGTACCATAAACATGGAGTAACCTAATTTCGACATTGGATACATTTAGGTTGAATGAGGATCAAAGATTAATAGGGCTTTGGTATTCTGATGAGTTTACTAGAAACTAAATTAAAACTGGTGATAATTATAACGTGTTATCTGTAGATCGAAGTTTATCATAGTTTTATACGTATCAGAATTCATTTAGATGCTTAATAGATTCTGAGGCCTAGTGGTCATAACGTCTGGTGTACCTAACCAGAAGACGCAGGTTTGAATCTTGCCCGCGGTCGATATTTTTTTCTTCGCTTAATAACTTTAAACTCTTAGTATGGACATGGCCAAAAACACAAAACATAATAAACGTCAGACTGTCGATAACGTCACTGCGTACCATTCACGTCACCAAGTAGGTCAGGGGAAAATATAGTACAAGTGTGGCTTCAGCATGTGACTTAGTTTTCAGGGGAAAATATGAATTAATTACATTCTCAATACAGAAGAAAATACAAGTGTAGCTTCAGCACGTGAATCAGTTGTCAGGTGAAAATATGAATTAATTACATTTTCAATACAGAAGAAATTAGAAGTGTGGCTTCAGCACGTGAATCAGTTGTCAGGGGAAAATATGAATTAATTATATTCTCAATACAGAAGAAACTACAAGTATGGCTTCAGCATGTGACTTAGTTGTCAGGGGAAAATATGAATTAATTACATTCTCAATACAGAAGAAAATACAAGTGTGACTTCAGCACGTGACTTAGTTGTCAGGGGAAAAAATAAATTAATTACATTCTCAATACAGAAGAAAATACAAGTGTGGCTTTATCATGTGACTTAGTTGTCAGGGGAAAATATGAATTAATTACATTCTCAATACAGAAGAAAATACAAGTGTAGCTTCAGCACGTGAATCAGTTGTCGGGGGAAAATATAAATTAATTACATTCTCAATACAGAAGAAAATACAAGTGTGGCTTTATCATGTGACTTAGTTGTCAGGGGAAAATATGAATTAATTACATTTTCAATACAGAAGAAAATACAAGTATGGCTTCAATCATCATACCATTACGCCTATTACGTATTCCCACGTATTCCTCGAAGGGTTAAGCAGAGGAGTAGTTATGTATGTAACCTACAGTTCGTATGTTTAGGTCCCATGTAATAGCTGAAGAGCCTATTGCCACTAACCGGACACTTCAAAACTCCGAGCCGCTACTGAGAATTGAATAGAAACATCAATTAACTTTGTCAAACCTGAGAATTGAACCTAAGGCCTCTACCCTAGCAGTCGCTAACTAACTCGCACTTGTCTAATAAAGCAGTGGCTTTAAAAATAATAATAACTTGATTTGATTATATGTATGGTCCACTTATGGTGTCGTTTAATAATTAATTCACTTAATTGTTCCAGTCACACGGCTTAATAATTTCCTATGCTTTTGTGTATACTGCGCATTAATTTTAAGAAGATTGGCGTCCACTCGTGCGTATTTGATGGAGAACAGTAAACAGATAAACACTGTGGAGCCTTTGTTATGACTATACAGGATTTAAGCAGCTCGGTTACTCTTGTTTAACATGGAAAATAAAAATAAATACCAGTCTACATTAAGATTTATATGAAAGGCTCGTGGTAAAGTAATAAGGACACTGATCAACCGATCTGCAAGGTAAGCCACGGTCAGTCTATGGATGGATTCTTAATGATATGATATGATACAATATTTATTTAATTCTTGATACAAGTCCCATATAATATAAAATACTACATTAATACAATAAAATATAACTTAAACCAATAACAATTAAAATAATATACATAGGTAAACAATAAACTAAGCACAGATAATACGTCTTGACTCTTCTGTTCCTCAAAGAGTACGTAAAAGCCGTCGATCTTCGTTTGTTATGCCTATGAGAATCATTAGGGAATCAAGAGAACCAAACCACAGATAAGGATTAGAACCAATCTGACTAAAACTCAGATAAGCAGTCTATCCTCAAGATATCGATATTGCGCAGAAATTGGGTTGTGGAGGTCTTATGACAGTTGCTTTATATAAAATACTGAAATTCATATTATATATCTGGTAAGACTGGAAGATATAAAACAAACCTTTGGCTAAACACTCGACGAAAAAAAAGTAACAATAAAACTAGTGAGACAAGTAACACAACAATAAATTCTCAGTGATACGATATAAATATCGTTGTCTTTTTCCCGCGTTTGTCAGCCTGTACTTTGTCATTGCGATAATTAGGACGTACGAGTCTTTCTCTTTGTCTCAACATTTTGTTATGTTTAATTTCATTCGTTCAACCGCGTCTTCGCCAATTAAGTCTGAGTGACGTCACGTATTTTTGTAGGGGTGAACTGTCTGTTAATTTTTGGCGGTGTACAATCTTGTTAGAAACTCAATGTAGCCAGGGTTGCTACTGTTTCTTTGTAAAAATTGTTTTTGGTTTTTGGGAAATTGCATCCTTGTTGGATGTAATAGATGATCTTTTAAACCTTAAGATCTTTTAGGCATTCACTGACGCTAAGGTATAAGCTTGTGGAAATTAACAACCAGTCGATTTCCTTCCAAAGTAGAAATTATCGGAAAGAAAAGGAATTATCTATTGTGCCGCTTAAGAGGAAGTATAATTATAAGTCCAATCCGCTGTAATTTATGTTCATATCTATATCGGATATGATAGTAGAATTCGAGGGCACGTTGGGGTGGAGGCGAAGGGATTGGTTTCTATTTTTGTTTCAAGTCTTACACAGATTTTTTTTTTATGACCTACACGTAGTGGTCTGGGTGTTTGTGTATGTGTAAATTAGTTTTTATCATATAAAATGTAGGAGAAAATTATTGTGTCACAAAGTCTAAAAAAAATAAACAAGAAAAATGCACAGTATATAGGTTTTTTGATCTATATCTTATTTTCATTAATAATCACATCGTATTAAACATCAATACAATAGATTAAAACCTATACAATAGTCCAACCGAAACAATCCTGTCTCTGCTACTCAGAAACATCCGTAGCTCCCCCACAATGAAGATTATACTTGAATCAAGCGACCGGCGTCCCACAAAAGCAGGCGGGATCGTGACGAAACAATAATTATATTTAATAATTACCTTATCAAAGACGGTGTAATTTGTTTGGGCTGATTCAATATCGATATAATTCGGTTAGTCAGCTGTCTGATTGATCAAAGGCCAAGAAAATAATGGTCTCACCATTTGTTCACGGTAATTAAGGAATTTTAATGAGCTTCGATATTTTTTGATGTTCATTTTGTTTTTGATATTTTTGTAGCAGTTGTCTACATGATTTTGATGATTTTTTTCTGGCTATGTATGCTCTTGAGATAATAAATAGACGCTGACTCGCGATGTTATGTTTGCGGTTCCAGAATGTAGCGTAACAAAAGAAAATTAAATTAAATATATGTTAAATAATATTCCAGGGTCTCATGACTTAATAAGTACATGATCTGCAGTTATTCAACGCTCACCTCAGTCAGCTTATGGATGAGTATGTAGCAGACCAAGATCCATTGTGCGTCGAAAAAACTGTCGATCCCAGTTGTCATACGAACAATAACAATCGTATATAACCCGAAAATACTGACAACCCAATAAAAGTAGGTCAAAACTCGATTCCATCTCCTTAATAACGGATTTAATATCTATCAACTGAAGAGCTTACGTCACCAAGCTTACCTGTGGATAACCACAGATACCTTATGACGTCATAACAACCGAGTTATTTTATCGCTGCAACTTGCACTTAGGTTTATGTGTACTAAAATTACATCATCGCCATGAAACAACTTTGTTGGTGATGGATAGCTCGATGTTGAAAGGCTATTGATGTGAAAAAGCTCTTAGTTTTTCACGAGTGTATTACGTAAGCTAGGAACTTCATTTTTTATGGGCTTCCTGAGGGTTGGTTCATTAAGATGACTGCTGGATCTAGGCAATTGGGCCAGCAATCCCAACTTAACTTAAACCAAAGCCATTCAGTATTCCATCATGATATTTTTTTTTTTTGCAAAACAAACATTATTTATTTGCGACTGATTTATTGGAGTACATTTTAATTATACACAAAAAACTGGGAACTTAGAAATAAATTAAATTATCTAATAACAAACTAAAACTTAATAGACTAGAAAGGAAATTATTAATTTGCAATAGATACCTTTTCTTTTAAAATGTCATTTGATCAGCAAGTTCGATCTTTAAGTTAAAATAATGACGTCGTTTAAATAAGCCTTCTGCAACCCCGTCTCCTCAACTTTGTGGTAAGTACTATTATTTCACATGAAGTTCATTACAAACCAATAACATACTGTTCAATAAAACTAAATGATTTAGTTATAAAACGTAACGAAGTTCCATCTCTGAAGGATATATAATTATGTTCAATGTTGAATCGGACAACTTCAGTGGAAATGATAAAGTTCGCATTCATTGACAGAAAAAAAGCATTCTCTATAACAACAGCTCGTTGAAAGTTCAGTCAGTTTCCAGTTCGATTTGGGATTAAACTCTTTCTGGTTTTTCTAGAGAAAAACTGGCAAAAGCTATTTAACTTTGCAAGCAAATAATAGTTGGCTATCGCTCTCCAATTTGCATGCACAAGCGTGAAACGCAATAGGAACTCTGTTAGACATTTTGTTATACATACGTAATTGAGAAGTTTCAGGGACTCTGTTGAAATGAGTCGAAAGAACATGGCGTGGGATTAGTATCCCGGAAATTGGGAGTCTCCCAAATCCCTAAAAGGATGGGGAAAGTTGTACTTTTGTTCAGTTACCCTTTTGCTAATAACAGTAATGAACGGTAAAGGTCTCAATATGACATTAAGTAAGTTTTTAAACATTAATCAGCCACATTGAGTTTGTTAACGGGAAAGTCTCGTCAGTCCCTTTCAATGATATTTTATTGACAGCTATAGGAGTTAATGGAAGGGAGGTGTCCTGCAGTGGGTTAATAAAACTACGAATTATGATAATGATGATGTATGAATATCGTACATAGAATGAGAATCCTTTATATTAATAAACATGGTAGTATTTAAACAGATTGACAAGCAGTTTATTAAACATAATAATTATATTGTTTTTATCAACCGCTTAAATGAATGTTACCTGCAATATGTGGCAGTTGAAATATTAAGAAGTTAGAACACTTTGAATAAGTCAAATACAGTTTCTTCTCATATTTGAAGAGAAATTGATATAGAACACGCCTATAAAGTTTTTGAGGACACTATATTAGCTGTGTGCCGAACAACTTCGTTCTTTCTTCCTTTTTTATGAGCTATGCTCTTGTTAGCGCCGCAACTTCCACAGCTTTTTATTGTAGCAATTTCTTGGACCTCCATATACTTCGCGATCTTCAGTTTCCCCTTGATTCGTGTAATTAAGGTATGTATCGGCCTACTCCTCGCTTTCATTCCCTCTATCTTTTCTTCCATATTAAATCATCGTAGTGTATAAAGTGGACTTCCATTTTACATCTTCTAGTTTCTATATCACTTTAACTACAGACATAGTATTATTTTCGTTGAGCATTGTAAGTTATTTTAAAGCACGTTCCAAGATTAGCATAAAATAGTGGAAAACTAGCAGCTCAAGATATAATTATAAGAACATAAAAGAATGAATACATCTGCCAATTCCGAGCACTCCACTTAGTGAGGGAATGTTTTTGCAATTGAAAGTTCCTGTTTCGATTCGCCTCAAGGCGGTGCTTTGAATATTAAATGACGAATGACCCGAATGCAAATTAAAAACTGCTAGAATTTTTGTACCAATGAAAAAGTATTTTTTTAAGTTCAAGTTTTTGACCGAAGAAATACATCTGAAGGTAAAAACAGCGCGTATTTTTACAACTACATTTTTTATAGTTTGTGATATTCTAGAACTATATTATTATTCTCCTAGCGTTTTTCCAACTAAGTTTGGGTCGGTTTTCAGTCTTATCAGAAGCAGTTGAAAACCGATAGTCATCAGCTTCGCAGCGCAATTTTTGAGCAATACTGATATCCTAAAGATAAACTGGTTGTGACATTTTAAAAGTTTCTATATTCTCATGTTTTGAGAATTCTACTTCTATCATTATCTAATATTTCTGACTCGAACTACAGAGGAAAAACATTACAGTACTTACCTACTTACTTTGCTACCATCTATACGTAGTCCAGTGGAGTCGGACGCATCGTCCGAAGTCTTTTATTTAACGCAAACGAGCCTTGCTACTCGCTTGCGTGATTGTAAACAGCTTTCAGTCGATTGGAAACCTGAATTTCATTGTCCGTGTTGGTAAATTGGAAATGGGTGTAGTGCTGACTATACTTGTCTTGTCTTGTACTTTTAAAAATGTAATTTCGTTTAGATTTAAGTAGATAAAGTTAGACTAAATTAATTACAATTTTTTAAAAGTAAATTATAAAGTATTGATTTCTAATACTTACGCGAATATAATAGGTATTAGATACAATATTCGCGTAAATGTTAGAAACAATAAATGACACTGAAGGGATTCCTCAGACTATTCCAGTAGAGGTCTTTTGGTTTTAGTTTGTAAAACTGTGGAAGTTTATAAAGACTGCAGATCCCATAGATTGCTGTGGGCTACAAAACTTTACTTATAAGAAACCTAACTGACATAGTACATACTATACACACACTCGCGCTTTTTCCCACAACTCGTATGGGCAGAAGGTTTAAGACAAAAACTACAGAATGCAACTTTTTACAATTCTTGCTTGCTTCTTTCACATCTTATAACGTGACGACACGTTTGCTTCAGAGGCTGAACGATCAACTTCTGCGTTACGGGTTGTGGGTACCGATCCCCGCACGGAGCAAATATGTTTCGGGTCGTATCTACGAGACTCGAAAATGTCCTGTATGGGCCAAGTTTAAAAAAACCTGACCTACTTGAATAACCTCACTAATAAATTCAGTGTATGTCTTTCTCAGCTTCCTCACCGTAATCACCTGATGTCTAACGAAGCACTAGTACTATATACTGACATAGGCCTTATAATTCCTTTAATTATTCCTAAAAAACACGTAAATGTGAATCGATAGGACTAGAAATTAAAATAAAATAAACTCACACCGTTACTAAAATATATTAATAATAAATAAATACACGAGACATTAATCAATGTCATTTCAATATTAAAACGATTTCCACTCAAATAGAAAACAATTGAATAGAAAATCGAATAATTGATATAAACCACGCGTTCATATCAGTAATCACGTTAACAATCAATGTCTATAAAGTATCATAATTTTGACGGTAATAATTCATATAAAGGGTAGCAAATGGAATGTGTATTTCGATATATTTATTATCATCATGACGTGGCGGGTTGGGACTGGACAATATATCTCTTGGGGCGGTCAATGCCCATGATTCTGTTTTCCTTCATTTCTGACAGCGCGAAAATCGTCAAGGGCCATTTGTTGGCAAATTTACGGCTCATGAAGCTTGAATGTGTGAAGGGTTCTGAGAATAAATCCATTCAAAATGTTCTACGGAATATAGTATGAATTTATACAAATACTGTATAGCATGTAACAATAATGACAATGTTTTTTTACAGTATACTAAAATCATATCACTTTAATTTTCCTTTGTACGGTTTTTACGATTTAATACCTATTACGGTCCGTAAATTATAATTATCAATATCAATTGTATTATATTTAACTTTTAGCTATTCTTATATTATAAGTACACAATAAAATTATTAAAAACGAATCATCTTTCCTGTGACCTTTTGACATTTCTAGAAAAAAAATTACACATTTACCAAAACTTCTGCCCCTACCATTGTCGCCATGAATGCACCGAAAATTTCACCGTCGATTTCATATCGGTATCGGGCTAATCATCGATATTACACAGATGACTGATTAAGCAATTTCTCGCTCCACTAATCACATGCACACAGACGCATTTCATTACAATATATTACAGAACAATAAGGTAATTTAGCACACTTCCTACCGAATGGGGCAGGTATTTATTGTGGCTGTCAAGTGACCAATGTGTACATTGAGAGAAATAATTAATTGTAATTGTAATTTGTGGTTTTGTTACCAAGATAATTGAGAGAACTACCCGCATTTTCTAATCATTTTAACTGTGGAATAAAGTAATTCAAAATTCTATACTTAATCTGAAGGTAACTTTTGTGAAGTAATGTTATTTTTACCCCTCATAAAAAAATACTGCGACGCGACGGTTTCCTTTTGCGGTTGATAATTATGCTGAAAAATTGGATTGGATTATTGATTTATGAAAACAATTATGAAGCTATGACATACATTACAATCAATACAATCCAATATCCTAAAATTACTATAACAGACTAAATGAACACTCATCCACCTGGCAAGTAAGGTTAAGCTGCACTAGCTTCGTTCAGTCTGTGGATGGATGTCCATTCTTATCTCATCGAGACGCCCCGTGCCTCGGAAAGCACGTAAAGCTGTCGATGTCGGTTGTTATACGAACACCGTTAAAATCGTGGTAGGCAAAAACCCAAACTGCCTGACAACCAGTCTTTAGGATATCGGTACCCAGAAAATTGGTTTGCAGAGGTCTGATGGCTATACTCAATAATGATGTTCAGCTACACCAAGTTAGACTGAAAGCTGACAACTACATAGTTGGTAAAAGTCTAGGAGGATGAACTAAATGATTAAAGAAATTTTCATTGTAAAAAATAATATCGTATTATGAAACGGATATTCTAATAACTTGAAACTCAATATTGATCCTGGGAGTGCCCCGGGCAGTGAACTAAGTTGTGATACAGAAAGAAAATTAATTAAGAAACTTAATTTCGCAATATTGTATTTTTAAGATTACCTACTTTGTTTCAAAAATATTCCCATCTTATGTTTCCTGTGTGCTTTATTAAAAATTGATAAGCGGAAATTAATAAGTATCTTCTTGTTTAATTAATGATCACGGAAGGAATTTTTGATGTATAATTTCGCATTTTTCATTTCTTTGTACCTATCAGTTAATGAAATAAAAAGTAATAGGCGTATAAACATTTTTTTTGACGTATTAGTTTTATGAGTAGAAAAGAAAATATTTTCCTAATGTATCTAATGTATTAATCAAATGTAATTACATTTTTATGAATAGGCCGCGCTGATTGACTCTTAACATGATGTCTTTTAACGTTGTGTAAAGATATATCCCTCTGTTTTTTAACTCCAAGCTGCAGCCTGCATATATTTCTAACTTTTCCCACATAAGGAACCTTTATATCCTTATTTAGCTTAAGTAGAGGAAGACCATCCAAGTTTGCGCACGTAGCGCATTGTGATTAAAATAGGGAAAGCGGGTAAACAGGAATAGTACCGGTAGCAAAATAATTGTTGCAAGGATCGTGAAACTTAAACAGGGTGCGCTATGTCATTAAACTTTCCGCGTAGAAAAGGTCGTTGCTATCGGTACATTTGCATGTGCATTGTCAAACCGTATCGGGAGTTCGCAACGAACCTGACCACTGGGCACCGAAACAAACTTTTGTCATCCCAGCATTTTGCATATTCCGATTTATACCGAAGAAGCGAGTTTTCAACTCGTTCATTGCTGTGTTCGATGTAATTTGAAATCGTTTTACCAAGTTTGCACGGATGGAAATGATTTTGTCGTATGTTAAACGATTGGGTGCGGAAATAGAAAATGGAAGATTTCTTTTAAGTCGTGTTTGAAATGTCGAACAAACGCTTTTAATAAGTGTTGGCTGGTGGAGCAAAAAGGAAAAGTAGATTACATTATAGACTAGGTACGTACTGTGAATTTTCTGGTAAGCAGAATTTTATAGTAAATACTAAACAAACTTTTTAATTCCCTTTCTGCCGGAAATGAACAAAGTTGGTCATATTTTTTTAATAATAATGCTTGCCTACATTTTCATTACCCACCATGGTGGTACTTCAAGTCATAAACAAAGTTTTTAAATACGCGTCACTAAAATAAGTTGACGCATTTTGCAGTAAACCCAGCTGTAGTCGGAGGCAAATTCTTTCACATTTTACCATTAAAATATTCACACAGCGGGAGGTAAAATTAAAAATTTTCTCGACAAAAGAAATGTTTAGAAAATCCCATGCAAGTACGAGTTCTCGATAATTAAAATAACAAACTGCGACCACGCTGGTTTTGACATAACGATTGACGTTTAATTTTAGTACGGAGGAACAAAATAGTAGGTCCCGCACAATGGCAATTGTTTAGACGGTATTTTTTTTAATCGTAATGTAGAGCTGAAGAATTATTACATCATAAAACACACAGGGCCACTAGTGCGCACTATGGCACAGGTTGAGACCCGTATACATGTGACTACACTCTTTATCTGAGGACAGAGAGAGGTTAGGCTATGGTCTAACCTCTCCTCGGATAAACAGTGAAGGACCAGTATGCTAGTCTATGGACATAGCATACTGGTCCTTCACTATTTGAAAGTGTTTAAAAACCGTATTATGTTTTGCTAATAGAGCACTAAAGAACTATCGTAGTTAAAATATTAATAAACAGGGACATATAAAATCCAGTCATATACTAAGATAAACTTTTAGTAAGTATAGGACCAACCCTGAAATCGTGAAAAAACAACTGTACTTCTATTTACCATCCCAGAGTGGGTGAGAGAGATGGTAAAAGTTGATCATAATTATGAGTAAAATGACCCCTTTTCAGGTTTATAGCAAACAAAAACACTGATAGACAAATTGAATGGGCTGTGATATTTTTACTTTCAATGAGTTTTTACCCACACACTTTTAAATAACATTACTTACCCTAAAGCCCCTTAGTTGGTCGATACATAAATTCGATTTAACTCAGCAGAAATTCGAATCTACTTAATAAGTAGAAAGGTTGTAAAGTGTAATTAAATACAAATTCAAGCTTTCATGTGAATTAGCATTCAGCACCATTCATCCTCTTGATTCAAGTAGCTATGAAAAAGCCTTGAAGAGGCTTTGATTAGGAAAACATTTTCTTCGTCTTGAGTACTTTTAACTGTTTAAATGTTAAATCCGGGGTATTTCTTGAATGATTCCTTTGAAAAAAGTAAGAGGAAATGCACTGTGCATTCTGCTTTTAAATGAAATACTTTTATTTGTAAGTATTTTTTATTTATTTATACCGTGTGGGTTTCGTTTTAGAAAGGAACTTTTTTTGTACTCGTAGAGCTAAGTAATTATTATGTTATAGGTAGGTATAACATTATGAACACTCCGTTTCCTAAGATTGGGTTCAGATTTTTAGGTTCACAATGATCTTGCTTAGATTTGTCAAAAGACAAAATATATTCCATTTAATATAATTATACTCTAATTATTTGAATTAAGGAAATTATAAATAAAAAATAAAATAAATGAGTTTATTGCAGAAACTTGCACAGAGAAACTTTTACAGAAAAATGAGTACTTACAGTTTTAACAAGAATTTGAATTATTTTTTATTAAAGTCAACCAGAATACAAAATATAAAACTACAGATACTATTTTTTTATCTCTACATAATTACTTACATATTATCATAAGGATATCAAAACATATTTTTATAAATCTAGACATTAACTTCTTAAAGTTAAAGGAGAGGCAATAGCCGCCATATTTTAAACAGCCAAGCAATAATAGAAAAAAGCTAGTAGGAAACTTCAATAACGCAGCCTTTTAATATTAAAACTTCAGAAAACAATTCGTTTCAATAATGGAGCATTGCCCGAGGGCAGCGTTCAAAATAAAGTATTTAGAGTAAAGCGTAGCACAGTTTATTACGAAATTCATCGTTACTCAAACTTTGTGGATCGATTATTAATTTTTTGTTCAACTAGTTCGATTATTCTAAGGCGGATAATTGGAAAATTGTTCGATAACTTCATTAATTTTGAAAGTTCTTGAGATTAGTTTGTTGTTGTTTAGGGTTATTGGTTTTATGTGCAATGTGTACCTACATACATTATGTATGAATCATGTTAATTCAAGTAACCGTCAAATTCAGTAAGCAGTTTGACGACAATGACAGAATAAAAAAACATTCAGGGGTTCAAAGTAAATGTGTTTCTATTGTAACTACTAATTTGATCCTTGAAATTAAATTCCGATGAAATTGTATCTAATTTCATTGTAAGTGTATTTTTTTCTTTTTTTAGATTTCAAATATGACCATAGTCCTTAGTAAATATTAAAAAGGTTCACCAGCACGTCATTTTCATCTTTTCTATGATAATGTCCCAATATCAGAACTATCACAATCGTATTTTCTAAATTTATGGTGATTTTATTGATGATGTCATAAGTCCTCTGGGTTTGAAACCTTTAAAGTGGCCAAACTGATATAAACAAACGTTTAACGATATTTTGACCATTAAATGTTTAATAGTTCAAACCAATGCTAAATTTAAAAAAAAATTAGGTATATCGCGAGAAAATCGAATCTCTGTTTTAGTTTTGTTGGTACAAGTTTCCTAGAGGGAAATCCCTAGGATAAAACGACAGATCTCATAACTAAGAAAAGAAACAACAACATTAACTAAATATTTCATAATATTAAAATTATTTTAAGAGAAGGGCTATATCGAGTGCACAACCCGCTTCGGAGCAACAAAAACAACCAACGTTGATAAAACAAAACTTGATCACAACAATCTCGTTAATGGACGTAAAATATTCAGTTCCCACAAAACATGGACATTTTATTGTGGCTAACATGACCTCCCTTCTTCAATATAAGGGTATACCGTAAAATTTTATTTTATGCCAGTTACTTTGTCCATTGAATACACCTCGTATTATGCTAATACTGTACCGTCACAAAGGCGAGACTGCATTGTGAACTCGCCTACAAATTTGAATAAATATAAACAGTAAACGGGGTAGAATGCATTAACGTTGGCTTAAATTTTAAAAACGTCTCATAGAGTGTTATGTATGGGCTCTTAAGCGCATCTTGAGATATCATTAGGGCAGTCGCAACGTGCTCCGCCGAGATTAAGACTTGTGCTATCTCTGAGATGCCACGACAATGCAACCTCTCTCACTGTAAGTTGGGAAAATTAAAATATAGCTTAAATTGTGTATACAGTCGTGGAATGGCGAACGATATTAACCTCAAATGTGAAATATGCTTGGTTTTGTATATGAACAGTGAACTTACACGATGTAGCTTTTAAGTCTTTTCATCTTACCCAAAGTGCAGTATGTTGATAGTATTTTCATTAATACTTTTTTATCAATTTATACTTCCATGCTTAGAGATTTTAACTTTTAAGCCTAAATTTAAAATGTCCAAACATCAGTTTAAAAAAAAAATTCATAGATCATTACTACTTTAGTTGTAAAGTAGTAATAATCTATGAAATATTTTTAAACAGACAATTTTTACATTTTTTTTAAACAAATTGTTAATTTGTTGTTGTTAATAAATACTTATATTTACACATGGAAACTAATCCCGCCAGCAAAATAAATAAGAGCTTTACATTGAAAAACATCATCATCAACCCATATACTGTACCACAGCTGGGCACAGGTCTCCTCTCAGTATGAGAGGGATTAGGCTATAGTCCATTGAATATCATGTCTCAATGTTATTATTGTAACCAGCTAACGATGATGGAAGACTTTGTGAGGAAACCAATACATCTAATAAAGAACACAAACACATAAACTTTATAGAGGTTTTTGCCGTTTCACTGAGTCCACCGACTATAGTCCGGGGGATTCTAGTCCACCAAACTAATAGAGGCCTCATGTTGCCTCCTAAGCCTAGTGGTAGTAAGCGTAACTGCTACGCCAGAGGCAAGTACTAGGTTCGATTCAGTGATCGTTCGCAAAGTGTCACTATGAAATGAAATGATGATATGAAATGGTAATTATTTTCTGTAAATAGTTCTTTTAAATCCATTGGGCTTTATCAATCTTCAGTTTGAGATTTGTACCCAGTTAATGGTAATAGACTCGCTCCCTATTTCATGGGACCTAAATATACGGGTGAGCTGTGGGTAACCAGTTCATTAGTACACTTCTGCCTAACACTTTTGGGAATAGAAGCGTGATTGTATGTTTTTTATTCCAAAACAAACGTATAATGAAATCTATGCAACATAAACCCGACATGTAATCAACCTAAACCCAAACATGACTCATAATTAAAACACTGGTTACTTAAACATTAAGGTTATTCACAAACGGAAATCTCTACTATGCAAGACGCACGGACTCTTAGCACTAATCCCACTGAACGCCTCCACTGTTTATCTTGCCTAGAAATGTCTGGCTGCATCCAAGCATAATCCCATTGCATACAGTAGTGCTGAACCATTAAAACGCATTAAAATGCATACACCAGTATCTTAAGCGTTGGTGGGCGTTGAACGTAGTGAAGAATGACCAATTTGTTACTGCCGTGCGTTTGTTCGGACAGAGAATGATGAAGATTTTATTGTAGGAACATAATGCGGAGTCGTAGGTGTATGGATTTCTGTAGAAATAAGTTGCTAAGCAACAAAAGATGCCACGGGCGGCACCCACGCCTGCACTGATTGTCTAGTGCGCGGAGATAACTCAAGGACCTTGTGTTGTAAAAAGAAAAATGCACAGGAAATGTTGTCCTTATTTGGAACAAATGTTGACTTTTGCTGTTATTATGAACAGGAAATAGTAAAATATAAGTTTTTTTTTAAATAAATAGTACCATAATATGAAAGTCGGTTTAAATTAGAGTTAATTTTATTATATTATTTCAACCAAACTATCTCGTCGGTGTAGAGGTTGCAAGCACGCCTGCTGAGCTTTGTTTTGATTCCCAGATTAAGCAAAGATTGTCGAGACGAATCGAGTAAGTTTATCTAATAATGGGTTTTCTATGAAATTCAGCAGCTCGGAGTTTGGATTTGTACTCAGTAAAGGGCAATAGGCTTGGCTCCTTTTTGACTACCCAATTCATATCGGCATCCTGTGCGTGTACGGGGCGTTATGGTATTGTATGTACCATGTGTCAACTTTTTACTCCAAATGATTATAAATCCAAATGATTTTCAAATTGAACAAAACTCAAAAATACTAAGTCAATACACAATTTGCACACAGCAAAACATTATCAATATTATCCCTCCAAAGCGAACACTTAATCTCGACCGCGAGTGGGTAGAGTTTATACTCCTGATCCACTTTATACTTAGAAGGGATGAATATTATTACAATATCAAATGCAAGTAGACATGCAATCCACAGAGTTCAATCCCGCGAAGCTTAGCTGAATATCGAATTGCAAATGGCCAAGGAAAATGTAGCATTTAACGCTTCACCAACTACGAACGACTTTCATGACGGTGCGAACTGCTTACGTCGAATATATTCTGTAGTTTGTATGAAGATCGGCTAAATTAAATTTATGAATTGATTACTGTTTATGATCATTTTTTTTATTGTTTCACATCGTTTATAGGTAGGTAATGAACCTTTTGGCAGGACTGCAAATTTTTTGTAGCTCCAATTTAAATAGCGATTTGCAGTTGCAGTACTTATGTCAAATATTACATACCTTTGCTATTTTAGATTACAGAAACTTTTTATTGTGGTTTCAAAGGTTTTTAATAATAATAATAGTTTATTATGGAACAAAGAAACACGTTACAAACAGAAAAATAAGTGAAACAATTATAGCTACAAAAGTTAAAAAAAAAAACTGTGGCGTAGCTATAACGCCCCGCTCCTAATAGAGAGGTTAGATGTTCCAGGTATTAATCTTTAACAAGCAGGTAAGTACTTATGTAACAAACTTACTTACTTTTATTGTGCCTAATAATATATAATATTATTACTAAACTACATCAGTATGCGAACTTTAAACAAAAATGAATTTGTCTTTAATTTGTAAGTACGAATATTTTTTAAATAAGTGAAATAAATACCAGCAGTGAAATATAAAATGGGTGGTAGTATTGTATACTCCTATAGTACGCACGCTACGAGGGTGGAGCATACAATTTTTTACCAAAAATAATTTTTAGCACAAATTTAAAAACAAATATAATAAAAAGCATTACTTGATCAAAAACAGTAAACTAAATTCGTCGTATACAGGCCGCACGCTACCAATGCTTGCAATCAGGCGAACGCACGCGACAGTGTGCGGTTGCGACAGAGGGCAGCGCCGTTCTGGGGCGGTTTAGAATATCAACAATACTTAAGCGTCCGTGCCGCCCTACAGCGCCGAGCAATGCTCATACTGCATTTACCAGATGAGCTTTCGTAATGGGAGCTCTGAATGCAACAGCCTTCGTAGAAATGGAAACTCGATCAGCCCTCGAAGATGCGACGAGTATGTGTATCAACATGCTTGAGATTCCATCTACGTGATAGGGGAAATACGAAATGAACGCAATGCCTTTTAGAGAAATGAGATTTTTAGTGCAATTTGCGTGCAAGAAATTTATTTATTCAAGTAGTTCTTCTGTAACCAGCTTTATCAATTATTTATTGGAAAGAAACTGTAAGAAAAACTTAAAAGTTTTGAAGTCTCAAGTTTTGCTACTAATAAGGAAAATAATATTATTTTCACAATGTTTGTGACATTAAAAAGGCAACAAGTAACAAGGCAGCGTACTACGAGAAGTAATAATATGAAATCCTTTTTGAAACTTACGCCGTATAAACAAAGGCTGCTAGATTAGAAACTTGTTTGCGAATAGCTTGAAACATTCCATAGTTCAAAAACAAAATGAAACTAAGAATGCAGTCTAGGTCCCATTCAAGTAATTGGTGGTCCACAACTTCAAGCATAACTGCTACCATAACCGTTCCGTTGAAATTTCCTCCAAGTTACGCATTAAAGTAATATCCTACGTACTGGGTAAGGAAATTGGCCGCGAGATGGCGTTCCGAGTCGAAGTTGAAATAAAGCCGTAAAGACTTTATACATTAGACTTTTCTATCCTTGCGTTTACTCTCAGTCATTTCACAAGTTTAGTCGAGTGTAGACGTCTGTTAAGAGAGTTGGGACGAACTTTCCTGATTACCTTCCGTCGTTTCATATCGACTCATTAATTTTAATTGGCGAGGACGTAAAATTTAATATGTCATGTTTTACCTTCTTTATAGAGAGGACAAGTTCACGACAAGCAGTAATCGCTAATTAATCTGGGTTACTTTACTAATATTGATTTTAACCCATTTGAGTAAGGTACAGTAAAATGATGTATTCAAAGAACAGGTTCATATCAATAACAGTGTAACAAAAAGATATAAATAACTTTAAAAAGATACTTAATTAACTGCCTCCTTAGTCTAGTGGTCCTAAGCGTGACTGCTACGCTAGAGGTCTTGGGCTCGATTTCCAGGTTGAGCAAAGTATCATTGGGGTTTTCTATGAAATTCGGAGTTTGGATTTGTGCCCGGTTAATGGCAATAGGCTCGCCCCCTATTACATGGGACCTAAATGTACCGGTGTGGGTGTATACCTGTGCCTAATCCTTCGGGGATAAATAGTAATGATTTATTTATTTTTGTAAATAGATCTTTAGAGACACTTTTACAAGTAGTAATATAAATAATTATAATAATCAAGCAGTACAGGCTGATGGTAGGTAACTTTATAAGATATTTAAAGTTAATACTATAAAAACACCCGTACTCAGTCTATTTTTTTGTTAAATGCTTAAAAAAATATCAAATAATAATTATTATTGTAGTTGAGATTTTCTAGATTTTAAGACGTGGTAACACCGAAAAACAAAACTCCAACTTTTTAAATTCACTAAATAAAAAAACAAAATTACCACAGAAATAAAATTTTCAATGATATTCTTCTCTAGAAATTTCACTACTGCATACTTCAAAAAGATGATCCAATATTACCATCGTTATAAATTCGCCTGCAGCACCCGTTTGGCCCTTCACTAATATGTTTATACTTTAAATTATGCCTTCGTGATTTTAGGGAGATATGGCCATGAAAGCACCCTGGGGGACCTTACGTAATCTTTGAACCGGCCACTTTGCGTTCAAAATCTTTGTTTAAGGGCCAATTGCATTACAATGCCTCCAAGGGTTTATGCAGGGGATCTGAAGTACTCATACAAATTTGAATGTATGAAGAACAGGTAGGCATTGAAGTGAATACGAAACAAGTTGCTGAATTACGTGTTTTGTGCTTGTGTGTGCTTTTGTGCGTTTTGCTTTTTTGAATACTGAGTATGTTTTAATAAAATGTATGGATAACAAGGTACTTTTTGGTTATTATTTTACTTTTGAATCACTTTCAATTAACTGTGATGTTTTATGTTTTGTTGTTGTATGTTTTGTTTCAGTCTATCCTAAGGATATCGGTATTGCCTAGAAATTGCGTTGCAGAGGTCTGAGGGTAGTAACTTTGTGTAAAATTCTGGTATTTGGCCGTATCTGCTATGGGTGGGGAAGCCCTCGGAGCAAGATGACGTTTTAGATATTGAGATTATTGTTCGTTTCTACTAACTACCTCTAATGATTGGTACTGCACGGAGTATTGGTGTTCTATGAATGGTCACTCATCTACAGATTGACCGTAACAAGATCAGCTTAACGTTGCGTTTTTGCGTAGGATCCCACATTATAAGTTCATCTTATAATGTGGACATTATAAGATGAACTTGGATAATATACCCGCTCAAGTAAGCACCTAATTTACAAATTAATAATGGTACCTATGTACCTACCGACGGGATCATTTAAAACAATGTCAGGTGTTTTTCAATATTTAATCCCGTTACTGATTGGCTGAAGACACCCTACATAAATATTTTATTTATGACATTTAATCCTTTTACGTCAGAGGGATGATGGGGAATATTCTGGAAGCTATACCGTTTTACGATCGCAATTTTGTTTTGTGGTAGTAATTCTCGGAGATATAGATAATGGAATGTTTTTTTGATTTCTTTTTAGAAATTAATAATAATATATTGTTAAATTATTGCTTTTTACAAATGAAATGGAAGATGGGGTATTAATTAAAGAGAGTGGTATCACCATCAACAAGTTATTTACTGTCCACTGGGCATGCGTTTCTTTCCAGAATGAGTGGGGTTAAGCTATCGTCTACCACGCTGACCTTACTGGGCGGCAGACTTCACAAGCCGCAGCCACAGAAAAACTCTTATACGTATACTTTTCCACAAGATATTTATGTACGTCGTTTATTTATGTCGCAATATTAATCATTCATATACTCGTTATGTAAAAACGTCAAGTCTTGGGCCACCTCAATGGGCCACATTGTCATACCATTGCTTAACTAGCACGGTATGCTTTATTAATGTATTTTCGTATTAGTTAAGTGCATATACATTTTACATAACAACGGCTAAAGCTACCACTACCTACCACTATTATCTCAGTAAAGATAACATAGTCATGCCACACCACGTGACTTAACCACTTAAGCTCCTAATTGGATTATTATCACCAAAAATGCACTTACTCCTCTTTAATTTTAAAACCAACCCGGGAACCGCTACGGTCAAGAATACGACCCTTCAAACCGAGCACGTGCATGTCACGTGACTTGCCGGATTAACCCGCAAGCGCTGCGGATAATTAACTGCACAAAATACTGGCAATCGCCCACGATCGATGGCGTGAATATACGGGCCAGAGGGATTGGACCCAATTTGACGGAGAACCGTCGTACGCGAATCGCATGCCTATTATTTTCCTGATTATTGGCGATCTTTTTTATAGTTAATTATGGCGCTTGTACTTTGTTACACTGAGAACTGCATTTGTCTTTTTGTGCAAGTTATTAGTACATATTAAAATGTATAATATCCAACTTGTATATAAGCGCCTTAATAAAGAGAAGGTTTTCATCTGTCTGCATATTTTTAGCGTACTTTTTTTATAGAGTTTCAAATTTAGTCGGTTTTTCTAATAATCTAATTGCCTACGTAAGTGGTGTAAGGAAGGGTTTAATACCCTTGCTTACTTACATTAATTTATTGATATACATTATTATACATTGATTTATTGTAACCTTACAATAGATAGGCATTTTAGATTCACTGTGCTTTTCGAGTCGGGAAAAAGGGCTAATATTTTTCTTCCATTAAATCAAAATCCGCCTAACATACTCATACGTCATTCACTTTCATAAAAGCTCACTTACGGATGTCAACGGGCTCAGTGCAATCGTGTCCTATTGCTAAGCCCACCAGTTTGTAACTCAAGAAGGTTGTCAGCGTCAAGTGTAAGGTAAATCCCTTGATTGACGAAATTTTGTCCCCTCGCGTTCGGAGGGTTAAGAAGATAGAGGTGTCTTGTTTCTTACGACTTTTCCTTTTAATGTACGTAAAGATTTTGCTAGAGGAGCTTTTGCGAAAATATTGATCTTTATTTTTAAAAAGTATTTTGAAGTAGATCAAGCAAAGTAAATCACATAATAAATATTATTATAGGTATAGATTATGTCGTTGTTTATCTATAGTCTGTACTAATAATTCACTATCCTTACTAAATTACTCTCGCTTTAGTCCAAACCTATTGTTTAGAATGCCTACAAAATTCCCCAATTTGAAAGACGTCTCGGAATTTCAAACAAAGGGTCGGTCCCACAAAACTATACAACAAAAACATAATTACCCCCGTGTGTTGGCACAAACAAAGGAAATGCGTAGAAATTTGTATTTTTTTATACATCTATGACATCCACACACGGTATATAGTCGACTGGGTTTAATCTACAATGTTTACGCACTGTTTGAGTTCAACTACCGACACATGTCGAAATGGTGGTTCTCTTTCCTGTCTCATTTATATTGAGATATTCCCAATTATGTTACACATGCTTCCTACATAAGTGAAGGACCGCTAATGAATAAATCATAATGTTTTATTTGGCTGAACGTGGTAATTGAGGACTTAATTTGTATGTCCTTTGCTAACAATAAGCGACTCTAATTTTCCTTATGAGCGTCTTATGTTATTGGCCTAGAATTTGTATCAAGTCTATGGGTAGACGTGTCTTAAATTAAGGAATTAAATAACCGTATTATGAAACATCAGAATAATGATTGGATTATTGGTTCGTGATTGATTATAACTGGCGCGACTACTACGGTAAAGGTCCTGAATTCAATTCCTAGGTCGTGCAGTGTTATTCGATTTTTCTATTAAATTCTCAGTAGAAGCTAGTAATTTGGGTTTGTGCCCGGTTAATGGCAATAGGCTCACACCCTGTTACTAAACATACCGGCGAACTGTGAGTGTACAGTGGTCCTAAGCGCGACTGCTACGCTAAAGGTCCTGGGTTGGATTCCCAGGTCAAGCAGTGTTGTTGGGGTTTTTCTATGAAACCTCTGTAGCAGCTCTGAGTTGGATGTACACCTTTGACTCTTCGGGGAATACCGGCGTGCAGGAATCTTATGTAATGAATAACAATAAATGAGTCCTGACTCCTTTAAAAAAGTTTTATCTAAGTAGTTTTTTACTACTTTGAATCAAAGTAGTAAAAGTCAAATTTATTGAAATGTAAAGTATCGATCTAATAATTTTAAATTATATCATCAAAGTTGCACATTCAGAAATTCCCGTCAAACCCGTACTCAATAAATTTAAATTAAAAATCGAAACGAACGTTACCGAATTAGCATTTTCCTTCAATATAGAAAATTAGCTTCACTAATGTGTGTATGAAATGCATTGCTAACTTCATAAGGGGAACATAAACAGCTAATGCTTGCATTTGTACCGCCATATTGGCTGTTTAGACGGCTGTTTACCTTTCTAAATGAGCGTCAAACGAGAACATACTGTTATTGGGAGCGTTAACGCAGCGGTGTATCGATTTATTGTGTTACGTAGGCGGAAAAAGCACGTTCTATGTAGCCGTGAGAAAACACGGAAATCACTATAAAAACACTATTAAAGAATATCTGCGGGTAAGTAAATCAAGGGTCAATAAAACTGACCTCTATTAAATTTCATGGCCATTAAAGTTGGTAAGTATCTGTTTCTGGGAAGATGTTAAAAAGATATCTGTTAATCGTATAAGTAATCTTATCCCGAGTTTTAATAGTTTAATTGGTTGAAATTGATAGAAAATCCTTTTTAATTGCGATGATGAAACCTCTTTTGTATCTTGTTTTGGTAAAACAGCATAGCATTATGCCTATGGACAGTGCCTACCCATATAAATTCTGTTTATAGTGGTTATTCTATGTCTAATTTATTAATAGAAATATATTAATTACTAGCTGCTTTGTGCTCAGCTCCTATTGGTTATAGCGTGATGCCACATAGTCTATAACCTTCCTCGATAAATGTTTATTCCAACACAAAAAGAATTTTCAAAATCAAATTTTCACAACATCACATATTCACAAACTTTACCTCTATAATATTAGTTTTAATATTTGATTTTGATTTTATAATATTAGTGATTAACACTCGCACAAAAATACAAACGTTAACAATTAATCAAGTTTATTAAGATAAACAAAAATACAACTGTTGTAAAAATAAATTTTATTTCAACGTTTTAAAAAATGAAAACATAGATATAAAATTAAGGCAGCTTGTGGAGTCTACGTATGTATAGATTTATACACGGCATTTTCTGTAGCAGCCAATGCCATGATGTGTGCAGCTGAAGGAGCACGCTGGACATGATAGCATAGGGGCCATATCTTCCACCGCACCACACTTATAGATTAAGTAAGTGCCACTGCAACCCTGATAAATATAACAGAGGCTAAGCCACCCTTAAGCAAATCCTACTGTTTATAGTAGTAGCCGCAGGCTTTAGCGGTAAACTCTAACTCAACCAGTGGTAATCACAATAAACCGAATATGGTCGCAATGATACTATAGCTGCTACATCCTATAATCTTAATAGCTAAAAACAGTGATAGTGGTATGACCATTGGACTGCCAAGTCGAAGGTCTCGAGTTTGAATACAAGGCACGCACCTCTGACTTTTCGAAATGATGTGCGTATTAATTATCACTCGCTTAAAAGGTGAAGGAAAATATCGTGAGGCCTGCATGCCTTAGAAATTTTCTCGACGGCGTGTGAAGTCTGCCAACCCGCACTAGGCCAGCATGGTGAGCTATAGCCTAATCCCTCTCATTCAGTGAGGAGAGACCTGTGCCCAGCAGTGGGACAGTATGTGGATTGATGATGATACTATAGCTGCAAATAAAATATAAATGCCACTGGAGATTCTACTGGGGACATCCACTTCAATTTTTCCATCAACTTTAATCTTCAGATTCTTCTCCATAAGAAGAAGAAGTACAATCATTTTATCAGCCACAGGAGGTCAATTACTGCTGAACTGGTCTCCCCCACCGACTTCCACGGCCTCCTATGAGATGGACAGACGACCTGGTGATGGTCGCTGGGAGTCGTTGGATACAGGCGGTATACACCGTATTTTCTTTTGTCGTCTTACAGCCGAAAGGATATACTTCTACTCATCATGATCAACAATTTCTTGTATGGGATCAACCAATAAGTACAAAAAAAAACAGCTACAACCTACGTTTTGTCGAGAGCCGAACTTTTTTCTAAGAAACACAGCTTTCTTTTTTCAAGATTTCAGACTTAGTCCCATATCCAGTAGAAATAATATTGAAATAATAGTTTCCTCTTGGCTGTAAAACGACAAAAAAATCACGGTGTATAACCGGTCCTCGTGGAAGTCTATGGGGAGGCCTTTGTAGTCTTATTATAGTATCTATAACTTTTTACTACTACAGATTAAAATCGCAAGCAATAAACATAAAGGGAATTGTTACTTTTATTTTATTGTATTAGAGATTAACAATCGTCGAGTCTTTGTTTTACACTTAAAAAACGAACAAAAAGTATTTACAAAAGGACTCTTTAATATAAACGAATGTTTCATGGCATACACTTTAAAATTATAGATTTTTTTAACCTGAAATCTATCTAGTCACTCATCCACAGACTTACCTCAGCTAGCGTAGCTTAACCTTGCATATCAGTTGATCAGCGTAGTTATTTTTTAATAGTAGTTATAACTTGACAAAAAAGTATTAAATACACGACACTTTTAAAAATAAGTAACAATAAATAAGCAGTTAAATAGTAGATTTTAATTAAGATGGCAGTGACAGTAGAGTCGTCTGATTGCGGGCATTTTTAATAGCCATCATATCTTTGAACGGGGATCCCAGTGTGAACATAGCTGGTCTCATAAAAGTGTTATGAGTTCATTTCTAGGCGCCGTCCTGGTTCCCCTACATGTTACTGAGGCTGTAAAATTTTGACGTTGCACCGGAAAATTAACAAGCAATGTAATTGAAGCGTCTATATTACATTGTTGCCATTTTATCTGTATGTTTTTAATTGAATACATGACAGTTTTATAGTGTTTTGGTCGTAGTAACTACTTTTGAATGTATCCTAGAACTAAATCAACTTTAAGTACAGACGCCAGCAGGTCAACCTATCCAAATCTGTAAAATTTTTCCAATTGAATATCAACCTTATTACTTTGTAATAAAGTTGAAAATCAATCAAAGAAATTTGACAGATTGTAGTAGCTTGATGTGCTGCCGTCTGTACCAAAAAAATGGTCGTGGTATAATAGTACAAGGTAAGACAAGTGCGGTTTTAGTAAGTATGACATACCCTGCCATGTCCCGAGGTAGCAGAGGATGAATGAGGATTTTCTGTAGGTACTTAAAAAAAACAAGAAATGGTATATGAAACATTTTATTACCTATGCCCTGCGGTGTTGTCTTTTTGAATTTTCCTAAATCTTAGCGAAATAATAAAATATAAGAACCTACCTCGCAAAGTTTAAGTCTTTTAGATTTCTAATTATGTTAGTGGTATTTAATTTTTAACCGACTACGTGACACAAATTAGGGTAAAGTGTTTATTAAATAATTATATAAATTGATAGCTTTATACTACAAACCTATATAAATATGTTACGTAAGAGTAAATCGACATCTATTCTTTAATCTAGAAATACTTACTCTTCCACTTCTTTCTTCAACTTCATTTTTCAGTGTTGAAACCTGTCTTTAAATTACGTCAAGAGCAATTTTAACTTGAAACGGATCCTCAGGCGTCAAAGTTGAGCTATTGTAAATGTGTCGAGGGGCAGATAAATATATTATGTGTCCCTAAAAGCGTAAGAAATCCGTAGATTTGTAAAGTTTCCCCCTTTATGACGGGTGAAGCACCCTGCCAATGTTTTCTGCTTGAACGATATGAAAAACTTTATACAACTTGTATTTTTTTCGAATTTCAACCTTAACAGCTTGTGAGTAAAGTTAAAATTACTCTTTTGTTTCGTTATTAGAAAAATTCATTTGCGATGGTAGTCGTCAGTCGTTTAACATATCTTAGTTTATGACTGAACTAAACGACAGACAAGCAAACTATTTATGAGCATCTAAAATTTGAGACAGATTGCAACGTCTTTTATGTCTTAATTTCGTTTGGAAGTTAGAAGTTTTGTTTATTACTGTACAGTGGAATGTTTGCGGATATCATTTTTATGTTTACATTCTTTGATAGATTTTATATCCGATGGTATTAAAAGACTTTCGTTGTTTTATTTATAGCAATTCAAACATTTTATTTTAACTGAAACTTCTACAAATTTATTTCTAAAAAAAATGCATATTTAATTTCACCTTCTAGAGAAACCCAATTTATTTTACTGACAGAAAAAATAGTACCGTTAGAATTGCGTCTTTTCTCGATTTCGTAAAAATACCAAGTCAAACATGTTAAAGTTGAATTTGTTGAACAAGTCCGGTCAAAAAGGCTTTAGGATCAAAGCGAACCTTAATATCCTGTTCGGAGCAGAGCTGAACGTAAATATTAGTGACGTCATGACCCTAGTTGACTTTATATTACGATTGACCACGTTATCAATGTGTTATCAACCTTTATTAAATACTTAATTCTAATTATTGTTATTTTTCAATGATATTTCTAACAACATAATTAATCTTAGGCTTTATAGTCGAGTTTTATCAGCCGATTATAGTAATTTATGTGATCTGCTTCGAAATCATTATTTTGTATCATAATTCGAATTTCACCAATTAATACAATGTTACAATATAAACAAGAAAACTGCGTTTCGGTTAATAAAAAGGAAAAGTTATTTTCAAGTTTTTAATTGCAGAATTCAAAGCTATAGAAACTTTTTCATTAATTATATCACTGTAAATAATAAAATACTTCTGCAAACTGGATCAATTAGCACGCTTTTATTGACAAAACTTGTATTGAGTATTGCCGTTTAAGTTGGGGGCTCCAATTGCCAACAATTTGTTTTAATGACCAGCGCCGCCCCCTACTGATGGCGCGGAAAAACTGTGACTGGTAACGTTTCTGAGACGGTAATTTTTCATGTCGTAACCGCGATAAGCTTACGGTCAGGTGATAGAATGATTTGTGACCAAGGTAGTTTGACCGCTGCCGTCCTTATGTTGACAAACACTGGCCGAATTAGTTCGGGAGCCGTTTTTATATTTTTCTTAGATAGCGCCTTATCTTCTTGATAATACTGTTTTTGTTTGGCTTGAAGCTACCGGTGTACGTGCCGCTGTATACACAGTTTACTAAGATGTTTAGCTAACTTTATGTTGCTTTTAGTGTCGAAATATTTTTTTAACGTTCAACAATATAGTTACCGCATACGGCATGATATTGCTTTATAGCCTTTATATAAAAGTTTCAACGTTACAATCGTAATAAAAACCATTGTCGTACAAACTAACAAAACAAACTGTACTAGGAAATAAACAGCAAATAAAAGCGGTTCCTTGCTTGAACTCGAGTAGCACTTTTAATTGGGGGTGGAAATTGTGATTAATGCCATCAGATAAACAGAAAGTCGTGGCGGTGGCACGAAAGAGTAAAAGAAGTGGTTTTCGTTCGAAACCCTCACACATTAACCTAATTCGTTTTAATTGTGCGAGCTAATCGTTCGTAAGGATTTATAAGTAGGTATTGCGAGCTGATGTGTATATTTGGGGGTTGATTTATGATTCAAGATTTGGCCTCGCGTCACGTTATGTAGGTGACTGAAAGGGTGTAACGTTGTGATACGTGCGTCAACACCCGCCCGTAAAAGTCACACACAACAATATCATTAAGTCGAATTTATTTACAAGTGCGTAAATATTTTTATGACGTTTCGTCATGATAATTTTCACGCTCAACCCTTTTAATTTTTTTATGGCTACGTAATTTTCTTGATTTATAATAATTAAATGGATTAATTAAATAAATTGTGGTTGCCGTTTAAGTGTTGTCATTTTAGTAACGACGACCGTCAAATTACGTCATACAAAATTAAGACATTTTTTTTTAGTACGGAAAATCCTCGTGGATCGTCCGACACCTAGTGAGGCGGCAGGGTATATCGGACTCGTACCGACTAAAATCCGCACTTGCTCTATAGTCATGGCCATAGTATCCGTGAAATTCACCACGACCATGTCAGACGGTGATCGAGCAGTCGCTGGACCCCACATTCCTACTATCACGCCTGTATTCCCTGCCGAGTTAGGCATAGCAGTACTAATGTGCATCCACATTTCGCTGTTATGTTTAAGTCTCATGTAATAGAGAGCGAGCTCATTGCCATTAACCGGGCACAAATCCAAACTCCGAACTTGAAACTATTTTATAAGTTTATAATTTGTAGGTAGCAGATTTTTAGTTTAATCTTTAACTAAAAATCTACTATCTACAATTTATTAACTTAATAAAATACTTTCAAGGTTTTCAGAGAAGGTATTTGACTTCATTATTCAATCCTTTATATTTTCATGGATGGTAATGAGTTTAACAAAGTATTCGTGGCCGCAATGCTAAAATATTTCTTTCGACTGTTATTGGTGAAACATTAGAAATAAATAAGGCATTTCGCCAGAATACCGATAATACTTCAAATGACATTCCAACGTAACAAAGGTAGAAGTCACGAAACGTAAATAAAGCGGGCTAGTGACGCTGCGATTTTAAAAACATGCTTTATTTTCGACTAGCCGTTGCCACGGTTTCACCGGCATCCCAAAAGGCTTTATGAGAAAAAAGGTAGCCTATCTCCTTTCCCATTTTCTAATCTATATTTGTACCAAACTACATCAAAATCGGTCCAGCGGCTAAGGCGTGAAGGCGGAACAGACAGAAAGTTACTTTTGTATTTATAATATTAATAGGGATTTCTTTAAACCACTCTGTTGGCAAATTTCATGTCACGCGTGGCGTAGAGGTTAGCATCGGCTTCTAAGCCACGGGTTGTGGGTGAATGAGTTAGATGAAGCCTTTATTCAGCAGAGGACAGGATACAAAAATATGGCTATATAAAAAAAACTACTTCTTGATCTAGTGGTCCTACGAGTTTTTTGTGATTACAAATTTATGAGAACAAATTATATGGCTAAGTTAACATATAAAACTTCTTGTATCTTAATAAAAAAATACCGCTGCCATTCGACATTTTTACGATACAAGTGGAAGTAATAAAGTTTATTCATGTGTTAAAATGATTCATTCAGATTCGAACGAGGGAATGCAAAATAATAAAAGCAAACCAAACGCACTACATTGCAAGCAAAACGATATTTTGCGTTTTGCAAAAGAGTGACAGTCTAAAAGTTCGAAAACTATGTAACGTGAACTACAAATATTCATCCCCATTTATTAAGACTCCTCACTCTTGTGCATCTAAAACCATGCAATCTGAGAATAACATGTCCTTGTATCGCAAATTGTACAATGAATAGTGAGCCTTACTTTCTGCCATGTACACCGTCGTCGCCTAGGCTACACAAAAAGCGGCAGCAAGCGATATGCTAAGTGACCTCACTTGATAACAGTCACGTGGTACACTGTGCTCGCATGACCACAGTCCATACGTAAGTTAAAGGTGTATTGGATACGATATTAACATAAGTCAAAATATTTAAGGCCTAACTAGAAATTTTTTGCCAAACTAAGTGTACATTATAGGTGTTATAATGATAACATAGTTCTCTTAAACTTAGTCGCCTTTACCAGGCACTGCAAAATTTGAGGGCTTTATAATTAACTTATATATTAAATAACTATAAGCCTTGTTTTAATTTAACTATGAGCTTTGATTTTAAGGTCTGTTATTCACAAATTGAAAAAAAAAAAATTTAAATATACAACCACGCCTATATTCCCCGAAGGTTACGTAGAGGTGAACTAATCTGCATCCACAGTTCGCCAGTATGTTGTCCCATGTAATAGAAGCCGAGTTTATTGCCATTAACCGGGCACAAATCCAAACTCCGAGAAAAACCTAATAGCATTTTGCTCGACCTACGAATTGAACCCAGGTATTTCATATTATTCAAATGCAACTTATATTGTAAGACGGTAAGTTACCTGATGTGCCAGATAAAAAGGAAAAACATAAACAGTATGTGAATGGTTACGCTTACTAAGTCATAATTTTGTCACAGCATTATCTCGTCTTAAGCAACGTCTTGGTACGAGATTTGCGTCGAGAAAATTTATACCTCAGTGCTCATAGCATCCTAGTCGGTAGTGTCAGCGGGTATCCAAGAGTAAGTAAAATTTACTAAAAATGAACATTATTTATTGGATTTAATTCTGAAATCTTCCATGTTATACATTCTGCAACAGAATAATTATACAATCATCAATCTCGCTCTTAACTGTAGGTAGTTAAACAATTTTCAATTAGAAGCTTATAATTAATAAATTAGAAGACTTTGAAGCAATAAGTTAAATAAACTAAATCAAGACCTTAATTTCTAGGAAAATACAAACAATTTAGAGATTGTTGAATTTAAGACTACTTTAAATTAATTATTTTTGCACAAATAATTAAAACGAAATGAAACGTTATAATTAAATTGAGACTGCCAATTTATAACTAGAATGTAAGTGTAAAGGCTTTACCAGGAGTTTAGTGAAGCATAGACGTTAGCGTCTAGTTTTTTTTATTACCCGGCTACTATTAGATTCTTAATCATATTCCTATGTTGGAGTCGGCTCCCAGTCTAACCAGATGCGGCTGAATATCAGTATTTTACACGAAGCGAAAACCATCAGCTCTCCAGAACCCAATTTTTGGGCAATACCAATATTCTGAGAATAGACTGGTTGTCAGGCATTTTGGGCTTCTGACTATCACAAACGATTATCATGGGCGTTCATCTCCAAGGCACAGAGTAGATTTGTCTGAATATTATCCTAAATCATTCATAAGTAGTTTCACAACCTTAGAAACTATCGTTTATATGTATATTTGAATTTGGTTTCTCATTTTTTGTGGGGAATTAATAAAACATGAATTACCTAAAAATGGAAACAATAAATAATAATAATAAACAATACTTGGGACAACTTACACAACACCATCTAGTCCCAAACTAAATAATAATAATACATATTAATTACAATAATTATAATTTCAGAATTCTCAATTTAAAATTGATGTGAATTTTCTTTAACTATTGACAACTAGGCCTTAATGCTCACGTGAGAAGCAAAAAGTTTTTACTTACCATTACTTACGCTAACGATACAATACACTCAACACTGTTATTAACATGAATTGTTCTTGTTTACGTTCGTAAAAATACTCGTAACACTAATTTATGTACAAGAATTACATACTAGCTTTTGCAATTAAATTGTTGGATATAAAGAAGTAATAAAATGCTCTGTGTTGTTAATACCATCAAACTTGTATTCCCGGAAGGTAAGGCAATGTATTTACTTCTGTACCTACATTCACATCACATGTATTACTTGTGAGATACATTGTGTTTTCATGCGATGGCCATGTTAAGTATAAAGTTTAGTGTATCAGTTAAGGTAGTCACCTACGCACTACCATTGCTCAAATGTCGGGAGTTCGATTCCCATCTGACACCAATAATTGTATGATTCATTGATATTTTTTTCGAGTTTGACTGAACTTTATGTCCGCTAATTATATATTTTCAAATATTTGCCTGACAGGGCTTGTTCCCTATTCCGAAAGCTGTCCCTTTTCAAAACAAATAGGTATTTATATGTTATGAACACATAATTATAATGATAAAAGGAAAAATATATCTCCTGCTGCAACATTTTATTACCTACATATAATTAAAGCGACACTTAAAATAAAACAGAACGACCAATCCAGGTGAGGGTTTAAATTATTCAAACAATTCATTAGCGCCAACCCCCGCAGTGTAATGAGACCCTAATTTGAATATCTTAATTTTTTCCGACGAAGCTAAAATATTTTGACGTTTATAGTGACGTGCTACACGTTTGCACAAACGCGAACGAAATACAAAAGGAATCCATTAAATGAATTTATTATACCCATTTTGTGGATATTGTATAATACTTGAATTAGCTATGCTATTATGCTATAATAAATATGCACTAACTAAGTGCATATTTATTTAAAAAAAATAACAGGCATTTTAATGTCACGTGATTCAATTCAATAATACTACTTAATACAGTATCTAAAACTCAACTTACCACTACTTGTTTTACATTTTTCTCAACCAATGATCAACACAGAAGACGTTTAATACTTAACTAATAACTAATACTAGAACTTTATGCTTTCTTTCCTATCAGATCCAGTGCTAAGAATTATTCCAACTCGATAATGAGCAGCGGGTAGGTTAAAAGGTTAAAAATCATACCTTGGACTATTATTGTAAGTAACGAAATAATCGTTAAATTGTTACGTATTAACTATTATTAACGAAAACATTTATTTTTAGATATTTTAACGAAAATAAAATAGAATTTATTTTCACTACATAGTACCTATATAAATTAAGACTAATATACTTAGCTACCTAATATAAAAAATTAAAAACCCAACTGTAAATTTCACACGCCATCGACATAATGTTTTAATATTACATGTTTATTTGATCCGAGGACAAATTGCAAATATATTTTTTATACAAATTTATAACAAACCGCGTCGTAGGTAGGTACTGCATGCGTAAAATTTTGATTTAAATCCAGCAACGGATTTTTGGAGGAAAATTCTGTAAAAACCGGACCTATCCGGTCCTATCTATCCTTTATACATGGCCCTGTTCGCGCCTCGATTGCAGGGAGCAACTAAAAATTTCCGAAAAAAAAAACTGCAAAAAAAAAACGCCTATAGTCTTTGAGCACAAGGCTGAATTCTGGATTTTTGTAGGTGTTACAGCCTGCTGTTTTCGTGGCCATGACTATATGTTAAAAGACGACAACATACCATACCGCTTTTCCAGGTGGCAGATGAACCTTGAGGATAGTCCGTACTACTCATACAAAAAAGGTATTAACTAATATCTTATGTTTTCACGGAAATATTTTTTACAATCATCAATCAATAGTCTAGTATGCAGGTTCTGAGTTTAATTCCTGGGTATTAATCCTTCCAAATAAAGCGTTATTAGGTTTTTCTATGAAAAGTTCTGTAGCAGTTCGGAGTTTGAATTTGGATATCCATTTGAATTTGAATATGGACATAGACTTAAAACATACCGGCAAACTGTGGCTGAAAGTAAAGTAGATATACCTACATTCCAAATATTCTCGATAGGAAAAAGTCCGCACGAGTCATTCCACAACACACCACAAAGGTACACGCAGACATTTGTCCAGTCCAATTCGCTTAATGGACTTTCATTCGGTAACCGTCCAGTCAGCGTAAAAAGCAAATTACATAGTTGTTTATCATTCCCCGTCCTACATAATTAAACATAACAGTTTCCTGACGGAGTTCAGCGAAAAGTGGAATTATTTTATAATGAGCAGTTAAGTTCAATTAAATCTCTAGGGAAAAGAATCGTTAATCAAAGGGATGTAATAATGCTGTTTGTATCCAGCAAATAGATACAGATTACAATTTTGCAATTAAGTTGAATGAGGAACTGCGGAAGGATTTATTGTCTTAAAAAAAGTTAATTTCCTGCTTCAACGGTGAAAGGATCCGAAGCATTTAATTTTTAAATATTGCGTATTGTAGTCTACAGACGTTCTGTTACTTTGGGGAAGTTATTGGACATTAACTTTTGAATAATCGCGTATGAAGTCACGTAGGGGTGTACCTACTGAGTTTTACTCACTATCTGTCGTTGATGTCTGTTTTATTTTAGACCTCACATGAGCTCCAATCACTTCGCCATTCACTGAGTACTTAGTTCAAATGCTAGACTGCTATTGACAAAACCTTCAAAGAACATCCCAAAGATCAAGAATCAAAGAGAACCGTGCTCATGCTTACTAACATTGAGTCAGATGAATGTTAAGTTGGATTTAATATTTTAATCTAAAGAGAATCTTAACAAGACTGTGTTGACGAAAGGTACATACCTATAACTGTCTCATTAGCCCAGAACGTGACTGTTAAGCCAGAGGTCCAGGGTTCGATTTCCAGGTTGAGCAATGTTTTAGTATGCTTTTCAATGAAATTCTCTGTCTTTTACTCGGATTTTGGAGTGGTGCGGTTATGCCTATATATACTTTATCCGTCGAAGTATACGGTTATTTTATGCTATGATATAACACCATTCTATCCAGTTGTATATGACTGCATATGAAACAGAGATGTATTCTGTATAGACCACAAACCTGGTCACAATATCTGTCTCTACAGTGCAACTTTATTATTATGTCTGAGGTATGAAAACTATAAAGCGGACAGATAAGTTTACACCACGGAAGAATTAAGCGCAAACGAAACAGTATTATTTTAAAATCGGTAGGGTTATCTTTTTGTATATTTTTGGCATTTTCCATGCTAAGATCTTAAAGTTATTTAGAAAAGGAAAAATTCGACCGCGGGTAGGATTCGAACCTGCGTCTTCTGGTTAGGTACACCAGACGCTATGACCACTAAGCCACCGCGATACCTACCCGTCATGTCGAATTTTTCCTTCACATACTGAATTTACGTCTTTATGGTGACGTCAGTAACACCTATTGAAATGCAAGTTTTTTGCTTTTTCAACCGACACAACTTACTTTACAGTTAGTTCAATGTCGAACGATGCCACCTTACCTTCTAACTATCTTTTGGTATATTTTTGGCATTTTCCATGCTAAGATCTTAAAGTTATTTAGAAAAGGAAAAATTCGACCGCGGGCAGGATTCGAACCTGCGTCTTCTGGTTAGGTACACCAGACACTATGACCACTAAGCCACCAGCTTTTCTAAATAACTTTAAGATCGGTATGGTTATCATAATTGATACTGAATGATCCAATGTCTTGAACTTAATTGAGACAGAAAGCAAAAGTAGTAATTTCAATTAGAGAGATGAAATAGTGATTTGGATTTAGGAAAGTACCTTTACCCAGCAGTGGGTACCGAACTGAAAAAGAAAGACGAAATAATGAAATGTTGATTTAAAATTAGTGTTTCGTTTTAATGTACATAATAATTATGTGGTCAAAATATATCAGGATAAGATTTAACGATTTTAGTTGTGGTGGTAATTATAATCCAGGTGTACCTAGCTATTTCAACACTAAAATGGTCAATAAGACTGACAAACTTACAGCAGTTAAATGAGTATTTAGTTTTAGCACACAAAAAACAGATAAATACCTAGATAGGAATTTAGGTGCATTTTATTAATGGCTTTTCGGACTTGTAACTACTAATATTCTTCTCACTACTTATTAGTGTCCGTAATTTATACTGGACCACAGCATAATATCATGGTCATGCCGAATATAACGAATCCCATGGCCGTGACTAAGGAAGGCAAGTGTAACCACACTTTTCTTTTCAGTCGGTATGAGTCCGACATATGCTGCTGCCTCGCTAGAAGGGAGACGATCCACAAGGTGATCCATTTCCCGCACTCCAGAAAAATATGAGTCCTAGTTTCATGGCCCCGAACATTATGCGGCGAAAAGCAACATAAGTTAAGTACAACTGAGTTACGTGACGCGTTTTACCGTTGTAGATATTTAAATGGGCAATAAACACTGATTTATACGAGTTGCTTTGAATGTTGGCCTTCAATTGGTAGCTAAACATTTTAGTTGGTTTTAATTTTTCTTCATTTCGTTATTGATGGTTCTAACGCGTGAGAAACTTTACTGACGTTGAAATTTGAACAGGGTTGTTTGTAAAAAATAGTACTTAGATATTAAAATGAAAACAGTGAGTCAGTGTTGTAGTCGGTGACTAAATATTTAGAAATAGAGTACTTACATATTTTTAAATTCAATTTTTTTTCAGCTAATCCGAACTAACATCACCATTCGCTCACATAACGATCTGTATATTGTTGTAACTTCAAAATTAGCATACACGTATGGTCAAAACTGTTATTTTTTTATTCGTAGTGAACAATTAAACATATCGTAATACATATTACTGTTCTGTTTGAATAGCAAATCGAATCATCGTCATCATATTTTTTAGGATTAGCTTGACACTTGCAAAATAGTCGAATAGAACAGAATAAAGTATCTTACTTAACATCATTAAATAGTTTAATATACTGAGATAGCTAGATGATGACGAATGTTATATTTTTTATTTCAAATACAATAGAAAAAAATATTTCGTCAACTTATGTTAGTTACATTAATTTGATTGGAGTCACCTTTTAAGCAAAGATTTGCTTGTATTAGGTGGTTCCGCTCTTCCAGTTTTCATTGAAAAAACATAATATAAGAGAATAAACATAGATAATAATAAATAATTTTTAAAGTAAGCCAAAGGTAAAGAAGGTAAGGCTTATTTAAAACAGAATAAATGATTTGTATATCAAAATTATTCTAAATTTAAAATGAAAACAACAATTACTTTTTCGTTTCACAGAATAAACTTAACATTAGGAAAAACACATACTAATAATCTACGCATACAACAACATATCTAAAGGAACTCTACATAATTAGTATAAAAACGTAACCTTTATTTTTTCAGCCTAGAAAAAAATAAAAATACAAGGGTCTGTAGGTAAACTAGTTAGCTTTAAACCAACACATATCGCGTGTGCGCACAGATAAGGGGTGTCATAAGAACTGTCGACGGCTCGCCTCCGCGTCGCCACCGCCCCGTCTACCTCGTTACTTTATTGTTCATCCGACCATAAGGAATAAAAAGTCTTAACGTGGAATTTAATTTTGTATACAACACATAACAGCATTAAAAATCTTTTTGTATATTTTTGGCATTTTCCATGCTAAGATTTTAAAGTTATTTAGAAAAGGAAAAATACGAAACTCCTGCCCGCGGTCGTATTTTTCCTTTTCTAAATAGCATTAAAAATGTTGTAAACGACATTTTTCATCATCATCAACCTGTATACTGTCCCACTGGCACGGGTCTCCTCTCAGATTCAGATTGACAATCCAACACGCTGGCCTAGTGCGGGTTGGCAGACTGCACACACCGTCGAGAAAAATCTCACAATGTTTTCCTTCACCGTTTAAGCGAGTGATAATCAATTATTAATACGCACATGAGTTCAAAAAGTCTGTCAGTGCCTTGGATTCGAACTTGAGACCTTTGACTTGCCAGTCCAGCGGTCATACCCTAGGCTATCACTGCTGCGAACTAAAACGACTATTGATGTTTTTTAAATAAATATTTTATTTTATTACCTACCAATAGTGTATTCAAGCAAACAAGTTAATCGTGGCTATTAATTGTTAAATCACATTTAAAGGTATGTACACTATTACTTAGACTAGGCAGTTTCTAATTAACCAACACCACAACAAAGTTGAACTATAACAATAATTTTCTCTTAATTACGCACTCCAAACTGCATGCTCAAAAGCATTTAAGTCTAACGAAACATATCAGAGCTAATCACAGTATTTTATACGTTGAGTTGAAAAATAAAAAATAGTACGTGTGAAATATTAATAAAAACTTGATTTAATTACTCAAGATAATCGCCTTATATTGTTATCATCGCGTGGCGTATTAGTGTCGGAACGATTCGATAAAGTCTCAACGTTTTTATTACTAGGGGTTTACTTTCATTTAATGGTCGCTTAATCAAATATTCATTAGTTGATAAAACTGGCGCTTACCGTATTTTTGTTGTGGTCGTTTGTGGCAACTTTTGGAGTTGCTGATAATTCGGTTTCTAGCATTTCAAGGAGGCTAATTGAATTCCCATGAGGTTTCTGAATTCAATTCTGAACTGCGTGCTATTTTTACTTCAATATTTTAATCCTGTAAATAAAATAATAGTAGCAAACAGGTTGGTCCTGTAACTTAAACTGAACTATATTACGTACTTCTTTATAAAGTACCTTCAATAAAGTGAAGTGCTGTTCCATTGTGCATTTGTATTCGAATAATATTTTCTTAGATTCACACTGCGCGTTCGTTAACTTAGTATTTTAGAATTTTGTAATCTATAATTACAAATCCTTTGCTAATATCATTAAGTGCATGATCATCTTCTTCATTAAGTTTAGTAAATGTCTAGCTTCTGGACTAGACCCAGTTTCTTGCTACAAACTTCTTGAGAGAAACTATGGATTTTTTTCTAAGACGACCTTCGTAGTGTATGTTTGTACCTGTGTTGACAACATTCCCTTCAACGATTTTCTCTAATAATGAACTGTCTGTGAAGGTTTTTCTGAGTGGGATTAACAATCTGCCAAAATATACAGAAATAATAACTTCTACATTATTATCACGTAAAAATACAATAAATACGTCTCCCTGTATACCCCAAAGGGTTAGGCAGAGGTGTGCCAAGAGTTGTAGTGAGAATGCTTATAATAAAAAATTAACATATTGACGCAAAATATTAACTTGCCAACACGATATATCATGGTGGGTAAAATATTATAAGATATATTACAGAATAATAGACTTATGTTTATTTCACTCAGTAATATCTAAATTAATTTAACCATAAAGATACTTATTACAGATGCCTGAGCAAAATTTATCAAGCTCTTATAAACCTTTACTGTAATTAAAATAAATCAACTTGAGGTTTTCAATAGCTTATTAATTACGGCAGGATAACTGCGAATCGATTAAATTAAGATACTTGACTTGCAACACTCAATTTAGTAGCAAGAGTTCTTAAAACGGTTGAGAAATTGAGTGAAGTTCATAAAGTGTATTGTCTCAAGTCAGTATGAATGATGGCGGCAAATATTGTTGTAATTAATAGATAAGCAATCAATCATTCTTGTTTACTGTGAGGTAGGGCACTGCGGGAAAATACTGTGCCAAAATTTGTGGGTTTGTGAGGTACAAACAACATCTATCAATAAAAGAAAATATAGTTCGTAATCCACTTTAGTTTGAGGAGAGGTAATAGATGAATGTTTCGGGTAAAGTGTGTAGATTTAAGATATTTTTTTTTTTAAAGAACACTTACTTCAAACATTTTATAATGCGTCTTTCAGAACTCATGCGATTTTCAGACAACAATTAAATTTATATGGGCTAATCAAGAAAGTTTATAAACCTATATTAAATAAAAAGAATGGTAGAAATCAGTTCACTATCAAGAAAGCGACATGCAAAGATACTCACGTAAATTAAAAAACTGCTCTTATTTTAAAGTCGGTTAAAAAAAGGAATCACTATTTTAACAATCTCGAAAATAAACTTTAGTTTCAACCAAAATGTTAAAATAAAACTTGCTTTAAATTGTCGTCGAAATGAAATGTAATAAATTGATCGATTTCCCACCGACCCAATTTTTGATACCGTAGAACGGAATGGAAAAATAACAGCAAACTAATTGGAACTCTCCTGGTTAAACCCTTTTCATTCGGTTTTCAAGTTATCGGGCTAATTTAAATGGTTTGCTTCGGCGGCGAATTCCGCGAAATTCATTCGGGGGTTTTTTTCGAATAATTAATCTTCTACGTTTACAGTTTTCAGGTATTCTCAAGTGTTTCTTTACCTATTATCCTTTTTGTGTAAATATTTCAAATAGGTACTTGTTTGTTTTTAAGTTATTATCCTGCTTATAGCTGCCTCATTGGTCGTGCCTCATTGCTGAGATCCTGGGTTAAATACCCAGATCGAGGAAATGTTATCTGGCTAGCTACCACTCTTACCTATACACATGACTGGTGCGAAATAGTTTGCTGTGTTTCATCGTATGTACAGACGCCAGCAGGTCAAGCTATCCAAAACTGTCAAATTTTCCCTATTGAACATGAACCTTATTGTGTTGTATTAAAATTGAATATCTATCAAAGAAATTTGACAGATTGTGGTAGCTTGATGTGCTGGCCTCTGTACATAATGTTTTGATTAGGGACATACGACGAAACATAGCAAAATACCTAAAAAGCTATTTAATTTGACCATGATAGCACAGGTTTAAACCTCAGTGGTTTTTAGTGTTATTGTTATTAAAGTATTGTGGATTATTTTGTAAAACGATAAATAAAGGAAAAAAAGAATTGCGTGGTTTATCTCAGCCCCGGTTTGTACTTTCGAAGTCAATTTATCTCGAGTTACCTAATAAAACAGAAGTTCCTACTTCTATCTCTTCTATAACTATCTACAAAGGACTTAAGATGCACAATGCCAATGCCAACAATTTTATCATCTACTTATCATAAAATGTTCTCAGTTTGTTCACTTTATAAATAGTTATATATACACCAAATTCCCGTTTCATGAGTATCACATATCTTGAGAGCATAAAGAGAAAAATATTATAATTTTGACGCTATCAATTTATATCTCAAGTTTTGGTTCGAAAGTTTGGAATTACAAGCGAATTAGCTTCAAATGTGTAGTTAGCAGAAATACTGCATCGTGTAGAAAATATTTAATTAGAAATAAACGACAAACAAATTCAATCTAGAAATAATAATTCATCTAATTGAATTCCAAACGTAGATAAAACAAATATAAATCTACGATATAATAATAATGGCGTTATCAAAAAGTCGAGTTTGAGTGAGATCGCGTGCAGGCCGCTCGCGAGCCCGAATTTATAAGATTTAGTCGGAAAATAAATTAGCTACGACGGAAAACTTTTCGGTAAATACGAGAAGGGAAGTATTCTGAAGTCCGAATATTTTGTGAATTGTAAATATGGCACATCATTTTAAGATATAGGTCAGCATAGTGGACTATGAACATGCATGCATGTCCCAACTGAAATAGTTAGATTAATGATGATCATATTTTTTAAAGTAAAATAATTTTTGATGATTTCTAATTAAATTGTCGAATGTTAAATTATGTTAAGACGTCCTAGAAAATTGAAAATGATATGTTTAGGTCCCATTTAGTAAGTAGAGAGTCCTATGTAATACGGGACGCTGTTAGGATCACGGCTATAGGAGTGCCATAACTTTCCCATTAACCGGATACAAATCTAAACTTCGAGCTACCAATGTTAATTTTATAGACAATCCCAATTACATTGCTGGACATGAAAATTGAACCCTACTTGCTCATTTAATTCCAGCAAGTCCGATTAAATTCTGCTTAAATTATGCAAACTCTTTTCATAAGTAGTCATTGATGTCTATTGACTTTTGAAATTTACGCGAATATAAGGCATTGAAATAAAACAACTCTACTATTATAATATCAATTTTTATGCAATAAAATTTGTAAAATGTTAAATTCTGCTTGGATTATGCAAACTCTTTTCTTTCAATGTCATTAATGTCTATTTGGTCAGTCCGATATTACATTCTGTCATGTCCAACTATTCACATTCCATGTTCCATGTCAGCCGTTGTCTCAGGGCCAGCTCAAGTTTGTACATCTTAATCGCCGCCAGCTAGCTCATTACAACCCGAACATTTCTTTGGCCGTCACCTAATGAGTTGCCTTTTGAACTTATACTATGTTTTCACCAATTCAATGCTGTTTTTTCACCTTAATATTCAAAGACTTTATTGTTATTTTTTGTGTTATAACTTATTTTTTCGACCACAGAATTTATTTGATCGTCAAGTTCTGTATAATTGTGTTTAGCTTTGACGTTGTTGGATTTTGTTGTCTTGTCAATAGATTGTGCTTTTTCAGCTTATTTTTATTTGATTTGTAACAAGAGCGACCTATAAGAGATATTCTTATTTATTTTTAGTACTACTAAGATGACAAACAAGCATACGGCCAACATGACTATAAATGGAAACCGTAGCCTATGGACGCGAGTGAGGACGGGAATTACTCGTCCGTTGTCACCTTGAGACATATTGAGTCTAACGAGCTCAGTAAATTCATTGGCCAAATAACCCTTCTCATCAGAACACAATCACGTGAGCTAATACTGTTTAGCAATGAGGTGGTACAGAGGCCAGCACATAAAGCTACCACAATCTATCAAATTTCTATGATTGATTTTCTACTTTAACACAAAGTCATAAGGTTCATATTCAAATGGGAAAATTTGGCAGTTTTGTAGAGGTTGACCTACTGGTGTCTGTACCCACCCAAATGAATTCAATACCAGGTTTTTACCACACAAAAAAAAACTATCTAACTCTCATGAGTTAGTTTATTCAATTCGGGTGGGTTCAATTTAGATTATGATTATTATTATGTTAGAGAATTCTATCTATGAATATGATCATTCATAGCAGCATTCAAATTCATAGATAGAATTCTCTAACATACAACATAATGATCATAGCAGCATTAAAATTCATAGATAGAATTCTCTAACATACAACATAATGATCATAGCAGCATTAAAATTCATAGATAGAATTCTCTAACATACAACATAATGATCATAGCAGCATTAAAATTCATAGATACAATTCTCTAACATACAACATAATGATCATAGCAGCATTAAAATTCATAGATAGAATTCTCTAACATACAACATAATGATCATAGCAGCATTAAAATTCATAGATACAATTCTCGAACATACAACATAATGACACATAAACTCCATGCAGCGAAAAACTTTTTTCAACGAAACTACAGGAACAGTTACATTCCCAACACGAATTAGTACACAACATTCAAATTTCACCGAACAAACCCAGTTACCCGTAAGTGCATGTTGGTCTATTCATTCTTAATCCTGGCTCCCATTCTCCCTTATCTTTTTGGCACCACCACGCTGATCTACTAGCAGAGTAATCTCGCCTATTTTAAATTGCATGCAGTTAGCTTCTCATTACTCGCTGAATATTTGCATAAGAGTACAAAGAACTGTGCTTTAATGTAAGTAATGGGAATGAGAATGTATATTAGGCGTAATACATAAGTACATATTTCCTCGTCTTTTCGTCGTAGAAAAAGCGACTATGTTTCTTATCTCAAGTCTTAGTAGGTAATGATGCACTGTAGAAGCTTGTAGCAGCATTTTCTTTTAGAGCCTTGTATTACTTTGTAAATTTTGCCTTTAATAGTCATGAAGATGCTTCGCATGGTTTTCGCCTGCTTTGTTCTCTAAGTGTTTTAATGGGTTGACTGCTTGTCTGACCCGATGTGAAAAAATATCAGGCTTTTAAACGAAGTCATTGCTTTCTTAGCTTCAACTCGGTTACTTGATAATACAAAAGATAAACTAAATTTCTGTTACAATTGTCATAAGATGAGTCAATCACATCATTTCTATTAAACCAACATCTAGTCGATATAATTTATTTTTATTGTTAAACAGTGTTTTATCATGGATATTTAATTCACAAATAAGTCGCAATTTTTTTCCGTTGTTATTAATAATAATAATAGTAAAACTTATTACAATATTCACTTTAGTAATGCACATTGCTGTAACATTAATGAACCTAATTTTGGGTCCGTCTACTATTCGTTGTCATAATAATGTTATCGATCCACTAACTTCTGTCACGCGATTTCTGGTGTGGTGACACTTGACTATTATTAAAGTTTCTTTGTGGTGTGCAATATACAAATACGAGGCTTTGTTATCCTAGTCATCTAAATACTGTTTGTTATATTTTTTAAATATATTTAATATTTGTTTGGCATAGTTATACTCTACAGGGCTAATTCTGAGTCAACTTGCGCTGAGAAAAAAAAAAACCAATTATATAAAAAGTAACCTGGTTTTCTTAGATAACGTAGAATCTAACCTAACAGTACAGAGTAATCAAACTTATAAGTGATGGTTCATTAACACGTTATTTGTTCTTATAAATATTATCTTAATAAATATTACTCTAAAGAGAAAGAGAGAGAGAGAGCAAAAGAGGTATATAAAGAGGCATTAAATATTATACCTATTTAAAAACATATTTCTCTATTTTAAAGATATATTGTTCCACATGGCTATGATTATTATCTTGCAACGCAAGCGAAGCTTCAGTATTCAGCTAGGTGAGTATTTTAAAGTTTTAATCAACCAAAACTTCTGATTCAAATAATGAGTGTTACAAATTGGTCCCCTTTGTTTATCAATTAAGGCCAGAATTAATAGATTTATTATTCAGTATCAAACCCTTTCTTGAGCAAATAAAAAATACCGTCTATGTTTACTCGCCAAAGTACATGTGCCAAAATTCTGACTATAGGTGATCGCAGAGGGTCATTCAAATTTAAATTTTCGCTCTGGCTCAAATCCCTAGGGCGAGGGTGTCTACACTGCGTAGGGGAGTGCGCTAATAAAGTAAATTAAAGATTAATAATATATTATCCTAATACACGTTTTAGGTATACATGTATGCAAATATTGTTAACTCTCGCAAAGCCGATATGAAAGAATTTGTTTGAATAATGAATGATACTCCCTAAAGTGATGTTATTTTAAATACCCACTTGAGCTCTAAATAGCTTAAAATGTTGAAAGAGTTGTATAAAACCTTTTTTAAATAGAATCAATAGATTTGATTTTCGAACTCCAAAACAAAGAAGGTACTTACCCAATTAATTTAAAACGAAGCAATCTACGAAACTGTAATATCGCACTTGTTTCACCCGGAGGACACCTATCATATGGGTAAACAAATGTGCTACTTTCGTTAGTGTTGTTGTCTTTTAACGTTGTTGTGTATTCAATGCTACAAATACAGTTTCACTAAATATTCGGCTACTCTAATACTGTACTTAACTAACCTCAGACAAATACAGGTTGTTGAGCTCCCTAAATTATGGTTGAGTTACACAATGTGATGCATGCGTGCCGTCAGTTAGGACTGGTCTACTCAAAACTGCTATGGCTCTTTCTTCAAAAGGCCATTTCAGACTTTGCCGTACATTGTAAGACATATATTTTGTTACTATACAATGTCTGGACTTTAAAAGAGACTATGAGTTTGTTTCGGCGTTTCTTCTCAGAAGTCGTCAGCTAGGAAATGCCGAAGCCATCTAGCTTAAAAAAATATGTAAAATATTGACTTGTAAAAGTGTCTTTAAAAGACAGAAATAAATATCATTTAATCAGAATCTTTTCCCAACTATGTTGAGATCGGTTTCCAGTCTACCAAGATGCGACTAAATATTAGTATTTTAATCAAAGCGATTACCATCAGACCTCCGCAACCCAATTTCAGAGCAATATAATACTTGTAAACCTATAAATTTAAGCTACGCTATGAAAGAGCAGAGTTCCCTAACACAGACACATGAATTGCCTAAACGAGACTCCAAAGACTAAATGAAGACAATACTAAAATTGATGTTCTCCGCTTAAAATTCAAGATCGCAGTTATAATATACAATTGTTTTCCACTCTTAAGAAGAACCGTTTTATCTGCGCCTAATTTTAGTATAACAACACTTTTAAACTAAATTTAATGTTCGCCGTTCATGAAATAATAAACCGCGTAGAGTCCCCGTGGGAAATTAATGTTTTCATCAAACACCACAGAGTTTAAAATATAAACCCCTCTTTTTTAATTTTACTTGAAACACACAAATATATTCTTAGGATACATACATAACAAGATTTTATCAATATTTAATTACTGCGCGCGACGGGACATTGATGGATGAAAAAAAAGTTCGCAAGTTAAACACTTCGCCAGATAAGCGTCAAAAGGAGGTCTAAACAACTAAAATACTTTATCATTTTAATCCAAACTTTTTTGCCGGTGACTACAATGTTTAAAACACTGCTGTAAGTCAACATGATTTTTATGGCAGATGAAATAAGGTTAAAACTCCTTTGAACATGGAAGTCAAGGATGAATAAATATTGTTGCGGACCGCTAGGTTGACACGGCTGGCCACCATCAGACATTGCACCTGTAGAATGTGCCTATCGCGACGAAAGATTCAAAAGCCGCGTCAAAGCCGCGTCGCCAGTCCAACACTTTTAGGGTAAAAAAAAAGCGACGTTATTTTAATTGACGTCGGGCCGTTTAAAAAAGGAACATTGAGTGAATTATTCGAAGGCTGCTACTGGAATGAGAGGTATTCGGACCGCGCCCCCTGTGATGGTATGCAAATAATTCAACGTGACAGTTTCGAGTTGAATCTATTGTGGTTTTTATTTTTCCGTTTTATAGTCTCCGAATATATTTTATCACATTATATCTTCCCAGAGTGTTTAGAGATCATTATCATTCTGAAATTACTGCGCATCATTGTCAACACAGGAAAAAGGTCTACTTAATTATCTATTTAAGTTGAATAACACAGTATTAAAGTTACTTTTATTGACACCTATAACAAAGATTTTTATTTGGAAATAAAAGCAACATCGTACATAGATATCATCAAGCTTGTATCGCCAAAGGGTTAGGTATAATTCGTCATTATGTATTTATTAAAGCAGATAAAACCGCATGTGATAGGAGTATTACACTGCCAAGTCAAAGATCTCGGCTGGTCACGCACCTCTGTCTTTTTCAGATCATATAATGTATTATCACTCGCTTAACCGGCGAGGAAACCATCGTGAGGAAACCTGCATGTCTTAGAGATTTGCTCGACGGTGTTTGAAGTTTGGGAACCCGAGTTAGGCCAGCGTAGTGGACTGTAGCCTAATAAACCCGTAGAAACCCGTGCCCAACAGTGGGACAGTATATTATGGTTTGATGTAAAGCTCACGCAAAAATTAAAACACAGCGTTGCTACTAGCAATGTCATTGAGACTAGAAACCTAAGACCTCACGATGCGACGACGCGACCTATGAGACAGTTAAAAAGAACTGGGAAGAAATTATTTTATGTTTTTTTAAGTCAAGTCGACATAAATTACATACCATCATGCCTGTATACCCGAAGGGTTAGACAGAGGTGTACTAATGCACAGACACAGTTCGCTGGTATGTTTAGGTCCTATGTAATAGGGGTCCAGCCTATTGGCACAAGCTGCAACTGCTACTGTAAGTACCTACTACAAAACGAGATGTAAAGGTAAGTGAATCAGGAGCCTTAAAATGCTGCATTGACTGCTTTGAAGAAGAAAATGAAGATTGACTGCTATTTTAGTAGTAGATCGATGACATATACACATAAAAAACATAAACTTAATCAGTCATCTGCTTCCAACGATAAAATAACTTTTATTATTCCCATATATTCCAAAGTATCTCAATACAATTCGATTTTATTGAGCAGAATTAATAACCAGAAATATTACATATTAGTTTACTATTGCCGTAGAAGTTAATGCGACAAATAAAAGAGAATTGTCGTTTTTATTATTATAAGGATATATTGTTGAGTATACCATACGGCCGAGTGGGTATAATCTCGTCCAAGTATTAAGAAAGTTATACGAATCTTAAGAGTGAGGAAAACTTAGTTTTGTACTGATATTGCGTCCACAAAAAGTTTTGGCTGTGATAAGTTTTCTGTTTAGATATTGGTTGTTTTTATGTGTGTAAAGAATGCTGTGTATAAAGTGAAATGCTAAATAGCTGATTGAAAATAGCACGTTTTTATAATTAAAATATAATTAAGTATTGTTTTATTGCACGAATCCTAATTAAATTGTTGTTGCTGCACGGCCTTTATTTGTAAAATAAATAAATGCTGTCGGCCTGTATGTGTTTCATAGCTGCAATTGCCAATCTTGGCAGTAAGACCATAAAACCTAGTGTTCAATGGCTCACATATTTCACTGTATCTAAAACTATAGTTTTTCGAAATTATGAGAAATCTGTACAGACTGTAGGTACCTATTTTTTGCAGCGGAGACTAATGAAGCTGCATTTAGCAATACAATTCATATTATATTATTACATTCGTAGCAGATCCTTAGTAATTTTCTAATGTGTTTCATAATATGAATCATCGAAAGCGGCACTGTGGACCCCGCAGGAAGTAAGTACAGTGTAAAAGTAACTTTCTCCTATTCTTCTTTAATGGAATTCTTTTCTTGAAAAAATCCAAGGTACTGTTGGAAAAAGCTGGAGTAACACAGGGTTAAGTTCAATGCACAATAATATAGTTAAAGTTGCAACGCCGTTCCACGCACTGCGCCCATTTTGTCTGTCTCAACTGAACCAGAAGCTCTAAGGGAAAACTTTTAATAGTTTTTCTTTATTCAATCAACATATTTTCGCTCTTGGACACTTCTCTCGTTTGCCAACAATTTGTTTCGGGGACTTTTTTCTTTCACTAGACGTTCACTAACTCACGGCTCTCCTGACAAATTTGATCTCGAGGGTGCTTTAAAAAGTTTTTGTCCCGATCTGGTCTAGACGGAATATTTTATTATTGACTTTGAGATATATTTTTTGTCACTGTTGATACGTAGGCTCTTTGGATAGTCGTTTAAGTTCAATTTTATTTAGTTTCCAATAATATAATCTTCTTAAAATGATTGGGGGCGATCCTGCTACCACTGATCGAACTCAACTCCAACATACCGGCTGCGATCTGAGAATCAAACTCAGAATCTTACGATTAACAACTGCTTGTAATCACAAGAACATTAAGGGAGTTCATCATAAAAAAACTGTCAATAAATCAAAGAAAGTGAGTCGTATTAATAAAATATTAATGGCAAAGCTAAATAGTATGTAAGCGGAACAGTTACGGTAATTTTCAACACTAATTTAAAGCTCCAGTGGCTCTCGTCACATCGTTGTGGGATTATAACATAATTGGCGTGTAGGTGTTAATACAGTTTTAAGAGCAAAAATTACGAAGACATAATCTTGAATCTAGGACACGTATTATAATGTTATTAACTGATAAATTATACATAGTGCCGTTAGTTGATGAGCGTTTGCATTTTTAGTAATCGATATAGTGTTGATCAGATCAGAAGTTACGTGATATCAAAATACCGCACAATATACCTATGTTAAAATCTCTGCGGCGTTATAAATTACAATATGCTTTACCCTAGCTTCTTCTCAATTCAGCAAATTATGAAGACAAATTACCTGGTGAAATAGTGCAATCGGAATTGAAAGAAGTAAAAATCACCGTTAGATCGGCACTGAGGGCCGTGACTGAAATACCAAATGAGTAATTTCGAGATTCCCCGAATGCCCGTACAGCAAGAGAGCAAATGTCAGCTCCTAATAGCATTGCGAACATGATACGAACGCCGAAGTGCAATCGTAGTTGTTGGTTTGTTGCAAAAAGTCCACTAATGCTTGTTAGGTTTTATTTTCAATCTTGAACTTGATCAGGCAGAGTTTGCTGATGGCCAAGTTGAAACTGTGAAAGAGATCGATACGAAATGTAGTAATTAAATAACAGAGGTTTCGATGTATGAATTAATTTTCCAAAAAGATTTTAATAATATCTATTTTTTAAACAGTATTCATTCATAAAATGGTACGTAAATAATTATTTAGTTTAAATTTACAGTTTTTTTTTCGAACAGACAAAAAATAAATTAACTTTCCACGTTATGTTTTGTAATGAACTTTTGCATGACTGAGACGAAAATTAATGAAATTCCAACGTAAGCTACTATTAGTTCGCTGTCACACTTAAGAAATCCGTAGCACTCAAAGATGGATATGCTCGAATATGATGGATGCACTCCAGCCATCTGTTTAGCAACGCTAAGCAAATAGCGGAACAGATTGTCACGAAATAACAAATTTCAACAAGAAAAAACGTTAGTTTGTAGGGAAAATGATTTATAATGTTATTTCGGATTCGTTGGAATGTTTGTTTAGAGTCGAGGTAGTCACGGTGTCGAGTTGCGCTTGCGCTACCGGCTATGTTTGATTTCTTAATACATTAGCGATCCCGTGTCTGCATCGTTTATCTCACCTTTCTTGGTTTAACTAATGTATTTTTTCAATTGTATGAAATGTGTGTAGATCAATCCAGTAGTCATTACATATTGTTTTTGCAATTTTCTTGAAACTTATAGCTTATTTGCAGGGTCTTTTTGTTAGTCATGAATTCCATTGCAATTACAATAGAAGACATTTCAATATACTCAAAGAATTTCATACGTGCTTTAAAAATAAATTTATATTGATATCGTCGAAATACTACGGTTAACAATACGTTTAAAAGTTTTTTCTGAAAATTATAACGACCATTTTCAAATGGGTAAATGAATTCAAATAATCATAAAAAGGAAAACCTTGTCAAACATAGAATTAACACGGCACTACTAAAATTAAGGGTAAATTCACCAAGTTTGAGTAGCCACAATTCCAGAAAAAAATTCAATGGAACAGAATTTGTATGAAATTTACTGCCGAGTTTTACTTTGAGTTGGCGAAATATGTCTCATGTGTTGTAAAGCTTTATTCCAAATTAAAAATATATCGCAACAATTTTGTGACATTAACTTTCCTATCTCCCCTTTATATTTTATCACTGCGGTTGTACAGAATCAGATGTATTTGTCTATCTGTCTAACATAGTCCATGCACGTGGCTTCTATGTCACCCGACAAGTCGCCGGATTTGTTGGACACGTATCAGATTACTTTCAGCCACTGTATGCACTGCATCAACTCTGATTAAAGTTGTTCCAATCCAAACCGTTTGCTCGATAAAGAATAAACTAATGGACTTCGACAGTTTGTTTAGTTTTTTACAATTCCGCGTATTTGGAGTTTAAGAATAAACAAATTGAAAATTGAACATTCTTTGGCTTTGTAATGGAGAAAGTTTTAATAAAGAAAATTTCGGGCGAGTTTTTTTATGTTCGTTAACTTGTTCTGACATTTGATTTCAGCAAACGGAATTCAGATTTTTCTTTTATAGGTCTATTTTCTTTTATAATATTTTCGTAAAAATATTATTTAGTTTGATATTAAAAATACATTGAAACACAAAAAGATTCTTAATGCTAATCATGATTTTAAATTTATTATAATGAGATCCTTTATGTAATGTTATTTGGACAAAGATCAATATAAGCTGTCATTGACATGGACAGTTATATTTGTATAACACAGTAGCTAAAAACAGATAACCGACAAAACAGTCACTTGTTACATAAATTAGCACCATTCCTGTCTCTTTACATTATTTTACATATAAATCTTTATTTTCCAATATAAATTTACGAGGCAATATTTTAAAATCATTTAAAGAATAGGTATTTTATAATAAAAAAATGTACGTCTTGTAATATTAAAAACGCTATGCCATCCAGCTACCGAAGTTCGGATTGACATTTAAAAGTCGTAAAAACTAAATCATGCTTTAAATATTTGACCAATGACATTATATATCATTGTATTTGACATTCAATTTACGTTACGGTGGGGCAATTCTATTGATATTGTAGAAACTCGTAAAAACTAAACAAGTTAGGATAGACCGGTTTATTTATTTCTATCATATTTAAACTCAACACTTAGGTATTAAATAAAAATTAAATACGATTAAAAAAAAATTGTGTTTTCCCATTCAGTTTATTGCAGTCCCACTTTAGACAGTTAGCAGTTAGCGATGTGCGCTACAGATTTGAACTGATAACACGAATTCAGCAACTTAGTCATCATTATGACCTCAGTGGTCTAGCGGTTCGAGTGCCGGACTGTTGATCCGTGTGGGTTCGATTCCCACACAAATATTTGTTTGGATAAAACATGAATTGTGTTTGTCTGGGTGTTTCTTATGTATAATACGTATGTATTTACAAAAAAAAAGTATATAAGTATTATATCCATTGTCTAGTACCCATAGTACAAGCTTAGTTTGAGACTAGATGGTGTTGTGTAAAATGTCCCAAAAAATATTATATTATATTTTTACCAACCCATATCTCTAGAATCATTATATTATATCTAGAATCCCTCTCATTCTGAGAAGAGAACCGTGTCTCCTCTCAAAATGTATTTTTTATTCCCAATGTTACTTAGGTACAGACGCCAGCACATCAAGCTATCCAAAACTGTAAAATTTTCCCAATTGAATATGAACCTTATTTTGTTGCAATGAAGTTGAAAATCAATCAAAGAAATTTGGCAGATTGTGGTAGCTTGATGTGCTGGCTTCTGGACACAAAATTAAAATTATTCAGACAAAGACACTAAAAATTTACTTTCTTCAATTCATTAACAAGTTTCTAAGACAGAAAAGTCTCGTAATTACTTAATTTGTTTAAAAGCAAAATTACTTTAATTTGCAAACATGTGATTTAACAAAATCCATAATACAATTTAAACGTTCAAAGTTTCTAGACTAACATATTAACACTGTTTAAAATTAAACCTTAATGGTATAAACCCTAGAATATTCGGAATTTAGTTCTGGAACGACATAGTTTTAAAGTTTGGAAACTCTATGTCAATGTTATAATTTCATCAGAGTATGGCAACCAGATTAAAATTTAGGCATTAAAGGCCTTATTAAAATTTTCAGAATTTTAAAGGTAAAAATTAAAAGCTATTCGGCTTCAATTGTGTACGAGGTTAAACTAACTGAAAACTTTTGGCGTTTTAACCAGAACTACATGGTAGCTTGAAGTAAATATAAAGCTGTGTCGCGGCAAATTTAAAATCTTTTTTTTTAAAGGAACGTTCTCCCAAGCTAGGTTCTATTCTTATTTTGTCATTTCGTTTACAAAAAATTATGGGTGATACCGATATCCTCAGTATAGAATGGTTGTCAGGCTTCTGACTACCACCAACGATTGTCATAGATGTATCGTATGACAACCATAAATATAAAATATTATGATTTCAAAATATTTTATTGATTGCAGTCATGCAATCAATGGTGACTCTTGTAATATCTTGAACACGAAATTTATTAATAGAGCTTCAATTAATTTTATTTTCTTCAAGAAATGCCTATGTAGATATATCAATAAAGATATATTACCGATTTATTGCTAGGAAGATACATCCTAAATACTCTTAAAGTAACAGTATTTACATAAAAATAAATATAGAACGCATCTCTCTGTGAGACAATGCCATTCAGTTTTACCGCCTTTATTTTTTTAACAATAAAGTTGAACTTTGTAAATCAGCAGATCAAGGCAATATTTCGCATTAGGTCGAAGGCATGCGACCATTTCAGTAAATTGCCTCTCTATATGCAAAAAGCGGGCAAGCCGATTTTCATTAAGCGCTTAGAGTCGGTCGGCTGACAAAGGCTGACTGGTCGCGCCGATAGTTAGTTTAGTTAGTTTTAGAACACGAATTCAGTTATAAGAATTAGTAATATGTACTAATACTGCATTAAAAAATAAATAAATTAACGTAATATACTATCTAAATGGATTATTAGAGATCTCAAAAAAAAAACATTCTTATATTTTCAAATATAGAACTGCATACAAAATGTTTAACTTTTGTCAAAATATAATATTTTTGCAATCCATAGGGTTAAATAATATAAGACATAATTATGTTATTATTTTATTTTATTTTATGAAAGAATCAGTTTCTAAGCAATCGACTGTAGCGCTATGGGTTGCAGCAATATCCCAATCATTATTTATGTACTGGTAGTTCTAGGTTATGGTGTTTCTGTATGTGAGGCGAAAAATCTGAAATCATGTTGATAAAGTTTATTATATAAAAAACGGCTAAATTACTACAAAAAGACTAATATAGCCAGTCAAGAACACTGGCTAACAGGATAGAATTAAGTTAGTTACTTAAAATGGGTAGCAACAAATCTCCCAACGGGCTGTATAATTTTAGGTGTAATTAAGAAAACGCTTAGGTAGCCGGTCCCTACTTGACCTGCGATTAAACTGGTAAACTCCGTTTAAACAAATTATCCATGCAAAACTCTCGTTAAGCCAAGTGTTGTGAAGTGTACGTTAACTGCCGTTTAACTGAGCAATTCCTAGACGTGTTGCATATTAATATGGTTATAAAATTATCAAAGCAGTTCAGGACATCGGTTTTATTCGTGTTCTCTGTTTTGATACGCGTTTCTGCTGCCTGCAATGTCATCAGAATTTTAATTGAACGTTAATATAATAATAATACATCCAATGAAATATTTCAATATCAATTTAATTTTTAAAAAATATTTTTACTTTGTAAGTTATCAGAAATATTGAAGGGTATTATTTTTTTGTGACATATTCAACTATCTTTATGAATATAAATTTTTGGAACAGCTCTGAAATTGATATTACAGTAGTGTTGAAATAAAACTACATTTTACAGTGTCCATGTCTACGAAACGTCGGGTTTAATATTATGAATATAATGCGATAAAATCCGTAAAAAATAGTTTTATTTCAATGTATAATATTCGCGTAAGTGTCAGAAATCAAGAATACAGGAGTGTTTTCGTTATATTGACAAGTGAAATTATACCTTAATAATTATACCGTTCCTTTTTTATAGTACGGAACATCTTCATAGGACATCTGCCACCTCGGGAAGCGGCATGGTATGTTCGACTCACACCGACTAAAAACCGCACTTGCCTTCATTTTCCATTATATTCATGGCCATGGGATTTGAAAAATTCACCACGATCATAATAGGCTAGTACTAGTAATGACGGGGTCCAGTGACCGCTATACCTTCAGTACCTAGTAGTTATTAACGTATACTATTATTATCATTGCTTTTGACATACTTAAAAGTATTATTTTACTTTATGCTATTTCTCTGCCAACCTTTGTTTTTATTCATGAACAGAAAACACATAGATGGACAAATTAACCGTTACTAGAACTTATCAAGGGCGTACTAAGTTATTAATATGGAATCCGCAATTTATTTTACCAGCCCACATGTTAAATTATTGCATAATACACAACCCTATTGTCATTTGAGCCCGTGCTGTAGCCGTTTAAAAAATTGCCCACTCGAAGGGTTCGGTAAACCCCATAAAATCATAACAGAACTGGTTTCATTACGTGCGCATGAATAACCATTGAGTGTACGTCACACCTTTCGATACTAATTTCACTGTTAACACAATACACATCCCTAAATCATGAATGAACATGAGTCCAATATTAGCTGTATAAGCGGAGAGGGTGACAGTACTCACATTGCTATTAAAAAAATCACTGTATCGGGTTTTTGAATGTAAACTTTTATGCGTCAGCCATAACTTTTAGTTAAATTAGAGGCACGTGGATGTATTTAAATAATGTGAAAAATAATATAGGACATAGGTTGCAGTCATTTGATTTGTAAAATTAATACGACGGAGAGACAGCGATATCTATAATTGTGATTTTGAGATTTAAAAATTCGAGGATCTCAATTTAAAGATTACATTTGCATACCCTAAACAAGAACAAAAAGTCAAGCTGAAGGTTACCCCTGTTTTGCAAATGTTTATACATAAATACATACCATCACGTCTGTATTTCCCGAAGAGTTAGGCAGAGGAGTACCAATGTACACCCACAGTTCGCCGGTACGTTTAGGTCCCATGTAATAGGGGGCGAGCCTATTGCCATTAACCGGGCTCAATACCAAACTCCGAACTATTACTGAAAATTTCATACAAAATTCCCAATAATACTTTGCTCGTCCTGGGAGACAAAACAGGGACCTCCAGAATATCAGTCGCGCTTAGGACCACTAGGCTAACGAGGCAGTTGTTTATGTAACCGGAAAAATAAATCTGTAAGTTGGTAGTCCAGTAAACTTTATCAGCAGAGTTGAAGTTTCAAAAAAACACGTTTAGGAATAAAGATAATTTATTATTTCTATAGGTTTTACATAGAATTTAATAGCTGATACCACTAAAATAGGATCGAATAAATATTTCAGTAATAAAAGTTTATCATATTCACTGGCCACTCATCACTTTATAGTCATATTCACAGGCCACTCAAAGAAGCTCATTACTTTGAAATTAAAATAACATTTTCCAAAAACATTTCCCATAAACATTTTTTGGGCAGATGTGCTCAAATGCACTCGACCGTATGTCATATCATGTGCATGGCAAAAAAGCATTTGGGTCTGAGAGACCACCGAGTAGGACTAAGCCAGTAGGATCCCCTAATAATCCCTGACATTGTATATTGTGATCGTTGGATTTGTGTGCCATATATCACTAATACCGAACATGTGGCGATGAGACGGATGTGTCACGAACTGATACGCATATCTTGCATCCTTTGCATTAAAGTATTTCTCGTTTTGTTGTAATTTATCGCTGATGAGTATCCCATTTGTACCCACTGACTTGTTATATAGGTACACTTATTTTATTCCTACGTATTGAATATCGTTTGTAAGATAATGCTACATACCCAAGTATCCGATAGCTTGTATCTCCTCGCCACTCGGTACATTTGACTCAATCATGTCGAAGAGTACTTAACGAGAGCACATAATACAACCCTCAACAATCAATGTATTGCGAGAGTCGAGAAGCACCTCAAATACTTGCTTTTTTTTTAGAAAAAAATAGTATTAATAATTATGATTTTAACTCTACACTTTCTGGTTTACATAAAATCTTTTTCGATTTTAAACTCATTCGTCATTTGAAGTATGTCATTAACGATAATTATGTCATTTGTCCAAATTTTAGTTGTGGCTTATTTAATTAAATTAATTAATATAGTTCTTTGTTGTATTATGGTGAATCCTTCTAAAGAATATTTCCTCTATTTTGCATATGGAAGTAATCTGTTGAAAAGGAGAATTCATATAAACAATCCGTCAGCAGTATTTGTAGGTACTGGACGGCTTGATGTAAGGAGTATAGTCGATGTAATTTCATTGAAATGTTAATATTACTGCTACCTATAAAAAGTGAAAAAAATAATAATAACTAAAACTGAATTTTGTGCGGCTGTTTGGTGTTTGAGCGATTTTATTTTATAATATATTATGATTTTTAAAGTATTTTGTACAGACGCCAGCAGGTCAAGCTATCCAAAACTGTCAAACTTTCCCAATTGAAAATGAACCTTATTTTATAATTATCTTAGTGTTAAAGTTGAAATTCTGTCAAAGAAATTTGACAGATTGGGGTTGATGTACCTGATGTGCCTTGGTGATGGCCTTTGTACCTTATATTTTTTGTTTTCGCACTGCACACGGGGCTGCGCAGTGCTCAGCTTATAAGTATACAACAACAAGCGAGTCGCTAGCGGCCTAAGAGGGACGTACACTACGCACATTTAATAATTCGGGTATAAAGTAAATGATTGCTTATCTTTGGAAAAGATAGCTGTAATTTTTTTCGTTTGTGATTATTTTTTTATCATAATTCTATACAACTCTTTATCACTATCATCACATAAATCTTTAAAACTACGCAACAGATTTTGATGCGTTTTTTTTTAATAGATAAAGTGATTGAAGAGGAAGGTTTATATGTATAATACATGTATTTTATTAGTACATTGCACCCGTGCGAAGCGGGGGCGGGTCGCTAGTTTCTTAATATTTTAGAGTTATTCTTTTAACACTATATTATATAATATTATAATAGATTTTTTTCCTTTATCACATCTAAAGGGGTTAGGGGAATGCCTGCATTTACAGCCATTCCCCTAACCCCCAGTAACATAATTTTCCCTAATTTTACAGGATCACCAGTTAGACTTTGCAAAGTATAGCAAACTATGGGACGGCGCTGTGGCAAGCATAGTACCAAATGATAAGAAACACGTATGGGGAGCTGTTTGGAGATTGAATAACGACTCTTTGGATGCACTAGATAGGTAAATATTGCTAGTGATTTACTGTTATTACTGCTTTATTAAAAAAAATAGTCGCGTATTATTAACTGTCAGGGTCATGCTGCGGGTTATGAATGCCATGTCCGTGACCATATACCTATAGGTCAAGGATCACATCAAAAACCACACTTGCCTTAACTGTGGTTTTGAGTTGGTACGAGTATACCTTCCCTATGGGTCGATGTGGCAGACAACCAATGAGAATTCTTTGCACTGCAAAAAAAACAGAATGTAATTACAGAATGTATATAACATTTTTTGCTAAACTTCATCATCAACCCATATACTGTCCCACTGCTAGGCACGGGTCTCCTCTGACCGAATGAGAGGGATTAGGCTATAGTCCACCGCGATGGCCTAGTACGGGTCGGCTGACTAGACACGACGTCGAGAAAATCTCTCAGGTATGCAGGTTTCCTCACGATGTTTTCCTTCACCGTTTAAGCGAGTGATAATTAATTATTAATACCCACATGATTTACAAAAGTCAGAGGTACTTACTTGCCCTGGATTCGAACTCGAGACCTTCGACTTGCCAGTCCAATGGTCATACTACTAGGCTATCACTGCTGTCTTAAAAAAAATTAAATTAAGAAATGTATTTAGGACTCGTAATATTTATTTATATGTTTGTTTAGGCAAGAAGGAGTGGAACATAACGAATATTTTTCCAAAATTGTAGTAATTAACACTGCTGATGGAAAGAGAGCTAAATGTCGGACATATCAACACGTTTTCCGTCCTCCAGTCCGAAAAGCTGATGAACCACTACCTGAAGATAGAAGACCTTCGATTACTTATAAAGACTGCATTATAAAAGGTGCAATCGAATGTAATTTACCAGAAGAATATATTGCTATGTTGAGAGAAATACCTACAAACGGAAAACACGCATCCGCTACCATTAGAGAACAGTTAAATTTGTAATACTTGAATCCTGTTACTTAATATTGTCTTTCAAGTATTTGGATGACATTGTCTATTTACAGTTTATGTTTTGTGATTGTTATTATTTAATAAGCATTTTTAGGAATATAATTATGTGGCTATTTGTTGTACAAATTAATGTTTTTTTATGGGTGTTGCAATTCAGGAATGTGCATGCGACGCGTGGTGTGTACAGTGCGAATACCTTATTCTGAGTATTATGACCTGGTGATCAAACTTGCACTGAAGCCAATGCCGTTCAAGGAATTTAAACAAATTAAGACACAGTTTACCCTGGAATATGACATAAATTATGTGTGATTTTAAATCTCTTCCAGAAAATGCATTTTATTAAAATGTATTTTACTGGCAATCCTTATTAAGTCTAATAGGTATCGGTTTACTATATTGTAATAAAATACATTTATTTATTTTCACACATTTTCACTGTTGCGTTGTCGAAATTTATGGCACATATTTAATATCTAATAATTATAATTCAAATGACCAACATGCACTCTTAAAAAGAAAAAACTGCATTGAAATTTAATTCTACTAATCTACTTTATAACTGAAGCATACACTCTAAAACGGTTCACGAAATGTTTACTTTGTTGCCACGTAGAAATTGAATTAAAACTTTTCGTCTGGAAACGGCCGCACACTCGCTTTCGCCACTGCATCTATCCCTCATCGCGTGCAATTACTAAAAAAAGTACCGAATTACTTTCACAGAGTTGTTTGCACAAACCCTTTGGGTTAAAAAATTTATGCACCCTCGCGAAACAGCATCTATAATAAGTGTAGGTTACATGCCCCATTTGAAAGCTTCCTGTTGATTTTGAACATAAAAGATATAATCTACCGCACTGGTGTAAAATAACCGTATTTTTTCTTTTGTGTTATGATTCTGTGCGCCCTTCTGCATCGGCGGGTGCGCATTTTGATATTGTTCTCCATGTAAAAGTTTATTGTGTGGCTTTAGAAATCACAAGAGAGGCTCTTAGGTAATGTTGAAATATTTTTTTAGCGGTTTGTTTTATTAGTTCACAATAAAGGGGTCACGGGTCCGATTCTTGGGTCTATTGTTTTATCTTGAATTTTTAAAACTTATATAAATTATGTCTAGACTTCACTTCAAATTTACTGGAGATACTCAGATCACTTCAAATCTACTGTGGTGATAAAAATTTGCGAAGATAGAGTAACGCTGACAGATATACACCGTAATATTATAATTGTAATCAGGAAATTTTGCAAGGCAAATTCTGAATACAATACAAACTCGTTCTGACCATATCAAAGGTAAATTAGCAAACACAATTGAAAACAAATCAACCCTCTTGAGGGTCATGGGTTTGTCAATGAATAATATTAAAAGACTTTAAATCGATATATTGTATAAGCGATTGAACTGCAATTTCAAGTTCAAGAAAGCCAGTCTAATACGCCTTTGCCACATAATACGCCATCTCCATTTTATTCTCCTAGAGCTACCTTACCTAGATGCATTTGCGGTAGTACCGCTTTGCATGCGCGGTACACGTGCACAACAGCACGTTATCCGATTATTACGTGTGAAACACTCGGGCGGAATTATAGGCGTCTTAAAACCGCTCGCGGAATGCTCGTAGTCTATCGACACATGCGCGAGTTGGATTCATACGGAAAGGGACTTTTTTGGGATTCGATATACCATTTACCTACTTTCCGAAATCGATACCGGTAGGTAATTATTATTGGTTTAATTTTATCTGTAAGCGTTTTTACTTAAGTATGTTAGTAAAGTTTTCTTTTAGTATCAGTAAATTTAAACAGTTCTTTTAATTATATCTTGTGAAGTACTCCGCACACTGGTGCAGAGTGTCACTGTCAGTATCACTGGATGGTCATAAATAACTACTCGAATTTGGAGTCTAATACACATACTAAAAAGTATAGGTAGGTACATTTTAAGTATGAGGTTATAACAAAAAATTTTGCAAAATACCTATTACTTATATTTATTTAGGAAAATAACTACCTACAAAATCAACTGCGAGATAGTATCTCGTATCTATATCTATATAATATAATATAGGTACTACTATCAAAAAATAAAAATAATATCAGAATTAGTAAAACCACCAAATCAAGCAAGGCGCTTCTTAGGTTTTCTGTAGGGAGAAGGACAGAAGCCGAATTTTAATTGTAATGTGGTAAAAATGTTGGTAGTATTTTATTATTTTTGGCTTAACTTGGAGTCACTTGCTTTTCTAGGATAGCTAGATTTAAAAAAAAATAGTTATAATTTCACACTAAATTTAGTTGGGTTAATTTTGATCATCATCTGCTTTTTTGGAGTTATTTATTACTATGTCTTGTGATAAGTTAAACATAAGCCTTTATTAAATATATTATTAAACAAAATCCTTTTCCATACTATCGGTATCCTAAACGGAACAGCGGAGTGTGGTATAAGTAATTATTGCATAATAATGTTCTGAAGATCACAGTACTGAGCGACACTTCCTGTTACGTGCTAAGAGTTGCCCTATATCCGTGAGCTTTCTTGAAGTTTGATAGTAGGTTATTTAAATACTCGTCTCTACGAACCGACTTAAAAAAATATCAGTTCACTTGGTATTAAATTTCTATCGATATAATTATTACGACCTCTGTGGTCTAGCGGTTCGAGTGCCGGACGGGTCGTGGGTTCGATTCCCACAGGACACAAATATATGTGTGGATAAAACATGAGTATTTGTGTTTGTGGGTGTGTCCTATGTATTATAAGTATGTATTTACAAAAAAAAAGTATATATGTATTATATCCATTGTCTGGTACCCATAGTACAAGCTCTGCTTGGTTTGGGATTAGATGGTGTTGTGTAAAATGTCCCAAAAATATTAAAAAATGTCCCAAAAATATATAAAATATATATATATATATATATATCAATGATCGTTAAAAATTGGTTTTCTATTTAGAATAAGGTTGAGATTATTATCTTCTACATTGAGAGAAGAAAAGAAAGAAAATTTATTCTGACGGTCAAGTAGATAAGATGAAAATTGTACATTTTCATCATTCGTCAATTGTACATTTTGTGAGCAAATCTTTCCAGATAACACATAGTTATGGTACCATTCTTTTAACATTTTCTTCACGTAGCGAGTTCCTGTTATCTTCCAAGTAGTCAAGTAATTCAGTGAAATGGAACAGGATACGCAATAATTACAAAATAAAGTACCGGGTATTTCCGCGTTTCGTTGAGCACAACACGGGCCCTATTATTTTCAGTCCGAGTAGGTTTTGATGTTTTAGTGTGTTAACCGTCCAGTTTCCAGGAGGAGCTGCTGTTCATAGCATCAAAGAAAAATCATCACGTCATTTTGACGAAGCATTTATTTAAATAATATAGATAGATACTCGCCTAACTGGATGAGGAGAGCCGAAATTCGGGCTCTGTGGCGTTCAATAGGAGAGTGAAACAGGACTTTTTCTGATGATAATAATGATGATAAAATACAGGTAGGTACCAGTACCTGTATTCCCCGAAGGGTTAGGCAAAGGTGTAGGTACTAATTTACACTGAGCTTCACGTTATGTTTAGATCCCATATAATAGAGCGCAAGCTATTGAACCAGGCACAATTCCAAATTCCGAACTTTTACTGATGATTTTATGAAAAAAAAAAATTATATATATACTTATGTTGTAAGTATTATTTATCTATTTTGATATAATCAAGTTGACAGTTTTATTTTACAACAGGCCTACTTCACTCAAGCGATTCTCTGAAACAGAACAGTGACATCCAGAGTAAGCAATTATTACACAATTTCGTTCCAGGATCACTGTGTCCGCTTCCTGTTTTGTGTGATTGGAATTGCACTACAATATACACTGAACAACTGTACAGTGTACTCTGAATAAGGGGTCATTGATTTGATATTGTTATAGGAGCATATTAAAGTACCTACCTAGATGATGTTGACCTACAAGTGTGTTGTAGTGGATCGTCTATCCCGATAAATAAATGATAAATGCTATTTTTAAAGATGCAGTTTTTAAGCTATACGGGCCATCTCTATAACATAACCAGTTCTTCTTGACTTGAAACAAGTCAAGAACCACAAATAAACTGCAGGAAAGTAGTGATCATAGTTGATCATTGTAGCTTCTAGAATAAATCCTGTCTGAGCCAGAGTGAACATCATGACGCGTTCCATAGCCCCGACCATACAGCAAAGGAAGGCAAGTTCTTTTTTTTTCGGTTTCGGTCGGAGTTCGAAATACCCTCCAACTTCCCTGTTCAACAGTCTACGTCTGCTGATTTATTTTTAATAGGTTCACTTTAAATATGATTGCTGTTTATAATGAAATAACCTCAAGTACCTAATACGGAAGTAACACTTGAAACGTGCCAAAATGTGCAAGTTTTGACACTACTTAAAGCTGACCCATAAATCTAAGTTGTAACGATATAAGTGCATCTTCGGTTCTTAAAGGACCCTTGAGAATTTCAACCGCAACATCTGGACTGCACACTTTAGTCCATGTTACCCACGTGCTCAGAATTAGCAAACAAAACATTTTAGAGGGTTTCTTTTTATGAGATTCGATGTGTGAATCAAATAAGCTAATTATGATAACAGTACAAATGTACCACAGCTGGCATCTGTTAGTATTTTATGGATACATTTTCATAATTATTACATATTAATTTAGTTCGAGACTCGAGTAGGTAGAGGAATTTTGAGCATATAAGTAGTAGGATTGCAATTTGAAATCCATAATAAATCAAAATTATTACATCGTTATATTTTTAAATCTATAGATAGAATTAATAATGATTTTACTTGCAAGGTAGCGTTTCTATTTTAATATTTCGAATAGGATACACGTTAATCAATGTGATAAATATAGTTTAAGTAAAACATCGACTCACTCAACGAACACCAATCATATTAAACCAACAGGTATTGGAACTAACGAAACTAGAAACGGGAACAGCAATCAAAATAACCAAATCTACAACACAGCTAAGTGTTAATCACTACTCTCTATTCCAGACCCGCTTTAAAATGTATTCGACAAAACAAGATTTCTCGGTAGAATGGGCATAACGAAATTGTGCAGCGGAACAAAGCATAGGGGCTTGTAACCCTTATTACAAAGTTACATTAACTGTATGCAACCTACAATATTGTACGGTGTCCAACTTGTCTGTTATTCCGCCTGAAGCACGTATTCAAATTCATACTAGGGATGGGCCGAATAAAGGTTTTACCGAGTATTCGGCTGAATGTTTGAATAAATGTTTACCGAATACGGATATTCAGCATAATTTGGTATGATCGGACACTATTTGTGTTAAGAGTAACGCTGGATTCTGCACTTTTCCTAACTATCTCTGTTGTTGCTTTATTAAATTATATATTAAACATTCGAAGCAAATACCTATTTCACGTCCTTAGATTTTTACGCGAAATATTGATAATTTGCTATGTGACAAAAGTTGCATGAATTTTAACATTTTTAAAAGGAAAACTGACAATAAAATAAAGTTATCTGTGTGCTTTAATTTTTCTGATTATTAGGCAATTTGTTAAAATGCGGCCGATTATGACGAATACCAAATATATAACGAATACTTATTTGGTTCATCCCTAATTTATATTCGAATACGTTTAGTGATGTTGCTATTTAATTTGTAGTGTGAAAGGAAATGGCTAGTTAGAGATTGTATTTTCAGAAAATAAATGTCTATATAAAGATTTTGTTTGGAGTTCTGAAATATTTCTATTTGCAGCGAAATATCGAGAATTGGAAAGTTATTATTAACTAATCCAGCCACTACAACCTACTGGTGGAAAATAACAATTGATTTTCTGCTTTGAGATATTATGGTGTTATAATTTATTTTAAATACCTAGTGCATAGATTTTCTTAAGGGAAAGGGGAATTCGCAATTACGTAACTATTGGCTTCAATAGGACGCGGGTTTGGTTTTCGTTTCGCAAATTTTTTTGTATAGCCAACTTTAGGGATAAGCTAGAATTTGTGGTAGTCAACGATACAAGAATAAATAATTAAAAAGTTTGTATAAAAAATATAGGTAGGTGAGTAAAAATAAAATTGCACTGTTCTTTTAAGAAAATTAATCCTTACAATATCTAGGGGATATGTTACAAAAGCAGTAAAAGTTTCTAGGCTATATTTACACAAGCAATATATCTTCAATGCCCAGTGTGGTATTTAAACTGGAGTTTTTACTACTGCACGTGCTTCGATTGGTGCAATGCAATCAGCGAAAAACGATTTGAACGTAACGTTAATATTTAATGCATTTTCTGTATCTTTACTCTCAGCTTCCAAATTGGTGAATTCTATCATTTTACATAAATTTAAAAGGTGATTCTAAGTAGTTTTATTCAAGCGTATTGTTTCAATTTTCTCACCACAAAATGTATGTTATGGTAATAGTTTTTTTTTATTAATTGTCGAGTACATACACGATGATAACTTTTTTGTCAATTCCAAAAATAGTTACGAACGTGTACTCATTGTATTCATTTTAAAATAACCTCGAAATCAAAACAATCTTACTATTGTAATTCTTCTCGCTGGGAAGATACGTCAAAGTATCTATTTACTCACCAACAGGAGCCGTCCTCTGAATAATACAGTCGCAATATTGAATAAAGGATCACGTACGACGAGCGAATCCATTGTTATTTTCAAAAGAATTATGTCAAAGCGAGTCGTCGCTCCGGGGCTAATAATATTGAACTATCAAAGAACGGAATTCCGAGACACTGTTTCACCTCCCGTAATACCCGAATTTGTAGCCTGGGCCTTTATTCATGTAGTCGCCGATTTAAGCGCATACCACACGTTAATACAGGCCCGGGGCATATCGCGTAAGTACCCGTGTATCTGCAAATAATGTTGAAGTAGGTATTCCATTATATTGGATCCTTGCCTTAGGCGGGGGAGCGTCCGGTTCTAATAAACAAGACAATATTCCAGCTATGCGATATAGACGGACGGCCGTGTTTATCCAGGCGGCCTCTGAGAGTTATAGGTACCTATTATTATTTGTCTTTAAGTGTTAGCGAAGCGGAGTCTGTGGTTGTCTTTGATACTCTTAATCAATAATTCCATTATTGTGAATGATACTTTTGAATGAATGGAAGTGTACTTACCTACGATTTTTGATTGCAGGTGTTGTCTTTTTTATACAAAAATAATGAACTGTATCCTGACGAGATTTGTTTTTGTATTGAAAACAGGTTACTGCTAGAGGCGCTACAGAGGATTTCCACATAAAATATTTGACAGAATATAGGCTTGCGACTACCGCTACTAAACTCTACTAATTTTTTATCATTGATTGCTAAGTTATAATTAATTTAATATAATATCTCGCGTCTCTTAGGGGGCGTATTCAGAGTGGCTACTGCTACTGACTTTGCTCGACCTGATAATCGAACCTTTAGCGTAGCAGTTGTGCTTACGACCAGTACACTAATGATTTCATTAAGTATATATAAGACACATATTTTTTTCCACATCATAGATTCTTATGTTGAGCAGCATTACAGTGTGTGGTTTTAGTATAAAATTCTTAGTAGCAGCCATTAGTAGCAACAGGCTCGCTCCCTGTTACTTGGAACTTAAACATACCGGTGAAGTGTGGGAGTACATTAGTACACCTCTGCCCAACCCTTCGGGGTTTTCACGCGTGATGGTATGTCAAAGAATCTAATTCAACTTTTATTAGCCAATACCTATGCAGTGAGTTACCTAAAGGAAAATAGAGTGAACGAGCTGTTTACTTTGCCGCGCAAATAATCTTTGACAGAACCGGGTTAGTGTGACGATCGTATTTGTGAACTGACTTTGAGTAGATGTTATTTGCATACGTAGAGGCACTTTTAGATTATACGAAATGTAGATAAAATTAGTCTCATAGAAAAATTTATGGTATCTTTTTAAAAGTAGGGTGAACAGGCATCTTCTGGGTATGCTCGCTCCATCGTTAACCTCATCTTTGCTCCGAAGCTAAGGGTCAAGAGCAAGCCCATTTATGCAAAATAAAAATGTACATGTTCATTTATTTTATTCTATATTGTACATACACCAGAAATACAAAAAAAAAGAAATGTGTAACAACAAATGTACAATGGACGGCCTTCAGCGATTTCTTCCAGGCAACCAAATAGGTAGGTACTACTAAAGTTTCAAATAGTTTCAACACGTAAAAAGGTTTATAAAACAACTGAATGACTGACTGTCTTTTTTTGTTTTTTTTTTAACACAGTAGTTACGACTCACTATAAAGTCTTTTTTTAATAATCAATATAATAAAATCAAATTAATAAAAGTGTATTTGTTAGATTGATTTCTGACGTTTAAAATTAAATAAGCTACAATTAGTATTACACAGTCACCGTGCGGTGATTCCTTTTTTTTATAAAGTACTGAAAATAATGGATCGTGTACCTCCAGGAGAGGTGACAGGGTATGTCAAACTCCTACCGACTAAAAACTGCACTTGCCATCCCTTTATACTATACGTCACAGCAACGTTCTCCACGACCGTGACAGATTCAGTAATGTCCTGGATAAGATTAACCGAGCTAAGACTCGTCATCCAGTGAATCTTCTCTCTGTTTGGCCCTTCCAAGAATTACCTATTACTTATCCTTAAAAACAAAAAGCGAATATCACACTTGCGAGTACACTCATACCAATTTATACGTTTCCATCAACATGTATCGATGCCATACAATAAAAGGAAACACACAAGTAGCTCACGTCCACATATCCAATAATAACGATATTCATTCAGTACATTCTTACATAAGTAATAAAAGTACGATATCAAAGGATTTCGAGTTCTTTATGTGACTGTATATTGTGAATCGCTACCTCTTTTGTGTTACGTGAATTTCACAAATTCATAAATATTCCTATACAATATTCAAACTCGTAATTCGAGGAAATATAATATCTTAGAAGCTTTAAGCACATCCTTTGTGAGTATTTTTAAACAATATTCCACTAAGTGGAATTTGACAGTAAAATTGTATAACAAAAATGTACTGTTTACTAAAATTATAGATATACGTTTTACTGTTAACATAATAACATTTTCGTAAAAACCATCGGCTCGTTACTATGAGAAATATTTTAGAGTGAATATAACTATGTGTATCTTTTAAAACGGCAATTGAAGCTACAGAAACCTGATACAATCATTTACAGACTAAAAGTGTGAACGTGAATGTGTAACACATCGAACCATCTTCAATATACAAACCCAGATATATTCATGGCATTTAAATAATAGGATATTTCTAGAAAAATAGACATTTTATTGACCTTACACATATTGAAACTGTAAATCACCTATTTTTCCTAGCCCAGTTCGTCATATTGCTGGGAAAAGGCCTCCCTTCCCTCTTCGGCCACTCTGTCTGCTGTTTTAGCTGCCCAATCTTAAAAAAAATAAAAGAATAACATAGCCTAGCAAAAAAGAGTCTCGAAGAATTAATCAAACACACCCAAAAATCTACCTTGAAAATATGTTGTGTTAACAAAAAAAAATCATAAACAAAACATTGTAATTAACTTGCAACCAACTTGAACATGTTAATCATAATTCTGAATGTTTGTTCGCGCCAAAACAAAACAAGAGAGTATGAGAGTTACAATAAAGATATTTGCCGCGGGCTAATCCCGCAGACCCGCACTGTCCGTTAAAGGCGAGGTCTTAGTGCATGAGCTTACAGTAAGATTTTATAAGAAGAAGATTAGAAGATTAGATTGATAGGTAGTAGGCTCCGCTCATTCTGCAGAGTAAGTCAGAGGGGCAGTACCACCGTATTGCTAAATATTCTTCCGGTGAAGCAATAATGTGGTATGTAACATTATTGTCTGTTTGTATTTTTTGGCATTTTCTATGCTAAAATTTTAAAGATATTTTAGCGAAGGTAAAATTCGAGTTCGACTGTGGGCAGAATTCGAAACTGCGCCTTCTAGTTAGGTACACAAGACGCTATGACCGTTAAGCCACCGCGAGTCCCACCCGCCATGTCGATACCCTATAGACGTCCGCCCGCAGTCAAAATTTTCTTTCGCCAAAATAACTTTAACATTATTGTGTTCTGGTTGGCATGTGAGAATAAATAACAGCTGATCACTTGATGATTGACCTCCTTACTAGTGTTGCTGGCGTCTATTGGCTACGGCTGCCAGTTAGGTACCTTTACACGGCCCGTATCATCATCATCAGCAGCCTATATTAGTCCCCTGCTAGACGTAGGCCTTCCCTAATGTTCGCCATTTCATCCTATCCTCGGCTTTTTGCGTCCAGCTTCTGCCAGCAACGTTTCGCAAATCATCACAACAGACAGGCCGTATACTTGTTTTATAAAAATAATTATAATTATTAGAGTAGTAGTAGTAGGTAGCTTTGCTATAATAATATGGTGCGCTTAGGTAAAAACCATAGACTGACAAGTTAAAGGACTTGAGTCCGAATCAAAGGCACCTCTGATTATTACGAAGTACAACAAAATAGACAAATACTCACTCGCTTGAACGGTGAATGCCTCAAATCTTCGCAGATTTTGATGATGATGTGTGAATTAAAATTTTGAGTAAATTTAACAATTATAATTGAGTAACTGAGTAAATATGACGACGTTTGTGGTCTAGTATTAATACGAGGGTCAGATTATTGATTGAGGTTGATTCCCACAGGAGACTACTTACTATTTATGTGATGAACATAAGTGATTGTCTGAGTATTTCTTATGTATTACGACCATATTTTTACAGAGACGTGATAACAGATATTTTTTATTTCCGCTTACGTCTCTATAATCGCTGACGACGAGTAATACGAACGCAGCCTTATTTTACAAATTCCTTAGCGCCGCGGAGGCTTTCGTAATGATTACTTCAATTATATTTTTATGATTTCAACCATAACGGAACTGATCCATTTGTTCATTTTTAATTGATAGTAATTACAGGTAAAAATTAAATGCTGTAAAATAAAATAATGTTGATTCAATATTTATTCCTTGGTCTAATTGCATTTCTGCTCTTATGCCACGAAATTACCCAAAGGGTGGTACATTCTCAATGTTCAATTTATTAGCAGTGATACCCTAGCGATATGACCATTGGATTGCCAAGTCAAAAGTCTCGAGTTTAAATCCCCTCTCATCCTGAGAGGAGACCCATGCCCAGCAGTGGGACAGTATATGGGTTGATGATGTTGAAATATATTTATTAGGTTTTGTATGCAATGGTAGCGCCTTTGTTATTATTTGAAAGGTTATTAAAGTAACATGATTATAATTATAACTACCTTATTAGCATTTAGCTGAGCACACAATTTTTAATCCTTATTTTATTTGTTCTTTCACCATGTTTTTAATATTATTGTGTGCATTGTCCAAGACTGTATCAATAAATATTTTTCTTTCTTCTATCTTTCTTATTAGTATAGTGGTTGTAAGCGCGACTGCTACACTATCCTGGATTTGATTTGTAGATTCGATTTGAGCAGTGTTTTATTTGATTTTTCTATTAAATTCTCAGTAGCAATTCAGAGATAGGATTTGTGCCTGCTTAATGGCATTAGACTCATTCCTTATTAAAATGGACCTGAATGAACATATTGGTGAACTGTGAGTGTACATTGCTACACATCTGCCTAACTAACCTTTTGGGAAATATAGGCGTGATAGTTTGTTATAATTATGTTATACTTTACCATCAATCATATACACATTCAACATATTTATTATACTCAACCACCACTATAATATCTGATTACACTGTTTAACAGCAGCTTAGTGAATAATATACGATAACGTCTTATAATTTTCTGTACGATTTTAGTTCTTTAGGTGATAGCAAGAAGGTTTTCCAAAAAAAAATCTGTGACGCTGGCGTCTATCGTTAGGAAAAGTACAGGTATGTGTTTGCCTTGTAAAGGTATGACAAACACATAAACAACAAAATTTTATGGCTCCGCATAAAAAATTAAGGTGTCTGCTATATTTTTACCAAATTCAACCTTATGGATAACTGTATCTATTTTTGCATGAATCTCGCCGGGTTCTCCTTCTCTCATATCGTATTCATTAGATTTCATTTGTCAGCGCCCGTTTCTTTGATGAATTATTCACGCACACGCAATTTGTTTGCACTACTCATATCCGAACTATTTCTGTTTAAGTTGGACTTATACGTGCGCGTGATTACTCTACTGTTAATTTATCTTGCGTCCGCGATGAAGCGTACTTCGTCCGAGCTTAATAAGGTTTATTATAGGTTAGTTTTATTTTATCTTCTGATTAATGAGTGGCGTCAAGTTTCTGGATTGAACTGTCATTGGTTGGATTCACTTTAATTTATACCGACTTTCCCTTAGTTTCTAATGAAATATGACATAGAAATAAAAAAAAACCTACCCAAAGACAGCAAAACTAAAAAAAACTTAACTAAAGCTATGCTGTATGCTAAATATATGTTATGTTTGTTTTTTTTTTGCTATAAGTATAGAGGATTTCAAAATTAAACAGAATTCTAGCAAAGTAAGGTAATTTTTCCAAGAATAATACTAGCTTTTTCATTTTTATCTCATATTTCATCAGAATAAAACAGCTTTGTGGGCCAAAGGCACCCTTTGTGTGAACAAACAGGGTTATCCTGTGGGGTTTGCGTTGAACTTTTCAATAATCATTGGGAGAATCCTTCAGCGGACCTGTTCGCCTTTTGTTTCTGATCCAAGATAGCATTAGAAATCCTTTCCTTGAGGAACCCCTTTTTTTCGTATGGTTGTTGAATTACCTATTGTTTTATTGGAGTAATCTACGGGTCAAACATGAAAATGGAATATTATATACCAACATATTTCGAAAATTATGTATATCTAGTCATTTAATCAGTTAAAATGTACAAATAAAGAAATCTCAAGAATAAGCTTTCTTAAATATTGTATTTTGTATTTTATCAGAGGTATCCCTCGTTACTGAATGATAAGGTATAAAAGTTCCTTAAAAATAAAATATTAATCCTAAACCTCTTACTGTTAACTCAGATTATTGACTTTGAAATATAAAATCTGGCCTTGAAAAAGGCATCAACAGTGTTGCAACATTAGGATTTATTTGTACGCAACATGTTATTTGCCGAAAAAATCCATAAAACATAAAATGCCGAAATACATTACGCTAAGAGGTTAAACAGAGGTATTTTTGCGTCGTATTTCTAGACATAAATTTGAGTAGGTACCTACTCTAATGCAAGAGATAAAAACAAAAGAAAACATGTTTACTTGTTACTACAAGGTCAGAGGTGCGCATTGTCTGATTTTCAGAATTTGGATTTACAAAATATGGAATCAGATTCACACGTGCAGTAATGGAAAAAATATCTTCATGAATATTATACCTATGTATATATTCAAAATAATAATAATTCGTTAGTCCAGGGTAGCAGAATGTATTTATTGATCGTTAGTATCGTTGTTTATATAAGAAGGAGTTATATAAAAAATACATAAGCACTGAAGTTGTAGACACAACGCAAAAAATATTAAGGTGGTTTAGGTAAGACCCAGGTACGGACAAAGAAGTTTTAGTAGATTGACTGATAATAATGTATCTAAATAATAATGGTGTGCAAAAGAGAGAAGTCTTACAGACAAAAATTGCTGTAAACAACTTTGCTATAGGTATAATACAATCAATTCTTAGGTCCCATAATACCACTGCAATTGTTAGTCTTACAAAATATCCTTAAATTGAAAAGCGGAATTAAAGACACTTATTTCAATTTAAACCTTCCAAAACGCCAGTAAGTTTTCATCATATTTTTCTGCCGTAGGTAATCCATGACTGTATTCAAAACTAGTTTCCCTAAAATATTTTCATGTTTAAGCAAAACTCCGTACGTTTTCCCCAAAAGAAGCACTACGCAAGCCGATGAATATGAAAACGTAAATTGAACTCAATAACATATCAAAGGACTCGTCAGTACCGGTACCACGAAAGCCGCTCTTTTCGGCCTACACTGCTTTATCCCGGGCTTTAGCTCTGACAAAATATTTTCGGGACTTTTGAGGTTTTCATTCATTTTGGTCTTATTTTAAACAAACGGATTTCTAGTAACGTCCCAAAAGTTTTGATTCTGAAATTGTTCCGTATATTTTTAATCCCATTGTGCTAAAACCTTCACTGTAATTTGCAAAATATAATAAATGAATGAACATTGATGTGGCAAAATGCAAAATGGTTGGCAATCCATTTGATTGAGTGACTCCCCAATAAAAGCAAAACCGGCTGTATTTAATTGTTATAATCGCCTACTTCAGAAGTAACTTAAAAACAAGGCGATTGCTACAAAATAATTCCGTAGGCGTCGACACTTAATTTTATTATGAGCTTACAATAATTAAGTTTCGACCCGTTCCGGTATTTAAACCGGTCAATTATATAAATTCGAATTTCGGATGTCATAAAACTGAGCTGGGTAATAATGAACATGCGGCGCGTGCAGTAAACTATGTCGCAGTTAATATCGAGTGCGGGACTTATTGGACATTTAGCTATTTGGCCGTCCGCCGTCCACTTCCAGTGAATAAAGTGTGGCACACACAGACTCATCGTTCAACGTGCATATAATTCATTGAAGCAGTCACTCCTACAAGATGACAAGATATAATAAACAACGTCAACAGCGGAATGTTGTGATTTATGTTTTTATACTATCTATAATTATTAATAGAAAAATTAAATGTATTTCTTCAAGTAAATTTTTAGAAGCCTATGACATATTTCTGGATAAACAGCACCAACGAACAGCTATCGTAAATTCAAATTAATTTCTTCAAAGTTCATAATAAAACTTTAATTTACAGCCAAAATTCAATTCGAAACGGAGTTATATCAAAATCTTTTATGGAAATGTCTCGGTGTCTAATGTGTCTTCATAAAATGTGAGAGTAACCTATGATAGTGTTAATATCCCGGGAAGCAAGACTTATTGGTCGTTTGCCGTTACCAGAAAATAAATGGCATAGTCGCCTAGCACAGTGCCGAGAACGTACTTGATCAGTAGTTACGCTACACACTGTATATTAAGATGAATTATGTCTTTAATAATTGTTTTGGCTCTGTGTTGTGGCTAAGTAGTTAATTTATTAAATGTGTATTAGGAATTATTACGTATTTTAATTGCTATCCATTGTAAGCGCTATCGTATCATATTGTTAAAATAAGTACTACTGTAAATCAACTTTGTACCTTTTGATATAAACTTAAGATGAATTTTACAGTTTTACCAGAAGAAATCTGTTTTTTAGTATATAAAGAGAAAATATTTAGTATTTGGGTTGAGACGTAATTTTATGACGTCGATTTGTTTACTCAAACGACCTTTAATTTAATTTATATGTGTAAAAGGAGTACTTTTTATTCAAAGAGATACTAATAATAATACTAATAGTCTACTCGAACTGTCTCTATAATACTCGTATTGAATAAGTTTTAATGAAAAAGCCCTCGTCTCTTCAAAGTTTGGACGCAATTAGCGGGGTTGGAACGCGAATCCTACGAATCCCGGCAACCATGTTGAGTCGGCCGTCGTCCCACAACCGAGGCTAAAAGCACATCCCTAACGTGGTTTGACAGATATATTTAGACGATTGTTTGCAATAAGAATCATGATCAAATGCTCATGAGCGATATACTCTCTCACTCATAATTTTAGACTCAAATTGGTTATATACCTACTCAATTGAATATTATTAATAAAAATAAATACATTGCAAACTCAAAAAAATATAAAAATGTTATAGGTATCGTAGTTCATATTAAAATAATTATTTTTAGCTGTAAATTCGCTGATGCTAGTAGTAATTTCATGAAGCTTAAAGTACCTATACTCTTAAAAACAGATATGATATAGTATTTTTTTCACTGTAAATTAATAAAACCTTTGTGTTGCTCTGTGTAGCGAAAACACATTTCTTGAGTTCCATTGTGTTTCAATCAAATAACTTCAACAAATACCATTTTAACAAGAATATTCCTGAACAACATTATTTTAAACTGAATTATTTGTAAAGGGTTTTGACACAGGCTTTCGAAATGCTTAATTCTAGGAACAATTTCAGCCCCTCGGTTGGTCACAGCACAATAAGTAACTAAACTTAGGAACGATGGCAGTTTCATATTAATCGGTGCGCTGCTTGCGCCAAACAATGGATCGCAATTGAGCCCCGGAGCTAAGTATACCATGAGCAACTTACAATTTTGCCCGATTTACCGACTACAACGCAACATTGAATATGTTTACCAACGGTTTTAAATTTACTTAATTATCAGCGTGTTCTGCTATGAATATCGTGTAAATATTTAACAAAATTATTACACCAAGAAGTTCAGCTAACACGCTGCGAGGCTTGTTAATATTAATTAATTAAGCTCATATGAAGCTAGAACATAACACGAGGCGTTAACTCCAGTTATTCAGTTTCCACTAACAGCTATACCTGAGGCGGTTCAACGAGTTTTATTGTTATAACCGACCACCTTTGGCCGTAGCGTTATGTTATGAAGGTTATTATATTGTATAATGAACTTGTTTCTCGTTTGCTCCTGTCGTATTCGCTCCAATGTTCATAGTTATAAGTTCTCTAGACATTCAAGTAAATACAATATAGGCTAGAATAATGGTACCGCATTTACATTTATTGCGTCTAGTCTACAGTACATATGCTTAAAGGTAAGTACATTGTTGTACTCATCACAGTCTCCACATCGGGAGACTCCACACGCCGCCGTGTCGAAAATATCTTTCAGGCATGCAGGTTTCTTCACGATATTTTTCTATAATGTTTAAGAATATTTTATGTTTATTATTAATAATTAATTATCACTCGCTTAAAAAGGTGTAGGAAAACCATCGTGAGGAAACCTGCATACCTTAGAGATTTTTCTCAACGGTTTGTGAAGTCTGCCAACCAGCACTAGGCCAGCGTGGTGGACTATAGCCTAACCTCTCGAGGAGACCCGTGCCACGCAGTGGGACAGTATATGGGTTAATGATGAAGTATTAAATAGGTATTACCAATAATTTGATTATCTTATTTTTACTTAATTAAAGCAAATAAATGGCTCGATTTTGATAGTAAATTCAATCTCTAAAAATATTTTTAATCTAAGCAGAAAAATAGTTAGTTGAAGACCTAACTATAACACACTCAATTTAGATCTAACCACATCACTAAAGCGCTCTAAATACCTTCATTATACATACTCAAGATGGAGTCCAAATCTAAGCCGTAGTCAGAGTACTTACCAGGATTTCATAACAACAGGATATATATTACCTACAAACCACAAATTCCTCAGTCCGTATTTCAGACGTACCTCAGCATTAGAACCAGGCATCTATTATTTGGTGCTCATTGCGCATAACAGCTAATTACTCGCCTTCAAGTTACTTGAACGCTGACATTCTTCAGTGGTTGTCGGAACCAGTGATGTCCGAAGCTTTGAGCAGACATGTTTAATATAAGTCAAATTTCCGGTTATGTGGACATTTTCTTTCAAATTATGCTCTGTTTTTGTTTACTGCGCACAAACCAGTTGCTCAGCCACTCTATGTAAAAACGTAATTTAAGACAAAAGTAGATGAATTACATTATGCTAACAACACTCAGAATCATTTTAGAACTCTTTGTTCATCAGAAAATTCCCAAAGAATTTTACAGTTTCCTTATCCGAAACTGATAGGTATCTCCAACATAAAAACTGTTCTTTTATAGTCCTAGTTTAAATAATCATAGCGTTTATGGTTGTACTAAAATCATTGGCATGTGAAGATGTGGTTTTTAAAGTGGTGTTTATGGGTAACTGGCCGCCAGTCACCCATGACCGTTAGAACAAAAAAAAGTTCTGTTCTTTATTCAAACACATCGTAGTCAGTCATTACAAGGTGCTAGTATGCTAGTTAAGTCATTATTTTGAGCAATTCTCTCTGGCTCTGGTGATTTGAAATTCCATGCGTGATATAAGTACCTACGCTTGAAAAGTTCTTATTTACATATGCTAGCTCCACCTTACAAAAACTTTGTAACGAGGCATACAAAAACACTTCCGTTTTACATCAAATTGTTTATTTAGAAATTATGTTATTGAAATTTCCCATGACTGGCTTGTTTGCAATGATCTTAAAAAGTTTACAGTATTAAGGTCACAGTGCAAGATCTCGTATTTCTCATTTATTAGTACTTACTCTTTTTTATTTGATTGATTGCTCAACTTTATAAGTTCATTATAAGCTCTTGGTAGGTATTTATTCATTCTCCTATCGGAGTCGTGGTCAGATGTATAAAAATCAAATTTATAGGCAAGGGAGGGTAAATGGGTTATTTAGTTGTTACGATTACAATATACTCCGCCACCTCCCTGGGCGGTGAAAACTCCTTGAGGACATTCCGCACTTTAAAAAAACTTGCCTCGTTATATTTCAAACTTACTTTACTTATTTATATATGGTTTGCCAAACACTACTAACACATTCATGGTTATTATTGTCAACATCGATACATTTAAAAGTGTAACCATTACTTATAGGCACACACACATGCACACTTTCCGGGTAGATATAATATTAAAACTATTCAAAGCAAAACAATTAATTAGAATACTTTCTTAACCCACTCTCACATGATAAATTCATCTGCCATTCATCTTACTGGAAACCTTAATCCGTCAATTTTACTTCTCCAACTCTCTCAATTTTAATTTACCATTAAGCCACCTTCCAAATTTTCCTACATCCATGTATTGCTTCTTGCGGTCTCTTTCCGGCTCTAAAGCGAGGTGCTGCGTATCCTCAGCTAACACAAAGCCTTCGTAGACTAGATTTGACGGTGTGGAAAACCTTAAGCCCCTGAGGTATGTAGATGAAGATGCTCCCGTCTAATTAAGCCCGTTTAGGTTGGGGCCAGTAATGAATGTTAATTATGACATTCATAGTCCCTGACTTGCTTTTAATTTGCATACTCAAATATTTTTTTAAGTTTGGAAAGAAAAATTCAAAGTCCGTAGAGAGGATTCGTTGGAATTTTAAAATACTTCGTTTTTTGGAATGGAAGCTCCGAGTTGTTTTTAATAAATATATGTAGTTGAATAATTGAGTTGATGTTTTAGACTGAATGTTTAAAATCTATCAGTTCGTTCCTTGTGTGGTAACACGAATACTAGTCGAATTTTCGGTATTAAGATAATAATAATAATGGATTAATATATCAGCAAAATATATAATCAACTTTATCCATGTAAACCAATTTCAACAAATTCGATTACATTCTACACCAGGTAAGTCTATAAAATTTTATAAGAGTACGTGTTAAATCTTTCAGCAGGTGTAGTGCGGAATGGATTACTTGAGAGTAGTGGGATGGAGCAGTTAATTTCACATGTACATGGCGAGCAGTCGGTTATTGGGCTGTGTCTTAGCCATTAGTTCTGTAGTTGCCCTGTTGTCTGTATATAGTATTTTTTTATTATTAAAATAAGAGAGCCAACAAGCATACGGTCCAGCCGATAGTAAGCGGCAGACAGGCAGCTCATAGACACCAGTAATATCACTAGCGCGTTGTCGTCTTGAAGCTTCAGTTGTTAAGTTTCATATGCCCGGTAATTTCACAGGCTATATTGCCCTTTAAAGCGGAACACAGTAATGTCAGCACGTCATTGCTTAGCAGCATAATATTTGACAATACAGTGCAGGTACCACCTCAGACGAACTCAGCAGTATGAACAGAACCTACCAACGTCAACAACAGTACATGATTGAGGTTGCGAAATGAATTGTGAGTACATACATGGATCTGTATGTCAGAAAGGTTAGGGACAGGTAAACCGATGTACAGCGACTTGGTATGGTTTAGGTTGCAAATAAAAGGGGGCCAGGATATTGCCATTCATCGGGCGCAAATCCAAACTCGGTACTGGCTATTAAGAATTTCAGAGGAAACCCATTAATGCTTTGTCCAACCGGTGTTCGACTCTGAAACTCTGTAACAGTGTTTGCAAACAATGAGGCGGCTCTAAAAATGTTTTTCAAGACTTTTTTTAAAAAGGTCCTTATTTCAGAAAAATACAGGACACAGAAAAACCCAATGTGGAGTCCTGTGCTATTATTAATGTCTTGTATAATATTATGTTTATACGTATAGCATTTTTTTATTTTGTTTTACTCAGAAATATTAAAATCACAATCGAGCCTCGTTCGATGATAGACAATAACGTCACTGACATTGAAAGATTTCCATTCTGAATCTGAAATTTTCCGTCGGGAATATAAACTCGGCTTATTACCGCATATCGGTACGCCCTTAAGGTTTATTTTTGGATACCTATATAATGTGGAAATATGTAATTTCAATATGTATTTATACAAACGAGTTATTAATAATAATAATATTTTTGGGACATTTTACACAACACCATCTAGTCCCAAACTAAGCAGAGCTTGTACTATGGGTACTAGACAATGGATATAATACTTATATACTTTTTTTTTTGTAAATACATACTTATAATACATAAGAAACACCCAGACAAACACATATACTCATGTTTAATCAACACAAATATTTGTGTCCTGTGGGAATCGACCCCATGATCAGCAGTCCGGCACTTGAACCGCTAGACCACAGAGGAAATTATTGTGAGTAGTATTGTCTTCTGAAATTGTATCATTCATTATTGTGACTTTGTCTTGGAACAATCAAATGAATAAGTTATCTTTACCAATCATAGTAGGTATTTTATTACCTTACCTTGTTTATACCTATTAAATGTATTATGTTTAGAATAATACATTTACTAAATAAATATAATTATAGGGTGGCTATAATAACAGCACGTTCTGATGTATCTGTCTTTTATATTTATTTATATTTATGATATTTGTAATTATATCTATCTATCTGTAATTTTGAATTAAGTTAAATGAAGTTTAAATTACTTTGATAAGAGGTCTATAATAATGTATAAATAATCTCTAGAATAAAGCAAATTCAATTGTCAGATATGCAATTGCTTAACTTAATTTAATACAAAATTATTCATAATAAATCCTACCAATATTATGTGCATGCATTTAATTTGACCAGCGTGGTGGACTATAGCCTAACCCTTCAGACCCGTGCCAAGCAGTGAAACAATAATTGAATTGATGATCATGAATAAATCCTTCTGCTTTACGGTGAATTCTGCTAATTTCACTCAATCAGTAATCAAACATATAAATATCTTTACATTATCTATGTCACGTCCAAAATATAATCAATTATTATTACGACACAATATGCTATAGCTTATTTCAGATGCATGAGCCTTAATCCTGACACGTCTTCGTGCAATTAATTTAGTTTTCATGGTGATGAGCTCATCGCGCCTTTCGCCATCGCATTAACGCCACCCCGTGGAGGGAACAGTAACTTAATCCCCAGTTATTGCTGCGTCACATTACTAACATTCTTTTTCTTAGAGGAAAACGTTAGACTTTGTAGGCTTATTTTCTCTCAGTTACATATAAAAAATCTTCTAGGATAATTCACTTCACCTATATAATGTATCTGCAGTAGTAAAATCTATTAATGTAACGATCCATATACAAATATTAATGAACACGCTTTACAATTTAATTTACTTATTAAATTGAAATCAAGCTTGAAATTATTAAACCAGAAAAACAAAAACGAATCCTTAATCATCCGTGCCAAAAATAAAGAAAATAAATAAATGTTGCGACACCCAAAATCCTAGGATTAAAGAAGTAGCCCCAACAACAGTTATTAACAATAACAAGAAAATTAACGAAGTTTACGGAGCACATGAGATTGCAACTAGCAAAGCCGCTAATAAAGTGCACGCTCTTGATGAGGTTATCAAAATTGCATTACACAGCACCCAAAACACCGTGTGACGGTATTCGCGAAGCCGCGAACGTTCGCGTGTAGGCTATCAACTTGGGCTCAAGAATATTTAGAGTGGCGATGAATATTGATAATGTTCGGGGAATAGATGTACAATGTATAAGTTGGATCAATGAAGCAGTATAGAAGTTTTCTGTACCAGCCTATTTTTTTAATTTGTTATTAAACGATAAAGTGTATAAAATATCCATGCAAAAATGTATTATTTACGTAATGTAAATATAAGCAATAACAGATATTTTTTTGATATTTCAGGGTTGGTTCGATAGTGAAAGTTGTTTAAAATCATAAGTACTTTCACTCCCTGAAAGGTTAATAGTGAATATCATAGTAATTTTGGCGGTATTGTTTACCATGTAAGCAAAAGTTTCTCTAATTACTTGTACCTCATTTCCTATAATGTTTTAAGTTTCTACTGGCAGAGTTTCTCATTAACGTTTTTTCATGCTACACTCAAACTCTTTTTATTTTTCTCAAACGAGTTTCCTAATCGAATCCAATCGAGATTGCAGACCCCATTTTTGTATTGATTTCCATTTCATTAACATTCTAACAGCATGAAACTCAACAGGCTAGTTCTGAGTCTAGACGCCATTTTGCCGCATCTATACTCTTAGTTTGTCTACGCAGCTTTATAATGAAACGCCTGTAAGGAAGGTGTCTTATGAATACTGACTACCCACCCCAGACTGCGACTTAACTTGTCAACGGTGTAACAAATGGAGTGAGCTCGCGATCATCTTGCCTCAATGTTTAATTATGACAGTCGTTAATTTGACGATAATTTGTAAATTATGTGTCTAGACGTGTTAACGGTTTCTTTCATATAACGCTCGTCGAGTGCGGTCGGAAATTTTCATTCTTTGCACGTTTTTGTTGCATGTTTTTCTCTGTTGTGCTTCCATTCGCAAAGTTTATTATGATTTTTGTTATTAGATAGATTCTCGAAATCCTTGTTACCTTTTTACAAATCAGTTTTGAATTAATTTTGTGGTCCCAAATGAACCGCATCATTGGTTTGGTGGTCCCAAGCGCGAATGCTGTGCGTGAAGTGAAACCTGGGGATTCATTAGTTTGAGTAAAGTTTTATTACTTGGAGTTAGATGTTTACCCCATTAATGACAAAACTCGCCCCCTATAACATAGAATCTGAAAACTGTAGGTGATGATAAGCATGCCCCTGCCTAGTTGATAAAATTACTAATCAGTTAAGTTTTCTCCAATGTTCATATTTAAGTAGAAAACTGATTTTTAATCGCGTGGCTTTGAAAGAAAATAGATGGAAAAGGACCATTTAAACGAACGTGTGACTGTTTGTTCAGCTAACAATTCAATAATAGCAACCCAGTTATCAAAGCAACTCGGTGGCTCAATCTCATCATGATATGCTATTTATTAAAGAAAACTGAAGATTGCACTCACAAATTAATACACACAACAGAGTACACAAACCAACTGCTTACGTCACATAATGCGAAATGTGATGTCATGATCGTTTGATGACGTGTTAGGAGCAACCATAAGGAATTCTCATCTAAATTAATGATAGAAATACCTCCCCAAATAGATTAACGCGTTATGTTACGTAGTCAGATATGGGGAATACAAGAGGAACAGACATACAAATGTAATATCAATTTGAGGGAGGTGTAAATCCGAAATATTGGCGGTTCTATTGCAGTTGGAGCTGTTTCTGAGCACCCGGTTTTCTGTGTTGCTATGGTAATATAGAAAAAGGTGTTGTGACCAAAGGCAAAGTTATGAAGTGCTTAATGCTGAGTTTGTCTGGGGTGACAAGCGGATTCCCAGAAATTCTGTTCCAATTTGAAGAGTAATGTAGTACTTAACAATTAAGTAGGTATAAGTTGCGGTTGCCCGTGTATGTCTTGTTTATAATTTTCTTACAAAAGAAAAACATGTGTGTATTAAAACGAGCCCGACAAGCAGTCCTGAAAACTATTATTCTTTTACCCAACTTTAGACCTGTTTAAAGTGAGTCAATTATGTAGTGTCCGTAAACTTTTTATAATCCATAATATGTCAGTAACCATGCACAATAAAGTTAAACTATCCCCCAATTATTATGACATATCCCACGATACAGGCCTTGCCTTGTGAGGAGACCATGGCAAATACACCTTGTAATGACAATGTACGAATTTAATAGCGAACACTTAATGCCATTTTAAGACCGAGTTTTGTATGTTTCAATATACATTATATTCATTTTATTTTATTTACTTATATAACTATAAGAAATTCTACTGCACACAAAGATAGCAGAAAATTCCTTACAAGTTTAAGTTCTAATATCTTCTAATGTTCTAATCGACCCAGTCCATAAATTCTCGTGACTCCACACCAGGATACTGAACGAGGTTTTTAGGTAATGAAAGCTCGTAACAACTTCAAGCTGGGACCAAAACTGAATTATTAAGTAACGCCACTGCACTGTCCGACATTCTGTCGCAAAGCAGTTTTAAGTAGCGTGTAAATATTATGCCCCGGTTTGAAGGACAATGAAGCAAGTGAAATTACTAAGCAAATAAGAGTCTGCAACCGTCGTATCATGAACTTTGTAGTAATATCTTCGCAGTATTCTTCAGTTCCTGCCTGTCTTACAATTATATCTGTTAAACTTAGCCATATTTAACATATAAGTTTGAATTTGAATAAAATAATAAGTATATGTTAAATGGAAAATTGTTTCTTTTTTGTGATACCATCATATGGGATGTAAAAGGAAAGCTCTTTAAAACACGATTTCAAGAATGTTTCATTCGTTATTTTCTGATTAATTTCGTCGACGTCGCGCAATAATGAAAAAACGTATAATTCGTAATATTTCCAAGCTTAACTTCTCATACTTCTGACATAGTCACAAAATGTCTTTCAGTCATTTTATAAGATCCTTTCTCACTTAAGTTCATCAATTTGCAAATTACCAATTACATGTAATTCGACTATTTCGCGCACTCCATTCATTAGAGGGCTATTTCCGAACCTCTCGGGGTTAACGACCCTAACATGTTTAATTTATAGTTGTAGATGCAAATTTTCATTGAGCAACCCCAACTTCATTCCCTATTATTTTAGTGATGGCCGTTACAGTTCGTGTAACAAAATCATTATGTTCATCTTTTGCGAATAAGATACCGTGTTTGATCCTTTACGACATAAAAGAATTTCCACAGTAATAGTAACAAAGCGTTGCGATGGATTTCTCAGATTTAGGACGAATATTGTTTGTTATCTTTGTAGAATAGAGTTAAGATTGTTTTGTGTTGTTCATGAGTTGTTTGTTTACTTAAGCGAAATATTCTTACCAGTGTCTTTTATCATAAAAATTACAATGTTATTGGCAAAAATAATTGTTTTTGGCAATCAAATTTAAGGGCTAACAATAGGCTTTAATAAGTAACGTTTAATTTTTGAACAAATCAAAGTTGTTGCCTTCATTATTTATATTTGTAAAAAAATCGGTCATTGGAATTATTAACTCCAAACAATACCTCACCACGAAATATATCCGAGATTCGTAATAAAATTTAGTGTGACGCGTTTTCAACAAATTGTCGTGTAAATTCGATGAATTTGAATCCAGTTGGCAATTAATCCTCAATTATACCACACTGTGCCGTTTAATTAAACGTTGGAATGATTTTGGCTCGACTTTAATTTTGTTTTGTGCGCATTCTATTGTCGTGTTTTCAACAAAGATTTACATTGATGGCAACCAGGTTGTAAATTACGCGCAATTAACTCAATATAGCGACACCTCGTTGAAGTTAACCTGAAATACGAAAGGATTTCAAATATCGAATTTAATTTGAAAGATAGAGTTAGTGGCGGGGAGTGAATCGTACTGGGATGATAATTAGTGTATATATTTGTCTAAATATCAAGTTTAATTTAGACAAATAAATTTTATGGAAGAAACAATTCGACTGCGGGCAGGATTCGAAACTGCGAAAATTTGCCTGCACATTCTGACTTCACATAAAGACACAAATTCAGAATATGAAGGCAAATTTCGACCTGGCGGGTGGGACTCGCGGTGGTTTAGTGGTCATAGCATTTGGTGTACCTAACCGGAAGACGCGAGTTCGAATCCTGCCCGTAGTTGAATTTTCCCTTCGCTAAAATAATGTTAAAATCTAAGCATGGAAATTGCCAAAAAAATGTATACTTAGAGTTTATTACAGATAATAATAATTCCGAATTTTCTTCTAATTTCAAAATAAAAAAAAATAACAATAAACAAAGGTTTTACTTATTTTATGATTGTCAACATTGTTTGTAAGCAATGTTGCCGTAACAAAAATAACATAAAACTCAAAAGTCAACAGATCTACAAAATCATTGTAGGTAAAGTTTCCAAATTTGAAAAATAAAATAGAATAATGTAACAAAAGCTCTCTAAACTCAGCGGTGCAAATAAAAAATCACGCAGCAATTTTAATTTTCAATAGCCCGCAGGCGCCGCAAACACGGTAGCCGTCGTGATGCGATGTTTTATACCTTTGAAACTTAGCATTGTGGCTTAAGACATAACCGGAATAGCCATATACTGGAATAGTGAGTCTGTTAAACAGTGGTTTACAGAAAAAATATGAAGGGCCTTATTACAATACGCTTAGCTTATTACAAACGTAAACCTAAGGACACTTAATATTTTTCGCCTTTCCCTCTTCGATATAAGAAATCTGAAACGGCATGTAATATCTCTATCTTTCTTTGTTGTTGAAAGGTTCTTTCAAGTATGGTTAAATGTTCGGAAGGTATGAAATTTATAATATTTATCATTATGTAAGTACAATTTATTTTATTTAGGCTATCTGCACATAGAATACCAATATTATGTGTACTGAAACTATTTTACAATACTGGCTGTTTTCATATTGTGTATTTAATATTGAAAATCGACGATGATTTGATTAAAATGAAATATTAGTTTTTCTTATAAATAAAATGATGAGTGGTTTTCAAAATCGCGATATCTTTTGACTTGTGCCAAAACCTCGCGAATCAAAACTCAACGTTACAATATTACGCGATCCGAATCTGACTTTATTTCAACCTTTTTTAAGCTTTCTTCCTTTATGTGCTTAGCTACCCCACACCTGTTTGCTTCAGGGCACTGCCCTTTTATATTTTGTTAGGTAATAAGCGGTAAATGGAGGTTTATATGGGAATCAAAGCGCCCGTTTCAGTTTGTTTAGGGTTCCATAAACGCAAATTAAGTAATAAGAACCCCTCGAAACAATGCAATTGTCATCTTTTTATTTTTGACAATTGAAATAAACCCATGGATGCTGTAAAGGATTCGGTTCGTCAAGTTTTAATAAGTATCAATACACTGCGAAAAAACAGGTAAAAAGTAGGTGGTTTTTTTTTCAATGTCCAATACTCGCGCGTAATCAAATTATTCAAATAAATGGAATATGTTCAATTATTTGACATATTATACATTTTCCATTTATACAGAACCCAATAAACGATTACCAACTTTGACGTAAACGTAAAAAATTGTTTGATGTTCTTTCATTACGTCACCTTTTTTTTGAAAGCCCTTCAATTTTACCCTTTACAATAGGTATATGAGTATATACTGTGATAAGCCTAAACAAACGTTATACTACGTTGCAATATTTTTATTAGGTACCCTTTGCGTTTTTTTGTTGTTGTTTGAACTGCGATGTAAAAAATTGCGAATGCTAACAATATAATTACGATATACAGACTTTTTACGGTTTTGATAGGTACTGTTTGATAAACAGCCTAAAAATACATTATCTATTCTTTATACGATATTGGAAAATCATGATAGGTACTTTCAAATATTATTTCTATGTTTCTTTTTCTATTACTAAAAAAAGGAGCAGGCTTAGTACAGTAAAAGTCCAACATTACCTATTAAAGCAATTTTAACATTATTTTCGGTCAAAACAAAAGAAAATGATTTCCACGTCACGTCGGAATAGCACGTGTCTTCCATTTCTAATTTATGATTTATAAAGCATTAACCTAAAAGCTTCGTGAAAGTCAGTTCAAGAGTTACAAAATTGTACGCTGGGGACTCAAAGGGAATTGTGTGAATCCTCTATTCCGCGGATGCGTTTTTTAGAGCGTGTGTAAATAAAAATAATTTATTATTTAATTTGCAGGATTTATTCGCCGGATTTTTTCGGCCTTTTTTAGGGGCGATATGGGAATCCCAGGCAAAAGGATTACTTTTTGGTCCATTTTTGTGGACTAACATTTTATTGCTGTATATAAAATACAAGGGTTATTGTTTCAATTGCCTCACAAGGAATTTAGAAGTAGAACGTATACATTTACTGTAAAACAATTAAATCTACATCTAAACTTATCTCCATAATACTCACTATTTGGAACCAAACTAGTTTTTGAATTTCAAAAGTACTTGTAATATTGGTCTAAATGACAACACCAGTAGTATTATTTGCGCGTTGTCATCTTGAGACCTCAGTTGTCAAGTCTAATATGTATTCAAACCATAATATTATAATTTTAGCCCATTATTGCTTGGAAGCAGAAAATTTAGCAAAATGCGGCGGTACCACCATAGACGAACTAAGCAGAACCTGGTTCGATGGTTCAAAAACTGGATCTGGTACTGGAGCTGGAGTTTACTCAGAATCTTTCCAACTCTGGAACAGCTTAGGAGAACTCACTACGGTCTTTCAAGCAGAAATGTATGCCATTATCGCATGCGCAAATGAAAACATAAACAGGAATGTAGAAAATAAAAATATTTACATTCTAAGCGACAGCCAAGCGTCACTCAAGGCCCTGACGTCCTGGAAAGTCAACTCCAGACTGGTCCTAAATGCCATACAAACTCTTAATGAGCTAGGCCGCAGGAACAGATTACGACTAGTTTGGGTCCCAGGGCATGCAGGCATTAAAGGAAATGAGAAGGCCGATGAGTTAGCTAGAACCGGATCGACAAATGCCATGATTGGACCAGAACCATGGACTACCAACATGCGCCATCAAGAAGGCCTTACAGGAATATGCCGATACAAAACACAAAGAGGAGTGGTGCAATAACTTAGGGCTAGAGCACTCACGAAAATTTTTCGGCAGCAGCACCACACGTACCTCCAAATTCATACTTAACAATAGAAGGGACAAAGCCCGAGCTGTCATCGGAGCCCTTACAAGGCATTTTACAACAAATGACATGCTCCATAAAATGAATCTGACCTTGAACAATGATTGAGGGAAACCATGCAGCACATCTTGTGTGATTGTGACGTCCTAGCGACGAAACCAATGAGTCATCTCGGCAACGGATACCCGAAGCCGGAGGACTACAGGTTCCTTCCTCTTAGTGGGCTAGCCGCCTTCATGAACCAAGTCTTTGAAGATTAAGGAATGTACCATGCTGGGGACAACACAACAGATCACATTTGGTCGAAGTGTTGCTGGCCATGCCAGCCCCCACTGCTAAGATTAAGATTAAGCAGAGCCTACCAATTTAAAACATGAATTTCAAACATTTAATAAAACTAGCATTATATACATTAAAGAATGCCAAAAACATAATAATACCAACATTCATGTAAAACCCTGTGAGTTCTGAAGTATATTACATGGGAAGCATGATAATGATGATCATAATAAAGCAAATAATACTCAGTAAAGCAATCAAGAAGTTTTAAAATATTGAAGGCAAGTTAAAAACTTCCCTGCATTATTTTCTCTTCAGATACTCAATTCGCAATATATACTTGTGAATAAGAGAAGAGAAAATTAAAGTTTGCCTACTGCCTTTGAGTCGGCGGCGCGGCGACTTCTATGTAAATCGTTTATCATTAAAATTAATTTGACTCCCATGTTCGCTAAACGCTCTTTATTCATTTCCTTCTCTTAATTAAGCAATCTGTTTACAATGAAGCAATTAATTGGTATTTCCATTGTTTGAATTTTCTTGACTGTTTTAACCCATCCACTGGAATTGGCTTTTGAAATTGAAACTGTTAATTTCAGAGCAATTTGTTTTTTGTTCGTTTAAAATCACTTGTTTCTAATTTTCAAAATTCTGTATAAAATTACGATGGTCTATAGTACTTTAAAATAATGTTGCAAGAAATATAATTACAGTTCATGTTGGATATATTATGCACGTATGTGTCACATATCAACAAAAACCTTAAGATTAAATAAATAATCTGTTTTTTAAATAGCCCTTCTTTGTGATATATAATCAGAAAGAGTTCAGTTTAGGTTTAGCTTAGACGTTGTTTAAATTATAAGTTTATCTAAGTTATTCTAAGTTTAACAACTCTAACAAGTCTGTAGAAAGAAAGGACTTAATAATAATATAATAATAGTGCTCACCAAAAGCTAATGAATAGTGGAAAAATAAAATAATATTGAACTCAGCGTGATGGCTGTAGACAGCCCACAGCACAAAGTGTGTCAGCCGATGATATTCAGTCATGCATAATTACAAAATAACTTTAAGTTCCAGTGACCAAAGGTTAAATAAATATAGGCTTTGACCAGTTTTTGGGTTACAGAAGTCAGAAGGCAGTCTGTCCTCTTTCTTAATACCAAGAAAAAAATAAAAATCTTTAGATCATAAGCGATTCAGACTTGAAGATTCTTCGGCAGAGCGATCTTTGGCAGTATTCCGCGAAAACGCTAAGCTACAATGAAGAAAACTATGATGCAATCACATGTAATACAAAAAGTAGGCTAACTGAAGTACACAGTGCCAGATTTGGACACAATTCCAATGGAAACTACTTTTAGGTTAACAATATCAGCTGATATTGTTAATATTTATTTTTAAAGTACAACTGTTGTACTATTAGCCTAATATGACCATTGGACTGGCAAGTCAAAGGTCTCGAGTCACCCCTGACTTTTCGAAATCATGTGCGTATTAATATTTTTAATTTTATTATATCATTAGCTTAAACGATGAAGGAAAACATCGAGAGGAAACCTACATGCCTTAGAGATTTTTGGCCAACGTGGTGGACTATAGACTTCCTCTCAATTTGATAGGAGACCCGAGCAAAGCAGTGGGACAGTTATATGGGTTGATGATTAATGTTAATTTAACGTAAGGTAGGTTAATAAACTTCGGTTAGTAGACTTTATTTATTTACCTTATTCTTCTAACCTCATTTTGAGAGGAGATCCGTTCTCAAAAAAGGAACAGGAAATGGGCTGACGATGAAAATATAAACGTATTTTTTTCTTTTAAATTTTATGCCATCCAAAATACAAAGGTTTTAGTTTTGCCCTATTTTATCGCCTGTCTAGCTCTACTGAACATGTAAAAAGGTGTATCAATGTCACCGTACTCCCAATATGTTCCTATTAACCTCTTTTATTTGAAGCTCGCCGAAAATAAAGTGGAAATAAAATTGTTTATTCAACGTTCTACCTGCCCGGCCAATTTTTCCACGGAACGACTGTGGTTGCATGTTACTTGGCCATTTATAAAAACCTGGGTGAGAGCCCTTAATAGACTGGCGACAGCTAAATGTCACCGAGCGTTTATTTGCTTACATATGCCGCACTATTTTCACGTAATATTAGTATTGAGAGGACACAATAATTTATTTTATTGACGATACTTGATATTGGGATATTTTTATAGGTCTTTCGTTATTTGAGCGAAGGTCTAGTTTTATTGATTGGAGAAAATGTATACTGGTTCGACTAGATGATTATCAACGTACCATGGTACCTAAACATCAAAAATTTAGCATGTTGATCATCTAACAATGATCTAAAACCTTTCCTAAACAATGTATAAAAAAGATAAAGATAATCATTGGCTTCCTTGGTAGACGATTTCTTTAACTGTTACTTGTTTTTTGAACTATGCTTTTAAAAGAAAAGTGAAGAATAAACTTAATTATTTACGAAAATTATTCGCAATAGTTCACAATATTGCGTGTAGTTGGGGCGAGGTAAATGCAAGCCAAGCATCATAACATAAGGCAAGGGAAGGCAAGAGTGGTTTTTAGCTGTACTAGATTGACATAAGTATATTTTCAGAAGATTTTCCGCATTAAAATAAAATCTTCATTTGACTATCCATTGAAAACTTAGATAAATTTATCTTTTATTTTGTTTTTATACTTTCTTATCTTAAGAAAATAATTTATTTTATTACCAATAATGTTAATTTTCATTAATTTAATTTAGCTCTGCTCTTCTCGGGTAAAATAATCATTACTCTATCTGCCTTCTGTTTAACCTCTTGATACCTACTTTTTCCATCACTTGTAAAAACTTCTCTATTCAATAATTTTCATGGAATTGATAAAACCGTCAACCCACATTTCAAAAGTTAAACTAGGTAAGTCGAGTTATGGTTTCGCGTGCCATTGTTTAATCCAGTGCGTTTTTGTGTCGCATAAACTATACCTACCGGCGGCGGACCGTACGCCAATTAACGTGATCTACGACCACTGGGCTCGTATTAAGTATTTATAAATTACCTTCAGTTTAATAAAATGACCCAAAGTGTTATTATTAATGAAGTGAAAATGTACGCCGCTTAATCATTCACGCTGTAATCGTTTGTTTTTTCTTCAACTACTTTTTGTGGTTAAATAAGTTTATTGTTTTTGTTGGTGTGAAGAGAAAGTGTTTCAATATGGAAATACTGTTGCTTTCGTAGTGGTCGGCAATTGAGTTTATTAAATTTTATTCTAATATATATCAAAAAAGGAAGTTGAAAAAAGTTGGAAGTCGTTGGATGCAGACAGCTTGTAACCCGTCCTTGTAGACGTCTATGGGGGAGGCCTTTGTACCGCAGTGGACTTCCTATGGCTGATTTGATGATGATGATATATCAAAAAGTATAGGACCAACATTTTCGATGTCATAGAAGATTCATACCGTAACTGATAATAAAAGTATGGTCTTCATTACACCTACACCATGTTCGTGTAATGAAGATCTAAATACTGTTCTAATAGATTGTTTTTATTTTAAACATCAAATTTAAATATTCTAAGATTAAACTTGTCTGCTGACTGAATAAACTTATTCTTGTCGCTTTGAGACACATTTAGTATTTTTTTTTTCTTTCCTATTGACCCTTTTCAGAGATCCTAAAAGTAAATTTGTTATCTTAAAATGTTTTTAGTAGACATTCTTTATTTACTAATAATTTCTTTCGTTTTAATAATTTCGTTTTTGATGAGAACCTTTCTTCTCACTAAACGGACTTCAAGGAAACATTTCAGTAACTGTAGAAGTAAGGATGATTAAAAAAATATTGTTGGCCTTGTCTTAAGCATATTCCATAACTAGGTTATAAAAACGACCTTTTTACAGTAAAAACCTTAATTAAGTAGGCATATTATAAACTGGGGTACTGTTATGTTTTTAATTAAATTCTGCGTTAAAATAATATTTCTTTCGTTTTTGTGTTTAAAATGAAGTTTGATAATAATATTTTTTATCTTGGAACTCGGCAATTTTCGAATAAGTATATATGAGAAATACCGCTCACTCATTGTATAATTTACGAAAATCAAAAAATATGAAAGAACTTAAACTGTCTCATTACAAAAGATAATTTAACCTAAGTCTTAGCTAAACCCAGACAACAATATATCCTTTACTTTTTAATGTCATGTACAAAAAGAGAGGGGATTCATCTATTGTATAATTATCTACTTTAAATCTGTGTTTCTCTTAGGCCATCTTTTGTAATAAACCTTAGCCGGTTTAGGAACAATTACCTATTTCCTATCACGTAATTGAATTATACCTATTGGTTTTTTTAGGTATCCTTTTAGGCGGAGTATTGTAAGTTTTAGTTCGATATCAATTAAATAAAACTTTGGTCTAATCCAATAGTGTAAGTAGGGCCCTATTTATATTAAGGACATACATATATAAGAGCAATCCAATTTCATTTTTGAATAGCTTTTATAAGCCAGCTGCACTAAAATATTTATCTAAGAATTTCACTTTAATTACTTCATACCTTAATAAATTAACGATGCGACATTTAATGTTTTTATTTCACTTAAGTTAACTACGTATATCAAAGGTCAAGTCAAAACTGAACAGTTAGGTGTCGTGATTTATAGCGAGGAGCCACTTCCTGTCTTTAACTTTTTTATTTGATAAACATCAAATGCGCCTGTAGAATCGTCTGGGTTTAAAACTTTGACCGTAGCACAAAAAACACTGGTTTAAGTTATGAGAATAAGGAGTTGTGGTTATTATCAACTAAATTCATATATTTATATATACAAGCTAGCCTTATAAGGCCGCTTTCGATGATACATAGTAATGATTTAACCTACAGGTTTCAGAAAAAAATTCTAATGTGGCTTTTTAGCCCATAAATAGTGATATATAGTAAACATACTATATTAGCTATGGTTGAATAAAATAAAATAATTGTTGTATTTTATTTTATTTTTTCAGGGACAATAAACGGCTACAATATTTGTGTTGAAGCAGAGAAGAGATAATACAAAATATTAACAATATTGCAGCCCACTAAATTATCCGCATATTAACATAAGAAAATATGATAAAGAGTGCAACTTGATAGGTAATAGATAATAAGGTAGATCATATTAATAATTATTGATTAATCACATTATGCAAAATAGTAATTCTAATTCCAATTGATCGATTGTTGGGCAAATCGTTGGTTTTATCTATTTTAAATAAATATATTCTTATAATACCTCTTTCAAAGAACGTACTTATAATCGTTATCGCTCAACACTTAAACCTTACTGTTCCATCATTAACTCCCAAGAAAGAATTTCAATCAATTTTATTAACGGATAAATAAAAACAGTAGCAAGACGTCACAGCGGGTTGCACCACGTTAAACTATAAATCTTAACTCTTAAAAGTCTAATAGTTAATCTACAAGTTTAACGCTCCTTTAATTTACAACTTTCATGCCTCGGTCCGCGGTTTTATTAAAGTATTTTGGGACTAATTAAAATTTTCAACCCTATTTTTTTGAAGTTTGTACTTATTATGAAATTCTGCCGGACGTTATTAATTAAGTCAACTATTCGATCAATGTTAAGAGCCTGGTATGAAGTTGAAAATAATTTTGTTAATAGTCTTAGGTCTGGTCTATATTTTGAAAACCTTCCTTGTACATATTTGGGGCTGCCCTGAGTGACTTAAGTATAAGAAAGTTAATATATTTTGCTAAAAGAATCATTGTCTATACGTAATTATTTTTTAAGAATCTATTTAAATGTGATGTAAGGTTGGTGCTTAGAGTCTGAGTCGCCACAAGCCCCATATTATGAGCCACGTATGGTAATCGTAAATTATTTCGTAATCGTATCTTCGGTACCGACAAGCGGTTCACGTCGGTTAAATCAAGATTAAGTGCGAGCATACGGGTTGTACCTCAAAATGTGTCAACTATAAATCAAAGCTTAAATAAGAAATTCGCCCCATCTAATTCTGGGCGACTTCAAAGTGAGATTTAAAAGTGGTGAGGGTTAAGGGCTAGCTCGTTAATGTTAGCGGTATTCAAACAACCATTAAACGGTAAATCACGATGTAAAGAGTTGTGTTTTTCATTGAAACTACCCTAATGGGAGTTGTAATGAAGCAAGGAATAAAATATAATAATCTCTGTTAAAATATTTACTGTATTGAACGAATCGGATAAATGCTGGAAATACATGAAAATATGCTATTAACTGAAAAGAGGTCATTATGCAACCCTCAATTTCTCAAATCGACACAAATAGCATGAATTGATATTATCTATGCAAATACTAATAGATAAGCGATTATCCTCCCCATGGTATGGAATGCACCTTGGTGGGAGGGCATTAAGTTGCTCTCACAGTTTGAAATTCAATTCCATCAGCCTGTCCTTGGCATCTGAGCCTGACCTATTTACCTCTATTTACCTGCTCACTAAACATTTCATCATGGCAAAATCTCCTATTTGCTTGTACTAAGACGAAAACAAAGTTGTATAAATTAATTAAATATACATTTAGTACCAAAACCTATTTTAAATCAAAGAGCAATACAAAAAATATTTTCCTGATACTCCCATACCGTTCAAGAAATTAACACTTGCATATTAAATCAAAGTTGTCGAGATTCACGTTCCTGTGACTCATTAATCAAACCAACAGCCTCTAGTAGAAAACAAATATCTTCATACACGATATGATTTGTATACCACAGGTGGATATTAATGTTGTACAAAGATGAATAATTAAGAGCTGACTCATATCGAGAAAACAACTTCAAAGTTTCTTTATCAAATAAAAACTTTGTAGGCTTTGAGTTTGATCGAGACAATGAGGTTTATGAAACAAACTTCTTGGATGGACCTGTTTTAACCGAAGAAAAAAGGAAGTTCCGTCAAGTCGATGCATATATTTTTTCTGTAGTTAAACCATTTTACTAAAAGTTATAAGATTTAAGAGCCGAGTCAATTGAATAGCATAGCGTAGTACCTAATTATGATGCTAAGATGGACAATATGGGAGAGGAATTCGTCATTATGGAGGCCTCGGTAGCTTCGATGGTTCAAGAGTGCGGTGTACTAAACAGAGTTTTTGAAATATTAGATGCGAAACACACCTAGAACTATTGAACTATTAAATAATCTATTTGACAATTTTAGTCAAAGTTTGTAAGTAAACTTAAAATTTTGAAAGCAGTCACTTAATACTAGGTAACCTGCAATAACTACAACAAAAGAAGTTTTAAAAAGTTTCCAGAAAAGAAGACCTCGCAGGATTTGAAACTGATAAAAGTAAAATAAAAACTCAGTCAATTTTGCACACGAAAAAATATGGAAGAAAATTATTCGCTTTGTAATAACACAGGACAAAAGAAAATATAAAGGTTTAAGTTTAACGACGCATAAAAATCGATTCCATAAATAATACAGTCGTTTGTTAAACTCAACATTGACCGGTATCTTGTAATGGATCACTTAATTTCGATTAACTCCAGAGACCCGATATGAGAACAATACAACTCCGGATATTACTCGTTTTCGCTTTTTGATCGTTTTTTCACGTTATTTTCGATACAGCCCTGGCAGTGGCGATCTTAAACAAATAGTTACGCGTCCAACATAAAATGAACCCTTAAATTATACAGGTGAATCCTACGTTGTTCGAAAAATTTGAATGGAGAAAGCGGAGGGGCGTGTTAATACAAATTGGTGCTCGGTTGTTTGATGTAGAATGCCCCTTCGGCCTTCCAGCGATGAAGCGTATCGTTCAAGCTTGTGCCCATTATTTTAATGGCCAATCAATATATTCCTATAGTTACACAACATATTTCACGTTGACTATACAGAGGATACACTAATTAAGTTTGTTTTAATATTTACTTAGTAAATTGTTTGAGCTCAGTCGTTATTAAGACGTTGTTTGAGCCATCCTAATTTTCTCGTGTGGTTATATGCTAACAAGCCTTGTTACAAATATCTTTATGAAGAATTTAATAATGGATGCGTTAACAACCATATGTTGGGTCGTTTAAATGGTACGGCCTTTATGAGAATTCAACCCTTTTCGGAAATGGTAACCTGTTTATGAATTTAGCGGAGGAAAATAAATTGTTGTTATTTTTTATACTGCGTGAAATTATTTTTTTGATATTAAAATACGTTTCATTGCATAATTACAAAAGTTATGTCAAGATTAGTGCATATTAGCAATAGAATGAAACAAATTTAATGTTAATTCTTCTAATTCAATACTATTCGAAGTACCTACAAATATTATCTAATTAAAATAACTATTACATTCAAGCGCACCTCAAATTTATTAAATAAAAAAGTAAAGGGGCGTCTTATACCACCTGATTGTTATTTTTAATATCAAAGACCAGTTTTCTAATCAGACAAATGGACTTTCTCACTCCGCAGCAGTCTAGTAATAATATTATTTTGTCCCCCCTGTCGATGTGACACTGTTGCCAACTAGCAAAAGTTTTTGAAGGCAAGCTTTATTTACATTTCTGGCAAATAGATATTTTCGTTTGACAGAAATCTGAGCTAAAATTGTCTTTTGTTAGCTTGAAAGATGGGTATTTTTCCTTATTATTTTTAAGCACGAGTAGGTACTAATATTTGAAATAAAATTCAATTATAGTAATAACGTCCTGATGGTTCTGTTTAGTTAGATATAATTAATGTTAGTAACTATTTAAAGAAGGCAGTTAAGTGTTCTTATGTGTTTTAAATCTTCGGACCTACAATTAAATGTTATAGAATTAGGTCTCTTGTAGGCAACTGATTTCAGCTGCCTACAAGTTGGCATTTGCCAAATGTAGTCGAATACATCTATATATCAAACTTCATAGTAAACCTTATAATATATTGTTGACTTGGAGTCTAGGGTACTGTTAAGGTTACGGGGCAACCCTCTGTCTGATCGAAAATCCTGGACCCAATTCTGGTCAGCCACCCTATTTGACACTTGCTACACTCATCTGTCATTGCCAACGGTAAACTGTCTGCTTTATCCCACCAAATAAAACACGCAATAGATTATAATTATCTACTGTCTTTACTTTATATAGACAGGAGTAGAAACACTAAAACGTCAACCAAAAGCTCAGAAATTTAACGACTTCTAAATTTATTTTGAAGAGCACGTTCATCATCTTCATCCACAGCACTCATTATTCCATTGCTGGGTATTTGGATGCATTTTTCCTCAAGTTCTTCAGTGTCACCCCGGACCCGTGACTTTGGAAAGACCGCGTTAGTTTGATATTACATTTCGGATCCTTTACAGCATCCCGAATCACGAATAGACTGTCAGAAATCAGTGTAAATATACCAATCCAATACTCAAACTTTACAGGTTATAGATATCACCATCATTATAAAATACTTATAGCATCACATTAATTTTTAACCCTTCATCGCTACTCATGTCAAAAACAATTAAATTCAACTGCAAAAATAAAACCTTTAAATGATGCTATCGCACATCCCTGACCACATGTATTGCGTTATGCTTCACTGAAATCACCAGCATTCTTAATTCCAAGACAATTAATGGCAACTTGAATTTCAACTTTAAACTGTGATAATTAAGGTATAATTTCTATTGAATGCAAAACCCTTGCATTGAGTTAGCAATGTCCAGTGAATAAAAGAAAAAAAGTAAGATTCCACCATGTCTGACCATTTCCGACGGCTATTATTCTGTCTCCCTCTATATCCGTTTCCGGCTGTCGCGAAAACAAAATACTGCTGCAGACAAAACAGAGTATAGGTACGTGGCGTGATTCAGGCTTACCTAATGTTTTTTAATTTTATTTTACACAATGAAATTGACCCTTGGATGTATAGAATATTCTTAATAGTTTTTATGATTAGCGGAAGTAAGTAGGTACCTACCAACGGTATCAACGAATGAGTCCTAATAATCCAATCGATTGCGATTTTTTTTATATCGTTTTCTATCAGAGTATTGAGACTGTCTCCTCGGTCTAGGACTGCATCATGGTGTAGACTTCGCAAGTATGGCTGCTTAGAGTAAAAAAGGTTAGGTCAAGTATAGTGTTAGAGGTTTTTAGTTATGAAATTTCCACATGTACATTTATAGGCTCTTCTCTTCCCCTATCACATGTTAGCTCAAACATATCAATGTCCTGTGCGCTTATCTCAGGCTACCTTTGCCTAACTCTTTGGTAAATACAGTAGGTATTCTTTTTACTTTGAATGAAATTTCATTCTTGCTCAATTCTTCATAGTCAACCAAGCTTCGAATATTTTCTCCCCGAGAATTAGAAATCGCTTGATTTTCGCTAGCACATAGGTAGGTTGAACTTGTTGTCAATCCTGTTGCTCTAATTCTATAGTTCGTTAGTCACCCTGACCTGGGTCACAGCCTGTGTTTACGGTTACGGTGTGGTAAACCCAAGAACCTTAAACTCAGATGGTATTGTTAAGTAATCTCGAGCGTTAAATTCAACACCATTGTTCAGTAATAAACTCTCGTCGCCTACATTCCCCATAGTAATCCAATACTTCACTTGACTTTTATCACCTAAGTGCTATAAAGTTACTTGATTTATCAACTAATCTCACAAAATAATAGTATTGTTTGTATTATTTTTGATTAAAATGTAGCACTTTCAGTCAAAGCAAAAAGTCTCCCTAAAAGACTACCAACTTTGGAGCTCAATGTATACGTCAATGTATTTTAAATGTAGGAAATTTTACGTTTTTCCCACAAACAGAACGGATCGGACCAACAAACAAACGTTGACTGTAAGTGAAAAGTTTGGTTGTTTGTGCTTTTAACCGTCCCCAGAGTGTAAAAAACAACCTATATTGACGTACGGAATAATAATTTAATTTTGTTTACATATGAAACGGTGGAGTTTGACTAACTTTGCTTTAGTTGCGCTCATAAATCAATTATACTTTTCATAATCAGTTTTGTTAAAAGAGAATACCAATACAATATTAGTATTTTCACAAAGTTTGGGATTTTGTTTCAAACTCTGTTGATGGCTAGTGAAAATGTTAAACTGTTACCAAATTCATATATTTTTTACGAAGCAAACAATATAATTCTGTCATTATTTTTTACAAATATAAATTAATAATATAATATTTCCAATGAATAAGATGTCATGTTGTTTCCAGATCGTTACCAGGTCAACGCAGCTCTTAGATAAAGAAATAGAAACTAAGGAACAACAAAACTCTTTAATTACCACATAAAACAGTCTTCACCCTTTTAATCATATCAAAAGAGCAATCTTCCGGCCGGATGGACGGAGAACGACAGTTCAAATCCTTGTATTTTTTACACCACCTTATTCCTTACACAATAAAGGTGTGATTTGATTATCATTATCACAATCTGTTATCGGGGTGCTATTTCGAAACTTCCACGAAAACGATGATCTATCATATTACAAATTCGTTTTTGATTCGTGAAAATCTAATTTCGTGGTTTAGTCTTTCATGTTTGTGTTACTTGTTCTTTAATCTTCCAAACGGTTTGAGTTACCTGTTTCTTTAATTAAAATGAAAGCTTTTCATTTGTTTCGATTAATTTCAAATTGTTTTATATCGTATCTGGTAACGAGATTTTGTGTGATCGGCTTTGATATTTTATATGCCGGAGTAAACTTAGGATATCTATAGATTTGAACAGATCTATTGAGTTTTACGCTTATTTATTATTTAACGCGATAAGTTTCGTAAACGTTATATTCGAGAAAAATCAAAATCATTAAAACTAATCTAGGTAAAAGAATTGACTAATTTAAAGTGTGAACAATAATTTATTTAACTTGTATAGTTTATTAATCAAATAGGTGAACATGCAAAAGAGAATTACAATCTGTCTATCTATTCCTCTTTTGTGACTAAATTGCTGAACCAAAGGCAGTAAGTACCCCAAAAAATAATAATAAACACTGATTCTCACGCACAGACGTCAGCAAGTCAAGCTATCCAAAACTATCAAATTTTCCCAATTGAATATGAACCTTATTGCTTTGTATTAAAGTTGACAATCAATCAAAGAAATTTTATAGATTGTGGTAGCTTGATGTGCTGGCCTCTGTATATAGACTATTTATTTATTACTATGTATAACAATGCTGAAATCATACAGTTCTACCGGTGTGGACTTACATAATTAAACTTGCAGTATTGATTTATTACGTACTTTAAACATAACATTGTAGCAAATTTTAGTAGATAATTAGTCATTGGAACCTAAAATATTATACTTGATACTTAATATGAAACCGGCATCAAAATAATTACACCTCCTGTCGTATAATCTCCTAGTACCTTCAATAAATACAGGCTTCACATTAATTAGGAATTCGATTACTACTATTAATCGTCCAGTCTGTAATACCTATCATAAACTCCTAATAACTAAGTGTAACCTCTGCTCCTAATACTTCCCTCTCTGTCCTTCTTAACAAATAAGAACGAGACAGCATAATGACTGTAAGCATATCCAATGGAAATTCATAGGCAACAGCATAATACCGTCGTTATTGCATCATAAACTTTACTTACCATTTTATCATGCCGGCTTCCCTACAATGTACGGGACATTCATATATTAATAAATATTAATATTAAGGCATTAATTTTACGAGGCCTAAGAGGTGGAAACAAACAGGAGCCAAGTGAATATTTATGGCTTTGCATGTTTTCGATGTATAATGTTCTAGGTGAACTATGCCTTAGTACTTTACGTGGCTTGAAGAATTTTGCGCTGTCCGTTTAATAGTAAGATTTATGTGGACTATATTACTTTGTACTTTAAAGCTGGTATTAGCTTCTTTACAGAGGATTTACGATTTTTGATTTACGTTGGATGTAAGAAGCAGCTACTATTGAAAATAGGTTATTCTATGCTCCCTGGGATGTGCTCTAACAGGCGTGGCCAAGGAGGGTTTTCGCTGGTCCTTTAATGGGCACATGACACCCTTCATGTGGTAATGGTGGCCACCAGGATGGTTTAAGAGGATAAGAATCTCACAGTTTCCTGTATTATCATCGAAGTCCGGACGCCATTTCGCAAAAGGAAGGGTTGTACTTTGTACGGCAACACACTTGCAAACTCACACTTGTTGCAAAAATAAAACATATAACATGCCAATCATACCAAGGACTTCGGCAGTTGCATTATTACTTATTTATTAACTGTCGAGTACCCATAGTACAAACTCTACTTACTTTGGGACTAGTTGATGCTGTGTAAAATGTCCCAATTATTGTTTATTTTAAACATACTTTCATATACACCCTCTATCAGGAAAATTAAAACCGAGCTAGGTACGTTTTCATTGTAAAGGAAAGACATTCATGATAGTATAATTAATATTGTTCTCGTTGTTCAACGATATTAGAATAAAATTACTAGCAGAATACAATGTAAAGTTCTTGCATCACAAAGAAATACCGACCAGCATTTAAATAATTTAAGCAAAACAAAATTCATTTTTAAGGTGGAAAAGCATGAAAAAATAATATCTAATGTATCAATAAAAGGGGACGAGGCCAAAGTTCCGCTGAACTCGAAGGAAAAGAATAACGATGATATCCATAACTCACAGACTACGGGACGAAAGAAAGTAAACTAAACAAAAATAAAAGCCAGTGTTTGTGAATCGACTTCCAAGTTTATTTTCAAAGGGCCATAATCATCGGGAGGCGAACTTTATTACGTTTTACGAGGATACTTAGATGTGAAATGTAAACATTGGCACGGAGGGAGCATGCAAAGTGTAAACAAATTAACGAAGGAGATACCTCCTGGTATTTCATATAAATTGGTGTGTAAACTTCCTTTTGATTTCTTGTTTTTTGCGATGTTGATTGTTCGATATTATTAATTGAGGAGCAAACAGCCTGTTTTTGAAGCTATATTATGTATATATTTTTTACTAGCTGTCCGTGCCCGGCATCACTCGGGTAAATTTCAGAAGATTTAAAAAATTCTTTCTTTCATACAAACCTTATCCTGATAATTAGGTACGAACACAAAAAATAAACAGCATACGGATGATAGATTGATAGATTTTATCAATCTATCATCCGTTCTCAAGTGATGTTTGTTCATATATGAGGAAATTTATTTTTATTTACATAGATTAATAGAACTGTAGCCTTCGATATAACACCGTTTTTTTTACATACACAATACAACCACTATAGTGAAGCGAATAATAGCAATTATTGTAAATTTATTATTTAAGAGAACTACCAACAAATTATTCTGGAATACTTAATATCACAGTGAAACTTTGTTCACTAACAAAATAAATCGGATAAATCTCGCAAAACATACAAAGAAAACAAAAACTCACCCTTGTCTTACCATCCTCAGTAATAAAGTCATCTGCACTTTAAGAGCAAAAAATATTAAAGCGGAACATTTAACATCTCCGTCCATGTGTCGAGTAATAACGCGGAGGCGTCAAAAGATATGCAGATGTATCTTGTAATTATACTTTTTTTATACCCAAGGCGAAATGGTACAAAGCGCTGACGGTTTTATGCTAAAATATGGAGATGGAGTCATTAGCAATTTTTATTTTAATGAAAAGATGTCGTTCAGTTGCAAATGGACAGCCCTACTAGCAATGGTCAGCGATTTTTTATCGCGCAACCCTAACAGAAATGCAGACACTTTTTTCATTGGATACATTTTTATGCAGTTCAGGGTCCGTTAAAATTAATTAGGAGACTAAAAAAGCATTTCATTGCATATTGCTTTCATGAATAAAATTTGTTAATATATTTTCTTTCTGTAATTATAATTATGACATCATTCACTCTGTGTCTCGTGTATTTTACTGATGAAAAGAAATCTAAAGTGATATAAGTAGGTAAGTAAGTTCTATTCAATAGTGATATGACCAAGGAATGCCAAGTCAGGGTGTCCTTCGAATTCATTTTGAATGATTTGAATAATTATATTTATTCGCTGAAGTATATATATATTTTTGGGACATTTTACACAACACCATCTAGTCCCAAACTAAGCAGAGCTTGTACTATGGGTACTAGACAATGGATATAATACTTATATACTCTTTTTTTTGTAAATACATACTTATAGTACATAAGAAACACCCAGACAAACACAAATACTCCTGTTTTATCCACACAAATATTTGTGTCCTGTGGGAATCGAACCCACGACCACAGAGCTAGACCACAGAGGTCGTCGAGTATGATGAGTATGAGTATGAGAATAGTATGAGTATGAGTAGCTATACATTACAGGTCATTACAGGTGTAGGTTCATTCTATTATGTTAGTCTCACATAACTTCGTCGGATATAAATTGTCCAGCACGCAAAAATTGTACAAGTAATTTTTTTTTTTTATTACCAATGGGGCAAACAAACATACGGCCCACCTGATGGTAAGCGGTTACCGTAGCCAATACGCCTAGACGCTTGTAACACCAGGGGTATCACTTGCGCGTTGCCGACCCTGTAAAATGAAGGAGGAATAGTTAGGTTGCCAGTATAAGGGTCAAAGTCCCCCCACTGCCAACATAACGTTTCCTCGCGGAGCACTGGCAACCTTGGTCACCGTAAGGAACACAACTCGGCTCAAAGCAGTGTTATTTCACTTCGATTTTCTGCAAGGCGGAGGTACTTCCCCAGTCGGGCAAGTCCAACGTCTCTTAAAATATTTAAATGTTTCTCGCTTCGACAGTGAAGAAACCTGCATAACCGAGAGCTTTCTAAACGTTGTAAAAAGTCTGCCCGCACTGGGCCAGCGTGGAGGACTCTAGCGTAACCCCTCTCTCATGAGTACCAGCAGTGGAAGATTTCGATTGTAAATTACATTTTAAATTATCTCTTTAGCACTTCACAAACTTTGTAATCAGAGTGTAGTGGAGCTAAAACTCAGATAGGCCCGATAAAAGTTCTCCATCTTTGTTGAGTGAATTTCTTTTAAAAGACAGTCTGGGTACTTAATCATCCACTAGAAGCAATCAAGATTCATACGGAATTTCATTCAAACTAGACCAATGATATACCTAAAAAAGATCTGGTATATTTTTATACCTTATATGAGAGGTAGGGCACAGTGGGAGTAATTCCATCCAAATTGGAACTGCCCGACTGGGGAAGTACCTCCGCCTTGCAGAAAATCGAAGTGAAATAACACTGCTTTGAGCTGTGTCGTGTTCCTTACGTTGAGCAAGGTTGCCAGTGCTCCACGAGGAAACGTGTCGGCAGTGGGGGGACTTTGACCCTTATACTGCAAATTAAACTATTCCTCTTTCGTTTTACAGAGTCGACAACGCGCAATTGATACCCCTGGTGTTGCAAGCGTCTATAGGCTACGGTAACCGCTTACCATCAGGTGGGTCGTATGCACCTTATGGATCATCTTTCACCTTATTTTTACGTACGGAAAATATTAATGCCAGGGTATGTCGGATTTCTACCGATTAAAAACCGCACTTGTCTTCCCTTTCCCTATGTGTCACGGCCATAGGATTCCTGTCATTTGCCACGACCGTTACAAGATCGTCTGTCACCTGGCCAGGGTAGTAGTGGCAGTAGCGACGGGCGGTGTGTACAAAGGGCACGGACGTAATCAACACGAGCTTATGACTCGCGCTTACTAGGAATTCCTCGTTTATGGGGATAATTGCAAACCCCAATCCAGGGTATGTCGGACACCTGTGCAGATCACAATAGCCCGACTGCGATCGCAGTGATACAGCCGCAAATGAATATTATAATAATGTCGGAATCCTGCCGACTAAAACTTATAAAATATTTCAGTTACTTTATAAGTTTTAGTTGGTAACCATAATTTTTAGTTTTTTATATAAAATAAACTGCAAACTGCCTCATAAGTCTAGTGGTCCTAGGCGCGACTGCTACGCTAGAGGTCCTGGGTTCGATCCCCAGGTCGAGCAAAGTGTTATTGGGTTTTTCTAATTCTCAGTAGCAGCTCGGAGTCTGGATTTGTGCCCGGTTAATGGCAATAGGCTCGCCCCCTTTTACATGGGACCTAAACATACCGGCGAAATGTGGGTGTACATTAGTACACCTCTGCCTAACCCTTCGGGGAATACAGGCGTGATGGTATGTATGTTTTTTAAACTGCAAACTATGAAAGATTTTTTCAAGAATAAAAGCTACAATAGGAAACATTTATGTGAATAAGCCAAATATTTTTTTAAACCATTACTTCAGAATTGTGCATTCATGAATATTTTGGATTAACTAAGAATCTAACGTTTTAAAGTGCTGAAAGAATTTCAAATATTTGAAACGAGATGCCATATTTTGTCAAATCAAATATGACGTAAAAGTCTATGACACCAAATGTCAACAGTTATCACTGATTGCGAGTGTTTGCCTACAACAAACTGTTGTAGGAGTGTTTGTAGGAGTAGGAGTGTTATTTATTTTATTGTAGTAGTGTTTGCGATTTGTGATAGCTATGACGTCATACTGAGCGCGCTAAAATGGCGGGTGATTATAGTGCCCGTTCGTTTGGCTATTTTTAATATATTTTTTAAAATACTTTATATTACTTTTCAGGTATTGAATCTTTTTTACTATTCTAGAGTGTTGTAAATAATCGAATAAAAATATTTAAAAAATCATGCATATTCCCTATTATAAATAATCATCCTTTTAAAAATAACAGTTAATATTTTAACGCAGTGCCACTACTGTTTTTATTCCTGTCACTTAGTGGTTGTATTTTCGGTGGCACAATGTTATTGTAGCATCCCCGACGGAAGCGTCCTCTTAATTTCCAGTAAATCGGGGAGCTCTTTAGATGGCCTGCATCTGAATAAACATTCGTAGAGACGTGATTAAGGCTCGTTGTAAAGCGGCGACATGTTAGATTAATTTTGTAACGAGTTTTGTTAGGTGTGTTTACTGCGACTAAATGTCGCGTAAATGCAGGAGCTATGATGATGTTAATTTTAAACGTTCATTGTTTAGAAAATAATATATTTTATATAATGCATTCTCTTTGTTTTATCCAGTTTCTGATATAGAATGTTCATGCTGGTTAATAAGGATTTCAGGAAGTGTTAAATCAGTTAATTAACTGTCTATGTTTTGATGTTGAACAATATACCTAATAATAATTTATGAAACATTTATTAAATTACGGGACGTCTTTGGCCACCTCGAACTAGGTGAACTTTGATAACATTAATAGCTGTTTCGGTTTATACTTTTCAATAATACATGCCAATTATCATAATAACGATATTTTACATTCAGTCAATTTGTGCTTGCCTTTTTTTTTATTTTTATCATATGTAGAAACGTTTTAGACAAATAAGATATAATATCAACTGCGTCACTTCCATAATTATTATTACCACTTGTTTCAGACACGTCAGACACTCGCACGTGTGTAACCATCCTATCGCCAGTCAGTGATAATCTCGTCGATATATCAAGAGCATTGAGCCGTCTGTGTCGAGTAGGTACTATCAAACTTTTCGCGGTAAGTAAATACCAAATTCATATTAATCCAATATCTGTTATTCTATTGAATTTAATTAATAAATCCGTACCTATACTTACCGTACCATACCATACCATACCGTAACCATACTTTACAGGGTGTTTCCGGTACAGACGCCAGCAGGTCAAGCTATACATATTGTGTTAAAGATGAAAATCTATCAAAGAAATTTGATAGATCGTGTTAGCTTCATATGCTGGCTTCTGTACTTACAAAAAGTCTCCAATAGAAAGCATATATCCGCACAAAATATTGTGGCAAATGCCTATCTAATCTTTTGGATGAATACGTAATATTTCTATTTTAACTTTACTGTCTAATATACAAGAAAACCTAAGACGATAGTGTCAAGTATGTTGTTATCTTGCGCTTAAAAATAATGACGCCATACATTTTCAAACCAATGTCTTAATCTCGGCAAGACTATGTTTAAGTTATGACTCAGACAAACAGTATTTCGTCACTCAAAATGCTGTCTTGTCTAGGGTTGTCTATACTGTAAAAATGACTAATCCGATTCAGGTAGCAACTTAAGTGTACACTGTGTAATTGAACACTGTAATTCTACAATTGTTCTACTTTAAATTATCAATTAATTTCTTTCTAACTTTATACTCGTATCACTATTTTTTATAGAAATGTAAAGGAACTTTCTTTCAACACTGATAATTTCTCCAAAACTTACTTCACTCCGCTTGAGGTCTATGTTTTAAGAATGGTTTTCTCTTCCTTAAAGACTGTGCGTTTTTTGCACTATCGATAAAACAGTAGACCTATTTTGCTGTGTCATGGCATGAGAAGGAAAGTGCAACTTACGTGGTAGGAGTCCGACATACCCTGCCACCTGGGACTCCCCTGGTGGCAGATCATATTATGAGGATATTCCGCAAGACAAAACTCCTAAAAATACTTTATTAAATGTATAAAGAACTTTATTTTATTAAGTACGTATTAATGAACATACAAAGGACAATAAGATGACTAATTTATTATGATTAAAAAGTAGTATTAATTTCTTAAATAAATCTATTTCACCTGCGAGATTTGTCATTAATACATGGTAAAATATTATAAAGTAAAAAAGAGGTTTTTTCTTTAATAACAGTTACATAAATGTTGCTCATTAAAAAATTGCATTTAATACTGTGTGGCTGCCACGCACATGACTCACCGTTGTGATTTATGTCCCGTTATTTTTAATTATGACAACAGTAACTGCATTGTGTGATAAAACAGGGCGTCATTTCTTGGTAATATAAGCCATACTGATTGTTAAAATTATTTTTAAACGCCATTAATAATTACTGATGTAAACAGTTGTTACCGGTACCTACTGTAAACGAATACGTGCAAAATATGTATATTTATTTATTTATGTAGACTTTATTGTACACCAAGTAATTAAATAGCTTACAGACACATGTAGGTATATATTATTTTTGAAGAAAATAGACATACAATGGGCGGCCTTATCGAGGTCTGCGATTTCTTCCGGGCAACCTTTATAGTAGATCAGTATATTAATATTATCAAAATATGAAATGAATTTTGATGTTGTTATTTATAAAAACATATCCTTTGTTTTATTTCTGCTTCATTAGTGTAATGTTCATAAGCCCGAGAGCTACCCTAGAGTTCTTGGATTTGATTCGAAGGTCAAACTAATTGGCTTTTTCTATGAGATTCTCAGTAGCAGCTCGGAGTTTGGACTTGTGCCCGGTTACTGGTAATAGGCCCGTCCCAAATTTACATGGACCTAAACGTGCCTAACCCTTCGGTGAATAAAGACGTGATGGCATTTAAATGTAATATTAAGAATTGAATTTGAATCGGGGCCAAAATTGTTTATTATTTTTTTTTAATTCTAGGAATAGTATAACGACTAAAACATAGCAGTCTTCTAAACTTCTTAGGTAGATAAAAAAGGTTTCACTAAACTATTACCGTAAAAGTGATAAATCGTACCTACTTGATAAAAAAGATCGAACTTTTCATCTACTAAATCACTAGGTACTATATTAACCTCCCACTGTCTAATGCCATAGCACCCCTTTTCGCAAAACAACATCGAAGCCCTTTTAACACCTCCTGCTGATTTCCGCAGTTTTTTTTGTCAATATGGTCCGAGACACGAGACTTGACAGCCCTATTTACTTATACGAAAACCGTCCATTCTTAGTCAAACACGACATTTTAGGGGCACTTTAGTTAATGACTGATTTCATTAAACGCCTCGTAAGACTGACTACAGCACTGTAGTGCATATCGATAACGAAAGCTCATTTTCGAAATGGTATTATTAAGGTAGGGTTTATATTGGTGTGTTGATAAGCGGAAGCGATTTTTCAGAACCTTTATAAAACATTTGGCTTAGTGGCTGGGGCTACAACAACACAACAATGGACTACTGGGCGTGTTGTGCGTGTATTCGAGCTCTTTATTCTGAGCTCGTTTCTATGCTGCATTTTGTCTGTATTTTTTAATTTGTTTATTAAGTTTACTATATGACTGCCTTGTGATATATATATGTGTCAAAATTAATGGTTTTTAATGGTTTATATTAATTAAACTACAGATACCTAGGTGTTCCGTATTTTTTTTTGTATGTGAAAATATGTGTTTGTCAATGCTTCACACCATAACGGGTAAATTTTTTTTAAATCTTCTAAATATGAATTATCACAACACCATTTTTTTTAAAATGACACTAAATACGCTACTTCGTCACAACATGTCCGCATACTAACAAACAAGCATCGTTGGTGAGTAAGCGATACCCTGTCCCATGCGAGACACGTATAAACACCTCACACTGAGCGTGTGACAGGGTGCACTCCACGTCACAGACCTGATGGATCCTGTGAGCTATACTTACACTTGATTTACTAAGTTCTTATCCTTTTGACCGCCACGTCAATAACAAAATCTGTGTTTATAGAAAACAGATTTTCGTCAAGTGACAAATTCTAGTATCTAATAATATGTAAAAAAAACAACAAATTCTTGTATAGGTATTTATTTTGAACTATAAAAAAGTGGTATTTTTGACGTGTCATGCCGTCGTTAGCGTCGTGAGCAAGTTTTAATTTGACGTCTATGGATATCCGTAGGGGTCAAACAGTTAAAAAAGTAAGTAAATCGTTGGTTACATGTTCCCCTGTGCTCCGTAGAGGCCACCGATAAGATAGAATGTAGGTTAGTGTACAGAATGACCGATTAAAGATTGAATATATTTTTCTAAGGGATTCTTTTATCTTTTTGTTCTGCTATGAGAGTATTATGAACATTACTATTTTATTATACAATGAAACGTCATAAACCGATTAGTTAATAGATAAAGTTAAATGTGTTTTTTAGAATTACCCAAACTTAGTATGGCACAGAAGTTGTTAGATTGAATTCAGAAATTATGGCCTCTGCAATTTATAGTCAATCTTATGTCCACTCACCCAGTATAATTAGGTATATAGATATGGTTATGGTTAGCTAATTAGGAAAAAGAAAAGCCTTATTATTAAGACAGTAAGGTCGACAATTGGTCAAGCGTCAGAATAATGCTACGTCATCAGACATTCTTTTTCCATTGAATAAACAAGAAAGTAAAGTCAAGTCAAGTTGCTTAACATTAGGTGAGAAGGCAAAGCAAGCCTATCCAATATTAAAAGTAGGTAAATCACACATTTCTTCAGAAAATCATTATGTTTTCCATACTTAAATATTTGCAGCTACTTCCTTCTAGCTAGTCGAAAATTTCACAGTAATCATAACATAACATACCATCATGCCTATATTCCCCTAAGGGGCAGGCAGAGGTGTACCAATATACACCTACAGATCACCAGTATGCTTAGGTCCCATGTGGGGCGAGTCTATTAGCATTAACCGGGCTCGAATCCAAACCCTGAGCTGCTACTGAGAATTTCATAGAAAAACTCAATAACACTTCTTGACCTGGGAATCGAATACAGGACCTCCAGCAGTCGCTCTTCGGACCGCTAGACTAACAAGGCAGTTGTACCAGAACCATAGATCATAAAAATTTTATTCCCAAAAGCCATCTGAATTATCATCAAAACTTACTCGTGTTCAATTTGCGCGGTATTTTTATATCTCAAACAAAATATAAGTACCTTTTCATTTGTACAAAATAAACAACTTTCACGTTTAATCAGTGTAGCGTTACGCTTGGCTCAGGCTATTTCAAAGGCCGGCAAAATTCATGTCAAAATGTTTGAAAAATGTTCCAGAAAGCATCAAAACCTTTCTGCACGAACTTTTATGCGAAATTTAATGTTGCATATTTAAAAACTACTGCTGCGTAGTACAGGAGTCTATTAGAGCATATTACTTTGTAATTTTTACTCAGCAAAAATGTTCTAATAACTTCTGTGTAAAAAAATACATTTTCTCGTAACTAATTTCCCACTAAGAATTTTACTATGATTCTTCGTTTAATGTTACTTATATATTTTGAATTCATAAAAATAGCAAGTTACTAGTGAGTAGTGATTTCCAAAAACTTTAGTAGGCAAGTCTTGTTTCAATGTGTAAACTTTCTTAATTTAATGAATTTGGCAACCGATTTTTTTTTTATTATTTGGGATATTTTTACACAGCACCATCTAGTCCCAAACTAAGCAGAGCTTGTTCTATGGGTACTAGACAATGGATATAATACTTATATACATTTTTTTGTAAATACATACTTATAATACATAAGAAACAACCATACAAACACAAATACTCATGTTTTACCCACACAAATATTTGTGTCCTGTGGGAATCGAACCCACGACCCCATGATCAGCAGTCTCGAACCATTCACGAACCACTAGACCACAGACGTTGTCGAATTATGATTTATTTTTATTACAAGAAAAACATGAGAAAAAAATCTAGTTTTCTTTTAAGAAGAGAAAAAATTAATAATATAATTCTTCTTTATCCGTTTAACAACTTGATATTTGCTCTTAGTGTACTTATTATCATCAACCCATATACTGTCACATTGCTGGGCACGGGTCTCCGCTCATATTGAAAGGGATTAGGCTATAGTAAAATCCTATTATTATAATAATATGTATTTATTTCAAAATAAGACTATTTACATTGCATTACATTAGTGTTGTAGCTAGATATGTGGTACACAATCACCTTAGATATGGGTGTCAGGGATTCCTTTCAACATTGATCCATGATAAGGTAAGGTATATTATCTTCGTTGCGTTAAGGTATATTATCTTACTAGCTATTTAGCCCACAATAAGCAAAACCACAATCGTACTTACAAACAAAGAAGAATCAGTTAAGTAATAAAATGAGAATTTCATATTTTAATATACGAGTAGGTATGTATAATATTAGACCGGCAAATCATCATTTTTCATATTATACAGTCTGTTTCAGAAACCGTTTCGATGTAGGTACTCGTTCGCTTTTAAATAAAAAAAAACAATATTATTGTATACATTATTGATGTCAGGTCTTGTGCGAAATATTTTGAACGAAGAGTAGTTCAATAACATATAAGAAGTCACTACAGATAGTGACTTCTTATATGTTACTAAACTACTTAATAACAATACACACAAATATTTTAATAGTTTGTTAGCAGACTAACAAACTATTAAAACAATTGCAGGTTCAAAATTTTTCTGTTGCTCATTTTTAGTACATACAAATCAAACCTATAATATATTCAAGGAAATTCAAATTTTACAAAAATTTAACCCTACACACAAAACCTTGACTACATTCATTTCACAATTTTGTTCTTTGTTGAAATCTGACGATGAGATGTAGGTAATTTATTTTGTAGCATATTTTTCATAGGTAAGAACCAATATCTAGTAAAAGAAGTATTACACTGAAAATAATATACCTTCCTAAGACATCGTCAAGTGACGGTAAAATCACAAAGAAAACATCTCCCGAAAGTGTCCCTTACACAAACGTTAATGGAATGAAATCAAGAAGAAAAAGAAATCTGATATAAGTGGACTGTACGAATGTTATTTCAGTAGGAACGTGGTCCCGGAGCTGAGGACTATTTGTTCTACCTTACGTGTGAATTGTTCGATATGGACCCCCTGTCTGGTTCTCGACAATTTGGTCCAATGAGTTTAGGCGAAAAAAATACAGTGAAACAGTACGGAATATCGCAGGATATTGAAACCTGAATAAATATTAAAGGAGCTATCCGGACTCTTTGACTTTTTGTTTGAAGAGTCACTTAGGACGGGTTTAATGTTCGACATTATTAAGGTGGGTTATTCATTGTTACTGATATTAATTTTATTATGCTGGCAACAAATGCAATGAAATTTTTAAAGAAGAGATAAGATCTATTTACACAAATAAATATAATTATAATTTATCACCATTTTAAAAATATGCAAGATATCATTTTTTTACCATATTTGCACCTAACTTACCATTGACATACTGTAATTGCATAATTACTGTAATTAGTTTCAATTTGATTGGTATTAGCGTTTCAACACTGTAATTACGCGATGATAAAGGAGTAATTATTGGTAAAGGTATGGCCAGTTAAACAGCGGTAAGCAGAACATTTAGGCTCTAATGTAGCGTTTTTTTTGGCAACATTAAGACTATTTTGCTATGATAATAACTTATTTTAAATTATTTATCAATAAATCCAAAGTTTTAAATTGGTTTGTACAGACTTTGGATTAATGTGTCGGATTTTAATAACACTCGTAGAAAATAATGGGAATTGAAATAAAAACAGAATCAAGAAACTCAATATTAATCAATTTTCTTAAATTGACAGAGCAATACTAGCATACAACTAACAACAACAATATCTAGTTATCAGTAAACAATTGAACATAAAGTTATAAAAATAAATATACGGAAGTAAGTTTCTAATTATTAATTTAAAAAAAAGCTAAATTTTTACAATCACAGAATTCCCCGAATGGGCCTCATTTTTTTTTGTCGGAGAAAATGCCTGTGCGCATACGAAACCGTCGGGGACACGGTACGTACGTGTACCGGTGGGTAGTTGTACAGTGCACATAAAATTTTTGTAGCTCCCAAATAAAAGTCATTAAAATATAGTATTATTTATTATTTTTAATTATTTATGGCACACATAGTGAGCTAACCAGTACTACCTGCCAGTCAAGTGTTATCTCCTTCAGAAGACAACGTATATTATATATTTTTTTCTCTTTGCATCAACTTTTTCACAAATGGAGGCAATTAACAGAAACATCACAGAATTGAGCACCTTATTCTGCACAAAGATGGCTGAATTTGAGTCAGAGTTACATAAAGCTCCAAGCACTGTGTCTTCCACCACTGTGAGTCTAGCGGCTGAATTCACATCATTCCGGGCGTTCATTGTTCAGGCACTTGGGACTCTTCAGCAACAAGTGGAGCTGCTTGCACAGAGCCTGGATAGTATGGAGATGCGTGGGCGTCGGAAAATCTTGCTGCTTCATGGCGTGCCTGAAGACAAGGAAGAGGTGACCTCACAAGTGGTGGTTGACTGTGTTGTTGATCGCCTTAAAATAAGCTTCACTATGGCCGATATTAAACGGTGTCACAGGATGGGACGTAGTTCAACACATAAACCTAGACCTATCCTTGTCAAATTTCAAAGTGAGACTCTCCGGCACCAGATATGGTTTGGTAAAACCAAGCTAAAAGGTTGCGGTGTCACCATTTCCGAGTTCCTGACTAGAACTAGACACGGCATCTTCATGGCTGCGCGTGAGAGGTTTGGTGTGTCCCAATGCTGGACTCGGGAGGGCACTATCTTTGTCCTGGGTCCAAATGGCAAACGGCACCGTGTCACTTCCCGCATTGAACTGGACAAGATCGGACAGCAGCCGGAACAGGTACAGCCGGATCACGTCAGCAAACAGTCTGTCCCGGTGGTGAAGGCCACCACTACGAAGTCCAAACGTGTTGCGGCCAAAAAGTGATGTTTTTTTTCTATTGTTTGCGATATCCAGGTAACTTAACTTCGTTCATTCAAGTACCCACTATATTGATTCCATATAATTACGTTTTTAGTTTTAAAACACCCACTTTATTTTTTAACTTATTTGTACCATAAATTAGCATCACAGAAATGCATTCGTCATTTTGTCAAATGTTACATGTCCAAATCTATCCAAATTAGTCAACTGTCAAGTGTCAAAGTCGCGTTATAATAGCTGTCAAGTGTCACCTTATTACGTTTCGTTTCTGCATGTAACAAAATAACATTGTTAATATTTGTAATATTTCTCGTGGGTAATAACTTCATATTACATATTTTACTATTCTTGATGTTCTTGTAATTGTTTTTAAGTTACCTGGTTGTATTGTATTGTTGTTCTTATGTTGTTTCCATAATTTATGTTCTTCTCACACCGCTGGCAGGTGGATTGGAAAGAAAGTTTCAGTTTTATTTTTATACATTTATAAATTTTATCTTATTTTTATTTTATTTTTTTAATATTTAACATTAGTCTATTTATTTTATTATTTTTCTATATATATTATTTCAATGCTCAGCCCCAACTGTAGCAGTGATAATGATACTTTTTTCTCACTAAGTAGTGATGACGAGAGCTTCGCAAGTGTTCCTTCTCTGTCTGATACTCTTAATTCTACTTTTTCAGATGTACCTAAGAATTTTAATGTTGTTCACATAAATGCCCAGAGTATTCCGGCTCATTTCCCCGATATGCTGGCCAGTTTTGACTGTAACAATATCCATGCCATTCTTGTCTCGGAGTCATGGTTAAAACCATGTCTTCCTTCATCCTCTTATTTTCTACCGGGGTTCCAGCTTATTAGGAATGATCGTGCGGTTGGCGGTGGTGGCGGTGTGGCCATTTACCTCCGTACCTATATTCCATTTACTATTGTAAATATGTCAACACAGCCTCCTCCGCTGAATGCCGGCGAACATCTTTTTCTGGAAGTTGAACTCCATCATACTAAAGTCCTCCTTGGAGTCTATTATTGCCCATCTTTGCGTATTAATTTCTTCTCCTCCTTTGAAAATATGTTAGAATCTCTACTCCCATCTTACAGTCACACTATAATCATGGGTGATTTTAACACCTGTCTCCTTAGAAACGATTTCCGTTCTTCTTCTTTCCGTCATATCACTGAATCCTGCAATCTGTCAATTCTTGACCTCGGCGCTTCACATCATTTCCCCAACTCCGTTCCTTCACTTCTTGACCTTATTTTAGTCTCATCTACTCTTCATGTTGCTAAGCATGGCCAATGCGCAGCAGAGAACTTTTCTTATCACGACCTGATTTTTCTCTCTTACAAAATTCGCCCGCCTAAAGCTAAATCTAAAACTCTTCTTCTTCGCAATTTTGGGGGCATGAACCTTGAACGTCTTCGAGATGATGCAAATAAAATTGACTGGACTCCTGTGCTTGCATCTTCATCAGTTAATGAGCAGGTGGATCTGCTTACGGACTACCTGATCAAACTTTATGATCAGCATGCACCTATTCGAGCAATTAAAATTAAACACCTTCCATCACCTTGGCTTACTGATGAAATCAAGATGTTAATGTATAAGAAAGCGGTGGCAAAATCCAAATACAAAGCTCGGCCTTCGGACGACAATTGGGCTAAATTTGTTTCCATCAGAAATCACTGCAATAAGGTGTGTAGGAATGCACAACGCCAACATATCCATAAGTCAGTTCAAAATGGAGATCCAGCTAAAGTCTGGAAATTTCTTAAATCAATAGGGGTCGGGAAGTCACAGCATGACACTTTTCCAAAAGACTTAGATGTTAATTTACTTAACAATCATTTTTCTTCTGCGTCTGACTTTGATCAGACTGTGAAAGCTGATACTCTTAATTATCTTTCTAATCTCCCGACACTCGATTTTCCCTCTTTTGTCATAAATCAATTCACCGCTTGTGATGTTAAAAAGGGCATCGTATCGATTACTTCCAACGCTGTTGGATGCGACTGTATCAGCCGTAACATGATTATTCCTATCCTTGATGAAATCCTTCCTGTCATCGTCCATATCCTTAATTTTTCAGTTACCAGCACGACCTTTCCAAATGCCTGGAAGGATGCTCAGATCGTTCCCCTACCCAAAAAATCTAATCCCTCATCCTTTTCCGATTTTCGTCCGATATCTATACTACCATTTCTGTCCAAAGTCCTCGAAAGCCTTATTCACCAGCAACTTAGTTGTTTCCTCTCCAAAAACAGTCTCCTCAATTCCCTCCAATCTGGATTTCGTCCGGGGCACAGCACTACCACTGCCCTTGTAAACATTACGGATGATATCAGATCAGGCATGGAAGTCGGTAATTTAACAGTTCTTGTACTTTTAGACTTCACCAATGCCTTTAATACAGTAGATTTCGACATCTTGCTTGGCATACTTCGCTCTTTTAACATATCTCCATCGGTGATTGATTGGTTTCATAGTTACCTGTTTGGTCGCCGACAACGAATTTGCATCGTAGACTCCTTCTCTTCTTGGTGCGACACGTCTGCCGGCGTGCCACAGGGTGGCGTTCTTTCCCCACTTCTTTTCGCAATTTTTATAAATTCTATTTCTCATCAACTTACTTCCTCCTACCACCTTTACGCCGATGATCTTCAGATTTATAGCCAAGCGCCACTTGGAAAGTTGTCAGAAGCCATTGACGTGGTCAATTCGGATCTTGCTCGATTAGGTGACTGGAGTAAACAGTTTGGGCTTACCATCAATCCCTCGAAAACCCAAGTGACTATTGTGGGAAGTTCTCGGATGGTATCTAGGATTGATTGGTCGATACTTCCTCCAATCTCTTTTAACAACATTGATATACCTATCACTGACAATGTGAAAAACTTGGGAATATATATAGACTGCACACTTTCCTGGACTGCGCAAGTACAGGAAGTTAGTCGTAAGTTGTTTGCAGCGGCGGGCTCCTTGAGACGTCTTAGAAACTTTCTACCAATTGCCACCAAAATTGCTCTTGCACAATCTCTTCTCCTTCCTATCCTGGACTACGCTGATGCCAGCTATCTTGATCTTACTGAGGACCAGTTTGATAAGCTTGAGCGACTCCAAAATTTATGCATCAGATTCATATTTGGCTTGCGCAAATATGATCATGTCTCTGAATTTCGTACGAAGCTCAAATGGCTGCCTATTCGCCTTCGCCGGAATGCTCATATTCTTTCTTTACTATATAATGTTCTTTTTAATCCTTCCACCCCGTTGTACCTAAAAAGTCGCTTTGAGTTCCTTTGTGACACACACAGTAAATGTCTTAGATCATCTGAAAACTTGAAATTGAAAATGCGAATGCATTCCACCAGCTTTTTTGACAAATCGTTTACGATCCAAGCAGTTCGCCTATGGAATGCTTTGCCAATTAGTATTAGAGGTGCTCAATCGCTGCCTATCTTCAAAAAGCTGGTGAAAGATTATTATCTATCTCTTATTCCTAGGAATGCATAGCTCCATAATCACTTGCTCTATCATTCACTCTTTTCCTTATTATTATTATACCTATTATATATATATATATTTATATTATACATTTTATTTATATTTATATATATATATCTATTTTTATACACACTACATATTTATTTACATATAATAATTATTATTATGTACTTATTTATATGCATCCATATGTAATGTTATAGTACGCTACACTAGCCACTGTGTTTCCTTTCTTCCAGTCCATCCAAAGGTTGTCTGGAAGAGATCGCCTTGTGCGATAAGACCGCCCATTGTACCTACCTATATAAGTTTTGCCTCATTTCTTTTGAAATTGTGTAATTGGTGTGCAATAAAGCGTATATAAATAAATAAATATAAAAGCTCCGTTCGTGCCTGTCCATCCGCTTTCTTAAAGGCAGCAACCGCACTTGTAGCTTCTATTGATTGAATATATTTTTATAATAATAATAAGGTTTTATTAATCAATGGTAACATCTGCAGTACACATTAGCATTGAGCCACAAACTAAGCATTGCTTGTATCTTGTGGCTCTCAAAATTAACATTATAGTGTTACACTCACAGTATTAAAAAGTGAATAAATTAAAAAGTAATTAAAATTGTGAAGAAAAAAAATAGTTAATCATAATAATACGTGTGTGTGTGTGTGCGTGTGTGTATGTGTGTATCTTTTTATCAAACTTGCTAATCGCTTTCATTGCGATGCCCATCAAAAAATATTTATGTCGTCCTATATCTCGTGCCAAAATTATGGCAAAAGACGAGATAATGCAACGCCATATTTATGTCAGCAGGAACAACATTAAACATTGAGAGATGTGGGCTTTTTTATTGAGTGTGTGTGTGTGTGCGTGTGTGTGTGTGTGTGCGTGTGTGTATGTGTGTATCTTTTTATCAAACTTGCTAATCGCTTTCATTGCGATGCCCATCAAAAAATATTTATGTCGTCCTATATCTCGTGCCAAAATTATGGCAAAAGACGAGATAATGCAACGCCATATTTATGTCACGGAATCTTACCTAGTGTAATTAGGTTTTTTTTTACATCCCAATGACACGATGCAGTCGGCAAGCTGTGAATAGACATGTTGTACACGTTAAGATATACGCACTTGTTTGCTGACAAGTTTTACCGCCAACGATCCTGTTTCTTGGTGATTTGTTAATTTAGTGTGGATTTCGTTATCGTTGCTACTATTTACGGTTTCAATACCTGGAGGTGACTTTGTATGTAATACTTTGTCGTGTGATTTGTGACAGGCGACGGGAGGAACAACAATGCCGATCAACCATTCTGTATAAGTTGTCCCACGGGCGGTGGATAGTCCATACGTTAAAAAAAAAAAAGTATTTATGTATTACTAGCTTCTGCCTATGACTTCGTCCGCGTGGAAGTTATATTACTTTTAATTAGCGTTCTAATTTGAAAATCGTTATAAATTATAAGCTTTAATTATGTTTTGAAATAAAACTACTTTTTACGGATTTTATCGCGTTATATTGATATTATTAATCCCGACGTTTCGGACCGCTTACAGCGTTCATGGTCACGGGTAAACTTTGGGATTAATAAATAAAGCGATAAAATCCGTAAAAAGTAGTTTAATTTCAATGTGTAATATTCGCGTAAATGTCAGAAATCAATATAATTATAATTATGTTATTCTGATGTCAAATTAATAACACTGTAAAGTTTCATCAAAATCCGTTCTGTCGTTTTAGCGTGAAAGAGTAACAAACATTTATCCATCCTCACAAACTTTCACATTTGTAATATTAGGAATTAGGAAGTAGGATAGGATAGGATATTAGTAGGATAGGATTTAACACTTGTTCCTTTTATCTGTATCAGTTAAGGCTAAGTTATAACTACACTGATCAACCAATTTTGCAGGGTTAAGCTGCGTTAACCACGGTCACTCTAAAGATGGGTGACCATTCTTAACAGATCGAGACCTCTTCATACTTCGGAGAGCTCGTGAAGCTGTCGGTACCAGTTGTCGTTGGTGTATTCAGAAGCCTAAAAAGCCTGATAACCTATTCAGAATAATCATATTTATATGTATATATTCGAAATTGGGTTATCGAGGTCCGCTGCGAGTCCCTTCGTGGGAAATGCTAGTATTCAGCCACATTTGGATAGTTACACTGGAAGCCGGCCCCAGTTGGGAAAAGGTTCGGAAGATGATGATTATGTCAAGCGATTTAAGACTTTTCAGTTGTACCAAAAAATCTATAATAGATACTGTTTGAACTGCCTTATTATTCAAGCGCGACTGCTACACTAAAGGTCCTAGGTTCGATTTTCAGGTCGAGCAAAGTTTTATTGGGTTTATCTATGAAATTTCTTCGTAAGTAGCAACTCGGAGTTTGGTTTTTTGCCCAGTTGACAATAGGCTCGTCCCCTTTACATTAGTGCAGCTCTGTCTACGCCTTCAGGGAATACAATAGGTAGTATGTTAAGTAAGTACGTATAGGCCTCCTCTCAGAATCATGGTAAGTCCTGTGCCCGTGGTAAAACTAGAGTAATAGACTAATTAATGATTTTAATGGTCCTACATAATATCCAATAAAAAAAATGTGTCCTGCGGGATTTCCCCGTATTTCTCAATTCAGTAAAAAAATCCCTATTCAGTCTCAAATTTCAGAATGTGTATATATATATAATTCTAAATTCAACTAATTACAAAATTCTATAAACTAATTGGTAGCTTACTATTTATTTTGTGTTACATAATACAATATTTGATAACATTAAAACAAATTTTCCTCAAACAATACAATTTTGTGCTCAATTAATAAATTAATGTGTTATTAACATTGTAATACGCAAAATAAACCATTTGTTCGTAATATCCAGCCTAACGGGATTCAAAACACAAAGGGATTTAGATAACCCTTCAGTTATTATGGGTTCATATTACTTGTAACAGTAACATGGCTGTGTACTACCTAACGAATCATCCCTCATAAATTTTAATTAAGCATTTGATACTCGCCCGTGGTGTAATCAACTTTAAAATTAATAATACTCATAATTTATTAAAACATTGTACTTGATACATCGATTATATCACAGATTATGTTAAGATACCTTTGGCTTCGATCCCTCTAAAGATATTTGAATCTAATGCTCTTACAAATATCCAGAATGGCAATTTCTGTATACAGAAAATACCATCACGCCCGTACTTTTAGAAGGGTAAGTCAGTGAAGTATCAAAGTATACACATAATTCGCCGATAAATCACCTCACACATAATAGGGGTGAGCAAATCGCCATCAACCGGGCACAAATCCAAACTCCTAGTCAATTGAACCTTGATCGACCTGCAATTCGATTGTTATTTATTCATATTCCTTTTTTTTTCCCCTCATAGTCTGGTAAAAGGGGGATAAAGTTACTCGCGTCCGTAGGATTTACCACCTTTCCTAGACCCACCCTACACGTGTCCCCCGGGTGGTGCAAAATGAGTAACAATGCCGAGTGTCAGGCGGCAGGAAATAACCGGACCAACTAGGCTAAATAAGCCTTGCTAGTGCGTGTAGGAAATGACACGCACAACCCGCTACCTCGTGGTCATGTTTCGCGAGACCGGTGATCTTGGCTTTATTGCCCGGACCAAGAGGAAGAAAACCTCACTAAAAAAAACCCCGAATCCTAAGGTGGGCTACGCGCTGAGGGGATGCATGACTGATGGGAAGATCAGTCCCTAGCGCCAACTTCAATGGACCCGGCTCACTTTGAAGTATTGTGCCTTCATATGGGAATAGGCGTAACCTCATATGTGACCTGCTCATCGACCTTACTCGTGGGAATAAAATGAATAAAGACACAATAAACCCCCCTTCAACGCAAGATAATCAAAAAAATAAGCTAACTCAGCCAATACTCCACTCTGGTATTTTCAATAGACCTAGATCACACTCTCTCTCTGAAGCTAGCCGAAGCAATAACATCGCTACTAATTTAAAGGACACAACAAAACCTCTTCAAAACACTCTAGATGGAGAATGGACTGGAGTCCCAAATAAAAAAAGGCAACGCGATAGCCCTATAAATGACAGAGCACTAAAGCAGTCGAAACTAAATAGCTACTGGCTTAGCGAACCCGTGCCTACATCGAACTCTTTTGCTGAACTGGAAAACACACTAGATGACCCAACTCAAATGCAAGCCAACGAACGACAACCCAAACCACCGCCACTGTTCGTTGACAACGTAACAAATATACGACCTTTAACGAAACTATTAGATGAAAAAGTGGAAGGATTATTCGTACTGAAAATCTTAGAGAACAACAAAGTCAAAATACAACCCCATACAATTGAAGCCTTTAAAATTATCACGAAGGAACTGGACAACAAAAATACTGAATACTATACTTACAAACCGAAACAAGAACGAAACTTTAAAGTCATACTAAAGCATATGCATCCATCAACTGATACTGAAGACATCCGAGAAGCGCTTGCAGTCTATAATCACACTGTTACCAATATATGGAATATAAAACAAGCAGTTACAAAAAAACCTTTAGATATGTTTGTTATTGAACTACAGTCAAAAAATAACAACAAAGAAATATATAATATCAAAGGCATTCTAAACTGTATCATCAAATTCGAACCACCAAGACCAAAACGCAGCTTACCTCAGTGCTCCAACTGCCAGGACTATGGGCATACTAAAAGGTACTGCCGCCGAAAAGCAAGATGTATTAAATGCGCTGGATACCATGCCTCCGCTGAGTGTTCACGCAAAGAAAGATCTAGTGATGTTAAATGCGCCCTATGTGAAGGAAATCATCCTGCAAATTATAAAGGCTGTGCAGTCTTTAAAGAACTCCAAAAACAAAGATATCCACCACTTCGCAGCAAAATAACTGAAAATAACAATAATACCAGTATACATTTACTCAACGAACAAAGCAAGTTCCCACTTTCCCAACCAATAGGCCAAACCAAAACTTATGCGAAAATAACTAACAATAGACGAGAACAACCAAAAATAAATATAACTAAACCCAATGAAAATGCCCCGCCTCCAGATCAAAGGGAAAACGAACCAATAGGCAACTTACACGACTTCAAACAAATTATGAATATGTTCAAAGAAATGATGCAACAAATGACAGCTATGACAACTGTACTTATGAACATCATGTCCCAATTGCATCCACATTCAGGCCATTGAAAATTGCAATGTGGAATGCCAACGGGCTATCAAACCATACTCTCGAAGTAAAAATGTTCTTGAACACACACAATATAGATATAATGCTAGTGTCTGAGACTCATTTCACCGCTAAAAGCTTCTTTAAAGTGTCAAAATACAAAATTTACACTACAGATCATCCTGATGGCTCAGCTCACGCAGGTTCCGCACTACTAATCAAAGAAAATATAAAACACTACGTTACAAATTCCTATAGTAGCAATGAAATTCAAGCTACAAATATTATAATTGAATGTTCAAAAGGACCGATAGTAATATCAGCCCTTTATATGCCTCTTCGGCATAACCTCAAAAGCGAAAACTACACATCATTCTTCAAAACACTTGGCTGTAAATTCATTGCTGGTGGCGATTATAATGCGAAGCATACTGACTGGGGATCTCGTATCATTACTCCTAAGGGGCGTGAACTTGGTAAAACAATTCACCACCTCCAACTCAAAGTGTCGTCTACTGGCGAACCAACTTACTGGCCTAGTGATGTCAAAAAGAAACCTGATCTAGTCGACTTCTTTGTCACCAAAGGTCTCCCGGCATCGTCCCTACGCTGTACGTCTAGCTTCGATTTATCTTCTGACCATACCGCAATCATAGCAGAATTATGTAATGAGCCTGCGATTGTTAAGAGCCCATGTAAACTTCACAGTAAAAACACAGATTGGATTAAATTTAGACAGCAAGTTAAGGACACTATGACCACTCAAATCCCACTAAAATCTGACGATGACATAACAAATGCTATAGAAATATTTAATAAATGTATCCAATCAGCGGCATGGGAAGCTACTCCTACAATGCACAATCAATTGGAATACTTACCATCGTATCCACATATTGTAACAGATCTAGTACAAAAAAAGAGACACGCTAGAAAAAAATGGCAAGAATCTGAATATCCTGAACACAAAAGGATCTACAACAAACTGGTCAAACAAGTTAAAGTCTTACTAGAAAAAATTAAAAACGAAAATCTAGAAAACTTTATACTTAACCTTGACACTACTCCAGCAACTGATTATTCTCTGTGGAAAATCATTAGAACTATTAAAAGTCCAATTACTTTTCAATCGCCCCTTCGCAAAGAAGATGGAAGTTGGGCGAGAAGCGATGTGGATAAGGCAGAACTATTCGCAAAACATTTATCTCATATATTTACTCCCAATCCTGACTTAGGCTCGACAAAAATAGACGAAGTCAGGAAAAGCCTGTCTTTAATCCATCAGCTATCTCCTTCCATCAAACATTTCTCCAAAAAAGAAGTCGACCAAGCTATCTGGAAACTAGACTCAAGGAAGGCTCCCGGCTATGATCTCATAACTGCAAAAACGTTGAAAGAATTACCAGATATCGGCATAACTTTTCTAACGCAAATATATAATGCCATCTTAAAACGCGCGTTCATTCCCGAACAATGGAAAACAGCTGAAATAATCCTTATTATTAAACCTGGAAAGGAACCGGACAAAGTTACTTCTTATCGCCCGATAAGCCTTCTACCTGTAGCCTCTAAAGTGCTTGAAACTCTCATTATGAAAAGACTCTTACCAGAAATTAATAAATCAAAAATAATCCCCTCGCATCAGTTTGGATTTCGTGAGGCTCATGGCACCATTGAACAGGTTCATCGCCTAGTCACTGAGATCAATACCGCCTTCGAACAAAAAAAGTACTGCTCAGCAGCCTTTCTCGATATCTCACAAGCCTTTGACCGGGTTTGGCATCAAGGTCTACTGTACAAGATTCTGAAAACCACCCCGCCCGGCTACTATCTATTATTAAAATCTTATCTAACTCGACGACACTTTTATGTTGAGGTAGGAGAGGACAGAACTGAATTACACGATATTAAGGCAGGGGTCCCCCAAGGTAGTGTTATGGGCCCTCTCTTGTACCTCATATTTACTTATGACTTACCTCTAACAAGAAACGTTCTTGTGGGCACCTTCGCAGACGATACAGCAGTGTTAGCTCATCACGAAAATCCGGAAATCGCATCCAATATGCTACAACAAAGCCTAAATGAGATATCTAAGTGGCTACGTGACTGGCGCATTAAGACAAATGAAACCAAATCTGCACATGTGACCTTCACACTTAGGCACGACTCATGTCCTCCTGTCGAACTGAACAACATACAAATACCTCAGTGCGAGGAAGTGCGATACTTGGGTTTACTAATGGACAGAAGACTAACATGGAAAAAACACATTTTCAATAAAAGAAAAGCACTCGGTTTACAACTAAGAAAGATGTACTGGCTAATGTCTCGCAAATCAAAATTATCACTAGATAATAAATTATTACTATAATGTATATTAAAGCCTATGTGGACATATGGAGTTGAGTTATGGGGAACTGCATCAAACTCAAATCTGGAAATACTACAACGTTTCCAATCAAAAACGTTGCGGATGATGACTAATGCACCTTGGTATATCACCAATAATCAACTCCATCGCGACCTGAAAATACCAATGGTAAATCAGGAGATACGTACAAAACTTAAGACCTACGCAAAACGTATTGAGGTTCACCCCAACGCTCTAGCCCGCAACCTGATGGATAAAAGCACCAGCACTTTTAACAGATTAAAGAGGAAAGCCCCCCAAGACCTTATATAACGTCTGGGCATTAACAAAATGGATTAGTCGCTGGACTGATTGCATTCAAGACTCTTCCAACTTTATAACCTCTAGCTAAATGCCTCCTACTCAGGCAGATTGCAAGATTCCTATATATAAAAAAAAAAAAAAAAAATAGTCTGGTAAAAATTATGATGGTATCCTCTGGGTAGGAATACTAGCAGTAACATTACAGGTTTTTAATTAAAAACCTACAGCAGGCACCAGTTTTTCACATGGGTGAAATTAAAGAGAATTATATCGACTTTCTTTTTTCTAACCTATTAGATCCCACTGCTGAGCAAAGGTCGCCCCCATCTCCTTCCACTGATCTCTGTTCAGCGCTATCTGAGGCCAGTCTGTCCGGAAAGCGTCCAAATCGTCCCGCCAGCGTTTTCTGGCGTCTTTCGTCGTTTCTTCCTCGGCGTCGACGGCCGTCTTCTGGCAACCATTGGGTTACGATATTGGCCCATCGATTAATAAAATAAATATGGACAGGATTATGGGCAGGATTACAGGATATATGGGCAGGATTCGAACCTGCGTCTTCTGGTTAGGTACACCAGACGCTATGACCACTAAGCCACCGCGATACCTACCCGTCATGTCGAATTTTTCCTTCACATACTGAATTTACGTCTTTATGGTGACGTCAGTAACACCTATTGAAATGCAAGTTTTTGCTTTTCAACCGACACAACTTACTTTACAGTTAGTTCAATGTCGAACGATGCTACCTTACCTTCTAACTATCTTTTTGTATATTTTTGGCATTTTTCATGCTAAGATTTTAAAGTTATTTAGAATTAGGTAAATATTACCTTATTTATTTATTATTCTCTCTATCTAGTTTCAATTTAGTATTAGTACTGTCAAAATTTGTGTCATTAGTGAGTAAATTTTCAATATAATTGCAATATAACTTGAATACGTTTGACGTTGTTTGTTCGTTTATATGTATAGGAATACCATTTAATTTTACGATAGCTGATACTAGATTGGAATTACATTTTCAACATTTTTAATTGCCTGATTCGACCTTCAGATTTATAATTAATTTAATTGTATTAAAGTACAAATTAATTATACTACCAAGAATTATATCCATAAAATAATTTGACTTTATAATCAAATCACTTTTCTACGAATAGCCCAATTAGCCAATTTGATAGAAAATTTACGAGTAGTTTAGAAACCTGTTATCCAGCACAATAGTCATTTAAAAGTAATATTTATGGCTCTAGATTAATACGTTAGCTATGGTCATCTTCTTCGAGCCTTAACAAGGGAATTATGGGTCATTTTGTCTAAACTTCACGAGCCCACCTACGGACATAATTAATCAAATTGACGGCCACCCACATATAGAAATAGTTCACATAGGTCAGTGTATTCACAGATCACACAAGTATCAAACACAAATATAAAATTAGAGTAATATTATTATATTACTCTAATTTTCTTTAGACGCTTGTTTTATTAAGTAAATTATCTTAGCATGCCTCTTTAATGCAATTTTTTTTTTACAGAGTTAAGCTTTATTAATACTAGCTGTTCCTGTTGTTTTGAGGTACCTTATGTCCTTCTCCTATGTTTAATCTATCTCTGTAACAAATTTTATCATAATTGGTTCAACGGTTTAGTCGTGTGAAAGTGTAACAGACAGAGCTACTTTCACCTTTATAATATTCTTAGGGATTTTACATTTTAAATAAGTAAGTACTAATTTTTTACATAAATTCAACATACAGTCACGTCTTTTTTCCTTAGGTTTGGAATTAAAACGTATTTTGTTTTTATAAGGAAAATTTTATAAAAATGTACCTATAGAATATCAGTTTCTATTGTGACAATCAATTGCGGGATATGGACTGTTTAATGGTTCTCGTTACGTGACAGTAAAATGCGACTGAAACAGATACTAGAAAATGTGACTCGCTCGACTATTGCATATTTATTTTGCTTCTTCGACGTTCATACGTCTTTTCATACACATACGCCGGTTGCGAGTACTACGGACCTGACATATTTGAAGGACCTCACCAATAAGACCGGCGAATGTCCTTCTACAGTGAGCTCCACCGTCATCCTTTTAAATTCCTTTTTTTATCCAGATATTATCGTCCGGTATCAGCTTCCCGACCTTTATTCCACTCCTCTTGGTTTAGAGCCTTCTGCAACCAATTCAGTATAAAGATGAAAACCATTATGTATTTTAACGACTTAAATGTGGAGAACAGGTCTTAATTATATTATGCATAAAATTTAATGTAAGTTTAAAAAGGCATCAAGATTAATCAAATAAGGCAAGTAAAGGAAAATAATTATGGTGCTATACAAAGACATTTAAGTATTACTAGCGATAGAAAGGATATCATAAACAAAATCGTAATACCTACGTTACTTTATTCCAATTGGAAAAAAAATCGCTATGTCGCATTCATATGACAAGGAGAGAAAACAAATCAAATCGGGATTGTACGAAAATGTTATAACACTATTAAACCTCTTCGGTCCTATAGTTATTTGATGCACCAGTATTACCTTCTTGATTTATAAACTCCTTTATTTGATTAAGTCACGTTACGTTACGTTGTAAAATGAAAATAAAAATGAAAAAAAAAAAACGTGATCGCCATATAAAATTCCTCGTGATTAAGCTGTGAGGTTTTATACCTTTCATTTTCACTTTCGGGCTAAAATAAAACGCTTAAATGATAAGCATAAAAGGCGATAGAGCTCACGAATCGAGAAATAAAAAAATATTGTGATAACAACATACCTACCTAATTTTTTTTGTTTGAATAGCGGTCATTGTCAGCACCGATTAAACACGTTACAATCGAATTTATAAACTTAGATTTTAACATGTTTTGCAATTACATGCTTAATTTTGTACGTGACAAAGTTCACATTCCAGTGCTAGTATAATTAATTTGGCCTTTTTTTAGCTACGGTCAGTCAAAAAGCGACTGAAACCTTATCACACTAAAGTAGACATTTGAATAAGTGGCAATTAGATGTAATTATCTTAGATTCTGAACCACAGCATGCCGAATAACAATATAAAACGACCTTCACCTACAAAAATAAATAATAATACCGATGAACTCTGAAATCTTTGAAATAATAACATAATTTCCTCGCTGCTATAAAACATGATCTGATTTAGCCCTTTGTAACTTAACACGTGACCTGATCATATTGGTACGGTGCAAATAAATTTATGGCGACGCACTTAAATAAGTCAAGCAAATAAGGCACAGGATTTGTTTACTTATATCTGGTATAGTAAGTGCGTAAATACTGTAACACAAGAATGAGTTTATGCTCTTTAGTTATTGATCACGTGTGCCTCGTGACGTAAGTAGGTAATATTGGTTCGGAAGCAAGCATGGAAGTTTTGATGTGGCGTATTAGCTTGCAAATATAGAACCCATACAAAACACTTATTGATCGAATGTTAGTCGGTGCAAGTTGCAAACTGAAATTTATGAGCTAGCGGTAAGTAAGAGCTCCTCGGATCGGTTACTTTGCTTCAGTTCACTCGGCTTTGTTTATTGCAACCCTCAGATACCGCCTTGCGCTTATGAATATTGATAACGGAGTTGCTTACAGTTCAAACTTTTTGAACGAGCGATATTAATATTGGATAGCGGGACTCTTTGCTCGCCTCCTTTTTCCTGTGCCCCTGGCGCGGCACTAGTTTCAATTCAAAGAAATATTGGTTGGAGAATATTTCAGTTTATATCAAGTACCTACCTACATTTGTGAATAATTAAAAACAGAAAGTAATTTAGTTTTAAACAGAAAAAAAATAGATGAGCAACTGAAACAGAATTATTTATTCATTTAAATATTCATTTAAATTTTTCTCCTTAAATCGTATTCTTCAATGCGTAGGTTCGTGACCTTTCGTAGGAATCAGTTTATGACGGATGATTTTTCACCATTTGTGTTGGTCACCCGCAGCCTGGACGGTGATGGAAAGTAAAGTACAGATCCTGAAGTCTGTGTGGGACTGCTGCCTCGTTGTCTTTTTCTTCTACTTTGCCAGTGACAATCAGTGTTCTCCTCTTTCTTGCTATGTCTAAATTATAATAGCTTTCACTTAAAGCTCTCTTGAAACTCCTCTGGTGTTGCGGGTGTCCATGGGCGGCTGTAATCGCTTAACATCGGGCGATCAATCTGCTCGTTTGCCCACCCTATCACATAAAAAAAAAAAAAAAAGCTAAGATTTCCTCTGAAAGATCGCTTAACAAAATCTAGTCGGCACAAAGGCATCAAACCATTCATGAAACTTTTCTTCCGTCGCCGCAGAAATTATATTGCAAATAATATATTACATTCATAAAATACATTATTCATCTTCTTATCATGTCCACAAATTTCGAGTACCTATACCTATAATGCCATTTCAATAGCGTTAGGTGTGGCCGCATAGTGAAAAAATACTAGTTCTTATAAATACAACTTATTAGCGAAACTTTATACTCGAAGGAACGTGTCGATCTTGAAACAAAACACGGCCGGCCCTAATAGACTATTGTACCTCAGCAAAAATAGGCACATCAAGATTATAATTATAAGTTGTTCAAGATGTTATCTAAACAGATATTGGATTAATCCTACTTATTGATCGCGCTATAATATATTCTGATTCAAGTACCCTTGTTAAAGTTAGTTGATGCCAACCCTTGATGTACGGTAGGTACATTGCTATTTCATTTGATCTTGTTGGTTTCATCAAATATTTAGGTCGTTAAACTTGAGTGGAAGATAGAGATGCGCCGCGGAAGTTCACCGCTGCATCGACTTTTAAACGCTTTGCTTCTCTTTGCTTCGATCCGCACAGTACAAACAAAAACATTTAATCAGTTTTAGGAAATTCGTTAAGTCTAGAACACTATTTGTTGAATCTTGTAAAGAGTTTGAATCATCCATGTGATGGTGTTTTGTTGACTTTGGCTGTTGCAAATTAAATGTATCTACGATGAAAGGCAGATAGACATATAAAGATTCACAGATAGGTATATAAATAAAATTATTTTCAACACGATTGGTAGGTATTCCCACAAAATCTTCGGGTTCCATTAAATATGGCTTAATTTACAGGAAAGTACACTTTTGTCTTAACGTTTGATTTTAGAACAATGCATGCAAGTAGGTAAGTAACATTATTACACAAAGTTACTTTGGAAACCCACTATGTTATGAAAAATCATCATCCTTTTCATCAACCATCTCACAGCATGAAAGGAATTAGGCTATAGTCCATCATGTTGGCCTAGTGCGAGTTGGAAGATTTCACACGAAAAGTCAGAAGTGTGTGTCTTGGATTCGAACTCGAGACCTTCGACTTGGCAGTCCAATAGTTATTCTACTAGGCTATCACTGATATATGTTATGAAAGAGACTTCTTACTATACATATAATATGAAAAATACTTAACTCCTTACATTTTGCAAAGCAATATTATTAGTATACAATAATATCTAAGTCTATACTATATGCATATTATTATAGACAAAACTATCATAATTGCACTTCTTTATTCACTATTTTCATTTATTTAACACTTTAGATCGCGTGCCAACAAAAATCTTAACCTGTAAATGCGAGCGCGCACTCAAATTTGTTAAGCCATCTTTAAACCAGCAGGTTACTGGGATCTTTATTAACCTAATTGCTACATTTGCATACCGGTATCCATGTGAGGTCCAATTATGAACTCATCGGCCCAAATTACGTTTTAAAACAAATAGAGGGTTGAATACCTCTACATAATGCTGGGTTCATTATCAAATATTGTTCTGTTCATAAAAATAACATTCTTGCGTTGTTCAGTGTAGCTAAATCACGGATAATGAGGGATAATGGTGTTTTTTTTTTGTATTCAGAAACAATCTAGCATGATTTGCTAGATATATAATAAACGAGAATCATTTTAAAATATTTGAATTAAAATACTTCGTTTAGGTATTTCTTATTTTACTTTAATAAATCTACAACAAATCTTCTGCGATTATATAAATAAAAGTAGGAACAATGGTCCTCAATTAAATAAAACTAAGTTAAAATTAAAAATGAATGCAGCTAACCTGCATCAAGAATATTACACCATGACCTCCGCACAACGGAGGAACTAATTCAAGATTCCATAGAATTCAATAAGAATATTTATACAAAAATGCACTTATTATTATAGTTTTAGAATCCTAAGTAAAACCAGTTTTATTATACGAAAACTATAAACAAACGGTCACGATACATAACTTTCAGTGAATTCCCACTATTTGGGCACGACTAATGCTTTTAAAAGTTAATAAAAGGTGCAGCAGTGCTATTCAGTTGCCTCATTAAAAATATCACACGGGGAATAAAAATAAGGCTGGTGAGTATAAATAACCACGACCTCTATATAAATCTTGGTTTACTGTTCGCAGGGTTGTCGAAACATTGCCGATTTTTTTGGCAATGGATAACTAGCGTCTGTGAATTAAGCTAAGGGAACTGTGGGCATTATGCTGATATTTTCTAGTACAAAATATTAACTGAGCTTATAAAGTTCTGCTATTACTTAGTTCATGGCTAATATAATAGAATATAGATAGTCAATATTCTAACATAGATAGCTAGTTCATTTTACACAAATATTTCACTGTAACTCCACAAAATTCAGCACCATTTCAGTACCTACATACATACCATCACGCTTGTGGTCTGCGAAGGGTTAGGCAGAGGTGTATTAAAGTAGACTCATAGATCGTCGAAATGATTAGGTCTTATGTAATAGTTGGCGAACCTATAGCTATTAACCGGGCACCAATCCAACTTCCGAGCTACTACTAAGAATTTCATAGAAAATCCCATACTCTGCTCGACTTGGGTATAGGTAGTTGGGTCCCATGTTAAAATAAGCTGAAAGTCAAAAAGTAGAATTTAGTAGTCATCAATTCTACAACGTAGAATTTTCAAATATAGGTATAATTAATTATTATTGCGAGAAACTCATGATTAACAACGTTGAAATATTAATATCTGAATTTAATATCTGCCAAATTTCTTTAGCTAGTACATTTGAAAATGTTTGAGGTTAACCCGCAAACGCTGCTTCGTCAACCCTCGCCAACATAGCTTGGCTACCCGCAATGAATACTCGAGTTTTCTGCCTCAACTGTGGGGTGGAAATGTACAGCAATATGGGAATAAAATCCTGGATTTAATCTTCGCACAAGTCGCCGTTTAATCTTGCAGTAGATATGGCAAGACTTAATAATAAATGTATACGCGATCACATTAAATTATATGGTGGGAGTGTTGTACCCTTAGGTCTACATTTGAGGGTTATAGTAAAAGTTTTAGCTCATTATCAGTATGAATAGAGAGTACTTGTTAACGTTACTTTACGAACTCATTTGTTTGAAGCAAATACATCAAATTATATTTGATAAGGATGATTAATAACATTATTAATTATTCACAGCGCCTTCGTTACCAATGTAACAAGGATAGATGACGGTTCATGAGCTCAATGTATATAATTTATGTGAGGCGGTCAGTTATCTTAATCCGTTATTTATCCTTATGATAGCAAGAATTACAGTAAAGCTATGAAAAATCACAAAGACGTGAATGAGATTTTTATATTTAATATCATTTTGAGCTCGAATCTGTGTCAAGCTAATTCCAGAGACGGAATGGAAATAGTGTTATGACAACTTATATTTCTTCAAACAAACTTATCATCTCTTGAGTAGCTCTATCATGCATTCTATGGTTTTTTTTTGTTTGTGGCTGTAAATACGTACATTGTATTTACAGCCACAAACAAAAAAAAACCATATCTAATATTGACATTAGGTTATGTTGACGAAAAAGTAGAAAAATAGATCAGTTTTTCATAAAATTATTTTATTTTAACTGAAAACATGGCAATCGAACCTAGACAAGTACTTAGGACTGCTACAGTAATGAGATTTTTAGTAAGGATCTAATTAGTTACAAATAAAAAACTCGCATTGGATTTGAAGCTAAATATCCGATTACAATTGGTATAAAAATAATGGTGCTATTTATTTATGAGCGGAGGGGCGGAGCTAGTATAGTGTAGGGAGCTAGAGCCTCATTATTTAGACAAGTTAATAAGAATTCCTAAGTCGCATTTACGTCAAGACAAGACGTAAGCAACTCCGTGAGACATTAAGCTAAGAAAAAGAAGATTAGAAGAAATATATCCGGAACAAATGTTAGTTTTGGAGCATTTTGATTTCGTGATTGAAAAGATTTAGGCTATAATAGATTACACATATTTTTATTTTGTATTACAATTAATGTAAACCAGTATTTAAAAGAAAAGATGAGTTGTATGTATACAGAAATGAAAGAAAGTGCAGTCAAATGATAAGATAATTAAATAGGATTCTAGTGTAATTGCTTAAGCTTCTAATGCAAATAAAATTCTTGGTAGTTTAAAATATAATCCTACTACCTACTACTATAATCAATGTAAAAATGTTGATGTTTGGTACTGAATCTCGCAAAACCTGCTGAATTTGGCACAGTATAACCTAGACTAACGTATAGAATACTTTTATCCAGGTTATTTTTAAGACCACGCAGGCTAAGACGTGGGCAGTTTTAGTGTTTGATAAAAGATACCAATAGATAAGTGATTTGATTTTCTATCAATCACGCTGATCAAATCTTTACAAACGCGTTCCATGTGCATATTGTTCAAAGCTTCATACATCAACAATCAAATTTCATCTAACATAACAACAAAATCAAACAAATCATCCAAGCTATTAATAACACAAACGAATATTTGTCAAATAAAATCATCACTGCATTCAGTTACGCCTACGTCATTGGAAGACAATGGTCGATTACTTGTGCCACCTACTGCTTCAGGATTGGGTGCTTGTTCAGTGAAATGAGAAACTTTAATAAATGTTGGCTTATTCATCACGTGCTGACAACTAACTGCTTGTTTGTTTCATGAATGTAAACGTTTTGTTGATCAATAACAATATATGAATGTGAAATCACTTCTTAGTTTGATATATTAAGTTTCTCTGAGTACGTTCGTATATTATTTCGAGTTCAAAGAATTAGATGAAACCTTTTGAAAAATGTAACAAAAGAGATACACTATCTTCTCTAAAAGTACGTGAGCTGAAAATATTCCACGTAGATAAATAATAAACAGTACCACTTTTGCGCAAAATTTTAGATATTCCACGTTTCCTAGTTTTTTCATGTCAGTTGTTTGACAAAGACAAAGGAGATGTAATTCAAAATGTGTAGACATTTTTATCACTATCTTTAGATAAGCTAAAATTAAATCGTGTGCGATACAGCATTTGATGCTCAATACAGAATAAAAATACAAAAGAGAAATTAAGGATCATGTTACCAAAATCCATTAGTTACCCAATAAAAATAGAATCGGCTTCGCATAGGGACGGTCTTAAAATCAGTCATACTAAATAAAAAGGTGATAAAAGAAACCTTACTGATTGTGTTGATAAAATAGAGAATAAAACGTTGCTCTCGTAGTTAGGTTACAAGGGTCCAGAGATTAAGAGCTTTTTTGATTAAGATAACCTAGGTTTCTTCAGAACTTATGGTTGAGGAAATAATACTGCTTAATACACAGTACTAAATGGTTGTAACAAAACTTTTTTTAACCTTCACAGATTTTAACATTTTGTAATAATATTTAGCTGAGACATTAAAATTCCTCTTACGTAAATCTAAATATTAATTTTTTTTTTATTTGATACTGACAGTAGTGTGACTGTGAAGTAAAGTGAAGTTTAGAAATATTAATAAACTACCAAAACAACAATTGCATAAAGATGCGAAAGCAAAACAGCCTACAACAGCAAAACTGTTGGAATATGAAGCAAACAATATTACTACTCTATCAAAGTACTCTAAAGGAAAGTTATTCCCATAAACCTGAGTGGACCGCTTTTGCATAATTGAATATTCCTTGATACTCAGTACCTCATACCTTGCTTGGTTAGAGACTTCAAGATAACGATACGTATAAACAAGCGAATAAAAGAGTGAATATGGTAAACAAATTATTATGAAACGATTTCAGAAACCGTATAGGAATGCGGACGAAAATGACTTTGTGCCTTATATGGGATACAACAGCTTGTATAGCATGTTGGGATCTGAATCATTGACGGTTTTATTCAGAGCGCAGTATAATGTACATATTATGTATGTTTATCAGACGAATTTACTTCGACACAGAACGGCAAAAAAGAAATATTAAAAATATGTATGACTACATAAACATAATGAAAGACTTATGCCTACATTTTTCTGAAAGAAACTTCAGTCTAATCTTCGAAAAAAACCTGTGGCGAAATTCATATAGGTAGGTATCTACCTCAGATTAAGCTCGGCAACACACCGCTGACTCCTCTGATGTTCATGGGTGGCGAACACTTAATACCATCAGATGAGAGGCATGCTCTTTTGCCTCCTATTTATAAAAAAATACTTCATGCTTACAATATTAAAGTTTAAAATCGGATAAAAGACCTGACATTTCCTAGTATGGTATGATGGAGTTGGTATTGCTTGTTCACATCCGGGAACCCCAGAATCATTACATGATAAGCTTCATAAGACTTCTTTGACAAAAAATAACAATGATTACATTATTCATTCGCCACAATACAAACTTCCTCATACACGCATCCCAGAATACGGACATACACGGAATACGAGACGATATCTAAAGAATCAACACAGGCCGCCCACAAGACGTAATGTCCCTAACAAGATTCGAACCAATGATGGCCCACTAAATTAGCCGTGTCCACTTTTATAGTCAGACATTTGTGACGATGACAGTGAGTGGTGCCAACATGGACATGTCAAGCTTTCAAAAGATGTGATTGCGCTGACAATGATACTTGTAACAATTGTGTACTTAAAGCACAGAATAGAAATTGTACTGCTTAAAGTGATAAGTGGTCGAATTAGGAGGTCAACGTTTTGTGCCACTTTCTGCGTTGATGTTCATCTTTGATGGTAGTTGTGCTAAATCTTGAAGAGTCTTTTGCGCAGTTTTTGTTATAATCTGATAACACTTAGTTAATTGCGTGTGAGGTATAAATCAGTTCAATAATTTTAAATTTTTTGTCTAGCACATATGTGAATGTGTCTTGTAATATTCGCAAGGAGGGTTGGATACTAAACTTTACCATTCAATAATCTAAATGCAAGTTTATAGGTAGGTACCTACATGAATTCATTAATTTTTGTACCTACCTATATTTTTTCTTATTTCTTCATATTTTTTTTATAAACCGGCGAACTGCGGGTACTATGGTATACCTTCGGAGAATACAGGCGTGATGGTTTGTTGTGTTTTATATTTGATAAGTACCATTTTATCTACTAACGCAATTGAAATTATATTGACGTGTGTATTTTATAAAACGTATTAGATATACTACAGATGTAGGTAGTCCCTCACAATTATATCTCCAATGTGAAACAGGTCAGCTGTTATCCTTTGAAGTTGATGATTGTCCTTAATAATAAGAAACAAATTCTAACGGAAAATAACAATGTCTCCCCTTTCAAGTTATTCGACGAAAACACATCCAAGCGTTAAATGTGAATTGCCAAACACAACATTTTTGTTAAATGAATTGTTTTTAACGTTTATTAAACGTTACCATGGCGTATTTCTTGATTAATATACGAAACTAGCCGTTGTCCGCGGTTTCACTCGCATCCCAAAAGGCTTTTTTACACAAAAGGTAGCCTGTGTTCTTCTCCAATGTTCAATCTATCTCTGTACCAAATTTCATCTAAATCAGTTCAGTGGTTTAGGCGTGAAGAGGTAACATACAGAGTTATTTTCGCTGTCACAGTAGGGACTTTATATTCACGCAAGCGTTACTTCGATCAGGCCCTCTTCCACCACAATCCTCTGGTAGTCAGTAGCACCGACTACAGACCCTCTCAGATCAGTAGAGTCCGCCGCCCGAGGCATCCTCTGATTTACCCAGATGACTCCATCACGGTCTTCGAAGAAGCGTGATATATTTAGGTCCCATGTAACGGGGGCGAGCCTATTTCCATTAACCGTACATAAATTCAAACTCCGATAACTAACAATAAAAAGGTATGTATTTATTTATGTATACCTTTAGACTTATTTTATGTACAAAAAAGTGTAAATTATAGCCTAGCATTTTCTACCAGTCAATTTTTGGGTGAAGCAGAGACGGACATGGTAGATGCACCAAAGATTAGAGGTGAGATTTAAAATGCGAAAAATATTGCTCAAACAATATAAACTTTTTTAAATATTACACAAATATTTCCATCCTCCGAGCCTTTTCCCAGCTGTGGGGTCGGCTTCCAGTCTAACCAGATGCGGCTGAATATCAGTATTTTACACGAAGCGACTGCCATCAGACCTCCGCGACCCAATGTCTGGGTAATACCGATATCCGGAGGATACATTCGTCGTCTGGCTTATTGGGTTTCTGACTACTTCTAACGATTGTCATAGGTGTTAGTATGACAACCAGGACCGATAGCTTTGCATGTTCTCCAAGGCACGGAGGGGTCTTGGTATCATAAGAATGGTCACCCATCGTCAAACTGAGTGCCACTATTGCAGCTAACATTAGAAAAATATTTATATACATTAAATAAAGGGTGGTATTTAATATTTTAACTGTAAATCCCCTTTTTTCAATCAAAATATTCGAAATTAGCACCAAAAATACTGAATTGCACACTAAATTTGCTCATCAAAGTGTTATTATATACACTTTCTTGGTTTTCAGATTCGGTATCATTCTGATTTGGTTCTGGGATGTGTGGTTACAGTTCTAACCTAACCTAACCGATTATGTATTTTGCTGCTTAATCAGTAATTTTGTCGCTCAATCAGTATTTTTGATGCGCGGTTTATTATATTCCTTAAATAAATATCAATATATGTAGGTATACAAATAAATATAGACAATAAAATAATTGTATACGAAAAAGGCAAATCAGGGTCGAGAAGAATCTAATAGGGTTTTGGTCAGCAAGTATTTGCGCACACAGGTTTTGAAGGATAGCCGACTGTTTTTATATTGTTATGTATCTTGTTTGTGTGGCTTTGACCATGAATTGAGACCACCCTGTCTTAGCGTGGGTGTCGCAACAAGAACGGCAAAAGGATCGTAAGAAATCAATGACAAATCCTTAAAAGGGATCGCATAGTAAAGTATCATAATGTGTCTATCCTATGTGTGTATCCGTCGATCCTATGGGGCTATGAATAAAGTCAACAAAATTAAACAATTTCTAGTGTTTCGTAATCTTTAACATACCATCACGCCTGTATTCCTTAAAGGGTTAGGCAGAGATGAAGTAATATACGTCCGCACCTTGCCTGTATGTTCAGGTCCCGTGTAACGTAGAGCCTATAGCCATTAACCGGCCATAAATATATCTTAACTCTGAGCTACTACTGAGAATTTTATAGAAAAACCCAATAACAATGCCTCGACCTGGAAATCGAAACTCGGGCCTCATATAGCAGTCGCGCTCACAACTACTAGACTAATGAGGCCGTTTGTAATCATCATCATATCAGCCACAGGAAGTCCACTGCTGAACAAAGCCCTCCCCCATAGACTTCTACAAGGACCGGTTACAAGCCGTCTCCATCCAACGACACCCAGCGACCTTTACCAGTTTGTCCGTCCATCTCTTTGGAGGCCGTCCCACGCTGCGCTTTCCGGTGCGTCCGTTTGTAATACTTATTGGTAAATTTCTATTTCTATAATGGTGCTGATTGCTCTTCTATTTGGTATTACATCATCACACCTACCTACAGCCTTTTTCCAACTATATTGGGATCGGCTTCCAGTGTGACTAGATGTGTCTGAATATCAGTACCTATTTTACACAAAGCGACTGTCATTAAACCCCGGCCTCAATTTCGGGCAACGCCGATGTCTGAGGATAGACTGGTTGTCAGACTTTTTGGGCTTCTGGCTACCACTAACCATTGTCATAGGTTTCTGCTGGTCCATATTTATAGATAGATAAATAAAAAATTCTTAATTCACGTCTTTTTCGATCTTTGCTTTTATCAATTGTTGTAATTGTATTGCATTTCTGGTTCGAGGCGACACAAAAAAAAACCTGGAAGGACCTAGGGAGGACAGTAATGACTAATAAAAAAGTAGGTACCTATTGTATTTATATTATCTTATCACATCTGATACTTACATAGTAAAATGATTATTACCTACAAACTTTACTACAAGTACACAAAAGATGACTCTCAAAACTGAAATCCCATGAGTTTAGAAGCAAGTCACTCTCAATAAACAGTTAACAATAATTTGGTAGGAATTCGCACCTACGCAATGACTCTCAATTTATATGACGAATCAAACATTTTACTTCTAACAATTTTAAGTCAATTACTTTCCAATAACTGTAATCTTGGAACGAACTATGTAGATATTTTAAAATAGATTGATATTTTCTCAATGTATAAATAAATACACAAATGTGTGGGAAACTAACAAAATTCATTTCCAAGTGACGGCAGCCTAAAGTACCATTTAATATTAATGAAATATTTTCCGCTACATAAAAAGGCAATTAATATGCTCATGCGCATAAACAAGATGGCGGTTGGTGGGTGTGGTGACCGAAGACGCGCGCGCTCATTGGCGCTAGTTATCATTTAATTCTGATTCGAATGAAGATGGCACGATAAATACTCGCTACTGCGTTTCGGTTAGTGATTCGTTTGTATAAAGTGTTCTAATTGTACTCGTACAGAAGTTGAACAAATGTTATATAGCCATATAAATATACTTACCTAAACATGGTATTACTTTACTTAATTTATTTAACTTACATTTCTTTATACAGTATCTAATTGCATCTTTGTCTTTTTGGCATTAGTAATCATAATTTTTGGTAGTTTTTTAATAGTTTATGTTTTGCTCAATGATTACATCTGCTCTACCTACATGACTATTTATACGGTAGTTTATGCATTAAGCATACATTTAAAAAAAATCTTTGTATGTGTGTAAGTACTCATGCAAGGTGTAGGTAGGAGAAATCCTAGTGACGGATGAGCGGCAAATAAAAAAAAACATGAAATGTTTTCCTTCATGTTTACATACATCAAAGTTCCTTAATATTAATCTGAATTATTCCTCGAAATCACGATAAAGAAGCTTTGATACTGGGATTAAATACAACCCTATATATTTTTAGCGATGTCAACCCCTAACAGCCTACTTATACCGAAACAAAAACTTTCAAAAAATGAAAGGCGACCATTTTATCATAAAATGTCAGTATATTAAAAAGGTCATTGACTTATACAAATCTCATAAAATGTTTTCCTTCGTGTACACGTCACCGTTTTTAACAGGCCCCAAGTTTTCTTCGTTTATTTCGCTAAACTAGTTCTTACTTTAACGAATGTAGTACATATTTATAATTGCTATGGAGGGTTTTAAGGGTTCCGTTTATGAAATTAAATCGGAATCGGATATTATCACCAAGCAACAACGGGGTTATTCCTAGGCTGTGAAATTTTGCGTCAGAAAACTATATTTACACACATATTTTAACAACCCAAATGTTGAGTTAGAGTGTTATTCATTTATTTTTAAATTACAAGTTACCTTTCATTGAATTCCCTTCTAATATTTTATTTTTACAATCCACTTATTAGAAGCAAGCACGCTAAAGTCAAATAACTGAATAACAATATTCACGATTATTGCTTAATTTCTATTCGTCGACATCATTAATAGCGTGTGCTAGTTGGAAAACGATCTTGCTAGTTACAGCAAACATGGCAAAAACTCAACAACAGCACCGCTGAAAAAAGTTTCTTCAAAGAAATATTCGTGTAGTTCTTTGAATATGGTTAACTGTAATGGTTTCCGAGTTCAGTAAATACATGCGACTCCTAACTAGATACACGACATTGGTACTTGATTCCTAGAATTTAATAATCATTTTGTTAACAGTTTTGTTAAAATAATTAAGCTTTGATCGTAATTTTTTTTTTATTTTTTAATAAGTACAGAGGCCAGCACATCAAGCTACTACAATATGTCAAATTTCTTTGATTGATATTCAACTTTAAACCAAAACAATAAGGTTCATATTCAATTGGGAAAATTTGACAGTTTCAGATAGGTTGACCTGCTGGCGTCTGTACATGACAGTGATTGTAATTATTACATGACATAATTAACATAGGATAAAAAAGTTATGTAGGTAGGAACCTAAGTGAAAGGTGGGATTAATGCATTAGGTACATTTTTAGCAGTGTATTTGGGTTACTGATATAGATGACAAAAAGGATAAGAGTAATATAAAAAATATACATACGATTAAGAAACATTTCGACACTTCAATTTCGAATAATTAATATTTAATGATGTGCGTTTCCATTAGCTGGATTATTTGTCAAAAATATGTAACAACCAATAAAGTCAGTCTTACTACTATTAATACTACTATTGTAATTTAATCAAACGTAATTTTATTGCCAGAAATATCAGAAAACCTCACAAGATGAACTTATTATGTAAAATTGCTACAAAAACTACAAATGGTCTTAAAACTCCCTCAACATAAACAAACACTAGCTCAAATAAAACGCACAAAAAATCACCATGATGAACTTTGTCAAGGTCAAAACATTTTAATCGAAAAATTGCTTCAGTTTTTTTTTACCATCAAAGTTGTTTCCTATATTCCGCTTACAGAAACTTGAGCCCAATTACTTGTCTTGTTACGGTCAAAATAGCGTGTGTAAATAATGGTTGAAAGAAGGGCAGATGATAGGCTTGTTACCGCTTTCCAAAAACAAGGTCCGAGTCCCTTCGGGCGGAATTGATAATTTACTCGTTCGAAGGGCTATCATTAAGGTCGTTGGGTATAGAATGATTGCCGGTTACATACATACGTTTACGGAGCCCAGACGGCGGCATGAGAAGAACAAACAATGTTTCGGATCGTTAGCAACAAAATTATAACGAGGGGTTATTATGACGTAACATTTTACAAATTTAAGTCCGATGATCTTTTGCAGGTGGATTTTGTGTATCCGGGTATATTTATAAAGATAATTAACTTTCATACTCATTTATTTATAATGTCATGTACTGTATTTATAGTACATCTAAATATAATTGTGTATTTTATCATGAACAAATTATTGACGGTATTTTTAAAGAAGTTCTGGTGACAACTCACAAACGAAAACTTAAAAATGAAAAACGGCAAACATACGCATTTTAAAACGATAATACCAGAACAATTACTTTGTTATCTACTACCGGTTAAATAAAAAGTATTTAGGTCATTCAAACATACAAAAAAGGTAGGCGCTTCATTGGGCATAAGCACGACATCGGACATACAATGAACTGCATGGCATGGCATGAAATTTGTTTAACTGCTATCTCAGTCATCAAGCATAGGCAGGAAAGCTGAATGTGGTTTAAGCAAAGTCACCAGGCAGGAGAATAAGATATAATTACCGAATCATTATTGAAAATAGTATAATGTAAATACGGTTCAATAGATTTCTATATCACTGTTTTTCGAATCATGTGCGTATTAATAATAATTAAGTAACACTCGCTTAAACGGTGAAGGGAAATATCGTGAGGAAACACGCCTTGGAGCTTTTCTCAATGGCGTGTGAAGTCTAACAATCCGCACCAGGCTAGCGTGAGATTATACCCTAATCCCTCTCATTCTGTGAGAGGAGACCCGTGCCCAGCAGTGGGACAATATATGGGTTGATGATGACGGTAGCCCCGTCATCCCATATGAGTGAAAACTTTTATTGGGATTAAGGAGTTTAGTGAGCGTTAATCGTTTGCATATTTGTAAAATATCCATATGTCGAAACAATTAGTTATCTAGGAACTAGGACTGATGTGGTTGCTAAGTTTGAAATAAAAGTCGCTTTAACTTTGCAATTTATCCATAGTCATAACCAGGATGCAAGCGTGATGTCATCGTTTCTTTGGCTCTGAAAAAACTACTGTATACACCTAATTAATTAAATAATTATTATATGCAGACTTCCATTTACAACAAACACACATTTTGCATACATCAAACAAAAAGTCCATCATTTACACAATGGTTACTCGAATAGCCGTACTTTTGCTGCACGTGATCCCTGATTACGACGTTAACAAGTATAATAACAGTAATTTTAAAATCTAACCACAGTTCTATTCGTAGAACCGTTCTACCTTGTTTCCTTTAGTATATGTGGTTAGGAGGTTTTTTACAAGTTGAATTACCTCTTATAAACGCTGTAGGTAATGTAGTGTACGGTTTTGGCAAATTTGATGAATCTCATTGTCTGAGTTTTTGTATTATTTCGTTAATTTGTATCCCGTTGTTTCAAGAACTGTGTTTCTGTATCAGTGTCATCATCGAAGCATACTTATAATATTATCATCATCTTCAACCCATATGCTGTCTTACTGCTGGGCACGGGTCTCCTCTCATATTGAGAGAGATTAGGCTAAAGTCCACCATGCTGGCCTAGTGCGGGATGGCAGACTTCACAAACCGTCGAGAAAAATATCTAAGATACGCAGGTTTCTTCACGATTTTTTCCTTCACCGTTTAAGCGAGTGATAATTATTTATTAATACGCACATGAACTCGAAAAGTCACTTACACACTTAATATTATATTTTGTTTGTATTTAATACCTAAGTCAGAAACTTAAGATGAGTTTTTATATCTGGTGACAAAATTGATGGTCAAACAAATAGTCTTAGAAGCTAAATTGTGTAATATTGACCCAAAATATAACAAAGCCTAGAGATGGAGGTTATAGAAGAAAAGTGAAATCTAAAGTTTTGTCAGGCTAAAAAGACAATGCAAATCATTCTAAAGAGATATAAAGTGAGCAGCAAAATGCTTGCAGCAAAAAGGTTTTTTCCATCATGTATTGAATTTCTTTTAAAATAGCTAATAAAAAATTCTTTAACATTTTATTGTTATCAAAGAACTATCCTTATAACGTCTAATCGTCATCCGTCATTTTGTGGTTGTATAGTTCTTTCTTCCGGTACCACGTTTAATATAAAATATCTATTCGCTCTTAAAGTATTGTGCTAAGGTTCAGTTTACAATATTTGTGTTTGCAACAAATTCGATTCGTATTTCGTTCGCAATGTATGACACAATTGTTGCAACCGCCGGTTTCCTGTAAAGCTATACCCAGTTCGACCCTGTGGGTGGTTCCAAATGTATCAAGTTGCATAGAGGGTTGGCACTTTATAGTGGCTAATGCTTGTTCAGCAGTATTTGGTGCGGCTTTTGAATGTTACTGTATGAATACCTAAAATCCATATGTAGCGATTTTGTTGGAGCTTTATTGATTGTAGAATTATTCTATTAGGACATGTAACGATCATACATCTAGTGAAGCCTATAGTTGCTCAACACATTGTTAAACAAAACGAACAAAACGTTTAATCTAATCTATCTGTTAAGCTACGGGGCTAAGACATACGGCGTACAGACGCTTGCAGGTCAAGCTATCCGAAACTGTCAAATATCCCCAATTGAATATGAACCTTATTATTTTGTTTTAAAGTTGAAAATCAATCAAAGAAATTTGACAGATTGTGGTAGCTTGATGTGCTGGCCTCAACATTTTCATTAAAAGATAGTATTAATACTAAAATATTATGTGACTATTTAGTCTTACTCCTTCTTCGTCTTTTCTCAGCAGATGTAGAAAATTCACAATACTACAAAACTAAGTATTATGGAACTCACCTATATTCGTCGAGGCAACAACTGGTATCAGTAGTTTCATGAGCACAGAGGTATACTGACACAAAGGACTAGTGCAATATTATATTATTTTGTATTGTACCAATTGTCAATCGCAACAACTTGGCCTGTTAGTGTCGCGTACTTGTATTGTGCGATTTCTGGACGGAACACAGCAACTGCAACTGCCTATTTCAACTCATCCAAATTTAGTCAGGCGGAATTAAACTTTATGACTCCGTAATAAAGTTGTTGGAACTTTTCAGAAAAGTAAAGGGTAGTGTGGTTGAAAAGTTTGTTGGCGAACTAAAGCCAACGCGGTCGGAAGTGGTAATTAAATTATGTATTTGGTATATTGCAGCTGTTCGTAAGACTGCTGATTTTTACTCAAATTTTGAGGTATAAGAATAATTTATTATTATCAAACGATCAAAATTGTGTGTTGAATTCAAAACGTGACATGGATTCGCTCGTTGATAATCACAAAGCATGCAATGTATTATTTGCCAATTTTATTGATAAAATTATAACATTGAGATTGAGAAAGTTATAACATTGTCTGATTTTCTGCACAACATCAGGCTTGTACAGACGCCAGGAGGTCAAGCTATACCTTATAGTTTTGAATTAAAGCTGAAAATCCATCAAAAAAATTTGACAGATTGTGGTAGGTTGATGTGCTGGCCTCTGTACTTGATTTTCTTGGTATATTATTAATTTACAGTTGACGGGTTGATAAATTTGCAATATTCATTTTATTGAAATGCAGGTAAGATCGGGTTCCAGTTTATCTTCTGACTTAACAGAAGTAATAATAGCCTGCCTGTCACAAGTGAATCGTCATTTGTTAGCATTTAATATTTTCAACCATTCCGTTTTCCTGCTGTGTCTGCTGAGATTGGCTTTCTCACACTTCTAAAAGTGATATCATAGGTAGCGAAAAATGGAGTTTGAATTAAAATTCTAGATATTATACAGTTTATGAAATTACTACTGACATCCTAGACCACCTCTGCAAGCTTAGATACATGTTTGATAATTTTATTAGCTTGATGCGTTTATGCTAAAGCCAACAAAGGACATCGTTAAGAAGCTTTGGCTACAGTTTTTATTGAATTCAGTAATCATTGTGTGTAATCGGTGACACATCAGTTTTGTTTATCTATGTAGAGTTGTTAATACCAATAATATTTTAAGTTTACTGTTGAGGGATAAGTATTAATATTCAAAGAAAATGTTTCAAATTATTGTACTTAATATGCAATAAAATAGTTATTACTTAAATAATTATTGTATATATTATAGTAGAGTAATATTAGGGTGCCTAAATTTTGAGGCCCTTAATTTGATCGATATTTTTGTTCATATAGAATAATTATGATAATCCATAAAGAATAAAATAGCAGGCTCAAAAGAACTTTACTTGACCTTCGAGAGTCACGGTTTGCTTGATGAATATAATCATCAGAGTGCGTATCCCCGAATTATTAAAAATAAGTCTGTAATCGTTGTAACTCAATGTTAAAAGTAAGTCTGATCTTACTAAACTACCTACCGTAAGATATTAAGTATGTCTGTCATTTTACATATGTATCACACTAAAACGATAGCTGTCACACTCATATTTTATACTCTATATTTACACATACAAGCTCAGTAAGTCGCATTGTATTCCACAATGGTACAGTAACAATATTTTGAAAGCTTATAGTACAATGTCGGTACCAAAAGGTACATACACCAACAATGATGCATTCATACTGACACGAGACATGAGCAACGCTTTCTTGTGAACTATGGAAACGGAAGTTGACATTATGATGTGCCAACATCTCACCAGGCTTTGTTTACGAAGACTTCCTTGTAAGCGATTAGATAAAAAAATCATGTATTGCCCGCGGCTTCGCTTGAACATTTACGACGCAGCAAAAAAATTCGCTGGACGATTTGGTAGTCCGACGATATAATAGGCATATGCGGTCTGCATTTAAAGAATTCACTGCTTCAGGTAGGCCTCTATGCTCCATGTTATTATTTAAATTATTAGTAGATACATTTTTACCGACTAAGAAAAAAAAAAAATAATGATGCTACACTACTTACAATCCAAATTTAGAAACTTCTGATCCGAAGAACAGTAACTTATTGATTTCTGACATTTACGCGAATATTTTATCGCGTTATAGTGTTATTATTAATCCCGACGTTCGGACCCTTTACTGCGTCCATGGTCACGGGAAGAGTCTACCCGTGACAATGTAGTTTTATTTCATCAGGTAACTTTTTCCTTCTCCATACTTATTTCTTTTAGAACGAATACTTTGAGTATTTGAATAGTTTCCTTTTGTGCAGTTAGTCATTCACCCAATCTAAATCCATCAGTAACCACAAATTACTATCGATACTTAGAAAACCAAAAGCTTATACAAACATCAATTAATATAAATTGTGAATCAATATGACGTCATTTTGTTTCTGTACAAAACTCTATTATGTTTGACCGCCTCATTAGTGTAGTGGTCGTAAGCGCGTATGCTACGCTAGAGTTCCGGGATTCGATTCTTGAATTTTCCTATGAAATTTAAAGTAGCAGCTCGTAGTTTGGATATTATCTGTGCCTGGTTAAAGGCAACAGGCTCGCCCCTATTATATTGATCCAATCACCCACACTTCGTCGGAATAGTACATTAATAAACCTTTACCTAACCTTTCAGAGAAAACAGGCGTGATGGTATGTTATGTGGTATGCGTGGTGGGTGCTAGTGCATGTTAAAGTAAAGCAATATTATTATAATATCTAAAAAACTACCATAGCTTTTGACATCGAACCCCTAAAAAAGTAACAACAATATTAGCGATCAATCTGAAATTCAACTAACCGTCCATATTCCGTCAAACTGACGTGAACCAACGCTCCCAATTTGACACACCTATCGCCCGTACAATCTAACCTTCCACAAAGTAAAAAACACACATTTAAAACTAACTCTTAATCCCTTACAATAAGATTTATTTAAGGTGAATTTGTAAGTTTGTAGTTTGTAGAATACGGGCGTTCATTCACGAGATTTGCCCAGAGATTGTGGTCCATCCATCAAGCCGAATGTCAAAACTAATACGGAACCCAGTCCCGTGAGAGATTCGGATTCGTAATTATGTGTTTCAATGCATCGAAAGTCATCCGATTAAAACTGGCATCCAATAGGGGAAGTAGGGAGATGCGTATGAATGACTTTGTAGTGCTATCATGATCTCGTTCTAATCGTCGAAGAAATTAAATTTGATAGCATCTGATTGACATGGTGATGGAGAGCGCTCAGGGGTCGTGCGGGCCCACACATTTTTCTACGAACCAGGAATGCGAAAGGCAAACAAAAGTAGTTCATGGTGGTATGACAACACATATTGTCAACCCTAAGCCGCTGTATGCGGATAATGACCCTAGTTTAATGAGAAAATGACGAGGGTCACAGACAATGAAAAAAATTTACTGATGTGTATTTCACAATGTAAAAATAAATTAGTTAATATTATTAAATAACATACGGTATATTATTATTAATAATATTTTACCTTTTTTTGTAATGAGGTGGAAACCTTTCTAAAGGTTGCCGGTCTGCTGGAGGACAGGCTGGGGTATGCGGGATTTTTACAGCATTAAAGCCCCCCTGGTGGCCAGCATACTAACTCTTTGTTATTATAATCTTTATATATAATAAGAAAAAAATAATACGACTTAAATGAAACTAATAATTTACCATATTTTTATGTCAATTCCTGAAACAATTTTATTACACTGTCACGTCAATATAACTACAAAAATACGTCATTAGATAATTACGTATAAAATAAGTACAGTATTTTGCATTTATAAAAATCTTATAAAATCATGAGAAATATATTTAACGCTTTAAATAACTGCTTTCGCTTTTGACACGGAATGCACTATTTCAATATAGAAAAAGGGCTAAGTACAAATTTGAACAATCGTAACTTTCTTACAAATTCCACATCTAATAGTTAAATAGTAGTTTGTTAATACTTTAACTCTGTTAACTTGTTATTTCGTGTCACAGAAAACTGTTAATTTTCACCATAAAGTGTGTCAAAGTTCTTTTAAATATATTTTAGAACACTTAGCCGAAAAGTGTGAAATCAATCTTTTTTTAGTTTCATATTGCTAACAGTGTTAATTGTCATGAAAACTTGGTATTTCTAGTAAAGTGAATGAACAAGAAGTGAATCACATAATTATGATTCATAGAATACATTGTTAGCTTCATTTGTATGTTACAAATGAAGCTGGTACTTTGTGCCAATATTAATAGAGACATGTATTAATATTGGCAAAAAAGTAAAAAGCTTTATACTTTTTTGTTTAGTTGATGACGTCTGTGGTTCGACTGCTAATCACGAGGCCGTATTGTGGGTTCGTTTCCCACAAGACACAAATATTTATGTGATAAATAAGAATGATTGTTTGTATGTTTCTTATGTATTACAAGTGCATATTCACAAATAAATATATAAGTATATTGTAGTACCTATAATAAAAAAATAACTGTACTAGCTATACTACAATTTGTGAAAAGGTATTATATCCATTGGTACACATAGGACATCCCTCTATGGTGCTGCGGTAAATAAAATATCCCAAAATATTTACCATTTATAATTTTAATAGTGGTCAAACATAACATTATTTATGGTATCACGTCTGTGTTCTTCTAAGGGCAAGGCAGAACTTTACTTCAACTGGTTTACAGCGAACAGTGGGTGTACTGATGTACACTGTTCGCTGGTACCGGACCCTCCGAGCTGCTAATGATGCATTATAAAGGAAAACTCAATTACACTGCTGGACCCGGATCAGACCCGAGCCTAGGATCTCTTACTTAGCAGTCACGTTTACGACCACGACTAATAAGTCTGTCAGTCTATCTTAGTCGAATTGCAGATTTTATTGAGTATACCGGTTTTATAATATGTCTTACTCAGTACGATACGAGAAAATTTAAAGCGCCAAGTTATGTTTTGTCACAAGCCTTGTTCGCACGGAGAATTCATACGATTGCCATGTAGTCACACCGGAACACTAGCTGTACTTACACTGTAACTAATTATATCTACGAAATATAAATAAGAGAAATAAATTATTAGTAGGTACGCAAAAAGACTTATCATCTCGCAAATAGAGTCACCTAAATTAGTATACATAGACCTAAATATCTTTGACATGAATAATGGTATTTCTAAGACAGGTACCTCCACCTTGCAGGAAATTGAAGTGCAATAACATTGCTTTGAGCTGTGTTGTGTTTCTAGCCAGTCGACCTCGAGTAAAACTTGTGTTGGCTGTGTAGGGACTTTAACTCTTATACTGCCAACACAACTATTTCTCTTTCATATTGATTTCTGACATTTACGCGAATATTATACATTGAAATAAAACTACTTTTTACGGATTTTATCGCGTATATTGATATTATTAATCCCGACGTTTCGGACCCTTTACAGCATCCATGGTCACGGGTAGACTGAGGTGGTGGGCATCTTGATGATATAATTACTGACAGCTACCCTACATTTGTTATTGTTACATGATCAATGACATTTATTACTAATTATTAATTAACAATATACGCGATAAAATCCGTAAAAAGTAGTTTTATTTCAATATTTCTCTTTCGTTTTACAGGGTTGGCAACGCACAAGTAATGCCCCTGGTGTTGCAAGCGTGTATAGGCTACGGTAACCGCTTACCATCGGGTGGGACGTATGCTTGTTTGCCATCTTAGTGGTACAAAAATAAAATAAGGTATCTTCTCAATCCATTTTTGACCCTACGTGTGCATTACATACGTACACTCACTAAGCACTAAAGTGGTACGCTCAAGAGCAAAGAGATAAGATAAGAGGTTAGCTAAAGAATCCCACTTGCCACAATTCTGATATAATTCTATTGGTTTGTCCGTAATAGCTCCTGTCATATACACGCTAGGGCTGCGAGGACAACGCACCTGACCTTTCTGAAGGATCTCATTAATAAAGTCTTTCTAAGTAAGTCTTTATTGGACATCCCTTCTTAGCGCTTCGTTTGACATTCGCCTTTTCTATAAATAAATATATCCTTTTTGGTTTTATCAGCATCCTTTCATTTATTTACAAACCTTTTCAACCTATTCAATTCGTGTCACTGTAACCCTTCTTTTAACAGCAGCGTTGTGTTATCATCCCAATCGCAAGAAACGGATTTTTGCAGCATTTCTTCATAAATACTCTACTTTACCCATCTAAAAAGCTGCCTCGTTATTCTAGTGGTCCTAAGCCTGACTGCTAAACAGCAGTATTATTGAGTTTATGACCCCGACCGTACCTACCTAATTGTTATTAGCGTCTCGGAGATTGGGATTTGAGCCCGGTTAATGGAAACAGCGTGACAGTGTTGACATACATGATGGATGTACATTGGTACACCTCTGCAGAACCCTCCGGAGAATACAAGCGTGATGATATATTTATATGTTATATGTCAATACTTTCATGTCTCTTCTGCCATACCCAATATACAACTTATTAAAACCCGTCCACGAAATAATATGGATCATGGAAACAATAGCATCATCAGCGCACAGACAGACAATAATGTTTATGATTAACTTATGCAAATATTTATCCGTGATTAACTCCATGTTGACACAAATTGCCCGGTTATACTGTGCCTCGGTGATTATGGTGTCAAAACATCGACTATTCATAGTCTGTTTGAAAATGTTGACTTTGTTATGTTGATATAGTCGATGTCTCTGATAAAAATAATACGTCGGGAATAAGAAACCATCCATATAATGGATTTGTTTATTTAATTTTGTGTTTCTCGGTGCTCATGGTAATTTATATTAGTCATAATATAAAATTACTTACCAAGGTTTCTTGAAATTACGATGTATTAAGAATCAATACAACTAATAGGTACTTAGTACTTGTTTTTTACGTTATTTCATCCCAATATTTAACTGTATTTCGGGATTTGAATTATCACTTGATTAATATCACATTTAAAAGTCTAAGTGTTCCATTGAACCAAAAAAAAAATATATTTACTTTTGAAAATGTTTCCAAAGATGTGTTTTGTAGAGAAATACCACAAAAGAACATACCAGGGCAACATACATAACTATGGCAAAGATTCGATCTATAAAATAGTATTAATTTCTGAACAAGACTACATAGATCATGGGTAGAAAGTATGAACGAAATAGCATTATTTAATAAAATAGCTGTAAGAAATTGAACAGTAACAAATACAGTTTAAATTCTCATTAAAGAAGTTGATCTTGTTGATCACAAAGCGATTAGTTAATTTCGCGGTTCAATAATTACAAGAGTCAAAACAAATTCTATTTACAACAGTTAGTACGATGAACTCTTTAACTTATGCCAACAGTTTAAGTTTTCAAAGTATTTCTTTGAAATGTACGCTGTATTTAATATTTATTCGAAAATTTTGTCTTTAGTAATTAACATATACATTAACCACAGTATGGTTACTACTTTGGTTAATAAATGTGTTAATTACTAAAGACGAAATTTACCATAGACTATATATTTTAATATTTATAATAAAAGCAAGATTGTAACCTTGCCTTTTCGCATATAGAAACTATTAATCTCACGTTTCATCGATGTCTTAGGATTTTGAGCTTGTATTAAAATGTGAATTAAATGGTACATAACAAAAATATTGGTCATATATGTAGTACGTCGTCGTTCGTCTTTGAATTGGAATTGATAACAGTGGTTGCACCTACAGCGTCACGACTCACGACATGTCACATTCTTGTAATTAATATAATACTTATTTAATACGGTTATTTTTATTATAATTATATTAATGTTATTTAATATAATTATGTTTTCCATACAGTTTACATTTTTACAATTTACAGTTTATTTGCATAGTTGTAATTGCTTAGTTTCTAAGTGTTGGCTTCAGCTAGAGGCTCTTTTGGTGCCTCATCACCTTAGGGCCTTCCTCCTTCAGCGAGTAAAGGGTATAACCATACCACAGAACGAAAATAATGATGATTAACAAAAATACGATAAATCCTATATTTTTAGGTGAGTTAAATAAAAAACTTCTCATTAAAACTCAACAAATACTTTGAATAAGGATCAAACCCTACACCTCTAATTTAATCACCGTCTACAACCCGCTACTGTTACGCTAACTGCCTCGTTAGTCTAGTGGTCCTGAGTTCGACTGCTACGCTAGAGGTCTTGGGTTCGATTTCCAGGTCGAGTAATGTGTTATTGGGATTCCTATGAAATTCTTAGTAGCAGCTCGGAGTTTGAATTTGAGCCCGGTTAATGGCAATAGGCTCGAACTGCCTGTCAACATACCTTATCCTACAGGCGTGATAGTATAAATGGTATGTAAAATTAAATAAATTTTTGTATTTATCTCTCTTTTAATCTGTAACCTTAGCATACTGATGATAACTGGCGCCATCTTTTACTTCATCCGTGAGTTGCCGGCGCAATGCAGACTCATCAATTTGTTAAAGGATCTCCACAAAGACTTTAAAATTACAACAACGACTTCAACTTGTTTTATGTAAAACATTTAAGAGTAATTCACAACTCTAGGAGAGTTTTACAGTCAGTCTTGTAAGATAGTTTCATAGTTCAGAAACAAACAATCTTATCAGATTGCTTCTTACAAGAAAATTTTATAGGAACTAGAAAATTATATACTTCATCGGCATCATCAATCCATTCACCGTCTCACTGCTGGGCATTGGGTCTCTTCCTAGAATCAGAGAGGTTAGTTTATAGTCCACTACGCTGGCCTAATTTGGGTTGGTAAATATACCTATACAGTGCTCCACCAGGAAACGTTGTGTTGGCACTGGGGAGAATTTGACCCTTATACTGCCAACACAACTATTTCTCTATCGTTATACAGGGTCAGCAATGCGCAAGTGATACCCCTGGTGTTACAAGCGTCTATAGGCCACGGAAATCATCAGGTGGACCGTGTGCTTGTTTGCCAACTTAGGGGTATAAAAAAATACTGACTTATTCCAACTAATCCCTATCCTTACTTTAATATTCTCTTCTCTTCTTTCTCACTCTACAATAGAAGGGACAAAGCCCGAGCTGTCATCGGAGCCCTTACAGGGCATTTTACAACACATGACATGGTCCATAAAATGAAGCTGACCTTGGACAATGATTGTAGAGGTGAATTCAGAAAAACCATGCAGCACATCTTGTGTGATTGCGACGTCCTAGCGATGAAACGGATGAGTCATCTCGGCAACGGATACCCGAAGCCAGAGGACTACAGGTTCCTTCCTCTTAGTGGGCTAGCCGCCTTCATAAACCACTTCTTTGAAGAGTAAGGAATGTACCATGCTGGCGACAACACAACAGATCACATTTGGTCGAACTGTTGCTGGCCACTTTTGAGTGAGATTCTTAATTTTAAATTTTATTTTGGGGATAGTGTAAAAAGACCCAAAAAAGACCTATTCTGAAGCATTTCTTTCTCGTAGTGGACTACTAGAACAAACAGTACTAACATTAAGATGAAGAACACTCAAGACGACACGAAGTGAACATAATAATAAGAGCAAACATAAAAATTAGCACAAATATTTCAACTACTTTACATTTACCCCACAAGCTAAGAATTCCCCTAGTAGAGACAAGATTGTTTCACTGACAATAAACCTGATCATTTTATGTACGAACGTAAACCCAACTTAGAGCGTTCAGACAACTTTACAATTTGGTTTCGAGAAATAAACGGAACAATTAACGTTCAAAAACAAATTCCATCGATATTTGAAAATATAAGTTTATAATTGGTCGGTTATTAAACGGTATGTACAAGTAGGGAAATACTTGTAATTAAACAAGAATTTTAAAAAGCCTAACAGTATAAAAGCTTGATGATTTTCATAGAAATAATAAAAGGCCTTACACAGTTTGCTTATATTATAGCATCATTGAATAGCATGAAGCATTCATATTAAACAAAATAAGCTAAATAACGGAATAATAAATGTATTAATATATCTCGTTTGATTCCGGGATTTTAGAGGAGGTATTATCAACTCTGTGTTACTTATTTCCTCGAACTTTAGGTAAATGTACTCTACCAATTCCGATCTCTGATTATAATACTTTATTTCTTTGTAAAGGGAAAATCAAGCTCATTAGAATATTAATTCCAATAACCTCTCAAACTAATTGTAATCTATTAAAATATAAGAAATTAAGTATCCACTTAAAAATGCCAAATAATTCATTTAATCATTAAAATCATGACATTGTTGATTGAAAATGAAAATAATTATCTTTGAAAGCAATCTAAAGGCATTTAATAATAAAATAATTAATCTGCACGCAAATTGATGAAAAATAAATTATTTGTCCGTGGATTGCTCTGACTTATCGGATTTCATCTTTATTGACATGACAATCAGCCAATTAGAGTAGCCACACGGCTTATTGTCGGCGTTTCTGCGACAAAACATACTCGTATAATACTCTGGAATTGCAATTAGCAATAATATATTACTAACTTAAATATACGACCTATTGTACTCACGTAATATAAAGAAAACATGTTTATGTATACGATTTTCTAATTTGTTCTAGAATAGTGACGATAGTAACATTTGAATAGAGAATTAAGTAAATCTATGAGAAGTGATAAACTCGGTGCACAAGTAAATACTGCTGGCGGCGGTGTTGTTTACAACTTTGGCTTTATACTCTGCGATACCCCAAAATTGTTTTGTTTGTATAGTTTGTCTGCCTTTGATACTGAAGACGTATTGTTTTTGATAAGAATACCTGTTCCACAGTATATTAGAAGATCGTAAAGTTGAAAGGTTAAGTCAGAGATCACATGTCATAATATTCTCAACGATACTTTTCTTTCTAAACTCCAGGGAGAGAATAGAGACTGATTAAAATTTTATTGGTGTAATATCTGCTTCTATTATGGACATAATATAGGTATTATCACTTTGACTAACATAGAATAATGAGGATTCTCTCTTCGTCAGTCTGTGGTCTAGTAGTTCGCGAGGCGGACTGCTGATCACGAGGTCGATGGGTTCGATTCCCACAGGATAAAAATATTTATGTGATGATCATAGGTGTGTTTGTGTTTGTCTGGGTGTTTCTTATGTATTATAGGCCTTACTAGGCCGAGGACCACTTTTCAAATCTTATAGTCTTAGCAATAAGGGTGAAAAGATAACCGCTTATTGTCGATTATATCTTACCACATTTTTAAGTTCTATGTATAATTTATAGTGTGAGTTGGTCGCTTATTGGCGGTTATTCTATTGTCACATGTCGGTTTCAGATTCTAATTCCAGGTTACTAGTAAGAATTTCATATAGTAAAAACTTAGTTACATTTTACCCAATCTGTGAGAGGCTAACAGATTATTTATTGCAGATTCCTATTGGATATTAGGAATATAGTATGAAAAGCATTGCAAGCTAAACTAAAATGTTTCGTCAACATTTTTGGTAGGTGGCTGATACTCATCTACAAAAAAAATATTAGATAACAATATTAGTAACACAACTACTACTAGTTTACTCGTATCTATGCGAATGACAGACTCACACTGAAACCTTGTATTGGTTTCAAACTAGAATTTTGCTGTATACTTATCATATAATTATGTATATATAAAAGGATGACAATTATTAACATTATATTGAAAAACTATGTTTTACAACTTTTACAAATACAAAACAATAACATCTTCCCAATTCCCATTCCAGCCTTACAAATGTATTGTTATTTTATAAGGCCAGGTGACAATTAAAAAATATGAATAAAAGTTTGTAAAGTTTTGAGATCCATGATCAACAAAATGTTACTAAAGAAAATAATTAATCTTAAATTAGAATAATAATTAAAGGACCCTTAAAATGAAAAGCATAATAAGTATCAAAACGTCAGTATAATTCATTACGTTTTCAAGATATCTTTGTACATTTTTATACAAAACAATAATTTCATTACGACTAATAATTACAATCCAAAAATTACATTTATTTTCAAGTTTATAATTATTAAATCTAATATCACGATTTAGCTTAATTATTTTAAAATAGGTACTCAAGCGATACATCTAAGTATAGCCAATAAAAGATAACATTGCAAACAGATAATTTTATCGTTATATACATTTTGGTTATAATAATTATAATGAGTAAGCACATTAATACGTGTAACATAGCTATATATGATTTCATACAATGAAATATTTTAAATAAGATTTATAAAATAGTATAAAAAGATGATACAAAAACATAACAAAACTTTTGATTAATAGACAAAATATATTTTGCTTGTGAATTAAAATAAACAAGGTAGGGATGTGAATAAATTATAACACAAAAACTAAATTTCAAAAATAATTTATACAGAATTTGAACAAGAATATAAATTTACACCTTCTTAATAATAAATTGTGAGTATGGAAATTACGTTACACATCTTAATCTATTTGGTGTTGCATTACAGTGACTGTTCTGTGATATTTTTCACAGTTTCAATAAACTATGTTAATACAATTAATAATAATTTTAATATTTGAAAAATGTTACCACAATCAGACTCAACATTTTCACACGAACTTTGTACAAATATTGTTTCATTAAAATACTCGTATGCTTGTAAAACGTCTCGATTCGCGTAATGCTTATTATTACGTATGTGAAAATTGACAAAATGTACGACGACAATAAGTAACAATTTATTTACAGTAATAAAATGAATTAAAAAATGTGAATGAATATTTTAAAAGTGCAAGGTTTAGTGCAATAGATCTGGAAATAAAAACTTATTGTAATTGGAATAGGTACCAAATACCGACAATTACGTTCAAACAAAGTACGTGCGCCCCTTATTACAGGCACTCCCGGTTATGGAGCGCGGAACAGTCGGAGAAATATCATCTACCCTAGAATATACGTGACCACTGCTGGGGGACAGCCTTAGGTCATAATTAAACCGAGGACATGTCCTGTTGTCGATCGACATGTAGCTATTGTTCGAATTGTTCCCTTCCCCGTACGTGTTGTTGTCCGACGACGGAGAACTTTCATTCTGAGACGATTCCCCATCGTTCCTCTTAGAATACTGTAAGGAATTTGTGAAATTCTGCTTTGAGCAACTATCGTTTGAAACCGGCATTGTCGTGTATCTCAACGTCGGGGTCTGACGTAACGACTTCTTGAATACGCTCTTCTCGGAGCCTTTTACTGTGATAATTGTGTCGGTAGAATTGAGTGAAGCGATGAATCTGTCCCAGAAACGCGGGTCGTTCCAAGATATATTCTTGAATTTATCTAACACAAAACATAATTCGTCACTTATAAGATTGTTATCTACAACTGTGATAAATACTATTTTATTTATATCGCTACGATTCAGAGACTTCAAGTAACTAAAAAATATGTTTTTAAAATGAATGTCACCGAGATCGTTGCAAATAAAATTCGTTGTTAGAACTACAAGTAGTCGTTTAGATAGCTTTGACGATTTTGAGAAACTGTCTAAAGTAAGAATATTAAGTGAGGCTTCGTTAGTTGCAAACTTTTTAGAGGTCATCTTCCTGAACTCTAGCTCAGACATTATATTATGATAAATGAAATTTGTATCTTTGGTATTGCATATCACGTAGTAGTCATACATATGATTTGGAATACCTTCCAATACGTGATCGACGTTTGGACAAGATTGTTCTTTGAACAGAGGTACCCCATATTTAGTATACAACCAGTCGCTTATCTCATATCGGAACGCATAAAATATAGCACCTATAAGACAGATCACTACAAGAATAATAATCACTCCACATATAACAGCGAAGTAATTATCAGGAAGAAATATTGACTTGGATACAATTTCATCTCTAGACACAGTTGGGTCCCCCATTGATCCCATATACTCTTTACAATGGCTCAATACCGAAGCAATGGTTATTTTAGTTGGTTTTCCTTCAGTATCTGTACATAACATTTTCTCTGGGTCTCCCGGATCCCGCCTAAGCCATGAATCTAATTCAGCTATACTCTTACAGTCACAAGAATATTGGTTGCCTTCAATAGACACATGGGCCAAACTTTTGGAAGACGAGGCTAATAATTTCCAAGGGAAGAAGTTGACAAGTTTGTTGTCATCGATTCTTAGAACTGAAAGTGATTTCAAAGAAGAAAATGTGTTATTCGCAACATAAACAATAGCGTTGTGGTCCAAATACAGTTCATTCAAATTATTGAGATGTAAAAATTCATCGCCCTTCAACTCTACCAATTTATTATTTTCTAAATGCAAAACTCTGAGAGAGTCAACGCCTTTAAAAGTTTGATTATTTACTTCTTTCAACTTTGTGTTATTCAAGTATAAAACTTGGAGTTTCTTTTTACCTATAAACACGTGATTTCCCAGATGGCTGATGTGATTTCCATCTAAATATATTTCGGTAGCATCCATCGGAATTCGTTCGGGCACTTCGGTATAGCCAGCGTACGAACAATCTACAACGTTCGCATTCCAAGTAATGTCGTGATAGCATCTACAGTTATTTGGACAAATCATTTCACAGTCACATGCTACAAAGTCACAACAATGACATAGAGCAAAACAATGGCTCTCGTACGGACAGAGAAAGTCAGAAGGTGACATGTCTATTATCGTCTTTTTTTCTTTGACCCTCGAATGGACCAAGGTACAAAAGGCTTTATCTAAATCTAACACGCGCGGGTATTGTCGACTGTGACTCAAATAATTAATGCGCTGAATCCATTCCATTGAACAGTCACAAACAAATGGATTGCCGCTTATAAAGAACTCTGGTAAGTCACTATCTTCTTCTATTTGATCTAACCTAAACGCGTTCATGTCGAGTTGTACCAGTTTGTTATTATTTAATGCTACACTGGATAGCTTTTGTAGTTTAGAAAATGAACCTACTTGAATGTTTTGAATGTTGTTGTCATTCAAATAAAGTTTTTCTACAGATGTTGGTATCGAAGTCACAGTAATCTGACTTATATTATTGAAACTTAGATCTAACAATTTTATATTTACAGCAGAATACATATCATCATTGATGAAATTTTCTATATTGTTTTTATGAAGATCTAGCCATTCTAAGCTACTAGGAAAACTTTTAAAGTCAAAAAATGGTATTTTGTTGGCAGACATATTCAACCAAGCCAAACTATTTAAGCTGTTGAAAATTCCATCTATTTTTAATATTTCGTTATCGTCCATTCTTAACAATTTCAAATTAACATTTTTTCTGAAACATCCCGGAGCAACATGTTTAATTTTATTCGATGCTAAATTAAGTAGCTGAAGCTGGGGTAAATGTTCAAAAGTATCTTCATTCAAATATGTAACTTTGTTATCAACTAAACGTAAACCGAAAAGTTCTGATAGACCCCTAAAATTTTCTCGATTCAAATGGGTTATATTGTTGTTTCCAATATCTAGGGTCTTTAGAGACCGAAGTTTACGAATCGAGGAAGGAATTGCTGATAAAAAGTTATCGCCTAAGCTCAAATCTTCAATAGCTGTCATATTATCAAAAGCATTCTCCTCAATATGTTTAATTTTATTGTTGTCAATGAACAATTCGTGTAAGACGTGTAAATCTGTGAACAAGTGTGTATGAATATGTACAAGTTTATTGTTTGAAAGTGTAAGGGAGTGCAAGTTTCTCAGCTCTCCAAATGCATGCTCGTCTATAGAAGTGATTTCATTATGCTCTAAATTTAATTTCTGTAAACTATATAAATCTTGGAACATATGACGGTCAATTCTATTTATTTTATTGTATGAGAGATTAAGAATAACCATACGAAGTAATCCTAAAAATGTGCCCTTATTTATCCATTGACTAGTAAGTTCATTATGGGACAAGTCTAGTATTTGTAACTGATCCAAACCCTCAAAAAGTCCTGGAGGTAAAGTATTTATAGTATTGTTACTAAAATTAATTTCCTTTAAGGACTTTGAGTCAGAAAAAAGTTCGGGAGGAACGTCATTCAGAAAGTTACTTGATAAATTTAGAACCTGCAGGCTGAGCAATCCTTCAAAGGCACCATCTTCTAGTGTAGATATTGCATTATTTTGCAGCAACAATTTTGACAATGAACGTAACTTTGACAGGCTATTGCCGGTTAAAACAATTAAGTCATTATGCGTCATATCAAGAACTTCTATTACTAAATTACAACTTCTTACACTTAAGTTTTGTTCTCTTAAAGAATCAGAGAATCCAATAGTCTTTATATTTTGCAAATGATTATTAGTCAGGTTCAACATTTTCAAACTATACAATGGACAAAACGTTTCTGTCTTAGTGCTCCAGATGTTGTTGTCACTTAGGTCGAGTTCAATTAACTCGTTCAAACCCGCGAAGGCTTGTTCGTGTAGCTCCATAGTCATCGCCGACCACTCGCTGTTGTGGGTCGTCACATGCAGACGTTTCAGGTCTTTAAAATTTTCAAAAGCACGTGCTGGAATCTGGCGGATCTTACATTTATCCACAACGAGGTCTCGTAGTTTTGATAAACTTGTATGTTTTCCTGATGATTTTTCAGCTTGAGCAGTCAGCGTGCTTTCGAAAAACAATATCTCACTGCACTGTACATGTAACGATATCACGTCGTCGAAATGCGTCCTACTGATATTTTGTAACAGGTGGTCCAAACTGCTTATGGTTCGGATGTTGCAGAAAAGAACCGCATTCTCCGACGTTTCCGCTTCGAGGCTGCGGAACGCGCACTCGTGCGGCATTTCGGCCGCGGAGTTCCTCTCGATGGCATGACAGTAGAACAACACGTACACTATGATTCGATTAAAAGTTCGGTGCTCGAGTCTTTTCGCGACAGTTTGTTTTATTAGCATTTTACGGTCATATACGAGCTGCGGTGAGACATCGAGGTCGGCAGTGCCATTTATGAGGGAGCGAATTGGTCGATCGCGTCATAAATATTCACGCGGTGGAAGTGACATCGCGACTCGCGTGGCATGTCAGCGTTTAGCGCGGTAGCGACAGGCGTGTAGCGCGAACGGCGGCTGCCCACCTACTGAGCGGCGCTTTGTAACTCCGCCCCACAGCGTCGTACGCCCCGCACTGCCGCACCGCCCCGGCGTCTAAAGAAACTTCATCTCATATTATCAAGGGTGCATAAACCGTTGAATTATTCCCGTGCGGGTGTATCGAGCATTAATTATAAACAAACCGAGATCTAGTTTCATAGAACTCGTTGTTGTGCGATGACTTTTTTCGTTTAGTTCTAGGGATTCTAGTTTAATTCTATTGGGGCGCTATATTCATTTTTAACTTATCTACATTAGCTTAAGTTTCTTTAACATCTTCTCCAAGTACTGAATAGAAGAAGTTTCAAGATTGCAATGTATCTCATGAGTGTATTTCATATAAAGTACCATTAAAGGTAGACGATAGCACTCTAAACTTTTGTTCATTGAATATAAAGTTGACTTTTTTTAAACAATGTTTTTTTTAAAAAGGGGCTAATACCGTTGTATTACGAACACCTGTTGTGTCTTGAAAAAGTTCGGTGAACTTTTTACTCAGGCTTGTACTCGGGAAAATTGGGTAAAATGTATGCAAAATAGTTTTCTGGGACACCACATGGTTCTAAAGTTAACTTGCCTTATATTATGGTCGACTGAAACCTCTTAAAGCTGCACCAAGTTTTAAGAATGTTTCAAGTCTTCCGAGTTTTGGGTGAAATGTTACTCATACGTATTTACATATTTTATTACTACACGCATATGCTTTTTTGTTAATGTGGTAAACTTTATAAGTGAGCGCAGGAGAATTGGATCCTATATTTTTACCCGAACTTTGCAATATTTTTATTGCTACTTAAATAAAATTCAATACGATACAAGCATGTATACTTATTGCTTAAATATGACGATGCGTATTGTTTAAATATGACGTTGTGAATTTTCTCCCAAACCTATAGGTATCCCTGCGAGAAAATACAAAAATAGCTATGATTAGAACCTGTCTAACGTTGTTTTGTTATCCTTTAACAAATCGTATAAAAAAGGCTTTTGCGCTAAAAATCTGTAACTTAATAAAAAAAATATCATACTAAACTTTGAACTTTCCGAAACAAAAATGTCTATTATGAAATGCGTGTGTTTATATTCTTCTTTCTCCAAACCTTTTCCTAACAATATTGGGGTCAGTTTTCAGTCTAACCAGAAGCGGCTGAATATCAGTATTTTACACGAAGCGATTGCCATCAGACCTCTGAAACCCAATTTTTGGGTTATACTGATACCCTGAGGATAGACTGGTTCTCAGGCTTTTTGAGCTTCTGACTACCACTAACGATTGTCATTGGTGTTCTTATGACAACCGGGACCGGCGGCGTTTATCCTCATTTATAAATAACAATATTTACACCCTATTCGTAGAGTATTTCTGTAAAAAGTTCCGAATAATCTTTTTTTTTAATCTCGAGTTAATCCTACTTCGTTGTGTCATTGCACCGTAGTTCATAGTACAGTGACAGGTGTCGCCACCATCAACCCTTCACATGACGTTAGACTTCGAATTAATTATAACGAGCGTGTGGGATTTCTCACCATGTTTCTTTTACTCTTTGAAGTCGGTGATAAGTTTAAATTATAAATAAATTATGTATGTGCGTTTGAAACACATGCGACGAGTAGTGAGACAATTATATTTCTGTTTGATACTTAGATATTTTTGTTATTATCTAAATATAGAAATAATAACAGTGCTATTTTATTAATACTGATTTACAGTTTTATGCGAATATTAGTATTATGTGCTTAAAGATATAAATGTCAGGATCTCAGATAGGATTCGAACCTGCATCCTTGCGGTTAATTTCACCGCTAGCTTCTGTCACTACGCCACTGAAAACACTACCTGTGATGTCAAATTTCTCTTTCACATTCTACGTCTTATTGATGACGTCAGCGACATCTATTGCAGACATATTTACTATGTTATTTAACTGACATGACTTTTTTGCAGTTATTTCAATGCCGAACGGTGTTGCCTAGCAACAATATTAAATCCTAATTTCATAATTTGGATCTCTTAAATAGCCATGAAAATACATTGTCTGACGAAATACTACTATAATAACGTCCTTATAATGACAGTGTACGCCTTAACTGTGTAAGCAGAGGAACATGAAGTACGGTTATCAATTTAATCGAGATTCAGAGAACCGGATATCCAACGTTATTATTTTCTGTAACCAACATCAGTTTACCTGATAAATAATTCAATAGTATAAAAAATCGAAAATTACGAGTTCCGTTTTGAGTGGTTGGTTCTGTACTTTTTAATTTAAAGACGACATTTGTGGAATGTATTAAAAACCAAACGCTTCCACGGTTTTTAATTTTTCGGATTCTGGAAAAAAAGCTTAGGCCTTATTCCTTATTTGCCTAAGGAATTTAATTTATTAAAGAAACGATGCCTTTCCAGAGGGTCGAACAAATTGTAATTCTATTGTGTCTACAAATTGATACTTGATAGATTAATAAAGGTTATTCCTGAAATAATAGCAGGTTATTCCTATTTGACAGCTCTCGTCTGGTTTCATTCGATACCAATTCTCATACTTGCTTAGGCAAAGGCGTATTGAAGTATTGAAGTGCTCCTAAAATTCGCCGATCGGCCTATTGCCATTAACCGGTCACATTCCGAACTCCGAGCTCCTACTGAGCATTTCATAGAAACACTCAGTAACTTGACCCAGGAATCGAACCCCGGACCTCAAGCGTAGGAGTTGCGCTAACAACCACTCGGCGAATGAGGCTTGATCAAATCATATCAAGGCAATATATACTTAGATACTTAATGTTGTGTTGCAAAATACAGCAGTACCTACCTGGCTTTGGTGAATTTAGAAGAAAAATATTATATTTTACAACACCAAAACAATTTGTTATTGAAATCTCTACCTTATTTTATTCACAAACTTTGATAGACAGACAAGCAACAAAAAGCAATCGAAATTTATTCATAAGCCCAACCCTAAAAAGCGCCCACTGTGTAATTCAAAGCTAACTCAGGTAATTACGAGTTCGGAGTTGAAGTGCATAACTAGAGTGAACCAGGAACACTTAGCCGCATGGGAAGAGTTCATGTAATAATTGGCTAGTGCGTAATAGAGCTATGTGGGCCTGAATGCACAAACAAGTAGAAGGCAATTTGTAGTTCGTGATAGCCCTGAATGGACCACCCACTAGAATGTTAAGAAGAATGTAGATGGATGGTATTTTTAACTGTAGACTTTTTGACGTGATTTTATAATGTTACTGACTGTAGTCTAAAACCCGACTCTTGAACTTAATGGATTCGATTTTCAGATCGAGAAAAAAAAATTGTATGAATTTTTTAGTTAAATTTTATCTACTAGTTTGAATTTATCGCCCCCTAAATGTAATAGCTAGTCCTAAATATTAGATCCTATATAATATAGGACCTCTCAAATAATACTGGTGGATTTTAGGTGTACGTTAGTAGGTATATTTCTGCCGAAACTTTCGGAGATACGGTATGATGGTATGTTTTGTGTGTGTATTTTGTTTTGTGTATGATGTAATTGGTTAATGTTGTATATAGTTTTATTGAAAAAAAAAAACTTAAAAGAGGTTGATTTTCATCATTTATGTCCACAGAGTATATTAAAAGAAACTCTGATATATTATAAAAATACAGTAGATGTAAAAACTGGTACACGACGATGCATTAAAAAAACTGCCTGAAAACTATTGTTCCGTCTCAAGTGTCTTCACCTTTACTATCTCCGAGCATTCAAATGGGTTTCCGTAGTCTACAAAATTACCATTTTATGTCCCCTACAAGTTTTTCTATGTTTAGTCAATGTAAAACAGCTTTGAAACCTACACGTTTCTCGAATAAAGTGGAATAGAAGTAATTGTGACACGAAACTGCTGTCGAACGTATTCGACACAAATTATTTTTTATTGAATTACAAGGTGTTTATACAACTTCAAAGATTTAGTAACAAAAACATCGTTACCAACATGCATCCCGCATTGGAATTAAATACAAAATATGATGAGTTTCTCTAAATCGACTCGCCCGCTGACGCTCGCCGCGAGAGGACGTATCGCTTGCGCTGCGCTCTCTCTAAGCTCGTCTCGCTGTGCCCCGCCACAGCGCTCCGCAGTCGTCCCGACTGCACCCACATATTTGATCAAAAGCTGCCTTTTTCAAGGCGGTGGCTGATTTTCTGTCTCTTGCGGACTTCGGTACGCTCGCGCTCTAGCCCCTTCAGGGAAAAACCACAGTTTCGTGGTCCTCGGTGGAAACCGTACGGTGCCAACGAAACCGAGTGAGGTGTGGACCCGATACACCCGCTAAGCCCCTTCTGGGTAAAGCAAAAATCGGAAGGAGCTAGGACCACCGGCCTTGGGGGGTCTCCTAGTCGACCCTAGCTCTAACCCCGTTCTCTTACAGCTCCTCTAGTATCGTACTAGTACGGTACTAGAGCATAGGAACCCGTTCGCACATTAAGACTGGCGACGGGAGACAAGCTAGGGCACACTACAGGTACACACGCCTCCCTGCCTACACCCGGCAGGGAGGGTTCATTCACCCACACAACCCCGGGCTCATCCAACCCGGGGACGTTTAGGCTACCCCAAAATCCTCCTTTATTTTCCCCTCCCAGACATCTCTTCAAGATGTCTGACGCCCTGCTTCTAACTTTTTTAAAAGAGGTCCTCTTAAAGGACCCAGAAATCCTAGCCAAATATGGCTCCAAGCTCCCGCGTGAGCTAGCCCCTCGCCCCGCCCGCGCCCCTATCCCCGATAGCCCGGCTTCACCGGACGCAGATGTTCCTTCAATGGGACACCTGCATAAACAATTAGATTCTCCGGAAAGCCCGGAGGCTAATTTTTACGACCCCGCACTATTGTGCGATTCCCCGATCCCCATTGCGAACAATAGGTTCTCGAGCCTATTGTCCGCTGATTCGGAGAATGTTGGCGCACGTGCGCCAATTACTGTAGCCCCGCCCCCAACTCAAACGGTGCCAATGGACACGTCGGCACCGCGTGACTCCGAGTCCGAGTCATCCCTCTCGGACTCGAGCTCTAGCTCTGAATCCTCTGACGGATTCACCCCAGTAACAGGGAAAAAAAGGCCTCGTAAAAACAAGGCCAACTCTGTTGCCCCCGCTAAAGCCCCCAGGACCGCTGAGGTCATCGACTCCCCAGCTTCTCCCATCCCATCAACCTCTTCACAGGTTGCTCCCTCCCCCGCCCCTCGCCCTCGTTCTCAGCCTACTGAGAACGCACCCAAGAAAGGCAAAGCCCCGCCCCCCGTCATTGTCCACGACAAAGAGTCGTGGGTCCCCATCTCCAAGATGTGTGTTGATCGCAAGATCAACTACACCTCTGCCCGACCAATCCAAGAGGGTATCAAAGTTACCCTCTCGACCTCCACCGACTTTAGAGGCTTTACAAGCCTACTTACCGAGCGTAAAATTAATTACCACACTTTTACGCTCGCCTCAGAAAAGCCCCTCCGAGTCATTATCCGCGGTGTACCCAAGGAGATTGACACGGAGGACGTACTCAGCGACCTTAAGTCGCAAAATATTCCCGCCCTCGAAATCCATCGCATGCACCGCGGCCGCGGTGGCATGCTGTACAACATGGTACTCGCCATTATCGAGCAATCGGAGGGCGCTAAGGCCATATTTAACATCCGATCCGTTTGCCACTTATCCGGTATTCGGATCGAAAAACCCCACAAGGGAGGTCCCATAGGGCAATGTCACAATTGCCAACTATACGGCCACGCAGGCCGTAACTGCCATGCCAGATCCCGGTGCGTGAAATGCCTAGGCGATCACGCTACCGCGGACTGCAGTCGTCCTAAAGACAGGACACTTTGTACCGAACCTCCCAGTTGTGTTCTGTGCGGGGAGCAAGGTCACCCGGCTAATTACCGTGGTTGCCCCAAGGCCCCCAAAATCTCTCCCAAGCACGCTAAACGTGCTGCGGCGAAGACCCAGAGGGAAAGCCCCTCGGCCGCCCTCCCTGACCGCCTTAGCCCTCAAAGGCCCTCCCCCTGGAGCGCGCTGAATCACCAGCAAGCGTTTCCCCCTCTTAAAACGCCACATCATGTGGCAAACATCGCACCCCTAATGGGTGCCCCCACCCATGCTCCCTGCGCGCCGACTTCCCCGGCCGCTCTAAGACCCGCACAGGCCTCTAAGCCTGCGCTTGCGCCAGCACCCACGCAACCCCACGTACCCGCCTCTGCCACCCCGGCAGCAGGAAGGTCCTTGGGTGCTGCTTTTAAAGCGTTCAGTGTCGCCCCCATTGAACGCATCACTACCATTGGCCACGCCCTCATAGCTAATGAGGGAAACGGCCTCAGCATTCTCAAAATCATATCCGAGAATGCTGATCTAATTGATGCATTCTCCCAGCTTAGGTTCTAAATGGCGGTGCACGTAGGTAGAACCAAACCCCGGTCCCTTAAAATAGGTTTTTTCAACGCGAATAGCATGAATGGTAAACGTGATGAGATCGCCACTTTCCTCCGCGACCATCAAATTGACATCTTCCTTATACAGGAGACCTTCCTCAAACCATCCAAGAGGAATCCTGGAATTGCAAACTATCATATAGTGCGCAATGACAGGACTCGTTCTCAAGGAGGTGGTACCCTCATTTACTATAAAAGGTCCCTGTACTGCACTCCTATGGATAATCCTTCCCTCGAGCATATTGAGACCTCGATATGTCGAGTAGGCATGACCGGTCATCAACCGATAACTATCGTATCGGCTTATATCCCCCCTAGCAGTGCTAGGCTTCACATACGTCCCGACTTAGAAGCCCTCTTAGGCTTAGGTGACTCAGTTATCATAGCAGGTGACCTTAACGCGAAAAATGTCGCCTGGAATTGCCACTCGAACAACCAGAGAGGCAGAGAGCTTGATAACCTGAGCACCTTGCTAAATTACGATATCATCGCCCCAATGATGCCCACCCACTATCCCGCTGACGTAAACCACAGACCTGACGTACTCGACATAGCCCTCTTAAAGAACGTAAACTTAGGTTTACGCTCTCTAGAGACGCTACAAGAGTTAGACTCTGACCACCGACCTGTGATCCTAGTATTAGGCCCCAGACTTGCCCCCTCAGATCCAGGTCAGCCCGCTCCAACAAAGGTGATAACGGATTGGAGGAAACTCGAGGAACGCCTCAAGTCAACTTCATCCGTCCACCTGGATGCCATCCCCGACTCTATAGTGTCAGCTGCCGACGCGACGGGCGCGATCGACTCCCTCACCGACCATGTACAATCCCTGTTGAACGAATGTTCACGACAGATTCCAGAGGAGTTTGATAACCGCTGGAATCTGCCGGAGGATGTGCGTGGCTTGATGACGGAGAAGAACGCGGCCATCAGAGCGTACGACAGTTTTCCTTGCGAGCCGAACCGCGCTCACATGCGCAATTTACAGCGTGCTGTAAAGAAACGCATAAATGAGTTGCGCGAGGCCCGCTGGGACAATTGGTTGAAGGACCTGGAGCCCACCCATCAGGCCTTCTGGCAGCTGACCCGGAAGCTCAAGTCCGATCAAGAGTCTACAATGCCCCCTCTGAACCGTCCTAATCAAAGGCCCGCCTTTGACGATGACGAAAAAGCCGAATGCCTAGCCGACAGTCTAGAGGCACAATGCTCGCCTAGCACTCTACCAGTAGACAAGGCCCACCTCAATGAGGTGAACGCCGAAGTCGAACGTAGAGTCGCCCTCTCGCTGTCCCCCGAAAACCCTACGGCCCCCGTAAGTTCCACTCCCTCCCCCGCCCCCGACCCAGACGATCCCGTCCCCCCCGTCACTGCGGACGAAGTCCGGTCGATCGTACAGAACCTACGACCCAGGAAAGCCCCCGGCTCAGACGGCATCACCAACAAGGTGGTTAAGCTCTTCCCCGCCTCCCTGATCATTCTGATGACCGCCATCTTCAATGCGGCATTAAATAATAACATCTTCCCACAAGTGTGGAAAGAAGCTACCGTCATCGGTATCCCTAAACCCGGTAAACCCAGGTCTGAGCCCTCCAGTTATCGCCCCATAAGTCTCCTCAAAGTCCTTGGGAAGATCTATGAGCGGCTTATCTATGCCCGATTAAAGAACTTTGCCGAATCCCATAATCTCATTCCCGACGAGCAGTTTGGTTTTCGAACCAAACACTCTTGTATCCACCAAGTGCATCGCATAGTCGAACATATCAGCGCTGGATTCCAGCGCGGTATGACGACTGGCATGCTCTTCTTCGACGTGGCGAAAGCCTTCGACAAGGTCTGGCACAATGGCTTGATTTACAAGCTATATTCATTCAACGTGCCAGACCGCCTCGTGCTCATCATTCGAGATTTTCTGTCGAATCGCACCTTTCGCTATCGTATAGAGGGCGGCACACTCTCGTCCCCCCATCCTATCCGAGCCGGAGTCCCTCAGGGCTCCGTGCTCTCCCCTCTCCTTTTCACGCTGTACACCAGCGATATTCCAAAAAGATCCAAGTCGCAGTTGGCTCTATTCGCTGACGACACGGCTATATATTATTCCGGCATCAGCCTAACAAACATCACCAAAATTCTCCAATCCTCGGTCAATGCCCTAGGGAATTGGTTCAGGAAATGGAGAATAGAGGTGAATCCCTCCAAGAGCGCGGCGGTTCTCTTTCACAAGAGATCCGACCTCTCCGCTCAAGCCCAACCCATCTCCCTCTTCGGCCAACAGATCCCTTGGGAAAAGAAAGCCAAATACCTGGGCGTGGTTCTAGATTACCGACTTACGTTCCGAGAGCACATAAAAACGGTGCGTTCGCGCGCCGCTTTTGCTCTAGGACGTCTACATGGCATGCTCAATGCACGCAGTAAACTCTCCCTTAAATACAAGGTGAGAATTTACGTGATGTGTATTCGCCCCATCATGACCTATGCGAGTGTCGTATTCGCTCACATAGAAAGTCCCGCTATCCATAGGATGCAGACCCTCCAAAACCGATTCATGCGCAAAGCCACGGGCGCCCCTTGGTACGTGCGCAATAGGGACCTTCACTTAGACCTAAAACTGCCTACTATCAAGCAGTTTATGAAACGCGCCTCTAAGCGCTATTTCGATTTGGCCCCCCTTCACCCTAATCCCCTTGTGGTCAGTAGCGTAGACTACAAACCCTCTCAGATAAGTAGAGTGCGCCGCCCAAGGCACGCACTCACTTACCCTGACGACCAAATCACCCTAGCGCAGGAGTCAAACAGAGTGACTAGCACTCTCAAAACACACGCACAAAAACGCCGCCCGATATACCGTCCTCGCCGGCGAGGCCCGTCGCGAAGACCCCTTAACGGTAATCCTCCCCGTCCCTTGCTCGAGCCGGCCCGTGCCGAGCCAGTAGCTTTAAATTCGCCCCTAAATAATTTAAACCCAGATCCAGCCGTCCCTAGCTGCCCCCCCAGCAACGCCCTAAGCCGAGGTCCGAGTCCCGCAGGGGACACCCTTAGCTGTGTTGCTTAGTTTATAAGTTGCCCCTGGCTGGAGGCATTTGGTGCCTCGCCACCTAGTCCGGTTAAGTTTTTAAAGCTCCCTCGAGCTAAAAACTATGTCCGACATAAAAAAAAAAAAAAAAAAAGTTTCTCTAAATAGATCATTTAATTAGACACTTTTACAAATTAACAGTTTTACACACAGCACTATCTAGTCCCAAACTAAGCAAAGCTTGTACTTTGGGTACTAGACAATATATATAAAAAAATATACTTTTTCTTTAATTATTTAGGTACTTTTAATCCTGAACCACCCAGACAAACACAAAAACTTCATAAGTTTTATTGATTTATAATTTATATTTTTATTATATTTATAATAGCAAACTCGCCCGCTTCCCACGGGTGCAATGCACTAATAACATACAATCATGTATTATACATATAAAACTTTCTCTTGAATCACTTATCTATTAAAAAAAAATCGCATCAAAATCCGTTGCGTAGTTTTAAAGATCTAAGCATACATAGAGACAGACAGCGGGAAGCGACTTTGTTTTATACTATGCAGTGATGATTAATATGTTCATCACATAAATATTTGTATTCTGTGGGAATCGAACCCACGACTTCGTGATCAGCAATCGACACGCGAATCACAAGATCACAGATGTCGTCAAAAAAAATGTTTTAATTTTATTTTATTGCGCCGCCGGCCGCGTTTCCTAACTGATGACCTCTGAGATACGAAAAGGAGAAGAAAATCTTCGTCTATGTAGATGTCTATGTAATCATTTCAGAGAGAAATCTCTGAAATGATTCTTTGTAGAGCTGTAACGAGTGACAGAGTAGACCATTCACAAAATTCAACAGACGGCATACATGCATAATGCATCAAACCAAAAACTCACCTTCCCATACAAAATTATCGAAGAACTGGCTAAATTAGTATAGGAAGAGGACATATTTATTGTTGTTGTTTACAAATGTAGCAAATTAAATTTGGTCTTTAGCATGGGTACTATAATTCCCCTACAGTTCCAAATCAAAATAAATGTATCATATTCCGAATAAAGTAAAAATTTCCTATTACTATTTCATCCATTTCTTTATTTAGCAATTAATAATTCTTTGCCTAAAGTTCTGGTAAGAAAATCTTTGATTTATTTTTCCAGGAGTTGGTTTAAGATAATTATATTCACCGCTAGATGGCTGCAGAGAGCAGTTATCGAGTGAGTTTGTTCCGCCCCTAGCAATAATCACCTTCTTAGCGTAGTGTAGATAGCGTTTTTTATGATTTATCGATGATTGATATCTAGTTTTCACTTTTGTTTATTTCCTATTTAGGTATTTTTGATGATTATTTTTTATTTTCGTATAGAATTTACTTTTTTTTATGTTGGCACTTGGTTGCCAACTTAGTGTCTAAACTGACATGTTGGCCTTTGGTCTTTTTCTTTCTTTCTTTCTATTTTATTATTATTTGTATTTATCTATACATTTTTATTTATCTTAAATAAAAATGTTACTGGTAAATTATTGTTAAAAATGCTAATTTTACGTAGACGGATTAATACATAAAATAAATATTACTTGCATGTTTCATTATATTAATAATAATTACCTACGTTTATTTATTTTATTTTTTAACATACGACGTTTTAGTTAAAAGTAAATATTAATATTATTTTACCCTACCAAAACATGCCATGTCAGATGAACTACAAAGATTATTTTCCCGTCAAGCGGGTAGGTAATTAAAATACTTATTTTAAGACAATCGAGACAAAAATAAAAATAACTGATTCACATCAGCAAAAGATTGGAAGACCATTTTTTAGTTTTAAAATCTTAATGAATCGTCCAACACATGGGGAAGGGATATGTCGAGCTAGTATCGACTAAAAACCGCACCTACTTTCACTTTCCCTATAGTCATCGCCATAAGATCCGTGAAATTCGCCACGACCATGACAGGAAGACTGAAAGACCAGCAACTCAAGACTTTTGACCAACAGTGGGATGATACAGGCTAAAAAAGAAGAATAAATTAAATACGTACTGTCATAATAACCCAAAACTGTTGGTAAAATAGAAAAACTTAGTTTACTCAACAGTCAATTTATGTTATCGACATCGCATTCACACAACACTATAGTTTAACACGACCTAAACGGTATGCATATTAAATTTGATTTGCGTGCTCAAACAATAATATACCTACCTACCTATGTTCAAACCGGAAAGTGGGGCGGTCTATCGATAAGTTTTTCACACATAAATAGTGGTAGTGAAATGTGGATTAGATTAATAGGTCTCTTATAAAATACCGGTTAAATACTATCCGGAACTATGAAACCAGCTGGTATGTATATTCTTTACTAATAAGTATGCCTTAAAAGTTAGTATTACTTCTTCAATATAAATATAACTGAATAATGAACTCTTTATACAAAGGACTCATCTTAAACAACATGCATTTTTAAATACAAAAATTCAACTTTCTTAACTTCAGACACACTCGAGCTCTTTATTCTTAAAAGCTCGGGCGAAGTATTTTTTCTTAAACATAATTTATGTGAGCGTTGAAAGTAATTTCGTAAAGAAATTTAAACTTTTCTTATTTTGTGTCCTACGTCACAAATAATAATTTTATTAATAAATATTGTGTTTTAAAAAATTTTCACTAAAGTTACATTTTACGATTAATTTAAAACTGTATACATAGTTGTTGAAAGGTAGGACGAATAAAATATTCGGAAAACTACTTCACAATGTTATTCCACCTGAAACTTAGATCTTGTTTTCAATTCAGCGAACTTCACAGAGAAAGTTCCCGATCGCTAACTTGTGAATTCTATTTAACACAGCCATAAAAGAATCGGTGAGGGTCCAAACAAAAACATTTAAAAATAGAAAACTTTCCCCTCCATTTCGGCTATGTTTACACAGTTCTCATCTAAATGAAAAATTGAATCGTACGTCTGAAATGACAACGTAACGCGTGTGAATCATCTGGACTTAGGCAATGGTAACTTTGTCACCACTCAAATCGCACCACCTTGTTATTAGTAAATAATAAAGCACAAATTCGGTTGTCAAGCATTTCAGGGGCCGCACGTTTAAAGTTGTGTTCAGTAAAATAAACACAGTGTAAATTAGTGTTGGAAGCATTCAGTACAATTAACATATAGAAGAGACGTGTAGGAAGTGACATGTCATTAGTCATGTTCAAACGATAATCTTCGAATAACAGCCGTTTGTCATACGGGCCTTGTGAATCTACTGTGTATTGGTTTTGTCAGGTCTTAGCTTATATAGGCTGCAAGGGAGAAGCGTATAGCTTATCTACATTTAATTAGATCTGCCGGCGTTGTAACGTAGCAACACTCCTATGATTACAAAAGATTTGTCTCCCGAAATACTATTAAAATTGAAAATACGGGCGAGTCTTTGTGGAGAAAAAGATTTGCTTCTGTAGTGATATCTTGCAGACATGATTCACGGGCGATTACAATAGGGTTTGGATATGTCTGCAAGACGATCTCAGGTTGGAACACAACACGTAGGTAGTGTTGTGCGTAGAGCGTAGCTCAGAAGGGATCATCATATGTGAATTCTATGGAAGTCCTTATAACCCTACTTATTTGCACTCCCTTATGTACTAAGAGATCATACAGCCCTGCGATTTCCTAAGGTACCTGAGGCTATAAAGGAACTACTGGAAGATCCTACTATCAAGCTTGATGAGTTTTTTTTACTTTTACAACTCACGTTTCTTTTCAGTTCAAAACAAGTTTATTTAAATCTTTATTTTAAAGGGTTTTTATAAGCAAATCATTTATCGTTTACACATAATAAAAGTTGCAGTTGAAACAGGTACTCCGATAAAGTCAGATAACCATGAGCCCAGGCTTATCGCAAATGCATCGGCTATTGGAAACACGTGAATTTTGATACAACAAATTGGCTTGCATTGTGTTTAATACCCGTATGCGAGTACGTAAAAATTGCTTTTGTCAATAGTTTGCACATTCTGTTTACCGTTTGCGACTAAATACTTATTTATTTGCTTGGGAAAGCAAATAAATAAGTATTTAGTAGCGCCACTGAGCCATAGGCTTGGGGTGCTCTTAACCTGGAGTTGGATTTTTATAAGTATTATTCCACTTTCCCTCACCGAGCTTGGTGGGGCAAAGTAATAGATTAGAGTTTGTGCAGGAAGTAATTTCTACATAGATTACGTTAGATTGTGTTTTTTTACTTACACAAATGCTAAAGTGTCAACTCTGGTGGAGCAGATTCCGCCGAATTTTAAGCTAGTAGAAACTGCTCCACCAAAGTCTATTTAGTAGGGAAGATTTCTCTTTGCCCTATTCTGTGAGGCGGCTTCGTGGGGCAAAGTGGAATAATTCGGGCCCTTCCACCTCTTCCGCCCTTATTAGACAAGTCTACTCTTTTTGTCAATCTCCGTTGATCTATCCTATCTACATGCCCAAACCATAAATATAATATGAAGAATGAATTTAAAACTTAAAAGAAAATAAAATTGAAACAAAAAAAAACAGAATGCGAATAAATCAATAAAAAGTTTATTGAGTATTTATTATTACACCCGTACCCAACTATAAAGACATAAACACAGCTGGGATGTATTAAAATGCCAAATTAATTATACACAAAATACGATGAAACAATTATGATCATCTGATAATTCCTTATTTGTCCGTTTAATCTTATTGTTATAGTCACCTATAAAAGTAGGCAGTACATTTAAAATCAGGAGCGTAATAAAAAAAAACTTTATTCTAAAGCTGTAAACACAATCAGATTTCCATATTATTATTACAAAGTCGTATAAAACTCATAAAACATTGTCCAATGTCATTCACCCCTTTACGAGGTGCTATGTCTATAATTTGGGTATAATGTCGGACAAAAAGTGGATTTCCGACGTTGTGCGTACGGAATATCTTATTTTTTGAAATCCAATAAATATATTTCTTGATTCTTAAATGCCTGGTTGAAAACGCCGTGGTATAATTCCATGATTTCAGAGAGAGGAATTAGATTTTCGGGATGACTTTTTTTAGATAAAATCTATATTAGATAGGTACTTACTTCCTTGAAGTTTAGGTAAATATACCGGTGTCTGTTCACCAGATCTTTGTATTGACAATATTTTTATTATGACATTCTACTCGCTTATTGCTAATCTGCATGTTTTTTTTTTATTACGAGTAAGACAAATAATAATTTACGCTTCATCGTTGACATTTATTTCTACATTTCACCTATTTTCCTACAATTACTATTATTTTTAGTACAACTTCCAATAATATGCAATAGAATAAACATACAAAGCCGGTCCATTGTCTAATCCTCTTTCTGCAGTGTTGGAAAACTAGCCTATAGGTAGGTACAACAATACAACAGAATGAAATCGTTACGGACACTGGAGTCTTAAATTAACGACATTAAAACAAGCTTCTCTCATTCAAGATAAGACCTTTGTAAAGGGGGAAGAAATTGGATGGGATTGTGCAAAACTGAACAATTTAGTCGACACACATAGCACATCATAGACAAGAGACATAATTATAATGAGTTCTGTATGAGACTCAATTATTACAATTTTATTGATGTTTAATATAGCATAAAACATTATAAAGTAGCGTGCTTATTATAATTATATAGCATAAAACAAATGATATCGCGGTTCGCACTTTATGCTATAAAGCTATTTTGCTTTAAATCGCATAGCACTCTCGCTCTCTATGAACCAACTGTCCGTCGGGCGTCGCCTATAGCGTTAGTAACAAGTAGGCATATAAATTAAGCATGCTATAATAAAGCACATAAAATCGCATGCTTAAAAAAATAATCTTAAAGCATTAAGCAAGTTATTGATTTATAGCAACTTTGAACGCCACTCATTATAATAGTTACCTACGTTATCACACACATTTGTTTGTGTCGAACCATTTCTAGGCATAAGCATCCTCTTCCTTGTGTGATTTATCTTCATTTGTTGCAGTTCGCATCAAGGTCTTTTCTGCAAACTTTTCTTTTTTGTCTACATTATACCTATCTACCAACTGCTTTTTTTTCCTTCTAAGCACTTAGTCTATCTCGATTGCGATCATAACTTCATTAAATTATAATAGTACCTACAAAGGGACTGCTATCAGTGTAAAATAATTAAAATGTTGATAATATGAATATCATATTGTCACATTTTAATTATAATTAGCACTCATTATTATGTTAACAATAAATTCAAAAGAGCACAAATGATTATAAATCACGCCTCATAATAGATCTTAAAATGTAGTTCAGAAACTAGCTAGCTGTGTACCTGCGGACTATGATATATGTTTTTCTCTGCATCCTATAGAATTTTCCAAAACCCCATCTTAGTACTCTCCTGCGTTACTGAACACCTATACAAAATTTCATGCATTTTGAGTCACCGAATTAAGCAGTGGGTTTTTGCAATGCAATCAAATATAAAATATCATTAACTGCTGGTACCTACCGAATAGATCTTAATTTCAACTACCGCATAAACCCATCCACATTGTTGGTGTATGATATTCTTAAGGTCCTTCCTACAAAATTACCTCCTAACTCGAGTCACGTTTCGGCTATTAGTCCAAGGTACTTATACTAAAGTTTCATCGCGAAACGATCAATGAACCTCTTTACCGTTACGTTTGAAAAATATTTTATGGGGTCTAGATAAGTTGCTCCAGATGGTCAGGCAGAATGATGTCGAGTGAAGAAGCAATCACAGTGGCCAGTCAATCGTGGAAGACGAAGCCTCTAAAGGTCGATGACTTGGGTCAATATTCCGGAATTGGCGGATCTTGTTTGAGTTTCGAAGTTATATGATTGGCGGTTACCGGTCACCTTGAATGTTTACTGTTCTATAATCATATTACAGGAGTACTATTTCGTTTTGTTATTGTATTTTGTACTTATACAATAGTTGCGGTTTAGTTTAAATTCAAAATGATGAGCTTAGAAATGAGATTCTGTATTTAGAGTAACCTGATCATTGCTGCCTTTTCTTTTGTTCCTTTCGATTTTTACTTACTTCAAAGCTTTTCACTTTTCTCAGTTAAAACAAATAGGTAATCCCGCTCAATTGTTTTCTAATTTTTCTTGAATACTGAATACATGACAGTCTGGAGTTTGTAGGAGACATCTTACACACAACACTAATTTATTCATTCATTCATTTAAACTTGTGAAACTTTGTACGTTAAATTCAAAACAAGCTTTATGATGCAAATCAAACGTTTCCCAAATATGGCATGAACTCTTAACTAGTGAGCGGTTAAATGGTTACCATCGACGTCCCTTCAAAGGTTTCCCTTTATCTTTGTAAAGTTGCAAATCTCTTACTAATAAAGCGTATTCACCCCAATTAGAGCGCGCTACACACGTTAAGACCGACTATGACGATACAGATGATACGTTACATCTCCATTGAAGGTTTAATTTCAAAAAGCGAATAGACAGTTCTTACGCACAGTTCAATGTAAGTGTACCATGTTTGTAAGACCAATCAGATTTAGTGTAGCTTAGTGAGCTTTGTATGTCGTAGGACTCGACGCTTTCTGCTAACGACTAAGTTCCGTATCTGAGAGCCGTGGGCGGTTCGTGATACTATGCTCCTATTACTTATAGTAAAGGATACCCATTTTAAGTCAAAATAATAGACATTAATTTGAAGTTCGTTAATGATTAAAATTAATGTTCCTTAAAACCGGCATAAACCTATATAAGTTTCAAATTATAATAAAACACAACTAAAATATACATAGTATCTATTCACAATAAATAATCATAAAATCCACCAATCTGGCAACCCTCTACTGTGGAAGCATAGAAATTCTATACTTGCTATTGGAATATGTAATCAAACCATACAATTACATTGTCTGTTTCGCCATGCATAAATGTGTATCTTGTCTAAATATAGGATTAAAACAAAGCATATACAGATCCAGTGGTCGGAGTCGTGGCGGCTAAGCGTGAGGTATTGGATTGATTTTTTAGTCAAGCTTTATCGATTTTTTAGCTTGCAATACCGAATTGAACGGTATCTGTACCTCTGTGCAATCTTCCTCTGTACACCTATTAATTCTTATAGTCATTTGATAATTAAAAATATAATCCTTGTATTTTTTTTTTTATTTAATACTTCATGCACAAAACAAAGTTGTTGTACAAAGGCGGACTTAATGCCATTAGGCATTCTCTTCCAGTCAACCTTAGGGTGATGCAGAGACAAATCAAGATAGTAGGTGCACAAATGATGGAGGAAAATATAGTTGAATAAAATGTAATATAATTATTTATTTAGGATTAATTTAAGTATATATTATGAATAAATTAAAACTATATATACATTTATATAATCAGATATAACATATATACATGTAAATGCAATAATAAATATTAATAAATACTTTATTATACTTAATATATACATAAATATATATTATTGATTTGAAAGATCAAGGTTGAGATGTTTCTGCCAAAGAATTGAAGAGATGCTGTCTTAATTTACCCTTAAAACCGTAACGACTGGTAACCATCCTGATTTCCAGAGGAAGCGCATTCCATTAAATTATAGATTGTACGATAAAAGAAGATTGCATAAAGCCAGAATAGTGAGCAGGGCATCGCAGAAGATGATTATATGTAGACCGAAGATTTCTGTTGTGATTTGAACAAATATATTGAAATTGAGAAGTAAGATAAGTAGGGGAAGCGGAAGAATCTAATAAGGAGAACAAGGTAGTCAATGCCCTTTGTACTCTGCGCTGACGGATGGGCAACTATTTTAAAAGTGCTCTATACTCTGACCATGTGGTCGTACTTACATACAAACATACATACATACACTCACGCCTTTTTCCCATGGGGGTAGGCAGAAACTAAAGAACGCCACTTGCTACGATTCTTGCATACTTCTTTTGCTTCGACCACATTCATACACCTTGTCATACTTACACGCCGGTTGCGAGTACTACGCACCTGACCTTTTTGAAGAACCTCACCAATAAGGTCGGCGTAAGCTTTTCTAGGGCGTCCCGCTCGGCGGTTTCACTGACATTCGCCATATAAATCCCTTTTGTTAGTCGCCTCTCATCCATTCTCTTGACATGCCCAAACCATCTCAGCATATTCTTCTCAATCCTCGTCACTACATCGTCTTTTAAGCCGCAACGTTCTCTTATCACACTATTTCTCAATCTGTCATTCCGAGTTACACCGCACATACTCCGCAAAGAACGCATTTCTACAGCATTTATTTTACTTTCATGTTTCTTCTGCCATACCCAACTTTCACTTCCATACATAAGTGTTGATAGTAACACACCGTGCCTTTTTTGACATCAACTGGTTAGCCACAACCACAACTGCACCATTTACGTTATTTCCCGCATTCACTCTTCTTTCCACATCCGCATCTATCTTACCATCCCTTGTAAACAAACTCATTCACTTGTTCTACACTCTTACCTTCAATCTTAACATCGCATACACATACATCTACATCTCTTTCAAACACCATAACTTTCGTCTTATTTACATTTATTTTCATTCCCTTCAACTTATATGCTTAATGTTACCATGTCTTGCAACTCTTCTGCCGACGATGCAAGTAAAACTTACGTAAGTTGGTCGTACTTACGTAAGTTGAAAACAAATCGAATGCAATTATTCAGAAGACGGTCCAGTTTATTGACCAGATCTGCATTCAGGTCATAATAGCACACATCACCATAATCAATCATAGGAAAAATTAAAGCCTGTACTAGCATCGCTTTCGTATTGGATTTAATCACTGCTTATTTATCCGTGCCTCAGCGAGCACGTAAAGCCGCCTCTCCCGGTTATTATACGAACATGATAATCGGTAACCAGGCAATCCTTAGGATACTGGAATTGCCCAGAAATTGGATAGCGAAGGTCTGATGGTTGTCGTTTCGCAAAAGCTGACCCTGACATAGTTGGGAAAAGCATTGGAGGACGTAGTAAGTAAATAACAATTTATTATGTATAGATTTTTTTTTTGCCTAATATGAGAGGAGATCCGTGCCCAGCAGTGGGACAGTATATGGGTTGATGAGAGATTATTTATAAATGTTTTATAAATTCAATCATTCAATTGTAACTAATCCCTGGTATTACCATTTTCTTGCACTTATCCCAAGTTATTATTAGAGCTCGGTGCAGTACCAACGTCTGTTTTTTTTTCAAACATCTCTATTCTTTCATCTCTATTCTCCATTATTTCATTACTTTGGTCCTTCCATACCATATCGTCTTTCATACAATCCACCCATCTTTTCTTTGGTATTCCTGTTTTATTATATTAATTCACATAATTTTATGCTTAAAACATTTCTGATAACGATTTTCTTCAGTCTTTCTCCGACCCTTTCCCAAACTAGATATATTGGGGTCGGCTTCCAGTCTAACCAGATGCAGCTGAATATCAGTATTTTACACTAAGCGTCTGCCATCAGACCTCTGCAACCCAATTTTTGGGTAACATCGATACTACTATGAGAATAGACTGGTTTTCAGGTTTTTTGGGCTTCTAACTACCACTAACGACTGTCGAGAAAGAGATCACTCGACGAATCCGACTCGGCTGGGCAGCGTTCGGGAAACTTCGCAACGTTTTTTCGTCTACAATACCGCAGTGCCTGAAGACAAACGTCTTTAACCAGTGTGTGTTACCAGTGATGACATACGGCACAGAGACGTGGTCGCTCACTATGGGTCTCGTCAAGAAGCTCAAGGTCACTCAACGAGCTATGGAGAGAGCTATGCTTGGTATTTCTCTACGTGATCAAATCAAGAGAAATGAGGAGATCCGTAGAAGAACGAAAGTTACTGACATAGCTGAAAGACTAAGCAAGCTTAAGTGGCAATGGGCGGGGCACATAGCTCGTAGAACTAATGGCCGCTGGAGCAAAAAGGTTCTCGAGTGGAGACCACGCACCGGAAAGCGCAGTGGGACGGCCTCCAACGAGATGGACCGACGACCTGGTAAAGGTCGTTGTAAGTCGTTGGATGCAGGCGGCTTGTAACCGGTGCTTGTGGAAGTCTATGGGGGAGGCCTTTGTTCAGCAGTGGACTTCCTGTGGCTGATATGATGATGATGATGATGAACGATTTTCATAGGTATTCGTATGACAACCGAAACCGACGACTTTAAATTCTCTCCGAGGCACGGAGGGGTCTTGATGTGTTAATCATGGTCACCCATCCACAGACTAACCGCGACTAGCGCAGCTTAACCTTACAGATCGGTTGATCAGCTTAGTTATTACTTAGCCATGAGCCCCTCCAGCATATCCAGCATGCATAAATCACTGAATTAATAAAATAACAACTGCAATAACATACATTTATGTATGACTAGCTTTTACCCGCGACTACGTATGCCTAGACTTAGTAACACAATTGCTGTCGGATTGTATTCATGGGATAAGAAGTACTTCCTACATAAGTTTTCTGGGAATTCCCACATAATTTTGGGGTAAAATGTGTCCTATTTGTTATTCCCGGTCAGATACTGTGACTGTATGAAATTTCATTCAAATCCCGTAAGAAGTTCTCCTATATTCGTTTTTCCTGGATATTCCCACATTTTTCTAGGGTGAAATATATCCTATGTGTTATTCCCGGTCACATACTACATAATAGAACTATTCGAATAATAATAATATCACGTGTTACTTTTAAATAAATATAAAAGTAAAACTTGAATTGTATAATTACTTATAAGTACATATTTACAATAATGTTAAATAAAGTAAGCCTACTTAAATGAAACAAAAATCTCTACAAATAAAATATTGTAATAAGATGAATAGTTCCAAAAAAATAATCTAACATATCTGTATCGTAATATTCTAGTCATAATCACATATATTTAATATGCGATATATACTTAATAATTCAAATAAATAATGTAAGACAAAGCCTATAATTAACATAATAACATACCTTTATTATTTATTTATTTTTATTTATTCGTTTATTTCAGGCATCCATGGCCCATAGATAAATACCTTACAAACTAACATATATACATTAAATACAAATGTGTTAGTATATAAAACTTAAACCTATGTTAGTAGCACTTCACTGTGCACTAATTGTCTTTGTGCCGTCCTGTGGTACTTGTCCGCGGAAGCGACGGAACACCACGCCCTGCGGCCAAAAGTCTTCTTCCATGACGAGAGGCAGGAAGCAATTTGGTACTCGCACCACGAACGCCTTAAAGTTTACGTTGCGGTGCGACTCCAGCAGCACCACTCTCGGCATGTACCTCGTCTTTTGGCGCACGTACTCTGCGATGTCATCCGCCTTTGTGGTGTAGTGCAGGCGGGAAATGTACACCGGAGTGTTCGGCTTCGCGGCACGAAGACTCACGTTGGGCTCCGTAGGAGCTTTGCCGCAGCGGTTCTTATTATTTTGTGTACGACGCTTCCTCCTCTGCACCGTCACAAAACCATCATCGTCATCAGCTCTATTCGGTGCCTGTTTTGGCATAGGCCTGACACTTCTAGCTACAGGGGCGCTCGCTGTTACGCTGGCGAAATCTTTAAATGGTTTCGCCGGGGCTTCAGACACTGGCAGAGGGACGGGTTGTTTTTAATGTGTGTATTATATAATACCCAATAATTATAATTGGTAACTACCGTAGCTAGTAAAAATAATACTCCTCTCTTCTAAAATTAATGTGCCCTACAGGGTCCATAATTATTCTTGTCTAATTACACCACCTTATTGTACATTATGGTATGCAATAAAGAATATGAATACTATGTGTGTATGAAATTTCATTCAAATCCCGTAAGATATTCGTTTTACGGGATTTCCGGGATACTCCCACATTTTTCTGGGGTAAAATATATCCTATTTGTTATTCCCGGTCACATACTATGTGTGTCTGAAAATTCATTCGAATCCCGTAAGATATTCGTTTTTTGGGATTTCCGGGATATTCCCACATTTTTCTGGGGTAAAATATATCCTATTTGTTATTCCCGGTCACATACTATCATATGTGTGTATGAATATTCATTCAAATCCCGTAAGATATTAGTTTTTCGGGATTTCCGGGATATTCCCACATTTTTCTGGGATAAAAAGCCTATACTTTATTCCGGGTCACATACTATTAGGATAGAAAATTTCATGCAAATCGGTTCAGCCGTTTTTGCGTGATTGAGTAACAAATAATCAAACATCCAAACTTTAACATTTATAATATTAGTATAGTATATACTATACTAATATTATAAATGTATAGTAGTAGTATGTATAGTATAATGTATAGTATAATGTATAGTATAGTATTAGTATGATAACGAAGACTGGGATTCTAATCTACCTAATTAAATCAGTAACACAATTGTACCATGGTCAAACGTGTCAACTATACGTATATACATTATGTAAAGAGAAAATATTCACAGAGGTTCTAAAAATTGTTTGGTCTGAAACACCACGCAATATCGCATTTCAAGAAGCGAAGAATTCACAGATAACAGTGTCACTATAGACTATTGTTTAGTTTATAAAAAAATAATTACCAAGGACCGTGATTTTGTGACGTTTCTTTCATGTGAAGTTTGGCCTGGCAGGTCACGTAAAATTTTATTATAGAAGCAAAAGAAGCATTCATTGTTGTAGAAGTTTATTAAAAGACATGGATTGAAATATAATAAAGAAAGTTTGTAAAAACAAGAATTCATGGACTATGTGGTGATTTTGTGACTAATTCTCTTGAGTAAAGTTTGGTTAGACAAACCACATTCTAAAACAAAAGATGGATTTTATAACAATTTCCTTTTATATTGGTACTGGACTATCTGTTGTGTGTTCCATGGCTTTGTTGGTAACATGGTGTCTACTTCCACGATGGCGTTCACTCCAGAACTTCATCAGTATTAATCATATAATAACGGGAACTATACATTTGTTCACCTATACATTTGGATCTTTCCATTATGTTCCTTTATTACAGATTATTTCATTGCAATATCTAGCGACTATTACAATAAGCTGGTCACTTTGCTCTTCACTCCTCGCATACTTAAGACTCGTTTTCATTTACAATGGTAAAATAACGTGCGAAAAACGAAAAGCAACTTTATTCACGTACATGATAGTTGCTTTTGTTAGAGGAATATGTGATGGAATTCTACCAAATGTATTACAGGTTTCTATAAGATCGAGTATAAATATTTTTTCATTATTCTTTATATCATCTATACTTTTAATGATTTTTATAAGGATTGTAACTTCAGTATTGTCGTGTTGTAATAAAAAGATGTCAAATAGAAAAATTAGTCACGTGATATCGTTACTTGGAGTTGCCATAATATGTGATTCGGTCTATTATATAATATATATGATACGTTATATGTTGGTAGAACTCTTTTTAATATTACACTTACAATATATACTGTACCTAGTATTTATATCTTTATTTTGTTATAGACTGGTGTTTCAAACTGTGTTTGTACTATTTAAAAGTTCATCAATATTACATTGGAAATTATACTTCAGAAAAAGAAGAAATCGTATTTTGCATAGATTGAATTAATGTGAATGTAATGCACATTCTTCATAATTGTTTTATAATGTACGTCGTTCTTTTGCTTTCATCTCTTTTATAATGCTTAGAACTAGTTATTTGGTTGTATTCATCTTGAAAAAAAAAACATACATCCGAATTGAGAACCTCCTCCTTTTTTTGAAGTCGATTTAAAAGTAAATATATATTTTGTTTTTTATTAATGTTACAAAAACCAACTCTGTAGAATCAAGCGTGGTTACCTACGTCTTAGTCGGTACATATTGACATTTTTACATTACATAATCATCACGTCTCTGTCATTTCAGGGTTAGGCGAAGTTGTACAATAGTGCACCAGTGAAACTTTCTTGAATATCTTGCATTGGATGCAGTATTCCTGCATCCAATGCAAGATACTCAAGAAAGTTTAGCCGCGTATTTTAGCAGCCGTAGTTTCCAACCACTATACCAATGAGGAAATAGTTTTTGTATGTATTTCATACATCCTGTGTCTTGAATAAAGATAAAAAAGTACTGCGTTAAAATATTTAGTGATTACCTATATAACAGAAGCACACAACCGCTAGATATGACAGTTAATGTGTGCAAATATTAACTGTTTTATCAAAATAGAATAGTGGCTAAAATAATTATTAAGTACACGACTTTGTACACCGTAATCTCATTTTACAATTAATATTTTTGTCATGAAGTGTCCACGATTTTCTGTGGAAATGCTGTTGAGCAATGAAATATAAAAAAATGGGTGTAAAAATTGCTTGACGCTAATAGGGTACCATTTTGCGAGTCACTTAAGAATAGCACACAACTTTATTCGATGTGCACATGCAAATTATTACATACTTCTAAAAGAAGCAATTCCATTTGATTATAATGTTCTTAATACTATAGAACTAGAGCTGTCAAATCAGACTAAATTAGTTTGCTAGAAATCTATTTTACTTGAAAATGTACAACCATTAATTTGTACCTAAGTCCCAAAAACAGTGAGAATGAATTGTTATACCCAGTCAAATTTATTATAATAACTCCTACAATACTACCCCATTCATTATAATTTGCATTGTAGTGACCCAGCGGTTGTAGTCTTAGTGTTTTTTGAAATACGTAATGTTTTCGTGCCGTATAGATACTGATATTACATAATATGTATTTGCAAACACAAAAGAAATAAAATAAAACAAAATAAAAAATTCTTTAAACTCATCTCTGACTTATTTTTCTAATCAAATGATATACATCTTTGAATATTTCTCATTTTTTAATTATAAAGTATGTATGATAATGCATACTTCTGTTCTACTCAATTGTATGTGTGTAAATGTCGTACCTAGTATATATTAATCCCATCAAAAACATTCTGTAAAAAACTAGCCAAGTCTCGATGGAGCTGCTTGTTTATCTCTAAAAAATAATGAAATCTAGACAAAGTCGTGCCAAGTCTAAGGTTCCTTACTGCGATTTCTTTATTATTTATAGTTAATGTTGTGTGACTTGGCCGATAAGATAATTTAAAATAATTCTATTAATAATAATTTCTAGTATAAAATACTATCTCAATGTTACTTTTTGGTTTCTTAACGTTAGTTTAATTTTTGCACTGTGAATTTATTTAGTTGGATGGGTACCTACACTTAGATAATTGGTCCATGTACCTGCCTAATTGTCATAGACTATCAGCAGAAGAAGGATTTATGCAAGTCTAGCTTATCTAGCTTAGCACAGACCGATTGTCAGTTTCCCCCTGGTCTGCATAGTGTCCGCATTTATAATTCATATCTTCGGTTGACAACGTTTGGTTGAAATGGAATGTTATGTTGTTGAAGTACCGCTCAAATCAAGGACAGCTTGCCTTATCGAATTATACGGTATTTCCACCCATGTGTTATCTTAAATCGAACCTGACGTCAATTTTTAAAGTTATTTAATAGTTAAAAAATTAACTACTTTCCTCCTTCACCATAAAGTTATCAGTAAACAACACTAACTAGATAGGTACAAAAAATAACAACTTTAATCACTATTATTTTAATAGAGTTTTTAGGTAGGTATGTCAACTAATCATATTTTACTTCTAAAATGTTTATAATAAATTCTAACATTATTGTAACAAATCGTTGATTAGAAATTAATAACATACATGCTGTACTAATTAAAATAGTTACGCAATTGTATTTAACATGAATAAACGTTTCCAACATTCGTATATAAATGTTCTGTTATAAATATGTATAAATAAATCAGTTATAGAGAATAATATTGACGGAAGTTTGTGAAAACAATTTGGTCTGAAAGACCACACAATATCGTATGCCAAGTAGAATTCTGACATGGCTTGAAACACGGTATCAAGTTTGTGAAAACTACCTGCGACAAAACCGTGATTTTGTCTCGTAATCAGTCTTAACGAGTTATCATTTATCATCATCCCTGTTATATAAAATACTATAACCACAATCAACAACTACAATTAGTTGATATTTTCAATCGTTGAACCAAACATTGCCACATTGTTGGAATTTTAATTCTTAAATTACTACTTTGAACATTTTTTTGTTTGACTGTACTGTTTTTGACATTTGAACAATAGATTTTAGTATTGCTTTATTGATGGTCCCAGTCGCCGGAAGAAAAATATAAAAAAATGAATCCGGCGACTGGGACCGCGGTTCGAGTTAATTGCGGTCCCGGTCGCCGGAACCCTCCTACTTTAGCGATTTAGATCTAATTTTTCAATAATATCTGTTAATGGGCTAGTGGACTAAATCATAACGTCATTGAATTAAAGTAATATATTCTGTTTTTTTATAAACTTTGATCACTGTTCGGAATATCGATTTCGCATGCCGGTGCAAACGAAATGCATGAATGACGAGAGTGAAACCGCGTGCCACAGCTAGTAAAATGATAAATTAATTGCAATAACATACATACATGTTCATTATGTACACTTAATTCTAATTAACAGACCTATCTAATTAAATCAAAACCATAATTACTATGGTAAAACATATTAAATATACGTAAATAAATTAAATAGAAAACTAGTGTTGGAAAGTTGTGAAAACGGTTTGGTGTGAAAGACCACAATACACAATATTACATTCCAAGAAACGAATAATTTTGCAGTGTTACTATAGACATGGTTTGAAACGTAGTAACAAGTTTGTGAAAACTAACCAAGACTACGACCGTGATTTTTTGACTATGGTTCTTTTAAGGGAAGTTTGCTCGAGCCACGTAAAATCGTTTCCTAACAAGTAAACCAAAACATTCAATACTGTTGTGATAGACTAAACAGAAATAGATGGAAACATAGTAAACAAAGTTTGTGCTGTGATTTTGTGATTAATTCTTTTTAGAGAAGTTTCGAGCAGGCCACATAAAATAACATACTAAGAAGAAATTATTGAATACTTCTACACTATAATAGAGTAAAAGGACATGGATTGAAACTATACTTAAAGGCAGTTTTAGTTAACAATAATACGGACTATGAAACTTTGTCAGGTTCTAGAAGATTAGTCGAGTAGGCCACGCAATATTACATTCAAAGAGAAAAATTCGATAGTGTTACCAAAAAAAACATGAATCTTGAAACAATTTTAAATTATACTGGCACTGTGTTATCTGTTATATGTTCCATAGCTGTATTGGTAACATGGTGTCTACTTCCACGATGGCGTTCACTTCTGAACTTCATCAGTTTGAATCAAATAATAAAAGGAACTTTACATTTACTCTCCCATACAATTGGGAACTCCTTCAGTCATGATGATTTTGACCTATGGGATATTTCAATCCGATATCTGATAACTATTACAATAAGCTGGTCTCTTTGCTCATCTTTTCTCGCATACTTAAGACTCGTTTTCATTTACCATTGTGAAATAACGTGCGAGAAACGAAAAGCAACTGTATTCACATACATGACAGTTGCTTTTGTTAGAGGAATCTGTGATGGAATTATGCCAAACTTGTTACAGTTTCACACAGGATCGCACATAATAGTCACATTTTTTTCATTATTTCTGATATCTTCGATACTTTTAATGATTTTTATAAGGATTGCAGCTTCAGTAATGTCGTGTTGTAATAAAAAAATGTCAAAGAGAAAAATCAGTCACTTGGTATCGTTAATTGGAGTTGCGATAATATGTGATTCGGTCTTATTGGCACAAATCTGTATTATAATGTTCTTCAGTGATAATGTATTAATATACCTAGTATTTATGTTTCTATTTACTCACAGACTAGTGTTTCAAACTATGTTTGTGTTATTGAGAAGGTCATCAATAGTTCATTGGAAATTATACTACAAAAGAAGAGAAAATCATGTTTATAATAATATTCACATGAAATAAATGTGAACTTATTTATTTTTTATGCTTGCAATCATAGTTAGATGGTTCCTCTATTCTTCTTGAGAAATAAATAAACTATTGAAGTATTTTTAAATCTAAATCATGAGGTTGTATACAGTGGACAAAACTATTTTCTTTTATTTATGTGAAGGATTGGTAGTAGGTACGTTGTATGTAACGGTTCTTATCGGTTGACGTCATTATGACGGTAGTGGGAGATTTGTTTATTAATCAGAGTCATGTAAGTTGAGATTACCACACAGTCCATTTTCACGGTTTCCACACTGTACATATTCGGTATTAAGGTTCGATTTGGCAAACCATACTTTATTATAAAACAGGTACAAAAATAACAACTTTAATCACTTTTATTTTAATTGAATTAATATTTTAAGTCAATCATAGTTATCATAAACATATTTAATAAATTCGTACCTACACATATTGTAGCAAATAATTGATTAGAAAAAAAATGTAATCACATACGTACTGTACCAAATAAATTAGTTACATGTTTTTAATTACTACAGTTAAACGTGTCAACCATAATACGTGAATAAGTTGAAGAGAAAATATTTTTTTGAAAAATTCTAGAAACAAACAAGAATTTGTCTAAAAGACTATGCAATTTCGCATTCCAAGAAACAATGATATTGCGTGTGTCGTAACATAGTAAAAAGTTTGTGTAAATTATATAAGTATATCTACCTAGGACTATGCCCGTGACATTGTGACTGTGGTTCTTTTCAGTAAAGTTTGGTAAAGCAGGACACGTAAAATTATATTGTAAGAAGCAAACCAAACCATTCTATACACTGTTGTGATATGGTAAAAAGATATGAATTGAAACACAGAACGTGTGAACACCAAAATGTGTGAAATCAATAAATGGACCAAAGCCGTGATTTTGTGACTGGATCTTTTAAGTGAAGCTTGTTGAGGCAGGCCAGGTAAAATCGCATTCTAAGAAGTAAAGCAAAACATTTGTAACTGTTGCAATAGACTAAAAGTATATGGAATGAAACACGGTACCTACTTAATGTAAAATTTTGATAACATTAAGATGGATGATCTTCTGACTGGTTCTTTAAAGTAAAGTTTAGTCGAGTTGGCCACCCAATATTGCATTCTAAGAAGAGAAACGTTCGACAGTGGTGCCATGGACCCTGATGACATAGATCATACATACATTGGCGCTGGACTATCTGTCGTGTGTTCCATAGCTTTGCTGATAACATGGTGTCTACTTCCACGATGGCGTTCACTCCAGAACTTCATGAGTATTAATCAAATAGTAACAGGAACTTTACATTTGTTCATCTGTGCACTGTGGAACTTCTTTTGTGAAAATAGGTACGATGTTCTTAGCGTTTATGAGCTACGGATTTTTTCAGCGAGATATCTAGAAACTATTTCAATAAGCTGGTCGTTTTGCTCTGCATTCCTCGCATACTTAAGACTAGTTTTCATTAATAATTGTAAAATAACGTGCGAAAAACGAAAAGCAACTGTATTTACATACATGATAGTTGCTTTTGTTAGAGGAATCTGTGATGGTATTATACCAAATTTGCTGCATGAAATAGGACTGGATATTATACTTGTCAATCTATATTCATTATTCCTCATATCGTCTCTGCTTTTAATGATTTTTGTAAGAATTGCAACTTCAGTAATGTCGTGTTGTACTAAAATAATGTCAAAGAGAAAAGCTAGTCATGTGATATCGTTAGTTGGAGTTGCTGTAATATGTGATTCGGTATATTATATAGTATACAACACATATGATACATTTAAAATATTCTTTTTATCAATTTATTTCAATGAATATGTATACCTAGTATTTATGTTTTTATTTAGTTATAGACTGGTGTTTCAAACTGTGTTTGTGCTATTTAGAAGATCATCAATAGTTCATTGGAAATTATACTTCAGAAAAAGAAGAAATCGTGTTTGTAATAATATTCAAATTATATGAATGTGTACTTTATTGTTTTTGTTGTGACTGTTTTAGTTTTTGTGCTGAGCATCGTATTTAGATTATTGGTTCATGTAAATTTTCCTAGGCCAGCATGTTGGACCATTAGGGCCACCATCCACCCCCTGAATCTGAGGGGAGACACGTGCCCAACAGTGGGCATACACAGGTTGATGATGATGTAATTTTTCCTTGTATTATCCCCACCTATTTTAAAATATTAGTTTTAACTTTTCAAAAGTACTTATTTTAATGGTCGAAGTGAAATAAAACATTTGACTTTGACTTAAACATCACGACTGTATTCCTCAAAGGGTTAGATAGAGTTGTTAACACACCCCTGGCTGTGTACCTGGAGCAAACTGTGGGTGTATAACAGTATATACACCAACATTTCACTGGTATATTTGGGTTCTTTGTAATAGGGGGCGAGCCTATTACTACCATTAACCGGGCACAAATGCAAAGTCCGAGCTGCTATTGAGAATTTCATAGAAAAAACCATAAACGGTTTGCTCGACCTGGGAATCAAACCCAGGACCTGAGGCGTAGTCATCTTTCAACTAGTAGGCTAAATATTAAATAAAAACTTTAATCGCTATTTTACTTATCGAGGTAGTATCAATTGTCAATTTACCATAGATTAATACACATCACGTGTATGTTTTTACAACACGCACAAGCCTAATCATTATCACTACATATATTACCTATTAATTAAAATCCCGTCAAGTAATCCGCTATGACTATGCCTTTTGCCTGGTACAGTGGTACCCATTTATTGTTGAGTTTTGGAATATCATGTATCATCATATCAGCCTATCGCAGTTCACTGCTGGATATAAGCCTCTCCCAAATCACGTCACAACACCCGGTTCTCCTACTACTATTTTTGTAAACTGAGTGACGCAAATAAGAAACCAAAAGAGAAAAAAAGAAATGAATTACGGTTTTCAAAACACAAAAGCATGAGTAAATAGCTGTATAAATTTGAAATTGGAATTCCTAACCAAAGAGGAGATATTTGAGGTCAATGTGGCCAATCGACAAAACGCCAATTTCATATGTAAGCATCGTTATTGTGACTCTTTGTCTATTCCGTGTCTCACGAAACATCTATACTGTGTGCATTTGAGCAAGTAACTAAATTTTCATGGCGAATTTCACGGATCCTATGAATAGGGCAAGTGAAGGCATATCTTTTAATGGGTACGTCAACTAAATCATCACGTTAAGCATATCATAAGGTTATGCAATCACTTATTAAACTCTGTTTTTTACAAACTTTCATCATTGATCACAGAATACCAAGCAGTTGCATTTATGGCATAATAAAATGCATTATATGTCCGACAAACAATACATTTACCTTCCGGAACGAGAGTGAAACCGCTTGCAAAAGCTAGTGAAATGATAAATTCATTGCAATAACATTTATGTACAATTCTACATACATGTTCATTACGTGAACTGAGTTCTAATTAACGGGGCTACTTAATTAAATCAGTAACACACTCATAATTACTATGGTTAAACGTGGTAAATAAATTAAATAGAAAAATAGTGCCGGAAGCTTGTGAAAATAGTTTGTTGTGAAAGACCACGAAATATAATTATTTGCCAGTGTCACTATAGACTACTATAGTGTTATGATTATTAAGGCTATATACCTTTAGTGTTATGGTTACAAAAGTTTACGGTGTGAAACATAGCAACAAGTTTTTAAAATTTATAACAACAGGACTATTGGCCGTGACTTTGTGACTGTGATTCTTTTAAGTAATATTTGGTCGAGCAGGCCACGTAGAAATACTTTCTAAGACGCAAACCAAAGCAGCCAATACTGTCTTAATATACTACAAAGATAATATATGAATGGAAACACAGAAACGAAAATTTTGGGACTGGACCTTTTAAGTAAAGCTTGGTCGGGAAGGCCAAGTAGCATTCTAAGAAGCAAAGGAAAATATTTATAACTGTCACAATAGACTGCAAGGAAGAGTTTGAAAAAAAAAAGTACTTAATATAAATTTTTGATAACAATAAGAGGGTCGGTGTGACTAGGTCTAATATAAATAGTGCATTCCGAGAAGAGAAACAATCGATTTTGCCTTTGACCCTGAAGAAATGAAAATCGAAATATTTTTTATTTACACTGGCACTGGACTATCTGTTGTGTGTTCCATAGCTTTGTTGGTAACATGGTGTCTACTTCCACGATGGCGTTCACTCCAGAACTTCATCAGTATAAATCTAATAATAACAGGAACTATATGTTTGCTTCTCATAATGTACGTCAACATTTGTTATGAATTTCACTATATTTGCGGCGACTTTTTTGACATTTATGTTAGGGATATATATGCTATTTCATGTTTTTTTCTGATAACTATTACAATAAGCTGGTCACTCTGCTCTTCATTGCTCGCATACTTAAGACTTGTATTTATTGACAATGGTAAAATAACGAGCGAAAAACGAAAAGCAACTGTATTCACATACATGATAGTTGTTATAGTAATATGTACTGGGACTGTACATAATTTCTTTCGGTTTGAGTCTGACGCAGACAGAGATACGGAACATATAGGATATAATGTGTACATATTATATTTTCCAATATTTTGTATAATGTCAATCATTTTAGTGATTTTTACAAGGATTGTAGCTTCAGTATTGTCGTGCTGTAATAAAAAAACATCTAAGAGAAAAATGAGTCACATGATATCATTAATTGGAGTTGCGGTAATATGTGATTCGGTATTATTGGTACAACTCGTTATTTTAATATTTTTACGAAGTCGAATCTTATACATAGCAGGTTCGCTTATATTTACTCATAGACTAGTGTTACAAACTGTATTTGTGCTATTTAGAAAATCGTCAATAGTTCATTGGAAATTATACTTCAACAAAAAGAGAAGAATTCGTATTTATAATAATATCCAACTAATGTGAATAACATTTCATTACTTATTATACTTGGAACTAAAGTTATTCGGTTTCTCCATTCATCTTGAGAAATAAACAAATAATTAAAGTAATTGTATGTTATAAGCAAACTTTTACACACGTATAGCTACGAGTAGATGCATGTGGTTAACATTAGAGAAAGATAAAGTATAAACTTGTTTTCCTCTCATTGTCCGCGCAGATTCGATTAAAAAATAGTGCTATAATTCATTTTAATAATTAAGGTCAGTGTTGACAGTTTATAGAAATGGGCCACCCTGATGAATAGGGTCTTCGGTAGCAAAAAAGACGATGTAGAGACAAGAATTGCGAAGAATAATGATAAGATGGTTTGGGCACGTCGAGAGAATGGATGAAAGACGACTAAAAAAAGAAATTGGTATGGTGAATGTCAGGGGTACTCCGAGGAGGCGCCCTAAAAAGACTTAGCAACTATCTTATTGAGGTGTTCTTTTGAAAGATCAGCTGCGTAGTACTAGCAACAGCCATGTATGTATGAATGTTGACGGAGCAAAAGAAGTATGCAAGAATTCTAGCAAGTGGCCTTCTTTAATTTCCGCGACTGGAGTGTAAATTATCACGCTATTAAGGAACAAATATTAAAGAATTTACCCTCTCGGAGTTCATGAGATATACCTTTTTTTTTTCTTTTCGGGTTGGGAAATACGCTTTATGCATGTCACCCCGCTCGGGGACGCGGGAAGTTTATGTCAGGCTCTCCGGCCAAGTGGCTAGCATACCGACTAAAACCAGTACCACTTCCACCTTGCGCATAGTTGGTGAGATCCCGGGAATCGCTCTCGCATGAATAGAATAGAATATTTTATTTCCACAGAATGTAGGTAGTACAATAAGATGTTTTAAAGTTTTTTAGGAATCCATGTACAGACGCCAGCAGATCAAGCTATCCAAAACTGTCGAATTTTCCCAATTGAATATGAACCATATCGTTTTGTTTTAAAGTTGAAAATCAATCAAATAAATTTGACAGATTGTGGTGGCTTGATGTGCTGGGCTCTGTACATTCTGCCATAAAAGCATTTATGGCATAATAAAATGCATTGTATATCTACAGTCATTTACCTTCCGGAACGAGAGTAAAACCGCGCGCAAAACCTAGTGAAATGATAAATTAATTGCAATAACATTTACGTACAATTCTACATACATGTTTATTACGTAGCATGAGTTCTAATTAACGGGGCTACTTAATTAAATCAGTAACACAATCATAATTGCTATGGTTAAACGTGGTAAATATACGTAAATAAATCGAATAAAATAATAGTGCCGCAAGCATGTGAAAATAGTTTGTTGTGAAAGACCGCGCAGTATTGCATTCTAAGAAACGAATTATTCAGCAGTGTCACTACAGACAACTAGTGTTATGATTATTAAAGATATATACAGTGTTACGGTTACAATAGGTTATGGTTTGAAACATAGCAACAAGTTTTTTAAATTTAGAACCACCTGGGACTATGGCCGTGACTTTGTAACTGTGTTTCTTTAAAGTTTTAAGTAACATTTGGTCGAACAGGCCACGCAATATTGCATTCCGAGGAGAGAAACAATCGATACTGTTGCTATGGACCCTGAAGACATGGATCTCGAAACATTTTTTAATTACACTGGCACTGGACTATCTGTTGTGTGTTCCATAGCTTTGTTGGTAACATGGTGTCTACTTCCTCGATGGCGTTCACTCCAGAACTTCGTCAGTATAAATCTAATTATAATAGGAACTTTACAATTGTTCACCTATGCATTATGGTACTTACTTTGTCAAAATGTTCTCTATTATTGCTTCTATTTTTATAACCTACGGATTATTTCATTAGAATATCTAGCAACCATTTCAATAAGCTGGTCACTTTGCTCTTCACTCCTCGCATACTTAAGACTTGTTTTCATTTACAATGGTAAAATAACGAACGAGAAACGAAAAGCTACTTTATTCACATACATGATAGTTGCTTTTGTTAGAGGAATCTGTAATGGAATACTACCAAATTTTTACATAAATTTGACTTACAGAGGTTCAGATGTCACGACTTTTCCATTACTCCTGATATCTTCTTTACTTTTAATTATTTTTATAAGGATTGTAACTTCGGTAATGTCATGTTGTAATAAAAAAATGTCAAAGAGAAATATGTGGCACGTGATGTCGTTAATTGGAGTAGCTATAATGTGTGACTCCGTCTATTATATATTATTTATGTTTTGTTATGTATTCGAACGATTTTTGACTAACTGGTACTTCAATTATGAATTTTACCTAGTATTTACGTTTTTATTTAATCATAGGCTGGTGTTCCAAACTGTATTTGTGTTATTTAGAAGATCATCAATAGTTCATTGGAAATTATATTTAAAAAAAAGAAGAAATCGTGTTTATAATAATATTCAAATGATGTGAATGTATGCTTTATTACTTTTTATGCTTAGAAGTATATGGGCTATGGCCTAATCCCTCTCAATCTGCGAGAGGAGACCCGTGCCCAGCAGTGGGACAGTATATGGGTTGATGATGATGATGATGATGCTTCGAAGTATAGTAAATTGGTTGTCTCAACCATCTTGAGAAGTAAATAAGTCATTTAATTTAAATTTCCCAAAGAATTGTGAAAGTGGGAATCAGATTTTGTCAAAGTCAAAAAAGCGAGTTATGGACTGTAAAGTTGGGCCCTCTGTTCTCATATAGATTGACAGGTTAATTTGTATCCGTGCCACATATTCGGGCTATTTGTAAAAAATGGGGTTAATAATTATGTATATTGGCTCGAAGATTTGCTCGGTGTACTAAATCAAGATTACGCTTATTGTTAGAGTTTATTATATTATATTACGACACCGGTAATCTTTGGGCCATCTACTCGAAAAGGTCGCTGGATGCTCTACGATTCCAATATAATAATGCTTTTAGGACGCTGTTGTGCCTACCTCGTTATTGCAGTGCCTCAGAAATGTTCGCTGTTAACAATACCGGTGGTTATCAAGCTATCTTCCACAAAAAAAATGGCATCACTCCTGATCAGAATAAGAGGCAGTCACAATAGCATCCTGAAAGTCAGTATAAGGCAATTGGTGAGAAGACTTATACCCGAGTTGCTATTTTCCATAAGTATCTAGGTGAGGGGTGGTCTTCTCATTAATTTCGTGTTTAGTTTTAAGTTACTAATAATAGTGTTTTAAATACAAAGCTAACAAATAATTTTATGGATGTATTATTTAAAAAATATTAATCAGGATAAAAAAGGTTTTGAATTTTTTGTGATTCATATTCAGTAACAGTCATAGCTACCTCCTTTAATAAGTGTTAAGCCATGGTTACTCGATATGTAACAGTTTGTAGGTATACAGTGGCCAAAATTATTGTTATCGTTATTTATTCAACTCAATTCCATTATTGTATTAATATTTGTCATAAAGTGACCCCGATTTTCTACGAAAATGCAATAATTTTTGGGGTGACAATCGTTTGAGGCAAATTGGGTACCGCTTTGAGCATCACTTATGGATAGTATAATTTTATCTGTTAGGCACATTTATTAAAGAAGCAATTAGGTATATTGGGTTATAATGATTTTACTATTATTATTATCGGCCTATAAATATAGCTGCCATATTAGACATAATTTTTGAAAGAAAATTTTAGCTGAAAATTTTATTGTGTTCCGTTTGTTTGTACCAAAATTTACGATTTCACTCGAAGTTAATACTCATATTAACTTCTAAAAGACATCTTTTAGGAATTATATGCTATTGAGATGTTACATAACTTCTACAAGATCATTTTGTCAGCCATTATCAATTCAGGGTACGTAGTATTAGATAGTCTGTGGTTGTAGTCTATTATGTTAATAATACCTACAGGTACTGGGCTAAATTATATTACACCTCTAAATTAGTAGACATACAATATAAATAGTTCTCGTTGCCGCCGCTGGGTCCTCACATAGCCGACTTATTTTTCATAGGTAAGTAATTGAATTTATTAATAATACACACAACGAAACGAAACATTTTTAGATATTTATCACATGGAAGTGATGAATACGTTTTTTCTATTCGAATTGTAGCGCTTACTCCTCAACTAGTCAAGCGACTGAAGCGGTCTCTAGTTTGTAATAATAACTCAATGTTACTGGTATAATTTTTGCACAAAGCATTCATGCGGTTGGATTGGTACATTTAGATTATTGGTTCATGGTTTTGTCATACTGTCAGTAGCAGGAAGACTGTTTATTAGTCAGATTCATGCAAGTCGAGCTTATCGTCAAGTCCGTTTGCTCAGTTTCCACATGGGCCATATCTTCGGGTTGTCGATAACGTTTGATTTGATGGCATCAAGGAGTACCTATGTTGTTCAAGTAGCGTTAAATTGAGATCAGCATATTTATTGTTGTTCAAGATGTCGATGCTCTCAGTTCCTCTTTATTTATATGAATGGTGGCGTGATTGAGTGGCTCGCGAATTCTAATCCCGCACACATTAAAAATGCTGTACGACTATAGGTGCTTTCTAGGAGTCTAGATGATTGTGTATGTGAGAATTAGTGTCATTGTCAAACAGAGGTAGAGCAGAAAATTCTAGTATAAGTATTAAAAAAAAAATATTATTAATATATTTATAATTAAATAAATATATAATTGTTGGTAAGTCGCACAAAATTATAGACTTTAACTAGTTTTCTTAGTATGACCCAGGTGTTAAAGTTGCCTCATCCATTTTTTAAATATATCTACCTAAATTTCGACGGTAAATTTTACGTCTCATGGGGGTGACCCTATAGTCTCAGCTACTACTGAGAATATTCGAACAGAAAGATCTAATACTTTACAATTTGCTTGAGCTGGGAATCGTAGATACCTCAGCAACTTAACCTACTTACTACATTATGTAAATTATTTATATTTCATTATAGTTAGTTAATTATCTTTTACCTATCTCTAGGGAAAACCACTCACTAGCACAATACCGCATAATTTTACTTTAATATTAGCACCACAAGAAACAATGTTAAACAATAGTCATAAAAACTAATTATCTATGCAAGAATCGCTGAAACAAGGGCGGGTTTACAATTAAAACGTGTCCCGTGGGATATCACTCTTTGGAACTACTTTGTTAATTTATCTAAACCAATTACGCAAGTGCGCCGCAACACCACTGGGATGGCAATTCTATTATTTTACGCTTAAATGAAAACGTACGAACGCTAAAACAATTGACAAGCATTGTGTTGGTAAGAAAATAAAACGATGTTTTCTTGAAAATAAAACGGTTTCTTCTTGTTATGAGAATATGCAACAGGACATTGCGGCCTAAGTATCTATGTTTAACTTCAATCTCTAAAGCTAAGCGATATACAAACCTGCCAACAATGTGAGGAGGCTGGTGAAACGTTACTTCACCTTCTGGGGGAATATGAACCTGAGTCCATATTCCCCCAGAAGGTGAAGTAACGTTTGATAATAATAATAATTAAATTATATCTGAATATAATTTAATTATTATTATTATCAGTTGTCATTCCACTGCAGGGTATAAAACTTTCCTTCTCTCCTTTCATTTCTCACGGCAGGCAGACACGGCTAGTCTTGTCTAGGCCTGCCGCGCTGCCGTCTGCCATTTTCTGGGACTCACTCGGTACTTTCCTTATCCCTCAGCTCATTTGATATGCGGCAGACATGTCCAGCCCAGTTCCACTTCAAGCTAGCAGTTTTTTAGCTATTTGATGCGGTCTGCTAATTTGCCTCCCATCATACTGCGCTTCATGGTTTGCTAGCAAAACCGTAAGTGGGAACGATGTTTTGCCAGCAGGTCAAGCTATCCATAACTGTCAAAATTTCCCAATTGAATATGAACCTTATATGTTCGCATTAAAGTTGAAAATCAATCAAAGAAATTTGACAGATTGTGATACCTTTATGTGCTGGCCTCTGTACAATCACTTACTAAAAGTCAAAAGCGATTTTTTCGCGAAATGACGATTGTCTCTTTGAGATTATACTAATTTCATTATAGTATAGTTTCCAAAATACGTAAAACCATACAAATTCAGTCAATACATTAAAATAAAATCACTAGAATTACGCTAAGTGTATTCATATTGATGCTTGTAACTGTACCTATACCCTAGGGTTGTCATAGATGTGAGCAAAGAGGATTATTGTTTACTAGTATCACTAAAATTTCCAGATGAACATGGGACGCTGAAGGCATGTATGGCAAAAGGTTCGGTCCACGGAATCTAATGAAATTCTCAACAAAAAAAGAACTACCTCGTCTATTGGTTGCAACGCGGCTACTGCGCAAGAGGTCCTGAGTTAGATTCCTCGGCCAAGCAGTACTAATAGGGATTTTCTGAGAAATTCCCAGTAACTCAGAGTTTTGATTCGTGCTTATATTAATGGCAAGGGCCCCATAAAACGTCCTATGCTACTTATAATATTTTAAATGTGATAGTTAGTGAGGATGGATGGATATTTGTTACTCTTTCACGCTAAAACTACTGAACGAATTTTGAAGAAACTACAGTATTATTATATTTTATAGATCAGAATAACATATAGGCTATAATTTATAACGATTTTAAGTTAGTTAGCCAAATTACAAAGATAATTAAAAGTAACTTTTCCACGCGAACGAAGTCGCGGGCAGAAGCTAATGGCGAACTATAAGGTGGACAGCACAATGCACTGCCCTTTGTTTATTTTTTATCGTACGGAAAGCCTCATGGGCCATCTACTACCTGGGGAGGTGAGTGATGCTTTATTTGGTGGCAGGTATGTTGGACTCCTACTGACCAAAAACTGCACTCGCTTTCTTTACATGTTCCGGTCATGGGATTCAGTACACAGCCTGCTTAGCCTTTCAGGGAATACATGATGCACAATAACTTAAGTGCTAATTAATTTAAATCATTTCACTACTAAAGTCGAAGTCAAACATTTTATTTCAATAAGACCATTACGGCACTTTTGAAAAGTCATAACTAGCTGCACGGTTCCAAAAAGTGGGTCTTATGGAGAAGAACTGGCAAGAAACTCCATAGACACTCTTTAAAAAAAAACATGATTACAGTGTTCATCAGTCATCTTGGTTTACAGTCGAAATCTGAATAGTTCATGAGAACAATGCAGTTTGACTAACTAAACAAAACCAGTAAAAATTCTATAACCATTCATCTACTAGACATAAACACAAAAGCTATCTACGATAACATATCATGAACAAAACTAATTTGCGACTTCCCGCGCCTGAGCACCGAAATGCTACTGAGAGCGGAATCGTTACGTCCTCGTGTCGTTGGGGAATTTTCTAATTACGTTTTCAAAGACACCTCGTTTGTTGAACATGTGACATTCGGAGTGAAAAAGGTCACGTATAGAAAATTGGAAATCCAACTGGGACGGGACGTGGACGTTACGGCGCCAGAAATTTGCCTCCAGACTTTCCTATTAACGAATCTAATTTGTTGGATTGTCGAGAATAGCTTTTGATTTTTTTAGGACGCTTTTTTGTTTGACCCGATTTTTAATGTATTGTTGTAAATATTTTGCGGAAATTAATTTTAATCAATTTATTTCTTAAGACCTGTATTTTCAATGATTTCGGAGATCGTTTTTTTTCCTGATATTTTGTACTGTTCGAACTGTATTAGGAACTTGAACGAAAGGAGCATAATATTGTGCTTAAATTCGATTACTAAATCTAGATCTCCTTTTTAAAAAATAGGTAAGAATTATTAGGTGTTTAATAAATATTTTATGAACGCAATTGTTTCTTTTATTGCCTAATTGCTTATGTTTTAACCCCATATTTATAACTAAGATGTCCTTCTTGGTGTCTATCAATCCAGGTAAGGTATTCCGGCTTTATTAATTAAAATTTAAGATAATTTAAACAGTATATCAATATTCAACACCTCCAATAAAGCAATTCTATTATATATTCTAACAAACTTTATCACATGGAATTTTCTCTTTGCCCCCATTATGGGACACCATCTGCGCATCCCTATTGCAAAATAATTAGTCTAAAAGTAAATTATGCACCCTTTAAACTGCATTAAATTTAGGCAAATAGAGTGAGTTTAAAATATATATCAGAGGGCCACATGGCATGTGTTTTAAAATATATTTTCTTATGAGTTGCATCAAACTTAAAAATATAAAAGGGGAGGGGAACGATATGATATTGTGCAGAGCTCCTGGCGACGGTTTTTATTACATGTGCTTGAAGCAATTTTAATCATAATTTAAAGAATGGTTATTAGGTACTGTTGGGTTGGAAGATTATTATTAAAAAAAACGTATAATATTACCTAAAATTGTTGCGCATTTATATAAATAAAATTTACAAAATTTAAAGAGTCACATTTTGATTGAATAATCTGTATAAGTTTTAATTCCAAACTAAATACTTATTCTTTAGGTAGTTGGTAAAGTTAATGTAGTATGTAACATACTATAAACTATAGCATATAATAATTGTCGTCATGTTCATAAAAACAAATTATTTTTATTTTTCTGTCGTACGTCACCCTATATATTCTATTCACACATAATAGTCCAAAATTGCGTCACTTTTCTTTGCAGAATGGCTGAAAAACACTCAGAATGGCGCGTGTCTGTACAATTGACCGAATGGGAACAATTATTCGCACGGCGGAAACTGTGGGGCTGCGGGCGCAAAAAAAGAAATATTTATTCACCGGGAGCAATCATGGCGAATAAAACGATCACATGCTACGTTCGTGAATGTGTCTGCAGCTATTGATGCAAAAATATACTAATCTTTTATACATTTTGAAGACTTTTCATTTGGAAGACATCTTCTTTTTTCAACATTTCGTCATGACAACAACTTAATAGTTTATGTCGCATACCTATAGTCATAGTTAGGCTCACATCGTCATATTTTGAGGAAATAGCCTTTATACATGGTTATTGGTTATATACATATATCTACAACATTATTATTAGTATATGCGAAACCTTAAAACACGTGTCTAGTATTTTTATGTAAATAATCTATGTACAAAATTTCAAAACTTGTATCATGAAAAATCACAAAGTTATAAGCTTGTTAAGACCCACCTGGTTGTCCGTACGAAAACATGCTCATCACGCGCGGGCGCCGCCCCGCGCTCGCGTCGTCGCGGCGCTCATTGATAATAATGTGGCAGTAGGTACCTACCCGTACGGCGATTTCCGATTGCATTGTATTTAACTGATGATACATCACACTTTCCACATTTTCCATCACACTTGCAGTCCTTGAACTGTCGTAATGATCTAGTGTAGGTAGACATTAATAAGTACTTTATTTGTAAATGCAGCCGTAAGTGATTAAATGTAGTCAATGCGATATGTTGCACCTTATACCAAACACTGTAAGTTCAAAATGGATGAAAAGTGTTAAACATCGCACTACTTAACCACAACAGGCTGTAGGTACAAATAAAAACGTGTGTTCATGTGTGTGACGATACTTTAATGTCAGATAGCTCCTCGTGCCGCACTGCCAGGAATACGTTATCACTTATCACCACAAACCGCTAGTATCCGTACCATTTCTTACACGAACACTATGCTTTTTACATACGATAGGTACACGTCAACCGAAACACAACTGCCGCGCGCTCGCGTTATCACCACAAACCGCTACTGTACGTACCATTTCTTAAACGAACACTACCTATGCTTTTTACATACGATAGGTACAGATCAACCGAAATGCTTGCGCTCGCGGTCGCGCTCTCGTTTTGTACCTACTTATCTGAACGGGAGCGACATACGTGCACACTTCCCTATAGCTGCCGGGCGACTGAAGTGGTTGCCTGGTTGGTTCACCCCCGGGCCCCGCCCGCCCCACTGCGCCCGCGCTGACCGCTCAGTGTCAGTGACCTGTGTTGCGCGCATATGATTGCGATTAGGTACTTAGTGTCGCTCGGTGTCCTACTCGTAACATTTTTTTAATGTTTTTGGGACAAAATATAACATGATGTAAAAATTATTGGAATCGATTCAGTTACTGATTCTGAACCAACTATATTCAGGTTTCGCATATACTAATAATAATGTTGTATAAGCAACCGAGAACTGACCACTGGGGCAAAAAGGTTCTAGGGAAAACGCGGTGTACAATGGTCTCCAATGAGATGGACGTACGACCTGGTAAGTGGTTGGCTAGTGGTAGCTGGGAGTCCAGTCCTTGTGTATGGGGGAGGCCTTGTTCAGCAGTGAACATCTTTTGGCTGATATTATGTTGATGAATTTTATCATGATCATTACATTTTTCCGTATAGAAAAATTATCTCTCGCTTAAACGGTGAAAAAAATATTGTGAGGAAACCAGCTGCATGCATCTCATTCTGTGAGAGGAGAGCCGTGCTCAACAGTGGGATAGTATATGTGTTGATGATGATGACCGATTAACCCTGGAGATGCTGTGACAGGGACTTAATGTGAGAATGGACCGAATGGAAAATATTTAATTTTTTTAACATTAGAGTTGTTACCCTGCCTGTACAAACAAACTGTTAGAATCAAAATATTTCCATAACCTAGTTTGACCGACAACATAACATTTGGCAAATAAATGTATGTTTTGCCAGTTTCGCTCTAATTTTATCGTTCTGTATTAATTTATGGAATATATAATGACCATCCCAGAACTCATAGGAAATTTTCAAACAAATCATTTTACACATGAATGAAAATGACCCTTTACTTAGGAAACCCAGAAAATTGTTTCAATAGGATAATTGAAATCCAAGTCAATATTTTGCTCTCTATTTTAGGACAGTTGTTAGGTATACCATAGTTAGAAGACCAGGTTTTTTAGATATTGGTAAAGACATTTAAATATTACTTCCCGTAGACAAGATATCACCAACAAAATCGTTATGTCGGTATTACTTATTTCCAATTGGTAACAAAATATCTTTATTGTCGCTGTGTGTTTTTCATATAAATGTCACCCTGACAAAAATAAAACAAAATCAAAATCAAATCAGTAATGTTTCTATTTTCCGCTCTATAATTATTGATAATGTAGACACAGAATCAGAATCAGAATTTATTTGTAAAACACAGGTATATACAAGTATAGGTCTTACATGGTAAAGAGTCCGCTATGTTTTGTCAATAAGACATACAAATATTACTTAAAAATTGGTATTGTTAAATTACAATTACAAATTTAAAATTATTATAAACAAACAATTTTATCACAATATATATGTTATTTATATTGAAACGTCGTTCAAGAAATCATCTATTTTGTAATAACATTTATCAATAAGTAGCTTATTAAGTTCCTTTTTAAATTTTAGTAATGGCATATTTTTAATGACATCCGGTATTTTATTATAAATTTTTGGAGCATTGCCAAAAAAACTTTTATGCATTAAGGACGTTTTACATTTAACATTACATAGTTTATTGAAATATTGAGTACGTAATGGATTTTTTCTGACTGCAGATAAGCTCACAAATAAATGTGGGTTCGATTTCACAAACAATGCTGTTTCCATTATATACATTGCTGTTAGTGTTAATATTCTTAGCGTTTTGAAATGTGGAACACAGCTATCTGTTGTTTTCAAACCACACATTGACCTCACACATCTTTTCTGCATTTTAAATACAAACTCCCTATTAGTTGACTGCCCCCAGAAAATAATGCCGTACCTTAAAACAGAAGCTACAAGTCCATGGTATGCCACACACACACAGGTATAAAGCCCTAATAGTTATTTCCACTCATCCAGATTTTTCACAACTGTCTTAGAGTCGGCTTACTTAAGCGACTGTCTTCAGACCTCCGTAATCCAAGTTCTGGGCAACACCGGAAGAAAACCAGTTTTCAGGCACGAACACCTATGGCAGTTACAAGTAACGATAGCCTTAAGTGTTAGTATTACAACTGGGAGCAACAGCTTCACTTACTATCCGAGGTATGTCAGGGTCTCGATGCGTAGAATGAATGGAATGTAAGAATGGTCACTCATGTGACCGCGGCTAGCGCAGCTTAACTTTACAAATCGGTTGACCAGCATAGTTATTACATAGTCACGAGGTTTTCTAATATCTATAAGTATTAATCTCTATTAGGCCTACGTAATAGCTAGACTGCGGATATAATTTTGTCAGTCGCTCTAGACGCGGGCACACTTCCGCCAATTCATGGAAACGCTTCAATTCCAATGCCTACTACTACATAAGATGATGTTCGTACACGCGCAGATGTGTGCGTAAAATGCACTAAAATGGTTTAGCAGACAACAAACGCTCCTACGAAGTGCCTTTCTGTATATAGTACTTTTGGTGTTCTGTGGTGGTAGGTAATACTGTTATTCCACCGAATCTGGAAGCCAATCGCAATGAAGATGGGAAAATACTGGATGATGCGACTTCTCCATGACCTAGGGACTCCTGATGTTGTGCGGATGGCCACTATTTGATTATCGAAAGGTCTATATCAGCTGATATAGACCTTTCGACTTTTGCAGATAAAATCCTCGAATATCTTGAACAGTGTTTCGTTTTTTCCTTTTCTTTCGTGAGATCGCCTCATCAAGAACAAATTTATGATAAAAGACCAGAACCAAACCAATATTTGATTTATCTTGGTAAGATTAAAAGTGCTATAAAATGAAATGGTTATAGCGTGATCAATAATTTGACTGCTAATGGAGACGATAACAGAAGAAAAATAACCGAATAAGGAATACTCCGTTCAATAGGAATCTGTTTAAAGTATTCTCGTTATTTCACTTACTTTTCTTATGGGATATAAATTCTATCTGAGCAATTACTTTCCTTTTAGGCAAATTAACAAGCCGACTAACCATAGAAATTCAATTCGACCAAATCTGTATGTAAATGTATTGTAATTGTAGGGCCAATATTCGAATTACAATTTCTGTTTATTAACCATGTAACACTGAAATTTATGTTCGCTTCTCCAACGCCTGTTTCTCTAGCATAATTTTGTTTATACGTTTTAAACGGTAGGTTCGGTTGTGTGATGTTGTTATGTAGAAAATACATCGCGTGTATATTTTGGAAATATGCGATGTAAAAAATGTTTTGGGAGCACTGAGAGTAATTTGTGTAGAAAAATAACATTATGAGCAAGAAAAATGTTTTTCAGAGATTTTGGGCATATTAGAAAAGAAAAAATATACCTTACCCGTGACCATGGACGCTGTAAAGGGTCCGAAACGTCGAGATTAATAATATTAATATACGCAATAAAATCTGTAAAAAGTAGCCGTAAAAAGTAGTTTTATTTCAATTTCGCGTAAATGTCAGAAATCAATATAATTATATACCCATTTGAGAATTTCGTAAATTAATCAATCTGGGAATCTAACACTAAATCTAATCCTCGTGCTCATCATCCTCGCTTGTAACCATTCTAGGTCATTGATGCAGATAATAGAAATCCCTACTAATATATTGATTTCTGACATTTACGCGAATATTATACATTGAAATAAAACTACTTTTACGGATTTTAAGGTCCGAAACGTCGGGATTAATAATATCAATATACGCGATAAAATCCGTAAAAGTAGTTTTATTTCAATCCCTACTAATATTATAAATACGAAAGTAACTCCGTCTAACTGTTACGCTTTCACGCCAATTCAAAAATTCAAGCTAAATTTTATGTTTCATTATTATTCCCTTTATTTATTTATACTAATACATATTTTTTTTTATTTTTAAATATTTTATCGATGTCTTCACATTTCATGACTATAAATATTGTTGTTTTCCTGCGGTGTGGTGTGAGAATTTTTTTAAAAACAAAATGTTGGCTACATTTTGTCTCAAAAAATCCAATTTCCTTCCTCAGGATGTCCATCTATCGCCATGTCAACTTTAATCATATATAAATCTGTTCCATGGTTTAGACAGATGGATAATTTTGCATTCTAAGTATGGATTTCACCTTTGAAAGCTTACATTAATTCTCATTTATAATCTAGACGTAATATCGGAAAAGTCTTTATGAAATCCGTAATTAGTCACATACATTGATAAGCTTATCAGAACCCTACCGCCATTTTGTTTTATGACTCGTTTTAATTCTGATATTGTAAGGTCGTAAGCCTCCGCCTGACGTCATAATTAAGCTGATTGCAATCGAGGATTATGCTTAATCTGAGTACTAATGTTGTATTTACCCTATCCCTCTTCGTATAAGTACCAGATTTCGGATATACCTAAAGATGATAGGTACAAATAGATGTTTGTGTTTTACTTTGTTGTAAGTCAACTACTCCTAGGATCGTTTCTTTCTGAAATTTCATATTTGCAAGTTGGTAAGTGATATTATACAATTAATTAAAAATTATGTTAAGGTTTGCTTTCATTTTTTGGGTTAAACATACTAAACAAAGTTCACATTTCACTGTCCCACTGCTGAACACGGGTCTCCTCTCAGGATGAGAGGGATTAGGCAATAGTCCACCACGCTGGTTTATGCGGGTTGGCAGACTTCACACGCCTATCGTCTCTCAGGCAAACAGGTTCCCTCCCGATGTTTTCCTTCACCGTTTAAGCGAGTGATAATTAATTATTAATACCCACATGATTTCGAAAAGTCAGAGGTGCGTGCCTTAGATTCGAATTCGAGACTATTGACTTGCCAGTCCCATGGTCCATACAACTAGGCCATCACTTATCAGTAAGATAAAAAAATAATTATTAATAATATCAATAAGTAGTCACGATAATTATCATCAACTACCTACTTGTGAGTGTTTAATGATCTTGAGTTTGACTTATTCCAGTCTGTTTTAGGGAGAAACAACACATTTATGGCTGCAAAACTTAAATCACTAAATGTTATCAGATTTACAGTAGCAAATAAGCATTTATTTGAGTCATATACTGGAGGGCCGTTGAAAATGACGCTCATCTACGTCATGTTTTAATAATACTGTAACATAACTAATATATATACGATGCACGATTTTTATAATTCAGGCCCTTCACCAAAAAGGCTTAAATCCTATAATCGCTGCCCAGTCGAAATTGGACTGCTGTCACACTTAAAATAAATTACTGTCCCCGCGCAATTTCACACCCCTAGCCCTCCCACTAATTGAACCAAAATACACTTAAATTTTCTTTGTGTCTAGTGTAATTTTAGCTCAGATGGGGTCACACAGACCACCCCATGGCAATTTAACGGGTTGAACATTCTCTTCCTGATGTCAATTTGGAGTTTCTTAAGTAAAGTGAACTGAATATTTGACGTAAACTTGTGTAGATTAATTAACATTTCGGTATAATCGCTTTTCCCGTCTATGTAAACATTGAGTTGTTCGTTAAGATATTTTGAATTAAAATTTGTTTCGTAAGAAAATTCAGAAGTTAACTTTTAAACTATATGAAAATCTTAAATGATGTGCAGTTTTTATTAAGTATAAAAACTGCACATAATTTAAATATTTTCTTAAAGTTTATAAGTTTAGTTTTTAGACTTAATAAAAACTAGTCATTGAATATATCGAAAATAGTCCACATAAATATAATTATATGGAAATGAATACTAATTACCAACGCAACATTATCTTGTCGTTTGTCCATCCTTCAAGAAGTATTCCACATAAACAATTACTACGGAGCCTATTCTCTCACCCATGATAATCGCTATAATCAAAACGTGACATGGAAAATTTAAGCTAATTTATACCTATATGTACTAGTAGCCTAAGTACTTAATTTAAAGCCGAACAAATGAAACAGTCCGTAGTTCCCACTAATTCTGTTGACAGCCCACTAATCATTACATCAAAACGTGATGACGAATGAAACACGGGACATGAATAACTGAATCGCGGTAAAACCCAAGTCCGCATGAGAGATTTACGTAGATGTTACTGTAAAAGTTGGAATGTAGTAAAATTCATACGTGTCTAGTAGCGGCGGTTCATTGTTAGTGTGACTAGACAAATCGTTTGTTGTAAGTTCAAATTCAGGTGGGTTACATAGAATGGTCGTCTGCTGATGATGACAACCAAATCGATTGCATCAATAATGACGCAGTCGATTTGGCTGTCATTATTGATGAGTTAAACCGGCGGTTACCGAAGCTTTACCCAAGATACAGGCTTGCCCAGTTTGGGGCCAATAGGAAAACTAAGTGTGCAAATGTATGTTTTGGTTAATAAATATTTTTTATCTTTTTTTGTTTTATCTTTAATGACGATGTAAGTAATTTAATCTATGGTTGCCATTATTTTCTCTCATTGACTCAAATTTATATAAAAAACTACGCTTCCTATTCTTTTTCGTGTCGAAGCATAGTTCTGCTTCCTCTGGGACATGTAAGAAAGAAAGAAAACTTTGCTTGAAATCAAGTAGACACCTAAGTACATGCATTGCTTACAGCAACCCTGTACGAGACCAAAAAGGACCCTATTTCAGCAAAATGCTGCGAAATGTCCACTCAAAACTGTTATAATAGTCAGTCCAATGGTTGGCAGGCATTGTTCTTATTTTAAAGGACTTAAGCTAAAGGAAAGTAGACTATTTTTAGAATGACATTAGTCAACAATAAAATACCTATTTCTCGAATATCTCGCGACTTGCGGATGCATAGGATTTAACAGTAACGCAAGCACCACAAACCGCATGCGTTGTGAGGACCCAACGACCCGGTTGCATAAATTCGTATCGTGACAATTATACGGGACATTATCTCCGCTCCCATTGTGTCTCCCGGATTTTTATACAGTTTTCATTTGCGCAGATATTTTTAAGTTCGCGTTTTAATTTTTACGGTAATTTATCCTTAGTTGTTTGCCTAAGAGGTATGCCAAAACTAGGAATAGGAATTTGTCTAAAAAAATACTGTTGTACACCAAACTTCAATGCTGAAGTTTTTAATTGAGTATTCTTTTTAGTGCTTCCTGACTACATACCTAAGCACAGTAAGCTAGCACTTTTTTAATATCTCAATAGCGAGAAATTTTGCTAAAATGTCTATCTAATAAGTGTGTTTTACAGCAGCAACAAAGTACCACTCCAACATTATAAACATTTAGTTTTCCTACAATTCATAGGCAACAGCATGCATTTGCTTCAACCTAGACCAATGTAACACCGTATTTAGACATATAACATAAAATGCGAAATCATAAAATTGTGGTTAGCTCTCGTATCTGCATTTATATGGAAGGCTCGCATTGTCGGTTACGGCACCATATGACGCACTTGTGTAATGGTCTGTATACCGTAGTTGTATGTAAACATTTCTTCTTTATGTATTTAATTTGAACACCAATGGACGCACGCATAATGGCGGCAGCGTGTCGCCGCGGTTTGGCGAATGGACGTGTTCGGATATAGAAGGATATTAAACTGGATGTACTAACAGTTTCATATGTTACGTATCGCTTTTGCTGTGTGTAATGGACAACTGTGGCCATATTGCAATGCAATGATTCGCTGTTTGAGAGGAATGTCGCTCTACAGGGTTAATAGCGCTATCTCTATCTCCACCTAGATTAATTCGAAATGCCTGAAATGCTGCAAATAGAATTAGAGCTCTCGAAATTCCGGATGAAAATATTATATTATCAAGCTCATTTATCATCATATCATTTATAAGTACCTAAGTACTGCTTACCTGGCGTTGACAGGTTACTTAAAATCGATTATACTTCTAATGCAAATGGCGAAGAACCTATAGGGCGACAACACAGTCTAATTAATAAAAAAAAAACTCGTTACCCTGTATCTGCCTGATAAACAAGTGAGTTGACTAGCACTGCTATATTAAAAGAAGAATCAGGCCAATATTTGTAACCTCTTCTAGAAATCTTAGTTTCTAATTGTTCCATGTTGTAAGCACATAGTTACGTTCTATAAAGTTAACATGTATAGGAGAGCTAGCGTGCTATGTGGCTATGCACTGGACAACATCCTATTATTAAGAATTCATATATGAACACAGAGAATTTTAATGGTGTCTGCATGATAATGAATAGTTATTAATCTAAGCTTCTGAATATTGAAATGAATGAAAGTGCATTAGCATTTAATAAAATCTGTTTAACGAAAAAAACTTGTAAATATTCATGTAGATATCGAAGATTTAGTTTACTTATGTTACAAAACATAATTATTTGTAAAAGAAAAGCAATTTCAAGAGTTCGATTTCAGAGTAATATTTAAGGGGCCAACTTGAAAGTCCGATAAAAATATGGTCAAAATTGGAACATGCTATGCACGAATACCTATAGACAGAAAAATATAATGTGAAACAAGTTGAGAACCTCTTTTTTTTAAGTCAGTAATACAATAAACCTCTGTAACTGTATAAAAGATATTTTACTGGTGATTGTGATAAAATAAAGGTAATATGGAATGGGCCCAAAATAGCCTTGAACCATGAGGAATGGAAGGAGGTTAGGAAGGCCTTTGCCCTGCAGTGGTACGACAACGGCTAAATAATAATAATAGAATGATGTGCCAAAACGACAGTATAGAAAAAAATCCAAATTATGTGCAACCATAAATAATTAAATGATACAATAACACTACCAAATACCACTGCTCTTAATACGACCTATAAAAAATATCCAAATGTTTTAACCAGTACTGTAACAACGAAATTAATTAAAAATCTGGCCCAGTACAAATTAAACGGTGTTTCGGCACTTTTCGCTGCTTTTCCGGCGGGCGAACAAACATTTTGATTAACAGCTTGCGTTGAATCAATCAAATTAATTGGTCTGCGACCAACCCTGAGGCAATTGCTTTTTCATAATAACAATAATTAATATGATGTTAAACAAACAATATATTCAATGGCACCCACCACTGGTAATCCAATTAGTTGCAACAAAAATTTGATTGCGTAAATTGCAATAGTCTTAATATAATATTTATATACACAATTAAATAAATAAATAATATACACTTGGGACATTTTACACAGCACCATCTAGCCCCAAACTAAGCAGAGCTTGTACTATGGGTACTAAACCATTATAAATATAAAAAATATAAATACCTACATAAATAAGAAACGCCCAGACAAACACACATACATGTTCGTCAAATAAATAATTATGGCCTGTGGTAATCGAACCCACGACCTCGTGATCACCTGTCCAGTCCAACACTCGAAGCACTACTCGACCACAGCGGTCGTCAAAATCAGGTTGTCAAAATTACCAAAACTATAATACTAGCAGTGGTATAACAGATAATGGTACTCCAAGGAGGTACTGAGGAAACTTAAGATTTATACCATAAAATAATAATAAAAAGTCAGATTTTCAACCCTTTTTTTATAGAAGACTAGCTGACCTCGCAAACGTTGTTTTACCATAAAAAAATAAAAAAAAAATTGAAGTTGGCCTATTCTCAGACCTCCCCGATACGCACAAAACATTTCATCAAAATCGGTCAAGCCGTTTCGGAGGAGTATGGCAACGAAAACTGTGACACGAGAATTTTATATATTAGATTTAATAGTTTTGGTGTGTCGATGGTTGATTCACTTATAAAGTTTACCTGTAGTTCATTTTGAGTGTACTTCTTCTTCTTACTAATCTTCTTTCGTTTTACAGGGTCGGCAATGCTGAAGTGATACCCCTGGTGTTACAAGCGTCTATAGGCTACGCTAATCGCTTACCATCAGGTGGACCGTAAGCTTCTTTGCCACCTTAGTGGTATAAAATAAATAAAAAAAAACAATACCTAGATAGATCTCAGAAGCAAAGTGAGTTCCTTAAAACTGTGCCAAATAGCTTGATAGGACAGCAGGCTATTAAGGGTAAACTATGCAAAATAAAGCTATTATTTGCTGTGAATTGGGTCGACTGTTTGGCTCAAGCGGTGGGAAGCTGCTTGCATTACGGCAATCTTTAAATCCTGAACATTATAGTTATCTGCTGCTCCTGAGTCTGATTTTCTACTCCTTTATGGTAAATTTCTTCAATGGGCTATATTTAGCATGGAAGCAATTTTAGCTTTTTCTGTGGTACAATACTTTATTATTACTTAGTCACCTCGATTTCTATAGAGCAATTTTTTGGATATTCGATTCATGGCCACGATAAAGATGTCTTTTCTGAAGAACCCAATTCACTGCTGTATTAGCTTCGATTGGGCTGCGCATGGATTCAGTGAAATTAAAACGCTGTGCACATAAATACAATACAAAACATCATACCTAATAAAAGAACCAAAAATTTGAAAAACTACTCTATATTACAGCGATTTAGAACTGTTTTATAAATTTTCTTGGTTACGGCCGTTTCTATATCTCGGAAAAATAAGAAGACATATAGACTACTAATTAAATTTAATTATAACACTAAATCAAAAGCTGTGGAAAGTATAAGCTCAAAGATTTTAATAGACGACAATCGACCTCTAGAGCAAAATAATTTAACTCTAGTTACTCCATTAGACTCCATAAAGCGATCAGTTGATTAGTAGTCAAGGCCATCAATGAATCAAGCGAATGCTACTTAAATTCAATCACTACAAAAACTCTTTTCGTATTTACTTCCGCAGTCTGCAATCGTATCCATCTAAAATTCACTGTAACGCTTCCAAATATATCTTAATAACGTCGTCCATTTCAATAAAACCTAGTTCAATTCACGTCGAAACAAGTAAATGACGCAAACAAACGTAACCATTCCACGTATCGTCATAAAGGCTATTTTTATTGCTTACAGTTAACATAAAGTTTATCCAGCTTCATCCCCTAACGTCTCCAAATGCAATCCAACCGCAGTAGAACCAGGAATTATATCAGCATTTACTTTCAACGATGCACTCAAGATATTTTCAAGTGTGGCGAAGTGAGGGTTAAACGTGGAGTTATTTTTATTTCAATAATATTACAGTTTCGATATAAAAATCTTGGATTCTGTACCTGTAGATCTTTTATCTGTTTTATAAAGTGTTCGATTTACTTTAGTTTCATAATGAACCAACAATTTACGTTAATAATTATGTTTGAGCTGTCTTTAAAAGAAGGACAATCTAAAGTTTTTAAAATAAGTCTTAACTTAATAAAATGACGTGCGACGACAAAACGTGCCTAACTCCGACTTCACAGAAAATAAGTACCCACCTTGAATATATTTACGGAAAACGTTTGCTAAAATGTATATTGCCGTTTTAAATTCTCCACGATTGAGAATAAAACGGTCGCAATGACGTTACTTAAAATTATTTCTTCAAATGGATACTTTATATGCTGCTCTCGTAGCTCTGACCTACTCGTTTCACTTATTTCGATATTGGACCCCACTAATTTTGTTTACTTATTCATTAAAATGGAGAGCGATGGCGGACTCGAGCGAAATGCTTTCTCTATTAGATTTTTATGGAAAATAAATACGTGAAAGTGGATTTTTAAAGAGGAAACCTTTTTCTTTAACCACTCTGATGAAGTTATATCTATAAATTTGTTCTAACCATTATGGCGTGTATTAGGAACCATTTTGTGTAGGTATTTATGTTATTGATATAACCTTAATATTACTTATTTAATTTCTTTGGAAATTCGAATAGTTTTCTTTAATTTTGCAAATTACTGATACCTACTTGATGCCATATGTCTTTAATGCCAAAACATCTGGTATTGCGTATCAATTTTTCAATCGATTAATACTTTAATAAGAATGCAGATATTATAGGTATCAAATATAGTGCAAAATCTCTGTCTTTATTGATTTCGATATTATATAATACTATTTCAAATATATTAATGTTTTGCAGACAGTACCAACAACAAATAGTATTTCACACATATCTGTGGAATACGGCAAACAGTATGCTTTCAAACTAGATTCTAAATTCAAAACTCAAACCATACGAAACGAAACAGGTGACACCAATAGTCTCCTATTTACGAGGAACCAAATAATAGTACACAGAAATCCAGACATGTGTCAGACGTAACAGTGGAATGTTAAACAGAAAGATGAAGAATATTGCTGTTGAACACGGCATAAGATATCCGCAGATATTACTGCAGATTTACGTTGAAAATGCAACGGTCTGGGAGCTTCTTGACGGACTGCCGATTCGCATCTTGAATTATTCATTCGTACCCCAAAAGTTTACTAAAGCATCCGCATCGAACATTGCTTTGTTTTATGGTTTATGAAATTTATCTTCTTATTTATACGGGTTTGGTTTATGTTGCACACTTTGGGTAACATTTGGTAATGTTGGTATTAAATTGAACCCATGATTGATTTTGTACTTAACGTTAATATATTTATAATTAGCGGCTTTTTGGAACGAAGTTCCTTATCGCGCGTTGTGAAAGGGGGCTAGACGTAAAAAAATCTTAGGAAAAAGTTGTCACGACACTTTTTTCGAAATTCAAATATTGTTGACAAGCATTCAAATATTATTGAGTGAATGACAATATTTGAATTTCGCGCGTTGTGAATTGTTGAGTGTATACAGGTTTTTTTATTTTTAATTATTAAATTTTAATGAAAGGAACTTCGTTCCATCCGGGTGTCCCTTGACACCTCTCAAGTTTTTTTCTAGTCATCTTACTATTATTCAGCTTTTTTATTGACATCTATAAATATTTTAAAATATAATATCTCTTTCTCTGTGTGTAGCTTTAAATATATATAATATGACGTGACGGTATGTAACAAGTGTAAAGAATACATTAATTAAAATAACGACTACTACGTTCAATCTTACAACGTTTTCAAAATAACAAATCTCCATTACCGGGTCTGGTAATACATTGTTCTATTTCAGTGTAATTCACTAATAGACTTCAATGAGCGCCGCAATAAGTCAGTGTAACAATAAGTCAGCCCGTTCGGCCACGTGCCTCACTGCAACATCCGTTACCCATACTACGACGCACAAATCGGTTCGTTTGCGAAGACAAATGGCAGCCGTCTGCTTGCTAACATACACAGATTGCATTTTCAAAAATTACTCGAAAAAGAGTTTGAAATCCAATATCGGGTGCAGGCGCAAGCATGAATGCCGTCATATTTTTTATACGCCAAATTCTCACAATTCAAAACTCTCAACTGTTTGTCACAGAGTTTATTTTGTGTTGCTGTACCGCTCCAGTCGGCATATGAAAAGTGATGCTCTGATATTGATATTCCGTTTAGCATTGTCGTCGCGCTTCAACCGTGTCACCCTCTGTTACCACATTCGACTTTTTGTTTAGCAACAATAGAATTTATTACTATTATGCCGCGATTTAGGTATGTCATGCCTATTGTTCGATCAGTGATCGGCACCCATCGCGTTTCGAAAGTATTCGCCCTGTGGTATTTAGCACCGACGGTGGCATCGCAAGGCGCTTCGTTAGAGCTCTGTTTAGAATCTAAATTATAGTATTAAGTCGTAATTAAGATCGATTAGCGGCGATAACAGTCGGAGACGCCGTGCCAACCTTGTCGCCATGTCCGAATACCGACCAAGGGACGAATTCATCATTTTTACTAACCACAATGTATAATGGATTTTGTTTTACGAACAGCAATAATTTGTGTTTTATCTGCTACTGTACAAAATGATGATTATAAGGGCAGGAATTTATAATTACTTTGTAATGACGTATTGTCTTATACCGAACTTGACTTTTCTTAACTGACAACACAATGACATGTATGAATACTAATATAAATAAGCTGAGAGTTTTTGTTTGTTTGAATACCCGATTGACCTGTCTTGGATTAAATTTATTATGATTACATATTTTGATAGTCCAATTCTTGAGAAAGGTTCTAGGCTATTAACATCAAGATACAACCTTTAGGAGCCGGGGCACACCTAGTAACATACATTTGTGAAATTTTGTATCTTAACACAAATTATAATTTGTAAGCAACGATAAATTTGTGTAAGATTTATAATACATATCATTCAAAATACTAGCTTTCTCCCTCTATTTCGTCCGAGTGGAATTCGTGATTTGGGTAGCTTATTTTTTATCTAATCTGCTTTTTATTTCTAACGAAAATATAAATGATATAGAAGTCTTACATTCCATTTTTATTGATTCCCCATACAAACTTCCACCCCCCTTTTCACACTCTTAAAGGATGATTTCTGGGATAAAAACTATCTTATGTCCTTTCCCGGGACTCAAACTATCACTGTACTAAATTTCATCTAAATCGATTTAGCGGTTTAAGCGTGAAGAGGTATCAGACAGATAGACAGACATATTATAGTTAGTATGGATCTACTCTTAAATTAGTATAAAAGTAAACATTTAGTTTCAAGTAATCTGAAAGTAAACGTCTAACACAAGAAGCGGATAGTCTTCTGTGGGGGAAAGGAATTTAAATTGAGCACCGTACAGTCATCTCAATAAGCGGCTTGGCTCCCCAGCAAGGCTCGTAAATTCGACGCCAATTGTTTGTTTTCAACGGAAAACGTAGCAAAGTTGAAAAAACGAAGGCAAAATGTACTTACCTACGTAGTAAAGATGGATGAGGCTTAAATTTTTATACACTTTAAACAAATTCGAACATTTTGTTTTAAGTAGTTATTATACGGAGTATTTTTGACTTATAATAAAATCGTAAAATAAATCAAACCTTATTTTTTCGTATGAACATTTATATCGCCTGGTTGTCAATAGCCAATATACCTAAATTCAAATAAAACCAGCTAATCTTGATTATAAGGCAAAATTTGGTCAATCTTAGAGGCTGACCAAATCGGATACTCCTACGAACGCTTTCTGTTTTAATGTTTTTTGCAAATAAATTCACAGATTTATGGATAAGTATATAATCAGTAGGTGAATACCATGAATATATAATCGGATTTAAAGTGCTAATTAATATAAAGTCAGCTGTAATTAATATTCTCACATCAAACTTCTATTCATCTAAATAATTATCTTTAATACGTGTAGCAAGCAGACCTAACATTAGCTTTTGAGGTATAAAACAATAATTGTTGTATACCTCAAAATTAGAACCAATATCTACCGGTAAATTTTTCTTAAATACACAGTTGAAAGACCTTTTTAATATTGTCTTAATAGGTTTGACAATTACCAATTAATGGGCACTTATTATAATTTTTTTTAGAAAGGTCTCTTCCAGATTCCTTTTGATAACTTCATATTCCAATTAGTGCCTCATTTTACTTTCTTTTATAAAAAAAATACTTTGTAAACTTTTTCTTTTAGTAATTAGTTTTGAGAAATATGTCTATAATTTATTAATAATCGAAATTGTAATCTGTCAAGTCCATTTTGTATATTTTCTTCGTACACTCCAGTGTGCTCTGTCGACTTTAGTGCGTAAATCTTAACTTTGTCGACTATTTCGAGTGTAAAATTGTTTAGTTTTTGAGCATGCTACATCAATCTGTACGACCAATATATCGGTAGGTGCGGTATTGCTGCAAAGCGGTAGTGATTTGCAAAACGCATCTCACTGATTTATACGTCTGGGTGGTAAAGTTGTTCAACTAAATCTTTTGAGAGTAATTCTATAGTTATTTTACGGATGAGTGAATGTTTCCGTTTTGTTAAAATGAGTATTAGCTATGTTATAAGGCATTTTATTTACGATATAAGAAAACATTAAAATATAAAACATTATTAATGATTGCTTCTGACATTCCTAGCGTTTTCCCAACTATGCTGCCTATTAGTCGTCTTCAAGTCTAACTAAAGTTGGCTGAATTATCAGTATTTTTCATAGAGCCATTGCTATCAGACCGAGACCTCTGTGACCTAAAATCTGGGTAATACCGATATTCTAAAGAGAGACTGGTTGTCCAAAAATTCTGGCAATCAATAGTTGCTCCTAATGGAGAATTATAGTAGGAGTTCGTATGACAACCGGAACCGACAGCCTTAATATGCACAGAGAGTATAAAATAAGTTTTATGAGTTTTGACAGGAAGTATGTCTTGTATCGAAACAATGTTTAAACATCAAACATAAAAAATATATTTAAACAGGCGTCATCAGATTTTATTAATGATTTATTGTATGCTTTTACAGCAGGATTAATATCCATACAATGTGTTGCTTGCTACATAATGAAACAATGATGTCTATTGCCAGAAAGTTGTTCACAATAATAAACTTATTGGTCTGTTCTCTTTCTATAATAGCACCATGAGTAATTTTAGTTGCATCGTTTGTGTCGATGATAATAACAATATCTAGTTAGCAGGTTGATAGCAGGCTGCGTAGGGTTTTCAAGCCTTGCATTTACTATACATACTGTAATATTTAAAAAAATATTACAATGAGATCTAATTAAAGTTTGCTAACAATAAGTAAATGTTACGTCTATTGATCATTTTTTATTGCATCATGTAGTTTTTTATATTCAGCTTGTTTTATCACGTTGATACTAACGTTAATAGCGTAATAATAAAACAAGCAGTCTCACCGATCGTTAGAATGCTTATTTTTTTTATACCACTAAGGTGGCAAACAAGTATACAGCCCACCTGATGGTAAACGGTTACCGTAGCCTATAGACGCTTGCAACACCAGAGGTATCACTTGCGCGTTGCCGACCCTGTAAAAATCTTTTCACACCCTTCTTGAAGAACCCCATGCTATAGTCTCTGGGGAAAACCTGGACCGGGAGCTGATTCCACAACCTAAGCGTGCGTGGGAGAAAATGCCTCTGGAATCGCATGGTATGAGACCAAAGTGGTTCAAGGGTATGTGGATGAACTCCACGCCGATGGCGAGAGGTCCGATGGTAGAAAGTAGCCGTTGGCATCATCTCAAACAATTCCTCAGAACACCGCCCGTTGTACAAACGCTAGAACACACAGAGAGACGCAAAGTCTCTCCTCAGACTTAAAGGTTCCAAACCGTTTGTGAGATTGGGATCATTGACAATTCTAACTGCTCGTTTCTAGACCGCGTCAAAAGGTCCAAGCTGGTATCCTGGTGCTCCTGCCCACAGTTGACAACGGTACTCCATATGGGGCCGGACTTGCGACTTATATAGTAGCAGTCTTTGCTCCGCTGTGAAGTGCTTATCAATGATTACACAACATACTCCATGTTTTTTTTATTCGTCCATAGAATGAACATCGATGTAAATTTTTAAGCGATTGATTTACATACCGAATATATTTTACGTTTAATTTTATGTACCCAAACAATGGGTAAACATGCGGGCTTTTATTGACAGCTAATATCTGTTTAAATAACTATTGGATCGTTTAATTCCATTGTAAATCATTGTTAACCGTCTGTTTGGTTTTTTCACTGATATTTATTACGCGTACAGTTCATGGTACGCTGGTGTTGCTTTGGGTGATTCAAGATTTAGTATTTTATGAATTTACAGTGTACGACATCAAAAAACATTAAAATACTCACCTATTTAATATTCATTGCATATCTGACAGTGATGACCCCAGGAATTGGGGTTCATTCTGGAATTTCTCGTAATAAGTATTTCTTTTTTTGTGAGAAAAAAGATTATACTTGTCACCTAAAATGTCGTTATCTACAGTCTTCATCAAATATGAAATGATAAATATTATCTGAGAAATAAAACCTTCAATGAATCTTGTTTTTAGCAAATTTTAGTCGTATCGTGATTGGATCGTAGCCGTCCTTTGTAAAGCCAGACTGCTTGGAAACTGTTGTTCTGGAAACGTGCCAAATATTGGTGTCGGATGTACTTGTTTCACACTTGCGTATACCTATATCTTAGATCGATATATAAACTTCGTAACTATCTATCATAAACGTGACCTGTCTTTTCCTTACCCGACTGAAATGCGATCATTATTTATATTAAACGTCAAAAAGGTGTAACATTTTAAATTTTAACCCTTAGCTGAATTCATAAAATGAAATCAGGTAACATTATAATTATCCACCCATGTACTGTCCCAAGCTGGGCTCTTCTCAGCATTAGAGGGATTAAGACTATAGGTAATTCACCACGCTGGCCTAGTGCGGATTGGCAGACGTCACACACTGGCGAGAAAAATCTCTAAGGTACATGTTTCCCTACGATGTTGTTTTCACCGTTTACTTATCTGTTGGCGTGGTGATGATTTGCAGACTTCACATCAGATTTTAGGGGATCTAAAGTCGTCCCTTTTGACAATGGGGCCATTTCCAGTATAAGCTGACCTTGCATTGTATAGGATTTCTTTACACTTAGAGGTCAGCCCAGGTAACATCATCGTCCTCCGAGCCTTTCCATACTATATGTACGTATGCGGCTGAATATAATATCAGTATTGTACACGAAGCAACTGCCATCAAACCTCCGCAACCTAATTTCTTATGTAATACCGATATCTTGAGGATGGATTAGTTGTCAGGCTTTTTTGGCTTCTGACTACCACTAACGACTATCATAAATGTTCGTATGACAACCGGGAGCGACGTCTTTACGTGTTCTCCGAGGCAGGGGTCTCGATGTGTTAAGAAGGGTCACCCATCCACAGAAATCACAGCTAGCGAAGCTTAACTTTGCAGATCGGTTAAGTAGCGTAGTTATTACTCAGCTACGAGCCAGCCCAGTCAACTCAGGGAACACTTTATCTTAAATCGTTTCATAAGTAGTATATGCCGTTCATAATGTAATTTGTTAGTATGATTATGATTGAAATAAAACTACTTTTTACGGATTTTGTCGCGTATATTGATATTACTAACTGACCCTACTGACTGACAGACTACTGACTGAGTCTACCCGTGACCATGGACGCTGTAAAGGGTCCGAAACGTCGGGATTAATAATATCAATATACGCGATAAAATCCGTAAAAAGTAGTTTTATTTCAATGTATAATATTCGCGTAAATGTCAGAAATCAATATGATTATGATTGTTTATATCAACCTACGCGAATGCAAGCGCGGGCAGAAGCAAGTCGTACAGTAAATAAATGCAGGCGCACATTGTGTACATATGTATGGCTTATGCTTTGCTCTCTAATTAGGGCAAAGGCAATCTAGACGGCTTCTGCAAATTGCTTCAGCTTTGTAATAAGCCCTGTATTTCTAGTACTTACATGCTTAATTTAGGTACGTTTGTTCAAGGCTTGCTTCAAGCAGTTTTGAGTTTATCGTTCTCGTATTCTATGATTTTTTTAGTAGCAGTTTGGAGTTTACATTGTTAGGCAGACGTGTATGCATTGTTGTAGATCCACAGTTCGCCGGTATGTTTAGGTCCCGTTATAATATAGGGCGAGCCTATTACCATTAACCGAGCACTAATATCCAAACTCAGAGCTGTTACTGAAAATTTCATAGAAAAATCCAATAAACACAGCTCGAACTGGGATTCGAATCCAGGACCTCAAATAGTCGCGTTTACGACCATTAGACTAATGAGGCAGGGTGTGAATACACTGTTGCAACTGTTAAACCTAGTTGACGGTATGAAAATTAAAAATATCGACAATAAACGGAGATCTCTTTAATTTTTAACATCGACTGATCCTTGGCCTTAGCCCGCACCCTCGTGTCACAAAACCCGATCCCAAACGGATCCGTCACGCTCAGCTCACAATGAAATCTTTTGTTTCATATTAGGTTATGCTAAGGATGTTCCATAGTCGATAAAAAATATATTATATATTGAGTTTAAGTGTGTGAATGGTGAAAATCAACAATATTTTGTCCATTGCAACTACTTAGTTTTTGAATTTCGAATTTCTTAGTCTATTTGGAATAAAACATTTCGATCTTTTAAGCCCCATAGAATCGTCATTACAACTAAGCAGTTATTGACAGTTATGATTTTCATAACTATGTTTTTGCTATTATAAAAATATTTGAGATATATGGCAAGGAACAGCGTTTCTACTATTGATGAGAGGAGATAACTCAGAGTAGTATTATATACACTTAGTGAAACCCAAGTATTTCAAAATACATCTACACCAACAATGACGAGATACTGCATAGACCATTTAATAAATGAGTCGATATAGTAAATAAACGTTACGAATGAATTTGAAGCTTAAATGCAAGCAATTCGACTTGCTTGCATAGGTAGCTAAAGTATACAACATTTATCTTTCCAAGTGAAGGAATAGGGACGTAATCATCATCGGATACTTTTTCCTAACTATGTTGGGGTCTGCTATCAGTCTAACCAGATGCAGTATTTAACTCGAAACGACTGCCAACAGACCTACGCATTCTCATTTCTAGGGAATACCAATATCCTAAGGATAAATCGGTTGTCAGGATTTTTGGGCTTCTTCACCACTAACGATTGTCATAGGTGTTTGTATGACACAAATACCTTTGACACTATGCTCTCTAAGGTACGAAGGGGTCTCGACTCCTATAACTCAATGGACATCCATCTGCAGTCTGACTAGCGCAGCTTAGTACTATCTATTGCAATATTATAATTATTAATCATTATAGGTACTACCACTACTTTAGCCCTAGCCTAAAAGCAAAGGAACACGGTAGACTGAATCGACTATAAAGTTAACGTTGATCACATCACTAAAAGTTTCGGTGGTCCTTTGTCGTGTAACGGTTGGTTTAATTTGATTAGTTGTCGCCTCGACCAATGGCGACGTCAGGTCACTGGTCAACTTTACAATTTTTAATTTACGACTTTTAAATTTGTCGGTTTTAAAATTTAATTATAGGAAGAATGTACTGCTTTTAAAGTATTGTTAAATTATTAAGTTTAAAATACGCTTTAAAGTATCAAATAATAGATTTTTAAATTTATTGACGTAACTACGGATATCAAATTAATAGAATTGACTGACAGATGGAAAGATGTTGTCATAGATGCTTAAAATGTTTTAATAAAGTGTAAGATATTTAAAATCGACGGTGAAGCTTATTAAACTTCAGTTCGAAAGTATGTAGGTACTTCGCCGGTTTAAGTCCCGTAACATTAGCAACGAAGCTACTGTCATAAACCGGGCACAAATATAACCACGAGTCAAAATTCCACTCATTAATGGATTTATCAATATACAATTAATATATTTTTAGAAATAAACGTCAACCATGCTGATACAAAGCTAACACTGAGAATATTTGATAAAAGACCTCCATAAGACATCGCTTGACTTGAAGTCAACCCGACTACCAACCACTAGACTGGCACTAGATGGCAGTCCTATTGTTTCAAATAAAATAACAATACATTACAAGGGAACTGTGGAATTTAACAAAACTTTGTAGTCATTACATAGGAACGAACACTTACAAAGTCATAACAACAAAATCTATCTCCGTAACACTGACAAATACACAGAAACTGGACAAAACATTGCAATATTTCAGGGGGCATAAGCCACAAAATTTATGACACAGTATCGATATATTTATGGTGTCTGTCAGCCAGGTAATGGCATGAAAACACCACAGATACTTACTTACAGCAATAAGTTCGGGAGCACAAATAAAAGTAACACAATTGAGGGAACACCCCTCACTTGAAGCTCGTGCATAAGTAAAAGATGCGAAGTATGAAAGAGATGAGTGACGTCATGTAGGGACGTTAATAAATTAGATTGTTTATTCGGTGCGTTTTGTTGTTGGCAACCCTAAATGAGAGTATCGTAATGCAAGATAATTTGCTGTCTATTTTGTATACATTCCATTAATAAACAATGTAACTAACGATAAAGATACCACTATAACCTATTACGACTACTTTTACTTTCGAAGTCCTGAGTGCGTTTAGGTTGGTACCACCATATCGTCTAATATTGTACCGATAAGCAATAATGTGCCAACAATATTGTATTCTAGTTTGATGGGCAAGTTGTAACCAGTGAAAATCCAGGAATAATTAGGCTTAACAGATAAAGTGTTGATTTATTTGAATAAGATTGCAAAAATTAATTGTTGTATTGACTATTTCCTGTCATTTGAATAAGCAATCGAGCCGCCATCTTGTTGTTTACTTCAATCTGCCTCTGACGGTTATTTTTCGTTCATTCCTCTTCTGTACTGTGATAGGAGCTGGACATATCACTTCCAAGTAATACAGAAACAATATAATTATTATTACTGATTCTCTGCGTGTTTAATTAACGTGCCCTACCTAGAAAAATAATATAAAGCAACAAGATGACGCGCATGTGATACCTTTTTTTGGTATGCAGATAAATCTCCAAGTGGCAGGGTATGTCGGACTCGTCCGACTAAAACCCCTTTCATTTACCACGACCATGACGGCGCGAGTGACACCTACCACTAATGTTGCTAGCGTCTTCAGGATAAGGTTGCCGCTAACCACAAGGCTGTCCGTATGCTTGTTAGTCATCCTATTATAATAGAAAATAAATAATTATGTACTTAATATGATGTGGTCGACTTCTAATATGAAGCTTGATATCAGTATTTTACACGACATGACACAAAAAAAACTATGTCACATGACGCACCAATGTATTCATTCTCCCAGTGCAATCTAAGTCAATAAATCGGAAATACCGCTTATTGTCCCAAAAACTTCAAAATTTCACTCATAAATAAGAACGACCGCACATTTTGTAAAATTATCTACACACATTCGTATTCTAAACGCAATCTATAAGTTCTTCATTACTTATCTTCAAACGCATCGATACGCAACATTTATTACGCTACCAATTGCAAAATTACATTTGCGGTCACGAAAACGTACGTGTGTACGTGAAAGGAGTACCATTGGGTTGGGATCTCCTGTGATTAGGTGGGAATTTAAAGTTGTTTGCGAATGTCTAGAGCCGTTCTATCACGTCAAAACAAGGAGCAGGGGAACAATGTATTGCAGTTGGCAATCTTAGTGCCCTTTCCACAATATCTTTAGTGTGACGCCCCTCAATATGAATAATGTGTCATACGATCGCGCCCTTTTATCTGCACTGAGGGAAACACTGAGATTTTGTAGAAATATCATTGGGGTGGAAAATTTTTGTGTATTACAATGCTTTTGTGATAAGATGGTAAGGACTTTTCGTTATGGCCTTAATTTTTTGATAGATCAGCTTCTGCGCCACAGTTTCTGGATTTGATTTCCGCACAGAACAATTATACAGGGTGTTTGGTAGAACGTTGAACATACGAAAATGGTGGTTAGTTGGGGTCATCTGCTACCCACTGGGCCCAAATTATTTAACCTTGGCCGCACCGATTTTTTTTTTACTCTTTTTTAATTTCACAGAAAATTATCAGTATTTTTTTCTAATGCAAGTCAAAGTTATGCATCGTATTTTTTTACACCTTTTTGTACCTTTAAAGACTCATAACTTTTTTTCCCATTATAATCTGTACCAAACAATATATTTTATGAGAGTCTGCTACAATTAGACATTAATACAAAATAACATCCTGCCTGTTTTACCCGTCACAAGTAAAGAGTATTCGAATTTAAAGTTAAAAAAATCTGGTAATTTTCTGTTGGTAGATGTTCCAAGTCTGGGTGTATGTGTTTGTGGAAATAAATATTCATTTGCACAGTCGCCATCAGATATATCGTAGCAGACAAGGTGACCAAATACTTCTAAATGTTTTAAAATATCAATAAGTTTTATACACTTTAAGTAACCATTAATATCAGAAAATTCATTACTTCATTAATATCTGAGCAAATGTTTGTCTAGCTACAATTTCTATACTTATAGGTAACTAACCATAAATATCTAAACAATTATAACGTCAAGTGTATCTACGCAGACAAACACTGAGCTCACCTAATTTGCCTACTGCGTAATATACCTATAGGATGAACCAAACACTATCTGTTGTACGAATAAGGTGAAATGGGAATAAAAATTGTTGGTATAGAAAATCATCGGTATAGGATGCAGCTAGGGTTCCCAACTATCCCGGAATGCCCGGGAGACTCCAGTAATAATGTTAAACCTCCCGAGCTCTTGAAGCACAATAATTTACTCCTTATATACTGCTTATGTACTATCTATGTATTAACTATATACTCCTTACGTACTCCTTATTTTATTTATTTTTTTCCTTTATTGGCCAACCAACAGTTGTTTACACTGATAACATTTAAAGTAAGTATATAATATCTAAGGTTAGTGCAACAATTAATTACAGGCTAGCACCGCATGCCCCATAAACAATTAAGACGTGCCACAAGCACTGAACTATAATAGAAGATTTATATTTATATTTTTTAAGATGAATATTTGAGTACTTAACTAAAATTAAATTAAGAGGATTAACAAGCATTACGTGATGGGATATAAAAACTGTCTATATATATATGAAAAAAAAAAGAAGCCATTTACAGTACGAAAAGCGAAGCAAAATTGGAATCCGAATCAAAAGTCCAATTAGAATCAAAATTACAATTAAAATCGAAATTAAGTCAAATTAAAATCACAATCAACATCAAAACCAAAATTATAATCCAAATTGATTTTAATTTGACCTCTGATTCGGATTCCAATCAATCTCGATTACAACTCCGATCCCAATATCAATTGTGATTTTAATATGTACTCCTTATGTACTCCTTATGTACTCCTTATGTACTCCTTATGTACTCCTTATGTACTCCTTATGTACTCCTTATGTACTCCTTATGTACTCCTTATGTACTCCTTATGTACTCCTTATGTACTCCTTATGTACTCCTTATGTACTCCTTATGTACTCCTTATGTACTCCTTATGTACTCCTTATGTACTCCTTATGTACTCCTTATGTACTCCTTATGTACTCCTTATGTACTCCTTATGTACTCCTTATGTACTCCTTATGTACTCCTTATGTACTCCTTATGTACTCCTTATGTACTCCTTATGTACTCCTTATGTACTCCTTATGTACTCCTTATGTACTCCTTATGTACTCCTTATGTACTCCTTATGTACTCCTTATGTACTCCTTATGTACTCCTTATGTACTCCTTATGTACTCCTTATGTACTCCTTATGTACTCCTTATGTACTCCTTATGTACTCCTTATGTACTCCTTATGTACTCCTTATGTACTCCTTATGTACTCCTTATGTACTCCTTATGTACTCCTTATGTACTCCTTATGTACTCCTTATGTACTCCTTATGTACTCTTTGTGTACTCTTATACCGATGTTTTCTATACCAACAATTATTATAATTATTATAAAAAACAATTCTACTTTCACAAAAAAAAACAAGAATTATAATAAATATCTGGGTGAAATAATAATAATAATGTCTGGTTATTCAACACTTCAATTTTAATTAATTTTGATCGAACTGTTCAAAAACTATTTCATTTTATTTAAATCTTAGGTTAAAATGTCATTGACCTGCTCTCAGTTCATCGACCCTGTACCGAGTTTTCTAGTGCCGATTTTGTATGAAAAATACATTACATACTCCAGAATCAGATAATGTTTACAGATTTATAGCAAATTTATATATGAATAAAACAACAACAAAATCCAACTGAGGATAATTAAGATTTAGCGATCAGACACCGTTATTTCTCCTTTGATGGCTTTTATTTTTAGTTCCATATAAAAATGCTCCTATCATTGTCATAAAGGGGAAAATCAACTAATGGCCAACTAGAATTGCGGTCATAACATGGCTAGCGTTAATTTCCATAAAAAGTTCTGGAAAAGTAAATACCTTATAATATTTCATTCATGTTTTATGAAGAGCAAATAAATGGTTAAAGGGTTAGTTATGTGATCATCATCATCATCGTCAACATCAACCCATATACTGTCCCACTGCTGGGCACTGGTCTCCTCTCATATTGAGAGGGATTAAGCTATAGTCCACCAAGCTGGCCTAGTGCGGGTTGGCAGTATTCACATACCGTCGAGAAAAATCTCTCAGGCATGCAGGTTTCCTCACGATGTTTTCCTTCACCGTTAAGGCGAGTGATCATTAATTATTAATACACACATGAAATAGAAAAGTCACAGGTGCGTGGTGCCTTGGATCCGAACCCAAGGTCACATCACTAGGCTATCACTGCTTTTTTTTAATAAAAAGTTTTAAGTAAAATAACTTATATTTCGTTCACATTCTATGAAGAGTAAAGATCCACAAAGAGTTAGTTCTGTGATGGTTCAGTGTAAACAATGTCATCACAATGCTTAATGAACTAATTATTTGTTGATTAGACTATTGGACGGCTCAATTCGCACAGTATCGCCTGCTGCGCTAGAGGGTACGGATTCGATCCTAGCACGGATCAAATATTTCAGCTATCAAATGAATGTCGAACAAGCGTTTGGCATATGGTAAGTATGGAGAGAGGAGTAAATTCAATGGCATAATTCCAAAACCTGCTGCTAGAGAAATCCGTGGCTGATCTTTACAGAATATTCTCATCATTATGGGAAAAGACTGATTGTGAATAAAATGCAATTTATTATAAAGTAACTGTTGGCCGCGGTTTCACCCGAGACAAAAGGTATATCCATCTCCTAGGTCTAATATATCTCTGTACCAAATTTTATCAAAATTGGTTCAGCGGTTTAGGCGTTAAAGGGTAACAGTCAGACAGAATTACTTTTGCATTTATATATTTGTATGGAAGACTTTAACTTAATATGTATTTGATATTATTAGTTTTATTTCAATTAATAAGCATTGTTTTTCTTAATTGATTGCAACAGCAACCAATAATTGATACTGCCTATAATATTATTTTGAATTGTTTTATTTTTTTATGTAATTCTGACAATCATAATAACGCAGAACTGCAAAATTTATTATATTGAACTAATTAGTACGTATGTATAAGATGTGCATGCCTGTAATAGCGACCTACTCACATAGGACCCTGAGTTGCACTTGTCTTTTTTTCTCTATGTGCGATTGTGGGTATGTCGTTGGTGTGCCTTAATAATTAAATAAACAGACCCGTGATCAGCCGTGGGACAGTACCTACTTAAATGCGTTTATTATTGAAAATATTCACAATCATCATGATTGAAATACATATTTTAGAATTAATAAAAACAGAACAACATTACGAGAAAAGTATTAAAAAGATTAAATAATATTTATAACACATCTTATAATATTTTATGGGACACAAAAAAATACGTAACGGGCATTATGACGTATTTAAATGAGCATTCACCCTACGGCATAAAAAAATGGTGAGTACAAATACTTGTATTATTTTTGTGGGGGTGATTCTTAGGGGCAGGAAAAAGCCAATGTTTTGGCTTGATACGCCTCCGAAAAAAATGCATGGGTTCAATGCAATATTTTAATATTAGTAACCGTGTTATGGGGTGGTCGGTGCATTCTTGGGATTCAAAATAATGTTTGGATTAGTATGGGTACGATTGTGGCTAATAAATGAGGGGCTCATGGCGAAGTTATAACTAAGCTGGTCAACCTATCTGTAAGGTTAAGTTGCACTAGCCACGGTCAGTCTGTGGATAGGTATCTTAACATATCGAGACCCCTCCGTGCATCGCATCCGTACATTATTTAACAGCTGATTTGAAAATCTGCGCCTGAATTTTTTTTGTTTCTTATCGTATCGGCGATAAGAAACAAAAAAAAATACTGGTACTTTAAATTATACTGACTCCAAAGATATAGTAGGAAATAATGAAAAATTATTCGTCTTTGAACTACACAAATAACACAACTTCTGAACGAAATGTCTGTAATAATTATGCAGTATCATCCATACTATTGTCAACCGTTTGTCCATAACTTTACTTCATAAAAAACTTCCATGCACCACGACTGCACACTGTGAGGGCAACATCGGTTTGCACTCCCTGATATTAGACTAATATTCAGCTTACCCTCGGCTTTATTAAAAACCAAGAGCCATTTGTATGTATTTATAGTTCCCAAAGTTAGTGGTCCCTGTCAACGGTTGTATCCTCCCCATAGATTAATTTTGTTAAAACATTTTGCCTATCAATACTTCTTCTTTTGAGGTCTGCGTTACCCTTAGGGGCTTCGAAATTCCAACACTCATGTTCTTTTATTAGGTGCAATGAGCAAAAAGGCATGTTTGAAAATAGAATGGACGTGAAGACATTGCCATTTTTAAAATGAAAAAGTTTTGCGTACAGAGGGTAGGTACTTTTTAAAAATTTAAGGGTGAGAATATGTACCTACGATATAGATTTTTTTTATGTTTGTGTATCATGGAGCGTCTTGAAAACTGTAAAGACCCCTTTCCGTGAAACATAAATATGATTAAAATTAGAAAGTTTCTAAGAATTTAATTTAATTTTCTAATAAAAAAGGGAGGCCTTAATAACAGAGGAATTGAGCAACGTGGTCTTTTTAGGTGTTAAAAAAATTATGATTTAAATGACACTAAACATTCAATGTAACCATTTTTTTTTTGCAGTATTTCGCGTACGATAACAAAAGAAATCATGCCTACAGTAACAGTATAGAAAAAATAAACTTGACACAGTCGCAATATTCTCGCCTAAGGGCAAGTTGAAAGCAGAAAAAGCATATCTAAAAAGAATACAGCAACATTTATCGCACGTGCGTTGCACGTGCGTTGATTCTATCCGTCATGGACACGCCATAACTTCGCCCTAGGATGCAATAACAGATAAAAAGTAGAAAAACAACGGGCGAACACATAAAAAGTATCTTATGTTTATTGCAATCCCGGTTTGTGGTGCCGAGATAGTGCAATCAGATTCCTATAAAAAAGTACATTTTAAGCAATATTATGCACATACACGTAGTTTTTAAATATCAGCTTATTTATTGCACATTTTTCATAAAAACTATTAAAGCTTGTATGCATGCTAAATGCATGTTTGCCAAATATTTGTTTTTTTGTTTTCGGTTGGTACTGCTAATCGGTTTTTGTTTTTGTTTAGTAAAATAATACCTTCTCTAACTCAAGTGCTTAGTTTTTGTTGACTGTTCTATTTTATTATAAGCAGTTTAATTTTTTCGCGTATACTTACTTATAGGGAATATAAGTGTAGGGGAGTATATTATGGAAAGTAAATTTGTTGTAGCAGTGATAGCCTAGTGGTATGACCATTGGACTGCCAAGTCGAAGGTCTCGAGTTCGAATCCAAGACCTCTGACTTTTCGAGATCATGTGCGTATTAATAATTAATTATCACTCGCTTAAACGGTGAAGGAAAAACATCGTAAGGAAACCTGCATGCTTTAGAGATTTTCTCGACGTCAGCGTGTGAAGTCTGCCAACCCGCACTAGGCCAGCGTGGTGGACTATAGCCTAATCCCTCTCATTCTGTGAGAGGAGACCCGTGCCCAGCAGTGGGACAGTATATGGGTTGAAGATGAGTGTTGTAGATACTAGTCTAATTAATACTTAAAAACATTTATTAATTTTAATAATCCGAATAGCTGTCTCATTAGTTGTCGTAAGTGCGACAGCTACGCCAGAGGTCCTGCGTTCGATTCCCAGGTCGAGCAGTGTAATTGGAATCTATGAAATTCCCAGTAGCAGCTCGGAGTTTGGATTTGTGCCCGGTTAGTGGCAATAGGCTCGGCCTCTATTACATTACATGAGACCAAACGTACCAAACGACCAAAGGTAAGGGAAGTGTGAGTTTCCATTATCACATATCTAACCCTTCAGAGTGTACAAACGTCATGGTATTTATACGGTTTAAATCCAAATCAAAGTATTTTTCATGAATCTGGAATAAAACTGTAGCTCCATAAAATAAATAAGTAGTCTTTGAAACCGTTTATATGATTTTCTCCTTACAGGGCCTCTAAAAAGGGTCTTAAAGTTAGATTGAAAAATATTTTTCAAACATCTCAGAAATATGTTCAAAATATAAAATTATTCAAACACCAATGTCTCCAGGTATGTAAATAAAATGCCAAGCACAGGCGGTACTCTACATCGAATACAGATTAGGCTCCTAAAAATAAACAATTTCATTCCTTCAGAGAGAATTTTAATAAAATAAAGGTGAGAGAAATCTTCAAAAGATGAAGGTGGGAACCAATGGAACGGCACTTAGCGATCCGAGTTTAGCAGTTGACAAATTGGCCAATTCTTTTTGTACCCTCCCTAGATAAAGGCGTTTCATAACAGTCTGACGATGAGAGCTTATTACGGGGCGTCCGACTCTTATTGACTTTAATTTTCTACTCTGTTGACGTTTCCAATGATATATATCTTCAACGGAACGGTGGAAATGGCCCTTCGCTTTTTCAAATAACAAGCGTAGCCCCATCAATCGTTACTGTCATTCATTTACACGGTCCGTTCTCGTGAAATATTAGTGTTATCTATCGAAAGGAATCACTGTAAAAACTACAGCGCCCTTCCGAAAATAATATTTCACTTTGATTGTTTTCCTATTGTAAATAAGGGAGTGAGATGTTTTTGTTTGATGGCCACGTGATTAGCTGCAGGGTTTCTCGGAAATTCTATTTTTTGGTAACGTTTATTATGACGTTTTAATTCAACAGACTTCGTAAGGTTGAGTTTATTATGGTTGGCATGTTGGTTTGTGTTTTTGCCTGTATTTTTTACAAAAATGTCTAACAATAGCACAATTACTTTCTAAAGGAATGGTGGATTTAGGAGGTAAGTAATCCACTGCGAGTTTATATATGCAAAGACACAAAACATTGAAAAGCTTATGCGGCAATCAAAGTTGTTAAAAATTGAAATCGTAGCAAGGCCAAGGAAATCCTTGTTATGTAAATGAGCCACCTTATAAATTTACACACATACCTACTCATTAATTTTGTACAGAAGGGATGTAATTTTATTCCCAATTAGCACACGCTTAATACCTACACGTTAAGATAGGGTTGACAAAAAGTATGCTGGGCTCAAATAGATCACCCTCAAATACCGCCGCATGCCAACCTAAATAGTATTGATGTAGGCTATATATCGGCTTTTACCCTTTAACTAATGTAATAAGATTACAAAGGGCTGTAGACGGTACGCCAGACGAGTCAGGTATGGACTCAGGTACCGAGTATCGCTTTATTGGGATACTGAAAATCATCACCCATAGGGAAGATTTTTTTTTTCAATTTTATATGGGACCAACTACAAAGTATACTCTATCCAATAAAAAAAGAATTATCAAAATTGGACTACTCTGTCTATAGTTTTGCGTGGTCATACATTACAATGAGTGAGTGAACAATCAATCATCCCCTATTTTCGTACCCTTAGGGTTGGAATTTATATTCCAAATTTGGAATGAAATTTGGAATGGGAATAACTTCGGGGTGCACCTTTTCCAATAAAAAAATAATTGTCAAATTGGGACTCCTTACTCTAACAGAAATAGCCTTTTAATTAGGTAGATACGTTTAATAACATGTTAAGTAGTAGGTGAATATGGTACCCGAATACGACCCTGGGTCCTCGTAACGAATCACCACTGACGTTTGGGCGAGGCGTTAACTGGCGACCCCCAAAGGGGTAGGGGTGCTATATTATAGCCATTACGGACAATCGTTTAGTCGTCTGCAAACAAAATATCTTCACGGTATAACTCGATCCGATACGGAAGCATGGGAGGCATGGAGTCCAATATACGCTTTGTTATGGATCACGGCACGGATAAAATGATAATTTATTAATGAAGGAAAAAATTGCTAGCCAACCTTATGCAGAGCAGTGGGACAGTAGGTACCTAATGAATATATAATTATGTTATTATGTCGGTAGTCATTTTTTACACACAAGTATTACCGAGCACGATCTTGACCCAAACTATGTCCAGCTTGTAGTATGGGTACTAGACAATAGATATAAAAACACTTATGTACGTTTTTTTTGTAAATACGTAGGTATAATAATTACATAAGCAACACCAAGACAACATTGGGAATGGAATCCATAACCTCGTGATCAGCAGTTGGACACTCGAACCACTAGAGACTGTAGACGTCGTTAAGGTAATTATAATAATTAAATAAAGTGTTCTTGAACGCTATACTTATTTAATTTCATATACGATTATTGCATTAGGTATTTTAATTAGACGCGTAGACCCTTTACAGAACTTTAAGTCCTACTAAGTGCACCAACCTGGGGTACTCTACGACTGCACTGTGGGAGTAGCTACAGCCAGTCTCCAGAGTTGGTACAAGACTATTGTAAAGTAAGTATAGACCTTAAAAAAGAAACAAAATTATATAGACATTAAAGAAAAGCAAAAAAAAGTATTAAAGTTCTTCTTTTTGTTAAAAAATGTTTATCTGGCTAAAATTTTAAGTCACGACACCTATTCAGTTAACACAGAACTATTATGCCTCGGCTCGTAGAGCGCGGTTAGCTGTTTACTTGCTTGGAGGCATATTTTGAGAGGTGGCGCTAGTGTACCATTACTATTCAGTTGTTAAGTTTACTAACAGATGGCGTTAACGTTAGCATTTTGCATTCGGCGAACAGTTTGTTCTTATGCAGATATGCGGACCTGAAGTAAAGCAAGTTCAAGCAAATGTCAAGAGATGACACTATTTTGTAACTAGCATTAATGTAGGTATTCCTTAGAATTGACATATGGCGCTGTTACCAATGATAACTTCATAAGTAGGTATACCTAAGTAATATTGAGTCGGTGCCAAACAATTAATGAACAAAGATCACTAAATTACCTTAAATTTAAAGAAATAACCAAAACAAATTAACAATGAAACGTGAATTCTCCAGCGATAAACATTAATATTCCAAAAAAAATTGTGCCTACTCCAAATTACCTAGATAAAGGTACTTACGTACTTACATTAGTTTAAGAACTTAGTTAATAAGGTTAAATAAAAATGGTTGATAATTTTTTTGCATTTCAGCTTTTCGGCGGTTTAATTTTTTTGTTAAAATGTTTTTATTTTATAATTTTTATAAGTAGCTATCATCTACTACTATTACTACTTACATACTTATTTTTTTGGTTACTTTTAATTTAATTGTAATAACTACACAACTCGGCATTAAAATCTGTGAGTGAACGATAAATCACCCCTATTTTCCCACCCTTAGGGTAGGAATTTTTCCATATTTATATGGGACCAACTTCCAATAAAAAAAGAATTATCAAAATCGAACTACTCTGTGTAAAGTTATGCGCTGGCCTAGTGCTGGTTGGTTCCGAGCAGGTGAAGTAAAAAAAAATATTTTTGATACACATTTTATTACCACTAAAAACTAATAAATAAACATACTTCCTCTGGATCGAGCCTAGAGAGCTATCTGAAAGTAGCTAGTAGAAATATTAAATAATTTAGGTACAGATGCCAGCAGGTCAAGCTATCCAAAACTGTCAAATGTTCCCAATTGAAATTGAACCTTATAATTTGGTATTAAAGTTGAAAATCTATCAAATAAATTTGACGGATTGGGGTAACTTGATGAGCTAGCCTCTGTACCTATATTATATATATTTCTTTAATTAACCTGTAAAATCCATTATTATTTTATTAATAGCTGTAAAACATGTTTAAGTGAATATTTACAAAGCATTTCTTACGAACAAGCAGAAGACTTACTTGGAGTATGCAAATAAAAATAACTATAATAGCAATAGCTTATTTGGGATTTTTCTAAATTAATCTTACTACATTAGATACTCTATCTAAATATGTGTATTTTAGTTGTTAATTTATAAATTAGTTAAGATAAACACTTCCTAGCCTGAAACACACCTGTGTTTTTGAAGTAACTAATTACTTGAAATATACATCTATATTATATCATTTTTAAATGTAAGACACATTGTAAAATATAATTGAACTCTTTTGTAAACATTTTTTTTATTATTTTATTAATATTACATTTTGTTACTTACTTATTTTTATTAGATTTACAAAGTGGTACCTAACAAAAGTAAAAAAAGTTTATCTGAGTTCAATAGCATTTAATGTACGTCTTTTTCTTTTCTGATAATACATTTTCCAATGCATCCTAGATGATCTCCGAAATATTAAAAACATAGTTTCAATGACCAGCCTATAGGAAAAAATAATTGATATGAACCAAAACACATACGACTCAAAGTCCAATCCAAGAAGTTCTGCAACTACAATTTGTACTATATAGGCTGAATCACACAGTGTCGCAACTCCAATCAAAGACAGAATGTGATTCATTTTCCTTGGTGACATAGGCAATCTACAACACGACATTACAGATATAGTCGTTCTTATAAATATGGAGAAATTTAAAGTTATTAATAAAAAAATTTGGCAATAACTCGACATCACTGTAGCAATAGTATTATCATGGTATATGTGAGCATATGGAATAATTTCTTCGGCAATGCACATAATCATAGCAACTGTTACGTATGTAAATATTGTTACTTTTCTTTTTTCGCAGCTTAATTTTCCGGTGTACAAGAGCACAAGTCGCAAGTAAGCGTTTGCAGATGAGCAGAGAGACCAACACATTGTGGCTGCGAACAGCATCTCTTCGACTACTATCAACACATCAAATACTTCTTCCGAAATTTGCATCCACTCCTGTTTGATTTCATAGCTGACTATTATATCCATCACATTATATAACGTCCCTAATACTATATGATTTAAGCTAATATAGTTTTGCAGTGTACGCCACTGTGGTATTAGATACCATGTTGTTAATAAGACCAAAGCACACACTATTGTTAGTCCAGTTCCGATCAAATGTGATATTTTTATGTATTTATCTTCGTAGACACGAGTGTTATCAATACTAGATATTGCTATTGAAATCATTTTTCTATATTCTAAATACGAAGACATATTTAACTAGTTTTGATTTAAAAAGTTTTACAGTATATAATGTACAACTGACTGAACAAAAATAACATAGCAGCAAATAACAAGAATAAATGACTGACGTAAGCGTTAATTAACTTTTATCCAATTATTAGGACATTGTTATCGACGATTTATAACCACTCTTATTAAAAATGTGAAGCTATTGAAATTATATTTTTAAAACTAATTACGTGCTCCCATTTGTTCTGTAAGTAAGAATATGTGATTATCACAGGTATGTAATTATAGGAATATTTATAAATAATAATAACATTATAATATTTCGTCTAATATAAACGCGCTCTAAATATACCGGTGAAATGTGGTTGCATACATATAAAATTTAAAATACTCGTAGATTTGCTTGCTTCATTTGCTTGCTTCATTTGCTTAGTGTTCCTAAGCAAGACTGATATGCTAGAGGTCCTGGGTTCAATTCCAAGGTCGAGCAAAGTGTTACTAAGTTTTTTTATGAAATTAGTAACCACTCGGAGTTTGGATTTGTGACGGTTAGTGGCAATGGGCTCGCCCTAATACATGTGACTTAAAAATAACGCCAAACTGTTATTGTATATTAGTACCTACACCTCTGCCTATCCTTTCGGGGAACAGGAGCATTATAGTAAGTATGTTATACTCGTAGATATAATAATCGTTTCGATACAGAGCAAAAAAGGCGTCTTAGTGAGCGTAATAGACCCGATCTCTGTTGCGCTCATTTTGAAGTCTTTTTTTTATAGTACAGAAAACCCTCATGGATCATCTGCCACCTAGGGAGGCAGGCCGGCAGGGTATGTTGGACTCATACCAACAAAAAACCGTACTTGCCTTCACCTGCCCTACAGTCATGGCCATGGGATCCGTGAAATTCGCCACGACCGTGACAGGTTACTGATAAATGATATTTATTTTTGTAAATAGATCTTTTAAAGACACTTTTACAAGTCAGTAATTAATTAATAATACTAGATGGCGCCGGCATTTCCTAGCTGACGACTTCTGAAAAGAAACACCAAAACAATCTCAGAGAATCATGGTCTCTTTTAAAGTCTAAACAGTAAGAGGCCTACGTCCAGTTCGGTTTACGTAGTGGAACCTGATGATGATTATGATGATGATGAAATGTGTACCCACATTTTTCTCAAAGTTTCATCGTAACTTCTTCTGGCCGTCTCTTTCTTTACCGTGTCTCTGAAGACCTAATTGCACATCCGGGCCCCATTTAATTAACGACAATGTAAACAACATTAGGGTACACCACAAAGGGTCTAAAACTTTGAACCTCATTGGAACGTGACGGGACCCTGGGCATACTTTTGATTAATTAATAGTTTAGTACCCACATAAGGATTATACCAAGACGGTTACCCCTTGAGGTTTTTAGACGAGAATTGTTAATGCGTCCGCTATAAGATAATAGTTTTGGGACTATGCTATGCAATAATATATCATTACATCAGGTATGTCTTATAATTACTCAACGAAAGCTCTGTTCTGACAGAAATCATAAACTAAAAGAATCGAAAAAAGATAAATAAGTACTTTTTTTTTGCTGAAAATACTTATTTGTTACCAGGTAAAGTGGCGGGTATATCAGACTCTTTTCAATATAAGATATAAGGAAGTGTATAGGGAATTGTAGACGAATGGCTCTGTGTGCAACATCAGGGGTATCACTCGCGTTGCTGACCCTGTAAAACGAAAGAGGAATAGTTGGTTTGGCAGTATAAGGGTCCAATTCAAAGTCCAGTACCACCACAACGTTTCCTCGCAGAGCACTGGCACGTGACTGGCACCCTTGCTCACCGTAAGGAACACAACACAGCTCAATCCAGTGTTTTTTCACTTCGATTTTCTGCAAAATTGAGGTACCTCCCCAGTCGGGCAGTTCCGATTTGAGTGGAATTACTCCCACTATGCCCTACCTCTCTTAAAATATATCGAATTTGTATCTTTGTAATGAACATTTGGACTGAGGTCGGGAATAAATAAATACTCCGGTATTTATTTATTCATGAATAATCCCGACAATGATACTATCATTATGGTGACCCCGTCCTAAAATGACGTGAAATAAAATAAGAAGTTACAAAGTTGAGACACACTACGGAACAGGATATCTAGCTCAAAACTAATACTTATTAAGCTTTTACACAATTTTGTTAGACTTTAATTTAATATAATTGATACTGAACTCAGTTTGTACTGCTGCTATTATGTAAATATAACAGAATTAAACCTGCTAGAATATGTAAGTACTTATAAAGTGTTCACTTCCATGTGTATATTTCAAGATTTAAAATTACTGGGGACTTTTGTGGTCGCGATTTCTATGCTTGAGATCCTGGGTTCGGCTTCCAGGTCGAGCATAGTTTTTCTATGAAATTCCCAGTTATAGTAGCTCGGAGTTTGGCTTTGTACTCGGTTAATGGTAATAGGCTCGCCCCGTATCACATGTGACCCAAACATATGGATGTGAGCAAACTTAGCAGATCATTGTCCAGCAGATCAAAAATAATTGTGAGTTCTTTTCGCATGCACCATAGTTCTACAGTTCCTGATACTTACAAGAATAGTTCTGGGGTTTTCCTTGAAAAAAATAATTGACAAAATGATCTGCCAACTTCACGTAGCAGATCATTGTGCAGCAGATCATAAACAAATGTGATTTTTTTGTGAATGCAGCTGAGTTCTACAGTTCCTGATACTTTTCAAGAACAGTTATGGCGTTTTTTTAAAAAACTCAAGTGAGAACTAACATGAAACCTGAACCATTGATTTTGATACCAGAACTCAAGGTCCATTCCCAGCAGATCATGGTTATATGCAAAGAACTAAAAGCATAGAACTCTCTTGTTTCTCATAGATCCGTATCAGAACTACAACATGGAACTTGATTTGATTCCAGAACTCACGGCAGAGTCCCAGCAGATAATTTTTATATGGGTAAAAATCGAAAAAATATATTTTGATCGTTTCATAACACTCAAAAGCATAGAACTCTCTTGTTTCTCATAGATCCGTATAAGAACTACAACATGGAACCTGATTTGATTGCAAAACTCAAGGTTCAATCCCAGCAGATCATGGTTATATGAGTGAAATTTAAAAAAAAAATCGTCTCATAACACTAAAGCACCTTGTGTACTCCTAATGTACTCCCTATGTACTCCTTATGTACTCCTTATGTGTTCCTTATGTACTCCTTATGTGCTCCTTATGTACTCCTTATGTGCTCCTTATGTGCTCCTTATGTGCTCCTTATGTACTCCTTATGTACTTCTTATGTACTCCTTATTTACTCCTTGTGTACTCCTTATGTGCTCCTTATGTGCTCCTTATGTGCTCCTTATGTACTCCTTATGTACTTCTTATGTACTCCTTATTTACTCCTTGTGTACTCCTTATGTGCTCCTTATGTACTCCTTATGTACTCCTTATTTACTCCTTATGTACTCCTTATGTACACACCTATGTACTCCTTATGTACTCCTTATGTGTTCCTTATGTACTTCTTATGTGCTCCTTATGTACTCCTTATGTGCTCCTTATGTGCTCCTTATGTACTCCTTATGTACTTCTTATGTACTCCTTATTTACTCCTTGTGTACTCCTTATGTGCTCCTTATGTACTCCTTATGTACTCCTTATTTACTCCATAAGTACTCCTTATGTACTCCTTATGTACTCCTTATGTGCTCCTTATGTACTCCTTATGTGCTCCTTATGTACTCCTTATGTACTCCTTATGGACTCCTTATGTACTGCTTATGTACTCCTTATTTACTCCTTAAGTACTCCTTATGTACTCCTTATGTACTCCTTATGTGCTCCTTATGTACTCCTTATGTGCTCCTTATGTACTCCTTATGTACTCCTTATGGACTCCTTATGTACTGCTTATGTACTCCATGTGTTCTCTTTATGTGCTCCTTATGTACTCCTTATGTGCTCCTTATGTGCTCCTTATGTACTCTTTATGTACTCTTTATTTACTCCTTAAGTAATCCTTATGTGCTCCTTATGTACTCTTTATGTACTCTTTATTTACTCCTTAAGTAATCCTTATGTACACACCTATGTACTCCTTATGTACTCCTTATGTGTTCCTTATGTACTCCTTATGTGCTCCTTATTTACTCCTTGTGTACTCCTTATGTGCTCCTTATGTACTCCTTATGTACTCCTTATGTACTCCTTATTTACTCCTTAAGTACTCCTTATGTACTCCTTATGTACTCCTTATGTACTCCTTATGTACTCCTTATGTACTCCTTATGTACTCCTTATGTACTCCTTATGTACTCCTTATGTACTCCTTATGTACTCCTTATGTACTCCTTATGTACTCCTTATGTACTCCTTATGTACTCCTTATGTACTCCTTATGTGTTCCTTATTTACTCCTTAAGTACTCCTTATGTACTCCTTATGTACTCCATATGTACTCCATATGTACTCCTTATGTACTCCTTATGTACTCCTTATGTACTCCTTATGTGCTCCTTATGTGCTCCTTATGTACTCTTTATGTACTATTTATTTACTTCTTAAGTAATCCTTATGTACACACCTATGTACTCCTTATGTACTCCTTATGTGTTCCTTATGTACTCCTGATGTACTTCTTATGTACTCCTTATGTACTCCTTATGTACTCCTTAAGTACTCCTTATGTACTCCTTATGTACTGCTTATGTACTCCTTATGTGTTCCTTATGTACTCCTTATGTACTCCTTATGTACTCCTTATGTACTCCTTATGTACTCCTTATGTACTCCTTATGTACTCCTTATGTACTTCTTATGTACTCCTTATGTACTCCTTATGTACTCCTTATGTACTCCTTATGTACTCCTTATGTACTCCTTATGGACTCCTTATGTACTGCTTATGTACTCCTTGTGTACTCCTTATGTGCTCCTTATGTACTCCTTATGTGCTCTTTATGTACTCTTTATTTACTCCTTAAGTAATCCTTATGTACACACCTATGTACTCCTTATGTACTCCTTATGTACTCCTTATGTGTTCCTTATGTACTCCTTATGGACTCCTTATGTACTGCTTATGTACTCCTTGTGTACTCCTTATGTGCTCCTTATGTACTCCTTATGTGCTCTTTATGTACTCTTTACTTACTCCTTAAGTAATCCTTATGTACACACCTATGTACTCCTTATGTACTCCTTATGTACTCCTTATGTGTTCCTTATGTACTCCTTATGTACTTCTTATGTACTCCTTATATACTCCTTGTGTACTCCTTATGTGCTCCTTATGTGCTCCTTATGTACTCCTTATGTACTCCTTATGTACTCCTTATGTACTCCTTATGTACTCCTTATGTACTCCTTATGTACTCCTTATGTACTCCTTATGTACTCCTTATGTACTCCTTATGTACTCCTTATGTACTCCTTATGTACTCCTTATGTACTCCTTATGTACTCCTTATGTACTCCTTATGTACTCCTTATGGACTCCTTATGTACTGCTTATGTACTCCTTGTGTACTTCTTATGTGCTCCTTATGTACTCCTTATGTGCTCCTTATGTGCTCCTTATGTACTCTTTATGTACTCTTTATTTACTCCTTAAGTAATCCTTATGTACACACCTATGTACTCCTTATGTACTCCTTATGTGTTCCTTATGTACTCCTTATGTACTTCTTATGTACTCCTTATGTACTCCTTGTGTACTCCTTATGTGCTCCTTATGTACTCCTTATGTACTGCTTATGTACTCCTTGTGTGCTCCTTATGTACTCCTTATGTACTGCTTATGTACTCTTTATGTGCTCCTTATGTACTCCTTATGTACTCCTTATGTACTCCTTATGTACTCCTTATGTACTCCTTATGTGTTATTTATTTACTCCTTAAGTACTCCTTATGTACTCCTTATGTACTCCATATGTACTCCTTATGTACTCCTTATTTACTCCTTATGTACTCCTTATGTGCTCCTTATGTACTCCTTATGTACTGCTTATGTACTCCTTATGTGCTCCTTATGTACTCCTTATGTACTTCTTATGTACTCCTTATTTACTCCTTAAGTACTCCTTATGTACTCCTTATGTACTCCTTATGGACTCCTTATGTACTCCTTATGTGCTCCTTATGTGCTCCTTATGTACTCTTTATGTACTATTTATTTACTCCTTAAGTAATCCTTATGTACACACCTATGTACTCCTTATGTGTTCCTTATGTACTCCTGATGTACTTCTTATGTACTCCTTATGTACTCCTTGTGTACTGCTTATGTACTCCTTATGTACTCCTTATGTACTCCTTATGTACTCCTTGTGTACTCCTTATGTGCTCCTTATGTACTCCTTATGTGCTCCTTATGTGCTCCTTATGTACTCTTTATGTACTCCTTATGTACTCCATATGTACACCTTATGTACTCCTTATGTACTCCTCATGTACTCCTTATGTACTCCTTATGTACTCCTTATGTACTCCTTATGTACTCCTTATGTACTCCTTATGTACTCCTTATGTGCTCCTTATGTGCTCCTTATGTACTCTTTATGTACTCTTTATTTACTCCTTAAGTAATCCTTATGTACACACCTATGTACTCCTTATGTACTCCTTATGTGTTCCTTATGTAATCCTTATGTACTCCTTATGTACTGCTTATGTATTCCTTATGTACTCCTTATGTACTGATTTCTGACATCTACGCGAATATTATACATTGAAATAAAACTACTTTTTACGGATTTTTTATCGCGTATATTGATATTATTAATCCAGACGTTTCAGACCCTTTACAGCGTCCATGGTCACGGGTAGACTGAGGTGGTGGGCGTCTTGATGATATAATTACTGACAGCTACCCTACATTTTTATTGTTACATGATCAATGACACTTATTACTAATTATTAATTAAAACTAGATGGAGCCGGCATTTCCTAGCTGACGACCTCTGAGAAGAAACGCCCAAACAAACTCAGAGAATCATGGTCTCTTTTAAAGTAAAAATATTCAATGATCATGTTTTAGTTGTTAATTATTGGCAATCCGATTCATGCAGAACGAGCTCACAGTATCCTTTGGTCTTGCAGTTGTAGGCCTGGATTTTGGTTTAATAGAATCTATAACAGCCAAGCAGGTGGTAAGACCCAGCCATCTTCTCTATTGAAATTTGGATGTTTTTTAATTTCAATAGCCTCACGAATCACCCTGGTAAAGTAACAGCATTTCTAGATCATCTCAACTCCTTACATTCAAAAATTCAATTTACTATGGAGTCAGAGGCTAATAACTCTTTACCTTTCTTAGATGTTTTAGTAATTCGTAATCATAACAACACCTTGAGTCATACTGTGTATCGAAAGAAAACCCATACAGACAAATACCTAAATGGTGAATCGCACCACCACCCAACACAGTTATCTACCGTCGGTAAATCTTTGTTTCAGAGAGCACATGGGATCTGTGATGAGCAACACCTGGCTGCTGAGCTTCAACATGTCAAGCAAGTCCTGCATGACAACAAGCTCCGAATACCGCGCCCTTGCCACATAAACCGTGTGAAACGTGCCACAGTTGAGCGCTTACCTGCCGTACTACCATATGTTAGAGGAGTCACCGACAAAATTGGCTACATCTTGAAGCGTGCTTCAATTAAAACATACTTCAAGCCGCTGAAGAAGATCAGTCAGTTCTTACCATCTGTCAAGTGCCATATACCTCTACAAGATGCGGGCGTTTACAAGCTTGATTGTGATTGCGGTCTCTCATATATAGGCCAAACTAAAAGAAGCATAGGGACCCGCGTAAAAGAACACATCGCCGATGTCAAACACCGCCGTTCCAAGAAGTCAGCAGTTTGTGAACATACTCTTGACAAGGCCCAGCATTATATCAGATTTGATAAACCACAAATACTTGCGAAGGAAAGTCGATACCTACCCAGGATGATTCGTGAGGCTATTGAAATTAAAAAACATCCAAAGAACAATGGCAAGTCTAGAACAAAATAATACCTGAGATTTTTTTGGAGCGTCTATGTATGAAAAAATGTTAAAACCATAGAAGTTCTATTACTTAAACATAATCACCAAGATTTTTTGTTTGAGATGGCCACAAAAAAAGATTTTACCATTTTTATATTTGAGGTTATGTCAAATTGTTAATATAAAATTCGTAATCGACACGGATTGATATCATTGTCCATCATGAACTTATTCATTAAATAATGACTAGTTTGTGATCATAATATATAATTTATATCAAAAACAATAGTCATCACAGTTTAATGTTACTAAGTACCTAAACAATCCTGATTTGAGAATAGGACCCATAATCATAATGAATCATGGTATGTAACATGCATCTACTCAGAAATGGAGTAGCAACTAATCTCATTTGAGTGATCTTATTGAATCTCTAAACATGAAATCATTTTTATCATTTTCATCATTCATCGTTCAGTATAACAACGCGCTGAGGGCGCTGCTCCGGATGCCTCGCTTCTGCAGCGCATCGGGAATGTTCGCGAGCGTCCGCATTGACTGTTTTTATGCCAGTATGCGCAAGAGGGCCACCTCGATAGCGAGTAGAGTGCGGGGCAGCGGCAACGGTCTCCTTTCAGTTATTGCCAGCAGGTTGGACGGGCCGTTCATGCAGCACTGGCAGGCCTTACATGCACCCATATATCAAGCTTGGGGCAGGTAGTAAATGAATTAAATGATTCTGACATGATTTAATTCATTTACTACTTAATTTCGTTATTTACTATTTATATTATTTAATTTTAATTTAATTGTAGGTATCTTTAGAAAAATATGGACTGATTTACTGTCTGAAATAAAATTATTATTATTATTATTATTTATTTTAATTATTTCTATTTTGGTTCTGGTCCCTAATGAGTATTTAAGCCTTTGCAACTGCATTCATGTAACATACTTACTTTTATGGAATATGAAAGTATAGAATTAAGTATTTAGTTGTTGCTATTACACCTATTCAGCATTTAGGGATAAAATAAAACAGGTCTTTTTTTTTAATATTTATTCATTCTCTCTTAGAAATATGTCATCTAGGAACTCTGCAGGTGCTGATCTTGAGGATTATCTTGGTGCCTAGCCCATCTAAGATACCATATGGATTTAGGCCTGGGAATTACTACATGATCCTCTTAGGGTTTATTATCCTGCGAGATATTTTCATTTTTGGGTACTCCTTCATCATCAACCCATATATTGTCCCACTGCTGGGCACGGGTCTCCTCTCATATTGAGAGGGATTAGGCTGTAGTCAACTGTACTTCTTCGGTTGATCTTAATTCATCAACACGGTTGACATGGAGAAATTCTCTCTTAGTACACAACCAACAGGCATGACACACTATGTGAAGGTATCAACTACAATCAAAATAAATAAAATTAGGAACTGTTTGTAATTAAACAACAAGATAACGTTTGCAATCTCATATTAGTATTGCCGAGAAATTGGGTTGCAGCGGTTGATGGAAGGTAGTTGATTCATGTAAAATACTGAAATCCCTGTTGACCCTAACATAGTTGAAAAAGGCTGGAAGGATGATAACATTTGTAGTCTTAGTATTTTTTAGATTTGAGACTTGGGTTTTTCTTTATCATAAAGGCATTACATACCTGTTCGGTTCTATTTTATTTTGAATAAGATTAATCATGTTCTGTTGTAGTTTTGTTGGGTTGTTTCTTATTATTTTGTCACTGCCTCTGTGCAATAGAACAGCCACACACTAGACAGACATTGGTATTGCCTTGTTGACTTGGTCCAAATTGTATATCAACAGAAGAAACGTTTTGCTGTAAATTCTGATTTACTGCAGCCAATGAGAGTTCTCAACATGCTTCACAAAATATCATCATCATTGGTAATCTGTAAGATAAGGTAATCAATGCATATACAAACGATGCATAAAATAAGTATTATTATGATAGGTTATTTTGTATGGTATGCATTTTTTGTGTAGTTGAACTTATGCTAGTTCCACAGTATTAAAAGTAAACAGATAAGTAGGTTTATGTAAATCTTTAAAACTTACGATTCATGGATAAACGCAGGTGCAGAGCAAGGTACAAACTCTTGTATTTAGAATTTTTGATACATTGGTGATTCGATATCGCTGAAGCGTGTTGACGAAAATGTTTTAATTCACGCACATTAAACGTGTAGTCTCGCTACGTCTTTCCATCTTCGAGGCCGAGCACACAAAAGAAAAATCTTGAGGCACAATCGGAGGACAACCGTTTTAAAGAAATCAATTGGTTGTTTACAGCTGAGATCGTCCGTGAGAAAGCACAAGGGGGAAGAAAATCAGCAAATGTCAAAATAAAGCTAAACAATTAACCAACAATAATAAACGTGACCATGGACAAACAACGACAATGTCACTAAGTGTTGTCATTACATTTTATTTTAGGAATGATGGCAATCTGAGATCGATTAATCGAAGAATCGATTTTTCAGGCCCATAAGATCAATTTTTAAATCGATGTGTACTGAGATCCAGAGAATCGATATTTCACCATTGAAAATCGCCATTCGGTTTTTTCATGAAATAAATACTTACATTTTAAAAATAAATATATTCTTCATACCTGATCTGACTGATCTGGTAATAAAAATAATTGTTATTATCGAATTCTCCGAACTAAAAAAAAACTAATTTTACTGATAAGAGATCATTTATGTACATTATAAGTTACATTATACACATTATAAATAGAAACATGGAAAAAAAATTTTTTTTTGAAAACTCGATTCTTTGTGAAACGATTCATCAGCTAACAATTCGAATCGATTTAAAAATTGATCTTTTTCGTAAAGAATCGCCATCCCCAACCTTTTTATGAGTATTTAATAAATCTGTTGACAAAAATAAAAGTAAAGAAGCTGTTTTAACAAGCTTAGATAAACACTATTGTTTTGAATTTGGCATTGTCTTAGGGCATAATGCTTTAACTGTGTTTTATATTTTATGTAGCGTTTTTTATAAAGTGGCAACTCTGAGGATCGATTTTTTTGTCAATATGGCTAATACCGGATATGAGTAATCAAGTAAAACACAATTAAATGTAATATTTTAACCTCAGCCTTTACATGAAAAACTAATTAGGTACAAAAAATGCACAAATTGGATCAGTAAGATCTGCATAGGTCACATTTTTAGACGCTTCCTAAAACACTCAGGTATAATCTTGCCATTGTTCTTTCAATAGAGAAGATGGCTGGGTCTTACCACCTGCTTGGAATCCTGTTATAGATTCTATTAAACCAAAAGGCCTACAACTGCAAAACCAAAGGATACTGTGAGCTCGTTCTGCGTGAATCGGATTGCCAATAATTAACAACTAAAACATGATCATAGAATATTTTTCCTTTAAAAGAGACCATGATTCTCTGAGCTTGTTTCGGCGTTTCTTCTCAGAGGTCGTCAGCTAGGAAATGCCGGCTCCATCTAGTTTTAATTAATAATTAGTAATAAGTGTCATTGATCATGTAACAATAAAAAATGTAGGGTAGCTGTCAGTAATTATATCATCAAGACGCCCACCACCTCAGTCTACCCGTGACCATGGACGCTGTAAAGGGTCCGAAACGTCGGGATTAATAATACCAATATACGCAATAAAATCCGTAAAAAGTAGTTTTATTTCAATCCTTATGTACTCCTTATTTACTCCTTATTTACTCCTTATGTACTGCTTATGTACTCCTTATGTACTCCTTATGTGCTCCTTATGTACTCCTTATGTACTCCTTATGTACTCCTTATGTACTCCTTATGTACTCCTTATGTACTCCTTATGTACTCCTTATGTTCTCCTTATTTAATCTTATATACTCCTTATGTACTCCTTATGTACTCCTTATGTACTGCTTATGTACTCCTTATGTGCTCCTTATGTACTTCTTATGTACTCTTAATGTACTTCTTTTGTACTCTTTATGTACTCCTTATGTACTCCTTATGTACTCTTTATGTGCTCCTTATGTACTCCTTATGTGCGCCTTATGTACTCCTTATGTACTCCTTATGTACTCCTTATGTACTCCTTATGTACTCCTTATGTACTCCTTATGTACTCCTTATGTACTCCTTATGTACTCCTTATGTACTCCTTATGTACTCCTTATGTACTCCTTATGTACTCCTTATGTACTCCTTATGTACTCCTTATGTACTCCTTATGTACTCCTTATGTACTCCTTATGTACTCCTTATGTACTCCTTATGTACTCCTTATGTACTCCTTATGTACTCCTTATGTACTCCTTATGTACTCCTTATGTACTCCTTATGTACTCCTTATGTACTCCTTATGTACTCCTTATGTACTCCTTATGTACTCCTTATGTACTCCTTATGTACTCCTTATGTACTCCTTATGTACTCCTTATGTACTCCTTATGTACTCCTTATGTACTCCTTATGTACTCCTTATGTACTCCTTATGTACTCCTTATGTACTCCTTATGTACTCCTTATGTACTCCTTATGTACTCCTTATGTACTCCTTATGTACTCCTTATGTACTCCTTATGTACTCCTTATGTACTCCTTATGTACTCCTTATGTACTCCTTATGTACTCCTTATGTACTCCTTATGTACTCCTTATGTACTCCTTATGTACTCCTTATGTACTCCTTATGTACTCCTTATGTACTCCTTATGTACTCCTTATGTACTCCTTATGTACTCCTTATGTACTCCTTATGTACTCCTTATGTACTCCTTATGTACTCCTTATGTACTCCTTATGTACTCCTTATGTACTCCTTATGTACTCCTTATGTACTCCTTATGTACTCCTTATGTACTCCTTATGTACTCCTTATGTACTCCTTATGTACTCCTTATGTACTCCTTATGTACTCCTTATGTACTCCTTATGTACTCCTTATGTACTCCTTATGTACTCCTTATGTACTCCTTATGTACTCCTTATGTACTCCTTATGTACTCCTTATGTACTCCTTATGTACTCCTTATGTACTCCTTATGTACTCCTTATGTACTCCTTATGTACTCCTTATGTAAGGTCAAGGTGGGTAAAGCCGTCTACGGGGCTTATCCGTCTAATTGTAATAACTTTCGTCACAATCAAGCTATGGATTTGATTTCCGTGTCAGTAAAGCAGCATCACTTTCTAGTTAAAACTATATTTTGAAGATGGCGCTAGTCGGCATATGGTAGTATAAAACAGTGTTTAAATTTCAGTTGTGTTCTGAGATTGAAAAGTGAGTAACGTGTACCGCCGTTTTATCGAAAATAAATAAAAAATTATGCAACTTACAATGTTGAGAGACTGCAATACATACAGTTCAATGTCCGTTTAAACGTTTTTAGTATTAAACGTTTTTAGTATTTAATTGCAATAAAACACTGTAAATAGTTAAATTATATGGCTTGAAATATTTCTGACCTCATAATAGTTAAGTGGTAAATTCCGTCCATATTGAATGGGGCTTGATCGTCATATGCCGGTTTTACCAGATTTCAGATATCATAAACCTTTTTTATTCATGAAATGTTTTAGCCGATTGTTGGTAATATTTTAATTAATATAGTGGTTATGTTTTTTGCAGTTTTAAAGCCGCTATGATATGATGATTAATTTTATATTAATCCTAACATAGCGGCTTAGCGGCACTAGGGCCGAAATTTTGGAAATGGTTGGAGGTACTTTCCAACCATTTCATACCTACCAATAATTTATAAACCACATTTAACAATTGGTTTTCTGGGGAATTATCGGTTTGTTTCCTTTGCAAAACACAATAACTTATCAATACAAAAGCCCCAAACTATGAACTATGCTCGAAAAACAGCAATAGATCCATAAGTATGTGGTTGTTCTTTATTTTGATTAATTAGAAAAGAAACTATAGACGAACTGGGATTAAAAGATAAACCGCATGCTATCTAGAACCTGGACGAAACCAGATTTCCTTTTGAGACTTATTTATTCTTACAAATATCAAGTCAACCCATTTTTTTTTCATATTATAGCAAATAAAAGCATACGATACTGTACGTTTACCACCCCTGCCTCCTTCAGTACGCCGGAATAGCCCCACAAAGGCTTTTACATAAGATAAAATCCAAACTAAGCTTTATTTTTACTGTGGGAAAGCATATAATTGACTATCATGAACTAATACATGTGCAAATTGTGTGATTTCCTTAGAATAACGACCAATTTCTCAAAATCATGCAGTATGACGGATTTGCCCTCGATTTTATGGGAAAATCCGTCTAGTGACTTGGTTTTAAAAAAAACTGCATATCTCAATACCGATGATACCTAAAATAAGGTTGATAACTTCAATAAAAAGTTTAATAAATTCCTAATGGCGTGATACCTTAACATTTGCAATAATGTAAAAAGCTCATACATTATGGTCAATCAAACTTAAGGTAGACAAAAACTATGCCGGAATTAGCCACCCTGACCTTACTCCTTATGTACTCCTTATGTACTCCTTATGTACTCCTTATGTACTCCTTATGTACTCCTTATGTACTCCTTATGTACTCCTTATGTACTCCTTATGTACTCCTTATGTACTCCTTATGTACTCCTTATGTACTCCTTATGTACTCCTTATGTACTCCTTATGTACTCCTTATGTACTCCTTATGTACTCCTTATGTACTCCTTATGTACTCCTTATGTACTCCTTATGTACTCCTTATGTACTCCTTATGTACTCCTTATGTACTCCTTATGTACTCCTTATGTACTCCTTATGTACTCCTTATGTACTCCTTATGTACTCCTTATGTACTCCTTATGTACTCCTTATGTACTCCTTATGCACTCCTTATGTACTCCTTATGCACTCCTTATGCACTCCTTATGCACTCCTTATGTACTCCTTATGCACTCCTTATGTACTCCTTATGCACTCCTTATGTACTCCTTATGCACTCCTTATGTACTCCTTATGCACTCCTTATGTACTCCTTATGCACTCCTTATGTACTCCTTATGTACTCCTTATGTACTCCTTATGTACTCCTTATGTACTCCTTATGTACTCCTTATGTACTCCTTATGTACTCCTTATGTACTCCTTATGTACTCCTTATGTACTCCTTATGTACTCCTTATGTACTCCTTATGTACTCCTTATGTACTCCTTATGTACTCCTTATGTACTCCTTATGTGCTCCTTATGTGCTCCTTATGTGCTCCTTATGTGCTCCTTATGTGCTCCTTATGTGCTCCTTATGTGCTCCTTATGTGCTCCTTATGTGCTCCTTATGTGCTCCTTATGTGCTCCTTATGTACTCCTTATGTACTCCTTATGTACTCCTTATGTACTCCTTATGTACTCCTTATGTACTCCTTATGTACTCCTTATGTACTCCTTATGTACTCCTTATGTACTCCTTATGTACTCCTTATGTACTCCTTATGTACTCCTTATGTACTCCTTATGTACTCCTTATGTACTCCTTATGTACTCCTTATGTACTCCTTATGTACTCCTTATGTACTCCTTATGTACTCCTTATGTACTCCTTATGTACTCCTTATGTACTCCTTATGTACTCCTTATGTACTCCTTATGTACTCCTTATGTACTCCTTATGTACTCCTTATGTACTCCTTATGTACTCCTTATGTACTCCTTATGTACTCCTTATGTACTCCTTATGTACTCCTTATTTACTTCTTATGTACTTTCCTATGTACTCCCTTATGAGAAACAAATGAGTTCTTTGCTTTTGAGTGGTATGAAACGATTAAAATATATTTTTCGATTTTTCATTCATATAACCATGATCTTCTGGGACTCTGCCGTGAGTTCTGGAATCAAATCCGGTTTCATGTTTATCGGATTCTCATACAGATCTATGAGAAACAAGAAAGTTCTAGCCTCTAGAGTGGGTTGAAACTATTGAAATAGATATTTTTCGACTTTTCCACACAACTTGGAAAATCATGCTGCAATTGAGTTTAAAAAAAAAGACGCCAGAACTATTTTTGTAAAGTATCAGGAAATGTAGAACTCAGCTGCATTGACAAGATAAAAACTTTTTAACCAAAAGTTATACCGCCGAAAAACTGAAAAGCAAAAAATAATAAACGTTTCTTATTTACCCTAAAACTAAGTTCTGAAACTAATGCAAGTATCCCTAAGTAATTTTGAGTCGGTGCCAAACCATCAATGAACAAAGATTATTAAATTTCCTTAAATTTAAAGAAAAAGCCAAATCTAATTAACAATGAAACGTGAAATCTCCAGCGATAAACGTTAACATTCCAAAAAAATTGGCACCGACTCAAAATTACTTAGGTATACTTATATTACTTTAAGAACTTAAGTTAAATAAGAAACGTTTATTATTTTCTGCTTTTCAGTTTTTCGGCGGTTTATTTTTTTTGTTAAAAAGTTTTTATTTTATAATTTTTTGTGGCTATAATTTACATGCTTAATTTATGATTATATTTGATTTAATTGTAATACAGAACTCTGCATTAAAATCTATGAGTGTACAATAAATCACCCCTATTTTCCCACTCCCAGGGTAATTTTTTTTTTCAAATTTATATGGGACCAAGTTTGAGGTATAATACCCTATCCAATAAAAAAAGAATTATCAATATCGGATTACTCTGTATAAAGTTGCACGTGGTCAAACCGAAAAGTGAACAATCAATCATCTCCTTTTTTCTTACTCTAAGGGCTAGATTTTTTTTCTAAATTTACATGGGATTAACTTCGGAGTATATACCCTTTCCAATAAGAAAAGAATTATCAAAATCTGACTATACTGTAAAAAGTTATGCGTGGTCATAAATAAAAATAAAAAAAATATACACGTCGACTTGAGAACCTCCTCCCTTTTTGTTTTACGTCGGTTGAAAATCACATTTGTTTATGATCAGCTGGACAATGATCTACTACGGGAAGTTAGCAGATCATTTTGCCAATTATTTTTTTCATAGAAACCCCCAGAACTATTTTTGAAAAGTAACAGGAACTGTAGAACTATGGTGCATGTGAAAAGAAATCACATTTATTTTTGATCTGCTGGACAATAATCTGCTAAGTTCACTCACACAACATAATATATGAGCGAACTGTTATTGAACACCTCTGCTTAATCCTCCGGGAATACAGGCGTGAAGTTATATTATATTTGACACAGTACATGCATTTTAAGGTTCAAAACATTAACCTACTTACCATATAAATTATAGTTATGAACTCGAAACAGTTATGTGAAGCGGTGGGAAATTTTCCAAGTGATAAGGTGTTCAGTAATTTTTATGGGTACATTTGCCGTAACAATAATAACAACTGGCAACTAATTAAAACCGGGGCACGAATTGGCTGGGTGGGGCTTCCTTACCTTGATAAAGGGTCGTTTGCAAAAAAGGTGGGACATGTACGAAAATATTAGTTTCTTAACCCAAAGGAAAGCTAAATTTAATAATAGTTAAAGACTAGAAATCAATACACTATAGAACTGTATTGATTTCTGACAATAACGCGAATATTTAAATAAAACTATATTAATTTTTATGATTTTAACGTTTCACGTCATATTAATAATATTAATCCCGACGTTTATTTAATAATTGATATTACGCGACAAATATTACAATATCTATAGGTTTCTGTTTGTTGACATCCAAATGTAAAACATATTTAAAAAATAATAATTTTTATTTAGAAGGACCCTGCGTAATCGGGTTTACTCATTGGATACACTAAAGCAAATATTGAAGTTTATAATTTTATATGAATAGGAGAAACCTTCGCAGTGATTCTAATTTCTTGGGTATGGATGAACCCAAGAAATAAGAATCACTTCCGGTTTCCGTTAAAAATCTATTTACTGCAAAAATTAAAAATTTTGCTATAATTACCTGATATCTTATTTTAGTGGTAACTTTTCAAGCATAAAAATGTCTTGCAGAAATAAAAATATTTCCTTTGTCTCATTAAATAGGCTTCAGAGTTTAAAGAGAGCTTAAAGTTTTTTACATGTCGACTTTTGCCGACCGTACTAAAAGACGACTTCTAATTAGCAAGTTGAGGGCTAAATATTACATTTATGATATGCAAATTTTGCTGAGCCATCTAACGCAGGTGCTATAACATGAACTGTATAAAAATGAACTTAAAGTCTTATTTCATTTGCACTGTGTAAGATGATAAGTTTTCTTCAGGGTAAGGAGACGGTCTCATTTGTATTATCGCGCTTATTTTATTAGATGTATTTTAGTAAGACTCTTTTTAAGAGAATATTACAGAGATGTGCAGGTAAAACTTAGCATTGTTTAAACAAAATTAAACAATGCTAAGTTTTACCTGCCTCTATTATTAGTAGCCCCTGTTTTTAAAGTACGGACAATTCTCATGTATTGTCTACGAACCGGGAGGAGCGGGAAGGCCTATCGGACTTGTACTTGACTAAGCTTCGTTTAGACGATGCGACAATTATCGTGCGAGTTGCGGTACGGTCGGGGTCATAAGTCCAGTAGCAGTTTCACAAATCTATCGAATCAAAACAAGTCGCACTTAAGCCCTTTTTCTATAAAAAACATTTTGCACACATACACGATCTTGTGTATCGCACTCTCTCGATGTTCGATGCGAACACTAATATGAAGAAAACTAAACTATATTGTTATCTATGCTGTTTGACGGGTAAATGTTTGCATTGAAATCACACACACATGTGTGTATAAGCGTAGTACCGTGCAAGCGAATATGATCGTTGACATGCAACTGGACTTATGGCCCCAGACTGTACATTGCGGGGCCGCGGGGCTATGGTATTATGGGGAGCGGATGTAGTTTTACGTGTCAGCAATAACAGCGTGCGCGGCTGCTAAGACAGTCGACGTAGTGTAGCGCAAGGGACAACATGTGTGTATCGATATAGGGCTGGACAGATAATAAATAATAGTGTCGGACATGAGTGTATCATTTCCCTCCACACACACAACACACCCTGGTACCCCGGGTCTCCAACATTGGTGACCCCGACGTGATAAGTATTGTCGACGGCAATGTAACGCAGCTTGCACGCTATTTCTCACACCGTCTAAACGCGGCTTTAAATACTTATACTACTTAGGAAACACCTAGCCAAACACAAACACTTATGTCCATTAGATAAATATTAGAGTCCTGTCAAAATCAAACCCACGACCAGCAGTCCAGCGCACTCGTACCACTTACCACTAGACCACAGACGTCACCATTTCTCTTTCTAAAGCACGCTTTACCAAGTAGGTTCTTATGAATTTATGTTAGAAAAACCATAAAATTACAAAATAAAGGATGTCAACAACTTGAAAAATAAAAGTATGTACATAGAAAAACAAATAATAATACAACCAATATAAAAACTGTTTTTTTTGTTCTATCATAAATAGAATATCAATTGTTTCATAACATCTTTGATTGTCCTCACTTCATGCGTGTAACAAAACAAAAGAGATCGTAAAACAGAATATATCAACCGTAAACTTTGCTTGTTCCCTTATCAAAGATTGAGACGCTGTTAGTGTACGGAGGAAATAAAGATGCTTATTCACTATGCAACTGTTGGGCGACACGGTGTTGGTAACTTGGACGACTAAATGTTAGTTAATCGCAGAATAGTACAAAGGGGCTAGAGGCTTGGATTTCTCAAAGCTTTCAACAATTTGTTCTTAATAATTTCATTTTCTCTAAAACAGGTATTATAAATGCACACATGATTTACTTACACGTATGGTGACAAAAACAACGCACAGGGCGTTAGTAGATATACACATTTGCATGGGCAATGTCATCTTGCTCGCTTTATGTATTTGTAGTTGATTGTCACGGTCATGGCGAATGTCACGAATACCATGGCCGTAATACATAGGGCGACGGAAGGCAAGCGCGGTTTTTAGGTGAAGTCCCAGAGGATATTTTGTACAGAAGCCAGCTGGCACATCAAGCTACCACAATCTGTCAAATTTCTTTGTTTGATTTTCAACTTTAATATAAAGGAATAAGGTTCATATTCAATTGGGAAAATGTGACAGTTTGAAGATAGCTTGACCTGCTGGTGTCTATACTTTAAAAGTTACACTGTTTTGTTGACACGGGGGTTAATAAATGTAGGAATTAAAAAACAAAAATTAATTTTCAAATAATATGGTTTTTGTCGATAATATTAAGCATAGGTTTCCTTATTTGAATATGTGCAAATTGTGAGGACTCACACTGTATATGCAATACATATTTCTTTAAATAGTTGTGGTTTTGGCGATCACTGTCAATGGTGCGATGTTGCCAGCAACCAGTTGTGTAACAATTCGTTGTTTAGTGAATAGGCAGCTTTATTGGGAAGAAAAACCATGTATCGTTTTGTTCATATGATTTGTTACGATAATTGATGTGGTCCTGTGACCTCGTCGTGTTTTTTCCTCGTTTTGTTGATTGTATTTGAGTGAATATTGGAATACCTACTTTTATTAGGGTAAAAGATAAGAAATATTTTTTAAGATTGAAAAAAATGTAAGGACCTCGGAGAAGCCCATGCTCGGCAGTGGGACAGTAATGGCTAATAACAAGAAAGGATTGGAATAAACTTTAGAATGAAGAATCTATTTGTAAATTTATTTCTTATGAAACCCTTCATTCGGTCCCGCCACCAAACAGCCATTTTGAGAATATCTTTCCCATCCTAATTTAATATGTAGGTACTATGATTACCTATATCCTTTTAAATAGATGATTATTATAACTCAAGGGCTTTAGACGTGTAAGCAAGCATAAACCAAAAATCTGTTTTATCCTAAATCAGCTGGTGATATTATTTAACCTAGATTCTATTTCCAGTTAGGGCTGTAAAAAAAAACAAATAATAAAAATTATTTTCAGAAACTTGTACAACTTTTACAGTTTATTTTACATAGCTGTGTTATTGAATTTTTAATAACAACCTGAAATTTGGAAGTGTGTGCCACACGCTCTTTCTTAAGGATACACTTACACATGTATTCGTATAGTCGAAAAATATTTCCTTCAAAACTATTAACGAGTATACTGTGTTGAATTTATTGTAGATACTGTTCTTGGATCTGGGACTCAGAAATAGTACAGCAGGATACAACCAGTTTTAACCCCTACTAGAATATGCATAGCAGCAAGTTACGTACAATAATTGTTGTCCAACTATTTACACAGGAGGTTTTAGTTCATTTTCTCAAAGCACATTATTATTATCTTTTATATTTTGTACAATGTAATAACGCTTGAAACGTGTTTAAATTCTTTAAACATTTAAAAATATTACCCAAGGGTCTTGATAGACGTGTTCTTGTACGTTATAATAAAACCAAATGCTTTATTTTAAAAACTGCTAGGTACCTATTTATAATATAGTTAACATTCTCAAGTTGTACAGTTTTTTGAGATTTTCAGTTAGGTAGGTAATAATTCTTTTCGAAATTATGTGCGTATTAATAATTAAATATCACTCACAAAACATCGGTCAAGGAAAACATTGTGAGGGAGAACCTGCAAACCTGAGAGACTTTCTTGATGGCGCAGGCGTGTGAAGTGTGCCAACCCGCATTAAGCCAGCGTGGTGGACGAGAATACAACTCTTCTCATTCCGAGAGAAGACCCGTGCCTAGCAGTGGCACAGTAAATGGGCTAATGAAAAACAAATCATAGGGACAACCTGGAGCTTAGATTTATGTGCAATAGGCTTGCCCTAATAGGTACACTTACTTATGTATTTAATATTAAATTAATTGTCTTCTTAAAAATGATTAACAATTTATTATACTGTTATTACTGTGTAATAAAAATGGGATTAAAAAAGGACAAGAACATCAGCGCACATCCAGTGTTGGCGCCTACTATAATATGCATAGCACCAAGTTTCATACAAAACTGTTCGTTCAACTAATTACACAGGAGTTTTAGTTTTTAGGTAATTTTCCTAAAGCACACCACAACATTTTATTTTAGCCCTCGTCGCTCTGCAGAAAAATGTTGAAATTCTTTTAATATTAAAATACTACAACAGCAAATTTAAAAAAACATTGTTCATTTTCTGGTTTTATATTATAAGTAGCTAGTTATAATTATTGAAGTTCCGTATTCGTTAGTTTATATTGGCTTAGTTTGTAAGTTAGTTATTAAATTGTTCTATGTAGCGTAAAATTTTTGTGTGTCTATATTTGTAAATTTTTTTTAATTCCGTCCTAAATGACTATTTAGAGGGAAGGGAGGCCTCTGCCCAACAGTGGAACGAACCGGGCTGTGAAAAAATAGCGACTATTTCCTAGTAAAAGCATATTATTTTGAGGTTTGGTATCATTCCTGGGATACCAGACTAAGATACTAACATAGACTAAGTTTCTTCGCTAACAATAATTATGCATATGTAGGTAGGTTTTGTTTCGAAAAGATTAATATCTTTCTGTTTTGTCCAAAAAATAGACTCCTAGCATCTATTACTGATTTAATCGTAAAATCTTATGTATGAAAACCCACAACTGGACATAAGTATCTTCCGAGATTCATCGCAGTACTCAGTGCACAGACCACAACATAAGAAGCAATAATTTATTTAATTATTAACAATTTGAGACACACTTAAGGTCATCGTCTGCCCATCTCGGATATATTACTGCCCATTAGTACAGGATATCCTAATTTGATGTTGTATCGTAAATGCCAATGACGTCACTATCTGCACTTTTGGAGTCCTATCTTTTTATTTTATCTGGTTGGTACATCCGGATTTTATTGCTGCAGTCATTTGACAGTTGTTCCTCGCGGGGCTCGTCTACCGCTAGATGTGAGGTTAGAAAGTGGAGACGATTGTACAGGATCATGTCATAGTCGTTGTGAACGACAAAAATCCCATGGCCTATAAGATGAATAACTAACAAACATATGGTTTTTAGTCAGTCCAACATAACCTGCCGCCTCCGCAGGTGAATCCATGAGTATTTTCCGAAAAAAATTGGTAGGTACTCAGATTCAAATTCACATCATTTATTTGTCTGAATGTGGGTATACATGAGATGATAGGTACATAATTATAACAAAAGTTCTTTATACCATAATTATCCTACGTTAATAGGCGTGCAAATAATTATGTAGTTAAGGTAAAAACATAATAATATTACATTACATTAGGCATAGGTATACTTATCTCTTCGCTGATTGAGGGGGGTCCAGCGACCGCTGGACCGCAGCTTGTCAGTCAGGTTGTGGCGAATTTCTCGGATTCCTTGGCCATGTCTATAGGGCAAGTGAAAGCAAGTACCTACGGTTTTCAGTCGGTATGAGTCCAACATACTCTGCCGCCTCCCCAGCTGACGGATGATAGGTACATTAGGATTTTTCGTACTATAAAAAAAAGTACACATGTATTACAAAACTATTACTATCTTTTACTCAACAATCATCATCAACCCATATACTGTCCCACTGCTGGGCACGGGTCTCCTCTCATATTGAGAGGGATTAGGCTATAGTCCACCACGCTGGCCTAGTGCGGGTTGGCAAATTTCACAAACCGACGAGAAATATCTCTAAGGTAAGTAGTAAGGTTTTCTCACGATGTTTTCCTTCTAATTAATTATTAATACGCACATGAATTCGAAATGTCAGAGGAGCGTGCCTTGGGTTCGAGCTCGAGACCTTCGACTTGGTAGTCCAATGGTCATACCACTAGGCTATCACTGTTTGCATTACTCAACAATAAGATATAATAATAATTATGATTATGATGATACAGGAAAAAGGCGAATATGACTCATGATATAAGTAGGTATTACTCACTGAACATCTCCCTAGAATTGATTCAGTGTTCGAATCGATCTGGTTATTATTTTAATGAGGCCCATAAAAGGACATTTTGTCCAATTAGTGTTTTGGTCCCACGGATTGTGAATCATGGATTACTCAGATGTCGCGATCGGAGAAAGTTTATTGATAACCGATGGCGGTAGCGATTTCAAAACAGTAGCTGTTTATAATAGAACTGCCCCCGCTTCGCACGTTTTAATAATACGCATGTATTATCTATATATGCAGGGTGTTCCATAACTCAACATCAAGCCGAAAGCGGGTGATAAGCCAAGTCGTAATGGTTATCAGAAAAATATATTAAAAATCTAAGTAACCTGTTTTAAAAATTATAGGCCGGTAGATGGCACTGCAATCGGGTTGCACGACAACTTCTGCAGGGCCAGCAGTGAAAATGTATCGAAATCCGTTGCATACTTTAAAAAATACTCTCAGGTCCAAATTCATTTTTTATTATATTAAGCTAAATAGAAACACTAATATTCATACTTGATATAATAGACATTATTAATAGAATAAGTAGGTATAGGTACAGTTTATTCATACATACAGTAGTATTTCAATAAATAATTGTACCTAAATTGAAGTATTATTAATAGCAACTTTTCCTGTAGGTAATTATTTGTATATCTATTGAAGTTCTTACTCATTGCTTTCAAATTTTTAGTTTTCAACAATCAAAGTAAGTAAATATTTAGAATTTATCTGGCCAACTGCATAATTAAAATTTCTCGATGCGCGATACAATGAATTATCAACCTACAAACGTTCCTTACTGTTGCGGCCTCATTATAAACTTCTCACGCATAGTTCCACAAAAATACTTGAACAAATTCATGAAACCTAAATACCCTTTACTCACAATTTCTTCAACAAACAATCCACAATCAAAATTCTTATCAAAAAATTTTAACAATACTTCCGTTCGCTACTTTGTATCGCATCGGACATTCGTCAGCACAATTCACCTGAAAAACGCAACCGTTCACACATTACCATTAATTATTTTAAAAATCCTCATTAAAATATTTCGTCTATTACGTGGAATACCACGGAGGTTTCCCTTTTTTACGCTGACTGACTTTTGTGGAATAAAAAAAGAATTTTAGATCATATGACACTGGTATTCCAAACTCTTGCCACACAACTATGGATTTAGTTCGTCAAAGTATAAGGTACACAATTATTTGTGATATTGTCAAGGTGTATAATGAATGGAGTGACACAAAATCCCCGGTGTCAATAATGCGATGTTTTGCTACAAACAAAAAACTGTTTTACCAAGAACCTTTTATCAAGATCAAAGTGGAAGCATTCAAAACAATTAAACTTATCATCGGGGACGATTCATTAATAATGTTTGTTGGGCAAAAAATAAATGTTTTGTTTACGTTTATTAAGGAAGTGGTAGTCTCATCCATCAAGTGGAGGAAGACGAATTGGGACGAGAGTTACTACACAACGACACTGTATTAGCTTGATGCTCATTTACTTTAATATACTTGTTCCATTCTATGAAACCACTTCGGTTATTAGTAAGAGAAGGAATAATGTAAGTAAGTACCTAAAGATCCGAAGGTTGAAAAAGTCACCAACCAATTTATTCATTATTTTGAGAAACTATCATTCAACCTAAAGTAATCGTAAGCGTATACGCGTAGCATATTACGCGATTTATTATTTGGATTGGTGCTGGTTAATGGCAATAGGTTCGCCCCTTATTACATGGGAACTTTTACAGACGAACCTTGGGTTTACATTGTTACACCTCTGCCTATACCTTCGGAGAATACAGGCGTGTTTAAGAAACGAATGCTTGCAAAATTTAAATTATTTTGGTTTTCTTTGTAACATGGACAAACAATTTTTGTTTCTTCGTAGTGGAGCAGTTTTTAATAAACCGACTAAAATGTATCATGTATCGCTCTAACCCAAATTAAAACAAACATCAACATTCTTTAAAGTACAAAAATGTCGGAATATGAATACTGAATATTTAAAAAAGTGTCCCTTATTTCCGATGATATTCTACCACAACCCACCCCCGTATAGGAAAATAGGAGTCACATTACTGCCGCGCTACAACGCAACATTATTAAGAAACATATGCCCCTTAACGACTTCTAAAAAATGACACTTTTTTGTAACTGTCCCGCGACAAAAAGTGCCAAATTAACTTTTTAAAGGAAACGATCTGTTTTTGAGACCGCCACGTGTGACATCGCTGAGATGGTGACGCATTCTATTTCTGACTTGACACCACATGTTTCTGTTGATACTTTGTCGTCAAATAATCCCTCATCATTGGGGATATCTATTTTTACCCCTACCCGAATTGATGACGCCAAGTTCGAGAGCTTAACTTGACTTTAATATGCCAGTGATATATTGAACCTCGTTACTGGGCTGACACATTGAAACGAATTCCCTTTATGAATTATTCCTTCTGCCGTTACAGACTTTATGAAACGTCTTTCATATTTCACGTTACCAACTTTATTGTTGCAGGCGTAAAACAAAGGGAACAGTCGAATTTGAAAATGTAACACCTCAATCTGTATTTTATTTCATAAACAAATATATTCAATAGTCAGAATAGGAAAAGACAAAACAGTTTTTATATTGTTTTGCTTTCACAAAAAAGCCCTAGAGGAATATATACGCGAAAATATTATGGAATAGAGGTAGAAAAACTCACGAGTGTACAGGCAGATAAAGGTTAAAAAGGAATGTTCTTAACTGGTTCCGACATTATATTCGCATTTGTGAAGATCAAAGAGCATGTTGTGACACACGGGCAGGAAAAAACTTCGGTCGACGGTGGTGAGGTGAACAACGCTGGAGGGCTCTCAAGTAACACCATCCTTGAGGGAGCTAGGCTTTGAAACAAAATGCGTTTGCATACATTAAACTGTAAGAATGTTGGAGATAGGGAGGGTAATACCGGCGGGTCCCTAGGGGAGTGTGTTTCGGCGATTACGCGGACGGAATTTCTCAACAGTAAGTTGCCTTCTTGGCGAGATAGTTTGCACGTAACACTAGCCTCTTTGCGTATTTTCAGTCAAAGCCGCTCTACAGAATACTTCTGTGTTTCAAAGTATTTGAAAGGCAAATTAGGAACATATCTTGAGTGAGTTCCTTGAGAGACTCGAGCACTGCTACGCCGGGATGTCGTAAATATTTGAACATAATGAATTTAAGGCGTCTTGGTTTGGAAACACATTTTAGGTTTAAGATAAAATTTCCTTGAAATGTGCTAAGAATTTTTCGCATACTTTGCACGAGCAAAGCAAATTTATAATTTAACTTTTTGAATTTTAATTCTGGCCGTGGAATCTTTGAATTCAGATAGTGTATTCTGTGAATTTAGATTTATCATTTTTAACTTTCTAAGACTATCTTTTTGTATCTATTTTTTAGCATTTTCCATGCTAAGATTTTAGAATTTTAGCGAAGGAAAATTTCGACCGCGGGCAGGATTCGAACCTGCGTCTTCTGGTTAGGTACACCAGACGCTATGACCGCGGTGGCTTAGCCGAATTTTTCCTTCGCAAAATAACTTTAAAATCTTAGCATGCTTAGCATGGAAAATGCCAAAAAAAAATACAAAAAGATATACAAACATGTATGTAATACTAAATATTTGCATGCCAAAACTCATAGCGAAATGTGTCTTTGCACTATAATAATTATTATTTATAAGATCATCGTTTGTACCACATTTTACTCAACTAAACGATTTTGATTTGATTTGATTTGAAGTACAGTATCAAACAATAAAGCACGGGATTAAATAAAATTAACCATACAAAGGTATTAACCCTATTAACAAACAGGCGGTATGTTGGGAGCTGAGTTTGCAATCTCTGGGCAAACATACGTCCCCTAGGGATTGCCTGGAGTTTGGATGATGCACGCGCCAGCCGCCTTGAGACACGATACAGAAACTTTGATGTGACGTGTGAGCCATTACAAGATTACGTATTGCGAAACTTTTTGATGGTAACAGAGTATTTTCGTACTTAGTTATGGAATAATTTGTATTAATGTTGTACCTTTGTAGAGGGATGTTAGTGTGGATGGAGTATAAATTATACAAACGTCAAGCCTGTATTTATTTTGATTGTTATAAGTAACAGCGTTATTCTTCCTACTAATATTATAAATGTGAAAGTTTGTGAGGATGGGTGGATGTTTGTTACTCTTTCACGCTAAAACTACTGAACGAATTTTGATGAAACTTTACAGTATTATTATTTATACATCTGAATAACATATAGGCTATAATTTACAACGATTTTGAGTGAATTAGCCCAATTACAACTATAATAAAAAGGAACTTTTCCACGCGGACGGAGTTACGGGCAGAAGCCAGTAATTCATATTGTGGGGTCCCGATTTAAATTCCCGGATGGTGTTGGTTTTCGTTAAAATCATTCTCGGTGGCAGAACTGATACTTAAGTATCTTCAGAACGATAATGGCAATAACTGTGTATTATTTTATACATATAACATTTATATATGTATGCATACAATCACACATATTCTCTCGAAGGGTTATGCAGAAGTTTACTTACCTAGTTCGCTTGTATGTTTGAGTACCACGTAATGGGCAAGCCATTGTCAGTAACCAGTCACATATCCAAATTTCGATCAGCTAGGTAGGTACTGAGAATTTCAAAAAAACACTAGTAAAACTGCCGAATTCAGGATCTCACGCGTAGCAGTCACGCTTCATCATATCAGCCGCAATACTGAACAAAGGCCTCAATAGTATAGATTTCCATAAAGACCGGTTACAAGCCGCCTGCATCCAACGACTTCCAGCAACCTTTACAGGTCGTCCATCCGTTCTCTCGTCTTGTTGGAGGCCGTCCCACGCTCCGCTTTCCGGTGCGTGGTCTCCATTCGAGAACCTTTTTGCCCCAACGGCCATAAGTTCTACGAGCTATATGCCCTGCCCATTGCCACTTAAGCTTGCTCATCGCTTTTACTAGACTAATAAGATATTAGTATATTATATTGGTTAAAAAAAACAAGCAATGATAGCCTAGTGATATGGACCATTGGACCGCCAAGTCAAAGGTTTCGAGTTCGAATCCAAGGCACGCACCTCTGAGTATTCATGTGTTTATCACTTTCTTAAATGGTAAAGGAAGTCTGTATGCCTTAGAAATCTTTCTCGAGGGTGTGTGAAGTCGGCCAACCCACACTAGGCCAGCATGGTGGACTATAGCCTAACCCCTCTCAATCTGAGAAGAGACCTGTGCCCAGCAGTGTGACAGACCTCATAGTCTGTCTGTGATGATGATGATGATGAAAAAACAACATCGAAACAGTTCACGTTACGACGATGGCACAATATTGCATACCTAACATGCACACAAAAAAAATTACCGCCGGCTCTATACAAACCTCCTTTTAAAAGGAATGACCTAGTAATATTTTCTTAGTGAAGTTCGGTTCTAACAAATAGAAACGTTCCTAAATAAACAATCCCTTCTCCCCGTAGATCAACAAAGTAACAAACTTCATGTAGCGTTTTTACAAGCAGCAAAAGTTACCTATTAACTTATCCTTACTTGCTGCGGGTAATAAATTATTACCCGTCTGCGATTCGGCGTTTCATCTCTTGAAGGCAGTTATAAGGGGGTTGCGTTTATGTCGCAAAGTCGCAAGTCCACAATAACCACTGGAAGTCGCAACGGTGATAAACTTAGTCGAGTCTGCGCGCTGTCATGGGATAAAGGATTTCTACTGGGCAACAAGGAAATAGGCTAGGGTTGCTAGGACACGTAAAATTAATATTAATTATGATTGATAAGGTAATTATAATGTGAAAATAATTATATTTATGTACCTACGACAAATTGCGAGTCTAAAGTGTATTGGAAAAGGAGTCAAATCAGTAGGTACATAATATCATTATTATTACTATCATAATCAACCCATTTACTGTTGACCAGCTGGGTTCGGGCCTCCTATTAGAATGAAGGAGGTTATCTTTAATAGCTTGATCATCAATTACCGTTTTCTTTCAAATAATATATAATAATTATATTGTCTTTGACACACAAGAAGTCTTTAGACCTTTCCAAATTATTTGTGTACCAAAGGCAATCTGTGTATGTACCTATGTCCTTACATACATATAGAGATTGCCTGATTGCCGATTAATACAAACAAGTCTACAAATTTAAAGTAGGTAGGTACACCGAATAACAAACTTGATAGTGTCTCCACATAAAAGTTACTCACCCACTCAAAGTTTTATAACGTTCGTCACGCGACCGTGCGACTTAAAAACTTTTAGCAAGTTGACAGCCCTGCCTGAACCAATTTAATGCTGTAAATCCACAGGGCACACTTACCTCCCTTGAAACTCATGCGATATTGCGTTTTTTCCTAAACCGCAGTGAAGGGGGCATAAGTATGTGGAGGTATAGCTTTACGTCGTTACGAAAATGTTTTACGTGTAAAAATGTTGGGGAAAATAAAAATGTGTGTCGGTAATAGGTTGACTTTTTAACGTTTCTAGTAAATTGTACAGGATGTTCCATATCTATTCGAATATAATTCAAGCAAACGTATGTTTAATTTGCAATATTATCAATCCTATTAAATAAAAGCAATCCTAAACTTTTATTAACATTAAACATTCTTAAATTGCCTGAAAATATATATCTTTTTGCTATTATATATATATTTTATTTATCCTAGTCAAACGATTATAGGTTTTTCTTGGTTTAATAAATTCACCCCTAGATATCACAATCCACATTTTTTAATTATAAAATGATCGTTTAATAAACAACAAATTTAATTAATCGAACTATACTGTACTTAATATCTAATATATATTCGCTGACAAAATTGCTTCACAGCAAATAATAAAAAGGTTATTAATAAATCGCGCGCATGCCTTCACCCAAGAATGATGGGGTCCCGTAAGTTTTGGAAAATATTGAATCGTTCCCGCGGGATTCTTACCATTTTTGTCTTAAAACCATAACAAATTTCCAGATTACTTATTTTCAGGATAGTCCCCTCACTATCTTTCTTTTCCTGTATTTATTGCTCTCCACCCTAAGCTAAGTTATCGAAAATATAATCCCTCTTACGCACGGAAACTTCCACAGCTGATTACTACTTGGCCCTGATAACGGTGTATAACATATTGTGGATACGCCCGCTTAGATTCTGTAATTCTCCAATAAGTGAATTTCAATGGAAATTAATATTAATAATAATTAATGTCAAATCGTTACCCTACTATTAGATATACATTCGTAATAGAATTTTATTATAAAAACAATAAGAGGTAAATAATTAAAGTCTTGGCTACAATATTCTTAACAAAGACAATATTGAGTACATATTTATGTAAAACTTAGAAGTGTCAATGTAAATAAATTCATGGCGGGTCGCGGCCATCGAGAAGTGTTTAGTACCTAATTTCCAAGACCACTGTAAGTAAAATGCCTTAAGCAGATCACGTTTTATCGCAGAACTTTTACACCCGTTAAAGCCAAATGTTCACCATAAAACAATCGTTATACTTTCATTAGTGGATTGCTCATCCACGTTATTATATACGCTGGCGAATAATCTGGGGTTATTTTCCAAGTTCCGACTCGTGGAGAAGAATGAAATCCAAGTGTAATCCCCGCGAGATTAATATTATTTTATCGCTAACAATAAATAAGGAGTGAATTCAATAGCCGGGCACCAAACGGAATTATAAGTTTTTTGACGCACTAGTGGAAAACTTTCTCTGAATTTAATCTGCCAGGGATTTGTTCGAACGCTTTTATATTCAGCTGAACAGGTATCGGGCAAAAAGTAAGTTTATGATCGTATTCTCGATGTAGAACTAGATTTAAAGATGGATAGTTCGACAGTTCTTAGATTCCTTTCAAGATATATGTGCAACGCACATCGAGTCGAGAGATGATGGATTATTCGATTCGATTGTCTTACATTGAAGGTTTCTGCAACATAAGTAGACAGATTTGGAATATATTATACGTGTTTCGAATAATCTAATATTTTATAACACTGAACGGCAGAATAAAATGAGCATCCATCCATCTACGACTGAAATATTTCTTTTGAATATTCAAATCTATTATGTCTCACTTATTGAGTTCAATCTCAGGTTCAATTTTCTTATTTCTGATGATTTTACTATTCAAAGAAAAGTGGGTTTCAGCTCCGAAATTGACGTCCATTTATCAAAAACTATTGTACCTATCTGAGAAATATTTCATTTACAGACGAGTGGAGTTATTAATAATAGCATTGTGTTTATAAATCGGTTAACTGAATAGAGTCGGTAGCCATAAATAAAATTAAACGTAATATTACTCAGTAAGGGGTTCTGTAATGGCAGGACAGTCAATATAAGATTTATTATACAGCGTGAAATTATAGTCGTTTTGGAACCGCAACGTGGTAACTTAGGATAATTAGTAGTACAAATAAAAAATATTAAGTTGACTGTACAGCTAATAATAAAAAAGTTGGCATTTCAAAAAAAAATTTCACTTGTTCGAGTTTGTTCGTAGTAGTGCACGAATATTTCATTCTTAAACCGCCTCAGTCTCAAGCTTGCCATTTATCAATGATGCGCGGCGGGCGGCGCGGGCGCGGCGGCGCGGCGCGGTACGAGTCAGCTCATCAGCTGGTCACCTACCTACAGCAACGGGAGCGACGGACGGTCGGATGATCCGTCTGAGTACCTACTACGCGTGATTTAATAGCTAGTAGCTGGACAAGTACATTTTATTATTAAAATAAATTGCATTACGATGCAGATAGCGACGTAATTTGATGTTAGGTAGGTACCTAGGATCACAGTTCAAATAGGACAAGTATGGCGCCCAGCGAATCAGCTGATACGGGACACGAACGTAATACCTACATTCTTACTAAAAAAATTAGAATAAGACTGTGTGTAGGTAGGTTTTATCGTAGTTCTTATTTAAGAAAAAAAAAAACGTTGCCCAACACTAGGATTTTCTCCTGTGTCATGGGTGCATTTACAAACATAAATTTTCACATACACAAACACGCAAGCCCAGAACATTCACCCACAGATCATACAAATTTGTTCCGAGCGAGGATCGAACCCGCGACAGGCGCAGCAGTCGCTCGCACAGCCGCTGCGCATCAACATTTTCACGCCAACTACGTAAATTGTACCTACTCCAATTTCTCGTTCATACTTTACACGGGCCCTTTAGGACCGGCAGAAATACTTTATTTGAATTGAACTTATCTTTATTTTATTGTAGGTATCAATAATTAGAAACAGAGAGACAATGAACTGAGTAGGTACTTCAGGCGTTTGGATTTTTGGAATTTGAGCTATTTACAAAATAATTAACTTATGTACATAGCTAAGTACTTACCTATTAAAAGTTTATTTATAAATTGTTTACACTTCCCTGTACCGAAGCAAGTACACGAAATGGAGTCTGCCGCGTTCAATACACAAACGTGCCCGTTTTATGCTATTGTCTTTTAGCCTATCACTTTTCACTTTATCAAAGGCGTCCACTATCGCACTGCGTAACTCGTTAAGACTTTCATGTTCACGGATATAAAGGAGTCTTTTTATTTCCGACCACAAGAAAAATCCAGGGGCGTTAAGTCTGGGCTCCGTGGTGGGCAAGCCACGGGACCGCCGCGCGACATGGCCTATCCATCGATCACGGAACTGATTGTTTGGGTAAGCACGCACAACACTTGCATAACGAGCCGGGCAGCTGACATAGGGCAGTTCTTGCCGGTGCATCATTGTTGTTGATGACGTGAGCTCGACGGAACTTATAGGGATGTTAAGCCATTATTATTTAATGTTTTCCATACAAAGCATTAGCTAACATTAAATTCTTGTGCCGCCATTCTCGTGCTTCGCCGCGGAGCCCGCTCGAAGTACCTACTCCAGAATAGCGTCTTCGTTCTCCTGCGAGTCATTTAGGCGCCCTCGACCTTGCGCGTGAGCCGGCACACGGAATTGTCCATGAATGAGAAGGCGCTGGGTTGCAGCCAAGTTGGTAGGGGTTGAAGGTACTTGAGGACTTTCAATCCCTCGTAGCCGCAGCGCCTTTAAATGTTCTGGCCGGGAATACAACCGCTTGGCCTCAGCTTTGGCCTTCCAAATTGTAACTAGTAACAGTGTACAGCTGAACCATTGTCAAGTACCTACTCCGCGTTCGAATATTCATACTGAAGACTCATTTTCGCGTGGCTACGTAAAACGTAAAAAATGCAACCTTTATCGCGCGCGAGTTGCAACAGAACTGGCGGTTGCGGCCGTGCGGGGTGGTTAACGGGGAGCGGCGCGGGCGACGCGACGACGCGAGAGCGCTCGCCGCGCCGGCGCCGCGCCGCGCAGCCTGTTACTAGGGGTAGGTACATAATACATTACAGCTGTGTGCGTGGATTGTGGGCAGCGGGCGCCGCGCCGCATCCAATGGGCGGATAACGTGTCTAGGCATGTTTTACCGCTTAGTGTTGTGTGTGTAACATTGAATGACATCGATCGTAGTGATCGTAGTACGTAACATTGAGTGGAATTATCATGAGTTCTCATTTTTTGTTCGAATATGATATTACTTTTAATAATCAATAAAATAATATATTTTTATTTAATTTAAATTATATTTTAATAGGTTCTATTACTGATATAGAGTCTAAAATTTTCGGTTCCAAAACGACTACAAAATCATCGTGTATAGTTTGAACACAAATTTAAACTACATAAATATTGAATACTGTAGTAAAACAAACGGTGGGGAAATATTGTCAATAGCTGATATGTCTGAGCTGATTTATGTTATTGGTGCACGATTTGTGCGGTTTGGATAATCCAAACACCATATATAAAAATATATTAGACAAGTATGTGCGGTGTAACTCGGAATGACAGATTGAGAAATAGTGTGATAAGAGAACGTTGCGGCTTAAAAGACGATGTAGTGACGAGAATTGAGAAGAATATGCTGAGATGGTTTGGGCATGTTGAGGGAATGGATGAAAGGCGACTAACAAAAAGGATTTATATGGCGAATGTCAGTGGAACCGCCGAGAGGGGACGCCCAAGAAAAACTTATACCGACCTTATTGGTGAGGTTCTTCAAAAAGGTAAGGTGCGTAGTACTCGCAACCGGCGTGTATGTATGACAAGATGTATGAATGTGGTCGAAGCGAAAGAAGTTATGAGATGCAAGAATCGTAGCAAGTCGCGTGAGTGGATGTATGTATGTATATTTTTACTCCCGTTTAAGTGAGTAATCAAAAAAAGGAAGAGGTTGTTAATACGTAATCTTTACAGAGAATGTTGGTAGCGGTATCGATTCTGAAAATAAACCAACAACAGAACACTTCATTTCAGATCACTTTCATTTTGTTTTTAATTATTAATTACTAGGCCGCCGTTTCATCCGCATCCCAAGGGATAGACTGCTTTTGTCTCAAAAAGCCCCTGCTTTTTGAGACAAAAGCAGTCTAAGTCCAAGGTTGAATCTATCTCTATAGCAAATTTCATTAAAATTGATTTAGCGGTTTAGGCGCGAAAGCGTAACAGACAGTGCTTACTTCTGTATTTATAATACTAATTATGGATTGAACGTTTTATCTTAATCATATCGAAAATATTATACAATTTCTTCCCTGAAGGTAAAATAATCTGGATGGATAATTTCCGTCAAGAACTAAGACCAAGAATAGGTACATCCATATTACTTTTTTTTGATGACGTGGTTGGAAATGCTTTATGCACTATCCACCGCTCCGAACTACCGACGAAAACTAACCTCCACATTTCGCATCACCACTTTAACTCAACTGGCGTTGGGCAGGACACTTGGCTAGAGACGGTAGGTGGAGTAGCGGAATAGCAGCCGAGAGTAGGCATGCGGGTGGATGATATAGTAGGAAGAGTTGACCAAGACTGGCGGAAAACAAAGCTGAATGGTGAAAAAGGCAGGAGACTAATTTACTGCTGTGGGCCAATAAAAGCTGGGAATGATGAAGATGATAAAAACGGAGAACCTCTATGTGCGATAATATATATACAAGATACTCTGACGCACCCGGGCAGTGAACCTCGCTGTCAGCCTTCGACTGACATGACATGTTTTTATCATGAGATGTGTTATAAGCTAATGATGCTGAGGTGAGTGTTAAGGAAATTACCCATTTTTTTCTAGTGGGGTAATGCAGGCGGCGATGTATTTGTATGTAGATATGTATTTTGGACTCAAAGGTTGTGGCGAATTTCACGGATCCCATGGCCATGACTCTATAGTCACGGACAATCCATGAGGATATTTCTATAAAAAAAGCTCCTTGCCTTATGGTCGAGGATATGAGACTCGAGATCACTTTCGCAACGACTTCGACAGAAAAAATTATCCCTTAAGAAACTTTGTAGTTACACCCTCTTTGTACTTAAAATGTAAATCCCTCTTGAACGTAAAAAAAGTGTCAGTTTGCTAACAAGTCCTCGAAGTACGGTAATAGAAAATAATGTTAGTCACAATGGGCTATAGCCGTAAAAACACTTGTCTACAACCTCTTTAATAATATCGCGCCTATTTTGAACAAGGGCGGAAAATCAAATAATTTGTCTTGTAGATAATATGGCACAATTCTCAACCGAGGTTATTATGAAAAATTGCCAATTTTCATGTGTGTCTTATTTTATGTCGTCACAAGATTGAGTTATAAATCAGGCTCTTTTCATTTGTACGTATCGCGTAAGCGGAAAATGACGCTATTCCTTTTTTAAATTGCGATAGTCGTTTCCGTGGTGTTAACTTTGTTCCTGATTTCCATTTTGGTCAAAGATTTTCATGTTTTCATGTTTGTCAAATGTTTCATTGCTCAATATAGAGACCAAAATATAAGTCTGATCTAGTCCTCCCTATCGTTATATTGCCTTAGTCTGGTGATCATCAGCATGACTGCTGATCATGAGGTCATGGGTTTGATTCCCAGGTGGAGCAATGTTATTAGCTCGGAGTTTGGATTTGTACTTGGTTAATGGCAATGTAAATAGGTTGATTATATTACATGGGACCTAAACTTACCAGCGAACTGTGTGTGTACAGCAGTACCTACCCTGCGAAGAATAGATGCGTGATGGTATGTTTATGTAACAAAGAATAAAACACTACTCTCTAAGTGCCACAAGCCTTGTTTAATTTTTCAGATTACTCTGACACTTTAAGCGTGCCATCCTTATTTGTCACACATACACGTGGTACGCATAAACCGTTGGTTCGTTCACCCTTCGTGCTCCGTATAAATATGAAATGCACCCTCACTAAGACAAATTATTTCATTTCCCCGTCCAAAGGGACGTAGGGACGTGACTGCAGGCTTCCATCAAATGTATGAGCGACGCACGGCCATTTAATGTAACGATGGGAATAAGATGGTGGTTTAAAAGTAGTATAATACATTTTAGTGCTTCAGTTAATGGCTTGGATTTTACGTTTTTAGCATCTGTGCGGATGTGTGGATATGTTTTTTAAATTTTAGGTAGCCACTGAAAAAATATAGACCTAAGGGAGACTAGACGGTGCAACGACAGTAAATAATAATATACTTGTAAACGAATATTGATTATTTTCTGTGGTAAAACCTTTGACAAAATACTTAATATTTTTTTACGGATACTGATTTCTGACCCGTGACCATGGACGATGCAAAGGGTCCGAAAAGTCGGGATTAATAATATGACATTATTAATCCCGACGTTTCGGACGAGAGTAAATCCGTAAAAAAATAGTTTTATGTCTAATATGCGCATAAGTTCAGAAATCAATACTTAGGCTACTTTTTAGTGTCGTATGTAATGATTGTGTTCAATAAGTTTTTTTTTTGCTATCTTTCTTAGTGTCTATAAAACGTTTTAATTAGTATCATAATATACTGGTATTCAATGCATCAAGCAAATTAGTTGTACAGAGGCCAGCACATCAAGCTACCACAATCTGTCAAATTACTTTAATTGATTTTCAACTTTAATCCAAAACAATAAGGTTCATATTCAATTGGGAAAATTTGACAGTTTTGGATAGGTTGACCTGCTGGCGTCTGTACATACGACGTTTAAATTACATAAAAGTTGTTATGAGATATAAAATATAACACCATGGTTACAGGTTCATAAAATCTACATAAACTAAGCCCATCAACACAATTTTCCCGTTTCACCGGAATAGTTTCGAAATATTGTTTCGAAACATTGGACTAACTATAAACAGAACGTAGTCACGTAATATCTCTCCCCTAATGTCCAAATATATGAAATTTCTGCCCGTCAGTCAATCAGAAGGGACTTTTCACCAGGGAATTTGTGTACCAATAAGGGGCAACGTGAAATATAATAAAGTTAAAAGAAAATATCTAACCAACCCTTATTTGCATAGTACCCTAAAACACGAACATAAATAGCAAGGTTTATCGGCAAATGTATTTTAATACAAGTGAAAATATTGTTTTAGGTCCTGTTTGGGAGAATATCAAAATTTACAAATACTCAATAAGTGGTTTTTATTTTGCTGTCTAAAGGGCAGACGGACAAAAAATATTGCTGCCTGAAAAAATATGGATAAAGATCTACTCGATAAAGTATGTCAAAACAGTTCAGAATAGATATTAAGACAGATGTATCTACTACTCAGTCAATCTAGATGGAAAAAAGGATTAAGTTCCAATTATCGTAACTATCTTTTGGTATTTTTCAGCCTAAGATCATAAAGTTATTTTAGCGAAGGAAAAATTTGACTGCGGACAGGACTCAAACCTGTGTTTTCTGTTTAAATACACCAGACGCTATGATCATTAAGCCACCTTACTTTAAAGGCGTATATTCAGAATATGAAGGCGAATTTCGACATGGGACGGGTGGGACTCACAGTGGCTTTCATTATTTGTCTTATTGTAAGTTTCAAGGAAAAGTGAATGCATATACGAGTATGAAAGTGTTATTTGATTTGATCAATCGATAATTACTAGTCTATAATAACTAATTATACCTAAAGATCATTATATTTTGTAGAAATAGTTGTAACTTTATTATTTTCGGTACCAACTCGGAGCTTGGATTATTTTCTGCTGTTATTAAAATACATTTTGAGTTCCAAAATAGCATTAGTTTAATTCGTTTCAAATATGTTATCATGAATAGTTCTAACGTATGTAAGTAAATGTTTAGGAAGCATTTCGAAGTTAATTCTTAAAGCAAGCATTAATTTATTCAGACACTGCAGGTTACAAAGGAATGTTTGTTCATTCACTCACAGCTCGAACATTTCAAAACGTTTTTCTTGCCAAATTAATTACGACTGTTTGTCAGTTCACACAAAATTTTGTTTAACGCCGCCACCGTTTGTTTGAGGCCTAAGCGGGCTTATTTCTCTTAATTAATTCTTGCCATAATATACATAACAAGGAGTACTAAATTTACATTACTTCCAGCTGTCTAATAAGCTCGGCGTCTAAGTGAAATTGTATTCTCTCCCGACGTACACACTTTGTCACCGTCAACGTGAAAACGTCCAGGGAAATTGGCCTCTGGTTCAAGCGAGCAGAGCCATAATTAGGACCGGCTAATGTCCCGGAAAAACAATTTCATAAAACATCTCATTTCTTGCAGAGCTACCAGGCCCGCATAAAAAGAAATAAGACACTAAATAAACTTCTACTTACACGGTCGGCTACACATTTATTCGGAACCATGATGAAATATATGTACTTTTGTACCGTTGTCAAAGCTCGACGGGCCGCATTCCAGTTTGCGTGAAAGAACAATTTGCCTAAAGCTTGGACTCGAATTAAAATTGCTTTGGGGTGACAACTCGCAATATTGCAATTCGGAATCCCGCCGCAAATTAACGCGGAATCGTCATGTACCGTATTACAAAGGATTTAAGGCTATAATTAATTGAGTTAGCGCTTAAACTTGTAAACACTTCACATATTTGGTGGGGCTTAATAGGATTTGTGGCAAATCAGTCGTCATTGCATTGCTGGGAAATTTTCATGGTCCGTCGCGTTTGCTCGATCAAATATGTACAGATTGACGAATACCATTCAATATATTTTACTTTGTTTTATATGTGAGTACCTATTGTAAAGTTCTGCCATGTTGAAACCTGAAAATCGACGAGTCGGAAATCCTATTAATATTGTAATTTTTGCCCTATAAATATTAAAGCAGTAGTTATTTGTAGGTACAAATGTTAGATATCGTCTAAACAAAAACTGCGCACCTTTACTTAATATTTATGCACCTTTTATAGGTACATTTTTTGTATGACCCACCAAGGTCCCTTATCCAAGAAAATATGAGCTTTTCTTATTGATTTCTGACATTTACGCGAATATTATACATTGAAATAAAACTACTTTTTACGGATTTTATCGCGTATATTGATATTATTAATCTCGACGTTTCGGACCCTTTACAGCGTCCTTGGTCATGGGTAGACTAGGTAGACAGTCTACCCGTGACCATGGACGCTGTGATGAGAATGAGCTTTTCTTCTTTAATGTTTTATAACCCTTCTGTAAAAGACGTAGATAATACTAAAAATTAGCATAGCACAGCTCTAAAGTGTAGGGGCGCGCAATTTTAGTATTATCGAACAATACCTGTGTAACAATAAAAAAGTAGAGCAATCTAAACTAACAAATAAAAAGTTTTGTAACAATTTGAAAAAAAAAAACTAAACTATGTCAATACAAAATGAATATCAGCGATACGAATCAAACAATTACGAAGCCCATTTAGACGTGCCACACTAAAAGCTGACGTTGTCACATGAAACTAGCGAACTGTGACTATTACCAAAAATATCCGACTTTCCGCCGAAAAACAATACAAAAATATCGCAGACTCCATTTGAAATAGGGTTGACCCTGTTTAGTTTTTGCTGAACACAAAAAGTCCTCGCATTAGTCCTGTAGTATCCTGTCGGGTCGCGCTCGAAAGTTTCAATATCCCTTTTTATCCGCGAAGCCTCCTATCGACCTAGTTGGACCTAGTTAGACCAACTGTCAAACTTGGTTATCTTTACCATCTTGTTTGCGTAGAACGTTTTTGGAGAGCTCAAGTTAAATTGGAAATACCTATTTGTAGAATATTTAAATCAATGTTATATATAAGTACATTTATATTTGTCATATGACAAATTTGTCATATGTCATAAAGACAGTTTAGTATGTGTTTGTATGGAACACTATTGAGTCTGATAACAATTAAGTAAATATATAGCAGGCTTCAGTAATTCTGGTGAAACAATCTCTAACCGTCACGTCCAAGTTTCCGGAGTGAGAGTTTCAGTTCAACTATGTCCGAGTAAATAGCCAGAACGGATGTATGAAATGCCATAGGATCTAATTAAATCAGCTTAGTATTTATATTATCTATTTATTTGGTCAGCCAATAATTGTATAGGTACACCAGAACAATAATTACACAAATAAACGTATAGAGTAAACAGTATAAGTGCAATAATTACTTACAAGCTGACACGATAAAAAAAGTAATAATAATAAAATTAAATTAGATAGAATTATGTCATAATAAATCTTATTAAATTGATTTAAAATATAAATTTTAATAAGTCAATGAAATTTTAAATATAAAATTAAATTCAAATTAAAATTTTTTTTTTTTTAATTGTTATTATTACAGACCTTGATTCTGTGAAAAGTGATTGACTATTGCTTTGTAAAATTTGCTATACTATTATGATGTATGTCAATCATATTATTATCACGACAGATGTTTACAGAGTCTTGGAATTGGGGAGTTTGCACCAAGAACCGTCCTTGGCAGACCCTTATATACCCAACTATTCCTCTTTCGTTTTACAGGAACGGCAAAGCGCAAGTGATAGGGGTATGACTTGCCGACTAGTAGGAATAGTTGGGTTGATAGTATAAAGGTCTTGCAAGCGTCTATATGATATGGTAACCGCTTACGATCGGATCAGATCGGCCGTATGCTTGTTCGCCACCTTTGTGTTATAAAAAAACGAAGGATTCGTATTTGTGTCACTAAAGTTATTACTATTTATTAATATTTCCAATACAACCTAACTGAAACAACGGTTCTCATTGCTTTCGTTTTTCCTGTAGTTCTATATAATTATTCTGATCACGTTAAGAGGAAAAGGGCCATACACATACGCACCCAGAACGCACACAAAATGAATTAACTCTACTGTAATTGTACCGAACACATCCATTACTAATACGAGATAACACTCACGCACAATTATCTTTGGGAACGTATTAAGATAAGCTGGTCACGGTTGGCGCTCGTTTTTCCTACAGCTCTAAATGGATAAATTACTTGCGTTATCGATACGAATGATGGACAGCCCTAGATTATGAGTAATCCTGTTAACGAAATTAGACGCTCGTTTTGTATTGTGTTACTTTTGGCGATTGAAGTGTAAGCGAGAATTAGTGGTTCAGTATTACTATACTGTATTATTTTTTTCTGGCCTGGTTTGTCCCACTGTTGGGCAAAGGCCTACCTTCCCTCCCACTATATTTAAATTGTATTCGAATTGTTTTTTATTATTATTATTTTGCTTGCAGGCTACTAGATAAGGATGACGGTTTTGCTATCGATATAATGAGAATCAGTCTCATTTAAAACTTTTAGTATCTTTATATATAAATAATTGTATGTGTTCGAAGTCACCTGTGACACGGAGCTTTCCCTAACGTGGGAAATGTCTTTAAAAAATTAATTTTATTAAGTGGAATTATTATAATGATTAGTATCTTTAGAAATTAATCTCTTTTTATCGTTTGCAGTGCAATAATCGTACGAAAATTAAGTTGGATATACGCTGGGGTCTAAAATTTATACGACCCCATCACAATTTATGACCAGTTACTTTTTGACTAGCTTGTGATGACACGCACATCTTTCATTTCCCCATAGACCGCAACAAAAAGTCCTCAGGGGATATTTCCATAATCACGCGGCAATTGACGTTCGCGCTATGATGTTATTGGCTCCTAAGGGAATCATGCTGACCATCTTTTCAAATAACCACCCTTGGCGATATCGAAAAAGATTGCAAAAATCTACGAAGAAGTTTTTTTGCATTTTTTTTCAACAACATTGTTATTAGCGATATATTTTTGTTTTATTGTAATAAAACAAAAATATATATTTTTGTTTTATTGTAATAAAACAAAAATATACTGCAATATTTTTTTCATCGTCGTCGTCAAAATCTACAATAAACTCTATTTTAATTTTTACAGACTGGGTTAGAGGCAACCTTTAGAACTCACCTTTGGAGCAATTATAAGAATTTTGTATTAGAATTTGGTCTAATATAATATTAGTAATATAATATTAATTAGCAGTGATAGCCTGACCATTGGACTGCCAAGTCGAAGGTCTCGAGTTCAAACCCAAGGCACGCACCTCTGACTTTTCGAATTCATGTGCGTATTAATAATTAATTATCACTCGCTTAAACGGTGAAGGAAAACATCGTGAGGAAACCTGCATACCTTAGAGATTTTTCTCGACGGTTTGTGAAGTCTGCCAACCTGCACTAGGCCAGCGTGGTGGACTATAGCCCACCCTCTAATATGAGAGGAGACCCGTGCCCAGCAGTGGGACAGTATATGGGTTGATGATGATGATGATGAGTATAATATTAGTAGGGAAAGGTAGTGATAATAATATTATTGATTTCTGACACTTACCCGACTATTAGAGATTGAGATAAACCTACTTTTTACGTATTTCATTTCAGAATTTCATAGAAAAGTCCTATAACAGCTCTTGTTGATCACGCAAACACCTCATTCGGGTATGCTCAGGATCATCAAAAAAGCAAATTTATCAGTCACTTTTAGTTATTCTCAGTAGCAGTGATAGGCTAGTGATATGACCATAGAACTTCCAAGTCAATGGTCTCAAGTTCGAATCAAGGCAACCACCTCTGAATTTTTGAATTCATGTGCGTATTAATAATCATAATTATCACTTGCTTAAACGGTGAAGGAAAATATCGTGATGAAATGTATGCCTTAGAGATTTTTCTCGGCGGTGTGTGAAGTTTGCCAACCCGCACGTGGCCACCTAGCCTAATCCCTCTCATTCTGAGAGGAGACTCGTGCTCAGCAGTGGGACAGTATATGGGTTGATGATAATTTGGATATTCTCACCTACTCACAATAATATTCAAAAAGTACTAATAATCTAGCCAGCCATAGATATTATTTACAAATGTACCATATCATCGTCGCGAGCCTTTTCCCGACTGTTGGAATCCAGTCTAATTAGGTGCGGCTAAATATCAGTATTTCTGGACAAAACCGATATCCTGAAGATATACCGGTTGTCAGGCTTTTTTAGGCTTCTGACTACCACTAACAATTGTCATCGATGTTAGTATGACAACCGGCTTTACGTGATCGTGATTTATCGAGATTTTTATCTCGATAAGTAAAGAAGACAATTCTTCATCAAATCCATAGATGGACCTAGACTAGTGCAGCTTAACATTCATTTGTCTCTTTTTTCCTGTCCATCCAAAGGTTGTCTAGTAGATATCGCTATTAGCGATAAGACCGCCATTGTACCCTTAATTTAATGAATTCAAATTGTTGTTCCTTATCATGGTGTGCAATAAAGATTATTCTATTCTATTTTATTCTTAACCTTGCAGACCGGTTGATCAGCGTTGACTTAGGACTTAGCCACTAGCCCCTCTATAAATGTACCAGATGCGATAATAAAATCAAGTACTCACAACAAAGCACTACACTGCACATATAAATTTAGTACTATCAATTAAAATCTAACCCTACGTGCGCGCGTGACTAACATTGAAATATGCAACTGTCGCGAATGTGGACTGAATGTGATGGCAGGCTAAATTGTTGCGACCGTTTAGTTCTGCTCGGTGCCCTCTGGTTATGTGCGTTAACTATAGCTAGAGCGGTTGTTCGAATTGTAAGTACTATTCGAAATTCGAATCGATCAAATATTCCGAGAATGAACATTCAGGATTTTTGGATATTGGCTTTATTATTGCTCGTGGCTGTTGATAGGGTTAAGTATAAATAAATAAATGATTAATAATAAGTGAAATTTACAGAGTATTCCTCTTTCACCATGGGTGTTGAAAAAATTGGTGCCGAAAGAGGAATACTCCAAATTTAATAATGTAAGCGCATAATTTCAGAAAATAATCATTCAATTTGCAAATTAATATATTTATTGAATTTACTTTGCTTTGAATTTACTTTGTCTTTTCTAAATATTATTTGAAAAAATTTTACATGTTTCTTAAATATAATTAATTATACAAGGAGCAAAGCTGTATATCTCTTAGCAAAAACATTGAACATAATAATTATTATCACAGCTACAACCGGTCTTCCATTATGAACACGACACAAAGTTCCCTGCTTTACAGAAATAAATTACGCAAACAATTAAATATCGGCAATAATGCGAACGTGGGGTGCGACAATTTGTCTGGTCCGGCTCGCTAGGGTAACTCCATGTATACAGCATGTTTTAAAATATTTCAAGGATTTTCCCCTTATGTGTTGAAAAGTGGCAAATAATGGAGGAGGCCTTTGCCCAGGAGTGGTAAAATACAGAATAAATGTGTGGTGTATGTCTTTTTTCATATCATATTGTAAAAAGAAATAACTATAATGGTTTTTCATTCAATTCAGCAGCCACATAGGTCAACGATATAGTTTAGAGTCGAAGGGTGTACTGAAATATCATTAGCGTGGATGGAGCAATGATATGCTTATGCCCAGTAGTGGGTGAAGTCAGGCTTTCGGTGGTGATGAAGACGAAATGTTTAGAAAGTCAAAAATGTTGCTAAGTCTGGTAAAATTAATAGTAATATATCCTATTTATTTATTTTTATTTATATTATCTTTATTGCGCACCAAAAACACAATTACAAACATTAATATAACAAAGTAAGAGTAGGTACAATGGGCGGTCTTTTCACACAAGGTGATCTCTTCCAGACAACCTTTCTATATGATATTAGATATCCAACAAATTTTTTGTCTGGTTTTGTGTTTTGATGTTGATGTTGAATGATATTAGATGGATATCATTTATAATCAAACCACTGAGATTATTCCTGACAAACAATTGATCATGTCGTTACAATGCTTGTAGTTAATTAAAATGATTAATCAATCCAGGTTGATAGGGAACTTGTATACTTAACTGCCTGGGTCTCTATTTCCTGACGTCTACAATTTGAGGGGCTTCAAGTCACGAGTAAATAGGTATCTTCTAGGTAAGCTTGCTACATCTTAGACCACATCGTCACTTACCATCAGGTGTGATTGTGGTCAAACGCTAACCTATCTCTTATAAAAAAAAGTTAGTATACTGTGCTGCGACATAATTTGCTCATCCTATTATCTCGTTTTCAGTCATAGTTTTGGCGTGAGATAAGTGACGACAAAAATATTCCGTCTAGCCTAGCAATAAGCACTATGTACTGCTGTTTATTTAATTATTTTACAGTCATTCATGGAGAGACCGATAATGGAGTCTTCCACATTATTATGTTCGATTTAAAAAATTAATGATATTGAGACTATAACACCCTGTGCATTCACAATGTAACACATGCATTGCGTAGTTAATGTAATTATGAGGCCGTAACGTAAACGGGCTTGACTTGTTGCGATTAGAGATTGTCTCCAGACAGGGGTACACAACGTAATAAACATTTGCTTTTTTCTTCTTCTTCCTGGCATATGCAAGCAATATTTAAGTTTAGTAAACCATTTTTATTCGAGTCTATTATGGTTTTGGCTTGAGCTAAATTATGAATGTTTTTTTTTTAGAATAGGTACCTACATAAGTATCTATTTTATATTAATTCGGAAAAAGACAGAATTTGGAACACCAAATTCCTTAATATATCAGATCCTGTATCTTTAATTTAAGTACCTTATAATAATAATAATCTATCGCCTATTAATTTTCTGTCTTAAATTCCTGTTTGGCGGATATGAATTCTATAAAAATCACCATTTATTTAGAGAAATAACCGTTTGAATGAAGATCATATCTTTTTTTTATTATGTACAAAATGTTTAGTACCCATGCAAGCAAATTGGAGGCAAATGCCTGTATTCATTGGAAAAGTTAATGAAACTTTCCCCAAGTCAACGATTCATCCCCCACTCTATGATATACACGAATTGTTTACATTTTGTTTTTTTATTTTTTGTTTTAGTTGAGTTACATTGTCTCCAAAGGTCTCCATTGTCTTTGCGGTTTTGCCTTATAGAAATATTGATTAATATTAAATATATTGAATTAAAACTACTTTTTACGGATTTTATCGCGTATATTGATATTATTAATCCAGACGTTTCGGACCCTTTACGGCGTCCATGGTCACGGGCAGTCTACCCGTACAATATACGCGATAAAATCCGTAAAAAGTAGTTTAATTTCAATGTAAAATATACGCGTAAATGTCAGAAATTAATATTAAATATGATAGGTAGGTGTGCTTTATCGATATTGCTCAGTCATTGGGTAGCTGATGTCCGATGGTAGACGTTGTATATAAAACACTGATATTTGGTTAAAGTGAAAACCGACATGGTTCGGAGAAGAGAGTAAATAATAATGAATTAAATAAAACTACTTTTTACGGATTTTATCAGTCTACCCGTGACCATGGACGCTGTAAAGGGTCCGAAACGTCGGGATTAATAATATCAATATACGCGATAAAATCCGTAAAAAGTAGTTTTATTTCAATGTATAATATTCGCGTAAATGTCAGAAATCAATAATGAATTAATTTAATATCTAATTATTATTCTCACCAAAATTGTGTTTTTTTTAATTTGATTGTTTACTTTGATTTGAAGTTTTCGTTGCATAAAAACTTCAATCTTCTATTATATGTAATTGCTGTGTGCTCCTGTAACTGGAAAATTTCAGTCTGTCCTCTTTGCTATTTAAATCTATGAGCATATGTATTAGTACCATATTAATTAATAAATTATTATGACCCTACAGTCTGACTGCTAAACGTGAGGATTCTTTCATAACAGAATGTGAACAGACTAAACTCGGCCAAACTACTATATAATAACTTGAAGAACATTATGGACTTCTGTTACATATGCAGGTTTTATTAAGCTGTTTTTCATGACGGTTAAAGATAGTGACTACCGGATTAGGAAGGTCAAAAATGACTGTGTTCTGCATTTGAATTTATATAGAAATCCGAAGTACAATCCTTAATTACATTGCAAGCGAACGCTCTAAAAACATAACAGTGATTATCTTTTTACATTAATATAATACGTAGAAGAAGATAATAAAGTATGTACGTAGTATTAATTTTGCATTTAATACATATTGTCAGGTGCATCCACATTAGTGGAATCGTTGGTCCTTGGTTCCCTTGATATCATTGAAAAACACCCTATTTGAAACTGCGAGTAAGTTTTAGCAGTCTGTTTGAGCGACACAGGAATAAAATCCTAGTATCTGGTATGGAACGGGAAACTGCGATATCAGAAGAGAGCAGAATAACACAAAAGCTCCCCGAAAGAATACTTAATGAAAGTGCATTTTATTCTATCTGAAAACACTTTTAACGTCAAACTAACGCAATGAAAGCAAAGGGTGCACGTTTGGGGCACGTGCGTGCCTCAGGCATCGACACTGAGTTAATGCACACTCAGCTTGCGAATTACCAATTCAATTAAATTTCGAATGTTAGTAACGGTTGTGACATTTCCTGGGGCGAGAGTGTTAGTGGCGGACTTAAAAATTGAGGGTTTTGTTTGAATAGGTTTTACTGAGATCGAATTAATATCCGTATGAAAGTTGCATTAAATGGGATTCCTACTGCCTCATTAGCCATTAGTGCTTGCAAGCGCGACTTCTACGCTTGAGTTCCTGGATTCAACTCCCAGGTCGAGTCGAATCGTATTAATGGGTTTTTCTATGTAATTCTCAGCAGCAGCTTGTAGTTAACATTTGTGCGTAAATGGGAATTGCTCGCACAGTAGTATTACATGGACTTTAACATACCGACGAAATGTGGGTGTACCTTCGTAAATTGGTGTAGAGGTGTACACCGATACACATGATACACATGACCCTTCGGGGAATACCAGCGTGAATGTATAAAGGTTTGTACAGAATTCATCGTAAGGTAAAAGGAACAAGGAAATACAATTGGTTGTATTGAGCATGTTGCAATTGACACTTTCTGAAATGGAAAATATAGGATCAGGAAATCACAATATGATGTGTCAGGACCGGAAAGTTTTGCTTCTCTATTTTCCTGGCTGAAACAATAGGACGCATTAAAGATTTAAGTCCTATCTTTGTACTCATCCTATTTATTATAGGTGATAGAAAGAGGTAGCTAAGTAATGTGAGGATCGTGTTGGAAGAGTGAAAAAGAAATTCTCGGTTTAGAACTATCAGAGAACTTACTGTATTCTTCAAAAGTCAAGGGAATTTTCTCTCAAGCATCAACTCATCTAACAAAATTGACCACAACTCGTTGTGAGCTATTTTTTCGCTCAATGAGCGTTTTCGATCATTAAGCGTAACATATATCTACATTACCTAAGCGTAACATATACCTACATATTGATAGACAAATTCTGAAGTTAATTTGCTCTAGCAAGAGGATCTTATAGTATCACATTCGTATATGGTCGGCAGTTAGCACAGCCTCCCTTATTAATTGGTCTATTGCAGTAAGTAATTGCCCACTGAAGACTAACTGGGACCATTACTGTGTAGTGGTAAGTGCACCAAACTGCAGGCATAACTTTATTAATTGCCGAGTTAGGAAACCTACATAGTTAATAGTTCTGAAATTATGTGTTTCCGTTATTGTTGTGTTGTGGGACGTTTGGAGTGTTAAGTTTTTTTTTAAATTTTGGATACACCCCACCGTCTAATTGATACAATACTTATATACTTGTGTTGTAAATATATACCTTACTATTAAACATAGGAAACACAAAGACATATTATAATTACCTATAAGTACTCCATTTACTACGATATTAGCCAAATAACGGTGAAATAACGACAGTTATTGCGTTATACTAAATAAATTATTGAATTTTATGTCATATTTTTATTTGTAAATGGTAAACAGATTAGTACCTATGTGGTACTAATCGTGTATTCGTGAATTAACGTAGCTTATTAATACCTATTATCGAAATAACGGTGGCGTTATAACCGTTATTTGTCTAATATCGTAGTAAATGGAGTATATTATGTTTGTGTTTTTTATGTTTCATAGTTAAAATGGCGAAGTTAGAATGGGGGAGGCCTTTGTTCAGCAGTGGACTTCCTGTGGCTGATATGATGAGTTAAAATGAATGAAGTATACATAACTAGGTATAATATGTGTCTATTATGTTCATCAACATATAAATATATTTAATATGTTCATTAACAGTAGGTCAAGCTACATCAGTGTATACATATACCAAAATAAATAAAAAAGGAAATGGCACAATCATTTATCAAGAATTGTTTTGGTAATTAATAAAAAAAACTGTAAGGCCAACTTGCAATTTGGCAGATATCCTTATAAAACATCCATCCACTAATAAAGGATTTTAGGACATTCCCTTGGAGTTTTGCATCTTATATAAAGGCGTACAAATACATTGTAGTGGTAGGTATCTTCTGCAAGAAACTGTCTGGGGAAGTACCCCTTTTGTCATATATTCGACCGCAAAGCAGTAGTACATATGCATAGGGTAAGTACAGTTCCGGTCGAAATGCAATATTTTCAGCGATATTACAGGGTAACAGACACTTAACAGCTTATGTTTCTGGGTGTCGAGCGTCGTGTAGTGCCTTTGGTATATTTTATTTTTGGCGCAGGACTTTTTTTTATGGGATAGAGGGAAAACGAGTAGATAGCTCGCCTGATGGTAAGCAATTTCCGCTGCCCATCTACACCCGCAACATCAGAGGAGTCACAAGCACGTTGGCGGCCTTTATAAGGGAGTACGCTCTTATCTTGAAGGTATGAAGGTCACATTGGTCCGGAAATACTGCAGGTGACAGTTCATTCCAGTCAGTTACCACACTTTGATAAATATTCAAACTCCTGGGTGGCACTGCAATTGTTATGGGTAGGCGTTAACTCTTAATACCAGAAGCCATACCACAACGTGTTAATGCGATCATTTTTAGGTTGAGAGAAAGGGATGGCGCTATTTAATTTATAGAGCGACATCCCTCTCTCTCCATCGGAAAACGATCGCAATAACACGTTGTGGTACGGCTACAGGTGTGTGTATTGAAACATACTTAAATAAGCTATCATACAAAATATATTATAATATATAGCTCCGTTATCTTTCTGATTCATTAGAACACGGCGGGACAGTCTTATTCTGTGAACCAGGCTCGATTTTTACGTTACCTAGCAATCTAGCGTGGCACAGAAAAAGCAAGATTATGTATCATCGTGAACTCATTTACCGTCTCAATCCTGGATCGAGATATTACGTCTATAGATATAATTAATGCTAGCTTTTGCCTGTGGTTTCACTTACATCCCATAGGGCTTTTTTTGACAAAATATAACCTCCAAGACCTAATATCTATCTTTGTACCAAATTTAATCAAAATCGGTTCAGGGGATTAAGCGTGAAAGCATAACAGACAGAGTTATTTTCGCAATTATAATATTAGTAGGGAAGTAGGGATTAACATCATTAACATTTTGTATACCTAAGTAGATGTAAACAGTCTTTAAAGCTATTAAAACTATCGGCTACTAGTCTGGGAAATAACATTAGATATTCCCGTGAATATCCCGTGTGTAGAAGCAGATTATAATTTTAATATTATAGTACATCTTCAAAGCAATTTATTTCTAAAGCAATAAATGATAATGAATTACCGAATAAAACTGTTATTCGCAACTGTAAGGGATATTTGGATCGTAATATGGTATGGAATTAGAAATAATTCGCAAGTAGCAATAAAATTCTATCCCATAATCAATGAACATCATAAAATTATTCGCTAGATGTTGGCTCTTAAAGCTAGTACGATAATCATTTCATACTGAACTTATATGGTTTTGAATCATAGTGGCAATCGGTTACGGACTGCAATAGAAAATTATTCAGAATCTTCTATCCCTGCATTTGTCGGTGGAGAGTGAATCCGGAAGTTTTCGGATTCATACAGTTATGTATTGATTTCTGACGCCAATATTAGACATTGAAATAAAACTACCGTTCATGAATTTTATCGCATTATAGGTATTGATTAGTACCTATCAACTTTTCCATGCGGACGAAGTCGCGGGCATTAGCTAGTGCTTATTTTTATTTTATTTATTTATTCGTTTATTTCAGGCATCCATGGCCCATAGATAAATACCTTACAAACTAACATATGTACATTAAATACAAATGTGTTAGTATATAAAACTTAAACCTATGTTAGTAGCACTTCACTGTGCACTAATTGTCTTTGTCACTAACCGTCCTGTGGTACTTGTCCGGGGAAGCGACGGAACACCACGCCCTGCGGCCAAAAGTCTTCTTCCATGACGAGAGGCAGGAAGCAATTTGGTACTCGCACCACGAACGCCTAAAGTTTATGTTGCGGCGTGACTTCAGCAGCACCACTCTCGGCATGTACCTCATCTTTTGGCGCACGTACTCTGCGATGTCATCCGCCTTTGTGGTGTAGTGCAGGCGGGAAATGTACACTGGAGTGTTCGGCTTCGCGGCACGAAGACTCACGTTGGGCTCCGTAGGAGCTTTGCCGCAGCGGTTCTTATTATTATGTGTTCGGCGCTTCCTCCTCTGCACCGTCACAAAACCATCATCGTCATCAGATCTATTCGGTTCCTGTTTTGGCATAGGCACTTTTAGCTACAGGGGCGCTCGCTGCTACGCTGGCGAAATCTTTAAATGGTTTCGCCAGGGCTTCAGACACTGGCAGCGGGACGGGATGTTGGGCTCGAGCAGCGCTGTTTGGAGGAGCCACGCTAACGGGAGCGAGGCTGCGGGGGGCGGAGGTGAAGCTCTCTGCAAGCTCGGCAATCGACGGGTGCGCTGGCGATGAAACTGCTGACGCGGAATTCGACAACGATATATCGAGGCCGGCTCCGCGACGCGTGTTTACATTCGACGCATCAACCGGTGACCTAGTTACTGCCAGTGTTGCGCAACTCCATGACTTCCTTGTGCAAATCGGCGACAGTGTGCTGTGATGCATCCAATTTTGCTTGCACACCTGCGAGACTGGCCTTCAGAAAAACAATGTCCTTCAAAAGGTTACGTCGACGTGGTCGAAGGTGACGGGAGGAAGCTTGTGTAGCTCTTTTGCCACAAACGTCGGAACGTTGTTAGGGTCGGTCTCCTTGATCAGCGTGATAATCTCCTGCAGGCTTTTCTTAGTCCCATCACGCCGGTGGGACACCATCTGGTCGCGCTTATTCAGCACGCTGAACAGCAACAGCTTAGCAGCAGCTATGTCTTCCTCGCTGAAGTTCGTTGCGCAGATTTGGACAGCGGACACCTCGTCCATCACATCAAACTTCTGCTGCAAGATCGCCAGCAGCTCATTCACCACTAAATTAGTCATGGCGAGTATTTGCGAGCGACAGCTTACGCCGCGCTATTCGATACGTAAATAACGCGTCCGCATCGAAACGTGGCACAAGCGAGACTTATAGCTTATGCCCGCGACTTCGTCCGCGTGGAAAAGTTACTTTTAATTATCGTTTTAATTTGGCTAATTAACTCAAAATCGTTATAAATTATAGCCTAATATTTTATTATAGGATGTTATTCTGATGTGTAAATAATACTGTAAAGTTTCGTCAAAATCCGTTCAGTAGTTTTAGCGTGAAAGATTAACAAACATCCTATTGAACCTATTGCAATTAAACCGGATCCAGTCCTAGCCCCAAGCTGCTACTGAGAATTTCATAGAAAAACCAACAACACTTTGCTCGATCTGGGAACCCAGAACCTCTATCGTAACAGTCGCGGTTGGTCCAACTAGACTAACGAGGCAGTTATTAAGCCTGCTAATGTTGAACTAAAGTGTTCTAATGTGGTTCATTACATAAATATAGCTTGCTAGACATAACGGGAGATCTCCGAAATGAGATGCGTAGTCCCCGGCCGGCTACTGTCACATTCGAAAGAGAGATGTGAATTTTATGCAATCCTGATCTTAGATAAGGAAGAGAGGAGGGTGCTGAGGCCTAGATAGCCGCTTTATTTTAATACGAACCGACAACAAATAACGAATAAATATTCCCTTTTTTTATTGTTGAGTTGTGACGCGAACACTCTGATTTAGGGTGAAATGAGAGGGGCTCTCTGCGACGAATTGTGGTCGAGATTATTCTGGATAGCACAGGGATTTATATTACAGTCGCTGTCAGAATTCGAGTGGTATCAGGTTTCATCAATATTTTGAGACCGTTGAGCCACCATTGTGGATTGGATTCTTATTTTGGCAAATTGTTTGATCGAGCACTAACATTTTATTCGAGCGCGCCAAAGTTGATGGAAGGGGTGAGGCTAATATAAAATTCCAGTTTAGTTCAACATTTTTAAAACTGTGCACGGGTTTATTTGGGTAACCTCGATAATTTTATATTCCGTAAGTAGTATCCGAACGCAATTTTTAAAATATTGTGTCATACGTTGCTTTAATTTTTTGAACGATTAAAGATGGACTGAAATTAATAGATCTAAGATCAATCATTAGAAATTATATCTATTATTTACCACTGTAATGTTTTTATGAATGTTTATGAATTTAGTATAATGTTTTTTATGAATTTAGTACTTTTTTATTTATTTATTACGAGTGATATTCCCGCACGGAACAAAAATTTTTATGAAGTATTTGTTCCAGGTCTGGGTGTATGTGTATATAAAAAATTGTGAACGCACCCACGCTACATGCTAATAACATTTTCCAATAGACGCGATATTACCGCAATTCTGGCTCTGACTTAGTTTTTGTTTTTCTCTCAAAGGGCGAAGTAAACAAAATATATGAAAAATAAAACAAATATTGTTTCTATTATTAGATGACCAAACTAAACAACGTTTTACCCGAGGGGAAACCGTCCACTACCTAGTAGTTTCTTACACGTGTTTCACGGATTCAAAGTTTTAAGGCCACCCCTGACGCTATAAAAACAATCGTTTCTATGTGAAATAAGAAACGGACGCGTTGCACCAGGGATACTGAAAATTCACTTTTTATAGGGAGGGGAGACCAGAAATTATGTTCGGGTGATATATGGAGACACTTCTCCCGGAATTTAAACGTCCCGTTTTCGCAACGGTTACTTACAGTGGCTAGGTAGGGCGGGAGTGTGACCCTTAATAAATTCAGAATAAAGGAGTACGCCAGAAAAATTGTTTCTTACCATGAATGTTTTACGATTGCGGTCATAATTTCTTTGTAATTGAATTTTACTGGATCCAAAAGAAATTTATAAGCTGTTCGTGAACATGCTTTTATGGTCGATTTCGCAATTCATAGCTTATAGTTCCATAATAATAACTACTTTTGATCAGAATTAATTACAGTGTTCTGATAACTAATTAGTGAATCAACTTCACTGTCAACGTTTCGCCTGATCATAAGCAGCAGTCATAACCTATAGACGCCAGCAAGTAGTATCAATAGCGCGTTGTCATCTTAAAACCTCAGTTAAGGCTTATTTTCCAAGAAATGTCTTTGTCTACATTGCCATGTAAATCATAACACAGTAATGTTAGTTGCTTGATCATCAACACATATAATCAAAATCAAAATATCAAAATAGTTTTATTTTCATATAAACCATATACAGGCACTTATGAAATGTCGAGTCTAGGTGCACGGTTCCAAAGTAGTCGTTTCCTATGGAGAAGAACCGGCAAGAAACTCCATGGTTACTCTTTTAAAATATCGTTTTGTATTGTACAATGATGGATTATAAATTGGATTGGATACTTACATGAGAGAACAATTTAGGAATGTTTTGAAGATTACAATTATATAAAATCATACTATCCCACTGTGCCCAGGTCTTCTCTCACAAAATGAGAAAGCTGCGGCTATAGTCCACCACGCTGGCCTACCGCGGGCGGCCGTCGCGAAAATCTCGCAGCCATGCAGGTTGTTTAAGGCATGCGATGATTTCCTTCACCTTTCAAGCGAATATATAATTTCGAAAAGTCAGAGGTGCGTGCCCTGAGTTGGAGCTCGAGACCTTCGACTTGGCAATCCAATGGTTATACCACTAGGTTATCACTGCTTCTCACATTCGTGCTTACTGGTAGAATATTAGGCAGTGATACAAGCCCAGACGAACCCTGCAGAATGAGCAAAGCCTTATCATCATCATCATAATCAACCCATATACTATCCCACTGCTGAGCATGGGTCTCCTCTCAAATTGAGAGGGATTAGGCTAAAGTCCACCACGCAAGCCTTACCTACACCAGTACCTACACATGCAGGTATTATGCAGAGCCATCCTAGGATGTATTATTAAAGTGTGTGAGGGTCAGTGTTAAATTCCCAGAATGGACTGTAGTAATTGGCTGTAGTGATTGAAAATTTTCAGCAGTTTTTTTTTCAGATTTCATTTTGGATCTATGCTCGGCTAATGGGAATAGGTTTGGCCCCATATTAATTTAACCTAAGCCCCTTTCTTCTCTTTAACCTATAAAACCTATCCTCTTGTTTAACTTGGAAAACCCAGTGGCCATAGTACAAAACGTTGAACGGACTTGATTCAGGAGTCTTTAAGCATCTGCGGACGAATGCTACAGCGCTCCCGTAGTCCCGGCACTAAAATGGTGACGCGAAACGCCGAGGTTGGTTTTAGTCGGTAGCTCGCTCTTTTCAGAGCGGAGTCTGACACACCCCACCGCTCTCTCCGAAGCGGTGGGTAGTGCATAAAGCATGTCCAACCCCGTCAACAAAAAAGGAGTCTTTAAACATACCATTCTACGTTGCCACGGGTGCAAAATCAAATAGCCTGGTCCAAACTTAACCATGACGAAAGAGAGTAAGGCTGGATTGGATATATGTTATATTATAGTTTTTCTTATGTATTATACGTATTATATTTACAAAAAAATATATAGTATTATATCCATTATTTAGTACCGATTGTACAAGCTCTTTTTAAGTTGGGTCTAAACTGTGTCAAAATGTCCCAAAATATTTATTTATTATTATTATAATGAAATTTCAAAAAACAAAAGAAGACATTCTTTTTTGAATAACCAATTTTTCTATCAAACCATATTATTATCACTTACTCACGACATTGGCAAAGTTTATCTCGATCAGGATTAGCTATCTTTCTTCCTGGTAGCAGATTCTGGTGATAAAGATTGCACGACTGATTTTGTACTCGTTGCTGTGACCCTAACCGTATTAGAAGTCCCGGTAAGTGGAACATGAGAGCCGTTTAATTTATCAACTTGTTCCGACGAGTTTCGCTAGTTTTATTTCTACGATTTAAAAAAAGTGCAGTCGCTTCGATGTTTAAAGTCCTGTAATTTGTTCAATTGTTCAGGGATGCTACTAAAGTGTTTATACAGTCAGCAACGAAAGTCCTCAACTTGTCAAGTTTTTCTTAATTAAGGTGAACTAAATATTTAATGGTCATCTATGCAATGATTTCGAACAACCTTTACAGGTCTGGGGGCTTAGAGAAGTGGCAATCTGACAATCGAATCAACGAACGAATAGAAACAAAATGTATGGAAATGACATCTATGATCGCCCGATTTGTCGAAAGCTTATGTCATTTCCATACTTTTTGGTTCTATTCGTTCGTCGATTCGATTGTCAGATTTCCACTTGTCTAAAGGCGCAGTAACTTTATACTTATTAAAAATCGTATTGAAGATTGCAACATGTTCAGCTTTCGTTGCTGACTGTACCTATAGCACAGATTACTACAGAGCTGTTTACTAAAACCATACAACTAACTAGCATTGGCAAATCAAAAGATTTATTTCGATATCTTTAGATCAAGCAACCGTCACAAACCTAAATTATGAAATTTGTTTACTAAATCTAAAAAAAATACTTGTGAAAGTGTTTTTAAGAGCCGCAGATATTTATAAAAATGCTTATTATGTATCGTTATTATCTTTTAAAAATATCAAAGTACAATAATGTCAATTTAAGCTAATAAATAAATAAATAAAATAAATATTCTTGGACAATTTTACACAGCACCATCTAGTCCCAAACTAAACAGAGCTTGTACTATGGGTACTAGACAATGGATATAATACTTATATACTTTTTTTTTTGTAAATACATACTTATAATACATAAGAAACACCCAGACAAACACAAATACTCATGTTTTATCCACACAAATATTTGTGTCCTGCGGGAATCGAACCCACAGCAGTCCGGCACTCGAACCGCTAGACCACAGAGGTCGTCGAATTATGTATCGTTATTATCTTTTAAAAATATCAGAGTACAATAATGTCAATTTGAGCTAATACCTTTTGGCATAATTGGCGTTTTTCACAGTTATGCAAGTTTTCAACGTATAAAAATCAAAATATGAATAGTTCCGATTGGCCCAATCAGTAGACAGGGGCTGTAATATTTCTCGTATTACTGTTAAAAAAGAATTCTAGTAATATTGAAGAAAAATTTACATACCTAATCTGATTTGCAATTATTCTATATTCAAAATATTTTGTATTGACTGATTTTGTATTTGCTTTTTCATATCAATGGGCAAAATATAAAATTACTTTATATGCTATACATACCGAATTTTATAAAGGTATTTGTCTCGTGTTACACTGAAATAGCAAATATATTTTTGCATGATAATAGTTTAGTGAAAATAACAATCTAATTTAATAAAAACATACTTTTACTTATTTCAACGCTTTTACAATTTAAATTTAATAATTTTCATTCAAAAATAATTCAGAATTTCACCGATTAAATTATTTGGTTTGCTTTTTTTTTGAAGATTTATATTTTCTGAAATGATCTTATGAAATTGTGTATGTTATTATGATAATAAAATATATTTTCTTACAAAAGATGATCCTCAATATTTACTGAAAGAAACGTTTTTATATAAAAAAGAGAAGAAAGCTTTCACCTTAACTTCATTTCTTAGCGAATAACATCTAAATTCCACATTCATTCTTCACTAACATCTGTAACGAGTTAGCCTCAGGGTATAGCCGAAAAGTCAGACACTCGCTCCGCAATCGAATTATTTTTTATTTCGATCAATAAACGGCATTGGATTCGTTCTGCCCGCGCCACGCGCCGCCTCCGGCGATACTTCGAGTCCTTTAATGCACAACTCCAGTCTGTCCATTTGTCGAACGTACCAACTAATAGAGAAATTCCATTTAAAAACTTACGTTTTATTCCCCGGGGGAGTGAGTTTATTGTACATTTTTAATGTTTCAAATATACTTTGTGTGGGAAATCTTTGATCTTAAATAGCAAAGAATTGTACCTACCTATTATGATTTTATTAAAAAATATTGTAGTACATTTTATACAATATCTGTAATTGAAATATTATAAAAACTTTGTTGTTATCATTCGTGGTTTCCTTAAGCTTAACTTCATGTACTATTTTTTAATAAAGTATTCTTGAACCCTACTAGGATATATTTTATCTAAAATATCTCATCAGGCCCCTGATTAACAGTGTCCCATATTCAAATTAGGGCTTATAGTTCATCACGCTGGCTCACAAACCTTCAAAAACTTTTCATAGTTTGCGTAGGCAATATACTATTATTATGTATAATTTACGTAATAATTATGTCTATTTAGAATGGCTTATTTTTTTATACGTATTTTATATACTTATATATATATATTTGTCATAATTAAATACTCTTTCAAGTTGTTATTATGAAGTATGAAGACTTAATTTTCGGTCCACGCTAAAAATGTCTCGTGGTCGTCAACGGTGAGAAGGGTCGTTCATGCAAAAATTATAAGACCGCAGAAAAAAGAACGTCTGCGTCCCACAAAAAAATATTCAAATATATTTCTTAGTAGGTATATGAGCTTAATGTGAAAGACTTAATATTGAATTCATCTCGTCTGGCCTCTATAAAGGGAAAGATGGGTAGATATCATTTAAAAGAAAAAAGAAAGCTATCAGATATTGCACACGAAGGTTCATGGTAGTGTTCCCTTGGAGATCCCGGAGCCCTGGCTTCCATGTAGATATAGCCGGTTGGAGTGTGACATAAACATAGAGTATCAAAGAGAATTTCCACATGGAAGAAAAAAAGGCAAACTTTTAATAGAAAAAAAATGCTAATGAAAGAAAATAATAATTTAATGAAAATTCTGTTAATATATCAGAAAGTAACTTCATTATCTTTTTGACTAATTATGAGAAGGACGACGAGAAGTTCTAATTGAATTCAAAAGATGACGGCTTTCTCGGTAATATTTTTTTCTCTCTAAAGTTCGGGGCCTTCCACGATCTCTAATATCTATGCTAATAATGTACACTAATTAAGGAGCCTCGGCTGTGATGTTTTTAAGATAGCCAGTGAAATAAAATGTTCGTGATCTGCAAAAGTTGATTGGTATCTGGATACTTTGTAGAATTAATATGAAGAATTGAAGAAATCTACTCGTACCTGTCTACCGTAGTTTTCAATCAGTCGTAGTTCTCATGTTTTGGTTCTTAATACAAAACTGCCAGATTTTCGTTTTAAACAAATATGGATCGAAAATTTACTGGTATGGTGTTAGGTAGGACCCATTTAACAGGGCAGGCTTATTACCATATTGCTAGAAATCCTAAGTTAGAGCTACTTCTGTAAAATAACCGCTCAACCTGGGAGTCAAAACTATAACTCGACGCTCAGCGACTATTTGACCACTAGTGTAATAGTCCCAAACACTTTTGGGACTATCTCAGTAGTGGTGAAGTAGTGGCTATATCAAAACAAAAGTGCAATCATAAGCCTATAAGTTTTACCCTTTGACTTTAGATCGAAATATTCTCGGAGGGGCTCATTGCTAAGTAATAACTAAGCTGATCAACCGGTCTGCAAGGTTAAGCTGCACTAGTTGCGGCCAGTCTGTGGATGGGTGACCATTCTAAACACATTGAGACCCCTCCGTGTCTCAGAGTGCACGTAAAGCAGTCGGTCTTGGTTGTATTACGAACACCTATGACAATCGTTAGTGGTAGTCAGAAGCCCAAAAAGCCTGACAGCCAGTCTATCCTGAGGGTATCGGTATTACCCAAAATTGAGTTGCGGAGGTCTGATGGCAGTTGTTTCGTGTAAAATACTGATATTCAGCCGCATCTGGTTAGACTGGAAGCCGACCAATAATATAGTTGGGAAAAGGCGCGGAGAATATACAGGGTGTTTGGTAGAACGTTGAACATACGAAAATGGTGGTTAGTTGGGGTCATCGGCTACCCACTTGGCCCAAATTATTTGACCTTGGCCGCACCGATTTTTTTTTACTTTTTTTAATTTCACAGTAAATTACCAGTTTTTTTTAACTTTAAATTCGAATATCTTTACTTGTGACGGGTAAAACAGGCAGAATGTTGTTTTGTATTAATGTCTAATTGTAGCAGACTCTCATAAAATTATTGTTTGATACAGATTTTAATGGGAAAATAAGTTATGAGTCTTTAAAGGTACAAAAAGATGCAAAAACTTTGACGCATTAAAAAAAAACTGATAATTTGCTGTGAAATTAAAAAAAAAAGTACAAAAAAAAAACGGTGCGGCCAAGGTTAAATAATTTGGGCCCAGTGGGTAGCAGATGACCCCAACTAACCACCATTTTCGTATGTTCAACGTTCTACCAAATACCCTGTATAGATCGAAATATGGCACTGGAAAAACCCAGGCCTTGATTAGGAACCCTCCATTAGGATCCACCTAATTAACACCCTTATATTGTAAGACCAGCGCCATATAGTTTTACTGTGTTCCGTCTTGTGTATTTTAGAGCCTAAAATTGAATTACGTACTCAACCTTAGGTCCTGTTTGAGCTTTTCATCTGGCAGAACTAGGGTTAAACGCAAGACAACATAAAAAAAAATACCATCACGAGAGTAATGCTATTAGAACTCTACAACAAAAACTCCACCGCGTTTTATTTTTCACACCACTCCCGTCGTACACTTCGTGCGCTTTAGAAATTGTCACATCTTCATTCTTCCTGTCACCCTTGGCATCCCTAACGACATTTAACTCTACAGACATGTCTTCCTAAAGTATATGTAAATTGGTAAATGTAATAAATTGCATATATTTATCTGGTAATGGGGCTTTAACGTAGGGGTGGGGCAGTGACGGATCGATTGGACGGATTTGTACTGCTCAGTGTGTTGCTTTTAGGGATGCTAATTTTGGATCTGTGATTTTGTAGGTAAAATTAACGTCTAAGTTACATTTTAAGCTATAAGTATGTGTTTGTTATTGATCATTTATGTAATTGTTAAATGCCTCACCCTAGTTGCCTTAAGCGTGACTGCTGCGCTAGTCTAGATCCCGGATTTGATTTCCATATCGAGCAAATGGTTATTGGGTTTTCTATGAAAATTCTCAATAGCAGTTAGGAGTTTTATTTTTAGGTTATGTAACAATACTACCAACTCTTTATCGGGTCAACACACACTGTTTCACTGACAGTCTACTGACAAAATACTGATACCATACAATACAGAGCGTCAAGCAATATTGAACAAAGAAATAATTAAAATATTTATGAAGTGCACTGGGATGTTGTTGGATATTAAGCGAGGCTGCGACATGCGGGCGCACTCATACATATCTGCAATCGTTATCAAACATTCATTGGGGGAGATATTGACGGAAATTATTACGTATACTGATGGCAATCAATGGAGTTTGCAAACCAAACCTTATTTTCAATGATTCATGTAAGACAACGCTAAACTCTTTTGTGCTTTAGTAGCATTTTAAATAACTTTAGTGCGCCATTAGTTTCTAGCCAGAGCTTTAGAAGAAGAGTTTTATGAGAATTCCCAGCATTCCGCTGCAGCTGACATGATGGAAATTAACTGATAAAGAAAATGTTACTGTCTTCCTGATTAGAGATCACAAAAGATACACATAAAACATTTTATATCTCATTTAAGGAATTTTACTACATAGTTAAAAGTTATTACCTATTAATTGATAGCAATAGCAACAAAACTTCATCTCAACATGTAATACCCGAACTGACCGGCTCACAATAACATCGTTATCTCAAGTCATACATTTTGCACCATCCGTTATTATTGCCACACCCAAATTGGCTTCACCGGCTTAAAGGGGAATAAACTACAGACGGTAATTAAACCAAATTATTCTATGATTATATGCACAAACTAATGGGGTTTGTCAAAGGGCTAACGACCCGTGGAATGATTATCAAAGACAGTTATGTATACCTACGTACTTACTGCTGAAATTATTAGCATGGATGAGATTATTGGTATATAAGGTACATATATATACATAGGCAGACATAATTATGCGTGTGTAGGATTTGATTAAACGGGCCTACACATATATCCATACTTAAATTAAAGTACATATAGGATTAAGAGTAATAGGGCATGCCACGATAGTGACGGTAAGGCCTGTCATGGAAGAGTGGCTGCAGAGGCGCCAGGGCGCTCTCAGTTTCCAGCTGACGCAGGTGCTCTCGGGACATGGGTGTTTCAGGAAGTATCTATCGTGGTGTAGCACAAGCTAGAGGTATGTCCGGCTTCAGCAGAGCAGCGCCGTGATCTGGTCACGGCAGTGGGTGGTGACCTCTCGCTTCCAACCGTAATTCAGTCTATGATCGGGAGCGAGAGCACGTGGGAAGCCGCCGCCTCTTACTGCGAGCAAGTTATGCTTGCAAAACTTGTCAAGAAGTTTTTTCTAGTAAGGTAACCTATATATTTCGTTATTTCTTTTAATGGTCGAATATGCAATTATTTCGCATAACCTTCAATGGTCAGTTACTTCATACTTACTAAAAATCATACTGAAGATTGCAACATGTTCAGTGACTTTTGTTGCTGTCTGTACCAACTTTAGTCATTATCTCTTATGTAAATAACTATCCCTACTTATTTACACTACTATATTGTGTGAACGTAACTATCTGTCTGTCTGTTACCTTCACGCTTAAACTGCAGAACTGATTTTGATGAAATTTAGCACAGAGATAGATTAGACCTTGGAGAATGAGATAGGCTACTAACTTTTGTCGCAAATCCTCTTTTGGGATGCGAGTGAAACTGTGGGCAACAGCTGTTTAGAATAAGGAAGTAACTTCATAGTTTTATAGATCATTCTATAAGGGGTTGTCAAAATCACCAACACACCTGTCACCCCATACATAAGGTGAGGGTCGTAGGAATACACCTAATATGTCAAATGAAACAAGATTTTTTCACCCCTAGAGCAACAATTTGAATCGCTACGTGTCAATAATATAAAGAGGGGTCGATCTTTGTTTTCCCCATTGCAAAGTTTATTCGATCAAAAATTCGTTGGAAGTTTTTTTATTTTCGAATTTAATACTGTAACGCTTTTTGATTCGATTCAAGTGCATATGATGGTTCCTACATGATTGTGTTTGACGGTGTGAAAGTATGTATATTTAAGTTGACACTAGTAACATTTGCAATGTGTGCGGGAAGCATTAGTGTTTTTTTTTGGAAAATCCTCTTGGAGTTCCTGTCACTAGGGGAAACGACAGGGTATGTGGGACTCGTACCAACCAAAAACCATATTTACCCTATAGTCATGGGATCTGTGGAAATCGCCACGACCACGACAGAAGCTAAATATACTTCGTATAAAGTAAATATACTTCGTATATTTAGCTTACTAAGTATTCTTCGGGATTTATGATTTTATCTTTAATTTTATGTATAGAACACCTTCCTTACTAGCCGCTCCACTCCACCTCATTGATTTTAGTAGTCGTAGGTGCGGCCGTTTAGAGTAAGGTTCAAGTTTTGATCAGTCAGGCAATGTGTTATGGAGTTTTCTATGCAAGTCCCAGAAATAAGAGAGTTTTGAGGGCAATAGATTCGCTCTTGCCTATAATAATTATGATAAATAAAAACACCTGTTCAAATAGAGATTTCAAAAGTTTAATGTCTACATTTTTATTTTAAAGTATAATGATAATAGAATTATTATGTGTGGCAATCGAATAAAATTATGATTAGTGAATAATTCAACTTAAAAAAAATTCAACAAAATATCTTTCTTTAGTTGTTCACCTGTGAAAAAGTGACTTGATTACATTCAGACCACAAAGAGCCTAACCTCTAACATTTAATTTAAAAATCTATTGTAACTTTATATTTCTACTCAACAATAATAAAAGAAAAACTGTATAAATTTTGCTGAGAGTGCAAAAAGTAATTTCCATTTAAAAAAGTCAGATTTGTAATAGCTGTTATTTTAGCTTTATCTTGTAAAGAATTGTAATGGATTTTCCATGTTTTAAGTCCAAGTGAGCATAAAACAATGCCAATTTATGCAAAAATAATCTACGGAATAACGCATCTAGATTTTCAGATATTAAAACTTTATAGTATCAGACTGTGCACGTAACTTTAATACTGCTGAGTAGTTATACATATTTTGCAAAATATTTTATATTTTTTATTGCAATTTTATTATGAATGTAAACAACGGGAACTTTAGAATTCAGTAATATTGAAAAGTAATTAATATTTCTAAAGCAAATTTACTTTCGTATTTTAAAGTACACTAGACAGGAACTAATAAATAAAACATTATTATTTTTAAATTTAATACATTATTTTTAGTCCTTTAGGAATCGACCTCGTGCTCAGTAGTCTGAGACTCGAACCACTACACCACAGAGTCCTCATGATAGTGATGACTCTCTAATCTCACTAATCTACACAGGAACATAGCCCGACACATGACACACGGATCCTTAGGTCATCCTAAGGGTATGTTTGTAGATTATATTCCCTGGAAACTCCCTGTTAATAATAATTACCAAAAGGCATCAGACAAACATTTCATCCATCTTAATTTAATGAATAGATGTCAAAATAATACCTACGTATTAATATAACAAAAACACTTTTATCGTGATCAGTAATTTACACGAACAACAGGGATCAAGGGGGCTAACGACAAAATAACCACCTTTATAAAGCCATCAGTCGCAATAAAGCCAATGTTATACACGGAAATAGGCAAGGCACGCTCCTATTCATGGTATGGACAGTAATAATAATGATCAGAGTTCCTGTCGCCGCGCCGGCTGCCTCCATCGGAAACGTTTCACCATTGATTTTTCCGCAAATAATACAGTCTCCAAATTTCGTTTCGGTCTTCATTGTTTTCAATGTCACCCTATTTCTCCCTTCGAACTAACGTCGCATGGTTTTGAGTGCATTAGATTCGCTCAAACACATTCGGTGCTGTCGGTTTCCTGGACGTTCGCCGACACGTGACTCCAAATATAAAAGACTTCACGCCTGATCAACTCACCGATATAGATGTGAATGGAATTGCCCTTATTGTGTAATATTAGGAGGGTGATTTGGAGCATCAAATGTGGGTACAGATGAATCAGTTTCCATATTAAAAACAGACTCGGATTTTGCTGTAAATTTGTCATCTACGATACAAAATGTCGATAATGATTTATTGACATCTGCATATTTTATAGGAGAGTGACTAGTCGTAATCAACTTTGACGTTTCATGTAAATCTGTTTCGGTCCTTTTTATCTGGAGCTCTTTCATTGTCGTAATGTGATTAGGAAAGGCCCCAATCGGGGTACCCTCTTTTTGGAGGGTGCTAAATAAGATGCGACGTTTTCCGCCTCGGGCACCTTTGATAGTACTTTTTAAAGCTGTGTCACGAATTCCGAACCTCTCTTTTATTGGTCGCCATTATGATAATTACATTAAGGGCCGTCCGTTTCCGATACTTCGTCTTTCGAATTTGTTCTGTTGTTTCGGTAAGGCGCTTGCCTCTTGAATATTGAGCAGCTCATTTGCGAAAATCGCACCTATTCTCTACGTGACACTTTTATTCCACAAAGTCGTTCAGTTTCTTAGGCTGGAATCAAATTATTCGTAATTAAAAATTTCTTCACGCAGCTGATTGACACTCATTTAGCAAAAGTTAAAACGTCAGCTCGATAAATCACTTGAATATATAAATATTTAAATTTTCTACTTCAATTTATCTTATCTTTCAAAATAGTTCTCACAAACTTCCAAATACATGCTTTCAAAATACTTCGAAAACCTTGTTAGTGTTTCACTTTAGGACAAGACTTTGGATTCATTAAAGATATTTAATAGTCTTAAAGTTTGTTTTAAAGTGAACTTCAAATACACGATTTTAAAGTACTTTTCGCGCATAATAAACTCTTGAAATTTATCTAGTAATAGAATTGTACTCAAGAAAGATTTTTGTTTTTGTTTTTAATAATAAATAATAAAATTAGCCTGTGACTGTAACGAAGATTCTCTTTAACTTTGATTGCTGACTTAAAAAATAAAACCATGTTGTCAGTTAACGAAAAATTATGATGTTATAATTAAGGAGACATTAAGACACCAACGATTGCTGTATGCCTATTGATGCTTATACAAGAAATATTTTATTTTTAGTACTTTCTATAAAATTTTAATCATAAACCGAATAACTGAGATGATGAAAATGGGTTGGAAAAATGGATAAATAAGGGTCCTGCATACTGCTAAGTTCGTGAATATGTGACATGTGAAATCAAAATGTTTAATATATTTTTTAAACAAACATAAACGTAATTTCAGTATTTTCAATTCCATGGAAATGCAAATTTGCGAAATAATTTAATCTATCAAATTAAACGACTCAAAGGACACCATGAAAGCACACTTGTCTGTTTATCTTCTAAAATTCCGCTTTTTGATAATCATTTGCATGACAATGTTCTGTGATATTGAATTGTAAACATTCTTAAAATGTTTACATAGATTTGATTGAATCGTAACAACAATAAAAAACAAAAGTTGTTTCAATTAAATACCATTTGTTTATTCGCACGGATGAAACTTTTTCGTTTGATAAAATGAAACGTTTATATTTATTTTAAAAATACCAGCGTCTGTGAGCGTTTTTCGATTGAGATTTTTATTTTTCTAATAGATACATTTTATTACTAAAAAAAGTAATGTAAACATGAATAGGATTTATAATAAAACAATGCATAATTTTATTGAATTTAGAAAGCTTTTGGAACAAAGTAATGTATTTGTTTTAAACAACCATTGTAAAACACACCTTATATTTATATTATTAAGAATGTTTACGTACCCTAAGTGTTGAATAAGAATTGAATATCGTCAAACACACACGTATGATTATTTGAAGAAAATATTTCTAGCTAAGCCGGATACTTTGAGCTTAATGGGTCGTACTGTATTGCGTAAAATAGATATAAAAAACAGAAGTGCCAAAAAAATAGGCACTCGGACCCCAAATCGTGACTGAAGACATTAAGCGTGTCTTTAAGAAATTTGCATTTGAAATAAAAGCGTCTCCACCCAAATCACATTACCACAAATTTGAGGCCAAAACGTCGCGTCATTTTGGTGAACACTTTCGACCACGCCCTTGGAATAAAGTACTTACTAACGCACAATATCAATCGTATTCGATTTTTGCGAAGTCATTGTTAGATCTGTGTCAGTGAGGCCTCCTTAACACAGCGTTTTTGTGAACACAAAATGATGTTACTGTAGGTAATTCTTTTTATACATATTTTTTAACTAGAAATGAATACCTTTGGGGTGCAGAAAATCCTCGTGGATTGTGTGCCAAATGGGGAGGCGGCGGGGTAACTTAGAAGGACCTGAGGAGGCCTTTGCCCATTAATGAGGCAGTGATAGCTACTATTAAAAAATAATTGTTAATATAGACCTCAATAAATATAGTTAAGAGCATTACGGACTGCTCTCCCACGAGATATAATTCATAACGAAGTCGAGATCTCTCTCGATCTCTTATGAGTCTCTCTCTTTACAGCTCTCTTTTCTCTCTCTTTAAGAGAGACAAAATATAATAAAAATAAAGTTATTTCTTCGAAATGCATGTAGGTTTTATGTTTCGGCAACTGTAATTTATAAAGAATGAGAATATATAAATGTCAAATGACTTGGCGAGTAAAATGCTCAGTCACCATAAAATAATTTAAGTAAGTATAACAGTGAGACTACAAAATTTGATTAGTTACTTTCAAAGGTACTACGAAAAGGAATTTATTCTAAATAGGTGAATTTGCGAATGAGGTCGAATAAGAACGCCCCAAATTAAAGATGTATGAATGTGGACGAATAATATGGATAAATAAATAAATAGTGGAAAGCAAATAATAAAAAAGGCACAAACTGCAGTTTGTACTCCCAAAGGAAGAAAGGTGAGAATTTTTATACACTCATGGTATTAATACCGTACTGCATATCAGACGGTATCGTATAAAAAGTAGAAGAACAAATTCATAATCACGGCAGTTGTCCGGTTAGTTGAAGGATTATTATGTTTATGCTGCTGGTAATTGAACTTGGTATTTTTTTTATTTCTATATAAGGCGAAGAAGAAATTACCTATTTCTGCTAAAATCCACTCGGATCTTTACAAAGATTTAGAATTTGATGACATATTTTATAGGGCACGGACTGCTCGTCGCGCGGCGGCCGTCTAGCAACCGCGTGCACAAGAAAAATTAGAGCATGGCCTTTTCCGGATTTAAATGTAGAATAAATATGAATTCATTCCCTCTGTTTACATACGAGTAGGTATAATCCGTACTAATATTATAATATTATATTATTGAGAAATAGTGTGATAAGAGAACGTTGCGGCTTAAAAGACGATGTAGTGACGAGAATTGAGAAGAATATGCTGAGATGGTTTGGGCATGTCGAGAGAATGGATGAAAGGCGACTAACAAAAAGGATTTATATGGCGAATGTCAGTGGAACCGCCGAGAGGGGACGCCCTAGAAAAACTTATACCGACCTTATTGGTGAGGTTCTTCAAAAAGGTCAGGTGCGTAGTACTCGCAACCGGCGTGTATGTATGACAAGATATATCAATGTGGTCGAAGCGAAAGAAGTATGCAAGAATCGTAGCAAGTGGCGTTCTTTAGTTTCTGCCTACCCCTATGGGAAAAAGGCGTGAGTGTATGTGTATGTAATATTATAAATGCGAAATTAACTCGGTCTGTCTGTTACGCTTTCACACCGAAACCGCTGAATCAATTTTACAAAGTACAAAGATAGCTTAAGTCCTTCTCCAAGGACATAGGCTACTTTTTTTCTCAAAAGCCGTCTGGGAGGCGGGTGAAAAAGCTATATTTTCAAAAATCAACAAAATAAAAAAAATATATATACAACCTCAGTAATTCGTAAATATACGAATTCCTTGAGTTAATTGCAATAGTCATAAATAATCTATTGTTCGTATTGGAATACAAAGTTGAGAATATGAATTCAAACAATTTAATTCCACTGCAATAATTCTATGAAGCTACATAAAACATTTGAACAACGAACGTGTCATATTTACAAAAACACGACACAATTGCCACATTTATTTATAAAAAACAAACTTTAAATCACTGTTTGTTGATAGATGCTCAAGCACGAACGGTTTTGTTGGGATGGGAAACAGATAAAAAACGAGTAAAGGGCCCAACTCCATCCCCTTAAAACGCTATTTTCTTTTTATATCAAATGAACCGTGAAAGTGCGGGCGAGTGTGGATGCTGCGAGTTAGCGAGCCGATCCGAGCCTAAACTTCAATAAAAAAATATATAGTTATACCTCAATGCGGGTTCAGTATTATATCGCTTGAGGAGATATTTTATTTAAGCACTTGAGGACCAGAAAATTGAATGATCAGTAAGGTAATAAGGTAAGGTACTTACCCATTGTGAATTTGTAATAACTATAAATGTAGCAAAAATGTAGAAAAAAAATTGTTGCTAAATACCTATTAATCAAAATCTCAACGTGTTTTCAAATTGTGTAGACATGATTATGGTTATATACAGACGCCAGCAGGTAAAGCTATCCAAAACTGTAAAAGTTTCCCAATTTAAAATTAACCTTATTGTGTTGTATTAAAGATGAAAATCTATCAACGAAATTTTCCAGATTGTGGTAGCTTGTGCTGGCCTCGGCTAGGTTATTGTGGTATTTTGGAAACTCCAAACCCCAACAAAACAGAAGCTTTTCTTTTCAACTCTTAAACTTAAAATCTAAATTTCATCGAAAAATCCCTACTAATATTATAAATGAGAAAGTAAACCGTCTGTTACCATTTCACGCATAAACCACGCAACCGATTTTGATGAAATTTGGTAAAGAGATAGATTAGACTTTGGCAAAGGACATAGGGTACCTTTTGTCTCAAAAAGTCCTTTGCAATGCGAGTGAAACTGCGGAAAACAGTATTATTATTATTTGGAAACTTACTCGTACGTAGATTGTATTAAGATGGCAGATCATATACGAATGCAAAGACAGATTTGTCAAACCGCCAGACGTCATTTAGAAAATTGCTCATTCTAGATGCAAAATACATTCTATCAGTCAAGACTTCAAAAGTCTCCTCAGTTCACACCACACACACATATTATTTGATTATATTTTATAAACCGCAGTCGCATTTCGTGCAAATAGAGTTAACTTGCAGTAGTTTATGTGAAAATTAAACTTATATATGAGTACTAAGCCCTCCGGGCGATTAACTGCATGCAATATCGTGGCTGTGTTACAAATTGTTATATTTAAGTTCATTTCCAGTGTGTGATGGTAATAATTAATATGGAATTACTATGTTTACACATAATTATATTGAAAATACATTTTTTTAATAAAATACATATGCGTTGGTAAGTATTATTGCAATAATTGGATTTGAGAAAAAAATCATATTTAAAACATTTAATCGATCATATTCATAAATCTTATACAATAAATACTTTTTGAGACTTTACAATACAACCTTTACAACTTTCTGCTAATAAAAGCCGGATAACAATCTTGCAGATAACCAGCATCTACCAGTACTTACTCTGGGGAAGAAATTTGGAGGAAATAGAGATTATTTTTTATTAGTGGACAATAGCAATACCACACAATACTACTACTATTTTTGTTAAGATTTTCTGTGATAAAAACAAACAAACTATAGCTGAATGATGACTAAACATAATACTTAAAGTAAGAGTAGTTTAGAAAAAAATGCATGAATGAAATAAGGAATAACGCAAAAGTTTTCCATTTGCCATCGAATTAATGCCTCGGATGCATTGAAAACATCTCGGAAATTCATTCGCGCACCAGCTCACCTGTACCTCGGAATTAACGTGAAAAGCCTTTTGTCTAGCCTTCTATTTAAAAATGTATGAGAAAAACATTTTAAACATAACTCTAAGAGCTGTTAGCAAACGAAGTTGGAATTTATTCCCAAGTTTTAACTACACAAATAAGTTCTTAATAACTAAAGCAATGCCATTTTCTCAGTCTGGGTAAACCAACAAAAATTGTCGTACAAAAGAAGCGAAGTCCAATTTAAGAGGAGACGGGAACTTATTATTCCTTATTCCATCCTATTTTTCTCAACAAGAGAAACTAATCTAAAGAAAATTTTCGAGTCCCTGTGAAGAAAATAAGCTTATAAGGAAGTGCAGTTTGCTTGCACGAATACCGCCTAGGAATGCCGGCTGGCAACAAACTTTAAATTAAAGTTTTTCAAGGAAATAAGAATTTTCACATTTCCATTCGGCCCGCAGGGTGTTATTAATTAAGTTTCAAATGCACGAAGTCCAATGTTTACTGAATACAATATGTTGACTCAATACAATATAAAATGCAGTATCTGCCACTGCATCCAGAAGGGTAATTCTGGCACATAAAAATATTCAAAATATTTCCGATCTAGTTTCAGTTTATTTAAATGTTCAATAGATTTAATAGTGATAAAAAATTGAACTATTAATTTATTAAGCTATATTATAACTTCTTAAAACGTCCCTATTTATTTATCTATTTACAATAATGAGAGATGTAGAACATAAGACGGACGTAATGCCATGGCATTCTCAGCCAATCAACGAGTCAAAAAATTATCACTATCATGTTGAACTAGTTAATTGGTGACGAATGAGTTAAAAAAAATAACGGACTACAGGAAAAATAATCGATTTCATCTTTTATTCTGTAATATTGACGAAATTTACACCTTTTTGTAAAATAATTTTAAATAAAGATTTTATTTTATTTTTTATTTATTCATGAGAAAGCCCTATTGCCCTATTGCAAAAATGTCATTATGCAGTTATTATTAATTCCTTATTTTATTTGTTCTTCCATCATGGTTTTAATATTATTGTGTGCATTTCAAGACTGTATCAACAAATATTTTTCTTTCTATATTTCAGTTATTTGTACATACACCAAAACGTGCATATATAAATCACTGCAAAATATGAAAAGGGGACTGCATAATAGGTCGATCTGTGAGGATTATCTGCAGTATAGAAAACTACACTGCGGAAAATCGTCACTGATCCATCGGGGAGGCGGCAGGGTATGTCTGCCTCGAACAAATTAAAAACCAGTGGTCGAGGCCTTGAGACTCACCGTCACGTTCACCACGATTTTTAATTATATAATAAATTATTATTTACCTGCGTTTTGGAACAGTCATGTTACCTTTTAGCATTGAAAACATACGTAGGTATAAAATAAAGTCTAATAGTATTGTATTGTATTCTAAAAAAATACTTTAAGTAGATATTTCAAATACCTACTTCACTGCCTCTATAGTTTAATGATGGTTGAGAGCGATTACTATGCCATTAATTCGATTCCCAGGTCAACTAGAGTTATTGGGTATTACTATGAAATTTTCAGTTGCAGCTCGGCGTTTGGAGATTAATGGCTCACTCAAAGGCTGCCTCTAAACATGGGACCTAAACATACCGGCAAACTGTGGGTGTTCTTTAGTTCACCTCTGCCTAGGTCACGGAATACAGTACAGTACTGTATTCCGCGAAGATTGCCAGCCTAATAATTACCTACTTAGCTACCTACTTAGGTACTTATTAGATTGAACTCAACTTTAAACATCCAGCTTTGGTATTAATATCTCAGCACTATAATCCGAATAGCCTGTGTAATCAATTTAAGGTTGAACACGTAAAATCAAACGCTTTCATTATCCAAGTTACTAAGTTAAGTTGATCTCAATTAATTTTCGTTTCACTGATTCACGTATTCTTACACAAAGTTTTCTTTGTCTAATGAACTGCAGGCAACATAATGTACAAACTTTTGTACTTTCTGCCAATATTCTTTGATATTGTAGGTACAGAGTTTTAAAATGAAATATTTTGTAATCATAAATTGTTGGTGTTATGACGACGTTAGTCGTACGTGTGTTGTTTTTTTTAATATATTGTTATTTGAGGCCTTATTAAGCATTGATATTGTTAAACCTAAACAAGCCGGTGAAGTGTGGACGTAAATTAGTACTTCTCCTCTACCTAGTAAGTTTTGACCTTAAATAATAATAAATGCTTTTATTTCAGACCGTAGTCCATTTTGTTAGTATACATGTAGCTTAAAACCTAATGTTAGTACTTATATCTATTACACAAAATACACTACAAGAAACTTATTTGAACTATTTATACGCCACACTGGCATGTAGACGTACCCAATGTCTCAGTATGTGACTGTCCCATCTGTCTGCTATGGTTTTCAGGATGCTGTTGGGGCTATCGCGTACTCTGCTCATGATAGAAGCGCATCGTTTGCGCAAGATTGCTGCAAAGCAATCAATGCCGATCTCCGCGAACATACCGGAAGCACTGCAGTAACGCGGCAACCCCATCAGCACCCTGAGTGCGTTATTGTATTGAACGCGCAGAGCGTTGTATGCCCTCCGCGTGTAGTTAACCCACAGACTGCACGTATAGAACGACTGACAGTATGCCGTAAACAGCGTAGCCTTTACGTCAGTCGAGCACTTCGCAAATCTGCGAGCCAACATATTGCAGCGGACAGTCAACGCCCTGCGCTCACGCTCCATGTCCAGGCTGTCCTTCAAGTCCTCGGAAACCCAGTGACCCAGATACTTAAAAGTGGTAACCTGCTTCAAGGGACTACCACAAAGTTTTAATTGCGGCACAATAGGGTAATATTTAGTACCCGCCTTAAAAACAAGAACCTCACTTTTCTTGACATTGTATCTGAGCCCATGAGCTTCCGCGTACCTTTCACATATTCTGAGCAGGCTTATCATTGCGTTAATTGATGGGCTCAGCAACACCATATCATCAGCGTAACTAATAGAACTTAAAGAGGTAAATTAAAAATGTAACAAGACATTTTACTTAGCCTTCACAATATAGATATTAGGTTTATTGTTATATTAGTTTGCCATAATGAAAATATTCGCCAGTCAGGAAACGCCAGATGATCATCTTTATATCGTCTCTCCTGGACTCTCAATTAATGCGATCCCTAGTAAACTAAATTAATAATATTTTAGACTAAGTCATTCTTTAATAAGATTTTATTAAAGGATACTATTATAATTTATAATATACTAAATACATAATAAAGTAATACTACAAGCTGCTATATAATACTCGTCAATTAATTAGAAAAGAGATATCGAAATATGCACTTGAAAGCTAACTAATACAGCAAATGCACAAATCGCATAGCTCTTCATGCACCGTTGGCTAACATCGGACGGTAATGCATCTCCCCTATCGCGATATCGGTACATTTAATATCATACATTAACTTTAATGGATTGGCCATTTTGATATTACCTCTGCATTTTTTTTATTTTTCTATTTATTGGCCATTTGCGTTATTGGAATTTGAGGTTTTCTGGTTCTCAAATTTTGAAAGGGCCTTATTTAACAAAATATATTCATTTGGTCGTACAGGTGCATAATCCTTTAGTTTTCATCGATTCTTTAGAACTCATGCGCATCTTCACAACTATTTCTTATGTAGTGTTATATAGTTTACTTTTATCTATAACTGTCGACTTCTTCAAAATGTAAACCATGTTTCTCTTTTTTGATCACTTAACTTGTTTAGTTAATTGCATTTCTGCCTAAAACTGTTTGGAAGAGCAGAGTCTCCTAATACAAGCAATTCCTGATCTCCGATTATTGTACTGAAACGCATTTATGTAACTGAAATAAACATTGTTATATATATTGTATTCTTATTATCTTCCAGTCATCCAAAAGATAATATTAGAGAGGTATTCGAGAAGAAAGAGGCATGAGCATACTTAGTAGAGAAATATTTCTATACAGTCTCGGATTACGGTTAATATGTCTGCTACTATGATGGCTACTATTTTAAGAAACTATTTTTGCGTACCTACCTACTATATATTTGTTCTTTTTTTGAGGTTTTACATTTCCCAGTTTACCAGTCCCTCACGATATATTCTTTTCACACCTGTTTTGTTTTAGACTGTCTATGACTTTAAAGATCAAGGCTGCTCCAAACGTAACGCTATTCTTGATCTTTGAAAAATTATACCTAATAATAATTCCTTCAATAAAATTCTTAAAAAATCACAACGGAAATATATTTTTTTTTATAACCTTACAGATAATACTTTTATTTTCACCACGATAAGATTTTGAGTTTCTATTTACAATAAAATATGACATCATTTTGTATTATTCATAATAATAATAATTATCATTTGAATATCATAAAAAAATATTATCTTAATGCATATTCTACAAACTAATGTAATGTTAGGTTATTGACGAAATATATTATGGAAAATACAAATAAAATATGTTATAAATATTCTTCTCATATTATTATATTCAACCTCAAATTTTCCTTTAATACTTGAATTCAAAGGTATTTAGTGAATGTTTCTTATCCATTATGTGTGTGATGCGTTCTCCTTTGGGTAATCATTCAATATTACTGCGTTGCCATTTAGCTACTTACTATGGTAGAACACTTGTTTCTTTTGCGTCTATAGTGTTATATTCTCACGGGAAATTATACGCTGAAATGTAAAAGCATACTTAATAGTGTTCATCTTATTGATATGCGTATTCTCCAAGCGTACTTGAAATATTGATGAAAACTAAAATTTGAATATACTAAGTGATATACTATTTGTGATGCTTATATTACTTGAACTTAACCCCACGAGGGTGGAAGCACATCTTTCGATAACTACCTTCTTTAATCTCTAATCTTCAAGTAAATTATGCATAATGTTTTATGACCTCTAGGCTATAAACGCGCCTGTACACTAAAGTCTTGGGTAGAACCCAGGATATCTCGGATATCTCAGGTCGAACAAAGTGTTATTCGATTTTTCTATGAAATTTCCAGTAGCAGCTCGAAATTTGGATTTGTAATGGCAATAGGCTCGCTCACTATTACACGGGCCTTAAATACACCGGCGAACTGTCGGTGTACTTTAGTAAATCTCTGTCTAACCCTTCGGGGAATACAATGCTGTACAGTACGTAATGTATGCTTCTTTTGTGTGAAAGTAATTTGAAGAAGTAAATTTAGCCCACCATTAGATATATGATATGACAAAACCTAACTATATTTTTTAATTTATTGCGGGGCTCGGGGCTAAGTAAAACTAAGCTGATTCAATGTCAGGTTAACCTGCGCTTGCCGTGGTCTTTCTAAATATGATTGACTATTCTAAAATGGATGTAGGACCCGACATGCATACATTGTGAAAAGTAGTTTATTACTTTATATTTTTTACTCCTTTATTTTTCTACTGCGTTAACATTTCACTCATAATATATTGCAAAATCTAAACAACAAATCACAGTGAATCGTAAAACGAACTTTGAATGGATTCAATTGAAAAGATTCCAATTTCAAACTGTTTCGTCAGTTGGGATTTTTTCATCATCAATAACGATTTCACGCTATGTAATCGCTACCAGATTCCCGAAAGTGTCAGTAGTATTTTATACATTGCAATACTGCGGTGCCTTTTTATCACATCGTTCCCACATTGGAGCACGTTTTAACACTAAATTGTACCGTGGGCCATTTAGCGGACTCCCATCCTAGTACGCGGCTCGGTACGTTTTACGGCCAAAGCTTGCATTATTGAAGCGCTTCTGTACATTGAAGTGAAGAATCTTAATACATATGCAAAATTATTTATAGAATCTGTTTTACGACAGCGTGAGTGCAGTTTGTACCTTAGTGCAACTTCAACTGACACTGGCCTTGTTGAATTTTTGAGCTTGTAGAATAACGTATAACATATCTTCACGACCGCATCCCTGAGGAGTTAGGTAAAGTACATTCACAATTCACTGGTGAATGGCAAGCCCACTGCCATTATAAAAAAACAAATGTTTATTTTCTTCCACAAAATTTCAAGTACAATTTCATAGCATAGTAATACATAATTTTGTGGGAGACTGGCGCCTAAGCTAGGCCAAAACCTGTGTTTCAGGAAACCAGGACCCCGACTCCGAGTAACATCATCTTATAATATACAGCGTTGTGGAAATTTGTAGTAAAAAAATAGGGTACAAATCTAAACTAAGATTAACTATTGAGAATTTCATAGAAAACCTGGGAAGAACCTTGGAATCGAATCCAATAGCCCTCTAAAAAATATTATTATCCTAGAGGACTAATATTTTGAGACTTCCTCGTTGGTCTAGACGTGATCACAAGAATAAATGCTGATCTTGAGGTCCTGGGCTTGATTTTCAGGACGCTACATTTTACAGGGCCGCACCGAAAGATATGGTGTCTCAACAGTCTAATAACACTTCATTCTCCTAACTCGTCCTTCGTCATCCCATCCTCGTATACATAATCTGCCACCAAGGAAGACAGCAATGTAGGTGGGACTCGTACCGACTAAAACCACACTTGCCTATATTTGCCCTATATTCATGGCCATGGGATCTGTGAAATTCCACGATCATGACAGGCTGTGGTACAGCTGTACATCTTCAAAATATTGAACTGAGTATACAGTTAGTGTGTCGATGAATAGCTTACCCGCTGATTGTCATGCTTTAATTGTGAAACTAAACGTACTAAGCCTGTTGGTATTTCTTCGTTACGTGACTAAACACATACGTTTACACTAAATTTCCATGGAACCGTTAATTTTCTATTTTTTGTTTAATTTGTATTTCGTGGCACACGCAACCTAGCGGCTTAGCATGTCAATAATGACATTATTTTAACATTATTATATGGCTGTTCTCACGTTAGCACAACAAATATTTGAGCACAGTACATGACTGGAATCTGATAAATGTATTAACTTCATTACTTACGTTACTTTGGACACGAACACAGAAATCCTTTTATTTACGGAAATTGATAAGCGGCCGAGTTTGGAAGTTATACAAAAGGCGCGGTAGGAAAAAGTTGGGTGGCCTCGCAATTTTTCCCTAACTGTATTTACCTGAGTAATAACTTTGAACGAAGTTTTTAGGCCCGCGTGGGAGAGGCCGTGGCGAAACTTGGCCAGGACTATTCGGCAAAAATGAAACTAAATCATATTAATGTTGCCGACGAGTTGTGTTTCTTTAATTTGAATATTGGATCCGTGCTCTGCGGTCGGCACTTTGAGTAGATTAAAATTTTATGCCAGATGCAACTGTATTTCAAATATTTGCGCGAAAGTAGTTCTTAAGCAACAGTTTGTATGAATAATGGTAATTCTCGTTTATGAAAATGGTAATTTTATAGAGCCGTTTTACGGGTTGGTACATCTTCCTATTATTTTTCTTAAAAACTTGATGCTATTAAGTAGATAACATTTATTAACAGATAAAATTAGATATTTAAATTTAAAGTTCATCTCGCAGAGCGCTTTTGGGTCCCACAAAAAGCGGACAGTCAGTAATGAAAATCGACGTGTACACAGATTAGAGTTCCGATCACTGGCCGTTTAGGGTGAGGTGCAAGTCATACTAAAATAGCGATTTTCATCGACTGTCAAAATGTTCATTAACTACTTTTTTAGTCTAATGGTTGCAAGCATGACTACCCATTGAGATCCCGGGACTGATTCTCAATTCAAAATCCATATGCAAATTTTATATAAAATCCCAATACCAGTTTGCTTGACTTAGGAATCGAAATCAGGACTTTTAAATCAGCAGTGACCACTATTAGACTGCTCAAAACGCTCAAAAGAGTTAGCACGTTGTATATAACTAAAAACTATCTGATTGATGTATACATAAAACTATAGAAAATGTAGTATTCTACATTACTTCATGAATTACCTCTCGTTAATTCTAACAACAAAATTGTAACCAAACCATAAACATACAATTTTTTTCAAATCGCTTTTTACTTATAACTTGCGCGATCTACCTTGTACTGGACAGTTGGAAACGTATAATAGGAAGTTATTTCTTGCACAACCGACTGACTCACTCCATTTCTGCATCTGTCGGTATAATGAGATAAGAAACATGGACATTTAGGTCATTGTGTTTTTTGCGATACCTAAAAATATTTTTGTCAATTTAACAATTGCTATTTTTACACCTTTTTGCTCTAGCCAGATTCACCGTCTTCAGTTTGATATTGGGTAATTGAAGACTGAAAATATTCTAGGGTTAAATTCCAATGCGGTGCTATTACAAGTTCGGGGAATTCACAATTTGCTGATCAAACAAACTTGCTGATCAGTTATTAAAATATTTTTTGTATATTTAAGGAGGATATTATATTGGTATGGGCTTTAAATGCAGGAAGACATTTAAAAAGTTCGTACTACCCGCATTTGTGATAAAAAACTATTATCTGTTTTATTGTTTTAATCAAGATTACGTTAGATAATGCAAAATTCTGCTATAAGCTTCTGAAAAAGCTATATTTTATATAATATTTGCAAAGCTTATCCCTAGTTATTTTCATTGCGAATGTTTGAAAAGAGTTTACGAAAAAATCTTATAAACCTGCAATCAGGCGGGGCGCGAACAATTTATTTCCCAGGAGTGTCAGTACATATATGTGCTGACTCGGAATCCAGACACGCCCTATTTGTTCGGCTGATGAGCCCCTGGGCTAATCCACAAGGTAGTCGAGTAAACACATATGCAGGCTATGTTTCCAGTGCTTTTGTGTGAAACGATTGTACAGAACACTGGCTTCAATTTCCGTAATATCTTCTGAATAAACACTGGTAAAATAACCAGTTTAATTACAAATTTAAAAACAAATATTCCTTTTGATCTTGATATTTTTTATTTTTAAAATGATGTATGTCAACGTCAAATGCACAAGCCGGAACAAAAATCCGGGTGTTTATTTTTTTTCGACTTCAACATTTGAACAAATTCACCATGAAATAAATAATATTCTACCATTTAGATTGAATACAGTACCTGTAAAACCGAGGCAGCTTTCCCGTACGTGACTTGTAGCCAAGCTGCAGGAGTACCTACGTTCGAGATAGTTCGTTTAAGGGGACACGTCGGAAACGTATTTCTTGGGCTAACGACACCCGGAGTGGGTCCAAACTGGAGGCCTAATGAGAGCTGGCAGGATATCGTGAATGTACATATTAGTCTCAACAATTAACAATCAAGTGTGCCCGAAACTGGGCGATGTAAAGTATTTACGGAATCGTATATTTTTCCTTTTAATTTAATACTAGCTGTTGCATTATGATTTGACTTGTATCCTAAAAGTTAATTGCCATTTTTTGAGACAAAATGTAGCCTCATGTCCTCATCAGACGAGATGCAACTTATCCCTCTACCAGTCATTTCTATAGAGCCAAATACGGAGCCAAAGAAGACCGCTAGTATTTTGAAATAAATACGGAACTTCTATCAAAAACATGTCACCAAGATACGTATCAAGCAAGTAAATAAACGTTTCACCGTCCTATTTTCGTTTTGTTTTCCTTCAGTGGTCAAACTTCAACACCTTATCTAAATCACTTTGGAAATCCTCTAACTAGGTATATAATTCTTTTATTACTGTTCATTTGTTTTGCTAAATTTACTCTAGCTCTACATTTGACCCGATTTCCAGTCTCAGCACTGAATTTTTATGGTCGTTGGTTTTCAAGACGAGGTTATTTTCCAGAACAATGCTAGTGCATCTCCCCTCGGCGTAGTGGAGTTCCCCTCAGCGGGCTTGCATTAAAAATAAACAAGAAAATAACCGCTTCAATTATTACAACTGTTCTTAAAGAGAGCATTTTGTATTACCATTTAATAATGTCTTTCTCTGTTTGTCATTGCTGTTTGTAAAGCCTTTCTCGAAGCTATGTTGTGTCTAATTTAGTTCCTCAACGTTCTTGTTTAATCACGAGAAGTTTGTCTTTAACTTGTTAGTTTTTTTCAACGCGCAGGTTAGTGAGTTTTGAATTAAAAATTTATTATAGTTTATATAACTCTTAAGTGATTAAATCAGATGATTGTAGTAAAGTCTAAAGCGTATCCAATTACGATAATTTACCTTAAACAAACGTTTGTGGCATTATTGTTGTATAATTCCTATTTTATAGACTTAAAAGGCTAACCAACAATCTGTAAGACCAAAGAAATCAAATGTTAGTATTGTATTTGCAAGCATCAGAATCGTTCCGTAATATTAAGAAGCAGTTGATACAACAATCTGTTCGATCCATAAAACTTTATTGACCCGAACTTGATTAAAAAAACTGTTCATATTACCATCTCAACTTTCAATATCGGGAGAGCGAGTATCGGTAGAAACAATTGACTGCGGGCCAATCTCAAAAAGGGAACGAATTAAATTTATTATTCTAGTATCCAAGGAAGCGCTTTCTGTACCTGCTCGTCTTAAAGTTGCAGCAAGACACTTTAATTTCCCTAGGGTAGTTGGAGAGTGGAGCTCATAATTCATGCCGAGTTAACATTTTGTCAGTTCACATTTGTTGCTCAACAAGAACACATGCCTCTCCTTTGAACTTTAATTTCGTCTTTAGAACGTTTTCTTGTAGGCCTAATTAGAAGAGGTTCTGAATTTTGATTAAGTTGAAATGTTTTTCGGTTATTTTCGAGGTTGACGCTTATAAGTTTGAAAGTTTTTAAAGTCCTCAACAACTTTAGGTATCAGTACAATTATGAAAAAAAAATTTGTGAATATCTACGTAATGATTGCTACTTTTATATCCTTCTAACTTTCAAAAACATACATTACAGGATATTTAATTTAGTGGTCAATTCTATTATAATTAAATTTTAATAAATTTCAATGCGCTACAGCAAATTCAATTGACACAATGTTGGCTCATAACTTCACCAACATTTGTACAACACGACAATTGCGTTTTCAAATATTTACTCAGGTTAATTAGTGTACTCAGAGACTGCGGTACAAGCGGCATACTATTTGTACTTTACCCCTAAAGTTTAATGAATCAATGATTTTGTTTGACCCTACTGTATGTTGGTTTGTTAATTATTGATGGTACTAATCAGACAAATGGCTAATCCATTACGTATACAGACCACTAAAGCCAATGATGTGATGAGCGGGAGCGGGAATAGATCGTAAATGGAAGTGTTGTTAAGGTTAATAGTTCGCGAAATTTGATATAAGAACTTTTTGATATTCTTCTTCTTCTTTGGGTGCCTCTCCACTACTGAAGGCAGTCATCGTTTTAAATTCTTCTTTGTTCAGAGCCAGTCTGAACAGATCTTCAACTTTCCTTATCCCAGTCCTCTGTCGGATGTTGCGGAGCCAGGATAATTTCCTTCTTCCAACACTTCTTTTGCCCGGAACTTTTCCCATCATTATTGTCTGCAGCAGTTGTTAGCGCTCATGTCTTAAAACATGTCCAAGGTACGCAACTTTTCTCTGTCCAGATTATGCGGAGCATGCGGCGATACGCCCATGTGTTACTATGAAGTCTCAGTCAAATTCATGTGTTACTATGAAGTTGAAGTCTTATTTGTGTTCTAAGTTTGAAAAGAAAATATGACTCGTGTACAAAAAACACCTTTCTCATCTCATTCAAATACACGAAAGATTTTTACAAGTATAGGTATGTAAAAATAAATAAATAAATATTTTGGGACATTTTTGCATAGCATCATCTAGTCCCAAACTAAGCAGAGCTTGTACTATGGGTACTAGACAGTGGATATAATACTTATATAATTTTATTTTTTTGTAAATACATACTTATAATACATAAGAAACACCCAGACAAACACAAATACTCATGTTTTACACACACAACACTCGAACCACTGGACCACAGACGTCTATATAGTATACGTAATAATTATTAAGTAAACTTAAATAATTTGGTGGTAAATCATTATCCACAATTAATTCATAAAATCACATAACTTACTTTAGTAGCTTCTTTTGTTCCTTGCACTAAACAAAAATCTGAAATAAAAGACAATAGATTTGAGATAATATCACAAACTAATACATATATTATAACCTAACATACCTTAGAGATTATTTCGACGGTTTGTGAAATCTGCCAACCCGCAGTAGGCTAGCGTGGTGGACTATATATAGCCTTATCTCTCTCAATAAGAGAGGAGACCCGTGCCCAGCAGTGGGACAATATATGGGTTGATGATAATGATGTTAAATGTATCTACGTAAATGATTATATTAAATAATATAATGGTAAATACAAAAGAAAATAAATATATAATTTATTATAAAAGTACCTCCAATGACGCCTCGTCTGAATTGTGCAATACTTAATTATGAATTGATGGCTTTCGTAGAAAATAGGATAAAAAATATAATGAATTTTCGTGAACTATGAAGAGAAAGATCAATTTCTTATAGCAATTATATTGTATTTAGTCCATAATTATTATATCATCTACATAGTTATTGTACTATAAATTATAATATTATGAGATTCCAGAAAATCCGGCTCGCTCATTATAAGGTTCTGTGTATCTGCATCAGATACGTAACCAATGGGAGAAAGTTTTTTTTTTTTTTCAGTTTAGATAATTCATATTATTTATTTATTTATAGAGGCGGTGATGCCGGTGATTATCATGGCCATGATCAGTGAAATGATTGATGATTTTCCGTACCTACTATAATAAAGGTCTCTAAAGGTGCAGGTGTACGGACATTTAGAGTATGATCTAGTCAGGGGCACCGCATTCGCTCTCGGTGACAGGAGGATCTATAATATCCCATTTCGCCAAGTTATGTTTGCAGCTGCCTATTAGTGAGTGCTTTCCATTCATTTCACGTCCGAACTAAACAAATATTTGTACAGTACATTTTAATAAGATATTGTACACTAAGTAACAAATACCTTATTGAACCGAAACTGAGACATCAGAATCGATATTAAATCCTAAATAACTTTTTTGTAGAAAATCGATGACATATTTTCAAAATAGAATCATAAACAGCTCAAGTTTCCGAATTGACCTCCCAATGCAGTAGGTACTTATGTACCCTGTCATAGTGGTGGGGAGTTGCACGGATCCCATGGCCATGACTGGCAAGTGAAGGCAAGTACAGTTTTAGTCGTAGTTATGTGGCGGATAGTCCAAGAGGATTTTCGGTACTATAAAAAAAAAAAAACACTAAAAGTTTCTTATGTACAGAGGCCAGCACATCAAGCTACTCCAATATGTAAAATTTCTTTGATCGATTTTCAACTTAAATGCAAAATAATAAGGTTCATGATCAAATGAGAAAATTTGACAGTTTTGGAGGATAGCTTGACCTGCTGGCGTCTGTACCAAGTAGGTCGCAGCCTCGCGTCGCCTTCGCGTCATCATTCATAGATAAATAATCAATCTTTTGCGAATAAGTTATGTAAGTGACGACCTCTGTGGTCTAGCGGTACGAGTGCCGATCTGACCGACTGCTGATCATGGGGTCGTGGGTTCGATTCTCACAGGACACAAATATTTGTGTGGATAAAACATGAGTATTTGTGTTTGTCTGGGTGTTTCCTACGTATTACAAGTATGTATTTACAAAAAAAAAAAGTATATAAGGTATTATATCCATTGTCTAGTACCCATAGTACAAGGTCTGCTTAGTTTGGGACTACATGGTGTTGTGTAAAAATGTCCCAAATATTAAAAAATATTAAGTATAATGTTGACACTCAGCCGAAAGCAGCGATCTGGTTTTTTGATCATGTAAATAGTAGAAGAAAGAAATAAAACTCTTAATACTTTAGAACTGTACTGACAAAAACCCTTATAAAACGAGTCGACGACATTTTCAACTAGACATAAAATAAAAGTTTTTATGGTTTCTTAACATTAAAACGTAAAGATTTGGTCGGTTTAATAACCTTGACAACGCAAATAAAGGTTACTTAGACTATAAACACGAAATGCCATAATTTTTAGAAATTTACTATAGTACAATTATTTGAAGTTAATTTATATTGGATGACTTAAAACTTTAACCTGCCTCGACAAGTCTAATGTTCCTAGTCTAGCGACTGCTTGTTTGTTTATTTTTACTCTAGTTCACTTCACTAGTAGGTACAGTTTTATTTCAGCCGCAGCCCAAAGGATTTTTTGGACAAAAGGTAGTTTAAATCTTTCTCCAAGGTCGAATCTATCTCAGTACCAAATTGCATCAAAATCCGTTTAGTGTTTTAGTTTCGCATTTATAGTATTAGTAGGGACAAAGTACAGGTACTTTATCCCTACTAATACTGGCCGGAGGCTAGGGCCCCCGGCCTCCATGAGCTGTGGGCGGTTGAATTGGAGGATTCCACCGGCCGACCAGAAAATGGCACGTTTGTGGCGAACACGCGTGCCTTCAATCGCTATGCGAGGAAAGACGTCGCTAATTGATGTGGTCCAGCGACTGCTGAACCGCAGCCCGTCATGGTCGTGGCAAATTCCGCGGATCCCATGGCCATGACTATAGGGCAAGTGAAGGCAAGTACGGTTTTTAGTCGGTACGAGTCCGTCATACCCTGCCACCTTCCAGGGTAGCGAAGGGTCAATTACAATTTTCCGTACTATAAAAAAAAGGGATAAAGGACCTACATTATCAATGCTGCATGCACATTTTCAATAAGCTTTCGTTTTACAAAACAATTCGTCAATTGTTATACAATCACAATTTTAAAAGTATCAGTTAAATTCAGCGCCATGCCTGTCGACCGTCGGACGTAGACAAAGGGTGAAACTGCCGATCGTACTAATTAATAAATCAAGACTTGTCTGGCCAAACAGGGGCGAATCAGCCAAATTGATGTTTGAGTTTCGTTGGTTGTAAAACCCATTATCAATAATTAGGTACTATTATTATGATGAATGTTTTACAAATATACATACATAAATACATACACTCACGCCTTTTGTCAAAGGGTTAGGCAGAAGCCACAGAATACCGCAAATACTTTTCTTATATACGTATACTCACGTCTTTTTCCCGTAGGGGAGGCAGAAACTAAATAACGCCATTTGCTACAATTCTTGCATACTTCTTTTGCTTCGACCACACTCATACATCTTGTCATACATACGCGTCGGTAATTTTATTTACTTATTTAATTAATTAAATAAACTGTGAACCTCTACGAAGTTGAAACCAATGTTTTTGTATTGTGTATGCTATTGATTCTTATGAAGTAATATTGATATATATAAAAATATATGAAGTAATATTGTTATTGATCCATACTTGTATTGTTACAGTTATGAATATCAAATTTTACTTTATACTTATAATTAGTATAAAGTAAAATTTGATATTACTTAATACAGTTATACGAGTAGTTTGATACACTACACAATGACTGTATTTGTAAAGGGCTATTTCTTTGTAATTCCAGTAATTATTTTATCATAATATGAAAGTTATAAATATAAATTATTGATATTTCCGATTTTACCGCTGCCATGGGTATGACGAAAGTGGAATATCCTGGACGGACTAAGAGAGGAGTCTTTTTTACAAGCAATGATAGAAAAACTAGGCTGATTACATAAAAATATTTCTCTTGACACATAGTCTGTTAAAGTCTTCAGAAATCCACGTTTAGTTCACATTATTTAAAATGAATCGGGGAAAATTACATAACGCTTCAATGATTAATAAAGCGTAGGTCAGGTCTTAAGATTTCTTTGAATGACAGCCTAGAACTTCATAAGTGTGGCTTTATGACATCACACTCATGTTACCATTTAGAGACGACCGAGACTGATCATTAGGCCGAACGCCGAATGCCGAAACCTTTTACTTAATTGTTCTTTGTGCAAATATTGAAATTCCACGAACTGCTGTAATCAATTTAAGCATCGAAATAAATTAGCGAAAATATGAAGATATCAATCTTATACAAATGTAAATTAATAGTTATCGGTTGCTGGTATCCAAATTAAACGTTAAGATATTTATTTATAGATTATTTTCATTTTTAAAACATATGAGATTAATAATATACTGTATAGTAAATAAAATAAAACGGCTTCATCCATTCTATAAACTTGCTTCAAACCAAATAACAATGTTTTGTTTTTACAAAACTTTCGTTTCACTAAAATACACACAGATATTACCAATTTCGACTCACTGAGGGTGTGAGCTATTATCCTGTCACACACACTCATGTTGTCTTGCACAGTAGTGCTAATGTGAAGTGTGTATGGGGCTGTAGAACGACGGGTTTTGGGTACAATTGCAATGTCACAATGAGCTTATCAACGATTAGGGGAAATCATTCCATTGTTAAAATCGTGACGTGTTGAAATTGGAGTCCTTTGTTTTGTAATACGATAATATTTGCAGTATTGGAAATTTTGTGAGTGGTAGCCATATTTTTGGAATCCATCTGCTAAACAATATACTGTCATGTTACTTTTTCATTGAAATAACATAAGAACTACGTTGTTATAAAGTATAACCATGACTAAAGTTAATAAAGTTACTTACTGTGTGAATAGATCCAAGATTTTTTCTGATGGAAAGCATAAATGGAGACTTACTTCGAGCACACAATACAAATAAATAACTCTAGCTCTCACATAGAGTAGCTAGCTAGGAGGATTACTAGATCCTGGCATTTACAACACGCGTTTATTCCCAGTGATCGGTATGCATACCAAACATGATTCATAATATACTAGTGTTTTTATAAATCTATTACTATAGTATTTAAAGTCCATATAGTACTTTAGTCCTCATTCAAGTCAACAGTTGATATAAACACTGTGTACACCGAAATTCACCGACCTTTAAAGCTAGAACATTTCCCTTAAACGAAAAACATAAAGGCCAACAGAAGACATAATTGCACTGAGCCCCTAATTAATTAATCACTATTGTCGGAGACGACTGCCGGCGGTGACATAATTGATATTTGAAAGGACCTCCTGGATAGATCTTGGGTGACGTTAATAGGGGACGGTGAGCCATATCGGTTTCGACTTTGACGCTCGCCTAAAGTAGTTTCAGCTAATTTTAACCATTATGAACGTTAGCCGATACTCATTTTGTGTATACAATTTTAGAACTACTCTTTAAGTATGTAGATAATATTTTGATTGACAAAATTATGAATTTGGTTGAACTCATATTTTCTCTTCAAATAAATCCCTACTAGGTAATATTATAAATACGAAGTCTACCTGTATCGCTTTCACGCCAAAACCGCTGAACCAATTTTGATGGAATTTGGTGAATAGATAGATTATACCTTGGAGAAGAACATAGGCTACCTTTTGTCACAAAAATTTATTTGGGGTGCGAGTGAATTCGCGGCAACAGCTAGACTGTAATAAAACAAGAATGACGCAATAAGTGTAAAGTATATAAATGCTACAAAAGTTCCTATAATAATTATGAAAATGTCATGGTCAGTCACTCACCTCTCTAGATATTTTAGTTATCTATTAAAGATCTCTGCAATCAAACAAAAAAACAGAACCTCTTAATAAATCAAAAAAAGAAACGAAAGATTTCTATCTTAAAGTCGTTTTAATAAAATGCTCTACTACCGTTTTCTTCTAAGAAATATTCCGATAAGTTTCGATAAAGGCTACGAAGGCGCGGGTTCTGATTTCCTTTCATTTCCTTTTAGGAAACTTAAATAGAACTGAGACTTCCTTGACGACGGGGTACCGAATCAATTATTTGTGTTACGGAACTTTCCTTCAATTTGCTCCCTATAATAGTGCTCCGTAGTTTTTGTTATTTCTCATAATACTTTTGTTTAGATAAATGTTTACCTATTAAGGCCGCGTCTGATGTCTTTATGTAACCCAAAAGTTAGACACTGGAGAGGAAAAATCATCATAATATAACATATTTGTTTTGTTTCATACATAAAATATTTCAACGTGACAATATTGCACGCAAAACAAGCTCATATTTTTATCTCTGTAATACTGTTATCAGTACAGTGCAAATAAAATTTGCAAACAATTGACTGTTTGAGGTTCGTGCCTATGGCTGAGCGCGTGCGATTCAAACCCTCGCGGAGATTATTGCAAATCTTAAAAAATATAAACGATGACACACAATAAAATGTACGAGTACGATTGCAATTGTAAACATTATTAAAATAGGGTTCAATACATCTTTGTAGCTGAGTTTGTCTGGCTTGGTACCACCGTACTTCCAAATATTCTCATCATCATCATATCGACACCAACAATTTATACTACGCCAACTCCAATTTTAGGTAAATTCGTTTTTTTATGCCAAGTTGCTTAAAATATGTTTGTTTATATGTAATAAAAAAATCGTGAGGAAATATACAAAAATAACGAAGTTACAAATCTTATACTACGCTAAGTAAAGGTACTTTTTGAAATCAAGCGATCTATATTACGCCAACTATTATTAGCGGGGTGTGTGTCGGGAGGGGACGCGCCGCTTGTTTGTTTACATTAGTCTAATGACAGTTGTCGCCGTGTAACATGTGATTGCGCGCTCTTAAAAACTTTATTAGTAAACCATCATTGTTAGCGTTATTGTTACAAGTTATTTGTAATATTGTTAGTGTTATTTTATTATTACAAAAATGTCACGAAAACGAGCTAAATATTTAGTGGATTTAGCCAATAAGGAGAAATATTCATTGAGGAGTGTTGATAAAAATGATGAGATACCGCTTCATACTGTCGAGAGAGGTAAGTTTAATGTGTTAATAAAGATTATAATATAGTTCAAAGCTTATAAACTGTTTTATAGCAAAACGCTACGTTTTTTTTGAAAATTTGAGCCGCTTAACTTAAAGTCCGTGTAATACTACGCTAACATAAGTTAGCGTAGTTTAGTGCGCTCGTGTATAGTTTTTGTTTGTTAAATGCATTACTTAGCGGCAATTACGTTGTAAATATTTATGTAAAAAACTGATGTTAATTATTTAATTGATGTTACCTTGACAATTTTTTTAATGTACATGTTTTTTATAAAAACAATCATATGATTTTAATGCAAATTATTGTACTCATTGTTCTAGAATCGTCGCCATTACCTGCCGAAGTTGATAACCCTGAATTCGTGGCTTTGTATAATTACGTCATGTTTGATGAGCCTGTGCAAGAGCATGATTATTCTAAATCCAGCTCTGCAAGCCAAGATATAGTTAATTACGAAAACGATATAGTATTACAAGATATAAATTTAAATGACGTGGGGCCTCCTAATACTCCACTTAATACTGATTCAGCAAAGGTATTGGGTATGGGTACTTCCATCGATAAACCTTCTCCGTTGACATTTACTCCACCGAGTATCGAACCTTTGTTTTCGGTCGTCACTAATGATTCTTCTGACAGCTTAGATAATACTCCTGTACCTTCACCTTATTGTGATTTTCCGGATTCTTCAGAAAGTTTAAACGATACTTTGGTGCCGACTTCTTGCCAAGATACCGAAGATAGAACACTGACACCTGAAATCGGGACCTCCGCACAGGAAAGTCATCCTGGTTCCTATATGGATAACGGCGTCCGCAATAACACAGATTCAGTATCGGCAATATCCACTCCCTGTAATTCAATTTCTTCGCCTGCAACGTTTAATGATAGTGACTATTCTGCAGTATCGACCCCAAAAAATAATAAACGTAGATCAAAAAAGAGGACTGATGTGGGTCTCAAACGTCTTAAACATGAAGATGAGTGGATAGTTAGAAAGAGAAAACGTTTGTGTAACAAAGGATTGGAGTATACCACGTCAAAAGGACGAACTAAAGCAGCGAGAAACATTAAAGCCAGTTGTGTCAATTGTCGTCTGCAATGCTATAATAAAATAAGCCAAGAAGTGCGTATCGAGCTTTTTCATAAGTTCTGGGGTACTGGTAATCACGCGAAACAATGGCAAATTATCGCTAAATATGTGATACAAAAAAGTAAAAAGACCGCCACTACCGTTGAAAGCGAATCTAGTCGTCGATCGTACACTTTGCATTATCATCTTCCCATAAATTCTGACAATGGCATAACATTACAAAAAGTTTGCAAAACAATGTTCTTGAGCACTTTTGATATCAGTAAAGATTTTGTTTATACTGCAATACGAAAAAATCAAGAAAAAGATGATTTTACTAATGTTACTGATGACAGAGGTCGGCACAAAAACCATAACTACGTAATTTCAAATGAAATGAAACGGAGTGTCATAGATCACGTTAATTCTTTGACCCCTGTCGAGTCTCACTACGTTAGAAAACGTACGAGTAAAAAATACTTAGATCCTTCCTTATCATTTTCAAAAATGTTTAATTTGTATGTTGAGTGGTGTGCCGATAGTAATTATAATGTTAGAGTACAGACAGTAAGACAGTATAGAGATATTGTTAACACTAATTTGAAGATAGGTTTTCATTTACCAAAAAAAGACCAATGCGACCTTTGTCATCAGTACAAAAATACATCTAGCCCTACAGATGAATTGAAAGAAAAATTCACTAAACATCAAACTGAAAAAGAAATTTCCCGTAAGATAAAATTAGAATGTAAACTGTTAGCCGTCTCTAGTGACAAAGTAGCTTGTATTGTATTTGATTTCCAAAAAGTTTTAAGCTCACCGCATGGTAATATAAGTGTTTATTATTATAGGCGTAAACTCAATGTATATAATTTTACAATTTACAATATGGGTTCAAAAGAAGCATTTTGTTATATGTGGGATGAACAAACGGCTAAGAGGGGGGCTAATGAAGTGGCTAGTTGTTTATACGATTTTTTTAATAAATTAGCTTCTAACGAAGTTCAGGAAGTTAACCTATGGTCAGACAATTGTGGGGGACAAAATCGTAACCGCATTGTTTACTATATGTACTTATTAGCTGCTAAAAATTTTAAAATGAAGATTAGCCACCATTTTATGGAAAAAGGCCATACACAGAATGAGGGCGATTCAGTTCATGCTTTGATAGAAAAGACTGCAAGAGGTAGAGAGGTATATTCGCCAGATGAATGGTATTCACTAGTGCGATGGGCAAAGGTCAATGGGAATCCTTATAATGTTATCGAGGTCAACCAAAACATGATATTTGATTTTAAAAGTAATATTAGCAAAAAAAATTGGACCAAAAATTTAAATAACGATAAAATTATGTGGAATAAAATTAAAAAAATTGAAGCTTTTCCTGATAATTATGGGTTGTTGGAATATAAATATAGTTTAGGTGATAACGATAGCAACCAAATACAATGTTTTAAAAAGACATCTACTAGATCATCCCACTTGGAGCCTTTTCCCGGAAAAGCATACAATACTTTGTTAAAAATTAATGCAGAAAAATATAAAGACTTAAAATATTATTGTGATAACAATATTATACCCGAAAAGTATCATATATTTTATAGAAATTTACTAATAACGGAACATGATGAGGATGCAAGTGATGATGAGGTTTAAATATTTTTATGTACTTAATGATTACAACTTGTTTAAATTATGTGATTTATATTTACTGAATTAGATTTGATTAGAAGTTTTTGTTTTTTGGTAATGATAATAATATTAAGTGCAATATTGATTAAAATAATTATAATGAACGAAATCGAGCTGTGATTGATCTGATCTCATCCATTAAGTACATATTATGTACTTGATGATAACAACTTGTTTAAATTATGTGATTTATATTTACTGATTAGAAGTTTTTGTGTTTTGTTAATGATAAGAATATTAAGTGCAATATTGATTAAAATAATTATAATAAACGAAGTCGAGCTGTGATTGATCTGATCTCATATCGTTAACAAGTAAGTACTTACCTGAAATTTTAATAAACAGTTGATTGTTATACTATTTTTGTTTGAATTATTTATTGTCCTACAAAAATTATGTTATCTAGACAATTATATCTAGAATTTATAAAAATCAACATGTATTATAAAGCTCAATGGAAAGTTAAATGATACGCTAACTCATGGCACAAGTCGATGTATAGTAAGCTATATAAGATTTGACGGCTTTTAGTATGATATCCGCCAGTAACACATGTACCGGTTAAATAAGGCTAACTTTAATAACTTGTTATTTATCATAACAATTTATAATAACATATCTTGTAAATATATAAAGATACCTAAAGCTATAATTAATACAGAACATATTTTAAAATTATTATTGCAACGTAATAAAAATAACACTTCTTTAATACTATGATCTCCCGTAATACAGTACGCTAACATTATTTAGACGTGTATAATATGTAAAATCATATTGAGAAATTAGGGGTATACACGGCTAACTTGCTCTAAATCAAAAAATATTCATAATTAAGGAAAAATAAATATGGGAAAAGATATAGAATAAATTAACTATTAAGGGTACCAAATTTCAAATAAGTATCTTAATTAATATAAAAGTTATCACGTTTTTCCCTTTATAGGCCTCTACTGTATAGTACACTTTTATGAGTTAGCTTAGTATAAATTGCTGGTGTCGATATCAGCCATAGGTTCACTGCAGAATTACGGTTACCCCCATAGACTTCTATCTCGTTGGAGGACATCCTACGCTGCTTTTTCCGGTGCGCAGTCTCCACTCGAGAACCTTTTTCTTTTCCAGCGTGGCCATCAGTTCTACGAGTCTGTCCCGCCCATTGCCACTTGAAATTGCTAAGTCTTTCAGCTATTTCGGAAACTTTCTTTCTTTTACGGATCTCCTCATTTCTGATTTGGTCGCGTAGAGAAATACTAAGCCTAGCCCTCTCCATAGGTCGGTGATTGACCCTGTGCTTTCTTATGAGCTACCACGTCCCTGTGGCAAATTAATATTCTATCGCTAAGTAATAAATAATATTTTAACATTATTGTTTTTCAGTTTGATCTGTAATGTATCTGGTGAAATTAAAGAACAAATGAGTCTTATTAACAACTGAGGTCTCAAAATGAATAAGCACTATTGATACCAATGGTATTGCTTGCATCTATGGGTTGCGGTTGCCGCTTCCCACCAGGTGTCTTATAACGATAAAAAAACGGGATCAATATCAATTCGTGAATACTATCACTAAGTACCTTTAGATAAATTGACTTATTGGGTATTGATTTCTCTTACAGACAAGAGAGAGCCTTTGTAGATAACAATTTTAATTACGAGAGTGCTTATACACGTTTTAAATAAACCAGTCTATTCATGATCAAGTAAGTAATTAGAAAAACTTAAGCTGGTAATGACAAGTAAAGAAAGTGGAGCGAAAGCAACTTAACGCATTTATTTCTTATGAAAATTTTATGCTTAAATAGCACTTTGATGAATTACGTCTTATTTAATTGGGCTTAAATTTTCGTCTTATATAAATTACAGTAAAATGGGAGATGCCATAGAATCAAACCACACTTTTGAAATAATTCCTTTTTGTATTATTTCAATCTTTTACAACTATCATAAAATGACTATCGAAGAGATTGAGATATGACATCGGAACAAGCAATTTATTTTGTGTCCTTAGTAGACAAAGCTACCCACATTTTTTTTCCATAATTTTAGATTATAAAAAGGAACGTTGTTAGTTGTCAGTCTATTTGAATTAACCATTACGACCTATGTATAAATATCGATTGCTTCTTTCGAGTTCTGTTTTATTTTGTGTGCGTTGTTCACCTATTTTTATTGTTTTACCATGTAATATTTAACAATTAAGAAGGCCGAAATCATTGTTTTACTCGAGCAAAACGTTTCTATCAGTGAAATAGCGAGGAGATTAATAATATCGGTGAGTAACAGTTAAGGACATTTTTATTAACCTATAGGAACTCTTCTTGCCTATCAATGTTAAATTACATTCTTATTGTTGATTCATTATATTGAAACATTTGTATGAATAATCAATTAATCTAAGGAAAGTGTCATATAAAAGTAATACTGACATAACTCATTGTATCGAAATTAAATAAAATTTACGGCACATTCTTTGAGTCAAAATTCAATTATAAGAATTACGTAACTTAATAATTATATTTATTTCTGAGATTTACGCGAATATTATACATTGAAATAAAACTACTTTTTACGGATTTTATCGCGTCTATTGATATTATTAACCCCGATGTTTCGAACCCTTTACAGCGTCCATGGTCACGGGTGGACTGAGGTGGTGGGCGTCTTGATGATATAATTACTGACAGCTAACTTAATAATTATGTTTACTAATGAACATACAACTATTACATATTACATCATTGGTATCAATTATTTGAGTATAATAATTCCATGTATTAATAATGATATGTGGAATTATGATTCTATTTTTTTAAATTACGTAATTAATATTATCAGAATTTATATACTGGTTGCTGAGCATTTTTTTTTTTATTACAGAGAAGAATCGTGCAGATATTGGTTCGACGATTTGCGGATTCCTGTGACGAAGACCATCGCCGACGTGGGCCAAAACATTCGGCAATTTGACTGATTTACTACTTACGTACTACTTATGTACTCCTTGTGAACTTACCTATGTACTCCGTAATCCTTATGTACTCTTTATATACTACTTATGTACGACTTATTTACTACCTATGTACTACTTATGTACTCCTTATGTACTCCTTATGTACTCCTTATGTACTCCTTATGTACTCCTTATGTACTCCTTATGTACTCCATATGTACTCCTTGTGTACTCCTTATGTACTCCTTATGTACTCCTTATGTACTCATTATGTACTCCTTATGTACTCCTTATGTACTCCTTATGTACTCCTTATGTACTACATTTTTGTGTTTTCAAATTATTATATACTTCATGGTGTAACTCTCAGTGACGTCCAGGATTATCAAGGTCATTCTCCGCGGCTACAACGAATCCAAAGAACTTGCTGAAAAAACTCTCCTGTCAAAATAAATTAAGTACCAATGACTTGCTTATCTGCGCTCTGAAAAAGTTAACACCTAATGAAGATGTCTGAAAGAACAAAGTAATACCAATACAAGATGTCTTTATAAAAAAAAGAACATCATAATCCAGAATTTAAAAGGAGAATGACGTCAGAATCGGGGTGAGCGGAGTTTGCAAGTGGCTCGTCAGCAAATTATAGTCTAAGTTGAGCGCGGCCATGGAGACACAACTTCAGAGCGCACAGCTAAACTTAGCTTGATACAAACTTATGATTTTCATTATAGTCTCTCGTACTATACAGTGTTAATCTGCGCTACCTGTCGTGATGAGAATAGTATTTTAGTCGATTAGGTATGATTTTATTTCATTAATAATTTTGTTTTTATTTAACCCTGTCATTTTGCTTTGCCAGTTTATGGGTTGATGATGATGACTTGCTACAAATAAATAGTTATGTTATAAGCTTGTATGATTACCTAATCTTGACGACGTCTGTGGTGTAGTGGTTCAAGTGTCAGACTGTTGATCACCAGGTCAATTCTCATAAGACACAAAATAAAATAAAAAAATAATAATTTTACCTATGCGATGAACACTTATGTTATCCATGATCGTAATTGCCACTAGTAGTGTTAGTTTACCTCTCAATGCTACGGCTGTTATAAACTGCAGGATTTACTTAGCAGTAGGGGTTCTACCACGTTTCCCTAGATGAGTCACTTTAGTTGTTACTTCAATCGTGTTTTCCTTCTGATTATGAAAAACGGTACAAACCATTTTTCATGGTACGGAAAATCCTCACATAAACCTAGCATCTGCTACCTGCGGAAGCGACAGTGTATGAACTAAGGAATACGTCTTGCGATATACTTAGTCATGGTTGTGGGACCCATAACAATAAAAAGATTCCAAAGTATATACTTATTCCTCATAATGATTTCGATAGGTAACTTTCAGAGCGCCTTGGATACCATTTTTATCCAAATAAAATTTAGTAATACACGGAAACAGAAACATGTTCTCAAAATTAATTATTACTTCTTTACCATTAAATGTTTGCGAGCGCAGTGTTTTATAAACACCTAACCGTCGGTTTGCAACTCGAACAATTTGGAGAGTACTCTCAACTTGTTCATGTACGAACACATACGAGCCTAACTAACTGAATAAAGTAGCGTCGCAGAAACTCCAAGATACAAACTTTCGACTCGCAAGATTTGCGAAAACGCTCGCGGCTTTTCTTGTTAGGCGGGAAGTATATGATGCGGTTTGCCGCTGCTGGTTTAAGAACATAAATACACTCACACCTTGTTCCCACTGGGGTAGACAGAAACTATAGACTGTCACTTGCTACGATTATATTTTCAAACAAAATCGCAATAAACGTTTGGCGAATTGTGTGTTTTCCAAGAGAGTTGCGATTTTACTTTCGAAATTGCCAATTAAGCTTTAATAATACTTGTAAGTAACACTATTACAAGCAGTTGGGTTTATAATTACATCAATATTAGTATCTATTGATCTCAAGGATCTCACACTTTTTACTTTCTTACAACTTTGTAGATAACCTCCGAAGTGGAGATCAAAGTTTAAACTCTTGACTAAGCCAATTTAAATTACTTTTTGATTTATAACAGACGATTTGATAGGTAAATATATATTTTTCGGTTTAGGTATATAAAAACGATATTAATTTTATATTTCAAATTTTAAGTTAATGTTTATAATGGTTACTTCCTATTTCACCGATAATATATAGTTATTATATTATATAAAAGCTCACCACGCTGGCCTATCTTTTATGAAACTACTTTTTACGGATTTTATCGCGGTATATTGATATTACGTTTTAGAACATTTACAGCATCCATGGCCACGGGTAAACTGCTACTTAAAAAGGACTGGGACTCTACCCGTGACCATGGACGCTGTAAAGGGTCCGAAACGTCGATATTAATATAACGCGATAAAATCCGTAAAAAGTAGTTTTATTTCAATATATTATATTATTCGCGTAAATGTCAGAAAACTAATCTCTCTAATTTGACACCCGTGCCCAACAGTGGCACAGTATATGGGTTGATGATTATGAAATGGATAACTATATTAAATATTATTTTCTCTATATTATATAGTATACAACGTGTTACAAAATACCTCGTAAAAAATATAATTAATTATCAAAGCCAAAAATTTTGTCAGCTGTCATGTCAGGGAACCACATTATTTAACAGGAAGGCCTACGTACCTATTTTACCTAATAATTGTTTATATTAATAGGTTTTCTATTTTTCATTCATTAATATTGAATTTCTTTATTAGGGGTTACTACGGTTCTTAAATATTATGAATGGACTCGTTATAGCCGAGAAGAGGTTAAATGGGGCCTCATTTAACCTCCTCTCGGCTATACGGGTAGTTTTGTAACAACCTGTATATTCTTTTCAATAATGCCGAGTGTGAAAAAACTGTTTAATCTGGACGAGTCCTTAAGGTGCGACACCTACGAGCAATACAAAAGTGGATTTAGAGGCACATCGCTTCGTTTTAACTTGTTATATGTGTTTAGAAATAAATTGATACAACTTTCTAAGACCCTCTATAGAGTAAAACCTTTTTAAGTAATGCTTAAATTTGCAAATACCTACATAATTGATTTACAAAATAAGTTATAAGTTGTTCAAGCAAATATTGGATAAATATTGAAGTTGGAGAAGGTAAGTGTGGTTTTTAGTCGGTAGAAGTCTAACAAGCCCTGCCTGCCCTCCCCAGGTGGTGGATATTCCATGAGGATTTTCCGTACGATAAGAAAGAGCTATAGGGATATAAGCACCCCGTCGTGGTGACTGTTACGAGTCACATATGATAATAACAAATAATAATAATTAGTAATAAAATGTTCCCGATACCGGTGGGCCTCTATTTTTATATTTTTAAATGTTTTTTTGTATTTAATTTATTTAATAAAAATATTTAAAAATGTAAAATATAAGAAAATAGAATAATAAAGGAAGTAATAATAATAATATTATTAATTGTTAAATATTTAAAAATATAATTCATAAGAAAAATAATTAATGAAGGGAATAATAATTAACTTTTTTTTTTTGTAAAAATATTTAAAAATATAATGTAAATAAGAACATGAATGAATACTAGAATAATAATACAATTATTTCACAAACATTTGACAAAAATGAAATACATACATTTGCAGTAGTGGATTAGTAGCAGAAATTCAAATTATGTTAATAAGGCCTAAATAAAATTGTATATAACTAAAATATATTAATTAGCGGTACAAGAATAAATAAACCTACTCAGATATAAAAGCGTCCTGCCTGATCTAGGTTTAATAACCGTGGTAGCCATGATAATAAGGCAAGAGGAGGCAAGTTTTTATTCAGTACGAGATTGACATATCATGTCATCTCCCCAGATAACAGACAATCTAAGAGGTTTTTGTGCACACCAAAAAATAAAAAAGGGCTGTAATCACCGGAAGCTTTGTTGAAATACTCACGGGTTCAATCAGCATGCCAAATAAATTATTATTGTACTTGTACTATTGCCACTTGACTGCCTCATTAGTCTAGTGGTCCTAAGCGCGACTGCTACTAGCTAGATCTAGAGATCCTGGGTTCGATCCCCAGGTCGAGCAAAGTATTATTGGGATTTTCTATGAAATTTTCAGTAGCAGCTCGGAGTCTGGATTTGTGCCCGGTTAATGACAATAAGTACGCCCCGGCGAAATGTGGGTGTACATTAGTACACCTCTGCCTAACCCTTAGGGGAATACAGGCGTGATAGTATGTATATGTATGTACTATTGCCACAAACCTATTTATTGCCAGCAAATAGTAGTTAATTATCTAAGATTTATGTTTGTAAACTCTCGGTAGGTACTTACATTCTGATTTCTTGTAGAGGAGTAAGTTCCTGAGTACTTATAAATTAAATATATTTGAATCATACTCCAAACTAAGGGTCATAAATGTGACTGTTACGCTTGAGGTACAGATTTCAATACCCAAGTCAAACAGATGTGTCATTAGGTTATTCTGTGAAATTCTCAGTAGCAGCTCTGAGTTTCGTGCCTGGTTAATCGCAATAGGCTCGCCCCCTGTTACTTGGACCTAAACACTGAACAGTGGATGCACTTTCTGGTAGGTACACCTCTACCTAACCCTTCGTGGAATATAGGCGTGGTGGTATATCATCATGAAAAATCCGACCCACTAACCTATTTAATATCAACATCATTAATTTCAGTGAGGATCAACGTGAGCTGCATCTGTCAAATATCTTTTAATTAATTCGCCATTTTTATGTGCCCAGCTACATCGCCCCGAAAAATTACGGCCATTAGGCTGCCATTATAATTTATCACAAGTGCTCTTAAATTGGCCTCTCTCCAACACATAGGCAATAGAGACAGCGAGCTAAAGCAGTATTTTCGACTGGAACCCAATTTTTCTAAGACCCTTTATCAGAATGTTGGCAATATCAATGAAATTGCAAATTAGAGTAATAAAGTGCCAGTTTTAATGCAATATCGGACAGGATTGTGGACATTCGAAGCTACTAGGCACAGAGTTATGTTTGGCACAGTTGGCACTTGGCACACAAAACATTAGCTGTTCATCTAAAAAAGAATAACTGTCCAGAATATTGCGGAAGTTATTTTGAACAACATAAATATGTTTGTTTGTGGTATGTAAGCGATATTTTTCATTATGAGAGGATTTCTAATGAGTTCTGGAATGTACAAAATTTTAATATGAAATGCTCCAGTTTCTGTTGGGGTTCAATAAATACTGAATAAATAAAATTTTGTTTGCACCCAAAGAAAAGTATACCACACAGATGAGACTATGTTAAAATTAATATATTATTATAAATTTTGTGCTCATACTTCCAAATAAGATACATTCACAAATCACATTCAAATAAAAATCTGACCATAATAATTAAAGGCGCGCGCAGGCTCAGCCAGCTGAGAGGATATAGAACTACCGTGATCCTAAAGAAAAGGAAGGAAAGAGAAATATACAATCTGAAGGAGCTCAACTATATTATAACAAACTGGCCAAAGATTATGTTTCTCTAAATGTTTTTAAAAATAAATTAAAGATTTATCTGAGTAATAACTGACTTTCTACACAGTTGTGTAACTAAGGAAGATTGGACTATAACATTTCTTTTGAGTACTAAATCGATTGTTATAATTATTTAGTTAATTTTCTCTTATAAAGTTTAAACTCTTGGCTAAACCAATTTAATTAGTTCTCTTATAAAGTGTAAGTAAATAGTGTTTTGAGAAACAAACACAATATATATATATAACATAAGATATATATATATCATTTAATGAAATAAACCTATCAAGAAAAAAGTACTTTACATAATGTACTAGAAGTTGAACTAACAGAATAACTATTACTGTTCGAAAGAAAACAAGCTAACAAATACAAAACTACGTATAATTTACTAGAATAAATTAAAACTGTTTCAACCTAACTCTACAGCAAATCTAAATTACATTGTGACCCACTAACTAGGCTCAACGCCAGATACGATAATTCGAACCCAAAAAATCAATCGTAAATGCGGCCACTCTGTTCACTAACAAACTTCATTATGCCGCGATTAAAAGAGATAAATCGTATGTAGACTCCGCTAGGAGTTACCCTACTCATAAAGGTCGTATATGTAAACGGAATGAGGGACAAATTTATGTAGCACAGACACAAAAAGTCCAGTCCAGTGCGAGAGATACTTGTGGACCAGAGAGTTTGACATCGGAGCGAATAAGGTTTATTTATTAGGAAAGTTTCTAACTGGCAACAGTAAATCAACAACATGTCCAGAAAAGGACAACTAATATGATCGTGGAACTGTGAATGGCGATATCTGTGACATGGGAATGATAATATTTGTTCACAATTTTGTTTGACATTAATATGATAAAAAGTTAGATGGATTGTGTTGCCAACAATCATCGAGCTGTGAAAGGGCCGCGAAGAGTTTGCATAGGACCGTATTGTATGAATATTAATGAATTATCTGACAAATTTTGGTGCTGTTATCAATTAAGGAAGTTTTGGGTATCTATGGAAGTTTATTGTAAGTTGTTTAATAATTTCTCTTTTGACAGAGTGTTGTTTAATGAAAGATGGCATCACTTTCATCTGTCATTAAGTTTAAATGGAATAAAATATAGAATAGTATCATACTTTTATTCCCCGAAAGCAGTAGCAGTGCTTAGATCTCACATCCTATTGCCATTAATCGGGTAGAAAACTGAACTCCAAGCCACTTCTGCTGAGAAATTCAAAGTTATAATCGAGAATACACAGTTGTCTATTCTCGATTATTCTCGAAAAAAAATTACATATCAATACTTTTCTCGAGTTTATTTAAAAATAAATCGATGTCTGAATCATGATCGTGTCATCGTCGAATCGATACATTACCACCGCAGTAACATCCTACGAATATTATTTTAGACCATAATGCAATCTTTATACCCAGTTCCACTTCTATTAGTATGCAGACTCATGCTGCTCTTACCCGCTCGCGTTCACATCACTTAGACTGTTTACCTTCCAAGATGAAAGCGTCACGATGCATCCCACCATATGGGTAACCACATAAAGATTGGGGTTCAATTACTTCTTCTGACATAATCGAACAGTAATGTTTAAGGTACAACCTACGTTGTACCTCGTCTAGAATTGAAATAGCATCTTAAAATTGTATAATAAATTAAGGCCGATGGGTATTTTATTGTGGGGGAAAGCACACATTAACTACTTAATAGTTATTTAATGTGACAAAAGTTACAGTCGTATGCACCTTAAGGCTAGTAAAGCGTCATTACACAGCAGGTATCTCAGAAGTTAAAATTGAATACCGATTGGAGATTGAAGTGATGGTCAATTTAATAAAATTTACAACGTTTTTGACGACACAAAACAATGACGTTTGCTTTCAAATTTTGTTATTATACGAATTTATACGATTTTTATGTGTAGGTACATAACAAATATCAATTGGAAAGCCATAAAGACGAAGATAGACGTTTATACATATTTTTTATGTTTATGCGTGTAATTCGCGTTAATTAACAATTTTATGAGCCAATACATCAATTTAACCAGAAATTAAATTTGGTTGTTAAAAATTTATCGTTGTTAATTTAGGTACAATTTATAATTAAATTAGAATAAAAATATATTATGGTAAAAGTAACAATCGCAATCGATTTGTATATATATGAATTAGATACCTACATACAAAAAAGGAATATAATTTTTAAAGAATTATCTTATTTGGATACCTAATAATAAATATTTTATAGTAAGTATAAAGGTAAATGCAGGTTTAAATTAAATGCATCATTTTCTATTGAAATATCAACAAAACAGACAAAGCTGTATTAGCGTAAGTATTTTCTAAGTCCATATTCTGTAAAAACCCGTTAAATTGATATTATAATTATGATCGTTTTTCATACAACTGGTGAAAATTGAAAATTCTAATTCGTTAAACAAATTAATAATCCTAGAGTTCACTTCAAAAATAATAAATTTCTCATGACACAATGAGAACACAATTGTACAATTCTAATTTGAGATTAATTCAATAAATTCAAATTGGACCCTCTCGAAAAACAATAGTTCAAAGCTTGTCCAAGGTTTGTTGCACTTGCTCCTGTCTGCTTCAATTACATTTAACTAGACAGAACCATTTGTATCAATTACGACCAACGTTTAATTTAGGTAAATACCAATTTTATGGGCATTGAAGATTATTGTGGTTAAAGTCAACGATACGGCAAAGGGTTCCAAAGGGTTTTAGAAATTTAATAGCCCAGCTTTAAATTAACGCTACAATATAATGACCTTTTGATGAGAATTTATTGATTTCATTCTACAACATCGTTCTGTAACTTAATTTATTATTTAAATTCTAGAATCTTCTATTGAATTTATTTAGTTCTATGAGTGGATATTTTTTAAGAAACATTTACATCAGAGGTCACGAGTATCGTCTACAAATTTGACATCGAAACGCCCAACAATGACAGAGAAAAAGTAATAATAAATCGATATGACTAAGCATTATCTAATGTCCCATCGAGAGGCAGAATAAATTGCCTTTTAAAATCGAGTCCACCCTATAATATTACAATGACATCGAATGTATATCAATGGAGTTTCGCCCACCTCGTCGACATAAGTACACAAAGGTAAGGAATGCATCAGTACATTAGCATATCGATGTATAAGCATCGATGCTGTCGCGATGAACCAGCGATGAGTTCGTCTGATACTGATCACTAAGAAAAAGGTCGCTCGACCCTCAATAGTGGACCCCAAAAGATTTACGTTTAAAATACTTTTGCCCAATTGATTTTAAACCTTTATATTAAAAGAATAATACTCATTCTTCTATAAGTTCACGGTAAAAGTAAATTGGCAGTCGTATCTTATTCCTTTTCAAATCACTGGTGACTCATTTCATCCGTACTAGATTTTTATGCAGGCACTCGAATTGAATCTTCGAAAAAAGTCGTTATTTGAATTCAATTTAAATACTGTAAACGGTATTGTACGAGATTGCATTGAGTATTGTGTCCACAAAATCCGTAATCCGTAAGCAAACAATGTTTTCGTATGATTCTGGACATTGAAACTCATAAAATAGATAATAATTAAGTAGTTTATAAATCATAATTTAATGAATGAAAGAAAGAAAAAGTATTTATTAGAATGAAGAATGTAGAACAAGAATAATGAGTGAACGTTTAAAAAACTTTCCATACGTTAGCTACGTATCTAATAATTCAGTGGCAAGGGATTATCGAATGCATAATAACTACAATATAAATTGAATTTACCTACAATTGCATTGCTCTTAGTTTATGGAAATGTTGTAATAACACTCGAATAATTTAACATATGGAAGGCAATATACAACTAGAAAATGCTTTGTCAGCACAATTTAATGAAACACAAATTGAACATGGCACGACATCCTAACTGAATCCCAATTTCCAACTCGAACACATAGATTTTTGCATACAAACCTTAAAACTCATTGAGGAACAAACTAGAAAGCGGAACAAAAGAAATATGGACACGTAGGCCTAAGCCCACACTTGAAAGACGCCCACATTCTAGAACATGTCAAAATTTTGTTTAACAAGCGAGGTGGACTCGGAAAACAAATGACTCTCACTGTATCTATTGCTGTGGTTGGATATAATACTCATAAATTATTCGTCTTCGTCGACATGATTTATATAGAAAAATGCCACGCAATTTTCAATCTTAATTTATTGACATTATCGACGATTTGACCGCAAAGTTGTCTTGGTTTTATATGTCGCATAGACCGATGAAACAGTTGCAGGTAATGAGACGAGATCCAAGCAGAATCGATCATCGCATGCTCACGCTTATTAGAATTCCTTCTGTGTCTCCTACGATGGAAATTAGTGAAGGTGAAGGATATTACTTTTATAAGGGACTATTTTGTTCTTCATATTCATTATATTCTTAATGGGACGTCTTGAAACATTTTTTTAGAGATTATATTAAAACCAATAGAACTCTGAAAAATCTACATATAATAATCGAACACAAAAGTTATGGTTTTCGTAATAATTTTATCCTCAAGTATTTTATTTATTTTAATATAAAGTATACAAATTATTTGTCTTTAAATTCTCATTTACTTTTTTATAAGCATTTTGGTAATTTATGATCATGAAGCTTTAAAAAATTATCTACCTACTTGACGGCTTTATCGCATATCATGATTTCTTACAGAAAACCATGAAGTGCAAGAGTAAAAACAAAGTATGGGACAGTCGGTGGCAGCTGTGTTACTTCGTCAAACATCAAATCAACCTCATTAATTCATCTATTTTACATTGCCTATCTTATTCTTTGTTAATGAGACACGACTGTGCGACACTGTACCTACCGTACCACATTACCTTATCAGCTACGTCAAGTTAAAGTGTGATTCAATCACTAACAATGGACAACCAACACTTACTTGTAACACGGAGGCAGTGACACTGTGTAATGTTAATGAGTTTATGTTAATCGAATTTAAATTTTAATGGCTATATTTATATGGAGGTTTTTGTTTATGCTGATTTGTTGACTGGTTATTTGTCATACGTTTCAGTTTGTTTGACGATAATACTTATATAGATACAATCATCATAAATGTATCATTTTACTCCGTGCCCTCAGAGAGTACGTTGAGTCATCGATCCCAGTTATCATACGAAAAAAACAACAACAAACTGGCCCAAAAATTCAGAAAATTAGCTTACCTATTAAAATAATCTCAGAGATTAGTTTATGTAGTTCAGATGGCAATTGCTTTGTGTTAAATTCAGATAATATTATTCAGCCTCATCTAACTGAATAGTTAGGAAAATACTCTGATGATATTGGGTAATATTATTACAAAGAATAGTCGTTGATATTACCATGACCTTGTCTTATCAGAAGTTTATAATAAGCCTAAGATATTTCATATTATAACATAACATTAGAACATTATACGTCATTAACGTATGGTCTAGCATCGTATCTTAAATTCGATCTAAAAATCTTTATTTAAATTTATTTATTGAAAATATTGCCATTAATTGAGGATTCAGAATTACTCAAGGTATAATTCTATCAGTATGTTTATTTATTTTTCCTAAATATTTTAGTTCTAAGGACAATTTATCTTACCTTAGGTACTTCACTTTTAAAGTAAACATTCAACCCTCCTGAAGTAGTAGTAAAAATAGTACCTTAGCTAAGCTTTTTTAGTAAACATTTACAAAACGCCTAACGTTATTTAGAATTCTCTATTTCCCTCACAATTTTCTCCAAGAAGTCGTGTAATAAAACTTTACATTTCTGTAACATTTTAGGCCCCTCTTATACACTCTGCGATATAAAGTTCAAAAGCTCAAAGAGAAAATGCCAGAGCACTTAGTATTCAGAACAACATCACTGAAATTCAGGGGGAACAGACAACAACAGTAGCTAATGTCCGCCAATAATCGTTATCCTCTAGATAAGTGCCGTAACCGAGTGCCTTGCCAATTGCCATAAGATACATACTAGCTAATTGCTCCGTATCTATATCTGTGTAGTCTGTTTAAGGTGGAAGCGACAGTACTGAGTGAAAATGGTTTTGAGACAAAGAATATAGTACGCAGTACATTCCTACGTACATAGTAGTACGTAGTACATTTATCACAAGTCGATATAAGTTTTGATTCTACATTACGACTCTATTCAATACTAGCGGCCCGTAGCGGCTTCGCTAGGGTTTATTTTCACCTTGGGTTGCATTTTTGAAGTTTTAGTAGGGATTCCTATTTTTTTCTAGTAATAAATATATCCTATGTTACTCAGGAATAATGTAGCATTCTAATAGAATAAATACTTCATGGGACTATTTTAGAAAATATTTCAAACCAAAATCAATATATAATATTAACTTTAAATTATAATTAAACCTCATTAGACCTATGGGCGTAAGCGTGACTGTTACGCGAGAGGTTCTGGGTTCAATTCCCAGGCCGAGTAGTGTTATTGGGTTTTCCTATGAAATTCTCAGGAGATAGCGCGTAGTTTGGATATATGCCCGGTTTATAGCAATAAGCTCGCCCCCTATTAGATGTTATCTGAACATACTGGCTAACTGCCTAACCCTTCTAATTAGAATACAAGCGTGATGATATTATGTTATCTGAATTTTAATTATAACACAGTTCGTTTTTAGAGTTTGCAAACAGACATAAAAATGGATTTCTCCTACTTTTTGAAGTCGTATAAAATAATACACAAATTTATATCAAATTCAATTCCTATAAAACTTTTGTATCATTTAAGAATCCGCACTAATATTCCTACTTACAACCTCTGTCTGTTACGCTTTACGTTACGCGCGGCTTTAACCGCTTAACCGATTTTGATGAAATTTGTTATAGAGATAGATTAGACCTTGGAGAAGGACATATCCTTATAACACATAGGAAGGACATACCTTTTGTCTCAAAAAGTCCTTTAAAATGAGAGTGAAATCGCAGGTAAAAGTTAGTATTTGATATTCTCAGTGTTGTTTTCTTTTTTTGTTATTATTTATTTAGGAATATTTTCTAATAAGACAGCCGTTCCAAAATTTTAAAAACTTTAAAAAAGGCGTTTATTTTACAGATAATAAATTCTTAAACAGCTGTAGCGCTAACTGATTATCGTCAAACATTTATTTTTTTAAATTTAGTATGGCATTTAATACACTGGTACCTTATCATCATCCTTTGAGCATTTTCCCAACTATGTAGGGGTCGGCTACCAGTCTAACCAGACGAGGCTGAATATCAATATTTTACACGAAGCGACTGGCATCTGACCACTGCCAACCAATTAATGGGTAATACGGATATCTTGACGGTAGACTGGTTGTCAGGCTTTTTGGACTTCTGATTACCACTAACAATTGTCATAGGCAACCTTGTATTATGACAACCAGGATCGACGGCTTTATGTGCTCTCCGAGGCATGGAGGGGTTTGGTGTGTGAAGAAAGGTCATCCATCCATAGACTGACCGAGGCTAATGCAGTTTAACCTTGCAGATCGGTTGATTAACATAGTTATTACTTAGCTACACAATACATTAATTGCTAGTTATATTCTTCTCCTGTCACGGTCGTGGCGATTTTCGATCTCATGGCCATGAAGGCCATGAAGGCTATAGGCCAGTGAAGGCAAGTGCAGTTTTTAGTCGGTACGAGTCCGACGTACCCTGCCACGTCCTCGGGTGGCCAATGATCCAAGAGAATTTTCCGCCTACATAAAAAAGGCATATTCTTCTTAATCCAAGGCTAAAATAAAATTATTGTCTAGAAACGAAAGCGTATTTTATTGTTAACTCCCCTGTCCATTCCACTATTCTTTTGATTTATTACATGTTACAGTAATTGCCCACTTCTTTCGTTCTATCAAAAGAAACCTAGTAATAATTCTTTATAAATTATAAATCAAAGGCCCAAAGGAAACATCTGTTCTGTGTTTGCGTGGTTCGTAAACAGTTACACAATAAGACAAAATATATGAGCAAACTTGTCTCACACAATTTTCACATAAAAACTTTTTTATGCTTCCTTTCAAAAAAATGGGACGCATCAAATTAATTCAAATTAGTTTCTATCGTGCTTCACATCGCATAATATCGTTACGCTTTTGAATAATTTATGTATTCGTATAACAAATAAAAGGTGTGGTTATTTGGACTCCACCTGTAGGCCACAATGGCTAACGCCCATTTAAAGGACAACGGAATTGTTCACAGAATTGACCGGGTTAATGTATGTAGGAATGTTTAAAATCACCCATTCATGTCGAAGTTCACATTAAAGAGTTAAACTTTATTTCGTCATACATCACTGCATTAGCTGGTTTAAAAAGAAACGACTACTAAAAAGGTTCCTTGTAAATATTGAACAATACATTAGTTTTTGATATAATTCTACTAACACTGTCCAAATAATCATCAACCCATATACTTTCCCACTGCTGGCCATGGGTCTCCTCTCATATTTAGAGGGATTAGGCTATAGGTACACCACGCTGGCCTAGTGCGGGCTGGCAAACTTCACACACCGTTGAGTACCCATAGTACAAACTCTTCTTAGTTTGGGACTAGATGGTGCTATGTAAAATTGTCCAAGAATATTTATTTATTTATTTTTATTTAGACGTCAATAAAGTGTCATATTTGAACAATTCATGCATGCTAACATACCGTTACGCGTTTACGCTTACCACAATACACAATCTTCACTTTTGAAATAATTACAATCAGTCACACGTGGACTGCGTGCAGTTAAACGTTTATTACGGTGGAGTATTGTCAAATATTACGTCGTGTAATAGTAATTATAGACTATCAACGCTCTTTAAGCTTGCATAAGAGCCCATGTATTCAGCCATATCCATGTAGGCTTGTATATATTATATGTGAATGCTATGGCTAAAAAATTAAGCATACAGCGGCTTAGAATTCAATCACGATAATTATAGGTTCCGAATACCGACTAAACATCCAAACGGTTAGTCGCTTTTAACTTTTCATGCTTTTCACAAACACTTATTGGTAAATAAATTATTAGTTACTGATTTTCGGAACCTCGATATCGTAATTAAATTCTAAACCGTTTTCCAATAATATCCCAGTGATCAAAACTAAAATTTTATAATTAAAATTAAATAATTATTAATTAATGCTCCACTTTTACTTACGTACTGGCCGATGCTGAAATTCCGTTTTGAAGAGAAAATAACTTTTTAAAAGTTGTACTTATCTGTTGTTTCAACTCCACGGTGCTATCGCTATCAACTTGGCTACTTCTTCAACTGTAAAATATTATCTTTGAAAAAAATAACCAAGAAATTAAAATGGAAATTATTGTTGTTACAAAGTACAATTACTAAGTTAACTACATTACGTAACTATAATAAAAATACTGCGTCTGAATTTTGACTAAGAAATTTCAGGGAAATTCTCCCTATTGTGTGTCTACGGGCCTACTTTAATTATTAAGTTATAGCCGTAAAGATGGCGTAGAATTCATAATAGAGAGCTTACAATTTGCGTTATTCATGTTAGGGTAATTTTTATTTTAGCTTCAGTTAGAAAGTGAAACGAAAGAAAAGGTTAAAGGCCTTGTCACAGTTTAGGTAAATTTTATATTAAATTATTTTGCAACAAAAAAAAAATTATACACCTGAAAAAAGTAAAGTGTTACCTCTACTCATTTCCTCATTTCAACTTGAGGTAGTGAGGTATTGGGGAAGTCAGAAATTTAATGCTTTTTAAAGTTCATTAGTTGTAACCGTAGTACTGCCACCCGAGGGAAATTCCCTAAGTAATCATAGAAAAACCTATTAACTGTCATGTGCTCGACCAGGGAATCGAACTTAGCACCTCAAGTGTAGCAATAACGCTTATGACCACTAAGCATTAGCAGTTCTGAAAATGGTATGCTTGGCGATATTGTTTGCCATTCCATTTGTGGCATAAGTAAAGCTTGCTCAGTGGTTCAATATTACTAACGATTAGCGACCACTGTATTTGTGAGTTACTTCGAGATAAAATGATACAACTATGAGCAACATTGAATTTGTGATCGTTTTAGTCAACATTTTAGCGTTGAGTATTTTGAAGTCTGGCATAAATCAAGTTATGTTAATGTTAAACAATACAACTCAATATTGCTTTAAATATTATATTGTGTATATTTACAATAATCAATGACGTGAAATATGTTAGACCGACAACCGACACAACTTACTTTACAGTTAGTGTGTCGGTTGAAAAGCAAAAACTTGCATTTCAATAGGTGTTACTGACCTCACCATAAAGACGTAAATTCAGTATGTGAAGAAAAAATTCGACATGACGGGTAGGTATCGCGGTGGCTTAGTGGTCATAGCGTCTGGTGTACCTAACCAGAAGACGCAGGTTCGAATCCTGCCCGCGGTCAAATTTTTCCTTTTCTAAATAACTATACGTACCTGTTTGCCCTTTGAAAGTATTAAGGTACGTCTTCTAGTAGGTACCTCATTTCTTTGGAGACTGGAGAAATTTGAAGTGTCCGAAACTGACCAAGATTTTAAAATCTTTAGGAAATTCCTGTTCACGGGCACGATGTTCATGAACGAACATGAAGGTGATAGGTATTCGTTTCCTTTTGGGTAAAAGGCATGTATAATTTCCTTTTAGGTATTATCTAATATCTAATATATAAAATTCTCGTGTCACAGTTTTCGTTGCCATACTCCTCCGAAACGGCTTGACCGATTTTGATGACATTTTTTGTGCTTATCGGGGAGGTCTGAGAATAGGCCAAGATCTATTTTTTTTTTTTTTTTATGGCTAAACAACGTTTGCGGGGGCTGCTAGTTTATGTATAAATGTCTCATTAGTCTAGTGGACGTAAGCGTGACGCTAGGTTCGATTCCCAGGTCAAGCAGTGTTAACGGTTCCACATAAAAGCTAGGAAGGCAAGAATGGTTTTTAGTGGGTAGGAGTCCCACATACCCTGTCATCTCCCCAGGTGGCAGATTATCCATGAGGATTAACGATACAAAAGGTCGAGCAGTGTTATTGGGTGTTCATACTAAATTCTCAGTACCGTATGGATTTGTGTCCGGTTAGTTGCAATAGGCTCCACCCCTATTGGCCGCCGAACCGTGGAGGCACTCAGACCGCTCCTGCTGGGTGGGCAGGCGTCATGGCGTGCTGACCTTCCGGCTGACACAGGTCTTGTCTGGACATGGGTGCTTTGGCAGGTACCTGTGCCACATCGCTGGGAGGGAACCTGACGCCCGCTGCCATAATTGCAGCGACTGCCTTGAGGACACGGCGCAGCACACGCTCGAGCAGTGTACAGCGTGGGCAGGGCAGCGCTGGGTCCTTATGGACGCAATAGGGATGGACCTTGCGCTGCCGGCCGTAATATCTAATATGGTCGGCGGTGCCGAAGCCTGGCAGGCAACGGTCGCCTTCTGCGAGGAGGTTCTCTCGCAGAAGGAAGAAGCAGAGAGGGTGAGAGAGAGTGCCTCCACCCTGCCGATCCGCGCCAGGGCAGACAATGCCCTGTTCCAACCACCATAAACGGCCACGGGCGGCGGACTTGGGGAAGTCCGACCGCCCACTCACAAGGCCCGAGCAGGTGACGCGGTTTGGAGTTTCCGCGTCCCGCTCAGCGGATCGGTGGAAGAAGGGGAGGGAGAACATTACGTCTCTCTCCCCTTACGCGTAGGGGGCCGCTGAGGCGGCCCGCCACTGCCGGGAGCGCTGTAGCATTCGTCCGTAGACCCGGACGAATGCTACAGCGCTCCCGTAGTCTCGGCATTAAAGTGGTGACGCGAAACGCCCAGGTTGGTTTTAGTCGGTAGATCGCTCTTATCAGAGCGGAGTCCGACACACCCCACCGCTCTCCCCGGAGTGGTGGGTAGTGCATAAAGCATTTCCAACCCCGTCAAAAAAAAAAAAAAGGCTTCACCCCTATTACATGGGAACCTAAAGATACGGAAAATTGTGGGTGTATATTTATAGTACAATTCTACTCAATCCTTTAAGGAATACAGGCGTTGTTATGTTCTGTAAAAATATTAAAGAAAAATTACTAACGCAATAGGAGATACTTATCCTTTTTTTGTGGCGCTAAGGGCTCAACAGCAGCATTTTTCGTCCAAAAAAAATATTCCTTAGATCACTAACAACTTCACCTTCCCAGCTCTTTTTAGCAATACTGCCAACTTCATCGTATGAACTTTTAAAATATTGATTTTTCAGTACTCCTATAATATAAAGTCATACGTAGGTTATCCGAACCTCTGTGTCGCGGGCGTATAAGATAAATGACTTTTTGCGGAATGCCTAGGCGGGAGCAAAAACACTAGCCTAAAACTACGCGTGTAGCAAAAAAGACGATTTATCCTCAGCGTTTCATGTATTTTTGTGTATGTTACTTGTGAGGGATTGTTTCATTAGATATAACCATTTACAAAGAGTTTAGGCCCTTTTATTTTAGACCATGCAAAAGTACTGAGAATTCTGTTTGGAAAAATTTGCAAAAATACATACTCGAAACAACATTTTACTTACTTATATTTTATAGGTAGCTAAGTAATAACTACGCTGATCAACTGATTTGAAAGGTTAATATGCGCGGTCAGTCTGTGGATGGGTGCCCGTTCTTAACACATCGAGACCCCTCCGTGCTTCGGAGAGCACGTAAAGCTGTCGGTCCCAGCTGTCGCATGAACACCTATTTTTTTATAGTACGGAAACTCCTCATGGCTTGCTCCCTATTAGGTACACAGGATTTAAACATAGCTAACCCTGCGGGTATTCCCCGTAGGGCATAATACAGATATACTATGTTCTGATACGATAAAAAAAAAAGAAATTTTGCTTTACTATCGTAACACAATACTTTTAATACAATTTAGCCTCATCATAGTATATAACACTTATAAGGTTTCGTAAAACGATCATCTGGTATAGATACCGCGTTTCAAATGACACAGAATGACACCTTTCTTGATTTTTAGGTGAAATGATATCAATTACGTCGGAAGTAGAGTTAAGTGATGCGGAAACTGTCTTTTAGCGAGTGAACGAGATCCATTAAGGTGTAAAGTGACTCGGTTTGACGTGATGACGGCTATATCCCGCCGACATCACGTCAATTTTTGTATGCTAACAAATATTATTTTGTGAGGAGCATACTTTTTGTTAAAAAATATTTATACGGATCTGATCACTATTACATGATCAAATTCTCATAAAAAAATCAAACTGATCACGTCTAGTGATTCGAATGTTGTTCGGTTCAAATGTAATTATATGTGTTATAAGTATGTATTTAAAAAAAAAAATCGTATATCCATTCATTGTCTTGTGCCCATAGTACAAGCTCTGCTTAGTTTGGGATTAGATCGTGCTGTGTGAAATGTCCCAAAAAAAAATTAATTATTAATGTTGGACTGCTTATCGCGAGATTGTAGGAGCTATTTCCACAGTACACAAATATCTATCTATTATTCTATTTAGTGAGGAACATATGTGTTTGTATGGGTGTTTCTTATGAATTATAAGTGTGCATTAGTCAATGCATACCGTATAAGTCTGTTTTATTCAAACTGGTTCAGTTCATAAGGCAATAAAAATAAACTTAATTTGTTGCGTTATTCACCTCACTACCTACCCAATAAACACGAAATACGTAGGGTGTTACCTACAAATAAAATTCTATATTGATATTATTTAATAAGTTAATACTATTTAGCGATGTACCTGTCATTTCTTTATCAGTATTAAGTGTACATTTGTATGCAATTTTATTTAGAGGGTGAATATATTAATTTCATAATAGCATAATTGACGATATAAAGTACGACGTTTTATGATACAGGGTGTGTTTGCTTTCCGAGGGCTTATCTTTACGAGTATTGCCTAATATCGTTTACAAAATGTGCTATTTTGTTAATTCTGTTGTAACATGTTTCATAATTAGCGTGTAATGTATGATAGACGTGGCTCGTTAGCGTTGGCAGGGTTGATATCGGGGACCTTTATGTGAATAAAAATGTATGAGCTTTTGTTTTTAGATTAATCGTATTACATTATTTTATGATTTAAGACCTTGTAAATCGAATTGGCGCCTTGTTCAACCAGTACTCTGATGAAGGCGTAACTGCGCGGCCATTCGGCAGGGCTAACTTCGGAGTAACTTTACTAACCTCTACACGACGTGCAATTTTGTAAACTGAAACTACCTAGAGCCGGGACATCGATAATTATTATTATATGAGTAGTATACGATCCTAATAAATAAATATATTGTGGTATTTTTACTGCCCATATAGGTACATCGTTTAAATTTTATGCTCGTATTTTATAAACGTCATTAAAATTTACTGTAAGTAATATTGAAGAAAGTGATGTTTTATAACTATGCGTGCTTGTAAATTATCATGCCTATAAAGCGCTAGTTAGTTGCGGATGTCAGAAGCGATATTTGATTAGGTACGCAATTTAGCAATAACGTAATTGCTGCATTTAATCTAGCGGTGTGTTTCAGCTTTAATTATTCTTCAATTACTTTTGCATCTGTTTTCAATTAATTCTCTCTTTTTAATTGGACGAATATTATTGAAAGTAATAGTATTTATAAGGATTTCAGTAGAAAAAATATTATTTTTTAGTCAGTGATGACAGACTAAAAATTAATTGGTAATTGAAACTTACAAGCATTCAGTCAAATGGCGTCTAAACAGTTTTTTTTAAATCATTTTGATTGTTAACAATCGAAATAATGTTGGACATTGTCGATTTACGCGTAAAAACACTACTATTTATTTACGAAATTCCTGTATACTGAATTTAAGTCTATGTGGACCTATCAACGACATTTGCATTCGACCCAAATAGTGAAAATACAATAAACAAGATGGCGGACAATCGGACATGTGTACATCCATAAATATTTATATTATTGATCAGAACGAAATACCTATGTTAATTCTGCTCCAAAAAAAAGCGGTAGCCAAAAAAATTCTACTTGTTAAATCATGCAGTCGACCGACTTAATACAATAATAAACTTAGTTAAAGTATCAAACTTCAATGAAAAATTTAGAAACGTCATAAAGTAGCAATTCCAAAGTTTCACCGCTTAGAAATTACGTTGGGAACTGCGAAAATGAAACGGCGACGTTTTTTTATTACAAATTTGTTTCAGCGCTACAATAAGTAGCGCAGAGCCAAAGCCAAATAAAGTTAAGAAAATTAACAAATCATTATTTAAATTAATTTATAATGACTACAGCACTGTAAGAAATTTTGAATTATTGTAAGAAATTTTGTTAGCATTATTTAATCCCACTTTTCCGATGGTAACTGGTGGAAAATATTGCGGTCATGGTTGAAACACGAATGGATCTCGTGACCTTCATAATCAGTAGGAGATGAAACCATGAGTTCGAAGATAGATATCATAGATATCAACCAATTTTATATGGAGTTATCTCAGAGGTAGGTACCTATATTCTATCAGAGAAGAATGAAATGGCAAAATCAGCGCATAAATAACGCAAAAACATGGCAATAAGACCCATTTTTTAAAAAACATCATCATCATCATCATAATCAACCCATTTACCGATCCTCTGTTTAGCACTTGGCTAATCCCTATTCCCTAATATTATAAATACAAAAGTAACTCTGTCTGGTCTGTTTGTTACGCTTTCACGCCTAAACCTCTGAACCAATTTTATTGAAATGTGGTACAGAGATAGATAAGACCTTGGAGAAGGATATAGACTACCTCTTGTCCCTTTGAGAAGCGGTTGGAACTGGGGGCAGAAGATAGTAAATAACCCTCCTCCTTCGGCAGTCGGGTAAAAAATAAAGATACCGGATTAAAGATGAGTATTTTGTTACCTACGTCTACCTAGGTAACATTGGTTTCAACTAAATATACTGACTGTAATAAAAAAGCACACACCAAAAATAACTTCTTTAATTCCATACACAGAAGTCAAAACTGCTAACAAAAGTTGCGTTCTAGCGATCATATCCACAGTTTTGCAGGCAGTTTGACGCAAAACTTCATCTCATCAGACGTTTATTTTTACGATGTTTGTTTTGAATTCTTTCAGTTCAGTTTCAGAGGCTTGATTAAAAGAAATATATTTATTTTCTCCGAGCAATGTGGGGGAAAAACAAGTATAATTTGGAGAAAAACAGAAAACAACTGTCAGTGTAAATTTCGGGAAAGTTGTTTGAAGATTTTATCGTTTGGTTAAAATACTGGTGTAATTATGCACGGTCGTTGGAGAAAGCATAAACTATGATACCTAACGTACGACGGGCGATTAATTAGAGGTAATTGGAATGAATTTGGATAGTGCTTGACGAACGATATCAAACCGTTCCCGTTCGGGTAACTCAGAGGATTGAGCTGAAAATCTAGTAATGAATAGTAATTATGTACATGTACCTACTAACTAGATCATGAGATGGAAGAAAGAATGAAAGCAAAACAGTTTATTTAGGGTACCCATTGCAACACACAAATACATATAAAAAATAAAATAAAAAGTCAGTACAAATAAACAAAGCAATAATTTGTGGGATATCACGCAGATATCTTGGGTTCTGGAAGGTTGGAACAATAATGGGTTAAATTAATGCCAAGAGTTTACCCGACATGATTTCTAATAGTTTTTTCCCATTGTAAGGTTTTATATATGAGGAAGATTATTGGCGGAACCCATAATTATCATTTTTAATTAAAAAAGTTTTTTTTTTTAATTTAAAATGATATATGGATTGATTGGGATGATTAAATTATCATTTTTAATTAAAAAGTATAATTTAATCATCAGTCAATATTTCAAAAACGTTATTCAGAAAAGCTCACTTTTCATATTCGACCTTAAAATAAAAACTTTTCAAACAAAATCGAATATCCGAAATTCATTGAGTAACAAATGAATATCCGATAAATGGTGGATCATAAAAACCCATCACCTGTCCGCGGCGATACAGTGCCGGCGCTTTATACGGCTCGTAATTAATAAAAAATAAAAACTGTCGAGCGATGGCCCTAAAACGCATTTAATTCTTGATAAGGGTAACAAATTGGATAAAGATAGCACGACCGTCGGAGACAGAGAGATCGTAAGTGCATTGCCGTGATAACTCATGTGCGATGGTGACAGATTTGTGTGGACATTTTTCGATAAATATTAAATATTTAGCTTAAATTTTTGTGTTTGCAGATGACAGGCAACGCGCAACGTGTCGTTTTTTTTTGCACAAAAGTGTTTTTACAATTGGTACTTTGCTTTTGACATCATTATAAGTCCCGTAATTTGTTTTGATGATGCATGATTAATTTATTTAAATAAATTATTTATATAAATAAATTTTAAGAAAAAGGGAGCCAATAAAATCTCTACGCTGATCAATGGATCCACAAGATTAAGTTGCGCTTGCTGCGGTCAGCCTATAGAAGTATGTATACTATTATCTTTGAATAGCACAAAAGGATTTGGTACCTAGGTACTATTATATAATCCTACTAATCCCAACTGCGAAATTATAAATGCGAAAGTAATTCTGTCCGTCTGTCATGCTTACATCAGGCACCAGTCTCTCACAAGCTTTAGATATGGTAAATTTAATATGACATAAAGCATGTAAAGTAACTGTTGTGATGGGAAAATAAATAAAATTATTATTATCTCCTTTATTTGTTTATAAACTTACTAATTACATTTTTAAATATTTTTATAAAATAAAAAAAAGACAAAAACATTTAAAAATATAAAAAATAGAGGCCCACTGGTATCGGGAGCAGGGTCCAAGCTACCGGTGGTTAGGGCCCCAGAGACAGGAACCTCCTCACAATACATGCCGTATCAAGGAGTACTGCCTTCTGAATCAGGCCCTTAACCCAGCCACCCAGCTCGAGCCTCCTGAGGTGTTGGTCGAGGCTCTTGGCGATAAGTCCATTGACCGTAACGACAATAAATTATTATTATTATTATGCTTTCACGCCTAAGCCGCTAAACCGATTTTGATGAAATTTGGTACAGAGATATATTAGACCTTGGAAAAGGACATAGACTCTATTTTGTCTCAAAAAGACTTTGGGATAGCTTTTGGAATGCGGGTATTGAATGCGGGTAAAAAACAGGCAACAGCTAGTTTACAATATTTTTATTGTTTTATTAGTTGCGGTTTAGTTTAGTGCACATAATACAATTATAAAATTTCCAACCAAGCTGTCCAATGTCCAGTGATTCCAATAATCACTACTGTAAATGGTTAAACCAATATAATAATAATAATAACATAATCGTTGCGGTCGAACCCACACGTTTAATAATAAACGTTGACCGCGTGCTGAAATGCTTTCACCAATAATAGCTTTTATGAAAATAATATGAATTTAATATGACTTTTGTGAAAAACTGTTTTACTTATAATTTTATTCATTACCTACCTATTTATTTTATTGTACACCATTTTTATAAATAGAAGACATGAAATAATTAATGCAAAAACACATACAATGGGTGGCCTTATCGCTTACTGCAATTTCTTGCATCCTTAGGATGGACATAGTTAAACTGAGAACTTAAAACTGGGAGTTGACCACGGTGCACATCCTTACATAATATATGTATACAATATAACAGATCTCATTAAAAAACGACAGTGAGGTAGATATAGTTAAAGCGATAAGTAAACTAACTGTAATGAAATTAATTATTAAAAACCATTATTTATTTTAGTTGTATTCCAAAACTGTTATTTCTAAATTATCTACTTATTATAGCTACTGATGAATTAATTTTTAAATCCACAATATTCTTTCGTTTGGCCTTCACGACCACTTCTCAACATTGTACCATTGATATTTGTAATCTTAAAATGTCAAAGGTATTTAATTTGAATATCATGTCTTATCTCATTCCCCGCATTGAACTTATCAATGAAATATCTATCGATATGAAATGTAGCCTCTATTATTCCGAACAGATTGAAAACGAACGTATAAGGATGTTTTTATATTTAATTTTTAAAACGAAGGTATATAACATGACATTAAGGTAGTGTAGAAAATTCTTGGGGAGTATTTATTGAAATGGAGTTCAACGAGTTCAAGTTTTTGTTTTATTAGAGACAAACAATTTGTAATAGAATAATTACGAGTATGTTAGCGTGGACTAAATTTGAATAAAATATACAGCTATTTCTGTATTACATAGTTATGAATAGGCTTATAAATTATGTGATGGTATAGTAATTACAGTTGTAACGATAGGTTTATAAATTGTAAATAAAAATACTTAAAAGAACCATAGAGTGGAAGGACATAGGAATAAAAAAAATATTATTCTTATTTGATTTTCCTATTTCTGCTGGCAAGCAGCTGAGCAAAATAAAACGTAAGCAGTGTGATTTAGTCAAATTAATTTGTTTCCTATTGGAAATAAGTACCTAAAAGATTATAATTATTTAAACGTTTTTGGTTGTAAGTGATTTTGTACACATTTTTTTCTATGGATCGATTTAGAGCGAATGAATTAAAATTACGATTTCAAGTTTATTCAGAAAATATCGACGTACTTGAATTTATGTCATAGCCATTCATAATAATTCTGAATCAAATATCGCTTTTGCTCTTTGAACTACTAAGAAATTTATATTGTTTTATAAAGTGCTTCGGAATAAAACGACTTTTTAATTACTTATTTATTGCTATTTTAATATCACAAGCTTACTGATTTACCCCTTTATTCTTAAATTTAAATTAAGTAGTCTAGTGTTGTCTCACTTTATTACTATCAAACTAATAGAGACAGGTACATATCTTAAAATATAATTAGTTAAGAGAAGTTTTCCAAACGTTTAGAAATAAAGCTGTTAGACAGCCAATTAATTTCTGCAGTCCAATTAGAAATAAATAAGAATTCCAATATTTTGTTTTCTTTATTCATTTGTTTTACAGATACACTCGATATATAAATGCCAACCCTATTATAGTGCAGACAACAATAATATATCTAAATCAAGGCATTAACGTTCGATACACTGGGGCTATTACTCGCGCCAGTAATAGCTATTTGCCACTAATACTAATATGCCTTTGTGTGGTGCGGGTGTGTCGCGATGTTTATCTCTCTGGTCATTTCTTGCTAGATTAAATCTTTTTCTTATTGGTAAATTTATTTATAGAGTGCTTTTTGAAATATACAGCAGATTATTTCAAAGATATTCTATATCTTTAAGAGCATATTGTGTGGCGGCCCCAAATTGTCATGTATCTTTGTTAAAGATCGGCTTGTCGCAACCGATCTGCAAGGTTAAGCTGCGCTAGCCACGGTCAGTCTGTGGATGGGTGATCGTTTCTGATACTTTGATACGTAAACCCTTACATGCCTCGGAAAGCACGTTCTCGATTTTCATAATAAAACACATGAAAATCGTTAACAGTAGTTGAAAGCTTAAAAAGCTTGATCGTTTACCTGTAAACTGGGAAATCAACCCCAGTACGTATGGAAATAGTTTTTTCTATTATACTTTTCGGTTCCACCGCAACACTTATAATAATAATATATTTATTCCACAATAACCAATTTACAAAAATATTTTACAGATTGGGCTACAATTTATTGAGGTGACATGAATGTTATAAAACCCTGGCTCCTAAACTAGATAATCCTGTGACTTAGAAGTCAGTGTTGTACATATGGACCCTGTTAAGCAGAAAAGATCCAGTCTACACTTTTTGTGAAGTGGAGTTATACATGTCTGTATTCATAATCTCCTAATCAAGTTTCATATATGCATAAAAGATCCTGGCAGTTTGATCACATTTGCTTAGGAAAATATTAACTGTGTCAAAGTTACCATCTTCAAATCATTAATTTTAATAATCTTTTTAAAACTTTAAACTGCATTTACTCAAAAGTATAAAAAAAAGTTGTTGGATCTTTTCTGCTTAACAGGGTCCATATAATCTTGGAACTATGAAAGCTTTAGCCAATATGAGAACTAACAAAGTTACCGCGGACAGCAGAGATGCACAATATAGTGCAAACTAGAGATAACTCAGTCGCTAAACGAACCTTAAGATTGGGTTCAGCTCACGTTGAGAAGATTGCTATCTCAACTTTATATACCTTTTACATAGGTATCTCAGTATCTAGCTGCCTAAGTCGTCCAGTGATTGCAAACGCTTCCATCTTAAGATTAATATATAATAATATATAACATAATATTTTTGGGACATTTTACACAACACCATCTAGTCCCAAAGTAAGCAGAGCTTGTACTATGGGTACTAGACAATGGATATAATACATAAATACTTTTTTTTTGTAAATACATATTATAATACATAAGAAACACCCAGACAAACACAAATACTCATGTTTTATCCACACAAATATTTGTGTCCTGTGGGAATCGAACCCACGACCCCATGATCAGCAGTCTGGCATTCGAACCGCTAGACCACAGAGGTCGTCAAAGCGTTATGGATTTCTAGGTTCAATTCCCTACCAGTGTTATAAAATTTTAGGGAATTATCAGTCAATTGGAAACAGGCTACTCAAAAATTCTAATCATTCATGTACTAATTGAAGTTATTCTCATCAGTCAATAGACAAATAGGTAGATTATAATATATTAATTCACCCGGCTAACTAAGTACCATATCAAGTTCAACTTTAATACAAACGTAATAAGGTTCATGTTTAATTGGGAAAATTTAACAGTTTTGGAAAGCTTGACCTGCTGGCGTCTGTACATCTGCCGTACATCATCATTTTTAATTATAAACCGTAGGTACTTGGACTATGAATATATGAAAAATATATTTAATATTACTAAAAATATCGATGTCCATGTTTTATTATGACATTCTTAGTAACATTAAATTTTAATAATAAAGCATGAAAACAAATTAACTAAAAAACATCAATTTTATCCTATCAAAATTCGAAAAACTCATACATACCATATTGAACGCATTTTATAAATTAAATAACGAATTGCTATAATAAATACTGATAAAAATATACGTGAACCGAATAGTATTCCACTATAATGTACTTGTTAACCATTTTACGATAAAACATTACAGAAACCGTGTTCGTACATAATAAAAATTTAATAAAAGAGAGTATAAAAATGATGTACGCTTATAATATACGAAACATTTCTTATTCAACGCGTGTTCTGATAAGATAGATACGTTTGTGCACATAAACACGTTGTTTCAAATTCCGGTCTATTTTATTGTCATATGTCACGGCAAGGCACCGTAAACTCCGTTAGTATTATAAATTCTCGTGTATGTAACTCAAAAATGATTTGCATATTTGTGGTAGTTGTCGCCTTTAACTGGAACCTCGCGTGTAAACTGGCGATAACCGGGGTTTTATTAAAACGTTATTGATGGCACTGCTAAGTTGTGTATCTTTATCAAATTTACGTTGACTTTAAGGGAAATGCTGTGCTTTTATGAATATTATTTTATGGGAAAGGAGTTTTCGTTTTTGATAAACAAAACGTATTTACGGCACGTAGGTACCTATTCTTTATTTTTTCATATTATACATTCGTGCACGTGAATAGCACTAAATCTGTTGTTCCCAGTCGGACTTATGACAATGAAATCGTCAATGATTGTAGTTAGAAGCCCAAAAATCCTGACAACCAGCTTAGGAGTATCTGTAAGATATCGATATTGTTCAGAAACTGAGTAGAGGAGATCTGATAGCAGACTTTTCGTGTAAAATATTGATATTCAGCCACACCTGGGTAGACTGGACTGTTAACCCCAATATAGTTAGGATTTTTTTATAGGTAACGAATAATGAGTGTGAAGATCAATCTTTCCATTTTCATTATAGGTTTTACCTTTTTTTGCTAAAAATAAACGACGAAGTGATTTCGCAAACTGTAAATATAGCCTTAAAGATTTATAGCCCGGTTTTGGGGCACTGAACCTCAAAGGTCCTAGAGTAAAAAACTGGTATCCGCTTATAGGCAAAGGAAAATAGACGACCCTAACTTATTGAGCGGATAGACGTCCCTATTAAGGTAAGTAATTTACCCAAAATAAAATATGTAGATATTTGTGTAGATACCTAGAAGTATAACAAGCATATAATGCAGTAATTCATTGATGGGATATAACTTTCTGGTAGAGAATGCCTTATATGGCGTTAAGTCCGCCTTGTGTGTCATTTATGTACACATTTTTTTAAAAAAATATTCATTAAATAAATAATAAGGTATACTTATGAGTACAGATTAGGTAAGAATATAATTAATATGTAGTACTTGTAAATATAGTGAGTAACAGATATAATACTTAGTAGTAGAAGCCTATAGATATCCCACAAAATTATGTTCTGATACGGAGAAATTTTGTTCTTTGAAAATTCCTTTGAGCAATAAAGAAATACTAAGCAATAAATATGGAACATTAGTGCACCTCTGTCTACGCCTTTGGGGTATGCTGGCGTGACGGTATGATGACATGAAAATTAAGTCAAAATTATGAACCTTACTCTGGAATATCTAGAAAATTAATTAGAAAAAAAAAGCAGTAGTCAGATCAGACTATAATCTATTGTTACCATCTATCTAAATCTATTGTATCCAACGAAATACTGAAGAACATCTTTTTCAAAAAGCGTTCAAAAGTAGTTATTTCATCGTAACTCATTCATATACAGACGCATAATGGTTACTTAACTCCCATTACATAATATTTACTGACAACTTGACTATTAATTTTAATTGCCAGCATATTTCAGCTATACCCCGTATTTTTGTCAACGCGTGAATTTTAATGCGCAAATGAGAGCCAGCGATGGAGTTGACTTTTACAATTTGCGTTGAATCTCCCTCATTTAGACGGGCCAGTCTCAATTTAAAAGCACCCCACATTTGCGTAATTCGAATACCAAAAAAATATTGCCAGTGTTTTGCATGATACCAGAGTAAGTAATAACAATAACTGGAGCCCTCGGGAATAACTTGTATTTACGGTTTTCTAGGGTGAGATTAGTTTATGAAATAATTCTCCATTTTCCTCAACAGAAAACAAAGCATTGTCTGTGAATAGGGAGAAGAAAACATTGACGATATTGGTGAATCTTGACATTGTTAAAGATGTAATCAAGCAGTTGCCAGTTTTCATCTTGAACAAGGTTTCAGTATTCTCAGAAAATACTTTTATTGAGCGGATATAATATTGACAATATTCTATCCGAGGTTAGATCTTCCGCTTTTTCGTCTCGATAGTATATACATTATTTATACTTGAACCCAGTAGATGGTGGATAATTGAGGTTACATAATATTTAAGTATAGTGTAAAACCTATGTATTAAAGTATTAATATTCACATTGAAAGCTTGAGTTCAATCTTGTATTTTGTTACTCTCTCTACATTATCTACAACATTGTATAATCTTGCCGTATAGCTTAGAGTAGAGAATTCAATAGAATTCTACAGTAATTAAACTATCTTTACTACATGGTACTTAATACATTTTCCTTTTTCATGTTCGACCACCACTTTCGAAATTATATGGAAAATATTTTACTCTGGCAATATAGTCTTTGATACTCCATGGAGGTTTAATGAGTATAACCCTAGTACTACCTATCCTCAGCTTTGTACGGTTGTAAATATGATTTTTGAGTAATTAGAACGTTCTCGTCTGATTTATGCGCTTAAACCGTCCCCCCTTTAATTTGCAAAGGACGCCGTCAGTACGCGCTGCGTTTTAATTTTTATTACCGTGGCCTTTGCTGTTTTAAAAATAATATTCAAATGAAAAAAATCAGTTGGGCTTTGCAATATTGCAAAGTTCTCAATGCAATATTCGTATTATTTCAAGATCCCAGTAATAGAAGGTAATAGTTAATAATAAATTTATTTATAAATTAAGCACTAAAAAGCAGTGATAGTATGGTGATATCACCATTAGACTGGCAAGTCAAAGATCTCAAGTTTGAATCCAAGGAATGCACCTCACCTAAAATGACTCTAAATTTGACATTTATGTTCATCACATAAATATGTAGTGGGAATCGAACCCACGACCTCATGATCAGCAGCCAGACATTCGAACAACTAGACCACAGACATCGTCGCATTAATTTACTATTTATTCATAACATTAATTTACCATTGAAGTTGGTGCTTGCAGTTATCGCAAAGTGTTTATTATTGCATACGAACTTTCTATCAAAGAGCATTACCATACTATGAAAACCATAAATAAGGAAGAAACTATGACTGCACTTTAAAATAAATTACAACGTTACTCCAGCATTATTAAGTGTGTCGAGGCAAATTGTTATAAGACCATAGATTATGTTCTAATACGCACTTAAGCAGATAAAATTATGCACATATTCGTTGGCAAGTCCGCATGCTGTCTCCCACACACCTCGATTGATTCGCAACGCGACCCACGCGAGACATAAATCATAAATCAAACAGACGATCACTAACGAACGCTGTTCAAACATCGAAATTGAGTTACGAATAAAAATACATGAAACAATAGCGAGCCTCTATCACACTTCAATTTGTCAAAATGTGTCAGAATAATACTATTTGCGTTTCCTCGTTCCGTTGTGGGAAGTTCTCGTTCAGAATCCACACCCAGACACGCTTTCAATGAATATTGTATACCGGGTAGAGGGAATACGGGAAAAAAGTTAAAACTGTTAAGGGGATGGGGGTCGGGAAGTGCCGGTGCCGCAGGCTATCGCAGGCGACACGCAACGCAGATTCGCTCAACGTTTTTAGTTTTAACCAATGCCTGTTTTTGTCCTTTGTTCTACGTTTTCACGTGCTTATTCGTTCGAATAACGTGACGAGATAAATATATCGGCTTAGTAAAAAAAATATCGCATATTATTTCTGTGTACGCGTCCAATTTGGCTGCGATTTCGGTTATCTGTGTATGAAAACCAAACAGTGCGTACATTACAATTAATTTAAAATGAAGTGCAATACCCAAATATATAGATCAGTGATTATTTTAATTGTGGATATGATATTTTTTTTACTGTTTCCCTTTACGCCTTACGATTATCACTGGATTTACACATATTATAAATAAATCCCCTAATAATTTTGTTTTGTTGTATGCAGCTTCGATTTTTTACGCTTGTTTTGTTTTTTACGTTATAAATTGCGCAGCTCTCTGCAATCTATGCGACGCTTCAGTGAAATGGACGTTGCAATTAGTTCGCACAATATGTTAGTTGAATATCTGCATATTTATTGGGAACGTTTGTATGAATCTTTAAAACAAACGTGATGAAATTTTTTATGAAAACAATAAAGAAAAACGAACGCCATAGTAAAATCCAAACACAAAACCAACTGAGATTTAAAATGCACCCCGGTTTTGTATTTCCCATTTCACAATTTAAAATCAAAACAATTAAATACACTGGATGAGGGTTAGGTGCCATCCGGAGGGTTCTTTACTTGAAATGTGCAAAATACATTTTCTTCTCACTGAACATCATGATTCAATCCTTATTTCTTTAGCATTAAAGTTTAATATTCTGGAGAGTTTTAATGACTGGAAGAAGGTGTGATCAGTTTTCCACAGTCGCCGTGAGTTATGATCTGACGATCTTCACAGTTAAAATCGCTTGCATTCTGATACTTTCATACGAAAATAAGCCTTAAGTATTCATGGCATCTGTTGGTTAGCCAGAGAATTTTAGGTTTTTGCGTAATATATTTAACGGCTACTTTCGCCTGTATGTTGTCGATGAAGTGTGTTGATAATTTGAAGCTTAATGAAGCGAGTCTGCTGCGTCGTCTCCGGCGGAAGATGGTAGAAAAATGCTCGCAGTGAATGCAAATTTTCTCCGTTATTGTTTGTCTATTGTCCTGTTTATGAAGCGAGAAAGTGAAAATTTGTTTCAATGGTTTTGAAAATTTATTATTTTTAAGGGTAGAAGAAATCTGTTCATTTGTTTTTGGATCTTATTCAGTTACTGCCGTCGCTCGTTCATTTGAGTAAGAAGGTCCAACCAAAGTTGTCGAAGTACCGAAGAAAGGAATAATAACTGATATACCTACCTATTCTGATTATATTCCTAAAACTGATGTATTGAGCATTATTGACATTAACAAGCGATGCTCATCCATCCATATAATATCCAATACTTTCGCAAAACGAGACGTTCTATAACATTTATCATCGAACAAAGTAATTTTGTCGAATCACGCCTTAAGTACTGTAGTGAATATCCCACCGGTGCTTGAACTCGATTTTTTAATTGTAATGGAGATTAGCAGTTATCTGATTCGGCGTAGAGCGCGCATTAGTAATAACATATTTATTTTGTTCGTTTGACAGCTGTGGGTGGATTGATCAACGAGATAACTAAGAGTGCCGGAGCCTTTAATGCGAACTAGAATGCTTATAACAACTCACTGCAACTGGTCTTCAATTACTGCTATCTTTTGTTTTTTGTTTCTCAGCTACCGAGGTGTTAGGAAGAAACAAGTTTCGATTAGTGATACTTTCGTTTTAAATATTTACGGTAGTCAAAGCAGCTAAGTATTATATTCCATTTTAATGACGAATTGACATTTAAAGTTCAACTTGAAAATTAAGATATTTCTGAACAAAAAAATATTTTAAGACATTCAGACATTTATTTGCCAAACTAAGTGTACATTATATGTAGGTGTTCTATAATAACATAGTTCTATGAAACTTTTTCAGGCACTGAAAACTTTGAAGGCTTTATAGTCTACGTTGTAGGTATTACAACTAAATTGTTATCTACATTTTCAATGACAATAAAAGTGATCATCAAGAAAATTACAACAATTTATTAGAATCAAATATGAAAGACAGTAAAGACGACAGGCGGACCGTAATTCACACAAAAACTCACACAAAGACGTGAATGACGTCATCCACAAATAAGATATCTATCTTCAGTTATCGGACCGCAAAATGAATTGTCATCGCAAAAAATCCAACGTTTACAAAGGACGCGTGCCGATAATTCAAGTCATTTGGCACACATTAGCACTTTAGGGTCCCCTTGCAGAATCCATTCGGCTTCGTCGTCAGACGGTCATTAGAAAAACTGCATTTCACGTATTTAATAACGTCGTCAATGTGCACCCTACACAAGAAATCTATTAACGTCAACATGAACGTTTTAATAATCCATCAAGTATTCAACCCCTTGTTAATCAAAAACGTTTTTTTTTTTTGGTTACTAACGCGTTTACAGAACAAATTTTTAAAGCTTTGTATTTTGTTACCATTTTTGCAGATTAGTTTTCTTTTCTAAGTAGGCTAAAACTTGGAGAGTCCATTTGAAATAAGGACTAATACAGCTATATGATTATTTAAATAAAGATAAACAATTGTAAAAGATCTATAAAACTATTTAGGTACTTTAGATAAGCGAAAACACTTTAGGGACTGAAAGACTTAAGATGTTAACATGTTTATTAAATAAATAATTATAATTAACTTTATTTTCATGACTTTCGTTTAGTATCTTAATGTAGTTGGACTGAGTGACTGAAAATAATTAGCTTTTAAACTTTAGTGTTATTTTTACGATACCTAATAGGATTTTTATCGTATAGCACTTTCCATTTATAACTTTTTCTAGTTATATATATATTCATCTTTTCATCTTAGTATGGGAACGGTAGTTCAGTTCATTAGCCTAAGCACGACTGCTACACGAGAGGTACGGGATTCGATTCCCAAGTCGAGCACAGTGTTTTTCTTCTTCTTTTCGTTTCATTCGTAAATACATTATTTAAATTACTTCAGGCCAGCAGGTGGCTACGTTCATTGCGGCATCAGTGGTATTCTTTAGGATGTCAAAGGTGCAGGTTTACGGATATTTTAGGTACTCTAGCAAGTGTAGCGTGTAGCATGGTCTGGTCAGGAGTATCGCAAAGTGTTATTGAGGTACTATGAAATTCTCAGTAGCAGCTCAGAGTTTGGATTAGTGGCCGGTTAATGGCAATTGGCTGGCCCTCTGGGACCTAAACTATGGGTGTCTTATGTAACCAACCACCCGGGGAATGCTGGTGTGATGACTTATGTTAGTTTTTTTTTCTCCGAGCCTTTTCCCAACTATATTGGAGTCGGCTTCCAGTCTAACCAGATGCGGCTGAATATCAGTATTTTACACGGAACGACTGTCATCAGACCTTCGCAATCCATTTTTGGGGAATGCCGATACCCTGAGGATAGACTGGTTGTCAGGCTTTTTGGGCTTCTGACTACCACTAACGATTGTCATAGGTGTTCGTCAACTGGGACCGACGGCTTTGCGTGTTCTCCGAGGCACGGAGGGGTCCTAGATCTTTATAAATGATATGTTAATTATTATGGAATAAAAATATATACCTAAGCTAGGCTAGCGCCATCTTGATCCTGCCCAAATTAAAGAGTAACGAAGGAATGAAGGAAAATACAATTTGGATGCCGATGATTAAGCAAACAATTGTATTCCCAATGGGTTGTGCAATGCAAAAGGAATTTTCTGTCTAGACGCAGTCGCTTAATGGGTGCAAATCATTGCAAATTGCATTCCTGGAACAATGTTGGATGACGTTTTTAATAACGGTAGCTCAATTGTTTCGTCTTGTATTTTACATCGACTCATTGTTTTTGAATTATCTTATGTAATGATAGATGCAGATTTTACTTGTTTTTCTAGAAGAATAAATTTATTTGCTTTAAGTATAAATATTTAAAGTCTGAAGAAGAGTCGCGTACTTTGGTATTAGCTTGTGTATACGAGATTCTGTTTTCAATCAGGCAAAGCTAAGATTTTACAAACGTATATAATCAAAAACAAAAAAATTGGTATTTAATACAAAGTATTCCTTATAAACCTGCGATGACCCAGATTCTGCTTTAATGTGTACTCGCATAAGAGTAATAATAAACGTTCTAACAAAGAGTGAAAATTCATATACATGGTTCCTATACAGTAAAAAATATGCGTGTATTCATAGCTATCCTTTTATGTACGAAAATGATATGTCAGATATTTTTTTTCATCAGAGCAAATAACATTCAAAATATGATTGTCATGTTATTTGTGCGTCTGTTTTTTGCCATAACTGCCAATCCTCATCAAAATCTCCAATAATATTTGGGACGTTAGATTTTATGCTACGATAAAAAGTTCCTTGCGACCCGCCCAATCAATCGAAGCTTTTAATGGACTGTATTTAGAGCTAATGGTATTACCATAGAGTAGGCAATGGCAGACAGGTAATGCCTCAGAGGAACACCGGATTTAAAAAAGAAATTAGCACCATAGTGTTTTTGGAAAGTTTAGCCCTTATATTCTAAAATGTTCCTTACTAATGTAGAATTTATATCTACTGCAATTACATCGCTTTATGGAAATAAATATCGTTATGGAGGTATATTTTATAGATATTTATTTGAAATTCAAATTCAAATAATTTTTTGCTCACTAAGTGTTCAAAATTGGTCTTATTACAATGGTTGTGGCACTTAAATCTTAGCAGCCTTTAACAAGCGTTGCAAATTTAAGAGATAGCACAATATTTTAACTTTATGTATGTACGTACTTTTTCTAAATACTTATGTCATATTATAATTATATTTCTTTTTTAATTAACGATGTATACATATAATAAAAATGAAATAATAAAATGTCATTTTTAATTGAATTAGGTACATTCAATTATTATACATTTTGGAATGGAGGTCGTTATTTAATATAACTAAAAATAATAGCTTTGAACAAAATATTTTGTTAATTAAAAAACTTAATAGAGCCTAAATAACAAATAATAAATGATCATTTAGTATGCAACGTATTCACTCAATAGAAAAAGCGGTGCTAGTGCAAAATGTCAAAGCCAGATATCACTTAAAAGTGAGTTGAGCTGTCAACTTTAACTTTTAATAAGTGACGATAACTGACTTCACACGGCAGTTCGGAACGGCTAACTTCAGACACGCCAGATATTATTCGTCCGAACTATAAAACATTAGATTTCAAATTTCTAAGTTAGTCTTTGGTCCCCAACGAAGCATCGAGTATCAGTTGAGCTTAAATTGAATCACCTTCAATTTTGATTGAAGGTTAGTCACTGTATCGACACTATTTGTAGCGCAAATTAATTAGATACTCTTTGATACCTATTTTAATGTCTGCTTAGCTTGAGTATGCAATCAAGATCGTAAATGTAGATAAGTAGGTATTTTAATTATTTTCAAACTATAAATTATGTAGGTACAGACGCTAGCAGGTCAAGCTATCCGAATCTGTCAAATTTTCCCAATTGAAAATGAACCTTATTATGTTGTATTATAATTGAAAATCCATCAAATAAATTTATCAGATTGTGGTAGCTTGATGTGCTGACCAAAAGTAATTCATGAGGCTCAACTAATCAACCCATTTTTTTAATCGACTGCGCGAATGTGTTTATAAGTTCTTGATTTCAGTCACGCTGAAAAAATAATTACACTTTTATGGAAAATTCAAGGAAAAGGATCAATTTATCAATGGGATCAAATTGAGCTCAATTTCTGACCGATCAGTTTTGTGCCATAGGACGTGGGTTCGATTCTATTACGGAATATGTAAATATTTGTATGGCCTACAGGTAATTGTTATGGGTTTGGGTTTTGGTAACATAACATACCATCACGCCTGTATTCCCCGAAGGTATGTTGTTGGTATGTTGATGGTATGTTGCTGGTATGTTTAGGTCCCATGTAAGCGGCGAGCCTATTGCCACTAACCGGCCACAAATCCAAACTCCGAGCTGCTACTGAAGATTTCAGTGAAAACCCCAATATCACTGCTCGACCTGGGAACCGAACCCGCGCTTAGGACCACTAGATAAACGAGGCAATTTTTGTATAAGTAACAGTTTGCGTTTGGATCCACCACGATATTGAAATATAGTCTGTGATGTTCTTTAAAAACAAATAGTCAAACATTGAAGCGTCTGCCTGGTATATAATATATAATTCCTTCATATTTTTTTTATAGTGGATATTTCTTCACGTTTATATATCAAAAATTGATTCAAGCACGATTATGTTGAACAAGACATGACTTGTTAAATAATATAATCGTATTATTTCAAATCGATTTTGTATACGTAGTTATGAATTCTGAGAGCATTCACAATGAATTTATAAAGATGATATACTCGTAACTTAATGCGACTACAAATCAATATTAATTTCTGTTGCAACACCGTACACAAAATACAGCGTAATTTGTATTCGGCAAAATTCGTATTATCACTAACGTCTCGAGTTATTTTCAATTAAACGAATCGATGTTTATGTTGATTCATGATCGAGAAACAGTGGGGAGCCTTCCCGCTTCGCACTTGTGTACAAACTTGAACGCTACCTTTAAAATTCTTTAAAAATAACTGGTAATCAAATATAAAGGTTATTTTAATATGCAATAAAATTTGAAATCAATTTCTTTTTGAGTCATAAAGAGGCACTTTAGTGGGCTTTCTCGTGAATCATTGCGCGGAGCGCTATTCCAATCCAGTGTATGATTTGTTGGTATGAAGTAAGTATGGTCTCAGCAAGAGATGTCGTAAATCAGTAGACGTGACACCCTTATGATTCGTACAGCTGCACAACGCCGTCGAAAAATAAGATTCCAGTACGGTACAATGAAACAGGGTTTTTTAAATATTTATTACACTCTCGTGTAGCGCTGGGAGTAAAGTAAAATTTGGAATGTACGAATACGCCCCAAAAAGAAAAGATACCCTCAAACATTTTCATGCTGTTATATTTCGTTTGTTTTTGTATGTAAAAACAGCGAAAAACTGAAATTACAACGCAAAGGTGATTACAGAAATAGGATTCTGCAGTGACGAAGATAAATTAAAAAAATATAAATCTATGAATAAAGAATAATAGTAGATATAGGGTATCGAATGTAGGCCTAATGGTCTTCTATATAGTAAGAAAAAGACATAAACACACCGACATAGTTACCTACTTATTTTGAGTTTAGAGTAAACATGTCTAGATAAGAGTGTCGATATTTTTGGAGACTCATATAATATTGATTTCTGACATTTACGCGAATATTACATTGAACAGCGTCCATGGTCACGGGTAGTCTCTGGACGCTGTAAAGGGTCCGAAACGTCGGGATTAATAATATCAATATAACGCGATAAAATCCGTAAAAAGTAGTTTTATTTGACTCATATAATGCATCCCAAGACAAAGAAATTTCTGTTAGCGCTAACGTTTTTGTAGGAGAACAGCGTTTGTAGATGAATATCATTGTATCGATGCAATATAATACCAAGTTCAAGTTAATTGTCCTGAAGATACCTATCGCCAGTCCAATAGGGATCTGGTATTCGTATGAAGAGAGAAAATATCTGAATATCGGTGGAAGGACCTGTTGGGACTACCCATAAAAGGTTACCCAACATATTATAAGTATGCATAAAACAACATTAGGAAGTCTGGACTGGATATAGACGTTGTTAGTTTGCTTGTATATTTACTCCTATGCTCTTATACCAACTTCGAATGAAAAACATCATTCTATTCCACGAATATTTAGTTACGGGTAAAATCTATTAGCTCCGAACCGAAAGGTTTACAAAGCAAACGAACAAGCACCAAATACTGAACCAAGTTACGCAACATCGCAAATGTTTTCCATCGGTTAATTTGTCAGTAAACGATACATTGTGTGATGTACAACCTGTAACTGATCTGTGTAAGTAAATATGTTGAGGCTCAGTAATTTGTTTTAGGCCCGAAACCCCTCCCTTCGCATCAATCGAACAAAGACGTGCTGATTGAATAGTAATACGATCCCAGTGGAAGTGGGGCCAAATCCTATAGGCTGTATTTTTATCTTTACTTTTCAATACATTTGGGAATGAGAGTATGATTCTAGATGTCGCTAATTGTTTGCGTTTATCTGACTTGTTTAAGACTGAAGAAGAATTCGATGCCTCGTACGCATAAAGTCGGAACACAATTTTTTGGTAAAAATTTTTTTTTGTCTTATTAGAACCGTATTAAACCATACTACACATTCTTCAATTCAGAAAATTTATTTTATCTATAAATAATAACTTTTTTAATCGATAATAGTCTTAACATTTGAATGCTCCTGCGCAAATGGTCGCGCACCTAGTTCCGACGAAATGCTCCGATATATTGGACCGCGCCCGGGCCAATCAGCGCATAGTACCGACGTCGTATGACACAAAATGACAATGAACGAATCTCTGTTTTGAATTATTGAGATATTATTGCAAACAAGTTTAATTTTGTGTTGTATTTGTTAACTAAGACCTTTGCAATTATAAACTAGTGTAATGAGTAACGTACGTTCGGCAAACATTTTGAAATTAGTGTTAAATAACCCCGAATCAAACGATGAGGTTATAACGGCGAATGAAAATCTTGAAGGATATGGTAAGTATTGTTGTATGTTGTTATTAAAGTTAGTCGTTTGTTTATGTGATACTATGATACAAATAATTAATAGTATGTAATATAGTTTAATAGGCCTAGACAATAGAGAATATTGTCCCGGCGCATAACGTCGGTACTTTTATGTTACGACTGTATGCGCCGTTATAAATTTTTAGGAATGGTATGTTAAGACTTTATACTAGGCAAAAAAAATATTCTAGGAGTCGTAACTTATACTTACGACCATGTGCGTGGTTGCAATACAATGATAAATAAACGTATAAAGACGGAACATAGACATAAGACTTTATGCTTTGTTACGAAATAAAGATACAACTTTTTGCTTTACAATAATAGATAAAATATCTTTAAAAAATAATTTTAAGTTAGGTATGATTATATATAACATGTATGTATATGCATATTTTGTAGTTTGCACTTGATTATATTTTATTAATAAAATGTTTTTTTTTTAGAATCGCCGGTGCCTCTTGAAGCTGAACGCCAATGGGATCTGTACAAGTCAACGTTCGGTAAATCTTTTAGTAATAGCAGTATAAGTATTGACAGTCATCATATAGCAAGTATTCACGAGGAAACACATACTTTTACAGCAATTTTACCCTCAACTTCATCTTCTATGCCAAATGAAAATCTTGTATCATGTATGAATTCAGAGCCATGTACTAAAGAGGTTACATACGAAATAGCTGATGTTGTAGAACCTTCTTTGAGTATAACACCGATGCCTTCTCCACGAAACGATTTCTTCGAAGATGATGTGGCTACGTCGACTCCATTATTTAGAAATGTATCTATTTGTGACGCTGATAATTGTTCCTCTAGTAGTGTTAGTAGGGCCAATACACCACACCTCAGCAACGCTTTGAGTCAAGATTCTTCTGATTGTTCGTCTAATCAAAGTACACCGTCAAGCAGGATTGGAAGAAAACGTCAGCGACGCCATGATGAGTGGAAAGATATAAAAAGAAAATGTTTAAAAAATTTAGGGAAAGCATATTTGAGTAGAAATGGAGTTCAAAGAGATGCAAAGATTTTAAAACAACCCTGTCCAATTACTTGCCGTCTTAAATGCTTTCAAAAGTTTAATGCACAAGAACGGGAACGTATATTTTCTTCTTTTTGGAAAATTGGAGATCATTGTAGACAATGGGATTACATCGTCAGTCATACCGAATTAAGCGACACTAAGTATCCTTCTAATTCAAATGCTGTGTCTAGACGTAAGAAAACGGTTAAGTATTGTTTACCTCTCATTGAAGCCAACTCTGTCGTGCCTACTAAGGTGTTTGTCTGTAAAACTATGTTCCTAAACACACTGTCTATAGGTGAGAGAACAGTTCAAACAGCATTAGCAAAATGGCGCTTAGGTGGTGGGACCGTGTCTCCTGATCGGCGTGGTGGTACCAGAACTATTGTCATAGACGATGAAATAAAACAGGGAGTTCTATGTCATGTCCAATCGTTCCAACCAGTGGAATCACATTATGTACGCAAAGATAGTACAAAAACTTACCTAGACAGCGATCTTACATTTACAAAAATGTTTTCTTTGTACAATGAATGGTGTGCTAGTAAAAATATAAATAAAAAAGCAATGACGTTAAGACAGTATCGAGATATTATCAATCAAAATTTAAATATATCATTTCATAAACCGAAAAAAGACATCTGTAATGAGTGCCATATATACAATACAAACAAAAATACAATGACTGAAGAAGAAAAGCAAAAACAAGAACATCATATGAGAAACAAGACAATAGCTAGAGAAATTAAAGCAAGTGATAAAAAGGAAGCTTTAGAAAGTAAAGGAAAGATAGTTGCTGCATGTTTTGATTTCCAAAAAATTTTAAACTGTCCTCATGGCAATGTAGGATTATTTTATTATAAAAGAAAGCTGTCAATTTATAATTTTACAGTATTTAATCTCGCAAGTCAAGAAGGTTATTGTTACATGTGGCCTGAAATTAATGGCAAACACGGGTCGTGTGAAGTAGCAAGTTGTTTATCTAAGTTTATTGAAACCAAAGTTAAAGATGGTGCCAAAGAATTCAGGTTTTGGTCAGACAATTGTGCCGGTCAAAATCGAAATCGAATTGTATTTGCTTTTTATACATATGCAGCAAAAAAGTATGGTGTAACGATAGTTCATAGGTTTTTAGAGCGTGGGCATACACAAAATGAAGCTGACTCCGTCCATGCTTTGATCGAAAGAAATGCCAAAAATAAGCTTATATATACCCCAGCACAATGGTTTGCGTTAGTCAGATGGTCCAAAGTCAATACTCCATATTATAATGTCGTTGAAATGAGTGTTACAGATTTTTATAACTATAAAATGTTACTGGACGGTAGAAATTGGAGTAAAAATTCTAAAAACCAAAAAGTATCATGGACCAAAATTAGAGAAGTTCAGATAGTGTCAGGTGAACCCTATATTTTAAACTATCGTTACCACTTTGAAGAAGAAAATGCTATGAGCTTAATTACTAAAAAAGGTTATTCATCGAGAAGGAAAAATAATTTAGTAGATATAGAAGTTTTGACTCCATGTTACACTGATCATTTACCTATTACATTAGCTAAGTTTAATGATTTATTAAGTCTTTGTCAAGGACGTATACTTCCTCAAGAGTACCATAATTTTTATCAGCAGTTGTCACACAGTGGCACTGTTGCAGAACAGAACAGCAGTGATTCATTTGATTAATTTTCGATGACATCCATTCTTATACCGCCATAAATACAAGTTACATAATTATAAAGCAATTAAGTATTTCATGCTAAGTGGTTGTTGTTTAATTTTGAAGAGAACCTATTTTTTATTTCATTTAAGTTGATTAACTTACTTAGTCAATCAATAATGAATAATACTTATTGATTGCATAGTTTTTTTATTCATTATGTTATTGAGAAAAAAACCTATGAGGGAGACTCTGAAAGACTGATTGTAGTTCTTATAATTTGAATTATTTTTAAAGGTTTTGATATTCTGAATTTTTTTTTGGGAAGTTCTTATTGTGTTTGATTAAAGTTCATTATAGTTGTTGTTAATTGTGAGTTAAGAAGATTTTATTATGTTCCTACGAGAAAAATATTCTAATAAAGTTGATTTGAGTTTAAATTTGTTGCTGTTTTTTTTCATCAAGTACCTTCGAACGACCCTTATTTTTGAGAAATATGGCAATTTACACGTAGCATATAGTCGTAATTTGAACATACGACTTTATTCGCGTTTTCCAGATCAAGCTAATATGAAGCATAGGGTCGTATCATTAAGATACGACATTTTTCTATTATGCATATGGTCGTAAGTAACTAAAACGGGCTAATTTTGTGTAAATATAAATTTTTATTACATCCAACTTCAAGTATTATGTTCCTAAGCCAATTATTAATCGCGAAGACATAAAAGCCGGTAGAAAATCTTTCACAAATTAACAATATCATAAAAAGTTCACAAAACTGGCTCTGCTGAAAAATTGCATCTTTTGCCTTACGACCTAATGCGTGGGAGGCGTCGAATTATTTGAAGAATTATTGATTAGACAACAAATATTTTTGGTTGTTATATGCTGTATGAAAAATAACGATATTATACTAGTCGGTAACATTGTTAATTTTGATGTGTTTTCGTTTTTTAAATCAAGTTTATATTAAATGTAGGTAGTTAAAGTATTGTATTACGTTGTGCGAGTTGTACGAGCAAACTAAGATCTTGAATAATACTGCCATACAAGTAAATCTACTCGACTGGTTGTAACTTACAAACTATTGCAATTTACACCCAGAAACTTATTGCTGTGAATTCAAATCAATGCATTTCGGATTGCATCTTCTCAACGCATACTGTTTCGAAGTCTGTTAATTTATATCAGCTTCTCCAGACAGTAGCTACTGTCTGTTTGATGTCGATTACTCATTTTGCATATAGACTGATGATATTAAATAAAGTAATCATAATATTATTTTCACCAGCTTCCAAACAGCATTGTTTCCATGGAGGCTTAATCAAATAGGTGCGTTATAATTGGACGTTATTTTCACCCAATCTATTTTTTTTATTTACTCTTAAGAAATTACAAATTTGTAAAGTAAATTTTATATTTTGTAAGAGATCTTGAAGGAGTGGTTACCTTAGCCATGGAAAGAAATGGTCACGTTGACAATAGGAATGGGCACCTCTACGTTTGGAAGAGGTGTTTTTGAAACTGATGACAACAGTTGCAAGGGAAGGGAAGTAACCTTTCTTAATTAATTAATTTATTTATTTTATTACTTAAGGTTTGCTAACAAATGTAACAATAATAAATCCACATAAAAAATTACAAGAAAAAAGATAAGAGTTACATTCCCTTACAAGCAAACACCACTTGCACTTGCTTAATTGAAAGTATGGTCCCGTCAACCATCGAAATTATTGGTGATAATTATCATCCACTTAGAATATTGGACACCATAGTTTTCTTTCGCACAATATTACCTAATAGTTTAATATGCTACAAACCATGCAGAGGTTAACCAAAGTTAGAAGTAAAAGGTCAATGGATACCAAAGTTTGCCCAACATTGGTTGAAAAGGATAAGCACGATTGAAGGGATAAGAACATGACGATGCAGTATACATCTGCTAGTGAATGAGAGTTTGAAATTCGATGGATTAGTAATTAGTTTTCAATTTGTACATCTGTCTGTAATTGGATGTTTTGTTAGCTAAATTAACCTAGATAATGTTAAATTATTACATTCCAATTCATATCGCTGTGTGTTGTATTGAGAGAATAATAGATTCGTTTACATTTTGTAACTACAATCAATATGCGATGGTGTGAATGTATGTGTTCGCTCTAAAAGTTTTAAGTTGTAAGCATAAAAACTTTGACATTTCTAGATTTTCATATTGTTCGCCTCACTTTAAGTAAGCGTAATTTATTTTCTGTGTTTTTTAAATGTCTGCTTGAATTTTTTTTTACATTATTGAAGGGCGTTTGTCTTTTTCCTGTTTTTCTTCTCCCTTATTTTAAAACCTTTGTAGTGTCCCTAGAGACTGGCTGCCTCAAGTACGTACGTACCAATACTTATTGGATTATCCTCCGTCGTGGTATACTGAATCAAATCACAGAGAACTTGAAATAGTGAACATCTTAGACTTACGTAATAAAAAATGTATTTTATTTTTCTAAACAATATATTATTTATCTTCAGCATTTCATTTCAGTCTTGATTGAATACATTGCATTTTAAGTAATAATAAATACCATAAAATGTATAGGGTAGTCCTGAACGATATTAATATGTTATAAAATAGATCCTACAATTACGTATAATAAAGTACCAAATCTGTGACGAAATTAAGTACATTGATCGTAGAATATAATAACGCAATTAATTTAATGGTATTTCGGTCCTTAAAGGTAGCAGTACACTTAAAACAAACGCGCACTGTCCCACATTTTAAGCGAATCGCTTAGCGAAAACATTAGCTACGGCTCAAAGGCTTTGAGAGTAAATTGTACGTGAAATTCGACAGGAACAATTTTGGGTCGCGAGAATCAGGCTTGATATCCTGCTTAGTGTACTTGGATTAGTTTCCCGATAGTGGAATACCGTTTAGCTATTAGTGTTTGATAAATGTATTCAAGATTTCATTTTATTTAATCCTTGTTATTTTGCAAGGCTTTATTTAGGTTGAAATTGTCTTTCGTTTCTATATGTTCTAACATTGATAAATGTGCTTCTCAATAGACTGAATAGCTTTGTTTATTTTTGTGGGAGATTTAGGTCACATAATAATAATAAATACTAAAAATCATCTAGCAAAAACTATCTCAACAACATTTCTGCAAAATAACTGATAGCAAATAGAAGGATTTATGAAGAAACAGCAAAGCTTACTTCTTAACGGACTGCCGACGTGTTAGAGATACCCATTATGCAAATGGGCATCTCATAAAGACTTGTATGAGTGAAGTTTACTAGAATAAAACCGGTAGCTTTAAGCCTCATTAGGCTAATGCGTAACATGAAATCTTGATGTGTTTACCAATTCTTTAACAGGCTGGTTTTGGTCCATGGTGAGACGTAAGTGAAAATAAAATCTTGAATCAACAAGATATCGCTTCATCCTCAAGAGCAATTTAAAGCTTGTAATACTTAGATGTTCATCCAATATTATTGCAGGCAAAAAAATCTATATCGTTCAGACAGATATTGCCAGAATGACCTCGTTTAGATGTCAAAAATTTTATGATCAATGACCCAACTCGGTCAAACAATGACAATCTCTTTTTTCAGGTTCCCGTGTGACAATGGAATTAGTGTGGAGACCACTGAGCTAATTCGTAATGAAGACCAATGAAGAAAGACCAGAGGAGGACGCTGTGGTCTACACAATGTACCTACAATGAAAAAAAAGCAGTCTATTTTAAGAATCTCCTGGATTTTCAAGTTAAAGGTCTCGAATTTGAATCCAAGACACGCATCTCTGACTTTTCGAATTTATGTGCATATTAATAATTATCACTCGTTTAAACGGTGAAGGAAAAACATCGTGAGGAAACCTGTATGCCTTAGAGATTTTTCTCGATGGTGCGTGAAGTCTGCCAACCCGCTATAGGCCAGCATGGTGGACTACAGCCTAATCCCTCTCAGTATCAGAGGAGACCAGTGCCCAGTAGTGGGACACTATATATGGGTTGATGATGTAAAGACGATGACCTATTTTTTTAACTTAGATAAGTATTAATGGAATACAGATTGAAGATTGACAACTTTAATATCTATCAGGGCGTGGTACAGACGAGCCTCTAACAATCAGAATCACAACACAAATACATACATAACTATTGGCGTATCACCGCGGCACGCATCTCAGTGGGCGTATCAGAGTGTTTACTCTGATCTTTGTACGACTCGACAAAGCAAATACTTTTATCATTATTTACACAGTGTTGAGTTGCCGTCTACCGAATGCTCATTGAGTGTTTTTTCATCTCGGTGGCTCTTAACAAATAAGAAAATATTCGTTATTGTCTTAAGAACGTCTTTGGGTGCGCGTAATGATGCGTGCTTCTTTTACTCGTCTCGAGAGCTATTTTTTATAGTATTATGACCCTTAATAGACTGGACATTGGAAAGGTATGTCAACTTTGCTGCCGATGCGGTACCTAGAGGTCAAGTGTGGATAGCTTTTGGATTTGAACTTTCAATGGTAGGGTACTCAAAAAGTACATTGGGTACTATTACTACTACATTATGATTATTCAAATATTTCTACGATTTACTATCGACATCTACGTGAGTAACTTCCCGGACACTCAGATTTATTCAAAATATTAATATTCATGTAGCGTCTAAAACTCGTGACAACCTTTTTCTTTACAATTAGCGAAAACGAGTCCATCAAATTTTAAAGAAAGTTAGTGAAATAAAAAAATCAGGCATTAATCCTTATTCTTGAAGTCGTCCTTCAAAAAACCTACACAAAATCAAATGAGGCGAAAATTCCTTAAATATAAATATCATAATACCTTTGAAAATGCATGACTCCGCTTTATTTAATCATTTTCTAAGTCTACACAATTTAAGATTAATAGGAATTTGACTTGTCGTGCACGCGTCATTAGAAAATAATGAAACATGAATTTGTATAAAAATCGCCCCTTTTGTAAGAGAGAACAAATTGAGACAACTTTAAGGATTCACACGGCGGAAGCGAATTTAATTTATCGACATCTCATTCAAAGACGTCTCAGTTGCGTCTAACAACAATTACAGATTTACAATCTTTAACAACACTTACCACCATCCTTAACATGAAAGTCATAGAGTTGAGAGTAACTTGAAATAGTATTTAGATAAGTTTGCAGGAGCAGTGCCGAAGTGACAGAACTTAATAGGACTTTAACAAATAGCTAAACATTTTGTAATTCGGGGAAGATCTTGAATGCTTAGTTTACTTAACAAAGGATGGGCAGTCGCTCGCTTTGTTCCGCGTCCTCTCCCGGTGACAACATCTGCCCTTTTTTTCTGAGACAATTCCTGGCGAACTTGAAATAGATATTTGTTCAACTAGCCAGAAAATCAGGAGCCATTGTGTTTTTATGAAGGTGGTAAATGATTTGTTTGGATATTGGTATTTGGTATGGTTGCATATTGCACATTTGGTATAATACTTTAACACTCTTAACGTATTCAGATGCACCTTTGCGTAAAATGGTTTAGAGATTTCATTACAGATAAAATTACTGTGTCTAACATTTTAAATACTAAATAAACAAATTATTACAAGTTTATCCGACTACATATAAATTAGTATTAACAGACGCATGGATGATTTAATTTAAAGGACTACTTTAATATATTTATGTTTAAGCTGTTCAGTTAAAATATCTGCATCAATCAATCTTCGCTAAATAACTTTAAAATCTTAGCATGGAAAATGCCAAAAAAATACAAAAAGATAGTTATCTGCATCAATATTTAAACTAAAATTTTAAAATCTCACGCTATTTGGAGCCAACGTAAGCGTTTAAAACCATTTTCTCAATTAAACCGATTCACATATCCCTACAAAATCGGAGCAGGCACTTATAACCATAAATAAAAATATTTATAGCGGCTAAGGTTTTCATAGTGGCTCACATAAGCATTGTTTAAGCTTCTAATAACAACACCCAAGGATCGTTGAGACAATAAATAAAGGGGGCGATGCAATATCTGTCTCGCTCGTACTGAGTGCAAGCCATTTGCATTGGAACTGAATGGGACGAAACGGCCTCCCGTGGAATTTAATAAAAATATCTTAGCGCATCGCTTAGTGTTTCTTTAATATACAGCCGGGAGTATTACTGAAAATATATTTTCAGTACTTCTGTATGGAGATTGGTCTTGTGTCCCTGATATAAATGGGCGATATGTTATGTCGACTGCTTTAAAGTGTTTTAGTGCGGCGCGGAATGGTCGGTTACTGAGTTACTCTTTTGAGTCATTTTCTGAACTTTTATCGTGGTTGTGCGGAAAGAAGATGATTGTATTTATAGACTTTCTTTACCAAAAAAAAATACTATGTTTATTTTGGTAGGTAGTTTTAAATACCATATATTGTATATTGACACCCTCATATCTACATCTTGACAATCTCCTATTTAGGCCATCCTGAAAATATTGCACTACTTTTCAGTTCTAATAATAAAATTATGTGTACCTACTCAAAATATAATAATTACCATCACAACCAACAATTAGAAAACTCGTATGAAGGAAAACAAAAGTGCAGCACACTTTACGTCATAATATCCCGTGGTGCGTAATCTAATTCAAAAACAACTCTCAACCCTAATAGGATCTCCACACCAATTTATCATATAACTTCATTAACTGGACCGCCGCTGACTGATGCGGCTAAATGAAAGATATCTCTCACTGAAATTAGCATTCATAAGCCAACTCAGACGACATAAATAACATACGATATTAGCTTTATTACGTGTGATGTTAGCGATTACTTGCTATGGTCGTCTAACGCCCACTTATATCAGAAGATTATTTTAGATTAGACAGTTATGAGCAAAATAACACTATTTAAATGGGTTTCTTGGATTTGACGTCTACTGAAACATAGTCGCACGTTTTTGAATATGAATATTATGTAAAATACAAAAGCAATAGAATCTTATCATATTCTAGTTTTACGAGTTTGACAGGGAATAGATTCTTCTAGAATCGAGACATTGTTTCAATGGATGCCATTCACAACCACACAAGTGACATCACTGAAACTCATATTGTCAAGTGACTTGGTCGATTTCCATTTCCAACTTGTTATTTTTAAAAGATTTTATGAAGTATCACTGTTCAATCTAAGAATCGAACCCAGAGCCTCGAGTTCGGTCGCGGTTGCGCTTACAACCACTAGACTAACGACAAAGCAGTTATGAAGAAGTAACAGGCTTTTATGTTCTACAAGTAGTTTTTGAGTGACATCTCATGATCATGACATCAACCACACGCACATATCATAGTGGGTGTGCTTCATTTTCCACCCATATACTGTCCCACTGCTGGGCACGGGTCTGAGGAAACCGTCCTAGCACGGGCAATTTTCGTTTTGTTTAGATTAGACAATAGTCCACCGCGCTGGCCTAATGCGGGTTGGCAGACTTCACAGGTTTGTAGGTTTTCTCGCGATGTTTTCCTTTACCGTTTAAGGTAGTGATAATTAATCACTAATACGCACAAGATTTCAAAAAATCTCGTGAGGTAAGGTGTGTGTGCCTTGGGTTCAAAATCGAGATCTTTGACTTGGCAGTCCAATAGTCATTTCACTTCTTTCTATTAATTTCTTGATTTCCAGTTGTGCCCAATGCATTATCAGTACGGTTTGATATTGTTTATAAACTATGTAGCTGAACATGCTAGCCAAATTAATCGCGTAGCAGTCTCTTGCGACTAATGAAGCTAATCAGGCAGTTATATATTATATAACTACCTGTTGCGGTGTATCCCGTACTTTATGGCATGTCCTTCTTCAAACGAAGCCTAAAAAGAGCTCTCTACCACACACAGTAGGCGGTGGCTCAGCTTTGTCCCCGAAGTTGCTGATGTTCTTGGGCGGCGGTGACCACTTACCATTAGGTGGGCCGCTTGCTCGTCTGCCACTGCAGGCAATAAAAAAAAACTTGAGAGGTGTCAAGGGACACCCGGATGGAACGAAGTTCCTTTCATTAAAATTTAATAATTAAAAATAAAAAAACCTGTATACACTCAACAATTCACAACGCGCGAAATTCAAATATTGTCATTCACTCAATAATATTTGAATGCTTGTCAACAATATTTGAATTTCGAAAAAAGTGTCGTGACAACTTTTCGTAAGATTTTTTTCCGTCTAGCCCCCTTTCACAACGCGCGATAAGGAACTTCGTTCCAAAAATATATACATATTATATCATCATCATCAACCCATATACTGTCCCACTGCTGGGCACGGGTCTCCTCTCATATTGAGAGGGATTAGGATATAGTCCACCACGCTAGCCTAGTGCGGGTTGGCAGGTTTCCTCACGATGTTTTCTCTCACCGTTTAAGCGAGTGATAATTAATTATTAATACGCACATGAATTTGAAAAGTCAGAGGTGCGTGCCTTTGGGTTCGAACTCGAAACCTTCGACTTGGCAGTCCAATGGTCATACCACTAAGGCTATCACTATATACCCCGTTATATCTATATAAATCAAACTCTATCAAAATACCCGATAGGTCCTTAGACGCTATCTAAACCACTCTGTATTCTAGAGTCGACTAGTTGTCTAGTTACTTTGAGAATATTGCTATCCTTAGCCACAAATATCGGGTCCCCGGTACAGTAAATATCATCTCGATAGATGTGGGATATCTCTGACAACAAGAGAAACTTGGCAAAGGATCAGATGTGTATTATAAGTGCAATGGCTGCTTCTTTAAACAACTATATGGCGATATACTATCTTTTAGATACTTTATTCTTAAATTATACAACGTGTTACAAAATATCCCGTAAAAAATATAATTAATATCAAAGTCAAAAATTTTGTCAGCTGTCATGTCAGGGAACCAGATTATTTAACAGAAAGAACTACGTATGTATATATTTTACCTAATAATTGTCTACTTTAATAGTTTTTTAATTTTCATTCATAAATTTAATGTTGTTGTTTTCCTTTTTTGGGGTATGATATACAGCTTTACTACGGTTCTTAAATATTGAGAATGGACTCGTTATAAGACCCCATTTAACCTCCTCTCGGCTTTACGGGTAGTTTTGTAACACTCTGTATAGGTCTGCAAGGTTAAGCTGCGATAGCCGCGGTCAGTCTGTGGATTGGTGACCGTTCTTACCTTTGTGTCTCGAATAACATGCGAACACCTATGACAACCGTTAGTCTTTTCTCAGAATAATCGGTATAGCCCAAAAATTGGGCTATAGAGGTCTGATGGCAGTCGCTTCGTGTAAAATACTGATATTCAGCCGCATCTGGTTAGACTAGAAGCCGACCCCAACACAGTTAGGAAAAAGTTTTGAGTATGATGATTCTTAAATTATATGTAGTGGTCTTGTTGGTCTTCGGTACATCATCATCATCAGCCTTTTTAACGTCCACTGCTGAACATAGGCCTCCCCAGAGGGGGGTTTTACCAATAATCACCACGCTTGGCAGGTGGGTTGGCGATCGCAGTAGGTGGAAGTAATACTTGGAGGACGCTGCTGCCCATTTTCCGGTGAATCCCTTAGTCGCCTCTTACGACACCCAGGGGATGTGATGGGATGGTATATTCTAGGCCACACGGTCTTCGGTACTTATGCCACATTTTTATTGGAAATTAAATAAATTACATAATTAAAAAATAACTCACTGACAGTAGATGTTACCTTGAAGGATTTTATATAATTATAATTATTTGACGGTTTTCTATTTACACATAGACGTCATATTATCAATGACAAGCCGGCAACAGATGATTTCGAAGACATGAAAATAATGAAATTATGATGAATCAAATAAACCTATGGTATGATATAGTGTCATATCTGTACAGTTGCAAAACATGACGACATTTTTTATACATCATCGTCCGATACCAGAACCCCTACAGTGCACTGCAGTGGTTCGGGTATAAGACTGCTGATCACGTGGTTCGTTTCCCACAGGACACAAATATTTCGGTGATTAACTTAAATGTTTATTTAAGTATATATTTTCAAAAAAGAATAAGTATGTAATACATTTATTATTTAGTAGGTAGGTACCCACAAATTCTACTTAGATTGGGAGTGCTGTGTAAAAATGTCGAATATATTTATTTTATTTCACATTTTTTACTAAATCAATCAAAAATAACTTAGTTTTCGTAAACCGCCCGAGCTCGAAACTGCGACGTCGGGTTATCGTGATACTGTCCAAAGCCCCGAACCACAGGACTGTCATGCCTAACCTATTATATCCCCCTGTATATTCATGACTTGCGGTATTCTAACTTCACCTTAGCGTCTCTATGGTTCAGAAGGCCCAGTATAATATAATTATTATAGTACATAAGTTCTACGTTAGTCAAAGAGAATCTTCTATGATGTTGGTTAGAAAGAGACAGATAATATTTATTATAATATAACATTATTCAATCGTAACATGACTTTAGCAGCTATAATTACAATTATATTATACTTATCGCCAGAATATAATAAAAAAGTAGACGGTAAAGTTGTCAGTTTTGATATTTCGTCATCATCATCATCTTCCTGCCCTTGTCCCAATTTATTTGGGGTCGGCGCAGTATGTCCTTTTCATTCATCTCTGTCAGCCGTCACATCATCAGTCACTCTCTTTTCTATCATGTCCGCTTGAACACAATCCATTCACCTTTTCTTTGGCCTTCCTCTACCCCTCTATCTCTCCACATTCATATTCATCACTCTTTTAGTTACATGCATTTCATCTCTCCTCATCAGATGCCCATACCATGTCAAACGGTTCTCTTTAAATTTGTCTGTCACATAAAAAATGCTTAAATCCACTGAAAAATCTTCATCTAAAGTTGGTTGTCTGTTCAAATCAGTAAATATTTTTTGAGGCTTTTCCCAACTATATTGGGGTTGGATTCCAGTCCAACCAGATGCAAGATAATATCAGTATTTTACACGAAATTATTGCCATCAGACGTCCGCAAACCAATTTCTGGGAATTCCTGACGATAGACGGTTTAGATTTGTGGCCTTCTGACTACCACTAACGATTGTCATAGGGGGACCGACGTTTACGTGCTCTTCGAAGCTTGGAGGGCTCTCGAATTGTTAAGAATAGTCACCCATCCACAGATTGACCACAGTTAGCGCGGCTTAACCTTGCAGATAAGTTGATCAGCGTAGTTATAATTTAGCCACAAGCCCTTTAAATCAATAATAGTTTGTTCAAATCATTAATAGTTAGAAATACCCGCTTTCTTTACCGTAATTGAAAAATAAATAAACTTGTAGGGTAAAAAAATTAAAAAAATGTAGGGTAGCTGTCAGTAATTATATCATCAAGACGCCCACCACCTCAGTCTACCCGTGACCATGGACGCTGTAAAGGGTCCGAAACGTCGGGATTAATAATATCAATATACGCGATAAAATCCGTAAAAAGTAGTTTTATTTCAATTTTAAATTAAAATTAATGTTCCCTAAAAAATCGGTCCGCTTTAAGACAAGGTTTGATTAGGGATCGTAAAAACAGTCTGTAACTTTACCGAAGTAAGGATTCTAGCGTAAAGTCCCTAAGTAACTATACTTAAAGTTGCAAAGCCAGTTCCACTTTTTACTTAAAAATCGATTGACCCGGTTATCCAAGCTTAGTCAGGCGCGAATCCACTATAATAATATAACTTCGCTACTGAAGCTAGTTTCACGGAAAATCGATAGGTTTCTATTAAAAACGTTTTCGTATGAGCTAAACCGTAGGAACGTTCGGCGATGAAAAATGTGGAATCAAACTAAAATTTGTTGAAACAGCTTTGAGCTTGGAGGTGTTAATCTTTGGATTTTATGGCTTTACTTTCAGGTTTCAGGTTTTGATCGCAATTTTATATTACCTTTAATAACCTTTAGTAGAGATTTAAATTTCATCCGCAAAGATATCGTTAATGGTAGACAGAAATTTCGCAAACCTGACAGTCCGTTTATACTCAGTACATCGGTAATACCTAGGAATTGGGTAACGGTGGTCTGATTGCAATCATTTCGTGTAAAAAACTGATACTTCTCCGCATCTGGTTAAAATAGAGGCCGACCTCAACATAGGTGGCGATGACGAACCCTGCAAAGACAACTATTATTTTCTTCTCTAAGCTATGCTGCTATTTTTATGTATAGATTGACTTTCTTCAGCCTACGACCACTTCTTTTTGTAAAAGCCTGACTAGGTTCCAAGAAAGAAAACCGTGAAACCGTGACATAGCCCGCTAAGTGAGCATGTGACTAGTTTCGTGTTATCGGTTCCCTCATCCGCATCCCCATGATATTAGGAGGTTTTATACGCATCGACTGACCTTCTTAGACAGCCAAGTTTTCGTAATATGATAATATTATTAGTGTGGGAAGATGTTTGCTTACCAACAATCTTGTTGAAACTGATCCTTAAATCGCCCACGGGAATAGTATTGGTTAGTTTATATTTCGAACAGGGATAAGGCCGAAATTTTTAGTGATAGCTTAAGATCAAGTATAATATAAATAATAAAATATAAATACTTGGGACATTACACACAGCACGATCTAGTCACAAACTAAGCAGAGCTTGTACTATCATATGGGTACTAGACAATGGATAGGTATAATACATAAATACTTTTTTTTTGTAAATATATACTTATAATACATATAAAAAACACCCAGACAAACACAAACACTTATGTTTATCACATAAATATTTGTATCTTGGAATCGAACCCACGACCTCGTGATCAGCAGTCCAGTACTCCAACCACTAGACCACAGACGCCGTCTAAGTAAAAACTATACTTATACATATACCTCTAAGGTGGCAACGTATTTATTCGTACCTGTAAGGTGGTTCAAGCATACGGCTCACCTGATGGTAAGCGGTTACCATCCGCATGCTACCCCACGAAAGAGGATTAGTGGGGTTGCCAGTATAAGGCTCAAAGTCGCGCCCACTGTTAACACAACGTTTCCTCGCAGAATTTCTCATTGTCTTCTTATCGGTGGGCAAGGTTGTCAGTACAGCTCAAAGCCGTTCTGTATTTGAATATAATTTATTTACGTCATTGGTCTATTAGTCGCAATTTTTTTATACATGATTTGAGTGCGTTTGACCGCACCTCATCTGATTAAGTGACGATGCTGCCGAGGATGTAGCACGCAAACTCAAATAGTGACTATCCACTCTCACCTTGAAGGTTCCTAAATCATAGGAATCGGGAAACACAGAGCCGGCAGAGAATTCCACTCCTTGGCCGTATAACATCGCTACTGAGCCCTAGCTCCTTTACCAAGTCATGTAGTGTTATTGATGTTTTCTATGAAACTCTCAGTAATTCTGATATTTGCATGAATGCATTTTCGGTCGTCAAATATTTCACAAGAAGGCCGCTGGCACCGACTGGGTGAAAAGAACTGAATATCGGGTTCAGTGGCGTTCAGTAAAAAGGCCTACATTCAGTAGTGGATAAATACGGGCTGGCAATGAAGATGTTATTCAACTATTCCATCAAAATCTAGGAATATAGAGTGAAACCGTGTCATGATTACGATTATATCCCTAGTGACATAGTTAAGAGACACTCGACGAACAACTATCATCTAGACTATGATTATATTACTACTAGGGATATCATTATATCACGGTTTATTACCTTATATTACAGTATCTTACTGCGACATAATATTTGAACTTATAATATAAAATAATTTCAATGACTACTTTAAAATCATCCATCATTAGTGAAATTATTTGCTATAGAGAAAGCATAATAAATAGAATTCTGCGGGCTCTTGGCCCTTACGTGTTTTGAATTTAATCCTCTTAAGTAAGCACACTTTAATCACAAATGTTTATTTAGAAATCGCAACAATTTGTGACACACGGTCATGTATTTTTATTATAATTATTTCGACATAATTATAACATTTTATTTGGTTTTATTAATTTTATTTGTTGAGTTTATCAATTTTGTTTGACATTGCTCTTTAGACATGATTTTCACTCGTCATTTTCCCATGAAGTTTTAAAGTAGCAATGCCCCTTTTTTTTCAGAAACCTTTGCACGCATGCAATGAATTGGCATAGAATTGGCATAGAATTGGCATAGTTGTTGTAGTCAGATGAATGGTAAACTGCGTTTACGACTACAAGGCTATTCAGGCAGTTCAAGGTAAATAATATATTTTATTGTCAACAGCTAGCTATATTTAAATATCATCTTACTAGTTATTCGCCAATCTTGAAACCAGTGTGTCAGCAAATTACTGCATATAATTATATTCCATTCTACATACAGTAAGAAAACACTTCATTATTTAGAAAACGAGCTACATCATTAAGATATTTGTTTTTTTTTTAAGTATATTGTAATAAATTTATAAGAAGGTCAAAACAAAAGTATTTAACTATTATGTAAATTTTCTTGTTTATATAAAGAGTCATAATTCATTCTATACTTAACAAGATTTTTTGCCTTGCATATATATTTAGTAAGTTATTTTTAAGTTAAACTTACCTATTACAGAATTACTTTAATTTTTACCCCAAAGGTTGTGTCAATTAAGGTTATTTCTGTTGATTGCTAACTTTGAATTCAATAAGTCTATGCAATTTGCGGCTTCAACGATTTCAGTAAATAAAAACAAAGCAATTTGATGTACAAGGCTGTATTTACTAATAAAGTAAAACAGTATTTACTTTGATACACTAAACCAATTTTCTAGAGTAAAATAGTATCAAATGTATTGTTTACATAAGGGCCAATTACTTTGACTAATTGGACTCTCTCACGGAATTAAAATCGGGTGACCTAATTCAGCTAGTAGAAAAGTCAATATTTTAATCTGAACGCCCCGAAACCTACTTATTGTTATCCGTAACATTACGTATGTTAACCTTATTTTAACAGACAAATTGAAAATGGAAGTAAGTACCTAAACTGTAATGAAATTCGCGGCTCCGGAATTAGTTACATTGCGAATAACCCATTGAAAGCACGAATGGAGACTGCGAAATATAATTCGCAATAAAGTCGACACATGATTTCTCACCCTTGACTACTTTATTACTTTTCTCTGAAGCGCAGTCCTTTATAACTTTAATATTTCATTCTGCATGGACTTCGCTCCTTGTACATTGCCGATTGTTGAATTTTTTCCGCCATTGTATTTTGCTTCGGGATGACCATACTAAAATATGCAAACTTTTATCGTCCCTCCAGAACGCAAACGTTGTTGCAAAATGGTTTTCAATGCACTCAAAATGGTTTGGAAAATATGGTTCATAATAAAGCAAATTTTCACGATGAATTTGAAAATTATTTAATCAATGTTCTCTACAATGAAGCCAGGACAGCAAAGAAAAGCCAATATGAAACTCTAATTTGTGTTGGGAGTTCAGTTGAGTTTATTTTTTAGTACTGGCAGTCGTAGCGGGGCCCGCTTTTAAATTAACAAAGGCATTATGTTCAACAGCGGGTGCATTTAAAAGTTGCTAAGCGAACTGCTGCGTCCGTATTTATTTCCATGCAATTTCCGCGATCTCAAGTTTCATTAGAAAAGCGAAAGTTTGATAGCGTGTCGAGCGCGATGTAGCGCCGCAGCGATCACCCCGCTTTACTTGAATAGGCATCCATTTTATTTATGCCTTTTTTGTTAAAGAAAACTTCCCCTTCAATTTCTACACACAACGAACGCAGCTCGCGCATTATCGAATAGTGGTTGTTGAAGGAACTCATTTTTAAAATAAGTCTAAAAATAAAGGTTTTAAAGTATAGAATTGGTTAAAATAAGTTTTTGGTGACACATTTTGATTCTATAGTCAACCTAGCTTTTTTAAATAGTTGAGGTATGGTAAGATAATAAGAATGCACTTGTTTATTATTTACTGATATTCATTCGGTTCGCTTTTTAAATTGTTCTGTACATATTATCTGCTTTATATTTGATGAAATTTGTATCTCCGTGTGGTCTCTTGGCAATAAAAATTAAAACTGCTATATATCATAATTAGACAATTGATTGCGGTTCCCAGGTTGATAAAAGTTTGTGCTATTTTCTCTGAGAAAGTTATTAAATAACCTGGCATATATTTTTGTTGTGTTATATCTACTTCTATTTTCCGTGGAAATAACATACTTAGTATAATTATTACAACTTGTAAAACTATAGTTTATGTAATACTATTGTATATTTGTAGAATGAGAACAGGATGAATCGTAGTTACCAATTATTATTGATGAATCTTTCACCAGCTGCCGACTGCCGAGCATGAGGCCTTGGTTTCAATTCACAGGTCGAGTAAAGTGTTATTGGAGTTTTTATGATATTCTTACATGGGACCTCAAATATACCGCCGTACTGAGAGTGTATGTCAACCTCTGTCAAACCCCCTGGAATATTGGCGGGATTATATGTATGAATATATTAGCGTCGTAGCATCTTTTCGTAAAACAATTTTATCAAAATCTATCAACTAGCAGGTTGGTAACACAGCTAGGTTTTTTTGCAAAAATGTCACTATCTCTGGAGCAATCTGCTCACATAAATTGCTTGTTTGTATGAGTACACCAACATCGACATACTTTTACCTCTTCATACAACTATACGCAGAATCACGACAAAGAACGTGTTACCTAGTCATGTAACCCTCTTTGACGAATCTATCCTAAAAACTGTGACTCACAATTTTGAACCTTATACAGAAGAATTCAAAGTGTTTGGTTAAGAAAATCCTAAATTCTCAGCGCCCCGCTGGGAACAATGTTGGCGGTTATCTTCACATCAGATTGAGATAGCGCAGAGGTCAAGTTCGGCACGCGAGCAAATACGAGCGAGTTATGCTAGTTGACGAATATGGTATGAGAGTTACTATAGCAGTTTTGGGAGATGTAGTACCTGATGGGTGACTCAATCGAAGTCTGTCTGAACAAAATTTATAAGTTCATGGATACTGTTGTGATTTTATCGCCAAGTTTTCAATTATAACGCATATTTTAATATATACAATCAAGATAATAGTCTATTTTATTGATAGAGATCCATAAAAAATACCAACAGCGTAATAAAAAAGTTATGTTATAGATTTTTGTATTGTAGATATCTTGAGCTACTGATTCCAATGAAGGTGCTCGTATGGTTTATCGAAATATTAAAAAGTTATTAAAAATATTGCATACGTATATTGATAATATCTATACAAAAATACTTAAGTGGTTATCAAAATGCATTTTCGATACAATTGTATTTGGGTACTTGAAACCTACCTATAGCAAAAAATAGTAGGATTACTATCTTGTTCTTAAAGATGCAATACATTATTTTCAAGAATTCGACTTTTAACTTACTTGTATATAAATGCAATTCCAGAACGTTCATTTTGTATCCTTGAAATATTATGAGAACTATTTCGTTTAAACATGCGCTCAAATGACGTAAGAGATACGTTACTATTCAAAGCATCAAAATGGAATTATGTCGGCTGCACTTTTGTACATAGCACAAAGTATCGATTGCATTTATAAGCCTTCGTGTATGCATGATAGTTAAAACATTCGGGCCCAACCTTTGAATTTCACAATTTTATACATGCCTAGCAGAGGCTGGTGATCAACTTTTGCGCTGCGTATTGCAAGCTCGATTTCTGCACAGAACCAATATTTCTATAGCTTATAAGTAGTTCGAGGATGGGTGTCTGTGAGAATATGTATTTATGATGTGCGCACTATACCCGAAAAAAAAAATATATCATAAAAAATTTCCATCAATTCCAAGAAGATAAATTGAATTCGCAAAATTCCTTTCTTTCAAAACTAATCTCGTTACTGATAGACGAATATGCATGAGATCTAAGTTTTACCAAATTTTAATGCCTTCATTTGGTTAATTAGACTTTGGAATGCTTAATTTCTTAAACTAAGAAGTTATATCAATAGAATTTAAGTTACGACGCCATTTTTTATTTAAGGACCAATGAAGTTTATAAGGTGAAAACCTCTTTGGCTGCGTCGATTATTCAAGGAAGCTCGTTGAATAGAGTTGTATGTGGAATTGAACATAGGCAACCTACGATGGTAGAGGCATAGAAAAACCGAGCCTTATTCAGTTAGACAGTACATGGTATTCGTGACTTACATTCTGTATAAAACAATTCTCGGACAAAGGTTCTGGTCAGATGCGAGCAACAAAGGAACAATGCGGTCGACGGGAGATGCCTTTGCTTCATTTCGATTGTAGACAGCCCATGTCCATGCGAGACCAAACGAGCATTGGTCTGCACTCTTTAATTTTCAAATATTATAACTTTTGTACATGTTAGGTAATCGCGAAATATTGATTTCGTGACAGCAGGTGCCATGTGCATCGGATGTGTTAATTAATTTAAAAATAACAGAAATCGTAATGTAAAAACCTCATTGAATAATTTTACCGTCAATTTAAAAAGCTCTACATTAAATGCTACAATTAAATACGTTGAGAATGTGTTCTGTATTATTTCATTAAGCTTCATTTTACGGCTGCGACATAAATCGTAACAATTTAACATTTCACTTTAATCGATTACAATAAACTTTGTTGTGGCACCCCGTAAGGTAACAAAGCTGACGAATCTATCTCGCAAATGATACAAAGACTTTGTCTTGTTCGCGGGCCACCCACAAATAATGGGAGCTCGGTCGTAGAACTGTATTGTCTGACCGACGACCGACGATGTTGACGATATGACATATTGACTTGAGGTCTTGATTTTGCACAAACTCAATTCACATTTTCTCATCAATACCAAAAGTCGGGGTCAGAAACACATTTAGTATCTTGAATGGAAACTTTTATGTGAATTTCAACCGCAACTTTATGTATTTTGACAGTTTTGTGGCAGAATAAAATAACGCAAAATGTTTATTTGGGACAATAGCAGTTTCGTTTATAGTAGCAGAAGACCGAATACCTCAGTTGTTGGGCCTTGAGTTTGCAAAACATTTTAAAGCTAAAATTTACCAAATAATCCGGGATGTTATTATGTGTAACAGTTTCGCGTATTTTACATTTTATGTTCGGCGCAATAAAATATCCGCATTGCACCCGAAACTAAAAATCGTATTATTGCTATGTTGACTCGTGAATTTACCGAAGCTATAAACGAGTGCTGGTGCATATGTGAAGATGAACGTATAAACAACGATCGTTCAGGACTGGAATATCCATTACAATGCAAATTTGCCTCCGTCGTCACAATGAACGAGTTACCTGTCCACACCAACTTTTTGCCTAGTTTGAAAGCCAAAATTGGACGATGACCGAGTTTGGTTACAGAGTCAACTAGCATGTACCTAGTATGTGCCGCAAAATTCCAACGAGAACTATTTTCGGTACGTAACTTCATGACAGTTTTATTACGAATCAATAGCTGTGGCTTTATTGCTAACGTTCGAATTTGTGACTTTAAAATCGATGTTGAAGTCAAATCTGATGTCAGAGTTTTGAAACTTGATCACTTTTATATTTGCTCTTTAAATGCTTCGTTCATTTTACTTTCAATGAACGTTCGGACTATTTGATTGAAAGGCGAATAAAATTTACATATGTGATTAAAATCACACGTTTTTTCATTAACCTACAAGAATTAAAAATATTTATTTTTACATACACAGATATTTGTAGGTGTTAAAGAATTGCTATTTCATTGATCATAAGACCTTTTTGTAAGACAATTCGCTTCAAAATTAAGATCATACAAATAGAATACAACAACTAGTTAAGTAGTAGCCACACATTCTTAAAGTTATTAACAGACATAATAGGATAAAATAAATTTGTTCTTGAAAATAAATACATTTGTTGCAAATTTATTTCAAAACGTGTAATTGAATTACCGACTGTCTTTCTTCGAAATTCTCGTTTAATATAAAAGTGGCAGAAACAAATTCGTGTTGACTAATGGTGTTATTAGTCTTGGGGCGTGTTCATAACGCACACTGTATTACTTTACTAGCTACCTATATCTTCTAGCTAGCTATATCTTCAAGTGAATTCATCCTACTCGAATGCGTGTGCAAATTTAATAATAAATCTTAGACAATGGCACACTCAAAATTATTGTTGATATGATTGTTTATATTAGATACATTTAAGTACCTATTAAGTTTTTGTGTTAATAGTTGAACGGTTGGAAAATGAAACCTTTTAATAGCCCACTGCTTTCGGAACTCCGTCGACTAAACATTCCGTGTGGGGATTGACAGAATTCACACTACTTAAATCACTTTGTGGAGTCTCCGTTTGTTTTTTTACTTTTTTACCCCACGCAAAATTTGCTTTTTACCCTACACTATTATTTTAATTATTTATATGCACTTAGACTAAATAAATCTCTCGAATGCTCTCGAACCACCCAGCCATGATGAATTGATTATGACAGTATTATCATGAAATTTCTCAGTATAAACTTCAATTTTTTATTAGCGATTTTATGATTGTCATAATTACGGAAATAATTACACAATGCGTTACAATGCAATGTCAGTCAAACGCAAACAAGCCAAATGATGAACCAGATTGTTCGCTACATTTGCCAAAAATCCATTCCAACACTGATTGATAAAAACGAGCCAATTAAATTAATTATTTATACGATAAATTTGATGCAGCGGCTGCATTTAGTACATAAATGCAAATGCTCCATCATGGGAGACAAAATTTAATTGCATCGTTACGTCGCCGACATCCCATCAAACATTTATCAATATTGACTAAACTCTTAATAAAGCCTAATGGACGATGTGTGGTCAAAGTATACAAACACAGGAACGCGTTTGCCGATGCTTTTAAAACAGAACAAAAAGCTGTATGTCCTGATTAATCGATGGTTATAAAGCTACACGGGAAATATTTTTGTGCATCATTAGTTTGATGGTGTGCTCTATCCTCTTATGGCACGCGTTACTATTATGGATTGTCTCTCTGTTGAGTTTTCCTGTTTTCATTAATTGTTTATTTGCTTTTGTTTCTTGGTGACTCTCGTGGAGTATGTTCTTTATGTTATTTGTGATAGATGTAAAGTTTATCTTTATTAATATGGAAAAGTTTGTTTGTTTCGTTGAACGCACTAATCTCTGGAAATACTGATTCGAATTGAATAAATATTTTTGCGTTGGATAATTCATTTATCAAGAAGGTTATAAGCTATATGTATAACATCACGTTACTAGCAGTAGGAGCCGAGTAAAAAGGAAAAAAGGCAGGTGACATTGCGGGCGGCAGCTATAACAAAAATGTATACTTTTTAAGTACATTGATTGCCTTTATCCTTAACTGCCTAATTAGCCTACTGGTCGTAAGCGCGGTTGCTTTAGATTCCCAGATTGAACAGTATTATTTGGTGTTTCTCTGAAATTCTCAGTAGCAGTTCGGAGTTTGAATTTGTGACCAGTTATTGGCAATGGACTCACCTCCTATTACAAGGCACCTAAACATACCGGCGAACTGTGTGTGCAGGGGAATACAGTGATGAGTAATAAGCAAATCTATTATTTCCAGCAATATTTAGTCATGATTCTTACCAAAAAATACCAGTAATATATCATGACATTTGCCAAAAAATACTAAAAAAAATATGAAACTTGTCAAGAATTTTGAAAAATCGTCGCGTGACTTAAAATACACTCGTCGACACTCGAATAAGAAATATGAAGTCGTGACGTTAATTACACGTAGCGGTATGCGCGCGCAAGAAAAATGTTTGTTTATTTTAATGACTGTTAAATCAAAACTAATGTTTATCCTGTCTGTTTGATTGATTGTTCGTAACGTTTCGAACGACGCGAGCGCATAGGCCTTGGGCTAAAATCGTAGTGCTCATGCGCATTATATATTTGTTTAGTTAGAAGTTACGGGTATTTGTATTAATTTTAAGTAGAAATTAAATTTCTCAGGTAGAGCAGTGCTATTGGACTTTTTTAAGATATAACATATTCTTCTTGCTTTCTTTCAGAAAGAAAGAAAAAGTATTTATTTTTTTAACTGGGTGTACATTAGTAGGTACACCGCTGTAGGTATATTATTAGGATCCTAAATGTTTCTACTCTAAGTGATACACATATATTATGTGGGTACTTCGAAAATACTTATTAATTTACATTCGAAAATGTAAAATGAAACGAAACGTAAATCAATTGTTATTCTGGCGAAGATGTAAAAAACAAACCAAAACAAAATAAACGCAAAATGTCAACGTCACGCGGTGTTCCCAGGCGGTCACCCATCCAAGTACTGACCGCGCCCGATGTTGCTTAACTTCGGTGATCGGACGAGAACCGGTGTTTTCAACATGGTATGGACGTTGACGATGGTGTAATAAATTTAGCTGTTCAATTGTATGTACTGAAATTCATTAGATATAGTGAAAATTATTTTGAAAATTTTCTCAATAATTAACCTTAATATCAAAAACACTCGCCACTACTGGTAGCCACAAGAAAATTCAAATCAACAAAGTTACATTTAAAATATTTCAATACGTATCTAATTGTGATAAGAGTAGGTACTCTTTCTTTATTTAAAAGTAAAACGTAAAACAAAGATAAGGAAATCTTAATGCTTCAATTTATGTAATTAGAATTAAGTAGGAAGACGCCAGAAGGTGTAAACACCGAATTTAAAATGTCCATGGCATAAATTAAGAAATAAATTACAATCAAAACTGGCACATTTATCGAAAATTTAAATAAAATAAAGCGTTAATAGTTTTAAAATTCGAACTAAGGGACGAATTTTATAACTTGAATTTTTTTATCAATGTAGTGTTGGTATGGTATCCTTACATACTCGTAATTTCTATGCAACTTTGTGATAAACAGGTGAGTAATCTCTGGATATAAAATGTTTTATCTATGAACATTACAACGTATTTAAAAGGGTGGATATACCTTTGCCTAGAATATATTAAGAATATTCTTGTTTTAGAATTAGGTTATAAATAAATAAATTTAAATAATACCCAGTCTTGTTTATTAAAATATAATATACCTAAATACGATTTATTTCATTACATAAAATTTTCATCTTGGAAAACAGGATATCCACATAATTCTTTACTATTATCTCTATTCCCCGGACCGCGTGGCAGTGTTGATAAACCTTTATTTAATAAGGTGACTAAACGCATAACTTGCGAGAGATAGTGTCCCCGACACTTGTTTAAGTGTAAACTGCTGTTCTTTTCTGATAAAATGTCACATTTCGATTATTTAGCATGAGATGCGACCGGAAAACTGGTTTAGTATCGACGATATACAGAAATTTACACAGAAATACAACCATAACACTGTAGATAAACAAAAATCTGATTCGAATTTCGACCTTAATAGTTAGTGATCGAACAAGATGGTTACGAAACTACATATATTCGAATAGACAAAAATAAACGGTGAACCAAGATGTTATCATGGGTGATGCGACACAATGATAAGAAAAACAACCAAAAGTTCATGTCGGTTAACAGCAATACGTGTCCAATAATCATTAAATCTCAAATTACGATTATTTCGACAATCCGATAACGCAGTAACTCTATAGCTCTTCGAAATGAGTTTTTGAACACTTTATTATAAAAATAACATTCGCGAAGTGAGCATCTCGTTTGACTTGACAGAATGATAGGTAATGGACAACTTTATTATAGTGTTAACAACTTTGAAAAAAAAAATTGCTATTCGGGATTAAAAATACAAATTGGTGTTGTCTCGAAGTTGGATGCTCGCCGCTGGCTAAAAAGTCATTGGAGGTGTTAAACCAGCCTTCAGTAATTAGGTAATAAATATTTATAAACGGCGAGCTGGCTCGTCACAACGCCTGCTGCACTTTTCCTCATTTTTTGCTCTTTGAACGTCAAAGGAGTTCGTATATCGAAAAGCCGACGCGCGTGCTTTGCAAATGCCGTTCTTGATTATTAAAGTTTGTGATCTAACGATCATAGTATAAAGTTGAATTTGCCGTAACAGGTAAAATAAGTAAAGACGTTATGCATTCCGTTAGAAAGGGTGTGGATAATAACTGGGATACTTATTTGCAACTGCAACAGTAAGGCCGTGCAGATGGGATTTCACAGTTAGCTAGTTAGGTTTATAAGAAGAATATTTTTATTTTTATGACAGTAGCGAACTTAAATAAAGCAATAACCAAGGGGAGCTGTCGTAACAGGAGCGCAGATTTAAATATTACAACCAAGATTATTGGCAATATTTCATATGCAGAATGGAAATAGGGAACAGGTTATAAACGCGTAGTAAAATCAGTAACGAAGTAGTTTTGAAGGGAGAAAAAGTTACTTAAAACAGTACTAACAGTACTCAAGTAGAAAGAAAAACCATTTATCGATAAATTTTTATTTCAGATAAGTAATATATGTATATTGTATTATGAATCTGTGTAAATTGGGTTGAGAAAATGAGAGCAATGAGTATTACTTGATCAAAGACGCTTGAATTATCTCACGATGACATCCATATAATTATCCCAGGTTAATAGTTTGATATGTAATTATTAACTTTCATAAACTTCTGGACCACTACTATTTAACGCATTAATGTATTTATACCAATATATTAAGATGTTACTTTTATTTATTATTAGCTGAAGTACGTACATTATCCTCCTTTTATGAGCCATAGCCTCTGGCACCATAAATTGATTTTACAATGTAATTATTTCTGTCTGGATAATGACTTGATTTTTAGCTCAAATCTTATACTTGAGAGTATTTATCAATTTGCAACTTGATTCTTAGCATTTCATTTAACACGTCATCATTGATCATTAAAATTAAACTATAATGGTCTTAATATAAATACAGTTTTAGGTCGCCGCGTTGATGAGAAGCATATTGAGGTACTAAAAGCATTTTATTACGGGAAACATTCCAGATTTGATTGCGTGTTCTGTTGTTTTTCAGATAGAAGTGGTTTAAGGTTCATGGAGACATTTGGATTTGGCTAACATTGTTTGGATTGGAAACGTATTGCTACTATTTATTATGTTTAAAAACAGCTAATTCTGATGGAATTTTAACAGCATTCTCAGGCAAAAACTGCCCAAAAAGCAAATGTTCGTTCACTTTATCAAATTTAAACAAAAATAAGATAAGAATAATAAAATACAGCTAATTGTTCCCCAAATTGCATCAGCAACAATAAATTCAACAGAATTAGGCAAGTCAATTAACAAACAAAAGCAATTAATTAAGCAGATACATTGCAATGATGTCCATATAATCCCACACTGGGTCTCATGCTCACACAAATACAAATTTTAAAACATGTTCAACGACCAGAACCGATTCCACCATTATCAGGAGAGTTACGCTACGAGTTTAATTCACATTCAAATTTGAACCTTACCAAGTAAAATTAGGATTCTGGAAGCTAAATATAATTCTCGAATGGTATTCCAGCTACTTTCTGAGCCAGTCCTCTCCATAAAACCTTCCAATTATTTCCGCTCCCTAGTTATCGGGTCGCATCTTGCATCAATCCACTCGTATTACACAAAAATTTACGAGAATGAGACTTCTTCGGCCGTGATTAACAATAAATTTCCAGTTAACAGCCCGATGTCAGTCGTCTGCCTCTATCCATACTTTTATAAAGCGGGACACTTCCACAACACCTGATTTATAGTATTTGTCTTTATTTTGTGTTAGTCCTCTTTATTGTTTTATTTGATATCCTTGTTTTTTAGTGAACCCGTTTGTTTTGAGACAATTTCTTTGTCATACCGCCCTTGTATCAGTGGAGTTTTGGAGCATAATTACTGCTACAGTGGCATCTGCTCATGATTTTTATGTTGTAAAGTTTTATCATGCATAATTCTTATACATATAGCTCGCATAAAACCCGCACAATTTCCCTTTAGGTTTCACTGTTTCGATGCATCTACTTTAGTTTCTTTTGATATACCTATTTGTTTCATGTTGATGATCAAAGACGAAAATCTTCATCCTATTATTAGGTACTTATTATAATCTGCGTTCACGAAAAAATACTCATCATTATGATCAGATAAAACAAAGATGTTTACCAAGAAGTAACAACGGGCGTACCATAATAAAATCGGGCCAATATCCTTAACAAGGCAACAAGGGAACTAATTAAAATTTTAAACCCAATGACCGCTGTAAGATGCGGTAATAAAGTTGTCAAGGAGAGGGCAGTAAACCGACAGTGGATATCAGCCTAGGAGTATTGTGTAAATCTGTGAGCGATCAGAATAATTATTAAGACTTCATTAACGGTTTGCTTCGTTACTATAAATCGAAAGTAAACAAAAGTGATTGTCGAAGGCAAGTGATATTATCAGCGAATAAGAATGGAACGTATTATTAAACATAAAAACAGATCTTTAGGTATGACTAAATCATTTTTAGAAAGAAAGAACATTTATTCTGAAAATCACAACATAAGACATTATAGTAAGTCGGTACTACATTGTCCATTATCATTTTTTTTATATAATAGTTGCTTCATAGGAATGGATAATATTGAATATTTTTATATTAATTTCTTAATCAAAATAACTGTAACTTTAATAATGAGATGAAGCTAAAAGAATCTAATTATCTAAATTGATATTAGGATTAAGATGATTCGGCGAAAAAAACGCTTTGCTGCTAATATTTTGCTTCAACATTAATCCTATTTGTTTCGATTCTGAAATCAATTTTCGTAAGTGCAGGTTCAACAATTATCAATCTTGTACATTGGTGATGTAATTATTTAATACCTAACCACAAATCCCTATAAATCTATCGCATTGTTTGGTCCAATCACTAAGAAGTATCTTAAATCAGGAACGGTCTATTGTTCTACGACTTAGATAACTAGTAGCCCAAGTTCCTAGACATCTATTATTAAAATGAAGTATTTAAGAACATTTTGTACCCCTTAATCCTCCACTGTCAGAGCTACAGATGTTGAGATTAGTTTGAGAGTATTTCCATTCATCAAAGACTCGATCGTTTGTAGCGTCTTAATAGAAGTGTGGGCGAATGAGAATTGCGTATTGCTGGTTGCACTTAATTTTGCAGTAGCAGCAGTGACTTATTTTGTAGTACAGAGGCCAACACATCAAGCTACCCCAATCTGTCAAATTTCTTTGATAGATTTTCAGGGTTTATTTTCAATTGGGCATATTTGACAGTTTTGGATAGCTTGACCTGTTGGCGTCTGTACTTAACCGGAATGACGCAAGTTCGAGTCTTGCCTGAGATCAATTTTTTTCTCTCTAAATTGTAGGTATATCTTTATTCTATATCTCGTCAATAACGTAATAAATTAACTTTTAATTCATTAAAAAATAAATGGTAAACGTTGTAGAACGTTGTACAAAAAATATGCGAATATAGTATGGGTAGTTTTTATTTGAAAATATCTGTCGGTTGACACAACCTCATACGGGAGAAAATATTGGTGTGAGGCAACACTATTCGTAAGAAAAAAAATTGTTTATACAATCAACTTATTAGTATTTCTCAATAATACAAATATTTCTACCGAACTATAAAGCAATACATTTTACAAGCGTTAGCTACCATGACAAAAAAGGTCCTAATCCTACATTTTGTCCATACAAAACTCATTTATCAAAACAGGAACAAAATAACGTATATAGCCAACCAAAGTAGAGTATGGACGTATATTTTATAGCCATCAAACAGCCCATTTACTTTACAACATTAATCATGGACAACACGAACGTCTCTAATTAAACTATATGAAGGCAATTAAAATGTACCAGATGAAATTTTTCATACAAAACATTGTTTCCTGTGGTCCAAGCGTAGTGTTGGACCGCGGTCCGGTTCGGCCCCTGCTGTTTCAATTAAATCACTGACAATACTTTGAATGCCTGACCAGTCGATACCAAAACATACCGCTTTTGGTCGTCACTGTGGGTGGACGCTGTGGTTTTGATAGTTTTGGATATTTTAGGCCCTAGCTTTGGGCAACATTTATGCGTTAAATTTGATTCTTTTGAATATAACCATTCTGTATTTTTAGACCTGCGCGTATACAAAGCATACAAAAATCATGTTTACTTTTTAAAGCTATCAAAAATGGGTTCGATGGTATTAAACCAACTCTACAAAAGCAGTAAGTACTACAAATTATTGTATTGATAGATTGTATTGGTATACGCTTTCTGAATAATCTGTAAATTAATATTAATTCTGATACTAATATTGATTCCTGTAACACAGGTTACCACCGACCTCAGGAGTCAGGGCTTCAATGTATAAAGTAGAACTGTTTATGTCAATAAATAAATTGTATTATTTTATTATTATGATTATTAATTGATAATATCAAAATCGTTTAGTCCACAAATAATCTTGTTACAGACCTCATGACTATACGCATGTGCCGACAGACCACTGATACCATCTAATCCAGATTTCCCGCACTATTTAATTGATTATTTCATAAAGATTAATATGACTCGTCATACTTAACGGTCCATGGTATAGAACATAAAAATTCTACTAAACAATCGTCCATTAGTCACGATTTAACAGATCCATTTTAGGAAGACCTATTACCATCCAAATTTCGAATGTTTCATCTTCTAAATACTAATACATTGAAGGGTCTATGTTTTTTGGTAGCGTTAAGTATCCTTGCTAATAATTTTCAAGTTCAAAGTCGATTCAATTGAGTTCAATCTTCAGTTGAGCGGGTCGTCTAAGTGTGATGCGTATGATTGATGTAGGTACACTTAATTGATTTATTCGGCAATTGCTTCAACAAGATAAAAAATGTATTCGTGTATCAACTAAGTGATTTTGACAGTGTTGATAAAGTAAAAAATATTGTAAGTATGTATTTCTTTTAGAAACATAGATGTAAATTACTTAATGTAAAAAACATTATGGGTAGGTACATGCATAATGAATTGATTAGATACATTAATAACAAGTGCATCTCAATATATTGATTTCTGATTGTCTCTCTCCCCTTGATCATTGACGCTCAAAAGCGTCCCAAAACCTCAAGATTGATAATATAAATAATAGGTATTCAGCCGCATTTGGTTAGACTTGAAGCCGACCCCAACATAGTTAATGATGATGAAAGGAGAATATCTTAATACAAGGCAACGTTAATAAAACTTCATAATATCCGAAACAATCAATACAGTCCCACAGTAATTCACCCAACGTAATTCCAGTGGAATTCAAAACTAAAAGCAATTGTAATTAAAGGCAATAAACTCCAACCCAATGTCTATCAACCGGCCATTATCAAATACTTTCTCAAGACAATTTTTATCAATTTCACCGGACGTTGGGCCTATAAATCTATTTAGGAGCAAATAACCATAGGTCCTGTGGAATTGTCGATTGTTCTAGATTAACGAACCATGTCATTACGCGTAATGAATCGGACACTATGATCTTATCTACCCGTCAATGTCAGTCTAAAATCTATTTAAGAGATGGTTCGTAAACAGTTTGCATGTACTTACTGTAACGAGTACATCGTTATGATATTAACTGTACTTGAATAGTTTTAATTTTACTTATTTATTTTTTATTTTCAAGTAACAATGACTCATTTGTTAGTAAGAAATACTTATCTTATGTTAGTAATTAATAACAAGCTGTATAAATATACACAGCGGCAGTATCGTCCGACACCTCACTGCGGCTGCACCACTCCATGGGAGAAGCAGCGGTTCACGTACGGACAGTGCAGCTGGCTGGAAATCAAAGACTGTTGTTGCTACCCCACACCCTACGCACCAGGGACGCACAGCGCTTACGCATTGTGGCAAAGAAACAATCCATATGTGCGTCCGCGAACATCCCTGTTTTACGTATATAAGACACACATTTCATAACTGTGACTTAATATGATTGAGGTCCTGGTTCGATTCCCAGGTCGATCGTGTGTCCCAAACATAACGGCGAAGTGTGGGTGATTATTCGTAAACCTCTGGCTAATCCTCTCGGGAATAAAATATGTTTTGTTAAATTCCAATGATGACGTTCAATGGAACTGCCAAGTCCAAAGTTCTCAAAATATGAGTCCAAGGCACGAATCTCTGACTTTCCGAAATCATGTGTGTACTAATGATTAATTATCACTTTCTTAAACAGTGAAGGAAAACATCATGCAGAAACTTGCATGCCTGATAGATTTTCTTGACAGCGTGTGAAGTTTGTCAACCCGAATTAGGCCCAGGGGGTGGACTATAAGCCTAACCCCTATAATATTCTGTGAGAAGACCCATGCCCAGCTAGGGGACAGCAGTAGTGATGGTACATAATTTTTAGTCTACATTGGTGGAATACTTACTCTTTTAACAGTACCACGAATTCACAAATCTTCTACAGGCTTCAAGTTTTAATCAAATGGACCGGACCATATAGGGATAGGACCGAGATAAAAACACTTCAATTGCGTTCACCCTTACAAACCAAACTTCTGAGACATTTCATATACAAAAGAAACTTCCAAAACGATAAAAGCAGATGCACTTAGGGCAAATGAATCAGAATCCTTATCGTTGCCACCTCATCGATTGGGAGGGGGAATCAATCGTTAAAATAGGGACGCGCCCTGACATTGCGTTTGAGTTTAATTTATAAACTCGTGATGTTGATCTCAAAAGAAAAAATCTATTACAGATATAAGGCACATAGACTTAATTAGATTTTATATAAATTGAAGTTTCGATTGAGCCTTAGGCTGAATATTATAATAGTTTCTGCTTCATTGGCTTCGCCATCTTATTAGTAGGTTTATTTGACAAACAAGGTTATTTGAAAAAACTACAAACTTAACAATTTTACTTGTATTTTTATAGGTCAAAACATAAATTAACATACCATCTCACTAGTATACCTCAAAGAAGGAAAGGAAGACCTTCACTAGTATGTTCAGGACCTAAATAATACGGGGCGAACTTGTTACCATTCATTAACCGGGTACAAATCCAAATTCCGAGCTGGTAGATACTGTCAATTTCATAATAAAACCCAATATTACTTTGTTTGACCTGGGAATCGAACCCAAATGCTTCAAACGTGGCAATCGCGCTTATGACCATTAGACTAACGATGTATTTTTAAAAACTAAAATTTCTAAAGTTTCAGTTGATAAAATAAAAATATCTCCGAATAAGTCATGATTCTTCTTCATTCCTTCGATTTACTATTCAAAATCTTAACATCTACACATACAGACATGAGATGTCTGTTCATATTATACGCAGTAATAAATAGAAGGTCGACCCTCCTGGTTGCGTCACAATGTCCCTTCCCTTTATCTAGACATCTACAAGGCGCAACACGACATTAAAGGACTACCGACAACATACGCGTGTATTAAAGCGTCATTGTGTTGTGGTCCCTTGCTCTTATTCCGATGAGTCACTGACTTAGGTCTTTCTTTGGTTTTTTTGTCAAGAATTTTTGACGTACCAGCTAGTACCGTATTGTGACGTCAATACCTATACTTTGCACACAACCTTGAGATGAACTTTTCAATGGAATCAAATTAGAAAAACAAAAGTGAATAATTAAATATTCCAAAATTATCCTAAAAAAGCTTAAAAACGCTGGTACTCATGCAGAAAATGTTTAGTACATTCAAGCAGGAACTAAATAATATAATAAAGGAATATATTAGAAATGTCAATTTATCACAAATTAAACCCCAATACTAACACTTTCATAGTCAGTGTACTTTGTCTTTCTTAATTGTATATTTGTAGAGTATACAGGACTTATTCCCTAGTGCGGAAGCATTCTTTTAAGATAAAAAAATATACAATAAAAAGTGTAAACACCTCTTAAATGCCTATCAAAAATGTAGGTATAATCATAATCTGAAGTCGGTGTGAATCATCTGTCAATATACTGACAAGGTAACAAACCTAAACCAATTTTGAAAAGATTAAAAACTTTAAACCTCAATTAAGTTCAACACAACCAACCAAAGTTATTGATAAAAAATACTTGATTAACTAATGATTTATCGCTCTTAATAGGCACCGAACCCTTTTCAAACTAAAGACAGTGGTTACCAAAGGCACTCGAACAAAGTTTTCGGCAACTTGAGTTAGTTCATTCTTTATTAAAAAGTACTCTAAAAAACTTAAAGCTCACCCTTGTTACTTAAGGCGATTTACGATCGAGAAGACTTTATAAAAACTTTAATGCACCTGTTCGGTCCATTTAGCAGAGGTGACCGACTTTGAGTGCCATGTAAAAAAAGTATCCACACTGTATAAAAGTTCAACATTTTCGAATACTTTTCTTTCTCTTTTTTTGTTTCAGTGAATCGTAGATCAGATATTGCGCCGAAACTACTTCTTTAGTCTGGTTGTCCTAAACGTGACTGATAAGGTCCTTGATTTGTTTTCCAGGTTCAACAGTGTTATTGGGTTTTTCTATGAAATTCTTAGTAGCAGCTCAGATTTGTCTAATGGCAATAGGCCTGTGATTTGGTTACAGGCCTATTGCCATTAGACAAATCTGAGAAGGCCTGTTCGTGACCTTACATAAGACCTAAACATATCAGCGAACTGTAGGTGTACATTTGCACACCTCTGTCTAAATCTTTGAGACTGGTATGTGTACCTTATTTCGTGCCGAGATCTTATTTGCCGTTTGAATTGGTGCTTTCTAGATATTTTCTTGGGGGCCTATTTTCTACAGATGATGCCAAACATTCATGAATATGCGAGCGCTTCTGATTATAATATGCTTTTCTAAGGGCCCTTGGGGTTATGTTTGCGGAAAACATAGTCAGTTTATTCTCCAGGCTTGTAAGCTTAACAAGGTTAGGTAACTCGTACGAAGCAGCAAAATTAATAAAGATTAGACTAAAATAATATTACTCAGCTTCCAGTTATGAGAGCTGGTTAAGAAAAATTTGTTATTTGCGGTGGTTGGATCTAATGTGAAAATCATTTTGATACTATCTTTGCTTCTGTTTGGCCACCACAAGACCTGGGGCCAATTCTACTATTTCAATTGTATCAGAATTGTAGTTCAATGGTTAGTACTAAATTAACAAACGACATAACTGCCAAAATACCAACAATTCTGAAGTCATTAAACTACGATTTTGACAAAATAAAATAGCAGACTTGGACCTCGGAACATTAATTTTAGGGCTGCAGTCGTATACATTTTGAGGTTGCACAAGTCTGATGGCAGTCGCTTCGCGTAACATATTGATATCCAGCCGCGTCTGGTTAGACTGGAAGCCGACCCCAACATAGTTGGAAAAAGGCTCAGAAGATGATGAAGTAATAAAATAACTAGGCACACCTCTCAACGCGACCCTTGAAGTGATAATTCAAAAAAAAAACCTAATATTTAACACTTTTCAAGAACTGGGTATCGATTCCCATCACTATTGAGTACCTACTACAGCTATAACTTTAGTCTAAAGGTTGTCGTTACTCTCTGTAGATAATAATGTGGTGGTATTATTCGCGACAGCTATGTAAAACAGATATCTGCATAGATAAATCATCAGACAATAGTTTACTGTTACTGTCAAAAGGGGGTAAACATAAATATAACTCAGTAAAAATCATTATACAGGGTGTTTGGTAGAACGTTGAACATACGAAAATGGTGGTTAGTTGGGGTCATCTGCTACCCACTGGGCCCAAATTATTTAACCTTTTTACGTTATTTTTTAATTTCACAGATAATTATCAGTTTTTGTTTTAATGCAAGTCAAAGTTATGCATTGTTTTTTTTACATCTTTTTGTACTTTTAAAGACTCATAACTATTTTTGCCATTAAAATCTGTACCAAACAATAATTTTAGAGAGTCTGCTACAGTTAGACATTAATACAAAACAACATCCTGCCTGTTTTACCCGTCACAAGTAAAGATATTCGAAAAACTGGTAATTTTCTGTGAAATTAAAAAAAGTAAAAAAAAAAACGGCCATGGTCAAATAATTTGGGCCAAGTGGGTAGCAGATGACCCCAACTAACCACCATTTTTGTATGTTCAACGTTTTACCAAACATCCTGTATAGAGAAAAAAATGGGAAATCGGTGTATTTTCTTTCATCGATCTAACACAAATAAACAGTAACGTGTGAAATTGTTAGCTGATCATTGATTTGATGACAAACCAGGCAGAGTTAGTGATGTGGGTCCTACGTAATTTATGTCATGCGAGTCGAGATATTGATTACACTTTAAAGATTTTTGGAGTCGTAAGTTATAAATTTAATTGATTTAATGTTCGAGATATATCAACACCAGGTTCATTTGCGGCAAATTAATGATGGCGTTTATGGTAATATTCTTTCTGTTGCTCATTCATTATCAGATTTTGAAACTGCAGAGATTTTTTATGGCTCCTTCATCTTGATTAGAGTCGAACGCTAAATTTCTACACTTAATTTATGTCTTTGTTTTTGTATGAGAATCTTCGAATGATGCTATGTTTAGATAATCTTAGACTGTCTTAGTCTACAGTTAATTGAATGTTAATACATTGTGAGAACAAATTAATCTTGTAGTTATTTGGAAAGTAAATGTTAACAGAAATAAACACTATTTAGAAATACAGTTGATGTGTCGATCTTGTCTATCCAAATAAAAGAGGCGAACCACCGAATTATATACACGTCCAACTTGCTCAAGAGAAAATAATTAACATTAAACGAGCAATAATTCCACCGCCACTCGACCTTCCCTAATTTGACACTGGACATTATAACCTATAACTGAAACGACGGCGCCAAGACCATATCATATTATCTGAGACCAACAATCTCGAAAATATCGAATGACAAAGAATGGACTGTTTATTACGAAATAACGATCTATCGGCGGCTGTAGGCGAAGGCACCCGAAAATAAAACGATCGCTAACCAGACGTATAAAATAACAGAGAAAAAAGTTTTAGATTAGAATCGGAGTATTTATGTTAAGGAAACGATGAAGGCGCGCGTTTAAAGGTTAACGATTCCTATCAATTAAGGTTATGGGTCGAGTCAACGGGCCCTTGAAGGACCCCCGCTGTGACAGGATTTCGCACCTGTCTTGTCGGTTTAGTTTTTCACGTCAACGGCACCCAGAAGTGCTTACAGGTGCAAAATGATTGTAGGGCGACCATCGGGTTTCTTAAAATTGGATACCGATTTTGAAACTTAAAATGAGAGCTAATTAACTTGATCAGATTGTCTAAGTGCGTACTTTTTATGTTGTAATCGTCCATGGATTTATAATAGCTGACTCGGTTCTAGTGTAGTGTTGTAATCTGGAACTAACTAGTTGTTTGAATCTAATGATTTGAGTATCGGACTGCTGGTCACAAAGTCGTGGATTCGATTCGCACAGAACACAAATATTTATGTGATCAACATAAGTGTTTGTGCTTGTCTGGGTGTTTCTTTTGTATTATAAGTATGAATTTTCAAAAAAAAGGACATAATTAATATATCCACTGTCTAGTACCCATAGTACCTACAAGCTTTGCTTAGTTTGGGACTGGTGCTCTGTAAATTTTGTAGAAAATATTAAAAAAAAAAAACTCACAGTACGTAATTAGTACAAGTTGCAATTATTATAAAAAAAGTGTCCGAGTATGAGCACAAAAATGACAGTTACCCTAAACCCTCGAGTTTTTGTTATGATATTAAACAAGATTCTTATTTATGTATATGATAATTTTAATAGAAAGTGCCAGTGCCCTACTGCGCAAGAGTGGAACAAATTGCTTGCGTGATAGGGAAGTTCTCGAAAACAATTCATTTTCATAAATATTATTGATAAAATATTTATTAGGTACGGTTAAAAAATAATGTGATTTTTATGTTTACGTTGAAAAACAAAATAGATTTGTTATTTGGAGGAGACAACCAAAAAATGACATTTCTTTTTTTCATCTTTTTTTAAAAAGAACAAGAATTCTTTTATAGGCCCTTGTCTGAATTCCTACTAATATTACAAATGTGACAGTAACTGTGTCTTGTCTGTAACGCTTTCATAAACCGGTGAACCGATTTTGATGAAATTTGGTACAAAGATAGATTAGACTTTGGAGAAGGACTAAGGACAGACCCTTTATCTCAAAAAGCCCTTCGGGGTGCGGGTGAAACTACTGGTATAATGTAAATAATCTATAGTATAATTTATTTTTTATCTAAATCAATCATATTTTAGCCATATTTAAATATTTTCCTGATTATAAATAATATAAATGTTTATATTATTTATAATCAGAAAAAGACTGCCTCATTATTCTAGTGGTCCTAAGCGAGAAAAGTTTTATTGGGTTTTTCTATTAAATTCTCAGTAGCAGCTCGGAGTCTGGATTTGTGCCCGGTTAATGGCAATAGGCTCGCCCCCTATTACATGGGACCTAAAACATACCGGCGAAATGTGGGTGTACATTAGTACACCTCTGCCTAACCCTTCGGGGAATACAGGCGTGATGGTATGATATGATGATGATAAATGTTTATTTTTTAATTTGATTGTATAATTTATAAAAAGTTTATGCCAAGGAAAATGTCAGATTTTTTGTTGTCATTGAACAAAAAAATTTACATTTTCCTTGTCCTTCCTCTTCTCTTCAATACCTAACTAAATGATAACCTTTAACGTCCTTAAACAGTAAATAATTTTAATAGTAATCACATCAGGCAAGTATCTACTAAAGTAACACTTGTCGATTAATAATTAAAACGCTATAGTAATGGAGAGGCCTTGAAATTCGATTCAATCAGCCGCTATCTTAATTTAAGTAAACACTTTCGTTAAACGAGAGACACTAAATAAGTGGATCGGTGATGACATTCTGGTTTTCAATTGACTCCGTGTAATCGTGTTTGATTAGTGGAACTGCATTAAGAAAGGGGAGAATCTCTCTTGCATTAAGAAAAGAAAGTGTTTATTTTACACTAGCTTCTGCCCATGACTTTGTCCGCGTGGAAAAGTCACTTTTAATTATCGTTGTTATTTAGCCAATTAACTCAAAATCATTATAAATTATAGCCTATATGTTATTCTGATGTATACATGTAGTATTAGCGTGAAAGAGTAACAAACATCCATCCATCCATCCATCGTCACAAACTTTCACATTTATAATATTAGTAGAATGTTAGGCAGAGGTATACTAGTGCACATCCACAGTTCGTCGGAATATTTAGGTCCCGTATAATAGAAGCAATCTTATTGCAATAAACCATCTCCGAGCACAAATCCAATCTCCGACTGTTATTAAGAATTTCATATATAAACCCAAATAACACTTTGCTACCTGGGAATAGAACTTGGAACCTGTAGTGTATCAGTAGCGCTTACGATCACTACATCAATGAGGCAGTTAGGCAATAAAATATGAAATTATATAAATACTAGCTGTAAGCCGTGAGTTCTTTCGCATCGCAAAGGATTTTGTAGACAAAAGGTAGCCTAATTTGGCAAGGTTCAATCTATCTCTATGCCAAAATTCATCAAAATTGGTTCAGCGGTTTAGGCATAAAAACTTCACAAACAGACAGACAGAGTTAAGAAGTATGGCTAGAGTATAACTAGAGTTTATTTTTTATATTACTTATGTTTATATCTAAATAGAATATGGATATGAACTCGATTTATGATAATAGGCTCAACCCCATTACATGCGACTTAAAAATTGTTGCGGTGTATTGTGGTTTTTATAAAGTCCTAACTTTTTTTTATATCTGGCATAAATTATACCGATTTTAAAGAACTTTATTCTTAAATTATAAATAGTAAAACATTTGAAATAACTTCAGATTTTACTTAAATGTGAAACTTTTAATATAACCCATTAATCCCAGTTGGGGCTTATACAAATTTGATGAAACTGAACACTATTATTTCAGCATTCAAACTTTGTAAATGTAGGTCAAATTAATCCTGAATCTATTATCGAGTTCGCTGAGTTAATTTTAGTATCGAAAGTATAATCAATCAAGTGTGGTACAAAAATTATAACAATACGATTTTTACCCTTATCCACCCAAGCACTGCCCGCATATTCTTACAGAGAGTTAATTATCATGAGTACTGGCTGCTTAACATTTCATTCATGGAGGAGTTGCCGGAGAGGTACCATGGCACTCTCAGTTTCCGGTTGACGGGACATAGGTGTTTCAGGAAGTACTTACCTGTTTCGTATACGCTAGGAGCCAACGCCCGGGTATTGCGTTGACATGGCACAACGCACACTGAAAGTATGCTCAGCTTGGGCAGAGCAGTGCCGTGATCTAGAATCGGCATTGAAGAGTCAATCCATGGGCAACAGTGAGAGCACGAGGGAAGCTGCCGTCTCTTTCTGCCATAATACTTGCAAAAGAGGCAGCGAAAAGGGAGATAGAAGAATTGACCTCCATCAATCCAATGGCAACAATGGCCTCAATAAGCGGCATAGTGTTTTTCATACGCGTGCCTTCAATTAGGTTTCGAGCCAAAGCCTAGTAAATTGAAAGGGTCCAGCAACCACATCTGTCATGGGCGTACTTAATTTCACAGGTGGCTAGAACTACTCTGTGGTTTTTAGTCGACACGATTTCGACATACCCTGGCAAGATGTGGCAGGGTGTGTCGGAAAGGTAAACGATTACAAAACAGTATATGAGACAATTAAATACCACTACAGTTTCTACCCATCTTAACCAATGGAGAATAAATAAACACAACTCCACAACAAAATCGTATCGGCCATAACCCTTAACTGAATTAACACTTTGTTAAGTATGTTTGTGCCATTACTAGGTTCAACGGGGTCGAACGATTTTGAATCCAAGTGTGACCTAACAAGCTAGAGCCTTAACAAGGCAATCAAATCTGAGGCCCTATAATCTCTGGGCGAACTAACCGCAGCTTAACCGCGATCATGGAATGAATCGCTCGAACACGGCTATATTAAATTCATCCATGTTTTTTATTATTGTATGACAGTAGTAGTACTTACATTTCTGACATTCGTTGTGAAGTGTTTGTGAAGCGGTGTCCCTGTTACCTTTAACAATTAACATTGTGGCGGTTAAGAATAATCTATTTTGTTTTTTTTTTAATCAAAGTAAAATCATTATAATTACCTTATTAACTAGAACAATAAAATTATAGGTCCTTTTGAATTATCAACAATAAGGTGCACGGTTCTTCATAGAGAAGAACCAACAAGAAACTCTTATAAAAATAGTATTATGTAACAATGTTTTTTAATATTCTGTTTCTATATATTCTGATAATAATTTGAATGAATACGTTAAGTAGGCGGTCCCAATTGTCATAGTGTCAACCACTTTATATTTAAGATATCGATATTGCCCAGAGATTCGAGTCGCCTTTCCACATAATCATAGTCTACAGTTGGGAAAAAGCTACTATGACGACAGTAAGTTAAGTACTATGCTATTTTTTTTCAGGTTAATAATACATATTATATTAGGAAGCTTACGCTCTTGTGAAAGCAAATTAAACTTAAGGTAGATGAAAATACTTTTTCACCACGCAATTTACTTACTTTTTAATATTTTACCCTATCGCGTAGATTAAGCAAGAAAGTTTACAGTTTCAATTAAATCCGCTTTTTTTGTTAAAAATTTTAAAAGTTCTCGTCGGTACTTTAAAGCTCAAACTTCGTTATTTCTCCACTCATAGTTGCAATAAGCTTGACCAAACTTCTTTAAGCCTTAATTAATTTTGTAAGGGTTTATAATCTTACTTTAATGGTTAATATAAACTAGTTACTCACGGCTTTTATGGAAAAGTATCTTAAGTTTATGATATTATAATATTTTTCGCTAAAGTTTGTCTAAGACGGTAGTTTATTTCTTTCACTAATGTGATTAAATTGTGTGGTATGTATTTAGCATCTGGGATACTCCTGACTACAATGGGGTCCAATATTAGTTCTACCTTCGTAACCCAGTTATTAAGTAGGTAATTAGAAAATCCTAAGTAAAAAACGCTTTACAGACCTTTTAACATAAAAAGAACAGCTATGGCTTTAGCGTTTTTATGAAATTTTGGACTGGACAAAAATTAACTGCATAATTTCTTCGTATTCAATCGTTTGAATGAGGGTATTAATGTACATTTTAAGGGTAAAAGTTAATTCAATAACATAGCCCTATTATAAGTGTTGGACTGTGAAATATTGGAGAAAGACATCGATTTCAAACAACAGCGAAGATTAGCTCCAATACAACCTACAATTTACCTACAATATGTAATATTTTCTTACAAATTTGATCGTTTCAAGGATCGGTGGTAAATTATCATAATACACTGTAAGATTTTGCGGAACATTTCAAGTATTCACAGCCCCCAGACAACGGTTCCCTCTAAAGAATGTAAGATATTGGAAAACCCATAACGGGACCTTTATTAAAGGATAAGCTGAATAACTTTAGCGTTGTTCCCAATAAATTCTTAATATTTGTAACTTTTAAGATCAATGAAAGAGAATTAACTTTATTATATGTTAGAACATTTATTATATTAAATAGTAGCCTCATTTCATAACTGTCTCGGTAATTAAAAACGAAAACGAATCCAAAAAATAACTAACGTAATAACGTTAGTTATTTTTTTGGATAAAGGACCTGATTAAGGACTGGTTGATTAAGGACCTGGATCTTTAACGAATCACGAATACGCTTAGGCAATGCCATAAAGGTCCAGGACTTGCAAAACTTAAGCTTAGAATCTTACTATCAGCTCGGGCAGGTGTTATTGATTTTTCTGGTAGGAAATGCTCATGCGCATGCCAGTGAGTAATTATGTGTAACCATAGCCATGCCATAGGTAATAGTAATGTAAACTAAAAATATTAGTGAAATGTGAGTGCACCTACTGCAGTGCAAAAGTGGGAAATAAGAGTGTCATTACAAAGGATAAGGGGTTATCAACCGATCTGCAAGATTCAGCTGCTATAGCTGGGGTCAATCTGTGGATGGGTGACCGTTCTTAACAGATCGAGACCCTTCCATGCCTCGGAGAGCACGTAAAGCCGTTAGTCTCGGTTGTCATGCGAACAACTATGACAATCTTTAGTGGTAGCCAGAAACCCAAAAAGTCTGACAACTAGTCTTTCCTCAGGATATCGGTATTGCCCAGAAATTGGGTTGCAGAGGTCTGATGGCAGTCGCTTCGTATAAAATACTGATATTCAGACACATCTGTTTGGACTGGAAGCCGACCCCGACATAATTGGGAAACAGTCTCAAATGATGATGACTAGTGAATATCTGCGAGAGAAATAGCTTATTATCTTAAATGTCAAAATTTTACTAGTACAAATCCTCTTTAACCCTCTGCGACTGAGGTGAAATTATTGTTTATATCCTACTGAGGTGGTGTCTGTCAGACACCATTTTAAAACGTAAATTTTAGAAAAAAATATAGAGATATTATTATTTTTTTACTTTGCTTTCTTTAAGTGTTTTATTAGAAAGTAATTTATTACAAAAAAATATTATATTTAAATAAAACTCGAAGAGTTTATAACGTTTTTTATTGAGATCAAAAAATGTAGCCTTAGAAAAGGTACATTAACAAAAACTTTTTTTCTTAATGTTTACAAAGTATTTTTTAAAAACTTAACATATCTTCTAATAATAATTATACGTATAAACTTTAATAAAAAAAATCTACGAGATCCTATGATACGTTTAGGCACAAATCAGTCTTAAAATTGCTAACATTTTGAGATTCAAAATTTACAATCTTCGCAGATCTGATCTGAACATTGTAGGCAAATAGTAATTCTCGATCTTCGACCTGGCTGATTATCTTCGCTGTCACTCCCTTCTTCTTCGTTCCTCTCAATCGCTACTTCCTCTCTTCCACTTGCTTCTTCTTCTCTATCACTTGCTTCATCCGTTTCACTCGCTTGTTCACTGTCGCTCACAATTCTCGATCTTCGATCTGGCTGACTATCTTCGCTGTCACTCCCTTCTTCTTCGTTCCTCTCAATCGCTACTTCCTCTCTTTCACTTGCTTCTTTCGTTTCAATCGCTTGTTTAGTCTCGCTCACAATTCTCAATACTTCTAGTTATCGTATATGTTCTATTTTATTGTCAGAATCTTCGACAAAACCATCGACGTCGCTAAACTCCTTATCCTCCTCCAAACCTTTTAGCCAATTTTCTATTTGTTCATCATTATTTATAGGCGTTCCTCTAAAATTTCGTTCTCTGCAATATAAGCATATTTTTATAATTTGCTAGTTACCTATGTACAGTTAGCTACAAAAGTTGATAAGCAAATTCAATATTACAAATGATCCTAACACCAAAAGATCCATAAATAAGTGTCGCGCGAGTGTTCATTGTAAACTATTATTGTCAAGATTATATTCTCCTCTTATCACGACGCCTATTTGTGGAATATTTTAGAGTTATGATCATTTGTAATAATGAATCCGATAATCAACTTTTGTAGCTGACTGTACTTAACATAATAAAACATAATTATTATAATAAATAAATAAATATCCTGGGACATTTTACACGTCACCAACTAGTCCCAAACTAAGCAGAGCTTGTACTTTGGGTACTAGACAATGGATATAATACTTACATACTTTTTTTTTGTAAATACATATATTAAATACATAAGAAACCCAGACAAACACAAATACTCATGTTTATTCATCACAAAATATTTGTGTTCTGTGGGAATCGAACCCACGACTCGAACCACTAGACCACAGACGTTATATATTGGCGCTACAACAAAATTATTTATAATTTTAGTTTGTTCATGTGATTACGACTGAGAAACGTAATGTAAATATAAATATATTACTGAGGTTACGACTAGGAGACACTGGGAATAGTAAATATTTTTGGTACGTGACGTCTAATAGAATCAACGCTTGTTGCTGTACTTACGTCTGACAGACACCAGGTACTCGTACAGCCACACGTATGCACTGCGCCGCCGAGCGCGCCTTACTGTTCAATGGCGTGTACCATTTAAGGAAGGTACTGAGCGAGACAGAGCTATATCACGCCATAGTGAGAAATGTCAACGTTGCATTTGGTTCACGGTGTCTGAGAGACTACCACCTCAGTCGCAGAGGGTTAAGTCGTATTCCTCAATGCTGAGGGTCGTGGCCTTCCCTAGCAATTACTTTATCGCCAATAATTTTTCGCAATCTGTTTCGATCACCCGCTGCCTGGACGGAGTCGTGAACGCTGATGGAGAGTGAGCTACGGATCTGGTCTGTCCATCTTGTGGGACTGCAGTCTCGTTGTCTTCTTCCTTCTACTTTGCCAGTGACAATCAGTTTTTCTAGATTGTCACCTGTTTTTCTTGCCATATAAGTACCTACTCTAGAATCCTACGTAGGCAGATGGAAGATAGTCTCAAGATGATTCCGAGTTCTTTTAGTATCGACACATTTACTAGTTTTTTAGTACCTAGTTACAAATAAAGAACGGATATTTTTTATCAGTGTTTATAGATATTTTTTCTCGAGTCAAAATGGCACATAATTCCCGATAAAATACCTATATTTTCTAAACGCACCGCAGTTAGGAAGTTCGCAATAAAAGGTAAACAGGAAAATAACGGGAACATTAGTTTTCATATAAATGGAAATATAACGTTGGGTAATAAGCACTTCAACTTCAGCTTCGCAATTGCTTTTTTACAAATAGACGTTGTTCAGGGGATTGAGTTTATTTACGACATTATTCTTATAATGGCCCCGTAGTACGACCCCTGGGCCCAGTTTTAGCTGAAAACATTCGTATTGCAGCTATGGGACACATTAAAATTTAACTTTAGATGCTAAGATCTGTACTGTACATACTTTAACTTCTTTGAGAGCGTTTATTTATTCATTTTCATAATCAAAGTCAGAAATTAGGCTTTTTGTTTTGTTTGTTACTTGTGTTTCAACTTCCAAAGCGCTTTGTTCTGAATATTTTGAATAAATTTTGCAATTTTAATTATAGTTAAGTATTTGTTTTTAATGCTCAATTAGGGAGGTACTACTTTACAGACTAGTTTGAAAAGTAATTTCAACTAAATAGGTTGCAATCGGAATTGAAATCGATATTAATTTGTTTGTCTGGATGTTTTCTTATGTTATTTATATGTAAGCATTTACAAAAAAAGTGTATACGTATTATAATATCCACTGTCTAGTATTATACCCATAGTACAAGCTTTGATTAACTTGGGATTATATGGTGCTGTCCCAAAAAAAAAAACAAGTTTATGGAGGAGGAATTTGCTCACTCTTTTTGCACGATATTAACGTCACTTTGTGCATTATTGTGATAATTAAATATTTATTGAATTTTATTTATAATTATAGCATTTTACGTGGTGTTACTTTTAAATTCTTCTTCTTAGTCGGGCACTCTTGTTTTTTTTTTTTTTTTTTTGTCGGACATAGTTTTTAGCTCGAGGGAGCTTTAAAAACTTAACCGGACTAGGTGGCGAGGCACCAAATGCCTCCAGCCAGGGGCAACTTATAAACTAAGCAACACAGCTAAGGGCGTCCCCTGCGGGACACGGACCTCGGCTTAGGGCGTTGCTAGGGGGACAGCTAGGGACGGCTGGATCTGGGTTTAAATTATTTTGGGGCGAATTTAAAGCTACTGGCTCGGCACGGGCCGGCTCGAGCAAGGGACGGGGAGGATTACCGTTATGGGGTCTTCGCGACGGGCCTCGCCGGCGAGGACGGTATATCGGGCGGCGTTTTTGTGCGTGTGTTTTGAGAGTGCTAGTCACTCTGTTTGACTCCTGCGCTAGGGTAATTTGGTCGTCAGGGTAAGTGAGTGCGTGCCTTGGGCGGCGCACTCTACTTATCTGAGAGGGTTTGTAGTCTACGCTACTGACCACAAGGGGATTTGGGTGAAGGGGGGCCAAATCGAAATAGCGCTTAGAGGCGCGTTTCATAAACTGCTTGATGGTAGGCAGTTTTAGGTCTAAGTGAAGGTCCCTATTGCGCACGTACCAAGGGGCGCCCGTGGCTTTGCGCATGAATCGGTTTTGTAGGGTCTGCATCCTATGGATAGCGGGACTTTCTATGTGAGCGAATACGACACTCGCATAGGTCATGATGGGGCGAATACACATCACGTAAATTCTCACCTTGTATTTAAGGGAGAGTTTACTGCGTGCATTGAGCATGCCATGTAGACGTCCTAGAGCAAAAGCGGCGCGCGAACGCACTGTTTTTATGTGCTCTCGGAACGTAAGTCGGTAATCTAGAACCACGCCCAGGTATTTGGCTTTCTTTTCCCAAGGGATCTGTTGGCCGAAGAGGGAGATGGGTTGGGCTTGAGCGGAGAGGTCGGAACTCTTGTGAAAGAGAACCGCCGCGCTCTTGGAGGGATTCACCTCTATTCTCCATTTCCTGAACCAATTCCCTAGGGCATTGACCGAGGATTGGAGAATTTTGGTGATGTTTGTTAGGCTGATGCCGGAATAATATATAGCCGTGTCGTCAGCGAATAGAGCCAACTGCGACTTGGATCTTTTTGGAATATCGCTGGTGTACAGCGTGAAAAGGAGAGGGGAGAGCACGGAGCCCTGAGGGACTCCGGCTCGGATAGGATGGGGGGACGAGAGTGTGCCGCCCTCTATACGATAGCGAAAGGTGCGATTCGACAGAAAATCTCGAATGATGAGCACGAGACGGTCTGGCACGTTGAATGAATATAGCTTGTAAATCAAGCCATTGTGCCACACCTTGTCGAAGGCTTTCGCCACGTCGAAGAAGAGCATGCCAGTCGTCATACCGCGCTGGAATCCAGCGCTGATATGTTCGACTATGCGATGCACTTGGTGGATACAAGAGTGTTTGGTTCGAAAACCAAACTGCTCGTCGGGAATGAGATTATGGGATTCGGCAAAGTTCTTTAATCGGGCATAGATAAGCCGCTCATAGATCTTCCCAAGGACTTTGAGGAGACTTATGGGGCGATAACTGGAGGGCTCAGACCTGGGTTTACCGGGTTTGGGGATACCGATGACGGTAGCTTCTTTCCACACTTGTGGGAAGATGTTATTATTTAATGCCGCATTGAAGATGGCGGTCATCAGAATGATCAGGGAGGCGGGGAAGAGCTTAACCACCTTGTTGGTGATGCCGTCTGAGCCGGGGGCTTTCCTGGGTCGTAGGTTCTGTACGATCGACCGGACTTCGTCCGCAGTGACGGGGGGGACAGGATCGTCTGGGTCGGGGGCGGGGGAGGGAGAGGAACTTACGGGGGCCGTAGGGTTATCAGGGGACAGCGAGAGGGCGACTCTACGTTCGACTTCGGCATTCACCTCATTGAGGTGGGCCTTGTCTACAGGTAGAGTGCTAGGCGAGCATTGTGCCTCTAGACTGTCGGCTAGGCATTCGGCTTTTTCGTCGTCGTCAAAGGCGGGCCTTTGATTAGGACGGTTCAGAGGGGGCATGGTAGACTCTTGATCGGACTTGAGCTTCCGGGTCAGCTGCCAGAAGGCCTGATGGGTGGGCTCCAGGTCCTTCAACCAATTGTCCCAGCGGGCCTCGCGCAACTCACTTATGCGTTTCTTTACAGCACGCTGTAAATTGCGCATGTGAGCGCGGTTCGGCTCGCAAGGAAAATTGTCGTACGCTCTGATGGCCGCGTTCTTCTCCGTCAACAAGCCACGCACATCCTCCGGCAGATTCCAGCGGTTATCAAACTCCTCTGGAATCTGTCGTGAACATTCGTTCAACAGGGATTGTACGTGGTCGGTGAGGGAGTCGATCGCGCCCGTCGCGTCGGCAACTGACACTATAGAGTCGGGGATGGCATCCAGGTGAACGGATGAAGTCGACTTGAGGCGTTCCTCGAGTTTCCTCCAATCCGTTATCACCTTTGTTGGAGCGGGCTGACCTGGATCTGAGGGGGCAAGTCTGGGGCCTAATACTAGGATCACAGGTCGGTGGTCAGAGTCTAACTCTTGTAGCGTCTCTAGAGAGCGTAAACCTAAGTTTACGTTCTTTAAGAGGGCTATGTCGAGTACGTCAGGTCTGTGGTTTACGTCAGCGGGATAGTGGGTGGGCATCATTGGGGCGATGATATCATAATTTAGCAAGGTGCTCAGGTTATCAAGCTCTCTGCCTCTCTGGTTGTTCGAGTGGCAGTTCCAGGCGACATTTTTCGCGTTAAGGTCACCTGCTATGATAACTGAGTCACCTAAGCCTAAGAGGGCTTCTAAGTCGGGACGTATGTAAAGCCTAGCACTGCTAGGGGGGATATAAGCGGATACGATAGTTATCGGTTGATGGGCACTCTTGTCAGAGTGGTCGTGGTAATAACGATGGTGTATTCACTGGGTTCTCGACGGCATCGTTCTGTCCTCTGAGCGCCGCGGCTTTTGAAATACTTCGCCACTTCTGACGATTAGTGGCGTTGCGAGAGCACTGGACCATTGTGGTCTGGGTAGCCTTCACAATAAGGTCCGTCCAGCGAGTTGGAGATCGGCCGCGAGCTCGTCTTCCTTCAACTTGGCCCTGGATGACCAGCCTTTCCATGGAGTCCTCGTTTCTAGAGATGAGTTACTTTTAAATACAGAAAAATAAAGTTTAAAGTAAAATAATTCACGCATGCTACTATTGAAATAGAAATACGTCACAGTCATATCTTTTCAATCCTTAAATTAATTCTTCACCTGATACGTTCTGCCTAATAGATGTATATAAGTGTAAGCACATTATAATTTGTATTCTCAAATAATTCACTAGCAAGTATAAAAATACTAATACCTCAAATAAATAATTAAGTACAGTAAGCAACGAAAGTAGCTGAACATGTTGCAATTTTCAATATGATTTTTAATAAGTGTGAAGTTACTGACCTGTGAAGGTTATGCGAAATAATTGCATAGATGACCATTCAATATTCAGGTTACCTTAATAGAAAAAACCTCTGGACAAGTTTTGGAGCTGTGATGTTTAAAAAATTTTGTTATGTTCAGCGACTTTCGTTGCTGACTGTACATTAACTTATGTCTTAGTACTACATACATTTCTTTTAACAAATTGATAGCCAAGCTAATGTGAGGCTTCTTATTACTAATAGTATCACTTTATCTCTATTTACTCAATAAATAATCACTAAGCCTTAGCTTTGAGTGATTCTTAGTTGGTAAATAATTATACAAAATTCGCTTTTAATGTAGTTTGGTTAGAGTACTTGAAGAAAAAGAAAATTGATTCTATTACAACTTTTTGATATTTCTGATGTGTTATTCAAACGATGAGAATTGTTTTTAAAGAAATCTGTAATGTAAATTCATTTATTTATTTTTAATTCATGTGTATAACTGACAGGATCGTGGGTAATATAATAATACAGCAATGACATATTATACAGGATGATGTAGCACCTCCTACAATCCATATAAATTTTCTAAATCTAGAAAAAACTACGACAACTTCCGAGACAACTACCTCAAGCCCCATTTAAAAGGGTTAGAGCGAACATCATCTTCCGACCCTTTTCCCAACTATATTGTGGTCGGCTTACTGTCTGATGTAGCTGAATGTATCAGTATTTTACACAAAGCGACTGCTATCAGACTTCTGCGACCCAATTGCTAGGTAATCCTGATATCCTGAGGATAGACTGGTTGTCAGACATTTTGGGCTTCTAACTACTACTACCGATTGTCATAGATGTTCGCATCACAACCGGGACCGACGACGGCGTTCGTGCTCTCTCAATGTTTTAAGAATGGCCAAGCATCCACAGACTGACCCTGGCTAGCGCAGCTTAAGCTTGTAGATTAGTTTAGCGTTTGTGATCAGCGTAGTTATAATTTAGCGATAGACATATAGAGAACTTATGGAAAATTTTGATGTTGATTTGATTATGTCAAACTGACGTACAGCCAACGTAGAGATATGTTACCTAGGGTAAACACTAGGATTACCAGTTTATTCGTGTTGTACCATGCATCGCTTGCATCCATCGCATTTAAATGTTTTTTTTTTGTATAGAGGCCAGCACATCAAGCTACCACAATCTGTCAAATTTATTTGATTGATTATTAACTTTAAAAATAAAATTATAAGGTTCATATTCAATTGGAAAAATTTGACAGTTTTGAATAGGTTGACTTGCTGGCGTATGTACATTAAGCAAGATGACTGTACTTATGGATTGTACTATGATGTCTATTTGAAGGGTTAATACTAGGAATACATACTAATAAAAAACTACAACAGTCTAGTTATCTTTTTTGTACATCTGCATAAGTATTTAACAAGAAAATATGTACCCCATTTTCAACCCTTCAAAACTGACATAAATACAGCTATTATCAAAAATACATTCAAACATAAAATGCATTACCGTATTCTCCAAAATAATTGCTGAATATAAATTTATACAGTGTGTCACCACAACCGCAGTAGAACAACAGTTGCCCACTGTGCCAAATCCGGAGCGTATCTGACAAAACCGTGTCCAACGGGCCAGTTGCACGGATAGCAGAATTAGTGCATAAATCCCAACTACGTTGTTGCTGAGATTAGTGTTCCTGATTCAACTTTATATCTGTTTTTATGAAGTGATTCTTTGTAATGTTTCGGTCCAGATTAATTTTTAGATACATACGAACCAGAACCAGCTCAATACACTACTCTATGCAACAAAAACAAAATATAAAAGCTTAGAAAAAACTGACACCGTATTTAGAAAAACAATACCTATTTAAAAACTTATTTTCTCAGAAAAATACATTACAAAGATCATTTCAAAAGTATTTATTCACTTTAAACTTTTATCTGAGGTTAATGCAATAAATTACTTATGCCGTGCCATTTAAACTTTTCAAACTTATCTGTTCATTACTTTATTAAACCACATTATAATTCGAATAAAATAAGCCGCATTCGAATATCACACGAATGATCAAAATATTTCAACTTAATTTTCGAACAAATGGACAATTGGAGCGAATGTTACTTTTATGAAAGCTATTTATTGCGGATAGCACAGATATTCCTGGTTGCCCGGACATGTCACCAAGCGGACAGGCTGCGCTGTCCACATTTCCACAGCCCTGAGGCGGGAAATAGTTGCGATTTTGTGTTTATTTTAGGTAACGCCTTTGAATTATTTGGACCACTGTGCAAGCTTATACATTATAAATGTGTTTGACTGAATTGACTGTGTTATAATATCTAATATTAGAGTATCATAGTCATGGAATATTAATTATTTTTACAAGGTGTCAATGATTAAAAATATAATGTTTATTGTCCATGTGCATCTTATTTTATTTATTTATAAACACGGTATATTTTCGTTGTATGATAAGTAATAGGTAAGTGCTAATCTCAACCAATTCGATTTTATATAATTGAGAAAAAATAGTATTATTTATTTTATAAATTATTTTCGAAGGACACAGATAATACTTAGATGGTTTGATATACAACTTTTTATGAAATTTAAGGATAGCGTTTATTATATTAGTAAATATTTATTTTACTGTTTCATAAATTCAATGGTACAGTAGTCAACAAGGTGTGTAAACTGGATCTAGATTGCATATTATATTTTTATTAATGCTATTATATATACACTCACCATAATATACTTTATACATAATATATTGAATCACACCTTCCTAACAAAAACGTTAACATAATCAAAACAGATATAATATCAACACATTTGAGATAATTTTATTCAACTGTTCCATCGCTTATCTAATGCTATGCTGTAAAACATTATATCTGCAAGCTTGCAAGCGAAGCTAAACATTCAAACTGATACAGCAGCAGTTTACTGTCCAATATCCGGGAGAGTCGTAGTTTCCGGCCACCGAGCCGTCCCTCCCATCTGTCGCATGTTGCACTCACCAATATTATAGATTTTACTATACAATAACATTACTTCGCTGAATTTCTGAGTGCCTAGTATATTTACGGGCGAATGATATTTTAGTGGTGGGTTAATACTGTATAGGCTACGACGAATGTTTCGTAATACCTAAATAATAAAAATATTATAAAGCTAAAAATATGTTGTCTGTACTTTTTTAAATGTATAATTTAAATGATATCATCTTGAAGAGTATCTTGAAGGCTGGTTGGTCGCATTATAATGGCTCTAAAACCCTAAAAAAGAAAATACTGGTCTACTACAAAGATTTTATGGTATATTTTTCTTTGATTATAATTAGCCTCACGTAAATTAATTACTTAAAATAAAACCTCACCTTTCAACAAAGACAAAATAATTCCACAGAATAAATTTCAAATTTCGAATTTGAACGTTCAAAGAGTATTCAGAGCCAGTGGTATTCACGGGCAACCGTTGCGGTCTAGTCTAAAGAATGTTGAATTTAGCTTTCAAAACTTATAGAAATCGTTGCAACCGGTAGCGGACGGAAAAGGCGTCTTTCACTGGATATTGAAGGGCAACTTATTTTGCCTCGGTCTTATACTTTTCCTAAGAATATCTAGATTCGTAATTAACTAATCTCGAGCTAATTAAAATGTCAACTCCATGGCGTATATTCTTGCAATATTAAAAATGGTAATAGAATTTTTCTACTGCATTTCTACCCAAACTTAATTAATTTTAATAGAAATAATGTTCTGAATGTACTTGTAATTTAGAAGTCTAGCAAATACGTTTTAAATGAAAAAAAAACTATAACACAAGAACGCACGCGCTATTATTACCATTTTCAACTTTTGAATCTCGCATACAGATTTTAAACATTAGTACTTGTCTCCAGTAATTTTTAACCCATTTTGCGCTTGGCTGTTGCGAAATATTATTTGAGCGTTATTCCTGTGACGTCACGTGCATCTGATTCGGGACGTCCCGCCCCGCTGCCTCTTGGGCCATTAATCATTGGGACTGTCTACGTGTCGACCTGACTGGGCCGACTCTACGCTTTGGTAGGTGGTGTTACACTACTCTAATTGTTTCATAACATGGATTGTTGATGAATAATCAATTGGTGGGGGGTTATTCTGATTATAGGTAGGTGCCGTCTGGGAGTGTGCAACTATAGGAGTGAACGGGATGAAGTCCTATGAGTTGGGATAGCAGACTGTCACTCCACATTAGTTCGGCGTTGCAGTAATTTAGGCTGTCAGTCAAGCGTAACGATGTTTTGCTCATCTGTTATGGACGTTTACATTAACGCAGTACATACATTATGTATATACATATAACTAAGTATTATGTTTACAATAATTTCCTACGTTGAATATTGGACGGAAAATTAAAATAAATAAATGATCCGTAGATCTACATTAACACGTAATTTCATAGTCGTGTAACACCAGTTTCAAGCAGTTTTATTTAGTTCAGTCGTATGTGCATAAGAAGCAGAAATGAAAGTGTATTTACTTCCTTGAGTTTCGCAAATAGAAAAAAAAAATGTTTTTCTTCTAATGAACCACTATTTTTTAAATTTCTCTGATGTACTTATTTAATTAGCTGGATAGCATGATGGACTATAATCCAATCATTTTTAAAGCAGAGCCGTGCTCAGCAGTGGGCGAGTACCTATATAGGTAGATGATGATATAATTATGTGAAGGTTTGTAATTAGCAATTTATTAATAACATGTTCTTAAAAATTATGTCTATTAGTCTGTAAGCCTTCTGTAAAATAAAAATTAAAAATATAAAAATAATGTCATTTTTTTTAATTAACAGAACTGTATTCCTCGGCTAAGCACAGTTCACCACGGTACATTTAGATCCAATTGCCATTAACCAGGCACAAATCCGAACTCCGAAGTACTACTGATATTTTTATAGAAAACCCAATATATTTTTGCTCGACTTGAGAATTGGTGCAGCAGTTGTGCTTATGACAACTAATCAATTATTAAAAATTCTGATTGAATTAGTGATTTTTACTTAGTATTCTGCAGCTTATGCCGAAATACACGAAGACTGTGAAAAACAAAATAAGTATTAGGTATAATATAAGCAAATATAACATCACAGAAATTTTCCAAGTACGTAATACGTCATAATTTCCTGTGCAACTCCGCCACACTTTTATGCTCCATCCTTTTGCTTGCTCATATGATATTTAAGTTACTAATGAATTTCTACCACGCCTTATTTCGGCTCCCGACCACAACTCCCAATTATGACGTAACGTAATACCGAACAGTAGTTGGGTATCAGGTAACATGCCAAGTTTAATGAATTTTGGCACTGGGCGTTGCAGCGGGTCTTTAAATTTAGACTTATGGCGTCGCGTCGATGGCGTCAATTACATTTTTTTATTATACAAATTTTTGTTTGTCAAAAAACATTTTAATGATTAATATGTGAATTTTAATGAAGTTTCCTTCCTATATTTTGTTAATAATCTAAAAAAAGTAAATAAAATCTATTATTATTAGTTCAGTAATATAATATAGTGTACCAAAGCTACATTAAATATTTATTAAGAAATATCTTGCATCAACCTCACGCAATTATAGGATGGATATGTGCGTGAAAGAGACATGAAAAAAGGAAGATGGCGTCGGGGACTAATTATTATTATGATGGTGGTTTTCTTAAGTTTAAAAATAAAAAAACAGCGTTTTCCAAGAATAATTCCATTTTATTTCACATCCCTGTCCCACAATTATATTCCTGATTTTATTTCGATGTTTCGTTAATGATTGATACTAATAAATACTTCAAAGTCATCAAATAAAAATTTATCGCCCGTAACTTGTTGTTTATTCGTTACAAGTAGCTATCTCGTTTGATATAAAAATCGTTACATATTATCTACAATTTACTTTAGTTGTACAATAATGTGCTTTAGGTTTATATATTAAAGTATATTTTTGTTTGAGTACCAGCACATCCTAAAGACGGAAGGGACATTAATTAATTAAGCAACAATATTAAAGAAAACCGAAGTTAAAGAATGTTTGGAACTGAGGGACTTCGAATAAAGTTCATAAAAACTTACTTGAATACTGCTCTTTACATTTATAGATACAATTTATTTGAGATAAGAGTGTATACCTTTACTTACATTCCTTTACAATTTGTCTCTAAAGCTCCCTTTAGAGGGGTAGGTATTTCCGTATGAAATGGATGTTAAATTAATTAATTTTTGAGTTATAACGAGAATGTTTAATTTAATTACGCACTTCGAGTATTATGCTACTGTAACGTCTTGTAAAGACTTCCTTATTTGCGAATCATTAGGAATTTGGCAGAGTCCCTTTTTGGTATGTTTTGTCTTAATTTTAACGTCATTAATTAACATTAAAACCCATTTAATTTTAAGAAGTTCATCTTTACCTAGCAAGAGATTAAAATTACGAATGGGTTTGTTTGGTTACTATTACTAATATTTATTTCATACGTTTATTTATTAATATACATTATCTTATAGGTTAGGCACCCACAGACATCCAAAGTTCGTAGGTATGTTTTTAGGCCGTACCTGTACCTAATGGGGGACGAGACTCATGCTATTATCCGGACACAAAACCAAGTACTCACTAGACTAACGAGACAGTAAAATGAAATTAATTTTAAATTATTTGTTTATTAATTTGGTTACTATTAACATGAACAAAGCTTTTTGCTAACGCCGACTATATTTTGGGACTACTTTCGAAACTGACATCGAAATGCAATTTCAAATATCGATCTTTTATTACATGACGTGTACACTATCAATCCATTAATCTACCAGTATGTCCAAAGTCGGCTAATTGGGGACACGGTCCTGTACACATGTCTCGACATAACTGGGCCATGTTTTTCAGCCTTAATGAACAATTTTCTACCGATTGACATACGAAAAGTAAGTGTATCAATACGTTGTTACAACAATTTCAGCAGAAATCTTTCCAGGGAAACAGGCGGAAAATGACTTTGGAAAATTTGGGCCAGTTACCTCAACTAATGAGGCTGACGTCCACCATGACTCCCCTAAACAAGAACAGGAAAGGCGTAGAGTAGCTTATAGAAAAATCTAATAATAATTTCATGTTTTTATGTTCAGAGGTTTAATCAATACTGAATTGTTAAGATAGTTAGAAATATTATATAATTGGTCGAGAAGATAAGATACATGAATTAACTGAACATATTAAGTACTTGAAAATCATCATAGCTTAATTAGAGCAGTTTATGCTTATACCAGTGCATATACTGTAAAAATTGGCTCGGTACCTCGGCCTCTACCGAGACCTAGCCTACTAAGCTATCGAGATCTTGGCATGTGATGTCTATTTTTTCTTGCATAATGTGTATTGCAGCAACTCAGCAAAATGTATTCGTCGTCAACCTATAATACTGTCCCACTACTGGGCACAGGTCTCCTCTCAGATTGAGAGGGACTAGGCTATAGTCCACCACGCTGGCCTAGCGTCGAGAAAAATCTCTAAGCCATGCAAGTTTCCCCACGATGTTTTCCATCACAGTTTAAGTGAGTAATAATTAATTATTAATACGCACACCATTTCGAAAAGTCAGGTGTGTGCGTTGGATTCGACTTCGAGACCTTTGACTTGCTAGTCCAGTGGTCATATCAATAGGCATCCTTGATTTTTCAAAATGTATTGATGAGAAATAACTACATAGTCCTTTAACCGATATAACTTACTTCACATTTTAGTTCATTTCCACACAATTTAGCCTTACCTTCTCCAGTATTATTGTGTTACGTTAATCGTAACATACATTCAACTGCTCCATACCACGTTGCTCCGTCTTCCGTGATGCAAAAGTTAACACAACAGGCCCGTGATAAACGATTGACTCAATGACTTGAAAAAGTAACGCCCCAAAACGACGATCGTGGTCCGACTAACGACGTCCATTATCCGGCGATATCACGAGAACGGCTCGATCGGTGCTTTTCACTTGCTGCGATTTGCTCCAGCCTGAAGTGCCGCCCAAATGAGTCTAATTTGAACGAATTGGACGACTCACGATCAACGCTTCTGTTGTGAATACGTGCTGAAAGTTTCTCATACCTATGGACCTGATTTTGTAAAGAAATGTTCGGAAAAACTGTTACTTGTAACTTAATACTAAACTACGGTTGTTGAACAACTGAATAGAGTTTTTGGAGTTACGTTGCGATGGGAAACTTTCGATTTTTATGATATATTATTGTGACCTTTTTTGAAGTGCTAAATAGGATATTTCATAAAATTTTTCGTAGTTACCAACTTAGATTTATAGAAATAAATATTTATTTTTCTTACTTATTTTTAATATTCTACATATTTTAGTATCCAGAGAGGTTAGGTATAGGTTTAGTTCGCTGAGTCGCGGTGAGTCTACTGTAAATTCGATATAAAATATAAATTATAATAACATAGGAAATGTGGTGGTATCTTCTCACACGAATATAATAGCAATGTAGATACTACCACTCTCAAAATTTATTAATTATCATCATCGACTCATATACTGTTCCACTGCTGGGCACGGGTTTCCGCTCAGGATGAGAAGCGGGGCTACAGTCCACTACGCTGACCTAATGCGGGTTGGCAGATGTCACACGCCTTCGAGAAAATCTCTCAGGATCATGCAGGTTTCCTCACGATGTTTTCCTTCACCGTTTAAGCGAGTGATAATTAATTATTGATATGCACACGATTTTGAAAAGTTAGAGGTCCGTTCCTTCGTTTCGAACTCAAGACCTTTGACTTGCCAATGGTCATACCACTAGGCTATCACTACTTTTTATATATTACTAGCTTTTACCCGCGACTTCGTACGCCTAGACTTAGTAACAGAATTGTTGTCGGTCATTCAAATCCCGTAACCTATTAGTTTTTCGGGATTTCCGGGATATTCCAACATTTTTCTGGGGTAAAATATATCCTATGTGTTATTCCCGGTCACTTACTATGTGTGTATGAAATTTCATTCAGATCCCGTAAGCTATTCGTTTTTCGGGATTTCCGGGATATTCCCACATTTTTCTGGGGTAAAATATATCCTATGTGTTATTCCCGGTCACTTACTATGTGTGTATGAAATTTCATTCAGATCCCGTAAGCTATTCGTTTTTCGGGATTTCCGGGATATTCCCACATTTTTCTGGGGTAAAACATATCCTATTTGTTATTCCCGGTCACATACTATGTGTGTATAAAATTTCATTCAAATCCCGTAAGCTATCCGTTTTTCGGGATTTCCGGGATATTTCCACATTTTTCTGGGGTAAAATATATCTTATGTGTTGTTCCCGGTCACATACTATGTGTGTATGAAATTTCATGCAAATCCCGTAAGTATTTCTCCTATATCCGTTTTTCGGGATTTCCGGGATATTCCGACATTTTTCCGGGATAAAAAGTAGCCTATACTTTATTCCCGGTTACATACTATTAGTATACCAAATTTCATTCAAATCGGTTCAGCCGTTTTTGTGTGATTGGGTAACAAATAAACAAACAAACAAACATCCAAACATTCACATTTATAATATGAGTATGATATCAGTATAGAGTTTATTTCCCTAGTATAGTAATCAATCACTTAACATTAAGTGAGAGCTCGGCTCGGCTATGTCAATAATTTTAACCTTTATCGTATATTGTAACAGAGTTGCCAAATAAATAAATCATATTTCTTTAGGTCATTCATCAAAACTCAATCTTACTTTATTTAAAGACTTTTTTGCTCTATAATATTCATTTTCTGGTTTCTTTACCTAGGTACTTGAAAATGAAGTGATTGTTGTGTTTCGACTTTACTGTTATGTAAAAGTTTAAATTTTATGAAGAAACGATTCGACCGATACATTTTTTTTAAAATCCTGGTCAATTCTGCCAGAGAATTCACCAGGATTAAAAAAAATGTACCGTTCAATTTAAAAAAAAATTCAATCAATTTAACAAAAATGTGTTTAATCCTTTTGTTCCAAAATTTTTACATATTTCCTTAACAATACTCCTAGTTGCCACCAGTTTTATATTCTCCGTATTTATAAATAGCTTAAGTTAAAATTATCCTAGTAATTAATTCAAACCTTCCCTAAAGCGTAATCATGTAAGCCGATCATTATAGCTAGCTCCTCTGACTCAATTACCATTAAAACAAATTTCATGAAATAATCCCAATTAATATCAAATCATTATTAATAATTAATACTACAAATTGTTCTGATCCTACGGACCAAATTACTCCGAAACATAACTCTTTCATTTCTAAAACATTTTGTTCATCATTTAAGTGAGATAACGATTTTATAGGAGCGTGAAGCTTGTCGGGTTCGATTTCCGAAACACAATTTCTCAGTGGCACAGAATGGAAGGAGCACAAACGACGAACCTCGTTAGTGCAAAGACGCCGCTCATTGGATTAATTAGTTCCCCGTTCGAAGGAACAAGCCGACATACTTTCGTAGCTAGTATATTCCCGCCAACTCCAAGAGAACCCTTATTGTTCAAGACGCTTCACATTTTCATGTATATTTTAAGTTAGCCGCGTAGCAAGTCTTCGCAAGTTCCCTGTTACCCCCTTAATCCTTTAACAATGTTAGAGGAAAGTATTCAGCATGCCTTAAGGAGTTTCCACTTTGTTTAGTATGAATAGTTAATTAAGAATTAATTGAATTTTAAAGTAAATTATATTATTGTTGTTAATTTTGTATGAGACTTGTTTGGGGTTACTAAGAAAATTTGCAAATTTCAAACACCCTTTTGTTGATAATATTTTGGTTAATAGGACCCTTAAATGTCATTTAGTTTTATCTGATAGTACCTACTTATTTGTTCCCTTGAAAATATTTGACTTTCATCTGAAGTTACAAAGGTTAAGCAAGTAAGCACAGTGACAATTTAACGAAGGAAAGAGCAATTTGAGTGGGTTTAGTCGCCTAATTTCCGATTACATTAAGAATCAAGCATATATCTAAATAACTTTTATGTGGCAAGTTCAGCTCATGCTACTAATAATAATAACTGGTGGTAATATCTAAGTATTGCCTAATATTCAGCCTCTAAGCAATAATGTGCTAACTTTAAATGTAAGCACATTCTTGTGTTCCGGTTTGAAGGGCAATGTAGCCTGTGAAATTACTGGTCATATGAGACTCAGGGTGACTACTAGTACAGAGGCCAGAACATCAAGCCACCATAATCTGTCAAATTTCTTTGATTGATTTTCAAATTTCTTTAATACAGAACATTAAGGTTCATATTCAATTGGGAAAATTTGTCGGTTTTGGATAGCTTGAATTGCTGGCGTCTGTACTACTGTTGTGGCCGGTGTCTATACGCTACAGCTGTCGCTTTTCATCACGGGGCCCGTATCTTTGTTTGTCATATTATAATATTAAAAAAATTGGTTATTTTATAATTTGTCTTACAAATAAAAAGCTTTTGTTTACTTCCAAACTGTAGTGAAGCAAAATCGTGTGCAATAATACTAATCGGGAGTAGAACTTCAAAAGGCGGTGATGATCACAAAGTCGTAATCAGAGGAGGTAATTTGATTCGCTCCACTTTTTACCCAACCAAGTGTGGACGGTCGCAATGTGTGAAGTGTTTCGCACGCCCTGTGACGTCGCCTTTGTCGGTCTATTATATACACAAAGACCAAGCGACCTGTTTATAACAGAACGTAGAAATGATTTGAGTATTCTAGTCGACAATAGTCGGCAGTGTTAGCTATATGACAATTGGACTGCCAAGTCAAAGGTCTTGAGTCCGAATCCAAGGCACGCACCTCTGATTTTTCGAATTCGTGTATTAATAATTAATTTATCACTTGCTTAAACAGTGAGAGAAAACATCTTGAGGAAACCTGCATACCTTAGAGATTTTTCTCGACGGTGTGTGAAGTTTGCTAACCCGCACTAGGCCAGCGTGGTGGACTATAGCCTAATCCCTCTCATCCTGAGACCCTGACTGGGTTGATGATGAGTCGACACTATGGTACACTAGCTGTTGCCCGTGGTTTCACTTGCATCTCAAAGGACATTTTGAGACAAAAGGGATCCATACTGTTCTGCAATCTATCTCCGTACCAAAATTCATTGAAATAGGTTTAGCGGTTAGGGTAGCGATAGATAGAGAAGATAGATTAGACCTTGGAGAATTACATAAGCATAGCATTTTGTCTCAAAAAACCTTTTGGCATGCAAGTGACAAATAGCTTGGGATAAATGTAGGAAAGAGAAAGGTAGTATGATGAAATTTAAGGGCCAAAATTCACAATTTACCTTAAACTCTAATCTCCCTATAAAAAGTAAAACAAAAAATAACGAGTACCTGTCATCGTATCTTACAATCTAGGAGAAACAAACATTATTCTTAAATCAATTTAAAAAGTATCGTACAGAGCCCGCTAACCATAAATATGTCCCAATGGGCTAGACCCGACGCTCTGTCCTATTTATTTAATCTACGACATACGAAAGTAGCTGACACATGGACATCAGTCATTCCGCCGGTCCGTCGCGCGTGGCTACAAAAACAGATGCCTAACTGTGTACTCATATAAAAACTGTAAAGGGCAGTCGGGTCGTACCGATTGTCATGGAACAAAAGGTCCCCGACCATGACATAACAGGCCATAATTAATATTATTAGCTGTCAACGACAGAAGATTCTTATTCTTATATTTCGGGGACACTTTCATTTATTTGTTCATTTGCAGTATTCTTTTGTTCAAGTAGTAAAATGTGGTCTAGTCAGATGATAAAACAAATTAAGTTTATGCAAATGTACTCTGTTATATTTGATGTATACTACTTACGAATTTTGTGAGAGTTTGGGTGAATTAATATATAATATATATTATTATAAGTTGATCTTTTAACTTTTATCAGAATAATTTAAAAGGCTTTATATAAATAGGATTCTTATCCTCTTCTTAATCTCGTCCAAACTACGGGTATGTTAAGATTTAACCAAATTTCACTGATACTGGATCGTCAAATGTGGCAGAGTATGAGTATTAATTCACGAAGCGACTGCCATGAGACCTCCGCAGCCCTATTTTTGTGTAATACCGATATCCTACGCATAATCTAGTGTTCAGGTTTCCGGGCTCCTGACCACGATTGTTATAGATTCGTATGACAACCGGGAACGACGGCTTAAGGTACTCTCCCATCCATATACGGAACACGGTAAGCGCAGCATAACGTTGTAGATTGATTGGTCAACGTAGTAATTAGCCAAGAGCCCCTAGAACCACACGTACAGATAGTATACCACTATAAATAACACGACAGACTGCAACAGACGTCAAATCACATTACTTAAAAAAACAACTTAAAACTCCTTTTAATTTCGACATTAAAGTTTTTAACATCCTACGTGAAACAAGAACCTTAAAAACAATAGACAAATATCGAGCGACATAATGTGTTTTTAAAAGAATGTCACCATATGGCCGACGGAGACAATAAAACGGGTGATAATATCAGTGACAGTTGGTTTCAAGATTATGGCGCTAATTATTACTTCGAAAGCATTTATTTATCGTTGTTGTCGAATACAATATTATTTCAAGGATATTTTTATTGTTTATCAAATAATTTGTCAATTGCTATATCAACTTTAGGAATATTTAGGAATATTAATACTTTACGAATCGGTAACACGCTATAAAGGAGTAACTACATTTATTCAGCTCGATTCAGCTTTTGTCCATATAGAGCACCAGTTTTGATGCGTACGCATCCGTTCGCCCTCCTCAGCTGAAAGGACTCGTATGGATCTCTTACAAAAATGGTGTCTTTCATGGACAAAAGCTGAATTGAGCTGAATAAATGTAGGTACTGCCTGACTCAGAATGCCAGTCAAGTGTAGGTTGCTAAACTTCTTACACCTTTGTAATAAAGCTGTATGGAGTCGCTTTGTGTCTGTGCAATTATTTATTTTAATTATTTTATTTATATTTATATATACTTTGTTGCACACCAAGTGACTAAGTAATATACAGACATATAATTTTGTATTTAAGACATACAATAGGCGGCCTTACCGATTTCTTCCCGCGATTTCTTTTTTATTGCGATCATACTGTAAGTAGACCGATACAGATAATCCATGGTGCAGATGTGCGGATTCAAGGAGCAAATTTTACGACGGAGTGTAGCTTCTGTGTCTGGTCGTGTGGTTCTGTTAGATTAGCAGCAGCCCTAAATACTGTGGTAATGTTTTAGCTGCAAACTTTGAAAAAATCATAGGCACTTAAGTAAAACTTATTCAAAGAAGTCTAGAAAATTAAAAGTTTTTAGTCCTTCTTTCTCTAGATTAAATCCAAATTATTACGAAAGCCTAAAAACATTGAAACTGAAAATTCACTTTGAAAAAGTTTATTGAAAGAGTTGCTACGTAATTAAGAGATTACGTATTTTATAGACGAAAACGTAAAAAGATTTTTAGAATGAAAACGAAAGAGTTAATGAAGAATATTGCCTCGGGCGGGTCAGCTCCTTTCAATTTAACCATAAAATCGTGATCTTACTAATCGGAATATTATGTTCCAATTCTTTTATAGACACGAATCTTTGAATCTTGCGTCATTTTATAAATATCTTACTAAAATTATTTTAGGGATGAAATAAGACAATTTCATCTAAAATCAGCACAGGCATTTCTTTATAGACACAAGATTTTTTTGTTTCTGAATATATTTATGAAAAAGAAACTGACTGACTAACAAATTCCTTCCTTTAATTGTATTAATAAATATTTATGTTGGGGAATTTCACATTTGCAACTTCGCGTTGTCAATCTATGTTAATATTCGTTTATGGTGAATCTACCTCAATCGACATCTAACTAGTCATAACTAGACTAGGCACTTCTTTCACCCCTCTTAAGAGAAGTAGGGCATAGTGGGAGTAATTCCACTCAAATTGGAGCTGCCCGGCTGAGGAAGTACGGTCGACAAAAGATTTAAGTATACAGGCAGCTAATTAAACATCTGTGTTTTGTTAAAGATTTTGTAATAATGTATCACGCAATATGTGTCAAAACGCAGGTATTGTAAGCTGCTCACACATCAAACCCCTTGACGGGTAATTATTTGAATCACAATCTATGTAAAGAGGCAGATTTCGTTCCCTACCTGTATACCAATCCCTTTTGTTGACTGTACCTCTGCCTTGCATGAAATTGAAGTGAAATAACACTGCTTTGAGCTGTGTTGTGTTCCTTACGGTGAGCAAAGTTACCAGTGTTCCGCGAGGAAACGTGGTGTTGGCAGTGGTTTTACCCTTATACTGCCAACTCAACTATTCCTCTTTCGTTTTACAGGGTCGCAAGGTGTTGCAAGCGTCTCAATTTCCATTGCAACTTAATTAGTTTTGAGACCTTCTCTAAATTATTGTATTTTTTCGTACATCACACACAAGATTTTGTTTTATGCCCACTTTTGTGCACAGTTGTACTGTACAATACGTAACTGTCTGTGAATATACAGAGGCTATGGTAACCGTTCATCACCAGGTGGTCCGTAATCTTGTTTGCCACATTACTGGTATAAAAAAAATTGTTAACAAACCCTTACCTTACAAAATAGTTCTTGTAGTAATAATTCTAGTAAAAAAATAATATAAAAAATAAATAAAATCTTTGATCTTTACAGATAAGAAATATTTAGAGATCTAAGGGAACTAGTTTCGTGAATTCGCAAAGGATTTATTTGTCAAGTTAATCTTTGGGCTTAGACGTAAGCGTTCTCATTACAGTTGAACAAGCGAGCGTTCTGACATAGTGGGCTATATACGCAACTCCTCTGAATATAAGGAGCTTAATTTTCTTAGTTTGGTATATAATAATACAATTTTGCAAACACGCTAATGCTTCTTCAAACGCGTTACTTGTACCTAAATGAATATATAGCCTGTTATAGACATACATGTCTATCAGGATAGTGGTTGGTAATTCAGCTTTCTTGTTTAATAAGATTTCAAATTTATCTACTTCAGAATAATAATTACGTCATCCATATCTGGATCCTGTATTCCCCAGGTTAGGCAGAGGTGTATAATTCTACTGTACGTGTGTATGTCACTGAATTCCTCCTAAACGGCTCGACCGATTTGAATGATTTTTTTAGTACGCGTTTGGGTGGATGGTTTAGATTCGCAAATCTGCCCCGCAGGTGGCGCTGCAGTCGGTATCTAGGTTAACTGCAACTAAAAGGCTGGATCATGCAGGACAACGTCTGTCGGGTCCGCTAGTATATATATATATTTGTTATTTGGAAAATAAACAGTAAGAGATAATTAAAAATAAGAAACATTATAAAAACGAATTACCAATTACAATGTTTTCGCATATAAATAACAACAGAAAAATACAGTTACATAATAATTGCAGTTGTTATAATAATACAGTTATTGAATCAATTCGAACCAGTGTTTAGAAAGGGTATGCTTGAGAACATAGATAAATTCGAAAATTCAGTGGTGCGTGCCTATCTAGGATATCACTGGTAATTTTCACTGGTAAGTTTGGCAAAAAATGTTAACATTTGAAGGAGCACAATTGTACAACAAATACCCTCATGTATTAAAAGAGTGCATTCATTTAATGCGTTCAAAACCCTATTAGCTGAATATTTGATCACAAACAATACCCTTCCTAAAATCTGAATGCATTGAATGGGTTGTACCTAATATCATAGTTATAGCTACTGTGACGTCTATGACGAACTTTAATTAATTATATTTTATTCTAAGCATTGTTCTCATGTAAGTGACTTTGTGTCTTCTTTGAGAATAAATATCTTTAAACCCAATTCCAACACCACCGTATAGGTACTTACCATACTATAATTCTACAACAAACATTCCAAATGCCTCCAACATCAAAATCTTCGCAAGATTTGTGTAAACAGCTCTAAGTGTTTTCCCATTTCTCTTTGACATTAGTCGACAAACCCGAACGACGTTCCCTCATGCATACGCTCTATGCTCAGAAGGAATGTTTAATTTATTTAGATAGTCTCCCGTTGCGCAACCTGAAGGCACGAACCTAATTACGTCTGTAATAAATATTCACTAGCGATAAACTCTGTGAATAATTTACGATGGTGTAAACGTTTAATTTCACCACGGATTTGGATATTTGCGCGTGGGATGCTTTCCAATTGAAACGCGGTTATGGATACTTATTTGTTCGCCTTTCCATTTACGGGAAAGATGGTATAAATACAATTAGGTTTAACATCCTACATAAATTGATTAGCTGTGTGTGAAATCGTGACCAGATTGTCAATTACCGCGTATTATTGTTATTAATATTTCCAAGTACCTATACAATTTTTTATCTGTCCATTGCTGTCTCAAAGTTACCTACTATTGTTCCATAGTAAATTTATTTTTCTTTCTCCATCTAGCTGCTTTCAATGGATCTGTCAAATTAAACAAATTATTCACAAAAACCTGCTTTAAATTTCAGTATGTAACCAAACCTTAATACCCTTAAGTTATCAGTATTAGTGCTAAAATATGAATTGTCTGTACCATCATTAGTCTCAAACATAAATTTCAAATATCCTGAAATTGACTGTTTTTGTTATATACTATCAAACATAAAAAACACCCCATAAACATGTAATATTTTGGTTACAATTTTACTTATAATAAGCAAAATGGAATCACCACAAAGTTTCCATGGTTTATATTCACCCTTCTATGACAAGTATCAGCAACATGTTGCCGGTAGGTAAAACTAAATGGGCACGAGTATCATCTTTCCACGATATAGGAATAAATTTTAACAAATTCGTAACGAAAGCAATTTCAAATTCTAAACTTGATCCAACTTCAGCGCTTGATGTGTATAGAACTTTAGGCAAACACGTCCCTAATATTAAATACAAGTTAAATAAAGACAGTTTGCGTAAGTATTGTTTGCTCACGTGGATCCTATTTGAGAAACAAGTATAATTCCAAAGAGTTTTCGAGCAAAATTCCTTAGGAAATTAATTTAATAAATTAGTTATGAAACAACAATACGAAGTTTTGCTTTTACAACTGACGCGAAAAGAATTTTGTTCGTTCATTACCATAGCTTTCGAGAAATTCTTTTTTATATCGAAAATAGGTACCTAAGTTGTTAGGAAAAAAGATACAGGTTTCTTTGAAGTTGTGCTGGATAACGTAAAAGAATTAAAAGCTCAGAATTACTAGAAAACATTTTATTTAAATTGAAATAAAGCAAAATATTACATAGATAAGCGTTTGGAGCTCACTCCAGAGATTTAAATAGGAGAAATCAAATATATAAAATGGATTTGCAAATACGTTCATAAATATTATATAGTTAAATAGGGTATACGGTCCTATTCAGTTTCGATAGAATTTCCATAAAATTCTTTTTCAAATCCCGTCTACCGTACTAAAATGATGCATGATATAAAAAAACAACAAGGCACGAATTATTATGGTAATGCTGCGACGCATCGAAATATTGCGGTCGAACCGTAATAGAGGTAGAAATTAAATTTACATTTAAAATCATCAAAACATTGAATGAGGGTTAAAGTCGTCTTAATCTACGTACTTAAATCCTTTGGGCATTTTGAATGCGTACGAGATTACTTAACTCTTGTCAAGCGATAACACGCCCGGACCACACATTTATCGTATTCACCTCTAATTAAAACCCTTTATAAAGGCAGGGCCGGTAGGGCATAAGTCAGGTATAGCGAGATAAAGATTAATGCGTTCTTGTCAAATAATTTACGGTGTTGATACCGATCCGGCTGCGTTGTCCATTTTGCATGTCGCACTGCTTGTTCAGCGCAATACGCGCATATTTCGTATGAGTGAGTTATTATCAATTGAGTTGTTAATAGCGTTTTAAAGAACGATACTGATATCAATTTGAATTTGTTACATGTGTTATAACTTTGAAATCATGTACATAGTACATGACGTGTATAATAGTGTAAACAATTCTAAAATAATTTATTTAAAAAATCGTTATTATAACACATTAACTTTATGATGTGTGTTGAAATCTGCTTTGATCGACTTGTCCTCTACAATCGTATAAAAAACAATATGAATCTCTCTCTGTTTCATCACATGCTAATTCGGGAACACCGCAACAAACGACGTGTTCAGCAAAACGACAATCAAAAATCTGTATCGCCTAACTTGTCCCTGATTAGTTGGGTATGTTTTGGCTCAGATCAAACAAATTCAACCGAGTAATGCCAGCGCCTACACAAACATGCTACCTAATGTGTTTACCTCTAATTCCAAACAAAAGTTGTGCGAACGGGCCAACGTTGTTTGAGCACACTTTGTCTTTTGCTGTAGTCGTTTTTACTGACGGATTTAGAATGAAGGAAGCCAAGTACTTCGGCACAAAAAATGGAGCGAAGCTTATTAGACCCTTGTAAGGATTTCTCGTAGTTCATGCAAGCATGAAACAAGTACTGACCGTACTTGGCCCACATTTTAGGGTATATTTATTGGAAGATTTGCTGTTTTTTCTCCTGTGAGATTTGTTCACCTTTCTGTGGGGTTGCTAGTATAATATACCTAATTATGTATATTATAACGTTGTATAATGAGTGCTTGTATTAATTTGCGGAATAAGAATCGATCACCAAAATAGAACATGAGGGTCGTAGTTTTTGTTGAAAGTTTCGTTAGCTAAAATCTTCGCCCCCTAGTTTCTATGGGCTACTGTAACAATTGCTACTAGTATTTTTTGTTGTCATCATCATCATCATCATCACCAGCCTGTATTAGTTCATGCTGGATGTAAACTGCCTCTACTGTGCGCCATTTCACCTTGTCCTCGGCTTTTTGCATCCAGCTTCTGCCAGCAGCCTTTCGCAAATCATCACTCCATCATAACGGAGGGCGTCGTACTACATTACTAATACTAATTCTATTGTACTAAATGTTAAATAGTACCTACAGTTCAGTAATATTACACTTGCAATAGTTTTAGTACCTTCAATTATTAAGTGTTTTATACACTTTGATGACTGATAAATTGATTTATAAATTCTGAAGTTTTAGTAAGACAGCCTTTGAAGCAAGTAATTCATAATACCTTGGGATTTGCTTGCGTAATAAAGTTTAAATTTGTTATTCGAAGATTCTTAATGTTTTGATGCTTCAGTTTTAAAAGTAATTTTTAGTATTATTCTTATTTACAGTGCCTCAGTTTGATTGATAATACTATTATAAATGCAAAAGTAACTCTGTTTGTTAGGTTTTCATGCTCAATCCGTAGAACCAATTTTGCAATGTATCACTCATAATTTGAATTTTGCTATAAAAATAGATTGAACCTTAGAACCATCTACGTCTACTTCTGTCTTAAAAAGTACTCTGGGATGCGAGTGAATCCGCAGGCAACAGCTAGTTCTTTGTAAGTAAGGTATGTTATAAGTTGTATTTGTTGTGATTTTAATTAATACTCAGTAATTTAGCAGTTCAGAATATGCTCCTAGATTAAAAAAATATAATAAATACTTCACGAAAATAAATGATTTCAGCAATCTTCATCAATGTATAATCAATTAATAGTTTGTATATTAAAACATGATTAAGAATTCAACCGTAAAAGAATTTTGATTAAACAAACTTTAGATTTACAGGAAAAGTGGTGGTCAGAAAATAAAGCTAAAAGATTTAACGTGTTCTTGTTTTTTTTTAGTGCGATTTTAAAGAGTTCGGGATCACAGCGTCTCCCCGAGCTGTCTTAAGAGTAAAGTTTGATCAAGTGGGAAACATTCAAAAGTTTATACTTACTTTCCCGTAGGAAGTGAGATAAATATTCATGAGACTTAACTCGAAGAAAACTTATTTCCACGTCAGTGTCTGTCCGTCTGTACATTTGTAATGAAACGACTTATAACAGACTGTGTTAATACTTTTAATTTGCTTCAACTTTAATATTCCAGCTTGGTGGGCTCCATTTAATTTCGTTGCGGTTTAACTTTTAGAGAATATAATAGAATATTCTTTATAGGACACCAAGTAGCTTATTAATAAATAAAAAAAAACTTAAAGTAGTACCTACAATTAGCGGTCTTATCGCTAAAAGCAATTTCTCATAGACAGCCATAGGATGGACACGGATACTGTACAATAGTACAGTACTACTATTGCACAGTACATTTGTACAGTACTTCTTTTTAATTTATATAATTATGTCATCTTATTAACTAAACTGACCTTGGCGGCTAATTGTAAGGTTCTGGATTCGTGGGTTCGAGCAATTTCTGCTCAGCGGCCACACTTGTGTAAAAAACTTGATTGAAATTATTATAGGATGTACTTTTTTGTGAATGGAAAAGTAAATAAAATTATTTTGTTTGTGTTAAGGCAACGGAAACATTATTAAAAGGAGCATAAAACCTATTATTTGAAACCCTGCATCTAGTTTATGACATTTTAAAAGTATTTGAATGTCGAATTTAAAATTAAAAAGATATTATTTTGAGAGAAAATTTTATTTCGCAACACCACCAAGCTAAACTGAACGTTTTTGAGATTGAGCGTAATTAAACTTAGACAACTTTACCCAACTAAGACACTTTCCAATTATAGAATAATGAGCTTTATTACAAAGCTTTAGGGTCTATAACATTTACTCATGATGCTATCGTGCGTAAACCCTAAGGCAACAAGACACATTTTGTTAGCCAAGAGGTATTTTACGTCGTTAGCGAGTTCACAGACAACCACAAGCTTACGTGTGGAAAACTTCTAACTTCAAACAGTGATAAAACATACTTTGCGAGATATTTTCGCAACTTTTTAATGTTGGAGGGCCCTTAAGTGAAGCTAAGCCCCCTAATGGTAAGTGGGGGACATGATCCTGATATGATGAAGACGTGAGGAGACTATTACCTTCTTTTGTGGTATTTAAAAAAAAGAATAACAAAGCACTTTGATCCAACACATGTCTTGAATAATATATATCGCAAAGATGCTTTTGAAGATAGCTTTAAGTGGTTTCGAAGATACTGGAGAATATTCAAAAATATATGTTTGATATTTACAAAAAAAAAATAAGTTCTAAGATGATATCTATTCTGAATTTACATTTTTATATCAGAACGTATCAGGACAATGTTTCTAAAAACCTCAGTGAATACTGAGATATAGCATGATTATATTGTGTTACTTGAGCAGTGATACAAGTGTTATACAATCTTCGTGTCGTATAATCCGCTTATCCTGTAAGAGAAAATTCATCGTAGATGTACTTACTATATATTGTCAAGAGACGGTACTCTACCTCAACATTTACGTGAGTACATTAAAAAAAAGATTACATATTTTTACTAAGAAAATAGCTGAAATGTAATAGTGTAAGTGCAGATCACTTTGTATCGCAATATTGTTGGCCCTAGTATGGAAAAAACAATCATTTTGAATTTAAGAAATCTAAATATGTACTTAATGACCAGGATTTACATCTGTGACTTTATCTGAATATGAATCTTGAAAACGATACTAAAGATGTCTTTCAATTTATCTGTCAAGTTTTACTTTAAATATTCGTTCTGTCCCTATAAAAACTAAAATTTCACAATTGTTCTACTATCTATTGCTACCTTGACAGGGATATTTGAAAGTTTGTGTTTGTGTGTAGGCAAAAAAGGTAATTTAATTATCTCAATGCATCTCATGTTACATGGGGCATTGCAAGCTTTTACTACTACTTTATAAGTAATACATTTCAAAATTCAAAATAAATAATATTAAAACTTAGCACCTCCAGTTTAGTTTCTTTTAATAAAAGAGAAATTCATCTATCTTCTGGCTGAAGATGTCGGAGACGCGAACAAAAATAAAACAATAAATAAAACAGAAAATAATAGGTATCATTTTTCAAAGTTCAAAGAGGGAAAATGTCAAGTAATTGCCTTTATGACTCCTTCAAGACGTCCTAGAGTGTCGTAATGAGTACTTCGGAAAGCTCTTTTTTAAGAGCCCCGGTACTTTGGTTTCCTCGCCTTTTAGTTTTTTCTAAAATAACGTCCGTTTATATTCCATCACAGATCCGCTGTTAAGTAAATGGGAGTTCTATTATACTAAGAAATGTCGCTTACAACGAAATAAGTACTCACTTTTACATCTCTTTTTTACAAAAATTATAAATCAAGATTTTTTTTCACAAATGTAAAGGTTCAATGTTTGTCAAAGTTCTGAAGATTCCAAGGTAACACTGGAGAATACAAACATTGTTAACTTGACCTCAGATAACCTCAGGTTTGAAGAAAGGTCATTGTGTTGTCATTTAGCTTTGAACGATTTGCTCTTTTCATTTCAACAAAATACACCACAATACTTTTTTGCGTCGTTTGATCCTCTATAAGAATATAGTGCTCTTTATTTAGCGGGTTACATTGAAGACTTATGGAAATCTTTTTTAACAGTGAATTTCCTTTGACTGATATAATAATAAGTAGGATTTAGTCTTTAAACTGTATTATGTTTTCTAGAATACAGGTACTCACTGTATTCTCGAAAAATTGGTGTTATATTTGAGTATCATGTACACCTGGAATACAAATTAATTTAAATACAAAAATAAAATGATTCTTAATTAGGTATGTAATTCAACTATTTTTAAAATATCAAAATTATACACTCGATATCAATTAATCAAATCAAATTTCAATACTACATCACTGTAATACTGTGTTGCCAACTACAATAGAAGTCAGATCTGTCTAGAAACTATTCAAAATCTTGTTTTTATACTGAATCTACTATCATAATAATCTACTATCATACTAAAAGATGCTGTCAAAACGTCTCAACATATCCGCTAGTCTACGCCACGAACAATTTTATTTTCACCTCGCTAGTAGCTCGCGTTGTAGAAAATACGTACTTTTCAAAGTCATCTGACATAAACTGGCTCTCTTAAACTAAACAGACACCAAGTTTCAGTGTTCGAGTGGGCGAAGCGAGAAACTTTAAGTTTTGTGGTTACGAGTGATGGTTTTTCGTCGATAAACCTACTAAGCTACGGCTCAAGTATGAGTTATTGCGTTTTATACAAGTTTGAGATTGTAATCTGTGGCGGATTACTTAATTTGAGTTTAATATGTGCGTACGTATTGTGGTAAAGAACTCCTTATTTAAGATTATCGCCTTAATGGTATTAAACAAATAGTTAACAAATTAGGGTAGGATTTCTATATAAATATTGTGTTCTGTTACAATCGTCCTTAGAATAGTATTTGCAGTTTAAAAAGTCAAAATCGTATTATTAAAATTTACTGATTTTATTCTTTGAACATTAAAATTGACATAACTATGTAGAATTCAGATAATTTGCCTACTTTACACAGCTTACTAAAGAAAAATGAAGTTGTGTCGTAATAAACTCCCCAGCAGAAATCCATTAAAGTAAAAAAAATACTAAAAAAAATATACATATCGTTGTGAAAGTATAGAAAATTTCGTGTTGACTACACTAAATTAATGAAAATTGCAAGTTTCAACAGTACATAAGCCAGGCTGAAGCCATAATTTTTATTCACGTAGAACATTTTTAGTCCAACTTTCACGATCACCATAAACGCATTGAGTAAAAAGGAACATCGAACCAGAAAAGTGGTTTTCGCTGTCATTACAGCTCATTTTCCCGAAAAGCTTTTATAGGTGGGATGTTAAGTTCGCAACCTCTCAACTATCATTATCTCGAGTTCACTTGAAAATTTTCTTCAAACGACCTGGTTTTGGATGAATGAGAAAACTTTTATTAAGTACTGTCAGATTTATCATTCTTATAATAATTATTTTGTTTTCGAGTTCTGAATATCATTTTTCATGGCACTTTATGGCTAAAAATAATAATTATTTAAAGTATTTATTTATATGCAGAAACCCGTTTATTATCATCATGATATTACTATAAGCCCCCATTACACATAGGTATTTAACATATTTTTATGCAACAAAACTATTCGGTCTTTGTTCAGCAGTGGACCTCTTGTGGCTGATATGATAATGATAAAGAAGAACTATTCAGTAAACCACGTTTTTAAATGCCAGCTGTTACGAGAACATAATAAAATTTAGAATAATCAAGTGTTTTTGGGTGAAATTCAACGTGTCTACGTTTATTAATGTTGTTTTATGGGCACTCGGTATAGTGGACATTTATGTTATTTTGCTAGACCAAAATAAACTTTTGGGTTATTAAGCATACAATAGAATTTACATTGAGATTTTTTATAAATATCAATGCCATGAAAACCAGAATCGTTTTCCAAAAACCGACTATTATTTAATAGCGTTGGCGTTCATAACATTGGAATGCAGGTAACTATGGACTCTAAACAATGTGCTATTATTTTCATTAATAACACAAGTGGTGTAGAACGAACAAGCGTGAATTAGAGCGTGGTTGAAACTTAACCACCATTATTATTCTGCAACTCTGGCACCAAACTCCATAACATGATTAAGGCTGATATCCATTGTAGGAGAAAAGGCGTATGAAGCGATTTTATTTAAATTTAATTTTAAAAATAGCTTTCTTTATTATTTTTTATTATATTTGGCATTAAGGCATGCTAAATATTGCCAAAGGTATATTTCTTTGGCTATATTAACTTTCATAATATTAAGCTCTAGAACCTAAGACTAGACAAACCGGGGTGGGTGCAAATTATTAACTATTATGTATAATTAATTACATGGGATCTAAACATATGGCGAACTGTGGGTGTACATGCACCTCTTCGTAACCCTTCAGGGTAATATAATATTTTAAAAAATCGTTACTATTTCTTAAAAGCCAAGCTGATGCCCGCAATTTCACCAGCATCTCACAGGGCTTTTTGAAATAAAAGGTAGCCTTTGTCCTTTTCCAAGGTCTAATATATCTCTGTGTCGAATTTTATCAAAATCGGTTCAACGGTTTAGGCGTGAAAGTGTAACAGACAGGCAGAGTTAGATTTACATTTATAATATTAGTAGGAGCAGGGATTAGTACCTACGGATTAAACGATAAAAATGAAAAGTGTCACTTAAAAAATAATATAAGAATCTAAATAATCGCTTCCGCTACCTCCTGTCACTGAATCAGGACTGTTAGTACATCGGTGGTAGGCTTTAGGGTGGTATTAAGGTCGGGCTAGCTTCCAACGTCTTGTATTCGGTAATCCGCGATGTATACAAGTTTAATTTATATCGCCCATATAAATATCTCTGGTCGTTATGATGTGTGGCCCCTGGACCCCACACTAAATTGAACATTACAACACGCGTTGTATTAAAATAATTAATTTTGACCCAAATATTTGGCACGCTCCAAATGATTGTATGTATCCCTAAACTTAAGACCTGGTCCGCACTTTAGCAATTTGACCACGTTTAGGAAATGTTACTTGTGGTTATTATAATGGCAAACAAGAGGAGGAGACAATGAAATGTATTAAGAACTTTATCATTGAGAATACAAATACTATAAACCTCTTTACTACCTACGCAATATGTGACAAATAATCGAAATAGATGGAAAGATAAGATGCCATTGCCTGGTTGTGGAACATACCAAGCCGATCATTATAAATGTTAAGATAGGTTTTAGACATTCTTTGTAACTGTTTCTTGTTTGATACGAATACGATAAATTGAAAAAAACCTACATTAATAATTAAACATTTGTATCTAAATCTGTAATTTTCATACATCAACAATTCGAGAAGCGAACAGTTATATCACGAACACAAGCCAGATATTTACGAAGTGTGTCTTTATAGTGTTAACGACTTTTGGCAAGCATTCACCGTGAGTGGACCATGAAATCTAAACAATAAACAAACTGTTTCCTCCGGGAAAATATACACAGATTGCAGCTCTGCACAAAATAAACGTCTTGTACACCCTATAAAGGGTGGGGATTTGTGGGATGAAGAATGAAAATGATTGCGCTTTGTTGGATAGTGATATTATAGCGCACGACTGTACGCTAACGTTGACGTTATTAAGACAGATTTCAGTGTTTTCCAGAATGGTATCATATTTATTCTTTAATGGACGTCCAACCAGTGTCACTTGAAGTCTGAAGAAGATACTGAATTGTTCTAAAAATAAGTGTGCCTTCATTGATGGTACAAATTTCAAATGCTGTTTGCCCAGAACTTAACACTTCCAGTGCATCTCTTGACATGATTTTCTATTAATACAACTTGTTATTTATTTTTAAAAGACTTCAAAGAAGTAAGTATTCAGATTAGTAAGTTAGGATTTTGCTATGTTGTTATAGAATTTTTAATAAAAATAGAAATACCTACAAAACCTCATTTTGAAGAGAAGGACATACATATAAAATCTTAATGCTGGATGCAATCGTTTTGCCTACAAATAGCAACTCAATCTCAATGCAAAATAAATCTTGAGTGTTACAGCTTATACAAATTAAAAGTTTCCAAATAAAAATAATAATCATTGTCACGCTTCTCATTAAGCAACTGCTGCCGGTTGCAAAAAGTAGAAATATTATTCCATTTCCAAATAAAAAATCGAAACATTCATCAGAAACTCCAACCGTTTTCCAATAAAAATATCCGGCACAAAACAATAGTGTTTCCCCCGATCAAGTTTGATACTTGGAATTCACAGTAGCGACAGGTGTTTTTTATGACCACCCGGTGATTTAGCGCTTGAGGATTCACCATTAATCCCGTTTGGATAGACACAAATAGAAACAATACAAACATCGTGTTAACAAAGTGTTGCTTTAAAATAAATGTTGAATGTTACTCTGTGATTTATAATTCCATAAGTTCGAATGTCGAAAATCGATATTGAGTATTTAAGTAGACAGTGGCTTTACTGTATTTAATAAATTGAAGGATATAGAAATACGTAGAATATTTTCTCACTATTGATGCTGAGGTAATTGTTACAAATTGAGACAACCAAAAAAAATTCTGAAGTGTTTCCGTAAAACACAACTTTGAAGGCAACTCAGAGTAAGCAAAAAGTACCTAACTCAAAAACAAACGAAAGAAAGTGTCGGCTAATAGCACAAAACCAAAAGTTTTACAAATGAGGACGAACTTGAATCCACGTGAAGATCCACAAATTGGGAGACATAAGCTTACAATCCGGAAGGCACTGACGTTCAAAGTTCTTTTAATGGGACTTTCCTCAGAGCAAATTGGCTGTTAAAACAGAAATTCTCTCCAACAGGAATCTTAAAGCGGGATTTCCAGAAAAGTACACATGAGTTATTCACGCCTTGACACGTTTAAGTCACTTACGATGTATGAGTGACATTATAGAATCAGCACATTTCAGGCCCAACACGACCGTAAGCACGTTTCGGCATAATTGAAATCCAAAAGGTAAAAATGTCGATGGCGACTTAAAATTGTGTTAGAATTTGTTACCCAATTCCGAAAGCTGTGAGGAATGTCTTACTAAGGTATTTACTAAAAGCGTTTGTTAACACGATGGCGGGCATGCCTGCGATAGCAACAAAAAGCTTTAACAGCGTTCTAGTGGTTTTCAGAGATGTCTGCGAATATTTTGCGGCAGTACATGCATCGCGAATACCCCTTCAGACGTGCAGGGATCTCTAACGAGACGGTAAAAGCATATTCTAAAACGACGACGAAATATAAGTGTCTCTAAACGGGGTGGGACGATACGGATTTTTCAAAAGCTCACAAGTTTATATACGTACCTATATAAATTATGTTCCTAGAGATAACTATATATATATATATAGTTGTCTCTAGGAACATAATTTTTAAAGTAAGTTTAGTTTTTGCTATTTTAAACTGCATCATTGGTCTAGAGGTTGGAACCATAGATGCAGAGCGTGAGAGATCAATGATTAAATTACGAAATCAAGCAATGTTATTGCGTTTTGTAATTAAATGACAATAGTCTCACTTCAACTGCCTCGTTAGGTTAGTGATCCTAAGCGCAACTACCTACTACGTTCCTGGGTTCGATACTCAGGACGAGCAGTGTTATTAGTTTTCCTATGATATTTTCACTAGCAGAGTGGTGCACTAGTTGGAATTTAGATTTGTGCCCGGTTAATGGCAATAGGCTCACCCCATATGAGATGGAAAATAAGAGCAAAGTGGCGAACTGTGGATATGCATTACTGTTCATCTCTGCGTAAGGCTTTATTCGGAATACAGGCGTGATGGTATGATGATGATGATGATGAGACTTGCTTCGGTCTATAAAATGTACTGGCGGTAGTATGGTGTTAAACACAACTCTGCCAAATATCCTTCGAGGATATTGGCATGATTGTAATAGATCTATGTTATGTTAAACAGCATCCTAGAAATTAGAATTCAAACCAACTGATATAATATTTGCTAAAGAGTATGAATTGTTAAGTAGTCAATTATTACTCTTATCTTAATAATTAATTTCGACATAAAAAGTTACTAGAAATGATCTTCATTGAGATAAAATTTACGTCGAAAGTTATTGTCAACGAGAACTAAGAAAAACAAGAAACGGTGTTGTCGAGGAGAAAATGCTGCCATTTAAGATGCGGAACCCTAGAAGCTCGCAGACACGCGGCCTGTCGTTAGCCTGACGTTTCTTACAAAAAACCCTCTCCAACAAATAAGGAGAATTTTAATAAAAGCCGCCGATGCGAAACGAAACAGTCACACTTCGGGTTTCATAGCTGTTGCGACAAAACGAACGTCGGAACAATGTGTTAAGTCGCGCTATGTAACTCGTGAGCGATGTCTTTTGTTTTTATAAGCTAAAAGCGTTTGTAGATTCTATTTTTGTTTAGCTTTATATACTAAAATGTATGCAAATGGGACCACAGTGTTTTGTTTGTGGTTTCAATCCAGAAGTATTTACGTAAATACTGCTGCTCTGGCCTAAATTTAAGTTTCGCTATAACATATCTAGTCCAAAAAGTTGTTTCTACATCAGCCATACATAATTTATTACGAATAATAACAACCTGCTAAAATTTACTCCTGAGCATAGCCATGAAAGTGCTCACCAATTTGTTTACTAACATAAATTCATAAGTAATTTTACTAACAAAATATGGATCTTTCTTGATGTCCGAAATAAAAATCACTCATTCATTCAATGACAGCCCATAATGTAATAAAATTATTATAAAAACCACTTTTCTAAAATTGCTCAAATGATCTGATTTCATCACTGCAATGATTTTCATGTCATTTAGCGATATTTGTTTTATCAGAAAATCAAACAAGTTACATGTTGTAGTACATTGTCTGAACAGTTTTAAATCACTCACAAAAAGCTACAAAGTTTCGTAAAGGACGACGCATACTGAAACAAATAAAAGGCATATGAACCCGCGGCGAGACGTACATAATTGTCTCGCGTCTTGTTCGTGTTGCATCCGACGCGTGGTGTCCGAGTGATTGTTGTTGCCCAATGGACGCTGGTCTTTTAGGCCACCAGCTATTAGAATAAATAATGCTATGATTAGTGACCGTATATTTTGCTGTGGTCAAAAGAAAAAAAAAAAGAAATCGAACTTAACATTCTAGAGAATTTAAGAAATGAATACAACTATCACAGGATCGCATAAAAATTGCAAAATAGAAGGTTATGAGGTGGAAATAAAAATGAAATATGAAACACTGACATGTTTCAAGAACAAAATCGAACGAAAAATGGGGTTGAGAGGGAATAATCTCCATATCAAGAAGAACACAGGCTACTGCACAGAACTAATTAAAAGTACAATGCATTTTTCAAATTTCTCATTTAAATACCAGTAAAAAACATTCCTATTTTTATTCAATTTTCACTAAATTGCACTCAAACTTTCAGAACGGTGGTAAAATCTCCTAATGGATGCGCGTCAACGCTTTTACATTTCGAGTTAGTAGCGACAAGAGGCTCAGCCGGAGGCATTAATAACTCAGCTGTCTTCGCATTGTGGCCAATGAAGGATTCAGTGCAAGTGTAGGCTGACCCTAAACAAAACCGTCCGATATTATGCGGTGAAGTGTCCTTTACATACAAAGGGACATCGATTACTTGCCGGTGAAAGTAATTGGCATATAAATGGTGTTAAGAAAGTGTGAGTGTATGTGCAGTAGTGGTTACGCTTGAAGTGCTCGTAAGGTAATATTGAGTCATTGTGTATGATGATAAGTTTGACTGTACTGGCCATTTCTGTTTATAGTAACTAATACACGTTTTATGATTATTTTTAACCAAATAAAGAATAAACATAAAAAAACAATATGCAATACTTATCATAGAACTTACCTATAGATTTTTTCCAAAATATTTTGTAAAAATAATATGTTCAAACGAATACAGCTCCCATGCAACGGACCGTCCATTGCTTTCTCAGAATTATTCCATTTTTCAAAATGCATCGAATAGTTGAATGGGTGAATCTAGAATTAAAATGTAATAAAAACCAGTGTGTGGTGTATCATACATTAAACCTGTATTCCCAAAGGGTACTAATTAGACTAGGAGGGGTACTAATTTACACCCACAGTTCAATGATATCTTTAGATCCTATGTAATAGGGGGGCGAGACTATTGCCATTAACCGGGCACAGAACTAAACTCCGATCTGCTACTGATAGCTTGATCATTCATAAAAGTAGTCTGTTTTTTTTTAAAGGTGTTTAAACTTGGAAGGACTCGTAGCTAGGTAATAACTACACTATCGATCTGCAAGTTTAAACTGCGCTAGCCGCGGTCAGTCTGTGGATGGGTAACTATTCTTAACACATCGAGAACCGGTCCCGGTTGCCATACGAACACCTATGATAATCGTTAGTGGTAGATATAAGCCAAAAAAGCTTGACAACCACTCTATCCTAAGGATATCGGTATTACCCAGAAATTAGGTTGCGGAGGTCTGATGGCAGTTACTTTGTGTAAAATCTGATTTTCAGCAGCATCTGGGTGGTGAGCCGACCCCAATTTAGTTGGGAAAAAATTCGGAGGAGAATGAAAATGATTCTAGAGTTTGCAGTCTTATTGCAACATCGATGCGTGAGAAAAAAATACATACATAACATTAGACTAATCCTAATGTATACTGTTCAACTTATATTTCTTCAAAGCCGATATACCTTTTCATCGCTCAACGACGCACAATGCAATAACCTAAATATTCTAATAGGCTTAGAATTACAATGAGCTCACGTCGCCATCGTGCTACCTAACTGTATACGCTGATTGATGGATCTCATGACATCCGAAACAATGCACAAAACATCGATACATCGACCAGAATGACCCATAGATTGTGTGATAGCGGGTAAGTCACAATATTTTGATGATACCTCATTGAATATAATGAGATATAGCCAATAACCGTTAGCTTGCGCTCTAGGGCAATCAATTAACACCTACTTGTATCGACCAGTTTTCCGTAGTTCAATTGAGAATCGAAACACGTCGTACTGACTAGCGTAATTTATATAATTTATCATGTACAGTTATCGATGAAAGTCGTAAAATTGATACTGAATAGTCATTTTTTAAAATTGATCTATGGAAAATTCATTGCCTTTCCGCATGGTAGGTTCGTGCTATCATAAGCCATTGTAATCAACGGCATAAGATCGCAAAAGATCTGAGTAATACCATTATACTGCCTTATTGATCTAATCGTCATAACTGCGACTGCTGATAATGAGGTACTGAGTTCGATTCCTAAGTCAAGGTAAATGTTATGTGATTTTTTCTTTTAAGCAGCTCGGCATTTGGATTTGTTCCCGATGTAAAAAAGCTCGTCCACTGTGGAACCTGAAACTTTCAGGCAAACTGTAGGTGTGCAACATAACACCTTTGCCTAAAATTACGGTTATAATATGCGTGGGTGGTATGCTAACCTTTTGACCGCGCGCCACGTCAATAACGAAAATCCGTGTTCTCTACGCCAAGCGACAAATTCTAGTATTTAATAATAGGTAAAAAAAACAACAAATTTTTGTATAGGTATGTATATTGAACTAAAAAAAAAGTGGTATTTTTGACGTGCCATGCCGTCGTTGGCATCGTGAACAAGTTTTCATTTGACGTCTATACACGTCCGTGGCGGTCAAAAGGTTAATACATATTTGACTGTAATAATTTTTTTTTACTGCAATCCACTCATCACTAAAGGAATTCGGGATTCGAAAATCCAAAAATGTTACTTAAAATCCACACTCTTTTAATCGCTTTGCGAAAAGAACAAAATGCATTTGCGCACTACAGCCGCGGCGCAGCAGATCTCGTAAAAACGGATCCGAACAAGATATTTGCGTGTATTTGAACACGACGTGGCATGTAAAAATGGTGGAGAGCAAAAACTTGAGCGCTGTTGGATCATGATACCGCAGGAGCTTGCGGAATGTTGATGTTACGTGGTTTTAGGATCCACTGGTCCTGTGTAGGACTATTAAGTAGATATGTTGTAGGTATCGAGCTGAGAATGGGCATGGATACACACATACATGATGAAAAAGTTCACTATGTATAAAACGTAACACTGGTTACAGAGGTAGCAAGATATGGAAAGGAAGAAAGAAATACATTATTGTCGGGAACAAAACAATGCAAGTGCCGTTTTCAGTCCCTAGGGGACATCCGTGACGATTTTCCGACCGATAAAAAATAAAGGTTAAACTAAAATAATATAATTATAACATAACATACCATCACGACTATATTCCTCGACGGGTTAGGCATAGGTGTACCAATACACACCCATAGTTCGCTGGTATGTTTATGTTTATGCATGTTTAATGGCGAACCTATTGCCATTAACCGGGCACAAATCCAAACTCCGAGCTACTACTGATATATCATTGAGAAACCAAATAGCCTTACTCGACCTGGGAATCGAACCCGGGACCTCTAGCGTAGCAGTCATGCTTAAGAACACTAGGTTTATGAGGCAGACTACTAATCTTATAATATTATCACAAAAATAATTCTGTGTGTCAGGGTTGTTCCAAATAGACCACCAGCCTAACGCTGGCTTCTACCTGGAATCTCTGCTCCACGGATATTACGATATAATATATTTAGTAGATTATTTCTTGTGTAGTATTTTAATACAAATTTGTGTGTATTTTTGTGTTTGTATACCGCACCAAACATAGACAGCAACGCACACAGAACTCACGATAGCCTAATATCGACATCGTCAGGTTATTATTGGCGGAACGCATCGTAAATACACTATTTACCCAAAAAAGTCTTTGTTTTCTGAAGCACAGATTCCGCATACAACAAAAAGCCTCTGTTTGTAATAAAATTTTGATGGAATAGCTGATGGAATATACGGGAGAACATAAAATGGTACCAGAGAATTCCATCGTCTATGGCTTATTGACACATGTTATTTTCCTGATGCGATCATAAACCCTACCAATCTTATCTCGTTGGATGTGATGATGTTTGGATAAAGTATGCGTTGAGCAACGTTCCCGGTACCTACAGGTATGGAAAAAAGTTTTTATTCACATTGAAAAAATTGAGCGACAGTTTTTGTTGTGTCGCAATATTAACTAAAGCTATCAGTCTTCTAAAGTGAAACATTTCCCAAACAAAGAATATGACCGTGACAATGACTCCAATCAGTGTTTTCAGTTTGGTATAGTGGACTTTAAGGACAACTAAGCTACCGAGATTCCTTACTCTGTCTGGGTTATTGAATTCCTCTTCATTTAAAAAAATATCGTAAATACAACCTGTTTATAATTTTAAACTGAGAACTATTACGAGAAAATTAAATAAAAAGGGAGATTGAATTTGGACATTGATCGATCCCACAAAGACGTTATCTGTATAATTTTTCACATTTTTGTGAACCCCAGCTAGAGGAGAGGTGACGGGCGGAAACCGACTATTCAGAGGTGCTATCTGCCCAAATCTCGAGAGTTTATGTCAGCAATATATTACTGTCTTCACTGACAGAACCACATTCCTGATAATATGGTGAGATTTCTTAAATATTACCTTAATTACGGGTGATATCAATCGGCATTCGTTTCATCATTCCTTTATCTTGTTGGTAACTATTGAAATATTCCGAACATTAACATAGAATTTCCGAAAATTTCGGTTTCGGTTTTAACGTATCCCATCGAATTTCGTGTCGAGTTGCCACAATTATGAGATGCCCAGACCGCGTAATGGTCACACGGGATAGTGTTGAACGTGATCGTTATAGTACGGGATTTTATGTAGATACGCCAGTCAAGGATGAAATAAAATCTTTATTTGGAATTCCGGTTTCAAATGATACACATCGAAATTATTCTTATTTGATTATAAACAGGAAAGTATTTAAATAGTTTGGTATATGAACTCCTTCTTTTTATATACTGTCTGGTTGAAGTTTTAAACAATGACACTATAATATTTTTTTTGAGAGGCCCTTGGTACGCCATGAGCCTACATTACTTAGGTAACTACTACGCGGATCAACCGATCTCCAAGGTTAAGCTGCGCTAGCCGTGGTAAAGCGAATAAGTGTCCATTCTTAACACATCGAGAACTCTCCATGCCTAAGTGCACGGAAAGCCGTCATAATAACACCTATGATAATCTTAGTAGTAGTCAGAAGCCTATAAAGCCTGACAACCAGTTTATTCTATGGATAATATCTGTATTGCCTACAAATTGGAATTTAACTTAACAGTTCGTATTTTGTCAAAAATGGCCAAAAAAGGTGTAGGCACAGTCATTTTTCATCCATAAAGAAAGGGAATAACAGCCATTTAATTTTATTCGTCGAAAACAGACCCAAATACACAATATCACAATATTTAATGATTCACATACGTAATTAATTATTTTGTATAAACACATCACAGAAACAAGAAACTGCACACCAGAAACAGTAATTTATGTCTGACAAATATTTATTCGCAACATCTGAAAGACAGAAAATTGAGTGAAACAAACCACGTCGCAATAAAACGAAGCTAAGGGTCTTCTAAGACTTCATAACTTCATTTAATTGAAGTACAAACATTTGCAAATTGGCGACTTCGAATACATAAATCAATCATGTACAAACAGCAGTAATTATTCTCACTCGCAGTTTGTCGAATACAACACGTAATAAATCTGAAAATATGATTTTTCCTGTTAGTAGTAAAAGGTTGGCATTTACATGCTGAGTATGCAATTTTGGTCTTATGAATTTAGGATCTTAGGCTCATATAGAAGCGTAAGTTTATGTTTAGAATCGCTTTTGAATATAAACCTTAATTCATAACGTTGGTAACAATAAATGCAAACCTTACCTTAATCTTGAAAAAACATTTGCTCAACTTTTACAGAATTCCGCTGATCATTGCTTCTTTAAAAAACATAAAAATGAAACAAAACTAAAATAAATGCGTAATACATAAGCACACTGCTTTTTATAGTACGCGCATTTTATTTAAACGCAATACGAATTGCGAAGATACGTCGTTTAATTTTTCATTGCTGAAGTTAAATCGCTCGGTGAATGGTTATTTATCGGTGCCCAGTAAGGGTTGCTGGCTCGCTCATTAGTGGGACAATTTTTTATCATCGTTCTCGGCTACACAAGCTTCTGCAGTGTTTTGAATGTTAAAAACGAATAAATAACGTTAACACTTTACTTCGAATGGGTTTTAGTTTTTTTAACGTATAATTAAGGCAGTAGACGTATGTAAGTATGGTTGTTCTTGCGTGAATGGGTTTTAATTTAGTAACGATATCTTTGTTTTAAGATCTCAATGTGGTGTTTTGTATTATAGCCTTCTATTAATTCTAAATCAAGACAAATGCGAAGCAACTACTCGATCCTTTAAACATTTTATTATTGTTTGAGTAAACAAGTTGCAATTATCATTTACATAGCATCAATTTCCTACTACTGCCTTTTGCATCTTGCATAGCAGGATGTACACCTGATAATCATTCCTTTATTTATATTTCTGCAACAGAAATTCGAATGCAAATCGAACAACCACTTCCTTCCCGGCACAAAAAGAATGCGATTGTGCAAAACACTTTTGAAGCTCGAAAGGCCGGCTTTGTAAAATGCAACGCTATAATTTTCCCCTTTCCAAAAGCTTCATAGATGCAGTTTATCCACCAAACAATATTACCGTCTGTTTGCCCTTGGCTAAATGGTATCTCGTTTACGGCAACACGATTGCGAATCTTGAATACTTTCAGGCACACTCAGACGCCTTTGATCGGTAACGTTAGGCATTAAACACACAGTGCGCTACGTGTTGAAAGAAACGCATAAAGTGCCGCAAGGCATTTCAACCCAGCGTACGTTCTACACCACTCATTACCATTTTATCCGTTCTAAGTCGAAACACTGTTATTATAAACAGGCAAAGGCGAGCAATGATCGCGTCTTCAAGATGTGATTATCATGTTTTTTGTTCAGTTTCGACTGGTGTTGAACAAACCGACGGATTGCTGCTACAACTTGTAATTTGAGTTTACGAGTTCAAATATTTTTCTTTGGATAATGATCACGAGTTACGATGACTTAACATGTATTTAGGATAACGTCTTTCGGTATGGAAACATAATGAGGATCATGCCCACGAGTGATAGCTTTTTTTTTACTTACATGCAATGCACTTGACCCTAGTCTAACCTGATGAAAAACACAAATCAAGTTGCTTATATCCTTAAAATAACCTTTATTATCTACTGTTACCCCATTACATTATCCTGCAAGACGTACTCAACAAATAATTTTATTGAACCATTATTAATGGCAAAATACACTTACCGTAAGCATTACAGCAGTCCCCGGTATTTGTTAAACTATATATTTTGGGAATTGTCAGGGTTTCCCGTATTCGCGTAGTGAAAGCAGACCAGTTGTTCATTAAAAAGATATATGTGGTCATTACGTGAAAGTTCGTGGTACGTATCATGCTAATACCAGGTCTGTGGTAACATATCGAATTATTATAATGACAACGATGCTTTTAGATCTCTATGTTATTTTTTTCTACATGTTTGGGCCCTCATTGCCCATAAAGTAAAATTTTTCAGTGGTTGTATGCGACCGGATAAACAGAAGACCTCTTCTTGAATTCAATTCCAAGGTCAGGTATATCATAATTTGACTTTTTTATGAAAAAGGTATCGGTTTCAGTAGTCACATAGGTCACGTTAAGGTCAAATATGGTCCTGATCTATTTGGCAATGTGATGGCCAAATAGATTAGGATCAGTGACTTCTCCAAGTTCTACAGACATTACCAAATACGAATTTCCAGTCTCAGTATTATTTACCCAATTTAAAAACACTAGAATTCTCTTTAAGGTCGACGTTTAAAATCTACTATTTCTTTTGGAGTGCAGCCAAAGTCCTTTAGATCTAGGCAGCAAGCCAGGTAATACAAGGTACGTTGTGACATCAGCATTTTCAAAAATATCAATGTAAGTTTGTGGAAAATTCCAGTCTTATGCCACCTCTCTTCGCACTGAAGTAATAACATTAAATCTTATATTTTGATTTATTGCGTTCTGTAAGATGGCACAATTGTCGCATTTGTCGAAGGATATGCTTCAAGGAATTTAGACAAGGTCATCTACTATTCGAATTCGAATTTGAATCTTCGATGGAATCGAAACAAAATCTACGGAAATGATGAAAATTTTTGGGTTTGGATCTCCTCTCAAAATGAGAGGGATTGGTCTAATAGACCACCACTCTTGCCTAGTGTGGATTGACAAACTTTACAAGACGTCAAGAACATCTCTAAGGCAGGCAGATTTCCTCAAGATTTTCTTCTTCACCATTTATGTGAGTTATAATTTACTATTAATATGCACATTATTTCGAAAAGTCAGAGGTGCGTGCTTTTGATGCGAACTCGAGAACTTTGACTTGGCAATCCAATGGTCATATCACTAGACTATCACTGCTATAGGCAATCACTGCTATAAACATAAAATTCTATTCGTGTGTCGATATGAATGCTCGTTTGCAAACGATCTACGCCGGGATTACAATGATTTACACAAATCGTATGTTCATAAATATCATTTAGTGACGCAATGTAATATCAAATATTGCCGTGTTCGTAAGTGCAACTGCTATGCTTGGGGTTTGATTTTTAGGTCGATCAGTGCTATTGGGTTTTTCTATGAAATTTATGGCAATAATGGTGCCCCTAAATAGTACACCTCTGAATTTCAAAGAACTATGCACATCGTGGACCTACGGTTTACTGTGCAACTACCCCTGAATATATTTTCGTGAATCTTACACAGTAAAAAACATTCCTTGTGTAGAACTTTTACGCAGCACTCTTCATAAATTAACTCTCTACTTAGCGCAAAATAATTTAATATTTCTAACATGAAGATCTAATATTGTTAACGGTTTTCTTTAGTTACTACAAAAATGTTAGTATACAATTTCCTTCAGCCTATTTGCATAATATATATAGCTTATTTGCATAAAAAAAAATCCTGCGTGGCGTTCTTTTATGATAAAATATTAGAAACAACGTTGTACAAACTTCAGCAACGGGTATTCCTTCGGGGAAGAAAACTGCAAGCCACTTGAGTTTTTTCTCTCCTTGAAGTTGATACGTTATTTTCAAAAGAGCTCTCAAGATTCACCGGTATTTTATTTTAAACTAACAACGCGTTTCCATGCGTTTCATCCTTTTCTGTCTTACTTTTTATAAGAAAAATCTTCAGGGGCACTCACACTTCAACTCCTCAAAGTTCCTCCTCCTCACGGAACAAATATTTATATGTTACCTACATAATATAAATATTTATTCCGTGGTTTTCCACAATACAGGAGAAAATCCTAACGAAGCAACACTTTTTATAAAAATAAGGAAAGAAATTATGATCACAAATCTGTCAGATCACACTGTTTCACACACGTGTGCAAATATACTATCAAAATTTTAGGTAATAGATAAAACCATACAAGCATCATTTGATCATTATATCAAGATAATGTTTGTGGTCATGGGTTCAATTACCACAGAAAACAAAATACATTTATGAGATGAACTTAAGTGTTTGTGTTTGTCTGGGTGTTAATTATGTATAATAATTAGGTATATTGTATTTACATAAAAAAAATGTAAGTATTATAATCCAGTGTCTAGTACCCACAGTACAAACTCTGCTTAGTTTGGGACTAGATGCTCCTGTGTAAAATTGTCCAAGAATATTCATTTATTTTATCTTTACAATTATTTTGTAAAGGTTTACTCTAAAATACAGATAAATATAACATATTTATAATATGTTATATAATTTTATATATTATATAATTTTGCCATACAATAATGATCCAAATAAATTTTATGATATATTTTTTAATATGTACTGTACAGAATTTGATTCTACTTTTACACCCAAGACGATCTCAGTTAACGGTAATGCATCCTTCAGTGAATGGGCCACTGTTGGTATTCATAAAAGTAGGAAGAGACTTTATGAGCTATACAATGAACGAGTGTATGTCAACACTCCAGAATTTAATATATATGTCAAAAATTATTCTAAATTATTTAAAAAGATTTGTTGTATAGCGAAGTCGCATTATTTAAGTTTAAAAATAAAAAACAGCAATAATGTTATCAAAACCACTTGGAATATTATCAACAGTGAAACAGGAAGGGTTAGTAAACGAAGTAGTGATTATACCCTTAGTATCGACAATTGCATAATTAAATCCGATCTAGAAGTAGCTTCAGCATTTGAAAATTTTTTCTCGGACATTCCTGTTTCAACAACGAAATTTCTAAATTCATCACCCACTGTTGCGGAATCGTTACTTAAAGAAAATGTAAACGCTGGCGTTGCTGAATTCCATTTCAATCGAATTAATTATAAAGACATTATTAAAACCTTTAATATGTTAAATGTAAAAAAAACGGCAGACCTCTGGGGTAATTCTGTTGACGTTGCCAAAACAATCATTGACATTGTAGCACCTACTTTAGCCATTATTTTTAATGACTGTATTGACTGTGGTAAATTTCCAGATCTAATGAAAAATAGTAAAATAATACCTTTGTTTAAATCGGGTAGTACATCTGACCCCACTAATTTTAGACCAATATCCGTGCTACCTACTTTTAGTAAAATTTTTGAAAAGCTTATGTTAGACCAAATGCAAAGGTTTTTTAATAAAAATAAACTCTTACACTGTAAACAGTTTGGTTTTACAAAGGGTCGTTCAACTACCGATGCCGGTGTTGAACTTTTAGGACATATATTTGCTGCATGGGAAGACGCGCGCGATGCTTTAGGTATCTTTTGTGATTTATCTAAAGCCTTTGATTGTGTTGTTCACGAAACCTTGATCAGGAAGTTACACCACTATGGCGTTAAAAACACTTCTCTGAATCTTCTTATCTCGTACCTGGGTAATAGGATTCAGAAGGTGGACGTCAATGGAAAGAGATCTTCGGGGTCCGTAGTTAAAATGGGAGTCCCGCAGGGCTCAATTCTGGGTCCATTTTTATTTTTGATTTATATAAATGACTTACCTTACCTAATAAGGGATAATCATGAGATAGTACTGTTTGCAGATGACACGTCACTGTTATTTAAACTCAAGCGTCAACAAATAGTTACTGACGATGTAAACAGTGCTCTCTCAAAGGTGCTACATTGGTTTAATACTAACAATCTGCTTTTGAATGAAAAGAAAACGAAATGTATTAAGTTTTCAACAACTAATGTAAAGCAGGTGAAAACCAGTGTACTTATTAATGGTGAAGAGTTGGACCTTGTGGCCACCACCGTATTTCTAGGTATCACTTTAGATTCTAAGCTTCAGTGGGGCCCACATATAGATAAGTTGTCGAAAAAGCTTAGCTCTGCAGCATACGCCGTCAAAAAAATACGTAGCCTAACCGATGTAGAAACAGCGCGCCTTGTTTATTTTAGTTATTTTCATAGTGTGATGTCGTACGGTATTCTGTTGTGGGGGAATGCTGCTGACATACAAACTATTTTTGTGCTGCAGAAAAGAGCCATTCGATCGATTTACAATTTAAGTCCCAGATATTCACTGAGGGATAAATTTAAGGAGATTAATATTATGACGTTTGCATCACAGTATATTTATGAGAATTTATTATATGCACACAAGAATGTTGATCTCTTTAAAAAACGTAGTGATATGCATAATGTTAATACCAGGAACAAAAATAAATTTATTGTACCTGCAACGAGGCTCCAGAAGATAAGTAATTCGTTCAAATGCCAATGTATACGCTTGTACAATACAATCCCAAGCAACATTCAAAAATTAAGTCTTAACAAATTTAAGTCAATTGTTAGGCAGAAATTGTGTCATAAAGGTTATTACTCATTAAGAGATTATATAGATGACAAATATGCTTGGGTTTGAACTGTTCCAATGAACCAGGCTATCGTTTCTTTAATTTTATATTATTCTGACATTTCTTTGTTTTATTTTATTTATGTTTTTGAAATTGAAATGTTATTTAGATTAATATTGTAAAAACATGAATTTTAAAGTATGAGAGTCGTGCAGCCATTGATGTTGCATATATTGATATGCATTTTAATGACTTAAAATTACATTGTGTCCATCAGTTGCCTAGTACTCTGAGCTTGTCATGCTCACTAAAATGTCCTGCTGATGGTGGCGTTGTGTGTCGGGTCGTTTTATTCCCTGCAACATGGTTGAGTCGAACGACGCCGATACGCACGTCATACTCGTGAACGGGTGCCGTCTGTCGGGGCTGGTCAGCTCTTACTGTCTATGGCAATATCTTTATTTATTTATTGTTCTTTTTCTGTAGACTAGATTAATTTGATGGTGCAACAACATCAAACTGCATTGTTCTCATGTAAGTCGGACATAAAAATGATTTATATTAATTTGATATTAACAGACATTACTGTAACGGTTACTGTGATTATATTTTTTTTATATTTTTCTTATTATTTAATAACTTTTAACTCAATAAAATGTAAATGTGAGTACTCTGTAGGCTAAATATACATACCTACTCAGCTCTGAACAGTCTGGCGGCTTTGAGCCTTTTTAGTGGCCTACGCAAATGTTCCTCTGATCTGGTATCGTCGTGTGACGGGTTGTTGAGCTCCCTAAATTATGGTTGAGCTACACAATGACTGATGCATGCGAGCCGTCGGTTGGGACTGGTCTACTCAAAGCCGCTATGGCTCTTTCTTCAAAAGGCCATTTCAGACTTTGCCCTACATTGTAAGACACATATTTGTTATTATACCTACTATGTCTGGACTTTAAAAGAGACTATGATTCTCTGAGTTTGTTTCGGCGTTTCTTCTCAGAGGTCGTCAGATAGGAAATGCCGGAGCCATCTAGCTTAAAAAAAATGTTAAATATTGACTTGTAAAAGTGTCTATAAAAGATCTATTTACAGAAATAAATATCTTTATCTTTATCTTTATCTTTATCATAACATACCATTACGCATGTATATTTCGGTTCCTTGTAATAGGGGGTGAGCCTATTGCCATTAACCGGGCACGACAAGCTCAGAGCTGAATAAGAATTTCATTAAAAACCCAATAACACTGCTCGAACTGGGAATCAGACCTAAGACTTCTAGCGTAGCAGTCGCGCTTAGGACCACTGAAGTAACGAGGCAGTTAAAATACAGATGATAAAACAATACTGACTGTTAACACTAGAACAGAAGATTTCAAATTAACTATTTCACGAATATATAGAATGCAACCGATTGTAAAATCGAACGGTGCTCCCTATATTCAGATCAGCGGTTCAGTTTTAGTAATGGTGAGCTTAATGTTTCCACTGGATGAAATCCTTCAAAGGGATGCATCCACAACCGTGAAACTCAATTAGATTATCGGTATCTACAGACTCTAGGGCTTCCTCCTCTGATCTCGTCAGTCTGCTTTCTTCAAAGTATTTCCAAGTGACCATCTGCGTGTAATGTTGAATTGAATAAAAAATATGCTCGATTTAAGACTTGGAAATTGCACTTTAAAATTGTAAATTGAAGCTGTTCACTAAAATTTAAATTTTACCGTCATCATGACCATACCAATGGTGTGAGTATCGAGTATTCATTATATTTTGCATCTAAATATGAAAAAAAGAAATATAGTATTATAATATAATAAAATAGGCTTAAGATGTAGCATTGAACTGATGCAGTCAACAACGTTTTAGACGGTTAATTGGTTAATTCAAGCCACGGAGGTGTGAATAGAAGGAAAGTAGAAAAAATGCATGAAAGCAGGAGTAGGAATAGTACAGTCAGCGTCAAATAGTTAGTGACACTCAGGGTATTCAAATAAATAGATGCAACCAAAAAGTCAATAATATCGGTACAAACAAAGTTTCCATATTGTTGTCAACAATATAGTCGCTCAAAAGGTCGAGACGTTTAAAATGTCACATAGATAGGTTCAGTCAAACCGCCATAAATATGGTTACAGTCATCCCGTCAATGGTATCCAAGCATTCTAAGTGGTCAAAAATATGGAACACATTAGAAAAATGAACTTTACTACTATATATTTTAAATATTCTTTCTCACATCAATTAATGTGAAAACATTTATACACAAAAATGAAAGGAATAGAAACTACTGCTGTCCTTTTCATTTTAAGCATGACGTCATAGACATGTCTTTTGTTTTGTAAAGAATTTCGTGCATAGCCGTTTACGATACTTAGCAATACACAGCTGACTGAAAATAGATGTACCTAAACCTCATTGATAATGAGTATGACTATATATCTCATAGAGCAAGAGTGCATAATTAAAATATATGATTCAATATCATGATCATTTTATTTTATTTTAATTAACAATGAACGTCGACAAAACTAGACTCTATAGTGCTTGCAAAAAAGAGGTGCAAAGTTTTCAACCTTATTGACTATAACTCAAAAACTTCTATTTTAAACATAAACAAGGTAATAGAGTGGATGAATAACTAAAAATAAGCAATAAAATAATGTCAATAAGGTCGATAATCGCTTGCATCTTTTCAATTTTCTCTAGTTTTCGACTGCTTACCATCAGGCGGGCTGTGTGCTTGTTTATACATATATGTGCGATTATGAAGAAATGAGGATCTAGAGAGATGAGAATAATTCGATAGGTAACTACACGTAACATCTAAAACGATAGGTACATAAGGATATTCCCAGTTCATTTGAAATATCTGTTACGGAGACACCTTCCTCCCTCAAATACATGCAAATAACACTACATTGTCTAAAGAGGTTTTCATCTTTGGGAAACCGTTTATTTCTATAACATGCTGGTTTATTTTTCTAATGTGTTCCATATTTTTGAACACTTAGAATGCTTGGATACCATTGGCGGGATGACTGTTACCATATTTATGACGGTTTGACTGAATCTATCTATATGACGTTTTAAACGTTTCGACCTTTTGAGCGACTATAATGTTGACAACAATATGGAAACTTTGTTTGTACCGATATTATTGACTTTTTGGTTGCATCTATTTATTTGAATACCCTGAGTGTCACTAACTATTTGACGCTGACTGTACAAGCTAATTATTAAAAAGCTCTCTCATTAAGCATGACTTCTACAGGTTCTGGGTTCAATTTCCGGGTCGAGCAGAGTTATTGGATTTTTCTATGAAATTCTCAGTAGCACCTCACGAGTTTGTATTTGGCACAAATACAAACTCGTTTAAAGGCTATAGGCTCGCCTCCTGTTACATGGGACATAAACATCCGGCAAACTTTGGGTGTACATCAGTTCACCTTTGTCTCACTGAGAGGAATATCATAGTGCCTAAAAAAAACACAATTTAAAACATCCAAGTAAATATTTATCTAAGGTAATGTAAAAATAATAACAAAAATAAAGTTGTACTCAAAAATCATGCTGGATTATCAAACAATGAATTCGTACAGAGTAATGAGTGTATCATAATTACAGAGATCGCGGTCACATATTGTCCACCAGTAATTGTATAATGGTGCTTTGACACAACCTCGCCAGATATAGCCATCAGCTCTAAGAGCCCTAACCGCACAGACTTCATCAACATCGCAGTCTTCTACTGGCAAATTTCCACTGAAATAAAATAATAATGCATACAAATGACGAATAAAAATCATTATCCAGTTTAATATTTCAACACTTATCGTTAGTTGCAGACGGTAATCCATAACGGCAACCTATCCTTAAGATATCAGTGTAACACAGAATTTGCAAGCAGAACAGAGGTCTGCTGGCAGTAGCTTCGTGTAAAATACTGATATTCAGCTGCATTTGGATAGACTGGAAACCGACCAGCATACTTGGGAAAAAGGCTGGGAGGGTGGAATTTCATATTTGACCACTGCACAATAAACTTCGAATCTACCAAGCATGGTACATCGGAATTAGGATGCAAGATTTATGTTGGTACTTGTACCAACATTTTCATGACATACGACTTTTTTGCATTGCATAGAGAACGCCACTAATTACTAATACTTGTATCTTTTGCTTCGTCAGTTTTGATTTCATTAAAGATTATGGATTTTTGGAATACATACTCCCGAAGATTGTAATTTATAGCTATCATAAAATATACATCAATATAAGTATCTACATACGGATTCTTCTAAATAAATGTTAAATATGTAAAAGGGGCTTCAAGTTCTGAATTTAAGAATTATATGGAAGAGTTGACACCATAGTAATAGTAGGGAACATACAACTATAGCAATAGTGGCCAACATTGTAATCGTAAAAAAATAATCTTACATATTGCCTTCCAAACAGTTTGCACTATCAAGCATATCTCCGGTTTTGGTGGTCGTGTTAACTTCACATCTCAAGCAAGACATATCCTTAAACACAGATTTTCTAAAATGCCTCGTACGTGAGAGCTCAATAACATTATCGACCCAATCTCGTTTCTTGGTGAACATAAACGGCATCTCAGAAATGGATATGTAGTTGCAAAGATTGCAGGAACATACGTAGGTGGTGAGATTATGATTTACGTTGAAGCATCCGCGATCGATTATCCCAAAAGGCGTGTGCAGCGAATAACACAAATCATCATCACGTTCGCACATTATCGACGGTATTCTGAAATTTCAATAATCACAAGAGAAAGCAATTTTCTAAATATAAAGTGTTAACGAGAAACAAAGCAAGTTGAAGATTTTGTTTCGTGTTCAAATGCATTAATTATTTTCTAAAAGAAATTAACGAAACTTTCCTTAATATTATAATTGTTCAGTGATCTTATATTGTTCTTGTTTATGAAATGCTTATAATTGGACAGTGTTTTTAAAATTGTAATTGTTTACTCACAATTTATTTTTAGGGTCATTACAATCCTCTGATTCGACATTGTTGCACATTATACATGATCGTCTTGGATCACTTGTCTCTGAATCGGAATCCGTAGTATTACCCATATGATACGGTTGAACAGATGGAAATCCAATAACATCCCGTTCCTTTTTATCAGTTTTAGCATAAAAATTTAAATCTTTAAAAACATTTTGAAGATCATCCCTTGTATTCAACTCGAGGTTTTCAGTACTTTCTTGCTTCTTATCTAGCAAAGTAGTAAGAGGTAAGTTTTCAAGTAGCATCATATCATATGTATGCGTAGAAGTAGGAATACTACTACTACTCATATTGATTGGAGTAGTAAAAATATCGATGATTGGTCTAAATGGTAAAGTAGTTGCGGAACTACGGAGCGTTAAACTCGTATTAGAGATTGTTGTTGTAATTTTTTTTGATACTAATGTTTCGGTAGTTGTCTCTGAATTTTCGACTAGATCATCGAAAATTTCTCTCACATTTTTTACCAGAAATGATACTAAATTACTAGGGTCGTCCGTTTCGGTCGTATCAAAAAAATTTGCATCTTCAAGTTCTTCTACTTTTCGTCTAAAGTAAGGTAAGGGTTTCTTACTTATTGTCTCCTCTTTTAGTTCGCATTTTACGTGGATTATAAATATTAATAAAAGTAAAATCAAAATTCTTATTCTGTTCATTATTATCTCACCAAATCTGAAGATGACGGACTGTCAATGTCAATTCTGAATTTAATATGTCAAATAAATATGTATAATAGGTTCACTCTTGATAGCCGCACTCTTTTACAGAAAACCTTTTTTGAAGTCGTCTTTTCACGTAAAATCCCATGATCCAATAATACAATAATAAATAAGCTTCATGTATGTAATAGAGCTCACTCACTAATATCTAATGAACCATGTATAAAATCAGTATTGTTTGTACATTGCTGCATGTAATTGGATTTGTCAATTTCGTTTCATTGCATCTTCGGAGTGATCTTGTAATTGTACTGTTTCCACACGTAACTTTAGTTTTTGTTTCGGATTATTAAATTGTTCCGTATTACATTGAGTATGGTTGCAGAAAAAATAAATAGAGTTAAACAGTGGTTTTTCTATACATCCTCTAGAAACGAAATCAGTCTCATCATCAATATTTGTGTAGCATAGTTGGTTATGTGCACACACCATATAATCGGCACTGTAAATATTAAGATATGAGTTATATTATAAATAACAGATGGCCCGTTTAATAGTATATATTGTTTCTTTACATTGATAACCTACTTTTTTCCAAATCTGCAATTTTAGTCTGAGGTTGGATTTGTCCCTTTGGTTTCACAAACTTTACACATTAGATCCATTCCTACCAAAGGTGTTTGAAGTCGAGCGTATATATTCTTAATCGCCGAGTGACTTTCATTCGTAATAGCTGGTGTTAAAGGAAGATTTCTCCAGAGAGAACATTTGCATGGAGAGTCCTTCATAATATGTGGAGGATTAAAGTCAAATTTTAATTTCATATTCAGTGTTCAACATCAGTAGATTTTATTCAACAGTATTCTGAAAAGTATGCAAAAAGTATTATGACAATATGAATCTATAGAATATTAGAACACTTTCGATTGATTCACTTTACATTATAGATAAATTCTCTACGTGTCAAAAACCAAAATAATTTAATGAAAGTTGGCAACTCAATATGTTCCTTAATTAAAAAAGGAACATTGAAATCGATTCACGATCAGCGAAGATTTATCAAGTATAAACCCAAAAAATCAAACCTCCTTTTTTAAAGTCGGTTAAAATAACAAACATAAATAGGTGACGCCAATATACTCGAAAAAATAATATAATTGGCTTAACTCGTTTCCATGAAAGAATGGAAGCGGCACAAAAATTTTCAAAATTACGTACTGTAATTTTGAGTGCATAAAACAATAAACAACAGAACCGGCTATTAAGTAAATTGCTAAATTTCTTCGACTTACAGCTCGGGCCATACAATTTTACACTTTACTACACTGGCTCCATTAAAATTCTGTATCAATAAAAAATACTGAATTGGTCTCACTTTGGGAGGTTTGCAAATGTGAATTAATAATTTTAATAAACAGTATATTTCAAAAAGAGAGGGTGTTTAGAAATTATAGAATTTGTGGTGAAGATAAGACACGAGTTTCTTTCTGGGTTCAATTCTCAGATTGAACACTGTAGGTGAAATTTTCTGATAGTATGTCCTCAAGCGCATTGCAAAGCTTTTTGTTTCAATGTCTTGCCTATATAAAGGCTGTAATACTACTCGTACGCTAGTAGTGCACAAAATTTCTCTATGTAAATTAGTGTTGTGATAAGGACGATAAAAACTTTATAAGAACCCAAACAAGCAAGATACGTAAGGACATAAACTAAAATACCTTCATAATAATATATTATATACATTGCATACTTGTTAGAAATAAAACTCACATTTTCACAAATACTTACCATACAACTAATAGGTGAACTCTTTTATAAACGAATTATCTTCTTGAAAACACATCTCGTCATATAAAATTTAATGTTCAGTCAAAAATTAAATAAACCTCATGATTGCAATTATCACAGCTAAATAGAAATCAATTCCGTTTATTATTTTACTAGAGTTCCGTCTCTTTTTAATTTTTTTTTTCTTACGTTTCGCCCGCATTGCATCTTCAGAGTGATCTTGTAATTGTACTGTTTCCACTCGTAACTTTAGTTTTTGTTTAGGATTATAAAATTGTTCCGTATTACATTGAGTATGGTTGCAGAAAAAATAAATAGAGTTAAACAGTGGTTTTTCTATACATCCTCTAGAAACGAAATCAGTCTCATCATCAATATTTGTGTAGCATAGTTGGTTATGTGCACACACCATATAATCGGCACTGTAAATATTAAGATATGAGCTATATTATAAATAACAGATGATCCGTTTAATAGTATATATTGTTTCTTTACATTGATAACCTACTTTTTTCCATATCTGCAATTTTTGTCTGAGGTTGGATTTGTCCCTTTGGTTTCACAAACTTTACACATTAGATCCATTCCTACCAAAGGTGTTTGAAGTCGAGCGTTATCATATTCCCAATCGCTGAGTGTCTTATATTCGTAATAGCTGGTGTCAAAGGCAGGTTTGTCATTACAGAGTGGACATTTGCATATGAATGTTCTATTTACTCTTCCAGGTAACACACATCCCCTTTTAATGTAAAGAGGATTAAATTCAATGAAACAGTGTTCAGCATCAGAACATTTTTTTGTCGGGATACTGAAAATTATACAGAAAGTTCCATAGAGACTATAAAACAATATAAAAGTAAGTATAAAAAATATAAATATATAATTATAAGATAAAAATATAAAAGTGTTATTAGGTAGATCGGTCATTAATGTTTATTGAATTTTAAATAAGAGTCTATAAAATTAGCGACGTGGGCTCGGTTCTCAAACGAGACAAATCTTTATGTGACCCATAGGTATTTGTTTCGAGTCTGGGTGTACTTTGTGTCCATTAATTGTATCTTTGTAAAGTGCCCCGCGACACAGTGCTTAATCCCTAGTACGGGAGCTGACTTTTCTTATAAAAACTACTACATAATCGTCTTCTGTAATTACTAATATTAAAACAAATCAACAGACTGGATCTAGTAACTTGAAACCGACTACTAAGACGACGGATAAATTATTACTAGAATTGCGTAATTGCACAATTCAATAACATGTATAACTTTACTAGCTCATCTTCCAAAATATACTTACGAAACACCTTCGTAACAATTTACGTCATTCTTTGAAGTACTATTTCCATAACATGAAAAGCATTCCATTCCAAAAGAAATAGTACTATTATCAACGTTCCTAGATCTTCTTCGTGGCCCGGTATCAGGCATTTCAATTTTATATCTGTCTTTTTCTAAATTTTCAAACAATTTAAAATTTCTTACAAAAAGTTTTTTAAGTTCGATATCATCAAATTTTTCATTGTCCACAGTACTAGCCGTTGTAGTTACGGTTACACCTAGAGGTTCACCAAAATTATTTTCATATGGTGGTCGTGATGCAAATTCCTTTTGTTCTAAATCATAATCCCAGTCACTTCTGATCCTTTCCATTAAAGAAACTAGTACAAGGAAAATAAAAAGATTTTGCACATTTACATTTGACATTTTGTAGGTAATAAAGCTCAGAAAAATAAAATTTTTATAGTAAAGTAATGTCAGTATGTTCGTTTTTAAATAACAACGCAGAATATTAGAAGAGGTTTTTAGGTCGGTAGGTCTAAGGAGTTTTGTAGTAAATATTGGAGACATGAAATATGTTATAATATATTACCATATCTATAAATATTAATATTATCTATCCCCAAACACATAATAGGCAGTATCGTTGGATTTTTTTGATATAATTTCCTCAAGAATAAATATAAATACAATGAGCCTAATAAGAAATTTGCTAATGTAGGTACCATTTGTCTGTCTAGGTTTCGTAGAAAAGTTCCGTGGGTATAGGTGGACGCTATAATCCGTATGGGAACGCAAAATAATGTTCGTTGCTGTTACAATGCACGGTCAAGCACGATATGTAAGGACTAACCAGCGTTAAAGGAAACTTGATAACACCTCTATATGCGTTATTGATGCGCTCTATACATTGGAACAGAAAATATCGGATGCGGCAATACCAAGAACTTGGTTGTACCTAACAAAATAATAAATCTTCTGACGTACATACTAAATCTGCTAACTAGGATCATCTGCGTATGTCCTGCCTATGGCTAAGCTTCTCAGTAATTTGCCCCTTCAATGTAGTTTAAACCCAAAGTCATCACTGGCTCATGCCAGTGGTCATGCCGGTGGATTACTATTTCGGGGGATCATGCCCCTAGTTTCTTTATGAAATTTTAAAGTTTCTGGTTTTTAATTGAATTGTCATTTGAAATTATGGAGCGGGCACAATCCTAGTTGGAGATGAGAGACGGCCAAACCTAGCTTTAACAGTTATTGTGGAACTAATAACAAAAGGCATTATACAAACTTTATAGCCTACTCATCGTTTTCAACTAGGCCGACCGAAACATTTTTTTTAACGCATAGAGATTTTTTTCGACGGTTTTTGAAGTCTGCCAACCCGCACTAGGCCAGCGTGGTGGATTATAGCCTAATCCCTCTCAATATGAGAGGAGACTTGTGTCCAGCAGTGGGACAGTATATGGGTTGATGACTGTGACTATAACGCATGTGATCGCGATCTACGGAGAAGCCAGCATAGGCGCTGCGATTTGGTAATTAAAAAAACAACATCGGTTTTATTTAAGTAGGAACAGAGTTCAAGGGTGCGCCTTTGATCTGAAAATATTCATTCATTTTAAAATTACATATTAGAAGTCACATATACACACAACTCTCTATCAATAAAGCGAAACGCTAAGTAACATTCAGTAATCACGCATCTCCGGGAGTAGCGTCTTCTCACGTCCGTGAGCGGCGGTCCCTCGGCACGACGCCACGCTATAATTCAACCCAATAATGATTCATATAAATTTGCGAAACGACCGAGAGGTGCAAACTGTAAGAGTGAGCGATGCGGTATATAATTTGCTCGAGTACAGGCCGCGGGCGTATTACATAGTGTTGGCAACACGTATGTGAGCTATATCGATACAATATAAACGGTTTTCTACAAACTTGAGAGTCTGAGCCATCTTGATGCTGTGAAATTTTGTGTAAGGTATCATCATCATGAAAATACCTATGTAAGTACGTAAATCATCCAAACTAAACACCAATGATTTATTACCTAAAAGTGCATTAATAATAATGTAACCTAGGCTAATATAATTTTCCATTATCATAACATTAGCGTGCAAAGCAAAACCTGAACAATCTGTTTTGTTCAAACAATATAGCATTTGCTGTCTAATGTAAACATGATTCACATTTCATGTTTAATAGACGCATAATTAACATTTAATTTGATAGCCACTGCAATCTATTAGTCTGTGATATACAAAGCTGTGTAATGCATCGATAAAATTTTAATGTCTATTGTTCGCAACACTAGTAAAGCGTGTCATTTGGTTTTTATCGTCATGATTAAGTTTCGCTTATTGAAGCATCATCTTGCATGGTTAGTAATTGCAAGAAGTTAGCGTTAAAAGGAAAAATAAATTAAATCGATGTACAACTGACATCGATCAACAAAGTATTAAAGCTATTTTTAAAGTAGCCTTGGAAGGTTAATAACACGACAGTTCTCATTCTAGAGATGTGAATAGTAAAGCACAATATTACGTGAACCGTACGCATTTTAAACCATTTTTTTTATACCACTAAGGTGGAAAATACCACTAAGGTGGTAAACAAGTATACGGTCCACCTGATGGTAAGCGGTTACCATAGCCTATAGACGCTTGTAATACCAGAGGTATAACTTGCGCGTTGCCGACCCTGTAAAATGAAAGAAGAATAGTTGGATTAGCAGTATAAGGCTTAAAGTCCCCCCCACTGCCAACACAACGGTTCCTCGCGGAGCACTGGTAACTTTGCTCACCGTAAGGAACACAACACAGCTCAAAGCATTGTGATTTCACTTCGATTTTCTGCAAGGCGGAAGTACTTCCCCAGCCGGGCTCCAATTTGAGAAGAATTACGCTATGCCCTACCTCTCTTAAAAATATTATAAAAAAATTGTACAAAACGAGATGAAATGGATCTTTAAGAGTTGGTTATAGCAAAAAATTTGATAAAACTGCCTAGATCTCGGATTCCATTTATATCCGCTTGTGACATCATCATCGTTCCAGGATTTTGAAACTGGATGTATTTAAAGCCTTGCAGGTCTAAATGATTAGTCGTCTATTGGTTCGGTGTCTTTGACTAACCGCCCCGCCACAGACATCATGACATGTTACCGATATTGACTAACGACCCTCCTTAGGTCCGATTAGAGTTGTGTTATGTAGAAGTATAGTCATAATAATGGAAATAGGATCCAATGATCAGTACGTATGTATCTTCTGTTCACGCGAAATGACTTATTAATAAATAAGAGAAGGTCGGCTACAAAAAGTATGGCATAAATTAGCTAGGAAAATAAGAAATGAGGTAGGCACATAAAAGGAACTCAAAAAATTTTAACCAAGAATCACAAGGACATAAAAAATGTAAGTATGTATAAGAAAGTCTTATTCGGAATGAGTATTCCAGTAACGTATAACAAGCCGAGTTATACCTTTGAACCTACTTAAAGTAATATCTGAACCAAAGAATTATAATATAACCCGAAATAACGTTCTCATATCACATAAATTTCTCGAATACGTAGCTTGCTTTTTTATTTTGTTCCATTCATTTCCTTGGGGTGAAATTGTCAGCGTTAGGCGATGTTCACACTCAAGAATTCAAATTCAAAAAGCCAATCAATCAGCACAAAGTCGTACCACCAACACAAACGCCAAGTATTGTAAGTTATTATAATTAAATAAATATTCCTAACAATTTAGATTTAGGGACACAAATTTACAATAAACACGATAGCTACAAAATTTAAACTTGTGGCGTATGTATCAACGCTCAATTCATACATAATAAAGGATAAAAAATAAAGAATAATAATATTTTATGTAGATATTATATTGACTTTTGCCAATATGAAGTTTCCATCTATGTAACCCGCCTAATATTGTCTCCAGCCTCATTTTCATACAAAAAACGTTTTGCTCGTCTTTCCTAAGTTGTAAACTCTATTCCCTTTTCAACAATTAAGTTAGGGCTAATTTTGTTACTTAAGTTATTTGTTCCCATTGAATTTATTGCTGGTGCGAAGTCAAGAACAGCTAAAGAATTCCACTCTAGATGTATAATTTGATCTAATTTGGAAACTTGTGTAATGAAAAGAGTTTTATCTTTAACGTGAATACGAGGTTTCAAAAAGTTTTAAATTAAAATTCAATGCCTATCTTAGGAAAATATTAAGGGGAAGTATACATGAATTCCTCCTGAGTAAAATACCAAGCAATCAATGATTCTTTATAGGTTAGCTCTGTTGTGACCATAGATTGTCAAGCCACATCTGACTTTACTGATATCTGAATTCATGTAGTTTTTACATAAACATACCATCACGCCTATATTACCCTTAATAGGCTGAGTAATAAATATTCACCCAATAGATAAATGTACACCCTCCATATCACCGGTATGCTTAGGTCCCATGCAATAGGGGGCGAGCTTGTCCAGGTACAAATCCAAACTCTAAGCTACTACTGAGAACTATCTTTTTGTATATTTTTGGCATTTTCCATGCTAAGATTTTAAAGTTATTTAGAAAAGGAAAAATACGACCGCGGGCAGGATTCGAACCTGCGTCTTCTGGTTCGGTACACCAGACGCAATCTTAGCATGGAAAATGCCAAAAATATACAAAAAGATAGTTAGAAGGTAAGGTGGCATCGTTCGGCATTTAACTAACTGTAAAGTAAGTTGTGTCGGTTGAAAAGCAAAAACTTGCATTTCAATAGGTGTTACTGACGTCACCATAAAGACGTAAATTCAGTATGTGAAGGAAAAATTCGACATGACGGGTAGGTATCGCGGTGGCTTAGTGGTCATAGCGTCTGGTGTACCGAACCAGAAGACGCAGGTTCGAATCCTGCCCGCGGTCGTATTTTTCCTTTTCTAAATAACTACTACTGAGAATTTCATAGAAAATTCCAATAACAATTTGCTCAATCTGGGAATCAGGCACCTGAGCAAGACTGCTAGGCTAATAAGGTATGAATTAATATCTTAATTAATATCAAAGAAAATATCGTAAGTAAACCTGTATGCCTAAGAGATTTTTTCGATTGATTTTGCCTAACCCACTAAACCAACCTGGTGGACGATGATGAGATTTACAGACGCCAGCAGGTCAAGCTATCCAAAACTGTCAAATTTTCCCAATTGAACATGAACTTTATTACTTTGATAATAATATATAATAATAATATTTTTGGGACATTTTACACAACACCATTTAGTCCCAAACTAAGCAGAGCTTGTATTATGGTTACTAGACAATGGATGTAATACTTATATACTTTTTTTTTGTAAATACATACTTATAATACATAAGAAACACCCAGACAAACACAAATACTCATGTTTTATCCACACAAATATTTGTGTCCTGTGGAAATCGAACTCACGACCCCATGATCAGCAGTCCGGTACTCGAACCGCTAAACCACAGAGGTCGTCAATAACTGCATTCTAGTTGAAAATCGATCGAAGAAATTTGACAGATTAGGGTAGCTTGGTACGCTGGCCTCTGTACATACACTAGTATCCATTATACTATCAAATGGATAGTCTTATCTGACCAATAATGAGTATATATGATAGTTGTCCATTAAGCAGTTACAGACGAATAATATTATATTATGAGAAAGGTAAAGAAATGCCAATAAAATATATTCTTCATAAAAGGCGTACATCGTAAGAGTTTTTGAGCCTATTTATACGTGTTACTATAATTTTTACAAAAAGAAATTGGGTTACTCGAGGAGTCAGTGGCGCGGAGAAGTCGATAAGCTTATGTGCTTATATGAGTGTTCCTTTGAAGTCTTTTTTACATCTGCGTCGTAAATAGTGATTATATTTTCTTGCGTTTTGTATAATATCAAGAAAATATTTTCTTGTGGTAATTTGATGAGCAATACCTAACTGACACACTTCTCAGGGACACTACACTATATCTAAGCTCTGAATTTATTCAAAACAGAATCCCAAACTAACTATGCCTATCTCAGATGAGAACCTTTTCAAAAAAATGTTTAATCACTTATGGCACTGTTTTTTAATAGAAAGGAATGTTTATTATTTGAACGCAGGGAATAAATCATTATCATCAGCCCATATTCGTCCACTACTGAACGTAGGGCTCTCCTAGTGAACGCCACGAGGTAGCGTCTTGGATACGAATACGAGACTTGGCTATCTATGATGGTTCTATAACTAGGCTATGACTGCTTATGTTTCAAGATAACAATGAAGTAATATGCATTATATGTAAGGAGACCGTTTATAATGCAGTAATAGGTGGCCTCTTCACTGTACTTCAAAGTCAGCTAAGCCGCTGGTCACACCGACTACAGCGCTGCATAAAACCTCTTCCTTAATTTAATGTCGCATAAAATCACAGGTCGGTGCAAGCAAGCGTGCATCCCCGTCAGGCTCGCCAGTGTACCGCCCCGCCAGTGTGTACCTTTTTACCACCCATTGTAAAGTTTTTTATTACCTGTAATTTAATATACTTTACCGAATCACCGTGCAAGTACACAGCAGTGCAATTCATGGTTTATGAAGTGCACTATTTTGCATGTTGAAATATGCATCAAATTTTGTCTGGTGATCTTGTATCATATCGGATCTTTTTTAAAGGCGCAAAAAGTGTCACTGCCTCTTTACTAATGTATGCAATTTCTGAATTTATGATTTTGTGAAAGAATAATTTCACCACAGGCACAGAGGACGCAAGTCCGAATGCTGCCCGAGGTCGAAATTTTCTTACAAAAAATTTGTAACTTCAGCATTTTTCATAATAACGTAATGATACTCAAAAAATAAGAGCGGATACAAAAAAACTCTTGTTTAATCTAGGGTTCATCTTTTTTTTATAGCCTTATTTCACCCGCAGGTTAAAAATGTAAATCCCTCTCCACGCTCCAGATTTCCGAATCAGGTAAGCCTTTTGTAATGAAGTACTCGCGTAATGCGTACTTGTGTTTTTGTTTTGGCGGAATCCCAACAAACATCATTATACTAAATTGTTGGTTGAGCTTATATTGTAAAAGGACAGCGAACTTGGTTATTTCTGGCGTGTAGGTAGCTAACTTAACCTACTTCTAGGAAAAGTTTCGCTACGTCACGTAAAATAACATAGGAGTTGTTCAAGTTAAATTTAATTTGGAATTTATTTTCTTCACTAGAGTTGGTTTTACACGTGAAATAATGACGCAAGTAGGTATCTCCGAGGCACTCCAGTGAAATAGTCTCGAAATTTCGCGCATAAACCCAAAGGCTTTCATTTCAGTTACAAACAGGGCGTAACGTGGGTTTATTTTATGCGTTTTTTTTAAAGAAAGCACAAGCCACATGTCGCCGCTTTAAAAACATACTTATGCTGTAAATTTTTAATCATGCTGACCAATCGATGTCCCAGGTCCTGACCTTGGATATCGATTGATCATCGTCTAGTTTGGTTCACTAGTCCCACTCACCTTGTGGATGGATGACAATTCTTCACACATCGAAACCCCTGCGTGCCTTGGAGTGTAAATAAAGCTATCAGTCGCAATTATCACACGAACACCCATGAAAATCGTTAGTGGCACTCAGAAGTATAAAAAGGCAGATAAGTAACTAGTCAATTGTTAGGATATCGGTATTGCCTAGAAATTGGGTTGGATGAGATCTAATTGCAGTCGCTTTGTGAAAATCTTCAGCCGCATCTGGTAAGATTGTTAAACGACCCCAATATACCTACGTAGTTGGAAAATGACTAGAACGATGTCTACAATCATTTTTTGTTTCAAACGAAAAAAAATACCCATGATGTAGCGGTAGTGTTGAAGATCACCGTGTCAACATTTATTTAGTTAAATGTTGTAGTAAATTCCTATCAAACTTAATGGTGTCTCCAGCGGATATAGCGGTACGTACTAGTACCTATAAAGTCAGTAAGGTATAATCACATTATCATGACGCGCCTATTAATTGAATTGACTCTCATACGCTTAAACGTCACGCATCGTTAGGCTCTATTAGCTGATATTAACAATTTAATGTAATTTCTTAACTATAGAGAGGTATTTGCGTTTAAACAAAGTCATATAACAATATATTATACACAGAGAAGAGAAGACGTCAAAAGTATCTGGTTTTAGGTGCATTAGTAACAGAGTAGCATTCATGTACCATATTCTGAAATATTCTTTCGCTAAACTACAGTTGAAATTGGGCATTATATCAAAGTTGAAGATATAAATTTTAGAGAAAAGAAAAATGGATCTCAGGCACGGTTTTAACCTGCATCCATCTGTTTACACCGGACGCTTTAGCCTACTAAGCTACCAAGAGCACTGCTTGTGATGTCGAATTGATCTTCATCATTCTACGTTTCATAGGTGACTTTGAAAATGTGTGCATGCATTAATGTCAAATATAATAAAAATACTATGTCAAAGTTAGTTATATTGTATTCTATCTTAGTGCTATCTGAATTTATTGATATCAGTATATTGGTAAATATGATTACAGGTAGGTATAACTTTGAAAGTGTCATAAGCAGGCAGAGGTATATTGTTGACACCCACAGTTCACCATTCTTTTTTTATTGTATAAAAAATTACGTCATTTCTTTGTGCAGTTTTTCGACGGCTTTGTTCGCTTTTTTCCTGTTTAGTCATTTTTATGGCTTCCTTTTGAAAATCTTAACTCATTTATTTTTGAATAAATTTCTCTGCTTCGTTGATTTTGTAATGATTATTCGTTTTGGTTGAGTTTTCCCATTTTTTTAACAGTTCTGCAGGGTTCAAGAACGTAAGGATTATGTTTCAATTTGCTGGTTTTCAAAATAAAACATTACTGGCATGCTTTTTTACGCTTGTTAAATAAATATTTGGGGTTAAATGAGAAAATTTGCTTTAGTAGTTTTACAATATTATATTATCTGAACAGCTAAGTACCTACTCTAAATGTGAACTCTGACAAACACAAAGACTGCATTATTGACTTTCTGTATTTTTTTTTTAATATTCGTTGGAGAAGAAAAGTGGCCTCCGTAAGGGTCCGAAATGGCTTTATTAATTTATTTTCTTTAACAATATCATCATCAGCGCGTATTTCATTTTCTTGCGTCTTGTTTTATCTAGTGTATCTGATTCAGTAAAGCAAAACCCAGTCATCTTTATACTAAGTTATTTCAGATTTCATAATTTCATTTCATGCTACGGTAGGTACCTAAACCACAATAATTAGCTACTTCTAGTGATCGTAGTTAGTTCTCAACCACATAACCACTCTATCCACCTAGGGGTTCTAAGGCGTATATTCGAACCAATTAATTGCGCCTGAGAACCAAGGTGCATAAATGTGTACAAGAGTGATTATAATATAAAATACCCTTCTTAATCAATATCTGCACTGTGAATAGACTTGATATTAATGTTTCTGTATGACGGTGTTCGTTAGTAAGTAATATCGTGGCGCATACACTCATCTCATGGGTCGGCATGATCTACGTCACAATAAGAGTGGATAGGGTGGCTGACGGAGAGTAGCGAACTGTACAGGGTGGAGATGAAGTTACAACGATAAATGGAACCAGACTATACTCTAAAGAAATACTTTAAGCTAAGAAATGGTACAGTCAACAAAAGAGATTGGTATACAGGTAGAGAACGAAATTTGCCTCTACACAGATTCTGATTGAAATAATTACCCGTCAAAGTGTTTGATGTGTAGCAAGTTACAATACCTGCGTTTTGACACATATGTGATCATTATTACAGAATCTTAAACAAAACACAGATGTTTAATTAGCTGCCTGTATACTTAACTCTTTTGTGTCAACTTCTGTTTAAGTTGCCTTTTTTTGATGAATCACATCGGTTTGAAGGGTAATGTAACCAGTGCTTTAGTACTAGTATTTTCACTAGCTATATTGTAATGTATATGCGACTTAACAACTGAGATCTCAAGATGTCAACACACGAGTGATACTACTACTGGTATTGCTGGCGTCTATAAGCTGCGGTTGCCGATTAACATTACTATAAAAAAAACACAATATTTTCACGGTTACACGACTATAGAACTTCTAGTGTAAGCTGACTCTAAGTGTACGAAGAGTCTATACAATGCGAGATTTAGTCATACTGTGACTTTAGCCCCCTGTATAACGCCTCGCCCGCCCAGTGATAACCTAAGGAACTAAATTTTCCAGACAAAACTTTACACATACCTTAGTGTCTGTGATTCCTGAACTCCTGGTATTGACATTCAATTACAACTAGTCCTTACTGACAGTCTATGAGATACATGCAAATTTATACAAACATGACTAAACTAATCATCATACACAGTAATTAATTATAATTTAATGCTCAAATACACTATTATATCGAGCTGTTAGTTTACGATCCTATAAAGCAGATGCTTGAATACTCAATTAAATTGATTGTGTTTATTGAAGGGAGGGAATCAGTCATTATGCATAGGAGAATACGTAGAGATATTTGTGATAATTTTATTATAAATTAGTCCAATAACTGTGTCACAGAACTGTTAATAATCTACTATTAAATGGTTATTCCTTTATACTGTGATGTTTCATGAAAAATGCATAAGATAGTGACCAAACCATAAGTTTAAGTGACAAAAATATAATCAGCCCGTATTAGGTACTATTCCTTTCGTTTCACAGGGTTGGCAACGCGCAAGTGATACCTCTAATGTTACAAGCGTCTATAAGCTACGGTAACCGCTTGTCCATCAGGTGGACGGTATGCTTGTTTGTCACCTTAGTGGTATAAAAATAAGGTAGTAACTTAACAGTTCGCCGATATGTTTAAGTCCCGTTTAATACGGAGCGAGCCTATTGCTTAATAACCGATGATTAATTTGATGCTAATTCGAATCCAGAGCATGCACCTCTGACCTTAAAATCATGTGCGTATCAATAATAAATTATCACTCGCTTAAGCGGTGAAGGAAAACATCGTAAGGAAACCTGCATGCCTGATAGATTTTCTCGAAGGCGTGTGAAATCTGCTAACCAGCATTAGGCCAGCGTGATAGACTATAATCCCTCTCACTCTGAGAGGAGACCGGTGCCCGGACAGTATGTGAGTTGATGATGATGATTAATTTCAAACTATTAACAAGTAACTATTTTATAACAGTAAACCATCCTATCGGGATAACTAGAAAGTTAACCGAAATATTTTTTCCACAGCTACCAAAAATAATTCAATATTAGTTTATATGAATATGTTTCTGTCCACCGACCAAAATTAAACCGTCTAACAATTTCAATGACTCAGAGATTCAACCCTTTATAGAAAGTCATTAGTCATTGGATTTGTTACGCCACCAAATTCCAGAGCTAATGGCGTCGATCAGTAAACACTGGTCAAACTACCACTTTATATGGTTGCATTTTAGGACCTATAAAATAAATAAATAAAGTTTAGCTGTTTTTGATGGAGAATGGGCTTCAAAACTGTCAATAACAGATATTTTTACAATTAAATGTTTAACTCATTCACCTACCTATACTGACAGAAAAAAATACTCATATATATTAGATTATCTATATACAAAACTCTAAATGATTGGTCAGTATTGTGACAATTCTTTCCTTATCGAATCAATTGCAAAAAATAAAGATTATTTCGGCTGAAAAGACCGCTTTAGATGATTCTCATTAGAATTTTCGGCTATGGGTTCAAAATACGAACTGATTCCAAAGTAATTGATTAATATGAACATTGGCATTGGCATTGGAATTAAGCAATAACTTGCACCTGGTGTGCAAGCGCAGTCATAAAGTATCAGAAGGTTTTCATAAGTTAGGTTTTAAAATATTTGTATTATAAAAAAAATTTGCTGATGATTTTAATATTTCATGCAGAAATGAAGTCAATAATTAGTTATATAACGGAATTCCTGAGTCACTGACTTTGATCAGTGAACACCGGTATGGAGATCGCCACTGTAGGCACGCTACAGCGATAGGGTTACATTGTGAGACTCCTTAATAAAACATAGAGCTACGAAAGAAAAATAAATATTCGGTAGGCAGATAGTATTCAAATATTCTATCGTATGAAAAAAAGTTACCAGCCATAAGTGGCCCGAACCATTTATTTATAATTAAAGTCGTAAAGGCTAGCCATCGCCTAGCCTAAGTCTAGAGTTTAGTCTTTTTGCAGCTTAGTGCAAGTTATCCTAAATGGATACCTACATCGTTTTCTATATGGCTGACTTTACTTACAGCAAAGAGAATAAAACCAATTTTTGTTTCTATCTTCTGAAACAGTCAATGCAGTATGCATAAAAAAACAGTTATCTGGCAAATTTAATATCCCAAGCTAATTTATCAAAGCTGTGCCTAAACTAGAACTCTCTAAGAAATATTTTTGCTGTCTTTCATTTCTTCAAAACAGCGTTGCCTTCTCCAAAGACGGTTTTGCCATTCAGTTTTCTTCATTAAATTTTTACCAGTTGATCGGGCGAGTAACTCAACACCGGCTTGGACGGCCGCAGTCCATTGCTTTCCAGCCAGTCTTACCCGTTTCCCAGGCTTGTCTACACATGTAGGAACACCATATAAGATCTATTGTATCTAACTGGTTTGATTTTACTTATTTACAGCTAAACGTTGAAGGTTTGGGCATGTCGAGAGAATGGATGAAAGGCGACTAACAAAAAGGATTTATATGACGAATGTTAGTGGAACCGCCGAGAGGGGACGCCCTAGAAAAACTTATGCCGACCTTATTGGTGAGGTTCTTCAAAAAGGTCAGGTGCGTAGTACTCGTAACCGGCGTGTATGTATGAAAATATGTATGAATGTGGTCGAAGCAAAAGAAGTATGCAAGAATCGTAGCAAGTGGCGTTCTTTAGATTCTGCCTACCCCCATAGGAAAAAGGCGTGAGTGTATGTATGTATGTACCTAATTCGCTTACAGAAGGTAATAAGAATTTGTGATACTTACTACTATTTTGATATCTTCTATTACGTTCTTTTTGTATATTTTTGGCATTTTCCATGCTAAGATTTTAAAGTTATTTAGAAAAGGAAAAATTCGGTCGAATTTTTCCTTTTCTAAATAATCTACTATTACGATTATGATTATGTTTAGTAAAATATTAGTGTGAAAAATACTGTTTATAGACCTCCATGTAGTCACACTCATAAATTTTGTAATATGTTTTGCACAAAAAGGTGGTAACCCTACCTGTGATGTCAAATATTTTTTTCAAATATTTTCCGTTATTTACTCGTACTGTTTTGCCATCATGAAATATCGCGTTACAAAAGTTAAACGGTTAAAATTTTATAACGAATACTGACTTTCGACTCCACGTTTGGCGTAGCGGTTAAAGTAAATACCATCTCGCCACTACCTTAGCGACGGGTATTGTTGGTTCGATTCCCACCCGAGACAAATCATAGTGTGATCCGTAGATTTTTTTTTGACTCTAGATGTACAGACGCCAGTAAGTCAAAACTGTCAACTTTTCCCGATTGAAAATGAACCTCATTATAGTTGAAAATCTATCAAAGAAATTTGACAGATTGGGGTAGCTTGATATGCTAGCCTTTGTACTTTGTGTCCATTTAATATAAGTTTACAGTCTCCTGCAATACAGCACTTGAAATCTACTGTGGAAACATACTATTACTAGATAAACAAAAGACAAACAGTACGTATACGATAAAAAGTAAGACACGGTAGGTAGGTACTTGGTACTGAAATAGGTTCCTTATTGAGATACTAGCTGTTGCCAGCGATTTCACTTGCATTCCAAAGAGCATTTTGAGACAAAAGATAGCCTATGTCCTCTCCAAGATCTAATCTATCTCTGTACCCAATTTTATCACAATACGTTTTGCTGTTTAGGCATGAAAGCGTAACATACAGACAGACCGACTATTACTTTCACATTTATAACATTAGTAGGGATAGTAGGGATTATTTGATAGTCCAATGCAGTGTATATTTGCTACCTGTTATTATAAACAATTAATTAGCACACATACGCTCACCTAATCACCGGCAGCGCTTCACTAATTGTCTTTGTGAACGAGCCGACGCAATTAACCGCATCGAGCGGTCTCTAACCAGACGAAATTGCCAATCAGTTAATTGTATGTTGGATGTAACGTATGTCTCCACTGTTATTGTCACTGCATAAATGCATGGAGGCTTTAATTGGCGAATGAAGTGTGCGAATTGATATACGTATAGTCCATTGACAAGTGTCTAACAAGATGTAGACATCGTCTATGAGTACTATAGTGATGTATATTAGGTAGTTTGTTGCTCACTACAGACTAAAAAGGCCACAAATATGTATATTGAATAATTCAATTAAGTACAGCAATTAAGGTACACCGACCGTTTTCAAGTAAATATGTTTTAGTCCCGTGCAATAGGGAGCGAACCTATTGCTATTAATCGGGCATTAATCCAAACTCCGAGCTGCTACTGAGAATTTCCTAAAAGATCCAATTAACACTGTTCGACCTGGAAACAAATTCAGGACCTCAATCGTAGCAGTAGCGCCTACGACCACTAGGCTAATGAGCAATTTCTCTGAAATTAATTAATAAGTATTTAGAACCCATAGGGATTCTTATTTTGATTGCTCTTCACCCAGCTGAAAAGCTGCGAAATCACTAACTAACAAAGATTAATGATTGGTCTTAGAATAAAAATATCGCCTTCATTATTTGAAAGAGAAGTGAGACTATAGTTATTGTAGTGTAGTTTTTTTATTCAGCTGTTATCCTACTAAACGGCGAAAATATTCCCACCTTCCTTCCGTTCTTCGCGATCTAATGCTATTTTGGCCGAATTCCCCCGAAATGAGTCAATCTCGGGCCTGCTGCTTTCGTCTACCGTTTGTGAGTCCCAGTCAGTACTTTGTTTAGCCCATAGCGCATTTGACATACGGTGGACGTGTCCAGCTCAACTTGACTTCTAGCTGGCAACTTTTCGGCTTACTTATTTTCGAAATCTTAAATTATGTATAACAATATCAACCTTGGACATACTTTCGTTCAGTACCGTTTTATATTATATATACCTAACTTTGTATAAAAATAAAATAGACAGGATATTGGCATAAATATAATGATAGGAGTTTTAATTAAATAGAGAAGGAAATAAGCAACATTTTCGTTTCTCGATAAACTTTCTCATTCAAGAATCGTGAAAATTAATCTTCATTTCGTTACTGTTTCAGGCTTTATTAGCCAAGTAAGGTAATGTATAGTCCAACTACAGAGCGAGAACTCGATCAATCGACATTTCACCGTGTTCGAAAATCGAGGTTAATTGACGAATGTTACGAGAACGATTGACGCTTCCACGTGAGTGATCGATTTAAGAGTCTATTATTTTGCGTTCGAACGTTTGGGATTAATTAATGAATGAAAGGGTCAGCACTGTTTCTCATTTCGTTTGTATTGAATTGAGTTGATTCTATTAATGGTTCCCAGGAGTATTTTTTATCAAGCGCAGTGGTGCATGGATTAAAATCACTGTCAGAAAATTGCTGTTTTCTAACTAACATTTTATTCAAGATTCAAAAAAGTACTAAATTAAAATTTCTAAGCATCAAATTAGTCCCAGTGGTGAAATGTACCGAGCTTATTGTTGTACCTTATTCAATTAACATAGGTTACAGTTTCAATTAAAACACAATTTTCAATGCAATTAAATTACAGTCATAAATAGGTAAGATACATCGGTATAAGCTTCATAAATACGTTGATTTAAATACCTCGTGGACCACGACAACGCGTGTTGAGTAGCTGTTTCATTAAAGCTTCTCTTGGGGCCTTGAAACAAGCTAGTATGTAAAGACAGAGAAATTTTAAACAATTAAAAGAGGAAACGTAGTGTTTGCAGTGGGAGGACTTTGACCCGTATACTGTCAACCCAACTATTCCTCTTTCAGTTTACAGGGTCAGCAACGCGCATGAGATACCCCGGGTGTCGCCTATAGGCTACGGTAACCGCTTACCATCAGGTGGGTCGTATTCTTGTTTACCACCTTAGTGGTATAAAGAAAAAAAAAAGAAATCAGTAATACCTAATCAATTAGGTCTCCAATGGATTTTCTATCGATCGTTCCATGTGTCTTCTATTCAGTATCCAGCAATAGTAAGTGGGCCACGTAGTTTTACCGGATCATAGCCACAAATTCACATAATCACGAATCCCAGCGCCACGGCTGTTTTCAGTCATTACGAGTATACATGGATCTTCTGCTATTAAGTATAAGGGTTTCTACTTTGTATCCATTGTCTAGTACCCATAGTAGAAGCTCTGCTTACCTTGAGACAAAATGGTGCTGTGTAAAATTGTACAAGAATATTTGTTTATTTACTACATGAACTTGTAAAGCTCTTATTTCTGTTGTATCGCAACAGCTTTACAAGTTCAGAAGAAAAGAAAATTTGTAATCATCTTTCAAGTCAGTAAATATTTATTTCTACACTTACAAAATAATGAAATAAAACAAATGATTATTATTAGATCTCGTCTTTCAAAGCCTTTTGCAACGAAGCTCTAGCTACAAAAGTATGTATGTTAAACTAACAATGATCCCGCCCCCTGCATGCAGCTGCGGTTATCGTAAAAATTAACTGCCTCACCATGCATAATACTGACCATTTAGATTTTATATTAGAAATTGTGTTTGGACATTATCTTGTTAATAAGTTTTTTATAGAACCTAGGTTCTTATAAAATATTATAGACTAGAATTTAGTACTGTTAGGAAATGTTAAAATAGTATAGGTGTGTATTTTCACATGATAACAAAAAAAGTGCTACTAAGATGGCTGCTAATAAATATCTCACATTGATTGGGATCAAATTTTTTCTCGTTATAAATAATACTAATATTCACGCTCCGAAATAAAAAAACCACTTAAAATACGAGGATTATATTATCGTTATTTGAAAAAATACAAATATTTTAATTGGGATTGTATAGACGCTAGCAGATCAAGCTATCCAAAACTGTAAAATTTTCCCAATTGCATATGACATTAATGTATTAAAGTATTAAAGTTGAAAATCTATCACAGAAATTTGACAGATTGGGGTCGCTTGGTGAGCTGGCTTCTGTACCTAGATATATTTATTCTATATTCGCAATATAATATAGTTTTTTTATATCTGAAATTAGTTACCATAATAATTTCTAAGTTGGTTTCGTTTTTTTAGTGAATTAGAGTCAACTTCACCATCTAATCTACACATCCTTCGCGCTGAACATCCAAATCGCAGTCTAATGATCTCAAAACGCTTCCCAACCGTAATAAGGATGTCGTTATGCAGCATCTAACACTGCTATCTCAGCTTACTACCCCACAAAGTGTAAATTAAACAATTCATCAAGGCTCAAGTGTCCTGGAATTAGCTGGAAGTGCATTATCTCTCGTACATTATTGTGGAGCTAAGTTTACTTAGTAGAAGGAAAGAGGACACGCAGTGTGCTGGCGGTTGGGTGCAAGCGGTCTTATGCTATGTTCTGTAAACAACATTGTGGATGGCTTAGAATGGAAGCAGAAGCGTTGGAAGGAAAATTTCTTAATCTGTTAATTACTGTCTGTATCTATTTCAGTTTTTTTATACTCTAAGTACCATTACATTAAAATAGTAAACTACAGTCGACAATCTCCAGTAAAAAAATGGTCAATCATCAAAGTTCTTCACAGTATACCTACGTTTATTTTGTTGCTGTCTTAATTAAATTTCAGAACTCTTGTTCATTTCTTGATTAGGTACTGCTACATGCATGGATTTAAAGGCAAGACTTAGTCTTGCCAATCTTCTCAATTTCTGTAAAACAACTTTTGGATGATAAACGATCCAAAAAAGGTATACATTTTGGTTTAGAACCAATGTTTTTCCTTTCCCGAACAAAAAAGTATTGCAGCGGTGAAGCTTTAAGTTTTAAACAAATGCCAAGTACTTAAGATTATACCTACCTAGGTCGGTACAAGAAAGTGCCAAGACAAGTCTAAGTTACGAGCAAATATTTTATAACTTGAGCCGCATAGTTAACTGCGAATGTCCCATCAACACCAGAGGAGATTCCCAACAAAGGCTGTGTTAAAGGATACACTGAGCGTTAGAATACGCTTTGTCGACTTCACGTTATGTTTGTTTTGGACGAGCCTTTTCATTGTTAATGAACGCTGAGCGGTGAGCTAGCAAACAATTAGAATATTTATTTCATTAGCCTTTATAGCAGTCAGCTTATTTGAAATATTCAGAAGGTGGACGGAAGTCGGTAGTTTAACCAAAAATGGTTCTTTTTTTTTAAACTGACAAAAGGACATATTCTGTGATCTATGCATATATTTTTATGCATATTGGTGCAAAACCTTGAACCTATTTTGGGATTCTAAACCTTTACCAAGAAGATACACTACTTATTATTTAGTCCGTATTTCGGGGAGTACTTTAAAATTTGTTACAGATTTTTATGAAAAACATGGTGGCTTGTCTGCAATAATATCTGCGTTACTAAGTCATAATCATGCTGTTCATATTTTAACATCTACAAAATTTAACAGTAATAGTAATCGAAAAATAAATATTAAGCTGTAATTGCTTAACAAACTGACTGATCATTTTTTATGGTTTAGGGGAAACGAGCATCATAAAAATTATCGGGACAAAATATTTCACAAAAAGCTGTAGATATTGTATATATAGAAACCCTTATTATTGAATTACTTATACGCCAAGAAACAGATTTCCTGGCGGCTTAAGAGTTAATGGTTGTTAAGTGGTCAGGATTGCGAATTCTCAGCCGTTGAACTATTGCAGTAAGCTCACTTCTCGTTCAAGCAAATTAAGCTTAGTTAGCATTGCAAACAGGAGTATTAGCTATTTATGTATATTTTAAGTTTCAACTGCCTGTCCTGGCATGTTATAATGTTCTGCTTGGTGTTACTAGACATAAACATATTATTTCTAATGGGAATACTTTTAGAAAAATCTTATTCTCTTTTTTATTTCCCTTAAAGTACCTTTCCTTACCTACGCGTACCATCTTTAAAAAGTAAGTTTCAAATAAGTCTTTTCTTAGATACTTAAGATAAAATTGTATCTTAAAGCAAAGTAATGGGCTACAGTTTAAAAAAGTATACATTGAAGTGACGTAGAGTAGTGTAAGCATTCAACTCAGTAACTGACATTCGATTAACTATCTTCGCTTACACCGCAAAGGAAAATAAAAGTAACGATAATAATAAACTTGAACGTAGCCCAATAAAAATAAATGATATCAATTGATATAATAGCACAGTATATAACATTACAGCAAATCAGTGTGAGCTAGACGACATCGGTTATGGAGCACTTATATAATTCTTGATGAATTTTGAATTAAATTTAGGTACATATTTATTTCTAAATTTGAGTCTGTCAGTAACAGTTATATCACCCCTTCGCACAAGAGCAATAAAATATACCTACTTCAATACTTATAAAACGTAAACATTACGTATAATATCTTTTAACGTTGCTCACAATAAAATAACCCTAGGGATAACCCCTGGATCGTGTTCATTCATCTCCATACGTCCAAATACGGGTAATTTATCACGCAATGTCATGAAGACAGAACAATAAACATGCTTTCGGAATCCTGACGGCGAATCTACCGAAGTTGCAGATGGAACCTGCTTGTCGATAAATCCATACAGTGCGCAAGGAAACCTGTTCTGAGAATGGAAGGAAACTGTTAAATCTGCAAACCTCCACTGCACATCCTCACATCAAAACTATAATTACAAACGATTCACACACACCCGACTTTATAATTCAAACCCATTTATTTCCTTATTTATATTCTTATTCCTTCTTTTACACTTGTTATACGTAGCTCACGTACAGATAATACTACAATGAGGCATACAAATTATCGCTTGTGCCGACGTCTGAAGCGTTAAAGTCTAAATCGGCGAGTGTGAATCAACACTAGCAGCTAAAATCGGACTTATTGATGAGAGTTGAAGGTCGATTATTAAAATTTCAAGGTTGGTTATTGAGGACCTTCTCACTTTCACCATAAGGTCAGTGGTCGGCGAATAACTCGCTAAGACATGATCATGACTTGTGAGCTTATACTCCACACCTCGTTACGTGTTAACAGGCACATTCGCTCACGACGCGATATTTATCCGAAGAACTTCAAAACACCCCGGCCCAACTGCATTCATGTCGAAATGTTGTAATGGGCCCTACGTGATAGTGTAAGGCGGATGATTTTGTTATTGTAAAGCGTTTCATTTTGGAGAAGTTCTTGCAAAATTACTTTAAAGCTACGCAATTGTTACCAGTATATGTATAACGAATGATTATCTTCTGAAATAATAAATCATTTATTTGTGTTAAAGTATTTTTAATGCGAAAAGATCATTAAACTTTGTTTGTAGCGAAATCTTTGATGTTATAAATTAAATATTGATAAACAGTATAAATGTTTCCGGTGCTGCTGAGAAAATTACATCAGTTTTATAGTTGACATTTACGATGGATATAAGTCACATGTTTTCCTTCAAGTCATGGCATCAAGACCTTGGATTTGAAACCCCATTTCAGATGTAGGTTACTTTTGAAGAAAATTTACTGTGAGTTTTAGCTCGAACTTTGTCGATTACCGTTTGAAACTGTGATAATTTATTAAGTTCTTAAAATATTTAATGTTAGCTGTTTCACAGACATTGACGGGTACACGAAACTACGATGGCGTTGGTTTAATTGGAGGCCGAGATATTTTCTTCGAAAGTACGTAAGTATAATCTGCTGTTTTCATAAACAAATTTTAATAACCTTTTCATTTTCTTGGAACTGGCAAAGTGCGAAGAAAAGTTTCAATATGATTGCACTGTTTACGTTTCTTCTTTGCGGCTGTGAAGTTTCCACTTTATAACTTTAATTTACCTACTAATGGATGAATCAGTGAATATTTCACGCAAAATATAAACCGATGAACCAAAGTTGATGTCTTTTAAGACGGATAGAGAATAAAATAGACGAAAAAGTTGAAACGATTGTCGATTTCAACGACATCTGTATCCTTATATGTATCCTAGATTCAAAAATACGCTCGACTCTTTAGTTAACTTTAAGCATTTAGATCTATTAATTATTGATAGGTACTTGGATTGGATTAAATAAATATAATTTTCAACTTTAGGCATCTTACTAATCAAAGGTGAAACACCTTACATCTTAACCTATTCGCCAGCCTGAAAAGGTTAAGATGGACGTCATCAATGACCATGGAACAAAAAAGAAACTGTAATTCGTTCGTAATTTTTATTCGTAATTCCTCGTCAGATTGACACAATGATCGACATGTTCACAAAACAATGTTCCTCACTAGCTTTTAACCTCGTTCATTCATTCTGTTCCCGACTTAGAAGTTCGTTACAATGCGTTTTGTTGTCCATTGTCGACTTTGATCTACTGTTTTGAAATCGCAGCGGATCCTGTCCAATTTGTGTTCCTATTCATTTCGCTCGACATTCCTCAGAATTTGTTAATCAATACAAACATTTCAGCTTTGTTAGAATCTATTTAATTGAAGGACTTTGTTTTGTCTTATCAATGGAAGGTCTGAGTTTTGTACAATGTTACAATGCTATTGACAATCAAATATACATCATAATTATGTCGAATCGCTTCATTAGCATAATGGTCGTGGTCGAGGTCCTGGGTTCGATTTCCAGGTCGAGCGTTATTAATTGTTATAGGGTTTTTCTTTGAAATTCTCAGTTGCAGCTCATAGTTTGGAATTATGCCCGGTTAATGGAAATAGGTTCGCACCCTATTACATGAGACATACTGGTGACCTGTGGGTGTACTAGCAGAAGGTACACCTCTGCCTAACCCTTCGGGGAATACAGGCTTGATGGTATGTTTATTTTTATAATGATGTAGAATATAATATCAGCAAATTATGAATTATGTAAATGTTATTTAATTTTTTTAAGCAATACAATATAGCCAGAATCAGTTGACAGACAGACACAAGACTGAAATAAGTAAGTTTTTTTTAAATCTTCCGCTTATTAATTTGATCAAGAAACGTTGGCTGGCCTATTACGATTTTGTTTGTTGTCTTACTCATTTTACTCTCTTATTTCATTACCTACACGTATTTAATACGTACAACAACAACGTATTTTAATTATTAAAACATGTTTAGCTGTTTGATTGCGTGTAGAAAAAAACTAAACAGCATTTAACGTTCTTCCAAAATATTGTTTTTCTATTCTAGCTTATGCTGTAAGAAAATGAGATAAAAGAAAGTTCCTTTAGCAAAAATCTCTCACACTGAACTGAATATTTCATATTCCAATCTGGCTTACCGAAAATTGTACCAAGAAACTATATTCTAACTCAAAGGAAGTACAAAGACTAATAAAACATTTCACAAAGAAGACTGTAAGGATATTAATCTTCAATACATTGCCTAAACCCTCCCAGAGGATGATAAACAGGCCTTTATGTTTCGCGTGCGGCATAATTTTACTGCTCTATAAATGAAGATAAGATTGCTTGGACCTCCATTTATCCGTCGACGTTCACGCCAGCACTAGTTATGTTTTTATTTTGTAGAGATTGATCACCTAAATGAATCTCTGTTAGTCCAGAAGGCGCTTTAGAATTTTCATCGATACATTTACCTTCTCGACCGATTAAGTCCCATGTTGTGGTTCGGAATTTAGCTTTATATATCAACGAAAGTTAAGCAGTACTTATATAATTAAAATTGAATGAGATATGAGATAATTTAAAATGCTGCTGTTGCGTTGAGCTGTGTTGTGTTCATTATGGTGAGCAAGGTTGCCAGTGCTCTGCGAGCAAACGTTGTGTCAGCAGTGGGGGGACTGTGACCCTTATACTGCCAATCCAACGATTCCTCTTTCATTTTACAGGATCGGCAAAGTGATTACAAGCGTCTATAGGCTACGGTAACCGCTTTCCATCACGTGGGCTGTATGCTAGCTTGCCACCTTAGTGTTATAAAAATAATTAGACAAATTTCAGTATTATATTATGAAAATAACGCTGAAAAAAATCCATGCAAAACTATTTATAATGCAATGGATAATCAAGGAGTGTTTCATTTAAAACCAAACTATATGACTCTGAATGTTCTCAGTGATATCTTTACTAATATTTCATTATCTGAAGAGTGAGGCTACAAAGCCATCCTTTGGGATTAACGCATGCTGACGAGACTCTGAGGTCAGGAACACAACGTACGTGAAACATATGAACCGTATGTGAGCATAAATCAACTCAACACTGAGAATTTATTAGGTTTGAGTTAGGAGATCTGGGCGGTATGTTTATGCATATAATCGATGCAAAACCTGCTATGGATTGGGAAATGAATATTCATTAGAATGAAAACGATGATAAACTATTACACAATGGCAGTTTCAATGCATCGGATCATGCAGTCATGATCAGAATTGTAGAAACGAAATTTGGCAGGCAATTTATATAGCAATTTCTACACAGTAAAAAAAAACACATATCCCAGATAACTTGTCTAAAATCCAATATTTGGAGGGTGCAATTTTACGAAAGGCAATTTTCATAATTATCACCTAAATATCGTGTTATTTGAGGTATCTTTTAACTGTGCTATATGTTTTCAACTACCAAATTTTTACTCAAAATCTCGTTCGCCTGTTACTTGTATTTACAGTGATCCTTCACTTTGCCTCCCTAGCTTGTTATCTAACGTCTTGCGGGATTCCCTCGGCCTTCATTACAATTTTCGTCTTGTATTACATACGGATAATAAACAAACTGCAATCGCCTTATGGAACTCCTCTTTAATGAGGGGTACGATATTGCTCCAGCTTGCAGGTTCTTATTGAAGATTTACGAGGAAGAAGCCCATTAGAGTGCAATATGATGCAATTTGTGTGTTATAGGCCCACAACTACTACTAGAATAACAAGTATCAAACATAAGCCTTAAGCTTTTAGCGTTTTTTGAACTATTTCTTGTAGCTTTTCTTTTTATGTATTATCTTACACAACATTGATTATTGATTTCGACACAGAAATTGCTAAGACCCAACATAACAGTAGCCTCTATTAATTTTGTGTGTACTTACACTCATTATCCAGCTCCCAGAATTTTAATTACAAGCTAATTTGCACTTTCTTGTGTATACATTTTATTACAACATTGACTTCAAGCGGGTTGTTTGTTTTTAAAGGCGCATTTTCGTCACATTAGGAAGAGAAATTTTGGAAAACTCGTAAACATTCTCAGTTAGCAATGATGATAAAGTTTGTGAGAAGCATCAAAGTCACAATTTCCGTGTTAATTCACAGGAGATTATCTCTCTAAGTCTCTAAAGTTTAGAAATTCTCGGTTATCATGTTGCGAGGAGGAAGTTTGGTGGATTGAGGCGAATCCCCTCGTTGATGAGCAAGTACGCAACTGTATACCGACTTCCTGTTGCGAACATTGGATATGTGTAGATGCGGCCTTTAGTTTGCAACTCGAATTAGAATTTTTCAAACGCACCTGTATACTGTAATGGAATTAAATAGAATCCGTTAGAAAACCATTTAAGAACTTAAAATTGTCAAGTATCTTACAAAAAAAAAGTTAATGTATAAATTGATTGTGTATAACTTACGGCACTTGAATGGAAATACTGCCCTATTTATTCAAATTCATGGTCCACATAATGTGCATAATATTCACAATAAAATTTACGTTATGTATCATAATAAAAAAATACTACCAAAGTGACAATGAAGTTCGAATCGCAGTATCCACTGAAATAATAAATTATCAAATACTTAGAATAAATAACGTAATAAAAATAAAAACACATCATAGCGTATCCACATTACTATTCATAATAAAGCAACATGATACAGCAGAGGGCAAGAAGCAACGCAAGGTGAGTTTGAAATATTGCTCAGAGAAGTAAGTACACGCCGTGTGAATACTTCATGTTTGTGCAAAAACATTTGCTTAATATCACTACTAGAGTTATTCACGGTACCTTGAACGCGTTATGGAAATGCGAAATGCGTTGTAATTTTAACTCGACTACTGTTTCCTCTACTGTAAAGACAAACTTTAAACTAAAATGATTTTAGACTCATGCTGGAACATAACTAAATAAAACTTTCACTTGCAGTTTGAAAAAACTTACTCGTAATATTAACAGCTATTACGTGTTACATCATTAATAAAATGAAGTTAAAAATAATATTTCATATCCTGTGTCGACAATCAAAAAATCGTAACCCAACCTCTGCTGGGGAGGCTACCAAAAGTAATATGACAGTCGTATTAATGCGCCCAGTGATTTAGATATCGATAACAAGCCACAATAAAAACTTAAAACGACGCGCCAAATGAAACCTTAGGGGCAAAAGTTTAATGAGAAAAAAAATAAAAATCAACATCCGATTCTCGGACCCACACAAGACGTTTATTACGCATTTGACATAATAAAGATTAGAGGCCATATTTGTAATTAATGAAATCAGTTTCGATTTGAATTAACGTCGTGTGTAATCAAATTCGGTTTGGGCGGCGCAACCGGCGCTTTTGACATACAATAATCGAACTATAAAACCGAGGATTTATCTCGAAGTTTATCTTTATCGGTTTCGATTGACAGATGTTCTATTCGATTGATGTGTGGTAATGCAAACTGCTATTAATTTATCGCCAAGTTTAATGACCTGAGCGACGTTCTACCGGTCGTAATGTTTGTATTGATTGGTAACTGCTTAAATAGCTGTAACTGTTTTACGATAGATTTACTTTGACATTGTTAAAAGGTAATATTGCAGTTTTATAGGCGTTCGTTCTGGTTGTAATCGCATTAAATCGCCATTGAATAAGCTCACTATACTCGAGTGTACAGATTACATTTTGCAAAACGAATGTTTCTACGACTCATGTTGCTTTTACCATTTCTATTTATATCATGATTAATTTGTATATCAAGAACTAAATAATAATACTTACCTACTAATCCCTACTTAATATTATAAATGCGAAAGAAACTCTGTCATTCTGTCTGTTACGCTTTCACGCCTTAACGGCTGAACCGATTTTGAGAAGATGAATTTGAAAAAGCATGCCTAAGGCTTTTATAAACAAAATGTAGTCTACGTCTTCCAAATTCATCTTCTCAAAATCGGTTCAGCCGTTAAGGCGTGAAAGCGTAACAGACAGAATGACAGAGTTTCTTTAGCATTAGTGAAACCGCGAGCAACAACTAGTATAAAATAAATTCTGAGTCTGAAATAATTAATATCATATCGTAGGATCATACATAATTGTAAGTGATTTTTTATTTCATTATTTCACACACGATCGTGATCACTTTTGGTGTCTCCAGATTCAAACGCCAAGAATTTTAAGATTTACGTTGGATTATAAAATATTTATCGATCAAGAAATTATAAACCGTGTGCCCATGGTATAAGTCATAGAATTGACTGATCGTGAAGACAAACATAAACTTTTTTATAAATCAATGGTTATTTTGTGATGTGGCGGGAGTGCCGCAGGCTTTCAGATGTTATCAGTGGCCACCGGTAATGAGAGTTGGTGTTAGTCGGATGGAAACAGAGGGACATGTATTTTTAATTCCTATTTTCGAAACTAAAAGACATGGGGAAGATTTAAAATATAATGATGCGGAGGACAGTGATGTAGATTTAGTTGGAAACAATTTGTTTACAACTCACACAGAACATAGTTACAGAAAAGACATAAACGAATGTTAAAATTCTTTGTAAAAAAATATAAAATCAGTCATAACAAATAAATAAATAAATCGATTGAATTATAGTTACGGCATTTAAAGCATTGAGAGTGTCAAAATTGCTCGATCCAATTACACAAGACACATTACGTTACATTAGCATTCGATTACATCGCACCGATTACCCTCTCCGAGTATCGATCTTGATAAGTCACTAATTAAAGAATCAGTCGCTCATAATGTAACGTAGCCGAGTTCCGATGATACGTCATTTTGTAATCGAGAGCTCGATGCTTGTGCAATCGTGTAAATGGATCGATTCGGACTACCTCTATAATTAGCTTCTTCGGCGTAGAGCACGAGGTTTCTTTAGAATTGTTTTATTATTTGACTTTTTTTCCAACCACATCATACCTATTATGTTACGTTGCTCCAACGTATTCTGTTTCACTTTCAAATTCAAAGAATTCGGGATGGATTTGATTGAAATTGTAATTAGAAGCAGATACTGATCCAGAATCTTTGAAATAGTTTATTTACTCATAATGCCACGCTGGTAGTTCATAATTATTAGGTATTATAAATAATATATTCATCATAATCATAATCTTACCATAATCATAATCTCACCATAATCATAATCTCACCATAATCATAATATCACCATAATCATCAAATTTCACCGTAATCTCATTAGTCTAGTGCTGTGTGCTGTCGACTGCTACGCTCGAGATCCTGGGTTTGAATCCCAGTTCGAGCGAGTCTAAGTGTTATTGGGTTGTTCTATGGAATTCTCAGTAGCAGCTCGAAGTTAGAATTTGTACCCGGTTAATGATAATAGGGTCGCCCCCTATTACATGAGACCGAAACATACCATATGTGGTTGTATATTGAACACCTCTGCCTAACGCTTCGGGGAATACAGGCGTGATAGTATGTTATAATTGTTTATATCAGCCAAAAAACTTCTTTAGATTTTCACAAAGAGCGGTTACTAGCTGTCTTTATCCAACGCCTCCTTGTCAACTTTACCGGGTCATCTGTCCATCTCGTCATCATTTCTGTGATCCAAACCCTAATAACTCTTTGTAATCATGTAATTTTTCAACAATATGAAGCATAAACAGCTTTTATAGATACCATTACATTACAAAACTTAATAGCACTGTAGGTTGATCTCTCGAGTTAGCTAAATATGGATCCAGACAACATATTAAAACAAACACAAAAATCCTGTACAAGCTGTAATGAAGAAAATAATTAATTTAGCAGTAACCTCGATACAATTAATTTAGTTTTAATTTTCCTACAGGCACCGTGGAAAACTAACGTTCTGCCCGCAACCGCTCACAGCTGTTACTTGACGTCATTATTAAATGCTTTTCAAGAACAGGTGTTGATATTAACGAGGGTGAACGTTTAATTAATGAACACCAGTGGTAGTTTCTTGTATGGATGATAGTTTAATATTGTTGGTACCGTGTGTAATGTGCAGATACGGTTTTTGCTGGGTCGTCGGCCATGGAGCTCAGAAATAATTTTGAATCTAGGTACTTGGTTATTAAATTTCTGAGTAACAAGGTTTTTGATTCGATAAGTATTTAGAGCTAAAATCTTCAACAAAATTGTTAACCTTTAAATGTTCAATTAAGAAATAAGTTATCTTGTAATTTATGAGATTTAGGCAACACAAGGGTTATTAAAATAGAAATTCAGAATCTGCTGAGAGTAGATAATAAAATGTATTTTGAATTAGGTAACACTTAAATATTGTTGCAAACGAAAACTTATAGGTAATAAATAATATAAAATTTAGTATTTTTTAATTAAAAATTTGTATTATTTTATTGCATTATTATTAGGCAAATATTTCACTAGAGTTGTGGTTAAAGAACTATATTCTCATAAGAAATTACATTTCACTGAATGAGACATAAATTTTATAAAATATCGGTTACTATATAGCATGCAACAGTATAGTTTTAAGTATTTTTTTGTAATAAACATTCTACTGAAGTGACCATTCTTAACACATCGTGACCCCTCCGTGCCTCGGAGAGCACGTAAAGCTGTCTGTCCCGGTTGTCATACGAACACCTATGAGAATCGTTGGTGACAGTCAGAAGCCCAAAAATCCTGACAACCAGTCTATCCTCAGGATATCGGTATTATCCAGAAATTGAGTTGGTCTTCGTTTAAAATACTGACATTTACCCGCTTCTGTTTAAACTAGAAAACGACCCCAAAATGGTAGGGAAAAGGCTTAGAGGAATAAGAAATCAGTACTGTGGGTACTCAAATAAAATATTTGGATGAAATGATATTAATATTATAATAATATATATATTGTATGTTGTATGTATGTGGCCGTAAGGGCAACTGCTTCGCTTGAATTTCGCCTGGGTTCAATTCCCAAATCGCGCAATGTTATTGTATTTTTCTATTATATTCTCTATAGTAGCCCGGATTTGTATTTGTGCCCGATTAATGGCAGTGGGCTCGCCCCTTATTACATGGGACTTAAAATATACCGAAGAACTTTAGGTGTATGTACATTGATATACATCTGCCTAACTCTACATACAGACTTCATAATATGCTATGTTATATGAAGACAGATTAGGACAATTTCGTTAATGAAATAGCTAGCTAATGCTCCTAACTTTTATACCCAGTGTTATGAATGACGAAGTCCTACTAACAGGCAATATTATGAACAAACTTTTGTGTTAGCGGCCATATTAATTTTGAACGTAGTGAATTTGCGAACACATTATATGATATCACGTAGGCACAACTAAACTAATAATGAACTAAAGCTCGCAACTATCTAGTACTCAACTTCCTATGTTTGAGTATCTACTAAGTAAAGATCAGGCAAAGTAACGAGAAATAGCCACGGGCTATTTTGCGAAGCCAACAGGATACACTGTGAAACTAATTTTATAATGATGGTAGAAATATAAGAGAAGTACCTACGGTCTTAAAGATTTTTTTCACTGCATTTGCTTAATAAGATGCTGTTGATGCAAAGCAAAACTTTCAATGAAGGGTATAAATATTTTCTTTTATAAAAAATATATTTCCACCTAAAATCAAAATGCTTTTGGTCCAGTCCCTAGCTCTTCCTATAATAGATTATGTAGATCGGAGTAACAAACTTACTCCGATCTATCCCAAAAACAAACTGTATCGACTCTGATAGGTTTATTATGTATAAGTATAATATTACAATATGTACCTAGGTAACTTTTTTTGTTCAATTTCTATTTTAATTGTTTATTTATTTTATTTACACAATTATTAAATATAAACTTATCTACACTGCTAACAAACTAAAATTAAAAAACTACAAAGGAAACTAAACTAACACTACACTAGAAAAGAGCATCAAAAAACTTCCCGCGTCGCCATCGCCTGGTAGCGTACCCAAGAGGTTGGCTGCATTTGTGCGATTATATTAACTGTATGTAAATAGAGTATTATTATGTTATGTAATCCTATGTATATTGTTTTATTTATTTTTTCGTACCTAATTTGATTTATTTCCTTTTGACCCGAAGTTAGCTGGTAGAGAATGCCTCGCGGTATTAAGTACCCATATTATGTATAATAAATACTACCTACTACCATATTAGTGCATTCAAGTGTAAATAAATAAATTACGAACATTTTATCCGATATCGAAAACTTCCGAATAGTATTTTGACTGTGATTATTTTACATTAGGTAATATAATATATTTTGGTGAACGAAATACGACTTAAATTATAGCTGTAGCTGTAGTAGGCAAAATATACAAACATAAATACCTGAACACATCCATTACTAAAACGCGTATCTCAACCCTGAATCATAAATAAACCTGCGTTACATTTCCATTTTTTCCATTTGCTCGTTCTATAAAATGATATCATACATTGGCCAGACACGACCCATACATACATCCACAACGAAACACAAATTTCTCGGAAACCCTGTTGCTACGAAATAAGTCACCAGAAATCATGACTTGTGTACTGGCACGTTTAAACAGGGGCCCTAACAAGCCGAGTACACACCCTAATGATCAGTTGGTGAAATATCTAGATGTATTTAATTGGATTTCGTTATGTCTCAAAACTGGCAGAGTGTTTGCAGGTGTATACCGCACGGAATATAGATGGTTGGTGATTTATGTTGCGCTACACAGAGCTGCTGACTATGGAAGGGCCTCATCGATTATGGCTAGTAAAAAGTGCATGTCTGTATTAGACACGGCTTTGTTCTAAGGCTTGTTTTTTAATTTCAAAATTAACAAGGATATTATCTATCTGTTCCTATTTATTATATATACATATATATAAAGCGATTAGGTATTACCTCAAACCAGCAACTTAATAAATAAGAAATTATTTTGGTGTGACAACATTATTACAAAATTAGAAATCTTCATAATAATCCATAGCAATTACATTTAAAAATAAAAGCTAAAAATTCTATGCTTGATAACACCGAAAATCCTCTCATTAAAATAATTTCAAAAAATAATTGTATGAGTATTAATTTATCTGGATAACTTTTTCAAATAAACATGAAATGAAAAATGTAAAACTAAATAATTGGACTCTCTTAAAGATAGATAATTATATAAATATGTAAATTATAAAAAAAGGAATATTAATATAATAATAATATCTTAGGAAAGTTTACTCTCAGATTTTCGGTAGAATTTACATACATTAATTTTCACGGGTATTAAAAGTAAGTTAAACCTCTTCCAGTAAAGAATGCATCTTGAACATAAAAGGAGAAATGGGTGCATCGCAAGCAAAGATCGCGCGACGTGGGAGGCTAGGCTTAAACAACATCGTTTCAATATTCTTTATAACACCTAAACGCCCTGTTTTCCATTATTTATTGGACAGGAAAATATTCTCGCAAACATCGTTGTGTTTCGAAAAGATATCGTGTGTTCTAGTTAGAATTTTAATACCGGGCCAGGGTTAAGAAGCTTTTGAGATTTTTAAAGAAGTTTTGTCATTATTTTCTTAAAACTATATAGAGTAATTTAAATAAGAACTTTAATATATTTCTTTTTTCTTAGCTTTCTTTAAATTTTGAAGGTACTAATCAGCAGTTACACTTTTAGGATCGTAGTTCGTCTCTGTTGGTAACACCACATTGCGCAATATTCAGCTGCAAAAATTTGCTGACACTATGTTTCGATAAGAAGGGATATGTAATCAGTGATATAACTGGGAAAATGAGACTTAATAACAGAAGCCTCAAGATGACAACGTGCGAGTTATATCGCTGGTGCTGCTAGCGTACATAGGTAGTAGTTGCCACCAGGTGGCCTGTGTGCTTGTTCGTCACCTTATAACACAATAAAAAAGCCCGGCGCCGGTGGGGCACGTACCTACCGCTGAAACATGATTACATGACAATAAACAAACAGTTGTAGAGTTCAAGTCGTGCTTAGTTCAACATTGATATGCAGAAGTCTTTCAAACGCCCGATACATTGACCACTACCATTCAATTGCAAAACAAACGCCAAGATGTCAAGTCAGTATAAATCGTAATAAAAAACCACTATTACTTTTGCCGTCGATACAAACCTACGTAAAACACCGAAGCTCGTCGAGCGACGATAAATAAAAGTAGCGGTCGTAGCATATTGCCTTATACGACTGAGGAGCCCTCTTGTCACTTGGCACGGTACTTAAATCAGCTGCCAATGCGCTGCCAATGCACCTGTGGAAACGTCGATTATGCAAATGATAGGGGCTCTTTTAACTAAACACCGCGCGGTGTTGCAAAACGTTCGATTCAAAAATTCCTTTTGATATTTTTTTCTGGTTTTTTCTTCCATGGTTCTTATTTTCTGTAAGTCGTAAAATGCGTCAATTAAGCTACATGCACAGGGGAATTGCATTTATAATTTTTAATTATTTTGGTTGACTTAAATCGCTAAAAAATAGAAGAAAATGTTCACGCTTGAATCGCACTCGTTATCTTATACTAACAAGCAGACACTGCACATATTGTAGTTGATCGTGGATTTAGAACCATGAAATTTTGCTCAGGAGTTACCTATTTACCTTAAGTGAGCACTAAGAAGAGATTTTGGAAGGGAAATTCCTATGTGATTGGAAAAAACTGGTTCATTCCAGATAACATCGCCGCCAGCTAGCTAAGATATTATGAAAATTTCCTAAAGCCTCCAAAATCTTTAAGACAAATTTCTTATAAAAATAACTAGAATTATATTATGAAAATTAAGATAATCAAAATGAAATTAAGCGAAGCGAACTCTGAATTCGGCACAAATTAACTGCCGTCGTTGTAATTCTCTCATAATAATTACGCATTAACTTAATTTTATTCCGAGGAAATGCTCGATAACGTAATTGGCACACAATTCGTTTGAAAACGCCAATTGAATGGTGAACGGTCCCGAAGGCACTACAGAATCGTGGCTTTATTTGACCTCGCTATTTTACTTTAAATTTTCAGTATTTTGGAACAACTCTAAAGTTGAACATAAAAAGGTGATCATACAAACCTACATACATCACGCCTGTATTAGATTAGAAATATAGGCGTGTTGGTAAGTAACCAGTTTTCCGCTAGTGTGGAGCGGTATTTTTTTCTTTTCTCTATTGAAACGCAGGAGAACGTTGCATTGTACTCCTAAGAACATAAAGAAAATAACATTAACGGAACCTACGTTTAGCCTTCTATTGCCACTTGAAGATGAATAGTCATCAAATTTCATATTATAATTATATTATTAATGCGCTATTTAAAAAATATAATAAAAATTAACATTCTTTTCTTGAAATGATATTTATTTCTGTAAATAGATCTTTTTAAAGACACTTTTTTACAAGTCAATATTTTACACTTTTTTTTTTTTCTTTTCTTGTTTCTGTAACTATTAATACCCTAAATATAACAAAATATATTACATCTAAATACAAGGTCAATGTATTCCTAAACATAGCATAAAGTAATAATAAAAGAGTCAATATTATTTTTAACATAAATATAAGTAATAACTTTAAACTGCCACTGAGATTTCATAGAAGACCCAATAGCACTTTGGTCCAGCTGGGAATCGAATCCAGAACCTTAAGCGTACTCATGCTTACAACCAATAAGGTAATAAGGCAAAAAGGATAAAGTAAGATTACGTATTCTTTTTATAGTTAAAAAAGACATATCCCGTACGAGGGAACAAACCCTCGCAAGGGATTTAACAAACATAATTAACGGACACAAGGTACACCCAGGTATGAAACAAATATCTGTGGATTACAGAAACATTTGTCTGGGGTGCAAATTGAACCCACGATTCCCGGCCCAACGGTAGTGACACCCACCTTATCACTACGCCAAACGTGCAGTCTACATTCTCGTAAATCTATAGTACTATTATAAAATTGAAGAGTTTTTTTGTTTAGTTGACTGCTAAGAATTAAAAAAAAATTGTGTTGGATAGTCAATTTATCAAAGAAGGTTATAGACTATATAACATCACGCTACGACTAATACCAGCCGAGCAAAAAGGAAAAACTGGGTGAAGCCGCGGGGCACAGCTGGTTGAAATATAAAACTGATAAATAAATAATTTCCAGTTACTTACATTATTTATTCAAATAGGTACATCGTTTTCCGAATTCATTTTCACGCCTTACACTCAGGAGTTACATTGGCAGATAGCTTTGTGTATGAGCCACATAACTCCAACTCATACTCAAGATCATCATCATCATATCAGCCACAGAAAGTCTACTTCTGAACAAAGGCCTCCCCCACAGACTTCTACAAGGACCGGTTACAAGCCGTCTGTATCCAACATCCTGCGTTTTTGTGTATTTTTAGAAAAAAACACACTTAAAGCAAATGAATTCTGGAATTCAAGCTATAATCAAATCGCACTGCATTTGCTTTACGATATCCTATCTAAAACGGAATTTCATTTAATAGTGCTATTAGCGAAAAATAATAGCAATAGTATGGGCAATAAATTGCATCGAGCGTATTTAAGTGGTTTAAATGACCTTTAAATGCGTTTTATTTTATTAAGCCTATTTCTTTATTAGAATGATAACGCAATGCTTAAAGAGTTCTATCCTGTTTTTACAGCCTCATCTTTTAAATTATTGATTAGTGTCATTAGATCCGCCTTTTGCCCATGTAGCGTCGATGTTTCTTTTTATTGGTTCATATAAAGTAGAGGCTTAGTTGATATTATCGACTGTATAGAGCAATGATACGGTTTTAAGTTTCTGAAGTATTTGAATATGTTGGTTTAGTACCTTTAATTTTTACTGCCTCATTACTTTAGTGCACTGTGAGGTCTTGGGTTGGATTGTCGTTATTGGGTTTTTCTGTGAAACTCTAAGTAACAGTTCAATATTGATGCTAACGAGTATTTGATTAAACTTCTTCTCTTATAATATCTTAATATAAGTGAAGAAAAAAGTGTTGTCTTATGTAGTAGCTTAGACTTAAGGAAAGACTAAGAGGAAAGATTATGTGTGCCAATTTAAATTAAAGATGTTTCTTGCTTTGTCAACTAAACCAGAAGTGGATCTGATTAAGCATTCCATTACGCAGTTAGTCCACACTCTCCGTCGCTCCGTTATACAAATAATGCAGTGTACAACACAACTTTTGATCCTGCTCCTTCGTACTCAGTTGCGAGCAACGAGTTAGATTTGGCCCTCGTACAAAATGCAAACAAAAGAGATTAGTTTCTGGATTGCGTTCGTAGGTTACGTTCACGTTATTGCGTTTAATGAAGTCTGAATGGAATGTTCATTCTGCAGATACAGAGTAATCCGAGGTGTTCAAATGGTTTTTCGGGTCATTGAGGTAAAGAAACTTCGTTCTAGAGCAGAGCCACGTATGACTATTTTATGTGGTTTGAGAAAAAGCAGGCGAAGTCGACGGCATCACCATAGGTATTTTTCAAACTACTTTCTCAAACGCATACAGGTTAAGATTTTCATAATTGCTTTTTAAACTTTTGTATATTTTGAACAGATTTTTTTGAAGAGATTGACAGTCAATCAAAATTTAGTGGTCGAAACAAAACATTTAATTAGAGGTGATGCTTTGTTGAGCATACTCCTCAAGTGATAGTTTAGTAAGCCGTTTTGCAGTAATTTCTCTAGTAATACTGTTGGTTTCAGGTTTGGAACTTTCTAAAAATGAGCACTTCGGATGATTCAAACGTGGAACGGATTACGATGATCCTGTATTATAATGGTGTATCTTAAGCGTTCGAGTATCCTACTTTGGTATTCAGAGCACGTAATGTGTAAGGAAGATAAGTTGGGGAACTATTTGTATTGTAGGGTATAAGTAAGATGGAAATAATTTTTAGGTTACCTTATAGAGTATAATGTTTAAGTTAAGTGTTTTATGGTGCATCCACACCGTAGTTACTTTTTGTAGAGCAACAGAATGCAACACAATAACATTCTTCAACTTTCACGGCAACATATTATACTAATAACAAATAACTTTTCATATCGGATGTTGCCCACTAACACATGGAAACGTTGCTCCACAAAAAGTAACTGGGGTGTGGATGCACCATTAATCAATAGCATGACCCTTATATTTACAACAAGAAAATCTGTCTAAATGTCCCTTAATACAAAAAAAATATGGTTTCAGCTAAGTTTGAGCGAACTTACAATTTTATACCTACCTTCAAACTGTATCCCCTAATATTTAGACTGAGGTCTTGGTATTTACTGATTAATAATACCCACAATTTATTGGTAAGTAAGTCCTATGTTTTAAATCCTATACAATAGGGAGTGAGCTACTAACCGAGCATAAATTCAAACATCGAGCTGCTACTAGAATTTAATAGAAAAATCCATAATAATTATTTCTCGACATGGGAATTGAACCCAAGACCTTACAGATTTTTGGTTGGTCATATTCTTCATGCAACATCGAAATTTGGAATAATTTTATTCAATTATCGCACAGAAGATAAATTACAAGAAATTTTCGGCTTAAACGTTCTTTTCTATCGCGTGGATGTAAGTCCTCTCTGCCCCATATTAATCTCTATTAAGATAAACTAATTTAAATCACTTTTGTTGTAAACCCACATAGTTATCTACAGCCGAACAAACTGCGGGAACCAGCAATTCATCAATCAAGACAAGGATATCTATTTAAAAACACATTAAAGCACTTCCTTAAATACATAAACTTGACCAACAGGTGCCTAGGTAACTCTTTCCAATGTTATCTTCATTCCTACATAATTGTTATTAACGAATTTCAACACAAGATAGCCGCCTCAACATTAAATTGTCAAGAAATCATTTAACTATCATTTATTACAAATGCACTAATAACTTACTTTGATAAAGTTCTAAGTTGCAGTCCTAAATGTACAATTAGAACTTTGTCTAAATAAATAAGGGTAAAACAAACGATATCTGATTATGAGTTTGAATAACTGGATTTAGGGCGGATGTACACGTGATGTGGGCTTGACACGGTGACGTCGTAATAATAGTCTGTAGGCTCGTTATAGAATAAAAACGGCATAGGTTATGCTTCGTTTACACCGGCCCCTACCATGTAGAGACCGCCTATTTAACGATATATAGAGGATGTTTTAAACAGCCCAATATAGTCTCACGGTCGGTAGATCTTGGCGCATAATGGTTACCACATAACGATGTCTGCTAAAGAAATGAACAACGGAAGATTTTGTATATGCTTCGAATATAGTTAGTTACCTACTATTAGTGATGTATTTACTTTTGAAATTGAGTAGTGGCTAACACTTAAAGTAGGACATTGAAGGATAGCTTTTACAAAATGGATGACTAATCAAGCATCACCATTATCAGCCTATATAAGTCCACTGCTGGACGTAGGCCTCCCCTAACGTGCGCCATTTTGACTCTGTCCTCGGCTTTTCGCATCCAGCTTCTAGCAGCAGCCTTTCGCAAATCATCGCTCCATCTTGCTGGAGGGCATTCTATACTACGTTTGCCGAGTTGTGAGTGAGAGTCAATGCCTTAATTTAATTAATTATTCATCGTTCCAAAAAATAATCGTCAATAACAGAATTAAAACATAATATTATTCAGTTTTATGTTCACATATTTCTGTATATACATACCTATATACATAGATGAATTCCTTTTTAAATGTAGCTAAAACATCCTATAAAAATATATTTGAGTAGGTACGTGCTTATTTAAAACCAATATAACAAGAAATAAGCACAATTAAGTTACCATTATAACCGTTCTTGAATGTAAATCGACGGCAAAGCGATCAAACTGAATATCTTATTCGCTCTTAAAGTCAATTTAAATATTTAATACCGAAGTTACGTTTGGGCCCGCCTAATGCCGGACGAGAGACGAAGAAAATTAAACTTGTTACTACATTACTCTAAGAACAGGTAACTTTTTAATTCCCCTAACAAAATTGTCATATTTTCCTTTGAGCAGTCCTAATGAAATCAACAGAAGACAAGAACAGAGTGGACTGTACGAGCAAGTTTTTAGCAACATTTTTATAAGCATTTTATACTCACGAAGCTTAACACGATGCAGTTTTGTGAATGTTAACAATACATTCGTTACTCTAGAGACGTTCTTTTTATTACGTCTAACTTGATAATACTGAAATCTTTTGAAGTCGACGAAAGTCCCGCGTAAAACAAAGAGGTGGGCCCTTTACGACGCTCTTCGCTGAGGACGTCTGATAATTAACAAGTCTCAGATTTATTACGAGTTGAATTAGCTTTCAACGTTTCATATCATAATCCGAAAGCGTTTTATTGTCCCGGGCGCGGCGGATTCTTTGACGATGGTAATTAATTACACGTAACACGGCTTAACGACAATTTTGAAGGAACTCTCTGTTGAGTACTTTTTGTTGTAAAGACAATCATTAAATAAGGAGTTTTGAGTTTGTTACATTGTCAGCCAATTTTTGGTGTAAATATTTTTGAGCAGATTGTTGGATTAGAAGTCTGGTTTGAAGATTAACAATTTCGAAAAAACATTATGATTAATTAAGGAGCACTCTCTAATTAGTTGGAAGAGGCTAACAATAACCACCGCAGCATGAAGTAGTACCACGTAGCTGTTGGGCCACATATCCCGTTTTGTTTATGTTCAAGCGAAATTAAGCCTTTTTGAAATGTTGATAAATATTAAAATGAGCCGTTGCCGCTTCTTTGACGGCATTTGTCATTACAGTTTGATGAGACCTATATTATTTTAATGGAGTTAACTTATTAATTAAGACTGAGATACTCTAAAATTATGCTAAATACATTTTAGAGCATACAATAAATATAAGCTAAGTTTATTACATGATAATAAAGTCAAGTCCCATTATCGCCAAGGTACATTTCTGCTTACCACGGAAACTATTTTACGACTCAGAAGAAGGTCGTTGGGAAGGCCTGATAACGCACAAACACATTTCGCAAAAACAATTGGGTGAAGTAATAATTGTTCCCTTCTTCATTACGTCACCAAAGTTGGGCGGAAAGGCATAAAAAGTAAACGTATTGCAAGAACGTCCTTCGCACAATATGTCAAAAGTAGCCGTCATTGTTCTTCTGGTGTACTGGGCCCCATAATTGTGTCAGTGACAGAATGTCCTCTGCCAAAAACCCAGAGAACTGGTTGGCCATAAAAGTCACATGTTCGTCAGGGGCTTATTACCGCAATAACAATTTAAGGAAGCCGAAAGGGTGGCGCGGAATTCTACGAAACTTTTGTTTGCGTCTCAGTCTACCGAATTGTTTTATAAACAATGTTTACAACAGAAACTTTATGGTCCACTTGTTTTATCTCAGTTTTTCATTGCGACACTATTCTCTAAAGTTATTGTTTGAACTATTTTGTTTTGTTTGTATTATGACTTAAAAGTTTCACTTTCAGCGATTTTGTGATTGGAAACAAATGATTTTGCTTTCATTTACGATTTTACGATACTGAGTTTCGCTTTTAAAATCTTTTCGGGATAATAAAAGTAAATGTTGTGTGACCGATGGATTGTTTGAAAGTGAAATTCTTTGATGACTCAAAACTACAAATAAGTTCGTTACGTGAAACGCAAATGGGATAGCAATTTGGTATTGCCATAAAATGAAACGATATTATCAAAGCAACAGTATTCGTAAATAAGCATCACAGTAAATTAATAGATATTGAATGCTTTTATGACGGTATAAAATTGAAATTCATATAGGTATGACAGATGTAGGTACTCAACACTCACCACTGACACTAATAAATGTCAGCTTAACCTGTAAAGGACAATTTACGATTGGACGTGTCGTTCAATCGTCAGCTTTACGGCGATAATACCTCATTTTCTATATAAATTTACTTGCTAAGCTCATGACAATGGAATCAATAAATGAATAAAATAATATAACACCTCGTTAATTTTCGGTGGAATATATTTAAATAATTAATTGAACTTTTTGAAATCTTGCTCTAATTTTTTAGGGCAAGGGACGAAATAAGATCACACGAATCACACAGACAGTGAGTGAATGTAGGTTAGGTACGAATGTTATTATTGTTTCGATGAAACAATCTTTTTACAAAAATTTTAACTAAAATAAGTATAACTGCCTAGTTTAAAATGTTTGTTATATTAGGTATGTACCTACTGATATAAAAAGTGAGAACTTTTTATTCGAAAGACAATCATAATTATAGAACATAGGTAGTCATGTAACGTATTTCCGAATGAATCCCAACTTCTTCTTCACATATAGCAAATCTTCTATGGTGTGCGTGCTAAAAATTTAACAATAGAGATATGAACATAGTCTGAAACATGCGGTGGTACCAGGAGCTCAAAAGTCGGAAGAGCATCGTATGTCGTGACTGACTTTTGCCCTGAATATTTTACTTGGTGTGCCTGGCGGCGCCATCTCACCATGCGAGCCTCATGTCTGAAATCGCTGACGTTGTTGTGCTATGCGAAAAGAATTCATCGTTTTGCAACGCCATGTCTAGCGAGTGAGGCTTTTTAGCAAATATCACTGGAGGTGGAATAAAATAGGAGGCAAGACGAATGCTTTGTTTTTATCTGATCTTAAAAATGCTAAGAATATTTTAAGGATTTTTGATTTTTCTTCTAGGAGTAAACTATACTTGGAAAAAAATTACATTGCAAAATTTTATGATCTGTCCCAATATCAATCAGTCTTAAATAAAGTCCAAGATTTTTTAAGACTTGCAAACCATCAAAAAGAATTTAGTTTTTCTATACTATCAAAGAAAATTATAATAAAAATCAAATAAATCCTGTTATAGAAGTAAAGCTTATTGGATTTCTCTTAAATCGTCCCTCTAGTTTAAATTTCAGTAAAATTTATTCAAGAAATTACGAAAGCTTTTGATCCGTTTTTTATGCGAGCTTTCTTTTCTTCACCTTAAAAATATTTATTTTAACATTAAGACCAGCAACGGATGTTGCGTAGACTTTATAGTACTTATATATTATTTTTTAAAGAGATCATTAGTTTTAATAAAACGAGACATAATTATAAAAACAAGCACAGTTCACTGGTGTGTGAGCTGTGCTTGTAATTATGTCTCGTTTGTAATTGAAAATTGAAATCGATGCTATACGCCTTGAGGTATTTAACATCGATTTCAATTTGTAAAAACATCACTAGATAACAATAAAAACCAAGCTCAAAACATTTACGTCGCAGACCCATTTTAATTTACAAATTACGGTTGTATCGATTCAATAACAACCTTGTTAGTGCCGAAAAAATAGATCTAAAAAAAAACATACCAGAGCTGTTATTTTGATGTGAAAATTGTTACACTAAGTTCGCGGCAAACGCAGCTGTATGCTTAACAATGTTGGTCCCTTCCCAAATTATATGATGTCTGGGTTGTTGGCTTGTTAACTCCGTCGGTGATGTTCCAAATTTAAAAGTAGTATAGTTTATATAGAATCTTGATACTGTCTATGCTCGCCCTTGTAAATTAAGGGTCCGTTGAGCGTAAAGTGGGGGCCAATTAAGAAATTTATAGTCCGAACGCGCAGTAAAACAATAAATTGTACAATGGCTCTCAACAGCATGGCATATTAATTACGTGCACCAGTTTCTAGGGTCATTATAAGGGTAGGCTTGCAGCCGTTTATTGATAAAGCCTACTACGCAATATTATGTGGAGCTCTGATGTTTATTATTAGAAATACCGAGAAAAGCAGCGCTTGGAGAGGTACAGATATTATTCGTGAAAAAGTTTTTATATTAATATGTTGTATACCTATGTTATTCGGTCTGCCGCTTATTTCAGAACTGTTTCTGTAATGAATAGTGTTTCGTCATGCATGACTATTGGCTCACAATGGTATAACTAAATGATATATGACATTTATTTTTGTAAATAGACCTCTTAAATATAAGATACAAGGCAATTTTTTTTTAAATAAATGCGCTGGTGTTTCCTAACTGACGACCTCTAGGAAGAATCAGCGAAACAAACTCAAAGAATCATGGTCTCTTTAAGGTCAGACAAATCTGTGGGTTTAACAGTGCAGGGCAATGTCTGAAAAGCTTTTTCTTCAAATGTCTATACATTTGAAGAAAAAGCTAACTGATCAAGATATAGACACGATTGTTTATAACTTTGACCAATCCATCGTTTCAGCATAATGTTTTAGAAGATAGGTTTAAAGAAATTTATTCTCAAAAGAACAATCACAGTTCACTGATATGAGAAAACAAATAATTACGAAACTATATAAACAAAGATGTCGTCTAGTGACGAAACATGCATACACTTATTAAAAAATAGTACATATTAATAGTTAGACTTAAACAATACGTAAGAACATGTAGTAAAAAGATAACATTCTCATTTACATCTCGGACAATCAAGACGACATCGCAATCGCCCTCCAATTGTTAAACCAAACTGGCAGTAGGCTGCTATAAGGCGCATAAATCTCTTTAATTTATATACCAAAACATAATAAGAGGTAAATGTTATTCACAGCACTAGTGTTCGGCCATCTCACCAGCCAAGACGTAATTTATTACTTAGACTTTTACGTCTATAAAAGTAAATAAAGCTCATGAAATAGCTATAAATCGCCTTACAAAGAACGACGATACGAACTGCGTGTCCCGGTAAAGTCTCTTTTGGTGAGATACGCTCTGACACAACCTTTGAATTATGTTCTGTTACGGCGATGTAGTGCTAAATGGTTACATAAATTACTGCAATGATTTGTGGTAAGCCGTTTATGTCTCTAGTCTATAAACTCATGTTCTTAGCCTTTTTCCAACTATGTTGGGGTCGGGTTCCAGTCTAATCAGTTGAGCTGCATATCAGTATTTTACACGAAGTGGCTGCTGTCAGACCGCCGCACCCCAATTTCTGGACAATACCAATATCTCAAGGATAGACCGATTGTCAGGCTTTTTGGCTTCTGACTACCATTAACGATCGTCATAGGTGTTTAATAATATAATAATAATATTTTTGGGACATTTTACACAACACCATCTAGTCCCAAACTAAGCAGAGCTTGTACTATGGGTACTAGACAATGGATATAATACTTATATATACTTTTTTTTTGTAAATACATACTTATAATACATAAGAAACACCCAGACAAACACAAATACTCATGTTTTATCCACACAAATATTTGTGTCCTGTGGGAATCGAACCCACGCCTCCATGATCAGCAGTCCGGTTCTCGAACCGCTAGGCCACAGAGGTCGTCAAGGTGTTTGTATGACAATCGGTACGGCTTTACGAGCTCTCTGAGGCACGAAGGGGTTAATCATTCAGTTTGACCGCAACAAGTGCAGCTTAACCTTGGAGATACGTTGATCAAAGTTTACTTAGCTAAGAACCCCAAGTATTTTTATACTTCTAAGGTGGCAAACAAGCATACGGCCCACCTGATTCTAAGCTGTTACTGTAGTCTATAGACGCTTCTATCCACCAGAGGTATCACTTGCGCGTTGCCGGCCCTGTAAAACGGAAGAGAAATAGTTGGGTTGGCAGTTTAGGGGTCAAAGTTCCTCCACTGCCAACACAACGTTTCCTCGCGGAGCACTGGCAACTTTGCTCACCGTAGGGAACACAACGCATCTCAAATTAGTTAGTGCTCAACTGCCTAGTCAAAACTAAGCAGTTAAAAACTGATAGGAGTATAAACAGATTTTCAAAGGAATGTTTATCGTTACAAAAGCACTGTAAAACTTAACTGATAAGTAGGTACGTAAAAGTAAAAAAGATTATATTCTTCAGATAAAATTAAGAAACAAAAGACGATAATTTTTAGCACTGAGTGATTTCAACTCAAATTTAACATGGATAAGACTTCAAAGCAACTTAGGATCTTGATCTTGTGTCAAAAAAATACGTAAAATTTAGAGTATTTTTTACACAGCACCGTCTAATCCCAAACTAAGCAGAGCTTGTACTATGGATACTAGACAATGGATATAATACTTATATACTTTTTGTGTGAAAATACCTACACACTTATAATACATAAGAAACACCGAGACAAACACAAACACTTATGTTCATCGCATAAATATTTATGCCCTGTGGGAATCGAACCCGGCCTCGTGATTAGCAGTCCCATACTCGAAATACAAGACCATATACGTATTCACGTCGTCGTAGTAAAAATGTGCATAATGGATAATTATATTTTCAAACAATACTCAATGAAAAATCAGCTATAATTTATTCATCCGTTCCATTTCATGATTTTCAATATTATGTTTTCCTATAATTAAAATTATCAAAAGGTTAAAAGCGAATTAATAATTTAACAGTGATCAGTGGTATAAATGACAACAATGCATGTTATTATTGCAATTTAAAAACACCTATAATTAATTATGCGACCCACACAAAAGCCAATTGATGCTAATTATTTGTTAAGCTTTTAATAATTTACCATCAAAAGTAACTGAATGAAAAAATAATGTATTTTTGAACATTTATTACCAATTTTGAAAAATTGATTGATTTCAATTTTGATTTGAAAAAGTATTTTGACGTCCTTATCGAATCTATTTTACAGATGTCTTATTAAAACTTAGAAAATTTTCTTACACATTCAACAGTCTATAAAAAAACTAACTACTACGTAAGAACTTGAAATTGTAATGAATTTAAATGAATTCTAATTTCAAAAAATTGTGAAAAAAAAATTGTGAAATCATAATAATTTTAATATTAATTAAAATGATCTGTACTAATATAGTGTAAGTGTTACAAACTATGATTGTGGACTAAAGTTGTCTGTTTAATAAATGAATTGAATTGAATTTAAAATGAGGTTTTTACTTACTTCCAGACCTTGCATTACACAGGCTTCATATTCTTATATTATATTCCTGTCATGGTCATGGCGAATTTCGTGGATCTCGACCTATAGGGCAAGTGAAGGCTAGTGCGGTTTTAGTCGAAACGGGTTCAACATACCCTGCCACTTCCCCAGGTGGCAACGATCCATGAGGATTTTCCCTATCATAAAAAAAGGTCAGCTTATATATGTATAGGACTAATACAGAAAAAAGTAGGGTTGCCTTTGAATCCACATATGTGCGCTAGTGTTCATTCTATGTAATATTCTTTCATGTTCCTTCATCCCATGCATAGCCTTTACTTAAAGACAACGAACGGTACAACGCAGTTTCGGAATGGGTGTGGTAACTAATGTTACAGAGGTGCGAATGGTGGTCATTCTGAGACTGGTACTATTAGGTATTCTGTGGCTGCTACTTAGGTTAAGTCTTCTCTCTCTCTGGGGTCGGTCCCTCATGTCTGAGGATCGTGGTCAGCATCAGGGTTGCATCTAGAGCGAATTATCTGCCTCCATCGGTTTCTGTCCAGCGCGTCTCGCATAACCGAATAGAATTTGGAGGCCGACGAGTCTTTCACTTGATCGGTCCATCTTCTTGGTGAACGACCGCGCGATCGTTTGCCTTCGGTGTTCCCAACCACAATCAGTTTTTCTATAGGTTAAGTCTTAAATAGTGATAAACAAGCATAATAATACTTAAATAAATAAATAAAAAGTACTACAAGCAGAGCCTAAAAAATCATCAATCGATATACAGTCCCACTACTGGGCACGGGTCTTCTCTCAGAATGAGAGGGAATAATTAGCAGACTTATGCGGGTTGGCAGAGTTCACACGTCATCGAGAAAATCTCCCAATCTTAAACCTGCATGCGTCATGTTTTTTTTTTCATCATTTAAGCGACTGATATCTATGTATAAATACGCACATGATTTCGAAAATTTAAATATACATGCGTTGGATTCTAACTCGAGACCTTTGACTTGGCAGCCCAATGGTCATTTCACTACGATATCACTGCTTCACCAGCACCTTAATAAAAAAAAAAAATGTAATCATTGCATTACAACTCCAAGAAAAACAAAACAGTCGTTAAAAATTTAATCGCCCGCACAGATGATTTTAAATGATTGCTTAACACTTCCCGACGGCACAGAAATCACACCTTTGAAGTTCAAATTAAGAGTTTCGTTTCCCTTACGACGGCACCTCAGCGGTAAGGAATGACTAACAGACGCTAACAAGGTATCATTATAAGGATGTTCACCCTACAATCTTTCGTATCGATAGTTTTTTGCTCATTGTTTTTATTAAGCGTTGATGGAATACGATATAAAAACGATAAGAATTGTTCGTAATGGTCAATCCACATGATCGCCCCGCCCTCTAGATTATAACAATAATAATTACGCTTTTTGAATTATCGTTAGCATTTAGCAGTTCGCATAGTTACGTAGCACCTAATGGGTATGTATGATACTTAACTATAATGTTTAGATTATTACTGTTCAACACGATTTAATTATGGTCAACGAGCTTATTTAGAATAATTGTGTTTTTACAACTTAATTAAATGTCAGGAACATAACATGTAATTATATTGGCAGATCAATTTACCAGTCAAAAAAATTTAATATCAAAGTTCATCCGTTTTTTATTTCCAAAGATTGTATAGAAATTAACTAGGGTTTTGTGGATTGCTTTATGTAGTGACTTATTGTTTTATGTAGTGTTGACTTCTAGCAGCAAAGTAATATACAATTATTAGAGTGGTGCGTACTTTATCGATTATCGATAAATATTTTCCAACACTTCGAGTGTTTGGGCAGGTGGCGAAACACCCAGACAAAAGGCGGTCGTATCATTATGTTGTCTTGTTACTGCGTTCGCGCATCCCAACCAAGCCGCGATATAATTCAAACACCATAATTACTTCGTGCATTAATGGCGTATTCCACTAAGAAAATCTCCCATGACCAACTGAAGTTAGACAGCTAACAGAGTACTGTTATGCGATTACGTTACTTAGTAATTTAACATCAATAACTCCAAAAGGTGTCTTCAAGTTCTAGACTGCTTGTCAAAGTCAGCTCTGGGTAGTTTCAATGTCATTGGATCGATATTAGGTACTAAACAGATTAACTTCAGAAGGGATTACAGTAACTTTTTGGGTGATTCTGTATCTTGGATAAGCATCAAAGATTCATGGTGGTCGTTTGCAACTATAAATAAGTACTATACGGAATACAATTAACGAAATTCTTCATTTTCGTTTCATTTGCTTCGCTAATCATGTTTTTTTTTTGTTACGTAAGGGTAACTAAAAATATTTTTTGTACAAGGCATGAGAGTCCGATTGGTACTTATCAATATCGGTATATATCCCAGGGGTCGGCAACCTGCAGCTCGCGAGTCACATGTGGCTCTTTGGATGTGAAGCTGCAACTCTTTAGTTCCATACGCAAATATTATTTTACTTATGCAAGTACTATTTATTTTTGGCAAAAAAAAAATAGTGGCTCTTTAAACTTTAAAATTTTGTAAATTGTAATTTTTGACTCTTCCGAGTCAAAAGGTTGCCAACCTCTGATATCTCCTATAGGGTTAGGGATATAGCATAATCTCCAATATAGTGGCGAATAGACCATGTTCGCAGTTACGTTGGAAGTGTAAATAAACAGAAAAAACAAATGTTTTTAAGAAAATTTGAGATTCTTTGCGGTTGTAATGTAGGCGCGGCATCTAACACATTGGCATTAGGTACCGTTATTAGCAAAGTATCAGTATACGATGAATCGTTATTACTTTTTTGTGATTATGGGCGTGACGGTAATGTTACGCTCAAGAGCATCATAACAACATAACCTACTTAATTAAATTAAAAAAGTTTTAAAATGGTGGCTTAATACCGTATAGCGGCCAAAGTATGTTATTTCAATTAAGTAGGTATATAAAATTAGTTATCCAATTACAATAAAGGACTAGGTACCAGATTTGTCAATAAAATCAACAACTCTGCAGCCAAAGACTACTGACGATTTTAAAAAAACCAGCTTGAAAACAGTATTCTAATAAGTTATCATCAACCAATTTCCCAGTATACCTAGTACCTTACTCGTAAGCATTTCAGCATTTCACATTTTCTCCGTGTCCTATATACCGTTTCTCATAATAATAATAATTTTAAATAAATTATGTAAAGAGTTCTCATTCGACCCATTTACTACTAATATGTCTGCGATACGCAATCGTCTAAACCTTGACTTCTTCCAGTAATTGTTCATAGCATGATTAGTTCTCTTTATCACTTCTATCTATCTTTGTCACTTCTATTGCTTACTAGTGTTCGTTCGTTGTAACATAAGCTAGTATATAGCTGTTGGGTTGCCAATAATTAAATAAATAAATAAGACTCTTGCATTAACTATATTAATGAGATGATTACGGAATAAAAAAAACAAATAAATGACCTGGAAGTACACCTCGATTCTCGTTACGATGAACTCATCAAAGAACATTTAAAGATTATCACATTAGTGAAGTCAGTCGATAATTACCATCTTCATCCATGGGCGTTTACATATACATCATTTGTGTTAAGATGTTACTTCGAATTACTGGGCTCGGAATACTTCCATGTTAATCTACTCCGTCTCTTGAACTGTTAATTTTGTAGATCTGTTATCCGTAATAGATGTCCGTGAGATTTTGTTTTTGTACAATGAATTAAATGTAAAATCACGCCCAGATGAAAAATTTGTAGGCATCAGAGGTCAATTTACGTATTATTTTGTGTCATCTTGGTTTTACTGTAGGAACCAGTTTTAGAAACATAAAAAATAAAGTCATAAACTCACACAGGTTTATTAAACTTAATCAAAAACATTTGTGCTTTTTATATGTATGAAAATTTTGTTTGTCACCGTAGTTTTACTAAAAAAATATTAGACATTAAAGATTTAAATTTTGCATAGTAATAGTATCCGGTTTTCTTAACAAATTAGTTTATTTTTTTAATCCAGAGACTAGGTTTTCGGGATTTGGAAGGGAAGATGATAATTATGTACCTAATAGACATAATATGATGCCGATCCTTTAAGCGAATATACAAAGAATATTTTCCTTAACATTTGAATTACTAATAAAAACTTATTACTGTGTTACTTCAAAATAAATTGGAAGATATGAAACAGAGCAAAGGTAAACGGAGAAACTTTATTGCTGAATTCCTTAGACTTGACATCGGAGTTGCATCAAGCGACAGTGGTTAGTTTAACATTGTCAGAAAGCATGACTTGGATTGCTGTGCTCCTATGTTAAATTATAATATCCTGCAAACATGACTATATTTGCATCTGCAATATGGTTAGAGAGATGATTTAAAAAACAAGCTAAATGAAGTTATTATAAAAGTTAGTTTTGTTTTTTTGTGTTGGATAGTCGACGGTGGTTATAGGCTATATAACATTATGCTACAACCAATAGGAGCCAAAAGGAAACCTCAAGGTGTTTGAAACCGCAGGACATAGCTAGTACCTAATAATAAGTTATTTAAAATATCGTTAATCGACGATTTCAGTCATGATTACGTCTATCCTTACGATTTACATTCAATATTAATAATCTCGAGGGAGGGATGTCTAAGTAATAACAACGCTAACTATATATTATTATTAAGCTGTTCTGTCCGGCTGTAGTCCATACATGAATTACCATTCTTAACCCAACGATACCTCAATGCCTCAATGTCAGTCCGTTGGTCCTAATAATTATGATTCTAATGCCTACGACATTCGATAAAGCGGTTTCGGACCGGACGTAGTGCGAAACCGCTTTATCGAATGCTCAATCAGAATCCGTGAAAATACGGCTCGGAGTACTTGTAGAACTATTTATATGGTAGTTTACATACTTGTTCCGATTTTCGTCATCCGAATTCTCTACGTCATCGGTTGAATCTCTCTCTCTCTCTCTCTCTCTGTATTTTTACGGATTCGGATTGGACGTAGTTCGAAACCTCTCTTAGTGGCAGTCAGAAACCCAAAAATCCTTACAACTATTAGGATATCGGTATTTCTCAGAAAATGGGAGAAATTGCAAAGCTCTGGTTATATAGCTTCGTGTAAAGTACTCATTTTAATTTTTAAATTGGGAAAAAGCTAAATTCAATATTTATAAACAAACATACAAGAAACGTTTCGATAAAACCAGTTACCTGGTTGAACTCGTTTCACCGTATCATTCTAGTTCACGATTACTTAAAACAACCTTACCGTAATTCGATATTTTATATTTGATATTAAAGATACGATTAAAGTAGTGACTCGAGTAATTGATGCTACTCGAATAACGTTATTCGATAAGTGATCAGTTAATCGAGTCATATTTTTTTCTATTATTTCCTTTCTAATGTATAATATACCTGTGAATAAATGTATAAGTAATGAATTAGGTGTATATCGCAAGCAAATAAAATCAAGTAAGAAAAAAAATGTTTTTCTGTAGTAAAAACTTAAAATATTAACATTTATATAGGTAAATATACATATTTGTGTTTTTTAAAAAGGTTTGTTTTCCTGCGTGAACTTTTTTATTAGGGTAAAAAATATTATTATTATTTAGATAATATAGGCTTATATACCTATTTTAGTAATTTTAAGGCTTACGATATTACATTTTAGACTTCATCCCTTTATGTTTGAGCTGTAGAGTTGTTCAAATGAAAAAACAATTAAAGTTCAAAAGAAATTACAGCTATACCGTATCTGCAACCATATAGCACAGCTAATTGCATTCCACATTGGTGGATATGTGGTGTTGAAAATAGCGCACATATGGGGCTAATAAACTTGGACTTAGAGCCCTATCTTTATTCGTAATAAAAAGTATAATATAATAGAGACACAAGAGAATAACCCAAAGGTTTGTAGCCTGTTTTGTTGATTGGAAAGTTATCAAATGCTGATAGAGTACCTAGCACTTCTAATTGATTGTTTCTGTAAACTGCGCGATTGACGATTCGGAAAAAGTTTGTTAATCCTGGCACTATTTTATTTTTATTTAACATTCATCACCTCTATGCAAAGTAAATTTTATTGATAGTTTTTAATAGTGTTGTAAAATTGTACGCTGTAAGTGTGAATATTTTTTCATTGTTTTTTTTTCTATCTTTATAATATCTGCAGTTGTATTTTTCTATCATCCTTTAGTTTTTTTTTATTGATTACTATAATAATTTTATTCGTTTCAGTGGTTCATGGTGGTATAATATTTTTGTGGATATATTAATAACTCAAGTTTTCGCTGAGTATTTTTTCAGAAAAAAAAAGTCAATCGACAGAGCTCGAAAGGCTAAAAACTCTAACGTTCACTAATATTCATAAAAAATACAATTATAATCACAAAATTTTTGCCAATTGGAATTGCCATCTTATAAAAAAATATTTATTTTAGAAACAAAACTGCCTCATTAGTCTAGTTCATTAGTCTAGAGTAGTAGTTGTAAGCACTACCATGCTAAAGGTCCTGGGGTTTAATTTGGGCTTTCTATGAAATTCTCAATAGCAGCTCGGAGTTTGGATATTTGCGCCTGGTTAGTGGCAATACGCTCGTCCCTTATTACATGGGCCTTCAACATATCGGAGCTGTTGTGGTTGTTTATCTACCTCTGCTGAACCCTTTCGGAAATACATAACGTGATGGTATCTTATCTTAGAAACAAGACAGATAACATAATATCATATAATAAATAAAAACAAATATTGAAACGATTCCTCTTCAAATATTTCGAGTTTTTCCTCCAACTATTTTCATACTAATCTCCAAATATATTAAGGTGCACGCAACACTGAACCAGTCACAACGTTATTAAAGTAGCGGCCCTTTATAAAACCTAGTAACGTAACAGAAATTATAGTTCACCATTGAAAAAGCTTGGAATATAATTCCCGCGTAACAAAATGGACCGTATTTAGACGATTATATTAAGAATTTAATTCTATCCCCGCTTCCCATCTGAAATGTTTCCGTAGCATGTATGACAAAGCAATGAGGTCGGACCACAGCGATCATTTTTAGTTTGTAAGAAAGAGATAGCGCTTTATAATGCGTAGTGGCATCCCTGTCTTTCATTCGCAAAACGATCGCAGTAACACGTGATACGCGGCCACAGTACCTTGTTAGAATTATTATGGTGGAAGTAATATTATCCGTGCATTGTGTTTACTATGAGTTCTCGAAATATACGTGTCGCGTAATTACCTAATTTGTATTTCTTGGAGCTGGGTTTTGAGCAGAATGAGTTATAGGCAATTCTGGATTTCACGAGGAAAATAATGTTATATCGGTATCTAGATAACTTTTGGAAATATCTATGATTGAAGTTGTTAGAAAATTAGGAATTTAGAATTTAGTAGGTACCTACTTGTGTCCTGTCATGGTCGTGGTGAATTTCGCGACATACCCTGCCACCTCCAAGGGTGGCACAGGATCCATGAGGATTTTTCATACTATAAAAAAAGGTACCTACTTGTGTAGTAATGTATTTTTTTTTGTGTTGAGATTTTATTGAGATTGTGTGACTTGGAGTTTGAATTTGTTCTCACAAATAATACGAATTCTCATCTCACCAGGTTCAACAGAACACATGACTTACTTTAGTCCAACATACCCTGCTGCGTCCCCAGGTGGAGAATGATCCATGCGGATTTTCCTTACTATAAAAAAGGTGTACAAATAATAGGTCTCTATAGAATATTCATACCCGTCACTATACATAATAGTTCGCATTATATATGATGCGCAGTAATTATGTTTAATTTAGCTGGGGTTCGGAGTTTATTGAGCTCATAGTTCTAATGTATTGGGCGAATTTACAACTACAATTTGTAATAACAAATCTGCTTAATAATGTTCCACGTGTGTTGTGAAATGCTATTAATTATAAATGGATGAATATCTTTGAAATTATATCGAGTAATGTAACCAAGCGATACATTATTATTTACTTAATTAGTTTATCCATGATACAAACGAAGACAATGGGAAAATTTTAATAGACCCCATATTAGGTGGCAAAGGTCTTACATGTTAAAAAATGCACGCCCCTCCACTATACGCGATTATTTTTATGTGTGAACGGAAAACGATAACAAATTGTTGGTACATAGAAAACCATGACGACGTCTGCGATCTAGTGGTTCAACTGTTGGACTGCTGATCACGAAATCCTGAGTTTGATTCCCACAGGACACAAATATTTATGTGCCGAATATAAGTGTTTTTGTCTACAAAAAATATGTATAAAGTATAAGTATTACATCCATTGTCTATTACTAAACTTTGTTTAGTTAAAAATTTACGAATATACCTACTTATACAACTTTTACAAAAAAAAAACTTATGAAATGTAACCAAAATATTATTTGTGTAATTTTAACCTTTAACCATAATTAAAAGTCCTATATTTTATATACCACGTTTTAAAATTAGAGTATAAAATTAACCGATAATTCATTTCAATAACAAATTTATAGTTATATGCTAGGCCATATATAAAAAATATGTGCCCTTATTGTAGTTAAACCATTTAGAAAAATGTAATGTTTTGCAGCAACAACGTGTAGGTAATCCTATTAAGTAAAGTGCAGTATCATGTTAAAGTTTAGCGTTAAACACCGATACATGTCTGTGTGAAACTGATATAAACTTTTCTAGTCATAAACCAGCAGATGTGATCCATCACCAATACTTTGTAACAACTAGAATTTGTTCACTCACTTCGAAACTAAAATGGAACCTTCTAGAAAAACATAATACGATATGACGTCATAACGTAAAGTTTTAGGAAGGCTATAGTACGGAGCCGTAATGATGTTTGACTTACAGCTAGTGAATTTTTTTTTAAGTTGCGCGATATTGCGTACCTGAACTGAATTGATAAGAAACGCAAAAATGGATGAAAGTGCTTGCGGAATAATATGGCTCCAGCTATATTAAAACGGTAGGTAATTTAAGTAATCATTTGGTGTACACATCGTGATGGATTGGGCTACTTACTGGCGCTTAATAAAAATGGGCGTAATTGAGTACTGTCCAATAATTGGACATCAAGCTACCACAATCTGTCAAATTTCTTTGATTGATTTTATAAAGGTTCATATTCAATTGCAAAACATTTTAGTTTTGGATAGCTTGGCCGTAGTGATGATATACGAGGACGCAATCATAATGAACATTAAAATTAAAAAAAAAAAACTAACAAAAAATAGAATTGAGTTGTGGTTTCCCTTCCCAAAAACATTGTTATTTTCCTTACAATTTATTATTATTAAAAAGTTTATAGCACTTTTTGTGTATTATTTTATTTGTGCAATTATAAATATTGGACAGCCATAATTAAGTGTGAAGCAAGCATATTTATAAATAAATACTTCTTGTTATACATACAAAACGAGGTATTTTACAGCTTGTTATAGTGTTATTAAAATAGTTCTTTATAGACGTGTAGGTGGAATGGATTATTCGTGTAAACTAGTTATGGGTCGCGGCGTCGCGTTGTCCGAACGGATTATATTTTTTGTAATAGCACCTTAGGTAATAAGGTTTTGAAATAGTGATCTAGTCAATGTATGTTGAATTACGTAGTTATTTTTTTAATATTATTTTTTCTATGGCAGATAAAGTTATTTATGATATTGTGTTGGAAAAACGGTTTCTCGTTCAATATGACATGTACTAAGCTATCTCTACTTTTGGGAAAATCACATTATTAGATAGTGAGTTGTGTAACTCACTATAAGGGGAATACAGGTGTGATGGTATGTGTGTACATACCATCACACCTGTATTCCTCTTAAGTTTAAGCAGAGGTGTACTAAAATGAACATCCATAATAATTATGGATGTACAATAATTCTCCTGTATGTTTCCCATGTAATAGGGGGCAACTACAAATTTGAGCTGCGACACCACAGAAAAACCCAACGACACTCCTCGAACCGGGAATGAAACCCAGTACCTCGGACATAGCAGTCACTAACGACCACTAGGCTAATGAGGTAGTGTTTACATAATCTATTTCAAATCTTTAACTAAAACAATGTTATCATTTAATAAAAAACCCAATGAAACACCGTTTTTGCTGGTTTTTACAAAACCAGCAAAAACAGATTTTCAGTAGCAAAAAGTTCGAATTTACTGTGATATCGCCCTTCAATCATGTGGCCTAAAAACGTAGGTAGGAAAGGACGGAATGTACCCTAATTTTTCAGCGACTGTAGGCTGGGATTGGTAAGTCAGGTATGAGTATGTTTAAGCACTAACAAGCGGAGGAAAAAATCATCGAACCCAGGATTTATCTTAAGTCTTATGACTAATTAAAAAAACAAGGTCATACAAATTACCTACATATGATAATCAGTGCACTGCTCGACTTGGGAATTGAATCCAGGACCTCTAGCGCAATAGTCTCGCTTAGGACCACTAAACTAAGGAGGCAGTTTAAATTTAAATATAAATAAAAATTGATAGAGAAAAAATGTATACTTATGAATAGCTAGATAGTATTTGTAATTTATGATCCAATTTGTATAAAAAACTTACAAGAACGATAATATAATAAGGTATCAATCATATATAGAATCGGAATTCCCAATTTGGAATGTTCTGATATCATTATAAACCGTTTCTTAGTTATAACTTAAGGATTTACTTGTTTTATTATTTTACAACGCCATCTATAGCAGTGTTTTAAAAACTGTGGGCTGCGACCCCAGGGGGATCGTCAGGTTCTTCTTGAGAGGTCGCGCGCGCTAGTCAGGTAAAAATAAAAAGCTAGGTTTGAAGGCCCCTACAGTCAATTAAATTTTCAGGTCATAGTTAAACATAGACCTGGGTGGGGGTCGTCAAAGATTTTTACTTGTTAAGGGGTCGCGTGTTCAATAACTTTAAAAACACTGATCTATATAGTTGTAAAGTTCAGATTTTAATAACACAAGATTGCCTCACTAGTCTAGTAATCGCAAACACGGCTGCTGACGGTGAGGTTATTGGTTTGTTTCCTAAGTCAACCAGTTATTGAGTTTTTTTTATTATAAAATACCTAGGTACAGTCAGCAACAAAAGTAGCTGAACACGATTCAATCTTTAAAACGCTTTAACATTTTTTATTATCTTTATGTTACTGTCTGAGAGAATATAGCTAGTTCTTAAACTTACCTTGATGTGAGGATCGATCGATTGAGAGGACGTAAGAGCCAAAAGAAGCACCGGGTTAGATACCTAGGTCGAGCAAAGTTGTATTGGATTTTCTATGATTTTTTCAGTAGCTCGTTTTTGGTGCCCGGTTAATGGCAATACATAAAATATTGGAGTCCATCATTACCTACACCTCTTCCTAACCTTCCCAGGATACCTATAGGCGTGAGGATATTTCGATTTTTATTATACCAATTTCGGCCTCTTTATACGCATACTTTTTAGAATAAAACCAGATGATGTCATTTTGTATTCGACTAAAATTAATAGACTGCCATCCTAGTCGATTACAACTTTTTACAACGGCGATTATAAATGAATCAAGCGGATGATTAAGACCTCGTTAGTAGTTTAAAAAAGTAGAATAATTTATTAGATATAATTTTGACACCACATTTAAATAAATCAAATCGCTACTGACTTATAAACACGAAAAAACCGGCAGTACGTATGACCAAGTTGCTGAGCGAGCGGCTTTTGTGCTACGTGAATTAGGTTCGATTCCTGTACGGAACTAAAGGAAGTTGTTCTGGGTCTGGGTTTTTGTGTAGGTATATAACATAATTATGTGTATAACGGGCTCACGATATTTGAGCGTTGCCTAGCACTGGTTGCGTTGCATACATAAAGATATATACCGTAATTAGTACTAAAGGATACCTACATAAAACCTCAATGTTTTCATTTGTTAAAAAAAACAACTAGTATTTACCTATTTTCAAAAAGGAAAATGTAAAAATACAAACATTTTACAGAATATATAAGTAGATTCGCCTAGCTGTTATCTATGCAATGTTCTCATAAACTTTTATTTCAATTGCAAAACGCTGAAAAGTGTTTCTACGTAAACGTTTGCGTCTGTTTGGAGAGGTACTTGAAAAAAAAACTGAAATAAAGTTCAGTTCAGAACTTGAAACCGCGGTTTCTTCAACGACAGCCTTAGAAATGATATGACTTTTCATTTCAGCAATTGATGTCTACTTTTTTTTAAGCAGTGATAGCTTAGTGATGTGAACTGCTATATCAAAGATCTCAAGTTCGAATCTAAGGTACGCACCTATGACGTTTCAAAATCATGTGCGTATTAATAATATTTATCACTCCCTTGAACGGTGAAGAAAAAATTCTGGAGGAAACCTGCATTTCTTAGAGATTTTTCTCGACGGTGTGTGAAGTCTGCCAACTTGCACTAGGCCAGCGTGGTAGACTATAGCCTAATTCTTCATAATATGAGAGGAGACTCGGACCTAGTAGTACCTATCTGGATTGATAATGAAGATTTTTAATGATGGAAACATTGTTAATGAAGAGCAATTTAGTCTGGGTTAAAAGTATTTACGGGCTGAACTTAGCTTAAACTATTTTTTTATAAGGCAGGATGTTCCAAGAAATAAATTTGTTATAAATGAGGAGCACAATGCTGCAAGTTGCTGATAATTTATTCATTTATTTATTTAATTAATAATTACAGTGAAAAAGGTAATTCCTATAAACTGTACGGCAGATGGACTTCAATAAGCTGGCATCCTAAAACAATCCAGGTTAAAGCAGGTGCTCATAATTCCCTTAATCACACCCTGGCTGATCCATAGAAACTTTCTGATATGTAACTAAGTAAATACACACACAGTCATCATCATCAATCATTAATGTGTAAGTTGTATATTTTCCTCTGTAAGATTATTAGCGTGCTTCGCGTTCGTTCGGTCGCTGATCCTTGTTTTCGAGACAACCAACGCTACAACGAAGGGTAAGGAGATAGGGGGATTAGGCCTAATGATTAAACAACTCTGGAATCAGTTTATGCTTAGAACCCATAGCATTTATTATAGACAGAGGTATTATTTTTACACGATTGACTGGCGCGTCATCTTCGAATATTCAGTTTCACGTCAAGTCAGCGCAATATCTCAGTGAATCATTTTCAATTTCATATTCTGACGCCGAATATTACATTGTCATATCCATACACTTCAAACTGTGAGCGAGAAACGCATAAATAACATCTCGTTGCAGGTCGTATCTCGTGCACGTATAACTCATAACATTCATAAAATGATTACGTGAGAAGAACTAACTTAGTCGCGCCCGACCTGGCTGTATTCCAGTTAGAAAACATAGTGTGTTCTGTGTCTTCGTATTTAGAGGAATATAGGCTACTGTGACACACTGATATTGTAGACGTAGTCGAAAAAGGAATCATGTTACGATCAAATTTAATAACATTTGAAAAAACTTAATAATATTACTCGCTTGAACTAGTAAGGAAACCTGCATATCTGAGTTTCTAGATGGCGGGTGAAGTCTGCCAACTCGAAGTAGGTGAGCTTGCTCACGGGTGCCCCTTGCTAAAGGTTGATGGTAAATATTAAAAAAATATATGTTGACGAAGATTTTGTATGTGTAGTTATAAGTCTAGTTTGAATCATCATCATTGTCCTCCGACTCTTTTCCCAACTACGTTGGTCGTCGTCGGGGTCGGCTTTTAGTCCGAATAGATGCGGCTGAATATAACTATCTTACACGAAGCGACTGATATTAGACCTCCACAATCCAAATTCTGGGTTCTTAATACCGATATTCTAAGGACAGACTGTTTGTCAGGCTTCTTGGGTTTCTGACTGCGTGTTCTCCGAGGCAATGTCGGTTCTCGATATGTTATGAATGCTCATCAATTCACAAACTGTTCGAGCAGTCTAGCGCAGCTTAACTTTGCAGATCGTTTTATCGGCGTAATAAATTTGATGGATTTCTGTGTCATAAGATGACTAACGCCAAATTATTAATTATTATTTGTCAGGTCAGGAAGTAATTTGAAAGGGAACAATACAGCACTCAATGCACCACTAGTTCGCCTGATGTTAAGCGACACTGTGATCTACGGTGGAGCGCGCTTGCCTAAAAAACACATTTAAAGACACACAGATTTAAAGACACACAGATTATAGTTATTGGGGAAGACGGTACGCATGATGAAACTTAATTTAAACCGTTTCGTTCGGGTAATATCAACATCATCAACCCATTTACAGTCACATTGCGAAGCACGGGTCTCCTCTCAGGATAATCCCTCTCATTAGGGTATAGTCGACCATGCTGGCCTAAAATTTCTCAAGCGTGCAAGTTTCCTCACGATGTTTTCCTTCACCGTTTAAGCAAGTGACATTATTATGAATACACATATGATTTAGAAGTTGAAACGTCAGAGGTGCGTGCCTTGGATTCAAACTCTAGATCTTTGACTTGGCATATCACTGCTTTTTGATAACAATAAATAAAACATGCCATAGTTTTAAAGCTATTGATAAGTGTAAAATTATTTACAGCTGTCGAGTAAATAGTCAAAATTCCATAAGATACACGGGGCGGGAAATTACTGAGAAATTTACACAAACATGAGATTAAAAACTCATCAATACTTCCCTTTCCCACAATAAAATTTGACTCCAATTTTATTCGATTAGTGGTTATCGATTTAACATGTATAAAAGAAAATTTTATCTCTTCCAATACTAATAAAATAATACCGGATATAGGTATCGATATACGTATTCGATTTTTTATACATATACATATCTAGATGTATTGGTATTCGCCAATACCCTTCAATTGCACTTACCATAAATTTACTGTCGTTTCAACGTTAATTTAATTTAAACAGAATATTCAGTATTAATTGTTGGTAGTGGTCAAATTAGTTCGACATTATCGCATGCAATTTCAAGCCGTATTTCATTTGTATTGAGATTGTTTTTAAAATGTTTTGAAACAGGAAATGTATTCCCATTAATGTTTGCCTGTCCACCCTTTCTGGTCTCATAACTGATATGTAAATAACAACAAATTACACCTCATTAAAACTCATTTTATTGTATTTCGTAATTTAATTCATTAATTTGTACTCGCATTTCCTATTATGTGTAAGCTTTGCCTAAAATAATACATAAATTGTACCGTTATCAAACCATGAAGATAACGTTATGTTATCAAAATTAGAATTGTTCGTAATGTACTTTTTATGATAATTATATAGCTTGATGAAAAGTACGATTAGGATTTTAATTAATGGCACGTTTTAAATTAACCAGCAGTTATTGGAACGAAGTTCCTTAAACGCGGTTTGCGGTAGGAGTTGTCTGGTAGAAATCGAAAAAGCGACGAAAAAGCGTTATTCCCTCGAGACGTTTGATTCTGTCAGTTAAAGTTTGATGTAGTTTGGCCGCCATACTTGTTATATCATGTATGAGTTAAAGTGACTCTTGTCTGATAGTCAGGGTATACTCCCGATAAATAAATATTTTATTAAAACTTTTTTTGTTGCGAGTTGAAGAAAAATAGGCGTGAGGAACTTCGTTCCTGATGGAGACATTACGTGGATAAGACCAGGACGCACACGTTAATCTCTTTAGAGCAACAGCTGGTCTTTAACTAAATAACCATACATTTTTGATTATGATAATATTTTAGTCTGTGGCAAATACTATTATAAATTACTGTTTCATTTAGCATTTTACACACTGCGCGAGTACCTACTTTTATAATAAACCATAATGCTTTACATTCTTATAGCATAAGATATTATTTATGAATAAAAGAAAACAATTTTGTTGTTATTATGCAACACAGGACCGCGAAAGCTCTTTGTTTCGCCCTTTATTTAGCAACAGTAGCCAAACGGGGCACACTGTCAAGTCTATTAAGAAAAAAATAATATAAAAAGGAATAAAAAAGCAAATTAAAAGCCGAGACTCGCGTCCCCGCCATTCAAGCGCGAATAAAAGTGTTTAATTAAAGTGTTGTTATTGATGGGGACCCCGCGAGATGGCGTTTAATCAACAGCTGTACTGTTCAGACTTCTTTGGACTTTATTTTTAATTCGACTTAATTGCAAGAGTTACGACGCTGTTCGTTCGAAGGACCAAAACGTTTTACGGTCCAAACCTTTATTAGAGTGAAAGGTTCGATCTTAATTACTCGAATGTATACAATGCGTCTATGTTGCTGTTTGTGCAACCCAGACAATAGTTGCTTAAGAATGTAATTGAAACTTCCACCTTAATTTGTAACTACGCTTTAAGTCTGTCTGGGCCGACAAAGGAGGTGCGCTCCGGGTCCCGTCCCGATTAATTAAAATTATTACTTTCGGTACAAATCGTTGCGATTTTTGTCTCAATTTACACATGGCGAGTTCAATTTGAAACGTGACTTGTGCTGGTAATGTAATTAAGGAAAGCTAACGGTACATTTTTTGATGTATGATCTACTGACGAGCAATTAGCCCGAAAGTTAATTGTGGGGCTGTCGCTCGCACTTAAAACATTGGTGTGCAATTATATTTAAAACATAAATTTTAGTAACTGGTGTCGAAGATTTATTACAGATTTTGTTTGTATAAAATATAATTTAATTTTAAATATAAACTGCCGTGAATTTGTGCTTTACTTTCAAAGTAAACGATAAAATACGGTAATTACTATAAATCAACTGACAAAAAAAAATATTAAAATATTATTATTTAGGACCCCGTTATTACGATACAATACAAAGACACCAAATTTTCTAAGCAAAATAAGTTAACGTACTGAAGAAAGCTAACCATACCCCGTTCCTTTTTTTAAAAGCGATTGTTGTTTTTTAACGTCGAATCCGATGTCGATTCTGATCATTAAAAAGCCAAACTGTAGCCACAATACTTCATGTTCCGTGGTCCCGCGTTCTGCTACAGTGCGGTATGTATGCAGGAACATTAAACAGGCGCTGTGGGCAAGCCGTGCATTCAGACATTAATTACGTAATTAAGTGAAACGATTAAATCGATTGTTTAATTCGTTTTGCGGCCGCTCCATCCGATAATTCGATTGTTCTGACCATCTTTGGAATAGGTGCTCGTAGCAGGCAAAGAGGTCGCAACAATTAGTAGATTTTGCTTCTAGCTAATTGTATTGTGATCGTGAGATAAGATTATAACGTTGGTTTGTTTTCTTTTCTCATTCGAATTGAATGAAAATTCCAGTACTTAGTGTTAGTCTCTGTCATAAACGTTTCAGATTCAAAAGAGTTCGTGTATATATATTTTGGTAAAGGTAAATAATATTTGATGTTACTCAACTGACCCATATGTGTTTTAGTCAAATTACAAACATGAAATGAAATTAGAAAGCGTTATTAACTTTGATTTCCACAATAACATAGATAATGACAGTCCAATATAACATGCAAATGTATGGACGATCCACGATCGCGTATTAAGTTTTGATAGCTACAAATTTACATTTACAAAGAGCACGTAACAATGTGAACCTTAATACGCAAACAGTAAGGTTACACATCATTTAAATTGTAAGATACTGACCGCAAAACAACATGGTTATTATCGACGTAATATAATAAGTATGTACGCATGCACTTGCCCGCGCGTCGGCTAAAATGATACCCCATTACGAACTAAAATCACATGATGCCAAAATAGTACGATAATGTACGAAATTCTGGCATAGTTCCGTCAGTAATTGTGTGGACCTTTGATCTCGGATTGGGCTATTTAAAAAATTTATTTAATGTGCCAATGAAACGGACATAATTGTGATTATAATAGGTATGTGTGAAGCAAATAGTGTTATGGTGTCCGTTGCTCACCTTAGGCACTTTCAACACTTACTGATAGTAGGTACATCACTAGCGACTAACAGCACCCTGAGGCTAACAATAATTTCATGCCGTACTATTTAAATAAGGAATAGAAGATAATAAATATTCGAACCAAAGTAAGCTGACCAAATGTAGGTGTCGTTAAATAAATCTAAGATAACTATGTAGAATATAAAATGCTCACTTGTGACTTCCGCAATGTGTTGTGTCTTAAAGGTTACTGACCACCACCATCAGAAAATGTAACTATAGTAAAGCAATTATTTTAGACAGTGACGTCAGGTGGAGCAGTTCATAAGCGAAGTGGATACTACTATACGAAGTGCAAACGATGTGCGGAGAGAGCTTTAGCTTGATGATTATTGCAGCGAACGCAGAAGAAACCTGGATGATAATTATAATATATGCAAATACAGAATGTTAATCTCTGGATTGTTAATTCTGAAGATTTTAAGGAAGGATGCTTTTGAGGAGCTTAAAAGATCGGATTACTCAAGTTTTTCATTTAATGAGCGCTCAGCAATTACACCTACCACCAGTTTTTGATGTTACGCGCAATATGAGTATAATCGCAAAAACCTGTCAATATATAAACGATTTGAGACTTTGGAACGCCTAACAGCAGGTAAACGGCTATAATACCTATTCTTAAAAAAATCTTACAGTTGTTTGTAGCTCCATAATCTCGTATATAATCACTATATTATTCAACTTGTAAAAGTTATGAGAGCAAACAGGTTATACTCGAGCGATGGTCGCGGCATTAATAGCTTGTTTTTATGACAGTTAGTGACAACACTAGTTATGCACTATTATTAAATTAACACTTTATCGCTGTAGTTAATGGGCTTAAGACGTGCTGACACCTTTCATCACAGTGAAGAGAATGGGTGCAGATAGGGTTGACAGATTCACGTCTAATAGAAAGCTTACGAACGTTCAACTCATCAGAGCATTGTAAAAATCGGTAATTTTATTTACTACGTATTAAGTTGGAATTTTGAAGAGTTTAGACTTCGAATTTAGTAGCTACACAGATAGTACAGTATCTAACCTTAAATTCCTATTGCTATGAATCGGGTACAAATCCAAAGTTCGAAAGAATTAGGTATTTAAAAACTAAGATTTTGCTCGAATTATGATTATAATCCAGAACCTAACGCTTATTAGCCGGTCTTGTGGCCAACAGGCCAATAAAGCAGATATACAAAAAAATATACATTCACGTCATCCAGTCAAACGCCCCGCTGAAGTAAGCATAACTCGTGTAGCAAAAAAACATTACAAATCTATTTTATCTTGTAAAATATGAATCCGGTCTCCTCGAATTTCGTAGCTCCACATCGAATGACCATAATAGACCTACATTTAGCTTAACAGGCCTAAAGCCTAGTGCACACGTGTACAGTGCCAGCACAGGCGGTGTAACGTTGCATGGTGACAATAATTTAACGTCAACGGCACTTGCATTGAAACCGCACTACAATTTAAGAGCTGAGCAATAAGGGAGCCAGCATTGTCTGCCAAGTCTCAGGTTACCAGTATTCATGCACAGCGCTTTATGCGCGCCTTAATCTAGTTGCTGGAAAATTCTATTTGATTTCTTGGTGCCTATGCGGAGACCTACCGCGTGATATATGGGGGTGCGCGTCATTTGTTTTTAAGTACAAAAGCTTCGGAAGAACTTACATCAATTATACGAGTATTGTATGGTAGCGGGCTGTCTACTTATTTTATGAGCATATTCGGTTTAAATGTGATTCTTGTGCTTTACCTTTTGGAACACTTAAATATGTAGGTACTTGGTAGAAACACATAAACTGTTTTAAAAGTAGGAGTATAAAGTTGGCATCCAACAAATTGATTTAAAATTTAAATGCGTTCGTACCGTATTATTGTATGTTTACTGTTAGAGCTTGTGCGGTGAAAAAGTAAAAGTAGCAATTGTATAGTGTCCCTTTCTCTTAAGGTTTACTTACTGTATTGACTAAATATCATCAAGTAACACTTATTTTCAAGTAAATGGGAGCATTTTTCTAGTATTTTTCTAGGTGTGAAAATCATTTTTTCTTAATTTTATTCCGAAATATTACAGCCTAGAAATTTATATAAACACGTCCAGCCCAAAAGAATGACAATTTGGCAAGAAAATCTACTAACAATACAAGTCCACTTCATCTACTTAATTTACTGGCATGAGGTCAACAAAAAGAATATTACTATGACGTCACAGCTCTCATGTTCCAAGCATATAATTGTTAAGATATGGGTTACATTCCAAACATGGGTAATTGAACCTTCACTGTCAACTACAATATAGGATAATTGTGCAATTAGTAGCAGTTGCGTGTTACGTAATCGGAGAAGCGACGATGGCCACACGAAAATCGGCGTGCAAACCATATTAGGAGACTGACCATACGCCTTCCTAAAACCTGAAATAGTCTGAATCTGATGTGTCGTCACTGACAGTAGCAGATAAGAAAGAGACTGATGGTAGATAAAATACTGCATGATGAAAAAGTGACCTATTTTGTTAGAATCGGGCAAAACCAGACACCAACTGTCATCAACTACGAATGGCCGATTTAAATACAATCGTCTGCATGAAATAAAGAAATTCGGTCAAGTACAAATTGTCTTTTCTTAATCGAATGCCTTAGAATTAAAACGTTTAATTGCTCTAGATGGGATTAATGTGTTCAAAGTGAATTCTTTGTTCCGTGCCGAGCGATAAGCCAATCGATTAATCTCATACCGCCATGAAGCCAAATTGGGTCGGACATTTGTTTTCATTGAGTTTTTGTCTAAAGATAAGTATCTGTTAATTATGTTTGTTGAAAACTTTCCAACACTACCTCTAAGAGAAGATGAATTCAAACTGACTTTACCAAGAAAGACGGTAACGAGAAACTGCAGTCCTTTGAAAAATAAAAGGCGAAAGTTATTTACTTGCGATAATTTTTTACCTCTTTTTATGTATCATAAATCTGTTTAACTGTGTACAGTAAGTCTGAGTTGTATATTATACACAACAAATATTCTACATAAAATAAAACTAAAATAATATTCTGACCAAAATAGACATTTTCAAGTTCTTTAGTATATAACTTTTAAAACGAAACACTCAAAATACAATCATATTAACTATGAATTGTTTCAGATAAATATTTAAACCTTATAAATACTCGTTATTTAAATATTACCATTAAATATTTTACTCTAGCTATTCCAATCATTTCACTGTTTTATTCTCAGTTTTGTTCACTATAAAACCTCAACAAAATTTTGTATTCGAAAATTTCCTACATCCGCGTCATTTGAAACCGTCTTATTAAGATAAATTTCAAGTCCAGCGCAGGCTGTACGTAGAACTTTTCCTCTCTACAAGGTAGTCATTAGGGGACTGTAATGCTCTCTCCTTGGTTAGATACATTCTTGCATTCACCGTCTGTATTTTTAGGAAGCAACTTTTATTCACCTGTCTGCGTTTCCGACACTATTAAATACAAGCTTAATTTTGGGTTCGTTGATTTGAAAAGTTATCTGGAATTGGAATTGCTTTCACTTGTTTACTTCCTTTTCATCTAAATATATTTTACAAAGTAAAAACATGTATGGATGGATAAAGACCTCCCTTTTGAAGTCATTAACGATGATTGATGAAAGATAATATATAAAAAACTAGGTGAATGCTTTGCTGATCACCAATTCGTTTGTAAAACCGTGGAAAATATGCTTTATTTAACATAAACATTTCTTTTTAAAGGTCCATAATGTATAGATTAATTAATTGGTGGATAAACAAACAATCGATCTTGTCTATGTAACAAATTGAAAGTAGAAAGTCCAGCAAAAACTGATAACCAGATCATGATAGCCAAGTATAACAATATTTATGTACTTCCTGAAAGCTGGTATAACCCGTAATATATTGTAAGTCAATTGAATCGCGGAACCGATATTCTAAAGATCAATGTTGAGTAACAAGCTACTCCATAACACACATAAGGGTTACCTTGCGAGTCTCAATAAGGATATCGGAACAAATTGTCTGTAATTTTGTTTTTTCTTCTCACGAGCACAAATCTGAATAGAATCCGCGGTATCTTTAGGATTCGACCGCGGTTTACTGCTCACGATATCAGGACTTGTTCCGAGAAAATTGCTTATTTGAATCCATACTTCTATCTGCTGTTACCTCGGCGCTTTTACGCCTCATATTCTTAGGGTGTAATAGTTGTTTTACGTTAGATTCGATGCTATGATTGTGGATAGTGCTAGTGATGTGTGGTGATTTATGTATAATAATATTTAAAAAAATGTTTGTTTCGTTTGTTTCTTCTCAGATAGTGTAACAGTTCTGTCTAGATTTTTTACTCAAATCAGAAGGTAGCTTTTTACGTGTAATCTCGATTAATTAGTTTTGTTACTCAATTTTTTTATTAATCATTGAAGACGTTTTGGATTTGAAAAATCGATAAACAGTCTGTTCTCTACTTACATACTATTATTATCATAAATCTTGTAACAAATAACAATCAATGTACTAACCATATAATAACCGAGTTTAACAAACAAACAGTTGGTATCTCGAGGCCAAGTGAAATTAAATAATGACCAGTTAACAAGTCAGATAACAATTGCAACTTAAATATTAAATTATACTTCAACTACACAGAATAATAATGTGTTCAAATTGTGCTAGTTTCAAATTGAAATTTTTGTATTAAGAAAATCCAGTTATAGTAAGATTCAAACATTACATATATTAAGGTTAGCAACAGATACTAACTAGTAACCACCTTAAATGTATAGTTAAAGCAAGAGCGGCTCCTGAGTGTGAGGTTGTTGGTTCAAAGTTCAAATCTTTTAAGAGAGGTAGGGTATAGCGGGAGAAATTCCGCTCAATCCGCCTTGCAGAAAATCAAGTTAAACAATACAGCTTTGAGCTGTGATGTGTTCCTAACGTTGAGCAAGGTTGCCAGTGCTCCGCGAGGAAACGTGTTGGCAGTGGGGGGACTTTGACCACTGCCAACCCAACTATTCCTCTTTTGTTTTACAGGGTCGGCAATGCACAACTGATACTCCTGTGACACACGGTTGTATGCTTGTTTACCACCTTAGTGGTAGGTATAAAAAAATCCTAGGTTGAGCAGTATTGTCTGGTTACAACGGTTGGTTGGTTTTAGAAAACTCACTTCAGAGTGTGGATTTATGCACGTACAATGAACTTGCCCAATATTACATGGGATCTATTAACACAACTCCGCGGAGCGCGGATTGTCGACGCGAAATACTCCGCGCAGTGCGTACAGAAATCAAAGACAGTTTAAAAGAAAAATGCTATGGCCAAGTATTTTACAGTAGAAAAAAAGAAATATTTGAAAGGTCCAGACATATTTACAATAGCTCAGCACATTTCAAAGACGTGCTTTACTCCTTCCTAATAATTTCTACTCCGGAAATTAAACGTTGCAAACCACAGCTAAACGGGAAACTTTAAAATTAAAACTTATAAGTAGGTATGAACTCTATCCACAGAGTATGAATAAGACAATCTACACGACGCACGTTGTAAGTGGCTCAAAATGTCATTTCTAACGAAAATAGTTAAAGTTAATGACACGTTTGGCGCATCGGCTGAGCAATCGACTTCTGTCCCCCGGGTTGTGAGTTCAATTCCCGCACGGAACAAATATTTGTAACTATGATCTACAGGTAGTTGTTCCGGGTCTGGGTGTTAGTGTATGTGAAAGTTTGTAGTATACTTAATTATCACATAATATTGTATACACAGAATATGGGCATCCAACGAAATTTGATAGATAAGAATAATAAATATTGTGTTTCATTTACCCAACAATACATTATAATATACCTAGTGTAGTTAGGTTTTGGGTTCGATTCCCAGGTCGAGCAAACCCAATAGCACCAATTGGGTTTTTCTATTACACAGTTCGCTGGTAGGTTAAGGTCCCAAGTACCTAATAGGGTGCGAGCCTATTGCCATTAACCGGGCACAAATCCAAATTCCGAGCTGCTTCTACCAGCGAACTGTGGGTGAACACCTCATCCTAACCCTTCAGGGAGTACAGGCGTGATAGTATACATGTTTATGTTTATAAAAATAGATAAGCAAGCAGAATACATTTCGAAAAAATATAAAACACAGTGTCCACCAGTTTTGACATTTACATTAGAGACTGAGTACCTGCGTTCATTCATGCTTTTGTACATGTCTAAAGAGTTCTATAGCTAAAATTACTACTCAATGGTAAAACCAGGAGGGGTTCCTGACGAATTCCACGTTTATCTTGTAATCTTCAATGGGGCTGCAACCCTTTTCTCGATTGTACTTTTTACCGGAGTTTCGGTCGTTTGTACGGTTTGAATTAGCAGGCTCCCCCTCTTTTAGCTTCGGGCTGACGAATTACCGTGAAATACAGAGAAGTAATAAAGGTATGTATTATACAGATTATGCAAGGGTGTGCTGAAAACAACGAGATACATCGGGGTTATTGAACTGATTTTGGCAGTAAATGAAATACGTATGTCACAGACTCAGAAAAAAATTCAGCAGAATATTATATCTACTAATATTTGTTCCAGTGTAGAATATTAAACAGTTCGCACTCTACGCAATCAAAAAAATGTTTTGATCCAAATAACTTTTGCAATAGATCATAGATAAAATTGTGAACCGTATCAAATAACAGATAGATATTTATTAACATTGCATGTCATTGCGCGACCTTATTTTGATTAAGTCAAACCTAAAGTTAGTGGAAAGCAAATTTTAAATGATGTTTTGATACGAAGATATTATTGGAATGATTGTCTAGCTCAAACTTTGTACGAAAACAAACTAATATTGCTTAGTATATTTTTGATCAACATATACTATTTGTAGAAATAAATTTGACCACAGAATTTAATACGAACTTTTTTTTGTAACCACAGAGGTGGCAAACAAGCATACGGCCCACCTGATGGTAAGTGGTTTAGCATAGCTTATAGACCCCTTAAAACGAAAAAGGAATAGTTGGATTGGCAGTATAAGGTCAAAGTCCCCCCACTGCCAACACGACGTTTCCTAGTGGAGCACTGACAACCTTTTTTGCTCACCATAAGGAACACAACACAGCTCAAAGCAGTGATTAGTTTACTTCGATTTTCTGCAAGGCGGAGGTAGGTACTTCCCCAGTCGGGTAGCTCCGACGAAAAGGCGTATGAGGTGTGTTGGACTCGTACCCACGAAAAACCGCAGTTACCTTCTATAGCCCTTTAGAAAAGGCCATGGATGGGAGTCGTGACATTGACCACGACCATGACGAGAACTTCAATATATACCTAATTTTCATAAATACCACATTAAAATAATAACTACCTACACAATGTAACTTCTATACGAGTAGCTATCTATTCTCAAGCTTTCAATAATAAATTTCAAATAAAGAACAAATCATTTAAACAGTCCAGTAACGAACTAAACAATACATTTCAAAGCTATTTACATCTGTGTACGGGTTTACCCAGTTACATGTGAGTTGAGTAATTGGCGTCATAGTAATGCACAATAAACTTTGCTAAGGTACACTGCACACAATAAATTCCTGTTTTACGTCTTTGATTAGCTCGGGCTCAAGTTACTCCGTGGTCCTGCATTCATACGGTAGAAAGTACTTAGGGCAATAGTACACGGTACTTTTAGCATCGACGATTGGCGATTTTGCGACTGCGTTGATGCTGTGTCGCGTTCTGTAGTTATATTCTATTTTCTGTATTTTGGTATCAAAATGACGGATGAGTCATGTTCTGCAGACGTCAAAGCAAATTTACTATGACTAGTATCCGAATGTGTGCAGAATCACTGAAACGATCGTCCAAAAGAGGCTGACAAATATGACGATTACAGCTGCGTTTTTTGTCACATTATCTCGTCTCCAGCCATTGTTTCAGCACGAGATAAGCACAAACAAAATTATTTCATAACGCGCATCTTAACTTAGCTTAAATTTAGTAAATAGCCGCAACTGGAGTTTGTCTGTGTGTGGCTGGAAGCGTTCGCGCGCCGCATGCCGTTCAAGCTTTTGAAAAGCTAAATCTACCGACGCGTTGATCGCCGATGCTAAGTAGCAAGTCTGCTTTACCCCTTATATTCGAAACGGCTCGCCTCCACATTATATTAGACCACCCTTTTAACCAGATGTTGGGTAGTTGTTGAGCACGCTTTTGTGTTAAAAGTTTTTAATACATTGCTAAATATGAATTTGGAAACAACTACTGCATTTAATAATTGCACTGTAGCTAATTATGAGAAACATTGTATGATTTTATTGTGTTAATGAGGTCATTTATATTAACTTGAATGGGTATTCTGTACAATAAAATACAATCGAATACTATTTAGACTTAAAACAAATGTAAAATTATTGTTATTGCCCAATTGTTGTGGTTAATAAATGTTTTGATTTGAAGAATACTTCGTTCACAGTTTAATTATCTATGTATTATTAAGCCATCAGAATGTATAATACATATATCTACACAAATTTACTTATTAAGAACTGTGGATTCACTATCCACTACATTTATTTATAAAACGCAATTATTCTTTACCTTATATTTATAGATATGTGCTATATAAGCAAATATTGTGTGTACCTGTAAAGGTAATGCAAATTTCATGTAAGTTACCTATGTTACTATCGTTGGCATGTCTTTAAAAAAACTACCAAGTAGGCAAAATAAATAGTGATTACATTATAAGAAACACGTGCTAAAACTGCTTTATTTGAATTATTTTTCTCGATTCAGCTCTGTACATCTAAATTAAGAATTAATTTACTCACAATAGTCCGCTGTTTCTTAAAAAAGTGTAACGGACGAAATGATTCCCAGAAATTCGTTTCGCTTCTACTCTTGACGTCTCACATAGAATTTATAATAAATGATCTGAAAATATTCCGGTACAATTCGACACTGCCTTTTGTATTAACACTATTATCAATTTGGCAAGCTTTAATTCGGTCATTACTACTATAATTTTATTCTTCTCTATAGGTGCCTTTTTTTCTCATACAATTAAGAACTCCATCTCGTCTTGTAATCAAATTATTCGATTATATGTTGGTGCTTACTTGTTGTGTTTAAATGTCATGAAAAATTAATTACGAATTATGCCCAGTAATGACAGAATTTATTAATTTTAAGATTATTAATCAACTTCAATGTATAGCTACTTAATTTATTTCAGAATACAATTTTAGTTCCAAAGCATAGCATATTTAATTTCCATATTATATTATAAATTTTAGTTCAAGTTCACATTGACATTCGTATTATGTGTACTACTGAAGGTACTACTAATATAGGCATATTTATTTGTAAACCATACAACAGCTTGTTAAAAACTGAGTCCAAATCAATCAAGTCCAAAGCAATTGTATGTAAAAGCTTTACGTTTTTAAATAAAAACGTAAAGCACACAACAACTACAATTGCTTACTATTTATATAAATACAAGTCCCACACCCTCCCGTACGTTTTACCGTGCGAATATAAAAAGTAAAAAAGGTACAATAAATACGTCTGGCGTGTTTTCGGCCTGACCGGTGTGCCGGATGACATTGCTGTACTGTGATTAATTGTCGCAACGATTGAAACGGCCTAACCCCCCACTGGCAGACGAAATGGAATACTGTGAGCCGAATAGGACCTTTTTAATAACGGGCGCCAAGCAGAAACTAATTTATATGTAGGTATGTCTAATAATACTTTAATGTTACAGTTAGTAAACGGTTGTGTAATAATGGAAATTGGATATGTTGAAGTGATGACGAGAAAATATATTCAGGTATAGGTGCCAAAGAGTGTTTATAGGATTTATATATTCTTCCCTAACACTTGAGAGACCTTTATAAAATAAATCAATAATTTATATCCAGTAAATAACACAACGATAAATAAAACTGAAATATTAAAAAGCCTTTAGCTGCATTACAATAAAGCCATGTAATAAAAAATTTAGTTATCACAAATTAATAAAATATGATAATAAGCTATCCGATAAAATTTCACACTCACTTTAAGTACTCGTCACGTTCTCTAAAAATGGGAATTAAAATATATTGGTGACATTAAATGCAATATGACATGCGAATATTTTAAACACAGCATGTAATCTCGCAAACAAGCGGCGAATTGGCACATTCATACTTTATTTGACATGTTAACATCTCTTTATACCGCGATACCGTCTGTTTTTTCGAATAAAAATAGGTATTAAATGCTTTCGATAATATACCGCGCCGCTCGCTGCCCGAACTTAGGGTTCAATATAGAGCGGTATGAAAGGTGCTCACTCGTCTGCATTTTTATTTGTTGGAACTTTAGGATTAGGTAGTCGTGAGTTCCAAAGCTTTTTATTTATTACTACATTTACTATATAAAGCATTGGGCGAATATTAATCAATTTTACAACAAACATTGGTAAAGTTAATCAATTTTAATATTAAATTATTTGGTAATAAGATTGGATACATTTCGTTTTCTTAGAAACAACGTACTTAATTTTTTCACGTTATAATGAATGGAGTATTTATTTATTCAACAAACTATCTGTTTAACGTAATATTGTCCATCTGATCACATTTATTTACCCAATAAATTATTAATTTATATATTTTTTCCTATTCTCTTATCTTATCATCATAATTTACATAGTTGCAATATACAAATTTGAATGTAAATCTCGTATCTTTCCACACAAACGATATATAAGAAATACGGAACTTGCAGAGCGTGGGATGATTCACACTAGGGCTGTTTCGTTCTTATTTATGACACAGGTGAGTATAAATTAGTTCACTTAACAAAAACTCGCTCTTTAGGGGTCCTCACAAACAGGTTCAATCGGTTAATTTGTATCATTTTTTTCATCTCATTGTGTACGGAATGAGTTTAGAGTCCTTGACTCAACGAGGTGTAACTAAAGAATCGTATTTGTAACGAATCGATGTCCGGCACTGCTCGTGATCTTTGATGGCTACACCTGCCTTAGTTATCATCACAATCTCTAATTAAGTAATTGTGGCTTTTTAAGTATTAGGTTTTTTTGCTCAGATATAATATATAGTGTTGTTATTGTAAATTGTATTCTCGTTAATTTATCGAATAGTTTCCGAGTTGTATTTTTTGCTTGCTGACCTAAATGATCTTTGTTGAATGAGCTTTTATAGATGAGAATTATGTTTAGACATTTTGCATAATTATTTCCTTGTATATAATTATGAAACCGTACTTATACACGACCTTCGCTCCATTTCTGTTAATGAGGCTCTTGGCACTGGCAGTCTTATAATTCATTCTATAAATTTTAGTACATAATGTTAATTCTAGCGAAAAGTTATTTAGGTTGCACAATTCTTTAAAAAAAGGTCGAAAATAAATTAAAATTATTTAGCTGTTTTTGATCTAATAAAAATAATAATTTCGAAAAAATTAATACTATATATATTAGTATTTGCTTTTTTTCACACTGTTGTTTAATTCAGACACAGATTTGTGAACCAATACAAGAAATTAATGTTTGATATAATTATAATATCTGCTACACTAAAAAACTGGCCGACTGATGGTAAGGAGCAGAAGACATGCTCTATAAAATAAAGCTTTGAATAATGTTTATAGAGCTGGTGGTGAATTCAAGGATCCTATGCAGCACATCTTATGTGATTGTGACGTCCTGGCGACGAAACAGATGAGTCATCTTGGCAACGGCTACCCGAAGCCAGAAAACTACAGGTTCCTTCCTCTTAGTAGGCTAGCCGCTTTCAGGAACCATGTCTTTGGAGAGTAAGAAATTTACAATGCTGGGGAAAACACGGCAGATCACATCTGTTTGAAGTTTTGCTGGCCATGCCAACCCCCAATCCACTAAAGCGTACTAGGTGACTATAGTCACCACAAAACTATTGTCTATACCGTCTACGGTTACTACAGTCACCACACTACATCGTTCAGTTTAAACGGGTACAGCACTAAATTCATCTGATAATGGTACAAATCTAATTATGAGATCAGGTAAAGCAGCAGCAGGAGCCTATAGACACCAGTAGGTAACACCAGTAGTAGTTGTCATCTTGAGACCTTATTTGTGAAGTCTTATATTCCCAATAATTTCAGTGGTCATATTGCCCTTCAAACCGAAACACAATAATGTTAGCACATCAGTGTATACGTTTGAGTGTTTAGGTGGCAGAATACTTCACACGAGCAGTATGAGCAAAACCTACTTTATTTTCTTTATGATTATGCTTTAGCTTAGTTAAACTAATTTAAAAATAAAATATTTCGAATAGGTATGTCAAAATTAACACCTAACAAATAAACAGCATAATAATCAAAATAACTATCGCGTGTTCTCGTAACAATTCGTATATCAGGTCTATAAACCCATCAAAGGTCATACTGCCAATCAAAATACCTTTACAACTTTCATTCCACTTCCAAAACTGTTCACTAATAGAAAATATTTAATAGAATCTTTATTTTAATTACACATAAATCCGGTTCCCCATTTAAAACAAGCGCTGACCGTGTTTTGTGTGAAGTTATCAAATAATCGACCTTATTGATGTATTGGCTACCGTCTGGCAATGATTTATAATGGCTTCCGACTAGGACATCATTCCTTTGCGATGATTTTCAATCACATCCGACGGTTCGTTAGCGCTCGTATCTATGATCGGTCGTGCTCAGCCGTATGTTATGATGGATGAGGCAACTTTTTTATCGGTAAAATGAAAATGGCGACGGATAGGAAGGAAAACATTAAAGCACAGCTTATGAAATTTTGCCCGGATTGCTTTTACTCGTGTAGGTAAGGTTGGCGATTGTTTTTCGTGAAATAGCACATTGTTATTATTACTGTTTTTTTTTTTAATATAGCAATATCATTTATACATAATACGACAAGCTAGTTTAATTGCTAATCCAATATATTTTTAGAGAATGAAAATGTTAACTTCTTGTTCAATACCTTTAGTTTAAAAGACGATGCCTTTCTTTATCAGTTGATTTTAAATAGTGCAGATTGTACTTTATCTCTGCACTATTTAAAACGTCGAGTCTGAGTCAAGTTTTGATCAACACTTGCACATACCAGTATAAACATCACTATGAAAACTCACTACGCATTCAAAATAACGAAACAAAATATATACAAACTCATCCGATACAACATACCTCCTTGCTGTCAAAACTATCTTTTACCGTTGGCAACATCAACAAGTGATACAAACACATGTAAATAAATTGAGATGAGCATTCCCGCGGTTGGCAGCACGATCTATCAGTAATTCACGTTGCATTATCAATCAACTGTTACATGATTGATGGAATATTTTCATCGGTAGCCCGATAACTTGTCCGCTTTATTGTTAATTAAGACTTCTACGTACACCGTATTCCTTCCAATGTTTTTTATTTGTTTAGTTTCTTTCTGTCATATCGAAACATCTAGTTGAATAATGTTTATGTTAAACAAAGGCTTTATATAAATTGATTACTTCGATTGAAAAGAGAAATTATAATAAATTAAAAGTTTAAATCGAACAGAAAGACAGACAGAGTAGTCAAATAATATGATAATTTATTAATCCATATCATTACACCTGCATTCCCCGAAAGGTTAACAGAGGTTGTTGTATTGATACACTCCAAAAATTTGCACCCACATTATATTTTAGGGCCAATGTAATAAAAGGCGAGCCCATTAATATTATTATTACAAGACTGTAGTGTCCCTCGCAGGGCAAAGCCTTCCAACTCTTCTTCAAATTCTCTCTGTGCTACCAAATACTTTCTTGAACGAGTCCAGCTCATCCCGCCATCTCCGTCTCAGCCTATCACCATGGCACAAATCCAAACTCGGTGATGTTATTTTTTTTATATACTACTAAGGTGGCAAACAATAATACGGCTCACCTGATTGATGGTAAGCGGTTACCGTAGCCTATAAACGCTTGCAACACCAGGGGTATCACTTGCACATTGCCGACCCTGTAAAATGAAAGAGGAATAGTTGGATTGGCAGTATAAGGGACAAATTCCCCCTATGCGACCACAACGTTTCCGCGTGTTATTACGAAAAACTATATCCTGAGGATAGACTGTATGTCAGGCTTTTTGGGTTTCTGACTACCACTAACGATTGTCATAGGTGTTCGTATGACAACCGGGACCGACAGCTTAACGTGATCTCTTTAGGCACTGAGGGGGTCTCGATGTGTTAAGAATGGTCACCCATCCACAAACTGACCGCGACTAGCGCAGCTTAACCTTGCAGATCCGTTGATCAGCTTAGTTATTACTTAACCACGAGCCCCTCCTAGAAGAATGTAGTTCTATTTGTATATAATGTATTTACAACCAACAATATTTTGATCGTTTCACAATCGTTTCACAATCGTTTCGCAAATTAGAGAAATTAAAGTAATCCTGTGTTACATCTTTATAGCTATCGTAATTTGAGAGCAGGTTGTAGCAGCAGTGATGGGTTAAAAAGGGTGAACTTGGTAACAAATGCAACGCTCACCCTTTCTCCCCTTTTCGTCCACATCTATAGAACCCGTTTTTGAAATTATTATTAATACTATTTTGTGTAGGTAGAAACAGACAGCAGTACCAAATACATACCATCACGTATATATGTAATAAACCTATTTCCATTAACTGAACACAAATCCAAACTCCGAGCTGCTACTGAGAATTTCATAGAAAAACACAACAACACTTTGCTCGCCCTGGGAATCGAACTCAAGACCTCTAGCAAAGCAGTCACGTTATGGGCCACTAGAGTAACAAAGCAGTTCAATAACGAGACAGCACCAAATGATTCAGATAATTTTATTAGTGTTCTCAGAATTTATGTTGACTGACTATAAGCACCTGCTATTTTTATAACAGTCTAGTCTAGTCTAGTCTTATAATATACTAGCATGGAATTTTATGAACCTATTGTCACTTCTAACTATAGTATGTTATAAAAATAGCATGTAAGTACGCAACATTATATAATTCTGCCGCTACAATGTTATTAGGCATGACTGTAGAGTGACAAAAAAGATATTTCAAAAACTCTAAAGAATATTAAAATCATACTTTTCCGAGAAAACGTTATGTATTTGAAAAGCTATATCATTCCAGAACATTTTTATGAATTTGAAATGAAAGAACGACGGATACGGTGGTCTTTTTTAGAAAATGAAATATGATTTTAACTAGTTTTTTGAAACGATATACACGATTTATCGTTTTTTTTTAAAGTATAACATAAGACAAAATATTTATTTTATAATAGTTTAAATGATTGTTAACTATTCTTTACAACAGAAGTGCTGTTTTAATTTCTAAAAAAAAAAAAAAAATCAGAGCATTTAATCACACATCACGCATCAATTCGTAATCTTCGATTAAAAAAGCGACTAACCAAGGCGATGACTGGCAACCACGAGTTCCCGTCTTCGATTGTACAAAGGTCCGAATCGAATCGAACTGTTAGGCATTGTACTGACAATATCTACTCACTATTTGTATTCGAATTCTTTCGAAACATTCCATCACTAGTGTCCCAGTCGACTGTTAAACTAATACCGCTAGTTCGGAATAAAAAAATTGAAAAAAAGTAACTAAAGCGTACTGATCTAATGACATCGTCGGCGCCAAAGTAAGACCGATTGTTCGATAGAAAAAACTCAACACGTGTAGCGTAATAAGATTAGTGATAATTGTTTTGCTAATCGAAATTCTGCTTCGACTATGTTAGATCAGATAGTGTTTATTGGTTTTCGAGTTGAAGTGACTGACATCAAAGTAAAAGTGCGCTAAATTGTAATGACATTGCGTTGCGTTAATAAGATAGCTCAACACTGGATTAGCCTCTATGTAACGCAGTGCATCAATGTTTTTTTATTGTTGATTTAATGATTGACTCTCTAAATGAAGCTTTGATTGACCACAATCATTTCATGTAATGAGTGATTTTGAGTATTTACAATCAAATAGATACAATAATAAGCCTGCAGTGAGCAGTCTGATAGCCTAGTGGTATGACCAATGGACTGCCAAGTCGAAGGTCTCAAGTTCGAATCCAGGGCACGCACCTCTGACTTTTCGAAATCAAGTGAATATTAATAATTAATTATCACTCGCTTAAAACGGTGAAGGGTAACATCGTGAGGAAACCTGCATATCTTAGAGATTTTCTCGACGGCGTGTGAAGTCTGCCAACCCACACTAGGCCAGCATGGTGGACTATAGCCTAATCCTTCACCGTTTAAGCGAGTGATAATTAATTATTAATAAGCACATGAATTCGAAAAGTCAGAGGTGCGTGCCCTGGATTCGAACTCGAGACCTTCGACTTGGCAGTCCAATGGTCATACCACTAGGCTATCACTGCTATTTATATATATATAAATAAATATTGATGTGAACTACTTAACTGGCAAGTAAAGGTCAGGTCAGGGTTCGTCGTTGAATATGTTTTTTTTTTGTTGTAAATGAACGACACAGGAGAGATCAAAATTTTCAAGCTTATGCACTCATCAAAACCGTTTGCGGGATCTAGTTATTAAACATAATAAATTTATTCACTAACAGACTTGCGCAATTACGAACTGCTAGTACGGTACAGTTGAGCAAATATATTCTAGTACAAGCGGTGAGTGCGGTCACCACGAGTTGTATGTTTGAGTCCGCCAGAGGACGCTTCATCGCAACCACTCCCCGCAACTTTCTCAACTGATCCCCAACTTGTAACCATTAGAAGACCTGTTAAATGCTGAGGGCACGATTATGTAAACTGCTATGTAGGTACGTTGATATTTAGTTCGGAACATAATAGCTATTAAGTTAGATGTTAATATGTTATTTTGATTAAGTTACCTTATTGTACCGAAAACCCTTGTATACATATAATATTCTGGCGTCGACTCAGATAATACAACGGTCGGCCGCATTTCAGTTAACGTCAAATTGGAGTTACGTCTTTATTATAATGAATCATCATGATTGTTAGAATAGTTTTATGATACATTCAATATTGAGTCTTTGGAGAATAAACCCTGTTTGGAACTGCTGCTTTAAATAACTGAGCTACCGTATTTACCCTTAAGGTCGAATTTCTCTTCCACATTGTCATTCGACGTCAGATATGTATCAACTTCTTTCATGCCAGCTAGGAATTCACCACTCCATTTTGTGTTTAAAATTATGTAGTATTCTCCAGTAGCCTCAATGGATTTAGCCTTATTTTTAAAATGATTTAAGTTAGCTTCATGCATCATACCAGTGATTATGGTAAACTGCACGTATACATGGTGAATGGTGACGACAATTATTGAAACCAGAGCCTTTATCTATTAGTCTAACGAGGCACTAATAATTCACTAACTACCCATATATTGTCGTCTGGGCACGGGTCTCCTCTCAAATTGAGAGGGATTAGGCTATATAGTCCACCACTCTGGCCAATGCGGATTGGCAGACTTCACAAACCATCACGAGAAAAATCTCTAAGTCAAGCAGGTTTCCTCATAAGGATTTTCGTCACCGTTTAAGCAAGTGATAATAAATTATGAATACACACATGAATTCGAAAAGTCAGAAGTGCCTTGGATTTGAACTCGAGATCTTCACGTGGCAGTACAATGGGCCTATTACTAGGATATCACTATCTATTAAATAAGAAATATAACTATAACAAAAAAAAAAATATGGTCACACTCCTCTAATGTGCTCTCCACCTTTTCTAATAATAATAACGCGATAAAAATATTAGCTATTAATAAAATATAAGTTTATTAATATAAATTTAAAATCTTCATAAGACAAAAGCTGTTTGAAGCTCAGTAGTTTATATAAAGTTTTATGAAACCGAACGACTCAAATTTCTTCTTATTAAATTTACTACTTTATTAAAACTAATTAACTGTTTATGCAAAGCATGAAGATATCGGAGCCAGTATTTGGTTACTGCAATTTTCAAGTTTTAAGTCAATGCCTCAAGTTTTTTAATTATGCGCTAATACCATAGCAAGGCTTCCAAATTAATATCCAATAAGATGAAAGTTTTTACATGTCTAGAAAGTTGCTGAATTTGTGATGTATTAAAATTTTAGGGATTAGATGTTGCTGATATTGACGATGGCGGTCATAATTCATAAATTCAAATGACATTTCGGTAAACTTTTTAACTAAGAATTATTTAAGAATTTAATTAATAAGATTATCATAATTTTGCCTGCTTTATAGAATTTTGACATTTTTTATTTTATAATGTTTGTGTACGTCAAGTCGAATATTATAGCTCATTGTGGTTATGAAATATTTTACTTGATCTACCTATTCGGGGACTTTCATAGAACTGTGTATGCATAAGTACACCTATGCCTTACATTAAATAGCTTGTCAATTATTTAAAGTTAAGAATTGATATTAACACTAGTCTCCGCTTTTTCACAGAAAATTGGTATACCTACTGAAGGATGAATGATAAGGAGCATGGAATAATAATAAAGCTTACGCCAAATATTCTCATCCTACAATGCAACTACGTCACGACTATCAGGATCAGTTTTGCCGGTCATTGACATTATTCAATACAATTATGGCAAACGTAGTGTAGGACGCCCTCCGGCAAGATGGAGTGATGATTTGCGAAAGGCTGCTGGTAGAAGCTGGATGCGAATAGCCGAGGACAGGGTGAAATGGCGCACATTAGGGGAGGCCTACGTCCAGCAGTGGACTAGTATAGGCTGATGATGATGATGATGATGATGAATACAATTATGGAGATTTTTAATTCACGGTGAATATTAATTAAAATAGTAGGTCATTTATTTTTATCTCGTGTTCTTCATCTATTTAGTTAAAAAAGTTAACTGTTTAAAATTACTAATACAAAATTCGTTATAAGCAAGCAAGTGATACAATGAATTTTGCTCGTGTAATTTATTATTTACATATAATAAATAATATAGATTATACCGTCGATGACGTCACCGCTGAGCAATCACGTGACCTAGCTTACACAGGACGAAAATACTTGACGTAAGCTTTAAGATTATACCATGCTTATTATTGTAAAAGAAAAAAAAAATGGAAAATATTTTCATTTATCCAAGATTGTTTTTATATTTTCTGCTACGAATTGATAAAACCCTGTTTCGTCATCATGACCGAATGTTCTAAGTCTGTTTGGCATGACTTCATTACATTGTTGCCGTAAATATCGTTTTTATTTAAGCTGCGTAGCCATTGAAATGCTTTTGTTATCTTGTAATGCTAATTCAATCTTTGTCGGCCCTCCAGTATTGTCTTTTATCTTAACTAAGATAATCTCTCTTTCTAAAGATTGGTTCGGTACTTTACCTGTATACTTTACCTTTTGTAACTTTAACGAGTTTATTGTAACAAAAGTAACGTTAAATAACTTTGCGTTAACGGTTGTCGAAATCTCCATCCGTCGGCATTGGATCACAATTTTATTTGAATTGTTCTAGGCAAGGACACTTAATGGAAAATCTTTTCCCGAGGTCATTTTTATCCAATATAAACTTTGTAGAGGTTTCTTTCGGTAACTAGATTCAACCATTATTTCAACATTTATTAAGAAGCATTTTTGCAAAAAACAATGCCTTTAGAGTGATTAATATAAAAAATAAATTTGATTTATTTATTTATGTACCTACACTAGTGTGGTTTATTAGTATATAACAAGAAAAAATACTTAGGACTATTTAGTACAAATATATTGCTTATTGATCTTGATCTCAATGCTTGAAGTCAGATCAAAACGTTTTAAATTTCGAATACCTATTTTCTTTTTTAAGTCTCAGCTCAGCAGCCGCGCTACGACCTCTAGATTATTACACCTATGAAACAGTTCCATTCGTTTGATTGTATCAGAAAAATACATAATAATTGTCATTACAGATAAATTGATAAGATTATTATTGAGTAGTAACATGTTTTATAACACGCGAGGTCGCAACCAAATGTTTTTTGAGGTATTCCTATTAATTTGAATGATCAAATAAAGATTTCATATCGGTCAACGTAACCCCGAAGCCAGCTACATTCTTGTATAAAACTACCGTTCTAATAGGTACCGTGAATGTGTCAGTTTTATGGAGAATGGTTTCATTTATGTTTACAGTTTTGTTTGTCAGCTTCACGTTTTGGGATTGCCTAACAAGGTATTTTCTGGCCCAACTGGTGCTTTTAATAATTTCACCTAATTAAACGGTACTTGGTGTCGGAGTAAGTCATCAAATAATTGCCAATCCTGTAGAGGATATATTATTTTAGCTACTAAAAAGGAACTGTCAACCAGACAAACAATCAAAACAAATTTTATAAAAAACGATTGAGGAATAATTTGTGAGTAATTTTTTTTTATTAAAGAGCTACGCTCTTGTTGGTGCAGCGTCTTCTACGGTCTTCTACGGTAGAAGACGCTGAAGCTGACTTTGAGAAGTGGTAGAAGTTCTACCGCTCTCTGTTGAGAGCTAATACGTGGACCTCCTTCTTATACGTAGCGTGTTTTAATTTCTCTTTAATTTGTGTTATGTAGCTCATTCTTGGCCTACCGCTTCCTCTCCTTCCTATTATCTTTCCTTCTATGATGTATTTTTATAAATACGTCGTGGCGTATAAGGTGACCTATAATTTTACCCCCTTCTGGTCTCTATGTCTTGTAGTAACTGCCTTTTTTCTTTTATTAGAATGTAGAACTTCTTCGTTAGTTATTTTCTCTGTCCAACTAATTCCTTCCATCCTTCTCCAGCACCACATCTCAAAGGCCTTATAATACTTATTGGTTTTAAAATGTTCACCTGCCTCAATTTTAGAAATATTGTCAAGGAGTAAAAGAAATCAATATTATTCGACCGAATCCAATAAATCGTTGCATTAGTGTGAGATATTTTATATATAGCGTTAGGTGAGTCTCGCGTCCCGCTGGGTGAGGCATAATTTGCCTGCATGGTGCGACGTAGGCACGGCGGGCGCCGGACCGGGCATATATCTACCATGAAACTAAAAGAAATAGACTTAACTACACGTTTCAGCTTACATTGCCGGTGCGATACTCGTATAGAATAAATTAATATAAGTATTGCAATTATATGTATGGCAATAAGCTCGCCCTGTATTACATGGGACCTAAATTTATATACCGGTGAACTGCAAATACACTTCCGCCCTAACCCTTCGGGAATTAATGCATGATTTTATTTTTGGTTTATGTTTTTAGTACCTAGATCTATATTTCGAGTCCAGGTAATCAAATTAGATTTAATTCTGCGATTGTCAACGCATTCACGATACGTATGGGATTGTAGTCTGGAGAAGGATTTTTGTTTAAAAAAAATTTACTTGCATTAGCAAGCAAAAATTATTGGTACAGTGGCTGAATCATCGTGTTTCTGGGCTACCGACTGGTGATCCTAGCGTAAGTACGCATTGTATGTTACCGTTTACTATCAGAATAATCGTACTGACACACCTTATAGTGGTATAAAAAACCACAAAATGGGCAACATTTTTTAATTGAAACTTTGAATCTTTTATAAATACCAAGATAGTAAGAAGAGGTAGGTAAATGCCGCAATGGAATGAGCAATCTAGCTCACGTTTAGGACTTTATATGCACGCAGTAGAGCTTCCGAGGCTAGGGCAGCCGAGCACTAAATGAAATTCCATAACCACCGTCACACGCAAGATAGACAAAAGCAAAGGGAAGTGCAATTGAAAAATGCCTTTGTCTCTTAAATTCAATAAAATTGTTGTGTAACTAGTCTGTCCGTCCTTCTGTATTCTACCTTTATTAAAAAGTATAACTTTGTTGTTTCGTTATTTAAATTTTTGTAAGTTTTCAATTTGGGAACTGATAAGACAGTAAATGTTTGGTCAAATGAGTTATAGTAAACGTTGTTTTAGTTAAATTTGGCTAAAGGTACCGTTTAGAGGTCGCTATCGCAACTTCTGGGCTGGATGTCCAGATTTTGATTCTCGGGATGTGCGAAGTGTTACTGTTTTCTAGTTATCCTTTTCCTTGTTGCTGTAGACGATTGCAGACGATGATGATTAGTCTTCATAAACAGCTTAACTTACCTGAAACAAATAAAATAAAATCATAAACAGAGGAAACCAGAATATTCTTAGTCATTTTAACGAAGGAAAAATTCGTCCTGCGAATTCTGGTTAAATACACCAGACTCTGTGACCATTAAGCCACCATAAGTCCCACCAACCAGGTCAAATTTGCCTTCACATTCTGAATGTACAGACGCCAGTAGGTGAAGCTATTCAAAACTGACAAATGTTCCCAATTGAAAATTAACCTTAACCCTTTGTATTAAAGTCGTAAATCTATCAAAGAAATTTGACAGATTGGGGTAGCTTGTGTGCTGGCCTCTGTACGGGGACGTCGAAGAAGACGCAGTTTCGAAACCTGCCCACAGTCGAATTTGTCCTTCGCTTAAATAACTTTATAATCTTAGCATGTAGAATGCAAAAAAAAAAGATAGCAGAATATTTTGTTCAAACAATATAAATACTATTCAAAATTAAAAGCAAGCCACGTAAAAAATGGAGTAGCTTTTTAATCCTATCAAGTGAGATATCACTGAATAGGTTTTTTATAGTATTTTTATTTTGTTAATTAAGATTAATGGGTCCTCAGAGCCATTTGTAATGTGTCACTACTTAGTGACTTTCAATTATTATTAGACTTTAAATATAACATCATGACTTTACCCCCAAAAGGCCGATATGTTTTAGGTCCCATGTAATTGGAGGAGAACTTATCGTCATTAACCAGGCATAAATACAAACTCACAACTTTCTTTTGAATTTCCTATAAAACTCCAATATCAATCAGTTCTCGACTTAGGGATCGTCACCTAGATTTTTGTTATGTAAATCTTGATTGCACCGCGAGTTTCATCATCAACCTATATACTGTCCTACTGCTGGGCACGGGTCTCCTCCGGTCATATTGAGAGGGATTAGGCTATAGTCCACCACGCTGGCCTAGTGTTGGCAGACTTCACAAACCGTTGAGAAAAATCTCTTATGTATGCAGGTTTCCTCACGATGTTTTCCTTCACCGTTTAAGCGAGTAATAATTAATTATTAATACGCACATGAATTCGAAAAGTCAGAGGTGCGTGCCTTGGGTTCGAACGCGAGACCTTCGACTTGGCAGTCCAATAGGCTATCAATTCGAGTTTATAAATAAATATTCTTGGACAATGTTTCACAGCACCATCTAGTCCCAAACTAAGAAGAGCTTGTACGATGGGTACTAGACAATGGAAATATAATACTTATACAATTTTTTTTTGTAAATACATACTTATAATACATAAGAAACACCCACACAAACACAAACACTTATGTTTTAACCACAAATATTTGTGTCCTGTGGGAATCGAACCCACGACCCCATGATCAGCAGTCCGACACTCGAACCACTAGACCACAGACGTCGTTAATTTGGATTTGTACCTGGTTTAATGGCAATAGGCTCCTATTGGGTTTCTATTCCTTTAGAAAAAATACCAGCTAACTGTGGGTGTACATTTAGTAGCTCTGCCTAGCCCTTAGCCTTAGCCTAAGATATAAGGAAACAATATTATATATATTCCCTATATATATAATATTGTTTCCTTATATCTTATAAGGAAACAATTGATAAACCTACTCGAAATTTATTTCAAATTCCTGTCGAAAAGGTAATAAAAAGCAGTGCTAGTTTATTTGACGTTTATACGTTTTCGTATCATTCTAAAAAAAACATAAAAGAGAATTTGCATTTAAATGGTGATCACATTATGTCAGTCATCGTTAGCAACTTTGCATTTTACGATATCAATGAGTCGCTCCGATAAAATTTTACATATTTTAGTCTCGTAGATTCGTATAAATCTTTTCGTAAATGGTATTTAATGTAAATAAAGTTACTTAATGCCGCTCATACATGTTATAAGTTCAATTATGTGTTTTTTTGTATGCCTACATCTGGAAGAAAATAAAGCATTGCAAGTAAAATCTTAAAAATAATAAAAGTAACAAAATGATCTTAATATAATGGTCTTGTCGTGGTAGGTAGGTTATAATGTATATAATAATGGTCTGTACTTATTTATGTTTGTATGTGAAACCTCGCTGAAGCGATGAAAGAAAACATCGTGAAGCAACCTGCATGCCTGAGAGACTTTCTCGAGCCTAATCCCTCTCATTCTGAGAGGAGATCCGTACTCAGGAGTGAGACAGTATATGGGCTGATGATAATAATGGTTATCTGAAACTATCACAATGAGTTTATACTGTTAAACCAGTACCAGCGTGGTAGATCTATATGCGATTCTAAGCGATAATTGCTTTGAGTCTATACCGATGGTTGATCATTTTTCGCAAAATAAAAATAATCCTAGTGTATTAATTATCTCTGATTATCCAAAGTCGTCAATCAGGCCTCAGTCAAAAGAATCTACTGATCTAAGCTAAGAATGTTAGAGTAAATCGCCTAATAGAAGAAAGAAAAACAATTTATTCCTTGCATTGATTGAGTTGCAAAGGATAGCCTGTATTAACCATAACTGACTGAAAACCAACTCCATCAGACTAAGGTAGAATGTTGAAACGACCTTTGGATACGATTATGATAGTCTTATAAAAATACATTCAAAGTAGGTATTTATTAAAACTAACATTTTTAAAACATTTTACTTCTAACAGTGGCATACATTTTTACGTTAAAATTTTAATCCTCTGTACAGATGGTGGTTACTCGATTTAACACGCAAAATACAGACCAATATAAATTTTTATTATTTTTACGTAGAATTTTTTAGCTCATTGATAAATAGTCTTTTGGCATTATCAGTTAAAGCCACGCCGTGTGGTGTAGACCTGTCATGGCGGCTGATTAAATTGTCTCTACATGAACCTAATCAGTGACGAGATAGATTTAAATCTTAATAATTGCTTCGTACGCACTAGTTCACGGTACTGAGCGTCTCTTCAAAGACATGAAAATTCACATCAGCATGATATTAGCAATATTTACAGCTCACTGGTGCATGTAAAGTGATCTAAAAGCAATACTTGATATCTACCCAAGCCGTTTATTTTTCAATAGAAGTTTCTTCTTTAATATTTTTTTATAATTTTACCTAGACTAGGCTTAAAACAGTTTTTGTACGTAATCCGTTTTATCTTAATTCCATTATTTTTGGCAAGCTGGATTTTTATATGAGTATTAAGATTAAATAATATTTTAATCTTATTTTTCCAAACAGATTAAAGGATTAAATATAATTGCTTTATTTGTGCTATAATCGAACTTAAAAATGAGCTTCTTTGTTTCCAATACAAAAAAGAGATGAAATATTTATAACCATAATAGTAGACGTAGGCATAAAAGACACCTTGTTACTAGACTTGTCCACAAATTCCCACCCACCGTTGACATTTTTTTAAAGAAACTAAAAAAAGATCAAAAGCTGCCTCATAATTGGCACAAAAGATGGCGTATCGCAAAAAGATCGTTCGAACACAGAGCTCTTTATCTTTTTTCGAGATTAATATTTTTGTTAGTCATTTTTTATTTGCAGTTCGAAGTTTTTTTTTATCTGTTTCATAGTTTCGTCGAAGATTTGGGCTAGAGAAATGAATGGAGACATATACCGTACATATTTGTAGGCATTGACAACAGGACATTGTTATAATTAACATCTGTTATAATATTATTAAATTGATGAAGCAAGTATTTATTTTTTGCTTTTTTCTTGACAAACAACCCTGAGCGAAAGTTATTATTTGCATTTTCATTGTGTATGTGTTAAGTATATAAATATACCCATAATTTACGAAAATTATTGACTTTATTTATGACATTATAAAATAAGTTATCCAAAAAAAAATCTGTAAAATAAATATTATTACAACAGAACGACTCTACGCCATTGTTTGATGGTTTTCAAAAAAAAGGTTTCGTTTTTTAGTTATGAACAACGCTTATAGTGATAATGTTTGCTACCTGAGCGTGGGTGCGTTTTAGATCCCGGCACGTGAAATATTGCGAGCCATCCCCTGTCACATATCTGCCTTATAAACTCTAAAAATATTCCCAGTAAAAGGATAGAGGATACACAATTAATCTGGAGCGAAAAAGACAGTCATAGTCCGCGGAAAAAAGAAGCGTTGTTAATTGCTTTGATTAGATTTCAAGGATATTAATATAGAGATTCACGCGCATTGTCAAGATTCATATATTTTGATTTTGTACGGTGCCAGTTTTATGAAATACGGTATTTCTTACTCAATAGCCGTGTTTACCCTTCTCGGGCTTGGGTCATTGTGTGTTATAGGCGCTGTAGCTTTGTTAGTGGCCGTGACTGTCAACACTGAGGTCAAATAAAAAATGTTAAGACGGAAATATTTCGCACCTACCACGCTTCCTCCAGGAAGTTTACTTTGTCATATTTTAACACTGCATACGTTTCTCTTTGTATGTTTGTCTGTCCGGATTTACGAGACATATTTAGCTACCGTTGGGAACATTTTTGATCCAAGTCGAATTGGGATTAGATTTTTTGATTTCGTGCGTTTGAAAAATGGTTTCCTACTTTTCTTAAGCTCCGTGAAATAAACGGATGTCATGCTTTTTCGAAACTTAATTTACAATTAAACAGTTGTGGGGTCTTTGATTTAAGGCGTATATAGTATATATGTACATACTATATACATAGATGCCGTGAGATGTCAAAGCAAACGGAAATTATGCAGTTTGATCAAAATTGTTTGAGATTTTATTGACGGCTTTTGGGTCGTCAACCCGTAGGTACTTGGCGACCGTTCTGAACTATAGTTTAAGAAAAATATAGTTTAAGAATCGTGCTAAATAATCTAAAAGTCTGTGAGATATTAATTGGGTTGATAATATAACACAATTTGTTAAAATATTCATCAGTACTTCACACCAAAAAAGTTCAAGACGAAATTACATTAACTATAGTAGCTTAAATACATGAGCACGTAGCTCAAACGCAATTTCTATGCTAACAAGGATACGCGCGTTATCGTATTTGTACCGCTATCTGGGTGAAAAACACACGGGGTGAATATTTTACACATTTTATTTTACGTCTCAACGTATTTACGTTAAATAAACATTTCCTTGAGATTTTTATTTGCTGTTTTTTTTTCTGTAGTGACGAACGACATGCTCTTGAAATGTTTCGAGTGCTCTAACAAGGCTCTTGAGGTTTCGTTCACAGTCTTCGATAAGCAGTGGTGATAATGCCAGTGATATTTTGAGATGATGTATTAGGGCAAAAATTTTAAGACATTTATTTGTTTAGAACAGTACTCTTTAATCACTCGATATCAATGTTTGCATTGACATCGTGGAAGATTGAGATTAACACAAATAACAGCAAAAGTTACTTCAATTTATGATCTATCTTAAAAGCTGATGACCAGACGATTAGATTCAAAATTCCTGTCTGTACTATTCTTAATAAAAAAGATTCATCAAAATCGCGTTATACATGAACATACAAAAAAAAATATGTAGAAAAATGTATTCCTCTTCTTCCTACTTCTAATCAGTAAAGTATTGTTAATTAATATTTATTCAGAAGAAATAAAAGCTTCACCAATTTATAATTAACATCGGCAACAAGAACAGAATACTAACTAATGAACATACTGAAAATCGTTCACATGGAGCTTTTTATGACATTGTGTTCAATAAACCTAGTCGTCATTCCAAGTTTTACGTTACAGTTGTTTCTATATCGATGAAAAAATCTCAATAGTATTAAAATTATTTTATTGAGATACAGAGGTTAAGTTCAAAGGAGTTTATTTCTTCGTAATTTAGTATCCTTATTACCTACAGCCTATATAACTTGCCTTTATCTTATTCAACAGAGTTCTGATAACAGAATTTATGTTCAAAATGTTATCGCGTTTGTTATATAATATAAAACGTTTCAAACAAATCGTACGAAACCGGAGATCAGGAAAATCTATCTCAATGTTTGCAAACTGTTTCCGATTTTCATTTTATTTTCTCTTGGTACATGTAAATAGGAAAATATATTTCTATTTTGATGAAATTTATTGATTATGTACGGTATTGTACATTTCTCTTCTATCTGTTTTTAATAGGGTATGCTAGAGAGCAAAGGAAGTCGTCAAAAGATTACCGAAAATATTGTTGTGTCCATCTATTCCAGCGCTAGTTATTTTCCGTAATGATGCACAGCTTTGCCATAAGTGTGATTAAGTAGGTGTAGTTTTGATTTCCGACAGAAGTACATTGAGCAATGATAGCCTAGCGAAATGACCATTGGACTGCAAAGTCATATTATGTACATTTTGAGTCCAAGTATAAACCTTGAAGGAAAACATTGCGAAGATACCTGAACGCCTGAGAGATTATCTCACGGCGGCATGTGAATTCTGCTAACCCGCAATAGGCCAGCGTGGTCGACTCTCATTCTGAGAGGAGACTCGTACACAGCAGAAAGACAGTAGTTGAAAATATATATAATATAATTATGTAATTTATTATATATTATATATAAATATATAATAAATTACCATCTGAAATAAAAAATGTAAACTCGTTCAACATATTTAAAAATAAATTAGCCAAATATCATATTGAAGACTATTTATTAACAACACAGTAAATATGTTGGGTGGGTATTAACACAGAATTATTTTTCCTTTTCTGCTTGAACGACGGTCGAACTAGTTAAAATATGTACTTTATAATTATGTTATATTCGCATTTAAGTGAACATGTTTTTTGACATAGAAAAATAACAATGACCTTAAAATATATCCGATGATAGTTTCTACACAAAAACAACGGTTCGCAAGCTCTGTAAACGACACAGGTAAACAAAAAATCGGTTGCCTATTTATAAGAAAAATAGACCACTCGACCGTTCGGCCGATCATAAAATTGATCGGCACAAACAATTTTCATCGTAACGCCGACGTGCGCATTCATCAAAAAACATAAATACCTAAGCGTGGGCAAGGAGATACCCCTACGGCGAATATAAGCGAAAACGATTGATCATTATTCATTCCTTCAGCTGACAGATTGTGATGTGAAACACTTCGGTGTAATAACTTTAACACGCTTCGGCGTCTCCTTGATAGATGTTTTTGGAAATAACGAAACGTTAACATGTGTTTTTTTTTAGATCTGAATATGAGCGTAATTACGTCATCGTGTAAGCTTTTGTCTCACATAGTGATGAATGATATTGCTGTTGCGACAGCGACGAACAAATAAACACACGGTTTTATGAATTTACGCAGGGATCGTAAAGTATTCGTTTACAGGCCTATAAGTTTTTACGTAATCGTAAATTATGCTATTATTACAGCTTAAGAATGCTTGAAAAGTAATACTCACTTACTGATGGAATACCAAAAATAAAATGTGTGGTCATTTGTAATGGATATTCTTAAAAAATAACCGTTTTATCGCGACTTCGTCAATTCAAAATGTTTGATGAATCTCTAAAAGGCAGATTAGTGAACAAGTATATTTATAGACAGTAGAACTTATCAAGGAAACTTCTATAAATAAATGAAAAGCTAAACATATTTTCAAATAATTGAAAGAAAACTTATCATTATTAAGAATTCACTGAAAGCGCTTTAAGAAACCATATTTCGACTCTATTCCGGAGTTTCTTCTCAGATATCGTGCGTTTGTCATACGGCGCCATCTAGTGTAAAAATTAAAGTAAAAGTATAAACATTGACTTGTAAAAGTGTTGATTAGATTATATTGAACTTACATAATAAATAAATATTATTTATTATGTAAGTTCAATATGGGGCAAAAGAAGAATTTTTAGGAATGTGGGACGAAAACGTGGGGCAAATGTGGAACAAAGAATAGAGTCACCTACAACAATCTATGACGTAAAGGTAGAAATTAGTTGCCGAGGCTCGAGGTCCGCAAATTCTATAATTAGGCTGAACGTAACATTCCACCATCATGCCTGTATACCCACACTTCACCGGTATAAGTATAGGTTGTTTAATAGGGAGCTGCTACTGAGAATCCCATAAAAAAAGCAAATGACACTGATCAACCTGGAAATTGAGACCAGGACTTCTAGTACATCAGTTGCGCTTACGACTAATGAGGCAGCCATGATAGGCTAAGTTCAAGGAAAACGTTCTTAAAAATAAATAATAGATTTTGTTCGTAAATAAACTTTCCTATTATATAACGCCTACTACTGCTCCTTAGAAAACGAAATAATGCTCGACCTACTAATGAGTGTCTGCCTACGTCTACTTAATACCTTACGATAAAGCTTATTAAAATAAAACTACCTACTACGCCTCGTACAGAATTCTGAAGGAATATAATATGATAAAAATAATAATCTGAAATTATATAATATGGAGTGTCTAAGAAATGGTTATGTACTAATTTATACAATATATAGTGCACTAAAATATGTATGGAAAGGGACGAAGGAAATGATTGGGTTCACAACTCTGTGGCCCCGATTTTAAGAATAGGGAAGCTATGTGTGGATATTATTTGGCAGAAGATCGGCGTTGTCATTTTAATTACATTTTATATTGGAAAATAGATCTGCTATGAGGACATTCCAAATTTAAAACAGTTCAAAGTAAGTTTATTGCCCGTCTGCGGAAGTACCTCCGCCTTGCAGAAAATCGAAGTGAAATCACACAGCTTTGAGCTGTGTTGTGTTCCTACGGTGGGCAAGGTTGCCAGTGCTCCGCTAGGAAATGTTTTGTTGGCAGTGGGGGGGGACTGATCCTTACAATGCCAAACAAACTACTCCTCTTTCGTTTTACAGGGTTGGCAACGCGCAAGTGATACCCCTAGTGCCGCTTACCATTAGATAGGCCGTATGCTTGTTCGCCACCTTAGTGGTATAAAGAAAAAATGGTACTGACTGCAAGGGATGCTATGGTTCAACATGGCACAAGTTTTTTTTAATGTAATAGGATTTGAAACAATAATAAATCACTTGATTTTTATCACAAGAAAAATAAGCCCGCCTTCAGCTTCTATCAAAATTAATAACAAACTATTAATTTATCTCACGTCAACCATTTAAGAGTCAGCTAAGTGACAAAAGAAAAACACGGATGCAAGGCAAGGCATCTGTCTTTTCATAGTCAACTTAACTAAAAGGATTAAAATGATATCTTCCGTCGTCTGACAGCCAGTGTGGTCTGCCAAGCGTTAACAGAAAACCTCTTTTGTTAAAGAATTTCGTTACCTTAAGCTTTTAATACTTTTATGCCATTGCTTTTTAATTTTAGCATTTTATAAAAGGGTTGATTTTAATCCCGATTACGTGTACTTTGAAAACGTTTTTGATGTCTTTTGTTGAACTTTTAGTTTCTATTCTTACTGCGGTAAGTTAATTTTGATTTCTTTGGGAAAGTTTTATATTCATAATAGAATAATAGAATTAAAAAAGGTTATGTGCATCTTTGAAATCCTATTAAAATTGTATATAGAGCCGATCATAGTTTTTGTATTAGGCTTCCCAATGAAAAAAGGAATAAAACAATTAGAAGGTTAGAGCTTCAAACTTCGGTTGAAAACACCAAACACGTTGCAAATTAATTTAAATGGCATACTCTAACCACAACATCCTAAAACTAGGCTTCTCCAGGCATCTTATAATTTCTGAGAAGTCTTGATAGGGTATTAAATCGATCGTGTTAAGGCATGCAAAATATTCCATAACTTAGAAGGTTTCGGCTGTTGAGTGTTGACGCACCGAATTTCTCACGTAGATCGGAATTTTGTGGAAAAAGTATTGATTTCATTTTAAAAGTCATCAACGTTTTTAAATTTTAAAGCACTATTTATTAATTTTAAATAATATTAGTCCAAACATAATACATACTTTATGTTTTAGCCATCTAACGAAAAAATAACAAATCACAGTAGGTATGATAAATATTAAATCCAGTTCAACTTCCCAAAGCAGCTGATGCCTGGTTTCATTCAAAGTTTGCGGTGTGGGAGACGCACAGTCGATCGCTTAAAGCTCCGAAAAAATAATTTATTGTAATAAGTCGTCGTGAACACTCGCCACCGCTCGGCTCATCTCGCCCCGCTCCGCACCCCTCTCCCGAGTGTATACTCGACTCACTGCAATGGCTCTACCAACATTCAGTCGACTGGTAGCAGCGTCTGGGCACGGTCGCGCCACATGACGCTCTGATCGGACTTACGTTACTGTGAAAACACGCTTATCACTTACGCGAAATTATATTCAGTTACGGACTTTACTGAATAAAACCTAATAATTTAACCCAATTTGTGCTTCTAAGATAATTTGAATGGAACTACTGTGAATATTGGACGATTGAGTAGAAAACCGGTGTGGACAGTTATTGTGAAAATTTTGTTTACGTTACCAAGGACGCAAAATCACTGGATAGTGAATTGATATTGACGCATCATGAACATTATCCTAACAAAGACTATTTATTAAATTGAAACCAAAATAGTGTTCATAAATTGATGGATACTACACATCCGGCAAGGGGACGCAATACGCGAACGCCGACGGAAAAAACATGACACTGAGCCTATCGTGTCTTGTTTTCTTTCTTCCTTGATATTTGATTTTCCCCATGATGGCTCTACAACAAACTTTTTCAAGAAAAGGTCTCTGCCAAATCCTGTTTTGGTTTTTCGTTGGCCTCAATGTTGCTGATCAGAGCTCTCTCCCACTGAAATATGAAGCACCTGATGACTGCCAATGGTGGCTAAGAGGCCCGAATGATGCACATGAAGTTTCCCTCACGTGTAAACTCCGCACTATAAACAGTGAATTCGACACAACTAACTTCAGTGTTATCCCTTCAGAACACACCACATCCTTAAGAATAGAGTGTAATGAAGAAATGATGTATAAAAGCTCTCTTGATGATCGGAGCTTCGCGCATCTGGTGAAACTACGTGAACTTGTTTTAGATAACTGTAAAATTGGAAGATGGCCGCCTGGCGTACTCTCTGGCTTGAGAGACCTCCGAAATTTAACGATTCGAACGAAAAACACAGAGTGGGCCGCCATGAGTTTAGAGATAGCATCAGAAAGCTTTACGGCTGTTCGACAGTTGGAAAAGTTGGATCTCAGTTTTAATAACATCTGGTCGTTTCCCGAAAACTTGTTTTGCCCGTTAACTAACTTAGTGTATTTGAATGTGTCTTCGAATCGTCTACAAGATGTGAGTGATTTGGGATTCAGAGAGCGAGCAATGCATCAAGCTTTAATAAGTGAGCAGGATGGGCCATCTCCCTCGGCACCTTCTATGTCACACGCCACCTGCTCATTAGATATTGAAGTCTTAGACGCTTCCAGCAATCACTTTGTGTTGATGCCAGAAAATGGATTCATGGCTCTTCGGAGACTTAAAGAACTTCATATTCACGATAACGAAATATCAATGGTGGCTGACAAAGCCTTATCTGGATTGAAACAGCTGCAGATAATTGATCTTTCAAACAACAAAATCGTCGCTCTTCCGCAAGATCTCTTTAGAGATAGCAGGCCGGTAATCAAAGAAATATACTTACAAAACAATTCTATAAGTGTGCTTTCACCAAGTCTTTTCGCTAACCTAGATCAGCTGTTAGCGTTGGATTTATCTAATAATCATTTAACAAGTACATGGATTAATGAAAATACTTTCACCGGTCTCATAAGAATGGTGCTGTTGAACTTATCTAACAACAGATTAACGAAGCTCGACCCCAAGATTTTTAAAGATTTATATACGTTACAAATACTTAATGTTCAACATAACATGTTGGAGAGCATTGCTGCTGATACATTTGCACCAATGAACAATCTGCATACGTTGATCTTATCATACAACAAGATATCTCATATCGATGCTTACGCCCTAAATGGTCTGTATGTGTTGTCGTTACTATCTATAGACAATAACCATCTCGAGGAACTCCATCCAGAAGCATTTAGAAATACATCCTCCCTACAGGATTTGAATTTAAATGGGAATCGTTTAAAGAAAGTGCCCATAGCGCTAAGAAATATGCGATTACTGAGGACTCTTGATCTGGGAGAGAATCAGATAACGTCATTGGAAGAGCCCGGCTTCGTCGGTTTGCATAATGTATATGGTCTCCGACTTATCGGCAATAAAATAGAAAACATAAGTAAAGACGTGCTTTCAGATTTACCGTCTCTACAGATTCTAAATCTAGCACGTAATAAATTAAAATACATCGATATGAATGCTTTCGAAACATTGACAACTTTACAGGCTATAAGGTTAGACGCCAACCAACTCACTGAAATCCAAGGCTTGTTTGTTAATATTCCATCCCTATTGTGGCTAAATGTATCAGATAACCAAATAGAGTGGTTTGATTACACTGTTATCCCTACGGGACTTCAGTGGTTGGATCTTCACAGTAATAATATCAAAGAACTGGGGAACAACTATCGCTTGGATAAGGAACTCCGCTTGCAAACACTAGACGCAAGTTTCAACAAAATGACAAAAATATCAGCTTACTCAATTCCCAGCAGTGTGGAGTTGCTGTTCCTGAATGATAATCAAATTACACAAGTTGAAGCTCAAACTTTTGTTGGAAAAACCAATTTAACGAGAGTCGATTTGTATGCAAATCAGATAACTAGTATGGATCTCAATGCGCTTCGTCTAACGCCGGTCGATCCGGGACGGCCGCTACCCGAATTTTATATCGGTGGAAACCCGTTTCAGTGCGATTGTACTATGGAATGGCTACAACGAATAAATAAACTGGACCATCTTAGGCAACATCCTCGTGTTATGGATTTGGAGAGCATATATTGTAAATTATTATACAATCGTGAAAGGACTTATATTCCGCTTATCGAAGCGGAATCATCTCAGTTTTTGTGTACATATAAAACTCACTGTTTTACGCTGTGTCATTGTTGTGATTTTGACGCCTGTGATTGTGAAATGACGTGCCCATCGAACTGTACGTGTTATCATGACCAACCGTGGTCAGCAAATATTGTGGACTGTTCTGCTGCTGGGTATTCAGAAATACCTAGCAGTATACCTATGGACGCTACTGAACTATATTTAGACGGTAATAATTTTGGTGGTTTAACAAGTCATGCTTTTATTGGACGTAAGAACTTGAAAATACTGTACGCTAATAATTCTAATATTGATGCCCTGTATAATAATACATTTAGTGGACTAAAACGCTTAACAATATTGCATTTAGAAAAGAACAATATAAAAGAGCTGTTAGGTTTTGAATTGTCGCCTCTGGAGAATTTACGCGAGTTGCATCTACAAGACAATAAAATACATTATATTGATAATCGAACCTTCATGGAGCTGAGGCATTTAGAAGTGTTGCGCTTGGAAGGAAATAACATTTACGGCTTCGCGGTGTGGCAGTTCACGATGAACCCATATTTGGTAGAGATAAGTCTCTCGCGGAACCTTTGGTCGTGCGATTGTCAGTACATGCATAAATTTCGCACTTGGTTCAAAAATAACTTAGGTAAAGTGGAGGACGCTAACAAGATCACGTGTATATTTGACAACGTTACAAATGCCGTGGGACCGCTAATGAACGATTTTAACTCTACGATATGCACAAGTCACGTGGGAGGGAGCTCATCTATAATAGAAAATCAAGTAATTAATGATTATCTTCCCCTGTTGCTAATATCTCTGTGCGTGTTTATTACGAGCTCTGCATTAATATGCGGCGTATTTTATTGGCGGCGTGAACTCCGGGTCTGGATTTACTATCACTGTGGATTCAGAATGTGCTACAAAAGTACGGCGTTTGATGATGAAGCCGACAAAGATCGTCTCTTCGACGCCTACATAAGTTATAGCGTGAAGGACGAAGCATTCGTCGCTCAAATGTTAGCGCCCGGCCTAGAATCCACTGACCCAAGTTTCCGGCTCTGTCTACATTACCGCGACTTTAACGCTTCGGCATACGTAGCGGATACAATAATAGAGGCTGTAGAGTCATCCAAAAGGACGATAATAGTCTTGTCAAAAAATTTCATCAACAACGAATGGTGTCGATTCGAATTCAAAACGGCACTCCATGAAGTACTGAAAGAGAGACGAAGAAGACTGATAATAATATTGCTAGGCGAGCTACCGAATAGGGACATCGATCCTGAGCTCAGGTTGTGTTTGAAGGCGAATACCTGTATAGAGTGGGGTGACAGACAGTTTTGGCAAAAGTTAAGGTTTGCGATGCCGGACTTACGGAAGTGTCAGTATCACCGGTCGACAGTGAATATTTACGCTTCAGTGTCCCCAGTGGGGGCCGGGCGGGCGCCGGCGCCGCCCCCTCCTCCACCGCCCGGCAAGCTCCCCCCCCTGCTCGGCGACGGGCTGGCCTTGCCGACCAGCGTGCACACGCGCGACGTGCACCCCCACCGCATGCCGCCGCAAGCGCAGCTCTGGGCGTAGCGTATGCTCCAACGCAGGTAAACAGACACTGACATTACTTGCAACGCTTAAGCGTATTAGTCCAATAAAATGGTGATAATTAATTTTAGGTTGTTCCACATTATATTTATTTTAAGACATAAGATTCACGAAGCCTGACACGGTTTGCATTTACTTGTATAGATTAGGCCGCTAGTTTTATTTTAAGTTGTTACGGAATAATTTCCTGATTTCTGCGATAGTAATTTATAAATACGGAAAATCCGATGTACATAATAAAGATATTTGTTAAAAATATTTCAGTGACTATAAATAATATTATTCGGATCGCTTAAATATTATATAATGCCAAAGTTTAAAACTTATAGCTATGTACAGATGCATTTATTAATATAATTTAGATAGAACAAACATTGTCAATAAAGAGTGTATATATTACGATTTTGTATATAAAACTGTAAATAGGCAAAACAATTATTATATAAAAAAAAGCGAAAACAAGAAATACACATTTTTAAAATTTTATTTCCTTTTGTTTCATTTATTGTGTTACCTTCTATGTTTGAAATATTTCATTTTCATTTGCTTGGTTCAGTTTTCGATAACACACCATAAATAAATCAGAATATCAAGAACCTTCAAGCGGTATAGAAGAAGTTCTAATATAGTTATACACACTTGGAAACTCTAAAGTACTCATCGGCATGTTAAAATGGAAGTAGGTTTCAACACTAACTCGGCCAATATGCAAACATATTGAAAATTGAAAGTCCTTCTAGCAAAGTTTAGTGCGGGTAAATGGTACCCCTCTAGTCATACGCTCTGCATTATACACGTATTTCGAAGCTGAAGCTTACATTTGAATAACTACTTGTTCTAACTCAACTGGTAAAATTAACATGAACTCACTTAATTTAACTAGATACTTATGTTGAAATACCATAATTTAAATTCTACATAGTTCAAAGTTTAATTTTGTATGAAAATGTAACACATGCTTCATTACTTATTATGAAATTCTAACAGGTATGCCTACTTAGTTATGTCCTGATAGAATAATATGAAAATCCGCTAAATATAGCGTTCAAAGTATACACTATTTAGTTTTCTATTATTGGAATTATAATTATCTATAAATATATCAGTATCGTAATAAAAAACAATGATGATAACGATATTGAGGAACTGGAAACAGGTATCCACCCAATAGAAACTCGTCTCATTCCACCTCCAAAAAATAAAGGCAGATACATAAATTACACCTTTTGGCCTCTCAAAGTTATTCAATAAAGAAATGTCTTGTTTGAAAGGCAAAAAATCCACTTACAGGAAAAACGACGAAGGAACTTGTCTTAAAAGTAGATAGGAATTATTTTAGAACTTCCTACCTTAACTAATTCAATTTGAATCTCAAGTTGAACAAAAAGGAAATAAGAAACTTGGGCATGTCGAATTTCTTGGACCTAAGATGAAAAGCTGACAGAAAAAAAATCTGAGGAATATAACGAAGTGACTATCGAGATCGATTATAGGTAAGTCAGGGGAACATTGACGTGTTTCTACAATTCGTCGGTATGTAGGTAAGTCCCATAAGATAGGGACAACATACTGACATAATTTGGATGTCAGTTAAAGGCAATAGACTCAACTGGGCCTGATATGGAAATCTAAGCCAGAACCCATGGTCATTTCCTTAGTAGTCGTGCTTGGGTAGGCCGGCACTGCGAGCCTGTTTTTCGGATCAAAGACAATAAAAATAATGTAGTAGGTAATAAAGCTTAGTGACTAAATATTTATTGCGGCTGTTAGTAACCGCAGACTATAGTGACGCAAAGTCTAATAATAATTACTTTTTGTTTTTTATTTAGACGTATTTTATTTTATACCTACTATATTTTATCAATTGCAATATGATCGCAGTATGGCTTTAGAGGGAGGAGTTCTTGGTTCAATTAAATGCTAGGTTAGGTTACATGCACGCTACGAAATAATTATGAAAAAAATCAGTTATTGGTAATAAGATCACCTCAATACCACAAAAACATACTGAGTAAGTAAGATTTGAGAGTAAAGTTTTGTCTAATCCTACAGGGCATGCAGCCGTGATCATAATGTTTGTAGACATTTTCTTACTTCAGATTATCTTAAAGCTGAATCAAGGTGTCATAATAATATTCGATATTACGTATTGAAGATATCTATAATCATCATGATCATCAACCCATATTGTCCCATAGCTGAGCACGAGTCTCCTCTCAGATTGAGAGGGATTAGGCTATAGTCCACCATGCTGACATACTGCGGGCAAGCAGACATCACACACCATCGAGAAAAAATCGCTAAGCATGCAGGTTTCCTTACAATGTTTTCCTTCACCGTTGAAACGAGTGATCATTAATTACTAATACGCTTATGAATACAAAAAGTCAGAGGTACGTACCTTGGATTGGAACTCGAGACCTTTGACTTGGCAATCCAATGGTCATATGTTTAGGTGTATCAGTTATCACTACTGACAAGACATCTATCATTACCCTATAATACCTAACAACATAAACAGTCTTCTCGCGATACTCACCCGCTATTGAGCCTAAGTATAGCAATAATGCATTAACAATGACAAATGTTCGCCTAAGGGGATAATAGAAAACAGTTTATCTGATTTAGCTGTACCTACCATCGCTAGCTCTACTACTCTGTTGTTTTATATAACGAGCTATAAGCTAAAGTGCCTCATTTTAGCCTAGTGGTCTTAAGAGCGACTGTTTTGCTAGAAGGTCCTGGGTTCGATTCCTAGTTCGAGTGTCATTGGAAGTGTTATGTTAATGGTGATAGACTCACCCCCTATTAAGTACATGGGACCTAAACATACCGACGAAGTGTGGGTGTACACATTTGCCTAATCTTTCGGGGTGATGGTATTAAGCTAAATGAAATTGCAGGAAAAACATATTTGATAGTTTATAAATGATACTTGTTATTATATAATAATGCTTGCTTCAACGGTAAACATTGGTACCTAAGAGAACTGGGCTTACTTCAACGGTGAAGGAAAACATCGTGAAGATACATCTAAGGGAACTCCATGAAAGTTATGAGTGTTATTCCACACTAGGCGAGTCTGTTTAGCTATTAGTTTAATACTTTTCAATTTGAAACAAAATAGGTAGGACAGTAATGATTAATATCATATCTATACTATAAATGAATAGTCTTTCCAAATACATAAAAGTGTACTTAATATCGTAAATTCAAGCAAAATTATTTAAGACAACCTACATTGCATGAGAAAATTCATCGTATATATTCACGACTATAATCGACTCGATCTCAAACATACATTACCGTGATCATCGTATACCATAAGTAGCATTATGCCCTTTGACTCGTCAGATCATTCTCTTCCCATTATGAACATACACGCAGCTATAAATTCTCACATTTTCCACCCCACGGTCCCAACTTATATTTCCCCTGCCACTACTAACGGCATCTAGTCGTCAACTCATGAAACTCCTATTATCTGTTTGCGGACGAATCAAAACGAAATCAACATCAGTTATTTTTGCCCTTCACACCCTTATCAAAAGCCGTAGATGGGTCCGTTTCGGGATGCCAGACGTTTCAGATTTCTCGGGATAGCATTTTAAGTGTTACAATGTCCTCGTCTAGACGCCTGTCATTCTTTGATACTATTGTTTCAGCAAATTTAGGTTAATTGCCAAATATGTACAGAGGCCAGCAAATCAAGCTACCACAATCTGTCAAATTTCTTTGTTTGATTTTCAACTTTAACGTAAAGTATTAAGGTTCATATTCAATTGGGAAAATGTGACAGTTTTGGATAGCTTGACCTGCTGGCGTCTGTACCTACTTTGAGTCAGAAATATTCATTGTACAGTAAGGGGTATTTTATTTATTTTTTTATTTATTCACACACAACCTTTTACAGGATAGCCCTAATACAATAGTGGTTTGCAAACACACACCCAATAAATTGAAAAAACAACTTACGGTAACACAAACATTCGAATACTATTAAAAACACAATCTGAAGTCAGACTACAGAATTATATCCACTTACCTTTAGGTAATAATTATCAAACTAAACTTTTTTTTTCTTACTATAATAATACTATGCAAGGAAGCAATGCAACTTCTTCACATCTTCTTTCGGAATTGGTACATATTCTTTAACTGCAATAAATTACCGACCTGTTCCTTCGCTATTTTCATCTCTATTTGTAACTTACTTAAGGATACTGTATTGGTCGTACGAGTAAAACTACCTTTCCGAAGCAATATCAGTCTCCTTGCGTCAACGAAATCTGGTGTCCCTAGTCACCGTACAAGTAATGGGAAAACTTGTTTGCTACTGTGGCCAATGTGCCGAGCAAATTTATGATAGGTAGAAGTCTTTCTGACAAGTTTATGTGGACTAACCTATAGTTGACGGTCACAATTGTTGATGAATTAATCGTTTTAGGAAGCGATTTAGTGCCTAACATTGTAATTATTAACAATATAAAAAAATAAATAACATTGAAATAAAACTACTTTTTACGGATTTTATCGCGTATCCTTTACAGCGTCCGGACGAAACGTCGGGATCGAAATCCGTAATAATATTCGCGTAAATGTCAGAAATTAATATAAACTACATTGTTAATATAAAATATTATATTAACAATGTAATTTATTATATACACCTACAGTTACAGTAAACATATTTTATATAATTTGCATTTCAGCGCTTTGTTTTTAGCTCAAAAACAACTGAAGCTTTATACAGAAAGAAAGAAAAATCATATATTTAGGTACAATTACTTAAAATAATACTAAATAAATAATTTGTTTGACCACATAAAAAATCTTACAAAATAATTTAATAAAAAATATGATAGCAAATATGTATAGTAAGTAATCTATATCAGATACTCTCCCAAATCATATTTTAAAATGTGTCTCGCCCTGAGCGTCAATACACATCCAAAACCTTAAACTAAACAATAAACGTATATTATTATAATAATTTAATACAATATTCTGGGTCTGGCACCGGACACAGCCACCGTAATGGAATTAGTTTTGTAATTAACTTACTTTATCGTTAAAAGGGGATACTCAGTAGTATCTGCGTTGAAAATTCAGTTCCATACGTTTGTATGTTGAAATGGAAATTACGGAACCACCAGTATTTGCTAAAGTTAAGAGGGACGAAGGTTTAATCTGTTTGTGGTACTATTAGACATAAATACGACCGAACATTATATGTATTAAGGGATGGTACTACTACCACGTAAATAGGGTCTATGTAAACAGTTCGTTATATAAATTCGTGTTAAATTTTGTTGGAAACGTAATTTTAATCGTTGTTATTTAGAGTGTTTTAGTTTTCGTTTGTTTTTAGTCCAATACCGGAGTTATAGAACTGATATAAATTTTGGTCCATTTTATTTTTCACAACCACATTTAAATTCAGGAGGAAAAACAGAATATTTTTAGTTAGGTAGTATTTTATTTAAAGGTAAAAATCGAAATTATGATTTAAATTGTCTCACGATAAAATAAAATATTTATAGCATGTAGGTAGGTACTTTTAAATAGATCAATGGATTGCGTAATAATGCGAGTATATTAATGAGCAATAGTATATCAATCGTCCACAAAAGAATAAATTAACTGGTTTATAAAACACAGTCAATTTTATTTCAATTAGACCATGAAATAGTACTTTGAGAAGCCAAAACTCGATTCCAAAAGTGGGTCTTGTATAGAAGAATTCTTTAAAAAAACATGATAACGGTGTTAATTTTGGTTTACAATTTTGTTCCGGAAAGTTCTGGCACTATCATGAAGTATGATAAAATGCAATCAAAATAGAACATTAGAAAGGGTATAAATATACCCATAGCCATCTTCAATGGAAGATTCTTTTTATCACCGAGTCCTCACAAATTAATTGAATCATTCAAAGAACTTGATGCAATAATTAGTAAAAAATATTATGTAGCTATATTTTACATGGTGGTTCTAATCATTTGCTTTTAATTTATTAGTCGGTATCTATTGGTCGACAGGTGGCCTAATATCAGAGATATTTTACACAATAATATACGAGACTAACTAACTTTCGTTAGAAATAATGATTCCATGTAACCCAAAAATTAACTATTATTGGGATAACAATTATCTCCGTTTTAATCTATTAATAAAACAATAGTATCTATGGCATCAAATAAATATATTTTAATAAACGATAGCGGATATTCATACAACTACTATCAAAGTAAAAATGAAAGAAGAAGTCAAACGCTAATAACAAAGAAGATCTCATCAAAAAATTCAATATAAGCACATTCCTTTGAAGTACATCCAATGTCATTTCAAATACCTTTGAATTTCTAAATACTTAAAGATATTAGCTTACTTAAACATGTAGGCTTAACAAAGGAGCCATCTGCTGGAAAATGCCATATGGGATGACAAAAGACGTATGCGCAATTTAATAGCATCCTAGTAAAAGCAACGGGTCCCTTTGAATATCGTCTAAATACACAAGTATGGAAAAAAATGTACGTTGTCATTCGATAATCCTTTACGCACTAGAGATGTCACCGGCAAAGATCAGCTTTCGTCCAACGGTGGGTTTGCGTAACTCAATACATTTATAACAGGCAAGATATTTCATCTCAAACGTTAATCTTAATGACTACGTAATAAGATCTACTATTGGTTGTTGATAAAATGTCAACCACAGACCACAGAACGAGGACAATTGAGGACACAAAGCATCAGATAATATGGCATCCTTTAATCACATGCACCGCTGCCCTCGAAAAAATATTTGGTAGTTGGAAGCATTCGCATTTGTTCGTTAACAAATCTATTTTAGTACATCTATTTGTGCATTAACAACCGGCTTACAACATACTCTCGAGTAGAATTTGTTGTCAAAATGTTAAAACTTCTCCTCGGATTGTAAACGGTTGGGTGTCGTGTTCTAAATTTGTATCGTTTCAAACATTTCAAAGAATGTTTTAGGGAGCGTTCAGTAATACAATAGATCTTTGGTAGGTACTGTTAATTTCGCCGAGAATTCCATGATTTCGTGCACTTTTTGGTGTCGTTAATTCAATCTGGAACTTGGTAAAGAATTTCAATAGAGCCTCGTCTTGAGAAATTTCGGAGCACAATAAATAGCTCCACAGAGAAACCGTCATTATGGTAAGTTCATTTCGAGTTTCCCAACGATGAGTTAGAGTGACACTTAACTCTTCATTTTATGCTTCTGATAGTAAATCCGGTCCGACTTTTATCAACAATATTAAAATAAAAATGTTTACCAAGAATATCCCCTCAGAATTGAGTACCGATCTCTAAATTTCGTTAGTTTAATTTAATGTAGTAAATATTGTTTTAATTGCTCCGACATTTTAAATATTGGTCATTTCGAACAAATGTTTCATTAAGTTCTCTTGGTCTCTAGTGAATATCTTTTCTGAATTGGATTGTCAATATAAATTACAAACCCCATTTAAACAAAATAAAATATAAGGCAACAATATACACGAGTTCAAACCTTCCAAATATTAATTGAGTCACCTAACAACTGAACTAAAACCGTATTAAATCTCCCACCACACGGTATTAACAAATTAGACTATGAATCAAAACGCCCCAAGTGTATATTCCGACCTTTATTTGCGTAGTAGTCGGCTTATGAATAGCATATTACTGAAAGCCTACCCCAAGCGGGGGTATATGGTTTAGATAACCCAGAGACGACGGTTTCCAGAACCGAGTGCCAATAATTGACTATCAAACTTAATATATAGCTTTCTCGGCGGGTTGACGGCGATAGTTGGATGAGTTATAGCCGGTCTTGGTCCTGGAGGAACGCGGGGCATTTTGTTAAGTCGTGCAAAAGTCGTACTTCGGCTGCGTTCGACTAATCATAACATTTCAGTTAAGTTCAGTTTATGTATGAACTTATCGTCTTTTCCCGTCGTAACTTTTCGTTCCGCATGTTTCATGTTAGTGACAGAATCATCTGATAGCAGTGATGTGAGTACTTGCTGAAATTTTAGCTCCAGTATTAGGACTACTCTTGCGAATAGCAAATACTTAATTTGTATCTAAATTTATTCCTTCGCGCGAATGGCCTTAAATCACAACATTCATTAGATTCAGCATAAATTATTCAGTTGCATAACAAATTTACATCTGTAAAGCCCGATCGGTACGTAACACATGTTAACGCGGGTGTCGTTCATTAAATATTGAGGATGACGCTATAATTTACAATGAGTCTGCTTAAGCTTCGTGTTATGAAAATTTAATCAAAGTTCGCAGCCCCAAGTGTATCGGCACGGATACAGTTTAATGGGTTCCATAGCGATTCTGCGCCAGTTATTTGCATCGCCAACTTGTTTTGATCACAAAAGTTTGTTCCATTGCCATTTGATTTGAAAATACAGCACCGTACAGCGCATTTTTTAAATAACCGAAGGAGAGTTGAATTTTTTGTACCAGTTTTAAACTTTGTTCTTTTATTTACTATGTGTTAAAAGTGAGCCTCATTTCAACGTTTTAAAATGCATTTAAATATTCTGCTAAGTAAATATAATTTTATCAGTTCTTCATTATTCATTGAATAATTTTATTTCGTTTTAATGTTATGTATTGAAAGATCATTTCGGTCAAAAAAAATAACAAAAAAAAATATGGAAACTAGTTCAGATAGGACCTGAGGTTACTATTAGTACAATGACCCGATGAATTCCAAAAAGGATAAAACTAAAAAGTTCGTCACATATTCAATCATCGCTGACATCTGGTCCATCATTAGAGCAAAGAGACATCTTAAAAAATGCCTCAAACATTCATTAATTTTAGTTTGTCATAGACTACTAATTTGTAAAATTTACTGCGGGCTACTAATAGCTTTGTATCCGGGAACACATCAATGAAATATTAAAACTCTTTGAATATCCTCGTATATGGGCTCCGCAAACGTATTTATGTGTCATTTAACACCAATAACAGTTGGAGTATCATCAGTGTAAAGTTTTAATAAACATTTTGTTATAATTTATGGTACAAAATTGTCACTTAAAACATCGAGTGTGGTCTCACTAATTTGAAATAGGTACTTACTCTAAATTTATTTTAATGATAACGGATAAATAAATGTTTAATTAAAAAAAACTATAAATAAAATAAGTATTTAAAAGAGTTAGAAAAGATCATTTAAATTAACTGGAATTGTTTATTTCTTTCATGTTCCTAAATGATGATTATGAATATGACAACTTGATTAATTGTTTCTCGAAATCTGTAAGAATCGGGCTTATTTAAAAAAAAGCGTACAAATTCATGGTGACGCAATATGATTAATTAAAAATATATGTAGGTAGTGTCTATAATTGGTTATTGAATGGATTAAACAAGACTGCAAGTGATTTTAATAACATCTGTATGGGTAAAAGCAACCATCATAAAATTAATGAGATAAAAAAAAAGAATTTCAACCACAGTTTGTTGGATTCAACCAAAAATCTGAGTGCAACGCCTTTGAATTTTCCTTTTAATGCACCAATGCGATATTTCAACCCTATAAAAGCCGTTATAGCTGCAATTGGCTTTAAGAAATCTATGAGCTGACTTAAATTGTACTCATTCAGCTAAAAATAGCGACGATTCTCACTAAACTTTGTGGTTAATAATCCTTGGTATAGAATTAAAAACACTGTTTTTAATACCTACGTACATAATATTATTACTCATTAAGATAATTAAACAACAAGTTTAAAGAGTTTTTATGCTTTGTGCGAAATATAATAAACCAACAATTACTTTATCTTGCTGCCTTTGTTAAAAATTGCATGGCGTAACTAAGTAAACATCTTCTTACTGTAAAAAAAAATACATTTCTGAAATTATTCGTTAGCGGTGGGTTAAGGATAATAATTCTGCAAGTCTTTGTCATTATTTTATTAATCATTAAGAACTGCCTCAATCAATTGTCGAATGGTCGTAAGCGCGGCGGCAGAGCGAGAGGTCCCGGGTTCTATTCCCAGGTCAAGCAGTGTAAATATTGCGTTGATCTATGAAGCTCTCAGTAGCAACTTGAAGATAGATTTGGGTTTTATTGGCAATAGTCTCGGCCCCTATTACATAGGACCTAAAACATACCAGCGAGTCGGTACACCTCTACCTTCAACAATACAGACGTGACAGTAAACATTTGTTAAGTAGCTTTTTTAGATAAACAAAACTGACTACGACCCTGGCGGCTCGGTAAAAATCTTTCTCTTAAGTAAAACAATCAGCGACTCTCAACGGACTTATATAATAAACGTCTCTCAAACTTTTGAATAAGTAGGTGAAATTTATCTGTTCAAAAATTATGTTCCAAACATTCTAATAAATGACAAAATTCCTTCTCAGAAGGTCGTCAGTTAGGAAATGTCGGAACTAGCTAGCTTAAAAATAAATGTATAACATTGACTTGTAAAAGTGTCTTTATAAATCTATTTGCAGAAATGAAAATAATTTATCATTTAAAACATCTAAGGCAGGCAACATTTCGATAGCTTCCAATCAACTTCACACTCACGTTCCAATCTGTTTCTGTAAATAAAAAGATTAAAGGCAAAAAGCTTCGCAAAGGATTTAGACATAAAAAAAATAATCTAGGTATTTGTAGAAGCTAAATCTTTTAAGGCTTTTGTCGGATCGGTTAAATATTGTTAAAACGATTGGATTCCAGATTGACTTTTTTTGATAATCTTGTTTGCACTGTAATGTATACTTGTGAGAATTTAAATTAAACCACATGGCTGAGACTTCAAAATCAGAGTCGCTCATAGCTAAGTAATAATTACGCTTATCATTCGATCTGTAAGGATAAGCTGCGCTTGCTGCGGTCAATTTATGGATGGGCAACAACTTTAATACAGCGAGACCCCTCTGTATCTCAGGAAGCACCGAAACCGGCGGTGTTTTTTTTTTTTATGTCGGACATAGTTTTTAGCTCGAGGGAGCTTTAAAAACTTAACCGGACTAGGTGGCGAGGCACCAAATGCCTCCAGCCAGGGGTAACTAATAAACTAAGCAACACAGCTAAGGGCGTCCCCTGCGGGACTCGGACCTCGGCTTAGGGCGTTGCTGGGGGGGCAGCTAGGGACGGCTGGATCTGGGTTTAAATTATTTAGGGGCGAATTTAAAGCTACTGGCTCGGCACGGGCCGGTTCGAGCAAGGGACGGGGAGGATTACCGTTAAGGGGTCTTCGCCACGGGCCTCGCCGGCGAGGACGGTATATCGGGCGGCGTTTTTGTGCGTGTGTTTTGAGAGTGCTAGTCACTCTGTTTGACTCCTGCGCTAGGGTGATTTGGTCGTCAGGGTAAGTGAGTGCGTGCCTTGGGCGGCGCACTCTACTTATCTGGGAGGGTTTGTAGTCTACGCTACTGACCACTAGGGGATTAGGGTGATTAGGGAGCCAAATCGAAATAGCGCTTAGAGGCGCGTTTCATAAACTGCTTGATGGTAGGCAGTTTTAGGTCTAAGTGAAGGTCCCTATTGCGCACGTACCAAGGGGCGCCCGTGGCTTTGCGCATGAATCGGTTTTGGAAACCGGCGGTGCCAGTTGTCATACAATAAATAGTTAACCAGTTTATCGCTAGAATAAAGAATTTGCGTAGGTATTACTTAGAAATTGTTTAAAATCAGCGGTCTGATGGCAGTTGCTTCGATTTAAATACTGATATACAGCCGAATCTGGTTAAACTGGAAGCCAAACCAAAAAAATATCACCATTTCATCACCATCCTCCTAGGATGATGATGATAATGATGATCTCTGTTCGGGTTCGGCAGAGGTACCTATATTCTAATGTTCACCTACAGTTCGCCGCTATGTTTAGGTCCAATGTAATAGGGGGCGAGCCTATTGCCATCAACCGGGCACAAATCGGAACTTCGAGCTGATACTGATTTAATAGAAAAAGCTAATAACACGGCTCGAACTGGGAATGGAACCCAAGACCGCATAGCAGTAGCGCTTTTGACCGCGGTCAATCTTTGAATGATGAGTATAAAATAATCTTTAAGATAGACAAATATTACGAAGTCCTCCTTCCTAACGTACACTGTGCGGTGTCTATGAGTACCAGGGATCCAGCAAATCGAGCAAGCTAGATTAGTTTGGAGGCCAATTCTATTCAGTGACTAGAGGGTCCGATACGGCAGCCAATTAAATGTGCGTGTGAACTAGGACTACAATCGAAAACATTTCAATTTATTTAAGGCTTACATTATATTGTTTTCTGACACTTACGCGAATATTATACATTGAAATAAAACTACTTTTTACGGATTTTATCGCGTTATATTGATACTATTAATCCCGTCGTTTCGGACCCTTTACAGCGTCCATGGTCACGGGTAGACTATCTACCCAACTAGTTTTATTTTAATTATTTAAAAGGTGTTTAACTACATAGCATGGGTACCATACCAACACGCCTGTATCCCCGAAGGGTTAGGGAGACGTGTACAACCAATCTATACTCACAGTTTGCCGGTATGTTAAAGTCCCATGTAATAGAGAATGTCACTATAACGATATAAAATCTGTAATAATTAGTTTTATTTCAATGTCTTATATTCCCGTAAGTATCAGAAACCTATATACATTTTGTATTTCTGTCACAGAAACCATATTATATTTTTTTGGTTTCAAATAAAAATAAAATAAAGAACACACTTGATTTCATTATTTGAACATTTAATATCTGGTACATAAGTAATTCCACTGCCTCATTACTATAGTGGTCGTAACCGTGACAGCTACTCTGGAGGTCCTGGGTTCGATTCCCAGGTCGAGTAAAACAGTTATTAGGATTGGATTTGTGCCTTGTGAACTGTCGGTGTGCAGCAATATACCTCAGCAACCTTGCAGCTATACACCATACCGTACATATGAAATATATTGTATAAAAAACATTTTGGTCTAGTCTAGTAATAATACTAATAATCGGAAGCTGATCACTTCGCACAAAAAATATTCACAACTTTATTTGTTAACCAATTCTATTATTCTCAAGCATCTACCAATATTCAAATACCATATGCGGCTTACCACATTCGGTGATATCAGTAGATCTGCCTCTAAGGTCGAATGAGCCGACGTAGAAATAAGATACTGTTTGGTACACACAAAAAACAAACGAGTTCTCCTAATACCTGAGATTGTCACCGACGATAAAATGGAAACGAGAATCCTTTCTTGATATCAGTAAAATACGCGTATCGTATGTGTTTTGTTGTTTTAGCAGTATTTTATAAGGAGAATGGAATACTGGTCTTAATAGTCTATGTGTTAGAGGATTATTATTTTCAAACTACTCTATTTTAATAGAAAGAAAGACAAATATTTGATTTCAAGCAAAATTCACAACGCATCACATACACATTTAAAGTGCAAAAAAAACACATATCCAAAGCAGTTGAAATGAAAAGTCAGTAGTACCAACTTATTAGTGTAATAATATTTAAAAAAATCTAATATCTACAGACTGAGTAATAAATAAGTAACTAATAAAATTAAATAGTACGATAAGTTTTGTGACAATTTTAATTTAATTAACTAAATGAGACAAAACACAATAATATGTTAGACAACTACTTTAAACGAGATATAGGTATGTGTAGATATATACAAAAGCGGAAAACCATTCATTGACTGACTATGCACATACTCTATAAGCCTGCAAAATGGAAATTTTTGTGTTTCTAAGGAACCGGCTAAGAAAGAATGTAGTGAAATTCTGGTATTGGAAAAAACGAGATTAATATTATGGATAACCTGAGCAATAAAGCTAAGAATTATTAAGCGTAGAAATATTGTGAGGAAGTTAAAAACCACAGATAAACTAAACACTAATTTATCAAATCGCCATTAAGAATCCAGTCAACACTTCCACGCTAACAAAGTCGCGGGCAAAATACTAGTATTTTACATTAAATACCAAACTTTCTCTAGTATTCTCAATAAGATAATAACTGAATTATCTCTTTACCTTATTATGCAGCGTTAAAAATATTTACTGCTAAAGCTGGAAACATGTTAGCACCTGGTCTGCCCAATGTGTCAAGTAAGGTTCGACGTGGTCATAAATACGAAGCAAAAGTTGTATTTTCTAATGCCCGAGGTCAAATTTAATTATCATGTGCACGATGAATATTCTCATACATTTCTATATGACGCCTACAGATACGTATAAATCAATGCGGGCCCGCTGCCATATTTCAACGGGCAACTTAAACAATAGTTAAAATAATAGTGTCGATGCTCAAGAATAATTATTTAGGATCATTTTAAATAAATCAATGAATAAATTAGAGGCTGCTATTATGCTTGATTTACGTGACAGCTCATCTGTTAAAAACAAATTGCGTTCGGAGTTTTGAGATTTTGAGGAAGAAGAAACAATAGGAAAATATCTCATATTTTCACATTTAAACAATACATTAATAACTGTTAGATGCATTTTACACTATCAATGATAATATAATAAGAGTAAATAAAAATCCACCACTATTCAGATCTGTACCAATGTGTGTCGTTAGGACTTCTATAACAGAATTGGGGCGATCAGTACCAGCCATTTATGAGTCGTCCGATCACGTCTCATCGAATAGTAGAGCTTAGCTATCGGCTCAGGAATATTTTATGACTCTTTTTATTTAGACGTGATTCTATTACATAATAGCATAAATAAAACTGAAGACTACTACTGAGCTTTTTCTCTTGTAGAAAATGTGTAATTTCAAGATTCTGTAATAGGCGATCGCCATTTTATATTTTTGATAAGATTTTGGATTTTATAATTATTATGTTGGGGCACTTTAGCTACGCATCGCGTTACTCGTAACACAGCTTCTAGTAAACACCCACTATTATCATAAATCACATCTAGACAAACTAAAGAATTATACTAAAACATTCAAAGGGATAGCTCTTTCATTCATTCAGTGTAACCTCCAATAAAAAATAAAATTACCGAAGTTTTGTTTTAAGAGACCCACAAAAAGAGCTAGCGAGGGCTTTAACTTTTTTATTTCTCCAGTAAGGCATGGTAATTAAGAAGAGGTCTGCTAGTTTCAACGTAGTGGCTCCTAAACGTAGTCCCGACTGACATTAAAGCAGAGGATTGGTGCTGCGATCCAGAGATATAAAGGAATTCTGGAAATGCTTAGGAAGAAGCTAGCTGAGGTGAACGAACCTGAGTGCACATAGCGTGAAACCTTTTTATATTTGGAACGATTGCTACGCACGTGTTTATGTTGCCAGTGTATAATTTTGCGTAATAAGTAGGTGAGTTTTTGTAGCGGCTTGTTAGATTGCTTGTATGCAGTGATTGAGATGTTTAGATTAACACGAACGTTGGAAGATGGAACAACAATTAAATATCCATTATAAGTAATTCGTGTTACAATGTTATTCGTCTTTGTTCTCCGGTAGAATAGATGATTTTTTTTTTGTGTTTATTAGCAAAGAAATCGATTACTAGTTAAATTATAACTTTATTTTTATCATTTCATAAATTTAATACACATTACTTAGTAGGGGTAAATAGGAGTAGGTACTGTTAAGTAATAGAACCCCTCTATGGCCATGATGGATCCCAATAACGCTTCACATTTACCTATGACTGCGAAGTTTCTTATAGAGAACCTAAAATAACTTTACCCGTCTTGAAAATCGGACCTATCGTGTAGCAGTCAAGACAGCAACACTAAGCCAGCAAGTCCGTAAAATCCAAAGAGAAAAGTTTTATTTATTTGTCTATAAGGGGCTTACACAAAAGTAGGTTTATTCGAAGATCGTATCCAGTAACTTTGCATCAACGGTTTTATCCTCCGGGACTCCAACCGTATAAGGATTAGGAATTCGTGCGGATTTGCTTAAAGGGGAAGGCGGGGAAAATTGAGAATTGTTTTCTCTACCACACAGTGAGCGAAGCTCGACACTTGAGACCGAAATGTTGGAGACTCGCTAACATTTAGTGTAATTATGTTACTCTTTTAGTTTAATCCACCCTTTTGTGCATTATGTTCGTATACTTAATCTCGTAAAGCGTACATTTTAAGGAACTACCTAAGTACTGGGTGCGCAAATTTTTGTTTTGCGATTTTAGACGAACAATATTAAAATATTTGATACGCTTACTTTCGATTCACATTTTCAAACAACAGGAAAATACTACCAAATAAGAATTTCTTCGAAATCATAATAAAAGCTTAAAAACTAAAACACTTCAGGATGTTTCGATTCGAATCGACCTTATTGGTGAGGTACTTCAAAGAGGTCAAGTGTGGTAGGTACTTACATACGGCGCGTGTACGATCGTCGTCAAGATGTAAGAACCTGAAAGTAGTAGGCAAGTAACGTAGCACGTGACTTTTTGTAGTTCCCACATACCATACAGGAAAAGAAACATATGTATGTGCATTTACGCGCGATATGTTTTAAAATCTGACAACATTATTGCCCAATCAAGAGTTACTACAGTATCAAATCCAATATCAGCCAAGCCTCGTTGAAACAACCGACTTCAAATTGGAAAAACCTTTCATCATGCGAGCTCTTCAGTCCCTAAACCCCATTTCCAAATTTGTTTATTTCACAAACTGATAATTAAGGGGACTTTAGAACTTCGTTGCAAATTGACTCTCATTTTTAACAAGCGTGCCGTATTTCAACGTTAATTAAGCTTGGTTTTCCGACTTTATTAAGAGAGACACGTGGAACTCCCTCGGCCCTAATGTGATTTACTATAATAACAAACATTTTATTGGGGCATTACATACGCCATGAAATGTAACCTTTAGTCGTAAAGAGGATACCTCGGTAACGTTAAGAGTGGCGCGTGATCTGGTGTTTGGGAAATGGTTCCTTAATTAGCTCTTGTAACTGTAATAAAAGAACCTTTAAATGGGAATAAGTTCGAAGAATAAGCCAAAAGTGTACTTATATATAGACGCGATAGAGTTTAGTAAGGGATAGACGCTGACGGTTATTATACGGTTTTAAGCCATACGCAAAAACTACTCGGGCATTTTTTTGCGTTTCGCCAAAAACCTTTATTATTTAAGGAACTAAAATCGTCATTCAATTTTTATTCAAAGATGATAAATTATTGCATTTATCACTACATAAATAATTTTGCCCATTACAATCTCCCTGCTAGGCCCCCTCTGATTTAGTCGGATAGTTTACGGTTTAGCTGGCCTAGTGCAAATTAGGCCTAGTACAGACTTTACACACTTTCAAGAACCTTATGTAGTCCTCTTAGCTCTACAGGATTCCTCACGATATTTTCCTTTAACGGCAAAGTGAATGAATTCAAAATAACTTGAACGAACAGGCATGGCAGGCCAACGTTCTTATCATAAGGTTATTAATATTTATGTTCAAAGTATAAATAATTATGTATAAAATAAATTATAACGTTGAGATTTATGGGAACGGACAGGAGAACGCTGATGACATTGATATTGGACTTAAAAGCATCAACCAACCAAACGAACTCTTCAAAGGAACCCAGGTGTGATGTTAATTTCCATTAAATATTTACAAAACCCACTTCAGAACAAGATGTCAGTTACTAATGAGTTGTGTCATTTATCTATTAACACTTGTAAATATAGTACTCTAGTAGTTGTAAAAATAAATCATTATGACACGTACACTAATATAAGTGCTCTTTGATACTTCTAAGAACTTCATTTTATTATTTATCCAATACAATTTCACCACATGACATGATTTTATTCTTTTAATGTTGTTTAGCCCCAGAAAAAGCGTGGGGATCGCAATTTAGGTAGATCTACATACTTTTGGAGCGTTGTTGCTCTCACATACTCTTACGTACAAACAGCTAAATAACAAGGCAGTAATAACTGATCTCTCATTGTAAAGAAAGCCTTTAAAATGCGAGTTCAACCTATACTGGATATTACAATAAATAAATTATAGTACAGCTGTTTGACACAAACTTACATGAAAACTAGCCCACATTTGGGGCTTTTGATGCACAAAAAAGTTAACCCATGACGCGGCAGACTACAGACGTCAGATGCCAGGCCAATTGATATCTTCCTTAATAGTTGGCAATAGCAACAACATAAAGAAGGAATACTCTACAAATACTCTTCAAATAGCTTACTAATTATCGTTAAAAATATGTGACTAATCTCGTCACTGTCAGGTTACAGAAGCAATGTGCCATTTGTAATTAGATTCGTTTTATTGTACCAGTACAGATCAGTCGTACGACTAATGACGTTATTTGTGGCTAGTGTTCACCGATTTATTGAGACGCTAGGTTTAGCATTGGAAGTGTAGCAGGTCGGTATTTATTACTCAATGTCCGTTTTATAAGGTGATGTTGTCTCGTTAAATGCTCAGGAGGATAATAATATATATTCACGAATGCAAGACGAACCCGTAATCTATTCGAGATCAATAGATTACGTGTTCAGACAGTGTACGGGTGCTTTGTTCATAAGAATTAGTTTAAAAAAATGGTAACTACATTACGTACATAAACTACATTTCTATATACAAGTTCTCTACCCCGAACGAACACCCACTTTTCATCGGTATGTCTTTTGGCCCCATGGTAATAGAGCGCAAGTCTATTGCCCCGCAAAAATGCAATTTCCGCTATTACTAAGAATTAAGGCTGTAGAAGGTGTCTAGCGACTTTAGAATCACAGCCTTTTATAGTCGTGGCGATTTCCACAAATCCCATGGCATAGAGGCAAGAGAAGGCAAGTGCGGGTTTTAGTCGGTACCAGTTCGACATACACCTCACGAGGTGGCAGACGATCTATGAAGGTTTCCACATCACAAAACAAATGGCCGTAGAAGAGTAAAAACGACTAAACGAAATCAGCAATAAAATACAAACAACTTTCATTTTTACAACCCTTACTACAAATTTCTAAGTAAACCTTTATTTACGATACTGTTGATAGTAAACAAACCGACGACGTTGAAAGTGAAAAGAATCTGCATACAGGAAGCCCTTAAGAACTTGAAGGCCATTCGAAACAATTCAATGCAAAGTATTTTTTTCTACTGTTCGGGTGCTTTAATGGTAGGGGTTTAGAATTGAATCGGAGGATGTGTTTGGGCTGAGTCATCGATCGTTACGATAATGCTTTTTTTAGGATTATAAAAATATATAATTTTATCATTTGTTGACAACATAGGTACAGCAGATCCTATAGAAGGTCCATAAGATATCACGTCAAGATGTTTAGTTTCAATACAAAAATTACCTGTATTGCGAGGGAATACGGGCGATACAAAAGGCAAATTGTATAGCTTGATATACCGTCGTATGTGCCTTCACAAAGATTTCGTCTAAGTCATTGATATATTCGATAATTGCTTTTCTCATACTCATTAATTGCCTTTCTTCTGTATAGTATAAATAGTTATTTATTACCGTATTTATATTGAGTATTGACTTATAATGAGTGGACCTACCACGATCACCACGATAACCATAATAAAACTAGTGGCCCCACGGAGGTCAAAATTCGACATTTTTAAATTTGAATATTATTGAGGTTTTTTTTTAATATGTTAAAAAAAAAATTTGATATTCACAAACAGCGTAAATAATGAATGTTTTATCTTATTTTATTGAATGCGTTTGTAATACATATATACAATGTTTATACCTTTATTATTACCTTTTAAGCTACATGTCACACATTTTCGTGCGCGCAATATTCTTTTAAAAAAGGGTAGGTACAAAGTTTTATCTTCACGTATTAATGATAATATATAAATTATTACAATAGTAATTATACAATATTATTATTTATGTATTAGGTGCGACAAGAAAGATCAAAAGCTGAATTCAAAAAGTTTTTGTCGCTTGGTATCATTTTGTTGTGTGAATACTATAAAAGCAATCAAGAACAAACTAATATAATGGTTGTTAAAATAACAAAAGTGATCCGCTTTCGTTCCCAACCTTGAGTAAATTAGTTTTCAAGGGAGCCGAACTCTTACTGTTGTATTTTATTCTGCCGAACGATCGGCGGTTATAAACGAAAGTTTGGACGCCCGATATTAATATTTATTACCTCCAATGTTATACGAAACACTTTCTTTGCCAGGTTATAAATAGTCTTTATTTTATGTTGGCCACCCGTCAAACAATATAACAAAAAAGGCGGGATTTTTACGATCCGCGCTAGTCTGGTCAGGCGCCACATTCGACCGTTTACGGATAATATTATTGGTAGTAACCAAAGTTTGTTTGCCTCTGCGCACGTTTAAGGCTCCGCTGTAAATATTAATTTCCTAATTATTAACAGCTGTGTCGCTACTACATAACTTTATGGCTATTTAAAATAGGTAACAATCTCCATAACGTAGGGTGGACGTAAAGTAACACGTTCACGTAATTTCCATCACCATTTATGCCGCTTTAAATTTTATTTTATCCGAAATTGTTAAAAAATATGACTTTTTGTAAAATCAAACGCAATTTAGACCACAAAATGCTTACAAAAATCATTTTCCGAACCACTAATGGGAGCACATTATCCGAAAATCGTTTTTGTGCGTATACGAGTAAAATTTACTGAGGAAATTTTAGGAAAGCGCAGAAGGACTTATCTTTATGTACATTTTTATGTATTTTTCAACATAATGTTATCGGCCAACAGTTAACCAAGGCCTTTAATGTGACGGTCTTTTTCTGCGTTATCGCCAAAAGTATATAAAGTAATTTCGAAGAATTATGAAAACATTCGCGGTCGTCGGTTTTAGGAAAGAAAAATAAACAAAAAAGTTTGACGAGAATACCGTACACATTACTAGATTTATTGCGGCATTATTTTGACGAAGTTTACGAGTTATGTAATCTCAGCAGAGGAATTTGTGACGACGCTTGGATGACAAAACTTTCGCGCTCTAAAAATTTCCTGTAAACATACTAACATGGGCCGCATATGAAGCAAAAAGTTGGTCAAACAAACCTATATCTCGTAAAAATATAGGCCCACCTACTTTATCTAAACAAATGGCGTCGCGTTTCTCACAAAAATCGTTTAGGCAATTTGTTTAAATTACTTTCCTATGCTAATCTGCGCCGTGTTGCGAATATATTCGCAAAGAAAAAAGAAACGGTATGTAGGCGTTCGAGATCTTCGAATCTCTTTGCCTCAAATGATGCATGTTGTGGAAGTCGGATCTCGTATAGAAAAACAAGATACTGCAAGCTATTACACGCTTTACATCGTAAATAATCGTCTTAGCTCGGTAAATAAAATAAGTGTGTACGCCTGGCCTGCTCGTATCTGATGAGAACGGGACGCAGCAAAAGACGGGAAAATGGTGTTTAAAAGGCGCGATAGGGAACAACGTCGGCGGAGCATAAGTTTTGCGGCGTGTTAAAAGATAATGAGTTCGGATACAGTATATAAGAAAGATGTTGCGTACGCCTTTGTAAGGAGACATTATTTTCTTATCTTAGGCATAGCTAAGTCCCCGTACATTTTAACGCACCTAGGAAGGACGCTAGAGATTCGTAATTTATATTTGCGAGGAACAAAGTTTAAAACCATAGATTTATCTTCGGTTACTTCAATAGATAACGGCTTGGAGTTGTTAAAGGTCAAATACGGATTGGATTATAAAGTACTTACTCGATTCGAGATTGAGTTTGAGAAGTTTGTTTCAGACGTTTAATTACCTGGCGCTTTTCATTGTAAGAATATTGCATGGTCAAACGATTGTAATAATTAACTTAGTCGGAATAAATACAAAATTTGTATTTTTAAAAGCTCCCACCAAAGTTTCACGGTTAATGAGAAATTCTTAGTATAAAGAAACGTTTAAAAAAAATCTAAGTACAACTTTACGCATTGATATAATTACAATAACTAAAAGATACAAAACAGAAGATCTAATTAACAATCGTACAATTTAAAAATGACACTGAACAAATTACAAAAATCGCAATCCATCAACGTCAGTTAACGTGTTGTTAAAGTTTTCAATTAAAGATCGAAACACACTTGTACCTTGATGAATATTAACACCCACGATATTTCATACACGCGATTACGTTTAACATACACGCGTGTATGAGACGCGTTGGCGGACAGGTAAATAAACTTAATCATTCATATGATTGCCCCATCGGTGTTACAAGTCAACCCACTGGGCAGATTCGGTTTGGCTTGTGATGGACGAGCAGTATTGTTTAACAACGAAGTAGATAAGTAGCCTATTGATACCGATGCCTTTTTTATAGTGCGAAATTCTCATTAAACCTTTTTATCTAAAACTACCTCGATAATAGTGGTCGTAAGTGCTACTGTTACGCTAGAGGTCCTAGATTCAATTCCCAGGTCGAACAGTGTTATTTGGTTTTTCTATGAAATTCTCAGTAGCAGGGCACTGTAATCCAAACTCCCAGGTTTGGATATTTAATGCCTTGTTGAAGACAACAATAGGCTCGCCCCCTATTACGTGGGACCTAAACATACCGGCGAACTGTGGGTGTACATTAGTGCGCCTGTGTCTAATCCTTCGGGTAATACAAGCGTGATGGTATGTGATATGTGATGTCTGTGGAAGTCTCTTATATGTATTTATTGTATATCTTCCGCCGCTCTCTGTAATAACAACGCTGGATTGATTGATAAATTTAACTAACACAGGACTTCGAAGGAAGAATCGATTTTGAAAGAAACATCATTACAAATGTTTTTGTGCGGGTTTACGTAAACTAATTTTCGTTTTTCCGATTATTTACCTATAGCATAGCGATGTTCAGGAGTTTCTAAGTGCGGCATTTGATACATCACTTGTTGAAACAAATACATAAGCCCCGATTTCATTTCTACAAAATAATTGCCTTTTATAGAAGCTCTAGACCCTCCGTCAATCGAATTGGTAAAGAACATCAAAAATAATCGATTTTATATTCAATCGTTGCAGTAGTCTCCAAGTGTATCAACATCTATTATTTTAATTTTGGAATGTGAGAGTAGGAATACCGCTTCGCACTTACGAACGTTTGAGAGTATCGAGATATTATCTTAAGATACTTCCTGCTTAGCAATCGAAAAAACATGTTCGGAATTAGATTAGCTTAAAAACTAATCGAATATGAAAGAATGGGTACATATAGATTGAGTTATTTGAAATTGTTGAAGCTTATAAGTGTGACAAGGTTTCATGAACTACGAAGACGTTAATGTTTGTTCATAATGCCTGCATTATTGGTGTCTAATAGAAAGCGAACATACCTACACCATTTTGTCAGTCCATAAAAGCTTAACGGTTTTCACAAAGACATTTCACAAAATTCACACCTTGACCATCGGAGTGAGCAAATAAAATACAATTGTATTGACAAACCATTGAGCAAACAACGGCAGAGGCAATAGAAAGGAACTAAATCTTAATTTACTTTTTCCAATCTGAAGAGAGAATAAACGTATCCACTACGTACAAGATGAATCACAAGAGCAAACAAATCCAAGTACGTTAAAGCAGTTTGCGCTAGAAAACGAACGCGATCTAATCTCAGATCTGGCGATTGAGGGAGCGGACTTGGCAATGCATCACCTGGCTTCCGTTGTGCAACGATCTTGATACTTCCAAATGTACCTCCCACGTACACGCGTGAGTGATGTCGCCACTCACAAAAGACCTGCTTCGTCCCCCCTGGCTTTATAAAGTCTTTCTAGTTGTGGTTTTGTCAATCGATGATCGAGGGTCCACTTATGCTGGTAGCAACACGTCCTCTGTCGGGATGCTTGACGTTCTACTGATAAGACGGACCGCTGTCCGTTTAACACCTATTTCGGCTACTGGATAGCGCGCCTAGATTACCATTGTTTATATTTTCACAATGTCTTATCGGGTATTTTTATGAAGTAACTTGCATTGTTTATTGCCTTCATTGTGTATTTTATGAACAATAAAACATTTATAGCACGCTCCTAGTTTGGTGCTTGCAAAAGTTCGTAAAATATCGATTCTTTGTATCGTTGAATATTATTATGTTGTTATTGTTTAACTTTTTTATTGTACTTTGTAACCATTTTGACGCAGGCAAGATTCGAAAAACAGTTCGCTTTAGCCAACTAAACTATTGAAACCTCTGCCTTGGACGAGTATTTTTTTATAAAATTAGTTTTTTTTTTTACACTACTTTGAAAAGCAAGAAATAAATGGATAGCCTTACCTTATACAACGAAGAAAAAGGTATTTTACTGCATGCAGAAATCAGGAGCCATCTTCATTATGTTGCGTAGGCGCCCAACTAATCTCGCATCGCACCATTAATATCAACGAGAATGAATCTCTTGCATACGAGTCAACCTATGACTAGTTTTCTAGACATAGACCCTAGATTGATATTAAAACACAAACAGGAAGAAATCGTATAGGCAAAGCTTTTTATGATTGATTTCTATAATAAATATAAATAGAACACCACTATACTCCACTCGGAATAAAAAGAAAACATCAACATTGAATCGAATACATCCGAAAAGCTCCAACACAAAAAGAAATCCTGTCATATCAAAACAAACATAAAACACCTATGTAAAGGTCCTTTACATATCCCCGCTATCAATACCATTCGAGTCCCAAATACCTTCGCATAAGAAGATAATAGATAATTTAGATAACAAGAAATAGCTATTCCACGGCTCTACTACCAAATGAATGGTGAATAATATTCACATATTCAATGTAGATACACTTAGTTATTTTCGAGCAGAAAGAATTTCGGGTATACTGTATATAACTTTATGTTTCCGCTATAGACATGAAGGTTTCAACATTACCGTTGCCAATTTACCCGCCAACTCGACCGATATTAAGGAACACCATTTGGCAAGTCCCATAGTCGGCCGAAATATAGAGAGATATATAACTGAATATAAACTTCGCTATTTTGTCAACACTAGTGTTGCTACCGGAATTGGCAAGGGAATAAGATTTTGAATTCGGATAATATTTTGTTTACGAAAAGGCCTCGGAGTTCCGAATTGAATTGAAAGTATGGGGTTTCTTCCATTCGTGGATAAAGTTAGTCCTAATACAATACGAATTGTTTTTGTTACTTATTTAAGTTTATCTGTTTCTTTTAGTACTTAGTTTTCGTTGGGATAGTTTTGTTCCGATAGCATTAAATAAATTTCTTGCAAGTTTTTTTTCTATTCCTCTTTTTTCTTTTTGAACTTATTTTACCTTGTCAGAAAAATGAACTCTATTGAACGAAAATATCCATTAACTTTGTAAATATATCTTAATATGTAGATTTCCTTAAACTCAAATAAAATATTGTTAGTTATAAAAATACAGTATCGCTAATTACGCAGCGATCAAGGCTTTATTAAAATTGTATATGAGAATGAATAGGGAACAGTAAAGCAGAAAACGCATCTTCTATATGCATAAAAGATCATCACTTGGGAACTGCTCGAACGATTTGGCAGAATTTTTGTTGTTTTTGTTATTGCATGGACTAGGTTCGTATGAAAAAAGATTTTTGAGAGTAAAAAACTATTTTATTATTTGGATGGATTTAATTTCACTCGAGCAATGCCGGGCATTAAGGAACAGTAAGTAAGGAATAAATTTATACTCGTAGAACGTTTCTGTGTATTATTTCTGAAACTGTCAACACTCAGCAAATACGTGAATAGCTGACACAAACATCGGTCCAAATACTCATAAAATAATATGTCTATCTTCATCGGTAAACAATATTTTACGCAAATAGCTGCGGTATTCATATTAACGATAAACTCTGAAGGTGGCTCAACAAAACTCTCGCTTGGTCGAGCAACCTGAGAGGCATATTTACATTTTTTTCTCAATTCATTGCCCGACATGTTTGGTGGATGGATGAGCCCCACCGACATTTTGTGACATTAGGCTCCATTGATTTTGAATGTGTCGTACCCCGAACAACCCGCTCTTTTAAACAGATAAGCAAATGAATTGGAAGACTTTTGTGTCGGGTATAAACGTATTTAACGCTGATATAAAAGTAAAATGTTTTGAGAACATGTAATTTTAACATAATGACAACTGAGTTTTAATAGTCTTTAAATTATTCGTACCGTAGGAGTCAGAATAAAAAACAGAGAGTACTTAAGTAATCAGCTTTACTCTAACAAAATATACATGATAATTTACCAATTAGGTACATATTACGTAGAATATTTTTAAATGCGAATACAACTATTGCTTCTTTTGTATGACAATTTACACGCGTCTAGTCACTAAAGAATATTGATGATGATGTGAGTAAGAAAACATTCAAAGTGTTTAGTATCATTTTCTGTTCTTTTTTTTTGTTTCTGTGTTTGCAACCTCATTTCTTTTTATTTGTTATCTTCTAACAAATCTGTTCGACATTGCTAATTAAACACGTCTTAATTTTAGCTCTGTCCACCTAATTTTAAGGGATTGTACAATATTTTTGGCAAGTAAGCCTCCCGGTATTATTAAAGAAGTCCGTGGAGTGAAAAATTAATTAAAATTTAAGCTTTTCAGTTCGCCCTACGCGTCAGCCGCAGAATAAAAGGGCTGCAGGCACACATTTCAGTGAGCAACTAAAGATCAACCGTGTTAGATAATTTGAATGGGCTTATGAGCGGATTAAAATTTAATTTTTGTTCAGGTGTATTCGTACAGATATTCACTCCACCGCATTCATATAGAAAGACGTATGGGTACCTACGTATCCAAAATTAACTTATGAAATGTTTTACTTTGTGCAGATTATACGAATTTTATATCGTCAGAATCGAATAGTTCAAGACTGTAAATGGAATCGAAGATCTGGATAAAAAAATTTTTTTTTTTTCCCTCGCATCACAAATCACTTTTTAAGGCACAAGGTAGCCTATGTCCTTCTGCAGGTCGTATCTATCTGTATCCCCAAATTTATCATAATTGGATCAGTAGTTTATGCGTCATCATCATCAGCTCGTATTCATCCACTGGACGGTTCACGGTCTTCACTGGTTCCAGGGTTAAACATAACAAATTGACACGAGTTACTTTCGCGTTTATAATATTAGTTTGGATGTTGAATACCGCTACATAAAATTCATATAATAATCACTAAGCCGTAACACAGAACTAGTTTTACCTTTAAGAAAATAATTTCTGAAGGTATATATGGCATGTTAGGCTAAGCAGATCCATTCTTCAGAGAAAACGGAATGAAATATTATATTTTACAATTAGTTTTTTTTTAAGCTAATGTGTAAGTGCACCTTCTAATTTCTATCTCTGCATCACCCTAAGGCCAATTGCTAGCAAATACCTTAGGCATTAAGTCCGCCTTTTTACTATATTTGTGCATAAAAATATGATTTAAAATTAAATACCAGCAAACTATGGATGTACATTGGCACGCGTCACCCTTCGGTGTTACAAGCATAATAATAATATGTTATATTATATTATATTTATTAAAATAAACTAATATATCTTTTTTTAATAACATAACCACTAAATTAGCTTTTAGAAAATTTTACTAGCGCCATCGCGTTGAACACCGTCCCTTTATCAAGAGAACAATAATTGCATTCAAAATCAAAGATGTTCGCTCAGATAGGCTGTGGGTATTTTCATTAATTAAGGCCCAACATGCAACAATTAAGAGGACCGATTGTTGATAAGCTCGAATCGAGTTGATAGTCAGCCATTGAATCGAGATAAGACTTTGTTAAACTGTAGGAAGCTTCACACCTTATTTAGGTATTGTTATTGGCACTGTTTGTTAGCGAATGTTTATGTTGTAACATAAATTGGCATCACTCCTTTAAAAACTAATAGTCTTATTAGTCAAGTGATAGAAAAGGCTGAGCGTGAGGTACTGGATTCAATTTCCAGGTCGACCAAAATGTTCAAATCAAATGCATTTACTTGTGTACACAGGTAAATGCATTTGATTTGAACTAATTAATTTTGCTAATTAACCATCTAGTTAATAAGCATCTCTGTGTCCTGCCACGAAGTGGCATAGGTACAAATATTTAACATAAATCCCTTTTAATTATATTTTCTAACAGAATTATAACTATTTCTATAATATTGTACTTATCCTTAAAATTAATTACCGCATAATATTATTTATCACATTATTATTTATTATGTTATCGGGTGTTTTTATGAATTCAAAGCACCTAATAGCTCGAACTTTGGATTTGCGCCACATTGAAGACGAGCCCCTCGGTTATAACTTATCAGATCAACCGATCTACAAGGTTAAGCTGCGCTAGTCGCGGTCAGTCTGTGAATGGGTGACCATTCTCAACACATCACGACCTCCCCGCATCTCGGAGAGCACGTAAAGCCGTCAGTCCCGGTTGTCTTTGAACACCTATGACAATCGTTAGCAATAGTCAAAAGCCCAAAAAGCCTCATAACCAGTATATCCTCAGGATATCGGTTTTGCCCAGAAATTGGGTTACGAAGGTCTGATGGCAAAATACTGATATCTAGCTTCTGGTTAGACTGGAGGCCGACCCCAACATAGTTGAAAAAGCCTCGGAACATGATAATAATGTTATAAACATATTTAGCAGGTAGCAGTGATGGCCTAGCGGTATTACCATTGGACTGCCAAGTCGAAGGTCTCGAGTTCGAACCCAAGGCACGCACCTCTGACTTTTCGAATTCATGTGCGTATTCATTAATAATGAATTATCACTCGCTTAAACGGTGAAGGAAAACATCGTGAGGAAACCTGCATACCTTAGAGATTTTTGTCGACGGTTTGTGAAGTCTGCCAGCCCGCACTAGGCCAGCGTGGTGGACTATAGCCTAATCTCTCTCAATATGAGAGGAGACCCGTGCCCAACAGTGGGACAGTATATGGGTTGAAGATGAAACATATTTCTTACGAAAAATATTTAAAACTGAAATTATTACGGAATCTTTCAGATTTCGCCATCTATAATTATAAGTGTGATGTAGCCAATTAAATCTCCAGGCGGGTAATAGAAGACCCCACAATACAAAACTATGCAGAAGTTAAACAAAGGTCTATGCTCAAATTACTAATTAAATAGTATCTATTGTGATTTCTGTAACGGTCTCTTTCGCTTTAAAAAGGATGTGTCTTAATATTCCTCAGATACGAATGGCTTTTTTTTATGGAATTTTTAGTAGCAGTTCGGAGTTTTGATATTTGGCAACAGGCTCGTCCCTTATTGCACGGGCATCTACACATAGGTACCAGCGAAGAGTAAGTGCACATAGTACCTAAACCTTTGCCGAACCCTTCGAGAAATACAGATGTGATGGTATATAAGTATGTCAATGTCAATATACATCTGGAAAGATCTCACCGATGTAATTTATTGGAGATGCTGACGGGTTCTCATTGATATTAAATTGATAAACAATTTATTAAGAAAAAAATACCTTCAGGTTTTTAGTGGTCGAAGTAATAACAAAATTATATCCACTTGACCATAATATACACTTACTATAAATCCACATTTTTACCACTACGTATTTTACCCATCAAGAAATTAAAGCCAGGACAATAGAAAATTAGTTTAGGTCGTTGGAATCCGTTTGCTCTTTGCTAATCACTTGATCGTGTACAGAATAGTGTGGAGCTTCTGTACTTATCTATATAGCTCGCAAGAACCGCAGTTGATATATACTGCAACTCGTCCAACCGCTGATAGTGGAAACGAGGGTGAAATTAATAGCAGTTCACTGTACTAAGTACTTATGTAATGAAGGTTAGTTGAAGGATAATTATTTTATTATTTCCGTGGTATCTTACTTTCTTTCTATCCTTCTAAGCTTCCGTGCTTTTTATCTTTTCTGATAACTTTTCTACTATAAGATAAATTAATGCCTTTCAACTCTTCTATTCAGTTTTTTTTTTGTTATTAAATGACAAAAAGCTCACGGGTGACCTCATAGTAAATGGCCACCGTAGCCTATAGATCAACACCAGTAGTTTTATAACTAGCGCGTGGTCAGTTGCTAAGTCTCATTTGCTCAGTCCTTCACATTGCCCTTGAAACAGGAACAAAAGAATGTTATAACATTATAGCTTAACTCCAGAATATTTGGCAATACTTTTAGACTGTTTCTAAACAGCTTTATATCAATAACTAGAGGGTCCAAAAAGCTGTGTACAAGTATGTAGGTAATATTGAATACTTTACAATTATCACATTGTTGCGTTGCCCGACATGCGGTCTTAATTTATTTATTACCAACGAAGTAATAGAGTTGGTTTTAGTGACGTAACCTCGTCCTTGTGAGAAGACTTCATGAAAATTAATTAGGTGTAACAAAATAGATTGAGTGTCAAAGGAAATATTAGTCTATTTAACAAAACTGTATTCTTTGGACATTCTTCAACTAACGAGTGAGACATAATAAGTTATTCTTTGATAATAAATACACTAGCTATGATATTTAAATCTAAATAAATTCTTAAATTTAAACTTACTATCGATATTACATTAAAAAGAAGTAGAGGAAAGGTACCAATTATGGAATACGTGCCTAATATGGAATACCACAATATTTCTTCTTTCTTCTACCCGCATTCAACGGAATGTGGGTAGAAGGAAGAGGGAGAAGAAGAAGAAGAGGAAGAAGAAGAAGGGAGGGGCAACTACATATCCGCTTGAATTATTTGGGACGCTTGGTTTTAGAAATATTGTGGTATTCCATATTAGGCACGTATTCCATAATTGGTACCTTTCCTCTAAACATTTTTAACTTAATGTTCTAAATAATGTATCTGGGTGCAGACTCACGCAGAAATTCATGTTTTATATTTACCAAAGATTTTACGATGATTGCTGTCTCATGCTCCGTAGTGGTCGGAAGCGTGAGTGCTACGCTAAAGATCCTAGGTTCAGGTCGAGCAGTGTTATATGTTAGGATTTTCTATGAAATTCAGCAGCTCGAAATTTGGATTTTCACCTATTACATGGACCCTAAGCATACCGGCGAACTGTATGCCCTAGTATTACTGTCTAACCCTTCGGAGTATCCAGAAGTGGTATGTTATGTTAGGTACCTACTATTTTCATACGACCTTCATCAAGATTTAGCCACAATTTCTTGAACCACCACAATTATGTAAACTCCAAGAAATTTTTCATTACGAAAGCGCCGTCTGAGGGAATTCCAAAATGCCCTCCAAATCTAAAACAAAAGAGCTCGCGCAAGCAGTTTACGATTAAGCTTAACCCTTCCGACTTCACTCCCCTTAAACGCAGAAGTTTAACGAAAAAGTCGACGTTTAAACGCGCTATTTAACCCTCGCGGTAATCGGAACACAAACAATGGAGAAGTAAAATAATGTCGAATTCCGTCCGACAAATTAGGCGACCTTTTTAGGCGGCGATGGTGGGTGCTTAAAATAACAAAAAGAACTTTTATTCGGGTGTTATTTCTGCTGCCGAGTTGAGACGACTTGTACATTACTGTTTATATATGAGAAAAGTCTAATTCGTTTTGGGGAACTTGTTATGAGTGTGATTAGGTTATGGTTTAGCATTCGTTCTGGTTTTCGTGAAATGATAACTTATTAATAATATAATTTATATTAAATAAATAAAATATTGTGTAGAACTTTTTCGGTACCTAGGTGTAGAAGTGAAAGGTTGATCAGTGTATAAAACACTTATATACAATAGTACCTAATGTTGTTTACAATGATTTTATTGTATATTATGAAATATATATTTACTGTTGCATATACGCAATGTTTACAAACTTCGGGAAACTGTTTATCATAATTATACCTAATTTCATTAAGGAAACTGTCAAAGTTTCTTTAAAGAAACTTTGACAGGTATACAACAAAATTTCACGATATTATGAAAGAAAATAATTTACCATTTTATTTGTGCTCTACTGTATAATAATTGTAGTTTAATCAACAGGTTCTATTACCAAAAAATACTAGAGCGTACTTTATACCTACGTTTAATCAAAACTTTTTTATGATTTTACTCACAATTCTTTCGGTTTACTTTAGTTGTTCATTCTGAGCGTTTTGGCATATTGCCAGAGGCGGCTTTGCTTTAAAGAAGTGGCTGCACGCTCAGGGGCACACGGCAATTTCTTTTATCTATGATAGTTCTGGTTTTCAAAGAGCATCTTCACTTTGACCTAGGTACAAGTTGAGAAGAATGAGTAGGTATATTTATTTTGTATTATATGGTAAAGAAAACCCATAATTAAGACATTCTTGATTGATATTATAACTACCACTAACCTACCAATCTTAGCAGATACTAAAACAGAGAGTTTAATAGCATTATTAATAGCGAGATAAAGATGGCTAATAAGCGCGCTGATATAATTTAAAAAAAAAAAAAAAACAAGAATAAAATAACCAAAAAAAATATACAAGAAACGTTGCGTATATATAAAGTCATAACGAATAAATGGTGTTGTCAATCATATTGACACTAAACCATGTAGGCTTTACTCTGTCAGAAAATATAGGATGTATCTTTCACCACACGGCTTTCGTACTCAAAGTAAATGCTGGTACTTTTACAAAATATGCTTCTCTGTAATATATCAGATAATATTACAGGGAGTCATATTTTTTGAACACGTATTTGTGTACACGTATCCAAAACTTCATAAACATGTTACGTATCCGACCCTAAACATACATAAACGTGTTAGAACATTTCTTTTATATTTAGACCACTTGGTTCGCCAACATGTATAGTATAGACGTAAACATAAAAATACTGCCTACGTGCGATATCCACTTTTCATATTTATGTGATAAAAACATTAGGTCCAATTGGATCTGAGAGTAATTTATATTTTATATCCCAACCGGTCGAATATGTTTTGATGTACACAGAGTGGTTGGCATAAAAGTACCTAAACGTCATTGCATCTCTTATATAACATTATTTTCACCGAAATCAGATCTTCATTCGATTTAGGTGTGAAGAAGAAAGCGTGTGAAGAAAAATAAATCACGCGAAGTTTGGATTAACTAACGCACTAGACTAGAAGATTATATTACAAAATGAGAACCAATAAGATTTCACTACGGAGTGGCATCGTAAAAAATATCTCCCTACACTGTTTATATTCAAACACCCTTTAACCGCCCCGTTTTGTAAAAAAATATCTAATTACCGGCTGAGCCTTTAAGATATCCGAGTGAAAAAGATACGCCAATATAATAAAGAAAAATACATTGAATTTTTTTTAGCTGAAGTACAAAATTGGGAAACCATGTTACAAAGGAATATCGGCAGCAATTTTCCACGATACTCGAACTTTATCGGTAAGATATGAGGGTCCAAAACCATTTTTCAGATATTAATTCCTAACAATCGTAAAAGTTACTTTCATGGTAGCCTTAAAAAGTTATTGCCGCTTTACTGGAAAATATAGATTCCATGGAGTTTATCTTGTATTCGCTTTGTCTACAAACAGGGATTTAGATTGCTATAACAATAAAGAAATAACAATTTCGTGTGGGTAAAGTTTATTCAGTTAGAAACTCTGTGATTTGTTGAAAAACATTGTTGGATGATAGTAGGCAAGCGCGCGTCTGTAGGTAAATAAATCTATAGGGCGTAGGAACGAGGAACTCCGCAAGAATCCATGTAATGTAATCAGATATGTGAACAAAGGTTGGAGTGTACCTGCACATAATGTAGAGGTAAAATACAAACTTGCGTATATCGTTTCTTCCCTGGTTTACTTAGTTAAATACACTACAGGATACATTAACATTGCCTTCGAGCTTTCCAGTATCGTCTGTCAGATGCGGCTTAGAAAAATTGAAGCTAAATTTTGTTGTGTTCAATGAAGATATAGATACTCAACAAATTTTAAAATTCTCCTAATAATCACAGCATGCAAAATGATCATAAGTTCATCATACGTAACCGACGCAATTGTACAGATCTACAGACGCATTCAACGATTCGATGCCAGAAATTATTTTCAACTTTTTTCCGGTGCGCGCGCGGCGATTGCGTGAGGTTTTATAATACAAGTTTGATGATATCTTTTTATTTTTTATTTTGTAGTCGTAACAAGTCGACAACAAGCCGAATCGAGACAATAAAGCATCTTTCAAGGCTGATGAGACGAGAGTAATGATTATTGCTTACGGTTGTTGATCCGGCTGCTTCTGGCCAGTTGCGTCTGTAATTTTCGAGAGTACAATAGTGTTTTCAATCTCTCGAATCTGTTGCTTAGTCTTGCCGACATGATTGTCTACTAATGTGACAACTGCGAGTTTCATTTTCTTGTCTATTTGGCATTGATTTTCAATTTTACTTTTATTATATATTACATTCACAATTATTATCGTCCACAAAAGTAAATCAGTAGCGGCTGATTGTAGCAGATTTTTTTGCAGAATACGCCTGACTCCGTGATTTGCGCACGAAACAAATATTTGTATAAACTGTAGACAGGTGTTCTGAGTGTTTCTGTATAGGACATTAAGAATTGTAAGAGCACCCTCTTTAGGCGAATTTCCAAGTGTGAGGCATACATATATATGTAGCCAAAATAAATACTATAAATATCTTCAATAATTGATTCATTGATATATTTGCACATGATCAACCCATATGCATAGGTACTGCCGCACTACTGGGCACGGGTCTACTCTCATCGGAATGAGAAAGATTAGGCTATAGTCCCCCACGCTGGCCTAATGCGGGTTAACAGACTACACATACTATTAAGAAATCTCTCAGACATACAGATTTCCCGACGATGTTTTCCTTCACCTTTATAAGTAATAATTTATATTAGTACGCACATGATTTTGAAAAAATCAGAGGTACTTGCCTTGGATTTGAACTTGGCAGTCCAATGGTTCATAATGCTAAGCTATCATTTCTTTTGCACAATACTGTTGAAACCTCCAAAGGTTTGAGTGGATACGGCACCAGCTACCTGCGTAAGCGCATACAGATTAGTGCCGTAGTAATGGCGGGTTGGATGTTACGCTATATTACTTTAATCGTCATCAACACACGTAGCGTTGGAGAAACAAGTTAATACTTTAAGGAAGAAAACTAATTTACACTTGGTATGTGTACCTGTTTTAAATTACAAGTCAGTATTTTTCTGCTTTCCTTAACCATTTTACTTTATAGTAGTAGTTAGTACAAACTGTCTCCCAAATTGGAAGTTAAGTAACTGAACAACAAAAAGTCAAGGAGAGTTTTTTAATTATCCCAACAAAATACTTATAATAAGGCTAAATTATTAACGATTGGACAGTGAAATTCTTCTTCGCGCAAGTTCCATAAATGTAATAACTAAAACAGATGAACTTATGAAACAAAACTTGATATAATGCGGATGCTTTAGGTCTTTTTTGCTGACGCTACTCCGGCTAGTGCCCGCGTCAAAAGTTATACTTGATTGCGTTACATAAGTCATCATCATCATCAAATTTCGTGGATCTGTCATAAGGAGGGGAGCCGAGCCGTTATTAAGGTTCAGTAATTGTGACAGAAATTGTCGTGAACCCTCGTAGAATTCCTATTAATGATGTCAAAATGTTTACCGGTACTGGTAACAGTTGCCCGCGAAATTTCCTTTTATAACCCTTGAAACGGAAGAAGAAAATAAGCATAAAACGTTCTATTAATATTTTAATACCTGATGTGTGCAGTGATAGCCTAGTGGTATGACCATTGGACTGCCAAGTCGAAGGTCTCGTGTTCGAACCCAAGGCACGCACCTCTGACTTTCCGAATTCATGTGCGTATTAATAATTAATTATCACTAGCTGAAACGGTGAATGAAAACATCGTGAGGAAACCTGCATACCTTAGAGATTTTTCTCGACGGTTTGTGAAGTCTGCCAACCCGCACTAGGCCAGCGTGGTGGACTATAGCCTAATCCCTCTCAATATGAGAGGAGACCCGTGCCCAGCAGTGGGAGAGTATATGGGTTGATGATGATGTACCATAATTGGTTCGTGAGGGGCTCGTGGCTAAGTAATATCTGCGCTAACCGCGGTCAGTCTATGGAAGTATGACCATTTTTAGCACATAATATGTTGATTTCTGACATTTACGCGAATATTATACATTGAAATAAAACTACTTTTTACGGATTTTATCGCGTATATTGATATTATTAATCCCGACGTTTCGGACCTTTACAGCGTCCATGGTCACGGGTAGACTGAGGTGGTGGGCGTCTTGATGATATAATTACTGACAGCTACCCTACATTTTTTATTGTTACATGATCAATGACATTTATTACTAATTATTAATTAAAACTAGATGGAGCCGGCATTTCCTAGCTGACGACCTCTGAGAAGAAACGCCGAAACAAACTCAGAGAATCATGGTCTCTTTTAAAGTAACAATATTCAATGATCATGTTTTAGTTGTTAATTATTGGCAATCCGATTCACGCAGAACGAGCTCAAAGTATCCTTTGGTCTTGCAGTTGTAGGCCTGGATTTTGGTTTAATATAATCTATAATAGGATTCCAAGCAGGTGGTACCCGTGACCATGGACGCTGTAAAGGGTCCGAAACGTCGGGATGAATAATATCAATATACGCAATAAAATCCGTAAAAAGTAGTTTTATTTCAACATAATATGTGCTCAGAATGTCCATACGTGCTGTACGAAACACGGAGGAAATACTCCGTGATTTGGACAGCACGTTAATCCATCGTAATCTATCGACCCAGATTGTTATACGAACATCTGTGATAATTGTTAGGAGTCAGAAGCCCGAAAAGTCTACCTATGTCTTTTCAGTTTATCTTTAGCATATCGGTATTACCCAGAAACCGACTCTTATACTGCCAACACATCTATTTCTCTTTCGTTTAACAGGGTCGACAACGCGAAAGTGATACTCCTGGTGTCGCGAGCGTCTCTAAAGGCTACGGCAACTGCTTACCATTAGGTGGACCGTATGCTTGTTTGCCACCTTAATAGTATAAAAAAAAAGTAGGCAGGTTGGTTCGACAAGAAGCCAAACTCGATGGGAAAAGACTAGGATAATGATGATGCGTATTATATTTAATTTTATTTCAGTCTATTTTTATATGTGTGTCACGTCCTGCGTACTTATCTGTTTTTACTTCAAAACTTGGAACTAACTTTTCTATTAGATAAGTTGTAGTATCGAAAAACCAAAACTCAATATCAGCTGATATTACATTAAACAAAAGATAAACACAATAACCGCTTTCCACGCAATATAAAAACTATCGCAAAGAACTTTTTCCTTGTTGAACAATTTTCTTATTAAACTAGTTTCAGTCTATTCCAAGTGCGTCATGATTGATGTTCTGCCGACGACGCACGGCAAGTATAATGTTTCTAAAATTAGAAGTTCACTTAGTTAGTTACAGTTCTCTACTGATGAGTTTCAAAGTACAGACAAGTGGTCTCGAAAATGCCCCGTAGGTAACTTGGTACTAGGCGCTCAAGCTTACGATGAAAAATTTATTGTAATTAAGTTAAACAAATTAAAAATCCTTTATTTGCTTCTCATATTTTACAACATGTTTTACAAAATGCTATACAGCATGTTTTACAACTGGCTCGTTAATCTAAAGGTCTCGGTGTATTTTTGTGTAGGTACTACTGTACTTTTCCTATTATAATATTTTCCACTACTTTTTTTAAACATATAATATCACGCCTATACTCTCTTAAATATTACGCAAAGGTATACAGAAATATACCCACAGTTTGTGATATGTTTACTCATCATCAACCCATATACTGTCCCACTGCTGGGCATGGGTCTCCTCTCATATTGAGAGGGATTAGGCTATAGTCCACCACGCTGGCCTAGTGCGGGTTGGGAGACTTCACAAACCGTCGAGAAAAATCTCTAAGGTATGCAGCAGGTTTCCTCACGATGTTTTCCTTCACCGTTTAAGCGAGTGATAATTTGTTATGAATACGCACATGAATTCGAAAAGTCAGAGGTGCGTAGCTTGGGTTCGAACTCGAGACCTTCGACTTGGCAGTCCAATGGTCATACTACTAGGCTACCACTGTTTTTCTTATATTTTTAGTTTGTGATATGTTTAGTGTAGGTTCCATATAATAGGGCACGAGTAATCACTTTAATTTGTAGGTATACCTTCTATTAATGTTATTTTCGTTTATGTTCTTTTCTTTAAGTTGTATGGTAATTTAATGGATAAGTCGTTGGAATACCTACAAATAAAAAAAAAATAAAAAAATACATTATACCTTTGTATTCTATTCGATTGTTTTTTTACAATAAACAGCATGGTCCCAAAACGGTGTAGCATTACAGAACGTAAAAATGATCAAGACACTAAATTAACCCGACATTAAAATTACTAACTTCGAGTGCATAAAATGCAGATTTCCACATGTCTCCTTTTAACGTCTCCCAAATAGTAATTAGTCATTCAAATTCAAAATTGTGCACCGCTTTGGAAACACAACATTATAATAAAATGTCTTTAATAAAGGCAAAAAGTCTGATTACATATTCATCGTTGCTAATTTTAGGAGGTTTCTTTTCTTTCACATTACAATACGAACCTTCGAAACTGCATGCCAGAGGCGATACGTATTAAAAAGAACTTTGGCATCTCCGCCAGTGATGATTACAGAACTTCAGTTTCAAACTTGGAATCCGAAGTTTTTGCATTTTATAGCGTACAATTTAGCAAACTAATGGCGTGATTGGTACAAGGGAAGCGAGATCCCGTGCGGTTAAATTCCAATAATTGCGCTGAGCGCTTTATTAGTTCGGTCTTTACTTTTTTCAACCTACCTTGCAGCTTTTCTGCATTCTCTAAATAATACAATAATGTGTTGTTTCCGAGTAATGTAGCAAAATTACCGTGGGAGGTAAACAGTGACTAATATAAATTCATCAACAGCCTACATGAATACATCGAAAGTAACGGCGCATACGCTATTAATAAAATTAATCCATATACATGAAAGTTGGAATTTAATATAACTATCCCATTTGTTCACATGGATACGATATTTTGATCAGTAGGTGGTAAAACATGTGCATTAATAACGTCTATAAATTTCACACAGATGCTCATAAAAAATAATTCACCTTGTGAATAGGTCCACACGAATCACAATAAGTTGTAGCGAGAATGTTGCATCAATTCATAACTCAGATTCTGTCACTAGTTAAACAGTCAATTCTATCCATCAGTGACCGGAACTGTTCAACATTCAATAGGAGGAGTCAGGACGAGCACAATGTATTCAAAACTACAAAGAACCACTCCAAGAGTTGTAAAAATTTCTATTACATCGTAGAATCGTAAAAATGTCACTATACAATAAGAGATCAATCATTTGAGACAAGGTCTTCTTCAGTTGTGGTTGGATGTGAAAAATAATATCTACAGGGTGACCCACTTCGAGAGATTTGCATTCAAGCGGAGTCGTGGTGTAATTTATCATCCATCACATGCCAGCAAAAAATGTTGTGGAGATATCTGTGTAGAGCTTTATTTGTCGCTTCAACTTACTACGTCCGCTGAACATAATATTACAAATTGAGTTTTTAATCCAATCCAACTTCGACTTAAATACTTTTCCTCTCAAGACCTAGAACTAGAAAAACCTAGAACTTCAAGAAGAATTGTATAAGTGGGTACTTATTACGAGTGACAAATCGTTTGAGTTTGGCTTCAGTTTTATGCAAAATCGTCAAGTATATTAAATTATTATATATTGTTTTGAAATGCTGCCATACAAAGAATCAGCCAATTGGATTGTAAAATAGGAACGAATTTACAAAAAAAGGTGTTCTCAAAATACCAGTGATATTTTATTCATAATATTTGCTCCAGGATAAATTACTCAAATTGGATTTTAATAAAACGAATATTTAAATAATTCAAATGTTTCACCTCGTATTATGCAAATAAGTTCAAATTTTGAGCCGATTTACATTCATTATTGTATCGAATTTGGTTGTCAAGTTATTAGATCTGAGTTATTAGCATTATTATAAATAAATCTATGATACAATAATATAATGAGCATCAGAGGTCACGATTTGATTGTTTATTTAATTTCAATGTGCTATAATCTAATTTGCAATAGGTATTAATTAACATAATTATTAATCGAATTCTGTTTCTTCAGCATTACCAGTACTATCAACAATTCTAAAATTAGTATTAATGACGACCAAAGGGCTCAATAAATTAATCCATAACAATGCAAAGCGTTCTTCCTGAGATCGATCTGTGTGATAAATAATTCATTAATATGTTTTTATTAATTAATAATGAAGTGACCGTCTGAATTATGTAGGAGAAAAAGTCTTGATATCCATATGGAATATACAACTCAATTGTTATGATTCATATTTCTTATGTCGCTATTGTTTGGTGGACATTCCTCTGGCATACATGATATTCGGCTAAGAATTTAATAATTGGAGTTTGTAGCGTTTGCCTGGGGCTATGAGAAAAACAAATTGGTAGATTTTGTGTATCCTTCCTTGGGGCTGCGCTTAAATGGAGCGCGTTGAGTCTGATTTCAGGCGATTTTGTTATTACGCTTCAAACAACACAATATTAATAAAAAATTGGTATAAAAACTTGGTTAACAATGTATGTGTGACAAGAATAATCTTAATCATCAGATATTTATGTTGAGTTCAGTTCCCAGTTTCATCATATTCTGAATAGCATTTATTTCTAAAATCTTTTTGGACAAAAATTTTGTTTATTAATCGAATCAATATGGAAAGAAAGTTATTGGAAACTTACGATGCGTTTCGCATAAACATTTTGTCACGTTCATGCAAGCCTAGTTTCTTTAGATATATCTAATAATTTACTTCAATATTATGAGAAGAAACCAAGATGAAGAAATGTCTACACCATACTTTTATAGTGTAGACACTATAGCGTAGTGGTAGTGTAGACCATACTTTTATGATATTTAGTTTTGATGTTTCAGCATCTCGGTGTTTGGATTGTGCCCAGTTAATGGCAATAAGCTCGGCTCCTATTACATGGGATTGTATCATACTGGTGAACTGTGTACATTAGAGTACCTCTTAACTAATTTTACAATAATTATAGTAATAGATTATTATTTATTAACAGAAAAGTACCTAAAAATCAAATTACACGGGTAGCGGTGACCCACAAATTAAGCATAGCTTGTCTTTATCTTGGAGCTTGGGAGTGCGATTGTACAAGAATAAGTAAAAATTGTTACAAATATGCTTATTAGGATTTGCTAATAGGAACTATAATATCTGTGGTACAATAACATTTAGAAAGGCTTTGTGTGTAGTGTTTGCATAATTATGTAATGTGTGTGTGCATGAGCTGTAGTGTGGTGTGTGGTGATAGTGTGTTACGTGCGTTTGTTTGTGTGTAGGGTAAACAAAAATGATGAGGTAATTTAAAAAAAAATGATATAAAATTGTCTCAGTTTTGTAAATAGATTTCAGTAAACATGCTTTAGAAAAATATTAATATAGAAACTCAAGCATAGCCGGGCCTCGATCTAGATCAGGCTCACGCTCCAATCGTCGCGATATAATCAGACTCACGTATCGTTCGGCCCATTTGCTGATTCGTAGAAACAACGTATTGATACGGAGGAAGTCGTACGCGAAAGTTATGGAAAGAAACTCAAATGACCCCTTATTCTGTTAGTCCGATAATCTGATACTGCTGTAAGATATGTGATGATTATTATAATTAGACATACATAGAGCCACAAGATACAAGCAAGGCTTAGTATGTGGCTCAATGCTAATGTGTACTGCAAATGTTACCTTTGATTAATAAAACCTTATTATTATGTATTATTATTATTACTTAATAAATAATTGAACTGAAGTTTTGAGTTTCTTGTCTGCATTATCCCACGTTGAAGACTAAGATTTTGAGAATTCTTAGATATTGAAAACGTGGAATAGAAACTACAATGCTGTATAAAGGTTCCTCTACTTTTAGATACTAAACTTTATGTTTATAATAAACTTTTATTAATATTATTTTTACAATCCAGTCTCATCAATTTATTTCACATTTGCAAGTTTAAAAAAAGTAGGTACGTAGGTACATAAATATGTAGCAATATTACAAACAAAAATACTATTTAAAAGTTTATAAGAAACATTATATAGAATTATTTGACGACCTCTGTGGTCTAGCGGTTCGAGTGCCGGACTGCTGATCATGGGGTCGTGGGTTCGATTCCCACAGGACGCAAATATTTGTGTGGATAAAACATGAGTATTTGTGTTTGTCTGAGTGTTTCTTATGTATTATAAGTATGTATTTACAAAAAAAAGTATATAAGTATTATATCCATTGTCTAGTACCCATAGTACAAGCTCTGCTTAGTTTGGGACTAGATGGTGTTGTGTAAAATGTCCCAAAAATATTTTATATTATTATTATAATTAAATATAAACTTTTTTTAAAAGTTTAATGACCTAGGTATACAAGAGAGGTTATCGGTAACCTAAATCTTAAGACCTCAACTGGATTTCTGCTTTTGAGACGAGTTTAGACGAATATTATAATTTGAATATTAGAATGTTATAATTATATTAGCCAACACTCAGAATATTGCAATTTTGGTTAAATTAGGCACGAGTTCAAAGATAAAAACTAAAAAATATATATACATTTAAATATTTTAGTTATTTACAAACATCATTATGCGCGGAAAGATGTACCTTCAGAAAATTAATGCGTTTATAATCAATTAATTACAACATGTCAACATAATTTAACGGCAATTAAACCTAATCATGCTAAAACATTGATAGATAAAACCGGCAGGATGTACAACATCGTAAAAATTTGAAAATAAGGTCGTCTGCTTATCGTTATTGCTATTAAATTAAATTATTGATAAACATAACATCGATAATTATTATAATGACTTGAAGTGTGCATATTAATATCACTGTTTAGTAACAGCAGCTGTAAAATTTTCTGTTAGACCAAGAGTTGTAATCATTTTCACCGACCACAAAATATAGGAGGTTCTCATTCGATTCTTTTGGAACGATTATCGCGCGTTGTGAAAGGGGGCTAGACGGAAAAAATTCTTACGAAAAGTTGTCACGACACTTTTTGCTTGTCAACAATATTTGAATTTCGAATTATTGAGTGAATGACAATATTTGAATTTCGCGCGTTGTGAATTGTTGAGTGTATACAGGTTTTTTTATTTTTAATTATTAAATTTTAATGAAACGAACTTCGTTCCATCCGGGTGTCCCTTGACACCTCTCAAGTTTTTTTCTATTATTTGTAGTGTATAACAATCGTAATCAAATTTTAGAGCAATATCGATATCTCTAAAATTATAATAAATATTTGGGACATTTTCACACATCATGATCTAGTCCCAAACTAAGCAGAGCTTGTACTATGGGTACTAGACAATGGATATAATACATGTATACTTTTTTTTTGTAAATATATACTTATAATACATAAGAAACACCCAGTGTTACCCAAATATAGTGTTAATTTATGCTAAAACTATAAATAAAATATTTTTTCTTTGTAATCAGGTTAGGTGCGTAGTACCTACTCGCAACCGGCGTGTGTGTATGACAAGAAGTATGAATGTGGACGAAGCGAAAGAAGTGTGCAAGAATCAACAAGTGACGTTCTTTAGTTTCTACCTACATCCATGGGAAAACGGTGTGAATGATCATTTAATCATTATTTAATTTAATTTACATAAATTATGTATTCCATGTTGTCAACACCTATTGAATCTGTCGCTTGACCGTGGAAACGACGATCGCGCAGTGGCTAAATGATCCACTTGTGCTACAGGTTTTGAGTTCGATTCGCACCGGTATTTGTATTACCTATTTAATTGTCTAATTTCATAAAGGTAGACAGTTGTTTCGGGTCTCGGTGTTTGTATAAGAAACTTTATTAAAATTAAAAATGTAAATTTTAGCGAAAAAAAAGTTCGATCTCAAGCAGGATTCGAACCTGCATCCCTCCAGTTAAGTACACCGGATGCTTTAGCCAACTAAGCTACGTAGACCCCTGCTTGTGATGTCAATCGAAAAGAGTCAAAACAATGGTTAACTGGATCCAGTTTATACCATGTTTATTACAGGGTGATTGCTCGATACAAGAGAATATCCTAATCATAATAAAAAGCCGGCAAGTAAGGTACAGTAAAAAAACCTTATTATTTTGAGCTAAAAATATGAATAATAAACACAAATCCACAAACAGCCTTTATATTGTATTTTGTAAAACAAAAAAAACAGTAGGTAGTACTCGCTCGGACATGACGTGTGAACAACACGAGAACGGGAGATAATCACGATGAAGTTGTATGCAAAAATGTTACAAATTATAATAATGTTACTGTTGGAATTGTTTTTCTTTTGACACGTAAGCATGTACCATGTAATTTTGAAAATGTATTTGATTCATTTATTTTTGGTAGGTATAAATACCAAATACTTAGATAATAATTATAAATACGAATGAAATGCTGTTCGTTGGAAGAACATTATTTAAGAATTTCTGGACCGATTTGGCAAAATAAATGTTCATAACAGGTCGAATAACGTTTATGAGGAAAAAAATTTGGAAAATTCGAGAAGAACTGAAAATGCTTTTTTCTATGAGATTTAAGTCAAATGTATTAATTTGGAACGGATGACGTCTTTCGTGTCAGCTAGTTTGAAAAAAAAAATGTATCATACAACCTCGATACATAAATTAATCGTTAATATTATTTCCGGAAGATGCGATATTTTTTTATATTTTTTAACAATATTCGGTGATTGGCATGGATCATATGAGTCAATTTCAACTACTGGATTTTTTCCCTAATTTCCGTGGACATTTTCATTTTCAGGTTTTTTGACAAGCTTTAATATTAAAGCGCAATACATCCACATTTTATATACATTTTATAAAAGAAGATTATATAATTATATTACTTAGAGAGTTATTTTGGCCACCGAAATTACCGTTCCACAGAAATTTTATTTTTGTCACCGAAATTGTATTAGTGCCATAGAAATTGTATATGCCCACTGAAATTGGCAGAATTACATGCTATTTTTTTTTAAATTATTATTATGTCATGAAAAAAACTGATATTACATGAATAATTCTAATAAGCATTTATAAAAATTACTTACAACGGTGTGTACACTTATAAATCAGTCTTCAATCAAAGAACTGATGTTTATTTACTCCTATGATAGAGTAAAAATTACTAATAATTAAACTTAATTATGGAAAAAAAATTACAACGAATCTAAAAAAAATAATTATTATCTCTGCTGAAATAGTACAGTTTTATCTTAATAATATCAATAACAGAACTTCAGAAAACTAATCCAAAAAAACTAGATAAATCTTTGTAGACATAATAAAGTTTACTTATTATCAAAAATAAAACGTAACACTTAGCAATAATTACCTAGGTACTTTAATCCATTGGCATTTTAGTAAGTTTCAAGTTTATTGATTATCAATACCTGTATTATCAAAATAAGAAATTAACAACGTATTTAATAACAATCATCAATAATCGAGCAGCCCAATAAAATTGCTCTGAAACTTTAGAATACTGATGTTATACATCAGTCAACTTTTAGGTAACAAAGATATTGAAAATTTATTGATTTCTGACATTTACCCGAATATTATACATTGAAATAAAACTACTTTTTACGGATTTTATCGCGTATGTTGTTGTTGATATTATGAATCCCGACGTTTCGGACCCTTTACAGCGTCCGTACATGGTCACGGGTAGACTGAGGTGGTGGGCGTCTTGATAATATAATTACTGACAGCTACCCTACATTTTTTATTGTTACATGATCAATGACATTTATTACTTAATTAAAACTAGATGGAGCCGGCATTTCCTAGCTGACGACCTCTGAGAAGAAACGCCGAAACAAACTCGGAGAATCATGGTCTCTTTTAAGTAACAATATTCAATGATCATGTTTTAGCTATTAATTATTGGCAATCCGATTCACGCAAAACGAGATCACAGTATCCTTTGGTCTTTCAGTTGTAGGCCTGGATTTTGGTTTAATAGAATCTATAACAGGATTCCAAGCAGGTGGTAAGACCCAGCCATCTTCTCTATTGAAATTTGGATGTTTTTTAATTTCAATAGCCTCAGGAATCATCCTGGGTAGGTATCGACTTTTCTTCGCAAGGATTTGTGGTTTATCAAATCTGATATAATGCTGGGCCTTGTCAAGTGCATGTTCACAAACTGCTGACTTCTTGGAACGGCGGTGTTTGACATCGGCGATGTGTTCTTTTACGCGGAACGTCGGGATTAATAATATCAATATATCAATAATATCAATATGTTGTTTGCAGACCTTGCACTAGAGAATCTATATCGGTTATATCTTTGCCAAAGGCAACCAGACGGTTTGCAGATCTTTTAAGAACACCTCCTACACCATCAGGTGCTCCCTTTCCATGCCCACATTCGCAGTAATGCCATATCCCACTAGACAAATCTGGCAAGTATAGTTAAAGCCGCGATATAATATTTTTTTTTGTTTCTATAATGTGATGAGGGAGAATTGGATATGAGATGGAGAACCGATATATATGAGGTGCAACAGCTTCAATTTCTTGCAAAATTGGTATCAAAAAACGGGAAAAAACTGCAGACGCATCGTGACGCAAAGATTCACTCCCAGTACAGAATGACTGGGATTTGATTTCATTCTGTACATGATAGTAAATTACTCCAGTGTGTAATGTTAATTCAGACCGACTGGCACCGAAATGGACTGTCTGAATTTCTGAACTATATTTGATTGCTGAAATATAAAAAATATTGAAATTAATCTTATGTCCATTTAAATTCTTACACTTGATTGTCAAAGGAGGCACAGGATGGGACACAATAGGATTAATAAATTAATAAATTTTGTGTAAGCTATAAAATAAGTTCTTGCACAGAATTGAGATATTAACAATTTTTTTACAAATAGATAGCTACATTATTCTTGAGTAACATGGGCTATACGCTACGACACACGAGAGCAGAGCAGTAACCAAAGACGTAACTTGCGGGTGACATACGGAAGAAGTGGAGGGCAGTTCGCTAGTTTCTTAATATAATAATTGATTGGTACAATTTCTGTGGAATCGTACAATTTCCGTGGACACCCAGAAGCCACGGAAACCACAGAAATTGGCCCACAGAAATTGGAAACATGGCGTTTTTTGTCTATATTACAAAAATATGTTAAGTTTATAACTATTTTTCTCTATTATCTTAAACATGTAGCAAAGGTTCATTAACATGCATAAAAGTCATATTTTTATTTAAAAATAAAAAGGGTTTAAACCTGCCCACAGAATTTGCAAAATTTCGTTCCGAGTAACCTGAAATCGCGTACTTACATTTTTGGCTGGAAGAAATAGTGAGATGGTGTACAACTGTTCCCACTGGGCGTCAGCGCATCACTGATCCTTGCCGAGCAGGAATTAACTGTCCGTATATACTCATCAGTGGAACGTATAAACGGCGAAACAAAATGACCATAGAAATTGCTACTTTCGCTCGGACAAAACTAACTTGACATGTATTTATTTAACTATGGGTCTAAAAATTAAAATTTAATTATCTTCTTGTGGGCTAACTAATACTCAACATATTTTTTTAATTTTTTTATTTATTTATTGGGAATTATTCTTCTGAGAGGTGAATATTGTGGATCAAAGTAATTGTGGACAAGACACAGAAATTGACAATTCGTCATATATTGATTTTTCTCTTAAAAACTAATAGTCTTACATATGTAATTTAATTGACTTCATTTAGACATATGAATCCTGAATTTAAAGAAAAAAAATCGTGGTTCTATGTGTAAAGCAGTACTGCATTTTCACCCTAGACGCGTAGAATTATCGCCTGAGAAATTCACTCATATTTACCTCTCCGATACTAACACACTTTCCTTCAGGACCTTAGTATCAAAGCTGCACGCTACAATTAAAATATGGCTTTAAAATATCGAGGCGCATAGCGCTTCAATGAATGTATGAACGGCTATCTTGGCGTTGACCACTTTACAACCGTATGCTCATATTAATAAGAGTGAAAAGTAGCCAACGGCCAAAACGAGAATCAAGTATAGATCGCTTCACTGCATACTACTATACTATATTTAAAAAGTTATAAATTCACACGAAACTCGTTCATGTATAACTTGTGTTCGTGCAGAAAACGTGACACCCCAATAATTTTGTTTATTTTTGAACTGCACGTCAAAACCTTCTATCATTACAATCGCTGTAATCACTTGGCGCCGGGGCGTTACTTTAAAACCACGTATGTGTAAGTTTCCAGTCAAATTATCTTCACAATCAACAAGCATCACGTAGACTCGCGATGTAAATCCAAGCAGTTAGTCCAACATACAAGAAAATAACAGGGTTGTTGGTTCATACTTATTCCTTTATAATATACAATAATTTAAAAATGGAACATTATGTGCTCTCAGACGCCAGCAGGTCAAGCTATCCAACATTTTCAATTTTTCCCTTATACTTTTGCATTAAAATTGAAAATCAATCAAAAAAATTTGACAGATTGTGGTAACTTGATGTGCTGGTAGCCTCTATACAATATATTTTAATGTATAAATATTTATCAATAATCACTTTTGAGAACAAAGTAGCTGCAGTTTATCTATTTAGTAGTCGGCTTCCTCCTCGAACTATGTCAATTTCTAAAAAAGTTTATAGTTGCCACAGTTCTAAATGAAATATCCCGTATATAACGATGACAGCCCTGCATAGATGATGCTAAAATAACGGTTGAAGGAATCTCGGTGCGATCTCGTCGTGAAATATGAGGGACCTGTTTTTATTGTGAACTATAAGATAAAGATCTGCACGGCGTGATGTCTAGTTTCCCTAATTAATGTTTCTACGAATGTAAGCACCGTCTTTACGCGTAATTTTACTGTGCCATGCCATTATTATCTCCATAACATTGTTCCACGTAAAGTTAAGAGCTAATTTCAATTTATTTTTGAAGTAATATAGGTATTTAACAAATTACTTACTTTCACAAAATTTTAACAAATGACGAAACATCTTTTTGTTGTTGAATTTTGATTATTTTGTAATACTCCATAAATATTAACTATTCTGCAATAATATATTTCTCAAAATTTTAAAACTATAGAGAATATTTAATTCTGTAATGGGTTTCGAATTCGCAGGATTCAACATTAGGACAACAGGGGTTAAAATATCATGGAAAAATTCAACGCAGTACATTTAAAACTAATTATCGTATACAAACCAATAAAATGGTCGAGCTTATTACTGACTTAACAATAATGGCGACCGCTACAACATAAATTCATTTAAATAAATCCAATGCGACGGACTCGACACGAGAAATTAGAAGGCAATTTCTCGAACACTAATAGTTTTGTTACAATAGAATTTATTGGCGGATCCAGTGTTTGTTTTGTCTACGAATTAGTTATCTGACTTTCTGTTAAAGTTGTTTACTTAGCAACTTTTCGATTTAGATTTGTATTAGACAATTATTTATTTAGAGGCGTACAAAAAGTATTTACATAACATAAATCTATTTCTATTACTATTATTTATTCGTCAAGAGATTTCTTAATTTCGTTTGTTTAGAATAAAGCTCATCAGCAAGTCAACCCTTATACTGTGCCACTGCTAGGCACGGGTATTCTCTCACAAAATGAGAGGGATTAGGCTACAGTTGGCCACGCTGGCCTAGTGCTGGTTGGCAGACAGCACTCACCGTCGAGAAAAATCTCTAAGGCATGATGTTTTCCTTCACCGTTTAACTGAGTGATAATTAATTATGAATACGCACATGAATTCGTAAAGTTAGCGGTACCTATACGATACCTTTGACTTGGCAGTCCAATGGCCATATCAATAGACTATCACCGTACTAGAATATATTTAGTTACCCACAATACTCAAAAAAAAAGTTATAAATTGAAACCTCTTCCCTTCTGGAAAACAATGTCTACTCAACAAGCTTCTAATTTATGCCGATGCCGCATGCTGTGGTGTATTTATCGTGAGTGTTTTTATAATCATAATTGCAGTCATACCTACCTACTACGTTAACTTTAGCCGTAATATGAACAAGTAATTCAAAAAAGGAAAATTAATTAACATAAGATACCATAACATGTATTCCTTGAAGGGTTAGGCAGAGTTCGCCGGTACGTTTAGAACCCATGTACCTAATAAGGGGCGAGTCATGTTTGGATTTTTGCCCGGCAATCTACTTAACCAGGGAAATCCAACTGCTACTGAGGACGTTTTCACAGAAAAACCCAATAACACTGCTTGAGCTGGGGATCTAACTCTCGACGTCTAGCGTAGCAGTGCCACTTACGACCACTGGATTAATTAATTAGTATTTATCATTAATTCATTAATTTCAGCAAAATTAATTCTAAAATATAAAGCTACAATGGACGACTCTGCAATGATTTAAAAAAAAAACATAAGTTGCTAACCAACAATACAATACACAAGTAGAATTAACAAGAAAAACTTTCGTAACAGGAGAGCAGCTGATTGGTATAATTCACTTACGCTTAGAGACAGCCTGTTGTTCATAACTCGTAAACACTATTGTTTCTTTGTCAATCTCCTTTGAATGCTATTTTCATTAATCGTTAACTTTACGATCTCATGATAAATCAATCTGGTATTCTTTCTTATGTGTCATTACAAAAAACACTTTAAGATTTTGAAAGTTCAGTTTTGCCATTTCGACAAATTTTATTACAGACTTAAGTTATCATAATATACCATCACGCCTATATTCTCCGAATGATTAGGCAGATGTGTACTAATGTAGGTATAACCTCAGTTCGCTGGTATGTTTAGATCCCATATGATGAGGCTATCGCTATAAATCGGGCACCAATCCAAGCTCTGAGCTGCTGCTGAAAATAACATGGAAACACCCAATAACACTGCTCTACCTGGAAATTTAAAAAGACCTCTACCGTAGCAGTTAAGCAAATCTTATTTTAATTTATTAATATAGAAGCATTGACGAATTCTTAAACCAATTCTATATATCAAGATCAAACAGACTTTAAGGCCACTAGACTTAACACGTGATTAGGTTATAATAGCCAAGCTTTAACGATTACACTGAACAGAGCCACCACTTCACAAATTCAACACTGTCCAACAGGCTGTTAAACCTATAAGCCAAGAATCACCAGTCAACTAATAACGTAAAACATCAAAGTACTGAAATCACCAATCTATCTGCAGCTTACAAATTATTATACAGAACCTGAGGCTGCTAAGCTAAAAATACTGGAATCAAAGGGGCTGGAATGAGCAAACGAAGATCATTCTATTTATGTTAATGTCACGGGCGTGAGGAAGCGTTTAAATCCAGTCATTAATTATTGTCACGGGTAAGACAAAATAGATAATACATTCTCTATTTGTTGCCATCTACATACTTCTTAAAGAGCAGGACGAAAGAAATAACAAGGAAATAAGTAGTACTCAAGACGAACAGATTGATGATAGAGGAGCGTTGAGAAAACGTGTCCTTAAAATTATGAATGGATTCCTCAAAGGTATTTGCCCCTAAATGACTTTTTCTGTAATGATGTGGCTCTCACACGTGATTGAATGGAGGGACATTAAATATCATTTTGTCAAGCTCCATAATTTATGGAATAGTGTTTTTATTAGTATGAACTATGGCAGCTATTTACAATTTTTTATTACTCATTAGAAAGAGTCGTGTTATTGTTTATGCTTCCTGTGGACATAAATAGATGGGCTGTTAGCGTTTAAATACTAATTTTATAACACTCCAACAGCACCTTAAGAATATTCTTTTACTCTTAGAATATTATAATCATCTGTAGCAATTATACAAAGTGTATGTTAAGAAGCTTTAGCAAATGTTACTCTTGCAATAAAATCGTATGCACGATAATATTTTAAGATTACCTTAAAAAAATAATTTCCGAATCAGCAAAAAAATCAAATCAGCAGAAAATGTACCCTCATAAACGTAGTAAGTACCTACTTGTACTATGGAATATTTTGCTGTTCAACTAAAGCAGGTGGGTATAATTTACATTCTCATACAGCCACGTAAAGCAAAACATTTTAAAATGGATTGTAATCATCATAAATGTAATTAAAGACTGGAGGCGGTCTGTTTCTTTGTGAATTAACGGTAATCAATTAAAATGAATTTATTGCTCCCAGTTAATACAAGCGGAGGTTCTTAATAAAAACTTGGAGCGTCTTGTTATAGTTTCCATGATAAATATTATGTTTTGGGAACCCGTTCTATCTATCTCACTTTTAATTAGTACCATTCATTTTTTAAGTAATCGATGTTTCAATGATAGATTATTTCAGAGAATGTTTGGAAAACCATCTACGTTATCCAATATTATTAATCTTAAGCTTTGTTGATTTGTAAATATTTTTGCTGGCCACAAATAAGAATAAGAAAATAAATTTGATGCGATTATTAAGCCGACTACAGTCGATACCGAAAACACATTAGCCCGAGATCATCCAGTGATTAAGCGTGGAGGGAATGAAACAAAAAGTCAGGCAACACTTACTAACCGAGTCGGCAAGATCGCAATAAATCTTTCCCCTTCCATGCAGTCATACAATCACGTCGGTCCCTATAGACAAGTGTTATAATTAAGTTAAACTCGCCGTACTTACATATTGCTTTCACGTTTGACGTTCGTTTTGTTTCGCTTGAACATTTGTCTTTTTTTGTCCTGTATAATTTTCATCCTCAAAACCCACGAGAGGAATATGAACTTCAAGTTTAAATAAGAGAAGAAGAGAAAAGACTTATAAGTAATATGTGAATAGCAGAGCGTAGCGAGATACAGGCAGCTGCCCCCCCCCCCCCCATAAGATGCAGGAATACTCACTAACCGTAAAGTATTATTACGTAAGTACAGACGCCAGCAGGTCAAGCTATCCAAAACTGTCAAATTTTCCCATTTGAACATGAACCTTATTACATTTTAAAGTTGAAAATCTATCAAAAAAATTTGACAGATTGGAGTAACTTGATGAGCTGGCCTCTGTACCCTATATTAAAAAAAAAATTATAAGATTATACTATGTATGATTGAATCTAGATTCGTTTTTCATTTTTAACGTAACTTGTGCCATTGCTCATGCATCATTTACCTTAGATATATTTTTGTTTTGTGTACGCCTGCCCTCCCTTAACAAAATCCTATCGTAGTAGCGTACGAGTAGGTACGTAAAAGGGCATTAAACACTTTAGACAACAATTTTATAAAACTTTTCTTTACTTGTTACTTTCATACCAATTTTTTTATTACTAAAATACACAACAAACAATATAATTTCAATCAACATACTGGATCATCATTTTGTCCGTATGTATCATTACGTTGAACCGAAGCCGCACACAGATGGTGTTTTAGTTCGGGTGGTTAGCAAAACAGCAAAAAAACGAAAACATTACTGAACAACTAATAATGCAGCTTGTATAATGCGGCGATCTCGCATCTGCAGTTTTTGTGAACCATACGAAAGAGAAGATGGCTAATTAATTTTAGATACCACACAGTAAGCCGTTAATTGATTCGTCTTACTAATATAGCAGTAATAACAAATCTATTAGTAATGGCAAAAGAAAGAATATGAGAAGCAATCAGCGCAGGGTCGAAAATGATTGGTTTTCTCATTTTTAGCAGTCCTATTTCTCCCACTTCTACCTCAACATAAATATATCATAATATAATTAGTGTCAATATATTGTAATTTTAAGAAGCTAGCAAGCCCTATGATTTATATTTTACCGTCGATTGACATTTATAAGTTTGTATGAAAGAAATCGCGATACATTTTCATTACTTACAAAATCGGATGGTATCATTCGATCGTATTTTTATGGCCTAGTATTATTATGATTAATTAAAAAGAATCAGCTCGTATTAATTTCGTTTTCAACTTCCAACTTCTTCGTCATCTCAATTCGTATCAAAATGAAATTTCACTTTCTTAAACACAAGAGCCTCTAGCGGTCCAATAAGTTGATAGAGCGTAGTATGCTTTGAATAAATTATTTCCTCTCCACGCTAAGTGGTTACTGCACAATGAGACATAATAGATGACATATCTCTTTTACCAAATGAACGTTCATTTTGTCATGTAATATTATTTCTATATGGAGCCGCGTGATATCGTCTACATCCTTTGAAGTTCAGTGTTTAGATCCGTCATTATAATTGCCGTTGGCTTTCATAATCCAGTTCGTTTGATATACGGAAATGTATAATGATATTCGTGTTATAATATTGTGAGACCTTGTTATTAGAATTTCGTATAATATAACGATTTGTCAATATTCTCACAAAAATTCCTCGAACATGTTGCGATTTGTCTCATTTGCTTAACATTTTCAAAGCCCATATTTCTGTTTATGGATACCTATAAAAATTTACTTCCACATTATATGATATTTATTTAAATATTTTTTTATTTTGTAAATAATCGAGCCGAATTTATTTCAAATGACTAGGGTACATTATTTTAATGTCATCATCCGTCTTCCAGTTTCAGTATTTTTGCAATTCTTTCGAAAATTTTGCGGCCGCGACCATGCTTCATGAATAGTTATCTGCAGACGTTTTATTTTATTGCTAGCGTCATCGACATCCCAAATGATTTATGGTCTCCAAATTCTTCGGTGTGCCTTGGCCGAGTGAGCGGAGTTTTTCATATATTTTTTTACCGAAGCACCGCGGTAACTTTGTGAGCATTTAACGCTGATTAAACTGTAAAATTACGGACGCAACGGCCTTTGTGACAGATGCGGCACCAAATAATAACATTAAACACACGTACAATGTTCCGAGGTAGCAGTGTCATGCGGCTGGCCCTTTGTAGCTAACAGAATCCACTTACCGCACAAAGAATACAATGGAGATCTTTGGCAAATTGTAAAATATACACCTAATTATTTGCATTGAAGTGTGACGGTGCGTTAAGATCTTCGACCCGATGAGGCGGTGCTTAAGGCTTATGAAAACATGTTACAATAACGTATCCAGCGGCGTACTATTATGATAGGTAGCTGCACATTTTTTGTACACTATCATATCGAGAGGTTTCTCTTTAAAATTATGGACTGTCCCTGTTCCCTCCATGGTTTTAACTTTAATGATAACATATTTTTCATAAACTATACCTAGAAATATTTTTTGCTATTCAAAGCATCTACATTTTTAGATAACCTGGCGTAGTACTAAAACGGTTATTAATTCCATAAATAACTTATTTTACCGAGAAGTTTTTGATATAAAAATAAAGCAGGTGATTTATTTTGAGAACTTGGCAGGCCATTATACCTAAAGATATTGTTATAAAATTTTATAAGAAGGAGGTTCCATTAAGTAAAGAAGCCAATTCAATAGGCCCAATCAATTATAATTGTTATAACCCCACCCATTCTTCACATCCCTAAGTAGTTAATATTATGAAATATTACCCGGCTATGGATCGATACCACCTCTTGGTTGAGCGTTCGACTTTTTATAAGTTTCGCTTTTTATTTTGGTGAATTTTGTATAAAAAAATTTATGAATGGCCTCTCCGCCCCTTTCTCGCTCGAGAGCCGATTGTTTTGTCAGCGCTACACCTGGATGCAAACAAATGCGCGCGCGCATAACGGTCGCTGATCCAAGATGGCGACCATCAGGGAGCTTTTGACGACTTTTATTTTTATGAAAACCACTTTCTTTTTCTATGTTATCGTTGCATAAAATGAAGATTTTATTTTTCTTTTTTATATATGGTTTCATAAAAAAAACATTATTAGGATACCCAACGAATATATCCAATATGTCCGAGTGATATTTTTTACAAACAATGTGATGGACCCTTTGAGACCCAAACAAAAGTATTATACGTAATATTGTTGTGTATTACATTTTTAATTTACGTTTTCATTAAAAGGAGTACCTACGTACCGTAATTAGGCCGTAAATCAGATTTTTATCACACTCAAAATTAACTTTGTAATACAAAAACTGAATGTCTGCGAAATTGACGGTTCATTTTGACTGTATGATTTAAACCATGTTGGTTGCCAATCTATTTTAATTTCATTGATTAATTAACAACACTCTTAAATTGTCATCAGTATATTTTTGTTGACGTAATTAACCAAAAAATGTATGATTTTGGACTTCTGTTTCAGAATTCGGTCAATAGAGTTATTTATAGTCTGGTTGGTAGTAGGCATGACTTGTAGAGGTCCTAGATTGATTCCAATAGGCAGAAAAGTGTTATTAGGTTGTTTTATGAAATTCTCAGTAGCAGCTCGGAGTTTGGATTTTTTGTTAATGGCAATAGGCATTATTGAGTCCTACTCTACCTACGCTATTATATGAGACCTAAACATAATGGTGAAATGTGGGTGTATATTGGCACACTTCTGCCAAACCCTTCGGCGAATTCGGCCGTGATGGTATGTACTCTATTGTGAATGTAGTTTTAAATTTTTTAAATGTAATTTCATAAGTACATACATAATTCACTGCCGTCAAATAAAACCAACATTTTATTCTGTCACTCCCAGTGCATTAATCTTCTAACCAATTTTATAAATTTGCTGTCACATCCACGGATTATTACAATTTATTTAATATATTACAGCTCATTTGTTGCTGCACTTAAAGCACCACGATTAAACATTCAATATTTTTATTACACCCAAAATTAGTTAGGACATACATTAATTGTTGTTCCAATCAACATTACTTTTTTTAAAGTTCCAAAAGCATTAGTTGGTTAAAAACGACACGTCATCACTCGTTTAGATATATTTAATATATTCCTCGTTTCGAACTGAATTATTAATTATAATAGGATCGTTTTACATAATTTTCTTATTAGAAATAAGTTAAATTTATACTGAGCTCTCTGTTTTAGCGGTGTCGTAAATTTCATTCGGTTAACGTCAAGTTCCGACGATACGATTTTAATTAAATCTCGGTTCGTTAGTTTGATTGGAATGCGTTCGTAAATCTACGTGCTTTGATTGGTGCTTTGACATTACTAGTGAACACGATGATGATGTAAATTGTTTTTTTCTGGTCTTACGGAAGCTGATATCGTAAAACAAGCAATAGATTTAATCAGCATTCAATTATGGTCAGCAATCACGATTCTGAAATTATTTTTTCTATTTAAATGTTAATACGCTAGATGTGTTCGTTTTTAGTTGAATATTACCGAGCATGTAAATTAAAATCTTTTTTGTGTACTTTTAATGAAAATCAAGTATCCAGAAAGTAATAAGTGCCATTATTTCAATGTTGCTTCTTATCATGATGAACAATAAGGGTTATTTCATTTTTTTTTTATTGTACCTACCGAAAACTTCCGCGGTTTAGCCGACCAAAATAAAATAAATATGTAGGGCGATCGGAAAGAATTATAAAAGTGTTGTAGGTACCTCAATGTAATTAAATAATTTAAAATAAACACAGTTCAACTGCCTCGTTAGTCCAGTGGTCCTAAGCGTGACTGCTACGCTAGAGGTCCAAGGTTCAATTCCCACGTCGAGCATTGTTGTTGGGGTTTTCTATAAAATTGTCAGTAGCTCGGAATTTAGATTTGTGCCCGGTTAATGGCAATAATCTCACCCCCTATTACATGGGCTCTAAACATACCGGCGTACTGTGGGTGTACATTAGAATACCTCTGCCTAACCCATCAAGAACTATAGGTGTGGTGGTATGTATGTATGAAACACAGTTCATGAAGATATGCCTTATCCTTTTCAGAGATAAAATAAAGTCTTCTTAAAATTGCTATAACCAGCAGCTATGTAGCCTATTAGACTAAACATAAAACGAATTACTTTTCTCAGGATCAACTCGTTTGAATGTAAATTTTTCACTCCTCTACTATACGCAACACGAGGATCATAACTTTTAATTAGGTCTAATATAATCAGCATACACATAAAACGCATATATTTTGGCTAATTTGTAATATTTATGAAGATGTTTATCATTTGTGGGTTTATTTAAGAGACCGGTTTAACTAAAATGGTGAGAAAGTTTATCAAGGGGACTAAACGTCAACATTAATTCCTTGGCAAAGGTATAATTGACAGGTAGAATTAGTTCTAAAAGTAGCTAATCAATACTAACTACCTTTAAGAGCGTTTCGTGATTGTTTACTTTGTAAGTGAAAGTATTGTTTAATTCATCGCCTCCATCATTTTGTTTTTGTTCGTCTTTACCTAGGTTGATACTATGAAATTCATTAAATTTAAACAAAATTTGACGTTGACAATCCAAAAATAACAAGAACCGTTTGTTTGTTTTGTTTTCCTTGTTATGTTGGTACTAAAAATAGATCGCTTACCATAGGTGATGAGACTTTGACCAAATAGATTGACAGTGTGATCTTTCTTATTTATCCAAGCGCTTTACTGTTGAACTGATTGATATCAGCGCTGCAAATGTACGGTCAGCAACGAAAGTCGCTGAACATGTTGCAATCTTCAATTTGATTTTTAATAAGTATCTATGATGTTACTGACCTGTGAAGGTTATGCAAAATAATTGCATAGATGACCATTAAATATTCAGGTTACTTTAATAACAAAAACTTCTTGACAAGTTTTGGAGCTAAGATCTTTTCAAAATTTAGCTGTGTTTAGCGACTTATGTTGCTGACCGTACCAAGAAAAGTAGAAGAATTATCTATTTTTCTTGCTGTTTAGGCATGCATCTCTCTCATTTTCATCGTGTTTTTATTGCAGAAAGGTAATGACGAAGGACTAACATACAAAATAGGCAGCAAAATATGAGGGCTACATACAACATGTTACAAAATACCCCGTAAAAATATAATTAATTATCAAAGCCAAAAATTTTGTCAGCTGTCATGTCAGGAAACCGGATTATTTAACAGAAAGGCATACCTATTTTACCTAATAATTGTCTACTTTAATAGTATTTCATTCATAAATGTTGTTGTTTTCCTTTTTTTGAGGTAAAAGACTCGTTATAAGGCCCCATTTAACCTCCTCTCGGCTTTACGGGTACTAACACCCTGTATAGTAGTTAGTCTGAGCTACAGCATTTGCACTTCAGCCCAAATACTGCCCAGCAGAGGAGACCCATGTCTCTCTCGTACGTGCATATATAGCCCTCTCAGAATGAGAGGTACTAGGCTATCATGCTGGCCTAATGCGAGTTGGCAGACTTCACTACTTTTTTATCACAAGGCTATCTCAATTTTCATACACATGAATAGTTCGAATTATTTATAACTTCCCAAGTCTGTAATTCTATCTACTTCAGGTCAATTCAATTTCACGCAACATTATATAAACTGGACTACCTAGTAAATACTAGTGCTGTAAAAACATTAATTTTCCAATAACTCTTACATTACATCTAAAGGTCTTTATGGATTAATAATGCAATCAGCACTATAAATTTTACAACTAATTATTTTAATTGCTTTCGTTTCTAATTCCACGGTAAATTTGATTTAATCATTCAAATCACGTTTATCATGATGAAGTACATCACAAAATAATTTCAAAACCACTGTATCGTGAAAAACATTGATTCCAAAAGAAATTTTAAATGAAAGATAAGCAATCGTTAGCCTATTATATCTTGCGTGTCATAAATTGTGACGAAGTGTTTCTTCTATTTTCGTAAAGTCAGCATTGAAACAATTTTATCATAATTTCCTTAACGGGAATTAATGCGAGGGTTACGTAAGCGAAGATTAGCACGAATTGACCTCCGGCGGTCGAAGTTGTAGTGAGGTGTTCCAAATATAGAACTATATAAACGCCCTATCACGTAGCTGGTGTACATACGCACACCTATACTCTTTAGTTACACGTATATTCTTTAGTTTAGTATTGTCAGGGGTCAAGTCGGAAGTTGCAACATCTGCAGAATTATTTTTGGGTAGAAATTCACATTGTCCATATTCGCAGTTTTGGTATTCAGCACGTGTAAGTAATGCAAGGTGGACTACAATCAGCTTCCACAGATTTTGCTGTTACGAACCGAATAGAGATTTAGGTATGCATTTCGTATTCCAAAGATAGGGGAATAACGCTATAGACAGAGAAATCGTTGACTTATTTTTATTTCATTTTTAACAGGTCTTTGCAAATGTCGATTTTATTGGGATCACGTAGTTAGTATATCAATTATTTTTTCTCACAATACTCACACAATAATTTGACGAGACATACCTACGTACACTGTAATAAAGCCCGGTAAGTAAACTTCAAACATGTGGTATAAGTATCCCCCTTCAACAGCTTATTTTTATCTTTCACACATGTGACTTCGCTACTGTCAAATTAGCTTTTTATTGTCCGTCCTAATCTCCTAATAAATCCAAACAGACGGATGACATTGTAGTACGAGTATCTATTTGTTTTACTGTCATCGTCGTGTTGTTTTTTCTTGTTCGAGATCCCAGTTATTGAACTTATTTCATGTAGGGAAGAAAGCCATTGTTGTATTTTTAATTTAGTTGGTAGATTGAATACCGTTTTTTAAGCCGTAGCGTGATTCCTGAATCGTAAATTATCTATTCTAGTTTCTGTAACTGACAGTTTGGTTAAAATATATATAGTTTCATTAGATTTCCTTACAAAAGCAACTGCACTTAATTCGATAACATTTTCCAAATGGAACAGTCGGTACAATGGTAATTTAATAAGACTGCGTCATAATTACGCTGCTCTCATGAAAACATTACAGTCAAGAAAATAGTTTCTTGAATGGAACTAGTCATTAACTTTTTACTTAATTAAAGTCCTACGAATAGCTACAATTTTAGTACTAAAATCTGTTACGACTGCCATCAAACTTTACGTGTTTTAGAGTAAATCTTGTCATTGGTCGAACATACAGTGCAATTCGTGCAAGTGCCTCTATAGTGCACTGCATTTGACATTAGCTCTTTTTATCGCTAAGGTTACAAGCGAAGCGTAGGACGTCCGGCGACCAGGTGGATTGATGACATAAAATTGGTAGTAGGAGCACACTAGATGAGTAAGGCAATGGACAGAGAAGGTTGGCATAAAAGAAAGGAGGCTTATACACAGCAGTGGGATAATACACGCTGTAAGTACTAGACAATGGATAAGATGCATTTTTTTTGTAAATACATACTCATAATACATAAGAAACACCCACATAAACAAACACTTATGTTCATCACATATAATTATATTTGTGTCCTGTAGGAATATAAGTTAAATATTAAATTGCAAAGATTTTTAAAGACCTAACATAACAGTCAAATTTTCAAAGATAATAGACGCCTACGTTTGGTCATGTGATTCTATGATATTACCAAATTGTTGGCTTCCAAATATAGATTCACAAAATATTCTTTTATTAGTGTCTTACGTCAACCATGACGAAATTTGTAAAACACTGTCTGTGCCAGTTTTTTTCTTTAACTTTATGTTTATTGATATATAATACAAGAAAGAGCTCAGCTTTTGTCGGTGGAGCAATCGCCGCTTACTTGATTTACACTTTTGCCTCCAATAGTTCTGCAAAACTTCGTCTAGGTCTTCCCCTTCCTAGACTTCCTTCAAGAGGTTGTAATAAATATTTTATCAAAAATCATGTGCCTAATAATTACACAGAAATATCTGCAATAAAATATCATCATTCAGCAATAACCGGGAAGATTAAGTAATAGTAGCGGTGGCCCATTTATCGAAATAATAGAACGCTACCCATATTCATTCCGCTTATACTTGAAGCCCCAAAAAGATAAGCGTCAGAATTTAATTCCCTATCTCCATACAAATTATCATACTGTATGACACTATAATAACTTAAAACAAACATCAATAACGTCTTGGGATACAACCGAACCATCGGGCTAGTTCGATAACCTCCGGCCACTGGCACATTACATCTATTCGGACACCACCGATCTTCGGCGACCCTTTCATCTCCCTGAGCATGGCAAGTCATTATCGATAGATTCGATAACCCTACGTGTCTCGCAAGTGCCAAGGTTTTCTGCCTACGTCCTCAGAGAGGCAAAACACTTTAATTGAGTTTCAAACTGGAAATCTGTAAGCAAAACTTCGCAAATAGGATAGGTAACGAGTTTATATATTAGTTTTGGTCATTTATTAAGTATTTATGTTAGTAAAATAATATTTTTGAAAGGAGACAAAGCAAATTTGCGTTAGTTGTATTATTTGGGAAAACGCGTGCGTTATAATTATCATTGAACGCTACTGTCTATTATGTTTGGTGCAATTTTTCAATGATGCTTTGGCCATTGCAAACATGACAAACATTGAAAATATATGTATATTCGAGCTATAAGGAAGTTTTAGTTATTTTAACTACATAACTCAAAAGTAAAACCGTATAACAAAAATCGTAGTTTTTTTATGGAAGAGAGAGGCAAGCGAGCAAACGGGTCACCTGATGGTAAGTGAGCACCGTCGCCCATTGACACCCACAACACCAGCGGGGTTGCAAGTGCGTTGCTGGCCTTTGAGAAAAAATTGGCTCGCATCTTGAATTGCCATGTCGTACCAGATCGGAAATACCTCCGCTGGTAATTGATTCCACAGACCAGTTGTTCACGGTAAAAAGTTTTTTGAGAAACGCACCGTGATGGACAGCCATTCGTCCAGGTGTAATGTTGACGTTAATTAAGAATTATAACTCATTTTCAACTTAGACACAGATGTCCATACGTCTATGTATTTATGTTCTTTTGATGGTTGTTTGTATATAATTTTGATGTTTATGAACCGATTTTGTTGATGCATTATGTTTGATAGAATATCTCTATATAGAATATAGAATATATTTGAAATAGTCCTTCAGAATTTATATGCCCTTTGACAATCAATTCTGAAAATACACCACAAATTGCTTAAATTCGGTTTCCATTTCTAAATAATAGGTTAATTATGATTTTGGTTCCTTTTATAGTTGCCTACTAAAATTTTTGAAACTTATCGCTTTCGAAAGTTGACACTTTCTATTTTCGATAGGTACATATCGAATCCATACTCTTTGCTATCAGACGGCTCAACAAGCGTGATCTTGTGCACGCGATACACCAAAATTTGTTCCGGACATAATACAAAAGCCGGAGCTGGTGAACATCTTACAATAAAACCTCTCGAGGAATTCACTCGTGGCGACAAATAAACGCATAATAATGATTCTTTGTGCTTATTAATTCATATTACACGGCCGTTTAGAGTGCGTGTGTATTTTTTATTTAGTAATAGTAACACGAAATCCGCTTTCATTGAGTGTTCCATATCAAAAGTGACACTCAAGTTTTCTTTTTGCAAAATGAATGTGCGTAAATTTTTGTTTAACGGCTTATACAAAGGATGGATTTTCACTCGCTATTTTAATCTGAGTGATTACGAAATTGAGATAGAAATTATTAAGTAATTTATAACTTGCAAATAGCTTTTAAAACTTTTCCATTACTTACGTTAGAATATTTCTTTGTTCTTACAGCCCAGCACTTACTTCACCAAAACTAATTTTCGATTCAATATTATTGTACTGGCCTTAATAAATTCTCTGTGGAGTATCTTCAAAAGATATCAGTCGCAAATCAAACTAAGTAAAATTCCGATCACGAGTCGCGAATTTTCTTGTACTTCAATAGCTCACATCAAAGTTTCTTTATGTCTCCTCTACCCTTGTCAATTGTCTATTCTGTACCATATCTTTCCTTCCACGCTTATAAAATTCTGAACGCGCGTATATAGAACATCTTTTGTAAAAGAGAAGTTACCGAAATAGAACTGTAATGTAACCTACTTTTGATACTTTGTATAAGGGCTTTATTTTCTTTTGTTGGTTACAGAATAAAAGGTCCGGGCTTTAAAAAGATCCCTTCATATTTTTGCCATAAATATTTTACAAAAGTCGTTATCAAAATCACAACGAATGTAAAACCGAACTGAGTAAAGCCATCAAAGAATTCTGATGATTGGCATAATTTTATAGAATTTTATCTATTTTTTATAAAATATTAATACATTATTATTTTTACAAATCGAATTCAAGTGTTATTTTTTTTTAAATTATTAAATAATAACTAAAAATTTGCACGTCGTAATGTTACCATTATTACTTTTGGATACTAAATAAATCTGCCCAAGAACAAGTTTTGTCTATGTTTGTGATTTATTGAGCCGTAAATAATTCAATCTAGACAAGAAACTAAAACGAAAATCTTGGAAAAATATTAGCAAAACATTGAGTTCAAAAATAGATATTTGAAGGTTTGTTCGTCGCCAACGAGAGGGTGATGATTGTACTCATTTAAATGATAATGTAATTGACACTTTGAACAGAGACGTTTATACAAATTATAATTTAATGGAAACGCGAAGAAAAACTGCCTATATGCAAAAAGAGTCAGTCTTGAGTCTTATCTATTGATGATTTCACTAGATAATATTGCTTTTATGCTTTGGTCTTGTAGATATTAAGGCCAATATAATACAAAATTATCTTTTTGTATATTTTTGGCATTTTCCATGCTAAGATTTTTTAAAGTTATTTAGAAAAAGAAAAATTCGACCGCGGGCAGGATTCATTTTTATCATTTCATCTTTTATTTAGTATCGCGGTGGCTTAGTGGTCATAGCGTCTGGTGTACCTAACCAGAAGACGCAGGTTCGAATCCTGCCCGAAGTCGAATTTTTCCTTTTCTAAATAACTTTATAATACAAAATTACCCAGATTTAATATTCTAAACGGGTCACAAATTTTTACTCTTTTATAAATGTCTGTATAATAAAAGCCCAAGACGAGGCTTTCATATTACGTGTCTTTTGTCTTTCCTCAGTAATTCAACAATGGCTACATATTTGTCAAAGGCAGAACGCGTAGGCACTTAGAAAATATTGAAACAGGTACCCCACTCTTTATGTTTGGAAGAGTTTCATTCCATATTCTAAAATTATGCGTTCAGATATTCGAAAACGGAATACAAAACGGTTTTGGTGCGTTCCTCTTTACTTTATGGACATGTAATAATTTATTTTTTCCGAATATTTGCATCAGAAAGGTTTATGGTTGTTGGTATTTTTTTATCTTTGAACTTTACTTTTTGGTTTGTAATAAAATTTTTAGAGAGCTATTGTAGGTAGGTATATGTACATATAAACTAGGATTTTTGTAACATTTGAATAAAAGAGAAATTTATTTTATCACTCGTTAAACTCATATACCACGTGAATGAGAAGTAAACAACTTTTCGTTTAGTTATTTACGAAAATATTGATTGGTATTTTTTAGGTTACATGGCGATTGGTGTGCAAAATATTAAAATATATATATATACATATATGTATATATAATTTTTATAATTTTTTAGATGTCCGTTGTTTTCATTTACTTTGAAGAGTATTTTTTTTTTTAAATATTATTCGTATACATTGATGAAAAATATCAACGTTACAGTCCCACTGTATCTAGTTACTATTTTATATTATATTCAAAATGCTATTTTCACAAAAGATAATAAACCAACTATACTAGATAAACAAGACCTCAAATCTTCCACATATCTCAAACATTTGGACAGCCCACGTCCCAAGACACATATTAATTACAATGTAGCTTATCTTATAATAAAACTAAAGTACTGTTCTAACTACCACATACATTATTTTGATCAAACACTTTTATCACCAGTGGGACCAAGTACCTAGTTTTATCAGTACCATCATAGTTCATGGCACACACAACGATGCAGCCGACACATAATTTGTAGTCGTCAAAACAATAAATTGACCTATTTATTGCTATTTCTTTGTGATAAGACAAAAATTTCAGGTCATTAACACTGGGAGATAAGGATATTTTTATTCAAAAATAAATGTTTGGAGGAAACTTGTTGAAGAAGTTTGTTGACTCCGTGCACCTTGGGCAGCCAGCTTTGTGCTGACTCGGTAGCATTTTTATTACTGTATAAACTATAATATTATTATTTAGTTTTAGAAGATTTTTAAACAAAGGATGAGATGAGGGCTGATAGAAATATGAAAGAAAAGGGGATAATTATTGTGCTGACTCCAAATAAATTGCGATAAGGATAAGAGGATCATGATTATGTTTAGGAGACTTCCGAAAATGAATTAGTGATAGCAAAATATATAAGAAACTCCTTCACTGTCTGCGACGTATACTATAATTCTGGACCGTAATAATGTGGTGAACTATGCAGCGCTGAATAGTTTCTACCTACTGTATCTTCTATACTTGCAGTTTATAGAAGTAATAACGTGTAAATTTTTCAACCAAATAATAAAAGAAAAGAAGCCATAATAAAAAACACTGTAAACAGTAATAATTAAATATTCAAAAGCTGCTCTGATGAATTCAGGTGAAACAATCCTCCCTTGTTTTACTGAGCAGCTTAGGAAATCACTTGTTTGTGATACTTTTTACACGATATAAACTCTATTGCTCAAAATAATAATAATCAACTACTACCCTATGATTCTAGAAACTAACCACCCACCAGTACTTTATAATGATTATATGCATGATTAATGGATCAACCTTTTTCCTTCCTCCCCAATAGTAGTTAATAGTATCTGATACATGAATTTTTACTTTGAATCTGAAATCAAAATCAAAACAATTGCAGCACGGTAGCCGAGACCTTCGATATCAAACCGGTCTGACATTGATAAAATACAAGAATATACATCAGTATACGTACGATCACAATATATTTCATTGTAATCTCAGCATCACGGATACTGCCTGCTCCAGTACAGGTTCTGTAGAACATTAATCAAAAATTTCGGATAAGATACCTACATTCTTGGTGGTTTCTTAGATATACTAATAAAATGATATACGACTTTATCAGGTTGTAAGTTATTACCATAACATGACAAGTCCATTAAGGCGTGGTGGACACATGTATGAGGTATTACCAAGTAAAACGTATTTCTATGTAATATTATTCATGACGTCACTCAGTGTTAGGAACTCGTAACCGTCGAGTCATCGCCTCAAAATTTGTTATACTTGACGCGCTTCGATGAATTTCGATCAAGGAGATAAGGAGCGTAATAATTAGTTACGTATTTAAGTACATGTCATTTATTATAAGTATTTACAACCTTATTTTTATACAGAAATGTAATACAAGCTTTATTATCAAGCATCATTCTAATTTCACCTATATTATTTGGACTTACTACTTACTTTATTAGTTAAGCCGTTATAGATATCTAATTAAAAAAAATGGTTTCACATATTGCATTTTAATTAAACAGATTAACAAATCTATGACATAAATAAACTAAATTATATTTTATAAAAATAACTATACTCATCGACAACTTCGATTTTCTGTGAAATTAATTCGCATTTATCATGTTAGAATATTTTTTATGAAAAGATTTTTGGTTGGCGATATTAATAGGAATTAATTTTATTACTAATATTTCAATGCAAATAACGCCTTCCTTAATTAGATTAAAATGTGAAGAACATATTTAATCCCTTCTGCGTAAATGGGTATTTCCACCCATTTTCAACTTGCCAAAACCTTAATATATTAATTACAATTTATTCGTAATCCGACGTGGATCCGCGACAATGTGCAATCTGAGAAATATTATTACACGATAATTTAGAATTGAGAGTTTCTTCTTCTTTTCATGTCGAGAGAGAATTACAGATTAAAAATATCCCTTAATACGAAGTCGTGTCACTTATTTGAAGATCAAATTCATTCATAGACAGACTAAAAGGCAGATATGAACTTTTGCATGAACTAAGTGACACTCGCTATTCAGTAGTAGTGTATCACTTAAATAAAATAAGACACGTAAATCTTCGTAACCGATAAGAAAGCCTGTCATCAATTTGTACACAATAGTTACCTTCAGACCTCGCACGCCACTACTACGTGACTAAGCGAAGCGATTCACCTGGTATCAATGGTAATTGGGCCCTTACACTCTTCGTAGCGGTAAAGCGAAGCATAGAGCCTTAGATGTACATATTTTGTGTTAGGGCACGCATATGTACATTATGCTGTGGTTTAACGGACATACATAATGTGATATACTTAGATAGTATAGAAATTATACAAGTTAGAATCGAAATATCAGATGATAACTGACTTTTTGATGAAAGAAATCATGTGCGACAAAATCAGTGCACTAGAAAGATGGATCCTTTTATCTCAATGACTGTAGAAAGCAAAACTGAAGACCCGAGAGTCTTATTTGCTAGATAATACATCCATACTAATATTATAAATGCGAAAAGTACATAACTCTGTCTGTCCGCTGTAAACCACTGAACCTATTTTGATGAATTTTGGTTTAAGGATAGATTCGAATTTGGAGAAGGATATACCTAGGCTTTTAATCTTTTGTCTCAAAAAGTCCTTTAGGATTAGTAGGTAGAAAAATAACTGTTAGAAGAATCACAGACGAAAAGCGATTAAATTAATTGTGAACAACTAATCGTAAAAAACGCAATATAAATATAAATAAATATTTTTTGGGACATTTTACACAGCACCATCTAGTCCCAAACTAAGCAGAGCTTGTACTATGGGTACTAGACAATTGATATAATACTTAGATACTTTTTTTTTATAAATATATACTGATAATACATAAGAAACACCCAGACAAACACAAATACTCTAATAAAATAATGTTTTACCCACACAAATATTTGTGTCCTGTGGGAATCGAACCCACAACCCCATGATCAGCAGTCCGGTACTCGAACCACTAGACCACAGACGTCAAAGAAAAAAAACGTCAATATCAAAATCTGTTTTCAAATACTTGCTTGACTTCTTACTGTTTTCAGAATTAATATTGTGGCTATTTCATAATCTGAAAGAGCGAACTGAGAGAGATCAAACATACAATCTGTAGTAAAGGGTGGTCCTTTTTATGTATTGGATTTAAATTAGTTTTAAACTTGACCGTCGAAACAACAAGAATCTGATTCGTAATTACACGCTTACCGGTACAATGAAACAGTCATTTCCTTCCTTTAAGCTATCGCTACCATGTCTAAAACGAGTTAAGATTATCTGCTTTTTATAACAATACAGTAAAAAATATTATATCGAAATTAACCCTAAAAGCTAAAACGAATCTGTGATTTAATAGACGCTTCTAAATTCAATTTACCATCCTTGAATTAAGTTTTATTCCATACTAATATTCCAAAAGTGCCTCGTCTACTCAACTTCTCTCATCTATCGTCTTTTTTTCTCGAACGATAAAAGTAAATTGAATCATTTGTAACCTGAAAACTTCGGAGGTAGCGAGGACAGAAAAGCTATGTATAACAATATTATGTAAGACCATGTAAAGTGTACGTGCTAAGCTCAACGTTTCAACAATCATGGTTAATAGCAACATTGTGGCAAACGTAATTTTAAATTATCCTCTTTATTGCTCATATAATCCATGAAGCGCGAATCTACCGCTCGTATATTAGCTCTGGCTCGGCTCATAAAGGTCTACTACGCGAAACTGTATATCTCTCGTACGGATGAGTTTTTATCCCGCTTGTTTTTACGCAATAACCTCACATTACGTGTTATCTCCGCGGCCGGTTCCACGCTGCGGCTTCACTCATTTATTGTATTATAAATTTAGTGGGAGGAGCCATCGCTCGCGCCACCGACCTTCCCACTTCGCGATGCGCACAGCCACAGAAACAAGACGGCGATACGCGTAATAAACCGACAATAAATAAAACGAATGAGAGAGACGCCATCCATTATTTTAAACTTTACTAGGATAGAAAAATAGGGGTCGATCGTAAACTTCCCCTTCATTAATAAGCTATTAGATTACGCGATGTCGCACCGGCCGATTGGTAGGCCGTAGGGAATCCTAATAAACGCTTCCCCCCACTTCCACTTCGATGGATGATCGAGATTCAAAAGAAACCCCGCTTTGAACTCGTACGAAACAAAACGGGCGCTCGAAAAAGACCCCGTTCTAATTCTCTTTACCATCTCCAATTTCAATTGCTCCTTCAGAAATTTGAATGTAGGGAGGGACAAAGTTTTGTCACGTAGGGTCGCCAGTATAGAAATCTCCTGTGTACATACAATGCGGGTTCGGCCTCATAGGTACCCCATTAACGAGAGTGCCCGAGAGGCGAGGACCATATCACATCTAAAGATCAGATTGACAATAGTCAAGAAAAATAGAGCTAGTTTTACGAGCCGCTCTGTTATTAAACATTTTAAATAAATCCGTTTTCTGTTACGATATTTTTTTGGTGCTTCTATTCAGTAGTAGGTATATAAAGAACTATAAGTCCAAAACCCTTTAGTCGAGAACGCACACAAACACACGCTTTTTGTCACCAGATGTGCCCTGTGTTTGTGTGTTTTGTGGACATTTCTGTCCCCTTTAGTGCTGCTTTTTGATACCGATCATTTTTTGTACGTCCATTATTACCGAGCATTGTGCGAAGGTTTAGTTCGGATAAGATCTCTGATATGTCACCGAAGTTCATACTTTTTTATGTATCAAAAGGAGTAACCTTTTTAGTCGATTACAAAAACATCGTGAGAAACATGTGCTGTATATTAAATTTAATATACGCCAGATCAGTAAAATGTCGCGGAATATATCAAATATTCAGTTTATACGATAAATCTAAACTACAAAAAAGACAAAATGTCTGATCTCAGCAAATTGGTATCCCTTTGAAAAGTCATTCACTGGATATTACAAGAGTCACATCGACCATCAATCATCTCAGATTACGCCGCGAATCGAACCATCCACATGAATAACCATAAAATTGCATATTCAGCATCGAGAAAAGATAGATTTGGCGTAAGTAGTGCAGAAACATTCGCAACACTGTTGGATCATTTAAGTACAAGTTACTTGAAAAATTTTCATCTGCAGAATAAAAATTGCGCTTTTATTCAAGGCAAAAGGATACTCGATGAGCCTTTTTCATTGCTTTCTATTAAGAAAGCTTTGAAAAAGGGCAACTGAACGAATATTATGTGACTACAATATTTCTCTGGGATCTCTTATTTGAAAGGTATCAAAAATCGCTGAGTTATCAGAACAATGGACTTGGGGCTAATACTATTAACTCGTTCCATCCAGACCTGGAGTTTATTTGAAGGATTTTCTACCCGATGGTTTGTAATGATAACATTATCGTAAATTTTATTCAATTCCACTCACGTTACGTTTGAGTCGTCCGACGTTATTATAGTTATTATAGCTTCATAAAAATAAAAATGAAAGTTGGCTTACGTCCTTCAATCTCTGATAAGTATTTTCTTTTTATCTTTACTAAAATAAACCTATTTAGTAATTTTTACTTAACTGCCAACATTAACAGGAAAACACGGAAGGACGTTTCAGGTAGGAAAGTAATTTCCTACTAGACCCTACTGCATCATTCGAGCTCATACAAAATTCAAGCATTGCCTTGTTTCTCTTGTTTATTACGATAGGAAGAAAGTCCTGACTTTCCTATTGCATGTCCACTTTTATCGTCCCACCGGGCAAATGTTGTAATTCGATGTAATTTCCTTTGGAGAGCTAGAGCTACTGTGTGTTGAGTCTGCGAGCTCTTGAGTGGTACCAAGGACCATTTTGTATCCGATTACACGTCCGCAAGGCTGGTTGATTGTTTGTCGTACGGCGTCACTCACTTTATTTACACACTTTGATGTTTTCTCTATAGTGGCTCAGGAATCTCGAATTACTAAATACAGAAACTGAGGAAACAATAATTTGTCTCCTCGCTTTGGATAGTTACTGTCTGAAAATATTATTTAAATGAGTCTACGTACTTTTTGTAAATGCAACCGGAAAACATATAAATGGGCCTTTTTTATTTTGTTTCTCACACCCCAATCGTTGCTATTTAATTTTAAATGTAACATTGAAATTGATTTTTGAAAATTTTATTGTAAGTAAAACAATCTCACTTTATAAGCAATCTATGTGGCGTGCATAAAATCATTTTATATTTATGGTCATGTGGCTATATCAAACTCCTGTAATTGTTTCTTTAAGCACGACTTTGACAAGGCATTTTATTGAAAGCTGCCGTTATGGGTATCGTAAAACCTGGTATCCAAGGCGCCTAATATAAACACCGAACATCACCATACGTTATTGGATTTTTGTAATGGAAATTTTATAGGACAGTTTTCTCTTTATAATTTTGTAATTATTTTAGGAATGTACAAAGCCTGTTAAGCTATAAAACCAAGTACTAAAGAATCCCGTTAAATAGTTTTAAAGAAACTCATTCCGTGATGTCCGTGAACTATTAAATATCTATTGTTTCGATTTCTTCATTGTTCCCGTAATTTTCATCAAAGTTTCTGCCTCTGGCAACTTGTTACTTTATCTCAATTATTTCAGAGGAATGGTTGAAGTTTATCTTGTCTTCGTTGAGTCTCATCACATCAATGGTTGGCAAAATTTCTGGCAACAGCTGCCGATCGCGCCTTAGATTGTGCAAAATTTAATCCGCGTTGCAGTGCCATATTGAATTTCTTTAGCGCTCGATTGAAAGTGTTTTTTTAGTGTCCCAGTCGACTGTCGCCTTAGTTTCCTTTAGTATCTCGAATTACATGGTAGCGTCTTTGTAGTGTTGTAACTTAAGAGAGCCGACAGTATGTGCCGTTTATACACATCGGTTTACCGTCATTTTTTATTAAGATTTCTAAAAGGCTACTTAATTTTGTTGATGGGCGTAAACCTAGGCGTGTGTACGTACAAGTCAAGTTTATGGAGTCTTAAGTTAAGAAGCAATAAATTTCGTTAACTAGGACGTAACTTAACTGGAGCATGAATTCTTTGTCTTATATCTGTGGAGAATTCTGAAGCAAATTCTAAGTGGTAGTTTTAGTATTATTCGGTCGTGTTAGGCTACTGTACAATATACTAGCTGTTATAACAAAGATAACACAAAAAATCTGATGCAGTTCTCTTCATTCCTGTGCAATCTAAAGGAAAGAATCCGTTCGCGGTTTGGTTAGCAAACAAAATAAAAACGAAATCAACGCCAAATTAACTTCTGGAAATTCGTCTCAAATAACAATCACGGCTGTAGGTAAGACAGCTGATGCATTCAAAGACAATATTTGATCTTCGATACACAATAAAAGATTGTAAACATTGTGAGCAATTACTACCGCCGAACATGTTTGCTTAGGACTTAGAAATTGGAGTGCCTTCAAGCGTGCGGATATATTTGAAGTATTTCTCCGTTTAGGAACCGCGGTACACTGAAGACATTCGGCCGAGATTTTGATAAGGGTCTGTTTGTGTGTCTGCGACAGTCGCGACAAACGAGTGTCGTCAAGTGAAGTCTTCAAAAGTATAGTTCATATTGAATACCAAATATCGTTCTTATCTTCTCTATTACGTTTAAAACTAGGAGGTAAAATGCGAAGATGTGTTTTGCCTACCTTTACTATAATTACTTAGTTAATTTTGAGATTTAGTGTAATCTTTTGAATACCTTAGGAATTTAATTCAGTGATTGAAAATTTTCAATACTCCGATCTGATATTAGCAGTGAATAATTAATAAAGGCAAGGGGTGAAATAAAAGCCTCCATTATTGACGATAAAATATGATAATGGTTTTCTGGTGCAACCTGCGCAGGGACAGCCATATATCAAATTGTTGACTGCTAAATCTATTTATCTACAGTGTCTTCATAATATGCACGTATTAAAATTAAGCTTAAATACGCTATTGCGACCCTAAAAAAAAAATTGTAAAAAAGCAGATTTATGTTAAAAAAGAAAGCCATCGTAATTTTCAATTGACCACGGTTTATTCCCCAATTTAGACGCCTAATTACTTATTACTAATAATTATTGAGTTTGTTTTAGTTTTGAAAGTTATACCGTTTTGTTTACACGGGGTTCAATAAATTAAGGGATTTTATCAATATTTTTTGTCAGTAAAATTAAGCATAGATTCCCTTATTTTAATATGTGCACATTATGAAGACACACTGTATATGAACTATTCTGTATAGTTTATAACAAATTCAATTCAATTGCTTTTATTACATTAGGTTAAGCTATTGAGTATAATAAAACATATTCAATTATTGACATAAATCCCTTTCAAGCTTAGCACGTTTATTAGGTTCGGAATAAAAATCGTCCGATAAAATCTCCACTGTGTGACGTATCTACGTACGATTGTCTTCCACACGCCCACAGTAGGGCTGTGTAAACAGAGGTAGTTATTGATGTGAGACAATAAGGTATCGAAACAATCATAGGATATAATGTGTTTGATTTATTAAACGAAGCTTGAGGCTCTAGATACATATCATATATTCCCGTTCGAATTGATGGGCGTGATATCATTGTTATTGTTTTATATGCATGCATGATGCATGATATCATTTTTTTGTTAACATCATTACCCCGAAGATAGGCAGAGGTTACTTTACACCCACAATCGCCGCTGTATTTTAAAGTCCCTTGTATAAAATTCAATCTACAAGCTTCTGATAATTACGCAGAAAACCCTAATGATAATGCTCTATCTGGAAAAATAATCTTGTACCAGATCATTGAGAGGCAGTCCCTTTTTATATTTATTAATCTATGTTTTTCTTTTATCTTGGCTTAATCGATTTTGATTGGATTAAAACAACTTAAACATTATACCGTCTAATTTATAATAGTATCTTAGTTTATAATACAGTGTTTTATATAAGAGTTATCTGCTAAAAACTTTTTTATCATTCATAAGAAATGTTTATACCTATTCTTATGAATGATAAAAAAGTTTGAGATAAAAAGATCCTTTTCTTATGAAACGGATCTTTTTATCTCTCTTAATAGAATTGCAAACGGGACGTGCATCCTTGTTTTCATTTATAGAGATTTTTCAATCTTTTTTCAAACGTTTCCAGTCTTTTATTGTTCACTAATTTGTCATTACCAGGGTGAACATTGCAGCGCAGATAACCGATATTACCTGTTAAGTAGCATTGTATAAACTTTTACTGGTTCAGAAGGATATCATTAACCACTTTAATGCGGACATAAAATGTTGCAAATGAGAAAAAGAAAAGAGGAAACAAAGGAAAAAATATTAAAACTTTCTTTATTCGATCTCTCAGCGCAGCCGCACAATCCTTTTACGCTAACTTTCTTTAATATAATATAACTACCTTCTTGCAACATTATTAGGAACAAAGATTGCTATGATAAGAAGGTACCTAATATGAACACTGTTTATGTAAGGCTGTGTTTGTAGCGTTTAATATTAAAATTGTATTTCTTTCCTTACTTCGTTTATATGGAGCTTCATGCAGCTTCTTGTGTTAATCTAATAATACTGTACCTACATAAGCCTATCTTACAATTCCACGGAGCCATTCTAATATCAAAACTAGGATACCTGGAAATCTATGTATCAAAATAGCTTCAAACTATTCTTCCCTTTTATTCCAAAAAGGTTTTTCAGATAATAACAACACGTCATTATTGTAATATTAAGTTTCTTTGTATAATTATTGCCTTACACTTCTATAACCGAAACTTTACAAATCTTGTAAATAAAATAAACCCAAATTCTAAAACGAAATGATAATAACATCAACGTCCCATCTTGTATTCCACGAAACATTATGAGATTGTACCTAGACATAATTTGATCCAACTGTAATATCTTTGAAACAAACCGCTCCCCAAATACAGGTCCGAATTCCTTGGTATCCATTATGCTGTATCTCATAGTAATTTTTGGCGTTTTCATTTTCACGAAATTGGTCCCAAGGAAATCGAGTTTGCGTCTCTTCTACCCGCAATCCGCATCTGTACAGAATAGCTCGATAGTACCAAAACAGGAGACAACAGATTGAAACATGTTTCCGTCACAAAAACGTCGTAAGCGCTGCGAAATTTCAGAATATACTATTAAAGTAAAGTAGTTCTTATGTTATTTTGAAAGGGTTGATTTTGGAATGAAAGTTGTTTATTCGTTAGCAAAAGTAGACAAAATGCAATCTACGAGTATTCTGGTAGGAGGTACACGCCAGATGTTGCGGTCTGCGAATTTCGACGTAACTAAAAGCTTCGCTCAGAGTTAAGGGGTCCCTTATACGTGGATAAATTCGCATTTAGGTATTATTGTTGATGAAAAGGTGCGTTAATATTCTTTCTGTTTTTTTACAGACCCTGTAAACGTGTTTTTATGAGCTTCCATTTAACATTTTCTTGTTCTACTGCGTAAGCCTACTTTCATTATAAAACTTTTAGAGAACCTTTGCCAATCTTTTAGAAAATCTTTTTGGATAAGTTCAAAGTAAAGTTATTTTTTGAATATATTATCAGTTTATTGATTAAAAAAGAGTTATGATACCGAACCATACATCAGCCATACACCATGCACAAAGAGGGGATTTTTTTCCTAGAATGTATATCTTTCATACAAATCATCCACCAACCAAGGCTTATTTGATCCATGCTTTATTCTTAAAAAAAAACTGGTCGAAAAAAGCTTAGTTACAATTATTCAGATTCTTATTTGAATTAACATAAAAAATTTTTTTCGAACGAATGAAAAGTTACTCAGTATTATGAAATCCTTTTTAAGTCTATAAAAGGTTTATGTCCCAAATTTTCCGTTTTATCACTGTTATTTTACCGCTTATCACGACAAGTACTTTATTAAACCGCGAGCATTTTACTACTGTCAATTTAAAAACCACGTTAATGGCCTGCAGACTACAGGTATAAAGAATAATGTTATTTAATGTTATTATTCAAGGAAACTTTTATTAACATAGCTTTGGTCTTATATTTGATGAATATTACCTTTTCAGCTCTAATTTTCAAGGTCGAGAAAAGCTTATTGAATTTTTTTGTTAGGACATTTAGGTAGCAGACCTGAGAGAGGATGGGGAGGGGCTGAGGCTAATTATATACTCAACAACAGAAGGGACAAAGCTCGAGCTGTCATCGGAGCCCTTATAGGGCATTTTACAACAAACGACATGCTCCAAAAAATGAAGCTGACCCTGAATAATGATTGTAGAGCTTGTGGTGAATTTAGGGAAACCATGCAGCACATTTGATTGTGACGTCCTAGCGACGAAATGAATGAGTCATCTCGGTAACGGATACCTGAAGCCAGAGGACTACAGGTTCCTTCCTCTTAGTGGGCGAGCCGCCTTCATGAACCACGTCTTTGAAGAGTAAGGAATGTACCATGCTGGAGACAACATAACAGATCACATTTGGTCGAAGTGTTGCTGGCTATGCCAGCACCCCACTGCTAAGATAAGAGGCTAATTAATAACTAAGCTAATGTAGCGAATTACAAGGTTTGCAAGCAAGCAACTGCAAGGTTTAGCTGCGCTAGCCGCGGTCAGTCTGTGGATGGGTAACCATTCTTAACACATAGAGACTCTTCTGTGCGTTGTAGAGCATGTAAAGTCGATCCCGGTTGTCATACGAACTCCTATGACAATCGATTGTTGTAGTCAGAAGCCTAAAATGCCTGACAACCAGTCCATCCTAGGATATCGATATTGTCCAGAAATTGGGTTGCGGAGGTCTGATTACAGGCGCACTATGTAAAATACCATTATTCGGTCGCATCTGATTAGACTGGAGCCGACCCCAAGATAGTTGGGATAGGCTAGGATAAGGCTCCGAAGATAATGACCTGAGAGAGGATAAGTAACTCCTGTTACATGCGACATTATCGAACTTTTATTTTAAAGTTGGCATTAATTTTTATTCTTTTAATTCTAGTCTTGCATGACAATAAGCACAAACAACTTCGAATCACAATGCATCACAAGTCGATATATTTTCGGGCTCTTGCATATACTCTTTGAAATGCAGTAATACTGTTTGGCATCTTACTTAAATGACTGAGACCTCCAAGCGAGCTAGACCGTGTTAAATTCCCTGTTAGGTTCCCTTATTTTATGTAGAAAGTAAATTTAGAATTCATATTCGATTTCCGTGGGCAACTGAAGGAAATTATGGGTGTTCTCTGCTTGCCTTTCGGAGAATACAAGCGTAATGCTAGAGTATCCGTCAAAATTCTGGCTCACGGAGCAAGGAAGCATTGTTTGCCCATCGCTCGACATGTTAACCCAACTTGTATGCAAACTTCCCAAGCTCGTTACTTACTGTAACTGAGTCAAATTTAGTTTGACCAATATTGCAAGAGTTGTATACGATTCCTTTGGGGATTTGATAAACCCTTTTGTACCTATTTGTGCTTCACTACTTACCTTTTAATCAGAATTGTTGTCTATAACATTCTCAGTAGCAGTTCGGAGTTTAGATTTGTGCTCGGTTAATGGCAATAGGCTCGCCCCCTTTTACAAGGGACCTAAACATACCGGTGAATTAGGGGTATACTTTAAACCTTCAGGGTACACAGGCGTGATGTAATGTTGTTATGTTATATAAGTATTATGTTCTTTAGCTCTGCTTAGTTTGGGACTAGATGGTGCTGTGCAAAATTGTCCAAGAATATTTATATTTGCATGTTATGTTGTCTGTGCCTAACACTGTGTTTTCTTTTCTTTTCATTGCCTCGTGGACGCGCTGTTCGCAACATGAAACCAGGTTAGTAAAACGTTCTACATAATTATTGTATAATATATAATATACTTAGATAATACTGAAAGGTATTATTATAATCAAACACTGTTAAATTTTGCTGTAGGTACAATATTATTTTAAATTTATATTTTTATCAGTTACATGTACCAGAGTAACTATATATATCGAAAAACTATTATGTATTATTATTACATAAAGAAGTGATTCTGAATCATTTCAATAGGTAATCCCCTTTTAAATAGCAATCAAATTCCCATTAAATTAGAAGAATTAAATAATAAATAGTTGTAAAAAATATAATGGTACTCAATCAAATCCATTTAACCACTATATTCATTACACAAGAAGTTCAACGAGCAAATTACTTTAATATTCTGGTTCCGTATGTCCTTTTGTAAACCAACAGTATTATAGTATAACAAAACCAATGCCCAGGTACCCAACCCACCAATTACCGCGTATTGTCAAAAAAATACTCGGAGACATTTTTGAACATGTCATTCACATGACTGCGAACCATAATGCCAGTTACAAACTGTTTGCTTATCAATTATCACACTTACGACTGTAACATAAGGAATAGGGAATAAAGAGTTTTACTGCAAAATTAAGTTTGTGGGAACACTCAAAAACTATTGTGCATTGGTCCTCTACTCTGTCACATATCCTTTCTATTGTGATTTTTAGTTCAATAGCTTTAAATCTATAGTTTTTTTAGTTCCATATCAAAGAGTTCTGTATACACCTGCTTCATTCAGTAGTGTTTACCTAGGATTGTACATATGAAATCGAATTTACGATGAAAGCGTATAGACCAAGGGTGCGCGCGACTTAGCGTTTAGTAGTTATAACTTGGAAACTACTTAAAGAGACTTTAATTAATCTGAACATGTAATGAAGCAGCGGTTTGTAATTAAGAAAATTATGCTAGAATCTGTCAGTAACTTTGGGATTATAATTAACCTTTGACATTCAAGAAATTTTAGGGACATGGTGACGTCGTGGTGTCTTTATCTGAGAATTACGTAGTAGCCGCGTTGTTTATTTAAAATAGTATGGGCTGTGCAAAAAGTTTTTAATTTAATATAGCTCTAGCTTTTAGTGGAGACATTATTGGAGTTTTGTGGTGTGGTCTCGATTTTCTCGAAGAGACTTACATTTTCAGATGATCAATTTTATTATGCTACAGAAAATTAGATTTACAGCCTTTGATAGACGAACATTTTCGTGTACTACTGGAGTAATCTTAGGTTTTCTTCATCCAGCAGTATGTTACTTTATTAATTTATTAGGGAATTGAGTGTTTACTATAAAATGAAAATTGCCGCTTGCCTGAAGCACAAAGTTAGATTGTGTATGTAGGCCAACTGCCTTAGGCTCTCGGATACAGCTCACAGCTTGTTTAGGCTTTACAATCAAGCCCTCTCTTTGTTGTCTATCAAATATTTCTTACTAGTTGACTAAAACAATGGATTTTTAGCTTCTGCACTTTGCGGTTACGTGTTTCATGACACTGTTACTACTAGTTGGTCAAAATTTTATTACTTTATTCTTATATGCACAACTTTAGCGCATAAGGCGTACTTCACTCCTTATGGTATTTTCTGTCAGGCAACCTTTGGGTTAAGAAAAAAAAGTAATAAAATATGTACAAAAAAATAATCACAAACATTAGTGGTAAACTATAAACTACGGATATAAACAATACAATAAATAAGTATTCAAACTCAATCCAGTCTCACATGATTGCACATTTTACTGCAGCGGTTAAGGAGTAGGTCCTACCTACACAGTAGGTACACCTGGCCACTAGTGTTGCGCCGAGTACCTATCGTAGGATTCGATTCCCACCGTAGACAAATTTGTCACTTGTAACACACAATTAACACCGTAGAATTTGTGTATTCCATGGATATTTGTTTTGAGTCTACACTTTGTGTCAGTTAATTGTATGTTTGTGACATCACACCCATGATACAGGGCTTTTTCCCAAGTGCGTGAGCTGTCTTTTTCACAAAAAAAAAAAGGATACTAAGACATTGAAAACTACTTTTTACGGATTTTATCGCGTCATATTGATATTATTAATACCGATGTTTCGAATCCTTTACAGCGCCCATAGTCCACTGATTTTATCCAAGGCCACGAGTAGACAGTCTACTTGTGACCATGGAAAATCCGTAAACACTATATTCGCGTAAGAGGCAGAAATCAATACGATACTAAGAATTAATTTGTTCGTCTAGAAGGAAAAAATATGTCTTCAATTTATTTAACTCATACTCGCCTACATACTAACAAAGCTTTGTCAAACAAAACAATTCTCATACTTTACTTAAAACAAAAGAATATAAGTAGACAACCCATCATCTGTCCCCTCGGGTCATTTGCCAATGCAAAGAATGCTCACAAACCCGCGGCAAACATACAATTTCAAAGAAGAAAATGGTGAAAATGATCTATAATTATGTACAGATTAGCATTACTAATCATTTTGTTTACTTTGAATCGCTGATTCGCTAGTCGAATGAATTATACGGTGTTAACCTTTATTTAATTTATGCAAATTATAAGAGAGGTCCGTACTTATAATGTTTTATTGCGCAGTGGAAATTGTTATCTCTGTAAGTAATGATGTAGGATAGTACAATCTACTTTCAAAGAGATAGCTAACTATAAATTTTTATTAAGAATAATGACGTAATAATGTATAATGACGCACAAAAGTTTTTCCATTCTGATTTTATTAATTGAAATGAAATGTAAAATGTTTATTTGGCACAAACAAGACACACAGACTGAGGAATACAATTAAATTTTTGCAGTTTGTACGGGCCAACCGTACAATATTATTGCGCTTACGCAGCAAAACGCATTTGTCCCAATTTATACAAATTTCGCAATTTGATTCAGTTCGCGATTTGGTTCCAAGAAAGCCGCGCGTGCTCCATAAATCAAATCATTACTTACATTATTACTTGACTCCTATTATCAAACTATCAGGTGTGTAGTAACAAGACTACACAATTTATACTGTATTAATTTACTTTCATCATCTTCCAAGCCATTCCCCAACTATGTTGGGATCGGTTTCTAGCCTATCCAGATGCGGCTGAATATCAGTATTTTACACGAAATGAATGCTATCAGACCTCCGCAAGCCAATATCTGGGTAATACCCATATCCTGAGGGTAGACTGGTTGTCAGGCTTTTTGGGCTTCTGACTACCACTAAAGATTGTCATAGATGTTCTCACGACAGTACAGTATTAAATAACTTGAACTATTTATGTGTTTAAATATATAAATAATTTAATTCGTTAAAAAAAAACAGGTTTAATGTAATTAAAAACAGGATGTAATTAGAACGAAAAATTACCTGCCTCATTATCCTAGTGGTTGTAAGCGCAACTGCTATGCTTTAGGGCCTGGCTTCGATTTCCAGGTCAAGCAAAGCGTTATTGGATTTTTCTATGAAATTCTCAGCAGCTTGGAGTTTCAATTTTTTCCTGGTTAATAGCAATAAGCACGGCCCCCAATGCATTACACCTAAACATACCGGTGAACTGAGGAATACAGGCTTGAGGGTATAAAAAATTATCAAATTTTGATTTCTCGTACCTAAAATAAAAGTACTTACTTAAAAAAGTTTTTAATGAACCCATAAAACTAATACGAGGTTATGCATTTAATGTTGAAAGTTAACTGACATAATTCACACGAGCTAAACGCAACGGAATGAATAAAACTGAGAAAAATAACAGTGTAAAACATAAAACGGGTTTAGCACTGAGGTGTAATCGCTTGCTACTTAATAACTTTCAAGTTTAATAACCATGTTATAAGATTATATGGCGAGGGAAGTGTTCCTTTTGTATTTTCGTGAATTTATCATTAAGAAAGAAAAGAACTATAGTGGCTCTTATTATATCTATGATTGGTTAAAGTCAAAGTAAAACATTTTATTTCAATTAGACCATTACGGCACTTTTGAAAAGTCAAAACTAGTTGCACGGTTCCTAAAAGTAGGTCTTATGGAGAAGAACCAACAAGAAATTCCATAGACACTTTAAAAAAACCGTGATTACAGTGCTCATCAGCCCTTATTTTCCCGTGTATGGCACTTACAATTTGACACTTAGGATTTATTGATTTAAAAATCACTGCCTTATTAGCCTAGCGGTTATAAGTGCTACTGCCACGCTAGGTACGGTTCCCAGGTCCAGAAAAGTTTTATTGAGATTTTCTATGAAATTATTTTATTGCAAGAGTTGTATTCGACTTCTTTAAAGGGGTTTTGACAAACAATTTTGTACCTATTTGTTCTTAATCAGTCACTGTTGTCTATAACATTCTCGTTAGCAGCTCGGAATTTGGTGGAGAACCTATTGCCAGCGACAAACCAGGTACAATATAAATTGTGCCTGGTTTGTAGCTGGCAATAGGTTTTCCACCTACCACATGGGACCTATACGTACCGGCGCACTGTGGCTGTACATCTCTGCTTATTCTGTGAAATACATGCTTGATGGTATGGTTATGTTATGTCACCATACTGACCTTAAAATAGGCTTCTCCTATCTTTAACTATTTATTAGTCTTTTAAACTACGTTTATTAGAAAATTTTATTCAGATTCTTAATAGAATTATCATAACATAGATATCATAACAAAACTATACTAATAGAAAACCTAACATGTTTTTTGAGAAAGTCAGTCTGTCAACTTTTATCTAACTGTTCGTAAAGACTAAAGATTCAATCAACTAACAAACTAACTTGTTCATATAAACAATAACTCAATTCCCTTTTGGGACATTAGGCCTAAATAAAAGTAATAGAAATTCGAAGAGTAATGGAGAGAAATATAGGATACACCTCAAAAAATTTTTTTATCTTATTCTTGATATAAAATTTGAATACGAGCATTGATCTCCAAATGAGATAAACAATGTGTTGTACTCCTACCGAGGTTTCTTCATAATATTCTCAATGTACATGTCTTACAAGTCCGGTCATTTGTAAATGTCGTATTTATGCAGCACACAATGGCCGCCACCTCGGTTCACATGTCGGACCCCTCACTAATTAAAAAAAGACTGACGAATAAGACCGGCGATTTTTATCGCTCGCCGAATCATACATTCAAAGAAACTACGTAGGCGTTGTCTATCTCGCTTCCTTTTCTTACTGTCAGAATTTGAATAATCTATCTCTTTCCAATAAATCCTACTGTATTTTCATCCATTCATTAAACAAATTGTTTTTAGTTATTACCTGCTCATTTAAATTTGGAAAAATCACCGTTTCTCTTTTCTTCTGATACGGTAATGGTCTGTGAGAATTTGATAGTTCACCACTAAAAGATGAGATTCACTGTGTCACAAAAAAGGTCCAATTGTAGTAACTTTTACGAGTCGAGTCCCAAATTCTACTTGGTCTATAAAGAAATTGTGTTCATATTGTGGTTCGTCAGCGGCAAATGTAATTTGGCCCTGGTCCAGTGGTTAGACGTTGTAAATCGTAATCAAGAGGTCGACAGCGACAGTGTTTTTGTTTGAACATTACTGGTTTTGAAGATAACGCTTTTTACGGTCTTAATTATTGTTATAGCCGTGTTAAAGACCGGCGTGGCAAAGGCGTGATAATTATCATAATTATTATTCATTTCCTAGAAGACGCCAGATTTATGTGAACTGTCGTCTGTAAAGGCGATGTAGGTATCTTAAATCTTAAACCGACGAATTTAGAACCTCCTTTATTGAAGTCGGTTAAAAATAAGATAAATAATAGCTCTAGTCGTTTGTTTTAATTTGTTAAGTTAGCCTTGTTGGCTGATTAGGTACTCAGCCAAATGGCGAAAAGATAATTAAAACAGTCTGTTTACTTAGATTTTTGGCGGTCTGGTACAGACGCCTGATTTAAGATAGTCTTAACTTAAAAATGTCTACAAAAAATCTTAATGAAAATCTAATTCTAATTGGTTTAAATTCAAATTTTAAGTACATTAAGTTACAGAACGCAGTTATCAAGTCAACAGATCAGTTAAACACAAATTTAATGCTCTAATAAAGCAAAACACAGCTTTCAAATGTTAGAATAAATTTCTGAATCTAAGAACACTAACACTAAGCCTGACAAGCCAGTCTATCCTCAAGATATCGGTATTGCCCAGAAATTGGGTTGTGGAGGTCTGATGGCAGTTGCTTCGTGTAAAATATTGAGAATCAGCCGCATCTGGTTAGACTGGAAGCCGACCCAATATAGTTGGGAAAGCTTGGAGGAAGAAGAATACTAATTTGACGTCATAAAGTATATACATATATTATGTTATGTGATGCTGAAAACACGTAAAAAATAATCTTAATATAGGTATCTAAATGGATGTTTGTTGGTTCATCCTCTTTGCGTTACCTACACCATTCGACAAAAAAAATTGCCATTGTGTACTATAGTTAGACACAGCAAGCTTTTTATAAATTCGGTCATTGCCTATATCAGAGTTGGTTCTAAGATTAACGGGCTGTAAATTAATCAAAAATAATATCAACATACCACCACGCCTATATTTCCCGAAGGGTTAAACAGAGGTGTGTCAATGTACATCTACACTTGGCCGATATGTATATGTCCCATATAAAATAGAGCGAGCCAATTGTTACTACTCCAAACTCTGAGCTGCTACTGAGAATTTTATAGAAACACCTAATAACACTGCTTGACCTTTTTTTATAGTACGGAAAGTCTTCATAGATTATAAGCACCCGGGGAGGAGGCAGGGTATGTTGCACTATGTATCGACTAAAAACCGCACTTTTCTTAACTTGCCTTATAGTCATGGCTATGGGATCCGTGAAATTCGCCACGAAACACTGCTTGACCTTGACCAGGTCCTGCTAGGATAACAGTAGCATTTACGAATACTAGACTAACAAGGCAGTTTCAGAGCATACATAATATCAATATCCCGTTAATGAAAGGACTTCGCAGTCACTCAGAATTTCTGAGTCTCAAATCTATAATTAATTCTGAACCTTAAGAAACACCGCCTCCATTGCCTATATCAAACAGACTAATTCATGAAGCTCGAATCGTTCCTAGAAGGGGCGACGTAGGAGACCGACCAGGGATATTGTATCTTATCCCCCTAATAACATGCAAGCTTATTAATATGCATAACACAAGGATAGATCGTGAACTATCACCAATACAGACGAGGGTAATTTTAGTTTGAAACTTAAACCAGTATTCTGGAACAGATTATATTATAACATAACTATAATATACGGTCGCGAGGATACTAATTGTAAATAGATCTTTTAAAGACACTTTTACAAGAAAATATTTAATTAATAATACTAGATGGCGCCGGCATTTCCTAGCTGACGAACTCTGAGAAGAAACGCCGAAACAAACTCGGAGAATCATGGTCTCTTTGAAAAAATAGTATATTATAATTCAGCAGAGCAATTTCAAATGTACATTTGGAATTGGATTTGTGCCCGGTTAATGGCAATAGGTTCGCCAATAGATCATGAAAAATTTGTTCATCGCTTGAACAACTTTCTAGAAGCTTTACTATAATGAACATAGAATCTTACATATAGGCCTTGTTTCTTGTGGCATGTTTAATTTATTCCATATTAAATTCAACATCAGTTTGGTAGCAATGTGTTTGGTTACATGACGTGTGTCAGCTGTTATATTTCCAAAACATTTCATAATATCTATATAATTGCTATAATACTTAAATTCCACAAAAGAGGCAGAGATCTAAATTGTACTGTTCTACATTATATCTGCTCTACAGGGCTCACAGTGTTATGTTGTCTATAGTATGTAATTTTTTATTACATACCATTAAATATTTGGTCTCAGTACAAGGTGTGGATTAAAATGAAAACTAACTGGAAAGAAATATAATCTCCAAGCTGGTACCGACAATTTTCTAAACAGTACTTTGTCATTAGGATTTTGCCTAAAATGTAAACCGAATGTCGGACAAAAATTCAATACAATAAAAAATACATGAATTGAAGCAATGTTATTAAGATACCTTCTGGCAATAAATGATAACAAATATAACAGGACAACAAACTAAAGAAATTAGAAGTGAACCTTTTATGTATTTTCCTGTAGAAACTATTCTAGTCATATAAATAACATCGGCCATAGACACATTCTCCGAAGACATTGCAAAAAATATCTGTTCACGTCGACTCATTTGTTCTAAACATAACATTCAGTTAATCATTAGTCGCAGATCAGTAATTTCATCTCAAACCTGCCATTATGTATTATTACTTTCCTTCAATCTACGTAGATCAGACATTGAATATTCAATACTGTTCTTGATTAGCTAGAAATCATCTTCTAGTAACAATATAAATTTGATTAAATTCTCGTAAATTTTCAATTTAATCCTTACATTAGAATCTCCAATCATAACTGAATTGAAGTGATCAATGCGTATTATGTTGTCAAATTGCATTGCAGAACTTATAAATTTACATTACTTAATTTAAAATGTCTGTTGCAGTCTCTAATCACGCGAATTACCTTATAACATATGGCATGGCGTTATAACAATCCTAAATCGCCTTTGGATCTTGTTTGTTCTTTAGCTAAGCTATAATTAGGCGGCGTCTTGTTAGTCCCAATCCTGCTCAGGCTTTCAAATTAAAAGGGAATTGTCAGTTCGGCCCGGCTGGCTTCGACCGCAACTTACAGTTATTAACGATTCCGGTACAGAAAATATTTTACTTCCACGTTCTTATTAAAACTTGTTTTCGGCCCTTTCTGTTCTATCTTCACGGATTGGTGCAGAAATAATATGGATGCGTCTTTAACTATTATTTTTATTGATCGTTTATTATTTTGTGTTTTACCATAATTATATTTTGTATCTATTTGTTAAATAGCACTAATTAATATTGCCTATTCAAGATAATTAAATTTTGATGATAATCATTAATTTAAAGAAAAAAGAAATTAAAGGGTAAAACGCTTTCGGGTCTGTTAAACAAACATTAACTCTGTTACTCTAATAATGTAGTGTAATTTTTTACACAATCAAAGCAATAAAAATGATTTACGCACCTATTTGTCAATACTTAAGTCCGTGACTTTGAAAAAAATTGCGACTCAGGTGTGGCAAAGTGATTTCGTAAAGCCATTAATTCTTCTTTTGACACTTAACTGTTATATTTATCTTTTAATATTAAAACTTAAGGAATCGTAATAGCTTATTAATATTTTACTGTCACATTAATCTACACAAATAGTTGTTCGAACTCAATTTATTTTTTTGGAATTGATATCGACAATACTAATAAAAATAACCTAATATGAAAAGGACTATCTTTGAAAAATAACAAATTCTCAGTTTTTGGTTTACCGTCTCAGTTATAGCTTTAATGGTAATGGTTTGATTCGACTCAGTTCTCTCTCAATAACTTATACAGTACTAGTTGTGTAGAATTTATTAACCGCCTAAGTTGTAACGCTATAAAGTACTAGAACAAACAATATGCCTTAGATTGGTTCTACTAATAATTTTAATAAAAAGACAAAGTGGGTGTAATTTTACATAATTATTCTATATTGATTTAGTTAATTTATTAACGAATTAGTAAAAAAAAAATATAAAAACGTGATTTGTATAATGACAAGAATGTTCGGTAAATGATAAACGATAAAATTAAGATCTATTATAATGATCATTAAAAAAATAAGATGTTGATTGAGCAAGTGAAACAAATCATTGATTAATTCATTAATGATTGACGATGATGAATACAGAAAACTAAAATAAAATAATTGTAACGCTGTCTTATCCACACTATTACCGCAGTATGTAATTTTATTTTTTGGTCGCTGCCTAACCCATATTCGTGTGGCGTCGTTACCCGTCAGCGTCGGCGAGGGCGCGCAATTATGTAATTACGTGTTAGGAGATCTGTTTTTATCACGTCCACCCTTGTCTATTGGTTGATAATTGACCTCTTGTTTTGAACGTAATTCCGCGCTATTATACTTAAGTAGTTTTAAAAAAATGAGCATTCCAACCATATGTTAGGCTTAGGCTTTAACACCGCTTACGTTTTATTTCGATTTATGTTTTCGCACGATATTAGACGTGGGGTTTTCGGATCACTGTTTGAAATGAAATGTCCTTACATAACTACTTGGATAAGTTTATAAGCACATTTTTTTAATATACTATTGCGTAGTTGTAGATGCTAGCTACTCGTATAATTATGTTGTGTACAATATTATTAAATGCTCAAGCCTTTTTCCGTCTTTCCTCTAGGAATTTCGGAATTGGACAACATTTTTTATTGCCTATCCTTTGTAGACATCGCACGTGATTTATTTCGTATTTGATTCCCGGGAGGAGCACGCGTACGGGTAAACATGTAAACATCGAGAAAAAATGTTTATTCCCTTCTACTTGTGTTAAATAAAATATCGAGGTTGAAATAATTTCGTCAATCGGATTTTTTTATCGTTTACTTGAATGCGTTTGACCCTAATCTTGTCTGATGAAAAGCACAAACAAGGTCTAAGATGGGATTCAATTAGGTGTATATGTTACAAACAAAACTTTTATCCGGTGAAAGCCAATTTTGAATAAGGATCAAACCTTAAATTTCTTCACAATTAACAACGCCTAGGTGGGACATTTTACACAGCACCATCTAGTCCCTAACTAAGTTGGCTCGAGCGAAAGAGTGGTTTTAAATAGAATAGCCAAACCCGTGAATGTGGTCATGTCAACTAATTAATACTATCTTCCAACAAAATTAATTCCAAATCCATTAATTTACATAATAATAGATAATATTTATCTTTACAACTAGTTCTGTTATGTTTCTACGTAGTTATAATTATAATCCTTAAGTCTGGCTTTAATGATTCCAGTTAATCTCAGGCTCCGGCTTAATATTCATGGAAACGTTTAATTTTGAATATTGTTTATTTATCTACTACATAGCCTTCAAAGTAATAACTTTCAGTTTGACTAAGGTCAACATGGTACCTTCCTACAGAATATGTAGAAAAATACTTGTTTGACGATGCAGAGGGTTAAATTAAAATTCCCGTAAAACAAAACAAGGAAAAAGACTTTCAAAACGAGTCGTTAACTCGAAAATTGTTCAACGTATTTCAACACTCCGGCATGTTTATTTTTGAGGAGGTTTTGCTAATTTCTGTGAGGGCACAAGATAATTTCGGTGGCCATATGGCGTTAACAATAGGGCAGGGTCAATAACATGTGTAAGCATCCCGTCAGTGGGACGTCCCACTTGCTCGCGATGACCTAACGTTCGTCCATTTGTATTGTATAGAGCTGTTGTTACGGAGTGTGTCGTCGTATAAGTTAGTGTGATAGTAGATAGGAATAAAAGTAATGTACGGTGATGATGATACTTCGGACTTAAAACATATCCAAGTTCAGTTGTACGCTAAAGATATGTTTCGATTTTTCAATTGCTCTGTCCCCATTCCATATTTTCCAAAATAATTTACCTGTTAGACGAAAATACCTATGTGCTTTACATGAACTACCATGTGTATTCATGAATAATTTTGGCTTGTCATAAGCGCGATAGGTACGCTTGATGTCTTGGGTTCGGTTCCCAAATCAAGCAGTGTTATTTTTCTTTGAAAATCGTAATTTATGACCGATTAAGGACAATAAGCTCGCTCCCTGTTACATTCGACTTAAACGAGAAGTGTTGCTGTACATTAGTGAACACCTCTACCAAACTATTCGGGGAATACAGGCAACACGGTGCAGTTATATGTAAGTTAAAACTTCTCATCATCATTATAATTACGTCCTCAAGATGAAGCTACATTTTAATCACAATAAAACTGTAATTTCGTGGACTTCCTGATTAAATTTACTTCAATGCCTAACATTTTGTATTTTTTAATTAAAGTGGAGATGGTCGTCTTATCTTTTCCTATTATATAATTCCTAAGACTTTTAGAATAATTTCCGGTACTATAATGAATTACTATTAAGAGTATCTTTTTAAAATACACCAACTGGTATTATCAACTCTGTATTATTTCTCCCTCCTTATAAACTCCATTACAGCAGGTCCAATCAAAAAATCATTTTTTACGATATAAATTCGACCGGACACGGCTCATACTCGAATTTAAATGACTTACAAAGTTGTTATAATAATGGATGATCATCTATATAGGATATTATAAACACTGTTTATTATAAACTGACTTTTGTCAACGGTTTTGCTTGTACAAAAATATTGAGATATGTTTTTTGATATTTTATTATTTAATGTAACTTGCCAGGACAGTCTGTAAGAAGCTCTTTTAAAAAAATATATTAGTGTAGAAATCAGTGACTGTAGTCAATTGTTTCGAAACTGTTCTGGTCGCATATCATCTGAGACCCCAGATTTGATCAAGATTAAAATTGACTATGTCCTTTCCGTGATGGAAGTTTCCTCTGAACAAAGTATCGTTATCATCCTCTTCTCGGGAATTGAAGGACACAAACAAACATGTTTTAATACTTTATAATTAGATTTTTTTCATACAGAAACATTGATTTCGATTTCTTTTTTTACTAGGCTGACGTACCTATATTATGGGACACTTGGGTAACTAGTAATGGATTACAAATATGTTGTTCTTTATACTTAAATATAGCTACTTACGAGTTTTAGTGTACGCAATATACGTGATCCACAGGGTAAAAAGGAGGATAAAATCTTTTACACCTGACTAATAACCGCTTTAATTCTTCATACATACACACATACCACTACGCCTAAATTCCCCGAATGGTTAGGCAGAGGTGTACCAATTTACACCCACAGTTCACCGGTATGTTTAGGCCCCATATCTTAGGAGGCGGTCCTATTCCCATAAACCGGACACAAATTAAATCTCCAAGCTGCTACTGAGAATACATTGCTGGACCTGCGAATCGTGCCCAGAATCTCTAGCATCGCAGCGTCGCAGTCGCGCTTAGGACCACTAGACTAATGAGGCAATTTAATTCTTCATAGTCCCGTTTTTATAACACAAGCGATCACACGGTGACACAAAACGAAGCAGTTGTCACCCATATTCGATATTGATGATAGCATAACACAGAATAAATTAATATAGCCTGAAAGCAATGTGTAGTAAAATAATCGTCTATGACATAGGCCGTTCTATAAACAAATAGTCATCATCATCATATGAATCGTTTTAACCGTCGACGCAAAAACGACGGGGTGTTATAAGTTTGACGTGTCTATCTATCTGAGGCATCGTAGCTCCCGAACGGATGAACCAATTTTTATTTTGTCTGAAAGGTGAATTAGTCGGGAGTGTTCTTAGCTATGTTTGATGAAAATGGGTCCAAGATGGCCGCCGGCACAAAATCGCGGATTACATATTTTTTCACAACTCCCTCAATATGGACTGCTCAACTCAAAGCTACTATGGCTCTTTCTACAAAAGGCCACTTCAGATTTGCCTACATTGTAAAACACATACACATAATATGATAAACACTAAATACTGTTAATGTCTGGACTTTAAAAGAGACCATGATTCCCTGAGTTTGTTTCGGCGTTTCTTCTCAGAGATCGAGAGGAAACGCGCGTGCCATCTGCAGGCGCGTTTCCTAACTGTTCTAATCTAGTATTAATTAAATATTGAAAAAGTCTTTAAAAGATCTATTTACAAAAATAAATATCATTTATCATTTATGGATACCAAATAAAAGGGCTTGACTAGTAGAATACTATAATACACTATAATGAATTTCAAATCGTGTCGGGGGTTTTTGAAATTTTTATTTTTAGTGTAAGAGATTTTCCATTTATGTTTCACTAGATGAACACTGCGCTTGTGTATTAGGGACCCGCATTCCCCCAGGAGATGAAGTCCGTTACATAAGCCTCCTCACAACGCCGGCAAGTTCGCGTGTCACGCAACCTTAGGTTATAATAAACCAACTGCGGTCGCAGTGATACTAAAACCGCAAATAATAATTCCCAATTATATTGAGGTCGGCTTCCAGTCTAACCCAATGCAACTGAATATCAGTGTTTTACACGAAGAGGCTGCCATCATTGATGACCCTAAATTATGGTCAAGATACACATAGGCTGATGCATGCGTGCCGTCGGGTGTACTGATCTACTCAAAGCCGCTATGACTCTTTCTTCAAAAGGCCGCTTCAGAAAGTGCCCTGCATTGTAATACTCATATATTTGCTATTAAGTACAATGTCTGAACTTTAAAAGAGACTATGATTCTCTGAGTCGTTTTCGATGTTTCTTCAGAGGTCGTCAGTTAGGAAATGCCAGAGCCATCTAGCTAAAAAAATTAAACTGGCTTGTAAAAATAAGCAGTGATAGCCTTGTGGTATGACCATTGGACTGACAACTCAAAGGTCTCGAGTTCTAATCCAAGGTACGCACCTCTGACTTTTCGAATTCATGTGCGTATTAATAATTAATTATCACTCGCTTAAACGGTAAAGGAAAACATCGTGAGGAAACCTGCATGCCTCAGAGATTTTCTCGACGACGTGAGAAGTCTGCCAACCCGCACTAGGCCAGCGTGGTGGACTATAGCCTAGTCCCTCTTAATCTGAGAGGAGACCCGTGCCCAGCAGCGGGACAGTATATGGGTTGATGATGACTTGTAAAAGTTAAAAGTAGTAAGTTGTAGTTAAGTTGTAAAAGTGTCTTTAAAATATCTATTTACAGAAATAAATATCATTTAACGTTATTTAGCGAAGGAAAAATTCGACGATAGTTAGCGAAGGTAGTATCGTTCGACATTAAACTAACTGTAAAGTAAGTTGTGTCGGTTGAAAAGAAAGCTTTTCAATAGGTGTTACTGACGTCACCATAAAGACGTAAATTCTGAATGTGAAGGCAAAATTCGTCATGGCGGGTGGGACTCAAGGTGGCTTAGCGGTCATAGCGTCTGGTGTACCTAACCAGAAGACGCAGGTTCGAATCCTGCCCGCGGTCGAATTTTTCCTTCGCTAAATAACTTTAAAAATCTTAGCATGGAAAATGCCAAAAAAAAAAAACCAAAAAGATAAATATCATTTATTCAACAACCCAATTTCTGGGTAATACGATATCCTGAGGATAGAGTGGGCGTCAGGCTTCATCATTAAACATTAAAGACTGCCATAGATATAATAACAACCCGGGACCGACAGCTTTATGTGCTCTCCGAGACACAGAGAGATCTCGAACGGTTAAGAATGGTCACCCATCCACAGACTGGCCGTGGCTAGGGCAGCTTAACCTTGCAGATAGGTTGATCAGCGGAGTTATTACTTAGCCACGAGCCCCCCCTAAAAACAAATAGCCTACTTACTGTTTATTTATTCAAATTGGAAGCTGACATTTCTTTCGGTCACAGCGTCATTTAGCATTAATTTAGTTTGATTAATTAGACTGAAATAGGGAGGTTTTAATGGTAATCAATGTATTTGTTTCAAACTAATTAGTTTCGAATGTTTGCGAATATAACAATAGAGTTTGAATAGAGTATTGATTAGCTTATTCGTGAAGTGATCAAAAACGATGTAGGTACACACCGTGCTTTTTATCGCCTTACAGCCAAAAAGAAATTATTATTACTACTAGATATGTGATAATGACTAAAGGTATTCTAACATTTTATATCAAATCTAGAAATATTTATTTATGTATCGTTTATTCGTGTGGGCATAATGACAGAGATTTGTGTGTGGAGTTGAGTTTACATTTATGTTCGTGTTTCATCATCAACCCATATACTTTCCCACTGCTGGGCACGGGTCTCCTCTCATATTGAGAGGGATTAGGCTATAGTCCACCACGCTGGCCTAGTGCGGGTTGGCAGACTTCACAAACCGTCGAGAAAAATCTCTAAGGTATGCAGGTTTCCTCACGATGTTTTCCTTCACCGTTTAAGCGAGTGATAATTAATTATTAATACACACATGAATTAGAAAAGTCAGAGGTGCGTGCCTTGGGTTCGAACTCGAGACCTTCGACTTGGCAGTCCAATGGTCATACCACTAGGCTATGACATGTTTGTGTTTACCATGCATAAAATATCAGACATCTAATGTGTCTTATAAATTACATACCTCTGTCGGAATTAAGAAGGCGTGTAAAGGAGCAGCTCGGTGTCATCATAATCCAACTTTTGCAACCATTCAAACAGTTTCTTTTTACACCATTGCTTGGAAAGGGGGTAAATTGTGAAAATTTCATTTAATTTATTATATAGATGGCCACCCAGAAACTTAAAGTGACGATGGGAAAAAGTTGTAAGTGATCGTACAATTGGGCATATTGCATATTTACGTCGCCTATTTTCAAAAGCTGAGGGACTATAATGAAGTTGGGAATGCTTTCGTGGAGTAGTATTGAGGATAAATAACAGCCTTACCGTTAAAACACCGGTAAGTTTATAGAGGTCTTTAGTCGGGTGTAAGAATGACAAGAAATTTCCCACCTTTAAAACTGCCCTCTGTGCACGCTCAAGTTTCAATATTGATGTTTTCATACGAAACGAAAACATCAATATTGAAACTCGAGCGTGCACGCGTGCGTGCCATTGACACGAATAAGAAAAATTTATTGTAAATAAAAATCCATAATATTAAACGCTAGTATACGGCCAATTTATATCTTTATCCGATTATGTTAGCTGAAATCAAAATTCATCATTTTTTATAAACGCGAGCTTTAAATTTAAACACAACATTAGTTAATGCGGCCACAGACTAATTTAGGTATTTAGCATTAATTCAGCTTAATTAGTACTATGGGACTGAAATTAGCAGAATCTGATTGGTACCTATTGTATATTTTTGGTTTGTTTGTTATTTGTAGTATTTTTAACGCATTAATTCTGTAAAATTATTAATCCGGCAATATCAATTGTTTGATGTTATAGTAAAGTATTGCATCACAAATTGCTATAATAAATCATTAAAATTAGACAGCAAAAAGGTAATTAATCAAGAAGATAATAATGTTTTAGATCGCTTTCTTGCTTATTTCTATTTGATATTTTCTATAAATATTTCATTGTTATCTGCTCCGAAAGCGGATTTAAAAATAGAACACAACAAAGCCATCATTAAATACAGAAATATTAAAAACACAAAATCTCTACTTAAAAATAGAACCTCCGAGTCTAATACTCGAATAAATCCTCCTTAACAAGAACAAAAGACAAACCTCAGGGAGAGAACACCCGCGTAATCCTACGTCTTTACAAAAATAATGCAACCACAATATTATTTGGCTAGGTTAGACATAACAATGGTTGTACAAGTATAGGGTGGTAGAATATGAAATATCTTTGGTGGTTACATCCCAAATTCGTGTTCCTCAAAATATTCATAGAGCTTATTCTCCTGAGGAATCGGTGCGTCTTGATGAAATGTTCGCAAAGAGATATTTATGAAAATGTTTGTGTTTTTGTCCCTTATTTTTGTGTTCTCGTGAGAGTAATAACTGGTACGTTTTTTTGTGATTCTTAGATAGTCCTTATATTTTATCATGATTTTGATATTAGAAAATCAATAGGTATAAGCACTTTTTCCAATTTGTAATTAAAAAAACTTTCAAGGTCTTCTACATTTTATACCAAAGTATGTTTTGAGGGCTTATATCTAAAAATAATATTTTCAAGCAATTAACTAAGTATTATAGAAGAGTTCATTAAAATTTAATTTCGTCTTGTTCAACTTACAGAATGGCAACGTTTCGAAGTAGTTTAAAAATTAAGTTTTAGTATCCTCATAACCATACTTATTAAAATCCATTATTGTAGTTTGCAAATTTGCTCTTATTTATTGAACTAATCATAATCATTTTTCATAGTGTACTGAATAAACACAGTGGGCGAATGCCCACTGTGCTTAAAAAATATGCCAAAATCAAAATTTACTGAGAACCTTCAATCAATAAAATGGAGTACCCCAAAATCTACTCAAAAACTATCTAGAAAAACTAACAAAAGCCATTCCAAGTAAAGCATATGTAACCATACAAGTGTGTTTTACAGGTTCCTAATTTATTAGAAAAAAAAAAAGGTAATAATCCCTATGTATCTAAATACATTTTCCTAAAATAATTTATTTCAATAATTAAGCACCCCAAAGAAAGCATAAAAAGTTATAATGTTTTTGAAATATAATAATTATGATTCTCTATTTTAACTTAAAGTTATTCTTATTGTATACGCTTTTTAGGTATACAATTAAACATTAATTAATTATAATAATAAAAAAAATTAATACGTATTTTTTTACAAATCTTTCGTTTCAATTGTTTTCTAGGTGTCAAAAAATATATTCTTTTAAAATAAAACAAGTAAATACTCTTTTGTGAAGAGTACTCACAAAAGAGTATATTATAGGGCGTGAACACTTATTTTTCGTTCAGCCTGTATAAAAAACTACTTTGCAGATTTTCCTGGCATAATAATGACGATATTTTAAAAAGAAATACTGTGGTTATAAAGAAGGCGTTGTCTTGGGACTAGGCAGTGTAGGTCAGAGGTCCCGAGGTCCGGATCGGACCAAAAGAATACATAATTCACGGAGCTTCCAATGTTGTAAATATTGAAAGGATTTTTTTACGCTGCCCTGAATTATCTTTCATATATTTCATGGGTCGGATAGTTCATGCCAGGTCAGACAGATTCAGGTCATGCTTAAATTGACTTCGCTAAATATTGTAAAAAAAGAAACAGTTTTGTTTTAAGAATTAACGGACCTGTATTTCGTAATGAGGACAATTAGAAAGAAAATTACGCAAGGGTATTAATAATTTTCATAAAAAAACGACTTCAGGTGCGTGCAAATCAAAAAGGTCCGTAACAGAGACACCTTGTGAATTATTTTGAAATAGCTGAATTGAGGTTTTAAATTCTAGTTTGCATGTAAATCGGAACAGATCGATAATTTAACCCTTATCTCACTGACATAAATCTCAGACGTCGTCTTGGAAACGCATAAAACTCTCACTTAATTTACCGTCATAGATAATTATACAACTGCAAATTATCCTAACCGTGCTACGCCTCACGTTTGCACCGAATCGTTGTTTATCTTTAATCACCCTTATTTTTCCCTTTCACCCCTTTCTGGTACCCTGTAGCGCAGGATTAGGGTACCTAAATTACGGTCAAGTCGCCGGATAAAAAACAAAAATAAAATCCGACAAGTAAAAATAAATTGTTGGTTGTTTAATTAAATCAGGGGATACTTAATTGTTGGCGCTAAGTATGGTCGAGTATACTCTTATCTAAAACCCTGTTTCAGCTGTAATAAAGCTTTAAAACGCTCGTTATGTAAATTATAGAATTATTATTAAATGGGTAATTGGAGGTTCTAAATTCATACCTTTTTTATTTTATATGGTTTCAAAATGCTTCGTATTATGCTACTGGTATATGCTCCTGTTAAATGTATCCTGGAAGTATTAATATGTTTTTAAAATCTCTTATACATTTTTAACTGACAAGATAGTATGTGCAATGTCTAAATTCTGGTCGAGTTACACAATGACTGATGCATGTGTGTCGTCGGCTGGAACTGGTCTACTTAAAGCCGCTATATCTCTTTCTTCAAAAGGTTTCATACATTCCCCTGCATTGTTATCAGTCCAACATTTGCTACTATTCTATGTCTGAACTTTAAAAGAGACTATGATTACCCGAGTTTGTTTCGGTGTTTCTTCCCAGAGGTCGTCAATCTGGAAATGCCGGAGCGATCTAGACTAAAAAAGAAATGTAAACATTGACTTGTAAAAGTGTCTTTATAAGATCTATTTACAGAAATAAATATCATTTATAATTTACATAAAATGACGGAAGGAATATGAATCAAAGTTAAATATGAGATCATGATAAACTTCTTTTCATCACGATAAGCTAACTGTATTAATAATAATTCTTTATTTAAATACCCATTCACAGTCATACCCTCGTAACCAACAAATTCGCAGATGTAGCGATAAAACCTTCGTATTTGCAAACGTTTTAGAGAAAAATTTCCCAGTTAAACACTCTGAAGAGGCTTCCCATTGAAGATCGAGATATCTCCGTCAACACCAAAGGCGTGGACACTGGAAACGGAATTATGCGGCCTCACGCAGCAGGATTCTATAACCCTTCCAACCTAACTCATGATTTCGCTTATCTCATATTGGGATCGGTGAATTTAAATACGATTTTGGCGAGCTCACCCCGACATTACGCGTTTTGCTTGTACACGCAAATTTAGGGGCCCCACGGTAATGTCTTGAGGTGTTTCGAATTGTTTGAGTTTCTTTCAAAGAGATTTTATCCAGATAGGGATGGATTTCTTTTCTTTGCGCTTAAAATATAAAAATAAAAGGGAAATACGAAAGAGGTTTTAATGTTGAGCGTATTACGTAATGGGGTCTAAGTTTCTAACGCAAAGGGCAGATTGAAAAGGAAGATTATTCAGCAGCAAATAAATAATATTAAAGACACTAACAAAAGAAATATACTCAATAGGAAATTCTTTCGAGATTTTGTCTGTAAGAAAATATATAGCGCGATATAAAAATACACACGTAAAGTGGTAAATCTTTCTATACATTTACATCTAGATGCTGTTTTGAATAAGAAAGACGTAAATAAAATGCATCAGCTATTTATCGACACCAAGCTGTGAGAATCAGATCAGGAAAATGACTGATTTAATGGCCGTATATGCGAGCTATTGTGAAGTCTAAATCCTGATATGAATATTGGCCAATAACTCACAATGACGCGGGAATGGATTGCCAATTTGCGTTAATACTACAAAGCCTTACTAAACTACAGTAGAGCGTACTCTATAATATTGTACTTATTTTGTAAGTACCTCCTTATGTAAACATTCTTTAAGAAAGGTATACTTGGAGCAATTCCACTCAAATTGGAGCTGCCCGACTGGGGAAGTACCTCCACCTTGCAGAAACTCGAAGTGAATTAACACTGCTTTAAGCTGTGTTTTATTCCTTAAGGTTGCCAGTGCTACTCGAGGAAACGTTGTGTTGGCAGTGGGGGGAGTTTGACCCTTAAACTGCCAACCCTACTATTCCTTTTTTGTTTTACAGGGTCGGCAACGCGCCAGTGATACCCCTGGTGTTACAAGCATCTATAGGCAACTGTAACCGCTTACCATCAGGTGGGCCGTATGCTTGTTTGCCATCTTAGTGGTATAAAAAAAAACTTGCAACCGGTGCGCGTTTGAACGAAGCCAAGTTATATGGCAAAGTAGTAGCATAGTGTCCATTCGTTTCTGGTTATATTCACGTAGAAAAAGTTATGAGTGTATTTTTTCCGTGATCTTAATTCACTCACTCGTTTGCCAATCAATAAATTTGGCTGCAAAGTTTTAAGTCGCAGTCAACTCCTGAGCATATGCATTGGAAATTAAAAATACAATTGACGATCACGAACCATCTCGGAAGCGTTTATGATCCAATTATAGTTAATATTTACAAACATACACTGACGCCTTTTTCTCATAAAGGCAGAAACAAAGGAACGCAACTTGCTACGATTCGTGCATACACATGCAGGTTGCAAATACTACGCACCTGACCTATTTGGAGAACCCACCAATAAGATCGGTGTCTTTCTGGAGTGTCACGCGTAATACATGCGTGATGGTATTCATATAATTAAATATATTTTGTAAATTAATGTAAAAATTATGTCTAAATTGTGTAGGTATAACTATTTTCATACCGGGTCATTATACGCCTTTGTTAATTTTAAAAGCACGGGTCTGCGTCAACTTTTAACGTTAATTATTGCATGTAATAAAATTTTAATGAACCCATTGAAGAATGGAATCGCCCGGTAGTTATTATTTAATTATCGCCCGTATGTATGATATTCGAACGACGATATTATCTTTATACTGATGAAACAATCCTCAGTGTTATGTTATTTTCTTTTTGTGGAAGTTTAAATATAATATAGAAGTTTAAATATAATATTATACTTTAAACTTATTTTTATTTTATTAAGTATTAATTATTCAGTTTAGACATAATTATAATGATTATTGTTCCATGTAAATATACCGCTAACTGCCCATTTGACTTTTCTTACATGATCCGTGTCCATCCAATCATCAAATTCAACTGTCAAATTGTACCACTTTAAGTTTATTTTAATAAATAAATGTAAGTATATTACCACGCTTCTCAGTGTACAATAAAGAATACTCTATCTATCTATATTTACAGTAATAGTAATGTATATTCCCCAAAAAGGTTACAAATTTTAGTTACAAGGTACTTGTTGGATAATTATCACAACTGTTAGGTTAGGGTTTTATACCTATTTTATATCATAATTTTAAAGTAAATACACATAATGTAAATTAAACTAACTGTCTTTTTGTATATTTTTGGCATTTTCCATGCTAAGATTTTAAAGTTATTTAGAAAAGGAAAAATTGGACCGCGGGCAGGATTCGAACCTGCGTCTTCTGGTTAGGTACACCAGACGCTATGACCACTAAGCCAGCGCAACTTACGTTACTGACGTCACCATAAAGACGTAAATTCAGTATGTGAAGGAAAAATTCGACATGACGGGTAGGTGTCGCGGTGGCTTAGTGGTCATAGCGTCTGGTGTACCTAACCAGAAGACACAGGTTCGAATCCTGCCCGCGGTCCAATTTTTCCTTTTCTAAATAACTTTAAACTAACTGTTTTACTCACCTCCAAAAAGGGAATTCTAATATTCCTATTAGTTTTATTTGACAAAGGGTACCGGTACGTCTTTCCCCAGGATGTAGTCTATATTATCTCCTTTGTTTATCCATATTACTTAAGGTTTTTGTCGTTGACTGTAATCATGGCATCACTGCGGGTAGACTTGAACAAAATAACTAAAGTATAAACACTTGAAATATAACATTTTTAATAAATACACAATGAATTTTCCAACAGCTTTAGCTCAACTTTATACTGGTTGCTGAAATATACGCGAATTTCTTATTTTTTTTTTTTAAAGAAGTAAGTACTACTCACTTACCCTTTTTGAAAGACATCACTATTATCATCAGAGCCTTTTCCCTATGTTGGCTTCCAGTCTAACCAGATGCGGCTGAATATCAGTATTTTACACGAAGCGACTGCCAAAAGACCTCCGCAACCCAATTTCTGGGCTATACAATCATATCCTTAAGATAAACTGGTTGTCTTTTTGGACTTCTTACTACCTCTAACTATTGACATAGGTGTTCGTATGATAACCGGGACTGACGGCTCCACGTGCTCTCCGAGGCACATAGCACACCGATTAACACTAACAAGCGCAATTTAACTTTGCAGATCAGCGTCGTTCCAATACGGTCAATGCGGCATCCTCTCCCGAAGTTTACAAAACTGTACAAGTCTTTGCAAAATAACTTTACCTTAGAAGAGGTATTTAAAGTTACAAGATATTAAACCTTTTACTGCAATACAAGGGGAATATATTCTAAGAACGACATGCTCGTTTCTGTTATGGCTATAAAACATTTTATTTCCATCGACTGTCATTCCCGTAGTAGTTTATGTGAGTTTAGGCGCGTATTATTTATAGCAACTGTTCCATTTATCATGCAAAGCTTGTAAAATAAAATGAACGACATTAAGTTATCGTTTTGATGTTTCGATTTTTAAGTGCCATTTGTGCCTATTTGTAAAATCATGTTGTCATTTTAGGGTTAAAGTATTCCGATGATTCAGTATTTCGATCATGACAATTGTAATGAATTTATTCTTTTGGCATCTGAAGACCTTATTATTAGATATTCGATAAGGATACTCGTATCATTAACTGCCTCATGCCTCGATTTTATGCTAGAGGTCCTGCGTTCAATTCCCAAGAGCAAAGTGTTATTTGTGCACAGATTGAGAGAAGACCCGTGCCCAGCAGTAGGACAGTATACCTATGGGTTGATGATGAATGAATGAAAAATGGCAATAGAATAGACTCCCGGCTATTACATGGGAGCTAAACATTCCGACGAACTATGGGTGTATATTAGTACACCTCTGCCTAACGCTTAACTCCTTAAACATACAGGGTGTGACGGTATGTTATTATTGATCATACTGAGCACTCTCAAAACGACTTGATCGATTTAAAACATAATTATGAGATGCTGATTTGTATGACATCATACAACGCCGCTATTATTGTAACTAATCAGATTTTTTAGTAAATACTGGATAAGACATAGGTACTAAGAACTTGTAAAAAGGATTATTTCTGAAACGCGTTTACGTAAAAATGCAGAAGAGGCAGAAGCAGCGTATCGCATAGAGTTGCTTTAATGGTACTGGGCACAATTAAGGTGCAATATACCAATTCACATGTTATATTAATTTAAATTGCCCAACAGTCTGAATTGGGCGAAACATGCTCAAATTGCGAGTACAATTGAAAATTAAATATGAATAATGTGTACTGTGCAGCAATTTGTAGGATTCATTTACACCGTATACAGTTTTGTGCGTAAACTCTTTTTCGATATTCTTAGCAACTGATTCGACGAATCGACGAACGACAGGACCTACATAAAAGCAATTTCAGATGAAAATGCTTTTAAAATGGAATACAAAATGACAGTACATCATTTCTCAATTTTCGGGAAAGAAAAACATTCTATATGCTGTATATATTCTATATTCATAATGACCGTAAACACATACATTTTTTCTTTTTCGTCGTGGGCAATGAAATTATAATTATGTTTGAAAATAGATATCCATCATTTATCGTGGATTTTTTAAAGTTATCACTGGCGAATAAAAACGTTAAGCAATGTATGAATAATTTTATCGAGATATTTTTTTTTTATTCTCGGACCAATTTTCAAAGCGAAATACATTTTCGTGACGCAGTTTTTACCATACCACCCGTACAGACTCAATATAAGGCTAAATTGAACGCTCTACCAAAAAGCACAGCTGTGATAATCGTTCACATAAAATACGAATAGACAAAACCAATACTGGCAAAACCCATCCATAATAAATGACAATATATCACACTTTGTCGATAATTGAAACATAGAAAGCATTTTACTGTGACCATTTAGTACCAACCTGCCAGTCCTGCCACTAACAGTTGCAAGTAATGCTCCAACCATTACAATCGAATCAATATATGTCAAATGGCCGGGAATAATAAAAAATATAAAAAAATGATAGCCAAGTTGAATTCGTAGGAAGGGTTCCGTACAACAAAAAGCATACAAGCGTAGTTTCCGGAAAAAGTAAACCCAATTCTGCGTTTAGGGTGCTGATGGCATTACGTTTCCGTAGTGCGTGTGTTTATAGTACAGAAAAGATGTGTGTGGTATTGGCGTACAGGTGGGACTCCTCACTGCTGAGGTATTGGATACATCTTCATACCTTCTGATAGACTAAGTAACAACCGGCGGATAGATGTACGTGCATATATATTTTATAAATAAGTAAATATAAATAATTATTTCCACTATGGACCCTGAGTAGGTAGGTGTGATCCGAAATCGATTATTTAGTAGGTATTTTAAGATAATTAAACACAACAGATAAATTAAGGTGTAATACTGATTATTTTGAATCTATATTTATTAATATAATTATCTCGCAGAGAGTAAATTGGGATTTAGAATCATAACAAAATAAAATCTCTTTAATATATTTTTTTCTTATACCTTCCTCTGATCTTTCTACTTTCATAATAGTGAACGAGTAACTCAAGGTTTCTAATAAAATATAATACCTACAATTTCCCCGAAAGTCATAAAGAAGCGCGCTCAACGCATTAGGCATTATAGGTTTACCCGTGTATAACGTGACGCTGTGAATAAAAATATAAAATATAAGGAATTCTCAGTATAGAACCTATTGAAATTTGATGTTGTTTTACAAAAAATATATCTATAAAATTGTATTTTATATTATAATTTATTTCAAAGAAACATCTACTTTTATACCATACTTATTTGTCGCGAACACTTTTTATTACACTAATGTATATTTGAATAAAAGAATTTTCATCTAAATATCACGCCGTTCCCGTGAGGGTTAAGCAGAGGTGTACTAAGGTACACCAGCAGTTCATTGGTATGTTTTTAAATCCCATGTATTTCGGACCGAGCCTGTTGTTCCGAGAACTTTATGAAAAAACTATATAGTAAATCATAAAGATATTATACATAACATAACTGAATCCACTAAACTTAGTACTAAATAAAATAAGTATTGTTAGAATATTTACTTGAAAATATTTTGAAAGCAAAAAAAAATAAAGGAAAACTGTCTCACAATTTTTTGTTGATTGCTTTAACAGTAATGAAAAACTTTTTCACTTTTAGTACCGCACACTTGTTTATTACTTTTGGTTACTGAACCCTAAAAACAGGCGACGAATTCGTAACGCTGTTGCTATTGAGGATCGGAATACGGTAAATGATGCCATTAAATTTAATAATATACCGCAAGGGAATGACAATGTTGGTAGATACGAAAGATTTGTGGGGAGCTGTTTGTTGTTCGCTCATACTATGTTTAGGGTTAATGTGTTTACTTTTTTAGAACGGTTACTGCTATTGTATTAATTATGTTCTTTTTATGAAGTTTTTTTTTTTCAAATTCTTTAATAGTGTTGACATTTTGGTAGATTCATTATATTTCATTTTTTTTGTGTTCTATTTCATAATTATTGTTTTAATAATCGCCTAAACCCGTATCCAAAAGGGCTTGTTAAGACAAAGCCTATGGTTAAAACAAAGCTCCAGGGTCTAATCTACCTCTGTGCCAAATTGCATCAAAATCGGTTCAGTAGTTTAGGTGTGAAAGCATAACAGACAGATGGACAAATAGACAGTTACTTTCGCATTTATAATATTAGTACCTAGGGATAAGCCGGCGTAATCAACTAAATAAGGACATTGCGCAGCGCGAAAATAAATAATATTTTAAGTACTTTACTCAGACGCACTTGAAAATTGTAGAAGGTATATTTGGTAAAAGTTATAAATGTGCATAAATAAAATTTTACACTACTTTTACATTTTAATATCTATAACTATTGCTGTTGGTAAAACCAGACACAATGAAAAACAGATCTCATAGCATAGCGTTGATAGCTGCATTTTTGCAAACAAATAAATACGGAATGGCCCTGTTATCGTTTTAAATGTAATAACCTAGGGTTGTCAATGATTGAAAACTGGTTTTTATTTTCCTACCAGCCGGTTAAGTAGTTCATTTATTATCAATTTGTAGTCGGTATTGAAAACCCGGATTAACAAGCATTCTGATTCCTCATTGATAATTGGATTTTGTCAGTTATTACCCACTGATGACTTCTGCGAAATTAATTGAAAAAAGAACACTCGCATTGTCGCGTTCATATAATTTTTAAATATTATTTTTTTATGAATACAAATATTAATTCCGCTTTAATGATCAGGCACTCAAAAGCTTATCTGCGATTAATGGAAGTTCATCATTCATGAGCCATTGAGCACAATCGGTAAAATTGATTTTTCTTTTTGTTAAATAGCAATTATATTGCATAATACCAATTATTCAATATAATTATATGCCCCTGTTGTTCTTTCACAGCAACAGTAGTAAAAGTTGATGAGGATATGAAACCACCAAATATTTGGTACAGTCAGCAACGAAAGTCCCTGAACATGTTCCAATCTTCAATATGATTTTTAGTAAGTATAAAGTTACTGAACTGTGAAGGTTATGCGAAATAATTGCATAGATGGCCATTTCATAATAATAATAATAGTTGCACACAAATAGTAATAATTGTATGAGTATAAATTAGATATAGACTTTTTTTATGTAATTTAATTTTTATTGTGATAACTGTTTTAATACCTAATTAAATATAAATGATAATATTGTTATTGTATCGTACCAAATTCCACTAAAATATTAATTTTGCAGCGCCCTTGCAGGGTTTCCTTGATACCACAAATTATTGTAACATCCTTATTACATATGAAAGATAAAATTCAAATTCAAATCTTTATGATTTGAATTTGAATTTTATCTTTAGGTTAACTTAATAGAAAAAACCTCTTGACTGGTTTTGGAGCTGCGATGTTTTCAAAATTTAGCTGTGTTCAGCGACTTTTATTGCTGACCGTACCTACCTACCTAAATCGTTAATATCTTATAAACATGTTGAATTCAAAAACTTTTCGATATGAAACCATCAAACATTTTGGTACCTACTTAAATCATTCTTTTAATATAAAAATGTTGAATTCAAAACGATTTCATAAAAAAGGTTATCTAAAAAAACACATGAGTATTCGTTAACGACAATTGGATTAAAACTTCTATCTACATAATCAGAAAACTTTGTAAGAAAAGATGGAACAATTTTTCACATCAGAAGTCGTAAGACGTACGTAAGCTTTTTGAGAACCCTAATGCAGACTTTTACTGTGACCCAGTCATCTAAAAAAATTCTAGACCTAATAATAGCAGGGACCGATATCCATTCGTTGATTCGATAGTAAAGACTAAACGAAAGTTTAGAAGTAGGTATCCTACTCTAAATTACATTCACTTTATTTGATTTATATCTTCACTGACCTATAAATCTCTATACATCTTTTTTGGGTTAGATTTATGTTTTTTTTTTTCGTTTTTGTACTGTTATAATTCTCGAATTCAACGCAAAGGCACGCGCCTTTGACTTTTTTAAATTACTCACTAAAATCTACGGAAACGTGCATGCTTAGAAGATTTTCTTAACCGTGTGTGAAGTCTGCGAACTCGCACTAGAACAGCTTCAAAGAATAGTAACTGTTAGGACATCAGCGGGATCGTAAATGGGTTAACAAAAGTACATCACGTGATCTGACTATGATTCTATGTCGTCAAAGAATTGCCAATATAGTAATGAAGCCAGTGTTACCTGCACGCTCTCTGTAATGAATGTAATGATTATGCTTATTTTGATGCTTTATTTATGTAATAATATACTTATATTACGTGCTCTATCTGATAAAACTTACATTAGGCAAGATTAAGGCGCAACGCATTCAAATAAAAAATGTATTTATAGTTCTTACTATTTAATTATGATTGACCATGGATTTAATTATTACGTACTATGAGGTGAACAAACGACCGTGAACAACACAATTTGGATATTTACCAATCTAGGTAAATAATACAAACACACGATGACATGAAACGAAATGAAGCTAAGTAACGGAATAGGATTATCAGCTCTTAATAATACAAATCTATTTACCAAATAACGACCAAACGAGAAGAGAAATATGAAACAATATTTGAGGGACCCGCACGTTCCCATTACAAATACTCGGATGTTATGACAAAAAGCTCTTTACTGCAAAATAAATAAAGGTCCAAATTAACTAGTATATTTTATCATTATTACAATATATTTAAACTAAAGTTCGGGGCCACTAGTCACTGTTAAGCTTAAGCCGGTTACGTCCCTCCCTATTTTCTGATGGAGATTTATGTCAGGGGATCAAAAGTTTCCAACCCGCACACTATAATGTTCGCGGAATCTTTTATAAGCGTGTATGTGTGCGCAGAACGCGTCCGCGAGGTACGCTCGTTTGCAAATTTTGTTTTAGTAATATTATTTAGTTTATTTATGAACAATTCGCTGTCAGTTCTAATAAATAAATAGCCGTTGAAACATGCCGCTACACTACTAAAATTCATGATTGAGATAATAAAAATATATGTAACTTATGTTATAGTGGTCGTAACTTTTCGTACGTTTCATAACTGCTGGTAATTCATTTTCTCATTAAATGTTTAATTTTAGTGATAGGCGGGTGGCAGCGGAAGGTTTACGAGACGCAATTTATGGTGCTATGAAGTGTTGTGCGCGACAGTACGTACGGTGCAATGTGGAACGTGCTTGCCAATGCCATTAATAATGTTACTGGAAGGCGCCCAAACGTGTCTCACTGCCAAGGATGGGGCATATGTTCCTAATAAAGCCTATCTAGAGTTTTTTAAACATAACATGTTAAGTTTTGGTTCTCTCCAAATAGTGATGCTCACGAAATAAAATATTTAAGTCATTGTTTAATAGAAATCGTTAAGTAGATATTACAAAAGATTTAATTCTACCAATATTCTTTTTTAAAATATTCTTCTGGAAAATGTTCCGTATCCGACGTAAATATAGCCGAAAATAAGTATTTAAAATCCACAGGCAGGATTTTTACACATTTCTTATAATATCACACCTCCAATAAAGGATAGTAATTATTACTGCATCCATTTTCATTCCGTGGCCTTTCTAGCATCTTTACATTGGTGTGCTTGTCGTTTTTGCACGTGTCCTGACTTCGTGGCACATCCCCATGTATTTACTCAATGTTTGGTGCTATTTATTTATTTGTGTGCTCTTTAATGATTGGGGGCGCTTTGATTCCGACGTATTAAAACGACACGAAGGCCTATTATTGTTTTTTGTGTGATGTATGCGTGTTTTTCTTTTGTTTGTTTTTTTTTCTGGTGAGTCAGTTGAGTATACTTTGTTCGTTCATAGAATTTATGAAGTAACGTTCATTAAACATGTTAAATCTTTAGAGATTTATTGTAAGCTGACAAAGAACTCATTGCAAATGTATGACCATTAGGGAAAAAAATGCTTCTAACATCAAGTATTTTGAAAATAATGTTGTTTTCTTTTTTAAAGACGTTATGTTTCTTTTTTTAAATCCTAGTGTGGGGATTACACTAGGATTTTCTCCAGTGTCGTAGGTGCATTTACAAACCTAAATCTCATATACACTAATAACCAGATCCGAAACAACTACCTGCAAACCATACAAATATTCGCCCCGTAAGGAAATCGACCCTGCAATCCGCAGTGCGGAAGCCGTTAGCTCGATTATTGCGCTCAATCGAGTTGTCAATTTTCCGTTTGATGTCGGAAACAAGTGGTTCAAAATATTTTTACATTACATTTACATTTATAAGTAAAGTAGTAAATCCGTAAAAAGTAGTTTTATTTCAATGTATAATATTCGCGTAAATGTCAGAAATCATCGTCAACCCATATACTGTCCCACTGCTGGGCACGGGTCTCCTCTCATATTGAGAGGGATTAGGCTATAGTCCACCATGCTGGCCTAATGCGGGTTGGCAGACTTCACAAACCGTCGAGAAAAATCTCTAAGGTATGCAGGTTTCCTCACGATGTTTTCCTTCACCGTTTAAGCGAGTGATAATTAATTATTAATACGCACATGAATTTGAAAAGTCAGAGCCTTGGGTTCGAACTCGAGACCTTCGACTTGGCAGTCCAATGGTCATACCACTAGGCTATCACTGCTATCAATAATGCTAATATGTAGCTATAATGTTAGAAATCAATATATTACAATGTTCAATTACGATTTTGATAGTGTCGTCTAATGATTAAGGGTTTCGTTTCAGAGAAATATTTGTCAGCCTAAACTAAAAGATATAAACATCTACTTCAGTAAAACTGTCAGCCGCGCGAGCAGTTTCCCAACTATGTTGGGCTTCATTTCTAGTCTAACCATATGCGGCTGAATATCAGTATTTTATACGAAGCGACTGCCAGATCTTCGCAAATCAATGTCTGGGCAAGACTATATCCTGAGGATAGACTAGTTGTTAGTCTTTTTGGCGTTCTGACCACCACTAACGATTTTCATTGGTGTTCGTATGATAACCGGGACCGACGGCTTTACATGCTCTCCGAAGGTCCAACGGGTCTGTCTCGATGTATTGAGGAATGGTCACCCACCCACAGACTGACCGCGGCTAGCACAGTTTAACCTTGTAGGTATATCGTTTGATCAACGTAGATATTACTTAGTCCCGAGTTGTTTCAGTAAAACTGTAAACAACAATAAATACTAAAAAGTCCCAGTCTATCATTCTGTCCTATTACGCAACACAAACACAGACACTTTTCAAATTAATATGATGAAGTAACATTAAACTCGAAAGTTTCAATCTATTTTCGTTCCAACAAATCACACGAGCAACTCAAAACTCGAAATGTTTTTACGAAATTACTTTTTGACAGACATAAATGTTATTCTTTCGGCTAGTTAGTGTGCTACAAAAATATAGACCTGTCGACAGTATTTGGAAACTTTACACTGAAAAGTTGCAGAGACGTTTCACGAACGAATTTATTACGTACGAAAATAGTGTAGGAGTTCTCACTAGCAGTTGTTTGGAATGATGCGGTGTGTGATTTAGCATACGCGACATAAATCTTCATCAAAATCGTGTCTGGTGAGTTCCTACTTGGTTCGTTCGCTTTATTTTGCGGCACGAGATTATAGGGTTTAATTTTCAGGTCTATTTTTATATTGCAGAAAATCCTTATCTGAGAGGCGATGGTGTACCTATTTGAATCGTTTACATATAAAATTTACATTCCATCCCACTATGAGACACAGTTTGCCAGAATGTTTAGGTCCCACGTAATAGGAGTGAGCCTACTGTCATTACCCGCCAGACTCCGAGCTGCTACTGAGAATTTCATAGAAAATCCCTATAATAACACTCTCAGCCTTTTTTTCATAGTACGGAAAATTCTTATGGATCTTTCGCCACCCGGGGAGGTGACACGGTATGACGGACTCGTACCAACTAAAAACCGCATTTGCCTTCTCTTGCCCTATATCCATAGGATCCATGAAATTCGCCACGACCATGATGGCACGCGTTCCGCCTACTAGGAACACTTTCAGCCTGGGAATCGAACACAGAAAAATATCAGAATCATCAATCTGGCGTCCAGTGACAAAATTTTGTCGTCGTGTGTCTAAAGCTGAGAAAATGGAGTAAAGTAAAGTAATGAGACGATACATTATTTCGTGGTGCATACGTTAGCCTAGCAGGTTCTCGTATCGTACAACAATGAGAACGCAGTAAGACAAGCCACGACATAACTCACCAATACAGCTAGTTATGGCACAATAAATTCATTTAGTCTGTTAACTTAGATTTGTTGCAGCACGTATTACACACATTTTAAGCGGTTACTATCATCTTTTAACGACGTGTCTTAAAAACAAAATGAAACAAGGCATTGCAACCCTAACAATGATTTTAGGTATTTCTCTCCCAATCATATTGTTAGGCTTTTCAGGCTTATTAGGGGGTTGCCAGTGGTACATTGTCTTGTTTCAAGATACTTGATCAAATGTCAACGATTGCCTCTTCATCAGTCATTTTTTCATATTTAGAATGTGATCAAATCAACTATAGATATCTAGATAACACAGGTGACATTATATTCATTGTCAAAAATCTTTGAAGTAAAGTGAAGTCATTAAATGTCTCCCAATGACGACGAATAATTGTCATTGTTATAGATGTTAGTATGTTAATCGAAAATTACGGCATATCTTGCTCTCCGAGGAATGGTCGTCGTTTAATACTATAAATAAATAATTAGTAATAAGGCTACAATTATATGTACCTAGTTTCACATATAGATTACCGCAAGCGGCATGTCTATACATATTTGATCACTATGTGTGGGTGTTTAAGCACACAATCCCGGATTACGCTCAAACAAAGCCACTGCAGTATTATCAACGTTGTTTCTTCATAGCTTAATCTGTGCGGACAAAGGCCTATATTTTGATCGAAAAATCCTTTGTGTATCACTTCATTTTCAGTGTTTTATTTTGTCACTGATATTTCTATAGAGCTATGAAGTGCCTTTTATATTTTTAATGTGCCTTTAACAGTGATTTTAAACAAATGAAGCCTTTGAAGCCCTTGCCTTCAAATAAAGTTTGCTCAGAAATTAAAAGAAAGAAATCAGTAGTAATTCCACTCAAATTGGAGCTGCCCGACTGGGAAAGTCTCCGACTTGCCTTGCCTTGCAGAAAATCGAAGTGAAATAAGATAGCTTTGAACTGTGTTGTGTTCCTAACGGTGAGCAAGGTTGCCAGTGCTCCGCCAGGAGACGTTATGTTGGTAGTGGTGGGACTTGGCCCCTATTCTGCCAACCCAACTATTCCTCTTTCGTTTTACAGAGTCGACAACGCGCAAGTGATACCCCTGGTGTTGCAAGCGTCTATTGGCTACGGTTACCGCTTACCATCAGGGCCCTATGTTTGTTTGCTACGTTAGCGTATAAAAAATATATTTTAGAAGTCTGATATAAGTAAGTACTTTTTAGAAACGATTTAGTGAATATCAACATGGGTAGCAATGCGGTTCGTAAAAAAGCTAGTACATCATATTAATATAATATTATGCTAAAAACAACTTGTTAATTGGAACTGCCTCATTAGTCTAGGTAGTTGTAAGCACGTCTCCTACGCTTGGGTCCTGGGATTGATTTCCTGGTTGAGCAGTGTTACTGTTTTTTCTATGAGATTGTCAGTAGCAGCTCGAAGTTTGGCTATATAATTATATGCCCAGTTAATGGTAATAGGCCCAACCCCTGGTAGCTGACAGAGATGTCTCTGCGATCAGAACAAGTCCAATTAATCAAATAATTTTCATTTAATGTGGCATTTGCGGATAGCCACAATTCCTTTTGAAATTGTTTATTCAAATATTTTCCCTGATGAAGGAAAGTATAATCTTAGATTCATTTTTAAATTAAGGAAGTAATTGATTTATGCTCTTGACCTCTATCAGAATGGCCCCTGTTGGTAGAAAGCTTTTGTTTTTAATCCATGTTTTTGGCGTCTGTTGTTTTTTTGCTAATTATAGGTTAACTATACACAAAACTTATACATACTTATTACCTAGTAACTCATCAGATGGTACAGATATTACTTATAAGAAAAACGAAATAACACTATCCGACATAAAAAATGGCACCAGGACTAAACCACAATAGTCAAACATAAACTATTATAAAATATCCTACAAAAATGCAGGTTTAAATTTAAAAAAAACCGCAGTATTAGGTCAACGTTAACATGTTCTTACATCTTCATCGAAGTAACAAGATATCAAACTTTGCAGTGACCAGATCTGTGGAAGTTACTCACATTCTTTCATCAACTGGAAAAGAGCATACGGCTGAACAGATTCGATCAAGTCATCTTTCGAAAATACAACCTTAAATCAAAATTGGTTCATCTGTTTGGTAATTACTAGGATAGGATAGACACACAATCATATACTCCCAGATATACACATGTTAAAATCGGTTAAAAATATCATACCTAATTAGAAAATGCTTTTACAATGTTCAGCTATCGATGACGAGCCCGCATTGATAGGCTGCAATTAATCCGGCTCAGCTCTCTGAATATTGTATAGGCAATGTAGATAATACACAAGAGATATAAACAACATATTCTATGGTATTAGTTAACCGTTTGAAATTATGCTTTGAAGATGATTTTGTAGGTACTGGAGTATGAGCGTAGTTTGACATAAGTATTAAATTTGCTTAGAAGCCTACAAATACCAGAAATGTTTGGCCTGTTATCTACATTGTTGTTACCAGCAACGGCATCTCAAATTCTGATAATCTGATATTATTCCTGTTAATCTGTGAGCCCTTGTGAATTGTGCCTGTATGTAATATTATTAGGTATAACAAGATAATTCTGGAGGTATGTTCTTTTGTAACGTAGGCGTATTATAGGTTCATGTTCGTGGCAAATTTCACAGATCCCATGGCCAAGGGCAAGTTAAGGAAAGTGCGGTTTTTAGTCGCTACAGATTTGACATACCCTGCCGCCTCCCCAGGTGGCGGATGATCATCAGGATGCTGTATATCATTAAACATGAAAATTTTCTGTACTATAAAAAAAGTCATAATACAGATATGATCACTATGATGTAGTTTAATCATACACCATTTTTATTGGCAAGATTCAAGAAGGTCAGTTGCATGTCATGAATATCATAGACGGTACTGTACGGCAAAGGAAGGCAAATGCAGTTTTTAGTTGAAGCACCTCGAAGGTCGCAGACGATTCATGAAGATTTTCCGTACACCGAAAAACAAAATAAGTTATCATCATCATCAACCCATATACTGTCTGGCTGCTGGGCATGATTCTTGGATTAGGCTAAGGTCCATCACGCTGGCCTAGTGGGGGGTGGCTGACTACTACACACACCGTCGAGAATATCTCTAAGGCATGCACAGATTCCTTACGATGTTTTCCTTCACCGTTTAAACAAGTGATAATTAGTTAAAAATACGCACATTATTCCGAAAAATCATAGGTGATAAATAAATAAGCCATTCTATAATTTCAGGCAATATAATTATTTCTGCTGTTTTTATATAAAAAAAGACATTTTATTCTAAAACGTTTTACACAAAAAGAGATTGCAAAATTCCATGAGTCAAATATTTTTTATGTCAATTTTGTTCGACGTCTATTGCCGTTTGCAAGATTAATACTAGTTCACTCGGTTATTAACTATGCAATTTATAACAGTATATATTACGAACACTGAATTTCCGCCAGGACGTCAGCCAATGCTCAGTGTGCTCAGTGCAGCGTAATTGAATCACAATATGCAGGCGACAGCTAGTACAACACTAGATAGATAACTAGTTATTATATAGGTGAAGCTAACAATGTTAAGAAAGGAGATGACACGCTTTGAGCTGTAAAATTCGTATCGCCTGATATTGGATGTGTTGATGGCGAATTTTTGGTAAACAATGTATGTACCTAACACTTTAAAAAAGCATTCTCCTTACTTTTTGCAACAAAAGAGACATTGGTTTTTAAATTAGAATCTAGAAATGTAGCGGTAAAAGAGGCCTAGGCTGAAGATGATAGTGATGATGAATGTAGCACATGGTTACACCAAACTATAGCAATTAAACTACCACAAGAAACTTACTACCTACTCCTAAAATTAACCCCAATAATAATTTAACGGGAAAAATACTACAGAACATGAAAATGTAATTGAAGTAGTGTAGAAGTAAAACAAATGAGTCGGCTTCAATAATCAACTCGAAAACCCACTCACGCTACAACATAGATTGTATCACAGTAATTGTCGTTATACGCGATCGTTTGCATGAAATAATGCTTAATTTCAATTCCGTATGCATTAAGTACATGTAAACTTGAATGGGGCACTGCCAATAAACTTCGATACTGATCGTTACCGTCCCACCAACTGCGTGCATTATTGGGGAGCATCGATGACTCCCTTATATTGATTATGCTAATTTTATTATCGAATTTCACTCGTCACGCTTACTTCGAATACTTTTTTCAAACAATTCAATCGTACACTACGTTAATATTAACATACTGACTTCCAATAAAACCTATTCAGTCGAGCACTGTGGTGAATTTTGCTTTCGGGTCACTTACATCGACGAATAAAGTTGGCAGAATTGTTCCATAACTAAAGATTTCCTCATAAATGTTCACATGAAAGTAAAACACGAGATACAAGATGAGAACATATTGTGGCGAAAGCCGAGAAAATTTTGATTTAATGTAGAATTTCCGTTACCGCGAATGTTGTAGTAAAATTTACGATCATGTTTACCTTACTCGGATGTAAGTTTGTTTATCATAGAAAATCGAAGGGAATCGTGCATCCCCGGGCAATGAAAGCGGGTAATTCTGTTTGTATACAAACAACCAATAAAACTTGAACGTGAAATAAAATTCTGTTTGATAATAAGTTAATAAAACATACGACCTCTGCGTCATTGTTTGCTATCCGTTTCTTTACACATTTCTAAGCCTTTAACTTTGTCTTTAGTAGGATCATAAAGTCGCCGTTGAGTTTTCAGAACTAATCTTCATTCCCTCTTTGTTAATCATCATTAGGAATCTGTCTATTATTAGTATCTCGAATTCCTCCACTGTTATATGGATGTTTTGCTTTTGTTCATAGTTATTTTAAATAGAGTTTTTGTGAAAGATATTATTTCTTCATTAACCAATCATAATAACGTATAGTTAAAACTGGCCTAACCTCACCGTTGTATCGAAACTAACGCGGTAATGATGAAGATAAATTTACACTTATGTCACGGGATAACCGACGTTAATTTTGAACGTTGTTGCGTGTAGCCCGCTCCTTAATCTGTGCTCCATTAACAGGAACCATTAATCATAGTTTTAATAACAATTTAACCCCAAGTAGATTAATATATCTTCATTTATTCACATGCTCGAGCGCGGCGAGTTGAAGTTATCAAACTTTTATCATTCAAATTTCACTGAACTCGTTACATAGAAAATCGAAGCCGCATCAAATGCGCGCATTCTCTTCTACATGTCGTTCCTATTATAATGAATTCAAGTGCAACTGTTACAAATGTTGGATTCAGCTTTTGTTGTTTACCCATTGTGTACAATTAAACGTGGAAAGATGTAATAATCTCGACTATGTCATTGTGTTTTTTAACTGAACAGAGACACATGCGGGGTCGTAATAAATAATAAGTGCGGTGCAGCTACGCGAACATTCATGCCTTACAATGAATTGAATGTCAAGTTTAAACGTAGGGTTGTCCCAAACTTAGTTAAGCGTGTGTCGTGTGCGCAACGATGACTAAAATTCGGGGTGTACCATACCATTATTATTTATTACAGTATAATATTTTGTTGCAGTCCACCATTTAAGGGACGTTATTTTTTATGAATTATTTTTTATTAACGGCCATAACGGGTCATTATATTGCATTGAAAAGATAGGGTTGTAAGTAATTCATTACGACTGTTTGTTATTCTCACGGCCATGTTTATTTTATGAGAACAATGAAAGAGATTTGTTGTATTTAATGTCCTTTTATTTTAATCTTGTACTGTTAAGTTACAAGCTTATTAGATACTGTCAATAGAGGTTAAGATTGATCAAGAGAGGCGATGTCAATTAATGTTGAAATCTATACCTAATTTACTCAAATGATCTAACAGAAATGCTATATAAAATATTAATATTTTTAACTAAAACAAATGCAATAAGTATCTGTCGTTCCGCTCAGTATAGAAATACTGAAGTTTTGAATCTTAGTCAAACCAAATATGATTCTGAGAAATGAAATTCAATGGCAGCTGTTATTTCAAATTCACACACAAAATATACCTACCAACTCCTATAATTATAACGCCGAACAAAACACATAAGCAGCAACAGTACATAATTAACAACGATCACAAACCCCGCTGCTCTAATCGTACTTAATAATGTAACAGTAAATTGGCTGAACAACCTCACGAAGCGAATTACTAGTCTAAAATTACCACAGTTTCTATAGTAGGGGGAATCACAGCATGTAAATCGATTGTATTGAAATATTCCGAATAGCAGAAACGTCTCCCGGGGTCCGAGCCCTAAATTATAGGTTTGGCCCGAAGCTATTTAGCTAAATGTAACTGTATTTGCTAATAAGTCGTGTCAATTGAATTCTCCGTTCGCTGAGAATAGGCACCCTGAGGGAGCGTTGTTCGATAAATTTTTGTTCAAAGAACTTTAGTTAAGCGATCATTTATCTAATATCGACTGTAACAACTTTGTACATGTTCAAATCGAGTTTTGTAACAACTTCCTTAATAAACTGATGGTAATTATAAATTGAGAAAGTTTGGAGAGAGAAACGTACTAAATTGAGCTACTTGAAGCTACTCAATCATTTCTTGTATTGGATACACGCAATGTTCACAGATATATATTGCTACCATCAACGTTATCCGTGTAACTTATTTACGGAGGCAATATAATAAAAAACACACTTGGTACATGCGAGAATAAGTACCCAAAATGGTCTGTAAATCCGATATCTTATAGTGGTGCTACGCCTACATCTACGTACAAACAATGAAGTCTACAATTTACTTTTAATGAAAACTTGGGTAAGTACCTAATACATACAGAACATGTACTTAAGCTCTATTATCTCCACGCTACGGATTTAATGTCTTACTTCCTCCAAATATCTCAATTGGAGTGTTTCATTAAACCTCAGTTTTGCAGTTGTGCACACTACACTTTGGTGTGCCGTGATTGTGTTAATGCTGTGCGGTTATACGTGTATGCGTGAGGCCCCACGCACAACGGGCACCCCTCGCGTTTCATTAAATACGTTTCCGCATATCACGCACTATGTCATTTCCTTTAGTAGGGAAGTGTGTAACACTATCGATATCGATAAAAATCAAATTAAAATCTACGATAACATTATACAAAATAGTATAGTTTGAAGCAATAAAAATGTTATTTACGTGTACTGTATTATACAATACGAGCATTAAAATAATCAATTTGAGTTTTACAGCGTCCTAGAAACACGCAATAACCAAGAAATCGATTATTTTAACTGGCATATTTCTGAAAACAGTGCATTTGACTTACATATCTAGGATTATAGATACCCGATATTTTAGATGATTTAGTTTTCAATATATCCTATGTTTGCTGTGCTAATCAGAATACTTTTAGGAATTGGGTCAACAGCTGATACTTTTTACTACTCGACTTTAAGGGGCCCGAATATAGTATCGAAATTTTTTTTGTATCACATTATTATTGAACACTGAAATAGTCATAAATAAGGATTCATTTTTGTATAGGAAGTATCGATAAAATTTAAATCGATTAAGCGTTAAGCCGTCTCTTATTCGTTGGCAATCTATTTGCGGATTCAATCAAATCCACAAAATGGTAATATTATTGGCTAGAAACATTTATTTGCCGTCAGAGTTAATTCGTTTCGACCAACTTTGTTAATGAAAATCAAACGTCAAAGTTTGGTAACGGAAATATGTGAGAACATTCGTTCGACCCACGGTTTTATTTCCTCTGTAGTATACAGTGTAAACATTGCGTGGAGTCAACATAATGGGACATTTTTTTAGAGTTTTCTTAATATATTAGACATTTTGTCTTATTTTGCAATAAATGTATTTTGTTTGTCATCCCAAAAAAAACCGTATTACAGAGAGTTGAGATTTGGACAGGATAATAAACAAACGGTGCTATATCTGACATGATTTTGTAAAATATTAGGCTGTTGAAATATTTAGTTTAAAAATAAACCTTAAACATTTCTGTGATAAATTTTATTTGTAATAAGTTTCTTTTAATTGGTGCAATATCAAAGATTGTAAGTTCAGCTGGTATTTGTCTTTATCAGCGTATCCTCCTGTAATCTCCGGACCAAAATAATTAAAGTTTCAAACTTAGGGTTCAAACAATGCATGTATTTCGTCACCAATCTCGGTAACCATTGCGATTACACACGCCCAAACAACATTATCATCCCTATATCAGTAACCGTTGTTGCGTATTATAATCACTATCGGGGGTTCTCCGTACCACATCGGGACTTTACAATGCGTTTATCTATTCACTAAATTGGTTGCCATACAGATTTCGGGAATAGTTTAAAATTGTGTTCCCAGGCCGTTTGATTAGTATGGGTTTGTTGGGCTGGTCGGAAGCAATTCACTCCCCCGTTTCGACAACCCTATTCCGAGCGTGTGAGGATTACGTACTGTTCGACGCGTTTAATACGTAATTACAATTTCGCTTAATGATTTTTGTGGGTCGGTTAGTAGGAATTCGTTTGAGCTAGATTGTTGAGCTTGGGGAATTTAATTGGAACGACTGGTCGATTTGTGGATAGTAACAGACGTGATTAAATTTTAGTACGGAGCATCGATCTGATTGTTTTGTAACATTTTTAGTTTGCTTGTGGCTTAGCTTGTATTGTAATATAACATACCATCACGCCTGTACTCCCCGAAGGTGTACTAATTGTATACCCACAGTGCGCCGTTATGTTTAGGTCTCATGTAATAGAGAGCGCGCCTATTGCCATTAACCGGGCACGAATCCATACTCCGAGCTCCTTCTAATATTTCGTATAAAAACCCAATAACACTGTTTGACCTGAGTATTGAACCCAGAACCTCTGGCAATCACGCTTAGGACGACTATTTCTTGTATTTTATAAGTAGATAGTAACATGCATACCTATACCTATTGATCCAACCATATCTAAACATATTTAGACCCCTCTGCTCTCAATCTCGACGGTCTTGTATGTGTCAACCTCATCCAAGTCCGCCACGCGACGGCATCGCCAACGTCCGCCCATCCCATCCATCTCGACGACTTCTTTAATACCCTTGGATGCTACTTGGTCATAGCGTTACCTACTCAACCTAGCATTGCAACCCCCTGCCAAGTAGGTACTCTGCTCTATTTCAGTTCCATTACCATTACTCATAATTATATCTATATGTATTTGTTAAATGTGGCCACACACTAAGATTTTCTCCTGTATCGTAGGTGAGCTTACAAACACAAAATTTCATATACACAAACATCCAGACCCGGCACAGCTATCTGTATTTATAGATATAGTACCTATAACAAATAAAAACTTATTTTTATAAAAATTAAGCCTAATTTTTTCTGCATCTGTTTTTTATGTTCCATAAACAATAAGTATTACCGCCCTTTGTCATAATTTTCACTGTCAGGGTGCATTATTCTAAGTCATGAAAAATTGTAAGGGTGGTACTTTATTGCACCTAGTGAGGGCATTTCATTTTGATGAAAGATAACAAAGATACTCTTGCAAAATCCCTCTTCGTCAGAAAAGAAACAGTAGAATATAATGCTCGTTTTATTCCTAAACGAAATTTTATAAATAAACGAGCTTAATAAATAAACCTTTGCTTGCATCAAGTAATAAAATTTAAAACAATCTTTCTTTATTGAGTATCAAGTATATTCAACGTTGACATCTCACAAATCCTCCACAATTGACCACATTTGGAAACACGATCTTAAGAATAAAATTGTTAACGATGATACTATTTCTTATAATCTTTTTGGTATAAAAATGTCTATAAACAGTACATTAATTCGTAACCTATCATCTTAAAACCTTTTAAAAACGTATTTAAATTATAATAATATAACCAAAGCTATTACTTAAGCCAACAACTCGTTTCTTAATAAGATGTAACATTTGTACGATAATAAGGAATTAATTCAGATGTTTCAATTGCCTTAAATCCCAGTTTATGGCCACTAAAAAACGCTTTGATAATTAATAAAGTTTATAACGTATGTGTAACAATGTAGGATGTAGAATCATAGAAAAGGTGGATTTGGATGGATCGTAAAAATGTTGAGACCCGTTTTATAGCTTCATGATTTGAGAATGTATGAGGCGTTGGGTGCTAATTGGATCGTAGGAGACCACCAAAGAAGATTCCAGTCCTCAATATTCAAGTTCATATTAACTCGTGTGACAATTTACATTCTTGATGAGATTATAATCTCGACTTATCTTCTTCTCTACAAGTTTTTGACATAAGACATTGTACTGATGGTTACTTCACGTGGATAACTTGCTTTGAAAATATTTATATAGAAAATGTACAAGTAGGCACGAACATCTTTTTTTATTAGGCACATAAAATCATCTAAACAGCTAAATTTGTAACCCAGCTTTTTAGTTTATAGATTTCTAAAACATTTTATTCTTTCCCCGAAACATAAAGATATATGTCATCATCACCATCATCATAAACCCATATACTGTCCCACTGCTGGGCACGGATCTCCTCTCATGTTGCGAGGGATTAGGCTATAGTCCACCACGCTGGCCTAGTGCGGGTTGGCAGACTTCACAAACCGTCGAGAAAAAATTCTAAGGTGTGCAGGTTTCCTCACGATGTTTTCCTTCATCGTTTAAGCGAGTGATAATTAATTATTAATACGCTCATATCTTGAGTTCGAACTCGAAGATCTATATGTAGTCATAAATAATAAATAAATAAATATTTTTGGACACTTTTTTACACAACACTATCTAGTCCCAAACTAAGCAGAGCTTGTACTCTGGGTACTAGACAATGGATATAATACTTATAGTATACTTTTTTTTTGTAAATACATACTTATAATACATAAGAAACACCCAGACAAACACAAATACTCATGTTTTACCCACACAAATATTTGTGTCCTGTGGGAATCGAACCCACGACCCCATGATCAGCAGTCGAACCACTAGACCACAGACGTCGTCGAAATATTTGTTCGGTGCGAGAATTCAATCCAACAAGCGAGTCACAACCCATACCGCAGCAGCTGCTTACTCATCCACTGCGCTATTCGGACTTTCCGAATACAACTGGGCTTGTCGCTAATACTGAGAGACTGAGACCAAGACTCATTAAAAAAAAAATAGACTTGACTTGAAAAAAATAATTAAGCGAGGCGCAAAGTGGAATAATAAGATTCTGACTACATTATCATAATATAATAATCGGTAGGTAGGATAACTTCGAGCGCCACGCTTTTTTTAGTTTTAATAATTCATTTTACTATTTATTTCTTTTTAGTATTGTAAAATAAGAGCTTGTCCTTGAACATTATTTTATCTTTTAGAGGTAATTTTTTCATGTTATAATGTAGCCTCATGTTAAGCTTAAAAAGGCAGTTTTTTCATATCACTAATCTTTACAAAATTGATGTTGTAATAACGTTTAACATTGTAAATGACGAGCTTTAAACTTAAGATAGTTTACTTAGGTCTTTTACTTGCATAAAGGACAGGATGCCCTAGAAGCGATATCTTAGACAAATATTCTTGTTTCAACATGACCCTATTAATAATTCTCTAACTGGACAGTGAAATATCAAAAAACATTCTAAAAGAAAAAAAGTATGTACTGATAAAATAGCAATAAATTAATTAAAGACCACCAAGTTAGCCTAGTGTGGATAAGCTAATTTATATAATTACTAGCGACCCGCCCCCAATCGCACGGGTCCAATCTAATATATAAAAATTCTCGTGTCACAGTTTTCGTTGCCATACTCCTCCGAAACGGCTTGACCGATTTTAATGAAATTTTTTGTGCTTATCGGGGAGGTCTGAGAATAGGCCAAAATCTATTTTTCATACCCCTAAATTTTTTTTTTATGGCAAAACAACGTTTGCGGGGTCAGCTAGTATACTTATAACATGCATGTATTATACATAATAAACCTTTCTCTTAAATTACTCTATATATTGCTGACAACCGTATTAAAATCTGCTTCGTAGTTTAAAAATCTAAGCGTACTTACAAACAGCGGGAGCGACTTTGTTTTATACTATGCAAAAAATTAATCTGTTTTTCACAAACAAGATAAAGGCAGACTAAACGCCTAAGGCTTTTTCTACCAGTCGACCTTCGGGTGATGTAGAGACAGAAATTTCTTCACAGGCCGTTGAGAAAATCCTTTTCCTTCACCTTTTAAGTGAGTGAAAATTATCAGCACGCACAATATTTCAAAAATTCAAAGGTGCGTGCCTTTGACTTATCTCGAAACATTTAGTAGATAGATAGATAGAATATTCTTTATTTTACACCAAAGGATATAGCGAAATAAATAAAAAATGTCACATGTTTACAGTTTGCGGTCTTATCGCTAAAATCAATTTCAGCAATTGAGGGTCTATGTACTCAGTAGTCATTAATATAGTTTAGTAGTATATTATCATAAGGCTACCAATACTTAACATTGTCAATGTAAAAAAATGGACGGTACAAAGGCCAGTACATTAAGCTACCCCAATCTGTAAAATGTCTTTGATAGATTTTCAACTTTAACACAAAACATTAAGGTTCATATTCAATTGGGAAAATTTGACAGTTTTGGATAGCTTGACCTGCTGGCGTTTGTATGTTAGGCGTAGTGGCTGTCCGATCAGCTTCTGCGAGTTGTTGGTTCGATCCCCGCATGAAAAAAATATTTGTGTGACTACAGGTAGTAAATTCGGGTCTGGAAGTTCTTGTAAATGCAACACGATACAGGAGAAAATAGGTTGTATACCAGCGTTTTTTAAAAAAGTCACAGTAATAAAATTATACTTTGTAGTAAATTTAGTCCGTGAATACAATCATATGTTATCAAGTTATTCATAAATCTCTCTGTACTGTCAGACTCAGTAAATCCTTACTAATCAGGATAGTGCTTCAAGGCATTATTGATATTGACGACAAAGATAAGTTTACAAAGTTTGAGTAAAGTAGGTAATTTTAATCACGAGATAGCTCCAAGTCCATAACTCGTCGCGTTTCAATATTTACATGCACGGAACGAGTTCCGTACAGTCAATATTAGGCTTGCCATACAAATGAATACATTCTGACACAATAGGGCTTCCATTTTGACCGCTGCGTTTATGTTTGCACAGACAATTCTCGCTTCACCGGCTTATACCACCGAGTATTAATATTGTGGTAGTTTCTTTATTTTATGCTAGCCTGGTACCTTCGGCAGTTGTTTAGTGAAGCTCTTTATTAGTTTTAAGTGTTGTTGACGTTTACTTAACAGTATTTCTCATGTAGTGTTTTGTATCTTTTAAACTTTTTACAATCACAGAAAAGTTAAAATTTCATTGGACTACGGAAACTTATGCGATCTAGTGATTACTGTTAAAACTATGCTCTCCCGACCACGGCCGAGCCATAAATCGTGGGCCATCCAACTGGCGGTCAGGCCATTAAATTGTAACTTAACCGCTCTGACATGAATAAGCTACCTACGAACCTGCTCTGAACACTGTAAATTCTTGGATATTATGATGATGAAATATTATTACCAATTCATAAAATAAAATAAAAAACCCTAATACTAATTAATTTGAAAAATTAGATACCTTACAGGAACACAACCAAAATAAGGATAGAAAACTAATTTTAATTCCCTTACTAATAATGACTTACAGTATTTAAACACATACCTAATATGAATAACACCAACGATAGAAATAGAAAACTATTAAAAACAATCACTGAGTAGTGCATTGAGTATTACTCGAAAACGCCATCAAATCAAATCCACTAGTTAGGTACATTCAATACAGCCACCAATAACAACTTCAAATAAAACTATAAACTAGTTACTAATAATAAAATAAAATATATTTACTAACTAAGCGCATAAACTGTAACTCAATAATCTGAAGTCATAAATGTTCACGCGAGCGTTAAGATGAGGTGTTAACTGATCTAGTTTGAAGTTTAACTAAAGCAGGTGCTGCAAAGTACAAAGTTGTTGGTACAAGTAATCAAACTGCAGTGCTGCGGCAACACTACGCTTAGCTGCACTCTAATTGGTTGATAATTTATGAATATTAAAACTTCCCAATTTATTAACGCCCCACGCGTTAAAAGAAAAGCAATATATTGTGTCTAGTTTTGATGTTTAACGCCATAGACTCAACTATGTAGATAATTGTAGTTTTATTAGAGGCACACGCTTTCGTTATTTTTTGACACTTCAAAGTGTCACCGGAAATTTGACATTAGTTTGAATTTGTACCTTTACCGGAAAACACTTGGAGTTGACATAGAAAGTTATGACGTTTCATAACGGAATGTGGGTGCTCAATTTATGGAGTCTCATATTTCTAAATCTAAAGGGTTCTTATTGGTTTCCAACCCCTTTGATTATGAAGTGTGTGACAATTTATGCATCAATTTAATTCAGTTATCATTCTAGCTTTTGGTCAACTAGTGTTGGGGTCGGTCTCCATTCCAACTAGATGTGGCGGAATTCCATTACTTATTTGACACCATTATTGCCTTTATATAGCCTATGCAAACCTTTATTACGGGAAAGTGAATCATAACTAAACTAGTTGTTACATTTCCGTGGTTCTACACATTCAATTGAAAGAAATATACATATAATTGTGAATGTCAAATCTCAGTTACAAGCTAAACAAAAGTTTATCACCTAAATTTTACTGCCAATGCCGCACAGAACCATTCTCGAATTCGTTTCTTTATTAAAGAACAACAATAACAACATAAAAACAGAATCCAAGATGGGAAACAATGATTTGAACCGCTGGCTGTGATTTTGCAAAATATTCATCGGAATTTATAATTGTACAACTTTTTGAATATAAAATTAGTTACTCGACACGATTATTAGCACTCTTCGTTGTCTTAAGCCTTCGAAATGGGAAATTGGCTGCATATTTTACAAACAAAATGGTTCAAAAGTATATATTTTAATACATTAACTGTGTCAATATTCATGCAAACTATACAGACTTGAAATATTTGCAGTGATTGTTATTTGATTTTGTCATTACTTCAAATAGGAACTTCAAATACTCTATTTTATCATTAGTCTTCTACAGTACAAACAAAATGAGTATTATTTCTTTTAAAACGATTCGAGATAAATAATTTAATTTATAAGACGCTATTTTTATACGTACGCACATCTTGGATATCACTTTCATACCTTGATATTTATGTAGACGGATTAAAAAAGGTTTCCATCATACGAGCATAATATTATTATTCCTCACAGTTCCTCAGAACTTAGGGTGAAGCTATTACTCATCTTTTTCCCACGTCGAGGGCTCGTTTTTATTGCTAGACGTGAAAAATACCAGAAATTTCATCCGGTCCGCTCAAAGTGGCCGGATTAATTCAGAAGGCACTTATTTCAAATTGGATTTCGCTCGAGCCCGCGACTTTGGCGTCTGCCTCGTGTCGCCTTCATTTCCTTTTAATAGTGTCCGACTTGTTCTCGCTATTGGTCTCCTTTCGATGTCAATTATGTGCCAATTGATTGGCACAAACGTATTTAATAACATTTACTAAAGAAACATTTCGGCAAATTCTATTTAGAAAGACGAAATCTTGATAAGGAAAATTATCATAGGAATCGTGTTGTATTCACGCCTGTAAATTGCAATTCGGATAAACAATGATAATTCCAGCTGTATTGATTGATTGTGTTATACAGATAATATCGAACCCGTCCATTGAAGTAACACTAAATTGTTGAGTGATACGAACATAGGTTATAATCTTTTGTCTGTGGCTACTGGACCGCAATGGCCGGCTATAGCAAAGGGCGAGAAGGGTAATCGGTCAAAAGATACGGTTCTATCCCAATCTATCACACTCTAATAATGTTTCTACTCTATTTTATCCGTACTACATATTTTGTTGCTGAAAATAAAAGAAACTAATATAAATAGATATACCGAAATACTAAAAATGTTTTCTTTAATAATATTCAATTTGGGAGGCTCTGCAATTACAGAAGGGAAAAGTATTTCTGCCTTACCTTGCAAAATATATCAACATTATATTTTGTAAAAGCATACACTTTGTTGTTCGTAGGCTCATCTCATAAAGTATGTCAAGAACGTTGACCTCAGTCCTATAAGGGTCCTCTTTAAAAGAACATACTTTACCTAAGGTAAAGATAAATAGTGCTTCTGTTTATTCAAGTGCTCGTAGGTGGCACTTGAAGGAGCGAATACATTAACTTTTCATTGCATTTCAACATAAATAATTCGACTTCTTCGAGTCGGGAGACTCTTTAGCGTTTGTTTAACTGTGACCAAGTAAATTGACTGCTGCAGGCTACACGAGTGGATGGTTACAATGCGTTACTAAGTCTAGCTACGCCTTTGTTTTGTCCAAACATGTTTCAATTGTTACTGCATGTAAATGTTGTTCTCGATTACCATTAAGAGCAGGCACAGTTACAACAACGATGTTGAAAGTCAGCTACGAATACTGTAAACGGTAATTGGACGTGAAACAAGACACAACTTAAATTGACTCATTAAATTGTCATACTAGAGTAGCAACGGATATTTCGAAATTTTTCCCTTTAGCTAATTGACAGCTAGTTAATATTACCGTAATGTTCCAAAAAGGTAACGTTTAATTTGGCATTTCAATGATGGAATTAGTATATTTTCATACAAAATTAAATAAAATACATTAAATAGACCCATGTTTTAATTTAAGTGCGATTTGTTACGCAATAATTGACAGAATAAAATTGTATTAAACTCTAAGTATAAAATTAAAAGTAAATCAAGTGACATGTCTATCAATACGGCATCATTATCATCATATCAGCTAAAGGACATCCACTGGTGAACAAAGGCTTCCCCTGTAGATCTCCACAAGGACCAGTTACATGCCGTCCACATCCAACGACTCCTAGCGACTTAAATGTACTTGAAATAAATAAATTAAATTGATTTATTTATTTATTATGGCACTTCAACGACTTATTCACTAAACACACAGTAAATTTAATATAATATACACATGATATTATATATTATAATCCTCTAACTACTAGACTCCTTATGTAAAGTAATAGGACACCGGTGACATTAAAAATAAAATAGACGAATTTACTAATTTAAAATACCAAAAGCTTTAAATGAAGGTCACAATAATAATTTATTTGGCGTCGTAGTGAATATTATCATGAACTGTCAATAATCAACTTTATTATCCATAGTTCATTAATGTTCATATCCGTTTTTTTTATTTATAATTTTATGAAGATTTTATCCGAACGAAATTTCATTATTTTGTGTTCGCACTGATTATTCCACTTATGCAAACATATTCTAACATTGTAACAACGGTCACATTTGTCTAGTGGTCGCTGAATGTCAGGTCTCGGGTTCGAATCCCTGTTCGAGCAGTATTATTATTATTTTCTATAAAGTTTTCATTAGCAGCTGCTGATTATCTAACGGAAATAGCCTCGCCCCTCTTTCATGGACCCTAAAACATACCAACGAGGTTAACCTTATCAATATATTATTGTTTTAATTTTGTATTTTTTTCGTCTTTTCTAGTGCATCTTCGGAACGCACTGCGTACACCTGGCTGCCCGACACCAGGATCGAATTCTGCTCTCCATACAGTCGACGAAAGAGCTCCAACTCAACTGTCTACGAGAGCGACTGATGGTACGAAGGCTTCGACCAACTCGAAGAAGCTTTGCTTTAATCATGGACACTTAAAGTGCGAAATCCATTACTATGAAACTCTTGAGTGACATCAAAAATAATGTTGTCTCGAATACAATGTTGTACACGGTGTTTCCTAAAAAATAATTGTGTTACTGTTTATCGTTACAAATAGATCTAGTCATTGTATATAGTTATCCTTTTTTATATAACATTATCTTGGTAACAATTTTTATGCCATCCATTATAATTAGATGCCGAGCTGTGTAAATTTTTGTGACAAATCGTACTTTTTGCATTTTAAAATGAAATTTCTAACAACGTGCACTATGCGCAAGAATGTAAATAAACAATGAAACTAGATAAAGAGGACTTACCTTCGTAGCTTCTACTGCAAACACATTCGTTTCAAACTAAGTGGCTGCAGCAATATTGCCAATGAATTTATCTATACGATTGATTCAACGGCAGATAAGAATTCTGCAAAGTTTGTCCCGACGAATCTTTGCGGAGTATGGAGTATTTTTGCTCATAAATTTGCTAATATAACCGCGTCTACTTCGACCGAGGCTCGTTGAGAAACCGTGAAAACTTCCTCTTACTTGCCGAAAATGAATATTTATGACGGCCAACGAGTAATGCGCCATTTATGGACAAAGTTGGAATGTTCCATCTACTTATCGGACGTAACTGAATCGTGAAATTACAAATACTTGCTAGATATTGGTATTTATATGAAAAGGTTAATTTGGATACGAACGGAATTGAATGTAGAATTAGTGTCCATTATTTCTCTATTTGATTAAAATTGTCTTCCTTTATTTTTAGGCTTTAATATTTCTGTCAAAATGTGAAACATGATGTATATAAAAACTTTTATATACCTTAGTATCCTATTGATTTAATATCATGTTATACTATAACTAAATTCAACTTTGTCGACAAGTCTCTAATTATTAATGAAGTGTTAATTAAAATTTAATATTCCTATAACTACAAAATACGAATTTTCAAAAATGTAACTATAACGTTAGGGTACAATTTAATGTTAACTTTGATGTAAGTAATGACACCATCGATTGTTACATAGTGATTACATGTAAGAGTAGATAGGTGATTGATATTTGCTGTGATTTATTTATTATTTTTCTAAATATTTATTAAGTTCATGTAGCATTTATGTTTGCTGCCATAAGAAATTAGCTAAGAATAAGAGCTAAGCATAAGAATTATTTTTATAATGTAGTTATCCCAGGTTTTATAACACACGATTCAATCTATTGACTAACTGTACAAACTATTCTTTACTCTGTAAATACTTTAAAATTAAGTCATACAATTTGGCTTCTAAGATTCCTGTTTTTGATAAGTAAGTTGTATTATGGGATGCTACAAATGGCATGGAAATCAAGGATTGATTAATATAGGACGCATATTGTTGATTATGTAAAAAGTATACGTTCAAAGATTATTTTTCGTAAAACTTAGGATATCTATAGTTGCAATTCGTATCTTATTTTTCAAACTTCTTTAATATTCACAAGCCTGGGAGTTACCTATTTCTTCGTTACCTTATCCTCTTCTCTGTACACATCTTTGACTATCATAACATCATTGTTATATTTTTATATCGATAGCTGTATTTTATCTTCTCAAACAATATTAGCTCTTAAATCTGTCTTAACATTACATTATTGTTATACTATAAGGTCTACATACTCATTGATTTAGTTATTACGTGACAAAATCAAGCGGCTTAAAGCTAGATGTAAGGAATCACAAAATAAATAAAAACCGTCATCCGCACTGGGTCAGATTTGTATTGCAACGAAGTTTCGGCACAGTCAAATCGATTTTTTTAATGTATCAGATATATGTGCCCAATACAATTGTTACGAAATATGTATCCAAACTTGTGCTCCTGTGCGGACGAGGGTTAAAACCATTAACAACGCACATAAAATAGCAGTGATATCCAAGTGGCACAGTGTGAATGTTTTGCAAATAAAATCCTATGTGCAGTTTCGTTGAATGGCGCTATACGGCATCGTGCCCTGGCCTTATTCCAAACAGTGGTGATTCTCGCGTTGATAATGTTAGGAGCTCTCATATCATTAAGCGAGTTTGTTTAAAAATACCTACTCGTGTTTATAATGAGTACGAAAAATAGGTTGAGAGAAAAAAATGAAAGATTAAGTCTAAGACATGTAAGTATGAATAATACTTTAACAGTGACGATACTATAGCGGAAGAGTGACAAAATAATTTTCTTTACTTTGCTTGCATGGTATCCTCAAAATTATCCTAAGTAAGTATAATTGGGCTATTTTTATAACAGTCCTAAAAGTCACTTGAGGTCCAAATGTCATTACTTGAGTATCATATTATAAAATGAGCATAAATAACAAGTCGACCACGTATGTACAATGGATTTCATTTGCATTAACAAATTAAATTTACTAAACACAGCTTCAAATAAAAAATATAAACTTTTGATATTGTCGCGTACATCTAGTTATCTTTTGTATATACGTAAAGCACAAATTAAACTGTAACTTTTTCATAATTTATTTTTACCTCTTAATACTGATCTGTTCATTTGTATCGATTGATTTTCATAATGAAACACTGTATTCATTGACTAAGTCGTATTATTTAAAAATAAACCTTTATTACCTCAACTTACGAACCAATGGTCTCGCTGAATGACAAATAGAAATGGCATGATGAGCTGAACTTCTTCCAAAAATAATGGTTCCTAATCGCAAGAGAAATGATGATGACAATAGACAGAGTAGAAAAAGGGGGAGAAGTATTTGCTCTGTAATGGAACACAACCTTTGACAGTGGTGACACTTCTATCGTTTGGAAACCCAGTAGATACAATAATTTGATGAATGATGTTATTTCCAAGTAATTCTTAATTAATATTTAGGTTAGCTCTATTTATATTATCATCGACCCATGTACGATTCTACTGCTGGGCACGGGTCTCCTCTTAAAATGAAAGCGATTAGGCTATAGTCCACCACGCTAGCCTAGTGCGGGTTGGCCGACTTCACATGTCATCGAGAAAAATCTCTAAGTCATGCAGGTTTCCTCACGATGTTTCCGTTCACCTTTTATGCCAGTGATAATTACCCACTTATTAATAAGCACATAGAAAAGTCAGAGGTGCGTGCCTTGGATCCGAACTTTTTGACTTGACCGTTAGGGTCATATCAGTAGGCTCACAGCTAATCTATAGATCTACTAATTTAGGAACAAATATTATGTAATAGAACCATGAAAATATAATTATTAGGTAATAATGATTAAATCATACCCCTTATTACATATCCAGTTTTTTTTGGAAGACAATCTTTCGCAAGCCAATTTTGGTTATAATTATGCCTCTCCAAAAACGTGATACATAACATTTGCCCATCAGCACTAATAACTACACATCCAATGCAGTGAGTTTACTAAAATTACCTTTGATACAAATGCAGATTTCATACCCCAATAAAAGATAAAATGTTATACTGTTATAACTGGGTAATCGGGTTTCCTTCATATTACCGTTAGCAAGAGTAAAAACTATAATTCCCAGAGGAAACTAATCAAGTGTGGTATAAATTCATGACCAACCACAGAGCATAGGATTACAACACTAATTAGCGTGACTTCCTTCGCAATTCTGTTTCATTCGAAACGCAGATCTCGTTAATCTCTCCCGTGCTTAACTAGATGCGTTAAGGCAGTAAATGTTTTTCAACTAAGGCACACAATTACACACTGTGTCAATAATTTGGCCAAGTGTTTTTGTCGTGCTAACACAGTGCCTTCGGCGTCTTGAGTCGAAATTGGGGACGTTTTTGTGATGTGCCATACAAGGCGCAAGTTTGGAACGAATCGATCTACGTGTTTCGTATTACAGAAGCTTTGATTCACCGGATAGGATGAACTTATGCTATAAAGCACCAGTAGCGCAATATATACCTTAACAAAATGTTTACAATGTATTTATTAATAGATACAGTAATTGTTGCTTGTTCAATTTTCCGTAATACAGATAGTAGTTGTATCTTTATTGAAACTTGCAATATTGAGTTGCAACCTTACTACTACCAACAAATTAATTAACCTAACCCTCATTCTAAGAGTAGATCCATGACCATCTAACTATTTTTCAGGACCTCTAAAAGGTATATAGAATGATAAAAGTTCACATGAAAAATAAAATTTCCATTATATTGCAGTTAAAAAGTACTCCAATTGCGATGTTACAAAATAAATAAAGCACACAACACACACGAGTAGCAAAGCAAACATACTGCCATCATGCCAATTCAGAAGTTCATGAATTCAATGCTTGTCGACATACAGCATAAAGCGTTTCAATCGTAAGCGTCATGGTCACGAAGCGTATTGAAAAGTTCCACCTGAGTTTATTTGAGTTATTCGATTACGAGCAGTCGGACTCAGAAAGTCTGGAGGTGGCATTAATTCTGAGGATATTGTTTGGACACCGGTGAGCTATGGGGATAGGTAAGTTGACCTAAGTAAAATTTTTGTTTGAGAAAGAATTTAGTTTGAATTTGAAGTAGTTTTGAGGTAAGTGCTGAAACTACAACTGTCTGAGTAGGTATTTAGCGTCGCTATAACCCCAAGCCATTTGGGCCCAATTGGCTATTTCTTTTACCATACTGCAGACTGAAGACAGAGAAGTACCTAGTGTAATCTTACATGGAAATATATATAATTGGTCTTCTGCAACAATTTAATGAACGATAAATGGATATTACTGAACATAAAGCAAACATGTCATGGTTCTAAAAGTTCCAGAACTAAACAAGTATTATTCTCTAATAAAAGATGACTAGTCTATTATAAGACACAGCAGGTAATGATAAAGCTTAATACATCACTAGTAATAATACATCAGCTACATTGACAGCTAATCAATAGTTTCAGTTAATTACCAAGAGAATATGAGAGGAAATTAATAAGTATGTTATACAGTGCTCATAAATAGCAGCTTCCTCTCACGCTAAAGTCAAACACAAGAGGCATAATGAAACTGGTAATACAGTAGCAACTAATGAGTATAGTAAGCTTTTTAGTGTCGATGACACTCAGATTATCATTAGATGGTACACTCCGGAAATGATTAGAAAGTTCGGGAAACTTAACGTACCTATTAATTATCAATTTCCTGTGAATCTGTTTATGTTAGCTTCTATGAACCTCTCGAACTTCCCGGAGGTGTATTAACTAAATTTGAGAGTTATTATGACAGCCTATTCTTAAGCCATTTACTGTCATCATTTTCGATTTACCTTCTACCTTAGGAAATATTTATGCGTGAAGGATATTTGATACGTATGTCTGACAAGTTTTTGACAGTGAATTTGGATAACCACGGTCAGGTAGATACCTAATATGTACCCATCACTATATCTATCAGTAAAAACTAGTTCGTATTTAAATTTTTAATGTGAGTTATAATGATGATAATATTTCAATATGAGTCTTCTATTCGCTAAAAGATAAGTGTTCTTGGACATTTTGCAGAAAGATCAAACAAAAATCAATCAGTTTGTAATAATTTAAGTCTTGATAGGAAACGCTATGTTGTACAGTACGGAGTGACAACATATTGACGCATATCATTCTAGAGAATGTGACTGACTAAAATCTCTTATGTAGGTAACACAAATATCTACACAAAATTATCTATGAATCAATAATTTGTAAAACATTAAAGGTAAACCTGTTACTAAAGAGATGGTTAAAGATAACATACCAATTGGTAGTATGGTACATCCAAATACTAAAAGAACGTGAGATATTTCCGTTAATAGCATTTTGTACTTAAAAGTACCGTCTCCAGTTTCTTACAATAAGGCTGGACTACTGAACGTATTTACATACTTATGCGCTTCAAAAATGCTTAACAGTAGTATGTTAGATATTTGATCGATCAGACCTACCAGGGTTACGAACGTTAGAAACCAATTCTCACGCCAAAGTCAATAACTCGAAAATTTTGTAAACAAATTTCAACAATAGAGTAGCGTGTGGATCTTCATTTCATAATCGATTCGGATGCAAGCGATTTGTAACCTTCATCCATTGACACATGGTAGATAGTCATAACAAACACTACATTAAAATTTCTGGCTACCACATCGTATTGACTTTGCCTTTGTAAACACTAATAGGAAATTCAAAAGTGGGAACCAGTTGAGATGAAACAGTGAATATGTTAATTTTGTTAGTAGAATGTCTGGAGGGAGGATTTTTTTAAATCTTTTACATCCTCATCTAATAATGTTGACCTCGTTGTTCTATTTGCATATGGAAAAATATTGAGGCAGTAATATGGAATTATTAAATATAGAAGTTATTTTAGCGAAAATTGACTGCGGGCAGGAGTCGAACCTTCGTATTCCGGTTCAATACACCAGACGCTATGACCACTAAGCCACTTCGAGTCCCATCCACCAGGTCGATAAATGAGAATTTTCGGTAAAATACCTTTAAAACCTTAGCAGAGAAAATGCAAAACGAATTAATACAAGAAAATATAGACGTAATGTTTTTAGAAGTTCTTTTTTAGGACTAATATGACAAAAAAGCATAAGCACCGCATATTGGTAGGTGGTAACTACTACCTATAGATGCAACGATACCAGTATCACTTGTCATCGTCAGACCCCAATTTTAAAATCTCATTTGACCAGTAATTACAGTGTATCTTTAAACTTGTAACACAATAATGTTACCCCGTTATTGCTATTTTGCTAAGCATCAAATGATTTCGAAATGCCGTAATAGGAACCGGCGAAAACAAACGAACTCAAACTATTCTACCATATCAAAAATTTAGAAAATATAGAACACATACCTACACTGATTTGGATTCGGAATAAACGTACATAATGCGATAAGATACTGAGCCATATGCTTCGCAAATCTCTGATATACATTCGGATTATCGCTAATCCAGTTTTTATTCTCGAAACATACGCCTACGGGCGATATTTTATAGAATGTTAAGAGACTGCTTTTGAAAAGGTATTTGGTGTAAGTAAAGCAGTAAACATATATTTTACCAGTCGTGTTTATTTAATACGAACATTTCCTCCAACATTAAGTACAGCAAATCGTTTTATCTAACAGAAATAATCTCTTGCATTTCACTTTTGAGTTCCCATCAATTCATACGTTGGGCAAACTACGTCGTTACATAGGATACTAATATTCAAACCGACACTTATCATGTATAACATGTTAGCACTAAAGAAGTGGTTGTAATGTTACTTTAAATTCAAATATCTGAGCAATTCCGTAAATCTAAGGTCGCACTTGGGACTGACAAAATGAGTGAGATCAACCCACACGGAGTACATTTTCTAAAGAATCATAAATGGTCATGTTCCTTGAATCGTACATTATAATCCAATTGTGTTACAAGTGGCTATTAAAACATGTCGATGCATTGTACTTGGTACCATTTATACTTTAGAAGATCATAATGAAATTTTAGAACTTAGTGGTAAATTGAAACAAACAGCTGAGGCCTTGGTTGTCGCCACTTTGCTCGGTTAACCCTTTGGGGAACATAGGCATGATGGTATGTTTTTTAAATAGGTAAAATTTAGTAACGATATTCTCAATATTCACTTGCTTCGATGTGAAGGATCTTTTATAGGATTTTTACTTTTAGCTTCACTCTACATTATCCAACAAGATATAAAATAAAACCAAACACTCTCATATTCGTACTATAAAACCTATTTGATAAACCTAACGAACGCATTCGAGTCCCTACTTTAAAAGGTGCATAAAGGTCCACTTAGCCAACAAGCAGTACTAACAACCCTAGTATACGTCACAGCGCCCATTGCCACCTGATGGTGATAGTCGTTAAATGCGTGCCATTGCCGGCGCCCGCGCATTCACTGGAATAATCAAAAGATAAATCACTTCACGGAGATATTGATAGAGATTGCGGTGTTGTGGCAGTTTGTTTGTTGAACTTCCATTCGTTTTAGAGGAGATTCTTGCCCGACTCTTGAGTAGTAGGACGGTAAAATTGTTATTGATGATGATGATTTAATTATGTTATGATTTTTAATAACCTAGAGACGAGATTCATTAATATACATTGTTGTACGTAATAATATTTTTCAATTTAACATAGTCTTAAATAAATAATTAATTAATTGTTAATTATTTATTTCGTTGTAAATTCTTTACCATAATGATTAGATAATTAAATTACATATTTATATAGTTCTTACTTTTTTGATTATAGTATCAAAAAAGTTGTTATAGAAAATTTAAGAATGAGTAACTACTCCAAACCATTAGGCAATGAATTAGGCTATCAGCACGAGGCTGCTGCCATTATGATATCAGATCAAAATTATTTGCATGTCATAAGTTCCGAATGATAAAGAGATTTTTTGTACCAAAAAGCGGTCAAGGGTCAAACAGACATGATCCAATAAAAATTGCCAATCATCGTTCTCACTAGCCAAAGCACTACCCCCGGCATGAACTAGTCTCGTCTAAACGCTCCATTCGTTCCGCCCACATGGCATTGTATGTAAAATTGTGTGCACATGTTCGCCGAGGTTCGTTGTAACTCGATCGCACTTACATGGCCTGGGACGTACCGTTTTTGGTTAGGTTAGTTCATTGATTTCATGTTCATTGCTATAGAGGTTTGTTTGACAACAACTCATTGTCTTTACTTTCCCTGTCGCTTACGTTGTTGCGAGAATAGCTTACGTAAATATCGTTTCGTTCCGCAATTTGGTGATCGTGTATTGTCACGCTTCTATTCCCCAAAGGCAGAGGTGTACTAAAGCCGGTATCATTTCCTGACATAAGTACAAAATTTTAATCAAACTCCTTACGTTAGACCGTGTCCAAGTGTAATAATATGAAATAAATAACAATGAGTTGGCTTCTGACGTCACCTTATTTTCTATTGACCTTAAATTGATTGTAAGGCTCGATGTAAAGAGAATGTATATCGATTTTGATAAAAAATATTTAAGTGCCGTAAATGTAAAAAAAAATACCTAACTACGTGATGTTATCTGATCAGATCAATAAAATGTCCAACACTGTTTTATTTACTGTTAATGGAAAGAATCTTAGATAATACACACTTTAACATGAGAAAACATCTAAACAACACTATGACTGCCGTTGATCGATATTTTATTCTTTTTTTTATTAGAGCTGAAACTACGCTGTGATTAAATATAGCGACTTCTTTTCATCACTATGATTTCTAAGTAGCTGTAAATAGATACTTATGACGAGCGATGTAGTAATAATCATTTGAAAATTGAACGAAGAACACATACGTTTAGGTCCAATGTAATAGTTCGCGAGTCTATTGCCAATAACTGGGCACAAATCCAAACTCTGAGTTGAGGCTGAGAATTTAATAGAAAAACCCAGTAAAACTTTGCTCTAACCAAACCCAGAACCTCTAGCGTGTCGTGCTAACGACCACCAAATTAATTATCCAGTTACGAAAGAACGAAGTTTGAACGAAAAACACTAATAATAAAAAGTTGCGGGTTGCGGAGGTCTGATGATAGCCGCTTCGTGTAAAATACTGATATTCAGACGGATCTGGTTAGACTGGAAGTTGACCCCAGTATAGTTGGGATGAGGTTCGGAGGAGAATGAGCAAGGAAACTTATACATCACTTATCGAATCGCCGTAATGCAAGCCAGTGATAAGAACTTATCTCCGACTTCGATTTTCCACTTACACTTACTTATAACAGCATTAGACATTATTTCCTTATCATATAACATACGTTGGTGGCGGTTTGAATCTTTAACCGTCCAATGGCAAAGTTTATAAGTATCGTTGCACTTACCAAGTACAGAAAGTATGAAATACTGTTCTTCTTCGTTACATCGGGTGCGGTACGGTGCTTTACACTGATAGTCGCATATTTCACGTTGTGTATTGTTACTTCGCGATACAAATATGGTAAAGTTTTGAAAACATCACTTATGTTAGTTGTGTGAAATTAGTTTTGATAGTACACGTTGTTGGGTCGTTGGATGCATACTTTAGGGTTGTTTGTTAAATAAGTAGCGAACTTGCTTTGTCTTAAGGCAGAAGTTTTATGAGCAAACATGTTTTCTTTGAAGAAAAGTAAAAGCAGTGATAAAATCCTGTAGCTCAGAGTTCTCCGAAGTAAACCTTTGCCACATAAAAGCTATAAACTTTTTAGTACCTTAAATGAGAAAAGGTTTCCCGTGTGTTACATGTAAATAGATAAGGAAAACTATACAACTGCCTCCCGACATCTGCTTCAACGTTATCGTGTCCTGATAAAATCGTATCAAAAAGATAGCGACATGACAAACGCAGCTCTTAACGGTGTCAGAGGTGAACTTCGTGTGTAGGTACATAGTTTTCAAACTAAACAACATTACCATATCAAATACATTCTAAACGTAAAATAAGCATTAAGTGTCCTATCTCGTTCTAAAACTATATGTTAGAGACGATCAGCGATATTCATTGATGCGAGTAATGCATACATTTGCATATCGTGGTACGGAGCTGGTGTGAAATTTGCATACAAGTACGGGAGTGACAGATTTCGGTCACATCAATGTTGATTCCCTTACTAACGGTATTTGGAAACAAAGAAGTGTTATTTATATTCAGTCTTGTGCTAAGCAGACTGAATACTTTTAGTCTAAAATTAAAATCTTGTTGTAAATAATAAATTATGTTTGGACAATTTTACAGAGCACTATCTAGTCCCAAAATAAGCAGAACTTGTAATATTATAGTTACATACTTTTTTTTGTACATAAATTATAATACATAAGAAACACCCAGACAAACACAAACAGACATATTCATCACATAAATATTTGTGACTTTGGGAATCGAACCCACGACCTCGTGATCAGCATTCCGACACGTGAACCCCTAGACCACAGTCGTCTAATTAAAGTTATACAAATCATCAATGTATATGACTATCTCGTTAATCTATTGGTCGTAAGCATGACTTTCGGGTTCGATTCCCAAGTCAAGCAGTGTTATTTATATATTGAGTGCTTAATGGGCAATTAAGCCTGAAATAAATGATATTTTTTTAGGTAATTCTCAGTAGCAATTCGGTTTGGTTTGCGGTCGTTTAATGGAAATAAGCTCGTCCACTATTACTTAGGACGCAAACATGGTGTATGTTTGCACTCTAAGTAATAGGAACGAGGCCACACATAGTGTCCTTTGGGGAATTCAGGTGTGCTGGTATGGTAAGTTATCAATGTTGGAGTCACCAATGGGGATAGGTTGATGTAATGGAAAAGGGAGGGGCCTGCCTTCTCTATCCTATTTACCTTTAATAATGAGAGGTTTAAAAGAGGTAGGGCATAGTGGCAGTAATTCCACTCAAATTGGAGCTGCCAGACTGGGGAAGTACCTCCGCCTTGCAGAAAATCGAAGTAAAATAGCACTGCTTTGAGCTGTTTTGTGTTTCTTACGGTGAGCAAGGTTGCCAGTGCTCCACGAGGACACGTTGTGTTGGCAGTGGGGGGATTTTGACCCTTATACTGCCAGCCCTACTGTTCCTCTTTCAATACAGGGTCGGCAACGTGCAAGTGATACTCCTGGTGTTGCAAGCGTCTATAGGCTAGTGTAACCGCTTACCATCAGGTAAGCAGGTGGGCCGTTTGGCACCTTAGTAGAATAAAAAAAAAACAGTCAAATTACATTATACGGAATCTGCTCTTAATAATTATCTCAAGGTCATGTGTCAATTACGCGATAAATGTCGTAAATGAAATGACCTTGAAGCATCATTAATATTTTCTTTGAAAAACGTATTTTTATATGAAAAATGAGCCCATTTCTTGGAAGCAGCTGGTATGGAATGGAAATCTACAAACGAAAAACTTTGACAAAAGACCATGATTAAAAATCTGAGCTCAATTGATTGATGAAATTCAATTGACATCTTAAGGTCTTTCACTAATAAGTATATTTGGGGCTTCGCAAAAATGTTAATAATGATTTCTTCTTCGGAAATATGGAAATGAATTTCGGGAATAATTAATTACTTTGATTCGGTGAAAACCATTATTATTTTAGTTTATTTCTAGCTCTGAGTAGAAATCGAAAAATTTACTAATATACTGTTTATACTTTACGTTTGTTAATATCCACGCAAACAACTCTTTTCCTACAACCTTTTACCAATGTATTTCTAAATTAGCACTTGTTTTTGTAATCCAACAGAAATAATAACAAATTACAAAGTACAAGATTGCCTCATTAGTACTAGTGGTCCTAAGCGCGACTACTACGCTAGAGGTCCTAGGTTCGATCCCTAGGTCGAGCAAATTGTTATAGGGTTTTTCTATGAAATTTTCAATAGCAGCTCGGAGTCTGGATCGTGCCCGTTAGTGGCAATAGGCTAGCCTCTATTACATGGGACCTAAAACATACCGGCGAAATGTGGGTGGTACATTAGTACACCTCTGCCTAACCCTTCGAGGAATACAGGTGTGATGGTATGTTTTTATGTATGTACAAAGTACAAGATATACCCAGTCGCTTTTTACTTTTCAAATTAGGAACCACTGTGGGAAAGCAGCAGCCGTATTCCAATTTTAAATCGAGTCTTGTATGAGTTGGAACAAATAGTAAGCCAGTACCGGGCCCCAGGTCACGCATCAGTCACGGGATGGCAGCCTCGTACGTCATCTGTCAAAACTCTAACGTTATGGTTTAATGGATTATTGAATACGCCCGTTTTCAATCAACAAACGGCCGATTTTTTGCGTTGAATCATGTCACTACATTTTAGTTGTACGATTTGTTATCTCAGTTCAGTGTGGGCGGTATGCTATGCTTAATTGTTTTGATTGATGCTCATTCAATGTTTAACTTGGTACAGGAATTTGGATAATAGACGCGTGTGGGTATATGTGTTGAACAAAATTGTATGTAGGTATATATTAGAAATATTTTGAGAGACGGGTGGTCAAGAAACCAAATTATAGTTTCCAATTTTCTTTACCCAGTATGTTTTATTTCAAGTTCGAATGCCGCTAATAGAAAATTAGAAAACTATATGAAAAACCGAGGTTTTAAAATTATATAACAATGGAATCGATATAACCTCATATTGAGACTTATCTCAAAGCATCTTTCGTCTAATTAAGACAACGATGGCAAGGAAATATTTTCACTGTTACTTGATTTATTTAATTATTACAGGATTATTTTGTGATATGAATATAAACTGTTGTATTTAAAATCAGTTAAGCCTCTCGGAACAAAGAACTATTAATATGTACATTTTACGTCCTTACTTGATGCAAGCTGCACACACACACAAATGTAGTTGCATTCCTTTTAAGACAGTTCCACAATGTTGCAATGCAGTTAAGGCATTTAAAGTGTTTCTCACAACAATGGAAATGACAACAGTGCTCCAGAAACGGACTTATATTATTAAAATAATAACTCCCACGTATTCGGGTATTCGCGGCTCGATCGCCTCCGATAACACGTAACCAGTCGAAGATGAGCTGCATATCTGGGAAATAAAGAGACAAACCGAAGAATCGTGCGCAGCCAGGGGTCCAGAATTACTGGTCGTGTTATCCAACCCACGCATGCTGCTTTATTGGTCGGAATTGCCCCTAAACGTTACCAATGAGGCGTTTGTTGTTGTATATTTACGGCACCTTCAGACTTGCATAGTAAGAGACCCGGCTCCGATATAATAAACCGTAAGATATATGAGGGTCCAGACCCCATGATTGTTGAGTAACAACGGTTTATTTAAGAAATTGGAAGTCTTTACCGTCTTCACTCAATACAGTAAAAGAATCTCGTTTATACTCTAACATGTATTTGGGTTCCAAATAGGAATTCAAATTACAAAACATTTTGTTCAACATTATCCGTAACATGGTAGAGATATATTTCATAAATGTATTTTTAACGAAATTACTACAAAAAGTTTATATATAACAACAGAAAATATTGTGTTTACCTAATTCGTATCGGAATAAGGATAAACCGTAAAAATGGCAACAGTAAATTAGAGGGAGATTAATATTTTCTCTTGTTCGGCACACGTGCGTATTCCAGCGTAACGAAGGTTTTAATTAACGAGAGATTAATATATTTTTATTTTTTTGCTATTCATACTAATGTAGGCTAAAAATAGCGAACGGTATCCTTGATTTAGGAAAATCTCGAGACTCTTTTTACTGATTTTATAGCGTATATTGACCACCTCAGTCTGCCCGTGACTATGCTGTAAAGGCTCCAAAACGTTGGGATTGGGATTAATAATAACAATATACGCGAAAATATCCGTAAAAAGAAGTTTTATTTCAATAAAAGAAGTTTTGTAAGTAATACTAAGTTACCTAGTATAAAGTCTTAGTGTTAAGATGTCGGATTTTCCAGAAATTGGGTTGAGGAAGTCTGATAGCTGTCGCTTCGTGTAAAATACTGATATTCAGTCGCATCTGATTAGACTGGAAGCCGCCCCCTATATAATAAGGAAACCTCTTTCCATACTAAATTGGGGTCTTCTAGATAGGTAGTTGAGAATAAAGTTTAGATACGTGTGTGTCACACATAAGTAGGTAGGTATGTCGTCATAACTGGTACCTATAGCATTGTTCTATTTTCAATTAAAAACATTCGTGTTGGGCCTAGTACTGATTTATTTATTCAATAGAGAAGACATAACTCCTCTTTCGTTTTAACAGAGTCGGCAACGCGCAAGTGATACCCCTGGTAATGCAAGCGTCTATAGGCTACGGTAACCGCTTACCATCAAATAGGCCGTATGCTTGTTTGCCATTTTAGTGGTAAAAAAAAGAAGAACGAAAATAAATTGCCACAATATGTTACATTAATTATTTTGTATTCCCTATTGCTCCCGTACCTTGTAGGGAAACGAAGTCATTTAATCCTAAATTATAATTAGTCACGTAGTTTTCCAACTCATTTGTATGAATAACGAGAAACATACGAAATACAAACTTTGCCCAACTTTATTATCAAGCCCACCACATCATATTTGACAAGAATAAGGGTGAATAAACTTTATGTAAAATTGCCAAGGATTAATTTTGTACCTAAATACTGTGAAATTAAAGCTATTTCTCTGATTTTAGGCTGTAATTACTCTTGGGAGCCATACGTGTACTATATGCCGGATTAAAATTTTTGATTAGAAATACAATAGCGAAGGTTAATTTAATCAAAATTAAAAACAAAGCGTACTTACACGTAGTTTTTATAAATGGAATTTTAAATCGAGCTACCTTATGGATTAAGGTTACGTTTTGTAATTTTGTTTTAATTCCTTACATAACTCATTCACCACTGCCTCATTAGTCTAGTGGTCGTAAGCGCGACAGCTACTCTAGTCCTGGGTTCGATCCCTAGGTCGAGCCGTGTTATTGGGTTTTTCTATGAAATTCTCAGTAGCAGTTCGGAGTCTGGATTTGTGACCGGTGACCTAAACATACCGGCAAAATGTGGGTATCCATTAGTATACCTCTGCCTAACCCTTCGGGGAATACAGGCGTGACTTGGTATGTTACGTAACTAATTTTTTACACAAACGGCACACCGCAACTTTGCATGAGCAACTTAATAGCTATTTAAAATTTTACTTCTATTTCGATTATGTCATAAAATTCTGACAGCACAAAGCCAATGTTTTCCTATATCTACTCCGTAGATAAAAAGAGCATATTAAAATTTATTACTGAACAGTGTTGAGGAACGTAAACAAAACTAGGAGGGACGTTAATGTAGAACTATTTGATGTTCCTTCTACTTTGAGCTAAATATTTACTTATGAAGTTCACAGCATATTTTTTAAGAACGGTCTTTGTTGGGGGCTGCCTCCTTCTGTGGATACGAGTCGATGTTTGCACAATTTAGTGTGTTTATTATTCTCTCTGAGTGTTTGTGCGAATAGGGATGTAAAGTACATTACGTAGATGCGGATCAAAATTTAGGGTAGTGTTTGGTTAACAATGATTTAGCGGATTTATGGTTGATTGTTTTTTTCTTCTCATATTTAAGTAAGTATCCAATTATTATTATATCGAACATTATTGTCAAAACCAATAATTTTAAAGAGTAACTGTGTTGTTTCTTGCTGGTTCTGTACAGGAAATAAAGTTACTAATTTCAGACCGTGCACCTAGAATCAACATTTCATGTGTTTTTGTGTGCCTAAATAAGAGTAAGTATACATATTTTTGTGTTATTTGGAGTATAGATAAGTAGTGTATCTACTTATATTACGGTACACTAATGGTAAAAGTTGTTATTAGTATTTTTTACATAAAAAGTGTGATCATTGTACTGATTGATTATGATAATGTGTTGTTATTAATAACATCCTACAAATATAAAACAAATAAATCCAAATCGCCAAACAGAAATGCACAAATAGAGAAAAGTCAATTTCTAAACTTCAGACATTACCAATTTAATGAGCTTTTTGTTATTATTGATGTATGTACATATTCTATAAATAACACGAGTGTACATACATATTTTTATATTATTTTGAGTATACATAATTATGTAGTGTATCTACTTATATTACGGTACACTAATGTGAAAGCTTGTCATTAGTAATTTTTGTTCTTAAACTTGTTTGTATTGTTATTAGTCTTTAAGTTTTCCTAAAATAGATAAATATAATAAGTATGCAAAATCCGCTGGCCTGGCTACACTATAGTAGCACCCTAATTTAATACATCGCAGTTATTAAGACGGGCTGGTAGCGTATTCACATCACTCCCCAGTTTCCTCATGTTTACATTACCGTTACCATGACAACTTTGTTTACTAATTGTCCGCCGGTGTGATAGCTTCACGTAGGTACATTCCTATAGTTGGATCCGAATTTTAGATTATATCAGATGCAAACGTTGCTGTACTTTGATCAAAATCAAAAGATTTTAATGTTTTTTTTTTACAGCCTATCTAATTTTTCTGTATTTATAATGAATTCTACATTTTCAGCTAGAAATTTTGTGTTTTTTTTTTCTTGAGAATCTAACTTGACTTATAAATTGGTAGACGCTTAGAGCATGTCGAACGAAACGAATGCAAGATCAATGTAATTTTTCTTTAACATTTTGAACTTAAACTTTTGTTCTACTATTTTTTTAAATAAAAATAAAACATTGTCTTGTAGGTATACGTAAGATTTAGTATCTAGTTAAGTGTATCTGCAGTCATCATTTCGAAATACTGCGTATAGTTAACTTACTAGCTTTTTCAAAGGATTCGCTTCAAACGAAAGTAATTGAATAAAAATAAATATCTAAAAGCTCAAAAACTGAACGCCGTGGCCCGATAACTATGTAAGTCAGCCCGTCGGCGTCGCGTCCAAAGAAAAGACGAAATGACGCCAATGCACTGTCAATCTTTACACCAGATACGTTTTTGCGAGTCCAGATAAATTGTCAGCGTCCAAATATAATTACACAATATTTCAGTAAGTTTTTCCTTCAATTATTGCATTTCGTCGCTCAGACAGCTGAGGCGTTTTGGACATTCTTTTGTAACGAGCACACTGAATTCCAAGGTGTGCTATTCGCAAATGTAACCAATGCATTTCTTATAGACTTTAAAGTAACGTAGTAAATGCTATTTTAGTTCAATATAAGCGTATAGAGAGTTGGCCAAGGTAATACTGCGCAACCTTTAAATAAAAGATGATAAGTTATGTTTTTAGGACATAGGATTTAGAGTGATTATTTGGGAAGTCTAATTAAGAAGAAGAATTTAGTCTATTATGAAAAACTTTTTGAGTAAGTAAATGAAGTTAGTACTTATTTATTATATTAAAGATTTTTGAGGAAAATGAATTTTCCGATGTTTTCCATAAAATTGTATTTTATTTTAATAATGTTACCACTACATTTTTTCCCAAAATAAACATTTCCCACACTTCCACCATAAATTCACAGCCGAAATTATTTCAAAAGTACCTAGCAACACTGAAATATAAATTATACTTTTTTATAGCGCACTTATCCTCTTTGCTCCACGCCGCTGGCACTTCAAAGTACCCGAACGTCACGGCGCATCACGGCTGACACATCGACATTGGACGAACCATCGCGAAAATTAAGCCCCAGGCTTGAAAAAGCCGTTCGCAGTCCGATGCATACGCAGATAATTAGTGCAAACTCTGAATTGAATAGACTGGGCTCTTGTGGCCTGTAATTTAGTTGTGCGTCAATTATGGAACACGTATCGAACTTAATTTTCACATTGTTGAGTTTATAGTTGGACGTTTATCATCATCAGCCAATTTACTGTCCCACTCGTGGGCAGAGGTGGGATATCTCTCAAAATGGGAGAGGTTACCCTATTTTCCTCCACACTGGGCTAGAGCGGGTTGGTATAACTAATCAGATGAATAGAAAATATCCTTATATTTTTTTCCTACACTGCGTAGGTGAAGATAATAAATTAATAAGCACATATTGATTTTTGACACTTACGCGAATGTTATACATTGAAATAAAACTACTTTTTACGGATTTTATCACGTTATATTGATAATATTATTAATCCCGACGTTTCGGACCCTTTACAGCGTGCATGGTCACGGGCAGACTGAGGTGGTGGGCGTCTTGATGATATAATTACTTAACTCAAAAAGTAGTTTTGTTTCAAATAGTAAGCACACGTTTTCGAAAAGTCACAGGTGCGCTACCTTGGATTGACTTGGCAGTATGTCATATTCCTAGGTCAAAAAATAATAACGTTTACTGTGACCAGGGGCGTATTTACCCTAGGACCATCCGGGCCATGGCCCGGGGCACCAATCCGCCAGGGGCGGCGTGAGGGGGGGGTGACTTCATTTAATTTTTCTCGTCAATCTCAATTTATAATTAACAAAAAAAAACAAGAATCAGTAAAAAAATCATTTGGTCGAAAACGCTTGTAAGTTAAGTTTCGCCAATATCTATGGAGCGCGTCTGTAAGTAAGTAGGTACACGATAAATAAGTAGGTACTGCTCCGAATATAACGCGCTCGGGGCGCGGGCGCCGAGCGAGGTGGGGGCGGCGTGGCGAGGGGCACGGGCGATCAGCCTTACGTACAAATACTTCGGTTTTTAGTATTTGATGACACCAACGAGGAGACACGCCAGATGTTATTATCGTCTCGTCTTCATTTTGAGGATTGAATGTCTATTAAGAAATGGAGTGACGTGTGTTCTATAAGGGATCTGGTAACAAAAACGAGCGCAAGCATTCTGCAGTCTCGGGATATGGCGATCGGTTCGAGCCAATAAAGGTAGGTCATACACAGTGTCGGCATAATTCAACCTTGACACAACAAGTGTTTCAACGGGCTGTTCTCGAAGTTCTTCAGATAGATAAGGTCTTATTTTATAAAGGATCGTATGGCGGTAAAAACAGCTTTGTACGGAGTCAGATACATGTTTTTTACATCTAAGGTTGTTATCCATGAGCAGTCCAAGGTTACGGGCTTCAGCTACCCTCTCAATAGGTTTCCTAACACTATTATATTCAATGACGATGGAAGCCTTTTAACATGCTGTATGCATTTATGCGTAGAATAAACTTTATTGTACACCACGATAAGAAGCAACATAAAACTATTCATAAAACTAAGGGTACAATGACGGTATTATCGCTAATAGCACTCCTTGTGAACTCCTTATGTACTCCTTATGTACTCCTTATGTACTCCTTATGTACTCCTTATGTACTCCTTATGTACTCCTTATGTACTCCTTATGTACACCTTATGTACTCCTTATGTACTCCTTATGTACTCCTTATGTACTCCTTATGTACTCCTTATGTACTCCTTATGTACTCCTTATGTACTCCTTATGTACTCCTTATGTACTCCTTATGTACTCCTTATGTACTCTTTATGTACTCCTTGTGTACTCCTTATGTACTCCTTATGTACTCCTTATGTACTCCTTATGTACTCCTTATGTACTCCTTATGTACTCCTTATGTACTCCGTATGTGTGTACAAAAAATAATAGAAAAAAAAAACATATCACCTTTTTCCTAGAATTCTGGGGCGGTGAAACTTATTGGCCCGGGGCGCCAAATTCGAAAATACGCCCCTGACTGTGACTATGCTATTACTCTGTGCATATACCATACCTATAGAAGAAAACAGTAGGTACCATTTCATAGTCGTGTTGTGACTATAATTTACAAGTCTGCTTAGTTATAAACCACTAAACAATAAAAAGAAAGTCCCTTAAAGCTTACACAAGTGTTATCGAACATAAAGCGAATTCTTACAATGCTAGTGTAAGCACAACGATCATGTTTTCTTACAACTTTTGGAACTTGAACAGTAAAGAACTTGATTAATTGCCCCCTTAAATCGTATATAGGCAGTGTTTTGTTAAAAAGGCGGCTATGTACAAGGCAGTGACATGTTTCATGCGTCAAATGTTAGGCCAGTCACGGACGCCCACCTAGCGGCGCACGCGCCGCGTCCGTTTGAGCAATAAAATTCCTTAATTATTGTATAATAAAAATGTAACATTACTGTCAATATGTTTAAGCGTTTTTTAAACGATCTTGTGTATATGGTACGGTGGAACTTTAACCACTACACTGTACCACGCAGTGATATTAGTGAGATCATACCATTAAAAAAAAGGGTATAAATCCTTCAAATTTAACTATACTACGCTATTTTTGGTCAGTCGGATCACGTATATAATATATACCAGATAAATGTTAACTTTTTATTATATCAAATAAATAGTGTATGTTTTAGGCCTTTAATTACAAAATCATTAATTAATTGACTAAATAATCACTTGAACAATCTACAATAAATAAATAATAACGTTAATTCATCTAACATATTACAAACGCTTACATAAATAAGCAAACATACTGAGAAATTTTAATGGTGCATAGATTTACACCCACCCTTTCTCGCGATAAGTCGACGTTTGAATTAAGTGGAGACCCAAACATTTGCCAATTGTACTTCCTTACTTGCTTTATTAGGGACTCTGTCGAGTAGAGTGTAGCCGTAATAGGAAAGTACCAGACTCAAACTCAAAGAGAGTACCAGTTTTTCATGTGCCGATACGGTTTTTACTAACCCATATCTCCGAATTAGGAGTATTACGAATTAGGAACACAACAACGGACTTAAACTTCAAATCTTTAATAATTTAAAGATTTAAAAGAAAGGATCAATAAATTTTTATTACATTGTTGCAAAGGTGATAGAAAATTTAAAAAATCAAAGGTCCATACGATCTATATAATTATGCAATATATAGATCGTATGTTACTCCTACTTCAACATTATAATTTAATTTTTTAAACATATTTTACCCAGGGAAATTTAAGAAATCCAATATACATAACATTAGTGTAATGTTGAATGACCAATGGTATTAAGATATTTCTTAATATTAGTTGCATGTGTTGTAATCGTATCGTATAACTTATTACACGATACGATATAATGAGAAACGGTCTTTATTCCTATAACTGCTTCTCCAATACGAAATGGCAACGCTACTATTTGGTAACGATATTCCTTTGCCCACTTGAACTTGAATTTATAGAGGGTCTACCCAATATTATACTTACTGGTGATACCGTTTTAGATAGAATTTAAGCGGGTCCTTATTTTATTTGTAAAGTGTGCCGTCTAAATGTTGGTTCAATTTAGAAGACAGTTAAATCTATTTTTAAAAGATATATTTGGGACTGATTTATTGATCTAGTGTTTGCAAACTTTGTTACCGAACGTAAGGTCCAGGGTTCGATTATTATCGAACCGAGCAAAGGGCATTTTCTATGAAATTCTTAGTTACAGCTCGAAGTTTAGATTTGTGTCTGATTAGTGGCATTTTGTGCCCCTATTAAAAGGAACAACCTAATAAATACCGCTGAACTGTGGTTGTTAACGTTACTTACTACCTCTGCCTAACTTAAATTTGGTTTAATGATGGAGTAATTTCATTGTCAGAATAGGTATCCACAAGAAAAAATATTACGCCCACTTTGTCAACCTACAACATTCCAATTTTATCATATCCTATACTTGAACAACAGTACTTGGACAACCAGCTGTCTATGCACTACGCTATCATTGTTATGGCAAAAAGTAACTAGGTCTATTTAGCATTTTGAATAATTGATAAAGATAAATTAATTTCTCGGCTCGGAAGGGTTCGTCGCTTAACTACGCAAATCAACCAATCTGCAAGGTTGAGGTACGCTGTCCGCGGCCGGTCTGTGGATGGGTGACCTTTCGTAACACTTCGAGATACCCCCGTGTCTCGGAGAGCACGTAAAACCGACCCAGTTATCATACATCTATGACAGTCGTTAGTAGTAGTCAGAATCCCAAAAATACTGATAACACGTTTATCCTCATACCTGCCTTTTTCCAACATAGTTGGAATCACAACATAATTATGTAGTTGGAAAAAGACTCGGAGGATTAGGATTTTGACAGATTTTATTTATATTATTAATTTTATTGAATACTTCATGCAAAAAAAAACAAAATTGTTGTAAAAAGGCAAACTTAATGCCATTAGGCATTCTCTACCAGTCAACCTCAAGACGATACAGTGACAAAACATGGTAGCAGGTGGATTAATAGTGGGACTAAGAAAGTAGTTAGTTATTAATTATAAGATTGGATTATATTTGAATAAATAAACAATGGATATAATACTTATATTTTTTTTGTAAATACATACTTATACATAATACATAAGAAACACCCAAACAAACGCAAACACTTATGTTTTATCACATAAATATTTGTGCTCTGTGGGAATCGAACCCACGACCTCGTGATCAGCAGTCCGATACGCGAACCACTAGACCACAGACGTAATAAAATATTGGGGTATAATAACTACCCCATTTTACACTAATTAATAACTATATGGTTTGCGTTTTATTTCATCCATATTCATCCAAATCCCAAGTTAACGTGGAAGGCATTAAATCATGGCTGGTATTAGCAATCATTATAAAGCAAAGCCCCGTATCAGCGTTTACCGATGTCCCTTTACGGAAGGTCGGTGTTAGCATCAAACATCTTTAGCTAACCCAGTTTGTTGTGTTAAAACTCCTATTCGCATCCCCTACTATGAGAACAATTTGACGACGTTTGTAGTCGAGTTGTTGGAGTCCCAAAGGACGCAAATATTTATAGTATTAATATTAAGTGTTTTGTTTGTCTGGGTGTTTCTTATGCATTATATCTATGTATTTACAAACAACTATCTATACTCCTACCAACCATTTAATTTACTTTTGACAGTTCGAATTCTAATCAATTAGTGATGTCCTAATGCGTTACCGATTCGATTTCTAATAACAATCGACTTTATTTATGAAGAAATTCTGATATTTACAAAACAAGGCAAAATACTGAATAAAACAAGTATTGTCACTGTCACGCACATCGAGACTCCCATGGTAATCACTGCGTTTTCTTTACATTTTTCATACGTCGTAAGTTAAGTATTATACCTCCGCTCCGTACTAATTTACGTTTCTCTTTAATTCTCTTACTGTGACGCTTATTTTGAATTTTATTTCTGGATATAAGCTCGACTGCTACGGTAAAGGTCCTGGCTTTGATTCCCATGTTCAGCAAAGTGATCTTGGGTTTTGCTATGAATTTCTCAGTAGCAGCTCGGGAGTTTGGATTTGGGTTCGGTTAATGGGAATAGGCTCGACCTCTTTTACATGGAACCTAAAAACATAGCTTTGTAAATATAAAATAACCAGTAATTTGCATGGGAGTCATTGTCATTATCTCATGTAAGATAATCTTACTGCAAATTATCATTAATTAATCATGTTTGAAAAATGTTTTTTATGTAATCAGCACGCTGTCGCAGAGTACCTACACCTCAGCCTTATCCTTCGGAGAAAACAGGCGTAGTAGCATGTTATGTTGCGTTAATCATTGTTGGCTTATGTAAACAATGTTTGCAAGTCATAAAATCGTTTAAAAACAAGGTCGAAATGAAAATATGGAATCAGAAAACTTAATTATAAATTAAACCTATCTACACTACTTACTAACCAACACAACTTAAAAAAAAACTACAAAGTAAACTAAACTAAAACTAGACATAAAAAGAGCATCAAATAACTATTTCTATTATAGTATAATTTATAGTAGTATAATAAAATTTTATTATAAATTTATACTTATATAAAATTCTGGAACCAATAGTAGGCGCCATGAATGCTAACAGGCCGACCGCAAACGGGTCAATGGAGCCCTTTGATCCAAGCTCTCACCTGTCTTCCTTGAGTGCCCCGGTCTTTCGCAGACGAGACACTTTAGGCTCCACTCAACCCAGCCTATAGCATAGGGAGTGTTTACTTTATCTCCCCGTGCAACACAATATGCAGAGTAGGCGTAGGTACAATAGAAACGTCTTATGCAAGCCTCGTTGACATGCGATGACCTAGATTGGAAATTAAAACTGTATAGGTATTTTTATACCAACATATGTAGGATTTAGGGTTCGTAGCTAAGTTAGAAGTACGCTGATTGATTTGCAAGGTTAAGCTGCGCTATCCGCGGTCAGTCTGTAGATGGGCAAGCATTCTTAACACATCGAGACACCTCCGTGCCTCGGAGAGCACATAAAGCCGGCTCAGTTGTCATGCGAACACCTATGACAACCTTTAGTAGTAGTCAGAAGCCTAAAAAGCCTGACAACTAGTCTAACCTCAGGATATCGGTATTACCCAGAAATTGGGTTGCGGAAGTCTGATGGCTTTGTGTAAAATACTGATATTCAGTCGCATCTGGTTAGACTGGAAGCCGATCCGACCATGGGAAAAACCTCGGAAGATGATGATGATGTAGAATTTAGGGCGTCTATCTTTGCTCAGTAAAAATTAAATATGTTTTAGAATGAATTCCTCTATTTTATTTGTAAGTTAAATAAAATAGAGGAGTGAAACGTTTAAATATAAATGCTCATTCACGCAGCACGTCAGCATATTGAATAATTATAACAGATGTTACATAAAATATTAAAATACTTTAATAGTATGTCATAAAAATGAAAGCTTATAACTATGAATCTTAGTAATCCGGTGTGAAAAGAAAAATCATAACAGTTTGATATAATTTATTAATCACGAGTGTTGTGTATGAACGTGACTAAATAAAACACATAAAAACTCGGACAACACTATCGTTTTTTTTTTTAATCTCGTATATTTATTTTAAAAAATATTTCGTAAAAATGTTCAATATGCGACCGATAAAAAGGGGTGTTTGTATTTTGTGGGTCCGGTCCCGATTTGAATCATAATAGTGTTTGAAATTTATTTGCTCGTAAAACGGGAGTGTTACCGGGTTGGCCTGTGACAAAGGCGGTTTTATCGCTGCCGGTGAGCGATCGTAAATTTTACTTCGGCTGTCAAAACATAGTGTGGTGCGAGCCTTATTCCTGTGGAGTGGATATACATTCAGTGACTCATATTTAGTGCTTAGTATATTACCTATCTTATTTTATGTGGTACACAAAAATATGTAAAATGAAATAGGTCGTAAATGAAGTTATTGCTTGCTTGTGGTCTCAAGTTAATCGTGTTCTAAATATTATAGAAGTCAGTACAAATTTATCAACTATAATTTTATATATATTTTTCCTTTCATCTCCTCTATTTCATAAATTGTAATCCCTTTTAGAAGTGCTTACATGACTTGTATGTGATAATTGGAAGAAAATTCTAGTGCAATGCTGATGGTTTATGGACATGACATACCTATCTGTCCACTTATTTTTTTAAACTCAATTATCTGCTTAAAGAGTAAAGAGACAAATGGAAGAAGAGTGGGGTGGCTTTGCACTGCCAGGGTGAAACTACAGGCTTGCAATAATAATAATAGACCAACATCTAAGGAGGCTCTCGTCGGGTGGCTGGATCAAGGGCGTGATACAGAAAGCAGTACTCCTGGACACAGTCTGTATTGTTAGGAGGTTCAATTCTTTGGGGCCCTCACCACCGGTACCTTGGATTTTGCTCCCGATACCGGTGGGTTACTATTTTTATATGTTTTTTACTCTTACCATTGATCAAATATAAAAAAAAATATATAGGTATGTGTAAATGCAAATTAAGGGGAATAATAATGTTAATAAAATATATAAAAATGTATGTTAATAAAAATATTACATCGTATTTTAATTGGTATTTGACCTTTACCCAATTTTATTATACAAATGCTAGTTAGGTTAAAATAATATCGATATCCATAACGTTAATAATTATTTGATATTTTTTAGATATAAATATAATATAGCGGAAGAGTTTTTATGTTTGTTTGCTGAATATTTTTTGTTTGTTGACCGCGCTTATCTCAAAAATCACCATTCGGATTTGAAATTATCATTTTGCATTTGATAGCTTAATTTTTGAGTAGGGTATGTACATCACGCTACGATTCTTAAGAGCCGAGGAAAAAGGAAAACTCAGGGTGGGTGCAGTTTATTACAATTTGGGCGGGACACACAACAATGTCATTAATACTTAATTATCACTCGCTTAAACGGTGAAGGAAAACATCGTGAGGAAACCTGCATACCTTAGAGATTTTTCTCGACGGTTTGTGAAGTCTGCCAACCCGCACTAGGCCAGCGTGGTGGACTATAGCCTAATCCCTCTCAATATGAGAGGAGACCCGTGCCCAGCAGTGGGACAGTATATGGGTTGATGATGATGACACAACAACGTCTGTCGGATCAGTTAGTATTATATAAATATTTAGCTTCTGCCCGCGATTTCGTCCGCGTGGAAAAGTTACTTTTAATTATCGTTGTAATTTGGCTAATTAACTCAAAATTGTTATGAATGTATGTATAAATACTGTAAAGTTTCATCACAATCCGTTCAATAGTTTTAGCGTGTAAGAGTAACAAACATACATCCATCCATCCTCACAAATTTTCACATTTATAACATTAGTAGGATAGGATTTATATGTTTTAACTAAAATAAACATATTTTTAATTAATACCAAAACAGCAATAACCTGAGATAGTTGAAAATATTTAAGTAACATTTAAATAAAACAGTTACGTTGACAAGTAAAAATAAATGCCTATAAAAATATTGTACGTCACTAACCTTCTAGAATTACGAATATGATACAAGAACTTCCAAATGACATTTACATTTTTGCATACATGGATATTTATGAACACTTAAAAACCAATAAAACTTGATACTTCAAATTGGTTTCTTATAAACGAAAACGGTAAATCATAAAATATGACACAAGAGGTACAATTTCGTACAGCGTTATAAGAAGAAAACGGGACACAATAAGCAATTTGAGTTGGCGTAAAAGGGACCGTTGTTGTCCTAATTTAGTACAATCATTATGCATATTGTATGCCCCACTAGGCTTTGTTTCTCGATAAACAGTGGTCGTTTTCCAGGAGTTTTCCCTTTTCCCGCTTTTTTATTATTAAGAGGCCGCATTTACCTGCGGATGTAAGTTCCTACTGTACAGTCGGAACCACAAAAGGTAGCATTTTCGCAGTTAGAACCTGCTTTTTTATGTAATTTTATGCTCAAGTTCAATGTACGAGCGAACTTATCCGTTTTACGTTTTCCGTTTCGTTTATTTAATTTGTTCAATTAATAATGTGGAAAGCGTTTTATTTTGTTCAAATTCAGTTATGCTTTGTGTAAAAGTGTTGCAATATAATCATAAAATATTTAAAGAAGATTTTTAATAACTAGCCTAAATATATTTGCTATTGTAAATAATAAAACAGTCCTGACCACAGGTAACGCCATGACAGACAAAAAGAGATGCCGTGACGATCTTGATACTTTTAATCCAGATTAGATCCAGCTAGCACAGGAGGCTGAAGAATGGCAAGAGGAGGCCTTTGCCCAGCAGTGGGACATACCAGGCTTAACTTAATCGTAATAACAAAAGGTCATTTCGCTATTTCAGTTACTACTTAGGTAGCTAATAATTTTTTATGAAATAAATAATGAAGAATGTCAAAGATGTAGAGTAATTCTATTTTAGTGTATGTGTAGTAATTCCATACAATTATTGCGATGTGCATAAAAATATTTTTGTATGTGTCATGGTAAACTTAGTACTTTCAAATGATTATATCTACCTATAATTTGAAAATAAATATAACTTAAATCCTAAATGTTGCTTCCACTTCTTAAGCAATATATTCGGACATTTTAATCATTACTCAAAGGAAGCTTAAATAAATTCTTAGTCAAAAAAACAATAATACTCGTATTAACATTCCTTCCTCGCAAACACCGAAAAGAGTACAAAATCTTTTCTTGTTCCCCTAGTTAAACAAACAAATTATTCTGTTTTTGATTGTACAAAGATTCAGTAGAGCTCGGGCATCGTTCTCAATATTGTCTTGGTAATAGGCAAGATGCTTCTCCAGCCATATTCCGGATCCCGCCAAAATAAAATTAGCCTTAGGGTAATAAATTCAAATCACAGCCCACCGTAATTTCAGCCTCCTTTTTCACAAAAAGATATTCGTTGTGGAATCCTTAATTTGGTTTCGTTTTGCTATTGTGGTTCCTTCGGCTGTCATTTCTCGCTTTATGTCTTACATTTTACTCCGGAAAACGACCAGGAAAACCTCAAGTGAATGTTAAATAGTTCAATTATGTTTATTCTGCACTATTTATAAATAAACAGGTATTGTAACAGTTTTTCAGCGTTGTATGAGTGCAAAAAAAAACAATCAATGAAAATATTTTTATTCTATGTAGGTATATCTCTGTTCTAATATGTAAGTTCATGGTTTTTTATTGGTGGCAATAAATTTCTTTCTTTATTTTAATATACACAATGTACAGGTAGGTACCTACCTTATGAAACATCGGTACTTTACAGTAAGCTTTCATAATAAGGATTATCTAATGCTAATAGTATATTTAAAAAATGGAGAACACATTTACTATTATATTATAGGTATTCATAGCTCCTCAGGTGGCTGCTAGAAGGTTTAGGTTTCCGTACATTAATATGCTGACAACTCTATCGCTTATCGCTCACTAAACTCCTGGTTTGGATGCAAATTATAAATAATTTGCATCCAAACCAGGCATCCAAATCTACTATCGAGTCACCCTATGCACTCCTTCATTAATGACAAGCTAAAATACTAATTTATGCAAATTCATGGATCCAGTTATAAATCATGATATTAACGTACCAGTGTGCCGCGACATCCGTCGAAGTTTGAGCGCTCTCGGTTCTCGCACAATCGATGAAATGTTACTAGCAAACGATGAATTCGGTTTATTCTAGTAGAACCTAATTGTTGAGAAATGCGTCGGAACTATGTCTTGAAGAGCAATAGTTCATATTTGACCGCACGTTAGCGTAGCAGTCGAGGTGGTCACCTCGCTACTATCACGGTGGTCGTGGGTTCGATTTCGAGAAAAATTGTTTTGAGTCTGGATGTAATTTGTGTCCGTCTTTCCTGTTTGTGAAATCCCACGCAATACGGGGCTTGTTCCCTAGGGCGGTCATTGTCTTCCAACTGCTGAATAGTAGGTATCACGAAAATGAAGTATTCTAGAAATTATTTCCGAAAAGGATAACAAGAATATAATATAAGGAAATTTTCCCACGGGGAAATCAATATAAATTAAACAACTAATTTTCACGAAGGATATATTCGAAAACTTAAAAAAAAATACAAAAAGATAGTTAATAGGTATGGTGGCATCGTACGACATCGAACTAACTGAAGTAAGTCATGTCGGTTGAGAAGCAAAGTGACTTGCTTTTCAATAGATGTCACGGACGTCACCAAGACTTAATTAGTTGGTCATAACGTCTGGTGTAGGCTCGTGTCCTACCCTCAGTCGAACTTTTCCTTCAATAAAATAACTTTATAATCTTATCATGAAAAATTCTAAAAAAAATACAAAAAGTTAATAAATTAAACAAGTCAATCTTAATTGGGAAAACTACACCGGATTAACTAGAATAAACTAGCTTATCCTAAACTCATACTTTAGCCGTAACAGATACATAAACATCAATGGCATATATTAGGATTCTTGCGGAGATGCATTAATCATTGGGGCTCTCCATTACCGACAATGTTTGTTTTAACATGGCAACTACGGAACTTCATATTAGATTGTGCCCATCAGCTATTGGTTCCGGAATCTGTGTACGTTTTGCTGAATAGGCTGTTATTAAGTGAATAGGCGTCTGCATTCAGATCGGATATTACGATTGAAAACATTAGTGAATACGCGTATTGAGAGTGATGTGTGATTTTGAAAATAAAAGGATTCCGGTTGCAGAATGCAGAACTAATATTGAACAATCATTTCATTTAAATATAAAGGGCGAAATTAAGTGTATTTGAAATAAGTACATTAAGTGCTATGAAATCCTAAAGTGAATTCATTTTACATTTTCTTTCGTTGTTAATCTTTCGGTAGTGTTCATAAATTGTAGAACAAAAGTTGTTTCATAGTAGAAACTATAACCCCTTTTGGGTTGTTACACCCTTTACTCCGAATAGTCTCAAATAGACTAAAATAAGGTAATAAAGATCCAAAAGGCGTCAGGCACTGGGTTCAAGTGTGGTATAGATTTATGTACATACTTATGTACTTATATGGTACCGTATACACGAGGGATGGTCAACACGTGACAAGCATGATAAATGAGGAGTTCGGGATCATGCCTCTAGGGACTCCCTTCGGCTGAGAACGGCGATTCGGTGAGAAACCTAACATGCAAAAAAACGATATGAAACTAAACCTTATTCTTTGTAACACAAAGTATATTTTACTGCGAACAGACTTTAAATTTAAAACTCCATAAAAATTCAGAAGCTACAACGAATTAGTGTTGCAAAAGTAACTAAAGTGGATAACCGCGATACCAAAATAGTTTTTGTGATTCATGGGTTAAGATCTGAATTTGTTTGTGAGTTTCCGCATGAAATACAGGCTTCGAAAGATCAGAAAGCAAAATATAGAATCTAAGACAGAGGGGGTAAGCACAGCATATTTTTAGTAAACCCAAACTAAGTGGTTGGGAAGGAATCATGATTTTCTTTCAGCCGCGACATTAATGGATTAGGTATAATACAACATAATTTTTGGTAATAAATAAGAATCTCTCTAAATAAAAATCGATTGCCGAATGTATGAAACATTGCTCGGCTCGAGTTATTTAGTTGCTTTTTTTTGTTTTGTCAGGACTAATCCACTGAAATTCATCCGGGCGACGACGCCGAGCCCAAAAAGCCAGCTTTGTATAAATGCTGATATTCAGTAAATTTCGTTGATTAACGTCAAGAAATCCGTGTCGTTATAAATTCATTAAACATCACCTAAACCTATTTAGGTTTATTATATTTATAACAGGAATATTCAACCCTAATATAAGGAATATTAGAGCCTTAAATTTTCTAAAAGTACCGTAAACATTACTGGGGCCCAGTATTTTTGTTTTTTGTGTATCAAAAAGTCTAGTAATATCTATAAATTTATTTTTACGTTCTTTGAACACGTACACGCAGTCATACCTACACATTCTTTGATGTAAATTCCAAGAACGGAGACGTTTCTAGATAAGCAATTAATTGTAGGCTCCAATATTATAGAAATATTTGTTCTTATAGCGATGCGTAAATCATATGAATGAAGTGAAAAGTCATATCTTCGGATCCAGATGATAAATGATTCAATCTTTTCATATCACTAGTTCGTTTGAATCTTTGGAGCATAGAGACGAATGAGACAGGGATATCAAAAATAATAATAGATATATACTTTTTAAACAATTTTACACAAACCATCTATTCCTAAACTCAGCAGAGCTTGTACTATGAGTAGTAGACAATGGATATCATATTTATATATGTATTTCTTTTTTATAAATACATTCTTTTAATAAATAAGAAGATATCTGTTATCTAATATCCCTATCTATTCATGCACCTTATCAAGACTCTCATTATCTTCGTTTCATTCTACTCTGAATGAAAGATATGAAAGCGTTGATTCGTTAACGGATAAGTTGAGTAAGTTATATCCATCGAAAGAATCGTGAGTGAATCACTCCTGTGTTAAACATCTCTACATCAACCACAGCATACTGCCAATATAACTTTTACCACCCTTATAAAAATATTTGATATTCAACCAACATTCGACGTAAGTAATGAGAATATATCCGTAACACATTACTTATATTACGACTTATCCTAAAACCGTTTGCTAGAAAAAAAATAAACCTCGTCTTGTATGGTCAGTTCATTGCACCTACCCAGTACTTTGTTTGTTTAGAACACATAGGTAATGTTTGAACTCAAAGCTATAAAAAGCAGTAGACTGGCCAGATACACCTTGTTCAAGTTGCAGATATGTAAAGACATAAAATGGTATTATTTGTCGATTCCGAACACCTACGTTGCATTTACTTGTTACTCTGAGAGACAAATACGTGGTACAAAATAGCATGAATTTCATACTTTTTGTTTACAGTGAATTGTTAAATATAAACTAAACATATAATTACCTATGTAAATATACGTTTATGTTGTGAGATACAAAGGGGTTCTTTAGAAAATATAATTGTATCATTAACAATATACAAAATAGAAAGGTAAAAAATACCTCATATATGTATAAAATGATTGTTATAATTATGAATACTGAATTCTAGTATGTCTTAGAATTATAATGTAAGTAGTATGTTAATTCTGGCACTGCACTCTTAAAGTTTAGAAATACAAACATTAAATATTGTACTTTTCATGGAATCTTTATAACAAGATTCATTTAAAAAAATTACAGCAGACTACTTAATATTGAAAAAGATCTATATTTTTGGCTATTTCGGAATTGGCTTAGTGGCAAAATCATTTAGATTCTAAACGCGTTGCGGTCCCGGGGCTTCAAAATATTGGCTCTGCAAGCAATAAGCGGTATAGCTGCAGAATACTGGACGATCGTTATAAGGAGTTATGCGACCGTTTTGGGTACACGCCTTTGTCCATGCGGTCTTCGAAAAACATTATGGGAATTTCTCTGTTGTGTCCTAAGCTTCAGAATGTGTTCTCTTTAGTACTATTGCAAACTTCCATGGCTCGAATTGTACCTGTTCGAAGCTTCTTGTGGTGGTAATTGATTTAAGGATCCTTATAGACGACTATAATAATAATATAAATAAGTTACCAGGTGATAGCGATGCAGAGGAGTTTTTTGATGCTCTTTTCTAGTCTAGTTTTAGTTTAATTTACTTTGTAGTTATTAATTTTTAGTTTTTTAATAGTGTAAATAAGTTTATATCTATGTATCCGTTATAACTAATAAAATCTATACGGGATAATATTGTAAAGATGGAGTTTTATATTGATCTTACATAAAAAATATTTCATTTTCATATTTTCTTGTAGAATATTTTAAGTAAAAAGTTTACAGCTAGCTTCCATAGTCTTCAAATTGTTGATAAACGATTTTAGCACCACTAAACCCTGCAAGTTCTGCAAATATTTGAAAGAGAAAAGTCAAACATCGTACGTTCGTCGAGACGGAAAATTATTTTCTTTTTTATTATGACTTCAAGACATTTAGTAGCAAGTAACGTTTGAATAGTTTCCACGTAATTGCGGACCCTTAAATGATGTTCGCAAAAAGGCACCAGACACAAAGAAGACCGTTGTGTATTGAAAAAGAAATAATCTCTCTTAATTGCGGCTCGGTTTTTGATCCATGACTCCGGTAATCGAAAAGGGTCTGTCGATTTTTCCCTCATAAGATGAACCCTTTGAAAATGACCCGCATTTGGCAAAAATATCTTTGCATTCAGAGGCGTCGCGTCCGGCGTCCTTCCTTTCACCGTCCGTGGTTGATTGCGTTCGACCCGTGAATAATACCCACTTTGTGCCCAATAAAAGTTTTCCTCCCTTCGTCGATATTGGAAACAATGGCTTTGACTCACAATTTTTCTGTCGCAGTCGAAGCAGCGACGGAAACGGTTGGGATTATATCGTTCTTTTGATTTGAGGGTTAACGTGATATCATTTCAAATGAGCCACCCTGACTCGAGTGCCTCTGATTATATATTATGTTTACGTATGAGAAGTTGTTGTTTACGTTACTAAGGACCTTTAAGATAACCTTCAAGAACCGTTTTCATTTTACGTAAATTCTGTATATTTAACAAAGTTATGCTCTTTGAAGATTTATAACATCGTTATCAGTTTTTCATTTAATAAGAAGACCGAGGATACAAGATATTTTGGGTTTATGAAACAAAATGTTATTATCAAGTACATTAAATATTGCCAACAAAAGCCTCCGAAATGGAAATGTACGAGCATGTTTCACATATACGGCCTCGTAAACACAAAACATTTGACAGAACAAAACCCAACATGGAAAGATAATGTTGATACCAAGAGGCATAAATTTTTACCGGTCGATTAAACAATAGCCAAGGCGAAGCATCCTCAAATTAGACAAAGGCGGTATTAATACGGAAGCCATTAAATTGAGATAAGCGGCAAGGCAGATTGGGCGGCGCCCTTCGCTTGGTATTAGCCCGTGAGACCTGATAAGTAAGAGACGGGGGTTTTGCGGGAAATGTCATAGATCAACGACGGGAAAAGAATCGACTATTGTAATTTTATAGCAGAGGGAGTAAGACGTTGCGGGATGTTTTGGTATATTTAATTTAATAATATTCGAGAAACTTTTAGAATTCTGTTAAATCTGAGCCGTTCATCTATTTATTTTATTTTACTAAGGTGGCAAACAAGCATACGGCCCACCTGATGATAAGCGGTTACCGTAGCCTATAGACATTTGGAACACCAGGAGTATCACTTGCGCGTTGCTGACCCTGTAAAACGAAAGAGGAATTCGGTTGGCAGTATAAGGGTCAACGTCCCTCCACTGCCCACACAACGTTTCCTCGTGTAGTACGTGTACATATCTTTATTTTTTATTGTAAAAGGATAACAAACAAGCCATATCCTTTAACCGTCACAAGCACCAGTTGGATCATTAGCCCGCTGTCATCTTGAGATCTCAGTAATTGTTAAGTTTTTTATACCCCAATTTCATAGATTTCCCCCCAGACGAACTCAACAGCATGAACAGAGCCAACCACCTTAAAAACTTAACTTTGGAATTTTGGTGTCGGGTTGGCAGACTTCACAAACCGTCGAGAAAAATCTAAGATATGCAGGTTTCCTCACGATGTTTTCCTTCACCGTTTAAGCGAGTGATAATTAATTATTAATACGCACATGAATTCGAAAAGTCAGAGGTGCGTGCCTTGGGTTCGAACTCGAGACCTTCGACTTGGCAGTCCAATGGTCATACCACTAGGCTATCAATGCTTGGACTTTGAGTCAATGTCTCATTTTATTAGATTTCTTTTTTTTTCAATTTTACTAACTTGTACGTCAATCGTGTCGATAATAATTAAGAAACATTTTAAGCAGATGTCATTTTAACATTAAAACACCTGCCCGATTATTTCAGTCTACTCCTGACAATGGGTACGAAATTTCAGGCATCAAAATTTATTCATATAATCAATGTAACGCAATAGACTCCGTAAGAAGTAGTTTGATTTCAATTTACCAACTCGTTTAAAGTACCTATAATCTACTTACATCTTAAGTTTTTTATATACGTCTCTTGCGCACTGCATACTGTTCATGCATACCTACTGGTGTCGCAATAACGCCGGTAACATTAAATGAGAGCTTTATGACTATCTGCAATCAATGATTAATTTAATCTATGTATAGGGTATTGGTGGCAGGGTTTCTATGTCGCTAGTAATTGGAACGCCGCCGGCACCCGGTTTGTCGATCGACAATCAACACGACGTGATACGAAATCCGATGCGTTCGCTTCAGATTACCGAGCAGTAATCATTGTCTAGGTCCAATGATGGGGACGCTTTAAGTTGGTGCCAATGGATCTTAATCGGTATTCATGAGTTGAGAATTTGTATCATTTGTTACCAGAGCTTTTGTATTGCTCCGATAATTATAGAAGCATTTCGACAGGGGCTGTTGGAATCCTTGTTGCTTGAAGGGATCAGAACCTCTCATGGTCGTGGCGAATTTCACGGCAAATGAAGAAGAAGAAGAACAAGTGTGGTTTTAGTCGGTTTTAGCCGACATACCCTGCCGCCTCCCCAGTTGGCGAATGATCCATGAGGATTTTCCGTAGGTGGGTTCTATAAAAAGGGGCTAATACCAAACATACTATGCTAATATTAAACTTTAATATTTGATAAAAACTTATTCTTGAGACGTTTTATTTTCTTTTTACTTACATCCCCAGGGATTGCATGATTTTACTTTATCTTGCTTCTGAACATGAAGTAAAAATAATATTAGGTCTAATTTCCGTATTACGAGTACAAAGTAAATATTTTTACATCACCAGCCTATTAACAGTGTTTACTCACGCGATATTACTGCGCAACGGTATAACGGTATTGTGTTAACTTTCGTCCAATTTGGGGGATGTAAAGCAAAAAGGTATAAAATTAATGGAATAAATTAAAACCGGACAAGATGGTTTGAGACAATATTTTACTTGAGATTGTTGTAATTTATTGGAATTACATTTAAATGTCAGAACTGCTAATTTTAAAATAAAATACTCAAATTGCTAGTATTTTAATTAGTCCTTGAAGCCTGTGGCAATCAGACTAATTGCAGATGACTTTGAAGAAGTTCGTAACACCAAGGTCACCTCTCGAAATTCATAAAACAGCTTTTGTAGTCAATTCGTTTTAAAGGATTTTTCATTTACGTTTTTTGAATAACGCTAAATACAGATTGCAAATTTTTAGGTAGGTACTGTTTATTGGAAATAACGTTTCTAAAACTTCAAAAGAAATCTAATTTTCTTTAAAGAATATTCGCAGACTATAAGATTTGCATAAACTTAAATCATCTTTGTAGGATAATTTTAAATATTGGTCCGTACCTAAGATTTCCCGTGTATTGTAGGAACACAAACACCCAGACCTGGAACAACTTCCTGTTCCTTCCACTTGTAGGTCCTACAAATATTTGTTCCCAAAATTGAACCCTCAACTCATAACGCTAAATGCACTAGCGTCGTCAAAAACATTATTATTGCCGACTGATTTATTGTATAATTTATATGTATATAAAATAGGCTTTAACTTCAATTTCAATTCACGTGTTGTTCACATATATAAGCAGTAAAACAATACGTTTTAAATTAATTAATAGCGCACTAAAACGTTTGTTAGTATAAAATCATAATTACGTCGCTCATTATTACCCCGAGTACTGAAATCATAGTTTTTACACATTTTTATTAAAATGAGTATTTTATAATTTCCCATAACATCCCATTTTTAATGGACCTCTGTTACCTATATATTGGAATGGAAAATAATTTGCTTTGAGAAAGAAAACCTCCAATGAAGTTCGAAATCAAGAGGAATCAGAGTACAAACTACTAATGGACTTTTTCCCGGGGGAGTGTGCAGGGTCCAATTTTATTCTTTTTTTTTTTCTTTTAAGTTCAATTCAACGAGTTCAATTTAAGAGCCGAAGTGCATTTTCTATAGAATATAAAATTTCGAATATGCTTACTAAACGCTTCATGCAAGACTATAAACAAGACTTCGATTATTACCTGGGGTTCTACCCCGAAATCGAACTACGAAGTTTTTGTTGACGGATCACATGTTTTAGCACCACGAAAGGTGTTTCAAAACCAACAATCGATTTAATGTTCGTGACGCATTGATTCTACTTTCAAATGTTATTTGGCATTTAGTAGGTACTTGTCAGTGTAATATACTTAAATCGTAATATTATTTTGCGATCACTTTTATTTCGTACCCATTTTCGTAACATCTGCGCGCTATCAACGTATATTGTTTAAACTGACATACCAATTCCCTGTTGTTCGGCATGATAATCTCTCATCGCTCGATGCGAATGCTCTATTACACAAATGCTCTGTTTGCAAGCAGCTTACGGTGGAATAGACACAGTAGTGTAAACCGCATACAGTCTGATCTCCAGCTACATTTCACGCTACGATCCATTTGAAATGCAGCACGTTCTACTACCATCGCAAGAGTCGGCTAGCTTTGTCCATGTGCGTCCTAAAAACTCTTTTACAAAGTTGATAGCTCGTACGTGCGCAAAAAAGATACAAGCACAAAAAATATGTCGTGCTTTTCTTTAATTTCTTGATCAAAATGAAAATTTTACCGCAACGCTCGGTCCATTAAAAAAACATTTTTATTTTTCCGCTCGCTCCCCTTGTATCACGAGGTAATTATAATTTTAAAGCAGAGAGTAAATTAGCAAACATGTTCTTTTTAATAATTACTGCTATTATTTTACCAAAAATAATATCATTATCAACCTTATATAGAGAGTGATTAGGCTACAGTCCACCACGCTGGCCTAGTGCAGGTTGGCAGACTTCACAAACCGTCGAGAAAAATCTCTAAGGTACGCAGGTTTTCTCACGTTGTTTTCCTTCACCGTTTAAGCGAGTGATAATTAATTATTAATACGCACAAAAATAATAAGTAGCTATTATAATATTAGTCTAGGGTTGCTATAACGCAAAAAAGCTTTCCTTATACTTCATCTCCAATCCTCTTTGATAAAGCAGCCTTGTAACTATGTAATAAACACTCAAACCTTATTTTCAAGCCTGACCCTAATTATCAATACCTAACTTGTACCGCTAAAGCTTCCCTTACAAGGGTTAATAATTACATGGATGTCATGGAGAGCGGCACTTTGTAAGAGAACGGCGAATAATGACAAGATGCTAACTCATCGCCCACAAGTATTCGCAACCTATTTTCTGCAAACACCTTTTGCATACTTACATATGCTTGCTTTTCACGTATTTGTAAATGAGAATACATACCGGTAATGTAATTTATTTTATAGTGACAGAGTGACGTCACTTGTCATGTTGAATATAGGGCTGTCGGCATGTAATTAATCAATCATGCGCCATTTAACATAATGAGGGAATTATGTAATGTCTGTTACACTATACTGTGTTTGACCCATAACAATCAAAGTGCCATAATACAATTACTAGGTACTTAGCGTTCTGTCTCTTGTTACTGAATGGCTTTGGACGTCCTTCAGAGGTTTCGGCTTCCGGCTGATAATTAAAAAATATAATTCCAGTTTCCGATAAACGTAACTGTCAAATAATGCAATTAATCAATCATTCCATACTTATTATGATAAATTGGAAAGAAGGTATGTTTTTCTGTGTGTATGTTACCTTTTAACACCTAAACCAATGAACAGATTTCGATAAAATCTAGCAAGGAGAATTACATCCACGAGAAAGACATGGGCTACCTTTCATCTTTTTAGGATCCGAGTCAAACGCAACCAATAGGGGATTGTTTTCTTACATAATTGGTGACTATCATTTTGCACTTTTGCGAGTAACACTCATTAGTTCAATATTTGTACATCCAACTGTACCAAACACCGAGTTATAATAATACATAATTTATATTTTAAACTTTTTGAAAAAAAAATGTATTATGTTTGCTGTAGTTATTAGTAGAAATTCAAAAGGTGTTAATAAGACCTGAATGATAAATGATATTTATTTTTGTAAATAGATATTTTACAGACACTTTTACAAGTCAATATTTAATTAATATTCGATGGCGCCGGCATTTCCTAGCTGACGATCTTTGAAAAGAAACGCCGAAACAAACTCAGAGAATCATGGTCTCTTTTAAAGTCCAGACAGTAACAGTATTCAAATTAGATGTGTTTTACAATGTAGGCAAATCTGAACTGGGCCTTTTGAAGAAAGAGCCATAGCAGTTTTGAGTCGACCAGTACTTCCTGACGGCACGCATACATCAGTCATCGTATAGCTGTAATACAATTATTTAAAACTAAAATATATTAATGAGCAGTACAAGAAAAAAAACCTACTCGAATTGAAACTACACAAACTATACAAACTTGTGTTTCAGGTTGTGCACACACAAATGACCGACAGTGCTGCGGGGCAGGGGTGTTGTGTCAACAAATCGCACAATATTTTGTTCCCGACCACCCGTATCTGTTCGTGTTTGTTTATTATGCCCCCTACGAACGTTGAACCGTTTTATAGCCTTTAGAAATAACTGTAGCAGGCGGCCACGAATTTTCTATTTCGCATCACGACTTCCTTGATGGGGGTGGTTTAAGTTTAGATTTTAATGTTTTTGTGTATCAATGTTAATTAACGTACGGTGTATTCAGTTTTGCATTTGAGACAACAACGCAATTAATTCATTTAATAACTCTAGCCCAGAGGGTCGAAGCAATTTTTTTTTTTTTAATATAAAGGTTTTACTTTACCAGAATAACAAGTGAAACAAAATAGTAAACATTTTGAATAAAATCCACTGTGATTATATTTCTTCGTGACTATATTGCAGCGCTTATTTAGGGGAAACATGGCAGAAGCTGGCCTAAATCCGAAAAAAAAAAGCTTTTTCCCTACATTATGGTCCAAACAAATTTACAAAGAAATGTTAATTGAGTATTTGTAGTTATGCTGTAATCAAAGGTAAGCTTAAAGGCAACATACATCTAACCCTATTTTCAGGGTTATATTTATGTTATATCATTTTTTGCCCTGCAACACCGAACTTTATTGAAGACCTCACGTAAAACAACGAACTTTATTGATGAATATCTAGACAAGCCTAAAAACCCTTGGTATCATACGAGCATATAATCTTACGAGCATGTAAAACGTTTATTTGCAGTACTAAAGCTTCCCAACAACCAGTATCCAACATTGATCTGAAACTGTTTATCTACAACTCGATTGAGTTTCCTAAGTCTACAATTACCTTATACATGTATGTTTGCCTCACCCGCATGTAAAACTACACAGCCGAATTTTCCGGTCTACCAAGCACTTTGTGATTTTATTTAAACGTAGATACTCGTAAATCTATTTATAACTAAACGTTCAACAAACACACTGATTGCCATTTATTTAGAAACAGGATTTACAGAGGCAAACGAACTCATTGTTCTACATCCAGTGTAATCAATTTATATTAAATTTGATACTGGCTAATTGAATTTTTGATGAGGGCAATTGTAAAGAAGTAGTTCACTGTAAGACAAATTTAATTATTCATTTTGAAATCTTCGTTTTGAAACTGCTATTTTTAGATATTGTTTCACAGATAGGTATAGGGCTCACTATACCTTTTCTAAAACATTATTCAGCCGTGGGCCTCATTAATCTGCTGATAGACTAATTTTTGGCAGGTTGGAGGTTGACTGGTCTTAGGTTGCTGGCAGTCACTGGATACAGGCGGCATATAACCGGTTCATGTTGAAGTTAATGGGGGAAACCCTTTGTTCAGCAGTAGACCTCTGACATGATGATGATGATGATAATTAAACAAAGGCTAATATTAAACCATTGCATGAATTGAGTAGTGGCAGACACGATATAGAAGAAGAAACAGATTGTTCAAAGAATGGTAGAAAAATCTTGTCTTATAGGTGGATTAAATTGCACGTTTATATTAATATCTAGACATCAAAGCATGTTGCATATGGATTTCTAACGGAGTCAGCAGTTACAATTAGTGCCGATGCACTGCTCGAAATCACGTTCTTCACCCCGCTACAACGAGCAGTCGTTGGGGAAAATTGCCTTAATCACCATCCTTGGCAGTGAATCGGATAGCAGGGTATTTACTCTTACCAGTCCCGTCTGTATTTCCACATTTCTGTTCCGCGTTAGCGCGTGTGGTTCAACTTAGTTCTTTTATAAATGCAGTGTTGATTGATAAATACTTAGATATATTATTAATTATAAGGTACATAATTATGTGTATTGCTTGAGTTTGTACAATATCTACTATCACTTTCTAGACAAATCAAATTCTTAAAGCAAAATGGCTTTCAAAATAAAATTATTCTTGAGTGTATTAAAGAGTTTAAATGTCAAAAATAGTGCTGCTCATCATAATATACCTACAACACTGCTTAAACTTAATTTACTAAAAAACTATATTTATTAATCACATAAAAAAGCTATATGCTTTTTTAGCTAATTAATAATTAAATGTGATTGTAACAATCGAATACGATAAAACAATAAATTGACCGCATTTATTCAAAAAATATTAAACAATTTTAGCATACTGACGATAAACCACTGGATTTTTATGGTGCTAATTTTAATATTCTAGTCTACAATCAATGTAAATTCAAAATTTCATACCAACTAATTATTATTGCTTCATTAGGCGCTTTTGGTAAACGTTTACAATCATTTTTGGTAGGGAAAATGAACGTCAATTTTCGAAACGACCGTCATCGTCAGCTCGATGAGATTATCAAAATATTCATAAAATTAAACAGATTTTAATACAAAATTGAAAAAAATATTATTTATTGGGTTTTTCTATGAAATTTTCAGTAGCAGCTCAGGGTTTGGATTTGTGAAATGGTAAGTAATAAGCTTGCCCCTATTAAAAATGTTAATTTGACGTTTTAACAGATTTTATATTCAAATCGGATTATAAAACCGTACAAAAGCTAATTCAAAAACTTTTTATCTTGATATTTAATGAGTATCCTTTTATTCCTACTTTAATATATTATTATAAATACCAAAGCAACTGTCTGTCTGTCTATTATGCTTTCACGCTTAAAATTTGGTACAAATATAGATTAGACCTTGGAAAAGGACAGTCCTTAGGCTCAGGCTTAGCCCTTTGGAACGGGGTGAAACTTCGGCCAACAGCTAGTTTATTATAAACTCTGTTTAGCTACCTACATCTTTGGTATAATATTTCCTTTATAATACCTACTCATTCAGAAATAAAAAAGCCATTGGAGCCATACCACGAAGGAGATATCCATAACAACGTCCTCATCATCAATCAATATACTATCTCACTGCTGGGCACGGGTCTCCTCTCATATTGAGAGGAATTAGGCTAAAGTCCACCTCGCTGACCTAGTGCGGGTTGGCAGACTTCACACACCGTCGAGAAATCTCTAAGCCATACAGGTTTCCTCACGATGTTTTCCTTCATAGTTTAATTGATAATTAATTATTAATACGCACATGAATTCAAAAAGTTAGAGGTGCTTGCCTTAGATTCAAACTCGAGACCTTTGAATTGGCAGTCCAATGGTCATATCACTAGGCTATCACGGCTTTTAACAACGTCCTAATTCATAATAATTAAAAACAATTTCAAAATGAGTTTACGATGTTTTCGTGCTAAATAACACGATTACACACTCAAATAATTTCAGTTGATATTTTCTCAAACTCCCGACTCCAAGTTGTATTTTGAAATCTTATAAAATCCGCCTAGTTGAGAACTTTCTTATCCGAACTCAACAGCTCTTGAATCCGTACCTGCGACAAATCTGAGTTACGGACTTTTTAAGTCTTATTGTTTACTTTTCCTTTCAGTTTGTTAATGTTTTGTCGTGATTAAATTGAAACTCTTAATTTGAATCAACAAGATTCAATGATCATCTCGTAACGAGTTTTATCAACTCTTTCTCACTTTCAATCAAAAGCTTTTGGTCTTTAATTTGATTCTGAGGAACATTTATCTTGTTCTTTTTTTAAAGATTATGGTAGGTACTCAGCGGATGACGGTATCATCATTCGTTTTTCACTCAGATTATGTAAAAACTTCTTTTCTTTTGCATAATATAATATCCCAATCTATTTACTCTGCCTTATCTTCCAGAAACTACTAAATTGTGAAAAAAAAATACAAAGTTTTCTTCCCTGAGGAAGCATTTTCATCAGATATTTAATTTTCCAGATTCAAAACTTAAGGTTTTTACGAAATCATGTCTTATGAGGTTTCAAGTAATAGCTTGAAATCTATTCTCCAAATACCTTTTTCTTACAACGATTTTTATATTGTAGCCATAATGCATTTCGGATTTAGTTTTTTTACGCAAAACACAATAAGTATATTCTAAAATAAATCTTATCTCGGCTTACTTAAATGCAAAATAGTATTAACTTCGTATAATTTCGAATTTCTTATCATACCAGACGACGTAGTCACTGGCGACAATTTAGAGAATTCAAAAGTTAAAGAAGCTTCAGACATTCTCTTACGTAATCGCTTTGCATATTTGCTTTGATGCTTTGTTGCAAAACGAATACGTATGTATATATAGACAAGAATATTGTTCAGTTACATGTCAATTTTAATATCACATGAAAACGGTTGTACATTCATTTCCAGCATGAGCTAGCAAATGATAGTTGAGAGTTGAGAGTTTTTGATACTTCAAGAAAAAAAGAAAATAGTAAAAGTATTTTTACACCACTGATGAACATCCCACAATTATTTTGATAAACATTTTTAAACAGAAAAGCTAAAAATATGTATGATAGTTACACTAAAAAGTATGTGTTAACGGGACGTGTAACTCATGAGTATGAATGTAAGTTATAAAAAATACTTTGTTCTTCGAATCTAGAATATATTTGACAAATGACATGCGGACAACCCTAGTTCAAATATACGCAAAGTCAACTCCAACCTGAGCACTAATGAAATTTAAATCAAACAAGCGTATGAACCGCAATATTTTCACGTCTATCTGATGGTACTCTTATATTCAAACAGACTGGTCGTCTCCGTTGTTTGTTCGTGGAACCTTTTTGTGAAGATTTCCCATGGGGCGGGGTCGCAGTGGACGATCCACGTCACTTGTCCTCCGACGTTGAAAGGAATATGCAAACAGATTGGCAAAAAAAAGAATCTCTTTTTGTCTGGAAAATTATTAATGAACTGTGTCCATCAAGTTAAAGAACTATTACGTAATATATAGTGAAATATGAAGTCGTGGATTTGTAGACTATATTAGAAGTATTTTCTTTAATGGTATTTTGTATAAATTATAATTGAGGAACATGTTGAAAGTAATTTATCTAAAATATTTCCTTTGCGATTGTTTGTCAATAATTCTATCTAATCTATTTGTATATAATTTTATCACAAAATTCTCCAAATACTGGATCTATTATAGTTGCTTAACGATTTTACTTCTTCAATCTGAAATGTAATCACTAATGTTCTACAAATATACATTAGCGGCAACAAACACAAATTTAAACCAACAGGATTAATTTAAATATCCGTACAATAATTATTTGCATAACAATTTCTATGCAAGACACGTAACTCAACACAAAAAGATGGGAGCTTCTAAGATAAACATTGGATACATAAACATTAAACAAGGGACAATTTTATTAACGAAGCATCTAATGAATAGGCATTAAACGACACGCCGTTGAATGAGCGGCGAACACAAAGAGACGCTCGAAGTTACTAACATGCCGATACACCTCGCTCGTAATAATCGTACAGTTGGTTGGGAACAATTAACGCATTTCCTCTATCATTACAGGGAACTAAAGAAACAAGTGATGGTATCTGAACGGGAAAATGACATTTGTTGAGTATAATATAACTTACATACGATGTGTGAACATTATCATCATCCATAAAATAGAAGCTATAACAACTTGCATTCCCTTAAAACTTAGTTTAAAGATCAACAAAAATCAACTTAAAGATATTAAAGCTTTTTAAAATATTTTAAAGACTTACAGATTTTAAAGCTGTAAAATGTAATAGAAACGTTACAGTTTGGGATGTTTAAACAAATTATACGTAAGAATTATTAGTCCTGAAAGATAACTTGATAAGATAAATGAATTTTGAAAAAGCTGATAACGCGCGGAGTATCGTATATGTTCAAAATTGGACCTAGCAAAATGAACGCAATTTCCGTGCAACAAAGCAAATCGAATTTGCGTTTTCTCAAATTAGCACACATTTCCAATGTCTAAAAGAGAAAATGAAGCAGCGTTGTGATTCCTTAAAATTGTATTATGCAATATTATGTAATATACTAAATCTGTATCGTTTTAAGTTCTGGGATTAATTTTCTCCCATAACCTAAAACGATAACCTCAAAATGTTACTCCCTCCAAGGATTACTTTACATCAGCTACCTTAAACAATCGATGAGCAATTATTTGTCTAGCAGCTACTTGATACCTACCCGGTCTGAGCAACTATCATTAACGTGGTTGCCTACCTGTTTTTGCTGGCGGCTTTACTTTTAAGGATAGTTGCCCTTCATTAGGTCAGACGTGAGCTTATTATTGGCAGACGGCTTAAATGTATCGTAATTTGCCTGCGACATAAATAAGTGCCTGTAATGGTAGTTTGTTGTATTTAAAATTACCAATTTGCGGTTTGGTTTGTTTAATATGTTTGTATTAATGTGGGAACTTTAGTAAGTGTTTCCACTGCGAAGTCCTTGCAAATATTTAGGTATATTTAACCACATTTATCGATAATTTTAAAATTTATATAAGATGTAAGCTCCTGGTAAAATAAGATTAATTAAAAAAATATAATTATTAAAATTATATTTTTTAAAACAAATAGCGTTGTAGGTACACACAAATTGAAATGTTATGTAATATAAAACAAGTTATTATTCTCTTTGTTTCAGACTAAAATCATCACGAGGAAAAGGGAGAAAATAGGAATATCCAACCAAAACCTTACCTACGTAATTTGAAGCTACATTAAAAGAAAACAAACTCTTAAAGCCAAAACACATAAAAACGGCAAAATGTTCTCTGGACATAAATGTAACTTTAGATCGTACAAACGACGCTACTAGTCCATTGAAAACGCATTTCCATCCGGAAGTGGTACCGGCTATATCGTCGCATCGTTCGCGTCTTTGCAAATGCTCGCTCAAACATCCCTACAGTATCTAACACACACGTACGATGGACTTCACGTATAGAACTAAACGTTTTTATATCATCCAATACATTGTTCGATACTGAATTCTATGCTGGAAGCCACAAAGTAGAAAACTGTTTACACAAAGTTAGACATAAGGCCTTTTAACTGACATCCGTAAATAGGATCCTCCAACTAACACAAGCAGAAAGCGGTAGACTATTTCAGGAATTTGTTTGACGTTACCATCGGGCTTCCGGTATTTTTTACGATGTCTTTTTACAGGATCCCAGGAAACACTGACACTGGCTCTTTATTGCGATTTGTTTAAACAGAGGATAATTAAACCTTGGAATGAATGACTCGGTACTTTTAATCCGGCAATTCTTCGCTACTTATTGTTCTTTTTTGCGAGAGCTCTTTTTATGAGAAGACAATGGTCTGCGCTTGTTAAATAGTTAAGAGCGACTTATTAATCAACTCTGTCGTTTAATTAGCGTCAGGCGGCGTTCAAAAGTTCTTTTGTCAAAGTGTAGCAGACAATAAAATGTACTTGTTCTTTTTCGCGCATTAAAAAAAAATAACGGATTTTGCATAGATCTTTCAAAGGCATTTGAATATGTTGTACATTGAATACAGTCGAGACAATTATTAATTACAGTCTTTTATTCTATTCTAAAATAAGTTAAAGTTTTCTTTTAACGTAGGCATTAGTCAACCTTTGTACTTAGGTATCCAATAAATAAAATAAATCAACAGAAATAGTTAATGCACTGTACATAAATCACAAAAGTCAAATTGATGTAAATATCCAAATCTATAAATTTTTGTCCACGAACAATAATTTACAAAGAAAATCAACGCAGCCTTGTAGGGTATAAATCTTGTTTTGTTGAAAGTAAACGCTTTAAGTGCACTAGGAAGTCAGGTGGGAGCATAAAATATTTACTATTGGAGTGGAACTAAAGTATTTAGCTGCAAAGAGTAACATGTTGGATTTATTACAGCCCCTACGTTCATTTTTCTTTTTCCTCTCGGTTGTTAGCTCTGCTACAGGTCTTTGAGAGTTTTAAGGGCTAACGAAAGCCGTGGATGTAGAGAAAAATAATGTTGCGAAGTGTTAATGAAATCTAGACCCTGAGAACATAAGTAATAATGTAGCATAAATGAATATCAAAGCATCTTGAAGACTAATTCGCGTAAGTCCCTAAGACTCGAGTAAAATAATAATCATCTTCCAAGCCTTTTCCCAAAATATGTCCATAAATATATAAATAGGAAATAATGTCCAACTAGCTGTTGCCCACGGTTCTGGTAATATTTGTCAGTTTTGGATAGCTTGACCTGCCTGGCGTCTGTACCTACCGAACTATAGTTCGAATCATCATTCATATGATTTTATCTATGACAGTATAAGAGAAGCATTTTTAACGAATTGCGTAACATTTTTCCAGTAAATATGAAAGTTCTGCAATAAAGCACCCTGCGGCAGTCTGAATGGCATTTCCCACAATCAGTCCAATTAAGTGGCACCGAAACATAGTATTTTTTTAATTTGCAGCGCGGCGATAAAAGTGGATACTTTCAGTGCGATTTTTAAACGTTCAATATGATTGTATTTGGTTTGTAGATATTACTTTCCATTTTTTTTTGCTGACGTGATATTGACCGTCTCGGCGATTTTATAAAAATTCATATCAGTGAGATGTGGTGCATACAAATTGAATGCTTAATGTTGATAATAGGATTTCGTAAACTTACAAATACATTTCTATTCGCTTACACTTTTTTCTGATAAATAACCTACATGTACACTTTAATTTAAATTCGAAACACGCAAGGAGGTCAGTAAAGCTAGTCATATTTTGAAAGCCATGGGTGGTCACGATAGGTTTCCGAGAAACGATTTTACAAATCACAGGGTTTAAAATATAAACAAACAATTTAACTTATGTTCGACACGCTAAGTTAACAGTTACTCACTGTAGAAGGCAGTCTATTGTCACTAGACGGACACGGATAACGTAAGGAATCTAAGAAGTGATGAACCTCGTTTCACTTCCATAACAGAGAAAAAAAGTAATGTCGACTCCTTAAGAAGGTCGTATTCTATAGGTATACGAAATAATACTTATTACAAATTTGTAGTGGAATGTTACCTTTGCCTATGACTTGAATGAATTGATTTAATTATTATGATTGATACCATGTCCTTAACAACAACTGTTAACCTTGTGGAGTGCAATAAATGAATTTAGTATTGAGAGAACAAATCCTGATATTCAGAAATATATTAAATACAGAACAATTGTCTAAGTCCCAACAAACTAAGGACCCTGACTTTCTAATTGTATAAGAAACTATTTACAGGTTTTGTTTTTGTAGCATATATTATTATTGATAGAGCTAATCAAAGAAATTATTTCCCGTTTCATTAATAAAGAAACAAACAGTTATTGTCATCTTTAGATACCGCAAAACAGTCATAACATAGAACAGCAAAACAATGTATCGTACTATACTAGTTAATATTATAAAGAGGTAAAGTTTGTGAGTTTGTGAGTCTGTAATCTCTGGATCTACTGAACCGATTTTGAAAATTATTTTACCAATAGAAAGCCACACTATTTTCGAGTGTTGTAGGCTATATTTATGTATAATAGAGACATGTTATTAAGTAATAGCTAGTTATATATAATTGCATTTTTTCACACAATAATTAAACTCACGGAAGAGCAGGTATATCAAACTGTCACACAAGTCGCCTACTGTGCAATGCGGTTACTCCTTGTATTATATTAGTTGTGTACACATGACTGGAACCGCAATCTTCATTAATACGAAGTAGGATGGGTGTTACGACTACAAACTCGTACTGAATTTCCTCTTGTCAGACATCTTGATTTTCCTAATTCGCTGATTATTTTGAATAGGTGAAGGTACATAAGTATGCTTTTTGTATAGACGCTATTTCTAGAGAGAAGTTTATGTCTTATATTTTTTTATTAACACAGCTTCCGCACTAAGGATGGTCCTGCGTCATGCGAGCCTTAAGAAACATAGGTAATAATTAACTGACACCAAATACACCCAGACTCGAGATAATACACTAAATACAATAAACAACAATATCTGTGAATCACACATAGATTTGTCTTGGGTGGGAATCGAACCCACGACACCCAGTTCAACGATTGTCTAGTGACAATGGATATAATACTTATATACTTTTTTACACACCACCATCTAGTCCCAAACTAAGCAGAGCTTGTACAGTCAACAAAAGAGTTAAGTATACAGATAGCAAACGAAATATGCATTTATACAGATTTCGACATATATAATTACGCGCCAAAGGGTTAGGTGTGTAGCTGCTTTTACAATACCTACGTTTTGACATATATTGCGTGATACATTATTACACTGTCTTTATAAAAATACAGATTATTAATTAGCTGCCTGTATACCTAACTCTTTTGTTGACCGTACTATGAGTACTAACCCGTTCCAACCTATTTGGGACTAAATGGTGCTGTGTAAAATATTCCAGATATTTATTTATTATAGAATTAGGTTATAATGGATACTTGTAGTCTTTTTCGTACGAGACACATCGTGTTCCTTTTCTCACTAATCAAACAACGATCATTATACAATAATCTAAAAACAAAACCAAAACAATGTATTAAAGTGTTTTGTTCGTTTTGCAATTCGAATTCTGTGTAAAGCTGCGGGGGAGAATTCTAGTATAAAATAATAGAGATTAACTTAAAAGACGGTGCCGGAGATAGTCGTAATTTACGCAAGTGAATAATCACATATTGCGAAGTTTCGCGACTACGCGTATAGGCGACGACATCTAGCCCTTGTTGGCTACGGGTTTAATTGTGGTCGCTAGTTTTTACAAGGAATTTGAACAACTGGATAGTGCAAGAAGATATTGAAGAACAGTAGGTACTTTTGGTTGATCTAATAAGCTAGATTAAAAGATTTTGTAAAAGCTGCTTCTTAAATTTGGTAGTTTTAAACGCTGGTAATCGGTTCGATTCCGAGTCGAGCAGTATTATTGAGTTTTTCAACAAAATTTTCAGTAGCAGCTCGGAGTTTGAAATTGTGTCCGGCTATTGGTCAAAGGCTCTCCTTCATTCTTAATTAAAAAAGAACGTAATCGTGCTGGACGTTGATGACATAATCTAACCCTAGGCAATTATATTGGTTAAGAGCACACTAAGAACTTAATTTTTTTATGGAGTCCCTCATAAGCGTTTAAACATTCATTTTTATCACGTTTTTTTATTTATTTATTTTATTTAAGGTTCACCCACAGCACATATATGGACATTGGTACATTGAGTCTTATGGTAATATTCTAATATATATGCCAATTACGGGCAAACACAACATTGACAAAACACGCCAGATTATATATACACTACTACAAAGAGGCACGATATAAAACAATAGCAATACATCCAATTTTACTTACAGCAAGTAATAAACGATGTTTTTTCCGCACAACAAGTATTTTAAATGATAGCTGGGTACTCCAAATTCCAACATTGAACTTAACTTGGCCTCTTGAATTCTTAAAAAAATATTAAAAAATAACAAGCGCTTCTAGCATATCTATGTCGTACTCCGGAGCCCTCGTACCTAGCAGTACTCATTTATCGGTGTGCCCTGCGGTAGATTCCAATCAAGCGGAGTTAGTGCAGCGACGCCGCGGTCTGCCCGCAGCCATATATTTCACGCGCGGTGTACGCTCATACTTACGCACAAATCTTGGAGGGAATTGCAAACATTTTGTTAAAGAGAACTAGTTCGTGTTCTGTTGTATTTGCTTCAATTAAATTTTGTAAGTGACTTTAGGTGCTCGAATTTAGCATTTTGCGAAGATGTTAGTATAACTAATTTGTTTCTTGTCTAATGTAGGTACAGTCCTAATCTAAAAGTTTGTAGTACTTGGGTTTCTCCAATGTGATGAATGCCATCAACTACTACGTATGTAATAAAAAATATTTTGGAAGCCTTTTATATTAAGTTATTGAGTATATCCACGTTATTAAATTATCTAGATTTAATTGAGCCGAAACGATGTTACACCGCTCAAAGTTGCGTTCACACACAGATTATAAATTAATTGTCACTTGAAGGTCACGATGACAAAAATATAAATAAATAAAGTTTTGAAAGTACAATGAAATCTGAGTTCACGCACTAAATTAGCATGGCCTTAACTCCTGACAGTTTAATACTAAATTAGTAGCAGATTTGGGGAAATGTCTAGTTATTTTTAATTAACCCTTTATAGAAAGTAAAGACGGTATAGCTGCCTCGTAAAATAGGTATCCAATAGTTCACTACTTCCTCCTCGTAATTCTCATTATACTAGATCTTCATAAAACTTTAATACTTCCCAAGTTTACAAACAGCTACCGGTTTTAAGACCTCCAAGTTATACCCCTCTCAGATACTTTATAATTTATTATTATTTACTTGCAGATAATGGTATCGTGAATGGGTATTCTGAAAACTTTAGCTTTGTTGGGTATAACCTTATTTTATAAGAATATTTCCTTCTTCCATAAAAATATTCCTAGGTATAATAACTGAAGGTGAAGAGCAATAGAAACGTAATTAAATTAATTATTAATTAGTACCCATTTGAATAGTAATGCTCGAACTAAATACCAAACATTAAACGCATTTATGTGCTAACGACGATTGTTTTAATTATGATCATAATAAAATTATATAACTAACACAAATTACCGATCGTTTATTTAATATTTTAATTTAAATGTTACTGTGCAAATAACTAGTAAACTATTACACCACTAAACATACACAGAAATGTAGTCAATAAAAAAAAATACGCAAAAAATCTGAACAAATTATCGATCAGTCATTTTAATTTAAATATTACTGTCAAAGCACTACTCTATATATACACAGAAATATTGTCAGTAAAAAAAAATACGCCGAAAATGTTGGTGATCTCTGCGCGCAATGCAGCGAAGCGCATCGAACGCAAGTGTGTGACAGTCGATAATTAACTACTTATTATCGTTGTTTAATAATGTCCCGGCAATGTTAACAAAGCTAAATTGTTTACCACGAGGCTCCCTGCTCCCGCGCTATTTATGAGAACGAGATAAAACCTAACACGGCCAAAAGCTTTTACTTTTTATTGCAAATCGGTGTTCTGTTACGCGAAACTATACCGATTATAAACGTGTAACATCGTTTAATATGGTCCCAAGTGCTTGTTTTGGAGTCATTAAATACAAGATCAACAAATGGTCCACTGCAAGATCAAATTTCTTTGGAAAATTTATTATTATTATAACTTCTACGAGTTTCATCTACGCAGGCTTTGATAGCTTTTCTAGCTATAAAACGCCTGTCTGTCTAAGACATTTTGTTTGCCAAAATAATTTGCTTTAATAAATTTTCATTTCCATGAACCTAGAATATTGTTTTAATTACGTCCAAAACATTAATGAATATACCTACATTTTATACCTACATTAAATTCTGCTTATACAAAATTCATTAATTAGAATTTAGTTAAGCAGAATTTAATGTGACGCGCAAAACACGAGACTCGCAAGGTATTTTCTATCTGTAAAAAAACAATCTGATTCGTAGTAACGTTTCAAAGACTCAAATTAGGCGGTGTTAATTAAAGGCATGTACGAAATTACGTGTTCTAAAAATATGCAAATTAGCTCAGACAAACTTTAAACCAAGTACTTTAAGGTTTGCTTTTGCGTGACAGAATTAAGCACAAGGGTCAGAGTGAAATACTGTAGCGAGAGCGTAAAGCCACAAAAGAACTTCTTAAGCCTTAATTAAAAGAGCATCGCGATTACTGCTATATTAGTTACAATCAGTGGACAAGGAATGGAATAGAGTAACTGTTGATACAAAAAATGCAAAGAATTTTTATTGCGAAACTTTTCGCTGCAGCCTTTATCAACTCGTTTCATAAAATTCAATAACGCTTTAACTACACCATAACTTAAATTTCAGAGCACTGGTGTTGACTGATTGAATGAAAATCAACTTGAACTAAATGAATTGAATAAAAATTCAATTTGATTTATCAATATTATTCGATGATATATATTATTTGTTACAAAAGTATTTGGATTGTAGGTACAATCAGTCAAGCGGTCATAAGTGTGACTGTAAGCTATATGTTCTCGGTTCTATTCCCAGCTATAAAATACCTAGTGTATTGATTTCTCGATTTGTAGTCTACCCGTGGCCATGGACGCTGTAAAGGGTCCGAAACGTCCGGATTAATAATATCAATATACACGATAAAATCCGTAAAAAGTAGTTTTATTTCAAAATACCTAGTGTGTTTGGGTTTTTCTATGAAATTCTCAAAAACAGCTCGGGTTTACAAAAATATTTTTTCTAATCAAATTTGTGCCCGGTTAATGGCAATAGGCCCCCCCAATTACATGGGACCTAAATATATTTAGGTCCCATGTACAGTGTACAGGTATACCTGTGAACTGTGGCTAAACATTTAACACACCTCTGCCTAACCCAATGTGAAAATAATTGTCATTGGTCGTTGGTACATACCACCACGCCTATATCCTATAGTTTTACATACATAAATGTATGTAAGTACAAAAACATTTCTTCTATTTCATCCCTGTTAACAAGTTACTTGTTACTTGACATTATCCCGAATTATCCCCCATTGTTTGTATACCTACATCAAATATGAAAATCACTTAGCAAAAACCTAATTGAATATCAAACAGTCGTCTCCATAGATTCGATGTCCAAACTCATCGGTACATGGAGCAGATATTAATGGGTCTGTCAATACTATGATGTAATTATTATAAATGTTCTCGTATCCAAGATAAAATGTTATTATTCCCGTACAAAACTTATTGCGTACACTAGAAGGATTCGCTCCCACTTAATTGCAATGTACGTGGTTTATTTTGATTTATATGATCTTGGTCGCAGGTGATAAAGTGTTCATGTATGTTTCGTCTGCCCACTAAATGGGGTAGGTATGTACCCATACTGTGAAGTTCCCCAGTGCTTAAGTGATGAGCGAATACTGCTAAGTATGTACAATCGTTTTATAATGTGGATGCAGCGATTAATTTAATTCACATAATGTTATTTTTTTGTATTTGAAGGCTTCTTTTGGAGTTTTATGAATATTATTAGGAAAGATGAAATTAGAATTGATCAAACTTATTGGAGTCGGAATGGAGCGAGAATAAATACCAACATTTTTAGCTGATAGGTGATATCATTGACACCTTGAGTCTAGACTCCACGTTTATGTACAGGCCTCTTTGCCTGATCCTGCGCCGATCTTTTCTTTGCAATGCCTAGGTATAATTATTTATTAATTGGATTAATATCATTGAATGCATTTCAAAAGCGATCAGTGAAAAAGTCTCTCCCGAGACCTACATAGAATACTTATAGGAAATCACACGTTATTATACATTGCTGTACAGCCACAGGCCATCCAACTTCACGAGCATGCCGCAAAATCTCACTCCGGGGAAAAAAAAAGTACTGAATAAATGATTTTAATACGCATAACACAGATAGGTACAGAATTTTGCGCCGATCCCATACACAACGCGTAAAGGGTTTCATCGTTCCTGAATTATAGATACCTAACAGAAATACGTACGTATGTACATATTGATTTATAATAACTGCAATTTTATGTAGCGAAGTCTGGTAAGCCGTAACTCGCGAACGTCGAGTTGTAATTAACAAATTAACATGGAGCATTTTAATATCGGGATGGGAGCGACGTTGAAAAAGTGTTGTATGATGCTCGAATGATGGATCATGAAGGTATTTTTATTTATTGTTCATAAAAGAACGTGTATTATGTGATAATATTTTGGAGGATTTATTTCCTGAATACAAAATTAGATTGTAATTTTCAATACAAGCAATTGCACATAATATATACTCGTAATTTATGTTGTACATGATAAATGTATTTTTATTGTATTATTATTAAATTAAAATATATTTCGGAATAATACTACGTGATAATTGCTTTGTAGGATTTATCTGCATAGAACATTTTTTATTGAAATTTTTACATACACGTGATTTATTTAATAGTTTTTGCATTGTCTATAATGTGATAAATGTTTTATTTGTGATTGTGCGCTTTTTTTACAAAATCATTGTATATCAATAATATCAACATCACATCAGTGTTGATGATGATGATTATGATAAGACTTACGTCTCGAGTTCGTCATCATGAGAACTCTAACCTTTCGGATTATATCATATCCCTTCTAAATAAACCTTTTTTTCATTTTGATTTCTGACATTTACGCGAATATTATACATTGAAATAACATTTTCATTGTGTGTATTGTTTTCTTTTTTTCATTGTGTGGTAATCGTGAATATCGGACTTATAACGGCTAAAAATCTCGTGCTATACCTTAAGTCGTGATCAGTTGCGCCACGAGAATATTAAGTCTTAACGGTGACAGTCGAGGAAAGACGTTATTACTTGCGACATCCGGTACAAATGCTATTGTATATTGACATACACAAAAACATACGGGACTTTGTTCATAAAAGGTAAAGGATACTAAGAAAGGATATTCTTATCTCACATGTATTAAGGTATGAATGCACCTAACGGTATTTGTGGTAAAGGTGACGGCTCCATTGCCACAGTGTTCCAGCATTCAGATGCTGATCTAAGGGGTCGCAAGCAGGGTCTCCGCACCGAACAAATATTTTTTATTGACCTACAGATAGTTGGTGATGGAGAGTGAAATTTGTGTTAGTAAACGCACTCATGATATAGGAGAAACTTCTAGTGCTGGGAAACGTTTTAATGAAAAAATGTATTTAATATAATAATATGCTTAAAATACCTTTATGATCTTTCTTGGCGAAAATGTCTACTAATGTTATAAATGCAAATATAACTCTGTCTGTTTATTACGCTTTCACGCTTAAACCTCTGAACCGATTTTGATGATATTTGGTACAGAGATAGATTAGACCTTTTAGAATGACATAGACTACCTCTCGAAAAGCCCTTTGGAATGCGGCTGAAACCCAGGGCAACAGCTAGTGTAATATATAAAACCCATAACCCAGAGGTTGAAGGATTTTCTGCGTCACCGATTTAATTCCCTCATGGAAAGAGTGTTCGTGTATTTCTAAGATATTTGCTTCTAAACGTATATATGATAGAATCAGGACAATACCTTGTGCAAAGCAACGTATCTATTTCCAAACGTGAAACAAGACTGTAGCCTCTATTGTATGACGTCATAATAGAATAGGTATTCTATTTTCCTAAAAGCTTTCACGAGGTATATAACAAAGAGAAGGTACCTACAAAGCTAAGCTTTAATATCAATCACAATATTGTTACTCCTCTAGAAATTTATCTCGTTGTTGGTCTGGTCGCAAACGCGGCTATTAAGCGTAAGATTTTAAGTACGATTTCCAGGTTGATCAAAATATTAAGGGGTGTTCTTTTTTGATATAAGAGATAGGTTAGCGTTTGACCACAATCTCACCTGATGGTAAGTGACGATGTGGTCTAAGATGTAGCACGCATACCCAGAAGATACCTATTCACTCGTGACTTGAAGACCCCCAAATTGTACACGTCAGGAAATATAGACTCAGGCAGCTGATTCTACTCACATCCAATGGCGAACTCTGGCTGACTATCAGCAATAAGAAGTATTCTTAGTACGATAAGTTAATTTTCTTCTTCCTTCTTCCCCAAGCCTTTTCCCAACTATGTTGGTGTCGGCTTGTAGTCTAACCAGATGCGGCTGAATATAAGTACCTTTTTTACGTAGAGTGACGTCAGATCTCCGCAAACCAATTTCTAGATAATATCCTGAAGATAGACTTCTGACTACCACTAATGATTGTCATAGGTGTTCTATGATAGGGACCGACGGATTTACATGTTCTCATTCACAGACTGACCGCGACTAGCGCAGCTTAACCTTGTAGATCGGTCGATCAGCTTAGATATTACTTCGCCACGAGCCCCCCTCTATTTTAATATTCAAGATGTGTAAATAAAAGAAGAATAAGAAATTACTTGAAAATTTGAGACACATTCTGTTACTTAAATTAGCACGAGACTGCAACTAATAACAGGCTTTAAAAGCCTGTTATTAGTTGCAGTCTCGTGCACTACTTGTAATGGCTTGTCAAATTCATATATCAGATTATCCTAAACAGCTGTAATTAAACTATTAAAAATCGGCCAAGAATTTAGGTCAGTCAGTAAAATGTTTGACTTTCGTGAGGTGCAGTAAAAGGCGATCACTTAAAACGTCGGCCGGCTCGTGACGGCGCGATGACCGATCGTTAGCGGCCATTTAATTACTGTTATTTAATAACGCTTTCTGTCAATCAATCGCACAATATTTTGTAAACACGCCTCACGATTGATGGACTTGGCGCCTAATTTACTTTTTCTTATTTACTTCATTTTTTAACAGTTTATCTGAAAAGTTATACGTATATTAACATACATATATTAGCATACGTATATAAACCCCAGTTTAAGTTCAGTCCAACTATCTGGAAGAAATTGCAGTTGGTGATAAAGTCACCCATTGTATGTTTTTTGTTGTATTAAGTATTTAAGTCGTATAATTATCATTATGGTGTAAGACAATAAAGTATAAATATATTTTCATGATATAAACATATACGCCAATTTATAAACGGTATACAAAAATACTCTTTATACATTAATAGTCCAGCTAAGGCTTTAAAATTCGAGATTTCAGAGCACGAACATTTTATTATTAAAATCGCTTCGAATATTAATTTAACAGAATCTGTCAGAAAAATATATTCGTCTTCTGCTTTTCAGTAATAAAAGTCATTCACCGAATGATGCAGACAATAATCCGAGACATTTCAAAAATTCTTATCGATAAAAGCTCAATCAAAACCAAATAGGTTCACGCCCAAAAAAGTTTTATTAAAAGTTTCTGACGATCTAAAATGTCAGCAGAAATAAAAGTAATGGCTGAATGAATAAAAGTGAAGTAAGAAGTCAGGATTGTATTTTTATTGTAAGTACTAAAAAGGTATAAAACAAAAGCGTAAATCAAAGTAAATGTAGCAATTTTCTTAAACCTCGACGCGCGATTGGTGAAGGTGTACTTACTTCTCGTCAATTTCAATTACGATGCTTCCTTAAAGCCTAAAGGGTTAGAGTACACAATACATACCGATATAGTTTTTCCGGTAACGAATACATAATCCACTATTAGTTCCTGTTTCATGCAGGTATTTAACACAATATAAGCCATTAAGATCGCCCTTGGACACATCTACAAGTTTAAATCTACTAATATAATAAAGCTGGAGAGGTATTTTTGTTTGTTTGAAAGCGATAATTTGTGAATATAAATTATAAAAAAATTAACGTAAAATGGTTTCATTTAATACGTTACTTTCAGATGAATTTAATTTTAAATTCGACTGTGTACTGGTAGGATATTAACCTGCGTTTTCTGGTTAGGTACACCAGACGCTATTACCACTAAGCCACCGCGAGTCCCACTCACCCGGTCAAAATTTGCCTTCACATTCTGAATTTACGTCTTTATTTTTTTTACGTCTTTTTTATGGTGACGTCTGTTACACCTATTGAAAAGCAAGTTTCTGTCCGCAGCCGAATTTTCCCTTCGCTAAAGTAACTTTAAAATCTTAGCAGATAAATACAAAAAGATAAGTAGGAATATAATGTTTACATATTACAAAAAAGGGAGGTTATTTACCGTTAAAAGCAACTTTAGTTTCGTATTTACATATATCTTTTGTAACTCCCGTATCCTGCGTGACCGTTGTATGCAAAGCTTTTTTAATAATATTATATACCCGCTTTATGCCGTCTTGAGGAAAATGTCAGCAATCTGTAGCGAAATCCTACTTTATTGTTATTGTACCGCATTTATACGAAGCTCCGAAATAGATATAAACGTGGAAATCGGTTGAGAGTAAATAAAGTCAGTGGGACAGGCTTTGCGAATGGTTGAACCACTGATAACAATTATTAGGTTTTATGCCACGGCTCGACCTCTTAATTTGCGGTTAGAGAAATAAAATGTCGAAATTAAAAAAAAAACATTCAGGCTCAGTCTCAGCGGTCATCAAAAGGAAAAAATATGTGTGAAAACATGTTGGACAAGTTAAAAAGACTATAAAAGTATTCATTTTTATTATGTTTGAATTGACAGTCGCGAGACATATTATTATAATTAGGTATAGCTATAGATAATTTTTATATACAATCCAGTTGTTTATTTTAAATAAGCTTTGCAGATGTTACAATGCTATGAGTACTTAAAGGTACTAAAAATCTTAATAATAATAAAAAATATACAATTAAATATTACCCCATCTTACCATTGTAAAGGTCCAGTTGAAAACCAGCGCCAGGCAGCTCACCAGCGGTCTGGCATTTAGCTGAACTGGAGCCTATTTAACGCAGTCGTGGGACACACATTATTTTTTTTCCTTACTTTATATGTACTTCCATCATGTTTTTAATATTACTGTGTGCATTGTCCAAGACTGTGTCAATAAATATTTTTCTTCCTTTCTTTCTTTTTCTAAATAAGGAATGAAAGGAGGGTATGGAGGCTTTTTCCCTGCAGTGAGACGTCAACGGCTGAACAATAATAATTACATCATCATCATCAACCCATATACTGTCCCACTGCTGGGCACGGGTCTCCTCATATATTGAGAGGGATTAGGCTATAGTCCACCACGCTGGCCTTATGTGGGTTGCAGACTTCACAAACCATCGAGAAAAATCTCGTAAGGTATGCAGGTTTCCTCACGATGTTTTCCTTCACCGTTTAAGCAAGTGATAATTAATTATTAATGAATTTGAAATGAATTCAAAAAGTCATAGGTGCGTGCCTTGGATTCGAACTCCAGGCTTTTGACTTGGCAGTCCAAGTTCTATTATTAGGCTATCACTGCTTCCTATTATCTTACTTCTGAAACTCTTCTGAAAGCTATCTTACTCTTTCCTACTGCTGAAAAAACTACAAATTAAAATAATATATACACACACTACAGAAAATAGACAGTATGTAATTGTAAAATAAAAAAAAGGAATATAAATTGTCACTAAATGCCATGAACCATAGATAAAATATCAAAAAACTTAAATTACCTAAATTAAATCACAATTTTCTACACTTGCCACATAGTGTGAAACGGTGTTAAAATTTTTATGTATTTTAATAGCCAATTAATACCCGCTGTGCCAAACAGTTAATTCCTAATGACTTCGTTTTTATTAGAAAAAGTGAACTGATACGACCATGGTACCAAGAATTTCGATTTTATAAAAACTAGATTCGCAATTTTACAAATGAAACCGGTGTCATACGACTTTTTTTACGCTTTGTATTTATATAAAAACTAGAAATGTGCAGAATGGGAATGTAATGTAAATGTAAATTAATGTATCTACGTATAACTCAAAAGTTATAAAAACTTTTTCGCATCAATATCGTTTTAAGAGCACACAAATATCTTCTCTTTAGACTCCATATTTTTTTAAATAGTAAGTTGATGAAAGAATACTTTTACCCATACTCTCTATTTCGAAAGTAAATTGATCTAATTGATAAGATTACTTGAATCATTAATCTCTTTACACTCTTGAATCTTGATGGTAAAAATAAAAATCACTTTACGTCATTTTCCTCAAGTATTTGCGTAATTAAATTGGGCTCAAAGTACGCTGTCTGTAGAAGGACCTTCGATCTTTCCTGTTTAAATCCAATTTTCTTTTTTTCCGCCTCTAATGAAAACATGGACGTTGAGCAAGTCAAGTCGAAAATCATATAAAGTTAAAGCAAAACATCAAAGGTGCAATGAACGGACCTGGAAGAGCAACGACTTGAGAAGTAAAAAAGGCATAATCGAATCAAATTTTGGCGGGAAATAAACTTTTAATGAACACATCCAAAGCATCATCGCCACATTAAAATATAATCAACATGAACCCGTATAATATTACTGGGTTTATTTTCTCGTTGTAACTGAAAACTATCCTACAAAGAGACTACTTATCTTACAAGCTATTTCTTTATGAATAATGGAAATACATAACCAACCGAAAGAGAATCAGTTTACGTGAAATTTCTCGTAATAAAATCCCTATGATGAATATTTCTTTAAAAGGGCACCTAAAATTTTATTCACCGTTGCCCGAGCTCTCGAGACATGAACGAGAGCCGATGCTCACTGCAGGTTTTTCTCTAACGTAAGAGGTTAAGGCCATAAAATATTACTAGATACGTTATGAAAATTTCACGATTGCAAAGCAAAAGTAAAGCGAGCTTTTTGAACCTCCAAACCATATGATATCATTAGTAACTAGATGTGAAATTGAATTATTCTGTTTTTATTTGCTAAAATTTTTATTTATACCTGCCTACTAGGATCCAATTTTTTATATGTATTCATAATTATACGAAAAGTACATGAACAGTAAATGAATTATTATTGCTTCATATTTATGCTACAAAGTTAATAAACTTTATTTTGTGTTTAAATCTAATCTAACAAAATATTTAATAAAATTATCATCACCATCAACCCATATACTGTACCACTGCTGGGCATGGGTCTCCTTTCATAATAAGAGTGACCTCTCAGAATATCATTAAATAGGTAATATTTCCTAAATAAAAAATGTCGACAATATCCAATTCATAATTCATTCATATCCTACTTTTTATATCAACGGCTGGAAATCCCTCGCACGGCGCTAGATTTTCATATTCAATTACAAATAGACAAGTGGCGTCTCGAGTATCGCCTTTGACGTCTTCACGGTTTAAAGGATATTAGGTCCCCTCATCTGAGGGGGACGAATTAGCCGAAGAGGCGCTAGTAATGAATTTTATATTTACACGTGCTCTTTTGAAGAAGTCCTCTGATCTTTCGTTAGCCTTAGATTGACGTTGCTCTTGAAATATTTTATCCTGTTAATGCAGATTTGCTTAATTTTGCCGACTGCTCCATGCAAGCTTTGCTTTGGATATTAAGTTTTGAAAATATAATGTAGAGAATACCGTACAGAATTTGTTATACCAATTTTTAACTTTTGTTACCAACTTCTGTGGGAGGGTAAGAGAGACGTTTTTTTGTTTTATTCTCAATGTTTATTTGTAAGGAATAAACTGATTTTCTTTCTTTCTTTCATAATGGATTATATTCGTACAGTGAATTCAAAGTCATTTAATTAATTACCTACACATTGTACCTATTGGAAAGAAATTTATTCAAGGTAAGTGTACATTTTACTCTGAAAAATAGCAACAGGTTTTTTTACTGGCAAGGTTATCAAGACAACCAACAAGATTCCCAGGTCAAACAGTGTTACTGGTTTTATCTGTGAAATACTAGCTCAGAGTTTGGATTTGGCACCCTCGCCACCTATTACATGGGACCAGAACAAACCGGCAAACTATGGGTGTACATTTGTACACCTTTACCTAACCCTTCGGAGAATACAGGCGCGATGGTAGGTATGTATGTAATTTTTTTGAACATACTTATAACAATGTCATTTTTTATTTTGAAGTCATTTGAAAGTGTATTTTATACATTTTAAATACGCAAAAGTAAGAATTTTGATATTCAGTAACTTTGATTAATTCAATTTTTGTACCAGCCAAGCAAATTTTAACGAAAACTGATTAATTACACCGATATTAATATTATTAGCAATAAGACTAAAGTCTACAGTATTACATCAATTTCAAGATCTAGAACATAGGTAGTTCACAATAACAAAACATTAAAATGCTAATAAATATCTACCTATAGTAAACTTAGTAATTACATTTAAGCCTTCAGCTCTCTCTATTACAACGAAACTTAATTAGTCTGTGTTGTCTAGTACGTATTTACCTAACAAATTACAATGTAATGAAAAATAGGACAAGAGTACTTATTTAGGTTCAACTACAATACGCAGAACTGGAGCATAAAGTACCTTTCGAATTTGAAGACTCTCGAAAGGAGACTGGAGAGTAGTTATCAAAGATGCAAGGTTACATGTTAAAATGCTTTTCGTCTGTGTATGTAACTGTGCACTATATGGATAGTGCACAGTTACTACTAATGAAAAGCAAATTACTACTACTAATGAAAAGCAAATGGTTGCTTTTCATTTGTAATAAATTTGGGGTAAAATATAAGTATCAAGAAATTAAAAAGGAATAGGAAGCAGTGATAGCCCAGTGATGTGACCATTGGATTGCCAAGTCAAAGGTCTTGAGTTCGAATCCAAGGCACACACCTCTGACTTTTCGAATTTATGTGCGTATTAATAATTAATTATCACTCGCTTAAGCGGTGAAGGAAAACATAGTGAGGAAACCGCATGCCTTAGAGATTTTTCTCGACGGTGTGTGAAGTCGCACTAGGCCAGCGTGGTGGACTATATAGCCTAATCCCTCTCAATTTGGGATGAGACTCGTGCCCAGCAGTGGGTCAGTATATGGGTTGATGATGAAAAAGGAATAGTTTTGCTAATATAGATTAATTTATTTCCTTTTCCTAAAAAGTGGAAATTGCTTTTAAAGGTTATTGATAAAAATGCATTACTAGAGTGAAAACATTATTAAAGTAAGTAATACCTTAATATTGCTTTAATTTTCTGCGTTTTGATAATATTAAAATTGGTCTTCGTCGCCGAAGAGAAAGCTAATAGTCAATAAAAATACATTCTACCTCAGTTGCACAACCTGCCCTTACTAGCATGGCGAAAGATCAAACAAATATTCCACACAAAGGGGAACATCCCAGAATGAGCTCTTATTATGTGCATATAGAGGGGATGTAATAACGTCGAAATATAAGCTTTGTACCCCCTACAGCAATGTTTTGTATAATTAGCTTAAGCGGTTTAACGAGGGGTCCCATCTCTGAACAAAATTTAAAAAATATCTTAATGAATGTTTAGATTGGGAATACAAATTTCATAGCGACGTATTTGAATTTAGATTAAATGCAAGGGTTGAACCTTTGATACTGGTGACATGTGTCTCAATAATGGGGCTTTGACTTTACATAAGCCTTTGAGAGGGATATTTAAAATTCTTTGATGAGCGAGAGCCCAAAATCAAATCAATAGAGGAGAATGAAAGGGAAATTATACCTATATGGGTTAATATGGAATTTTACAATTCAAAGAAATTTTAACACAAATAAATAGCCATACGGGAAATCGTCATTGAACCGAAACGTAATAACTTTATATTGAAAGATAAATGAATCTGAAGATAAACAGTGCTTTATAAAGAATTCTCACGACTGATTCCATGACAACTTCGTTGGGAATCCTTTTTACCTGTCTCCTAACCCTTTAATCTATTTTCGGTAACTTACTTTCATAGAAACGGGATTATAGCAACAATGGAATGAACAGTAACTTTTTCTGCAACTGTCAACCAAATGTCAAATTAATACAAAGCAGATTTGTTCAAAGAAAGCGCAGCTGAATTAAATTAAGAAGTCTGCAGAGGTGTTGCCATAAAGGGTTCCCTTTAGTGAGGGTGTTAATTTTTCTGACAGCCGCATTGTTATAATAAAATGTGGATTTAAAATTTAAAAGTGAACCGATTTTTGTGTGTGACATTTATGTTAGACGTGGTGACAATATGCTCCTGACAGTTATCGTAACATCCCATGGGTGGTACATTTAGGTTTAATGCATTATTTAAAGGAATAATTACAGCACTGCAGTCTTGGTTATTGTAGTACCTGCACACGACAGCGAAAAACGAATGTCCCTCTTTAACTTAGTATATACATACACACATCCTTTTCCCATATACCTAGGTGTAGACAGAAACTACAGATCACCACTTGCTAAGATTCTTGCATAGGTACTTCTTTTGCTTCGTCCACATTCACACCTCTTGTCTTTCTTTATCTAAGTAACAGTACTTAAATTTCAGGTGTAGTCTGTGATAAAGAGGCCGCTTATTGGATTTTATTTTATTTTATTTTTTAGTATTACTTTATATTAGTAAAAATACTAGCTAGTTGGCAGCTGTTCAGAACTTCACTATATTATGTGCAAATTGTACATACATGTACACATGTCAATAATAAGCATATAAATAAATAACTAGTGAAACTCATAAATTTAATATAAATGAATTAGTAATCTTTCATATTAGCATGACTAAAACACCCTTCTTCTTGGCATTACTTTTAGTAGGTAACTAGTTTTAGAGTAGGTACCTAATGTCCAGAGCCTGCTTCCTAAAATGTATGTATCTACCTGAAGTTTAGTTTAATAATTATTGAAATGAAATGAAATGAAATGAAATGAAATGAAATGAAATGAAATGAAATGAAATCATTGAAAGTAATACTTTGTTTATATTCACCTAGTATAATTATTTTACACATTACCGACATAATCTACAATATGCTAACAAAGACGCCTAACAGTCAGCCTTGATGCCGATCCGGTGTAGTGTATTGCTTTTTAAAACAGGCAGGCGTTTTGATGTAACAGTAAAGTTAATATAAGGTTCTGATATTTTCTTAACGCACCTTACTACACATAGATTTTGTAATATATAAAGGAGGTAGTGTCAAAATATAATAAGATAGAAATCGTAAAATTCCATTTTCTACTTACTTTGGAAAAATAACAAACTAAGAAATCTAATTTAGAAGTCAAAATGAAAGATCAGCATAATTACCTTTCAAATATAAAATGAGCTTATTTCGACTAGAAATGTAAGCTTGAAGAAAATGTAAGTAATTTCGTTATCTACGGAATAAGGAAAGCTTTCACAGAGCTATCTCATTTACGAAGAAAATAAGTAGGTATATATAGCGACCTATGCCAAGGATAATTTTAAGAGAGAGAGTCACCCAGGTTTACCCGGATTAACTCAGCTTTATACAAGATCTGAGTAAAGTCCAAAACATAATTGTGATTCAGATTTTTACCAATATCATTCATTCAATGTAATGTTAATGAAGAAATCAAAATTATTCATGTTTCTATCTGTATATAAATATCAGGTAAGGTTGACAGGAAATATTTTACGGATATAGCTACAATCCAGTACCTACAATCCAGAAAATAATATGGGAAAAATCTATCAATAATAAAGGTAATAAATACATCTTATTAGAACTATAAGTATTGTTTATTACACATCCTAAGTTTGTCCGTATAGCCTATAGGTTTGTTACTTCTAGAATACTAAACCAACTTTATTGTAAGTGGCACGGAGACAGCCCGAAGCACAAGGCATTTTATAACACTAAGTACAGTCCAACAATGGCTGGATCCATCAAGTGTGCCAGATTATAACTTTTCAAAATAGCCGAAGAATCTCATGGCCTCTAAACAACAGACACGGCAGAATACGGATTTTAGTAGGCAGGGCGGCTCTACATAGTCCGTTGTATCCCCAGACTGCGGTAATTCAAGAAAGCTATGTTAGTCTTCTTCTTTTACCGCATCAGTAAAGGTTTATGCTGTGGTCAAAAAGATTATTCTCCGTCAGTAAGTTCATAGTGAATAGCGAGGCTAACTGCGCAGGGTGTTGTGCCATAAGATCACTGATCGTCAGTCGTGGAGCTTATTTGAATGCACCCTACGAGCCTATTATACAGACTATAACATAGTGTACGCCAGTATTGAAGCGTAAGACATGTGTTTACTGCAAATTCAAGCCATACGCTACAACAAAGCGTCATTGTTCGACACGGAACAATCAGATTTCAGGATAACGTGTGCTCCTGCAATCCTTGATAATTCAATATGATCGCTATTTGAACTGAGACCATCGTATCTATCAGAGACTAATCATTGGTCGTTATGCTGAGATAGGCAACCAATGGGGTCTTTTAAAAATTAAGCCGCAGATATACAACTACAATGATTAATGATATTCAACTGGAGATCAAGTCTAAACGAGTAGTCTTAATGATTTGAAAAAAAATAGATTAAGTTTATAATCATTTATGGTGCAATTAATTTGAATGAAGTTACCAAAAAAACGACAATCACACACAAACTATCAGGCATAATTTTATTAAACCTTCACAATTTTAAAAGAACTTATATATCTATCATTTATACGTATTTTTTAAAAGAGGGAAATAATAATATCTCCCTTTATTTTTTGACTAAATATTGTGCACGGATTAGCAGTGCTCTTCGCGGGAACTGTTCACTCAGTTGCTAGCGGCTTGTATTCATAATTTTTTGACCTAAAAATAGTATGCAATAACCCTTACATATTTCCAGACACAAACATATCTCGACTGCGAAGTCTGTGGTCTAGTTGTTCGAGTGTCGGACTGCTGATCATGGGGTCGTGGGTTCGATTCCCACAGGACACAAATATTTGTGTGGTTAAAACATAAGTGTTTGTGTTTTTCTGGATGTTTCTATGTATTATAAGTATGTATTTACAAAAAAATGTATATAAGTATTATATCCATTGTCTAGTACCCATAGTACAAGCTCTGTTTAGTTTGGGACTAGATGGTGCTGTGTAAAATTGTGCAAGAATATTTATTATTATTAATTCGGAATTCTGTTCAAAATAAATTAAATGAAAGCCAAAATTGGTCTTACAGAGTGGTGACCCTCATCTGTGAATAGTTTATGCAGGATCTAAAATCCGAGCAACCGCGGCATGATGCATTAACCTACGTCACAAAGCTTAGTACGAACACGAGTAGAGAAGCCATGGCTTTAAGTTGCTTTAGGATTATGAAAAATATAGTTAGATTCTTACTATAGGTAACTTACGTAACACTACCTATATATGAGTATTACGTATAAGTCAACAAGGTAGCACAATATTGCGGGTGAAAACTTGCAAAGTAGGTACACTAGCTATGCTCTGTATCAGAAATGTTTACACAGTGCTAGATGAAGATAAAATCTATGCACAATACTAAAGGAATCAAAAAATCTGGGTAACAAGGAACTGCAAATAAATAAAATCTACGACTTACCTGTCACTCGTTCTATTAGTTCTTGTCAACACTCCTTTTCTACTTCCTCCGAACGTATTGACTCACTGATTCACTCGGTAGCACATACAAGAGAGTGATACTTACTAACACAGATATAAAAGTATGTATAAAACAGTTATAACCTGAAATTCACTAACCAGTAACTAGATTCGTGTCTAAAGTAGTCACGAATTTATAACTACAACAATAATCTACCACAAAATTCACAAGTAATGAGAAACACTGAAATTAGCAATACGGATTTAATTATATCTACAATTACGCAAAAGGCATACAATCCAGAATAGGCACTCACAGGTCAAACGGTTGACATACGCAACCGCGGATCCTCTCGCGCTGAGAATCAAACGTAGACTGTACGCGATCAGTAATGATATAAAATATCAAAAAAGTTAATTAATTTGTGGGTAGTTGGAAATGTACTCTTATATGCGCACATACAATTGACATGAATGCGATTTTTTCGGGCAGATAATTATAAATAATTACAAAACGAAATCATAATATGATTATATTATTATGATATTTTTATTATCATTACCCATTGTAGATGCCAGTATTGATGTACCAAAGTCAAGATCGCGTCCTGTTAGTTTGAAGATATTAGTCTATAGACACAATGCATATTAAAATTATGGTGTAGATCTTACCTAACTTAACAGCTTAGTCTTTGATAGCTATTTAAGTCAATGGTGATTTGGGTATTTATTGTAAAGTAGTACCTACTCTCGTACATATTATTTTTGCCATATTTTTCATGCCCATAGTTATAATAAATATGATGTATTTTGCTGTAGCAAATTGAGTTCAGCCATCCCTATCCCTACTTATATTATAAACAATGCGATAGTACCTCTATCTGTCTGTTACACTTTCACGCCTAAACTGAACCGCTGATCAAATTTTGATGAAATTTGGTACCGAGATAGATTAGACTTTGGAGGAGAAAATAGGCTACCTTTTATCTCAAAAACCCCTTTAGGATGCGGGTGAAACTGCAGGCAACAGCTAGTAAGGTTATTGTGCAGAGTTAATCATAATAGTACTAGTGTGTCTTTGGTAACCATCTCAGCAACCAACTAGGATCTTTACTAAGTATGTTGTTTTGTTTCCTTCTTTATTTATAAGGGCTTTTACGCATAGCGTATGTCAGTCCCGTCGCATCCTAAGCAAATGCACTTTCACGAGACATGGGCCATGAATTAGAACAAACCCTTACTTAGAGGTGAACAAAAACTTCACTTAGAGGTGTGCATGTAATGTGTCTTGTACTGTATCAAGTTAGTACCTACGTCAACGAGAGCTTGTTAAAAAGGCATTAGATATAACTTGTATGTAGGTTCATACAATATCAGATACATTAGAAATGCTACACCTCATAATTGCTTTAAAATCAAGCAAACTCCTTCCGAGCAGGCAAGCAGTAACGATAACGCAATTTCTCATCAATATCAATTCTGACGACCGCCAACAGGCTGTGTGGTATTCAGAAAGATTATTAAACTAGACATAAAACTTTAATATTAAAAAGCCTGAGAACATCTCAAAGACCACCTGCTTATGTACTCAAAACGTTCATAAAACAGGATAATATTCCTCACAACAGATTTATTGGTCACCGTACAGCTCTGCGCTTGTCTACCACCCGACAGAGGATAATATGGGATTTTAACTTAAACCACCCTAAGCCAACACTAAAATGCTTAAAATTTAAATCGAAATAAAAAGATTGAACTTGTGTTTTGAACTTTTTAGTCGCCTGAGAGATTAGAAAAATGAGTTTTGTATATTTTTAAAATTATCTGCCAACTCTAACACAACATACCATCAAGCCTGTATTTCCTGAAGGGTTAGGCAGTGGTGTACAGTAATATACACCCACAGTTCACCGGTATTGGTACACCTCTGCCGCTGCTAACCCTTCGGAGAATACAGGCGTGATGTGATGGTATTTTAAAAATACTTGTAATGACCAGTGACGTTCTATAAATGGTGTAGATAACTACATTTACTTACTACTACATACAAGACACAAAATACTTATGACAAAATACATTACAAATATTACCAAGCCATTTCCCTTCGACCTCATAATTCACATGGGAAGCCTTCGGATTTTGTTGTTTTCTTTTCCTCATATCTACAGCAATAAAATTTCATTGCAAGAAGGTATTACATTAACCCTTAGCCACATATCTGCCTTATTTAAAACCCTTTTTTTATGTTATTAAAGCATTTACTCTGCGCTTTCCGGTGCGTGGTCTGCACTCTAGAACATTTTGCCCCAGCGGCCATCAGTTCTACCAGCTTGTGGTCCAAAGAAATGGACAGGCGACTTGGTAAAAGTGGCTGGAAGCTGTTGGATGCAAACGGCATATAGCAGGTCCTTGTGAATATGGAGGAGGCCTTTGTTCAGCAGTGGAGCTCCTGTGGCTAATATGATGATAATGAAAACTTTATAAGGTGGGAATTAGATGAAGTACAGACACCAATAAACACAGTTGAAGGCCGTAGGGTATATGTAGGAGAGCTCTTCATCTTTGCGATAATACAAGGTAAAGAATGTGATCATCGCGGCCTATTACTATAGCAGATAATATCAATCTCTCATCTCTCATAACATAATTTTGGTATAATTATACCACCCAAATTGCTTGCTAAATTACTTTAGAATATGATTCTCTCGTGTCGCTTATAGAATCTTAACTTTCACTATATTTATTTATTGTGGCTTTAGATTTTATTGTTACTTTAATAATTCTAAATCTTCTATTATTCTGCTATAGATATCCTAACATGATTATTCAAATCAAATATCAAGCCTCGTTAGTCCAGTGGTCCTGAAATTCTCAGTAAACTAAACATACCGGCGAACTGTGGCTGTACATTAGTACACCTCTGCCCAACCATTCAGAGAATACAGTTCTGATGGTATGGCAAATAAAATATTTAGAAATCAACCACTATCTTTATATCCTATCTTATCTTACTTCCTTCCTACTAATATTACAAATGTGAAAGTTTGTGAGGATGGATAGAGGGACGGATGGATGGATGGTGATGGGGTGTTTGTTACTCTTTCACGCAAAAATCACTGAACGGATTTTGATGAAACTTTTCAGCATTATTATTTATATATCAGATTATCATATATGCTATAATTTATGACAATTTTGAGTTAATTAGCCAAATTGCAACGATAATTAAAAGTAACTTTTCCACGCAGACGAAGTGGCAGGCAGAAGCTAGTTTTAAATAAAACTATGATGAAATATACTTGTTCAGTTCAAACAGACTTGAGTGGTTGGTAGGTAACCGATATCCCCTCAAGAGTTGCAACTCGATATCGATACTATACCTACAGTGTATTGGAAGATTTATATAAGTACAGACGCCAGCAGGTCAAGCTATCCAAAACTGTATATGAACCTTATTAAATTGGATTAAAGTTGAAAATCAATTAAATAAAGTTATTTAGAAAAGGAAAAATTCGACCGCGGGCAGGATTCGAACCTGCGTCTTCTGGTTAGGTACACCAGACGCTATGACCGCGACACCTACCCGTCATGTCGAATTTTTCCTTCACATACTGAATTTACGTCTTTATGGTGACGTCAGTAACACCTATTGAAATGCAAGTTTTTTTGCTTTTCAACCGACACAACTTACTTTACAGTTAGTTCAATGTCGAACGATGCCACCTTACCTTCTAACTATCTTTTTGTATATTTTTCGACAGCGTCGAATTTTTCCTTTTCTAAATAACTTTAAAATCTTAGCATGGGAAATGCCAAAAATATACAAAAAGATAATCAATTAAATAAATTTGACAGATTGTGGTAACTTGATGTTCTGGCCTCTGTACCTACCGATAGGTTTACAATCATGATCTTAGGAAATAAAGCCAGGCGATACTGAGAGGTGTCATGGAGTAGACACTAAACGGATCTGGTTTAAGTAACTTTGATTTGCGAAGGATTATAAGAATGTAACATTTATAAAGTTTCATGATTTAAACATTAAAGACTTCGAGCTTTAGTTAATTATCAGAATGCTGTTAGAATTCTTATTCGAAATTTAAGTTGGTTATCATTATCATGGTGTAAAATAAAATTAAAAAAGCTTTATATTTTTAACAGACTTCAAAAAAGGAGTGTGAAAGGAATGTTCGAGTTTATTCGATTTTTTTTTATGTTCACCGATTTCTTGCTGCAAGACTTCGCCTTGCAATGTATGCCTCAAAGTGAGATTATTATAATCGATGGCTGGGAAAATAATATTACCTAAATGTAAATAAATGCTTAGAAATAATAATTAGTTCAAAAGTATAACTTGAGTAATTTTTTTTATTTTACTTATTTTAATTGAATAAGTCAGCTCCCGCACTGTGAACATAGCCTTTAACGCAGGGGAGTTAACAAACATATAATATAAGGGTCACACATCAAGTACAATCAAGTACACACATCAAAAAAAGTTTGCGATCACTAGCATAAGCTGATATATATATTTTTTTTTTGGTCTTCCCACAGCTCGTGTATACAATATATTATAAATTAAAATATATAGAGGTAACGGGCTTACACACTAGCCAATTACGGGCTAACCAGCATTCTCCATATTATATGACAATATTAAATAAACAATCGGAGTCTACAAATAATCATGATTATTTTGCAGAGACTTCAGGATTTTGGATCTAAACGAATTAAGTGGGTCATGGTCATATCAGCATTACATACAGATTTTATGAAAGAATTCATTTCTCTGCACATTCTGTTGAGATTCTTTTTTTCTGATATCTTTTTTTTAAATTGAACTTTATCAAGAAAATTCTTTGTTGTGTGTTTTCTTTAAATATAAATACCCTGTTTGAAAGAATCTAAAAAGAAGAAGAAATCATAATAAAATCTACCGTAACAAAAAAAAACGATTTTTCAAAGTGATCGCAAACTTTTTTTGATGTGTGTACACCCAGACTCGAAACAAATATCTGTGGATGGCACAAAGATTTGCCTCGGGTAGGAATCGAAGCCACAACACCCGGCGCAACAGTAGAGGCCAGGTGATCTTAACCGCTAGGACAAACGTGTAGTCAAAGTACTTATCTAACGAAGTATAAGCGAGAAAATTTACTGTATAGCATAATATAATTTCATCTACAGCTCAAAATTTTGATTACAAAGATTTTATTTAGGCACTGAAAACCCATTTTGTTATTTCAATCATAACTAAGTACTATTAACTAACACGTGGAAAGAATATTTAAAAACGAGGACATAGCCACATTATAAAATTAGGCATATTGATAAAATTATAAGAAAACACTGCGAGATTTTAATAGAGCTTAATCATTTTTGTCCCAACTAGAAAACACTTATTCTCTCGCTCAAAATAAATTAAATGATGACCCGAACTATGAATGTATTTGTAACAAGAACCAAAACTACGTAGTATGAAACCCTTCTCATTATAATCGGAAACTAATTCAAACTAACATAGTCTGCAGAAACGAATATAAACACACAATTTATAAAGATACTTTAATTTTGTAGAACGACATTGATTAGTGAGACACCGAACCACATTTAATTATGCCAGTTGACTCCTTTGTGCTGTCTATCAAGACAGCCTCGTAACTCGTATACAAGATCATGACCGCTCCTCGGGTCAGTAATTCTTAAAAAGTATTCACAGTTGCCGAAGGAACTCTTTGAACTAGACAAAGTAGCTGCTCCTACACACAATTTAAGAGCAATTTACTTTTGTTTTAATACGGTTTTATGAGTCGTTAAAAATACTAAATGAAATGGAAATTATGTCGAGCTATATGAAACGCAATTAGGTTAAGTGAGAAGAATTGGAGCAAACAGAATTATGAATGTAATTTTTATTCACAAAACATTTAGTTGATTTACATATTTTCTCATTTATGAAGCTTAATGCTTGGGGTATAAAAATTAAGTCTTACTTAATAGAGGCAAAATGTGTAAATAATTTAAATCAACAATACATGTGCCAAATAAATAGTGCAACTTATAAGGTTTAATCGATACACATTAATATTAATAAACCAACAGATTATCTTACTTTGTTTGTAAATAAATTTCTACTTACGAAAAATACTTTTTAAAGTACTTCTTTTTCAAATAATATTTGTCTTTATCTTTTACTGCCAGGTTTTCCTCAAGTTTCTTCGTCCAGTCAGGAATCGTATTGATTGCCCTTGCTTCTACAACCGGTGTTGGTAATCTCGTTCTACCTAACAAACTTTGTAGTGCTTGTAGTAAGAAAGAAAGTAGAGACATCGATACCATGATATTAATAGGATCAAATCCAATCGAATGATGATGATACGTCGGGGTCCCATAGTTTGCATTCCCACTTACTCCATATCCCGAAGTTGCGTAGTGAGTATTAAAATTTCTCGATTCTGCAATCGCTTCAACCGATGTGTCAATAACTTCATTATTCTTTAACACGGGTGATTCAATTTGATGACCTTCTCTACCGAAACTATTCTTGACATCGAGCTTTTTCTTATTAATTTTGGTGTCTTGCTTCATATTGTCTATTTTCTCCAACACAGATTGCGCGTTAGTCTGAATTTTCTTGAGCAGTGTCTGGATTTTAGAACTTTGTTCCTTTATCATATTTGCGACGAATACTTTGAAATTCTGCACTGAAGATATTGGAGGTTTATTCTGTATATCAGCTTTAGCTGTAGTTAATATTAATATGATTATAAACAATGCTAGCGATAGAAGCGACATTGTCACAGTCACTGTTTTACAATTAATGTATTTCAAAGACATTAACTTTGCTTCAGTTGAGAAGGTGAAATGAAACACCCATTTCGAGTTACTTTTTATATATCGTCGGTTTAAGGTCTGTTAAGTTAGTTAATAAACTGTCTCAGGTACTTGGAACCTTGACATATTATGACCTAGCTAATCATAGGCCATCTCACATTGTTATACATTGTTAAAGGAATTGTAACAAAGGTTAATTTGTAAGATGTCGCGTGGAACAAAGAAAGTCGTATAATTTTTTCACAGTAATTTACTTATATGGTATACAAAACTGCACTTGTGGAAGTGATTTTTTGGTAAAGGTGGAAGAAGATAGTGTAGGTACCTAATCTGTTTTTTTTAATTAATTTCAAAATTTTGGTACACGCGCTTCTCAGTCTGAGAAGCGCATTTATTATAGGTAATGATCTACGTATAAAAGGAATTCTAGCGTAAATTGTACGAATATTATGTTCGTATATTACAAAATTTATAGTTATGTTATTTTATAGGTACATACGCTTGAAATTATATAGATATGAAATTGTGTAGGTACTTATATTTATAAATACCTACACTACATATAATTTCAAAGTTCTTCGAAATAGTCCATCACAATTCACAGGACCAGAATAGTACAGTTTTTGTATCATAGAAGGAAAATATGCTTCCCGGGTAGGGTACATGTATTCAAACTTGATTACAGCGCCACCTACTATTCAAGCTTGGGAGCAGTATGTGGATCCCTCAAAGAAGGCATTACGAGCTTGCGCTTGAAAGTTATAGATGGCGTTGATATAATTGCGCGCACGCAGTTACTGGTGGCATCTTTTGTAAAACTTATAAACTAAATAAGAGAAGCGTTCTGTAAATGCTTACGTTTCATCAGTAGAGATAGCGCCACATTTGGTTTTACTTAGTAAAGTTTTTTGCTACTGAGTAATCAGTAAATTCGTTTAATATTGTAAAACTAACCTTTCTAACTTATTATGATGGCATGTGAGACTATATTTTATCAACCATGAATGTATAATCTTAGATAATCTTATCAACTAATATGTAATGTTTTATGTACCCACTCCCACTGCATAACATTTGCACGTCGCGCATTGCGACAAAATGTACTTGGCTCTGAAAAAATATTGTAATACCTTGTAATTGTAATACATTGTAATGTAACCTACATTTATGCAAATAAAATTGATTATTATTATTATTAAATATGTAATTGTATTTACTGCACTTAAGTTTTTCTGGGTTATGGAAATTTTTGATAAGCGTCCAGGGTTCGATTATAGTGTAAACTATAATAAAATACACTTCTGTTACTACTTTCTGTTAAATGGAACTTAAAAAATATATTTTAAAATTTTTATTTGGATTATTACAATCGCTTATATATGTAGATATAATCTTGAATAAAGTTGTGGTTAGTACAGTTATAGTAACTGTAGTATATGTATCACCATCATCAGTATATGTAGATAGATACGTGTAATTTTTTATAGTGTGATTTTTTTTCCCGCCGTCTAGTAGGTACAAGTGCCTAAGAGAAGCAACGGGGTATGATTGACTTAATTATTTTACATAAAAATAATAATTATGTAACCGTTTTAGTATTATAAATTAAGTATTATGTATAAAAACAGTAAAAAAACAGGAAGATCCGAGAACTGTCTGAAAATTAATGAGAGATGAGAATTTTCAGAACAATCAGATCCTGTAACAAAACAAAGAATTGTATTCCTTATACCTGCAACCGCATTACGCTACATACAATGTAATAAAGCAAGCGCGGTAGCCGGTTCAAAGCAAGTAATTATTCATCACCCGAACAAATCTTAAGCAAACAATACAGTGCTGATGCATAATTACAGAAAGATAAAGGGCCGGTGTAAGTACAAAGTGGTAAGTGGGAACTCAAAATAAATGGCTGTGGACTACGATATTAATTCCTCGTTTGTCGGAGTCGCTACGCGGCTATTTTTTTAAAGGCACCGTAGGGTTAATTGTAACGAAGCAGTATTTGGACAGTGAAATATTTGGAGCGGCGTTGCAATAAGAACTTTGAAGAAGGAATTTTGGGGCTTCGTTTTTTTTATTCGAGTAAAATTATGTTCATTTAACGACTACCTTTATGTTAGGGATATGTAAGTAGCGTCGACAATACAGATATAATCTTTTGAAGTCAATAATAGTTTTGAAGAATTTAATGAGAAAGAGGCAGTCATATTTTATATCATACGTAAGTGTCCAAGGATTTATTTTATTGATATAATTCACCCCAAATTGGATTACATGTATCTTAAAGCAATTTTACTTTTTCAATGGTATTTTGTTATTCTTCAATACCGCGGTTTTTAACTACTCCACTAACTCTGTTCCAAAACTCGCTGTCAGCCAACAATGTGAAAAAATGCCTAAGTATAAAAATACTTCATTAAACTAACTTTTATCTGTCGTGTTAATCAATGGGCGTGGGCTAGTAAAATCTGATAGCGAGATTGAAAAATGCTATATATCGTGAACTAACAACGTGAAATTATACCTGAACGTTTGAGATTAGAGTATATTTTTGCTTGATAAGATAGGTGGTAAACTTCGATTGTTACAAGCAAAACAGCGGTCTAAGCAAACTGGAGTTTTATAATAACGACAGTGGATTTATTGGAACATCCTAACACAATTAATTCTGAATTAAGTCGTTGTGTTTGAGAGCTTCACTATTCTCGGCGACCACCGCTACTGAACACCACATGACACTCCACATTACCTACTTATTATTGGCATGAGGTGAGCAATAAAATTTTGATAATTTTATATAAACATTAATAAAATATATTTGGAGTCAAGCTGATTTAAAGCCCGTTTTAAAACTGACGCAATAATATGGTCAACAGAAATGAGTAACAAATGGGCTTTTACCTATCACTTTAAGAACCATGATTTATATTACCACGATTTTTTTAATGCTGTCTTATTTTATATTTGAATCGTTTGTGGTTATTCAATTGAATTGTTCATACATTATAACAGGTAGTTATGCTACGATTACTGAAATATTTATATTAAATAATATTCAATGAAAAGGTATGGTAAAATTAATTAATTTTTCGGAAGCTTCAAAATGGCAGAATAGGTATTAGTTAGACCAACGATCTGTCTGTAGTGTTAAACAGTAGGTATGTAGTTTATAAATAATAATTTTATAACAATCCCATTAAAAATGATTTACATGATAATAGTAAAAAATATTTGGGGCATTGTACCTATTTAGTTGTATCTAGGCACAGAGATAAGATCGCAACACAAGTGAGCTCGTATTCAAATTGCCGGCAGCGCATTTGTTGAAAAATAATTAAAAATGCAATTAAAATTCACCATAAATCCGTCAGCTGCCCCGCCTAGCGTGTAAACAAACTCAAATTAAAACCAAACTATAAATAAATGCGTCGTTATGTTGTTACAGTGTAATCGTATATCGACGCTCCTGGATTTTAATGGTTTTGTTATGTGACACCCAATCACACCGTATTGAATGTCTGATGGAATCTCTCAGCAATTCTTCGGTAAGAAATCATTATTTGTGTGTTTATAACAATTTATAACAAAAATAATATGTATTCTGTGAGTATAAACAACCTTTTATTTCGCATGGAATTATTTTCTTTAACTTGTATGTAGTCAAATTCGTTTTCGGAAGTATTAGAAAATCATTTTTTAATAAGTATTCAAATAGTAGTCCTGTTAATAAGCAGAGTACAACTTAGAAGCGCTCAAGGAGCTTAAAATTTAGTTCGATTAATAAACGAAATATAAATCTAATAAATTATTTTATGTGCCTCCTAGCAATAACTACGCTGCATTTCCGTTCTAAAGATATAAATTATTGTTTTAATTTATAGCCAATATATTGTGGATATCTTTGTTAATTACCACGAAATTAATTGTTTCGCGAAACACGTTCGGTGTAATAGTGCAGTCACTTCGCGAATGAGGATTATAAAATATCGCAACAGCAATCAAACTTTTCTCTCACGGCTGCATCCTATCTCTTTCAAACGCGGAGGTGTGAAAGAGATGAGTATCTTTACTAGGAACAAAGTCAAACAGGTGCCCACCGCTCTTTTATGGAGGCAGGTGTATTTGTTTAAAGTATCAAATCGTCCAATTAATACCTTTATAAAGAAGACCTTTTGTATCGATCCCGATAATTTCGGGGTATATTGTGTAACTTTTTGTTATATAATTCGAGCAATCAATGGGCTATTAAACTGGAACCGAAACGACAGCAAAAACTTTTAAAACATTTTATTGTTACAAAACTATTCAAACGCTATTAAAATAAGACACTCGAGCTAATTTATGCCCATGAATTAAAGGGTGAAATTTAAATATTCAATGTAGGTATGGAATGCAATGTCAAAATTTAGCAGGTTCAATTTAAAGGTTTAAAATCCTTTTACTGTTTCATTGAATTATTCATTGACATGTGAATCAAATAGATGCAGAAATAATTAAATTTCACCCCATACAATTTCAATGTTAATCCAGCAATATCACAATGAAGCCATTCAATTAAAAAAGTCGAGGTGCTATTCTATATTTCGCGAACTGTGGTCTAATAAACCATTATATATGTTCAACAAATTGTAAACTACCATTTCATGTAATTGTAAATGCAATATTTAATCAATAACCTTGTACTGTAAATACATTTTCAGTCTATGGTATTTAAAATAGGTAAGTTGGAGTTTTTGTTACATTTCTTAACACTTTTATTTAACTATTTATTGTAATACTACAGTAATTCAAATGCATTTTAGAACATAAAATTAAAATATCTAGCTAAATCTAAACCTAACCTAGTGACAATTAAGTTTCATCATAAACAGGTATGGAGGTAAACTTACTTAAAAAACACAAGTATGAAAATATATTCAAACAATAAAGCTTAATTAAATAATGTAACCGATAGCTGAAAGATCTCTAGAACCACAACATCTCGAGTAATTACATCTAGAAAAAGTCAATTACCTACTAAAGAAAGGGAGAACGCAAATTGTTTTCTACCAGCTTCATCATAGACGTAACTAATACTAATTTACGAAGCTTGATTGGCTGCTGCTGTTGCTGCAGCGACACTCGCGTTCGTAATTGGTGGTTGCGGTAATAGAAGGTCCGCTAGTCGACCAGCTTCGCGAAGACCGGAGAGGAAAGCACCATGCACTGTGGCTGGGTAGTTCCGCATTGTGTGCTCACCTGTATACAAGAAATGTAGATTAAGTAACTAGAAACGCGTAATAAATAATATTCAATGCAGCAAAGTATCCTAGATCAGCGTAGAATTGGACCGATCGCTGTCCGAAAGTCAGTGGGTACTAGTAAAAAAAATTAAGAAAAAGGAAATCTTTTAACTAATCTTTCAACGAAAAATAATTATCCTCAATGTTACATAAATATGTAAATTAGATATGGCCGGTCATTCCCTACCTTCGAACAGTCCTAATTTGATCTATGTATACAAATTAAAAGTGTAAATCAGAACATACAGTATACATAACCGTCACGCATGTGATCCAAAAGGGTTAGAGAACGAAAATCCCGCCGAAGCCGTCATTAGGTCCCATGTGAGGAACGAGGTTTTATTTCCATATCGTTGGGTGTGAGAAAAAAAAGGGAGCTCAATTGTAGTAAAGGATTCAGAATATCTATTATAATGTGTCGAGCAGTGGTGATTGCATTGTGATGAAGGTGGCAATTAAAAACGAAATGTTTCATCTTATCGTGTAGATGATAAAGTAGTACTCATGTCGGTATTCCACAATCAATGCAACGCAACAATATTTATACGATTCAATTGTTTATTTTAAACAAATGATAATAACGACGAAAATAAGTTGCTGGTTCTTTGATTATGTGTGTAGGTACGCGAAGATTGGAGAGGCGCCATAAAAGAAACTAAAAAGCGGTGCTCGGAGTGACAATACTGGATCCGAGAACGTCAATGTGTTTTCTTTGCAAAAATGCTACGATCCGTTTTTAGCACTTGTAAAATTTTGCAGCTAGCAGTAAATCCTTACCCGCAAAGAACAGTCTATTCTCTCCAGGTGATCCCGGCACTGGGGCAGCCAGAAGATCATAGTCAGTACCAGAAGAACCGACCGCCACAAAGCTGTAAGAGCCACGAGCGTATGGATCTGCACGCCATCTGTTTGCAAAAGAATTGAACAAAATGTATAGGTATAGGTGACGTTCACGCCATTGAAAATTGGGGTCAACTCAATAATTTCTTCCGATATCGTAACCGTCATAAAATTCGGAAGTCAAATTCTCAAAAGGTTTTATGTTCGGGAACCACGGCTTGTTAGATATTTTATTTTTATTTAAAAACTAAGGTGTGACCAAAAGTTTATTATTATTATAGATTCGACCATAAATCCTAAACAGTCGATCTGATATGTTTCCTGCAAATCGGGACGTCAATCTTTGGTTAAAATTGGGTCGTGTAGTCCATGTATCAAGAGATTCAATCAGACCCTTTCGCCAATTTATCGTATTGCAGATCGTATTAAAAATTAGCATGTCGCAGGTCTTCATGTGCTTTTATATTTCTTACCTGGTTACTACACATTCCTTAGGTTGAGGGACGGCGGCGTGTCCAAAAATGCTCTTTAGTACAGCGATGCATCTACCCACAATGACGTCATCGGTGACATTCTCCATCACGGCTGCTGCCTCCCCCGCCACCAAGGCCAACAAAACCGGAGCACTGTATAAGTTCCAAAAAAGGAACAGTTCACCTTAAAAATAAAAAAAATGTTCTATTAATTAGGGTTCAAGTATTCATTTAAGTAAAAGTAGCTAACTCGCACTCCGATCAAATTCTAATCTTGTTCGTACAAATTGGCTTGTTGCCCGTTTGCAAATCGATAATGAATACTCTGGGTCCTTTATTTAACGTTTAGTTTAGTTCAATATGTAATGGGCTAATCAAACTTGTTATAGACCTTCGTTACAATAAACGTTCACAAGTTCTAGCCTTGAGGACAAACGATTAATTAATGCGACTTTAAAGCGAGGTTCAAAGCCAGTCTCCTGTATAGTTCATACTTAATAATTATGAGCAAAGGACTATCTGGGCAACTACAGTCGACCTACAATAATATAGGTAAAGTCACGGTATTGTCAGAGAACGAGAAACGAAACGATTCATTAATTGATTATTGAATCGATTTCAATACGTCAAGTATAAATATGAACAGTTCACAATGCACATTTGTTAAAGTCACAATGTATGTTATACAATTTAAAAACAACGTCGATCGTAATCTTAAGTACTTCGAACTATTGGAATTAATTTAGATGGCCTGATACATAACAAAAAAACGATGGTGGGCGAGGATTCTCACATAACTCTTTACGCGTCTAAAAGATACAAGCATATCTGATAGCCAACCTCCACGGGCCGAAAACGTTAAATTGGCCACGTTTTTTTAAAAACACGAGCTATACATTGTTCCGGCATTCCCAGAGCAAACGTGGGGGCTTAATGAAGTTAGTAGAGTATACAACAAAGAGCTAAGGAGGTGAACTAAAGCATAACGTAAAAAACTCTTGGCTCGTTGCTGTGATTTATTGCAAGCGGCGCCCTCAGGGTTCCTCAGTCGCGTTAAATTATTCAGCTTTTAATTCGTTATCGCCGCCACTGACGTTACTACGCTCTACACTATTTACACCTGAATATAATTCATGATTTCTTTACTGGACTACACTCCTATATATCTTTACTGTAATATATTGCGTTGAAAGCTAATATTATATTTTACAATCTGACTGCAAAGATTGTATGTGATTGAACATTTTTATTCAGATCCTAATAATAGATAGCGATGAATAGTGGAATACGAAAGATAGTGGTGTCTTACGTGGCTACTAGACTATATTAAAATAACTATACATAAAGAAGACTATATTTAAATAGGTGCAATTTCATGTCCATAAATTGCGTATTCCAAATTACTATGGCGCCCATCAGTATAATGTTTCCAATATATTTACAATGCCAATGTAACCACGAAAAAGCATGCTTATAATACATAAATAGTAAATAAGTTACAAGCCAGTGTTATAAGGCAACCATCAGCCAATTGATTGGCGGTGATTTAAAGCGGCAGTCTATTAATATTGATGGATAAACTTGCAGCCCGTCCTGAAATATGAGCTAACGTTGGAAATTCATGTAAATCGAACATACTATTATGCAGTATCGCATCTGTGAACCGCACGCAAACTAAAGGATCATCTCGACTGGACGACGTATAGTGAACGTCATGCAATACGTTGTCAGTGCCAGCGTAGCCCGAAGGCTAATTAATATTCAGAGACGATTTTAACCGAAAACTTATGCTTCAGCGTGTGTGCATCATTTGTCAAATTTGTATTAAATCCTATAGTCCTCTATGGTGTCTATGATACACGGGAGGAGATAATAACTTATCTCTCCATTCAAGAAATCTGACCAAAAACTCGTGTACAGTCGGCAACGAAAGTCACTCAACATGTTGGAATCTTCGAGATGATTTTTAATAAGCATAAAGTTACTGACATGTGAAGGTTATGCGAAATAATTGCATAGATGACCATTAAATATTTAGGTTACCTTAATAGAAAAAACTTGACAAGTTTTGGAGCTGTGATGTTTTCAAAATTTAGCTGTGTTCAGCGACTTTTATTGCTGACCGTACAAGTAACGTCACATTTTATAGTAACATTTTCATAATAATGTCATAATATAAATATACTGCGATAAAAATGTTAAAATGTAATGTTATTTCGAAACCAGACCTTTTTCAAACAGTGATAGGTATGGTAAAGCAGAAGCAGAGTAGGCTTTGATTTCTTTATTAAACTTTTTTAGTTACCATAGACTTATGTGCCATGAAAACAGTATATGAAGACGGTCCCTAAGAAATAATTCTGTCTAACAACGTGGTGGAACTGAATTAACTTGTTAATATCAAACCTCTGCTTGCGGTGGTCGTTCCAACATGGCCAAAGAGATTTGCGCTCGGATCCCAGAACGTTCGTTCGAAACACAGAACTACTTTGTTCAGGTTACCGTAGCCGAGGCGTTTGATAGCCGCTATCTAGAACAAAATATACAATTGAAATAAGACAACATTTACTTTATATAAGTTACTTTAGGCCAGGTCTGTCTTTGTATAACAGTCTTCAATATTTTTTACAATTCATACATGTCGGTATTATAATTCTGTTACTAATTTTATTACTATGCAACCACTGAAAATTAAAGAAAACATTGACATCACCATCTTATGATCGACAATTCCACAGTGCATCTACGCAACTTTAACAACATCCGCGCTGTGAGACCTTAATTTTGATACCGAATGTGGTTATGTAACCGATTAACATGGTTAAACAAAGAAAAAAACAAAAGCTCAGTACTAAAATATACATACCTTCCAATCAGGTAAAGGCGGGTCGAATTTGACGAAGTTCTGTTGGTTTTGTCCATTGTTCGCCACAGCCACCTTCAAGACGCCCAAAGGCAACGTACAAAGTATCACATCACCTGCAAATATATTTTATTATAACCCAGGTGATTTATGTCCACCTCAATCATTTTGTTCCGGCAATCAAAATGCATTATTGAAACATTTTAATGGCACACAATTATACTTTAGTCATATCCGTGCCTCGGAGATCACTTGAACACAAGGTCTCCTAGCCACGGAACCGAATGTAGTACGAACACCTTTGATTAGTCGTCTTTAGGAGTACCTAGTCCAGTTAGCTGGTTGCTGGGGCTGGTTTTGGTAAGTTATTTAATGTATGATGTGCGTCTTAAGGTCTACCTAAAATACCTAAATTTTACCTAAAATCCTCACATAAATATACCTACTATTATCACTAAAATTAATACGAAATATTTATTAACAATATTTTAATTTGAATAATTGTTTTAAATAAATATAAATAACTATTAGCTAAATAAAATCATCAATTTTACTCTCCACGGCATCATATATTATACATTCCCGGTAAATGAAAAGGGTTGTCGGACGGAACCAATCAACGTGAAAGGTTAGGTTAGCTTGAAGGTTTAACCCCAACAAAGCCTGCAAAATGCTAAATAAAGATTTCCTTACATCGAACACGCGTGGTATCTATTTGACCTGACTAGAAAAGGTATCTTCAATTGATTCTACGGGTAAAAGGATTGTGGACCTACATACTTTTGAATTTGTATAAAAACTTTGTTGAAATGATACAATAATTAAAATAAAAGACAATAGGGTACATATAGAATAAGCAGAAGGTCATCAGAGGTGCTCAAAACCTACGTTCATGTATTCCTCATCTTGATCAGCCACAAATACCTATATCCGGATAACATATAAGCCAGTTTGTATAACACACATTTGTTTGTTATTTAGTCACGTCTTCGCAAAGAAATAGCCGATAAAGTTTAGCAAAGCAAGATAACAGTAGCCAATGTCCTTTTCCGCGACATAAACATCCTCTGTACAAAAGTTTTAGGACTCCTGCAATAAACAAACAGACTTCCTTATTTATCGTATTAATCGTGAGTTTTACGTGAATAACTTTGCTGTACCGGAAAATCTTGCGTTTTGTCTAAATAGTCTAGAAACTAGATCCGCTCTGGTTTTGCATACCACCTTACCGGTTGGCTCAAAAAATTTACATAAGATCAGAATTGAAGCGGAATTATAAACTAAGCACAATATATAATTTTTTTAACAGAATTAAACTATCCTTGGCATTAATTGAATATAATATTATGCGTATTGAAATTAACAACTTTTCCTCAATAAAAAAAAATGTTGAGTCTTTTAAGAGTAAATTCTGTAAAAACCTTTGGGACGAACAAAGAGACTAGCTAACATCTCATTCACAACCTTTTCTGTAAACGATACCCACGATACCAGGAAAACATCAAAACCAGTGTTTGATTTCTACGTAATCTCTTTGAGCCTCAAAGGAAAAAAATATAGCGAAAGTCGACCTAACGAGTGACGATATTTAGTACGAGTAACATGAACTTAGTCACCGATTTCAAAACACAACATAAACTCTGACCTAACGAGTAACAAGCTTACAGAATTGTCTGCCCATTGTGTTCTATAACAGTAAACGCAATCATGATGAATAAAATATTGCAAATATGTTTAACAAAACATAAAAGCGGCAATCAGTAAATAAGTGCTAATTAGAGCTTCTAAGCACTTATAACAAAGCAAGCACACTTATCGTATTCGTGTGAAGATGACATCAGTGTCATCTTTTTGTTTAGCAATCCTATTGTTGTATTCAAACTAACATCGGAGGTTTGCAAAGCTTAAACGAGGCAGAAATAGCTGGATACAGCCTAGCACCGCCTCTTAAACATCTAACTGCCTCGTCTACGATAGACTCCGCCTGTATGCAAATGTGGCGGAAGAGCCTCAGGCATGGCGAGTGGGGGGCTGTGATGAAGGTGAGGGGGGAGTACAGACCGCCGGGTCAACACAGGCCCGACCGTATTTTTGCGCCTCGTCAAAGTAAAATTAACGCGTTAGAATTGCAAATCATTCCGCGACAAAGAAATGACAAGGAGCCAAGCCGACGGCGGCGTTGTGGATTTATCTCATAACACCCATTATCTCGTTTTGTTTTTTTTTTCGTAAACGGCACTTCCTTAATATTAAGGCCACATGAATTCGATTTTTCTATTTGGAACGGAAAATGCGGCGGCTAACGCAATATGGTTGTGTGCCGCGGGCTAAAATCGATAGGGAAAGCTTTTTTCTCATTTTTCCCTTGTTACGGCACTCGATTTTGCAGTAGGTAGATACCTACCTCCTATAAAATCGAGTGCCCAGTGCAATACTGAAACTAGGCATACCTACATTAACACAACTTTAAATACATTTATTTGGAACAAAACGTTAAGGTTTTGTACCGCAAGAAAAAAATAAACCCTTCGGCTGCGTTTCCACATGTGCGAGGATGAGCGGTACGTGAGACAGACAAAACAAGAATCTGCGTTTTTTTTCAGCTGTTGGAAACTCAGCCTTATGGGGTGACTACGCAGTATAACGGTAAAATTCATTTAGATTTGTACTGTATTTTAAAATAAGCTTTATTTCTTATTATATGTTGTGATGATTGCTGAAACTATTTAAGAAACAAGTACTTGACAGTAATTGTTCAAAAGTATATTATCCACAATTATTGTACATAATATGATACCACCTTTGAATGTTTGTGGCTGATTCGGATTCCGGGTGCTGACGGCCTTCACAGTAACTCCTGGTCCCCCGTACTGGATATCTGTGACGGCGGTTCCCAGCCTGATGTCCAGTCCATCGGCAAGTGCCACTGGCACGCACGAGTAACCATTGCGAACTGTAACAAAAAAATATTTAAAAGTTTAATAACTTTAGTAGGCGCAAGCGCAACTTCACAACCTGTAACACAAAGAAGTATCCATGGCGCTAAATAAGGATTTAAAAAGAATACCCAACTAATATGATCAGTGCAAGGTGTGTAAACTAACCAATAATAACTGGCTCCCCTAGTCGTTATTAAATACTATTGCAATCGGTTAACCTGAATTATTACTACATCTAACACACACATGAACAAGCTTCAACAACACCTTAGGTAGTAATACTAAGTTTCAATAATTACCCTAGTGCAGAATTCATTCTAAAAGACAGGTTGGTTATGGGATAAAATAAGCAAATTATAATTATAATTCGTTATGTACATACATTCTGCCAGCCGACTTTAAACGTCTTTCGTAGAATGAAAAGCCAACACTAAAGCACCCATTACAGAATTGCTTGGGGGGTTTGTTGCGCCACTTCTTCCCAGAAAAAACACTAGAGGGCGGTGACGGGCAGGCGTTTTCGGGCTGTCTAAAATTTAAAAATGACGGTAAAAAGTACTACTTTGTAGTCTTTAATAAATGATTTTGACTTTGAATGGGGTAAAAGTTTTATAGCCAGTAGCTTTCTTGTAGCATCAGCATTATTAGTGAAAGACGAACTATTGCTAGCTGTAGACATCTCCTATTGAACATTACTAAGCATAACATGACAGAGTCAAGTCTGGCCACTCCTTGGCGATCATTCGACGACGTCTGTTGTCTAGTGGTTCAAGTGTCTGACTGCTGATCACAAGGTCGTGATTTCGATTTCCACAGGACACAAATATTAATGTGATGAATATGTTGTGAACATGAAGTGTTTGTGTTGTTTCTAAAACAAAAGTACGATACAAAAACAAGTATGTATATATTAAGTATTATATCCAATGTCTAGTATCCATAGTACAGCTCTGTTTAGTTAGGGACTAAATGGTGCTGGGTAAAAATGTACCAAATATTTATTTTTCTACAATAAGAAGATCAGCTCTCTTTATGTGATTGTCTTCTGTGCAATACTAATCAAGCTAATTCAATTGGTATCAATCCAATTTAGTTCGAAGCGCAATTCAAAGAGATCTTACATCTCGTAAACCTAAGCAAACTCTTTGGTGCAACTTTCTTCGCTTTGTCACGATACTTGTTGGTCTAGTATCTAGCTGATAACCGGGCACACACGATGGGATCACAATGCAGTTTTCAATTAGTCTGATGCGGCGGTACACTATTGTGTTTTAATAACTTTAAGTGGATTTGTTACTCCATTATGTTGGCCCCACAAATACAGAATTGATGTACAGCTGTAATATATATACTATAGTCTACTATAATCTTTCAGTATTCGGTAGTAAGTTTTTAAATAATTCATAAGAACCATTTCTATCAAAGTTTCTCTTTGTTTTCTGTGAATCTCTAAAGTTTACTCATTGTATTTAATAGTAATTTGTAAATGTACCTATTATATATTCTAAACCAATACATGTTATGCTTAAATCTGAATTTATAGGTAAATATTGTTATGTTAACTAGAACCATAGAACTTATATCTCAAGTTTTAATTACAGGATATATCCTGTGATTAAGTCTGATTAAGATAGGTGAAGTAAAATGGAATAGAAAACTTAGGTATTTTTCAACGTAAAAGCAGCTGCCTTGCATGCACCAAATTCGCTAGACAATTATAGGTATTAAAAACTAAACAGCGTGAACGAGAACCATACTCGTAGATAAACCACGTAGACGACAAGACATGGATAAGCCAGTTTGAGAGAACAACGGTACCATTGTACGTTCAATATTTAGGACACTGGAGACTACTTCCAGCGTACACACTTGCAACATAGTATCATTTAACGATATTAGCCCAGTTCGTTGTCACAGGCAGCCGTGTTCCACGAATAAACTGCCCGAAACTAAAGTACCATAAAAGGAGACCGCGAAGTGTTTGCAGACAAAGCCAACCAACAATTGTGTCATTGGGCTCGAATAGACATTAATGCAGTTTGAATTTAACGTTTATTCGTAAATTCCATTACAGTCGACGCTATAGTTTAATTTGCTGCAGTATTTAGATAACGGTAAATGTATTTAGAATAATAGTTATTTAATTAAAATAGTAAATGCTTTGAGATCTTACGTAGAGTAAACTAATCCTACTAAATTAATCGTTTTGTAATAATTACTACTTCAACGTTAGTGGGCCCAAATTAAACCGAGAGTATTTGCTCACAAAGCGAATAATCACAGGCTCTTAATAAATAACTCAGTCTTAATAATAAATGTGTGTACCTATTCGCACATAAATTAATACCTCCGTGCGAATCTCCACAATTTTTTTTTTTAATATTTTAAAGGCGTCGATACGCTAGCTACGTGCGTATTAAATGCGTTCAAATCATAAGTCAATAAAAGCAAGTATCGCTTGCTACCAAAACCATTTTAAAAGATATTTAGCAATAACAGTTATAATGCACCACTTCAATTGAGCCGCATACAATTTTAAAACGCTTTTTATCCACCGCAAAACACGGACTTGGTTTCCGAGCTTATTACCAATTTTATTATGTGTTAATGTCAGTTGAAAAGATCTAAAGCTTCGGAACCAACAAAAAATATTTCAATAACATTGTTAGCCGTTAACTGGACTAACCGCTCGGCCATTAACTGGGCAATTTACCCCAACACATATTGAACGGGTTCTCAAAAAGATGTTCATATCGATTGTAATGCGTGCGTTCTGTTATATTATAACAAAGTAAAACTGGCAAGACGACCAATGAGGCAGTAGTTTGACTACTTACTAGTGCTGAGCAATGGTCCTGGTTTCTGCCAGGTCAAACAGTATTGTTAGTTGTATACTCTCAGTAGCATTGAATTTGTGCTCCATTACGGGCCATAGGCTCGACCCCTATTACATGCAACATGAAACAATACCGCTGAACTATAGGTGTACATTATTACGTTCTCATCAGGAATCAGGCGTATTACACGTGAGACTTACAATTTTACATTTGTTTGAATCTAAGATCGAATTTGGCAAGATCGCAAAAAATTATATGCGTTAATACCATATCGAATCCCAGCTTGAGCAAAACGTTTTGGGGTGTTTTAATGAAATTCTTAGCAATATGCTCGCCCCGTAATACAAGGGATCTAAACATGCCATCGATGTTTTCTTTTACATTCACTTTCAATTTTCAGTTAAAAAAGCTTATTATCCATGTCTGTATTGTATTTTTACTTTAAGACCAAAAAGTTTATTTCATAAATAATAATTATTATTGTAATAAGGCTAAATTTTACTTGCCATCTTTTACCGTAAGAACAAAATGTATTTTCAAAACACAGTTAACAGTTTCCTTTGAGCCGGAACCCTAAAATTGGCTTCTAAAGTGAATTAACAAGGACACCGCACTCGGTTGTTTTGAAAGAGCTGCCAATTTACTGTCCACCTGGAGCGCATCGTGACATTGTAGCATTTAATGTCGTTACTACGGTTTGATGCGCGGATGAAACATACGACACCGCGCACAGTGTCCCGCTTGTTGGGATAGCACGAGATATGACGCTCAATGGAAATGACAATACTAGGACCTATTTGGAATAGGGAATTTAATTAAAAAATCTGAGTTAAAACATGACGCACCTACCTACCATTATCATTCATGTCTATTTCAACCGTGCGGCCAACCATAAAATTTGATGAAACTGCCAGGAATTAGTGGTAATTTGTTACTATCTCTATTCCTGAATTTGTTGCAAAAAAAACGAAGGGTTATGCTGAGGTGTACTAATGTACACCCACAGTTCGATGGTATGTTTAGGTGCCATGTGATAGGTTTTGAAAGGGAAGTCCTCGACTTGATTGACGCTTATTTAAAAGTCATCGATATTTAACATAGTTTGTTTTAGAGAATATACCTTTTTAATTACAAAAAAGCCTCATGGATCATCTGCTATCTGGGAAGGTGGCAGGGTATGTCCGACTCGTACCGAATAAAAACAGCACTTGTCTTCACCTGCCCTATAGTCATGGCCATGAGATCCGTGAAATTCGCCACGAACATGACAGGCTAGAAAATATACCGAAGGAGGAATTATATATACATACTAGCTGCCCCGCAAACGTTGTTTTGCCATAAAAAAAAAAATTTAGGGGTAAAATAGATGTTGGTCTATTCTCAGACCTCCCCGATAAGCACAAAAAATTTCATCAAAATCGGTCAAGCCGTTTCGGAGGAGTATGGCAACGAAAACTGTGACACGAGAATTTTATATATTAGATTATTTTGTCGAAATCACATGGAATGAATATCTTTAGGTACGGCTTTTTTAACCAGAAAACGTAATGATTCTATTGTTATACATTTTGTTTATAGGGAAAAAGGTTAGCGTTTGTCCACAATCTCACCTGATGGTAAGTGATGATGTAAGATGAAGACGGTCTAAGATGTAGCTCGCTTACCTAGAAGATACCTTCACGAAGATACGTTCGATTCACTCGTGACTTGAATTTAGGTAATCATTTTCAATAAAACTGTTCATCTTTATTACCGTGGCGTTCATTACTATCTTGCTCTCTCATAAATATCCATGCAAGCAATCTGGACAGTACCATGCTAGTATTTGTCACATCAAGTTGATCTATGTCAGCGGCGTGGATCTCGATCACGGTACGTTGGCAGTCAACGTGATTTGTTGGTTCAACAGGGAGGGCAACGAGATTCTGCCTCTAAACAATGTTACGATAGCGTTTGACGGCAGAAACATACTACAAACTTGCTAAATATTTTGATCAGAATTTTGTATCCACCAAGAAGAATTCTCACGATACAAAGAGGTTATTTATCAAAGTAAACAAGTAATGAACTGAGTGAACGATTCATCAAACATAAAGCTTACCCTCAGGCAGAAACACTTGAGAAATAGTTGGCTATATTTCTTTTCAGACGATTCCCATGAACAAGAGAATATTTCAAATATTGTCTTAAAACTGAAACAACTTAAATATTAGTTTGAAGGGTCTTCAAGGGGCTGTAATGTTCATAATGTATTTCCGCAAGTATTTCAATATAAAGGGATTATACAATAGATACTCCTAAACATGTGTGTACAATGCATGCTTCCATACGAACCAGATAATAATGTTCACCGTACCGTGGAATTCTATCTTGAATGTTAACTGTCGATCGCACGTATTTGGAATGAGGTATTTGCATTGGTTACACACACACGAAGCGAAGAAGTTACTATTGAAACATTCTAAATACATCCCACACAAGTTCGCAAGTACCGCATTCAGTATTAGGCAACTTTGTGAAATGTCAAAAGCGGACGGCATCCAACGAGTTAAATGGCGAAAGTTCACCACTGCAGCTCATTGCTTGTATAAAACTGTACGGTGGAATCTAGGATACCGGCGGCCATTGGGGTGGGTGTAGAATTAAAATTGGCGATAGCAACGCAGCGAACCACATGGAAAATACTCTTGAAAATCGGTGCCCTCGGGCACCGACTGGCAACCGCTGTGGTACGTACCATACAGCTTCTGGATGCGACTCGTGTATTTCGCCATTATAATAAGTGGTTTGTAATTTTCGCGACTCGATATAGCTTTTTCATCTCACATTGTTAGCTATGGCAAATATGAGCGAAACCGTTAAAAAAATGAAGAAATGCTTAATTTTTTTTTATCTGAATGCTTTTGACCCTACTGTAGCTGGCTTTCATCTGGATGAAAACCACAAACATGCTGGAGCACGTCATCTCAGTAAATTCTCTTTGTGGCTCTGGCACTCAAATACACACGATAACGGTAATAACTCCGCAGATATTTCTTAATTATTTATTTATTTATTAATTCTTAATGTACAAAAGTGTACAAAGGCGGTCTTAATGCCGTAGGCATTCTCTACCAGACAACCTTTAGGTGGTGCAGAGACGATCACGGTAGATGCACTAGAAAGGTGGAAGTGAGAGATATAAAACGAGTATTATTGCTTAATAACCTATAAACGTATAAACTTACATAAAGGTACTTTACAAATATATATATATATACGATACATATATATTACCAAACATATATATATATAATATATATTTATATGATACAATACATAAATAATATATACAATGATAAAAATAAATCAGTGTCGAGATGAATCTAGCAGTGTCTTGTCCAGCAAGTATTTGCCAAACCAAAAATTATCTACCAAACCGTTACAATTTTTATTCAAAGGTATATCTAGATCTAAGAACTACAATGTATCTGCGTGCGGAACCACGTTATGCATGTTATGTTAGTACATACATGCACCCCTATGGAACTTCTCATTGTCGACAGTTTTAGAACCGCTTTAGCAATTTGGCTTTGTGGTCTTGTGAGGAATTTTTGCTTTATGCTCTAAGCTTCAAATACTTGCTTTTGGGTTTTGAACAGAACAGTATTCAGGAAAAAAGTACTTTGTTACAATGAAACAAAATCGCGCATTGTTGAAGCCATCGTAAAGATAGATAAATATTTCGTTTTACTGTCGAAATTTAAGCCGGGAGATAAGAAATAAATGTGTGACGTGGTATTTGTGCGAAATGAAATTATAATTCAACGCGGCCGTAACTGTTGAAGATAAGTTTTGTTTATGTTACATTGTGTACCTACTGCAAAATTTACGATTGTCGATTTTAATTCAGGAATCGGCCCATTAACACGACGGCAGGGAAAAAATACGCAGCAATTCGTTGCTTAAAGAACATTAAATTAAGCGTAATTTGAATAATTTTACGTGGTGGTGAACACAAATAGCCGTAATTAAAGTACAAGTAGGTATATCTCGCGAATTGTGCCAAACTGAAAACAAAGGACGGCCGAAACGCTTAGTAAGCACGATCAATGTGCACAAGGCTTTATTTAAATACGCAGACATGAAGTATATTGCATACCTACTATATTTAAAAAAAAAAATTTGAAAATCCGACATTGACAGTTTTATTTAGCACTAGGGAACAAACCGGGGGACTTTACAACCATACCTATAATTTTAAAGTTATTTAGTAAAGGAAAAATTCGACCTGCGCGGGCAGGATTCGAACCCTCGTCTTCTGGTTAGGTAGGTACAGAACGTGAACGCAAAAATTCGACATGGCGGGTGGGAGTCGCGGTGGCTTAGTGGTCAAAGCGTCTGGTGTACCTAACAAGAAGACGCAGGTTCGAATCCTGCCCACGGTCGTATTTTTCCTTTGCTAAATAACATTAAAATCTTTGCATGGAAAATACCAAAAAATACAAAAATATTTGATACTTGGGAAGTACTTCCGCCTTGCAGAAAATCGAAGTGAAATAACACTGCTTTGAGCTGTGTTGTGTTCCTTACGATGAGCAAGGTTGCCAATGCTCCGCGAGGAAACGTTGTGTTGGCAGTAGGGCGACTTTGACCCTTATACTGCCAACCCAACTATTCCTCTTTCGTTTTACAGGGTCGGCAACGCGCAAGTGATAGGTACCCCTGGTGTTGCAAGCGTCTATAGGTTACGGTAACCGCTTACCATCAGGTGGGCCGTATGCTTGTTTGAAACATACCGGCGAACTGCAGATGTTCATTACCTCTGCCTAACCCTTCGAAGATTACGTGATGGTATGTTATGTATTTAATACCTGTGTATTTTTTTAAGTAATGTCTTATCAAATTATATCATTATTAACAAAACTGATAAGAAATATTTATTGAACGTTCGATCAAGCTTTAAAGTTTAATTAACAGATAAACTGAAAACAATTGATGACACGACATACGAATGATAAATTAACAATTGAATTGTCAAACAATTGGATTCGGCCGTCCAACCGATTGCTAATTATTCAAACATGAAGTAAATTCACTATTTAAATATTAAAATTTTAATCATTCACTTTTCAGATGCCGTAGTTTCGTGTAGATACGACTTTTTAGTGAAATAACTTAATGAATGGATTGCATTTTCCATAATTTATATTACATGAGGGAAGAATACATTCAATAATATACCATCACGGTTGTACTCCCAGAAGTTAGGCAGGTTATGTTCTAATAGTACATCCAGTTTTTTGGTATGTTTGATCCCATATAGTAGGGGACGAGCCTATTGCCAATAAGCGTTCACAAATCCCAACTTTAAGCGGCTACTGAGAATTTCATAGAAAACTCCAATAACACTTTACTCGACCTGGGAATCGAATCCAGGATCTCTAGCGTAGCAGTCACGCTTACCAGAACAGCAAATCAGAAGTAGTGCTAACATTATTTTGTAGCCAGTGAAATTACTGTCAAAGTCAAACATTGTATTTCAATTAGACCATTACGACACTTTTGAAAAGTCAAAACTAGTTGCACGGTTCCAAAAAGTGGGTCTTATGGAGACCGGCAAGAAACTCCATAGACATTCTTTAAAAAAAACATGATTACAGCGTTAATCTTGGTTTACAATTTTTGTTATGAGTAGTTAATGAGAACAATGCAGTTTGATGTATACTAATAAATTAATCCAGTTTATTAAACAGAAAAATTAAGAAAGCCATTAAGCATTGAGACTTAACAACTGAAGTCTCACTATGATAACGCGGCAGTAATACCACCGGTGTTGCTAGCGTCTACAGTTGCCACACCATCAGCCGACTTGTATGGTTGTTTGTCATCAAAATAAAAAAAAAGGTATTCTTTTTGATTCGCAGGTATCTCATCTTGTCAATCAAAGTCAAAATAATTGCCCCAAACCGCCCGCCCTTCACCGCCTCCTAGTGTTTTAGCTGGTAAGAAGAAGCGCCGCTTTTTGCATTTCTCACGGAGAAGAAAGGATTTTCCTCACTATTCGAATATTTTCCTAAAATATCACAATTAATGCGAATGCCGCTAAGTACATATGCATCTTGTGCGTTCGGGGTCGCGGGTTATAATTCCGCATCGAGACAAACGTTATTATGGCCTACAGATATTTGTTCGAGTATAGACGGTCGTGTGCATGATTTATGCGTACAAAGACTCCCGAGACAGGAAATGCGAGTTGAATGTAAGCTGTTTAATGACTTATGTTATTAATTCAATACGATATAACTCCACATAAAGATGGGAGAATGTTGATGGTGAAAACTCCACAGCTTGATTCATATTACCTAGATAAGAGAGATAGAAATGTCTTGATAAGAGCATCTACATCGACGTTAAAGATGATAAATATTCAAAAATTCATCATCAACCCATATACTGTCCCACTGCTGGGCACGGGTCTCCTCTCATATTGAGAGGGATTAGGCTATAGTCCACCACACTGGCCTAGTGCGGGTTGGCAGACTTCACAAACCGTCGAGAAAAGTCTCTAAGGTATGCAGGTTTCCTTACGATGTTTTCCTTCACCGTTTAAGCGAGTGATAATTAATTATTAATACGCACATGAATTCGAAAAGTCAGAGATGCGTGCCTTGGGTTCGAACTCGAGACCTTCGACTTGGCAGTCCAATGGTCATACCACTAGGCTATCACTGCACACAAAATTACATTGCCACAATTATCATAATATTTGACGGATAATTTTTGTTAAAGATTTTTTACTGAAAATTTTCTTAGTGTAAGTCACCCATTCAACACCTGCAAGTAGGGCAGACTTGGACAATGTTTCTGGTATTCATACAAACAGCAACAGTGAAAGTTACACTTCCACTGTCAACTTTTTATTGAAATTTGACATATGCAAGTGTAAGTTTACTCTGAGATACGTCTCTGAATATTAGCCTGATAACATTAAACGACACTATTGGCCTCATAGGCAGAGCTATGCTTGATATTTCTCTACGCAACCGAATCAGAAATGAGATCCGTTGAAGAACCAAAGTTGCTGACATAGCCGAAAGGATTAGCAAGCTGAAGTAGCAGTGGGAGGAGCATATAGCTCGTAGAACTTATGGTCCAACGGCAAGGTTCTTGAGTGGAGACCACGCACCGGAATGCTCTTAGTAGGAAGGCCTCGAACTAGATGGACAGACGACCTGGTTAAGGTCGCTGGTTGCAGGCAGCATATAACCCTCCTTCTAGCTGATATGATGAACATAAAACGATATCCGAGTATTGCAAAAATATTTGATATGTGAGCTTTTAACAATGCATATTTCTCACGAACCATATTCATAAGCAATGGAGCCAACAGCTTAAAGTAATGTCGAGGTAACATTTCTTTCAGTGCATAATTTGTCCATTATTGTGACTTTATGACTGTAGACTGCGACAAAATCCGGCGATTTGTCACTTAATAACAGGCGGTCTGTTTTACGAGCGTTTCGTACACCGTCAGTTATAAATTTTGTTTTCACAAAAACGAATTAGGTCTACCATTTTATTATTAGACTTTATAGTCAAGTTTATCAAACGGCATTACATTGGAATACGAACAGGGCGACATCGTAAAGTCTTGCTTATACAACAGTCGGATTTTTAATAGCATTTGGTATTGTTCGTTTTAATTTATGAAGTCATATTTTCCTATTGTCGCTTTAATACTGTTCTATTATAGTTAAAACACACTAATAGACTGGACTAAATGAAATACGTGGGTCATTCGTTACTTATTCTATTACAGTGCTTTTGCGTTGTCAGTTTTGTTATAACTTTAGACACCCCATCTGACAAGAACTGACAAAGGATTGCATCACATAAAGAGCTGAAAAGGTTTTATTCAAAATACTTTTGTAATGTCGTAAAATGGCTTAACTTTAAAGATATTTAAAATAATTTATGCTGTCAGTTTTCATACTAATGCGCTTCATTACCAACTCGATTCGGCAGCGACTCCCATATCATTTCACATCATAACGTATTAATTAGCGTTTCATAACACCCGGGGACCCAAATGTCATGTTCCACTGTCATATACGATGTGAGTAAGGCTCGTGCCAAAGATTATCACAATCCCTCGAGACACAGTCTGAACCCGTAACGACGACACTCAAACTCAAATACCCAAAGACCATAAAATTAACGACCATCCCTTTTTGTCGTATACAATATAAGTTGACACGCAACGTATGGAAATTTAATTTCGATAGTGAAGTGCGCGTGGGAGAGATGCCAGACACGTGCATCGTCAATGTAAACGACCAAAGATTGAGAAACGAATAAATTGTAAAAAAGAATATAATTAGTGTATATACGTTAGTTAGGCTAATCGAGCGTTTGACGAGGGTCGGGCGAGGTCGCAGCGTGCACTGCCGGCAGCCGCGCGGGGAAGGCTTGGGTCATTATTCGGACAGACGCGCTCTAACGCCTTTTAGCCCTTTGACGTGGAAAGGCCCTATTAGCATTGAGGAGCTTGTTGATCTCGCTTGTTAATTACTGACCTCCACTTAAACTTTTAACTAGCCTGTCTGTGAATGACGATTGACAATCCAGACGGAACAACATATAAAAAGAAAAGTATCTAAATAAAATCAATGAGACCATGGACAGAATAATCTTGAACGTGTTGGTTTTAATCAGCATCAACAGAGAATCCGAAGCGAAAGATATTCAAATGAAGAACGGGCTCGATCCGCGAGCGCGACAAGGATGAAGCCCAAAATCAAGGCAGCGGAATCGACGAATAAAACTGTTGATTACGTACCGCGCAAAGTTACGCTCCGTCGATCGGAATTTTATTTACTTGCTCGTTCGAAAAACAAATATGATGGCTTTTAATTTATGATCGTGTCGGCCGAGCTCCCGATGTTACAGCCTGCAGTATACCAGTATACGAACCTCGTAATACTTATTTCAAATTCGTGATACGTATTTTTACTGTAGGTTACTTTTTATTTCTGTCGTGACGACGGTGTGCGAGCTAATGGAGATATCGTATCTGTCATATCAAGAATATACCAATTGACAGTTTTATTGCGATCGTATGTGATGTTCAGATAAAAGACAAGTTATCCAAGAGTAAGGACGTCGTTGCTCAGTTGGATCGATGAGTCCTAAATCAATAACCTTTTAATAATGTGGTTTTCATGTAAGTTAATAGTTGCTGCGTTTGTATTAAATCAATCAAATTGATAGATAAATAATGAATCAAATCAATAACTTATTACTGATTGCAGTATGCTCTGTACATGGACACGTATGTAGTAGTATTTTCCATATACGTCAAGGGGCAATTGCTAGTGGTGTTTTGAAAAATGCCTTGGCTGGCGAACGGTCGAATGCCAATGAAGCTAGTCGTAACCCAACCCACTTCTAAAGGCAACCGGCGTGCTGTAATCGCTACCAGGCAAAAACTTGACTAGGGATTCCACTTCGATGGCCCCGTGTGCTATTCAACAATGTGCACAAAAATATTTCCAGGAATAGTTAATAATAAGTAGTCGATCTCATTACATAAATGAATTTTTTTTTTAAATTTAAGACCTACTATTTTTTTTTTTTATATTAATTAAATTAAATTGTAAACAGTTCCCTTATAGATAGGTTAAATACTGATTTTTTATCCTTTTTACCCACCGTAGAACCATAATGTAATTTTAATTTCAATTTTATCAACTACCGGAAAAAGCTTCATACCCCAGAATTCCTGTCTAAAATTTAAAAATTATTTAATTAACCTAATTTGAAAAGTAAAACTCGGAAAGTAATAAGGACAGGAGCGTTAATAAATGAAAATTACTCACTGTGACGAAACGTTTTATTAACCTAATTAAAAAGAGCGTGCGGCGCCCACATTTCAAAGAAAAATGGCGAATAATTCCCTGTTATAAAATCACCAGTGGCGAATATGCGGAACAGTCTCTGTAACAGTATAAAACGCGCACTGTTCATATGAATAACTAAAGTTGTCAAAGCAAAAAGTTTGGAGCCATTGTGCAACATCCCTTAAACGTAGTTTGAACATGGTACCTAGTTAGTCGGACGCATCGAGCAGAAGCCAGCGCTTGTTCTTTTAGTAATTTGTTTGTGGTCGCCATAAGTGGCCATTTATAAGTAGATCACTCATCCGCGACCCGCGGCGGCTGCACGCCAATGATTTTATTCATCGTGACACTACTTAAGAGATATCAGATAATAAACGCACCGCGGACACACATCTCGATGCCATTCAGTACAAAGTGACCGCTGCCTCGTAACGTTCCTATTTAATTGGTTCGCTTACCGAGTAAAAATGTAGAGACAATATTTTTCTTGCTGACAGCATCATTTACTAACTGTATTTAAAAAAATACTTGTGGACGTTTAAATTGCACAGCTAAACATGGTGTGTTTGTCGAACATCTTTATTTTACAACATAGTTTGTCATTTTGGTTACTATAGGAAGTTTTTTTTATAATTATATATTTTATACATGGCATGTTACCTCTCATATGCTGAAAAAACTATGTGTTATTCACCGCTTTTTCAAATACGATATTGTCGGTTACAATGTAAGATTTACAGAGACTTAGATATCTAAGCTGAGTATAAAACAAAAGTAAAAATTGAAACAGAACCTAATTAAAGGCAACGAATGGACATTCGCGTAGGTAAATGGGTACCAACTAGGCAATTACCATTGTATCTCAATCCGATAATCGAACCCAACACAATTAACACTGCATCGTCGACATTGTTTACTTAATCAGTTCATCCTCCACTTGACTATAAATTAATTAACTACTACTGCATATTCCGGGAGACGCTCTCGAGGATATAATGGCTATAGTTCAGTTAACGAAGGAAATAATAACGCTTTGAGTTCTCCGTATAGCACGAATATAATAGAATTATGTTGAAAAATCGTATTAAGTGAAAAACACTTCACTGGATGTTCTAGAGATTTAAACAACCTATTGTTCAATCTGACTCCACTTGAACAATAGTACTAAGTAGATTTGTGAACTTGTATTTGTTGATTTGTAGCGAAGTTTAACTTCTATTTCAAACAATCAAGGTGAGAAATCTAGTGCGTAACGAGACGTTTTCAACCTTATTTGAAGTGCGTCTAGGATTAAATTTGACATGAAATGGTTTATTAAAATAGATTCAATTTCCACATAGCATACCATTCTTATGTCCTGCCGTTTATGTATGGATTCATGACGTGCGAAAGGACGGACGAAGGGTTTAAAAAGATGCCGAAATCAGATCGTCGCATCGGTTCGGACGTCTCCATCGTGTGACGTACGTCATGAAAGACAAAAAAGGTTTTTTGCCTTGTAAATCAGCGCGTCAGTCGGACGTCAGGTCGGAGCGACCGGACCGCGGCTCGCACGCAAATCGAAGATCTCCCGACTACACCAATAAAGTTGTGGCGATAAAGGGTTAGCTTCGGTATCACTGATATTATGTTCTGCTTTGTTTGTGTGAGTTGTGGATATTGTTACGAGTAGATGCTGCTTGCATGTGTTTGTAAATTACGATGAGACCAAAGGAGGCACTGTTCTTTATGTTTCGTTCAGTTTATTTTCCCTTATAAGATGAATAAATGCGCTATATTATTTTGAGTTTTGATCAAGTATCCATTACTATGGATACTATATGAACGACTATTCGATGATGTCTGTGGTCTAGAGGTTCTAGTGTCTGACTGCTGATTACGAGGTCGTGGGTTCTATTCCCACAAGATACAAATATTTATGTGCTGACCTTATTGTTCGTGTTTTTCTCGGTGTTTCTTATGTATTATAAGTATGTATTTACAAAAAAAAAAGAGTACATAAGTATTACATTCATTGCGAAGTACCCATAGCACAAGCATTGCTTTGTTTGGGATTAGATGGTGCTGTGTAATATGTCCCATTTATTTATTATTATTTATTTATATATGCAAAAGTTGTTGGTTTATCTGTTTGTCTACTGAACAGATTTTGATATAATTTGGCAAGGAGAAATATTACATAATACTAATATATGTTGCCTTGTTGGTTTATCTGTTTGTCTGCTGAACAGATTTTGAAATAACAAAGTATATTTATTATATTTCTATTTACAAAATATACTTAATTTTCTTATTTAAGTTGCTATGTAAAATTAGAACGCCACATATTTTTCGTATTCGCCACAGATTGCAAACACCGATAGAAATAGGTCCAGATTATACCAGTAGGTGATTTAGCACTAGAATAATCAAATAATACTGTCATTCATATGTAAATTAATATGTAACGTGTTTGATTAAAGCAACTCATAGGTTATTAAATGTAGCAGGCAACGCATTTCAATATACAGAATCTTAGCAAATATTTGTCATTCCAAGGGTAAGGGACGCCAACGAACAAAAGCTAACAGGGAAGACGCGATTATTACTTTAATACTTTGAGAACAAATATAATATCTTGCAGTGCGACACATTGCGCAAAGCGTATAAGAAGCCTTTCAGTCTAATTTAGCTTTGTAAATACGACGATGAAGATGAATTTTCTTGGAAGAGAACGTAGGTATTAATAAACTACTTTGTAAACAGATTGATTTTGAAAATAATAAAAATATATAAGATATTAATTAAAAGCTAGTTTATTATAATCTAATATATAAAATTCTCGTGTCACAGTTTTCGTTGCCATACTCCTCCGAAACGGCTTGACCGATTTTGATGAAATTTTTTGTGCTTATCGGGAAGGTCTGAGAATAGGCCAACATCTATTTTTCATACCCCAAAATTTTTTTTTTATGGCAAAACAACGTTTGCGGGGTCAGCTAGTAATCTATATATTAATACGTGAAGCGAAAACTTTGTGCCCCTTTTAAAGAATATTGCGCGGACGAACGGAGGAATGTAAGATTTGGCATAATTAAAAATTACATGGAGAAGGAGTGCAGAATGCTAAAATTTTTGTATAATAAATGTTACAAATTCCCTAAATTCAATAAAATAAAATATTCATTGTTTACGTTCGAGCTGTCAATGTCAAACCCATCTATTGTGAATATGTCAATTGGTTTTAAATACGAAAAAAAAGCCTCTATAACTTTAAAACTAAAAAGGTTGAATTTCTGCCACCATGGGACCACTTAACTAGTTCATAATATATATTTATGTAAACATAATAATGCATTTTCAGAAAATAAACAATGCAACTGCAAAAACCAAATACCTAATGTGGAACTAAATAAAAAAGTTCGTGTAGGTACCTCGAAACAAAAAGCTAGTTTATTTGCCACAAAAATAAAGGCAAAACGTTTTCCGATAACTGGTCTAGCTCTTAGTGAATAGGTGAATCTGGGCGAACTAAATAGCCTTAGTACCTATCTCCCTATAATATGTTCAAGATATATTGTCGGCGGCGTCTTAAGAAGTGTTTTCCGTTACATTAGGTAACTAGCCAATCTTACTAAGCAGGTTTTTACTCGGCTTAGCCGAGCTCGGCTAATATTTAGACAGGACAAAAAAGCTGGAGAAAATTAGATTACTAATTCAAGTGAATTCTCTTTCCACGTTTTACTTTAAGAAAGTACTCAAAGCTAAAGATAATGATGTAACTTACTGTTATCTTCTAACTACTGCATGTTTAGTTTTAAGGTTATCTTTGTAAGATAAGATCTTGTTTAAGTCAACACTTGGTATTATCCGGTTAATAAGGTTTAACGGTTAGTACGTAGATAGACTAAATAGGCTTTAGAAACTTGCCATGTTAAAACTACTCTATAAGTACTATATACATTAAACTGTAAGTAACACTATATTTTTTTTAAGTAGATACGTATACATCCTTATATATATTCTCGTAGTTTTAATCGAATTTGTACTAATCTACAATTATTTGAATATAACTTTACAAACGTTTGAGCACGCTCAGGACTTCACAAACTTCCTATAGTAGGTATGTGTAGTCTTCCAACCCGCTCGCTAGTACTGCTACCTATAAAGATTTCAGTGTTAGTCTGGGCACATCCCATATAATCTTTTGAACCCCTAAGATAAACATTGTTGTATTGAAATAAAAGTAGTTTTTACTAGAATTATATAGCGTTATATTGATATTATTAGCGTCCATGGTTACGGGTACTCTCCGTAGTCTACCCGTGACCATACACGATGTAGAAGGTCTGAAATAATATCAATTTAACGCGATAAAGGCAGTAAAAATAGTTATATTTCAACGTCTAATATTCGCGTATGTGTCAGAAATCAAAACATTGTTGTATACAACAATACTTGGTATATTAACAGAAGTGGCGGATCTAATAAAATGTACCTAGGTACGTTTCGAATTTGCGGCTAGCCACCACACAGGCGGAAGTCTACGGATTAATTTATAAAGGAAATTTATTGAAACCGCTGACGCTATCACTGGGGCGGTGGTAAGTGATGTTGTTAACAAAACAATCATAAGCCACAATTTTATTTACATTGTTTTCGTGTCGATCTTCTTTTCGTGTCGTAAAGTAAAAACATTATTTATGTTGCCCAGCCCAGGCCACGTTATTTGTGGCGATTTTTAGGTCTTCAAAGGTGCTGGTGTATGGGCATTTTGGGCACTCCAGCAAATGTAGCATGATCTGTCGGAGTCGTCAATTCGGATACTTTCAATATGATTAGATATTTATCTATCACAACGCAAAAGCTTTAAGAGTTGCTAACCTAATAATGTGTTTAGAACTATATAGCTCATTTTTTATATCCAAACTAGATCGCGATACTGCCTATTGATCTGATGTACTGAACAGCAAATCTACATTATTATTTGTTTTATTATTTAGACTAATACATACTGTGTAAATCATTAACCGTCTTAACTAACAATAAATAAGTTTAAGCCATTATTTCTCTATTCGCATTGTTTGTTTAATTATGATAAGCTATTTATTCTGTTGATTTATTGTTAGCGCGCGTATAAGTTAATTAACGACTGAGCAAACCTCCGGGCGGTATTTGTCGTACGCATGTTTACACTCATTATACGTTTTATGTACATCAAGAAGATACTATTACAGTAGATCACCTTTAGCAACCGACATAAATCTCATAGACGTTGGTGTACCATTATGTATCACAATTACACATAAACATGTCACGGGGCACGTCTGTATTGGCCACAGATTGTACGGTAGTGCTGGCCTGGGCTTTATGACATTCATAAATAGAATTAACGTTGAATGAATAGTACCACGGAACGGAGTACGTCTGGACGGAGTACGCAACCTTTTGTGGTATACTACAGAATCGTCTGCCATTAATGTGTAAATCTAGCGTGCTAAGCCTGCGGAAGTGTTACGTTTATAAGTCATAAATCACAGAGCTTATCGCTTTACGCGGCTGTACCCGTCTTAGCACTGTGGCGCTGTGTGCGAAATATGCAGCGGACGCTTATTTGTGAAGCGTCGATAGATTATCGCACGCATTCCATTGTGCTGCTGCGATAATCCTATTTCCGATGAAATTGAATGTCATCGATAAAATGTTCTTATTGAAACCGGGATGTTAAAAATTCTGTGCTGGTTTGCACGAATATAGATATACCTATAATTCGTTTTCGCATAACGATATATTTATGTGAAAAATACTTCTTAACGATCGGATACGAGTCATTATTTTGCTAAAGTACATTTATGCACCATTTTAACGGCTTGAAAAATAGCCTCCAGAGAATTATGTTCCAGTAACGTCAGCGCGACAAATTGTCGTACGATTGCAGTCTCCAATGTAATACCTACCATTTAAAATTTATATTTTAACTAAATTGGATGTCTTAATATCATAGTAAAAAAATCGGTTCCTGATAAAAAGTATCTGCCTGCCGATAAGAAACATACCTAATAATATTAGAGAAGGTGACTGACATTTTGTAAACTGTCATGCACGCACGGGGTCATTAAATCGGTCCCATTTCACCAGAAGTTTTCTATCACCGTTGAAGCGATTCACATAATTGCTAAACTGCATAAATGTATCCGTATTTAACCTGAGTCAGTAGTCAGATGACTATATCCGGATTTGAACTCGGCTCATTACGTATAGGAAACCACTAAACTATCGCTGCTTCTAAAGAAATGTATTCCCATCATCCGATATAGTAATTTGTTCGATCTAAGATAAAATGCGGGCGATGTAAACACGTTACGATAGACCAGCTTTCCCAATACTTCTTTATTACCCATAGCGTATCTCAAATCAAACAATTGAGCCTGGGGCCCATCAAAACTTCTATATGGGAAAGTAGTCTCTTGTAGTTTACGGTTCGCTATTAGTCAAACAATGTCCGAGATCCGAGTCTCGTTCGACGTTGAGCGGCGCGTCTCGACATCAACCTGTAGCCAAGTTCGTCTGTGAAGATAATTAATGGATCGTTCTTAAGTTTCTTGCTTACAGAAAAGAAAATATTTGGGTAAATGAATAAGTTTATTTGTGCTGAAACAAAAAAGAATAAGTACATAACACAACATAACATTAAACCTGTATCCCAGAAGGCTTATGCAAAAGGTACATGTACTTACGTATCTACAATACCCCTACAATTCACTGGGGGTAATGGGAGTCGACCGTACTGTTGTTTACCTTAAAAGGTATGTGTAAGGTGCAAAGCCCAAAAAGTATAACAGGTATCCATCTAATAAATTAAGCCCAGGAGCGACGTATTTCTCTTTAATTATTTTACTATGAAGACGTGTCTCTATATATAGATAACATTATGATTTTAATAATAGATAGTAAAAAAATAAGAGACATCTGATTAAAATATCTGATAGAGTCTGATGTTCCAAAAGATAATCGTCGAATAGTTATAGTTTCAGTTTAATTTAGCCGTCAGATAGTTAAGCATTCCGATGCTCAGTAGGCAAACGTTACCAAAAATTCAACTAAACATTAATCTGGATCAAGTGACCAGTGATCCAGAACATGTTACTTTCGCGAAGGCTTGTCAAGACACTGATTGACAGCCGTCTACCGATTAGATATGCCACGCTATCTTTGAACCGGTCATGGCCGCGGTTTTGTATGTAAATGCACACGTCACACGACTGGCACGTTGGATTTTTCGCTAGCAGACTGCTCCTCAAAATCATCAGGCTTGCAAACGAATAAATATATGGAAAACGTGATACTCCTTTGCAATTCTCGCTATGTGTTGACTAGCGAATGTTTAAAGCGCTGTTATACACGTATGCAACCACAAAAGCGGACAGAATTCTTAGTTTTATAGTGCTATTAAAAGATCTCCAGAACACTATTCATGGAAACAAATTTTGATTAAAAGAAACTGCTGGGATGTATTTTGTAGAAACTCTGAAACAAATATTGGAATCGTCAAATCCGTTTTGAGCTTTACTTGAACATAATTATGTTTTTCACTGCCTGAATAGCCTAGTGATCATAAATGCGACTGCTGAGCATGGTGTCTCGGGTCGGTCGGCTGATGCATGGTCGACCAGTATTATAGTGTTCCCCCACAGAACAGAAATTCCCATGAAATTCTTAATAGCAGCTATAGCTTGGATTTATGCCCGTTTAATAGCTTCTGACTAGCTCGTCCAATGGGACCTGAAAACATACCAATGAACTGAGATTGTATATTAGTATACCTCTGCCTAGGTATAGCGACACACTTTTTTTTTCTTATAGTATATAGGTACGGAACTCTCGTGGATCGTCCGCCACTTGGGGAGGCGGCAGGGTATGTCGGAAAAACCGTACTTGCCTTCACTTGCAGCTATAGTCATGGCTATGGGATCCGCGAATTCTCCATTCATCCGCCTCCCATCCTTATTGAAGGCATTCGTCGAAGGAAACCTAGGCTACTGAGGCAATCAATTTCAATCGTTTGTTGATTAATTGTTATTTCTCATTAGTAACCATATTTTGAGACTACCACTATACTAAATTCAGAGATTCCCTTGCTTCCATCGAGCCGCATATGAAACGCGCGCTGAACGTTCTAGTACGCTCCCCGAACTTTCAGTCGAGTAGCGTTTCTCATCATGTGGCGCTTGCTATGCCAAATACATTACATGCGATTTCATGGAAACAGTCACTAGACAAAAGGATCGTAAGGACGAAAATTCAGCTGATGCACACATATGCACATACCATCACGCCTGTAGTCTCCGATAGGTTAGGCAGGAGTGTACTGATTTACAACCACAGTTCGCTGGTATGTTTAGGTCCCATGTAATAGGGGGCGAATCTATTGCCATTAACCGGGCACAAAATCCGAACTCCGAAACTGCTACTGAGAATTTCATAGAAAAATCCAATAACACTGCTCGATCTGAGAATTTAACCTAGAACCTCTAGCGTAGCAGTCGTGCTTAGGACCACTAGAGTAATGAGACTTTAACACTGCGAGCTTATTTTGTCGAACTTTCGGCGCCACACTTTCAGTACCGTAGATGTAGAATTAGTAGAATAGAATAAGCGTAATTGTATGTGTAAGTCTATGAGAAAACATGCAAGCATTGGCTCAACAGACCAATCAGGTCTGTTAAGCACATTTGCGCGAATCCAATGCGTATTGTAAACTTAAATAAAAACGTCTGCAGTATTTTAAAAAAGGAATAAAGTTGTTGATAACATGTTTTACCCAATAAAGATATATCGCACGGTCATCACGAGGCAAAATTTATAGTTTTGGTGTTAGTACTGGCCACTGAAGCTGGCAATTAATTGGCAGACGGACCAACTTACACGTTCTCAGTATGGGCATTAGGTATGTGTAGCAGTAAAACCAGTCTCGCCCTATAGGGCATTGCAATTACACGTAGATAGGTGAAGACCGAAGCCCTAGGCGTCACTACGCGCCGACGATCGCAGATTGATATCGCTCCGGACACAAAAGAAGAAACGTTCAGTGAATAATAAGATCTGGGCCATGAGAGTAGCGAAATGGCAAAACAGCATATCCTAACGAACACTACGGATTTTATAATTATTAATTACACTACACTTATTAAGTGTACTTTCAAGGTTTTTGGTCTGAGGGTTTGTATGTTAATTTTATAAATTTGGAGAGAATTGGTACCATTGGTTGCAGTGGTGGTAGAGCGCGAGATTTTATCTTTCGGGTAACACCTTTATGCACAAGAATATCATAGATTGCTCTACATCACCGTAGTCACAACAAAAATCTCTAAACCCACTAAGTAATTATCAAATCTCTAAGTCCACTATTACTCAACCTATTAAGGTTTTTAATCACACACAGAAAACATAGAAAATCTTTTAATACTATTCTGTTATAGGTAAAGAAATGCAAATAGTTTGTGGTATACATAGGCTCTCTCACTTCGACGGAACGGATTGCTCGAAGCGTCCGCCTACTTAAGCGCTGCACTTTAGGGTTTCACGAGAAGTGAAATGATCTGCCGTAAATGTATCGTCTAAAGATATTCGCTTTGAAGCTACGATTACAGCTAAGAGCTTCGAATAACTGCATAAAATGAATTCACATTGGCATTTCTCGATTATTTTCGATAGATTTTATTGCATCGCATCAAAATAGAAAAACCTTTTCTGAGGATTCTACTATCACACGATAAAATAAACAGTATAACGATATTTCTGTTCAATCATTAAAATGTTTACGTTTATAACAATATTTGTTTATTTCATTTTATTACATTCCATCGTTAATAGCTGGATAGTCATTTATCTAATTCATGAGGAGTAAATATTTTAAGCAACGGTAATTCAATTAAAGAAAACCTATTCAAACAATCTAAATTATTATTTTAGTGCTAGCATAAATCAATTATCTACTGCTCATAAACATCTTATAAAACGCGGACACTGCGCGAATTATAATAAGCTTAGAATCTATTCAGTAACATTTCTCGGTATAAGGTAATATCCTAGCTATATCCGCACAGTGCGCAGCCAAATGGTGAGTAAATCAAGCGTTTAATCGTCTATATTTTACAATTTGCCCAACAGTAACTACCTAAGTAATAAAAAGATGTTAAAAATTGGCGTAACAAATTTTAATGACGCTATTATACGTCATCAGATGAAAATTAAGAGAAAATGAAGCGAGTGGGCGGTTTGAAACAGCTAATATGGTGACAAACAAAATTTTATTCGTCGGACATCACATTTTTGTATATAACCGATTTTAAAACTGAAAGGTTTGCTATATTTATGTCTTGTAGCAGTGATAGCCTATATTGTATGACCATTGGACTGCCAAGTGGAATGTCTCGAGTTCAAATCCAAGGCACGCACCTCTGACTTTTCGTAATCATGTTCGTATTAATAATTAATTATCACTTGCTTAAACGGTTAAGGAAAACATCGTGCGGAAACCTGTATACCTTAGAGATCGACGTCGTGTGAAGTTTGCCAACCCACACTAGGCTAGCGTGGTGGACTGTAGCCTAATCCCTCTCATCCTGAGAGGAGACCCGTGCCCACCAATGGGACAGTATATGGGTTGATGATGATGTGCCAATTGAAGATAACTTGAGGATGATGTGTTGAACGAATTATTTTATAAACGGACTTATCCTACAGGTATGGTTAATTAATAGTTTCTACAATTAAATAATAAATAACTAGTTCAGTTCATGAAGCGCCTACACAAATTCTTTAACTACTAATCTACTTTCCAAGCAACCACATAATAACATCTAAACAATCCGGTTTTGTATGCTAAATGATTAACATTAACCATACAAATTCAACCTAGTTAAGACCAAAACAATGGGAAACTTAGATATATATTGAGTCTTGGGTAATCTAGAAGTTTAAAGTGTATCACACACACTTTATTGACAACATGTAGACGCAGACGCGGCAACAAGGGGAGTGAGTGGAAAAATCGAGCAATTTTCCGGATGCCGTTATAGCTAATACGACCTTCTGAGGCGGCGGTCGATTAATCTCTGTCGACCGCGTTGGGCTCCGACTGCACGATATAAAGAACCAATGAAACGGGAACTCCGACACTTCAGATACAACCATCATTAGCTTCCTCTTAAGTGGAATGAGGGAGGGGTAAGGCAGACCAATTTACACTGGCTGAAGAACATGATGGATCCCTTTGAGCTCGGAACGCGGAGATGATCCAACCGTTACACCCTGCTAGCAGAAATTATGAGTGCACTCAAACGTGTAAAGATAAGCCTATCAATATACATATATTGCAATATCGCAGGTTGGTATAACCAAAATACTATACAAAAACGATAAAGGTGACTACGTAGGCCCTAATCACCGAAATGCGCAAAGCCAAGCGTTTGATAGGCTAATTGGCAATTGCAGAGATAAAGGAGCAATTTGGCTTTGAACTACGATTCGCAACGGATTCTAATCGGAAGCGAATTCGCCTGTCTAAATTGCTTTTTACATTTTAAACCAGATTTCTTTTCTCGCTAAAACATAAGCAATCAACTAGGTAGTAAACTGGCCGCATTCCTAGTCGATGCAATACGGGACGAGGAAAGCAATGCACTAGAACACGTTTCGATGCAAATAAGAGCGTTTACGCTAGGCACCTACAATGGTCATTACCGCGTTTCAATTCGCAGAGAATTGCCGTTGCTCTAAACAGCTAAATGGCGTAAAACGAAACTCACGAGCGTCCGCGTACGAGTATGTTGCACATGAGGAATATTCATGACTCGGCCGGTAAATGGAGTAGCCGAGCCAATTCAATAACGTGCAACTTGAGGCCCATTTCAACTAAGTGGAAACTTTGTATGTTGCAAGGAGAAACATTTTGAGAGCTGTTAATTTAGTTGCATAATAAAAGTGAAACGATTTATTATTGCAGGGGCTAGATTTAATTATTGCGTATAAACTTTCGCGCCGTATTTTGCTGCACTTAAGTAGCGTCAGATTTGACCGTGGGCGTTAACTTAACGTTTTAGCTTATTATTTTCTGTAATTCTATACTGACGGAATTAAGTCTAAGAATTCATTTGTTAATTTAAGATATTTATTTTGCACATTTACTTTGTTTTATGTTCCTAGCTCGCAAGCTCTTATTTTATATCGCTTTTCCAATGCAACATTGTACAACTCTGCATCAAGGCTCATAATATATTATATAAGGTTTAACAACAATCTTGTACACGCTTATAATTTGGTAGGTATATATTAGGATTGATACGTTACTGGCTCCAGCCAGTATCAGTAGTAGGTATTTTGATACCTAAACATACGCAAAATAATAAAAGAAAAATACATTTATTTTCTATGAATAACATTAATAATTATTAATATTTATGCGCCTATAATTCGTACGACCTGCCACATCGGACCAGTGTCTATATAAAAAAAATCTGAAAAACACCTACAATACCGCGAGAACAGACACAGCTTAAACATAAATCTGTTAGTGTTGATAAAAAAAATGTATTGGTTAGCTTGGTATTTATTGATCTCAAAAATATGCGACATTCAATTCGGTATGTTTAGAGAGCAAAAACTATAAAAGTAAATATATTTTTTACAACGAAAATCAATATACGCATTCATGAATACGTACATATTGCTCGTAACAGTGTAATGTTTTTCGCAGTCCAAAACACAGGTCACATCGCGGAACACACAGATGCCCAATCCCAGAGGAATTAAGTTATTAGCTAAAACGCTCGGTTCCAATACACGGCTGCCCAGTCCAATGTCCGGACATTTTACTCTTCAATTTGAATTCAATGGACGGAATTAGAGAACGTGTGGGGACGGGGACGCGTTGTGAGAACTACCACGATAAACTGCTAACGTTATGTGACGTGAAGTTTTCTGGTTTTCTACATCTTGGAACCACTTTGCGCTTATATTAGTTGCTGTCGCTGTTCTGGTACGCGAGATTTTCTCTGGTGTGTCGGTTGAATACTAAGTTTCTTTTTATTACTTAAAAAATACTTTAAACCTGAACAGGACGCCACTTAAGTAACTATAGTACTAAGCTGAATATAATATACTTAAGTTAGAGTAAGGGTACAAAATACACGTACCTACTTCCAATCAATCCAATGATTAATATACCTAAAAGGCGAACTCATTTGCTGGTCAAACGATACGTTGTCCGATAAACCACTAATAGCATTAGGGAAACAGGTGTTTGTGTTTTTTTATTTTAATTACAAACTTATTTGTGTGATACACCTACCTATCAGCGACTATAAATAGACATTTAATTACCTTTCTTTGGGTCACTTGGGGGGGGGGGAGAGATACACAGTAAGTTGTCGTATTGTGAACGAACGTAAATCTGCGAAGAGTTGATTAGCTTAATTGAGGTCATTAATCGGTACGATTGCGACGACGGGCGTATCGTGTTTAATTAACTAACGAATGGACGGACATTCGATTATCTTAATATGGATGCGTCGGGCGTGCCGCGGACGATTCACCCCAGCAGACCGGACATCGACGCGACGGTTGCTGTATCCCCGCTGTCACCCACACGACACTGTGTCTCGATACATACAGTTTTTTCCCAATAAAGTAAAGACATTTGGAAGCGATTTTATCGTAGCTGGAAAACGAACACCGTGTTTTCATTGTCTTATTATTGTTAGCATCGATTTTATTGCACCTATTAGCAAGAAAGTGGTTAAGGCCAAACACCACACAAAAGCCGCATGTTTTAAAGTAACACTGTAGATCTTTAGTTAGGTGGATTTGGATTTCAGTTACTCCTTGTTAGCGTGCTATCTGCAACTAAGATCTGCAGAAAACGGAATGCGCTTATTAAATCCCAAGATACACCCAGGAACTAAGCTGCAAGTAATTAAATTCAAAGGCTGTCCTAATTGTTGTTTAGTTTAGAATCCTTTAGGTTTCTGCGTAACTTTCTTGCCACGTACGCGTAAACTGACACAATATTTTAAGCCCTTCTCGAAACTAAAATCCCGAGGTCGGGGCCGTCAGCGCGTTATCATGCATGTACAATTAAACAAACAGCAGTTTGCGGTGACACAGCTTTTGTTTATCGTTTAACTCGACGCACAGCTGAATCTCTTAATCCTAAACAAATATCGCCGGTTGGTTGTATGTTTCCCCTATAAATTTTCTATCCGCTGCACGGTGCAGGGCCGTGGAAAAGCCGCTACCATTCAACGAGATACAATGAGAAACGGTAAACGAACGATTAAATCGCGCAGTTGCTGGCAATAATATAAACAACTGATTAAACCGGCCCTGCGGTCACAAAAGGAGACATTAGTTAAGGGGCCAGGTTTCGCTGCGTAGGTAAACCAAACCGATAATGGTAGGAAGTGATAGCGCCCGAGAAACGCTACGGGGAGAACTGGTATACTTTATACCAACACTTGATTACCACTCAGTACTTAGCAAGGTACTCCGCACTGTTCTGTTATCAATCACGACTTTCCCCTTCGTACATTACAGTTAAAATACACCACATCCCCCATCTCATCTAACTTATCATCTACAATATCTAAATTTCGTAAGGACTTCGAAATTGTTACCCTGAATATTAAATGTGCAAAGAAGGGTTGAAAGGCCAATTACAGTTATCCGGGGGGATAATTACTATCAAACATTGCAGCAGAGTGCTCGCATCAGGGTGAGCAGGACGGCTATAGTGGATTTGTGTGAGTTGTCTCTCTCTTTAGTCTTAAGCTGCACGACTAGAGGAGTTTATATTACATCCTCCGGCTTTATGGAGCGGGTGCTGATAATTAGAACGAAAGATGCGCAACCACGCGACTCGAATCGTAATCAGTGGTTTAAACTACGAGAAGTTTAATAGAATAATTTTGTGTGCAGAAAATAAACATTATGTGGAATCATGTTATAATGATATGGACATACCCATTCAAATGTAATGTTAACGTAGTTTAATCTATGAAGTTGGAATAAATTATTATAAGCGGAATAAATTCGATGATACTGATATGAATATAAGTATATCTAAGACGACGTCTGTGGTCTAGTGGTTAGAGTAACGGACTGCTGATCACGAGGCGTGGGTTCGACACAAATATTTATGTGATGAACATAAGTGTTCAAGTCAACGGCCAAGTCACGCAACATTAACTATAAACAATAAAGAAATCACAGTAAGGAATCTTAGACTTGGCACGACTTTGTCTAGATTTCATTACTTTTTAGAGATAAACAAGTAGCTCCATCGAGACTTGGCTAGTTTTTAACAGAATGTTTTTGATGGGATTTCACTTCTTTTTGTAGAAACGTGGGCTTATTGATTATATAAGGCGGTATATGTCGATATCTCTAATAGTTTGGTTGGGCTCTTGTGTTTTCTAATCAGGTACTCCAGATCTTCGATTATTCTAGTTTTTATAGTTTTCCCTTTATGTGGCTATTAAAGCCTAACTCTGTACCAAATTTCAGCTCTCTGAGTTTATGTGAAGTACTAGTTCTATTTTGATGATCATAAGTGAGTGAGTGTCATAAATGCGAAACTTTGCTTTCGCTTAACTTCGGAGCTAAATGAGCTACAGACTTGAAATTTTGGATTTTAAGTATGTGATTATAGCTTACTGGATGACGAAAATTTCTGCGTTCTGGTCTTATCCAGAGGTTCTTAAATAGGGGCCTTAAAATGCGGCGAAATGGTTCCAGTAAAGGATGGTACGGCAGTGTTTGCTTCGCGCTCGACTTGGCGCGGGCACTGCCGTGCCCCCAGATTATTGCCTTTATTTATATTTATATACTTACGTATTTTTTACTTTAAAATATTTTGTCGATGGTACCTACTTATAAAAATCTTTAAAAAATATAAATAATAGTAAATCGAGAACAGAAACCAAGCTACCGGTGATTAGGGCTCTAGAGAAAGAAGCCTTATAATAGGGTGTACCTACTAGGTACTTTTTATCTTTAGACTGTTTTTATCAATAAGTTTATAATGGCTTGATCCTAGGGGAGTTTATAATACTTACAGGAGCCAGATTTTAGCTACTCGTGTAACTTTATGTGTAATCCTGATAAAGTTGTTGTTTCCTAAACTTATTTATTCATAACTTTTTCATTTTGTAGCATATCCAGCTGAATATAACATGATAATATTGTTATTCTATATTATTATACCCTAACAAAACAACATATACAACCCTGTGACAATATTACTTGAGTTAGATAAAAGACAGATGATTCCGTTCATTAGGTAATATTACTTACTCCAGACATCAAATCAGCCACTTACAGAAGATACTTTACCTGAAATAAGAAAACATATGGTTAAAATAAAATTGCAATTAGTTTATCACCGCGTTTTACCAATATCAGTTTTTATACCTAGGAACATAAATACATTGATACCGCATTTACGTTCAATGCGTTCTGCGTCCAATCTTTATCGGCACCGTCACAGTTATCAGCTCGTCACTTGGACCAAGCCTGTTTACAAACAGCGCTATCGCGGCGCGCACTCGCTAATTTGCGCCAACTACTCGACGACCATCCGACAAGTTCTGAAGACCAGACGCGATTACCCAGTCAGGATGATTTATTTATAGCCCGCGTTAAGTATAAGTAGTTCATAAGATAGCGAATAATAAGCCCTATCGCTTAACTTATCATTCGGTTAATTAAAATTACCAATGTAAATGCCAGTTCATCTAGCTCATTGTGAGTGGTTAGTGTCCGTTCGCATTTTTATCTGACTTCTGCAAGCTGGGGAATGTTTTATGCGTGCGTGTGAATTCAGCCTTGATAGAATTGTGAACGACGATAAGTTGATGAGACCTTAATGTTATAGGAGTTTATGATAGTGTTGGAGGTATTTAATTACCGTTTATCAGTTCTATTTATGCAGCACTTTTTAATGTGGAGCGTCTATGTTGGATGGTCTGCTATTTTTAAGGGAACTGTATTTAAACACGCACCTGACAAGAGATTTGAATAAAATAATAAATCTAAAGGACACCCACTTTTACAGTTGAAAGTGGAACTAATATAAAAAAATAAATAAAAAAGTACCCACCTTAAAAAAATATCTGATATGACCAACTTAGCGGTCGAACAGACTTGATTTGGACATAGTTTTATTTGCATTAAAGTGTGGACTTGCGTGACAATTGATCGTATCGATATAACTTATATTAATTTTACAATCCACATATCCAACTCGGATATGTTTAATCCCCGACATCCGTAGCCCGTCCTCGAATATGTACATAAATGCATTACAAAAACAACGGAGTTACTCGAGACCGCTCTACTAAGTGACAAAGGTACCGCAGTAAAAGCACGTACAAACCATATCAACGGCCACGGTACTTAGCAGAACAAACAATGGATCAGTAGCAATCATACTGAATACCGTCCAGAGTATTTAAGGGGATTGTTTTTGTTGGCGCGAACCATGGCCCACCGAGCTCCGGACATGTCAAATCAATTAAGGATAACATTTGGGACAACAGCCACGCTTGTGTCTGTTGTTTTACGTCCTTAAGCTCATTAAGTGTGTGGTCTTACAGTAGTTTCCATGTATAGCCATTAACAATTTTAAAGGTGTTTCAGTTAATGGGGAAAGTAATTGAATTCTGGCGGTCAAATGACAAAAGCCATTTGGTCGTTCAGGGGTGAGTAAAAGCTTGATTTGTATGGGTAGATAGTTGCTGTTGCGGAATTAATGTCGCGGTTTCCTAATGTTATCAGACTATTTTCTGAGTAATAAAAAGTTTTCGAATGTAAGGTTAATGTGGAGTTTACTCATTACATCCAATTTCAATTTCAATTATGTTTCTGGCGGCGGGTCCTAACATTAAATCGGCCATTTGGCGAAAAAATATTTTTTTCGCGTCTTATCTAAAGTAATTGTATAAATAAACGGAGCAGGGATAGGTATTCTTTACATTTGATATTGGAGTCAAGTTTTCTCTTTCATATGACACATTGGCTAATTATTTCGAACGCATTTTTGGATTGAGCCGAATTGATATGTAGGTAAATTGAGTCTTACTCTATTCTACTTACAGTTAATTAGAGGAACCAACAATTTATTAATATAAAACTATTGAACACCCAATTTTTAAAGTGGCAAGCTAATTAACGGCATGCACAACTCGTAACTAGGAACTATTTATAGTTCCTTATTTTCCTAGGCGGTCTTCATTAGGAACACGTGCATATTGTAAAGAGAACGCAGTGCTGCAATTAAACTATAAAGCTTTATAACTAGTTTTCATTAACGAGAGAAATTAATGTTATTCCAGAAACTGATTAAGGGAACGTTAGCAACGCTTGGGGGTGAAATAGGGAGTTACTTATTTTCTAGTAGCTGACGCGACGGACGTTGCACTTTAACGCACTGTATTTCTTTTTTCAAATTTTCCTTTCCCTAGAAACCTTATTCAAACTACAACTAAACTACAACGGCTATTTAAAAAACATTAGCCAAATCGGTCCAGCCGTTCTCAGATAATGCGCTGACCAACGAATAGTTTCGTTAATTTCATTCATCGGACTACCAGATACAGCGAGGGTTTTCACCCTCATGTGTTCGAATTTCCACGACAACGCACGAAGCGTTATGCTGCGTCTTTTCTTGTTCGCACTGCAAAGGAGTGGAATGCTCTCCCTGCGTCTGTATTCTCAGACTGATATAATCTTGGTGTCTTTATGGTGAGAGTGAACAGGATTTTTTTGGGATAGCGTGTTCCACCTTCGACCACATCGTCGCTTACCATCAGGTGAGAATGAGGTCAAACGCAAACCATCAACAATAGAAAAAATAATTTTTATTTAATAGATAGCTTTCAATACTTACCATGGTCACATGAAATATCGCCATTATATCGTCTACTAGCTCTTGCCCGCGGCTTCACCCGCATCCCAAAGGCCTTTTTGAGACAAAAGATCCTTCTTCAAGATCTAATCTATCTCTGTACCAAATTTCATCAAAATAGGTTAAGCGGTTTGGGCGTGAAAGGGTAATAGATAGACAAAGTTACTTTCGCATATATTAGTCGCCGATATATTAGTAGTGAATGCCATATTTGCCATTAACCGGGCACAAATCCAAATTCCAAGGTACTGCTAGAAGCCAAGTCATGAAACTGTAACCTTATGTGTAACACGCGGGTTCGTATGCATAAAACCACATTTATCGTAATCTGGCTTAACTTACTTTAAACTTTAATTAATTAAGTTGAAAACGAGTTTTAAGACAAATTAAGACATGAAACTTCCGTCAATAAAACGGAGTAATCATAATTATGAAGCAGATAAATGAATTAAAGTTTAAAGACAGGCATGTTAACAGCATAAAACCACAACTGATTGACAACAAATGACAGCAACTAATTTGTAGATAAGATATAACAATATTCTATAACTATCAAAATTGTTTAGAATTGTCAAATCATAGGTATCTACCTATGATTTGAGTCTTGAGTTGCAATCCAAAGCAGGCGTTACTGAATTTTTTAAACAATATGCAAACAAAAGAAAACAGCGTGAGGAACCCTGCATAATTGATGGAAGTCTGTCAACCCGCACGAGGTCAGAGTAGTGAACTATAATCCCTCTCATTCTGAGAGGAAACTCGTACCCAGATGATTACTTTATGGGTACCTGCATTTAGTGTTGATTCATACTCTCAAATTAATTAATTCATTCAAGTAAGACTACTACGTAGTTCTTCTGAACGGCAATTTTACAATGCAGACTTTCAAAAACCTCGTCCTATTGCAGGTATTAACTCATACACAAATCACGCCTGTATTTCGCGAAAGGTTCGATAGAAGTGCACTCTAATGTACACCAACAGTTCACTACTATTGCTAGTAACAATTGGTTAATAGCAATTAAAATCAAGATTTCGAGCTGCTACTGAGAATTTCATGGAAAACCCAATGTTATAATAGTAAAGTACTTTAGGTTTCAAATGTAGCCTTCAGTGTAGGTCCCGTTGGTCACATAATTTTGTGCAAATTCCATGTGTATCAACTGCCATAGTAATTATAGTATCCAACGAAATCATAAATGTTACAGCGATGTTATTACTATAGCGTGAATAGTCTTACATGGTTTAAGTATTTATAAGATAAGAACTTGGTACAAAACCACAATAGAGCACAAGTAGTGGGAGTATTAGGAGCCCATCATGCAAAGATTACGCATCGCATTTCCCTCAGTTGATTGCTCAAAGAAATAGCGGATACATTCAATGTTTTTATTTAATTCACATGCACTTACTCGTATGGGAATTGCTGGTTTACAACATGGCAATTGAAACCAGTCATCAAATTACTTAAGAACATGTTGGTGGGGAGCCTGATAGCTTTCAATTTGAAAGAAAGCTCGTATTGACAGACAAAGGACTGGATTATAAGGTCTTGATTACCAATGAAGAAAGTAGGATTTGTTTTAATCCACTTTTCGTTAGCGTAACATGCATGATACTACTGAATATAGTATCATGATGAGTTCCTAAACAGTCTACGTCTACACATTATTATGAGTATTTTTACACAATAGGATTAAATCAATATTTTCACAGGCCGTTTCTTCGTACAGACTGTCCGTTCGTACAAACGTTAGCTTACTGTAATTAACTCTTTTATTTTTGTTACATATGCGGTGTTTACCTTTAAGTAATTGTTACGTTATTGTTTTTATTCGTAAATGTATTTAGTGTTTATTTTAATGTAATCAATTGTTGGTAAACCTTAATAAATAAATAAATAAAAATAAATCGGATATTCTAGTTTTAGTCAAGAGTAGTCTGTCTTAGTATTTTTTACTTAGTTTTAGCAATATTTTGGCGATGCCAAAAAGGCCCCCTTATCTCAGCATAATACTGGAACAAAACATAATACCACAGCTCTGTTTTTCTGATCATCGGTCGAAGAGTGATAGTGATCCATGGGCAGTTAAGACTTTAACAACAATTATAAAAAATTTAGAATATAAATATACAAATACCAACATAATAAATCAACACAAATAGTAATGTGCCAATTTCAAATGCCTTGTGTAAGGTGCTACTCTTTTGAAACATTCTCACTCTTCTCTATTATTTTATGGAAGGAGAAAAACTAGTATTAAAATTCGAACAAAGGACTACCAGTCTATTATTACATCAGAGTCAAATTAAAAGTTCCACAATAACAAAAGATAACCGAGGCGTCTCTTATTTGTTCGCAAACTTCATTTCTTATTAAGACGGTATAGTTTCAAAGACGAAACAAAAAAGTACAAAGTACCGTCCGTTTGTATGAAGACGTAGCTTAATGACAAAGAAATAAAAACGTAGACAGTGTAGTGGTACGTGTTGATAATCCTGGCAGACGTCGCGGGACATCCGGAGAACGGCGACGCGACGGGATCCGATCCGGGACTCCGGGATAAGATCCCGATCCCGGGAAGATTGTCGGCGCTGATTTCCTGGGACAATGGATGGTAGTGATAGTGCGTTTATCCCGTTCGATATACTGACAGCTTTAGAATAAAACCATGTTTTATTTTCAAATAGAAAATGTTTCGCGCTAGTATTACAAGCCGGATTCGAATAGATATGGGCAATGAGAATGTATATATAGAGCACACTAAGCTTTATGCAGTTACTTTACTAAGTCGTACTACATCCCAAATACAAATGTTGTTGACAATATTGCAGCAAAAAAGCAGTGATAGCCTAGTGGTATGACCATTGGACTGCCAAGTCGAAGGTCTCGAGTTCGAACCCATTGCACGCACCTCTGACTTTTCGAATTTATGTGCGTATTAATAATTAATTATCACTCGCTTAAACGGTGAAGGAAAACATCGTGAGGAAACCTGCATACCTTAGTGATTTTTCTGGACGGTTTGTGATGTCTGCCAACCCGCACTAGGCCAGCATGGTGGACTATAGCCTAATCCCTCTCAATATGAGAGAAGACCCATGACCAGCAGTGGGACAGTACCTACATGGGTTGATGAGGATGATGATGATGATGAAAATATTGTAAGGAAAATTAAACAAAGTTACTATAATTTATATGTTGATTTAACAATATCAGGCGACTTGTCTTTCTCACAAATGAGCATATAACAAGGACACGTCTCGCTCGCACCGCTAGTGGCGAGTTTCATAGCAAAAACTGTAACATCTCACGCGCCGGCCTCTCGCATCCAGCTGCTTTATATACAGCAAGTCCAGTTTTTCACTGCCCAATAAGCGTAGCAATACAAGAGAAAGTGACACCAACAGCTTCTGTTTAATTGTGAAGTACCTAAGTAGAAATCATTCATCCATTAAAGTGCATGGATATAGGTTTCTCGTGACGCAAGCTTGGTTTCATATCCCGGCTTTTTCTCTCATGCCTCTTTTGGTATTTGCCATCTCTGTCGATAGTAGCAACGGGATAAGTGCACGTTCGTTGTTGCTATTTGCAAACAATGGCATGTTAGCCGCCGTGTCGCTGTCCAGGCACATCTAAGGTGCCGAAGACATCGGCGTCAAATTAAACACAAGGAGTCCATGGCACGTTATTTCACTTTGCTGCTACAAAGTTATGCAACCCTGGTATCATATCAAAAGGACAATTTGAGTTGATAACATTCTGCTGGTTATGGTAGATGAAACCCACATAACTAAGGTATGATTGAGAAATGAAAAAACCAAGCAAGGAGTGTAGTTTTGTTCCTTTTCTTCAAATTAATGAGCTTATTTATTGTTTTGCGAACGTAAGAAACATAATTATAATGATTTATTTATAAAGGGACACACATAATGAGTATGTGTGAGAGTCTTGAGACTAATTTTAAATATTCTATTAGCACATATTACACTACCTAGGCATATAACTGAAAATAATTAGTATCGAGATATAAGGGGCGTTGTTATACATGGTGTATAACATACGTTAACATTTTGCACAATTGTACGTTTTACACGCGCGGCTAACATTCACTTAATAAGCTCTCTGTGTATCTACATGTAAGGATTTGCATAATCTGCTGTTTTTTAAATTAACGTGAACCGCTTCACATAAGATATCGTTCTGAAAATAAACATTTTTTATTTTAGAAGCTTAAATAAAGTCTAAACGGTTTAGGGTTCAAAAATGTATAAATGCTAAAAAGTATATTCCGATGCCTTTATGTCTACTCGGGAAAAACAAAACGGATATTTGATGGTAAAACCTCTTTTTAAACAATTATATTAACATAATATAACATACCATCACGCCTGTATTCCCCGTAGGGTTAGGCAGGGGTGTACTCATGTACACACATAGTACGCCGGCATTTTTTTATGTCCCATGTAATAGGGGCGAACCTATCACCAGTAACCGGGCACAAATACAAACTCCGAGTTGCTACTGAGAATTTCATAGAACCCAATAACAATGCTCGACTCAGAACACTGGAAGCATTCGGAATCTAAACCAGGACTTCAAATGTTGCACTTACGACCATTAGAATAATGAAGCAGGCACAATTATATTTTAAGGTTATATTGTAACAAAATGTTCTTTGTATTATCGATTTGTGCTGACAGCACGTGTGGCTGAGCGATCGGGTTTTGCGTTTAGGTTGTGGGTTTGATTTACTCACGAAACAAATATAAATTACATTGCCTACAGGTGGTTATTCCGAGTTTGGGTGTTATGCATATGAAAATTGGTGTTTAAAACGCACCCACAATACAGGGAAATACCCTAGTAGGGTAACGTCTTTTAAACAAACTCAAGCATATTTGTTTCTCCATCAGCCCACAAAAACGACACCCTCAATGAAACGTAGTTAATAATTTCTTAATTCAACACACAGCACCCATCTAAGATGGTAAATAGATACAGATTCCCACATTCAGAAACAAAATATCTTCGTTTGGTAGTTAGCGTTGCCGCATGCCGATGTTCTTATCGGCTCGCCCATTAATAATGGCACTTCGTCTTTTAAGGCACGAGACCCGAGTACGCATTGTTGCGTTGTACAACGTCGCCTATTGTGGCGTGAACAATAATTTGCAACCGAACCTCTACTAAGACGCGAAAGGATCAAATAACTGTGGTGTTCGCGGTGTACAGAGCATTAGGCTTTTACGAGTAATCCTCCCCCCTAAGCTGGATTACCTGGCCTACCTATTCCCTTGTATTAAGCTCCTTCAGTTCGGCTGACATCGTCTTTGTCCCTGATATTCACCGCATGTTAGTTAGATTTATACATTCACCCACCCGAAAGCTTAGTTGAGCTGTCGTGGGTGGGATCTGGTTGACCTAATATAAATTGAGGATCGAATAGTAAATGTCTTAGGCCTTTAATGTAGAGAAATTCTTAGATTAAATACGTTTCTTTATAAATACCTACAATGATCAGTAGTTTTTGATAGCTTTCTCTTATCTTGGCATAAAGTAACGAATACTTATGACCTGAAATAATTGATTTCAAGCCGTTAAAATCAAATTATAATGTATTTAAACGTTGTTAAAAAAAAGTTTCCATAATTCACATTTTTACGACTGTACTAATTGAAATACTGCAATTCAATAAAAGCACTAAAATTTTACGTTAAATTCAACATTTTCCTGTGTTACGCGTGTGCTTAAAAGCGAACAGATGTGATCGTTATTTTGCAAAACGATACATTTTTAACAAACCCAGCCGCCGCCGGGTGCGAATTCCGCGTAATAATCCAGTTCAATTCAATTAGATTCACTTTAGAGGCATTTCCACGTACAAAGGGGTGAATTAATAAACTGGAATATCATATACGATAGAATACTAGTTCATTCATGAAAACTCGATCCTAGTGGCAAGAGTTATGGCCAGCCCCAACAGAGTTCTGAACATGATAGCTGACAGAGTGGATTGCCCATATATAAGTTCACTGCTGTCAGTTACATTTACCTAAATACAGACTTGTATACTAAAACTTAGTTTTAAGCAAATTCTAAGCAAAAAAAAAAGAAAAAAGAAAGCCTACTTAAATATATTAAAATAATTAATTTACCTCCAGTGTGAAGGAGTCTTTATATTTCTTGCATATCGAGTCACCACACGGTGGCCGCGTAAACTTTTTGTACCTACCCTACTTACCAATAACAAAATACTGTACTGATGAAATTTTAATAAGTAATACCTACTGTATTTATGTTCTTTCGACACGCTGCTTCTGGATATTTGATGTAGTTCATAATTTAAAATATTTTAGTATTTATTTCTGTAATAAGTGATTTGTAATCTTTGGAAATAAATGATTTTAAACCGTAAACCGTAAATTGTTACTAACCCTATGAGTCTTTGTGCTTGAAATAAAGTTTATATTATTATTATTTATGAAGTATATGTTTTTAATATCTCGGCTCTTTTTAATTTGCCGGTTTTTAGACTAGCACGGGCCGAAGCCAAGTGCTAACCTAGACTAATTGTTGATGATGATGATGATGATCAGGGGTGTTAAAGATTGATGCGCGCGTATGATTGTGTGATTGTGTGCGTGTGGTGACTGTGGTGGTTACTTGTGTGTGGGATATGGTTGTTTGTGTCTCATTTTTGTTCTGTAGGAATTTTCTAACAATTCTGCATGTATTCAGGATTGCGGCTTTCTGTAGGCTTTGATAGGTATACGGTGCTATGTCTAGAGTTTATAAAGATTGGTGAAGTTGCTTGGGAATGACCCCTGTGGTTGATAAAACTATAGGAACAATACTGACATGACTTAATCTCCACATTCGGCTGATTTCAATTTTTAAGTCTGTATATTTGGATAGTTTTTCTGCTATGGTACTTTGTAGGTTGTGTGTTATTATTATAAATTTATGAGTATCTGCAGACTAAGTGTTAACAACAAAATTAACGTTAACATTCGCGGCTAATAGACAGGCAAGGCGCAGCGCCGCAAAATACATTAGTGTAGTTAGTTAATTCTCCCGAAAAACAAGAGGAACATTTCTATTTCCCGCGTGAACTTCGGAAAACAGGAACCACTATCGGCTTAATCCGCGATCTAATCCAGTATACGATCAGCGTCGCTCATTAACAAGATTTATGAACAGAAAGGAGACGTTCAGACGACGTCGTGCGCCCCGATGCGTTATTTACGACAACCAGATTGGCAAGATACAGTGTCCACAGTGCCTTATGGTGCTGTGACTCTTATAATTAAAATCTCTGGAGTAAACTAAAGGTCAGAAATGGAAATCTTCCTATGTCGATCAGAGGATAAAATAAAAATATGGAGCAGCCTAACGAGATAAACAAGAGACGGAGTCAAGCCATGAGTGTCAGCAAAGTACAGATGCGATGATTTCAGATTACACCTTATTCAGCCATAAAACATCAACGGTTTGTTTCCTTATACCTAGTTCAAAGTCCACGACTAATAACACAACACTCGAAAAGTTAAAGTAAGGTAAACGCCATAAATTATAACTGTGAACTCGATATAAAGCAAAAGTACAAATTAAAGTAAAATACACATAATATTCTTGAGACAGTGAAACATCCGACAGATAATTTTTAGTCATGCAACCTTCTGAATCTGAAAAGGTTTTAGTATCCTGAGAGGGTATGTCTTGGAGGATAATCTTGATAGATAGAGGTCTGCGCTGGTCCGAATGGTTTGCTCGCGTATCGGGAGTTCGTGCACGCCACGACGGCCGGGCGTATCGGTACGCCTGTAATCCGATAATAATGAATAGGAAATAGTACGGGCATCGTGGCCCAGTTGAAACTTGCCCGTAACTGGAGGCACGAGGAGTTTTATCGCGGGACATAATTCGGCCGCGGCGTCACGCGCCGTCCGCCTGACTTTATCGCGAAACCCGATGGTTCCCTAGGGTATCGGGGAGAAACAGCTTGGCTATACTAAAACAGAAACAAATCAAATGCAACAGCATACTGAGAAGTACGATTCATAATAACAAGATTTTTTATTGTACCTGAATTAACTCTAATAATCAGCCCAAGTTTATTTATCAACTAACTGAATAAATAAATATATTTTAAATTAAAACGCGTTTTCTCAGAAATTACATATAACAAACTGGCAAACTACACGGAACGTTTACGATGCAATTAACAAACAATTCACTTTAGTGTACCTGAAATAAAGCTCTAATTACAAAATAAACAATAATCCCGTGTTGTAAAATTATAGACTGGAGGAATAAATTTTCAAGTTACGACTGGGCTTAATTGATAGGGTGGTTTTTTATTTAAATTCATTTGCGTACATAATATATAATATATATTTATTTATGTTGAAATTTACTTATATGGAAAACCAGTGGACTTTTATTCATGGCCATGTAATGAAATTTAAAACTCCGCACATTTAAGTTTTCTACACGTACGAGCCTCAGCAGAAAGTCTTGTTCCAATTTTAATATTAGACGAAGTGTCCGTACGATACAAACTTTGCACTCGCATCACGTTTCTGAGTTTGAAATTCGAAAACGTAAAATCAGCGTCTGAATATAAAAATTGAAGGGGCGCGGTAACCACCACTACTTGTGAGGGGGTAACCAGGCGCACGTCGCCACTCTCTGTCACCTATCCAACGATTTGCGGAAAATTGACGTCTAACACTGTCGAAGAAGACTTCGATACTTTTATAAGAGACTAGGGTTGCCACCAATGAAGGTTAAAATAAACCTACAGTTACCTATTCAGTGCCACTAGGTATAGATAGATAAGTATTCTTTATTGTACACCAAAGGCTAAAGTGAAAAACTAAAGACAAACTTCATATGAGTACAATTGGCGGCAGCAAATCTCTAAAAGCAATTTTTTACAGACAACTTTCTATATTCTCTTGTTTATTTAAACATTTTACAATAATTAGGTTTATTGGTGTGAATCTAGGCTCATAACGCGAATTGCTCGACAATATTAATTACATTTACAATACTTGAGCACGAACTTTTGTACTGTACTTGAAACGATAAAAACCAAAGGCACGTTTTGGGTGCTGGTTTCGTACAAGAGCACTAAGAAGTAACTGTATAACTGATTAGGTGACGATGATTGCTAAGTCAAAAAATTTAAAACAGTGACAAAAAACGTAAGTGACAGTGACCAAGTATGGTAATGGATATAAATTTATAAATAAATATTTGGAACATTATACACACTTCTATCTAGTCCCTAAGCTGAGCTTTTTACTAGCTAGACACTTGCACACATTTTTTATAAATACAGATTTATAATACAGGGTGGAAGGGACATCGACGCGCAACGGCTTACCATGACTTCAGTACATGATTCTGGACCCCCCTGCGTTGGAATTTTTCGTCGGCTTTTTCTTAAATTTACAACTCGCAAGTGAACTCTAATGTAAGGTTAGATACAAATAATGATTTTATACAGTTTAAAGTTGAAAAACCTGCAAAAAAAGCAAAAATTTAAGAAAAAGCCGACGAAAAATTCCAACGCAGGGGGGATCTAGAATCATGTACTGAAGTCATGGTAAGCCGTTGCGCGTCGATGTCCCTTCCACCCTGTATACATACAAGAAACACCCAGCCAAACACAAAGGCTTATGCTCTTCACATAAATATTTGTAAACTTACTGTGGAAATCGAACCCCACGACCTCATGATCAGCAGTCCGACACTCGTACCATTAGACCACAGACGTCATCAAAATACAATGATTTGTATTTTGATGACGATTTTGATATTTGCGGTCAATTGAATTCTATTTTTATACGGCTTAAGGTATTAATCTTGTTTTCTCAATGGCGCCAGTGTCAGAAGCAGGTATCAACAGACCACAAATTTACAAAACTTTTTATTCTATTGACCAAACTAAGGGGTCTATCAAAACCCCAATATGCAAGAACTTAAATTAACTTTATAAAAAAAATCAATTAAGACCCAATTTTACACTGAACATCGTACTTTTTTCATCGCATAACGGAAACGAGCGTACCCTTCGTTGGTTCTACGACCAATCGATTCCCTATATTAGGCTTCCGTCAGAAAACAAACCGGGCCGTTCCGGCGCTTCTTTGTTCCATTGTGGCACGCCCTTTGTTCTACCGTCGCGGATAAATTATTTTCTACGATCCTTCTTAACTCCTATCTCGTTCCATTTCTCCCGTATTAGTTCCAGCCGATGCGCAACAATTACGCTCTTTATGTCTGGATGACGCGAAAATCATCTTGTCTTGCCCTACAATTTTACGCTTCAGTATTCCATCTTCTTTGGGTAAAATTTGAAATGGCGAAATCAGAGCAAAATTTTAAGCGACAAATCGACCGGAATAAGGAGGTAGTAAACATTTAAATCACATTTATTGAGAGGTGAGTATACAGTTAAACATAGGTATTTTATGTACACGGAATAACCGTAACCAAGGAGGATAAAATTATCGTATTAAAATATTCTTCGAATAATAAACTTTGCCTGCCATTTTTGATATTTTATTACACTTTTAATGCGGGGCCACTGCTTATAACGTTTATACAGGGGTCAAATAAAAATTGTAAAGGATATTTTCATTAAAGTATATCATAAAAAATACATAAATATGAGTGATTAAGGTAGACAGCACGCAGGGTTCATTCGAGAGAAATAACGTTTTACGACAAGATGCAAACAAAGTAACATTACGGACGTAGTCGATTGAAGCCGCTTTAACTCAGTTTAATTGCATTTTTAACTACATACGGGTTCATTTAAAAAAGCTGTCGTGAGATTAACTTTCATTTTAGTGCGATCTTTTGGAGGACCGTTATTGTAGTCGTAATAATAAGAATTCTTCTGAATCATTCTACATCAAATCAAAACATATACAATTTCGTAACATCGGTATTACGACAAAGTAACATTAAGTAGCCTGGAATAATTATAGTCTTTAAATTGACATTTTTATTATGGTTCCCACAAAATAGTTCCCTAATATACAGTAATTAGTACGATAAGAGGTGGCGGTCGTGACACAATCAATCGATGCCACTTTGTAGTGATAACTCGCCTTGTCGCCAGCCGCCGCTCGCCGTTGATTGATAGAATAAACCTGCCTACCACTTAGCTAACAACTACGAGGGAAATTAAGACATTCCCAGCGCTAATGGAAAATGTGATCCATCAAACGACCCGAAATTAAGACGAGGTACTATTATATCGAATGGCCTACATCTTTATCTAAATGACGGCCGTGTTTTTTTATGGAAACAATTAAGACAATAACCCTTTATGGTTGACAAGCGGTGTAAAATGAGCGCTTGATGTCAACAATGAAGGAAAGTGAATGTCTGTAGTGAATGTGGCAGTAAGCGTCAGTCGTTGAGATGATTAAGTGGTGGGGCCCAATGTCGCGTGGGGCTGCACCTCGGCGTGGCGACAATGATCGTTGAGTTGAAGTACCCTACTGGTAAAGCCCGCTTCTGAATAAGGATCTGTTGTGTGGTCCAAACAATAAGAGGTAATGGCTTGAAACATCCAGCCTATGAACTAACATTACTTATTAAACAAAATATTTTTAAGTATTTCTTACTAGGTATATGTATATTCACATTTCAATAAATCGTACAAAAATCCCATGGAAAAAGTATCGACTTTTCTATATTTCCGAGAAACGTTTCCAAGTTTTATTTCCATAAAAACCTATTATCATTAAAATCATTTTAAAATAAATAATCGCAAAATCGGTCCTCCCGTTTTTAAGTAATAAGCTTACCAACGAACAGCATTTCATTTTTATATAATAAGAATAGATTTTTCAGGTATTGTAAAGAAAATAGTTTTATCGCTTGTACCTTCGACCAAACTTCATCTGTTGCGCCAGTCAGGTGAAAACAGCTCCTATTTCTAAGGAAAAACAAATTGCCACTCTCATTACAACATTCGGAAAAGTTCAGTGATTTCACAGTTCATTCAATTCTGATGGTGTGATTGGAGCTTAATATTCGTTTGAGACATTTTGGAGCAAATCAAAGTATCGAACTACTTCTGATGACTCATGTTTGAAGTATGAAGGTTACGACAGTAAGGAAATGCAATTAGCAATCGAGTCTGAATCACAAATTGCTAGTGAATTTAGACCTGTATCTTCAATGACCAATGCTTAAGCTGCTCTATTCTGGGTACATAGAATACGGCCCTAAAAGGGCATGCGTCATAATAATGATTTTGAAATGTGATTCAATTCCAGACCAAACGAGCTATTGGATACTAAAATGTACTTAGGTATGTATGAGATTTTTTTAAAAACATTCGGTACATTGAACAATTTTATAGTAGGTACCTAATCGAAGTGACAAGTTCGTTCTGGTCTTGCTGCGTCCTCCAGTGATTTTCATTCGCAAATTGACATTGTCATCCTTCGAATGTAGAAGTTCATAGGAGTATTAGATAGGTAGCCGAGTCGGTGCGCGACAGGAAGTCGGACGGGGGTCATTTCACACTCAGTCGGTTTTCAATTTGCTGCGGTCGCTGTCTCTGTTTATCGATGGCCCATGGACTTTTGACATAATTGTCGGGATCGAGTGAGAAATCCGAAAAGTATTGTTACTTTTACTTTGATATACAGGCTGGATTTTTTATTCGTCCTACGACTTTAAAAATACTAAACATTTTTGACAAAATAAGTTTGACATACACAAACATACAACAGTTTTACATACACAAACATAACATACCATCACGCCTGTATTCCCCGAAGGGTTAGGTATAGTAATGTACACCCACAGTTTGCCGGTATATTCAGTCCCAATGTAATAAGAGGTGAGCCTATTGCTATTAACCGGGCACAAATCCAAACTCCGAGTTGCTACTGAGATTACATAGAAAAATTTAATAACACAGCTCAACCTGGGAATCCAAGCATTCGCGCTTGTCACCAGTAACAGTTTTAATCTTTCAATAAGTATTTCATCAAACAAATCCTCCTTTTAGGGATTTAGGGTAGTTGCCATAGAGATCCCAGGTACAGAGGTCAGTACATCAAGCTACCACAATCTGTCAAATTTCTTTGATTGAATTTCAACTTTAATACAAAACAATAAGGTTCATATTCAATTGGGAAAATTTGACAGTTTTGGATAGGTTGACCTGCTGGCGTCTGTACACATCTGTAAATAACTACACTATAGTTATATTTATTTTATTCCGGAGTCAGTAAATAAATTTCCTTGTGAAAGTTTTATGCTTCGAATAAAAAGCCGTGCTTAGTCTGTTTTCATTGGCTAAGTGATGTGGTAGAGAAAAGTTAACTAAAAATACCTAACTGTTAAGTTAATTTAGAATTAACTTAACAGTTATAAGTAATACAGGCTATAAGTAATATTTATATGCCGACTGAATCAAACAAGAAATCATTAACCAACGCCCGGGCAGCCATTATTCTATAATTGCTACAACGAGGCAGCCATTGGCAAATTGCAGTCGTAAAAAATGAATTTCGACCAGCGGTATGTAAATAAAAATTACAAGTATCGTCCGGAGAAGGCGTAGCGAGCTGAATAATATTTGACAAGCAGTAAATATTAAATTGGACGAAAGGATCTCGGCTGGAACAAAAAACCGCTGGGAATGCCGACTGACAGTCATAACTGAACGGACAAAACGGCGACTCATCGTAACTCTGTTAAACTTACAAGGTAAGGATGTGTTATCTCAATGTTTTAACAATAGAATATTTTTCAATGCATTGTATAAAGTACGACAAAAAAACAGATAATGCATAGATATCGCGCCTCACACTACGGGTCGACGTACTGACAACTTTAATTAAATTCGCCGGCAGCGTACTGTTTTAATTTGTTTTAAAACAAATCTAATCAATAAACATTCAAAACGTCAAGCACGAAAACGCGTCGGCCATTCAAATATTGTTTCTCGAGCCAACGCCGGGGGAATTATCACGATGATAAATAAGATACACGAGCGCTGGGACAAGGGAGCCAATCACCATACATCACCGGGAAACATCCAAATAAAACTCACTGAAACAAAAAGGTATGTGTTATTGTGTCATGAACAGAGTGCCAAAGGAAAACAAATTGTAGCAAGGGAGAGATCGTATCATGCTAGGCGCCTTCAAAGACGTGAAAACTAATTAAGATCGGACGCTTTTCTAAGGCGATAACTTGCAACAGACAGACGGCCGGACGTGTTTGTGTATTAGCAATCAAAACAATTAACTTTTTGCCGTGTTCACCTCTATCTAAACAAAACGGATGTAAGTTAAGTTTTTAGACGTTCGTTGACCTAACCGCCGAATTTATCTTGAGTTCATCTTTTTTATAGCAAAAATTAATTGAAACACCAAAATACAGTGTGATTGATTCAAATGAATTTGTTACTCATAATTTAATACGCATGAAACTATCGTTAAAACAAGAAAAGGAAATTACAAAAGTTTCTAACAAAATAAAAATAAAAGCGCTAACTAAACGCCGCGGCGCGATCGAAGCGTGAAATAAATAAAATGGAAGCGCCTCGCAAACGAGAAAAAAAGTATAAAAATTGTGGCGTTAATTTTCCAGCGAGATTTCCCAGCAGTCTCTGGGCAGAGGGGAAGGCGGCGCGTGCACTGGACACGTGAATTAAAAACGTTAACAATGGCATCGCGACTGGCTCCTTAATGAACTCGCGCCTGGGGCGTCGCGTTGCGTCCGCGTCGTTGCATCGCATGGCCGCCGACACCTCCATAAAACGCTATCAAGCTACACATACTCACCGTACGGCCTAGACTTTCAAAAATTTAAAAATAATAGTCAGTCTCTAATAAGTTTACACTGATTGAATATTAGATAATAGAGGTATATAGGGTGGTATTCCATAGGGTTGATATTTATGATTAGAAAACAAAAACATAACTACATATCCAAAAATTATCAATAATAGGTACCTAAACATTACTTTTAATCCCTCATCAGTGCTGAACCACCATAAATGTCAGCAACAGCATAAGCCATCGAAAACTACGAGTATTTTTACAAAATTATTTATGTAATGGACAAAATTATTTTAATTTACACTGCCATGATAAACTGAGCAATCAGTATAACGTGATAATAGCAAGGCGCTTGTCAGGTTACAGTCGCCATACAGCCTACTGGTGGGAACTGTGACTTAGATTGACAATTTGTCCCTTGAATATTCAGTATTATAGCCAGATAATTACTTTAGTAAATAACGAGCATAGCCCCCATGCCATAAAAGAGCAAAATTTCCGCTGCGAGAGGGAAAAGGCGTTATTGAAAAAGAGGCGAGCTGATATATAAATAAAATACGGGTTCAGCTATCGGCGGCTTGTTATCGCATGCCTCGATCGTGGCTATTACGCCAAAGTATCGGTTATTCGAGCGGCCGTGGGCACAGTTTGCTTTGCACTCGCCGCCGCGCCGCTAGTGCCGCTACCTCGTTATAATAATGTGAACTTCGGGAATTGGGACTTCTTAAGAGAGGAGTCGATAAAATATTTACCATTTTTGGGGAACAAACTAATAAAGTAGAGCTATTAAACGGAATTTGGCAAATAAATCTAAATAATGTAAAAATTATGTAGAGGAAAAAATTGTAATACTTTGTTATTTTATAATTCTCAGTATTCTCATACGGTTTATTTATATCATTAGCACAGAAACAAAATTTTAATTAAAAAAATTAAAAGTAGCACCATGCGTCAGCTGCATGGCGGTCGCTGTTCGACGCCAGAAACAATTTCTTTTACATACATAATAATTGCGAGTTGTCTCGGGGCGTCACGATCCTGATGCATAATGACAAAGTGCACAGTGACGTGAAAATTGCTCTACGAACTGCTACAGTACGCCTCATACCACGGTTACTGCTCACACATATATTTACAATTATGAATGTAATTATAACCCAATAAGAACCCGCTCTGGTTAGCTTTAAGCGCTCTTTCAGCAGCATTTTTCTGAAGTTATTTGATCCTACCATAAAACAAAAAAGTTATACTTTTATAATATAAAAACTTTACTGTATATTTTAATACCTATTTTGTTTAGTTTTAGTGAGCATATTTTTACAATAAATCTTAAATTATTATTTACCCATCCATTTTATAAAGTTCGGCGTAGAACACAAATTCTTTAAAAAAAATGTGTTTGTAAGGATCGGGCAATATAAATAAAAAGTTATTGCAAATTCAAAACGGGGCGAGATAACGAAGTTCTAGAACTTAACGACGGGTTGCAATTGATTGACAAGAACAGAATAAGAACCTTCACGCCTCGTGATGTGAAAAACAAGTCCTTTACAAACCGCCTTTTATAGAGCCTGCACACGAGAACGGCGAACAAGTGTGGAAATAATTAATATTTTATTAAGAAAACTATTTCGTTATTATACCTCTTGTAATTACATAAAGGAAATATACTGCCTTTATTTTTATATTAAAGAATTAAACACAGCTTTTGTGTTGAGTCATGTAATATATACCTAAACATAAAGTAAATAATACGACATAAAAAAAAATCAAAACATTTACAGAAATAACCTGATACTAAAATTCTACAATCCTTTAATAAGTAACTTTAATAAAAAATGTAAGAATGATATGTCTTCACGGATAGGTGGAGTAGGTAGCGTAAAATGTAAACGGCGTAATTTGAATTATTCCCTTTACAAAACAATCTTAATACGTAATGGCACATCTACTACCACTTTATCTCGCGAGTCGAGCCGGTTCCAAGACAAGTGACGTTGAGTCCAGTAATTGTATGCTCGATCCGTCGCTTGCGCATCTGAGATAACATGACTAATTTGCGATGTACTAATCACGTCACCATTATGCGCGTATTAAGTGCTGTTTCATTTGTGTTCCTTTTATTTATTTTATTTACTGCATTCATTGTAATAAATAGAAGTTAATAGAATCGACATGAGATTTTGAGTTACTAGCAATCTTTACTTGACACACATTGAAAGGAGTCCGTCACCGAACACAAATCCTTGGAGCGCTCAAGCGTAATTGGATTTCGCTCACAATAAGCCCCCGCCGACTAATTTCGCGAAAATAAAATTTGCGCACAAAAGCTACAACACAAAAAGGCAAATAAAATTTGTATGTGTCAAGACAGTTAAATTGAGGTAACGAGATGCTTTCCGAAAGCATTCGGGATGAAGGTTCGCTCAAAAGTAATCTGCGGGTTTGCAGTCGACGCAAAGGCAGAGGAACATTCAGCCTTGAGAGTTTGAAATTGGAAGATGTTACCCCGTGGAGCTCATTTTATGAAGGTAAAGACTTTTTGTTGAAAGTGTTTACGGGCTCAATTATATTAATTGTTATTAAAGGGAACGTAAGATTATCTTCACAGTAGACACGTACTGCAATTCAATTTTTAAACTCGACTACAATAAATATAGTATAAATAATGTAATAAAAGGTTTTGTTAAAACCGAAAGTGGAAGACAACTGTATTATTTTAGAATATTTTTCGAAAAGGATCATTTCACTTTAACGCCTTTTAAAAAATATAATTGCCGAGTTGAAAAGTTAAACATGGCCTCATATTTACAGTCGTATAATTCGTAAAGAAATATAACAATTTCTCCATTTCATTGGCTCGTCCAGCTACTTCTTCCAATCTGTCGAACGAAAGTTTTATTCGTAAAAAGTCTTTACGAGTAAAATTTTTGGAGATATTAGATACATTATGCTATACTTACGTGTATTGTTACGTGTATTGTATACAGAAAAAGTGTATTTTGACATTGAAATCTTTACAAAGCCATTGTGAATCAACCGTAAACAATAAACTTCAGTTTCTACAATCAGTAACTTGTATAAAAAAAAGTGATAGCCTAGTGATATAAATACTGGAATGACAAGTCAAAGGTATCGAGTTTGAATATAAGGCACGCACCTACTTTTCGTATTAATGTGCGTACTAATAATTAATTATCATTCGTTTTAAAGCCGTGATAGCCTAATGGTATGACCATTGGACTGCCAAGTCGAAGGTCTCGAGTTCGAACCCAAGGCACGCACCTCTGACTTTTCGAATTCATGTGCGTATTAATAATTAATATTATCACTCGCTTAAACGGTGAAGGAAAACATCGTGAGGAAACCTGCATACCTTAGAGATTTTTCTCGACGGTTTGTGAAGTCTGCCAACCCGCACTAGGCTAGCGTGGTGGACTATATCCTAATCCCTCTCAATATGAGAGGAGACCCGTGCCCAGCAGTGGGACAGTATATGGGTTGATGATGATATATTCGTTTAAACGGTGAAGGAAAACATCGTGAGGAAACCTGCATGCCATTTGAAGTCTGCCAACCCGCACTAGGCCAGGGTGGTGAACCCCAGTAGCGGGAAAGTATATGGGTTGATGGTGATGAGATCTTGTATAAATAGAAGTTTAAATTTTGAGCAGGGTTTTAGCCCTGTGCCCAATTTAAACATAGCTTGTTTTAGATCCAGTATTAGTACAGGCTCTAACAAGCTATGTTATAAGGGAGTTAAACTATAATGACCATCGTTGACATTATAATACAAGTGTCATGTCGTGTCATGTTATTTTAGTCAATAAGGCTTAAATTTTCGTAAGTTAAAATGGTAGGCAAATGTAGAGAGCGGCCGTACGCGCAATAAAAGTGCAATTTCACTGACAAACGAAAGCAAACGCAATACGAATCCGTGAGTTAACCATCCTGCCGCAAGTATTATTTCCTTCCCTAACAACTGTATTATGAACATAACGAACCAAACAATGTAAATAATTTAAAATAAGTTCCTCTATAAAGACATGGAAATTATAGCTTTCATTAGTAAACGAAAATACTCAACTTTTGCAGTTAATAAGAAACAGTTGTAAAAAGGTGGAATGCTTCATTGATGATCTGTATATGGTGCTATTGAAAATGCCAGGCGTAATAAAGATAATAACAGGGTACATATAAAAGGCAATGTTTATTTATATGCTTATTACCTTCACAAAGGAACGATGGAGATGGAATCTAGTCTAATCAAAAAGGGAGAGGCCAGCATCTACAGGAGACTATGAGATGTCTCCATGATGTGGACAGTTTATGAAGTTAATTGTAAATGGGTTCTCGGAAATTTTCTCATCAGAATCATTAAATTACACCTATTCCTTATAGAATTTCATTTATATCAAACAACTTGAAATTACCAACATTTCTATTTAAGGATAAGTTCGTTCGGAATTACAAGTTGTTGTAACGAGTAACACAAAGTGTAGCCGAGCGTTGTAATCTGCGGCAATATTTACCACCATATATAGCAACATCAAATGTTGGCACAGCAATCGAATTGGAACGAGATACGAAAGCAAAGCGCGAATTGTATCGCCCGCGGGCACACTTGCTGCGACTTGAGAATGCGCTCGCGTTGCATCCCCGAGTGGCTGTCGATAATTTAATTGGGTACCTGACATTTAATCAATAAGCTTGATTAAATTAATTGAACGATACAAACCGATGTACTTTTATGGAATACCATAGTTACTCTCTTTGGCGGCTTGAGGTTCTTGTCCTTTGTTGGTTACGTTCGTAATCGATAAATATTCAAGCAAGACCAATTCCAATTTGACAACACCTCTGTACATTATATTCTGTTGATGAGTTTTCTTTTCATTAACGACCTCGTCAGTACTTAGACTGAAACTGACAACATACTCAAGATAATACGTACTATCAGATAAATGAATTATTCATTGTAAGAAAAAAACTTCAGTCACTGTATGATGAAAGTACAGTCAGCAACGAAAGTCGTTGAACATAACAAAATTTTGAAAACATCACAGCTCCAAAACTTGTCCAGAGGTTTTTTCTATTAAGGTAACCTGAATATTGAATGGTCATCTACGCAATTATTTCGCATAACCTTCACAGGTCAGTAACTTCACACTTATTAAAAATCATATTGAAAATTGCAACATGTTCAGCGACTTTCGTTGCTGACTGTACATCCCTACCTACCATACGTAAACTTTGATAAGGCTCATAATATAACAAAAGCACATCTAAGTTATTGTAACGGCACTTCACTGTCACTGGAGTAGTGTTACAGTGGTGGGACATAAAATGAATGACCACATGAGTTACATGATAGTGAATGAGACGATTAGTGTCACTACAATTGCATAACAATGTGTGCGGTGCGTGCTGTAATTAGATCAGATGTACATAATGACGCTCGGTAATTTAGCTGCGTGCTTAAATTAGCTACCCACAAAAAATGGCCGTGAGAGTAATCTTTAGAGTTAATTCAGCATTCACTTTCTAAAACTATGAGATTAAGAGTGCGACTGAATTCATTTTTTGTTTCTATAAACATTTACACAACATAACATCTCAATATAACATTTTCGCAACATAAACAATACGGTATTATTTCCCGACAGTGCAATTTAGAAACTTTTCCGTACGAATAGATACTTTTTTTGCGACAAAAAGCCATTTCACGGATCAATAGGCACGAAAGCATATTCGATAAATTAAATTTAGTACGTACGTGAGTGAAAACGCAGTTCCGGAATCGAGTATGTCTTGATTAAAACGGTTATAAATCGACATTTAAATTATGATTTGTAGTTCTGTGATGCATGTCGATAGATTAGTCTTGAAACCTGAAAGTGAGTGGCCAGCGTTTCGTGTTCGCTGGATACCTGTATTGAGCCTAGCCAGTTGACAAATGGGCCTCGTCAGTCGGACGCTGCCTAAGCATTATCTACCTTTACGTGCATTATAATAATAATAATATAATAATATTTTTTGGGACACTTTTTTAGAAAATTAAATATATTTTGTTACTAGCTATGTAATGTTTCTCCTTGCCAAATTATATCAAAATCTGTTCAGCAGACAAACAGATAAACCAACAACTTTTGCATATAAAAATAAATAATAATAAATAAATGGGACATATTACACAGCACCATCTAGTCCCAAACTAAGCAGAGCTTGTACTGTACTAGACAATGGATATAATACTTATATAATTTTTTTTTGTAAATACATACTTATAATACATAAGAAACACCCAGACAAACACAAATAAGTACTCATGTTTAAACCACAGACGTCGTCATTATCAATATTGTTCACCTAGTAAATACCTAATACATTACGAAATCTGATGTCAATTGAATAATGGAGCGTCTTTTCGGATTCTTCTCCATTGGATCAACCGTACAATTAGATTCGGTAACTCTTCATAAATGTATGTTCTTGATAAAAGCTCATATATAGTAAAAAAATAAAAACTTTTGAATCTGAAACTGCAATCTTAGTAAGTTCGCCCTAGTACAAGACAAGTACAAGTGCCTATAGCTGGTAACATGGGTACCTACTATTGTTTTGTTAGATATTGTCATTTTTTCATTTGTATTGCTGGTGTACAATAAATAATAAAAAAATAAATACTCATTGTACGCAGCCAACTCTAACATTGGTAATTTAATATTATACTCTATCTAACACAATATCCAACCTCGTTTTGTTACGTGAGTTGGAGAACTCGCGGTTCAAGCCTGTGGTTTTTCCACCAACTATAAAATACTATATTTTTTATGTCTACTGTTATTTCTGGCAAATAAAATGGATATCTCCTACATTCATATATCTCCTACATACATTTTTTTGGTACACCTAAATGTAACTAATGAAAAGGGACGTTGTATGGCTAGAAATTTACTACTCTGTTTTTGGATTTTAATAAGGAACTTGGCGAACATTTATTCCCGTAGTTTTTAAGTTACGTATATGTGGTATATTGTAATAAATACTTAAGTGAACACATTCCGTTTATTTTTTTTTTGTTAAACCACCAAATATACTTGTCTAACGATATTGTATTAGCTACCTACATTATTATTGTTTATTTGTAAGAAAGCCCGCGGATCATAAATAATGTCCGAATCGCAACAGAGTACGAGATAGCACAAAAAGTGATACAAAGGCGAAGCATTCGATACCTTTTCGTAGAAGACGAGGAAAGAATTCAAATTTAAAAGTGACTTTGGGACGCTAAAAATTTTACAAAATAAAATAAAATAAAGACAAAGTTGACCGACGTCCAATGCTATTCCAAGTGTGTCAGATAGCGAAAATATCGTGAGATTTTAATTAATTTATATTTCACCTAACTTGTTTTGTTCTTCTCTAAGAACAAAACAAGTTCAAAGCGGCAAACCCAATTATTGCTATAACCAACAGACAAACACAAAAGCGATAGCGTATAAAGACAAGCGCGGTCTTCATTCAAAATGCGGATAATTGACAAATAAGATTTGATAGTCACTAACTGGAGCGTGAAATTTAAATCAACGACAACAAACAATTCCACGGCCATAATAGAAACGAATGCCAAACTTCAGAACTCCATTAAACCCGGCATCCAAACTTCCCATTTGGGCGCGCGAGCAAGCGCGCTCAACGCAGAAATGTATATTTTATTCATCTCTACAACATGCCGCGCCTCCACGATTGGTATCCGATAAAACTTCACTAAGCAAAAATAAGCAACACGAATAAGTGTACCTGTCACTCGGCCCTTGTTCTTGTTTCTAAAATTTGTATAAAATATTCCGAAGTGGCAGCGACACCGACAATGGTTTCTGTGGCGAACACAGAATGAATAACATAAAATGGTCCCAAAGAAAATGATATTTGAATTTCAATGCAAACTTGATCTAATAAGAAACAATCGGATTTTTTAAAATAATTGTGAGACAGATAGTAAATATTGCATTTATTTTTCTCTTCTGCAACTGTTTCAATTGCTATTATGATAAAGTCTCCGGTGCTTGCTATTTTCCAAATTCCTAATGCTTCAGTAGCTTATGACTATTTCGTATTAACGTAACCTAACTAAGCGTCCCACTCTTGGGTTGCGTTAGCTTGAAACAGTCAATTAAATTATTGTTTTAAACATAGCTCGTTATAATGAGTATGCTTTACTCTGTACAAAAAATCCTCTAAATGAATGTATCTCCTTTGGAGCGCCAAATACAACACATAACCAAACATCCAATGTTATACTGAGAACCACATTAATCCTTAATTCCTTACATTTTAAGACACACCACGTTTCTTCGAACACAGTTCGACAATACGTGTCAGTCATTCCATTAATGTCTCGATTTCCTAAAACAACGCAACTCGCGGCCTTTGAAGAAATATTTGACGCTTCGGCGACAGAGATGTTTTCTCACGTGTTTAGATTTTGATCTAATCGTGGGAAAAAGGTTAACATTATGAATTACATATTATTTTAGTCACTTATCATACGATCAGAATAGGCATTGACTTACATTTATGAACATATTAGCAAATCCAGATGTGTGAATTTGATACAAAGAGCGGTTTGTCTAGCACAGACTGTCGTAGCGGGCGGCGGACGGTGTCCGGCGTCACAATAGCACAATTAAAATGCCAACAAGTCCGGTTGCCAGCCCAATCCAATTACAGTGGACACCGATTCCAAAGAGTAATTGGAACTGAGACTATACGGGAGCCGGCAAAATACATGGAAGGGAACGCGCCAGGAAGGACTTCTGTCGGCAATTACTATTTAACCCAAGTGACTTTATATACGTACTTCAGCACTAACATACATGATTAGATTTACTTTCCATTAGCTTGTAAAATGTAGGGACATTTTTATCTTTGAATCTCTTGTGATTCTTACTAAATTGCAATATATTACACAATAAAGAACATCGAAGATTGAATGTTTACGGAAAACTAGCAGGGACTTTTAAGTTTTATACTGCTGCTTTTCCTCTAGTTTAAACTATCACAAAGGCAAATAACTTCAGCGGCCTGGGAGAGCGCGGCCCAAAGCTGCTGGCTGTTTGTCTCTACCTGCTGATCGAAAAGGAAACAATGTTAAACTGTAAAACAAACTGCTTGCTACGCTTTCAGTCTGTTCACTTCAGTGCACGTGTACAAGCTATATAAGCCGGGACACAAACTAAAGGTTAAACTAAATAGAAACGGACACAAGACCGTCAATAAAATCAGACGGAGCCTTACAACCCGATCAAGAGTCTAAAAACGCAAAAGAAATCTAATTTTACTTTCATAGCCAATGGAATGAACTGAAAGGCATTTGGATAACATTAATAAAATTATTCGTAAATACTTTACATATATTCACACAGGAAACCCTACTTTCGATATCGGCTCTTTTCGAAATCTTAACGACAATGCACTAATTCCAAGATTAAATTCACTGGAGCATTTCATTGCCAGGACAAGATTTTTAAATTAACCTTACTCGTACAAATGAATCAAACGTTCCACAATACGATTTATTGAACATTATCGTTACGAGATATGCCTCTTATCTACTCAATTACTTTAAATAATTTAAGCATACACTGTAATGCCGCGGCCGAAGAATACACCGACCAGGCGCGGTGCGACGGCACATTAAATTCAGTCGAATGTACGGGTTATCAGCTGTTTCTTATAAATTAATTTAAATTATAACAGTAGATCATTCGACGGCTATTTATTTAGAGGAGGTACTTAACGGCATGTTGTGGTCGGCAGGGTGACAAATTAAGATATGTTAATGGGTATTAGCGGTCACTGGTCCTAAGGGATGTTGAACCGCATTGACCTTATTCAACTTCCTTGTGGTAATCATTTAAATAAACTGGGCAGACAGCACAGAGGAGTCAGTATATGCCAAAAATAAATCTGACACAGCGAGCGCAGAGAAAACGGACTGTCGGATTAAAATGGGATTTTGAAAAAAATACGAGACATCCGCGGTATTGTAGGCGTTACTTTAAATGTATTTTCGCATTGTTGGCAATTCGCGCGGGCATGTGGTACGTAACATAAATATCGAACACAGTGGGCACGCTCCCGAATGCAATCGACGGTAAATAAATCGGTGCGCATCTTTTTAGTCGGACGATGTCGGTAGGCCCCCGGCGGCGCCGTGCAGTAAATTGCACCGAAAAAGAATGAGCCAATATGGCAGCCGTATCGAACAGTACTAAGTTACGATCGGGCACGACATGGGACGCTAAGTGGCCTATCGTGTTTTCAAAAATTCAAAAACCGGGATTGTCGTTTAGGGAAAAACACACAGGGATGGGCGGTTGAGGCCACCCCATTAATCAGGCTTAAAGGGGTCACGAACGTGACGTCTACAATGCCATGGCGCCGAGACGTTTGGACGCCGAGCGGTGGCTTTACCGTACCCAAATATCTTTATCATCATGCTCCGAGACTTTTCCCAATACTATCTGGTTAGACTGGAAGTCAACCGCAACATGGTCATTTCAGTCTATCGGTATTGCCTAGAAATTTGGTTACGGAGGTATGATGGCAGTCTGATATTCAGCCGCATCTGGTTAGGCTGAAAGCCGAACCCAACATAGTTGGGAAAAGACTCGGAGGATGATTACCTATATCCTGAGGATAGGCTGGTTATCAGGCTTGGGTTTCTGACTACCACTAACGATTGTCATAGCTGTTTTCGCATGGCAACTGGGACCGACGACGTTACGTGCTCTCCGAGGCAAGGAGGGTCTCGATGTTTTAAGAATGTTCCATCCAACCCATCCACAGACTGACCGCGATTAGCGCAGCTAAACCTTGCAGATCGGTTGATCAGCAGAGTTAGAAAGATCCCTGAGTACCTATCCTCTCTATAATCTAGAAGCCACCGGCCTGGATCCCTTCTGTGATGAAATTTTCCTTTCCACTAAAAATTATAATTTTATACGTCACTACGCATTGGAAGCGTAAAATATTGGAGTGAGCGTCAGAAATACATAAAATGAAGTGTACCTACTTACTTCATTTTATGTATAGTTTATTCTATGTGCAATAATAAAATATCGTATAAGCATCGAACTAATAATGAGATATTGCATTCTGAGTAGGTGAGGCACCTACAACTAATAGTTTACAACTTACCTCTGCTTAAAGAACGGATGAAACTCACAGCATGAGAAAAAATAACATAATATCGTTAAAGAGGCTACATTCAGCAATTCCTATGTTATCATCTGATGATGATAACATAGGAATTGCTGAATGTAGCCTCTCATATCATATCAGCTAAAAGAGGGCCACTTCTGAACAGAGCTGAACAAAGGACTCCTCCATAGTCTTCCATGAGGTCCGGTTATATGCCGCTTGCATCCAACGATTCCAGCGACCTATGTAATCAATTCATATTTGGAACTATAATTATAAATCCATCAAGAACTGCCGGCTGTCCATTTCCCACACAGCTGTCTACTTCTATAAGACTCATAATAGTGATAACCACATATGAATATTATGAACGTGATCATCGTATATGGTCGCTTCAGTTCAACTGAACTGAGCCAGAAGTTCGTTAATCCACCGAGGTTACATACAAAGGAAACTGCGGTGAGCCTGAAAATTAAGTTGGCTCGCTCTATTGCCTTTAAATTAAACCAGGGCTCTACTGAAACTGTACTTATTACAACAGACATTCAAAAACCTTTGAACTTTTTGAGAGGTTTGTGTTAAAATAAATGTTTTAACTTCGAACATGAAATATTTGTTCGTTTTATGTTTAGGCATTGCATTATTTCGAGACCACATCAAAATGGTTCTGGCGCTTTTCATAATTTTACTCTACTCATACTGGCGTTGTTAATATGTTTTCTATTAAAGTTGTTTATTCCACGCGCAACATCGTCTGCTCATATCTAGACCAAAGTTAGGTTTCGAGGGTTTATCTCATGTCCCTCGAGATTTACGAGATATATCGAGAAAAGTTCTTCGCTTGACTTCAGACGTATATATCGTCGTTATTATGCTCATAAATGAACAATTCTTACTGTTCGAAGAGATGTAACAGAACTGGTATAACTCTTTCAAGAGAAAGATAAAACATAAGTAGAAGATGATGTAGGTACCTATCTAACTTGGATCTAAAGCAGTACCGAGTGTTGTTAAATATGGAAACGTGTTTGATTTGTTCCTTAGGCATCATTCCTAGAAAAAGTTTATAATATCGTTTTCAAAACAAAGACGAGGGGCTATTGCCTTCCGTGTGAAAGGTACCTTAACTCACAACTATCAGAGTGGCGGGCGGTCGCGTCGTCGTGTCTTGTAACAGTAATTCAGAGGTGATTTTTCCTCGCCGCTTCCGCACCTCTCAAAGAGGCAACGAGGCCGCGAGACGGTGATAATAATATTCAGGACCCTCTCAAATTGCTCGGACGTGTGCCTGATTTCGACGAAAATTGCCGCCTTGTAAAATTGGAGCTTTAAATGTTGACCTTTTCCTATAATGATAGGACTGTCGAGATGCTCTCGAGTACTGTTGACGCAACTTGTGATGTTTACTTAAGAAAAACTTTAAATAAACATATGTACCTACTAATAAATGAAATAATTGCAAATCAGCGTTCACATGATGGGATGGGGCGATACTTGCAGACCACTCGTAAATTTACAAGTCGCGATGACGGCCCAGGGCCCGGGGCGCATCGTGACCCGACTTCGTCTGCCTCACTTGGCATTATTTACGATTTTTATTATGCCGTAAAAATGCGCGAATTCTTACCGCGAGGGCACGCCTCGGTCGCACGTGGATCCACGCGTCGATAGCCACTTCGTGAGCGCCGCGTTACCGTGTATAAATCTGAAGACTTCAGACGGCAAGTTTCAAAAAGAATAACCCAGCCTCATTGGTGTGATAATTTAAATTAAAGAAGAATATTTTATCTGAGGAGAAAGACCAAAATATCACAATGACATATTTGTAATGCGTCCCCCGCTAGTCTAAAAGGCAAAGCGGAAGGAGTGCCTCGTTGTTTCTCATTGCATGTCTGATTATAGTTACAGAAAGGGGTAAGAACTGTCAGACACTGCTATGCTTGTTTCGTAATATTTCAAAATAAAAATGAGTTTGTAGTTGACTTTCAGGCACTCCAATGTAGCACAATACTTATGAATTATATAAATATAGTTTTATTAAAGTCCCTTAAAGACCGGATACCAACTTCACTAGAATTACATTTTCGCAACCAACAAAGCTTTTACTCTGTCACAATTCATTGTGGCAACCATTTACACTTAGTCGTTTTGCATGTTCATTGTTTAATTTTAAAGTATCTTTGTTCACATTAGAGTTGGAAAATGTTAAGTGTAGGTACCATATCCTATCTACATATGACCCATTTAAGTAAGTAAGTGGTATGTGCACTTGAGTCTAGCAAGGACTGGGTTGTGGTAAGAAATAATCGGATAGAGTCATAAAACCTTAAGGCTTCCAAGTCATATGAAAATCTGTGGCCTTTCGATAAAAGTTTTTTAGCAAAGGTGCGGACAAACGGTAAGACCTTTTTCCGGATCGTCAATACGGCACGGAATGGCGAATAGAAGCTGTAACGATAGTTTGAATAGAGAACGCTGCTTGTTTACAATAGCTGCGGGTAGTTCGTGAGCCGCTCTCCATTTAGATGGGAAGCGCGTCGATACTGCGTGCGACTACGGCGGTCATATGAACCACCACCTCCGTTTGAACTCTCTATCCTGTACTAGACGAAACATCAAGTAGAGAGGTTCAGGTAAACGAAAGGGTGTCAAGGGTTCTTGTTGAGTTGGTCGCTCACTGCCAACGCCTCTGTTATGGAACTTTATGGAATGAAGTGCGTTTTAAACGGTCTTTGATGTTCGGTTTCGCGCTCTTAGCGTGTAGTGGCTCCCGAGAGGCGAGCAATAACAACATCGAGGGAAGTGCGCGCGGTCGTAACATACGCTTAACGGGACACGCATGTAAATGTGTTTTTGGATATGGTATCATTATTATTACTACTGATTTGTAAGTATCACAATGTAATAGTCGATTTAAATTAATTACAATAGCTATCGTAAATGGTACATGACTCGTTACTTATAACGAAGCAAATCCTGAATCTTTTAAAAAAATATTTTAAGCTTTATTAGTTCATATTAGTCTTTATTGAAGAGATAAATATATATATAGGCATAGTGGGGGTATTTCCACTTAAATTGGAGCTGCTCGACTAACACTGCTTTGAGTTGTGTGTAACGGTGAGCAAGGTTGCCAGTGCCCCACTAGGAAACTTTGTGTTGGCAGTTATTGTAGGTAGTTGTAGTCGTTGCAGACAGTTGGCATTCCTTTTTCGTTTTACAGGGTCGGCAACGCGCAAGTGATACCCTGGTGTTACAAGCGTCTATGGGCTATGGTAAATGCTTACCATTAATCAGGTGGGCGGTATACTTGTTTACCACCTTAGTTATATAAACTAAGGTGGTAAACTTGGTGCCTCAACTCAATCAAATACAACAATACATTTTGGCCGGGAGATAAATCTTGTCTCGAAGAAGCATATTCATTCTGAAAGATATTAAATTTTTAGATATCACATTTTCTGCAAACTGATGTGGTTTAAAAAATTACTACCTAATCTTAAAAAAAAAGTTTTTTTGAATATAAGGGATACTACAGATGATAACAGACCTAGTTCTAGGTTTGGAGTTATGGAATGCGATCGTTATACGCCAAATAATAATTTATTTTTAGATTATTAAGTATATTGTGATTGATCATAAACTTTTAAGAGTTTAACAAGCTGTCTTATATATAGGTACATTTATAATTAAGTACATACGTATGATCACTGAAGTTTTATGAGTCGGGGTTGTCACTATTTAGCCACACTAGAACAGAAAAGTTATTCACTTAAATAATTTTAAAATCTTAACATGGAAAATGCCAAAAAGATAGAAAAGTTATTGTTATTTATTACATACTCCATTCTCATAATCTACTATCCCTTTGTATTTCAAGAAGAACATTCTTCAAGAAAAACACAAATTATTTAATTTCACACGATTTTAGGGGCCTAGTCCTACCTATAAGTTCAGTGAAACTAAAATTGAATGGTTCCGTTAAATTCGTGCTAAAACATTACACTTGATAAACTGATATAAATCGCTTGGAATATAAACCAAGTGCCATTACTTTTAATGACAGAATTTCTTTTAATCTGCGTGGACGAGAAATGCCTTACAAATCACAGTTAAATAAATCTCACGAGATGACCTATAAAATGTGCTGGAAGTAATCTCGTTAAAATCCTTTGCGGGTAGTTTCGAAACAAACGATTGAGGGGAGCCGGCGGAGGGTGGACGACATTTGTGAAGCATCTGATGATGTAGCGGTCGTACGTAATTAAATGGGACGTTCTCATTTCACTCGCGACAATTTACGTGAAGATTTTAAGTCCTTACAATAACACTTAAAAATTTCCCGTTGAGTCAAATAATTATGTCATATACCTTGTGACGACCAAGACATGAAAAGTTCGGATTTCGATATTTCTTAATTTGTCTCTTAGAGAAATAATTGATTGATATGAAGAGGTTTGTTGTATAGAGTGTTTCTCGTTCGTTTAGTTCGTGAGTTAATTGTTTCGAAACTGAACTATTCATAGCATTTACTTTATTATTTATATTCTTTGTCTTTGTATGGCGAAAGTTTCATTTTTAATACCTACAAGGAACTTATAGCGGAGCTCCCTTAGTGACTATTTTCATCTTTATCAAATCTTTATATTGGTATCTTTAACTTGAGCATTGATTCCTGAGTTATTAATAATATTATTTGTAAATATACATAAGTCCTTTGTTACTTCCTTTTAAAGAGGCCTAAGAGAGAATAACTATGTATTTATATAATTACATTAAATTAATACAGTAACGACAAACGAAGAAAAAAATGTTTAAAATCCGAAATAGCAATTTTGTTACTGTCTATACCATCATGCTATCACGCCTGTATTCCCCAAAAGGTTAAGGCAGAGATGTACAGACGCCAGCGGGTCAAGCTATTCAAAACTGTAACATTTTCCCAATTGAAATTGAACGGTTGGCAGTCCACTACTGCGTTTCTCTAGAAACTTTCTGCCTAGCACAACTAAACTGTGGAATGAACTATTGCCTGCAGTATTTCCGGACCAATATGACCTTCAAACCTTCAAGAAAAGAGCGTACTCCCTTTTAAAGGCCAGCAACGCGCTTGTAACTCCTCTGGTGTTGCGGGTGTCCATGGGCGGCAGAAATCGCTTACCATCAGGTGATCCGTCTGCTCGATTGCCCCCTATCACATAAAAAAAAACCTTATAATTTTGTATTAAAGTTTAAAATCTATCAAAGAAATTGGACAGATTGGGGTAGCTTGATGTGCTGGCCTCTGTACTTCTATACACCTGTTTGCCGTTTAGTTTTAGTTTGCCGGTATATTTAGGATATTGTGTATTGTAGGTACCCGTAATAAGTCTGTGATGAAATTGTTTGGTCATAAAAGCTTCATTGTTTGCTATCAGTTTGCGGCTTCCTAACAACCTATGGTTTAGCAGCACTTATCCTACATATGATAAGGACATATGATAAGAGAGAAGAAAGAAAAATGGACAAGACTAATTACAGAGTGGTATCCGCTAGACAGCAAAAGAAACAGAGGTAGACAGTCCAAGAGATGGGAGGATGACTTCCAGAAAATAGCGGGTCCAACATGGACTCGAACAGCAAAGAATAGGACAGAATGGAGATCTTTAGAGGAGGCCTTTGTCGGAAGACAAGTTAAAGATTAAAAAGAAAAGAAAATCGTTTACCGACCATTAAAACAGATGCAAAAAGTTTATTTTTAATTATTAATAAATTTAAATATATTAACTTAAGGTCAATAGTATTTTAGTTATTTAAGTAATAATGTTAACTAATTTCAACAATAAAGGCTTATTTATTTATTGATTTATTATTTTATCCTATATATTTAATAACAGATGGATGAAAGGCGACTAACAAAAAGGATTTATATGGCGAATGTCAGTGGAACCGCCGAGAGGGGACGCCCTAGAAAAACTTATACCGACCTTATTGGTGAAGTTCTTCAAAAAGGTCAGGTGCGTAGTACTCGCAACCGGCGTGTATGTATGACAAGAAGTATGAATGTGGTCGAAGCGAAAGAAGTATGCAAGAATCGTAGCAAGTGGCGTTCTTTAGTTTCTGCCTACCCCTATGGGAAAAAGGCGTGAGTGTATGTATGTATGTAGGTATATTTAATAACGTCCACTGTTATCCAATTAACAGGTTGTATATAAACCATCCCGCTAAAACACTTCAAACCTGCCGACGACATTTAAGGTGATAATAAGAATACCAGATACCTGTTTGTTTCAAAAGCAGATACCCGTTACAATGTGCTAAATACGTAGAGCATACTGCATAATTTCTCTAGGAACAGTTTATTAGGTAATAAAATTGCCAAGGAATCAAGATTGACGACTTGACGGCTTTTATATTACGTCGCGGCATTAATGAGACATTAAAATAGGGTCTTTTAAATGCTCCGATATATTTGCAACTAAATTAGCATAATAATTGTTTGAAAGTTAAAGTTATTATGAGGTTCAAACGAGCGAAGAGTTGTGGAATCCTTAACATTTAGTACATATAAAATAAGTGTTAACGACCTTAGAATGGTATTGTCTGATTTTGAGCATCAGTACTGCATGGATACGAATTTTAACATAACATACCATCACGCCTGTAGTCCCCAAAGGGATAGGCAGAGGTGTGTTAATGTATATCCACAGTTCGCCGATATGTTTTAAGTCCCATATAATAGCAGGTGAGCCTATTGTCATTACCAGCCTCCGTATAATACATAATTATCCAAACTCCGAGCTGCTAATGAGAATTTCACAGAAAAACCTAATAACACTTTGTTTGACCTGGGAATCGAACCCAAAATCTCTAGCGTAGCAGTCGCGCTTAGGACCACTTAGGAAGCAGTGTCGAACGAATTTTTATAATTTCCTTAACACATACTAAGGCTCCATAGTAACTATTTGAGGTCAAGATATTATTATTATTTTATACGGTCATAAAAACAATTATTATGGTGACTCCTTGTATCGCCCTTCGCCATTTCGTTCGTTATAAATTATTTAAGAACAGTACGTACGTAAAGTTAGAATTAAAAAAACATCTAATCCTATTTTTTTTATTCCCGTGCGAATTGTAAAGGTGTTTGTTTTAAATTTTCTTTAAAAAATGTGTCCAAGTTTAAAGATTAAAATAATAATAAGATCCCAAGAATTATTTCCGTATTAAAATTTTTATTAAATAATGGCAAACGTTCATTATAAGTTCTAAAAATATCTTCATTCTAGAAATGGAGGCTTAGTGAATTGAGAGCACACCTATATTACATTGCAGATACTCCACAATCTATTGACTAGAGCTCCTGTTCTATAATTTACCTACCATTTATCCAAGTGCCCGTTTGTTTCTTATTAATAACAAACAAACAAACTTAAAGTAGTACAATAAAAGCAATTTCTTACAGACAACTATTGGATGGATACAAGTAAAGATAAATGGGCAGTTGGCGGTGTACTTATATGGCATACGCATAATTTTAAATAAAAACTAGTACTGTATTAATTAAAATTACATATTTGACAAATAATTATTATATAATAGTACCTAAATAATAATCCGTATTACGGTGACACCAGCGCTATCAGTTCCTATCTTTCAATTACTTAGTCTTTTTAAAAAAAGTTGTATAGTAAACTAAGAAAACACGAACTATAATGGATTAAAACAATTTGTAGCTCGTTAAATATTGAACTGTAGTAATCATGTGGCATGTCGGCCGGTAGTTATGACGTGTGACGTCACATAAGGACCAGTCCGAGCGGACAGACTAGTCTAGCAACTTTTTAACACAAGTCTGCTTCGAGAACATATAGAGTTTGTTGCATGCATGTTTCTTGTAACAACAGAGGCAGCAGATACATTCCGAATCAAAAAGTTTGATTTAATAGCGGTCAGCCCATGCTTCTGAATGGCGCCCAACAGGACGGATCAAGTATAGTATGGTGACGTATTTGTATGAAATTATAGAATCAGATCCGGATCCAAGACTTGGAGATTTATTGCAGCACTCGGTACAAACCACAATTACAAACGATAAAATATACGAGTACATATATATACAGAAAACAGTATTAGTCTGTATGATAAAATAATCTTGATCATACCATCACGCCTGTATTCCCCGAAGGGTTAGGCAGAGGTGTACTTATGTACACCCACATTTCGCCGGTATGTTTAGGTCCCATGTAATAGGGGGCGAGCCTATTGCCATTAACCGGGCACAAATCCAGACTCCGAGCTGCTACTGAGAATTTCATAGAAAAACCCAATAACACTTTGCTCGACCTGGGGATCGAACCCAGGACCTCTAGCGTAGCAGTCGCGCCTAGGACCACTAGACTAATGAGGCAGTCTTGATCAATCCAAATAATAATTATAATAGTGAAACAGAAGTCTAGAGCATATTCTACTTCCCTAACAAATGGGTAGGTACCTATTTCCTTTTAGTAGTTTTATTGATTTTCCTATATTATAATGCTTTATCATGAGATCAATTCAAAGATTAATTCTGATCATGTAAGTATACTACACTAATTATGTAAACAAATACCCTTGGAGTTGCTGCGGGTGCGTATGGTAGTAATTAAAAACAAGTTTCTTAATACAGCACAAAAACAGTGTTCCTAGAAAGAGTCTATACTTAATAGTTTCAGGATGAATAAATGTCTTGACTACTTATCACTTTGTATAGTTGTAGTCTTCAGTGATAGATAACGAATAACAGTAAAGACCAGTAAAGATTCACAGAAGATAAACGCAACAAAAATTCCAGCAAGATACTCGTACAACACTCCGCTACTCACTCCACCTATTCCGAGTACAGTTGTAAGTTGTCAAATAAATTCGGAAGATTATCACCCCTACTAAATCTGTGTAAAATTTTCCTCTTCTTTTACGATCAGTGATAAAGTTTATTTTCCAGCTCTTAGACTTTAAGATAATCTGGAAGGCGTAACCGTGAAAGCTTTGATATTTATTGCAAACTTAAACAATTAAAAGCTATCTACAATTGAAACGGTACGAGGTCCGGCACTTGCTTCTAGTTCATAACTAACTGAGAGCCGTTACAATGAGTGACCGAGGGAGCCGCATTCTGAGCGGGCGAACGCGGGGGGAGGGGTGGATGCTGAGGGGCGGGGTGGGGCGCAGCACGAGCGCGCCACCTCGTAAATCTGAACAGCCCGAGGCACGGACCTGCCTCTGAGTACATCGTGGTGCGAAGCTACTTAGCAACTAGAGACAGTACCCAATAAATTCTCTATAGGTGAAAGTTATTATACTTGCCGCATAACGTGTACGGAACTTGTTGTACACTAATCGCTCGTTTGTGGTTAGAGTTTGTTTCTTAAAGAAAAACTCGAGTCGATAAGTATCTGGAACCATTTACGGCCGCGAGCCATATTACAGTGGTTATTTTTTTCATGTTACCTACCAAGCAAACATTTCTTTCTCAACATAAAATCTTTGCTTTTCATTATAGATTTTTCAGTAAGATTTCAAAATGATACAATAAAAATAAATTCAGTAAATCGCGCTTTTACCGCATGAAATCTTCATTTTTATGACGTAAACAAAACGGCAATGCTAAGTCCAGTATCAGCCGGTGTAACACTTGCATTTCCCACATTCAAGCATTGTACAAGTGCAAGCGGAATAATAGTGCACCTTTTCAATTATTGAAATAATAGCGAGTTATTGAAACAGTCGCAGTTTAGATCGAGGGATTGTGCACTGGCCGTGTTTACGACGTAGGCCGTGCGGCACAGATTTATAGAGCCTCCGTGTCACCTGCCAACCGCAACACTAAGGCTGTCCCGTAAACAATACCGAATAATACAACTGAATTTGAAACCTATTGCATCCAGTGCAAGGTTTATAATATTAAACGAAGCAGTAGTCGATTATAAGGTTGCCACTTTCCTGAGATACGAATTCTATCACATATAGGTATAGTACATACTTTTGAATGAATGACTTTGGTTTCAATGGACGTCCATTTTTCGATGTGATTTTCATTAAATATTTTAATAGAAATTCCTTTAGAATTATAGCAATATTCTTCCAGTCATAAAGCAAATTTATTTCAATGAATACACAGTAATACATGGTATACTTTACGTTTCAGTTTTAGGTAGGTTTACATAGATTTTAGTGGACTGGAACCAACATCAACCCTATCCCGTGAGAAGTGGCCGGCCATGAACGGCAGGACAGCCGATACGGCGGCCACCGTGACAGCGGTATTGTTCCGCGACGATACAACACCGGTGCTAATTTATACCCGATAGTGGCATCTTGTCTAACTCGATCTTGCCTAGACCTACTTAAAAATAAAACTTGAGACACTATTTTCTATAAATTTTCCGATAAAACTGATCTATTGTTAGAGAAACCACAATAGCTCCCTATACAAATTTTTTATTGAAAGTATATAAAATGCCAATATTATCTATAAGCATTTTACTAAGGACAAAGTTATTTCGGAATATCCTTAATTTAGCAATATAGTTGAATTTGTGCAAACCAATGACAATTGGCACAAATACTTAATTATAAAATTATTGTGAAGAGCTAAGACTGAGATCGCAATACGATAGACTATCCTCTCTCTCTCTATTCCTTTATCGTTAGAAGCATAAGGTCGAAGGTGCTCGACCGGCTTTGCCAATTGTACGTATCTCTCAAGAATGTAACCTAGAAAGGCATCGACAGTAAGATGATAGGAATGTATGAGCACGGTCACAATACATAGAACAATGTTAATTAATATGTCGAAAACATAATTATCATCATGAGCCCATATACTGTCCCACTGCTGGGTCTCCTCTCAAAATGAGAACGATTAGGCTATAGTCTACCACGCTGGCCTAATGCGGGTTGGCAGACTTCACATGCCAGAAAAACTCTCTGGCATGCAAGTTTCCTCACGATGTTTCCCTTCAACATTTAAGAGAGTGATAAATAATTTATGAATACGCATATGATTTCGAAAAGTCAAAGGTGTGCCTTGGATTCGAACTAGAGACCTTTGACTTGGCAGTCCAATGGTCATATCAGTAAGCTATCACTGCTTAAAACTGGTGAAAACATGACTTTATCTTTATGTAAGTAAGTATGTATATACATACCAAAAAAGTAAAGACAGCATAGTAAGAATAGTTTAGACGAGAAAAGTCATGGGAAATCTCGCAGCGATCCCTAACTCCCGAAAAGATAAGGAAATAGTTTCAGATGTGTTACAAACAAAAATGAGACAAAATTGAGTTTGGAATACGGAATCACGCCAAAATCAAATTTCGTTTATATGACAAACATGTCTCGTACATAGCCGCTGACATTTTATTAGCTCAGGGTTCGTATATAGGGAGTATGGGGACATCAAAGGAGGTGTCATCGCTGGCGCGGCACTGTTTACGTGTGGTGAATATCGTGATACACCACGCTCCGCCGCATGATGTATGTAAACAAATTTGCTAAATTTTGATTAGATCAAGCACGGGGTACGCGACTAAAATAATAGAGGTTCATGTCGTCGCGTCAGACTTCTAAACCAACGCTGGTGTGAAAACCGTCTGAAAAGATAATCGCATTTAAATTTCGTAGCGTTCTTATATTTAGTTACAAGGCAAAAATGTTACAATTATCAATATGGAACCGTTACATTATGATACATCAATATCATACGTAATGTTCAAATAATAATAGATTCTAATTAGTACGGAACTGTCCCAAATTGCAATTAAGACAATGACAGAGTTTCCGAATTAGTCACCGGTCAGGACAACCGACATCGACTGACAAACACCAGATAGTCCGATCAAAGGAGCAACTTTGTGCTAATTCGGACGTTTCCCATCGAGCTGAATGCTTAGCTTACACTCAATCTGTTCCCTTAAACAATTGGCTTCAACACAGAAATTTGGTAGACGCCAAGGATTGTTAAGTATTTCAAAATTATATTAGTATGTTTATGCATAGATCAGTTTTAATATACGTACCTCCACAATGCCAATATATTATCATATTTTGATAGGACTTGGAATAAACTGACCAGCTTCAAATAACAAAATAAAAATACAAGAAAACAAAATACACTCCCCGTGTGCCTAGTTAAAATGCGAAAATACGGCAACATTTCAGATTGGGTACATTAAACTTTATACGGATGTCGCTAAATTGGACTGTTGGTTAGTTTGTTCTTTGCCAAGTTTTTTCCTGTCCAGTCGTCGAGGGCCGGGGGAAATGGTCGTGGACCGGGTAATTGTGTTAAAACTTTCATCAGGAAGTGTGAAATTTTGTGGAAACAGCGAGGCCAATGTAACCGCCATGCCACCTACAAGTTTAATTTGTTTCAAAACTGCGGTGGGACATAACGGCAACAGTAAAAACTCAGCGTTTTTCAAAATGCCATCACACAAATTCTGAGTGCAAGGCGTTAGTAGATATACCTACTTTTTATTCATAACGCTCACGGAGAGCCACTTGAAAACATAGCAATGAATAAGCAATTACACATGACGGACGACATCAATGACACTTAACACTCAATTAAAAATGAAATAAATAATTCATACCCTACGCAGGTTGTATTATTTTTATTCAATGAGTAGGGCACTGGGAGACACAAAGACTGAATACAAATGTATTTGACACACGTGACTCGACGTGATACTGCCGTAGGACAGCGTGGCGCCACCAACCTTGCAGAATATAATAATGTACGGATCCGATATATACATTACAATAATGTTTGAGATATTCCCAGACGCGATTGTGACTATTCATGTATATCCATGAACGAAGACAATAAAAATTATTGTATATATGTAAGCTTTTTCAAACATTCAAATTATTCAAAGTAAAGCTCTCCGTAACAAGCTAAGTTAAATCTCGAAGACATTTTAAAACTTCTAACTAATGATAATCACGAATGAATAATTGATGAAGCGTTAAATTCGTCGGCTCATTACAATGCGTTATGGAAACGAGCAGGCAATATACCATTATCGCCGAATATCGAAGATGAGCTTAGTACAAGAATCAAACAACACGTCTCCGGCGACTGCCTTATTGGAGTGGAGTCTTGCAGTGCAAAATAATTAAAACAATATGGAAGTGTCAAAGAGCCTGGAGCGGAGTAACAAAGCATGATGGGATGCTACCGTAGTTACATGCCCGAACTCGTGACACGTCCGCCGGCGCACCAAACGGAAGTTATTATTACGAAAATATATGCAAATTACCAGCTCACTGGAAATATCCCTTTTCCAGAGCAGCGGTTTTTTGTTCTCCATGCCGCTGGACTCATCATTTGCATCTTATTATTGGTATGTTTTAGGAGATAACATGTCGAATTTGAATCGTGTTTACCGCCGCCTCGAGCCTCTGCGGGTTGAATAAGAAGTGATTTCACACGAACACGCTGCTGGACTTCGGAGGTGTTTCTATTATCATTCAAAACGCAAAGGTTACAAAAACAATCTCCGTATTAAATCAATGCACGTGAATATAAGACCAAGTCAAAATGTTAATGCATTAATTGGGAACCCTAACCAGGATCAGATTGTTAAGCCTATATAACCGTTTAATCGAAGTTATGCAACGGGCGCATTAACTTTCCATTTTTGGTAAAGCGGACACAATCGTTAAGTCGACTAAAATAAATTTCGTGGGAAGCTTCCTAACTCCTACCGATTATGCTATTGTAAATGCAAATGGTCTCTGCGTGGTTCGTTCAAGGTGTATATTGGTTCGTATAACATTTGTATCGAACACTCGATAATAAAGTTATTGAAAGTGGTAATAAGATTAACGGCTTGTTCGTTGTACGTAAATCACGATGCATTACGTCGCCGACGACAGGAGGCTCGTATCGCATTACAGTGGATTAATTGCAGCTGAGCCGGCTGCGGCGACAACTAGGGCGGGGCTTGCTCTCGCGCATACTACTCAGTGCTCATTTCTGTATAGCATTTTGACTCTAATAATAACTGTGGAATGTTTTTCCTTGGATTTTCGGTTTTAGTTTCAACATTGAGTTGCGATGGTTTCCAGTAAATATCGATAAGGCACTTGAATTACAACCTTAACTCTCGCCTTTGAGTAAATGATATGCTTCATTATCGGGAAGTGTAACGAGCGCGGTCGGATCGCAACAAATCATCGCGACGCGGCGGCCGCGCAGCGGTGCGCCCGCCGCGCCCTGTCGCTCACTGCCAAAATTAATTTCCCGTAAAATCGCTTAAGCGATCTATCTTTTTCCGAGAAAAATAATATTCGTTGAGGCGCACTCAATAATAATTTCTCGTAAGTAAGAAACGCTTAATCTGCATTGTACGAGCACAACCTGTTTATCTCGATATGAATTGAGTCTGCCCACTTGGTCGTACTCTTGAAGGAAATGGCTGGTGCGCAAACAAATTATTAACCTTCCTTATAGGGCGTGAAGTATGTAGCAAGTAGCTGTCTCCTTGCCTTTGATAGACACTAGAGCTTTTTATACTAGACGTCTGCTTCATTAATAACCACCGTTAACATATTCTCATCACATAAATGGTTTGTTTGCTTTTTGCTCATATTTATTATTGTTTGGATAATGAAGCAGTCCGATAATTTAAAAAAGCAGTCAAATTAACGAAACTTTTTTAATTCTTTTAACTGAAATAAATCATGTTCAGGTACCTAATATGCCACAAACTATAGAAACTAATCTTGAAAATCGAATTGGGTACGCTATAAATCAATTATCTCAAGGCCTAAGCTAATATTTTTTTTAAATTGAATACAAATTTTAGTACAATTGATTGAATTGAATTAAAATTTTCATTCAATTTATCGAAAGCCTTTCAAACCTGTAAAACCAAATAAAAGACATAATTCATTGTCTATCCTTTCTAGGCAAATATGGCAAAAATTCCCTTCAAGTTAACAGTGCAGTGTTCTCTGCTAACGAATGGAATGAGAGGACAAAAAGTGTCCGCTCGACTATTCTTAGCTCCCCGACACGCTGCCGCTCGATTAGTCGCTTAGCAGCCACAGAACTACTAATAAAAAAAAAATGCATCTAGATTATTTTTTCCAAATTGCAAAAATAAATACGTCACGTACAAAACTAGTACCGTATTTTTCAGAAAATCCGCATTAAGAAAAGTCACCTTGATATTAATATTAATTTGATCTTACAACGTTACCTTTTTAAGGAATAATGTATACTATTATAAAAAGTCTAGACGTCAAATGATGCACAATTTCTTGAAAAATAACCCTAAACACTTCATAGTTTATATCATCAGGATCTACCTGCTGATAAATAGGTAGACTGATGACTTGGACTGAACAGTTTTTAGGTTTGATGTTAATTACGTGAAGTATCTTTACTAACGCCCTTTTATTCAATTCACTGCTAGTCTCATCCACGCATCTGCATTCAAATAAATATGTTGCCATATCTATTAATTTTATTAGTTCTATTTATTGACGCTATTTCCTCCCGTTCGATGTCCAAGTCAACCAGTGAGAACCTGAATGCACCAGAGGCCTGTACTTGGAAAAATAATTGCCCGACTACTTACCGTACAGTAAATGGTATTCTTACTAAAACTATTCGAAATACCTAAATAAAAAGGCAACATTTAAATAGCTCAGCCTAAGAAGTCCAGTGTAATGAGATAGGCTGGCGAACCGTGGTTGTAATCACCGTTGGACCGTGTGAAATCACTTCAAGGATCCTTAATGGCCGATTGACGTATATGAACAAAGCAATGGTAAAGTAAGATGGACAAAATAAAATGTATTTCAATAATAAATAAGTAACGACGCGTATTATAACATAGTTGCGGAAAAATAGACTAATACGAGAGTTCAACGACATAAAACTAGGCGTCCTATAAACTGCCAAATATGCTTAAGTATAATGCCAAAATATACAGAAATAGGGCAAGAAGAAAAAAGAACTGATCTAAAGAAATAATAACATATTCATCCAACATTAGCCTAATTATAAGGGTCAACGTTCCAAAAGATAATTTCGCTCACATTATCAGGTGAAACAGACGTGAACCTGATCTCGGGGCGGTAGATGAGCGTGATTTATGTGGACCAACGACATTAAATTACATCTAGATCGAACAACGCTATAAATTATCTGTCCGTATTGTAAATCTGCCGCGAGTATCGATGGTCAAATCACTAGCCGAAGCATATCGTAAGTTGATGAGTTGAGTACAGTCTAGGAATATCTGATAATCGTACTTGTATATCAATGTCAAAACATCGATGTAGATTATAGAGCAAATGTTGTTCCTGCTATCAAACGTGTGCTGTATCTAATGAACATGATGTGATCTATTCTGTATTCTGTATTGTAATGAAAAATTACAGAATTTACAACTAAAAATATTTTTAATTTACACACATCACATTGAAATGTATTATTATTGTAAATGTATTGTATGTATTTGATAATTTGAAAAGTAATATCTTCCCACTTTCAGTGGGTTGTGACAGCATTATTTTACATTGCTTTCTAATTTGTTACGTGGTCAAAATAAGATAATATTCCATTTACCTGATTAATAAAACGGGTACGCAACAATTTTAATAAAAGTAGTGCCGTTATGCACGAATCATATTATTATTAACCACTTGGCACTCGTTCTCAATTGCAGCTTATAAGCAAGCAACTTACACAATTTTGATCCATAATTAACACGTAACGGGGCGCTATATGGTGCTTTCGGGCCGTGTGGCGATGAATTCCTGTGCATAGTATACATACGGATACAAATCGGTGACCGTTAAAAATAAATTATAAATAACAAGCGGGCAATAAACGAGGTGTTCGCAGGTCGGAGATGCAGGCAGATAAATCACGGCGGGACCGGCGCGCGCGGCGGTCGAGACCGTCCGTGTGTAATAGTGTAAGTGTTACCAATGAGAAATGTGATGATGTTACCATCTACATATTCAATAGTACTAAATACACGTTGATTTAGCTGTTGGCTGCAATTATTATTTGGTTTATTTTAGTTTGGTCTATTTTATTTTTAGATATGTATAATTTAAAACTCTGTATCGAAGTATCAGTATTATAACAATAACTGTTGTTCAGATTTAGAAACTCAGGAACCCCATTTAGCGTAGCTAATTTCCATTATTATTGAACCTCTTTATATATTGGTTGAATGTCTTAATCTCATGTCAAACAAAGGTAAACCACTAATGGGTTTTTCATGCACCTGTCTTTAGTAAAATAAACTTAACATTTGCAGTTCAACAAAACAGCGTTATTGCAAACATACAAAGCAAACGCGAGCGAAAAAGGTGTTAAAAAATTTGAGGTGTCGAGTGATTTTCAACACGTACCAATTATCACCCAACCGATATCTACATAAAACATTCCAAAACAAACAAACGATTACTTCTTTCATCAATTTCGCGTCATAATGCGATCTTAAGACTGTGGTGAAACATACAAAAATGTGTCACGCTTCGTTTTCTATCGTTAGATCTTAATAGGAAAAAGTTAACTAAATGCCTAGCATAACTTTGAAATATGCTCCGACACTTTTATATCAGAGATAAAGGTGTGAAAAATTATTAAAATTACTCACACCAAGTCTGTTTTTTTTTGTAAAAATAAAATATTCCATACAGCAGGTGCCGCCATCACGGCGCAGGGTACTATGACACTCTCAATTATCAAATTATCGTCATTGGCAACTTGATACTCGCCATAATAGAGGGTTTCGAGCTTTACGCTGGACTTTAAAAAGAACCACGATATTTTATTATTTAAGCATCGCAAAAGCAGTGTAAATACAACGTGGCAGAACCGGTATTAAATCATCTAGAGATGTGTATAATTTATAGACGGTCGAGAAAAATATTTATAGGTGCTATTTTTTAACACATATTATTATGATATGACATGGTTAATTTACATTTTCTTTCAACAAGTCTAAGACGAAATATGAACATAATCCGATTGTTGATGTCATATTCATGAGGCTTCTAGATAATTTGTGCATCTTGTAAATGTCAAGAAAGCAATTTTAGCATCATAATGCCAATATCGTGTTCAACAACCAGATTGCTATGATTATTATACCTACAGTATAAACAAAGTCTTTAGAAGTTATGGTACATACCGTACGTGTCTTCTTCTGATCTTCTGAGTTACGAAAAAATTTACTTGAAGACTTAAAATTAAGTTGAATATTTTATTTTAATCTACCTCTGTATATTTCCAAACCTTATCGTGGGGTTTAAACCTCAACTTATCAAAAAAACACCGAATCCGAACAGAATGACTTCCGAATGTAAATAATTGGCGCAACAGGTGTGATATAAATCTCATACAAACGAGGTGGTGATTAAGACGATCGTATATCAAGTGTTAGCGGCTCACCACACGCGATGCTCTACCTATTCGCGGACAGCCACCTATAGGTATTATCGATATTAAAAGAGGAATATGAGAAAAGCAACAGTAATCCTATTCAAGTAAAAGTACATCATTGGTTTATGATACCTATACTCGCGTGTTGATAGTAATAAACTTGCAGACTGTGTTAAATCTAATTTATGGGTACTGACAACTAGACGGACAAGTAGATCATCATCATGAGATTATACTTATAGGTAAGTACCTACCTTAGACTTACTGGTAGATACTGCGTGATATTTACTATTTTAATTTGAAGGCACTATTATATTTATTATAATTACTTATACTTTAATGTGACACAATATTTTCCAATCGTTGATAATCGTGGCCTGTTCCCGCCGTGTTGCCTTTTCACTTTCAAACATGTGTGAGATATAGGTACACGAGCTGACCGTAAAGTCACTCAACACTAACGAGCCTTGATGTCAAGTATACGACGCACGACAGACAATTTCATAAAATACTTTATGGTTCCTTTACCATTGAGGTACCAAAGTGACAATGCAAATTCAATTCTACGTTTACACAGCTCATATTCAACGCTTATGGACGAAACAATATGTAAAGCAACGGTACAAAATGATCGACTAGCAGACACGAATCTCGTGAATGCCTATTTGTTGAGCGCAAAGCGAGCTCTGCTAGGTGCCTTTTTTCTAACTTGCGAGTGAGCGATTTATCGCCTGCAGCTGCATTTTTTCTAGAGTATAGACACCGTAAATCGTGTCCACTTTTCCAGTAGACAAGATTTGGAGAAAATTTGCATGTATAAATCTTTGCAGACAGAAATTAAAGCTCTTTTTCTTGTTCTATAGTATAAACTGCAATGGCATCACTGTGGTGACACTTCAATTAAATATAATTTGATTGCCAGTTGTAAATAAATTTATTTCACTCACGCCTTCGCTTTTATCTTGTATCAGTGGGATTGTTCTTTCCGTAACAATCGCAACTCGTTGTGTTTATACTTGACTCGCGAGTGAATTATGCCGTGAAGCTTTGTACGATCGCATTAAGAGCAGCAAATGAATCATGACAGATAAAAAGTAAATTATATTTTTTAACACTTAACAAAAAGGAAAGTGGAGCTGAAATAATGAGTAGGTACAGTGCATTTGGATGAATCTGAATAAATTTAAATAAGATCAGATCTAATTTTCAGAGATGTTAAATACATAACTGTGTACGGCTTGAAATTTATTGGTATTCGACTTGGAAATTGTATTTTCTGGAGAGGATACAATAAATATCCGAAAGGTCGCGTTAACGAGCCGCCCCGACGCGAGACGCACGGAACAATAAAGTACTGAAGACTCGTGAATATAAAACACATGAGGATAAACAACATTCAATTTGGCAAACGTTGAAGAATTTCAAAATGATACGTAAAGACAGGGTAAAATTATATGAATTTTATAATAACCGACGAGATTCAATTGAAGCACTACGGATTGCATTTCAGAATGCCTGTGCGCACATTGATCTGCTTACAGAGCTCCCCGCATATTTAAGCTCACGGATATCTCTCGTAGATCTCGCAAAAAGCCGCAGCGATGTACTGAGAGCATGCCTGGGTCTGGTTAATGATTGGGCCCATATCGAACCAAGGAATCCCTTATAAAATTACCGCCGTCTCATAATAGGTAGGTATGTATTTTCGGCAAGATTTCTGATTCTTCCCTTATCAGTTCATTTCAATCTTTCGCTTGTTATGAGTCGCTCACTTCACTTGTGGAGAATGATTGAACCGCTTGATGTTTTTACGCTGTCGGAGATTCCATTCTTTTACCTTTTTCCTCTCGTCGTTTCTTATTTATATTTAAATGAAGATACAACTTTGATACAGTTCTGCGATGTCTTACAATATTGCTTTTGTTAACGTTTTACAAATTTAACTTTTCTTATTTTGGCGCTGTTTTCTTTTGCAAATTCTCCAAACCACAAGAACATAAAAACTGTATGAAAACACTGTTCGTAGTAACTGTTTCCGATTTTTGTACTATTAACCATTTAAATTATCAGTAACTATATCGGAATATCCTGAAGCCACCAGTCACTCAGTAATTGCATAAGCGTTTTACACTGCTGAGACTTTTTGGATGTCTCAGTCCATGTCGTAAGATCAGACGGATTACTAAACTATATTATGTGGATCATAAGTATTCATAAGGCACCGCATACAAGATCCATTTATGGGATATCCTCAAAGAATGCATTGTAGCTTTGCTGATACTTAAAATCACCGAAGTAGTTGCTAATCAGTCAGAAGCTGCACAAAATAAACAACATCAAAACATTGGACCAAAATGTGATTCTCATTGTCTAGAAGATTGTTATAATGTCAATATGTATTAATCAATCAATATCTCAAGTGTTTAAAATTATAGCTAACCCAGCCATCATAGACTATTCAATGTGAATACCAAGGAAATTACGAATAGTTCCGATCTATACGGCTATCGCGAAACCACAGACTAATTGAAGAGTTGTTTAATATTTTTAGAATATGAAAATATAATCAATTTTTACAAGGCTCTTAATGAGAAATTAATATTTTCTTTTCTATAGTTTATTTAAGTGCTGCTGTTAACTTTAACTTAAAAGTTATTTAGAAAAGGAAAAATACGACCGCGGGCAGGTTCGAATCCTGCCCGCGGTCGTATTTTTCCTTTTCTAAATAACTTTAAAATCTTAGCATGGAAAATGCCAAATATATACAAAAAGATAGTTTAACTTAAAAGTTTTAAAGTAAAATAAAATTAAGTCAAGCAAGTTTCTAACGGCGTTTTACGTAGGGCAATGTAAACGATTCATTCTGCGAACTACTGCCTTTTAACGTAACGGTTTAAGGCAATCATCGTTGTTGAGATTGAAATGTAATATTATGTAGAAACCAGCACTCTGACCTACGGCGGTGCTAAACATTTACATCCACTAAACCTTAGGTACTTAACTGATTATCTATCGTAATAAATTATGTTCAGCCCGTGAAGCGTTTAACACATAGAATTAATAACAGATAATTATGTGGATGTGGTTACCATGCCTATAAATTCATATTTTTATGTAACATTTTATTTACTGACTCAAAGTTCAACAATGTTATAAAAACTAAATGGTGTGTTCAACCCACCTGATATTAAGATACTATCGTGTCCTAAATCTTGCAAAGGCTGCGGTCTTTAATAAGAACCTGCCATGAAACACATTTCTTATACTTACTTTATAAATAGCTATAGGTCATTTGAAAACAAGACGAACATCAACAAGTTTTTGGTCAAACAATAAGGCGACCACAATGAAGGAATTTATCAAACGAGAAATCAGGTCGTTACTCAAACTGAAATAGAATTATTCATATTGTCAATATATTTATCTCCGCAGACATACCTACTACGTATCCTAGAACAACAGCACAATAGTCCAACATCCTTAACAATGATATATTGACATTCAAAGACAATAAGTTGACACAAATAGGGTACATTATAATACAAAATACAATACAACGCGTGGGTGACCTGGAGAATGTCCATGCTACCTACTGTGACCGGCAACAATCGTACATTAAACTGAGAATGTAACAAACTTACTAGGGGATTAAGTTTTTGTAATTTTCTTCATAAAATATCAAATTTCAGCGCGAAATGTCAATTACAACTACAAAGAAACACTGGTTACCTACTAAATGTTTAGTGTTCATACCTACTTCTAAAGCGATTTAAATTAGTACATTTACAATAAAACTATACAAATATATTATGCAGTTGATTACTGGAAAGTACACCATGCATTTGAGATGCATGCATTGATTTGATTCATTACTATTCTGTATTGCTTTTTATTGGATATCGCAACTAGCGTTAAAAGTGAGCCATATTTAATGGAAACCCATATTTTTTGTAAAGTGTAGAATAGCGAACGTTATAATGCATTTATCAAGGTTTTGAAATATTTTCAGGTCATATCTACCAGAATCTTAATATCATATTATAATAACCAAAGAGATAACTTTAGCGAAAGTTGGTTCACGCGTGTGTTACCACATTTATCCCACGTCATAAAAGACATAACATTCAAAGCACACATCTAGTTTAGGGCTCATTCCATAGTCCTTAAGAAGCTAATCTAAAGTCGACAGTATCGTTAACGATATGTACAGAAGTTTAACTTCTTAATGATAAGGTGTATTATTAAAAGCGGTTAGTATTAGCCTGATGGGATCGCACTAAACTTTGCATACAAATTGTGCAAGTCCTTGGATCAACGCATACTGTTTTTAAGAATTGTTGATAAAAATAAAGTTGTGTCTTAAAAAAATTAACGTTTACGTTAAGTTTATTACATACAACATTTGTTTTAATTAAAAATTGCACCTACCTCAAGGCGTGAAAATAATTATGACAACCACAAGTTTTTATATGAGGGAATGTTTATGATTATGTAATTAAGTATAATATTTTGATAAAAGTATAAGTATATTTTTTGTTAAAGTATACATTTTAGACACCCAAAAGTAATGCACTGTAAAGTCAATTTCTTTATGCGGTTACGAGAAAAAAAATGGATTAAAAATAAACAGTAATTAAAAATGGTCCAAACGTTTCTGCATAATAAGCAAAGCAACATGCTCGAGAAATGTCAGTAACTGTTTGCTTAAGTACCCACTCCTTAATTAAGGCAAGTATTTCTCCGTAAAAACTATTAAGACCAAAATATAAGACTCGTATATTTTTTTAATCTTTCTTAATAATCTACCGAGTATTGCGGTTACAGTTAAGCTTGATCCACTTGTTTTTGTAGTAAGCCGCGGGTGTTAGGCAACGACAGTTTTTCGAAATCTGTGCACAAAGTTAAAATGTCGTCGACGAGGAAGGTAAACTGTAGTTCTGTACATATTGAAAGAACGGCAAAGAATTACGAAACGACTAAATAGACTAACCTTTCACGAACAAATAAATTGTGTAGGTAGGTACTGTTGAAGGAGTCAGGGGTCTAGTCTATCATTGGCTGTGCTCAGCTGATGTGACACAACGTATACGTAAAATATGATGTATAATACAGTATGTATTCTTTCTAACTCGTGAGAACCTTGTATGCTAACTTTTCTTAACCATTGACGCACGTTTCATCGATTACTGGTGTGAAACGTTTCGTAATAAGTCAAATTGAAAAATCTATAAGAGAAATCTTCATACTTATGTTCGCTTATAAAACACAACAGTTTCGAGTATGTGGACAATCAATAAACGTATTATGTAGTTATTTATATGTTGACAGCTAATAAGTGACGAACAGTTACTAGTCAAAATAATTCCAACGATATTAAACGTCACCACAGCCATCGAGTGTGTACATGTGACTACGAAACGTGGGAAACATTTATATAGCGTTGTCTGTCCATCCGTTGACCCTTTAACGGTACTACGCAACCGATTGCATAACTTGATTGTGTATTACTTCGATTTAAAAAGCAAAATATAATAAAAAATCCGGAACAATGTCACGTTTAATTCAAAAAAGTTTATTAAGATTATTCCGTAAAGTTAAAAACATGCAAAAAGTTGCGCCCAACGTGGGGCTCGAACCCACGACCCTGAGATTAAGAGTCTCATGCTCTACCGACTGAGCTAGCCGGGCTTGTTAGCACCATTTCAAATATTAATTCTGTTATCACAACATATTTTTCAACATCTTGCGATTCTATAATAAGATTGCGTCCGTGTTATTATTAGTAAATATTGACACTAGACATATTTTGTATGAATACCAATGTGTTAAATTTAGCTTTACGACACTGTGAGGTACAGCGTCTGTATGTTCGACTACGAAAATAGTTAGGTACCTACTCTATTTTCTCAGTGCAGAATTTCAAATCGGGCCAGAACGGGGCGATGGGCGGTCCGCAAACACTTCCGAGCCGTGTAATTTACTCGTTAGTTTGTATCGGCGTCCTATAGAGACTGTTATTTTATGTAAGAACTTGGCGACCGCCCGCGGCTTCACCTCAATGGAATTCGAAAAATTGAGATTTTGTAAACATCTATCTTTTGATAGGTGCTATTTTATTGCAAATACAATGGCAGTAATAAAAAATATGTTTGCTAATTATAGAATTAAAAGAAACAAGGGAGTCTCGTGTTTTTTTTTAACAATCACGTTGCATCGAGTTAATTTTTTTTTTTTTTTTCAAATAATTGGGCCATTGGCCTGCGCTGAGTTCGACTGCTTTAGTACTCATAAGATCATCCCGTCTTGCCAACGGCCGTGCCCATCTCCGCTTAATTCTCGCTATTTGTTAACCCACATCTTCAACTTTTGTACCACATCTAATCGCCGTAAAAAATATTTTAGGGCGCCTGCTAGATATTATGATACGAAAACTAATTCGAATTGATCATTAAAACCGGGTTTAAAAGAGATAGTATTCAAATAATCTCTGAATTATAATTTAATATAACCTTCTCCAGTTACATTGTCTCAAAGTGTGTCTCAGTTTCAGTGTCTCATTAATTGGCCTAGTGGTTATGTGCGCGACTGCTACGCTTGAGATCTTGGGATCAATTCCCAGCTCGAGCAAAGTATTTCTATGAAATTCTCAATAGCAGCTCGTAGTTTGGATTTGTGTCCGATTAATAACAATAAACTCGCCCCCTATTACATGGGACCTTAACATACCGGCGAACGGAGAGTAAGTATATACTGTATACCTCTGCCAAACCCTTCGGGGAAGGTGTCATGGTAAGTATGTTATTTTTATGTTTGTTCTTCTCCAGTTTATAATAACGACGTATCGTTAAATTGACACAAGTCTAAGTCGGGATGAGTTAAAAACGTCATCGTTGACAGGCCACTAAACTTTATTCCGAGCCATGTTTGTCGGCATCAGTACACAGCCAAGACGTCTCATTTGGCGCTGTCTCCTGCCCGATTTATGAGACTGTAATGCGCGCACATCTAAGGACAACCTTCCATAGAATATCGTAACATAAAATATCTGTACGCGTCGCAACTCACTCATTTTACGGTATGGAAGCAGCTAGTACAATTTAAGATAACGTAATTGCACTGAAATTATTTATAACATGATACGTCAATAGTAAATAACTATATCTACACATACGCTACAGCACTGTAAGTTAATACCTATTCCCATACTTATATACCTACTAGAAATGAAATGTTGGACAATATTAGTGAGCCAACTTCCTCCTCACTCAATTATAAAGACTTAAAATTCAGCTAGACAAGTAGATAGTTACATTATACACTAAATGCCACCAACATTATTAACTGTGCAGCCTACATTATAGCAGCAACCAAACCCATGAATAAAATAGAATAAAAAAAATGAAAATTTTAGCGAAAGAAAAATTGGATCTCAGGCAGGATGGATTCGGACCTGCGTCTTTCCAGTTAAATACACTGGAATATATATATACTTATCAACGGGAGCGAGAACATGTATCTAAGCGATATCACACTTATTTACTACAAATGTATTTGCATTTATTAATAGACATTTACATGCAGCATCGTTCGGTCCCTGGATGGCCGTCTTTACATTATGTTGAGTCCGTTACACCTCTCTCCGATATGCTTTGTGGGCCCTTTGGTTACGGCGAATTATTATGGAGATATCTTATTTGAATATTATTGTCGACGACAGATAACTTGATCTTATAAGTTTCTGTTTTGCTATAGTTTCTAAGGAGAAACTCGTTGGTTTACCTATACTTACTCAAGAACTGAATCGATTAGTTTCAAGCTTGTATATTTACCTGGAACAAAACATAATGATGAATTTTCGTTAAATTCCGTAAATAGATAGGTATATTGGTTTTAAAAAATTAGTCCTATGCTAAAACACTAAGTAATTTAATCACTTCAATTGACATAATGATAAAAATATACAAAGACAGTTGGTGCAATAAATAAAATCATAAAAATTACGTTTCATATTAGGTGTGCATAACAAGATGCATATGCAGAATATGTAGCAAGTGTAGATTTTTAGTTTCTGCCTACTCCTATAGGAAAAAGGCGTAAGTGTATAAAAAGTGTGCAAAATAGGTAAATAGAGATAAGGATCCGCATGGGGAACTAAAACAAAATATGTTGTTAAGTCTTTTGTATGGTTAATGGTGAGTGTGTCATTATTCCAACATTCTTCCGCAGCGAAAATACCTACAACGGTCACTAGACATACCTACAATGGTCATACTGTTTATGATCAACTAGCTTCCTTCTGCGTTCGCTCATTCTCGTTCGCTCGTCTGCGTTGCCAACATATTGTGCTAGTTGCCTAAACAAAGAAGACCGTCTCGCGTATGTAAATGTGTCTACAAACGTTTTATTGTAACATATATTTATATTTCAAACAAGAAACAAAGAACCCAACAATCGAAACAACATACAAGAAATATTTCCTTTATCACAAACAAATCAGAAAGTGATGAAACCGACCGCACTACTAATAACTCGCATCCAACAAAAAGATATCAAATAAGATAACCAGTTGTAAATGACATATCTTATAAGACTGTACGCAGATAAACATATCCAGGGATCGTCGAGCTATTCATCACTTTATACGTTAAGTTTAACAACAGTTAAATGGCGGGCCGATGACTGTGAACAATGGCTATCGATCGATAGGATCGGTGATAGTGGAGGAGTACACTGCGCACGCGCTTTCTGTGGGGAAGCCTCCGTAAGCTACTGCTGTCATAAAATTACCGGAAAAAAGTATCATGGACGCGAAGAATTTTATATAAAGTATAGTAACCTATTCATCTATAAATTTACATACCTAAGTACATCACTAGAATTCCTTAAAAACTAAATTTGAGTAAAATACAAATGGCAACAGGCTCGCCCCCTATTACATGGAACTACACGTACCGACAAATTGTGTGCATGCATTAGTCCTTCCCTCTACCTAAACTTTCGGGAAATACAGGCGTGTTGATGGTATGTGTCAAAGTACTAACATTTTAAAATTACTAACTGTGTTAACCAGATGCTGCTGAACATCAGTATTTGACACGAAGCGACTGCCATCAGACCTCCGCAACACAATTTCTGGGCTATACCGAAATCCTGAGGATTGACTGGTTGTCAGACTTTTGGGCTTCTGACTACCACTAACGATTCTCATAGGTGTTCGCATGAAAACCGGGACCAACGGCTTTTACGTGCTCTCCGAGGCACGTAGGGGTCTCGGTATAGAACGGTCACCCATCAAGAGACTTACTGCGACTAGTACAGCTAAGGTTAAGCTGTGCTAACTGAGGTCAGTCAGAGCAGATCGGGTGATCACCATATTTATTAATTAGCTAAGCGCCTAATTTGTCAATAGAAACATTAAATATCAGAATAAAAGAAATGGAAACTATACCTAATTTTGTATAGAATTTGGTAAAGATTGTGTTGCTGTGCTGTGTTGAGGAACAAAGGAGAATATATTGATATTGGCTGAAGCTTGTACAAAGTCAGAATAAATTTAGCATTCGCTATACTAAATCGAGTACCATATAAATATATCAGATTTTTATTTAATAGTTCCTCAGTAGCAGATAACTCGATAGGAAATATTAATATAGGGTATACTGATACATAATTTTCTGCTCAGGATTTCGCCGTAGGTGCAAAGACACATTTGCATTTATAAATTTAGATGCTCGCATTAGCGGGAGCAGTAAGTTATATTGTAGTGTAAGTGTGTGTATATCTGGCGACAATGAGGCCGTCTCATAACTTCTCACGTGGCATCGCGTACTATAAAGTAAGTTCACAATGCCGACAACCAGTGCCCAGTGGCCAGCGTCCGCGCACACGCAGGCCACAATGATGATATCATTCTCACTGCGCGTATCGCGCGATTGGATCGTCGATACGTACCAGTCGTCGGGATACGGTGGACACGAGATCTTAATTCACAATTCATATAAAAATTTATTCGATATGTCATGTGTCAATTTTGTAGATAAGATATTTTGATAGGATTATTTATCAGATTTCATTTTTAGAGGGCAACATTTTATGTAGATTGAAATAAACTATATGTAGGTTGCATGCGTTGCTTAAACCAATTAAATACCTCTCGCATACTTTCAAATTATGTATAATCAACGTAAGACAATAAAATGCATGGAGTTATCTCAATCTCCTAAAGTCATTAATATTCAACGGTGCGATGACATGGTTAATAACAGCAATGAGTTTAATGAAATGAGGTTCTTTATAGTATGGTATGATAATTTATGTCATCATTAATGCAGATACATACTTATATGCAAGTATGAATTTTCTCATTACACAACATAGCTACGAGTTTATGGATTAGTTTATCTCATACCTACGGAGGGGACGGTTAATAATAGTTCCTCTGCACGAAACTAGTGAGCAAAAAATATGTCTTTATAGGGACACGCGAGATCGGGCGACGCAATAAGTAATGACTCGATACCGGCGCAGCCATCGATTGCGAGCGTTATCTCAATAAAGAGCAACAGAGTGCGTTCATTAGCACTCTGACACGGCGCAATCATAAATTGTGGTGCCCCGTCGCGACCCGCACGCCTACCCTTCCCTGCACCCCTGGTACCTGGCCCGCATTTCGACTTTTTGCCATTTCCATTGTTTTTGGTAGGAACCCCATAAACCGTAACGGTCCGATCTCTGATAGCAGACGCAGGTGTTACCCTTCACACATACCAACTTAATTACACACGTTTTTAACAATATATTCCAATTTGCGCAAGAGATAAGCATGCAGCTGTGGGGTATTAGCCAAAGTTAGATAATATCATATTTAGGACCACCATCACTTCTTTTAATGGTATTTCCAGTGGTATTTAAGAAACTGGACAGGATTTAAGCAGAGTTGCTGGTGCAAGTATTATGATGAAAAGAAATAACTTAATATTAAACTTAACCGAATAATATTAAATACTTAATCTTAACCGAATAATATTACAAAATTATAAAGCATACTATGACTTGTTCACACGACAAACAGAGCGGTAGTAAATGTCACCAGATACAGCCAAATACATAAAATATTAACCAAAACTAACAAACATGGGAAGTCATTAAAGCAACTGTCGTGGCACTTATAGAGTCTTCTATAGCCGTCTGGCCAAGCATAAAGATCAATATCAGAGTGGCTCGTTGCCAAAATCTTTTTAATATCGTCTCAGAAGCAACTGAAGAGTGGTTACGGCCGATAACAACAAAACTATTACGTGAGCAGTTCACTCGCGAATTGGTCAGAACGCTATCTGTATGTCGGGCGCTAGTTTAATCTTATTGTAAGGGACAATGGCGAATAATGGCCCGGACAGACTTCCCTTCAAGCACTTTTGAGTTAGCTGATAAATTCCAGTCCTCAGCTGAGTTTCGAGGGTTCTCGTGGTCGCGTATAACTTTTAATGAGTGCAGTTAGTTTGATTTAAAAGAGTGCCCTGTAATAGTTGGTGTAAAGTGAGCCTGGGTGTCCAGTGATACTTGTAGGTTGACGATGGCGTGAAACTTAAATAAACCACAACACTTTGTTTACTTAAATAAAGTAGTACCTACTTCTGTAATTCGAATATGAAATTACTGACTAAATATTCCCACTTCAGAGTAAGTTGTCAAGTTTTTACAAACCTTTTCCACTCAATAAACTGACAAATTCTAGCGTTCTGGTCAAATCAAAAGATGTTCTAATTTGACCGCCACGGCAATACAGGGATTTCAAACGTTTGACACCTGATATCAGAAAACATCTCATTCTGATAGCAATATATTCAAGATCGAAACTCGACGAGCAGCCAGAGTAACGTGGTTGTAAAAGCGAAATTAAACGTAGTCTATTAAAAATGACATTGGCTTGCTAAATTATGTGCCTCTATAAAAAGGAAGGCGAATGAAGGCGTTAAGTTGCACACCGCATCGCTCCCGCGCTCCGAGCGCGACGAAACGAACACCTCCATATTATCATAAAGCAAACAAAGAGGAAGGAAAAAAATCAACAAACACAAGCTTTAATGATTTGGTAGTTCTCGGGATGAATGCCAACGAAGCGAGAGAGGAAACAGCAATAAAATAGGGTTTTATTGTAGGCTCATTCATCGGTGTAACTAGAAGGAGCGTTGATACAACGGAGGCATAGCAATTAGTTCCATCCATATTACTTCACTGACTGCCATCGATACCAGCACGTTAAAACGTCGTCGTTAGAAGACGTTTGATTATGATTATCGAGGCGCTGTGATTATCGAGTGGTTTCACGTTATTACCACCTAAATTTATTTGGTGTAAGGCCAGTTATAGCACCCCATAAAAGTTGCAAATTGGCTACTGGCGTGAGTAATAAATTTTATATTAAACGCGTAATATTTTTAAATTTATTTTCGGGTTAATGGCAGTTTCAAAGCGCCATGGAAGGCCTTTAACCAGTGTCTATTTGACTATAAACAACCGAGATTGCTATAAAAGATGTAATAACTTACAAAACGCATAAAGTACGATCATGTTTGTGTCTTTTTCCATAAAGATGAAATAAGGACAACAAACAGGACGAAAATAGATGCAAAATTTTAATATTATTCCACTCTGCGCGATTTATTTATTACATAACGTAATAAATGACATGAGATAAAGTTATAGCTTTAATCCTACTTTATCATTGCATATAAAAACATTGCACAAATACTAATAGTTGTGCAACATATTTAATCAAATGACAAGATAAGCAACACCGGGCGAACATTAATTTGTGTGGTCCCGAGACCACAACGGTTGTTTTCGCCAAAACCGTTCGTTTTCCCAGAAAATGAGCACGTGGGCGGTGCGTCTCATAAAACATAACCTACTTAAATATTTATAACTTTCGTAAAACTCAAATAATAATATATAAACTTTATTAATGTATAGAAGTACTAATTATACATGTTCGATATAGGTATAGTGCAAATAAAAAATTAAAAAAAACTTTTTTTTATACTATTAAGGTGGTAATCAAGTTACCGTAGGTTAGTAAGTAGGCTCTTTGGTAAGCTCATCCCGCTCTTATCTCATCCCGCGGGATGAGTTGACCAATTGACTTTATTTATTATTTTTCTTTAGGCAACTGATCCTTCTTTTAAATTAGGCAAAACTCTATTGTATATTTTCAAATTTGTGTACAGGCGTGCGGAAAATGTTTAAGAAGGATTATAAAGACCAACTGCCTAGTGGCCATATACATTTTTCAAAGAAATAAAACTCGCTGGCCAGTGGCTAACTAGCTTCTTTGCCACGCAATGATGGCCACACGAGTGGATGGGTCTTTTTAAAAATAAAACTAAACACGTAATGTAAAAATCACAGTCGTTTTAATTTTTAATATTGGAAATTCAAAATCCACATGGTAAATAAGTAAAAATAATAAAACTTAAAAGGAAATTATAGTCGTTTCAATTTGGCTCTAACTATAAATCAGTCTTTTTTATTTTATACATTATAACGATTCCTTATTTCGTTGTGTCATTAATATATGATATAGAACTGTTCAATAGTATAGCAAAGACAACAGAGGCATTCATACCATTCCAAAGCATAGAACTCTCTAGTTTCTAATAGATCCGTATCAGAACTACAACATAGAACCTGATTTGATTTCAGAACTTACAGCAGAGTCCCACAAGATCATGGTTATATGGGGGAAAAATCTAAAAAAAAATGTTCAAATCGTTTCATAGCATTCCAAAGCATAGAACTCTCTTGTTTCTCATAGATCCGTATTAGAACTACAACATAGATCCTTATTTGATGCCAGAACTCACGGCATAGTGCCAGCAGATCATGGTTATATGAGTGAAAAAACTAAATAGCTTTTGAATAGTGTAAAACGTTTAAAATTTTTTTTTCGATTTTTCACCTATATAACCATGATCTGCTGGGACTCTACTGTGAGTTCTGAAATCAAATCAGGTTCTTTGTTGTAGTTCTGATACGGATCTATGAGAAACAAGAGAGTTCTCGCCTCTAAAGTGGGTTGAAACGATTGAAATCTATATTTTTCGACTTATCTACACAGCTTGGAAAATCATTCTCTCACATAAGTTTAAAAAAAAAAACGCCAGAACTATTCTTGAAAAGTATCAGGAACTGTAGAACTATGGTGCATGCGAAGAGAACTCTCATTTATTTTTGATCTGCTGGACAATGATCTGCTAAGTTCGCTCACATTCATTAGGTGAACTACATAAGTACCTAGTATAGAAATCACTTTTCTCGGTGTCTATACAAATGATTAAATTATGAAACGGGATGAGTTGACCGATTCAAATGTACATTAGGACAACTCATCCCGCGGGATGACTGCGAGCGGGATGAGCTGACTAAAGAGCCGTAAGTAAAAGTCCCCCCACTGCCAAAACAATGTTTCCTCGCGGAGCACTGGCAATCTTGCTCACCGTAAGGAACACAACATAGCCCAAAGCAGTGTCACTTCGATTTTCTGCAAGGCTGAGGTTCTTCTCCAGTCGGGCAACTCCAATTTGTGTGGAATTACTCCCACTATGCCCTACCCCTCTAGAATAAAGGGCCTAAAAAAAACCATATAAAAGTTGTCAAGATTTCCAGAAAAATAATTGAAATAACAATACAACATTAGATACTGTAGATGTCACATTATACCTAATTTGGCCATGTAAACACAAAAACTATGTAATATTCAAGATGTTTCCGTATCAGGGCAACTTGGAAATCTTTATCTCATTTTTATTGTGGATTAGCAATGGGGTGTTGACATGTTCGGAAGCAAGGAAGGGCTTTCCGTAGTGAGCCTTAAAACACTGTCGTGCATTCATTGATTTATTTCGAAGTTACATATAATAATTGTATAGGGTTTCAAATGGAATAAGCAAGCCATTTAAGTGGACTTGAAAATCATTTTTAGGATGGAAACTTGCGAAAATGCTTTCAAATTACGTGGAATACTGTAGTAGTAAGTACCTACCTAAACGGTATCAATGATGATCAAAAGACCACCAATGAAGACAATAAAGAGGCGTGTTAATTTGTACGTACTGTTAGCGAAACGACTTGTGCCTGCTATTGCATAAATAAATCTCATATTAATGCGTCTGTGCATTATGAAACTCATAACCAGAACCAGGTTTTAAGGGATTTTAATCTATTAAAGTTATATTCATTTGGAAAAACGACTTAGTAATCGTAAAGCCAGCAAAAATATAAAATAGACGTGGAATATGAAAATGGTTTGAATAATTTCAGATGCATTCGAATTAAAATTAGTACCTATATTATGTTCATCATTTAGCTAAAATTCATACGGCGACAAAAGCAGCGCCGGCGGACTAGTGGTTACATGCGCGGGTGCTGAGCATTGAGTTCCTAGGTTCGATACCCAGTGTTATTAAGTTTTTCCATTAAATTCTGAGTAGCAACTGGGAGTTGGGATTTGTATCCTGATAAATAGATTTACTCGCTATGCTTATACCACAGTTCATCGGTATGTTTTAAGATCCCATGGCGTACTACTATAGATTAAAAAACTGATTTGAAATTAATATTCAAATGACATTAAGCCCTTTAAGGGTGGTATAAAAATGAAGTGATCACGTTTGAAGGTGCTACCGTGCGGTGGATTATTAAACGGTCACGTAAGACATTATAAAAAAGGTTTACTCATTTATATGTTCACAGCATTTTAAAAGACTAATTCAAATAGATCATTGTGCGGGTGTCCTTATGTGTGGGAATACAAATTAATAAATTATTATAACTTCCGTGTAAGAAACGCTAGAAAACTTCTAAAAGTAAAAAAAAAAGGTTTAAATTTCGAAATATTACGATATTATAAGATATTTTCCATATATCTTACTAAATTCACTATTCTCACGTATTTTATTATTTAAAAGCTAAATTTATGTCTCTTTTTACAATGTCCCAAAAAATCTATTAAAAAAGAGAACTAAGCAAAGACAGGAAGCATTCCCAAACAAAAACTACGAGCACATCCGTTTTGAATAGAGACATGACACGACAGAATTTAATGTTGAAAAAACTGTCTATCGCTTAATTTACGTACAAAGCGTAGCTGGACAAAAGCGACAAATATTTTAACCGTGACGTTTGTAGAAGCGCCGAAATGTTATTAAACAAACAATTCGCCCATTCGGCAACATGTCTTCGAACAGGAGGTTCGTATAATTGATTCTTTCCGGGGGCGTGGCGGCCGGCCGTGTCTATTGTGGACCTCTGCTCACACAAAATATTCTTATTCTGCCTGAGAGGTCTCTTTGGGAAATTCCTTCTCATTTCCGTCTCTAAACGAAACTTCACACACCGACAATGTTCGCGACAACTCTCTAAAGTGAAATGAAATTGGATGTTATGACAATATGTCGGGAACATTATGTGCGGTCACAGCGACAAATTTGCTGTGAAAATGTTTGCCTTTGGAAGAATTTAAATTAATTCCGTATAAAGGCCCCTCTGAGCTGAGAACATTTATTTTATCGTGGAAGTTAATAACTGTAGGCGTCAATCACAAAATCAGCCATGTATTAAATAGTATAGTTGTACTTATCACGCATAGACAGTGAAAAGAATGCAAAAATGATGGCAAATTACAAAGTTTGTATACTGCTAACCTGATAATAGCAGGTATGACATCTCTGAAACAGTTGCATGACAAAATGAATAAAAGTGATCCTCCCACTTAATGTGAAAACATTTAAAATGGTGTCATTATATTCCCGAGCCCTTCGCAACCAGCTTACTCCACGAACATCCACATAAACGATGCCAACCCAACCCATTTCCAATCCCTCATTATAAAATATTTAGCGATGTATCTAATTCCGTAAATGATACAGGGTTATTTTATTAGAATAGCCGTAATAACTAGGCACCCGAACGCAATACGCCCCCAAGTTTTCGGTAATGACCGGTTCAGAAGACCCACGCGAGATTAATACATCCGAGGGATAGATACGAATAATAACAAAAGTAACAACAAAAAACTAAAACGGCTGATAAATGTTCGGCTCTACCTGGTCCGTAAGCCAATATTCTATAGCACGGTCCGATGCAAGCAATCGAAGCGGCGATAAAATTCTCTACAAATATAATAAATCTAGGCGATAACATTCTTTATTTTATAAGGAGACCCGACTAATTGTTTCTCGAAACTTGTTATTAGAGCAGACGTGGCCCAAGGGCCAACCTATGTAGTTGCCATAACGACATAGGAAAAATCTACGAACTACCAACTTTTTTGCTAGGAACTCGTGATGAAAAGAATTAGCCTTGTGTAGTCTACTCTTCACTGATCTGTTATTAAATATATCAAATAATGGCTACCTACGTATAAAACAAAAACAAAAATAACCCTTTTGAATAATGAGTATATATACTCTAGAAACAAGCGTTAAATCGTATTAGGTAAATGTTATGCAAACTGGTTGTCGGCAAGGGTCCGCAATAAAGAAACAATGAACGAGCGAACACCCAAAACGAAAAGGGTTTACGGACACTGAAAAAAAACATTTAAAAAGACAACTCAACAATAGGCGCAAGCGTATAAAATAATAAAATAAATGGAAATTTTAAATAACACCCTCCGAGATTGGTAAGTCAAAACCGCACAAATGAACTAAGCAGTGGTTTCGCTTTCTTTTTACTTTTCATTTTTCTAAACATTAAACATAATCTTTTCTATTGTGTTTATATAATAGAAAAGAACATAATACGTAGTTAAAAAATACTTAGGGAAATCTTTTAAAATGCTAACATTACCACCATTATGCCAAGTTTCGTACAGAAGTAGGCACGTGTAAGAGAAAATAAAAAGGTTACATGTAACTAGGTACGAGTATCTACCTATAATGTAATGAAACGTCGAGCAGATCAGTTGTTACAATATACAAATCATAAACAATGACCTGATTAGTCTGCAGAAATAGCAATATTATTAATTATATTATTAATTAGCACAGCCCTTAATAAACCTTACTAAAATGCAGCGAGTAATTAAAATCAAGCGATATTTATATTATTAGTCTGTCGAACGCAAATTACAAGTTGTTCAGTTATGAGTCATAGATACAAAGGATATTAACAATATAGAAATGACAAAGACAATAGTGCGCTCCAAATACCAAATGTCAAATTCTGAAACATACAACTAAAGACAAATTGCACGTGCAGTTAATTGTCAGCCAAAATACAACTCTGAACACGACATATATATTAGGTTTGAGTGTTTGACTAAAACTGCAAAAATAAGTAAAGTAATATATCTTTTTGGAACAAAACTTTTTGTGTAAACAATAAGCTGTTAAACAATTAAGACAGATGACACACTCAGCCCATTTGCCACAAAAAAAGGGCCACACGTGACTGCAGGAATATGATATTAATATCATAGCAATTCTTTTAGACGACTCGGTGAGCGAAAGTAAATAAGAGATATTACTTTGACATTTTCATTTACAAGATTGTGTTATACATGAACTAATAAAATTACTGTTAGACAAATATTTTATTGCCGACATTTCGACCATTGTAATAAGGAAAAATAGAACACAGATGCAACTTCAGAAACGTTTTAAAATTGAATCATATCCATAAAATCTTTTGTGCTTGTGACAAAAACATGAAAGACAAACAAAATGCGGCAGAAAGTGAAAGGACACAGCTTTTATGAAGACAATAGAAAAATGATACTTTAACGTAGCCGCGGTGCCGGCTCAAACCCTGGTAAATAACCGTCGTACTGATTCAAATAAAAGATGACGTAAAGCATAATTACGTATTGAGAAGTGCCGCATGGTGATGAGTTTGGAATGTTGGTTTGGTCACTTCTGACAATTCAACTTAGTGTTTCAATAAAAGGGACACTGAGTGATAGAAAAAACTGAGATTTAAAAAGACGATTTCTCAATCCCACGTTCAAAATGGAGCGCACAGTCCTATTAACCGCAAGATATTTGTTATCAAAGACAGTAACAGGCGCCAAAATGTTATGACTCGGTCTCAACCGCAAAACTATTTTAATGGCTCCATTAAAAAGTGATAGTAACAAATTGTTTCGTGGGTCAGTGTTGGTACTTTTAGTTTAATAGATACTGCATTTGGGCAGGAAATGTCTTCATACCACAGCTGCTTATCGAAATTTAAATCAATGTAGTAGGTAACTAGAACAGATTTTTATGTCTTCGTTGATACGTGCTTGGAGAAATTATGTGTGTGTTTGTGGTAGTTCTCTATTCCACAGCTAGACATAAAACTGATTGATGGTTATATCATTATTTTGAGAATAGTATTTTTCACTTACACTACGGAAATTCGGTGAAAGTTTGTGGTGGTTTGAGGTTACGACAAGTGAAACCCGCGAATAATAAATTATATTGATCTAGGAAATTCCAATGACATGGAAAATGTTTGTATTTCACAATCAAATTAAATAATAATATAATGCGGCTAAATGATAAATTTATTTACTTACGAAATCATACTCAAATGCACTACTGGGATACACAATTACGCCGATGACGTAATTCAAATGACATTCCAAGTGTGGGGTCCCGCTGGGCGATTCATTACAAATTGTTACCAAAACAGTGTGACATGAAACAACCGCCCACGTCAATCCGTCATTAATTACTGAACTGGGACCACTTCAGTTCGCCCCCCACGTTAATGGAAATAAAAAACGGTAGGCGCCTTTACATTCGGTGGCGCATTTTGCATTGGCCAACGTTCCGTCCTAACAAAACAATGTCAGAATAGCGCGCCATTGTCGGCTGCGACTATTAGAACGAATTGCCGTACGTGCCTGGGGATGATTCTCCCTAGCCTCTCTTTATTACACTTAGTTTCGCACCACTTTTGTTTGCGTTACACGTCTCTCTACTCCCTACCTCTGGAATGTTAACCTGCCTCTATTGATCGTACATAATAAAAAATCCTGATACTTCATCCTATAAACACTTAAACAGCATACTTAATTAAATTGCGGCTAATTATAACCGTATGACTTTAATAGCATTGCAGTAATAAACGCGCAATTATGTTATTAAGTTTTGCCATAAAACAGGGTTGATGATCGTGATATACTTTATAACATAGGTTTGTTTGTTGGAACTGTGATATTTAAATTTTCATTGCACTGTGGAACTAATCCGATAAGAAAGTATTTAATTATATTATAAATTTCGACAAACTACACAGCTTTAAAAGAAAATTAAACATGTATTTATCCACAACGGACATTTGATCTATCGCTTGATTATCGTTTTATTTAATTTAATACAATTCAATTTTAATTTTCACCTCATATTTCAATTTTCTAGATATAAATTTTAATGAATTTTATGTTAATTTTAATTTTATTTAATTTTCGGTTAATTTTAATGTGCTTTATGTATAATTTATTGAATTTTCTCGTATTAATCTCGTTCAATTTGTTTTACATATATATATTAATTTATATTGATTTTAGAATGATTACATATATTATTTAATGATTTTAATTCCATTAAATCTCTACTTTGTAATAGTTGTATTGCACTTAATGTAATTAATTTCATAATTTCCCTTCTCTTGGTTGCCTGTATACTCGAATATTTGTGCCAGTTGTGATTGAACCTGTCATTGAGTTGACATTACGTGTAACTATTATTAGTATTAACGATGTATGTCAATGTAATCTATGTTAATTCGTTGGTAATCCTTAAGAAAATAAATAAATAAATAAGTATTCACATTATTGTACTCTCCGGACAAAATCAGGTATTAAGTATTTACACCTATAAGTGCACTATAATTTTTAGAAGCCGTGTGCCATTACTTTACTTTAAGCGAACATTTATTTATTTCGTCATGAAAAACAAAACAAAATCGCAATAGGTTCAAATGTTTTTTTCTGGAATTCAGAAATAATACAGCAAAAAGATTTAACTTTATCTTTTGAGCACACGATCTGTAATGGTGCATGTTTTTGTGATCTTTCTTATCTTTGGGGCAAACTCTCCGCTTCAACGGAGAGACAGATATGCTATCTACATTTCTATTGAGCTCAATAACGGATGTTGAGTACTTTGCGGCCTTGGCGCCTAGTCTGGTTAGTAATTGTTAAAAAATGTTGTCAAGTATGATTATGGTAACATTCTTTAAGAAAACGTCGAGTCGGGTATTCACTTAATATGACGTTTAGTAAGAGATCGAAGATTTATTTTAGATTTTTAAATTATGGAATTTTCGCAGCCGATGTCAGCTCATTAAACAAGCTTTTATGTTTTATGATTCCTATGCGACGAATTAAGTTAGGTGGACAGGTGTCGACCTAGTTTAATTCATTAAAATAATATTTATAAAAATTAAATATTATAATTAAAATAGATACATCGCTGACCCCAGAAACGAGTATGTAAACACTTCAAAAAACCGATAATTTCAACAGCACCCTGTACTATATTATACCTAGTAAGCACATAAACACATCCCCAGACAAACTGTTTTTAAAAAAACATACAGACAATAAACTTGCAGTGCTATAAGTTAGGTATTCTATGTAATACAATGAACCACCTTAATCTGGTTCAAGCGACAGATTTAGTATTAGCAAATAAGTCATACAATAACCAACTAACTTTCCTAAACGAGCCATTTTTTAAACCTATGTATTTTTATAGGTAGGTACCTACAATTCACGATTTCGCTTTATATACTTATAGACAAATAGACAAGCCCAAGCTATCCGTTATTATAAACCATAGACACAGCTCAGCCAACCGTCAGTAATTAATTCTTTCAGGGCACAACAATATCGAATTATCAAATAGATTCACTGAAATAGGGAACAATAAACTCATAGCTAGATTGATATACTTCCAAGCCTCACAAAGCTGATTACATCAAAACACCCAAATTGTAACTGCCTAATTAAACCGACATCTGCCAAAATATTCGCTGATAATTCAACTGTTCGCCAACAAAAGCTATGCTAAAAACACGAACGGCCAACAGCCGGGCCGCAACACAAATTAGATTCGCATTAATGAAACGTGGGCGGACGGGCGACTAATCTAACATCCCCGGGACAATGGCACAAAAAGGTCCAAACACTGAAAAATAGTTTCCGAGTTTAACGGCAAATTACACAGAATGGTCGCTATCATAGCAAGAATGGCATAAAATAAAACTGGTCACGTAGCATTAGGGTCCCGCGAGCGATGGCCAAACTTTGAAAGCGATGCACCTGTTATTAACGCATCGCACGCTTTGTTCCGACACAATAGACGCTAAATTTCAACTCGAATTTCTCATATCGAAAAATGGACGGTGCGCGCAGGTAAACTTTTTTACGTGAAGCAACATAAAAGAGGTTCGTTTTTCCGTATTGCGTTAGTGTTTATAATCACTTTCAGGCAAATTAACCATGCATAAACATGATTAAAGTGTTTTTTTAAGATTTAACGCATCGGGCAAGTTACTATAACCAACGAGAAACATAATTGGAAACAAAACGAGCTACGTTATGTTAATTTTATCCGTTGTAAATCCAGAACTAGGTATCTTTAATTTATTAGTGATAAACCTTTCAATTTTACTACCTAGTCGAACAACTACCACAATTAATAGACACTGGATATAAAAATCGTATTAGATCAGTGTGAATAGTAATGGCCAGTTTATGGTAGCCATAAAATCACAACAAGCAATGTCTCACCGTCACACGAGAGATATTCGTCTATGGCTATACTAACAATCAAGATTAACCTTCTCGCTTCCTCCGCTTTATTTACGACTGCCATTAAAAATTAATTATAAAGCCCTATTACACGAATTCGCAAAACGATGCTGAAATTGTTTTATTAAATTAAATGCGGAATTAATTCATTTTATAGTCTCATAATTGCATCGCTCCGGAATGTCATAACAGTCTATAATATCGATTAAATTAAAATAATATAACAATTTATTACCCGGCCGACGTTACCATTCGTCATGTTACAAACGACGTCTGTATAGAACAAAAAGCACCTATCGCCCGTTACATTGAATCGGTTTGATTTGATTCCATAAAAACTTAAGTGTAACACGTTGCTAACTCGTGGTATAAAAAAGCAAACATGGTCTCTTGGATTATTCTTCGTTCTGCTTTTATAAATTATACATTTTATGGGGACAACAATCGCCTGATCTGTGATTATAATAAGGGCCGCGACTCACGTTCGACGGACGACACAACATATGGGGTAAGTATGTAGGTAAGTCATGTCGATGGAGCCCATTTGGTAGGAGGCGTGCCCGGGGTGCTAGTACTGAATGCTGCTGCATTGTGACGGCGAATTGACTATGGTTGCGTCAATATTACACAGACAGTTTCTTCCTAACAGGTTAATGCCCCATAGAATACTAATACTAGTCTATCATAACAAGATTGGCATGTTGTAAAACAGATTGGCATTTAAAAGAGTCGTTTGCAGCTATAATGATGCTATTAAAAATATACTTTCTGAAGACTTTTTTGTAATGAAAGAACAAACATACATAGCGTTTTAGAAAAAAAATGGTGACTCATTTAACAGTTTCAGAAATAGAAAATAACTCTAATAAACAATGGTCGGTTATGCTGTAACAGTTACACTAGTCGTTTGCTAACATGACCTAACCTAACAAGCGAAGCAGACTCATAATGACGTGGCAGCGGACTCTGCGCCAACGCACAAAAACCGTATCGAATCGGTTACAATGTGGACTCACGTCATCGGCGGCTGCGATACACATATCGGCGACGTTTCACTAACCGAACCTTTAGTGATATTAGTTCAGGTCAAGACACGGTTTAGCGCTTACAATAGGTGGGCATTATTCAATAACAATCACGTAATTGACTGAACTCCTGTAATTTAGTTGTCGATCGATGTTCCCAAAATAAACACGTGATTTCCATGCCCTTAGCCAGTTAGGAGGGCCCAACATTACTCTTTGCATTCCCATATAGAATTCCATGAATATTGACCTGGTACACTGTACCAGGTCAATGTTAAGTTTTGTAATCTATTCATGGTGTGCCATGAACTTGAGCGAGGTCAGTGCCACGTGGACTTCTAAGTTATATACTACTAAGAGTAGTAATTGATGAACAGGAACAGCAATACAAGAATTTAAAACAATAGAATAAACACTGGCTAAGAATATAATGTACATTAGTGGTGGTGATCTCCTCTCTATCTTGCTTGGTTACGGGTTGACCGACATTAACGAATAGGGTATCAAAAAAGGAATTAGACATTTAATAGTAAAAAAAATTCGTTAGGCATGACGTGACCACCGCACGAATAAAGAAAAAAATTAATTCCTCACCTGCACCTACATCACGAGTGGATTGAAAGACTCGTTTGTGTTCATAATCACAATTTCACGCGTACTTATAGACAGTACAAACATGTTAAACTGTAAGTCACGCCTGTTTTTTATGTACATTGACCGTACCAATGTTTTTTTAAAGCATAATAAGCTTCACACACATACATCCTAAAGTCACAGCTTCTTTATTACGTCATTGTTTTCAATATTGGAAATTTAAAAGCTACTACAGAGCTGTATAACAGTAAAACTGTGATTAATGTTGTCTTCCATGTTATACAATGAGGTTCTTATGTTATAAAACATACAAACTGGTCTTGCACATTTGGAGATCTGCTAATTTTACTATTATGAGAATCTTTCGGTCTCGCAGTGATCATAAACATATTCATACCGTTATTAAAATGATTACTGCTTGAGTCTCTTCCTGGTGAATGTAATAAAATAATCATAAAAATCTGCTTCCTAGGCGTAAACACTACTAGATACGAAAGGAAGGCTGGAAGTGGATATACTAACACTATTAGAGTTGGGCCGACAAAAATCAACCTCATAATATCTAACAATAAAAAACCTATCTACCGTCACAAAATAGAGACACTGAAACGAATATTTTACGTTTTTGTTTAATAAAAATCATAACAAACAAACTGCCCACGTCGTAAAAGTGAATCACAATACATATATTTGCGCCAAGCAATTACATTTGACTGAGATTCTTAAAAGTAACAGCGTAATATAGAACATATAAGAAGCAATGTCAAGAGACATTTGTTCCCGCACAACGGCGACGGAAGCGCCAGACGCTATCACGAATGCCTGTGATCCGACCACGCAACGCAACGCTGAATAAACGCCCCGTGAAGTCATAAAACCGAGCCACGGTAATTCCAAAGGACGCCTATAAATTCTTTATTTTATATGATGCGAGCATATATTTAATTCTAAGAGCGTCCCCACTGTTTCCTTTTTGTCACATAAATACAGAATTTATAGTGAATTTTATACGTCCTGTAATCAGTGTTTAAACGCCTGAACCACGGTTATGGACGGACATTAAACGTTAATGAGCCAAGATGACTTAAAGACTGATGTAGATAATATTATCACATATAAAAGTTTGAATAAAATTAATAATGATCCCTAACAAAATAGTTTGCTTCGACGAGGCCTTTTATAATTTTGGATTATTTAATTGTAAGCGGACCGCCTCTTTTGAAAGGCTGAAAACACGGTCTTGTGTTGCGATTGAATGCCCACACTTCCTACAGATATTAAACGCATCACAATAGATGGCCGACGGCCGACCATACAAAGAGTATTTGTACCAAAATGCATAGTTGTATTAGTTGTAGTACGATGTACGCACGTCTCAGCTACACAGAGACGTATCAATTGTTGGTATCGAACAAAAAGAACGAATTTCTTAGATGTTTACCTTTGAACAATGTGCGTAGGAGCTACGAATGATTTTAAAGCGAACTTATATTCTTGATACTTGCATTTTTCTAATATTCAAAGTTAACATCTAATATATAGAGGATATTCTAACTTATATTTCAGCACCGTAAGAATACAGCTCGAAATTCGTATGTTATGACACATTAATAATATAATCAACATTTATTAGAACACTATTAAAGACATTTAGTATTAATTAAGTAAGGAAATATGTTGCTTTAACTACTACTAAATGACCTTCTTTATTTCAGAAGGCTTAATTAACAGCAGCGCAGAATATTAGGATGTAATTTATGCTGATATCTAAGAAAAGGTTTAATCATTACTTATTCATAGATATTATATTATAAATATGAACGTTTTACTATAAAGTATGTAGGTAGGTACGTAGATAAAATATTGGAATATATTATTAATCTATTGAACTAACAGCCGCCCAAAATATGCAAATATAATAATGAATTTATTAATGTTGTGTCTGGAAAAACATGATAGCAAAATGTTTTAATTTAGAACGATAATCGAGAAACATTAAACTTTTTCGAACATCAAATCTTCTTATCTGTAAATATTAATATTGAATTTTATTAGGAAATTAAAATGATTGTTTAAGTTAAATATTAAAAACAATATAAAGGATGACATTCTAAAAGTATCAAAATCATTGCGCTGCGCTGTATTAACATCGTAGCGTGGACACACAAAGGCATGGCGGAGGAGACACCAAAAGCAAACGGCCCTTGCGGACCGAACGATTTCAGACACAATAGAACCCGGCCCTACACGTCACTGACCGTCACATTGAGCAGAAACACAAACATTTAAAACATCATCAGCCACGATAATACTACAAAAAATATGTTCAACTACAATTATCGTCCCCGGGAGCACAATGGTTAGTCTTACAAAGATAAACAGTGACCGCGCAGGCGAGTTTCGAGAACACGAAGTGACGCGCTACGAAAACACTCGGTGTACTATACGATCGACGAACGCTATTCAAAGATGAGCTTATTCTGTGATTCGGTAGGAGAATAGTGAAGTATTCCGCGTAAAGTATCGGTATGCCTTGCCTAATGCATAACAAACGGTAGAGTCCTTTAAATTTCATGGACCACACATACGGAATTGAAAATTTATACTTACGATATATAAAAGTTGAAATAGGGAATATATTAGGATATATTTATGTGCAATATTTAAAAATTGCAATTACCTCGGCGGGTCGTTTCATATTACAATAAAATTTTACCATGAACACCTTTAGAACTTCGTTGTTAGCTCAGGTGTCAATATTTTAAAGCTATCATCATAAAGTCAATATTTAGAGAAGATATTCTTCAAAGATCATATTTCTTTGCGAATAATGCATTATGCAACGTCAAAGTTTACTTAGGACTACTTAAAAGGAGGCTCATATCATTTTGGGTATTAAACCATACATACTCAGATAGTTCTGATGCATTGAAAACAAAATTGTATATAAAGCTGTACATTTTTTAAATTGATTACAGAGGACAAAACAAGCTTAATCAACGGTTGGTTGATCTGTACCTATCTGCGAAAAATAATAAAGACGAAAAATCTACATAGGTACTTATTCTAGCCAAATAGTTAATTTTTTCATAAAAATACAAATTACTTTTATGAAATATTTACTATTTTTAAAGGAAAAAAGCACGTATTTTGAAATTATAGATTGTTTAAATTCTAATTTGTTAACAATAATAAGGAACCATATCGGTTCGTCCCACGACATGTAGAGGCCGCCCACACCGCCACGGTGACGCCGCAATAATACCACAAGTGGAATACTTTTCAATAAACTTTGATTTATTCTCCTTATTTCATATTCCCGTGTGACGAGATTCCTGACATATTCTTCTCAACTAGCTGAGGATGAAATTATTTGAAAATAATAATATTATCTGGCCCAATGAAAATAAATATTCTGATACGGAAAACTAAATGTTTGTAATTTAATTAAGATATCTCGTTTATTAACAAATATACATTTGCTGTCGAAAAGGAAGAACATTTTATTCTTAACAAGTTTTCCACACTTTCAAGAGTTTAGGGACCCTAACATCGAAATTCACTTCGAGATTGCTCCATAAAATCCAGTTTGAAAACCAAATCAATTCGTTTTCGTTTTTATTTGTACGTCAAATAAAATATCAACGTAATGGCAATGTGATATCGACGGGCGAGATTGGCGAATAAAAATTGTAATTTCGCGCCACACAATGTGGCGTGAAGAGGGCAGAACAAAACATTCGTGCCGTTATTCCATGTTTCCTTAAGCTCCAAGTATTTAGTATAGGCGTCCTCAATAGGCTATAACGAGGAAAATAAGTCGAAGAATGTTTAGAGAAAGGGGTCGACGCGAGCGGTTATTTCAAAATCACTCGACATTTTATCAATCGAAAATAAGTAATGATGTAACTATTTGAAAAAAATTTGGTAGATTAAACAAAAATACATAATAAACATAAATGTTGGTCCACTGTGGATCTCCCCGACATCAAACGGTCAGGATAAGTTAAAAAAGATTATTGTCATTATCTCCACTCTACGCTTGACAGATTATTGATTGCAGTATCAGCAGACGATATACTGGAAACTTTTCTCCACAGATAAACCGTATAAGTACTGATCTTCATATGATGCTAGTAGACACGAGACTACAAGGACTGATTTTATTTGAAGAAATTAGTATATTTAACACTAAATACACAAAAAAGTTATTACCTACACCAATTTGAAATTCACTCAGTATTTAGTGTAACGGAGGATAGTGAGATAGCAAAACTAGCGTCTGTTTATCCAGGCATGTCGGCACGACCAGTGGCAGGTGCCCACGGTCACGTGCGGTCGCGACTTAATGACACAACATTTTTGGAACAAACCCACTAAACTATCAGCTACAAAAGCCGCCTAGTTACCGATGGAAATTCTCTTCAAACTACTTTACTTATTGATGTTTGCGGAATAATTTAGCATCCACTGCGCCGCGCCGCTTGGCATTTTGACCACTAAGGCTAGACGCACGGACTAAACTTCTGTTACTGAATTTTTTATAACAAAATGGACGGTAATGGGGATTTTCGTGATTACCGAATAAAGGTACTTCGAGATTTATTAACGAAACCACGGAGAATACGAAAACGGGAAAGCTCAGTTAATACGATACTTTAATACGATTCCTAACAATAGTTTAGAAGCGGATTGAGAAAAAGCTGGACATTTTTAAGAACGTTGAAAACGATTTAAAAAACACCTTTTGCGAAACTACTGTCTCGTAATCCTTTTCTTTGCGAATAAAGGATTACGCTACCAACGTCTTTTGAGAGGTAAGAAAGGTGTCCTTTGCAATTGTTGCGAGATAATAACAAACAAAAGGACAATAAGCAGTAATTGTTTTGCTTGTACATTTATGGATTGTAGTCTTTGCGTTTTGTAGTAGACGCAAAGATACTAATCATGGACGTAAACGTTACCTATACTCCTGTTAATTTTTAGATGTAACAATTACTACACACTAAGGCAGGTGCAGACCTCACTGGTTAACAAAAGCCTGACAATGGAGAATAGCGGCATTTTTAAGAGATAATGTTGAATCCCTGGAAAGACAAACAAAAAGATCAGCCAGGCATCGACATTTTTGAGTATTTTCCAGATTTGTATTTCCAGTTTGCTTAATTTAATACGGGTAAAAGATAATACAAATCTTTCATTGGTTAATGCAGCGTTAAAATAAAAAAAAGCGATTGATTTTGCAAATACGCTATCACCAATAATCCAATGTTCAACACTATAGTTAAACAACCAAACAAAAAAATCTAAGATCATGCGTTATAAATGAGCATTAAAGTGTCTAGTATAACAAATTGCTTCAACGATTTATAATCTGACATTATTATTTAAATATTAACACTCGGATTGATATACGGTTTATCGGTATACGTAATCGATATAAATAATACAGACGTGTGAATTTTGGCTTTGTTGAATGTAAGGCGTGGAGTACACTGAGTGGGGCAAAGAAGCGGCTCTTCACGATCCGGTAGTCGTCTGCAATGGCTATATTAATCATAGAGTTGACGCCTACGGGGCGTGGCCACAGCTTATTAATTCACGTGGAGTTATTAAATTCAATGCCAAAGGACATTGGTCGTTAGATTCTGATAATAGATTCGTATGTCATTACAATTATACAGTTGATGTTTTTTATTCGTTTTAGAAGTATTTTAATTGAGTAGGTATTAACTATTAGTTCATGAGTGCTAAGTTTAGCAGCTTAAATTTTTTATAAGGTGTTTCAAACTTTTCATTCTTAAAAGTTCTTTTAGTTTCTATTTAATCGGAATGAAATCAACGTTGTATTTAACACAACAGTTATTAGGTAGAGCAATCCTCCAGTCCTTACAGACTTTATCTTGGTTTAATACCTTAACCATACCTTGTCAGTTGTATTTACCGAGCTCTAATGACGAACCTTAACTTTACCATTATTTTAATCTTAGCTAATAATATTTTAATCTTAGCTTAACCGTTAATGTTTAAATTTTACGATCAGCCTCCGTTAGTCCTCTTAGTAAATAAGTAAAGCTGTTTTAAAGATACATATCTCAGTTCTCTTCATTGATTGCTGTTGCTGCTTAGCGAGGATTCCTGGAACGTATCAGCGTTAATCCTAAAATGCAATACATTTGTTTAGAATTATCTGCAATAATGTACAAATAAATAGTCTTAAATTAAATCTTTTCCAAACGTTCTCAAATATATTTTTTTATTGCTAGTGGCACTAGGTTGTGGTAATAGGTACTACAGAAAAGATCCAGTAAGATAAAAACATTGAATAACTTTATTTCTTAAAAAGTGTGTGCTGCATTAGCAATTAACATTACAAATAATCTTATAAAAACGTTACATCAACAAAAAATAACAGACTATTCACCACAGGGCTTGTGAAATAAGGCTTACACATAGGGCCTCATGAAAATTCTGTTAATATAAAAATGATTGATGTCAACTATGATAAAATTATTACTCTTTAAAAATAAACCATAAATAAAACTTTGCGTTCATTCCAGTACTGCAATAAAACCAATTAATATACCACGTAATTTCTTCCGACCATTTTTGCAGCAATAAAGTGGCTCTATTTACATTTCCCTTGGCCTTATAAGATCATCTTGTTAATGATTTATCGGGTGTCGAGCGTACTAAATGGCGCATAGCCTGGATGAAGTACTTGCTACCGTAACGGACCAAGGGCCAGTTAATTATTATCTAGTCGTAAACCTGCTTAGCGGGCACACTATTTATTGGCGGCTAACGAAGGTTAATTGTTCGAGCCGATGCTGTTAACGACACCGCTGGAACATTTTATATTGTATTTTTAAATTATATTGAAGTTATTATAATAATTATGAAGAGAGTGAGGGGAATTGGATGTCTCGCACTTTTTATTTTTGTATTAAGGTTGGTGGCACACCTTTGCTTTTGATAAGATCAGAAATATTGTTATATCTATGAACAATGTTTTGTCCGGAACGGAAGAAACGTAATACAAGACTTAATTTAGTTTAATATTTAAGTACCTATAGATTGTTAAGTTAGATGTTTAATAAATATTAATGACTAAAACTTTTATAAACAAACTTTTAAATAAAATGAAATGTTTTTGTGTCGTCAAACAATACGACTATTTATCAAAAAAACATTGTTACTTAAATCTTCAACGTAAATCATATGTAAACAATATACGTAAAATATTCACGCTACCAATATGAGTAAAGTACTTAATAAATTACATAAAACTAACTAAAACCGGGGTCATACTGCCGATCATTCATCATTACAACACTTGTAAACCGCGGACACTACATCATCTTCATTTGTGTGTTTTTTGAACGTGGTGTCAGACATTGGTAAAAACTCGCGCTGTCTAAAGAGAGATTGGATCGAATCGATCACAGTCACATGCCTAAAATAATGTTCCATCAAGCGGTGCGCAGTATGCTACGCCGGGGCAGAGCTTCTTATGGAGATGAGAGGACCGCCAGGCAACACCCTTGTGGCATCCCGCTGGGAGCGACCTAACTGACGATACACAATCAAATATTTAATTCTTTCGCGATTGAAAAATACTTCTGGCATGTGCCTGCGAAAAGCAATTTTATTGACTTTCTTGGTTTATAATAAATTAACTTTAATCTGAGACGCATACTGTAGGTATGTACTGTATTTAAGTTTATTATATGGTTTCCGGGTATGGTTTATGGGTAACATATTTTATTTCACTAGATTAACTAATCGTATGCAGCAAAATTAAAGAATAATATAAAATTGCTTCAAAACGCAAGAATATCTGCACCAAGCCATCCGTTTCTATCGATGTTGTAAAGAAAATGGAAGACTGAAATATGCTCAAGGCTTTATCAATAACAAAATACTAGCGCACCTTATCAATAACACAAAGTAAGTCTGCGAGGTTCGTATCGTCAGATCGGAAGCTAGCCGTCCTCACAAGACGATGGATTAGAAAGCTTCGTTGGTACCTTTGAACCGTCTCTTGAGTATAAATTATTTATGTAAATTTTTTCGACCGGTCGAAATTATATTTCAGCATCGACGTGATTAATGTTGACGGATTTTTCACTTGGTCTCTCTTCGAAATGATCAAACAAATGAAGCTTCGACCTGTAGACTTAAAATTTCGACTAAATTCTCTTTTAATGCTTTAAGTTTAGGTATTAAAGAATTCCCCATCGAGTGAAAAATATAACTTGATTTTTGTGATCTCCTGAACTGATAAACAGAATGCTATTGTGATATAAATAAAATAATAAAAATGCCAAGTAAAGCAGAATATCATAATAAATAAATAAAGCAGAATATCATAATAAATATATAAATAAATAATCCGACAAAATATTATTCAGTCACGTAATAAGACAACATGAATTGGTATAATTTTTTCAATGTAATACCAAAGGCATTCTTAGAGTTCCATATCAAAAAACATAAAACCTAGGTTTTCACTAGAATGGTTTATACCCAAGTACGATATTTTGCCAAAATTCTAAGGTAAACTCATATCCTTACTTTTACAATCATTATCTATTTCTTGACCTGTTTGTTTTTGTTATACAACGTGTTACAAAATACCCCGTAAAAAATATAATTAATTATCAAAGCCAAAAATTTTGTGAGCTGTCATGTCAGGGATCCCGATTATTTAACAGAAAGGCCTAATAATTGTCTACTTACTTTAATCGTTTTTATATTTTTCATTCATAAATATGCTTGTTTTCCTTTCTTTGGGGTATGTTATACATCGTTACAACGGTTCTTAAATATTGTGAATGGACTCGTTATAAGGCCCCATTTAACTTCCTTTCGGCTTTACGGGTAGTTTTGTAACACTCTGTATGCACACAAATAGTTCAGCATTGGGGTTGATAAATAGTATTTGTTTTTATTTCACTTGCAATAAATTCTAAAAAAGAGGTAAGAAAGAACCTTTGAAAATTGTTATAATATTTTATTTTTCGATCAAAATTCGAAGTAAGTACACAATTTTATTTATTTAACGCTATCTACGGAACTCTAACCTAATCTCTTCTGTTTATAATAATAAGGTTATAAGATACGAAAAGTCTTATTATAAAAAAATCCGAAGCAAGTTGGAGGCCCACACTGGAGTGATATTTCCGACGTGGGCCAAGGGGCGCATGCATTTAATGAAATCAAAAGGATTAAGAGCATCTGCCTGCTTGTTATTCAAATCGATTGGGAGCTCGTTTATCATTTTAAATAAGCTACTGCTTAGATAAACCCGGGGCGTGGTTCATGTATAACAAAAGACGCGGTCCTCGGTAGCCCAATTAACTAACCAGTTATTAATGAATGAGGGTTGGAAATTCATATGAACAGAAATTCAAGTAAATTTGTATTCAGTATTGAGAAACTTCATCTATTATTGTCATAAATCGTATGTGGATCTTTGCTTTACAAATTTAGAGAATATTTAAGTATACTCACCTAATAGAAACCAGGCAAGTTTGTATTAGGAAATGGGAACAATTATTTCCGTCCTAATGAAACACTCAGCGTGACAATTTAGGTAAACATTAACAAAATAATGACAACATGGTTTGAATTCCCTCGGCGTATTCAAATTGCGAATGATTACAAAGCATTCGAGCAAATGAATATCGAATGCGAACAGCTTGAAGTACAAAGCAACAACCCTGAAGATGCGCGATGACGCTTCGTGTTTTCCCAGAGCAAACAATCGAACAGCCAAGAGGATGGAACAAATTACGACAGCATTGTCGAGGTGTTTAGAAAATTGGGGAACAATCGTCCTCCCGAGTTAAATCTCTGATAATGTCTTGGAGAAGTCGTATGACGGCGAGGGGATGAATAAATCTCTCTTAATTGGAACGCGCCGCGCCGTGCGACAACATAATGTAGACGCTTTGTTGCCAAGCGTGCATTCTTCGTCTTGCCGGACTGAATACACGAATCAACAGAGCTAATGACGATGGGAACTTTTGACAACCAGTCCTGACAAAATCAATGCGCCTCGACGACAATGTATTCGGGCAAGAGCAATTGAATGAGATATTGTAGAGGTTACAAGGCATTTCTGTTAAGGTAAGGCGAGCTGCTTCCAGCTTTCTGTCTTGGAAAATATCCCTTGTGATATTTTTCACTCATAAAATAAGAATATCGGACATATGCTAACCTGCGCATTCGTTCTGGGAGCACTCACTTGTAAAACTGCTTATTGCTCCAGCGCTCTGGAAATACGAACTTTGCTTTTGTTGGCCGCACATGTTATATTTAACTGTACTGCTACTCCACAAATCGCTCGTTACGTAGAAATATTCATTACAAACTTGAACAAGTGACGCATACATTAAAGGGTTGAGAATTCGATCGTCCGATAAGGTCGCCACGCTAGTGCCAATACAAACTAGTTTAATTTCGAACGCCCAACCCAAAAAGAGGACTGCGTTGTAAAACACAGGATGGGGCTATTGTTAAATATTTTATAGTCGGTTGGGAAAGTTAGTATCGTTTGATTAATCTATTTCCTATTTAAATTAGACATGAAATAGGTTAGCCCTGTAATTGTTACAAGCTTGTCTTAATGTAAACAATCGAAACGTGTTACTGATGCTATCATAATTTAAATAGTAGATATTTAAATTTACGTTATTACTTTGTACAGAGGTACCACTCGCAAATCGACTAAATTAAGAAAAAAAAATTTTTTTTTTTAGCTTAGTATTAGAAAGCAATAGTGTAACAGTTTCAGTTTTCAAAGTAATGTAGCGTGTGATGTGATTCTACCTAATACGTAACTGAAACTTAATAAATTATGTTTCCGCTTTACCAGCCCGATCGAGTCTTTCCTTTCAAACGTAGTACGAAATTTTATGTTACCTGAGATAGAGTCAGATAAATTAGTATCTACTATGCACTCTATTGACCAAGGTCGATCTAATAGATTAACTCGACCTTGGTCAATAGGTTACTACCCACCCTATTGGTGGGTAGTAACATACTTATTATCTATAACAAGTGTATATAAGTGGGTAACTTATTAGAAGAAGCATTAATAGATAATAGTAACGGCACTTCTACTGAAGTGGGGAAGGATTTAGTCAGAACTAGATACGGTAACAGTTTAGGAATAAAACACTAGTACCCAGATAAAAAGATTTATAATGGAAGGTTACCATGAAAACATTTTCAAATTTCATCATCAAGGAAAAGGACTCAGAATATACCTTATTTTAGTGACATTTATAATCTAGATTAGGTACTTTATATCTACTTGTATAAGATTACATGTAGAAGCAAATGTTAACGAAAAAATTTGGCAGAGCCAGGAGTATGGAACGTAAACCAACCAGATAGCTACGTTCATACATCAATTCCTCGTGCATACAGCGGCATTTAGATTGGGAACATCTCTCTAACATGCTTGGACGGGCCGTCGGCAGGGAAAAAACGACTGTCCATCGCGATGCTGCCGGCAAATCGCTCGGCAAACATTAGCTAAGCGCGCGTGAAATTGTCTGTGCAGAACCGGGCGTCCATTCTGCATACATTAGTTTATGGCACCAAGTTCCAGCTACTCGTATTATTTAAAGACGACATACACGTTTTAAACAGTAGCGGTTCATCGGAAAGACGGCGACGTGTAGGTAATAGAACAATGTTGTCATAATAAATGCACCATGTTCTTGCTCCGTGGAAAAGATATTTACAAATCTGCTAATTGTTATAATTATGAACATAAATTTAAGGTACTTTTTTATATGTATATATGATAAATTGTAATAAACTCTCATAAAATAAGATATGAGTAAGTAAAACACAAGCTATTACAGAATCATATATTTGAATTCTATAATATCTATACCTGCATTTCACGCTTCATAAAAAATCTCATAAGCAGCAAGGTTGAGCCCAACGATTCGTTTTTACATTGTGTTTTTATTCAATAACCGCACCATTTAAATGGAGGTTTCGTGTTACTTATACCTTTGTTGTTCTCAAATTGACTGAAACTGTGTGTTATAAGTGTTAACATGTTGATTTCCGTTGATTTGATAAAATATACTTCAGCAAAACACTTAATATGATAATGCTAACCCAGCATCGATAGAATAACTACAGCCAGTCATGGCTCTTGCTTTATCACTGGCCAAAAAGGCTGCCAATTCAGCTATATTCTCAGTTTTCACAAATTTACTAAGTGGAGCAGAAGAGACTTCATTCCAAAACGATTCACTTGCTTCTTGATCAACACCGGCATTTTCCAATATATTTGTTTTCACTATACCGGGAGAAATCGAGTTAACTCGAATCCCTTTAACAGCCAAGTCTGAGGCTGCACATGTTGTAAAATGATTCAGAGCAGCAACTGACGTTTCATATGGTAAACTTTTAAAGGCATTTAAAACACCAGTTATACTCGAAATATTTATTATGCATCCTTTAGTTTCCGCCAGCTCATTTGTCACGCAATTGGTAATGTAAACAATGGATCTTAAATTAGTAGCCATTATGTCGTCAAATACTTCAATCAGGTTAGAATCGAGTATATTAGCTGGTTTAAAAATACCAGCACAATTAATGACAACGTTGATTCTTCCAAATTCGTTTTTCGTACTTTCTATAGCCTTGTTTACATCATTATCATTACGCACATCAGCAACGATTGTGAGTACTTTAGCGCGACTTAACCTCTCACACTCTACAGCTGACTTATTTAAATTTTCAGCATCCATGTCGACAAGGGATAATCTGGCTGATAACTTTGCAAAATGGAAACATATAGCTTCACCTATTCCAGAGCTCGCACCAGTCACTAACACTACTTTATTAATGTAACTCATATTAACGTTGGTTTATCACAAGTGGCACACAACGTCTGATTCTATCGCTAATGGTATAATATTTTAATACCCATCCAATATTGTTATCAAATTAAGTGTTAAATAATCTACAAGCACTGTAGATAATTGCAGCAATGCAGATTTTTTATTAAATTAAATGCGCCATCGAGGTCACCCCAAGCGTAAGTCTAGTAGTAGAGTAGTCTAGATTATATAAGAACTCAACGGTAGCCCTCTACAGGTAGGGTAGCGTACATATTTTAATGATAACATATATGAGAGTAAGTAACTTGTTATTATGTAATCAAAAACAAATTTAACAAATTTCATCATTAACGACATGCATGAGAGAAATATAAACATTTTAAACGTTATAATTTGCCTGAAGGGTAAACAAGAGGATTATTAAAATAAAAGAACACGGGGCAATTACAGACCCTTAAAATCGAGGATTTAATGATAAGCGATTTCATCCAAATTGAATTCTATTATCCATTACTATGACTGTTAAAATAACTCAAACAAGATCATTAGTACTAGGAAGAATAAGCATAAAGTATTCTAAAGCAATACAAACGTAACTTTTTATAGGTCATGGGAAGCCTGAATGCCAAGAACCCTGAAATCACGAGTACGAAAACTTGACAATATTAAAAAAAACCTATTTCGTCGAGGCATCGGTAAAAAATGCCGGCAATCCGTAAAAGGAATTTCTCAGCCAATACCGATCGCTTGTACGAAATCGAGGAGCGTTCCTTTCAATCCTTTGTCGCAGCCATTTGATTAAAGTAAAGGGGCCGCAATCACATGCGAAGAGGTTTTGCGACTGAGGAAGTATCGCATTTACAAACGGCACACCGACTGCATTGTGATGCGAGGAGCAGCCGCCGAATAGGGAAGACTTCTAGTTTAAGGCAATTGAAGCCGGATACCAGACCTTGATGCTCACTTGTTCGCGACACTCGAAACCACGCCAAAGTAAATTGAAAAAGATGACACCGATACGTTTAAGTGAATAAAGAAGGCAGCCTCACGAATACAATTTCATTCAACTAAGTTATAGGCGGGTAAGGATACACTTTATATCATAAAGTACCCAGCAAAAGTGTCACAAGTAAAGGTAAAGGTGTGACAAGACCGCCCACATGATTAACTACAAGAGAGATAGCAACCACCAATCGGCATTTTTGAATGAGGATGATAGATATTTTATCTATCATCCTGACTCAAAAAACTCTATCTAGATATTTTTGGAATAGGTGCAAATTTAACATATTGAAATAGAAACCAAATATTGTTTTATATCAGATCTTATGCTCCAAGTCAAGTAAAGTCAAATGTTTTATTGCAATTAAACCATTATTTAAAATAGTTACTTTTGAAAAGTCAAAACTAGTTGCACTCTAACTCCTTGCAAACTATGGTAGCACCTAAGCTTTAGCAGGGGCTAATGAGCTGCATTTTATATGATGTGCATGAAGATAAAATGGCAACGTAATACAATCTTGCATACTTATTGAAACATAAATCGTGATGAACTCGAAAAACCACTTAAAGAGTTACAGTCCATTATACAAAACCCACGCTCACTAACATCGGAAAAAATATTTCGCGCAAAAAGTCAACAAAACTAAGCAGTAATTCATCGAGGAACAACGTTCGGATCATTAACGAACCGAGGATTTACGATCACGTGCAAAGAGTTTGCGGGCGACGGGGGACGCTGCGATGAGGTCCCATCAGCGATGCAAGTAATTAAATCCTTAAACGAGTGTATAACAAGAATGTGTTTTTAAGCGTCGACGCAGCGAAGCGCTGTTCGAAGCCAGCCGCGACACTTATTTACGATGAGTTTTCGCGGCGGGGGATACCGCGCCTAATTTCTCGGCGCGACGCGGTCTCGCGCGATTTATTTAAAATGAAATTCTTTTGTCGTACTCCCCGCTGTGCGACAATCGATAATGCGCCATCGGGCCTAGATTGGAACGACCACTCGCCGATTAAGATACAAAACACCTTGCGATTCAGCTTGTTAAGATAATTGTTATAGTTAATGAGCACCAAGGAATAAACGACACACATGTACATACGTTCATCTTAATAGGAAAAGAACCTGCTAAACTTGATTTATTTTTATTAATAAAGCATAGTACCAGTGTTAATCATTACTTTTAATTTCCTCGTGAAAATTGAAAATAGCTGAGTCTTTCGACAAAATGAAACATAGTATATCGTAATAAAATGTAGAATAGTCGATACTTTCCTTTCCCAGGCTGTTGTGGAGATGAATTGACACGTAAGTATACTTAAACGGTGCCGCCACCACCACCTCATTGGAGTTTAATATTCCGTGTCGTTTTAATTCGGTCTCAAATTTCAGTCATCACAACTGTTTTTTCTTCGTTTTATGAGATACCAAAAAAGCTTGGTCGTTCACGAATAATTAAATATACATACCTACTAACCGCAATTTAAAAATGTAAAGGATTCCGATTTTATGCACACCAAATTTGCAAATTATTCCAATACGTATTCTTGTAAATTACGTGTTATGTTTTGAACTTGACTAATACAGCCTGAACCTTTTTTTGGCAGATTCTTATTGCACATTGATGATACATTTTTTTTTCTTTTGGAAACCAAAAATAACTAATTGTACTTCACGAAGGTTTATTATAAAAGCCATCAATTATCGAAATCGAAAGCGTCAGAATTATTGCCGGACAAGACAAATTAGCGCGTTTAGACAGACGGGTGTAATTAAAATAACACTAATTCCTCACATGTTTGTGTCGCGTCAACATGGACAGAATTCATTAGTGGTGTGTCAAGTGAAATCGTTCGCATCGACTCAATATTCGCAGAGGCTGCAGTAATTAGCAGCGTGAACCCTACACGCTACAATCAAAGAGTCAACTGACAATTTTAATCGATATAAGCGTCAAAACCAGTGCCCGAGGAGATGTGTGAGAAGGTCATAGCTCCCATCACAACTAACGACTCTTAACTTCCTCACTGTAGAACATTTTCGCTCATCGTGACAACAATGCTATTGAAAAGTGGGCGTAGGGCAATCCTAACCTTCGTGTGTAGGTTGAACCATACATTATACTGAACTTGCGTAGGATATTTCTATTAATTTTCGGAGCATAGACGTGTCTTTTAGCATTAAATAGAATATTATTTCTAACAAAATGATAAATAAATAAATATTCTTGGACAATTTTACACAGCACCATCTAGTCCCAAACTAAGCAGAGCTTGTACTATGGGTACTAGACAATGGATATAATACTTTTATACTTTTTTTTGTAAATACATACTTATAATAAATAGAAACACCCAGAAAAACACTTGTCTTAACCACACAAATATTTGTGTCCTGTGGGAATCGAACCACTAGACCACAGACGTCGTCAAAAATAACATAACTGAAAAACTAATGGATGGCATAAAACCTCGAATCTTTTAACCTATTTCATTGCAAAGTAACAGGTAGAGACAGATGAAACTTATAGTGATATATTGGATTACAATTATCATATTTTATCAAGTCTTAGATCGAGTTTGTTTTATAGTAGCGATAAGGCGGCAGCTGACTCGAAAAATATAAAGACACCTTTTAACGAGATTGGTGCTCGAAGTGAGATTATTTCCAAAGGACGAGTTTAAATAACCCTTTGATTTTAAAGTAGATAACCTCAAAACCGAGGGATGGATTTCGGGTTCTTCTTTTATTTATTCATATAAAATTTGAAAATAAAAAAAAACTTTCCCTCACTTTAAGCGTTGGATTTGATTAAACCATTTCTTTTCCAAGGTCCCAATAACATCCTTTTACACGAATCTCTTTAAATTCTTACTGCGTAGTTATCTAGCAATGCAAATAGCAAAGCATTTTGTGACAAGCTGAACAAAGCCGTTCAACTCAAGAGCAATCATGGTGAAGGTTGAAGATTGTATTGGACAAATATTGATGGAGCGCGCAAAACCATCGATGTTGACCTCTGAGAGGTGTCAAAATGTGGGCCAGGCAATTGACACGTTGCGTCAGCCACGCGTGAGAATATTTGAACAAACATCTCCTTAGTTTATTCTAGTACCAGTAATGAATCATTTTGTTAACGGTCAACCTTAACACTTGGGAAAAATCTAATACCGTTGTAGACACAACAGGCTATCGACCTTTCTTACATCAATTTACATAATTACTACCAAGACATCCCAGAAATATATAACAAAAATAATTATAATCGAAATCAATATGAAACAGTCGGTTTTATTGAATGATTTGTAACCACGGCAGTATTTTAAAAATGTAATTTAATAAATAACTGATAACGAGAAAGAAATAAATCAAATTCGAAATTATGTTGAATAGAAAGAAACAAATATTCATAGAAAATTTGTTATTTGTGTAAAACATTAAACATTTATGCATGTGATTTGATCACACTGTGTAATTGCTGTGGGAACTTTTGACTCGACCTAAATTATCTTCAAGTGGCTTTGAATAAATTTTAATGTTTCCATGTCATACTTAATTTAAATTTTGCTGCTTCTAGCTAAAAGAGGTTTAAACAACCCTTTGCTGCTGTGCTGCTGCTTTCACTCTTTAGACCGAGGTATTTGGATGTCTGGAGACAACAACGCCTCAATGGGAATTTTCAAGCAAATTTTATAACACAAGAATCTTTCAATAAACGAGTTCATATAAATGATAAAGTTTCCTCCAGAGCCAGTTACAATATATGGGAATATATTTTTATGAACACGTTCATCGGATCGGTTCATATCAGGCGTTAATTTAGCGCCATAAAAGCAGCCTGTCGAAAGTCTACAGATATGATGAGTCGTAAATATTATAACGATAGCAACGGAGCCCCCACACGGATACCCACCCGTTGGTCGTGTGTTGACTCATAAATGATCTATAACTATAATGCAAGACGACGAAGAGACACTAACGAAATGAAAATGCTGCGATGGGCTGCAGGAGTTACAAGGTTCGATAAAGTACGAAATGAGTACATAAGGGGCTCTTTTAAAGTAGCGCCAATTGTAGACAAGATGGTCGAAAGCCGTTTGCGCTGGTATGGACATGTCATGAGGCGAGACGAAGAGTACGTTGTAAAGAACGCCCTAGCTATCCCTGAAAAGAAGAAGGGCAGAGGACGCCCGCAAGCCACGTGGTGGACAACTGTTTCAAAAGATTTGGAACGAGCACAGATCAATCACCAGACAACCCAAGACAGACTGTCTTGGCGCCTTAGAACGAGGAGGAGGGTCGACTCCAAAATGACGTGGGAAAAGGCACAGCAGAAGAAGAAGAAGAACTATAATGCAGGAAATAAACTTTAAAATTAAGCGATGAAGACAAAGTTTACAGCAAAGGTACCTTCATAGCCAAGAGCAGTACAGGAGGTTGCATTACAACTCTATTAATTGTGTTTATAAGCTCTGTTTTCATTGTATTGATTTAGATAATAGAAAAGCGCACGAAAATTACACTTTTTTGATGACCATGATACGTATCTTCGCAAAAGTAATGCGATAGGGATAAGATTCTTATAAATACTAATAATAAAGTGCACTTATAAATATGCATTATTTAAATTCGGATTTGCATCACGACTGGAGGATAATAAACTATGATATGGGACCGACGTTGTCGCCCGCTGATTAACGTTATCGAATCCACGTGATAAAATTGATCCATCAACAATTCTTGACAACATTAATTGCATAGTTGATTTCAAAACAAGTTACCGATAACTTAATTAAACAAAAGCAACTAAAGGCGTCTCACTTTCCTGCCAACCAACTATATCTACTCATTATTTTGATCTGTCTCGAGAAATATTTTGCTGCAAATGTGATATTGTTGTCGTTGTTATCGCATTGAACATTCTGGTCTCTAGTTCTACTTTTCTTCTGAGAAAGTTTTTGTTTGATGTTCTAGTAATATCATATATTACTTAGTATCGATTCCTATAATTTTCATCATGCGAACATCACGTCATTAAGCATTCCTAAACAAGATATTTTTAAATAAATCTTCATAATTAAAAAATATTAGGGTTATTGCGAGTCAGAGCTACGCAATCCTATAATAACCTACATTTATAAAGTGAGAAATTAATTATTCAGATCTAGATCTAAACTGAATAAATGTAAGGCTACTCTACGTAGCCTTTATTCTACAATCGTTACATTTCTATCTACTGTCTCAATGTTTAAATATTAAGACACGATGCGGTTGTCGACAAGCATAAAATAACATAATTATTCATAATTACGACCGTCCCCGACAAACAGTTTCAGATTTATAGCTGCTAATGATCGACGGCGGACGGAGTAGTTTAATAAGTTACGACGTAAACAATATCAGTCAGTTTTTAAACTATGTCAGCTAGAAACAGTCTATTACTATGTTTATACTTCACATTGCGAATTTACATAAACATTTGCGATAGCTAAAGAAAAATTGGATGTGTGTGTTAATTACGCATAATACTAATACGTATCACATTAGTTTAATCATGTACTAGTACCGTAAATGTTTGCCATAATACGCCATCTGAAGTACTATCATAAGAATCCTTTCAGTTTTGAACTCGCACAGTTGTTAATTAAGTGGATTACTTATTAGTATTTTTGGGGCGATGGACTCGTGACCTTTCAGTCACTCTCGTCATAGTTTAGTTCTGAGTTAGTTTAAAGCTCATTTACACGTCATCAGTCTAGCATTAAAATTTACTCGTTCTCACGGGGCTTGCACTCCACTTAAGTTTGAAGACGTGTAAATTAAGGCTTGAAGCATAGAAGCGGCAATTAAATCTGTCGTAACTAATTAAGAATACAAGATCTTTCTCAAAATATGTTAATTCCATACATTTCATTGAATTTAGACACGACTTCATAGACATTTTAATTCATATTATGATTTGACCCTTCAAGCCAGAAAATAAACATACAAAAGAAAATAAATTCTTATATTGTTGTAGAATGGTGTTTCTTATTTATTATAAGTATGTATTTACAAAAAAAAAGTATATAAGTATTATATCCATTGTCTAGTACCCATAGTACAAGCTCTGCTTAGTTTGGGACTAGATGGTGTTGTGTAAAATGTCCCAAAAATATTATTATTATTATTAATAGTGTGTCTGTGCCGCTTACTAATTACAAAAGCAGCCACATTATTTAGTGATTAAGCGATAAAAGTGCCAAAGGAGACCAAAAGTTTACTCGAAACCTGAGACGACCTGAAACTGAGGCGTTAGTACAAATAGTTCATATGTACATAGTCACGTTAATAGGGGGTGTGGAGGCACCTTTATACGTGCAAGTTATGCTCGCAAAAGAGGCGGTGGAAAGGGAGAGAGCGTCCACCTGACTTAGCGAGGCTTCGTAGGGGGCGAGGCGAAGCCTCGCCCTTTGATGGGGTCCGGTGGTTATACCGGCCCATAGCTCTTCATGGTCGTGGTGAAGGCCAGTCCGGTTCTTAGTCGGTACCAGTCCGGCATACCCTGCCACCTGCCCAAGTGGCAGACAATCCATAACGATTTTCCGCAAATACAAGATGCACGTTTTACAGGTCTAAAGAATTAATGATACCAACGATATTCCAATCACAACTGTCTCCAAATTGAAATCATTTACTAATTCCCCTTACATAGGTACACGTGTTTTCTTGTTTTTCTCTTAACATTACTTTTAACCAACTTAAGATTTTTTGTTGTAGTTGTTCAAATAGAGTAATGTGTATGTATTTAGTTTAATTAACACTGTCAATACTCAACTTAGATAAAGTATAAGTAAAAGTTACAGATCCATTAGTAAAACGTGACGGTACCTCTCGTTTGCCAATTACTCGTGACTGACGCTAGATAATAAACAAGCTAACTCAATTTGTTATGAACCACGAAATATTTAACCGCCAGACGTAAACAAATGCAACCACATTAATTAACTAAAAGCAAATGTTTAGAAAATCCCAGCAGGAATTCGGATAACCAAATGTAACAGTAAAATTTTATGCAGATTATGTTAAAGATGAGTTTTGGGTTCCGTGTGTTTAAAATATCGTCGTTATTTTAAAATAAATTTATAACTATCGAAAGTAAATGCTAAATAGAACAATCATTTCTGAGTATTAAGTGATAGAGTAGTATTTTCAGAAATCAAAATAAAACAGGTTTCTAATTCATAATATTCTCAAACTCAAGTCAAGCTGCTCTAACAATGAGATATTTTTAATAAGGTTAATATGGCTCTGCAAAAATATAATCAGTGCAATTTACTACAAAAAATATTAATGCGTAGCTAATTTATGCAACTTGAGCAGTTACAGATATATTTAAAACCTTAAGGAGTATAAAAAGTAACAAGAGTTTATAAGTAAAAATAACGTTGTTCTACGGATCTTATACGCGCACGGTCTTGACTGTTCTATTCTCAATTTATCAACATATTTTTAAGCTGCCAAATATTTTTATATATTATAGGTGATTTGTTATTTTGGCAATTAAGATGTCATCGACGCGTTCAGATTTATAAGTGGCAATTAGAAGAGTATAATCTGGACATGAATATTGATCGTACTGACGACATTTACAAACAGCTCACAATTAGCCATCAATAGTAACGGTATACACAGATAAAACGTACATGTGGCCATAGTAAACTACTACATTACTTTTCATTAAGGATAGTTATGCCTAATAAACTTGATTAATTTACTGATTTGAGTATCAAGTGATTGTGAGAATATTAGATGATCAAAATTACCGCTAACTGTTGTGCAGCTGTAACACACACGGCAACTAATAACAAGTTCTTTTGTAAAATATAAATTAATAAGTTTACTTACAGAATGATGTCATGAGAACGACTTCGCGACAATGACTTTTGCTTGTCTTTAAACATCCAAATAATCCCTACTAATATTATAAATCAAAAAGTAATTTTGTCTGTCTGTCTGTTACGCAGATGGACCGATTTATATGCTATTTGTTACAGAGATAAATTAGACCTTGGAAAAGGACATAGGCTTACCTTTTGTCTCAAAAAGCCCTTTGGGATGCGTGTGAAACCGCTGGCAAGAGCTAGTTTCATATATTTTTACAACTCGCAGTTTCAGCCTGAAGACAATTGTGTGAACTAGTTTAGCAGTTTAATCAATATGGACCTCTCTCCCAAAGATATGTTCTTATTCAATGGGATTTGTCATTCGGTCGCGGTGTATAGGTAATATGCACTGACTGTGTGTATATGTTACGGTAAGAGTGAATAATTGAAGATGATTAATAATTATCTATTATTATTAATAATTACCGAAAGTCGAGGTTAAAGTGATAAATGTACATAAGTAACGCTCAAGGACCAAAAACAGCTCACAATGCGTTGTGGTCAATTATATTAGTTGAGCTCCAATATGCAAGGAATTATAAAAACTAAATAAAATTAAAAGTCGTACTTATATATTCAAAAACTAAAAGTAATAAATTTCGATCGTTTATTCACATTAACCAAAACATGTGGTTATTATTAATAATTTTGTAAAAATATTAATAATTTTCAATTAATCAGATTTACCGTAACATATATAAAGAAAATATGCGATATAAGTCGTTTTCTGCAAACAGTTTTTAAGTGCTAGAAACTACTGGTGCAATCGTCTGCTTTGGTACCACCGATTGCCAAATATTCTGATAATAATCAATAATGTACTAACATTATTGATTCCGGCTTGAATGACTTGAATTTTACTGGGCAAAAGAAAATTAAAAACTAAGGTCTAAAATTACACCGAACAAATGATACCAGAAACACTTCTCTCACGAAAAAGGGCAACAATAAATGGAATGGAGGTTAAGTCCATTCAATGTTTCACATTCCATGGACTGATAACGCATCTACCTGTTTTTTTAATATACGATATCATTGGTATCTCTACAATGTTTATAAAGTCTATCTCACGCAATAGCCCAAATCGATTCTGAGAGGAATCCCGAGGCTTCTATTTGGGACAGTAATGGACTGAATTATGTATTACGAATAATACGAACGTGTTACATTACCATATAATTATAGCAGTAAATATTTTGTTAAAGATCAAAACTTTGTTCAGCTAGTGATCACTACCAACGCAATGATCAATATCTCGTTTCCCTCAGTCGGTTCTTGTAACAGTAATGAATAATTCTGAGTGACGTACGTGATAGGCTGTCAATAGGTCACTAATAATAATCCTCTGCTTATTTAAATTTTTAAACCCACTACAGTACAGCTATTAGGTGCTTAGCGTGATGGCGCCGGTATTTATGCCGATTGGATTTCCAATCAACTAGTTGGTTTCTTCAAGTCTATAAATTACAAAATAGTTGAAATTCATATGCGTTGAAAAAAATCTCAAATGCTTACAACAAGTTTAACATTAACTGGTTCGGGGGAACAAATTTTATGAATGACTTGTGTTGGTAGAGTTACTCGATAGTTTAGATTTCTTAGCGAACATAACAATGACATACCGCTAAGTGCCCTCTTATGCTCTCCATACAAATATTTATACAAAATACCGGCCGAGAGCTTTGTTTACAAATAATAATCAGTGGGAACGAGCCGAGCGACACCGTAGCATAACACCCACAACTAACGTGACAAAATACTTATTTCATTGAGAAAAAGTTTCCGCAGAAACTGCAAACAGTGTACATAAATAACCCGTTAGGTACTTATTCAAGTTTACCTTTACATTTAAGTTTCCAAACCCGATTTAACATACACTTGAAAATGAAACGAAGTATTTGTATGACAGTCTGACATTGTGGAGAAGTAAGTTACGAAATGGTAGTTTAACTTTATTTGCGCAAACAGACATTTCAACACAAATAAATTTAAAACTACATAGACGCAAGTAACGTGAATGATCTCAGTTTACATTGGTAAATTTTTCCGGTACCAATAAAACTCAGATGCACTGTGTGGGCACGCCCCGCGAACCGGGACGCCGAACCCGCCAATACTCCGGGGAGAACGTACGCAATAACGCTCAATTTTCAAGAAAACAACCATAACTTAAAGCTGTGCACTCTGTCGTCTGTGTTCCTTTCTTCCGGGCAATTTCTATTACCATATAGACGCGCTACTTTTCAATTCTTTTCCATTAAACTTGGTGCATCGCTGTGCGTTGCGGCCCGACTACCCGCGTCTCGCTCGCTATTCTCAAAACACATTTATAAAATGCTCTTTACTCGGCCGCGCGTCGCGTCGGTCGGTCCCCTGCGACTGACATTCTATTGCAAATTTGAAAGTATATTTCAAATAAAGAAAAGCTCTTGAAATCAATGAAACTTTCATGGCGTTTATGTGTACAAATATAATGTATTATTATCTCCTGACGCAAAAAGGAGGGGTGTTATAAGTTTCACCACTATGTATGTCTGTGTGTGGCGACGTAGGTCTTAAACCGGTGAACCGATTTGGATGCGGTTTTTTTTTATTTTAAAGCAATTTTCTAGCTCTTGTTAGTTGCGGTAGGGATCTAAAACGTATAACGAGTGTGTGATTTACTTTCAAACTATATGTGACCTAAAATTTAAAACACCTATGTATGCTACATAACTATGCATGATTATTGAAATCTGTGTTCGGATGTTGCAGCAGATATCCAGAACACTTGAAAAAATAATAGCACAATATGATATTATGTCGTGTTCAGATTCGTTATGATCATTATTTTTATTATATTGATATTATGCAAGAAAGGTATTGGCAGTGGTGGGACCCTTATACTGCCAACACAATCGATTTACAGGGTCAGCAACACTCAAGTTATACCCTGGTGTTAGAAGCGTCTATAGGCTACGGTAACCGCTTACCATCAGGTGGCCCGTATGTTTGTATGCCACCTAATGGTATAAAAAAATATAATTTACTTCATAAAATGTATATAAGTACCTATTATAAATTACTTATAATATATATAATTTAAGTATATATTATATGAACTAAATATATCCATAATTTATGTTAGATATTTAACTTCTTTTGAAACGAAGTCTTAAAATAAAAACTATAATAAAAACCCGCAAATTACAGAAAAGTATCTGGTCCCGACGACGACGTCGATGACGCGACGACGCTTGAATCACAAAATATTACTAATTAAATATTTAAATAATAAAGTTAAGGCAAATATTTTTTTACTTTGTATAGGTTATTGATGTCGAGGATTTTTTAATGTCATTAATTTTCAGACCCGTGTAAACAAACTGTACATGTTATGCCAATTAAGACCCATAACCCACAACATTTGACAGAAATAATTTTGTGTAAAGTAAAACATTATACTTATTTATTAAACTTACCTAACTTTCACAGCATATCAAGCATTGAACAGTAAATATAAACAATTAACGAAGCAATAAGCACCTGCTACAAGTAACTTCTGATCAGCTGCGAATTCATCAAAATAATTCAAAATTTCAAAGAATTATGACGTCGAGGATACTTTGAGCCCCGGCAGATGCTATACAAACGAAAGGATTAACTTCGCGCTAACAATTTGTCATAATAATAAATTTCATAACCAAAACACGGCACAACAATAAGCGACTGTATTTGTGTTTTACAAAACCAAACAAGCATTCTCCTCAACAAAGACATCTTTATCGGTAGCCGTCCTGAATTATCTGTCATGTTTCACAAATAAATAAGAGCTATTTTATATCACAATGGAAACACCGTCTTCTGTTGGGCGCTTGATTCAAAACCATTGAAAAAAAATCTATTTATCAAACAAGAGATGGGCTTCGCGAGATAAATCTCTATTATTACCCCTTTTCAATCTGTTCCGGGATTTCTATGTACAGCTAAATCAAAATCAACCCCGAAGCGATCATATTCCATTACTAGTTTCTATAGTAAGTTATCATTGTAATGGAAATTTAAACTCGCCTTTCTATTTTACGAGTCCATTATTATTAGTCTTTGTTTAATGTGCAAGAAATATATTACTATCTAACGTTTGTAGTATTTTGGTATGTACAAACGGCGAAGAAAAGCTAGACAGTTTTCCCTTTGGACCGTACGTATTCCGTTGCAATAGCGCTGATATTTGTAGTGCAATTGTATATAATAGATTGACAGGTTACCGTGTACTGTTTTTGAATTTGGAGGTGCAGTTCCACTGTCCCATTATTATTAGTTACAAGTAATACGCGATATACCTACACAGTGAACAGCGTCACATCAAACAATTTAGTCATGTCCGCGGACCGCAGGACTTTCGCGAGTCCACAGCGCACGAACTCAGCATCACGATCGAACACCATGATCGAAATACGTGTACGACCAGCCTGTATTACCATAAACGATTTACCGTATGACGACTCTTTTAGTTCGCGTGGAATATGAATTCGTTCGTGTATTACACGAAACCGAATACATTGTCGAAAAACATGTAGATGCATTGTTCTCGGAGCTTCTTTAAATGAAAACATAACTTACATTAATATAATGAGTTATGTTTCTTCTTTCGTCTCGTGAAATAAAATCATGGATTGTACGGTCACCAACGAAAGTAGCTGAACACAATCAAATTTTGAAAACATCACCTACACCAAAACTTTTAATTAAATTCTAGTTAAGGTAATTTTATTATATACAAAGAAGTCGTGCTACCTTCTCGGGTCAGTGACTCCTAGATAATAAAAAAATTAAAGCGTTTTAAAAATTGAATCGTGTTCAACGACTTTCGTTGCTGACTGTACATGTATGTTGGTCAAACGAAGGAATATCGGAATATCAAACACGAACACGCAATGTCATACGAAATATCACACAGTTTGCTTTGGTTCGCCGTCAAATTAGCATCGCCGAATTATCAAATAAATTAAACGATAATTTCATAGTAAACTAATTGTATTACATACCTGGACTACCGGTAGGTATTGTTTTATCTGATACAATAAAACATGACAGACCTGACATAATGACCCATTTTTAATGGGCATATGATGTATGGCGTCGATTTAATCGTAGATGCTCTTTGTTATCATTGGAATTAAACGTGATGTTAAGCGATCCGTCATTGTGTTGGGTGCGCGATAATCGCGGGTGACATAAGTAGGCTTGCGGCGGAGGCACGCATCATTTGCCGGCCGTCGGCTCCGATTAACTTCCGCGCGCTGACACGGGTGTCGGTCAGACCGTGTGTAATTACGAATTGGGCTTCGGTGAACATCGCCTTAACGACTTCGACTCCAAGCCACTCTGACATTTAAATTCCGCCTAGTAGTTTAGTTAACAGACTATTTACCATTAATCACGAATTAATCCTACGATAATAGTAGGCCAATTTATGTTTTCAGGTAAGACAATATTCGAAAATCACGTTCTCGTGATCAAATATGACAACGATTATTTTATATAGACAATTATAAATCACAAATTGGCTTGAGAATCAATTTATTAAAATATTCCTCGCAAACGAGTACCTAATATTACATTTCCATATATAACAAATCAATCCTTTTCAAACCCACAGAGAAAGCAAAAAAGAATCCATAAACCAATAAACACTTACTTGCTGTTGCACATAACAAATGTGATGGACTCCCGCGGCGATCAAATAACTTCGAAAGAGGTCGGACATTTAATTTTAGTTTTATAATAAAGGACATATTGTGTTAGATAAAGGATGGGTTGTAATAGTGTCGCGTCATCCACATTAGTAATGCGCCTCGTAGCGGGGCGTCGCGTCACACAACAGCGTCAAACGCACTATCCTGTTTATACTCCGTACTATTGAAAAAAGTTACGAAATAAAAGTCTCCAACTCGACGGCATTCGAAAATATTTATTCAAATAAGTCGCCATCAACCCGACCGTAAAAGCACGCCAAGGGTTGAGGGGCTAGCAGTTTTATTAATATTAAACGAACGCTTCAGTTGACACAAATTGGCGATAACCAAAGCGAGTATGTCATAAAATTTTTGTTTCCCTTCAGGTTTATTAATAATATCTCTCGAAATAAGTCTGGTGGTAAAGGTATTTTACGATTTTCATCCATGTGGAGAAATTTAATTAAATGCTTAAAAATATGTTAGATTAATTACCAGCACCCAGAATGCAGCCCATACTGAACGTAGTACTTAGGTGTAGTTCTAAGGTGTGCTGAGCTGACCTATCTTCCATTATCTGTTCAGTTAGTTTTGGATGAATATGAAAACACAAATCGGACGGACGCCGTCCTGAGCTTTGCCACGTCAATATTATTATCGGCCCATAAAACAACAAAGTACTTAAAAGCACCCTGCCTGCGCTAGTGCAAAATGCAAGTCTTTGGTAAGTTTTAACGAACTAGCATTTGATCCCTGTCTACACTTAATTATTTAGAGGGACATGAGGTATTCCCTATTACGGAGAGTCAAGTTATAAAACCAGCAGTATTTCTGACAACGTATTACCACAATCTTCTAAAAGACACTCTGTAAATAAGGGATATAAATTTAATACGACTTCAAGTAACAGTTCCAAATAAAAGAAGATGATATTTTATTGTTAACATCGGACTTTATTCCCTCAAACTGCGTCGTTTCAACGAATTCGACTAACAAAAAAGCAGTTAATTAACCCGTAATTTATATAAATGGGCCCAGTCGCAATTCGGGCAACAAATTTATTTGTGATAGGAGATCTTAATAAGTGGATAAAAGAAAACTAAACTAGACTAAACGAGGTTGGTATACCGATGGGCTCACACAAAAATATCAAGCTGACAGACCACTACTAATAATAATAAAACAACTACCAATTTAAAATGCTCGAAGTACAGTGGGACGTCCTTATCGTGAGGTGCAGCTCCTAGAAATTTATCGCCGTTATATGCAAAGCGACCGTCAAACCGAGCATTTCTCACCCAATTTAAGGAGTTCGAGAGTGCAGGCAGTAATGTAACCTATAAAAAGTTTGTCGATCTAAAGTGAGTAATTTGTTAGGTGCATTAGAGCCGATATTACTAACTGTGAGCTATGCAATCGTTCAAAGTAAAGAATTTCTGGAAATGTCGACAATCACTCGGTTTCTCAAAAGGATAGGTTAGAACAATGAACGTGGCCAATTAAATGAGGCGACAGGACACGAACTTCGTGTCGACACTTCGCCGAAGTTGACAGTTTATTTCATGAACGCTATAATTTTCAATTATATTTCAAAACATATGGCAAGGTTCCGGTATTCTCGATTGTAAGCAGAAATGTCATCATCCCACGCCATATAATATTGGGTTTTGCCTGGCGTTAATATTTTTTTTTGTATATTTTAACAATAAAAGGCTGTAACTCTTTGAAAACCTTAGCGTTAAGCATAGATTTTAAGAATAACACAAAATTACATACCTACGTATAGTATTAAAAAAGAGATCGTTTTCTATGACTATTCATACATAGCCAAATAAAGATTTTCTTCGATTTATTTTTCAATGGTACTAAAATTAATTTTTTATAAAAACCCAGAATACTTTAGTTATTTTTTATGAATTATTGTAGTCAATATTTTTAGGATTCCATTTCGTGGGTTCTATCTTTCCTTTAAGATACTACTTAATGCATTTTACATTAAAGAATATTATGACGAAACTCAATTTAAGAGAGGACTTCCAGTTGTGGTGCAAGAAAATAAAGAACATTGTCAGTGTTAGATATTTTAGCTTAACAGTGACAAAATAAACTCATAATACTTGGCCAAGCATCATCAAAACCTGGCTCGATTGGGACTACGGAATGACCACCAGGGCGTGGCATTAAACATTGTCCCTCAATATAAAAGTGTGAGCTTTATTGTCAAAAATTGTGAGGTTCTTCACCTCAAATTGGCAAATTTACAATGCGATGCGCGGGCGTCGCGAAATCCCGCTGTGAGCGACCCAGCCTCGGGACTCGCCAGTTTAATTTATCGCGAACAATCACATTACCATATCACTAATATAATGCGCTCGAATCTGCGTATGGTCCTTAAACGGTGTCTCGAAAGCCTTTGTTGTCCAAAATTTATGAATTCTGTTAGCGCTTTCGTATCACGCCTGGAGTCGCGGCCCCGTAGCTGGGATACTTTATAAGCATTGTTTTACAATCGTCTTACAAGGGATTTACACGGAACTGACAATATAGTGAGATATTGGCACGCGCTCGGTTTGCACAGCTGGTATTATTCCGTAAACGATTTTAAAATTCGTATTACGAAGGAAATACAACTTATTGTGTTTTATCAAAAAGATCACTGTTATTTTTCTAATTCTAAACTTATTTAACTCTTATATCTATGAGCATTTGTATTACTGCAAGTTCTTATCTTATCTTAGCAGAGGGGGCTGACATGGCCAGCAACACTTCGACCAAATGTGATCTGTTGTGTTGTCCCCAGCATGGTACATTCCTTACTCTTTGAAGACGTGGTTCATGAAGGCGGTTAGCCCACTAAGAGGAAGGAACCTGTAATCCTCCGGCTTCGGGTATCCGTTGCCGAGATGACTCATCCGTTTCGTCGCTAGGACGTCACAGTCACACAAGATGTGCTGCATGGTTTCCCTGAATTCACCACAAGCTCTACAATCATTGTTCAGGGTCAGCTTCATTTTATGGAGCATGTCATTTGTAGTAAAATGCCCTGTGAGGGCTCCGATGACAGCTCGGGCTTTGTCCCTTCTATTGTTGAGTATGAATTTGGAGATGCGTGTGGTGCTGCTGCCGAAAAATCTTCGTGAGTGCTCTAGCCCTAAGCTATTGCACCACTCTTCTTTGTGTTTTGTATCGGCATATTCCTGTAAGGCCTTCTTGATGGCGCATGTTGGTAGTCCCATACATGGTTCTGGTCCAGTCATGGCATTTGCCGATCCGGTTCTAGCTAACTCATCGGCCTTCTCATTTCCTTTAATGCCTGCATGCCCTGGGACCCAAACTAGTCGTAATCTGTTCCTGCGGCCTAGCTCATTAAGAGTTTTTATGGCATTTAGGACCAGTCTAGAATTGACTTTGCAGGACGTCAGGGCCTTGAGTGACGCTTGGCTGTCGCTTAGAATGTAGATATTTTTATTTTCTACATTCCTGTTTATGTTTTCATTTGCGCATGCGATAATAGCATACATTTCTGCTTGAAAGACCGTAGTGAGTTCTCCTAAGCTGTTCCAGAATTGGAAAGATTCTGAGTAAACTCCTGCTCCAGTACCAGATCCAGTTTTTGAACCATCTGTGTACCATATTAAGCTGTCAGTGTTCGATGAGAGCCCTTGCTTCCATTCATCCCTTGTGGGGACATATGTTTTAAAACTACTGCAAGTTCAATCCTTAAAGTAATGTCAAATGTATTATATTTCGCAGGGTTTAAAAAAAACTAAGTTTTAAAAGTGCATTTAACTTCGCGCTAAATATTATAATCACGTATTATTATTGTTCGACATAGTTCTATAAAAATGAAATGAACGAATGAAATTATGCGCCCCATAACCACCAATAATCCTACCCAACTCGTTTATTATTAATAGCAAGAGCCCATCACATTGAAGTAATATTCAAATCGGGTCATAACAAAAGAATCCCATCGCGTAGCTCAAGTTTCAAAGAATGTGTGTTGCATGGGTAACACAATACGCACCCATCGCGTATCGGCCGGGGGCTAGGGAACCTCAGCAAGTACATAAATTGATGTAATAATACACTAGTTTTATACCAAGTTTCGCTATTTATTAATGGAGCCTACAATATACATTTTTTTTTTTTCAATGTTCGGAAGTAGTGTCAAAATTATTAAATTTAATAAGTGACATTCCAAACTTTGCGTGATCTACTATTGATTGCACGATTTTAATAGGTAGATAAACATACAGTTGCTAGCGCATATAAATGGTTTATTATAAATATATACAATTGGTTTTAGATAAGATCTATAACGAAGAGCTATCTCATAGTCGGTACTAAAAACCCATTCCCAAATGATATTTTAAGAATAAAAAAACATAAGTTTGAACTCTATGCAAACGAGTGAACTTAATAAGCATTTATTATTACTAGGGATCATGTACAATATGGGGCTGAGCCATTGTGAATCACCCAAAAGCGGGGAGCTGTGATAGAGGCAATGAATAACAACGTTTAAATAGAATAACACGATCCATTGCGGCTTCAGCAAGCCATGATTGACACGTGATCCGAATGCCGTGGATTGAATAGCTCATTCAATTCGGTGACTTTTTAGGGTACCGTCAAAATAAAACTATAATTTTATTAATATAAATTCTGTAAACTATTTTTACGAAACACAGAATGCAATTTCACATATTCTAATTTTTTTATTAAAAAATAAGTACATAACAGAAAATTAATTGATCTAAGAATTTATTCGCATTGCAGAAATCAATCAAGAAAAGAGAAATGTACCTATTATGTTTTATGTGGAAAATTTGTATAACGGAATATTGATAACATGTTTTATGTTACGTAATAATGATTTGGAACGCAATCTGTTACTGTGATTATGAACTGTCAAACAAATTAACCGTCGCGTTTACTGACACCGGTACCGGCCTTGCGTCTGTTTCATTAATTAGTACTCTTAATGGTTTCAGTTAAGTAAAATCGAGTCATTGTCAAAATGTAGATGATGAGATAAGGTATAAGATTTTCACTCATGTTTTATTTGATTTTAGTAAATAGTAGTTTCATAATAACGTCAATAAAAATAAGCTAGGTATAGGTACTCATTACAATAACCTGCAATTCAAATTTATGAAAAAAGTAAAAGTATTTTTGATTTCGATGTTTTAGTAAATTTGAACACAACACATAGTTCTTACAAAAAGCTCTTCTGAAAATTATGGAGGTCTTGTGTAGTAGGAAAAATTCGGAAGTATGTATACAGCCGAAGGATGTGGTAAGAGCAATTACAAAAAATATAAATTAATTAGTACTTGCTTCTAGAACTACTTACTAGGGCCATTACTACAGGCCATTCTTTAAAACAAAATGGAACCCCACAGTCGAGGAAATATTACGCTTAACCGATTTTTTATGCAGGTATTTTTATTACCCCATTGTGGGATAAAGATTAGTCTGCAGCAACGCGGATAATATTTAATAGAGAGTTAATATCAGAATGCTCTTGGGTTTGTCGTACGAATTGTGCTCTTTTAACGTGAATGCCAACGTTAATAAAAGTGATTAGGCTATTGTATTTTTTTATAAAAAGCATGTGCTCACATAATATTTTATAAGTTCTTTACATTATCGATATTGAATTTATGACAGTTAAGCTTTTGCCCGCAGTGATTATAAGTAAGATACTTTTTCATTCAACATTGCAGACAATATACGTTTTTTAAGAAAACGTAAATAATACTGGTCCAATAATATTTTAAGAGATTTGATAAAGTAACAAATACTTAAAATGTAAATATACCTACGGTCAAATTATATATACAAGCGTCCATTTTTGTATAGATAAGATATTTTTGTGACGCTAACTAAATCGCGAATGTGCAAAGATAAGGATTCGGAGTGTATGCCGAAAGTTCTGGACATTTCGAAGACCAATGGTAAAAATGCGGTAGCCGGCCCTAAAAAACGTAAAGGGACCACCATGTAAATTATTTCACTGCCTGGCCAACTTGAATTATCGTACTCGAGTCGCAATAAAACTCCGACACCGGAGGTTTTATCAGCAATGAAGGAACATGTTGCCATATTTCATTAGGCCAACGGCAACGGTCCGCTTGTGTACGGGCGCAAAAATATTATATTAATCTCCCAAGTTACGGCGTTTGCATCATTGTGTCCCTTGTACAGTTGATATTTATTGTGTTTGTGAAAGGAGTAGGCGCGACAGACCCTTCCTGGCATAGCGTTGCAGAATTTGTCACAGCTTTGTGTTAACGCTATAAATAACAATATCAAACACCATTACCTCGTTTGCATTAATTTGAATAATAATATCATTTGCGTGTTTTTAGAATAAATGGCACATAAAATTGATAGTGAAATGAGTTTTTTACAGTCAAATCTTATTCACTGCTTCCATTTAAATGAATTTTGTATAATTTTCTCTTAAATTTTGCTATAATTATCTGATACTTGTAATATTATTGAGTATATAAATATCACTTTTAGATTCACCAAAAGATAAAATAAAGTATAAAGTCAATAAAACGTAAAATAACAATAAAATAGAATGTTAGCGACAACGGCAAAAAAACTCAGGTGTGTACGTATGCCGTACATCAAGAAGAAGAATTTAATCACATGAGTCAACATAGTGGCCGGTATGCCGATGATATCTAGAGACGTTCATTGGCGGCACACAAGCCGAACAAATTGGAATGGTTTTGTGCGAACACAACAAATGTTACAATTGAAATTTCTAAGATGCCTACTAACATTTTTCTCAGTAGAAGCACGTATTTCACAACAGGGGATGTCACGAAAGCTCGGCGCTTTAATACTGAATGTGACGTAAAAACGTTTTTTAAACCTTTTAATTGTATCACAAAAGATGCAATATTGGTGGTAAACGTGACTCACAATTTCCAAATTTAGAATTGGTGAGCATAATATATAAACTCTCAAACTCGAATCCCGAATACAATAATACTTTTTATAATAAAACTGAACATGTCTTTTAAGACTGCCATACGAAAGCACAGCTTTGTATAAGCTTTCTTTTAGACAATAGAATAGTGAAGTCCGTATTACATACCGATAGCTGATGAATGTCACTTTATCAATGAGTCACTCAATCATTCATCAATCATTAGTCAGTGTATATAGCTAACCTTTTGTAGAAGACAATGGTAATTCATATCGGAAATTTGTCAGGTAACGATGATGTTGTACAAGTATAGATTGTAACTGTAACGTTCGTTCATATTCGAATATCAACAGCAAGCAGTTGTAATTCAGTACATGTATATTGCTGTAACAAAAGCGTTTTGAACTTAGGTTCTCACTTACAACAAAGTCGTCTCGAAAGTGTATATCTGTTTCGATGCCGGCCTAATTGAATGGGTCGCAATTAGCAGATGCTCGGCGTTCACCATTAGTCAGCGGTGACACGGCAGTGTATAGACGCTAGTGAGGGGCGCAGATGTCGCCGGCGATTGTTTGCAAATAACAAAGTGAGCGAATGGTTCCGCAACAGTTTCTAATTGTGCCACGACAATGCGTAATCTAACCGGTCCCATTCGACGGCACGTCGAGCATCTCTGGACTAACAAAATATATGTATAGAGTGGCCTTGGGTGGGGCGTGCGCCAAAAAATTTATGACTTCATTTTAGTATAGAGACACAAAGCTTTAAGTTTCTCTTCCTCTTATTAATTTTATTTTTCAATAAAAATACTAAGTAGGTACGGACAAGACACTACAGGTAAATGAATATGCAGATTTATAATTTCATCATGAGACATAAAATAATAGAATGCAATAAAAGGATAATTCTATTGGAAATGTCCTATTCTAGAGCTCAAGGTAGGTACCCGTGTATAATATTGATCAGATAAAGTCAATACAAACAAAATATGTAGTGCAATAAATCAGAGCTACTCCACGCCACTTATGTTCTGCACCCCGTGGGCCCTGAATCGCCAGGTGCCGTAGCGAACAAATAAACCCGCGATGGCTCTCTCGCGCGCCAAATTGCCCGTGTCGCGATCTAACGCACTACTAAGGGTTCCGTTCACGTGTAAAATCTCTTCAATTTACACGCTACAATTTAACCCGTCAGGGGTTAACACCCGGTAACATAACACTCCTAATGTTTAATGTGCGCATTTAGTTTTATTTTCTACATTATTCGTAAATAGGATTAAGTAAGGCCGCGAATCGTTTCATACTATATGTATTGCGATTGTCGTATAGTTTATTTAGTGATTTCGTGTTCACTATATGTTTTTGTTTACCTGGTAACTCAAGATTTCATACAGCTAATGTTGATTACCTGAAACAAAAACAAATGTCATTAGTCATTAACGTTAATAGGAATACCAAGTCTTCAAAATGTATACAAATAATTTACTTTGATAAATACAGGGAGTACTTAACCCTAATTCTACGTCATTTCCGTTTTCGTGTATCCAGAGGCCCCAAACGTACGCCAGACAGGACGTTAATTAGAAAATTATGTGGGAAATTATTAATAGGTCTGCCGTGTACCCGATTAGATAACAAACTAGTCCATTAGTCGACAAGGATAAAGTCTCGATGAACCCAGAGCCAAACGGTAATGAAGACTGTGGCTATTGTTTTAAGGTCGAATGTATTTGATGAGGCGACTTTGAAAAAGTCCTTCGTGCATCGGAGGCGAGATAAAGCGGTAGCGAACAATACGTTGAGCGTCGCCGTCGGTCTGGGGGCGGGTTTGACGCGTGGTTGAGGAATGATCAACCGCGTGGAAATGACGACTTAATGGATTATATGTGTCCGTCGACACCAAGATAAGTGTCGCCCCGGTATCGGGCCTGTCGCCAGAGATTAGGTACCGAAATTACAAAAATTAATAACATAATGGAAATTGACTACGAAATGATTTTACACACCGATGAACTCGGCAGATAAAACGAAATAAATTCGACGCTGTACATGTTACTAAAGATATTCGACCTTATTTTCAGAAGTTATGTCCATATAAAGGGTTACTACAATATACTTTATTGTGGTAGACATGTCACCAATCTTTAAATTCTCGTCTGAAGCATAACATTACCTAAGGCTCTTGCTCTACTAGATGCAATTAATATTTGAATGTTCCAGGTGAATCACAAGCTATAGTTACCCACATCAAAACCATAGTGTGCCCACGTAAACAATCCAACATCTGGACAGTTGCGTGTCGACATGAAGTACGATAAATTGAATACAGAAAATTTGTTATAACGGCTGCTGGCGACCCTCAAAATATATATTAAATAGCCTCACAATAACCAACGATTTACCGCCAATCTGTTCTTTTATAAACATAGCACAAGAAACGCCTCGCCACTTATGAAAAAAGTCGAAGGAGAGATCTCCCGCTGGCCCTTTGTGGTAAATCTCTAGGCGCGATCTGGACAAACTACCCGTGGGACTCGGTGTGAAATATCGAGGCGGTGTCATAGTGGGACGAACGCGATTCCTATTACAAAGCCATTTACGCTGTTTACATAAAGGAGGTGAGATGCGAATTCTATGGTCCCGACTGGTGCGATTGCAAATTTTCCGCTTCTCGCGTGTCAAAGGAGATAATTTATTGCAATTGAGATATAGCAGGCGCCTCGGGATCGAGGCCACAACACCTCGCATAAATAGTGCTGCGCGACGGACGCGCCACGTCCTCCTATCATCCCGACACCAAATAAAATTATGATCATGACCATTTATTATACGAGATTAAGAATAATATTTATCGCAAACTAGACTGCAAGTTTACAAGTAGGTACGTATATTAATTACTTTAATATTAACTTTAATGGTAACCACGTGATGCTCTATTGTTGTTCGAATGATTTACTTACTAGGTGGTGAAGGAAATTCAGGGCACGTTCGTAATTTTTTTTGCACATAAGCAGGTGTGTGAATAAGGCCAACAATTAGTAACAAAGTGGACACAATAGAAACAGATGCGTCGCGCCAACTTATACGGCCACACCATACAATTTGAAGTGGTATCTTATTGTAACTTAAATGGCAGAGTTATTCTAAACTGAACAAACTAAAATAGCTCATAATTACACATCAGGAATAAACCATTTAAGTTATTGGTATAAATCATGAAAGTGATCTAATATTAGTCCCGTCCACAATTTGTTAAATCAAACGGCGTCGAACAAATTGGCGGCTGCACAAAATGCATAATGTGCAGATGTTTAATTTGATGAAAGGTTTTGGGGCTCAACGGTAGAAATTATTTCAAAATCGTTTAACTGAATTAAAGGGTGATTAGTTTGCGGATACCTGGAAAGGGCAATTTTGTTCGACAACTAAAATGCAAAGGAATCAACGTTCTTGCGTGCCTAACGCATAAAACATTTTATATGAAATTAAATGAATGGTATTTCCTACCGTCTTAGCATTTGCGATGTTATTATAGAGCTGCAACATTACGTTTGGGTCTCCCCCGGGCATAATATTACAGAATGTTATTTTATTTTATAAAAATAAATAACAAATCGTTTACTTATATTTAGTTTAGTTTTATTTATTTATTGCTTATTGATTTAAGGTGGAGGATTAATTCACAGAGATCAATTTATATTTTAAATCTATGTTTTTCTTATTCAACGATCCGGGTAGACGACTGTTACATAAGTAATATCTTCTACATCACGACAACTTAGGCTACATAGCAATGTATTGATCCATCGACTAGATTATTTTCAAATTTAATAATATTTCATCAGTCCGTCTGTAATTAGACAAGAAAAATCCTCATAGCAGACTCCTAAAACCTAAAAACTACACTTATCATCCGTTGCTATATTAGACACGACCATGACAGGCTGCGGTCCAGCATCGCATAAACCCCTTCAAGGGCCTATAATTACACATGGCTTGACAAATCGAAACATAGTAATTCTGCTTTAGCAATAAGTATAATGGTAGATATTATATAAATATAAATATAAGTACCTGAAGTAGGTATCTCATAACGATCTTTTCACAACTGACAACTCTATTTCTAGGTACTTATCAATTTGCTTTATTTAATTTAAACAATTAAGTCTAATTTGATGTCATTCCATAATCCAAACTTGACATTATTTATATTAAGATAAAAATAATTCTAGTAAAAGAAATATCAAGCTAAATGTATCGAAATTATTTACACAATATTAGTAACAAATTGTTTAGAGATATTTTTATCACGTAATACTCAAAGGATGTATTACAGAGCGAATGTTATCACAAAATACCTACCATTAATTTCATTAGCAATGGTGAGTAAACAAAATGTCAACAGTCATCAAATGTCTGCAATACAATTCTATCAACGGGAGTGTTAACAAGCAGTGACTGTGGCAGTGCGCCCGCGCACTACCTGGCCAGCTGCCTCGAGTCCCCACCAAACTATGCGCGTTTTACCCCGCAACCATCCCTCTGTCTTGCTCACACACACCGTATCAAAGCTTGCTCGAACACCACAAAAAGCGGTTTCGTTCTATGGTGTTGTGTGCCACATGTATCTGTGTGCGTTCAGTGTATTTTTCTGACAAGCTTCGTTTCAAAACCGATAGAACTAAGCGCGAAACAATCTCCAAGGCGCTTAATACGTTTTAGTTCTAGACGTGAATTTACCTGTTGGAACGCGTGAACCGGCGCGGCCTTGTGCGCGAGCGCACCGCAGGTTCGACTGCGACTTAGTTCCACCCCAGACCTCTTCGTGGTCGCTCGCGTCACGTGCACCACGACTCGAGTAGGTTGCGGACGCACGATCCCGTCCAATTAGTGTTCTCGCGAGAAACGAGTTAAGTGGCCGGTTCGACTAGTGAAGTACTCGACTGTAAGGCGAAATGAACTAGTGCGTCAATGTTGCGATGTTGATGTGGAATTTTAGTGCGAAACGATGATAAATAAAACTATGTAATATAAAGTGAAAACGGTGAAAACAAAACAATGTACCTCCCACGGTTTACATGTGCCTTGTTGGTGCTGAGCACCTCCTTAACGGTAAAGGGTGCATCTTTATCAGCTGGTACAAGGTACCAGGCTCCTGATGAATGCGGATGGATGACGGATTATGACGGCTCAGGAGTTGCGTTACAGTGTAGATTAAGAACAATTAACAGTGAATTGGAAAACACCAATTTCAGTGCAATTCAACCACATCCAACTGTCAGGTTGCGCCTCGAATGCAGCGATGCATTATTCTTCCAAAGCTCACTTGCCCCGGGTAGTTTCCGCCAGTTGATTGAACTTCGCGAGCTTACTATTGAGTATTGCAAGATCGGAAACCTTTCCGATAGCGCATTCACAGGTTTACGCGAATTAAGAAACCTGACGATAAGAACACACAATACAGACTGGTCAACAATGTCACTGGAAATAACCCCCAGTGCTTTTTCCAGAGATGTTCAAAACCTAGAACGATTAGATCTCAGTGAAAACAACATGTTAGTCTTCCCAGAAGGAGCATTATGCACATTAAGGAACCTGGAATATTTGAATATGACTGGTAACAGAATGAGGGACATTAGTCATTTTCAATTCTCGTCGGCACACCGACATCCGACGGAAAAATGTGGAGACAACTTACTTGTTTTGGATCTATCACGAAATGTTATAGACACCTTGCCACCAAATCTCCTATCAGGATTAAGGAGACTGCAAAAATTATATTTTCAAGGCAATGGGCTGAATTCAATAGCTGACAGAGCTTTAGAGGGACTAATCTCATTGACTACAATAAGATTTTCTGACAATCAACTTACCAGTTTACCTCCAGAACTATTCAGTGATACAAAAGAATTGAAAGAAATATACTTAAACAACAATACGATAACAGTACTGGCACCTGGATTATTTAGTGATCTAACTCAACTTCTTGTGTTAGATTTATCATTCAACGAATTATCTTCAGACTGGATCAATACTTCTACCTTCTCTGGATTGAAAAGACTGGTGTATTTAGATTTCTCACACAACCGAGTGTCAAAAATGGAAATAGCACTATTCAGAGATCTACATAACCTGCAAATATTAAAAATGCAGGACAATTTTATTGAACACATTCCAGAAAATGTATTCAGCTCTCTAAGCAATCTTCACACATTAACATTATCAAACAATAGACTTACCAATATAGAAAGCTACGCTTTTATGGGCTTGCAAGTGCTATCTGTTTTGTCTATAGACAGCAACCGTATATCCAAAATACACCCACATTCACTACAGAATTGCTCTTCGTTGCAAGATTTGCACATCAATGGAAACCGGCTCGATGAAGTGCCACTTGCATTGAAAGAAATACCCCAATTAAAGACACTTGATTTGGGAGAAAATCTTATAGTAAGCATAGAAAACGCATCATTTATGACAATGGAACAAATGTACGGACTCAGATTAACCGAAAATAATATTGGAAATATCAGTAAAGGTGTCTTTGACAAAATGACTTCCTTAAAAATTTTGAACTTATCAAGAAATAAAATCCACAAGATTGAAGCTGGTGCATTCGATGCAAATGTCAATTTACAAGCAATAAGACTAGATGGAAATTACTTGACAGACATCGGTGGACTTTTCGCAAAATTACCTAATCTAGTGTGGTTGAACATTTCTGATAACCGATTGGAATGGTTCGACTATGCAATGATTCCAACTGGATTGCAGTGGCTGGATATTCACGCTAACAGGATCGCTGAACTTGGAAATTACTTTGAGATTGAATCACAACTATCGCTCAGCACTTTCGACGCTAGTTCTAATAAGTTAACAGAAATAACTGGAAGTGCAATACCCAATTCTGTGGAAATGTTATATCTGAACGACAACCTAATCTCCAAGGTACAGTCGTACACGTTCTTTAAAAAACCAAATTTAACACGAGTCGATTTGTATGGAAATAAAATAACAAGTTTGGACCCAAATTCTTTGAGAATATCAGCTGTACCACAAGATAAAACAGTGCCAGAATTTTTCATAGGCGGTAACCCGTTGGAGTGTGATTGCACAATGGATTGGTTACAAAAAATTAATACTGGAAACAGAGCTAGAACACAGCCAAAGTTGATGGATTTAGACAGCATAAATTGTAAACTGTTGTATAGTCGTGGAAATACTCAAGTGGCCTTAATTGAAGCAGCCCCTCACCAATTCTTGTGTAAATATGAATCTCACTGTCACGCACTATGCCATTGCTGTGATTTTGATGCTTGCGACTGTGAAATGACTTGCCCTAACAATTGCACTTGTTATCATGACCCATCTTGGTCCGCAAATGTTGTTGACTGCGCAAACTCTGGTTACGTGAATATGTTACCAGAAAAAATACCTATGGAAGCCACAGAATTATACCTTGACGGTAATGATTTAAAAGTATTACCAAGTCACGCTTTCATAGGCCGTAGAAAGTTGAAAATCCTGTATTTGAATGCATCCAGTATTGAAACGATCCACAATAGAACATTTAATGGACTTAAAGAATTGGAAATATTGCATTTGGATTACAACAGCATTTCAAACCTTGAAGGTCAGGAATTTGACGGGTTAGATAACTTGCAAGAATTGCACATAAATAATAACAAAATCAAGCACATAGGCAAGGAAATGTTCAACCACATGGCACGGCTGAAAGTGTTACACCTGCATCATAATAGACTTATTACATTGACGGTCTGGAAAATCAATCCGGCGATAACGGAAGTTACACTATCGTTTAATCCGTGGTCATGTGACTGCGAATATACTGAAATGTTTCGCGAATGGACGAAAAGAGTAAGCTCAATTTCTGATCTTTCTGATATCACATGCATCTACTCGAAAGGAAATACAACTGACCTGGTTGTTTATAATGAAAGCATTTTCATGGACTCAGAATCTGGATTTAAAATAGCAAATGAAAATGGAAGTCTGTGTACCGGATTACCAAGTATCAACAACAGTATTAATGGAAACTTGACTGCCACACGGACAATAATAACCAACGAAGAAGTACAGGATTACATACCACTCCTCGTTGCCACTCTAGGGTGTTTCTTATTCGTGTCGCTACTGAGCATGATTATTTTCATATTCAGACAAGAAATGCGAGTATGGTTCCATTCGAAATTCGGTGTGAGACTATTTTACCGAGCAAGTGATAGAGAAGACTCAGAGAAAATGTACGATGCATTTTTATGCTACAGTTCCAAAGATGAAGTATGGGTTACTGAGGAGCTTGCATCCATGTTGGAACGTGGTGAACCTTCCTACAAACTTTGCCTACATTACCGCGACTTATCCGCCCACGTGACCGAGAAGATAAGACAAGCTGTTGAATCTTCACGTCGTACAATCATGGTGCTCAGTGAAAACTTTCTAAGATGTGAGTGGGTGCGTTATGAGTTAAAATCAGCTCTGCACCAAGTACTGAGGGACCGGCGAAAAAGACTGATTGTAGTGTTATTAGGTCAAGTGCCTCAAAAGGATTTAGATCCTGATATAAGACTGTATTTGAAAACCAATAAGTGTCTCCACGCGGATGATCGGTTGTTTTGGGAAAAGCTAAAATTTGCGTTGCCGGATGTGCGCAGTAATCAAAGATGTCGCGGAGTTCCGAGCCCCGTGGTTAGCAGTGGCTTGCCCATGCACAGACATCACCATGCGAGGAACCACCTGGGCATGCTGCCACAGCCGCCCGTGCACGGGGCGCACCCTGTGCTCCCGCCACACCCCTCTCATACTTCTCACCAAGTGCCACCTCGTGCGTCTCCTCGCACAATGTCCGTCCATGTGTAAAGTGTTAATGAACTACTTAAATGTGACTCGTAGTGAACAGTGATTTCGTGTGCGAATAGTGATTAAAGACATTAAACTGAAGTGACCGTGATGTTTTATAATTGTGATGGCTAGTCGGTTAGCGTTTATGAACTGTACATAATTAAACATACTTGTAGTCATAGTAGTGTAAATACGCCTGATTTTGTATATTACGTTTAAATAATAAGCTTACTTGACAAAAAATATCGCATAAGAATGTTAGTTTATAAAAGGTTTGTTGTAACAACTCTGTTGTAATCACGAAGTCTGTCATATTATGTGATCTGAGCTTAACTAAATCGACGTTAAAATAAATAGATGTGTATGAGTTAGGCCTATTTGGGCTGTGTTTGTTGGGCAAAACTTGCCGATTACTATTAATTAAAATGGCATGATTGCCGCAATCTGTGATAAAATTAGATATAGTTAGCGTTCATTTAATATCACATTAATGTATATTTTGTATTTTAGTCTGAACTAAAAGAATATTTATTGTGGAAATCACAAACTTGAAAATCATAAAATTGGAAAAAATATAAATGAAAAATAAAATGCAATTCAATTATAATATTTTTTTTATATTGTCTTTAAAAAGACATTCCCAGGTCCTTAACACACATTCTAAGAGTATATACTACATACATCTACTTTCATACTTATTCTCTACTTAAACTCTAAATTACACACTATATTTATCTTTAATTACTACCAAAATAAAATTTCTATTTCATAGATACACATTTATCTACAATTTATTAGTGTTTATTAATACAATACATACCAAAGTTGGTAGCATTACTCGTAAACAATAAATCTTTTCCGTAAAATATAGTGCAGTGTTTTTTTACTTTTTCTTATTAATACTTATGTATAAGTAAATGGAAAATTATTTACGTATACATAAGTATTTATAATACTGGCGTATTTTGATAACCTGCATATTTGCTTGTTAGAAATTATAATTTATCTATATAAATGTATGCCTTCTACTTATAAAATTATTTCCTTAAATTATTTTATGTTAAGAAAATCCTTAAAATAATATCAATGTAGATATTATTGTTGACGATACCTACAAGTAATTGTTCCACCTCACTGTAAGTATTTGCACATTATGTAGCCGTGCTACTTAAAATTAAAATTAATACTTAAAATTTACATATAAATGAATATGATTCCTTTTTTAAATCCAGATTAATTAGAATGTCAAGTGTGTGTCCATATCGAGAGGCTGCAGTAAATTATTAAATAACAAAAAAGCATAACATAATTGGTTTGTTTAAGAATTTTTATTAAATGCAGTTTATTGTTACGAAAAAGGTAAAAATCTTGAGGTTAATATACAAGCAAAAAATTTTGCTCTGCACTCAAAATATTGAATGTAAAATGTTTTAACAGAAACAGCAAGTTCAAAAATATTCATATCATTTAAAACCCGAGGTTCCCACATACATTATTCTGAAAACCATGTTACACTACATCCTCGACAAAGTATACGTGTAAATTAAATAGGTACTAATGAAATAGGTTGATATTAACATAGGACAAACACAGCAATTAGCAAGAATGTGCGGAATCAAGCCGATCCTACGCAGAAACTCTATATTCCGTAAGTGATACTTTATAATGTTAATGTTGATATAGGCATATCATTCAAATAAATTTGCGCAGTGGTGTGATTATGGCAATAATAACAATATGATACCAAAAAATAATTTAACGTGAGGATAAGATAGTATAGGTACCCGCTAAGTCTGTTATATGATGACACCCAGTGTGATGCATAATTATGTATTTAACTAGTTTAGAATCTTATTCGATCGATTCACGCGTCTTCATGAAATGAAGGAACTAATAACACTTGAAATAACACAGCTATGGACAGTATGAATAAATAGAAACTTAAATGTAATAATTGCCGACATTCTCTCTCTACGCGCTTAAGTATGAATTATATCACTTTCATTCCTTTCTATATTTTATTAACGTTTATGAATTATGAATTGTACGATTGTGTCACTGGCTTTTAGAAAAAAACTAATTAGTAAGCAACATGATAATATACAAAACTTATGTTCCTTCCGCATTTACAAGAAATGATTACATTATTAAAGTTACAGATTCAAATTACGTAAGCATATCTGTTGCAATCCAATTTTCACATAATAATATGCTTTTATCAATATCGACGTGACTATGTGGGATACAGTTACCGATATTTTAAGGGCATATTATATGCTCAATTTTTTCGACAATTGCACTTATAAATATACTCCTAACCCAACACCTCGCGAATGGCAGCCATCTTATTTTAAAATAGGGTATGTTCAATAAAATGCTAATATCTTTCAATCTAAGAGACCTACAGAAGTGCAAATGGCCTTGTTGTAAAGTTAAGAGTTGAGGCTATGGAATAATTATGGAACAATTTTCCTGAATAATAAACAAAAAGGGCAAAAAAATATGTTAAACTCACACAAAAATTACTTATCGTTTTTGCGTTTTCTACTCTAGCGCAAAAATAACCCATAATATGTTGCATAGTTTTTTATGTTTAATCAAAAGTATTTGAGACAACCTACAAAATGGTATCAAAATATTGAGTATACACCAATTATTAAAGTATCGGTAACCGTTTCCCAAACACATTGTAATAAAAGTATATACATATATATATCAACGTGAATGTACACTGCACACAGTTCAACATTCCATCGAAATGAGAACTCGTAGCTCTATACCAACTATACGTACCTAAGTGGGTAGGCGTGAGCATGCGAAGTTTTTTGCCACAGGATCTGTGGGGATCCGGCCGACGACCGCGGCCCTTCAATCTGAGGTAACAAGCCCTTGCCTCACACCTAAGCAGGCGCGAACGAACCAACTGACTCGACGCTCGAACAAAAGGATAGCGCATTTACACCTTGTACACCGATTGGATTTACAAGCATTTTACAACAATGAGCTATGGTTTTATTGTTGCAATTAATTATTGATGGTGCTGCTGAAATACATTCACGAAGTTATTAAGTATTTACTAAGGAACACACTACTAGTACTTTTTTATTCCTCGTCTATTAGTGACAGGGTCGAAAATGTTTGTCCAATATTCCAATAAGATTCATAAAACTTTTATTACACTACAATGAATTTGTAATTAGTACACTATTTCATGGCTTTATTATTAAAATCTGGTGTATATTTATAATCTTCTCTGTATAATTAATAAAAGATCAGTCTACATGCATGATTAGCTCCCATATGATGGACTATTCTACTATTTGATGACTATTACTAAAACATACGCTTTAGTACATCATTATCATATTCTTTATATAATTAATCAAAGACTAAACTAGATAATAATCCATGCAGACACGCCTGATTAGCTCCCGTGTCACCTTTGATTTGTAACTGTTACCTTTGATTGAGATAAATTCTAATCAGACGCTGCAACTCACAACATTCCAATTAGTTATTTTAATTTTATATTTGGTCGGTTTTCTAACTCCAAATATATCAGTAAGGAAGTATACTGGTTTCCGACATGCGAATGTAAAACAGCTTTTTATGTCTGCTATCTAGCGACGGATATCTCAAATCCTTTACAGCATCTGCTGTAATTTGATATATCTAGAATTAACTAATGTCAGCATGACGCGATACAATCATTATAAGTTAATCCCTACTAATATTATAAATGCGAAAGTAACTCTGTCTGTCTGTTACGCTTTCATGTCTAAATCACTGAACTGATTTTAATGAAATTTGGTACAGAGATAGAGTTGACCTTGAGAAAGAACATAGGATAGTTTTTATCTCGGACTTTTGAAGAGTTCTCTTGGAAACGCGATATAACCGAACTTGACGCGGGCGAAGCCGCGGGCGGAAAACTAGTTTAAATAATAAATTAAAGAATTGAAAAGTAAGACTATAGTGACCCTTTTGCCAATTTAAATCCAAGCTCCAAACTCCTTTTCGTTAGATACTTGACCTGGTCAATCCAAAAAATGGAAATCAATGAATATCCATTAAAGGAATATAATAACCAAATACCTATATAGTAAATAATATTTTTGATTAGGTAAGCTTAGATTTTTGAGACATATAAGAAATATATATCATAAATATCATCATCAATATTTATTTTTGATATTTTAATAATACTTTTTCAAGTCAATATTCTAAATTTTTAATGCTAGATTTGGCTAAAAGAGTTCCTTGAACTACTATGATATTAATGAAAAACTATTAAAATACAATCGCTTGTCCTCTTCATATTAAACGAACTGATGTAACTCTGGGGTGATAATACAGAAGAATAGGAACAAAAAAACAATTTTATTACTTGCGAATTGAATGAGATTAAAAACATTAAATACGCGTATTTAATTTGAGATAAATAGTGCGTCTCATCCTCGCAATGCTTGTTTATTTATTATATTAGATCGATTCTTTGCTAATTTGAGAATCAAACTACAGTAAACAAGAGCCGCTGAAGAACAGCATCGGAAGTCAAGTATTCAATCAATTGTAGCTGGTTGCAGAAAACAATAGTTAAGTAAGGAATATGTATAATTCAATTTGATACTTTATACACTTGTATAAAGTATCAAATTGACTCTACTCAGTTAAATTTATTTTTTCTACAAATATACTTACATACATACACCGAAAGGTTAAAACTAGGCTAAAACTAAAAAACGCCAATTGCTACGATTCTTGGATACGTCTTTTTAGTTCGTCCACATACATTTTGTGATACCTACACACGCGCCGGTGGCGAGTACTCCGCACCTGACCTTTTTGAAGAACCTCATCGAATGTCTTATAAGAAAATAGTATATTCAATTTATGACCGGATTATATTTTTATGCATTAGTTTAGATTAAGGATCTCGGTGTATAGAGTCCGTATCTATGTAGCTATCCATCTCAGAGGGTAACGCTCTCCGCGGCCGCAGACCCTGCGCAATCGCAGGCTGCGGTCATCTAGGACCAACTCACTTCAAACCTAACTAATAACGTAAAGCAAATGTCTAACTCAGCCTCCAGAATTGAAGAAACATAATTATGTCGCAATTTTTTTGAAGCATGTAAGCTGCCTGCCATGTATTCTTGATCTATATTTGATAGATCAAGAATACATGGCAGGCAGCTGTAAAGAATACTGACAAAACAGATGATTTTACGGATTCAGAACTGTTTTATTCTTTGTTGACCATTGAATTAGCTTGGTTGACCGTCACATGAATGCATAAAAAATTTATGTCTGCTTAGCAAAATGTCACTATTTATGCAAAGAATATTCGTTAGGTTTGTACAAACCAAAGACCCCTGCCACACTAGGTGTTTAGAACCTGGAGCCTCCGGAGGGCCGTAACAATAATTGTTTTTCTATAATGTCAAATAATTTTTCCTCGAAAATTTAAGGTGTTCTGATATTTTCGTTGCGTCTTGTATCTGCACGTGTGTAGCGCCAGCTTCAGGCGAACGCATGTCAAAATGTGTGACAGACAATTAAACTTGTCAGCAATTTAACAAGACCATAATTTTTTAATTCGCAATGTCATCGTGATTGCTGACTTGTCAAAATATGTAATTACACACTTCAGTTTTTTTATATTTGAACATAGTTAACTGTCAGTTACGGGTGTCAGTTAACATGGTTTAGGTATACAAACAATGAGAAATCGCAGCCTCAAATAGGTACAAGTCGCGCTCTCAGTCACCAGCATCCATAAATTAAACTAGAGAAATAACACACGGGTAAAAAAAAACGCGACTCCGCGCTGTGTACAACATTAATCAGAACTCTGAGAAGGCGTAGAGAATTTATTTTACGATTGTTACAGCACCGATGAAACGTTAAAAATGCTGTCGGAGCTATATTGAAACATTCGATGCATTGTTCAAGCCCGATTGAGTCGATAACGCACCGCGGTTCCGACTTATAGTCCCACTATAGCACCTTGTTGATTTTCTAACGTAAACTGTCGGATAGGACCCGCCCGTAACTAGTTTCTTTTTTTATTAGTACTGGTTTAGTGAAGAACGGAACGCGACTCCGTATCGATCGTACGATTAAACCACGAGATATCATAATCACCGGTCTGCGCGTTTATCGAAAGTATAATCGGAGAGCGGCAATAAATTTGTCTCATTTTAATATCCTAGAGCGTGTAATGTTCCGCCATAACCGTTCTCGATGTTTGGACTTAAATCTCATTAGAGGTGCGAGGGGAAAAAACCGGGCTCTAGAGTCCGCCCGCGCCCGACATACGAAAGAGTTCAACGCGATGCCGCCGCCTCGCCCGTATCCATAGTTGTTATTGTTGATTGTATGTAATACAAGTTGAAAACATTTAAAAAGATCACATGATTTTATAGAATCAGTGGATATAGAAGAAATCTTTATAAAATAAACCTATTTTAAAATTATACCCTTAACTATTTATATTTTCAGTTAGGTAAAAAAGTATATACCTATAACTACATTTTTTATAAAACAATATGCAATAACAACAGAAATGATTCGCAAGTATTTCTGATATCAAATTAACTTTTTTTTGACGGGTCGTTAAAAAGCGGTACTGTTAAAACATAACGGTGCACCGAAAGATGTTCGCAAAATCAGAGTCGGCGGTGTTGACTGAACGTTAAGCTTCACTATAAATATGAGTGTTAATCTCTCTCGTTAACGTTATGAGCTCCAACCTGTTATTTTGTACTGCTATTACGAAACCAAACAATATCACGTGCTGGTTTAAATGTGTTCCGTTGTGACTCACCAAACTAACGATCTTCATTGGACGCGAAACAATTTTGACGCAAATTATACGCTGTTATAAGCAACAACGTTAATTAAGTTGCCTGCATGAGATTAATTTGATTATCAAATTCTTATTTCAATTATGTTCACAGGCAGTTATTATTTCAACGAAGCTATTTGTTTTAACTATGTATCTTGAAATTAACGGATAATAATCTAGGCACGTCGTGAGACCAATGTACTTTGAATTAACCTCTTTTCGACATAAAAGCTACTACAATTATGAAAACGACTGCGGACCTATCACGTGTTATGTTGTAACTGAACCGTAATATCTAATAACTCAAATTGTTGAGAAACTTGCTGCAAAAATTATGGATACAATAACTAGGTGCATACAATAAAAAACACTAAAGTCGTCTTAATGCATAGGCACCGACGCCAGCAGGTCAAGCAATCCAAAACTGACAAATTTTCTCAATTGAACATGAACCTTATGCTTTTGTATTAAAATCGAAAAATATATCAAAGAAATTTGACAGATTGCAATGTGCTGACCTCTTTACAGACGCCAGCAGGTCAAGCTATCCAAAACTGTCAATTTTTCCCAATTGAAAATGAACCTTATATTGTTGGATTAAAGTTGAGAATCTATCAAATAAATTTGACAGATTGTGGTAGCTTGATGTGCTGGCCTCTGTACATAAAAGAAAAAAAAATGGAATGAGTAAAAAAATTGTACCACAATGTTATCAAAGGAAATGTAAACATGTACTAGATCTTCTATGTTTACTGGAATGCGGGTAGTGGAAATTGATATATAGGTAGCGTGTAGAAACGATTTCAGTCTCGTTACGAACGAGTACAAAATAATCAAATTCTTCAAATAAATATAAATCTCAGCAATATATGTACATAGTAGAAATCGCGAACATAATGGCTTCAATGTTACATGCAAACTAGCATTTCTATTTATAATTCATAATAAAAAACATTTCAATTGAAACATGAACGATTTGATACATGAATTCGTCATGCCTTGTTATAGTGGTCCGAACATTTCCCGCCTAAACAAATGTAGTGGACGAAGCGTAAAACGACCAATAGAATCGCTTTGTTTGCTCATAAGTGGTTCGAGTGGTTACTTTAATTACTCATTGATACCCACTCGACTCGGTAAGTGTTAAGCTGATGATCAACGAATGAACATGTCTCAAACATCTGTCACTGTTATGTCATATAAACAGTATTATGATTACTGTAATTAAAAACAGCAATTTGAGCAATTTCAACTTTTTACGCTAGAACCGCAAAAAGTTAAAACCGTAAAACTGCACGCGATGGAACACTACAGCCAAATAACGTAAAAGTTTGCAGATTGCACGATAATCTGCATAATACAGACATAGTTGATTCAACAATACCATTTACTAAAAATGTGTGCTCTACATTTTAAAATTCATATAGAATCGTCACTACATAGGAATTGTAGTAGAAAACCCGAACACAACATGCAAGGTAAGTGTACCGAGTCCTTAGTAGTTTGGGTGATATGCAGTCAGGTACTTACTGTATCTGAAACGAAAAAGTTGCGGCCCTAGGTCAAAACGCGGTGTATGGAAATATTAATGTACAGCCGCCAGCAGGTCAAGCTATCCAAAACTGTTAAATTTTCCCAATTGAATATTAACCTTATCATTTTGTATTAAAGTTGAAAATAAATCAAAGAAATTTGACAGATTAGGGTAGCTCGATATGCTGGCGTCTGTACCGTTGTTGTCCCGACTATGTACTATCGTCTACTACGACTCCATACTGCCGAGTATTGAGTCGTAGTAGACTTGACTCTCTCGGGGACAGTTGTAACTTGGTTGGTAAAATAGAATACTATTCTACTTAAAATACCGCGTGTATTGTCAACAAATAAATCCTACAGCACTTAATTTTTCATATTCATAACCTTAGCTACACTACCATTTCGTTTTGTTGCTATATCTTGACACCCCTTGCTCATTAGATTCCTACTCAAAGAATCTACAATACCGTTGTATCTTCTGTAGGAGTACTCCCGGTTAGAGCTAGTGTCAAACTAAACAAAATTGTTTCACGTCTAATATAATTAAATGTAAACTGATTATTGTTTCACAAATAAGGTCAACTACTTCGCAATGCAACCTCATTGTAGCAACCTTTTCGGTACAATTATGAAACTAAAAGGAATTTCAATAAAGCAGCCCGGCCAAACTTCCCAGTTCCACACCTTCCCAAATCACAGTATCCCCAATGGTAACAAAATAATTGGTTGCCGCAGGTTTAAACGAGTCGCTCGATATACTATAATGGTTAGAAGTATTTAACGGTGAGATAAAATCTTAACAAAAGCGATTTGGTTAGCCGTCTTGTTTTGGTACTCACATACCACACATATGCATCTATACACCAATCTAGCGTGGATCGTCCAGTAAAATTTGATCTCTAATTCTTGAATACATTTCTCCTCATAGGTATGTAAGCTTACGGAAAGCAAGCGGGGTAAGGTGTCATTATAAAATGGCTATTGTGTAAATGTATTGACCCCGGCTGCGTGCCGCTAGTGTCGGTGCCTCGTCTATGATATGTAAATGATAATTGGTTCCCGAATAGAAAACGTTCTGTTTATGTTGCTACGAACGTTCGGGGAGCAAGTGTCGATAATAATTTTAATCCGCCCATACCGTACACTTTGAGTGTAATTATGTGATAAGATTATGTTAATATTTTTATTTGTTTATGACATGATAACGTCAACACGTTACAGGCAAGAGATGTTTAATAAATGACACCATAGCACGACATTTGTGTCGCAATAAAAGTCAACTACTTTGTCAGTACGAGATACGAGTTCATGAGAACACGTATAACAAAGCAGGTAACGTGAAAGTTGACAATAATATAAACAAAAAAGTATTAAGTAAATCACATCAGGCATTGATTTAATACAATTACTATGGACAAACAATAAAACCCAAATAAAATTATAAGCTCTTTGTATCTCCACATGCCTGCGTCTATGCCTAAACCTCTAACAATACATTAGAGAGCAAACTCATTTCTTACACAATCAAATAATCCGGCTCAAATCTATGTCGTCAGCATTTCACCCGGGGGAGCAGGCGCGTCGAGGCGGTGGCGGCCGAGCCAACCTTTTGTCGTGAATGTCACGCCACTCGAATTATCCGAGACGCTTTTACTCATTAATGGACGGTTTTATTTGCTCTTATTTAATTTAGCATTTATTCAATCTGCCCCCGGCGCGATACGTGTTGTGTGCCGTGCTCTTATTTCGTTTGCACCTTTTGTGACAGGGCTCATTGAGGCCGAGGTGTCGGGATGTGTTCCCGCGGCTCGCGGCTCACTTTACACGTACAACTCCGGCGCCTTTCATCGCGCACAAAGCGTAATTGAATCCCACAGAATCCTACGCAGGCCGTAAGATTTAATAGGGCATTTAAACACTCGCATTGGCCATTGTGAGACGGTTTTGTATGCGATTATTCATCGCAAAACCACAACGCAGCTAGCTTTTCACGAAAGCGCATTGCATGTGTTAGACTAAGTGCGGCATGAAATGTACCCCCACGTGTGGTTCCACATAAAGCTCTAAATACCGGTTTCCCAAACACTGCACAACGCTAAAACACATATAGTTGGCGTGGCGAATTCAACCACACTGGAATATTATTTTCTTAATGTAATTGTTAATAGTTGCAGTAATTTTCTACAACGAGGGACAGGAATTAATTTTAGAGTAAAGATGTGTTATCGTAATAAGAACCCTCGGGCCCTGAGGCCTGCTTGTAGTCGTATAAATTTAACTGAACGTCAGAGCAGCTTAGTAGTTCTGTAACAACGAATAGGAACTAAACGTGTGGACTGAGTGCCACCGATGTAACATGACCTACCGTTTCTGCACCCAACAACTTTCTAGCTAGAGTGTTGCAGCGAGGGACCGGAGTTCTCGTATAAATGGGCGCGTCAGTCAGCTCGTAAAATTGAAAATGGATCCTCGTAAATCGGCGATATTGAGCCGAGTCGCAAATTGCTGCGCGTACGCGGCCGCGCATTCGGGTTCTTGATCAGACCGAGGTTCATAACACATAGGTACCTGCGCTTTTCTTAGGAAAGCTCGTAAACGTCGATTCAATGAAACAATAAAAATAATATTGTATAAGATTGTAATTCTATTTTATGACCTGCAGATCGTATGGTATTTGCTAAAATCAATTAAATTCATTTTATAACTCGATTATGTAATATAATTTACGACGACTTTATCTGCGAAACAGATATTAATTTGTAGACATAAATTTAATTGATTATTTTTTAAGCATCGTTAATAATCTTAATTCTTTTATTGTTTTCGAATAAAGCGGTTCCGTCAAAAACCTCAGACTTGAATAAATAATGCAATACTTAAATATGACGTACATGTAACGTTATACTTTTGGTAAGAAGAAGCTTGTAGGTGGGCGATACATAAATTAACTTGTCATAAAAGCTTTAATGTGCGGCTACAGAAACTAAACAGTGTAGATTCTGTTTCCGTCCGTTCAGTAGTCTGAAAATCTATAAAAATACAGAGGATAGTCGGTCCATGCGGCACCTATAAAAATGCAATATCATACATCGATCAGGTGGTACGGAGGGCCAACAATGGGCTGGCCATTGTGGACTGCTATCTAATCGTAATGAATATAAATTTTCAGATGACATTTACGATCGGTGCGCGCCGTGATACTGCATCTATATAAACGTGTTAGATAGAGGTTTTAATACACGCACACATTGGCGAGATCAACAATAAAATACTCGGTGTACCGCTGGTATCAATTTGTAACATCGTCGGCGTAAAATATCCCACTTATCTTTCCATTTATCAACAAATATTGTTAGAAGTCAGTGTTTCGAGCGAGTCAATTGCGTTTCTCTACTAGTGAACACGGTTACCCGGATGCAAAATATTAATACACGATAGTGCTTGTTTTTAATAGGTACGTATTTAGCTATGACAACTTTTTGTAACATTAGCAAAAAATATCATTGAATTTATTCCAATTTTAATTTGTGTCGGATGTTCTATGTGATAGTACCTACTTATAATATAGGGACAGACGTGCAGGCAGCCAAAACCTAATACAGCTACTATGCTCTCTTTGAAGAACCAAGCTGGTCTAAAGCACTCTCTATTATCATCACAGTATTCACATAAAGATAATGTAAATCGAAATAGCCAGGCGAATTTAAAATGTAAAAACAATAATAATACAGTGCTAAATTGTATTATTATTTCGACAATATTTTTATTGTTTCATTAGCCTAAATTACCTACGCTATAGTACGGTCGAAAAAAGAGTTAAGTATACAGGCAGCTAATTAAACATCGTGTTTTTGTAAAGATTGTGTAATTATGTATCATGCAATATGTGTCAAAACGCAGGTATTGTAAGCTGTTACACATCAAACCTTTTGACGGGTAATTATTTAAATCACAATCTGTGTAAAGATGCAGATTTCGTTCGCTACCTGTATACCAAACTCTTTTGTTGACTGTACGTGTAAGTTTACCTCAAGGCTTTCATTGTCTCAATAGACAATGTTACTGTGAATGGCTCGGGGATAGTTGAATAAAATTAAAAATACTATTCCCACCAAAATCATTTTCATGTAAAATATTGCCATGACGAGACCATGTTCGAGCCCTAACTTCACAAACTGTACACCTTAGTCAAAATATGTGGCTTGGCCGTTTCGTTACTTCAAGAACTAGGTATTCTCTATCAGAAAATAATAAATATTTCGGTCATTTTTACACAGCACCATCTAGCCCCAAACTGTAGAGCTTGTACTATGGGTACTAGACAATACTTATATACTTTTTTTTTAAATACATACTTATAATACAAACACTTATGTTTATCACATAAATATTTTGGGTCTGTGGGAATTGAACCCACGACCACAGACGTCAAAAAAGAAAAGTAATGAACAGTGAATAAATTTTTCACCTTACCAAGTAACGTTAGCGAAACGGTCAAGCTACATATTTTGACTAAGGTGTAGAGTTTGTGAAGTTAGGGCTTGTAGAGTTAGAACTTTGGCTCTACATGAGATCTGATAACTTTTTGACACTGTGAGCCATATGGTCTCATCTTAGCAACATTTTACACGAAAATGTTCTCGGTGGGATTTCACTTCTCTTTGTAAGTTTCTTATATATTTTTTTTATTTTGTGTCGCTTATGTTCATCACAAAAATTTATGTTTTGTGGGAATCGAACCCACGACCTCGTGATCAGCAGTCCGACACTCCAACTGCTAGACCACAGACGTCGTCAAATTGAACTATATTTTACTAAATCATATTGAACTTATTTCAGTACATATTTTTGATTATCTCATCATCAATGAAAAGAAATGCATAAGTCAGAAGAAACAAAGATTTATGTTATTTTTATATGAATCAATAGCTTTTTCTTCTGCTTATTTGCAAAAACGAGTCCAAATGAAACTATAGACGGGTGAATTATTTTTCACAATGACATTGGCTGGCATATAATTTGCCACGCACGAGGCCCACCATTACGGTCTTCGCCGATTCATTCGATATAATGAGAACTGCACTCTCAACCGACCGTTCGACCAGTCCTCCACATGGAATAACCGAAACGCCGGCCGTGTTGCGTGAATTCGCTGGGAAACGAGTATTATCCAAGTTTCATCCATTCAATCCTATTTTGAAAACAATGCAGGTATGCTACACAAGTTGAGACTAGTGTAGCATGAGTATACAGATATAAATTGCTATATAGATACAGTGTTGAGCATTGTTACTGTTTATTGTTTTCCTTCATTATAAGTATCTATTAACTCAGACAGAGAAGCTGACCAATTAGCCTGCTGCTGTTGCTGTAGCGAGATAGATTTCCGCACGGAAAAAAACGCTTTTCATGGCTGTGCAGCTAGGTAGTGTTTCTATTACAGATGACAAACAATAAAGGAGAAATAAATATTATATTACTCTAAAACTACTTTAACCATAAGCAACTTTTTAGTTATTAAAAAAATCACTTCAAAAGCACAAAGTCAGAAGAGCAACGGGTGCATTGCAATAATTCAACACCTGGAACTATTCAGGTTAACACCTTAACGGTTCGGCTATTACCGCTTTTTAACTTTCGTACAGTGACTGGAGCTTTTCTATTACGTACTGTGTAAGTACTTTAACGACGTAAGTCTTGCATTCTGAATGGAAAATGAAAGGAAAAGTGAAGAGAAAGCCTGAAGTAATCCTACACCTGCTTGGAGTCACCAGGAGAATTAAAATTCTTTTTCAGTAGCAGATTCATGTTCATGTAATATTATTCGTTTACTTGAGGAAGATACCTTTAGAAGTTCCCCGAACTGCTAAATGATATTTATTCCTGGAAATAGATATTTTAAAGACGCTTTTACAAGTCAATATAATACTAGATGGATCCGACATTTCCTAGCTTGCGACCTCTGAGAAGGCGACCGCCGAAACAAACTCAGAGAATCATGGTCTCTTTTAATATATACCTAGCTCTTTTCTCAGTAATCAATCAGTTTGTATCTTCAACATAAATCCAGCCAAGCTATGAAATGGGATGTGTGATCTGTAGGCTTTGTAACATAGGTATCGCGCATCGGCGAAATTGACCTACCATCACAGTATTTTTTGTCCATAAAGGTGTCAAACAAGCATATGATCTGCCTGATGGTTGCGATTATCGTGGTCTGTGGACTCTAGCAACTCCGCCAATATTACTTCCGCTTCGCCGCTTTGAGGCATTAGTTGTTACGTTTTGATTGCCCAGTATCCGAGTGTAAGCTTCGCTTCTTTTTATTGGAGTAATGTTTGAAGTAGGTACACTGTACTTAATAATTTTGATGCCTATTTTTACTACCTACTCAAAAGATAGATCACAAATAAAACTTTGAATGAATCGCCCTCAAAGATATAAATAAAAATAACAAGCTACATAAATATAATTATGTAGAATTAATTTGCCCACGCGGCACACTGACTGTATTAGAACATCTAGATACGTAACAATGCAAATTAGTGTAGATATCAAAACGGTTGATCGGCGTTCATTTGGTTTGCATATTGTGTATTGTATGGAGTTTATCTCTTAACATTAATCACTTAAGTCGCACATATAAATAGACCAATAAAAAAATCTGAAGCAAAAACATGGACTGGATTTTATGTGCAGATATGAATAGTGCTTACTCATATCATATGATGATGTATTGAAATCACATTGGTATAGGTACGGGAAATTCACAGTTTTTTTTTAAGGCCAAATTTTAATCAAATCATATAGATTGATTTGGCCTTAGAAAAAAACAGATTTGTTATTTTACACCAAATTTGTAATTAAATTTTTCTTTTCATACTTCGAAGATGACATGGATACTCTGAACTTGATATCTCGATACTGCGAAGTTTACGAAACCTAAATAAGAGACAGTACAAAAATCCAATGAAGCAATATCTAAATATGTGGAAAGCATAAACAAAGATTACATTCAATTCAAGCATTCGTCTGACACCACAAAACTCCAAATGCCATAAAATACTAATTTTAAACCAGACACATATAAAGGCCGACACAAACGAGAGTTATGGTATGGCTATAATCGACTCTAGCACGCCATCTCTCATAACGAAGGAATCACGTATCAAACAATATGATACTAGACATTCTCAAAACTTTGACAACCGGTTAAATACGTAGATAAAATTTAATTACACACATATGTATTAAAATCGATCAAAATGAGCTGGCGCCGACCAATCAAGTATCAAGATGAAATGAGTGACATATTTCTTGGGCTTTATGAATAAATATATGGCGATATTTATAAACATTAGTTTACTATATCTAATACATTTGAACGGATTTCGAAATAATCAAGCTTATAATTCGGCTAATAAAAACCAATCTACTCAATGCATAACAATAACTGTTGGGATTAAATACCACCATAAAATAATTAAACACACCAGATTAAGTTACTTAAAGGATATAATTTACATGTCAAGAACAATATTTATAAAGATTATGATTATTATTATATATTTGTCAGTTTTACAGCATTTTACGTCAATATTACTAAGATCATCAAGACGAAATAACGTCAAGGCCGATATGTAATAAATGGTTGTTAGAATTGAACTATGACAAACGTTAGGTTTGTACAGGCAGGAGAGCAGCGGCATACCAATCTGTGGATGTACTGCACGCCTCACACCAGTCGACGGCACAAAAAGTGACGTCTCATTGATCTATTGACTAAAAAGAAGGCTTCTAGACCGTTAGCTAGTTAACAAAACGATACGACTATTAATCACGCTACGATGACTATCTTTATCTTAACATGCAAGGGGGAAAGTTCCGGTGATACCGTAACATGTAAGTTGCTACCGACAATGACCAATAAGTTTGAGTAACTACATATTCTATTTTTAATTGCATTGTTAAATTAAAACTAAATCTTATTAATAACAAATGGAATATAATAAACCGCGCATCAAAAATACTGATGGAGCGACAAAATTACTGATTGAGCAGCAAAATACAGATATCGGTTAGGTTAGGTTAGAACTGTGACCACACATTGCCAGAACCAAATCAGAATGATACCGAATCTGAAAACCAAGAAGTGTATATAATAACAATACTTTGAGGTGACTATTTTGCTGTGCAATAAGTATTTTTGCTTAGGATTGGGAATTATTTTTTTATACAAAACAACATTTTTTGATTTGCAGTTAAATACTAGCCATAACAAATTCCGTTTTACAGAAGCAATGGAAATTAAAATCTAGATAGTCATGAATGAGAACAGCAGCCTTACACGAAGCGGACTTCTTAAACATGTAAAACAGAACATTAGACCAGTATCGGTATATCCCAAACAACCATATAGGTTATCTATTAGTTTTTGACTTAAAACTTTAAATAAAATAGCAATAAACGAGATACCGATTGTGATACATTGTTGGCATGCAAATAGCCTTTCCTCATGGAGATAAAGCACAGATTGAGCTAAATAAATAGATTAGAATCACAGACAATTAATTCCAATCTCGTACAAAAAAAATATACAAGCCAATATTATTATCTGAACAGTTATCTTACGATCCACTTCCATCTACCTATTGCATCTCACATGCGTGACCGTATCAGTGTGAGAGTGACGAAATTTACTGTACGCCAGGCATTGGCACCATTAAGCCAATCCGCTAGCCAATAAGGTGGACACTTGACGTATGCCTTTCCATTAGGTTAGCGCGCAAGAAATACATCACAGCGAGCCTTAATCAAAGACGCGAAGAAACCGACCAAGATTAATACGCGGACACAGGGTAGGAACGCGCAGAATTAGGAATTGGATACATACAAGCCGGACGTGTGCATGTAGGAAAAAGTGAACAAGTTCTATAAGTACAGAGACATCTTAGCTCACATAGCTATGTTAACTCGCATTAGTAATCAGCTTAAACTATATTAAAAAAAAACTAACACATCTGACACAGACAGTGTTATTGGGATTTTTTATGAAATATCAGTACAGCCGCTCGGAGTTTGGATTTGTATCCGGTTAAAGGTAATAGGCTCGCCCCTTATTACTGGCGTGATGGTATGTGTGTGAAGAAAAATAAAAAAGCTAAATATCTATTTATTATTGCGATTTGAGGTCCTCTAACCATAATTATTTAATGGGTTACTAGAGACTACCGCCAGAGGTATCAATTTCGCGTTGCCGAAACTGTAATACGAATGAGGAATAGTTGGGTTGGCTGGGTCAAAATCCCCCCACTACCAACACAACGTTTCTTCGCGGAACACTGGCAACCTTGCTCATCCTTAAGAACACAAGCTCAAAGCAGTGTTATTTCACTTACATTTTCTGAGGGCGGAGGTATTTCCCTAGTTGGGCATTAATTATAAATAGACTAGTAGATTATGGTTTTATTCGTGACGTCCCATCTGTCGCTCGTAATATTTTAACGTAATTTTTTGATTTTTTGGTTAGTGATTAAGGCTGTCATCGACATTTTCATGAAAACAGATAAACAGATGAGAACAATAAGTAAAATGACTAAGATATGAGGTGCGAAACCAATTTTTAGTTTTAGTGTGGGTCGAGTAATCAGAGCATTAGCTTCAAGTGCCGCTGTAACTCGAACTCATAATTGAATTATCGCGTGGTCGCCGCACTTTCTCAAAAAAGTTAAAACTTTTCTAACAGCCAGGCAGATGAGACCACAGAAGGGTTAATTAAAACGAATGGACGGTCATTCGCGAGCAGAATGTCTAAGTTTAGCGGATCACCAATTTCAATGCTTTAATATTGTTACAAACTCAGCTCTCGCGTTTCTTTAATTAAAATTAACGACGCAAAACTTTGACAGTCAAACGAATTATTAGTACAGAAGCAAACTTTTAATTAGTTCCGCCTTCTTCCAGCAATACTTACTTTGGTGCATTTACTTGTCTAAAGTAATTTAAATTAATTTGAATTCTTTCTACGGTACGAAGTCTTTACTATGAACATCTTCAAAATGATGACCAATAATTACTTTAGTTTTATTTGGTCCACGCATAGAATCATTGAGCTTTCAAATACAATAAGAAAAAATAAACAATCTGAACTTTTTTCTATAACAACTGTTACAGCTTCAATCAAAATTGTTATTCACACCAAGATAATAAAGCTTAAACATAAATTGCTTGTGGTACACAAGTTGATAAGTCTAAATTATAAATTTCACGCCGGAAGCCTGCGTGTACAGATCCATGACAATATTTGACAGCTACTACTATTGAGCTTTATCGAATCATGCATGTCTAAATATAAAATTATCGATGAGCACAAAAGGCGGAAAGTAATCATAGAACACATATAAGACATTGCGGCGGCTTACGTTTCGGTAGCATTACAAACACAGGGCAGTGAACTTAATTCGCATATTTATTACCAGATAATTTTATCATTACGTGTTTGCAACTTACACAACAAGCAACACCAATTACTAAATCACTCGGTTAAAATTGTCACAGTACGTGAATCGTTACAAGTGCATTGGTCCGCATATTCACACCTCATGAAGCCCCGGGGAGTAAAACCGGCTGGCCGGCTCGTTGGCTCGCCACTGAGGCCAGCTTAAGATACCTTTTAATTTGACCACTCTCTACCTCGGCGCCTACGCGCACCGACGTAAACAAATCGTGAGACGAGATCAATGAATATTAAGCAACCTCCGAAACAATTTCCAACACCATCTCGAGATAAAATAAATAATACTCTCCAAATAAACACGAGAAAATAAACACTGATTGCTTCATAAATTGTCAAAATGTTGCCATGTGCCAATGAGTTTCGCCGTCTTTTCGAATGGAATAATGAATAACATGAGGCAAATTGGCAAATAAATGTGTTCTTTTTCAATTCATTCCAGACATCGCGTTCCGGAAAGTTATTGAGATTATATTATGTAGTTGTATTTAATAATGGGTAAATATAATTTAAAGTTGTAACAAGCCGTCCCCGTCGCGTTGTCTTGACTTATACTTGGACACCTAGGAACCTTTTTTTTATACTACCAAGGTGGTAAACAAGCATACGGGCCCCCTGATGGTAAGCGGTTACCGTAGCCTATAGAAGTTTGCAATACCAGGGGTGTCACTTGCGCGTTGCCGACCCTGTAAAACGAAAGAGCTATAGTGGGATTGGCAGTATAAGGGTCAAAGTCCCCCCCACTGCCCGCACAACGTTTCCTTGTGGAGCACTGGCAACCTTGCTCAGCGTAAGAAACACAACACAGCTCATTCAGTTCTATTTTCTGAAAGGTAGAGGTACTTTCCCAATCGGATCGCTCCAATTTGAGTGGAATTACTCCCACTATAGCCTACATTTCCTATCTAAAAAACTACTACGACAAATAAATATTGGAAATGGTTTTATTACAATTTTGGAGGCGCTTCGCTATGGTGAAACATGACTTCTAAATATTTTATTTAATATGTAAAGAAATACGGACTAACACTTCACACAAAAATTTTCTAGAATTTATTAAAATGTTTCTATCAGATAATGTTATGATCGCCCCGAGGCGTTCTTCGCTCACAGAAATCGGTGTACCTACTACTATTGGGTGTATTTTATAAAATACCGTAAACAAAACGTACATCGATCTTGACAAATTGCTTACGCTCCTAATATCCAGACACCTCAGCCTCCGAGAAGATAGGGGTGTTTATCAACACTTACATCTACACTATGTTTAGATCTCGAGATAACTTGATCGAGTTGATGCGGGGACCGGCCGGCGCGGCGCGAGCACCGCACCGCCAGTGTTGCCGCCAACGCCGCTGACTCGCGATGAAATATACATTATTTTATATTTGTTTTAGGTACCTACGTGACACTGAGTCACCAACAATAAACGAATCTCTTTATTAATTTTCGAGAGCCATAAAGGGGTACATTACACGCCATGGTGTTTCACGATCTAATCATTTTTAAAAAAAAGTCAAGGAACCGAGTGTGTTGCCATATACAGCCTGTGTCTAATGGATACGACCTATCGTAAAGGTGTATTTACGGTGTTGTAACTTATTTTTATTGAACACATTATGGTACAGCGCTATTCTAAAGAAACTAGTTCACAGTGTCGAATGCGCCAGCTCGCAACGAGTCTGTCGCACATCAATACGGTGAGCACAATCAATATGTTAATATCTAAGATAAGGCAGCCAGATTCCTGAACATAAAACATATAGTCACCGACGTGGAACAAGAGTAACCCACATTCTTGGGAGATACGATCATAAATAAGGCAATCATCTCACCGTTGTAAAGACAGTTTCTCGTTGTTATCTCAATTATATGTAAATAGCCTATTCGAAAACTAATCATATGAATTCAATATAATTGCTTAAATATAAAATATTTGAATTAATGTGCGCTTGTTTTTATTAAGTGCGAAACCAGTCTGAGCAGATTAAGCAGCATTTATAAATTATTAGCTAATAATTAGGTATTTGAGATAATGATCGCAGTTATGAGATATTGTATAAGTTCTACATGGCATGGTGAAATTCATGAATAATAATTTAATAAGTATAATTTATTGTATATAACACATTATTATATTTGATCTGAAACAGAATCAGAATGGTTAGGATTACCTAGGTCTTGTATATACCCATAACACGTAAAATATAAGTAAATAACTTAATTATGGTTCTGCTTACGTTTTCAACTGAAGTATAAGCATTTTTAAGTCTATTTTATGCATAGCTACGTCCAAGGGTATTCTTTTATAATAATTAAAACTCAAAATATGTACGCCGTAAAATCGTGATTGGCTCCAAGTGAAAACTCGTTAGGTCGATCGTAAAAGTCGACAATAATTAGGCGGCCACAACCGCGAGAACCGATATGAGCTGATTACGAAAGAAATACAGTCTTACCGCGTTGATTTATTGTGCTCTGCGCTGGGTTTCATCGCCTTGCCTCACCAACATCGTACCACCATGTACTTAATACTGAGTTAATGAAAAGAAATTCTTAACATTTGTCTTCTTGTCTATGTAACAGTGGAAATACAAAGTTGAAATATTGGTGTTCATAAAAATAACAAGCAAATCCGATAATGGTCTCTCCGAATAAACTTTTTATGGGCGCTTTATTCAATGCTTAACATTATTGAGTAATTTTATACAATCGACAGTTGATTAATAAATTAATACTTAATTACAACTGAATTCTTCCGTCAATTCTTTTTCATACCAATAAAATGAATCAATTTATCTAATCGTTAGTGCGCGAATATTAAAGCGATCCCAGTGAATTAATTCACAAACTTGCCATTAGTAACTACTAAATAATAGAATAGTCTTCTGTATAAAAAGTCGTATGTATAAGCTGCGACTTAATTCAATTCGATTTTTTTTCACGCTACTCGTTTTATTTCACCACAATATGAACATGATACATGGACCGCAATGACATAATTTATACGTATAAGTAGACGCAAAATCTGCATAACATATTTATGTAACAAAGCTCAAATTAGAACGCTATAAATTCTCGCTCGAAGCAATTTCAATCTTCTAATATGATAAACGATTCGTTCAAGAGAGCAATTACGACAAGGTAGTATTAGAAGTAAGGCAACAGCAACAACCATTACGTGTGTGCCGTGAAATCCATAGACCATTAACACTTTACAATTTGCCACAAACACTTATTAGCGGCTTTTTAAATAGTTGGTAAATCAAGCTTATTTTTTCGATTGCTTGTTTGCCAGATCCCGTTTCTAATCACCCGCAAAAACCATTTGTATATTGAGAATCACGGTGTACCGGTTGCGATTGCGGTAACTTTGTGTTCTTGAACAAAACGTTACGCATGCAAAAACTAAACAAACGGATTGTAAGTTTTTGGTTGTACAACCGCCAGTTGGAGGTTCGGCTGCTCTAGATCACAGTTGTCGCCTACATTTGTCAGTGTTGGCGCGAAGCACGCGCTTGATCCCGAGGTCATGCATGCCCTGTCTCTGCCTCGTTAACACGCTCATTTCAATCCACCTTGTAATATACAGTAAGATACCGCATAATATCGATGGTAATCGCTCGCTTGGTACTATTATATCAACGCAATATGGCAGACTATGAAATGCGAACCTTTAAAAGCCGTATCGTACGTTACTTATACAGACAGCACGTCGTTCGTTAAAACAAGTACGATATTCAAGTATAACAGCATGTTAATAAAGACAGAGTAGGTAAGTTCATGTCTGGTTAAAATTTTCCATGAAAGCCATGATTTAAAATGAACCCTACTTCACAGTATCTTACACGATTTGACACATCAGCATTATTATCACCTGAAATATCACGGTAATAACACTTCCCTCATGAAGTTACCTATGTTTATTCGCCCGATATAATATGCAAATTTTGAAATAAAAATACAAATAAATTAATCGCCGGAGACAGTAAATCTGGTAATCTAGTAACTATAAAATAAAAATCTTGAAATATTATGGTTGTAAATGTGTCTTACCTGTTTAATAGCCCCTATTTCTTTATTCGGCTACTGAAGAAGGTATGTACCTAAAAATTTTAGTGATACTAAAAAATGAACAACTTATGTGACATAGGATGACTGTTTTAACATCAGTCAGCCCACATGAATTTATAAAGGTATTATTAAATAAGTACCTTCTTTGTAGTTGTAAAATCAGTAATGTTAAATTTATTTAAAAGGTTCAGAGCTAACAGTATTAAGTTTTTTATGCCCCATGCGTGCTGCGTGCACGACGTCATCGCCATGTGAAGTCATGCGTGTTTATCTGATGAACTTCTACTCTAAGCCGGAGACTGCGTCTGCGCCGCCCGCGACGTTTATCAACGTCTCGTCTCTAATATTACTTACATAAATTACAGGCACTCGATACTTCACACCCAATACTTCCAACATAGTGTACAATTTTAAATTCTAAACAGTTTACTTAATGTTTAATTAAAATATCGATAAGAAAATAACAATTTTGTACCATTTCATAAATTGTATTCGATAGAAACTATTATATGTAAGGCAAGTTCCTACACGTAATCAGGGCTGAATGATCAATAACGAGGTAGCCCGTTAAATCGATGAAACGTCAGATGGAGCTGACACAGCTCTAGTTATATTCGATAGAACAGGTGATAACTAATACGGCACTGGTTAGGCTCGCCGACTGAACGGCAACACGTGGAGAATACGTGTTCAGCGAAGCTGGCAGTAGCTGAGGTTAATCGAGTCAGCGGTAAAATGGATTATGTCATTAAAACTGCATCACTCGGTTCGCTTGCCTAACTGGACTTCGAAGATTCGCTACAAACTTATAGACAATCTTATACGTTGTTAAAGTAAATTCAATTTTGTTTCCACCAAGTCAATCGCACTTAATCCAGATTATTTTTATGGTAGCGTATTCGAAGACAGCGTGCGACTGCCGCGTGGCATGCCTTCCCATTACCGCTCGCGTTCCGACCAAACCAAAAATTGGGAGGACAAATTTGTGAATTAAAATTCCATCGGTGGAATTTAAAGAATAGGCTACATTTTGTTAACAACTAAAAAATATGTTGTTTAGATTATGTCATTAAATACGTTTTCAATTTGTCTAGGTATTGTTAAAAATTTGGTTAGGACTATAAATTTCGCCAAACCCAGAAAATTAACCTGTCCCGTCTATAGGTGCTTTAAAAGGACACATTTAAAGGACTGGCAGAATTCTGTTATTGACAAACTGCGATCACTAAACTATCAGCCTTCTGGTGTCTCTTCAATTTTATTACTGAAGAACTATCAGCCGAACCAGGTGATTTATTGCCACGCCTATTTGATAACACATTGACAAAGTTATAGTAGCAGCACTAATCGGCAACATCAAACGAGTATGAAGATCAAAAAATTTAAACTTGCTCCATACATATTAACATCTTAATTATTGATCGCGTGAGTAAATTTATAGCAGGTCTGCCCGAAAGATAATTTCACAAAGCAAAATAAATACGACAGAGCGACCAAGGCCATAATTAAGAATTAAAGCTCTTCCGAAATTGTCGCAAGGAGCCGGAGGAGTCTCCTGATTTATGATCACCGAATAATATTTCCAGTTAAATTGAAAATGTAAATAAGAATTCGCAGCAGATTAATCGATAAACTGTGCAAGTGAATTCGTCGTAAATTATGGCGATGTCTTTCAGTGGTACTCGTTATCAGTGCAAATTAAAGTTATAATAAATTGCACCGTAACCTGTATCCAAGGTCTAGATCAGCATGATTTAAAAAAAAAGAGTTTCTTTTTACTTGACTACAGTGTTGAATAATGCGTACATATGTATGCATCATGGAGGTCGAGAAAGTCAAAGTGAAGCGCGACAAGTTTGTGGTGCAAAAAGCGCTAGTGTAATGGCAGCAGGCGAAACGGGGCGCAGTTTTTGTGGAGGCCATCAAAGCTCGGTGTCGCGCGACGCGTCGGGCACTCAAGAGCGGCCCCCTCTAATTGGACGTCTACCTGTTGCTTCGCCTTACTGTTTTTTTAAGTTTCCGAGCGAATACACACTCTGAGATGAGCACTTCACGTGAACAGTTTCGTTACACACCATCAGGTAATATAGATTTTTAATCAACCTCGTATGTTTCAGAAATCCCTACTTGCCTACTATAATATTATAAATGCAAAAGTAACTCTGTCTATCTGTCTGTTACGCTTTAAGGTCTAAACCGCTGAATTGATCATGATGAAGATATTTAATCAACCTCGTATGTTTCAGAAATCCCTACTTGCCTACTATAATATTATAAATGCAAAAGTAACTCTGTATATCTGTCTGTTACGCTTTAAGGTCTAAACCGCTGAATTGATCATGATGAAATTTGGTTTACGATGGATTAGGTACAAGTAGACCTCGGAGAAAGACAACTATCGTTTATCTCAAAAAATTGAGATGCAAGTGAAACCATGGACAAGGCTAGTGTTACATAAAGCTGTAAATATTTAGGCACTTGCAAGACACTCAGAGCGAAATACATTAAACATAAACAGTCATTTTAAGGTTTTAGGTACTTTGGTTTATAAAAACTGCAAATTAACAACTTTAAGGTTATTGAGAACCAACTGCATGACAGCTAGAGTCGATGTTGGTTGATGATGATGAAGTTTCTTGCATTGCTTTCGTATTTAATTTACAATGAATATTGTAGCCGGAATACAGCCCACTTGTAAACATTCTTGTTCACCATATTATAGCAGGTTAGAGTCGGTGGCAAGGAGCTTCCTAGCACCGACAAAATAAAAAAGAAAGAAAAACTAGCTAGCTAAGTTTTTCCAAACAACGGCACCGGCACGTTACTGTACGGTCCCATGATGATCGGTTATTTTAGGTTGTTTTTCATTCAGTAATAACTGACGGAGCATGTCCACCGCTGGAGAATTTTAGGGGTGTCACAAAATCATGGTGCAAGCACTTCATAAAATTTCTTACACGATGTAAGTGCAACGAAGCACTAACAACGGGTTCGAAGGGTCTATTTGGTGAATTAAAACAGATATGCAGCGTTCAATCAATTAAATCAGCCCATCGCAGTTCACTGGTGGACATAGGCCTCTTCCAAATCAATATGCAGCGTTATTGTTGATAAATTGTCCGCTCCTCCCCCAGCCGATGGTGGCCCTAAAGGAGATCAAGTGCGCGACGGTCCGACGCGTACGTCGATTCTCCACGCGCGCGAGCCGTCGTGCGACCGACCGACCGCCGGAAACGCAGCGACAAGTGCACAAAAACTCAAACATTCATTCATGGTTTTTTCCCAGCACACTTGGAAGAACAGGTTCACGATACCTAATACGAACACCAGATTAGGAATGAAATTTTATGAAACACGACGTTGAATCTAAAAGAAACCGATTTATCTTTTATATTTTTTATAGAGTTGATTGTTTACTGTATTTTATATGTTTGCTTGTTCTTATGTAGGTACATCCTCTACGTTCAAAAGTATTCGCTCATAAAGTTGATTAGTGGGTAAGCAATCTGATCACACGCATTTCCCATTCAAGAAATTGCAAACAACGTAAGATAGAATCGGGCCCATAGCTATTAGTTAAATGATTTCCAGCGAGCGTATGTAGGTCCCGAGGTATTGTGGTATAAATAAGTTGGTTTTGACGATAAGCGGCGGGTGGTTGCACGATCGCCCCCGCAGCCGTAGCCGCCATTGTTTTGACGTGCCGTTTGATTTGTGCGCGAGCGCCGCGATCGATCGCCCGCGCCAATTTATTACCTTTCCTAGGCTCATGCGCTGGACGGCATTACCTGCAAATTAGAGAGAACGGTCGTTCCACTTGTTCCACTAGTGATACAATTAGTTCACTGTAGGATATAGTGAATAACACTTTGAGAAAAGCTCAAGAGATAGGTTTTGAATGTTGTAAGCTGAAGAAAATAAGTTTAGTTTGTTGTCATATTTTTACTGTTCGTGTGAACTAGGACTGCCTACTATAAAACATCACTTATTTCTATAAATAAAGATTATAATGTCAAGTATCATACGGATGAGGAAAATCCCATTCAATTTAGGTAGTAGAGCCCAGGGCAGAAAATCAATTTACGTTTTGCTTTTTTAACAAATTACCTAGGTAAGAGTTAGTTACATTCCTTATTTTATCTTTCACTTAATGAGTTCTTCAGTTCAATCACAGAATCATTGTCTTTTCATAGTTGTTGGATAAAGCAATAATAAAGGCGAATTGAGTCATCAATAATAAAAACGAAAAAGTAATAAGGTTGAACACGTAATCTCACACGAACCGATAACAGCAAAGCTATAAACTTGGTACTAAAGCGGTAATTAATGTAACCAACATTCATTATACGCAAGCTGTTAGTACTTGCGAACCGAACGAATGTAAACAATCATTCGATTAGTTATTCCGGTAAGCGAAGCATTAATGTTTTAATAGTGAAGTCGATAGGCCTAGCTTTAATTAAAAGTTAGTGAAAAGGAAATTAAACTCCTGAAAGAATAATTCAGAGCAGTAAGTACAAAAGATGATTCAAAATTGACCCGCATATTTTTTTCCGTCGTTATGATTTCATCATAAACAGTTATCAGATGTTAGCAATCCACAGAAATCAGTAAAGGTTACGAAGAGTTATTGACAGATGAGAGAAGTTGATCAAAACTACATAACTTAAGCTACTATTTACACCACAGTCTGGACGGCACAAGATTATGATATGTTTTACAAAACATTTAATGAAATAGTAAACATACGCCGATAAGGATCGTGTACGCTAAACTATCATACGGTTGTCGCGACAGATGCGATTGAAAACCGTAAATATCGAGACTCGGGCACACGTGTCACACTAGCTCGTATATAAACTACGAAGTCGGGATCCAATTTCGGTAAAATTTAATGTAAATGCATGAATTTTCCCCGTGCCACTCGTACAATCAGTGTCGAGAGCTGACATTTGCATATGCGTTGGTGAAATTTCAGAATAGCTATTCCAAGCTTAACCGAGTTCAAAACTCGGCGGGTGCACAGCGGATTCGGGGAAATGTTGCCGCAACGTGGCGAGATGTATCCTCCTGTCTGACATAACAGGCAAACGACGCAGCAGATTCTAATATTTAAAAATAATATCTTCTCAGGATACCACGTAAGCTACAAAAATTTTGAGTTGAGTGGCACAGAAGTGATGAGAAGCCCCTAATGTTCCTAAATGTAACTTATCTGTAAGGCATATGTTTTTAAAAACAGCAGATTTCAAGGGCTCGCGCCATACTAAGTGCGTACTTGAGCAGATTGAGCACTAAAAAAATGAGCAGGTGTTTCGAACAGTGCTCGGTGGCAAATAGGTTGGAAAAATCTTACCTATATGTATTAAACCGCACGGTGCGTGTTCAGTCTAAAGCGACATCCCACACGTCAATACCCGGTGACGCGACAGGTACAGTCAGCAACGAAAGTCGCTGAACACAGCAAAATTTTGAAAACATCACAGCTCCAAAACTTGTCAAGAGGTTTTTTCTATTAAGGCAACCTAAATCTTTAATGGTCATCTATGCAATTATTTCGCATAACCTTCACAGGTCAGTAACTTCATACTTATTAAAAATCATATTGAAGATTGCTACATGTTCAGGGACTTTCGTTGCTGACTGTACATTGCTGTAGCAAGCACTTTGTTTATTGTCCTCTTAATTATTATCGACTACCAAAAATGTCCGAGCCTATCTCAGTTTGCTACTTGCTACTTTACATTATGAAAGAAAAAAGAAAAAACATTTATTCAGCATGTTTCAGATAAATAGGTACTTATGATACTAGGTATACATTGTATGCCCGACAATTGCGCTGAAACTATGTTGAAACTGAACTTAGGTTCTAAATTATGAACCTTATGTGATTATAGCATTTACTTGTAGTTTTTGAATCTATTTATTATTATCGCTGCAGCTGTTTCTACCACGTAGGTTTTAAATATTTCAAAAAATAATGGCTTTTATATAAATATCAAATAAATAAGTAGACAAAAAAATGAAAACCTAAGGTAGGTATCAAATATTTATTTTTACTGTTATTAATCTATGACGTAACTGACGGGAATACATCTGAGTCCTTTCACAGCTGCAAAGCGCTTTTGTGCAGCCACTAGTAAGCGGTCGTCTCGAATATGAAGTGCGACCCGAATACGGCAGCGGACCTAGTTAACGGTTTTCCCAGTCTTAGTTCGTCCTCTGAGGCGTTCCGACTGATTGGAATGTCTCTCAGACAACGCATATGAAGAAAGCAATAACAATTTATGAGTTGTAATGTAAGAATGATGGTAATGAAAGTAAGGAAATTTATAAACTTGCTAACATACTTTGTAAAGGTTTTCTAACTAACTAACATTAGGTATACTTAACCATACATACTCGTGTTCAATGTCGCTTTCAAGAATTATCGCGGGTTATCGAATCGATTTAAAGAAATCACTTCCATTTTGCATAGATCTCCTGTAGAGGCAAAATACAAAAATTACATATCAATTACAGTCCGGTAGAATATATGTCTAATTACACAAACGTTCGCATTTTGCTTTATTATCAACGAGATTACCTACAGTGTACATCTACTTTGCACACATTGTACTAAACAAAATCATAAAAGTTTCCCCCTCCCTGGCAATCGGATAAAATGAGACACGTTCCTACAACTCATAAAAACAGTACAAAACGACATGGTTCCCTATCCTGACAATACGCAAAGAGTACGCATTATTTAACAGTGGTCCATAAAACGTGGAGACGCACAAGTTGCCGTCGTAAACATCAGCCATGTCAAGTAAAATTAAACCCGAGAAACAAAAGTACTACTATGTAATGTAACAATATAGCTTATAAGTAAGATATTTTACAATGCAACTTAGCAACTTAGGTAGGTATACGTTCTTCCTGTGAACCATTGTAAAGACTTACAACGCTAAAATCTCTTTTAACGAAGTCAAAAACGAGAGTTTTAACCAATTAAACTCTCTCAATTAAAGTGTACATCGTAAAGACATAACGTCAAAAATAATTGGAACATCCAGCCGAATATTTGGACGGAAAATATAAAGGCCCGCTCTACACCTTGACTTGTAAAGCGTTGAAATACTTTACAAGGTAATGAACTCACTTCTCTTAGCCTTTTCCAAACTATGTTGGGGTCGGCTTCTAGTCTCTCCAGATGCTGAATATCAGTATTTAACAAGAAGCGACTGCCATCAGACCTCCGCAACCAAATTTTCTGGACAATAACGATATCCTGAGACCTAAAATTGCAGATCGGTTTACATAGTTTACATTATATTACTTAGATGTTTAATAAGTTTCAACAAATGTTGTCTATTTCTAATTCCAGGAACCGTATAAATATAAATAGCTAATAAAGTGCACTTCGAAAAAGCTTATGTCCAAAATTGGACAATTATATATGAAGAACAGAAAGATGTAGTTGAACTAATACCGTAAAGCTATCATAGAATGAAGTGACATACGTCTAGATTAAAATTAAACCCACGCCTATCTCGCATTACAAGTCCAACGGAGTGCGAGACTTTCGTGTGAATCCATTCATAGAAGAGTTTATTCGTATTGCTTACCGAGACGGAGACCATGCAATGGACGCACAAAGAGTGTTTAAATTTTAAACGCTATCGGCATTAATGTGATCAATATAAATGGAAGAAACTATAATGGGTGCATTTATACGACTATTACTGGTTATCAAAGAGCAATTAAAGAGACAGTACGCGAACCGAGAGCCGCCGTGCCCGCACGCTCGATTTACTTTTGACTTCGATTAATCGTTCTTTTTGTTCGACTCCAATCTTTTACATTTGCATAAGAATGTGTATGCTGTTCGTAGGTATGTACTGATGTGATAGGTAGGCTGATAATACATAGATGCATCCGAATCCATAACTAATAACTTGTTAAAATAACATAAGCAGAAATCGCCAACCGTTTCAACACATCAAATGTGCTTGAAGACCGATCAATAGATAAGAGAAAATAAATAGGTTCTTAATCAATGATCGAGGATTTTCATCGAAACTCTCGTCTATAAATAAACATGTTGAAGAATGCAACGTGTTTATATAAACGAGGCATTGACGCGCTGACACTGTTGATGAGTCATGACGCAAGTCATACGTCTGCGGTGTGGAGGAGAACCGGCACGTTTGCGCAACTTGCGCGCAGGCCGTCTATCCGTGCGAACTTGAACCTGCGGACGGTCAAGCGCAATGTTGCCATTCATTGCTGAGTTCTCTATTATGATTTATTAAATCTGCGAGAGAACATTTTGATGCTTTAATGCCATCTATAAAGGCTGAAGTGAAGTAGGCGTACAGAACCAAATGACACTCAATAGCATGTGTCGATGAACCTAATTTAAAGAGGAAATCCTCAACGTCGTCGTCGTCGTAGTCATAAACCAGTAATTACTTTAAAAAATATGGGTGGAGCCACAGACCGACATTCAATAATTCGATGACCAACGGTTGCTGAAGTCGGTCTTGTGTTCTCTTTTAAATTATTTATTCTTGAGGTGTTCGTGGCTAAGTAATAAATACGCCGATCATCAGATCTGCAAGGTTAAGTTGCGCTAGCTACGTTCAGCCTGTGGATGGGTGATCATCCTTAACACATTAAGAAAATTCCCCTCCTTACTTCAGAGTACACGTAAAACCATCGGTTCGAAATGTCATACGAACACTTATGACAATCGTTAGTAGGTATCACGTCAAAAGCTGACACTAGGATATCGGTATCGACAAATACTGATATATTTTACCCGAAGCGACTAATACTAACACAGATATACTTCCCTTCCATATAGAGATTGATTAATAATAGGTAAATAGATGGAACTTCAAATGTGTGTTTAACAGAGAGTAACAGCTTACAGCATTTTATCGATTAATGAATTGACTAAGTCACCTTGACTTGAAATTGCTCCAGTTGAGTGGACCTTCACTTCCCATAAACTATAGTGAATGAAGAGAAAAACGTCGTCTAAACAAGTTGACGGTGATTCAGTAGTAGAAGCGTCCGGAATGTCTGTCGATTGTGCGAGGTGGAGAAGACAAAAAGTTAATTAAAGCCGTTGCCGGTGACAGTGCGAAGAGCCGCAGGTGGCTATGGGAAGCGCGGCCGTGCGCGTCGGGCCCGCACCGCGACCAATCGCCGCTAATTGTAACGATGCCAACGAACGATGCCCGACAGCTTCTATTGACACTGTCAACCGAAATTGATCGTCATCGCCGCGCTATGAACGAAAATATTTAAGTTTATTCACATATATAACAAAGAATACAGACCTAAGAAGTTACAACTATTTCTAAAAGATTCTAAAGTTGCCAAAATAGGTACGAATGCGTTTATTGCTTAAATGTATGATAGAAAATATCTTGATACAAACATTTAGAAATATATGGGCCCAGTCTTGTGTATCTCCCTAATCGTAGATCAATGGATCATGTATTATTGTATTCTGAATAAAGATGAAAATGCGCTAGGCATTCATAAGCTTTGAGGCTCAAGCTCAGACTACATTCCTAGAACGTATGTTGTTTACCATGAAAGCTGTGTACTACAATGAACGATATCGAAGCAACAATATGAAATACGGTCTAGAATCATAAAAAGGAGAATAATAGAGACTATGAAATAGCAATTACTTTACCAGAAATTTATCAGAACAAATAAGATGAATTATATAGTATTATAGACTAATTTGATAGAAATACTTCTCTGATAAGTCGATTCCCAAGAATGAACCTGTAGGTCTGTATTGTAATTTTTTATGTTTTTCACGAGACACAGGATCATAGAGCAATGCAAATCTCATAATAAGATGTTGCAAAGACAAGAATAACATATGTGTTGTCAACACAAAAACCAACAAACCCCGTGTCGCGTAACCCGTTCCCTCTTGATCAATGTCTTCATAACGCATATTTGAATATTTGCCGTGACGTGTTGTAAGTGAAACAATTTATGTTCGTTGCCTATTTATTCTGACTAATTTACTGTGAGTGAGGAGTCGTTTATCTCAACATCGGATTATAAATTTCAGCAGGGAAGATATTCCCTTGTAAGCAAGACCTGGCGCGGCGGGCCTTCACTTGTGATTATGTTTCATAACAACCCGTGGATGGGATGTATTATTTTACAACATGGAGCTTTTAGTTCCGTTACAAGTGACGCCGCCGCTGCGGTTATTTCGGAAGACTTTGTTGCAACAATACTATTTTAACTTTTTGAATGGTATACACAGTATCATTTTTCTTTTTGTTGGAACAAGTTTAACGTCTTTAACCAAGAATGTAGGACAGGCAACTGCATTATCTTCTACTCAATGCAGTTGTCATAACCAATCCAAGGCGCGGTACTTACTATAAATTAAACTTATAAAAAACAAAGCAGCAGTTTTTCAGTTCGTTTAGAATATTTGAGTCAGATAATCAATACCCGACTCAAAAGTCTGCTTGCATGTCACATCGCTAATTCTGTCGAATAACATTAAATCACATACGAATATGTCAGAACACTAAATAGTTGTTTCTTTCGTGCAATATTCAGGATCATGACACCTTACTATATAATTTATATGTAGATAATATAATTTGTATGTAGAAGAATATAAAGAAGAATGCGCGGTTCGACACGTACTATATTCGTAGATATTTTCAAGTAGATATTTAGACTGTAATAAAAGTTTATCAAATACGTTAAATGTGGTGTTATATTAATATTAGAATAAGGTTTTTGCTTAATTGCTTTCTGCAGGTATTAGTAATTTCGAATGATTTTCAAACCCACAAACTACCAAATAGAGAAGTACGTTGAGCTATAATTTATGCGAACAATATTCCCATCACAGTAATCATCGTGGTCATTGCATCAAACGCTTTTCAAATACTCATTATATGCAGCAATAAAAATTTATAAATATCCGTATTTAAACGTATATGGTGTTCGGCGGGGACTCTCTTCACGTGTCTGGGTGCGCAAGCACACATCTTTCGACGCGGCCATTAACGCGCCAGAGATCAATTGGCTTTCGAACCGTGGGCGGACCGTTTCATTAACTATTATAATATAAAAGCAGTCCAAGCTGATTAGTTCCTTGAACGTCTAACGCTTTTTAAGCTATAATCGATATTTATACAGAAATGCTTTAGGACGTGCCATACATGAGAGCTTCCTAGCGTTATAGCTTTTTGTGTTTTGTTGAATTAGAGTAGCGTAAGTACCCACTTCAAATAAAGAACACCTACATCGCGCCATAAGCTTAGAATACTTCCGAGAAACATAAAACCGACGCGATCTATAATATAAAGGCATAAATCCATAAAATGATATCGTACGACGCAACGTGACTAATGCATAGGCGATTCACGGAGAGTTGTATAATAGTCAGAGACACACGAATTACCCAGTAGCGGGCGCTTATCTGATAATAAATATTATGGTCCATTCTTTTAGGCGAGACGGTCATTAATCGAGCGGTCGATAGCGCGCGTATCGCCTTACGAGCCGCATTGTTGGACCAACAGTTGTTCCTATTTATCAAGACGCCAGTAATATTGTTGTGGCGCACACAAAGAGCAAGCGATCGCGACGCGACGCGGTACAATGCGGAGCTCTTTGTTTCATGACAAGCGACATCGGTATTAGTAAAATATTCATCGAAACTTAAAATATAAAACGTGCCTGTAACAATCTGTCACATTATTTACCAAAACTACCGCTGTTGAGAAGAGAATGAACTTGTTTATATTGGGAAATTATTACGAAATGCGACATAAACAAACTTTATGGAATAGGTATATTAACACTTTCTAAATCAGTTTATAATTAATTCACACCTTTTCATCTAATGAGTACCGTTAAATATAAATCCGGAGGCTTTGTAGCTTTAGACTATGACAGCCGTATTAGAGTCACGAAATTGTCAAGGTTGAAATGATTTGCATATAAATTACTTTCGTCAATGTGTAAATCCACGTGTTGCTCGGCGAGAATAGAGATTAATATGGTAGGTGTCCATGCCGGCCGGGTGACAGACAAGTTAAGCTGACATCCGTCAACGCCGTCAGTCTTAATCGCCGGATCGAAGATCGATGTTAAGCCAGGCTTATTGAACTCTTCAACGGATTTGGATCAGCCCAACGCGTTCTGAGTTCATCGTTCGTCTTGCTTCCAGCCTACACTATCGAACCAGTTATCTTTTCTAAATCTGACAGCTTTCGGGTCACTGGACATTCACGTATGCAAGTTCCGTAATGTAAGTCGTTACGGCGCTAGCGTTATTGGAAGTATTATTATCTATAATGTTTCGACACATGGACCGTTCGATATTATCGTCTGTTATCTCGGTCGTTCCATATTGTAGATCAAGCTATCTAGATAGAGAAATTGTATGTTTCCATTAGACGAGATCACGAGTCTTCACAGTAGAATCTAGCAAAGCAAAGCAAGGTTGTCGTTTTGTGAGTGTTCGTATATTTTTATACCTGCCACCTATAAGATTCCCTTCAGCATCTCGTCCGGGTACGCGTAGTCGTGAAATTTTACGACAGCTACTGACCCTCGCGTAATACTAGCTTTAGAAGCTGTCCGCAATTATGGTATAATTGACGCGTGTAATCGAGACTGCCTCCTGTGAGCGCCGCCGACGACCGAACACTTTGTCAAGCCTTTTTCAGGAATTCTTTTTACTGGAAATTACCTAACCAACGACGCCATTATACTTTATGATGAGCCGAGAACAAATGAGGTTTTTCTTACTTTTCTAATCCCAACATAAGTTAACAAGGCGTAAAAGTTACTTTGAGTATAATTTTGCTGGTAAAATGAAATAAGTAGATTTTAGTCAGAAAACTTTTTCCTTTTAGGGTTTGTAACCGCATTATTGTAACCATTCCATTTCTTTGTTAGGTATATTTAATTAATTTAACAAAGAAAAAACAAGATACTTACATTATATTGTCGATAGGTTACGACAAAAAATTATAGGTATTTGATTCATTGATTCTGAAATCAGAGCACAATTGTGTTAGAATACAATAATGAATAAACCAGTATTTCAGTCTTTATTTTCTTTCTTCTTTTCCGGAACAATTTGATCGGCGAATCCAAGTCGCACCTAGCCAGTTATTTTATAAGCAAACTTGAACATTTACCAGTAGGTAGGTTAATACTTGAATTAGCAAATCATTGTGATAACAGTTGATACTTTATTAATAAAGATCATTATCAACTCACTGTTGAAAGATTAATGAAGTTGAGAGTAGTTGCTGTACCGGTTAATGCACGCGATAACGCGTACTTAAAGTGGAAAGTGAAACAGGTAGAGAAGCACGCATATCGCGCGCTCACAATTCTTCTTTTTAAGATAATTTAAAAACGGCGCCGGCGCTGCGGCAATAGCAGCACATAAATAGGGCTAAATTGTGTTTGTAGTAGGGGCAGGGGATGTTGGGAGCTAGCGAGGAAACGGGGAGCCGCTACGTATTTATTCTATTTGCCGAACGTGCCGCCCCGCCGCGGTCGCTGTTTGACGATGCAAATTTATCGCGACGCTTAATAAAACGCGCACCGACCTCATTGATTCGCAGATGTTGCTCATTACGAGGCGATGCGGCGTGGCGCGGCGCGGGCGGTGCATCGACACGCTCCTCTTGCCGTGGTGCGACTACCGGAACCTGTTAACTGAGCAAATTATTATGAATTGTGCGATTACGTAGTTATCGAGGTCCAATAAAATTCTTGCTGAATTCCGCATCATAACACTTAGATCGGCTCTACTTACAGCTGTATACATTGTAAAGACCACTGGTGTTGTAATTCTATAATATAGCTAACTGCCTTCACAAGCAAGGAAGTGAACATAAGGTGAACATTAGAAGAAACAGCAATGCCCATTGCGGGTGAACATAAACTCCTAGTAACAGTCGTTCGATCCGATAAAGTGCCACATCTGAGGTTGTAGCAGCTCGCAGTTGCGCCCGATATCGACATATTCGAGTCCTTCCTCTTTCTCGAAACAATGAAGCTTGTTTGAATCGATTACCAAGTTGCGGCGCCGCTGCACACATTTTTTACGGCATAAAGAGCTTGTTTGTAAAAATAGCAATTTTCTTGCCACTACGCCCCCTTATTCGAAACTGGCTCGATCGCTTCTCATGCAAAAACACAAGCAAGATGGGAAAAAAGGATCCAAGGTGTTGCATTTACCGCCCGCTGGGAGAATCGCACCTTAGTGCGATCCTCGCCGCCGCCTTCTGAACCCAACGCATGCAATAGTATCTGTTTGCACGTATGTCGCGTATAACTACAATTTAAGGAATGTTTATAACACAACTACTTAAACATTTTATTATATTTATTGCTCACTTCGAAGAGAATATGTAATTGCATCGATTTTAAATGTACAGAGGCCAGCACATCGAGCTACCACAATCTGTCAAATTTCTTTGATAGATTTTGAACTTTAATACAAATGCATAAGGTTCATCTTCAATTGGGAAAATTTGACAGTTTTGGATAGCTTGACCTGCTGGCGTCTGTACATGTTTTCCGATATACCTACTTAACTATTATGTTTAAGTTGCGATATTGATGAATTCAGGACACTGGCGTAAGGTGCTAAAACTAGAGCTTACAATATGAATACAAAGCAGCCAAGACCTATATTGTAAACTAGCCTACCAAGTATAGCTCAACCCCACAAGTAAGCTCAGTTTCGCCTCTTTTAAGCGAGATCGACGCGTTTAGTTCTGCTTGGCATGGCGCAAATTGATGGTTTCACCTCGTCCCATGCAAAACGATCATAGCATCCCTCTCGCACGACGCGCGCTCCAGACAAACGCAGTAATCATTGTTTTTAAAACGAGAATAAAACGACACCCATTTCAAAGTATACACGGGACGGGAGTGAAAAACGAACGCGCTGCGGTATTCTGATAAGTTTAAGATAAATAGCACGCTGAGTGTTACTTGGCCTTTACTCGGACCTGTTCTTTTTTCCGTTCCAATTCTGTGTCCATAATCTAAACTGGGGATCGATTTAAAATCATATTATGTAACGAGCTGCATAAAATTCATGCATCCGCTTTTTGTACGAGTAGAGAAATCAAGATTCGCTATTATTTGCAATTGGGCACAATATAATGAATGCAAATGCAAATACTTGTAAAAATAACTAAACTAAAGCTTTCGTACGGCAAAAAAAAAGCACTATGTAGATATGCAAGACTATTATTTTGTACAAATATCTACGTAATGGTCAATAGCCAATCATTGTCGCAGTCAACTGCAACAAATTACGTGGATTGAGCAGCTAATACAACCAATGTTTTTTGTTTCAGCATAAAAGATAATATAAATTTGAGTAATGGGATATCTCTTCGGGTATCATATTCGGGTATAAGTGCTCCTGTACCTAATAAAACCACTAAGATAACCCCGAAACCTCAATTTTAGAGATAGTTGTCCAATATGCTCCAATTTGTGTTATTTGTCAAATAGGAGCTCTACTAAAATTACTTAACTCCCTCATAAGTCTAGGGGCCGTAAGCGCGACTGCTAAGCTAGAGGTCCTGGGTTCGATTCCCACGTCGAACAGTTCGCATAGCTCAGTTCAGCTAATAGATGGTTGGTTCTAAGCTAATATTATAAAATGGAAAGTTACTCTGTCTCTCTGTTTTTTACGTTTAAACGTATAAACCACAGATAGATTTGATCTTGGAGAAGGATAAATAAATAAATATTTTGGTCAATTTTACACAGCACCATCTAGTTTCAAATTAAGCAAAACTTGTACTATGGGTGCATAATACCATATGGATAGAATACTAATATACATATTTTTTTAAATACATACTTATTATACATAAGAAACATCAATATTTGTGTGCTTTGGCAATCAAACCCACGAGATCTCGTGATCAGCAGTCCACGCGAACCACTAGTATACTACAGACGGCGTCACTTAGGACATAGGGTTGTCTCAAAGTCCTTCAGAAAGCGAGTGAAAAAACTAGTATATTCAAAGCGTTTGACATAAAAGCTCTCCATTATAATAATTACAACTCAAAGAGAAATCTTTGACCCATATCATATCCCGCGCTACAATGTATAATATTGTAAGAGCGCTGATAATAAAGCCAGTGTCAGTAGTTGAGAGGTGAGCACAAAGCGCATCTCGTTTTCGGCAGCAAAGACAAAAGCGGTAATTACAGTTAACTATTGTACCTGTGACCGTCAGTACAGAGCGTCACGGTTCGTAGTATGAACTTAATAACGATTTTATATTACACCTAATTTGACGTACTTAAGTAATAAAACAATAATAGTGATAGCTAAAATTTCTACTTTTTTAATTAGGTTCCAAAATTATGATATTCATTTACATTGTGAATATTGTAAATATTACAATTAGGTATGGCTGAAATGTAACACTTACGTCTACATACAGACAGAATTTTTAGCTATATTTTACATAACATAATATACCATCACGCCTGTATTCCCCGAAGGGTTAGGTTTACCAATGTACACCCACAGTTCGCCGACGTATTTGGGTCCCATTGTAATGCGAGCCTATTGACTAACCGGGCACAAACCCAAATTCCGAGCTACTACTGAGAATTTCATAGAAAAACCGAATGACACTGCTCGACCTGGGTATCTAATCCAGGACTTCTGGTGTAATAGTCGTGCTTGCGATCACTAGGCCAATGAGGCAGTGAGCTATAACTAATATCGCACAGCATAACGTATTTCCTTATCGTAGCCATCTTAGCTATCTTTGACATGGTTATTCCCAAACAGCTACCAATGTAAGCTGATTTTCCCTGAGATAACAAAATGAGAACATCCCTATTTATCATCGGGGATTAAAAACAAAGAACGACAACAATTTAAAGCAAGCGACGACGTCGTCACAAACAGAGGGCAAACCATTGAAAATTTTACATCACAACGCTTTCACTTAGACTTACCGCCAATAAAACCATCGCAGGTGGTGAGTACTCACCTTTACATCGCGCGTTAATCCTGCCCTAGGGGAAAGTTTCCAACAACACCGCTACTGGAATAGGTTTTAGTTTTAGTACACACGCTTAAATGCTTTTCTCTGAAACGCGGTTGCATTTAATGCATTAAATAATTAAACTGTTTCTTTTTCATTGTGTACAACTAACCCTTTGAAAGCAAACATCAAGTAATATTAAAAAATTAATAAAAAGTTTGTTAAACCGTTATATTAAAATTATGAACGGTTACATTAATGCTTTCAATAATTTTAAGTAAATTCTGATCTCTACATTCTAGTCATGATATATTTTCATCCTAGTACTCTCTTATTGCCTTTTTTTATAACTATCCTAGCGAATCAACATAAAAATCACATCGCTATAGGTACATTACCGAACAGAACATTACATATAACGAAGTAGTATCATTACCTCAACAAAATATATCAAACATGGAATGAATCTGGAATCTGAATAACTCACGATCGTGGTACGAGAGGCACTACACATAACAAAGGGTAGTGTCAGTGTCAGGTTGTTCGCGTGACCACGACCGAGCGGGATTCCTCCTCACTCATTTACAGGATCGGCTTACTTCGGCATTCCTTGGAAGCAGGACGAAGGTTTATTAGACCGTTGAGCAAACGGATCACACGCCTTCGCCGGGATACTCTCACTGTCGAAGGAGCGATGTTTCAGTAAAAGTGTTTTTCAACCGGTGAAAAACAAAAAACGGAGGAGATTCTCAAGTCGACGTGTATATTTTTTTTATGTATGACCACGCATAACTTTTTACAGTGTTGTCCGATTTTGATCATTCTTTTTTATTGGAAAGTGTATACACTAAAGTTAGTCCCATATAAATTTAGAAAAAAAAATCCAACCCTAAGGGTAGGAAAATTTATTATGGTTAAATAAGAAACGTTTATTATTTTTTGCTTTTCAGTTTTTCGGCGGTTTAATTTTTTTGTTAAAATGTATTTATTGTAGAAATATTTATGTATTTATAGAGTAAGCAAAGGGAGAGGTTACTGGTACATGGTTCCACTGAGCTTCTAGTAGTAAAACTAGATTACTAGTATATGCATGCAATTTCTTTAACAGTGAACCGGTGACCTGCCTAGAATAAGAAAGACTTAACTGTCACTCACAATGTCTAAGTATTAAGCGAAACTTTAATTTATTCCTTGCTTAGTGAAAACTTAACAAGCAAGACATTTTTAGTAAATTAGTAATTTCAGTTACCTAACAATGTGACTTCGGTAAGAAAATTAAATTAAACACGCACGAAGTAGCCCAGACGATAATGAAAGCCGAGGCGAGCGAGCAAATTATCATCCAGTTGGCTTCACCGGGTTACGCAAGACAATAAGCAAACAGCTGGCCCGATGTGCAATAGGTAACCCGCCCCACAGTTGTAGCCGTTGATCATAATCCAGATACTGCACCAACTATGGCAAGCATTTATATCCGTAGGCCGAGAGGCGCACGACCGCTATCGAAAGTGAATTGTCGTGCTCGCAACAAACATGTCGCCCAACATTGGCCTGTAGTGCGCCGTGACTAGACTTTCGCGCAATCGGACATTAAGAATACAATCATAAATGACCTTAGCGTTTCCGATCGATGACTTCGACATTAAATACTGTCATTTCAGTCTTCCATATTGTATAGACAAAGTTGCGACATCAGTTAAATATAAAAACGTCAATATCAAGAAACGAGTGTAGATATACTTAATCTCCTTCCTAGTTACTCTACAAATATTATATTAGATGAGACCCAAATCTCTTTAAAAAGTGTTTCCTCGGGCACAGGTTAAACGCAATATTTACACTATCAATTGTATGTCATCGGCGTCTTCGGAGCAATGTTTTCACTCGCGCGCCCGCCGTGTTACCTTTCGAAAGCGTTGACTCATAAACAAAGCGACCTCTGAACTTAATAACAATGTGAAGCGGGCGTGCGAAACGGGAGATGCACCCAGCGACTTGCAATAATTCTTTCGGAGCCCATCGAGTCGCTAGGTACATGACGTGCCATAATTTAGTGTTGTGTACAAACGGCAAAAACTGTTCACGGTTTGCGGCGATCGCTCGGCCAGATAACACCCCTATAAAGAAACTTTACTGTCATACCTCTGACCCACATCTGTTGTTACAACTAAAATGGTAAAGAATAATGAGAAAGCATACATTCTTTTCCAAAATATACTACTATCGATATTGGTCAGTATCGTAGATGACTAACGTAGGAAGGAACTTTTAATTTCAAATTGCATTAACGAGACAAGGCCACCGACAATTTATTGTTAAGAGAAAATATCGTAGCAATTATCTGATATGGTGGAAATCGTGACTAACCTAAGGTCAATATATAATTCGGCATCTTTGACATATAAAAGACCTTGTGCCAATATTGTTTCGGTCTATTGTGCTTGATTTATACGAAACAATAACCATGGGGCATATTATTATTTCCTTTATTTATCTTTTTAGGTACTATTCTTACATACACTGAAAATAGTGACGACAAAACACAGAATATAGCCACTGAATAAATTACAGTAACCAGAAACCATTTTTTGTTGCGTGCAACGCAAATGGCCAAACCACTTAGAATGATTACTTCGCAATTATTATCATTGTGGAGCCAAAGTAGATCGAATTCAAAATCGACAAGTGATGTCAGAAGACGGGGCGAGACAGCGACCCCGATGTCGCGTAATCCGCGAGCTTTGTTACGAAACCGGTATACGTTCAAATGTTGCACTGGAATCTGAAGTCTGTGTACAAATGCACATTTAAGTTGGACTTGAACATCATGCATACAAACTCGTCTATTTTGTACGGGCATCGAAGATCGAGTAGCGATCCAGTTTACAGTGATACATAATTCGGAATGTAACCGGCAATCTGATGCACTTTGGTCTCGGGGAACTGGCACGCTACGTAAAGCTATTGAGCAACCCTACTGAAACGGCGCTATCCCCACCAAAGGGAGTATTTCTTAATAATCTGGACACGACTTCTCACAGAAGCTATTTTTAAAACATAAATGTCCCAATTACAAGCGAATTCTTTTGAATTTAAGAAAATAATAAGTATAAAAAAAACATCTTTGTTTTCATCCAACAAAAATCATTTGCTGCCGGGAAGACAAATGCATTTAACATGAATCCGAGATAATACTTTTTTCTATCTTTCAATTCAATAAAACAATGAATCTGTTAATTTACAGTTACGATGCGCCCAACACGATAATATAACTGGTTAATTTGAGTATTAACAACTTGACACCTACAAATTAAATTCGTGACCACAAACAATTTCAAATGTACACACGAATTAACAGAACGATGCTCGTTGTTCCCACACTTTCCTGCAATTCACTAGATAATATAAAACGAAACGTTAATAGGAACAAAACATTTCCAAAATTAAATAAACACGCATAGGCACGCTCTGGCGGGTTCAGTATAATTCGATAATATACAACATTGAATTCGGCGCAGGCGCCTTCGGCTGTAAATAGGATTCTCATGAAATTCGGCGGCAGCCGGCGATTGTATCTTAGGCACGCTATCCATCATAAGGCGGTACTCACGCAACCATCAACGTAATTATTTCCTACTATAAACCACAAAATGTCAATTACAGTAAAAAATCAACAGACGCAATATAATTAATCACCAACGATTATGGGCGAATCGAGATTTGTTCGTCGTACCAATTATCCACTTCATAATTTGTCATAATATACTAACAGGTGCACAATCTCATTAACGGGTAACTTGTTATTGAAAGTGACAAGCGGTCACAGCAATATTAACCATCACTACGTTTGGAATGAATAAAATTAAGATAAAAGCAAAGGGACGATCCTCACTTCAATTACGGCAACCCACACAATGATTAGACGTTTCACTAGAAGCGCTGCGGCTCGATCGTGGACTGACTTGAGTTATTAAGTGCTAGCTTTGTTACAAATACATTCAACATGACGTAGATTAATGGAATAAAATGCCCAGTCTTTTTTATATTTGATCGTTTTCATTCCTTGTCAACATTCTAACTCCCGGATTAAGTGCAGTCGTTTATCTCAGCATTTACGTCCTCTATACTTACCCTTTGATGGGCTATTTGTGGCGTCGCGTAACATTTTATTTGAGCTATTCAGGTCTGTAAATGTACATGGCACACAAGCTGGATTTAAGATTCCATCACACATCACACTCTAGATTGATGACCCATCATACTTCATCAAAACAGTGAGATCTACGCCACATTATACAGCTGATGTGATCGCAAAGCAATAGCCATGCAAGTTAAACTCGGCTATAATATTATGAGTCGAAACATAACAGTGGATAAACGAATGAAAGGCTCTAGTTGTTGGTTATCTCGAGCAGCAGGGCGACCTTCAACTTAGCTCGACCTGAATACTGAGTAGTGTAATAACAGGAGACATTGGGAGGTAAACGTTGGACGCTTTCGTATGCAAAAAGCGTTAAGTGTTAGCCGTCGCGGTTGTACGGGCCGAACATTAAACAAGCGGTTGCGACCTAAAATAGAAATGGGTTGTTTGAGTAGGGTTCTTTCGCGAACGCAATTGTACTCGGACGTGTCTTGTTAGTGAATGCGTTATGCAAATGCTGTGAAACAACTAACGTCACCTGTAGTTTGACGGATATTAAACACGAGAGAATACGTTCATGCAACGCTTTCCTCTCTGCAGAGGCACAAGTCAAGTACTAGTTAGTACTGTGATTTTTTAATCATTTACATAATTGTAATAACATCATTGTGAAGTTTCGTTTAAGTTCGAAGCATCACTTCAAATTATAGTTAACTATTTTATTTATAAATAGAAAAACAATTCACATAAACAATTATACTAGCTCTACCGTTTAAGAGCTATTAATTGCGTCAATTTGAGGGTGATTAAATACGAACGGGTATACTGAACAGGCAATCAGTCAATTCTCGACAACTACTCATGTTAATATGATGATTGCTTCGCGAGGGACTACTGACGGTGTCGATTTAAAACCTAATTGCTTTAATTTATTGTTATGAAAGCGTAAAAATCATTCGTTTTATCGAGTTTTACACTGGAGATAATTTGTTAATAAACTTTTCTTCGATATAATTTGAACGTATAAAATTTCCATGTAAATGGTCAAGCCGCGCAATTTATACGTGTCATGAAGTACTGTCAACGGGATATTTAATCAGTCACTAACGAAGCTCCTTAATGCTTTCCTTAAAAGCCTTGAATTGTTATTAGCTATAGGTTATAAAGGGTGTATATAAACAAGGATTTGTGCTGCACGTCCTAAACAAGGAGTACCTACTGAAAAAGATTAACCTCTATATTAACCTCGTACCACCATTATGCATTATGGTATTTGATACGATTTATAACTGCAATGATGTGTTTTCTTACTAATCCCGGGATTCCGATTACGGTAAAACGACAACAGATTTGTATGAAATCTGGTACAAACATAGATTGTGACCAGCACAACATATTGAGTACTTTCCAATCCCGGAAAAATGAATCCTGAAAATCACGAGAAACTGAATCGGCTATAATCTAAGTTTATTTACGAAACATGAGTTAGACGACTCAATTAGGTATTTTTATCCCGGAAAAGATGCAGGAATAAAATATACGGGATTCCGTAAAACGGTTAAACAGATTTACATGAATTTTGGTACAAGAGTGACCAACACTAATATATTGAGTAGGTACTTTGGTAATGCCGGAAAAATGCGGGGATTCCTAATTTCCCAGGAATTTGAATCGTAACTAATCGGTTTGTCTAAGCTTAGTTTCTCAATAGATGAGCTAGGCGACTAAATTAGGTAATATTTATATCGGAAAATCTTTTATATTTTGTGACTAGAACAATTTGTGGAATACCTACTGATTATCCAAATGTCCGAATGTCCTGATAATCCCGAGAAAGAAACCAATCCGTTACTAAGTCTACTCGTACGAAGTCGCGGGTGAAAGATTAAGATAGTTGCATTTAAAACTATTAAGCTATTTTAAGTCACAGTACAGAGGCCAGCACATCAAGCTTTTTTTTTTTTTTATGTGATAGGGTGGGCAAACGAGCAGGCGGATCACCTGATGGTAAGCGATTACCGCCGCCCATGGACACCCGCAACACCAGAGGAGTTTCAGGTGCGTTGCAAGCTACCACAATCTGTAAAATTTCTTTGATTGATTTTCAACTTTAAGACAACCCAATAAGGTTCATTTTCAATTGGGAAAATGTGACAGTTTTGGATAGCTTGACCTGCTGGCGTCTGTACAATATTGCACGAAAAATTACGGACTAGTGGTCCCGCGGTGGTCGAAATGTGGCCTTTTTAAGTATACATTTAGAAATTGAGTTATCAGTTAGCCGGAACGTAAACAATTACTATTTAATTTATTAAATAGGTATTAAATACTTATAAAATAGATTATGTGCTGGCCTGTGTACATAGAGTTAATGTACACAGGCCAGCACATCAAGCTACCACAATCTGTCAAATTTCTTTGATTGATTTTCAACTTTAATACAGAGCAACAAGGTTCATAATCAATTGGGAAAATTTGAAAGTTTTGGATAGCTTGACCTGCTGGCGTCTGTACAAAGCTAAAGATTGACTAACACTACTCAGGGTAGATGTTTTAGTAAAATGTTGAATCGGGTATGACCTAAACGAGTTGAGGACATGAATTATTTGTTTTATCGTCCATCATGTACCTTGAACGATAAAAGACATAATTGATAGTTCTATCAAGAAACTATAAAAAATTACAAATGTACATTCAATGATTACCGATCGAGAGCTTCAACTTATCTTAGTGCCCGTCAAAGGCTCACGTATTGTAAGGTAATGGCGACAAAAGGCTTAACCTTGCAATCTTTAAATAATAATATATATTGCGATTATAATTTGATTCGAGCAAGCTTTTATGACCGGATGGGACATTGGAATCGTTCCTGTCTCGCTAAACGGCCCTCGTAAATTGTCGATTAAGACGGTACACATTTGAACGACAAAAGTTCTCGCGTCAGAAACGACCGCCGCAGCAGAGGCCGGTGCTATAAATTTCATAATTAATTTTATTATCGAAGCCATTGCTCGCACGTCGACTTAAAGCGAAATTTGCGATCCAAAGCCACCGCCGCCTTCTGCTTTATCATTAAACGTTCACGATACTTCAGCTGGCCTTTGATTTCATAATGTCCCTTAATACTCTGCAATTGTTTGTGAATGTTAGGCACGGTGCAGTATACGAAGCACCGCTGTCAAAAGCCATCATTGTAATAGAGTTTTCTTTCTCGACCGCAGCGCGGTTATAAAAGCTAACTTATTTTTCAAAGAAAAGTAATGAGAATTTAACTCAGCGGAAAACGGTCGACGGGGTTGGCGTTTCGTGAGCAGCGATGGAGGGAAAATATTTTTTACCTTATTCGCGAGGTTGAACGTCGTCGCCGCGATAGACCTCGCACAGAGCACCCTCACAAAGGCCGCAACGCCGCGCCGACGTCGCTCCCGCCTCGCTCTCTATTATAAGCTTAACGCCGAATAGAAACGGTTTTAATGCAACTTTATATCCACCACGGGTGGCGGGTTCAAAGGAAATTATAGTTCAGGTCCCTAATTAACATAAAACTAAAGGGTTAAATTAATTATATAAATAATTATGGCCCATTAATTATACTAAAATATTAAACGTGGACAAATTATTTCAGTACCTCACATAAACCTTTTCTACTTCGACTCTAGATGAAATTCGTCGATAATACGCTCGTGTTAATCTTAATTTAGACATAATAAGCGGTACATAGGAGGTCGCAACCAAAGAGACCTTTAACTTCGTTAACGCCATATACGTTGACAGTATTGTAACCGCGAATGGTGTTCAGGAAAAACGTGACTTTCTTTAGCCGGCTTACTGTTTATCGTTACTCACAATACTAAGACGGAGACCAAACGTATAATAGTCATTGAAATCCGGTCAATTAATTTCCTGTGTCGTAAAAATCGCTCAGTAAGGATAACGCAGAATCGGATTGATTTTAGTGCAACAATGGTAAAACGTGTTTCAAAATGAGAGATATATGTGCATATATTGAGTGCATCAGCTGCACAAAAAGGCACAATCTCGCCAAGATAGGATAACAAGATAACAAGCGTGGAGCGGCGGACTAAGACGGATAAAAACAAGACATGGAGCCTACTCGCAGACGTGTACCTTGTTTACTTAAACGAGGCCCACATTAAGTGCCTCCGGAGTAGATTCCGCACATCTCCAGTTCGCTGTGGTGCGGTACGATGCATTTGAATCGCGTACATTATATATCTTTAGGATACACTTTATTATGTATTTATAACTAGTGAAAAACAAAATACGAATATAACCAGTGGAAAACAATTAAAATGAAATTTAACAAAGTTCAAAGTATCTATTTCCAATTAGAATAAGTTTTTTTGTCGGAAAATTGAGTCAATTTTCCACGTGAAACCGCGGTCACAACTAGTTCTACATAATTATGCTTAAATATGTGATTAAAACCCAACACTAGCGGTACTCATATAGACAATATTTACATTTAGAGTTGGGATTAGATTATATTTTAACTGGTAATTCCATGCATACACAATATGTATTAAATTAATACAATATGTATTTATTCAACTCACGTAATCAGAAGTCTACGTATATTTATCGATGTACCAACTTTAAAAATCTATGAATATCTCAAAACAAGTTCACACATAACATTTTCGTATTTAAATCACGTGTAGGTTTCCCATTTAATTAAATAACTTATTTCTAACAATATGGTGTCTGAGAACAGAATAGAATTTAGCATATACTTTTGGGCAACAAATTTAAATTTTTGCATATCTTTATCTAATGTGACAGATTTTGCTTTATAATCGAATCTTATCTATAATGTAAGGCAATATTGCCACAATAATGTGGACATTAAGATTTCTTAATGGCAACACTGTATTTTTTTTAATCAGCCTATACCGGATGTTAGTTTTGTGCAAACAAGTAGACATTAGGTTAGTTGACGGTTCAGTAACTGATGTTTTATTCAAGGCATGAGTAAAATGTTTATCTATTGTTATCAGGTTGAAGCAATCGTGTCATTACACACGTAGCCTGCCCACGGCCGTGCGGTTGATGACAGAGATGCTGTAGTGTTGCGTTTCAAAACTAAAACTTCCAGCGATTTTAGACAGTGCTTTTTTCTTTTCTGTCTCCCATATTTTTGGTTGGCAATAGGCTACTCAATATATTGCATGTGATAAAATAATTAAATTTTGAACCTAGCCAAAAGTTTTTAAGTCCTTTTGAGTCAGTTCTAATGAAAGCAATATTTAGATGATTTTACCTTGTTCTTAAAGTTAGCCTTTGCACGCTTTTAACCACTCGCAACGAATATAGGTGGTTTTCAAACATTCAGTTTTTTCCAAAATGGTGAATACTACGCTAATAAATAAATAAATAAAATTCATTTATTTCGGGTAACTAGGCCCATATAAAACAATCATTTCACACTCAATAATAAAATAATTTAAAAATACATGTCAAAAATTATAAATTAAATAAGATAAAGTTACAATACATACATTTTTTTTTATACTAATAACGCCTTCTAAACGGCCTTACCGGAGCATGCCTGTTGCAGCAATGCATCATGTAAGGGCAATCCAGCCTATCAGCAATCATTGCCAGGATTGCGTTGGAGCTGGCCCGTACTCTGCGCACCAGGGAGATGCTCCGCCTGCGCATAGTTGTGTAAAAACAGGCGGTACGCGTCTCCGCGAACATGCCCGAGGCGCTGCAGAACCGAGGCAGCCCCACCACAATCCTAAACTAATAGTTTATTACTGTGCCTCTTCTCCGCTAGTTGTGAAGCCTTATTTTTGACAGCGGACACGCATTTCGGTACATTCTTGTCAGCCCACTCGCGTGACAATCTGATGTGTGTGTGAGAACTTATGTACTCATACAAAAATATGTGTTAGATACTTACTACGGTGTGAACTTCCTTGTTTTGAAGAAACTCCTATCTTATTATAACAACACTTAAAAAACGTGTATAGCCTGTACACGTGGCTGAGGATTATGGACCAACGCTTTTATGATCCCGAAACATGATACATATAAATTTAAGACGTCCATTAAGAGCTCGAATAAAACATAATGTCTATGTAATTATTCATTCAATTCCGATGATACCTTATTCACCTGTGAAAGTAAACATGAAATCTCACGCATATTGTTGCTATGACGAAAAGAGCCGAACAATCGCTCGTCAAACATTAACAACTCCTGACATAATAGAAACAGACGAGTGCAGTAATCAACTCTAATAAGAAGGTGAGAAGGCGAAGCGTATTTATTACTTTAATGGAATATCAGCAATTAGGGCCTCTGATAGAATCAGTAGCGCTGACAAGGTGCAAACGAGAGTGGTTCGACCGGATACGTAGGGCCGGCAACTCGGCCCCCGAACGCTAATATTCTACATCAAAAAGTTCATAGCACATACGCGATTTTAGACAGTACAACCCTTAGGTAAAGACTACAGTAGCATGTATGAATTTGACAGATATTGCTAGCTTTATTGGCGACCGCAACAAAATAAAACAATGCCGCCGATGAATTACCATAGACAATGAGCGGAACGGACGGATTAAGTGAAATACAATCAAACAAGGAGGCGTACGTGCCGGGAATTTAAAATAGCTAAAGAGAAATTCCCGATTCGGCGACCAAGTATATGGAAAAATTGTCAGTCTCCATTTTTGTACATTAGCATTTGCAAGTCAGATTAATTAACAACTCTTTATTTGGATATTTTCTAAATTCTTAAGCCATTTCGAACAGTATACCAACGTATTGACGGTTTTTACAACGATTAATCTTGACACCAAAAGCACCGACATAGCTCTTTTCGTAGTAAAATAATAATAAAAGGACGCGAGCTCGAACATTAAGAAAAATAAAGATGGTAGCGACTAGCGTGTGAGTATTTTAACGCCAAACTACACATTAGGCGCGAAGAATCAGGAAGAGTTGTTACCTGAAGGCGCCGGCACCGTTCAACTGCGCTGACTCAGCAGGACCGTACTCCCGCGCACCCGCCATTACCGCGCAACTTATCATTACGTCGCCGTCGCGCGCGCACTTCGCACTACCAAAAACACCAGTCATCCGTCCAATTCTGACCAATTAACGAACCAACTGCAATTTGTAGGCATAAAAAAGCAACCGTGACGAGATGTCGATATTACGTGTCCTTGTTAACTACTGTGAGTTTTTATATTTCGTTGAATTATTATCTGGTCTATGGAGATGTCAGTAATCTCGTGCTAGCTACCCTTCTAGCTCTCCTAAAAATTTAGAAATTTTATGACAATCTACTTTGGTTTAAAAAAGAACTCATTGTTTGAACTGATCGCTGATCGATTAGATTGCTGATCGTTTGCTGAAATGAAATTACTTTTGCTATGTGAATGCCTGTCAAGCCTTCGAGGGCTGAACTTCATCATCACCATCATCAACCCCGCCCACTGCTAGACATCTTAGCCTTAAATTGAACTTGATCTTAGTTGATTAGCAAAATCATTGTGCCGTTGACTCGTTGAAATTGCAAAATTATTTTCGGAACGTATGATTATTTAAATTGGAAACCGAAGAGTCAAAATTGACAGTGATGTGATAAACAAATTATACCCGTGTTTATTATTCAGAAATCATAATTGTTTTCTTCTTTTTTCGCAAACACGTGACTGATTTTTTTGCTTCAGCAACACAGCTAATCGAATGAAGATACCTAAATCAGAAATCCCAAAAATTAAAAAACTTCAAGAATTATGATGATTGTGTTGTAAATATATGTAGATACATCGCAAAATAGTGCATCGTATAATATTCTCAAAAACAGATTTAAAGAAATTTTATTTACGCTATTCTTAAAATCTGAATTGTATTTATTTATTGCATGTAATATGTATAATTCGTTGGAGAACCTAATAAATAAAATAAGGTAAAAAAAATACTTTTGAAAGTTTTCTTGAAAAAGCATGATATGTGAAGATTTCTATAAAAAGATGTCATATAAAAATAAACCGGAACGCTGGATATAAATAATTAAGTATCATTGTGCCACTCTAAGCTCAGCAAATTTAAAAGCTTCAAAAATATTTACTTAGCTATTGAGGTTATGACCATCTGTTATTATTACTAGATGTATCGTAAATCTTTTGACAGCAGCTTTTATGCGAAGAGCCCCTGAAGACGTCAGCTGACAACCAACCGAATATTGCTCATTGTGCTGTCATCATATTAACTGACAGTACACAAAATAATCTGCTATTCATTTAATATTCATACATACAATTACTAGCTAAAGCTGCCGTTACGACATTATCATCATCTCGAGATTCGACGTTAAGCCCAATTAATTTAATTCACACTGATACCACAAGGTATATCCATTAAATCAGAGACATAATAGCTATTTCACTTAATTCAATTGGTTAAATTACACACACTACCAGGTAGGTCGCCAAGAATACTGTAACCATATTTTTATTTAAATGTAGTTAAAATGAGCTTGAGAACAAATTCTCGGCATAATAAGAAGCTGGCCAGCGCATAGTTTTAAAGGAATGAGGTGGTTACTCTATTCGAGTGCTAGTTAATTGATAGGTGCCGCGAGTGCGGACGAATGAGATGTCGGTTACTGGACGCGAGGCTCGAAGCATTCAATTTGCTCTAAATCAGCGTTGGGAGCGCTTGGCCTGGGCCGCAATTAAAAACCAGTCGAACAGAAGGCTGCAGGATATAATCTGCGTCAACACTCTCAATGACCGGCCAATTTCAAAATATTATTCTACGCGTCCATAAAACGAAACTGGTAACAAGCCCAAATTAACGGGTTGCTGTGAACCCAACCTTTAATTACTTAATTTGAATTTACATTCAGTTAGCTGTTTCACCAACAGTTTCATAAACTAATAGGATATATCAGGTAGTAATTACTGACAAATACTAGCAATACTATTAATTACTAACAAAAGTAAGACCCACTCTGCCAGGATTTTTTTAAATCAAAGTACGACGAATCGGCACAGAGTACTACGATAACGATTCAACAATTTGTTCGATTATGTACATACGTAAAAAAAGCTCACACTCGATTACAAAAAGAATAGGTACAGAAAATTTTAATAATGTTCACAAAAGAATGTTCTCTGGTAGCATAAGTTTTGTTGAGGATTTTCTGTTACTTTACCGGTTAATAAAAATCCACCGCCATAGTTATTTAAATGTAAGTAATTAGGTCATAAAGTAGCCGTAAATCGTAAGGTCTTCTACAATAGTGTCTTAATATTATTCTCAATGTCAATTCATTTCCCGAATCAAATCAAAATACTAGTAAACAATGGGACTGAATACAAATAGGACAACCAATATGGAAGCTGATTCGCATTAACAACGCGGAGGTGATAACTGCAGGCACAATAGATAGAGTCGGGGTCTTGAGACAATTGGAAGCGTTGCAGCGTCAAATGAGATGTTCTCTCAGCAGCCAATACCCCGGTTCAATTTGCTCTAAATTAAAGACGCGCGTATGGCGTACAGCGAAGCCATGCAATTATAGAACTCGTAATTTTGAACGCATAATTATAAACGCTATCAGATGACAACGTGAACGATACACAGTATTTATCCTAGAGGTTAATTAATCCTATATCGCCTTTGTGATTTAATTAGAGGATTAGGCATATTTGCAAGTTAAGAATATAATTGAATGAATGTTTGCAGAATACAATGTTAATATTATATACTTGAGTATTGTGCACTTTTACTACTAATGGTAAAAGTACCTATATATCAAGGTATGATTCCGAACTCCACTGCAGGCAGCAGTGCTGCCGCAGCACTACTGGTCCCCATATATTCTCTCGCGTTTGCAACGACATCATTTCTGCCCAGGTCGGAATGTAACCTCTTAAAAACTTATTTATTTATTGGAAGACCAACAGCATTAACAATTTGAGTAATTCAATAAAATATGCAACATATAGCCAATTATAGGTCCTCACTGATAGGCATTAATTTATAATATAAGACCGTGAATGGGTCGTACGGAAATACAAATGAATATAATGCAAAGCTTACAAAAACAAGAATAAATATTTAACATTAAAAACTAAGCAGGTTGATACTTCTGGAAGAAATCTCGGCTTAGCAACCGTTTCATCGACGCCAAGTTCGCGTTATGCACATCAAAATCATGTAGCTTGCTTGTTACGTTTATAGTCCTACTTGCTCGCCAGACAAAGTTATTGAGTATATAAGGGGACCATGAGGACCATTAGTTTTGCAGCACTGCTGCTTGTAGAGGAGTTCCAAATCATACTTTTATGCTAGCTGTTGTCAGCGGATTCAACCACATCCTTAGGCCTTTTTTGAAACAAAAGGGTAGCCTACGTCCTTCACCAAGGTCTAATCTATCTCTGTAGCAAATATCATCAAAACTGGTTCAGCGATTTAGGCGTGAAAGCGTAATTGACACACAGAGTTACTTTCGCATTTATAATATTAGTAGATGGCCCTCTGGTTCCCAATGCGGGAAAAGTTCATGCTGTGTAGATGTAATGTGCTGAACTATTATTCTACACAATTTAATTGCCTAGCGGCAACGTTTATCTAACAAATGGACCTTAATGATATTTTTTATTTTTATACCAAACCAACTTTGATTATAGAAGAAAGAAATAAAAATATCATAACACCATTTACGTTACAGAGAATGTTAAGAAGAACCGTCACAGCTCAGGTTCTAAGAAAAACCAGTCTCCATGTTTTGGCAATTATTCCATTTTTTGTAAGTACTTCATTTATATTTTACTTTGCGCAGTTTGTATGGCTACCACTTTTCATGCTTGATTTGTACGTAACAGTCATTTTAAAGGTGTTATTAGTATAGCAAGACGAATAAAATAGAAACTGGAAAGCGAAATATTCCAATTGTGGGCAGAATAATGGCATCTACAGACAATGTGTCGTATAACCGTTATGTGGAATGGGTAAGAGAAAATCTTTATAATAACGCGTAAGTTAATTCGGGGCATCAAGTGTTGCGTGCTCCGTCAAATCTAGAACAAAGATGAAACAGAAATTGTATGGAAACACATAAGTTTAAGTAGCAAGATTCTTTGTTCGAAATAAAAAAGCAAATTTTCTATAGAATTAGCTTTTTTATTTTTTAATCAATTTTTTTTACTAAATACCTAGTTGAACCCATGTTCAACACGGTATTTAGTGAAAGAAAGTTTTTTATAACAGTATCTAATGTGTAAAAGCTGTATTCAGCACAGATTATCAAGGTATTCCAGAATTAACAACAGAAATAATGTGAAATAAAAATCCCTACAATCCCAAATCTCTGATAATATTATAAATGCGAAACTACGTGTCTGTCTGTCTGTTACGCTTTCACGCCTAAAAAAATTATACCGAATTAGATTAGACCTTGGAGAAGGACATATGCTACCCTTTGTCTCTCCGACCTACCATAACTCATGACATATATGTAGGCTGAAACCAACAAACAAATCTTTAGTTTCAGCCTATATGTCTTTTAGAACACTTACATTATATATCCCACTCATTGCGAAAAAATAACATCTGTGTTCGTTATTAGGTACATACGATTGTGTGTATTATGTGTATTGTAAAAATAAGAAATCTTGACAAGAAATAAGATACTTACGTTTCGTAAGATAAATATTACTTAACCCTCTGGCAGCGACAACAAAGAATCCAAAAAAAATGTAAACAGATGTATAGCGAATCACATTTCTTCAGAGGAAGTCTTGTGGTGGGGTAATATTTAATTATCCCGTGGCGGAAACGCAAGGCGGGGTCGTGTTGACCCCACCCGCAAACAAAATGGCCGCCGACGTAACAATTACATTCCTTTATCAACTCGCGGAAGTCGCCACTTTAATATTTACAAGTTGGAATTACTAAATGCAAGGAGCTGCCCTTTTTATTTATTTCATATTCAGGAAACTTCTGACAGTAAAATTATGTATCATGCACATGGATACGCCACTATCTATTATGTGACATCATTCACAAGGGTGTCATTATAAATACAACTTAAATTCAAAATACAGCGTAATATCATCCTACCAACTTACTTCTTACAATTACAATGTAAATTACATACATTTATTAGATACATTCTATTTCATATTAGATATACCATTACTACTTGAATCAAATACAGAAAGCTAACTAAACAACCATTACAATTGGATTAATAAGCGCATCATAAATTTAAAAAGCATCGTCGAGGACGTGTGACAAGCTCTTATTAAAACTTCACGTGGACTACAGACTAGATAACAAAACAATAGAATGTGAACTCTATTTCATAGCACTTAGAGTTGAAGGATTAAACACTTCTGATCGTCAGTACATGTCATTTTAAACCAGATTTTCATCCTAAGTTGGCGTGGATAATCGCAAAGCACCGCAAATGTGCCACTGATGCTGTCTACCGTTTAATTTGAAACTGATGCAACGTAACACATTGATATTCATAATTATGTGAGTGACCAGACGTGAGAAAGAAAATAAAACACGAAAAAAACTATACTTTTTATAAAAATCATCAGATTCTAAACATCTAATCAATTACGGATTCTTGAAATCATTTCCGTTATAGTCTTAATTCTTAAGACATTAAATACCAACTATTTTCTAACTTACCTATTTGTTTAAATTATTATTATCAAAGCCAAAGACTAATTCAAATTCTTTTAAATCAATTAAATTTAAATCCTATTGATTTCTGACACTTGCGCGAATATGACACTAAAATAAAACTACTTTTTAATAATATCAATATATCGTGATAAAATACGTAAAAAGTAGTTTTATTTTAATTCAAATCCTTTTAGTCACTAGTCACACTAGCTACCGACACACCTTATTTGAAAGATATAGGTTCAATCTTTTAGTAATTAATTTTTATTGCAATTCTATATCATCATAATTACACCAATATTCAAGTCATTTCAACATCCAAGATTTTGACGGCATAAACGGACAAATAACAGAAAAAAGATTTTGTTAAAAATAAAATAACAACAGCACACAACCGTAAGCCGCCCGTTGAAGTCTTTTGTATACTCGTCAAATTTAACTGTTGGGAACGGATTCGCCGGAGTATTTTTCAACATGGCCGGTCGTTCAATCACAACAAAAATGGCAATAATTGATACATGTAACTAAATAAATAACTCGACAGTTAAAGAGTGAACATTTCACATCAATCTTAATTAATACACGCGCGGAAGGTTAAGACTGAATAAATTGGTGTATTAAAGGGCGCATGAGATATTTAATTATTGTCGATTCCGATCAACGCAGCCTCCACTTGCGTGACATGGACAAAAGGGACAATCTTAAAAGAGGACTTCTGCGTAACATCGCGCACAAAAGAGTTTTGTGCAATAAATGTATGTTTTGTAAATGGTATAAATAACTGAATCTTTTCTTTATTTTAAATCCACGCACGAGTAAAATATAGTCATAATGTGTGATTAACTGGTATTTTGAATCACTAGCATTATCATGAATAAATTGTCGCCATCCTTTATGAATAAATACACAACACATCGTAGGTACCACTTTGGTTCAACTTATTTTATTACTCGGCATTCCAGCTTTATTTATCGGAACGTTCCTTGTTTATTCATCACAACACTATAATATGTAGGTATATAAATTAGAACATTATTATTTTAGTTTGATGTTATTTTTGATTCCGCATTCATTGTGATTTTATAACTCCTCATATGTTTTATGTAGACGGAGTATTGGTAAACTGTCACATTAATGTCAGTGTCATCAACGCGTGACAGTCACGACCACTAATATAGATAACAAAATATTATTCTACCATAGCACAGGTACCTTGAATGTAATAATTTTATTGTAACTGTTAATTGCTAACTGCATGTACCTATTTTGCTCTGTGTCTATCGCAATTACATACTTACATTGGGCCTTTCGTAAATTCAGCGCTGCAGGAACTATGTGTATAACTACTGCGGCATCAGCTGAGATTGGCACCGTATTTTGGCCTCACACGCAATGTTATGTTTTTTATGCATTTTGTTTTTATTTATTTTCTTTATATTTTATGTTATGTGGTACTAAATAAAGTATTTTCCTTCTTTCTTTATTACCAATAACCTGGAAAGCATGCAATGTAGGATTTAAAATTATGTCCATTTTCCTAAGAGAATGATTTAGAAAAATGTGGACTATATAGTACCGTCAACATAACAGGTATACAGATAGGAACGAAACCTGCATCTTTACATAGATTGCTATATAAATAATGATGAGCCAAAAGGTTTGCTATGTGGCAACGTACGCGTTTGGACACATAATGCGTGATACATTATTACATAATCTTTATCAAAACACAGATGTATTACTAAGTGTCAGTATACCTCACTCTTTTGTTGACCGTGCAAATTACATGTCCATAATATTACCGTAAAGAGAGATTATTTATATAATTATGAAGGTTTATAGTTCTAATTACCTAATTTAATGAATGCTAGATACGTATCTAGCTACTTTTAATCTAATATTGCGAAATATTTTAAGACTTGAGCATACACCAGTACGATCGCGGTCAACACTTATGCGCGGGCGCCTCCCGCGGTCCGATTAAATGCTTGAGCGGTTAGTGTAATGAAGCGAGATAAATCAACGGCGTCACACGCACCCGCTCCCGTGACTCATGACCTTACTCGTGCAGTTTGTCATTTTATTTGCACTCGTTACAATTGGATGAATTCATTTTGTTCCGGACTGTACAAGCACTTCAGGAGTACGTACTTTAAGCGAGTGAGTACATGTCGCGCCGAATATTTTATTTGCCGTTGCTACTTGAAAATTTAGAAATAATCAATGTTAATGTAGATACAATAAAAAAAACTGTAAAGAATTTAAAAACAAACAGAGACTTGGATTAATAGAAGCATAAAAGTATGAATCGTAAATATGATTGTTGATATAGCATTTGCTATATCAAATGAACAAATGTCGTGTTCTGGAAGTACGGCTCTGAGAATCTGAATCTAAGGATTTCTAGATTTAGAGATCTCAAATGACCTATACACTAAATATTGCAAGCCTAGTTCTTTGCCTCAATGCTCGTTCGTCACTTCTTTTTGTTATTTTCTAAGGGATACTGTTCTCTTCATTATATTACAGATTACGGATATGTTGCTGTAATAGTCCATCTATTGATAACTGCAATTATTTATTATCAGTCGACGATTGTAAAAGTTCTAAATTAACGATGATCGCTAAACATTTCGGACTTACCATAAAGAGTTGGTGAATCTTAGGTTTTACTAGAAGATCTGAGATGGATTTACCGTAGTTTGAGCTTTTACTATAACAGATACATGATCGATATTTACCTGTCAAATCGACACTTTACTAAAATGAGAGTTGTAGCAATTCTACCATTGAAAAGCATCGGTTTAGATGGCACTACGTGTTAGGCTAAAGATCACAACTATGTACAAATATAAATTGGGCTACCGACTCTCTTTCTCTGCAATTTAGGTTAGTTAGCACTCAAGAAGCGGACAGATGACACGAGACTGTCAACCGTGCTGCGCGTCTTGTTATGCTTCTTGTTACCATGAGTTTTAAGAAAAAAAATGCCCATGCATATTATTTTTTTAGTTAACTTTTTAAGGTCCTAATATATTAAGTAATAGTGCCAATCATATTTCGCACATAAAATGCGCCAGACTATACAGTCGAATCAGACATTCAAGGACTCAATAGACTATTGTTGTCTCACATACTTACAAACTAAAGCAACTTATATGGTGGCGCCAGATAGTTCTTAGAACAGAAACTATCATAATTATTTTCGGGGTTTCCATTGTATGGCAATGTATAATTTTATTTATTACACTGCTATATACAAGCACTGTTACCATTACCAGTACTGCTATACACAATTATATCTACATAAATATTTATGTGCATTTAAATATGTACTTACCAATACAGATCAAATGCGTTGTAACGATAAGCTGCTGAATAAATCAGATAAATGTAATATTAATTCATATAATTGGCAATAATTTAAACGTTGATTTGAATTCAAAAGTAACAAATTTAAAAACGCAATTTAAGATTAAGTACGTAGCCCTCCAACGTTTTAAGTAGAAACAATAAATTCATCGACACTAATTGGTGGTTTTCTCCCATTTATCAGCTCATTACATCACAGTAGCGCGAATAAAATAAAATATGTGTGCGGAGCGGTCCGTGCGCCGTGGGCAGATCATTCGCATGCGATAAGCGTCGGTCAGGCACATCGTAAATTCAAAGAGCAGGCCCTGCCGAACTACAGACCTGATTGTGAGCTTTAATCAGTTGTGTGCCTACTCGCAACCTCTGCCAAAGGCGACTCCGTCTCCCTACAACATGCCAGCTTCTTCGATGAGTATTTATCACAGCTTAATAAACTTAAAACTCTAATAAAATATTTGGTTACAAATGGTTTACTATAATATTGAATAGTTGTTTTGAAATGCATTTTTATCACTACCAAACAGTTAACGCCTAATAAATAAAGAGATTTACTTTTATCGTTGAGCAACAGCTCCTCATAACTAAAGCGCTTATGTGGATATGATAATTATGATCTTGAAGATGTTGTCCAAATCATAATAGATAAAGTAGTTTGAAACCACGCCATAAAAACCATAATTGTAATAATTATACGAGGGTACAGTCATAGGAAAACTCATGATTTGTTCTCGTCAACATTTATTAACATAGTTCTTTTAACTATATTGCTTATTACATAAGCATATTCCGTGTTATGTTCCAAATACGAATGTTTGGAAATGGATCCACAGTACGACTACAAATCGGAATTTATTCGAGCGGCTGCGCTTTGAAGACGGCTACTGCGTTGCATGCATGCAGATGAGCGAACAACGTTTAATCGTTTAATGGAGACTGCATTAATGTATCAGATTGAATGTTTATTTTTTATTCAAGAAAATAAAATAACTTGCAAACTGAGAAAACGAATATTGTTATTGGGTCTCTTAAAATGCGTGCTGGATTGTTCGTATTATTACATAGCACACATTATTAGAACAAAAGGTAACCTTTAAGTAATACGTAACATATAAACAATATTATATTTTATTGAACATAAATCAACAGTACAAACGCTAACACAGCTAAACATAGTTATTGAAAATGTAAACACAGCAGATGCAAGTCGTGGCTCGTGACTTGTGCACCAGTGAACTTTAAAATCGAAAACATTGTTTCGAAAATTAATCGATATTAAAGCCACGGTATCGATAGCATTTACAAAGCATGCACGCGTGCGGCAGAAGCATTGGCAACACAAACATCGCCCCACAATTCCATTATAACATTCTACGGCACGAAAAAATAAAAGGTCTCAAATTTACATAGCACGAGTGACCCGATCCGTGGCACTCGACAGAAATTCAAAATTCGCGACGTCTCTTTTCAACGTGCCGCTGCTCTTAGCTATATGAGAAGAGAAAGAGCAAAGGAAATCGATGTTGCGGGTCGAATAAAATGTCATGCAGAACAAAATCCAATTTCATTTTCAAACATTGGTTATGCGCGTGAGTTACAATGCTCGTGCATGTAGCAACCCTATACCTTTGAACATATCGGAGCTACAAAATGTCGCCGTTTAAGAAAAGTATTAAATAACTCACGTATTTGGTTTAATAGAACTTCCCACCTAAACATAAACCATAGCGTTTAAGTAGAGTGGAGGTATAAATTGTCAATAAAACCTATAGGCCAGTGTTGCAACTTTAATAGAATCTGGAGCAAACGTAATGTAAATGTAAATTTTATAGTGCTCCAAGGATTTGATCAAGCTTCGACGCTAACTATAGATCAAGTTTCAAGATAGTTGAGTACGATATGTACAAAATCCTATATAGCACATGTTTACATATACACCTACACACATTGTATATACACATATACAATTTAATTTATTTCAAGTGAAATAATGACCACAATAAATGCATGTCTGATGTCTAAATATCATTGTCTTACAGCTAAATATCATTGTCTTACAGCTAAATCTGAAGATAGTGGTGAAATAATTAGTGTTTCTATTGTAAGTATATATAACTGCATACAGTTATAAATAAACACTTTGTATGTACTAGCTTAACATGACATAAAATTCATCATTTCATAACACTACTTGTAAAAGGGTAGTAGAACGACAAAGCAGACAATGCTATCTCTATGTCAATCTATCGATCATGCAATTACCTAAAGTGTTGCGCAAATGCACGCGATATTTTAGCGGCCATTAACCGGTCCACGTAACACATAACCATGGCAATTAGTACATAGACCGGTGAGCGACAGCGTGCCTAAACCGATTATATCCAGCTTTATCGCGGGATCGCCGCCGTGCTGCAGCCCCAACAATACACGTGAACAGATTCCTGCGCCATGACCGACACGCAGAACAAACCAGATCAACAAACTGCACGACTAACTACGCCTTTTCGACGATTTCCAACCGGACACTTGCGAAAGATACCTATTTGCTTATCAATGCGCGTTACAACTGGTATTGTTGCAGACCATTCTATAATCATAATTCTTGTAAAACATGACAGGCTTCCACAGTAGTATAAACAAAACTGTGACAAAGATTGATAGCGGACTAATGGTTACCAAACAAATAATATTTGACTAAACGCAGTATGACCCCCTTCGGAACCTGGTAACAGGAAAGGTTTTACTGACGGTAATATTTTTCGGCACCCTCGTCGTGCAAGCGAAAATTGCATTAACATTTTTTGACAGTCACTAGTCGAAGCGATGACGAGGACGTTTAGTCTCAGCGCTGACAGTGAAAAATTACAACTCCCAGGTCGGCGTAAGCAGTGCGATCGCTCGATAGTTCCTAATGTATCGCTGTCAATCGCATGTTTTGACGTGCGGAATCACTCCTAGCTATCTGAGAGCCGGCGAGGCCTGTTGGCGCAACCTTTGCTTAGTCATCATCGGTAATAGAAGCGACACCCGGACCTCATTTTTGCAATTTAAATAACTTCTGGTATCCATTGAAAGCTATACGCAATACACTAACAAACTGTCTTTTAATACACGTGCAAAACCAATGAAGCTATTAAATTACATATAATTGCTACACTCATGAGTAATGTTTGCAACATTTACATTTAGTCAACGATTGGAGAATTTACGTAAAATCTATGAATAGACACATAAAATACTTCACTGTGCACAACCATAGCAAACTGCCCTACATGCAAATCAAGTCACGGTTCGACCTAAATTACTAGCTGAGTACTTCTAACTGTGACCGAGTCAGTGGAACTGAGTAATACGCCAAATTATGCTCATCAGACAACGACACTGCTGTAATTATGTAGCAAATGATGCCAAATCTAAGTTTTTTGAGAAAAACAGCTCTATTATAAAGAGATTTGGCGATGAAGAACGCGTATAATATCAACATAACCGTTGTTTAAACAAAACAGCTCACGTAATTACATGAAATTGTTTCCAGTAATACAGCATCTATTTGACTACTAAATTATATTTTCAAGAAAAGCTTACCTACTTCCTTTTACGTACTTACAATTTAATGTAATTCGTAAAACAATAGCTACTAAATATGTGTGCTTGTGTTTATTAATCAAATATCCTTCAATTCAAGTAGTCTTCTTTGAACCCGCTGGTTTGAAGAAGCTGCCAAGTAATTATATTAGAAGGATGGTCAGTAGTTTGCTATAACTACATCAAAACTGCGACCAGCAATCCACTTATCGAGACAACCAATCTATGTGATGTTGGTATAATCTGTGGCAATCGTTTTTGAGTGAACTGGTAAAATGTTATCGTGTCAATGGTTACACAAATTGTTTAACCCATTAATGTAATGATGGTATGATATAAGGAATTGACATCGCATGTTGACGAAACACATTTTGTGGGTGGCAATATAGCGATTGTTAAATCGCAAATAAAGAGCTGCCTAGTATAAGTTAAGCGATTGTATTATGTTTATACCTAATGCTATCATTGTCACTCCATAGGCATTAAAAATGTTTCCTCGTTTAATATATAACTTAAAATGTAATTTGTTTCTCAGTGAAGTATTAGATTATTATCTCTATAGAATAAACTAATAAGTTTTTATACAAATAGTAGATAAATTGTCTTATCGGGGTTATTAACAAAATTCTCTACTCATCTTGCATATATTATACGAAGACATGGAATAAATTAAGCAACAGTATAGTTATATTTCGGTACAATTATTCGTGTGTTGAACAAGCCCGTCGGCTGTACGACAACGTGCGACGTCGGCGCTCTCACGCAAATGCCAGCGTTATGAAACCGCTATGAGGTTGAAGCAGAACCCCAACACCATTACTCATAGACCCATACAGTTCCACTCTTTTTCCTTTTCCGGGCTTTACTTGTAGAATCGGTAGAGGTCATCTTAAAATGGTCCCAGTAAGAGTATTGTTATATTACCGGCATTACGTTCCCCAAGAGTGCTCTATGTGTCACAGCGTGCTCCAGATTTGTAGACATGCCAGTATTGCCGTGGGAAGTGGTTGCGGACAGTAATTGCACTCTATGTCATCAAATTATTTTGAATTAAGATATCGCTTCAACAATGCGACAAGCCTGAAGTAATTTATTGCCACTCTCATTGAGGTGAGCTAATATAATGTATCTCGAAGATAATTGAATTCTCAGAAAATCTAGTGAGTCAGGATTTAAACACAACAAAATTGCTACAATAAGCTAAAATCGATATCCAAATCATAAAATAGTTTTTCGTAAATCGACCTACAGCAAATTTCTGGGCAAAGTACAGGTAATTTATCATCATTTGCAGTCCAAGCAATTTAAATAGTTTAACTAGTAAAATTACTCAGTGTTTCAGCGTGCGGTCTAGATTTTCAATCAGCGTCGGCTTTGTCAACTAATACTTCGAGGTGCGCGTGCGCAAATCAATTTGCTCGCGATCTCGATAGCGTGAGATAGTCAATCTCTAACGAACTACCGACCAACAACTATCTGTTCAGCACTTACTTTTAGCCGTCCTATTTGAAATGTAAAAGGTAGGAATCTTTTCGTGTATGCGACGACGAGAAAAGCAGATTTTGGGTACCTATTTATTGCATATAGCTGCTCCCCGCGGTTTCATCGCGCATCTCAAAGTACTTTTTGAGACAAAAGTTAGTCTATGTCCTTTTCCAAGGTCTAATCTATCTTTGTACCAAATTTCATCTAAATCGGTTCAGCGGTTTAGGCTTGAAAACGTAACAGACAGACTTACTTTCGAATTTATAATATTAGTCGAGATTAGTAGGGATGATGACTTTAATTAATACTGTTTCGATGTAACATGACATTCAAATAAAAAGTTTACGACGATTGTTGTATTGTATTGATTGTTGTATTTGATACCAATAACATTACTCAATGTGTGCTCCGCAAATAAATTTTGTTTATTTCTTATCTTCTTATAATAGTAATGTACTCATATGTGTAAATCGCCTTACATAATTCCTTTCAATTAATCATAATTAGCTGACACTATACTACCCTTTTCATTCGTTCGCTGTACGGTGAACCTTACAACATTTTACCTTTAATCAGCACATTACGCAGCGCACCTAAATCAACGCGTTCTAACAAAAAAGTCAGTACGTCATAAGACCGCATCGTCGCGCTTGCTCCCTCGCTCTTTTATAGAACAGTCGTTGTATTAGTGAAAATATACGGTTTTAACAGTTATTAACGAGTTATCATTTATCATCAATCAAACACATCTTTCTACATTCGCTAATGAACTATTAACATTCTGCATTTAAAATATTTTACCGCCCATTAGGTAAGTACGTTAGGCTTAAATATTTTACCTTTGGGCGTTAAGGTTTGACATAATCATTAAATTCCATTATTTTGAAATGTCATTGATAATAAATTTTCTACAAGAAGCAAACTGCATAACGTGGAAGGATACAGCTGCCAGTCACTTTCATTTCTCGCGTGAATAGAATCAGTTCTGCCGGTGTTGGCGCCATAATCGTTATGACTTACACAATTTCAGTCCCCAAAGGTTTGGCAATATGGATATATTTAAATAATATTCAAATAACTATAATTCATAATGCAGACACTGTTTTCAGATAATATGAGTGATTAATAAGTAAGGTTCAACTACTGAATAAATCAAAGAGCACAACGAAACATTCTACTTTGACATAAAGCTCTAGTACATTGCACAGTAAGTAAAACGGGGACATGTAGCCTACTTAAAAAGACATGGATGTGTAATCGAGCAAGAAAAATGCGGCGTCACAATGAAGGACAAAACTGTACAGAGAAACTCGGAAGAAAGTGATGATTCTTTTCACACATAATCTGTTTACGGCTGAAATACAAAATTATCTCCCAAACATATGAAGTTTGCCGGCGAGTAATCAATCATAGCGACTGAAGGGGCGCGGAAAGCCGCAGACGCGAGCACCTACTGAAGGCACTCTTATGAAAGCAACGAATAATACAGCACGAATCAATCATAGATTTTGCGACGATCCATCATAAATTTTCATTGAAAAAATAATAACTACGGATATTACTAATAATTCAATGCAAAAAGATGCACGTGGAGAAAATTCTATGTACTTAATCAACAATTTATTAGTAGGTATGCTATTCTAAGCTTTCTAATTAAAACAGAACTGCGAAATTTTGTAATAGAAAATGTATTCATTTACTGGTATTAAGTAAAGATAATGATTCGAAAATAATTGTGCACAGGTGCGGTGCAGTAGCCATAAGCGATCTCACATGAGATTGAGCTCTAGCCAGCGTGTCTTCACGAATCGGCCAATTCGATCTCGCTTCCGCGAAGAGCGGCAGCTATTCCAAACCAGTCAACGCACGACAAGTGCACAAAGGGCGTCGGGACGTGGCATTGTAAAGTGGCTTTAAGTAGGCATAACTTCCTCCTCGGGTGCTCGCAGTGTCGATACCTACGGGACGGAGCGGAGGTCGGCACTCGCTGAATCTACGATTCACTTATGCAGAACTTAACATCGAAGGAATACTGGTGAAACGTTAATACCGGAGGTTTCCGTTTTAATATTCACTCAGTGCCGTCGTTATCTAACCGCTTTATCTATTCAATTAACTTGGTTTGATTAAAAGAATTGTAATAAAATATGTATAATTCAACTTCTATTCATCAAAAATAAAAGTACATTAACTTGATGTATCACATAATTATGTTATAATTCGCAATATTACTTTTCGCATTGATATGATAATTGTTTAATTAATACATAGGTATGTATCATATTTTAACTATTTCCAAAGCTATGTGGAAGTTACTGAAAAATACTTCGATTTTTTATCCATATCTGCACAAATATTCAAAGTTAAAACAATTAAAGCCTGATCTAAGCCCAGCTGGTTGACTACACTAATTTAACTCAGTTAGCTAATTTATCCGCTATTTAGTCGGCGGTAAACGTGAGATCCATATCGCGTATTCTGAAGTTTAAACTCGAGAGGCGCGCATCGAATTCGCGGCAGGCGGGCCACTCGGATTACATACACGAACAACAATTTACCTACTACCTTAATTATTTAACTTGGAAAGATAGCATCGTTTTATTAACACCGCCCCACTAAGCGTTGCAATCACCGTCCATATAAATTTGGCAATAATAAGTAACCAGATTTTAACTGCTTGTAACGTAACAAAACCATTCGTGATGCCACATTATGAATTCTAAGAGGTACGCTCGTAAAGCCCTAAACATTTAGCTACCAACGCCATGAGATTCGTTTGAATTACACAAAGCTGAACGTAATTGCATGTTTACACACACCTCTTAGTATTTAAATCGCTAAAAAAAAGCCATAACATTTTACTAGGGCAGATAATTCGAATCAAAACATGATCAAATACTTAATAATAATGAGCTTAATTTTGCAACTAAATTCAAACAAACATTATACATAATATACATCTGTTTACAATCTCAAAAAGCATAAGAGGATGATCAAGATTTAAATTTTAATTAATATGGAATTATTATTACTCCTGGTTTTATTCCTAATCAAGAAGTTGCAGTGGCCGTAAGTCTATTCAAAATTCACAGATAGACTGTAACCATAAGAGGAAGTCACGGGTGTAATCGTTGCCATCTCACCGGGCTGTAGTGGTTGCGGGAACATTTAAATTATCGAAGAGTTAGATCCGCGCGCCCATAATCACACCGTTCATTTGTAAGCTAGCCAGCTAACAGTACAGTGCGGCCGAACGAAAGTATCGCCATCAGATACCGAGGGACGTTCAAGTTCAATATTATTCAGAACTGAGAAAAACAATCGTGGCTCGTTAAATTGCGATAGCGAGTACGCGATTGTCCGCATCGAGTTCCTTACCTTATACTCCTATCTACTGAATTCTGTACACAGTGAAGTATACACGACAGCCTATTCACATTATAGAGTCTAGATACACTACAATGTATAACACACATATAATTGATCAAACCAAAACAGATACGTCAAGCAAGCAGTCCTAATTACGACTGAAGTTGGAGCAGCTACTACAAAGACCTTTACCGTCAATGTATCAATCTATGGAGGTTGATAGGCCAGAGCGATCAAACCATGCTAATGAAACCGACCGGTTAAATGGGACAATTGCTTGCCAGGAACTGTGAAGCGATCTTTAAGACATTTAAAGGCTGTATTTCTTGCGCTCCTACGTAGACGGGAATAAGAATGTTGTTAGACGTTGATTAATCGCTTTCTAACTTCGAACACGGTTAAGGAATTGTGCTACTGTGTAGTGAATTAAATTGAAAATGTAAATTTTGTTCTCAATAACAAAAATAGGTGTATCAGAATGGGACTGAGCAATCATTTCACTGTTTAATAAAGTGTTACAAATGGGTTAAGATGAATAGTTGCGATGTCGCTTAAGTTAATTTCCTTCTAATAAACTTTAAACAGTCAGACGGGCTCTGTGTCGTGAATGTCTTTGGGTTGCGCAAAGCAATTAGTGCGACATTTGGCGCTGACTTACAAAGACTGGGATTAAACAAAATGTTACAATGTATTAAGATTGAAGAGACAGTTATATATTTTTCTTTTATCAATAATTTTCATACTTATGTACTTACTATATTGTAATCATTTCGAATTACTCAAAGCAGCGACGTACGTAGTTAACTATAACATAGGAAAAGCATGCTGATTATTGGTGTCTTATCGCAGATTAAGTGCACAGAAAATATTGTATGCAGAAAACGTAAAATTCAACAAAACAAGTATCGAAAGATAATACAGGATCATCGATTCGATAAATCTATTGCTACCACTATCTAGACAGAGCATACAAATACGAAATTGATTGCTTCGTGTGGCGAATGACATTTCAGTATCTGTGAAGAGGCGAGAGCGAGGTGTGTGCGGGGAACGGGGGCGGTCTTCACACTGACATTTGAATAGGTCTGTCTCGGCATGTACCGGCACCCACCGACGGCCAGCGAAAGGCGACAATGTTCAACGAACACAGAACAACATTCCCATTGAAAAGAAAATTTACTTTTATTTAACGGTTGACAATAGTGCACCTTATTTTTCAACATTAGTTAGCCTTTAGGCATTTTACTTTAGAATTCTATAGTTATTTGAACTGATATTTCTAAATTTATTGCTTTGTTTTCCCAACAAAATAACTATAAAACTGCCAATTCTTACTACGCTTTATTAACAAGGCATGCAACTATTTCTGCAAATCCGTAAAATAAATTAACATTTACAGAGATAATATATCCTTTCCAGATTTCATTTCCGATTTTAAGATCGTTTAGGTGGTAATTTCGATGTCCTCGATTCATTATGGCTACGTGAGCCTACATAGCGCAACACATTACCTACAAACAATAAATGCGTCATAACGCTTCTGCATTAGATTATCTAAACGCGATACGTGTTCTGAAATAATGTTATAGCTGTATCTCAGCTTGGGGGTACGTGCTTGTAAAATATATCTACTGAAATAACATTGCGGAAGATACTTTATGAAATGTTTTAGAAAGAATAACAGCTTATACCTGTATCTTTTAACAATGAATTTTACATGATTTCATCCAAAGCTTGATATTATAATATATCTTAATAAATCCAACTAACGCGAACTAGCGTACTATGTATATTTTTTAAGAAGACATGATCTACATTCGCTGAAACAATATCCAAACAAAGGCAACCTAATTATTGTATCTTTGATGCTGATTTCTGACATTTACGCGAATATTATACATTGAAATAAAACTACTTTTTACGGATTTTATCGCGTTATATTGATATTATTAATCCCATTAATAATAATATCAATACAACGCGATACGTTAGGAGAGAATTATACGTAAGTCATTACCAAATAATTGAACTTACTCTTGCAGTATTTGGTAATTACATAGAATTCACTCACAAATTTCGATGTTTAAATGCAACGTTACGTCTTGTGTACCAAGTATATCTAGGTGCAGTGACCTATGTAAAGTGAGTAGAAAAGCCATCCTCTCCACTCACTCGCAGTTTCAGGATTCCTCGGCGGCTATGTGAGAACTTCGCCAAACAACGTTTCCTACGAATTCTTTGTATATATTTGTGTATGAAATGAGGAGCAAAACAGGAAATACATATAAAACTTTTTTCTTCCAATACCAGGTGCAAGAATTCTCTTGATATTAAGGGAAGCTATCCTGTAACAGTCGACTAATCTTAAAGTGTAGTAAAACACTCAGCCATTAAAGTATAAGGCCTTATTACGTAGATCGATATAAGAACCAAAAAGTTATTTAGAACAAATATGCAAATCCGGATATAGATATTATAATAATGCCAAGGAAAAGATACAGTGAAAAAGTGAGACGTAAAAACAAAACCATTAGCAATCTTATTTAAAAAACATTCAACCAGAAGTACGAACTAACATTTGTAAGTTATTGTAATAAAACATACAGCTTAGAGCGACCTACTGAAATGGCGATATTAAATTGATTTTACACTAAACCCTTAAACTTTCAGTGTCTATTTCAATAGCTATAAAATACCTAATGACAGCTGATAACGAAAAAAATCGACACGCGTCTGTCGCGTCTCGTACACCACCTGTACGCACCTCGTGTTAAGATTATTACAAAAAAGGTTATTAAAAACTTTCATTAAAAAAATATTAACGGTATGTACGCGTTCAATATGCTGGGAAAATGATACGTAGACACGTGACATGTCACAAAAAATGTTCGCTTCCATCTGCCACTAGAAAGACTAATAAATTTTATATTAAAATATTTTTACACATAAACCAACACAGATTTTAATATTATTTTTGTATATTATGTAATCGCAGTATACAATTACAAATAAGCTTAAATAAACTTATTACATAAAAAATGTTTTTTTAATAAATTCGTATTGATTTTCAATAACTGCAAGTAGATAAAAGAACATAATAAGATATTTTATCATTACAGTAGTAATTGTCATCTATTAAAGTTTGATATAAAATATTTTCCGTTTCATGAAATCTATCACTTGTGTCATTACCGAAACATTTTTAGTAACCAATAAGTCATAAACGCGGCGACTAATTCGTCCTAGTTTCAGAAGCGTATCGGCAATAAACATGCAAATACTCGTGGCGATACACGGGTTCCTCCCGCGGGTCCCTGCCGGGGCCGAGGCCAGGGGGTCGCATTCACCACCTGTACCGCTAATTGCCGCGCCTCCTAGCTGCAAACAGCTACACCTCGCTCCCAATAAATGCAAGCATTCTCTTCAAACCACGGCTTCACACGTAATAAAATCTCTGATGATCCTACATTCCTTGACCTAATTTAATAATTTACAATGTCTGTTTGAGATAAAGATTTCTCAAATTTTTGTCAAGCAAAAAGTCACATAGTTCTCTACGTGTAGGACTTTCAACGTTCTTGTAGTATCACTAATATCTACATGATGAAGAAATTAATAGGTTGCTGACGATTCGGACACAATATATTGGGACACATTGTCCGAATTGACACATTTTAATTTAAATATATTTTTAGTGACAATTCGGATACCATAAAATTATTGAAGCTATTTAGTACAGTCAGACAAAAAAGCGTTACCAAATCAATTTTAGAGTGGTTTAGACTTTTATATATGCATGCTGAAAAAAGAAACAAAAATCATTCAAAACGTTTATTTAGTATAAAATCAACATGTTATAAATACTGGTTTTTATTAATCTACAATATAATCATAAAAAATATCTCGACAACATTGATTGATTTGGCAGCCACGTTACTTGTTATTAAACAAAAACTCATAACCCTATAATGTATAAAAATCACAGATAATAATCAGTTCAAACATAGACTAAATAATAGTATTTAGTCTAGTAAAATGACAAAATATGTAGTAGTTATATAAATAGAAAGAAATAGAACTACTACATATTTTGTCATTTCACTGGAAAAACAATAAAAATCTTGAACAAAATAAAATAACCTATTAAAACTAAAATAACGTTATAATTTATTATACATTATATAATTTATGTATTTATCGATCATGAAAACATTTAAATGGTGTAGTTATTCAATATTACTTTACATAGGTCTGGACTACCTACTAGACTTGTTTTTGTCTTTTTAGTTTTTTTTTAAACTGTTCTTATGCAGTCGGGTTTTTTAGTTATTTTAATTACGTAACTTGTTTCCGGATTTTTAGTGCAAAACTACGAAAAATCTGCAGACGCTTAATTTAAAACTAAGGTGTGTTATTTACTTGTGCAAGATTTCGCAAACGATTTAATTCTTGTAACGAATTGAGGTCATGAGGGTTATTCAGAAGTCTTCTTGGATCTAGCGTACGTTTGGCTAGTCACAACGCACGAATACTACGATGTTGAGATGAAGATGATTTTGAATTTACTAGAACTATCGAAATACTAAGAAAGAAACTAAATAATATAAATAATACGAAGGAATATATATTTATGTGCAAGTAATGTGTGATGAATGCATGAATTGATATATTTGATTATAATATGTATTTAAGTAATCTGTTTGATATATTTGATTATAATATGTATTTAAGTCATTTATTTCAGTTATGTAATGGTTTACTATGTATGTGTATGTGAGTCACCCTCATATTACGTAAAGAAAACTAAATAGGTACATAGGGACAGTAAAAATAATTCAGAATGCTTGATAAATAAATTATAACAAACAAATCGTATTTCCTAACCTCAATCTAAAACTACCTACGGACATTAACGAAGAAATAATTTATATGAAAAAGTAGATGATTTCCTACTAGTCCCTTAACAATAAAGTAATGTAATGCTTTCGCTAATTGCTACCGAAAATTTGAGAATACATGATACGGAATGCTCAAAACATATTTTTCAGCCCACGCATTAAAGCGCATAAAATCCGCCATTTTGTTTTTTTAATTTCATGTACCCAGTGACACTCGTGCCATCAAGACAAATCTAATGAGGTATCATTTATCTAAATCGGTTGCACCATTGAATAGTTACGAGCGGACATAGGAACGGACATACATACATACATACATACATACACGTCAAACACATAACCCTCCTCCTTCGGCAGTCGGGTAAAAACGGCATCTTTGGTTAAAAATAAAACTGTATTTTACGGATGGAGGACGGATTTCTACAATTAAGATATCGTTGGAAGTTTTTTATCTGACTGTACAAAACAGCTTTTTTTATTGGTGTCCGAATCATCAGTGAAAGAAATATTAAAATTAAAATGTGTCAATTCGGACACTGTGTCCCAATATATTGTGTCCGAATCGTCAGCAAGCCCAATTTAGATAATTACATTGATATTCATCACGACAAATGACAATAAGACAATAACTATTTGAACCGCAACGGAATAGATGGTAATTATGAACATGAAGAACCTATTGAAGGATGTGTCAATGAACTGTCATCATGATATTTTATTAATCCTAAGCAACCAAAGTCCTAAAATGGCACAATCTGTTTCTTTCATCAACTCTGCAAAAGCCGCTCTTTCCTTTAACAGTACAATTCCATATTTTATTTAACAGGTACCGTAACAGACATCACAAGCGTACTGGGGTGCATATCCGTATGATATTGAATCGATAATAAAAGCTTCGACTACGTTGCAGAATCAATGGGCAGGCGTGACCTAACGCCAAAAGGCAAATTGCTATTGTTTATAAACAAGTCGGGAACACATTGCATGAAACAATACACTAGGAAGTTAGTACAGATTTGTATAAATACATGTAAATAGATAAGTTAGCGGCGTATGAATTTCATTACAATTAAAGAGCTCTGCGAAGAGTTAAACACAAATTTAAATATATTTTTGTATATTATGTAATCGCAGTATACAATTACAAATAAGCAAAATAGAATATTACACTTAAAATTCAAAGAAGAAATTAATAGGTATTAAGAATACCGTCACAATTTAGATAATTACATTGATATTCATCACAACATATGACAATAAGACAATAACTATTTGAACTGCAACGGAATAGAAGGTAATTATGAACATGAAAAACCTATTGAAGGATGTGTCAATGGATATTACTTCCGTCACGGCACGAAAACTATTCTTCGTGCGTACCGGTCACGGCGAACCTGTAACATCTTGTATTTTAATGTCGACACCTTTGTTATACAATCTAGCACAATACCAGATCATGGAGAATACAATGGATATGATATTTAATATAATATAAATAAAATTAGTGTTCGTTAAGATCCATCCATAGCTAATGTTATATTATTAGGTAGTGTTACAAAGGATAGAAGTAAACAAGTCGTCAATAAAAGAGCAATTTTAAATATTTCTGCTATAAGAACACAACGTTATATTACATGCGCAGGCGCAACATCATTATATTAGTAAAAAATAAATGCTATTGTTGTCTCATATATGCTACAATAGTCGTTAAAATATTAGAATGGGACTCAATCTACAGTACTGTCAGCATAAACCTCGAACATACGTGTATTATTATTGAAACACGTCGATTAGAGAGACTGGCCAATTACCATCCATAAGGTATTGTGGAGAGTTTAGCGCAGCGATGTAACCAACAATTTCTATGTCGACGGTATTGAGTTACGATGCAGCGAGCTGATGCTTTATTATCCGGTCCATCTCTTCCGCCCTTGTTGGTCCGCGATCACTCGTGTCGCCGGCATAACGGTCCCGCCCGATACGTCCGCGTTATTAATCTTACCATTGTATTAGCCAACACCATCTCACAACATGTGCGCATTGATAACACTAATGGTAAACCCGCTTGTTTAATGCAATCAATAACTTCGATTACAGTTACCTGACACCTCCTACCTTACTTACTGACTGTCACTATACAATTTATTATATGAACTCCTGTGTATAGTAAGAGCAGGACATCTTTCTTAGAGTCATTTCAAGAGAACGGTAGGGTGGAAGTGAGCACAAGTGTATAGTTAGGAACATTCGTCGCGTGCCCGCCCACCGTCATCATCCAGGCGGCGCGCACTGTTCACCTACCCTCTCTCCAATTATGATAACCATCACTCAAGGCGAGCGGAACGAAAGGGGGCAGGCACCGGTTAAAACGTAAAATTACACTTAAATTTTTACTCGACGGCGGGCGCACAATAAAAAACAAATATTCTCATGGCGAGTATCGACGAAACGTGACCGGCCTTCGTCAAAATAGTCGGCCGTTGTCTTATTGGGCGGCGCTTTACATCAGCCCAAGTGCTAAAGTGTAAAACGCTGCAGTGAAATTTATAAGCTTCACGTCACGAATATTGAATAATGACTTTACAAATTATCAGCGTCAACGCGTTTTCAATTATTTATTATCGCATCACACTGTCATGTTTCGAAATAATTATGTTCCTTTTTATTACTTGTGCTTCTGATCTGAGAAACTTTTTTTTTTTTTTTTTAAACGTATCTGCGATCGGCTTTTAGCCATAATCAGATGTTTTCTGAGATTAATTTGGGTAGGGTGCGATTCCATTAAAAGGCACCTTATGAATTGATAGAGACTAAATAGTTAGTCTCTCCGGTCTATGTCAAGCACCTGCCATCTCTTCAAGCGTGTCACATCCTCTTGCCGACTTAATAGGTTCTTAGCCAATTCATTTGTGTGTTTATTAAGTCTTTCTTTATATCTCTTGCTTATTTTACAGGCTTCCTCCATTACGGTCGGTATCTCCAGATATTCATGTACTTCTTTGTTTCTTACGAACCAATGTGCACTTGAAATTGTTCTTAGAGCAATGTTTTGAAATCTCTGGAGGATCTCGATATTGGACTTGCTAGCACAGCCCCAGAGCTCTATCCCATAGGTCCAGATTGGCTTTATGATAGCCTTGTAGACAAGCAATTTGTTACTGAGGGACAGTCGGGATTGACGCCCTAATAACCAAGATAAACCTTTAAATTGCAAAGTGGCTTCTGTTTTCTTAGCTTTGATGTGGTGAGCCCAGGTTAGTCTTCTATCCAGGTGTAGACCAAGATATTTAACGCTGTTACTGCTTGGTAGGGGTTTGTCTTCCATATGAACAGGCGGGCAGTCACCCTTCCGTAGTGTGAATGTTACCTGTGTCGATCTGATCTGAGAAACTGATGGGTTTTAGTTAGGTCTTAATTAATCCAGGGCAACCACTTCTCTAGCATGACACGTAATAAGTAATCATTTTTGCTCAATATATTCAATGGGCTCGAACACTAACTAGCGTGGCGTGCGTCAGAATTATAAAATATTAAACTCTCTTTATTTATATGGTGGCTCGTTAACTTAGATCGCCGAGGGGAGTGTCCATTTATATCTCGTTGTCGAACCATGTGTTTTTACACGGGCAGCGAGTGTTACAACAAATTCAACAAACGACCGGCCGTCATCTATCAAAAACGCTAACGAGCTCAGATGCCGCGGTCATTTACAATCACTGTGCAGCCCAACTCCAATAATATGCGATGATGCTGATGAAAATAACAAACCAACCTCTAATTTACGCGTTAAAACAACGTCACAACATTGTAACATTGTGGTGCAGTATAATGAGGGCTGTGGACTAACAATTTACTCTTACAATAAACATAATAAATTACGTATGGCCATAACGCGGGCAGAACTCGAACACTCCGTCCTCCGGTTCAGCACGCCCGACGCTTTAGCCAATTAAGCTACCGAGGGCTCTGCCCGTGATATGGAATTTCTTCTCACTATTTTTTCGGTGTCAAAGTGACGTCAACGTCTCGTGATTTTATTATTCCTTCATAGGACGCAACTTGACATAGTAGGTATGTGTTATCAACATTATCCTAGCTTTTTCCAATTATGTTAGAAATACTGTTCATCCATTTCACTGTCGGATATATATTTAAGTACCGAAAACACTGGCTAGCCTTGTTCAGTCTGAACAGACTTAGTATATTTAACAGAAAAATATGCATGTTAACTTTTAGAACGGCAACCTGTCGTTATTAACAAAGCAACAAAATTTTGACAGTCAATTTAAAAATCATACACATGACATGCATTATGTGCATTCAATTCCATTTCCAAAATAATTATATCGATCGGCAATTCTATTGAAAACACCATATGCCCGCATCATTATATTGGTGTGAATGGAACTTTCTGTTTTGTAAGGGAAATTAAATTATATCGGTACCAATAAAAGACACTCCACTTTTTATCGATTACACCTTTTTGAAAAAGTTCACCCTCTTAAAAAGTTCATAGGTAGTTTTTATATTTAACGGTGCTACCCATGAGTTTAACCATGACAGGTTTTGCTACGGTTGTTTCATATTTAAAAAAGTGTTACATGTGAATAAATAAATGAAAACCATGTTAGTTTTAATAAATTATACGTAGGTACGTTATAACGTTTCTTAGTTGTTACACTAGCCTCTTACCGCGACTTAGTCCATTTGTTTGAATATTTCTTCGTTGAATTTCATCAACCTTTTAGTATTATTGACCCACTACTGGACTGACCCACTACTAGACGTAGGCCTCGCAACAGAACCAGTCTTAACGCTAATGTCCACGTTTCTAAAAAACAAGGGCAAGGAGACTTGGAGGAGTTAACTAAATGCTCTCCATCCCAGCTGAATATATCTTTACATTGTTGAAGGCAACCGGTCTCAGGTTACAGTTACGTACACAGTTGGTACGGTTTTTAACATAATCTTGATTTGGTCTCATCCCAACCAATGAGAACATATTTACTTCTTCTTATAACTTAAGTCTCAAATCACAATCGAGCCGAATATCGATTATATGCTATGTTGGTAGGCTCTGAGGGTTATAGGGATTCTCCCTTACATACAAAGCAAATAGTAAACATACAAAATCACAAAAAATATTTAGAAAAAGAAAATGGAGCTCGTGGCTAAGTAGAAACGTCGTTGGTGCTACATAACTTATCTTAACACATCCCGTGCTGGGTCCCAGTCGAGCGAATACCAATGACTACCGTATGGTATGGTTTAGAAGATCGAAAGCATGGCACCCAATTTATTCTTAGAATACTGATCATTATTCCATAAACCTGACCGCCATCGGCTTCGTGTAAAATAATAACATTCAGCCTCATCCGGTTATACAGGCCCCAACCTCCCCAACCCCAACATAGTGGTTAAATGAAGGATGTTGATTCCGAAAATGAAAACTAAACAAACAAATTGTAAGAGGAAATCAAATAATACAGTAATTTGAGTGTAACAGTCTATTTGATTAGCAGAATGCCTAAAGAATCCAGTTAGTTAATCTTTCTCATTAACGTGGCATCTGTGGCTCTCATTAGGAGGGGATATGTCAATGGCGGCGTTTTGCATCGGTGGGCTCTCGTTTGTCCTGTCGCCGTGTGCGCCGGACATTTTTCATTGACGTAATAAATACGCGCCAACGCACCTGCTTTTGCACGCTCTGAGCATTGTGACAAATAGTGGACGTCAACTGTGATTGCTATTTTTTTTTGTTTCAGGGCTGGTGGGTATTTATCAATAATGATGCCACAGTTATGATCAAAATGATCAAAAGAAAATTGATTACAACTATGTAGTTTTGAAAACATCTCCAAATTTTATTGATCAATGTTTTTGATAATATCAAGAGCTGATTCTATGAAAGATCCTCATACGAAAATTATTAGAGTTATTGTTTCTACCGGAGTTTCAGAGACATTAATAATTTAAAATATTTTTCTTTTCTCTATCACGTGAGAATCTATTTAAAATAACTCCGGTTTCTTACAGTATAGGTATTCATATTCATTTAAAACCAACCAACTCGGAAAGCGTATCAAATTTTAATTTGCATAGTAACGTAAAGCTCATACGCCGATACGAGCTGAAGCACGCCCCATATTAACGAGATTAAGTCAACATTACGTGCGGTATCTAACAATGCTATATTAACACTGTTTTAGACACACTATCATATCAAGGTAAATATGTGGGACAAGATAAATGTTTATTTATTATCTATAAGTATCTATTTAACTATTATACGCTATACAACATGAAAATATGTTAAGTTTTTTGTTCTCCTGTATTGTGAATAGTACAGTACAAGTAAGTCTACAATAGACTAGTGTTTGTGCACAACAAAACTGCGTGGTGTCCGTAGCGGCTGCCGCGCTTCCACAGTCGACAGACGCGGGTGGTCCCAGCGGGTGTCCCGGCTTATGGACAATGTCTATAATTCAGTGATTTGCGCGAATATTAACTAGCGACGCTTATCTGACGATACATCCAATACCGTCAGAGGAAGCACTAAAACAAACATTGTCAATTTAACCGCTACTAATAACTACATATTCAACGACGTTTGATGTAAAAGGAAATATGAAACCTTATCAGATCACAATAATTATAATAAAACGAATCACTAGAGCCCATGTTCATGTGAAACACAACGATAAGCACTTATAAAAATGAGAAGAGTTAAGGGATTGCGTGACGATGAATTAAATGACTTTGCGGTTAGTTTCAATTTGCGACCATTGCTTGTTAGAAGGCTGCCATAAAAATGTTTATGGCTGAGAGCTTGTAAAATGACATAAAAATATATTATACGCTAACAAATGTTATTAATTGAACTGGCTCAATCCGAGACTATAATCACAGGCATTAATGCAATTCAATTAATTTCAAAATTGTTAGTTGTTAAAGTTTTTATGGCACACATGGACGAAATGGTATTGAACCATTGCAAATACTGACTTCTTAGTATACTAAGAAGTCAGTATTTGCATTAATAAAAACAAAATGACAGAAATCTTTATATGATATGGCCAGCAACATGGGCATTGTAACCTACTTCGATGTTTTAATACATATTTTGTATCGTCTCGACTGACTACATCAGTCCTAACTAGACAGATTCCTTTAAATTTCCAATAAGTAACCTACATAAAACATTATTTTTGTATTTTAATAAAAATATTACCATCTACGTAGCTATAAACAGATTTATAGTCTTCTATGACCATCGGCGGAAGCGGATATTGAAAAATTGCGGAACACCTAAACCCGGTCCTAAACAAATATTTTATAATACTATTCCGTGGTAGCTGAAGTAAAACAACATTAACTTTATACAGCGACCTATAATTAATTTAAACTCCAACATCGTGTAGCAGAAAGCATTAAAGGGTGAAACTACGTAGTCTATTCAAGTCGAAGCTATTACCCATTTAATGAAGGATACAAGACAAACTAGCTTCGAAGGAAGCCATCAGAGAGCCATCTCCGCGGCGCAAACCCACTTTAGTAGAAGCACATCGCCTACTTGCTAAGTAGTTCGACTCATTCCAATGTGTAGCGCACGGCAGATAATACACTCAGTAAACGATGTTTGTTTAGAAGCAAATGCAGTTGTTACGGCTTTTAGTGCCGCTGCCTGCAACTATAACGTCGGATTAAGAGGTTTATAAACTTAGATCGTGTAGTGTGAGAGAAACTGCGCGCAATAAGAAAGTCAATTTAGTTCGTTAAAGAGATTGGATGAAAGGCGGGAGGTTGATTAAGTTCTATTAGCAGCCCGACTGGTGTTGCGATGACATTCCGAGAACGAACCACGGCACCAAAGCAGACCGCAACGTCACGCGGCTACTTTGTACTAAGTATGCGGCAAGATTTGTAACTACTGTAATTTACTACTTTCATGATATCATTTTTAATTCGCTAAACGTTAATAAGCAAGCTGTTCGAAAACTCCCTGAAAATGTATAGATAGATGCAACAGTAAAGAGCCCGCAAGGATCCCTTATTAAACACTTAAATATAACGAAGGTGTGGAATTGGGAACCTCCTTTTTGGAGTTTGTTTATTTAAACAAGGAAACGATATGTATGTTTCAATTATACATAATTGCTACGCCGAATGTCATCAAAAATGTTGAGTTTCTTTCGACGTATACACAATTTTCTTGTTCTGACGAGTGAGAGTCACGCGATGAATACGGCAGATGTGTCGACTGGAATACCTCATCGGAGAGTACGTAGCTCTATAATTGTTAAATTTGCATTCATAATGGTGGCTAACAAGCGCAGATTGCAATCGGCTAGTCCGCGCCGCAACGACAAGTTGATACTAACAGATCGCAACCACCCTTCATTTTTAGTGATGCTCGCACTATCGATACACTTTGTCCACCTATAAATAAAAACAAAATACTGTTCATTGGTAAACGCATCACTTGAGAAAGGCTGGACCGATTTTCAATTTTGTTATTTTAATATATTTGTAATAATCCGAATTAGGTTTCTAAGGAATTGAAAATTGAAAAAATAGTCCCGAATATTGGAAGTTGAAAAATTGGAAAAACTGGAAGTGTTTTATCTGTGGGAGTGAAAGTGTTTTTTTTATACAAAGATTTTATGATTTATTGAAATTTTAACAGGACAACGTCTGTTTAGTCAGCTTCTTATAAATATAAAAGTGGTATCCTCAAAATGTTGCCTGGATGGCCAACATACACGCCGCGATATTTTCATCATATTATCTCGTCTCAAATCATTGTCTATGCATGAGATACCCCACGATAAATTATTTAATACTTCACAAAAGTGGTTAGTTTTAACCTCGGAAACTATTATAATTTATTTATTCACTTCTTATTTTAAAAGCTAGTTTTAACACGATTAACGATATACTTCTATGTTAATTTTTAAATAACATAAGATATAGCAGTAGAATTATATATCTTTTTTTTTTCAAATTTTATGTATATTATTACAAGTAGGTACGATTATATCGATATCGACATTTTGCCATCCATATACGTAACATAACTAATCGCAGCGACAAACGGGATGGCTTGTACTTAATTACAGTTATTAGAGAAGTTGCTAGGCCCGCGGGACCATGGTCACCGATCCGGAGACCACCGAGTACAAAACTCATTTTGCAGTTATTTATACATACGAGTACATACACAACGGAAACGTATGAGCGAATATATGCACAACACCAATTAACCACGATGATAATAAATTTATTTATACCACCTACGGTTGCAATTAATTTGATGCGCAAATAAAGCTGGAACGAATTTTATTTTATTAAAACGGTCCTCCGAGTAGTGGGAATCAAAACGGATTGTTCAGAAACAAATCACAATGGACGCAGAATATGTATAATAGCGCCTACACAGCAAAGCTGAGAGCTAAGGAAATTATTACTCGCATTATACGTATTCAAAACGCTCTTCCCTTTACAATGCGATACCCTTGTTCGTATTAAAAGTAGAGCGAGTAAATTCACGCATTAAATATGAGTCAAGGCGAGAACATTTATTCCTACAATAGAATTACGACGGGTAATGGCTGTTAATCAACCATGCATGGGACTAAGATAAATTTTCATTAGCTTCATTTAGTATCTGTATAGTTTGTTGTCTGAGCTGAGCAAAGCGATTGTTAGTTTAGAATGTTAGACATTATGTTAATAGAAACTCCCACAGATAACTACAGTAAGTAGGTACAGTACGTCTAACTCTACACATATGATATTTTTGATTCCCAGAGTGACATAAAGTAAGAAAATAAAAATGATCTCAGTCACGATTGTAAAAAAGTACGCTAAAACTTATTTACATATTCGACACATGTCGCAACAAAAACATTAAAACAAACTACCAACATGACAAAGCAAAAGGTCCCATAATAAGTATTACAAAAATCCCTCTGAAATGTTTAACTGAAAATATGAAAACACGCACAGGGAGATACAATTGCACGTGTAGCAGATGTGTTTAATTACTGACCCGACAAAATCTCGGAAAGAGTTGAGTTTCATTATGAACACAATGGCCGTTGCCTCAGCTGGCGATAAAGTAAATAAAATATCAACACGCTGCTAAAACCCGCACATAAAATTATGGGACGCACACGTTAATATTTGCTTTAATAAAGTTCAGACAATTTGCAAAAAAATATGAGCCCAGTGCACGAATTAACTGCTGGGTTAGGCTTTTTACAACAGTGGCCTACCCTCTCCCTCCATTATATCACCAAAACAAAATCCCAGGGCAAAAGGATTTTAAATATACCACATAACGTGTCTAGTATAATTCTCACGTTAAAAATATTACTGACGCCCTGATTACATTAATACCCTAATAAGTTAACCCACGATCCCTCGGCTATTTATTATATAAAATTAAAGATGAGTTTATACTTGGGTGTGAGTACGCATGAAACACGAATTCTCGATACTTAATACGGACGTGTTCTAAAAGATAAGGCGGGTGTAAGGCAAGGATTACATGAAAGGTGGCGAGTGAAAATTTTGAGAAACGAGTGCGCCCGGCTATCTTCCCACGCAATAATACGTGGGCGAGTACGAATATTGATGCACCTCTTCGATGCCGCCTCGTTACGTCAAACTTATAAGCCTCATTGAATTAACATAGTATAATGTGTTGATATGTAGTGTATTGTTGAAGCTGTTTCACTGAATGTTAACAATTCGCGTGTTGAGTCATTGAATATATTAAGTTGTTAAATGACTAAGCAAGATTGTTTCTAGGTGCCTAATGTATTAATCACACTATGAAGTTGTGTTCTAATAACTCAGTAGTAAAATTTTGTACTGTTCAAAAGGCGGTTCAATTTTGGGGTATGGGTCCACCACACCCAAAATTAATAATAGTTAATAACATAATTATTTTTAAAGCAAACTGCGTTCGTCGTTGTGAGGCCGCAATCATGTCGACAGTGACATCAGCTAAGGGACGCAGGCAGTGGTCTGCACTCCTGAAATCGGTTGTCGCTCGATGTTCGTACGCAAAGATTTACGATGCGCGCGCGCATTGAACACGCACTGCGACACAAGGAATGGCTCGCGTGCGTGTCGCCTTATCGCTGCGCCGAGTCGCCCAAATTAACTCACTTTATGAATGCATGCATGATGCTTGCTGAAATATAAATACGTGAAGGTAAGATTTATAGTCTCTAAAACCCATTAAATTAAGTGTTTCGACTTGCATTGATTAAAAAGTTACATGTAAAGATAGGGTTACACCAAATAAAGCATACTACGATATCAATCTACACTGCGGGTATGATCCATATAAGCGCACAATGAACGAAATAAGAAATCAACGCAACCACACTTTCCCTGAGCAATTTTCTTATAGTCAATATTTTAGCAGCTTCGCAAAGGAGGCACTCTCTCTAAAATATGTCGCGGCACGTAGTTGAATTTTTGTTTAATATGCAATTTTGAACCCAAGCAGGCGTATATCACGTTTTTCGCAACCAAAATAGTGTAATAAATCTGAAAGTCCATTTTCATATAAAAGAAAACCGATTAAGGAGCTTTTCCGATACCGATCGTTCGAATGAAGCTATATATTTTCATGATCGAGCGAATCCAAGATCGCGGACGTCTGACGACCGGTGCGTGAGGAAATTGAAAAGAAAACGATTCTTTTAATGGTATTGTCCTTGAATGAAGGGACATTAATTTGCATCAACAGAGTTTCTTTCTCTTTATCTAAAGAATTTTATTTGAAACTTTGGCTAAGCAGTGCCCAGAGTTATTAGCCGTTGATCTTGTTTTTCAAAAAGTTATCCTAAAGCGCCACTTAGCGGATGCCTACCAGTTTCCACATTTCTAAGCTCAGCATATTTCATAGCTAACCGTTTTTTTTTTAATGCGGTATAATTATACGTTGGCGAAATGATCTTGATAGAGAGTTCTGGACTAAGACAGGAGAGGCCTTTGCCCTCCAGGAGGACATAAAAGAGGCTACACAAGTTAAAAGTTAAAAGTTCATATTACCCATTCCATAACAGCAAAATAATTATTTTATTTTTATTAAAAAAAAATTGAATTATAGATAAACCGTATTAGCGTTGCTGTTCTAGATGAAACGAAAATTCCAGCATGCATATGGAAGGTGTCTCTTATTATACGAGTATTACCAACAGGCCTGCACCAATACACTAATAAATAAGCAGCAGCAATTTTCTTGGTTTTCTATTAAATCATCGTTTTATAAATTTATATTACTTTCAATGCAATAAATATCAAGTCACTACTGATCATTTACAACTGTCCAAACCCCGGGAGTAGTCTAATCACTATAGAAAATCGTTAACTGCATAATATACAGTACTTTGTATTTTACGACGTGAATTTAAATTATAAATATTTTGACAGGTTTCCACAATTTACAGATTGATTTAGGTAGTACAGTACAGTCACCATTTAAAATATCGGGACATAATAGACTGTTCATGATTTATAATACTAAAGAATTTACACTTTATTTTAATAGGAATTATTCTGAAGAACGTATGTTTTAAAAAGTCGGAGTTAAACATTCTTTTCTCTGTTGTTGTTTTGAGCAGTTTGTACGCATATACAGTAGTGGTGTTCAAAGTTGCTATAAAACAATAACTTGCTTAATCCTATATTTTTTAAGCAAGCGATTTTATGTGCTTTATTATAGCATGCTTATTTTATAGCCTACTTTTTATGTTAACGCGATACGCGACGCGCGACTGACAGTTGGTTGATAGAGAGAGAGTGCTATGCGATATAAAGCAAAATAGCATTATAGCATGAAGTGCGAACCGCGATATCATTTACTTTATGCTATATATAAGAAGCACGCTACTTTATTATGCCTTATGCGATATTAACCAAACCTAATATACAGTACCCAAATACATATGATACTGGCTGTACATTATAAACATCAATGACAAGTGTGATGTATTTTACTTTCGAGATAACTTGCTCAAAGCTGGAGCGTCGTCGTTCTAACTAGAATTCTGTTACGAGCGAAGTTTAGGGAATCGGTTGAATCACTTGCTAAGTAAATTGAAGCGCAGTTGAGCTTACTGTGCCGTTGACTTTACCAATCACGAGACGGAACTTCAATCAGGCGTCATCTAATTATGCGCCACCCGAAGCATCGGGATATTATTATAGCTAACAACTTTATAGTGATAAATCGTCCATTAAAATCCTTCAGGGAGATAAGAATTTATTAAACGAATATGCCCTAAAAAAATAAAAAGCAGTGATAGCCGAGTGGTATTACCAGAGAGTGGGACCATTAGACTGCCAAGTCGAAAGTCTCGAGTTCGAACCCAAGGCACGCAACTCTGACTCTTCAAATACATGTGCGTATTAATAATTAATTATCACTCGCTTCAACGGTGAAGGAAAACATCGTGAGGAAACCTGCATACCTTAGAGATTTTTCTCGACGGTTTGTGAAGTCTCCCAACCCGCACTAGGCCAGCGTGGTCGACTATAGCCTAATCCCTCTCAATATGAGAGGAGACCCGTGCCCAGCAGTGGGACAGTATATGGGTTGATGATGATGAATATGCCCTAAATGTAGTAAGTAGGTAACATTTAGGGCAAAAATTGCGTCAGTAAAACAACGTATTTTCTATCTATAAATTTTCATATATATTCTCTTCTTATCTCCCTGAACGATTTTAATCGACGAATCACTACAAAGCTGTGAATTTAAAAGTCCATCAAACCTAGTAAGATTTATAATAAATATAACATAGAATATCCATTTTATATTTACTTGATCCTCCAATCTCACGGTAATTCTGTTTTTAAAAAAAAGCTTTGTCTTATTGTCTTCTATTAGACTTGACTGATTGTTACATTGTCATACAGTTTTATCAATAGAAAATATGGTTACCTCTCTAGGAGGCTTACACCATTTATATTATGAATGCGAAAGTAACTCTGTCAGTTTGTCTATCTGTTACGCTTCCACGCCTAAACCGCTGAACCGATTTTAGTACGGAGATAGATTAGACTTTGGAGAAGGGCATAGGCCTGTTGTCAAAAAGTCTTTTGACATGAGTATACTATACACCCACACGCAGTGCTAGAAATTCTAGAAATAAAGTTTATTCTATGCACTTGAATTTACTTCACATGATATACACATCCCTACCCGTGTTCTGAGTGAAACAGACAGCTTCTAACTTGACTTTTACTTGAATTACAGAACAATGAATATTGAGTTGTAGCCGTGTAATTCTAAAATCGTAATAATAGAACTCGTTTGCGTCCAGACAATGCCCGCAGCAATCGTTTGACTGACAGACAATTTGTTTGTCACTCATTCATACGTAATCTTCATGTAACTACGAGAGCCCGGTGCTCACCAACCGTGCTATTTTTCCTACACGCGACCACCTTGACTATCAACGCTTGTAATAGAATCATCATCATAGCTTGTAATAGAAGCATCATCAGGCTTTTATACACTACCCTGGTTCGAAGTAAGCTCGAGGCTAGTGCCTGTGTCTGGAAACCACATACAGCGTCTCAAACATTGATGCTCGAAAAGGTACAAAAAACTTTTCTGAGGTACCTATTCAAGAGGTTATACCATTACATCCCTCACATGTACCCTTCCAACTATCTTTTGGGAATATTAGGCTTTAATTCGTTGGAAGTGAGAAGAGGCCTTGACCAACTCACAATGGCATGTAAAATTCTTCGAGGACTAATCGACTGCCCTGAGCTCCACAACATAGTCTGCCGACTATATGTGCCTTGGACATCGTCTGAGCTGTCGGCACAAATTGTTTGCGAAGCCAGCATGTAGTACGGTCGCCAGGGCTCAGTCTCTAATATGTCGTACTATAGAAATGATCAATGCCCTCCTGGCAGTCAATCCTGAATGTGATTTGTTTGCCGATGGATGGAGAGAAATTATGCGAGTTTTGTTGATGTTCTGCGAGAGAAAGTATGCGAGAGTGTCCACTGTTCCCACTTAGGTACCTATTTAAGTAAACTGTGTTAATAGTTGTATTGTAACATATTGTTTCTATGTTAATTAATATAATTGGTTTTAATCAACCGTTTTAATTAACTATAAATAAATAAATCATCCTTCTAGCTTTTTCCCAACTATATAGGCATAACGGCTTCCAGTCTTGCCGGATGCGGCGGAATATCAAGTATTATACACGAAGCGACCGCCATCAGACCTCCGCAACCTAATTTCTGGACAATACCGATATTGAGGATAGACTGGTTGTCCGGCTTTTTGGGCTTCTGACTACCACTAACAAATGTCATAGGTGTTCGTATGACAACCGGGACCGACGGCTTTACGCGTACTTTTTCGAGAAAGACTATTGAGAGGTATGTAAAATAAACACTTGTAAATAAAACACTTCCGAAAACTTACTGATTTCGGACACTTTCGCGAATATTAGCACTGGCATTAGCATATTGGCACTGGGTTCGGAACGTCAGGATTAATAATATCAATTTAATGCAATAAACTCCGTAAAAAGTAGTTTTATTTCAACTTCCGAAAACTCTCAAGAAGCCAATTGTAAAAACTGTCAAAAAGGGAAGAAAATTTAATTCCAAAATTCTTCGTTGATCATTAATGTTCGCGGCCTTTTGGCCCCGTCTTGCCTCATTGTCCGTTCATAAGAACATCACAACACATAAGAACAATCATCCGAGACCGGAAGGACGCAGGCTCGAATCCTGTTTGAGATCGATTTTTCTTTCGCAAAATTTTACATCTTTAATCTACCGAAAATTTAGAATCTGACTTCATAGAACGATGTACTTACAAATTTCCGGTTATATTTCCGCTTCACTTACTCACTCTGCTTAGATTACATACCTTAATTAGTTATATTAAGCTACGAACTTGACAAGTGCTCGAATAGAAAAGCAAATAAGAGAGATTCCAAAATATTTTACTTCAATAAAATACTCAATAAAGCCCCTTTTCCCACGCCCGTTTCGCAATCGACTTCGGGATCGGCGATCAACGTTGCGCCACATTAAATTCTTCACGTTTAATCAATTCCGGAGGTTGGTAGTAAAAAAATATCAAAGTGTTTCCTTCCGTATCGACGGCGCCACAAGAGTATAACAGATAACAAATAAATCATTGGCGCAGTTTCAAAAACCAGCGAAATCGCCGGGGTAGACTTTGTGGACACGCCTTTTATCTGTTACGTCTATCAGGCTCTGCATTCTACGTAAATAATAATAATAAAAAATATGTACATGTAAATAAGTTCGAAGAAAAAGAGGGATCGGGGTAGACATCGTGCTACCGTATAACATTAAAAAAGTACTCATCGGTTTCAGATGACTTGTCTGACCTATTTTCAGCCGGGGCCATCATTACGATAAAAGCTAGCTTGATAAATTAATGCACACCTTAGGTCACGCCCCAGTGTAGAGTAATTTAAGTCAAAATATATTTACATCAAGGTAATATTGCGACTCACGACGTTAACCGAAGCCATCTGAAGACCTGTGTTCCTTACGTTGTTTTATGCCGGGCATCGGCGGTTGCAGCTATCGCCTCACAACAATGTGCCGGTGAGCTCATAAATACAAAACAATTAGACGATAAATTCTCACTTGAATTAGTATTTTTATTTGCGCATCACGTGCGCTCGGCGCTCTTTCCAACAATTTATGTAGGGAGGCGTCAAATTTAACAGCTCAAAGAAACTGATGGCGCTCTCCTAGGCTTTGGCGCGCACTCGTGATGCCCTATAATAATTATGTTTACAATTTATTTCTAAGCGAAGAATTGGTGTTCTATTTGTAATGCGTTAAATACACAATGCGTTACTTTATATTACGAATCTATTACTATACCCGGATTCCATAAAATTAAAGCTTAAAAGAGTATCGATCTGATTTTCGAACCCAGCCAGCCACTCGAGCTGATCAGCGACGTGATTAAGTAAAACGAATAAGAGCGAAAGCGTGACACAAAAGCAATGCGATAACAGAGGAAAAACGAGCAGAGAATCGCCTCTGAGCAGACGGTATCTTCGCCCGCCCGGGAGTTATTAAATATTAAAATAAACTCGCATTCCGACACGAGTCCTACGCGATACGCAAGATTATGGGCAACACAATGAGAGCACTGGCTTCGATCGCTCCCTCGCCTTATCATATCAAAGCACGAGCTTACATAATTCAACTAGGGAGGATATTCTCTCGAATGATCCCTTAGCGCCTGTGAAAACACGCGATTTCGAAATTCTTCGACGGAGTAAACGACCTATAAGAAAGTAATATCATCGATGTGTACATAGTTAATAATAATAACCTTTGCGGAGTTAGCTTTTTTAAAGGGCAACTAACTGTGCGCATTCCCGCGCATCGATGATGACAACGGTATTGCCTCATGGTGTCTGGAAAGTGTATCAGCTGTCTCATCTCTCGCTTACCCAAGCAGCTCTCCGCCCACTTACCTGAAACAATACATCATTACAATATCACTAACTGAGAGGTAACGCATACGTTTAAATATTTCACACCTACAACACGTCTCCAGTACACCACACATTGAAATGGGTGTAGCATTTTATAATTTACGCCACTCTCTTGTTCGGCGCTACATAAGAATTGCTAAGCTCAGTACCACTTGTTTATTTAGATAGTAAGTAAGGCATTAGTGGATTTTGTTTAGACATAAATATATATAAAAGGATTTGATTACGTGATTAGGAAAAAGTTATTGAGACATTATACAAGGTCTCAATGAAAATGGGACACCTGCTTAAATATGGTATAGTGTAACCTGAATATGTCTTAATGAACAGATTTTTCTTAGGTCAGAAAAGTAATACTGCGCACAGGTCATGACCTGAATGATAAACATTGTTAAGGGAAAGGCTACAAAAATGAAGTCCAGAAATAATAAAAAATATGTTCTATGAAAAATCTTTTACAAGTTACAACTGATTTTATGCGAAATTGTGGTTATCTTACTCAAAACTCTAAAACGGACAGGTTTAACAAAGCTTTTGTTATTTATAGTAGAAATAGATAGTATTGTAACAGTAGTATATTATATATTTCAACAATTTAAGCAGTTGTCCCATTTTCTTGAAAAACCTGTATATACAGCATCTTCCCAGTAATACAGGTTTGTTTATTGAATAAAAAGCCAGACAATAGATAAGTAAAATAAAAAACTTGAGAAGTGTCAAGGGACACCCGGATGGAACGAAGTTCCTTTCATTAAAATTTAATAATTAAAATTAAAAAAACCTGTATACACTCAACAATTCACAACGCGCGAAATTCAAATATTGTCATTCACTCAATAATTCGAAATTCAAATATTGTTGACAAGCAAAAAGTGTCCTGACAATTTTTCGTAAGATTTTTTTCCGTCTAGCCCCCTTTCACAACGCGTGATGAGGAACTTCGTTCCAAAAACAATAAGTACTTTTAATCTATAATAACAAAAATACAAAATTATGATTTATATTTAGAATATATATTATTGGTAATTAAAATTTAATTATTATATCCTACAATTGATATCAAAGAGATGTAAAAATATTGCAGAAATATATAACCACAAACGGCAGTATGGTTTGAGTCTCTAAAGTCTAAACGCTTATAATTTCTGCTAACTAGCTGTACATGACGCAGCCCACAGATACTGCACACGCTATGCGATAAAATTTTATTTAGAAAACATTAGCATTTGCAGAGGCTTATCGAAGCCTCTTCTTGCAATGGGCCTGCGAATTTCCCCTCACCGCCGCGAAGGCGCTGTACTTACAGAGCCCAATACATAAGTATGCGTATCTCCAGTAACTTTGTATCTATGTATACTTATGTTCATATTTCTTTTGTGTCGCCATGTAATGTAGGACCCTTGGTTACTTATAAATGATACGACTTGTCAGGTTTAATGATTATATCTGAATGCATCAATTTACGAACTGTTTATATTATAAAGGGAAGAGATATGACGTCACACACTACACTTTAGTATCTTTGTAACTATTTACACTATAGTTTTTCAATTCTTTATTATTTACATTCACGATAAAGTAAAACATAGTAACTGCAATATTTACACACGTCTCAAGTTTTAAAGGATTAAACTGTTTGCTTTCAATATCACTAATGTCATTGTTGTAATTTATCCTAACTGCTTTTAAAAAATGACTTCCTCCAATAAATAAACGCATACCGACGTAGTGAAATTTTAGGCTGAGCATTTTTGCAAAATATTTACGAGAAGTTTAACAATGAACGAATTTAAAAAACCACATGCATTGGACGTAACTATTTGAAATGAATTTTATCAGCAATGTTGGTTAACGTAGCAATCGAGAGCCGGATCTCTCGTCGTGTGGAGGCGCCGATGTTCGAGCTAATGTTGCTTAATTAACTCGTATTCATTATCGGCGAGAACACGGCGCATAGGCGCGTGCGCAGGTCGCGCGGATGCTGCAGGTGCCGTCGCATGCGGAAACACGGGACCACCATACGACATATATTTCTATGCAATTTGAATCCAATACGTTTAATTAAAATTCCACAGCTTATATAAAAACTCATCAGTCCAAATACTGATTTGTATACATATATAATATTTAGGGATGGAATATGGTAGACTGAGCCGGGTCTCTGCTGCACGGAGTCTATTCCGAAACTTGGTGTAGCAAATAATTCAGACCATTACTGTCCCACTGGCCTCATCTCAGATCGAGAGGGATAAAGCTATCATAGTCCTTCATTAATAATAAGGTTTAATAATAAGGTTTTATTAATCAAAGGTATCTGCAGTACACATTAGCATTGAGCCACAAACTAAGCATTATGTGACCGAAAGTGGCTTCGAAAAGACATGATATGATATTGAAATCTCAGTGCGATGCGTGCCCTGGATGAGCTCGCTCTGAGAACAGCACACTAACCACTAATTAGGCCAACATAAGTTTGCTATGAGGTGACATGTAGGGTTTATTCCAAAATATTCAGTAAACCTGAACCTTAATACAATACCTGTATTGTCGTCGTTTTGATGTTGTTTCCGCACTTCAGCTGTTTCTTAGCTAATGAGCATTTTGGAATAAAGGGTTCAAAATATCCGTGTCGTATTAGTAACATAAAGCATAGATCCAATCTTTTTAAACATTCATAGGATTATTTATCCACACGTCATAGCAAGTTCGATGTCGTCGGCACGGGTCGGTGCAGCGAGAGAAATATTACAGTTATTAATATTCGGTGGATGCACACTTGAGATTACTCAAACCCATGGTAGTAAATCATGCCTTTTGAAGCTTAATATCAGTGTATTTATTGCTAGATATGAATTAAGGAAATTCTGTGCTACTTACATAATACGATAATTTTACAAACAATTTTCGCATTTCTAGATAGCTGAATAATATCGAAAAACTAATAATTGTATTACTTTGCCTCTCTAAAACTGTTTCATAAAAATAAATGTCGAAAATGATATTTCTTTAAAAACATAAATATTAAGTTATTGACAAATGATAGATCGACAGAGTATGGTGAAACACTGACAACAGGGCAGTTGTCTCCCATCTACGGTGTCGCTTGTTGGCTGAACACATATCGCTTGATAGCCAACTAGCTGCTAAAGATATAGTTGAATGGCTCGAGATGGGAGGAATTATTTTAAATCTTCCATTAAACTAGGCTTTTAAGTCTCAATCCTGTATTTGTTTTTAATATGTATACTTAAGTAATAGTAAAAAAGTAGTACCTACGACACAATCTGCCTGCAAAAAAACAGGCAACCTTAAGTTTGAATAAAGGACGTGCACGATATTTATGACCTACGGCTATTAATTGATGCACACTGGAAGCGGCAGTACAACCACATCAGCCAAGAATCGGACGCCCGTGGCAGACCTTCAACAAATATCCATGCGTGCTCTCCGTCATTATGCAAAACATACACCGGATACACAAGTAACTTATTAAGTACATAATAAGTCTCATCTCGTTACATTTCTTCAGTCTGACTCAAAGTAATTTTCTTGCTACCTTTACAGGGGCTTTACGTATAATCAGTATATTGCGCAAATACTTTACAATTACATTTCTCCAACAAGGCGACGACAAGCCGAATAGGCTCTAACATCGAGTTCTTAAGCACAACTTTATGAAAATGGAGAACAAATAAATTCCTTTTATGTTGTAATGGAAATAGAATTTTGCAATGTGGTAATGAGATTACATTTACAGTTATAGCTTCTATTAGGCGGTCTGTGGGTGTTTGCCACAAATAGAAATAATTGAAAACTTGATTTTGATACGTGAAAATTAGAGATGAGCCGAGTACTCGGTTAGTACTCGGTACTCGGCATATTCGGTGTATTTTTTTATACTCGTACTCGGCCGAATAACTCGGTTCAAGTGATGAGTACTCTGTCTAAGAAATTTAGTGAAAACAAACTTGTTTATTAGTCTAATAAGGAACATTTATTTATAAAAAATAAACGGAAAGTATATCAAAAAGAAACAATTAATATTTGAAATTTAGTAACGGAAAGTTATGATGCAGGAAAACAAGGATCTCTGCGTGTTCTGGTAACAGTTTATTCCGTTTTTCTTCATACACATTGCCAGCTTCAGAAAATAGACGCTCGCTGTACACAGTGCTCGCAGGTGCACACAAAAATACTCGTGCTAGATATGCCATTAGTGGATATCTTGTTTTATGTCCTGCCCACCACATGAAAGGACTCTGATCTCGTGGCAACAAACCTTCGTTTACATATCGGTCTAATTCTAGAGCGATGGGAATTTTAGGATCATTGCGCTCCGGTGGCTTAGTTGAAGCTAGTTCTTCGTAGTACTCCAAAAACTTGGGATTGTTCTATTCTGCTACGATTATGATTCAACTCGTTCTCATCACTGCTGTCTTCACTATCTGTAGCGTTACTTCTACTTATGGACTCTAAAAATGAGGCAGAGGGAGGGGTCACAGCACGCTTGGCGGGTTCGCGTCCCGAACCTGTATAAACTTGTTTTCGCCCCGCAAAGCGTTTGTATTGCACCGAGTGACTCGGCCGAGTACTCGGTCCGGCAAACATTAAACCGAGTAATACTCGGTACTCGGTTACTCGGTAAAATCAGTACTCGGCGCATCTCTAGTGAAAATCATTTTATGTAGCAAAATATTAATGTTAACATTATTCATATAAAGACTTAAATAGTGTTCCAATAGAACAAAAACTATCATAAAATTGTAGACTCAAACCAAACCAAACCGGTTCATACCCAGAAACTTATTTGGTATTTGAATTTGTCATACCGAGAGATATTAATCTAACAATCTACGATCTTGTTAACTGTCATGTTATAATAGCGAACGCGAAAACTCGATTAACATTCAATTGATTAAGTAAGGATCTAATCGAGTGGACCAGCCTTGTTTTATGCTAAAAGCTATTTCAAATCAGTCCGAAATGGCAAATCAATGACAATAAAATTGAGTATGGTGACAATAACACGAGCTGACGCGAGCCAGTTCGCGCCGTGTCCCAACCTTATCGCTCGCATTCACGGAGATAAAGATCTCAAATGTAGTTTTAAAAGGAAATTTACAGGTTGGACCGCCAATAATCATATACATGCCAACGAGATGTCCGTCCGGCCGGCGACAACGTCGGACGACGCTTATGACCCCACTACTGCGTCGATTTATGATCGTCCCCTTTAATACAAGGGCAGGACAATTTACAACTTCATTCAGAGCAGGTTATTTACCTTTTTTATCTGCTCCTAGCTTAGACACGGATATACATCACACATCAAAATACAATTCTATAAATTGATCCACTGTAATCAATGAATTTCAATTACAATTCAAATTATATTTACAGAGTTACCAGTTAATGCGATCGATAGGATAGCCATAATTTATGTATATGATTTTTAATCTCTACTAATCATGACCAATTGCAACAAATTAATAAAATTAATTTGGTTTGCTACGGTTCCGGTTCATTTGATACTAATGTTTTATGAGAAAATCGACGAGTCTGTATAATAAATTATTCCTGCTTAGAATATGTATATATTTCATTATCCGATATTCATCTAATATCCTCCTTTAAGCTTCATGTGTCTATGACGTCTTTGCTATTAACCAAAATAACAGTTTCCAGATTTTCACGATTAAAGTAAAGCAAATTCGATACAAAATTAAAGGCTCATAAAGTCTTCTAAAATAGGGAGAATAATTATATTGCTGAACTATTTTAATGTCTACTACTACTTTGTTCAGCTGACAGCTAACAATAATGGCTAGACATTTATATATATTTATTTATTTTCGGGCTCTAGAATTTGTGTTGCATATTACGCTTATAATAAATGACGTAATAGCCTAATGTGAGAATGTGACACGAGCCTGCATCAATCGTGACGTCTCAATCTCGCGATCTTTTAACACGGAAAAGCTCCGTTCAATTGGGTTGATAGGGCAATGTTGCGCGAGCGCACAACGTGTCAATCACCACTTGCATAATGGAGAAAGCTACGCCTGCGATCTAAATGTCACGTCTCTAGCTATAGTGCCTATGTGATAATACCTATATTTATCGTAATAATAAGTTAGTCATCTTCACAAGAACTTTGTGTCTGTCCGTATATGAATAAGAGAGCTGAGATTTACTTCGTCTTTATCGCATCTGATAATTTGTCTATGAAACGAAATTAGATACGTTTCAATTTCTGTTGCTTAGATTAATTAAAAATTACACAAGTGATTTCATACACTGTGTAATAATGTAGTTAAGTACCTACTCATACAAGCCACGTGACAATAATATAATATAAAAACGTTGTTTCGGTAAGCAATAGGCTTCATATTAAGTCGCACTGTTAATATTCATTGGCTGAGATTGTCGTAGTTCGTACACTGCGTAGGCAGCCCCATACTCCAGGGCGCGGTCGGGCACGCATTAGAGACAATGACATTTGCATAGCTGGGCGTTCCTAACTGTCAACCAGAACATTCACATTAACTAATCCGAAGAACGATAATGAATGCGAAATAGTTTCATTATACACTCATCGTTCGTTCAATTAATTCGTTGAATAAATTTAATGACGCCGAAGCTACAATCGTGTTTTGTTCGTAGACACAAAACAGGTATTACTGGCGTGATGTAGGTACAGTGTAGTGTTACATTTTTTAAATTGAAATCTGTTTAATCCCACATGTCGCTACGTGAGAGGCGTATTAAAACTGTATAGTTTTTTAATCAACCAAGCTAACTATAGTAAATTAATAATATGTATTAGGAAACTGAACCGTGTCCATGAAATTGAATGTTTTTTTTGGCTGTATAGTCTTTTAATCTAATCTAAAATAGAATACGTACCAAATAAAAGGCAAAATAGACTAATAGAATGTTTTATTAAAAGCCGCAGTCACATGCAGCCAGAGCTGATCCTCTCGTATGGTAATTTCACTACGGGAAAAGTGTGTCGTATTTCCAAATAAGGTTCAAAAAGCGATGTTCATTTTGACTACCAAAGCACTTATTCTGTGAATACGTCCACCCAGGAGCTTAGGGCACATTGTACATTCGAGAGGCGTCGCATCTCACCACGAACCACCCGACGGCGCCGCCGCCACCCGCGCTTTGCAATAATGCGCTTACGGCGCTCCATGGTTAGATACCCTCATAATACCATTCTTTGTATACTGTGACTTGTATCCTAAGTCGAAACCCGTGTTACCATCAACAGACTTATTATGAAGGTACAATAGGTAAGGAACAATGTTTTCTTATCCTTTCAGAGTAGAATTAGGAAGGTAAGAAAAGCTTTGAAAGCGAGACATATTTTCTTTTAATAAAGAAAAACATTTTCTTTTAAAAAGAAAATCATTTTCTTCTTTGGTGGCAGCAGTACTAACATAAAACTAGGACTTCATTTTAGATTTCAGAAAGTGCAAAGGTGTGTTGAGAGCAGCGAAAAATATTTACCAACTTAAAAAAAAACAGGCACAACTTTATTTGTTATAATATTGTATTATGTTATATGTTTTAGGTATTTCTCAGTCAATTTTCATTGTTGAAATAAATTATACGTTAATAACTCGTTTTTAAAAAGGTCGTCTAGAACTTTAACTCTCAAAGCGCAAATCCTCTTAGAAACATCAAAAACTTTTTAATCGAATATTTTGCAGGATCCCGATCAAAATGATTTTTACACAAAGTTTAATACCCCTATTTCAAAATGTCAGTTAAGTAGGTACTATCTAAAAGAAAAATATGGCAATGTATCTGTTCGTTTGTTGGACGTCTGCCAAACCACAAGATTAATCTATATTAGCTTAAGTATATTAGTTGTGAAACGGGCACTCAAAGTTGCGGTTATGTTCGGGTGTATTAACATAGGTAACGCTAGTAAATCAGCTCCCAGCGCGGATAGTTTAGCAATTAAAGTAGGATTCCGACCGGTTCGCTATCTTTTCTCTGAACTAATGAGTTAAGACGGCCAGCGGACGACGCCGCACACTCCAGACACTTATCTCCTTGATAAACAAGTACAAATGGGTTACACGATGCTTCCAACCCCTACGGCTCTATTTCTCCTTTAGTGAGACGACAAAACCTTTATCAGCTGGACAAAGAGTTCTCTCCGCAGTGATTAACTTAATGTTTGTTCCAATACCTATAGCACGGCTCGTGTCATAATGATAATGAAGTAACATAAAGAAAAGCGACTGTCGTTAGCTAAGCTCAAGTATCTTAAAGATTGTCATTTTCAGCTTTTTAAAACTAGTTTTACTAGTAACCTAATTGTTAAGTAGGTCCCCATAGCACTGAAGGTTTTTTTTTATAATTAAAGTTATTATTAAATTAAAGTTATTATTAACTGTTGGTACCTACATAATAATTGTCTAGGGGTGACAGCAAGCTGAAATATTTGTAAATGTCACAAAGCTACAGACTGCTGTAGCCCGAGCAGCCACAACACGTGGGCCCTGAACAGTAAATGAATTCTAACACGTCCGGACTTTGTCCAAAGCGCTTTCATTGCTACATATTTTATAACACACGGGGAAAAGCCGCCAAACAATAGTTACTCGTTCACAATAAATACAAACAATGTTTTTTCTTTGAAAAATGTTGAGCTATGGCGACGTAATCGTACCATCATGAGAGATTTGATGAAACTTTTATGGAAAGTAGATGGTATGTTTTTTAAACATAATCAAGAATAAAAGGTCCTTCAAATTAGTCTCTAATGGCATAATTTGTTGATTTTGAAAGTCAGAATAAATTATAAATATCAGGTTATCAATATAGACGTTTCTGATGAATTTATTGGGCAATTAGGACATAGAACCAAGCTGGAACATACAACCAGAACATTATTTTTTTCAAAGAACTAGTTTGTGTAGTGTATGATAGACTTGGTTAATAAGGAACCAACATATTTATTTACTCACAACATTTTCCACCCAGTACGTGCCTGAAGACCTCATTATCTGAGGTGTTAAAATGCAAAAACGGTACAGCCCTGAGGTGGCACAGTCCGCCGCGGAAGTTAGCGGCTACAGCACAATTCAATGGCACAGGAAAACCGCACCGAGCGATGGTGCAGAATGAAAAAGGTCCTTAATGAGTGCTCCCGTTAGATTCATGACTTTATTTATTCTTCATATGGTGACAGTTGAAAAGGAGTACGATATGGAACACAATTTAGTGATAACTTCGCATGGTTTTCTATGAACAAAAAATATTTTAAAATATAGTAATTATATCCACCTCAGTCTACCCGTAACCATGGACGCTGTAAAGGGTCCGAAACGTCGGGATTAATAATATTAATACAATGCGATAAAATCCGTAAAAAGTAGTTTTATTTCAATGTCTAATATTCGCGTGTGTCAGAAAGTTTTTTTTTTTTATTAATTGATGATGATATGATAATGATTTTTTCGAATTTCACACGCGAGATCAGATACACACTCGTATTTAGTTGGTAAGCCAATAAATAACCTGATATATCACGTTATCATTATTTAAATAAACTTGCATTTATCTAGTAAGATATTTGTACCAAAATTCGAATTTGCTTTATTTTAATTCAATATTTTATCTGTTTCAAAATATCAAAATACGTTAGTACCTTATGGATTTTCATATAAATTTAAAGGCTGTAAAGAGCTACTTTCTGTCCCAATATTAGAGTAGTAATGTGTCACTTTCCGAGCAGGAAAGTAAAAATGTATTTATCTAGTCATTAATACTAATAAGGAATTAAGGTAATAATTTAGGAATTTAATTGAATTTAAATATAGAGGAAATTTCGCAAATTATTATAAAGAACGTGTTATTAAATACAGTGACATGATTAAAACGTTGTTATAAAATATAACGAGAATAAAGACACAACGCAGTAATTGTCGCAGTCGAAACCTGCAGTCCACTAAAATATTTAATTTATCACCTTAACGCATCAAGACTTTAACACTTCAAATATAAAAACAGGTTACCTAAAAACAGGTCACCTTCAATCAGATGTGAAAAAAATGTGTGTTATTCTGGTGGTAGTGGCATTGGAGGTATAATATTCTAAGTCGCACGCGTTTTATTAACCGCCAATCCAGTTAATGAGCGTCGAACTTTTTCGCTTAAATAAACATTAAGAAGAGAATGGACGGTGCGCCCGCCATACCTTTTACCGGAATTACGCCGTGGTTAAGTGCTCGCTTTTAGGAAACTATGTCGGAATCACGTTGCACATTGGAAATAGGTGAGATTTCGATAGATCTCTATTCATATGCACTTTTGCAAATTAATTAACGTTTTTCTTTAAGGTATAACGGGGCTGAGCTGAACAGATAAGTGCGAGTTATAAAGCATAATACTTATTAACCAAATACTAATAAACTGAAAATTAAAATGAATTAAATTAACGTCACCTAAAACAACTAAGAACAAATAACATTGCAGAGAGAACAGTATCTCAATGAGAGAGACACGGAAAGTATAGCCGCAACCCGGCGACGAGATTAAAACTTTGCCACTTGAAAGTGCAGTGGTCGCGCAGTTGAAGAGAAATTTACTCGAAGCAAAAGTTAATATAAGCTAAATTTGTACTGTGGTGGGCGTTTTGCAGAGTGACCAGGACCAAGTTCAACCTTTACTGAAAACTACCTGGTTTTCAGCTCTGTTGAAGTCGTTTCAGGACCTGACAAGAGTCATTATAGAATAAACACTGATGACAGAAACAAGTGTATCAGTGTATATTTTATTTTAAAACTAACATTTACTTAACGCCGCGGTACGATTCAAATAAATTCGTAACTTTATTCAAATGTATTGCAATGACTATTTGAAAAAGCTAATTGAGTACTGTTTGCGTTTTTTATGTGATTTTATCTTCTCAAAAGTATGCATTTGAAAGTTTTAAAAAATCAGCATTTATTTAAAGTTACTTCACAGGTGACAAGGCGTTTAGTCGCGTTATCAGATGAGCGTTTAGACAAGCATCAGACGTAATTGCAAATAGTAATCACTTACTGAAAATGTAGTTTTACCCTATTATTAATATAGCATCACTGCTATGTAGACAGATTTAATATACCTACCTCAGCATTTTGGAAAATAAAAAGAATATAGCTTATATTGTTTTTATTCTAAAATATAAACAAACCACCCTGCAAAATGTTTCCAACAACACACCGAGTCGTTTTAAGAGTAATGCATAATCGTAAACATTCATTTAGAGTGGCACTATGGTGTAGTTTGTTTTAAAATGCGGAGAACAGCTCTAGTAGTGCGCGTAAACAGCAACAAAGCTGTGGTTGCAAATGAGGTCCGAGATAGCTACAAACTCGGAAGTTAGTGTAAGCATAAATTAAAACAAGCGTTTACATAAAAAGTTGATAAATGGCCTTCCACAGGCGGTACGACAAAAAAGGGAACTGACGTCAGCCGAAGCGCTAACGTGTTTCATTTTGCGCTTCCAGTCGACATCTGGTCTTTTTCAGGACCTAACTACATATAACTTCATATCGCAACAAGATTGAAATATATTCCAGTACAGTTAAAAGTTTATTTTTCTGGTAAAATGTATCTAATCCCTCCTACGTTTGTGACTTTTGGAAAGGTTCAAGCGGATTTAAGTTAAACAAAACGATTTGTTTTTTTTTTTTGTAGCCAGCCGGCGCGCGACTGGGACTGGAACGGGCGTCCTCAATTCACGCTGCGCTGACTGCCGGAGCACTCGACCGAACGGAGTGACACAACCCCACACAACGCTCCTATGAACATGTTACCTAGTATTTATGTATATAATTTTACAGCTACAGTGAGACTACGTGACGGTAAATTAATGGATCTTTGTCCTTTGTAAACGTATGGCGGCAAGTTTGAGAAGGTAAGATAACATTATGTTAAATCGCAAAATCCCATTACCCTTGCCAACCCAGCAAATAAGAAATAAATTTATTGTATGTATAGATAGTAGGTAGGGTATAAGATGCTGCGGAATGTAATACAAAAGGAAACAACGTTAATAAAACCGCAATACGCCAGCATTAGAGACGACCGAGTCCACGGGTGGAATGCTACGCCTTCTGAAACGCGCAATAAAGCGACATATGCACCGCCGCACATAAACATCTGCACACAACAGTCGCACACTATGCGAAAAACACATCATTGAACCAGTTAGAACATCCTCGTTAAACATTTGGTTACCTACTACTCTATTTTGATGGTCCATTTTTGAACTGAGACCGTGTAACGTTACATCATCTATAACAGAAGTATGCGGTTCCAATCCCATATTATTATTCGGGTTTAGTACCTACCCTAACAATCAAATACAGTCTCACTACTTAGTTCCATTACAGAATTCTTAGAAAAGCGAACGATTCAACTGGCGATTTACATAAAAGGACTAGATAAACGTTTAATTTCTCGTGCACGCAGAACCCTCAAACTACTCATGTACCAAAAGTTGAATAATCCACAAACCTACCCTTTAATTGGTTTACCACAGACCTCTATTAACGAAATAAGATGGGAAATCAGAGTATTAGCATAACAGTGAATTCAATTAGGGTCCACAAAGAGGATTACAACTTTTACAATGAAAGGAAAGTTGAGCGGAGACCCGATTTAAACTAACGTGGAATAATCAAAATTTGAATGAGTACGTAGTTAGTTATAATTAAATTGAACCTTTGTCACTTCCAAATAAATTCAGTGAGGCCTTAATAGAGAGCTTTGATAATGCAAGTACTTATGATGAATAACGAGAGGCGACACATATTGTGAATGCAACCTCCGTAAGAAGACTTGACCTTGTGTCAAGTCTTAATCTTTGTCTCTACAAATATTCAAAAATGGCTATGTCTAGTAACCGCAAAACTGTATATTAAACAGTAGGTATGACGGGCGTGCAAATGCTGTGAGATAATAGCCAATTGTTGGCAATAAAACTACTACCGTACACGATGCAAATTATATTACTGCCCGGAGTCGCCCAGAGAGTCCTGCTCTACTGCATTCAGCCAGATTAGCACAATTATCAAAAACAAGTTATCTCTCGGTGCACCTATTATGCTTAATATTCGTACCCGCATCGGTATTCTAGGTGTATATAAGAGTATACGAAACAATTTATCTTTAAACAACTTTAAAAGCTAGGTTCCGTGTTTGACCTGTAGAGAAAAACTCAATTTGTAATTTGTTTTTGTTTTTCTTACTTTTCCTATCAATTTTCATTGTATAATAATATAAAAGACCAATTTAAAGTATAGAATCATCAGTGAAGCACTTGGCTTACGCAATATTAACCACGTTTTAATTCAAGTCACTCTCGTAAGTTTGAACAAAGCGTGGGATGAGCAGTCGGTATAATTTATGTTTTATATCATGTACAAATTGTCAATAAAACTATCAGATGCGGGAATTTGATATAGGCAAAGATGAGCAGCTTGTTAGTCGGGCGAGTGGATGCAATCAAGTGCACGGTGTGCTCGTTAGACAGGTGTAACGCGTTTGCTTCCGGACACTTGTCAATTAAACGCACAAAGTGCCGACCCGTGGTAACACAATGTACCACATAAATCCTCAAAGTTGACATTTACCACAGAAAATCCGTGTCAAACTGAACAATCTCGATAAACTACTTTTCAACTCTTTTCCAACACGTTTGTACGATAGTAATTTATTACTTAAAGCTGTGGATTGGGATAGGCAATATTCTAAAATAGATTTATTATCATACTCAAAAAGCGTTTAATGCAAAAGGAACTTTAACGACGATCAATCGCTTTCTTCAGACATTATACAAGTAAGATTCGAGGCATTGTAGTGACGACAACGACTTACCACCGCGTTAGGTAAATTCTACGCTAAATAAGTCTCAACAGAAATTGCACTACATCTAAGCATTTAGGTCGCAAAAGCTATGACGTCATAGCTCGTAGTGAAAGCCACGAGTTTCGAACAATACATGTCGCTTGCGCAAGTCGAGCGATCGCAAGGCAACAATGGAGGGCTAATAGAGCCATTCGTCGTTTCATTGCTTATTCATCCACGCCCCTGACGCCTCCGCAGGCAACGCCACCGTCGCGATTGATATCCTCGTGAGTCAAAAGACCTTTATATCTTTACACCACACTGATGTGCAATACAGCATAATACTTTTATCTATGTGCATACCAGTCCGCCCTACTCGAACGTACCTATATTATTTTTCCTAAACTTTACTATTAATTTTACCACCAACTGTCAGAAAATATCGCACTATCGATTCACATTGTTTTTACTTTAAGATTCGTCTGCAACAAAACCAAAATTCTTCGTGAGACGTGACCCACACGTCGATATTATAGTAATTATGTGTTCCATTGAGGTTTTACATACAATGAATAAATATCATGATCTTGAGAATAGTCACACCACTACCTACTACACACCATTATGGGCCATACGCTGCGCTATTTATTACCTCGGTCATAAACATTGTCGCACATACATTCGACTATTAAGCATTCACCACGTCGGTGACCCTGGACCTGCATCCTCCCCGTTAGAAAATATAGGCGTAAGCACAGTTAGCTCATAAAGATTCTCAGTAACATTACGACGCTTATGTTCGAAAGTTCAAATGATTCAATTATAATTGGAGGACCGCAGCCTGGGTTTAGCACAGAGGAGTTGGTAAAATGGAACTTAGAAGAGGAAAGTTGCGGAATCGAATGTAGCGGAAGGACTCGCATACTTATGGCATAACCCGCGTAACGCATGCACACTTATTTATTGAATAAGCTTATTTACATAAACGTTGTTTAACACTTGGCTCGACCTGGGAGGCGAAGTCAAAGTGTTTGTATGTGCTAGATCTTATGATTCTAAACTAATTGATCCTAGAACCTAACTTATTAGACACTTAAACGATACTCATTCGTGCTTCAGAACACTGGACCAATGAGGTAATAATCAAAGTGAGTTATGACCTAAAGACGAACATGGATTTCTTTTTATTATAATGATTACCATGGTCATCGACAGGGCCGAAGCCCCCTTCAGTCATTTTGTTTATTTGAAACGTCTTCAGGACTAAAATATCGAATCAATGTAGACATCTTTGCCAGAGAACTAGGCAGCTAGGCATTCTTATTGGAACTTACAGTTAAAAAATACCTCCCGAGGGATAGTTTCTTAAACTGAGTCGCGGCCGGAAGCTATTTATAGCTATAATAAGCTATTGGAGGAACTAAAAAAAATATTTTTGTCAGTAACGGATCGACAAAATAAGAAAGTAAACCGGCCTTAGGAATCGAAACTGCTCCCCAGTGGCTGTTTTTACCAAACAAAGAGACGTAACGAGAGCGAACGGTGTGAATTTCTCCTGAGAGCCCAGCATTATTATATACTAGGCTGAAGATTGGGATCGCTCAGCTGTGAGCCGTAAGCGTCCCGGCACGACCAGACACTATCCGAAAGGCAACGTCGAGATATTTTATTCATAGAGCAATTGATAAATGAGGAAGGTCGCGCTTGTATCACATTCATTACTGCCTCGCATCTTGCCACGCACACTGTTATCAAAACTTGTTGCCGCCGTGAGCTCTTCTATGCGCCGATCATTTGGCCCTCGCCGCCACCTCGGGGACTTGTTTCAAATGCCATTTGTTGTTGGTAAACAGCTAAACAGCTTATAATTCATTCTGACCGTGGCTTTGTTAGTTTTATTTATGATTTGCGAATGCCTCAGTCGTAATACCAAGTCGGTAAATTATTGCAGATTGTAATTATCATTGGAATGCACCTACAATTTATTATGTTTGTAGTAGCGCTGATCAATTAAAAAAGTAAAATCAAGGAATAAGCTCGGTAAGTAAGTAATGTCTTACAGAAATTAAAGTAAATCTTCATTTTAGGGCACATATTATAAACACGGTTACATTGCGAACCAGTCAAAAATATGACGTTAGAAAATACTTGTTTGTTCACACGCCTACGTGGTTTAAGGTGAAAAATCCCGCCTTTTGTTTAGCTTCGTGTTCGCTTCTAGCATTATATCAAAATATGTATTTTATCTCAGTAACTAGTACTAAGTACACACAATACCGTGACAAGTCACGATAACAGAGTTTTCAAGGAATGGTTAACAATCGTTCAATTTGTAGAGCCCGCGGCTGAGAAGCTCGACAATGGCAGTGCACGCGACCACTACGACTCGACATTCTCATGAGTAGAATAACGCACAACAATCAAGATGTCATTTTTCAACTACCCACGCCGCGAACACCGTAGCGAGCGAACAGCGAGAAATATGGCCGACAACACACGCACAGCCGACGTACAAAAGAGGCGTCTCGGGGATGTCGCGATACATATCTTTTGACTGAACAACGGACGCAACAGTTCACTCCTTCCCTTTTTATATTTTACGCGTAATCGAAAACCATAAATGAAATCTAAACAAATGTAATTTTATTCAGGAACTGACAGTTACAACCTGACGCTGACTCAATATACAATAGATATACCTACACACGTCCTTCATACAAATTTTAGTTACAAGACGTAGTATAATTATGATATTAGACACCTTCTACTATTTTACAATAATTTGAACACTAACAAATTGAACAAGAAAGTAGCCACGTTATAGTTGTCAATACACATGTGTAAAGTAGCTAAATGCAGTGCATGGATTTTCTGCAACGGTCATTATGACAATTCACAGAAGTCAGTATGTTGGTAATTTATCGACTGCAGAAGATGGAAACTTGCGGTCTGAAATGACAGTAATTATTGACACGAACCAACGCTCGAGGCTAAAATCCGCCATCCGCTGCTAAAGATCACAACCGGCCACTAACTCGAAAATTCCACATTCATAACGGAGCAAGCCCTTGGGCACGAACGGAGCCACCGTCGAACCACACTCGCGAACAATCGATGTTCACTGCGAAAGCACTTTGTGGACAGAACTGTGTACTTTGTATAAGGCTTTTTGCGATGCAGTTTATGTATTTTACAAAGTATTAACATGCCGGCGTAATATGCTATCGATGACAATAAATGTATTTAAAGTAAAATTCCCAGTAATATATGTTCCTATATACAAAAGCCTTATAAGCACAGCAGATTCACCGTTGCTCAGATAGCATGGGCTAAGTGGAAACAAATAACACACCGAGGTAAAACAACCCTTATAGGGACAGCTATTGCTATTCGGTAGCATCTTTTGTGTGTGATACAATGGCGCATCGATCGTGCTGGATTGCACGGAAACGTTCAGTAAAACGCTAACGAGTGCCGCGGCAGCAGCTAATTGAAGTTATTGCCGTCGTAGGCCCGACTCCCGAATGCCCAGGTGATTAGCGACGGAAACCATTCTAATGGTGTGTTTCGTTATCGACACTGTTTGCCACTTCATCGATCAACTAATCTCGTCACTATAGGTTGATTGATGAGTTTTGGGATAAAAAGTTAATTCGTCCCAAATATCAGATCTGATAGTTGTTTTAGAAGTTTTGTTAGTACAATGTTGCTCTTACGCATATCAGAGATATTTTAACTGGTGCACCTGGTACAAGGTACCTACTACTAACCGAGCCCAGCATAATTTGTATACGTATATACAACCAAATAGCCCGAAATTAAGATTTCGCATAGGTACTATATCTACAAAAGCTAAAATTGTTGACGAATTCGTCCAAGTCAGAACTACGTGCCACGATTTTTCAAATAAAATATATTTTGATGATGAAGAATCTCTAAAAGTGAGAAGTTATCATCCGTCAAGTGAGACCATGCCTAAGTTACCTATCAGGGATGAGTTGCCTAAGCCACAATACAAGTTGCGACCACAACAACATTTCACATGTGCTGATAATAAAGCTTACTATAATTCTAGCTCAAGATGGGAGCCGCGAGCTCCAAATGATTCCAATTACCATAGTAATAAAGATCAAAGATGCAGTTCACGCAGCGCGCATGCTGTGTATGAGATGGAACAGAGTTCTAAAAAAAATATGAAATCGAGTCAGTTCTGTTCATTCGTTAATATTTAATTATATTGCTAATAAGGCTTGTGTCGCACTATTAGACACCGGTGCATCTGTTTCGTGCATATCGGAACAACTGGCAAGAAATTTGAATTTACGCTACAAGTGTGAAAGAACTCCGATTAAAAAAAAATCAAGAGGGTTTTTTTTTTCTATCTAGAGGGGGAAGGATTCGGAAAAAGCTGTTTTCGACTTTGTTGATAAGATATAGTCTTTGCAAAGTGTGTTTGTTTTGAACACAACCGATTCAGCAATATCCGAAGGTTCCCTATTATATTTAATTCAATGGAACGTTAATGTATATTTATTGAGATTTAGATATGGAAAGTCAAGTCAATTTTTGCATTTTATTCGGAGTGATTTCATGCTAAGACAATATGGCAATTTAATCTTTTCCTTTCTCTGACTCAATTGCGTTAGAAAAAAGTTAAGGCTTAAGATGTGGTATTGTATTTAATTTGAATTTCTTAGACCCTTCAGGAATGATGCGTTGCTGATTGTACTTTAAATTTTGAAGCATCAGTAGAGAGGAGGCTGCTTCGCGTCTTTTCAAGGCGTTTTGTCGCGTTAAAGTTTGTGGCGACATTGTTCTCTTAATTCTTTACTGTGATAGATGTTATTTCTCTTGTGTATAGTTATGCACATTGATGCTAGTTTAGGTAAATGTTTTTTTTTATTTAGCACAAGAGATGCAACACGCCACAAACTGTCCCTTGGCCAGGGACATGCCTCACGTGCGGTGTAATTATATTTTCGCCTGAAACTGTTACTTCGAGGTAGGCACTAGGTAGGGAAATGTTTATTTCTTCTCTATATGGATAACACTGGAAGTATTATCCATGATGGTGGGCGTAGCTGATGTAGAGGTCGCTACCAGGAGTCAGCATAAGACTGGCTGGTTTAAGAAGAAGTAATCATTTGAATTTGATTGTAGAATGTTTAGTCAAAGTGATTAATGGTTGTCAGTGAGAATTCCCTTGACCTTTGAAGAATAAAGTCGCAGAGTACCTTTTAACCGAGAGTTTCTTTGAATAAGCCTCCTATGATCCCATCAGGATCCTACAGTACCTACCATTAGCGTGTAATTTCTTTAAACGCACATAGATTTTAATAAATACAGAAAATAATAAATGAGCTATAATCAGATTCTTGACGATAAAGTAAGTAAATAAATACTAAATTTGAAATTACTGATGAGATTTATAAACCAGTGGAACCGGGATGGGTGTAGCCGGGAGATGCACAAGATTTACACCGACCTTATTGTTGAGGTTCTTCAAAAAGGTCAGGTGCGTAGTACTCGCAACCGGTGTGTGTGTGTATGACAAGATGTATGAATGTAGACGAAGCAGAAGAAGTAGAATCCTAGAATCGTATCAATTGGTGTTATTTAGTTTCTGCCTACCCCTATTGGAAAAAGGCGTGAGTGTATAATTATATGCATAAAAATATCAGTCCACCAAGCGAAAGGCTTTCTGGAATCAATGACCCGACTACTAAAGTATAATATAATACCGTTTTCCTTTTTGTTTACGGGGGAAACCTTCAAAAGGCTTGCCGGGCTACGGGGATTAGACCGGGGAGTGTGGGATTCTTACCCACTAAATCCACTCCGGTAGCCACCGTCAGCACATGGAGGAGGGTACTGTGTCCTCTTAATAGACTACCCCAAAAACCCCCATGCAACAGGACAGGGCACAACCCTGGGATAATATAATACCTATATGACCCATAAGTATTTTAATGAGGCTAGCATACCATGAACAGTTTGTATAGTAGTACGCCAAATACATATAAACAAAAAGTATTTGACGAGTGTTTGTGAATCATTTTAATTTGAACCTTATGCCACTACAACAAGAGCACCAGACGCGTACTCGTAATTCCAAAATTATAATAAACTATCAACATACCTGTTAAATGATTCCCAGTAAATTCGAAGTCATCGTCTTGGTCCCAGTGTTTGAGTGATAAGTTGCCCAGTGGTGTTGCGTTCGCAAACTCCAAATTAGCGAAGTGCCAGTCAAGTATTTGTCTGTCGCGCACCGACAAATACACTGAACTAAAAGATATATTTCGTATAAGATTAAATGAAGAAGAATAAAGAATTTAAATAGTGAAAAAAAGATCTAAATTTTATAAAGAAAATTAATTGAAAGAACTATTTCTAAAATAAAACAAAAGCGTAAATATGAACAAAATTAGAAATGCGAAAGTAACTCCGTCTGTTACGCTTTAACGCCTAAACCGCTAAACCGATTTTGACAAATTCGAGATAGATTGGATCTTGGAGGACATAGGCTACCTTTGTCTCAAGCAGACCTTTGGAATGCGGGTGAAACCGCGAGCCACAGCTAGTAAAGTATAAATAATTATTCCCATAGACATCTACTTCGAAATATTCAAAAAACAAATATGGAAGCTAAGGCAACTCAACAACAAGCACACTGAAACCGGCAACGGATTGCTACGATAGAGTAAAATAAGGAGGTAAAAGCATTAGAACAATTTCTGGACCATGTGTTCTGACTTATGCAACTAGAGCCCGGTGGAGCTTAACAAATAAAGAACAAAGAGACCAGGTATACTTAACCGCTTTGACCAAATAGTCCGAGTCATACGTCGCTTTGATAGTTCAGATAAAGTTAACAGATAAGGATTGACATTTTATTGTAAGGATAAAGTGGACACTTTATCACTAATAAACGCAGGATCAAATTTACTACATACCTCGGAGGATTCGTTTCCAACTGCGCCAATTTTTCTTCAATAGTAGCATTTGTAGAGACTAATGTATCATATTCATTACACAACAAGTTCATTTCTCTGTTGAGTCTGCGGAAATTGAACTCTTGCAGGATACTTGCATCTCCCGTCACACCTTTATCTCTCTCTACGAGCAAAGCATCCTTCTCGACTTTCATAGATTGTAAGAGTTCTTTCATATCGGACATTCTGCAAGAGGGTTTTGACATAAAATATTATATTATACAATTAAATTATAAATACAGGAACTTATACTTTTTTATGTAGCCTCTTTTGTGTCCAAATGCAGGGCAAATGCCTCCCCTATCTTAGTCCAGCGCTCTCTATCCTGAGGTTCTTCATACCACGTTAGCAAAACGCGATCAAGATCATCTCCCCAACGTCTCCTAGGTCGGAGCTTCTACTACATAATATAGGAAAGTATACGCATGTAGCCGATTTATTGCGAAAGCCTGTAGCCTGAAAACTTGACTCCTTAATCATATTCCGTATTATGCTGGAGCTGTTCAGTTCTCGCTTCGTCCAAGCAAACATACTGACAAAGTAAGCGTGGCAGATTGAGACATGCCTCAAACTTTATCATGCTTGAATCGTACAGAGGACAAAAAAGTTAGGTATACAGGTAGCTAACGACATGTGTTTGCCAAATGTGTTTTGCAATATGTGTAAACACGTAACTGTTGTTAATTAACTTTAGCGTTTACCCTTTAGCGGATAATTATTTATTACGCAATCATGTCAAAACGCAGATGTCGTTCGTTGCCTGTATACCTCACTTTATTGTCGATTGTCGATAGATCTATATAATAGACAATCTTAGCGATAAAAAATATACTACCTTAGAATAGTGTCGAAAATTAGTCAACTACCAGAGATGCTTATCGAACCATAACTTCTAAAGTGTGTTTGTCTTACTACTTACTTGTTTATATTGGCTTTCAGTCTCTCTTGCAATGTAATAAGCGCCTTTAAATGTTGTATCTAAAATAAAAGTTTATAATTAAATATAGGTAGGTCCCAAGATGGAAAAACAATGTCAAAATCAAATGTTTTTATTTCAATTAGACCATTAAATAGGTCTATGAATTCACAACCATATTATGTAACCTTTTGGTTAACACTAATAAGTTTGAGTAGGTTTGATCAAGGCTCTTCTACAGAAGGCAGAATCTTGAACACAGCATGCATCGTTAGGATGGATCTTATTTGTAATATCTACATATTATACAGTTTTTTTATAGTGGCAAGTACACTAGCTCCCCGGCTGAATGATAATGAAAACCGTATCAAACTCCGTTGCGTAGTTTAAAAGATCTCAGCGTACAGAGGGACAGACAGCGGGAAGCGATTTTGTTTTATACTATATATAGATCAGTGAGGATAACAGTGCTCATTTTGATTTATTATTAATCGAATACCTGTTTATGTTTCACATTCTTCTGTTGGAGTTTAATAACCCATTCCAATGCTTGGCCGAGAGAGACAGGCGTGTCGTTGTAATAGTTGAAATCGACTTGATGTGACAAATAAGATGTAGCATCCAGAAGTCTGTTAAATTCACGCTCCACCTGAACGACAAACAGAATGTGTAAAAGGTCGGTGAAAAATATGATAGCTAGCACGGATCTTGAACGCTTGGCTAAAGAGTAGGGATTGGATTTGCGCATGAAGAACTGAGAACCAATGACGACTGGCGGTCATAACTCGTCGCGTGATCCAATTACTTAACCTCTTGACCAACACAGACGTCTATAGATGTCAAATTAAAACGATCGACGATGCCAACCACGGTATGGCACGTCAAAAATAGCACTTTTTTATAGTTCAAAATAAATATACAAAAATATGTTGTTTTTTTTTACCTATTATTAGATATTAGAATTTGTCGCTTGGCGTAGAGAACGTAGATTTTCGTTGTAGACGTGGCGGTCAAAAGGTTAATAAAAATGTGTCGCCTCGCCCGCCCTGGCAGCTCAAGTCCTACCGCCAAACATACCCAATAATTCACTTCTGAATAAATCACAGATGAAGTTCAGCGCTCGAAGACGAAGATCCCGGTCACTATAGCTATTTTTTTATTTATTTTTTTATTATCATATAGCGGCTTAAGTATCACTGCGACCGCAGTCGGTCTATTGTGATCGCCACTTGTTGCATTAGAGCTCACCGCTAAACCCTGCGGCTACTATAAACTGCAGGATTGAGCTCTTTTATTTCATCTGGGCTTACGATATGTTTCCCTAGATGAACACTGCACTGTGTGTATTAGAGAGCCGCATTCTCCCAGGAGATGAAGTGGCGTTTCGTCCGCCTCCTCACAACGCCGGCAGGTTCGCGTGTCGCTCAGCCTTAGGTTGAACATGTGCTTGTTTAAGCAGCAGTGTCCTGTTAAGGCTCTCGTTACAATGCGCAAGTTGTTCCTATTTAATGCTAGGACAAGGTTTGTGTGCCGTTTATTGTAGGCGTCACTATAGCTAAGTACACTACGTTTAATAATTTGAAGTTGTACGAAAGTTACTGCGCACTATTCAACTTTACAAAACAAATAGCAGAGGGCGTGCTTGATCAAAAGAGAGAGATCGTGGGATTATTATCAATTATGATCTAAACCGAATGTTTGATCAAGCTACATAGGTACCCAGTTGTAAGCTTTGGCCTTCACCTACCATTTCATCTTTATGCTTAGGCACTTGGTTTCCAGTTGCTTCATACAGTGGACACTTTTGTTTGATTTTGTGCAATTCCATATTCATTTGTACAGATAGTGTAGTCACTGGGTTACCTCCCAATCCTGTCACAACCATTGCTCCTGTGAACATGAAAGGTAGCCTGTTCATATTCAGTAATTTCTAAATAATATACTGATTTAAATGCAGTAGTGTTCATAAATTTAAAACGTAAATCTTGTGACACATGACCTGGGAGACAGATTTTAGAACTAATCTTCTCTTCTACTTTTGTAATCGTAAATGATTGAGAGTGATTGCTTAGATCATTCAAAAGTACATCCAAATATCTGGTACTTAGAAAATAAATGACTATACCTCTTGCAATAGTGGTTGGTTGCTTGAATACTAAAATACTACTGAATACTAAATAATTTCATATTATGATCATGTTTGAATTTTAGAAATAATCCATCAAATATAGCGAATAGCAATGTTCAATTACCCAAGTCGGCAACATAAGGTCCTTTTCTATATGTTACAATCCTGCCCCCAACTCTATCTCTTCCTTCAAGTATCACAACTTCACAACCAAAAGATAGCAGCTGTCGGGCTGCAGCTAAACCAGAGACTCCTGAAATAAAGATAAATATCAATATTATTACTAATATATGCATATAAAACCAAAAGACCAATGATCAACAGACTACTACTAGACAACAAGAGACTATGATTCTCTGAGTTTGTTTCGGCGTTTCTTCTCTGAGGTTGTCAGCTAGAAAATATCTTACTTGCAGCTTAAAAAAAACATGTAAAATATTAACTTGTAAAAGGGTCTTCAAAAGATCTATTTACAGAAATCAATCAACCGATTACGATAGAATTTGATTGCATCCTGGGGACATTTATGCAAATTTATTTCTCAAAAAAAAAGAGTAGTTGGGACACCAGTGAAACCGCATACTAAACTTGAAATTTGGTTCATTGGTATATTTCCCTTACAGAATGGACATATAGTTAATAAAAGATTTAGGAAAATTACCAGCATTTTTATCAAGACAGATGACACTGAATTGATGCAACGCCCATTGATATAAAAATATGCATGTCAATAATTACACTGGAAAGTAAACTTATGGAACATGTCCAGACAGAGATTGGGAGCGACTTTGTTTTATACTATGTAAAGATGTGTAAGAACAGGCGTATACAGCTGAGCTTTCGACAAAGTCAAACATGTGCTTAAGTACAAGATTCCTTTGTCTCTCAAATCTAAGGTATTCAACCACTGTGTCTGATCATATTAGCAAACTCTGGGTCACTATTTGGAGTACATGAAAATATTTGTAAGTGAAGTTTATACCTGCTCCAATAATGATCACTTTTGGTCTCTGCTTTCCTTTTGGTGGATTTGGAATTGGTGTAATACGCTCATAGATGCCATAGTTTATAAAACCGTGTCTCTCTAAAAATGCATGAGTTCTCATAACTAATGCAGGATCTCCATTGTATGGTGGCTGTAATTATAATAATAATATAAATAAGAGGATATTTACTCAGCATCCTCTTATAAACTACTAATGTACATTACTAACTTTGAAGAAGCGATAAGTACCATAATAAAGAAGAAAGAAAACAGTGCTTCGTATTTTGGGAATATATTTAGTAATCAGTAGAAAAATATAAATTGGCTAGAAACAGTATAAATTATAAGGCAATGTCTAGTGGTTCTAGTGTCGAACTGCTTATCACAAGGTTATGAGTTTGTTTCTCACAGGGCACAAATATATTATGTGATGAACATAAGTGTTAGTGTTTGTCTGGCTGTTTTGTATGTATACAAAGTAAGGTACTTACAAATAAAAGTACAAGCTGTGCTTAATTTGGGACTAGATTGTGCTGTAAAAATATCCCAAATATTTATTTTATTTATTTATTGGAAGCAACATTTTCTAGACATGACATGCATACTACTGAAATTATATGAACTGCTTGAATAAGAAACTTACTTCCACTTTCTGAACTGCAATTTCTTGAGTTAATTGTTTCTTGGGGTCTTCAAACCATAATTTCAATATACGATTCCTTATTTGGATAAATGCATGGCTTGAAGCGCCCTGCAAATCTGAGAAACACTCTGCTTCCAAAGATGACATCTTATCAAAAGGCAACCGGGATTGAAATGCTGCTCCTTCTAAGCTGTAAATATATTATTTTATTGACTTATAATCTTCATAAAAATCTTCATAACACAGTAAAACAGAACAAGCAGGATTTTCTTTCAAATAAAAAGAACAAGAGCTGGTCATAGAATTGTAACCTGCAAGTAGGTAAATGACCAAGGGAGGAACCAATTTTAGTAGGTAAGTAAATAATAATATTGTTAAGGTGACTTATCTGTACCTGTTAAGCATTTCTTTGTAATTTATTTCCTCAATATCATCATTTTTGGCATCGTCAGGTTTTGTATCTTCCTTGTTTTCTTTTGCATCTTTAAGGTCGGCAGTACGACTCGACGACGACTCCCGCCTTCCACCAACTGATGTAGGGCTTGACGACGTAATCTTACTCTTTTCTGACTGATCAGACTCAGAATCATCTTGTTTTAATTTCTCATCCAATTCCCGGGTTTCAACCTACGATCGATAAACATAACCTTATCATCAAAACAAATTTGAAATACCATAATGGACCACTGATGGGAATGAATAATTATATTTTACCTTTGCACGCTTCCTGCGACTCATTTTTAATAACAAATAACTTAAAACCACTTACTCTTACTGAAAAAACCTACGAGACAAGCAAAGAGTTAATTACAAAATTACAAAACAAACTGACTGACACTCCTGTCCTCTTGACAGTTGATAGACGGTAGACAAAAACTGTTACAGAAGTGACAATGACACTTCAAGCTGATTAGCTGACTTTTTTTAGTTTTCTCTAAAAAATTGTGGTCGGTCGCCACATTGGCTCAAACAGGTGCATTAGCTTAAGATGAAAACAGGGTACGTAGGTTGTATGTATTTTATTTGTATTATTATTGCCTTTATTTATATTTATACATATTTTTTTTATTTTTAAATATTTCATCGTAACATAATTATAAAAAAAAAAACATTTAAAAATATAAAAAATAGAAACCCACCGGCATCGGGAGCAGGGTCCAAGCTACCGGTGGTCAGGGCCCCAGAGAAAGAAACCTCCTAACGATACGGGCCGTGTCCAAGAGTACTGCTTTCTGTATCAAGCCTTTGATCCAGCCATCCAACGAGAGCCTCCTTAGATGTTGGTCGAGGCTCTTGGCTATAAGGCCATTGGCTGACACAACGATTGGTACAATGATTGCTGAATTCACCCCCCACATGTCGACAACCTCGTGTGCCAAGTCGAGATACTTTATTTCTTTCTCTTTCTCGGCTTTCACGAGGTTCTCGTCATGTGGTACAGTGATGTCAACAATCATTGCACGACGCTCTAATCGATCTATCACTACAATATCAGGCTTATTGGCAACAATAGTCCTGTCTGTAATGATAGACCGATCCCAGTACAATGTAACATGACCATTTTCGAGAACTGGGTCGGGCACATACTTGTAGTACGGTACTTCCGATTCCACAAGATTGTATTTCAAAGCGAGCTGCTGATGGATAATCCTGGCCACGAGGTTATGCCTGTGCAAGTATTCGCCGTTAGCCAGACGCGAGCAACCAGAGATAATATGTCGGATAGATTCTCCCGGACGGCGGCATGCCCGACATATGTCAACCGTACCATCTTTCACGATATATTTCCGATAGTTGTTCGTCATCATAACTTCGTCCATAATTGCACATACAAAACCTTATTATTGTCAGTTCCTGTGTGCTTAATAAAATTCATCCGATAACGATAAAAATTGACTGTGTTGTAATACTTGTATGTTTATTATAAAAAGAGGAATAGTAACTCATGCCGTGTACAGTAGGTATCCTAAATGTACATACATTCAGTCATTATACTAACTAACTGTAATCGTAAAATACAATTCTACCAGCTAAAATATATTATGCGTTTCAAATAAGAATAGGACTGACCTCCAGCCATCTTGTGACGTCATAGCTGTCAATTCAAACCAACTAGGTAGGGTGAGCAAAACAGATATTTTTGAAATAATATTTTTTATGTATTCAAAATATTCCACTGATTGTTATTTAGAAGAAAATTAGACCCGTGTTTATAATAAAACTAAAGTTATCGTTGTCTACCAAAACCAAAAAAGGGGAAATATTTCATATTTCCCCTTTTTTGGTTTTTATTTTCGATTCATTTGACGTAGTTATTTTTTTTTCCAATCGTCACCGGTAATTGATTTAATAGTTTCCAGTGTTAGATTCTCAATTTGGCTTTCTAATTATTGAACATTGGATTTAAATAACAATTATAGGGTGGCAGCTTCAAAACTTCAAAGCCATGGGAGTTTAAAATATTGTCTATATTATAGTTTTTTGGCAGATTGTGCCTTTTTATTAACTCGGAGAGTTCCGAATTTGGTATTATTGCTTATAAATATATTGTGAAGTTTTAAAATTTCAAAAGATACAATATAGTCGGGGTGGGTCGTTAGAAATACAGAGTCTTAGTCATTAGTCAATAAAACTTTTATGAGTACACAGGACACATTGCACTACATTACCATTCCGCCATATTTTATAAACTATCTTGAGAACCAATCATAATCGTTCTCATGCGGTCGGCGCCGGCCGTCTGATCGGCGGCGCAGAGCGCATGAGCGACAAAACGTTCCGATACACAGCGCGGCTAGCGCGAAGGTGAATATCGCCGGCCGTGGCACCTTACCACGGCCCTTACGTTCAAGGAGCAGCTTATGTTCGGATATCACCGCTACAACAATTAATTTTCTTTGCAAGCTGTACTTTTTTGACTGATCGGGGTCATTCGAGGTCATTGACATTCCTATTCTTATTTGAAACGCATAGTACTTTCGATATTAGGGGAGACGATATAATTTATTATCTCCAGACATCCCCCCTACAACATTAAAAAGGAACGATGAATGCAATCCTGAATTATTTAGTAGGTTATGCTGTTTGAGTCCGAGTGTCTCGATTGGTGTTTACAGATCTACATCATACCTACCTAATTTCAATGAAAATAAAACATTGGAATTGGTCAAAGGTTTTTTATTTTAAATTAATACTTATTAACAATAAAAGGCTTTATTGGAACAGAACAAGTACTAGCACAATAATAGTTCGTATAATTTTAGAACGATTTTCTGAAATGGTTATATAGAGGCCCTTCGTCGGCATAGCCAGCAACTTCTTGGGGAACGATTGAGCTTTCGTCAATGCTACCACAAGGACGGCACATGCATTCCAGAGGAGCTTTGGTAGTGATCTGAAAAAATATATAATTTATTTTATGCTAAGTTAATAGGTGCAAAGACATTTAATATTACACTAGTCTAATAGCGTCCATTAGCTAAATGTGTACATAATCTCATTTGGAATTAAATAATTCGTTATTCATTGTAACCACGGGTGGCAAAAATACATTTTAAGTACACACATAATCTGGATGTGGCCTATTACTGTTCCACTGCCACTATTCAGTAGCATTTACAATAACTTAAACATCTCCTAAAAAAGTATCCATTTCTATTGACTCAAACGAAACAGAGACGCGTGTATTGAATTTGAAATCGGAATCCATAAGAAGCGCGAGAAGAGGTTCTAATTACAAGGCAGTTACTTTACTTTTCTCAGCATATTTTTTACCTTTCTTAACTTCCTATCTTCACTTTTCGCTTTTGGGCAAAGTAGAACTACGGTGGCTTCTCGTTCTCCAGATTCTTGGCAACAATTGCAGGTACGTTCCATTTGCCAGATTTTACTACCAGATACCTAGTAACACATTTTTAATTTTAGTTACTGAAATACTTATGCTACATAACATTTTTAGGTATTTTGTACGAACATTAAAAGCCTACATATTTTTATTACCTGAACATAACTAGAGCACTTGCCAATACAAGCAAATGAGGGTATCGCTTTAGGTATACATCCTGGGTGTTTTAAAACGTGAATCACAGGTGTCATCTGGCATTCCTGGCCTTTAGAAATAAAAGGTAATCAATAAATACCTATCTACATAAATAATTATTTTATCCAACAACAATTATGTAATTACGACAATGGCGAAACAATTTACCTGGAGGTAGCTGCACTTCTACTGATTGTGCCCTAACTGGTTTATCTCGTAACTGATAAGCAGCCATGACCACTAAACTTAAAGTTATAATCTCGAAACGGAACATGTTGAATTGAAATAGAAATTGTATTACATATGATGTCTCGATCCTCTGACGGACGAAACAATTGTATGAAATCTCAGCAAAAAGCGACGGCTTATAAAGCCGTTGTGCATTTAGACCAAGCGTAAACTCCTGTAACTTTACAAGAAATTCATTTTAGTGAGAACAACAGAATCCCTGTACACCCAGCTGCGCTGACAAGACTTAATCGACCTTTAAATGGATACCCAGCAGGAGTTATTAATGTATATCATTAGCTAAGTATAGACGATTATTATTTTAGAAATATAATTGATTAATAAAGGCCGACTACTGAGAGGAGTGTTGGGCTCCACCCATTTTGGGTGACCTACTAAAACGGTGTACCGGGGTCTTGACTGACACACGTCCTGACATCCTGCCCTGCCTTCAGAGGATAGTCAAATTACTCCCGTGATACAAATAACAAAGGCATCATTGCTTCAAGGAGCAATTGGTGTGACGTCTAAAGTCAAGTCACTAAAACAAATTGGTCTGTCGTAAAAAAAGCACTATATGAATAGCGCTGTCTTAGATTTGGACAAGTGTTTTACAAAAATATGAATCCCATACGATTTCCACATTTCTAAATACCCGTCTAACATTTGACCTGTACGTGTTTTACCTATGAAAATATAATTACACTTGGTTGTCGAACCTTCGACTTAGAGCCAGATACCACAATATCTCGTCGTTCCCTAGTGGTTCTAAACGCGATTACACTTCGCTATAGGTACTGGCTTCAATTCGCAGGTCGAGCAAAGTGTTATTGGGTTTTTCTATGAAATTCTCAGTAGCAGCTCGGAGTTTAGACTTGTGCCCGGTTAATGGCAATAGACCATGTGCCGAAAAGCTATTATATGGGACCTAAACCTTCCGGCGAACAGCGGTTGTATATTGGTACACCTCTGCCTCACCCTTCAGGGAATACAGGTGTATGGAATTTTATGTTTGGTGTTTGAATAAGTATAGCTAAGATGGGTGTAATCGGCAGATCTATTATTCTAGGCCTAGTCGTGAAATAGAATTATTTTTAGAACCTACTTATATTATTCTTTAAGTCTTTCCTCTTTAATTTAATTAAGCTCTTGTCGGTCTCCACTGTTCTTTCTCCTCTGTACCTTCCTTCTGTTTGACTTTGTGATACGATACTACGAGATGCGCACTTTGCCCTTCACATGTTTTATAAAGTAGTGATAGCCTAGTGGTATGACCATTAGACTGCCAAGTCGAAGTTCTCGAGTATGAATCTAGGGCACGCAACTCTGACTTTTCGAAATCATGTGAAGCAAAATATCGTGAGGAAACCTGCATGCCTTAGAGATTTTCTCGACTGCGTGTGAAATCTGCCAACCCCCACTAGGCCAGCGTGGTGGACTATAGCCTAAACTCTCTCATTCTGTAAGAGGAGATCCATGCCCAGCAGTGGGACACTATATGGGTTGATGATATTTTATAAAACTGCCTTAAGTATTCTTCTTTCTCGATTTCTTTAAATATTGATTTCTAGAACTGTACTCATGTGGGTACCTACTTAAGTTGTCATATTCTATCTTAACAGTTATTATACTTACTCCTCAATTTTTTCCTTCCCATCTAATAGGTTTTCTCTAATCCTAATTCTTTTGGGCTATATTTCCAGTAAATATGGTCTTGAATAATGGAATTCCAGAAGATGGTCCTAACAGATAGATACGATCTACTCTGGTGCCAAAAACAGAAACCAATTGCTCAATATTTGAATATACCTATACCCACTTCACGTAAACGATTTCGGATGGTTTGGTCGATGGTTTGGTCGCGTAACAGCGAGCCTGACAAACTGTGGAGCCAACATCATCGCGGTCATGGTACGATTTCGACGAGCAGTATTTGTATATACCGGTTCTGTCTGAAAGTGGTGATGGGCTCGGCCACGCTGTCCGTGATACGATAGCGTGTTCAGAGGCCGCTTTTAACGGTCTGTGTAGTGCGAAGAGTTGTAGCCACAGTACGTTGCCTGGAACCAGGTTTAGTAAAAACGCTATTACACAATTTTATAGGAATAATTTTAGAAAACTCTTTATTCAAATAGTGAAATTCGCTAAAACGAATCAATAACTTTCCAAAAAAGTTTAAATATTAATCATCAATTGCGGCGATACTCTAAAACCTACTTGATCCGTAGACACCTTTGTTGTCTGTATGTGTAGTATAATTTAATCATTTTTTAGCAAAGAAGTGCCTTATCTTATCTTAGCAGTGGAGGCTGGCATGGCCAGCAACACTTCGACCAAAAATGTGATCTGTTGTGTTGTCCCCAGCATGGTACATTCCTTACTCTTCAAAGACGTGGTTCATGAAGGCGGCTAGCCCACTAAGAGGAAGGAACCTGTAGTCCTCTGGCTTCGGGTATCCGTTGCCGAGATGACTCATTCATTTTTTGGAGCATGTCGTTTGTTGTAAAACGCCCTGTAAGAGCTCCGACGACAGCTCGAGCTTTGTCCCTTCTGTTGTTGAGTATGAATTTGGAGATGCGTGTGGAGCTGCTGCCGAAACATTTTTTTGAGTGCTCTAGCTATTGCACCACTCTTCTTTGTGTTTTGTATCGGCATAGTCCTGTAACGCCTTCTTGATGGCGCATGTTGGTAGTCCTATACATGGTTCTGGTATTGACATGGCATTTGCCGATCCGGTTCTAGCTAACTCATCGGCCTTCTCATTACCTTTAATGCCTGCATGCCCTGGGAACCAAACTAGTCGTAATCTGTTCCTGCGGCCTAGCTCATTAAGAGTTTTTATGGCATTTAGAACCAGCCTGGAGTTGACTTTGCAGGAGGTCAGGGCCTTGAGTGACGCTTGGCTGTCGCTTAGAATGTAGATATTTTTATTTTCTACATTCCTGTTTATGTTTTCATTTGCGCATGTGATAATGGCATACATTTCTGCCTGAAAGACCGTAGTGAGTTCTCCTAAGCTGTTCCAGAGTTGGAAAGATTCTGAGTAAACTCCTGCTCCAGTACCAGATCCAGTTTTTGAACCATCTGTGTACCATATTAAGCTATCAGTGTTCGATGAGAGCCCTTGCTTCCATTCATCCCTTGTGGGGACATAAGTTTTGAAGTTCCTAGACTTTTATTGACGTCATTGCGTCATTTATCATATTAATCTTTCTTAAGAGCTCTTCGAGTAGGGCTTTCATTGCTTCAGTTTTAATGAAGTGCCTACTTATAATATTAGCTTACCTATGTAGACAAGCGTCATGAATCAATTCAACCATGAACCATGATAGTAATATCGTACTGGTTTGGTAGTGGGATCGGCTTATGCACCAAGTGTTGCGAATTCAATCCCCACACTGAACAAACACTTGTATGAGCTACATGTAGATGTTCCAGATCTGGGTGTTTGTGTAGGTTTGTAAAACTCTTGTTTGTAAAAAATAAGAAATTCTCAAAATCATCTAAAAGAAGCAGTCGTAGCCTGAAGTTAATTAAAGTTTTAAGAAAAATTTAAAACCTTGTCCAGAAAATTGTAAAATTCAAGAAGCTGGAAGTACTGTTTCTATGGGATTGTATAATTTATTATGACAAAAAAGCAACATAGTTTCATGGAAACGGTTTATTACATAGCTATCAAAACTGTTTATTTCAATTAAACGTTTAAATTTGTGTCCGTCAATTGTATTATTTATTAATTTATTATTATTAGCTATTTCAACCGCATCCCAACGTGTTTTAAAATTGGGTGTGGGTTAGGTGTGAAGGAGTAACAGATAAATAGAGTTACTGTCTCAATTATAATATCAGTAGGGATGTTTGTAAAAACGGGAGTCTTTGATACTAGAGCTTGTAATGGACTGGGAGCTGTATTTACAAAACTGCTAAAAAGGTACTATTGAAAAAGACAGAAATTACTTGCGACTATTCCAATGAGGTTCCAATAGGGAAGAACCGCCACAAAGCGCCGCTTCGGCAGATAATTATTTTCTTTATAAGTGCTAGTATCAGCAATAGGTAGATAAAGGTGCTTTAATTTATTATCAAGGCATAGCAATTATACATCGCTATTCGTATTGTTGAGGTTCCATTATAAAAAATAAAAAAATACATTATAAATAATCCGATTATAAAATAAAGACTAGGTTTATTTAACTTCATATAAATTATTTATTTTCAACAAATGATTAATTGTTCTAAGTTTATTTACACACACATAGGCACCGATTAACTTGAGTATATCTAAAATTAAGACCTCTTATTTTATTTTTATAAAAAACCTTTGACCGATTAATGTTTCTCTATTCATAATAAAATATAATACCTACATAATTAACATACAAATATATCTTAAACGTATTATATTTTAAATCTAAGTACAAGTTATATCGCTTTTCAACAGTCCTAGCAATAAACGCCAACAGTTTTTCTCGTACACTTTGATAGTGTTTATTGTATTACCGAAGATTTTATCGGCTGAAATCTCCACATTTGTAGCATTTGCAATCATCTGGCTCACGAAGACGCACTTCCATGATAGCACTCTCTTCATCTTCTAGCCTAAGGCCATCAGGGTTGTAACAGTGTGTGAGAGTGACCAACCTTTCCCGCAAATAGTTTTCCCTGCAGCAGAAACAATCCTGCAAATACAAAAAGTCTGATAAGTAGATATAACTTACAAGTAAGATATTCTGAGCGCTCCATCTTGCTGCTGTTAATCACCATAAAAATATCGTTGAAAAAAATTTTATTGTGATCTAACGCAGACCATGAATGCTTGAACCCATGACCTTTATTTTTGAAATACCTAAAAATGGTAAAATAAAATGCTTTCTGGTAAGATTGCTTTTACCTTCGAAAATCCGGTCGGAGCAGAAATAGATGGTCGCACTTGACTACTACACATGCCCTCGCATTTGTTAACGGTAACTTCCCCACTGCATGATCTTAACAATCTACCCATATCGTCGTATTCCTCTGAAACAATTCGAAACAAATTAATTGTTAAATAACTACTAATTCACGTTTTTTAAATACAATATATTAATTTCTGTACCAAAAGTAATAAATTTTACAAAGTATATAGTTACCCTTTGTAATATGTATTTCAGTTGGAATCGTTTCACAGGCTTCATCTGCTGCACATTTTAAAATGACTGCGAGTAATAGTTGAATTGCATAAACTGATAGAATTTTGGAAATCCCAGTAGCCGCCATTTTAAAGGTAATATTTAATTTATTTTTTACTATGTATGAACCTGCAACTGTGTCTTAAGCTGAAATATAATTTTTCCTTGCTCTGTTGCCTTTTTATATAAACCCACACTACTATTGTACGAGGGGATGGGGTGAAATTGGAAGCAAGATTTATCAGCGGGTCAGCAAAGACATAATTGAAATATCTTGTAAACGTAAGTGGTGAGTCATTTTTGTGATTGAGAGTATAATGAGGCGGGTTTTTGAGTACCTAGGTACGTCCATCGTACTATTATTATTACTTGATTTCCTTGGTTTGCTTTTTCTTTTTTATTACCACTCTATAATACCATATTCGCATTATTTGCACGTTAAATTGTAACTTGGACTTTCTAATTATTAATAATTCATTGTTCACATGCATTTAATAACTTAAATAATAATTATTAGGTAGTTTATATTTTATAGCTAACTGCTTGACAACTTAATACGTGTAAATCGTGCAATATACTTCATTAACAAATATCTGTATTTTTCATTTTTAATCCGTTTAATTAATCTATGACAATTTAATACCATACATTCCATATGAACCTTTGTTTTGTAGTTCTTTCTTACAATGTCAAAGTCATGAAGGCGTAGACCGTAGACGCGTAGACAGAGGAATTCCCGTAGACAGAGAAAGTAGAAACCTACGGGAACGGGAATTCCTCTAGAGCCCGAGATTGGATTTTTCTTTCTCTGTATATGTTTAGCATGCGATAATGCCACATAATATAATAAAAAATACTACTGCCTGATTAAATTTGTTTTTACAAAAACAGCCATCTTTCGACATTTTGATACGTTTATAAGTTTATATTAACTAAAAACCTTTCATTATTTTACATGTTTGGGTACATAATAACTAATTTTAATTCATATAGAAACAGAAATATGTAATCTTGATTTTCTAGGGTGAAAGATGACTGCGAAACGATTTTTTTTCTCATAATCGATAATTCGACTTTCGTATTTTCATTTTCGAATCGCCTTGACATGATGCCATAGTTTGACTTTGACTTTGATAGTTTTGTGAATGTAAAACTGACAGCAGACTGTCACTGAACTGTGATTTGTGAAGGAAAGGAAAGGAATACAACCAGAAAGATACCTCCTGTCAGATTTTGTCCTGTTGGTTGGGTAGTTGAATTAAACCGAGATATAAAGGATATTTGCTATCGTCGCCTAACGTAAAATCTAAAATGGTATTTGATGAAGATTGTATTGTGCTCCTGATTCTACTATTCTCATGGGGAGAATATCTTTGGGAGCTATATTTGTCTCTACGGCAGGTACTGTACTTAAGTATCTTGTTTTCAATTTCATTAAAGGAGTTCATTATAAAAATACGACTAATACCACTTTCTAGCTGCTATATGTATCTATAGGATATTTATACATTATTTCAGCTTGTTAGTGACATTTATTGGAAAAGTATAATTGGTCTAAGTTCACACAAACACTGCACACACGCCGTATTTGTATGTAACAAATGACACATAGCGATAAGCATTAGCTATTATGGGTTAAGCTTATCGCAATGCAATATAACAGCTACTGGTTTATGCTTTAATTCCAACACATCAAACATTCTCTTTTTACTTCAGCCGGGTTAATCAATTACCATCATGTTCTGTAATTTGTTATTATATTCAAGTTGTTTGTTGCAGTTAAATATATACAAGACAAATAATACCATACCTAATGATTTGAAGGAAATGTTAAATGAAGAATCATTCAAAAAGGCTCGGCTCTACGGAATTGATAAATCTCAGTTCAAAATAGTGAAAGAGTTTTACAGTATAGCATTAACATCTCTGATTTTATATAACCGGTGGATATATGTTGCATGGAATAAATCAGAAAACATTGCAGCTAGTCTTAACATCAGTCCAGAGCGAGAAATTCTAGTCAGTTGTGTATTCATGACATTTGTAACATTGTTTAATTTTGTTATCAATATGCCATTCTCTATTTATGCAACATTTGTATTGGAACAAAAACATGGTTTCAACAAGCAGACTGCAGGCTTCTTTATAAAAGATCAGTTTAAATCTTTAGTGCTAAGTCTAGTTATTACTCTCCCCATAATATCTATAGCAATATTTATTATTATGCTTGGAGGAAACATGTTTGTTGTTTGGCTGTGGCTATTTACAACAATGACTACATTTGTATTGTTGACAATATATCCATCCGTGATAGCTCCACTATTTGATAAGTTTGTACCACTACCTGATGGCTCTCTAAGAAAAGGAATAGAAAATCTAGCTTCAAGGCTTCATTTTCCTTTGTCACAAGTCTACATTGTGGAAGGATCTAAAAGATCAGCACACAGTAATGCTTACTTCAGTGGTTTATTTGGTGCCAAGAGAATTGTGTTATTTGATACATTATTAGAGAAATTTGATGAAGAGAAGAAAGTTACCACTGGATGTACAGACAGTGAAATATTGGGAGTCCTAGCTCATGAGCTTGGGCACTGGAGTTGTAGCCACATTTATAAGTCTATAGCATTAACAGAAGTGAACTTGCTCTTATTATTTACTGCATTTGGAGTACTATTCAAATATTCCATGTTGTATACATCTCTTGGCTTCCCTGCTGGGCAAGAACCAATCATCATTGGGTTAATTGTGGTGTTGCAGATGATCCTTGCGCCATACAATTCAATTTTATCTTTCTTTGCTACTGCAATGTCAAGAAAGTTTGAATTTGAAGCTGATAACTTTGCCGTTTCATTATCATACCCTAATGAATTAAGGTCTGCTCTGATTAAGTTAGGTAAGGATAATTTGGACTATCCCATTTACGACAAACTGTATTCGTCTTGGTACCACTCACATCCAACTTTGTTACATAGAATTGAAAATATCAGAAACCAAACTGCAAATAACAAAAGTGAATAATTTCTATAATATATATTTAGAATGTACAATTTAATAATGCTGATGCATTTTTTAACAGTACAAGTAAAATATACTTCTGTGTAATTGTCAATTGCATTTTGCAGTATATTCTAGTCCAGTCTTTCTATTTTTCTACACTTCAATCGTTATGCACACAATGGCTGGATTTGGTCTAATAAAAGCGTGGTGTTACAAGTTTATTTAATTATCAATTATAATAGGTAAAAGTAAGTTTATTCCACAATAGTAAACCAATGTATTTTTAAGCATAGGTAAGTCTTCATAAATTAAAACATAATAATACACATTGCACAAAATAAGTATGTGCTACCCTATTGTTGTGTTAGTGAAAACATTATTGTATTTTCATTCTATAATAATTTTGTGAGTTTACTTAATTGTAAGTATCAATATTATTAATTAGGTACCGTGTGGGCTTGTAACACCTGTATACCATAGCATTTATTTCAAACTACCTACATATTACCATAGTTATTATGATTGATGTCTACATATTATGGAATAAATACTTCTAGGTCAATAGGAATCTGTAATAAGTTGTCATAATGTTTTTCACAGCAAAAAATGGTTAGTCCTAGCCGTTTTTTATAAAATATTTTATAAAAAATAAATACCAGTAGTCACAATGCTTTTTTTTCCTCTAGTTACTTGCATGTAATTTGTAACTTTTTATTATCTCAGTTACATTATGATAATACCATAAGTGGTGAGTATCGGAAACCCTATTCAGAAAGGTCAATAAACTATTAGAAAAAGGCAATTAGATTATACAATATTATGATACCTCATTATTTTATTAAATAAGTAACTTAAAAATAATCAAAAATTTTCAGCTTGCTCTAAAGTGTGTGGCAGTGGAGCATCTTTTGTTTCAGGCAAAGGTAATACCATTAAAATTTGCGCAAACGAAATAACAGCCAGTATGATCAATGGAAGATCCGCAAATATGTTATCCAAAGTGACGACGGCGGGAGCAACCATGGAAGCGATACGAGCAAACGTAGTCACCCCACTGACACCAACATTACGTCCAAGGGTTGGAAATAATTCTCCGGAAAATAAATATAACGCTGGTATCGTACCCTGAAAAATATTCTAATATTATAAATGTGTATAGTATTTTGTGCAATGTATAAGCGAGTGCGTGAGTTTCTGACGTTTTATAATTTTAAAATTGGGTAATAATATTTAGGCCCTTAAAAATTTTACTACTGACAAGGGCACCTTATAAAATATTGTATATCCAGGACACTTAATAGTACGCTTATCTATCTACGCAAACTAAATATGTATAGTAGGTAAGTCAATTTTGCACTTCGCTGACTTACCGCCATTCCTGCAAACCCTATTCCAGCAAACAATAGCCTCGGCCAGTCATTTGGATACTTGCCCCTAGGTATCAGCAGTATAAAAACGAAGCATGAGGAAGTAATCAACTGATATATTCCGACTGTTGTTTTCCTTCCAACTCTGGTTATTATAAAAATGCAGGTCAGTCCTCCCAGTGTCGAAATGATTCCAGTTAATGCTACAGCTGCGAAAATGTTTCCTCCTATTGATCCTAAGTACTGTGAAAAGGTATAAAAAGCCAGTCCAGTACAAAACCTGAAAGAAGATAATTTTCTTTTCTGTGTTCTGTATAGTTTACCTAATTTTAAACTATCAATAAAATACCATTTCATAAATTTCATACCAATTCATTGACAGCAACATCGTTTTTAATCGAATGTTCTTCGATTTCAAGAAAGCCATGAAGCCAGGATCTTGCTGTTTTTGTCCTACATGTTCTGAAACTATTCTTCTAATGTATCTTAAACTAATATGCTTTCCATTCTGTCTAGTAATATCCTTTAAAATTACTGAAATTGAAAATAAAATTTCTTTCAATAGTGCGTTTACAATAAAATAAAACCTACATGCAAACATCTCGGATCTAGGACAACTAGGTATCTGTAGGCCGTACACATATTGACTCCGTACGGAAATCGAGCCCGCGACCCGTATCGCTAAAGCAACATCACTCCGCTACTGTGCCGATTGCACCATAAGCATGCTGTGATATCGATATCGGAAGATAAAATAATTAATCATAATTGTTAATTAAAAATCTAGCAGACGTCCTCGAAGCCAGGATTTCTCAAAATTATAGCCCCACTCGCCGCTGATCTAAGCAGTTTGATAAAATGTATGTCTATGTAAATATGTAGGTACTCATCTTAAAATGTTAGGAATATCTACTTATATTAAGAAATGATTAGGTATGGTTTGGTCATTAATAAATTGTCGTTTATCATATCTCAAGTTTTGTTCTACAACTCCCCGTAAAAATGAATCCAGATAAAATTACGTGTCATGGCTTAGGTGGTCGAACTGCCTGCTCGTCGCATGATCTAATTTAAGTACAGAGGCCAGCACATCAAGCTACCATAATCTGTCAAATTTCTTTGATCGATTTTCAACTTTAACACAAAACGATAAGGTTCATATTCAATTGGGAAAAATGGTCAGTTTTGGATAGCTGGGCCTGCTGGCGTCTGTACCTACTTACATTTTCTTGTATATTCCATTTTTATGTAAGGCTCGACGCAGGGTTATTTGAGTACTGGGAATAACTATAATCAATAACCTCTGAGGCATGCAGGTTTCCTCACGGTTTTTTCCGTCACCTTTTATACAACTGAATTAATTATTAATACGTAATGAATTCGAAAAGTCAGACGTGCGTGCCTTGGATTCCAACTCAAGCCCTTTAACATGGCAGTCCATTAGTCATATCACTAGACTATCACTACTTTTAAGGAATAATTAGAAAAACACGAATAACACCGCGGAACAAAGCGGTCTAATCTAAATATAAAAAGGGTATTTTGTTTGAGTACTAAGTACAAATAATTACGAGCAGCTCTTTCCGTTTGTCCTGTCGCTATTAACCATCTCGGTGATTCCGGTACCCAAAACCAATAAAATATGAATAATGAAGAAAGAGTCGCCAATGCGAATTCAAGTTTTCTCCAATCTCGCAGCCAATACGCTAGTCCTGCCATTATAGCATTGCCAATACCAAAGGGCAGTTGATAGATCACTGGAATTAAAGTACGCCACTTCCCACTCACTGCCTAAAAATAAAACCAATTTAATAATACAGATATAGTGGTCCATAGAGTAGCATGTTACTTCCGTATAAATACAGCAAATTTTGCGTACCTCCATACATATAACGAACGATATGATACCAATACCACCAGAAGCTAATGCTAGAATAAACCAATTAACTAGAAATATCCAATACCACGGCATTACGCTAGCAATGTAACTAGCAATCCCCTGTATAACTATTGCAATCATAAGAGGTAATTGTCGACCGTATTTATCTGCCCATATTCCGAAAAGTATACCTCCCGTTAATATGCCCCACATCATTACACACTGGCACATCTGAAAGAGAAATATAATAACATTATTATAATACCTACCTATCTGATGTCAGTGGTGGATTTACCAGGTTGAGTAAGCTTCAGCCTAGGGCGGCAAATTTGTGGACCAAATCAGTTGGGCACATTACCTATTGAGCAAGTAGCATACATTACTGTCGTTCATGATAGAGCCTATACTTGAGAAATGTGTAAATCCGCCACTGTATGATGTATTATTGCTTTACAAGATAATCATTAAAAATTGTTACCTATGTAGGTATAAGTACTCACGTGAGTAAGCCAATGTCTGGAGCATACTAAATTCCAATCAGATGTGATTGTACGTTTAAACAAGGACATGTCGTAAATGAATTTTTTACATGGCACTAGGGGTATTAGCGTCTTGTCCATGCTTGGGTCAATTGCTAGTAAATCCGGATCAAATATCAAACATGGATGCTCCTCCACATGCTAAAACATTTAACTTGTCTATAATAATTTGGTTAAAGCACTGGCCTACCATTTAGGTAAGTAAATAGGTAGCTACCTACCTTCCTATTCTTTCGAATGTAGGTAGAAATAATGTAAAATGTAGATGAGAAATTGATTAATTATTTAAATTAATTTTTTAACACTAGAAGTCTTGTTCCATTTACATTCGAGACCCCTTCGTGCCTCGGAGTGCACGTAAAGCCGTCGGTCCCGGTTGTCATACGTAGGTACACCTATGACAATCGTCAGTAGTAGTCGGAAGCCCTAAAATCCTAACAACCAGTCTATCCTCAGGATATCGGCATTACCTAGAATTTGGATTGCGGAGATCTGATGGCATTCGTTTCGTGTAACATACTGGTATTCAGCCGCATCTGGTTAGACTGGAAGCCGGTCCCAACTTAATTGAGAAAAGTCTCGAAGAAAGAAAGGTGAAGGAAAACAAGGACCTACGAAAACTACTACAATGACTATGACTAGGTACAATAAGCTCACGAAGATGTGGACCCGCAATTTCCCGACGGAATTGATTTCTACAATAATAAACCATGCCTAAAATTGTAATATCTGATTAAATCTATTAGAGCCTAGATTCCTTGTCATCATGAATATATATTATAGATAACTTGGAGTTCCGGCAACCATTACAGTAAATTGAGGAAATAACAACAAACAACAGTTTATCATGCTGGAGATTATGCATTTTTTAATTTAGAACCCCTAGCAATTCTCTATTGTGAATCATAAATGTTAGATCAGCAGGTTGACGCATTAGATATTATTAATGTGAGTTTCTACTAAGTTATACCTACTTACTTTGACTCCACTCTTGGGGTGTATTTGTTTCAAATAGCGCCTTAAGGAAGGTAGATATATGTGAAAATAATTTTCTATAGGTATCTACAATAAAACTACTTACTGGTGAACACATTTTTCTCCATTCTTCGTCGGTATACTTAGCAAAGCTAGCTGGTTTTTGACACCAAAAATCTTGAGGTGGAGCCATAAATATGATATTTAATTGGTACCAAGCGATAGGCAATTTCAAAATGGCCATCAAGACACTCATTTTTAGCTGCCATCTTCCAAAATCACCAATTATTGCTGTCGTTACGTCTTCGGTTTCGTGATTTGTTGAATGCGGATTTTGTATTAGGTGTCCTAAAATAATTTAAGCGTAGTTATGTATGTATAATTTTCTTTAAGTATCTTAGTATAGGTTCATATCTAGTGTAACTACCAACATATTATTATGATGACTACACTACAACCACAACACAGACGTTGTCCTGTCCAAATTTTAATATCTAAATCACAAAAACTCCATAGAAAAATGCTTTTTCGGGCAACTTCTAATAATATTACGAACATAACAAATCGGTCCAGACCCCAGCCGTTCCCAATAGATATGTATGTAGCATTTTGGATAGTTTGTAATGTTAAAATAATGTGGCTATATATATAGGCTTTTTTATCGGCCAGGAGGATGTCTTCGCAGTAATGTAGATAATTATAATTGGCGTAGAGCTAGCCAGAGGAGAGGAGGAGCCGAAAACAGTGATATGACCACTGCACTGCCAAGTCAATGGTCTCGAATTCGAATCAAAGGCATGCACTTCTGACTTTTCGAATTCATGTGCGTATTATTAAGAAGGAAAACATCGTGAGGAAATCTGCATGTCAACCTCGGTATGTCAAGTCTGCCAACCCGTAGTAGGCCATCGTGGTGGACTATAGCCTAATACCTCTCAAACTGAGAGGAGATCTGTGTCCAGCAGTGGGTAATATGGGTTGATGGTGATAGCTAGAGAAGCTGTACGAAAATAATAGCAACGAAATTGCAAAAATTATATATTATTTACCCCTCAAACCTTTCCATAACGGACCTATTTGAACACATTTATCTGTTTTATACTTTGTCATTATAGGTATATTTTCTTCGGAACGAGTCATTAATGTTAGTAAATTTTACAAATCATAATTATTTTTAAAAAAATATATAAAATCCATCTGTCCAACTTCACATAATGCCATGTGAGATGCCTCAACGATTTTTGATAGTCATCAAAGAGTTCTTTCTTTGGATGTAGATAAAATAGGATACGTAGGTACCAAACCTTTATGTAGGTATTATTAGAACCTCGTACCAACACTAAAATACCATCAAAGCCTAAACATTCTAAAAGGTTCACATTTCAAGAGTATGTTTTACCTTATTCATCATATCAGCTTCAGGAGGTCCTCTGCTAAACCTAGGCCTTCCCCATAGACTTCCACAATGACTGGTTATAAGCCGCCTGCATCCAACGATTGCCAGCGGCCTTTATCAGGTCATTATTTATATTATTTATTTATCCGTCCATCTCGTTGGAAGCCGTCCCGCGCTGCGCTTTCCGCTGCGTGGTTTCAACTCGAGAACTTTTTGCATTTGCACCAGCGACCATCAGTTCTACGAGCTATGTGCCCCGCCCACTGCCACTTCAGCTTGCTAAATCTTTCAACTATGTCAGCAAGTTTCATTCTTCTACGGATCTCATTTCTGATTGATTGCGTAGAGAAATATCAAGCATAGCCCTCTCCATAGTTATCTGAGTGACCTTGAATTTCCTTACGAGACCCATATTGAGCGACGAGCACTGGTAACACTGGATAAAGACGTTTGTATTCAGGCACTGCGGTATTGTTGACGAAAAAACGTTGCGAAGTTTCTCGAACGCTGCCCAGCCGATTCGGATTCGTCGAGTACCTAATCTCTTTCTCGAAGTTGGACCTACCTACCTAACAGGCCTCTATTTTGTGGCAGTGTTTAAATAATAATAATAATATTTTGGGACATTTTACACAACACCATCTAGTCCCTAACTATAACTGCTGCGTCCTGCAGTACCAGTAATGCTAATGCCGCTCTACGTGTCCTGCATTAGATACTCTATATAAAGCTAGGAGGTTGTAAGTAGAGTATATTGCAATTTGTAATTAAGAGCCATATCACTCTGAGGGTCGAACGGTTAGATCTTTGATTATAAAGTATATAATCAAAGGGTTAGACTAGTCACATTGTGAATTTCAGTTCCTTTGGTTAGAATACCTACCAACCGAACATCTGTCGATCTTCATGAAGTTTAGTTAGTTTTCAGTTTTAGCCGAAAGGTGTATCGTTCCGGCGATTTTATAGTAGGTATTTTATGTTTTGTTATATTTTATAATGTTTAACTTTATAAATGGGCCTTGTTGCCTGACATAAATGAAATAAATAGGTACTTAGTACCTAGTTGTAGGTAGGTAATTAAAAATATCATTTTTTTACTAATTATTCCATAATAATATCCGTAGTAAATAACACTAAAAACTAAAAAGTGATGAGGTTAATGATGAATGAATGCAAGTGAGATTCTTTCTACATCGTAAAAGTCAATTTTTTATCTGGAACGCTAAAACGCTACACAATCTGTATGGTTTTTTGGGGTTCAAAACGTTAATTAAATCATCAAATACAGTGTTGTTCAGTTTTATTGAACATTGTTACAACATGTCCATTGCATGAGACGTTCTATATTATTATTAACATATTAGACATGCTTTACGGATAAAAAAAAAATTGCGTGCTTTGTTAATCGTGGTACGGAACCGCACAAGTGTAACCCTAATCAATCTTGGTCTGAAGTTTCATATCATGGCTCTGGCTGTCAATGATTGTAGACTTGTAGTAGTTGTAGAATGTAGACGACGACTCGTTCCGTACGTAAGTCGTACCTGCCTACTCACGTCACGAATATTTTGGTTCTAAAAGAACGAGAAATGGATTTTATGGTTTAGTTTACGTTTTATTACGTTGATAAAGTATTTTACAGTGAATGTACAAGTGTAAAAGTGGTATAAAACAATGCCTTTGGCTAACACCTCCGATCCTTGGCGTATGCAGAATGTTGGAGATAACACGGTATATTTAGAATTTTGTTTGCGTATTAAGGATATCTTCATTATTTACTATAATATTGTTTTAAAAAAACTTATTATTGTTAGCGTATCTTGGTCGAGGTTGGAAGTCTATGTGCTTACAATTTTATCAATTCAATCAAAAAATACTCTGTTACGCCCCACCTGGAAAAATTACAGAATTTTAATTGGATGAGATGTAATTGTTTAGGTATCCTTGTGAGCGCAGACGATTTGGAGAACTGGTTCCTAATTAAGTTCTTATTACTATAACAAATCCAGGAAAAACATAAAATCATGTTATGTCAATTTATAAGGAAAAGTCATATGACACAGCATTACTATTTATGATTCATTTACTTTTATTTAGACATTATAATGTTAAAATGTGTTATGCTGTGAATAATAAATTGATCTGTGTGTGTAGTGCGTGTGAAAGATTTGGTTACAAAACAAAGTGCACACTTGTAATATTGTGCCCAATGAGTATGAAATTGATAGCAAATATGAAGCAGGTACTGGAGAATTTAGTTTGAAATCAAAATATTTACTTACATTGGTATTATAACAACATTAAAAAAATATATTATTATCAATATTTAACTACATAATTAATTCCCAGTGGACAAGACATTGCCATATTTTCCCTGGTGTTATACCTCAGTTATAATTGTACTTATTTAATTTTTAGCTTGGTACATCTGCTCAGCCAGCAAACAGTCTTCCAATAGTGGTTGAAAATTCAGCAGAGTCTCGTCAGGCATCCACAACTGAGAGCTTAGATACTTCTGGTGATATAAGTGAAGAAAGAGAGGTGGAAATACAAGATGTTGTTAAAGAAGGACATGAAAAAGCAGACCCATCACAATTTGAATTGCTCAAAGTTCTTGGAGAAGGTTCTTTTGGAAAAGTATTTCTAGTAAGAAAAGTTACTGGTGCTGATACTGGCACTCTTTACGCCATGAAGGTTATCTAAATTTTATATTCATTGTTTTACTAACCTGAACAAACTACATTTTGTAAATCATCTTAATGTAATAATTACTTTTAGGTACTTAAAAAAGCTACATTAAAAGTAAGAGATAGAGAGCGTACAAAAATGGAGAGAAATATTCTAGTTGAAATGGGCCATCCATTTATTGTTAAATTGCACTATGCATTTCAAACAGCTGGTAAATTATATTTAATACTTGACTTCCTACGTGGTGGTGATTTGTTTTCTCGGCTCAGTAAAGAGGTAAGTTTATAAGTACCTATTGTTTGTTTATGAATATGTAAGCAATAAATAAACCATTACATGGTTTTTATATAACAATGGATCATTTTATTTATCTCACAGAATTTATCTATTTTTAGGTGATGTTTACTGAGGAGGATGTAAAATTTTACCTAGCTGAACTGGCATTAGCATTAGAACATGTACACAAGTTGGGAATAATATACAGGGATCTCAAACCAGAAAACATTTTGTTAGATGCTGATGGTCATATAGCTCTTACAGACTTTGGCTTGTCAAAGCTCCCTCCAACTAGTGATAAAGCTTATAGTTTTTGTGGCACAGTGGAATATATGGCACCGGAAGTGGTTAACAGGAGAGGACATACATTTGCAGCAGACTGGTGGTCTTTTGGTGTACTTATGGTATGTTGTTTTTTCGGTTATATAGCTGACTGGGATTTTTTATTGCTTGCTATACATTATTAATTACATATTTACATTTTTCAACAGTTTGAAATGCTGACAGGCAATTTACCTTTCCATGGTTCAACAAGGCATGAAACCATGACACAAATATTAAAAGCAAAACTTGGTATGCCATCAAACCTTAGTGAAGAGGCACAGTCTTTATTGAGGGCATTATTTAAAAGAAACCCACAAAATAGGTAAGGTACAACTTTACTAGTTTTTTTTTAAACTGATTGAAAGTGACAGATTACTAAAGAGTGCAAACCACTTTCCCTTGAGTGAAGCATAGTGCTTATACTTCACCTATGAGGAAAATAAAAAGTATAAACATAGCTGGATATAATAATTAGCTATGCCTTTCTAAGACTTGGTGTACAATCCTACCATAGCATAACATACTATACTATATTCTTAACATATATTCCCCAAAGGTTAGGCAGAAGTGCAGTAATTAACACCTAAAATTCGCCAGTATGTTTAGGTCCCTTGTAACAGGGGGCCCTGTTACTTGAAGTTTGGATTTGCAAAAACAAGCTGCTATTGAGAATTTCATAGAAAAGTCCAATAACACTGCAGTCTAGCAATTCTGCTAACGACCACTAGGCTTATGAGGTTGTTAAGTAGTTTAATATAATTTAAAAAATAGTCAAAAAGCTTTATTATTTTTATGATTTTTCGGGATGTTATTAAATAGAAATTATTTATTTATTAGGTAATTCACTAATTACCTAATTCTGTTTTGTGTCACAAAAAAGTAATTAATTAAAATTCCGCCACAGAACACAAATTAATTATAAGTTTATTCTACTGCTTCGGCTGTAGTATCACAGGTTACACCATTAAGGTTTGTTATCATAATTTAAACGAAATTGTATTATCTTTTTGTATTTTTTTTTTAACATTTTCCATGCTAAGATCTTAAAGTTTTTAAACAAAGGAAAAATTCGACCGCGGGCAGGATTAAATATAAATAAATATAAAGACGGTATGACCGCTAAGCCACCGCGATGTACCTAACCAGAAGACGCAGGTTCGAATCCTGCCCGCGGTCGAATTTTTCCTTTGCTTAAAAACTAAGAAATTGTATTAATTTATTTAGTAAAATTTTGAATTTTTTTGCTGTATGTATCAAAATTAAATATTTTATCAGTATTAAGAGCTTTTTCCTCCCAAGGTTAGATTTTAATTCTTAGTCACTTTTCAAGTAGGTGAAGTAAAACTTTATTATTCTATTTAAAGGTTGGGAGCTGGGCCCAATGGTATTGAAGACATCAAGAACCACGAGTTCTTTGCAACCATAGAATGGGATGCACTTTGTAGAAAGGAGGTATGTTTTTACAATGGCTAAGTCCTACTTAATTTCACAGTATGACAAGGTGCCACAAAAATATGATTTGTATGAAAATGAGGCTACGAACGCATTCATTTCCTAAATTAAAATATATTTCAGTAACTGACATAATTAAACCTTCAGTGTAATCCGAGGTTGAACGTAATTATTTAGTTATTTAATTTTCCAAAAAATAAATCAGGTTAATTTCAGGAAATCAGTTCCAATTTACGTTGTATAATAGTAAAATTTACTTGTAGGTAAGTATATAAATGCACTGTTGGCGTTTGCGTGTTAAGCCTCTATTTTCTAGGATCATGCAAAAATGCAATAACCTAAATAGCAGACTGGGTTGGGTGATGGTGATCACTAGGCACACAAGACAGCAGTTATGTGCATTTCCATGCCAAAACCCTATAACTTTTAGCTTCCAGTCAATATTGCATATTTGCAATAAAATTACCATTATCGGAAAGATTTAAGACATGATGTCTCCAGACCGAGAAGAGAGAAACCGATGGGGCGTGTTGAAATCTACCCATATTGGGTTACCTACCGACTAAAACTACATTTATCTTCCGCAACACCAACAGTGGTAGACCACCATCATATACCAGCCCTAAGCTAAGGCAAACTATCCGCACAGTCGCGAAGACCGATTTCGACCCTGCTTTTGTCTTCATGCTTGTAGAGCATTGATTAACAAATTGCAAATTGATTCTTTTATTCCATGATAAAATTGAGCTCTTCCATTACCATGACCGTCTTAGTTGCTTTCCCAAACAAAAACTTTGCTAGGGAAATTGTGAAGGCCTTTTAAAATAGAGATTTATTGAGGGAGTCTATACTTAATTTTATACTATTTTCTCAAATGCATGCAAAATTAAAAAATGAAATCCGATGAGGGTAAAGGTAGCAAAGGACAGTCATCAGTAGGTAGATTTATGATAATAAACTAACTTTTTTCTGTATTGGCTCTGTTTCCGTTAGGTAGTGCCTCCATTTCGGCCGGCCGTCTCTCGGGCCGATGATGCGTTCTACTTCGACTCTGAGTTTACGTGCCGCACGCCTCGCGATTCACCGGGTGTGCCTGCTTCAGCGAATGCACATGAATTATTCCGGTAAGATTTTATCATATTATTTTCCAAAGCGTGATCTCACACGTGATACAAAAGTATTTTAGTCATAAACGAAACATGTTTTTTTTTATAATCAACAAAATAATCGATGGCGTAGTTTTAAAAGATTTAAAAAAATATAGTATTTAGTTATAATTAAACATCGGATTATATGTATTTGCATAAGCAAAATATTACGATATTTATAGCGATATTGCATAATTTTGTAAATCCTTGCCGATCGTGCCCTATGTTCGAGTCATTATAAATATTAGAAAAAATATTGAACAGGCGGACCCCTCCTCCCCTTCCCGATTCTATATCGGAAAAAGTCCGTAATAAATTAAATGCTCTGTGTATAAAAACACGGGACTTTCAGCAATATAAAAAATTACACAGTCGAACTCTGCCTTGAGCTATCTTCTGAAATGGCTCTTTATTTCCAATTTTGTCCAGTGACTTAAGTTGACACGGACGGTTAGGTGACCAACGTTACAAGTTTACGGTATATTATACTGATTGATTTTATTACCAAAATTTAAATTTAAATTGGCATTTTAGTGTAGTATACTTGATCCTTTTTAAAGTATAATATACCGTTTATTTTCCCAAATAAAATAAAAATAAAATAAAGTAGGTATATGTATATGCCATTTTGTTAGTGCATATTATCTGATGTCTAGTATAATGAAACACGGATGAGTATCGCATCGGATCATAATAACCAAAAACACACCTGATTGAAACAGGTACGACGTCCAATTTCGTAGTCGGATATATATGTATGGACTGCCTATTCAAATTAAAATGGACAGGGTAAACGTCTTCCGATAGAAAAATCTGACGTCTGTTGTCTCCTTAAGTTCAACAATAATAGGTAGGTATTCATAATAGTCAATTGCATAATTTGTTACTGTATTTTATCTTTTCACATAACATCGAATCTGAATACCTTCATGGATTGTTGAATGATAAGATAAGCACTATATTGTCATCCATTTAACCTTCACACAACAAATAATCGTAAACGTATTTTTCAGCGGTTTCAGTTTTGTGGCACCGTGTTTACTCAACGATGATACGAACAAAACGGTTACTAGTCAGAATCATGTGGCACAGAACAATAAGACATCAACTGAGGAGTTTTGGGCTGGTTTTGTCAATAGGAATAACTTCTTTGATGAGTACAGGTAGGCATGACCAAGTGCCTTCTTTCAGGGTGTATCGTATCCATTACAATTGAGGTTTTGGACCTTCGGAAGATTCCATAATAAACTTTGTCCTGCAGATAGGAAGATTTGTTTTAGGAAAGTTGAGATTATAAACCTATCAAATTACATTTTGTAAAAAAAATTGCTCTTACTTTAGGAATAAAATATGCAAAAAAAATGTTTTCAGTTAAATTGTTTGAACTGTTAATTGCTCCCTCTAAGTAATTGTTGTTGTTAAATAGTTTTCACTCAAAAAGTTTTAGGTACGTAATTTATTTTCTTTAGTTCAGATTTGGACATAGAACATTTATAATTTTATTTCAGGTTAATGGGTGAACTAGGCACTGGATCGTTTTCAGTTGTCCGCCTCTGTGAACACAAAACCTCAAGGGTGCAGTATGCTGTCAAAATTATGGATAAATTACAGTATGATCCTCGCGAAGAAATTGAAATACTGTTAAGGTATGTTAAATGTTTCAAATTAATACTTAGTTCAATTAGTTATTTCTTATTATATTGCATTAACGCGTGCTCAATATTTTTAAAGATATAAATTTTAGAAAGCAAAATTCCATTTGACGCAGGATTCGAACCTGTACCTACATTAATATTAGTATTTAAAATTCATCATAGTTCATAGTTCAAACATACAGGCAAACTGTGGGTGTATTTAGTAAGTATACCTTAAAATGCTGTGCATTTAATTCTAATAAAGTGATTATATTTTAGATATTATAAGAAATAATGTAACAGCTACTGGTCGTCCAAATAAATAAATACCTCTGCCTAACCCTTCGGGGAATACATGTGAGAGTATGTAATTTAATTTTTAATAATAAAAACTAACGTTTAAGTACGTACACGCCGTTGTTTATTTTTTCAGTACGAGGCCTCAATGACCTAGTACCTCGAACTTTAGAACCGTTAGAACTCAGAAGCCCTACAAACTATTAATATCGGGTCAATGTGGCGACAGTTAATCAATGAGTTTACGTAATAATAAGTGCATTTTTATATTTTGTTAGAACCAGTTAGAATACAGTTCATCTTATTCGTTAATCTCGTAAAGCTGTGAGGTTGAAATACTTTTTGAAAAATTCTCCACACTGATTATTTTAATTTATAATCAAATATTTGCAAAACGTTTCAACTGTTAAAGTTCGAAATGTTTTTCTATAGATTTCAAAAAGTTTGCAAGCATTTTCATATCTTCAAAAATATCGATATTAACTTATCACTTTGAAAATTTTATCGTAAACGGCAACAAATTTATCGGTTGTTAAAGTTACGGCACAACTGTAATGACCGATAAATTGGTTGCCGTCACCTAAATAATATTTTGTTTGTATTCTTTCAAATTTATAAATATATATGACGACGTCTGTGGTCTAGTGGTTCGAGTACCGGACTGCTGATCATGGGGTCGTGGGTTCGATTCCCACAGGACACAAATATTTGTGTGGTTAAAACATAAGTGTTTGTGTTTGTCTGGGTGTTTCTATGTATTATAAGTATGTATTTACAAAACAAAAAGTATATAAGTATTATATCCATTGTCTAGTACCCATACTACAAGCTCTGCTTAGTTTGGGACTAGATGGTGCTGTGTGAAATTGTCCAAGAATATTTATTATTATTTTATAGCACATCGATGTTTGAGTAGATTTTATTAATGTATTCTCACAGATACAGTCAACATCCGCATATAATAACATTACGCGGCGTCTACGAAGAGGGGGGTCGCATTCTCGCAGTGACGGAGCTCTGTCGCGGCGGCGAGTTGCTCGAACACATCACGCAACGTCGCTACCTCCCGGAACACGAGGCAGCACCCATACTGAGGAATGTCCTGCACGCCATACATTATTTACACAGACACACCGTTGTGCATAGGTACGACACTTATGATAATTTTAATTGTAAGGAACTGAGTTGCAAACGTGTTTTATTGATAGTTATATAAATATGGTCTAATTAAGAAACCTGAGTTGTACTTTATAATCCTTTCGTCTATTAGCTGAAAGTCCTCTATGTACAGTCAACAAATTTACACAGATTGTGATTTAAATAATTACCCGTCAAAGGGTTTGATGTGTAGCAGCTTACAGTACCTGCGTTTTGACACATATTGCGTGATACATAATCACAAAACACGGTGTTTAATTAGCTGCCTGTATACTTAACTCTTTTTTCGACCGTACCTACTAAATAAATAATAAACCTTTTAAATATTATTAACGTTCACCAGGAAGTTGCGGTTTTGGCCAGACCAGTTTTAGTACCTGAGCAAATCCTTATTAAATAAAAAAAAAATTGTCAAATACTTTTCAATTGTCTAAATTACACACTTAAATCTGCAACTATGTTTAACACGTTAACGTGATAGTAAACAATTATGTAAATGCATGCAAATGTATACAATATAAACATAGACAATGTATTCTGTTTTTATAATTATTTATTCTATTCCAGAGATATAAAACCTTCGAACATATTATTCGCCACGGCAGAGAAGAGGCCTGAGGACATTCGTCTAGTGGATTTTGGTTTGGCGAAACAGTTGCGCGCTGAAAACGGCTTACTGATGACGCCATGTTATACTGCTAACTTCGTCGCTCCTGAGGTGCTAAAGCGTGCCGGATATGACGCGGCTTGTGATATATGGAGCTTAGGTAAGCTAACTTAATATTATTAAAAAAGGAAAAAAGACGTCCATGCGTCCTCGACAGTTGCACACTTTAAATTGTAGCTGAGGGTTTAGGCGTGCGGTGGTTACTGAATGAAGGTCGTTATTTCTATATGTACAGATATAATTCACTGGTACCAGTAATTGTAATATGTAGGTCATTGTAACATATAATTCTAAATAACTACTTTCTAAGTAAGAAAGACCTAACTGACTGGGTGCGCACTATGGTTACACAATCGAAATCTAGTGCGTCTTTTTTATTTATTTATATATTAATAGCAAACTTTACAGCTTTTAAATCCGAGAATAATAATCTTACTAATACAATCTTATAAAGCCCATTACAAAGTTTGACACATTAAAATTTATACATAAGGCAAGATAGGTACATGCAGTTGTTGGTGTGACTGTGAAGTGTAAGTCGAGTGTATGTGTAATGTGTGTATGATATTATGTGCACTGTTCTGCTTAGTGGTTAGTATTTATAGGTAGGGCTAATTCCTTCGATACCAACGCATTGAATTTATTACGGCTGAGGAAAAAAATATCCAGTTGTTTAAATTTTGTTTCATACGTGCGCACAATTCGTTGCAAAACAAAAAGTCTGGAGTAATTAGTGCGCGCTTTGCCAGCATCCAAGCAGCGCATGTGTCTAGTGCGATTACTACACGCGCATACTCCAATTCGCGCTGACTGATCAAAATAGTCCAACACTGTGTTAACTATGTCAAACAAGAGTGTCATGTCAGTAATTAACCGTCTATCCTCGAGGGAGAGCAGATGGAAGAAACGGAGTCTGGTCGCGTAGTCTCCTTGCCTTCTCAGGCGATAGTTTAAGCGGCGTGTAAAACAGCGTTGCACAGATTCTAGTTGGGCGATATGCGTTACATAGGACGGAGACCAGATTGGTGAGGCATACTCCATAATACTGCGAACATAAGCGAAGTACTTTCAGTGAATTAATTTTTTGGAAGTATTTAGTACTTCTATGAAGAAATCCTAGCATCTTGTGGGCTTTTTGGGTAATATATTCGAAATGAGACAAGTATAATAGCTTACGATTCAACATGACACCGAGATCGCGGACAAGTTCAACCCTAGGTATGATAATGTCGTTCAAAACAAATTCTTTGCGTAGGGACCGTGTGGTCCCTCCCTCGCACGGTCCCTACGCAAGAATTTGTGTATGACCAGAAACGCTTAGGGTTTTTTGAAATTGAACTTTCACAAGAATTTATATAACGTTTCCAGCACTTATCCTGCATGTCCTTTTGACGTTTTCTTAGCAAAGCAAAGGCATCATAATCCAATGGGTTTCCAAATTGCTTCCAGAGTCTGTGATACTGGGAATTCTCCTTGATTATTTTAATTAGTGGCTTTGAAAACCAAACCGGGTAACCACGATCATTACTCATGAAGCAAGGGATGTCATCGTCAATAATAGCTTGCAATTCAGAAATGAAACAGTTAACCATATCATCAATATCACCGCCCTCGAGTTTAGTGGACCAATCTATTGAAAGTAAGCGAGAGCGTATCTTGTCATAATTACCCTTCCTAAAATTAAAAACTTGGGTTTTAGGCTCCTTGAGCATATTATTTAATAATAAATTTGGTATTTCCAAGTCAAGCGCAGGGTGATGAGGCGTATCCTCACGGGTTAAGGGGAGACTACAGCGCTGAGAAGTTACTTCCAAAGTACAAAACACAAGGTCCAGGAAGCGATTATTGCCATTAACCACGGTGTTATATTGTTCCAAGCCGGAATTAGATAGTGTGTTAAAAAAGATTTTCTGGAACTCATTATTATTTATACCAATAAGGTGGCAAACTAGCATACGGTCCACCTGATGGTAACCGGTTAACGTAGCCTATAGACGCTTGTAACACCAGGGGTATCAATTGCGCGTTGCCGGGCCTGTAAAACGAAAGAGAAATAGTTGGGTTGGCAGTATAAGGGTCAAAGTCCCCGCACTGGTAACCGTAAGAAATACAACGCAGCGTTGGCAGTGTTGGCAGCGTTGCCAACGCAGTGTTGGCAGTGTCTGTCGGCACAGAAGGAATTCGGGCGAACAGCCAAAGGCGAAACTTTAATTCTTTTTTACCTTGAAAAGATCATGGGGATCTGTTAATTATGGGAACATTTTGAACCTGCGACTAATCATTAATTCAGTCATGTTAACACCACACACAATATTAGCGATGATAAGAGGTGACCTGCGAGATCCAAGGCTATCATTATTCAATACTAATCCAATGTTTATGTTGCAGTCGTCAGGCGTAATTAGCCATTTAGTTAACTAATTAAACGTTGGTATTGGGCTGAATGTCTAGTTTTTAATTAACACAATAAACCTATTGTGTTTACTAAAAACAGTTGAAAACAATTGGAGAAACCAATATCAACCATTGAGATTAAAGATACAGTCGTGTGTATAATTATCAAATTAGTAACTACTGAATTTTGAAGTCTGCCAACCCGCACTAGGCCAGGGTGGTGGACTGTAGCCTAATTCCTTTCATTCTGAGAGGAGAACCATACCCAGCAGTGAAACAGTGTATAGGTTGATGATGAATTTTGACAAATTATGGAAGCATAACAATTTTGAAAGATTGGCCAGCTAATTTAACTTATTCGTAATCACGAAGTAGTTAAATTATCTGGCCAATCGATCAACTAAATTGATACATTTACCAGATCATTGGGCGTAAACACTGCTGCTTAATCATTCGATAATATCTTTGCCTTCAAAATGTTTTGATTTCTGGATTGGACATTTTCATAACGTGATACAATTAATATTATATGGACACTACAGGAACACAGAGAATTATTCTAACATGAACACTATATTGATGGTTTCAGGCGTGCTAGCTTATATAATGCTTTCTGGCAGAACACCATTTGCTTCGACTGGAGATGATACACCTGAAGCAATTCTGGCGAGAATCGAATCAGGAAAGGTACGTATAATTAGTATGCCGCTTGACTAATTACGGCTGTAAGACTAAGTATATCACCGTGAGTTACAACGACATGGCGACGTCATTCTTTAAAATTTTGCCGATAACACTCAAACTAGAAAGATATCTTGTCCATAACTTTTGTCAACCACAGCACTGCATTCTGTATCGAGGTGGTCTACCTATTACCACAGAATACTAATAATGCTACGTACAGAACGACGGCTGCGGCTATTTCCCGAAGGGTTAGGCGGTACGTTCAGGCCCCATGTAATAGAGGACGAGCCTATTACCATTGGTGGCAGTTAGAGTTCTAATTAATTAGAGATGTCCTAATGCGTTACCGATTCGATTTCTAATAACAATCCACTCTACTTATGAAGTATATTAATATATAATCGATTTAACACATTATTTATGCTTAACTTTTTGTATTGTGTTATATATAAACATACCCATGTTTTTAAATTAATATAATTCAAACTGACCAATAAAGTTCTAAGAATCATTTAATGTTTTTGGTTGGTATTAAGAGGGGATGCTCTGTCCCTTTTCCACAAAACAACTGTTACTGTAGAATTTATGTGGCGCACGGAAACATCTGACGTCACATGTTCGTATATGCATGCATTCTCTTTCTAATATTAAATTCAAATGCTCCCAACTTCCTTCATTTTTAATCGATTTTAATTTTATTTTTGTCGATCGGATCTATTCATCATCAACTTTTACATGGGGCCATAAAAATAATGAGTCAACCAGCCTATTGTTTACGGTTTGCCAGGTGGAGCTATCAAGCGGCATATGGCGCGGTGTATCGAGCGGCGCGCGCGGGTGTATCCGGCGCATGTTGCAGCTGGAGCCGGCGCAGCGGCCGCGCGCCGCCGAGCTGGTGCGAGAGCCATGGATCTGCCAGCCGGCGCCGGCGCCGCAGCCGACGCCCGCGCATGCGCATGCGCTCGACGCCACCGCCGACGCCACGCCGCCCGCCGCCGACCTGCGCCGCGCTGTCGACCTCACATTCCAGGTACTGTGTTGTACACTTTCTACACTTGTACCTACAGTTAGTGCGCGAGCCATCTGCCAGCCGGCGCCGGCGCCGCAGCCGCACAATGAACAATAAATGTCTGCCTTTATCATCTCTGCATCACTGATGGGTTGTCGGGTAGAAAGTTCCTGAAGCTTTGAGATCTAGGACGATTTAACCAATTTTGACGGTTCAATATTTTTAACATGCAACAGATGTGTCGAGCTCAGTCCTATTTCCGTATTTTTTTTCAACATACGTTTTGTGTATGTACAATTATCAATTTTCGACGTACAAACATTGAAGAGACAGTACAAAAAAAGGTCTAAATTCGTAAAAGCTCAAAAATGGCTCATTAGTTACTAGCTACATGTATATAGTACTTGCACACCAAATTTGATTCGTATTAGTGTCAATTAGTGTTGCAATCTCGAGAGGTTTACATGACTACAGTAGAGATTTTAAGAAAATGAAGAAATTACAACTTCTAAACTACTAATTTTCGTGGAACATAATATTGCGTTTATGTGAATCCATGGAATGTCCACTTATAAAAAAAACTTGCTCAACTACACTGGTCATCAAAAAAATCGGCCCACCGGTAATTTTACCACAAATCACATTTTTTCTTTAGCGAAACAAATCAAAATGGTTTAGTACTGATGTGTTTAAATTGTCTTGTTTATTTACACCAATTTTTGCACAATATAAACATAAAACAGAGGAAAAAAATCAGAAATTACATTATAAAGTTAAAAAGAAGAGTTTTACACTGTTTTTCACTAATTTTAAACAGTCTCTAATTTTTCAGTCTGATCAACAGTATTTCTGTGTAAAAAAATTGTTAAGTACCTTCAAGTGCAATATGATTTATGACAAACAAGACCTCAATCATCATAACTACCCTCAAAGCAAAAAATAAACATGTGAAACAGCTTATCTGTGAAACAATCGATTAAAATTAAACAAAAAGTGGGTGGGTCGATTTTTTTGATGAATGAGCCACCCTTTATAACCACATTAGTGTAGGTTCGAAAAACGCGCTCCACGCCCCATAAGATCCGTTATGACACGCCACATAGGCCCCGCTTTCTGAGCGCAGTCACTCTCCAGTTTCTGTAGTTAATTGATTCATCATCATCAGTCCATATGCGTCCACTGCTGGACGAAGGCCTCTCCTAGTGAAGACGAGTCTATACCTGATTTACTGTTTTAGAGATATTATAAAACTCCTCTTTCATGTAAAAATGTTGTTGTGCAGATTGTTTATGATTATCAAGCAGAGATTTTAATTCAGTGACTTCGCGCCTTCTTGCGCCGAAGGATTGCGACAAGTAACGTCAGCGCAACGACCCGGGCGGGCAACTGTGTTTCGATATAACCAAAATTAAAACTTTAATACATAACTTATTATATTAATATTTTTCAGTATGAAGTCCATTGTGCTATTTAAATATCAATTATCTGATAAGGTGGTGGACTGGGTTGATCCTCGGCTCTTTAGTCAACTGAACCCGCGGGAACAGTTGATTCAATGAAACAAGCATACGGCCCACCTGATGCTAAGCGGTTACCGTAGCCTATAGACGCTTGCAACACCAGGGGTATCACTTGCGCGTTGCCGACCCTGTAAAACGAAATAGGAATAAGTTAGGTTGGCAGTATAAGGGTCAAAGTCCCCTGACACCACGTTTCCTCGCGGAGCACTATTATATACTATATTATAAGCAACCTTGCTCACCGTAAGGAACACAACAGCTCAAAAGCAATGAAAACGTGTTATTTCACTTCGATTTTCTGCAACGTGGTGGTACTTCCCCAGTCGGGCAGCTCCGATTTGAGTGGTATGAGTCCCACTATGCTATACCTCTCTTCAAATTGTTTTTGTTCTTTCTAGGCAATGACAGCTTCACCGCTAACACCGCAAGTTTTGGGTCCAGTATCGCAGTCGACTCTCGCGCAGCGTCGTAGTAAACCGCAGCGGCGTTTCCCACCGACACAACTTTAAAACGTACGGTTTAAACGAATAATCAAGAATGCGTAGACGTAATTATAAGTAAGTGTATGTTCTGTAACTACATAAGGAAGATTTTCGTGATGAGATGAACGGTGTGGTGTATTGGTGCGAAAATGCGGTCACCTATTTGCATAATAAATTATTTAAAGAAATTATATATAAGATAACTAATACTCGAGTTATTTCCAATCCTAAATTGGCAATAACAATATTAGTTATCTGGTTCATTTTGTTTTGCTTTCGATGACAACTTGATTGCTCTTGAAAACAAACGCATGTGATCATAATAGAGTATTTTAATTTTAATGTATTATGTAATTTTGAACAAATTCATTATATTTAAGACATTCCACATCAAAATTGATCATTATTATTAAGTTGGTGTTGTGGAAAATAATAAATCTTGTGTTCGCACGATATTTTTCTACTATAATATTTTAGTGGATGTTAAAGTATTAAAGGAAGACATTAATAATAGTATTTTAAAATGATTAGAGCGAAAAAAGGTTGTTGCAGTGTCGTGGCAAATTACATATTTTTATTTTATTTTTTGAAAAACACGTAGGCATATTTTTTTTTAATCAGTTGGGGAATATAATTATTGAAACATGCATAATCGCCTGTTATACCGCTATTATTTAAAACTGCCCATGTTATAGTAATATGCTTACGCAAGGGTATTCTCTCTCCACGAAGTTCCACGACTATGAATATCACTATTATTTTTTTTGTTGATTGTCATTTTCAATTTAAATTAATTATGAACCATACATAATAGTATATCACTTAAAAACGGCAGAACCGATACGTATGAAATTTGATACACAAATAGTATTTGACCGGGATTAACATATAGGCTACTTTTTATCCCAGGAACTTAGGGAATTTCGCGGAATTTCGGAAATCGCGGGCTTCCGATTGCGTTAAAACGGCTTAACGGATTTGTATGACATTTGGTTGGTACCAAATGTCATACAAATCCGTTATCCGTTATCCGGAGTGCCTACTCAATATGTTAGTGCTCCAGTGTGTGGTTTGTTATCTAAACGACAGACTACCGATGACGTAGACGTGGGACAGTTACAGGACCTAGCTGCTACGGAAAGAGAATACCTGGTGTATTATTATACCATGATTTTACCTTGTGCCATTACGTTATTTATTTAAAGTTCGTTTTTGACTGCATTTTAAAAGCGTACTTGTGCAATATTATTTTTTTCGTGTATACTTTGTAAAATCTTAAAATTTTGAGTAATTGTAGTTTGATGCAGTAGTTTTATCTTTATTAGTATTTCTTTATAAATGTCTATAAATTTTGTATTCGATGTCTATTTAAGTTTGATATTGTCCTTGTAATGAAAGTTGTTTATATTTTTATACGACATCATTAGGTTAAAATCATCATAAGAACCCTTCTTTTGACTTTGTCATGGAAAGTTTAAAAGACGATATCACAAATTAAACCCTCTTCGTCATAAAGATACATTAAACAGCGTCTATTATATTTCTACTATACTTATTTTTTGCTAAATTTTATAATGACGCGTTTATATATACCTAAAGGAAACATCATTCGTCTCTATTTTTGTAGATCAATATTCACTTCGTCTATTTATTCATTTTACCATATCTGTATTTCGCCACCTTAAACTTTTGTAAGAGCCTTACACCTTACAGTTTTAGCTCAGTTTGAGATTATCACGATTTCATAATAAGTTACTTGCTACGAACAAAACGTTTAATTTATATTTCAAAAAGTGGTGAAATACTTGTAATCATTTCATATCAGTAAGGCCTAACTTGCTCATAAAAGCTAATTCATTTTCAATTACTCTTGTAGTTTTTAAAAGTTGTGTGTAGAATGTCATTTAGTCATTTAGATTAAGTAATACATCTTTGTTTATTATTGTTATTTGTAAGATTACTGTAGATTTAAATATGTAATGAGTTAGTTTAGATACTAAAACTAATATCATGTTGCAGTGTCACTCTGACTTAACTGTGCCATTCCCTGTGCTTTACTTCCTTTAAATGAGTTTAACCTTTAAAACTAAATTGCTTTAACTAGTAAATGAATATTTAAAAATTGACCTGTATACGATCATGATCTTTCTTTATAATTTATACGGTAGGTATCAAGTATGAATTCCAAGTATACCTATAGTATTGTTCTTCCATTTATGAAAAATAATATTGAAGTAACAAATAATGTTAGTTGCACCGTCGTTTCGACTTTCATAACATTAGAAAATATATCAAATTGATAATTGTTTAGTATGATACCTACTATATACAGGGTGTCCAGTTATAGTGCGACATACGGCGGAGCTGACAGCTTGGCTCAATACCTTCCAAAACAACACAAGAGTTCTGCAAAATGTTACAGATAAATGTCGTGAAATTTTCAAAATATCGATAAATCCCTTGCATCATATTGTTCTACTGAACAATATGATGCAAGATATACGAGACAAACGATACTTCTCGTTATGTCAAATTCCTTTCCTAGTACTTGTTTTAAATCTAATTAAACTTTAAATTATTCGTAAGTAGTTACTGGTATTCATTGATCAGTCTTTTTTTATAATATGTACGATAAGTCTATATAACTTAAAATCATATGAACAAAAAAAAATACATATTGTGGAACATATACATTGTGTTGTTTTGGTAGGTATTGAGCCAAGTAATCACCACCCGCAGTATATCGCACTATTTACTAGACTTGTACTGCACTATACCGATCATTAAAGTTAACTTCCTTATGCCAAACTATTTAATAATAATTACCTACTTACTTATATTAGATAATCTGTCTTAATTAATATTCTTTGCTTGGAATTACCTATACACCGTAATAATAAACGTCTAAATTATTTTTATTGTAAGGTAACTATCGTATGTATTCATATATTTTTATACAATTGTTTTGTCTCGGCCCTCATTCTGTGAGAAGACCCGTGGCCAATTTAATATACAAAAATATATGATAATGGAGATTGGTTTTCTACCAAAGATTAGGAAATTTTATTCATAACAATAAGTTGGTAATTAGATTAAAATCATGAAAGATAGGTAGTTTTGTCTTTGTCATAGAACAATAAGGTGCATTTAGCATAATATTTTAAGTACATAGTCACAACCACATACACATACCACAAGATTTTGTAGTTACAGTATTTATCAAAATCATTCGCTATATAGACAGCAGAGCTTTTCTTGATACACAACTTAGTAATATCTCTGGTTATGATAAATATTATAATTACTTGGGATGTTTGTGCCTCATGTTTCACCGGACTTTAATAAAATACATTATACAGTTTTATCAACTGAAGGAATTGATATTAAATAAAATATAAATTTTAATAGGTAATACTTAAATTAATATTTTAAGATTTTTATAACAATCTCACAATTTCGGCAACAAACATATCTCTAAAAGAAAAATGCGCAATTAAAATGTGCGGGATACAATTATCTAAGTACATTTTAATTAAATATAATTATATTTCATCATGGTTCCAAATATTATAAAATTAATTAAAAGTAGTCTAAGGACCGATTTTCCTTTTCATTTTCCAGTGTATACAATAGTTTTAATAATGTCTTTTCATCAACACATAAATACCAGATTTTAAGTATTCATTAATTTCATTGCAAGACATTTAAGATTTTCCGTAGTTTCCTTATTACACTGTGCTTTGCGGCGCCCGGAGCGACACAACAACGAATAGTAGTAATCGACCAGATCTGGATTCTGTCTGAATGTCGAATTCCGCCGAACTTTCGATGAAAGTTATTTAAAAAATATGCACTCAACCAAGAATACTAGCAGAACACTGCTGCGCAACGCATCGAGTGGTTGAAAGAAACCCTCCATACAGTTGAAAGAATTGTTTTCTATTTTGTCTGCTAATTCCTTGATAAGTTTAAATTTCAAATATTGTAGATTAATCAGGAAATTATTAGTTTCCTTTGGTGCTCCAAAGTTTTGTTTTGCTTCGATGGTAGGTTTTTGTTCGACAATTTCTTGCTAGGATTAATTTGATCTATACCGTAATTTCAGCAATGACGTTACAATATCATATTTCATTGTGTATTTTTATTGGATATGTTACTTCATATTTATATTATAGAGTTGAACAATTTTTTTTTTTCATTCAGAAAAGGACTGCCTAAGGTTGGTCTCAATAAAAATTTAATGAACTTTTAACCAGCTTCAATAATAGATATGTACTAAGTCTAACTATCAGTCCGTTTGCCTTATCAACCCGGCAGACGATGTTGTAATTACTGGAAAATTTGACGGTTTTTATTATTCTAAAAAGTTAATTATTATTATGTATTGAAAAAATAAGCTTAAAATGGTTTTTCAACGTACGACAAATTTTAAAAGTGATCACGACGTTGATTATTTTTTAAATGTTTTTGTGATGTGCAACAAAATATATTTTGATAGTAAAATATAAGTACAAACATTTAGAGCTAGATATCCCATAAATTTAGAAAAGTATAAATCCAGTAATAGAATATTATAAAACTATATATCCATGATCTGATGAACTAATTACTTAATTACATACAGTGCAACTAAGAACTAATCTGTCCATTTAAAATAAAAGTTAATAGAATATCCTGTGATAGTCAGAAACTTTGACGGTTTATCATTATTGGACTATACAGTTATGAAAATGGTCGACCGCCCACGTTATCAATGATTAAATCTATGTCTATTTCTTATCATGCTAAAAACAAACGCTTGCTAAACTAATGTCTATGATAATGGATTGACTCCTATCATAAAACCTAGAAACAAAAACAAGTTAATACTGATATTTCATAATTATGGGTACAACTTCGACATTACACAATTTATTAAAGCTTTAATAACATTTAGCAGTATAGTAAGGCGAATTAGTAGAAGTTTTTTATAAATTGATGTTTGATAAATTGCTCGGATAAATAATTCTGTAATTAAATATTTTTTATGGCTCAAATTCAAGTAAAATCGTAGAAATTGTCTGACGCGTCAATTTGCGTTGCCGTAAATTTACTCAAAATGTTACCGAATTGGGTGTAGTCGCCGCAAATACTGCCCCGCGGGGCCTGACCTGGGATAGACTTACCTAGTGTTAATTGGATAAATTTTCATGTTTTGTTTAAACTGAAGAGTTCCTGTATAAATTGTTATAGTTCCAAATAACGTAGACAGTTATGTATGTATTCAATAGATAAATGCTGTATGGGAACTTACAGAAAAATTACTGTTTCTCGCCAAGCCAAACCTAACTAATTACAGTAAATTATAGTTGCTGCATTTAACTAATTTGGGATCTTTGATTTCCTGTTATACAGTTTAAATTCAAATAATAAACTTTTATTCGTAAAATGCAACAACTGTAATAATATATTATGTACTTAATATGATTAATATTAGGCCATAATTATTATGTACTGTATAGAATAAATACGTAACTATATGTACCTATGTTCATTCACTTTGAACTGAGCTTGCCTGCACATTTGTTAATTAATTATAAATAAATATTTTCCTAATGGCTCATAATAATAATGCTAGTTTTGTCAATGACATTTCAAATTGTAGCATATAAATAATATAACACATGTTGAAATTTTACAATTGCCACCAAATACAAAGTATTCTTACAAGACCACTAATCAAGGAATTGAATAGAAAATGAGAGAAATGTATTGACTTTCAATTTGCCCCATTAGTATAATGTTGACATGAATGATGAGAGTTTATGTGGTCTTGATGTTAAATGTTATGTCACATCTATTTTTCTATCAGAAATCGGAAATTAAATTTCTACATAGTTAACAATGACAGCAAATTGTTGTATAGAAATCACTTATTAGAGATGTAATATAAATATTGTTGATATTGCTTATATTGTTGTTTCACTTGTGTTTTATAGAAAAACCTCCCTTAATCTTATGTACTTTATTTACTGTTCCAAGTTAATTTATTTAAAAAATAATAAGTATATAGTACATGGCTATTTAGAATTCCAAAGAAAACATACAATTTTATTTTACATTAACTCCTTTTAAAGTTGGTGCTACTATTGCTCCTTTGCCTGGAACCACTAATGGGCTTTCTTTGTAGCATGCAACTTTCTCATTATTTGTCAAAAGATCTGGGGCACATGTCTCAAATATTTTTTTCTTAGGGTTAAGTGTAACTTCAGGCTCTCGAGGATAGCCCTCACATTCAACCAAATCGCCAGGAACTGCTCCACTAGGTGGAATTAAAACTTCAACCTTTTCAGGACATGAGGCACACATTACCATAGCTTCTGAAGTTATTCCCCTCATCTGAAAAAACATAAATATTTGAGATGATGTAAATACAAAATTTTATTATAGGTACTTAAATTTGCATAAAATACATTTTACCTTAACTGGTTTCAAGTTTGCAAGTATCATAACAGTTTTGCCCCGCATCTCTTCAATTGGAACATGATTTACAAGACCTGAGACAACAGTACGAAGTTTATCTTCACCACAATCAATCTGTTCCACATATAATGAGTCAGCATCAGGATGTTTGTTTATGTCAATAATCTTTCCAATTCTGAAATCCAACTTTCTAATATCTATAGATTCGTTTGTGGGCTCAGGTTTCTCTTTCAGTTTCTTTGGGGTATCTTTTACTTTTTTCCCACTAGGTTGTTTTTCATTTATAACAGTTACTACATCCTCTACCTTGCATGTGGCAGCAGGAACTACTGACTCCTTTCCCGGTATTGGGTATTGCTTTTTACCATTTGATGTTTCCAATCTTATTAGTTCAGCCTTAGCAGTTTCCACTTTAGCAGCAAGAATTTTATTCTCCTCAGTGAGCTCTTTTACTTTTTCTTCGATTTTAATTTTCTTTATTTCTTCTAGCTTAAAAGTAAATCATTTTATTAAAATACTACGGTAGACTAACTTCTACGTTTCAAGTTGCAGAGAAAATTAAATTTATATGTGCATACCTTGCCCCTCAACTCTGCCAGCCTCTTTTCAGCCGTTTCAGCATTGTTAATTATTCTACTAACCGTATTTTGGGACATACTTCTCTTTATTATATGAGATATCATCGAAAGTAAAGCTTGTTCTACTTAACCTCACAGATCAGTAAATTCAGTCATCACATCATGACATCACTCATCAGCACTATCACTAATGTCATAAATGTCATTAACAGACAGACACTTTTTAAAAAAAAAAATTCTTGACCATGGATACAAGTCCTTCAGACGTATCAGACAGGACCACCGTGAATTTATTTATTTTTTACTTCTGTTAAAACGGTACAGAGCAATAATTTAGAATAATAGAAGATATATGAAAAACATAGACAAGATTTTACTAAAATAAATAGAAATACACAATGATACATCCTTCTCACAAAAACGCAGTCACTCCGACAGTATAAACGGCCGTCCATCCGCAAACAAATCACAATCAGGATTGGCGCGAGAGCGTTGAGACTGAGAGCAGACAGCGAGCGCGGTATTTGTGACATAGCAGGCGCCATGGTGCGACATCAGGGCACGACAAACAAAGGTAGACTACGGTTGCGACGGTAGTTGAATAATTAATGTATACCAGGATTTCGTACTACATAATTATTTTAAAATATATAAAAAAATACTTAGTCATTGCAATAAGGCTTTTTATAATATTACTTTTCTAAGAAGTAAAACTATGGTGAGATATTATCTAGGAGTAGTGTGTCCATTGAATTTGTACATTGTAATTCTCAATTTATTTTGATTATAAATTTATATAAATATGTATTTTGTTACAACAAATTAATATTATTATTTTAATTTCCATAATTTGTTAGTTAAATAAAGAAGTTTCCACTTTTCCAGTTTTTATGTGGATTCTCTCATTCTCTCTGCCATCTGCTAGACTGCTACAAGTTGCCAGAGTGCAATAATTACAAATTAAAAAATAAAAGAAAGAGAACAAAGATGGCCGTTGGAAGCGCGTCATAAATACGTACTGACGTTGTTTGTATTTGCGCAAAAATAATCTATAATTATTATTTAATATTTTACATAAGTAACGTTGTTTGTGTCTGTGTTGAATATATAATATGTAAGTGGATAGTACTGTTTAATAAAATCTGAAGACTATAATGTATTAGAATCTGCTTACGGAACGATGTCAAATAACACTGTCGGCTCATCGGGGCCTGCTCCCGGCAAAATACGTGGACCTGGAAGACCTCCAAAACGTACTTGCACTTGGTGTGCCGAAAGTAAAACACCTCTGAAGTATGTTCTCCCAACTGAAAACGGGAAGAAAGAGTTTTGTTCAGAAACGTGTTTATCTGAATTCAGGCAGGCATACAGCAAAGGAGCCTGCCTTCACTGTGACAATGTTATTCGGGGTAATGCACCTTCAAGCAGCAAAAATTTTTGTTCTACGTACTGTCTGAACAAATATCAAAAGAAGAATGAAAAGCGTACGACATCTCCACAATCCGGCAATGGTGCTAATGGTTCAGAAAATCATGCTAACAATAATTCTACAGGTTCCTATTATGATATATATCTAGCTTTTGATTGGAATGAATACATGAAAGATACAAGTAGTGTGGCAGCATCTCAAGAATGTTTCAAACAAGCACCTATGCCTCCTGTCAATGATTTTAAAGTAGGAATGAAATTAGAGGCTTTAGATCCACGAAATTTAACATCAACATGTATTGCAACAGTTGTGGGAGTTCTGGGCCCTCGACTGAGACTGAGGCTTGATGGTAGTGATAACAAAAATGATTTCTGGCGCCTTGTAGATGCAGGTGATATTCATCCAATTGGTTATTGCGAAAAAAATGATGGAATGTTACAGCCACCACTTGGATTTCGTATGAATGCTAGTAGCTGGCCAATGTTTTTACTCAAAACACTGAATGGTGCAGAAATGGCTCCAGCGAAAGTATTCCAACCTGAACCTCCAACTCCTAAGTCAAATGTGTTTGTTGTTGGTCAGAAATTAGAGGCAGTAGATAAAAAAAACCCACAATTAATATGTTGTGCAACTGTTGGTGCGGTGAAAAATGATCAGATACATGTAACATTTGATGGATGGAGGGGTGCATTTGACTATTGGTGTAGATATGATTCAAGAGATATATTCCCAGTTGGTTGGTGTGCTAGAGCTGGACACCCTCTACAACCTCCTGGGCAGAAAAGTGCTACTACTCCCTCAAGGTAATGTAATTTTAATATTGGTTTATGTATAAAATTTATGGTATATAGAAGTCTTGGTAGTAATCTAAAAATGTTAAATTAAGTTTATGGAGTAACAAAACTTTATAGTTGGAATAATTACTATAGAGCTGAGCTGAGCTGTTACTTAAAAAATTATAAAAACCTATACCTAACTCAACAACCTAGGACCTAATGCTAAGCACCCATATTGTAGCCATTAGACCAATGAGGATGTTTCATAAGGATATCAATAATTGATGATGTAGTAGTACATTTGCCTTGATTAAATTTTAATATATTGGTTACCTTGCAGATTTAAACTGAGGCAAAGTGGAATACCCAATCCAGCTTTGCCAGAAGGTGGATCTACTGGAGCTGGAAACTCAAATAGCTCTGTAACACATGTGCCAGTAGCAACAGTCTGTTTGCGTATTCGTAGCAGTTGTACAGGTGGCAATAGTACCATGCCTAGTGTTATCACGGGTGCGGGGCCCTCTGGAGCAGCTGAAGCACTAGTAAAGGAGTTACTAAGTGTCCACCAGGACCCACAAAGATTGACAAGAGCAATACTGACAGCATCTAGTAGCTATTCTAATATAACTAATGTACAGGTAACTTTCAAAGTTTTCATTGATTATAAGATATGTATAAAATTGGATTAATTAAGAACTATTCACTACAATGGACGAGGGCAGGAGGATAAATGCATACATGAATTGGGTTAGTTTTGGATATTCATTTAAGTTTCTTCTGATGCCTATGTTTAAATAATTGTTATTTATGGTTTGGACAAGGCTTTTCACAGTAGTCATAAGAAAAATAATTTGATATGATAGTAATAATCTTTTCTTTCTATCCAGGTTTCAACGGAAAATAAAAATTACTCAGTTAAGGTACCATCAGAGTTAACAGTTGACGAACTAAAGAATTGGCTGAAAGGTGTGTGTACTGGAGTTGGAAGCTGTGTAGGGATGATAGAAGTAGATACGGGTGAAGCTGCTGGTCGGCCTTGCACCCTATGTGGTGAATCCACTCCTAATAATGTCACATCAGGTGTCAAGAGGCCCAAAGTGAGTACAAATATTTATTAGGTATATCATTATCTATATTACTGCATTTCTTGCACCCAAATTTATGGTTGAATGATTTACATGATTTTAAATGTTATTGCCTCGGACTCTTTACAGTGTCCTTATAACGCGATAAAATCCGTAAAAAGTAGTTTTATTTCAAAGTATCTTGATTATTTATCAGTGTCTGATTAGTATGTACAGTCAGCAACGAAAGTCGCTGAACACAGCTAAATTTTAAAAACATCACAGCTCTAAAACTTGTCAAGAGTTGTTTTCTATTGAGGTAACCTTAATATTTAATGGTCATCTATGCAATTATTTCGAATAACTTGTACAGGTCAGTAACTTCATACTTATTAAAAATCATATTGAAGATAGCCACTTGTTCAACGACTTTCGTTGCTGACTGTACCTATATTGAAAAGGAAATTGCTAAGTAATTGTGTCTTCTTTTCAGTATTTGGATAATATTGGTAGTATTCACTATAGTTTTGTTTATTGTTTTGTTTTAAGAGAAATCTGTATTAATTACTTGTACTAATTAGTACAAACAATGTGTCATGGGTACAAACATATAATTAAAGGACACAAAGTACACTCACAACAAAAAAAAATTCTGTGGATCACACAAGGATTTGTCTTGGCTGGGAATCGAACCCACTACACCGGGTGCATCAATAGTAATCATTTAGACTTATAAAAACTAAAAAGGCTAAAATGTAAGAATTTATACGTAAATCAATATGGAGGTATATAAATACTCAAGTCGACATATGAAACATGTAAAGCAAACACTGTGATTAGCACAGGGGTCTCGTTGCAAGTGACAGTGACAATAAAGTGGCATCGCTGCATTGTTGCTGATGTCTGATTGAACTGATAATTTTCTGTGAAATTAAAAAAAAGTAAAAAAAAACGGTGCAGCCAAGGTTAAATAATTTGGGCCCAGTGGGTATGGCAGATGACCCCAACTAACCACCATTTTCGTATGTTCAACGTTCTACCAAACACCCTGTATAAGATTGAATCGGTATCGCATTATGACCAGGGACCATTTCGGTTACCTGTTGAAAGGGTTTTTATAAAGTTTTGTTAGAAAACCCAATTCATAGGGGTTACACTTTTTAACGGTAAGCCTGCCCTAATGGGTTACCTCTTCAAAACCCTTTCATTTGGGTTACCTGTTTTAATTCTTACCGGGTTATACTATTAAACGGTAAGCCGTTCCGAACGGGTTACCCCTTCAACCACTGTAACAGGGTAACACTTTCCGAGTCCAAACACTAATTTGATCTCTAGTAACCTTGCATTAAGTTCAAAATAGCATGCATTGAACAAGCACGTGTTAGTTGCCACTTGCTCTGAGTTAAATAGACCACAGCGACTCGATAAATACGGGACTATGATTATCAATCTCTGTTCATCCATTCTCTCTACATCATGATCAAACCATCATAATGTAGCTTCTATACATTTTTTATTGTTATTGTATACCTACATAATTATCTAAATTTAATTACCTACAGAATCGAGCACCCAATATTAAACTATAGGGCACTGCGTGATCAAGCCTTATGAACGAAACTACTTAGTAATATAATTCTAGATGTTTGCAAGAGAAATTTCTATATTTTATAGTCTCCTACCCTACCTAACAACGTAAATTAAGATGGTAACCATACGGTAACTCTGAAAAACCCTATCAAGAGGATAACCCCTTCAATTGGATACCTTAAAGGAAAGGGTAACCCCTTCCACTGGCTAACATATTGAAAGGGTTACCCTTTCATTGGTGTTAGGAAAAAGTTACAGGAACGAAGAGGTAACATCATCCATACGGTAACCGAATCAACGGGTAACCATTTTAATTGAATTAACTCATAAAGAGGGTTGTACGGTCCCTGATTATGACATCGGTAATTGATTAAGTAGTACCCAAGCTGTCAAAAGTAAAATAAATTGTTAGAGGGAGGATCATAGTAAGATTTTCGTTCGAAATTTGAATTTTGCATTCCTTTGTTTTATTTAAATTATTCAATATTTTATTATAAAAAAAAATGCTTTAATAAAGGATTTTCCACCAGTCACAAGAAGAGCGAAGTGCGAGTAAAGCGAATGTCTAGTGGTGAAATTGAGGCCTGAGCAATTTGCATGCCATAGAAGCCCGAAGCAATGTGTACTTAAATTGACTATGCAATGGTTTCATTACAGGAAGACGACGCGGGCAGCAGCGTGTCTGCGAAATGTGAAAAGTTGGCGCGCGTATCGCCGGAGCCGGCGTCGTCCACCACGGGAGCGCCCCCGCCGCCCCCGCCCGCCGCGCCGCCCGCCGACTGGTCCGTCGAGGACGTCATCGGTTTCATAGCCGCCGCCGATCAAGCGCTTGCCGCTCATGCAGACCTATTTAGGAAGCATGTAAGTATCATATTCTTCTTATCGTGTCAATGGTTAAACAATTTGCGAGTAATATAGGTATATTACTCGCAAATAGCGTATACACACAATAGCGTTAGGCGTGGCCGCATAGAGGTTGTCCTTTGGGCACAAGGGAAAAACCAATAGGTGTGACATAATTTGCTCTGGATTGCCAGTCACATTGAGCAAGTATCTTATACAACATCAAATACAATGACGTTATCATTATACAAAGTTTGCGAGTGCCAACCTATTTTACTTACGGCATGAGTCTACTCATATTAATGTAGTTAACTGTCTATTAAATCAAACGTAATAAATTACACAACAGATACAAAGAAGAATCTATGGCAAAACCACTTTTATTGAATAACTTTACTAAAGTAACCTTTTGTATTGTTGCAGGAAATAGACGGCAAGGCATTGTTGTTGTTAAACTCGGACATGATGATGAAGTATATGGGATTAAAGTTAGGACCTGCTTTAAAAATTTGTAACCTGGTGTCTAAAATTAAAAATCGCCGACATTACTCCACCTAATTATTTACTCTACTGTGTACTAGATATTCAACAATATTACAATAATTTGCTCTTAGAGTTTGAAACTATAAGTTTCAGTTATTTTTTATACATATGAAGTATTCTCTTTCTTTTTAGACAACAAGTTTAATGTCATTTGCCGTTTTTCAATATTAGAATCTGCTTTTATTTAAAAGAATCTCAATGGGATTGGTATTTCTATATTATGCATAAATATAGAAACATAGGTATGTCAGTCATAGGATTTACTTTAATGCTTATATAATAGCGTTAGTAAAAGACTTTTTCTGACCTTGTCTATGGATTCACGGGCATGTTAGTTCGATATTAACAATCATTAACCCATTTAGTGGTTAGACCATAGCCGAACACTGCCCTAATATGGGTTTGCAGTCTTCTTACGCCGTCGAGAAAATCTCTCAGTTATGCAAGTTTATGGTGTTTATGTGATTGATAAAATTAATTATGCAGATTTTAATAACAATTGTTCTTTGTATATACATTATTTCTCAGTAAGGTGTTAAATGATTGAATATTAAACCATATATCAATGACATAAAGATCATAAGTCAGGTCTTCGTGATGTAGAATGACAATAAGTTTCTGATGGTCGTCTTCATCCAATGTAGACAGAAACATCGTGAGATGTTAGATTCTGCAAAATTAAAGCTAAAACGGATAGAGCCGAACTATGCTTTTACGTAAGCTAAAGCCACACTGATTCACTTGCCAATTCTCGTAATCGACTGGCTCAGTTTTTTTTGCTGGTCGTAAGCCCAGCTCAACTTAAAATCCTACATAAAAATGGATTTCCATAATGATTTACGGAACAACATTACTAAGTTTTGGAAAAGCTTGCTATTCAAATTGCCTGATTCCATTCAAAACTCCATTTTACAGTGAAGAAGGCAGTAAATAAAGTCACATTGGATTATATTCTATATTATAAATTTATGTTACCGGTTCGTTCAAAAAATAGGACAGTATACAGTTGTCCTAGCCAAGTGGTTGAAATATCAGTTTAATTGCACAGCTAGTCCTTTAATTGAAAAACACAAGCTTAGTTTTGAATTGAATCATTATGCTGTTTAAAACGTTCAACATCACGGCTGACTTAAAAGCCGTTGACTCGTTGAACTAGTATGTTTCTCTGCCACCGTGGCGCTAGTTTTGTTTTGTTTACAAAATGGTGTCAACAGCTGGTATTTTTGATGATTGAGAGTTGAACGAAAAAGAATATCAAAATACGTCCCCAGTGTTTTTAATCGACCCTGATTTAATAAACCAAAAATTATTAATTCTAACATAGCGACATTACCTCGACAGCTCGGCTAAAGGACATTTAGACGTATAGTTGACAGACGTGCGTTGTTCATTAAGGGTTAGCTGTGCAATTAAACATTTTAGCAAAATTGTGTATTTTTTCATAACCTAAGAACACTCTATTATTACATTGCAGAAGATTCAACTTATATAACCGCTTTTTTGTGACTCAAGTTGACAGTTAATTATATTATTATATTTTACATATTATCTATTAAAGATGTATTGCATCGGTTTCAAATATATACCGTTGATTGATAAAGCAGTAGGTGCAATTATTATTAGGTGGATGGATCAAATCAAACACCAGATCAAAGCACTCATCAGTAGTACATACATGGTAGGCACTGATTACTTTATTTTTGATTGATTGATTGATTATAAAATCATAAATCTACATATTATTTGCCAACGATAATCAGCAAACATTGAAACCGTGGTGGTTGACCAATCAAGTAGTAGAAGTCAATCAAGAGCTTCAAGTAAAAAATTGAATTATCCAAAATGTCGGTCATTGCCATTTAGTTAAAATGTATATTAAACAGGTTGTCCCAGACCGAGTGGTCCAAACGAAAATGTGGGGTAGTTGGTCCTATTACCTATACAATACTATTTTTATTATTGGGCTGTCATCAGTATTATAGAATTTATTACCATTTAAAAATAAATATTACGTTTTTGTGGAATTTTAGAACATTGTGAAGAGACTAAAAACAGAGTTCTCCTGAATATTCTAAATTTGGCTTGATTATTAGATAGTGTAAGAACAGCCTAAGATGTTTATTTAACAACAGTGTGCTAAGACTACCTATTATTGAGTATTTGAATTTGAATTTGATCGGACTACAGACAAGTTTTTTTTAATTATTAAAATACTAGTAATTGACACACTGCTGGTATATAAACTTCGTATCATGTTCCTACACTATCTAAGAATTTTCAAGATAAATTTGAGCGCTCTGTGTTGAATAGTCTCTTCATAATGTCATATAATTCGACTGAAAACGTTTTTTTTAATGGTGGTAATTTATATACCACTTTCTATAATAGTCCAATTATATACCTATTATTGAATAGGTAATGGGACCTACTAACCCACATTTCATTTTGGACCAAACGGTCGTTCCAGTTCCGTTGTTCGTTAGTCTCGTTAAAACTCAAAAACAGCTGGATCGGTTTCGATGAAATTTATTGTCTGCGTTTGAGTGAGATTGGTTCCAATAGGTGGCGCTGCAATCAGATTTTTGGTTTTCATTTATTTTCAACGTCTGCCGGGCCCACTAATAACAGAATAAGTAATGGGTTTCAATGAGGAAATAGGACAGTGTAATCTTAAAGTAGATCTTATTAATTCATCAATCTATAAGTCTTATGGGGGGTGCTGATATCAACACTTGAATAATCAATACGATTTATTTTATATTTGTATTTATTTAATATGCAGTATAAGCTGACCTCGCCTGCTGTGTAACCGTGTGTCCATGAATCATATTGTGTTTCATCAAAAATTGCGGTTTTAGCCACTCTGTACTTACTAACCTCTGAATGTCGCTCTCTTACTACCCAGCCCTTGAAATCAAAGAGCCCCTGTATAAAAATATTGCACACTCGTTTTTTCTTCGAAAAACCGCACCTTTCGTTTTAAATTCACTTTCATTAACTTACTCCTAAAAACACCATAACCCATATAGTCGTAATTATTAAGTCACATTAGCTTTTTGAAAATCCTTTAGGCGACTGCATTGATTGGTTGAAGGATTACAGTGACACTCAAACATCCATTTCTAATACGTTATTTTATTGAACCATTAACAGCTCCCCTTTTATCCTGAAAAAAGCACTGAAATCACCATGAAGAGATTTCAATTCAGAGAATAGATCAGTGCAGATAATATTTAATTCCTTAAAATGTTTTATATTTGTCCACATTTGAGGCTACACTGGGCACTGTACAGACGCCAGCAGGTCAAGTTATTCAAAACTGTATTTTGTTTTTATAATTGAATATAAACCTTATAGTTTTGTTTTAAAGTTGAAAATCAATCAAAGAAATTTGACAGATTGTGGTAGCTTGATGTGCTGGCCTGTGTACCATAGAACAACTATTAGTATGTTATTGTTGTTATTATTAATATGTTAATGTATGAGTGCAGCGAAACATTAGGAGTGCCTGAATTAACGGAATATTAATGTTTAACTCCTATTATTCATTGACTGGAAAAAGAAATATTGGTTACGCATAAACTCACATGTTTGTTATAATATCTACTAGTTATTGCCCGCGTTTACAGTCCCTTTGCAATGAAGAAGACTTCAAGGTCAAAGTCAATATCTATCACTATATCAAAATTCATTAAAACTGGTTCAGCGGTTTAGGCGTGAAAACGTAATAAACTAACAGAGAAGAGAAACAGTTACTATCGCATTTATAAAATAAGTTGGTATGGACAAAGATTTAAATCGTTAGATGCGCCCTACCGCGTTAAATAATGGTCACGTTTCCGTAAGCAAACGGGTTGACATCGGAAGTATCGAATCTGTTATTGTCTCGTTCACTCATACTGAATATTGCACACTGTCGTTCTCTGTCTCTACATATATGGACAAGTTTTCGAGCGGTATAAGTAGGGGGCATATCTAACGATTTAAATCTTTGGGTATGGACGATTAAACAGCAACGTGTTGAAATATAATAATTCTGTGTTCATTTTAAGTTATTCATCATCAATATTCAGGTAGCTTGGTTATTTTTTAATATTTTTTATGACTCAAGTTTATATGGCCAATGAAAATAATCTAGATTTAACCTAAAAAAATCACGATCATTAAACTTATATTTATTTTACTATACCTATCAAATTACATATAAGATGCAGTTTACAATATATTAATACCTCTTCCTGAAGTAGGTTTTCCTTTTAATGTTAATTTAGTCTTGTAAATAAGATTTCAATGAGAAAAATTGCATTTAATGTAGTTAGAGCTCATCTTGCATATTATTCCAATTAACTCCTAAAATGTTATTATCTGGCTGTACTATTTAGGTTATAAATTAATTGTATATAAGTAATGGCTAGTCGTGCGACCAATAACCGGAACGCTATAAGTACATAAAATTACCAATTTTTGATTCATTATCTTGTACAGAAATTTTATTGTAGTTTAGGGTCTTAGTGCCTTTCAATAATTAGGTGTACTTAAAATAATTGTCCCAAAATGTATCATCATTTAAACAAATTAGCGCTCAATGACACCAATAGAAGCTGTGATTTTATGATGATAGTGTTCAAAATACGATTCTTCCACACAAACACTATTATATCTTTAGTCGAAGGACTGATTTCATGATTACTATATATTTGGTTGTTCATTAGAAACATAATCATTCATATAATTCGTAATTAAGGAAGAGTATGTTAAGCCATTCAAGTGTTATAGTGTTTAATAATTTCATCATGTGATATTTCAATGTTATCTGTTAAAGTAATAAATAATAATATTAAAATATTGATATGTTGCTATAATAATTACGTGATGTATATTTAAGTTTTTACATGACATGAAATAATTAGCTATTTAATTTTCCAATTTTGTTGGTGTAAATATTTTATTAATTAATAATTTTATTATTTTAAGAGTGTTCCAATGGCATAGGTTTATTGCATAAAGATTGTGAAAAACTCATAACTAAAAGTTTTATTTTATTTGAATATTAGATAACCGGTACGGTACAGTATTTATTTTGCAAGTGAGTATTTAATTTGTCGATTATAATGTTTCTTTTAGTCCCTGTAAACAAATATTTTTGTAGCCCATCATATTGTAACTAAATTTATTAGGCAATAATAAAGGCAATATTATATGTAGCTATAATTTGATCGGATAACATTTACGCTAGGTCCTGGTCCTGAGTTGAGCTTCCACGTTGAGCAGTGTTATAGGGTTACTCTATGAAATTCTCAGTACCAGCTCGAAGTTTAGATTTTGTGCCTGAAAAACGGAAATAGGCTCGCTCCCTATTACATGGGGCCTAAACATACCGGCGAACTGTGGGTGTATATTAGCGTAAAGCCGCCCTCATAAAGGTTTTAAAGATGAACGAAGTTCCAATAAAATTACATCAATGTCAATCCTTAATGACAAAATATTATGTTCATTTATAAACTTGCTATTCACCGTCTTGTCAATTCTAAGTTTCCATTTGTTTCGAAGTGTTATAATCGTGGATATTTCATAATTTTGTATGCGCCTTATAATCCGAAATGATGTGTACACCTATTGTGTAATAATGAGTAAACAAAATCCTAATTGCTATAATTAATGCTGGCGTACCTACATGTCAAAAAAATAAGAAAGTGGTACACCCACTTTCTTATTTTTTCACAGAATATTCTAATTAAAAGAACAAACAAACATCCAAATTTTGACATTTATTATGTTAGTATGGTTACTTATTCAAAAAGAGTTAGATAACATTTGTATTTTACTTCGAATAATCTCGGGATATATCCACATTCACCTCTTCACCTCGTTATTAAACAACAACAATGGGTGTATGTATACATCATTTTGGATACTAAGGTTTTAATGGGTAGCTGATCAACCGATCTGCAAGGTTAAGCTGCGCTGCGTCAGTCTGTGGTTGAGTGACCATTTTTAACACATCGAGACCCCTTCGTGCCGCAGAGAGCACGTAATGCCGTCGGTCCCAGTTGTCATATGAGCACCTATGACAATCGTTAGTGGTAGTCAGAAGCCCAAAAAGCCTGACAACCAGACTATCCTCAGGGTATTACCCAAAAATTGGATTGCTGATGTCTGATGGTATCCGCTTCGTGTAAAATACTGATATTCAGCCGTATCTGGTTAGACTGGAAGCCGAGCCCAATATAGTTGGGAAAAGCCTCGGAGAAAGAAAGAAAGAAAGACAAATTTATGATTACTAAGTGACAAGATTACTAAATTTTAAAACAGATGTTTACTTAGAACTGACAAGGTAGAGTGAAGAGCATGTTTAGTCACTTGTGTATAATATTTTGGCTTAATGGATGTAGAAATTTTAATGGAACTTTGTTCATGTAGTATACCTACGTCTCGACTGTACATCTCTGCGTAAACCTTCGGGGAATTCAGGCGTGATGGTATGGTATGTTATACAATTGTTATCAAATAGTCAATGTTAAAGTTACAGTGAGTTGTTTCCGTCTTAATTATATCACTACTACGAACTTGCATACCTACACATACATGTGTCTATATTGTAACGGTCAAAGTTTAAATATAATAAATTCTAAGAAAGGTATAGCGCGTACCTACTCAAATTAGCGTCACACATTTTATTCTAATGGTCAAAACAACAAAAAATGCTTTCTAATTTACCAACAAAATGGGTAGTATCTTCCTTAGTGTAGGTATCTGTAATAACAGGTACGCAAGGACGATTTTGTATAGAGTTAATAAAGATAGCGATATGAAACATGTTTTCAACACTTAAATTAATTATTTTATTACCTATTATAGAAGTTCTAATATAACATTATACATGTACATAGGCGCATAACTGGAGCAGATGTGTATAATAAAATTAAAAAAGTGATATTTTCGTTTAACTTATTTATCAACCTATATGTATATTTTTAATCAAATCAAATATTTTTAATGGAAGGGTTTTTCGCCAAGAGCTCACCCCTAAGCTAATCCTGCAGTTTATAGTAGCTGCAGGGTTTAGCGGTGAACTCTAACGCAACGAGTGGCGATCACAATAGACTGGCTGCGGTCGCAGTGATACTGTACAAATAATAGCCTGTCACCTGGGAAGGCGGCTGGGAATAGGTAGGGAGGGGGAATGGCGTTAACTTGAGTAAAATACGCTGTTTTTTCAAAATGTTAATAGTACTACAACATTTTAAAACATAAAATGTTATTTTAACTATTCAGTGATCAATATTTCAATACAAACGTATTTATCTTTGACTTAAAAGTATTAGACAACTATTATAATAAAATCAAGTTAGAGCACCATTGCCCCTCCATGAGCTGTGGCCTGCGGGCGACTGAACTGGGGATTCCTCCGTAACATAATAATTTGATTCTACAACAAGTGAAAAAATAGGGAATTTAATTCGAGGGACTAAGTTGGATCCCGAGAGCAGCGAAGGATTCTAGAGTAGAATCCTGAGCGGAGCGAGGTATTCTAGATTAGAATCCTAAGCGGAGCGAGGTATCCTAGATTAGAATCCTGAGCGGAGCGAGGGATACAAGGACCGAGATGAATTATTTTTTTGACAAGTTGTGTACTCTACATTTTACCCACAATTGACTGCGAGAAAATAAATAGTAGTATAGTATTTATGATATTTTATTTTATAATCGGTAATAAGAAGATATAAGAACAAAGGATTCGTTTATAAACATTACAAATTAATAGTGAAATAAACTAATAAAATTAATTCATCGTAAGTGTAAGTCCATAGATGTAATAATGAACTGATTTCCAGACGTCTGAACGTCAGTCCAATATTATAGATGTAGCGTCGTGTAGCGTACTTGTAATAAAGAGGTCAGTGATGTAGCCTAACTGACGTTCAGTTTATTGCAGAGTAATATAATTCTGTGGTTTAATGCTACGTCTATCAATCAAAGATTTTATAATACTTATGTATATAAGTATGTACTCTTAAAATAATTTTATTTACAAATTGATAATGACATAATAACACTGGCAAAATACTCGCCATCTACTCAATTGCCTCAAGGAGTAAAAGAGAAGATGAAAATGTTAATTGTCATCTTGTATTATAGAGGTCAGTGTCATTTGGTTACTGTCCTCTTCCTTTTTTTAGGGTTCCGTAGTAAAACTAGGAACCCTCATAGTTAACCCATGTCGTCATGTCATTTAAATCAGTCCATCCGATCCTTATGTAGTTAGGTAACTAGGTATACATAGAGGTGACTTAGAGCCCTAAGACAATTCTTCCCCATTATCTATGTTTGATACCTCACTGCATCGTAGAAGAGTTCATGGTCATCTTATCTATGCTTATGTAGTCTCGTTTTGTAGTGGGCATCGCAATCGGAGCGTTTCTTAGACGCACTGGGTGTTGGAGGGCGCAGAAAGACCTCAGGCCCCCATGAGCTTTAGCGTATAGGCAGCTGCATAGAGGATTCCACCACCTGATGAGATAATAGCCCCAGCGTGTTTTAGAGTAGGATGCGAGACAAGGTCTCGCCGACTGAAGAGGTCCAGCGACGAATGGACCACAGCCTGTCATGGTCTTGACTAAGGCAAGTGAAAGCAAGTACCGTTTTTAGTCGCCTCGTTATCATATGTGGTGGTAAGTACTCATACTGTCCTACCATTTGCCATCAGCTTCAGGCGAGTCAGAGACAGACGATCCGCGCTAAAATACTTAAGTATAAATATTAAAAAAAAAAAAGGGTTTTTTTTTGGAATCCACCCATAAAAGGCTTTATATTACTTTCGATCTATATTTTAATTCTACTACTTTAAATATTATAGTATTAACAACATCAGATAGACTGGAATCACTGGAGTGGCGGAGAAACTTTGGTTCTCTCTGTGTGCTCTATCGTCTATTTCACGGGGTGCTCCGAAGAACTGTTTGACCTGGTGCCTTCTTCACCATTCTACCACCGCACCACTCGACACCGCAGCAGAGGTCACGCGAATTACCTGGAATCGATCTCATCCAGCACAGTCCGCTTCCAAAGATCATTCCTACCACGCACCATCAGGCTCTGGAATGAACTACCTGCTGCGGTGTTTCCCTTGCGTTATGACGTGTCCTTCTTTAAACGAGGCCTAAAAAGAGCTCTCTAACACACACAGTAGGCGGCGACACAGCTCTGTCCCCGACGTTGCTGATGTCCATGGGCGGCGGTAACCACTTACCATCAGGTGGGCCGCCTGCTCGTCTGCCACTGTAGGCAATAAAAAAAAAAACATTAAACTTCTACGTTTTATCCTAGACTGCGAAACCCTATACTGTGCGTGGTGTGACTTACACTTGGCCAATAATTTAAATTTGGATTGACACCAGACAATGTTCTTTATAGAGGAATATGACACAGACTTCAGAAAAAATCCATGACAGTGTTACAATATGGATGTGCGATATTAAAAACGAGGTTCTTTATTCTTCATTGTATGTTAAAATCCACTCATTTTTTCCAGATATTTTAAAATGTTTATTTTATCTTATTTGAGTGGACTTATTGGGTAAGCATTCAGTGTTGATCACTTTTCAATATTTAATACCTTGAAAATAACATAAGTCTACCAGTGTCTACAATATAATTCAAGTGGTTATTACACCAAGAAGAGAAAAGAATCCACAAAAAGTTGTCCAGCAGTATTGGACTGGAACCCCGTTCAAATGTCGCCCAAGACCCTCTTTAACCAGACTTGTGATTTATCGTGAGGCAAACGCAACTATTAACGACCAATAGAAAATCTACAGGAAAAATTTGAGCGCCTGTTCATATGGTGCATGTATGTCATAGAGGGTGCCTACCTACCCCCTACCACCCCATATAGATAGATAATATTAACAAATGGGTTTATGCGTTGTTTACCACCATTTGAACTTAGTGTTAACCTGAAAGTCCGCAAAAGCAACCAAATAAGTATGTTGGTTTCTGTGATGACTTCGTCTTCGCAAAATCGCACCTCAGACTCAGACCTCCATTTAGTGTTATTTACTGGCTTGGATAGTTGGTTGCAGAATATGAATACTTACAATTTACGTCTAGGAACGACATACGCGGCTATTAATTTAGATTTAATGTTGCATCGGTGGGAACTGAGAAACGACGCTGGCTGGATATGACACAACAGCACGGTGTCGAGAGTCGACTGCGATACAGGGATGGCTGTCTCGACTCTCGACACAATAACGAAACGATTCTTATTCTTTGATAGTTCATTAGAAGTAGTTAGTAGACTATGGAACGTGTACTGAATAACAGGCTCATGGCATACCTAGAAGCGAACGACCTCCTCACTGATCGACAATACGGGATTCGCCGAAATCGGTCCACTGCGGATCTTCTGGCGTATGCCACACACATCTGGGGTGAGGCCATTGAGAGACATGGAGAAGTGCTTGCGGTTTCTCTTGACATCTCCAAGGCCTTTGATAGGGTATAGCATGACAGCCTTATAAGCAAGCTTCCATCGTACGGACTGTCTGCTGGTCTATGTGCCTGCATTTCAGATTTCCTGAATGATTGGTCATTGCGAGTAGTTGTTGAACTCTACTCATCTGACCAAATGGCTATTAATGCCGGGGTCCCTCAGGAATCTGTGATCTCTGCAACTTTATTTCTGCTGCACAGCAAAGATCTGCTTAAGTCCGGTGTATATGGGTATGCAGACGACAACAAAGTTGTAGAGAGCTACGCAGCCAGTGCACGGGCTGGAGTGGCACAAATCCAGTATCTTAGGGAGGCATTGGTAGAGCGCACGGCTTTGAAGGCAGTCTCTGATTGGGGCGATGCCAACCTGGTCAAATTCAACTCGACTAAGACCCAGGTGTGTCTGTTCAAGGAGGAGTCAGTTCAACCTGTCTCCCAATTTCCGAGATGTGTCGGTGCCGATAGCCAGCCATCTTGAGTTTCTTGGCGTCTATGTTACACCAAGTCTCAACTTTGGCTCTTATATAGAGTTCAAAGCTCAAATAGCCTTCAAAAAGCTTGGCGTTCTGGCGAAGATAAGGCCACGCAGTACTTCACACCGTGTTCTGGTGTATCTCAACCTTTGTTTTTGTTGAGTGGGTTGGAAAAGTTTTATGCACTACCAATGGAATCAGCTGCTTGAGTCTGTATTTCCTCACGTAGGTATACAATTTGGGGTTTTCAAGTCACCAGTGAATAGGTATCTTCTAGGTAAGCGTGCTACATCTTAGACCACATCGTCACATACCATCAGGTGAGATTGTGGTTAAACGCTAACCTATCTATTATAAAAAAAAAACAAAAGTATGAAAGTAAATAAAATACTTATGTATTAGGCTACGTAAAAGATGATGAGATGTGTGCGAGAAACTTAAGCTTAATAGTGATAATAGTGATAATGTTTTCTTGTGCTAATTGTGCGCCCTAGTAGTTACCCGTTACAGATAGGTACCTACAGACTAAACAATAAATACCTACTCATTCGGGTTTCCTATTTTACTATTATCTACCTAAGTTCGTAAGTCTATGCGTTTTTAGTAGTGAAACTTTCATGGCAATAAAAATAATGTTTAAAGTTTGAATTGAATGGCATTCGGATTGATAGAAAAATCCAGTTCAATACATAACATTTTTATCTGTTAATGGGGTTAATTTTTGTTTTAGGTATGGTCGGCCGGTGCAAGGAGATTTAATTCTAAAGTACACCGGTGGATTTGGCAAATACCAATTATGGCTGTGCTTCTTGTTATTTTTATGTAAATTTGCCATCGCTGTACATCAAATGGGTATTATATTTTTGGCGCCAAGAGTAGTTTATACATGTGGCGATGATCCAGAAAAAGTAAATACCTGCCCATGCGACACGCCGGTGTATAATAGATCACTATTTACTAGAACTATGGTCATGGAATTCAATTTGATATGCGGAAGAAAATGGCTGGCCAGTCTATCACAAATGATATTTCAGGCCGGCACACTGTTTGGTAGTGTGGGTTTTGGAATGGCTTCTGATAGGTGACGTTCAGTTTTTACTATTATACTTTAGTCTAAAATAGTAGATATTTACGATGTAGGTATTATGTAAAGTATTTATATTTAATCTTTAGGTACTACTTCCATTATTTACACTTTTTTCTGTTTTTAATATCATACATAGTTTGATAATCACGAAAACAGTTTTCCGGCGTGAAAATGGACATATACCTATACAATCACGCCTGTATTCGTAGGGTTAGGTAGAGCTGTACTAATGTACAACCCACAGTTCGCCGGTATGTTTAAGTGCCATGTAATAGGGGGAGAGCCTATTGCCATTTAATCGGGCACATATCCAAATTAAGCTGCTACTGAGAATTTGAACTCTAGGATAGCAGTCGCGCCTACGATTACTAGACTAATGAGGCAGATAGTCTATTAGGCAGTAAAATGGACGTGCAAACCACAATTTATATCTACTATTACAGGCAGGTAACAATAGCTTTAGTGAGTGGACACTGTAGACCTAGGACAGCCGGCGGCCTGATAACACCAGAGACTGTAGATAAATTTTATTGTTAATCAGTGGGGCCCGAGCTGGTATTCAACCAATGCCGGCAAGTAAAAATCGTTTAAGAGTGGGCTATCTAGAGGTATAGCCCGAAATTAATACGTAGCAGTTGTCTTGGCCGCTCTATGAAAGCGGACAGACAGGCACAAACGGAGTTTTACTGGATGCGAGCTCCACATAACCTATGGTGTCGTATGCGCACAGGCATTTTCTCCGTTCAAAAAAGGGCGGCAGGCTATCTGATAATATCAGGGACAGCAATACTGTTAATTAGTAGGGCTCTTCAGTTTTTAAATAAACGTCTAGAAAAGTTAATCAGAATCATGAACCTGATTCATTTGTCGTGTAGGTACTCGTGTTGTTATTTTTGTTTCATCTAGTAGAAATACAAATATCGCAGAAACAATCACCCTGATCCGGAACTACTATCTGTAAGAAATAAAAAACATTATTTGTTTCCCGGGGGGAATCGAAGTCGCAACCCCTTCCGCAGGATTCAACTTGTAATGTAAATTGTACATGGGATATCTACGGATAGCCCTTTGATAGGTATGAGTCCCTACTTCTACACGGTACCTAAGTATGGCGATTTCAATAAAATTATAAAACTTCTTCATGATTTACCTACACACCGCGCGGACATAGTTGTTGCTGAAGGCTTGTTAAGTACCGATTAGTGGACTACCGACTACATATGTAATTACTGCTTAATATTCAGCCACTTAGCAATATTGTGCTAACACGATTGTGTTCTGGTTTTTCAAGGGCAGCGTAGCCATTGAAAAGCCGTACATTTACGAACTTATACCATAATGTACCTATAACCACTTTATTTTTATTTTAGATTTGGAAGAAAAAAACCTTTCATTTTTGCTTGCCTTTTGCAAATAATATTTGGAATAAGTGCGGCGTATACTACCTCTTTTGAAATGTTTGCCGTCTTCCGATTCATTGTCGGCCTATCAGTGGGTGGCACTATGGTGGTTTCGTTTGTTATTATGATGGAATTTATTGGCCCACAACATAGAGAAGTCCTCTCAGCGTTATATCAGACGCCTTTTAACATGGGTCACATGCTGCTGCCACTTGCTGGCTATTATTTTAGAGATTATTCAGACTTTCAACTTGTTATATCTGCTCCAGAGCTCATTTTTCTAATTTATATTTACTTTATACCCGAAACGCCAAGATGGCTTATTGCTATGAAGCGTACCGACGAGGCTATAGCAATTCTGGATCATGTTGCAAAAGTGTAAGTAGTTTTTAAAATACTAAAAAGTGTACTATGAAATTATCTACAAGGCCACTAAGAAAGGTCTTATCTATAGTTTTATTCGCAACCTAGGTCATGGGAGCGCCATAATTATGTAAATTGTAGACGATAGATAAAAGACGAAGCTATTCCGGTGTTTTTTGCTTTTCCGGCCTGTGCTTGTTCCAAGTCGAACATAGAGACCGCATACCTATATTTGAATAATGAATCTGGTATGACCCAAGTGCTAACCCAAAATAACTTTATACCTATTGACGAGATCTGTTTCTTTTCTTTTTGTTATCCCAACATGGTTTGAGCTCCTCGATGTTTTAGGCACTGAAAGAAAGAATTTGCTCGCTATTCCAGACCTTTCACACCAAAGATTGACGGGAAAAGAATTGAAATTTTGCCATAGAAATTTAAATTCTCGTCTATCCAATCCCGGCTTAACCGGAACCACCTTTACAGGCGTGGATGGTATTTTATAATTCCTTATTTTATACTAGTTATGGACTATAGCATTACGCCTAGACAGATACTGCATTTTAACTGCACTCCGACTGCAAATTTGCAGCAATCAAAAAAATAATTAATCAGTCTTTAAGGTATGTTTTAACAGCATATTTCTATTATTTACAGAAATAATCTACCGAGAACCAATATACGTGCAGATATTATGGCATACCAATTGGAAGTGGAGAGGCATAAATTAAGAAAAGGAACTCTAGCTGATCTTTTTCGTACCCCAAACATAAGAAGGAATAATTTAGCTATGGCGTTTAATTGGTTGATGTGTAGTTATTGTTTTTACGGTCTCTCACAGTTTGTAGGTCAGCTAAGTGGCAATATTTTTCTCAACGTTTTATGTAGTGCTAGTGTCACTTTGCTCGGTACGCTCACGTCTATACCTCTAATGAAATTGATGGGCAGAAAAACTATTTTACTTACGTGTCATGTTATTTGCACTTCTTGCTTAGTTCTTTTAGCATTTACACCGGAAAGTGTAGTCTCTGTTATTTGTGCGAGTGTTGGTACTGTTACTAGTTTTATTGTGTTTGTCGTTGTATATTTGTATACCGGAGAATTGTTCCCGACAGTGGTCCGGAATGCCGCTATCGGTGTTTCATCGATGACGGCGCGGGTTGGTTCCATGATAGCACCCTTCGTCTGTGACCTTAGAGATGTAGAAATGTGGATGGCTCCAATGGCATTCGCAGTGGTGCCCTTTTTAGCTTTCTTCATAACGATGCTCTTACCTGAAACCAAAGGTTGCCCACTTACAACTACAATAGAGGAGGGTGAAAAGGCCGGGCAAAGGAAGAAAAAGGTTGCTGTGCAATAACCTTTTTTATTTTCGATCTCATTACAATAAAAAGTTGATTCGTTTAGGAGAATACCTACCAATTGACATTTAAGTACTTCTGAGATTATTATAAACTATATTTTGAGGATGAGGATCTTTACTTTCTGCCTACCCCCACGGGAAAAAGGCGTGAGTGTATGTATATATGAATGGATCTTCAAAACATTGTTTAAATTTTAATTCTCCTTGATTGCTTGGTTCAGTTTTTTCATACGTTTGGTACTTATTTGTAGTATATTTACAACTGTGGTATGTAAATAACTCAAAAGATGAAACGAAAACTGTTATCCTGGATTTTATTGAATATTTTTTTCCAAAGTCAGTCAAAAATAACAAACCCATAATATGTTTCATTTCATGGACTAAAATCTCTACTCATGTCAAAGAGCCGGCCAAAATTTAAACAATAAAAGAAATTATAGTTTTTAAGCCCATCTATTTTAGGGTGTCGAACTAGTTAATAACTAGGTGGTATATTTATTCATCCTATATAGTAAGTACTCCATATATGAAACGCTGTAGTCTGTTCTAATTTTCTCAGTTTAGGTTATTGTAGGTGTGTCATTAGATTTTCTTTTTCTATTATCTTAATGTTTGTATAGTTTATAGATATTTACCAAGACAGTTTGGACAATTTTTGTTAATTATCTTATAAATAATAAAGTAATATACTTATTTAGAAACTAATTTGTTTAATTGAGCTTAGTATCAATCATATTTAAAAGGGTTCTAGACGGACTTATAGGAATATTTTCATACAAAAACATCGATCCCATATAGTGGAAAAGCTCATGGTCACCGGAAAGGTGGAAGGAAAGAGACCCAGAGGACGTAGCCCTACAAGATGGTCGGACCAAATTAAGAAACACCTCGACACCAAGATCTCAGACGCTCTTCAACTGGCAAAAGATCGCCACAAATGGAAGGAGATCGTCGAAAAGTTAGGCCGGGCACATCACGACGCTCAGCAATAAGCCAACGACTGAAGGAGGAGAGTATTTCATTTGTGTCCTTGTTATTCCTGTCACCTTCCAAGGCTAAATACTAATCTATATAATGACGGTGGCATAGGATTACGGCTATACGTTACTGTTCCTATCATAGAATATAGTATTGAACTGGCATAAAGATTTATGTAAATGCAGGGCGTCTAAAAATCATTTTCACATGTGTGCGTGAAATAGGCACTTGTACTTGATAGTGTTGCTACCACAATCTGTCAAATTTCTTGGATTGATTTTCAACTCTAAGACAACATCATAAGGTTCATTTTAAATTTGGAAAATTTCACAGTTTTGTATAGCTTGACCTGCTGTCATCTGTACAGACGCCAATTGTCCCAAATTAATATGAATCTTTTAACTTAGTATTGAAGTTGAAAATGTATCAAATAAATTTTACAGATTGGGTAGCTTGATGTGCTGGCCTTTGTACCTAAACGTAAAGTTCGGGAAATTTACTTCAAATTATTATTTCTCATTCAAATTATTATTACTATATTATATCATCATCAACACATATACTGTCCCACTGCTGGGCACGGGTCTCCTCTCACAGAATGAGATGGATTAGGCTATAGTCCACCACGCTGGCCTAGTGCGGGTTGGCTTTACACGCCGGCGCCGTCGAGAAAATCTAAGGCATGCAGTTTTCCTCACGATGTTTTCCTTCACTGTATAAGCGAGTGATAATTAATTATTAATTATAATATACCTAATCATATTATTGGGACATTTTACACAGCACCACTAGTCCCAAACTAAGCAGAGCTTACACTTTTTAATTTTTTTGTAAATACATACTTATTACCAATACATAAAAAACACCCACACAAACACGAACATTTATGTTCAGCAAATAAATATTTTTGTCTTTACGGAATCATACCCACGACCTCGTAATCAGCAGTCCGACACTCGAACCACTACACCACAAACGTCGTCGCATATGATTTCGAATTCAGAGGTGCGTGCCTTGGATTCGAACCGTTGGTAGTAGTATGAACTTTCGACTTGGCAGTCCAATGGTCATACCACTCGGTTATCACTGCATATCTGTATAATATTATGAACTTTCCTGTGTAGTGTAAGGTGTAGTATGTTATTTTTTTTTCGTAGGTACCTATTTCCCTGAGCTATTTTGAATCCCAAGGTTGAATGGTAGAAATTGCCTTACGCCATTAAGTCCGCCTTATGTATAAAGTATAAATACATAATTTTATCAATGGTATCCTTCTAGTTGCAATTATATTGATACTGAGAAAATATTTCCCTAGTTATAGTAAATAACAGTAAGGCCTCAAACACACGAAAGGCATTTTATCGTCGATAGAGTCAACTGCAGCCGTCGCGTCGACACTGGTCGGCAGCTGTTACTGATGTTGTTTGGCAGTAGCTTTCGACATGTCGACGGTTGCAAATGCCTTTGTCGACGATAACGCTCCGCTCGTGTTTTTGGCGTTTAACTGCCAGTACAACTGCCGAACAACGTCAGCAGCAGCCGCCGACGAGACAACCCCTAGCGTCAACCGATGTCGACGGCTGCAGTTGGCTCTATCGACAGGAAAGTGTCGCTCGTGTGTTTGAGGCCTAAGAGAATGGCGGACGGCTGCGCGGTGCGGCGTGCGCGCAATTCTGGGTTCAATAACTAACAAATAACGTTGTCAGTCTGCAGTAGCAGGCCGTGCAGTACAGAGCACCGTTAATAGTAAACTCAGTGTCAATGAAAAAGTTCGATACATCATATTATTAACTAGTTCACAGGCCCTAAGTGACTGTAGTAATATACCGATATCACACAATACAATGGAAATGCAGGAGCGAAATGGTGAGCAGATTAATTTAAGTGAAAGTGACTGTATTGACTTTTTGTTGCATGGTGTGTTGACCCCGATGTACAGGCCTTCGCGAATTAGCAATGACACTGAGAACACGCTTTATAGTTTGCAATTTCTTGAACTCATTGTCGTGTTTTAATTGCCTAGCAAACTGGTGTTCAAACTTCTTGACATTTGTTCTTTTTGTTCTCATTGAAATTTCTTTGTATCGTCTCCTGATGAAATTAGTTTTATATTAATTGATAAAATCTTGAACATTTAAAATACTTGAACGGGCTCTAAGGTTGCCAAAAAATTTAAGAGGAATATAAGACATTTCAATTCGGATTTTCAAACAGTAGACAAAACGTATTATTATTATTTTAGTTTTTTTTTTGTAATGTGCATTTATTTGAACCAAGTGGTACCTACCATTATTTTGAGATTTTTGTTGCTTCATTACCTGCTCAAATATATAGTACGTAATATATAGTAGATATTTTTTCAATACTACATCTGTGGATATAAGTAACTTTGTTCTTTCTCTTTTGAATTAGTATCTGGAACTTCGAAACTTACTAGTTACTACAGCTATGTATATTCCAACAGTATATAGTAATATCATGGCCAAAAATATTGTAGGATACTATAACATATGAGATATAGAATGGCAAATATACTACTTATTTGCCATTCCTAGGATAAAATTAACAATGTTATAATTATTCCACTAAACAATTAGCCCCTCTAGTTAAGTTTTAGTCAATTAGTAAGATTTTCGTCGTATTCGAGACTTTATAGAACATGTTTATATTAAATTAAGGGTACCTAGAAACATGAATGACACAGGTACCTACTAGTTTTTATAAACATATTGTAAAGTTATAAGACTCTATTTTTGGATATCATATTAGAGGAATCAGAAAAAGGTTTAAATATTAAAATAAAATTATTTAAATAGGTAAAAGATCAAGAATATTTTTTCTAAAACAAGCAAATTATTTAATCTTACCATGATTTAATAATGCTCACCAAAATATTTATTTCTCTGTTTTATTTATAAACATTGTCCTTTCTTAAATATTTTTTTTTCTTGGAAGTCCTCCCAGCCACCTCGGACCCTTCCGATTAAAAATACATTTCTATGCTACATGCTTCCCCACCGTACAGTCAGCGTCAAATAGTTAGTGACACTCAGGGTATTCAAATAAATAGACGCAACCAAAAAGTCAATAATATCGGTACAAACAAAGTTTCCATATTGTTGTCAACATTATAGTCGCTCAAAAGGTCGAGACGTTTAAAACGTCATATAGATAGGTTCAGTCAAACCGTCATAAATATGATAACAGTCATCCCGCCAATTATCCAAGCATTCTAAGTGTTCAAAAATATGGAACACATTAGAAAAATAAACCAGCATGTTATAGAAATAAACGGTTTCCCAAAGATGAAAACCTCTTTAGGCAATCTAGTGTTATTTGCATGTCATTCTATTTATCTATCAGTAATATCAATGTCAAGTGCAAAACTAAAGCAAGCTAGAAATATGGCTACGCATTAGTGACACCACAAAACATCGAATTATATATTTGAGGGAGGAAGGTGTCTCCTTATCAGATATTTCAAATGAACTGGGAATATCCTTATGTACCTATCGTTTTAGATGTTACGTGTAGTTACCTATCGAATTATTCTCATCTCTCTAGATTCTCATTTCTGCATATTCGCACATATAAATATGTATAAACAAGCACACAGCCCGCCTGATGGTAAGCAGTCGAAAACTAGAGAAAATTGAAAAGATGCAAGCGATTATCGACCTTATTGACATTATTTTATTGCTTATTTTTAGTTATTCATCCACTCTATTACCTTGTTTATGTTTAAAATAGCAGTTTTTGAATAATAGTCAATAAGGTTGAAAACTTTGCACCTCTTTTTTGCAAGCACTATCGAGTCTAGTTTTGTCGACGTTCATTGTTAAAATAAAATAATCATGATCATCATCATCATATTGAATCATATATTTTAATTATGCACTCTTGCTCTATGAGATATATAGTCATACTCATTATCAATGAGGTTCAGGTACATCTATTTTCAGTCAGCTGTATATTGCTAAGTATCGTAAACGGCTTTGCACGAAATTCTTTACAAAACAAAAGACATGTCTATGACGTCATGCTTAAAATGAAAAGGACAACAGTAGTTTCTATTCCTTTCATTTTTGTGTATAAATGTTTTCAAATTAATTGATGTGAGAAATAATATTTAAAATGTATAGCAGTAAAGTTTATTTTTCTAATGTGTTCCATATTTTTGAACACTTAGAATGCTTGGATACCATTGGCGGGATGACTGTTACCATATTTATGACGGTTTGACTGAACCTATCTTTATGACGTTTTAAACGTCTCGACCTTTTGAGCGACTATAATGTTGACAACAATATGGAAACTTTGTTTGTACCGATATTATTGACTTTTTGGTTGCGTCTATTTATTTGAATACCCTGAGTGTCACTAACTATTTGACGCTGACTGTACCGATATTATTGACTTTTTGGTTGCGTCTATTTATTTGAATACCCTGAGTGTCTCTAACTATTTGACGCTGACTGTACGTTAGAAAGAAACGAGTCTTGTAAATGTCAACAACACGCTTTTTTTATTTTTATTTACCTATTAAGATTTTCTCACAGCATCACAACTGGAGCTTGACATTCAAACAGTCTGTAATATAAAATACTAGCTCAAAAAGGTATTTACTTGAGATAGAAGTCATTAGACCCCAGACCCTATCAAGCATTCAAGTAAACAATAAATATAAATAAGTTATTCAGGGCTTTTAAAGGTAAGCAGATCTTTCGACTCAATAGTCGAAGGATAAAATCTAGCACAAATTAACAAATTTAGCTAGACAATTGTAGATTTAGATTTTCATAGATATTCCAAATACATACTTATTTAGATACATCTTGTATCGATCAATCTATCTGAAGACAATTTTCAATTGTATAAAGAATCAGTGTATTGTCTTACATTGTAAAGTTAATGCAAATATCAGTCGTATTCTGTTAAAAAAAAGATTTACCTAGCTGTCCCATTCAAACTGTGTCATCATCATCACTCACCTATTGCCGTCCACTGCTGAACGTAGGCCTCCCCCCAAAGAGCGCCAACCAAACTGTATAAGTATCAGAAAATCATTAAAAGTAGTTTTATTTCTTTGTCTAATATTCGCATAGCATAATATGTCAGAAACCAGTCATGTTTAGTACCTATTACTTGACTTACTCTATCAACAGTTCCGTGTTTTGTTTCGGCATTATTTCATGATTCAATAATTCAATGTTATTTAGTAAATACTACGCTGATCAACTCTTCTGCAAGGTTAAGCTGCGCTAGCCTCGGTCAGTCTGTGGATGGAATACCACTCTTAACATATCGATACTTCTACGTGCTTCGGAGAGTATTTAAAGCCGTCCATCCCGGTTGTCATCCGAAAGTCCATTAGTGGTAGTCAGGCGTCCTAAAAACCCTGACAATCAGTCTATCCTCAGGATATCTATATTGCCTGGGCCTCTAATCATCAAAAATTAGCATTCCAAGTGGCAAAGTACAATTTAGAACCATGGATATTGACCATTTTCCGCCCTATTTTCAATATGTTAAAGTCGAAACTTGATCAATCACCAGCATAAGTAGAATTGATTTTATTAACGATATTTATTTCTATAGTTAGGCCAGTTTAATATAAAAATCCAATAACATTGCATAAGGTCCTTGGAATCGAACCCAGCACCAGCAGTAGCGCTTATGACTAATAAGCTAATGAGGCAATGTTATTCCTGTTCCATAAAAGGCAAACGGACTTATAATAAAAATTAGACATATCACACTATATAATACAGGAAATCAGCTAATTCGTTCATAATAAATGAAGGTCAGTAGCCGTGATTCATGAGTTACTTATTTCTGAATTCATTTATTAAATAATAGCAAAGCGCAGCGCTGTAGAGTTTAACGATCTGTAATAATAAGTATGTAGGTAATAGATAGCTATGAGTGCAACACTCCCTATCAACGCGGTCGGAGGGTAGAGCCGGTCATACGACACGACACAGTCACAGCGATAAATGATAAGGATTACTTTTGAGTGGTTGGTAAAACCTACTCAATTTTAATGTAAACAGTGCATTCAAAACACCTGTTCTGATAAAACAGTCGATGATGATCTTGCGGTTATGTAAATGTACTTGATGTAAGTAGTATTTTTTTATGTTGACGAATTTGCGATTCGATAACGTGTTGTAACTGATAACATACTATGTGATAAGGTTATGGGAGTAAAAGAAATGAAGATCACATATTGTCGATACAGTTTTCGAGATTTCGTATGTTTGTCTGTGAGTGAGCGGCGTTTCGCTGTTATCTATAAATATATATATACTAGCTGACCCCGCAAACGTTGTTTTGCCATAAAAAAAAAAATTAGGGGTATGAAAAATAGATGTTGGCCTATTCTCAGACCTCCCCGATAAGCACAAAAAATTTCATCAAAATCGGTCAAGCCGTTTCGGAGGAGTATGGCAACGAAAACTGTGACACGAGAATTTTATATATTAAAGATATATCAAATAAGGGTGTCACACATGGCGAAGATACTATAATATTTTATATTAAGATAAAACTATATAGTTTGTGTGAACTATCACAAACGGCTAAGATAAATATAATTTCATATTACACTATCTTATGCTATCGAGCGATACCTATGGAAATTTTATTTTAAGAAATATATCGTAACAGGCTATCTTAACATACAAAATATATCGCAAGATATATAGAGTGTACACCAAGCCTTTGAATGATTCGAGCGGATATATTTTAGTAACATAACAGTGTGTGATACCTTAAGATACTATACTATTTTATATCCAGGCATCTTTACATAAAATATGATAGTATCTTCGCCGTGTGTTTAATCTTTAATGTTTTATTGTCCCTATATTGCGATGAAAGTTGTGCTGCTCTCTATGCGTCCGCGAAGGTTTAAGACTAAATAAAGATAGAAAAGCAACGCATTGCAGTGCTTCTTTTCTATCTTTGACGTGTAGTTACTGTTTTTACGGAGTCTCACAGTATAAATAATGCTAGCTAATTACATAAATAATACAGCTAGCATTATTTATGTAGGTTACAACTACATAAACAGTACAACAATACAATAATTCTTTAGTTAGTCTGTAGGTTGATTGACGATCCAATGTGATGCAATGTGAGAAAACAAGATTGTGTTTACTTGAAGTGGGTAAATTCAAGTAAACACTACTTAATTGATTCATTTTAAGTAATAATAATAAATATTCTTGGACAATTTTACACAGCACCATCTAGTCCAAAACTAAGCAGAGCTTGTACTATGCGTTTTTTTTGTAAATACATACTTATAATACATAGAAACACCCAGACAAACACAAACACTTATGTTTAAACCACACAAATATTTGTGTCCTGTGGGAATCGAACCCATGATCAGCAGTCCAGAACTCGAACCACTAGACCACAGACGTCGTCGAAGTCTTAAAGTTACGTCACCATTTTTTTAAACATGTATATTTTTCTTATTTCTAGGGGTGAAACCACCCAGTGCAGTTTCGACAGATTTAATCCAAAAGGTGATTGGGTCATTCGGGAAATATCACCTTTGGCTGTGCCTTCTGATATTTTTGACCAAATTTCCGGTAGCTTTTCATCAAATGGCCATTTTGTTTTTGGCACCAAAAGTTTCATACAGTTGTGGCTCATCGAATAACACATGCCCATGCCCGGAGCCCACGTACGATACCTCCATATTCACGAGAACTATCATAATGGAATGGGATTTGATATGCGACCGGAGATGGCTTACCAGTTTTACACAAACATTATTTCAACTAGGCACGTTATTGGGAAGCGTGATATTTGGAATGGCTTCTGACAGGTGAAGTTGAATTTATTATAATAGGTGATCATATAAGTACTTATATGCATGCTAAATTAATGAACAACTTTGTAAAAGTTGGCTATCTAAATATGTACTTACATATATAAATATATTGTTTTTTAGGTTCGGAAGGAAGCATCCTCTTCTAGTTGCTGTGGTTATCCAAGTATCATGCGGAGTGGCGGCTGCGTACGTCCCTGATTTCTGGACGTTCACATTCTTACGTTTTTTCGTGGGCATGTCTGTGGGCGGCACTATGGTTACTGGATTTGTAATCGTTATGGAATTCGTCGGAACACAGTACAGAGATGTCATTTCAGCTCTTTATCAAGTGCCATTTAATATGGGCCACATGCTACTGCCGGTTTTCGCCTACTTCTTCAGAGATTATTCAGATTTCCAACTGTCTATATCTGTACCGGTTATCATTCTACTATCATATTTCTTGTTGGTGCCAGAAACACCAAGATGGCTGATAGCAGTAAAACGAACAGACGAAGCTATTGCTATAATGGAGCGTGTCGCCAAAGTGTAAGTTTCTTTCCGCCATCAATTAGCTTAAATGTTTTACAGCTAAGTCTAATCTAATCATCAAAATATATTTTTCCAGAAACAAACGTCCAACAGAAAATATCAGAGCTGATATCGAAGCCTATCAAGCGTCAATAGAGAAGCACCAATTAAAAAAAGGGAATATTTTGGATCTTTTTCGTACTCCAAACCTTAGGAAAAATATTATAGCTATGGCGTTTAATTGGTTAACGTGTAGTTACTGTTTTTACGGAGTCTCACAGTATGTAGGTCAGCTAAGTGGCAACGCTTTCATCAATGTGGCGTGCAGTGCTAGCGTCACCCTGATTGGTACACTTTTATCTATACCTCTTATGAAAGTTATGGGAAGAAAAGTTATAATTATAATATTTCATTTGATATGTGCAGTTTGCTTATTAGTTTTAGCATTTATACCTGAAGGTGTAGGGTCTGTAGTATGTGCTAGCATTGGTGTCGTAGCTAGTTTTATAGTTTTTGTAGTTGTGTATTTATATTGTACAGAGTTATTCCCAACTGTCGTACGAAATGCTGCCCTCGGTTTCTCGTCGATGGCAGCTAGAATCGGGTCTATGATAGCGCCCTTTGTGATAGAAATGAGAAATAGCGCGTTATGGATGCCTCCGGTTGCGTTCGCTGTGGTGCCACTGGTAGCCGCATGTATCACGTTTGTTTTACCCGAGACCAAAGGTTGCGAACTAATGACCACGATAGAGGAGGGTGAAGCGTTCGGGAAAAAGGTAAAAACTCATAATAAAAAATAAATAATCGTTTAGTAGACTACTAAGTAAACTTTTTTTAAAGGAGTACCGCCTTCATGTGAGCTTGCATTTTCAAAACCGATGATGGTCAGACATCAACCATGGGACTGAAATATGAAAATGAATGATTAAACGAATTGAGATTCGTTTCCATAATTTTCAAAAGGATACCTTCATAATTTAAATAAGGAGGTTCTAAAACATCCTGTTGTTTGGAAGTCGGTTAAAAATATTGTAGATATATATGTATATGAAGACGATGTAAATTTTATATTGTTGGAAACGATTGGATTCTCATTGAATTGGTCAGCTGTGCTTGACCTACCTACACATATCAGTATAGTACATCAGTAAGTAATAGTTTAGTATTGTTATACTTGGGAGTTATTTTTAGACTGTGACCTTTAGAATAAGGAAATTAATTATTAGTAAATGTACATTTAGTAGGTACTGAAAATAGGTAGATATCAGTACCTACGAAAAGTATGTACGAATTTGTAAATGTATTTTATACACGGCAGGAAAAAATTTACTGGAGTGTATATTTGTCTTATTATAACATTTAAAAATATAATTATACATAGTAAACTGTTTTACGGAGTTGTGCCGGAAACATAGATTAAGCCACGGTACATAATAAATATAATAATTTATATTTCGTTGTCCCGAACTGCTGTTTTGTTTAACATCCCTTCCTGTCGGCATAGTTTTTTTATTCTGTAAGGATCAAAACTACTGGCTGGAAAACAGTTGATATGCTGCTGTCTGTAATTTTTTTAAAGTTTTAAACCTTTATTTGTTGAAGTAGAGTACCTATTATACTTAATCACAGAATAATTAATAATGAGTTAGTTTGAAACACCTTTTAAACGGCAGTTAAAATAAATAAATATTTTTGGGTCTTTTACACAGCACCTTCTAGTCCCAAATTTAGCAGAGCTTGTACTATTGGGTACTAGATAATGGATATAATAATAAAATATTTTTTTGAATTCAAACGTGTAATACATAAGAAACGATGTTAATTTGTTCATATATAAACTTTGATTGATTCAACAAATTTACGGAGTTAAAAGATATTTTTCGCTTTAGTATCGATTTGCATTCGTCAACTTCATACATAATCTTCGTAAAATAAGAGGCTGTCAATATAACAGATTAGATAGCGTTTGACATAAAATTTTTAGGTGAATTAATCTCCCGTTTATGGATCAACCAAAATCCTTAAATTTTCTCTCATTTTTTTCTGTTTAATCGATGATGTTAAATTCCGTGTCGAACGATATTATTCTGCTGTGATTCATGCAGTGGTACTATTTACAAACTTAGAGTCATTAATTACTTATTTAATATTTTTCTTTGAGATCAGGGGATTGAAACAAGCAAAATCTTTTGCAAATGCTACCAAAACGATTTGTAAAATACTACAAACATTAAGAAGTAGCTGTACTTAGCATAGTTTGATTTTTTTGGACGAAACAAGAATTAAACGTAAGTATAAACATTTATTGTGTGACGAAAAGGGATAATTTTGGAATGTGGGCCAAAGATAAAGGACGAATGCAGAATAAATAGTTGTCACATTTAAATACACCCTGTTTTAAAAAAACACTTAAGGACAAGTGACTGTTCCTCCTAACAGTTTAAACATTGTCTAAAATATGTTATCTGAAATATAGGATTTCAAGGAAAATATTTGATCTCTTATCAGGTCGTATTTAACAAAAAAATTTATGAACAATGCTATCTTCATCTTAAAGCCCCATCGAAATTCTAAGTGGAAGCCTAGATAAACGACGGCACTTACCGCACATAATACTAAAATATTATCTACTTGTATTATGTTAATACAATAAACAGAGCTAACAGAAATATAAAAACAAGACAATACATCATTATCATACTTATCATATACCTTTTCTGTGGCCATGAACGCTTAAAAGCAAGAAAAATAATTCGCGTGATATTTTCTTAAATAAAACTTGTTATATTTCAATGCCAAAGATGAGGATTATTTAATTTGTAGATACTTATGTTATCACTAATTATAAAAGATAAAATCGGATCTTGTTCGACACTGACTTGGGTAGGACATCCTCATAATGGAGCTGACTACTCTATGTATGACGAGGTGAGGAACCAACCAGGTGATACAAAAGCCTCAGCCAGAATTTGTACAGGTTGGGCAATTGAAGATGAGCCACGATAATACCAACCGACTCTTTTCCAAAATTTTTTATGGAAAAGGCCAAGAGCTCTTCAGAAGTGACGTGATTTAACTTAGAGGTTCTTTAACTTAAACGCAGTACCGTATCCAGCTCTCGCATCTATCCTTCTTACTTTTTTTTTCACATAAGTATTCATATTCCTTATTGATATGAGCTCGGTAAGGGTATACATTTCCTTATAATGCCACATATTTTTGGTCATTTCGCGCCAATTACAGGTGCATACAGTACTTCTCAGGGCAATAAACTAGCAAAGTTTGGAATATCTCCTCTTCTAACAAACGTGGTGATAATATAAATTACAAATTGTTATTTGTACAGAGGCCACCACATCAAGCCACCTCAATCTGTTAAATTTCTTTGACAGTTTTTCAACTTTAAGTCACATCAATAAGGTTCATTTTCAATTCGGAAAATTTGACAGTTTTGGATAGCTTGACCTGCTGGCGTTTGTATTTCTTCTTTACTTTACTTTTGTAGGTAATACTGTAGGACGCATCCTACAATATGTCCCAAAAAGTACATAGTTTAGGGGGGAGTTATTCCAAACGACTGGTTAACGTAACATGCCTTTGTCAAGTACCTATTAATGATTACGTAAGATGTTTAACGATCGTTTCGCACAAACTGTGGTTTTGTTGCGTAACAACCTGATTGTCGAAGATATCAAAGGCCAAAATTTTTGAAACAATCGATGGTTTTCGTAATTTTTAACTTTTATGATTAAGGAAAACAGCTATTTAAATATCTGACTAGAACTCTTGGTGTGGTTTGGACTTTAAAACACACATTCAAAAACAATTCAGCATTGCCATTCAGCATGGCAATGTTGCCAGTCTTCGGGCACGTTGCCGGACGACAGCGATGCCGAGGAATACTTTGATGCTTGCTAGCGATTTTTGTTTTTTGTTTAAACATTTATGTCATCATCAACCCATATAATGTCCCACTGCTGGGCACGGGTCTCCTCTCATATTGAGACTCAATTGAGAGGGATTAGGCTATACGATTGAGAGGGATTAGGCGTGCTAGTCTACCACGCTGGCCTAGTGTGGGTTGGCAGACTTCACAAACCGTCGAGAACAATCTCTAAGGTATGCAGGTTTCCTCACGATGTTTTCCTCCACCCCGTTTAAGCGAGTGATAATTAATTATTAATACGCACATGAATTCGAAAAGTCAGAGGTGCGTGCTTTAGGTTCGAACTCGAGACATTCGACTTGGCAGTCCAATGGTCATACCACTAGGCTATCACTGCTTTTACACACAACAACATGCTTTTAACATTTATGTAGATTTTGTCAATATGTAAATAATTATTATTTTGGTGTCTATATCAATTCAAACTCAAAGATACCTCATGTTTTGGTCTTTCTTTTGAGAGGTTTTCAGTTACCGGCTTTATCTACTTAGATTGAGCGGTATTATAATAATAATAATAATAAATAAGCCTTTTATTATTTCTCATTTTTCATGCGATTTTTACAATATTTATTTATATGTATTGTATAGTATTTATTATTTTAAATTTTATATTAATACCTAAAGTTATTTTTAATAATTTAATAATAGACAATTTTTTTTATTTTTATTTTTTTGTTTTTATATATAATATTACTGATTACGGTAACAATTTAAATAATGTAATTGCAATGTTTATTTATTTGAATGAGAACCCCTCTGTAGGATAAAGGCCTCCTCCATTTTATTCCATTGTTTTCTATCTATCGCTTTTATTTGCCATTTGTCTCCTGCTATATCCTTGATATCATCGACCCATCTTCTTGATGGCCTTCCTCGTTTTCTTTTTCCCTCGGGGCCTTCCCATACTACTGCGCGACTCGTCCATCGAGCGTCTCCCATTCTAGCTAGATGTCCTGCCCATTTCCACTTTAATTTCATAAAGTGAAGTAAGAAATCTATTTGTTTTGTTCTTTCTCTTATCTTGGTGTGGCGTACTTTATCTTTCTTTCGTATTCCTAGAATGGACCTTTCCATAGCTGCTTGACATATTCTAATTTTTTCTTTCGCCTGTTTGGTGTATATCCATGTTTGTGAGCCATATGTGAGACAGGGAAGGATGCCACTATCCATTACTTTCTTTTTCAGAGAAAGCGGCATGTCTCGTTTCATTATTTATTTGTGAGCCCAGTACTTATTATTACTTTATAGGTATTACTTCAAATACTTTTAAAATTTGGGTATAATTGCAAACCAGAAATTATGAGTTTATAATCCAGTAGGTACTACAGCTTGGCACTCTTATGCCGTAAGATAATCCCGTAAGATATACAAAAACTCGTACTTCACATATGATAGTATTATACTAGATCTTTTCTATACCTAGTGCCTACCTACATAAAGCAAAAAGATTTGTAGAAATTTAAAATGTTCATGAATCTGTTTATTCTTTGCATTACGTGTGTTATAATGTGGCTTCAGTTAAACGAGTTCACGTGTGTACAATGTACATAACAGTGAAGTAAAATATGTTTTCCCGACACGTGCTAGTTGTTGTCACATTAGACGTCTAGTGCCGTGGCCAATGTTCTTGATATGCCATGACTGTAAAATTAAAATCCACATGAAAATAGAGCTTAGTTCTAGGAACATGATAAAATGGAACTGATGGGCTGTTTGCCATCAAGGCATTGTCGTTAATGTGAAGGAAAAATTAGACTGCAGGCAGCGAACTTACGTTCTCCACTTTGGTGCACCGGGATTAACAAATACAAAGGATAAGTCCAGATTTACTTTTCAATGTGAAGAAATCCTATAACGCTACTCCTTTGTATAATTTATAATAACTAATTAGGTTATTGTATATAGGATAGCATGTATCTTTTTGTATTTTTTGGCATTTTCCATGCTAAGATTTTAAAGTTATTAAGCAAAGCTTAGTGGTCATAGCGTCTGGTGTACCTAACCAGAAGACGCAGGTTCGAATCCTGCCCGCGGTCGAATTTATCTTTTATTAAATAACTTTAGGATAGCATGGTTTGGTGCCGGCTGGTCTCAGAATGAAATCGAACGACATAACAGAGTACATAAACTAATAAAAAGAATACTAGTTAAAGGATGATAAGTCCCTAATAAATAAAGAGAAAAAAAAGAATACAACATTAATGATAATTAGAATCAATTCTTTAACCACAAAGCATATAATAGGCAGATTTTCTTATTTCCGGTCCGTGAAATAATGGAATGAAAATTAAAATAAACACTGTGATTATCTATGGATACTAGCAAATTACATATTATGATTTCCCCGGTCGTTGTCAACATAACGTACCCACTTACTTGTTGTATAAAGTAATGCTACATAAACTGTTTCGGATTATACCAAGTGTCTACTATGTAGCACTGCCTTTCTGTATAAAACAGTAAGCCCTTGACTACAAAACTATGTGCAAGGTGAATTCAATTTCATAGATCGCATTTGCTCGTAATACTAATAGACATAAATAGTCCACTGATGAAATTTATGGTTAGCTCCGCAAGGAATTAAAAAATAGCTTCATAGAAAGTTAGAAAGCAAATTTATACGTATTACTAGATCAATCAACTCACAAACCTACATATTCGATAATCGCGCCAATGTAAGACTATCATAAAACTACTTTTACAATTAGGTTTGCAGTATGTAATTATATTAAAGTAAGTAATTAGTAAGTACTTAGGCGGATCTCGTGGCTAAGTAATAACGCTGATCAACCGATCTGCAAGGTTAAGCTGCGCTAGTCGCGGTCAGTCTGTGGATGGGCGGCCATTCTTAACACATCGGGACCCCTCCGTGCCTCGGAGAGCACGTAAAGCCGTTGATCCCGGTTGTCATACGAATACCTATAACAATTGTTAGTGGTAGTCAGAAGCCAAAAAGCCTGACAACCAGTCTATCCTCAGGGTATCGGTATTTCAAAAAAAAAATTGGGTTGCGAAGGTCTGATGGCAGTCGCGTCGTGTAAAATACTGATATTTAGCCGCATCTGGTTAGACTGGAAGCCGACCCCAATATAGTTGAGAAAAGGCTCGGAGAAAGAACAGTATGTACCTACATAAATTTAGGAGATTTAGGAGTGTGAATGTGGGAAACACATAAGTGTGGAAGTGAATGTTGGGTATGGCAGAAGAACCATGGAAGTAAAAGTAAGAAGTTTGTGCGGTGTCAGTCGGAATGACAGATTGCAAAATTGTATATTAAGGCAACGTTGCGGTTTAGATAATGTAGTGACAAGAATTAAGAAGGATATGTTGAGATGGTCATGAGGAATGGCTCGTCTTGCCATGACGAGAGAATGGATGAAAGGTAACTAGCAGGGTATTTTCTAAAGTATTTATATGGCGATTGTCAGTGGAAGCGCCGCCGGGAGGGGACGCTCTCGAAAGACGTACATACACTAACCTTATTTGTGTGGTTCTTCAAAAAGGTCAGGTCCGTAGTACTCACAACCGGCGCTTATATAGATATGAAAAGATGAATAAATGTGGACGAAATAAAATAAGTATGCAATAATCGTATAAATATTTATTATAAAGTTGTGAATATGGAGAAATGATTTATGAAGTTGTATTTATCCTTGCAATTACTATAACCCATATTTTTTTATAGACCTAAAATATTTATTTAGCTAGGTAGCTTAGCGTCCGAATCAGCCTCATCATATACCTGTTATAATACCTTACTAATTGGCAAGTCGCAAGGCAAGGTAATTTCCTTGCGACTTGCCAAAAAAATGGTAAATAGCCCATTTTCAGATTGTGAGAGGATACAAAAAGTTACGCATATTTTTTGTCACATGTATATGCATACGTTTTAACATCGCATAGAAATGAGATGGTATTGAACTTATTCGCGTCATTAGTCACGTCACACTAATGTGTAAACAACAGAAATAATGTACAATAATTATGCCGTAATAAAGCAATGTAGGCACGTGAGTGACACAAAAGGAATGTCTATTATGGCACCGAGCAATATTTTCGAGACTCAGTTACAAACAGCCTACATAGGTATGTACCTACGATCGCGTGCTGGCATGCATTTATGTATGAGCAATAATATAAAAGTGACTGATTTAAATATTGTTAACATTATCGGAAAACATTTTTTATTCGTTGAAAACAGATGCACAAACAAGCTATTATTATCCACTTATCTCTGACTTCTTAGTGTGCTTTGTGCAAATAACGATAGTGGCTCCGCCTGCAAATGACTTACTTCGGTACCTTATACGTGATGACCTCGCCCCATAAAGTAAATTAAATTATTTTGTGTCTGAAATGCTATAGGTATAAAGTAAAATAATATTCTTTGCAGTGGAAACCAACCTTGAGCAAGACCAACTTGATTTATCTGCCTATCAATGAGCGACATTGTTTCTTATAATCAGTGTTTTATAGCATAACCTTTTTTATAGATTTTAAATTCATTTCGTCACACCAATTATGATATTTGTTACAAATTTTGATCATGAACTATTTATGAGCGTTCAGATATAATGGTACTAATAAATGAGTTGATAGGAAACTTTGGGAGGTATCATGTTTGGCTGTGTTTTATTGTATTCTTTAGTAAATTCGGAGTGGCGTTTCATCAAATGGCAATCATATTCTTGGCTCCACCGGCGCAGTATTACTGTCCAGGAACAAATAAGACATGTTGCAATAACCCAGTGTTCAATACATCAGTATTCTCCAGAACTATAGTCACAGAATGGAATCTAATATGCGAAAATGCTTGGCTCAAGGACTTAACGCAAACAATTTTTCAATTTGGGGTCCTTAGTGGAAGTTTAATATTTGGAATTGCGTCGGACAAGTGGGTATAATAACATAAACGTTGTTTTATTTTTAGTCACTAGACTATCTAAATAATGCGACTTTTAAATTAAATTACAGATATGGAAGAAAACCAACTTTAATAATATCAGTGATTATAGAGATATTCACTGGAGTAATGACGTCGTTTCTACCAGATTATTGGAGCTTTACGCTCGTCAGGATGATGGTCGGCTTTGCAAACGGTGGCATCATGATCATCTCTTTTGTGATAGTAATGGAATATGTCGGCAACGTCAATAGAGATGTGGTGTCGGCCTTGTTTCATATACCATTCACAACCGGTCATATTATACTGGCTGGAATTAGCTACGCCATAAGAGATTACACTTATTTTCAACTTTGCATATCACTCTTTAACGTTATTCTTTTGTTTTACATTTGTTTATTACCCGAAACTCCCAGATGGTTATTAGTTATGAATAAAACAGTACAAGCAATAGATTTAATGGAACGAGTAGCAAAAATGTAAGTGTTACAAATTTAGATCCTTATTTAATTACCAGCACCGTTTATGTTAATTTAAAAAATCTAATGAATTAATTAGAATATTTATTTACAGTAACAAGTTACCAACGGAACACATAAGACATAAAATAGAATTATATCAACTGGAACACAGATCAGTAAAACCAAAGAGTACGGTATTTGATTTGTTTCGCACCCCGAATCTAAGGACCAACATTATTGTAATGTCGTTTGCTTGGCTCGTATGCAGCTACTGTTTCTATGGCGTGACATATTACATCAGCCATTTAACTGGCGACGTTTTTATCAACGTCGTGGCCACCGGTAGTGTGTGTCTATGCGGGTGTATAATTTGCATTCCTTTAATTAAGTTCTCCAAGCGCAAAACCGTAGTTGTAGCTGGAAACATTTTATGCAGTTTGTGTTTATTTATAGTTGGCTTTGTCCCTGAAGGCAATGTATCTGTAGTTGTTGGATGCATCGGTGAATTGCTTTGTTATATTATTTTTATTGTGCTATACTTATTTTGTACTGAAATGTTTCCAACAGTAGTACGAAATGCAGCTATAGGAATTTGCTCCATGATGGCTCGAGTAGGAGCTATGATTGCACCTTTCGCAGCTGGCTTGAGACCATACGGCAAATGGTGTGCACCAGTTGCATTTGGTATTTTTCCACTGATAGCAGGGCTCTTATGTTTACTGCTACCAGAAACTAAAGATTGTGAACTAATGATGACTATAGAAGAAGCTGAAGCATTGGGCACGAACTCGCCCAATCTAGCAATAACGTCACTGCCGGAAGTACCGGAAGTGAAATGAAGACAAGAGCTTATGAAAAAAGAATAACTTGAGTGGATTTAGCTATTTGTGCAACGTATTGAAAAACAAAATAAGGTACTTAAACACTGATAATGTAGAATACAATTTCTCGCCGAGGTGTCATGTAATAGGGCTTAGTGGATCACGTAGGGGCTCTAATCTAACGATGCTGACATCGGCAGCGACATGGCTTCTTGGACGCGTCAGTACAATTCCACAGGCCGCGCCACCATGGTGGTGGGCCTTATACTCTGCACTGCTTGGTATTACACCATACTTGCTGGTACGACTTATATTAATTACAATTTGTAAATAAGTATGTATTTTGAAGTCTCTTGTTTCGTCTCATTTTCTGATTTCAGGTTTCTTCATTCTATACTGTCCTATTATGTACCTGGTGTTTTTTAGTCATATACTATATAGAAAATTAGTAGATATATTATTTTCGTTGTGGGAATTATATCCTGTGGTAAGACATTCTTAAAAAATAGAAGTCATTATAATATAGTTTTTAAGTAAATGTATACCTATTATCTGCCGGTTTATTTTTTAACAGGCGCTGTTTCAATGTTGCTGTAACACTCAATTGCATTATTTCGGCGATTATGTGGACTCTGACGAGAAGACCATAATCGTGATGAACCATCGCACAAGAGTCGATTGGAACTACATATGGATAGCTCTATACCATGCCATACAAAATCCTGACAGTGATTCATGTTCATGTAAACAGGTAAAGGAAAATCCCAGTGAGTCTTGCAGTGTGTTGGATATTGGAGGAAAAGCAAAAATAAAGTTTGTTTTGAAGGATGAAATCAAAAATATTCCTGGCATGGGTTAGTTTGACTGGTAAAATTATTTTCAAGGCTATCTTTATGCCTGAGTTTATATATAAATTTTTCTTATTATTCCTTCCAGGTTGGATAATGCAGCTGAACTTTTTCCTGTATGTAAAGAGAAATTGGCGAGAAGATCAAGTAAATCTGGCACAATTTGTAGATTACTATCAGAAACTCAATTATGACTACAGGCTTGTTTTATTTCCTGAAGGAACCGACTTGAGTGACGAGAATCGCCGACGTAGCGAAAAATTTGCACTCGCTAATAACTTGCAGGTACTTACCTATTATTTCTTTATTATCACCTGTATAAAGTTTTGACCGTGACAACTAATACTACTTGTAAATACTGGTATTCATCTCGTTTTCAATGAGAGCGTCGTTTTTCCGGTTCAATTGATGACCAATGTCTATGTCAAGGCTTTGTGAGTCGGCTTCTATTTAATTCGCAATATTTGAATACTTGCGGTTGTTATTTACAACCGAAACTTCTCTGGGAAGCCCAGGAGCCCAATAATGGGCGATATCTTTGAGTTTAAATAGGTACCTACTACCATTACAACGCAAATTTACTTTAAAATTGCGGTGTAAATAATATAAACATTTACTATTTTGACGTTACTAATAATTTTCTGTCATGTTAAGTAAAATTATTTAGATAAGTATGTTAGTTAAAATAACCTTTGTGCGATTTTACTTTAGAGACAAACCCAAATACGATCCACACTGTCAACAATAAAATACAGTTGGAGGTCGTATTACGGAGAAGACAGGATATTTTCTAAACCTATAACAATAATTCTTCTTCTAATAGGCCTTTAAATAGGTAACCTTGTTTGCTTTACCGCCTTTAGCGAGGTATTTTACAAGGAAAACCATTTTCTATCGCATCATGTAACGCGATGTCATGTGGGCTATTGCTGAATGACTTGGTGGTTTGTAGTATCTTGTGTCTGTCGTATAACTTTCTCTGTGCATTGCGCACGGACTATGCAAATTATATTATACTAGACTAAGTTCTCACAGTAACCTCATACCTAGCTCTAACTAATTGTTCGTAAAAAAGTCAGTCACCATAGGTGATCAGTACTAGGATCCAATCCAAGATTATGGGCCAAGGTAGATCGGTATGGCCCAGGATAGATCTATATCATATCGTAACAGAAGCATTATTCTATATAAAAAATCTTTTTGAAAACAAAAAAACAAGAAAGCAATTCGATTCATTATTTAATCAAAGCATTAGTCTATTTTGCAATATAAAAAAATCGAATCAGTCTCTCATAAAGTCTTAATATCTAATAACTTGGTTGATGTCCGAATCTTCAGAATCGATGGTCAGACATAAATCATCGTAATAATGAAAGTTATGGTCTACTCTATCATGCAGCAAAATCATGCGCTAGCATTCGTAAATATTACTTCTATCTAAATAGAAAATCTGAGAACCTCTTCCTTTTTTTGAAGTAGGTTAAAAATAGTAGTACACTGTACAATCTCATTTAAACCTGGGAAACAAGAGAGAAACCTGCTGTATCATAGGTACTAATAGTTCTACACTGCACTATTTATTAATCTCCTTTTATCTCCACAGAATTATGAGTACGTCTTGCATCCTCGGACCACTGGTTGGGTGGCACTGTGTTCTCGTTTGCGAGAGTCCGGCCTTGCTTCTGTCTATGACATCACTATAGCATATGATGCTCCGGCGCAAACAGAAAAGGATTTGTTGCGAGGAATGATACCAATGCATGTCTATTTCTATTGTAAAAGGTACTCGTGTTTTTTGTTAAAGGTATATTATAATTAGTTTGTTTTATACAAATTCATTATAGCCAAGTGATATGACCACTAAACTGTAAACTCAAAGGTCCCGAAGTTCGATACTGACTTTCGCTGAAGGAAATCATCGTGCGGAAACCATAGCTGAGAGATTTTTTCAACGCGGCCTATGTCTAAAAAGTGAAAAACAAGCTCTATAAAAACTTGAGAACTTGAATGTTGGAATATTTCTATAGAGCTGTTTTTTCGCGTTTTAGTTAATATATTTAACGCAGTTGAGGGTTTTATTTTATTTAATATTTAATTCTATAATAAATAATAACTAAGTAAATGAAATTATTTTTGTTCGCTGTTCTAGATATTCTATCGAAAAACTTCCTCAAGAGGAAGCAGCTCTAAAATCGTGGCTGGGTGACCGCTGGCGGGAAAAGGAGAACAGTCTTCGCAAATTTCACAATGAAGGTAAGGTCCTTGAATATAAATACGACGATGAGGAGAACACACGAGTGCTTGCATAAACTGAAAAGATTTATAGTTCCACTATGACGTCACATTAGCCACAACTTCTATTGATAGATTGCTTAGAATTGGTTAGTAAAGTAAGTAATAACTTTAATGCTTATGATGGTTTTAATAATAAAGAGACCTTCGCAATGTTTGCGACGTTCACGATTTTTTTATTTAAGTACAGACGCCAGCAGGTCAAGCTATCCAAAAGTGTAAAATTTTCCAAATTGAATATGAACCTTATCGTTTTGTATTAAAGCTGAAAATCAATCTAAGAAATCTGACAGATTGTGGTACTTAAATAATATTCGAATTACCATGTTTTTTTCTTAATTTTCAGGCGATTTCATCGACCCAGAATCCAACAGACCACCCCCTTACCGACCATCAAGACCACTTCTAGTAGCAAAATTAGGATTCCTTTTCTGGACCATAATCGATATATTGTTCTTGTATTCTCTCTTAAATAGCGTAATGTTTCAATTTTGGGTCCTATATCACTGTTTACTTTTTATTTTCATTACTTGGTATTTTGGAGGATTTCAAAATATTCAATACAAACTCTTAGATAAATTGGTAGTGTAAAATATTACGTAGATATAATATTATAACTAATTTAATTCATAGACATAAGAATGATTTCAATACTTCTGTGAGTTCTCATTAATGCCAAAGTCATGATTATTGTAATAAAGATATTAGACGTTATCTTAGTCATTTATTTCCTTGCAATAAATTATGTAGTATAAATTTATTCGTCTGTTAATAATGATATATTAAGTACGTATTTTGTATAATAATACTTCTGCACATTACACTGCTGAAACATTTGGCTGCGTCTTTGCTTGTTCTCTTTGTTCAATTGTATTTGGGAGAGTAGTCGATTTAGTTTCAGGAAGGAAATAACAGAGTATTGCAGCACTGAATGCTACGCCGCTAAATATAAGAATAGACACCCACTCTATACCTATATTAACTACAAAAGGCGCAATAAAGCCGCCAAATCTCGCAAACATAGAGGCAAATCCGATTGCAGTATTCCTAATCACAGTTGGAAATATTTCCGATGAGTATAAATACACCTGAACGAAAGAAGTGTAAGCTCCTATCAAACCAATTATAGCAAATGCTAATGTAGCAGCTCTTTGATTACTCGGAATGAAAATGAAAACTAACAATGACACCGCTGCTGTTGTGAAACTTGTTATCACACTCACTTTTCTTCTTAAATGTAACGTAGCGAAGATGACTAGAACTAAACCAGGCATTAGACATGCTGCAGAAAGTACTACGTTGAGATATAAGTTTCCTTGAAGACGGCCTATGTATTGGTTCAGCCCGAAGAACGTATGTGAACAAAACATCCATATCAAAGCAGTTATTATTGTGTACATTCTTATATTTGGAGTTCTAAATAGGTCTATGTAAGAGCCAGTTTGTTGAGGGTTCTTGTTCAACAATTCTACTTTTTCGACAATAGCTTCAATGTTGCTGGTCGGTCGATTATTCCTGTAAACATAAAAATAATATCAAAAAGTCAGTAGGCATGTAAATACACCGAAAGAGATATACTTATACATATTAATAAAATCCCTTCACTCACTGTTTAGCAATATGCGTAAGGATTTCAATGGCTTCCTTTTTTCTTCCTACTGTGATTAGCCATCTTGGTGATTCAGGTATCAACCAGTAATACACAATGACTATAATCCAAGGTACAGAGGTCACAAGTTGTAACGGTCTCCATTCTCTCACAAAGTATGCTATCATTGGAAGCGTCAAGTAACTTAATAAAAATGGTATTTCCTGAAGTCCAGACATGTATGGCCTGAACGATTTCCCGCATAATTCAATGAGTAAAATGAAGCAAGACAACATTGTTCCACCGACTGCAGTTCCAATCAAAAATCGACAGATTAAGAACATCCAAAAACTTGGTACCAATGCTGAAACAGCAACGAAAATAACTTCTGTAAGAAGTGCTATCAACACTACCGATTTTCGGCCATATCTGCAAAGAAAATAGTTTAATGTTATATTGCAATTTTTTAAACTGTTGAAGATTATCATTACACAATAAAGCGGTTTGTAATATGAATTTTTGAGGTGCGAATCTTATCCAATTCAATTATCATCCATCAGATGTATCTAAGCACATCATTCATTACAGTTTGATATAAGATGTTTCTGTGTATTTACATTTAAAGATTAAAATAACTTACGGATCAGCTAGTGAACTATACTAAGAGCAGCTTAATTTATTTGGCATTATTACTAACCTGTCGGATATGTATCCAAAAAGTAGACTGCCTGCTAATGTACCAACTTGCAGCATTGACTGAGCCAAACTTGCTAAATATGTCCTGTCACATATAAGGTCCCATTCACTTGTAACGGAACTTACGATAGTACTCGTGTCATATTCTGGCTTTTCACAAGGACAGTGATTGGTAATATTGTTGTCTAAGCACGTGTATTCAACGCTGGGTATCACAAACACTACATTATTCAACTGATACTCTGTTGGGAACCGTCCGATTGATATTAAAAATAAGATCCATGTTTGATATTTTCCAAAGCGACCAATCGCGGTTTCTATAAGATCTTCATCCATTTTGCTCGACCGAAGCCTGTAAGCAATTAATATAATTGTTTAATTCAATTGTTATCTGTTGCAATTAGATACCGAAAAAAATTCTTTTATTTTCTTTCTTTCTTTTGGGATATTTGCTAACCTTACCTTATTTTTTTAATTTCTGATACTCACTAACACATATCTAGTTAAAATAAAAGCTATTGTTTGTGTTGTGCCTATTACGTTCTATTTCAAGATAAATCTCAATATTACGGCACTAGTACCTAATAAGTAATTACATTTCTGATGTCACTTAGCATTGAATAATATTAAACACAAAATGAAACTGTCTAGGGAATGTTGTACAACTACACTGGGATCATAAAAAATATAGTGGCACAGCTATCTGAGACAATATTTATCAGAAACAGTCGCGTCGTTAGATTAACAGCTTACTTTCTTATCTAAAGTAAGTATAATTCTTTAAACTTACCTTATTAGTAGGTCAAATAGAGAAATAATAACTAGATAAAATTATCCTGATGCATACCATAATGGTACCTACGATAGAGACATCATTACGGGTACTAACAAATGAACCGGAAATCATTAATTATTCTTTCACAGGTGATTCACACGCCTTCCCACCCATCTGATACCTATACTATAACAGTTTCCTAAATAATACAAAAACTAGACCAACGTGATCCTTGTATAGATCCGTAGCAGATGATAAAGGAGTTTTATTAACCTGAGATAATACTCGTAAATAATTCAGAATAATGATAAAATCTATTGGTCTTATGCGCGACTGCTACGCTATAGGTCCAAATCTTAAGAGAGGTATGGCATAGTGGGAGTAATTCCACTCAAATTGGAGCTGCCCGACTGGGGAAGTACCTACCACCAGAAAATCTAGGTGAAATAATACTGCTTTGAGCCGTGTTGCGTTTCTTACGGTGAGCAAGGTTGCCAGTGCTCCACGAGGAAACGTTCTGTTGGCAGTGGGGGGACTTCGACCCTTATACTGCTTACCCAACTATTCTATATCTATATTATTGTTTTACAGGTTCGGCAACGCGTACGTGATACTCCTGGTGTTGCAAGCGTCTATAGGCTACGGTAACCGCTTACTAGCAATGTGTTATTAGGTTTATCTACGAAATTCTCAGGAGCGACTCGGAGTTAATGATATATTCTCCTCACTTATTACATGGGACCCAAACGTACCGGCAAACTTGGGATGTACATAATACATAGTATACAAGTGCATAATGCTGAGCTGGCAACGCACTCGGGACAAGCACGCTGACAGCATATCCTAGTACACACAGTACATATAGTACAGACGCCAGCAGGTTAGCAAGCTATCCGTAACTGTCAAATTTTCCCAATTGAATATGAACCTTATTACTACGTATTAAAGTTGAAAATCAATCAAAGAAATTTGTCAGATTGTGGTAGCTTGATGTGTTGGCCTTTGTACCTATGGAACTTGTCTGAATAAACGTGTTTTTCTTTATTTTTTGCTCTGCCTAACCCTTCGGGGTATAGTGCAGTTTACTAGTGTGGTTTTGATTTTTCGAAAGTCCCTTTTTAATGGTCTTAATTATTGTAATAAATTATTAAAATTGTAATATATGGCTTTGACTTTGATATAAACGTGATGGTATGTTATTCTTATATAAACGAACGTGATAATTTACAAATATACCTACACTATGTTAGCAGCAGTGGCAAACGGTTAATTTTGGTAAGAGGGAAGGTTGAGCATAAATACTTGGCAATAGTACCTACACACCAAATTACACTTTGGTGGACATAAATAGTGAAGCCAAGGGTGAAGCCGAGAATCGAGTTGTATGGAACTTTCGCAACTGGTAGGTAATACCAGTACCAAAAGTACCAACTACACATTGACAAGACAGTAATCAGAGTACCGTTCTTAAACACATTTTTAAACACATTCCCATAAATTCCCTTAATTTTGATCTAGAATTTGAGAGGAATTTAAAGAAATTTTACACCGTCCAAATTGAACACATTTTAACTGAATATATGCCGATGCAATACTTAAAAAAAAAAGAAATCTTAGGCTCCTGCTAAATGTATTACAGCAAATACTAAAGCTGCAGACTTGCGACTTGACTCGTTTTAAATGATAATAATGACTACTATGGCATGACTTCTCTAACAACAATGGTCGACCAACGCAATTGGTAGGTTCATGTAGTCTAAGAACACTTAAGGGATTTGTTGGTCGTAGTCAGAAGCCCATAAAGCCAGACGGCCAGTTTATCCATTGTATATGGAGAAATTGGGTATTCTCATGGCAGTCGATTCGTGTCGCCTTCTAGAACTCAACCTGACGTACGATAATAGAAAATGTAGTTCAGTGTCTGTACATCTATAGATTTAATAGTAGTTGCTAGCAGTTAGTTCAAGCTGATAGAAAAAAGACTTTTGTTTTTGCATATCTTATTGATATACTTAGACGACCTCTGTGGTCTAGCGGTTCGAGTGCCGGACTGCTGATCATGGGGTCGTGGGTTCGATTCCCACAGGACACAAATATTTGTGTGGATAAAACATGAGTATTTGTGTTTGTCTGGGTGTTTCTTATGTATTATAAGTATGTATTTACAAAAAAAAAGTATATAAGTAGGTATTATATCCATTGTCTAGTACCCATAGTACAAGCTCTGCTTAGTTTGGGACTAGATGGTGTTGTGTAAAAATGTCCCAAATATTATTATTATTATATTACTTAATAAGAATCGACGTTAGGGCCAAAAGTTACTTACGTCAACGTAGTCGAATAAAACGAAACAGTAAAATAAACAAATTCTTTATCACAGCCTATAAAATAGACCTTCTATAAGTCTAAGCTTTCTCTTATTGTTTTCACGAATACATTACTATAAAATTATTATATCATTCTGCATAATAATGTCAAAAACACACTTTTATTATATTTAAATTGTCTTTAAATTAGTTAGGAATAATTCACATGCACTTACAATCTTTGCATTTACACAACTTGCTTACACATCACACTGATTATTAAAAAATATGAATACTTGTTAAAGCCTTGTCACAGCGTGAGTTACGCTTCGCCTTCTTCTAAAGTATCGGGCAATTTCTTCCCACGAGTGTCGGGGAGGATAATACAGAGAGCGGCTCCTATCAGGGGCACTATTCCAAAAGCTAGGGGTGGTAACCAGGCGCTGGTGTGTGCCAATGTAGCAACGAACGGGGCTACCATGGAACCTATTCTTGCAACTGTTGATGATAATCCCACACCTGAGTTCCTCACCACAGTAGGGAAGAGTTCCCCTGCATATAGGTAGACAGTGGCGAAGGATATGCTCATCCCCCATAATCCAATGCAGCCGAGTGTTAAGTGGCTGACCCCAGACTGTGGGACGACGATTATGAGGAGGCAACTGAGTCCAGTGACGCAGTTAGCGCTAATCAATGTGATTTTCCGGCCAAGAAGTCTGTTCGCGTATATTGACATGACAGTGCCGGGAACCTGGAAGAAAAACATTCTAATTATTATCATTAAGTTAAATAAAGAGATGTAATTACATAATATAATATTTAGCTCTGGTTAGAGCGCATATATAGGTAATAATGTGAAGGTCTTTCAGCTGAAGATTAGGTAGGTACGTAAAATAACTGGGTCAATTTCATTTTGTTTATAATGTTTTAACCGAAAGTACTATTAATTATACTGTGACATACAGTTTATCGGTGATGATTAGCTCACTCTTATTAGCGTGGTGTTTGCAATTCCACCGCGTGATTTACAGTATAGTTACAAAGTTTAATAGGTGCCTGTCATCAAGATAAAGTTGTAGTGTCTACACGATGATTTCGAGTAGAACTGGTTAAGATAATAATGTACATAATATAATATTCCGCAAAATTCACTAGACTATGATAGCTTATCGTCTCTGTGAAATGAATCGAATAATTATAATTATTCTTTTAGCATCAATTAGAGATAAATTTGATTTGCACTAAATTACAGACGAAAATAATTCTAACATAGCACTGAAAACAGTAGTTCAGTAGGTTTTAGTCAACCATTTTCCATAGTCACTTATAAAATAATTCTATTCGTACTTATTTTAATTATCTATTGAAGTAAGTTCTACGTAAGTGTTTAGAAAGTAAGTACGTAACACCTTTAAAACTAGGTACTGATCCGATTCTGAAAATCAGTAAGATAGACAGCTGATGCTATTCCCGAGTGACCCAGGTTTTATTGCCAGTTTTATTGATAAATGACTTGAACGAAATAGCTGTGGAAGTTAGTCGTTTCTAAGGTATCGTAAACTTAGTTGGTATTTACAGTTAAGCGCCTCATGATTACCTCGTAATTACACTGTATTTTCATTATAAGTATCAAAATCCCGCAAGATCTTCACTGGTATTGTCAAGTAGGTAAGGGTAAAATACTCAGGCTCTCTAAGCTATGCATTTCTACCTAAATGATGTGAGGTAAGTATAGCTTCCGCCCGCTACTTAAGCGTGGAGGTGATCTCAATAAAACGTAGCCTTCTATCAGTGATAGAATTTTCAGAATTTTCAGATTTACTCCTAGGGATTATCTCAAACAACCATATTTAATAAAAAAACATTTTATCTCTTTATAACTTCTTCTTTAGGTCTAGAGTAGGTATAGATTGATTCCGTACCTGAATAGCAGCAGAAATAGCGACGTTTGTGAAAATGTCTCCAGAAATATGGCTCATGTACTGCGAAACCCCGAAGAAGCAGAGTCCGCACACGAACCAGTTGAAGCAGATAGCAATGGTGCGTGCACGCAACCGTGGCGTCCGGAACAACGCCAGGAATGAAGCGTGCTCGTCCTGCTTGCTGGACACGTCCACCACCATCTTTTGTGTGGATGTCGCTATACCCTCTGTTGGACGACCGTTCCTGTAAATTTCGTGTTAATATTACATCAGGCGTGTAAGGAATACCAACATTTGTATAGTCATACCCTTAAGTAGGAATGTAGATAATTTATCTTACTGATTTCTCACATGCCAATTAGGCGAATATTAGAAATTTAAATAAAACTACTTTCTATGGATATTATCGCGTTACAAAGACTTTATATACCCGTGACCATGGAAGCTGTAACGGGTCCGAAACGTCAATATTAATAATATCAATATAACGCGATTAAATCTGTAAAAAGTATCGCACTTCGTTTTTCTTGATATTCTACTAGGTTTAGGGTTGTAATTCAATTTTGTACAATAATAGACTTGTAGTTGCCCACAACAGCAGGTATGCCTTGGAAAAACAATTTGTCTCTTTACGCCTTAAAAATTCGAGTGAACCGATAATGAATAATTGATAAAGAAATTAATCTACATTCCTTGCACGGTTAAGGCAACGAATAATAGAAAAACGTTGCTTTCTAACTTCGAACTGAATAGTTTAGGTGCGTACCTCCATACCTAAGCATTTTATAATTATTACATAACGTAGTCACCTCACAAAATTTCTGTCACGTCCACAAAAAACTCTGTGCACAAACCTAGCAAAAAAAATTATATTGTATCTACGGTATAATATTTTTAAGATAAAATTTCAACACTGTTTCAAAAAATTTCAACAATATTCATTGCACAAGTTAATTGCATTTTTTCTATTTATTACATTACAAATAACGAGAAAGTATGAATTTGTAATTTAACACTTTCTGTGCTCGCCTGCTTCGATATGATTATGATATTCCTTCTTTGGTGACCTACTATCGTAGACTGTCTTAGAAAAAGTTATATTATAACTTACAGATGGCTCAATTGTGAACGGGCAGACGAATGATATTGAAGAAATCCTCACCTTTTCGCTGCAATTTCCATGATCTTAACAGCCTCTTCACTTCTGCCAGCTGTTAGGAGCCACCTTGGAGACTCGGGCAACAAGAAGTAGTAGCTCAGGAATAAAACTGATGGCAATGATATCGCAAGTTGAAACGTGCTCCAATCTCGGAGGTAGTAACCAAATAGGGGCAAGGTCAAGTGTCCCAAGTTGAAGGGAATCTGGTATATAATGCCCACAGTATCTCTGTATTTGGCTCCAATCAGTTCCATTGTTAGGACGAAACTGGTGACCATTGTGCCTCCGGTGGCGACAGCGAGGAAGAACCGAAGGGTCGTGAACATGTACCAGTTCACGGAGTACGCTGTAGTGACTCCGGATATCAGTTGAAGGAACACGGCTGCCAAGAAAGGATTGCGTCTCCCGTACCTGGGAAAAAATAAGATATGCCATTCAAACAACTGAATTATAAGTTTTATTAAGTCATAATTTTGTGTAGATCACGGAGAATGTTGGTATTGATTTGAATAACTAAGTATTTATCAGTTTATACCTATTATAGGTACTTACTAAAAACCATCTTACTAAAAGTAAGTTTTTGTCGTAGTCACTATCCACAGACAACAGACGGATTGCTTTTGTAGCACACAAAATAGAAGTCTTTATCGTGCAATTTATGTTTATAAACGTGCCTGACGTTAAGAGGAAGCGAGTTAGTTCAAGGATTCAACGTCTGGGTTATCAATAAACATGGTATTGACCAAAGTACGTATACCTATAAACACCAGATCACCCTTTGAGCTCTCATATCTGCGATAAAATGTTTCTTCTGTACAGAAAGGATGCACTTAAATGCATTGTAATGTAGGTTCCACAGTCACACAATGGGCCTTTCAACGACATTTGCTCAAGTAATCTCATCCGGACCCCAGAGTAACAGCGACATGCAGCAGTAAGGGCAGGATGTGCCAATTGGTTGAAGATTAATACCAATAATATCATGTAATTCAATAAACTGTGACTAACCTGTCAGAGAGATGGCCAAACATCATGTTGCCGACGAGGATACCGAGCATGAAGATGGTCTGCGTGAGGTTTTTCAGCCATTGTTTATCACAAACAAGATCCCATTGAGATATGATCGTTTCTCGGAAGACACGATGATCGTATTCATAATCTGTGCAGTTGGCGTGACAAACGTTATCAAAAGCTTCGTCTTTTTGTGTTAATGCGCAGGTGAAGTTCATCGGTGGTGCGAGGAATATGATGCTCATCTGATGCCAGGCCACAGGGAATTTGACCAGGAATACGACGAAGCATATCCATATTTGCCATTTTCCGAGCGCTCCGATGGCTTTCGTCAAAGGATCCTCGTTTTCATTTTGATTTTCAACGTCTTTCTTTTCGTTCTCCAACACTGGAAAGAAATAAAAATATTTTAATTCAAAAAGTTTTCATTATCTCAACGCAATAAATTAAATAATTTAATATTTATATCAAAGTAAACGTGTAATTTATGTGAAATTTTATGCATACGAGTATTATTAATTTATGAAATAATAACTTACTATTTATGTTAATGTTGTTATTAAACGTATATTCGTTTTTAGAGGGCATGGTTAAACACTACCTACTTAGTGTACTAACCAAATATGTATCTATTAAATGTAAATATTCAGTATAGCAGTAGTAGTTTTCGGAGTTGTGTTCAGCGCGACTTCTTCACTACGAATGTTTCCAAATTTAAAATATAATTAACAAAGTACTGTATCTTCTATCATTAACAGTAAGTGCAGGGGTCAGTGTCGGTCACAACGAAAATTAGACAATGTCCGCCTTATAAAAATCGATAAATGTCACTTTGGGGTCGCCCTCAGAGGCATCACGCGTCCCAATATAATTGTGGGGTGAAAAATTGATAACCTAATTTATTTAAGTAGGTATTCAAGGCGATGATGATTGGCTTGGGCAAGGTTATCACAGAAACACGGTTAATTACCAATAAAAAAAAATTATAGTTTTTTAAGGTTGTTTTGTAATAATGATGTATAAACCGATTTATGTAATAAAATAAGAATTTATAAAAAAAGCAAATATACAGAATTTCAAGAAATGCTGATCGATGAAACGCAGACGATCATGTGTGATCATCATGTCACTCATAGTGTTTTGTTTATCGAGTGTAGGGTCAAAGCTGTTTACAATAATATGATCATCCCAGAAGGTCATGTTTATGTTTCAGTCGGTGCATATGATGCAGTTGTATAAGAATGAATACGCAAATCACAACGTCTTTATATTATCGATTTATTGACACGTGTCATCTACACGAGGTTAATGCTATAAAGCTACTAATAACGATTAATCATAAATTATAAATTATAAAACTAATAAATTTTATTACACCCTTTCGTGTAAAATCATCTTGGAAGCAAAAAAAGTTAATATCTGCGATAAATTCACACATTTTATTAAGGAAAACTGCAGTCAATTATTACGATGACTCGTTTGGTCTTTGGAGATACGATTTCTTTTAAATATGTTGAAATATTTTTGTTTATTTAATTATTTTGTATATTAAAATGTATGTTGAAATCGAACTCAGGGATGTTTATTTGATACAAATAATATTAGTTTGACCTTTGTTCTGTATGTTTGTTATCTGAACGAAGGAGTCTGCGCGTCGCTCGCAGCGTCAATCTTTGTTATCAGTGGAACGAGCCAAGCCTCCACGCGACACCAGATAACATACAATAATGAAGCGTTCGATATGACAACACTGACTCATTACCTAGTCATTACATACGTAGTCGTTTACATACATTACAAGCTAGTAATTTGCCATCCCTTGTTACTAAATAGATATATAATTAATACGGACATGCTAATTAAAATCATAAACCTGTAAATTTGTTTTTAATGTGGGAATGCAATTATTGCAAAAATTATAATGTCCAATTAACATCAGTAGATAAAATTCTCATGGGTATATTCAAGGAAGCAAAAGATAAAACGCAAACAAAGACCCACTCTAAGATTGACACCGTATTTTTTTGTAAAAAAATATTATAAGCGACAAATATAGTTTCATTTAATATATTCACAAATATACTTCACATTCTTCTTCGTTACTTACTCTGATAATATACAGCATTACTTCATTATATTTAAATATCTACCACATTACTACTTATTATAAATACATTTTATAACACATTTCTATATCATATTAATAATACGTGTGTGTCTGTGTGTACCTATATATCTTTACATATTTTTGTATGTATTTCATATAAACGATAATAAATTACACGTTGAGTACATTTTTATTTTCAGTATTTAGTATATTTTTATGTATGTACATCCAGACTACCTAATTGTGACCTTTCCGTTTCTCTTGAATCCATCCAAAGATTGTCTGATAAGACAGCCCATTAACCATTATGTGATTTACAATCATGTACTTGACATTTTTTATTATAACTATATAATGTTCTAGTCTTTATGTAGTGCTTATGTTCCGCTTCCACCCGCAATTTCTTTTTCATGGATGTCGGAATAACCATAACGATAACGTCTAAGTATGTCGGTCACAGAGTATGTACCTTTGCCAAATATCAACTTGATGGATTAAGTAGGTACGCTTACTGTGAAGGCAAGATCACATACTCAGGTATTCGAAATTTTCCTATTATCGTGTGACGCGGGATTGTTATGGAGGGATTTTAAATTAAAGTCTGTTATTAACACAGATTATCTTTTGGGTTAAAAAATAAAATTATAATGTAGGAAAAGTTACTGAGCTAAAAAAATACACAATCCGAAGAAAATTTTACCACGTATATTTACGTAACCTACCTACATATATTATACCACTTCAAAACTAAAAGTTTTACATACCAATTATATCCCATGTTTTAATCTACTTTAGGGGTTGAAAAGATCTACTTTATAAAAGGTAACGACAGTTTAAATTGTAAGTTTCAATCCCCAATCATCCAGTTAATAGATCCAGTAAGTCTGGTTTTCCATTTTATAGAGTAGAGTATATTATGTAAAAATCTCGGATATTTGGAATCTAATACAGATTTTCCAACCACAAACCAGAATTAGTTAGATTAACCAGTTAGCGTTTAAGTTTGTATCAAAACAGGGAATTTTGCAGTGATCCTGATAATAATAATTGTGAAAAAAAACATTTTTTTCTTTACCTGGTAAGTCTAAACTAAGTTTTAAATGCATGGTTGTAGTATATATGTCCTGAAGTATCCCATAGCTTTAATTATACAATGATAAAGGATAACAAGTGCGATATTTAGTCGGTACCTATTAATAACTTAAGTACAAGTAGGTATCTGATAAAACTTTAATTAATTATTTAAAAATTACTTTTGTAGTAACTTCAGTGTTAAATTGTTCGCAAAGTTATTTTTGAGAGGACCGGTTTTTTACGTGCAGTATTATTTATTTTTATAATAAATTTTAGTGTCATTTAAATTTAAATTAACTTAAGCCTTACCCACGCTTAGCTTTCCGGGTGCATTTATTGTATTTTAGCTAAAAATTCAAATTTAAAAGAAGAAATAATATTCGCAAAAGGCTTGGCAAAACTAATTAGCATTAACTAAATGTCATGATGAACAATTATTCAAACAAAAGGTCAAATTACACTTTTAAAAATTAATTATGTAAACGAAGGTCACTAAATAAAATGTGTATTTAAATCATGACCTACAAAATATTCTATCCGTTATCTAAACTTTTTGGATGCAACACTATTAAAAGTTTGTCATTTTGAAGTCACTTAAGACGACGTGGTGAGACGGCATGGGGGATTCCCACTTTAATCGCCTCTTAAGTTATGATCTGATTGCTCAGGTTACAATTTATACTACACTGACTGGCCTGCCATTATATTACAATAAATTAGTCGGATCGTTTATATATACCTTTCCCTGATCAAAAGAAATTCAAAACATAATTATGTACACCCACAGTTTGCCGTAATAGTATTCGGTCCCATGTGATAGCGGGCGAGCCTATTGCAATTAACCAGGGGCAATTCGAATTATCTAGCTATTAGAAACTTCCTCATGCTCAGCAGCCGAACTTATTGAGGAGTTTGGATTAGTTGAGTTACCAACGCTGTCCTAATTCATGTTAAAATTGAAGATCATTCTTATTATCTCTCTTCTTTTAAAAATACAGTTGCCACTCTAGAGTGGCAACTCTTGAAAGGCAAGGCAAGGCAAGTGCTTGAAAGAAAACACCTGGCGCAACTGGTAGTGGCGAGATAACCACTATGTCAAACGTGCTGTCAATTGCTTGTCTTTGTTAAACTTTATTTCTATAAAGACTTCATCTTCTTGAAGATCTGTAAAGTCTGATAACCCGCTCTACGTCACAGTGTGGTGGTATAGACTTATTGCCCCGTAAAAAACATATCATAATTTAAAAAATATGTGTAGGTGATGTGCTCTGTTCGCAGCGAGCCTTTACTAATGTGCTGGATAAGGATAATGCTTGTATTATTAGAACTTCTGTATTTTTTGTGTTTTTTTTTAAAACGACTGTCTTGAAAAGAAACCTTGAAATAAACTTAGAGGATCTGGCTCTGAAACTCCAGACATAGTGCATAAGACAGTACAATGGCATTGAGATCACCTTTGTACAGACGCGCCAGCAGATCAAGCTATCCAAATTTTTCCAATTGAATATGAACCTTAATATAATGAATTAAAGTTGAAAATCTATCAGAGAAATTTGACAGATTTTTGTAGGTTGATGTACTGGCCTCTGTACCAAATAATTAAATACATATTATAAGGCAAATGCTTGAAAAAACCTTTCGAATAAAGAGTCGTAACAGGTTTGAGTAAACCAGACAAAACTGACGGCATGCTACCAGCAGCCATCATGTAGTTGAAACATAATTTAGGGAGCTCAATGAACCATCTCACAACAATACAACATTTGAACGGCACATGAATACCCAAACCTGCTAGACAGGTTAGAAGCGTCCGTTAAAAATACTTTTATAGCCTATCTAATGCAGAGCCTTCATTTGAATTATGATTAATGAAATAGTTATAACTGGTAAAAAAAAATGCAAGATATAATAATTAAAACAATTAGTTATTAAGTTAAGTCTTATATCTCGGATGTTGACTTCGCGGTAAATAACCTACTTACCTACATATTTCAGATTAATTAAGTTTTTGAAAGCACGAAAGGGGTTCTTAAGCTAACCATTCAGACTTGAACTGCAATTGAAATAATTACTGGGTACCTACATACATACAGCCTAGCGGCTGCTTATCAATGGTCGCGTTCATGTGTATAACACTACTACTAACTATAGTCGCATAAGAAATGAATGGAAAGTCACAGCACGTTGCAGAACTGTCTTATCAATATTAGACGACAGTTCTACAATAATTTACCTACTTCTCATGAATAGGTCTTGTGTGAAGTTATGTGGTTAAAATCTAATCAACACGCACTTTACTTAAAATGTTAACAATAAAAAGAAGTACACAATAATTACAATAAATCCAGAAAGTGTAAAAGTATAACGTTCAAATCTTATTTTAAAACTTCTTAAAATTTAAAAAATGAAGTTGCGTTTATATTTCCATAAACTAAATGTTGGGGTTGTTTCTTTTTATATTTAAAGAAACTATGACCAATAGTTGTCTATACTATCTTCGGTTCTTTTCTTTCCTCCACCTTTCGAAATGCAAGAAAGTATCTAAATATACGTATATGCAGTACATGTATACAAGTAATCAAGTTAGCTTTGGGAACAGTCGTTGCCTGCCTCCCATGTTGGGATGGAAAACTACAACGAGGTCGTTAACACCGAGGGAGACATTATGTGCAATCTCGAAACAAATTACTTTTTTCCGTTAAACGTTAATTTCCAAAATTATTCTCGCTAACTTTTGCGGTCGGTGATCGAGGACAAGAAGTTCGACAACCTTTTTGTTTTTATATAGATCGTCAATACTTACATCAGAACATGAATATCATGTAATATTAAATATGAAATGTTTAACAAGAGTGCATCCTCGAAACTAATAATCACCTTGCCTTTGATCCTTGTAATCAAACAAATATGTCCGATGTTTATGTATTTGATCTTAATGATAACAACACACTTTAATAAATGATGTAATGTAGTGCCAGTGTTGCACATCAGTGCCTCATTAAGATGTCTTACTAACTAGATACTTATTAAGTTTTGGATCCGATATCTTGACGGAAGTCGTAAAGTAACGTTTTAAATTCTAGCATGCCACGGCGCTATAAGAGCGAGGAGGTATTTAAAAAGGTAGCAAAAAAGAAGTCGACATTCGCGTATATTTTGCGGAAACTGCCTCGGTAAAGATATATGTATAGGTAATGTGTACAGGAACATTTCCTGGGATACACGATCGAGGACAAACGTCTTTAATTGACTTTTAAATATTGAAATTGTAAATGATAACATCAACTATCCGGAAATGCAGTACGGTCGGCAACGAAAGTCGCTGAACATGTTGCAATCTTCAACTGTATTATGACTATTATGACTATTATGACTGTACTTATATTATGAGATGAATTTAATTAAAAACAAAATATTCTTAAAAACTTTCAATGCGTGTTGAATGATTTTGTATGGATTAAGAAAACCTAGCAGATAGATTATTTTACCAGGGTTTTAATAATACTTAGGTACTATTTTATTAAATGTATTCTTCAATAAGAGTTATCTCACACTAAGTACTTAACCCGACTGAAAATTAATTTGTTATAATTTATTGTTAACATTACTTTAGTAGAATTAAAAGTTTATTCTACAGAATAATATTTTTAAGTACGTATTACTAATTACTGAGTATCCGTAATGATCGGAAAAAATCTGTGAACACTTACTTTTGTGTGATCTTCAATCTAGGGATGATTCAAAAAGAGGCCACACAAACGGCGAGAAGTAGCGAAAGGCGAGCGGTCGCACCGTTTGCAGCAGCGCTCAGCGCCGCGCTCCAACACGAATTGACAATCAGAGGCACGTGTGTAAGTATATAGATACCGACGTCCGACACTCCTCTGACACTGACGACACTGTGACGTATAAAAAAACGTCAAAAGCTCGAATGCACCATCATATCATAACATACTCTAACTAATCACCATTTAAACACGTCATTTTAGGCACTGGAAACTTGTGTTAGTAAATAACCTCTTTATTGTAACAATAATAAAAAGGATACTTAATTATAGTTTATTATAAAAACCCGAATTTCAGTTGCAATTACGTTTAAAGACTGTTTGGGAATAACACGCATTTAATGTTTGATCGTTATTTTGTTGTATTTGAGACTACCTTAAAGTACATACCAGTATATATAATGTAGTTGCCCCATACTAAATATTTCTAAAGAGAATTTCTATCATAAAGCAGCCGCGACAAGTATGGTGGGAGCTTTTTGCAAATAGAAACAGAAACTTCACATCCACAAACAAACGACTACTTGTAGGTCTTAAAAATACTGCGAGGGTCCAACCACAACCCGTGGCGCCGAAGCCGACCATTCTGCCACTACACCAAACATCATCATCAAACATCATCTATAGGTATTGGTAAACTGACAAATGTTAGCAATATTGTTAGAACTAATAAAAACATTGGATTTAAAAGACAGACTTGTAAGACCCGCAGTGTTATTTCCATACTTTTATTGTTTCTGTTCCATCAATCCCAGGTCAAGCTGTTTTTCTATGAAATTCTCAGTAGCAGCTCGGAGTTTGGAATGGCAATAGGCTCGGCCCCTATGGGACCAAAACATACTCTGATCAATCCTTCGGGGAATGCAGGCGTGATGGTATGGCCATTAAAATTATATTCAAAACTCAATTCATACAAGAATAAAAAAGAACAACTTGTTTATCAAGTTTTTTTGCATTAGAACCTTTTTTTAATGAGTAATTTTAAAATATAATTTTCCTTATTATGTATTTAGGCCGTCATTCAATCGGTAGTGAAGACACGGTAATATTATATATTACCGTGGTGAAGATGACGTGACTTCCCATCGGTATCGAGTTATAACATTATTTTATCTTCCTTACTAATTCTGCTGGGAATAACTTATAATAAATTAAGTAGATCTCCTACGACAACACAGACTGGTTCTCTGTTAATTCGAATAGTTTGAGAGTGATAATAATTACTCGTATATGGCCTCTATGTCTCTAACCGGTCAACAATATGCCATAGAAAACATAACTTGAAAAAAAATCCAAGTCTCGCAACTCATTTCTTCTACCGTAAAAAGTTGTGAGATCTATGTAATACCAAGTCATATAATATAGTGACCATATCAAAATTAAAAATCTTTTCTTGTTTTAAATAAATAAATCTATTTATTTCAAACATAAAACACAAATGTAAATTAGTAATCCTATATATTTATATGGGATTACAAAGTTATTTATGCAGTGAATGAATCAGTGTACCTGTATATCTACTTACAAAAATAAGAAAAGCTCATAAGACAGAGAGCGAGTTTTAAGAAAATCCGTTGTTGGTATTCAAGAAGTAGAAGGTACTGGAAAGTAAAAAAAGTAAGACTATCTACAAAAAGAAATGAGATGCCGGAGACGTGGAAGATCGACCTTCACCCATCAGATAACTTGATGAGATATATTTTTTATCAAATATAATTTATTAACAAACATGCCTATGATAACTTGCCTATCGAAAAGTGTTCATAGCTATTTTTAATATAGGCTTGCCTGCAAAAAATCGTATATATGAAATATTATTGCCAACTTTATAGCTTGGCAATAATATTTCATGTACGATTTTTTGCAGGCAAGTCATACGATTGGTTTTGCAATTAAAATATCTTACTTATGTTATCAATTTCGATTACTTAACAGATCGGTGTAGTTACTTATATTGACTTACCTGTTCACATCAGCTTGCCAGGTAGTCATGTACAGAAATAAGTAGGCAAGCCTACCTAGGCAAATTCTGCGTGTTAAAAACTATCAGTTGAGATGAAATTAGAAAAAGGATTACAAAGTTATTTATGCAGTTGGTGTATCTAGAAAACTGGACCGAAATTATACACTAAACATTAATTGTATTCTAAATTTGAAGCGTCTATGTCTGCTAGATAATTATGTCTTGGAGATCTGGTGGCAGTTGCTTCGTGTACAATACTGATATTTAGCGGCATCTGGTTACACTAGAAGGCGACCCCAACATAGTTGGGAAAAGGCTCGGAGGATGATTATAATAATATGTTATGTTTTGTATCCTGTAGAGTTTTAATGATCGGTCAGTGAGTAAGTGACAAAATTTAACTAGTTATAATTTTTTAAATACTGGTTCAAAATGAATGAAATTTGAAATATACCATGTTTACACAATGCCTGCTTGGTTACTGAGGCATTCAGGCTTCTATTTTTATCCACAACAAAGTTATAGGAGGTCGAAAATGGCCTGTATTGCTTCGAGAAAAGGATGGTACGGTCGTGCCGCTTTTTTGCTCGTCTTGTCGGGGGCAGATTTATAATTGGACATTGTTAGGCAATACTGTATCAACCCACAAAATCTCCTTTTTGCCATTTTGAGATTACTGTAGATAGAGTATTGCCTAATAGCGCCAAATTTTGACTACCTACATCCAATAGACCATGTATACTTAATTTCTATGCTTTTTTCAAATTAATTCTTTCCTTCCTCGTGTTATATTCTCATAAATGATTTAAATTGTGGGATATTTCTTATTACTTAGGTAAGTAATAAGAAATATCCCACAAAGTACTTATTTATAAAGTAGGTACTTTATAAATAAGTAGTTTATAATGATTTACCTCATAAATAGTTTAGTATGAAGGTATTACGCATGCGCCGTGCGAACCGGAAAATCCTTTAGAAAATCCTAAAAGAGATATTTATGTAATCTGCTCATTTGCAGACTGGTATTACTGGTTTTCGTACAACGACGATACTGCACATCGTATGGGAATAACCTAATTCCGTCTCTTAGGGAAGTTTACTAAAAAATAGTTCCCTTTTAAGTGAGACTCCCAAAATCAGGAGAGAGTTCTAAAAGTCATATCTTGAATTGTTGTTTGTGGTGTTAATAACGATTTCCCAGTCCCATGACCGACATAATAACACCCACAATGATTGTTTAGGTAGATATTATGTCTACTTTATAGACAATAGTCATAGCTCACGTAATGTGCGTCAACATGCGAAACATGGGTATAATCCTATTCTTTTCTGAACAATGTTAGGGTTGTCCAGAGTCTAGTTTATCCAGATGCCATAAAACCTTAGAAACCTAATACCTAACAGGCTTTTTGATCTCCTGCCCAGCGGCCGCCATAGCGAGGCAAATATGATATAATATAATAATATTCTTGGACAATTTTACACAGCACCATCTAGTCCCAAACTAAGTAAAGCTTGTACTAGGGGTACTAGACAATGGATATAATACTTATATACTTTTTTTGTAAATACATACATAAGAAACACCAGACAAACACAAACACTTAAATGCTCATTACATAAATATTTGTGTTCTGTGGGAGTTGAACCTTAGACCTCGTGATCATCAATCCGATACACGAACCACTAGACCAAATATTTGCGAGGCCCTTCTCCTTGGCATAAAATAATTGATAGCGGCCGGTCTGTCGTTCCGCATTTGCCGGACGACAGTTTCTCGTCGTAAGCTCTCGACTTTATAACAAAATAAATAAAGTATTGTCATTATACACGTGTACAAAATATGAGGTGAAAAATATACTCACCAACTGGTTGCAACAGTTATCATATGATGAAACTGAAAATTTACTCAGGGTAATGTCTTAAGAATACTGTTTAAGTTTATATCCAAAAAATACTGTATCCAAAAATCCATCATACTTACTTTTAAATATTCTAGCCCCTATTTTTATTTTATTTTCCTGTTTTGATAGTTTACTCAAACAAAGATGTACTTGTACGACGATCAATGTTTGTATTGTTGTATGTCAATGAAATCTGGGGGAACTTCGGCTTCTGAGATACAGGCTTCTGCCTAGTTCAGGAGTCAGATGTTTCGACCTTAAACTGTGTCACCGCTGTATAACTTAATCCTAAGACTTCTTACTGTACTTCTGGTTTTTTGTATGTACAAATAAACTATTTTATTATTATTATTATTTTAATATATTATATGTATATGTTACGGTAAGAGTGAATAATTGAAGATTATTAACAATTATCTATTATTATTAATAATTACCGAAAGTCGAGGTTAAAGTGATAAATGTACATAAGTAACGCTCAAGGACCAAAAACAGCTCACAACGCGTTGTGGTCAATTATATTAGTTGAGCTCCAATATGCAAGGAATTATAAAAACTAAATAAAATTAAAAGTTGTACTTAGGCCAGGTTAGGTTGTTAGGTTTTTTTTAATATATTCAAAAACTAAAAGTAATAAATTTCGATCGTTTATTCATATTTACCAAAACATGTGGTTATTATTAATAATTTTGTAAAAATATTACTAATTTTCAATTACTTAATCAGATTTACCGTAACATATATACCAAACTTTTATTGTTTTAACTATTACACAAATAACTGAACTATAATATAAATATAATAATTGGTTGTTGCGCGAGGCCGCTGCAAGAGCGAGACCCTGGGCGGTTGCCCTGCTCGCCACTGCTGCCTACTACACATTCTTGTCATTATGTAGATCTTCAAAAGAAAACCGGTATCCAAGGCTTAGTGTGCTCTGATTCTGAGCACATATATGGCCCAGTCCCTCGGGATTCAGAAAGCGTTGGTTTGAAAAGATACAAAATTAATTGCAGGAAATCATGCTAAGATTCTGCAATTTCTTTGGTTTAAGTAACCCATTTAAGTTACATAAACCAAAGAAATTGCCAATCCATATGACGTTTTTTTTTATTTTTTTTTTATTCATTTATTTCAGGCAACAAGGCCCATATAAAATACTATAAAATATATACAACAATAACAAAACTAGGTACCTATTACTATTTCACACGTAAATTCGTCGTGTGTCGTGTCGTGTCGTGTCGTGTCGTGTCGTGTGTCGTTTGTCGTGATTTGTTTCATTGCTTGTATAATAATAATCGAGCTCGTACGTAATACCCACGCTAACATAAAAAATATCCACCACTTTTGCTATTGGTAAATACACAGCTTCATTACAGGAAAGATACAAAATATTAATAACTGCACCTAGTCTTCATCATGTTTGTTAATAATCAATCTTCTATGAGCTGAAGAAGAATTCTATTGAAATATTCATGATTTTAGTTATAAGTCTTAACTTCCTTTACGAAAAAACCTATATCTCTATAATTTCACGAATCAATGGGGAAAACGCCAGAACATAATATAGAAATAAATAATAATAATATTGATTTCTGACATTTACGCGAATATTATACATTGAAATAAAACTACTTTTTACGGATTTTATCGCGTATATTGATATTATTAATCCCGATGTTTCGGACCATTTACAGCGTCCATGGTCACGGGTAGACTGAGGTGGTGGGCGTCTTGATGATATAATTACTGACAGCTATCCTACATTTTTTTATTGTTATACATGATCAATGACATTTAATTTTATTACTAATTATTACCTAATTAACACTAGATGGAGCCGGCATTTCCTCGCTGACGACCTCTGAGAAGAAACGCCGAAACAAATTCAGAGAATCATAGTCTGTTTTAAAGTAACAATATTCAATGATCATGTTTTAGTTGTTAATTATTGGCAATCCGATTCACGCAGAAAGAGCTCACAGTATCCTTTGGTCTTGCAGTTGTAAGCCTGGATTTTGGTTTAATAGAATCTATAACAGGATTCCAAGCAGGTGGTAAGACCCAGCCATCTTCTCTATTGAAATTCGAATGTTTTTTAATTTCAATAGCCTCACGAATCATCCTGGGTGGTTTATCAAATCTGATATAATGCTGGGCCTTGTTAAGAGTATGTTCACAAACTGCTGACTTCTTGGAACGGCGGTGTTTGACATCGGCGATGTGTTCTTTTACGCGGGTCCCTATGCTTCTTTTAGTTTGGCCTATGTATGAGAGACAGCAATCACAATCAAGCTTGTATACACCCGCATCTTGATAGATGGTAAGAACTGACTGATCTTCTTCAGCGGCTTGAAGTATGTTTTAATTGAAGCACGCTTCAAGATGTAGCCAATTTTGTCGGTACCCCTCTAACATATGGTAGTACCGCCATTTAGAAATGTGACGTGACTACGCGAGAGATGCTTCTGATTGGTCAAAAGTTGAAGATTGCTGACTATGGTTGTGCGGTCCGGTCGATTGCCGTTTTGACCCTAAAGTCACTTTTGAAGCATGATTATATATGGTTTTAAACCGTCTTTGATTAGAAAACATTGATATATTAAGTTTGAATTTGAATTTACCATAAAAATAACTCAATTTCGACTACTTTGCCGACTTTGGCTTTATATGACTGCAATGGCAGTATCATTTTGTGTTTTAAAATTTTTACAATGCTATCCTGTATGGGTAATATATTCATGTACAGGCACCAGCAGGTCAAGCTATCCAAAACTGTCAAATATTCCTAATTGAATATAAACCTTATTATATTGTAATAATGTTGAAAAACAATCAAAGAAATTTGACGTGAAAAAATTTTACTTACGTGAGTTTTACTTGTATGGAGGGTGGATTAATGATGACCATCTTTTTTGGAGAAAAATTGAATGTCCAGATGAAAGCAGTAAGCTAAGCTGTCCAGAAGTAAGCAAATGTAAGCAGTGTTCCAGAATCTACTAGAGTGGCGCTAGAAGTACTATTGTGGAGAGGCGAGGTGTGTTGCCCCTCCGACGAATAGGGAGGATCCTCCAACCAGGCGGGTGTTGTGCCTGGCGGGCCTCGGCCCGATGGTTGATGTCGGGCGGTTCTATATGCAACTATAAAAAAATTAATCACTCCCGTTATTCTGAGTGATTTCCCTTAACTCTACTCTCCAAATATATATGGTTTTAGACACACGTACAGTTTGACATTCCAAGCCAAAACCAATAATAAAAAAAACAGGGACTTGAAAACGAAATTATTTCGTTCCGTTCCACGAAATGTTATCTCATAACGTTCCAAAATTTATAACGTTACTGGAACTTTATACAATGTATAACGTTATAAAATTATAACGTTATAGAATAACATTTTAGCAGAACAATATTTTCCATAACGTTACTGGCTTAGTAACGATACTAGATATATCGTTTTGTTACGTAACAGTTCCAACTGCGTTATAGTATAACGTTATTCTTTCACCCCTGCACACCGTGCTGCAGGGTTGCCAGATTTACGATTTTAATCGTACTCATACGATTTTTTCGCTAAAGTTCACTTTCGCGGTCAACGACCCTTTATACTGGTTTACTGGTTTGCGGCCTTTATACCTGCAAACGCGATGCACTTAAAACCTTCACGGTGACCAGTTTTCACCTTTATCTCTATAAGTATAGAGTTGAAAATTAATCAACGGCCAACGATCTTCCAAACAAATTACAGGTTCGATCAAAAGTAAACTAGAAAAGATTGGACAAGATGTAAATACGAAGAAATTATGCTAGGTTGCCATTCTGCACGCGGGAGTCGGGAGTCGCGGCGAGGTGTGACCTGCCGGCCTAGCGATAAAGCTGGCAACGTTATATATCAAAATAAGTAATGTTACGTTTTGAGTTATAGTTATAACGTTATTATTTAACGTTCCGTTACTAATTTCGTTCCGTTACTAATTTCGTTCCGTTACTAATTTCGTTCCGTTATGTCATAAAGTTATAACAAAATAAAGAATTTCGTTACGTTCCTAGTGGAACGTTACAAAATAACGTTACGAGAACAGTACGTAACGTTATTTTCTATAACGTTTCAAGTACCTGAAAAAGAAATCGTTTGACATTGACAGATGACAGTCTGACATTAGTGACAATTGTCATGTCATTGTCTGTCAATAGTGTCAATACGGACGAAACAAAATTACAACCACGTGTTTTCTATTATCACTTTATCTTAGAAAATAGTTTCAAAATGGGTGTAATACAGAGAGTGAAGTAAGAATACGTTCAATAACAGTGTTCATCTTTTATAAATAACAAACTTTACGATTGTACTGTAATTTTCAGAAAACCTACAACTAGGAAAGGTAAAAAAGTCCTGCAATCTAAGGAGCCAAAACCTATCGAAGGGCCCAAACAAGCCCTTTTTCTTCAGGGCCGTAGTCCTTCAGAACGCACACGGAAACTTTTGAAGGACATTTACGATTTGAAGAAGCCTGATGCAGCCTACCTCAGTCGCAAAAATGACTTTGTTCCTTTTGAAGATCCTACGCTCATTGAGAAGTAAGTACCTAGTTAACAAAACACAAACAGAAAATGAGTCGTGTCAAATTAAGTCGCAATTTGCAGGCTCTTGTATTGGAGACCAGGTTAGAATGTAGGTTGCTGATTCAATGTACATTTAGTTGTTTTATGAAAACAGTAATATCTACTGCAAACTGTAGTATCTAGTTTCTGTAATTTTACGCAAAATGTTTATTTATGTAAAGTTTAGGATATAAAAATATAGATCTGGATATGGAAACTGACATAATACTGTTTATATTATTGACATTTCATTCAAGATTATGCAATAGTTTCACTTATGGTTATGAGATTTTTTATTAGTTCCTATGTGAACAAGCAATGTGACTAGTTTGACGGCTCACCTGGGCAAAACCAAAAACCTATCAAATTAAAATTTATTTATTTTAAAGTTATTTAGAAAAGGAAAAATACGACCGCGGGCAGGATTCGAACCTTCTTCTGGTTAGGTACACCAGACGCTATGACCACACCACCGCGATACCTACCCGTCATGTCGAATTTTTCCTTCACATACTGAATTTACGTCTTTATAGTGAGGTCAGTAACACCTATTGAAATGCAAGTTTTTGCTTTTCAACCGACACAACTTACTTTACAGTTAGTTTAATGTCTTGCATGATATTTATTTATTTTGTAAACACAAGGATTACCCTTTGTTCCGAAAATAAAGTAAATATGGTATTGAACTAAAATTTCTTGTAACATCTTTATAAAATTTTAGCCCTATACTATGGTATATAATATATGGTTCTGCCAGAAGGCATTTAAAAGAAATTAGTTAATAAGTACCTACAGTAAAATTATACATAAAATCAGTTACAATAATTAATTACAACCGCAACTAATTATGTAAGTGAATGAGTCGATTCAAAAATAAAACATAATATCATATCTAAACTTTTAATGGATTTGGATAGATTCTTATTTCAGATATCCCGTAGTTTTGGTTAGGGTTACATTCTTATTTCAGATATCCCATAGTTTTGGTATGGGTTACAGATATTCATGTCATCCATGGTAAAGTTTATAAAATTATTTGTTTACAGTTTATTGGTATGGTAGTTTGGTATAATTTTCATACAATTTTCTTCATAGATGTTCTACAGCACCTTGTATAATACTGTTTTTTTTTTTGAGACAGCTGCTCTGATTGTTAGCGCATATCACAGAGTATGACTACATTTCATTCATAGTTTTAGGATCAACATGGTTATGGCACCTGCAAACTAGGAATACTTTATCTGGAATGTGTTGATTGATGGATTTTTCATTAATTACAGACTTTGCTACAAGAAAGAGGCGGCATTATTTGGAGTTGGGTCCCACACCAAGAAGAGGCCACACAACATAATACTAGGCCGCACTTTTGATTATGGTATCTTAGACATGATAGAACTTGGTGCAGATAACTATAAGGCAATGTCAGAGTTCCAAAACATGAAAGTGCTGGCTGGTATTAAACCTTGCCTCATCTTTAATGGACCTGCATGGGATTTGAATCCAGATTTGAAGCGCTTAAAATCTCTCTTTACAGACTTCTTTGTGAGAGAAAAGGTGTGTATGAAACACAATAAAATTAGTAAAACCATTTTAGTATCTTAAGAATACATCTCCTTATTATTATCTATTTGTGTGGTTTGAATAATATAAGTACCAAATTACTTTAACATGTTGCAATAGTAGCAAACGAAAAAAACTATTTTGTTGTTCCTGTATTGTGTGTGTGCATATACAAACATCCCAACCTGAAACAATTGTCTGTAGGCATTACAAAATAATATTCCCTTGGGATAGGAATAGAAATCCGATGACCATAGCTCACAAGCTGATTATTGATATTCAATTGCAGTGTTATGAAGCCAACAAAATTCGAATTTATTATACTTATGAATTATATTTTTCATTTCAGGTAGAATCAATCAGACTGCAAGGATTGGAGCATGTCCTCAGTTTTACAGCAACTGAAGGTGGAGTTATATATTTTAGGTCATACAGAATACAATTGAAGAAAAGTGGCCAGAGGACTCCTAGAATTGAGTTGGAGGAGATAGGTATGTAATCATAATGAATATTTGGGACATTTATACACAACACCATCTAATCCCAAACTAAGCAGAGCTTGTACAGTGGATACTACACAATGGATATAATACTTATATACTTTTTGTTTTGTAAATACATAGTTATAATACATAAGAAACACCCAGGCTAACAAACACAAACACTTGAATTCATCACATAAATATTTGTGTCTTGTGGGAATCGAACCCTCGTGATTAGCAGTCCGACACTCGAACCACTAGACCACAGACGTCGTCAAATGTAATGTAATGTTATGAATGAATGTATTATTTCCACGGAAAAGATGTGCTGCCATCAGTACATTAATAATTTTGTCTTTTGTTTGTCTATTTGTTCAGGTTATTGTTTTGATTTTTAAATTTGTAAATAGTGACAATATTGAAAATATAAGTAAACAATTTTATTATTGTGCCAAGTAGACAGATCATTGATAAGATGTGCCAGATATATCTTTAGAAACTGCTTTATTATAATCAATTTTACATATATTTATAGTGTCAGATAATGATATAGAAAGAAAAACAATAGTTGGAAGAGGTTGATAAATGATATTCATTTCTGTAAATAGATCTTTTAAAGACACTTTAACAAGTCAATATTTTACACTTTTTTTTTTAAGCTAGATGGCTCCGGCATTTCCTAGCTGACGACCTCTGAGAAGAAACGCCGTAACAAACTCAGGGAATCATAGTCTCTTTTAAAGTCCAGACATAGAATAGTAACAAATATGTGTCTTACAATGTAGGGCAAAGTCTGAAATGACCTTTTGAAGAAAGAGCCATAGCGGCTTTGAGTAGACCAGTCCCAACTGATGGTACGTATGCATCAGTCATTGTGTAGCTCAACCATAATTTAGGGAGCTCAACCACCCGTCGCACGACGATACCAGATCAGAAGCACATTTGCGTAGGCCACATAAAAAAAGCCTCAAAGCCACCAGAGTGTTCAAAGCTGAGTATGTATATTTAGCCTACAAAGTACTCACATTTACAGTTAGTCAGTTATAGTTGAACATTATTAAATAATAAGAAAAAAAATATATAATCACAGTAATCAGTTAGTAAAAATTGCTCCATGTCAAATGTATTGTTGTTTTTAAATGTTGGTTGTTAAATGTTCCAGGTCCTTCAATAGATTTCAAACTAAGGAGAACAAGATTAGGATCAGATGATCTTTTCAAGGAAGCCTGCAAGATTCCTAGAGAAACCAGAACAATTCCCACGAAAAATATATCCAGGGATGCATTTGGATCCAAGATGGGTCGCATCCATATGGGCAAACAGGATATCAACAGACTGCAGACTCGCAAGATGAAGGGGTTAAAGAAGACTCCAGAAGAGAAGAAGCAAATGTTAATGAAAAGGAAGAAGGAGAGAAAGGCGGCAAGACAGGCCCAGAATGTAACCGCAGAATAATTATAATAAATGATAATTTCAATTTATTCCTGTTTGTTTTTTAAAGAATATACTGTATAGGCCATGTAAGGTAACCAGAGAGCAATTGATTCTCCATTTTAACAAAATCATAATTTTGTGTAAAACTATTTGTTAGACAGTAGAAGTCTCATTCTATTAGAAAAAAAAGGGCGTCATAGACGGCGAAATATATATTATGCTATGATGCCTGGATATAAAATATTATAGTATCTTAAGGTATCACACACGGTTAAGTTACTATATCCGCTCGAATAATTCTCTCATTTTTAGTTAAGACACGAGTAGCATGTTAAGAAATATTTCGCATCTTAACATAAAATTGTTGTATCACTCTGTATCTTAACATAAAATTTCCATATCGCTCGATAGCTTAAGGTACTGTAATATGAAAATATATAGTATCTTAGCCGACAGTTCTTACAAAATTAGTGAGCGATATTTTATATTAACAAAATATTATTGTATCTTCGCCGTGTGTGACGCCCTTTAGTATAACAGATGTGCTACATTTGCAAGCATAACCTCGTTGTCTGAATGTATTTTGTGTTTAACTATGCATTAGGTATCTGTACTTGGCTAAATCTGTCTTAGATTTTCTTTAAACACGATTCTATGTAGGTACCCTATTTATTACAAATAAATGATCGGTTTATGATGACATTAATCTCCAATCATACACAAGGAGTACTTAAAGAGTACACAAGGCGTTCATAAGGAGTACATGAGGGAGAACTTAAGGAGTACATAAGTAGTACATAACTATTTCACAAGTCGTACATAAGTAGTACTTAACCCTTTGGCCGCCACGGACGTGTATAGATGTCAAATTAAAACTAACTCACGACGCCAACGACGTCATGGCACGTCAAAAATAGCACTTTTATAGTGTTTGGCGTAGAGAACACAGATTTTGGTTATTGACGTGGCGGTGAAAAGGCTAAGTAGTACTTAAGGACTGACTGTGAGACAGTTGTTTGTGCTTAACACCGTACTTCGTAAACACGCTTCTTTGGAGTACGATCAACGCTTTTCGACCAAACGCATATCAAGTAACGTTTGTCGCATCGATAGGCACAGGACCAATCTAGCTAAACGGCATTTTCAAATTCTAAGCAGTCGTATATATAACATAATTAATAAACACTGTAATATTTACAACACAAATAAGTCCGAATGTAAGAGAAAAGTAACTAAATGGATAATGACCCTGGACTATGAGGAAACAGAGAAGCTTGTTTGATTATAATCACACGCACAGTATGCACTCACCACACACACACACACATCCACCCACACACACATCCACACACACACACAACACACACACTCCCTCACTATTGATTGTCCCTTTAACTTCATGATACAGAACACGAAATAACCACTATGTAATGAATCACAGAGCCACCTAATGTAAGAGAGCCCTGACGCCCATAACACAAGTTTAATCTTAGCTTGGGTGTCAGTGCGTTAAACATAGTGATGACCTACAATTTATATTTTGTATACATTACTTTAATCTGTACTACATGGTGATAATTATTTCATTGTAATGTAAATTGTAATTCAGAAATAAATAATTATTATTATTATGAAGGAGTACATACGGAGTACATAAAGAGTACATAAGGAGTAGGTACATATGGAGTACATAAGGAGTAGGTACATATGGAGTACATAAGGAGTATACAAGGAGTACATAAGGAGTACACAAGGTGTTCATAAGGAGTAGATAAGAAGTACATAAGTAGTACATAAGTATTACATAAGTCGTACATAAGGAGTACACAAGGCGTTCATAAGGAGTAGATAAGGAGTACATAAGGGAGAACTTAAGGAGTACATAAGTAAGTAGTACATAAGGAGTACATAAGGAATACATAAGGAGTACATAAGTAGTACTTATGGAGTACATGGGTAAGTACATAAGGAGTTCACAAGGAGTGCTATTAGCGATAATACCGTCATTGTACCCTTAGTTTTATGAATTCCAGAATGTTGCTTCTTATCGTGGTGTACAATAAAGTTTATTCTACGCATAAATGCATACAGCATGTTAAAAGGCTTCCATCGTCATTGAATATAATAGTGTTAGGAAAACCTATTGAGAGGGTAGCTGAAGCCTGGAACCTGGGACTGCTCATGGATAGCAACCTCAGATTTGAAAAACATGTATCTGACTCGGTACAAAGCTGTTTTTACTTCCATACGGTCCTTTATAAAATAAGACCTTAACTATCTGAAGAACTTCGAGAACAGCTCGTTGAAACACTTGTTGTGTCAAGGTTGAATTATGCCGACATTGTGTATGGCCTACGTTTATTGGCTCGAACCGATCGCCTTATCCCGAGACTGCAGAATGCTTGCGCTCGTTTTTATTACCAGATCCCTTATAGAACACACGTCACTCCATTTCTTAATAGACATTCAAGCCTCAAAATTAAGTCAAGACGATAATTGCATCTGGCGTGTCTCCTCTTTGGTGTCATCAAATACCAAAAACCGAAGTATATTTGTACGTAAGGCTGATCGCCCCTGCCCCGCTCGCCACGCCGCCCGCGCCCCGTGCGTTTTATATTCGGAGCAACACCTAGTTATTTATTGTGTACCTACTTACTTACAGACGCGCTGCGTATACATATATTGGCGAAACTTAACTTACAAGCGTGTTTTCGACCAAATGATTTACTTACTGATTCTTGTTTTTTTTGTTAATTTTAAATTGAGATTGACAAGAAAAATTAAAAGAAGTCACCCCCCCCCGGGCGCCGCCCCTGGCGGATTGGCGCCCCGGGCCATGGCCCGGATGGCCCTAGGGTAAATACGCCCCTGGGTTAGAGTACTATACAGACAACAGATTATTCTACGCAAGTGGGTAAAATTTGCACCTGATTTAATTTCAATTATTTTTCTTTTAAATAATTAAATATGTAGGTAGGTAAGTATCTTTACTTTAGGTAGGTACCGTAGTATTGATCTCGCGAAGTGGTCTATTGATAAAGTAAGTGAGTGGGTATGTACACTGAATAATTACCATTTATAATGTTTGTTACTCGTATTAGTAATGTTTACTCAGCAAACTGGTCAAGTTGTTGTGAGTTGAAAGGCCGATCAACGGGCGAGCGAGCTATAAACTTGCGGTGAAGATTATGGCGCTACGACAACGCCGCGGCGCGGCGGCCGTGTTTATTCTAGGTTTGTTGTTCTTGTTTACGTCTGTACCTACTGTTTTTGTAAGCCTTTTGAAGATACTAAGATAAAGAACGGAGTCTTCTCAATCATCTATCGTATCTTCATTATCTTAGAAAATGTTATTTTATGTTTTACAAAAATAAATTGACAACTTTATTTTTGACAAACCTATAAAGCACACTATTTAATTGTTATTTCGTCTTGTAATAATTTTTGATGTTGGGGTTAGTTGTGGTTGTGAACACTACTGGAACCCCTTGGAGTAGGGTAGGTATAATATCTCGTATTGTTTTTCCCAGTGAAATTCTTTACACATTGTTTATGCGCACGTTAGAATGTTAGGTACTTTACTGCATGTGGTTGTCATTACCTATGTCCTTACCTACTTTTTTACAAATGCGACACCATATAGTTACCTCCAAAAGATAAGGTTAATGCTTGTTTATTAAATGTATGCCGACTTAAATATTCCGAACCTAATGTTTTTCGTAGAATTATATTATTTGATGGTACGTACCATTTATTATGTTTGGTGTGAATTAACATGCACAAACTGCTTTGTGTATATAGTAGATGAATGTATAGTGCCTTCATATTTTTCATCTTAAGTTGTTCAAAGGTCAGTATAATTTTTTATATTAGGGACGCTTGTTTAAAAGCGTCTGATTTGATTGACTAGGTAACTTCTGCGCTAAAGGTTACGGATTCGATTTCTCCATGGAACATTAGGTGCACAAATCTATTAGGCGATAGTAGGTAATATGTACGCTGTATTTTTGTAGGTCTGTGAAATTGTCGACAAGCAATCTCAAAAGCCCCGTTAAGAGTTTGTTTTTCATAGACATAAAAGGCTCTATATTAGAGGCTTTTATTTATACATTGGGCAGTTTTAATATTTAAGTAAAAAAATATTGATTTTATTATTCTTATTTATTTATTTTAGGAAAACCAACAGTTATACAGGTTGTTTAGAGGTTCCCTACAAGCCGTGGGACCTGGTGATGTGTGCCATGTGTCCATATGAGAAAGACTGAACATGGAAATGCCTCTAATCTTAGGTATCTTTAACTATAATAATTGAAGTTAGGTATTTATGCAATATGCCAAATAATGAGAAGAGTACCAACAATAAAGGAAAATAAACGTGCATTAGGTACTGGCGTTTCGTTGCTACAGCCGTAGTCTATCTTAATCTATTTACATTGATAACCGTCGAGTCATTTCAAATTTTAATTTGGCTTGTTAACAATTAGTTATAGGTACTTACCTAGTTACCTATCAAGGAAAATGAAATCAATAACAAAATCGATATTAAATACACATAACAATAACCAGTTTTACCCGTAGGGAGTGGCTTAAAGCAAGCAAGGCCCCTGGTTTACCTTTTTTTTATAGTACGAAAAATCCTCATGGATCCTCCGCCACCCGGGGAGGTGGCAGGGTATGTCGGACTCGTACCGACTAAAAACCGCACTTGCCTTCACCTGCCCTATAGTCATGGCCATGGGAACCACGAAATTCGCCACGACCATGACAGGCTGTTGTCCAGCTGTCGCTGGACCCCATCAATTAGCGAGGCCTTTCCTCGCATAGCACTTGAAGGCACGCGTGTTCGCCACAAGCGTGCCGCCTACTGGGGCCATTGTCTGGTCGGGCGGTGGAATCCCCCAATTCAACCGCCCGCAGGCCACGGCTCATGGAGGCCGGAGATCTGTCTGCGCCCTCCGGCGCAGTCCCTGGTTTACCCTGGTAAAATTATCAAATAAGTTGTCTTGGATTTCCATGGACGTTTTAGTTTATTATCTATTTTGTGTACCCATGCCAGCGGTATGAGCGACTTTACAAACATTACCTTACTTCTAGTACATTATTATTTTGCTTAATTGCTTACCTACCTACTCATTTAAACAGATAATTGATAATATGATGTCTTTATTACGTAGGTATTACGGGTTCGTGACGACCTTAATGTGATTCAATATGATTTCCACTATTAGGCAAATTACTGCCTGCGACCTATAAAATATACAATAAAAATACTATTAAATATCTGTGGGTTTGCGGTTATTTTATCATAATAACGGTTTTTCTTCAAATAAGCTGTTCATCTATTTAGATTGGTATAATATATTTTTATTATTATTTATCTGCGGCTGTAGTATATCATTGCGACCATAGTCAGTTTATTGTACCATTGGTTGATTTATCGCCACTGGTTGAGTTGGAGTTCTCCGCTAAACATTGCTAATATGAATTCCAGTGCAGCAAATCAAAGTCAAAGTCAAAACATTTATTGCAAACTAAGTGTATGTACATAAAGATATTATTTTATGGTAAGGTACTCATGACTTAGTGCCTTTGTCAGACATTGCAATATTGAGGGCTAGAAAAATTTAATTATAATATTATCATCAATTATACATTTATTTATTTTCAAAATTATTATGGCAGTTTATGGTAAACTTAATTTAATGTTATGGTATCTATGCTTTTATCTAACCACAGAGTAACTAATTGTCAGGCCTAGCTCAGGAGTCATAAATCTTTATATCGTTTATTTTGTCAATGAAAAAATAAATTATTTTTGTATTTATTATTTTTATCTATATTATTATGTCATATCTTTGTATCATTTATTATTATGTCATGTCATGTGTTTTATATACATATAGTATTATGTATTGTATAGTGTGTTATTGAGTATTTTTATTATTATGTTTTTATATTTGTTGTTATTATTTTTATGACTTATTTTCTAGGTATTCCGTGGTTGAGCAGTAACATTTTTATTATAGATTATATATATTTTTAGTTTTCTATTGAATAATCTTGGTTTGTCTTCTTTTTTAATAATATTTGGCAACTTATTATATTTTTTACTGCCATATATTATGGGCTGTCATTTAGCATTTTTATCCTTGAGTGTGGTAGGTGTAGTCTATTTTTGTTTCGGGTACCTATTTATATTGTGGATATCTTCTTTTGTTGTAAAAGCATTTTTATTTTTATGAACAAATGTGCAAATGTCAAGTATATAGAGAGAAGGCAATGTTAATATATTAAATTTCATGAAATATGGTTTGCAACTTTGTGTGTTGTCTATTTGGGCTAGAATTCGAATACATTTTTTTTGTGTAATAAATAATTCGTTGGCATTTACACTATTTCCCCATAGCATGATACCATATTTGAGCCATGCGTTGGCGTATTGCATGATTTTCGTTTTATTTAAATTAATTTCTAAATTATGATCCTGTAGCCATTGAGTTACAGTTTGGAGAGTCTCTTGGGCTAAATTATTGTAGTTTTCTAAATTGTCACATTTTATTAAGATGGATATATCGTCCGCAAAAAGTACTGGTATATCTTTTCCTGGATCTAATGCTTTGGGTAGATCATTTATATGTATAGATCAGAAATAGCATGCAGCCCAGGACACTTCCTTGGGTGATGGAGCATGTTAATTGTCTCACTTGTAAACGCACTGAAATTATTTCTTTTTTGTCACTATTAAAATTTTCAATTTGAACTATCTGGGTTCTGTTTGTTAAATATGACTTGAACCATAAGTAGGCAGGCCCTCAGACACCGCAACCATTTAGTTTTGTAAGGAGTATATTATAAAGGACTTTATCATAGGCTTTAGTCATATCTAATAGTAGCCCTATAACGTGTTTTTGTCATTTATATATTGAAGTGCTTGTATATAATTATAGACTACTAATGTTGTTGACCTACATTTTCTAAACCCATTTTGACTATCATCCAGAATACCAAACCTCTCTAGAAAATCACATAGGCGCTTGCACATGGCTTTTTCAAACACTTTTAAAAAGTTGGTAGTAAAGCAATAGGTCTGTAGTTGCTAGGAGTAAGATTGTCACCTTTTTTGTGTATGGGTTTAAGTAGGGAAATTTTTAGTGAGTCTGGGAATTGGCCTTCTTGAAAACTTTGATTTATAATTATAAGTAATGTTAATGGGGTGGAGAATTAATCCTACAGGATTAGCTTAGGGGTGAGCTACTTTATTTCATCTGGGGCTGGGTTATGTTTCCCTAGATGAGCACTGCGCTTGTGTATTAGCATTCCCCCAGAAGGCATCCTCACAACGCCGGCTTGCGAAAGGTCCGCGTGTCCCTCAACTTTAGCTCTCGTCACAATGTGTAAATTGTATCTGCTCCGTGCTAGGATAAAGGTTTGTAAGCTTTTTATATTTTAGAATCCAAGCTTTGATTAAAGCTTTAGTGTACACATTGTCTGGCGATTCCGTTCAGAGCTTGAAGACAGTTTCAAAGAACGTGTTCGTACAGATTCTTTGAGCCAAGTTTTTGTGTATTCCACCAGAAGGACATGGGTCCATGCAGGGTGCCCATGCGAGTTCACGTTCATTGCCAATGATTATCGCTAGACCAGGTACCCATCAAAAAACCACTCCATTGGGTGATCTTACACTGTGTACATCAGTGCCTACACCTCTGCAACCCATCGGTGATACAAGCGTCTAGCTTTAGAGCGTGACGAGTTAATCATTGATAATTTGAATAAACATTGCCATTTAAATTCGATTCTAAATGCTAATGAATTTTATGATAAATTACAGTCATTTATAAATCAAGTTTTAAACTTTGGTCCAATGTTGAACAAAAAAGGAAATAATATGTTACGCATATTTTAAAGCAGATATTATTATTATTATTTAAATTATTATCGGGATTAGATACCTGCTGTGAAATATATGTCAGATTTACACTCATGACAACCGATTAAAATGAACTCGTGTGCCTAAATCATTTTTCTGAAAGTATTATCTACCATGCTTGGGTGCAAAATATGTTGATAATTATCCTTACTTGACATACATCGATCCGTAAATTAGATTACATAATTTTGAGCTTTGTAATTAAATATAATAGGTCCTACACCTATTAAAACTTACTGAACGATAAAAAACTTAAACGATTCTTATAAACGAGAAACTACTAGTTTTCTGTGTATGATCTCGGTAGTTTTTTATTTTCATCATAAGAATACCTGTTACCCTAACCGGTCTATAGGTAAATAAACTTCGGTGGCGCCCTGATTCGTCAGCGTAGGTGGCGAGGGGTGATCGTTTAAATATATTATAATGATCTATTTTATAGTTTGTGTGTGTGTGTGTGTAGGGTGGTATAATTAAATTTATATCAAAGTCAAAGTCAAAGTCAAATATTTTATTTCAATTAGACCATTAAAATAGCACTTTTGAAAAGTCAAACTAGTTGCACGGTTCCAAAAAGTGGGTCTTATGGAGAAGAACCGGCAAGAAACTCCATAGACACTCTTTTCAACAAAAAAAACATGATTACAGTGTTCAGTATTACAGTCTAAATCTGAATAGTTCATGAGAACAATGCAGTTTGATGTGTACAATTAAATTAATCTAGCATAATAAACAGAAAAAAAAAGAGAATCAAATTAAATCAAAATAAATCAAATTTAAATTTAATCAAATCCAGTCAAATTTATTTACATACTATGTTATTTAGTTACCAAGTTTTATGTATTTTTGTATGGGTTTGCTAATAAAATATTTATTATTATTATATGTAAAATATTACTTTGATCAGAAATCAGTAAAACAATTGATCACATTTGAAATCTTCATCAAATATACGACCAGCATTCTAACTTTACAATAAAGGTTTTCGATAGGTGAAATCTTTTAGTTAACTATGTGTGTGTGGTTGATTTGATCAAATACTAAATATGAAAAAACCAGCCGTATGTATGATAAGCCAGTGTGTATGATAAGATGTATGATCTGGGAAGAACGAAAAGAAGTATAACTAAGAGCCTCTAGCTTCTGCCTACTCCCGTGGGAAAAAGGTGTGAGTGTATGTATACGAGTATTTGTATGATTTTCCACACGCTAAGCAAAAAAAAAAAGGTGTTGATTCCACAACCTAAGCGAGCGAAACAGATTTTTTTTTAAATTTTAGTTCTTTTTTTTTAATTTATCTGTAGTACCGTCTCCTTTTCATCAATATCAGCGACAAGAGGTCCACTGCTGAACAAAAGCCTCCCCATAAACTTTCACAAGGAGCGGTTTCCGGTTATATGCCGCCTGCATCCAACGACTTCCAGCGACCTTTACCAGGTCGTCCGTCCATCTCATTGGAGGCCGTCCTACGCTGCGTTATCCGGTGCGTGGTCTCCACTCGAGAACCTTTTTGCCCCATCAGTTCTACGAGCTATTGCCACTTAAGCTTGCTGAGTCTATCAGCTATGTCAGCAACTTTCGTCCTTCTACGGATCTCCTCATTTCTCATTTGGTCGCGTAGAGCATAGCTCCAACCAAGCATAGCTCTCGGCATAGCTCGCTGAGTGACCCTGAGCTTTCTTATGAGATCCATAGTGAATAACCACGTCCCTGTGCTGTATGTCATCACTGGTTACCGGTCTCTTTTTATTAGCATTGAAATAGGCAAAGATTTATTAGTAAATTGCAAATCAATGTCAGATGATGATGATGAACTCGGTTGAGTCGAGGTTATACCTACAGAGTTATTAATGTCGTCTTCTGATTTAGTTTGATTAAATTCTTTGTGTGGTGTTTTCCAGGTAACAATAAATAATTCATGTCAATTGATAAATCTTCCTGAACATGCATTCATAGGTAAGTTGTCTGTATTTCTTATTGTAAGTACTGTTAATGTAAATAATTTATTGCCTAAAGGGAGAGTTAGTAGGTTAATATTTAGGTATGAAAGTAGGTAGGTAGGTACTTATTTCACGTAAATTAAATGTAACTAGGTAAGCTGATTTAATTTTTTTTACACTTAAATACTCCTTTTAATGTGTTTTAAGGTTATCGACGTAGCAGATTATGCAACACGAAAATAGGTAAATGTCAGTTTTTAAATGTCTGCTTAAATTAGTTATGTATCTAATTTAACCTCTTTATTCAAAGCGTAATTAAAAATGAACCAAAAAGTATTGTAATTATATAAGTTCATTAAGATGTGCCACCCTTTGGGCGGTAATTTCATGGAATATGGGCAGAAATGCACAGGTGAAAATACTATTATGGATGTATTATATACGCTGTAAACAATAAGTACTATGAAAGTATTTACAATACCTACTTACTTACCTACATTTGTTGTTTATCTTCCTCTTTGCGTAAACTGAACATTACAACTATCTTATCGTGTTTTTTAACTACTACAGAAATAATTTAAACCACGGAGTTAAATGCCATAATTACAAAAGATTAAGTGCACCTATATAATTTCCGGAAGGTGTAATGTTCCCTTTACTTCCGACCACGACAAAAAGTATTGTGTTACTTATTATATGTATATATTTATAGACCTTAAAACTTTTTCAAGCATAAATCTTATTAAATTCTGCCTACCGGTTTTTGGGTAACACAAGTAAAAAAACGGGCGGGCTTCCGATAATTATTACTTCTTTTAATTTCACTTTTAATTTTATTTTAAATTAAATATATAGGTACATACCTATGTTCGAAATTCTGCGTATTTATGAGTAAAACCGCATAATTAAACAAGCGATCTACGCAATCCAGTCTAGTTTATGAGATCGATTAATTAAACGTTAGCGTAACATACATATAATTAAAATGTCTACGTATTGTTGCCACTGGACCTGTTTACTACAAGAAAATGTGTACATATTTATATATGTACATATATGTATATACTCGTCTGTAAATAATAAATTTTATAATGTTTAATTGAAAAACAATATCGCATCGATAAATTATTGATGCTCTTTTATTTTTTGTAACTGACAAATATTTTGAAATATGGTAATTTATTGAGAAAACCTATATTATTATGTGTATATTAATTTCAAATTTAATTAATAATGAGGTTGGTTCAAATATTGTCACGTGCTTAGTTTAAGCAATCAAGATAAAAAGCTCCATTTTTTGCTCTCAGTTTAATATCACGCTTATTATTATCTAATTAAAATCTAATCTGTGAATCATTAATTTGCATGTTAATGACCTGTTGATAGCAATGCCTTTATTGTTTGGGTTCAACTCCCAGGTCAGGTCATGGGCATTATGCAGTTCTCATAGTCCAAGGCATACCCACTTTAGGTTAAAACCATTGTGTATGCCTGAATAGAGATCTTAATTGCGAATACAACTAATCATTTAATGATTATTTACACCTAAATGTTAAAAATAACAAAGTTCTGAATTATTTGATTAGCAGTGGTTCACGGTGGACAACATTAAAAGAGAAAAAAATCATGGAAGAAATAACCATACTTAATTGACAGTAAAAAGTTTTCTACACAAATCCAAAATAAGTGCCTTCAGATCGGAACATAAAAGGAAGATGATTTATTATGTCTGATACCCTAACCTATTAATAATCATACATAAAAACGAGTTTTTCTGACAAGAAACGTAGTAATAGATATATTTTCGAACGCTCGTAAATACTAATAAATAGTCTTATAGTCATAAGATGGATGTTACAGATAAATTATGTTATGTAGTACCTAGAACAGTCTTCAGGCGAGAGGTGCGTGTGGCCCGGTTGTTCCACACGTACAAATGCAGAACAAATGCTCGAGCACCTCTTCGTCGACTTGTTGATACTTACAATACTCATTTTATGGAATTAGACAAATTTTCACTGTCCAGGCAAACATTTAAAAAAATGGCCATTGGTATTTTATCAGATCTGTGATCGTTAAATACTGCTTATTTCAACTAAGATGCATTTCAATGTCTGTTTCCTTTAATATTTTTTTTCTTCAATTTTTAAGCATACTCGCGGGCAATGGTGTGGGTTACGTGTTTACATAATCATTATACTTTAAGAATCTTATTGTTAAATTTCAACATGTATCTGTTTTTTGTCCCCAATAAATAAAAAAAAAATAGTCTTCTCTCAAGTGAGTAACCAACATAAAAAGTCCCGATGTAAAATACCTCCTGCAATACCTATGACACTGAGGTACTTGTAGATCGCATTATGAATGCTAAAATGAAACGCTTGACATTCAAGAATATCTTTAAGCCCACTGCGACCATTTCGGATAATTTTATGCGTTATATATAGGTGTCAGGAATAGAAACGTTTGTGTTTATTGAACATTTAAATAAAATCTAATAAATCGTAAAATGCACTCGTACGAAACGGACCGTATAGTTTTAATATATTAATTCAATTCGGTATTGTATTGTTAAGATATGAACTCGAATATACAGTTATGTGTAGGTGTTATGTGTACACATGAAAAGGCACATTAGCATAATTATCTATTAGGTACGTACTACTGAAAATAAAGCTGAAGAGTTTGTTTTTTTTTAACGCTAATCTCTGTAAACATTTTTATAGCCCAATTCTTGAGCCATATATGAGATATATTTAATTATTAATTCTTGAGATATATTAAACATCACGCTGTGGGCCTTAGGAGAAGAGAATAAATTAAACGACTGATGAAGCCGCGGGGCTCAATTAGTCTTTTGATATATGTAGATTCCTACACCCATAAAATCTGAAGAAACGCATATTTCAGACAACGTCTGTGGTCTAGTGGTTTGAGAATCTGATTGCTGATTACGAGGTCGTGGGTTCGATTCCCACAGGACACAAATTAAGTGACGAACATAAGTATTTGTGTTTGTCTGGGTGTTTCTTATGTGTTATAAGTATAAATTTACAGAAAAAAAGTATGTACTGCATCTTTACACAGATTGTGACTCAAACAATTAACCGTCAATGGGTTTGATGTGTAGCAGGTTTGAATACCTGCGTTTTGACACATATTGCGTTATACTTATTACACAATTTAAAAAAAAACACAGGTGTTTAATTAGTTGCCTGTATACTTAACTCTTTTGTCGACCGTACAAGCTCAACTTAGTTTGGGACTAGATGAAAAATGTCCCAAATATTTATTATTTACATATTTATAGGGAAGTATTAGCATACTAATCTCGTTTTTCAATCCCTTGGGAATATCCCTAAGTCATGGCGGTTGCCACGGATACACCCTATAAGGAACCTACATATGAATTTTGTAGGTTTTATGGTTTCTGAGATTTCGTTATTAGTCAGTGTCTGAGTTGTATTTGATATTAATATATATATTTTTCCTGATTGAAAAATATTTGGTTCAGTTCATTTTAGACGGTTTTTTTATTGTAGGGTCATATCTGATTATTACTCTCTGTTTTCTTTGATTATTAGGTACTTACCTACATTTTTACGACATGCGACCCTACTACTTTTATTGACGTAGTTACCTTCATGAATGTCTGCCAATCAGTTAAAACGAAAAGTATCTGATTGTGTAGTATAAGAACCTTATGGTGTACCGCCCACGCTATGGATATGGTCGGGGACTCACCTTGGGATTCACTCTGCATTTTCCACTGTGTGGTTTGATACCATAGTGCTGTTTACAAGCTGATACGGTATGACGGAATGGAAGAATGTAAATTATAAAGAAATAATGGGGTCTTTCCGCTGTGAATCACCCTTATAAAAATAGAGTAAGTACTAAATAAGTTAATGAATTCTAGCCAGAATTACTTGAGGAAAGTCACAGAAAAATCGCGGTCTACCTCCTATCTTGATTACAGGTATCTTCCCACACTGTGATCCGCATGTATGAGTGTGACGAGGGATATTGGTATTTACATATTATGTGAATTTGTTTTCAAGCTAATAGGTATTAAGGAAACATGTAAAGGAAGAATGTCTTAATAAAATAATGTATCTTTCCGTTGTGAATCATTGGTTCAATTCAATATTATAAAAAATAATGTATTCTTAAGTACCTCCTTCTTACTGAAAACAGGTGATCAGCCAGAATCAGTCTTTCTCAAAATGGGCGATGACGCCCTTTTGGGTTTTGAAAGCTTATAATGGGCAGCAGAAGACTTAAAGGAAAATAAGTAATATTACACGTTAAAAATAATATTTGCAGATGTCTAATAGAGCTTAGTAAAAAAAAATTGGGGATTTAGAGAATAAAATATTCTCGAAGTGGGCGGAGGGTGAAATAAGTTTCGAGAACCTGTGAATTAAAACATAACGACAAAAGGTAATAAGTAACACTATAAGTAAAGCTATAAATAACAGACAATTAGCTATCCTTTCGCCTAACTATATCATGCCAACTGTGACTAAGACCTTTTTGTAAATTAGATCTACATTCACTATTTTGTCTCAGAATAACTGACTTATTAAAACGCGGAACATTAAATTATTTACGGTAAGTAGCTATAGGTATCTACGTGTGGAAGTAGGATTGTCAATTCAGGAGTTTTATGAAGCTGCAACATTTCATAGAATACTCATACATTTATAGGTACCTATGTCCGTTTAGTGTACAGTCAACAACGAAAGTCGCTAAACAAGATGCATTTTATAAACGCTTTAACATCTTTACTGTCCAAAAGGACAAAGCCGATAGTACGGGTTTCTGTATATAGGACAATTAAACAATACATTATCATATGCTTTTAATAAGAATCGAATAAAATGTTGAGGTGCAGTGTCGTTTCCAAAATTTGACTGTATTCAGTCACTTTCATTGCCGACCGTACATAAATCGCTTCTCGATTTTCCAGAACATAAAACAACAATCAATAAACTGCAAACAAATTAAGAAACTATTCCTGTTAGTACAAAGCTTTTAGTTCGCAAATAAATTCGGCTCGGCGCTGAATGGTATTGATTTTATTTAGTTGTTCGATCAATTTTATTGTTTTGATTATGTAGGCTCATTGGAGTGTGTAGAGTGTTATCGAGTTTTTCTGAGGAATTCTCACTAGCAGCTCAGAGATTGGATTTGAGGTCGGTTAATAGCAATAGGCTGATTTTATTCTCTCTGCATCACCCTAAGGTTATCTGGCAGAAAATGCCTAATGGCATTAAGACAGCCTTTATACCATCTGTGCATAAATAAACGATAAATAAATAGGCTAACCTCCTATTACATTGTACCTTGTAAAGCATTGGTAGTACCAGCGCGCTCTGCTGAACCTACACTAACACTACGGGAAATAAATAAATTAATAAATAAATGTTCTTGGACCATTTCACACAGCACCATCTAGTCCCAAACTAAGCAGAGCTTGTATTATGGGTACTAGACAATGGATGTAATACTTAGATACTTCTTTTTTGTAAATAAATAATTATAATACATAAGAAACATCCAGACAAACACAAGCACTTAAGTTTGATATTGAATTGAACCCACGACCTCGTGATCAGCAGTCTGACATGTGAACCACTAGACCACACACGTCGTCAAATACAGGTGTGATGGTATATTATTTTAAGATTATGCAAAATTAATGGTAACACTTACATTTAACCATCCCTATTATTATTGTTTCAGAAAAAAAAATGCTGTTGCCACACTAGTCACGTCTTTTTAACAGCAATGTGAGAACCATGCATTGCTTTGCTGCCGTGATGCACCCACGTAAATAGGTAAATCGTGAATACCAGACATGTTTTTTTATAATGACGTGCCGAAAGCTATAGTAATCGAATCATCCTCATGATACTGTAAGCTCATAGGATCAGGCTTTTATTCAGTCTCATTATGAAGTGACTAGGAAGTTACTTTTATCATGCTGTAATTAATAAATGCGCGAGACGCTAATTTGATACAGGCAGTATCTACAAGTTGTAATAATTCACCGGTTTCTGTTTACAATCATGTGATAACAACTGGAACGTAAGTTAATTACTTTATTGCTATACATCCTATGTGTATATCCATCGCTTTTTTCCATATGAAGAAACTCTAGAATGTCCCTGATATCCGTCACCATGACTCATATTGTTTCATAATTTAATATAGTTTTTAAAAACCTACCTTGTAAAGATTAACCGACAATAGCCTAAGGCTAAGGACAGCCGGAGCTAGAAGTCGTGAGTCCGAGGCCCACCCGCTGCATTGACGTGAGAACTTCTCTCAACAAGCGCGTTCTGAGCTGAGGGTTTATAAAAAAATATAGCACATATAGTTATTTAGAGACGGAAAAATTCGACCAGGGGCAGGAATTATCATGGAAAAAAATACAAAAAATATATAGCACATATATTATTCTTTATAAAACGTGCACTTTGTTCGTCTTGCTTGCCAGGATATCATTTTTATTTTTCTACCCAATATGACTTCTGCAATTCACCATATTTCTAAAGGCTGCAACCAAAAAAATCGCACATCTCTACTTTTCAAGATGGTGAAAGAAAATATCCTGATGAAATCTGAATGCCTGGGTGAGTTTCTTAACGGTATGTTCAGCCGTCTAACCGGCTCTGTGCCAGTGTGGTGGACACCTGTGCCCATCAGACAGTATCATGGGTTGATGATGATGAACGTATTGTTGGACTTCGGCTTTACACTTTTAGCCTGTCGACTCCTTAAAGTGATTTACGTATACCAACATTGTCTCTTTGGACTGTTGCATTACATAAACAGAACGCATTATTAGAACGCAATTAACAAACAAACAAAAATATGCTGTGTGCACAATGTGTGTCTTCGAGGCTTTCCCTACTACATTGAGGTTGGTTTCCAGTCTAAGCAAATGAAACTGCATGTTAGTATTTTACACGAAGTGACTGTCATTAGACCTCCGTAACCTAATCTGACCAATACCAATATCCTGAAGATAGACTGGTTGTCAGGCTTTGACTATCAGCGTTGCCTCTCAGAGGTCAGCTAAGAAAGAAATGCCGGCGGCATCTAGTATTATTTGAATATTGACTTGTCTTATTAAGATCTTTTTACAGAAATAAATATCATATATCATCACTAATGATTGTTAGTATGAGAACCGGAACCAACTCCTTTACGTGTTCTCCGAGGTACAATCTAGTATAAAATAAAAACTGCCTATGAGCAAAAACCAATTTGAGATTCTTGTAATTTATAAAATTAGTGCTACCTTTACAGTACAGCGTACGTTGGGTAATGGCTATCATCGAGATTACAGAAATAATAACATAGTATATCTGTAGCCTAGAATGTATCGGTTTATAATGTTAAATATTTTGTAGCCGTCATAAATGATACCATCTCAGGGTTTCGATTTGGTTCTAGGTCGACTGTTGTTGGGGCCGCTGGCAGCACGACACAAATATCTGTGGCTGCTAATTAGTTTCTTGTTTTATTTCATTTTTATTTGCAGTACTAAAATGAAACTCCCGAGGTCCAGTTCTTACTTACTTTCTGCCCTTCTAATTGACATGACCCATGCTATCCATTAAAACGAATGGCCATATTAAACTATTAATTTATCAAAAGATCGCTATATTGTGGCTTTCAGAAACTTGAAAACCCGACTTCCTTAAAGCCCTTTACTTTTAGTGTCATTCACCTTTACAATACGTATCTTACTATTGCTTTGTATTTGTATACAGGTTTACGCACTACTATGCAGTTAACAGATTGCGGAATACGTTTAATAATTTGCACTCCCTCTTGAAGCTGATTAGTTATTTAGATTAATATGAAAATTGCGTCAGACCCATAATGTAAATGCATTACGGATGTTTAATGCATAGCTGGTATAGATATAATATATTATTCACGTCACACTAATTTACTAGTTTAATTAATTGTTGTGATTAGAGATATGTAGGTAACTTTTTTTTATTTACTCACAAAGCAATAACAATAAACAATGAATAAGAATGGTGGTGCGTGAGGGCGCCGCTGTTGGCCGGCTACGCAGGACGGCTGAGTTCGCGAGGTGTTGCTGTATACCCTTGACCGGATGGCGCGCTTAGCTCAGTCGCAGCGCGGCTCTGCTCGTATCCTCGCGTCTCTGAGATCGTAGCATTGTGCACGGCGGCAGTGTATACCGACACAGTTCACACCTCAGCCATGCGCCTCCGCTCCACGAATGAAGCTTTAGAAGTGCACATCGTTAACTACCATTATTTTCCTAAAGTGCTTAATTCACTCCAAGGAGTAGTAATGAAATAATTGACAATTGTGTTTGTGAAACTTACGAAATGAAGTCCAAGAGCATCTCGACGGAGCCGCAGCCGGAGCTGCAGGAACTGCTGCAGAAGCCTCGCAGTCTGACGCTGATTGCAGACGGCAAACGCGCAACAAGTACGTTCATATTTTCATAGCTTTCAGTCAATGTTTTAAAGTAATAGAGTGACGTCTCAATAGTGTCCGTTCCGGTGAATGGACGTATGTAGTAAATCGCGCATAACAATTACCTACCTAGTCATTATTGACCAAAAATTTAAATTAATATTTTTGTGTTATTTCGAAGTGAGAAAAACATCCTTCAATTGATACAGAAGGTTAACTATGATATCTTAATTGCATTTTTGTGCTTAATTTGCACCTGCAAATCCTATTATGCGAATACTTGATCCTAGATAGGAAGTAAATTAACTTGTCCTTGTTAACAGATGCAAAAGTTGAACCATACAGTGTTTTTAGTGCGATGTCATTAAGTTCTGCCAATAGATGTTTGTTCAGTGTCATCGTATATCCGCTATTGAGAATCGAGTTTGGCAGTTAAGTATTATCTAAATATTAACGAAATTCGCAGTTAAAATGCCGATTGCTATACGTAAAATAAATATCATTAGTTTCAAGTTTAATTTAAATAGGATAATATCCGGTATTGATTTGCATTTAACTATACGCAGATTATAATTTATTATAATACGTTTTAAAATTAAAGGAAATAGACACGAATATTAATATAGATCAATCAACTTCGTCATACGAAACACTTCCGTTGTGCTTCCGTGTAGGATACAAAAGTTAAAATAGGTACATTATTGCTCAATAATTGTATATTAATTGTTACAATCAATACTTTCCAATGTATATTTATTTTCGTTGCATCACTACGATGTATTCAGGTAATGATAACATAACATTATTAACAAACGCTTTACATTTTTTATTGCAATTAATACTCGTGCCTTATATAGACCGACGATTAAATTAATTAGTTTAATTGGAGTTTATTTGAAAATGCCAAGATATTCTGAACATAAGTAAACGTTTGTAAATATGACAGGACCGTAGCCGTAGCGCCCGTAGCAAATCGTCATGAAATTCAGTCAACATAAATACAAAGCGTAGGTAGACGTAAAACGAGGAATACGATTTACGATTGTTCATAGAACATTTTTATAACTGATTCATCATATTAACCTGTTAATGTAACACATTATTACTATAAAAGACCTCAGTAGTCTAGCGTGGGGTTCTGAGTTCAAAAGTCAGGTCTAGCAAAGTGTTGTTGGGTTTTTCTATGTAATTCTTGAATTTATTTGGTGAAAAACCTTCGCGGGCGCTCATAATATAACTCAACAGTTTTATCTTAATCGGCATTCATATACCGACATTGTATAGAGGACGAACAAACAAATAAATACTCATTTTTATATATTTGTTTATTTAGGATTTCAAACAAAAGATATACACATGACATTACAAAACATATAGCAATAAGGTATTTTATAAGTGTACTCCTTCACGTATAATAGCAGACCACAGCTTGGACAGTTTATATATTTGATAGGTTTTATTATAATATAATACCAACCCAAAAGGTGTTTAGAGTAGCCATTATATTGAACCCTGTGTACAGTAATAATTGGAATTCAGATTTATGGATTGTAGGTATACAGTTTGTTTTCATAATGTGTACATATTAAAATAAGGGAATCTATGCTTAATTTTATCGACAAAAACCATACTCGGAAATTAATAAAATTTAAATTAATAAAATATAATAATAAATTTATTGACCCCCGTGTAAACAAAACGGTATTACTTTTAAACTAAGTGATCTATCATAACAAAAAAAAACTTAATATTGATCAGTAATAATTAGGCGTCTTTTTAAAAACAAAATTGGGGAATAAACTAAACTCAATTGAAAAAACAAACAAACAAAATTGAAATTACGATTGATTACGACGATTTAACAAAAATCTGTTTTTTTTTTAGTAAATACGGTTCCGTACCCAAAGGGTAAAAACGGGACTCTATTACTAAGACTCCGCTGTCTGTCCGTCCGTCTGTCACCAGGCTGTATCTCATGAACCGTGGTAGCTAGACAGTTGAAATTTTCACAAATTATGTATTTTTGTTGCCCCTATAACAATAAATACTAAAAACAGAATAAAATTATTAAAGGGGGCCTTTAATAATTTTATTCCCATACAACAAACGTGATTTTTTGCCGGATTTTTTTAACGACAACAGGTAGACACTTGAAATATTCACAGAATATTTAGTCATATACACGTATTTTTTGTTTACACGAGGGTCGAGGCGAACCATAAATTTAAAGTATGGGTTTTGTCGATAAAATTAAGCATATTTCCCTGTACTTATTGAAATAAAATAAAATAAATTTATTACACACAATTATCTACCTGATACACCTATGAACAGCATTATATTCGACAATTTTTCGGAATAACATAAAAAAAAAATCACGACTAGTTTTTTGTGCCCTTTGAGACTACCCGCTTTGTATAACTTTGTAAGTTATACAAAGCGGGTATGTAACGCTTAAGATCAATTTTATATTGATAAGATAGATGGCAGATCTTTTTTTAGAAAACCTTATGACCCTGCGCGGTATTATCCCCGGAGGCTTGCGGCTTGTGTGATTCTTACCTCACTAAAACCATTGCGGACTGTGGTCACCATGACCATAAGGAAGGGACCATGTAAAGGGATGATCCCCAAGCCTAAGCAGTGCGCGCTATCGAATACTGTAACACCGTCTACTTTGAGGGCACTTGATGATAATAATAAACAAACTTATTACTATTATTCATTATTTGTCTAAATAATATCATAATATACTTGCTCTAATAACACTAGCTCTGTTCTTCAATATGCGTCGAATAAATATAAACAAACTACTAATTACCAACATCTTAACATCAAGTGGCAATAACGAAATACTTACATAGAAGCGAAAAAAAAGCGATAATTCTAAAGTATTTCGTTGACTTTTATTATATTGCTTCCCTTATTCCTTGGATTTTTTGGATATTATACAAATTTGAATTCGGCAAATAAATAAATATTTGAGATCATTTACACAGCACCATATAGTCGCTAACTAAGCAGAGTACTTGTACTATGGGTACTAAATAATAGATATAATACTTATATAGTTTTTTTTAGAAATTCATAAAAATACCCCGACAAGTACTAAATAATGTGCCGATATGCAATAATATGGGAATATTCTTAGGATCCGATATTGGGGATTTTAAGGGTAATACATAAAGGCAACGGAATCGCTGACATAGTCTACCTATCATTGTATAGGTTGCGGTTACTACTTACCAATGGCCCATTAAAATATAAACGAAAACATTTTTTCACAGAAAAATTATTATTATTCTTTCAAACAAAGTGACTAAAATTGTCGGCCTAATGAATATAGTAAAATTGTATGTAGTTGAAGAGACATAGGTACCTCCGATGCATGGATAGACTTCGAATAATCTTGAGTCGAGTTGTGGGTATTTACCGAAAAACCAGTTTCAACTTAATCCACTTTAATGGGGCATTTTTTCCACCCTTTTTCATGTGATTCATCGAATTCATTATAGTAGGTTCCTGTCATGGTCGTGGCGAATTTCGCGGATTTAATGGTCATTACTATAGGGCAGGTGAAGGCAAGTGCGGTTTTTAGTCGGTATGTATCTGATATGCCCTGCCCCCCCGGCAGGTGTAGGATGATTCATGAGGATTGTCCGTAGGTACAGAGGCCAGGACATCAAGCTACCCCAATCTGTCAAATTTATTTGAGAAATTTTCAACTGTAATACAAACCACTAAGGTTCATATTCAATTAAGAAAATTTGACAGTTTTGGATAGATTGAAATAAAACTACTTTTTACGGATTTTATCGCGTATATTGATATTATTAAACCCGACGTCTCGGACCCTTTACAGCGTCCATATAAATAAAATTACTGACAGCTACCCTACATTTTTAATTGTTACATGATCAATGACATTTATTACTAATTATTAATTAAAACTAGATGGAGCCGGCATTTCCTAGCTGACGACCTCTGAGAAGAAACGCCGAAACAAACTCAGAGAATCATGGTCTCTTTTAAAGTAACAATATTCAATGATCATGTATTAGTTGTTAATTATTGGCAATCCGATTAATAACAACTAAAACATGATCATTGAATATTGTTACTTTATTCGCGTAAATATCAGAAATCAGTTTTGGATAGCTCGACCTGCTGGTGTCTGTACTATAAAAAAAGTGTAGGTTATTATTAATGGCGCTTCATTACGGGGAAACTCTATTGTAAACGTTTTCAAATTATTTCAAGCGTATTTGAAAGGGCACTGCCACTTCATATAATTTACAAACTTTACCACGTATAGATTTTTATAATTATTTAATAGTATTTTGGGTATTCATTTTGTATACCTATTAAATAATTTTTTATATTTATTTATAGTTTTTTCTACTTTTGAATGATTTTTAGACACACGTACCGACGCAGGTCAAGCTATCCAAATCCAAAAACTATCAAATTTTCGCAATTGAAAATGAACCTTATTTTTTTTTGCATTAAAATTTAAAAGCTATCAAAGAAATTTGACAGATTGGGGTAGCTTGATATGCTGGCCTCATTGGCATTGTACATTGTTCATTGGTTAAAAAATAAAGTGGGTAACTACTTAAATAATAAAAATGTGTGAGTTGCGAAAATGAACTAATTACATTAATTGTATATTTACTGATAAAATTATTTCAATTAAACATGAATCTGCCCTTGTAATGAAAACCTAGTAAGTACTTACGAGACCAAATTCCTAGGTCGAGTAAAGTTTAATCTATGGGATTTTCTATGGAATTCTCAGAAGCGTGTACCTACCTATATTGTTATGGGTTGCTCTGAAGCTGCTACAAATCGACAATACGACTGTTAGCAACCATTATCGAAGCTTCTAGTAAATTCGCTTGATGACCAATGTTGCAGATCATACCTATAATAAATGTTGTTAAATTGGTAAGCGTTATTTTATAAAATACTTTTATGGATTTATTTACCTATTAACCTAAAGAAAAAATATCAGTATTTGAAAGCTATCATAATGATATGACCATTGGAATGCCAAGTCAAAGGTCTCGAGTTTGAATCCAAGGCACTTGCTTAAACGGTGAAGGAAAACATCATAAGGAAACCAGCATGCCTTAAAGATTTTTTTCGACGGTGTGTGAAGTCTGCAACCCGCACTAAGCCAGCGTGGTGGACTGCAGCCTAATCCAAACTCCGAGCTGCTACTGATCATATAACGCTTTACTACAAGTACCTACTTAATAAGTATTTGTTTAAAAACGTACTCACAGAAAAATAATGCTTTCAGCTAAATTAATGCACACTCAAAAGCATAAACTCTTATTTTCTAAAAATACCTCCTATATCAGGATATACCACAGGATATACCTTTAGCTATTCTATAATAGGATAGCTTTGAAAAATATTGATTTAAATAAAAGATTGATTATTTATAAAGCACACACATTCAACTTTAAAGTAGTAACTTAAACACTACGTTGCGATGTTCAAATGACAATAAAAATACGAGTAGGTACACGACAAACAAATAACAATTTTTTTTACCGCTTATCCATCTTCTCACAGAATCTCATACCAATATCAATATTAATCGCATTTGATTTACTACCGCACTCAGAGTCGCAAATTAGTACATAATGGTATCTTGGTACTTTGACAACATAGTCAATACTAGAAAAAAGGCTAGTTATCTTTGACCTTTTCACCTTGATATTCTACAATATATTCGTGTACTTACTTTTAAATGAAGTATTACTTACCTAATTCTTAATTAATCTAATTAATTATCACTCTCTTAAAACGGTGAAGGAAAACATCGTGAGAAAACCTGCATTAGAGAGCCTTAGAGATTTTCTCGATGGCATGTGAAGTCTGCCAACCCGCATTAGGCCAGCGTGGTTGACTACTGCCTAATCCGTCTCATACTGAGAGGAGACTCGTGCCCAGCAGTGTGACAGTACCTATACGGGTTGATGATTGATTACCTAATTCAAGTAATGAATAATTTGTTAATTTTAATAATTACTTATTAGTTAATCATTCATTAAAGTTAATTAAAATCTCTGAGTGCAGCTGTTAGTATCGGAAAAGATTTATAATATAAACAAAAGCGTCTACTTGAAAACGTCGTACATCAATCAACTTGAGTAATGGATGTGTTGATACAAATCTGACGGGGCGTGATCTTTAGATGTTAGTACAATTGAATAGCGATCATTTACACTTAATTACGATTAATATTTTAATTCATATAGATACTTCAGCTTTACCTATGCTCCCGTCTTGGCGGATGCCTACGTCACATAGAAGCTACACCACCGCCTTTTTTTATAGTACGGACCATCTTCATTGATCGCATGCAACTGGAAGACGGCAGGGTATGTCGGATTCGTACCGATTGCAAACGACACTTGTCTTCACTTGCCTGGCCATGTATCCGTGAAATTCGCCACGACCATGTTAGCTACACCTAGGGTTACCAACTTTTTTTCTATAAATATAGTATTTTTAAGTTATTATATTAAAAAATATAGTAGATGGCAAAAAAATGAAAAAGAATACAGTATCTGGTTAAAATATGTACTATCGTTGCGATTGCATGCGTAAATATTTCGCGGTAGACCCCCGTAAAGCGGAACGCAGCCTTAACTAAATCCCGCTGCTTTAGTTAAGGCTGCGTTCCGCTTTACGAAAAATATAGTAGTTTAGCCTACTATACACAATCCACGCACACAGCTGTAATGTATTATTATGTACCTACCCCTAGTAGCAGGCTGCGCGGCGCCGGCGCGGCGAGCGCTCCCGCCAGTATTTTTTTTTTTTTTTGTGATTGTGGAAAATGGGCGTGTCGGACTCCACCCAGAGTGGGTGACCTACCGACTAAAAACCACACGGTGTTCCTTCTCGCACCTGCTGCGTCGGGGGCTACGGGAACAGAGCATTCTTCCGCGGCCCCCGACTGGTGATGGCCCGCCGCAGCGGGCCCCGTCTTTGAGTTTGTAGGGGGGGAGTGAGGCGTAGACTCCCCCCCGCCGTCATGGAGAGGCGCGCGTGGAACACAATGCGCCACGTTCCCCGCGTCTGTCGCCCCCGGACCGTTTAGGGAGGCTGGAAAAGGGCGTTGTCCGCCCTCTCCCGGCGACGACGTCACCCGGCGCGCCTTCTGCGGATTGGGTCAGCGCTTGACGGCTCCCGCTCCGCAGCTTGCCGCAGCGGGGATGTCATCTCGCACAAGGAGATCACCGTGTCCCAAGACGCCGCGCTGTCGACCATCGAGCTGACGACGGCCGACAGCGACAGGTCGTCTCCCACCGCAGCGCGGAGGGCACGGCGCGGCTCCTCCCAAGCCGCACACTCTGTGAGCGTGTGCAGCGCCGTGTCCTCTACGCAATGGACGCAGTGATGGCACCGGGCGTCCGGCTCCCTGCCTATGCGACACAGGTACCTTCCGAAGCAACCGTGCCCCGAGAGCATCTGCGTCGCCCGAAACGTCAGGGAGCCGTGTCGTCTCCCGAGCCAGCGCTCGAGCACCGGCCGGACCGCCTCGATGGTGACGCGCAGCTGCGCGATCTCGGCAGACCACCAGTACACCTGGCGCCTCGAGGACTGCGTGTGAACCCGGGGCATGGACGCGTCGCAAATCTGCGTCATCGCCCCGCGGAACCACTGTGCCTCTCGTTCGACGTCGACGGGTCCGTAGACGGACTCCCTATTCCAGGCCTGAATAATGGCCGCCTGCTCGAGAGCCTCCCTATCGAGGCGCGTGAGCGCCCAGCGCGGGCCGTCCCTCCGCGGAGCCCTCCGCGGGCTGCGGCCGCCCGCGGTCTGGGCGGAGACGTCGAACCGGATATACCGGTGGTCCGACAACGTCTCCACCTCCCGGGCGACACGCCAGTCGCGGATGCGGTGCGCCACAGCGGGGCTAGCGAACGAGACGTCCACAATGGACCCGCCCCGCTGTCGCACGCACGTAAAAACGGTGCCCCGGTTCAGGACGACCAGGCCCGTCTCCAGCACCCACTCCTCAAACGCCACGCCCCTGGCGTCTGTGACCGGGGATCCCCACGCCGAAGACTTGGCGTTGAGGTCCCCTAGTAAAAACACGGGGCGAGGGTGGTGAAGAGGCCAGGCGGTTGTATTCCCGGCCAGAACATTAAAAGGCGTTGCGGCATCGAGGGATTGAAAGTCCTCAAGTACATTCAACCCCTACCAACTTGGCTGCAACCCAGCGCCTTCTCGATCATGGACAATTCCGTGTGCCGGCTCACGCGCAAGGTCGAGGGCGCCTGAATGACTCGCAGGAGAACGAAGACGCTATTCTGGAGTAGGTACTTCGAGCGGGCTCCGCGGCGAAGCACGAGAATGGCGGCACAAGAATTTAATGTTAGGCAATGGTTTGTATGGAAAACATTAAATAATAATGGCTTAACATCCCTATAAGTTCCGTCGAGCTCACGTCATCAACAACAATGATGCACCGGCAAGAATTGCCCTATGTCAGCTGCCCGGCTCGTTATGCAAGTGTTGTGCGTGCTTACCCAAGCAATCAGTTCCGTGATCGATGGAGGCCATGGCGCGCGGTGGTCCCGTGGCTTGCCCACCACGGAGCCCGGACTTAACGCCCCTGGATTTTTCTTGTGGTCGGAAATAAAAAGACGCGTTTATACCCGTGAACATGAAAGTCTTAACGAGTTACGCAGTGCAATAGTGGACACCTTTGATAAAGTGAAAAGTGATAGGCTAAAAGACAATAGCATAAAACGGGCACGTTTGTGTATTGAACGCGGCAGACTCCATTTCGTGCAGGTGCTTCGGTACAGGGAAGTGTAAACAATTTATAAATAAACTGTTAATAGGTAAGTACTTAGCTATGTACATAAGTTAATTAATTATTTTGTAAATAGCTCAAATTCCAAAAATCCAAACGCCTGAAGTACCTACTCAGTTCATTGGCTCTCTGTTTTTAATTATTGATACCTACAGTAAATAAAGATAAGTTCAATTCAAATAAAGTATTTCTGCCGGTCCTAAGCCCGTGTAAAGATTGAACGAGAAATTGGAGTAGGTACAATTTACGTAGTTGGCGTGAAAATGTTGACGACACGCAATCGTATCGTCAACAATGCGCAGCGGCTGTGCGAGCGACTGCTGCGCCTGTCGCGGGTTCGATCCTCGCTCGGAACCAATTTGTATGACCTGTGGGTGATTGTTCTGGGCTTGCGTGTTTGTGTATGTGAAAATTTATGTTTGTAAATGCACCCATGACACAGGAGAAAATCCTAGTGTGAGGCAACGTTTTTTTTCTTAAATAAGAACTACGATAAAACCTACCTACACACAGTCTTATTCTAATTTTTTTAGTAAGAATGTAGGTATTACGTTCGTGTCCCGTATCAGCTGATTCGCTGGGCGCCATACTTGTCGTATTTGAACTGTGATCCTAGGTACCTACCTAACATCAAATTACGTCGCTATCTGCATCGTAATGCAATTTATTTTAAAAATAAAATGTAATTGTCTAGCTACTAGCTATTAAATCACGCCTAGTAGGTACTCGGACGGATCATCCGACCGTCCGTCGCTCCCGTTGCTGTAGGTAGGTGACCAGCTGATGAGCTGACTCGTACCGCGCCCGCGCCGCCCGCCGCGCATCATTGATAAATGGCAAGCTTGAGACTGAGGCGGTTTTAGAATGAAATATTCGTGCACTACTACGAACAAACTCGAACAAGTGATTTTTTTTTTGAAATGCCAACTTTTTTATTATTAGCTGTACAGTCAACTTAATATTTTTTATTTGTACTACTAATTATCCTAAGTTACCACGTTGCGGCTCCAAAACGACTATAAATTCACGGTATATATATATTTTTTAGAAATATAGTATTAGATCCCTTAAAATAGTAGGATATTTTTTCCCTTTTTTTATTCCATTAACCGGTTAATGAAAATGGCAAACTATGTTATATTGGTAGATACCTACACCTCTGCCAGACCCTTCGAAAAATACAGGCGTCATGGTGTGTTAGATATAGACACAAAATTACTGCAATTAATAGAAGATATAAGTTTTTTTGCTTAAGTTTCGTTTTTATTACGACTAAAGCTAAATATTTTTTAATTCAAGAAAAATCTTGGCCATCTAAAATGTCGTCGCTCAACCACTGCGCTAATCTTGTCGTAAAATATTATTATTACTTACACGATTGTGAATGGAATTGCTAATAAAGAAGGAAAATAATTCATGCAAACACATTTCATTGAAAAAAAAAACATAATTTAAAATATAATTTATGACTGTATTTGTATTACAGACCGATTCTTATGCAACGGTACACTAGCTTATAATATTTGATTATGATTATAAGCTATGATGACTATGACTTAGTAGTCAAACCTGTAAACCATAGGTAAGGTAAGGTAAGTCGTGGGTACCTATAGTTTACAGGTTTCCAGTTTACTGTTTACTGGATACTAATGATACTAAGCGTAGGTACTCAGAATACTAAGGGGTGCCTGCTGAAAGGTACAAGGCACTGTATAGTGTAAAAATAACAAAAAAAACACGCTATCGCACTGTGGAAAATGGTAGAACACCACTGACATTATATTTCAACTTTATTTAATAATGCAGGAATCCATACTAATATCCATATTTCATATTATTAATGTGAAAATGTGTCTGTCTGTTACCTCTTCATGACTTTATGAAGATACTCTGCAGCTGTTGAAATTGACGAAACGAACTGATTTCGGAAACGAAACATCTTCAAGTGTTTTATTGTGTTATTCAAGAGTATATTAATAGGTATAGCTTAAAATATTAGGTACCTAGTTTTCCCTACAATAACCTCGAAATACATGACGGACGGGTATAATACACAACACCAACACAATTTGTTTATAGAATAAGCTGACACAGTAGTTCGTGTATTATATTGTGCGCCCTTGATCGCGGGCGGCGAGGCTATAGGTATACCCCCTGCCTGCACCACCTCGACAGGGTTACCTGTCGAAATAAAAACAATTCCTTAATTACTTAATAAATATCTACGAGGATAATGTAATTCCCCTCCTACCCCCGTACATACGTACCTATGTATGTATTTCTTTCGTATTTGTTAGTTACTTCGTCTGCCTAAACCGCTGAACCGATATTGATGAAATTTGGTACAGAGATAGACCTTGGAGAAGGACATAGGCTACCATTTGCCTCAAAAGCCTTTTCGGATGCGGGTGAATCCGCGTGCAACAGCTATATAGGTACCTAATAGCAGTCACACACACTACAGCTGAATCATCATTAATTAAAATATTGTTTCTAATCCCAGAATTGCTATGTAAATAATCCTATTAGCATAAGCAACACAATGTGGTCTGGACAGGTTTTAATACAAGTTTTCTTGATAAGATTTTGGAATCGATCGTAACGTACAACTCAATAACATACATTATAGTTTTTTACTTATGTATCAAGAATGTAGTCTATCTTAAAAGTGGATAAGGATCGCTATTCACGATAAAGGTATCATTTGAGAACATTGGTATAATGTTCAACACAGTTAATTTACTGTGTAGATAATAAAAAGGAATTTCACGTGTTTAGTGGTATATTTTCAACGAAATTTATAATCTGACAGTCTCAGGAGTAGGTTAAATAGAAAAAAATAATATCTAAAATCGGTTGAACAATAAGTAGGTAGTGCTTGAACATACTTTCCAAGACAAGTCATACAAATAGATGCTTTAAAAACCTTCTTTTTTTAGTCGGATCAAGATTTTGCAAATGGCTTTAAATTTGAATAAACTCTTACCTATTCACGGGGAACGGTGAAGTACCGACAAGGAAAATATGGTGACCATGGCAAAACGACTCGAATTATGTCATTACAGAATGGTCAACACGGCAAAACGGGATATGACTTAAAGAGCTCAAAGTTAACTTAAATGTCTACTTATAAGTTTATTGTAAGGAATTAGAAGCCAATATAGGTTTCCGCTCCCTCATTGATGACTGTTATTTGATGAAGAATTTATACTTACACAACGTCAACGCTGAAGTTTCGCAGAAGTAAAAAATGGGAGTTATTTAAGTAAATTTCTATTTGTATTAAGTTTAGGTTTAACTCAATGTATTTTTATTGTTATAAGATAACAAACAAGTATACGGTCCGCCTGATGGTCAGCGGCAGCCCTAGCCTATAAACGAGAGCAACACCAGTAAAATCACTATATCATCTTGTGACCTCAGTTGCCATATCTCATATGCCCACTAATTCCACTGGCTACATTGCCCTTCAAACCGGAATACAATAATGTTAGCACATCACTACTTAGCAGCGAATATTTGAAAATGATCAGAATCATGAACAGCGCCTACCTATTCTATATATTTATTAAATAACCTTTTCAAGCGAGTAAGCACTAAAGTTCTGAATGCTCGATGTAGGTAGTCTCGATCTTTGTTATGCATATGCGTTCACTGACATTCGAATTTAAAACAAAAACAAAACATATAAGTCGCTAACTCGGATGGACCGTTCCGTCAATCTTACGTCCAGCGATCAATGAATGAATGAGTCACAAGGTGTTACTCTGCTGCTTCTAACAGACTTGTCACTCGTTCAGTCCAGAGTTTGACTCCGAAACCGTTTAGTCATGTAAAAATCCCAAAGAAACGATGAAATTATTAAAATGTTCTCTAGCAAATAAATCTATGACAACAATGAGTTTTTAGAGCACACATCGTTACGCGCAGCTGACCACAGCAAAATAATTTCAACTAATTATTACTTTAGTAAGTGTGATGCACATCACTACATTTATTTACATTCAAAAGCTTAATTTTCATGAGATAGGAAAGGAAGGAAACGTTCTATTATTTTAATATTTTTTATTACGGATGCGTTCGTAACAGAGTATTTAAAGGCGTATGTATTCACGTTATTAAAAATTATTCAAACGTTATGTATGCACGTTTGAATAATCTTTGTATGAACAATGAAATCGTATTTCCAAACTGGTATCGAGTCATTAGTAAAAAAATAAAATAACCTCAACGTGTTCAAATACTTGCGATTTGTATTATAGAATGCAGGATATTATTGTTTTGAATTTGTGTCGGTTCTACAAGGAACAAGCGATATTAAAAAAAATGAGTCGACTTGACTTTTCAATAATAATATAAAATAATTTTTGTGAGCATTTGGTGAGGACCTATTTTTCAGCGATAACTGTCGATGATATAAACACCTAGAATGGAATTACTTAATTTTACTTGCAAAACACTTATAAAAATTTGAAAATTCCTTATTTGTCAGGTCGCTAATTAGTCAAATAGGGACTCCAATACATTTCCTCCATCTTATATCTATGCCACTGTGACTAGGGAGGAGCCACCAAAAAAAAATGGTACCTAGTAATGTCATGTAAGTTGTTACTTTATTACTTTATTTTGCTTGGCGTAGTAAATAGGCGACCCGACATTTTTTGCAGCTACCTGGAGGAAGTTCACAACTAACAGCAAACGTCTTCCGGTTAATAGAAGTCTTTGAAAACAATCTTCATTGCATGAAGATTCCGCCTAATTTGGCCCATTATAAATAATACACTTTTTGCTATAACAATTCACAGCGGAATTTGTTAGCATTGCATTGTTAAATCTAAACGCACCTCCTTTGTCCTAATCGATCCATTAAGAATTACTAACAAACATTCTAACTTTTTTGGATGCTCTCTACAGGAAATCTAGATAAGATTTATTTAATTGTTTTTATTGTATTCCCATCTTTATGTGCCTGAATAGATTATCGAATGCTTCGTCGCCCATTTATTAAAAAGAGCTAGGCGGAATTCAAACATTCAGTACCAGAATCTGTCAACTTTTATGAGACATACCTAATTCAATTTACTCGGCGTCCGAGTGAAGTGTGCCGACCCGCACTATACAATTTTTTTTATTTTTTTTCTACTAAGGTGGTACTAGTAAACAAGCATACGGCCCACCTGATGGTAAGCGGTTACCGTAACCTATAGACGCATCAGGAGTATCACTTGCGCGTTGCCCACCCTGTATTCAAAGAGGAATAGTTGGGTTGGCAGTATAAGGGTCAAAGTCCCCCCACTGCCAACACAGCGTTTCCTCGTGGAACACTGGCAACCTTGCTTACCGTAAGAAACACAACACAGCTCAAAGCAGTGTTATTTTACTTCGATTTTCTGCAAGGCGGAGGTACTTCCCCAGTCGGGCAACTCCAATTTGAGTGAAATTACTCCCACTATGCCCTACCTCTCTTAAACTACCTCTCTTAGGCTATATAGCCTAACGCTTCTCATTCTGAAAGGAGACGAGTGTCTAGCAGTATCTTTATCGTCACAATGATTGTTTGACCGTATTGTTTGTTTTTTAATCCAGAACTAGGTCTATAGATATATCAGATTAAAATTAATATCTAATAATATCTGTTGTTCGCAGAGTGCCACTCGTGTTCCAAAAGAACTATTTAGTGGTAGGTTATACTATATTACTTTCGCATTTAAAAGATTATACATATTATAAGTTAAGTCTATAAGTATGGATTTTCTTACTCAGTTTATTTCTCAATATTTGTCACTGGCTCAAAATAGAAATTATACAGTGGCGATGTATTTTATTTAATTAGATGCTGCAAGTGTGACATTTTTATGATCGTATGCTATTAAATCGTTCATTTTACATTTGCATTGTATGCGCGTCATACTGTGATAAGCGATGACTGTTTCCTTCCACTCAAAGAATATCAATAACTAACGTAGGTACTGTCTAGGTATTGTTGGATATTTTCAGCTTATTCACTTTACTAAAATTTTACTAAATCATCATCATCATCAGCCCGTACTCTTCCACTGCTGAACGTTGGGCTCTTTCGATGAGCCTCGATAATACAGTGCAACACACGTTGGAGCTTGGGTGGAGCAACACTATAATTTCGTTGCGGCGGTGAGTGGTCATCTGGATTCCCATGCGCTCTCGCTCTCGACTATGGACCGAATGAAGTCTGGAAGCGAGAGCGCGTTACAGCGGGAGATGGCGGAAAGGGAGAGAAAAGCATCCACCTCACTCCCGATCCGTATAAGACGCACTGCGCGTAGGAGGGTGCAGGCAGACCTCCGGCCTCGAACTGTGGCCTGCAGGCGGTTCCCGATCAGAGAGGCCTCACCCGTTGATGTGGTCAGGTGGACTTAATGAACTTACATAACTAACGTCACTAAGCCAGATCTTCAGTTCTTCTCCTCTAGTCACTACTGCTCTGTCCCTGTCGCTCTACTCGCTAGCTGTCTTCCGCAAGTTATCACATCACCTGCCGACGGGCGTCCCACATTACGCTTGCCTAGACTTACTGAGTGGTATAGACTATATTATTTACCTATTTACAAGGAGAACCTAAGGTTCTGTCTGATGATGCTGTTTCATCTTCATCATAAAACTTATCCTTAAATCGTAGGTAGGTAATATTTTATTTTTCTTTCGTTAACTCGTCTCAATCTATCTCTATCTAATATTGTTTCCATAAATAATAGTAATAATAATATTTATGGGACATTTTACACAACACCATCTAGTCCCAAACTAAGCAGAGCTTGTACTATGGGTACTAGACAATGGATATAATACTTATATACTCTTTTTTTGTAAATACATACTTATAATACATAAGAAACACCCAGACAAACACAAATACTCATGTTTTATCCACACAAATATTTGTGTCCTGTGGGAATCGAACCCAAGACCCCATGATCAGCAGTCCGGCACTCGAACCGTTAGACCACAGAGGTCGTCAAATAATAAATAAATAATAATAATAAATTGTTTTTAGTACAAATATACATATTATAAGTAGTATAATCTCTTAAGGTTAATGTCAAATAGTACCAAATCTCAAGAACTTAACTAACTCTAAGAGCGTTGTTAAATTATTATAGATTCAGTACTTATTAGCAAACATAATAAAAGTGGGAATAAACAATTTAATTTAAATGGCAATCTATTAAAAAAGTACTTGCATTGAAATGTTTTAGGATAATAATACTGTGATCTATTCGAGTTTTAAGGGGAGCACTATGATTATACTGTTTAAATAATCAAATATTTAATACAAGACAAAGAAAACAAAGAAATATAATGGTCGTGCCTTTTTTTATGTAAGTAGGCCACAATATAAACATTTTGTTGATAATCATATCAGGGGGGAAGTCCAGACAACTTTGTCACTGCCTATACATTTAAGTAACAGAAAGCTTTACGGGATAAGAATTATCTTTTTCTTTCTAAAGAAGGCAGCTCCCTCACTTTTTTAACATGTTTGGAGGAAAATCCTGCTCCCATCTTACTCATCCATCCAGTTTTCAACAGGTTGGACCAGTGATTATGAATTAATTGTATTTCTAGTTTTATTGTTGCGACTTGTAATGTTAACAGCTTTGTAGTAGAAATATGTATGTCATTGTCGTGGTGATGGGTTAGGCGATCTGCTCACTTGTTCCGGAGCACATTTGGTTCGACGCGGCGGCGGCGGCGGCGCGGTATTTGTTGAACAACAAAACCAACTCGAAGCATTATTCATTCGGCTCATGCCGATCCGCTAATCTGTGAAGACGTGCGGCTAAACCTGAGTGACCTTTTTCCCGAACATGTAATCTACATAATTATATTAGATTTTATCGGCTGTGCCGACCTGAACAAGTGTGTACCCATTATCTTGTCTTTCTTTAAATCGTTATTGAAAAGAGACAGAATACATACATTTATAACTGTCATATTAGTCAACATTTCGGTACCTATTTCGTTGAAAAAGGCCAAGATGATCTAGTTTGGTAAGACTAAATATATGTGTTTTTTAATGAAATGATACATAAAATACCTACTATTTAAGTTTAGTTTAGTGCAGTGTGTAGTTACTTATTATTGTATCATCTGTAGCACGCTATCGGAAATTATTCAAATTATTTAGCGCTAAAACTAAAGTATATGATAACAATTCAAAATATTTTCAGGGCTAAATAGAACAAAACGACGGCCAAGGTTTTATTGTGAGGTGAAGCTTCTTGGACCAACTAAAAACAAAGTGTAACTATTACTTTATAAATTGTAAATAAAATTTAAATCGGTACGATAATCATAATCAATACAGGAAATGGACAAATGAAATAAGTCCATTATATTTTCCATACGTAAGCAAAGTTAACTTATTGGCTATTTATTCATTAGGTGGTAAGTGGTTTAGTGCGCACACACTGTATAATGATCTGCATTACTTTAGTAGATTGTTTACGTGTTTAGTTGAATTAATGATGACAAATGTATGTTATGGCGTATATGGAAATCTGCATGGACTTCCGCCGCCCGGGGAAGGCGATGGGGCGTCTCGGACTCCACTCACACGGGGTAAGTTACCCCATATGGGTAAAACCACACGGTGTGGGTAAAACCTACCGACTAAAATCACACGCGCTGTTTCGCCTCGCCACTTTTTGCTGGGTTTACCCCAAAAGTGGTACACCGCAGATGCAGTCTTCGCCTCAATTAAGAGAGACACTGCGTGTTCTCACCGGCCAATCCACGTGAGTGGGGTGTGGGAACACCATACGCATCTCCAATTTGGGCCTTGTTTTTTGGACTTGCCCAAGTCCGTCCACCCGTGGCCGTTTTATGGTGGTTGGAACCAGGCGCCTGTTTCTATGCGCCATTCGATGGTCGCGGATTGGCAGAGTGGAGTTAGCCTCCCTTTCCCTTTCTACGGCTTCCTTCTGCGCCATCACGTCTTCGCAGAAAGTGACCGTCCCCTGCCAGGCGTCAGGACTCCCGACCGTGCTGTTAACTATAGTCGGGAGAGAAAGGTTCTGTCCTACTGCACTTCTCAGAGCACGGCGCTGCTCGGCCCATGCACTGCACGAACTGGTGCTGCGCCGTATCCTCCTGAGAATCACCACACTACTTTTTTCGGTTACAGTGAATCGACCAAATAACGTAGGGCATTATCCCCGCAATTATAATCATAATTTGTAATGCAATTTGTAAAAATTATAGTTATTCTGATAACTCACTAATTTGCTGAACTTTACCTTTTTATTATTAGCTGTCATTATTTTATTCCCTATTGATACAAATGCATATAATACAAAGAGTAATACTACAAGTAACCTGTATTTCCAGTTTTTAATTGACATTGAAAATGTCCCAAATTAAATGAATATTATCTTATTGTTGAAACCGTATAGAATATTTAAAAATAAAATTTAAAAACTGTTTTGAGCAAATATAGACAATATATATATCTATGTAGTGTCTATATTTACTCAAAACTGTTCAAAGAAATACCGGTCCTCGTCTCGGAAGTCTGCAAATCAACATTTTAAATAATTTGAACGGTAATATATACGAGTACAATTATGTATTTTTATGGTTAAATTTAATTAACATTCGAGGCCTCACCCTTTAAAGGGGTCCAGCGAGCGCTGGACTACAGCCTGTCACGGTCGTGGTGAATGTCACTAATCCCATATATGACGATGACATTAGGGCTAGAGAAGGCAATTGCGGTTGTTAGTCGGAAGATTCCGACATACCCTGCCACCTCCCCGGGTGGTGGATGCTCCATGAGCATTTTCCGTACGATAAAAAAGGATAGTTGACTGATATATGATTTATTAAAAATCTTAGAGGAATATAAATAGTAAATTATAATTTTTATACTGAAAGAATAAATTGAGTACCTAATAAAATTCTAAGATATTATTATAAGTGTTTAAAGTTTTTGGTAGGTAGGTAACCAGTATAGAACTTGTACAGTGTTCGTAACATTTGACGTCACATACTCGAAGGTATGTTCCTTTGTACGCTCTCTGTTATGAACCGATTCTAAATTTCTTTCTGTTGGGTTCTATTTATGATCAACTTTTTCATGAGGCCATTGAAAAATTCAGATGACTAGCCTGTTTGTGCAACATATAACTAGTATTTTTGTATTATTCAACAACCCACAAAGAAAAAGGTATTTAAAAAAAATACTAAAAATTACAAGGACCGCTCCTTGTATCTACCTAATACACATACGCAATTTAATGCAAATGAAGGTTTATAGGTAGGCGTATATCAATTAGTATTCAGAAAATATTCATTTATCTTTCTGGTTTTGACTCGCTAATATTATGTTACTTGTAGTTAAATATAGATTTCATATTTATTATGTCTACTCCCAGCAACAAAATGTTACCTACTGCCTTTGTGATGCTGACTACAATCACGAGTTATATTAGGCGAATTTAAATATGTACATAATTTGTAGTGCGATTACTTCGATTATTACTTCGATATTTAGGAGAACCTTGTTCCATTGCATTTTCTTTAGGAAATTGTATAGAACAATAAGTGACTATACAATGTAACTCTGCCATAGATTGCACAATTTACGTCTTAACTAGCATTGCTGAGCGCGTGAGACATTGAATGAATTCTTAGTTCGCGGCCCTCTTGTCAATACCACGTCCACATGACCTCACTACTGCCTGATTCCTATATTTTACCATTTACCAATCGTTATTTGTGAACTAAGACTGTATCTTTAGTAAGAGGTCAATCCCGCATAGAGTAGTAACGAAGTTTTGGCGTAGGCAAAATCTTTTAACTTTTTAAGCAAGCTCCAAAGACCTTTTTCTTTGTGTAGAAAACGAACGAGGATAGTAGAAAAAAATAGGTATTTATTTTAGTACAGTTTGATATACCTTGACTTCGTATATTGCAAAACTTTGAACTTGTCCCCCAAATTTTGCTCACTGCATGTTAATGAAGTCAGTCAGTTACGAAAAGTTATATCTAAGATATTATGTGACAAGTTTAGATCTAAGTATATAGAAGAAGATTATTTATTATATAAAAGAATTAACGCGGTGGCTTGCTGAAAAATTTTTTTATAGCATTAATGATTTCTTTGAATTTAAATTATAAATTGACATTATATTGTTAGATTGTGCTTTTGAAAAATAGTAATGTTCTTAGCTTCATAAAAATATTTATACGCTCGTAAGAGCAAAACATAGTGGGCCACAATTAATCTATAACACCTTTAATGTACCTTTTTTTGTTTTTGTTTACGGGGGGAAACCTTCAAAAGGCTACCGGTCTACGGGGGTTAGACCGGGGAGTGCTAGCTTTAGTGGTTTCGGCGTGAAAGCATAACACACAAGACAGACAGAGTTACTTTCGCATTTATAATATTTGCAGGTATAAGAAGGGCATTAGGGATTGGCTATTTTGGCTATTACCTACGGGTTAGCGGATACGACTTAGCGTGTTTGTAACCACACCGTAACCGTACAGTAGCTGTGGTATAATAAAATAATGAACATTATGTCGACATGTTACGCTCAAAGACCGACAGCTCACAACGCGCTGACCACAGCGCCTAAGTAGCATTTTACTATTATTTCGTTTTTATAATTATAAAAACTAAATAATATAAATATCCTACTTAGCCTAGGTTGTTAGGTTCTTTTTTTAATAAATACTAAAACTCGATGCCAGTTAAAATTAAAACAAAGCTAACAACTAATTATTAAGCTGCTACTTTCTAATATAATTGACCACAGCGCGTTGTGAGCTGTTTTTTTCGCTCAATGAGCGTTTTCGATCTTGGAACGTAACAGATACAGACATACAAAGAAAGACTCATAAAATGTATAAATATGAAAAAGCAGCTGAAGCTCTTACGATATGAAAAGTAAACGGTGACATGTGTATGAATACAAAAAAATATAATATAATGATCGGTTTTTCACTAACGATACAATTATGAATATGTATGTGTAGCGACATCTACCGCGCTTCATAGAACTACGAAGTCCTGAATCGCGCAAGCAACATTCGCAACGAAAGTTGCATATGTACAACCGCCCGACATTAACCGTCGGGGCCCGACATCAACCGTCGGGGCCCGATATACCGTCCTCGCCGGCGAGGCCCGTCGCGAAGACACCTTAACGGTAATCCTCCCCGTCCCTTGCACGAGCCGGCCCGTGCCGAGCCAGTAGCTTTAAATTCGCCCCTAAATAATTTAAACCCAGATCCAGCCGTCCCTAGCTGCCCCCCCAGCAACGCCCTAAGCCGAGGTCCGAGTCCCGCAGGGGACGCCCTTAGCTGTGTTGCTTAGTTTATAAGTTGCCCCTGGCTGGAGGCATTTGGTGCCTCCAGTCCGGTTAAGTTTTTAAAGCTCCCTCGAGCTAAAAACTATGTCCGACATAAAAAAAAAAAACAACCGTCGGGCCGTGGCCCGCCAGGCACAACACCCGCCTGGTTGGAGGGTCCTCCCTTTTCGTCGGAGGGGCAACACACCTCGCCTCTCCACACTGGTGACCCCGACGTGATACCAGTGTCTCCACACTGGTGACCCCGAGCAGAACATCAGCGCAGCCTTCCGGAGACCAGCACCTTCTTCATCACCTTCCCCACACAGCAGCCTTCAACAGCATCGAGCAGCGAGTCACACAGCCAGCCAGCACTCTTCCGGCTCCAACGGGCAGCCAGGCTGCATGTCTGCTACAGGCATGTGGTCAGGGTGCCCGTCAGAAACCTCAGCCGACATCAGCGACTTGGCACAGCACACTGCACTTCGGCCGGTCAACAAGCAGAGGCCGTCTCTCCTGGTGGACGCAGCAGCCAGCCACTACGCTTCGCTACACAGTGACTGCACTACCTCGACTCACAGAGGACTACGCAGCAACAAGCATCGCCCCGACTCACTGGAGACTCATCGCACTCACCGCTCACAGTCCCGACTTACTGCGGACTACGCGGCATCCGTTCCGACTCACTGGAACTCGCACTCCTGGCACTGGCAAGCCCTTCAGACGCACTGACCGCTGACTCATCAAGATCATCAACCTCCGGTCTCGGGGGGGAGTGATGTAGTGACATCTACCGCGCTACATAGAACTACGAAGTCCTGAATCGCGCAAGCAACATTCGCAACGAAAGTTGCATATATACAACCGCCCTACATCAACCGTCGGGCGGTGGCCCGCCAGGCGCAACACCCGCCTGGTAAGAGGATCCTCCCTTTTCGTTGGAGGGGCAATACATCTCGCCTCTCCACATATGTATGTGCATAAACGCTCCTACGGACGTATTTATAAGTCAAGTACTAATTCTGAGTGGTTACTAAGTTGAATTAAGTAACACTGCGACATATTAAATGACTCAGAAAATTAAAATATTTTTATTGCCACTTAAAAAATTAATCGTGTGATCATAAACCATGCAATAAAGGTTTACCAGGTATTAATTTATTATAGTATCGCTTCAGAGACGAAAGTTTTTATCTTTGTATTTTTTTAAAAGAGCGCCTACATTAGTGGACAAGCTCTGTGACGCAGTAGACTTTACAAACACAGAATAATTAACGAACAGAAAGCACACCCAGACTCGAAACAAATTTGTCACACACAGATTCATAACAGATGGGAATCGAATCCACGAGACGCGTGATTTTCTTTTGATGTACGTGACTTGATTATGAGTTTTAATGATCTTGTCTAAAATTATAAAAGAACCTTAAAATTGATATACGACATAGGTACTTCTACCAGGTAAGGACGGCTACTTGGCTAAATAGTTAATAACCACGATGATTTCTTTGGATAGTCTTGTAGTCCTAATTAGTGATGTTGACAATTGATTATCCATGATCAATTAATCGATTATCAACATTACTATCACAGCATTGAGATGACAGGAAGCAAAGTTAAATAAATCTTTAGCTTTGAGATACTTAAGATAATTTTACCTGTTTCAATCCATTATCAATAATCGATTATCAACATCAATAGTCCTAATATAGCTAATGTAATTATATATTTACCACATCCAGACTCCTTGTCTTGGAGAACACTTAATGCATCAACTTAAATGCGTACCTACGTATGAACACCTACCTAAGATAATCGTAATGGTAGTCTTTTTTTTAATAAAAATGTTGCCCAAAACTAAATTAACTTTATAACTTCGAAATACTGTTTCGGACGTCTGAAGGCAGTTAGGTACTTTGTATAAAATACAGATATTCAACTGTATCTGGTTAAGTTAAGGTTATGATGATCTGATATATCGATACGTTTACATAAAATCATAGGATTGTATGATTATTGTTGTCACATTTATAGTAGATATTTTCTTAAGAGTCCTGAAGCGAGTTAAATATTACTTTTTACTGCAAATCACTTCAGGGCATTAACACTAAACAAGCTTAGTTATAGGTACAGTAGCCAGCACATCAAGCTACCACAATCTGTCAAATTTATTTGATTGAATTTCAACTTTAATATGAAACAATAAGGTTCATATTCAATTGGGAAAATTTGACAGTTTTGTATAGCTTGATCTGCTGGCGTCTGTACTTCTTAGTATAGTTAGGTAGGTATACAATTTTTTGTGTAAATAATAGCATAGTTTTAGATTATAGGGGGCCCCAAGTCTATTTTATTGTGTCAAAATCGTTGTTTATTGACTTCAAAATAATTATTTTTGTCAGAACTACGAAATCTGTCAGTCTTTATGCCATTTTACGACCATTCTGAAACAAATGAAATAGTACCTACATTTGGGCCCCTGGTGGACGAATCATCATTATTCGCTAGCTATTGTTTCTTGAACTATTATGAGCCTTTCTTGAATATCAATAAAAACTTCTACTGAGAAAATTCTTATATATTAAAAACGATGGTTTTAATGCATCCAAGGTCAACATTCCAATTACTACAGGCAACGTATACACATTAACTAGTTTTCCTAACAAGTTTTTATGGGAAGTAGAAGCAGTAGATATAGTTAATAAATTAATGTAAATTTACTTTTAGCTTTGTGTTTTCATTACTAGTTTAGGTGTAGATAACGTTGCAGTACAAGGTAGACACAGTTGACTGCTGGAGATAATGTTGTAACGTGCGTAATTTGTATGTCAAGAGTGTAGGCGTTAATTCACGACTGTTCAAAAACAACCGTTTTGAAACTAAGACACTTTACGATGGTTTGTGTGAATGACAGTTACTTTAACAAATTAAACGAGCCTCAATGTTTTAGTTTCTTAGCAAAATCAAATGCCTCCTCTTTGCCTCCTCAACGCAATGAATGCAAAACAAAAACAAGCCTCCGTGACAAAACAAGTTGGATTGTGACTTGAATATAAACTGTGATCGTTCTGAATTGTGATTTACCTGCAGAACAGAAAGATTTGTGCAAAGAACGCATTTAAATCATATCGACATTCCGTAGAAAAAACTGCTCCACAATAGAACATTATGTTAATTAACAGTTCAATGTAATGAATCTGGATTAATTAAAACAAGGGCAGTTGATCATAAACAATGTGGAGTTTGACACAATGATGAATGGTCTTGCATGGAGGGACATTGATAGGTATGACATGATAATTGGACTGCCAAGTCAAGGGTCTTGAGTTCCAATCCAAGGTACGCACCTCTGACTTTTCGAAATCGTAATTAATTTATCACTTCTATCTTCTTCTATCAAAGAAGAGGAAACCTGCATGCCTTAGAGATTTGCTCGACGGCCCGGGCGCGGCGTGTGAAATCTACCAACCCGCATTAGGCCTGCGTGGTGGTCTATTCTGCCTGACGAGAGGGCTCATTCTAAAAGGAGACCCGGTCTTAGCGGTGGGTATACGACAAACCGACAGTATATAGGTTGATTATGATGCAGGTTCATATATGTTAGATATGTAAGGTGAGGGGACAACCATCAAACGCGCTAGCTAATGACACACTAGTTTATTGCAATAAAACAGGTTATACACCGGGACGCAGCCGCGGTATGCACACATACATAACAATCCCTTCCCCTTAATTGACAATTATCCCAGCAATACACTTAACTAACGAACTACTATTTTTAAGGGGTAAAGTTATCAGGCGACAACTCCAGACGTCGAGGATTAATTATAAGCCCAGTTGACGGCTCATTATTTGAGTTATCAGAGTCAACTTCGGGTGTTGCGTAGGTCACATTCCCTTCAGATCCAACTTCATCTTCTTCTCCTCTCCCTCTAATCGGAGTACTGGTACTGGATGGCGAGACTACAAAATGTTCTGAATGTGGAGTACCTACGACGACTAAATCAGAGTTGTCGCTAAAGTTGTTCGGCTCGACTCCGATTCCACCGTTCAAAGACTGGTGCCCATCCTCAAGTGTTGCTTGATGGTCGTTAGCAACATTATGCTGAATGTCAGGAATGATATCTGGATCCCAGCTGTTGTTGCCCTTAGACAAATGGTTTTTTCTGTGTGCTCTTATCTGGTCCACGTGTCTGTTTACTAAGCGATCAAATTCAGGAACATAGACTGTGTACAATACTTTTCCAAGTTTTTTCTTAATAAGCCCTTCAATCCAAACAAACTTTTTATTGTTTACATGTTTTGTTATCCACACTAAATCATTTTCTTTAAACTGTTCCCGAATCTTTCCTCTATAGTATTTACCCTGTAAGCACTGGTTTCGCCCAACCGTTTGAGTGAGGCAAGTGGACGAGGAGTTTGACGTCGCGGACGCCGTCGGCGTAAGTAGGTCGAGTCGCGAGCGCAGCGATCGCCCGTACACGAGTTCGGCAGGTGACTTTTCAGTTGTACTGTTTATGGAGTTTCGATAGTCAAACAAAAATTTTGAAATTTGCTCTTTTAATGGCTTTTTCTTTGAATTATTTACAATGATGCTTTTAATGCCCTTTTTAACAATTTTCACAAAACTTTCTGCTTGTCCGTTACTTGACGGATGGTATACGGGAGAAAGCGCGTGATTTATACAACTTGTTACAGAAATGTACTAAGTGGGCTTGGACAAATGTACACGAACATTCTTTTCAACAGATTAAAAAACTTTTAGCCTCGGATAAAGTGTTAGCTCATTTTGACCCTACGGCCAAATTAATATTGACGGTTGACGCATCTCCGTGTGGTTTAGGTGCGGTGTTATCGCAAATTGGGTCCGACGCATGTGAACGGCCAATTAGCTATGCGTCTAGGACATTGACAGCAGCAGAAAAAAGTTACGCTCAGATCCAGAAAGAAGCTACAGCTATAATATTTGGGATAAGGCGATTTCACCAATACTTATACGCTCGCGCGGTACCGTTTATTTTGCGAACCGATCATCGGCCATTGCTGACTATTTTCGGGCCACAAGGACAATGGCTCTGACTTTTTCTGGCGATTTTTTTATACCGTTCTTGTCAATAATGTGCCCAAGATAACTGACTTCATTTTTGAAAAACTCACACTTATTTTGTTGAATCGTCAGACCTGCGTCCGCTAACCTTTCCAGTACCGCAATTAATCTTTCCATATGTTGCTTTCTATCAATACCTGTTATTAAAATATCGTCGAGAAATAACACTACTCCATCTAGACCTGATAGAATACATTCCATAGCACGTTGAAAAATTGCCGGTGCGCTCGATAACCCAAAGACTAGCCTTGTATATTTAAACAGTCCACGGTGAGTATTTATACAAGTAACGCTCTGTGATTGTTCTTTAAGACAAAACTGATTGTAGGCCATAGACAGGTCTAATTTACTAAACTGTACGCCACCATACAACTTTGTAAACAGATCGTTTATAGTCGGTAACGGGTATTTATCGATGACTAGTTGTTTGTTAATGGTGACGGAAAAATCTGCACAAATTCTCACTCCACCGTCCTTTTTCAAGGCAGGGACAATTGGTGACGCATAATCTGAATATTTGACTGGTTCTAGAATTCCTAAATCAACCAACCGATCCAGCTCGTTGTCAATTTTTTCTTTCAAGGCATAAGGAAACGAGCGAGCTTTAAAAAAAATCGGTTTCGAATCTGATTTTAATATTAATTCAACGGCATATTTATTAAATTTTCCTAATTTACCAGAAAAGACAGTAGGGAATCTAGAGCCTAAATAATCCATTATAGAATCATCTTTCGATTCGCGAATGGATTTAACTGTAGGTGCAAGTTCTAAACCAAAACTATTAATAAAATCTCGACCTAATAATGGTGGGCCATCGTGACGAACAACAAATAAATTCAGATTGTGCCTCATTTTGGAGTATTCTATTTCTAAATTCATGAAGCCTACTGTTTCGAGATGTTGCCCTGTATAGCTATATAGTTTTTTATTACTACTTAATAATGGCACTTTGTTGAAATGCAGGCTATACGTATGTTGCGAAATAATACTCACTGCGGAACCACTATCTATCTCAAACTCCAGAATCAGCCCATTGACAGTAACGCTTGCCGTCATAGGTCGTCCCTTACTGCAACGAATATTTAAGCACAACTTACCATCGTCGTCCTCATCGTCCACTTTACCTTCAACAACGTTTTTTATGATTACGTCACTTGTACACATCTTTTTTAAATGACCCTTATTATTGCACTTCTTACATTTATAGTTTTTAAAACGGCACTGACTGGATTTGTGATTGCTATAACCACACACACTGCACTTTTCCTTAACCGCGAACACTACGCCGGCGTCGTCGATGCTGCTGCCGGTCGCGCCTGCGCCACATGGTACGGGTGCGGCAAGGGCCGCGCGCCGCGCACACCGCACACTTTCCGCTAACTCCACCGCCTTAGCCAGGGTAAAGTCCGTCTGGTCCTGGGCAAAAAGCTTGTCTCGCTCCCGTCCCGGCATCATGCCCATAATAAATTTGTCGAGAAGAGCTTCCTCCAAGTTCTTAAACCCGCAGTGTGCTGCTAATCCCCTAATTCTGGCCGCCCATTGAGTGTGGCTTTCGTCCGGTCGCTGTACCGCCGCGTAGAAAACAGACTTCTCAGCAAATCCGAGCCTCTTCGGCTCGAAATGACGGTCTAGAAGTTTTAAAATATCTTCATAGTCTGTTTCCTCCAACTTTTTAGGCAGCGCCAGATCCCTTGCTAGCATGTAAGTAGGTCCGGTGAGGGCACTTATAAGAATTGCCCTTCGTTTGACCTTCCGCTTGTCCGACTCATCCGTTATATCATTGGCAATATACCATTGTTGCAGCCGAGATTTGTAACTAGTCCAATCTTGAGACAAATGGTCGAAATTTGATAATAACCCAAAAGAAACATCAAACGATGACATCTTTGCACTCGAAAATTCTAACCGCTTCGTCGCCACTGTTAGATATGTAAGGTGAGGGGACAACCATCAAACGCGCTAGCTAATGACACACTAGTTTATTGCAATAAAACAGGTTATACACCGGGACGCAGCCGCGGTATGCACACATACATAACAATATACCTACAGTCAACTGTAACTAATAAATAAATTGTTATACCAACTTCCTATTATTAATAATATTCAGCAATAGTGGATGTAACGCTGACAGAAGTCTGTCTCTAAATATTCGAATTTAAGTGCGAATCATGTTGAGCGCTTTGTAAGTTTTGTACGTTTAGCGCAGGGGCTTGGCCTTCGACTTCTGCGCCATGGGTTGAGGGTTCGATCCCCGCACGGAACAAATATTTGAATGATCTACAGGTAGTTCTTCCGGGTCTGGATGTATGTGAAAGTTTGTGTTTGTAAATGCACCCACGATACAGAAGAAAATACCAGTGTGAGGCAACGGGTTTTCAAAAAGAAAAGTATAAAATGTGAAGTTTGACAACATACAAAAAGCTGGACTAATACGTGTCCATCAGATAAGTTATGAAAACATAGAATAACCCGAATAGTGAAGTTTCTGCCGGTCTCTATAAACAAGAATTTGTAAATAAGTTAAGCCAGCTACCTGAAATGAAATGAAATGATATTGAAATGAAATGATATTTATTTCTGTAAATAGATCTTTTAAAGACACTTTTACAAGTCAATATTTTACACTTTTTTTTAAGCTAGATGGCTCCGGCATTTCCTAGCTGACGACCTCTGAGAAGAAACGCCGAAACAAACTCAGAGAATCATAGTCTCTTTTAAAGTCCAGACATAGAACAGTAACAAATATGTGTCTTACAATGTAGGGCAAAGTCTGAAATGGCCTTTTGAAGAAAGAGCCATAGCGGCTTTGAGTAGACCAGTCCCAACTGACGGCACGCATGCATCAGTCATTGTGTAGCTCAACCATAATTTAGGGAGCTCAACAATCCGTCGCACGACGATACCAGATCAGAGGCACATTTGCGTAGGCCACATAAAAAAAGGCTCAAAGCCACCAGACTGTCCTGGTAGTGTATACACTATAGTTCATGGATAAGATTTCGCAAATTCAAGATTACCTGAAAGAACTCATTTTAATATTCTCAAATGTACTTTGCGTGTTAATTTAACTGCATTATTATGAAAGTGACCAAATAATGCTCCACTTGCTGGAGTGCCCTAAATGTCCTTAATGCACCTAAGAATCGAGGAAGAGGAAGGACCTAAAGAACGCCACTGATGCCGCAATTAACGTGGCCGCCTACCAGGCTCAAGTAACATAAGTAATGAATTTACCATTAATACGAAAAGAAGAAGAACATTATGAAGCACACCCATGGTATATAAGAGAGTGAGTTACGCATACACACCTGACCCCGTGTGCACCTCATTCTAACTTTGCTCTACCATGAGTAGGTACAGTCATAAGCATAAATATGTATGCATTTGTCAAAATTCAAACGCAGTTTACTGTTAAAGTATTCATTCAAGTTTTGTGGTTTTACGAACAGTATTTTCGAACCAATACTGTGATATCGATGTTAAGTTAAAGTTGCAATCGTCATTTCCAGAAAAACGCCTTCGAATTATACTACGTGTATACATATATATTTATGCTCGTGACTGTACACTACTAAAATGATAATCGTAACCATCTGAAAAATATAATGTCTATCCTAAATTGTACTATGATTTTAGTTGAGTAAAATTTAGTAGTGACCGGTAGTGGTTGAGATTATTATACTAATATTAGTCGTTAGAAGCTACCGACAATCGATCAAGTATACTGATAATAGGGTTATCGTATAACTTTGTCATAGAACAAGCCTAAGGTAAAACTCAGATGCACCAAACTAGCATAACTGAACGGATATGGCGTAGATTGATCAACGAGGTTAAGCAACGCTGCCATGGTCAAGTATGTGACTAGGTAAGCACGTTGAGCTGCTGGCCCCGGTTGTCATGTCATCTTGCTTGTCAGCCTTTAATTGCAGTGCTGACGGACATGATCCTTTTATTAATTTAAAAACAAAAAATATGTGTACATACAGACGCCAGCAGGTCAAGCTATTCAAAACTGTCAAATTTTCACAATTGAAAATTTGAACATTTTTGTGTTAAAGTTGAAAATCTATCAAAGAAATTTGTCAGATAGGGGTAACTTGATGTGCAGGCCTCTGTACTTATATAAGTCACTGATGATCCCTCACTAATTAAGCCAACAGAATATGTAATATAAAATTAAAAGCCGAGCTGATATATGGAAAACCCATATAAAATGATGAATCATTTATTATTAAGCAGTTAACGAATGAAATAAAACATAGATATCTATAAAAGAAAAAAATAAAATAACAATTGTGGTACGAGCAATCCGCAATGAACTTACTGCTATTTCATTATTGCAGGCGCATCGTACATTAAACTTCTTGCAGAAAATGAACTAAGTATAATTTAGTGAAACTTAAAAATGACGAAACGAGTAACGATATAATTGTTATAATAATTAGAAAGTATTGTTTCTTTTAACTATAAACAAAATTTAATATAAACTGAAAAACGCATCTCGTTTAAAAATCTCAATTCAAAAAAATACTTGCATTATTGAAACAAATGCTATTTTATCATTACAGGCGTTATTTCATGTATTACGCTTAACGCGTTATTTCAAGAGTTAGCTACTCTACGAGCTTAACGCGAGCTTATGATTCGTGAAATATAAATAAATATTGCTTTATTAGAATAAAGTATTCCCCAGTGTGCTCGTAATATCACATTACGAGCATGATAACCTTCATCAAAAAGCACAAAACAGTTAAATTGTGTTATATACAGGTGCAAAACTTGTACTCTTTAAAAATGGCAGATGTTGTATAAATGGTCACAGGGAACCGCTGGATACAGACGGCATGTACCTACTTAACTCGTTCTTGTGGAAGTCTGTAGGGATGGCCTATGTTCAGCAGTGGACCTCTTCTGGCTGATATGATGATGATAATTATATAATAATTATATAATTAACGATTATTAGATATACCTGTTGTGGTGAGGTGGGCACACGTTTTACTGCTAATGATGTGGTTAGGACTATCAGGTCTATGACTAGAGGTAAGTCCCCTGGTCATGACGGGCTTAGTATTGAGCATTTTCAGCATGCCGGTCCTCACTTGCCAAGGGTCTTAGCGTTGTTGTACAATTTATGTATTGGTCATTCATACTTGCCCCCCGACCTAATGAAGACGCTCGTGGTTCCTATTGTTAAGAATAAAACCGGTGATCTCTCGGATAAAGGGAACTATAGACCGATCTCCCTAGCAACCACAGTTGCCAAAGTGCTTGATGGTCTACTTAATACACAATTGAACCAACACGTTGTACTGCACGACAATCAGTTCGGGTTTCGGGCCGGACTATCAACAGAAAGTGCAGTTCTGTGTCTCAAGAATACCATCAGATACTACACGAAAAGAAAAACACCGGTTTTTGCCTGCTTCCTCGATCTGTCTAGGGCCTTTGACCTGGTTTCCTACGATATATTATGGAGGAAACTTGAGGCCATAAGGTTGCCTCCCGAGCTTATAAGTATTCTCAAGCATTGGTATGGAAACCAGGTCAATAATGTTCGGTGGGCGGGTGTGTTGTCGGAACCATATCAGCTGGAGTGCGGGGTAAGACAGGGGGGGCTAACTTCCCCTGCCCTCTTTAATTTATATATGAATGCCCTGATTGAGGCGCTCAGCAGTAAGCATGTCGGTTGTCATATCGACGGTGTCAGTGTCAATAATATAAGTTATGCAGACGATATGGTGCTGTTGAGCGCATCAGTCAGCGGTATAAGGTCATTAATGACCACTTGTGAACGTTACGCTAAAGAACATGGGTTACTGTATAACGTAAAGAAAAGTCAGTACATTGTCTTTGAGGCGGGGACCAAATATCATCTTAGTGTACCGCCTATACGACTAAATGGGGTATCTCTTGTACGAGTGAAACAATTTAAATATCTCGGGCACCTAGTAACTACTGACCTTAAGGACAATATTGATATCGAAAGGGAACGGAGGGCTTTATCCGTACGGGCGAATATGATCGCCCGCAGATTTGCACGCTGTACTGCAGACGTAAAGGTGACTCTCTTTAGAGCATATTGTTCAACTTTTTACACTTGCAGTCTGTGGGAGAAATATTCACAAACGGCGTATGCAGCCCTCCGTGTTCAGTATAATAATGCTTTCAGGAGACTGATGGGGTTGCCATGGCGTTGTAGTGCGTCAGGTATGTTTGCGGCGGCGCATGTAGACTGTTTCTACACTACAATGCGCAAACGTGCAGCATCACTTGTGGCAAGAGTTATGGCCAGCCCCAACAGAGTTCTGAATATGATAGCTGACAGATTGGATTGTCCATATATAGTTCACTGCTGTCAGTTACATTTACCTAAATACTAACCTAACTTACTTAGTATACTAACACTTAGTTTTAAGCAAACGAAATTGTTACTAACCCTATGAGTCTTTGTGCTTGAAATAAAGTTTATATTATTATTATTATTATTATAACTTTTTAAATATAATAACTTATAAAATAACTTTTAAAACCGGTATCAAGCATTGTGTGTTAAAAAAAATCGGTCGAGTTGAACTAATATATCGCTTAATAACGGATCCACGCGGACGACGCGACGTCACGGGGCATCCATTTACTGTATATCAAAACCTCTTTGATCAAAACCTTCTCCAGAATATTACAAATACTTTTCTGAATACCGCATCAAAATTGGTTCAGCCTAACGCGAGATGATCGCAGACAAACATATATACATAAATACAGGTGAAACTGAGAACCTCCTTTTTTAAGTCGGTTAAAAAAGCGCCTGACTAATATGAATATCAATACTTACTGGTTAGAAATTGCTACTACAAAACTGCTTAATGTCTGACGTGGTCTAACTATAACTTTCAAAATATTTTTTACATGAGGTTGAACAACATAATATACCATCACGCCTGTATTTCCTTGAAGAGTTAGGCAAAGATTGAACTGCTGTGCACTCTCATTTCACTGGTGGTTCATGTTTCGATCCCATGTAACAGGGGCACGGGCAAGCATATCGATATTAACCAGGTACATATTCAGACCCAGCTTTGAAGTCACAGGAACATGAACTGATAGATTAATTAAAAGATTTAGCAATAAATAATAATTGACAATTTGCTTGAATATGTTACGTATTAATTTAATATTAATTTAATGATTAGCTTTCTTAACTATGGGAAATTTGAGTACTAAAATTTAAACAATGAAATAAATATTATAGGAATTAACTTTTGCAAAATGGCAGGCAAAATGCCTGCATCAAAAGTTTATCTATGTGTTATCACACACAATTGTTGCTTGCTATTTAATTTTACAAGGCGCTTAGCGTTTTCAATTCAATACCAATAATTCACTCTTTAGAACCGACGTTATAATTATTTAAGATGGCGGTAATAATTCAATTTTTTATTCGTAAAGCCAATGTAAACATGTTTAATGTATAAATAAAAAACCCTACAGTTTAAAGGTACATCTACTTAGCTTATCTACACATAAACTAGTTTTTCAAATCAATTTTTGCATAGTGACGGCTTCATGGATAAGTAATAACGTAACCACACACTTCAACTGATCTGCATGGTTAATGGATGTGTCTGTGGATGGTGACCATTCTTAACACATCGAGGCCTCATGAGATATTACATAATGATTTTATAATTATTAAAACCATAAGATAATCGTTATTAGTATTAAGAAGCCCAAAAATCTTAACAATCAGTATCCTTATGATATCGATATTGCCCACAGAGCACATAAAGCCGTCGATCCATAGGTACTAACAATCATTAGTGCTAGTCAGAGCTTGATAACCACACTATACCTTCAGGATATTGGTATTACCCAGATTGGTTTGCTAAGTTTGGCTTATAGGATAACTTTATAATAAATAAAAAAATAAATAAACTTTAATTTTAAAAACTGTAACGTAAGTTTAATAATCAAACCACTTTTCAAATAAAACTTGAAGTTCGTCAAGCGGATATTGGATGATCCTATTAAATTTATTTAGCTTGATGCTTAGAATTATAATGTACCTATGATCATGGAATAGTGTCAAAGTTGATTCAATGAATTGATTGGTGTTATTCTAGAAAAGGTGAACATGAGTAGAATTTTAACACGAATATAGTATAAATATTTTATTCTGTTAGTTTCCTTCTGCATCTAGTGACAGGGCTCATGGCTACCGTGCAAATCGATCGATCAACGTTGCGCGTGATCATGCATTTCTTGTATGTCATTGCCACTAAAGAATACGCTGTACACAGTGTCTTCCAGAATACATGAACAAACTCACATGAAAACATATACATATAGATTATAATATTATTATTAATATATATAAACATTCAGAGTAATCAGATAATATTCATGTATAGGGTATGTATACATATGTATATGTATGTATGTGTATGTATAGGGTCAATTTTAATTTTTGGCAACGTCAAACAAGAAACGTGATTTTTTAGGTATCTTCCCTATAAAAATTATTGGACATAGCTATATTGACGTACGGCCCGAACTTCTGAGCTTCCGTAACACCATTGGATACTTCTTCTTCTTAATCGCTACACTCTTGACAGAGTGGTCGTAGTCGTCACATCAGGAGCGCTGGCACGCTTCACAAGCCGTCGCTATTCCTCAGTTAGATACAACCAGGGGCGTATTTTGGAATTTGGCGCCCTGGGCCATTAAGTTTCGCCGCTCCAAAATTCTAGAAAAAAAGTGATATAAATGTTTTTTTTTCTATTTTTTTAATTTTAATTATAAGGAGTACATAAGTCGTACATAAGTAGTACATAAGGAGTATATAGGTAAGTACATAAGTCGTACATTAGGAGTATATAAGGAGTACAAAAGAGTACATAAGGAGTACATAAAGAGTACATAAGGAGTACATAAGGAGTACATAAGGAGTATATAAGGAGTACATAAGGAGTACATAAGGAGTACATAAGGAGTACATAAGGAGTACATAAGGAGTACATAAGGAGTACATAAGGAGTACATAAGGAGTAATACCGCCATTGTACCCTTAGTTTTATGAATTCCAGAATGTTGCTTCTTATCGTGGTGTACAATAAAGTTTATTCTACGCATGAATGCATACAGCATGTTAAAAGGCTTCCATCATCATTGAATATAATAGTGTTAGGAAAACCTATTGAGAGGGTAGCTGAAGCCTGTAACCTTGGACTGCTCATGGATAGCAACCTCAGATTTGAAAAACATGTATCTGACTCGGTACAAAGCTGTTTTTACCGCCATACGGTCTTTTATAAAATAAGACCTTATCTATCTGAAGAACTTCGAGAACAGCTCGTTGAAACACTTGTTGTGTCAAGGTTGAATTACTGTGTATGGCCTACGTTTATTGGCTCGAACCGATCGCCATATCCCAAGAGTGCAGAATGCTTGCGCTCGTTTTTGTTACCAGATCCCTTATAGAACACATGTCACTCTATTTCTTAATAGACATTCAATCCTCAAAATGAAGTGATGAATGAACCTATTTATTTATTGTGTACCTACTTACAGACGCGCTCCGTAGATATTGGCAAAAATTAACTTACAAGCGTGTTTTCGACCAAATGATTTACTTACTGATTCTTGTTTTTTTTGTTAATTTTAAATTGAGATTGACAAAAAAAATTAAAAGAAGTCACCCCCGTGATGCCGCCCGTGGCGGATTGGCGCCCCGGGCCATGGCCCGGATGACCCTAGGGTAAATACGCCCCTGGATACAATTAGTTATAAATACACGATCATAGAACCTTCACATGAATAAGTCATCACTAAGTACTAGTATTTTTTGCAATGAGATTCGATCTCACAGCCAAATGTAATAACATCGATTACTTAGATCGAATTACCTTTTTTTTTTCGGGTGGGGAAATACGCCTTACGCATGCCGCCCGCTCGGGGACGTGGGCCGGTTATGTCGGGCTCTCCGGCCAGGTGGCCAGCATACCGACTAAAACCACCGCCACTACCACCTTCCGCTTAGTGATGGGATCACGGGAATCGCTCACGCATGATCCGCGATCCCACCACGGAGTCCAGTGTCGGACCCTCCTCGAGGGCCAAGTGCAATGAACGACTGACAACCCCGATTCCGCCGTCCAAGACCCTCTTTGCGGTGCCTCCCATACTACACCGCAACCTACATTGGCCGCTCCAATGCAGGCTTCGGTCAAGCCCGCAGGAGCAGCCCCTCCCTGGGGTTCTACTTCGCTTCACCGTGGGCGTCCATGGTTACTAAGCCCCCCCGCCGCGACAAGGCGAGAACCCCTTGGAGGGGTAGTTCGAATTACCTACTAGTACACTAAAGTTACTTATCCGATTTGGGTAACAAACTGACAACAAACATTGACATTGACATTAGCATTTTTAAAGCTCGTAAGCTCCATTGTATAAGTTCCATCTGTGTCCTCTTCAATAAATTCTGTAGCACCGTAGCGCGTAGTCGTAGACCGTAGCGCACACGCATCGAATATAATTGAATATGAGACTATTTAATATTTACTTAATAATAGTACCTGTAATTATGATAATATTAATAAATAAACGATGTTGTCGACATGTGGGATGTGGACACAGCGATCATTGTACCGATAGTCAAGTCAGCCAATGCACAATGGTTTAATAGCCACTAGCCTCAACCAACACCCGAGGCTCTCGTTAGGCGGCTGGGTCAAGGGCTTGATCCAGAAAGCAGTACTGCTGCAAGTAGCTTGGACCCTGTTCCCGATACCGGTGGGCCTCTATTTTTTACATTTTTAAATGTTTTTGTTGTATAATTTATTTTATAAAAACATTTATAAATGTAAATAATAATAAAACGAAATAAATAAAGGTAATAATAAATAAGTAATTATTCTTGGACAATTTTACACAGCACTATCTTGTCCCAAACTATGCAGAGTTTGTATTATGGGTACTTAGACAATGGAGATAATACATATTATATACTTTTTTTTATTCATACTATATACACATAGAAAAATGTACTTAATACTCGAAAACGATTATCTTAACCAATAAAATCGGTTATCTTTTAGTTAGATATCTTACAATACTTCTGCAATCATTTAATAATAATCATTATAGGCCAAGGTTGCACTGCGAGTCTGCGACCATTGCATGGACTGCCGCGAGGACACCGGCGCAGCACATGCTGCAATTATGCAAAGCTTGGGCAGAGAAGCCCCGCTGCCGTGATCTTGTCGCGGCGGTGGGTGGTGATCTCTCGCTTGACTACTACTTAAGACCCAGAATGGTCCAGAAATTAGGTTGCGGAGTTGTTACGGCAGTAGCTTCTTGTAAAATACTGATATTCAGCCGCATCTAGCTACACTGAACCTATGTTCCGTTACCCTGTTGTTGTTGTTGTTCTCTTACCCTTTTCCTATGAAAAGAGTAAGAGGATGTGTGCAAGGAGGAGGACAGGTATGAGGCTTATGTTTTCTTATGAGAATAGGGTATAAGGAATGGAGCTGCGAGGAATATAATATATGGGATTGATAATATTGAATCGCTTTATTTTAACAAGTTTTGGCAGGACAGTAATACTTTGTGTTGCCAAAAATTATTATGCACCTTGTCCTACTTATTTAACTAATAGTTTTGCGATTTTAAACAGGTACATATTTGTTGAAATATTTGCGACGTTTTCGGGTACCTTTTGTATTCATATTGTGGCAAATAATAAATACTGAAATCCGAAGAAATACACATTCATACACAAAGGGTTAATCCTTTTTTTAAGGATATTCTAAAGTCATGTGATATTATAGTATTTTCGTTTGCACGTCGACGAAAAATATCAAGTTTTAAGTATCTAGAAGTTGGACTCGCCAACTGAATGTTTCCTTAGATTTTCATCTATTTTTCAAGAAAGTGCTGACTAAGCATAGCACTTGACCTCTTTTCACTATTTAAAGGTTTCGGCATTCAAAGGAAAAGTACTAATGGCTAAGAGTACTTATACTACTTATTTAATGGATAGGTTTTGTGCAATCTCATTTTTCGCTTTGGGTTTTTATTTGTTGATGATAGAACCTTCCTCCAATAACTAATACACTAGTTCGGAGTTCCGTAAACTCCAAATACCTACTCAGAGGTTGAATATAGGATTACTTAATTATGATGGGAACATAATAATTAACTTGTTGAACTTTCATTTTTCGAACTGTTTCTTTTTTTGTCAGCCGGCTAGTCGCTACACAATTCTTAGTAGTATATTATTATTATATTATTCTCAGTAGTATTATTGATAAAAAAAACATTTGTGTTTATTTAAATTCACCCGGCCGGTTATGATCGCGGCCTTTCGTTACGCAATGCAACCTCTACATTACATACTTTTTTACACGGCTACTTAAATTCCACTAATTAGGACCAAATACTTACATGACATTGATTATAAATAATTATCAATGACGAAAAATTGTACTTCCGTATTGCTTATGATGCTATAAATCGCCTAGCATAAGCTTAATACATTCGATTTTAGTCTAGATTCCTAAAATTTTGTATAAATATTACGTGAGTATTTTTTGGCAACGACCCGCCACAAATGTTGTATTTACAGGACTTATTTGTAAGATTATTCTTATAACACTTATGGTACACATGACAATAATGGGTAGTTCTAAGTAAATAAATGTAAACGTACGTGTTTACGAATCGATTTCCGTAGCCAATTACCACTTTGTTAACATACAAATAATGAAAAATATGTCGACCGAATAATCTTAGATTATTAAAAAATATACAAAGCCTGTGTTGTGTAAACATTTAACTACGTTATAAAGAATTGCTGTGCAGAATTTCATGCATATCGGTATCGCCTACATATTGGATTGCGGAGGTCTGATGGCAGTCGCTTCGTGTAAAATACTGATATTCAGCCGCATCTGCGGGCTTAGACAAGTTGCAATCTGACAATCGAATCGACGAAAGAATAGAAACAAAAAGTATGGAAATGACATAAGCTTTCGACAAATCGGGCGATCATTATGTTTACAGGCGCTGGTTAGACTGGAAGCCGATCCCCAATATAGTTGGGAAAAGGGCTCGGAGCATGATGACTATTGATACAAAAAAGTAGCCAGAGTGTTTAGGGTGACCAGAATTACGAAAACAATAGTTCAATACGTTTAACAACATTTATTATGATAAATAAATTAACTTAAAATAATGAGGGCGCTTATTTTTTGTGATCACTAAATAAAGTTGCCAAACCATATGCATAAGGATTGTTGTAATTGTACGGTTTCACTTGCTCTGCTTCCAAAACCGTATCATACGTAAGTTCCGGATCAAAATCGAGTTCGGAAAATCCATTAAATACAGTACGAAGCAAATTAGACAGCGTGAAACTTTCAAACTTCTTGAGCAGATTCATTTTGAATTGCCATAACATATTTTTAATATATTTACAAATTTCACTTATTATGTCTCCAATTATTTCTCTGAACTGTTTTTTTATTGCTTGCAACACTCCGCCCAGTTCCCTACCCTGGGGTGGGTCTAAGTCAAGCATGGAATAGTCATCCGATGATCTGGGGCTAATTGAGCCACTGGAACTTGAGCAAACCATCTGGGCTGACAGTACAACCGTCATAAGAAGAATAATTCCACGCAGCATCTGAAATAAAAATATATAATATCATAATTAAGTATTGTCTACTTTTAGTAATGGTTAATTTAAATCATGATTATAGATTGTATTATTGAAGATTGGCGTTTAGTAATTCTTTCGAGCATTTTTGAATTAACATTCCTAAACGCCAATCTTCAATAATACAATCTTTAATCATGATGGCCATTGCCGACTTCTGTCGTCTAGTGGTTAGTCAGTGTTCGAGAGACTTCTGTTCATAAGCTGGTAGGTTCGATTCCCACACGACACAAATATTTATGTGATGAACATAAGTGTTTTATCTAGTAAGTACGCATAGTACAAGCTCTACTTAGTTTGGGACTAGAAGGGTGCTGTGTAAAATTTCCTAAAATATTTATTTATTGAATAATTCTAACTTCTTCCTTCGTTCTTCAGTTAAAACATACAACTAGAAGTTTGGGTTTATACCTAAGTACCTAACGGATAGAGAGTATGAGACTTTTAGATACGAGTATAGTACCTATAAGCGAATTGTAGAAGAACATCTTTACACAATTATTGTGTGAAGGTACGGTCGACAAAAGAGTTAAGTATACAGGCAGCTAATTAACATCTGTGTTTTGTTAAAGATTGTGTAATAATGTATCACGCAATATGTGTCAAAACGCAGGTATTGTAAGCTGCCACACATCAAACCATGTGACGGGTAATTATTTAAATCACAGTCTGTGTAAATATGTAGAGTTCGTTTACTACCTGTATACCAATCTCTTTTGTTGACTGTACACATCTACATCTAATAAACATTAAAAAATAATACGTCATAGAGAATGACTCATTCTGACATCAATCACAATAGGCACAAACTTGAAATTAGTTATTAAAATATAAACCGATGTCGTCTAGAGTACGATGAACAAAAGTTTACCAAGTGATGTGACGTACACGAAAGAAACATTTAAAAAAATAAAGCCGCAAACCAGGAAAGCCAAAGATAATAATCCTTAGCATACAAAATAACAAGTTAACAATAAAAAGAGACATAGGTACTTGATTTACTTACTTTTAGAGATGTGTGGTGAATTAAAACAGGGTAGGTGCTACTTGTTCGGTGGATAACGTCCGTGTAATAAAAATAGGGCTCAGTCCCAACTTATGTACAATAAAAATCCTAATTTCTAATAGCCCATTTCATAATGATAATTAACTATTATCCGTAATTATTACTTTTATCTTGAACTGAGTCATCAGACATTGTATAACATATTAGTCTGTTACGCTTGTAAACGGTCGTAAATTATAATACGTTTTCGAGGACATTGATATTTCTTCCTTCTTCAGTGATTTTTAACTGATAAAGCCAGAACATATATAACGCACATTGCATTTTGCTTGTAAACCATGTAGGTATGCTCAACTTTATTTGTTAAAAAGATTTTAATGCATTTTTTTTATTATCCCCTTTAGAACGTGAAGGCTAACAGTTTCTTCCTAATTTTTTTTTTTTAAGTGTTTACGTTACGAAGATCGTTTATGTAGGATATCACCATTCTTGAAAATAAACGTAAAAGAAAATGCTCTTTTGAAAATAATGTTTTTATTGGTTCTTTCACATGGTAACACTTTGCGGTACCTACTCGACAAAATCATATTTGGAACTACCTACTGGTAATTCTAAAACATTTTCTTCTTGAAATGTAATAAGCAATTATAACTTGGAGCACCGCAATGCTAAATAGCTTTCTGAGTAACATCCTTTTCGTAGTTAATAAAAATAATTATTAATATTAACATATATATTTGATTTAAGTACCTACCTATTGCAGCCCACAAGTATTGTATTGTGATTTGGTTTACGAATTTAAATGTTTAAAATAAAATATATTCAAACTATATATCTTATCTTTCAGATATTGATATTTATCTATAAAAATATTAGTTCAATCTGATATAAGTAAAATGTAGAATAACCGCTCCTTACCAATGTTAATTAAATGTGTACTCGATTAACGTTCGATGAGATTAATAAAGTTTAAATGCACGAATCGCTTCAATGATTTATTACAGAATCTATAATTATCATCTTGTTCTAATATTTCAGACGTCAATTAAAACGCAACGTAATGCATGCATGGAAACGTCTATGTTCTTGTTTATTTACATACAAACAGTGGGCTCTTGATACTTTTGTTCGAAGTTTAATAAGATAATCCTCGATGTGATTTATTCGGAGCGCGGCAATGAGATCGGCGTGCGCGTTGGTCGACCGGTGGCTGCGCTTGCGACGACGCTTCAGTCTGATAATGTATCAGCTCGTAGCGAGCCGGCTACGTGAACGTTAAACAAAACATTTTCACGAGATATCGTAACTCGAATGTATTGTTGATTTTTGATTTTAGTTGTCGTTTAAATTAATTAATTAAAGACAGTAAAACTGGATATAGGAAGTGCTAATCATATATGGGCGACATAAATAAAGTTAATACATTTCCCGACATTATGAGAAAGTGTTTCAAGATGGGTCTGTTTAAAAGTGAGTATTGAATTAAGGATGTTTTTTTCAGTCATTGCATTTTACTGTCGCGCAACGAATTAATAGGAGCTTTAATTACAATAATAAAATAAAGTAGACTTTATATCCACATACATATTTTAGAAGATTATGTACTTATTTATAATTGCAAATGTATGTCACGGCCAAGTCTCCGTCTTCTAGTAGGGTGTGAGTAACTACCCTCTTTATTCAGTGTACATAAACAATCCACCTGTTGTCACACACAGACACAATAGAAAAACATTGTTAATACTTGTTAAAATAAAAACATTGTTAAAGTATAATATAAGTACCTACTTTTATGCTTAATACAAACAAATATCACCGACATCGACATCGTCGAATATATCAATGTTTTGGAACATTATTCCAATACAATAAAAAATCCTCGTCTCTCAGTCTATATTTACATAAATATTTTCATACTTAATTATAATTTACATTTTCTGTACGTATGTAAAAACATGACAAATAAATATTAAGATGCACACGATACATAATGAAATACTTTTCAATGTAAATTTTACACGATTTTCAAATATTATACAAGAAGTAATACAAATAATTATTTATAGTCTTGGTTTTTTACATATCTATGTAAATAGCTAAAAACAAAAACTATTATTATTATGTATTTTTTGACAAAATTTTATTTAAATTGATACTATTTATAAATAAAAATGTTGTGGTATATTTTGTGTCGAATCATTCTTCCTATGTCGGGCTGGTGGTGGAGATTGCCGTAGCCCATCCACTTAAATAGAATGAAACACGTATCTAAAATATCATATTAGACCGACAGAAATATCATACTTCCGACATAACATACCCTGCATACCATTATATCCGACATAGTAGTTATACTTCTGTAGGAGTTTACACGATCTAAAATGAAAATACACGAGTAGGATAGATTTTTTTTCACAGTCGTATACTTAAATGCATATTTGCTTCAAACATAAGTTTGAATCGTAAAATATATTGCGGAACGAAACGATTTATTTAAAGATTGCAATAACATAAGTTAATAGTTGTTCTTGTTAGACTGGGCAGTCGACTGACCCATTTTCTTCTGTTGACCATTACGTCTGGTTTATGCAACCGTTGTTACTCCATAAGCACCTTTCTTCACGTTTAATTAGCATAATGTTATTCTAAAGTTATTTAGAAAAGGAAAAATTGGACCGCGGGCAGGATTCGAACCTGCGTCTTCTGGTTAGGTACACCAGACGCTATGACCACTAAGCCACCGCGACTCCTACCCGTCATGTCGCGGTGGCTTAGTGGTCATAGCGTCTGGTGTACCTAACCAGAAGACGCAGGTTCGAATCCTGCCCGCGGTCCAATTTTTCCTTTTCTAAATAACTTTAAAATCTTAGCATGGAAAATGCCAAAAATATGCAAAAAGATAGAAGGTAAGGTGGCATCGTTCGACATTTAACTAACTGTAAAGTAAGTTGTGTCGGTTGAAAAGCAAAACTTGCATTTCAATAGGTGTTACTGACGTCACCATAAAGACGTAAATTCAGTATGGGAAGGAAAAATTCGACATGACGGGTAGGAGTCGCGGTGGCTTAGTGGTCATAGCGTCTGGTGTACCTAACCAGAAGACGCAGGTTCGAATCCTGCCCGCGGTCCAATTTTTCCTTTTCTAAATAACTTTAAAATCTTAGCATGGAAAATGCCAAAAATATGCAAAAAGATAATGTTATTCGTTTTTAAACAGTGATAGCCTAGTGGTATAACCATTGATCAAAGGTCTCAAATTCATAATTAAGTCTCACTCGCTTAAACGGTGAAGGAAAACATCGTGAGCAAACCTGCAACCTGCCTTAGAAATTATCTCGACGGCGTGTGAAGTCTGCCAACCCGCACTAGGCCAGCGTGGTGGACCACAGAATGAGAGGTATTAGGCCTCTCATTCTGTGAGAGAAGACCCTTACCCAGAAGAGGGAAAGTATATAGGTTGATGATGTTGATGATGATAATTTCGTCAATCTGTTCTTATGATATCGTTCTATATTCCACTTATGTAAACGTAGAAATTTTGATTTTAAAACAGGTATGTAATACTAAGATAAACTGTGTAATTAATTATCATCTAGAATCGGATTTGTAACAATAATTATTAATCAATACCTCAGCGACCCAGTTCTTACATAAAAAAAATAAACCTAATAATATGAGAAATACCGTTAAGCGTTCCGTATTTTTGGTAGTTAGACAGATCACGTTTTTTTTTAATCTATAAATTAAAAACCATGCAACGCTGATTCTCCTTCTATCAGGATTAGTTTCACAAGTTCTTCATAAACATAACATAACACCACATCACGCTTGTATTGCGCGAACGGTTAGGTAGATATTGAAAAAGTGAAGTATTTAATTTTACAACAAATATCTGTTGTCGTAGAATAATTTAATTATTTTCGTAAATGTCACGGATCCCATAGTCATGACTTTGTCGTGTAATATGTCAGGTAATTACTGTCAATTTACATTAACTTTATGTACATCTACTTACTGTATTCCCCGAAGGGTTAGGCAAAGGTGTAAAATTTAGCGAGCCTGTTGCCATAAACCGGTCAATCCAAACTCCGTGCTGCTCCTGAAAATTTCCAAACATTACATACCTTTTATTGTTGAGATTAAGATTTAAAACGAATGTAGATAACAACTTTAGATACTCGTATTAACTGAATAGGTACACGACCAGTGAAATAGCTGCATCACTCATACGTACATTAATAGCAAATAAGACCTCATCAGTTTCTACTAACCAACCATTTAAAAATGGATTCTCAAAGCAAATTATTGTACGTCTTCAACCCATATACTGTTAGGCAAGGGTCTCCTCTCACAGAATGAGAGGGATTAAGCTATAGTCAATCACGCAAGCCTAGTGCGGCTTGGCAGACTTCACATGCTGTCGAGAATATCTCTAAGACATGCAGGTTGCCTCACGATGTTTTCCTTCACCGTTTAAGCGAGTGATATTTCACATGATTTTGAAAAGTCAGAGGTTGGATTCCAACTCGAGACCTTCGACTTGCCAGTCCAATGGTCATACCACTACGCTACCACTGCTTATCTTTAACTAAATTATTTTACAAGTATTATATTTTTTGGGAATGGTTGTTTTAGAGGAGAAAGCCTCGGCCTATGAAGGGGTCTCGGGGTTGTACCTACGGACCACAGCCGGTGATGGGCGTGGTAAATGTCACAGATCCTATAGTCATGACTTTGTCGACTTAAATAATTTTCATACGACAAAGTCATCAATCTCAACAATAAAAGGTATGTAATGAGGCAATGAAAAAAATAATTTGAGTATGAGGCATGTTTGTATAATTACGAATGTCAAAATCATTTCTGTGGCAAGTTCTAACCCGTCAACTAACAAAGACACAGTAGAAAAATAGGTTCTCGGGAATAGTGTTTATTAAATTGTTTGTGTACAAAAAAAATGTTTTTTTTTTAAAGGCGAACAAATCGAATTAAAATTAGCAGGTTACTATGTATTTGCTAGTTTTGATTTATTGGCACACAACGTGCTTTGAGAATAGTCCAAACAATGCATCATTGGTTACGTTTATTATTAACACCACTAAATACATCATATTTTCATGACCTAACCAGCCATTACTGACACATAAGGAAAACATAAAATACTTAAAATTATAACACGTGACGCGTAAAAGTGCTGCAATAAAATTAAACCGTGACTTACTGAATTAAGATCGCTCTTAATTCAAAATTGTCAAAAAAATAAAAAATATTGTCGATAATAAAAAGGTCGTAAACACGACTACTACGCTATTCGATTCCTATGTATTTCTCAGCAGCAGCTCAAAGTTTAAATTTTTGCCCGGTTAAATGGCAATAGGGTTGCCTACTAATTACAAACAAACTGTGGATATATATACAAATACGGTAACTCCGAAAATAACATTTTGGTTTAGATTTAATTAAAAATTAGCAATTTTAAAAAGGATAATTTATCGTCTTACCTAGTCCTAATAGACACTTCAATTAAAATGTTCGCGAAGTGATCAGAATCAAGTCTCTGAATATAATTCTCATTTTCAATTTTGATGATACAACCTGCAGGCTTTGCATAGGTACCTAATGTTTTTTATAAGTACTACATCAAAATATGTAATATCAGCTTGAAGCCGGATGTAAACTAGTGTAGGTACTATTTTTAAAAATAATTTACAGAGTTTTTGTCTATATGAACTTTTTTCGCTTGCCGCGCGGCTGAGCGTGAGATTCTGGGTTTGATTCTCACGTCAAGCTACTTATTAGGTTTTTTCGTTTGGAAATTTTCAGGAGCAGCACGGAGTTTGGATTGACCGGTTTATGGCAACAGGCTCGCTAAATTTTACACCTTTGCCTAACCCTTTGGGGAATACAGGGGCGATAGTATGCTAATGTTTATATTATTATTTTCTATCTATATAACTCACTAAAATTAAAAAAGCCTCATCGGTCTCTTATCTCTAGTCTAGAAGGTTCGTGCACAAAGTTCGGGCAATATTTGTTGTCCTAGGTTAAGGAACATTGTTGAATGTAATCTAGGTTACAATTTCTGCTGTTAAGTGAGCTCTAGCTACCGATTTTGGTACTAATAATATCGATAAATACCACTAACCGTACCTACGGTAATTCCTGATAACTGGAACGTTTGGCAACAAAACAAATATACCGAGGAACGATTATAGAAAATAATATTTTTGGACATTAAATTAATATGTTGTAATTGTAATCAATTATGATAATTTTGTTAGGAAAAACTATCAATATACTGGGCCAGATGAAACATACAAAAGTGACGCAGACGGTTTTGTACATTCAGATGGGACGCCATTATATTGAAATACTTAAAAATCAAAGACATCAAATAATTAAAATGGTCAATTATTCAGATAACTATGAAAAAGTTTTAGTGTTAGGTACAGTCAGCAAAGAAAGTCGATGAACATGTTGCAATATGATTTTTAATAAGTATGAAGTTACTGACCTGTGAAGGTTGTGCGAAATAATTGCATAGATGATCATTCAATATTTAGGTTACAAGAACAAAACAAGTTATGCAGCTGTGATGTTTACAAAATTTGAACGCAGCTCGTTCAGCAAATTTCGTTGCTGACCGTACAAGTTTTAAAAATAAGAACTTGGAAATATTTTGCCCTATGAACTTGACGTTCGTAAAGTAATTTTATTCATAATCGAAAATTTATCAACAAAAGATTGCTGAAAGTTCAAGTGAATCATCTTGTATTTTTTGGAAAACAGAACTAAAGTTTATTAAAACAGGGAAGAGCTACGTTGGTATTTCAATCTATTCGGTCGAGCGGGTGCGTTGATCACAGCGCTGGGTGCAATCAGCGCCTCGTATGCATCGTCGCAGTCCCACAATACTAGTAAGTACTTGTATATCCGACCATTCAGTTTGGTTACAACACTGTCTGATTGCAAATTATCATTTTTTTACATTCTGGTCTCAAAAAAACGTTTTTGATTATAAATAGCCAAATAATTTAAAAACATTCTTAACAATAAATTAACACAATGTTACTCATATAATTATGATTTATTATTTTTATGAGCACAGATTAAAATAATTGTAGTATTACTTAACTTATTATATGGTATCATCATCAACCCATATACTGTCCCAGTGCTGGTCACAGTTCTCCTCTCAGAATAGGTAGGTAGACTATAGCCTAATTCCTAATTAGGCTATAGTCCACCACACTTGTATTATTGTAAGTATGGTATTGTATTAATAGAGGGATTTCCTTTACACATGTCAAAATCATAATTTAATCATCACCGTTTGGTACATTTGTACCTAATATCATATACATATGTATATACTGGGTACATACATGTTAAGTCACATGGCAGTTATAATAATAATTCATAACTATATTATTATAAATTATTAATATTATTATGTTGTTAATAACTATATTAGTCATGTTAACTCAGTTTTTAATAAAATTAAAGCGACTATCGATATCTCGACACGGCCCGTTGCACATTAAAACATTTTTTATAGACGCGTACGATATAATATACCTATCTATTTGCAATTTTTTGCAAGAGGAAGCACTTATTATGTAAGCACGTTAATTTTAATGTTTTTACCCATAAATGAAAAAGTTAATTGTTCTGTTTTGCTAAATATACCTTTATTGCTTGGGCAAGAGATATATTAATTAGATCTAATTGTGTTAATGTATCATTATTATGAGCCGACACGTGTATTTAAAAATAACACCAAATTTTTTTGAGGCTTAATAAGAATAAAGTGTTTCAAATTATTTTGTAAGTATTAAGTAACAAAAAGTTCGTTTGATAGCTGTTTGTAGCGATACAGTGATTGCAAACGAAAATGTTTTGTAAGTTTACGCACGGGTATTGCATATTACAAGAGATTGCCTTCCTTAGTGGTACAATGTATACCTTAAGCAATATTGCGATAATTTTCAGAGTTACCTATCAACTAAGTAAGTACACTATACGTGCTTCATGTTGAATACAAAAATACTTTTATCAATAGCATTGTACAGAGGCCAGCACCCACAATCTATCAAATTTCTTTGATTGATTTTCAACTTTAATACAAAACAACAAGGTTCATATTTAATAGAGAAAACTTTGACAGTTTTGGATAGGTTGACCTGCTGGCGTCTGTACCTACATGCGAAACATAATTGTCAGTGTAAAATAAATACAGTTTACGAACGTCTATTATTATGTCTATATAAACTATACTCTATAAACTAATATAATAAAGCTGAAGTTTATTTGAACACGCGAATCTCTGGAACTACCAGTCGAATTTGAAAAAATAATTTTGCTTTGATATCCCAATTCTTGAGGAAGGTCACGGTCTATTTACCATCATGCTACGACCCCAGCCAAGAAGGAGCCAAGAAGCGCGGGGGTGAAACTGCGGAGCACAGCTAGTTATGTACACAAAGTGCAAATCCAAGATCTATTTTTCAGGCTTAAAATGGCTACATTTAGCAATTCCTTTGATATCAATTCATTTGGAGAACTAAAGCAGCTCTTTATTAGTTGTTTTTTGTATTTTAAGGTTCATCAAAAGCATCCTTTTTAGCTCAGCGGGTTTTATAACAGGTTCTACATATAATTATCTAGATTGAATATGTATAATCTATTACATATTTTCACACCAATTTCCCAAGCAAATTTATTATTTTTATTTCATTTATTTTAATTAATAATATATTTAACCAACCCATTTTTCTATACGACTGTATAGAAAAATATTAATAATAATATATAATTTTGTTGTTTATGTTACCCCAATATCTTCGGCGATTGAGAACCGATTATGATGTTTCTTTTTTATCTGAACGAATATAAATAGGGTAGTTCCTAGTTACTCCCTTATAAATTTGGTTGGTGTATGATTATCTATTTTACACACCACAAAATACTTAAGAGTCGGGTTTCTTTTTCTACAAAGTTATTGTCTGTCTTTTTTTTTTACCAAATATCCATGTCAAAACGTGGTCAAAACACATGAAATAATGATGAAATTATATTTATTTTCTGTAAATAACTAGATCTTTTAAAGACAATTTTTCAATTTTTAATGCTAGATGGCGCCGGCATTTCCTAACTGACGACCTCTGAAAAGAAACACCGAAAAACTCAGAATCAGGGTCTCTTTAAATTACCTATATCAAATATGTGAGTGTCACAATGTAGGGAAATGTCTGAAATGGCCTTTTGAAGAAAGAGCCACAGCGGCTATGAGTATGACCATAAATACCAGCTGTGCTCACGCTTAAGATTATAACAAAGATAAACATCGTAGCAAGATAACGTCGAAAGACCATTCGACAAACTAAAGGAAATTACTACAGTATTTTTTTTTACGGTTTTTGTATAATAAGAACATTTTAATACATACAACTTGTCAAACTACATTTTCTGGTCTATTATGAATCTTTGTTTAACTTCCTAATCTTTTCATAAAGTTCTATTATTAGTAGTAAGAACATTATCTACTGTAACTACTGTTTTCTTTTGTATAGCTACTCATCTCCACGACTCATTATGTAAATCAAAGATTACACTAATGATTACAATAAATATATATGTATAAGCAGGTTGTTAACGAAGTTTGTACATATACTGCTAAAAAATATAAACTGGTTATTTTAGTCTAGAACATCTTCCTTGTAAAAAATTTACTGTCTCGTACAAAGACAAGCGTCGCTAGTGCTTGTTCATTATTAAACGTAAATAACAGAACATAATCTGCTCAGTATGTATTGAAATTAGACCAATACGTTCAAATTTTCCAATTATGTAGGTAGGTTATTTTTGATACCCTGCACGGTGGATCAGACCGGTATAGAAAATATTATAAAATAAAACTGATCCCCCAGGGTATCAAATATGGGGGTATCCGTCCGGAATAACTCGTTTTTCTTCGAAATGGCTATTGTTTCGCTTCGTTGTGTGCATCATTTATTAGATACATATTGTACCCTTCATAATAGTATTCATACAGCTCAATATCATTAAATACATGTTACTGTGTGTTACAATTATGGCTAGTCTTATTTTACGAAAAGAATATTACATATACCACATTGAAACTATGAGCTAACTTAATCCACCTGAAATATAAACAATTTTACGTTCCCGATTTAACTGTCGAAATTTAAATTAAATTAAATTTATTTATTTCTTAAATTGTGGTACTGGTACTCCACAACTCGTGACGAAAGAAAATGAGTCATACCTTCAGTATAAATCTTTACTTTGATCTAGTGTCTACGCGTTCGTTCATTCGTATGTATAAGTAAATCATGGTCTATGACAATGTCAAGAACGTTAAGGACCAGTATAATTACTTGTGATAGAGCTATTAGTAACGGGTCATGATTTATTTAAGTACCTACTCGTATTTATTATGTCATTGTGTTTATTATTGCTTTTATCATTGCCGCGTTTTTCCCTTGGTTGCATAGGACTTGTCAAGTGTTTTTATTTTCATTACTTTAATGTTGGGGCTAATATTTTCTCCTCAACGCTGCTATATATTCCTAGAGTTCTTTTTATTACATTAAACTTGTGGTAAAGACAAACCCTAGTGGTTATATTGTGTAAAAGTTAATAATACAGAATCAATTTTTGTAAAGATTCTAAAATATTTTGTTATAAAAAAATACACCAACACAAAAACAAGTATTGAATAACTTTATAATTTGTCGAAAAGGAGAAATATAAACACACCCTGAAAGTAATTATGAGTGTGACTCGAGCTCAACAGTTTTCCGTGACATACTGCACCTAAGTTCATTGTAGTTTAAAATTCCAATCACGTATTATAAAGTGCGAGAGGACAATTCAATGGCAACCGGCGACTAATAACCGGTTGCGATTACTGTCAGATACGCACAACATAAACATAAACACTGTTACGGAAGTAATACACTTCCGCGCACACTTCCGAAGATATTTCTCTAAAGTCAATGCCATATTTTGATCTCACGTTTTAAGTCCAAATCCGGTAAATTTAATAAAAACAAAGTTTAATTCCGTCACCCATCCACAGATTGACCGCGGCTAGCGCAGCTTAATTGACCTTCAAGGTTAAGCTGCACTAGCCGCGGTCAGTCTATGGATGGGTGACCATACTTAACATACCGAGACCCCTCCCTGCCTCGAAGTAAAGCCGTCGGTCACGGCTGTCATGCGAACACCTATGACAATCATTAGTTGTATTCAGAATCCCAAAAAGCCTGACAACCTGTCTATCCTCAGGCTATACTATGGCTATTGCCCAGAAATTGAGTTGCGGAGGTCTGATGGTAGTCGCTTTGTATAAAATACTGATATTCAGCCGCATCTGGTTAGACTGGCAACTTTTAAATCTGTTTCGTATTTAGTGCATTTTTATTCAAAAGTAAATATAAGCATTGATTGACTTAGCTATAGCCTAGAGATATGACCATGTTCATATCTCTAGGCTATCTATCAGGCTCAAGTTGGAATCCAAGTTACTTCTGACTTCAAAAAGTAGGTAATTATGATTTCAAAAAGTCACGATATAAATGTTTCTCGAACCTGCCTGATATTTTCTCCACAGCGTGTGAAGTCTGCCAACCCGCATTTGGCCAGCGTGGTCGATTATAACCCCTTTTATTCTAAGAGTCCACACCGTCATGGAACAGTTAATCAATCAAATTAGCCTATCGCAGTCCACTGCTGGACATAAGCCGCTTCTCCGCCTTCCGCATCCAGTGAGCCATCTGGGACAGTAATAATATGGATCAAATCCAGCTACTCGTACAAATACATTCAATTCCCTAAATTGTACTCACAGAGCGACTACCAGCTCTTTACAACGTTGGATGCATAAATCACATACTTAAATGTAAATTTTTACTTTTTACTACTTTTTTTATTGTGACCTGTTTCAATGTCAATCAGTCATAAACTCGTATGCGGTAGAACCTCTATCTGAGTGACTGTAACTGAGAGTACCCTTGATAATGATTTACATAAAATAAAATTATAATAATTGACAGCTCAATTGCTCAGTAGCTAAACGATCCGCTAATCCGCTACTGGTCGTGGATTCAATTTCCGCATATAACAAAACTGGCTGTTGCTCGCTGTTTCACTCGCATCCCAAAGGACCTGTCCTTCTGCAAATTCTAATCTATCTCTGTACCAAATTTCATGAAAATCAGTGCAGCAGTTTAGGCGTGAAAGAGTAACAGACACGAGTTACTTTCACATTTATAACATTAGTAGGGATAAGGTAGGGATTAGTAGGGAAATAGGGATATTGGATTGACCTAGTGTTTACGTGTGTGAGGATTTGAGCATAGGAGACAACTAATACGGTAACGCACCTAATGCGGACATATGTATAGGGTTTTACTAAACATAAATATCATCAATTAAATTTATTAAAATTAAAACTTGTTTACAATATAAACAGTGAAGTAACTAGTATATTATATTTTGATTTATACAAAACCGAAAATACAATTATAGCATATTCATGTTATAATTGTATTTTTAGTGTTTATATGAATATGCATCAGTTGCATGTTTTTTAAAATAGACAACAATTAAAATAGTATAAATAATTATTATTACAATGTCATAGACTAGTTAATAGAAAAAATATGTCCTCGTGTTATATTCATAACCTTGTTTTAAATTCGGTAAAAGGAGTTTATTGTATTAAGTTTTTAATTATCCAACCTGCGTGTGCATATATGGACCCGAAATATAATTTAAAAAACAATTTTGCAAAAACGAATATTACGAATAAGATTTGATCACTCTAATTGATTTTAGCACCAAAGTGAAGGTAACCAAATAACCACTTTACATTGAAAAACTTAATTTAGAGTTTTCTACGATAGTAGGATCTACAAGAAGACTTTAAGTCATGCACAATTTTATCAGACGTATTTGTACATGGTATTGGTTACTTCAACTTGTAAATTCGAGTATCTAGGTGTTTTGCACAAAATAAATAAGTGTCAGTAGCATCATTTCGTCAACCTTGGCGACTTCTAGGTACGTAAAAAATGTTTGAACTTATTTATTTTTCAATTTAGCTACTCCTTTATTATAGATCGATGTCAGTGGCAAGTATGTTTAGTTAACAAGTGCTAATGAATTTAAAGATACCCCATAAGTAAATACTTTATATTTTTCATCAACTGTCCCACTGCTGGGTATATAAACATGAGAGGAGTCATATACCCCAGCACACCGCACCAAGTGCCGATTGACAGACTTAATACACCGCGACGTGCCGGCAAGAAATTCTATCCGCCCGTGCAGATTTCCTCGCGATGGTTTCCTTCTCCGTTTTAAGAGACTAATCATCTTTTTTATTACACACTGCACTATGTAGTTATTTATTCACATGGTTTATTTACATGGTATTTATTCTTTGGTTCTATTTTGTTCCGTATTAGGATACAATAAATGAAAATGAAGACCGACTGTATCTTATTCTTTGGTTAAAATAAATATCACATCCGTAATTTATTCGGATTCGGATTGATTGATTTTCAACTTTAACATATAACAATAAGGTTCATATTCAATTGGGAAAAAAGCAGTGATAGCCTAGCGGTATGACCATTGGACTGCCATGTTGAAGGTCTCGAGTTCGAACCCAAGGCACGGACCTCTGACTTTTGGAATCATGTGCGTATTAATAATTAATTATCACTGGCTTAAACGGTGAAGGAAAACATCGTGAGGAAACCTGCATACCTGAGAGATTTTTCTCGACGGTTTGTGAAGTCTGCCAACCCGCACTAGGCCAGCGTGGTGGACTATAGCCTAATCCCTCTCAATTTGAGAGGAGACCCGTGCCCAGCAGTGGGACAGTATATGGGTTGATGATGATTCAATTGGGAAAACTTGACAGTTTTGGATAGCTTGACCTGCTGGCGTCTGTACCTATACCAACAATACTGATAACATGACAACAGGACCATCCAAGTAATTCTTCTTAGCTATTAGATAACTCATTATTTTTACGATTTCTGTGTTTAGTTTCGTTTCATAAGCATGATGTGGTCTCCTGTAAGTGAAGGAGTCTCTTTGTTGGAGATCCTTAAATAAATAAATAAATAACCGAAAACTGAAATATAGAAATGCAAATAAATATAAAAGTGCAAATCTCGAGTCGTATACTCGAGATTTGCACTTCTGCAGAAGGACAGATAAAAATACAGGTATATGTATATAAAAATATGCATGTGGATATGAACATTACAATTAGATATTGTCTAGATTAGTGTTTGTTTTTCGTCGCCATTGCCGCAAGATCCGTTCACTTGTCGCGCGGTGCAACCTGCAATTTCTAGATGTCGCCCTTCACTCGACGACTGTTGATGCAACTTCGCATGATAATAGGTACACTATCCGACCACTTCGGCTAAATTATACCTTCGAAGCATTACTGCATATACTTTTGGTGTCCTTGTTTTATATTGATGCTAAAATTATTTAGAATGCTGTGTCTTCGTCGTTTTTCGTTTATACAATATATCTGTAGACATATTTAGACATAGAAATAAGACATGGATATTTAAGTTGACCATTTATTGTTTTTTTTTATACATTTAATGGGCAAGGAATAGGTGTTTACCTATATACCTATTTTCTATTGATTCTATTAGAGTAGCACAGAGGGTAGTAAAGATAAAGTCGACACCATTTTTAATATTTGTAGGCATTAGTAGGAATGATCAATTTAAAAAGAAGGAGAATAGCAGTCCTTTTTAAGTACTATTACTGTTGTAATAAAATTTTAAACAACACAGACGCGACGGATAATACTTAAGTACATATAGATAAACTAAACTATAAATAATAATCTGTCATGTTACAGTTAAAGCGTGTCGTTATGTTGAGTAAATTATCGACGTCACGCGTCTCAATAAATGTCGAATCTAGATCAAATATTGATAAGTAAAATCCGTTTCAAATCCATTAAGCACCTAATGTTTACCACAACAAAACGCTAATTACTTTGCAAAAGATCTGTGTGTAAACAATGGTGTCGATTACCGATTAAAGTGTCTACTTCATAATCATTATCATGAATGAACATTGAGCAAATTAAATTCACAGATAAATTGATTCGACTTATCTAAAATCAACAGCAATGTTATCTTACTTACGAAGAAAGCTAGAACACAGCTCATTAACCTATTAACTCATCACAATGCTCAGTAGACGACATTAAAAATTAAGCTCGTCCTGGATCAATATTCTTATTCTTTTCTTCAACTTTAATAATTTTACCGCAAAGTTGTTTATTTATTAAAACCTACATTCCATTACATTAAAACCTATATTACACACGTATATTTCATTTTGGTATATCTTTATTGAAGTACCCTTAATGGTAAAACAAATTGCTTGTCGCTGAGATGAGAATGGTACGAGGAATGATACCAATATGAGGAATGAGTATTTATGAGACAGTTTGCAAGTGGCACCAATTACAGAAAATCTGTGCAGTAATCATCCACATCATCTACATGGTTGGCAGTCCACTACTGTGCGTTTCTCTAGAAACTTTCTGCCTCGCACTACTAAACCATGGAATAAACTGTCGCCTGCAGTATTTCCGGACCAATATGATCTTCAAACCTTCAAGAAAAGAGCGTACTCCCTTTTAAAGACCGGCAACGCGCTTGTGACTCCTCTGGTGTTGCGGGTGTACATGGACGGCGGAAATCGCTTACCATCAGGCGATCCGTCGTTTGCACCCTATCCTATAAAAAAAAATCGCTTGTCATGGTATGGACCTGTGATGCGTAGAAGAACATGTTACCGGGAAGGTGTTGAGCATGAATGTAGATGGATATAAAGCAAGAGGAACACCAAAGAAAAGATGGATGGACTGTTTTCGAAATGATATGGCTACAAAGGAAGTGAATGATGAGATGACTGCTAAAAGAGATGTTTGGAAGAAAAAGACATGCTGCGCCGACCCCAAGTAATTTGGGACAAGGAGGACGATAAATGCTAAAACGAAATGGATTAAGTTATAAGGATTTCTATTTGCTTCATTTTGATTAGGTACGATCTTAAAAACAGTATAGAAGAAGTAGAAGCTGCCATATTTTTCAGTAACTAATTGCATTTGCAGGTCTTCTAAGAACAACAACATGTATTATGGCACAATGTAAATAGATTAACATTATCAGTTATCACTGAGGTCGTGTGGAAATCATTAATTGATTATAAACATTAAGTATAAGTTTATCATGATGATAATGTTGACTATCATGTCATTTATTTAGTTTATTCTTGTGATTTATGCGATTGTATCATCTACAAATAAGTAGTATGCCATTCTAATTAATAAACAACTAAATGAGTATTTTTCACAATTTTCATTAGGATGTTTTACATTTAAATGAAGGCTATTCATAGGGATTTTAGGCAAAATCATAGGTACTATGACCTTTGCACCAGATTTCATTGAAATCAGGTAGTAATGTTTAACATAAAAATACGGAAATTGAAATGCAAATGGGTTTTAAATCATACATTAATTAATAACGAAGATAATTAACGGAAACGTCAGACATCTGAATTAAGTAAACAAACAAAGGCATTATCAATTTATGTAATTAATTGATGCACAGCTGTTTATTCATTTTGATGTAGTTTAGATTAAGGTAATGTAAGATAAAAATATTTCACACGTATTCAAATCACTGAAGCTTTTAATATGTGGTCCATCAGGTTGATACATAATTCATTTAAGTTGTTATATCAATCTATCTATGAAGTCGATCAGAAGCCCAACAGCGGCAATTAATTTACAGTGATTCGGTTTAAGTAATGGATCAATTTGCATTCTTTGACTTCTTTAAAGCCTTTACGTAGATAAAGAAAAGGATTTGACGGTTGGTATATACTAAGTAAGATTCAAATTTGGACAACACAACACACTATAAAAACAGAAATTAAATACACAGACAACCTGTTAAAATTTTATATTCTTTTTATCTAGTAGCTCGTTTAGACATTCCCAGTGTTCCGGGAGAGACGTGTGAATAAATAAAAAGGTCGCTCAACGTACTCTTTCATAGACTACTCGGATATGCAGAGAGGCCTCAGGCAGAGAGACTTGTGTCTAAGGCACCCACTTTCCGTGCTTCCTCCCTTACTATCATCCAATCGTTGGGTTTTGGACATAAAGATTCAAATCTTTCAATGTCCGGAAAAAAAAATATTTTTACGGCCTTAGGAAGTTTAAAAATATCATTGTAACCAATAAGGATGTCAGGAAATGGTACTATCCTTTTAAACAACGCAAAAAATCTTAGCCTCCAAAACTATACTAAGTATACATTTTATTTTGCATCCTAACCAAAAACTGATAACGTATTTGGTCATATTCTTTATTGATGGTATCATAACTATTAACCTCGTCTATTTTAGTGAAACTGACTAATTTAATAATAATGATAATTTGTTATGTTGCTGTTAAAACATAAAAAATACGAAATTCGGAACCATATTTATGTACAAATTATATTTGTGATAAATGAATGGTATATTTTTAAAAGGTCATTGTGTCCCGCTTGTGTGTCTAGGTTAGCGCCAATTATGAACTTGTTGTCCTTTAATCAACATTTAGTAGCCGGCCAAGGAGTATGTTGCTTACTACTCGGTCATTCAATAGGAAGTAAACCGTAGATTTAGGTGTGTTTTTAATTTGACCCTAGAGCCTTGGCCATGCTTTGACAAATGTCATGATCACAACTTACTTCCTTAAAAGTATTGATTTCGCTGCCAAATTACTTTTTGTGTTCGATCTAGTTACTTACTGAGTTACTGTGAACGGCCTCCTGAAGTACACAAGCGTGTCTGGCACATGCACTTAAGATGTTGAGTGCACTCCAGACTTTGCTTATCCGCGATGACACGTTGCAAAAAATATCCGGAATAAACAAACCGTGTAATTCTTGCTATAAACCATGATTGAAGGAAAGAAGGTTCGTTACCGAACTCAGGCTGATATTGAATTTATCAGTGTTACGGAATCAGTCTAGTTTAGAATAGTGCTTCCTTTTGCGTATGTACAGCCGTGGTGATAAATTATACAAATTGTATATAAAACCAAAATAAAAGCTGTGATAGCCTAACAGTAAGACCATTGGACTGCTAAGTCAAAGGTCTCGAGTTCCAATCCAAGACACACCTCTGACTTTTCGAAACTATGTACGTATTAAAAATTAATTATCACTCGCTTAAACGGTGAAGGAAAACATCGAGAGGAAACCTGGATGCCTGAGAGATTTACTCGAAGACGTGTGAAGTCTGCCAACCCGCATTAGGCGTGGTGGACTATGGCCTATTCCCTCTCATTCTGAGACCCGTGCCCAGCAGTGGAATAGTCTATGGAGTGATGATGATGATGACCACTCACTTACGATATCTCAAAAAACCTAAAAACGATAGAATTCAGCAGACAGGTTTCTTACAACGTGTAAGCATATGGAAATTCCCTCTTCATACAAAACCGATATCAATGCAACAGCACGGAACACAGCTAGTAAAATTATAAAGACAATGACATACAATACAAATAACAAAACAATTTATGATTCTAAAAACAAGATCATACGTAGAACAAACGCATCAGAATTGTACATAGGTCCACTGTTTTAATATAATGTGTTTTAAATTAATTTATGTGTCACAAGAATACGCTTTAATAACGACTGCAGGTTACAAGACCTTTCTATTAATAAATGCGTACTTAGAATTATGCATTGGTTATGTAATGCTCACTAGACAAGGTACTTACTTGTAAGACTACGTATTATTTAGGTACCGTAGTACATTACAATAATAGTATATACAGGGTGACTGAAATCAGTTGAAAAACTATACTGTTAACATTTGAATAAACGTAATATTCCGTTGATATTTTGCAACCCCTATTTATAAAGAAGAGTAGTTACCTACTTAGATTCCGATTCTACAATAACTATAGTTCTAAATATTATACTATTGCAACTATAAGTATCGTAATTAAAATTTTCGAATGAATTAAACTTAATTTATCTTCTAAATCTATATGATATAATTACCTGCATCCGTGGCTCGGTCCGTATGTAAGAACCTAGATACTCTGTTAATTCAGGATATATTCTGACTATAATATTTTATCAAATTCCGTTCAGCCATTACGACTTGATTGATTTATTTATATCCGGAATTAAGCTTCATTTATGGAGATTAACAGTAAGATTATCAAACCAAAACGTTGTTTGAGCATTCCATCACTGAATTGAATTAAATTAAACAACGGAAGTCTATGGTACATTATCGTATTAACTCCTCACTACCCATCATATCAAATCTGTTCGTGGAACATGAATCAACCTTCACAAATTTCCCCTGCAATAAGTCTCGTTTTCGTCTAAATGTGCACACAAATCCAAAATAAACAAAGAGATCGCCAAGCACGTGAACTGAATCTATCCCAAAATAAGTCCATAATATCCAAACGTAGTTTTGCTTATCATAGAGACGATAATGTGTTTATGTGTATAAACGTGTATAATAAAAACAATTTATTAAGAATACGAATATCGGAGAATATCTTTAGGACATTAGACGACTTACTTTGAATGGTTAATATTTTAGCGGTTTAAATTTTTCCGTGATCGCTATTGACCGTGAATAACAACACACTAAGGATTATTAGTTTTGCGGAGAGATTGAATTAAAGTATTTATACAGGTCTACCTATGAATTGAAATGAGTTACTAAATAATTCTATTTAGTAACTAATTTGTCTAACGATATTAATTATAGTTTCAATAATAATATGACTGTTGTTAAAAAATCTTTCAAACTACTATCAATATCTGGTTTTAAAACAAACTTCCTACTGAAAGTCTTCTTTAAGTCTTTGTTAGTTTTATGCTTGCTTTTTTTACCCACATGGATACAACACTATGTTTTGACATAAACAACAATCGACGGCGCATTAGAGTTTCAGTACATACATAGTCACCATTCCTTAATATGTTGATGCAACTATTTAAATAACTTTGGTATCTGAAATAGGTTAATCATGCGCGGCTACAATGCTATTGAAACACAATAACAAAATGTTTAATATTATTTCCCAGATAACTATGTGAATACGTATTCAGTTTCGTTACAAAGGAAAATTGTATGGCCATTACAACAATAAGATTATAAGTAGGTCTTAAACACACGAACACGTTCGTTATTATCTCAAAAACTTCATATTACGACATTTTTCAGCTGTGAGTAATTTTTATTGTCAACGTACAATTTTTAAGCGCATCCAATTAAAAAAGATTTAAACAATAAACGGTCGTGCTGTTTTAAATGATGAATAAAGTTTTAAACTCTTCACGGTCGATGATCTGAGCTAGATATAGCTAGATATCACATTGAAGCGCGGCTGCATCTCTAAACGAACTGATCTATTATTGTTAATGTTATTTGCTACGATTGTCAATTGTAAAGTTTTGTTCACAATTCTGGATTAATGTGTTACGCCCTTTACTATTGAATAAAACGTTACGTACCTATACAGTACGGCATTTCGTTGGAATCGTTAAAAATAGAGAATTGGTACCTTACACGGTCAGTAATACCTACTAACTACCTTAAACTAATCCTGTGTTTGGGAATTCCATTCCGTTCCGTGGTTCCATTCCCACAAAACACAAATATTTATGGTGAAATGTTTAGTGTTTGTATTTATATGGGTGAATTTTATGTATTATAAGTATTTATTTACAAAAAAAGTATTATATCCATTGTCTAGTGCCTATAGTACAAGCTCTGCTTAGTTTGGGACTAGATCGTGTTTGTGATTTAAATAACATAACAACTACGGATTAACTCTTGATGAAACATATATGCGTTGTACTGCACAATAATAGTAAACTTTTTAATACTCGGTCTGTCTGGAATTTACAATAAGGCAATATACATAAATACCGCAATAAAGTAATTTGTTTGAAACTAACACTAATTACAGTCGAACACTTTCATGACACAATACAAAAACTGTATCTAGGTACAAAGCTAGGTACTTTCTTATTTCTACTACTGAAATGTATTTTTTTTTACTAGTAATATTAGACGTAGTTTTTGTGTGTGTTTTCACTTTTAATATTATCCAATAGTATTTTCATAATGTTGATGTCGTCAGAAGGGAGCCCTGACAGTTGGTCTCATTGTGTGAATCGACAGTGACAGTTCAATGTTAACAGTCCGGAGGGTCGAAAAGTTCACGTCGCGATCCATCGGTTAAGGGCAAGCCCATTGCCAGATTTTCTACAAGGCCAAACGGTTTAGTACGGCCGTATAATTTCCCGGTATATATTCGTTTTTCTTAAAGAGATTTTACTAAAGTATAATTTTATGTAAATGTGTGTCGCAGTTTCGTTCTCGTGAAAGTTTAAAGCCCTTGCCTAAAAAAATATTATTCAAAATCCTAATCGTGATCCCTTGAGATTATGGGTTATATTTTTTACGAAAATTACAGTTTATAAGCTTTATAGTGTAGATTTAGTGCTGAGTAAGTAATATAGTGTGATATAGCTAGAATTAAAAAGAACAAATACAGTAGTGATCATATTTATTTAAAAACTGGCCGTGCCCCGCGAATTTACATTTTTTTTCAAATCCAACTGTAGGTCTATAGGGATAGTTTTAGAGATTAACGCGTTCAAAAAAAGAAACAAACAAAAACTGTTCAGCTTTATTATGTTATATAGATGGGATACACGTACTGAGGAAGCTACACAATTGGTAAATACAGAGATGATCACAATGACTTGTTATATATCCTACGTAGAAATAAAAACTCTGTGCAATAAAATAAATATCTATAATAATTTCTCAAATGGCCGGCTATAATGATTTATCTTAATATTAGTCCAATGTTTATAAATATACTACCATGATATAATCCTATTAGTAAGTACTTTAAGTTAGTTTTATTATGTAACTTCATATTATAATTATGTATTCTGTGCTGTGCCCTATAACAGGGTTTCATGTTGAATCAAACCTAGTTTATATAACACCGAAATGTACACATGAAAGCAATAAATACTTTGACTTTGACTTTGACTTATATTAATAGAAACATTAATATAATTTTAATTAATTGATTAGTGATACAATTCATTAAAATTATATTAATGTTTCTATAATTAGCATAGATCGTTAAGAGATTTACGTACATATGATAATGCTATAATTGTTAACAAATGAATATTGATAATTTTATAAAACCTTCATAAGAAATAGCTTAACACAATCATTTCTTACGAAAATTACATAAAAAGTTGCAGCTACTGAACTACTTCTTTTTATACCACCTTATTATTTTGAAATAAAACTACTTTTTACGGATTTTATCGCGTATATTGATATTATTAATTCGGGATTAATAATATCTATATACGCGATAAAATCCGTAAAAAGTAGTTTCGGACCCTTTACAGCGTCCATGGTCACGGGTAGACTCTTAAATCCGTAAAAAGTAGTTTTATTTCAATGTATAATATTCGCGTAAATGTCAGAAATCAATACCTTATTATTTATTACACCATCTTTGTCAAAACAGATATTTAATTCGCTGCCTATATACCTAACAAGGTACGCTGCGCTAGTCGCGCCCCAGTCTGTGGAGGGGTTTAATACATCGAGACCCCTCCGTGCCTCGGAGACACGTAAAGCCGTTGGTCCAGGTTGTTATACGAACACCTATAACAATCTTCAGTGGTAGTCAGAAGCACCAAAAACCCGAAACTGGGTTGCAAAGATCTGATGGTCATTGTTTCGTGTAAAATACAACCGCATCTGGTTAGACTAAAAGCCGACCCTAAAATAGTTGGGAAAAGGCTCGAAGAAAGAGATACCTACCTAACTATTTTTTCGACCATACTTCTTAGTTCTACCTTTTGCTGACAAACAAGCATTTTAATAGTTCTTGACTAAAAGATAGATAGTGCATATGCTTGTATTAACTGTAACTGTATCATCAACGCCTTCCTCCTACAATTTATGTGTGTAACAGTAAAACTATACCTAAAAAAATCATGTAAGGAATAATGCGTAATGTCAGTACGTGTTAGAGTGAGTAACCAGAACAGTGACCGAGTGGCAGCAGGATCGTCGAATCAGCTTCATTGAGTACGTTCACTTCCGGAGAGGTCCCCCAACGCAGACGCGGGCGTGTCGCCACACCGCTGTACTCGTACAACACCAAATTATGCCAATTATTAGCACCAACACCAGTTTTACTAACATAGGCTTAAGTTTCTGTATATACTAACACATTTTGTAATATTATAATATATATGTTAGTCTGTAAGGTATGTATCTATGGGCCAAAGTAGCCTGATAATAAAGAGTTATTATTATTATTATTATTATTATAACTCTGCAAAAATGTATTGGAATAAAGGGATTGGAGTGTATTTCAGTACATTTTTGCAAACTTATGGCCATAGTTGGAACTGAAAAATGTCGTTTTAGAAAATATAATACAGATGTATTGTACAGAGGCCAGCACATCAAGCTACCACAATCTGTCAAATTTATTTCATTGATTTTAAACTTTAATACAAAATGATAAGGTTCGTATTCAATTGGGAAACTTTGACAGTTTTGGATGGCTTGGCTTGACCTGCTGGCGTCTGGGGGTCTACTCCCTAAGCACGAAGTCCGTAGTTTCGACCTTAGTTACGGGCGTTTCCTAATCCGTATCACCTACGGATGGATGATTCGTTCGGGGCCCGAACTAAGAATGAATGACAACACAATTTGACATTTGTCCCTACCCTCGATGTGTTTTTACCCGTTCGAAAAATTTAATTTGACACTTGTTTTATCGGACTCCGAAGTTTCGGAGAACTTTCAAACGGCTCGTAACTTCGTTAACGGAGATAGGGAGTAGTCCCTCTGTACCTATGTTAGTTAATTAATTCAATAGCTTTTTAAAGCTACGATTTGCTTGCAAATGTCAAAAGATTATTTTATGTGTCTGAAAAAATATGAACGTAATTTTTTTTTTAATTATATTGACATACCAGACAGAGACGCAATAACTACACGGAAGCTGTTTCCTAACCAAAACAGATGAAAGACGTGATAAATAAGTGATAGGTTCACTTTCAGTTCTCTTAATGTTTACAACATGTGTATACAATTTTTTACCCCATTTACAACGCTGTATTGCACATGGCCATCTTTTTGATCAGGTGACTTTTTCAGTTACACGTGGTCCATTTCCTATCTGACCTCATCGGGGCCGTTAGAGAAACCAGATTTCCGCAGTATCAAGTAGTTTACTGATAAACATTTCCCTACTTAGGTTTCTGTAGAAAAAACTACGAAATGGTCGAACCAAGTTGGTATGTTCATCAAGTCAACTTCGATATGGGAAAATGACATAACTCACAGTATTTTCGGTAATTTGAACTAAATTAATTGTAATTTTATCACTACATACTGGGTATAGGACAAAGTCGCTTTCTCTGTCCCTATATCCCTATGTATGCTTAAATCTTTAAAACTACGCAACGGATTTTGATGCGGTTTTTTTTAATAGATAGAGTGATTGAAATATATAATCCTTCCTCAGGTTTATATGTATAATACATGTATTTTATTAGTACATTGCACCCGTGCGAAACGGGGGCGGGTCGCTATAAATATATAAAACGTTAACCAAAAAAGAAGAATTTGAAATGCCAAGTTAAAAAAAAAAATAAAAAAAAATAATCGATAACTTTTATTAAGGATCCATATTTAATTTCAATATCTAATATTATTTGCATAAATAATGTAAACCTTTGGAATAACCACTTTAATAAAATGTACATCAGTGATACCCTGGTAACTGACACTTTTCGGTGCACTACTTAATACTTGATTCACTTGTGCAATACTGCATGAACATCGATATATAATTTATGAAAGATGTTTGTTGATTTCCAGGAAAACCAAAACGCGAAATTTGACATAATAAATCAATCCCCCATCAAGGAACTGCATATTGAGTTGAAATTTTGGTTTTCTTTATTTCCTTATATCAAAAAAACACGACGAATCCTTATACTTAAGGTATCCACAAAACCCAGAACACTCAGCAAAGGCTACCAAAAACAAAGGAAGAAAGACTCGCTACTCTACGTCATACCAATTATAGTTTCGAAAATAACACGCAATGTTCTAAAGGATTTAACGACTGCGTACTCGTATAATGCAAATTGCAACGATGAACTGAACTATCACGTTACACATGAAATCATCTTACTTCTCCTACGTACGTAAGTAAATTTAATTTAACAGGTCACTAGTTGGGTTAAGATGATCACTAATTCAATACAGAGGTGGCGATTAGAGTGGAACCGTCACAGATTACAACATTTTTTTAACTCCACCAGGAAACTGGCCTATCTGTTAGGTGATTTAATGAGGTTTTTATACGGTACATTGATTGAAAAGTTCTTTCTGAGACAGTTCGATATCCTATACGTCGCGCGCCAGTCACCTTAGAAAATTGTAATCACCGGATTTGGTTGTAGCAATTTGCAATTGAATAATATTGCAACAGTGCCTGAGAAAAACATAAAACTAGAAAGCAGGTCATTGTCAACAGATGTACTAGAAGCTAACTGATAATATAAATGCATGTGTGCATTATGTATCATTTAAGTGAAATATTATTCTTGTGCATTTTCCCACAGTCATGGTCATCAACTTAATTATGTAAAATTTTAATTGTCATTTAAGCTATATCCCCTATTTAAACAGGTATTTTCTGCAATTCAGGTGATTAGTAAAATAATATTATAATACTACTTCACTAATCACCTCATTACTGAAAATACCTGCTATAGTCCAGGAACTTAGTGCTCAAACACTATATAAACAAAGAAATACATGATTTAGAAATACTTAGTATCTGATATTAGAGACACGACAATATTTTGTTTATATATATAGCGTTTGTAACACGAGTTTAAAAAAAGACTTAAAGCTACTAAGGTAACATAAACAACCTTCTGAACTACTTTCAACCTTACAAAATATCTGGTTTTAGGTGCAAATTAAACAATCTTTATGCTAATCACACACCAAGAAATATAAATATTCATAAAATTACCTTTAATTAAGATTCAAATAAATTTCAATTATAGGTAACATGATTTCTAAATTAATGAAGCTTGCACGAGGAACTCTTTTGGGCATCGCAGACAATAGTTAGACAATGTAGAATCATTGCAAGGCCAACGCGATTCCTATCAGGAGATTAATCAAGTGCTTAAAGTCACATGCATAAACTTCCGTACAAATCAGGTATTCAAATGGCACACAAGTGATATTCGCGTATCAATGTTAAAATCTATGTTCTGTATTCGTCGTTCTTTCTTTTCTGGTGCAGTAGGTTCCGGCTATATTTATGTAAAGCACAATGCTTGAGAGCCCGAAACTGTATCACAGTATGTACCTACTGCTAGTGGTAAGAACGCCATGGTTAATAAACAGAAGTCAACCATTTCCTACAGAGCCTAAATAAAAAATGCTGGAATTGATAGTTTAAATAAATAATACGTGTCTGAAACCAATGAACCTTGAAAGGCCAAAATTTTGGAAAGGCACTAATAGGCAGGTACCTAACGCGATAGAAAATTTTTAGACCAAAGCTTATCAAATGTAATGAATTAAACTTTATAATATTTAGTCACGAATTCCTATTCCATTTCCTCTGCATGACTATTAGTCGCCAATTATAAAAACATTGTTTAAAATTGGAAGTATAACTAATAACAAATGTAGTAATTAACATTTCGAGTAACTTTCGGGCCGGCTCTAAATAAGATTCGTTTGATTAACACTTATTCGGCACGCAGCATACCAAGGTTAACACTAGCAGTGGCAAAGTTTAGACAAGCATACGTAACTATTGCATGAAAAGCAATTCGTTCGCTGTGCTAAGTCAGCCATGCAAATCGCGATAAACGTAATCGATATGCCCTCCGGCCTTGGCCCCGAATGCAGTCCGCTGTCCACGAGATGAAGAATAATGTTTAAACGGATGACGCCTCTCCAGTATATGTTGTAAAACTACACACGCAATCTATGTTACGTCAGACGTAACACTGAAATGGATTTATCCTATTAGACCTAGAACAATAACCCGCAAAGGTTACAGCTTCGGGTTAGGAACAAACCTTGATCGCGGTCTACTCTTCATTCTTGGTCAAAAGAGGTCCAAACAAAACCTCTTAAATTATGGTAAGATTACGAAATTTCAGATCGTCTAGTTAGGTAACTAGGTACCTATTTTGATTATTCAGTTTCAGTTCAGGTTAACGTACATAAATACACTGCTCCTTATTTTGTGGCCTTGGTATGTACGAACGAATGGTCTCAATTTTTCTACCTAACTATCATGCATATACATGAGTATTAGATAGAAAAATTAGAGCTCACATCCTAAAAAATTTTAATACTCGGTATACCTGCGAATGACGAGACGTCACTACTTCATATGTGTATTTCCGATCAAAGGATAAGTTTAGAGATACTGTATTAGACAGTTAGTAGGAGCAGTTATTAGCAGATTAAAGTTAAGGAGAGTCACAATTGCACTCGCACAGTTAAGCAGACTATATTGAATTACCTTGTGTGTGTTATCATGATAATTAGAATTAATTACAATCAATTAACAATATAACGTGTTGTGTAGTGCAAGAATTTGCATATAAAGGTATTGCAAATACTAACATATTCATTGGTTCTATTATTCTGAATGAAGACATTAACGATGCTAAAATGAACATTGATTCTGCACTAGGTCATTGGTTATGGTTCCAATGATGTGAAGATCATTGTCAAGGCGCCGGCGGCGGCGGGTGCGCATGTATTCATTAATTGCGATGCGCGCGCGAAATGCTCGCGAGAAAAGCACGTGTAGCGTCAAACAGGCGCACGCGACCCGAGACGAGAACTGATGTTCTCTTCTCTTAGTAATTTAAGAATTAATTTTGTACCCGAGGCAAGTCGATATTACAGATTTTCCTTTGACGCTTTTTCAATTAAAATCGAAGTTTGCGGGCTTTTATGACAATCTTTCAATAGATTAGTCTGATTATAATTGTGACGGTTCCATAGTTATATAAAAGTCACTGTCTCTAATAAAAAAATATCGAGGTATGTAGGTACGTGGAAATGCCTTGTCGGCTAGGAGTTTTCAGAAAATTCATATTCAAATTCAAATAATTTATTTTGCGACATACGGGTATTGTAGACATAGTTCTTAAGAATAGGTACAGAGTATCACCATATTCAACCATCAAGTGGCATGCAAAATTAGACATACTTTCAAAATCAAAATATCAATTATGTGAATGATCATAATAAATAGGTATTCCATCATTAACCCCTTTTAAAAATATAAATAAATCAGTTAAAAGAAATGTCAAGTTAATATTTAAAAAATAAAATAAATGTTAAGTTATTATTGTCAAGTTAATTTTAAATTATTCAAGTTATTAAATGTTAACCTATGATTACAATACTTGCCATGATTAAATTATAAAGAAATGTCAATGATCAGAGTACAATATTCCATTACTTAAATATTCATTAATTGAGTAGTAAGAGTTTTTAATTAATAATGATTTTATTTTATTTTTGAATAGATTAATATCTGAAATCTTTAGTATTGTTTTAAGCAAGTGATTATAGATACGCGGGGCCATGCAAAATATACTTTTGTTTAACAGTGCTGTTTTATTTCCAGGATAGGCTATGTTGTAGTTACGTCTTCTGCTATTTAAGTTTTCGTATAGGTACATATGTGTCTTAACAAATAATACAACTGCTAGTATATACATGCACGGCAATGTTAAAATATTCAAGTCTATGAAATACTGTCTACAGCTATCAGTCTGTTTTAAATTACATATAGCCCGTACGCATCTCTTTTGGGCCCTAAATGCCATTTCTTTGTCTGTAGAGTTGCCCCAGAACATAACGCCATACTTTAAGAGTGGAGCAACATACCCATGGTAAGCTGTTAGTACAGAGGCTTTGCTCACTGTTTTCCTAAGCATATACAGCGCATACGAGTACGTGCTGATTCTTTTACACAACGATTCTATATGTTGTTTCCAGTTTAAATGCTCATCTATATTCAAACCCAAAAATTTTGTAATACCAATTTCTACAATTTTATTATTCGAATAATTAATGTCCATATCTGTTAATTTATAAACTTTATTTCTAAATGTCATAAAGTTCGTTTTACTAATGTTAATGTTAAGATTATTTAATGTCAGCCAATTAATAATATATTATGTATTGTCAAATTAATCTCATGTTCTATTTGGGATTTATCATGTCCAGTGAATATAATTGTACTGGCATCAGCAAATAATACGGAGTCGTGCTTCGTCATTTTAGGTAGGTCATTTAGAATCTACTGACCAGTTCGAAAATGAAATTTCTATAGTATTTTCTTGTTCAATGTCTACTACATTCAAATATGTAATATACCCCTCTTGCGACTAGCTGTCGATTCTGTAGCACTGCTGCAATACAGCCTTGATTCGCCGGAAGCAGTTTCTCCTAACAACACTATATTAATTATAGACATATCTGTTCATATGTGTTCTATTTATAATTATTTATCTACTCGTAGAAAAATATATAGCCCAAGATAAAGTTACGGAACTAGATTCGATTGATTTGAACAGGTCGGTATTAAATGACGCCGAGGGATAATATGATTCGTGCAACAAAGATACTCAAGCATATATTTGTTGGTACAAAGATTAATTAATCTTGTATATCGACCGTACAGTGGGAGAATTGGATGCTCGGATTACATGTTCATGATAAATTTTTTCCTTCTATAATTAGATACCACATACCTACATACGTGATTATTTCGATGAATTAAGTACGAAGTAATAATGGTATTGTTGGGACTTAAAATAATACGGAAAATCACTTGAATGTATCCTGCTAGAATACATTCAAGTGATTTTCCGTATTATTTTAAGTTTTCATTGTCATAATAAGTTTAGATCGAATGTAATAGGAGGCTAGTCTATTGCCATTAACCGGACATAAAACCAAACTCCGAGCTGCTACTGGGAATTTTATAAAAATACTCAATAATACTTTGCTCGACCACCTTTCTAATGAAACAGTTAAAATGCAATTGAGTGTTTGGCTCTATTAATAATAAATATTTGGGACATGTTTACATAACACCATCTAGCCCCAAACTAAGCATAACTGGTACTATGGGTACCAGATAATGGATAATTTTTTTGTAAATAGACACTTATAATACATAAAAAACACCCAGACAAACACAAACACGTTCATCACATAAATATTGTGTCTTGTGAGAATCGAACCACGACTTCGTGATCAGCACTCCGACACTCGAACCAATGAATATGAAAAATATATAGTTTCGGTCTCCAGTTCGAACCCAAGGCACGCACCTCTGACTTTTCTAATTCATGTGCGTATTAATAATTAATTATCACTCGCTTAAACGGTGAAGGAAAACATCGTGTGGAAACCTGCATACCTTAGAGATTTTTCTCGACGGTTTTTGAAGTCTGCCAACCCGCACTAGGCCAGCGTGGTGGACTATAGCCTAATCCCTCTCAATATAAGAGGAGACCCGTGCCCAGCAGTGGGACAGTATATGGGTTGATGATGATATAGTTTCAGGTGCAATTAACTTTGATAGCTTATGGACTATTGTCTTTATTTCCAGTAATCCCAACCCAGGGGACGAACAAGGAGAAGAGTCGGGCGATATCACCCGTGGAAGACGACGGCCCAGACGTCGTGTCCACCGTGATCGGCAAATACGGTCGCTGGCAACTGCTCATGACGTTCTTACTGTCTCTGTTCTCGTTACCCTGCACCTTCCACATCTACCTGCCTACTTTTACTGTAAGTGAATTCATTTAGCATACCGTCAGGCCTGTATTCCCAGAAGGGTTACGTTAGCCGTACCTCTATAGTTTGCTGGTTACATTTATTTATGAAGATTTAAAAGAGTAAAGGGAGAATTTAAGGTCCCTTTAGCAACGACACTAGGCATTGAAAGTTGGTAGGATTACCGCTTCGTAACCCTATGCTTTCAATACAAACTCTTTTTCTAAAGTAAAGTGAACGATCTGGGAACATCGCATCTTAAAGATGCGATTGGAAAGAGCTTAGGGATGACAGAAGTTTTGTAAGTAATAAAAAGTATATCCTATATAGATAGGGTACACTTACACACAATGTACACACGTACAATACTTATTCCGGAGTGTATATCATTGAGAGTTTTACTACTATAATAATGCTATTTTGTACTCGATTTCTGGGATTGCCACACTTGCAAGTTGCATGCAAACACAATGGCTGGTATGCACAAAAAAACGGTTTACTGTTGTTAGTGTGTTGTAACTTCATTTGGTGAATGGCGGCCCGATTAAGGTAGACATACTAATAAATAAAATTTGCATATAACCGACTTTGGTGTAAATATTTATTTTTTACATTATTTTCAGGCCAAAGCGACAAATTTCTGGTGTCGGAAGCCAGAGAATCTATCGAGCTTGTCCTTGGTGGAGTGGATAAATTATAGCCAGCCTGTAGACAGTTGCTCTGTACGGATACTAAGCAGCAGCGTGACTGCAGAAAGTATACTGAACCACACCGCCCCCCTCTTAGATTCCTTCCAAAAATGCACAGAATGGGACTATGATAGGTCGGAAGTGTTTAGCACGATAATTACGGAGTGGGATTTGGTATGTGACAAAGCTCATCTCACAAGCTTAGCTGAAGTTATGTTTTTAATTGGCGTTGGTGTTGGTGGAGTCGTCGGAGGATGGATATCTGACAGGTATTTTTTTTAAATACATATGCATTTCAGACTTTATTTGACTCCCGATATGAACTTTATAACTATTGTCATTAGGTACTGCAGAATTGTTCACTTAACTTGAATAAAATTAGCCTTCTCCGGCAGTCGGTTAAATAGACAATGGACCTTATAAATACAAGTTATGCATTGTTAAATAACTAGTGAAAATTGTTTTATTGCTTATTGTAATTTCAGTGGCCTTTATTTTACAATTTTGAATTAAAAGCGTATCTACCTACATCCTCACACCTCTATTATACAATCCAATGTCAGAATTTAATGAAAACGTGCGATGTTAACACAAATTTATTTTTTCATGACAAATGGCATGTTTTTTAACAATAAACGTTATATACGAACACACATAAGTATGAAAATCATTTCAAACCTTATACACTTAAGCACTACAAGGTTTTTTTTAAATTATTTCCTTCCGTCCTTTATTCTGGAGGGTTAGGCAGAAGACAATTCTACATCCACAATCAGCGGTGATGAATATTTAAGGTTCGGTGTTGGTAATGAGACATTTTACCTATTATATGTCTAAGAACTGACGCAAATATATATATGATTGATTTTTCCTATTTTAGACTCCTTAGTTCGCAATTATAAATTATCTATTTTATCGTGAATTCCAGATTCGGCCGCAAACGCATATTGATGAGCATGATGGTTGCGCAGAGCTCGCTGGCCATCCTGTCTCTACTGGTGCGTTCCTTCGTGCAATACCTCGTGGTGAGACTGATCATGGGATTCGTCTCTGTCTCCGTGGTGTATGCAGCCTTTGTCCTCTCTGTAGAACTAGTGGGAGGGAAATGGGTGACGATCGCAGGAGTGTGCAACTTCTTCTGGCTACCTCTAGCATACCTCATGGTGACTCTACTGTCCCTGGTCATGCCCAACTGGCGGGACTTGCAGCTGAGCCTGTCTGTACCCGGATGTCTGTTGATTGCATTATGGTAATTATTTCTGTTTTACTTTAATATCTAATACTGCCCGTATAACATTCAGAAAATCAGTGACTCTGTTGGTATACGATAAATAATCAACATATTATTAACACAGCCTATAAAGTAGTAACTATCCATGGTTTGTTACATGTAACGAGTACATGTAGTTCCATTTATGAATGTAAATATTGAAGCTCCGTGATAACTATTCAAGTTTTTTTATTACAGGTTTGTTCTGCCGGAATCACCGCGATGGCTGTTAAGTATGGGGAAGACTCAGGAAGCCAAAGAAATACTGCAGAAAGCTGCGAGATTCAACAAACGTGAATTTCCCGCTGATGTTGACAAACTGTTAATGTTACACAAAACCCAAGACGCGGCTGAAGGGCCCAGTGTCATGATGCTTTTCAGAGGAGTTCTGCGCAAAAGAACAATATGCCTATTCTTATCATGGTTTTGTATGACTATTGCGTACTACGGACTATTGTTGAACATAGGGAACTTCAACTTGGGTAATTTGCATGTAACCTCTATCATCCTAGCGGTGGTAGAAGTGCCGGCGATAGCAATAAGTATCCCCATTCTATTGAAGGCTGGAAGACGGATACCTATATTTACCAGTATGTTGGTATGTGGATTGGCTTGTATCGCTAGCGAGTTGTTCTCGATTGCTTTTGATGACGATTGGATCATGATCGCTTGCCTGATGATCGGAAAGTTTGCCATCGGCTCCACGAACATGATGATGCCGATATTTACCGTGGAACTGTACCCGACGGTGGTGAGGAACCTTGGCGTGGGAGCTAGCCAGATAGCGGCAGGACTTGCTCTTATCTGCATACCGTACTTATGGAGACTGGTGAGAATGAACTTTATACTTTCACTTCCTGTACTTTGTTGATTTGAGATTTAATTATATTTTTCTCGGGGAAATGTTAAGACATCCAATTGCCTACGTTTATTGTGTTAATTACAATTGATATGTGTCTAAAATTGCTTCCTTATGCTTTAAAGGTCTTTCCACAATATTTATTGAGTATACTAATTATTTTAATAATTGTACTGTTTATCTCGACGTGATGTTTTAATTTGCAGACGATGTTAAATGAGCACCTGCCTATGGTGACAATCGCAGCACTAGCTGCTGCTGGTGGTGGTATAGTGCTTCTGCTGCCTGACACCACCCGCTCTGAAGAACAGCCTGTGACGGACAAAAAAAAGTTTGTATTGATTAATATTACTAGCTAGCTTCCAATACAGTATTTTTTCTTTTTAATCGACGAGTAACAAACAGTATTTGCTGGCAGTGCTTCTATGACTGATGGACATATGCATATTGGATTAGCCATCCATGCAATATCTGAGCCGCAACCTGTTGCGTTGAACGCGAGAGGAGAATTTTTTAATTTGTATTGTATATGGAGCGGTTATCCGCAACTCTACAATATAAACTACAATCCTGCGTGCGGATGATGTTGGGATACAAAATTTCATGCAGTTTTATCAGCGTCCCGCCTGTGACATAATTTTGTAGTTAGTTCTCGCCTCGTCTTAGCCAGTAATATTGAGTAGCGCGCATGTTAGGTTGAATGTCTCTTCCCAAACCTCAGTCCCGAAACTTTTTCACTATAAACAGCAGGCCGTCCATTCAATTGGATCTATAATAGTGATCCTAGGTATACAGTTTTCAACCTAAGAACGTTATAATTAAGTGCTCTATTTAGTCTAATACTTGACAAACTAGTAAAAAAGTTGCAAGTGAAGTATATAATATATTACATTCGTGATAATCTATATAATTATGAATGTTAAAAATATAAGTTAATAAAGATGTAGATGTAGAAATTGTTTTTAACCTTATGTAAACCAAACGAAAGAGCCTAGCTCCCACAACACAGGGAATCCTAGTGTGGGATCTAGGGCTTCAATCCACTTTTTGTAACCATTTGAGACAATAAATTATTATTATTAAGTTTTCAACATCTTTAATACTATGCGTGTACAGTGAATTAGTAAAGGAAAATGCAGGAATATAAACGTCGCGAAGTCCCGATCGAACTAAGAAAAACCGGTCATAATTTATCGTAAACACTAGACTCGTTGTAAGACATATGCAGGTACTATATTATGCCAATGTATGCCAAACTAAACATCAGGTCAGACAACTACTTTAGGTACTTTTAAATGTGGAATGCTAATTTTGAGTCGTGTTCTAAAATTTCGATAAACAGTAATAACGTTGAATGCCATATTTGGCATTCAACGTATTTATTTTATATTTTTTTTATATTATTATCTATTTAATATTTTAAATAAATAAATATTTTGGGACATTTTAGTCCCAAACTAAGCAAAGATCCAAAAATTCTAATGTGGACCAAAATTTTACATTTCAAAAAAAGGAAAGAAAAACATGTAGTATCGGAGGACTTATGGCATGTGCAACTGTGCATCTATGGCATCATTTCACGTAATTCCCGTAGCTCTTGTGGTTACTGTGATCATCTATCCTCTTGCAAGTTAATATATTGTCAGTATCCACCTAAATCCCTGTGACCTTTGTAATAATCCTACCGAGACGTTAAAAATAATAAATAAATATTTGGGACACTACACAGCCTATTCTTAAACTAAGCAGTCACATCTAGTCTTAAACTAAGCAGAGCTTGTACTAAGGGTACTAGACAATGGATATAATAGTTATATACTTTTTTTGTAAATACGTATTAGAAACACCACGATAAACACAAACACTTGTGTAAACACAAACATAACATAAATATTGGTGTCTTGTAAGAATCGAACCCACGACCTCGTCAGCAGTCCGATATTCGAACCACTAGACTACAGGACCATAGGAGATAGCATCATCATAGGAAAGGACTATGACGCTCATATTAACTAGTAAAAAAAAATTAGAGCACTTATGTGAAAGTAACGAGGAATTACATCCTCTATTAAGAAACTGAGAATTTGTCCTATCTGTAGCAGCCCACGCGCGTCTATGTGCGCGCGCCGCTTTACTGAGCTGTGACTGACTGCGCATATATTTATAACCTCGGTATTGTTATACCAAACGCCGGCAGAAGGCGCTGCGGAGCGTTGTGTTATTGCGAATGGATCTGATTGGCTGTTGTAAATAGTTAAACCTTCAATATTGTAACTACATATAAGTCCCAAAATGTGTATAATAAAGGTGCTAGTAATAAACAATATATAATTCGTATTCATCAAACACTGTTTTATTCCAACTCGCTAAAGTGGTGACCCCGACGTGATTTGCAATGGATGAGGCAGCAAAACTAAAACAAGAAATCGCCGGTATCGCGCTTTCCATGCGTGTTCCACCGTTTTGGCGTGACAAGCCAAGACTGTGGTTCATCACATTTGAAGCAGCTGTCAGTGATCTCAAAAAGAGTGACGCTCAGAAAGCCCAGATGGTTATAGCTCAATTACCCAAGGAGGATATCGAACAAATTTGCGATTTGCTCACCGACCCACCCGCAGACCGTCCCTACACTGCAATTAAGGAACGCCTAATCTCAGTCTACGAAGAATCCGACAGCAAACAACTGCAAAAGCTTTTGTCAGATATGGAGTTGGGTGACCAAAAACCAAGTCAACTACTTCGTCGCATGCGTAACTTAGCACATAACAAGGTTCCAGACAATACACTGCGAATGATGTGGGTGAACCTGCTACCGTCACACGTGAGATCGGTACTTGCAGTCAGCGACACCATCAGCAAGGACACCGCGTTGGATGAACTAGCTAAAATGGCAGACAAAATGATCGAGCAAACGTCCGAGGTATCCGCTGTGGCTACAAGCATCGCATCTGTCGACAACACTCAAGCCCAAAATAATATGCAGTACATAGTTGAAGAAATTCGGAAGTTACAGTTGGAGGTTGCAGAGCTCAAGAATAATAACTGCCGATGCATGCACACAGCACCTCCATGTCATCAGTATTACCGTCAGGACCGCTCAAGAACGCGATTCCGTTCGCACTCAAGGAACTACAGATCTCGCTCAACTACTCCGTCACCGTATTGCTTCTATCATAGAAAATTTGGCAAAAATGCAAGGCATTGCACAACTCCATGCAGTTTCAATAAGGATAATACGGAAAACTAAAGGAGGCATTAGCAGTGGCGGAACCTAATGTCGACAGCAAATCATATCGCCTTTTCATTACAGACAAGAAATCAAACTTAACATTTTTAGTGGACACTGGCGCAAACATATCTGTGATACCGAAGAAAAAAGGAATTCGTGCGACCCCGCTACCATTCAAGCTTTACGCCGCCAACAATTCAGTAATACCGACATATGGTGAAAAAACATTAGACGTCAACTTGGGACTTCGTCGTTCCTACAAATGGAAGTTTGTTGTTGCCGCAGTTAGCAAGCCAATACTTGGAGCAGATTTTCTTGGTTACCATAACCTACTAGTCGACTTAAGGAACGAACAGCTGATTGACAACACAACCAAGCTCACCTCGAAGGCATACGGCTATTACACAAGTATTCCTACAATACGCAGCATCGACCTACAACAAACGTTCCATGACATACTGGCTGAATTTCCTGGAGTCATTCGCTTGTCATCAATGAAACTCAACCCGAAGCACAACGTCGAGCACTTCATTGAAACTACTGGTCCACCAATCCATTCTCGAGCACGACCAATACCACCACATCGTTACGAAAATGTGAAGAGAGAGTTCGAAAATATGATGAGTCAAGGTCTATGCCGTCCCAGCAAAAGTTCCTGGTCCAGTCCACTTCACGTCGTTCCAAAAAAGAATGGAGATCTTCGGGTATGTGGCGATTACAGACGGCTCAACTCAGTCACTAAGCCCGACCGCTACCCCATCCCACGAATAAAAGACTTCACATACCAACTCGCCGGCAAGCAAGTCTTCTCCACTCTCGACTTGAACAGAGCATATGCGCAATTACCCGTACGTGAAGAAGATATAGAGAAGACAGCAATAATAACTCCATTCGGATTATATGAATTCCCACGCATGTGCCCTGGATTAAAAAATGCTGGACAAACCTTCCAGAGGTTTATACATGAGGTTCTCCGTGGCCTTGATTTCGTGTACCCCTTCGTCGACGATTTGTTACTAGCGGCAGAAGATGAAGATTCTGCTCGGAAAAATCTCAGAATTGTACTGCAACGTCTAGAAGAATATGGCATCACCATCAACCCTGCTAAATGTGTATTTGCGAAGAGAGAACTGACATTTCTCGGGTACTGCGTATCACCTGAAGGCATTAAACCACCAGCAGAAAAGGTTAAAGTGATTAGCGACTACCCAAAACCGAAGAATATTGAAGAATTAAGACGTTTTCTCGGTATGATTAACTATTACCGGGAAAACATACCGAACGCCGCGGCGACGCAAGCACCACTACATATGTACTTACATAATACGCACACAAAGAAACATGATAAGACAGAAATAATATGGAACAAAGAAACATCTCAAGCTTTCGAAGATTGCAAGAAATGTATTCAAGAAGCAGCTTACTTAGCACATCCACAACACTCTGTCCCTCTCGGTTTAATGTGTGACGCATCGGACAAATGCGCAGGTGCTGTTTTACAACAACAAGTTGACGACAAGTGGCAACCGCTCGGGTACTTTTCTAAGAAATTCACCCCAGCACAGCAAAAGTATTCTACGTTTGACCGGGAATTGCAAGCCATATACTTAGCAATGAAGCACTTCAGAAAGTTGTTTGAAGGTCGCGAGTTGATTGTATACACGGACCACAAACCGCTCACATACGCACTGCAGAAAGTATCATCGGACTCTGAAACACCCCGCCGCAGCAGACAGTTATTATTCATTAGTGAATTTACTAATGACATACGTCACATCAGCGGATTGGATAACGTTGTCGCCGACGCGTTATCGCGCATTGAAACAATCACATGTCCTACTCCCATCGACTATGACTCACTCGCACGTGCACAACAAAATGATGAAACAATAACAGAACTACTTCGCCAATCGAGTATTCCGTTACGCAAGATAACATTACCTGGGATGACGCATGCTATCTACTGTGAAACGTCAACACAAAACATGCGCCCTTATTTACCGAAACAATTCCGGCTTGAAGCATTTAATGTTATACACAGCCTCAGCCACCCTGGTATTCGGACGTCAAGGAAATTACTGCAAGAAAGATACTTCTGGCCTTCTATGAACATCGACGTCAAGAAATGGGTGAAATCATGCATACAGTGTCAGCGTTCAAAAATAAGCCGGCATACAGCAAGTGCAGTATCAGACTTTGAACCATCGCAACGCTTTGAACATCTACATGTAGATATCGTCGGCCCGCTACGCACATCAATTCAAGGACATCGTTACGTCATCACCATGATCGACCGGGCGACGCGCTGGCCTGAAGCATACGCCGCGTTTGACATATCAGCTGATACTGTTGCAAGGATTGTGTATGAGGGCTGGATAACGCGATTCGGATGTCCAGCACGAATGACCACAGACCAGGGCCGACAATTTGAAAGCAGTCTATTCAACGCATTAACAAAATTACTCGGCATCCAGCGTATTCATACTACACCGTATCACCCTCAAAGCAATGGGATGATCGAGCGGTGGCATCGTTGCATGAAAACTGCACTTATGGCACGCCTAAGTACTACCACCTGGACTGATGAGTTGCCTACTGTGCTACTGGGACTACGTGCTGCGATACGGAATGACAGCGGAGTCAGTGCCGCACAGCTCACCTACGGTCACACTCTCAAACTACCAGGAGATTTTTTCGTACCGTCGAAGCCAGACTCCATGGATTACAGCTATGTTGAAAAGCTACGAACATCTATCAACACCTTTCGGCAAGCATTAACACAGTCACGCAGTAACAACCGTACCGTGTTCGTGCCTCAGAACTTACAAACCTGTAAAGAAGTGTTCGTGAGAATTGACGCAGTCAAGAAACCACTGCAACCACCATACGACGGACCGTACGCAGTGATTAGCCGAAGCAAAAAAACATTCACTGTCCAGTTGCCGGGACGACAAGCCGTAATATCAGTGGACCGGCTAAAGCCTGCATTCTCCATTCCATGCACTGATGACGCACAAGACAATACTGGCGTGAAGACTGACGTTCCTGCAAGCATCATCACGGAGCGCACCTCGCGCTCGGGTCGTGTCATAAGGCAGCCGGTACGCTTCGCTTGAGGGGGAGCCCTGTAGCAGCCCACGCGCGTCTATGTGCGCGCGCCGCTTTACTGAGCTGTGACTGACTGCGCATATATTTATAACCTCGGTATTGTTATACCAAACGCCGGCAGAAGGCGCTGCGGAGCGTTGTGTTATTGCGAATGGATCTGATTGGCTGTTGTAAATAGTTAAACCTTCAATATTGTAACTACATATAAGTCCCAAAATGTGTATAATAAAGGTGCTAGTAATAAACAATATATAATTCGTATTCATCAAACACTGTTTTATTCCAACTCGCTAAATATAATATAAATAAAGCAAGGTTGTGTCTTAGTAATTGAGTTGAGCCCTGTGCCTCAGGAGCTAGAACGAGGTCGAGGTCAAGGCGTGAATAAACCATGTGTCCCTTGAGGTTACTTTGTAATTTCCGTACCTAGATGAAGTAAACAAGAAAGATCCTTCCGTTAATGACACGACTCCTAGCGCCATCTACACTGAAAAGCAAGTAACATAAAGTTGTGTTTTGTTCTCAGGCCGGCGTTTGACAGCAACTCACCTTGCAACGGAACGTTCACCATCACTGACGACAGAGGGCACTAGCATCAGCACCAAATAAAAGAATATGATAATATTTATTTCCCAGTGGGGGAGTAAGTAGAGAATATAGTTTGTACATAGTGCAATGGACAGTGAATAGTGAGAATTTTTCGAATTTAATATCTAATTGTAAGTAGAATGTATAATGAATGAGTAATGATCACAGATAGAAGTGCTAATACCATTAGATGAGACTTCTATATGTAGGTCTATCATAATAAATGAGTATTGTAGATAATATACTTGTAAGAAATTAATAGAATAAGACAAGAGTCTATTTAGTAATAATTCTAAACTAATCAACCGTAGTGCTCTGCCTCTGAGCATTAGCAATATTTTTATTATTAATTAATTACCTAAAATTATTAACTACTAAATGACTTCCCAAAAATATCAATTATTAATGTCGATTAAAATAGATATCAATATAACATTACAGTCGAAAGTTACACAATTAGTAGTACTAGTAATATAGAAAAAACTGAACGTTAACCAGAAATTAATGTCACTTTAATTAGGTAACTCAATTACCCTAAATAGTGACAATTATAAATTAAATTCAATTTGTCTTTGAAATAATAACTAGCTATGTAAAGTTTAACAGAAACAAATGTCATTCTGTAATGTTTGCAAACATATAAACCATATAGACTGACATGTAGCAGTAATTACTACATACGGTATTATTCATAAAAATATAAAACATCTTAAAAATAATGTAGGTATTATGTCTTGTTTTCACACGTGATATTTTGTGACAGACGATAGGAGACCAAACCACATTAAAGATACAGGATATTTTATTAGACGTTTTATGAATTAGATCCTATAAATTGTTTAAAGCTGCACTTTGAAATCTTCCAATATCTTCTCATTATTTTAAAAGAAAGAATAATACTTACTACATAGGCATAATTATGACTATGTAGTTTTAACAATCGTATACAATTATAAAATAAGGCCTATCTTGTATATAATTATGATTTTCTCATCTCCAAAAGCTACTTGTTTCTCTTTTCAGCTCCAAAAGTGAAAAAAATCGAGTCTTTAGCTTATTTAGTAAATTGGGTAGTAAAATACGTAGATACCTACTCATAACATTTGCATTTTAAAATGCTATAAAATATAATCTTATTAGTTTACAATACACATTAAACAGTACGGAATGAGTGATGGCAATGACCGTACGAACCTTACTGTAACCATAATTTATATGCACGTTACGTTAACCTTAAATGTTAAATGACCAACTGTAAAGTTATTATATTAACAGCATGACCATATATAATTAATTTACATAATATTTCCTATTTATATTCTGTTATAACTTACCTGCTACCTTTTTTGAAACGCTAACTTCTGCAGGAATTTTCTTTGGTATTAACGTATGTGGCTTGTTAAAAAACGTAATACATTTGACATTATTATACCTTCTGGGTCGTCTCCCGCAATCGGTTGATAAATCGAGCTTAAGAATCAGACAGGAAGTATCCCGTACCTAAATGTTAACATATGTGGATTTAAAAACCGTGACAGGTGTGTGAAATAAATGTTAAACGTTTGACGAATTTGCGATTATTCTTATAAAGAAACTGCGTTAAGTTTGGGTTGAGTAGGTAATTTATCAACGATAAAACTTTTCTTTTTATGTACTCTTTACTATATATATATATTACTTACTTAATAGCTTAACCAATAATAATCTTATATGTATATTTATCTAAATTAATTTTAAGGAAAATACTTGTACATTTCTTTATTTTTAATATAAGTGTATAGCTACATTTTGTTGTACAGTTCTTAAAATATAATTAGGAAATTATGTACCTGTATTACTTACCAATTAGATTATTTATTATCATAACATTAAGTAATTTATGTAGTCTAGTATACCTTAGAACATAGACCTATTAACGAGATATTAATAGATTCCTGTTACCTAACGTAAAAATACCATCAGTAGACATAAATGAAATGTTCATTAATGTTTGGCTTCTGTACTTATTTAATAAAATAAATGACTATGTCTCTATAAAACACTCGAGTCGTTGAATTATTTTAATACAATCAATCACAATTCTGTAGGTATCTAATAATTCGAAAATTTGTGTAATTGTCCGTTCCCAATATAACATTAACATTGAAGCTAATTGATACGATATACTTAATATAATGGAATAAACAAGTGTAGATATATTACATAAAACTTGTAACTATGCCAGAAGAGTGCCGCAATGCTGAAGAATTGCCTCTACGAGTGGCGGTCACCGCGAGGCTTCATGTGGTCGTGCACACAAACTGACGGGTGCTGCACAGTATGGTATTAGACGGGACATTGACTCCTCCGTCTAGGGCAGCGCGGCGTTCCCTTAGTCGCCATTACAAAATGTCGGTAACGGTGACGAGCCTGCACAGGCGTCATGACAAACGTGACTAGCGTGCGGATGAGCTGTCCCTATAGATACATGTGGACATTTTAAAGACAGATATTTAACGCTTTAATTATGACTGACACCTCTTTACATACACTCACGCCTTTTTCCCATAGGGGTAGGCAGAAACTAAAGAACGCCACTTGCTACGATTCTTGCATACTTCTTTCGCTTCGACCACATTCATACAGTAATCTTGTCATACATACACGCGAGTACTACGCACCTGACCTTTTTGAAGAACCTCACCAATAAGGTCGGTATAAGTTTTTCTAGGGCGTCCCCTCTCGGCGGTTCCACTGACATTCGCCATATAAATCCTTTTTGTTAATCGCCTTTCATCCATTCTTCTCTTTCCACCTCTTTTTCTTACAAAATACCGTTCAATAAATGTCAAAAGATTACGTAGCCAATAAAAAGCGTACTAGTTTATGTTGATACAATGAATACATGTAGTCACGAATTCAAATCTTATCTTATACATTGTATTCTAATTTTCCAATCCCTTCATGTTAAACTTTTGATTTCGTTGAACTCTCAAGGCAAACAATAAACATCTTGCCAAACAACTTATGCATTGAGAAAATTGTTATTACTCACCATCGATACCCTTCGTAACAGAGTATCAATGGGTTATATCTAGTTAATTCTTCTGGTCGTTCACCTGTTGTATACTAACCCAGATGCATCACATTTAGCCGATATGAATATGACCCGTAGCAGGTCCTATTGTGGCGGCAAATAGAATACGTGTCGAATCGGAAAGCCATTGAAAAAGGCGATACAGGACGGATAACGGAGCTGGGCAAGTTACCGACAGCGCTCCGTCGGGTAAGTCAGTCACTAGTACTGGGAATCACCAGTGAAATGGTGTCAGACGTTTAAATGTGTAATATGTATGCGCCGTGTCACAGGAAAGTACCACAGTCATAGACACGTTTCATGGGACAACATGTTACTTCAGTAGGTACTCTGTCAATATGTTGATATATTGAGGAGATCATGGTTAAGTTTTAACTATGCTGAAAAACCGATCTGAAAGGTTAAGCAGCGCTAGCTGCAGTAACTCTGTGGATGGACCATTCTTGACACATCGAGACCACTCCGTGAGCATGCAAAGCCGTTCGTCTCGGTTGTCATGCGATTGCGGAGGTCTGATGGCAGTTGCTTCGTGTAAAAGACTGATATTTAGCCGCATCTGGTGTGACTGGAAGCCGACCCCAATATAGTTGGGAAAAGGTTCGGAGGATGATGACTGTCGATATTATTTGTATACTAGATTAAATAATATATAATAATGGTCTGCGTGTCGGACTGCTGATCACGAGGTCGTGGGTTCGATTCCCACAGAACACAAATATTTATGTGATGAACATTAGTGTTTGTGTTTGTCTGGGTGTTCGTTATATAATTTCAGTATGTATTTACAAAAAAAAGTATATAAATATTATATCCATTGTCTTGTACCCATAGTACAAGCTCTGCTTAGTTTGGGACTAGATGGTGGCGGGTTAAATTGTCCAGGTATATTTATTTATTTATCTTCTAACCTAACCTAACACTTTTGAAGATTAACTGACTTAATCCCATAGAGATACCCAAACACCCAGATGCAGATACCCAAAGATGAGGTCAAAAGTTCATTTTAACTCAAAAGGGGATATAAGACTCTTTTAGAACTATAAAGTATAAACAGGCTAATGCATTTTGTAATTAGTGTATTGTATTGCAATGAATTTATTACAAAACACATAAGGGACGGGCACATTAAGTTGAAGTATTTTAAAAAGAAGATAAATAAGCTAATCTCGTTGTATTATTTTAAAGATCGTTCTACTTTATATCGATCGCACCGTATCCGCCATCATGGTTAATGCTTGTCACACATCCTATACACAACAGTTATCTAATACATATGTATTTACTTAATACACATTCTTACGAGTTACGACACATTTGTTACAAACCATTGGGGATGTCTGCATGGTATTAGCTACAAAATAATCTTTAGCCTTTGGAGTGCCAAAGGCTATAGAGATATGGACTTATCGAACTATTATGTTTTTGGTATGCATTTTCTTGTCAATAACGGAAATAAAGTTAGGAAAGGACGTCTGTGGTCTAGTGGTTCAAGTGTCGGACTGCTGATCTCGAGGTCGTGGGTTCGATTCCCACAAGACAAACATTTATGTGATGAACATAAGTCTTTGTATTTATATGGGTGTTTCTTATTTATTATAAGTATGTATTTATAAAAAAAAGGTATATAAGTATTATATCCATTGTCTAGTACCTACCCACAGTCCAGCTCTGCTTAGTTTGGGACTATATAGTGTTGTGTAAAAACGACCCAAAAATATTTATTTTATCTATTTATTTACCTAATTGGTAGCATTTTGGATGCTCCTTAAGTTTCCGTTCATTAACACATAACATGTTTTCGACTAGAAATATTGGCTTTTCTATCTTTTTTTATGGGAAAAGGGGCAATGATGACTAGATGGTTGCTTTGAGCAGCAACTCCTCTTTGAAATATTTTAAAGAAAGAAGAAATACCTCCTTGATATAAAAGATTTCAGGGTTGACATCCTATTAGCAAAGACCACAATAACACCATTACTTAAGTAAGAAATTGTTATCGACACATGTCAGGAAAACTATGCACTTACCCATTACTAAACCTGGGCCCTCGCGAGAAGATAGGTTTGCGCTAATTTCAGCCTGGATTCTTCTGAAAAGGACTGCGAATCATATGAATAATGAATGCATTGATGAATCAACTTCTGAACACCGTGAATAAAATATTTCAAAAGAACTATAAATTGATAAGTCAACTTTTTTGAACATACTGGATCAAATCTTCCAAAAAACTATACTTAAGACGTTTTGACAATACAAGTTACATCAAAATGATTCATTCGTTACATTGATATACTTAATGTATCGCGTATTAATAAAGACTATCTTTTGCATTATTTTACTGCCTAGTCTATTCTGTCTTTTTGCAGTAACGTAGAGTATGGCACTGCTTCAGCCTCCCAGTCAATGAAGCGGATCACTTACGTGAAATATCAAATCCATCAATGAACAGAAAGAAACAACATTTATTCGGACAAAGCCAATGAGACATTGGCTTTGTCTTAATAAATGTTGCTGAATGTGAATAAATGTTGTGTTGACAAATAAAATTAAGGAAAAATAAAAGTAGGTACAAAAAAGGATCGATTTAAAAATTACTTAAGTGATAATGTTGGGTCAATGTATGGTATTGTCTCATGGCTAGACCAAATACAGCCTGTTATAGTCGTGACGATTTTCACGGATCCCATGGCTATAACTATAGGGCAAGTAAAGGAAAGTTCCGTTTTTGGTCGGTACGAGCCTGACATACCCTACCGCGTCCCCGGGTGGCGGATGATCCATGAGAATTTGCCGTACTATAGAAAAACCTGGGCTTGACCAAATGGGTCTCCAAATCAGCAAATGTCAAACAAAATTCCTTGACAAAACCGAGGCAGCATCAGTAAAGCCCTGAAAGCGCTATTGTATTCACCTATAGAGCACTGCAAGCCTTTTGGGTACACAATGATTTTGTTTATGTATTTTAAAATATAATAATTTCTACTATGAACACTGAATGTTCAAACAACAATTCTATAATTTTCTGAAGTAAATGATTTGTTACTATTACAGTAGTTATCTCGTTAACAACAAGGATACAATTAATTTATAACGTCTACGCCGACTTTCCTCTAACACACAAGTTTCCAACATCGGAAAATTAAATCGGGCTTATAATGTGTAGCGCGCACGCTGCGGGGAATGAACTATTATGGACACGGCAACTCTCACTCGGTGTGTTGTGATGCTGCCGATACACTTTCCTGCGACTGCGTGACTCGACTGCGACGCGTGCGCCGATGAAACACCGCACTGATGTAACACACCCCAAATGCATTATCCTGCAACATTACTTCTCTATAGTAAGTGGTCACACTTAAAATAGAGATACATTCCAAAAAAAAAATTCTCAATTCCATCCAAAGGTTTGTCGCGCGAATTGAAAATAGCTTAAGAAACTAATTAGCTACTTTCAACCGTAAATATAGTTAACAATATAGGTAGGTACCTATGTTTATCTATATAGGTAACATACGATATTGATTCTAAACATAGCACCAACGTTGCGCAGTCACATTTAATTCGAGCGAGCAATGTCATTAAACCACTAAACATTAAAAGTAACAATCACGGTGTTGCTACACCTGACATATCGCATGCTGTGAGCTTTAAGATTGAATTACAGTATCTAAGCATGGCATACACCGCTATTGAAAAGAAGAAAAAAAGACATAACTGGATGTCAAAACTGTTAAAATTACTAAAGGAGCGAGTATTATTTCTATTTAATAGCCATTAATGAAAAATAATAAAACAATAGCTGTATCTATAACCAGATGATTTTCGTCAGGTGTACCTTTCCGTGCATTCAACTAATTTATTTGGCAATGTAAGATCAGATGCGCCCGTTATTCATAGCGTGGCAGGACGGGTCAATGAATGACAAAGCTATTAGATATCTTAGGTCATCACTTAAGATATTAACCTGGATCGAGATTACAAATTCTTGGGCTCGTCGCCAATGCAACTTAACAACCGTTGCCTACTCAAAACATTGCTAGATTGCGAACTCGTAAGAAATGTATGTAATCTTATGTGTTGCAGACTTCGTCTTCATTTTTTTTTTCAATCAATGCAATCTATATTAAATTCATAGTTTTATGATAGTTTGAGGTCAATATTTTAATATGACTTATGCAACAGGCCTACAAATGTACGATTTTATTTTTATTTAGATTTATTTCATAAATAAGTTGATCGATATTTAGGTCAGGCTGATACTAGCTAAACCCACTGCTAGGTTACGTCTCTTAAACTCTACAGTCATTTAAATATTTAAGGTGTATGAACACTGTATTATACATACAACTAATTCAAATCTAAGTTAATTTACATAATTGGTCAACTCCACAATTTCGGTATTACGAAAATCTAGAGCACGCTCTGCAAAAATGTCAAGATTATTTAAATAAATATATTTTATATAATATTATATTTACATAATAATTTTATGATGACTGCATGGCGGATATGGTGTGAAATTTAATATTATAACCTTCAACGGTGTCATGAACTACAGAAAACTGCAGCTTACCTACCTACGCGAGTTTATACCAGATCCCTTTACATGATATATATTACTGCGTTTTATCTCCTTCCATATTTATTTTTACTTACCTCAACCTATTTACCCCATCAGGCTGTAATCGGATTGTAGTAAAATGAACTTCCATTTTTAAAAATTTTACCATTGTTTTAAATTACAAATTATTTGAATTTAAGCTCTCAGAGAGAAAAAGTGTCTCTACTATAGGTACAATATGCGTATGAATGATGCTTACCTAATAGATTTGTGCCATTCAATGGCACTAGTGGCATATTTCTAATCCGGTTCGCAACTATAGGGCATCCAACACTGTAGGCGTCAGATCCATGGAAGATCACGCAACATATTTCCACATCTATCTAAGTTTCTTAAAACTAAAATAATTTCAATGAAAATAATGTTATAATTCGTGTTATGAATATAAAAAATCAGAACAATACATTTTTAAATAATTAGATCATTTAGCGGTATCTTCGCGGCCAGCGCAGCCGATTTGTATTGTAGTGCATTTGATTAGGTTCGTGTGGTTTGGGTATGCGTTCACAGTTGGTCACCTTGCAATAAGGTATGGTGGTCGCGTCGGGCGCAGGGCGAGAGTGGGCGACCTCATATAGCTTGCGCGGGAGGCGTTTCCTTTATTTGTTGGTTGTACGCTGCGTGATAGTGACGTGACTCTGCGCAGGACAGTAGTACATCATGCGTGCATTGCTGGTGAGTCTCAGTGCCATGCCCTCACCAAGGGCGGTTACATCATTAACATACCTACCGGTTTTAAATTTATTTCCTTTTTCTCAAAAATATATTTTGAAAGTGACTTTAATTATTTTTTCAAATTATTATTTCCGAGTTCCTTCAAGGCAAAAACAAATATATTATAGTTACTTTTAAATTATTTTATATTAAATTTTGTTTATTTTATTTAATGTAAGTTATTAATTACAAATACATAATAAAAAAAATGAAAATATTTGACGAAAACCTAAATTAACCACTTAGTGCATTCGTGTTTATCATTCTTACTTTTTAATTTTATAATCTTGAACCAGCTTTGCCTTAATAACTACAACCATAATAACAAGTAACGCAAAAAGTAAACTATAAATAAACATGCTCGTACACTAGATACTGTAAGGACACAACATTGTGAAAGTAAGCAGGCAAAATATACTAATGATTATATTATCTAACAACTGGTATGTATATCTTGTCACAACAAGTTCTTGGTTGCATTCAATGAATAATATACAAGTAAATTAATATCTGTGTAGAATTCAGGTCGATCATACAGGCGGCATTCGAAGTATCGATATCGCGGCAACCTTGAAGGCGATCGTGAGGTGACAGAGCACTGCGGTGCTGCCACACGTCCAGTGCCTATTGCTCTAGTAACCTTACAACATTACGATATAAGTACCGCCCTTAATAATTCACAAGGCGGAACTAATTGTTCAGTACTAACACATAATTTGGCAAGTTAGCCGTTGTCATGTTAACAGCTGAATTACGTAAAGCACGCAACTTACTGATAAATGCCTTGCGGGTTACGTTACCACACTGGCCCACTGCTATTAACAGGCTCGGCCACTGGACGTAGATACGGACTTGGATACGCATAACTTGTTCTATTTCAACAGAAATATTAAATTGTGACCGTTCACTGCAAAAAGTATGATTCTAAAACTCACGCGGGTTTACCCAGTATTGATAATAAATCAGTGTTCCGAAATCCTGCCTCGAATTAGTGATTCTATGGGAACTAGTAATCCTTGTGCATTCAATAGTGAGGTGACAGGCATCAATGCCGAGTTGCCGACAAACGTATCTATTAGTGACGTGAAAAATTAATTACTAAAGCTCAAGACCTCGAAATAAAAGTTCAGTTTCACATCGATGTCGACAGAGCATAACACTAAAAGAACTGTTTGTCTAAGATTAGACACGTTTCCATTTTACGGATACACGAAATCCTCGGATAATGCGTAACTAATGGAGCTTTACATCCTATTGTTTTATGCATATACATACTTATACATATAATTATAGCTATTAAGTAACAAATTGATACTAAGTATGCATCAACGGTTGTGATATCCGCTAGCCTTTCGACCCTTTGCTAAACGTCCCCGCCTCTATGAGTTCATCACTTCATTATGTATAATTTAAATGCTACAGTATCCTCCTGCCCTTACTCTTTACTTGGGATGGGTCCAGTCTTTCTCTTCCATACATCTCTATCATCTGTCATCTTATTCGGTACTTCCTTCGTAATCAAATCTTTCACACAATCCATAATATTATTTGAAATGTGGAACTCTTCCTTCATCCATGGAAATCCTTAAAATTACATAACATTACACCATAGAAGGTTGGTATGTCAGACTCTTACTGAAATAAATATGTGCCTCCCTACCTCATGGTCAGGGTCACGGAATTGACGGACATATTTGTGGTCTTGAGCCTCTCACAACCGGTATTAATCCCGAAGTGCGTTAAAATATTAATTAATAATATAATTTATATCAAAATAAGATTGAGTATTATACTATCCATCAACATACTAGCAGGCCTGTATCCCCGAGGGATTAGGCAGTTGGTTAGAAGTTGTACTTAATAAATACAAGTATGTGAACCCTTATAAGAAACATGATATTTTTCTTCAATTCAACGAGATAAAATCAAGTTTTATTCAACTTTCTCACATAGTATACTGCGTACGTATGGCTACCGGACAGTTTTTCATAAATAATTGAATGCCTGCACCAAATAATTAACACCAATAGCTCTTATTTAATGAAGTTTTAAGTGCCTACCTAAGTAAAATGCGAAAACTTTCCGAATTATTTTGTTTCATAATAGGAAAGAAAATCATTAAAAAATAAACAAATCGTACCTTTTATCGCGAACCTTGTTTAATCTTTGCCAATAATTATGATACACATGGAAGTATTGACAGAAGGTGGCAGACTCCGCTTACGCTGCACTTTAATCGTTGTCCACCAATGCATGACGGTTACGATGCACCAAGTTATATGATAAATAAACATGCGAAGATAATTGGGCATTCTCCACACGTAATTATTCAATAACGTATCGAATACCGAGCAGTTTAAGTGCATTTCAATCAGTCTCTTACAAAAGACTTCAACGCGTAGTAGCACCTGCGTCACCCCGCATTAAAACTATTATTTGGAGTTTTGAAGTAACAAATACAAACAGCACAGCAGAAATTGCAACATTGTATTTTAAATACGGAATTAGGTATGTTAGTTTTTATGACTCAATTTCTAGAAGTTTTTAACCAACTTGGAAGTTTATTCGTCTTACAAATATTTAATTTTAATATGATATAGCTTTGTTGTTATGAACTGATTTAGACGATTATTTTCTTTGATAGAATACCTATGTACAGTCAACAAAAGTTGACTGTACATAGGTCTTTACACAGATTGTGATTTAAATAATTACCCGTCAAAGGGTTTGATGTGTAGCAGCTTACAATACCTGGGTTTTGACACATATTGCGTGATACATAATCATACAATCTTTAAAAAAACACGATGTTTAATTAGCTGCCTGTATACTTAACCCTTTTGTCGACCGTACTTAATAAGTACATCAAGTGTTTAAACAGTACCTACATCAGTACATCCCTGAGGATCATCATCGACTGTTAAAAAACACCACAAATTTCTTGAAGTCAGCTTTCATTATCTAAAAGTTACTAACTATTGGTACCATTTATATTCTCAATTTTGTTAAAATATGTACATGTTTCTTCAGATTACTTAACATTTTTTATGCCTAACATTATATTAGTGTGTCAATTAATTAATTAAATATTACCGTGTGGTAACCAGTTTTTGAAAATTGTATAATAATTGAATACTTTCAAAGTAATTAACATTAAAAGTAAAGGCATTCAAACGATCTAAACGTCTGTTATGATATAAAATTTATCGTCTAAATAACATTTTATACGGATTGTCTGAAGCAACCTGACATTTGATAGATAGCATAGCGCAATAATAATTAGGTATTTAGTGTACGTAGAGTATGCCATTCCAATGTAGTTACCTTGACTGGCGGAAGCGTGCGCCCGCGCCGGGCGTCCTTACCACTTTCAGATCATTCCGCTCACACCCTAAACTGAGCTGACATTAAAAAATCTATAATATTCATCATACTTCACAATTGTATCTAACTAAATAGTAGGTTAACTACAATCAAGGAAACAAAGACAAGCGCAACACGAAGAAAATACTATTACCGCTTCCACATCGCCATTGTGTTTTATTTAATCACGCCTCGCAACAAAGAAAATATTTAAAGAGTATGTAGGAGTATGTAGGGTGCATGTTTTGGCTTTAGCTTCCTTGAATAAACACGTAAAATGACAGACTGCTACATCAATGCACGCCCCAAAATTTTAACTGGTAACTTCCTCATATGACATAGGCAATTCAGTAGATTCTGACTGTATCCGTTGACTTAAAGAATTCTTACTGGATAGGTACAGCAAGTATATATACACCTATGAAAAGTTATTTGATGATCTCAGAACTCTGAAATAGGTATGAAAATTCCGTCGTTATGCAATAAATAATTAAATAATTACCTATGCCTAGCCTCTTTTGAAAGTTGATATTTATACCTACCAATGAGAGTCATTATATCACTATACTATGTAAGTAAATTTTCTGTATGAATATTTTACTAAACTATTTTATTACAGTTCATAACGGTTGAAATTGAACCAACCCTAAAGGTACAATGAATGAAATAAAACTACTTACATAATTGGTGGTCGTATTTTATATATATAACGACATTTATTAGATCTTCGGAACCCACTTTCTGGGGAATGAGGATATCCTGCCCTAAGCATAAATTGGTGTCTAGTCGTTTCTGCTTCTGACAACATATAAACAACAAGACAACAAATAGGTGTTCGTGTGACAACCGGGACCGACAGCTTTACGTGCTCTCCTAGGCATGGACGGTTCTCAAAGTGTATAGTAATGGTCACCCATAGACTGATCGTGGCAAGCAAAGCTAAACCTAAGTCAGTTACAAAAGCAGGTTTTCTTATTGTCTAATGTACCTACGCGTCAAAAATTTGTATACAATGAAACAAGTAGAACACACATGGTGTAGTTCACACAATGCACTCCACTTTCGCGACTGTAAACAATCGAGAATTTCCTTATTTTCTATATGCACACCCAATGCGATTTCATAAAAGTGTCGTAGATATGTCAAGCAATCCGTCGATTCATTACCATTGCCGTGGGTTCGTATGAATCGTTCTGCGCATTCTACGTTGGTGGGTTCAATCCCACTAAACCCCATATCATTTAGGTAAGCGAGTTTCATTTAGATAGTGGGACTTAAAGTGCTGCTCTTTGAAGGGTTTATTTCTAAGTAATAACTACGCTAATCTATTTATCTGCAAAGTTAAGCTGTCTTATTAATTGATTAATCGGCATTTCATCTATAGACTAACTGCTTGCCACTGTCAATCTATGGATGGGAGACACCTTAAAATAACTAGAGTCATCGTATATCGAAGAGCACGTTAAGGTGTCGATTCCGGTTGTCATATCACCTACCTATGAAAATTATACCGCATATAAGTAAAATCCAAATAGATTTATCCTTCGCATATCGGTATCTCCCAGAAATTGCGCATTGCGGAGGTCTGTTGGCAGTCGCTTTGAGTAAAATAGATATCTCTGTTTTACAGCCACATTTTAGTTTAGACTGGAAGTCGACTCAACAAGTTGAGAAAAAACATTCTAACTTTTTTATGATTAATGTTCTTTGTGTATCATTAACCCTAGAGAGACTTGCAACAGTTGCAACTTATTTCAGATAAAACAATATTCAATAACTACGACTAGGTACTAATTATAATTTGCGAGTTCTTGTGCTTATCTGGTTGTAAACTTGTCACTGAATGTGTGAACGATACTAAAATTATTTCAAAACGTACATCGATTTCCGAAAGTAGAGTGAGTAAGTACCCAGCCATTTGCATGTTGCGACAATGTTCTTAACTCGTTGAGAGTTACTGTCTCAATAAGCCAAACTACCTTGTACTGCCGACAATTTCACAATAACTATTATTTTATGAATGTAGAAAAGACATAAAAACCATAACCTTATTTATCAAATAAATGGCGTTAACTTATTTCAATTAATTAATCTTAATCTACTTATATAAAACCAGTGACATAATTATAATATATATAAAGTCAATTAGGAGTAGGTATTCGATCCTTGTCTTTACATTGCCTTTACCTCATACTTATTACCTTATCAGTAGAAATTTCCCTACCCTGTATTATGCAATGACCGACAGTGGAATATTTATATTTTCAGTGTTAGATAAAGACTAACTTTAAATACTTATTTAAGCGTACCTACCAATAGACAGCTGAACAGCTACATACATCTTCATCATCTGCTCATACTCATACCCATGTAAATGCCATGTATAGATAAGTAGGTTAAGTGCAGTTGTAGTTAACATAAAACATTTGCATGAGTTACCTACCTACCTAATTACTTCGTTGAATTTACATAAACACTATAATCCGGAGGAAAACCAAATAAATTGAAATAGGTAATAGGCACTAAATTACATCAGACTGAAAAGCAAACAACTGAAAGTTGTTGTGGTTTCAGAAAAATAACTTTCTATGTTGAGTATAAGTAGATTCTATCTATGTGGGTACTTACAATCAAACTTAAAATATTCTGGGTACGTAAGTACATAAACAAGTAGGTGCGTTTAGAAATTGTACAGAGTTGCGTAATCTTATCAAGTACGTAGATAGGCATTTGTACAGCACACAATAGAATAAGAATAAGGCATGCGATTAATATCTACATTAATCGAATAAATGGAGTCAGGTGTTATAAGCTGTATCTACTCGTGAACAAGGTCCACGACTCTGGAAAGTGTGCCGGTTTATTGGTTGCGCTGTACATTCCGAAAACCAAATTGAGCTCGAACAATGTATATTATTTAAAGTCCAGTGCAAAATTTACCACTCGAATTCTTTGCTTATTGAAAAAGGTTACTTTAGATCTCAAATGATGCCACTATCCTGAGAACTACTCTAGACTAGAGAAATGGTCTAGTTATTCTAACTTTGTGGAGTGTTATGGAATGCTATAAAATAACAACCGTATAAAGCGCCTGATTTATGAATATGATGAAATCTTGGTAAACTATTTTCTCTCAACGTATATAAAGTAAAATAATACTCTTGGCTCCCAAGTCCTATACTCAATACATGTGCGGTTGTTGCTCATTTAAATTTTATGTATATTCATGGCGAATTCATAATTGTTTTCTTTTCTTCTATTTCAGATATGTATGCTGTGTGTAATCACAGCTTATGCTCAATATAATGACTCTCCGGCGCCGCCACGACTACAAATACCCGGAGCGATCCCACTCGGTGGAGCTAGACAAGGCGGTTTCAGACAGGGACGCTTGCAAGCTGCTGCAATCGCAGGAGGACCAACTAGAATAAGAAGGCCGGGCTTAGCAAGACCGTCATTTAAGTCTGTAGATGCTTCGCCGCGACCCAGCCTTCAATCACTCGATGAACCAGCGAAACCTGTCACTGAAGAACCAGAAGATGAATTGGAAATCAACACTCCAACTGCTTTCTCGCCTAATTTGTTCTCCACAGCTGAACCTCAAAACGATTACTACGACATAACGACTACTTCTCAACCCAAACCTCCAATAGTTTACAATCCTTCCCCATTTCCACAATCCACACCGTCAACACTTCGGCAACCGCTTGAACCTATTAAGCCTACTCAATACAGACCACTACTGGCCCCACAAGCCTTCAACCCAGTCCGAAATGAACCACTCAACAAGCCGCAACCGGCAAGGCTACAGCCTCTTTCAAGCAGACCCCAAAGGCCTGTGTTTAGACCCGAGCCAAAACCATTCATTGAAGATGACGAAGCACCCATTCAACCTGTAAGACAGTATTCACGACCACAAGAGCCTGTCAACCGTTCACCCCCTAAAGCACCTCAACAAAAATACACTCCATCGCATCAGAGGGAAAAAAAACCTGTAGCTCAGATTATTCGCAAGTACAGAGATGAAAATGAAGATGGCAGCATCACCTGGGGTTTCGAAAACGACGATGGATCCTTCAAGGAAGAAACCATCGGTGTTGATTGCGTCACGCGAGGGAAATACGGGTACGTTGATCCCGATGGATTGAAACGTGAATATAATTACGAAACCGGTATTCCATGTGACAAAGCCAAGGACGAGAAAAACGAGAAAGGTTTCGTAGACTATCAGGAAAATAAGGCTGTTTTACCTAATGGAATTACGATTGATCTCGCCGCAATGGGTAAAAAATCTAAGAGGCCATTCAGATCACCCGTCAATCATTAGGATTTAAGTATATACATAAGAATATTATATTTATTTTAGGAAAAATCTAAATATAAGGACATTTTTCGTTGTCTCGTCATGAAAGTGATATCATCGACATAACATTTCGTCGACTTCTAGTGGTTTTACTTGTGCCAGTGGCGGCATACCATGAGTTGCCACCCGGGGTGGTTTTCTGTTAAGCCCCCAAAGAAAACAGTCAAAATTTAAATGCTATGTTAAACAAACAAAACATTAAATTTTATTAGCATAATATATTATTCAGAACAAATATCTTGGCTAACGAAATGTATAATCTATGCATTTTTTTTTCTTAAGCCAGTTAATTAACAGGTCAAGTAACAAAGTTACAGACACAATACATTTTAAGTAGGTATTGCACTGCAGGCGATATTTCATAATTACCTTATGAAATATCGCCGGAAATAGGGCGGGGACTATCACCCGAGCTAGGCACCCCGAGACCCCGAGGCACCCCTTTACGCCGCCACTGACTTGTGCCTTGAAAACTAAATGAGAGATGAAAATAAATGTGAATACTTTATAACTCTTGTTTCTATTTCCTCACATAATATTTAAGCAGTATTTCAGTTCAATTCGTTTTTTTATAGTGTGAAATATCCTCATGGATAGTCTGCGGCCTACATAAAGTAATGGTCATCTATGGTCAGGGTCGTAACTACTGATTTGAAAGGTTAAACTGCACTAGCCACGGTGAACGTGTGGAAGGGTGACCATTGACATTCCTATTACACCGAGAACCCTCCGTGTCTTGGAGAGCACATAGTCCCAAAGCCTGATAAGCAGTCTATCCTCAGGATATTGGTATTATCCAGAAATTGGGTTGCTTCAAGTAAAATACTGATAATTAGCCACATCCGGTTAGACTCATAGCTGACCCCAATACAATTGGGTAAAAGGCTAAGGTGATGATGGTCAGAGTAGGGGACATTTGACTTGTGATCATTCGCCATGACCTCACCAGAATACATCAGTTTCCACTATTGTGCGCTTATAGCAAAAAGTGCATACCCAAAACAAAAAAATAAAGACAATTGTTTTATTATTTAATAATAATAATAAAAATTCAAGATTATTCTTCTGTTGGTAAATTCCTCAAATCTAATTACCTTATTGATATATAAACTATATAAAAAAGCAGAAAAAATAGTAAGGATATAACTGTTTAATTGTATTGTGATATTAATTTTATATTATCCTAGACATTAAGACACTTTTGACTTGTAAAATAAGTTTATTTATCACAAACTTACAATATTAACTTACAAATAATTTTATTGAGGTACACTTTAATAGGGGCGATTGTTCATGTATGGCTGGGGACGTCTCATAGGAGGAGGCATTCGATTAGGAGGTGTTATAGATATATCCAAATAGTTTCCAATCTGGAACTTTACCTGACCTAATGTTTTGTTATCATCCCCGCCTCGCTGACCTGAACATGTAACCCCAATCTCTCTCATACGATATGTTGGTGATCTCATATCTGGATACACTATAGCAAAGTCAAAGTATGTGCCTTTACGTCTAGTCTCTGGGTTAACTTCTTTAACTAAACCCGTAAGTTCACGAAGCGTGGCGTCCATCCATGTGTATATTTGCAGTTCATTTTGAGGCACATTACCTCTTGCATAATCACCAGGAGAATTATGTCGACCAGTTGAACAGAACACACGAAGTAATAATGGGCAAGTCTGAAAGAAATAAATAGAAATATTAGAGATACAGTATGATCAAAAGATCTTCACAATATACATTATTGCGCGTGTACACATTAGTTATAGTCAAGGTTCTGCCACCATATTATGAAAACAATCATTACCTATTTTACAGTAAGTGATTCAGCACTATGGCATTACATGAACTGACAAACATAAAAATTAAATAACAATAACATTTGTGTACTTACCTTCTCTCTATCCACCGGTTTCTCTGCGGGCTTAACCTCTTCGACTACCATGGACTCCAGTCCTGCCATTTTCATAATAATTTTAACTACTAATGGAACAATCTTATTAAATAACCCTTTAAAAGTTTTTTCAATAATATATTGTCGATGTCTTAGGGGGAGAACAGAAATCAATTATTTTGTACTCAACTCAACTCAGCTCATTTGTTTGACAGTATTTTTGACACTTTTATTCCTGTGATTTGACAAATGACAGCAGCTATATTTAAAAAAATAAAACAAATTTAGTTTGAATTATTATTTTGTCTTTGCACTGCACCACAGAGTTATGCTGTCACTTTTACGTTGTTAAAATGTATTTTTTTGTACCTACTTATGCGTACGAACGAACTCAACTCAGCTCAATCTATCCTTCAGATGGATTGAGTGACTGATACGAACTCTTTCAATGAAAATAATTATGGTGGCAGGGTTAAGTTTTGCAATAGAATCGAAGCGCGTAGACGTGACTGTACAGCTTGATGTGTAGCCGCATTAGAAGTCAAAAGCATAGCACGCTAACAACACCTCAGAAGTTCCGAACAGCGTGCACGCATTCCTATAACACAAACACACACTGCTATGTGGGTAGGAAAAGCCTATTGATGCATCATGCATGACTCTACACGTAATTTTTGTGTGAATCTGGCGGAATTCTTATTACGAACAAGTCTCATAAGTGCTGCCAGCTATATCCGATCTATGAAGGTCCATGCTACGCTTTATTTTTGGAATACGGAAAATCATCTGCCACCGAGGGAAATACCTAGATACTTCTGAATCGTACTGGACCAACTAAAAATAAGCCTATAGTCATTGTCAAGGAATTAGTGACATTCACTACGACGATGACAGGCTATGAGGCTATGATCGGCACAAGTGCACAACCACCTAAGCTTGCTATTCGAGCGAAGGCGCGCGTGGAACTTGGAACTAGCAAATTACTACGCGCGCCATGGTCTATGCTATGCTAGAGTAATTATTTAATATATTTTAATTATCTATGGATAAGATGCTAAGCCTGAATACATTTTGTCTATGATTATACTTGATATTGACAGTGTGACAGTGACAGTAATATTTGACAGCTAAGGAAGGAATCCGATTAATCGATTACTTTTAGAAAATAAAAATAGTCTACGCTGAAACACTGATAATATGCTTTACTGGAGTTAATCACAATTGGAAGTCTGCAAAATAAAAAAGTGCGTTGAGTTTATTAACTAGTTATTAATAATGGCTCATAAAGAGGACGAAGACTCGTTTAGAGAAGACGACGTATACATCAACCCAGAAGATGGAATGCCTAACGTTCACCCAAATATTGCTAATTTAGAACACGAAAGTGATGTGCAAGACGAAGTTGACGATTTCGATGACTTGCCAAAATCTGTAATCGTCACAAACATTCACAGTGAAGTATTTGCTGATGAAAAGTTAAAGAAAGGAATGGAAGATTTATTCCGCACATTTTCGGACAATATTACTTTTCAATGGCTTCGTAGTTTTAAACGCTTGCGTGTAAATTATGACAGTCCTCTAGCTGCAGCTAACGCGCGTGTGCAACTGCATCAGTACCAGTTCCATAACTCGCCGATAAATTGTTACTTTGCGCAACCTGTGACGCCAGTTTCGATAAAGAACCTGAGACCGCCAGCACCCGTAAAGCAGTTTTTGATCTCACCACCATCCAGTCCTCCAGTGGGTTGGGAACCTCGAGAAGAAAATGAACCTTTAGTTAATCATGACCTTTTAGCAGCACTAGCCAGTCTAGCTCCTGGAGAAAGTCATGAACTGCATGCACCTACTCCTACACAGCCTGCTATTGTTGTGCATACTGCTATGACATCAGATCAGAACCCTCTTGTAGCTAAGATACCTCATACTCGTTGTCCAGATTATTGATACAAATGCCTTTTGTCTAGTGACTATGAATTAGAGTAGTAGATATGAATGCTTTTTATTCAATTACATGCCAATTTTGGGGCATGAGAACACTAAGACGTAACAACTTTCTAAAGGTTATCTAAGAATTTAAAGCTCTTGAAACATGAGCTTCAGACTTTCATTTACAATTATAGACTTACAGTAGTTTTGCTTGTTAAAATGGATATTTATTTAACAGAAATTACACATAATTGAATTGGTGCTATGTTTGATCATAGATATATGTAAATAGTTGCTTTTATCCCACTCATCATCTTTACAGATGTTTTAAAAAATATACCAATTACATGTTATTTACTTCATTCAAGTTTATAATACCTGTGATTCAAAAGGCAGATAATTTTGTTTTCAGATTATTTCAATAACAATGTTCAATGACATGCTTTTAATTTCATACTAAGTTAATAGTATCTAACATGTGATTCAGCATTTTTGGAGAATAGTACCTTTAAATAAATAAAACATATCAGGAAAGCAAACTTACAAATGAATAACCCCATAACTATAAGGTGGTTGCTCAAAGAAGTTCTGTGAATAAGTAACAATATACTATATAATTAATTATTAATATTTATCTTGAAACCAACACCTATGTACCTAAAATATGTATTATTTTTATCTAGAATCTGCAGTCACATACCTATTTTAAATAAGTAAACAGTTCTTAATTTGTTATCAGACAATAACCTTTATAATGACAGGTTTAAGTATTTTTCATCAAAACAAAATTAAAATGCAATGTTTTATTACATCCAAGATAGCAATGGCTTGAATTTACTTTTCGAATTTATTAAACTAAGTCATGTTTGGTCATTTATTATATTTCATAATAATATTAAAATGTAGAAGCAGTCATTATACATTATTATTTCAACACATGGGACCTCATGTAGTTATTATATTATGTACAGAAGCCAGCAGGTCAAGATATGCAAAACTGTCAAATTTTCCCAATTGAACATGAACCTTATTGCTTTGTATTAAAGTTGAAAATTTATCACAGAAGCGCTGCGCAGCCGTATGTGGTGGTCTCTGTACATACAAACATGGTATCTTAAATGTTAAACAGATCTGTTTCAACACTTTTTTAGTCCTCTATCTTTTTAGTCTTGTGCTTATGGAACATTTGTTTAATTTGATAAAGCTCTATTAAAAGTTACCATTGATTGATTTTATACTTAAAGCCTTTGCTTCAAATTTACTAAAGATTAATTGTAAATAAATTTAGTAGAATTAGAATTTTGTGATAATATGTTTAAATAATGTTAAAATTGTTGTTCAAGAGTTTATATTTTGGATGGTTCAATTCAAGAGGATATAATTAATTAACCATGTTATGGGAGAAATCCCATTCACAGTATATAGCTCATACTGAATATTTTCAAGTACCTACTACACAATATTATTTAAAAAAAGTAGGTAATACAGCATAATATTTATTCAAAATATGATTTTGTTTTGTTTGTCATAATGAGACAATGACTGTCTTTGGCTCCCAGTTGTATATCACCTCAGCCCTTAGAAAACTAACACACTCCTAAAAGAATTCTGTTGATTTTCTACCATCTTTTGCCAATCTCGCAGACTTCGAAGACTATATAAATTGTCTAAATCTTCTAAAAGCCATAGCCTTATTAAACAATTACTTAAAGAGTTTAACAGCAAATGTATTGAACCATTCAAATACTTAAAAAACCAGAGAAATTAATCTTTTAAAGCTATGTAACTTAATAGAATTAACATTGTTGTAGTTTTTATAAACATTTTACATGTAGAAATTTGGCAAGCTTTTGGAGAGTCGTATCGTTAAAGGTACCATTGTAAAAGTTCCTTGGTTATTTTTAGATCTATTTATTTTAAAAAAATATTGTAAATTGGCACTGCACAAGCACTATTTGCGAGGGCCACATGATATTAGAAATGAACATTTTGTAGTTTATAAGTACATATTATGTACTTGCCTAAGTGTAGGTGAATACAATTATTATTAGTAGGTACCTACCTACTAGAAGCAACAAAAGGTACCAAGTATTTATCGCCATTGTTGTGATTTGGTGACAGGTTCGGCTCAGTTGGTTTCTTACTTAATAAATCAAAAGTTAATTTGTTCGTTTATCTGCCAATTTGCCATTGGACAAAAATATAAGATGACGCTATATTAGTAAAAAGCCAATTAATTTCTTTTCAACAAGTTCTATGAAGATTTATTTGAATGGATTCTCTTCAGTTTTTATATATCTATTAGCACGTAATCAGGTTACGTAATGCAACCTGATTACAGCGCCACCAACCGGGTCCAACTGTGAATCTAAACCATCAAAGGACTCACTCAAACACAGGCAAAAAAATTCATCGATATCGGTATCGGCCGTTTTTGAGTATTAGCGAAACTAAGAAACAGCAATAGATTTTTATATGTGAGAAGATTTCCAATTTCTGACCATGAAACATTGGGTACTATTTCAATCGATCTAATACAAAAACCAACACAATGTTTATAGATCTGAATTAATAAATTGCCGTCTTATTATCATGTTTACTCACTAGTATTAATAATTGTATAACTTATTTTAGTTCTTGACCACAAAAATATTTTTAAGTAAAATAATTGATAATGTATGAAACTGCAAACACTAATACCCTTATAAGTTACCCTGTGACACGTCAGCGTCATATTTCAGTATATGACGCTGACGTGTCACAGTCTATAACAACCTACATACATATTTTCATACAATTTTTAACACGCAGAATTAGAAATTGAAGATTAGACTAATTTAATGTTAACTCGGTTTAATATTTTCACTTTTTTCGTCCACGCCTAAAGTGATTTTGCCATTTATAGTTTAGTTATACCTATTTGACGTCTGTTAGGTTTGAAAGACTACCAAAGAACATAAATTTAGTGGCTCTGATAAACTATATGTATAAGATGACTGAAACTGGTATCGGATCCACTGCCACCATACATCGTAACGTAAAGCTATTATGAATGATTTTAGGATGACCAATTTTCTAACTAATTTTCTTCACTTTGTATTCCTAGGTACTTTATGTATACTTACTACTGTAACGTAACGTGAACTGGCTGCAGAATGTATTTTGAAATCTCAATAATTGTTGTACGGGTCATTAATACCGCCAAGAAAGCAAACGGCATCCTTAAATGATATCGACGAAAAAAAACATTTTCAAAAATCAGATTTTATCACTACCCTCTTGTTTTTTAAAGTTTCGTACTTATTGACCGTTGTTGAACATCGTTACCATTTGTACCTACCTATATGTGTATAGAATCAGGAACAAACAATTGTTTGGGTTTAAAATACACTGAAAAAACAACACATTTAGCATTGTAAAAAAACAAATTTAAAACATTTTTAAAGTCATATAAACTATTAAAATGTAATGTTTAGAATAAAGTTGTATTTTCTCGTCATCAGTCAGGTTGACTTCGAAGAGCCACTATCGGCTTGCCAGGATTGTATTTATTCTTAAATGTTCTATGTGTGGTCGACACCTCTCCTTGTACAGAAAACTTCAGTGTAAAGAGGGATATTTCCCAGTCGAGGATTATTAATATTTACTTATGCTTGTCTTACTGTAATTGTTCATTGTTCATACATCGATGTATCATCTATTGATGTTTTTAATCTCACTGTGATTTTCATTATTGTTTGGTGTAAATATAAAATTATATTGTTTTAAATCAGTCTTTTCATGATAGCAATAAAACCAACTCGATTGATGTACCTATAGTTTAATATCTTATTTGTACATTTTTACAAAATTAGCAATACGAATTTCTTTGTACATTCATTATCACACCTTATCACGAGATTCATAAGCACTAATATCCTATCAACCAAGTGCAATATACATATATTAGCTTAAGTAAAAATAATTATAGTATTTAAAAACTAATAACAAAATATTCTAAAACATGTTTTATATAATCAGGTAGGAACAGCTGCAATCACTTTGGTAATGCTACTAACACGTTAACTTACAAACCTTGTCTTGTAGGTTAAGAAAATACTCTGCCGTAACTTAACATCATGTTAATTTAAGAAGTAGGCCAATGATATTTTGTTCGGTTAGATAACATAAAAAGATAACCCACTTTGATATTTTCTCTACAATAGTAACTGAAAACAATAATTAGATTAGAACCTTTAAATAAAAAATATATTAAACTTTCTTACTCGCGTCTTCTAAAGGAACCATTGATTCAGGAGCTTTATTATCTTCAGAATAAGTTCTATTTCTTTTATTTCCTAAGCAACTGGCGAAGCATGTGTCACCTTTACCAAACCGCTCTCCATCAGCGATAGACTGAGGCATAGGCTGATTCATAGTCTCTGGCAAAAACAAACATAAGAATCCGGAAATAACTGCTAATAGTCCAAAAGTAATGGCAGGGATTTTGGGGTTAAACGAATCTAGTAATGTTATTAATGGAGTTAAAGCGCCAGATAGCCTGGCACACATAGAACCCAGACCGAGTGCAGAATTACGAACAACAGTAGGGAACAATTCTGCTGAGTAGTTGTAAATAATAGCAAAAGAGCCTGCAATGAATAACTTTCCTGCAATCACAATTCCCGTTGATATAGTACTCCCAGCAGGAAGAAAAGTAGCTATGATACATGCTGAACCACCTACTAACATCATAGAACTAATTAGTGGTCTACGACCCCAAATATCAAGAAAATAAATGACTGCAGCATAGCTCGGCAGTTCTACAAAACCTAAAATAGCTGTGATCAAGTATGGGTTTCCTTCTAGTTTACCAGTACTCAATGTTAACCCATAGTACGCAATGGAATTAGCAAACCAACAAAGGCAGACATTCAAAGTTTTGTTTCTTAAATTAGGTGTTCTAAACAGATCTCCGGTACCGGCTGTAGGAGCATCAGATCCTTTCGACGCTTCTGCTCTTCCCCTAGAAACTAATTCTGCTCTGTCCAGCGTACTTTCAGATCTATTACATTTCAAAGCCTTTTCAACTATATCCACTGATTCCTTAGAACGCCCTTGGGCCCATAGCCATCGAGGAGATTCGTCCATGATCCAAATGTGAGGTATGAGTAATAAACTGTGAAGTCCATATATCACTTGGAGTATTTGCCTGTTATCCACAAGAGCTCCCCAACCTGCAACTAGCATAATACCTCCAGCAAACGCAGCTTGGAAAGCGACACCACATGCAGTGCGTTTACTAGCGCCAACTAATTCCATTGTTAAAACGAATCCGGTAATATACGAACCGGCAGATCCAAAGATTCCGTATAAGAAACGAACCACCAAGAAAGACCAATATTCGGGTATAAAGGCGACTAGTACCCCAAACACTAACTGTAGTACGGCGGACCAACAAAATATGGTCTTCCTTCCATACTTATCCGCCATACCCCCCAAAACTACAGCTCCAGTAAAAACTCCCAACATATAAACAGTTTGAGCTAATGCTCCATACCATCTTTGATTGCATACAAGACTCCATTCTATGGCACGTGACGAGGATCTGTATGTCGTGTCGAATACATATTTAGAACAAGTTGTCGTTGCATTATTTTCGTAAATTAGACAGTTGTGGAGGCCGCCGGTAAGCGTTTTAGGTATGGCAGCTAATATTTCTGAAGAGTTCCAATCTGCTATTGACTCATTTGTATCGACGCCATAGACCCAGCACCTTAAAACAAAAAAAAATAGATTTAAAGATAGATTAGATATTATCAACTAAATTTAGGTAGGTACCTCAAGTGTTATAAAACCGAGCCATTCCGCGTATAGTACCAGTTAAATAGTTACATACTACATAGTGTTTATTTGCATAGGTATAGGCTTCGGCATGTAGTTAAATCTTACCTACCGTCTAAAATTAACCAGACGTAAGAGATGTATTAACGGTAGGTTACCTATCAAATCCAAACTTTAGCTCATAATAATCATATTCTATCTTCTTTTGCACTGCATGGCGGTTGTATCGTCGTTACCTTATGTCCTCTTTGATTAGGTAGGTTCTATTGTTTTGTTTTGATGTAATCAAAGAAAATACATCACTGTAGGTGGTACCCCAAAGGTTGTGTTTTCATAGTTAGACTATTAGCTAAATATTCACAGTGTCACTCTCACTCATCCCAAATGAATGACACTTTGAGACACAAAAACATATTAGGTATGTATATGCTTCTCCAAGGTCCAGTCTACCTCTACCTGTACCAAATGCTTCAAAATTAGGTCAGCAAGAAAACGTAACAAACATACACTTATTTACTTACCTAAGCATTTAGAATGGATAAAATATATTTAACTATTATGTACCTACCTATCTAATATAAGATGATTATCTATCAACTCGTTATAATATTTTATAGTAATAGGTACGATACCTCCCGTTTGGCTAGATAGTCAAAATTAGGAATGGCTATACCTAGTGAGCGGTGACGGTAGTTGGAAGAAAGTAGTTTCTTAGCACAATAATTTTCAAATTCCATTCATTTCAACTCATAGGTGCAATACAAACTCTTAATACTTAATTGTTTTATGATAAGTACTAATAGGTATGCCTCATCTAAAGTGTGTGATATCGAGAAGATTCAGTATGGAGGGAGACCATCGAAACTAATAAGTACGTAGATAGAAAAATAAATTGAAATCACATTTTACCTATATAGATCTTAGATCTAACTTTAAGGTAGACTATAAGTACAGTGGCCAGCACATCAAGCTACCACAATCTGTCAAATTTCTGTGATTGATTTTCAACTTGAATACCAAAAGATAAGGTTCATATTCAATTGATAAAATTTGACAGTTTTGGATAGCTTGACCTGCTGGCGTCTGTACCTATCTCCTTTAGTTTTTTTTAATTCTATGATGTCTAGAGTTAAGATAAACTGCATCTCTATATTGAGATTTTTTAGAAAAATATTTTTTTTTTAATTTCTCGTAAGTAGGTACGACACAGGAATCGAACCTGGTCATTTTGAAAAAAAAAACATTATTTAATTTCGATAATGGATGTTTAGAGAATGTAGGTTTTAACGATATCAAGAGAAAGAATGCTTTCTCTAAAAAATAAATGTGCAAATAAATAGATTTAATAGCAATGGCTATTTATTTGCACATTTCTTTTTTATTTAAGTTTCAAATGGAATATATGCAAAGGAAGAAGGTAGGTAAAATGAAGAGTTAATGGATTTGTAGACTTATCTACTTACCGATGTTTATTTTACAAAGGTAATAATAGCTCCTTATTGTAGCTGTATGAAGACAATTGCAGCGAGACTAATCAGCTCGTTTCATTGAAGAGAAGAAGTAGATTCATAGAAGCCAACTCTTCGATTATTATTTGTGTACCTATCACCTACGTAATAAGTTATCGAAATACAGAAAGTTCAAGTAGTTATTATATGTATACGTTACGTTTACGTGAACTTTATAATCCATAAAAAAACACAACATTCGTAAAAAATATTTATTATTATTTTTTACATCATGTTTAAGATACTTATTCTATCTACTTTGACATAGTCTTATTTGTTGATTAAGTAAATATTTCATACTTACATGAATCCACCGATACATATAAAAAAGTAGCAATGGCTGGCAAAATGTACGTTTTATACTTGGATACGTAATACGTATTTCGTCAAGATAATTGTTAAATAACGCTATAAAAAGGCACAATAGAATCTGACTTGAAACTAAGATTTCTTATTAATTGGATAAAACCACTATAACAAATTAATGTAATACTAAGGTAGGTAATTCTTAAATCTGTTAAAATGCTCTCACAGTTAAACAAAATGCCTGTAAGTACATTAATAATGTAACACACTACACGACTTATGTATCTTAACATAGATATTATAAAACTTTTTAACATAAGAGCGTTAGGTAATCTGAAAGTTAGCGTGCCAATGACGAAATCTATCATTTTCTTGGTGGTTTAGGTGGTAGTTGGTACAGCTTGCCTTATTCTTCTCTGGAGCTATAGAATTTTTAGAAAATTGCTAGCTCTCAAACTTTTGTAATAAGGTAATATTGTCAGTTTTATTGAAGTAGAAACTCATGAGGATGAATTTGCAATAAAAACTCAGAAAGCAGATTCTCATACAAAGTAACTAGTAGTATCTACCTACCTAAGTCGTCGGTCTTGGTGGAGGCATTTATTTATTATTAATGGGGCACGAATTGTACATCAGATATAAATCTTGTTCCTTTATATTTCGGTGACATATCTACTATTACAAAAGTCCTTAATTAAGTACCTAGTAGTCATTGCACAAGTTCTATCGACCAAACAAAATCTTTTGTAAAATTAAATTATTGAACATTTAAAGTGGCTTAAATTAAGTATTTAACGGTTGTGATGAGATCAAGCCTGAGTATTATCAATAATACTGGCGAAACTTGACTATACGCTATCTATTATGTTTTTCCTTTTCTATTGTGGCCATGTCATTTATGAAAATTATCTTGACACTATTCCACACGCTTAGCAGAAAGCGTTTAGCAGTAGGTATACATTAATAAGGAATATGCACATACATGTGCAATAGGTATTGTTTAAAATTCCATTATTATTTTTTTCAGTCTATTTCACAAGCGTTCTGTACTTAAGTAATAAAAATAAACAGGAACTGACCAAAGCTATTTGAAATCAGCTATTTATAGAAAACCTCATAGTTATGCGACCAGCGTCGACGTGTCGTGGTTAATGTTGTAAATTTACATAAAGCGAATGATTCTGATTACACATGTGAGTTGATAGGAAGCCGGATTGTATCACCGATATCTGAAACTGTTGATTAATAAAAATATGTCATGTTTTATTTCCTGTACAAGATTGTTTATAAAAATATATATAATATGGAATAAAAAAATGAAAAATATCATGTTACTGCATTGAACAGGATGCATTACGTATGTATATATGTAGGTACCTAAAGTTTATATTGATCTGTCTTACATTTACCTTACACATAAATGACTATATACGCATTAATTCTAGTTATTATATCTCCTAAAAATAAATAAATTACGCTGACGCTTATAGCTTCTTAATTAATAAAATGTTTCGAGCACCAACTGGCAGTGTTGTATTGAGCTTAGTTTTCTACCTCAATATTTGACATACAACAGGAAAAATAGGTCAATATCCTACTCAATATTCTCAAAAAAGTAATTATGACCCTGTGGCATTGTACTACTCGTTATCAATGCATTCTAACCACAATGACTAAGTACTTAAGTAAAAATGAAAATGGTAAACATGGAACTGTGATATCAGTCGAACACATACATATAATATACTGAAAAGACCTAAATTATAAATATAAGACGTAACAAATCAATTGAAGTTTTCGTTTTGTTTTAAATGCATTGTTTGATTGCTTTTGCCAACAGATGTGTAGATAGTTTGCGTTACAGGTTTTACATTCTAGAAAAAGTTTCGTGTCTACCTAACACAAAACTTTCAAACATCAGAAGGATATAAATCTGTTCGAAAACTTTTAGAAATACAGATATAAACTAATATCTGCCCTTTTTTGCATCATGCCTACTAGTAAAAACCCTGTTCAGATTGGTATATTATACCCTCTCCGAATAATTCTGTAGATAAAAATGTAAGTACATTGGTACTTGCTGGCAGTACTATATCTAATTAATAAATTGTACTTATTATAATCGTCTACGTATTTGATGTTTATCTACCAGTCACATTTTTCCGTATCAAAATAGTTGTTAGTAGAACAATCATCCAGTCTTAAGCAAAACTGTTCGAATGAACACGAATCACTTGTTATTGACTCTTGACTAGACAATATAAAATATAATAGCAATCTATTTGCATAAACAAATACGATATCTAAATTCTTTGCAAACAGTAACAGTTATTTACTTAAATAAAAATAAGAAAAACTTCGTAGTATCAAAATATTAGCATTAATGTAAACAGATAAAATGGGAGAAAACATTGAGCGAAGTTAGAACATTTATAATAAATTGCAGGCTTAACCTAGGAGTCTTAAGAGGGGAATGAAAATCAATTAATTAAATTACCGTGTTACCTGCGGTATGTAACTGTTCATTGATGATTTTATGCACTTAGACATATTGACTTTCATTTCATTTTACTTTCTAGACATGACTTTATCTACAAACTTCACAATATAATCATGACTGTTTACGGTTTCTTTTCCATAACTTCTAACGGCACCATTGTCTCTGGTAATTCCACGGACTCATTGCTCATTCGACGACCACTACAGTTTGTGAAGCAAGTGTCACCCACACCAAACTTCTCTCCGTCTTCTAATGACTGAGGTAAGTTTCTACCAATAGTTTCAGGTAGGAAAAAGGTAGAGAATCCTGATAGCAAAGCCAAAAACCCAAACAGTATGGTAGGTATTTTTGGATTTAGCGTGTCAAGTAAATTGATAAGTGGCGTTAAGGCACCCGACACACTGGCGCACATGCTGCCTAGTCCTACTCCAGAACTGCGCACAACGGTCGGAAATAGTTCCGCTGAATATTTGTAGATAATAGAATAGGAGCCAGATATGAATAGTTTTCCTACCATGACGATACCTGTGGTCGCCGTCGAGCCATGAGGTAGAGCGACGATGACTAGACAAGCGATTCCTCCTAACAACATCATAGTACTAATGAGTGCTCTGTGTCCGACGCGATCCAAAAAGTATGTAATTAGAATATAGCTGGGCAACTCTACTACTCCCATTAGAAACATGAGGAAGTAAGGGTTTCCATTAAGTTTGCCGGTATTTAGAGAAAGTCCATAATATACCACCGAATTGACAAACCAGCACCCACAAATGATCAAAGTTTTCTGCAGCATTTTTGGTGTTTTAAACAAGTCAGTGGTTCCTGCAGAGTGTTCGTCTGTATATTTAGCGCATGTTGCTTTGCAGTGGGATACTAACGCCGGAGTATCTATAGAATCTGTCACTCTGTTCCATTTCAGAGCCTTCTCTATGATAGCTACAGATTCACGGGCGCGCCCTTGAGCCCAGAGCCACCTTGGGGATTCATCCATAAGCAGCCAATGAGGAAGCAATACTGCTGCGTGTAACGCATACACTAGTTGCAAATAGAATCTGTTATCTATTAAATATCCCCATGCGGCTAGCAGCATTATTCCGATAGCAAACATGATTTGAAACATAACACCGCATATAGTCCGCTTATTTGGACCTACTATTTCCATTGTCAACACAAACCCAGCTATGTATGAACCCGACCCAAAGATGCCATAGAGGAATCGAAGACCCATGAATGTATAGTAATCTGACGTGAAAGCAACAGCTGCGCCGAACAAGAGTTGCAGAACTCCAGACCAAAGGAAGGCCGTTTTTCTCCCATACTTATCAGATATACGTCCAAATGTAAGAGAACCAACCACTACACCAAACATGTAGGCGGTTTGCGCAGAAGCGCCCATCCAGCGCCGATTGCACACAAAGTCCCATTCAATGCCCCTAGATGAAGAATAATATTGGGTATCGTACACCCAGGACTGGCAATCTACTAAGGTTTTATTCTCCCCATATATCCGGCAAGAGTCTAGTTTGCCTTGCTCGTTTAAGGGGATGGCGGCGAGAACCAGCGACGAGTTCCATGGTTCCGTGTGATTCGCACTGTCTACTCCTTGCAGGTAACATCTGAAATTCGAAAAATGCACTTTTATTATTCTCACAGTACTGTAGTAGGTAGATTTTATTTTTGTGCTGCGCGTGCGAGGTGCAAGTTAGCTACGATTTTATTACTGAATTATATTCTATGTCATGTAGTTAGACCTGTTTAGGACATGAGACAGTGTACTTTTTTACCTATACATAAAAGGCGTGTGTTACGACTAAGAATAGCAATAAAGCACGAGTAATTCCAAGATTCAACAACAAGTGTATGCTTGTATAGGTACTTTGTTAAAAGATAAGTTTATCTTTGGTACCTATTCCAATACAAAGATTTTTTTAATATGATTTCATGATTTGATTTTCACGAATCTGGGAATAGTAAAAGGTGTGATTGGTGCTAAAAAGGCATAAGTAATACTGATAATTTAATTTACATGTATTTATAATGAATACATGTATGCGTGATGTCCCAAACATTTATTAGCTAAGTTTATTTTTTGTACATGCACAGCTCAGTCAAACTAACATTTTTAATCAACATATTTTGATCAACACTATAACTTTTAAAAAAACTCCCTGAGGATTATATTTAACAAAAACTCATTTGATCTAATTTAAGATTAACATCTCTTATCTATAACATCCACCGGAAGAAAATACGTTCGTATTCAAAACCAAAACCTTTTTAATGTTATAGATGATAGAAGAAAAAAGGTTCTTCTTTAGATAATAAAAGAAAAAGCGATATTCGTAGCAACCTTAACCCAAGAGACAAACATATTTTACAGAAGAATGTACTTACGTTCAATATACCAACATACAAGTATGAGCTTCACCGACACTCACTCTGTTCTTGTAGATATACAACGAACACCAAAGCCGAACCCCGTCTGCACACCATCGTATCGGCTCAAGCAAAACTGTACACGCCGTGTAACCAAAAGCAAATAGTGATATATAAATACCCATACCATACGCACCAATATAATTTGAAGAAGATCTAAAAAATAATAATATAATACTTTACAAGATCAATGCTATCGCATTTTCCCTCGCCACCATAAAGGAAACTGTTTCAACTTATTAAGTACCTAATACCCAAAAGGCTGTAAACTTCATTGTGATTAACTTTATCTCTTATTCATGCACATGCATCGGTATACCTCTTTATATTCCTGTTTACCGCTGTGAACTGAGCGCAGATAGATATTTGATCATATAAGCACTGAAATATTTTGGTTCACAGAGTGACTATACTTATTGTTTCATGTAAAGTATAAGAGATCATTAATTTTACCTTATATTTTGCATACAACAACAACATATTCTGTATCGGGATAAAATATCTTTCTTGCTCATTATAGTCTCGTACCCATAGTAAGCCGGCCATAATTATACTCGTATACATTATGTGTGTTGGACATCGACACAAAACTAACCTATGTTCGGGTACAGCAGCTACTGTGACCAGTGACAGCATGTGCATACCGGCTGTCATCGCCGCCAGGATGTGGAGAATAAACTGGAAACATTGGTATCGCCCAAAGTCACCTGAAAACACAATTTCAATCCGTCAAACATTGATCTAATTCAACTTTACACTATTTTACGTAGGTACGCTATAAATACCTAAGCCGTTGCGAAGGTGAAGTCTTTAAAATAGTATGTAGGTTAAGAAAATATTGTCAGTAGAGATAAGCAGTCATGGGAAACGACGTTTCGATGGGACGTTTTTTTTAATGTAGAGCAACACGATTGACACGCTTCGTAAATACTCGCATAAGTCGTCGTCGGTTGGAGATATACATACGAGTAGTTACTCGTAAGTATTTCCAACATGACGGAAGGCTAGGTTATCAAATTTTCCAGATTTTTGGCCAATATTATTTGGTCTTCTTACATTTGGCCTTGCTTTATTGTTGGTACAACAAACCATATAATACTTACTTGACTTTTGACATTTATTAAAAACCTGTAGCGGCTTTAAATAACAACTCAATAAATTATTATAATTCAGTATATTTTTTATTAAACGGTTGTTATTGGGAAGCAAATTGTTATAATAATATATTTATCTCAGTAAAAATATAAAAATATTGTTTAACAAAGTAAACATATTGTAATACACAGACACCAACAAGGACAAATGTATCTTTAAGAATATCTTCAGATAATTAGATAATGGTTTCATGAGACAATAGGTAATTGCTTTTATTGGGCGCTAACGAGGTAGCTAGTGTTCTGCGTGAGTTCCTGGTTCCGACTCCAAGGTAGAGCATGATTATTGGGTTTATTAATGGAATTCCAGGAGCATTAATTAGGAGCATACCTGAGTTTCGATTTGCGACCCGATATGGCACTTCTGTTAAGCGTGAACGTATTTATAAAAATATCACCCACCCACCTTTATTAACGTTTTATTTAAGTACAGTTGTTGTTATTATTTATATAATATACTTCACTACCTTGAAGATATTTATGATATGATTAAAGAAAAGGCCACATTGTTTTACGCATTGTACCTTATAAGTTATAACCAACGTGTGATAAAGTGTCACCAAAATTGTAGCAATGTTAAAGCCAAATACGAGGATACTAAAAGACCAGTTACGTGGATCCTGTTTACCTACGTTTGTATGAGATTTTAACACCAAACTGCGAATTGCAGAGCTATTGCGAGACCTATGAAGCTGAGGACTAAATATAGACCTGCATGATACAATTATGGGAAGATATAACGTATCACGGCTTTACCAGTTCCTACTATATTGACGTAATCACCTGATATTAAGTACCTACCTAGGTATAGGTACAGAGTTTTCAATAAGAACCACTTCGCCAGAGTTATTCAGATCAATTATTTTCTGATAAAGCGAGTGTTTACTGTTGTACCTATATGATAATGTTGTAGCCTAGTGTAATCTTACCGCGTTTAGTATTCATCAACACCAGACAATGATTTGATTTATCAACATAGGGAAGTCTACTTAATTGGTAGATATGTTACGGTAAATCTGATTAATTGAAAATTATTAATATTTTCACAAAATTATTAATAATAACCACATGTTTTGGTAAATGTGAATAAACGATCGAAATTTATTACTTTTAGTTTTTGAATATATTAAAAAAAAACCTAACAACCTAACCTGGCCTAAGTACGACTTTTAATTTTATTTAGTTTTTATAATTCCTTGCATATTGGAGGTCAACTAATATAATTGACCACAACGCGTTGTGAGCTGTTTTTGGTCCTTGAGCGTTACTTATGTACATTTATCACTTTAACCTCGACTTTCGGTAATTATTAATAATAATATAGATAATTATTAATAATCTTCAATTATTCACTCTTACCGTAACAGATACACATTTCTATTACAAATATAATAAGATTGTTTTTTTAAGAATCGATCAAATTTTCAAGAAAATTCTATCGACTAACGATTATAGAATATGAATATGTCGAAAAACTTGCGGCATTAATTGTATATTATGTATCGTAATCGTCAATTCTTCTTTGTTCTTTTCGTCAAGAATAGAATGACGACAGTTAAAAATACACGTAGCTTCTTATATAATTTTGTAAACATTATAAATGGATAATCGCAGAAGAGGCGCATTCGTTACGACGTCGTTGCCTTAGGACTAGAGACAAATTCAATGACATGCAAACTTAAGACAAAGGAGTTACATAATGCATAGAAATTAGCAACGGTGTTAAATCTTAAACATAAATATGACGTCAAACATTACGTTCTTCGGAAAATGTACGTACAAAACGACTAATATCTTGGCAGCTATGTTTGATATTTATCTGACATTATATAAATATAAATTATATTGTCTATAGGTAACAGCAGTGATAGCCTATAATATGAGCATTGGACTGCCAAGTCGAAGGTCTCGAGTTCGAATCCAGGGCACGCACCTGCGGATATTCGAAATCATGTGCGTATTAACAATTAATTATAACTCGCTTAAACGGTGAAGGAAAACATCGTGGGGAAACCTTCATGCCTTAGAGATTTTTTCGACGGCGTGTGAAGTCTGCCAACACGAACTAGGCCAGCGTGGTGGCATATAGCCTAATCCCTCTCATTCTGTGAGAGGAGACCTGTGCCCAGCAGTGGGACAGTATATGGGTTGATGATGTTATAATGTGTATGCTTAGTAGTTTTGGTGGTAAGTATATCCTTTTTTTATGCTTGAGTTTGGATAAAAAAACAGTGATCAACTTTGATAAGACCATTAGACTGCCAAGTCAAAGACCTCGAATTCGAATCCAAGGATGGACGCACATTAATTCGAAATGTCAAAAGGGCGCCACTCAAAGCGGTGCGGCGGCGAAAATTAGGTAGGTATCACTCGCTGAAACGATGAAGGAAAACATCGTAAAGAAACCTGCATATCCGAGAGATTTTCTTGAACGGCGGCGTGTAGTCTGCCAACCCGCATTACGTCAGCGCAGCGGAGCAGTGGACTATAGCCCAATCCCTCTCATTCTGAGAGGAGACCCGTGCCCAGAAGTAGGACATTATTTTGGTTTGATAATGATGAGGATGATGTCATTGTGTTAAATTCTGCGTTTAAATATAATTCCCTAATTTACTGCCTGCAAAGATACATTTATTGATCGTTAACTTGCTACGTGTGTTTAACATTTTTAAATAATGCTATCATAATACAAGGGTCGTTGTATACAATGCTCTACGGAGCAGTATCGACGCCGCCGATAACCTGTAACCCCAACGCACTGTACTCGATCTGTCCGACACACGCCCCTCACACCATATCTTATCACGTGCTTAGCTTTATAATTATTCACACAATAATTGACAAACTTAGCATTTATCATAAAAACAGCTCCGTCAATTATAATAATTTGAGCTGCCTACTAGATTACTAATTTTGTTGAACGCATGGTCGATGATAATCAACATTTAATCAGCATATAGATAATTAAAATATTTATATTTACAATTAAAATTTGCAAGACCTAGGTAGTAGGTAACTATCACAAAACAGTAGCGACTAAGATAATATAATATTATCATCATGAATGTGACATTGTAAATGTATTTTTTTTTTTTTGACAGATTTCAATGATCCATATTTATTATTTCAATACCACCGTTTATGATAATAATAGTAGTGCAAACAATTAGATGCTTAGATATTTGTTTGCACTACTAATAGTATTATTTTTAGGCGATATTACCTACGCAAATCCGTTTTTTTATAATTAGGTTTTAAACCAGTAGGATCTATAAGCACCAATAGTTTAGTGAGCGATAGACGTTACTGTATTAATCATTTTTTTAAATGAAAAGCATTTAGATGCCTGTAGCGGTCAATAGTTGAACCAGGTTTTCCATACAAAAAAAATCGGACTGTTACACTAGCCTCTATCCCGGTAGAACTACAGGAATCAAAAACACAATTTTATTTTTAATTCTTTAAAGTGAAGACACAATATCACAGATTATGTTATTGAGGTCGTCATTATTTGATAACTTACCTAAATTTATAATTTGGTACTCTCAAAATGCTAAGTAATTTTAACGAAATAGTTTTTACAGTCATCAATTGGGCTCTTAAACGTTTTAAATGTCCAATAAGAAACGTTAAAGTATTTTTTAAACTAATAGTAGCCGATAAAAGTAAATTAAAATTAACAGTAACTACTACTACCTACACTGTCATCGCAAGGCCAAGAAGCACGTGGTCGCGTAAAGGCCAATACTCTATACGGTTATCAAAGTTAGATAGTCAATCTAAATATTCGAACCTTATATTGTTATGAATGATTGTATCTTGGCCCACGGATGAGACAATCGCTTCTCAATTAAGTATTGACTGTGTGGAAAATTACATGTCACGACTTAAGACAGGGACCGATAGCAAACAATACTAGAAACAATAACATAATATTGTATGATGACATTGTGCGGCACTTCGTAGACCGCTTAGCAGTGCAAGATCGAAACGTCACGCAACACCGTAGGCATTGACTACTTATTGACACAGATGCAGACTTCGATAACAGGCTGCGACCGATACCGTAAGAACCTCAATAAAGGTTTTATGACGTTATTAATGTAAAATATTTCTACTTTAGGAACCTTTCAATGATTAATTCTACTCAGTTTACAAGAAAAGTGTCTGACAAATTATACCGTTATACTCGGCTTGCCGTGGGTCAAATTACTAAAATAGATCTTTGTGAAAGTCGTTCACAGCGTCTGGGTACCGAGCAGCTATGTACCTCCTACATCTTGTGCATCTCACATTCACGGAATTGTCGTAATTAGCAAATGCGTAGGCAGACGGTAATTTGCAAATTGGAGGTGACCGGCGAAATACCGTTTACGCTATTTTAACCACTCCAACCATACTACATACATAGCACATTAGTGCAGTTTGAATTAATGCAGTTTGAATCACTTAATTCGTACCTACTATAAGTACAGGTATTATGAATAACTTTTAAATTTCATCGAACTTGACTCAAGCTGCCTAAATATTTCTGTGTTTATTTCAATAAGCGACCAAAATAAACGAAAACAACATTACCAGAAGGTCATTTACTTTTCTGTTCTTTCTCCTCCCTTCAGAAGAACCTGAGGTATAAAATTAATTTGAAAATGTTCCTTTCAATAACAAATTAATAAAAATAATTCAATAAAAATGTTGACATCATCAATACCAATAAATAGAACACAAAAGATACTTGTAATATTGCAGAGAATTATGTAAAACGGCCTAACGAAACACGAAATAACGTGTGGACCAAATTATCTGACACACATTTTGCACTATTATCGTCATATACTACCTACTATGTTCTTCATATCTATATGTAAAATACATCCATCGTATCTATAATGAGCTTGTTAAATAATGCTGGCCCCGAAATGTGCTCTCGTTTTTACTACTTCAAATAAAAGAAAACTGGGGCCTCAAATAGAAGTGTGTTAATGATATGATTTATAATTAGGTAGATATCAGTCTATTCACATAAATTTTCTTTATTAAAGATAACGTTTCGAATTAGAAATGGGTAACAGTTGCAGGTTGCAGATACACAATTCCCTAGTAAGTCAAGTTAATTAATAAAATAATGGTGATCCTCCAGGAGGCAGTAGCAATTGGTTTTCTATTGTGTCAGCTAATCGTTCCTTGAGGGGTAAACCAGCCGTAGCCACCGCCAATTCTCTTTTGGGCATCCCAATTATTTGTTTAATTATATGTTTATTCATCGTTTCATATTTATTGTATTGATATTTTACCAACCATCATGACGCGACGTTGAAGCATCCTATAAAATACCTAATTTATAACTTAACATAATATCATATTATGAGTACTACGGACGTAAAATCAATATTTTAATAGTTTCTCCGGAATTGTTTTATTATAATACCCGTAGACCGGTTGCCTTTTCAAGGTTACCCTTCGTAAACAAAAACACAGTACACAGGTAGAGGTAGAACTTGTATTTTTATATACCAATTGCTGTGTCGCTCATTGGTTTCAGTTCTGCCTATGTCATGGATAATCTCTACCAGAACTGAAACCGATGTAAGTAGATTGTGTCCATGAAGAAAGTAGCACAGCTAAATCGAAACACATTGAATATGTCTATGTGTACTCTAAACAAAGAGATAGATTGGTGTGTAGTGTGTACAAAAACAACATCACGTCAGTAGAAAACAAAGAGTGGGAGTTTGTTCAACAGTAGTGAATCGTAAACTATATTTATTCATATGAACGGAGTAAACAGGAGCAATTTAATGGGTTCACAAAACCGAGTATGGATATTCAGACTTCAGACTAGACTGTGAGATGCATGTACAGATAGCTGCACTTGAGATACCTACCTAAATGTTTACATAAACTGCGTACCTACTATATATTTTACAATCAACGCCGTTGCCTTTAGTACAGCAGACTATTCATTAATTGCTCATTATCTACTATTTTACGGACAGTTAGAAGTATCCGCTACCTAATACCCGTTGGGGCTACCCAGTTACTGTAGCTGTCTGTACCTAGATGAGCAGACCCCTTGGCAAAAGGCAAAATGTATGGGGTTGACATTTATCTCGAGATCGAGAATTTGCGTGTTTCATAACATAACGTGTTCACGCCAACTCCCTATATTGTACAGTTTTACTATGCGTCCCAACTTTTTTCTCTGATATTTTACTGCGAACTGTTGGAGCACCAGTGCCTAAGCCTTCGGGGAATACAGGCGTGATGGCATATTTTATGTTATCTTAGTTTCTCATAACTTTTTTTTGCAAACAAAATAAAAAAGTTCGATAGAGAATGCTATTTACACGTGCGATTTGCAGCAAGTCCTGCAAGCTACAAAATCTGCTAGGTACTTTTTTTTGTTCCTGGTATAAACTCAGTATTATCTAAATATTATTATTACAAACAGATGAAAATTACACGTTTGCTTACAGGTAGAATACAGTACCTAACATCTGGGCCTTGAGATCTTACCTGTGTGATAATATATGTTTCTCGCAAATAAATTATTGAATTGATTTGAAATCATTATTGTTTATAATAAGGACTGTTACGTAGCTGCGTAGATCATAGAATTAAACTAAGTATTCCTAATCACCAAGTGTAACAGCATGCAACGGTAATTAACTGTAAAGTTAACTGAACAATTAAGCATTTTAACGTGGCATGCATTCATTAGCGCTAAGCAAGTAAAGACAATTCACTTAACGTGTAAATAAGGAAGCATTCTTGCCTAATTACATGATATTACAAGAATTATAAGTGTTCATTATACTAGTCTTACAAATCGTTTAAGTTGTAGAAGCAACAAATCAGAATTATGTCTAACAAAAAGCTTAAAATACATAATCCTATTTAAATAAAAAGGTAGTACTTGAACTAAAACTCATGTAATAAAAAAACTTTATTGCTCTTTTGTTTAAGATCCAACAAGGTTGATAAATTTTAGTCAGTGTTTAACTTAATTTTTTCCTACAATATATTGTATAAGTATGTCTATAAATTCTTCGACGTGTGGATTGTTGGAAACCTGTTGATATATAACTCAAGTTTTTGAATATCACAGGAATCACTATCTAATTCACAACCTAAGATAATGTTAAACTTCTATTGTAATAGAAAAAAATAAATGAAAGTTTGGTTTTTACTTTAGTATTTATACCAATTTATTATTAGTTATAATCAACATACAAAGTTAAGAGGTTAATTTCAATTAGACCATACAGGTATATTTGTGAATTGTCTAAATCTAATTTGTAATTATTGTAAACATGCCATTAACCACAAAAGAAAACTTTTTAATTTAAACATGTACCTATATGCAAAATCCTAGGTATGCAATTTGCCAAAAATTCATGAGGTAGGAGTAGTATGCAAGCATTTTTGAACAATTTAAATTCCATACTCATCGTTCCGTCGTCTCACATAGAATGGGGATTTAATTCTCAATCCGTGACACTAAATACCTTTTTAACTTTTTTAAATTATGTTTTAATTCCTCGTGTTTCGTTTATGTTTACTAAGTTATAGGCTTAAGTTTTAACCTAGTATAAACTATAAGCTGTCTGTTACCCCAATATAAATATGTAAATTATTATGACATAGCGCCAAGATTATTTCGATTGTTCAGCAGTGATAAGATAATTAATCTTATTTTGTCTCGTAGATTTTATCTAGACTTTATTGTGATGTGTAAGACTTTTCAGTTCAATGTCCAAGTATTCGACATGTACCTACCGCAAAAGTAGGAACGATTATTACCTTAGCTCGAGCACATGGCTCTATTGGACCAGTCAACTAATTTCCAGGATACATTAGCTGACGTAGGCCGACACACCTCCGAAATGTTCTCGATTGACTAACTAACGTCTTCATATAATGTAGGTTAGGTAGGTAAATATATTGTATGTCAGCTGACATTCGCGGCGTAAGGATGACGCGACTATTTATTTTAAGCATTTGAACCATTCTTCAAATAATGTCTCCGTTGACATTTCAAGATCATTTCGCATTGTTCAACAGCAAAATAAAGTTAAAAAAAAATATTTTTGATGATTTGATGAAATACCGAATTCTCTCAGCTCTAACATAGAAGTGAATAAATACTTAACTAGTCGTTTTTGACAAATAAAGTATCTTACGGTCAAATGGGATTGCTGTCGGGGTTTTTTCTTGAAAAAATACTCGCGTTGTTTTATAAGTAAATTATACTAGGTAACTGTTGCCCGCTGTTTCATCACTCAAAAGGACTATTTACTACATAATGTCACCAAATATTCATAATTAGAAAATCAGTATTTTCCTCCAATTCCTTCACAGTAAATATTTACTCATATTTTTGGTGGATTTATGTATTCATCTACTAGCCTGTATTATCCCACTGGGTAAATGTCTTCCTCTCCTTTTTCCACGTATCTCTGCACTTTGCCAATGAGAGTCAGTTCCTTCGGTAGGAGACAAGATCGTCCCTCAATCTCCGCCATGGTCTGCTGCGCTGCCGCCGACCATTTATTGAGACCGTCTCGGTGGTCCTTTTTAACCCACAGCTCACTTCAGATCAGCAGCTTTACGGGGAGCATCCATTATTTTGTTTTGGCGCACAGTATTGTGTTCCGCAGTTTCTCCCAAATTCGCTCCATAGCCCGCTGTCAAACCTCTCCTGAAGTGTCAAAGACCAGGTTTGAGCATCATATGTAAGTATAGAAAGAATGCATACGTCCATAATTCTTCGTTTGAACTGATCTCCTTTTAAAAAAATTTTCATTGCCAAATAGCTCCTTCAGGCGCTAGAAGAAGAAGACTTTATAAACAGTCTTATTTTGAATAATATTATCATATTATTGTAAATACGAAAGTAACTCTGTCATTTGTTACCTTTTCGCGCCTAAACTTTGGCAAGAAATCCTGAATTCTTGAGGAAGGACATCGGCTACCTTTTGTCTCAGAGATGCTAATGTTACCTAGGCAACAGGTAGTCTTTTTACAGTCGATTTATGAATGAAAAGGAAAATAGTGTGATGTGACCATCCCGGTCGGATCGGGACGAATTTTCATGTATTGAAAATGGTACCGAATTGCAATGCCTAACACTTATCTAAAAATACAATTGAAAAAATATTTTTCCTTCTCTGTTAGAATTTAATAACACATCGCGTAGATTGAATCGATAAATCACGACTTTATGAAAATATACATTGATAGTAGATAAATGATTACTAGCTGATTACGTAATAAAGCTATCTAATGAGTTCGATAAAGGTGTTGAGTAATTCCCTACGATACTACGTTAAATAGTGCATTATAACCCTATCTCTCATATCTATCGTAATATAAACCTTCCAAAAAGTAATAGATTAAAATCGGCTCTAACATCGAAGCAATTCACGCATTACCTCTATCGACATAAATACAGTTTTAAGAAATAGTTCACTTATCGATTATCCAGGACTGTCGAGTAAGTAGTACTGTTGCCGTCTGGCGTCTAGTATCCGGTCGTTTTTCCGGCAAAATTCAGGCATTGCATCATTGCTTGAGGTATCGTAAAGGTATATATCAAGAAAATTATCAGCTGAATATACGTAGCTAATTGCAATTACATACTTACTTGGTATTTTAAACTTAGTTAGCTCTGAATATGATGCGATCACCATTTTGAATGCAGATTATTTCATTTTATATTCCTCAATTGAAATTATTAGAACTAGACACATCACATTAGCTAGGCACTACTAAGATTTTATTTTGTGTTAAGGTGATTGATTAATTACATTCTAAAACAGTTTCCTAGCGGTCTAATAACAAAGTTATTTTCAGTAACGCGCGCCTACGATGCTATGTCAGGATGAATTAAACTAGAATACCTATCTATACGAGTAGTTGCATAGCCCCAACCCTGAGCGAATGTTTATTTTGCAGTGATCACTCAAGTGTCACAGTATTGTTTTCGTTGATGATGAATTGAGGTTCACATATCCAGGCGTTTGTAGTCAATGTCTGACATTGATTATCCGCCGAGATAATTATGAATTATCGGACATATATAATCGAAAGTAGGTACTAATACCCAGTTACCTACTCTATATTTAAACTATGGATTAGCATAACCGATAAACTAGTCGATAGATTGAGTAGTTAAAATGTGGTATAACCCGTTTTACTGTGATATAATAGGACAACAATTTTCAAATACTCGAGTGGTCGTTTAGATAGTCTTAACTCAAATATAGGTACATCTTCGTCATACCTAATACCTATCTGCATTCCTTTAGCTATCCATATACTTGGATGCATCACTTGCGCTTCGGACTACATATAACAATAATAATAAATATTACGTCGCAGTTTGCTAATAATAACATGCGAAAGGATTAAGGACTCCGTACAATAATAATTTATTGTACGAACAGATGTCATTATTAACCATGCCTCGTGGGTTCAAGGCTACTTGGCGCAACGATGGAGACTTACAAATACTTCTTCCCTTTTAACCAACCCCAAAAAGAAAGATGTCCTAAATACATCTGTATTAATCTTGTATATTTTTCGTACTTATATTAGGTATTGGTACAGATAGGTAAACTTCAGAGGTAGGTATCAGGATACCTCTCTCTAAAGTTTTCAATAGAGTCGAATATGTTCATTACATATCTGTAATGAAAATATTCAACTAATCGAATGCAGTAGACTGATTCAAGGTCGGATGCAACACTTTGGAAGTACAGAACGAAAATACTCAAAATTATGTCGTAAAATATAACTATGCGACAATTATATGACCTGGCCTTTACTGTACAATATGTTCCCATGATTATACCTATTCCGAAAGCAACTCAATTTTCCGACGAGATTAAATTCAATGACCTTCTTGTCAATTTTGGGCAATGGATTATTAAAACTATTAGGTTAATCGATCGCATACTGTATAAACCACCAGACAATAATGACATATTAATATAAACTGTTGTCCAGTAGGTACTATTCGCACGTTAAACGCGCAATAACTTAATATTTTTATCACTTTAATAATGTTAGTTTTTAGGTTATCTGAACATAAATAATACAGTTCAGTTCAGTAACTACGTTGCAGTACCAATCCCGTATAACACAGGGTCACCAGTGTCACGCGATCCTATGGTATGCCATTTACAAGAATTAACATCGCACTTTGTAAATACATACTAGCATTGTTCAAAACATAACTTAATAACTATGTAGGAAGATAGTATCTACAAATTAACATTCGTATACATAGTTTTAATTAAGATATGGTTGTTATTTCTCATAAACTTAAGTTAGATATGTGTCTTTAATAAATAAGTTTTGGTATTAACAATAGTTAATACCAAAACTAATTATTTTTATTAAAGAACAATTATTATACTATGCGAATAAAATTTACTGCACACTAAGAAGTAAGAAGTAAATTTAAATCGCAGTAAGAAATTAATTTACTTTCTCTCTTGAGACGAGTAAATTTTTTTTACACGTTTACGTTTCGTATCTCAGTCTAATCAGTCACACTTTTTCAACAATATGCGTAAATGAAGATTTTCAAAAAAGCACCTAGGTACTCGCTATGCAGTACTGCCCTGCAATATGGGTACCTACGTGTTAGAGGTTAGTACTGCACCTACCTATCTGAAATCATCCCATAAACAAATGTATTTTGATTTATTTTGCTTCCTACGCGTTTGCGTACCTACGTCTCGGTACTTACTTGTTTCATATGCGCATGTTTGCGTTGCCAAGTGGCGGTATTTTTGTTGCAATAACGGAAAAGCTTATTGTACTTACATGTGCCAAAAAGGGTGTTGCAAACATACCTCATAGTTTGCGACCTTGCGTAATACCCACTAGTTCATTTTTTTTTTTACAGTTTCTACACCTATACAATACAGCACGAAACCAACCTTTATATTTATCATCGTTGCATCATTTAGAATAAAGGGCTTTAATCGAAATGATTATCATATTTAAAGCTATGATTAGTTGGGCTTTGCCATTTAAATCCGGATTTGAATAGGTATAATGAGAAAATCAAGAGCTATTTATATTAATAACATCCTTTAGGCAAACAAGTTTACAGTGGTATTCCGCATTATGAACATATCTACTAAGTACCTACCTACTTATTTGTAATTTCTCGATGAAGTTGTCATTGATGATATGATCAATTAGAAAGGAAAGCGCGGCAACGATTAAACTTTACGTTTCGTTCGTCACACGAAGGTTTGCGCTTACAACACTGATCACATTCACAGATCACAAGATTGACCAGTTGCAACGAAAACGAGGCCAATAAGCGTTACTTGCACTGCTTTTCCGTAATAAAAAAAAAAGAAACATCAAAATAGAAATCAACAAAATCAACCAACTCAGTTTAAAAAGAGTTCCAAACTTCGAACTATTGTAAATGTTTAATCGTCCATATGTTTAGCACACTGCAGAATCGACCACTCACCGAGCTTTCCCATCATTTCCTCTAAAGCATGATCCTTGTCCATGGTGAGGGTGGCGGTTCCTGGTGCAGGAGTTCTGATATCGGGTTTCTGTAACGATATTCACAAACACCATTGATTGTAGAGTTATGTCAATCGCGCGGCGGCGTGTAGTGTAGTGCAGGCGGGCGCCAGGCGTGCGTGCCGGCGGACGAGCGAATGGATGGCAATCGTCGCGTCGTGGCGCCGACCGCGGGTCGGTTACCGCAATCGCGCGAAAAAAACCTAACCTCTTATCTGCATTGGCCATACCTGCCAGTTCGGTGATGCCAGCGCCGCAACGGACACTATCTCGCGCTAATACAGACGCAACATCAAAGCGCAAAAAAACGAAGTAACACTTATAGTTAAAACACAAATCACTATTGGTTATCGATTATCGTATGTACGAGTAATACATGGTTACATAAAGTTGTAGCACATAGTAGACACATTACTCTATTACGTATGTTTACCGCAGACAGTTACAAATAGAACGAGCATTAAATATCATTATTATTATACATTGTACCTAACACGTTAGCAGGGCTGAATGACCAACACACAAAATACTTACTAGTAAAAGTGGGCCACTCGATAAATTTGTTTTAGGTTATTACATATATCTATACACAATTTGATGAAATCAATGCGATGATTAAGTATTTATGAAAACTTAAAATTACCTACAAGACAAACCGGATCCTTGACATAGAGATTTAGAGATGTATTAGTTAGGATATAGTATTGTTTTTAATCAGTATCCATTGATAGTGTACCTACCATTTAATCCCTGTCTGTCAGACAAACTCATATTTAATAGAACTCTGATTTGATTTCTACTAAGTATTAAGCGTACGGGAGACGGAGACTGGTGATTTTAGGAACCAGACAGTAAACACCAAACAACTATTTGTCGACTTTTACTGCGATCGCGAACCTGCTTGACAACCCTGCCATTCGACTATAAGGTCCGGCGATCATCATAGCGTATATCATCATCGGATATTAAGACACAGAATAACGTAGAGAAGCCCTAGACTCAGACCTTGAAATAACAAGACATTTGTATTAGTATCGCTTACCACGCTTACGTTACACATACATAATTCGCTTATCGATAATATTAATCAGTACATATTTATCCCGATACTGATCTACCCAATTAGCTGTCTTCCCAGAGGCAGTGAGTTGAGCCGCTCTGCAGTTTGCTACATAATAAATCTTTAAGTAAGTAGATCATACTGCTGAGCGGAATTGTCTGATGGCTGTGGGTCCAACATAGGTACTGTGTCTACATAGGCAACATAGGTATGTACACAGGTTGAATGATTCTACTTTTCGAATCGTGGTTTGCCTTCGTCTGGGAGCTTCTTGCTGTCCTTCGCATCGCTTTCATGATAGTCCCTACTATTTCCAAAACATGAGAAATAAGTTATGATTAATCTATGGTATGTATATTATGGTATTCTTACATTGAAGACACAGAATAAACGATTCTAGATATTAATAATAATAATAATGTAAATATATTTTTATCTTGCCATTTCCGTTATCACATTCGCCACTTAGGTACATATACTTGAATGATAAAACCTTTATAGAGCCAACCCTAACTTTCTTTGATAAAAATATTTTCAACTTACATATTTATCTAATGTGAGCTTGTTGCTAAGGACTTATTATGATTGATATACAGTAGTTAGCTGCTATATCTAAAATGCTTTATCGTAGTCTAGGTGCAGACGTCGTTATTTGATCCTCATAATTAAATAACGATGTGCTGATCGAAATAATAATCACGAGTATGTAGTAATAAATACCTTCATGTTTCTTGGTAGACCACTTGTTCTTAACGAGGATAAATTTAGAATAGGATCTTTGAATATGTGGGGGAATAACCAACATTATCCTTACACACCACAATAATTTTACTTAGACATTGAATTGCTAAACTGCAGACATACAGAGTAATGAATTATTTAAAACTGTTCAACTGGTACCAGAATGGATTAGATGAGAATCGCTATTTAACGGTAATGTCGCCACAATACGTAAACGTCATATTTTCAAACCAAATAAATAAAAATCTATAGAGCTCGGGTGTCCAATGACATTTTAAATCATGTCTGTGTACGTAATTATTTCTAATTTGTATTTATTATATATATGAAAGTAATAATACGAAGAGTGACGGATATGACGCTGGGTCTAAGATAGATTGTGTGAAAGACGATAATAAGTAATAAGGATTACGATCGATGGAGCAAATGCAGTGATATAGAAGAGAAGATCTGGTAGATCACGTTGAACACAATAGAGAGTAATAGAAAGGTTGTTTGTTGTAGGATCGGAACAATTTATGAAGATGTGACGACAGATGTAATAGGCAAGATCGGCCCCTGGCAATGGCTAGTGACATTAGTCTCAACGCTACACATGATGCTGGCCATGTTTAATCAGTACGAAGATATGTTTCTTCTGAAACCTTCAGAAGTCTATTGTATATTACCAAATGAATTCGATATTATAAATTCAAGCTTATGTCTCGTAACTTATAAAAACAATGGTACTGAAGACTTCCATTGCAATAAGTGGCATCTGAAATTTTTGTGGGTCATTTGGCTGAAAAAGTCGGTAATGACTACATTTCTTAATTTTGATTATTTTTATAATTAAAAACATCCATACAAACCTTTCTCATTGACGGGGGACGGAGGATGTCCTAGTGTGGATTCCTTGTTCGGGAAATGTTAATGTATGTTACTTACGCGTAAAGCTAACGTAACAACGGCTCGTACCTACAACAAAAACCGCTTTTTCGTTTGTGTTTTTCTTTAATCAACACTGACATGTGACTTTACTTTAAAAGAAAAGTATTTCTATGAAATATCATATTTATATAGTACATAATTATGTTACAAAGGAAGGATATACCTGATTAATAAAAATTTTGTAAAGATTATCACGTAGTTTTTAGTATTGAATAGGTGTGTCGATATTTTAAGCCGACATCAATTAACAACATCTAACATTTAAATAAAACTACTTTTTACGGATTTTATCGCGATATATTGATATTATTAATCCCGACGCTTCGGACCCATTGCAGCATCCATGGTCACGGGTAAACTGAGGTGGTGGGCGTCTTGGTGATATAATTACTGACAGCTACCCTACATTTTTATTGTTACATGATCAATGATATTTATTACTAATTATTAATTAATACTAGATGGAGCGGACATTTCCTAGCTAACGACCTCTGCGAAGAAACGCCGAAACAAACTCAGAGAATCATGGTCTCTTTTAAATTAACGATATTCAATGATCATGTTTTAGTTTTTTAATTATTGGCAATCCGATTCACGCAGAACGAGCTCACAGTATCCTTTGGTCTTGCAGTTGTAGGCCTGGATTTTGATTTAATAGAATCTATAACAGGACTCCAAGCAGGTGGTAAGACCCAGCCATCTTCTCTATTGAAATCTGGATGTTTTTTAATTTCAATAGCCTCACGAATCATCCTGGGTAGGTATCGACTTTCTTTCGCAAGGATTTGTGGTTAATTAGATCTGATATAATGCTGGGCCTTGTCAAGTGTATGTACACAAACTGTTGACTTCTTGGAACGGCGGTGTTTGACATCAGCGATGTGTTCTTTTACGCGGGTCCCTATTGTTCTCTATGCCGTAAAAAGTAGTTTGATTTCAATGTATAATATTCGCGTAAATGTCAGAAATCAATATCTAACATCAAATTTATTTTTCATTTCAGTGGCTCGTGTTTTGTGACCAAAAATTGAAATTATTGTCAACAGCTATCATAAGCAGATTTGGTTTAGTTTTCGGATGTATCATATTTGGCTTAGTGTCTGACAGGTAACTATAATAAGTACTAGAACACAACTTATAGCCCTTTGCTTTTCTGTAAGACCTTAGTACCTACCTAGTTAAGGTACGATGCAATTACAATGATGCACATGTGTGTGTGTGTGTAAAATTGCGCACTAACTGTTCCTAATTGTGGAGTTTGGTTTCAGGTACCTACCTATTTTTAACAACTAATTAGTAAGTAGCTAGGTCCACTAAAACCTACTGATTGTTACTAGTTTAATAAGGATTCCTGGAAAAACTCGATATTATTAAAATATTGTAATAAGTTTTTAAGCCATCCTATATTTTTTTTTATCACCTATCACGCCTCCTGCAGAACAGTTGGTTGGTAGGCACCTTTGCATACCTTTATTATTTCCTATTTTAACCAATCAAATTTATTAACCAATTTGCAGGTTCGTTTTGAGTTTCAAGCTAAGTAGGTACTTATTTATGTTACAGAATCATGTTACTTAATAACAAAATTATTGTTTTAAGTCTCAAAACGCCGAAACGAAATCCATCAATAATAATATAATTATGTCTTACCTACCTACATAATACATCATTTACGTGATTCATACCATCATAAAGTGATAGTCAGGCATGATAGTAATGTCACATCCGTGCACTGAATGTGCACAGACAAACTCTTTAAAATAACTGTATTAGTAATTTCCTTCGCATAAGTAGGTATTTTCCTTCGCAAAATATCTAAACCCACACAGGCTGCTTTACCGTTTGCAGACGTTATCACAGAGTAATTCGATTCGAAAATTCAAATGTATATATTAATTTTTTCATTATATTTTATTGGGATCTTCTTTGATCTCCGAATCCGAATTAAGTAGATGTACTTACCAATTAATTAATTACATTTTATACCTATTTTCCCTGAAATGGAAATGCCGAACTTAACTAATTCTAATAGAAAAAACCGCGTCAATAGTTCGGTTACAAAAGTCGCCTCATGGGGAAGTAAGTAAGACCTATTTTATTTTGACATTTTTGTATTCACGATACACTGTCAATTTTACATGGTACCGACAATGTAACATTGTATACACATGCATTATAGTATTATACAATACTTATGCATGCTAGCGATTACATAATCAGCATGTATTGTTTTATAATTCTTTCAGATAAACAAGAGTCTAGGTGCTGGCTTCATTTTAATAACGCTTTAAAATTAAATGTAAAATACAATAGGTTTGAAATGAGTCCTTGTTTATTTTAGCTAGACAGTGTATTCTGACAATGCTGTACCTAATTTGAAATTTGTTTCAGTTTTGGAAGAAAGACAGCCATTATATTTGATATCTTTGCGGAACTAGTGCTCGGCTTACTGATTACATTCTGTGACTCCGAGGGATGGTTTAGATTAATTGCCTTCTTGAAGTCATTATTGGGGAGTGCCAACTTTTATATGGGGCTCATACTAAGTGAGTACTTACTTATTTTTAAGTAAAGTTACTTAGTACGAATTTGAAATCTTCACATGTGTTTCGTATATAAAAGGACCTACCTAGATAAAACGCAACGTGGTCTGAATTAAATCCCTAGCGACGACTATTCGTCCTAGTTTAAGTATCTACCCACTCATGCAGTTACTTTGTACACATATGTGTACAAAGTACTGCCCACTGCCTGTGGGCAGTTTCGGTAGCTTAATGCGCTAGAGCGTCCGATCGTTGTATGTAACCGGAAGACCGCAGGTTCGGACACTGCCTGAGATGGTTTTTCTTTCGCTAAAATTTATATCTTTAAATATGCATATTATTATGATAATGCACTAATAATACCTTCCTTTCAATATAACATACGCGTAATTAAAAAAAATATGTCCCTAGAATGTCGATCAATTAAAATAAGTTTCATTCTTATTGTCCCGAAGTTTTTATATTTCAGTTTGTGAAATAGCAAGTAATAGTTGGCGTTCTTGGCTGTGCATGATCGTGATGTGTCCTAGACTTCTCGCCATAGCGTGCATGGTGCCCCTCGCGAACAGCGCACCAAACACCGAAACCTACAGCTTTCTCGCATGTATTTACTCCTTATTCTGCTTGATTATACTGAGGTAATCGTTTTATCATTACATTTTCCTTTTAAATTAGGTAATATAATAATTCAGCAAAGTCGATTCTAGAATTTTCTTCAAAGAGACTTCCAGCCAGTATTATGGACTATAATGATTCATTTCTACTGTTGAGTGTTTAGTTATGAAATTCAGACTGACAAACAAATGGTAACAGACGGACGCACGTTGCGAAACGTTAATAATTTTACTATGGCGTCCGATACATATCATGATCATCATCAACCCATATACTGTCCCACCGCTGGGCACGGGTCTCTTCTTACAGAATCAGAGAGCTTAGCCTACAGTACACCACGCTGGCCTAATGCGGGTTAGCAGACTTCACACGCCGTCGAGAAAATCTCTTTCAACGGCATGCAGGTTTCCTCACAGGGCCGGATCAACCATATGGCTTTATGGGCTTCAGCCCAGGGCCCCGTTGATTCAAGGGACCCCCAGCTAAGTCAAAGTCAATATAATTCAAATATTTTACTGTCTCATTTTTTTCCATACTTTGAGTAATTAGTTGGGCCCCTAAGTAGTACCTATTAGCCCAGAGCCCCCCCTAAACTCACAGGCCGGCCCTGTTTCCTCACGATATTTTCCTTCACCGTTTAAGTGAATGATAATTAATATCTACGCACATGACTTCAAAAAGTCAGAGGTGCGTGCCCTGGGTTCGAACTCGAGGCCTTCCACTTGGCAGTCCAATGGTCATACCACTAGGCTGTCACTGCTTCACTAGGCTATCGTTGCTAGTACCTTCCCTTTCTTCTTCTTCTTTAGCTGCTTCACTAGGCTATCGATACATATATGTATAAACTCTTTCGCATACCAGATGGAGTCCAGAATCACCTCAATGGCTGTTGCATAACAGGAAAATATATGTCGCTGAAAAAATTCTCAGAGAAGCTGCCGAGACAAACGACATCCAACTTTGTCACGATTTCAAGATAAGGCCAGTTAACCACAGAGTACGTCTGTAAGTTTATACTTAGTTAATAGTTTCAATTATCACTCATTATTATAGAAACATGTTTCTTAAAGTACCTCATTAATTTGTTCTTACAGGCGTATAACTCGTTAGACGAAACAATGACTTGTATCGAGATGTTATCGACATACAATATTAGAGTTATATTTTTCGTATCCGTCTTGTTTTGGATTCTATACTATTTTCTGTGGAGCTCTCTGTATGTAAGATTGTATAGTGAACAAGATATCAATTATTTATTACTGAAAGTGTTCTGCTTCATCGCTGTGCTCGGGTGCCTGACGAAATTTTCATCGTTGAAGTTGACGATGAGATATTTGCTCATGGTTCATGTCGTCCTGACAGGCGTATCTACGGCTGGTGTCATATTTTTATACAAGGTACGAGACTAGATATTATTTATTTATTTATTCCCAACAATATCCTTAGACTAATTCCAATTCGATATTGAGGTATCTTAACTTCTACAATTATAAACTAAACTTAACGAAAGAAATTTTAATAAGTGCAATTTTTGTGAATTCACTCAGAGTACCTACCGTAGACAGAGGAAAGATAGATAGATAGATATATAGTTTCCTCTGTCTACGGTACCTACAATAAAATATATCCACGTCGTCAGCTATGAGGTTAAGCGTGCGCAGTGCGCGTATCAGAGTTAACAATACCTTGCGTATAACTACACGAAAGGTATTTCAGTTTACCTAACTTGGTAAACTGAAAGGGGACTATGATGAAATATTTAGAAATCCAGCCACAGACATAGGTTTTTATCCGATAGATTTAGAGAAAACTTTTGACATAATTCTTTGCGAACAGAACTATACTTATGGGCAATTGAACTGACTTCATTCAATAACCTTTCAGGGAACCATACGTAGCACACTATCGTCAATCGCACTTGCTTCGGGTCTCGTGGCCCACGCATTGATACTCAACATAACGCCTCGCCTTTTTGCTATCAATATCCGCGCGACTGTTGTCGGATGCTGCCTTGCTACCGGGCAACTTGGCTCAATAATCAGCTACCTCCTTTTCCTATTCCATCCTATAAATGACATACCCTTAATGGCCATAGAGTTGTGTGTGATGATGATCCTAGCTGGTCTATGCTTTATATTTCCTGACGTAGATGGAAGAGAACTGCCCGATGTAATGAAAGATATGGATTATTTCTCAGAGTAAGTATTCTTCGATTTTATAATACCTTAAGTATTACTATGAAGGGCAGAATATGATGGATCAGCTTCAGGAAAATCGTTCACCCCGAAGCAGCTTTGTGAAGGTTCCCATTTCAAAAATCTTAAAATCACATTGCTATCTTTTGTTTTTAAAAGATCTTTTAAATCTTACAAGGGTTAAGTACAAAAAAAACTTTACAGATTATCTAAACCTCTTCGCTGGGTTACACAAAAAACCAGTTCACCATCACTAGAGGAGTTCGAAATACGGGTTTACTCGTTTGGAAGTCCGGCACGTAGCGCCTCTACACGCAGCATCTCGGAAGTAAACGTGCCTGCTCAACAAATAGGCTGCGTACGTTTATGGCGAATCTTTATCAATTACGTCCGTCGAAAGTGTAGAAGAGAAATTTATCCCAATATAAATATGTAACAACTTATTAACAAATATAAATTTATAATATTATCCATTAAAGTACCTACCTACTATGTACTTATAAAATTCTGATAATCTATAGATATCCTTGTTGTCAGTCTTTTCTTACCTGTTCGTACTTTTCATGCATGCACCGGGTACATCTACACCGGGTTTACCTACTCATACGAATGAAAAAAAAAGTCACCATTTTACCCTATGATTCGCAACTTCAAAGAATTGCCTCTTGTAAAATTTGCTTTTTCACAGTTGCTATATTTTATTTAAGGGATTTTATGAAAGACAAGAAAAACACGACAGACTTCTTTTATAAACCAATGTAGTGTGACATGAAACACAGAATGCATTACTATTCAAATTACTATTGTACCTAAACAAACTAGCCGTAAATGGGAAAATAATATAAATGTGGGTGTAGGAAAATAAATAAGTTGAATTAAACTGCAAAATATATTATTTTAAGAAATTTAAACATAACTTACTGTCATGATTATACATGTTAATAACCCAAGGAACAATAGTGAATGCCTACAAATCAAAATTATAGTCTAATAAAATTAAAATAAACGTTAATTGAAGCCTGCTACAGACGTCACTGCATATTGTACACAAAACTTGTGTAGGTATCTATTATACTTTTATTGACAAACACTTTTATTAATTAGTAGACAGTATTATTACATTCTGTTTAATAATAGAGTAGGTGCCTACATCAAGATGTACCTCGTGCATTATTCATGCAGACGCAATGTTATTCAAGAATAATATTAATTATGTTATTCAACGATAATCAAAATTTGTGTAGGTATCTCTAATAAAACTACCTACTTACTAAGTATATGAAATTGGACAAATCTTTGGATTACACAAAATAAATTTCATAATTTATTATACCTGTAGGTATGTAAAATTAACTAAATTTATTTTATAAGCGCTATTCAAATATTTTAGTCAAATGCGAAAGTATAGTAATTATTCACGAGACGCTCTTCATACCTAAAAATACATTGCGTGTAAAACTTATCAAAATTGCAACATCATTAAGTATTTAATTTTTTGAGATAAAGTCCTCTTTCTCAAATAATTGTCGTCTTTACAACTACAAGTTTCTTATAATCTATAAATAAGTAATGAGAAATGCATATAGTAGATAAATGTGATTTACCTAATTAAGTAAAAACAATCGTTGGTAGAACGTAGGAACACGAATTTGCTCCTCACAAAAATTGTAGCATTACCTTAAAATAAGAGTTTGAAGAACAAATAAATGGACATTAGGTACCTAAACAGTTCAAAAGTTAATTAAAATGCGCCTTGACGATCCTCCAGTTACCTAACCACATAAGCAAATATTACCTACTTATATGACTAATGTTTTCGGCCTAAAATCAATTGTATAAACTCTGTATGTCTATTGATAATAAGGAGTGAAAGCACCAGTAGTATGCTATGCCACTACCTCTGGAATAAAGTTATTAGGTAAGTAATTGATATATGTACCTATTAACTTACACATTATTATAAAATGTTATAGCTATAGTAGCGACATATAATGTACTTATGGGAGAATTAAGAACTATCTACACTTAATAACGAAAATTATATATTATACTACCTATTTTTTTTAAATTGTAAAGTTAGGTAATATTAAAAGATAAGTCAAAACTGAATTTTCATAATTCAGTCGAAATGAATTTACATAAAATTATTAATTCATTTTTGACTTATCGTTGAATATAAACAGTACCTAGGGGGTAACATTGTGGCGTCAGTTAATTTAGATTGACACGAATGGAATTTGAAAAGGTAAAATTATTTTTTTAATAGTCTAGAGGTTTCTAAGTTACAAAAATATTGGGAAGACACATGCTTAAATCTTTTAATTTGACTTTGAAGTACGGAACTTATTATTTATAAAATAGCTTCTTCTAATAAATTGCACTTGAGTGTCCAATTACATAGGTAGTACCTATGTATAACATAAAATATACCTAATATAACATTTAACAATAACTCATTTAATATGAGTTAGTATTCTAAATTTATACACTCACAAATATATATTTCTAAAATTATTTAATATTATATTATATATTTATGTAAATATATAATACAATAAATATAAACATTAACAATGATTATGATTTTTATCACAGCTTTCTGAATGACGATATAAATAAATAAAATATCATATATCCGAATCATGACCGTTAAAAATGTATCTGCAAGTTAATCCAAAAAATGTGTGGCAATGTAAATTGTATAATTCATTATCATCATTAAATTACTAAACATCATCAAAAATAACATGTCGAAATCTTTTATAATTAGTGTTTATTTTTCTGAAGAATTTTCGTTAAGTATATTTAACTCTTTTCAACTCAACAGTGGCTAGTGCTAGTAAAATTGTTAAAAGAGATTCTAATTTAAGTTAAAAGTAAGTTGAACATAATTTACGCAGGGGCTTATTTTAAATTAGTCAATGTAGTAGGCAATCGTATCTAATCGTTTGTACGGTAGACGGATTGTGTGGTACCTAATGCAACATCTATGTCAATAATATTCCCTATTGTTTTTAGTCGTTTTCGTCCCTTTGCAGGAGAAAGATTTCCCAGCCATCCTTCCGTTCTTTGCGATTTAAGGCTATATTGGACCAACCTCTACAGCTCTCTTTTAAATTGTAAACCATAGACAATTTACAAAGAGGTTCATGCACATTAAAGACTACGTATTCTTTTGTTTAAACTAATATCACACTTAAAACACTAAATACGGCTCGAGGGGCAGATGGCAGACAAGTTAAATGCGGTCCGACCAGCGTTTTTCAGACAAATGATAGACTTGTCTTCGAATAATACTTGCACATGAATATTACAAGATTATATATAAACTCTAGATACTCCCGGGAAACCAGAAAAGCTAACTACTGTAAATTACCTTCCTAAATTAGTATCTTGTAGATTAACAATTATAAGACTATTACAAATCTGTAGAAAATAGTGACGACATCTCTCCAAGTCTTCGACAACACGCCCAATGTGCTCAACACGTATTCTTGCTGCAATACATCTTTAATTTTTCATTCTTAAAAACTATATCACAGCGAGAATGTATCGAGTCGGGGCGACATCGACACAGTCACCGCGACATATATTCACAGACTAAGTTATTATTGTCTACACTCATCACTCATGGCATATAGGTACCGTGTCTAAGTACGTAGGTCTAGTTAGATAGGTATACATTCTATAGCGGATTTATAAAATTAATTCATTTATACTTGACGTTTGGCTACGACTTTCATAAATAAATAAATCGTAACATAAATAGGTACTTAAAAAAATATACTTAGAAATATAATATAATTAAACTAAAACTAAACTAGGAACTTCAATCGGTAACCATGTAAGTGAAAACGTACATAGTATATTATGCCATTCATTTACATTAAATGCATTTTATTCCTAATTATTCAATAAAAATACCATATGAGATAATCCTGTTAATGTCGGCTATGTCTATAAAATGAATGTTACGAAATGTTAATTATGCATTTATTTTACATTTCTACTCCAAAAGACAACCTTTAAGGCAATTTAACTGCGGTTCCTATAAAATTGACATTGAACAGTTATTACACATTTCTACAGCAGCGTAATATTACATTAGTGAATTTAGCGTCAGTACATACAAACCGACTTCGTAGGTAAGTGCCATTCTTTTATACACCCATTTTACCGCTCAATTATTAAGGTATCTACCTAATTTCACCTACCTAAGTTCTTTGAAATTGCATTCAAACTCACACAGATATTGGTTAAACTCCATATATCAGACAAAGTTTAATATGAGGTTTATAACATTAATATCTACAACTAATAAGAAGTAATGTCTGCAATGCTTAACTCTCGCTCTCGTAGCTACCGAGAGTTTTTAGGAGCTCAAGGTAATTTTATAGTTACCTTACTTGTAGTTGTGTTTGATTTTTTGGCCGAACGTTGATTGCGTTTTGGAGCACCATTTTCTTGAAAATATGGCAGTCAAATGTTTCTTTTAATTTATTTTTAAACGTGAAATTCCGTTATAAGTTTGTCTGTTGATTTGCAACGCCATTTCGAAGTAACAGGCTAGGCGATTTTTCTGTAATAAGGATACAAACGTTACATGAGATTTTTAAGATTGACTGCGCTTGGAATTGGAGGCAATGCCGCTTTGTAACTGCGGATGTCTTTCTTTGTGTTAATGATCGTAAAGAAGAATAAGATTTCGTTATGAGTGTTCTGCTAAAAATAACAGTACTCCGATCACCAACCCAAAACACGACTATGGGAATTCCTATAACCAAAAAAATTATTGATCTGTGGGCGTTATCTGGGTATATATTATATTATGTATTACGTACGATTATGTTATGTCAAAGTACTGCGTATCATATAGTAGTTTACGATTGACGCAATAACATAAATTGAATAGTTAAGTAATATGACAGAGTGAAAGGATGATGATATTAAATATTTTTAATTATCAACAAGACCCACTATCTGTATTTAGTTGATTTAACAAAATTAAATTTATTACCATCATGCATAACTGTAGTTTATCATAGTAACTCACCTATATGTACTGAAGTTGGAGATGCAGCAACGCCATTTACATTAGTAGACTCTTGATTGGAAGGTACTCTTTGAAGGCGAATAGTAAACATTAGAGTTGCCCCTACTAGTGGAGATATACCAGCGAGGACGAAAGGCAAAGTGTAAGACTGATTGAGGCCGTAAAGGTACCCAGCTATCGGTGGACCTACAGACAAAGGCGTGGCAGCAAGTCCTAACATACAACCTATTGCTTGCGCTGCGTACGCACCTCCGCACAGCTCAAATGCTATAGGTCCAATTAATGCAATAAACGCCCCATCGAATATTCCCATACCAAGAGAAATCGCCACTAATAATCCAAAACTTCTTATGAACGGTAGAATAATAGTCAAAACCCCAATGACATAAAAAGAAATCTGCTGTAACAAGATCCTATCAACACCTTGTTTATCGGCTAGAAAGCCGAAAATTAATCTCCCCATACCAGAAGTAATAGCAATACATTGTAAAGGTAAATTGTTATTGACATCAACAAAATTGTTTTCAATAAACTTTTTAATATGGACATAGGGAACGAAATAACCAAATAGTGCAACGGGCATAGATAAAGCCCAAAGTCTGTATTTTTTATTTTTCCAAATTTGAACATTAATGATAGATTTTAACAAAGACTTGCAGCTATCGTCTTCTCTGGATGTCTTTATTATCATTAATGGAATAGGTTTAAATAATAAACCACATAATGCTAAGCCAAAAGTGAATACAGCTAGAAGCCTAAACAACCACTCTAATCCATGGTTATTTATCATGTATTCCATTAGCGGTGGCATAATAACAGTAAAAACTGAACTACCAACTGTTACAATTCCGTTAACTAAACCCAAATGCTTTCGGAAATAGTGACCAAGAATAGCAAGAGAAGGAGTGTACGCGAAAGATGCTCCTAATCCATACAGTATCCCGTAAGTAAAGTAGAGTACACCTACATTATAAACAAAGAAAGAAGATAATAGCATGGCCGCAGTGGCAATACTACCACCTAACACAGCGGTAAGACGGAGCCCCAGTACTCCAGTTAGCACGCCGGACAAGGGCGACAAGAAGAACGTAGTTCCCATAGTAAGAGCACCCACCAGAGCTGGAAAACAAAAATGAATGTTAAAGGAGAAGGCAGCAGGTACTAATAATTATTTAAATGCTAACATCAATTTTCATATTGTCAGGTTTATGATAGTGTGCGGAAGGATGAATTATGGCGAATACTGGCGAAGTATGGAGTAAACAAGCGTATGGTGCTGGCGCTCAAATATTTTTACAGGAATTCCAATGCTTGTGTAAGGTTGTATGTTGCGTACACGTACCGGTTTGGCATCTTTGGACGACCTCTGTGGTCTAGCGGTTCGAGTGCCGGACTGCTGATCATGGGGTCGTGGGTTCGATTCCCACAGGACACAAATATTTGTGTGGATAAAACATGAGTATTTGTGTTTGTCTGGGTGTTTCTTATGTATTATAAGTATGTATTTACAAAAAAAAAAGTATATTATGTATTATATCCATTGTCTAGTACCCATAGTACAAGCTCTGCTTAGTTTGGGACTAGATGGTATTGTGTAAAATGTCCCAAAAATATTATTATTATTCTCGTATTTATTTAATTTCTTATTTACATTATATTTTTAAATATTTTTACAAAAAAAGAAAACAAAAACATTTAAAAATATAAAAAAATAGTCAGACCACCGATATCGGGAACAGGGTCCAAGCTACCGGTGGTTAGGGCCCCAGAGACAGGAACCTCCTCACAATACGCGCCGTATCAAGGAGTACTGCCTTCTGAATCAGGCCCTTAACCCAGCAACCCAACTCGAGCCTCCTGAGGTGTTGGTCGAGGCTCTTGGCGATAAGTCCATTGACCGTAACGACTATAGGCACAATGATGGCCGAGTCCACATCCCACATGGCGACCACCTCGTGAGCTAAGTCGAGATATTTTAGCTGTTTCTCTTTCTCAGCCTTCACGAGGTTCTCGTCATGCGGGATGGTGACATCGATAATCAATGTGCGGCGCGCTGATCGATCTATTACCACTATATCAGGCTTATTGGCTACAATAGTCCTGTCAGTGATAACAGATCGATCCCAGTACAACGTGACATGGTCGTTCTCGAGAACTGGGTCGGGCGCATATCTGTAATACGGTACCTCAGAATCCACAAGGCCGTATTTTAAAGCAAGTTGCTGGTGGATAATCCTGGCCACTTGGTTATGCCTGTGCAAATACTCGCCGTTAGCCAAACGAGAACAACCAGAAATAATATGCCTGATAGACTCACCGGGACAATGGCATGCCCGACATATGTCGATCGTCCCGTCTTTCATGATATACTTCCGGTAGTTGTTCGTCAGCATAACTTCATCCATAATTGCACAGACCGAACCCTCGGTTTCCCCGAAGAGGTCACCGAAGCGTAGCCAGGCCACGGACGCTAAGAAATCTACGTCGGGCCCATGAAGGGCACGGAAAAAACGTCCGTGAAGCTCCTTGCTCTGCCATACTGCCTTGCGGTCATTGATACTAAGCACCACAGGTTTGCGCCAGTTCTCTTTAGCCAAAGATAGCGGGGTGAGTCCCTTGTCCACTGCGACCACATCTCGGTGCATACCCACGTCAGCCTTAAGAAAATATTCTCTGAGACTGCACACCTCGCGGTTGTGGAGGGTCTTAGCATTTAAAAAACCTCGACCCCCGCACTTCCGCGGGATGTACAGCCTCATGACAGACGAACGTGGATGATGCATCCGGTTTGCGGTCAACAGCGACCGGACTCTCCTATCCAAGGCGTCCAACTCCGTTTGGGTCCACTTGAGTATACCAAAGGAGTACATCAGGACCGGCATGACCCAACCGTTAAAGGCGCGCACCTTGTTGCCGCCTGACAAAGAACTATTAAGTACCTTTTTCAGGCGGCCGAAGAAGCGCTCCTTTAACGCTTGTTTCATGTCAGCCCCGTTAATGCCTAACCCCTCTGACATACCCAGGTATTTGTAGGTATCAGTTGAGGAGAGTGATCTCAGGTTTATAGTATCTGAGAGTTGTAGTCCCTCAGATTCCACAATCCCGCCCCGCCTTACATGCATGACTGCACATTTATCTACACCAAATTCCATCCTGATGGAATTACTAAAAGTTTCAGTTGCCTTTAGTAACTCCATCAGTTGCAATTTGGTGGAGGCAAACAGTTTTAAATCATCCATATAAAGCAGGTGGGATATTACCTGACTCCCTCTCCGCAACGGATAGCCCAGCCCTGTACCCTCCAGCAGGGTGCTGAGGGGGTTCAGGGCTAAACAAAACCACAGTGGACTCAGACTGTCGCCCTGGAATATTCCCCGCTTAATCTCAATAGGTTCGTCGTTCCCTTGAATTTGCCTACATCCTGGATAGCGAAGAACAGTTCTCCACTGCCCCATACATGACACCAAGAAGGTGCGTAAAGTTGTATCTATTTTATACAACTCCAGCACCCTCATGAGCCATGTATGCGGCACCGAGTCGTAGGCCTTCTTATAATCTATCCAACATGTCGACAGATCCTTTTGGGATCGACGGACCCGTTGGCTTATGGCCATGTCGATGAGGAGAAGCTCCTTGGTGCCGCGGGACCTATTCCTACATCCATTTTGAGAGGCTGACATAATAGAATTTTTTTCTATGTGATAATTGATTTTTGCTCTCAAAATGGATGTAAGAAGTTTATAGACCGTCGGTAAACATGTGATCGGTCTATAATTTTTGGGTTCCGCGGCATCACCTGACTTATGGAGCAGGTGGGTGATTCCCGTTGTAAGGAACTGTGGTAGCGACCCAGACTCTAAGGCCGATTGGAATTGCGATGCCAAGCACGCGTGTGAGCTTTGTAGCCATTTAAGCCAGAAGTTGTGCAGTCCGTCCGGCCCCGGTGATTTCCAGTTCGGTACCGAACGGGCTGCACTGGCTACATCTGAGGCAGTTATTACAACTGCCTCCATCTCCGGTATGGCTTCACACACGCGCTCAACATCGCGCATCCATTCAGCCTCAGAGTGGCAGACGGGCACCGACCAGATGTTGCGCCAGAATGTACTAGTGGCATCATCATCTGGGCGGCGTCCGTCAACCACAGTTTGGTCAGGTCGCTCCCAAGCTCTATACACCCACCTTTGATCGCTCTGGAACATGCGATTCTGGGTATACCGCTCAACCCGTCGCCTATACCTTCGTATACGGCTTGCCCATGCACAGACTTTCTGCTTCAGGAAGTCAATGCGCTCTGTGACACGGGGCATATATTCTTGAGGACTGATTCCAGTCCCCGAGAATGCCCGCCTCACAAAGCGCATCACTCTGGGTCGAGTATTGCCCTCCCTGAAGCAGTATAGTTTGCCGATGAGCACCCTGGTCCCCTCGATACGCTGCTCGATCCTGCGCTGCCAGGCTGGAATGGCGGATTTATGTCGTGTAGTATTGTCACATTTTGGAAATGTGACATTTGCTACACGACACGCCGCAATAGCCGCGCAGTACATGATGGAGTGAGTATCGAAGAGATCTTCGCTGCTTTCAAAGTAATTGTCAAGCAGCGGATCCAGGGCACACACCAACGCCCAATTCTTTCTATGCATAGGCAAGCGAGGTAGACGAGGTCTAAGTTCGATGGGGGCAGCTCTAAAATCCCGAATCGCATCCTCCAGTGCGCTCCTCAATCGGTCGTTGCACTGGTTACTTACCGTAACAACCTCATCGTCCCCCTCCCCATCGTTGACATTTGACCGCGGTTGTATTATGTCGCGTGCTAGCGGATTTACCGCGGTCTGTGACGGGACAGGGACAGGGACGATACGGTTGTTCAGTACCTCTGAGCGTAGCCTATCAAGTGCAGCGTCATCCAATCTGTGATTCCGTTGGATAACCCGCACCTGATCCGACAGTCGTTGGGCCGAGACGCTGATGGCTGGTTCAAGTTCCTGGAACAGAGACAGCATCCTATCGCGGTACGCAGTGAGGTTAGTTCCCCCCTCTGTAGCCCCGTAATATGCGCGCATGACGTTCTCATTAATTGTTTGAGTCCATTTCATGCGCTGCACACAACCACCGGCAGCGGGGACCCGGGTAGGGGCCGGTTGGCCCCTAGATCCCATGCCGTTCGGTGGCCGGCCTCTTCCCGGCCGACGTACAGGTGGTGGCGACGTCGGTGGGGAGAAATACTCGTCGCTCGAGCTCGACGCGGCTGCAGCCGCCGGTGTCACTGGTGGTCCGAGTTCCGGCGGCGGCGAGGCGGAGGTGAGCGACGAGTCCGGGGGTGGTAGGCGTGCGCGTCTTGATGCTGATCTCGTCTGCATTCTCTTAGTTCATTCACATCCATTTCATTTTTTATTTTGATTTTCTTGTGACATTATATATGTCATAGCTGTCTGGTCTGTTTAAAAGCTTGATTTTCTTGATTGTTTTTTCTATTTGAAATATTCTTTGTTAATGGCATAATTAATAATATTCATAGGTGTAACGTAAAGGTAACTGTCTTGAAATTTTGGGTGAATTATGTATTGAAATATGTAATAAATGGGATGAGAACAAATTTTCGAGCTGTTGACATCTAGAGTTGCCAGCGTAAATTATTATTATTATTATTATTATTATTATTATCTCCACGCGTCGCTATAAAATCTATGGCCAGCCGTTTGGCAGATTTGAAAGAGTGATTTTGGACTGAGAATAAGGTTTGCGGCGCTACACTTGCATCCTCGGCAGAAGAGTTGCAAGAAATGGTAACAGTAACATAACATCATCATATCATGTATTAGTGGATTTGCCAGATGTATTTCGGTTATGCACCTTAAAAAGGTCTGGTCCGTACATCCCATTCCCGCTATAAATTGTGCATGAGGGGTCCTATAGTTTCTCATCTGATATTCTAATCACCATTTTAATCAAAACTTTTGCATAATGTTTGCCGACAGTCGAAGGACTGAAGCCGCGGTAATTTTTGATCTCCTACTGTGACCCTTTCCCTTTTACTGGTACGAAAACAGTCTATTGATACTTGACTATATCTCCAACACTTATTAAAGATCCGGTACAATAGGCCTACTCTGTCACCTCCCTTTATCAATTCAACAGATACTCTGTCTTAACCTGCCGTTTTCCCCACCTTCATAATCTTCAGTGTTACTAGATACAATTTTATCCACAAATCATAAAATTGAGTTTATCATCAAATACTTTAAATAGGACTATGAAGAGACTTCTCCGATCTTACAATATTTGTAACAGAACAAATATTACAATCTCAAACCAATAATTCGGTCTGACTACTACATTATTAGTTCCGACTGGCACTGCTCGTTTTTTGTTTGATCTGTTTGATTGTCGCGATTACACAATTGGCCACAATTTGCGATGTCGTCAATTATTCACATCACAACAGAGCCTGTGAACGAAATAGGTACCACCTATCACATGAAACTAGGACATCTGAGCGTCATGGCACTCAGATGTCGCAGAAGCATGTTTCACAAAAATGTTTAATAATTAACATTTCGCAGTGTGTAGTGGTCATGATTCGATATAATAATTTCGGGGGCCCAGCTAGTGAGGTGGCGAGTCACCGTCTGCCATCCCTAAGGATATTTATTCGAGGTTGGGAGACAGACGCCGTTTCGTTTCGTTCTTCCGGCAAAAGAAGTTATTGGTCCACCTAACACCCACATCCATAAACCCAATTAATTTTCTTTTCTATTCTTTTTTATTAATTTCCTTCAAACCATTATTTCTGAAGATTTAGTGTGTTAATAAGTTAGACACTACACGAAATCATAATTTTTACTTATTAAAATAGTGTACGTTTGGCTGAATCGGTATCCAAAAGCCGGTTTCAAGAGCAATTGCGTACTGCAGTTGTTAACTGTAATGGAGGAAAAGGATAGTTAGGCGAGACGACAGAATTATAATTATATATTCCACGCATTTTGGAGGAGTTGATCAACCAAGAAAAAAAGCTTGTCTTACCTAAATTCTACTATATACCTATCGAACGCATTTAAAAAAAATTAGGTACATTTGAGTATAAACGATATATTATTTTCCATTTATGTCCTAACATCTGCTGTCTCATGCACTTATCTTCAATAAACGTTACCATATTGGACTTTGATCTGTATAGATTATCACGATGGATTCCGTAAGACACAAAATTCAAATTTTATTTGGTTTTCAGCACATTGTAGATCTAAACACGCTGTGGGTGTAGAACGTTACGACTATAGTGATTGCGCCAATAAAACCTTTTTTTAATGCGAAAGAAAGGAATAAATGATATTTATTTGAAGAATAATATATAATCTGAAGAATAAATATTAATACAAATATTTGGACCTGAACCTGTGCGACCTATGGAAAGGAAAGAATGATTTTTATTTTATTTATGTATTTAAGGCACTTATACAACTTATTCACTAAAACACACACACACATCTTATATTTAAACTAGACACGAATAAATGTATGGCGAATTTGTCACTTAAAATTATATTTATTCTTGCAAATAAATATCATTCATCCCAGACAAACACAAACACTTAAATAATCACATAAATATTTGTGTCCTGTGGGAATCGAACCCACGAGCCCGTGATCAGCAGTCCGAAATTAGTACCACTAGACAACAGACGTCGTCTAACATATTTTATTCATTTAATCTTAAGATAAGACGTTAGTATTCTATGATAAATAAAATAAAAACATTTCACAATGTATTATAAAATATAAACAATGATCAACTGTATAAATACATCTCTCACACAACTAGTTATGTAGATTTTATCATTTATGAATGCTTAGGTAATCCATTAAAAAAACACAAAAATTACTATAGGTACCTACTTAATTAGAACCTTGGCAGTTAAATTTAACTGGCATGCTACTTTAACAGTATTTGTCTCACGCTTTATAGTCTATTAGCAATTAAAATTATACAAATACGTGGCACTTTTAAGGGACTTTTGTTTCTTCTCATAGCCTTTTCACTTTTTCAAAAAAGGAATGGTTCGTCTCTCACAAATTTGCACATTTCAAATATTATGTAGAAATACGGACCACTCGGTAAGCAGCTTTTTCTCAATAAAATAGGTCTAGAGGAATCTGTCCATTTGAAATTGAAAATCTTCTATCAGAGCTTAAAGATAATAAGCATCTTTGCCAACGCAGTGGCAGTTTATTGATTAAGAGAAATTAGGTGGACGGGACGCAACAAATTGTTCAAAGGCATTTTGTACTGCTTGTCGGGTATTGGATTTTTTTTCCCGCCATGAAGTTATCCAAATGAAGGAAAAAGTAGAAGTTTGTTGGCGCAAGATCTGGTGAGTACCGTGGATGACGGAGTGCTTCCAGCCCCAGCTCTTGCAACTTGAGAGACCGGCTGCTGTGCAGTATGAGGTCGCGCGTGGTTGTACAGGAGCAGCGGAGACGAACGATTGACCAAAGCTGGTTGGAGATGTGTGTACTGGGAAGAACTGTACACAATGATGGAGAAGCATCATTGTGTTCAGTTCTTCCCAGTACACATCTGCAGTAACAAAATGAGCACATCCCGGTTGGTAAGAAGCTATGACACCGGCGCTAGACCACCAAACAGTGACCATCACTTTTCTAGGGGTAAGTTTTCGTTTAGCGCATTATTTAGGTGCTGAACCAAGATCCAATCAACTTGCTGAGCGCTCGCGATTGTCAAACAGAATCCATTTTTCGTCGCAGGTAACAATGCGGATCATAATTCCTTCGTTTGTGTGCCTGTTGGGCAGTGCAAGGCACGTCTCAACGCGTACTTCGCGCTGGCGATAATTGAATTGGTGGTGCACCCATTTTAACAAATGGGTGCACCAGCTTTTTTAGGCCATTTTGACGCAAATGGACCAATATTGTTTTGACGCTAACGTCGAAAGCTGCTGCTAATTCAGCCGTAGTTTGAGTATCATCAGCTTCCACAATGGCCTTTCATTTGTCATTGTCGACCAAAGTTTTCGGACGATCACGAGGTTATTTTTTCAGGTCGAAATTTCCAGAACGGAAGCGGGCAAACCAATAACAGGTGGTGCGTTGGTTTTAGCTCCGTAAACGTCTTTGATGTTGCGTGCCGTTTGTGCCGCGTTGCTGCCACGACGGTACTCATATTCCATATTGGCTGGATTTTTTTAACGTATCAATGATGAAAAAAAAGATATATTATGTAAATGCGATGAAAACACAACACTAACCAATATTACTTTTGGAAAAATAATTCCATGTTTTAAAATAAAATTAATTTGAAATTAGAATTCTTAGACCTACAAAAAAAAACGGCCAAGTGCGAGTCGGACTCGCGCATGTAGGGTTTTTATTCTGTTTTTAGTATTTGTTGTTATAGGGGCTAACATTATAGAAATACGACATCGTTAGTGAACCTCTTCAAACCTTTAATTTAACTCGCTCAAAAATAGTTATGTTTCATTGTATCAGAGACGTCTTTTCATCAGTCATGTCATCTTGATGGCTCCTCTAGTTTTAAAAATAATAAAAAAGAACTGTTACTAATAACTAGCCATTCTCACATATACATATATTACACGTCCATCAATCAACATGGAAGTCGAAAAATCTAAATATAACAGACAGTTAAAGTTGACAACAAGTGATACACAATGTCTCGTAATCTAATCGGGTCATCGCTACTTCAGCCGTAGTTCAAATCACGAGAAATACTTTTGGCTGCACAAGATTTATACAAAAACTGCGCAATCAAACCTGTATTTTTTACAATATACCCATAACTAGTAGTCAATAAATAAAATGACCAAGTGGCTTACCGATATGATTTAAAAAAACGGTCAAGTGTGTGTCGGACTCGCGCACGAAGGGTTCCGTACCAATATGTATGGCCCCTTAAATATTTATTTTATTCAGTTTTTAGTATTTGTTGTTATAGGGGCAATAGAAATACATCATTTGTGAAACATTCAACTGTCTAATTGTCACGGTTCATGAGATACAGCCTGGTGACAGACGGACGGACGGACAGCGGAGTCTTAGTAATAGGGTCCCGTTTTTACCCTTTAGGTACGGAACCCTAAATAGTGGGTGAATGCTTAGGTGATGGCTGGCATGGCATGCAAACAGAAGAATAGGAAATGCTGCGCCGAGAATATGATGATGACGAATAAATAAATGTTCAGCGGCGATTGACCCGCTTGCTGCCCAAGCCAATCGTTTTAGTTATTTTTGTATGTGATAATTAGCTATTAGGTCCTACGAATCCTACCTTGACATTACAGGAAAATACAATTCAACGGCAAAAACCGAATAATGCGTTAATTTGCCTAGAGGATATCCAAATTTATTATTTTAAGAAACACCACGATGTTTTTTGTGAATTAAATCATGATAGGTAACCAGGCACCGTTTTCATCATCATTGTGTTTTTATAATCTTAAATCTGAATAATTATTAAGTAGGTACCGATGTCTGTTTCGCGATCCCGCGATCTCGTAAAATGTAGTTGAACGTCGTTTTTGAGAAGGTATATTATAACTAATTGGTAGGTAGGTATATAACCACTCAAATTAATGCTTCATTTGTCGTAGGTATCATTGATTTCGGTAAGTTTTAAAAATGATTGCATTGACGATGACGGTGCGTCAAAAGCATGATGAAATTGAACGCAATAATGTGATGGCCTTCGTCGTAAGCGCGCGCCGGCCGGCCGCCGCCACGTGCGCTTCGCTTGGCGCCACATGACAATCTGGCCTATTAATTTAACTATCCTATCAAGTACCGGAATTGTTACAGTGCAGGTGAAATAGGTATCATCTACGATCATATCTACGAAGTGAACATTATGATACCAAAAACTTGTTATGATTTGTAGTTGTTATTACAAGAAATATAGTATGCATAGTATCTATGTGAATAACATAGCATAAAATTAATCAACTGTTCATAGATTACAAAAATATTGTTTTATCACCCATTTTTTTTGGGTTTATAAAGAAATCTATGAATTGATACCAAAGATTTAGACCTTTCACCAACCCATACAACCAGACTTGTCTAAATCATGGAAAAGATGGCGCCTAATCTTTCCATGATAAATAAATATATAATAGGCTTGAAAAAGCACAGCTTATTTGGATGTTAATAAACTTGGCCTGTAGTACATTAAGGAAGTTTTCAATTTAGAAGTAAATTATCAAATAAGTAGGTATCTTCCAGCTTGACCTAAATGCCAGTGAGCAATGATTCATTTTTATCAAATGTGTGTAAATATATTTTGTTGATTACCTTACATCTACAAAGACATTCAAATATTACATAACCCCTTTATATCCTTGATTACCGACTATGTCAAACAAAAGTTACTGTTATATTATGTCATATCAAATTCTACTATGTTATGTTTACTACTATCTTATTGTAATGTATCATGAAAAATCAATATTTATGTGATTATAATATATAGGTATTGCTTGGATTTATGTATAAATAAATTAGTAAAAAAACATTACTCTTATATTAAATTAAATTACTCAAACAAGACAAAAGGAACTTAAGCAAAAAGATTTAGAAGTGATACTTAATAATCTTTTACATAATTATCTTGGTCTACCATATAATATTTATAATGTATTTTAATTCATCAAGCCCAAAATAATACAGAAGATAATTCTTTATTATGTCTATTTGTTGCCACAAACCTCAAGGTTTAAATGTGTGCTTCAATCATTAATTGAAGCACACATCAAAACATTGAGGTTTCACAAAATGTCATGACATGTAACACTACAGAAATGTACATAATAAATTGCGTGATAACCCTTACAGTCCTCGGAACATCCACAAACATTAAAATTATAGTTAGATAAGAGAATAAAATTGATCATGCTGTTCTGTTGTGATTTTCATGGACATGGTAGCAAATAACATAATAATAGATTTCCTGCTAGATTCAATAATTATAGTCATAAATCTCATAAAATATCTAATGAAATAACTATTAAATTCTTAAATGCTAAAATGTTTGATTTCATAAATTTTATGCAAATCTGCTAAATTCTATAATAATAATAGTGTTCTATTGTAAATAATTATTAATTCCTATGAAGTTTCTCACCTTGGGAGACAGAATCCATGTTTACAAGACAGAAACTGCCAATGTTTATCCTAAACATTATGTAGCTGCAATTGAGTTTGAAGTCAACAAAGCCCTAAAACAAATTCTACAAGGGAAAATCCCATAATGCAATATTTATTGTACTAATTCATTGATTGCATGGTGAATAAGCATGTGTAAATCTACAATAGTCCGACATGAAATTCGATACGGAGGTTTCGAATAACGAAGTATGTAACGAGTAGTTTCTAATGCGAAAGGATTTCTTACCAGCACGACTTTCTGAGTTAGGAACTCCTTCACTTTTAAGATGTTTTTCTAGGACTGTGTAGATAACACTGTATGAATTTATTACGCCGAATAATAGGCCATTTGTCAGGAACGATGCAACCATAACGGAGTATGCTCGCAGTCCCCCGTCGGGAGGACCTCTCGGCTCTCCATGACTTAGATTTCCGTTCGCCTCAATTATATTCCGTGTTCTAAGTAAATCAGAGTTTTCTTTTGGCTCCGAATCCATCTTGTAGTTATATAAATTGACAGACTTGTATAAATCGTTATTTTATAAGCACATGGTGGTTTAAACTTCTCTTCAAAGCTCGTAAGCGCTATGACACCAACGTTAATCTCAGTTTATAGGCCAAATAATTATTTAAACTTTACCGGTTCTCAGCAACTTTAAGTTATATGATTCTTATCTTTAACATTATCGTAAAATTACAATTTCTAACAGACATACAACTTTAACAACAGGCGCTTGTTGACTGATTTTCTTTCAGTCTTTTCGCTTTAGACTCGAGTCGAGCTGCGAATCTGCTTGTTGGTTGTCATTAATGTCATTGTTGTCAAAATTGAATTAGGGATGTCGATATTAATCGATGATGTAAATAAACATCGATGTTTAGTAGGAAAACATCGATGTTTTAACTTCAATTACATTGAAACATGAATGTTTCGATATTAAAATATCAGAACGTCAATATACGCTTTAGAGGGCCATCTGGAGTACATTGGATGTACAGAGACCAGCAGATCATGCTACCCCAATCGATCAAATTCTTTGATAAATTTTCATCTTTAATACAAAATTGTCAAATATTCAAAATTTAATTCGTATTCAATTGGGAAAATTTGATAGTTTTGGATATATTGACCTGCTGGCATCTGTACTATTTAGATGACCTATTTCACTATTTTACACTAGATGTCACCGATGACGTAACCGATGATAACCGGAGTAAGCTGTACGAATAGTTATTTCTTTACTTACATTTCGTAAGAGTATTGTTTTTAATAACTATAAACACGTTTGTAAAAAAAAACATACAGTTTCTTTATCCTACCGGAACATCGATGTTTCTAGACGTATCGATGTTTCACAATTAATGTTTATCATAAATCGATCCTTTTGAATCGATGTTAACATCAACACAACATCATCCCTTGTATGTACAGAGGCCAGCACATCAAGTTACTCCAATCTGTCAAAATTCTTTGAAACATTTTCAACTTTACTACAAAAAAAAAAACTTTAATGCCATACAATAAGGTTCTTCAATTGGAAAAATTTGACAGTTTTGGATAGCTTGACCTGCTGGCGTGTGTACTTTAACTTTGACAATGACACATTATGATTTGACGATGTGTCATTGTCCATTGTCATTGTAAGACAAATTTAATCACGATGTGTCACTCATGTCACATCGTGTGCAACAAATAAATGATAGAATAAAGAGTAAGGGCGCCCAAGTAATTCATACCCGAAAGTATTGAATGTACCTATTCTTAGTTTTCAGTTTTTTTACCGTGTATAAGCCTTGTTTTGAAAATTATTGATTATTGATTGCATAGTTTAATAGACCTACTTACAACGGCGGTGGCGGCCCGCCTGTCATGTCCTATTTGTAAATTACGGAACTTTTGCTCCCAAAGAAAACGTAGACTGAATCCGGGGAATATTTAGATAATTAATGTTCACGAAATTCCCCGAACATTCTGGCAATATACCGACAAAAATACTCATATTCGAAAAACTCGTTAACCGATTCGTTATTCAATTTTCCACTCGAAGTGAATCGGTCTCGCATAAATAACGATTTTCAATAAATACTTATATTAATTCAAAACCTGGTTTTATTTAACTCATAACTAAGTTGTATTTGGTACAGATGCCAACACATCAAGCTTGTAGTGACCTTGTGCGCGGGCGACCACCGCGTCATTGCACCGACTACGTGTCTACCTGGAGACCGTTTGGACTTTAACAAATGATATTATTTTAAGTTATATCTAGATACTACGTTGTGCATATTATATGGGGCTACATTGTATAGGTAGGTATAGTAGGTAGGTTAATCGGAAAATAAAAATAAATGTAAAAATATTTTATAGATTTATTTTCATAATTAAAAGTACAATCAACAAGAAGCAAATATTTGACTGTTATACCAATCATTTAAGTTACATAAAGACATAACGATAACATAATTATATAAATCTGCTTTATAACTTTGAAAACTTTTTTTTAACTTGACAAACTTAATATTCCACGCGATTATAACAATCTAAGTAGTTATACCAAGCTAAGAGGATCATCATTTGAAACACTGTCAAATTGAGAATCATCTTCAAAACTTTCTGTCACTGACCTGAAGTCGAAAGGTTCCAAATCAAAATCTTCATCAGAGTCTGGTACTGAAGTGGTATCCAAGAAAGGCTCTGAATGCTCGGATATACTTACAGTGTTTTCATTTACGGTGGAACCAACCATCCGACAAAGATACAATTTCAGATTTTCTGGAAGGATATCTACCAACAGTTTCATGCATAAGTTTCCAGTTATGAGCAATATAACAAATTTTACCTGCTCTTTCTGTTGTTAATTTATTTATTTTTTGAGTGTGGATATTTGAAAATGTCGAAAATGATCTTTCGACTGAAGCTGAAGTGGAGGGCACTGTTAAGATTTTTAAAGCAACCCGGCCCAACGGTTTGGGATCCACGGCGTTAGAAGTTTTCCAAATAATGTTTTTTTTTCATAAAGCCCATTTTTGCATTTATAATCGGATAGTTCCTTTAACAGAGTAACAGTTTCATCACTACTTTTATAATTTATAATTGCATCACATCCTTCTAAATGTAACTCAGCAGTGAGACCTGAACCTCGATTTTCTAGATCTAATATGACCGCTGCATAATGGATCGGTTTTAATGCATTCTGCTTTCTTTCTAAAAACTTGTTTCGCAGCTGAGTCCAATTTTCCTGTAATACATCCATAGCGCGGCTGCTTTTCAAAAGTAAATCGATTTCAGAAAAAGCTTCGTATACCAAATGTATTGTGCAGCCATCTCCTTCTAATATAGTTATCCATTTTACTATTTGGCTTAAAAAACTCGATCTGTTCTTGAATAATTAGCCATTGATTTTCATTAATTAAATCGGGCTTAAATTTTTCTAGTTCTTTAATGCCATCGATAGTCATAGTCTGAAGAATAATTTTAGCTTTCAAAAATTTTTCTAAGCTATGCAGGTAACTACCCCATCTAGTCTTTACCGGCAATATTAGAGATACATTAATTGACTTGTTTTCAGAAAGTTTTCTAAACTCTGCTTTATCTATGTGTGGCTTTGTAACACACTTCACAATTTCTACAACAAACTTAAATGTATCCAAAACTGAACTCACTCGGAGTACATCTTTTGGGAATTTTGGGGAACATTGCCGGGAATTTGGAAAAATACCGGGAATATTTCCACTGGGAATATTCCCGGGCGTGGAAACATTCCCGAGCGTACATCACTAATCACGTTATTTTTGTTCAGCGCCACAGCTATAAATTTGACAAATTGAACATCGCAACGATTATACTGAAAAATTATTAAAATACTGAATCTGGTCACACTGAACAGAACACCTACAAAAATCGATCATAAAACCAGCGTTGCCATATAAAATATCTAAAATTACCAAATACGCGGCATTCGCAGGTGGTGACTGGTGCGCGACTTTAATGCAACAAAAATGAAACCGACCAATTTTTAGAAAAATAAATTGCGATTTTTTTTTTCTACTAGCTGTCTCAGTCACATAACTGAGACAGCTAGTAGAAAAATTTGCTGATGCTACAAACAGAGGTTCTTTTTTATTTTCTGATATTAAGATATAGAGCCAGAGCTGCTGATTTGTATAGGTAAAAAATTTTTTTTTTTTATGAATATAATGGTAGCAACTCGAGAGTTTCAACTTTCAAGTTTGGATTTTCACGCGGCTTCGTAAATGGCAATAGGCTCGTTCGCCCCGCCCCCTATTACAATTTACAAGGACCTACCATTGTTGGACCATTGGACCCTCAAACAGCGCGGCAAGCTATGGTAGGTAGGTTATTTATACGTATACACCTATCTGTATATCCCGGGAGAATATAGGCATGATGGTATGTTGGACTAAAAGGCATCAATAGCCCTATAACATTATATTGACCTATGCCCAATACTGATTTAAATCTTTTTTCCATAAACATGGTCTCATGCTCATGACTGTAATTCCGATTATTTTAAGAACAGTGTGCAATGCAACTTTTGGTTATTGACTCCGTGCTCTGTCCGGTTAAATTCTAGCTTTAAATAATAATATAATAATAGGTCAGCTTGTACAGGAAACTTGGAAAGGTACCTATAGCTTGACTTGATACGTTTCCAGTATAAAAATAATTATTAAAAGGCATTTCATAAACAAGAATAATAATAAAACTTATTGGAAAAAAAAATATATTATTTAGAAATGAAAGAAAAAAACCAAGACCCTAAAACGTTACAAACTTAATATAATATATATAAATTTACTTATATTTCTTTATCTCTTGAACCATATTTTTTAATAAAGGTAGTTCTTGAATGAGTTTCTCTTCGACTTCGCTCTTGTCTTCCTCAGTAGATGTTAAGTACTTTGATACTAATTCTGTAAATTTAAACATAAATAATGAAATTTTATGATACAGTTTGAAGTCAGCTTGACTAACATAATTTTAGACAGAAATATATTAGAAGGCTATGTCGGCGCCGTTACGACAGCACCGAAGGTGTTTGCGGGGAGTACAAGAAGCGCGGGGGTCTTTCCGGTTCCAACGGCCTAAAGCACCCACCGCGCCTGTAAACGCACTCGCCGATAGCTCGCGAACCGATCGCCACCAAACCTTTTGTATACTACTTTTTTATTTTAATATACAAATTTGCCTATCGTGTGAGTCGCCTATTTTATTTATGTTCCCTACTGAACATAAGTGGCGACCGTGTAAAATTAAAATTCAACAAATCAACGGACGGATTCCGATTCTGCCGCGTAACTCGGTCCAAAGGTCGTCGTAGCACGCGGTGACATTTCGTGAGCGTACTACGAGCTACGAGAACGAGGGAAGCTGCGCTGATCTGCTACATCTGCTACGAGTAGTATCCCGATTCCCAAGAACAACGAAGCGGTCCAGAGAAATTCATTTCGAGCGGAAAGAAAACCACTTTTGCAGCCATCGCGAACTGGCCAAGCTGAGGTCCAGCGGAGTCTACGCGCCACAGCAGCAGTTTTGCCAGCCAAAAGTGAGCCCGTTCCTTTTATTTTATTTTACCCCTTCGTGTCCCACTATTCCTAAAGGTTTTGTTTGTGTGAACAGGGAAACAAGGAATCTTAAAACTATTTTTTGTTACCTTACCCTACTTATCTATTATTAGGGTAACATCTTTATAAATTCCTTGTCTATCCTATCCCTTTCGCATATAAAACTGCTAATCTAAACAAACTATTTCGCTGTTTCATCTATTTCTTGCTATTTAATCAGTGCTACTTTTCAAGCCGCCTATCATTTGCATTCATTGCGCCAATTTTACGACTTGAAAGTCATCACTAGCATTTAATCATTATATATTACCCACTATTGAACAGTTGTAATTTAAATAGCTGAACCTATTTCTTTAAACGTAGTCATACTTTAAATTAACATTCTTGTACAGATATATTATACATACCTACGCAATAATCTGAGCTTAACTTCTCAATTCATGCAAAGTCACTTCATGTTATCCACTATTTAGTTGTTTATGCACGCAAATAAATTAGTTATCACTGATTCACTATAGCATAAACACTCGCTAAATCCCATACTGTGCTAATCAAGCTATTATTTTGCATAAATTAACTAAATTCACTATCGCCCTTGCTTTCCGTTATTATATATACGAGGATATCTACAAGTCATTCCAACAATCTATTCCAGCTACCGTGCGGCGGTCGCTTGAGACTGTCATCGCATCCCGTATCGCTGCTAGCACTGTTGGCGCACGTCGTCCTGGTGCTGAGCGCGGGCGACGGGCGGCGACCATCCCACCTTTCACCGCACATCAGCTGACTTGAACCGGTTCCCGTCACAGCGGCTACGAAGCGAGGAGCGTATCGTATGCAATTCTTATTTATTTAATTAGCACATAACTGATTGTTTTTATTGTTTGCGCGTTAACTTTACTAGTATGGAGGCAACGTATAAAACTCTTAATTTAAAACGCGCGTCAATTAGAGGCCGTGTTACGAAATTTAATAATCAATTAGAAGAATTAAAAGGTAAAAAGCTCACTCCTACGGAAGTTAACGTACTGACACAACGATTAGTTAAAATTGAGGCTTTATTTGGCGAGTTCGATAGCGTGCAGAATCAGATTGAATCATTAGATGAAGATAATTTAAGTTTAGAATTGGATACCAGAGAAGTTATCGAACAAGCTTTCCACAATTCGATCGCAAAGGCTCAGGAAGTTATTTCCGTAAACAGTACGACAAAAAAGTCGTCGCTTGAGCACAGCAGTATTTTCACAGCTGATGAGGATGATCACGAAGTTATCGGTTTTCGTTTACCAGTAATTAAAATTAATAAGTTTGATGGTACATTCAATAAATGGTTGGAATTTCGTGACACCTTCAGTTCCTTAATACATAATAATACAAAAATAAAAAACATACATAAATTTCATTATTTAAATTCTTATTTAGAGGGTGAAGCTGCTCGTGTAATCTGTAATTTGGAAGTTTGCGACAGTAATTATTCTGAGGCATGGTGTCTTCTTTGCGAGCGTTATAATAATGTTCGTCAATTGATAAATAACCATTTGAAGTCCTTGTTTACTATTGAGCCGTTGCGTGAGTCTGACAAGTCATTAAGATTTCTTGTAGACCACGTCACTAAAAACCTACGTGCTTTAAATACGTTAAAGCAGCCAACTGATCATTGGGATACCCTGATAGTATACATGCTCTCAGCGAAATTAGATAGTAATACGCGTGTTAAATGGGAGGAGTACATTCAAGCTAATGTTAGTGCTTCGGATATGCCTAGCCTAGAGGAGTTTATGACGTTTATTAAAGGCCGCGCTGAAGTTTTGGAGTCTGTTTACCGCAGTAAACAAGACAAAGGTGCGAAGTCAACTCCGAATTACAATCAAGGCACCAAACAAAATCCCGTTACTTACACTAAGGCATTAGTTAGCGCTGAGCAGGGTGACTCATTATCAACCACGTCTCACAGGTGTATTTTTTGTAATCAATGTCATCGTAATTATGAGTGCTCACAATTTCAATCGAAATCTATTGAGGATAGGCTTTCATTAGTGTCCGATTTAAAGTTATGTCCCAACTGTTTGCGTAAAGGCCATAATACGCGTGCATGCAAGCTTCCAGGCACATGCAAAATATGCAAAAAGCGTCATAATACCTTTTTACACAAACCTACAGATTCCGACACTAATATTACAGTCACTAATGTTGCAGTCTCTAAGTCAGTTTCGATGTCAGCTGTTTCCGCTTCTGAGACACTATTATGTACAGCTTTGGTTGATATTTTTAATCCCACTACAAATAATTGTATCACTACTAAAGCCCTGTTAGACAACGGCAGTCAATCTAGTTTTATTACGGAAGCTCTTAAACAAAAATTAAATTTAACTTCTTCCACGTCCGATGTTAGGAATGTTGTCGGCATTTGCAACACTATTGTCAAGCTTAATGCTGAACGTTGCAATGTTCGAATTCATTCTAAGGTAGGTTCTTTCAGCGTTATGACGTCATGTTTAGTGATACCCCAAATATCGGGTAAAATACCTAAGTCTTTTGTGACTATAACACACCTTAACTTGAAGTCTTTTGAACTAGCAGACCCCAGCTTTTATGAGCCGTCTGACATAGGACTACTCATCGGTGCTGACCTATTTTGGTCTATTATTGGTACCAAACAGCACTCTCTAGGTAGAGGAAATCCTATTCTACATGATTCCAAATTGGGATGGCTCATCGCAGGTCCCATGCACTACAATCAAAATGACTATTTTAATCTAAACTCTTCAATAAAATGTAATTTTGTAAGTATTGAAGACAGCAATAATTTAATTGAGCTTCACAATGATTTGAAGAGGTTTTGGGAGCTTGAAAGCTTGCCACAGAAACCCCTTCTTACAGACCAAGAGAAAGCATGCGAACAACATTTTTTGCAGCACACAAAACGCACTGAAGATGGTCGTTTTTGTGTCAAGCTACCACTGATCGACGAACCAGACTGCCTAGGCACTTCCTATTTTATGACCAGGCGGCGATTTATAAACCTGGAGCGTCGCTTTCGCAAGCAACCAGAGCTTAAGTCCGCCTATGTAGACTTCATCGAAGAGTATCGCAAACTTGGACATCTAGAAATATCTGAGGTAGACCGACCTGAGCTTGCCTATTTTGTTCCGCATCATCCTGTCATTCGTGAAGACAGCGAGTCAACACGTCTCCGCGTCGTCTTTGACGCATCAGCTCGCACCTCATCTGGTTTGTCTATAAACGACATTCAAATGATAGGCCCTACAGTTCAAGACTCTCTTTTCAATATCCTCATCCGGTTCCGGCAATATCGCTATGTACTGTCGGCGGATATTGAAAAAATGTACCGGCAGATTTTAGTAGATGAGTCTGACCGAAACCTACAGCTGATTTTATGGCGTGATGCGGAGGACAAACCATTACAAACACTCAGGCTTAATACGGTCACCTACGGATTTGCAAGCGCTAGCTTCCTTGCCACCAGGTGTCTCTGGCAAGTAGGTGAGGAGTGTGACGATGACGTGATTAAAACGGTCATACAAGAGGACATATATGTTGATGACTTACTAACTTCTAGTGATGATGACGATCAATTACATTCTATACAGAAATCAACATATGTGGCTCTTTCTAAGGCTGGTTTTAATCTACGTAAGTACCGATCCAACTTACCTTTTTTACTGTCTTCTGATGCTGTACAGTCATCCGGCAACTTGACGTTGAGTCAGTCCACACATACGCTGGGCCTAGATTGGATTCCTTCGTCCGACAGTATTCATTTTCCCATTGCGGTGGATCAGTCTAATGTCATCACTAAGCGCACTATACTTTCTTCAACTTTCAAGATCTTCGATCCCTTGGGGCTCCTATCCTTGTCCACTATCGTTCCCAAAATTTTAATTCAGACCTTATGGTCCCTCAAATTGGACTGGGATGATCCCGCTCCAAAGGAAGTTGTTGATGTCTGGAGACCTTTTATTGAAGGACTTAAATGCCTGTCTTCACTATATATACCTAGATGGGTATCAATAGCACATCCAGTCTCTGTTGAGATTCATTGTTTTTGCGATGCATCGCAACGCGCCTACGGTGCATGCTTGTATCTTCGCTCTATAACTAAAGAAGGACAAGTACATGTCCAACTTTTATGTGCGAAATCTCGCGTTGCCCCAGCATCCAGCCCTATTACGATTCCTCGTCTCGAGCTCTCAGGTGCTCTTCTTGCAGCTGAAATGAGCTCATCTGTGACCCAAGCTCTGCGACGTGAAATATCGCGTCATGTCTATTGGACTGACTCTAGCGTTGTACTTAGTTGGTTGCGCAGCGGTTCTTCTAATTTAAAGGTATTCGTTGCCAACAGAGTCGCCGCTATTAGAGAGTTGACTGACGCTAATTCATGGCACCACGTTCCTACAGAACACAACCCAGCTGACCTGCTATCCCGTGGCGTGAACCCACAACAGGTCGCTGCATGCGATATGTGGTGGCATGGACCTAAGTTTCTATTGTTGCCCGAGTCCGAATGGCCTCCTATGCAGTCACAGACTATTATTGAGACGAAGGATTTGCCAGAAATTAAAGCCCATCCCGTCGCTATTTCTAATAATAATCAATCAATTATTAATTTTAATAAATATTCCAAATTAAGAAACTTACAACATATTTTAGCCTATGTACACAGATTTATATATAATTGTAAAAATCCAAAAAGTAAAACTAAAGATTCCTTAACTACTGTCGAGCTTAATAAAGCTCTCAATGCATTAATTTATATTTCTCAATTAGAGTCATTCCCTAAAGAATACGATTTATTATTAAAGGGAAATTCCCTAAACCCTAAGTCGCATATTTCGGCACTCAATCCCTTTCTACATGAAGGAATCATTAGAGTAGGTGGTCGAATTCAGGCATCTGAATACAGCTTCGACATGAAGCATCCCATGTTGTTAAGCCCTAAACACTATTTTACCCAACTTTTATTCCGACAGGAACACCTACGGCTCCTACATCTGGGGCCACAGGCTTTACTAGCTTCTATTAGAACGCGTTTTTGGCCTATTGGTGGAAGAAGCCTGGCTAGACGTACTGTGTACAATTGCACCGTATGTAGGCGTTTTAAGGGTCAGACCATGAAAAATATAATGGGTAACCTACCTGCTCAGAGACTAATGCCCGACTATCCTTTTATTACAGTAGGGACTGATTTCGCTGGGCCATTTATGATCACGGATCGCAAGGGTCGTCGTTGTAAAATAACAAAATGTTATTTATGTATTTTTATATGTTTTAGGTATAAGTGCATCCATTTAGAGGCAGTCAGTGAGCTGTCAAAGGACGCTTTTATTTTAACTTTAAAACGTTTTGTGTCTCGGAGAGGACTACCAAAGCGGATATTCTGCGACAATGGTGGAAACTTTGTTGCTGCTTCAAAGGAGCTTAAAGAGTTTTTTGAAGCTAATGCCAACCCTATCGCTGATTTTGCCGCTAGCAAAGGCGTCGAATTTTGTTTCTCGCCTGCATACGCTCCTCACTTCAATGGCTTGATGGAGGCCGGTGTAAAGTCAGCCAAATTCCATCTGGCTAGGATATTAGGGACTACGCACCTAACCTATGAGGAATTGTCATCTCTGTTCACTCAAATAGAATGCATCCTTAATAGCCGCCCCCTATGTCCATTAAGCTCCTCTCCCACGGACTATTATCCCTTGACCCCGGGCCACTTTTTGATTGGTAGACCACTAAACTCGCTGCCATCTCCGTGTCTACAATTTGCTAATGCCAATCGTCTCGACAGATTCCAGCGCATCGAGCAGTTCAAGCAACATTTTTGGCGACGCTGGAGCCACGAGTACATCGCGGAGCTGCAATTGAGGACGAAGTGGCGCACGAGGTCCAAGGAGAGTCTACAAATTGACGACCTAGTCCTCTTGAAAGAGGAAAACGCTCCACCACTCTATTGGCGTCTCGGACGTGTAAGGAGACTGTTCACTGGAACTGACGGATTGACGCGCGTCGCAGATATAGATACTGCAAGAGGGATTGTGCGACGCGCCCTCAATAGAATCGTCCTACTACCGAAGCCTGACGAGTTGGAGGATCTTGAAAGCTGTTAAGCTTTCCAGCGCCGGGAGTATGTCGGCGCCGTTACGACAGCACCGAAGGTGTTTGCGGGGAGTACAAGAAGCGCGGGGGTCTTTCCGGTTCCAACGGCCTAAAGCACCCACCGCGCCTGTAAACGCACTCGCCGATAGCTCGCGAACCGATCGCCACCAAACCTTTTGTATACTACTTTTTTATTTTAATATACAAATTTGCCTATCGTGTGAGTCGCCTATTTTATTTATGTTCCCTACTGAACAGGCTAGGTTAGGTTCCATAAACATTTTAGAGACCATTGTACTCATCATTATGAACAACTTTCATTACCTATATTAAAATTATTTATTTAGTATCAAAATTTTGGTGAATATTAAACCACTTACCATGCCATAACTGTAGCCGCTCATAATCATCTTCCTTCAATTGGGTTTTTAGATATGATATAATTACTGGTACTTGGCGACCAGATGCATGGAGCATATTTTGAGTGACAATTGTGAAAATTGCCAATACTGCCATATGCAAACTTAATGCTGGATCTTCACAGTTTTCCAGCTCAGAAATTAATTTTTCTCTGTGATTTTGGATTAGAAGTCTGGATAAAAAAGTGTAAAATTTTTATGTATTTTGATATAACTGCCTCATAAGCCCAGTGGTCGTAACTGCGACTACTGCGCTTGAGGTCATAGGCTTTTATTAGGTTTTTCTATGAAATTCTCAGGAGCAGCTTGGAGTTTAGATTTGTGCCCAGTTAATGGCAATCAGCTCGCCCCCTATTACAAGGGATTTAAACATACTGGTGAACCGTAGGTGTACATTAGTACACCTCTGCTTAACCCTTACGGGAATACAAGCTATGAGATGACATGCAATTTTAATGTAATGTATGTTCTTCATTGATTTTCCAATGACAGTAACTGCAATATGTGATACAATACCTAAAATGGGAGAATACTTACTTGTCTTTCTTTTTATCAACTTTCTTTAAAATCATACCAAATTCTGATAAACACACATCTACTGCTTGGTAGAATAATTCCATATTTTGATCAGACAATGTTCCGTTTAATGACACCAGTGGCTTCATGTATTCATCTGACAAGTCACTAATTATTTTGTTTCTTTGATCTACTGTCAATACATCAGCTTGTAAAGAGAGATTACATTGGTTAGCTGCATACTTGCAGAATTCTGAGAGAATATCGCCTCCAAGTGATTTCAGCAAGTATTTGATAAATTGGGGTTGCTGATCAGAGGGCAAAGACTTCAAGCCCTTTTCATAAAGTTTTATGTCATTGATCAAAATGTTGATTTTGTCTTGGGCGGATGTGTGAGTCTGTTTTCTGTTTTGACTAGCATCTTGAAGCAATTTTTCTGCAGTTTCTTTAGCTATTATCAAAGCAGTTTGGTTAAGACCCCTGAAAAACAATAATTATGGTTAAATAAAGCTAGTGCATCCAAGTCTGTCCACGTAACTTTCACACTAAGATGAGAAAATTCCAATAGAAATAAATAGAAAGTAAATAATATCCATATTTTATGGTAATTTGTCTACTATATTCATCATAAACACCTCCACCTGCTTCAATTACAAATTCAACATTGAATATAAATTCAATATGATAAACTTTTTCATTGAGAAATTTAAATAATATGAAGCTGCAATTACCCTTGTAGGTGTTCTGCAATACGAGTAAGTAAGTCCTCTAAACCTTCATTCTCCAAAGTATCTTTAATGATATTTTCAACATCCTCAATGCTAACTATTTCTAATTGGGATTGTGACTTCTTTGTCACACTGGGACCATCATCAGAGTCAGAATCATGTGCAGTTTGTTTCGACCTTGCATGTTTCTTAACAGCTTTTGTTTTCGTTTCTCTTCCTTGAGTACCACCACCTCCTTTTCCAGATGCAGCTTTTCTTCTACGCTCTTCTCGTCTTTCTGCTTTATGGTCTACATGACTTGTCTGAGAATATTCAGCAGCTTTATTGATTTGTTTTTCCAAATAATACTGCTGGTATTTACCAGATTTTACAACTCCTTCAGCTTTCTGTTGAGCCATGGGCATACAAGCTTGCTTTAAATTTTCAATATAGTAGTTACTGAAAACTAAAAGAATCATCAGTTGTTTACCAAACTTATACAGTAAAAATAAATAATTTAGACGCTGCTATTTGTTTACCTGTATTATCAAAAAGTATTGTAGACTTTGACTTCTTCAAGAGAGCATCAAGAACATTCTCTATATCTGTATCGGTTAAAATAGATGGCAACAAAGAAACAATGTCTAAGTAACTTTTAGATGCTATACATTCTTCTAAAGCAGTTTCCAATTGTTGCTTAATTTGTAAACCAATTACACAACTGCTTAGAAAAGTTAAATCTTCACTTGTTAGGATACGCTTGACATAACCCTTGGGATCAGATATTCCTAAACGAGTTAGTGCATCATATTCTAAATAATTGTTTTGTTTATAGAAGCTCATTACCCAATCATTTTGTGATTTAGTGTAGCAAGATGGTACATATAATGCTCCAGCCTGGCGCCCAGTTAACACCCCAGGAGCATTAAGCTGATCAAATAAGGATAAGAACAAGCGGTCAGATAAATTGCAGTGATTGACTATAACTGCCACAGGTGTGGGCTTTAATAGACCCATTAAAGCTCCACGAATCTTAGCCTTAGTCCTTGTTATATATTCTTCAGTGTAGAAAGTCCTGGGCTCAGAAGGATCTTGCTTTCCAATAATTATTTTACCCAAATATTTCTCCAAGACGTTATGTTGCAGTAATTCTGCAGGTAAGTCATACTGCAAAGTTAACTCCCCCACTGATATTTGGCCTTGGAGCTGCAATTTTTCATTTACTTCCCTTGCAACTTTTTCTAGATAATAATGAGCTATCAGATAGCCTGAAACAAGTTGCACTTCTTTTCCCTTGATAATTTCAGAGACACAGTTGTTAATCTGGCTGAGATCAACATTAAGCTCTTTGGCAACATCAACTGTATTAATGCGCCCTCCATGCACATACAATTCATCTTTTATCTCTTTAATTAGTTGTTGGGGTGTAAGATACTCTTTTCCATCAGTAGTAAAAATTACATCAATTAATTTTAACTCTATTAGTTTCGTGACAATTTCTATACAATTTCTTTCAGACAACCTAAAACAGGAATTGATTTATTAGTTATTACACATAATTATTTTGTGATTAAAAGTTAATACAAAAAATAAAGGTACAGACGCCAGCAGGTCAAGTTATCCAAAACTGTCAAATTTTCAGTTCAGTTGAAAATGAACCTTATGGTTTTGCATTAAAGTTGAAAGTCAATCAAAGAAATTTGACAGATTGTGGTAGCTTGATGTGCTGGCGTCTGTACTTAATATAAAATAGTACAAAAAGGCATTGTATAATACACTCTTTCCATAATACTTTATCTAGATCTAGACATATTGACCAGAGTGCCTTTCTTCCATTTGTGTGAACACATCACACTAAGGATTACTGTCCAGTAGATTGTGGGAGTGAAGAAGTGAAATTTGTGAAATCAATCAAGGCAATAAGGTAATTGCAAATATTCAACAGGTACAAATAAGAATAGGTAACAACAGGGCTGCAAGAGTATATGAAAGTGTTATAAGTTCTTTGATTTAAGTCTTAAATTTACAACTCAAGTAGGCAGCAATAAACAGACACACAGGCATACTGTTCTTAAGGTGAAGTCATTCAGATTATCATAAATACATAACATACTATCACGGCTATATTCACCAAAGAGCTTGGCAGAGATGTACTAAACGTACACCCACAGCCTATTGCCATTAATCAGGCACAAATAAAAATATCTGCTACCGAGAATTCCATAGAATAATGCAATAACACTGCTCAACCCTGGAATCAAACCCAAGACCTCTAGCATAGCAGTCGTACTTACAGCCAGGGCTAATGAGACAGTCAATTCATCTATATCTACAGCTAATTAGCCATAAGAATTTAATAAGCACTATCATTGTCATATAAGCTGTATTCATCATCTTCCTAGACCTTACCCAACTATGTTCCATTATGATAGGGTTTGGCTTGTAACTGTCTATCGACTGTCTAATCAGAAATTTTCTGAGCAATATCAATATCCTATGGATAAGCAGCAGCAGCCTATCGTTGCAGATAGATTATGGCATAATATGCAGAATAGTGGAAATATGATTAACTTACCTTTGAGAAGTAGAACTAAGCTGGGCTTTTTGAAAATCTGCCGCCAATCTTTTAATCTCATCCCAGTCTGTAGACGGGGCCATGATAATATCTTATAAACCTCTTAAATGTTGCTCGTAATTGTATTGGAATACCTATCGATATTCAAGTTTGTCAACACCAGGAGCTGAGCTGAGCTGACTAGGTACCTATCTGGACAACGAAATCACAGAATCAAAGTTCTGTTGTCTTGTCACGTCACACTTACCAGTATGACAGTACATTATGAGTCTATGGTCACACTCACGTCAGTCACGTCACAGTCGGTAAAGGGTAAATAAAACTGTAAAGGGCGTCACACACGCCGAAGATACTATAATAATATATTTTCAATTTTATATAAAATATTGCTCACTATGTAGTTTATATGAACTATCACAAACGGCTATTATAATATATATTTTCATATTACACTATCTTAAGCTATTGAGCGATATGGAAATTTTATGATACGATCATCCTTAGACAGAGTGTACAAGCCTTTGAATGATTCGAGCGGATGTAATTATAGTAACTTAACAGCGTGTGATACCTTAAGATACTATATTTTTTTATATCCAGGCATCTTAACATAGAATATTATAGTATCTTCTCCGTGATATACATAATATTATCACTAAAAATAAAAAACGAACAGAGCGAGAGACATCGAAAAGGAGTTTATCTCCGTCTATTATGGTATCCAAATAATATTTAAATTCATGGATTTTATATGTATGTATTTGTATTGTTTATATAGAAATATTAACTATTTAATGGTGGCGCGCACCAACTTGTGGCAGCAGGCGATCCTCACTCGCACTTTGTGGGCGTTCAACGCGGTAACACAACAGTTCGACGTATATAGCTGCACACTGAGTGAATTTACACGAACCGCTTATTGTATAATATCAGACAGTTAATAAGTAATATGTAATATATGTAATAAGTACTTTAACTACGCTATTGTATCAGGTTAAATAAATAAATAAAAAAAATTATAGATGTAGTGCTTTTGCTGATTGGCTTCTACACATTCCACGATACCGTATACCTACTGCTCTGGAAAATGGAGGCGTACTACCCTAAGTTAAGACTTTTGTTAAACTTGGGTCGCTCTCATGTATTTCGCAGCCTACATTCTGAACCATGTTGAATCCATTAGGCACCTGGCCTCGTATGTATGGTAACTGGCCTTTTGACCTCCGTAGAATTTTCTTGAAAGCAATTCTACGGAGTAGTGTTTATATGCCTGTCCCATAAGTAGGACCCATATTTTTCCGGGCCTTGAAGATTCTAGAATTGAAAAGTCCCGATAACTCCGTAAATACGAGAAGGTACTTGGGCAAGTGTCACGATCGAGCGAGCTCTGTCGGGATATTTTACGTATTTTGTACTGTTCTAGAAAGAATCTTCGTGAGCCGTCTCCGTCGTTCTATTTGTTACCCGGCGTTGCATTATTTTGCATATTTTATTGGTTGTTTAATGAATTAATGAGTCACTCCAATGTTTTTTGTTATCAGCATAGGTATCTAAAAATTAGGTAGGAAAAAAGAATCTGTTTTTATTTTTTTCCTATCTTTAAAAAATACTACGATATTACGGCCCGTTTACGACCTTGCCGCTGTGAGTGGTGGCTTAGCGCGGCGCGGTGAGCGGTAAGATTAAATATGTATATAAAAATGTTTGAAGCACGCCACGAGACGCTGCTCATAGCGAAAACGCGCGCGGTTTTCTCCAAGCGAAACGCTGCAGCGGCGCGTGGTGCGGCGAGTGGCGGGTACAAAAGTACAAGCGAATGAGTGCGACGCCATCACGCCACGACCCAAAGTGGCACGGACAGCGGTGTAGAAGGGACGAACTGTAATAAAATAGTTATTTGTTATACAAGAGTGCAAAGTTGCTTTTTAACCGCGTGCTCATTTTTGATGACCGAGCAAGTGAAGGATTCAAATATTAGTATCCTGAGCGTTAGCGAGAGAATCAAAAGCTAATTAAATAAAAAAAAGGAAATTAAAAAAAGTACACCTAGGAGGTTCCAAATCTGAGTTTTTAACAAATTCTAAAAAGTCGTATGATAAATTCGTTACCATAGAGGAAAGTATGTTCGGCACCATGGAGGTAGAAGATAATAGGATTATTGATGTTTTGAATTCACAAACTATGGAGGGTAGAGGTAAGGAGGACTAAAGTGGGGACAAGTTGAAAAAGTGTCCAGATATGCTGTAAATAACAGTTCAAAAACCTTCCAGAATGGCGCTAGCGTAGCAACAGTGTGAGTGTAGCAGTTGTAGACGGATTGAAGTGTGCTGAGTAGATAAATTTATTATTGTTGATGAAAGTAGTTAGTCACAGTACATTAAACAAACCTTAACTATTTACGAAGTCCAAATTAATTTTGTAAGCTTATCCTAAAACTTACTTTTTTTTAACTTACTTATTTAAGTTACTTATTTAACTTTTACGTAGAGTCGATACAGAAAACACCATCTGGTTGGGTTGGGTTCAATTTTCAGAAACTAACCCAAAAAAATACTGGAGACGGTGTTTTTCAATACCTAAAAATTTTGGTTGGAGTTTTAGTACAGATGGTGTTTGTGTTTCATTATCTATGAATAGATTGGTTGCAAAAAAGGATAAATATGTACATATAAAGCTAAACGTTTAAAGAAAGAGGAAACTTCAAATGAAAATGAAAACCAATTGTACAAAAAGTACAAAAAAATAATTGCAGTTGATCCTGGAGCCAAAACACCAATTGGAACATGCAATAGAAAATCATCTGATGATACTTTTGAATATAAAACTTTGAAAAAGGGAAGAGTTGTTTGTGAAACAAAGGAACATCAAAGGGAAAAGAAGAGATTGAAATTTGCAAAAGATGTTGATTTGAAAATAAGAAATGATAGAGAATCTTTCGAAAAGGAATTAGGTTTCATATTATACTAAATTTCAACTAAGTAAAGTGGTTTGATGAAAAACAAAAATTATACGAGCAGAGATGATTTCAACGTTTAAAATTTGACAAATTTATCAATGATCAAAAGATGTTGCATAAAATTGTAGACGAGTATTTCGGTAAAGAACCAGATACGTTAGTTGTTTATGGAGCCGGTTTTGATTTCATGATTAGTACCTTCAAGGGGCACAGAAAGTTTAGACATAATGACATTTTGAAAATTATAAAACAACGGAAAAATGTATCAATATAAATAATAAATGCAGCTTTTACAACCAAAAATTTTAGCAAATGTTATGAGAAAAAAATACAACAAAAGTTGCACGTTTCGAAATCTCCACACCGTTACGTATACTGCAGTGTATGTCGTAAAGGGACAGGGATAAGAATGGTGCAAAAAAAATTTTGTTAAAATTTGAATATAAATTATCGAGCATTCCTTCGTTTGCCGATACTGATATGAATTTTATGGGTGGAGGAAGCTCATAAGGTTCATTATCGTAACTGAATTTGTCTGGTTGGTAAATAAAGGGTTAAAGATAGCTAAACCAGTTCGCGTCCACCGCGGACGCAAAGTGGAAAGTTTATAAATTTGATGTAGCAATTCGCGACCACCTTATTTTAAACATTAATAATTAAAAAATCAAGCAAAAACATAATTACCCTTATTTCATACTTCATCATAAACAATTAAAAACTTACCGTCAAACACGGTCCAGCTCACTATTTTTTTGTTAAAATTTCGCACGTTGGCACTCTTTTGTTGTGAGATTAGTAATTTTTCTAAACAGAAACAACCTTTTAGTCTAACAATTATTATTTTAAAGACTTGTCCCAGGGTTTCTTTTTTTTGTAATGAAACTTGTGATCACATCATTAACTCACAAAAATTACAATCCGATATTCAGACCATTTCTAAACATGACTACAACTACTACTTGTAGCTTGAATCACATGCAGGTATTTATGTCAGAACAGAAAAACCTGCCAAAGGGGCATTAACAGTAATATCACTGACCTCTTTATTACAAGTAGGTAATAGAATATTACACCAAACTAGAATTCTATTGTTTGTCAGTAATCTAGCTTAATTTATGCAATCTACTATTATTTTTCTTAGAGCATATTGTTCATGTTTCTGTGTTTTCTATCAGACAAGTAAATAATAATAAAAATGCGATTCGCGAACCAACGGTTCCTGGCAATATACAATGTGGAGTAATTTTATAAAGTGTGCAATATTTTTTAATCAATTATTTTATAACAAGCATAAATTGTATGAACTCTCAAGTCGATAGCACGGTAGTTCCTAAGAAACACGAAAGGGTACTCACCAGGGTACTTTTTCAACCCTATACCGATTAAATAAACTATTTTTCAATTTAGAAAGCTGTTATTTTAATTGATACATTTTAATTATATTGAATGGTCTTATTTACATGAGTTAAGGATGAAACATGAGCTCTCAATAGAATCTCATCAACAAATATTAATGTAACAAATAAAAGCAATAACATGAAGTAAATAAGCACAATTTAGAAATAGGTACAACATGAATTAAATACAGACATTCTGTTCATTTTAAAACTTTTTGTACACTTAATAGAATAATTCTCGATAAGTTAATTGTTACTCATATTGTTGGAATAATTTTTCTCTTCACACATAGTGGAAATCACCTAACAGAGCTTCAACTTTTTCAACAGAATATAATGGTTTACGCAAATGAAAATTAGTGACTGCACAATGCTTTGGGTATGAATTTTCCTACATAGGAATTAACTGGAAGCTTTAGCAGCCTGACGCCTCTTCACATCCCAGTTGTAAACCCGCGCCATGTTAACTTCAGTTGTTGTCCATTGATCTCTGTAATTAAGGAATAACCAACATTAATCAAACAACTTGACAACACCTGTGGTCTAGTGGTTTGCGTGTCGGATTGCTAATCATGACGTCGTGGGTTCGATTCCCACAAATATTTAGGTAATTAACATAAGTGTTTGTCTGGGTTTCTTATGTGTTATAAGTATGTATTTACAAAAAAAAAGGATATAAGTATTATATCCATTGTCTAGTACCCAAATACCCAAAGCTCTGCTTTGTTTGAGACTGGTGGTGAGATGGAGCTGTATAAACTTGACCAAAATATATTATATTTAACTACTTAATTTTGTTGAATGATAAACTTTTATGGTTTTCTGGAAGGATTTTCACCATAATTAATAATACCTTAAGGACATTTTAATTTTACTAAAAATAGTCAATTTCCAGTAATATTTGTACCATATAAATTATATAGATTTATGCAGTTTTAATTCCTTAGACTGCTTTGTTACTCTACTGGTCCTAAGTGTGACTGCTGTGCTAGAAGCCCTGGGTTCGATTCCCAGGTTTAGTAATGTATTATTGGGGTTTGTCCAATTTCTTAGAATACCATAATAAATTAATGAGTCAGCTAGGAAATGCCGGCGCCATCTAATGTTAATTAAATATTGACTTGTAAAAATGTCTTTAAAAGATCTATTTACAAAAATAAATAATATCATTTACCTTAAGAAATCTAAATCATGCTCTACACAAGCCAAATTCTTCTTAGCTGTAGCCATATTTGATGAGAGAAGATTCTCAGCATCTTCTAATGTATATTCTAACATAACATTTGCACCAAGCCACAGATACACTATTTCTGTAGGAGGTACGGTTGCCTGAAAAGGAATTAATTCAATATTTAAAAAGTCTGATAATGATCATAATGTTAGTTTTGACTATTCAGAAATGTCCATAAACATCCATACATAGCATACATAGCTCCATTAACTTTATCATTAAAGCATAGCAAAGCAAAACCACATACTGGTACTTACATGGTGTTAATAATAGCAATTATTATAGGTAAAATAAATAATACAAATTTTTGGTCATTACATATTATCGTTTCATTTTTATTGATTACCTTTACAAAAACTTGATCGCTGAGAAGAAATTCTGTTTCCATTTCCTCCTTTTGGGTTTTTAACTTCTCAATCATTTCTAAGGACCGTGCCAGGTCAGGTATTTGTTGTCGCAATCGCCTACGTTTTGTTGCTAGTGACAATTCCATGTGTTTATATTTGGCATGTTGTTCATCAAGACTTCTAAGAACTTTGTCTACTCCCCCAGTGTTTTCAGGTTTATTCATGAATTCATCGACATTGTCCTGATCAAATGAAATGTTAATTAAACTATTTACAAAAAGTCTCACCTATTTATTTACCTATAGAAAATTTGATTTGGAATTATGCTTTACAGCCAACAAAGACACTATTGATGACCTAGATGGCCATAAAATTATAGATAAAAAGTTATAAAAACATTACATTATTCATTTGCGAGTTTGCTCAAGAAGCCATATATTTAGTGTGATAAAAAATAATGTAAAAAAGGATAATTTATCAATCTCAGATCTGCTACTATTTATAGACAGGACTTTTTTGTGGTTATAAAATTTCTTATAAAATAATTGTTACCAAATATTATTACATAATGTAACAAAAGTATATAATAGTAAATCTTAACACTTACGACAAATACGGCCTCTGGTATTCCTGAAAATGATTTTGGATTTGAAGTGCCTGCTCCATCACCTTCCATTGTTTTAGTTTTATGGTTCATAGATTTATACCAACTGCTGAAAATATAAACAGGGCTTTTATTATTTTCTTCTAAACATGTAACAAATAACGTATTGTTTAAATAAGGCATATAATAACTAGAATTACCTTCCTTTCTCACATACGGCACAGAATCGGACGGAACGCACACAACAATTGAATTGAATATTATATATATTTTTTAATTTATTTCATGACCATGGATACAAGTCCTTCAGTCGAATACAACAATTCAATTTTAATTTATTTTTAATACCCACATTATTTTTACGGCCCTGGATACATGTCCTTTAAGCCTTACAAATGGGAATTGGCTAGACTCTAATCGGTACAACATTAACCTAGGATGTAATTTTTATTGCAGGTTCCTACGATATACGAAAACGATTCGCCTTTCATATTTTTAGTTCATACCACAGACTATTTTAGCATAAAGTGTCATAAAACGTACTAAAAACGCGTAATAAAAAGAAAGCGGGCTTTTGTAATTACACACATAATACAATGACCTTGAACACAGAACCAACCTTGTCAACCCTACACGTGGTCTTGTTACGTCCTACCCCAAGAGTGTTTTTTAGAGCCTGGAGGCGCGCAGGGAAGGCAGCCCCCGTCTGCCGTAACAAAGGCGGAGGGGCTGCTATTCCCGCAGCGCTGGAGATAAGGCAGAAGGCAGAAGTACGGGTTCTTACTCCCCTACCCTTTGAAAAATGGCAACTCCGACTGAAATTACCGGGGTGGGGGGGGGTGATGCTGGGTACTCCTTTCTCCTCCGCCCCCGTATTAAAGGTGTACCGTATTTATAAAAATATGGATTTTAAAGCTTATAATTGTATAAAACAAAAAAAAAACATTTTTAATAAATTCATAAAAAAACTATGCATTTCCGAAGAATTTCCCCCCATTTCCTATGGCACACTTTATTATACTTTCTACATAATTGGTTCCAATATGTTTTAACTGTTCGTAACCGTTGTCTGCGACAAAATGGCGTGACTATAGAGCGCATTATGTAGTGTTCAGAATTTATTGAAACTTTAAATCAAAATGTTTGGTGGGCACCAAACATTTATGTTTCCTATGCCCATAAATCTGGCTATTTTATTTAATTATTATTATTATTTGAATACCGTTTTAGTGCTTTATTTTATTACTAAAACATTTTTTATAATTTACTTTTTTACAGACAATCGAGTCAAACGTCAGATTGCTCATTCGTAGGAGTGTATTAGATATTTCAAATAAATTCTTTGATTTATTATCCTACATAGTTCAATAACAATGCTATCTATTATTAAATAAATAATAAAAAAAAACACTATTTTTGACACTGGACAGGGACACTGAGCTCTCTTAAGTCTCTAATTTATGGAGGTCAGTGATACTGTGATACCTTCATTCATGGTGAGTACCACTTATCCACAGGTTGTGCCGTATAAGGACAAACCACAGATAAAATCTGTGCTGAATTGCTGATGCTTAGTCTTTAAATAATCAACACGGTATCGGTATTCGGGTACTCTGTGGTATTCGGTAATTATAGTCTGTGGTTAGTTGTGCTCTGTGAGTCTGTGCTAGTGTGCTGTGCATAGACTACTAGTATCATAGTATGTGCTGTGCTGATGTGCTCAAGGTTATATGTGTTCTGTGGCTCAGGTGCTGATCTGCTGCTCACTACGACTGATTTGTTGTGATTTACTGCGAATTTTCTGAATATTTCTCGAAAATACAAATCTACCCCATTTTTAAAACTGTAAGTACCTACCTTACACAAAACAGTTCTAATTATATGTTGTCGCGTGGCCTTTAATACTTACTAGGGTCGTCTACTTTCAGATCAAACCATTTGTGGAGGCTACGCCCTGTTTTGCATTTCAAAGTTTTGATTTTGCGTTCAACATAGGCCTATCAGACACCGCCGTTATGGACATGATGGTATCGACGTTGCAACAGCAGCGAGCTGTAACAGAACAATTGAGACGAGAAGCAGCTATAAAGCGTATTCCTGTCTCTGTAGTCGTATCGGATATTGTCAAATACATCAATGATCACGAACAAGAGGATTGCCTTCTTGTTGGCTTTTCCAGTCAAAAAGTCAATCCTTTCCGCGAAAAAAGTTCCTGCACTGTTTTGTAAAACAATAATAACATGACTAGTGTGTATCAGCAATTTTTAAAATGCTTCTAATAAGAATTTGTCTCGTCAATCAAATGATAATAAGTGCTTAGTAGTTCTATATCTATTATTATTATTTTTGTCTCCCGTTAACTATGATGTAAATTATTTTCTTTTGGTAAAATGTTACTGATGTTAATAACTGGAGGTTTGTGTATCTAACTATTTCTAATATCTAATTGTCAAAGGTAAATAAATAAAACATTATAATTTATTCAGTTTTATTTGTGCACTGTAAAACTTAATACCAATTCCTCTATTAGGTATCATTGTTCATATCTACCAATTCCACAAAATTTCTAAAAGGAAGCAGAGTGCTGAAACTCGTCCCTGATGAATACAAGCTGATAATCTTTGACTTATTGGTCGAAGTGTACATACATGGCTAGACTAACCATTTTAGATACCAAATCAGAGTTGATTATTTACTTACTAGATTTTGAGGTACACAAGTAATGTCAAAATCTATTTTTTAGTACCTATTTATGCAAATTACCTACTGGTTGCTATTGAGTATGGCCCTAAGAGATCTCTCCTCTATTAATGTAAATACATATTCATTGTAAAGTTTAGACAGCAAATTGAAAAAGAAATATATTTAATTTATATTTATATAAATATATAAAAATGTTTAAAATAAAAATATATACCTACTAAACTACATACAATTTGTATAATAATATGAAATTAAGACATATTTGGTGTTATTACTTTCATTACTTAATTAAATTACTTTTAAGTACTATATACGTAACATTTTGTAGAATTCAGATGCATAAATAGTAGGTACAATACTAACAATATTACCATACATGTTGATTATGTGCAAATCAAGTTTTCTTCTGGCATAGTATGCCATACTTAGTAATATCAGGGAGATTTCAGTTAAATCAAGTTGAGTTATCTATTTCTAATAAAACAGAGAGACATATTTGAATGCTGTGTACACTGATAATTTTGTAATATGGCTATATGTTTTATACAGATTAGAATGTGCAATATTATAGGGTTAGGTATCTACTTCTTGCCAGCTATAATAAGATTAATTGGTGCACTACTTTATAATAATAATATGTAACACCTAGTACAGCAATTCTGTATGTTTATACAAACATTAACCTCACAGTGGTTGAAATAAAGTTATATTTTTGATTAAAAAATATGAAGGCTACAGACTGAATTACACATTATTACAAATCAGGAATATATAATATGTAATTTTATCATTTGTCATTATCATAAGTACACCACCGTTCACAGATTTTTAGGGCACTGAGATCCCTCCTTTTTCCCTAAAATGTTCAACATAAAATAATTCCATGTTTTGAATATAATAATTATAATGTTATTGCTACAATTCCATATAGTTCAGAAGGTAATGTAAGTTTTCTCACTCCATATGACAACACCCCACTACATGTTGTAGAACAAATTAACATGTTTTCAGTATTAATGGCAGGTTTAAAAATAAGGAAACTTATTAAGTATCTTGTAAAATGTTTGAGCAAATTTGGAATTAAATGAATTAATCTTATACTAGGGGTAAAACTATATAAAAACAAATTTACCAACTATCAGTCTTTTAAATTGATGTTGATTATCAACCTTGTGGCAATTTGTCTCTCAAAAGTTTACAAAACATAAAACAATATAAAATGTACAGAGGCCAGCACATCAAGTTACCACAATCTGTCAAATTTCTTTGATAGGTTTTCAACTTTAATACAACAAAATAAGGTTCATTTTCAATTGGGAAAATATGACAGTTTTGGATAGCTTGACCTGCTGGCGTCTGTACTAAAGGAGACCATAATTGCTTAGCACTAGCATACCTATTGTCAATTTAGTTAAAAGGTTTTATCTTAAAATTAATTACTTACTGAAGACTGATATTATTTTAATGGCAATATTAATAGTAGATGCACTGTTTTTCATTAATTATATTACTAAAAAAAATAAACAAATGTTTTTATAATAATTCTAATAGTTGACTGTTACATAACTTACTACATTACCTTTAAGACCTATACCATACCATACAAAACATCTAAATATGGTTATTCATAATGCATCTTAAGACTGTTATTAAATTATCTTTCAATTTCAGCTCATATTCATAAGATTAGTGTTGTATTATCACTAATGTCTACCATGTACCTGCTTATATATTACTCAATACTATATTAAGTATACTGGAGGACATTGCACTGTATATTTTTTACACTGTCTGTTACAAGATACTACCTAAAATATAGAAATAATACTCAGTAATGCTAATCTTAATTAATTCTGGTTTAGTAGGTACATAAACATTCCCTAATAAAATTAAAAAACTTAAATAACTAAGTGAATTATAAAAAGGCCTCAATATTTGGTATATCATGAATAATCAATATTATGCTAGCATAGTACATTGTTTCACTTTTTATAGCATTTTTATGGAGATAAACTTTGTTTACAAGCATGTATCCAAATATGCTATTATTATTTTTGTAAACTTTTGAGGTGAACCATCCCTTAAAAATAAAGCAAGGGTTACATTGTAATTTTTAGGCATAACTTGATTCAGGTCATTAATAGCATTTGAATGAGCATGTTACAATAGATCATTCTATTATCTCAATTATAAAATGTAGGTAATTTATTCTGACAGTATAAAAAAAAATTAAAACTTAAAAAATACTTCACATCATTATATTTGCACCTCAATCAAGTCATGACAAATTAAATAATGGTGGGTGGGTTACCATTGCAATTCACACAGTTTTAAACTCTCTCTTGTTTGGGTGCAGACATATCTTCGGTACCATTGGCTACACTCTGATGGTACAGCTTCAACAATTCCATGGCATCTTGAGCTTGACGTTTTTCCAGCAATATTCTATAAAGAAAAGAAGTTACAATAGGTATAGGCAACTTTTCTGAAATGTCTTGAAAAAATAATTTATAGATAGAAATATATTTTCACCAACTTAGAAAATATATTTTATTTAATGTAAGACTTTAATCAAGAAAACATTAATAACAAAAGCCTATCAACTTCAGATGTATTTTTTATATTTATGTAAGTACTAAAATGTGACCAATTTCAGTAGGTACATAAATATAAAAACTTTAAACCAAATTAAAACATATAGACAGATTAATTAACAAGTTATAATATATTACCTGCCAGATGCTTCTTTGATGTGCTCCAAAATTATTCTATTGTCTCTATCAGTCACAATGTCTGCTAGGCTGTCTGGATCCATGTCTGACAACAATTCCAAGTCTTGACCCCCAAGAAGTGAGATGTGGCACAAATTATGTTGAAGACGACCTACCAAATTCGCTACCTGTCCTTTATCATCTAGGGCGATGTCATCCGTCTGATCTAAAGAAACTTGACATTTCGGCATATTCGGAGCCCACTTTTCAAGACCATGTAAAATCATAAGAGAGGTATCAGGGTCTAAAGTAGAGAAATATTCCTCGTCATCCACTTCAGTGCCATCGGACTCTAGAACAACTGTTAAATTTTCCGAGGGCAGTCCTAATTTTTCTGGCACTTTTGCGAGCAGATCCTCAAGGGATGAGGCCACTATTCCTTTCTTTTTGTCTCGATTCACATCACATATTTTATATGGCTTGTTAATGTCGTGCTCCATTGTTTTGGTATGAAATAATTAGTTTTTCTAGTTTCAAATTATCTCACACACTAAGTATTTTGTTCTTATCCCGGCTCAGAATACTAGAAAATAAATTGCGACTTGACTTCGTTCGTCGTTCGCAGTTTCGTGTCAGCGAATAGTGACTTAGTGAGTGAACAAAGTGGTCGATGTGACGTTTTTGCCTTAATATTGCCAGAGCAGAAATATTCACCCAAAGTTTTCAGTTAAATTGCATTCAACAAAACAATGTTCACGGGTACTTACTTATATTATATTAAAAAAAGGAAACCTTCGGTATCAGTCTGTATGATCGACGTACGATGTTCTTATTTTTATATCAACGTCTGCCTCCTACAAGCTTCTGATTATGACTCCCGTTCAGTTTTACCGCTCACGGCGCGGCGGCACGGTGCCTATGCCATACGAACGAACTTCTATCTGCGAATAAATATTAAATTCTCTAGCTAGCTATCCAACCCGTCTGTTCTGTAGCTAGCCACAAGGTTAGAATATGACGTAGCTACGGGCGAAGTTCATTTACAAATCGATACTTTTACAGATCGATGTTTTACATATTTTTACAGCAAACCAGTTTTATAAAATACAACATGGATTGTCATAAAACAAATGGACAAAAAAGTTAATGGAGTATGTATCGATACAGATTTAAAAAAATAATTGGTACATCTACCTACACAGTAGGTACTTAGGTACCTACCATCATTCTAGTCCCAGAATATGTAGAGCAATAGCTTTGATAAAATGAATTGAATTGAATGAATTAGATAAAAAGTATTATATCCATAGTGATAACTATATGGATATAATACCTATTAATATAATAGGTAATTAAATTATTTTTTGTCATGTGGGAATCGAACTCACGACCTCGTGATCGGCGGTCCAACAATCAAACCATTAGACCACAGACGTGGACTTCGATTCGCAGATTCGAATTCGGACCTCTATCGAATGTTTCTTTCATAAGAATTACAACCATCTAAAGCTTATATGTAGGTAAAATGATATTGATCGTCTTCTGTGAAGAAAGTTATATTAACTCCATGGATGATATATATTACCAATGGCCTTTATAAAAGATATAAAAGTATGAATTCTCAATCATTATTGAATGCCACGGACCAGGTACCTATACAAGGGCGGTCGTGGGGTCACGTTCGGTCACAGCGCGGCGCGACTGGCGAGGATCAATATAGTCTCCCCTTCAACCTACCCCTTATTATTCTGTACTAGAATGCAATTTGCAGCATACGACTCAATAGTTTTGTACTTAGGTGCATTAAAGTGAAAATTACGACACAATAATCACACAAACTGGATCAACAGATCTGCTAAACTGATATAAGTATTCAAATTTTTATTCAGTTCTATTAGCGGAGCTTTACCAAAGATAGATAGAACAGTAGCTTAGCTACAGAACTAGGTCGAGAGCTGCAAAGCGTGAAACTACTATATTTAATAGCGATAAGGAAGAAGATATTGTAAAGACTTTACAATATCTTCTGTGCTATTACATTATGATTTGTATTAAGATGTGTCGTTGAGTTCTTGAGTGGACCTACAAGTAAGTAGGTAATAACAAACAATTATTGCACACTAACTGTTGCGCACGGTTTAACACGCATCCCAAAAGACTTCTAGAGACAAAAGGTAGCCTATGTCGTTCTACAACGTCCAATATCTCTATGCCAAAATTCATCAAAATGTGTTCAACAGTCGTGACTTGAAAACGTAACAAACAGACAGAGTAACTTTCACATTAATAATATTGGTATGGATAGTTATTTAGATATTACTTAGTTTCACCAGCCATTCTTTACACTTAATCATTATAGTCATGATCAACTTGAATTATTTAAAATGATAATAAAAGTTTTACAATCTATAGAAGCAAACACAGGATACAAATAAGAGAATTATGAGCGAACAGTAAAAAATAAAATAAAGGATTGATTCCTTTTCAACTAGTTCTGAGAGAAAGCCGAGGGAAAACGTTAAAAATGAATGTAATGTAAATGTAAATTACATTTCTTATCAATTATTTAATATTATTTATTATAAATCTAAACATGTGTCCGGCAAACGAAATAAAAAAAAAGCAATCACCAATTTATGTCCACTCATAAATTCTAAGCTAAATAATACCTATTTGCTAAAACTACGGTAATTGTCGTATTTTAGCAAATATTTGTATAACAAGGTACAAGAAGTACAAAAATTATCTCGAAAGAAATAAGATAAATGTAGAAAAAGAAAGATCTCAAGTATAATGGTACCCAAGTTTGTTTGTTAGGTATATTATTACTTACAGCTAAGTAAATTATGATTATGTTAATTTGGTAGGTACAAAATTATTGAAAAACTGTTACTGTACCTACTAGTGAAAGTTCGGCGGTGGCGGCTGGTGGGAGTTGTGAAGTTTTGCCAAAAGTCGACTCTTTTGGAAAAACTTTACTACGCCCACCAGCCGTTCTGACTATAAAAGTTTAAAAACTAAAACTCGAATTGTGACAACTTCTTCTTGAGGGAAAGGCAAGTGCGGATGTCGGTAAGTACGAGTCCGATAAACACTGCTGCCTCCCCAGGTCTAGTCAGGTCTGGGGAAAGATGATACATGAGGATATTCGGCACTACAAAAAAAGTGATATTGTGGTGCACTCATGTAAAACAAAATAATATTACCATTATAGGGTCTTCCAGGCAGTCGTCGAGGACGGTAGATCGGACGGCGTTAGTAGTACCTACTTATGTAGCAACCAATTGTTTTGTTCAAAACGGTAGATACTTATTACATTAAATTAGATCAATAGAAATAATTCAATGAGTGAATTCTGCATAACTACTGATATTTATGATACACTACACAGGTTTGAATTTTAATATCAGGGAGTTAGTATGAATTATCTAACTAAAGAATTGTTAAGATACTTATTTATGTTTAGGTGTTTTCACTAGAGTGGTTAAGTGGAAGGAAAAGTCAACATAGTTTATTTCCGAACAAAGTGAGCAACAAGTGGCTCATATTAACATCTGCATTATTAAAAAGAAAGAGTGGAGTGGATGTAGTAGTCTACAACAAACGATGCTGACGCATTTGAAATGCTAAAATAAACATATCTAGCAACGAATCCGAAAACATACATAGGCGTACTCACAATTATTATTGTAGATACCTACCTAGGTAGTTAATCTTTTCGATAAGAATTTTTCATTTTCCGGTTGAAATTACTTTCACGTATCGTGTATATCGTGTATCTATACACGATATTGTAAGTAGTGATACCCTTGTGGTATATATATGACCATTAGACTGCCAAGTCGAAGGTCTCGCGTTCGAATCCAAGGCACGCACCTCTGACTTTTCGGAATCATGTGCGTATTAATAATTAATTAGGTATAACTCGCTTAAAAACGGTTAAGAGAAACATCGTGAGGAAACCTGCATGTGAAATTTTCAACGATTTTCGACGGCGTGTGAAGTCTGCTACCCCGCACTAGGCCAGCGTGGTGGATTATATCCTAATCCCTCTCATTCTGTGAGAGATTATTTTTTTCATTCTGTGCTTTAACTATTTTACACATTTTACAAATAATAGTTCCCGTTAAAATTTCAATTTGCCAAATGGACTGGTCGGTTTTTATTTTAAGTAAATCTGTGTACGCAGTTATGACCACGAACACCGCATCAAAAATCAAAACATCAAAATAAAATGTGGTTCATGAGTTTGGACGCAAGATGGAAAGGCAGACACAAACATAGTTCGACACGAACGCTATCTTAGTAACACTTGAATAATATCTAATATATAAGTGATATGTAAAAATATTAATAAAAGCATGAATGTGAATTTTAATTAATCTCTTAGACTCTAATATTATCTTGTTTTTTGCATACCGTTAAGGTTGAATATGGTGATACATTGTACATTTGTAAGAACTATAATACCCATAGATCGCAAAATTAATAATTTCATTTCATTTCATTGCCGCCACCGCACTCTCTCCGTCGAGTTCAGTTCTATGAACAATTTTGTTAGGTATCGTTTGTAAAGTTCTCCTAACACTGTCCATACAAAACATACGCGTTGGATCGCTACGAACATGTTCAACGAATACAGTGTTTGATGTTCATTAGGGGTTATTACTTTGTAGGTAATATTCCGCAGAAGTGTTGAAATAGGTAGGTATAAATAAATACGCTTGTTTTATTAAATAAATACAGTTAAAACTTCGCTGGAGTCATATTTTTCAATGACAGTGTAGTATAATTATTTGTAGGTGGGGTGGTGGGTGGTCTCGGCGGTGTACTGTAAAGTCTCGTCGACACGGTACCTGCATCAACAGAACATCACACTAGGATGTTCGGATTTTGTAATTTTAAACTGGAAAGTTTGGCGTAGGTACTGACGCAAACACTCGTGATAATAACAGCTTTTCTGTGCACTGACTGCCTGTTGTACCTATGCCTACTCACAATCGTGTAATGTTTAGGAACACATTAGTATTTGTGTGAATATTTATGGTTTTGTTTGGATTGTAGACTGTCTCTGAAATAGTGAAAACTTTATATGTACCTAATAGGTTTATAATCGATTACTGTTCCGGCTTCGCCTGCACCGCGCGGAGCCCCCGCACACAAACATCGCGCAGGTGTGCGTGTACACCGCTCACCTCACCGCGCGCGCATCAACCCAGACGTCAGCGGCGCGGCGGCGGCCGCCGCGCCATGCCATTCGCCCGCGCACCTCGACCAGGGTTGTGTGCGCGTCTCACTCAATGTATTAATTAGTAATAAAGTTGTTAAATGTCGTAGTGATGATTCTTTCATTTTACAACAAAAAGTAACCAGCGACTGTCGAAGCCGAAACAATTACTTTTATGTTCCTACTAGCTTTTACCCGCGACTTCGTACGCCTAGACTTAGTAACACAATTGTTGTCGGATTTTATTTATGGGATAAGAAGTACTCAATGTTAGGGAAATTCCCGCTTTGTTCCGAAAAAAGAAGTATTCAATATGCCAGCGCCAATCACAAACTATTAGTGTACCAACATTTCATTTAAATCGCGTAAGTAGGTCTCCTACATAAGTTTTCTGGGAATTCTCATATAATTTTGGGGTAAAATATATTCTATTTGTTATTCCCGGTCACATACTGTGTCTGTATGAAATTTCATTCAAAGCCCGTAAGTTATTCGTTTTTCGGGATTTCCGGGATATTCCCACATTTTCAGGGGTAAAATATAACCTATTTGTTATTCCCGGTCACTTACTGTGTGTATGAAATTTCAGTAAGATCCCGTAAGCTATTAGTTTTTCGGGATTTCCGGGATATTCCCACGTTTTTCTGGGGTAAAATATATCCTATGTGTTATTCCCGGTCACATACCATGTGTGTATGAAATTTCATTCGGATCCCGTAAGATATTAGTTTTTCGGGATTTCCGAGATATTCCCATATTTTTCTAGGGTAAAATATATCCTATTTGTTATTCCCGGTCACATACTATCTGTGTATAAAATTTCATTCGAATCCCGTAAGATATTAGTTTTTCGGGATTTCCGGGATTTCTCACATTTTTCTGGGGTGAAATACATTTTTTTTGTTATTCCCGGTCACTTACAATGTGTGTATGAAATTTCATTCAAATCCCGTAAGCTATCCGTTTTTCGGGATTTCCGGGATATTCCGAATTTTTTCCGGGATAAAAAGTAGCCTATACTTTATTCCGGTCACATACTATTAGTATACCAAATTTCATGCAAATCGGTTCAGCCGTTTTTGCGTGATTGAGTAACAAATAAACAAACAAACAAACATCCAAACATTCACATTTATAATATTAGTATGATATGACAAAATAATAAAGGTAAATATGTATAACAGAGGCAAATAACTATAAGAATTCCTCGTGTAATGTAGGTGAAAGTGTCCGAAGAGGACGTCCTACGATGACATTCAGCAATCCTATTAGTGATGTCCTCCAAAAAGGTCAGGTGCGTAGCACTTGAAATCTGCGAACATTGAAGATCCTCTTAGGAACTTAAAAGTGAAAGAAGAAATGAGTTATGTAAAACGAGTATTTCCATTCCCTTGTTTCTTATGAAATTACGATAGAAATGTTAATGCAGAGCTTGAATTGGTTATAATGTAGATATTCCAGGAAAAATGCAAATGAAAAATACTGTGACTTTCTTTATTGTCTTGGTCTTTTAAACGAAGAGAAATTGTATATATTCTCTATACTGTAGAGAATAAACAATTTCTCTTCGTTTTCAGTCTTGTTTCAGAATTCTAAAACGTAGATCCACTTCACACGACTTGTATCACGCCGTTGAGCTGAACTAAGAGTATTCTTTAGTGTGCAACTAGCCTTTGGCTGCAGCCAACGTAACCTTTGCAGCTCAGTATTCAGGTCGAGGTCGTACATCTGACCCCAGGTTCCCACGGGCACATTACAGCTGCCACTTATGTGGCACAATTTGTGCCTGGATATCACAAAAGCAATTGCATCGGAAACCGATACCAACTGAATTTGGTAAATTGGGATTAATATAAATGGGAAGTTTGGCTTCAGTATTGCTCGTACTTAGATACTATATCACAAGCAAAGTTAGCAAAATTTATGTTTAAATGCTATTTAGCAAGTTCCGAAATAGGTTGACGTGAGACGCAGTCATTAATCTTTGTTATACATGCCCGTGATGGGTCTAGGCAGATTATAATATTAAATTATAATCAAAGTCTTGAAAATACATAGCCATTGTTGTTTCATTCTAATTTTTCACAGTGGGTGGTAAGTAGTGGACGTTTCTGGCTTCATATCTTATAAAAATTAAAAAATGTATGTATATCTACTTGTTAAATCAGCAAAATAAATTTGTAGAAAATTAACAATTCTCCTCTCCACCTCTCTTAAATATCTTATTTATTTTAACTCCTAGTTATGAATGAAACTAGGAGTTAAAATAAATAAGATATTTTATATATTCGAGAGAAAGTTCGTAGCTGTGTAGTTACACAATAACACGTCTTAAATAATTAAATCGATGAATGAGTTCGCCCCAAAACTACAAAGAGATATCATGAGAATAATTAAAAGTAACTGTAATGAAAAAAATATACCTAGTCTGATTAAATAATTAAGTATCTATACCAAAGTGGTTTAATGTAGGAACCGGTGGAGCGATAAGTTGGCGCATACGCTGCGCTTTCAAGAATATCAGCTTGGCTTCGGGAAAATTCTATTCTACTTCATGTTATCATGTTAATTCGAAAGTTTTCATATATTCGTGTATAGGCATTAGGAAGGGTACCATATAAAACTAATATTAGGCCAGGTTGTTTAATAAATTAATACATTCTGCTTACCTACTCGTACATTGTGCAAATATGTTATCGTGGACTGACATAGCATGACGTATCGTGTAGAATGTGATTGATGATTTTCATGTAGGTAGGTCATTTTCATTTATATAGTGCCTTTGCAACACATAGTACGTACATAGTTAAATATGAACTTATAATAATTTACAAGGTGGCACGTTTTGTATACGCCGCTTGTAGGAAAACCCGAGTATACCATGCAACAAATGCAACTTAATTGCATATTATTATATTAAATTGCTTTTAAAAACTAAATAAATATGAACTATGACGGTACCTAAATTAAATGTACGGTATGATTTTTACTGAGTATCGACCGACCAATACAATCCCTTACATACGTATTGTATGTACTTACTCTTACAGCAGGATACTAATTACATAATTTAATATAATAACTAGGTATTATGGAATTTTGATTCATAGATCTTGGGGAATCTACGATCTACGAAGCATGCAGTGTCTGCATGCTTCGTAGGCGCATGCTACTCTTGCAGTCACTGGCTACGTACTACGTAGGCAGTTGTGTAATTATTATTGTGGCATAGCGGCTACACGTCTGCTGATCATTTCAAGTTGTTTATTTGTATTAAAACTGACCGTAATCAGTATATACCCAGTATTGGGTAGATACTGGTGTCAGATAAATAATAAATCTTTCATACTATTATTATTGTATTGGTACTAGAATGATAAATAAAACTACATTTAATATTTTAATTTATTAAAAAGACACATTATATAAAATTATCCCACACGCGATAAAACTAAAATAAAATAAATCTAGGTTTTAAAGATTAATGTTTGTATGTCGCACTTAAATGCACTTTAAAAATACAGCAAGCAAGTGGCGATTTATTCATAGCATTCCACGTACCAGCTGCGTTTTTAACAAAATACGAATACACACACATGAAGCAAGTATTTGATAACGTACCTAAATGATTTCTATCATGATACGCCAGAAGAAAGGCTTCTACATCATATTTTGTTGGTGATACGAACTAATGATGATAATTATATAACACAAGGGAACATTTATTTGAAATACTGTACACAACAAGTATATAACATTAAATATTATCTATGCTTGTGAATAAAAAATGTATAAATCATTTAATATACAATGTAGAATGATATTGGGCGTCATTTTTTATAAAACTTAACATTACCATCATACTGTTTCTAGCTGTAAGTCATTCATATAAATTCATAATGTTGATAATTATTTACTTTTTTATAACTTTGCTCGAGTACAGTTTGAACATACTATAAATTTAGTTTTCAAAGCATGATAAAGTTTGGCGAGCCGTAACAAACTTACATAGTCTGTAAGTTCGTAAAAAGATTTAGGGTAACACTCTATCTTAGTTTAATAATGTAACTTAGCGCACATTTCAATCAATTTTAAACTCAATCATTATTCTAGCCTGAACGATGGAAAACCACACATTAAATGCGAAAAGCAACATACGCCTCTGATAGATTTGATCGAGTGCCAACAAATAATCAGGTCAAGCCGACTTGAGTACTAATGTATATGTAGTCACTTATCACTTATATATATCCATTGAGTTTAAAAATAACAATAACAGCTTCGTAGAAATATATTACAACTTATGCTTTTATAAAGGTAACTTGGTATCAAACGAGCAGCACGAGCTCGTAATATGAAATGGCTGCATTTCATATTACGAGCGCCTGTTGCCCTAGAAATGTGTTTAGATAGGTACCTACTATTGAAATATTTAATTTAGTTAGAAGATTTCATACCAAACAGAGATAATAATGGTGTGGTCGCACGAATCTTTTGTTAATTAACAAAGTGTCACCAACATTTACAGTGGCAGGCATTTACTTTAGATAGATAACTTTGCCAAAGGCTTTTTTATTGTTATAATTTTAGGATTTCAATGCTTTTTGATTTAGGTAGTGCTCTAGGGGGAGAGGATATTTTCCAGTGACAAGAAGACTCTTATAAAACTGATAAAATGGTTTGGAACTCACCAGAATAGATGAACTGCCTTCAACACGTTATATGTTTACGTAACTTAAGTTTCTTCTTAATTAATTCGTTCTTAAAAGTGTGACATGAAAGTGAATTCGATTTTATATGGTAGCGGGCACTACCTTGGTAGGTACCTGCACAACACCGTCAGTTATTTTTCACATTTGACCTTTATACCCACCTACTGGGTAAATTAAAAGTTGTTGATGTTAAACCACATTGTTTATAGGATCAGTGAAATATAAACCGAGGCAGAGGCAGACGTTGAGCAGGCTTCCCGTTTAATCGGTGTATAGGCCTTCGTAGAGGGAGCGTGGCATGTGCTCAGCCAGCAAAGACTTCAGCTTCTCGCGGGGTGAGACGGGTGTGTACCGGGCGAGAGGGAATGTGCGTGTCACGCCGTCACTCAGCGCACGTGTAACGGCGGTCAGGTCAGCATCCTAGACGAAAATTACATCTCATTAGTTATCGTGCTACCGCTGTTGAGTTTGAAACGTAAGGAATAAAAATAAATAATACCAGTGATGTTAAAATAACACGAAACGTTATTACAACAAACATTTTGTAAATGTTTTATTTTAGATTTGATTACTTCCCATCTACAATGTTGATCTTCACAAGAGAGGCACATCCATCCATCTTTATTAAGTATAATAGAATTCGATGAATAATTTACGTCTTTCTAATGTTTGTGATAGGCTGCTTCTACAAAACATATTGTTAGTGGTATCACCCACAAACCAACAAAATTCTCCGGAGCGGCCTTGCCCATCTCTGTTTAAAGTATGAATTAAAATATAATATAGAAAAGCTATTGTCTCGTAGGGATGCAGTCTTGGCGAATTTTCTGTGGTTTGTAATTATAATATTTTAATAGGTGACTGACCTGGCCTGACTAAAATACACAGTCATATTCACCAGGTAGGTGAATATGACTGTGTAGTTTAGTCAGGGGTTTTCAAACAATTTGTTTAAATAATTTATTTAATTATTATAAAATAATAATGCCATTACAAAATGGCATTACTTAAAAAACCAAACAACCCTATTAAGAATAAACAAAATCATTTTATCAATATGTTTATTATGGCGCTCCTGGCCGTTTACAGAAAACCGTATGGACATAAATAGGAAAATTGTTTTGCACACACAAACAAATTGCAGCGCCCCCTGACGGGTTAACACCATAACACCTAACGCCGATGAATCACAAACCCGTTACAGAAAACCGTATCGAAATCGGTCAAACCGTTTTGGAGATAAATAGGAAAATTCGTTTGCATACGCTAACAAACAACCTCTCACCCTAAACGCATATCTTCTACGTTCGTCGTGGGTAAAAATGCGGGATAGTATCAATATTTTGTGGTTCGTCATAAAAGGAAATTAAGTTTACTTCACGTTGGATACATTGTCGCCATAATTATATACCTTCAATTTAAATATAGGTGGGTAATATATAAGTCGGCGTTGTGTTTATGAGAGTGAGAATACACGTAAAGCTAAAAATAAGTTTAAATTAAGCTTAGTCACGTTGCGTCGTCGTACTTACAGCACTTTTGGTGTACTTCTCGAGGCTTCGCAGGGCGGTTTCAAAGTAGTCTTCACCGTATGCGCCTTTTTGTTCGTCGCTAAGTCTCTTCCACATATCGCGGGCTTGTTCCAGAAGTTTCTCCTCGGAAAGCCACGCGCTGCCAGTTGTGTATTCACCAGCCGCTACTACCACCTGACAAGGACGGAAGTTTCTTTGATGACATCGTTATAATACGTGGGGCATACTGAAAGTTTAGGGCACTGGCCACTTACAATTAAAAAAAAAAGTAATTATAGAATTCAAAAATAAAACTCTCTGGGAACATGTTACTTTTTAATTTGCGAGATTTTCATTTGTTTTTCATGGTAGCATTTTGGTGATGAAGCCCGCAGTAGCAGCTGTGTGTTTATGTGATTCGGATAATTTAAGACAAGGATCATCTTCATGACGATATCCGTGAAGGCAGCCGGTGACTGCGGTTACAGAATCTAATATTGATACCGTACGTACAACTGATTGAAACTGACAAAAAAATACTTGTCTGCTAATTCGCAGTTTATTATTAGGCATTGCAATGAGCCAAATTAAAAACATTTTGCATGTGCATTTGAAGGTTCGAAAGCTATGCACTTGATGGATATTGCATGATTTAACCGCGTTTAAGTGGTACCGTAATTATTTTTTTCAGTCAGTGCATGTCTATAATATCGTGACATGAGACGAAACTTGGGTTTAGGTACTGCTTTGAAAATGGGTTTTAGACTTGCTGACGATAAGATAAATCAGTGCACCGGCAAGAACATTGTTGCTTCTTTCTTCATCTTCGGCAAATCAGGACATTAGAATAAAGAGTCGCTTGAAAATCAAAGAACAGTGACTGAAGCTTGGTACATAAATTATTACCTGCCAAGAGTTTTAGAAAGAAAGTTTGCGAAAAGCAAACATCGCATCGCAGTAATGTCGTCCTTCATCGCGATAATGCGTCCGCACATTCCGCTAAGATAACAAATGCGTATGTGAACGTCACAAGTAATGACGCGTCCCTCATACAGCCTGAATCTCGCCTCTTCTTTTGATTTCGGAAAATTAAAGATAAGCTTATAGGTTTACGAGCGCAGAATCGGCGATGAATACGTTCCACGAAGCCATTGAAGAGATCCTGAAGACTGAATCCACTACTTCACACAATAGTTCCAACGAATGCAGACATAAGCTTTATATAAACTTCGAAAAACATTAAATTTATCATAAATATAAAAAAAACTTCAGAGGTGTCAAGGGACACCCGGATGGAACGAAGTTCCTTTCATTAAAATTTAATAATTAAAAATAAAAAAACCTGTACACACTCAACAATTTACAACGCGCGAAATTCAAATATTGTCATTCACTCAATAATATTTGAATGCTTGTCAACAATATTTGAATTTCGAAAAAAGTGTCGTGACAACTTTTTCTTAAGATTTTTTTCCGTCTAGCCCCCTTTCACAACGCGCGATAAGGAACTTCGTTCCAATACCTAGTTGATTGAGAGCAACGAAAATGGGTCACTAATATAAACTCTAATATCTCTAAAACTAAGAATGCCTATTCGAATAAAGAGTATTTTATAGACAATTAAATGCTACTTAAATAAAAATATTGAAACTTCTTAATTATTCTTTGTTTTAGTAAAAAAAGTACATAAATTAAATGTGTCAATTATATCGCAAAACAAAACTTATAAATAACCATGTTTGGTTACAGATCCAACATTTTCTCAAATTTTAGCACTTTTTAGTGACAGTATTATGCAAGTTATGCAATTACGTACTGTGCAACAAATTCCCGAGGCGAAAAGATTAAGATAAAAGATAGAAGATTTTGTAGTTGGTCAATGTAAATAAAACCTCTGGGTAATGACTTATTGGGTACTTTTATTATTGACAAACTCTAAACTCGAAACTTCCAATTCGTTCCATACAAATTGAATAATTTATAGGTAAAAATTCAATTTAGTTTTGATACTGCATATTGAATACTTTCTGACGTAGCGCCCAAATTATAACTAAATTAAAAAGTTCAAATTACGTTTTCAATCGTGAAGACATTAATTTTAACGGTTTGTGTTAACGAATATGTGCGTACATGCGTGTGAATTGGAAGCATGTCCAATTTAATTGATACCACATTGGCATCCGATCAATATTGGTACGCTTGTTTGACAGACATTCTGTATATACGATGGACACATTTACACATTATGTAGATAAGAACCTACGTAGGCCGAGTTACGTAAAGCGAAGGTAATGATAGAAATAATTTGCTTTTCGTCATTATACTATTAATAGTAACTCTAATGTGTAATGGTAAGTTCTGGTATTTTATGTTTGTCAAATAACAAGCATATTCGGTAATATTGACATATTTTATGTGTCCCGAAAATGCTTGTTATTTGACAAACTTGATTTGTATGAATATTTACGCATTTTGCAAATAACGATAAACCAATTATTTAGTCCGGAAGATTAATTAACGCGATATTACGTTTGCTCTCGACAGAGTGAGTGGGTGTTCGAGGTAATTGACTCCCGTTTTACACACTGGTATACATCTTAATGATGTTTATTTAAAACATTTCGGATAAAAGTAAAAGTGATGACGTAGACATCTATTTTATATATAATGTGCCTACTATGTTTGAAGTCTCTCCAGTGGTGAATCAGTACATAATCATGGAAATAAAAATATTGCACTTGACGTCAAGAGCAAGATATTTGGTGCGTCAGACTCAGTATTTTTTTTAGATATAGGCATTAACATGAGTGACGGTTGTAAAAATAAATATTTGAAGCAAGTTGAACCGTATGCTCAAAAAGTAGTCATCGTATAAATAAATATGTAGGTATCTATAATGGTAACATTTAACCTAGGATTATAATTTATAAATCAGATTTCCCGAATGCGTGTGTACTGATATATAGACTTGTACAACCAAATTTTCTAATTTAAATATTACTTAAACGATAGAGTCATAAATTTCCAAATAAAGCCAAAAAATCTCCTGAAATGGGTAGACACTAGACAGGTGTTTGTTACAACTTAAGCTAAAACCACAACGAGGGTGTGGTGGATTTCCTTTTGACCAAAATAATTTTATAAAAATATCGTTGAACTGTGTAAATGAAATAATTGGAAGACGGAATTATAATGTGAACTTATTCCCATATGAGTGGAGTATAATTTTTATATATTAAAACTGACTTGTTAGTCTAGTGATCCTATACGGGACTGCTACGCTAAACTAGAGGTCTTAAGTTATATATTGGTTAGGTTGTAAATTTTTTTATTCCACTAAGGTGGCAAACAAGCATACGGCCCACCTGATGGTAAGCGGTTACCGTAGCCTATCCAGAAGTATCATTTGCGCGTTACCGACCGTTGTGAACCGAAAGGATATAGTTGATTTGGCAGTATAAGGGTCAAATTTCCCCCACTGCATTGTCAATACAACGCTACCTCGCGGAGCAATATTTCATTAGGTAGGTATTCGAATAAATTCAAATATTTACTTAAGATGTTTGTGATGATTGTTTGCGGTGAGCTGGTTACTAATTATTATGATATTCTGATATTTGTAAGAATATATGTATAATAAAGTATACATTAGGAAATATTATTACGAGTTACACATGTAACAACTATGTAGTGTATTTAGTGATGGATTCTCTTCACTTACCTAGTAGTGTCTGGGGCTTCGGTCAACACCCGTTAAAATTGCAATGCCTTGAATGACGAGACTAGTTTTACAGCTACAAATACCGAATACCCATTGAGAACGTGTAAGTCCGCCAATGATTTGCAAGCTTCAGTATCCAGTATTATTTGGTTCCCTACTGTACATACACATAGGTACATACTATGCATCACGCCTGTATTCCCCGAAGGGTTAGGCAGAGGTGTATCAGAGTTGTACATCCACAGTTCACCGGTTCCATGTAATAGAGGGCGAGTCTATTGCCATTAACCGGGTATAAATCCAAACTCCGAGCTGGTACTGAGAATTTCATAGAAAAAGCCAACAACACATTGCTCAACCTAGGAATCAAACCCAGGAACTCTAGCGTAGCATTCGCGCTTAGAACCACTAGACTAACGAGACAGTTCCCTACTGTAAAAAACGCTACAAACTATGCTTCATGTCTGAGAATTTATCAAACCCTTACCTAGTATACGAACTGTACCTACTCTGTTTGGAATCATGTCTCTGAATAATGTAGCCCCGTTTTGATTAGGTTTGTTCGCAACATGAAACATAACAGGCACTAAGCTAATTTAAGTGCTCCACTAACTAATCTAAAATGTTTCCCAGTACATTTGTGATAGTGCGGTTAAACAACTAAAATATGAAAGAATCTAGTTTTAGTTTTGACCTAAATAAATGCATTAAAGATAAATAATATTGCACTAGAACTAGGTGGTTGGACAAAGATTGATTAAGGTAGAGCGAAAAACCGTATCTAAAAGAGTAAAGAATCTGTCGTGCTAATATTTTTAAACGGGATCACTGCTCCCAGTGATTAATCAAAATTCTTTCCGAGACACTGGTTTTATTGTCCAGTTGGGCTTGCCGAGACTATTCCGGAGTTACGGAACATGGAACATCTATCTAGCAGGATTGAGTAATTAAAGTCTCTATTGTTGCTGAGTTTCGTGGAAGTCAGAGGCAAAACCGATCAGCGACTAGACGATAGAATAGACCATTATCTAAATGTATTTTAGTTGATCGGTATTCACAGAATAGAATCAATAGGTATTTGTCCAAAACTAGAGTATTCAGGTAAAAAGATGGCAATACGTAAAAAGTTTAGGATCTCCAGAGATCCTGAACTTTTAAAGCTCCCGAGCTGGATCTGCGATCAGAGAAACGATTGGTTTTAAAGATAAGAGAAGATTTAATCTATGAATAATTTATATTTTCGCACTCATATAATTCGAAGTGCTTTTGCGTAGTTAAGTTAAATATATTAGTATAATACCGCATTCATCACTTAATGAAGCTTATATATGCAAGTTATATCTACTTAAGTTTAAAACATCGTCATTCTGTTACTTACGCAATCAACGCCTCGTGGCTTAAGTTCACGGCGGAGGCAAGCGGCAAGGGCGTCGAGGGCAGCGAGTGAGGCAGCATGAACGCCTCGCACCGGTGCCGCCACGTGCGTTAGGATCGAGGAGGCAAGCACAATGCGGCCACGGGCGCGCCTTACCAAAGGCAGCATCACCTGCACTAGCCGGGCCGGACCTACACAAAATGTATCGTAGGTATAAACATAATTTGTTACCTGGATAAAGAATCATAAATTCGGCAACTGCAACTAGAACAGTTACAAATTAATAAAAATGTTACAAATTAGTTATACGTAAGTTGGTGTAGTGAAAATTGTACACCGTCCGTAATTTGTGGAGGTCTAGTTTATTATGGTACGAACAAATTCCTGGACTTAATTAACTCTAAGAAACCATGCTCCTTTTTGCGCTTTAAAATTAAATCTTCCTTTTCTACGCCGATATCAAATTCTTAATTACTACATATATTAAAATTCCTAATGAATTATGGTTGCGCCGCATTAAATTTGTTCAAACGTCAATAATATAGTGACAAGATTCATCCAGACATTTTTTAAGCATTCTAAAGTTAAGGAAGTACTTTTAATTTAAATAAACAGCATCAAATATCGTATCGTTTTGAAAAGTGTTAACCAACTAACTACTAATGCCATCTAGCGACATTTTCACGAAGCAAAAGGCTCGTAGCACCGCGTAGCACGTAGAACTACTCACCCAGCAAGTTAACGTCCATCGCACGCTTGATGACGGAGAAAGGCACCCATTCTAGTTCACCGAGTGCACACCACGACTCGCAGTTGACGATGGCCCAGAGTCCTTGCGCGCCCTCTGGTAGGTGGTCAATGATGTACAGGGACGCCGAGAGTATCTGACATAGAACGTAGGGTTGCTTAAGTTTCGAGAGTTCGCCGCTAGGTTTCGTTCATTTACATTATTATAGATACTACCTAAAAACAGTTTGGTTATAAGTGTTAAAGTTAATTTGAATGGAACTAGTTTCTGGTTCGTTATATAAATATTTTTAAACATGGTCATTGAATACAGCATACTTATAAATTATGGAGGTTAATATAGAACAATTACTTATATGGGGGTAAAGGTGGCCATTTCAGCACCCCTGATTATTATTTGGATATTTTAGAGTTTTATTTTATTAATAACTACGCTGATCAACCGATCTATAGCCGCGATCAATCTGTGGATGGGTGACTATTCTTAACATATCGAGACCCACACAAACACCTATGTAATTCGTTAATAGTAGTTTGAAGCCAAAAAGCTTGACAACTAGTTTATCTTCAGGATTACCTATATCCTGAAGATAAACTAGGTACTCACAAATTGGGAGGCAGGCGCAGGCACTTTATGTAAAATACTGATATCTAGCCTGGAAGACTGGAAGCCGACTCCAACATGCTTGGAGGATGATCTAATACAGTCAGTAGTACGCTTGATTTGTAATAATTATTGCCGTACACATATCCTACGGACGTAAAAGACGTCGCGTCGACCTGGTAACGTTGTGGGACGAGATGTCGAGCCCCATTAATGATGGCCGAGCTACACAATATCTGCGATGCAAGCATGCTGTCAGTTGGTACTTTCTTTACAAAGATCATCAAGTAGGAATTGCTGGTGCAATGTTCTCTATTAAAACCTAAAATATTGACTTACAGCTAATTGTGTTAATATTTATTTACAGAAATAAATATAATTTATCATAATAGATACCTTAACACACAAGGTACTACTACTAAGCTACACAGGAACCTTAAATATTAATGGGAAGGTTCAGCAATTTTCATTTTTTTTCTTCATAGAAATACAATTTAAAATATTTGTTGCCGAAATAAATAACTTTAATTATAATATAGGCAGAAAGAAAATCGACTGATAGCAAATCGCAAGATTGTCTCACTCCAAAATTTGGGCAATTAATCTTTTCAAAAGTTGGGGACGTTCCTCGAATCGTAAATATATTTGGAACTCGTGCGTTATCAGAAGTCGACGAGAGGGGGAATACAAATGGAGAAAAAGGGGATTTTTAAAATAATGTGCACCAAATTAGGCGAATGTGTACAACGATTACATCAGAACATCGTTGTTAACGTTGTAAAACGTGGGCGGTGGACTCCGACCTCGTGATTGTAACATTTTCTTTTTCGTTGCCAACCTGAATTAATTTCGACTTGAGTACATCCCTAAATTGGGGTTTGCTAGGAGCGGTACACGTACAAAATTAATTTACAAAGACTCGCTATATACTTATATATACTAGTAGCGACTTATACTATGCGGCCACAGTGGAAGGAAGGTTTGGCTAAGATTGAATAGGTATTTTTTAATATTGTTTTTATTAAACTATCCAAGAAATTATACACAGTTTACTTAAATGAAATCAAAGAGATTCAAAAGGGTTATAGAGCGGACAATAAAAAAATTTGATCCCGATTTTATTTGTTTTCTCCCTTTGTCAGGCTGGCGTATGACAGAGACAGAGCTACTTAGTCTAAGCGATTTGTTTTCAATTGGAGATGTTGATCACGATTTTGTCTGTGATGTCCCGCTAATAATATTTAAATGTCTCTCAGACTATGAAAAGTTAATTTGATATTAGTTCACAGGGTGTTATGTACGAATCTGAAACGACTGTTTTTTTCTCTACACTACGTTTAATGTTACAGAATTTTGGCATCAATGGTTTACCTGAGTCTCCGAAGTAATGTCAAGTTGGAGAGTGTGTAATCTACCAGAGCAATCTTCTTTTAACATGTCCGCGTCAATATTGCCAGCTTTAGTTTGGAAACCAGCAAACACATGATATCCAAGGTCGTCCAGACGTCTGGCGAGAGCATTACCCAACACGTTGTCACAGCCTGTCACTAGGACTGCTTTTCCTGCAGCTGTCACCTGTATACAATGTACAAAAGCCAAATAAAACAGCTAATTATAGTATTTGGGTAATTAATTAAATTGTGTAAATAGAGTGCCTCATTAGTCTCCCGGTTATAAGCGCGACTGTTACGCTAGAGGCCTTGGATTCGATTTCCAAGTCGAGCAAAGTATTTAGTGGATTTTTCTATGGATTTCTCAGTAGTAGCTCGAAGTTTGGATATATTGTGCCCAGCTAATGGCCATATTACATGGAATCTAACCATACCTTGGTTCGCCCCCTATTATATGGAATCTAACCATACCGTCGAAGTATGGGCGTAAATTAGTACATTTCTGCCTAATCCTTCGAGGAATACAAGCGTGATGGTATGAATTTACTTGTATAATAGAAGGTCATCCGCTCAACATCAAAATGTTACCAAATGTAACTAAAAGAAAACAGAATAAGTTCCTGTCGCCTTTTATTTATAAGTGTAGGCTTACCATAACTCTGTTATCCCTTCTAATCATGCTAGTATTGTTTCTATGCCTGGAATAATTATATCTCATCAGGGTGCGAACGTTTTGCTATATCAGATATAATGGGCGGGCGACCAAATTAAGTTTTCGTCGAAAATAGATGGCGACAGCTTGATTGATGTCCGTTATAATAACAGCTGAGTGAATATTTTATTCAAGCATTTGTTAGTACCTACCTATGCGTGACGCAGTGACGTTCGAGGTTAACTATTTCAGGGTTGCCTGATCGTTAATTCTTAATCTTGTAGTCCTCTCACTGTACAAAGTCACGCACCAATCACATATTATTATCGTGTTTTCACTAATTACCAAATATGGAGAAAGAGTATTCTTACTACTCGTACATCATATTGTACTCCTTGGTCGAATTGAGAGCTAAGTTGCAGAGAGCGCTTTTATGAAAAGGACACGATTCATGAAAATACGATGCTTGTGTAATACATACGTATAAACATAAGTTATATTTAAATAAATATTGAAAATGTATTTCTATATCAACTTTGAAATATTTTGTTACAAAAATAAAATAATGTTACCAGTTGTTTTAGAGTATAAAGCTAAACGAATAACATAAAAATAGCAAGAAAGATATTGTTTTATAGGCGGTACTGATTGCTTTCGTTCATAGTTTATAAAACTGAAAGTTCAAATGTAGATTCCCTAATAAAAATATTTGGAGTTAGTAAGAAAACACCATGAATATTTTATTTAGTAGTGTCTATTCAGTAAAAACATGACCATTAACCTATTTTAAATCGGACTTTCGAATGGATTGATGACGCAAGTACGGAGGCTGGCACAATGGTACAATTGTTGCAATCTCCTTGGCAATTTATAATGCGACACATTCACACTGACATTTTAGGGGTAATATTACACAATATCTCGAAATATTTATGTTATAAGGTGAAGACGCGTTTTTATGACACGAGTAAGCTTTTGCTTCGTCTTCAACAGTTAACTCGAATACATTCATGCTTTATTAAAACTTCCTTACAAAGAATTCTCGTTGGAATAAATATTTTACGTTTGTAAAAGGATGACTATTTATAAATCTGATTGTACACACAAACAAATAATCAGATTTAAAAAAAAAGAACATTGATCAAAACAATTTTAGCACGCACATGCTTTTATAATTGTTTTAAATAATAACGGAAAATAATAGTTGTGTATCTAATTATAACCACAATTATAAGCAGATTTCCATTTACAGTTATATGCGAGGAAAGAGTTGAGTCGTCTGTTTGAAAGCAGAGTGTGATTCATATTACATTTTTCTTTTTCATTCAAACGTGCAGCTTCTCAATTACAGTATGATTTATGTTTCTGTAGCTGAATGTTTCAATTACCGTTCTTTTTTGTTTAACAGTTTAGCTGACTTATATTCCTAAAGAAATTGAGTTACTGTACCGTCCCCAGAGAGGTTGCGACCTGATTCGATATGCTCCGTTCGGCACAGGTAATATCCCAGATGTTTATTCGTAAAAAAACTAAGCAAATGCGTGTCCCCTTGAGACCATGATACCACATTACTTCCCACATTATGTGTTCGCCTGAATTCTTAAACAATATTTAGTCTAGTCTTAGTCTGATATATGTTTGGTTTTTTATTACGTCTTGTAATAAAAAACTTAGGGTATTTATGGACAGGGCACGCCTCAATAGTGGCGGTAAGGCCCGTGAGGTACTCTCGGGACATGGCCGTTACTGGAATTAGGTATCTGTGTCGCATACGCCGGGAGCCAACGTCCCGTTGGATACAGACAGGACACGGACCAGTACACGCTGAAGTTATGCCCGGCTTTGGCGGGGCTGCGCTATGACCTCGTCGCGTCAGTGGTTGGCGATCTCTGGGTTCCGGTTGTAATTTGATCCATAGTCGGGAGTGAGAGTGCGTAGGAAGCAACCGGCTCCTACTGCGGGCAAGGGTGGTGGAGAGGTAGAAAGAGTTGGCCACCTTTTCCGATCCGCAGTATAGGTACCCACCGGGTGCCGCGAACTGTCGCCTGCGGGCAGCTGAACTGCCGATTCTGCGAAGCAGGCACCAAGCTTTTCATTAGGATGCGAGGCAAGGCCTCGCCAACTAAAAGGGTGCAGCGACTTTCCTGGACTTAGATACAGGTTAAGAGATTGGCTTAACGTGCACAGATTTAATTACTTGCTTGAACTATGATAGAATACGTCGTGAAGAAACCTGCACATTTAAGACGATTTCTTAGCACACATGATCCCGTAAATGAACACTGAATCAATTAAAAATCAATCCATTGTAATTGTAAATTTTTACTTACCTAATGCTTATGTAACCTACCTACTGCAAATATTGCTGTCACTGATAATAGCAATCTTTTTATTACTATAGTCATTTTATACCCCTGTTCAATGTCGACTATCTGAGAGTTTATTCCCGTACGAGTTAACTCATAAGTAACAATAAACATAAAATATCCGTCTAAGTACAATCGGATAGAGCAGATTTGCTAGTCTAGCCACGTTTGGGAGATGTACAGTCAAAATACAAGGACTGGGTAAACATCAGTTCAGATTCGCAGCGCTTCCAATAATACCGTGTTGAGACATCCATAATTTAACTGACAACTGGGTTTTAGTCATCAAAGAAAATTTGTCAATGAAAACCCCAAATGAATATTAATTAAGAAGAACGAGGTCGACTTGCTTTGACCTTAGGGTAATCGGGCCGTACACTAAAACTAAGTTTTATAACCGTCATCGGTTCCCAGAACACACCATTTCCTCTTATCTAAATTAATATAGTCATAACCTGCTTCGGTATAAACAGAAATGGAATCGGCCGGCATTCGTACCAGCTGTTGACGATTTGAGGTAGCGGGTTATTCACCTCGGTTTTCTTTTTAATCATATGAATTTTGAATAAAATTGAAGTTTAACTTCTATATGGATATTCTGTCTGAAAGATTATTTATTAGAAGTTTCAATTTGATGAAGTAGGTCGCAGCGAGTGGCAACACATTTTATGGATTAATAATACCAGGAGTGCACAAATGCGTGTTTCTAGTTCTCAACCAGAACATTGGTGACGCACGAGTTGTTTTATGTAATCCGTTCCCACTTAAGGTTGTTTTGGCATTTAATCTTTATCTAGTGGGAGTTGTTCTAGAGCTTCCAGCAAAAGGGGCAGTGTGGGTGTTAACGACTCTTTTAGGTTGAATTTCTGTTATCCTATGCTTTATGAATTTAATTCAGTTTATCATATTAACAGTCAGTGCACGTAGTTCTATCTGAATGTGCTTGCTCAGGTCTCATACTCTGCAGGTTTCGGCTGTGCGAATGTTGAATGCTACTCACGGAATGTCTTTCCTGAATGGTTCATTATGCTTCAGAGTGCGGTGGCCTAGTTTCTACAAATCATCAGTATAGTTATAGTTTAATCAACGTGGATATACTTATAATGTTGATATATTTTAAAGGTACTTTTAACTAGAAAATACATGATGTAAAATAAATATCCAATAACACGAGTCAAATATCATACTTATTAATGGATTTATCAATATACAATTAATTTATTTTTTGAAATAAACGTCAACTTTGCTGTTAACTTTCAATTTTAATGTTCCCTCTTGGAAAATCCCCTTTAAATTCTGATTACGTCAATTAACTCTTCTCAAATATAAAAATGTTAGGGGAGTTCTTATTAACTCAATTCGAAGACTATGTACCTAAAGGTACGTTTAGTCGTTTACTCATCCAATTTGTACTAAACTACAGTTATGCGGTTGCACTTTATATTACTGCGGGCTATAAATCAATTGATAAATGGAACTCGGTTTTCAATGCTATTTCTATTCCTAGATTTTGCATGTATGTGGTCAAGTGGTATAATGTTTGGCATAATTTCATTACAAATATAAGGTGCCAATGAATAAACGCAGTACCTGATCTATTTGAGAATTTAGAACTGAATTTGAATAATATATTAGAACGTTGGCTATTTAATATTCAATTCAAAATTTCTCGGAATCGTGAATTGTTATTCGGATAATGGTTACCATGATAAGCAGAAATTGTCTGCCGGTGTGGTGAAAATAACCCCATCACATCACTATTGATTTATTAGTGTCCTTTATATAAGGACTAGTTTCGAGTAGTGAATTTATTTTTCGAAATATATCATTATTCAAGGCGAAATAAACAAGGTAAAACGCAATTGTTTAACACTAACAAATACTCAGCCGCGTAAATTAAATTGTGGTAATTTAAATTGTTGCATGCGGGAGGCTGAGAGCTACGATATGAATATTCATTGATTTAAATGAGATTCAGGTTCTACAGATGTTTTCTTTAATAACCTAGTGCTGAGAGCTCCTTCGTACAGGACTTGATGTAGAAAGTAGTTGCGGCAGTAGTTTAAAGTTATAGCTTACAAAATAATTTGTTAGTAAACAGAGGTAAATTTACGTTAGTTGTCTAAAGTATACTTTGACTGAAGGAACGCTGCAGTTAAAGTATATTTTAGTCAAAATCAAAAATACTTAGACGTAAACTTGTATATTGACAGAATGACGTTGATTTGTATAGGTCTGTAATTGTATTTTAAGACTCGAAATGGAAAACGGGTTTGTGTTTACACAGATTTAATGGGCCATTTGGCCAAACTATATTGTTTTTTGCAGAAGTCTTGGCATAAAAACACATTTTTGAAAGTAAATACTTTAAAAATAAACATGTTCTTTTTAGCGAAAAAAATTGGTGGTGGGTGGTGAGTGATTGGCGTACTTCTTGACTAACTACAACCACAAATTTACTTATTTGTAACGTATTTATTTATGTTAAAAGCTATCATAAAATAATGGAGCATTATTCCGAGTTCCTCTATAATTCGTGCTTGCTCACAATCGGACTATTTAGTTGTAAAAGTCATAATATAAAAGTCTGCAAATCTCTTAAATGAATAAAATTATATTACCTCTTCAAGCACTCGTGCACAAACATCTGTCAGTAAATTTGTGCTAAATACGCAAACGAGCCCAAACTTTGACACAAGGGTACATTTGTAAAACATCTGATTACCTACTTTGAATTTTATCCTTATTATATACATTGAGAACTTCCATTTCCGCTGGTTAACAAACGAAAATGAAAATTAACTATGTCTTGTTAGCTTTTAAAGTAAAAAATATATTTGTGCTAGGAGTAGACTTATAGGCGTTTGCTGACATCATTATTGATGTAGAGATAAGATGTATATTAAGCTCTCTAGTAATCTTCTTTGGAGAAATTATTCTGTATTTATTATGCTTATAGTTTTCAAAGAGACTCACCTGTAAGTTATGGTAGAACCACAGGGAGCCCGTGACGGAGATGGAGAACCACAGGAAGAGCGTGAAGACGGATACGGAGCTGAGGTGCATGGCGTTCAACACCGTGGAGAGCACCACGGCTAGCGCGTGGCACAGCACTATAGGCAGCGCGCAGCGGTCGATTATGTCCCATGGCACTTCCTGTAAAATATTGCCATTTTAATTGCATAATACTATTATATCTTAGTTGTTTTCAATCAATCAATAGATTGATTGAACCACAGATTAATAAAACTGTCAGGTATATAATTATAATACCAATTTTTTTTAAGTTGCCTGCGATATATGATTGTGTAGTTAATTTTATAAGTGCTCTGTACAGTCGATCTCATACCGTCTGTCAGTAGGCTTGCACCAAGTACCTCTTTCTGTTTATAATGGATGCAATAACATCAGAGATACAGAAAGAGACATCCTGTTGCATGCTGTTTGCCAATGATATTGTCCGTATCGGTGACGAGGCGCAGGTGAACCAAAATTTAATACATGTTCTTGGATTTCGCTGGTCAAGTTTTGGAGCCATATACCGGCGCTACCGGTGTGCTCTGATTTTCGATACCTCGGTTCAGTGGTACCAAGCAATGGGGAAATAGACCGGACTATCAAGCACCTGGATACTTAGTGGTGGTCGGCTACGATAACAACGTGCGATTCCCTAATACCCTTTAAACTTAAAATAAAGATAAGAAAAGACCTGTCGTCCTGTATGGGTCAAAATGTTACATAATAGGAAAGTAGCTGAGATGAGAATGCAATGAGGAATGTGTGGGGTTACAAAAAGGTACAGGGTAAGGAATGAGTATATGGCAGTGGCATCAGATACGGAAAAGTTGTGCAGTAACCGCTTGTCGTGGTATGGATATGTGATGCATGTTACCAGTAAAGTTCTGAGCATGAATTGGGATGGATATAATGGAAGAGGAAAACCAAAGAAAGTAGGGACGGACACTGTGAAAGATCATATGACTACAAAAGAAGTAAAGATGAGGCCTGATAGAGATGTATGCAAGAAAAATATATACTAAGTACCTACATCGTCTCTAAGTACTTTGGGATATGGGTAGGAGAATGATGAATACCGTATTTCATAAGTAAGGATCGGGAAAATCAGGCCTACAAATTGCACAGCAACAACCCTCAGCGAATATAAGTACATATTAGGTACGTGAATGCGTAAACTAAAGCGTCATTCCACAAACGCTTTGATCATAATCCTTCAACTGTCATGGTAACGTTCCTAGTCTCCGTTCACGAGAATAAGCAACTCGCACTAACAATAATAATTTAGGCAATAGGCTCGCCGTCCATTACATGGGGCCTAAACATACAGGCAACATAAGTGGTGTACATAAGTACACCACTGCCTAAACTTTCGAGGAATATAGTTTACACGGGGAAATAATTATGTCTGATGTTAATATGTGTCATTTCAAAACTCGATCAAGGGTTGCAAATGGCACACTTACGGGTGCGTATTTACGAGGAACTAAAAGTAATGAACAGGGATAATATTTCAAATAACATGTAAGCTTTAACCCACGAGTACTCATGGCTATTTCTGGATTTAAACTACCCTGCAAAGGTTAACTGCTCGCTGTAAGATACTTATGTAGATAATTATTTAAAGTTGTTAAAATAAAATATACTGTACCATGTATGTACTGTACTATAGTTATTATTTATCAGTTTCAGATTTAGATGTAAAGTCCACAGCTGTGATTGTCACTATTACCAGAGCTATGTAGTAACCATTTAAAAATAAACAATTTTTTATATAATTAATCATGACAGTCCGTTCAAAACTAGGGCAAATGTAATTTAAGAAACTCGGGACTTTTCACGCTAATTTGAGAGTCAAAGAAAAACATATGTATTTTGTACTCACTGGAGTGTTGTTAGCCTAACGATGAGCAGTAAGCGCAATATAAATGAGTCTGTGCTCTTACAGTCTCATTTGTTTTTAAATTATTCTCAACTACTCTTTGTTAAGAGTAACGTAGTTATATTATGAGTACATTTTAAGATTTACGGGGTAATTCTGGAATTTAAAAATTCAACAAATCGTATCCAGTTGGGAATAACTGTATTACCAGTGTACTATATAAACGATATTTGGACTACACAGCATGTCGCACCCGTCACAGTTCATCTTTTCCCCTTGTATATAAATGCTATTCAGTTACACTAAGCGTGTTGCTCAGCCCCTCAGATAGCTACATACAAAAGCTGCGAGTAAAATTCGAAAATATGAAGTTGCAAGTTGCTGTCTTTGTAAACAACTGCGGCGTTTATACTTTTTATGTATAAATTGGATTAATTTTATTCGTCATCGACATTAAAGTCGTCGTACTCTCGATTGTTCAATGTGACATCTCGTTTAATAACTATTGTATAATGAAAAAAACTAAAAGATATAAGAATATCATAGACGTGGGTTAAATGGAGCTGAGGTATTAATATTTTCTATATCTTTATCCAGAGGTCATTAAAGATAATGGCTTAAAATGTTTGTGCAGTTTTATTTACGTGCGAAGTGTAATAAAGAGACAATTTTTGTTTGCGCACCCGTTTCAGAGTTTGTGTTTATGATTCGTTTTCATGTGCCACGAATAGAACAACTAATAAATCTTAAAAATAAGTGTTGGTTGTTCATACCTAATTATTTAAATTTGAGTATGAAATTGCCCACAGCTGCGTGTGGGCTTCCTGTAGACTTTATTTGTTTCTTTGATCATCACTTTTTTGTACCATTCCTGTCAAGATGATTTGATATTAAGGGTATTAGTGTTAAGAAGCATGGCGTGAATTTTGGTTATTTTCTCTGCTCTGAATCTACTGTTTAAAATTTTCCATAAATATATTTACCTGTCTTCTATCTAAAAATAATGTAGATATTATTAGATGGTACATCAATCTATCTACAGTCTATGGATTTACTCATATATATATATATATGCAAAATATAAATCTCGTACGTAATTTTGTTTGCCTCTTACTGTTACATTACTATTACTATTATTACTACATTACTGTTTGTTTACCAATCGGAATGTGAAATTAAAATCTGATCCGTTACAGTTCTTTAAATCTGTTTTAATATTTAACACGCAATCCAATTATGAGCAAATATTTATCACCGCGCCGTATTTAAGTGTTTGAATTAATATTATCATAATTTATTTTTATATTTTTTTTTTTATATTTATTATAATTATATTACATTTAACATCTTAATTATTTACATATTTACAAAATATACATACTTACCTATACCAAAACAAAAAATAAAATAGAAATAAATAAAAGTATAAACGCTAGTAGGCGTCAAAGTATTCGTCGGCATCGCTGTCGTCCGGCAACGTGCCCAGAAGACTGGCTGCATTGCCACGTTGAATGGCAATGCTTATGCGTTCCGCTAGAAACAAGCCAGCCCTCTGATCACGTGAAGAGTCGACCAGTCTCCTTGATATTTCCTTGAAAAGGAGACGGGCACTCGGACCCCACGACCCGAGCGTTTCGACTCCAAACGGCTCAAAAATATAGCTACCAGATAGGTTACTATATTTGCGCCGTTTGAGAGTCTCTGCTGCAGCAGCAGCAGCACCAGCGCAGCCAGCTGAGCTTGGAAGATGGGATGGAGCAAGGGTGTCAACACAAGTTGCATCCCACACCAGAGGCCTACCCATCTTCCAGGGCAAAAGCGACATACCATCTGGTCTCTTCCCATCGTCTCGTACCAAGCCGTTAGGTTCTAAAACAGCTGGTACGCCGGCGGTGGCAAGAGCACGACGAAGAATGTCGTTGATGCTGGCATGTCGCGCTATGCGGCCTGCACTTCTGCAGCACGACAGGCCATGATGACCGAGGCTATCGACTGACTCGCCACAATGACAGCGATGCGGAGCAACACAAGGAGCACCCAGACGTAGGCATGTAGCGAGCCGAAAAGTTGTGTCATCCAACATAGTCCCTATGTTGGATGACGGAAGTGCCTGAAGCCAGAGACCCGATTCCCACCCACCCACGGCAATCAGACGAGCGCGCTCGGCAGAATTGACTGACGTATTCAGAAGTTCTTTCCGCGTCAAACTGCAGAGCGGCCCGTCCCACAGCCTCTGGGAAGATGGGATCACGGGTAAAGAAGTACTGGGACAAGCCATTTTCCAAACGTTCATAGCATCAGACAAACACGGTACCTCAAAGTCAACCAGAGATGGCGCTAATATATCTCTTGCTAACTTCTCAGTACCGTGGACTGATGATATGAAAGCGGGTAAACTGATACTTGAAATTTTCCGGATGCCGAGGCCACCCAAACGAATGGGGAGCGTGGCTTGTAGCCAGGCTCGGTCATCCAAGGCCACATTTAAAATTGAAGAAAGAAAGTTTCTTATAATTTGGTCTACTTTGTCCAAAAGATGTGGGTGCATCCACAAATGTGAACAACGAAGAAAATAAATAAATTTTGGTCCAAAACAACAGAAACGAATAATAGTAAAAGCCGAATGGGTATTAATTTTGAAAAGTCTTTCCGAAATATCATTAAAATTTTGTATTTTTTCCTCGATGAAAGTCGGAAAAGATTCGTCGAAGATTGGGGACCCTAGAAGGTGAAGACAATTTTTTTCTACAATTTTTATATGAGGAGCGATTGCGTTGAACTTTTCAAAAGTCTGTCTGTCTGTAGTGTCCGGTAAAAATATTTCGCATTTAGAGAGATTTAGGTCAAGACCGATCGAAAGAAATTTCTGCTTTAAAAAAATTAAATCTTCCAAAACTGTGTCTGCATCACCTCCCAGGGTTCCGTCATCTAAGTACCATACGTTGAATTTCGAATTTAGTTCCTTGATAATAGGATTAATTGCCAAGCTAAAAATGACTGGCCCCAGAGGGTCACCTTGTTGACAACCGACGGCTGATTCCAAAAGATTGTCCTGATATAATAATTTTGATGGATGCCTATAGCATTGCCAAAGGAAACTGTAAATTTTGGGTGTTTCTTTTTTTACTTCAGTCAACAAAACGTCCCTGTTAACAGAATTGAAGACATTCTTTATGTCAACCTTAAGGATGACCTCATCATTTTTATGTTTTAAAAAAGTATAATAATTATATTTATTTTATAATAGATACGTATTAGCATAACTACTAACATTGTTATTGGTGGTAGGTATATCACATACGTCATCGACTATTGCATGAAATCTAATTAATATTACAAGAACGAGTGTTATTACGTAGGCGCTGTCACTAAGTGAATGGTAATTAATCTAATCAACCTTAGGAAAAAGCCCTATACTTATTTCCTTTTTCAATTTATCATCATTAAAGTCTGACGAGATATTTTCATTTGATGATAGAGCAATGAATAGGATCAGTACTTTTATTTTGTTTTAAAACGTTCTTACTCCATAAGTCCAAATGCATGAAGCATTCGGAAAAATCGATTACTATTAATTACTATCCTAACCTCGGAAATGCCCTTGCTTGAGGAGGGAAATTCCCAAGTGATACAATATATCAAGAACACAAAACCTACGCATATTGGAAATTAATTTCAACATCGAAAGGCTAGAAAATTGGTAATAGGATCGCGTCATAATCGATCGCGTAATTATGAAAAAACGGCTGTTTTAGTGTTCTAGGACTGTTCTAGAACAAATTGGATGCATGATTGGCTTTGAAACTCGGTATGGCTTATTAGGTACTTTTTTATCACACTCACGTCATGTATTCTACTTTTAGGTTTTTTTTTAAAACCGTTTCGGTATTGCGAATATTCCATTCCATAGTAAACAAATGATTACAATATACATAAATATATTTATTACATTTTATTTCTAGTATTCAAATCGAATTTGGGTACAGATAATAATGGGTTTATATTTTATGAATAGAAGAATTCATAAAATACAGAATGAACAAAGTAAAAAGTTGACCCCGATTGTCGAGAGATGGTCCCGGGTAGTCAAATGAATCCAGAATCCGATAGCCTACGCACAGAAAGATGAAACATTTGTTAAAATAAACACTTAAATAAAAACATCTTCAATATATTTTGATTTGGTTTAGTATTTTTCTACTTCAATGTGACTCTCTTATTAAGAACATAAGACGACACTTTAACTTTGTAAGTATAAGAGATATTAAACTCTATTATCAAAATGTCTACTTTATTTTTACAAATTAAATATTGCTTCACTTGCTATAAGTACTTACTTGGAATTTGTTATACAGGATGTTACAAAACTAACCGTAAAGCCGAGAGTAGGTTAAATGGGGCCTGAGTCTATTCACAATATTTAAGAACCATAGTAACGCTGTATAACATACCCCAAAAAGAGGAAAACAACAACATTTATGAATGAAAAATAGAAAAACTATTAAAGTAGACAATTATTAGGTAAAATAGGTACGTAGGCCTTTCTGTTAAATAATCTGGTTCCCTGACATGACAGCTGACAACATTTTTGGCTTTGATAATTGATTATATTTTTACGGGGTATTTTATAACAAGTTGTATACAGTTGTTTTTATAAATTGTACAACAGCTAACTTCACTGCTAAAGTTTTTCCTAATTTAGTTTCTTGTCTAAGAAATATATACGTACTATTTCAAACACTGTTTAGGTATTATTCTAAAACTTTATTTAACCTTTAGCAATTAAAACAGTGTGATAAACTATTATTTTATGATTTGTTTAGATCAAAATACTTAAGTACCATTACTATTACATTCATCGTTCTTAGTAGAGTTAACAATGGATTGGTCACATTGAAGGGTATGTCGTAGGTTGGTATTGCTTATACTGAGAATAAAAGATTAGTGATTTTTGGGCAAGTTATTCCCAAAATAGTCTGCGAAAACAATTCACAGTTCTAAGTGATCATACAAGTTATTTTTTGTGTTAAATAAAAGTAAACATTGGTAAATGTCACGTCAACGGTCATTTTAGGTTCGGTTTCATTAATAAAAAGATTTTATTGATGATCTACCTTTTAGGGAGCGCATAAAAAGCATTCATAGACCGCAATTTAAATCACACTATTCACAAAAATAAAACACTCGCGTTTTCTGTTTTCATAATGGTGTAGTAGCTTTCCTGTTTTGAATTAGATTGCGTCATTTTGCGTGCGTAGTTCAGTTTGTTTTCAGGTTTACCTGTGACGTAGTCTGTGAGCCTTTGATGAGCGAACCACGACGCGCTGAAGGTCGGCGGTGCATCGACGGCGCGGTGATGGAGGCCCGCCGGGTGACGTCGCCGGCAACCATGGCTACTCGATCAGCTCGCACCTACACCGCTGGATTGAAAACAATACACATACTCTTTTCAGTTACATATCATCACAGTACACACACCCATATACAGTCCTACTGCTGGGCACGGGTCTCCTCTCACATAATGAAAGGGATTAGGCTATAGTTACAGTTACAGTAACATTTTCTAATTCATCTATATGTGTAACATTACGTTACAGATAAACTAATAGTAAACGTAAATTAAGTTCACCACTGTTCCAAAGCAATCTACTCTAGCCCTACGAATAATCAAAAGTGGCCCAAGAGCCATGTATTATTTGTTCTTCACGAACAATGCGGCAATGTTTACTTCAAATGCAAATCAATAATCGAAGGTGTGTCTGAAACCAGCCCCAGTGCGGTGTCACAAATAGAAAGTGCACCCGATGTAAATGTCGCGAATCTCAGTGGAGTGCGTTGCGACGCGGCCTGGGCCGGACACGCGTTTATTTTTAAGCGACCGGTCATTGTGGCGACCTAAAACGTGCCTGTGCCAGATTTATATGATTTTTGATAGACATCGCGTGGGCGTGATCAATTTAAAATCGATCGAAATGTGACTGTAATTCCCGTGATTGTGACCGTTTGTTTACTGTGCCACATCCTACACAAAGTTGGATATCTAAATCGGGAAGAATTTTATTTGCAATTGCTTTTTGATGAAATACGGTCATTAATCTGGGTTTGCGATACTGCAGAACGCTGTGGTAAAGAAAAACAACGCTTGTTTAGTCTGTATCTACATAAATATACATACCTATTATTATTGTAGTGTAGGGCACGTCTTTTAAAAAATACATAAATTATTGAAATTATTTTGATTATCGGCAGAACTATAATGTACTATTTTATGTATGAGAATCAACTGTAGTTTTAAGATTTTTTTGACTTTTCAATCATAGGTACATAAACTTCAGATTCTTCAGATCTGAATAGTGCGAATATAATATTTAACGAGTTGCGTGTTTACGTCAAGTACTTGACTGAGTCTTTATATAGGCACATTCACATTGGCAACTTTTTTTATTGAACCACCAATATTGACTAGAAATAATTCAAAATATTGGCTTACATCCAAATCGTAAATATTCGTCTTGAACGGGTATCAAACCGTGAACCGATTTTCAGAATTAAAAAGTTACACCCTTAGGAACTTCAAGGCTTATTTTTATAAAATGAGTAAAGAATTTTCCTTTCAACCGTCCTTTACAAAATTTGCGTAAACAATTTTTTGCTAATAAATAAGCACATTGTTACCTTTCAAAAATGTTGTATAAAAGGAAGTTTACTAGGAGCATTGTTTATTGTTTCAATTCTGTTTCTGAAAATTCTTTGTTACCGGGCTCTACAAAAGTTCTCGAACTTTTCTTTATTAGGCTTTAAAAGGGGTTTAAGCATTCTCGCAATTGACTTTACATAATTAGGTTACATTTATAAGATTGCGATTGGCAAAGCACCTATTCAATCTATTCAAAAATTATTTTATTAAATACAACCACGAGTTTATTATACCTTGACTACCGACAATAAAACAATATAATAAAAAAAAACTCTTAGTTTTTTCCTCAAAAATCATAAGTATATTAATAAAATTGTGTCAAAGCTCAAACGTGACCATTATTATAAATTATGAATAGATGTTAAGTTTTTAATAAAAATTAAGTATAACCTAACCTAACTGGAATAAAAAAATGGCACATACTTATTTCCACTTAACAACACATAAAATGCTTCTGATAAACAAAAACTATGTATGCACGGGTTCGAACTCAGCGGTAAATAAATTTTCACGTACGTTTAGTATTTTTAATGAATTCAGGAGTTGTAATCGTGTGTGCGATGCGATGCGGACGCATGCGTGTAAGACAGACTAGGCGGGCGGCGCGCTGCGGTCGCGATTTCTCACTGTAAGCCGGCGAGCCGCCCGCGCCGGCGCATACATACGCGCATACGCCAAAATTAAACACATGCGCATTATTATTTATTACAACATTTTCGCCTAGATTGTAAAATCAGATACCTACTCAATGCTTTAGCCGAGTGGAATGTTTTTTGGCAAAACATCGGAACATTAAATCTTCCCGGTCAGATATTTGTAAAGGAGAAACTTTATAGGTATACAAAAGAAAACATGTGTATAAAAATGTGTCTTTCTCGGGTTCATCGTGTTTAATTGCTAAGATTTCAGTCTTAATTTATTCCTCAACATTCCAAATGATACACGTTATATTAAACATTTATGTAGGTGTAATATTAACCTTCAAATGTTTGTTTATTGATGAAAACGGTGACCTGACAAAATGGATATTATGTAAATTTACGATCTCAATAGATAATTCAATGATATACATAAATCAAATGAATGTTGTGTTTTTATTTAACATTTCGAAGATATGTTCCTATCCTATATCGATGTTTGTCTACGTAGAGTAGGTACTTACATTATTTATACATCTACTACTCTCCTGTGATCTACCTACGCAGCTATTGTCGGCACCATGCAGCCAAGCATCCGTTAAATGTTAGCTGTTTATTAATATCCAGCGTATCCACTGCAACTGTTTCATGAAAGAAAACCTCTTCAGATGAATGTACGGAAATATCTTTAAGAAAGGTAAAATTAAACTTGGATTTTGGAGGGTAACATATTTATTTTTGGATGTAAGAAGCGGTATACCTGCCTCTGTTATTCAATTAAAAAAAGGTTATTTAAGTCATTTTCCTTGTAGCGACAGACGTAGGTATATTTTTTAAGCAGCCTATGTAGGTACCTATGTGAAATGAATGCTTTAAAAGTGTGTAATCATATGACAAGCAGTGATAGCTTAGTGGTATGACCATTGGACTGCCAAGTCGAAGGTCTCGAGTTCGAACCCAAGGCAAGCACCTCTGACTTTTCGAATTCATGTGCGTATTAATAATTAATTATCACTCGCTTAAACGGTGAAGGAAAACATCGTAAGGAAACCTGCATACCTTAGAGATTTTTCTCGACGGTTTGTGAAGTCTGTCAACCCGCACTAGGCCAGCGTGGTGGACTATAGCCTAATCCCTCTCCAATATGAGAGGAGACCCGTGCCCAGCAGTAGGACAGTATATGGGTTGATGATGAATCATATGACAAAAACTTTTATACGGCACAAAACAATATGTATATGTTTTTCTGTAGTTGTAAAATCTGCACAATTACGGAAAATACATAACGCAATCTTAATCTAGATGAGTTGAAATTATCTTCGAAGTCGGCATTATATCAAGAAGACCGGTACAGCAAGCAAGTGTCGCTATATTTCTTCAAGAGCAAATGAAAATATGCAACGCTTACTGCTTACTTTCCCCGGTAGTGGCACGCACACATTTACATGGAAAGAAGTGATAAATTCAAGAATAAACCAAGAATGAAATGTGTGCAAGCTTGCTGGATTCTACATAACAGCTGAGATCTATAAAACTATCACATGATACAAGCATGTTGCTTGCACAATCGTAATCCATGATTAAACGAGCCGTTAAACATAGAGATCGTGGTTTACCTATTAACGTGTTGTAAACAGTCAGGCATCGGGCATGACGTAGGTATACTTTGCGTTCTTGCAATTGATATTTCGTGATCCGAACGGCTCCTTTTGAAGTCTGAAACATTATATTGGATAGTAACTTATTTTTTAATGAAAAAGTAGCCTATAAATATCCGTAAATCTATATGGCTTTAAGACGGACCGCACAATATACTTGCTCACAATCGGGATTGGCCGGCACAATGTAAGCGGAATAACTACTTGTAGGTATTACGAGGCACGGACTTGGCGCTTCCGATTCGATTAGATTGCGCTTTAAAACTATCGAAAGTCGTTTTAAGCTGGTGCTATCGATTTCACTGACAACAATTATGTGGGAAATATATATTAAACAACACTATGCTATTAGGTAGGTAATTAGTGCTCAGCTCACATAGTTGACGTAAGTAAATAGGTACAATAAAAACAAAAATACAAGAAAAAACATAGCAAATGATTTATATCCCGAAAAATACACCGTGTGAGTGTTGAAGGTAACATCAAAATAATGATAATGACTATAATTAATGTAGTAAAATCCTTGTTATAGAATATAATATCGGCTGTTGTTGACGTTGATTTCCAATTAATTGGCGTGGGTGCTTATGGAGGGAGGGTAAGGCTTTTCAATAATCGAGTCTTTAGAAAAAGTTTGCCAAATTCTGAAACAGCCAGTTTGCAAATACTTGTAAGTATAAAAAACCTTGAAGAAAATTCCTACTTATTATATGTATAAACAGGGGCGGCTTTTCTATTGTTTATAAGTACATAAAATAAGGTCGTATATATTTTTGCCTTATATAAAAGTTGCAAAGGTAATAAGACCATTAGACTGCCAAGTCACAGGTGTCGAGTTCGAATGCACCTCTGTCTTTTCAAATTGTGTGCGAAGTCTGCCAACCCAACTATAGCCCAGCAGTGGGACAGTATAAGGGTTGATGAGGAAGATGAGGATAAGTTAATATTATGTTACTGTTAGGTTACATACATTTATATTGATATAGTATGTGTACATGTGTTTGTACACATACATAGAAGTAATGGAGAGTAAGTACACCTACACAAAAATAAGAACTTTTATGATAAATCTATTGTCGGATCGGATTATAATTTCTCATTTTTGTTCATCATCAACCCATATACTGTCCCACTGCTGGGCACGGGTCTCCTCTTACAGAATGAGAGGAATTAGGCCATAGTCCACCTAGCTGGCCTAGTGGAGGTTGGCAGATTTCACACACCGTCGAGAAAATCTTTAAGGTATGCAGGTTTCCTCACGATGTTTTCCTTCACCATTAAAGCGAGTGACAATTAATTATTAATACGCACATGATTTAGAAACGTCAGAGGTGCCTTGGATTAGAACTCGAGACCTTCGACTTGGCAGTCCAATGGTCATACCACTAGGCTATCACTGCTATTCATTTTTGTTAGATTGTATTTATTTTCATGAACTATTTGTGTCTTACTACTGAGCACAGGTTTCCTCTCAGAATGGAGGTTTTAGGTAGGTAGGTCATGGTCCATCTCGCCGGCTGGCGTAGTGCACACTTCACACGCCTTCGATCCGGCAGGTACAAGTACATAGATTTCCTCTTGATGGTTCAGCAGTTGATAATTAATAATGAATCATACCTAATTCATCTCAAAAAGTGAGAGGTGCGTTAGATTAGAGATAGAACTTCAATGACTTGATATAAAAACTAAGTTTATTAAGCCCCACATTCTGAATAACGGGATGAATATTGTAGAAGAAGCTATAAATTAAAAACGTAGTTCGTACTTATTTGTTCGTTCGTATTATTTCTAAAAACAAAATGGATCATATTGTGCAAACAAAAGTAACATACTATCTATGTGGAATATACTAAATGTCAACAGTCAACCGCATATAACCTGAAAATGCATCTCCGAAGTGAAGAACAACATACGGGGGCGTTAAATGCCTCTAAAGACGAGTGCGTCACAGTTTATATATTATGTTTACGATGTTCCTGTATTGTGATTTTAATATAATGGGTTTCATTATTTCGCCATCCAGAAAAAGAAAATGACACGCTTGATTTAGCCTTTTGTTTTGATTAAAATGTTATGACGTTCTTTAATATCCCATAATAAATAGGTATACATGTGTATTAATACTGTAATAAAAAAATATATATTAACTAATTCTGTTATTAAATCTTTACAAATTAACCCGGCCATTTAACAAAGTTTAATATGGTTTGACCTCAATACGAAAAAATGTGTCATTGAAAGAGAACGACAAAATTACTGTCTAACTTATTACAAGTTAGTTAAGTACCTACTCTCATTACTATTATTGATTACCTATGTGTAGTTTGAGTATCAAAAAGATAGAACTGTTTTAGTGTGGCAGTCTAAATAAGAGACAAAAATGGCCGACGGGCTTTATCTATTTCTATAGAATATTATAATAGAATCTATTACTACGTTCAAAGCATTGAGTCGACATTCACGAGCAAAGGAAGTAAGCCTTAATTTGCATTTGCAATTCAAATAGTACGTTATGCAGGAGTAAGCCGAGATTTACATGCGGTTCGCCTGCGATCAGCAAATGAGAAGCGAGATCAAACATATGGAATAATTATGTTAGGACGATATTAATAGTAACGTCAAATAATTCCCGAAAACTGGTTTTTGCCATTATTGGAGTTGCAAATAATTATGGCACGTGTCCAATTTTTTACTTTTTAGACAAAAAGGTTAAGCTAGAAACATTGACCGCGCGTAGGTGGAGGTACGACCTCTACGCCTCCATTTTTTCACATCTTACCGCAATCCCTAACTGGAAATAGGTCAGTATATACAGAGTTAACATAGTTGCTCCAATATTATGCAATACTTCAATATCATAAACATGCGGGAAAACCAATTAAAAATGAGAATATAAACAGCAAGCTAATGTAGCTATTGACGTATCTACTTAGCAGTGATACCTTAGTAATGGCTAAAGCTTTCGTGTTACGCGGTGGTCCAAATCGAAACCTTAAACTTTTCAATTTAATATGCGGATATATCATTACATGTTGTTACACGGATTAATTTGTCATGAGTTTTTACGACGGTGATCTAACATTACAGGGCAATTCTTACCCTGACTCCACAACATATTTTAGGGTTTATGTTTGGTTTAACATAGACAAGCTTAGTGGACTTTGCCTTTTCCATCACATTCTAAGAGAAATTTCGTGTACAACTATAGGACATAATAGTCTGAATATGTGTAGATGAGGGTGCTGAATAAATGATTAGATGACCTAATAGGCTCGTCATGTCTATGATTAGCCCTCGCCTGTTCCGTCGCATATCATTCGACTGATTTCATCAACTGCCTGTTGCTATTGTGTGATCGGAAGCGGTCGCTATTGTGGCGACCGTATTTTCCCCTCGTCCGACTCCGTTCACAAAACGAGATTATTATTCATTTTTCTACGTGGACAGATAATATAAAGTTCCCTAAGGTTACGAAAATAAAACTTCAAAAGGAGTCGCTGATGTGCGAATAAATAAAGATGTTTGTTAATATAATATCTGTTCATAATAAATACGATGTTGTTCAAGGCGTGGGTAATCAGTTTTTACTCAAAGGAGTTTTTATCCACTAAGATTCCTGATCTTGATCTTTTACTTATTTAGCTTAACTTTTCTACGTTTAGTGATGCTGAACAAATTTATTGTATTTAAAAAAAAGAAGTTGAACTTAATATATTCTAAACTTAATATATAGTCCAGGAGTGCACCGCCTCAGGATTCTATATTCTGGTAGGAGGTGTAGGTACGCATCAGCGTCGTTTCGGTGTTGAAATGTATGTAATGTTGAATGAGACTTTTGACATCTCTTACGAAGTTTGGCCCCAGATGATGCGCCGGCGCGCGGCGTCCATCTTCCATTCATCATACCATCCAGCATTCATTTTCACCACCTAGCCGTAATCTAGTAGCCGCAGTAGGTGATAATCTCTTGCTTCATGTCGTCATTCGGTCCACGGGTGGGATTAACGTAGGAGGACGCTGCCTTTTTCTGCGAGCAAGTTATGCATGCAAAAGAAGCTGCGGGAAGGGACACGGAAGCGTCCACTCTTCTCTAGATCCATAGTAGACGTACAGGACGCCAAAGTGCGCAGACATCTCCTTTGGTCTGTGAGCTGTGGCTTGCGGGCAGTTGACCTGGGTAGTTCGCCGCCCGACCAGATAATGGAGCGCCTACTGAGGAGTAGCGGGCGCGCGAGTTTGCTAACAGCCTGTCTTCGAGCAGGAAGCGAGGTCTCTCCCTTTGATGGGGTCTGGTTGACCATAACCAGCCATGGTCGTGGTTATAAGAAGGACTCCATTTTGGTTAAATATCATTTATCTGAAATAGAACCGACGCCAACAGCCGAGTGTAGTTTACGATTTCTAATCATTAATGACGTGAATTATAACCATTACGTAGTATCATAACCTTGCCACTGCATTTACCAGAAACGGCCAATGTTATAGTTACGTAAACAACTATAAATTTCCATGCGGCTAGTTAGTTCGTAATCGTATGGTGGCACATTTAGATTTATCATCTATAAACAAAACATTTCACTGTTGGCATTTCACAATCGCTAGTATTATTTTCAGTAAGTATGTCGTCTAGCGTGTCGCGTAGCGGTGAAGTTCGGATCGAACACGTAGGCGATACACCACGAAACTGTATCCGTGCCCGTCCGATTGAAACGTTGCCAGGCGCCGAACCACCAAAATAATTTTCACTCCACACTCATCAACGGGCTACTACACAATATCGAGATTGGATTCTGATCGCTTTGATTTAGGCATATCTGCGTAACTATGAATTATATTATATCTAATAGTGAATACTTAGCTACTGAATCAGCATTTTTTATACTCAGAGATAGATTATTATGAAATATAGAGGGAATTATAAGGACTTAATTATTTATTATAACTACGACACAATGAATTATGGAATGTAGAAAACTCATTTAGTGTACAGAATTTACGACGTCGAGACGCTTGTCTTACAGTTACTTCTTAGATATCAAATATTTAACAATGAAGAAGCTGATGTCACTTTATAACACTGCAATATGAGTGTGATCACTTACTTTGAATATAAAATATTAGTGCAGTGAATAATAAAGGCGATAAAGCAAGCTGGTGGTGACGCGGTGCATATATCTGAATAAAACAAAGCGGCGGCAACCACGGAAGAAATTTACGAGACGTGTTAGCGACGTTACGCCACAACAAAACTCCTTTTAATGTTCCCGACTTTCTCTCTAGTCTCGATTAAGTTGCAACTACGGCTATAGCCGTCCCCACGAGAAATCTGTCCGTTATTTACCGTCTAGGAACGGACGGCCTTTAATTTCAAAGGGTTTCAACACACGTGCTCTGAATTTAATGTTACAAATTAATTTTCGTCTGGTACCTACTGATTATATTCCAATCCCAAGACACAATCTTTAAAATAATGTTGGATTATAGTTTCTAGTTTAGATTACACTATTGAACCTCATTAGATACAATTAGTTACTAAACTGATACTATATATTCTGAAGAAATACAACGAATGTCAATGCACATTTCATACCTCACTTTTCTCAATACCTAACTTTCACCTTAGCAAAAAGGATGGTGTACTATCATACTTTTTAGAGAGAAATAGTCAGAAAAGTATGGCCGGTAGAACTTCACTCGAACTTAAAATGGCTTGTTTTTATTTGGCTCTATTTTAGATGGAACGAAGATTGAATTTAAACTTAAGTGTACAGTACTTTTCCTCACTGACTGGGTTTTAGTTGCGCACTGGAAAGAGTTTTCGCACCGTTACTCGCACTTGCATCGTAGATATAACATCTCAGTGAAAGTTTTTCATTGACTTCAGAAATAATGTTAAATGTCAAAAAAATAATTTAAATCTTTTATCTTTGAATTTATGTTCTAAACTTTACGCTGACGCACTCTTTATGAAGAATCAACCAATATAAAGTGTTTGAAAATATATTGTTTGGGTGTATATTATACCTAATTATTTTACATTCATGATCTTCAAACATTTCAATATCTATCCGGCTTACTTATAAATTAAATCGGTAACTTTACAGAGATCCCTAGCTAGTCTATTCGGAATATTAAAATTTAACCAATTATGGATTACCATAATCTTCTTAATATTCTTTCATAATTTTCTGTATTTGTAAGGAGGTGATTTGTATCTATGTAATGACCGCATGTGTAGATATGGTATGGTTATGGATATCCTCGCATTAGGCTGCAATTGCCACAGCTAACGTGGATTGTTTTGAAAGCAAGAAAATACATGCAAAATCTATTAACATATCATACTAATATTATAAATGTGAATGTTTGGATGTTTGTTTGTTTGTTTGTTTATTTGTTACTCAATCACGCTAAAACGGCTAAACCGATTTGCATGAAATTTGGTATACTAATAGTATGTGACCGGGAATAACAAATAGTTATAATAGTTTCGTGAACAAATATATTTTACCCCAGAAAAATGTGGGAATATCCCGGAAATCCCGAAAAACGAATAGCTTACGGGATTCGAATGAAATATCATACACACATAGTATGTAACCGAGAATAACAAATAGGAAATATTTTACCCCAGACAAATGTGGGAATGTACCGGAAATCCCGAAAAACTAATATCTTAGATTGTGTTGTTCACGAAACATTGATCAGGAAGTTACACCACTATGGCGTTAAAAACACTTCTCTGAATCTTCTTATCTCGTACCTGGGTAATAGGATTCAGAAGGTGGACGTCAATGGAAAGAGATCTTCGGGGTCCGTAGTTAAAATGGGAGTCCCACAGGGCTCAATTCTGGGTCCATTTTTATTTTTGATTTATATAAATGACTTACCTTATCTAATAAGGGATAATCATGAGATAGTACTGTTTGCAGATGACACGTCACTGTTATTTAAACTCAAGCGTCAACAAACAGTTACTGACGATGTAAACAGTGCTCTCTCAAAGGTGGTACATTGGTTTAATACTAACAATCTGCTTTTGAATGAAAAGAAAACGAAATGTATTAAGTTTTCAACAACTAATGTAAAGCAGGTGAAAACCAGTGTACTTATGAATGGTGAAGAGTTGGACCTTGTGGCCACCACCGTATTACTAGGTATCACTTTAGATTCTAAGCTTCAGTGGGGCCCACATATAGATAAGTTGTCGAAAAAGCTTAGCTAGCCTAACCGATGTAGAAACAGCGCGCCTTGTTTATTTTAGTTATTTTCATAGTGTGATGTCGTACGGTATTCTGTTGTGGGGGAATGCTGCTGACATACAAACTATTTTTGTGCTGCAGAAAAGAGCCATTCGATCGATTTACAATTTAAGTCCCAGATATTCACTGAGGGATAAATTTAAGGAGATTAATATTATGACGGTTGCATCACAGTATATTTATGAGAATTTATTATATGCACACAAGAATGTTGATCTCTTTAAAAAACGTAGTGATATGCATAATGTTAATACCAGGAACAAAAATTAATTTATTGTACCTGCAACGAGGCTCCAGAAGATAAGTAATTCGTTCAAATGCCAATGTATACGCTTGTACAATACAATCCCAAGCAACATTCAAAAATTAAGTCTCAACAAATTTAAGTCAATTGTTAGGCAGAAATTGTGTCTTAAAGGTTATTACTCATTAAGAGATTATATAGATGACAAATATGCTTGGGACTTTAAAAGAGACTATGATTATCTGAGTTTGTTTCGGCGTTTCTTCTCAGAGGTCGTCAGTTAGGAAATGACGGAGCCATCTAGCTTAAAAAAAATGTTAAATATTGACTTGTAAAAGTGTCTTTAAAAGATCTATTTACAGAAATAAATATCATTATTCATTATTCTTACAGGATTTGAATGAAATTTCATACACAGATAGTATGTGACTGGGAATAACAAATAGGGTGTATTTTACCCCAGAAAAATGCGGGAATATCCCGGAAATCCCGAAAAACGAATAGCTTACGGGATTAGAATGAAATTTTATACACACATAGTAAGTGACCGGGAATAACAAATAGGATATATTTTACCCCAGAAAAATGTGGGAATATCCCGGAAATCCCGAAAAACGAATATCTTACGGGATTCGAATGAAATTTCATACACACATAATATGTGACCGGGAATAACACAGAAAATATTTTACCCCAGTAAAATGTGGGAAAATCCCGGAAATCCCGAAAAACGAATAGCTTACGGGATTAGAATGAAATTTTATACACACATAGTAAGTGACCGGGAATAACAAATAGGATATATTTTACCCCCGAAAAATGTGGGAATATCCCGGAAATCCCGAAAAACGAATAGCTTACGGGATTTGAATGAAATTTCATACACACATAGTAAGTGACAAATAACGAAATGAAAAATGAAATAACAAAAAGAATATATATTTTACCCCAAAATTATGTGAGACTTCCCAGAAAACTTATGTAGGAGACCTACTTACGGGATTTAAATGAAATGTTGGTACTAATAGTTTATGATTGGCGCTGGCATATTGAATACTTCTTTTTTCGGAACAAAGCGGGAATTTCCCTAACATTGAGTACTTCTTATCCCATGAATAAAATCCGACAACAATTGTGTTACTAAGTCTAGGCGTACGAAGTCGCGGGTAAAAGCTAGTGTAATAATAAAACCCACAGCCAACTTTTTTTAGAAGGAGTCCTTTCACCAACAGTAAAATTATTTGTATAGTGAATCAACATTACATACATACATACCATCGCGCCTGTATTCCCCAAAGGATTAAGCAGAGGTGTACTAATGTACACCCATATTTCGCCGGTATGTTTTAGGTCCCATGTAATAGGGGGCGAGCCTATTGCCATTAACCGGGCACAAATCCAGACTCCGAGTTGCTGCTGAGAATTTCATAGAGTAACCCTATAACTCTTTGCTCGAGCTGGGGATCGAACCTCTAGCGTAGCAGTCGCGCTTAGGACCACTAGACTAATAACGCAGTCTAATTATAATAATAATAAATAATAGTGAATCAAGTGATAATAAATACTTATATGCTTATCGTTTGTACTCTTATTGTACTGAATGTGTCAAAATTAAACTCATCACTTTTATCTTTACAATATTCTGAGTAAATTATTTACCGTAATTTTAAATTACCGAAATGTCAACTGAATAGAAGAAACTGGCTCTGAATTTTATTAAAGTATGCATATTTTAAGCGTCTAGCAAAATATTGATGTAGGCGTAGAAGTTAATATAACTTAGGAAACTGTATCCAATAACTAATTTAAAAGTCATGTAAAATATACATTTTTCGAAATAAGGTTTTATATCTATTAGTTTTATTATGATCGCATGTTTTATGATATCATAGTAAAAATATCTGTTACTCTTTAAAGATAACCTAAGGCATAAACAAGTTCTTTTAGCTAAAATGTAACGCAAATATCAAATGGTGTAATATTTTACATATAATATAGATAAAAAGTATTTCTGTCCAACCTATAAGATTATATTTCAAGTATTCCGGCATGATTACATAATTATAAATATATGTAAGTTGATAGTTTTGTGCTAGTCGGGGATTACTAGCGGGGGTCGGGGCGACGGCTAAAGTAAAATAGTCAATAATGTTGTTTTTTTTTGTACCACAAGGTGCCAAACAAGCTTACAGCTTAGCTTTACACTTTACAGATTAGCTTACCTAATGGTAAGTGGTTACTTACCATCAGGTTTGCAACACCAAGGGGCACTTGCGCGTTGCCGACCATGGCATACGAAAGAGGAATACTTGGGTTGGCAGTATAAGGGGCAAAGTCCCACCATTGCCAACACAAGGCAGCTCCAATTTGAGTGGAATTACTCGTATGATGCCCTACCTCTATTAAACTTAGGTATATTAAAATAGATTTCGCAACATTTATCAAACTGTAATTACTAATTACTGATGAATAATTTATAGATAGATAGATAGAAGATAGAATATTCTTTATTGTATAACACAATACAGAGAAAATTATAAAAAGAAAACAAACGTCACATAATGTATATACAATTGGCGGTCTTATCGCTTAAAGCAATTTCTTACAGACAACCATGGGATGGACAAGTCATGTAAGAAACGGGTAACGGGCGGTTGTGTGCTTAGAAGTCTAATTAAAGAATAATAGATAGATAGATATATAATAGATATAGAAAATAAAATAAATATCTAATAAAATAAATATTAATAATGTATATAAATACTATACATACAATATATTATTTTGCATAAAGAGAATACTATAACAATTCACGTACACGTAGCCAAGTAATGTTCCTTTAACATTTTTTTAAAAGATGCCTGTGCACGTCTCACGGAAACCGGCAGAGCATTCCATAGACGAGTGGCCTGAACAGTAAAAGAATTATCAACAAAATTTGTGGCGTGCATAGGCATCTTCAGTTTTAAGTTCTCTGATGATCGTAAGGATCGCAAATGTGTATCACAGACGAACTCAAATCGTGTTTTAAGGTAAGCGGGTGTAGCAGGATTGAAAATAATACTATAAAGTAACGAAAGAATGTGAGCATTCCGACGAAGGCGAATTGGAAGCCACTTGAGCTTAATACGAAATTCTGATACATGATCATATTTGCGTAAACCAAATATGAATCTTATGCAAAAACTTTGGAGACGCTCAAGCTTATTGAATTGGTTCTCGGTGAGATCAAGATAGCTGACATCGGCATAGTCAAGGACAGGCAAGAGGAGAGATTGTGCAAGCGCAATCTTAGTGGCAGTTGGAAGAAAGTTGCGTAGCTGTCTCAAGGATCCTGCTGACGCAAACATACGACGGCTAGTTTCCTGCAACTGTGGACCCCATGTTAAGGTTCTGTCCATAATTAACCCTAAGTTTTTAACTTGGTCACTCACAGGAATTTTGATGCCATCAAAGATAAACTGGGGCAGACGGAACCAATCTATCTTGGAAACCATTCGTGAGCTACCAATAACGATTGCCTGTGTCTTAGACGGGTTAACACTGAGTCCATAGCATTTGCTCCACTCTGATATTGCAGCAAAATCTTTATTAATATTAAGGATAGCTTCCGTTAAATGCTCCAGTGGAGCTTGTGAGTAAATTTGAAGATCATCTGCATATAGGTGGTAGGATGAAAGAAGTTGATTAGAAATTGAATTAATAAATATTGCGAAGAGTAATGGGGATAAAACGCCACCCTGAGGCACGCCAGCTACAGTATCACACCATGAAGAGAATGTATCTTCAATGCGAATACGCTGTCGACGGCCAGTCAGGTAACTACGAAACCAATCAATTGCCGTTGGAGATATGTTAAGAGAGCTGAGAATGGCAAGTAAAATGTCAAAGTCAACGGTATTGCTAAAATCTAGCAGTGCAAGTACCGATAACTTTCCATCTTCCATGCCTAACCTGATGTCTTCCGTAATATTAACCAGAGCTGTAGTAGTACTGTGACCAGGACGGAAACCAGATTGGAAAGGGTTCAGAAGTCTATTCGTGGAGAGGAATGTGCTTAATTGTTTGTGAATAAGACGTTCTAGGACCTTAGATAAAAATGGAAGGATGGAAATAGGATGATATTCGGAAAAGGATGTGGGATTGGGTTTTTTTGGTAAAGGAGTAATCTGGGCGTCTTTCCAAGCATTTGGAAAAACACCGCTGGATATCGAATGGTTAAGGAGATCCCTTTAATATAGATATAAAATACTTAGTCTTAGTAGTATTTAAAAAACTATGTTGCGTATACACTTACCTAGTACCTGCTTATAAAATATATTATAATCAACCTTTGCAAATGATAAATCTATCAAGAACCGTAAAAAGCTTCCGAAAGTTATTTGAACTAAAAAACTGGGGGCTAATGCCTGACCTTCAATTTAAATGAATTTATCTATATTTTTATAGTCTTTCAGACAGCGTAAGAAATATTCTTTCAACTTTTCGTGTTTCTAACGCGATTACAGTCCCTCGGTTATGTGCGTTTCAAAAGTATTTAGGTACCTATAAAATAATGGTCTATGGCATAATTATAAAGTGGAGGGCCATGCAATTTGAGTTTAGACGCTCTCTACTAATTTCTATAAATGTCAAAGAATAACCAATTTATGCAGAAGAGGTGACAAGTATCCCCTTTGCAAAATATTTACCAAAAGTAGGCATGATTGTTGTTTATTTTCATATTACAAAATATAATTTGGCAGCAAAGGCGCGACCAATATTATTTACTTCAAAAGGTTTTGCTGCGTCCACCGAATCCGCTACAATAGTGAGTAGGTGGACACGTACAAAGGATTATATTTAAAAAAACTATCGCGCCCGCAGGAATGTTAAATAGAAAACAGACTTGGTTAAACATTTTAAACAAATTTGTATATTAAGTAGTATTAACACTGTAAAAATTTATACCTGTATAATACAGATATTATAAAAGCCTACTGTTTTTTTTTTGTAATTTTATTGCCCGTTTTAGGTTCGCGCAAAAGCTACCCCGTGGACTTTGATAGGATTTTCGCGGTAAACGGCCTTACATTTTGCGGTCTGATATGGGCTGATATATTTTTATAAATTTATTTGAATACGGACAGAAGGTCATATATATACAATATACTCCTATGTATAGTGGAAATAAATTATTTGAAGAGAAAAGAAGATTTGAACCAACATCTTTCAAGTGAGCCACTATAGGGTGGCCAATGCAAGATAGTTGAAAGTATAGGGTCTTTTGTTAATATTGTGTATCTACTTTGGCCTACTATCGTGCTAAATATTTCAGACCACTGGAACTATTTACGTAAACTGATTCCTTTCAATTTTCATCATACTGTCCCATTACACACCCATATACTGTCCTATGCTGGGCACGGGTCTCCTCTCATATTGATAGGAATTAGGCTATAGTCCACCACGCTGGCCTAGTGCGGGTTGGCAGACTTCACAAACCGTCGAGAATAATCTCTAAGGTATGCAGGTTTCCTCACGATGTTTTCCTTCACCGTTTAAGCGAGTGATAATTAATTGTTAATACGGACATGAATTCGAAAAGTCAGAGGTGCGTGCCTTGGGTTCGAACTCGAGACCTTCGACTTGGCAGTCCAATGGTCATACCACTAGGCTATCACTGCTTTTTTTTTCAATTTTGTTTTCATGACTAATGCAACTTTTTTTTTAAATGAAGGGTTCATTAAAAAATATAGTTTTGCATCACCTGCATACACTTTATGGGTTCCTTTATCCATAAAAGACAAAATATATGAGAAATCTTTTTTAAACGTTAATTTTCAAAGTATATACTTTGAAAATTAACGTAATATAGTCTAAACATAATATAGTCTCCGAGCCATATTTTGTAGGTACAAAAATACAAAATACATAGGTGTAAGAAACTACATGATAAATTAAATTTATTTCTGTAATGTAGATCATTCAATTTTTGATAGCACCTATAATCATGGCATACATATTGTAAATGTTAAATAAACAAAATCAAATTATGTTCTCTGTAAGATATTAAGAGCGTATTAATAACTGCAGCGTTGTGAAGACTACGTTAGACAAAGCTCACGTAGGCGTTAATAATAACTAAACGCTATCACGACACGTGTGTGTATGTGTGTATTTATGAACGACACAAAATTATGAGCCTGTTGTTTAAATGTCACCCTCATTAGGAAAGGTTTTTGCGCTTTGTTCCTTTTACTTATTAAAAGCAACAAACAACTAAGAAATTAGCGACAAAAATTCAAACATTCGTTGTCGAACCGAAAGGCTTCACAAAAAATTGTACTGCTTAAAGTATTTTATTTAGGTAAGAGTACGGTACTGGTGCTATAATATTGGTGCCAGGAGAAAATCAAATACACTGTTTGATCAGGAATCGTTGTTTAAATAGATGTAAATTTGAATGACTTAAAACTTGATGACGTTTATGGTAAACTATACGGCAACATAAACACTCTATACATGGCGAGTTTAAAATTAAAAAAAAAATGATTCCATTTTTTAAATAAAATGTAGCCTCTAATCTTTCTCCAAGGTAGACCTTGGAGAAAGATTAGAGGCTACATTTAGATATATGATGGTAGATTAGAATCTACCTATCTCTATACCAGAAATTCAAACTGGTTCAGGGCTTTAGACGTGAAAAACAGACATACACATTTACTTACGCATTTATTAAATTAGTATGGATTTCGTATTGTTTAAGGTATTTTGTATAAGGATGTTGTGCTTTGACCTACCCCACCTTTATTTTTTTGAAAATAATTAAATATCGTTCTTTTTAATAAACAAAACGAATACATATATCTTGTAGATTTATGTTTATACAGTCATGGTCTAAGATATCAAGGAGATTACCAGCGCTCACCTGACGGCAGTAACTGTAAGAGGAAATCTAATAACAGTCGTTTTATAGACGGTGTATATCATTCGTTATTAATTTTATGTTTTGTGAGAACCAATAACACCTAAGAGCTAAATTATGACTAGGTCATTATTTTAATTATAAATATATTTTAATATATCCTACATCATATATTTTATTTAACCAGATTTATTTGACCGAACCGCGTTGGGGTCCGTTTCTAGTTTATCCAGATTTATACAAAGTGACTGAATTTTATAGAAGAACCCAATAAGACTTTGTTCGATCGAATCAAACCCGGGATCTCAAGCGTAGCAGTCGCGCTTATGATCACTAGGCTCATGAGGGATTATAATATTATTATTTATTAAAGTCTTAGGTTTAAATTCTTCTGATATTAACTTTGAAATCAGTTAAACTAAATCCCTTTGCCAATCTGTCATAGACTAGAAAGTCATAACAACTGAATTAGTAAGAGATAATGTATCTAATTGATAGATATGATTTAAACGAAAGCTAACCATCAATAGTCTGTAATAATCATCACCATTAAAAATACATAATAATTTTACCTTCTAGAAATTTAAAAAGAAAATAAGCTATGACGTAGACGTCGCTTACGTGCGGTGCAGGTGTTGCACGTGCCAACATCGAGTGAGACTTGTCAAAATATGTCAGCTGCAAAGGTGCAAAGGATTTTTTAGTAAATTTCACCTGCGTGCTACATATACAATGTATTAGTAAGTTCTTTAAGAATTACCTAGTACTTCCTATAAGTATATTTTTTATAGGGAACACCGTACCATACGAACGATAATTTTATTAGTCTACTACGGACCAGTCTAGTTAGTGTAAACACATAAAAAATCATGCAAGGAATAGTATGTGAGGGGCTCGTGTTTAAGTAACAACTAAGCTGATCGATCAATCTGCAAGTTTAAGCTAAGCTTACCGCGGTCAGGTTATGAGTGGGTGACCAGTTTTCATCCTCTTATACGTCGAAAGTTTAAAAGTATTTTCTTTTGCATCTGACTTTGCAGCTGCCTGACATATTTTGAGCAATCAAAACACGTTAAAAAAGTTTTGTTAGACAAATTTAGGAATAATCTAAACATAAACAAATTGTATTTCCAGCTTCGATCTAGCTTCTACGTAATTTCCGATGTGTATTTTCAACCTCTGTTTTAGTTAGTTAGTACTTGGCACACAAACTGATTGGAATTGAATAATTATTGAATTTAGTTCAATAGTTACAGTGAAACGTAGTGAGGCATTGGCATTCCAAAGCTTTATAGTGTCGTGTACGTGTAGGGTAGGTACCTAATAATAAATTATGTTACAAAGATTAATTATTTTTTATATATTTTGTTTGAGGAATGGTATTCTATAAAATGACCAAAGGATAATTTTAGAAATATACGTCAGAGAAACAAAGTTACCACACAGATCAAAGCATTAGTAACCTAAATTGGTAATAGGCTGGTCAATCTTTCAGAGAACTGACACTCGTTAGAACAGACGAGTTCTTGAGTGGGATCCGAGTCTAGGAAAGGATACCGTGGGATGCCCCGGTCAGGTAGATTATGACTTACGGAAGACGAATAAGGTCCTCTAAGGCGTTTACTGGGAAAAGCCTACATCTAGCAGTGGATTAATAGAGGCTCATGATTAAGGAGATCGATATGTATTTTACAGCTGCTGGATTTCCGAATATAACATACCGGGATATTATAAACATTACCTAGGATGCCTTATTAAAAAAAAATACCTAGTTAGATTTAAAAGAATTCATAATTTCATCAAAAAAAATATTACCTACTTAAATATTAAAACATGATAAAACTATCATAAAATCAACACCAATAACAAGATGTGTTTAAAACATAATTATAAATTGTATTAATATTGTGTGACCATTGAGGCTGAAATGTTTTTTTAATACTACGTCAAGAACCCGTGACTGTTTCAAAGAACTGAATAAAAGTGTTTTTTGTTCTATTGTTGTAGTCTTTCTTATAAACAACGCAGGCAAGTCCATCAGGGTCTTCACTTTTGTACTTTTGTTTTTACATTGTGCAAGTTCTATAATAACAGTTTCAAGAATTCCTTCATTTTATTATTACACCACAAACGTACACGTGACTTGGAAATTCGTTATGTTGAAGGCATTGTCTTAATTAGTAAAATTAAAGAGCTATGTAGAATAAATTATAAGAATTTCCCACAATAAGTGGAAGTTTATATCAGACAGTTAAAAGTATAGTAAAAGCACAAAGTATTCCCTCCGCCTAATATCATCGTGATAAATACTAAATAAATATTTCGGACATTTTTACACGGCACCATCTAGTCCCAAACTGAACAGAACTCTATGGGTAATAGACAATGGATTTATCCATTATACTTATTATTATACTTTTTTTGCAAATATATACTTATAGGTAAATATACACTAAAATATTATAATTACTCAATTATTATTATAATAGAATAGTATAGGTAATTATTTCGAATTTCAATTCATTACGTAAACGTGATATCAACCGAAAAGAAAAAAGTAGTATTATCTATAGCATTAGGCAAAATAAATTTTAGAGTATAAATTTATTTGTAAAGGGTAAATAAATTAGATTCTATTTATCCTGCAATATCGGAGCTTAATATCATCATCATCATCATCAGACTCTTTGATTGAAAAAACTATGGCGTAACGTTATTTGTCTAACGTTATAATGAATGGAGTATAACTTCCTTATTTATCTTGTAGTCGTAAGCGCGATTACTGCGCTGGGGCGCGAAGAACCAGGTTCGATTCCCGTTTGCCGAGATCGAGCAGTGTTATTAGGTGTTCTATGGAAATCTCAGCAGCAGCTCGGAGTTCGGGTTTGAGTCCGGTAAATTACATGAAACTTAAACATACCGGCGAACCGTGGATTTACATTAATACACTTCTGCCTAACCCTTTGGGGAATACAGGTGTGATTGTGTTTTAAAAAACTAAGATAGTAGGTACTTACTTACTTACTTTAGCTCGCTTCGCAATGTTATGTCCGCCACAAACTAATTCTTATTATCGCATTGCATATTACTCTTTCTGTGTAAAATATTACATAATAAAAATTGCCTATTGCATAATGAGAATATTGTAAGAATGCAATTGTTTGCAAGCGCTAACATTATGTTAGTGAAACCCTAACGTGTTCATTATTATACAATTTGTACACTGTTGCAGAGCACACATAATTCTCACAAGGCGTAATATTAGTATTGTATTTGGGCAACAAGATGTTGAAGCTCCAACTAAACTTTGTATACGATTCAAGACTACCATGCAAATAAGAACCAAGTAAAGTCATTCGTATTATATTTAAGTGTAACTTATGGCGTAGGCGGAAACTACTCACCGCCACCGCCACACCAATTAGGTCGAAGTTCCCTGGCGAGAACGACAGGCCATATTTGTAGACAGACTCTAAAGTTAATATTTAATTCTTCGTGGAAGACTCGTTCCATCTATTTGGCTCGATTAGTTCGCCTCGCCCGGTACAGTCGTTATACTCGCCTTAGCTAACCTAATCTATTTATTATGTGTAGATATGAAGGAATCTTAGTTCGCATGGCCACTCCAAACTTTCGTATAATACGAGGAGCGCTTTCTGTATTATTAATTGTGTAGTATGTATTGATTTAGCGAGTTAGTTGAAGTGTTTTCGGTTTGTGATTGAGTAATAACTAGATATCCTTGAAACAACACTAAATAGAAATATTAACTTTTTATCACCAAAACATTGCGTGCCCAAAAAGAAGCGGAACGAATTTATTTATTTTTATTACTGTTAATCTAGAGTTGCAGTTACCAACGCCATTTTTTCAGATATTTGATGAAACCACCAGCCATGAAACGATTACTAGGTGATTAACAAAAATGGTAAATAATTTGCTAATAATTCCTATTGTAAAAATTACAAAAACTTAATTCAAGGTATATTTCTAACAGCACTTGATTAGGCTTCAAATGCAGACCTAGATGAAAAACGAACGTGCAAGATTATTTAAGAAACTTTCAAGGTATTCTTTTAACTTTTCAAGTAATTGTTGAGATAATGCTAATATAAGGACAATTAATTAATACAACTATCTAGCCTTTAAAAATCCAGTGTTAGACTAATTCAATGACAATTTGCATAGTTTTAAGAAACATATTTTGCTATAAAAAGAAAAAGAAAAATCTAAAAGAAAAATTGGTTATCGAAAGAAAATCTTTATACTTTACATTATGCTACCAAGTCCAAGTTCCCCTTTCTTATTTTCCGTCAGTGGAAACTTTATTCAAAGTTTCGAAAAGTACCATACTTCTTTGTATAAGTATATCGATTTATTTTCCAATATTGACTATTGAGAAATGAGTTTCTACAAATATTTTAGGGTAATGTTTTCGCTTAGTTTGCGGTTGCTGAAACATTAGTAGGCATGTGTATACAATAGTCTATTGAAATTCATTTACTGACTATCAGGACGAACTGTTGTGAGATTATAATTGTCACAGATTTCGACAGATTTCCCACACTGTCTTTTGTGCCTCGAATCGAAAAGATGTGTGAGTCAGCACTTCAATAGGTTCATATCGATTAGCAAGGATTAAACCGGGGTACTCCGGATCAATTTCTATTTTCATATACGTTATGTACCTATTGTTTTCATTCTTTCAAAGTTATCATAAAGGATCATAGTTAAGTACTCAGTCTCAGTAAACTGCGTGCTAAACTATAGATATTTCATAATCAGTTAGTTATTAAAAAAAAGCAAAGGAATCATCAGAATGAGAAACTATATATAATAATAATAATAATAATAATCTGAATCTGTGGTCTGACTTGTCAAGGTTGACATGAAAAAATTTTTCACCAATAATTTAAAGAAATTAAATGAATACAAACCATTTTAAATAACATATAAAATCAAAATAAAAGCAAATTCATATATATATATATATTCACAAATAATGTACTGTCCATCGTTGCATAAAAGAAAAAAAAAGAAACCAAATTTTTACGGAATGATCACACCATGTTGACAAGAAGCCAGGCCAGAAGACAAAACGCACGCCTACCATCTCCGGCCTCGTCGCCCAGCTCCGCCTCGCCGCCGTCGGAACCCAGCCCCATCGCGAGTGCTGTGACACCGACCGTGGCAGTTGCGTCGAGCTCGAGCGACGAGTACTTCTCGCCGCCGACGACACCACAACCTGCGCGTCGACGGGGAGGGCGCCGGCCGCCGGACCGCTTAGGACCTCGAGGCCCACCGGTCTCTGATAGGGTCCCAGCACCCGGCGGAAGTGTGCAGCGCATGAGATGGACACAATCCATCAATGAAAATGTCATGCGCGCATACTTTGGGGCTACAGAGGGAGGAAACAACCTGACCGCGTACCGTGTCCGGATGCTCTCTTTGTTTCAGGTGCTTGAGCCAGCCGTCAACGTTTCGGCCCAACGACTTTCGGATCAGGTGCGGGTCATTCAGCGTAATCGTATGTTGGATGATACTGCGCTTGATCGCCTCCGAACAGAAATGTGTAACCCTGTCACTGCCCCATCGTCGCAGGCTGTGGCCCAACCACAGCCCAACCATACCTCTAGCCACGCTGACGAGGAGAGTAGTGACAGGGTTACAAACGTAAGTACCCAGTGCAGTGAGGAATTAAGCAGTGCTTTGGAGTGTGCTATTCGGGAATATCGCTACATGCCGCCCGAACTTAGGCCACGATTACCTCGTTTGCCCATGCATAACAAAAATAGGGCGCTGGTGGCTGTTTTGGATTCGCAGTTGTCAAACTATTTTGATGACTGCGAAGACCTCACTGATACACATTCGATCATGTACTGCGCGGCTGTAGCGGCATGTCGTGTAGCCCACGTCAAATTTGCAGATGACAGAGCTACACGACCGAAACCAGCCATACCGGCTTGGCAGTGCAGGATCGAGCGTCGTATTGGTGGGGCCAGAGCACTCATCGGCAAACTAATTTGTTTCAGGGAGGGAAATACTCGTCCAAGAGTGATGCGCTTTGTGAGACGGGCATTTTCGGGGACTGATGTCAGCCCCCGAGACTATATATCCCATGTCACAGAGCGCATCGACTTCCTGAAACAAAAAGTGTTTGCATGGGCAAATCGTATTCGTAGGTACAGGCGGAGAGTGGAGCGATACACCCAGAATCGTACATTCCAAAGTAATGAAAGGTGGGTTTATCGGGCTTGGGAGCGACCCCACCAAGGTGTGACTGATACGTGCCTGCCGGATGATGACGCTATGTATTCATTCTGGCGCAGCATCTGGTCGGTGCCTGTCAGTCACACCGAAGGTGAATGGACTCGGGAGGTCGAACGAGCGTGCGATCCAATACAAGAAATGGGGGCTATCACGATCACCCCCCAAGATGTAGCCCGTGCAGTCCGTCCGTTGCCAAACTGGAAATCTCCAGGGCCGGACGGGCTGCACAACTTCTGGATTAAGTGGCTACAAAGGTCGCACGCTCGTTTGGCATCTCAGTACCAGGCAGCCTTGGAGTCTGGTTTGCTACCCAAGTTCCTTACAACAGGAATAACCCACCTGCTCCACAAGTCTGGTAGCACCGCGGAACCCAAAAATTATAGACCTATTACATGTTTACCAACGGTCTATAAGGTTCTTACATCCATCTTGAGAGTTAAAATTAATAAACATATCGACAATAACTTTATCATGTCGGTCTCTCAGAATGGATGTAGGAACGGGTCCCGCGGTACTAAGGAGCTACTCCTTATAGATATGGCCATTAGCCAACAGGTTCGGCGTTCCCGAAAGGATCTGTCGACATGTTGGATAGATTATAAGAAGGCCTATGACTCGGTGCCTCATACATGGCTCATGAGGGTGCTAGAGTTGTATAAAATAGATATAACTCTACGCACCTTCCTGATGTCGTGTATGAGGCAATGGAGCACAGTCCTTCGCTATCCAGGATGTCGAAATATCCAGAGGAATAGCGAATCTGTGAGGATCGAGCGAGGTATATTTCAGGGCGATAGTTTGAGTCCACTTTGGTTTTGCTTAGCCCTGAATCCTCTAAGCATGCTGCTGGAGAATTCAGGGCTAGGCTATCGGTTGAAGAGAGGTGGTCAGGTTATATCTCACCTCCTTTACATGGATGACCTAAAGCTCTTTGCCCCCAACAATCTTCAGCTGATGGAGCTACTGAAGGTAACTGAAATTTTTAGTAGCGCCATCAGGATGGAGTTTGGTGTGGACAAATGTGCGGTCATGCATGTAAAGCGAGGGGAGATTGTGGAATCCGTAGGAGTTCAACTCGCGGATTCCATAAACCTGAGATCCCTCTCTCCAAACGAAACCTATAAGTATTTGGGTATGTCGGAAGCGTTAGGTATTAGCGCTACTGACATGAAGCAATCGTTGAGGGAACGTTTCTTTGGCCGCCTGAAGAAGGTATTCAATAGCCTTCTTTCGGGCGGAAACAAGGTGCGCGCCTTCAACGGTTGGGTCATGCCGGTATTGACGTACTCTTTTGGCATACTCAAATGGACTCAAACGGAACTTGATGGCCTGGATAGGCGGGTCCGTACACTGCTGACTGCATATCGAATGCACCACCCACGTTCGTCGGTCATGAGATTGTATATCCCGCGGAAGTGTGGAGGCCGAGGCTTTTTAAATGCTAAAAACCTCCACAACCGTGAGATATGCAATCTCAGGGAATATTTTCTACACGCCGACGTGGGAATGCATCGAGATGTAGTAGCAGTGGACAAGGGACTCACCCCGCTCTCCTTGGCGAATGAGAACTGGCGCAAGCCTGTAGTGCTTGATACTAACGACCGCAGGAAGGTATGGCAGAGTAAGGAGCTCCACGGACGCTTTTTCGGGGCCCTACATGGGCCCGATGTAGACCAAGCAGCGTCCGTAGCCTGGCTGCGTTTCGGTGACCTTTTTGGGGAAACCGAAGGTTTTGTCTGTGCAATTATGGACGAAGTTATCATGACGAATAACTACCGGAGATTTATTGTGAAGGATGGCACGGTTGACATCTGTCGGGCATGTCACCGCCCGGGTGAATCGATCCGCCACATTATCTCTGGTTGTTCTCGTCTAGCTAACGAGGAGTACTTGCATAGGCACAACCTTGTAGCCAGAATTATCCATCAGCAACTTGCTCTGAAATACACTCTTGTGGCATCGGAGGTACCGTACTACAGGTATGTGCCCGACCCAGTTCTCGAAAATGGCAATATCACATTGTACTGGGATCGGTCCATCATCACTGATAGGACTATTGTAGCCAATAAGCCTGATATAGTGGTGGTGGACCGAATTGAGAGGCGTGCAATGATTGTTGACATTACCGTCCCGCATGACGGGAACCTCGTGAAAGCCGAGAAAGATAAGCAAATCAAGTATCTTGACTTGGCTCGCGAGGTTGTCGACATGTGGGATGTGGACACAGCGATCATTGTACCGATAGTCGTGTCAGCCAATGGCTTAATAGCCACGAGCCTCGACCAACACCTTAGGAGGCTCTCGTTAGGCGGCTGGGTCAAGGGCCTGATCCAGAAAGCAGTACTGCTGGACACGGCCCGTATTGTTAGGAGGTTCCTCTCTCTGGAGCCCTGACCGCCGGTAGCTTGGACCCTGTTCCCGATACCGGTGGGCCTCTATTTTTATATTTTTAAATGTTTTTGTTTTATAATTTATTTTATAAAAATATTTAAAAATGTAAATGATAAGAATACTAATGAATAAAGGAAAATAATAATAATATGTAATTGTATTCACGAATATAGAATTGTTTGTGTTATTTATAGAAGGATTTGTAATAAAATGTATTACCATATTGCTTATGATAATGGCTATGTAAGTATTTGCTTACCTAAGCTGGCTCCTATCTTACTGCAGTGCAAAAATACAAAAACATGTTATTTAATTTATATATTACTAGCTTTTACCCGCGACTTCGTACGCCTAGACTTAGTAACACAATTTTTGTCGGATTGTATTCATGGGATAAGAAGTACTCAATGTTAGGGAAATTCCCGCTTTGTTCCGAGAAAACAAGTATTCAATATGCAAGCGCCAATCACAAACTATTAGTGTACCAACATTTCATTTAAATCCCGTAAGTAGGTCTCCTACATCAGTTTTCTGGGAAATTCCACATAATTTTGGGGTAAAATGATCCTATTTATTATTCCCGGTCACACATACTGTCTGTATGAAATTTCATTCAAATCCCATAAGTAGTTCTCCTATATTCGTTTTTCCGGGATTTCCGGGATATTCCCACATTTTTCTGGGGTAAAATATATCCTATTTGTTATTCCCGGTCATATACTATGTGTGTATGAAATTTCATTCGGATCCCGTAAGATATTCGTTTTTCGGGATTTCCGGGATATTCTCGCATTTTTCCGGGGTAAAATGTATCCTATTTGTTTTTCCCGGTCACATACAATACATGTGTGAAATTTCATTCAATTCCCGTAAGTAGTTCTCCTATATCTGTTTTTCGGGATTTCCGGGATATTCCCACATTTTTCTGGGATAGAAAGTAGCCTATACTTTATTCCCGGTCACATACTATTAGTATACCAAATTTCATGCAAATCGGTTCAGCTGTTTTTGCGTGATTGAGTAACAAATAAACAAACAAAGATCCAAACATTCACATTTATAATATTAGTATGATTGGTGATGCCCATGGTTTCACTCAGATTCTAAAGAAATTTTTGAGACAAAAGGGTAGCCTATGTCCTTCTTCAAGGTCTAACCTATCTTTGTACTAAACATCATTAAAATTGGTTCAGCCATTTACGCGTGAAAGCGTAACAGACAGATTTATTTTCGCATTATAATATTAATGGAGAAGTAGGGATACTAAGGATTTTATTGTAAGTGGATGGTTAGAGTAGAGTAGAATAGAACTTAAAATGTTTGCATCATGTATTAAATAAATTTTAATTGTTTATTAATTCTCTACTAATAAACAAATTGTGACACCACATATTCACAAAATATAAAACTTTATTTTGAATGCGAAATGTCGCTATTTCATCATAACGGGATAGAATTTTTAAAGTTAAATAGATGCAATCTCGAGCTACGTATTATTCCATAAAAAAGAATAATCGCAATCGGACATCTTTGTATAAAGTTACACGTTGCCAAACATAAAAAATACGCGTCGAACGCGCGCGAATTGAGTGACTCTACTTTCTTCTTCTTCTGCTTTTCGACTTCTACTTTCGGTTGTGAGTTTCTTACTAGATACGCCTTTACGATTGTTACCCCTTTTGTTACATGTTTTAAAATTATTTAAAATCCAGAGGCTGACGTCGGATGGTATGTATAATATAAAAACCCCTTCTGTGTTCAGAAGGGGCAATATCTGCCATACATACTCAGTGCAATAATTGTTCATCCAGAAGGAAGGTATCTATTTAGTTTAAATAAATGTTTTTCTCAGACCAGCCTCACTTAATGTTTCTACTTATGGGACACTGGGACTCCGTCCTTACCTAAGGGATTGGGCCGTAATCCACCAAGGCCGCTGTTGGGAGTAGATTATTGAAAACACCTCAATGATGAATCCTTTTACGACAGATATAGATTTATTCTACATTTTAAAGATATACATTTGTTTATATTTGTACATGACAGATAGAGATAGTGTACATAGCTTAAAAAATATGTAAAGTCACATTTTAGTAATTAGTCTGACGTGCCTCTATCTGGAGGTTTGCTTATGTCATCGCTAGGAAATAGATTACCAAAAACAAAGTTACATAATGTTAACAGCACGTTGTTATGGGAAATCCGGCGCTTTTTAGGGTGCTTACTCAAACGGAACGTTGTTATTACATTTTTTTTAACTTACGTCAAACTTAGAAAGGCAATAAAAACTATTATGTTCACGTCCATTTGTATTAAATATCTTGAGTGTAGCCTACAGAAGTAATAAAATACTACTTTCTGTTCCTAAAATGTATTAGTAATAAGTAGAAAAAAAATATGTTTTTACAAATATAAACGCTACATAAAAACTAATCGTAGGTAATAATGTTTATTTTATACAACTTGAGCTGTATTAGTTTTGTTTGAGATAATTTCTTCAAATTTTATACAAATATCATGTTTTTATAAAACTTGAAGAAATTATTATGAAGTAATGTTTAATTTAATACAATTTTATTAATTCTGTCGTTTTGCGAGACCCGTGCCCAGCAGTGGCACGGGTCTCCTCTCATATTGGGAGGGATGAGGCTATATCCACCACACTGGCCTAGTGCGGGTTGGCAGACTTCACAAACCGTCGAGAAAAATCTCTAAGGTATGCAGGTTTCTTCACGATATTTTCCTTCACCGTTTAAGCGAGTGATAATTAATTATTAATACGCACATGACTTCGAAAAGTCAGAGGTGCGTGCCTTGGGTTCGAACTCGAGACCTTCGACTTGGCAGTCCAATGGTCATACCACTAGTGTCCCGGAAGGTCATACCACTAGTGTCCCGGAAGCTCAGTAGTCTTTACAAACGTGTAAGGACAACTGAGCTTCCGGGACACTAGCTCTAATCCAATATATCGCTAGAAGGGGTGGTTATATTCCAAGTGATTCCACACTTGGAATATTATAAAAAAAAAACAATTTAAGACACAATTCACTAATGAGTCGTTGGATCTCATTGCTCTAGTTGTCGATAGCTGATGAGCCTATAGTGTTGGGTTCCATTCCTAGCTCGGGAAAAGTATTAATGGGGTTTCCTGTTCAGAAGTACTCAGTAGCAGTAATGAGGATAGGCTAGCCCGTCATTAAAAGGATTAGAAACAATAAATCACTGAAACTGCGAACAGTAGGCGTGGAACATTAAATACTTACCGACATCTCTCCAACTTACTCGCATCTGTCCAGTCCAAATGTTTTTTCCTTGTACATACAAGACAGGAATAGAAATCTATGATGCCTTTTTAGGAGAAGACGTTACAAATTTAGATGGAATTTTATTTTGTACACACGGCGACACATCAAGATATACGATTAAGAGTGCCCTTTGCGCCGCCCGTGTTCCATTGTAATAGCAGCGATTTTTGTTTTGTAACTGTATTTAAAATTATTTTAATTTAATATTTGGGAATTATAAACTCTATGATATTGTAGCCACATAAGCGTGAGTTTGATTACCAGGTCGATCAGTATTTTACGTTTTTCTATGTCATTATTGTAAGTTGCTCGGGGTTTGGATTGTACCCGATTCAAAATTTGAATTGAGGAGCAGTGATAGCCTAGTGGTATGACCATTGGACTGCAAGGTCGAAGGTTCAAACCCAGGGCACCTCTGACTATTTGAAATTATGTGCGTATTAATGATTAATTATCACTCGTTTAAACGGTGAAGGAAAACATCGTGAGGAAACCTGCGTGCCTTAGAGATTTTCTCGACGGCGTGTGAAGTCTGCCAATCCGATGAGGCCAGCGTGGTGGACTATACCCTAAGCCTTCACATTCTGTTAGTGATGACCAGTGCCCAGCAGTGGAACAGTATATGGGTTGACGAATGGCTATAGGCTAGCTCCCTATTACACATAAAAACTACCGGCGGTCGATGTCCCTCAGTAGTACCAGTACACCTCTACTTAACTCTTCGAGAATATAGGTGTGATGACCTTGACTTCATTTATTTATAAAGTTCAAAAATAAATAAAGATCGTATCCGTTCAGGGAACACATGTTTATGTATTCGTTATGTTACGTAAAATATATTCATAAACTGATTCGGTCAACCAATTATTCTGTTTTGTTTAAATAAAACACCTATTTGTGAAACTACGATTGCTTTACTGAAAACACTTTCAATTGTTAGAGCAATGCAAAATAAATTGGTTACCAGATTGAAACTGAAAACATTTAAAAAAGTGCAAAAAAGTAGGCGCGGGCCGACAGACAATATTATCAGCTGTTTTACTTTTAATACGATGTTTTGTGTTTCATTTTATTTTATACAGTGCAGCTATAAATGATCTTATTCATAAAATATAAGACGTCTAATAAAACTCCTTTATTTAAAAATTTGCTTTGTCTTGTTGTGTGACACTATTATAATTTGTGACAGGAAACGAGAAGACAAAACACATTACAGTTATAATAGACGGTAAAAGGTTAATTAGACGTTTGTCAATTAATAACGGGAGGTATTGAAAAGTGGTTCTTGGCTCCAACTCGTAATCATATCGTTCACAACTTAACTAGGATTACTCCTTCCTAGACTAGTTATAAAGGCCACATTGTGCAATTCCTTTGCAATCAATTCATATTATTTTAGCAGTTTAGCAATTTTCAAATAAAGCGTCTTAATCCAACTTTCGTCAATCGTTGCTTTGTTCCATCTGATTCACTCCGACTGGTCAACTGTTCTGTCCAACTTCCGTAAAAGTAGGTACTTATATTATTATCGCTCTTAAACTTCGAACTAATATGCAAATTAAACCAGAATGTGTTCAAAAGACATGTTCATTGTTCAGATAGATCTAGCAATTGGAACTTCTTGCATGCCTCAGAAATTTTGTCGACGACCTGTGAGTCTACCGCACTGGACCAGCTTGTTAGACTAAGGCTGCTTCGCTATAGCCCAACCGGCGGAATATTTATGATAGGCTGCCGGCCAACAATGGGATAGTAAATTGGTGGATTTGATTTTAGCCCAACCCTCAGATAATAAGTTTAGATATTTTAATCATTACAATCTATATTATGATTAATGGTTAAGGATAGAAGAAACATAATATCAAGCGAGTGTCATAGGTAGGAGTGCTCATTTTTCATAGGGATTTGTAAGAATCACCAAAAAATATAAAGTTACGAGTCAACAATCCATTTTACCGCGATCGCAATTCCAAATTACATTTCGAAAAAGAATTTTATTCAACTCCAGCGTGGCTGATGTACATGGCAGCAGAAGATTAAATTTCAAACTTGGTGTATTTGTACAGCTTCGTTCGCTACTTACCCAGCTAGCGAGAGCAATATATAAATAAGTATACCAAATACTGACATACATATTATACAATTTTAGACGAAAACAAGTTTTTTTCGTTACATAACTATCTTTAAAAATATACTTAAACTATTCTATCAATTCCTCATTTACAGTAAATCGCTCTTAAACAGGCAAGGATTGAACCATGGATGAAAGGAAAGTCCATAAACTGAGACTTCTCACTGTCCTATGATAATAATATGTATATTATTATGTTGTAACACCTTTTTGTAATAATTGTAATTTAATATTCGGAACAAATAAATGTTAGAGGTGCAAATGGGGGAAGCATCTGTACCTCTAATATATTTTTGCTTTTTTCTTAAGGAATTTTAAATTTGTACTTATAAGTTTTTAAATTAAATCTCTATTAAATAACTTTATCTAACATCTAAAATCTTGAAACAGTGAAGGCTTTAAATTACTAACATTTTAAAGAAGTATTTTTTTTTTCTTGCTTCTAACCTGCGTGCTAGTTAAATACCTACGCCGGACGCCTAGCCAACTACTTCTTATGATGTCGATTTTCTATTACATATTTTGCGTCTTAAGATATATTCCATAATATACTATTAACATAATATATATACTACTAACATATTATTATGCCCTTCACAGTATTAACATTTTAATACACATTATTTATAAAGCCAGCGATTTGAGTAAGAGTTAAATTCACCCAGAAGGCTTTCATCAAATGGCTGTAAAAATAATATAATTTGTTTTCTATATTCAGGTGAAGGTGATTAACGAAGTGAGTATTGGCTAGGCAACAATCGTGTGAAGTGGGCAGTGTGTGTGTTCCTATCGCGTTAAGTGTGTGACTACCGTGTGTCGGCCGCCGCGCCGGTAACAAGTAGTTTCCGTTTCCACACCTACTGGACAGCTCGAACTTGAAATGATTGCTACACTTTTATTCACGTAACTCGTCATGTTTGTTGAATTAGAGGCAACAGATAACAGTTGTTTATATTATGTATCAGGTTTAATGTACATAATTGTATTACATTGCTGTTAATCTTTCTTTACATAACTTGTTGATTATTACGATAGTTACATTTTAAAATATTGGCGTCCATAATAAAATTTTATGAAATTCAACCCATTTACTGTATGACTGCTGAGTATGGATCTCCTGTTAGAATGAGAAGACAAGGCGACTCAATCTCTCGCTCTAAAAATCTCAAAAAATCTGGGACGAAATACCCTGTCTATATATGTCTATCCCCAAGTGAAGGTCTGTGTCAAGATTCAGTGTGATTTCAGTAGTTGAGCTATCAAAAAGTAACGGATCTGCAAACACTTTCAGATTTATATAATAAAATAAGTCTAAAATAAAAGTTGTGCGTAGGTACACTAATGAACATCTGCAAGTTTTAACCGTAATGTTCTTATCTAGTGTAATTTTAAGTAGAATTGAATTTCTGCTCATTTTATTAGGGAAAACAGTGGCAGTTAGCATATTTCAAGAATATATTTGCACTTTTGAATAGTTATCAGACGATTAAAACTTAGGAGCTTATTTTACATTTGTGACTTCAAGTGAAGTCACATTGACCTGTTACATGTTTTGCCTTTATAATATAGGTAACCACAGATTTAATAATAATGAGGACAAATGAAATCTGATCACACAAGTAAAAACCCAGCCTAAATTATATAACGTACCTATAGTCGAGAACTAGATCGCAATAGGTATTGTTTGTTAATGAAGTGACGAATAAATTATTAACAGCTAAAATCGTGGAACAAACGGTCGCGACGTCAAAGTCAATCTTGCATTCGTCACGGCTTACGAGAGTTCTTGCAAAACTGTTATGTAACACTTCTTTGTTTTAAAAGACATTTGGAGACGCCACTCTTTATCGAATTAATGTGCTTAAAAAAACTTTGCATGCAATATTATTTCATTACTTGCTTGCGACAATCACAGAACTCTTGCGTATTTTTGATATGTTCACTTTTTAGTAAATATGTAGTTTGTTACACAAAGAAGTCCAAATATAAAAAAGTATGGCAACAATTTATTACACGATGACGAAATTGAGCTACTAATCACAGATTGAATTCACGCATACTATAACTTTTGAGCCAGCTATTAACGACTGGTTCCTTATTCTTCGTTCCGTCCATGCCCAATCCAAATGGAGACTTTGGTGAAGTGCGTAAATAATAAAGCCCACGAGTCACAGTCGATGAACCATATCCCAGTACTGCGTATTCTTCTTTCTCGCAAGCATTTGCCTCGAAATGCTTCCAACTTTGACATCGTGTTCCCACGAAAGACTTTGGTGATGTTATACTTTCTGTGTAAACTTGAGCTGCTCGTAGATGACTGCAGCTAGGCATAAAACAGCCCGGCTGATTTGGCCCTCCACCGTTAATGTAAAAATCAGCATGTCCTAAAGGTTCGATGATTCCTTGCAGTAATCGGTTCGAGTGAATTACATCTACATAAGTAGCATCTGACTGATCCAGTCTCTGTCCACTGTAAGCGTATGAGAAGCACGGCCCCGCAGGATCCAGTCCCGTTATGCGGCCCAGCTTGTGTGCCTTAAATTGTTGAAAGTATTTGCCGGCCCAACCTGCGACGTGCGCGCCAAGGCTGATCCCCAATAGATGAAAATCTTCAGCATTAGCTCCAAAATGTTCCAGGTTGGCCAAAAGGTTTGCAAGTCTTTTGCCAATCAGACGAGAGTTGTGGGCTGATAAAATATATCCTTGTTTGTTCATTTCTTCTGCGTCAAGCAAAAGCACGTTAAACATTTTCTTATCATTGTATGCATTGGCCAAATCCAACGGTACTGCAGATTGTGAACTGTCCTTATATCCATGGATAATAATTTTTGTTTGTTTGGTTATGTCAAATATTCCAGGTTTGGTTAAGTTTACAAATGCTTCATTAATTGGAAAAGTTCGAATCGTACCCCCGTCCAGTTGTATGACCTTCATCGTCTTTATTAAATCATTATGGTCAGTCATAGAATTGTAGCGTAAATCCATTATCGCCCTGCCTGCGAAAAAAAAAGAACATTAATTATGTGCATAAGTTAAAATAAAACAAAGGCTTAAAAATTCAGCCGTATTAATTAACCTATTAGCGCGCATAAATTACAGAGGTAAAGGACATCCACTCACATGCACTGGACATTTTGGCGTATACGGACTCGGCGAAAGAGAGGTCAGGTTCGCCGCGGCGTGCACTAGTCGCGGAGATGCCGAGCGCCGCGGCCACGTAGTACACGGCGACCACCAGCGGTACTAGAACGCTGTAGTGGTGCATGGCACGAGCCCTCCGCCGCTAACACGGTCACTGTGTCACTGTCCGCCAAGAGAGAAAGGTCCGTTTCGCACAAGCAACCTCAAGGGGCGATCGCATTGGAGGGGGTTATCTGGTGCGAATTACGAGCACTGCACTCACTGTCAGAAGGCCACTGACCGCTTTACGTCATTTTTATCATAATTATCTTGTATTGAAGGACAACCTTAGTTCTTGGATAAGAAACTCAACTAGCAGAATGAAATAACTTAGTATATTTTCATATTAGGCATAACTATTATGTTTAACTGATTAATTAATGCTTTGAAAATTAATCATTTCTTGATTTTAGCAGCAGCGGCAACCTTCGCCACATCGAATAACGAGTGAATTATTATGTTGCTTTTCGCTTACGCAATTATATTTTTACATTATTACTACGTTCAGGTTTTAAAATGTTAATATATATTAGTATATTAAATAATGTAATAGTACTAAAATATTGAATTTGTAAAAACAAACTTCTATTTAACTATTCAATGACAGAAATTTACGCAGATTAAATAATGTATATGTAAAAAAGGTCTCATCAGATGTGTACAAACTTTTCGCAACTCATTTGCATTCTAATATTCGACATGAATATAAAATGATCGATAATATTTGGAGTATCCCAGGCCGTTTGTTCAAATAATGTCTGTGTAGTTTTAATTAATGATCTTGTAATGATAATAATTTATAGTTTTATTTTATTAAAACGATGCCTCACACTAGGATTTCCTCCTTTATCGTGGGTGCATTTACAAACTCAGACTTTCACATACTCAAACACCCAGACCCGGAAAAACTGCCAGTAGGTCATACAAATGAACAACAATAGTTCGATTTAATGTAGTTGTAGCTATAGAGATGTTTTATCTGTGGTATGCCAATATTTGGTGATATTCGCTGGTTAGCTTTAATTTATCTTAAACCCCACTTAGTAATGATAGATTTCAGAAATAAAAATCTCCTCCTCCGGATCCTAAAAAGCGAAGGTTATTATTGTGGTGTGATTGAATTACAAAGCATAGAAACGTTCACCAACATACCCATAACATTAGTAAGTTGGTCGTGTGTAACATAACCGAATGGTCCGGAAAAGCATCCACTAGCTCTCTTCTCGGAGGTTTCAACCAAAATACGTCCACATTGATATATGATATAAGTAAAGGACCTTGAAATTAATTTCTGCAAGGCATTTTCTGTTAATAAATTTTGTAATAATTCGCCCGACTGTCAAAAGTCTGTAAATGCAACGCCTTTTTATTCTCTAATAGCAACGTGCTACAAACAAAAATCTATTTTTGCAATCTATAGCCATCCGTTGTACTTATGGCAATATTCCCTAACGGCCATTCATCGTGATGCTTATTGGGATATCCACGTTTGGTAATCGACGTTTACAGGCTGCTAAGAAAGATATAGATATCACTTTAAGATATTTAAACGAAAGTTTTCCGATCCTTAACGTTCTAAGCACATGTACTTTGAAAACGTTATAAAAAATAAATATAAAAAATAAAAAAAGCCTTTTATTTCTTGCTAAAACATGAAAAAATAATATTGAATAGAAATGTGACAGCTCTCAACGGAAGGTAAAGGCCTCCTCCAGAGATGACCAATGTTCTCTGTCCTTTGCTACTTGCATCCAGTGGGTGCCTGCTATCTTTATGACCTCGTCCGCCCATCGCGCGTTTGGTCTGCCCCTTTTTCTATGGCCCGATGGTCCTAACCATGATGTAGTCTCTGTTGTCCAGCGATTATTTGTAAGGTGGCTACAATGGCTGCCATTTTAGCTTCTGTGAGTAACTAAGAGTGTCGATCAGTTTTCTGTCTTTCACTTCACTTTTAACTTCACTCTACTCGTACTGTTGTCGTAGATGTTTTTTAAGACTTGTATGTAATCCAGTGCCACTTCTTGAGAAAGTAGAGCTTCCCAAATTGATGAATGAAGTAGACTATCGAAGGCTTTTTGGTGATCTATAAAAACAGCGTAAAGTGGTCGGTTGAACTCTTGGAATTTTTCTATTATCATCTCTAGCGAGTGAATATGGTCAACTGTCGAAAAACCTCGTCTGAAGCCCGCCTGTTCTACGGGTTGGAATTTTTCTGTGGTTTCTTTTATTTTTTTCTCTATTATGGAAGAAAAAAGTTTGTAGATTGAAGGTAGCAGGCTGATTGAAAACATTATATAGGTACTTATTTCTTAAGATTCAATATTACTAATTATGCCTTTTTTATAGTACGGAAAATCTTCACAGACTATGGCAGTATGTCGGACTCATACCGACTAAAAACCGTACTTGCCTACACTTGCCCTATTGTCATGGCCATGGGATCCATGAGATTCGCCACGACTATTACAGGACCAATTATGCTCAGCCATATTATCAATATGTAATAAAAAATATCGCCTAAAAGAATAAAAATAGCGGCGAAGGAATTTTTATGTTGGGTAATGACTTGACAAAGTAACATAAAACTGCTATATTAACATATTTAAGAATTAGGGTGAAAGGTAATAGGAATTAGGTACCTAATAATAACCTCATCATTGTACTTATGGAACCAGAAATGTCGGTTTTGATAGTCAATCTATGTACATATTATATATGAGTACTAGCGACCCGGCCCCGCTTCGCACGGGTGCAATATACATGTATTATACATATAAACCTTCCTCTTCAAACACTCTATCTATTAAAAAAACCGCATCAAAATCCGTTGCGTAGTTTTAAAGATTTAAGCATACATAGGGATATAGGGACAGAAAAAGCGACTTTGTTTTATACAATGTAGTGATTATATGATTATTATGAGTTCAACCGTCCATAGTGTTGGCTAGTTGCAAAAATGAAGTTTACGATGTTAAGGAAAAGTTATTAAAATATAATATAAAAGTTATTGATGTTAATCAGTTCGTGACGAATATTATTGTCATTATTAAGATATTTATCGTCATTCTCTGAGCCTTTTCCCAATTATGTTGGGGCCCGCTTTCAGTCTAACCAGACACTATTTTGAAGCGACTGCCATCAGACTAGACTCAGAGGTGTTCGTATGACAACCGGGAACGATGACTTTTCGTGCTCAGACAAAGAGGGACTCGAAATCTTAAGTTAGGGTATTCACAGACTAACCGCGGCTAGCGTAGCTTAACCTTGTAGATCGGGTGATCAGTGTTTTTATTAATAATAAAAATGTTATTACCAAGTATACTTTACTAAAGATTTCAGTGAGCAGCCTATTCTAACCGATTATCGCTCCTTAGGAATAAAATACAAAGTTCCGTTTCGTTCCGTTTAGTTACAAAAATGTGATCAATTAATATAAAATTAGGTATAATAATAATTTATTAGCTACGCATGAAGATTAAAATTCATAGCAATTAATATACATACTTAATAAAGGATTTGCGTACTAAAATATATTTGGTATTAATAGTTGTCATTAGTAGTTGTCATTAATAGTTGGAATGTTTTAGGATAATTATATCCTCCCGCAATTATAACCGACCATAAGCTACGTATAGATACGCTTACAGTATTATGACTATATATGGGTAGACTTAGGCGTTATGTTGATTAATATAATTGGCCGGGCAACTACTTTGTTCGAAAGATAAGGTGCCTTAACAGTTATGATCCAACACTAGCGGTATTCCCGACTGAGCAGATGCCGTGTGTAGGTACGTAATTCCCTAGCCACTGTAAAGGGAATTATATGATAATCACAACTAGTAGCTACGTGTTTGTGGCCTCTGCTCTCCTGGTGCTAATTCATTAGGGAATTAGGGTATGATTTAAAATAACATTAAGTTAAGTTTATCGCGGCTTATAAACCTTTTTTGACCCGACATTTTAAACCTTCAGCGGGGTCGAATTTTCAGCTCCGCGATCTTGTCGCAGCGATCGTGGGTATACTTACTCTAGCTTCCGGCCGTAATTTGATCCATGGTCAGGACCGAGCGTGCGTGGGAAGCTGCCGCCGCCTCCTATTGCGACCAAATGATGCTTGCATAAGAGGCGGCGGAAAGGGTCAGAAAAGCATTCACCTTTCTTCTTCATGAACTGTGGCCTGAGGCCAGCGACGGTTGTACCACAGCTTATAATATCTCTTTCTTTCTTTCTATAACGGTCCTGACGAATGTCACAGATCCCATGGCCATGACTTTAAGGCAAAAGAAAGCAAGTGCGGTATTTAGTCGGTAGAAGTCCAACATACTATGCCGCCTCCCTAGGTGGCAGATAATCCATGAGAGTTTCCCGTACCATAGAAAAAAGATTGAATTTTTAATTATCGAAGGTAGAATGAATTCAATTTGAAAATTAAATTATCCTCAAGATGATTTTAAAGTTTGCCATTAATTGTTCTCTAATTAGAGCTAGCAGACCAGCGGTTCTTCTGACCAATTATGAGATCTTATCGCCTAAAATATACATTAAAACATTTTTCATTAAGGTTCCCACATAAAGATTATTTTGTCTGACATTTTCATGTAATTGAATATTAACGTCTCTAATAATTGTTAGAGAAAAGTTCTATAGGAATAAGATATAATTATGTAATTATTACAAATGTTTCCGTCTCTTAAAAGGTCAACGCGTAGGAAAATGAGTTTGAATTCACCACCCTGCCCAGAGGTCACAGACAATTTTTACATGCACGGCACACTGACTGAAGTGTTAATCTGACGGCTCGATTGGTGCTGTTAGTGGTATCGATCCTCGATACTTAACGTATGAAGAAAAATATATTTACTATTTAGCATATCCTTAAATGGCATTGAAATACGAATCCATGCTTCAATGAGTTGACAGACACTAATGAGTGTCCGTTTACAATCAACACACACACGCATCGATCACGCTAGTACCGCGCGGTACATAATGGAAATGCCATAAGCATTATCTTTATTAACAGATAAATTTTTAAGGTATTTTTGTATTCTAATATATTTTTGCTTCATTTAAATGCATGCGAGACTTGTTTTGCCTGATGGAAAGCACAAAGGGAACACGTAATTCATGTAAATTCGGGGTTCTGCTCATACATGAGCATTTCTCATTTAATAATAATATAATACTTAATATTGTTGGACAACTTTACACAGCACCATCTAGTCGCAAACTAAGCGGAGCTTATACTATGGGTACTAGACAATGGATATAATACATATATACTTTTTTTACATACTTACTTATAATACATAAGAAATACCCAGATAAAGTCCGACACTGTTTGGCGAAAGCCTGACATGTATTATATATTACATTCATATGTATTCGGGCTAACTAACCAGGCATATTATAAACTAGATCTTGCCATTAAGCTTCCAGGATTGTATTAACTGTCAAAACACGCGTTTCGTCCCATCAGCATTTAGGGGAGTAGGTTAGTAGTCTTAACCATCCTCTCGTAGGCAAAATAACTCAGCTCAAAATACAGCTGAACAGATTCTATTCAAATTTGGTATTATATACCTACTGAGATACCTCCTTCCTGTGAATACGAGTATATATACCGGAAACTACAACTACCTATCTAATCTCTTATGAATTGATGACGCAATAAAACAATAATGATTACTCACTGTTTTATTACAACCACAACTAAGTTAACTTTTATAACTTACTATCTACGTCGTTAGTCTAGTGTTCCTAATCGCGATTGAATCGGGGTCCTGAGTTTGAATCCAAGGTCGAGCAGTGTTATTGGGTTTTTCAATTAAATTCTCAGTAGCAGCTCGGAGTTTGCATGGCAATAGGCTCACCCCCTGTGCAACGGTCATGGTAACCTCTCTCCGTTCCCGAGAATAAGCAACTCGCACTAACAATCATAAATAGGCAATAGGTTCATCACTTATTTCATGGGACCTAAACATACCGGCGAACTGTGGAAGTACATTGGTACACCTCTGCCTAACTCTGCGGCGAATATACGCAAACACAAACGCTCAGGTTCATCACATAAATATTTGTGTTCTGTGGGAATCGAACCCACGACCTCATGATCAGCAGTCCGATACGCAAACCACTAGACCACAGACGTCATACGACATAATTACAAATTAATTGTATTGTCCTCATGAACTATTCAGATTTAGATTGTAAACCAAGATGAACACTGTCATCATGTTTTTTTTTTAAAGTGTCTATGGAGTTTGTTGCCGGTTCTTCTCCATAAGACCAATTTTTGGAACCGTGCAACTAGTTTTGACTTTTCAAAAGTGCCGTAATGGTCTAATTGAAATAAAATGTTTGACTTTGATAACAAACAAACTCGTGCTGGTGCACGAGTGCCTCTTCGACGCATTGTGGAGACATAATAATATAACGCACACCTTATCGACTTGGATATTTTCACACTTTCACATTGGCAGTTTAAAAATTTGGCAATAGAAATTTTAAATCAAAATTAAATAGTTAAATAACTACCTTACTTAAATACCTACGAGTACTCACTTTTCTGTTTTCACTATTCTATATATATTATTTCGCGGACATTGGTGTGGGTTACACGTTTACTTTGTTTTAGGCTAATCCTGTCATATTGTAATTGTAATGGGTAACTGTTCTATGTCCCAATAAAGTAAAATAAAATAAAAATAAAAACAAATGTATTTCTACAAAGAGGTCAGGTGCGCTGTACCTAGTCGTCACCGGTGCGTGTGTATGACAGGATGTATGAATGTGCATGCACATTCATACATCCTGAGCAAAATAAGTATGCAAGAATAGTTGCAGGTGGCATTCTTTAGTTTTTGTCTACCCCTATGGCAAACAGGCGAAATGTATGTATGTATGAAGTTATATTAACTAAGAATTTAAACATGCTTCAATATATTATGGTTATATCTATAAGGCAAAACATAGCTTACCCAGTTGTGTCATTAAAGGCTTACAATCTTTACAGGTGATTTTATAAAATGTATCTTTCTCATTTCGATTTATTAATATTGGGATCATTCCATAAAACTGCTTTTTTACGAGTATTCCGAATAACTGTTAATATAATATTATCATCATGATAATAGAAATTTCAATTACTATAAAATAATACAGATTTATTAATACTCGCTTCAATGTTACATAGTTATGTAAATATTTTAAAACTCATAATTTAGGAAAGTCTATGTAAATTATAATCCCAAGAAGCTTCATTAAGTGGTTAATTTAAACAGAATATATGACACCTTATGCTTCTGGTTTAATCTTACTAACACAATACCATAACTTATGAACTTAATATGTCCCATCATATAATATATAGCGTTCCTAACATTGTAGGTGTTGTTTGCTCAGATTACCATCTCTTCATGTAAAACCCGCATGTTTACACTGAAAGCAAGACTTAGTAAAATTAACTAACGTTATCTTTTAGGTACTATTAACTTTTTGAAGTCTTTATATTATGCTAAAAAACAATATTTATAAAAATAATATAATTATTATTATTAAAACCTGTATACTGATTTAGACATAAGTAATGAATTTTTGGAGTGAAGAACACTTTCTACAAACCAATTATGATTCATTTGTAGTTTCATATTCGTATTACTCAGTTTAAAACATGTTGTAATTTTATTTAAGAAGAATAATTCGACCGTGGACCGGATCTGAACCGGCTCAAACTAGAACCAGTTCACCGGATGTTTTAGCCAACTAAGCTATCGAAGTTTTGCCATAATCATCATTATCATCTCACAGCCTGACTTCACCCACTGTTGGATAAGGCCTTCCTGAGTTTGTCCCATCCATCATGGTCCTGTACTACAAAGAGGTTCTGCCAGCTATAACGAATTTATCTTCCGTAGTGTCTTCTCTTCCTACCTACAGTTATTCTAACTCTACATAAACATGGCGTTACGGAACAAGCACGGGCATTGGCAATTCATATAGAAATCATGTCTAAAGATCTATTAGTTTATACTTTTTTAGTTATAACTAAATTGTTTAACTTACCTAGATACAATATATGTCATGTATTTATTTTTACGTTGGCGTTGCTTACATCTTATATGTTATAATAAAGCTTGAAAATACAGTTGAAAATCCCTTACGCCCACTTCATTATTAAGATTCACGATGATGTACGTCTTTGTACACAAGTATATTAAGTGTTTTATCATCACGCCTCTTTTCCCCGAGGGTTAGGCTCATGTATACTATGATTTCATCGTTCAGTGCTCTGTTTTAAATAGCAAATGTAATAGGAGCTTATTGCCTAGAATTGGGCCAAAGAACCGGATTATAACCTACCATAAAATCCCCAAACACCAAAACTTAGAAAAAAAACCTGGAAATCAAACCCCTATAATAATCCCCATAACATTAACAAGACAGATACATTATATTATATACAAGCACCATAAAATACTGATACTTAATATACTCACAATAGTAATATTAAAGTACCTAGCTGCAATATTTTTATTTATTAGGATATATACTTTGTATTTTTCCTAGGAACGATTAGAACAACACGAAGTTGAAGGGCTGTATAATCTACAGTCCTTCAACCTCATATGCACCTACTAACAGACACGACTTTCAATATGTAAGTATTTCTAGTTTATGGCATTGATATTCTGTAACCTCAATATGTTTCTATAATATTTTGTTCCAGATTGATATCCTATACAATATTTTTTACTAACAGAATTAATAAATAACAGACTTTTCCGACCCGAACCGACAGATTTCAACGTCAGACATAACATGTAACAATTTTCTCAGAGGCGTCGTTTACGTTTGAGCCTAAAATCTAACAGTATTAAAATTAAATGTTGTATAAAATACACGTGCTAGAATCTTAAATAATATAGCCAAAATATATATACTATGTAATTGTTTTAGATGGTTCCATTTGCAAGTAATTCTTCAATAAGGTATTTAAACTATAGCAATCATCTATGAACGCTTACAATTTAACAAAGTGTCGTTATTTGCTATAAACGGTGCAGAAATTTACTATCACAACAATGTAACATAAACACAGTGAATTGAAAGAACTGACCACTAGTTTTTGCCATTCCTATTTTAAAATAATGCCATTTTTTATGCCCTGAACTTGGAGTAGTCGTTTCAACTTGAAATAGTATAAATCCTGATAGTATTATCTATTAGTTTGCATTATCATTGAAGTTAATGTAGTCATCATCTTCTTTTTTTCCTCCTGTGGCAACACTAAAGATAACAGCTGATTTAAATTTGTCTCCGTATTTATAAATATAAAATAGCAATTAAGTCATAAAATTAGGCTCAATTGCAATTGTTCATAAGTATTAGGGGCAATAAATGTAATTTCTGCCGTAAATCAATATAATCAGTGGTAAATAAGTGCGAAAATCTAGTGTGTGTGTAATCAGTTACCGGCACAACATTTGTAAATTGTCATCCCGAAATCAGGTACAAATTTACGAAATAATTACTTTAATTAAAAAACTATGTCGGGGTCGGCATCCTGTCTAACCGGATGCGGCTGATAATCAGTATGTATTTATACTAAGCGACTGCCATCAGACCTCCGCAACCTAATTTTCTAGTAATAATGATATCCTGAGGAGAGACTGGTTGTCAGACTTGTTACGTTTCTGACTACCACTAAGGAGCAGGCCTCTAATTAATTAGGGATGAACACAAATCAACAAATTTCTTTGACGATGAGCGTCGCATTTAAAAATTTGAGCTGTTTTCGTTTGAATATTTATGTCGTGGGCCGATCATAAGATTGGTCACATCGTGATATGCCTGGACACATCGTGATACAATCGTTATCAATCATTTGGTTTAGGTTAGGTTAAGACTGCGACCAGCGAAAGAAAATATTTTTATTCGAATGAAAAGATCCGTCTGACTTATTACTGGGCACATCGCGAGATGGCCGGCCGAATCACTATGTGCCGGCGTTTCAAAAAGTACCCAACCATATCGTGATCAGGCCAATCCAACGATCAGCCCACGACATATTACGAATCATCAAATTCATATAACATGACTCCAGACTTATTCTTGATATAGAAAGGTACATTAACTACCTCCCTAACAGTAATAATTTATTTTGTGGATTTCTTCGTTTGAGGAAATAATAATTGGTTGAATTTTTTTTTTTATTACATAATAATATTATATTATATTACATAATATAAAAACATTTAAATTAAATATAAACATACCATCACGCCTGTATTTCCCGAAGGGTTAGGCAGAGGTGTACTAATGTACACCCACATTTCGCCGGTATGTTTAGGTCCCATGTAATAGGGGGCGAGCCTATTGCCATTAACCGGGCACAATTAATCCAGACTCCGAGCTGCTACTGAGAATTTCATAGAAAAACCCAATAACACTTTGCTCGACCTGGGGATCGAACCCAGGACCTCTAGCGTAGCAGTAGCGCTTAGGACCACTAGACTAATGAGACATTTAAATTACTTTTAGATTAAGATAATTTAACTAGATATTACAAAGTATAAATTAGGTATAATACAATACGTAAGCCCCTACTCACGTGAAATAGGGCCATATAATAAAATATAAAATAATCACAAGACTGTGATATTACAGTGACAGAAAGAACGATGCTACGAAACAGTGCGTAGCGGGCTACGAACAACTCCGCGTAGGCCACTGCTACGAACCGTAGTGGATAACAGCTTGGCAAACGGATTACGGCAATAAGTTTATAAGAATCAAGGGTGATGATTAATGGATGACTTCCAACCGGATTATTTAACTTTAACTAAAAAAAATGTGTTAATGCCGATTGAATAATACTGCTAATTTTAGTATGATGGTATCAATGTAGTCAATTTTATGAAATAATCCCTTAGTTATGGTGTCATAGTATGACACCATAACTAAGGCGAAGAGGTGAGCTATTCGCTAAACAACGCGCCCGCGAATAACACTTGGTATCAAACATGACACTAAGAGAAAATACATGACAATAACAGAAAAGATGTACTTATTTCATTCAGTCATTTACAAACGGTAACTAGAAAAAAACTCACCCGCAAGATAAGAAATAAAATTGTTAAATTAAATTATATTAGAGCCTCTTGGGCACTGATACCTTCATAGATTGCCGCATAATATAAGTTAGTACTATTAATAATAATTATATTTGTTAACTGAGAAAAATAACGGAAATAGTGTACCTGACATACAGGAATAACATATTATTATATACATATCATACCAATATTATTTTAAAGTAATTAATATTTTCATAACTCATGCGTTTAAATATTAATGAATGAGTGTCTTAGTATTGTTGCTTTGATATGAATTTCGTTATAGGTATACCTAGATAACCTTATACAAAGACTCAAGTCGATACCTGCCGACTCAAACCGGATTTAATAAAGCAAAATTTAAAAAAAAAGACCAATCCTTTCTGTGCAAGTTTTTCATTCATTGAGAATTCGATCTAGCATTATTATAGCTTTTTATATGAAGCTGTAAACACTATTATGAGTGAAACCGTGGGAGGAGAAATAAAGAGCACCATGACAAGCAAATTTTATTGTTATGTACCAATAGAGAACCGAGGTTTCGAAGAAAGCTATCCCATAACTTGACTCACAAACATGTGACTCACTCTCGACCATAAAGTTCACGGATTTTTTCTGATTCCACAAAAGTCAGCTACCTACTCATTCTAAGTCTAAGATTTATTATGACTAGCTATAAAAATATAGTAAATAGTATTTATTATTTAAATTTAAAAAGTAATAAGTGTTTTTCTAAGGCTATGCTGGCGCACGTCTAAATTCTAAAAAGCACAAGCCTAACACACAACACTTAAAACTATTACATAATTAAGTACCGATGTGGTGAAATCCCTCTACTCTTCTCTTCAATGAGCCTGAACCATATAACCCAGCCCTTTACCAATATAAACAGAAAACAATCAGCTTATTGACAAAACTGATATAAATAGAACAGAATAGATGTTGTGTAAACATCAACCTTTGACACTTCGATAGACGAGTAATGTGTGACGATTTACCATGAACTACCAGTTGAAAAATATGTCACCCATCGATCGAATTGGAATAAAATAAATTACATATTCCAAATTGCGATTTTATGGGAAAAAATATTTAGTGTGATATTATGTGATGTAAAGATTGTGGGGTAAATGGCGTGACGGCAAGCCCGAGCCGTGGGCGGGCGGGCTGCGCGGCCTGCCGGCGGCGCGCCGCCTCCAGTAGCTGTCCGCCGCCGCGCCAGTCGCACGTCCGCGCCGTGGCCTGCTCCCGAGCGCTCGCCCTGCGCCCAGCGCCGCACCGCACCGCACCGCGCCGTGCCGCAACCCACGCCGGCACAACAAACTTGAGCACCGTGCCCTTGTTATACTATGTGCTTCTAATTGTTCACCACAACGAGGACGCACGCAAGGATCGCACTGACAACAAGTAAGTTTACGCCGCTTCTTTAACGCTCACATTGCCTGAAAAAACTGTTAATATAAACAGGTGCTTTATTTGCTTTTTAAGTTTGCCTTTTTATTATTTATTATTTACTGAACTTTATAATAGATTATTATTATTCTTATCTAACTTCATGTTGGATAAATAAATAAATAAATATTTGGGACATTTTATACAGCCCGATCTAGTCAAACTAACTAACTAAGCAGAGCTTGTACTATGGGTACTAAAAATATGCTTTTCCTTGTGAATATATACTATATAATACTATAATATATAAGAAACTAATATTTCAAAGAGACAAAATAACTGATGGAAGTGATTATTAATTGTATTTAAGGTTTTTATTATTATTTGCTTTCTATTTTAGCATGCCAAAATGGAAATATCCTTGCCTTTTATTATCATACAATGAAACATTCAAAGAATAACGACTTGTGCCTTTGCATGTCTTCGATATTGTACGTAAATTAACTGATCTGAAGAGAACTTTTTGTACAAGAGCATAAAAAAGTCAGTAAAATTAGAATTCAAGCCAGACCCTCTAACTTAAAAGTTTGAGGGAAAACCACGTTATTGACAAATTAGTCAAGTTTCAAGTTGAGTTGGATAAGTTTTAAAGTCATAAATATATATAGGATTTTTGTTACCGCCTATTATAGATCTAGATGGAGCAGTACCTACTGTCCTTAATGTTCGGGAAATAAAAGCAATGAAAAGACCTAAAATCAAAAATGAAGCCGACGGCGACTTCTGAAGGTTAAAATTAAAGTTTATTATAAAAATGAAAAATTAACATGCACAGCTTAAATGTTAACAACGGCTGTCTAAGGTGGTACATACAGTAGACAAAAGAAAGCTTTTAAAACCGCCTTCAAAAGAGGTGGAGTTTCTTAATTCGTCTGTTTTTTTTTGTGTATGTTACCGACGCCCTGTCTTCGCAGATCATGAATCCATTTCGATGGTACTTTTTTATCTGAATATTAAAGTTCCTTGTTGGTTTCACATACATTTAGTTGGTGTGTGCAGATATACCACAAAATGCTTGAAATCAGTTTTTTTCCTAAAATATTGATTATTTCAAACTAGCGGTTACACCTGCATCCTAAGGGTCTTTTTGAAACAAACGGTAGCCTATGTTTTTCTCCAATGTCTAATCTTTCTCTGTACCAAATTTCATCAAAATCGGTTCAGCGGTTTAGGCGTGAAGCCCTAGCAGACAGGCAGACTGAGTTACTTTCGCATGTATAATACTAGTAGGGAGTAGGGATTGAAGCTTGTGACTAATTAAACTATATAATAATACTGATTAGCACATTTCTGTAGGTACTCCCTAAAATTATTATATTCTCCAACTGGCTATACTTATTCTATGTTAATATTCATGAATGAATATGGGACGAAACGGCTTTTTTTTTGTTGAGAGAAAACAAATATATAGCTGTAATAAAACTCTGCTGAAGGTCCCAGGTGTAGGGAATATTCGAATAACAACAGAACCCTAAAAATTGATTTGTATTTCGTTTTGAGAAAATTGAATGAAACGCAATTTTATGGTTAGTTTTTCCGTCAGATTGATGTTGACATCACGAGCACGAAATGCGATTCGTAAATACTCGTGTAAATTACTTCATGTACTTGTTATAATATAAGATGAAGAAACGATTGACGGGGTAGGTCAAGAGCAACATTTAAGAATAAATAATTATTGTAAGAATGACACGTCACGTTTTGAAATACAAGTACATGAAGTAAATATGGCTATACACACAATAGGTAAAACAACAGTCTTCAACAGTCGACAAGGTGTCAACTGAGAAGAAATGAAAGCGGTACAGCACGATCTATTCACTAGCCAGGCTTTATGGTAGCCGAGGCTATGAATTTCAGTTTATAAGCAAAGCTTTGCGAGACCAGATAACATGTTACTTAGTTGCGATAGATTTTTTTGTCACAGACGTTTTCCTGTTCAGTGAACATTGTTTTCATTCATTCGAGTCAATTATTATTTCCATTCGAGGCCGGTTTTGATATTGGTATGACGAATTTTATAGACGTCAGGTTAAAGAGATGTCCGAAGATACGACCGCTCGAGCTCTCTGTCTCGAGTTCAACTTCAAACCCAACGGACAATCTATGTAGGATTCTCAATTAAAGTATTGAGTGTAACTATGTTTTCATAAAACATAAATTTATCCCGGTATTACAAAATTATTTCAAGTAGTAGATAGGCAGCTTGTATTTATGAGTACCTTTCTTTATAAAACGTTAGATACGCTTACTTAGACATTTGAAGTCAGTTGAATTATTTGGGCGACATAAAATCAATATAATATATATTTATTTATTTATTTTATTTAACTTTTAACATTTACCGGTACTCAAGATAATTGCCGAAGATGAAATATTGCACATTTCAGTATGATAGCTTTGGAGATAAGTTAAACACCCTTTTATTGTAAGTCTATCCATGTAGAGATGACGTCATATTTACGTAGGTACGTATGTACCTACTAAGGTCCTGAAATTAAAAGTATGGTTCGTTAGTGTTTCATTCATGTTAAGCAACACAATGAATGGGCCGACGGTCACAGTAACAAATGACTCCTTTACTCCGCTACTTTTGTCCCAGTATTATTATGGGGATGTGTTTTCAAGCTATTAAAGGCCAGCCTCGGTAGGCACGTTCTTCATTTATAATAACAGTAGGTACCACTCTTATAACTTCAGCCATATTACACCCACATAAAATGTTATCGCATTACGTTTTAATTAAATAAGATTTAATATAGCGAATATCTTAAGGTGTGCTTGTTGTTAAGACTTCACGGGAACGTAAACTGCCCACGGTCTATAATTATTGCTCTCTTATTGCAGATAATCTTGTAAGGTATGGCTGACTGAGTGAGGTTTATTACCAATGTATTATTCCCGCTGAGACTAAACTCTTTATGCTTTTTATTAAAACGAAGATTATAAGGAGCATGTTTTACGAGTAGTCTAAAAGTTCAAAATAATGTATGCAAATATAGTTTTTTAATAACATTTTTGATCATTATTTACGTGTAATAATTATAATAACAATATCCTCCTACTTAAAGTAATGAAGCCTGACTTTTACAAAAGCCCCCTACTTAATTACAATCTCTTAAACTATCTTTGAAATTAAATTTTGATGCTTAGTCAGTGCAATTCATTTTAAATATATCAAAACTGAGAATGAAGAGTAAATTTGGAAATTTGATTTAACTCGGCCGTAATGAAAGTAAAATGAAACTTTCGTGATTAATTTATCTTCTCTTTAATGCTGTTCGATGAAAGAAAAGCAAAATTGAGTCTTAAAATTATAACAGTCGTAAAATGTACCTACATTTCCTCAGTTTCATTTGGGAAAAATAGATGACAAAAATATATTCTAAGAATATTTTTTCGAAGTTATACTTTTTCGAAATGCACTTTAATAAGTTTGTTTAGGTTAAATATTGTCAGCATTTTTATTTTAAGAAACAGAACATAGACCTCAGTCAATACACAGGCGGGCTACATAGTAATCGCGTTTCCGCTGATTTCTTCGCTTTTTATTTCTAAGATTTAGTACGACATTTTTTTGGAAAAATGCAAAATCCGTGCTTCGTACAAAATTGGATTTATGTTATTTAACAAGCTTTATCCGTGATTGCGTATTTGATGTAGAATTAAGGAAAAATTAAATATAAATATTTAATGTTATTGCTACTGGCAAGATTCGTGTATTGGCCTTTTATCTTTGTATTCAACGTGTATGTTTTAATTCGTGTATTTATAAAAGTAAGATATTTCTTTTCTATGTTCACATTATCATTTTGATGAAAATGTTAAGGGCAACCAATTCTCAAGGAGACTGTAACTTCATTCGAGTGAAGAATCTCCTTGACATAGTAAGATTTTACGTGCAGAATGTCTAAATTAGAATACGTGCTTATTAATAAATTAAATAAACTTCTACAGTAAATACCATAAAAGTAAAATACATCTTATTTATTATAATATGTAAAGGCGTAATAGCACTCACTCACTTACTAACTGACGACTTACTTATCACGAAATCTCCGAGGCTATAAAGCGATCACTTATACTTGGCAGGTAGGATGTAAGCATCCGCTAAGAAAAGATTCAGGGAAATTCTCACGAGATTGGGGAAGACGAGATCAATGCGGGTTACATCGCGGGAAAACGTAAAGAATAATTGGCTGTAAATTTCACAAGAAAATTTAACTGACAGGAGACGTACTGGCAGTTTTAAACTTAACCTAAATCGTCGTTGTCTCTAAGCGTCCAGTGACGCTGTTTGTCTAATTTAACACAACAGTGAATTCCCAAGGATGTTTTCCATTTCGTCCAAACACGAATTTACATATGTTACCCATGTTTGTTGTTTCTATCAAGCGGGGACCGTTTCGTTTCCGGGTCTAGGATGTCTTCGAACTCTTCTCTTATTTTCGTACAATTTTGTTACAACTTGACAATTACAAATTGTCTCATTAGCCCAGTGGTCGTAAGCGCGACTGCTGTGCTAGAGTTCCTGGATTTGATTCTCGGGTCGAGCTAATTATTGGATTTTCCTTTGAAATCCTCAGTAGCAGCTCACAGTTTGGATTTGTGCCCGGTTAATAGTTCGTCTCCTATTACATGGGACTGTGGTTGTACATAAGTACATCTCTACATAACGTGGATGATGCTTTGTTATGTTAATGTTTTATTTATTAATAAGGTATATCAACAATATACATACGATACATTTTTTTTTAATTCATGACTGAGACAGAGATCTTGTATGTATATCTCTAACAGATGTACACAACATTCACTGCATGTAAACATAAACCAAAAAAAAAAATAAAGAAAAGAAAAAGTTAAGAAATGGACGGAATTAAATGGGTACAAAAATAAAATCAACATATTATCGGATAACGTACAAAATAAACATGAAATCATAAAAACACAAATCACAATCGAGAACAAAAAATAAAATTAATCCTAATTTAATTTAAATATATTATGATTATTGTGAAATCAATTTAATGCTTAATTCTACATTGCGCTTAAACTTATTGTAGGGATCGTGAAAAATGACAAAATTGTCCGAGCCTGTTTCCTGGGGTGAGTGTTTACCTACATTGGTTCTGCAGAATAGAATGTGAAATAGTTTAGTGATATGGTATCGCGGTATTCTGGAGGGAACAACGACTTTAATATTATTTACTAATTCATTGCAGTCTACCATTCCATTATGGAGTTTGTGTAAAAATAGAATATCGTGAATTTTGCGACGATTATGGAGAGTATTCATTTTAAAGAAATTCAGTCTATGGTAGTATCCCGGACTACGGTAGGACCCTATGTGAGATTCCAGCCGAGATTTACGCCAGATGTCTGGTAAACGCTCGTTGGACACACTCAATTCTCTGTGATTGTACAGTATATATGGGATTCCACACTTCAGAAGCAAATTCCAGATGACTTTGTACTAGACTATTATAAAGGATTGTTTCTGTCCATATAAGACGAAACTCTTTGGTGTTCCTTTTTATGAATCCTAACATCCGAGCTCCTTTTTTCGCTGCCGCGTTAATATACGAGGTAAAGGTTAGTTTGCTGTCTATAATCACACCCAGATCTCTAATTTCATTGACTTCTTGCAGTATTGTTCCGTTTATGTTGTAGTTCGAGTCTATAGGAGTTCTTCTTTTTGTGTACTTGATGTGATAACATTTTGATTTTATGGTTGGATGTGTCATAATTTTTTTTTACCTTGTACTTCTTTGTAATTCAGTAAAGGAAAACGCTACACAGAAAGTGCAAATAAGAACACTAATTAGCGTATTTGTCTTTAATGAATACTTTTCTCAAGGTGCAAGATAATCCTTTACTACAAGACGTGGAATATGATCCGGTATTTAATTAATTGATAGCTCTAAGGCTGAGTGGGCACTTGAGACGTCAACAGATGACTTTGGTTCTAACGTATTACTGGTAGTCTATTATGAATTCCGGTGCGATTTCTAGTGGTCGCTCACTCCTACTCAGGTAATATGATATAATAGAAAATAAATTTAATAAGGTAGGAAAATATTGAACTTCTCACTGGAGTTATGTACTTCTATGGGTAATTGATGTCATTTAGGCTCAAAATGACTATGAGTACGGTCACAAATGTACACAACATTTGTATATTATCACAATATCAATCACTTCTAAGTACAAAATAATAGTTTTACTAATTTAACAAAGGCATGATGTAATTAATCACTACTGTAGTTGTTGCTCCATTTTATTTGACTCAAAAAATCAATGATGTTTATATTGATATATTACGCATTTTCATTTCAACCAAGACCCGAAAATTAACTATACTAACCTGTTTCCGAAATTAATGTACACCTTATTTACAATAGAATGTTAAATGAACTTAAATGTCTGTCATAATATAATTATAACCGCAAGCGGTAGGTAACACCGAAACAAGCTGCCACATAGAATTTTAAGGTCCTATTAGGGACTTCAAATGCGTGGTTATTTCTACGAAATTTCGGATTGTTATAATGACATGCAAATAACGTGTGTATGAGACAAGCGGGATTGTCGGCAACAAACAACAGCTACTGATCACAAGAGTGGTATATATCTAGACAATTGAATGATTCTGTTTCTTTGTAAATGAGTAAAAGAGAAATAATATTATTTTATTCACTATCCGTGACAGTTTAATTAATAATTTTAAAATTAATTGAAAAGCTATGATGTTATACAGTAGGTTGTTTGCGACGGGCGCCCGCCAGCTACATCGTTGTCGTGGCTTAGTGAGCGCGACGTCTAATAGAGTTTCTGTAACAAACTCGTCCCAAGTGACCAAGAGTGAGGTACTAGAGAGTACTCAGCTAGCTATCGTGGCTACGCCTCCTGTTGTGCGTATAATAACCGCCTTAATGGAATACTTCACTAAGCACGTAAATACTGTTCACAAGGGCTTCAATGGATGCTGTTCGATAACTTCAAAAATATTAATTTTGAATATAGCCACAAATGTTTACAGGTAAATATATATAAATGACACATTGACTTGTCAGAAATTGTGTCATTTAATGTCATTAGTAATGAAAGACTTGGGCACCCGGTATCTACACATTGAAATTTCAACAAACTGAAGTGTGAAACTAAACAATGTCCTAAAAATATATAGATGATACATAAAATTACAAACAATATATCATAGTCCCGCTTATTTGCGACATGCCGCTTTACTGTATAAAGCGGTTGAAAGCGGCATTAGTATAGTTCCAAAATTAAAACGAATCATGAAAAACTCTATAAAAGGTTCAATAGCTTTTGAAACGCATTCATTTGTTCACTATTCTAAAGAGTTCGAGGAAATTCATTTGAACATATTATTTTCAATGTACAAGTGTTTTCTACGTATTACCTGTCTTTGTAATTTTAGTTCTGGGTGATATTGTAGTGAATCAGATGTAAAGATTGAAATAAAACTACTTTTTACGGATTTCATCGCTTTCGATATGTTTATGTGGTCTAGTGGTTCGAGTGTCGGACTGCTGATCTCTGATCATGGGGTCGTGATTCGATTCCCACAGGACACAAATATTTATGTGATAAGTATTTGTCTGGGTGTTTCTTATGTAGGTACCCACTTTACTATAAGACCCACTTTTTGGAACCGAGCAACTAGTTTTGACTTTTCAAAAGTGCTATTATACCTAATGGTCTAATTGAAAAAAAAAAAGGTATTATAAGTACTTATGTATTTACAAAAACAGTACATAAGTATTATATCCATTATCTAGTAGCCATAGTACAAACTTTGCTTAATTTTCAGATTCAATTAAGGCCACTAACGGAAATCTTATGTTCAACTACCGGTTCTTTTTACTAAAATATTAGGTACAGTCTTTGCAAAGACACAGGTTAATAACCTAATATTTCTAGCAAAAAGTTCAACAACGGCAAAGGGAGGCCTAATTACAATAATAAATTGCTTAAATTTGTAACGGGAGTCCAAAAATGAAATAGATACAGATGAACTGAGGTGGTAAAACTCTGCTGCTGAATTCGTCTGGGGTCACATTACCACGTCGCCAACTATTCTGTCGCTAAGCAATAATCTGCTAACACTATTGTGTTCCAGTTTAAGGGTAGGTAATAAGTATAGCCAGTAAAACAAGTGGGCATACAAGACTTAACAACTGATGTGTCAAGATGACAACGCACTACAGTATAGTGATACTATTGTTACTGGCATCTAAAGCCTCCTATTTGAAATCGTTTATCTACTCCATAAAATTCTATCACTTAGACTGACTGACAGACAACACGGGTCTAAAGGCATAAAGGAGTCTTTTATAAAACATATCGTAGATACTTAGTCAGGTTATTTAGATATTCCCACCGGGTAAGGAAAAGCTAGTAGGTAGATTATCTTATAATAAACTTGTACACCGTAACTCGATATCGTTTTCACGCGCAGCACGTTTTACATGGGGTTATTTCATGTTATCTTACGATTTATATTGATAACTATGAAGGTTTCGCCGTGGTGATACTCGTACACTCGTATCGAAGTGTTTTTTCACGTGTCCGCTCAGTATCATTCGATATATTTTTACCACAGCATCATTCGAACCTAACGTAGGACCCGTCTATCATGTGAATCTTGTTGGATAATATAGTACCTAAATTAGATTATGGTTCTCTTCATTTCTGCGTCAGCTTTTTTACTCTTATATTCGGCCAAGTAAAGTAGATTTATGACAGATAAGGATACCTATTTATAACATGTGTCTAACAAGACAGACCGACGAAAATATTCCATTGAATAGGTATCTTCTATTTTTAGACTAAGAGTACATTTTTAAACAGACAACAAATAAAATATTTCATAAAATCAAGCAAGAATTTAAAAAATGGATTCTCGCAGTGATAAACGCAGGCAAAGACACCGCATTAGAGTATCATCTCATTCAATTGCCTACCTTTGTGTGCGCACTCAAGTTACATTATTGTCTTTTATATTTTACTGAAAATACTCAACGGGAGTCAATGAACTTGTTTCATTCATCGCAGTATTGTACCTTCATTCAATGTATGGTCTAAAAAGCTTTAAAGAATTAGCTTGTACATTTTTAGATATCCAACGGTTAATCAAGTTTTAATATTAATGTACATGTTTTAAGATTTAAGATTAAATTATGTCTAAGTATTTATAATGACTAGTTTGTCAATCGCAGACTTAAAGAATATGGCTAATTTAAAAATTAAGTGGTTGCTGTCGCTGTTGAATATTAAGATTTTTCCAATAATCAAATCAGATAGGCTTCCAAAATTTACTTGTATTACCATAATAATTCGGCGCTACTGAAACTACTAAAGTCTACTGGCTTCCTCTTCTCAAAGTACGGTGTGCTGCGAAGGAAATCTTCTGTCAAGTCTTTGTGCAGCGCTGACGTGTTTCAAATCATACAAATTGCTGTGCCAAATGGAGCTTTAACAATGTGTTCTTTGACTAGGTACGCCAGCTGGGTATTGTAGAAAATGAGCCGGATACCGAAGCCCTCAGTGGGTTAAGAGAGACATAATGAAGAAGATTTTTTTCCATCTATATTTATTATTTTAAGTATTTTTTTTTTAATCTGCCAAGAGAAGCTAAATATGTCTGAATTCGGGGAAGAAAACATTCTGGGGAATAAATCGTTAAATTAAAATAAAGATCTTTGGATCTAGGAATCACACCGGTTAGCTGACAACTTTTTTATGTCATCGTCATCATCATTCTCAGCTTGTATTATCCCACTACTGGGTCTGGTGATAAGCCTTCTTTCTTTTATGCCAACCTTCTCTGTCCCTTGCCTCACTCATTCAGTTTGCTCCTACTATATTTTTTATATCATCAGCCCACCTGGTCGCCGGGCGTCTTCCGCTTCGCTTGCCCATTCTAGGGTATACCTACCTCTGTAATAAGCTAACTCCACCTACCATCGTGTCTCCTTGCCAGGTGTGCCGCCCATGTCCACTTTAGTGTAATAAGTAGTATTTTGGTGCGATGTTGGATCGGTTTGTTGCAAACGCGATCCTTTTGTATGTAGAGTGAAGCGATTCTTGTTGTTAATTTTCCAGTTTGAGTACATAAGTACTTAGTATTAATGAAGGGAAATATGTCTATAGAATATAGCCTTCCTTAAACCAGGATCCCAGTGTAATTTAGCACTGATACATCAAACCATAAATACAAGAAACACTATATTATATATGTCTACATAGATATAACTTATGTTTTTTTTTTCAAATTTAATCTATTAAAAAGTTGTAATAAAAATACCGACACGCTACGAAGAGACCTTCGCCGTTACCGTAATCAAAGGAAAATGAAACCAATTTTTTTCGTGTTAAACTGAATTTCGTCATTTGATTTATTCTAACCAAATTTCATTATTTTAAAGAAAGAGCACTCTCCCTAAAAGCGCTATATAGGTATCTATAGAAAAATGAATATTTTCTACCTTTCTATTTTAGCTAAATCTTAATATACTCTCGACCTTTTCTCATTCACAAAATGGCAAATAAAGTAAGACTTACCGTATTTACCTACGAGATGTTTTTACAAGGCTGTCCTCATGTACCTATTTGTACAAGTATATCACATATCATGTTCAGATTTATCTGCTGATTCATACCGAAGGGAACGAATTTTCCGAATACTGGAGATATATTCGTTACGATTTGATCCCGGATGATACGTCAGCAAGTCACGGAAAAAAGAAATCAAATGGTCTCTTGGAAAGTTAGTTCCAAACTTATATTATTAGGAAAATTACAGCAATCACGTATTATTACGCTTCTTTATTTAGGTTGAGGTGACATGCTCGTTGCTAATCCCTTATAACACAACATGGTCTGTAATTGAATAATGGACCTAAACACATGGAGTGCGTGTCCAAGAACATTAGTTTTCGGTTCGGTAATTTATCAAAATGGTTTTTTTTACGGTTTTTAACTACCGCAACATTTTTTAAGTTTTATTTTAAGGAAAAATCTAATGCGATTCTCATCATGACTATTAATTTGTAAAAACACAATACATCGATGAAATAATTATTTATTTATTATTTCTTACAAGCTGATCCAACAGACGCTATTCTGTTCTTTCATACAAAAACCCCATATAAATAAATCCTTTGTAATAGGTACCCATATTCGCAATAAATAAATGAATTTGAGATTTTTACTTGTACAAATGTGTGTATGCTCACATTCTGAAATAAATAATAATAATAAATAAATATTCTTGGACAATTTTACACAGCACCATCTAGTCCCAAACTAAGCAGAGGTTGTACTATGGGTACTTACTAGACAATGGATATAATACTTATATACTTTTTTTGTAAATACATACTTATAATACATAAGAAACACCCAGCCAAACACTTATGTTCATCACATAAATATTTGCGTTCTGTGGGAATCGAACCCACGACCTCATGATCAGCAGTCCGACACGCGAACCACTAGACCACAGACGTCGTTGTTTGGGAAAAGCTTCTGAAATTGTTAGATAAAATAAAATGCTATCTAAGTATACCTACTATACATCAATATAGTAAACCGTTACTATATGTGACTTCAAATAAATATTAACTTCTAAAGAAACAGAATAAATACCTATTCGTAATAAAGCTCTAGGGGCACTCGTATCCTTCTTTGCAATAGACTCCACAGCGGGTCGAACAGAGAAAGTGCCTTTCCTTTATTGCTCTTAGAATACAACCCCAAAAGTCCTTCACAGAAAATCCACACAATGTTGGAACACTTGAACTGTTAGTTCATGGAAATAGCAATCCAATTTAACCACATTTTTTATAAAATTCTCTGAGAAGAGTTGACTTAGCGAAAGCCCTACCTTTGTGCTGCCATTGTTGCGTAAAGGTAGCACTTGAGGAGTATCCATAGAATTCAGAGACACTACATTTTAAGAACTCAATTCAATATCATTTAGATCTCTCTAATAATTATTTCAGTGATTATATGTCTACCGTGTACAACAGTTAATATCTACTGAAAATAATAATAATAAAATCTCCAATAGGTTAAATGTAACTACATAATATACAGTTGACTTATTACGTACGTATACCTACATACCTAAAGCTAGTCAACAATATCGCAACCAATGTGGTCTATTTATAACTACTAAATACTAAATACTCAAACGATTAATAACATATTAAAGTGATTCATATATACCATATTATTAAAACCTTGTACAGCTTTTCCACCAGACTCGAACGTATACTACGTACCTAATATAATTTTATTAAGCGTTCTACAAAATGAGTTATTTTAATTTCTAGTGAAAGTTCAAGCCGACGTTCGACAATGACACATCGCGTGACAACACATATGCAGGGGATATATAGGTTATAATTAGGAGAATTGTTCGTTCACCCGTAGGGAATACAATAGATACCTATGTACATACGTGGGTTGAATCTGAGATCTGTGTACGTAAGTATAGAAAAACGCCGCAAGGTTCGGACAATACTGATCCCTAGTGCATTGCCCACTTAACTTTACGAATCAAAAAACCTTTATAAAAGGCGTTTCAGTTCAATTCAATTAAATTCTATTTAGGTTTTGCAGTATTATAAACCTTGGAGGCAGCGGCCGTGGTTAAATATTCACGAACATTGTGGGGATAGGTTTTAGTATCTTGTTTCTAACCAAAAATGAAGCCTTTTAGGTTGGTCTCTCGCTTATTTGTCACAGTCGATCTCGTGTGAGATGGATGAAGATACAGTAACCCTTGAGCCATCTCGTCTTTATAATCAGAAAAACTACAGGTATACTGCCCTTCATATCGGTTAGTGAATTAGGTTATTTTATACTGTTGCTATGGCACCCGCCTCACATTTTCGTCATACCTTCTCGTTATAACAATTTTACTCCAAGTACCATCAAAATAAGTTTTAGAAAATTACCATAAAATATAAATACAAATAAAAATCTTTTATTTTCAAGCAACATAATTAGGCTCATAGTGTTAGTACAATTACTTAAGAACTATATACAAGATATTAGGATTTAAAAACCACCACGTATCACAAAAATGAACTTTGATATGAAACTAGAGAAACCAAGAGTGGGTATTTAAAGAGATTGTAAACTTGATCTTGTTCTCATTTATAAACGGAAGGCATGTGTTTGTACTTGAGTTTTATCACGAAGTCTGTTGAATTAATTTCAACGATATACACAGTAAGGTTATCGACGTAGTGATCCTGAAAATTAGGCTTTATGAGGGTTCCCAAGTGGCTTCGTTATATAATGTACCCATAGAACGGTAGAGTCACAAAGCTATGTGATAGCACCGACGCAATGTTTGTCAAGCACTACAAAGTTACCACGCCGCGCCGACATACGAGCTTCCGTCGTCAACGGAAATAAACCTCCAAATTTAATCGACTTTACCTAATTAATATACACCGTATTAATAATTTTTTTATTGGTTTGCAATATAACAGTCCATGTAAGAGTATGCTAACAAATTCTTAATGTACATATATTAGGTAACTGACTACCTGTATATTAAAGTGTATAAGTGCATTAATGCTAAAATAAATATTCAAAGGAAGTCACCACACTGGACAGATATAGGTATCAGTGATCGTTGCTTGTTTTTATAAGATCCAGAGGAAATACCTTCCCTATCTTGCGAATGTAAGCCTATGGATGAGTCATGATTTATTATTAGCCCAACATTTCATATTCTAAACCGAACATCCACAGGCTAATTAATACGCTGATTCCGAACTACGATGAATAATTTGAGTATCTCAATCCACATTGCTACCAATTTGTTATTTGTCAATCATTTTTCAAATAAATTTCCATGATAGTGAAGGTCTGATTTGAGAGGATTCCGGCGACTGGGACCGCAATTAACTCGAACCACGGTCCCAGTCGCCAGATCCATTTAATTTTAATATTTTTCTTCCAGCGACTGGGACCACCAATAAATCAATATTAAATATGATCCTGTGCCTATCACTGACGTTAGTTAGAAAGCGAGGTTTATGTTAGGTCGACAGAAATATATTTGACAGAAGGTCGCAGGGTCAGCCAGTTTGTCTTTGCTCGGAGCGGGCACTGTAAAATTTTTGTTTAGGAAGCGAAATACCACTCACTGACTGATACATATTAGAAACTATAAAGCTTAGGATCTTTTTGTTTGGTTCATATTCATCAAGCTAAGCAAGGATTCTGGTAATTTTTCACGAGATCTGGAAATTCGAGACAGCTAGTAAAATAAAAATGTCTGAGAATCAATTGAAAATGAATTGAGCTATCAAAATGCCTAATCCTAAATATATTTTTTCAAGTTTATTTTTTATTCAAGTTCCAAATATATTATAAATGTTTCTATTTTCCAAACAAGAGCCCAATTACAAAGGTCCTCCATAATGCATTCTTTAAAAATTCAATGTATATAAGTAGAAACATAAGTATAATCTTCTAATATATAAAATTTCCATGTCACAATGTTAGTTACCGTACTCCTCCGAAACGGCTTTACCGATTTTCACCAAATTTTATATGCGTATTCAGTAGGTCTGAGAATCGGCTACTATCTATTTTCCATACCCATAAGTGATAAGGGTGGCTTGAAATAATTTATATGGCAAAACAACGTTTGCTGGGTCAGCTAGTAAGATATAAGTATAAAAGTGATTATTCAGGGTGTTATTCAAAATAAAACCGTATTTTAAAATAACTGAAATATGTTTTTGTATTTTTTTTTGCAATTTCCATGCCAGGATTTTAAAATTATTTTAGCGAAGCAAAAATTCAACTGCGGGCATGATTCGAACCTTCGTCTTTTGGTTAGGTTAGGTCAGCTTAACTGAAATAAATATAGAAATTCGTTGTAGGAATTTTAACTCCAAGTTAAACCAAGTAGGTATCTTTAGAAACTTTAGTGGTTGTGTTTAAATCGTAAATTTCCATATTGGATTGTCTAAAAATAACTAAAGAAAATGCATTTTTTGTGTTCCTTCAACGTACATAAACCATGTTTTATTATCTATTTGGACATTTTTATCCTCCGCAGTCCAAGGACGGGCGTGCACTCAGTTGGAGGTAATAAAATCAACAAAATGGCTTTGTTGAGCCTCTTTGAGGTCTTATTCAAGGAACCATATTAAAAATTATTTTTGTCCATTTGTATAAATACTTAGATAAAATAATTATTTCTATCTATTTCAAAACCTCTTAACCATAACCGCTTGCAGTTTCAGAGAAATCTTATTTCTTATTTAAGTATATTATAGTGTTCACAAGAAAATTACAGTTGTAGTTGACGTAATAAGTAATACTGTAATATTAATGATGCTTTTTTATCAAATGTTCATAGAGAAACTCTCTTGTGCACCTTAGAATAAAAAAGGTAATTGAAGCTACGTGCAGGCCATACCTATTGTAAAATAAATTTGTATAAGAATCACTATATTGATGTAATTACTTGGAAAAATAAACCACCTCATGTTATTGGTGAAATTTTAATACAAAACGTGTAGGTACTTACATAAAAGCGTGAAGTTAATAAAAATATGTGACACTGCATTTTGCAACGCGCGCACAACCTCGGTTCTCTAACGCACCGAGATCATTGACATGCAAAGCACAGCTCACAATATGCATGTGAGTGCCAACAATGCTCGATTATAATACCTAAATAGCCACGAAATGAATCCTCGGCCCAGCTTGCTTCAAAACTTTACGTTCGACTATCATATTTAACAATACTAATGATTCAATTTGGCTACACATACATTTTTCGAAAGCCAAATTAGTTAATGCACTACAATTACTTTAAGTCCGATGGGATCAGTTATTCTTGGGGTGCATGCTCTCGTTAACCCCTATAGGTAAGCTAAAGGTGAACGTATGTATTAGATGAACTAAACACAAAAGAAAGGGATTTGAAACCAATAATATTTAATCTTGTGCTTAAACAGGCGCAAATGAACGGGCCCGTGCAAAATCAACTTCATCAGTAGAAAAAATATTTATATTCTTCATATTGAACTGAAGGTAAACTAATTCAACGAAACACCCTTTATCATTACTTATCTCGTCGTAAAATAAAATGTACCTATTTCCCCCGCCATCGGCACCTCTGTATGCGAAGGATCAAAAGTAGATATTAATTTCGCAATGTAAAATATGAAAGCCGAAACACCAAACCTGCGGCACGTGTTAATTATATTAAAATAATGTATTATTTCATTTGTTTGGTTGATATCTATATTTTGTATTATTTACTGTATTCATTTATGTACATATTTTCGATATTTTTAAATATTTTTACAAATATAAGAAGATATTAAAACATTTAAAAATATAAATAAAATATTATTTTGTATCATTCTTATTATGATTTTACTGAAAACTGAAAATATAAGATGCAGACAAGTTCTAGTCAATATTGTATTACATGGTTACAAAACACTCGTGTACACACACGCAACAAAGTGCAATCTGTAAGCGTTTAATCCGGGACATTTCAACTTGATATATGGTCGTGAAACCGTGCGCAAACAAAACTTAGTGCACATCTCTATCCCGCTCACCTAGGGTTACCACCTCTATGTCAGATGAACGAGATAAAAAACTCACATGACGAAATGAAATTGACGGGATTTCCCAAAATCCATCATGAAATAAAATAAAAAAAAATAAAAAAATGAAATAAAAAAAAACCACTTTTCGTAACGTAACGGATGCAAGGAGGAGAGATTTTCAATCATCCATTTATATAAATACTAGCTGACCCCGCAAACGTTGTTTTGCCATAAAAAAAAAAAGATGTTGGCCTATTCTCAGACCTCCCCGATAAGCACAAAAAATGTCATCAAAATCGGTCAAGCCGTTTCGGAGGAGTATGGCAACGAAAACTGTGACACGAGAATTTTATATATTAGATAATCTTTATGTTTGCACGCGCATAACTCTGGCGTTTTGAACCGAATTTACTTGTAATCTAGATATCATTATACAATTTAACTTCGCCATGGTCATACTTACTGCTATTAAATCCATTGTGTAGTAGTTTGGGACTAGATGGTGCTGTATAAAGTTGACTAAAAGTATTTATATTATTAATTTATTTTTACTTACCGAAAAAGTTAGACTGAAAAGTTAAATGTGCTTGCTCAATAAAGATAAATAAACAAAAAAAAGTTACATATTGAATCGAGGACTAACACTACTACTTATTCCAGTTATTAGGAGAACCTAATTACATGCTTACGGTTATTTATATTAAAGTTCAAAATATGCTACCTAACGTTCGGTTATTGTTCTACTACATACAAATATATTTTCCTACCCCGATAGTAAATAAACATGTTAAACATCCGCTAACGTCGCGTCGTCGCGCTAAATATAAATCTTCGCACAAAGGTTTTCCAAAGGAAATTAGTTTTAGCTGTGTGCATAGTAGGTACGTGTTCGTGGAGTGTAGATGTGGTGTCTTCTACGAAGACAATTCATTATTTGCTTTGGTTGAAATCTAGTCTCAAATAGTACGAGTATTACGATAATACCTCTCACTGCAAATATAAAAAAATATTACAATTTGATAAGTACTTCAGGTAAAGCAATCTAGCCAGGACTAAAGATAGGTACCTAAGTTCCCTTAATAATTCGTAGTGTGAGAGATCACATCGCAAGAAAATCCATTGAATTGGGTAGTGAATACCGGCGGCGCGGTGGAGTGGTGGTGTTTTGAGGTTTGTAACCGACGCAAACAAAGCGAGAACTGCCTGACGCACGGACACGCGCCTGCTCCGCCCACTCTCGGGCTACCCAAATTATCTTACCCCACACACCTTTAATCATTCAATGCCCCCGATCGACACTAGATAATATGCCAGAGCAAAGGTAAAACCGCCTTTCATTCACCTCCATAGTACCGCGCAGTCACACCGCACTTACATACACAGATATAATAATAAAATCATTTATTGAAACACTTCAAGTACAATATTAAAACAAGTAACAATTTCACTTAAAGCTAATTTATTTAGTAACTATTACTGTATCCCTGTACTCCACACTAGTATTGCCTGTGTCGTTGGGTATAGATATATAATATATCTGTGGATACAAAAGCATAATATTTTAGTTTTAGAGGAATAAAATCTTCACTGAGATAAACTAACAGCAACAGAATAGAATGTGGCCGAATGAGGAGAGAACATGATCGTCATAAAATTTACATTTTCCGAAGAATCGTCGCCAATTAGGTTAGCAGCACAATGTTGCACGCTGGGCTCGCCGACGACGCTTCGTCCACTAACACATCTCTGTTAAACTCATACATGCCTATGATGTTATTACTTCAACAACTTCAATCCCGTCTAGTGTCAACATACCTACATAGGTTTTAATTACTTCCTTGACGACAAATCCAAGGCATATTACATTACATAATATACATTAACAGTAATTATGACAGTTATCTCACATCATTATCTCAGTGGCGCGTTTAGCACATTATTTTAAATTTATATAATTCTAATGTTGCAATTTTGTGAGGTCTACGCAATACTAATGAATACACTACAGAATATGAAGTCACTTGTAGAAATCGACTATAATTTGCTAATAAAAGATAGCTTATCAACGCATATATTTATCAAATCACTTAACGATGTATGCATCATCATCAACCTATATACAGGCCCACTGCTGGGCACGGGTCTCCTTTCAGATTGAGAGGGATAAGGCTATAGTCTCTACGCTGGCCTAGTGCTGGTTGACAAACTTCACATACCTACCGTCGAGAAAAATCACTAATGCATGTAGGTTTCCTCACGATGTTTTCCTTCACCGTTTAAGCAAGTGATAATTAATTATTAACACGCACATAAATACGAAAAGTCAGAGGTCCTTGGATTCGAACTCGAGACCTTTGACTGGGCAGTCCAATGGTCATATCACTAAGCTATCACTGCTCCACTAGTTATTCTGGTCACAATTTAGTAAATTCTCATTGATGTAGGTATAAATAAAATTAATTGGTTTTGAGGTTGTGGAACTTACGCGTGTAATACAGATTTCAGGCTTAAGATATACAGCTTATTATTTTGCAAGCGACAAACAAGTTAAAGGGCGACTAACTGTTTGCAATTAATAAAATAACTAGTCAGCGATAAAATATTTTGGTGATTAATATTACATAAACCTCAAAACGAGGGTTTATGCATACACATCTAAGTTTGATATTACAACCCAATATTTTTGGTTCCCACTTAAATTGTTTCTAATCACAAATTCAGATACGTTGGGTTGAATTTCATTTTTTTGTTCTTGCACCAAAAGGAATGCCAATTTAATAAATAAAACATATAATATTAATCCCATTTGTCACTTAGTACTTTAAGAATATTGATCAGCTGAAAAATGTTTTCGTTAAAGTTGCATAAATAGCTTTACTTTCAGAAAGTTTAGCATAAAATAAAGGTCTGCCAAGTAGGTTGGCAGCACAATGTAGACATTGGTGCTGGCGGAGCTCGTCATATCATTTACATCCACAATGTTTCAACTTATTGTGTTGTACGCTGACGGTATACATACGCTTAGCAAAAGAATAAGATATTCTTTCAATATTAATAATTCATGTATGAAGAAGAAAGCGGTACCTATATTAAAACAAGGGCATCGTCCTGCCTATGTATCTCTAGGACGCGAATGAATTACCTATCAAAGTGAGTATCACTTTGATAGGTACAAATAAGTATGTAAAGAAGTCTGTCTCATATTAAGATTACTATAAGATAATGCTTACACTCAGTGGAGCGAGCGAGATACTAAATCGCGTATCTATAATTTTGGTGGATGCTGGACATTCAACACCGTTGTTATAGTGTAAAATGTCTGTCTTTGCTTTAAGCTGTTCTCAAAAGCTAGGTAGTATTAATTCATCATACAAAATGCATGTATTTAGGCAATTAAAATGCTAAGATTGAACCTAACAAACTTAATTTTATTATATTATAATTAATTCACCACGATTTGAATTAAACCAATCAAGATGTAGGTAGTAATTCACAGCAATGAAACCAGATACATATCACAGTTTAATTAAATACACAGCTTTTAGTGCAATTTTGGCTGATAAGAGTATGAATATAAAAGCAGTTTTCCTACGAATGAATTTATGAAATGTGAATGCTGCTTCACTCAAGTTAATGAAATTGTAACACAATCAGATTAACAGCAGGCGATAATACATGAAATAAATTACATTAAAATATTTATACGTTTTTGTTATTTATACGGTGAACATATACAAGTAATAGTAAAAATCAGACACATTTCTGAAATGTAATCTCAGAAGTTAGAGCTCACGGGACGCATCGATTCTTCTCGACCTTTGTATGGAAACCTTTTATGAAGCAAAATGAAATCCCTAAAGCACCAGAGCGCGGACTCATACGCGTAATAGATGGAAAATGAACAAGTGACTTCCAGGTAAAAATGCATCAAGTTATCCCTCCACTAGTGACTCCACATAGTTTCGGCAAGCTTAGACCCAAACATCTAGTTTAAGTGTAATCAAATATAATTTCCATCATACACAAATCCGGGTAATTAAATCAAAATAAAGAACTTCAATACCTAATAAATTATATTAATTTATAAATAGAAAAAAATACCAAATCATTTATGCGCGAGAAAAATACATAAACTTACTCGACGCAATCCGCCGGTTGGCAAACTTACTAGTATACTCCATTTAGTATAAGATTAGACAAATAACGTTATAACTCCATCCTTATCTTGATGTAGTTGTCTAATAAGCTCCGTTATTTCACAATATATTTCAATAAAATAAGGATCGGTTTCCGTTTCGGCAAAAAATGAGACCAAGGCCGAATTGTTTTCGGTTTCGATTCCTGTTCTTGTTTCGGTCGGATCCTACACTTTACAGATTTATCCTCCATATATATATTTATACGTAGGTAAGTACTAAGCCATATTCATCTCAGCTTATTTAGATACTCTGACGCGTAAATATGTACCTGTAGTCATCGTAACACTAGTCACGTACGTTGCTTTGTTAGTTATCTTCTTATATGTGTACTACATTATATTATTATGAACCAAGAAATAACAACTCCCCATACCTACATTCATTTGACAATGTTTGTTGTGTCCCAAATATAGTTTTACGATCATTTTTATATCAGTATAAAAGTTTTGAATTTATTTGCTTAGTTTCTTATCCGTAGCACGTTTAAGCAGCGAGTTGCGTGATACTTATAATTGAATTTAAACCCACGTCAAGTGGAATGATTGTGGGGACACGGAACAGGTCAATTTACCGAAGCGCACGCACCGCGCACCTTTGATGCTTTGATGAGTCTTAGGAACGCAGATGTCGGCGCCGCCACTGCGAGGACACTTGATGCTCCGCTTTCTCAGCAAATGACATCTTACAAAACTTGATATGTATTCATTTTTTTTTTCATATCGTCATCCCATATACTGTCCCACTGCCGGGTACGGATCTTCTCTCAGAATGAGAGGAATTAGGCAATAGTCCACCATGCTAGTCTAATGCGATTTGGCAGACTTCACACCCCGTCGAGAAAATCTCTCAGGCATGCAGGTTTCCTCACTTAAACGGTGAAGGAAAACCCTTCACTGTTTAAGCGGGTGATCATTAATTATAAATACGCACATGATTTCAAAAAGTCAAAGGTTGGATTCGAGCCTTGGATTCGAACTTTGACTTGCCAATCTAATGGTCATACCACTAGGCTATCATTTCTTTTCATATAAATAGATGAAAAATAATCATAAGGGCCATTTATAGACGCTAGCAAATCTAAAGGTTGCAAAGACAACTCGCACGTTGTCAGTTGTCCTTTTGATAATTATTCTTCCTAATATTGAAATGTTAATCATCAATTATAATCAATACTATTGATATCACCATTTAAACACATTTGACAAAATGCGTAGGTATTACTTTCTATCTCCATAAAGTAATCTTGATCTAAATATACCAAGCTTGAGGCGTATCTATCTCAATAATGAAGTGCAGAGATGACATTCATGGTTCTATTATGACTATATAGAATTGTTTTCTTCGGGATTTTTTTTTGTATCACCGCTTAATGTAAAATAGCTAGACCATATATTTTTGAACCTTACCTTCGTATAAGCTTTGTAGCAGTTTATTTTTGGCAGCGTCGTTACGGTGCCCATCAAAGTAAATTGTTTCCACGATCCGACTACTCCGTCTACAGGTAATTACTCCGTTTAAAACGTCCACACTGGTTAGAACTCTTTAGGTTTAGTTCTTTTTATAACAAAAAACTAAAACCTTTCAAAGTAAGTCTTGATTTTGAGCTCAGTTTCAAGAACTCTGGAATTAATCTCCAGGAGGTGACATGGTCTTGTTGTTTCACTGCAGTGACACAAGTTCCTTACTACTCGTGTTGGTCTCACACACTAGAAACACACGACAGGTGAATAAAAATGAGTCACGGCGGCAATAAACCCACAAAATCGTAAACCAGCTGAACATATACATATTAAAAAGGCATTTGGCGTTCCAAGTCAGGTCCGTGTAAATTCGGCACACGGCTAAGGATAATTTAATTTCTCCATTCATGGAGGTGCGAATTTGCAAGTGCGTATCGGAGGGCGCGCCACCGCCCCCCGAGTCCTCAGCGCCCGCGACCCGCGCGATGACGTCAACAGCCCACCGAGCACCACCCGATTATAAATATAGCCACGCCACAGGTTTCGGCCCTTATAGCATTCAGTATTCTCACATTAGAAATACTAAAATATATTTTTATTTTCACTCTTTACCTACACTTATTTATGTAGTACACTTTCTCTTGTTGCATAAGAAAAAAACGTGTTAAAATTTGGTTGTCTACGTCCACGCAAGAGCCGTGAGTGTTTTTTACTCACACTAAACAAATATGTACACAATAACTGTCTGCATAATTCGAACTGGAGTAACTAAACATCAAATTAGGTAATTCAATTTTCCTTTACGAATCCTTCGGCAAATCTTCTTTTAAATCATTTTCCTTTGACCCTTCAGCGTTTCGAAGTTCTGAGTATAAGAACTTAAAACATTGAGCTGTTAAATCAGTGTATTCAAGTGGAAGAATGCCACTCTGCCGGCTGGTGTTCAGGTGTTGAGTACCTACACCTTAACATATTCAGTGTCAACAAACGCGTCGCAACGCGGCGGTGTATTGACGCGAACCAACTTCTGAAGCTTTGATCGCTGCCAATTCATAAAGCGTAGGCATATTAGAAGATTGGTTTTTAGCCTTCTGATTTATACAATTTTAAATAAAATGGGCTCGGGTCCTATTGTATCTACGAATTATTTATCGGCAAACTACTTCTTTTTTACAATAAAATAATCTAATAATCTGTATCATCATCATCATCGACCCCTATACTGTCCCACAGCTGGGCATGGGTCACTCTCAGTATGAGATATGGCTATAGTTCAGTATAGTAATAATCTCTATACCAATTATAAATTTAATTTCCAGATGACGTATATTCATTTGTTATTCTTGGTTACTATTGCGTTGACATTGACTTGTACATCATCATTCATAAATCCAAATAGAATTTTAATAGCAATTATCATGTATTTTGAAAGAAAAATATTAGATACGAAAAGAGGTACGAGACTGCGAGAGCTTTCATCTCAAGTACTTTTAATGTTCCAGATTGATTTAAAATCTGGCAAGGTTGCCTGCAGGTCATAACCTCATCCAACCCCCTACAGTTGTTTTAGCTTTCTTTGAGATTATACTAATTTAGATTTCATTAATGCTCCATCTTGTCAAGGTTATAAACGATCTGATGTTATAATTGTTACGATAGATATATTTGTACACGTCAAATCGGTTATGGCGATAGGCTGGTCTAATCCTCATATGGATATGTCACTTTACTGTCGTTATGGTTAATATAAAATATTTGAAGAACTAAAACATTTTATAAGTACATGAAATCATCGTTTTATTATTTCATACTTATTTCATGATAAATAACCATGCTACTTTCTTTAAAAAACATGTAGAGACAATTTAACTTAGGCTTTATTATAAAATATAATAATTATAACATAGTTTTATCGGCTACCGTACTCATTTTAGAACTTCATTATCGCCTGCTAAAAATGGGTGCAGGGATGACAATGCAAGCGGGTGAGCTTGCCCCTTGAAGAAATTACACAGGAAATAATGTGCTATATTTTATTATTATGATGTAGTCACTCGTCATCATTTTAGCCTTACCCGAGCTATATTGAGGTAGGCTTCCAGTTTAACCAGACGCTGCTGAAAGCGTCGAATAAATAGTTATATTTTTTATTATTATTAGTCACAGGCATTATTATTATCAGGTTCTAATGTTATAAATATAATTAAGCCCACAGCGTCGTAAATTAAATGGTAATAAGTAATGTAAAATTAATAAGAAATAAAAAACATAGTTATGAGATGTAAATGGATGTTGTCAGATCGGTGGCTATGGATTATTCATCGTCAGCCGCCGCCCAAGGAATTGTTGCGAAACAATTAGCGTTGATGGATAGATATCTCAACGAAATGAATTGTATTTGTGTGTTAACCCAAAATTAATTTCGTTTTCATTATTATGGTAACGAGAACAGTCTTAAGAAACATTTATAAATAAACGCGTAACGTAATACTAAGCGGAATTAAAGATAAACGTAAAGTACTTATCATCGCGCGTAGGTACTTGAAAAACCTAATTAAAGTTAATTGATAAAATAGTCTACTTTATAAATAGACGAGTACCTAACGGCTGTGAATGCAAATCATTTGAATAACAATGACATCAAATAAGAAGACTCATTGTAAGAATCGATGATAGCGGAGTTCATTCAAATAAATGTGGAACCAATATATCGTTGATAAGAATTTATAAAACTATATTGTATGGCCTACCTACACGGCTTTCTGGATCTGGTTATGTGTATGAGAATTTGGGTTTGTGAACGCAGCCACGTTGAAAACCTTTAACAAAATAGAATAAAATAATTTTATGAAGTGTGCGATGTAAAGTTCAACCATTTCTGGCCCACAGCTGGGAAAATAAAAGGGACGAACAAAATGAAAAAAAATAATCTAAAGAAATACCATAATAGGGATTATTTTACTTACTCTTATATTCAGATTTAAGTAGGTACCGGCAAGTACATTAAAGCGATGAATGACGGTATGTATTAATATATAGCCAATATCTGTTGAACAATACTATAAACGGCCTCGACGATTCAAATTTTTGCTAATCCAGTCCTATTTAGGTCCGTGAACATAGAAGCTGATATGATAATTATATTCTCTGTGTCTGTAGGCACACCGAGCTCACGCTTCGTTTAAGAGGTGTCGGTTACCTATACCCAGATTGTTCGAACACTATGGCTTCTAAACTGCTCCATATGCTTGGTGCACAGATAGTCGGTACTTAGTCTCCACACAGTCCTACTGGTAACATCCACAATGGAACGTAGTTTGTCATCTCTCAGACTCTAGTTTTTGGTAGGGATTGCTATAATAGTGGCGACAAGGTCCGTCATGGAGGAGTGACTGGATAGGCGCTCTCAGTTATGCTTGCAAAAGTGGCGATGGAAAGGGATAGAGAAACAAAGAGTAGTAGACACACTGTGCTCCGGAGGGGCCGGCCTCCATGAGCTGCAGCTTGCAGGCGGCTGAATCGGGGATTCTGCCTCCCGTCCAGATAGTGGCCCCAGTAGCTTCAAATCATTAATTTTGTTCGCATTACCAGTACTATCAAATTTAGAAAAATATCGCCTGTATTTTATAATCCAACTATTAAAATATTAAATAAAGCATTTCCGTGCCTATGTTAGAGTTGTGTAGTAATCAGTCATCACTTAATACCGATGCAGAATATGTGATATTGAAACCCACGCGTTACAAGTGACACGTGGCTTCAATTTTCGGTCGCTAGGTGCATTCGTCACACTGCACACATACACAATGATTATCTTTGCCTAACCTTTATCCGCATATGTTGTAATCCTTCCTCCTTTGTATGTAATCCTTCTTACCAGATACCAACATCTGTACATTGCATCCCCCCCATCTAAGTACGTACTGGGTAATACGATATCCTAAGCATACCACAAATAACGCAACCCTAGGTTGCCACATAATAACTATCTAAGTTCTGATTACATTATAACAACCAGGACTGTCGCAATTATCGTGCTCTCTAAAGTACGAACGGGTTATTGTATTAAAGGCCGCACAGAACCGTACACTGACTGGTAAGCGCAATTCAAAAACACATTCAAAAATATGTATTATAATTCAAATATGATATAATTGGTATAGGTAGGTTTTTATTTGGCTTACCTACAGTTTAGTATGCCAAACGGGCAAAAGTGTCTACCTAAAATAGTGATAGCACCTGCGGTAATACCTACATCGTTGAGCGAGCGGATTAGTGACCGCAGAACCATTGTGTTCGCACCGCTAGATCTGCACTGCAACTTGTTGTCAGTTTAAACTAGGATGATTATCCTGTGACCAATCTGTTAGTATAGTCTAGTGAATGTTTCAACATCTACTATAAAATAGGGTCTATTTCGACTGATTCTGACTTGGCGTGATGTATCATATCGATTTCTGACATTTACGCGAATATTTATACATTGAAATAAAACTACTTTTACGGGTCTACCCGTGACCATGGACGCTGTAAAGGGTCCGAAAAGTTGGGATTAATAATATAAATATAACGCGATAAAATCCGTAAAAAGTAGTTTTATTTCAAAAGATGTACCATGTTACTTAGAGGCAAAGCATAAAAGCCTGAACTTACGTTCTTACGTGGTTGCAAGCTTATTGTCAGTGCTACATTGCACACATTCGTAGTTCCCCTAAAAGCCATTCCTTTCTTGGACAACCAGAAAAACGAAACTGCTATATGTTAAATATTCCATCTATAGGTAGATACCAATCGTTATCCTTCCACCTTACTCATGCGTACAGCTAAGAAAGTTTTGCGAAGGACCGTTTCTTCAGTTCCCACCTTGGAGTCTTTTTTTATAGTACGGAAAATCCTCATGGATCGTCTGCCACCTGGGCAGGGTATGTCAGACCCGTGCCCACTACAAATTGGACTTTCCTTCACTTGCCCTATAGGATGGATGCCCTATAGGAGGCCATGGGATCCGTGAAATTCGTCAGGACCATAACAGGCTGTGGTCCAGTAATCGCTGGACCCCGTCAATTAGCGAAGCCTTGCCTTGCATCCTATTGACGAGCACGCATGCCGCCTACCGGAGCCATTATGTGGTCGGAATCCCCAAATTCAACCACCTGCAGGCCATAGCTCATGGATGGAGTTCTGTTTGCGCCCTCCGGCGCTCTACGATCGGGAGAGAGGTAGATACTTCTCTCTCCCTTTCCGCCGCCTCTTTTGCAAGCATAAAAATTAAAAAGACGTCTATTATCTCAAATGAAATATGAATATTTTAAGTAAATTAATTTTTGTATATAAATCTAAGCCTGAATGTATGTCTAGTACACAAGAACTACATACACATAAATACTACATATACATAAATATTATTCTTCTGTAACAAAGAAGCATCTATCATAAAAACGATATTCGTAAAATTGCTGCTTACATCTAATACCATTTCAATTACACTTAGTAGAAAATTGCTAATTAGATACACACTGTTTTGTGGCTAATATCGGCGTTACAATGAGTGATATTAGCCGATCAGTCACATTGTTTGTAATTGTTTACGGTTTCTTTCAACTTTGCAGTTCTCTTCAGTCAGCCTTACAAATAAGATTAAGGAAAAAGTTTCGTATGAAAGTCGCCGTAGTAGAGACACAAAAGCCGCACTTAGACCACAGTTAATTTGTTTTTATTGTAAAAGTTTCCACATTTTCAGTATCCTCAACGGTAATGTCGGCGATATGTTGTGTGTCTACATCAATGCCACGTGAATCCTATTACTTTAGTCTAGGAATAAAGTAGCTAACTTAGCGTATGTCATTTCAAAAAGATATCAGAATAACAGAAATGTATTATGTACTTATTATGGTAATATAATTTATATAGTTACCTTTTTGATAGGACGAAATTTTCTCTTTACACAATATTCCGGTCAAGCGCAGAAAAGGTTGCTAAACTTAGTTACCATCACCGTCGTATTGTTTGTCTTACAAATCATTCTGCTCGTATAAAATCCAATTTACAGTAGGCAATCAAATCTTTTGTAAGAAGAGCGCGAAACATTTTATTGAGTGAAATAGAATCGGGTCAATTAGTATCTACTAAAATACCTGTAAATACATTATTTATCGGTGTCTTTTGTATAATCTTCTTATTGGTATAAAAGAATACATGTATTAATATTAATAATTTCATTTTGTTTCAGAAAGAGACCGAGGATAAACATTAATATTAGTCTCATCTTAAAACCTCTGAACTGAAGCGGAAAAGGTCCGTCTATTAGCGGTGAAGGTCGAATAATGTGGTCGGGCATGCGCCCAGTGGGTGCTCTCATCGTGTTGTGTACTTAGTAGCAGGCGATGCCCGTGTGGTGGGGGCCGCGGGCGGTCAGCATGCGTGTGTGCTGCGTGACGACGGTGCTCGCGGCGCTGGCGCTGCGCTCGGCGGCCGAACCGGCGTCGCGCCGCTACCCCGCTGAGTGGCGCAGTGGCCGCGAGCTGACGCGCTCCCGACCGCTCCACGAGCTGTTTGAGGCCGAACCGGCGCCGGCAGAAGCGTACGCGCACCACGCACCGCCACCGCTGCCGCCCGGCGCGTTACACAACGAGCGCCGCCGAACGCGCACTAATAAGCGAGCCCCGCATCAGCTCCCGTCGGAGATAGCTAGCCAGATGATGTTGCGAGCGTCGCGCTCCAACCGACCCTATGACGTGCCCCAAATAGGTAAGTACCTCCTGTAAACTTAGTTAAGGCCGGAAACTTCGAAAGTTATTCTTTCTTTAAAACGTTTAGAAAACAAAGTTAACATTCTGAAATGCTTAACATACATACAAAAAATAATAAATCGTGGTTCCTAAGTATCACGAAAAATTTATTACTATCATTACAAGGAAAATTATAATATATAATAGAAGATTATGGATTAATTACTATATATTTCATACTGACACCTCCCACTAATCTGATGCTTGAAATTACAATAGTAAACAATGTTTATTCAACAGAATTTGAACATTCCACGAGCATTCATCTTTGTTATCACAGCATTTACAAGTAAATTTGAATATTATCATAATATCATTACCTATATTTATTAATGCTAATAACCCACATAAGTACCGATATATATTGCAGCATGAAACCCATAAAGCAATTGCCTTGTGCAAGTTCCTAATAATTTCGAGTAGTCGATCTATGGCAAGACCACATTAATTAAGGCTTGCACTGGCATGAACAGGTGAGGTAATTGTGGTTGAAATGCCGAACGCATTGTCCGTTCCCGTATGCCGTACGACAGGTGACAATGTTATGTAGTGGACACATTAGGTGCGTCACACCTCTGCGCTGACTGTTGCGAATTAGCAGGAGTGTGACAGAGCTCTTCTCAAACCGGTAAAAACGAAGCACTTGTTCGATCACCTCAATTTTGCCACAACCGTTTTACTAAGGTGTAGGGTATTATTTTTTTTTTAATTTGGTAAACGTTTGTCTTACAAACGCCGCGGCCGTGAGCCCATGAACTAAGTAAATGAAATTTTCAACTTGCTTCACCACCACCATCATCTAATCCGTGCTTAAAGGCAATTTTGTGTTTTTTCTTTTTCGGTACCATCATATTGGACATTAAGCTTCAAAATAAACATTTAAATGGACAAATAAATATTTTTTTAAATAAAGTAAGTGACTTGTCTACCGTATCTCTGAAAGTACCTGTGATAAACTCGTATCTGAAAAAGAAACACATTACATTTTTCATCTTAAAATTATCAAATTGTAAGATGAAAAATGTTATATGTTTATCAAAAACATGTCTTTTTGAATTTAATATAAAGTCTAATCTGCCCACTGATTTTAATTAAAGGGCTGCAGTATTTTGACTGTACAAAGGTAGCATAATCATTAGTCATTTAATTGATGACTTGTATGAAAGATTGGATGAAATATAAACTCTCTTAATTATTTAGATAAAATTTATTTTTTTAATTAAAAAGTTAAAATAAGTTAAAAAGACGAGAAGACCCTACAGAGTTTTATATTTAATATTTATTAAGATTATTTATAAGTTAAATAAATTAAAATTAATTTAAATATTTTGTTGGGGTGATAAAAAAATATAATAAACTTTTTTTAATTATTTACATTTATAAGTGGTTATATGATCCAATATTATTGATTATAAGAAAAATTACCTTAGGGATAACAGCGTAATTATTTATTTTTTAGTTAGAATAAAAAAAATAATTTGCGACCTCGATGTTGAATTAAGATAAAATTTAAATGCAGAAGTTTAAAATTTTTGATCTGTTCGATTATTAAAATCAAAATCAAATTTGTTAATGTAATATGAATTGATTAATAATCGATAAATCGCATTTTTTGCATAAAAATAAACTATGAAACATTTTGCAGGATAGAACATTCCAATACTTACCTGGATTTTTAAACAAACGAATGAAAAGGGTTTCTATAAAAACTTCACCAATCTTTACTAGTTAATGATGAACTTACAGCAGTTTGGACATTGACCTAAATTTTCTAAAAAAAAGGCTTTAAAATTGCCAGTTAACGTTTATAACCTAACCTATTTCCAGTCTGAGTAGACACGCTAGACAGCGTTAAAGGATAATCAACTGATACACTTTGTTTTTTTTTTCACTCTTATCAACTTGGCAAAAGTCAACTTAACTGTCACGTAATAATGCTTTGAAAGCTTTTCCTTTAATAGGCACACCCCGTAAACGTTCACACCTTACCAGATGATACCGATAAGACAGCAAACAGTATGATCATAACTTACCTTCGACCAGTTTTTATCTACGTTGTCGTTCATCCAAGTCAAAGTTTTATTTTTTGTAAGCGTTATATCATCTCTCCCTACTACGCCTTACGTAAGATCAGTTGAACTTTGGCTTAGAAAAGGTGCAAAAAGGCAACTTCACAGAATAGCGACTTGATATTAAATTTTACCTTTAAATCCTTTTGTATATATAATTTGATTAGGTTTACAGACCTAGGTAGACAGATAATATTTATAATAGTCAAATTATACAGTTATAAATTATAAATAGTGTAATGATAAATGATGTTCAATTCTTTAAATAAATCTTTTAAAGACACTTTTACATGTTAAGTGTTTATTTTCTAACTGACGACCACAGAAGACATCCCAAAACAAACTCAGAGAATCATCTCTTTTTTAAGCAAGACTAAATACAGACAAAAAAATAGTACTTAATATTAAATATTTAAATAAATCTACATTTTACGAATTTTATCGGGTTATATTGATATTATTAACACCCTTTACAGCGTCTACGGTCACGGGTAGTATTTAGTCTACCCGTGACCGTAGACGCTGTAAAGGGTCCGAAACGTCGGGATTAATAATATCAATATAACGCGATAAAATTCGTGTGGTAGTATTAAATATGTATGTGTGTGAAATGGCGTTTTGAAGAAAGAGCTACAGCTGATTTGAGTAGACCAGTCCCAACCAACGACGTCTATGTAGCTCGTTGTCTGGAAAAAACAGTTTACATAGTTTTAGTAGTCTTTGGTTTATCGATTTGTATCTAAATTGTTTCATACAGAAAATCGCATTTGAAAAAATATCTTTCTGAGACGATAGGTAAGCTACGTAGCTTTCAATTTTCAGTGTTGAATCGAAAATACAGATTCGTCAATGTTCTTAGAATTTATGAATTGAAAATATAATCTACTTATCATCATTTTACATCAACACCTGTAATTTTTTTTTTTAAACAGCTTTTCTTACTGCATTGGTAACTGTTATTTACTAAAGTTTTAATATAGTTTGAAATTATGGCTTTCAAGATTTAATAATAATAAATATGTAATTTTGCATGTTCGATAGGTAAGGTCACAAAAGGATAGTCAATTTTATTAAAAAAAATACACATTAATAAAGGCCTTACAGAATAACTAATAACCTACTAGTAGAATATTAAATATCCTTACAAATTCCTAGTCATTTTCACATTGTTATAATTCGCATGTTTACAACCAATTATGGAAACTACAGAAGCCGAGCTTTCTTTGAAATGAAAACATTAAAATGATTAACTATATACCTACAAACTTTAAGCATTGCGACATTTTTTAGTTTTAGCATAACTAATAATTATTCTGTCGACCCTATACCTAAAGTTTAAATTAAGACTTATTTGGTACATTCTGTTAAAGTAATGTTTATAACCATGTTTAGCTCCAGGCAGATTTAAATAAGAAAGTAAAATGAGCAGTCTGAATGATCGTTTGAAATTACGTCAGCGTGCTGAGGCGGGAACGCATTCATTGTATTGGTTTGTCGAGGAGGTGGCGAGTAAGGTCTGAAGCGTAGCAAACAGATCTGGTGGACACGTAGCCACTCTTCGATTGAGTGGCGGCGCACCACGTACTAGCCTGGAAACGTGACAGTCTTACCAATTCCCTCGGCCGTATTTACTTTCTCCACGGCAAACTTTTATTTTAAATATAGAACGCGATATCGTCTCAATGACCACATTATCTCAACGTTATCACGACAATGATCCGATGTCGTTAAAGTTTTGCTATTTACGGAGATGGCCATCAAAATCTCATTCAACCTAATGAATATGAACTATGTTAAAATACGGTTGCTAAATGCTTCACATTAAGTGCGCGTTCAGATTTAATTTAATATTCAGCTTAGATAACTCTTCTCTAAACGAATTAAAACACTCTGCATCACATTGAAATTCAACTACAAAATGAATGCTTAAGCTCTACATCTAAACTAGACATTCAATAAAAGAGTGGGTGGTGGGTCTAACGTGGCAGTTTATTATACAATGTTAGCTGATTAATAAACACTAATTTGTGAAAATGACTCCATGGAAAGACACCTACATCTACTTTTATTATCCATTGGGTAATATATATTTTTGTATGCTTTGGGATTCTTTGGGATCTTTGATTGAGATAATTCAATAATTTTTTAAAGAGACAATGGTCACCCAAAGATAGAGTGCCTACTCCTTCCAGGTTATACTATATAGCTAAAAACAATGAATACATACCGATACAGTTAGAGCAAAAAAAGAGAATAAGCAACTGTGGAAAGATTGGAAATAATTTATTCATTAAATTATCGTTCATAACTTTGGAGCACGTTCGATCTCAGCTGATATCGCAAACTGGCGTTCTCTCTATAGAATTGACTGTTGAGACGCAAAAATATTTTTAACAATTGAAATCAACAACAAACAATAAACGAAAAGGAAAAACTATAATGAACTTATAGTACCCACAATTTGTGTGACTATCAGAAACATTTAGGATTTTTTCAGCATTAACAGAGTTATAGCCCTCAGCAAACCGGCCACATTTATTAGCCTAAAGAAATGTACCTGGTCAATGTCAGTAGCCCTGCCCTCTATTTCTAGGAACTTATTGTTATTGACGAAATTCTTGAATCCCGCTATTTATGAAAAAATCATCGTTTTTGCACTTTTTTGACTTTCTACATTACTTACTTGAATAACTATTCTCTTTTATTCAAGTGTTAGTGTTATTTGATAAAAACTTCTAAGGAACTCCTTAGAAGTGTTTTATCAAATAACACGTAACATTTGGATAATAGATTCATTACCTTACTCTGAACGGTGTACCTAATTCTAGTTTTTAAAGTCGGTTACCGTGTAAAACACTAATTAAATTGAGTGGTTTTGCATACGCGCATACTAACCGGTGGTAGTGTGATGGGTACCAACCTGCTAATATTGCTAATATTCTGCTCTAAGCAAATTGAACTAATATTATTGTGGTCTAGCATGAAGGGCCAGTGTAGCCAGTGAAGTCACTGGGCAAATGAGATTTAACGGTCGGCTGGTGTCTCAGGGTGGCACGCACATATGTATTTATGATACCCCTGAAGTTACAAGCGACCACAGGCTGCGGTTAACTGCTTACCACCAGGTGGTACATAAACTGGTTTGACCCCTCAGTAGTATAAACAAACACAATCTGTGAATCTTGGAAATGATTACTTTTACAAATAACTGCTCCGTCTGCGTAATGTTTAGGCAAAATTCAGTTCAAAATTTCTATCCCTCGGGAATTACATTTAAACTTCTCCGGTAAATTTCATTAAATAGCGATTCAACATTTTAGTATGAAGACAACAAACAAACAGAACTGCAAACTGACTTGCTTATACTGTTGTAACCTTTTTTCACTGCGCTGGTACCGTGGATGTTCACCATTGCGGTATAAAGTAGCCTCTTACATGCTGTATTTGCTAAAAAGCAGAATCGGTTAAGTAGGCAAGTACTTAAGAACATTTAAATTTAGAAGACGAGTACAGGCTTATGATTAGGATTTAGATACACTGCAATAGAGATAGAAAATCCATAGCCTATTATGAAATCACCTAGGTGCACACAACAAAGTGAATATTTTATAAATTATAGGAAATCACGTACAATAAATATTATAAAATTTGCCTTAACAGTGTGGCCACAAACATCATCTTTAATGATGTATACAAAGCACTTTATTATGTCTCTTTGATAAAAGGCAAATCCTATTCCTGGTCTAAAGCTCTACGTTTTTCATTAGGAAATTATCTTAGAAACCCTGTGTCATTTAAAGATAATTTATACTAGCTCGATCTACATGGTGATTGCACTCAGCAAATAAAAAAGGGTCTCTGAGCTCTAAGCTAAATACTAAAGCTACAACTTTTTATAAAATATAAGTGTATCAATAGGCGAAATCTAAATACGAGTATGTTAGTAATCAAATTAAGAACGCCGAAAATAAAATAAAAACAAGTTAGAATATAATAATTAACGATATTAAAGTATAATAATGACTACACACTCCAAACGGTACACGGTCTTATAAACACAGATGCTGAAATATCTTTATGCATTAATGAAATGTATTCACCAACATCCCTTTAAAAACTACTGAATGTTTAAAACTCTTCACCCGCACTTTCTGTTGTTTTACTTTAAAAAATGTAGCCTGTCCTGTTATTTTTAATTTAAGCATGAGTTAGCCCACACTCCGTTTTCAAAGCTTTTATGGATATTAAAATTAAAATAACCGAAGATTTTAATATTTACAATAATGAATATTATAGCACCTGTGACTAGCTTAAATATTTAGCAAGTGCGATAATCAATTTATCTCTGGAAACTGTAGGCCTTTATCCATCCTGCCTGTACTTAGCAAGATTATCGGAAAAACACCTAATGCTGAATCAAATTTTGCTGCATTTTAAGTAATATAAACAAGCTTTTTCACAAACAGCAGTATGGTTTTACCAAAGGGAGATGTTTGATGATTGAGGAGGGAAGGATCACAAGATGGCAGATGTTTTTGGTATCTTCTGTGACCTGATGAAAAACTTTTAAATGCGCAAGCTTTTGTTGAAGGCGCAAATTTCTGGTTACTACTGGTTCGAATTGAAAACATCTATTTGTGTCGATTTATCGAGGAAGGTTATAGGCTATATAACTTCACCCTACAACCCTTAGGAACCGAGAAAAAAGGAAAAATTCAGAGCGGGTGAACTCGCGGGGGCGAAACAGCTAGTTTTAATATAAACGGCTTCATATTCGGGGAAAATGTATCCTTGGTAAACAATACCGTTATTACAAAATGTATATCATATTTATTGTGGTGAGAAGTTTTATTTCTAAAATGAGACAATATTTTCTATCTGATAAGATAATAATATGAAAATAACATGTTTACTCGGCACCGAACATCAATTCTCTGAAATCCTAAGCATTTGCAGAAAAGTAAATATACTTTTACCCTTATTTTTATCATTTAGACGTTGTGTTTAGAAACTAAGATTGTTTCCATAAATACAGCAGACAATATAACTAAAACATTTCCGAGAACGTTCTTTCAATTATTTTTATAATAGCTTTATCGCAAATCACAATATTTTTATTCATGAACACCTCGTAGGTGTGGATGAATGTCAACACCGGGTGCTCCTGATAACTGAGGCACATTATTGCGACTATGTTATTGTCAACTTTAGAACATGTGGGGCCCTGTTTATGACCAAGAGGTAGAGAATAGTTATTGCACTGCAATATTGCAGTAACGACAGTCAATACAATAATATTTTTAGTACTAAGCTCTATGTGATTGGCCAGATTATTATGGATATATGTATTGATTTGATTTATTCATAAACTGTACATATTTTTGGCTTCTCAGTGATAATACTGTTCTTCTTGCGATCTTGCAGGTAAATTGATCAACGTAGTGGGATATCTACAAATCATTCCGATTAATTTATAAAACATGCATTTAATATCAGTACTTTCTCATTCCCTCATACACATTTTATTGAAGAATTGAACAGAAACACGCTATTAATACCGGTACCTCATAGGTACTCAAGTACATACCTAAACATGTACTTGAGTACCTATGACGATAACATGTACCATGTTATCGTCTCAGACAGCTAACCACGTCATCCCATAATTTCACCAGTACATAAATAATCATGTTGATCCCTTTTTAAATTTATGTTACAAATAAATTTCTATATAAACATCCAGTGAGGATTTTGATGTAGAAATAAGTAAAATAAAGTCGGTAAATAATAAAATATATTCTAACAATGATTGGTTTTGACACATTATACGTAAATATGAATCCTAATATTTACGTATACATATAACCTAATATGTCAGATTTTATATTTGTTACGACAAAAGATCTTGTTTTTTTAAAAACATGCAATTTTTTTGTTTAAATCCTAACCAGATGGAATACTGCCTTTTTTCGTGGAAACCAGATATTACTTAAAAGCCTTTGGAATCTTTTACTAATTCTAAAACGCCAACGTTACAAAATTTAATTATAAAAGCTCCCACTTTCTAAACTTAACCCAAACCAAAACTGTCGGTAACTCTATGGAAATGTTAGTGTATTATTAGATTTATTACATTTGTGAGTTGTTAAAACTGTTTAAAAGTTATTTAGGCAGAAATGTGACCTAAATCAATATTGTCGTGGCAGGTGGGCGTCACTTTATTTTTCTACTTGATTATCTCAATAAAAAGCACTCTTTTGATTTACAGATAACGATTTTAAAGTACTTTTACTAAGTACCAGTAGTTGGTAGATCACCGTTAGCCTCGAACACACTATTGCAATAATCGTGTTGCCATACATATCTAGTACAAATGTGTAAGTAATACAAATTATATTTCATCGAATAGTATTCCAAATGTAATGTATCTTTATTGATAGTTATTAATACAAATACTTTGAAATTAAATCCGAACTCACATTTTGCTGAGCTCAAAATAATACAGAAATACAATACTGTGAATTAAGCCACACACACTCGATGCGAGCTTAACACGGTGTAAATTAACATGCAAATAATATATGTATTTGCTTGTTTCATAGAATTGCAGCAAATCGGACCATATTTACTGTTCTCAACATGAACGTACATATGCAAACTGGCAAACAAAACAATTACCATAGTGTGCGAACTCATACCCGATATTACTTTATTCACGCAAATTAAGTACAATCTGTATTTAACGATTCGGAGAAAAAGAAGAGAACAAAGAATAACCTATGTAGACAGTTTAAATACGCGTAGACTTTTCAGCAAAGGTTCAAAGACAGGACAAGTGGGTAGGTACTTAATGACTGAAACATTTGCGACAATGTAAGATATTTATTATCCATCGCGCGCCACTCTGTACAAATCTGTTGCAAAACTGCTCGGTACCCTCTTATACCTATTTCCGATCGTAATATGTTCTGAACACAACTCATCTCCGCTTCATTTAATCTTGCTGCCAAACGCTAGATACGGATTTTCAATAGCAGAGCACTGTTAAAACACGTCTTTTACAATATTATTACAATCTAACAGCTTTACCAGAGATAACTACACGATTAATTTCGTATAATGGCCAAATATTGAAATAAACGTTACAGTTTTGTTAACATTCAGATAATAGTAGTACTGATGTCCATGGGCGGTGGTGACCACTTACCATCAGGTGGGCCACAAGCTCGTCTGCCACTGAAGGCAATAATAAAAAAAATCCTACATCAAATTACTGAAAATCTAACAATTCGGCATAAGATTTGCCTTTTATAAATAAACATAAATTATAAACATAATTATCCTTGTTATTATTTATTATATTTGGCAATAACACATGCTTACCCTTGTTAGATTTTACTTTAACTATTCACCCTAATAACAAGTGAACGCGGCAAACGCAGCGAGTACATTATTCATAGTAAGTCCTACAGCTGTGTACGAATGGCGATGTTAATTAGCTCGTCGAGTTGTTATAATTGTTAGTGGCTGCCGAGAATACGCTATGCTTTGTGCGACCGCAATTGCCAAATTCACAAATTTCACAAATCACAAAATAAATTTCAAGTACGTTTATAGGTAGTGATCAATTGTTTTTGCTTTTCAATTTATTGCTGTACGTATATTGTGGATTGAACCAGTTATTTTGCAGGATTTATTATTTAATTCAGCCTTCTTCCCACGTGTATTTTTCATTCATATTTTATTTTGGAAAATGACTTCAAGCGTGAAATTTGTATAGAAATATTTCTATGCCTGTTAACGAAAGACCGGACATCGCCATAGCATTGCAAAGACAGTGCTCATAGGTCACGTGCAACAGGTCCATTAAGCACTTCCGACACTACTACAACACTACATACAATATATACTACATACAATATAATATGTTAACCTTAAAGAAGATCTGTTCTTTAAGGTTAACATGTTTGTATATTGTTGTATATACCCAGAGAATGCAAGTAACTTTATTGATAATTCTTTGTAACTATGTCTATTTTAGTTTTTTTGCCAATTTCAACCAAATTCAAGTAAATCTAGGTCTCAAAAAGTCTCCTAACAACCTATTATTAGAATTTCCGATGACATACAAGGAAAGTGTGTATTTCAGTTCATCGTTAAATTATTGAGGCATGAAGTTCTTGACAGAGACACAATCTCCAAGACCTAGACTGTCTTATGTTAGAACACCCACTAACCTACACGCTTAGTTTGCGGCGAAAGCTTTATGGCAAGATAAAGGAAAAATAAAATATTTATGTAGGAAAACACACAACCGGTTTAACGTCTCGGTAAAGTTCAAGCGTGCGCGCCGTTTTCCCTATGCAGTATTTTATTTTAAAACAGTATAATTTAATGATCTGAAAACATCGCACTAAACAAAATTCTCAATAATTATTAACACATACAATCGAATTTACTGTCGCTGTGCTACGTAGAACTAACATCGAAAACGTTTTTATATTTTCATTAGTATCATTAATATAATTTATTCATTCTTACTTATTATTTACATAGTTTACGTTAGTAAACATACAAATGACCCGTCGGTTAATAGTTCACACAACTCATATAATACAAATCCCTAAGAAAATGTTCCTGAGTCCCTAAATTGTGATTAAAGCATAGGTATTCAACCTTCTTGGTGCGGCCATTTGTCCATTACTCACGGTTGAGTAATAGACATCGTGAACACGCCAATTTCTTCTCTTTATTGCTGACTACGTTAGACAGACAAGCTTTAAGTCCTGGGGGCCTTTACTTTGTGAACCGATAACAAGACGAAAAGCCGCTTACTGGATTCTTAGAAAAAAATGACAGTTTGAAAACGTAATTTTCTTGAAGAACATGACTGATTCATAATGAAATTTTACTTATTCCATTTCCAAAGTACCTGAATTCTCTGTTCCTCAATAGAACTATGATTGATCTATTTGGCAGGGATCCAATACCTACTCTTTATTTTAAAACACGTTTTCTCTTGATTTATATAAGTCTATCTACGTCATCTTTCATTGCATTTGCATGTCTATTGATATAATAGGTTCTTTATTTTTATTTTCATTTTACACTATATCGTGAACCACCTCGGTTCATAAAACTTTTGCAGAACATTTCTATGATTAAATGAAAACCATGAAATTCAAAAATTTGAATTCAGTACATAGACTTAGGAAGCTGTGGAATATTTTCTTATTTCATGCTTTTCAGTTGTTTTTTCGTCGTCGAGTTTTAGTTTATTTCTATCGTTTTTATTTGACGCGTTTTAGTGGCTCGTCAGGATGCAAGTTTTGCACTTTCAATCGAACATGGGACAAAACAAAGATTACACTTCGTCAAATAAAGACGAGATGACAAAGGATGGTACTAGTAAGAAAGTCACAGACCGTACCATACCTTTTAGGTTTGCTATATTGGATTTCTTGTAACATCATATAAGTACCATACGATACTATTTGATTTAAATCCATACAAAATCAAGTAAATTTTATTGGAACGAAGTTCCTTATCGCGCGTTGTGAAAGGGGGCTAGACGGAAAAAAATCTTGTTTTTTGTCACGACACTTTTTTCGTAATTCAAATATTGTTGACAAGCATTCAAATATTATTGAGTGAATGACAATATTTGAATTTCGCGCGTTGTGAATCGTTGAGTGTATACAGGTTTTTTTATTTTTAATTATTAAATTTTAATGAAAGGAACTTCGTTCCATCCGGGTGTCCCTTGACACCTCTCAAGTTTTTTGTTTTTATGGCTATGGTGTTTTGGTTATATTGCTTTTTTTTATTATAACGCCTATAACCTACATACTTTAAAGGGAAAGCAATCTAAACCTCATTTGGTAAAATCTGATTAGTCGTTTGGGAGCGACCATTGAACATCCATGCAACAGGCGTTAATGCCAAATATAATAAAAATAACTTGTTGAGAATAAGTTGCATAAATCTGAGTCATGTCTGGCCATTTAAAGACCACACTACTGCAAAGATTTTATTACAGTAATCAAGAAGACCCACTCTTTGTAATATTCTAAACTTTGTAATATAATAAATTAAAGAGCATATAAATGGTTAATTTCTTTATCAAGGTAAAGAAAATAACAAGTGCACGGAATGGAAACAGTATTGTTTTCCTCTCGAAACAATACATAACATAATATACCACCACGTGTAGCTTCCCTGAAGGGTGAGGCAGAGGTATACTAATGTACACTCCCACTTCGCCGGTATGTTAAGGTCCCATACAATATAATAAATCAAAACTCCGAGCTGCTACTAAGATTTCATAGAAAAACCCAATAACACTTTGCTCAACTTGGTAATCGAACCCAGGACCTCTAGCATAACAGTTGCGCTTTAGACCACTAGGCTAATGAAGCAGTTTTCCTCTCTAGGTTTGGTTAAAGAGTTCTAATACATGTAAATAGTGCAAACGAGTACGTCCCCACGTGTGTATGCATAAAGAACAATAGTTTTGCAAGTACGTACCTATAACACTTCGAAACATACGACGATCAAGATAAATCTTCCATTATCTACACTTCATTCATTATAACGTTAGACAAATAACGGTTATAACGCCAGCGTTATTTCGATAATAGATATTATTAAGCTACGTTATTTCACGAATACAATACTACATACTAATGTATTTACCATTTACAAATAAATATATGATATAAAATTCAATAATTTATTCAGTATAACACAATAACTGTCGTTATTTCATCGTTATTTGTCTAATGCTATAATAAATAGAGTATAGTGATACTTTAGAAAATACCATTGGCAGTCTATACAGGTACATAATATAAACGTCGACTGTTCATCACGTTATTCCATCAACGTTGTGATAAGTGAAAGTCGTTTAGTACGGAAGATCATGAGCGGGCTGTTGTACGGCACAAAATATTGGAGGGTTTACCTTTTTCTCCCAAGAAAAATAACACGCCCATTCTATTTTTATGCGCCGGTAAATTAAGATAGTATTATTAAATATATATACAACATATTTTTTCTATATTTCACTGTATATAAATAAAATACATGTAGAAGGGAATTAGAATTAGGTTAAAACTCAAGTACACACGCCAGCAGGTATAACTGTCAAATTATCCCAATTGAATATGAACCTTATTACTATGGATTAAAGTTACCCTAATCTATCAAAGAAATTTGACAGATTGGGGTAGCTTGATGTGCACATAATGTGCTGTTTTTCGGAACTCATAATTATAATTAGAGGAAGCCTCAAAATGCTCACTCTTCATCCTATCTACTGCTAGAAACGTCCTCATGAATCTAAAATGTATTGCGCGACTACAAATTGCTAATGTCAGCTGCAAATTGCTCAACATTATACTTGCAATTTTACGCAAGGTTTTGTTAAGAAATTGAAACTTATTTTTGTAAAAGGAAATGTTTAAATACATTATAAAACTCCTATATTATATCTACTTATTGGCTAACATAGAGTTAATGAAAACTAGTGGAAAATGAAGCGTTAATTTAAGTTAGAATATCGTCGATAATTTCCGCAGGCTCGTAGCACTTGCGTAGCAAATGCGTAGCACTCGTAGCAAACTAAACACTGACGGCTCTACGAACCGCGAGTAAAAGATAAAGGTGCGTTTTAAGTTTTGTTCATCAAATAAAATAGTTACGAAGCATTATGGCAATATTATAGCCAGTGTTAAAATTAAATGAAATTAACTTTTTCTCAGAATTTTGTGGTATGTGTGCACCACGCTCGAGTCCCCTTTGTAGTTCAGAGAAGCTGTAAACGCCCACGCCACCCAGCCCGTGTCCGTATATACCATTTAAAAAGCACCTAACTATACTGCCATTTCCATCGCGCAATTTTTTACGATCAATCCATTTAGCCGTAACGAGACATGGCAATTTTTATGTCTAATGCGCTTATCCTTAGTGCAGGTCGAATGTTACCTCGAAAAAATGTGCCTCATAACATGTCACATTACTCTTCCATTACATTATAATATAATTTTACTAAGACGAATGCTCACCTCACGTGGATCATAAAATATAAGTCCATTATGAGGACGATCTGTATTCATTCGTACAAAAACTAACAGGATCTTTCCATATCACTAAACATTGTATACTACTCTACAATCACTCATGACGACGGTGACGTGACATGTTCAACCGCGACAAACTTAAAACATAAATAGGTAAATTGATTTATTTACTTGGAAATAAAATAGAAAGAACATTCATAACTGTGACATAATTAAGAAAGGAACAATTCCCGGATGATCAATAATTATTTGCCAATAATTTCGTGACTAAATAATAACTACGCTGATCAACTGATATGCATTTATAACAACATCCAGACCCCTCGTGCCTCAGAAAGCACGTAAAGCCGACGGTCCCGCTATCAATATTAAACTGTTGCTAATGTCAAAAACTTTCTTAGATTATGATTATAGGGTTATATTTAACCCGTATTAGGAAGACACTTTTGCCCAATTTCAGAACTAAGAAACGCTGCTTTCCGCGGGATTGAAACTTTGCTTTTATTTCGATATCAGGTGTCCATATTAATTTGAAAGAGTATCTTTCCATGGCCTTACGGCAACAGGTGAGTGTCTCGGCGCAGGCGCGGCGCGCGCGTCGATACCGCTCCCCACTTCACCCGCGCACCCCCTCCGATGCCTTGCTACCTGCTACCCTCGCCCATTCACACACGCACACATATACAGTCACGCGCCCACTACTAACAAAATAGCATTATTACAAACCGTAACACATGCACACTAACACACCACTTTCGTAAAAATGGTATGCCGTTTTCGCTACATCCGTGCCACACTGAGATGGATAGTTCGCTGGCCTCTCTGAAATACCTGATAATATCAAAGTTCAGAGATGTCAATGGGATCAAATGTGTCACAGAGTTGCAAATTAAACTCCTTTATTACGTCTCAGCTGTTGTATTTTCACCGTTTCAATAATAACAAAACACGGGCGGACGGTTAGGGGAACATGACGGGGTTTATTGACAGTTAGAGAGATTAGGCCTAAGCAATCATAGTGGGGGAGTGGCAATATCGAGTCACGTTTTAGGTGTCCATCACAAACCGGAACACGTAGCCAGCTAACAGCGCACGGCACGGCACGTAAACCGCAAGCTTTCGCTAAGTCCTACTAATTGGGCGTCACTACCACAAACAATTTCAACGAGTAGTACCCACATAGTCACAGCGCTCCTTCAATAGCTTTTAAACTGCTCTCAGTTGGTGTTTGTTCGGTGAACGACGTCAAATGAACGTAGTAGTCCATTCAAATAATAGCACTTAATTCTATTAAAAGTCAAGGTGAGTTGCGTTCTTCAAAATTATATTCAAGGATTTCAACGCTTAGGCACTGGTTCCTAGAAGCTTAAAAACTAAATGTTAACTTTGTTATAAGCTGCACTGTGTTACTAACACGCAATGGCTTGTATGTTTGAACGAGTTGGTTGACTAAATACGTCACTTTCGATTCGGTATATTTATACGATTATTTGGAAATGTAAATGGCTTCACGTATCTTGTTCAGGTGAAAAGGCTTTGCAAATAATACAATTCTGTTACGCATACTTCTTTGAATTCAATTTTCTTTACTATGCACAAATCCCTAATGTGACGTTGTATTGATAAGATCTTATTCAATCTTGTGATGCCAAATGAAATCTAATAACTATATTTATATAAAAAACAATATCCTAATCAAACCAATTTCAGTATTTCCATTTAAATGTATTTTTGCAAATCAATTTGTTTCTGATAATTTTATTGATGCAGTTGTCCTATCAACAGCGATGCGTAAGAGAAAAATATTTATCTTCTTTCTCTGAGCTTCGAACTATGTTGGGGCCGGTTTCCAGTCTAACCAGACGCAGCTGAATATCAATATTTTACGAGAAGCGACTGCCATCACACCCTCGCAACCCAAATTCTGGGTACAACCGATATCCTAGGGATAGACTGGTTGTCTGACTGCTTTTTGGGCTTTTGAGTACCACTAACAGTTGCCATAGGTGTTCGTATGACAACCGGGTCCGATGGATTTACGTGCATCCACAGTCTAACCGCGACTAGCACAGCTTAACCTTGCAGATCGGGTGGATAAGCTTAGTTATTACTTAGCTATGAGCCCTTCAGAAGCTGAGCTGAAGAAAAAATATTTATTAATCGGAAAAAATAGAATGGAAATCTTACCGTTTTATCCCACGCTTAATTTGCGTATTATATTTCCTTTTATAAAAATGAGATATTCGCTACCATTTGAAATTTTGCTCAGTTTATTTATACAAAGAAGAAACGAGGAACCATTGCAAATGACTTTCAAGGATTGTAGCTCGCAATTGTTGAATATAATAAGATGAATTATTAAATTTTAAGACATCCATTAACAATTTATTTCATCACGTGCTTTGTTGTTACGAAAAGAAATTGAAAGTGAGGACATTGATTAATTTATTAAGTTAAAATATATTATATAAAGTTTTAACATAAACATAATTCATAATGTACCATCGTATGTTTAGGTCCCAGGTAATAGTGGGCGAAACTATAGCCATTAACCGGGCACAAATCCAAACTCTGAGCTGCTGCTGAATTTATTATATAAAAACCCAATAATATATTGCTCGACCTGGGAATCGAATCGAGGACCTCAGACGTAGCAGTTGCACTTATCACCACTAGGGATCAGAGGCAGCTTTCATCATCAGCCTATACTAGTCCACTGCTGAACGTAGGCCTGACCTAATGTGCGCCATTTCACTCTCGGCTTTTCGCATCCAGCTTCTACCAGCAGCCTTTCGCAAATCATCACTCCATCTTGCCGGAGGGCGTCCTACACTACGTTTGCCGAGTCGCGGTCTCCGCTCGAGAAAACGTCTACCGCAGCAGTTGTCGGTTCTTCTGCAGATATGGCCAGCCCACTGCAACTTCAACTTGCTAAGACAATGCAATATTATAATTCAGCCTACTGCTTGTTACCGACAACTTACAAATATTGCGGACAATGCTAATTTGCGGACTTTGCACGTAACATAATAATCATATTAGCAACATTATCAATCGATTTTGGTTTTGCCTACAGCTGTACATTCAACAGTTTAACTTACAATACGATACAAATTAATATCAAGGCATAGCAATAATTAATAATATATTTAAGTATTTATATTCTACATTTATGATTACAAAAAATTAACCATGTAAGTTTAATTTAAAAAAGTTGACGTTATTATAAAACCTGAATTTGTACTAAGAGGGTAACGTTTCATTATTAAAGGTGTATTAAAATCTACACCCGTATTTTGAACTTTATCCAAAATAGACGAAAGGCTCTTAAATATTCAGTTGACTGTAATAACATTGATTTTATTAGATGTGATTAACGGTCCCATAATGCTATGTAAGATCAATTTAAATGTTAAACAGAAAATGGCTCTGCCGTAAATAGTTATTACAGGGCCGAGCAGAGAAAGTTGGTTAGTTATAATGCAAATCACTAGTCTATACTAAGACAGATAGCGGATCCTAGGAAGGACTCTAGGACTAGTATCATTTTAGCCAATTATACTGTATTCGTTCTATATTATTGTTTTATCTAGAATCAAAAGACTACCTACGTAAGAGTTATTAACCTATGCATTAAAAAAATGCATTTATTCATTGTTACTCTGTATGGCCGATTCCAACCCGTAGTTGGAGTAAGAAATTACTAGTACTATTGTGGAAATCACAATAGACTGACTACGGTCGCAGTGATAGACCATAGCCGCAAATAATTAATAAAAAAAATACTACTTAGTACTATTGCTAATTTGAAGGGTTCCTAAAGACCTTTACGTACACTAATTTCAAAAGGCATAACTACATAACTTAATCTCGACTGTATATTAAGCGATGTACATTCTGTCTGGACCTACATATATCTCGAGTGACATTGAAACCTAAAGCTTTGTGCGTCCACTCGATGTCTGAAGCAATCTTGATGTTTATTTAGGCGTTGCAAACCACGTGAAGTTCTCGTAGTAGATTTAGGATTTATTCCTGATGTTATCCGTTATTTTTGTAGGGCGCATAATGGCGGCGGCAACGCGAAAGATTTCGGCCGCCGTGTGGTTGCATGATTTGCCCGTATTTGGCAGGCAACAACATTTAAAATCATGCTTATTATGTATTATATTATGTATATATATAAGTATCCATATATTTACGACACGTTTGGCGTAGCGGCTGAGCAATCGACTCCTGCGCCACGGGTTGTTGGTTCGATCCCCACACGGAACAAATATTTGTATGATCTACATGTAGTTGTTCCAGTCCTGGGTGTTTGTGTATGTGAAAATTTTTGTTTGAAAATGCACCCACGGTACAGTAGGAACTCCTAGTGTGGAGCCACATTTAAAAAAAATACAATAGTATATAAGCATAACAATACCCTACTTTGGGACTAGATGGTGCTGTATAAAAATGACCCAAATATTCATTTAAGTACATATTTATGCACCTATTTCTTTTTTTTTTAATTTGCTAGCAAAATTTCTTTGTCAAATCTAGGGTGTTAAAATAATCACTTTTGATGAATAATAATATAATCCAAGTATGATTTAAATTGAAAATCATAAAATGGCCAGTTTATTGACAATTCGTATGATTCGTTAACACAAACTACACATTATTGAATTTCCACATATCCATAAACTGACGTCTTGTTGTACGAAAAGCCTACATATTTATTCAGATAATATTAGGATTAATTAAAAGGGACCATTCTATGCGATTCCCATAGAATCAACTCCATCTATTTTTTAATCTCACACAGGTCCACATAATATAATATTAACTTGTAGGTGCTCGCTTACAATACCCACGGGGATAACTTATTCGATCCTTAGCTAACCATACTGCAAACATATAGCTATCATGTCCTTTACAGCGAAATTCTAGGAATAGTTATTTTTACGTTGAGAAAATGTATATTTTTATAGTAGCTACAATATATTACGCTCTTGTTATATGAACCCCGAAGCGCTGTTGCATAAATAATTATATATAAGCATATTTTTTATCTTTATTTTCTGCAATGCAGCATTATAATTCTGGTATTTAACTCCATTATATAAGTCATATTTTCCTACATTGAAAAAGTAATTGACTTACTGATGATGAAATAAAAGAATTATCACTTTATTACTTTATTCTACTACTTTTTCATAAGTATGTTAGCATCTTACTCTCAATCGACGATCAATACAACTTCGCCGCACCTGATAAAGTTTTATCGTGTAGGTACAAAGGCCAGCACATCAAGCTACATCTGGCAAATTGATTTGCTACTTTAATACAAAGTAATAAGGTTCATACTCAATTGGGAAAATGTCAGTTTTGGATCTGGATCTTGGGTCTTTCTGCTGACGTCTCTACTCATATCTGTCATGGTAATGGTGAATTTAAAAAGTGTGATTTTTAGTTGGAACGAGTTCGTCATACGTTACCGCCTCCCAGGTAGCTGATGATCCATGTGAATACCTATCAGTACAATAATCCACCACCAAACATAGTATTTCGTAAAATTCTATAAAACTTTATTAAAACCTTATTTTATTCAAAATTAATAATACTTCAAAAATGCAATGATGGTTACTATTCTAAAATGGAAAGGATCTAGTAAGTGTTTAATCCGCGAGTCCTTGTTGGAGAGCTGCACGCGACCACTTGTTAGCGGCCGTAAACCGGCCCCATCTCGCTGCGTGTTAACGTTAGCTCGCCGGATAAAACTGACAAGAAATAACTGCATTTTAACTCCACTACCCGCAACTATCTGTTTTTGTCACATATATAAAACCGGACAACTTTTATCTGTTTTATCTGCAAAAGGAAAAGCTACAGCAAGTGTTAAATACTTACGTACGTAATACGTTACGTACTGCTACGAAACGCTACGATATCTCGTAGCAGCGTTACGTAGTGATATTACAGAGTAGCTGGAAAATACCATTTAACAAGCATATTCGAACCAGAAATTATGAAAATCACTAAAATATAGGTTTATATTATAACGTAAATCATGGAAGAAACCGCTTTAACGTGGGTCCAACTTTGTTTCCATCCAATCATAATTTTATGAGCTTCGGTTGTATATTGGAAAACTTTTTCGAAACATAATTATGTCGGTTGCGAAATCTTTATTCAAATTTTTAGATTCACATTTGAAAATGCTTATCTGGCGTTGGGTTCATGATATTGTATATTCAATGTAAGTTCCCAATCCCATGTTGTAGGTATTTCTTAACTATATAAAGTAAATTGACTGGAATATGAATAATGAGCATTGTAGAACGCATGTGTTTTTCTCGTCCGCACAAGTATTAGCGACAAGTTTTCTTCTTTCATTATTGCACTCTGTTTCTATATTTTAGTAGGTATTTATGATCACTTAGATGACAGTACATTTTATTGAGCACATCATATAAACTATCTTTATTTCAATAAATCAGAATATTAATAAAAGGGTTTCATTGTGTCGATACATTTGAACAAAAGTAAACGCGACCTCCAACCGATCGGATGCCAACCCAAACAAAGCGAACACACACGATACCAAACTGAGGGTCTCCCATGTGACCGACTATTGTCGTCCCAGCAAAATTGCCGCAGCCTCCTAGTTTCCTCACATTGTGTAGGAACGAGTAAAATCTAATAATAACCTCTATAAAGGATACAAAGGAACAGAAAAACTCTTTTTTTTTATTACTGGGAACAGTATTGAAACGTGACTGCCAAGCGTAAGGTAGACACAGGATTCAAATCCCACGATTGATATTGAGTGTTCCAGCTCTAAGATGCTTCTTGCTTTTATTAGGAAACGACAAGTTGTGATTAACAGAATACGGATCGTTTTTTAGATATTTTAATACGAAGAAATCAGGACCTCCAATTACCGCATAGTCATTCGATAGTTTGTCATGTTTTTATTCTTTATTATAAAGATAAACCAATTTGTCGTTTATCTCAGCCAAAATCGACTGGCTGTTTTTGACAGCGGCTAATCGGCAACCTTGTTCACCACGCTCTATCAATTTTGCTAGCGGATAATCCCTGCTGCCTACTAAATAAAATTTATGAAAACGTTGACAAAAATGTGTTTTTTTAAACATACATTATATTATTTCATAGATACAGCTTAGCTTTTATACAATATTCTTACAAATATATGTTTTTTCTTTTTATTAATAAACTGATATAATCGTTGGCCACAAGCTGCAACCACCGCTAAGATAAAATCTTTGACATTAAAACAAGAAGCCTTTGTATACCTTGAACAAGCGCTCAACTGATAGAAATCGCTGCGCTGATAGAACTTTTGATTTCATATCTATTGTTAAACCGTTTCGATTCAAATTATGGATTAGTAAGTAAGTAGTTTTACTTTGGCGGTGACTATTACAACAATTAAATAGAATTGTTCTCCGGTTGTCCGTTGATAAACTATATCAAGCACAGCTGATAAATTACTGATAAATTAATCCCATTTCACTTACATGAACTAACATCTCATAGAAAATTCCACAAAATAATACTCGTAACTGTGCCCGCAACTCTTGCCACCACGGTACAATGAATGCGACACTTTGCATAAAATAATCATACTCTCGCCTCAACCCAGTTAAAAAAAGCTCTTTAATAATTGGGATGTTCACTCAACACTCGAGCAAGCACCTACATTCAGTGAATGTGGCCACATTCCGGTTCCATAAGTCAACGCGACTTACCAACAAAAGCACTTGGAATATGAGAAAACATTTTTGCACCTCTGATCCCCCAGCCCGTGTCGGCTTGTATGAAAACCAAATTTTATGAATAATGTAATACACGTAAAGCGACGTTTCTGCGATTTTGAAATGTTGCTAAGGCTATCTTCTTCTCGTATTCATTATATTTCTTATATTTTTTATTAACAACAAATAGAAAACTTAGTTTAATCGAATATAATTATCTTTAAAGGTATTGTAATGATAGATATGAGACATGGATCATCAGCCGTGCACTTTTCCACGTAGGTAGCCTTTACTTCTTAATTAAGATACATTTTATTTGTGTTACTTTATGTATACATCAAGCTGCTATAATATAGTTATACTTTTACCCTTCTTATTATACGATGATGGAATAGTTTCGTTCATGTTATAATTACTTAGCAAATTCCGAGGTAAACTAACCCGACCGCCAAACGACTTCTTTAATTAAATACCAGTACTTGTTTCGTTTTTTATTATAATAGTTAAGTGGGTGTATTTTCTCTTTGCTATGAGCATAGGCTTATAATTTTTCAAACAAAATTATAATTAAAAATCCCTACAAAATAAAGGTCAAAGTGGCGTATGAATCGGTGTCCAGAAGCGAAATCGTAGATTTCGCGAATACGGGTGAATTAAGAAGCGAAATTGTTTTCTTTTTTACGTGAGAATGGTGAACAATGCACAAATATATATTTGAAGGTGATAACAATAAATCTTTACTAACGAGAAGGGGTGTGGACATTTCTGACACAAATGGATCACAACAAACATTCCGACCATGAGAATGCTTACAAAAATATGCTTTACGCGCAATGTAAACAAAAGGCGTAGATTTAATTACTAAGTAAGCGGCAGTACATTAATAAATCACAAACCCGAGGGAAATAAAGGGTTACATTTTTTAACTCTTATATAAAGGATTAAAAAAAAATGTAGGTGTAGTGGCGGTATACTTACCTTGAACACACAAAAGCGGAGCACCTACGAAATAATTTAAAATTCATAGAAAAAGTTAGTTATATTTTTATAGAATAATTATTGTACTTCATCCTGTTCTAACCCACTTATTAAAACAGAAACAAGTAGGATGTGACATTCATAATTATGTATTTCATCTTAACAGACACGGAGTAGGTAAGAGATGGTTGTTTCGAAATTAAAAAATAACCTCAATTTTAATTTTATACATGAGCTCTGAAGAATTCAGATAGAATGGGCAGGCATCAGAATAAGTAGGTACAAACATGACCTACAATTTCACAGCATTTTTGGTATGGAAAATATTTCTATTTCCAGTGCGATGTGTGTAGTGTAAACATCGTTTGCGCCGCGGCGACTCTCAGTCTACCTTGTCTCAATCCTGTCTCCCACAGCGTCACACAACTTTATTATCGTTACAAAATGCTTTCAACCGCTAACTTTACTCCTACTTAAACTATCTACGAGGTAGCAAGGCAACAAATAAACAGGTTTAAACAACAAACAGGTTTTGACCCAACACACTTTCTGAAAACTCAATAAAAATAAATGTGCATCATTATGTCATCATGACTATTATCAAAATTCTAAATTTAAGTGTGGGGTTAAGTGTGGAATTATCTAAATTTATAAGAGGTACAACGTTATCAATGTGTTAAAAGTAGAGAAATTGAAACAGATTGCAAATAAAATTATGTTAATTTGTTTATAAAGACCATTAGCTATTAATAAACTAGTCTCTAGACTGATTGTGAAGTACAGAACAGCTGTGAAGAAAATGTATAGATATTTTGTTAACAATCTCCTTAAAAACTTGCGATCTAAATATATTTATTATAACTTAACGGTATTTACAATTTTCCGCTGACATATATAATAGCATTCATGGTCACTTCGATAAGGCAGCAATTATTTAAAGACATACAGTACAATACCTTTTCATCTCAGTGAATTCACAGTATTTAACCAACTTTTTACGAAATAATTCAATTATTGCCTGATAAATAGGATAACCCTAAAAAAAGTTTATCGAAAGTAACTTTATATTTATAAATGTACCATATAACATACACAGATAAAAACATACAGCCGAATTGAAAACCTCATCCTTTTTTGAAGTCGGTTGAAAATTACAAAGTAACATCTACGATTATTCTAACAAGTACAATTTGTTTAATTACAATTTTAATCTAGTTACCAAGTAATGAAGAGGCGTTTGACTTAGTAAATATTAAAATTATATTCCACCCTCGTGGCCATTAACAATGTTAATATACAGCTTATATCGTATTTGCTTTAGTAAATTACATGCATTATAGTAGCAGGAAGCTTGCTAAATAATCACATAGGCACTTAATTAAAGCATAAGTTAATTAAGAAGGTAAATTAGAAAATATATATTAACTGAATACAAAACTGCTGTTTACATTTTTATAATTGAGGCATATAATTACAACTGTATCTATAATTAAAAAAGAAATAAACAGCAACTAGGTATTGTGTAAATGAAAGTATAATTCTTGAATGATACTTAAGTATACCGTTTAAAAAATACTCTTTATAATATATAATGTACTACTACAATAACCTTTCACATTAGTTTTTCCCTTTGAGGATAGGTAAACACCCTTATGTATTACATGTATTGTCCAGGGTTCGGTGGATAATGATCGCCCAACAAACGATCAAAGGAAAATTTTGAAACCTTACGCAGCGTGTCCTTAACTAACTGTATGTATAGGTATGTATAAGTCTTATGAATTATCCGGAAGTCTTAGAGAATTTACACAATACCTATATTAGGTACGAAATCTCAGATAAGTAAGTAATAAAGTAGACAAATTAAAAAAAATGTGATTTAAATTCCTTATAACCTAAGAAAGGATTTATGGGGAAATTCCCACGAGATTGGGAAATATCAGACTAATGCAGGTACCATGGGGCACAGCTAGTATACTTAATTTCCCAGGGACTACTTTTTTATGCTACTCAGATATAAGTCTTATTAAAAACTTCCCGCTCACAGAACTGGTTGTGTGATTGTCATCGTATTCATATTAAAATAAAATGACAGTATACATTAATTTGTAATTAGTAGCCTATAGGATAAATATTACAAATATTTTTCTACCTAATATACGATTTACAATCTAAATGTAATGAGGGTAGCTATTCGGCAAATTCAAGAGATATTACTATTGATCCTAGTCTTAATATGTACGCCCAATAATTCGAATAAATCTCCCAATGTTAAATAGACTATTAATAATCTGATCAAAATATTTAACAATATGGTTCTGATTTCTCAAGATGTTTTCTTTTTTATTAAAACTTATATTCATGAAATCAAATAATACTAATATTAATATTGGAATTAATTTGATACGACAAAGACATGTGACATGCAACAGTTGTGCAAGACAGACGAGTACAATTATAACTCTCCTTAGATCTTTTGTCAAATCTTTATATTTTTTGTGATTTCTGCTGAGGTTAACGGAGATAACTCAATTTAAGTAGTTAGATACACAACGAGGCGCCTTGGCCACCCACGCTTGTCTCTTGGAGGTCACTCAAGAACTCGCCGTCTCACTTACATTCGTAATTTGGTCTACTTTCTACTTATCTAGGCCAACATATTTACGTATTCTCTTACTAGATTAACACTTTCGCAAGTGCGCTTTGTGCGTTATTATAAATTATTTAAATTCTAACAGAGTTCTCCAGATGTATAGAGGCCAGCACATCAAGCCACCACAATCTGTCAATTTTGATCATTGATGATTTTCAACTTTAAGACAAAATAATAAGGTTTGAATTCAATTGGGAAAATATGTCAGTTTTGGATATCATGACCTGCTGGCGTCTGTACATCAATTAATTGTAACAAAACCATTTCAGACTTATACTCATTCTTCTTTCCGAAAACGATCTACAATAAATTATATAATAGATAATTGTGATTGCGTGGGATGCCTACCGGAGTTATTTTCCTACTCTTCTGTCTTCAGTCATTTTTTTTTTGTTGCTATATATCTTTAAGCGAAGAACCTTTACAAGCTTTCATAATTCAGATTTTTATTTGACGCTTGTTTTAATTGAGTATATTAACAAAAAAGCGTAAAACTGAAAACCTTTTACTTAAAAGGTATTTGTAGTCTTTGAACCGGTTCAAAGTTATACTTTCATCACATTAGTGTAACAACTTAAGTTTTGGAAAATAACCTTTAGAAAAAATTGCGGAAATTTGGGAAGAAGAATAAGAGCAAAAACATTACATTATTTTTAAGTAGGTACTATTAAAGTAAGGCAATTCCGTAGCAAAATAAAACATTCATTCGGATTTGCGGTTAAAGGCAAGGCAATTGGACAGAGCGGCCGCTTAATTGGGCAACGACTGTAACATGCAATCAGAGCACACGTATTCATTACCTGCGTGGGACGTAAATGTAAGTGATGGTATATGAGCTAGTGCAGGTGACATTTGCATAACAAGTACTTAAGTACTTAGTGGGACACAGCTACGTAGTACATAATGTATGCAGCTACTGTGTATGTCGCTTGTGTCATATTACGTCATAGGAAACATGCATGATAAATGAACTTAAACTGAAGCCATCGGTATAGACGTTACTTTTGTTTTTCAATCTGAAAGCAAATCAGATTTCATTTTATTTCCACTATAATGATAAACAAGCATACGGCCCACCTTATGGTAATCGGTTACCATTGCACGTGCATCCTCGAAAGGTTAGTCACACACAGTTAAAGAAATAAACCGTGTTATTTGCAAAGGGCTTACTTACTATAGTATCCACGATAATAAACAGCTTTTATTCGAGAACTTTTTAAAATAACAAAAGTGTAAAGTGTGTTTAATGTTCTTAAAATAAACAATTGTATACGTTTTTATATATCAAAAACTTTTTGTATAGCGTATATTAAAATATTTTCATTATAATAAGAATATGACACCCACGCCCAGTACTCTAGCGTAATACCAAACCACTTAATTAATGGCGTACTACAAAACAGTAATAACGAAATAATAATATTTTGTACTGTGTAATGTTTGAGATTAAACCGATAATTAAGTTTACAGCTAAAGTACAATTACAGCTTCCGCTGAAATAATATATTAATACAATAATCTGAAACACGGCACATACATTATTTTGTATGTATCGTGTTTGTGCCCATTTTCTACGGTTCACTAAATTATTACATTCAGTGTTGTCGTAGGAAAATATTTATATAATAATATAGAAAAAAAATCTCTACGCTAGAGGTCCTGGGTTCGATCCCCAGGTCGAGCAAAGTGTTATTGGGTTTTTCTATGAAATTCTCAGTAGCAGCTCGGAGTCTGGATTTGTGCCTGGTTAATGGCAATAGGCTCGCCCACTATTACATGGGACCTAAACATACCGGCGAAATGTGGGTGTACATTAGTACACCTCTGCCTAACCCTTCGGGGAATACAGGCGTGATTGTATGTATATAGAAAAAAAAACTGAATCAACGTGAACGACATTGATTCAAATTAAATGTCCTATATGCATAAAATAAATTTTATACTTATTAAATAAAAACGCTCTAGTAACCGCCATTGATGCCATTCACAAAGTAAAACACACAATGCCTACCGGCGCGCAAAATAAATGACACGCGGTATGTCTATGACGTATCATAGACCGCCTATCAAACTACGACGTCCTCTGCAATCGGTTACGATGGTTTTTACTACATAAAAATTCCATCGAATGAAAAGTTATCTCAGTCTTTTGTGTCCTTTTTAAGTAACACACGAAAGCAACCATAACGGTTACAAATAATAAACAAGTAACCTACAAATTTTATTGTAACTAACAACTAACTTTTGTATTTTACTTTAACTAATCCGCTGCCGCCATTCCGCATTTTGTGTAACTATATTCTAATTAGACGACGTTAGCTACGTGCACCGACACTAACGTTAAATGTTTTAAAAAATGTGTTAATTTTTCCTGCCATTCAGCTCCTCAGCACAGGTATGTCCTTGAGCTTGGGTATTTCGCCAGATCCTTTGTTTGATAATGGGCAGATTGCAATACGAGCAGGTAAAGTTGGTTAAGATCCTTAGAGATGCCTGCCTGGCATGTATGCAGAAGTTCCTAATGAGCTAATAGATATTTATACGAAAAACATGGAATAAGGTCATTTGCCATCAAGAAGTTCTAGTGGCGATCGTCCGGCTCCATCTTCAGACCCTCATCGTCATGTGTAATGGAAAGTTCTCATGGCAACAAAGCAAACTAGCCCAAATTCGACAGTCCTACCATTACAGGGAGTTTCAGTCCCTATATCCGGCTCCATAATCGGATCAGCTCCACGGTACCATAACATTACATTGTCACAAAACTTACATAAATATGCTAAACTAATGATATTTCTGAATCCTTTTTCTCTCAGTATAAATAAATAAAATTAAAAATATTTTATTTATATTCATTTTCATCTAATGAATCTCTATTTCCCTTGGTCATCACATCACGTGTGAACGGATGGAACAATTTCGTCAATTATTTTTTTCTTGTGTTAATTATTGTCAGGTGAAGGTTCTTACGAGAGAAAAAATTAAAAACATTTGCATGTCCATGCAGACGAAACTTTGCGGGCAGAAGCTAGTATGTAATAAATATAAAATATGCCCAAAAGGCCTCTATTACTTTATATACACTACTTCAAGTACAAACATTTTACGGTTCTGCTACTTTAATTTTTCAACTGCTATCAAATAGGTACAACGTGTTCAGAAAATTAGACACAAATGGACTTCACACGTCACAATACGTTACTGCAAAAGCAAATTCAGCTGGATTCCTAGTATACCTTAAAGCCGTAGGGAACTTAAGATATATCGTGTCACGAAAGCAATATTAAGATCGTGTTTTGTAACTATACATGTAGAAGCAAAGGAACAAGTTCTTGGCTGCAAACCAAAGATATTCTAGACTTTGAGGACTTCAAGAACGCCTTGTACAGGTTTGTGCGTAAGGAACATTAGGTAGGGCATCTTGCCAGGATAGGAGAATAATATACTTATAATTAAATGGACTACAAAACTTATTTAGGAGACAGTAACAATGCGATGCGACCTCGGTAAGTTTCAAAGTTGATGTTACTCGGACCTTGTCCGAAGGTCGTGTAGAGGAATTACCTTAAAACCACGTTTAAGCAAAATTATAGACATGTAAAACTCCTACCTTATAGTTGTACCCTCTCATTTCTCTACATATTATCATAGCCGTTAATATATTAATATTTAAAACATTGTGCATTAATTCTAGTGATAACCAGGTTCGAATCAAAATTACAGTAAAAACTGGGTAACATTACGGAAGATCTATAATAATCTAAACTATGAAACTACGAACATACCGAGAAAGATATTGAGAGAATAAAATGTTTTCCTTTAGAATAAATAATTTAATATAGTTAATTCTAAAGAATATCTTATGTCGAATCGAGAGCATTAATGCAACGAAGGAGTCAGTACCTACATAAAAAAAACTATTTAGCGCGGGATTTTATAAAAGGCTCACCCCCTATTACATGATACCTAATCATACCGGCGCGGCGAACGTGGGTGCACATTAGTATCCCCATATATCTCTGTCTAACTCTTCGTGGAATAGAGGCGTGATGGTATGCATGTATTCTATTAAACTAGTTGGGGTATTCTAAGCAAGATGTATGTAGATCATGAGACACATAGTTTTTTTAAAGAAAATTAGCTCATACTCGTACAAAGTTCAAATATAAGTTTTCTGAAAATCCTGTTTCCAAGTAAGTAAACAATCGTGAATTTTGGACAACAGATTTTCAATGGAAAAACTGCTGATAAGAGAAAATTATTCCACTTTAAAAAGTTGTTTACCATTAAAGAAGGTAAATCTTGAGAAATGGAAACTTATAAGAATGTTTATACAAACTTTGGCGTTTATAAACCCAAACAATTAGGTATGTTTTTTTTTTTCATAAAAGCTTTAGCTTCATTTTAACTCCTACGCTATCTAAATCATTTTGATAAACGGTTTTCCCAAAACCTTGACTAGTAAACATATTTTTATATAGGTATAGTAGATTTGGCGTACGTTATCATTTTGTATTTCCAAGAAATTGACTCACTTTTTTGGCAGTAATGGCGCAATACCTGTCTGACGTCACGTCAACTACGTCACGCCACACCCTTAATCCATTTAATAATCTAATTCATTCAATTTATCTTGTATATAAATTGAACTATGTGTATATTTACAACGTGATAAATTCATAATTCAATACACCTGTTATAACTATACCTATTGAATATTATCAGGTAATCAATTTCGAATAAAAATTATACCATTACTCTCTTCTCCTTCTTCTTGTAGTGCCTCTCCAATTAGTGTAAGTTGGCTGTCAGCTCTGCATATTATCTACTTACCCACAAAATATTGTTTTTATGATATGAATCATCATTTATTGCCTTATAACAAATTAAATATGAAAACTGCGACAAATACCCATATTCACTAAAATTTGAGTTCGAAGTTTTGTTAGGTTTTTACTATTGATCACACGTCACGTAATCGTCCCCCAAGGTACTTACAAATAGATTCTATTAATCAAATATAATTAAACTAAGACAACGTATACAAAGTACTTATGTATATCTAAGGCGGATCAAGTGAACAGATTAGGTACCTAATCAACCCGAGCCATAATTACTTTGTAGTATATTCCCACCTGTAATTATCCGTGTGCGTCAGTTACTGAATACGTGAATAGCGGATTAACTTGATCGCTTAACAATATTTGATTTTTGTACTGTATGTAATGGTGTATTAATGGCACTTCTTTGCAGTTCTCGATTTTTGATGATCTACGAAAATCACGACTGTGGATTGGAACACAATTACACAAAACTCATGTGATATGATTATCGACAACCCTTGTGTTATTTAAGATTTGTTTCAAGTATTTAATATCAAACAGAGCATCTCTACAAAGAAAAATACTATTATCACGATTACTTAGAGTCGAGTAGTGTTTTCGAAACGTTATACGCACTCCAATAACAAATTATCAATCAAAGTTGAAAACAAACGCGGGCGTGGGAGTCGTACGACGGGGTGGGAGTGCGGAGGTGCGAGGGCGCCGAGGACGCGGGGGCGGCTGATTGGCGCCAGACTGGCTGGCGCGGTGACTGCACGCGGGTGCATCCTGCGCAGGTGCTCGCCGCCGCCCCCGCCCCGCACACCCCTCGAACCTCTCGCACCCCTTCGAATTTCGACATGAGGACGTGACACATTATAATAACTATTTTTGCCAGCCATATCATAGACGACATAAACAAAAAAATATCTCATTATTTTCACACTTGTTTTCCCTTTCGCTTTAGCTTGGCTCGTAGCTAGATTAACTGATCTACAAGGTTAAGCTGCGCTCGCCGCGGTCAGTCTTTGGATGGGTGTCCATACTTAACACATCGAGACCCTTTCCTGATTCGGGGAGCACGTAAAGCCGTCTGTCCCGCTTGTCATACGATCACCTATGACAAACGTTAGTGTAGTCAGAAGCCCAAAAAGCAAGACTGACCAGTCTATCCTCAGGATATCGGTAGATATTGCCCAGAAATTTGTTTGCGGAAGTCCGATAACAGTCGCTTCTAGAAAAATACTAGCTCGGACGATAACTTGTTTTCCCTTTCAATCCCCTAATAATAAACCTGAAAGACTAACATCAGTAAGTAAGAATAACTTGATACGAACCCAGCAGTCAAAATCAGAATACCAAAAAAAATTAAAAGTTTGTAGTGATTATCTATAACCTCTCCCTGACTATGTTAGTCAAGTTATTGTATAATAATTGGAATGGCAAGCTCTGAGTTACTACTATTCGTTAGATACTATCGCAATGCTAGATAGATTCATTATACAAATGTATATCATGTACATACCTATAACTACACTAAATTTTCTCTTGAATTGAAAATACATATAGCGACAATAATTTATCAACGTGCTCATATAGTTGTGTTTTCACAACTGCCACGAGCGATACTATTATTACTATATTTGTAATAATAATAATAATAGTTGTGTTAAGTCCGTTCTGAATTTCTTCATTTACTCGATGAGGTCCTATGATGTTTAATTAATTGGTTCACCATTCTAAACGTATTATTCATGGCTGATATAGTTGTGTTTTCTCAACTGCCACGAGCGATACTATTATTACTATATTAAGTGTTAAGTCCGTTCTGAATTGGATGCATTTACTCGATGAGGTCCTGTGATGTTTAATGAATTGGTTCACCATTCTAAACGTATATTAATTCATGTCTACGTATATTGTCAGGATAAGTGTCATTCTGAGGCTAAATAGCCTTAAAATAAGCCATATAGTCACCAATTGTATTTATGACACTTAATAAAATACTGAGTAACTGATATAAAATGCTTATAGGTTTAGAAACATGACATCCTTTTGTACCTACATAACACGTAGGTGGGCACTAAGATGAGATTTTGAGAATCCCACGAGATTAGAGGAAAACGAGGCGCGACGTGTCTTAAAATATGTTCTACGTTATACGCCTATTGTAACAATCTTAAGTTGTAACTTTATCAGTTTTAATCTGCACAGTAAATGCGGTATGTTAATCATATCCCCGATTTTTTAAAAGAATTTCCGAAATTTAATAATTCTAAAACATTTTTATTATTACCTTACATTTACCATAAAAAACATTATCTAAGATGTAAACTAAAGTTTGATTATTTGGTTAGTAATTGCCGCTTACGACATTTTGCTTGTGTTTGGTAGAATAAACATAAAGAGACGGGTTAATACATGCTTGCCCTTTTAATTTACACTCCGGAAAACCAAGATCTTTTCGCGTGTATAAATTTTCCGGACCCAACCAATTTGGGTTCCACAAACTCGGCTATTAATATCTATTAATGTTTTATCCAAGCAACCTTTCGACTAAAAGGTTGCTTAGGCAAAGGTACCACCTCAGTGATGTGGGAAATTCCTTCGTATTGAGTGCCGGTTTCAGTACCGTTTTTCTGTTTAATTTACATTTTTATGCCCAATGAAAAGATATAGGTAATAAATGTAGATTATAGTCAATATTATCCGCTAATAATGAAATACTTATTGGAAATTAGCTAAATATAAGCTATTTTATAACCTAGCTGAAATAACGACACATCAAACTCGTCCCTCTGTTATGTTAATTATTCCTCCTATACGAGCATCTTATGTAATGCTTTTACTCGCTAGGGCTTTTCCTAAAAAAATGAAATGTCTTCGCAATATCCGTATATAAATAAAAATGAAATGCTGTTTGTTGATAAGCTCATCACTTGTGAATGGCTGAATTGATGTGATATTTTTTAAAAGAAAGAACATTGGAAAATTCGGAAAATACCGAAAGTATATTTTCTATGAGATTGTTGTATGATTTATTAAAACTTGGTGCGATTTAGTGGAGAAGAAGTGGGTAGGCGATATGATTGAAACTTAGGTAGGCAACGTCTGTCATCTATCAAATAAAAATCAACTATAGCCCACCAAAAACATCATAAATGTCTTAATTATATAGTAAATAAGCATAATATTTACTTGGAAATCAAATTAATATTTTATAAACGGTCAGTAACTCTTCCCAAGTGAAACCATAAGTTAAGGAAACAAGTTTATTTCTTGGAGACCGCTTAGGGGGTTAGCCTTATAAATTCCGTAATGGCGATCAAGTGAACTACATTATATACCTTTTTTGTAGAAAACGTCAATACACAATTATATATATGTTTGTAAATATTTAGTATAATAAGTATTATACTCAAGTAGAACTAAAACTAAATTCCTTATTCCAAAAAAAAAACATATATAATATACCTTTCTCTATCTTTATTTTTATCAATGTACAATCCATTTACGTAAATATATCTAATGGAAACTATTTAGTTATGTATAATAAGTGTGATCTTGAAAGTTCCAGAGCACTGGATTGTCAATTGAAATAACTTAGGGCGACGAACAGGAGGTGACAAAAGCTATGGTTGACGGTGAGGGTAGCGACAGCTGAAACCGGAAAAAATACATGAAAACAAGAGGCTTATTAGGACTCTTGATGATAAAACATTCCCGCTCTTCTTGCTCTTCCGGAAAAACAAAACCCGCGTTTAATGTATATTGAAAAAGTCCCAGTCAGATTTAACGTAATTAAAATATATTCTGATGCTAACTCGTTGCGCTAAACTCATTTCTCTAATATTTTTTATTTTTATTTCAAGTCATTGATAAATTAGTGAAAGTGTTTGGCGGGTCTTAACCCGCCAAATTTATCGATCCCAACGTCATTTTTGCGAAAAAGTGTCGATGTCGACGAAACACAGACTGAAAATAAACAAATGCTAACTGACTAATTTGACGAGGACAATTTTTTCTATCCTTTCTCATGTTTTTTAATAGCAAAAAAGACACTTTGGTTTAAATTATGTCAATGCAAATTAGTTTAGTTTGTTAACAAGATAATCAGAACCTCTTTTATTTTGCAAATTTTCTTGCAAACCCCTTACAAAAGCAAATATTCGTACCATTTTTTGCAACTGTACTAGTTTAAAAATAGCAGAAATTTGGAATATGGTATTATACTTATTGGCGCTACACTATGTTGTAGACATACACCGGTAAGATATGTGAGAAAAGAAAGCATAACAAAAACTACGCAGGACACTGTTTTTTCACATTGCTCCCTTTTTCATATTGAACTTTAACATCAGTGTATGGGTTAGCGCATGGGATACGCTATAAGAGCATTTATTGAGTTAATCATAAAGACCACTATCTCGTAAGCTACGTTTTCAGTAAATAATTAACACCTTTCGCATAAAACATCTAAGCTCAGGGATGAGTCTTTGAGTACACATTAAAACAACTCTGCCCTCAAAAACTTTGTTGTGTTTGAACTTATTTACACACTTAAAGCTCTGGTACTGTAACCTACTTAAGGGGTAAAAATAAAATTTCACAAGAATAGCAGCGAAAGGGAAACGGCCCCATTTTGTACCGTTTTAGTTATTCGAAACCTCACGCACGCATCCATAAAGTTTATTTTTAGCTCGGCTTCAACGTATCTGAAGATCGACGATTACACCTGAAACCCCAATTAAGGCTTACAGTACGGCTTAAAATCACCGTGATCCGCCCAATTAGTCGAATAATTTAAAAGCCGTGCCGTAGCACAAGCACTCGACAAATTGGAGCCTATTGCTACCATCAATCTGTATAAACATGCTTATTTTGGCACCATTAAAATGAAAAATAATTAGCTTTAAAATACGGCGTTGTAGTCCAATTTATAATTAGTCCACGGAAACTTGGTAAGCACCCGGTACTGGAATATGTCTATAAATAAAAGAACATGTCCTGCCTGATCCATCAACGCCGAGTTGAAACTGCTGTGCCTACGTCATAAAAGCACATCCTATAAAATAGTAAATGACGGGGTGCGGGGGTTTGGGAAATTCTAACGGAATTGAGAAAAACGAGATCAAGACAGGTAAACACCACGGGACACTAGAAAATAAATCAGACTTCACGGTATTTTTAATCGAAAAAAAATGAAAATGTTTTGAATAAGGTCATAGAATTCACCAGTACCTATAACTTTTTCATCGATATTTTGTCATATTTTTAGTAGGTACATACATTGTATATAAATATAGAAAGATTTACTTACCATTTCAGTATAAATACTGAATTGATACAACAACATCTAAGCTCAGGAAAAAATCTTTCTAAATTATATAGAGCTATATTATCTATACGTACACACACAAAAATTCTAATTACTTCTTCTTTCTACTTATTTTTTCTTTCTCGCATTCATATCTAGAAGTAAGAAGTAGATGTTTTATAGTAAATATTTGAACCACTCATCTTTACTCATTAGCGAAGGTACCCATTTTTTAAAGTAAGTACTTATATTCCCTTTAACCAGATGTATACATACACCAGATATACACCGGTTACCTATACGTTAATTAATAGGGGTTCAGAAGAATTTCACATGGCAGTTTATCTGGACATAGACTCATTGTTTCGCACGAGCGAGTAAAGCTGAGTGACTGACCAGGGTCACCCGGAGTTATAACGAAGCTATTTTCCATTTTATTCACTTAATATACTTTAATTATTTACAAAGCGTTACCATATCTAAAGGCATCTCATGATTTTTTTATGCTACTTCCTATGTATGTATAGATATATAGGAATAAAGTTTATCTGTATATCTGTTCTGTGTTGTAAGTAGTAACATAACTCAAGAGTAACCTGTAGTAGTAGAGTAGTCTGTATGTACCTTCTACTACAAGCACTAAATAGGCATACATATATAATCTATATACCTGCCAACAATAAGACAAAAGCAGATAAAATTGTAAACACTATAAAATGACCTGTATTCGATTTCCAGTTGCAACAAATATAAACAAGCAGATTAAATGGTCTCTGAAAGCCCAGCCCAGGCATAAATTGCGGTCGGGCGCTCGCCACTCACTAATACCCTGCCCTCGCCTGCCCTACACTTCACCACACGAAAGAAACAACAAGTGCCGACGTCACTATTAACTTTCAAACTTCAAACCTCTCATTCGATGTACCTATATTACGAGGAGTAGTAGGTATGCGGTCTTATTACAAAAAAATCATTAATATACAAACTTTCACTATTGTATTCCCCGAAGGATTAGGCAGAGGTGTACTAAAGTACACCCCGCCGGTATGTTTAGGTTCCATGTAATAGAGGGCGAGCTTATTGCGATTGGCCGGGCACAAATACAAACTCCGAGTGTTTTATGAAAATTTCAAAAATTAAACTTTGATCGGGACTCGAACCAAGGGCCTTTAAGCGCAGATAAAAAAATATTTACGATTTATAATGAATCCTTCGAGTTACTAACAATAAATATTATTTCATCAAATTTAAAAATTAAATTTAGTAAAATTAACATAACATGTTGTAGCAGAATGATTACTTTATAGAATAAGATCATTGTATGTCATGTACAACAAACAATGACCGCAATGAACGCAACAGTAAATATTGTCAAAACCAAGTTCACTTGTTATAAAATCTTAATTTATAGTACCGAACAGCATCGTTTACCAATACATTTGACTCAATTTATTTGTAATACTAAATTGTAATAGCGTAAAGCAATTCTGGAAGGCAATATAGCATGTGCATGATTTAGTTTATGGCATGTATAGAGAGTATTGAGGCGCGAGACGGCACGTAGTGCGCGGGCGGCCGCGGCAGCCACATGGTGCCACAACGACTTCCGGCGCGGGAGTTCGACAGTGCAATAGGCGGAACTATAACACAGACACGGAGCTGCAGCGGCATATTGCCTATTGTTTGGCATCTCCGACTCTTGGCATCGAACTTTAACTCAGCGCCGACCGACTGCACTGTCAGCTTAAGTACTTTACCCCTATAATGTATGAATATTAACACATAAGTTTGGGAAACAGAACCATTCTACTGTCTTCAGTTGACATAGAGCAACAAATGTAATTGCGGGCCCGTTCCAATCGAATTTCTTTAATGGCAATCAGACGATCAATAAATCGAATATTATTCCCAACATTACCTACAAAGTCAATATTGTTCAAAATAAGACATTTTAAATGCGTTTAATGATAAATGACAAACGGCGGCCATAATATCATGAATAAACTTGAGACCATTGATTTTTTGCCAATGACGTACAAACCTCTTATCAATATTCTAGTATCTTAGCTATATTTAGTCACTTAAGTGGCAGAAAGCGAAAAAGTACCTATAAGGCAAGGGAAATACGAAAAAATTTTTTTCATCCTTAGTGACACATATATGCTATACAAGATAGCTATGCCTCGCGGTGCTACCCGCATTGATGTCGTTTTCCTTCCTTAAAGAAACCTACCTACCAAAGTTTCTAGGTTTCATCAATTACATTACATAGTTTCAACCCGTAGTGTCTAAGATTCCATGAATTGTATGTATGTGTGTACGTGGAAGACGCAAAAGAAGTATTTAAGAATCGTAGCAAGTGGCGGTCTTTAATTTGTGCCTTTGGGGAATAGGCGTGAGTGTATTTATGTATGTAATTATAACGTGAAATATTCAAATAACTTACGATATGCCCACACTTATGCACATAATAACCGTTGCGCAACATCGTCATGACGTGGCGTCGCCGTCGTCGCAAAAATAGCCATAGTGAACTATTATAGCTCATAATATTTTTACCTAAGGAAAATATATGTTTACCTAAGGCACTACTAAAATAAGGCTGACCTTTCTGTTTTTAACGTGACCCTTCAACCCCCTCATCGATGCTGGTATAAATACTCCCTAGAGGTTCTATGGAAGCTACATAATTTAGTATGACGCTCGTCGATCGATGGTGTTTCGGACAGTTTATCCAACTACGCTATATTTGGCGTAATACTCGCAATCCATGTGAGAAAATTAGTATAAACTATATGTGTATTAACTTATTTTTAATGTAAAGGTCAAGAAAATGAAAATCTTAAATAATCTCTTATTTCAATTTCCTAATCATAACACGAATTTACCCTCATTGACGACCCGACACAGTGCGTATGTAGTAACAAAAACAATTTCCTGTAGGTCTCTTATTCTAAAGGTGGCTTTTACAACTTTATTGATATACGAGTACCTCAACGCACCTACATAAGAAAATTAAAATATACGCTCCTATATAGAGAACATGTTGTTCTACATAAAATTAGGTATGCGTACATCATTAGGTGCTATTTCATGCCGTGTTCATATTAAAGGTGTTGAATGTGTAGAGCTGCAGGCGGTGAACTCAAGCTCTCCTTACTGGTTTACTTGTAACTCCAAAATACATAAGCTAACTTTCCATTCAGCTTATACTATGCCCGAGGTCTTCGACGGCTCTACAAATCAATAAAGTGATTCAATATGTAAATTGGATAATATGTTTAAAATTGGCGTTTTGTGAATTGATTTATTGCAGTATATTTATTTCCAAAATGAATACTCTTTGAAATAACATTTCAATGCAGCGTATTCTTTTGAAATAGACGATACAATGGGTTGAAAAGGGGTTGCGAATGAAACTAGAGTGACCTGCTAAACAATGCAAAACGTAACAGTAGATCGGAATAGGCGCGCGGCGGGAGCGGGCCGCACTTGCCCCATTGAGCTACTTTGAACGGTCATATATCGGCGCCACATTGAAGCAATAAAGTATCTCAGTATGATTAATGGGTTTGCAACCTCCGCTCGTCGCCCACCCATTCCCGTAGTAAGACTTGATCATAACTCACCGATATAAGGATGTAATACAAACGTAATGGCAATATAAAATAATCGTCTCAGTTGTCTTGACAACAAGGTTATATTTCTAACAGATCATAAGTACTAGTTCTGGCTAGTTTGCGGTTTGTTAATATAACTCGCTGATAAAGTTAGTTAGTAGTGCCACGTAGCAAAGTTACCTATTATGATTATGATCTAGTTTTCCTTCTGATCTTATTATCAAGGAGAAGCGACTAAGAGCTAGCGTAAACCAGGCTCTGTCAAGCTCAAGATCAGGAGCCGAACGGTAACGGTACGTTTATTTAATCATTACTTTTTTCATACACACAATATTGTATACTGATCATATTAAATTAAATTTAAAACAGAAACTTATGAAAACCATCAATTTGTCTAACGTTAATTATTGATGATCGTGATCGTTTCTGGACAAAGGATTACAATTCCAACAATAGATAGTACCTAAATATAATACCTCGTAAATCTAAAAGTTTTTCTTAAGCAGAAACGAAAGCTGCGCGACTTAACAACAAGTATTTTATTTGTCACTGATCGATAAGTTTGTAACTTGCGAACTTTCTGTCTAGTTGAAGATCATAATTTTCTTTGATACCAAAATGTTATTCTCCGAGGTTCCTCGCAAATGTCAGCACTAAATATGGTGTGGGCAGATAATTTTTCATCGCTATAAATGACTCATTCCATATAGGATATCCCGTTTTCTATTTAAATTGACACGAGAGTTTCCGATGATTTACGTACGGGAACTGCCCACGTAGGCTCACTGCCACGTAGCAATGTATTCGCCACCTACGCTACGCGTAAGTAGTAACCGTCGCTACACCTAGCGCTAACTACTTTTTTTTCTACTATGGCAAATGAATATTGTTTAAGCAAAGCTGAAAAATTCACCACGCGATATGCACGTAAGCATACGCGAAACAAAACATGATAAAGCTTTTCATGTTTTATTCTAAAATGTTATTAAGCTGGATAAAATCCTTTTGTAACTTATCTTGACTTTATTTTCTTTTATTACGGTGCATAAAGAATCCAATATTTAATATTATAGTTAAGAAAATAATGTTATAGACACAGTAAGTATGTATTTTATATATGAATAAAAACTGCTACCATGGCGAATTAATAATATATATTATCTATACTATAATATATTCAAAACTCAATGTATTAAGTAGGTACCTCATAAGCAGGATTATATTTATGTTTGTGTCTGCCAACTTAAAATTTGATATGGCAAATGGTATGATAGATTACAGAATTGGTAACGTAGATACTTGACAATATTGTTAAAAAAAAATTTTTTTGTTATAATTATTATAGATAAGTAGCAATAAGTAATGATGGCTTACTATTAGGTATACCAAAATGTAACAGAACGTAGCTATTCTAAAAACTGTGGTAATACTTTGTACGTTTTCCTCACTAAAAGTTTCTTTAATAAAAGCACTAAAGTTTTGGTAGACTAAACTCGAATCAAATAAAGCGAACCCGGTCGAAGTTTAAGTTAAATCCATCCGTAGTGAAGTGAAGTTAGAGTGAAGCTTTACCGAATTATTGCACGTGATACTCACTTGTGGTGAGCAGGTATATTTTGTTAAATAGGACTTATTTTGTAGTTTTTCATAACAATGAAATTAATCTATTTAGGCTTCTTATAATAAAACTATAAAGAGTATTGACTTGGCATAGTATTTTTGTGGAGTAAAACCAAAAAAACTATAATAGATCTGACTTATCATCAGTCGGTCTGCTTGAACGTGCAGGACAGGGCAGGGGAAGCCAAGTGCGACTTTTAGTCGGTACGAGTTCGACATACCCTGCCAAGGTGGCGAGAACTCACGAGCATTTTCCATAATATAACAAACTGCAATCTCCCATTGTGTGTTTCCGGATAATTACAATCTAGCAGTCTTCAAGGTTCGGGTGAATAGTGTTTTGCAGGGAAACGTTCTCCATCCGAAGACATCCCTCCTTACCAACAAGCAATTTAGCGGTCAAACGTGGATGCATAGAGAATTAATTAAAAAAATCTGTATATGTTTTCTGTAAATCCTCCTTTATTAGTCTGAACAGTAGTTCTTTTGACTGATGAACAGGATCGCCTTTAACTCTTCTTCTCATGTAAAGTTGCAAAAAAAGTAGTCCAGTCCTATATCCGCGCATTTTAATAGTTGCCTATGTACATTATTTGAATGGAAGTCATTCGATACTGTGATAACGACCGATGACGTATTCGTCGCCGAAAAGTCTGCTACGTACTCGATCTCGATCACTATCATGAGTAATACGGGATAACTCCTACGCTGGTGACGTATGTAGCAACTTGGCGAAGCTTTAAGTGATCACTGTCCGTTTTTATAACTAAGCATTGTATGTGTAATATATAACATTTCGGGTGCTCCTTAGTGTCTAGGAAGACATTCATTATAAATTAGGGTTAGTTGAGTTAATAACCTTTTGTAAAAGGTTTATTACATTATTACCGACCGTTAACCTCATCATCAACCCATATACTGTCCCACTGCTGGGCACGGGTCTCCTCTCATATAATGAGAGGGAGGGCATTAACCTGCAAATACTTAAATCTTGAAACGTTTTTACATAACATAAATCAGTATTTTTTTTTAATTAATTATGTACTTAATTATTTATATGTTTCACTCATTAATTTACTGATTACAATGCATCACGGCGAAATTCTTTAATTTGCGGAAATGCTTATAATACTTACAAACTCATAGTAGCTTATTTTTATAGACGATTATGTATAATAAAACAACGGATGCGTGCTATAGACACGCATTACGCAACAGTTTCCCAGGTACCAAATAAATTTCATTATATACTTTGATGCCATACTTTAATTACGGTTAGTATTTTTCGCGCTGCAAACGGGTTGCAGGACAACGTCTGCCCCTAGTTTTATACGTATACAAAATAAGTCAAGAGATTTTTATAAATGTAGGAATCCAAAATCAACATCAAAATAGTTTTATTTTCATATAAACCATATACAGACTTATGAAATGTTGAGTCTAGGTGCACGGTTCCAAATTAGTAATTTCCTATTGAGAAGAACCGGCAACTAACTCCATGGTTATCCTTTTAAATTATAGTTTTGTACAATGATTTTCGATACAATAATAATTATAAATTGGATACTTTCATGAGAGAACAATTATTTAGAAATATTAGAAATATATAAAATATAGCTAGGTATAAAAGGAAGGTCTAAACAGTTCTCCTATTTACAAAGGGTAGAGACTAATAAACTGTAATATAAAGCAAATGACAAAACTTGTCACCAAGATTCTGATATTTTTTTAAGAATGTTTTCAGAGTATTGATAGTATAAAATAATCGAAATACAAAGTTATGTCAAAGTGTTTAATATCCATTTCATAATCAACCCATTTACTGTCCCACTACTGGGCTCGGGTCTCCTCTCAGAATGAGAGAGGTTAGGCTATAGTCCACGAAACTATCCTAGTGCGGGTTGGCAGAATTCACACGCGCCGTCAAGAAAGTCTCTCGTGTATGCAGGTATCCTCACGATGTTTTCCTTTTCCGATTAAGCGCGTAATAATTAATAATAATATTATATGTATTATTCTCCACTTACGAAATCTAATACAGCATGGTACATTATTGGTGCGTATACTGTTCAGAATATCACTTATAATTATTTTTTTTATATTCTTGCAGCATTTTAAGGCAATCTGTATTTTTATTTGAAAACTGTGAGTAAAAATGACAGATTACGGTAGTAACACAAACAAACATTGTTTTCAAATTATTTTATAAAAGGAAATAGGTAGGTAAAGTAAAATCTATTCTCACGCATTGAGGCTATCAAATCTCTATACAAACACAGGTGTAAATGTTATATAACTACCTAAATGTTAAAGTGCGTCACAAATGACAGATATTCCAAACTGTGCGATGTCTTGAAAGGCATAAGACGTCTTGTATCTGCCATCGCCCTGAATACTTGATGTTGGCTTTACGCGAGCACGTAACTTCACTTTTACAGTCGCGTACAGTACCCTTTTATAGAACTACGGTCTACTATTTGATGAAATGACACTTTGGTACTTTTCCTCGCCGATGAAAGCAAAAAGCGATGAAAATATTATTTTTATTTCACCTACCTGGAAAGTACGCTAGTACTCTACATAAATACTCTAATAACAAGGAAGAAAGAACATAAATGCGTCCCGAGGAACGTAAAGTTGTTTGAAAATATTGCACTATTACCCTGGTTTTGTTTTTATTACAGATAAGATATAAAATTATAATATAGGTAGCATAATTAGGCCCCATATAATAGCCATCTATTACATGAACCTTAACATGAGGGCGAACTGTGGATGGACATTTAGTACTTGTTTGCCTAACCTTTCAGTAAATACTGGCGTGATGGTATGTTATGTTACATTATCTATGAAATAGTATAAAACAAAGTCAGTAACGAGATGATTCTCCGCTTACTTCTAAATTACACAAAGGATTGATATAGTATTCATTATCATTTAGATAATTTCTTTTGCAAGGTATACCATAATACGAGTACATGCATGTTATTAGTACATTACACCCATGCAAAGTCGGGGTGGGTATAGCACAGGAATGCTACAACCGTGTTGTGAATATTATTTGTTTTTTTTGGCTCAGTTATATTGCATAATTAAAAAAAAATTGTTTTATGTAAAGTTATATACATTTTTAACCAGACAATCCAAATTAACAATTAATAAACATGTCAACAAGGTAAGTAAGTAACATGTCATACTAAGTATCCAAGGTTCTCAATCTCGTAGGTTTTATAAACACAGTCTTAAATTTATTTTTAATTATTTTCTGAAATGTTTTTTTTTTATTTTACTCTTAGGTTCTCCTACAAATGTTAAACCTAAAAAGCACTACCATCCCTCAGGGGAAATACAAATTACAAACTTGTGTGGTTTAAGGCCCTCGTACACTCAGCCACTTTCCCCTTTGATGAACAATATACAATACGATGGATGGTATGCACGCAGTTCTTACTGTTCGACGTAACTTTCATTATTAAATCATTATCATTAATTTATTTTTATTTTCTCTCACAATGGTTTTGTAGCACCTTACAGTTCAGAACTTTACAAATTCACATTGTGAGAGCTGGTGCCTGAAGTAGGTTTTAAAAAAACCTGTATTACAGGTCACCAGACCCCACTTGGTGGCATCATAAATAAGCAGACAGGTAAAATTTTTCCACTAAACATTTTAAAAGAAAATTAAATAAATGCAAAGAAATAAATTAATAGAACAATTTAGAAAAGCTCTACGCTTTTCCAAAAGAAAACACAATAAAAAAAATAAAAAAATAAAAATACAACTTTAAATTAGTCCATTCTCTGAGCTTAATTATACATAGTAACGGTCTTGATAATATACAGCGTCATATAAAATTTAATAACGGTACCAACATACGATTTATCACATTTGTTATTTTCCTTGTTCAAGGCTATCCATAAATGCTGTTAGGTTAGGTTCGAATAGTAAAGAAGTTATCGATATAAAACAACGGCAGGTTTGATTGTTTCATATCAATAATATTTTAGGATAGGTATAGTAGTATATAGTAGGAGTAATTCCACTCAAATTGGAGCTGCCCGACTGAAGAAGTACATCCGCCTTGGCAGAAAATCGAAGTGAAATAACACAACTTTGAGCTGTGTTGTGTTCCTAACGGTGAGCAAGGCTGCCAGTGCTCCGCGAAGAAACGTTGTGTTGGTAGTGCAACTTTGACCCTTATTTATACTACCAACCCAAGTATTCCGCTTTCGTTTTTCAGGGTCGGCAACGTACAAGTGATACCCCTGGTGTTGCCAGCGTTTATAGGCTACGGTAACCGCTTACCATCAGTTGTTTGCTAAACTTTGTTTTGGTTTGTTTATATCGGACAATATATAGTAATTTCTGTGCATAAAGCCGTAGATAAATGAAGCAGTTTATACGTATGCGTATTAGAGTAGAACAGATTACCTTGAAGATAAAACGCCAGCACAAAAAGTTCCTTAAGGTTTTGACGCTAAAAATATAAAGCCTTTCCCTTGTACTTTCCACTAAATGATTCCTTAACTTAGTAAACTTAATAAAAGATAAACTTAATTTTCATATAGTTAGTAATTTAATCCATTTTTTTATTCTCTTCGGCGTAAATGTCCGCTCTCAGTGGTCAGCCGACTCAAGTTATAGCCGACGCGGCGATGAGAAATTAGGTTACCCTCAAGTTACCCTGCTTCTAATTAGGTACTCCAACTCTTCTCGGCCCGTTTCAGAAAAGTAAAAATTATTATAAGATTATAATTTATTATATTTAAGTTCCAAGTAGGTAGTGTAGTTTTAGTTCGTGACGAGAATGTTTAAAGATTTAGTAATAGCTAGTGGTCTCATGGTGGCCGAAATTCAATCTTTTTATTTTTAATGTTACAGAGGTTAATTCTTTTATTTAAAAAAAAAACAATGGAATTGACAACCTCCTCCTTTTTGAACTCGGTTTAAATTAAAAAAACAATTAACGTATTCACAATAAATAGATGTGTTTGATATTGACAGCTCGAATGTAAACAATGAATATTTTATTTTATTAAATTTAAGGAATTTGTAACATTTATTATACAAAGATTTTAGCTTTCTGCACTCCTTCCCCATGTAATTTTTAACTATGCCAAATCTCACACTCCGCGCGGTATGCGCGTAATATTATTTAAAAGGGGTACAAAGTTTTCGCTTCACGTATTAATATATACACAACGAGAATTATATTAAATTATACGAATGTAATACAAGATTTGACGAGTGTTAAGTTCTAGTTCGCCTCATCAGCACCGATAGCTGTTTACGAATGCACAAGACATCGTTGCTGCCTCCCCACAAAGTGAAAAGATAGCGGCTAAGGATAGAGATGTATAGAGGGCGCGCGCAATCGAGCCACGGGCCTCAGTTTCCCCGGCGTTGCTAAAAATAGACGCTCGCGATAGAGTGGCCTGCCGTCACAGTCTGTGTAAGCAACCAGTTTAGTCGCCGAGTTTGGGAATAGCGTATGGTTAACTAACCAAAACTTACAATCTCTCGGGAAAAGAGCAAAAAGCTCTACCTACTCACTTAATTCAACCAAATGGATGAGAATAATGTTATATTTTTGAAGTATCGTACCGCTAACGCGTTCGCTGACTTTCCAAGTAGTATATTTTATCATGTAATGTATCATTCACAACCCCTTAGTCTTCTGGAGTGTGTCATAAAAAGGTCATCTAAATATCATGTTATATTTACGCCAATAAAAAGTAACTTAAATATCAAAGAAACCTTATTTAACTTTATAGATCAAATAACATCAGATTAAGTATTATTAGAAGTTTGCTCCTTAGCAGATTTTTATATGGAATAAAAATGTTAGCTTTTAATTCTCTGAAGAGGAATGTTTGCATTTATCTACTTATGTACACCACCTATTTACTTTTCAGACAATTTAGATTATATAAGACTTAGATGGTATTATCACATACATCTAGGGATTCCTCAAGATTCGTCCTTTTTAAAAATGAGAAAGGATTGCATGTACCTACCTACTTGCTAATGTTTACATCCTTGCAAAAATTCTACTGCACACAATTATTTTTGTCCGTACATCACCGCTCGGTACAACGATTTTCAAAAATGTAGTAATCATATTTCAGAAATAAGTCCCTATGCTTTAATAAAAAAATAATCCAACCATAAGTCTAATACAAGTTCACTACACTAGGTAGGGTACTAGACCAGCGTGATAGATGATAACCCTACTACTCCTTTCGATCGGAGAGGAGACGCGTTCCCAGCAATGGTACTAAATTGGTGGTTTTGGTATATTACAAAAAAATTTAATAGTTTATAAATTCGATGAAAGTCGTAATAGTATATGATAGTATAGTATAGAAGTAGATATCGTAACTTCGTAACGTAACAAGTCTAATTTTAAGACTCTATATCTTACCTTACTCTATTACCTACATTTGCCTATTTGTATTTTCTACAAAAATATCCTGTGTTAACACAGCTCATTAAACCCCAACCAAGAGGTGGACGTCGAGCGTAATTCACCAAAAAAACAAAAAACCCAAAGTCAAAAGTGACTGGGTTCACAATAGAGGTCAAAGTTCATTACACTCCGCTCGAGTGTAGATACCTAATTATTATTATATTACTAAAAATAAAAAGCCAGTGAATTATCCTTATCACATTAAAAGCATTATAGGTAAGTAGCGTTACGGTGTTGCACGATTTAGGGGTAATATTTAGCTTACTCTATATGGTTGATATATTTATTACATGGCAGATTTAATATGTTTAAAAGTCTCCTAATTAATTAATGTAGAGTAAAAAAAGTAAATTTTAAATTAGTTACCGCTAATTGTTTAAATATTTCTATAATGTAAGATAAACAGAGAAACTCGAATCGAAAGAATTGAATTATGTGTATAGTTATATTAATTACGAGTAGATTCCAGGTTTGAATAATTATTGTGGTGTGTACTGCTGAACACAGGTAAAGGTAATTGTTTATATAGGTATTGATCTGTAGTCTGTCACTGTACCTTTTGAATACAATAAAAAAAGATATCCAAAATAAGTAAGAAGGGATAATGACAGGTAGTTTTTGGAACTTTCTGTCAATAACAAAATAAAGTTGTTTGGTTAAAAAAATCCACTATTAGTCAGAACTTCACGAAGCCAAAAGAGCAGTCAATTTTTTTTTTTTTTTACAACATCTGTAAACACGAGTAGTTGTTCGCCTATCTACTACCGAGACGTTAATGTGCAGTTTACGTTTATATTGAAAATTTAGTTACCTTCTGGAGATCGGACTCCAAGTCCCTCCACCATCCTTGGGTGAAATAACAATGATGAAAATAATCTTCATGTCGCTGTTATTTATATGATTATCCGTATCGCCGATAATTAAGAAAAAAAATATTAGGTCGGTCAACCTACAGTCTATGCGGACGGCAGAGGTATAGCAGTATGTACAAATTTAACATTGATAAGTTTAAGTACAAGAATTAACGTTGTTTCCAGAATGTCCACCAGCCGCGGATGGCATGGAGCGGTTCGCATGCCCCACGCCCGACCGGCAAGGGCGCTACCGATGCATTGACGACCACGTGCTTTGCGACGGTTTCATCGACTGCCCCAGCGGTGAGGATGAAGACCGGCAGGCCTGCATGTTCTATAAAACGGTGATTATCACTCTATGCTAACTTAGCTACTGGTTTAAATAATCCTGATATAACTGAGATGCATTACGTTGGTACTCAGAAAATTCAAGGTCACTTAGCGAACTAAGGCGAACTATACTTCGTATTTCTCTAAAAACATACCTACCTACCATCACACCTGTATTCCCCGAAACGTTAGACAGCGTTCTGATGGACACTCACAGTTCGCGCGTATGTTTAGATCTCATGGGGGCCAGCCTATTGCCATTAACTGGGCACAAGTCTACCGAGCTGCTACTAAGACTTTCTTATAAAACCTAATAAACACTGCACTCTACCAATCGTGCTTACGACCTAATGAGGCAGTCAGTCGTATTTCTCTACGCGACCGAATCAGAAAATAGAAAATCCGTCGAAAAAAAAAACAAAATTGCCGACAAAGCTGAAAGGATTAACTAGCTTAAATGGTAGTGGGTGGGGCACATTTATTTCGCAGAACTAATAACAGCTGCGACAAATAAATTCTAGAGTAGAGACCACACATTAGAAAACAAAGCGTAGGACGGCCTCCAACGAGATTGGCAGATGACCTGCTAGAGGTCGCGGAGAGGCAACAGGCAACAGTCTTTTAGCTGATATGATGAAACACAAACGCAAGGTTCACATCCTGTGTTTGAAGGAGAGGAATATTTTGATGTGATTCCTATAGTTAGGTACATTGTTTTATGTACTCTGAATAGATTATTAATATGGCATGAATCATTTGTGTGCGTAGAATACTGTAATGTTTCGTTTGGTTGCAGACGAAGGCCCACCTAGATGTCCTGGCCGACGCGCTGCTGCGGTGGGCGCGCGGCCGCTAAGGACGACACCCCTACCGGACCCTGACCCCCTTAGTGCTCTAATACTCCGCCAGTGCTACACGGACCTCATGTAAAATATACGATCGATTGGCCCCCGTGCTTATATGCGATCAGTGAAAGCTGCGAACTCCCAGAAATAGTATTCGGGCGCAACCAGTCAAACTCGTACATGCGTTGAACGTAATGAAACATATCAAGTAGTGGTGCAGCCTATGCCAAAACATGACCACTTAAAGTGTAGTGTAAGGTTTCCGACTGCGACTATCGAGACATCAGAAGACGACGCTCGCTGGTGCTGCGAATGCGCGTGCAAGCCAAGTGACGGAAGGAAGGCAGTGATACGATCTGGTTTCGTCCCAATGTAACTTCTCCGCAGCTGATTCATTTTCCATGTATTTCATACCTTCTAGCACTTATTAAACTAAAATGTGAGACTGGTAGTCAACATTGTTAGACAGTAGAACATATACATAAATATTTTAGAATAGTCCTTCATTTGAGGAAACGTAAATGTTTGTCGATTTGTTAAAATATTTATTCACTTTATGTATTTACTCTACATTAAGTTATAACATTCCTTATTATAATGAGGGTTGTAAAGTAAATAAGAGTCTAAAATATGTTGTATATAGATAGATACTTAATGAATTATTTTGTATTAATTTAATTAGTCGGCCTATATCTGCTCACGGCGGCGGCGAGTCGACACTAGGACTTGGTGATCAGCCGTCGTTAGCACTATTATTATTAGTTTTCCTAATTTGTCAATAATTACGAACTGAGTACATAATTTTCAAAACATCATGACAATTATTAAGATGTGAGAGCATTATGTATTCTTCATAAAGAAATCTCGACTAGAGGCAGCTATTGTTATAAAATACTTAATCCACAACTACAATTATTCATTTGATATTCTTGTATGAGTAGTCATTATTTTATATAACTTAATGCTATGTTCAATACGGCTAGAATAAAGTTAGTTTTTTGACTGAAAATTTTATAGATTTGTTATTATCGTTTGCCGATCATGTCTGGGGAGCTTCCTACACTTTATAAAAAAATATATTCTGTAGCCACAGATCAGTTCCTATTATTATTTACCATGTTCCATAAATTATTTAATACAGTAAGTAGGTTACCCGTAAGTTTTATTAGTTAAGTTATTATATTATTAGTTTAATTACTGGAAAATAGGCGTTGTATTGCAACGATATGAGGCCATTTGGCCTCATATCGTTGCAATACAACGCCTATAACCATGAATTCATTGGCAACATTTTTCGATGTTGCAATTGTTCATAGTATATACTTATAAAATCAGTTTTTTTACTCGATCTATCCATGATCTAAGTACCTTATACCACCTTTATGCAAAACTGAATTAAATGCATAATCAAGAGATTTTCTAATAGCATGCTTAAAAAATATAACAATATCTACCTAAATGTTCACATCCACTAAATTATCTAGTTGTAAGAAAATATAACTCAATATTAGGTCTCTCATGAATATACACGATCTGTTATTGAGTTATTGTTTAGATCTAAATACATGAAAAATATTACGTAGATTATATTAATATAACATTACTAATACTAAATATTGTACTCTAGATGTATAGGTAGAACCTATTATGCATGAGGTAGAACATAGAGATTCCATCTACGTCGTTTGGTAGTTAATATTGCACCAATTAACATTCAATATGTTTGTTTCTAGCACCCCATGTTCTGTGTGTAGCTAGTAGTTCTAGATAAATCAGTTTTGTCACAAGTATTAAATTAAGATTAATTAACCATTATTATTGCATTATATTTCTAAGAAATTGTAGAGTAGTGAAAATTGATACTTATTGATATCATAATGTTAAATAATAGTAAAGCATAGGGATTAATATACATATAAGGTGGATGTGAACAAGCAGCAGAGATTGGTCCTATGTGAGAATTAGGAGGCACATCGAAGCAGTAGTTTTGTTGTCTTAGAAAAATAAACAACATAAAAATAGTTCGCAATAAGCTAAAAAATTAATAAACACCGCTCTAGTCTGTTAGAACGTTAGTTCTTGAGCCAACAGACTCAGCGGTATTTATATTAACTTAATAATATGTTCACAAAACCTGGTTGCGTAAGTATCTTAGTATATACCTGCTTTGATGTTAATCTCACTTAAGACTTATCGTAATTTCACTCACAATTTGCTCTTCATTCATAGAATCTCTGGAATAATAAATTATAGTATTATTTCAGTAAATACCTGACTTATAATATTTAGGTATATTATACCCTATACCTAATATTAACTATACATTAGTACCTAAGTACGTAGGTACTTCTACTGTCGAGTCAGCATGAGCTAAACAACAATAAATTTATCAGAGCAGTTGTAAATAATATTATTTTATATTTATTCACGAAAGCCAGTCAGCAGTCCGGACACCGGACTATAATTTTCATATCTTCATGAGTTGGATATTCTGATTGGTTTTACTGGTAGGTCAAAAAATATCAATTAAGTACCTAACTTATTTTCTTTTAATAATTTCGTGATACAAAGATACAGTTTAACGTACTTAACACTTATACCATGTAGATATTAAAATAGTGATGCCAATGAATTCTGTGATGCAATTATTGTCCTATAGGTAATATAGCATATCATAGGTTACCCACCGAATACTATATACGTTGCACTACAAGTAGTAGATACATAAAGCTACTATCAACTTAAAAATAATTATACTTTCATACCTATAACTTATTTTTATTATGCTGACCCCAAGACTACTCGGCATTAAATAAATTATAACTAAACGTTTTGTGAATTCATATTATATGATTTCACTACCTACATGTTTAATTATAACGGAAAATAATTTAAATCTTTAAAAAATAATCTAATTGCACTCAAATTTGCCTGTTTCGTATGTGCACAGCAATTTATTGTGATATTTTAAATACTTATAGGTTAAGATGCAAATCAAAATCTCGGGAATAGACTATGTACCTATCAATGTGATTAATATTAATTTAATATAATTATGTACTAATTACTATGTACTTATGATACCTATGTCAGAATTATGTTAGTCTGTATTAAATACGGGCGCATCATATTTAAACTGTTCAGGCAGGCATGCGCAACAATGGATACCTTGTTTATTTTATTTCATCTAAGTAATGCTACCTTGCACTTAATCAACCTGATATTATTTCCAAAATGGCTCCTAATTTTGTTTCTATGGCCCTGTTACTTTAATAACATTTTGCAATTTTGGTCAATTTTTATAAATATATACTTACTTGTATGTGTATGTAGAATAATGAAGATGCTAATCGATGTCCAGTCCACTGTCTCTATGTATTATAGTGACTCGCATGCGGGGCTGCGGTGACCCTCCCAGCGTCGCAGGTGCTTCTCGCTGTCACTGTGACCGCTCATGTGTCTTCGCCATTATTACTTCCATGCACCCCTCACTACCTATTTATTGTATTTATATCTAGTGATTGTTCCAAAATATATGTAAGCACGTACTATGAGCACAAATTGTCAAATAAATATAATAAATGCCTACTTATATTTAACATTTACAAATCGTTTCTAGACTCTTTTATACGATTCGCAATATCTTGCGACTGAAAACAGTTCTACATCTCTTTTGGAAAGGAAAAATGATGCTCATAAAATCTTCCAAACTCAGTTCAAATTAGATATTATTGTAATATCTATTTCTCATAACGTACTGTACTTATACCTGAAATATCTCTACAACTCAAATGGGGAAAGTACTTCAACGATATTTACTGTTGGAGAACAATATTTTTAGATGTCACACTTGTAGTGATTAAATATTACACAAATAATACTCCTTGGTTGGTCAATTATAGATTTCACATACAAATGCTCCGTTATCCTGTGTCATCTCACGTAATCAAAGCCATAATTTCATCAGGCGTTCTTCATGAAAATATTATTATTTAGAAATGCAACTATTTTTGTAGATACATATTTGATTGATCACCGCTAGATAGAGATTTAACATATATATATATATATTTTCTCATAGTGTTCCGTTTGCCTGAGAAATTATTATCTATCTCTGATCGCACAAACTGAATGATCTTTGCAACAATTGTTGACTCGCAACATACTATCGGACTCTGTTACATCAAGTGCGGGCCAACAGGTAGAGAACGCTCGTAGGTATTCTCTCCAGCGGCCCCTCAGGTTGTTGTCATCGCATAGCTTGTATGAGAAATGGAATAGCCTCCGAGAGAAATACACTTCATACTCGCCAACGAGCAATTACTATGGTCATTCCAGAGAGATTACAAATACTTGCTATTCTTGATCTTTCCACTGTTATTCTCTCTGAGAATATTCCTACTTTTTCAACCGTGTCATGGAGTTGCCTTGACATTTCGCAGGACATGTAAGGAACTCATATGGCGATAATCTTATAACAACTACGCTATTTTGTAGGCGTAATATACTTTTGGACTATTTATTATGTATTGTTAATTACTATGTATGTTGTATTAAGAAAAAAATGGAAAAACAAAAATAAATGTTAATAAATGCCTCAGCCAGATAACATAAATGTTTCATTTTATATTGATTCGTATTCTACATTCTATTGTATACGAGTATATAGGTACCTAAATACATATCTATAGCGAAATACGTACCTATTCACTCACTGATGATGCACGAAATATCTGAAACTATAAATAGCCTATAATCTTGAATAAAGATATCAGTTAAGATAGGATTTAGGGCCACCATAGCTACTAAGATTTTCTCCGAGAACAGAACCTGGAATGAAATTCTCAAGGACAGAAGCCTATCGCCATTGAGCCATTCAGGCATTTGATTGACGCTTTTCAGGAAAATAATAACAAATTAGTGGTGTTACTTCAGAATCGATGGTCAGTCAGGAACCACTATAAAAACATTTCGGGACTATAGTAGGTACCTACGGTAGGTACTATACCAAACAATATGTTTCAAAGTGACGGCATAAAAACTCTCGTAAAACCCGTTTCCCCCTTCAAAGGGACTCTGATTGCAGGCCCTAACACGACCATCTCATCCCCTCCTTCAGGATTCTATGTACATGCTTGTCATCATCATCAACCCATATAGGTACTGTCCCACTGCTGGGCACGGATCTCCTCTCACAGAATGAGAGGGCTTAGGCTATAGTCCACCACGCTGGCCTAATGCGGGTTGGCAGACTTCACACGTCGTCTAGAAAATCTCTAAGGCAGATTTCTTCAGCGTTGTTTTCCTTCACCGTTTAAGACTGTTCAAAATTCCTAATATAACAACTCCGATGTATTCCATTTCATAAGTCCGAAATTTTAATATTACTAACGTCTATCTTTATTTACTATTCTCATAATACTGAGTTTCAATAGTTCGAATAATAGTCGATCGAATAATAGAATAGAAATCCGACTTCATGATCTACTACTCAAAGACATTTCAATATCACTAGCCACAGATTTCAGGAAGAAAAATAACTTAATACGTTTTAAATTGTTCCCAGTGTCCGCTCACTCTAGTCCGTCTCACGAAAGATGTCCCGCAGAATCTAGAGTTCAAAATATGGCGCCACTGTCATACGATGGAATATTGCTATTTGCTAAACTCTTTGTTTTAGACTTCAAAAATTCAATATTTAATCCCTGTAGGATGAATCTGACTTTATTGTTTCAGTAATTGAAATTGTATAAAGTTGTTCGAGTTATCAAAATTAGTTCCACTTCCACTCATTTCCGTAGACGCCCGCCGTCGCCATCAGTACAGTAAATAAATAGTAATGACAGCAATAAACATCTGTGGTCTGTCTAACTCCCTCACTAATCTGTAGTTACCCTTTTCTTTGTTGTCAATGAGTAAAAATAAATGTCTTTGTTTGTTTTCGTCACTTGATTAATCAACGAATCCTTACTGTTTTGATTTTAGAAGAAAGGATCTTACAATTTACACATTACTCTGACTAACAAAAGTAACAAATATAACCATGTCGGGTAGTGATTCTCAGAAAGCTGAAACTTCTAAGGACAACGTTTCAAGTAATTCGATCGATGAAGGATTGCCGAGAGAACTAAGTCAGCTAAGTCTTTCAAGTGCTTCAAGCCAAGATGAATTTTTTTGTGATAGTGGACATTCTGGAGCTGCTTTGAAAAATATATTTGGCTATTATCAGTCGCAAAAATTGTGTGATGTCGTTCTCATCGCAGGAGGATGCAGGTTTGTTTATTTATTTACAATTTACAGGTAAACTTATTATTTATATGCACTGAATTTTAAATTTTTGTGTGTTGAATAACAATAACATTTTTATTAGAATAGATTTTAGTATCCTAATTACACAAAAGATCTAAAAATAACAAATATTTGAAATATTCTAGTAGGTAACACAATAAATTTATTAAATATTTCTTCTGTTGACACATGATTGTGAATCCATAAGGTGATTGTACAAGTAGCAATGTTCTTATTGCATTTTATGGATGTTGATACTATGGGTTACTTGTGTAGGATCTGGATACATGAAGTAAGAAATTAGACCTAGTGAAGAGTACTTAGATTTTAATTGGTACATTATATCATAATATTCAAAATTATGATGTTGTTTTCATTTATTAACATTGTTATTTCTTAACAGAATCCCGGCACACAAAATCCTTCTTGCATCTTGCAGTGAGTACTTTGCAGCAATGTTCACTGGTTCCCTGCGTGAGGCTCAGTCAAGTGAAATAACACTTGAGCGAGTTGACCCCCAGGCACTTCAGGATCTTATACACTATTGCTACACTGGTACTATAGGCTAGTATAATATAATCTTCCCTTACCAGGTGCATATGCACTGCAGCTTGAGTTATTTATAACTTAGTATTTCTTTTTGCCCTGTAGAGCTTGCTGTACTGAAACCGGCAAATAGAAATATTACAAAAACTTGTACCAAGTTCCTTTTTCCAATTATTATGTTCACATTCATAGCTGCAGTGAGTAGGCTCTGTTACTTTTATTATATATATTTTATAAAAAGGGCTGTATCATGGTATCAACTTTTTTAATTTGCAGAACTGCGAGATGAAACAGTTGAAGTGCTGCTCTCCACATCAAGCTTGTTGCAGCTTCATTCTGTTACAAATGCTTGTTGTGCTTTTTTAAAGAAGCAGCTGGACCCTTGTAACTGTCTGGGGATTGCTTTGTTTGCTGAACAACAGTCTTGTATGGATTTACACAAAAGCGCTTTAAAATACACATACCAAAACTTTATGCAGGTTCATAATATTTTATTTTTTGCAAAGTATGAATTAATGAACATACCCATTTTCCCTTGTTTATCCAAATTGCAGTGCTCAATATAAAAAATAAAAATGTTTCAAAATTCTCAAGAATGACCATAATTTAATATAATATTAAACTTATGCCTAGGTGGTGAAACATCAAGAGTTTTTAGGACTACAAGCTGACCAGCTGGGTAACTTGTTAAAATCAGATGATCTCAATGTGGTTACTGAAGAAAATGTATTTGAAAGTCTTATGACATGGGTCCAACATGACAGTGCCACCAGAGAAAGTCATTTGCCAACTTTACTGAAGCTAATTAAACTTCCACTGCTTTCATCTGAGGTAAAAGAATCCAAGTATATAAATTTTTTATGCTTTTTTTTTCTTTTTAATTAACAACAAATGTTTTGTTTTTTATTTCAAGTAAGTCATCACTCATCACCGTAAAACATATTGAAAGAAATTTCAGTATCAACTATTAATTCCAGAGATTACCCCCTACATACAAACACACAAATCAATTTATATAAAAATATTTTCATTTTATTTATTTGTATATGACATACCATCACGCCTGTATTCCCCGAAGGGTTAGGCAGAGGTGTACTAATGTACCACACTGTACCCACATTTCGCCGGTATGTTTAGGTCCCATGTAATAGGTGGCGAGCCTATTGCCATTAACCGGGCACAAATCCAGACTCCGAGCTGCTACTGAGAATTTCATAGAAAAACCCAATAACACTTTGCTCGCGCTTAGGACCACTAGACTAATGAGGCAGTTTATTAGTATAATATTCATTATTTACAGTACTTAATAGATAAAGTCGAGTTGGCCTGCGGTAACGTACCTGAATGCCAGCCCCTTATTATGGAGGCTGTAAAGTGGCATCTATTACCGGAAAGACGATCACTTCTGTTCTCTCACCGAACACGGCCACGAACTTCAACTATTGGACGTCTTTTGGCCATTGGTGGAATGGATGGATACAAGGTTAATATAAATATTTCAACACTGTTATATAATAATATTTCAATAACTGTAGTTTGAGGATCAAAGATAATTTTTGTTTTAATAATCTAGGGTGCCAGTAATATGGAAATGTATGATCCGCGAACTAACACTTGGACCCCATTTATGCGGATGGGTGCAAGGAGGTTGCAGTTTGGTGTGGCAGTGATGCAGAATAAACTTATTGTAGTTGGAGGCAGAGATGGACTAAAGACACTAAATACGGTATTTTTTTTTGTGTTAAGCTACCTACACACTGAATAATATATGTAACAAAAGATTGTGTGTGGATGTTTCTTATGTAATATAAGTATGTATTTACAAAAAAAAAGTATATAAGTATTATATCCATTGTCTAGTACCCATAGTACAAGCTCTACTTAGTTTGAGACTAGATGGTGTAGTGTAAAATGTCCTAAAATATTATTGTTATTGTTAATTATTCCACCTTTTGTTCCATATATTAATATGTGAACAGAAAACTGTATACCTTTTTCTAAACATATTGTGCGCACGGAGGATTATTACGTAGTTCATGGGCAGTGGCGTGCATTCCATAAAGACAAAAAGACACTGCCTACCCTACTTAAATCAGTTAAGATTTATAAACTTTTTTTACGATATTATCAATAAAGACAAAAATCTTAAATCACCTCCATCTGTTGAAATGTAGTGGTATATATTGTTACCTACAGTATTGCTCGTTTACTACAAAAACGCAATTTCGCGCTGCACTAGCTCCGCCACGGGAGTCGGGAAAGCCACAAACTATTGTTGGCTAAATGTTTGTATGTGTGCTCTCGTGATCATGCAGATTAAATAGGTGTACGTTCCTATGAATACGTGGCACACAATGTCAATAATAACGCACACAAGCGCACGAATAGGCAGTGCCTATCCAGTGGTTTGGATGTAAGTATTAAACAACACGACAAATTACGATTCTTGCCGAACTTTTCCGAACCGAAGGTTATGTAACTATTTTAAAAAATAGCATTTTTTAATTGAATAAATGTCGTATTATTTTTTATATTGAGTCGCCATTGTTTGTTTGTTTTGTTTTGGTTGTGAGCTATACATTCCTATTATATAACAGGTATTTAGGATAGTATCGTTGTTAATATAGTGTGAAAAATGGATAATACCTATTCACTGGTGAAGTAGTTCAGGTGGTGTGTGTATAGAGAAAATAAAAAATTACATATGCGTAAGTATCCAAAACTTCGGTGAAAAAAACAAGGCGATCGTGGAAGGTTTTTTGATGGTCGTATATTCAATACAAAACAATATGATTCATATTATTGGCTCACAGGTTGCATACACAGCAATAGGTTGTTCCGTTTCCCTTGTCTACTATCAAACAATAAAAACATCCTAGGCACGATGCCGGATACGCCGGTATTCATTATGAGCTATCTGAAAAATACTTAGAAGCTTCCCATATTTTTGGAAAAAATCGTAGGTTGAGACGCGTTTAAATTCTCAGATACAAATCGACATTGATAGATAGGTATATCGCGAAAGTCGATCGGAACATTGTTTGCTTTTTGGAGAAACATGAGCTCGCTTTACGTGGAAGTGACTAATCTGTGTCGTCAATGAATAAGGGTACTTATTTAGACACGGTACCTAAACTTGCTTGCAAGTTTTGGAAAATAATTTAGAAAATTGTACTAGCTCTTAATCAGATTCAAAATGACCTTATCTCTAGTGTAGCGTCTGTAAATATAGGAACAATAAAATAACAAAGGTCGATTCGACCCACCAGGTGTAAGCGGAAAAAAGCTTATAATTTTTTCTGCCTACTCTATCTGAAAACTCTGTGCACGCCACTGTTCATGGGCGTACCCACGGTGTGGTGTGGGTGTACCCATCTGCCCCACACTGGTCCCAAACGCGAAGCTAGAAATTTAGGTTTATTAAGTAACTAGCTTTTACCCGTGACTTCGTACGCCTAGACTTAGTAACACAATTGTTGTCAGATTGTATTCATGGGATAAGAAGTACTCAATGTTAGGGAAATTCCCGCTGTTCCTAGAAAAGAAGTATTCAATATGCCAGCGCCAATTACAAACTATTAGTGTAGGTACCAACATTTCATTCAAATCCTATTTATATTATTATTTATATGTATATATATATTATCCTATTTGTTATTACCATGTGTGTATGAAATTTCATTCGAATCCCGTAAGCTATTCGTTTTTCGGGATTTCCGGGATATTCCCACATTTTTCTGGGGTAAAATATATCCTATTTGTTATTCCCGGTCACATACCTACTATTAGTATACCAAATTTCATGCAAATCGGTTCAGCCGTTTTAGCGTGATTGAGTAAATAAACATACAACCAAACAAACATCCAAACATTCACATTTATAATATTAGCAGATTATTATTGAAATAAGGTCAGTAAATAAAAAGTATTGTTAAATTCTTACTACTTATAGAGTAGATTTACTTCTTCCCTCCCTAAAAAAATGCTGCAAACGCCCATGTCGCAGATAAAGTTTATATAGAGTTCCTACTCTATATTAACTTATAAACAGCAAGCTGCAATTATACTATTATCTAATACTATTATTATTATAATAAATATTTTGGGATAATTTTTACACAGCACTAACTCCAAACTAAGCAGAGCTTACTATGGGTACTAGATGATGGATATAGTACTTAAATACATTTTTATAATTTATATAAATACATAATACAGACATTCACGCCTTTTTCCCATGCCTACCCCGGCAGAAAACTAAAGAACGCCACTTGCTACGCTTCTTGCATATTTATTTCGCTTCATCCACATTCATACATCTTGTCATACATACACGACGGTTGCGAGTAGGTATTACGCACCCGACCTTTTTGAAGAACCACACCAATAAGGTCGGTGTGTCTTTCTAGAACGTCCCCTCCCGGCGGTTCCACTGATATTCGCCATATAAATACATGCTTATAATTCATAAGAAACACCCAGACAAACTCGAACAGTTATGTTCATCACGTAAATAATTATTCCAGTTGGAATCGTCGTCGTCGTTTTTATAACAAGATTTTATTTAGTAGGTACTAGCTGTTGCCCGCGATTTCACCCGCATCCCAAAAAGTTATGTAAAAGAGAGAGCGACAAACGCCTATGTCCTTCTCCAAGTTTTGTACCAAATTTCATCAAAATCGGTTCTGCGGTTTAGGCGTGAAACCGTAACAGACAGACAGAGCTAGGTACTTCCGCATTTATTGTATTAGTAGATATGTATATTGTTATTGTCCCCCTCCGAGAGGATATCGTCTTTTAGCGGGGCGGGGGGCTTAGTAACTGTGGATCGGTGCGCCGCTCTCCCTGCTTTCTGCCGCCTCGGCGGGGTCGCAGCCGTAGGACTGGGGACATGGTGGGGCCGCAAGGGGAGAGGAATTATGGTATTACGATACGCCGCTCTCCCTACCCTCTGCGGCCGATGTGTGGACGGCGGCGGCATCATATATCTTTCCCGCCGCAAAGAGGGCCTTGGGCGGTGGACTTGGGATCGTCAGTCGCCCATGCGAAAGCCATTCCCGTGAGCCTTCCACCACTATGTGGAAGGCTCTGGTAATGGTGGTGGTTTTAGTCGGTATGCTGACCACCTGGCCGGAGAGCTCGACATAACCGTCCCGGCTCCCCGAGCGGGGCGGCATGCATAAGGAGCATTTCCCAAATGTGTAGAAAAGAGGAATTTATAAACTTTGAAATAAATCAAATCAAAGCAAACCCATAATTTTATTACACAAATTACATGATATAAAAGCATAGCAATATAATCCTATAAAATCCGAAAATGGGATATATCAAAGTAAATACATTACATCTTATTTAATAGACACCAATAAGTTATCACCCTGGTTGGCGTCTGTTCCGATTGTTGCAATGATTTCATTTACAATAATTGAATACTACGTAGGTGGAATGCTTTGATCTCACTTCCCTGAGCTGGAGTGTGCTCGCCCCTATGAATACCCATCGCCACGGACTTGGGGTGGCTGTCTTAGGCGATGGCCCAAACTCACCTGTGTATGCAGTTGGCGGCCATGATGGCTGGATCTACTTGAATTCTGTTGAGAGGTAAAATAACCATACAAATTATAACAATTATAAGTATACATATATAATTATTATACTAGCTTTTACTCGCGACTCCGTACGCATAGATTTAGAAATACAAGTTTTGTCGGATTGGTTTCACGGGATCAACGGGACATTCGGACATTTGGATAGTCAGTACTCTCAATGTTAATATTGGTCGTAAAATAGAATTATTTTTTCCGATATAAATATTTAGTCGCCTAGCTCATTTATTGAGTAACTAAGTGTAATTGTTAGCCCGATTATTTCCGAATCAAATTCCCGGGATTTTTAGGAATTTCCCAGATTTTTCTGGCATTGCAAGTACTCAATATGTTAGCGCTAGTCACAAGCGATATAAAACATAAATAAAAATAAAATAAAATATTTTTATTTCTGACGAGTTGCATCAATAGTATGTAATACAAACTCCCAACATCAACCGTCAAACAAAAACCGTCGCCAGGCAAAACACCCACCTGGTCGGGAGATTCTCCCTTTGGTTGGGGGGGCAACACAGAAACCTGATAGGAGAGCTGCGTAAGACGCATACTTTCAAGAGTGGATGCAATTATGCTGAAGAAGAAGAGAGTACCTATATCGAAGTACTAAGTGAACATTAAGTTCCTAGATGAGTTTAGGGTTCTAATTTAAAGCTCAAATTCAGTGCGGCTCCCGCCGTTTGTTGGGGCTAATCTCAAAAACTACTGTATCTACAGCATAAACTTTGCAGCTAGGAGGTACTACTACTATAATATAAAATCGCATCTTATAAATTAATTTACTGCAGCTGAAATCCGAGGCAAAAACCTCATGGCGCTGCACTATGTCATGTCATGGTCGTGACGAAGTTAGTGTAGGTAATTAGATGATGATGTTTGTATTGATAGATGGGACGCTTGCTCGCGCACGTGGACGATCGTGTCTCCGATGGCGGGCGCGCGCAGCACGTGCGGCGTGGCGTCACTGCGCGGCCGACTGTTCGCCGTGGGCGGGCGTGACGGCGGCGCGTGCCTGCGCTCCGTGGAGTGCTACGACCCCGCCACCAACCACTGGACCAACTGCGCGCCCATGACTCGTCGCCGCGGCGGCGTCAGCGTGAGTACCAACTACCACGACCACCGCACCCTCATAAACAACTAACTGAACTTCTGTTGGCGCGCCACGCACTATACCATGAAAATGTAGGGTTCATGAAATCTTAATTACAGTATTATGGATTGTATTTTTTTTTACACAATCTTTTGTTAGTTTTTGGTAACAAAAAAAGAAGATTGTGATAACACTTCCATTACCTACCTAGATTTTTTTTTCAATGTTGTTTCTTGGCGTATCTTCATTCTACGTTCGGGGAACCGTTAAATAAAATAACGGATATCTATACATATCATACTTTTTTACCGCATCTCAACTAATCTCAAGCTAATCTCTTGTTACACTTCATTATACTTCATGTAATTTTGATTATAACTATACTTTTTACCCGGCTGCGACGCATGGGAGGGTAATGTATTTATGAGCCTATCTATGTACGTTTGTTCCTTAGTGGCACACTAGAGACCAAACGCGTGAGCCGTTTTAGATGATTCTTACGCCAATCGATTTTTTGCGAGTTTCACTAAAGACATGACAATAATCAAAATTAAATATGGCGACAACCAGACGCCACGTTGTGAAAAAATTGTGAAAAAAAAAGGAAATATCATTGAATAGGTATTTGAAAATCATCGTTAGGTTTCGCTCATCATTTTTTATTTCGAATGACCATTTAGGATCTCTAGGGCTTTGAAGTTGGTTAGGAACTATTCTGTGAAATTTTCACGACTTATAATAAAGCCGTGATAAAGTTCTTATATAATCGGTGAAAAATAATTATCAAAAAGTGTAAAATAAAAAAGTAAATTAAAAACCAAACCTGACTAAAAAGAAAAAAACAAGACGTCAGGAACATAACGACTTTAACATTAACAGTCGGGACCCGTTAAAATTTTTCTCAATCTGACGTCTTGTTGTTTTTATTTTCAGTCGGGTATATTTTATTTACCGCGCCAATTTTTTTGGAATGTTAATGTTTATCGCTGGAGATTTCACGTTTCATTATTAATTTGATTTGACTATTAATGATCTTTGGTCATCGATTGTTTGGCGCCGACTCAAAATTACTTGGTAAACTTTCATTAGTTCAAGAACTTATTTATTAAGGTTAAATAAAAAATGGTTAGATAATGTTAAATTATTACTTTTTGCTGTTCAGTTTTTCTGCGGTTTAATTTTTTTGTTAAAAAGTTTTTTTTATATTCTAAATAGAATCTTTGTAGCCATAGAAATTGAAAGTGTCATCTTTAAAAGTAAAGTCGTTTGCAGGTGTGTGCTGCAGGAGGCTACTTATACGCCCTGGGCGGTCACGAGGCGCCGGCTAACACTGTAGGCGGCCGACTAGCTTGCGTTGAGCGATATGACCCAGTAGCAGATTCATGGATTCTTCTGGCTAGGCTATCGTATGGAAGAGATGCCATCGGTTCATGCTTGCTCGGTGATCGGATTGTTGCTGTTGGTAAGTTCATATTTCATTACCAGTGTTATGACAAACTATTATTAGACGTTTTCTTTTGTTACTTTACATAACAAATTCCTTTATCACTTCAGGTGGATACGACGGGGTTCAGTACCTGTGTGTAGTAGAAGTGTATGATTCTGAGTCCAACTGCTGGCGTAAACTGGCTCCTTTGAGCACCGGACGAGCTGGAGCCGCCGTGGTGGCCGTACCACCACCAAAGAACGTGTTCTGATATAATGCCACCCGCCGACCGGTGAACACAGCTAAGTTTATTCCGATCTTTTCAATGTCGGATGATGACGATGACGACTATTACTACTAATGACCCTCATACCAGAGATAAGTACCTATTTTGGTGTTATAAAAATGAATATTTAAAAAGAAGTTAACAATACAATATAAAATTTACACTGATAATGGTTATTGGTCATGGTGTTATACTGGATGTTTAGAGATTTTCAATTTAACGTTCTAATACAATTTGTTAGGTATAATTTTGTACATGACATAAGCCATTGCACACAACATATACCATTATAATGGTTAATGCATCTCACATTGTAGTAACTAGTATCAATCGGGATGTCAACTTTATTGTGAATTTAATACTCAAATGTCTATTGCGTTTTATATATTAATATCGTGGATAATATATAAATAAAAAAATAAGATGTAATATCATACGCATACATAAATATTGCTTTTGTAATATATATATATTGGATGTACAAAAATAAATTATTCTTGTAATACCAATATATTTACATTGAGATAATCGAATTTTAAGGCTACCAATAGACTTAGGGTATCTGGCAAAGGGTACCAGCACGGGTTTCTGTGCCAAAAAAAGAACGCTGCACACTATGAAATAAAGTTTATGATTTAATTTCTATGTTAATACTTGTTTTGTGTATACTTGAAGTGCCACAAGCTTACCTGACCTGGAGCGGTACTTGGAACTAACATTGCCATTTTGATAAAAAATATTTAGGCACAGTTTGTTGTTTTTTACTTTAATTGAATGCCAACACAGCTCATTAAATTAAATGTATTCTAGAATACACTTTATACTGGAATAGGTACAGGAAGGAGAATAATTATTGTAGGCCTGGAATATTTAATGAGCGATTAGCTGGTGCTTTTTATTTATTAGTCCTTTCCATTACCTCGAATACTTGAATATGTGAAGCTGTACCTGGTCAGAGAAGTTTGCGTCACCTATTCGTTAGTATTACATTTAATAGGTGTATTTAATCCATACTCTAATGTTATACTATCATGTAAATGATATAGTATGTTTTATATTCACTTGTATTTTTAGATAAATTCCTGTCTAGATAACTTCTGCCGTAACTACTGGCAGGATAAATATAATTGTTATAGGTAGATATAATTATATTCGATAACATCCAATTAACAAAATTGATAAAGGTTAGGTATGTAGTATTCTTAATTTGTTGGATACGGATCTCAGTACTAAGAATGCAAAATAATTAGTTCTTAGTTTTGGTAACATATTGCGTAGAAGACTGTTAGACAGTGAAGTTTCTTGTATTTATGTATATTTAATCATCCATGAACGTTTGTTTTATGCAATATTAAAAGCCATTGCAGGGCTGATATTTTTCTCATCAATATAAAATTTGATGATATTTTATAGGTATTTTTTTTATATGATTTGAAAAAAAACGCCCCAAAAAAATGTTTAGGAAACCATGTATTTGTCAATTTTCTACCCTTTTATCTTATAATCAACGCCTTTTGTGTTATTTACCTGTACAAAGCTTAATCTAAAAGCAAATTCCATTTTAAATGCAATAAGGAACATACATTTTATAGTTAAAAGATTGTAAAACAAAATGTTTAAATTTGTGTGAAGCTGTTCAGGCGAAAATGCTTCGGAGTAACAACAATCTTCTTCAAAATGTTTAAAGTTATGTATGCCTTACCTTCTTTATTAAAAAAAAACCGTGTGTTTGTGTCCGCCTAACCATTACAGATACCAAGATTTACCCATTATAAAACCACAAAGTTTCTCAAGCGTGTCAAAGTGTCAAATACGGCTTTTATTATACAAATTTTCAAAAATAATATTTTTAAAACTCTTTCCATAGTCGACCGCAAGCGCGACTGCTACACTAGATTCGATTTCCAGGTCGAGCAGTGCTATTTTGCTTTTATATGAAATTTTCAGTAGCAGCTCGGAGTTTAAGAATCCCAAAATCTCCGGTCTAATCCCCGTAGACCGATTGCCTTTTGAAAGATTCCCCCCCGTAAACAAAAAAATTTAACCTTCACGGAATACACGCGTGATGTAAAATTGGTTTATATCTGCAATGGTAAGGGTACCTACTTACTACAGAGACTACAACAAAAAACTCTACATATAGGAAGGTATCATAGAATGTAGAAGCTTGAAAAGTCTGTGCATTGAGGTTTTTTGCGAAAACCTGCTAGTTAAGACTAATCATATTTGTCTATAAACTTGAGTGCAAAATATAAATAAGTAAGTGATTTAACTAAAATAATTAACGGGTTTAAATATATATACAATTCAATTTAATTTTATAATTCATATAAACCTATAGAGGTACACAATCATGTAATTGAATATACATAATCTAAAATTTATCAGATCTTAATTTAAATCAATTAAGCTTTCATGTAGGTTTTTACTACGATTCTAATAGATTAGATGTAACCTTCGCATATGTTCCGACTTATTTCATTGCAAACAGTATTAATTTAAAACATTTTCTTAAACTATTCGGTTCTGTAATATAATTGTTAAGTAAGAAGACCATCCTGTGATGTTAGTGCTAGGCAATTGCTAGAGTATAAATCAGTTAGAAAAGGAATGGGTTTATAATATTTTGAGAGTAGCGTTAAGCGTCTAGGCAGAGAGTGTCGAATCGCGAAAGAAGCTTTATTAAGAAATGGTTCTGACCTTCAGACTGAATGATGATGCGAAGTTTATTTTCATAATAGCTTTTATGTCATTATTAGCCGTCGCATACTGTAGTGTAAATTTAATGCCTATTGGTTCAGCCCTTTAAGCATGATTATGTAAAAACATACATCCAAACATTCACATTTATATGTAGAATAGTAATATGATTCTTTTATGTTTCTAACTATACTATTTAGACAAGGTATTGTCGTTTGTTTAAAAAAAAAATCTTGTCGTTAGCATAATGGAACAATAGGTATACATCTTTTTGGAAGATTGTGCGGTTACTTGTTCGATTAGTCTATAAGCACCTTAGTGCACAAAGACTTATGAAACAGCCACGGCTACAAAGTTTTGAAACAGGTGTTTACTTAGAATTGACAAGTTACATTGAAGAGCTGGTTTAATCCCTATAAATGGATATAATATTTTGGCATAATGGATGGAGACGTTTTAATGGAACTTTGTTAACGTACTTATACATCTTTTGGAGGGTGACTGTATCTACTTATACAAGGTCATTATTAGTATAATTATGCGAAACCTGAATATAGCTTGTTCAGAATAAGTAACTGAATCGATTCCAATAAAAGGCGCAGTGGTGCGGGCGGGGCCCGGGGGTGAACCAACCACTTCAGTCGCCCGGCAGCTATAGGGTAGTGTGCATGTGTGTCGCTCCCGTTCTCAAAAGTAGGTACATAACGCGAGCGCGGCCGCGAGCGTACGGCATTTCGGTTGATCTGTACCTATCGTATGTAAAAAGCATAGGTAGTGTTCGTGTAAGAAATGGTACGTACAGTAGCGGTTTGTGGTGATAACGCGAGCGCGCGGCAGTTGTGTTTCGGTTGACGTGTACCTATCGTATGTAAAAAACATAGTTTTCGTGTAAGAAATGGTACGGATACTAGCGGTTTGTTGTTCGGGGATACGTGATAACGTATTCCTGGCAGTGCGGCACGAGAAGCAATCTGACATTAAAGTATCGTCACACACATGAACACACGTTTTTATTTGTACCTACAGCCTGTTGTGGTTAAGTAATGCGATGTTTAACACTTTTCATCCATTTTGAACTTAGTGTTTGGCATAAGGTCAAAGATGCAACATATCACATTGACTACATTTAATCACTTACGGCTGCATTTACAAATAAAGTACTTATTAATGTCTACCTATACTTGACCATTACGACAGTCCAAAGACTGCAAGTGTGATGGAAAATGTGGAAAGTGTGATGTATCATCAGTTAAATACAATGCAATCGGAAATCGCCGTACGGTTAGGTACAGTCAGCGTCAAATAGTTAGTGACACTCAGGGTATTCAAATAAATAGACGCAACCAAAAAGTCAATAATATCGGTACAAACAAAGTTTCCATATTGTTGTCAACATTATAATCGCTCAAAAGGTCGAGACGTTTAAAATGTCACATAGATAGGTTCAGTCAAACCGCCATAAATATGGTTACAGTCATCCCGTCAATGGTATCCAAGCATTCTAAGTGGTCAAAAATATGGAACACATTAGAAAAATGAACTTTACTACTATATATTTTAAATATTCTTTCTCACATCAATTAATGTGAAAACATTTATACACAAAAATGAAAGGAATAGAAACTACTGCTGTCCTTTTCATTTTAAGCATGACGTCATAGACATGTCTTTTGTTTTCTAAAGAATTTCGTGCATAGCCGTTTACGATACTTAGCAATATACAGCTGACTGAAAATAGATGTACAGTCAGCGTCAAATAGTTAGTGACACTCAGGGTATTCAAATAAATAGACGCAACCAAAAAGTCAATAATATCGGTACAAACAAAGTTTCCATATTATTGTCAACATTATAGTCGCTCAAAAGGTCGAGACGTTTAAAACGCCATAAAGATAGGTTCAGTCAAACCGTCATAAATATGATAACAGTCATCCCGCCAATGGTATCCAAGCATTCTAAGTGTTCAAAAATATAGAACACATTAGAAAAATAAACCAGCATGTTATAGAAATAAACGGTTTCCCAAAGATGAAAACCTCTTTAGGCAATCTAGTGTTATTTGCATGTCATTCTATTTATCTATCAGTAATATAAATGTCAAGTGCAAAACTAAAGCAAGCTAGAAAAATATGGCTACGCATTAGTGACACCTCAAAACATCGAATTATATATTTGAGGGAGGAAGGTGTCTCCTCATCAGATATTTCAAATGAACTGGGAATATCCTTATGCATATACCTATCGTTTTAGATGTTACGTGTAGTTACCTATCGAATTATTCTCATCTCTCTCGATTCTCACTTCTATATATTCACACTTATATGTATAAACAAGCACACAGCCCGCCTGATGGTAAGCAGTCGAAAACTAGAGAAAATTGAAAAGATGCAAGCGATTATCGACCTTATTGACATTATTTTATTGCTTATTTTTAGTTATTCATCCACTCTATTACCTTGTTTATGTTTAAAATAGCAGTTTTTGAATAATAGTCAATAAGGTTGAAAACTTTGCACCTCTTTTTTGCAAGCACTATCGAGTCTAGTTTTGTCGACGTTCATTGTTAAAATAAAATAAAATGATCATGATATTGAATCATATATTTTAATTATGCACTCTTGCTCTATGAGATATAGTCATACTCATTATCAATGAGGTTTAGGTACATCTATTTTCAGTCAGCTGTATATTGCTAAGTATCGTAAACGGCTATGCACGAAATTCTTTAGAAAACAAAAGACATGTCTATGACGTCATGCTTAAAATGAAAAGGACAACAGTAGTTTCTATTCCTTTCATTTTTTCACATTAATTGATGTGAGAAATAATATTTAAAATGTATAGCAGTAAAGTTTATTTTTCTAATGTGTTCCATATTTTAGAACACTGATACCATTGGCGGGATGACTGTTACTATATTTATGACGGTTTGACTGAACCTATCAATATGACGTTTTAAACGTTTCGACCTTTTGAGACTATAATGTTGACAACAATATGGAAACTTTGTTTGTACCGATATTATTGACTTTTTGGTTGCGTCTATTTATTTGAATACTCTGAGTGTCACTAACTATTTGACGCTGACTGTACCTAAACCTCATTGATAATGAGTATGACTATATTATCTCATAGAGCAAGAGTGCATAATTAAAATATATGATTCAATATCATGATCATTTTATTTTATTTTAATTAACAAATGAACGTCGACAAAACTAGACTCGATAGTGCTTGCAAAAAAGAGGTGCAAAGTTTTCAACCTTATTGACTATTACTCAAAAACTGCTATTTTAAACATAAACAAGGTAATAGAGTGGATGAATAACTAAAAATAAGCAATAAAATAATGTCAATAAGGTCGATAATCGCTTGCATCTTGTCAATTTTCTCTAGTTTTCGACTGCTTACCATCAGGCGGGCTGTGTGCTTGTTTATACATATATGTGCGAATATGAAGAAATGAGGATCTAGAGAGATGAGAATAATTCGATAGGTAACTACACGTAACATCTAAAACGATAGGTACATAAGGATATTCCCAGTTCATTTGAAATATCTGTTACGGAGACACCTTCCTCCCTCAAATATATAATTCGATGTTTTGTGGTATCACTAATGCGTAGCCATATTTCTAGCTTGCTTTAGTTTTGCACTTGACATTGATATTACTGATAGATAAATAGAATGACATGCAAATAACACTACATTGCCTAAAGAGGTTTTCATCTTTGGGAAACCGTTTATTTCTATAACATGCTGGTTTATTTTTCTAATGTGTTCCATATTTTTGAACACTTAGAATGCTTAGATACCATTGGCGGGATGACTGTTACCATATTTATGACGGTTTGACTGAACCTATCTTTATGACGTTTTAAACGTCTCGACCTTTTGAGCAACTATAATGTTGACAACAATATGGAAACTTTGCTTGTACCGATATTATTGACTTTTTGGTTGCGTCTATTTATTTGAATACCCTGAGTGTCACTAACTATTTGACGCTGACTGTACCTACTGCCACATTATTATCAATGAGCGCCGCGACGACGCGGGCGCGGAGCGGCGCGGTGGCGCACGAACCGCGCGTGATGAGCATGGTTTTGTACGGACAACCAGGTAACTTAACAAGCTTATAACTTTGTGATTTTTCATGATACAGTTTTGAAATTTTGTACATAGATTCTTTACATAAAAATACTAGACACGTGTTTCAGGTTTCGCATATACTAATAATGACTATGTATAATAAACACAATGTTCACCTGACCTTATAAAAACATCTCATATAAATGAGGCCATGAGAGCCAGAGTAGCACACCTGATTTTATTGAAAAAACTGCTCTAAACGGTAAAAGTCATAACGCCACAGTGGCCTAAAAATTAGTTCAATTTTTTTGTTCATAAATAAATAAAATATACCTATATTTATTTTCTTTAAGTTACAGTTATTTAAAATCAGGGCTAGAAGCCCTGTTTTTTCCTTACTACTAAAAACTATGGTTTAAGTAGTTAGGCCACTCTGCCTCTCATGGCTTCAAATGTGAAAACGCGACAAGTACCTACCTAAATCATTATTGTTCTATGGAAAGAGGATATTTCCTTTTCTCGTGTTTCTTATTCAGTATCTTAGATTCCCATTTCAGGTATTTTGTTTAGTTAGTTACAGAATCTTATAACCGCCATTAGTGATTTTTTGCATTTAAGTCATTCAACGTGAAGATCTCTATATCTATAGAAAAATTCAGTTCCAATAATTGTAAGAAATCTTTTACTTTCGCACCTCTGTCAACAGATCTCCTAATTTTAATAAAATTATTGTATGTAGCTTACTGTACATGTAGGTACGAATTTTACTGTTCTTTTTTCTCTATTTTATGTACCTACTTTTTTTGAAAGGAGTTGCCAAATTATTGAATTACTTGAACTACAATATCTTCTTTTTTCTTTTGTACCTTCTTATGTATTTTTTAAATAAATATTGTGGTAGCTAATAATGACTTTTTATTTATACTATTTATTGCACATATCAGATTCAAACCGGATAGAGCTAATGAAAACGCAGTGGCGTACAACCCTTACGGCGCGATTGGTCCAATTCACGGTGAGTCTAATTCACCTTATACGCGATTAGGTAGTCCAGTTGGAATTGAACCAGCCGCGAATTGCCTAAATCGCACCTAAAGCCGCCCAACATACAGAGTACTGTTGATATCAGAGTTCGTTTCACCTTTAAAATATGTAGAACAGCTTCTAGTTTCTCTAGCTTAACCAGGGTAGGCAGTATTTTTCTTCGATCTAACTGAATATATGCTTAATGCATGATTGCTATGGTCTTCGACTAAATCAGTAACGACCTTTCTACCAGCTTTCAGAAGTAAGCCGGTAAATAGGTACCTAGATAGATGAAATAGGAAGATAATGCTTGGTTTACTTGCCTTCCACTTGCTCTGATGCAGGCTAGTAATTATTTACAAGACATCCTGATGGCATGCCACATTTATAGTATATAGTCACAACATACGTTAACACGCAGCAATGTCGCTACACCACGCAGCTAATGACAGGGGTAAAATGACCAACATGCCTCGAAACGCAATCTGTTGCAGCTATATATATAGCCGACTATAGTCACTAAGACCATGGTCCGAGCTGCAACAGACTGTAATGGAAGGCTCACCCAACCGGGTGCAGTCGAAGATCACACCTAAATATAAAATATATAAATGAAAGGAAATAGATAAATAAATAGTTATTTTTTATTATACTTGGCATTAATGCTGACAGCGGCGGCCTTAGCCACCGCGAGGCTCCAGAGGTAGATATTTGTGAGGCCCTTTTCCTTTGCGTAAAGAATGCGAATAGAAAGTGAGTATTTCTGCTTAATTTTTTCTATTCTGGTTATTACGCGAGGCCCCTGTAATAGCGAGGCCCCAATAGGGGCGGTTACCCCGCTCGCCACCCCCTGGCCGCCACTGCATGCTGACGTCACCTACACAAGATGTAGTACAATGTGGAAGAGAAACTCGACATCACAGGCGCAGTCTCAGTAGCTAATGCGTCCGGGGTTCGAATCCTACCGGAAATCGAATTTTTCTTGCACTAAAATGTATATCTTTAAAATAATTTCATTTAAATATGTATACACTCAGGGGCACATTTAACCTTCCACTCATATCGAATTCAAATATTCAATATCGCTTGTTTACGTTAACTAACACTTTGACTACTAAGCGTAGCTTCTTAAGTGGGTATGTTTCAAACAAACATACTCGCGTTTGGTTTACTTTTGTGGTTTGTATTCAACAATAATCAGTTTAGTTGAAATTTGACAGTCTCGCCTCTAGTTCTGTGTGAAGGATACATTTGTTTTAAAACGTTTCGTAACCTTTTTTTCGAATAAAACCGAGGTGTTGGAGGGCTGTTATCCCACAGCAAAAAAAATGCCAGAGAGCAGCCAGAGCTGTGGCACTTGCAGACGCTGGATTCAGTCAGCGACGGATTGGACGAATGCTTGGATTTCCACGAACCACTATTCAAGATGCTATCCGGCGTTACAGAGAGACTGGTTCCTACACAAGGAGGCCTGGGCAAGGTCGTAGGAGGTGTACATCAGAAAGAGATGACCGTTACATCGTCTCGAACGTTCTTCGAAATCGGTTCACGATGGCTTCTGAGGCTTGTAACCGCTTGTTTGAGGTACGAAATGTAAGTGTGAGCCTAAGGACAATAAGAAGAAGGTTAGCGGAGAAAGATCTGCGATCATTTCGACCAGCTCGAGTCCCAGAACTGACCGTAGCTCACAGAAGAGCTTTTTCGTCGAGTCAAGGTTTTTTAAATGCTAAGACCCTCCACAACCGCGAGGTCTGCAGTCTCAGAGAATATTTTCTCAAGGCTGACGTGGATATGCACCGAGATGTGGTCGCAGTGGACAAGGGACTCACCCCGCTATCTTTGGCTAAAGAGAACTGGCGCAAACCCGTCGTGCTTAGTACCAACGACTGCATGGAAGTATGGCAGAGCAAGGAGCTTCACGGACGCTTTTCCGGGCCCTACATGGGCCCGATGTAGACCAAGTAGCGTCCGTAGCCTGGCTGCGTTTCGGTGACCTCTTTGGGGAAATCGAAGGTTTTGTCTGTGCAATTACGAAGAATTACGAATGGACGAAGTTATACTGACGAACGACTACCGGAAGTATATCATGAATGACGGGACGATCGACATATGTCGGGCATGCCATTGTCCCGATGAGTCTATCAGGCATATTACTTCTGGGTGTTCTCGTCTGGCTAACGGCGAGTATTTGCACAGGCATAACCAAGGATTATCCACCAGCAACTTGCTTTAAAATACGGCCTTGTGGATTCTGAGGTACCGTATTACAGGTATGCGCCCGACCCAGTTCTCGAGAATGACCATGTCACGTTGTACTGGGATCGATCTGTTATCACTGACAGGACTATTGTAGCCAATAAGCCTAATATAGTAATAGATCGATCAGCGCGCCGCACAATGATTATCGATGTCACCATCCCGCATGACGAGAACCTCGTGAAGGCTGAGAAAGAGAAACAGTTAAAATATCTCAACTTAGCTCACGAGGTGGTCGCCATGTGGGATGTGGACTCGGCCATCATTGTGCCGATAGTCGTTACGGTCAATGGACTTATCGCCAAGAGCCTCGACCAACACCTCAGGAGGCTCGAGTTGGGCCAAGCCAACCCAGCCAGGGTTAAGGGCCTGATTCAGAAGGCAGTACTCCTTGATACAGCGCATATTGTGAGGAGGTTAGGAGTCTCTGGGGCCCTAACCACCGGTAGCTTGGACCCTGCTCCCGATCCCGGTGGGCCTCTATTTTTTATATTTTAAAATGTTTTTGTCTTGTTTTATTTTATTAAAATATTTAAAAATGTAACAAATAAGTATTTAAAGACGAATAAAGGGTGATAATAATAATATCTTTAATTCAGGTGGCATAGACCCATATAAAACGTCACGTCTCCTGTAGTGCTACAACATCAGAGGTCTGGCACAGAGCTCTAACACCTTCCCATGATCTCTTGACCGATTATACCTAATAAGTTTCTGTCCATTTAAATCTTCTATCACAATTAATTAAATTACGATAGAATTTTAAAGAAATCGACAAAATGTAAGTGGGCGGTTAAATGTGCCCTTGAGTGTATATGATTACTGTATTGAAAAAAAAGGTAGAAAAGAATGAAAAACACATAATTATAAGTAAACATGTGCTGTCGGCATGCTTGTTCGGCTTGTTCCGAATGGGTTACCAGCTCAGCATTATGGTGGGCTATTTATACCCAGCGCTGGTTTTCAGTTGGCACCCTAGCAGTGACACACGGACTATAAATATAATAAGAATAATTATAAACTAAAATAAACTAATGTACCTATTCAATTATATAAACATAATTTTATTAAACTACATTAATATTTAAAATTATAATATCCAATGGTGGGAGGATGTCTTCTGCGGATTAAGGGAGAGGTGGATGCTTTTCCCTCCTTTTCCGCCGCTTCTTTTGCAAGCATATCTTGCCCGTAATAGGAGACGACAGCTTGGATGGACATTGACGGACTGAACGACGGTTGAAAGCGAGACGGCACCCCCACTGTCGCGACTAGATCACTGCGCTACTCCACCCAAGATGGGCATACCTCCAGGGTATGCTGCGCTGTGTCTTCGGGGCAGCCCACGCAGTGGGTCAACCGAGCACTGGCTCCCAGCGGATGCGACACAGGTACTTCCCGAAAAACCAATGTCGCAAGAGCACCTACGTAGGTTGGAATAGCGCCATGGCACTATTGTGGCGTTCCCTGCACTGGGTTGCGAAAGTCACGCCTTCTACCACACTTATACTTCGCCACTAAGACCTGGTTGACTGCGGTACGCCATGCCTCGACTTCATGAAATCAGCTCACAGTGCCTTAGCGCCTCCCCGCACCACCAATATCTATAATGACGCGAGGGCTCTCACTTCGAGATCCCAGGGCGTAGAGATGCGGCAGTCTCACCGCCTCAAAGGAGATCGTACCGTACCTATGCGGTATCCCTTTATCACCCTGACGGTCATCGAACGCTACGGTCTTCGCAACAGGGCGGCATTGTGGGCCGACAAGGTGTACGCCCACACTGGCGTCCCACGAGGCTACCTACTAATACCTACCAAAAAATTATATTCCGCAAAATGTTACGGAATTCATGATAAACCTACAAATTTTTAAAAAAGGTCTAAGTACCAACTAAGTAGCAACTAGCTTTTCAGTATCTCATAATGTAAAAGCCTCATTTTTTAGTTTTTTCGTTATCAGTTTATATTTCCGTGCTCGTCAATAGGTACAGATCCTGAAATAAGTTACGTTTGCACCACGACAGGTAAAATTTTAAAATACCAACATAATATAATATTTGTGTGGATCCTACTACGAGTACTTACTCGTAGTATCTATTTCTAGAAATCTTTACAAAATCAATATGTAATATAGCAATTTCAGAGCTTTGTCTGTCAGTTTATCTGTTTAGTGTGTGTCTAAATACGTATCAAATCATTGCTTCTGAATTTAATTTCAAGAATTGGAAAGAAATTCATAGAGGTATCATGACGTAACATTTGATCTATCTAATGAATACCATTTTTTATACCCAAAATAAATGAATACTTAATAGCACCTTATTGAACCTTTCGTTCATATAATTATACAGGTGTCCCAGACGGAGAGATCCAAAGGGACATGTAGAGTAAGTAGAAGCCTAGAGGGTCATAATCCCCATTCAGTAATTAAGTGGTAGGTATATTATTCGATTGGTATTGATTGGCGGAGAACCGGGTGTTGTGGCGCCATTTGGGAGAGGCCTATGTCCAGCAGTGGACTGCGATAGGCTGATTTTATTTGATTGATACGATTGAGCTATCCTGAAATAAGAAATGTCAGGAATATCTACGAGTTGTACGACTACGTATAATAATTATACAACTCCCGATTATACCACACACGTCTAGGATTAAGATGGATCAGTTCTGGTCTCTGGGACCCATACCCATAATTTTTCGTATCCCACATGTCATGTGACTGCTAAGTTGTTACTCTTGATAGGCACACATTTAGATTGATGGCAACATTATGATCAGAAACTTATAATTTTTTTGGTTTGACAACATTATCGCAATTCCTTTTCCATTCTTCTTGGTACATTTCGTGATTTTCTTTCAGCCGTGAGCCGGGTTTTAGCAGATCACGAGGAAATCAAGATAAGTTCTTTGTGTTGAATATACTCAAGATTACTTACAAATAATATGGCTTTACACGTACCGAAAGCTCCGGGGGTACCCCAAATGTTGAAGGATGGGGCACGGGTAAGTAATACAACACATAACCAACAATTTGTGCACCCACTCGATTCCAAGCATTTCAGATGTTTTCAAATCTTCATAAATCTTTTAGAACATTGAATAAACCGACTCAATTCTGAGTAAAATATTAAGTTCACAATCAAAATTAGCAAATTCGATAGCTAATATATTTTATTACTACATTAATGAAGCAATTTAGCACTCTATTTATTCTAGAACATCATAATTTTCGTTTTTATAAAACAAGTCGTTAGCAAACCTATTTATTTCATTACCTATGTATTCCTTGCGATAATTACAATAGGTCAAATTTGTTTCTCTAATTTTCTTGATAGTTTTAAAACTAATATAATCATAATGCCTGACTATTACCTTGCCATTACTTCCAGATGTTCTCTGGACTGGAGGAAGCCGTTTACCGTAATATTAATGCATGTAAACAATTTGCCCAAAGTGTCCGTTCAGCATATGGCCCAAATGGAATGAACAAAATGATAATTAACCATATTGATAAACAATTTGTAACCAGTGATGCTGGTACCATCATCAGGGAACTAGATGTTGAACATCCTGCTGCTAAATTAATGGTGCTTGCCAGTCAGATGCAGGACTCTGAAGTTGGTGATGGGACTAACTTTGTTATAGTCTTCTCCGGCGCTCTTTTGGAAGCTGCAGATGAATTGTTGCGTTTAGGTGTAACACCCACTGAAATTGCTGATGGGTATGAGAAAGCCCTTGAAAAGTGTATGGAAATTCTACCTGGGCTTGTATGTGAAGAGATAAAAGATTGCAAAAATATTGAAGCAGTCATTAAAGGAATCACTCCTTCAATAATGTCTAAACAGTATGGCTATGAAGATTTCATTGCTAGTCTGGTAGCAAAGGCATGTGTTGCTATCCTTCCTGAAAAAACTACATTCAATGTTGATAATGTGAGAATATGCAAGGTAAGTTTGTTTCTGGTAAATTGTTGTAATTGAGATGTACTGTATGTACCATTAAGTCAAAGAAAATTATAATATGTTGAATATTATGAATTTATGTGGTTAGGTTAACCTTTCGCTTCCAATTTTTTAATCAGTGTGAAAATATTGCCAAAAGACACTGAAATAAGTTTTAATAAATACATATTTTCAATATTGATACATAATTTCGTAGTAGTAAACAATAGAGTTGTCTAAGAAAGATGTTTCTTTAGAGTTGTCTAAGAAAGATGTTTCTTTTATAAACTGATTTTATGCGGAGGCTCGCCAGTGCTCAGCGACGTGCCATCCGAGAGGGGCTTGCTCCCCTGCCGCGTGCGCTGAGCGTCGCGTGCTTTCATTATTATATATACATATATAATTTGGTTAAAAAGAACCAGTATAATGCAAATAGTAATTTAAAAGTAAAGTTAACAACTCAGTGTTCTCTGTTTTAGATTCTTGGATCAGGACTGCTGCAATCTGAAGTCCTTTCTGGTATGGTTTTTAAACGAGAAGTAGAAGGAGATGTTACTTCTGCTACTAAAGCTAAAGTTGCTGTGTTCTCCTGCCCTGTGGATATCACCCAAACAGAGACCAAGGGAACGGTGTTGATCAAGTCAGCTGATGAACTTTTAAACTTTAGTAGGGGTGAAGAGTCCCTCCTGGAGAAACAAATTAAAGAGATTGCTGATATTGGAGTAAAAGTTATTGTTGCGGGTGCTAAGTTTGGTGATATGGCTTTGCATTTCTTGAACAAATATGGTGTGATGGCTGTTCGTCTGAACTCTAAGTTTGATATCCGACGCCTGGCTAAGACTGTTAATGCTACTGTAAGTTATCCATACTCCCAACTATTACTAAACTTAGCAGTTGTGGCTACAATCACAGACTGTTGAGTCTATTATAAACATTCTTGCTTATTAATGATAAATGTAATTAGATACAGTATGTACCAGTATAATATTATAATATCTGTGTTTGACAGTATGAATGGACCAACCTTTTAATTTTAATCAGCATTAGCGATTAAAAATAAATTATGTTTTACCCATATAAAATGTAAATTATATTTATTTCTGTAGATAGATATTTTAAAAACACTTTTAGAAGTCAAAGCTTTATTTTTTTTAAACTAGCAGCGCCGGCATTTTGTCACGAACGCATACAAGTAATGAAAATTATATTTATACTATCAAACTGAAATGACTTTCCATTTTTTGTTCTATTTGACAAAGTGGCAGAGGCTTTGAGTGTAGGAATGATGCACAAAACATGAATCATAATAATATCATAATTTTCAGGTTTTACCAAGACTTACGACACCCACTGCTGAAGAGCTTGGATATTGTGATGCTGTAGGTGTAGAAGAGCTTGGAGACACGCGCATTGTTTGTTTCCGTATGGAGAGCACAGAGTCACGCATATCCACCATTGTTATCAGAGGTTCTACTGATAACTACATGGATGACATTGAAAGAGCTATTGATGATGGTGTCAATACATTCAAAGGAATTGCCAGAGATGGAAAGTAAATACTATGAGTTTTTCTTAAAATATAATAATAACGGCCTAATTAACCTAGTGGTTGTAAACGCGATCAATACGCTTGACGTCCTGAGTTCGATTCCTGGTTCACGAAATGTTGTCGGCTTTTCCTGTGAAATGCCCTGTTGCAACACGAACTTTAAATTTGTGCCTGATGACAATAGGCTCGCCCTTAACATAACGGCGAACTGAGGGTGTGCTGCAGTACATCTCTGCCCGAACTTTCGGAGAATGCAGATCGCGTAATGCCCGCGCATGTTTAAATACCCTTTTGTACTACGCTTACTACACCAAATGTGCAGCGAACTGGCAGCAATTCTAGTAGAGTTGTGGTGTCTTAATGCACCCACGATATAGGAGAATTTCCCAGTGTGGAACAAAATATTTCAAAATTCTATGCTATCCAAATTAGATACATATAATAGGATAATGAATATTAATTTCAGATTTGTACCCGGTGCTGGTGCAACGGAAATAGAATTAGCGCAGCAACTCCTTCAGTACGCAGACACACTGCCTGGCTTGGAACAGTATGCAGTGAGGAAATTTGCAGTTGCTTTGGAGAGTATCCCTTGTGCTTTAGCAGAGAATTCTGGTGCAAATGCTACAGAAGTCGTTAACAATATCTACAAAGCTCACAAGGTTACTGTCATTTTGTTTGTTTTGCTCATATTTATGTATACATATATAAATATAATACTGTAGTGATAAAATGTTTTGTAGTTCTTTGGGATGAAATAGAAGCCAAATCAATATTTTAAAGGACCAAACTATGTTTCAGGAGGGGAACAAAAACGCAGGATACGATATTGAATCGGAAAGTAATGGTGTATGTGACGCGAAAGAGAAAAACATTTTAGATTTATATGTGTTAAAGCATTGGGGACTAAAGTATGCTGTCGGCGCAGCTGCTACCATTCTAAAAGTGGACCAAATCATTATGGCTAAGAGAGCTGGAGGGCCGAAACCGAAAGCACCAGCAGGAAGTGATGATGAATCTTAATTTTTATGCAATATATTACAACTAATATTTAACTTGCAAAGTATTTTAGTTAAGGTCTCAGGATAAAATAAGGCTAAATAACTGCATTTACTTAAAAAAAAAAAACATTGTTAATGTTGTAACACAAAAATAGCCTTGTCGATTATTTCTGATGCATATAATTATGTACGTTTTTTGTTGTGATGTCCTTATCATTCAGTTATCGAATTAAAAAAGATGCTGGATGAGCTTTCGTGACATTAATTTGCTTTAAAATGTATTATTCTTTGTCATTACACCATTAAAAGAACAAAATATTTAACACAAAGCAGATTTTTAATATCTTGTCGCATTATTGTGGAACTGTCGCTTGCAAACCCCCAACGTTATCGTTCCAAATATTCTTCATACACACCGCCACTTCCGATGGATCTTGCTTGTTCCGGGTCTGAAAATTTGGTCTGGTCTGGTCGCTTTAACGTCAGTTGAAACTGTGTTTGTGAACGCACCAACGCACGATATAGGAGAAAATCCTAACAGGTACGTGGCAAGCAGGAATATACAGGGGGCCCATTTACAGTGGTCCAAACTTTTTTTTTTTATCTGGGATATCCCAATGGTTAATCCAAACGCAACATATGTTTCGCGAAACTATGTAGTTTAGAAGTTATGAAAAATTATAAACTCGTTCACTCATACTGAATACCTATTGCAAACTGTCGTTCTCTGTCTCTAATACGGAATGTGTGCATTCACTCATCTCTTCTCTAGCGCTATAAGTACGGTGAGGGCAAATCTAGAGATTTAAATCTTTGACTTGAACAATGATATTCTTTACTATTGAAGTTGAATTTATTCAAATTATGTTTTAGGTAAATATGGACATTTTAACCTTTTGACCGCCACGGACGTGTATAGACGTTAAATGAAAACTTGCTCACGACGCCAGGCATGACACATTAAAAATACCACTTTTTTTAGTTCAAATTAAATACCTATACATTTTTTTTTTTTTTACCTAATAATAGATACTGGAATTTGTCGCTTGGCGTAGAGAACACGGATTTTCGTTATTGACGTGGCGGTCAATAGGTTAAGTTTTTAATTATCTTTTTTTTTCGGGTGCGGTAATGCACCTTATGCGTGCCGCCCCGCTCGAAGACGCGGGACGGTTATGTCCGGCTCTCCGGCCATGTGGCCAGCATACCGACTAAAACCACCACCACCACTTCCACCTTCCGCATAGTAGTGGGATCACAGGAATCGCTCTCGCATGATCCGCGGAGTCCAGCTTCGGACCCTCCTCGAGGGCCAAGTCGAACGGACGACCGGCCTTCTTTGCGACGGGACAGACGTCTGTCGCCCCCGTCGTCCACACTTCGGCCGCAGAGGGTAGGGAGAGCGGCGCATCGCAATATCGACACTCCTCTCCCCCTGCGGCCCCACCGTGACCGCAGTACTGCGGCTGCGACCCCGCCGAGGCCGCGGAAGGCAGGGAGAGCGGCGCACCGTGATACCGGCACTCCTCTCCCGCCGCGGCCCCTCCAGCCGCAGTGTCGCCCATACAACACCGCGGCCCGCATCAGTTGCGGTGCCTCCCATACGACACCGCAACCTACATTGGCCGCTCCAATGCAGGCTTCGGACCAAGCCCGCAGGAGCAGCCCCTGGGGTTCTACTTCGCTTCACCGTGGGTCATCAATCCACGGTTACTAAGCCCGACAGGCTAAGTACGACAAGACGAGGGAGGGAAGTTTTTAATTACCTAGTGCATACAATCTTAATTTCTGAAGAACTTGCTTGAGTTACACCGCAATTTCTTTTTTATTTGGGCTATCCTCAATTCCTCACACTAAGGTAGTTTTTAGAACCTTATGCAAATTTCTTGAACAATTTTTTAGTTATGTATTGTCATTCGAAAATTACAAGGCAGTTTTTACAACCAGCAAATTTCGCTACGCGTCCGCGTACGCGCGAGTTTTATCGACAATACCTATTAGGTACGGACCAGGCCTCTGCTGTACAAACCCGGTCTATGTCCTGGTAAGTTCATACTCGGGATTTATACCTGCAAAAAAGAGTGTGGATAAATTGAGGGCGCTTGTATAGCACGTGTGGCTTTAATTTTTTTGTTATTTAAATTTGAAAGGAGGCGGTAGGTCGAGATCTAACCATGACTGCTTTACCTGAACTGGCGTCGCAAAAAAGTTCCTCAGAAGAAATACTGAAATCTGAAATCCAAGCTATAATAGTTCTCATTTAAGAGGAAGTCATACCCTAGCAAGAAAATTAAAGGATCAAGCTTTTTTCTATATTTTAATGTATACATTTTAATACTTACCTAAAAGTACAAAAAAAACAACCAATTATTCTACTTTCATAATTAGTGTCAAACTAAACTACTACTCACAGTGCGACAATGAAAACAACCCGTAATATATGACTTATGATGTATTAGCGACTGCCAAAGAAGTAGTGCTACCTACACTGACCTCTTTATTACAATTATAGAGGTCAATGGCTACAGTACAAGTAATATGTTTCAGTTTCTGCTGTCACCGCGTCAGACTCTTTTTTGTCATACTATAAGTACTGCCAGCATCAATTGTTTCGCACATTATAATTTTACATGTTTAATGTATTTATACGAGCAGTGATTATCTGTGTAATACAATGCTATTAATTTGACAAAAATATATAAAGAGCATGGTAGAATAACAAGCCAATAATATATTGACTTCTGACATTTACGCGTAATTATTTTTTATTATTATACATTGAAATAAAAATACTTTTTACCGATTTTATACGATATATTGATATAATTAATCCCGTCGTTTCGGACCCTTTACAGCTTCCATGGTCTGTAAAAAGTTAGTTTTATTTCAAAGCCATTATTATTTTACCATGACAGAGAGAATTGAAAGAACGTTGGCAGCATGTTAGACAAGGACACACTCCTCCTAGATGCTACCGTGTTCGTTTTTCTGTCCAAAAAACAAAACATGCTTTCTTTTTTTCTTTCTCTTTCTCTATGGCAATTGATGCCGATGTCGACAATTCTGCCAATGTCAAAGTGGTTAGGAAAAACGTGTGTATGGGAAAGGAAAACAAAAGGAGGTGGTGAAAAGGAAATATTTAAAATAATGGAAAGGACGTAATTTAGATTAAGGAATTGTTGACAGGATTAGAACCCTGAAATGAAAACAAAAAATAAATAAAACAATAATATTGTAAGTAAGAAACGCAGAACACCGTATTGAACACAAAACAAGTTAGCCGAGATGATTACAATTTGATGTTATTGCTACTAATAAACTTCATCAACGAAAAACGGATTCATGCTGTAGAGTAGCCCCGTAGACAGCGTAACCATGTCAAACGTTACTCTCATTTGTCAACTTTGACACTGACAGTGCGCACCGGATGGCGGATGTCGGATATTTTGCTCTGCAATCTGTGGTGCTCTGTCTGCTTCATTTGCTGATGAAGTGAACCATTGAATTTTACTACACACCTTTAAAAATTATAATCGGTGTAATTAATCTCACGTCGCTCCTATTATCATGTCGGTGACAAAGGGAAATATGCTGGTGATTGTTTATAACTTTTGTTGTTTTATTTTCAAGTGTGAATTTGCTGATTTAAGTTACGTAATATTTTGTAGGTTCGTTCCTTGAGCACATCGGCTCCTGTTGGGCAGCTTGTTAAAGCTCCTGTACAAGTCTTTGGCTTGGAAGGCAGATATGCGTCAGCTTTATATTCTGCAGCATCTAAAAGTAAGAGCTTAGATGCAGTTGAAAAGGAGCTAAGCCAGTTCCAGCAGGCCATCAAAACGGATGCTAAATTAAAAGAGTTCATTGTGAACCCAACACTTAAAAGGAACCTGAAAGTAGAGGCTTTAAAGCATGTTGCTACCCAGGTAAGTCCAATAATGAATAAGAATTCTACTAATAATAATATTATATTGATTTATTGAAACTATTTGTTTTAAATTCAGTACTTATTTATTATATGTTTATTCACTTTGGACAATGTACCTTGACCCCGTGGTCACATGCTTTAAGGTAAAAACCTCAAAGCGCAGGTATTTTCATATGCAAACCTATTAGGGAAGTATTCCCAATTTTAACTTTTTATTTTTAGTAGTAACTGAGAATATCAACTCAAAAAAACACGGGGAATGCTGTGCAGAAAGACTATGCAAGTTTCTTCATTATGTCATCTTCCCTCACCATTTTTAAGTCAGGTGTGACCCAATGAAAAAAAGCTATGACTATATTCAATGGTTGTATCACTAGGCTATCAATGCATTATTATCAGTAAAACTCAAAATGCTAAATTGTGTGTAATGCATACATAAGACAATTAGAAATATAGGTACCAATGACTGCAACACAGTGGGGCTGGTTAAATTGTTAAACCCAAACAACTAATTACAGACCCAATGCTAAATTCTTTATCTGTTCTTCTTGGGCATGGGGTCCTTATGCAATTTGCTAAAATTAATGTTTTGAAGCCATCTTCCATACAAAATCAGGGCCCTGGCTGCTGTTCCCATGTAATTCTGAACTTCCAGTAATACTGCTGCATCTAGCAGACACAATGCGATGTAAAACAGTTGGGACTGGTCAAAGCCACTATGGGTCTTTCCTAATAAGGCCATTTCAGATTGCAGTACATTGTGTCACACGGGTGGATTTTTTTAAGTGTACCTATGTTAAAATGAAACTTCAATTTTTTTTTGTTTTTATTTCAATATGTGTAGTTAAATTCTTATTGTCTATTAATTGAACTTTATGAAAATATATAGAATATTTGAATAGCTGCTACAAATTAATCATAATATGTTATTGAAATTCAGTTATCGGATTTTGGGTTCCACTGAATAACGATTTATTATCTTACTCAGTGAGTTAAATAAAACGGGTATAATGAAAATTATACTTTTATTAATATCAGGTAGATATTGTTAATGAAAATAATAAACATTTAGTTCGGACAAAGGAATTTTACAATAAAATAATTGTATGTTTATATCCTCTGACTAACTTGTTGATTAATCAGTAGCGTGTTTTTCTTTATAACTATTCAAATTGTCATTGATTACTATTTTGTTATATAGTTTTAAAGTAAAACAAATATGTTGTTTTCTTATCAATATTCAAATATTAAAATCTGGACACAAAAGATAAAATAAACCCTAAATTTTGAATTATTCTAAGAGGGACAGTTACTCATTGGAACCTTGAAATTGGTCAGTGGAAAAGTAAGGGCTCTGGTTCCAATGAAGGTTTTTTTTGCCAATTTTGATTGCTTTATCAACTTACTGAAATTATTTTGCTTTGTGATAAATGATATACTGTGTATGTATGACAAGATGTATGAATGTGGTCGAAGCGAAAGAAGTATGCTAGAATCGTAGCAAGTGGCGTTCTTTAGTTTCTGCCTACCCCTATGGGAAAAAGGCGTGAGTGTATGTATAAATGATATATACTTACTAGAAAACTAAATAAACTTCTGAATGTCTAACTTCTTAATACAAAAATGACACGTTGTAGGAACTTGTCATTTTTGTATTAAGAAGTTAGGATAAAGAGAATCTTAAAAATATCATTAAAACTGACTTTGTTTTAATGAGACGTAATATATCACGTATATAAAATAACAATAGGAACACTGGTAATCATGATAATGAAGCTGCTTTTGAACTGGAGACCGGTTTTTTCCATCGATATACATCGGTGACGATGTTTGAGAAGAAACCAGTGTAATATAACTAGAAAAACTAAATAAACTTTGAAAAGCAAAACAAAAAAAATAATTCTTACACAATAAAAAAAATGTCTTACAAATATAATTAAAATTTACTTCGTTATAATGAGACATATCACATTTAAATACGTAAAGAATATTAAGTGATCTGACGGAACGCTGTTCGTCGTGAATACAGCTTTAGCGTTCCACTGTGTAACAATTTTCTCCACTGAGTAACATTTTTGACAGAATTAGTCAGTGGAATGTAACGAAAGTCCAACAAAAAATATGTTTGCATTTTTATTTCCATGATTTGCAGTTATATCAACGAAATAATGCAACAATTTATAAAACTATTAACTGACAGTTCGTAAATTAAGTAAGAAACATCTAAAAGATTGTTCAATTACCTTAAAAAGTGCTGCTAGTCACTGGAAATTTTTGTGCGCACTCTGTACGCGTCCTCAATGTAACGGTTGTGCACGACGACAGAAAATTTACTGTCAAGATGACGGCAGTCAATCAGACGGCTTTTTAATTTTGCCAACGAAAGAAAATATTTAAAATTTAGTAATATTTACTTAAAACCACTAAAACTCGCGTTACTCACGGGAAAGTTCCACCCAGTCAAATTCTCAGGCTATGATCTAAAAAATTATTTAAAATCAATTTGTTATTTTAATGAACTGTTGTATACATTTTTTAGATATATATTATTTAAGCCGTCTAATACTGTTATTACATCAATCTACATACTGTTAACTAAAATGTTATTCATCTTTTTAAGTTACTACGTGACGATGGGACATGGCAAAAACCTGCTTATGCTTAATTTTATTGCACTGAAAAACCATAAATAAACCAAAACACAATGAAAAAAATAATACAGAAATGCTATTATACATATGCTCAATCAAGTGACGTTAAAAAAATATTAGTTTATTGTAATGGTGAGAGTAAAAAAAATAACAAAGTTAAGGGACATCGTGAAAACTTAATGTACACTTTTAAAAAAATCCGCCCACACATTTTTAGATATTATTTCTAAATAAATAAATACATCCAGGGTGGAGAGGCTGTTCTACTTTGACTTTAAATGATCTCATTTAAAGTCCACACATAGTAGAACTATCTATATATATATATTATCTGAGTTTGTTGTTAAGGCGATTCGCCCACCGCAATACATTACGTAGCATAATGCGGTGCAATGACTCTTGCAGTATGGTGCGTGTTTTAGCCAGAATTAAATGTGAAGTAATGGCACTCAATATTGATTAATTTCAGTAATTCTGAGCAAATGACCCATTTATCGGTCTTGTTCATAAAATGGGATTTACTCAATATCTTCTATAAGTACAATTAGAATATACAAAAACCAAACAGATAATATAATTGCAGCATCCTGAATGAGTTCTGCATTAATAACTATTTTTAATATAGAAAACAATGCTCTGCACTATAAATAATATCACCACCGCAAGCTGCTGTGTAATGGGGCCTAGAGAGCCACTATACTCCATGCGTTTGTGCGAAGAAATTTGCATGGTTGCACACCCGCACCAACCAGCCCGCTATACCATACCATAACCACACATGTTGCTCAGGAGCCACGCACCCCGCAGCGTAGAGCGGAGCAGTGTGCAAATCGCCTAATTCAAGATATGACTGCACTGTTTGGTACTATACTTAAATCTTGAATCTTAAACATCGAAAAAGTGTTCATTACAGAACCATGTTCCTCCAGAGACTCGGTAACAATTTGCTTATCTATCATGTAATTAGTAGTAAAAAAGATCTAATAAATAACAGAAATAAATACTATTTATGAAACTATAATAGTTGAGAGTCTTAATAGTGTAAAATAATAGTTTATAATAGTAATCTGTTTAAGGTAACATGTTTTGAATTTTTAGACTAAGCTGTCTGCTACAACAGGCAACTTGTTGGGTCTTATGGCTGAAAATGGCCGCTTGGGGAAATTGGAAGCAGTTATCAATGCATTCAAGATCATGATGGCTGCACACCGTGGAGAGGTTACTTGCGAAGTAGTCACTGCAAAGCCCCTTGACCAGGCCCAAAGGCAAAACTTGGAAGCTGCTCTCAAGGTATATTATATGATTCCTTGGTTTTTCACTAAAGAGCATTATTTTCTTTTATTCTACACATCTTTGTAGGATATCTTATCTAGTTGTTTTTCATACAGACCCATAACAGACACATTTATAAACCCAACTATAACAATACCTAATGATATTATTGTAATAATTATAATAACTATACAACATTATATAATTGGTCTATGGCTACAGAGTTGGATAAATTTAATGGCAAAATAGGCAACTCTTTATGGACCCGCGTCGCTTAGAGAACCCTGTTTGAACACTGTGTTTGTTCTTAATTTCAGAAATTCCTGAAATCCAATGAAAATCTTCAGCTCACAGCCAAAGTTGATCCCTCATTGATTGGTGGTATGGTTGTTTCTATTGGCGACAAGTATGTGGATATGAGTGTTGCCAGCAAAGTGAAGAAGTACACTGAACTTATCAGTACTGCTGTTTAAATCACGAGAAATACAATGTAACTCCTTAGTAAAGAATAAAAATATTTAAATCAGTTATATATTAGAAATGTTGGATTTATTTAACTCTTAAGTCGTGTTTTCTATCTTATTTATATATAATATTTTTAATATATTTTTTATTTATAACTTCAAAGCTTACATACAGTATATAATAAATTACATATTGGGAGACATGATAGGGCAAATGTAAAAAAAAACTACTTTTATTAATGACTGCGTGTGTCAGTGAGTTATTTATTTAAGTAGCAGGTTGAGCAGCGAAGCAGCAGCCACATTCAGGTTCTCGACGCCAGTAGGAGTTCCGCTCTAAATTAATGCAAAATAGGCCGTGGACACAATCATGTCTACGGTGCGGCACCCGGCCACCGTGTCACGCTGTTACGGTACGGCGCCGCTACCGGGAGACGGTGCGGCGACATGCCGCAGTACGGTGCACCGTTTTCAATTTTTTATGTATACAAGCCTGGCTACAAGGTGGCCGGTGCTTACGACCTTATTACATGCCACGACAGGAGTATAAATTAAATAGTCATCGCCCATACAAACGTAATTCACCAAAATTAATGTGTCCGTAGATTGAGGGGATACTATCCCCTACTTTTAAAAGCAAGTTGGAAAATTTTGTAAGCCGAATCTGAAAAGTTGTAGCCATCAAAAATGAAAGGACCTTGAAGATGGCTCCTCAATTCAATTTGGATTGATGAACGCCTTGATACGTCACTTACACAACATATATTGTCAGTTTTTGAGAGTAAGGCTGAGTATCCGATCCACCAGACAACATACGCGTGGAAAAATCTCCACCAATAGAATTATTACTTTTTCTTTAATGGTGCTACGGCGCGCAGCGAACTTTAGTTCAAATTTTAAAGAAAATTAATGGTCTTTACTTTTTATAAGCTGACCTCTTATTTATAGGTTCTCTATACAATAGGAATGTTGTACAACTGTTAGGATTCCCTAAATACTAATTATTAGTTCTTGGGTACTGTGAAATTCAGTTTACCGACACCATAAACTTAGTATTAGTACTAGCTGCAACCAACTAGGCCAGCATAAATCTGAAAGACTGAGAAAACACTTAACCTAGGTTATTCTTCTTTCTAGGTAATAGTTGTAAGGAAGGTTTAAAAATAAATATAGGGGCATAGACATACCCAACTAGTATAATAATTCTAATTAAAATAAAACAGCAGTTATAATTGGAACAAAAAATTTAATAGTGCACATATTTAATAATGCACTGCCAAATTGGATACACTTATAACAAAAATAATACTCTCACAGTATAATCATAACACTAAGTTATATTTCTCTAGAATTAACAAGAATATTTTATGAGATCATTTGTGGGAGATCTTATAATGGACATTGTATTTATTAAGTAAATAATAATTAATTATGAGCAAAATTTATCCCTCCGTGGGAGCAGTTTCTCCTCTGAGCAGCGCATTTTCGGCTTCCAGTTCCGCAATACGAGCTCTTGCGGCCTCTAATTCATCATCTCCACCGTCAGTGCCTAAATGTTTCCGAACATATTCTAGAGCATCTTCAGGTTTATCGGGTTCTTCATATAAACTCACAAGAACTTTTGTTAAGGCATCCATAACACCAGCCCGCTCAAGGTATCTTCTGAACTCTTCTCTTTTGGAATCAATTGGCTGGAAATTTTAAATAAAGAAAAAGGCAATTAGTTGAATTCTTACAACTCCTTTAATTAATATACCCACTAGATTTTCGTAAACTTACTGACAGTCTATAAGTCTATCCGCAATCATCCATACTAGTACCAAGTAACTAGTGACTACTTAACAAATATTACCATCATTATCGGCAGTACTTAAATATTTACGGAAAAACTAGGCAGGTACGACGATTTGTTTACTAGGAACATTTTGAATTTACACGAAATAATCAAATTGAACTAATATACATAAAATCAAGGTTATCAAAATTATACTTACTTTATATGAAGACATATCTGAATCTGAATATTTCCTAAATAGAACTCAAGAACTTTAGGAGATTATCAATATACAAAATTCGAATTCTCTTACGAAATTGCAAAATGTTTGACAGTGACTTTTCTTACATTGAAAAAGGTTTTTCTGATGTTTTCTTTAGCTCGACTTGTATATTGTCATAATCTCTATATTATAAAGCTATTGTAAAGTAATCTAAATGCCCAAAATATCTAGAAGAATATAGTAGTGAATTAAGGTCAATTCCTAATATATTTCTAGATATTAATTTTATTTCAATAAATAATACTTTTTAATTTATTGGCGATTTAAAAAAAAAGTGTCCAATAGAAAAAATCTAATTCTAAAACTGAAGAAGATGGCGCCACTGGGCTAACCCTGCCCATTGTAATAAAATGAGATAATATTGCGTCTATCTCAATAGTTATTATTATTTATTTTACGGCCCTGGCCTAGCCCGGCCTGGCGACATTACATACTACTATCTATCTATCTATCTATCAGCCACGGACGTCCACTGCTGAACATAGACCTCCCCTAATGATCACCACAAAAATCGATCTTGCGCAGACCGCATCCACCGACTCCCTGCGACCCTCACAAGGTCGTCCGTCCACCTAGTTGGGGGCCGTCCTACGCTGCGCTGTCCTATACGTGGTCGCCACTCCAGGACTTTATTTCCCCAGCGGCCATCCGTTCATCTGGCCACATGGCCCGCCCATTGCCACTTCAACCGTGCAATCCTGCGAGCTATGTCGGTTACTTTGGTTCTTCTGCGGTTATCCTCATTTCTGATTCTCATTAAAATTAATTATTTATCTACTAAATCACATCGCAATGACTCGCCCACAGGCCTAGGCCTGTGGGCGAGTCATTGCGATGCTTCCAGCTCAGAGGCGTCTCTACTCTAGCCCATGTAGCGCCCTGCACCAGTGTCCAATGCAATTATTACCCTAGCGCCTACTAGTAAGCGCGCGGTCAGAATGAAATGGATACAAGTATAACAGCACACCACAAAACTGTGAAATTACCCCAATGGATAATAAACTCTATTGATTGGAGATTAAATTGAAAAAACGAAGAAATTTGTCAGTTTTGGATGCCATGATGTGCTGTTAACGGTATTTAGAATAACAGCGGACTACCGGCGGTCGCGGCAAGTGGCGCTCGGCGTCCCAAAGGACCGCTACGCCCGTGTGCAACCCACACCCTGCGCCATAGGTAAAGATGCTAGCCTACTTTTTCAACTTTTCCTCCATATACGATGGTTCTCCTTACTTCTACCCTTTATACTCCATATCTTCATTCATTATCATCATCTGTGATTCATTATTATCTCTACTTAGTCTGTGATTTAATTATGAATCAGTAGTTTATTATTAAAAAGTACACTTCATTCATTATAACGTTAGACAATTAACGGTTATAACGCCATCGTTATTTCGATAATAGATAATATTAAGCTTCGTTATTTCACGAATACAATACTACATACTAATATATTTAAATATAAGACATAAAATAAAATTCAATAATTTATTTAGTATAACACAATAACTGTCGTTATTTCATCGTCAATAATTGTCTAATGTTATATTAAATAGATTACAGGTACTGTATAAAATGGTGTTCAATTCAATTAATTCACATCACTGAGTTGACATTGACACCTGCTACATATTTATTCTGTGCACTTGTCCTGTCGTTGACTTGACACTTGACTGACGGTTGACGAGTGTACGTAAATATGTAAGGCGTAACGGAGTACTTAACTACCGTACCGTACCCCGTACATGTAATACGTGTACTGTGTGGTTTATTTTATTGTAGATACTAGATAGGAAAGTAAATATGTCGCGCCAAGTGGACTCTAGTATTACTGATTTATTAGATGGTATAGGTCTAGATGGTACTGATAATACTATTTGTGATTTTACTATCTCTGACCAAAACTCTGTTGCCGAGTCTCAAGGTATAACACCTACCACTCCGTCAAATTTCAAACCGGTATTGGGCAGCAACGTCACTTACGTTGTCGCTTGTGTGATTATAAACGAATCTAATGAAATATTGATGATGCAAGAGGCAAAAGAGAGTTGTGCAGGCAAGTGGTATCTACCAGCAGGACGCATGGAAAAAGGTGAAAGTATAGTGCAGGCTGCAGCTAGAGAAGTTCTTGAAGAGACAGGTCTTGAATGCAGCCCCACCACTTTGTTAGTTGTAGAGACTGCGGGCGGAATGTGGTATAGATTTGTTTTAACTGGAGAGGTTATTGGTGGTGAGTTAAAAACACCTGCTAGAGCAGATAAAGAATCATTGCAAGCAAAGTGGATTGCTAATTTACAAGAAATTACACTAAGATCTAATGATATTTTACATCTTATTGAAAAAGCACAATTATACAATAAAAGAAAGCCTGGTTCATGGCACAATAATATCTTACCAGCTCCCATTCCTCACACACAAGATTTATTGAGATTGATTATTGTTATAAAAAAGAGGAGTACGAATAAATTGCATGTGCTTTTAAGTGAAAAAACTGCAATTCATTTCCCAACTTGTGAGATAAACCCTGGTAAAAGTATCCATTCAACATTAAGAAGGTTTATGGTAGAGATGTTTGGTGCTGATGTAGGCCAACACCGGCCTCTCGGATTATTAAATTTGGAACATGACCCAGCCGCTGACGGCTGTTGTCTTACTCTACTTGTAGCTTTCAGAGCACCTCTTGAAGAGGTGCCACTTATTGGAAAGTGTGTCTGGCAGGAAGTTTCTCCAGAAGCTGAAAATAGGTTGCTCACAATAATTTCTTCAAAAAATTCTTTAGTAGAACTTAATGTTGTGCGTTAGTATTATTATTAACATAGTTTTAGATTAATATGCTAATGGGCATATGGACACAATGTAAGTGATGACTACTGGTACACCTTTTAAGGTGTTTTAACATTTGAATATAATGTAAACATTACATTCAAATGTTTCACTTTAAATAATCCAACCAATGAACATAAAATGCATAACATTTTAACTTTACATATAGATGTAGAGTTCTATGTTACAAGCAATAGTGCTTGTACTAGTTAGTACACACAAGCTGAGCTTACAAATAGCTATTTGTAAGCTCATATCATAATCATGACATCAAATGTATCTTATGAAGAATACTCATTATTATTATTCTTTTGATGTGGCTTTTTTAGTTAAATAATCATAACTTTAGTCTATTTAAACATAACAAATAGATCTGTTATCAGTATAGGATTTCATGATTGGTGTTATATTTAAATTACAAGAAAGTGATGTATTCAGTGTGTATATTTAGGAATGAAGCATGATTAAATTCTTGCAAACCTGTGGCTCACAATGTTTATTACTTATAAATTTTCTTGAAATGCTAGTAGGTAGATTTTTATATTTTAATCAATAATATTTTTAAGACCAATAATATTTTAATGGTCTAAAGTATTTGTATAAAGTGCATCTATTAACTCAGTATTTTTGATTTTTAGTTATTATTTGTTGTAGAGTAGAGTGGAGCAGTATTCCATGGTTTTATAAACATTATACTGGAAACCTGCCATATTATAATAAGACAAATTTAAGCTTCATGCATATTCCCTATTCAGTGCCGGTGTTGTGTGGTCACAGTCAACCTTACCAACCAGATTTTTTGTTGGACAGGGGATTACCATTTATAGTCCCTGGCTAACCATACCCTGCTGAACCAATTCGAATATTTTTAGGGACGTCCAATATGTCGCGACCGACATCCTGAGCATACACGACCACAACTCTACGAAGAGTTTAAAGGGGATGGAAAGGCAAGTGTGGTATTTAGTTAGCACAAGTCCAACATGCCTCCACCTTCCCAGGAGGCAAAAAATCCATGAGGAGAATTCGCACACTCAAAGTGTATTTAGGATATAGGCGAGCCGGCTTGCGAGCACGAGCCCAATGAGACAGCAGAGAATTGATTTTTTGGGGTGCCATACCTCAAAAGGAAAAAACGGAACCTTTAGAGGATCACTTTGTTGTCCGCCCGTCCGTCCGTTCGTCTGTCAAGACTCTTTTTCTCAGGAACGCGTGGAGGTATCAAGTTAAAATTTATATCAAATACTCAGGTTTAATGTCCCTTGGAGCTGTGACAAAATCAAACTTCTAAGCCAATTCAATCAAAAGTTACAGCCGTTTATGCCGCAAATTTTCGAAACTCCAAGGGTACTTCCCGTGAACTCAGAATCTTGAAATTTGGTACGAAGCAAAGTCTTATAGCACAGATAAAGGAAAAATTGCGAAAACCGTAAATGATAATATGTTCACGTTCAATAGTAGATCATGACGATTTTTAATAATTTTACAGTTACTACCTTTTTCCTCATGAACGCGTAGAGTTATTCAATTGAAATTCATATCAAATAGGTCAGGTCAGGCTCAGGTCTATAATACCTTTAAGCTGTAACAAAATCAAACTTCTATATCAACGCAATCAAAATTATACCTACAGTTTGTACGGAACCCTCGGTGCGCGAGTCCGACTAGCACTTGGCCGGTTTTTTTTATATCACTGAGTTGGCAAACAAGCGAACGGCTTAGCCCACCTGATTGAAAACGGTTACGGTACCCTATAGACGCTTGTAACACCAGGGGTATCACTTGCGCGTTGCCGACCCCGTAAAACGAAAGAGAAATACCTAGTTGGGTTGGGTTCTTCGCGAAGCACTGGCAACCTTGCTCACCGTAAGGAACACAAAACGGCTCAAAGCCGTTAGTGTGTTTCACAAAGTATTATTTCACTTCGATTTTTTGCAAGGTGGAGGTACTTTCCCAGTCGGGCAGCTCCAATTTGAGTGGAATTACTCCCACTATGCCCTACCTCTCTCTCTCTTAATGAATGAATTAAAATCGAAATAGTTTAGTATTGTTTATTAAAAAGTTATATAATATAGCAACGTGAATAAAATGATATAGTTTTTTCCGTATGTAAGTACAAAAATATATTTTTTCAGTAAAAAAAATATACTTATTTTAGAAATTTTATGCAAAATTCGATTTCACGCACAGTACCGTAGGTACAGAGGCCAGCACATCAAGCTTCCATGATCTGTCAAATTTCTTTGATTGTTTTCAACTTTATTACAAAACGATAAGGTTTAAATTCTACACTGAACATACAGTCTGAAAGTACCTGTAGTTTTGTTGAAAGATCTGTTTGGTCTAGAATTCTAGATGATGGTAATATCAAAGCTTTTTTGTTTATAATTATAATTCCTACATTATGCAAATTATATTTTCAAGCATCTTAATTTTTTAACTCGGAAACCTACACAGCCCTGGAGCACAAGATTCTTTTATTCGTTTATCTACCGACTTAATATTATGGACAAGTATCTTCTCAATACCTTCTTCTATACTTACAGCTTATTCAATTTATGAAGTTATGTTAGACCAAATAGATCTTACAAAGACTTTAATATTTCATAAGGCAAAGAAAATGTTAATCTGAATATTATATAAAGGGCTTTAATTGTTTATTACTTCTGTAATCTTTATTACATGAAATGTTATATTTTTATATTATTTAAATGTGGGTAGGTACTAACATTCTAAATCTAATGTTATTTGTTTATTACTTTTATTAATCGAATAAAAAATATTATAGAAATGTTTTATTTTTAAAGCCTATAAATAGAATATTTATTATAGATAATTATTACTAATAATTATCTATAATAAACATTCTGGAGACCCAAGCCTGTTTATGGTATCTTGAAATATAAGTGATATACCACGCTATTTCACAAGAGTAATATTACATGGAAAGGTAATAGGTATTACTTTATTTTTAACTAGCGGCCTACCCCGTTTCACTCGGGTGCTCGGGTGCAATGTATATTATGTAGATATAGATACACTCAAGGGCACATTTAAACACCCACTTACATTTTGTCGATCTCTTTAAAAATTCTATCGTAATTTAATTAATTGTGTTATAATACAACATTGGGTGAACCTTTACAAAAACAAATGAAACATGTGTGTAAGTTGTGAAGTGGTTTGATTAAGACAAAAAATAAAAAAAATGAGAATATGCATTTTGTTAACAAAAACCACAATTTGCTAATTTTAATTACAATAAAAGTATGCTCTAAATTATCACACTAATAATGAGTATTTCCTCTTCTGGCCCTAATGACCACTTCTAAGCGATTTGAAAGCAAACATTCCACTCCTCAACAGCTGCAGTTTTTAGCTCACCGATGGTCGTTGGAGCTGGTGTACGACTCGGAATTCGTCTTTTTAGGTTGTCCCATACATGCTCTATAGGGTTCAGGTCAGGACTCCGAGCTGGCCATGGTAAACACTGACTATTGGCGGCGCGGCGTCCAAGTAATCCGTGACAATTCTCGCAGTGTGTGCACGAGCGTTGTCGTGCATTAAAACAAAATTATCGCCAATGAATGGCGCAAACGGCATCACATGTGGTTCTAGGACTTCTGTCACGTAGGTACGTGACAGAAGTCTGCAGTGAGCATTAACGTTACCTCTGTCGAAGACGACCAACTCTGTACGGGCGTCGTAACAAATGCCACCATTATCGAGCCTCCTATGAGGGAGGCTCGATAATGGGCCCACTGTTTCAACCACAGCGCATTCAGCAAACCTTTCACCGCGGCGTCTATACACACGCTGACGTCCAATCAGGCCCTCTTAAACCGATTCTTGATTCATCAGAGAAGAGAACTGCCTTCCATTGTTCCGAAGTCCAATTTAAATGTTCTCGAGCAAATGCAAGTCTCGCTTTTCTGTGAGCTACGGTCAGTTCTGGGACGTCGAGCTGGTCGAAATGATCGCAGATTCCTCTCCGCTAACCTTCTTCTTATTGTTCTTAGGCTCACACTTACATTTCGTACCTCAAACAAGTTGTTAGGAGCCTCAGAAGCCGTCGTGAACCGATTTCGAAGAACGTTCGAGACGATGTAACGGTCATCTCTTTCTGTGATATACACCTTCTACGACCTTGCCCAGGCCTCTTTGTGTAGGAACCAGTCTCTCTGTAACGCCGGATGGCATCTTGAATAGTATAGTAGTAGGTAGATAGTAGTAGTTCGTGGATATCCAAGCATTCGTCCAATCCGTGGCACTTGCAGACGCTGGCTGCTCCAGTTGCGTCCAGTGGCATTTTTTTTGCTGTAAATGGGATAACAAACCTCCAACCCACCAATACCTCGGTTTTATTCGAAAAAAAAAAGGTTACGAAACGGTTTAAAACAAATGTATCCTTCACACAGAACAAGAAGCGAGACTGTCAAATTTCGACTAAACTGATTATTGTTGAATACAAACCACAAATTAAAGTAAACAAAATGCGAGTATGATTGTTTTGTTTATTTGAAATATACCCACATTTGAAGCTACGCTTAGTAGTCAAAGTGTATGTTAACGTAAACAAGCGATATTGAATTCGAGATGAGTGGACGGTTAAATGTGCCCCTGAGTATTTATACATATAAACCTTTCGGAAGGAATTAACTAAATTATAGTGAAAACCGTATCAAAACTTGTTGCGTAGTTATGATAAGATCTCGGGGTAGGGACCTACAGACAGCAGGAAGCGGCTGTATTTTATACTAAGTACCTAAGTATGTACATATGCGCATCAAATGCCTTATTATGGTGATACATGAACCTTAGATTACTAATACAGTAATAAACTAACATTGTAATAATACCTAAATGTCATTTACTGACATTGAGCTTTCGCCCGAAATTTCATTCGCGTGGATTTATCACAATAATTAACCTAGTTACATAATCTCTAATCTTACCTACATGAGCATAAGCTCAATTATAGCAGTCTATGAAAACACAACTTGGCTAAATGGGGCATCTTAGGCACATTACCGAGTAGGTACGAGTGCAGTGCCCCTAACCAGACCATGTTCCATTTACTGGAGTGCCCAAAATACTCGTACACCTGCAACTTTGCGGACCTAAAGAACTCCACTTATGCCGCAATTAACGTGCCACCTACTGAGCTCTAAAATAATGTTTTATATTTTTACCATCGTTAAGAAAAGAAGAAAACGCATGATGTAACAACTGAATCTATAATTTTATTTGATGTAACAATCAGTTAAGTATTTAAATGTAAGTATAATATAATATCTAGTTCGCTATTATTTATCATTCAAAAGAAATAAAACGTTGTCTTTAAGTCTAATATGCAACTTGGAATAAGGTCTCCCACTGACGCAGTCGAAAGGATGAATTTCGTGTCTATGGGTCGACAGACGGCCGACGCATTAAATCGTGCGAGACGCGCGCATGGATTGTAACTATGCTCGTCACGTTTCGTGTCGCTGGCGCCTGACCCGTCACTGCTCGAGTGACGCGCGTCGTCGCAGTGACCAGTGACGCTCGACGCTGCGCACCAGTAGTCGAGTCTTAATAAGTTGTAAAGAAAGAAGAAAAATTTATTTTGTACCTCACATGATAAAACATAAATACATAAAAACAAAAAGAAAACATAACATTACGTGTGAGGTCAAAATACGGTGAGAGAGCTCGCCGGGGCCCTACTTCTAGGTGGTAATAAAAATAAATCAAAAGCCTAGCCGAGCCCGTGATCTAGTCGCGGTAGTGGACCTCTCGCTTCCGACCATCAATAATTATTGGTCTATGCTCGGGTGCGAGAGCGCGTAGGAAGCCACCTCTTACTGTGAGCAAGCTATATTTGCAAAATTGGCAGCAGAAAAGAAGGTGAAGCGTCCACCTTTTTCCCATCCGTAGTAGATACACTGGGCGCCGGAGTACGCAGGCACACCGTTGTTTGTATATCTCGCGAGTAATCTGCTATCTCGATGTGTTCGTAAATGATTTTAAGCCATTTAACACCCTAAACAAATAAAAAAAATATCAATATCCTTATTCACGCCACGGAACCCTAAAAAACCCTATTACTAAGACTCCGCTGTCCATCCGTCTGTCAAACAAAAACCAGAATAAAATAAATATAAAAAGGCGGGCTCCCATATAACTAACGTGATTTTATTTGCCGTTTTTTTTCTCGATATTAATAACGGCATGTTTTTGTGCGCGAGTTCGACTCGCACTTGGCCGGTTTTTTCCTATTATGTAATTAAGCTTGAAGTTGTAATTGTGTACAGAGGCCAGCACATCAAGCTACCCCAATCTGTCAAATTTCTTTGATTGATTTTCAACTTTAATACAAAGTTTTATGGTTCATGTTCAATTGGGAAAATTTGACAGTTTTGGATAGCTTGACCTGCTGGCGTCTGTACATTATGAAATAAATTCGATTCGAATTAATATTTTTCACATAAAATAATTTAATTTATTTTTGGTGATTTTTCGATGTTGATACGCAAAATCTCAATTTGAATATGTTTCCTTAGAGCTAGGAGTCTGATTTTTTTCTAATTTAATTATGAATAGTCATGGTAGTTTTTAAATTAAATTTCTCAAACCCCCCACTATTATATTATTTCACCGCACTGTCCACACACAGCTGTACAGACATAATAAAAAAACTAAAAATAATTATAATACCAGTAAACACACTGATATCAGACATCTGACCATCTTATCCTGTTCCTACTTTCTAAGAATCTATCTCTATGTATATCTATCTATGGATATAATATCTATCTATCAGCCACGGACGTCCACAGCTGAACATAGCTTGACCGATTTTTGTGGCGATCATTAGGGGAGGCCCCCTAATGATCGCCACAAAAATCGGTCTTGCGCAGACCACATCCACCGACTGCGACCCTCACGAGGTCGTCCGTCCGCCTAGTTGGGGGCCGTCCCACGCTGCGCTTTCCTATGCGTGGTCGCCACTCCAGGACTTTATTTCCCCAGCGGCCATCCGTTCTTCTAGCCCCATGGCCCGCCCATTGCCACTTCAACCGTGCAATCCTGCGAGCTATGTCGGTTACTTTGGTTCTTCTGCGCATATCCTTATTTCTGATTCTATCACGCAGAGATAGCCCTCTCCATTGCACGTTGCGTGACTCCGAGCCTCCTTATAAGTCCCATCGTGAATGACCATGTCTCAGTTCCGTAGGTCATCACTGGCAAAACGCACTGTTCGAAGACTCGTGTTTAGGCACTGAGGAATTTTGGACAAGAACCAGTAAGTAAGTATATTCATAATGTCATAAATTTCAACCAAAAACTTAAAATTTAATATATTTTTTAAATGGTGATAATTTATTTACCTACTACTGAGGAAAACCCAATAATAGACAACATAATTATTGGATAGGTAATTATTAGGAACTCATACTTTCGACCACTCGGTCTGGGACACCTGTATAAGTATTATATCCATTGTCTGGTAAAATAGTTAAATATATTTTCTTTTATATTTTTATGTTTATTGATAGGTAATTATAATGGACCACCCGCGAAGGTCGTGTCACATGCCGAAATTGCGAAAATTGGCTTCGTCAGCGGAAGAGATAAGCTGATCCCTTGTTGTATGTTGCCTATAGGTACAACAAGGGTCAGCTCATACTGAAATGTCATTAGACAGTAGAATAATTAACTGCACGTGTAAAATAATAATAAAACAATTAATTTATTTAATGATTTATTTTAAAGCGATACAAAAACATTGCATTGACTAGAAAATCGAATATGTAACCTAATTATAATAATTATTATATTTTAATAAGTCTAAAATCTGGAAATGCATTAGATAAATATTAATCGTAAATTATTACATTTAAAATGTGCAAGCCTGCAAATACATAGCCCCATTTAAACCCTGCACCAAATTGTATGTTTGGTGGTAAAAAATACGTTCTCAATGTTATAACAATTTAGACAAGTATACTGCGTATTAATTTTAAAAATTGATTTATTTACATGAGCTAAAATTAAGATACTGCACAGATACCGAGACTCTAAGGAACCTCAATCCGCACTACACGGCCACGACAACGATCTTTAAAGGCAAGTAGGGGTCGAGCTAACGTGGATCACTCGAGTCCTCTATGTAGTTTTGTCGCCGCAATATCTCGTCTCTAACCGTAATGTCGGCACGAGATCAGAGGCGACAAAATTATTTCATGGCGCGAATGTTAACCTAGCACTGCAGGTCAATGAATGAAGGACAAATTTCTATGGAAAGTTCTCTCATAGGTATGTAGGTATATACTGTAATTCAAAAAGTATAGAACTAACGTTATTCATCATTAGGAATAGGTACCTACTATAGCAAACTTTCGGATTAGCATACCTCTCCAAATAACCTTGCTCAAATTGTATAAAACTAGGCATTTATAACACCTGTTAAAAAAAAAATACTGCTCCGCAATGTCACTAAAAACCATGTTTAACGAATCATTAGAATGCTTCTACAAGACTAAATTCATAACAACACAGTCGTCGTAGTAAGTCAGATCAAAGACACAGCACACAAATGTTGCAAGGCGTAGATACGCTCGCACTAGACATAAATTATAGCAAACAAAAAGAACGCGCACGTACGAAGTGTGTCACATAGAAGCACTTATGATAGAGTATGTACGGACTGGAGCCGTTTCGGACGAAATTCAGAGAATTCTGCTGGCAAAAAGTAAAGACAAGTGTTTTTGTGGTAAAATAGTGCTCCTGGAGTGTACATAGTGATTTCTCAATTATTTTAATACACTATAGAGGTGCTCGTATTTAAAATGGTAATAACTACACCGATTACAATCGGTAGTCTAAAAGCCTGACAACCAGTTAATTCTATCCTTAGGATATCAGTATTCCCAATAATAATTGGGTTGCGGTTATGAGATTAAAAGAAGTTATTAAAATACATGTGGTGATAATAAAATTATTATCTATGAAATGATCTAATGCATTGTATGTAATCTAACAAAACTAAGGCTAAGTATCAACAAGGTGTTTCGGCGATGATTGCACGGGTACTTGATATTTTTACGTTTGTCGAAGTTTTTAATTTTTTAAATCTCCGCAGGCAATCTTCCGTCTAGTAGTAACACATACAAATATTATAATACTATACTAGTATCAATCATGGTAGAATAATAAGCTTACACCAAGTTCTTCCCACGTTGGTTTGGGCTGACGTCACGTCAAGATCATTGTTGCCATTGCTTGACATCTTCAATACAATTAAGGAGATTTAAAATTCAAGATAAATAAATTACTTAGTAACCCACCTACTTTGACCTCCTTTATTCATCTATTTAGTTAAAGGTAAACTGTTACAGTTTACTTTTAACATACAATTACTTATATAAATTTAACATACAATTACTAATTCAAAATTACCTACTTCATCATTATAGAAGCAATGAAGTTAAAAAAGGCATTTTCTCGGGTAATATCAAACGTCAGACTGTCGATGACGTCACTGCGAACCAATCACGTGACCTAGCTGGGAGAGTATCTGTAATTATTCTACCATGGTATCAATCTCCTCTAAAATCATCATTAGTCCAAATAAGCTCCATAAAATTCAGGTGCATATCTCGATGGATAGCCTTTGACGCACTGCATTTGTACTTTTAAATTGTCTATTTCTATTAACTAAATAGCATTAAGATTATATAAATGAATTGTTTATTGTTTATCACATGAGTAATCTTGTTTGTGTCTGTTTGGTCATGCCGTTAATTACCTACCAATAAATACAATAGTAACAAGCATGTAAGTAAAAGCCCCTGCAGAGTACAGACTTTTCAACAAAGGTAATTTATTTATGTAATGTAATATGGGGGTGCACACACAAACAACCGATCCAAAAACAACAACACACAGAGTACTTATTTAAGAACATTCAGCTCTAAATCGATATAGGTAACTTATAGAACGCCGTCTCCTGCGTTTTATAATAGAGAACTGCTGCTGTTGCGACAGTTGGAGATTTCCAACATACACAGCTGTAATTCAATTGGACTAAATTATTGTATGATGATTTTGTCTTAAATTAGTCTGGAATCTGCAGGGTCTAAGGGATTACAAAATTATAACCCATGCATACATTTTAATGAGAGAGAGCTAACAATAAAATTTAATATATATTATTTATTTGCGGCTGTAGTATCATTGCGACCGCAGTCATTCTATTGTGATCGCTTGCCACTGAACATTTACTAATAGTACTATAGGAAATAAATAATTATAATAGGACTACTTAGGTATTTCTAATATTAGGAAAAATACAGAAACGGCAGTATCAAACAAAATCACAATTCTTATTAGTAAAATGTACAAATGTCATGTATCATGGATAAATACAATGAGTATATTGTTCCTAGGCACTGTGCATATGGAGCATTTCTACATACCATAATATATAACTATCCTTCAAGTTGTATTCCTTGTATCCAGGAATTCAAGTCGGCTGATCCAGGACACTCAATGATATTTTCTTCAGGTTCATCTGATCCCAACAAGCGCCCTGCTGCTACTTGACCAGTTATATAAGCCCCATGTGCAGTAGAGTAGTATTTGCTGTGTGTGTGCTCTCCAGCAAAGAGCAGGACAGGCTGAAATAGTATGACAAAATATAATAAGTACCTACTGTATTTTGTTAATAGTAGGTACCTACCTAGGTACTTGTTCTCCAATAATACTTGTATCAAGGTTCATCATCATCATCAACCCATATACTGTCCTACTACTGGGCACGGGTCTCCTCTCAGAATGAGAGAGATTAGGATAAGTCCACCACGCTGGCCTAGTGCGGGTTGGCAGACTTCACAAACCGTCGAGAAAAATCTCTAAGGTATGCAGGTTTCCTCATGATGTTTTCCTTCACCGTTTTAAGCGAGTGATAATTAATTATGAATACGCACACGAATTCGAAAAGTCAGAGGTGCGTGCCTTGATTTCGAACTCGAGACCTTCGACTTGGCAGACCATTAGTCCAATGGTCATACCACTAGGCTATCACTGCTTGTATCAAGGTTGGAGAAGAGAATTAACAGTAGATACACAGTGAATTTTTCAAGTTGTCGGATTGCCAAATCCTAAAGTATAAGGAATAGCGAAAAATCCGGTACTCCTTTGAGGATTTTTCGCTTTTGATGAGCACTAAAACTGCACTAATTAATAAATAAATATTTGGGACATTTCACACAGCACGATCCATTGCCATTAGATATATCCATTGCCTAGTACCCATAGTACAAGTTTAGGACTACCTAAACTATATATATAACACATAAATATTTGTGTTCTGTGGAAATCGAACCCACGACCTCAGCAGTCCGACACTCAAACCAGTAGACCACAGACGTCGTCAACGTAAGAAATATAAAATAATATATTGATTTCTGACATTTACGCGAATATTATACATTGAAATAAAACTACTTTTACGGATTTACGACGACCGGAAACGAACGGAAAGAAGCATAGGGACCCGCGTAAAAGAACACATCGCCGATGTCAAACACCGCCGTTCCAAGAAGTCAGCAGTTTGTGAACATACTCTTGACAAGGCCCAGCATTATATCAGATTTGATAAACCACAAATACTTGCGAAGGAAAGTCGATACCTACCCAGGATGATTCGTGAGGCTATTGAAATTAAAAAACATCCAAATTTCAATAGAGAAGATGGCTGGGTCTTACCACCTGCTTGGAATCCTGTTATAGATTCTATTAAACCAAAATCCAGGCCTACAACTGCAAGACCAAAGGATACTGTGAGCTCGTTCTGCGTGAATCGGATTGCCAATAATTAACAACTAAAACATGATCATTGAATATTTTTACTTTAAAAGAGACCATGATTCTCTGAGTTTGTTTCGGCGTTTCTTCTCAGAGGTCGTCAGCTAGGAAATGCCGGCTCCATCTAGTTTTAATTAATAATTAGTAATAAATGTCATTGATCATGTAACAATAAAAAATGTAGGGTAGCTGTCAGTAATTATATCATCAAGACGCCCACCACCTCAGTCTACCCGTGACCATGGACGCTGTAAAGGGTCCGAAACGTCGGGATTAATAATATCAATATACGCGATAAAATCCGTAAAAGTAGTTTTATTTCAATAAAATAATATTATATTAAAAATGACTTATTTCTTTTTGTTTGCCATATGGCATTAGGTACTTCCCAGGATTTGATCACGCCTACTAGAAAACAATATATTTTAATATAGCATCACGCGTGTAATTGATTTCTGAGTTAGGCAGTGTATACTAATTTATGCCCACAGTTATTTTTACAGGTACCATGTAAATATGTAATAAGGGGGCGAGCCTATTAAATGTGCGAACGAGTATTAAAGAGTGAAATAAAGTACAACACTAATAGTGTTATACTTTATTTAAACGTAATTATATGAAACTTTTACAAGTCAATGTTTTGAATTTTTAATGCTCCATGTCGCCGGCATTTTAACTGACAACCTCTGAGAAGAAACACCAAAACAAACTCATGGTCTCTTTTAAAGTCTAGACATAATAATATCAAATATGTGTGTCACAATGCAGGGAAATATCTGAAATGGCCTTCTGAAGAAAGAGCCACAGCGGCTTTGAGTAGACCAATCCCAGCCGACAGCACGGCGTAATATTTGCGTAAGCCTAATAAACAAAATCTCAAAGCCACCAGACAGTTAAAAGTATGGTTGGTAACTAGGTCAATATGAAAAAGCGTATTCTTCGTATAAGCGTTTCTCACACGTTTTGTAAAAAAAAATAGTCCCTATTTCGGGAGGCAAATGGTGATACTCGCCGTATACCTATCCAGTATTTTGTTGCATTCTCCTTCATCAAAAATAATTTAAAAATAAAACACTTAATCGGACGACTTCAATAAATAACAGATTCTAATCGATTCGCTTTTGATGATACGGAATTAATTTGACTCGATTCGGTGCACCTCAATTCGGCCCCATAGCCACACGTTTCACTTTTAGTCGACGCCAGTCGAAGAATGTTTCTTAAAAGCCCATAAATAATGTTGCAAACGGATCAGTACCCAATTACTGTATAATATTATGGTAAGAAGAATACTACTAGCACTAATGAGTACCTTTTTATCACGTAAATTCCTGAATAGAGGCTGAGCCAAGCTCTCAATGTCACTCTGACTAGCTCCCACACCAATGGCGGTATATGACCCTCTTGTAAATGGTTGTTTCCTCCAACTGGTGCTGAAAGTGAACAATGTTTTATTATTAACCAAACCTTTACTATTATTTACTTGTATAATAGGTAGGTACCTAAAATTTTTTTTTAATGAATGAATGAGTGTATTGAGTGGAATATGGGTAGCTATAACGTAAAACAGTTATTATCAATTCAGCCTAGACCTATTGAAAACAATAATCTTAAATCTAATATCAGAAAAACAAAATAAGTTGAAAATACATTTTTTTCTTCTATTAGGTATATGATCTTGCAATCAGTCAAGTAGACTATAAACAGATGAGCTGTAATCAGTATGGTGTGTAGGGGGCTACTCCCATCAGAGCGCACCCTTAGTTTTATGTAGTCAGCCTTATTAGGCGACTATTCTCGTCAAAGATGTCTCGCCTCTTTTTCAGTGACTTGTAGTTGGTACCATGGCAGCTGATCACTTCTTTAACCATGGGCAAGTTCAGGATCTCATGAAGCTCCTTTGTTTTTATAAACCATGGTGCATTTGATATATGTTTTAAGATGTAATTTTGCACCCTTTGTATTATCATAATATTGGAGTCACAGGATACAACAGGATAAAATAATGTTAGGTACATTGTGATTTCTTTCCTTTGTATTCAAATGTGTGTTCTCTTGCTTATGTCTATCGTTTTCCATGTTGGTCTGTGTTGGGAGCTGTCTATAGGTGTTGTCAGTCATTTTGATATTTTTATCTTTGGTGCTAAAGCATGGTCTTTTGTTGAATTTCCTGTCATATATTTCTCTGGACACTTCACAACCTTTGAAATTAGCTGGGTGGGCACCTCGGCAGAGTGCGCATGTTGCTGGAGTGTTGCGGCCGGTCTTCGGACAGTCAGAGGTTCTGTGGGATTCTGCACATTTCACACAGCGATATGGCCTCATGCAATAATTTTTAGAGTAGCCTGAATATACATAAATACAAAACTGGACTAAAAATTATGTAGAAAGGAAGGTGAATCACTGAAGCTAATGATATAAATTGCCTAGGCTTAAATTTAGATAATGCTTGATTATAATATTGATAAATTCAGTACCAAAATAATGGCTGGCTAGTAAATAAATGTCACAAAACTAGTAATTTTATGTTATTATTCTGTTAAGGATTTTTTAACAGGGCATAAGTTGTAATTATAACTTAATATTATTAATAAAATAACACTAATATCATTATTTTCGAATAATCCTTAGATTTTTAAAAAATAATGATATTAGTGTTATTTTTATATTATCTATCTTGTTGATTGTTATCAAGTGAATGGTGTTCATTAAATTCATTCTACATGTTTTATCTGGATCAGGCTTGGTGACTCTTGAGGTTGACTATTAGGCCAACGGCCAATAAATATAGTTTCCTTAGTACAATTATTGAGGATTAGAGCTAGTGCATCCCAGTCTGTCCATGTAACTTTCACTTTGTCCATATAACATACTGTCAATGGACAATAAACTCCTAATCTACCAGACTATACTAAAGTCTATCTGGGCTTATGGTATACAGTTGTAGGGTTCCACTTGCGACTCGAATATAAATATGATACAAAGAGCAGAAGACTCCATCTTAAAACAAATAGCCAACGGACCTTGGTTCATAAAGGACTCAGAGGTTCATCATCACCTGAGATTGAACACAGTGAGGGACGAAATAAGATCTCATTTGAAATCCTACAAAAAGCGCCTTCAACATCATCTAAATCCCCTAGCGGTCCAGCTAAGTATTCCCGACACCCCGAACCGGCTTAAGAGATGCAAAATTCTGAACTTGCATAGTATGAATATGAGATAAGCTACTAATTACAAAGAGTCAATCCCAGTGGGAAAATGATTCTCCACAACACTATCTGGCAACACATCTGCTCATAGTCATTGGACTGATCTCTGTACAGTTATAGTTGAATTCACATCATTTCATTAACCTGCAGGTAACTTCAAGTCAATATACCTGTTTTCTTTCACTTTCTCGACTTGCAAGATTTGGTGTGTTAACAATGTTGTGTATCAAGAAACATTGTATCCTCTCATTATATCTGGTAGCGGTGACAGTAGTCTTATGAGATCAAACCTAGTACAGAGGCCAGCACATCAAGCTACCTCAATCAGTCAAATTTCTTTGATAGATTTTTAACTTTAATACAACATAATAAGGTTCATGTTCGATTGGGAAAATTTGATGGATAGCTTGACCCTCAATCTAAAGTTCAATTATGATGCATCCTCATTTTGCCTCCACCAAAAAGCCTTAACCTCTACAGCTTCTTTACTGGGGAAGGTACGTGATGTATTTGTTGTTAGCAGACTGACCAGGATTTATCCAGAACATCTAATTCTGCACCTTAATCAACTTAATTATGGTCTCCCTATGCTTATTGATGCAGAAAATGGCTCAAGCCATTTGTGCATTGATAAGTCAGAGGAGGGATTTTCATCACTATACTTATATTTTTAGGACACTAGTTACTTCTTCCATTTCTCAGGCAATTCAAATGACACAGTCTAAAACTCGTGTCAAATTATTTTTATTATTTTTGAACTTTACATATGGAACACTTACCATACACATTTCTGGGGCTCAGGAACAAAAGGATCATTCAAAAATTTTCTAAGAATCTTCGTGCAAGTAGTTGCTACTTCTTCATGTGATAGTGATTCCATATAATCAGCCTCTTTTCCTGAGACCCATCCTAATAGCAGAGTTTCTGATACTTTGCTAAATGAATATATTTTTTTATACCAAGAATCTGATATATCCTCAGCTGATGTTGAATTCTCCCATAGCAACATGATCTCTGTGATCTCTGGGTTTAAAAATGGCCTGTCATATTCTAAAAATATTTTATCTACAGTACTAAATAACAATCTTTCAAGGGAATCCAGTTTATACCGGGGCAAATTAGGCTCAAACAAGTTTGAAGCATTTTCTTTTAGAACACCAAGGGGAATTGTGCATATCACATGGTTAGCATAGAAAGATTTTCCATTTTCACATAGTACTTCTACATAATTAGGAAACATTTTCTTTGGTTTTTGCATAACATCTGTCAGAGAGGTGCCTTCTCCAGGATTAAATGATTCAGAAGATGATGTTTTTGAAATGTCTTCAATAACTGTTTGATCAGAGTCTTCAGACTCTTCACCTACATCTTCAAGAGGCCTAAGTGATCTGTGCTCAGCAGAGTCCCAAATTATCTTTTTCACAGGATGATCTTTCAATATCTTATCAGGTGCTATATTTTTAGAGAGTGGATCTAATATTGTGCTATAGCCTGATGGTATCATAATATTTCCACCTTGTAGCTCTGTATAGCTCCCTAACTCTAAGAGATCTATTTCATCCATGCTGTGACAACCAGATATACATGTTTCTCTTTTCAGTAAGCAGTCAAATATCGATCGTCGCAATTTCTTTTCTTCCGAGGATGGTACATGTTCTAAATAAATAGTTATTTCTAAATTGATGTGTTCTCCAACACTGTGGATATCAGGTGGTGGTAAATACTGACATAGGTAGTACTCTTCACAACGCTTCAGAAAACAAACATAGGCTTCGTGAATCTCGTGAAGTACTCCAAAAGGCACCTGTTTCCCGTCCTCTGTAGCAGCGATAACCTTGTGTGGCTTAGGTATGTTTATGATATTTACAAGACCGTTAGCCATTGCTACTTCAAAAATTGGATTACTTAATACGCCATGTATCCAATTTGCTCCCAACTCGACATTCTGGTTTTTCATTGGTATTGAAATTATACGACCACCGATACGTTTTCGAGCTTCTAAAATTATAAAATCTTGCATGCCATTTTTGAGAAGGTAATTGGCGGCAGATAATCCAGCCATACCGGCGCCAATAATTATAATATTATACTTGTTTGTATCACATTTTTTACTAGAATTTAAATTTTCGTCACCCATAATATTGAAAAATGAATAATACTTGTAATATTTTGTCAGTATTGTCACTGCACTTTTGACATTCAGCTGGTTACGACATCTTTGTCCTTCAATTGAGGTTTTTTACTCTGTGGTCTTTATAGATATTTAATTTATTATTATTTTATTTTATTTTCTATTTACTCAATAGATTGGGTTTGGGTATGAGAGTAAAAGAGAACTACCGAAGCAAAGGGTACTTGGATGTGTTAGAAAGAGACTATAAAAGAGACAGTGAAACTGTCGTCGAAACCTTACATTTATTTGTTACCGGCCTGTTGCGGCTTTGTCAAATTATGTAGGCGTGTGTAACTCTTTACAGAACCGACTCACTGAAGTGATCCAAAAGATTGGTTCACTCGAAACGTTTCAAACGTATCATTTGGATCTGAAACATTACTTTGCTGAGCGCTCATTTCGCGCGACGCGTCGCTCGCGAGGCGACTGAGCCGCGCTGAGTAACTTAACTATTGACTCGCGTCTCGCGACCGGCGTGTGAGCGGGCGAAATAATTACAATCCATACAAGTCAGAAAGAGATAACAAATGAGAAGTGCATCAGTCAATTCGTACGGATTTTCGCTGTCGGTATTCATGCACGTAAAATGACCACTAACGCGTTTACGTATCAAATACTATACGGTCGTTTTTTGCATTCTGTATCATATTTTGAGTTGATGATCCAAATGAGCCAAATGAAACATATCAGTGTTTCGGAATATTTCAGTGATCCAGATGCAAATGTTCCAATCGCAAAAATGATACACTTTGCCCACCTCTAGTCAAATGTACCCCTACATGATTTTTACTTGAAATAAAGTGTTTCTCTGTGTAAATAATAATAACTTTATTACGATGGTTACTTGTGTAGTAGGTCCTAGATTATAATTCTTCAAAGAAGGACAACCCACAGGATTACTCATAGCACCAGAGAACTACTTATCATCATTTCTTCAAAACAGTTACTCAAATGTGTCAGATTTGGAGAAAATATATTGAGAAATTTTTAAAATAATTTTAGAGTACACAAAATAGTAATATTTGACAAATTACAAATACGTAAAATGAGGGCCCTCTATAGCATCACTTCTAGTGATGCGGTGGACTTTTTTTATTTGTTGATAACTTGATATCGACTTTGATGAGAACAATATTTTATTTTATTTTTTTGCTAACCTTTACTGTCCCACTACTGGCCAATGGTCTTCCCCATAACCTTCCACATCTGCCTGTTTGAGGTTTTCTCCGGCCAGTCACCCATAAACGCATCCAGATCGTCACGCCACCGTTTCTTCGGCCTACCCCGGCAACGACGATTTTCCTGAGGCAATCTGGGATAACAAATCCGATAGTAGGTATAATTCTATTGTCATAAAGGCTTCTGTGAATGGGAGGTATTAAAGAGAAAGTAAATTAAATTAAAAAATCGTCCCGATATTATTCAATATGATTTTTTTTCAGTGTCTTTGTTTCATCTCAATCGCATATTATTTATGTATAATTTGGCAGTATGCAGTTGATAATCAATTAATGTCAATGAACTAAACATCGTTTTCCAAGAGGAAAATAAGATTTGCTAAAGAGATCATTTGTAGACGACATAGCGGGTAGGTATCGCGGTGGCTTAGTGGTCATAGCGTCTGGTGTACACTAACCAGAAGACGCAGGTTCGAATCCTGCCCGCGGTCGAATTTTTCCTTTGTTTAATAACTTTAAAATATTACCATGGAAAATGCCAAAAAAATAAATACAAATAGATCATTTGTGTCATGGTCGTGATCTTACGAATGATAAATAATTGATATCGATAAATGCATAAGTTTTGTACAAGAAATTAAAAAATCACGGTTGCTTACTATCAGTCTTGCTAGTTACTGCTCCTCTAATGTTGTACAAAACCCTTTCAAAAGTATTCTTTAGTATCGTCCATTGCTATCGATATCGATTGTAGTCTAAAATACATACGCAGCACTTTCGACGCACGCAGTGTCCTTGAAAAGGCATTAAAATAGGTGTTTTATGAGAGGTAAGGCATAGTGGGAGTAATTCCACTCAAATTGGAGCTGCCCGACTGGGGAAGTACCTCCGCCTTGCAGAAAATCGAAGTAAAATAAAGTGGATACCATCTCAGGAACGAGAAGTGATGGAAACTTCAAATCAGTTTGAATGTTGGGCACAAAACTCAACAAACACTATCTACAGTCTGTCAACAAAGAAAGTCCTGAAGATAATGTTTTTGAAACTACTGCTTCTACTTATAATGGCAACATTGTATAGCTACTTAATATTTTTATAATGAATAATGAAATTTATTTGCATCAAACATGGTACAAAAATGGTGTTACTTATTATATAGTGGCATGACATGTTTCGCCAGGATTTGGCATGCAAAATATTTAATAATATAATTTAAAAAATTGAAAAATGTCCTTGTACAAGATAACCAGTCCAATAAAATAATAATATTAGTGGTTAATAATAATAATCGTTGCAATGTGAAATATATAATAATCAGGTGAAAGATTTAATGTCAAATTAAACTATTACGTAAAGAAATGATTTAGATGAGAAAGAAAAGAAAAGAAATTTTAATAATAGTAATTGTGTAGATTCGCATCTCTAGTTTTGGGATCCTTTCCACTTCCGCAAAGCAAATCAAAGCAAAGTTATCCATCTCTGTTCCTCTTTAAGGTTATCCAAAACGGTTTTCTCTCTTCAATGACCTTTGAATTTGCTGTGCTGAATAATAATAATAAAATCTTTGTTTACTTCGTTTAGAGCTGTGTTTTTGTTATTGTGACAAATACCAATTGGATTTATTGAATTAGCATTCAATTTTTTGCGAGCAATCGTACGCGTAACCCAATTCAAGTGTTTGTGACACATATAAACGTGAAACATACTTATTTTAATGAAATTATTGTTTGTAGTAATTTCGATATCGAAAGTCATTGTGAATATATAGTGCTTACGAATTTTGTTGGTTGTGTTTAGTTACAGTTATGTAACCTTAATGATAAAATGATAGGATATGTTTATCTCTAAGTTCATAAGTAGGTTCTGGTAACAAATAAACATAAGGAAATAGTCACAACACGTGGGTTTCGTTGTGAATAAATCGATAGAGACGAAAGACGCGTGCGCCAATCTCTATCAACAAGACTATTATTCGTCAAGGTCACTGGTCACAAACACGTGCGATGTCGGATTCTATTTACACACATGACTTTCTACTCGAGCCAGGTGTAGAGATAAAACAGGAGTCGTCTTTAGAGTTGGGAACGATGTCTGCTTCTGTACCGATCCCTCAGCGTCGGGTTGATCTGGGAGACTTCAACACAGACCTAGATTTGTGTTTACAAGACAATTTTGTTGGCTCCTATCATAATATGCCCACTCTGCAGTACAATAAGCTAGCATTTGAAACAGACAATACGTCTAAAGTGGAAAGCTTCAAAATGGATGATGATGATATATTCCAAGTTGATAAAGCTGATCTAATACTTGGACCTACACTCGCTGAGTTAAACGCAAATCCAGATACATTACTGGATGATTTGAATTTTGATGACCTTCTATTGCCTGAAGAGAGTGGCTATTGTGTTCAAATTGGCGGAGCAATGAGTGGTTCACGTCGTGGCGCTAATACTATACAAACACACAATATAATGCCATCAGAGAGTCCCTGCAGTCCTTACAGTCGTGCTCAGCTTGCCTTTTCTCCAGCAAGTCAACATAGTTCTGCTTCATCTAGTTTTGCTCAGCCCATGAACCAGTTACCTGAACTGCTGCTCCGAATGGATGGGTACAGTGGTGAAATAGCTCTTGGGCAATCTGTTCCAGCATCCACTGTACTACCACCATACCCTACAACTGTGAAGCCCCAGCAAACTCAACTCTCTTCATCTGCACCTACACACCTTACAATGGAACAGGTAAACAGATTTTGTAATTGTTTAATAAGTTACTAATTAACAAAAATAAATTTATTCATATCTACTTTGTGACCAGATTTGGCAGCGCCGAGAGCCACGAAAGCACTTATTGTCCACCAGCTCATTGGCTGAAGCAGGATCTGCATCTTCCCTTTCTGGAGGGCTTTTGAGTCCTGGCACTATTGACTTCTCACAAGATGAGGAAGACCGCGATGTTGAGACTGATGAAGACAGTGACAGATATGAAGACCTTTCTTCTGATGGTAATCTATTTTTACTATACTTATTACATATTATTATTTGATCTGTGCAACTACACTGATTAAAAGATGGGTAAAGTTGCATTCCAATATTAATCCAAAGCACATTAATATTCCAACAGTCCCAGTTATCTTTTACAAGAACAATAATAACATTATTTCCAAAATTAGTTCACAATGGTGTACATATAAATAAATGGGCTAAGTTAAATTATATTATATTATAGATAATTTTAAATCAGCATCCACTTCTAAACTAGGTTAAAAACTGGTATTTCAACCTAAATTAGGTTGAAAAAGTGGTGAATGCTAACAAATAGTAATTAGAGCCTGAAAGTCTAATACATAGTTAATAACAAATCCTCTTGATATTGCATAGTAATAAGTTGCAGAAATGTAATGGCATTTTTTTTATTTATAATACTATTGCATATAGTTATATCTCCAAATAAGTGAGAACCAACTTTCAGGTTTTTTTTTCCTGATAAGTAAAGTAGTACAGACATGGTTTTAACAACCCTCTAACATTGGTAGTAATAAGTGACCTCACTCATTACTACTAATGTTAACCATTGTGAACAACATACAATTTTACCAACTCTGGTGTTGTAGAATGTAATAAATACACTTGATACTTGATACAGAATCAAATGATGAAACAGAAAGCAAGCAATCTCGTCACAGTTCAAAGAAGGAGAGATTTTTCTGGCAGTATAATGTGCAAGCGAAAGGTCCAAAGGGCCAAAGGCTGATCCTTAAAAATAAATCAGAAGATCCGCATGTTCTCAATTCAGTCACAGATCCAGTTTTCAGTCCCAGTTGCAGTGTAAGGGGAATTAAACACAGGTAAAAAATACCACAACATTACATAATTATGATTTATTTTGCATAGCATATATAATTTATTTAAAAAATATTTACTTTCCAGTGGAAAAGCTAGGAAAGGGGATGGAAATGACTTAACTCCTAATCCAAGAAAATTGTATTTGATTGGCAAAGAGCTAGATAATTTGGGCAAAGTAATCAATGATATGATACCAGTTAGTGAACTACCATTCAATATTAGACCTAAAACAAGGAAAGAGAAAAATAAACTTGCATCAAGAGCCTGCAGATTGAAGAAGAAAGCTCAACATGAGGCTAATAAACTGAAACTGCATGGATTAGAGCAGGAACATAGTAAGTTTATGGGATAATATAAAACTGACAGCCTAATCAACAGTTTGTGGGTAGCTCCATCTGGTGTTGCTTATACTGGTAACAGGAATAACTAATCTTTAACTATTAAATGTTTGTCCCCAAATCAATCATATGCCATCTCAAATGTAGGTACTGTGTATTGTGCAAGAGTGATGGCAGGTATTTGGCAGTTGTTTTATAATAATATATCTAACCATTCTGTAGTGATACTTATCAATGTACTATTTTTTCTTTACTTCAGGGCGTCTCTTGAATGGTATTGCGCAAATGAAACAAGTTGTGAGCAGCCGGGTGACTAACTCGCAGACTAATGTTGACTGGAACACCCATGTTACAAATATCGTGAATACGGCCACAGGTGATTGTTAATTTGATCATTAGGTACTCTGTTTATTCATGAAACTTAATCCACATAATTATTACTGAACAAAAAAGGAACAATTTATTGTTAGAGTATAACTGGAACTTAAATCGTGCCAGCCTATATTATCAACTTGCTTTTTTACCCATGACTTCGTATGCGTCTACTTAGTAACACAATCTTTGCAATACGACATTGGACAGGGCATTCATACATACATACATACATATACTCACGCCTTTTTCCCATAGGGGTAGGCAGAAACTAAAGAACGCCACTTGCTACGATTCTTGCATTCATTTGGATAATAATTATTAAACTCCTTCAAATATTTTATTTTATTTTTGACTGATATTTACTTATATTTTTTTCATTCTAATCGCGTATTTTGTCTGGAACACGACAATAGGTATCTCTTGCGTACGACAGTGACGCCGTCCTTTGTTATTAGAGACGGCTTCCTCTGTTAATGAGCGTTTAAGCTTTGCGGTATTTTCCGAAGTTCGATATATTTGATGATTTAAAGTGCTAAGACATTTTTCAATCTGGTACAATGAGTTATTCTGTAATCATACTGCAGAATATGTAATAGTGATGACGATCATACGCCGCAATTTTACCTGTTAGACTGTCTCTCACTCATTCTTTACTACAGAATTGATTGATAACACACTGTAGGGACACTGCTGATGCAATACACCACAATATAATTTAAATGAAGACTAAGATTTTTTTATTTTAATCAAGACTAAGTAGAGTTCCTTTCAAAGGGACAATCAAGGCTAATATCAGTAAGGCAACCCCAGGGTATTTTAAAGTATGATAAATAATTATGTAATAAATTTGTTTCAGAGATAAAAATAGCAGGTAAAACTTCAGAGTTTGTCAATAAAGTATTGGACAAAGTCAAAGCAGGACAAAATAACGGTGGACTCAATGATATATAAATACAAGAAACATCAGATGTGAGTAACAAAAACGAAAGGCTGTTCTATGTACCTCCAAAGTTATTTAGAGAAGAGTTGTTGTTTTATGTGTATCATATAAAAAGCTTGGTTGTCCAAGACAATTTTATTTTTATATGGTAATGGTAAAAATAGTATATTTAGTCACTAGAGACTACAAGGCAACTAGGGGAATATCAATTATAATCCTCTACTAATATTATTATGCCATAAGATAGGTGTCAGTGGCATCTATATTTTTAAGTTTATATTTACATGAAATCGATATGGTTAAGATTAATGTTAGTAATAAACACTGACAGCATTGTAAATTGCTCTTATTTGTAATTTACATATTATATGCTCTTAGGTCTTACTTAAATAATTAAAATCTACACAAATAAATCACATAAGTACCAGCTAATAGCCATATCTGCTTTCGAGGTTTCATAATATAAAAACAGTTACAGTATGTACCTATCTGAATATAAGAATTAAATACCTACTGTGACAATTTCGAAGTGAATCTAGTCAATCACGGTAATATAATATATTGTGAATATATTTTATACTTAAGTGACAGAAATTGTCAATAATTTTGCATCCAATACTAGCATTGTGAATTATTCATAAAATTCTAAAAATCATATTAAAATAGTTCCGCGGAATAGCAGGGACATACACAATGTACCTATAAAAATAATATAATATGTATAAAAAACTACGTACTATATTATTTAGAATATGGGAAAGTAGTGATTTATGTGTGTATGATGTTATGAATGAATTACTTTTATAATACTTATATTAACCTCTCCATAATACTTAAATTTCTATATTTTTTAAATATTTTGTCACGGATATCAAATTATATTAGATTGGTTGATGCTATCATAAATAAATTTAAAAAGTATTTACTATTGTAGTATGTTTAATAAGTCTGTTCAATAGAAAAAAACAAAATGCATTCGGTCAACTCTTGCTTATGGTTCAATAACAAAATTGATGTAATGAATTATTATATTTTTGTTTTAACATAAAATCAACTCGATACGTCTTGTAAAAGATATGTTTTCACAGTACTCAATTACTCTGTAGCTACAAAAACTCGGAAGAAAATTACCTATCGTATATACCTATTATTATACCTACTTGCGTAATACCACTTCTATGAGATGATTTTTAACATCTTAAACTTACAAGTGCTAATAAAAATGGGTATTTTACATTATTCTGTATGGTATTATACATTTTAATGTTTTTTAAATAGAACAAACATATTTCCCCTACATACACAACGAGTTGCATTTTTCTGTGTCTTTATTACTTCTTAAAAACATAAATAATCTCAATAACCTTTAAAACTTTTCTAAAAGTTGTTATATTCGGTAAATATACTGTAGAAGTGACAAGTTCCATTTTAACATAAAGTAAAATTAAATAGATTACTATGTGTATTTAGCTCCTTTAACTAATTAGTATACCTGTTTCAAAGATGATCAAATTACGTAAAATATTAAAGACTAAGATTTCACCCTTTAGTCCCCCACAATACATTTTGATTTACAAATTAATAATTCTTTGTAAACTATAATATTTGTAACAAGACTCCTTTTTGATTCTGGAAAAGTATGGTATGACCCGTTTTTTATTTCAATTGTCACATGCAAGAAATATATTACATAGGTATAATAATACATTAATTAGCAGTAATTAAAATAATGGCACAATAATTCATAAATATCTTTCAAAAATATATAAAAATAGCTTAGCTTTTCTATAAGTATCTATATTTTTTTATGATTATGACATATTTTATGAATCTTTAAAATGTTACATCATGCCCATCAGTAATAAAATAAATTATCCTTTATATTTATAGACTGAACACAACTTCAAAAAATTACTGTGTGTATGACATTCATATTACTACAAAATCTCAATAATTTATAATTATGTTGTATGAATAACTCATATGTTATTTATTAAAAAACGATCTGCGAGATAGGAACTGGTGCGGATGCGGATTCCATTACAAATTGCAATCAATAAATTTTAATCACACTATTCTTTCATACAACCGATATTGAAAAAAGGGATGATAATATTTAGAACTGAGCTTCCAGTCTATGCTATATTATCCTTCCGACTTATGGCGATGCAAAGAACAGAATCAGCAGCACTGTATGTGTCATAACATAACCATAAGCCAATAATTTAATAACAATTTTTATTAATTCGTAATCTGTCTCATTATAAGCCTTTATTTTCGATTCCATTCTTCTTTTTTGCATTGGAAAAATGTAAGTAAGTACTCAAGCCGTTGTTAGAGACTGGGAACACTTAGGAGTATACTTAAACAATACATATTTTTTGTCTGCATCCTTTCCTGATCATAAAATGTTTGTCCTGCCTATGTAAAAAGTTTAACACGGTTAATGTATTAAAACTTTTTTTAAATATTAACCGTCAATATTTAAATGCTCCATGAAATGGATATACGTCGGCAAAGACACACACCATACTATGATAAAATTATACCTCAATTATATCGATCGGTCGATATTGGTCATCGGCAAAATATCGAACGATAAAATATCGGGCTTTTCTTAAACTAGTGTTGATCTAATAATTCTAATATTGCTTAGCATTAAGAATATTCAATCATGATGCTTCTACGGTGTTGTAGTCACTTAGGTATGTATGTCCCAATTTAAATATTTGTGATTGTATATTGGATTTTATAATGTCGTTATAATTATGTTCTCTGTCTTTAGTAAATAAGTGTTTTTTTTTATCTTTTAAAGTATGACTGAAAGATCAGAACTTTTTGTTATGTTTCGACATGTGAAAAATAAATAGCTTAAACATGCCAATATTCACCACAAAAAATGTTTTATACATTCGAGCAAATATATGCCGTGTAATTCTGGAAAACGGGAACCTCAGCCAGCCAGATGAGGTTCCCCATAGTGAGGATATATATAAGGGTTTTTTGTAAAATTTGAATATCATATGATGATACTATTTGAATTTGCCCTTATGTATGGTGTAAACAAACTGTGGTTTATTCTGTATCTATATTTATGTTTTTAAACCACAGTTCGTTTTAAAAACTATATTAATAAAAAATATTTAGTTGTTTTTATTTAATTTTTAATAATATAGTTTTTCAAAAAACTGTAGGTACATATCACTTACGAATCTTAAAATTAATGAATTTGCCCTAAAGATATATAACGCATAAGTATAAAAACATATTTTTGTAATGCCACATACATAAGGCTTGGAACACCAGCGAAATTCGAAATAAACACGTTTAAGTTTTGTGTAAGATGTTTATGTATAAAAGTTAATGTTAATATAATGTTTATGATTAATGTTTTCGTTTGTTTATAATTTTACGCAATAGCGGAAAATTCCAATAAAATTTCTAACATATGGGAACTCCTTGTCTAAGTTAATTATTGATTTAAGGTAATATAATTTTATGTTATAAATATAGTATATTTTGACTACAGAATTTCCTAATTAAAAGTTTCACCGGCCTAAAGCAGGTCAGCAGCAGTGCACAATGACCGTGAGCCCGCGCGTGTGGTAATATAGGGGAAACAAACAGTATGAGCCACGACACACAAGTACGAGCGCGGACATGCGCGTGCAGGACAACTGCCTGCTTCATACCCGACGCACCACACACACACATACACAACAACACGCGCGCGCGCGCGCGCGTCACTGTGGCCGCCATGCTATGCCCGTCCCGTGGTGCCCCGTACGCCCGCGCCGTCACCGTCGCAGCGGGGAAGCGCGGTTGTGAGAGTTGTGTATTTTGACAATCACGTAATGGATACTCAGCTTTCTAGCCTTCTTTCCAACTATGTTGGGGACGGCACGGCTTCCAGTCTATCGGATGCGACAGAATATCAGTATGTTACACAAAGCGACTGCTATCAGACCTTCGCAATTCAATTTCTGGGCAATAGCCCAGAAATTCAAAAAAATGCGTAGGTCTCCTAAAGTGCGGTATCCTGAGGATATACCGGTTGTTGGACTTTTTGGGCTTCCTTCATACTACCGTTAACGATTGCTTTTTTCTCGTATTGACACCGTGAACTCACATTAGATTTTTATGTATTATGGCCAAAAATGACACAGCTGAACCCTACACGTCACATAGAACGCAGGCCTACCGGTTTGCGCCTGCATTTAGTGTGCTGTGGCCCGCTCTGCTCCTGACCTGCTTTAGATTTGGCTTAAAAATAATATGTAACAATGATATATCTCAGTGAAACGAAAATTCAAATTTTCTTTATTCAGACAACAACAATCCATTGTGTTGGTAATATTCTATTAATTTAATATAATGAATATTAATGCCTTAAAAAGGAAAATTACTGGAAAATAGTTTGCCTAAAACTGACACTTCTGCAGGCTAATTTAGACGGAATTCGGGGCATGGATCCCAGAATCGCCAGCTTAAGCTTTACCTTTGATTTATTTATGGAGGAAATCACTAGCGACATCTCCTCAGACACCACCCCGAATAAATGGGTGGTAGCAACAAGCATGCAGTACGTAAGATATTAATTATTTATCTTGACCAGGTGCTATGCTTGCTGGAGTAGTTCTGGAAGCGGTGCGGTCCTCCTAATGATAAACAATGGTGCTGAATCTATTGCAACTGACACCAAATTAATTAATCACATCTCTTTCAAACATAAGTGGAAAAAGTAATGTTCAATATTTCAAAATTAATATCGAATAGGTACCTGTGAATGATAGAGTATATATTATAGTTTTGATATATAAAAAACCAAACTCAAACTGGTCTGCGATTCAATAGGCTGTGTTTATTTGATTTTATAAGTTATATTAATTTTTATTATTTACCTATTTTATTGAATATTCTTAATTTTAAAAATAATTGTCAGAATAATGTAAGTATTAATGTTTAATAAAACTTTACCCTCTTATGTATCAGAAATTCGTGTCTTAATTTTTTGGATTCCTTGTCAAGCGCCATTAATTCATAATCCTTTTGTATGTATAAACAAGGGTATAACATAATAAAGCATGTATATTAATATGAAAGGGTGGTAATCTTGTTTATCTTACTTGACTTTTTGTTTTGTAGATCCATATCTACAAAACAAAAACCATAGGTGCCTAATATGGTTTATTTAAAACAAAATTACAGTTTTAAAATCTGTGTTCTAACGCCAAGCACTATAAAAAAGTGGTATTTTTGTCGTGCCATGCCGTCGTTGGCGTCGTGAGCAAGGTTTAATTTGACGTCTATAGACGTCCGTGGCGGTCAAAGAGATAATTAGATGACAAATAATAATAATAAACAATAACAGCTAAGCGGTACACTGTTAGGTTAAAAGAGGGTGTTATCACATAAGCCGAAGTCAAATATTTTATTTCAATTAGACCAATAGTACTGTTACGAGCTGGGGTTCGGGATAAATTAAATGACACCAATTTAACCGATATACAATCAAAACTTTAATTATTCACACGAATACTAAACACAAATCACCAGTATGTCGCTATACTAGTTCACTTCACAATTCACTATCGCACTGTAGTCGCTTCGTAATTCGCTTCGATCTTCACTTGTCCGTGTCCACAATTGAACTGCCTTGCCGGCCCCTTAGGACCGCTATTTATATGGCTCAGAAAGTTCCAGAATCGAATAATCCCGAAAATGCTACAAAAAATACGAGTAGGTACTCGCGCGCCTATTGTTTCGCGGGCGTTGACCTCGGCCTATTGTGTCGCGAGCCGCGTGTCCTTGAGGTATTGTTATAGGCACTTATAGATATAAGTACCTACCTATACCTACGCGAGTGTCGAGATTAAACTTCCACGCGTTTCTAGAACCTTCGTGAGCCATCTCAGTCGTTCTATTACGTATCCGGCGTAACACTGCCCCCTCCTAAGACATGCTCGTCCCGAGCATTATTAGATCCGTGATATCGTGCCAAGCGATCCACATGAACGATCTTCGCAGCACCTCTTTGTCCCTTTTGAATTCGGTAGGTGACATCGTTGATCTTAGTCGCGACTCGGTAGGGACCGTACCATTTTTGCTGTAACTTAAGTGACTTTCCTTTGCTGCGCACCGGGTTATGTAGCCACACTAGTGAACCTTCGTTGAAGCCTTTGTTGTTCGTCTTGCAGTCGTAGCGGGTCTTCGTTTCCTCGGACGACTGTTGCCCTGACTGTCCGACGTGCTCTGAACTTCCTTTTCGTACTTCGCTAAAGTCTGTTCTTAAAGTTCGAACGGGTACTAGTACTACAGCCTCTTTCCGGTCATCAGTGTACTTGCCATTTCCGTTCATCCTCCAATTTTCAAAGCAAGGTCTGCTCGGGAACCTCTCACTAGATCTTCGTTTCGGGCAACTCATCCGGAGGTGACCTTTTTCTCCGCAGAGGTGACATCTCGGAGCGGCCGACCTATTCCTTTCCTCATTAGGTCGATCCTCCTTCCGTACACGACCTTTCCAGCAACCGGCCTTAACGTGGCCTTTCTTACCACAGGAGTAGCACCTAGGTCCTGTTACAATCTTCTTAACACGATAGGTTCCACAATCATGTCTTACTGCCTCCACCTCCAAGGCATGATTGTGGAACCTATCGTGTACTGGAATGGCGAAACTGGAATCGCGCCGCAACGTCAACTTCAAGGCGTTTGTAGTGCGAATACCAACTAGTTATTTGCACCTCGTCATGAAAGAGGACTTTTGGCCGGAAGGAGTGGTGTTCCGTCGCTTCCGCGGACAAGTGCCACTAGAACGCACAGAGACTAGTGCTAAGTGAAGTGTTATTGTACTAACATAATCTTAAGTTTCTTTATATACTAACACATTTTATGTTATATAATATATATGTTAGTCTGTAAGGTATGTATCTATGGGCCAAAGTAGCCTGATAATAAAGATTTATTATTATTATTATTATAACGCTATTGAGGTGGCCTTATATTACTCGCTAATTGTTAAATAACTATTGAAACGATAAGAATTAAGAAGTGGTCATAGCGTCTGGTGTATTAAACCAGAACACGCAGTTTCGTATCACTGCCTGCAGTCGAATTATTCCTTCGCTAAAATAATTTTAAATCATAAAAAGCAAAAAAAAAAAATACAAAAAGATTTGTCTCATTATTTAGCGATCCCCCGACGCGTAATATAGGTAAGTACGCGTATTTAGATTTTTAGGGTTCCGTACCTCAAAAGGAAAAAACGGAACCCATATAGGATCACTTTGTTGTCCGTCCGTCCGTCTGTCAAGACCCTTTTTCTCAGGAACGCGTGGAGGTATCAAGCTAAAATTTATATCAAATACTCAGGTCTACTGTCTCTTGGAGCTGTGAAAAAAGAAAACTTTTAAGCCAATGCAATCAAAAGATACAGCCGTTTATGCCGCAAATTTTCAAAACTCGCAAGGGAATCAAAACCTACAGGATACTTTCCGTGAACTCAGAATCTTGAAATTTGGTACGAAGCTGTACGAAGCAACTTCCTAAAGCACAGATAAAGGAAAAATTACAAAAACCGTACATTTTTAATTACATCATATAATAAAAATATTTTTAATAATTTTAGTTGCTACCCCTTCCCTCATGAACGCGTAGAGGTATTAAATTGAAATTCATATCAAATACTCAGGTCTATAATATCTTTAAGCTGTAACAAAATCAAACTTCTATGTCAACGCAATCAAAAGTATACCTACAGGTTTGTACAACCCTCGGTGCGCGAGTCCGACTCGCACTAGGCCGGTTTTTTATGTCATATTCCTAGTGTCACCCGATAATAATATCATCCCAGATGAACTCAAGTAAGTGGGCATGTACCAGTGTACAATTATTATAATACATATACAATTTGGGGCTAGCCAGTCTGGATTTGTCAATCCCTACTAATCCCTATCCCTACTAATATTATAAATGCGAAAGTAACTCTGTCTGTTACGCTTTCACGTCTAAATCACTGAACTGATTTTAATGAAATTTGGTACAGAGATAGAGTTGACCTTGAGAAAGAACATAGGATAGTTTTTATCTCGGACTTTTGAAGAGTTCTCTTGGAAACGCGATATAACCGAACTCGACGCGGGCGAAACCGCGGGCGGAAAATTACATATAAAATTATTTTACTTTGCTGCACATGAGAATGTAAATATAATGCTGTTCTATCAAAACTAACACCATTGGATTTGGGTTTGAGACTTAAAAAAAGGAATTAGAAAAAAATAACATTTTCTTTGTAATGATTGTAAGGTACAGATGCCAGCAGGTCAAGCTATCCAAAACTATCAAATATTCCTAATTGAATATGAACCCTACTACTTTGAATTTAAGTTAAAAACAATCAAAGAAATATGACAGATTGTGGTAGCTTGATATGCTGGCCTCTGTACTACTTAATAAGTTATAATAAAATTATCAAATGTACAAGTTGGAGTTAAACAAATTATCTCTGTGTGCTTTTTCTATGTGAGGAATGACCTTGAATTTTTCCAATAAAACATAAAGTTCTTGAATTTGCTGTTCTTCGGGATGTTCAATATAGAACACAACAGCTACAGCAGGCATATCAAAAATTTCTCTCCAACATAGAACTGAAATAAAAGTGACAATTTACTAAGAATAATAATTATTATTATTAATCCTCAGTATAAAGCAGAAACAACATTACCTCCTGCAGTTAGACCTGATATAATATTAGGTTGTTCTAATTTAGGGAAATTGATATCTAGAAAGTTTGATGATGTTTTACTTGTAGTTAAACTTCTAGTGATATAGTCTTTAGTAATTACTTCTGATACTTGGTATTCTACAAGTGGTTTTGTCAATATTGCTATAACATCTGTGCTGATGGCAATATATTTTTTTAACAACTCAACAATTTCACTGCTCAAAATTAAACTGTAATCCTTTATCAGACAAACATAATTGTTGCATTTCTTAGTTTTATATAAGCGTAAGTTAACTTCTGCGTTAGTATTAACGAGTTCTAAGTCATGATGAGTTTTAATGCAATCATTTATATATCTTCCTTCTAATATAATGAAAGCGTCAATTTCTTTAGGAATTTCTACATTATTTGCAAGACGTAACCTGAAAAAATAAATAATTATTTAGTCACTGAATTGAGTAGTCTAACAATGACAAAAATTACTAAAAATTGATATTTTATAGGTTTTTAGTAACAACGGGTAACTCACTCGTTAACATTTTCACTACAAAGACTATCATCCCAATCTTCCCATGCAGTTCTACTAGACGGTTCGTTTATTTCACCAAATGTACTCATTATATGTGGTGACTCCAAGAAACAAGAAAGAATAAATAAAATAATTTCGAATTTTGTATCGTCATTCGTCATTGACCAAGGTACAGACAGAATCAGATGTCAATGTCAAATCAGCAGTCAGCAGTAAGTAGCGATGGGCGATTGTTACTAAAAACAATCGAATTATTCAAATGCGCAATGTATACGAATGCATTCGAATGACTACTAATTTCCTTCGATAGTCCGTCGTCGATTGTTCAAGCAGAGATTTCAAGCAGAGTCAGAGTAGGATAGCCAGGCAGGTCAAGCAATCCAAAACTGTCAAATTTTCCCAATTGAATTTGAACCCTAGTGATTGTCATTCAAGTTGAAAATCCTATCAAAGAATTTTGACTCCTTCATGTGGTGGCCTCTGTACCAGTACACTCCCTAGCACTAAGTTACCAATAACAAGATAAAAAAGTTTATTTGACAGCTGTCACCACTAAGTACTCGTGACGATCCGAATTGGTGTTGCCCTTGCCGACCGCTACTCGACTATCAATAGTATAATATGTACATACAGAGACAGAGAAAGCTGGCATAAAAGAAAGGAGGCTTATACCCAGCACTGGGATACAAGCTAAGAATGATGATGATGTATACATAAAAACGGTTGAAGGTATCAATATCAATGGCGCGGTAACAAGAATTATCAGGTCAGTTTCAAAGTAAAAGAAGATAGTAAAAGTATTATTATAAGTAATACAAGGACTCTGAATCCATGCCAAAAACAAAATATACGTCCATGCCATAAACAAAGAGGTATACGATAAACTCTATGGATCAATACCAACCTACCCAACCCAACTTACTAAACTTACCTATCCCATCGTACGTAAAATACATCTCAATCATTTACAACTAATTATTTATTTGATTATGAAATTTGTATTCGTGTGAAGAGTATTTATTTTAATTAATAAGACATGTTAAAGGTGCGTTTCTATCAACTTATTCGATTTGTTTAGTGTACATAACAATAAATTTTGATGAACTTTCTTCACAGGATAAAGGACAAGTCACTTTTGAGGATAAATGGCCTGCTATGCGCCCTATAGTTTTGAAGCTTCTAAAGCAGGAGCCGGTAACGCAAACAGAATGGCAAGACCTTTTTGGATCCGTACACTCTGTATGCTTATGGGATGAGAGGGGACCTTATAAGCTGAGGGATGCACTTCAACAAGATATTATGATGTATATAAAGCAGGCTCAAAATCGAGTATTGGCACAGCGGGAGGATCAAGCCCTTTTAAAGGCTTACATTGCAGAGTGGGGCAAGTTTTTTACACAGTGCAACTACTTACCAACTCCTTTTCGCCAGTTAGAAAATTCTATAAACAATGTAAGCAAAGTGACTAGTTCTAATGCTTCTAGTACTCAGAAAAAGAATAATAATAATAATATAGAGGATAGTTTGGTAAGGAAACTGATGTTAGATTCATGGAATCAAAGCATCTTCATGGATATCAAGCAGAGGCTACAAGATTCTGCTATGAAGCTGGTGCAAGCTGAACGGAATGGGGAATCTTTCGATTCACAGTTGGTAATTGGTGTAAGAGAATCATATGGTTAGTGATGTTTTGTGTATTTTCATAATTATGTACATAATTAATGTTTATATATTATTTTACCTAATTTATAACATATATTTTTTCAGTTAATTTGTGCTCTAACTCTATGGATAAACTCCAAATATACAGAGAAAACTTTGAGGCTGCTTATATGCAAGCCACAGAGGAGTTTTATAAACTTAAAGCCAGTGAACAATTGTTGGTAAATGGAGTCCAATCTTATATGAGGTATGCAGATCAACGTTTGAAAGAGGAAGAAGCTCGAGCTCATAGATATCTGGAACCAGGAAGCGGCAGTGTTGCAGCCCTAACACAGTGTTGTGAGAAAGTACTTCTTGGAGAACACCTTCCTACACTTCTTGCAGAGAGTGCACCTATGATAAAAGCTGGAGAAACAGAGAAGTTGCAACTTATGTTCCGTCTTCTTGATAGAGTGCCTGATGGAGTTACACCTATTTTAAGAGACTTAGAGGCGCACATAGTATCTGCTGGATTGGCAGATATGGTAGCTTCTGCAGACATAATTACTTCAGATTCTGAAAAGTATGTGGAACGTCTGTTAGATTTGTTTAAACGATTCAGCTCACTAGCTAAAGATGCATTTTTGGATGACCCACGGTTTTTGACAGCCAGGGATAAGGCTTATAAATGTGTTGTTAATGACACAACAGTCTTTAAGTTAGAATTGCCTTCTTCAGCCCTAATACGTGGTAGCAAAGGCACTGCTCCTGAGAGTAAATGTCCTGAGCTCCTTGCTAACTATTGTGACATGTTGTTACGGAAAACACCACTGAGTAAGCGTTTAACAAGTGAACAGATAGAGTCACGGTTACGAGATGTATTGTTAGTTTTAAAGTATATTGAAAACAAAGATGTTTTCATGAGATACCATAAGGCACATTTGACTCGCAGGTTAATATTAGATTCTAGTGCAGATTCTGAAAAAGAAGAGGACATGGTAGAGTGGCTTAGAGAAGTGGGAATGCCGGCTGACTATGTCAACAAATTGGCACGAATGTTCCAAGATATTAAGGTGAGTGAAGACCTCAATACTCAGTTTCGAGCTGATACTACACGTCATGATGCTATAAATATAAAAATACTTAATGCTGGGGCATGGGCACGTGGATCTGAGAGAGTTACTGTTAGCCTTCCATTAGAGTTAGAAGATTACATACCAGAAGTTGAAGATTTTTATAAGAAGAAACACTCAGGTCGAAAATTACAGTGGTACCACCATATGAGTAACGGCACAATCACATTTGCCAATTCTGTTGGTAGATTTGACTTAGATGTAACAACATTTCAAATGGCTGTCTTATTTGCGTGGAATCAAAGACCTATGGAGAAGATAAGTTATGAAAACTTGAGACTTGCAACTGAACTTCCTGATCCAGAACTAAGGAGAACTTTATGGTCCCTTGTTGCTTTCCCAAAACTTAAAAGACAGTTGTTGTGTTATGAACCAGCAGTTCAAAATCCTAAAGATTTTACAGAGAATACAACTTTCTGGGTAAATCAGGAATTTGCTCTAATCAAAAATGGCAAACCTCAACGTAGAGGAAAACTTAATTTGATTGGTAGACTGCAGTTGAGCACAGAGAGATCACAAATAGAAGATAATCATTCCATAGTTCAGCTTCGAATATTAAGGACTCAAGAAGCTATCATAAAAATCTTAAAAATGAGAAAACGCATCACAAATACTGCTCTTCAGGTAAGAATTTGACTTCAGTATTTTGTGGCACTGGCTATTATATTATGTATTGACAATATTAAGATGACATGTAATAATAATTATTATTGTATTAAGATGACAAACAAGCATATGGGCCGCGTCACCGTCGGTCGTCAACAACAAGTGGTAACACTGCTTGTTGTTATTTAATGAAATGACTGCATTTATGTCTATAGATGTTGTGAAACTGTCATTTCGAAAACTATACTGTGGACCAAACAATTATAACATAACATACTATCACGCCTGTATTCCCCAAAGGGTTAGGCAGAGGTGGTATCAATGTACCCCCACAGTTCGCCTCTATGTTGAGGTCCAATGTAATAGAGGCGAGCCTATTGCCATTAACTGGTCAAATATCCAAACTCTGAGCTGCTACTGAGAATATCATAGAATTCCCAATAATGCTTTGCTCGACCTGGGAATCGATCCCAGGAGTTCTAGCGTAGCAGTTGCGCTTAGAACCACTAGACTAATAGAAATGGCGCAGATAGTTGTTAGTACAAAAACCTGAAAAGATAATGATAAAATAAACCTTTTTAATAACAAATTTTGAGTCTGCACCCAACAAACTCAACTAATTTTTGACTGTTTTTCTTTGTTAAATACTCATTATTTTTTGTGGTTACAAGCCTATCTGCCTGCATCTAAGTATAGCTATAATAGCTAAATTCTTATCAAGATAATAAATGAAGTAAGCACAAACATGAGGTAGCTGTTGTAAACCGTTGAGTTCCCTTGAATGGCTTCCATCTCCATAATCAGATCAACTTCAGGTGTTTTGCCTTGTTTTGATATATGATATTTTCTCTACCTAACCCTACAGGGAATACAGGCGTGATGGTTTATATATATATTTTCTAACAGGGGAAAGAAGACACAACAAGTTATACAGCTAATGTTTACGAGACGTTTTAGATTTCTATGAAAGACATTATATATTCTCAACCAACAACCTGACCACCACATTAGAGCATAGAGAGGTCCTACTGTTAGTTTGGTATAATTGTACCAAAGAAGAAAAAACTGACGATACTTGTTATCATTGTATAGAAATAAAATGATATTTATTTCTGTAAATAGATCTTTTAAAGACACTTTTACAAGTCAATATTTTACACTTTTTTTTTTAAGCTAGATGGCTCCGGCATTTCCTAGCTGACGACCTCTGAGAAGAAACGCCGAAACAAACTCAGAGAATCATAGTCTCTTTTAAAGTCCAGACATAGAACAGTAACAAATATGTGTCTTACAATGTAGGGCAAAGTCTGAAATGGCCTTTTGAAGAAAGAGCCATAGCGGCTTTGAGTAGACCAGTCCCAACTGACGGCACGCATGCATCAGTCATTGTGTAGCTCAACCATAATTTAGGGAGCTCAAAAATCGGGAGCGCTTATAAATCAAAGAATATCATTATAATTATTTATTATTTTATTTCAGAGCGAATTGGTTGAAATTTTGAAGAATATGTTCTTGCCCTCTAAGAAGATGATAAAAGAACAGCTTGAATGGCTTATCGAACATAAGTATATGCGTCGGGATGATGAAGATATCAACACTTTTATATATATGGCTTAAACACAATAATGCAAGCGTAAATGAACAAAATCAAATATGTACACTTGTTCGCCTACATCATAATGCTCCGTGAACCGGTCGCCGGAGGGGAGTGCGAGGGCTCGCGGGAGGCGGGTCGCCAGCGCATTGCGGACACCTTACTCTTTTCAACCGTTTACCCAGAAAATGTTTCATAGTCTTGAATTATTTTATAGGTATTCAAGTTCAATTGAAATTAAATAATAATTTTATTTACATTTATATTTGCTTTTATTAATTACATATGGTAGTTTCCATGTATAAAAGTAAAATACATAACATTAATTCTTGGCCGGTTCGATTGTCTCTCCTCCTTGAATTTGACCCCAACCAATCAACCTGCAATCAAATATGTATTTATGTACATTCTAAAGTAAAAATATTTATGAAAATGCGTGTTTTATAAATGAAAGAACAATATAATATACCTTATTAATTATGTACTATAGTAATATTTCGAAAGTTTAGGAGATGGGAGTGGATGGCAAACTGTAATACTAGAGGGGTAATTAACAGGTTAACAGTTCACAGACCACATATGGTATGTAACGCGAAAGCACTACCAGTCCACAGACCATATGTGGTCTGTTCGTCCATACAACTTTGAAAAGAAAAGTGGACGTGTGGAGAATTACATCTTTTTGGAGCGGACTTGACAGGACACATCTTGTAGAATATAAAAAGTGCTGGGACATGGGGAACAGAAACAAAATCGAAATTCAACAGTAAACAGCAAAAAATTATGAACACCAGTGATAACTTTTGTTTTTTTTTTCAACAACAGATAAAAAGTAACTAATTCAGTAGGATACTTAATGACGTCTATGACATTAGTAAATGTAATTAATCATAAAAGTCAATTTTTACTCATCTATTTCGTTGACATTGACAACAATATTTACAGACCACATATGGTCTGCGGACTCATGAAGCTAATTTTGGTCATTTTTGTCCCACAGAGTCCACAGACCGTATATGGCCTGCTTTAAATAAACTACCTTTCAGACATATATTTTTATATTTTACTATATTTATTATTTACCTAGACCTATATGATCACAACTAACACAAAAACATAACTGGACGTATGAAGAAGTTTCACTCTGAAACTTGGACTGTTAACCTGTTAAAAATGAATAAGCAATTGTCTTAGAAGTGAGTTCAGTTTGAGGGAAAACTACTAGGAAAATAAGTGTTTGTAATTTTTTTATCAAAGTCAACATTATTCACACCATTAGGAAAATGTTTGTAATATAGATCAAGATTTGCAAAGCTACGAAAATTGTAAATAAAAGGTAATATACTATTTTTATTCACCATTTGACCTCACTTGTACTATTTTAACTAATCGGTGCGCCAAATACTTATGAAAGGAGAATTATATTGTACTTTTTAATACTATCGCTCACCTCCAATGGTTTTCTACTCTCCTACTGAGAGCTACTTTTTCTCCGATTTCGGTGCACACTGGGTTAGTAAGAGCTATTTTGGCCAAGTCAGCCTTAGTAGCGATTACTCTGCCTCCAGTACTCAAAGATCCAATGTTTACCAGTAACACCTAAAAACGGGTAAAAGTTAATAGGTACAAATCCTGTAATAACATTTTATAAGTACTGTGGAGAAAGTATAGAAAGAGAAACTGTCATTTGACTTGATTGTTTAGATATCAATTTATCGTTTTGAGAGTGGACCAGGACCTTGTCAGTGTCGTAAAGAACTACCTTCTTAACCTTCACAGGAAAGCCCCTAAAGAACAAAAATGAGAATTCCCTCAAAATAAGAGAATCCTTTTTATAATAAAAGTAAGGGATACATTATTACGCCACTAGTACGCTTCACTTTTATCACTACATAGTATAAAACAAAGTCGCTTTCTCTGTCCCTATATCCCTATCTATACTTAAATCGTTAAAACTACGTAACGGATTTTGATCCGTTTTTTTAATAGATAGAGTGATTGAAGAGGAAGCTTTATATGTATAATACATGTATGTTGTTAGCATTGCACCCGTGCGAAGCGGGGACGGGTCGCTAGTACTCATATAAAAATATGATTATTGAACAGATTAAAATACTATTTATTTAATAATTACTACCTCGTTCTTCGTAAGCTTTTGGACTTTAGCAGCTTTTTTATCACCCTCGGTGCGTACGCCAAGTAAACGTTTTAATAAGTAATACGAAACTTCAAGCTTCACAAATATTCCAGGAAGAGCACCAACTGCACCAAGAACCTGTTGGAATTAAAGCAATAAATGTGGGTGGATTGAAAAGTTAATCGGTATTTATATAATCGGTAGTTATACGGTAATCAGTATTTATTTTTGTCGAGATAGATAGCTTAGTTACAAGTGGCCATTGTACAGTCAACAAAAGAGATTGGTATACAGGTAGCGAACGAAATCTGTATCTTTACACATATTGTGATTTAAATAATTATCCGTCAAAGGGTTTGATGTGTAGCAGCTTACAATACTTGCATTTTGACACATATTGCGTGATAAATTATTACACAATCTTTAACAAAACACAGATGTTTAATTAGCTACCTCTATAGGTATACTTAACTCTTTTGTCAACGGTACTAAACGGAGAACTACTTCGTCCTGTGATTGTTCTGATTTTTCTTTACAAAATGTATAGTTAGAAACAGGGACTTGAGACCCGTGCTTGGTGGCTTGTAAAAGTGGTTTTTATAACCATAATATATTTTTGGATATACAGACCTGTCCCACAAGTCTGTCGGCACGACAAAGCGTAGGTTCAATTTTTGTTCCAACTCCTATAAGACCTCCGGGTACCGCATATTGCAGCTCGTTCTGTTCCGCGAATAAAGATACGATACGTGAGAATATAGGGCGGCATGTCAACTTGCCATCGGCATCTTTGCTCACTAGTCCTGGTCGAACCTGTAAAAAATAGGTAAGTTTTTAAAAACTTTGACAGCGACTATATGGTAAACATAAAAAGAGACAGGATGACAGAGAAAAAGGCAGTGATTATTTGTAGAGTCCGTCAATACAGAAATACTTATAACTAATTAGCATAACTTGACCATATTTGTAATGTACTGATTAATTTAAAATCGATCAAAATGTATGTCGCGAAAAACATAAGTTTGTTTTTGTTTCAAATATACATAGGATAAAGTATTAAAAAGGTAATGAGAGAGAAAAAATATGATTAATCTATAAAGTTATGTTCCATGTAAGCTCCTAAGACCTTCTCCGTCTTGGGTGCAAAAGTTAAAAAGTACCTCAATTTCCATTCCAACTGTAAGCACTCCTTGAAGAATAGAACCACCGGCGACACCACCTCTCAGGTCGTCGACTTCACAACCAGGTTTGTTAACGTCAAAAGAACGAATAACAATCATCCGTGGCGGCGATGTGAAGTCTCTCAACGGCACCGGGATCTTCTTCGTAATGTATTCACTTAACACCTATTAACAAAGATATAGGTATCATAAAAAAAAAATACCTCACACCCACTCATACAAATCACACACGTACAGGCACACACACACACAAACAGGCGCACACGCACACAGGAACTCGCACAAACGTTGAGACTACCGAAACTACTTTTGCCAAGACCTTTTTCTTTTTTAAAAAACGATGCCCACACTAGGCTGTTAGCGGGAATCGAACCTATTTACAACGAAAATACAGGAGATTTTCGTTGTAAATAGGTTCGATTCCCGCTGCGCTGAAGCAACTTTCGCTTGCTTAGTAATCCTCTGAGCTGTGTTGTATGCACTGAGTTCACTTATGGAAAACTTTATTAAAGGTTCTTACCTTCAGAGTACCTAGCTGTGTAACTTTAGAGATCGGTTCGGCCAGAAATTGGGTTACGGAAGTCTGATGCCAGTCGTGTAAAATACTGATAATCAGTCAGGTCTGTATATGTATATGGAAACCCAAACCGGACATATTTGGTAAAACGATGACGAATGACGATGTTTTTACGCGACTGCGCTACGCAAAGGAGGGTAATGTGTTTATTGATAAGATGGCTTACTTCAATATTATACTTCAGTTGAGCTGAAATTGGTATTATAGGTGCGCCTTCAGCTACAGTGCCCTGCACGAATTTGACGATTTGTTCATGTTGTTCTTTCGCTTGGCCTTCCTTGACCAAGTCTATCTTGTTTTGCAATATGAGTATGTGTTTCAATTTCATAATCTCAATGGCTGCCAAGTGTTCACTGGTTTGTGGCTGCGGGCAGGATTCGTTACCTAAATATTACATAAAGGTAGAATTAGGTATTTTGCTAACTTGATAAGCAATAGCTCAGTTTGGTGACTTCGAAAAAGTTAGAAAGGCGAAAAAAATATGTTACAATTGTAAGCTGTACCTGCTATGAGTAGCAATGCGGCGTCCATAACCGCGGCACCGTTAAGCATTGTGGCCATGAGAATGTCGTGCCCAGGGCAGTCGACGAAGCTCACGTGGCGTACCAACTGGAACCGGCCAGTGCACGCAGGTCGAAGGCATGGAAAACTATCATCTTTCGAGGAACCGCCCGATATGAAGCTTGTAGGCCGCGGGCATTTTGGATTGTCACATTTGTAGATTTTCGCATTAGCATAACCTAAAATTTTAAAAGTTATACAATCACATTTAATGTGTTTATTCATATAATTGGGAAACAAATTAATAATAGGGCTTATTCATATAGCAGTGATAGCTTAGTGGTATGACCATTGGACTGCCAAGTCGAAGGTCTCCAGTTCGAACCCAAGGCACGCACCTCTGACTTTTCGAATTCATGGACGTATTAATAATTAATTATCACTCGCTTAAACGGTGAAGGAAAACATCGTGAGGAAACCTGCATACCTTAGAGATTTTTCTCGACGGTTTGTGAAGTCTGCCAACCCGCACTAGGCCAGCGTGGTGGACTATAGCCTAATCCCTCTCAATATGAGAGGAGATCCGTGCCCAGCAGTGGGACAGTATATGGGTTGATGATGAATGCCCAATCTTATAATATAACAGTAATGTTGATACACAGAACATTCTGCATGTGGTGTTTGCCTATAATGGTTGTGTAGTTAGATTTAAAACACAAATACTTGTATGTTCCTATCTGTATTTATCTGTAACAACTGTAGGTGAACCTTAATTAATTAAATAAATTAATCATGAAGAGACTAATATCAATGGTTGGTAATAACAAAAAATGGTTGTGGCTTTGGCATAGTTTTTACCACGGCATGAGGTAGGTATAGCTTAAGGACACAGGAAGGCATAAACTTGTAAGGAAGTAATGAAACAATATCGTTATTTTTTTATTTAACTATAATAAGTATAACAAAAATTTAAAATCGTACCAATTATGATACAATTAAAACCAAAGCAATACCATCAATAATGTAATGTCTATATCTAAAATAGTTTAGTACATAATATATTCCATCTTACGAAGTCAGTTTAGTAGTGACGAGTACTGTAAGCACATCTGTTAGAGCAAAGAAATCTTAAGCGCGGTTTATATTTTTGACATCAAAAAGGTGCTTCATTCGTCTGTGTATTTTTTAATTGATGCCGTAAGCTTATTATTCTACCATGATACTTCCTATGTGGTTCCCATATAAAGGTTGCTGGCCTGGGTTGGTTTTGAAGATATACCACAAAATGTTTAAAGTCGTTTTCTTTTTCTAAGTTATTTAGGTATAAGTCGTAACCCATACTTCCATACTGATATTATAAATGCGATATTAAATCTGCCTATTTATCTGTTACCTTTTCACGCCTAAACTGCTGAAAAGATTTCGATAAAATTTGGCGGAAAGGAGATAGACTGCATCTTGTGGAACGACACTATAGACCTCATGTCACAAAAAAATTGAAAATAGTGCTTTTAAAACACCTAGTATTAATGAGTAGTTAACCGTTGGAGTTTTAAAACAGTCCCCAGCAGTACACTGCGTATTTTGTAAATTAGCAAAATCACAGGCTCCACAACTCATATTGTAAATTGACAAATTCATACTCTTCAACCCTAAAACAAAACCAATTTCGTAAATAGGTAAGAACTTATTTTTATCGTCAACAAGTTTTTTTTAACAGTAAGTTTAAAAGTCTCCTGCTGACGGTACTCAGTGCAAGAATTTATACACACACATACACGAACATAAAACCCTATTATACCGCATTGCGGTCGTGATAGAGGCCCCTTGGGTTATGCGCACTAAAACAAATTGCATGATACGCCTAGAACATTAAGTCAAACTGACTTCATGAGATGGAAAAACTATACATTAACATGCAAGCATTATAGTTAACTATAACACCACAAAGCTCTAAGAAAATATAATAAACTATCAAAATATAACATGGATTTTAAATAATCCATTATTTTTATAATACTCGTAATATATCGTATTATGTATTTACATAAGGCATCTTTTTTTTACCTTGTCTTACATTAACTATAACGTTTAATTATGAGTAAGTAGCAATTACTACATTCTCTACTAATTGGATTCCATGCGGACTCAACAATTTAATAGAAAACAGATTTGTAAGGTACCAACTAGATTCAACGCTGCTGAATAAATCGCAACGGCGCTCTTTCGTACAACCATATTTTTAGTAGTAATAAGTTAAGTTGGCCATTTGCTACACAAAAGTGGAATCTAGGTAAATCCCTAGATTCCACTAGATTTTTGTAAGTGGTACAAGACTTTGGTGTTCAGTTCGTCTGGGGTAGTACCACCGCAGTGGAAACCATTCTGGCGCTTAGTAACACAATCGATAACCAGCAAGCAAAGCTACGGGGCACCTGATGGTAAGCGGCACCTCGCGTTGTCATTTAGAAACCTCTTCATTTTTCTCATAAGCCCACTTTCAGTGGCTCATTGCACATTATTGCATAGCAGCAGAATATTGAAATTTCCATGTTGTTGCACAATAATATATTTAGTCTATATGTAACGGCCTACGTGGCCTAAAATTCTCACTCGAACTGTACAACGATCGTAGTCAGTAGGTATGTCAAAACTAGTCTTTATGGGACAAAATAAAGAGACCAGGATCATGGAATTGTTTCCGAGGTTTCTTTCTTTCATGGCTGTTTAAAAATATATGTATTATATTATTTTTCTATGAAATTCTCAGAAGCAGCTCGGAGTTTGGATTTGAGCTTGTTTAATGGAAATGCGCCCGCCCCCTATTACATGGGACTTAAACATAATCATCGGAAAACTGTGAGTATACTTCAGTACACCTCTGCCTAACCCTTTGAGGAATACAGGCGCGATTATCTATAGGTGTACATCAAATGAGTATATCTCTACCTAATCCTATGTAGGAAAGCAGACATTATGATTAATTTGACTCATAAAGGTGTCTTTAAAAATCTAGAAAATCGTTTTGTCATTTACTATTACTTATTTAATTAATAGATAGATTTAAAAGCTCAACAATTCCAAAAGCACCACATGTTAATCACAAATGGCATTTAAAAATAGACTAAACAACAATTATTGCTAATCAGTCTAAATTTGCATTTTTTTAATCATCATCATCATTGCGTATGGCAGTCGTCCTGTATGGATCAAATGTCTAATGTCTATATCTAAGGTTTTCAGCCAGGTTGCGGCGGCTGGTATGAGTTTGTGGACTTCCGACATTCCACCGGGAAAACAACGAAGTGGGCATTCGTTTACCACATGCGACAGGGTCTGGTCAGGTGCTCCGCAATCGCACTGTGATGACTCCTTGCATTTTTTTAATGATTATCTATTATTAATCTGATGCGCCAGTCAGAAAATATTAAATGTAAGTTAATATTTATCATTTTTTTTTTGAATAATTTGAATTATGTGATTGTCATATTATGATTGAGTTAGTTATCTTGAGATAATTTAGAATATGAAAACATGTCAGTAATCAAGTAGTTATTAAAATAAAAATATTTGCAAATTCATAATAATCAGTAACTTGTAAATTCTTTCCTTACAAAATAAAAATGTTAGGATTGAGTCAACAAATGAATAGAGTGATATTCATATTAATGCTGACTTTCCTTAAAAATATTTCATTAGTTTCGCACATAACAGGATACATTTATCTCTACCAAATTTTATTAGAAGTCATTCGAGAGATGTGTAAAAACACAGTATGTCCATTAGGACATTCACATTAATAGATGGTACAGAGGCCAGCACATCAAGCTACCACAATCTGTCAAATTTCTTTGATTGAATTTCAACTTTAATATAAAACAATAAGGTTCATATTCAATTGGGAAAATTTGACAGTTTTGGATAGGTTGACCTGCTGGCGTCTGTACCAGAGACTATCTGACAGTCTGCAATCATATATGTTATGAGATTGATCTGTAAATCATGAATGTGTTGACCATAGGGCGAATGCTTTAATGAGATTCAATGAATTATATTAATATTTTATCCATTAAATATCATATTGTATATTTTCAATCAAATAGGTTGTGGACAGCTTCCAAAGCCTGATTAAAAGTTAACAGTTCTATTTTGGTTGTGTCTTACACCTTGTTCTTTAAATTAAAACAAATATTTTCGACATTTTAAAGCACCACATTTACATTCTGTCAGATTTCTAAGTAGAGCCCGATTTTGTTGCTGAATTTCAAACCTAGACTTGATGGGTGATACTGGGGTTATGCCAGTGGAAGCTTCAGAACCATTAGGAATATCATTATCAAGAGAACCGTCTTTACTAACACTAGTACTAGTATTATTACTGTTTGTTTCAGTGTCATCATTGTCAGAGGCTTTTTGTAAATAATCAAAACATAATTCTTCACCAATTTCTATATCACGTGTCGCGAATAAAGCTAACATGGGCAAGTTAGGATCTAGACAATCAGCCCATACTGCCCATACACCAAGATTAGGATCACACGAATGATTAATGAAATGTGAGACATTTCCTAGATGGGCCGCATCCACTACATATGGGTTTTCAACAGAGTTAAAATCCAGATCAAATAAATATGTAAGTCCATTAGCATCATATTCTCTTCCTCGTTTTTCAGCTTCCTCAAATGTAATGACTTCTCCTACGTACTGACAAATAAACTGCCCTTGCCTTATTTTTTGTTCTGTTTTGACTCCCCATCCACATCCATTGGAGGTTCGGAAAATATTCAATTTAATGTTTCTGCCACCTTGAACTACACGATTACAACATTCTGAAGAGCACTTGCAGGCCTTGTTACATTCATAAATTGGAGTTCCTGGTGCAACACGAATTCGTTTATTTGCAGTGTAAGCAAATAAACCACCTTGCATACCACAACATGTTTTGGACCGACAGTTGCAAGCAGCACATTCACATCCAATAGGTGGGTCACTGGGGATGGTTACACCACTTCCAGGAATACATTGATTAATATAAGTAAAATTTTCTGGTGGACCAGCCAAGTCAAAATTATTTTCTACAATAAGCTTTTTAGCTTTATCAACTTGATTTAAATGTTCCTCCCATTTACTCAATTTCATTAATTGCCGACATCGTTTTCGTGTTACATTATATAGTTGTAATATATCTCTTGCTTCTTGCACAAGTTCTGTTGCAAAGAATTCATATTGTTCTGGTAAAAGAATCATTGAAAGTAATTTTAATGTCAAACTTTCTTTCAATTTGTTATTGTCATTGCCTTCTACTTCATCAAATCTATTTAACAGATTTTCCTCACTTAATAGGTTTCCAAATGAAATTTCCTCTTTTAGTTTTTCCATTTTATTACAATATTTCAGTTCTTGACCTACCAGAAACTGTGAGAGCACCCCAGGGCAGTTATCAAGATGTTCAATTGGTTCCCAAGTATTTTCACTGTTTGGCCATCCTTTCCATTTTATATAAAAGTACTCTTTGCCTGATATATACTTAAAGTCAAGAATTTTTTCAACAATGTAATCATCAGAATCTTTTCTGCTTTTCTTCTGTTTCTTAGGAGCAGGCATATCATCATCTTCAGAATCAATGGATAAGTTTCTCTTTTTTGATTTTTTGAATTTTTCAAAAAACTCATTTTCATCTCTTTCATCTGCTCTTTCGCGGTACATTTTAACAATTGAGTCCGACAGGCGCTCTGCAACATACCATGTGTTTTGATTAATTTAGATCAGCTACATCAGTTTTAGAGAATCAAAAAACATAACATATCTAATGTGAGGTGCCCAATATGTTTCACATGGTACATTGCATAGCATCTGAACAAATGATTTATTCTAAAAATTTGATTATGTTCTCAAAATGTTCATATGATATTTAAAATAAATCTAAAATAAAACAACAACATATTAATATGTTGCTAGTTACAGTGCAAAAGCAGCTTTTGTACTTTTGAAAACATCAAAGGCAACATGTTGATTGTTCCATTTTCTCAGAATAATAAATTTTAATTTCAACAAGGAGGTAAGCATTAGTATTTGGGTAAATACGTAAACAAAATCATTGTTATTTTTCTAAAGAACACCTTTGTAGAAAGTAGAATTAAGTATTTTTGTGATAATTTTATATTACTGTTTTCATTACTAAATGTTATAAATGTAAAACACATACCTAACTTGATGGTAATGTTCCTCTCCAGTTCATTCTTGAATCTGACAGTTTGCACCCCTGAAATAGCTTTCACTACAGTTGACTTGCCATGGGCTACATGACCAATAGTACCAATATTAATTGTTGCTTGTCTCGATATGACTTCAGGAGACAAGGCAGATAGTTTAGTTACATCCTAAAAAAAAAAATGTATTGGTTCAGTTAAGTTGTTAGAAAAAATATCATTGTTATTATTTATATTAGTGTACATTCATAAAACAGAGTTAATAAAATAACAACGAGTTATTAATAAATCTTAATAGAATTGTGTGGCACTATAATAGGTAAGTGCTTCGAATTTTTTGACATGTGTGAACATAGTAAAGGTTATCCGACTAATAAATGTGAGTAAACACTAAAAAACATTTATATTAATTATAATTGGTGTACAATTAAAATAAATCAATCTATATTTGATATTTAGAATAATCTAACTCACCAATTTGGTTAGGTCTTGCTGATGCAAGTTGGACTGAGCACTTCGCCCTTCACTCGAAGCCATAATTGTGGTTTATAAACACTTTTTCGCTTTAATAATATCTCAAGAGAAAGAAATTATTTGTTACGAACTATGTTTTACACATCTAAATATAAAACCCGTACAGAAACCAGCAAAATCCGCTAACGTAGGCAATGGATTTCAACTTGGCGAAGGCGAGCAGAGGTAAAAAAATTAGCGTGCCATGTAGAGAAAAGATTTATTTATCTATGGTGTATTAGTGAATTCCATTCCATGAATGCATTGCCCTAACAGCATTGTGTACTATGTCGCTAAAACGTGCAAAAAGGTGTTTGTCTCTGTCTCTCTCTAGGGTGTCCAAATAATTTTTATCATCACAAACGTGGTTTTAAAATATGTGTAAGTAAGAGAAGACGTAGGTAGGCTCTTACAAAATATTTACAGATACAGCGGCTATTAAAATCAATTTCACAACAGAACCCTCTTTCCACATTAAAAACTCAAAGAAAAATATTCACGTCCGTATTATAAATAAAGGAAGTGTCCGGAAAACTGACAGATATTGTCGTCCGAGTCCGAGACAGAGGAAAGTCTGTCTACGCCTTATTGCAATCGTATACAGTACCTAGGTCTGGGTGTTTTTATAGGTGAAAGTTTGTATTAGGCATCCGCGGTACAGGAGAAAATCCTAGTGTGGAGCCACGTTTTAAAAACAAAAAAATAATAGTTTATTTTTTAATAGTAATAGCTATTACGCAATCGTATGAACATACAAATGGCAACAAACATGTTAGCTTTAGCTGTGAGCTGTCACCTGAATTGAGTCGTATGTGTCAATGTCATAAATGTCATGCTACTGCAAGTGCAATGCAATCCTTTGCAATTGCAAATTTGTGTCATTTGTGATTAACTGATCTGTCAATAAATACATTTTTGGAGTATATCGTATTTTAGGGATCAAATCTTACAAAATCAATACAAATGTGAATGAGATTTACAGTTTGAATTAATTGGATTCATAACAACATGATAAACAAAAGTGAAGATGTGCAGGAACAAACTAAAAGGTTACGATTTAAGTCTCTATCCAATACTCAAAATTCGTCCGGCGATGTAAGTTTTGATAGAGGAGTGAAAGAAATAAAATGTAAAGGTAAAGAAAATTATTTCCCAGGGACTACTGTGTGATACGACATGTGATACAATATTATTGATTGTTTTATTGAAACTTACAGAAGGAGATAAGACAGCTTCCTTGTTTGCATTTTTACACGTTGAACTAACGCGAGGCTATTTATTAGAACACGATGAAGAAAGATTTTCAGCAAGAAGGGAAAAAGTCTATTCCTTCATTAAGATTCCCCAGGAACTGGAGAAATTTATGGCATATGGTTTTTTTCAATGTGCAGATTCATTACTGTTTGTTTACACATTTCTTCCTTTAAGGTTTATTATGGCTTTTTGGACCTTTTTCAGCAGACTTTTTAGAAAATGTTTTGGGTAAGAGTTTCTTGAACCTATAAATCAGGATAATAATAGGTATAAAGACCTGTTTAAAAATGTTACTTTCTCCTTACAGGTTTTATTCTAACTCTCATAGTAGTATATTAAAGCCAGCAGAAACATGTGACATGCTTAAAGGTTTTATTTTAGTACTTTGCAGTATTTTGATGTGCTACATAGATACAAATATGATGTATCACTTAGTGAAGAGTCAAAGTGTTATGAAATTGTATATATTTTACAATATGTTGGAGGTTGGAGATAGGCTGTTCTCAGCTTTTGGACAAGACACCATTGATGCTCTATTCTGGACGGCAACTGAACCGAGAGATAGAAGGAGAGAACATTTGGGTGTTATACCCCATTTGTTGTTTGCTATGATCTATGTCTGTATCCTTTAAAAATACTGTAATTCATTTGAATTTCAAGAAGTAATTATGTTGTTTCTTATATTACTTTTGAGATCTTGGATTTAAGGATTCCAAATCTTTAGACTAGTACTCAGCTCAGCAATAATTACTGTTTCTTTCTAAGAAATGCGTTAGAATTCTAGCAAATATTTCAGATCCAACCATTAGCTGAAAATTTTACTTTAATAAATTACAAATTCTAACACTAGCAAGTATCTATTTATTGTATTTTTGAAGTATGTAATTTGTGAAAAAACATCCATCGCTGTTTCCACTGCAAAAAGACCAACAACCCCAACAACGAAATCTATGAAATAAAAATAAATTAGCTTTTCCCACTTCTAAACTTGCCATGTTCCACTCTGGACTGCTTGTAATGTATGTGAAAATATATAATAAACTAACTGATACAATAAAAAATATAGTTTGAACATAAATTAAAAAAAGAATTATTAAAATACCAAATCCTAAAATGCTATTACAACATAAACAAATATCTAGCTTAGAATATTAGACTAAATAACATAAATCACGTCAAATAAATAATATATAATAAATATAATATTGAGATAAAGTACAACATATAATTGATATAAATAATAATTTAATTATAATAAAATAATAAAGCATAGTAATGTATAATTAATATAAATAATAATCTATATGATATAAGATAAGGTAAAAATTAATGAATATCATTATAATATAAATAGAATCAAGATTTTTTGTTGTGCCCTATATCAGGGTCCATAATTTTCATCTAACAAAATGTTATATTTTACCATCTGTATACACATTATGGAAAGTAAATAAATGACTATGACTATTACATAAAAGTTCTGGGTAATTGATATTAATTATATTAATTACTAGCGGCCCGTCCCGGCTTCGCACGGGTGGACATAAGATTCCCTAATCTTTTCTAGCAATAAATATATTTACTCACCCTATGTTACTCAGGGTGAATGTAGCTTTCCAATGGTGAAAGAATTTCCGAAATCGGCACAGTAGTTTTTGAGTTTATTCATTACAAACATACACACAAAAACACAAATCTTTCCTCTTTATAATAGTAGTGTAGATTATTATATTAATTGATATTCACAAAATAATTTAGTTTGGGAATAATTACATTGAATAAATAATTTGTTATGTTTGGTTTTAGGGTTTTGAAAAGTCTTAAAATAATTGAAATATAACTACGTTTCGGACCCTTTACAGCGTCCATGGTCACGGGTAGACGGGACGTAATAAAGGGTCCAATATAATTACGTTTCGGACCCTTTACAGCGTCCATGGTCATGGGTAGACGGGACATAGTAAAGGGTCCGAAACGTCGGGATAAATAATATCAAAATAACGCGATAAAATCCGTAAAAATTAGTTTTATTTCAATGTATAATATTCGCGTAAATGACAGAAAAAATCTTAAAATAATTGTCATTATCCAGACACTGAAGATTCACCAACTATACAGGCTGGCTGACTGGCTTTCTGTATACCACTAGGGTTTTTCTCAGTAACTACCAATTGACTTGAAGTTTGTTGTTTTTGTAGGTCATTTGCCCAGATCTATTCCCAGTATTTAAACAAATTAAATGTGAAGGAAAAGCACTGAAAAGAGAGTATTTTAAAGGCCTTGCTTGAGGATGTAAAGTTTTGTTATCTCTATTATCTCTAAATTAGGCTAAAGGTCAAAAAGAAGATGAACTAATTCATACTAATAAGGGGTACAACATATTTTATAGGAAATAAAAAATGTAGTTTCAGGTACACTAATAATAATTTATGAAGTAGTATTTATTTTATCTTTTATTGATTGACATATTTCGACCAGTCAAGGAACAATTACCAAAAATAATATAATAACAATGTGATGGCTTCTGGATTATTAATTAATATTAAATAATTAATTCAAGACAGAATATCTAAGGATCATAATAGTCCTGTCACTGATATAGTGTATAATAATATTTTAGAATGCTTGTGACTTCATCATAAATAATTCTTAACAATAACAATTTATTCAGTTCTTCATAGCTTGTTGGTGTTGTTCCAAGCAACAACGCTGAATGTGGCCTTTAACTCTAATAATAAAAGTCTTTTAATTATTATGATGTCAAATAATGTAAGTATTATTTAATTCAGTTTGTAATGAAATGTGTGCTGTTGTAATTAATTCAGCAATTCATTCTCTATATATATAGCATAGCATAAGACCTCGGTCTTGGGTTTGATTCCCAGGTCAAGCATTGTTATTGGGTTTTTCTATGAAATTCTCAGTAGGAGCTCGGAGTTTGGAGTTGTGCCCTGGTAATGGCAATATGCTTGCACCTTGGGAATGGGAATGATGAAACATATTGGAAAACTATGGGTGTACATTTGTACACCTCTGCCTAACTCTTTGGGGAATACAGTTGTAATGGTATGTTATGTATTATGTAAACTAGCAATAGTAATGTGAATTTAAGTTCAGTTGTATATCAATCGTACATGAAAATTTTTACTGTTCTTTTTTTTTTCAGTTTGTAGAATTGAAAGGCAGTGTCTTCAAAAAGTTTGACAAAAACAACCTTTTTCAAGTGTCTTGTAGTGATGTAAGAGAGCGTCTACATTTATCTGTGCTGTTGTTCATAGTAGTGCTGCAAACTATGAAGGAGTACATGTGGAGGGAAGAACGATTCTGGATACTAGCTCCTGATTGTGTACTTGTTCTAACATTTGAAGTCATAATTGATTGGGTCAAACATGCTTTCATTACCAGGTAACTTTAATCATTTAGATATCAGCACCACTAGCTGCATTCGTATGATAACTTAGCAATGCATGATTATTGTAGAAATAATTTATTATTGGTTAATTTAAAGTAACATTCAAACAATAATTTGTATTGAAATATAGTAATATATATAATATTTTGTCTGTTAGGAAGCTGTTTATACTAGGAACAGTAACAAGAAAGCATACCTATCTAGAGTACGACCGAAAATCTCTAGCCTAAAAAGGTGGCTTATGAACAAAACGTACGATGACTGAGAACCTTCTTAAAATATCGATACTTAAATAAATTACCATTAAAGCATATAGGAATAAATTATAATTAAAATACATAAAACATATATTATAATGAATATAAAAGTCCAAAAACGTACGCCACGCATAATAAATACATACTCATCCACGAACCCACACACACACGCACCACACACACACACACAGACACTCACATCATTTATATTGTGCCATATAGGTAAACATGTTTAAGCGATCACGTTACACCCACATCATAAAATCTTATGTAGATAATTGAGTGTGAGGGCCCTGGTACTCATAACACAAGTTTAATCTTACTTTGGGTACCAGAGTTTAACTAATCCTAGAATATTATAATAAGTTCTTCTGTTTGTGTTATCAAGTGTGTATTTTTATGGCAATAAAATTATTATTATTATTATAACACCCTTTTCTTTGTTTCTGATAGGTTCAATGAAATTCCATTTGGGGTGTATAGAGAATACACAGTGAGTTTAGCATATGATGTTGCGCAAACTAGACAGAAGTACGCGTTTAGTGATCACTCAGACTTAGTTGCGCGCAGGATGGGCTTTATACCATTGCCCCTTGGTGTCGTTATAACGAGAGTATTAGTCCACGCCGTTAAAATTGATGGGTATGTATCGTATGAGTAACCCCTATAAATATTACTATTTTGCACTAAGCTACTGCCATCAAATATGAATATCACTATGTTGCACAAAGCTACTGCCATCCAATATGAATATCACTATTTTGCACTAAGCTACTGCCATCATACTAATATTATAAATGTGAAAGTTTGGATGTTTGTTTGTTTATTTGTTACTCAATCACGCAAAAACAGCTGATCCGATTTGCATGAAATTTGGTACCCTAATAGTATGTGACCGGGAATAAAGTATAAGCTACTTTTTATCCCAGAAAGATGTGGGAATATCCCAGAAATCCCGAAAAATGGATATAGAAGAACTACTTACGGGATTTGAATGAAATTTCATACACACATAATAGTATGTGACTGGGAATATCAAATAGGATATATTTTACCCTAGAAAAATGTGGAAACATCCCGGAAATCCCGAAAAATGAATATCTTACGGAATTTGAATGAAATTTCAGAGACACATAGTATGTGACTGGGAATAACAAATAGGATATATTTTACCCTAGAAAAATGTGGAAACATCCCGGAAATCCCGAAAAATGAATATCTTACGGAATTTGAATGAAATTTCATAGACACATAGAATGTGACCGGGAATAACAAATAGGATACATTTTACCCCAAAATTATATGGGAATTCCCAGAAAACTTATGTAGGGTCTCCTACATAAGTTTTCTGGGAATTCCCACATAATTTTCTACTTAAGGGATTTGAATGAAATGTTGGTACACTAATAGTTTGTGATTGGCGCTGGCATATTGAATACTTCTTTTCTCGGAACAAAGTGGAAATTTCCCTAACATTGAGTACTTCTTATCCCATGAATACAATCCGACAACAATTGTGTTTACTAAGTCTAGGCGTACGAAGTCGCGGGTAAAAGCTAGTAAAATATCACTTTATTGCATGAAGCTACTGCCATAAAATATGAATATCACTATTTTGCACGAAGCTACTGCCATCAAATGTGTATATAACTATTTCGTACGAAGCTACTGCCATCAAATATGAATATGTATCACTATTTTGCACTAAGCTATTGCCATGCCAGACTCAATCAACCCTGGGCAATACCGTTATTTCAAGTATAAACTGGTCAGTATATTCATAATATGAATATACTGATTCATAATATGAATATACTGACTGACTGACATAATATGAATAAACTGGTCAGTATATTCATAATATGAATATACTGACCAGTTTATACTTGGAATTATTAATATTATTATTATGTGAACAGCTTAACTTTGTAAATCAATTGATCACCTTAATTATTACTTAGCTACAAGTCCCTCTGTTCACCTTTAGACTTTCTTGTATGAACAATGTATATGTGATAAAATGTCCTGTCAAAATCTAGTGATATTGATAATACTTTCTCTTTAATCAAGTTCAAAAAAAGGGTTTACGAGGCCATAGGTAACTAATCAAAATATATATATATATATTAATTACTTTAACTTTATATACTTAATTACATTTTTAGGAATTCTACATAATGAATACATTACCTTTAATTTTACTGTTTATTTGCTATACTCCATTTGGTTTGGTACTTAGCTAAAGGTAAACAAATCATAAAAAAGGTTCTTTTATATTTAATAATTAAAATCACATTTTCCTTTTCTAGTTACTACTTTAACTACTTTGTTTAATATTAAATGGTAATTATTAAATGTTAAGCTTGCGAACAATTATTAAATTAAAATTTATAATTATGTCATAAAGTATTGCAATGTGCCTACTAAAAAGTACCTAAAAAGACAGGTCTTCAAATATTTTTTCTAAATATTAGACTATTGATAACTCGAAAAAAAATTGAGAAGTAGTACTAGGAAGCGTAACAAAATATTTAACCAATGTTACACTTAGTCGTGTAACCAGACGTGATTCGTGATAGTTTTTGTTTATTTTACTTTCGTTCGTTTTTGTGTTTCTTTTGCCGTAAATTGTGTTAATTAGTTATTGTTCTGTTTGTTCGTTGTTTTTATTGATTGTTAATTGTGTTGTTATTAATTTTAATTGTTAAAATGAGTGATCCCGAACCGAGTACAAGCCGTGCTAGCTCCTTGCTTACCTTTCGATCACCAAGGCAAAAACGTTCCAAAAGGGGCCCTCTTTCGTCATCGGAGAAATGTACAATTATAAACATATTTAAATATGTCGAGAAAACAAATGGTCCAAAGATTGCTAGTAAATGAATTAAAAGGTATATGCTTTTCACTCCCAATTCATAAGATATACAATTGTAATAAAAGGTTGAACAGCCCTGAACGCCGCCATTTTTATTGTTTACCTTTACTTATGTACCTAACCAAATGGAGTATAGTAACATAGTAATTGCTTTGTATAATTTTTGCATGCTGTGGTCTCTCACAATTGAAGGAGTACACTGGCTTTATTGTATATGCCTTATTATAATATATTTCTGTGAATATCCTTTGTCAGAGATAATAAATAACAATGTCAATAAAAAAGCTGCACTTCCCTCTATCTTCGTGTACTTTCTGTCTATCTTCATTTTCAGAGTAGCAGCACGCATAAAAGCTTATCAGTGCACTCAGCATTAGGGTCGGCTCATTTTCGACAGAGAACTGGTCGGGTCTGCTCGATCTTTGGGAAAATACCAATGATATTTGAATATCATCCATTTAGTTCAAAAAGAGTTAAAAATAGTGTACCGTATTTAAAAACATATGTTTCCTTTTTTCATTGATTTATGATAATCTACCCTGAAATGGAGCATGTATAACAATGCAGTTGTCAGTTTGTCACCACATGCATGGTGGCTAATTCATTTGAAAGTAAAGAAGAATCCATAATACGGTTATAAATGTGAAACTAACTCTGTCTGTTACCTTTTTACACTCTTAAACTGCTGAACAGATTTGGATAAAATTTGGCAAGAAGATGACATCTTGAGGAAGGATATAGGATACTTTTCGTCTCAAAAAGACCTTTTGAGATGTGTATGTGAAACCGCGCGCAACAGCGAATTGTGTGTAGCTGACTACACAAAATTAACGAAAATCTTATGAATTTTTATCTAATTTCAGGTTCGCAGCGATATTTTTGATATTTATTGCTTATTTGTGCCTAATATCAGTGAGAGTACTGGTTTCTATTGTGATACTTGGAAAAGCTTGTGATTTGATAACGCAACATCAGACAGAAAAAAATGATAGCTACCACACTACACCTAAAAAGTAAGAAAACTGCTTTATATTGTGTGTCATCACTATATTCAATTATTTAGTATGAGAACCAAGGTTGAGCAGTATATTTTACAATGACATAAGAGACTACGATTTCTTAAGAACTTAACGGTATTGATTTAAATTCTATCGAATCAGGCCCATTTGTAAAAACATTGCTATAAATCGGCCGACATTTAGGGAAAGATTCAAACCTAAAAATATTATCAATCAAATTCAACGGTTTAAATAGGTAATATCTTCAAGACAAATAAAAAAATAATATGTTTAGAAACTTACCATTTTAAATGGTCTTGGAAACGGCATGTTAAAGTGTAAAATATGCTGGTGCAGAGTGCATTAACTGCTTATAACATCACCTTCATTTTAAAAGGTCATTCAGCAGTCTGCAGGGACAGCAGCGGGCTGCGGCAGTCAGCAGGCTATGCTCTTTCTTATTACTAATATTTTTCTTTTCTACTTTATATTTTCAGGGAACAAAAGGACTTGATACCTAAAGATAATTTCCATCCACATAAATCACCAGACGCTGAGATGCCACCGCCAAAAAAACCAACGCAGTTGAAGTTTAATGTTCCTGAAAATGTTATTTTGGTAATCATTACATGTATACTTTCTGTATGTGAAGGCTCATTTTTATTGGTAGTAAATAAAGTTGCGGTTCGAGAACTGCGTGATAATATATTCTTTGCGGGTTATTACGACTTGTCCCGAGTACATGTCCCGTCATACTGAACAACCTACTCTCGGTAGCTTTATCGCATCAATAGCTAAATGGATGTCGATATTGCATATACTTGCCTTGACTATTATTTTTGCTGCGCCCTGTGGGAGCCCTCAAATACGGTATATCAACAGATTAACGGCTAGTGACATTGAGTTTTGAACCTGCATAGACTTAGACAATATAAAAAGGAAAGTAAGTTAAAAATTGTTTTCATAATACAATATAGTGTATTATGCGAAGAGTTATATTGCAATATATACATGAGTTTGATTTATAATTGTTTTTTACCAGAACGAGCCATTGGTTGACGCGTCTGTCGGTGCTGCGGCGATTTTCTCCAACAGTGCGATCGATCTCAATGGAGTATGTTATTTAAATGACACGATGAATACACAAGTAAAACAGGAAGCTGCTGGTGACTTTCTTGAAACGGAAATGGTAAATAGATTTTGATTTTGGTCATGTCGGTACCTGCATGAAAATATAATTAGAACAATTCTGGAAAAATTATCTCAATGAACAAGTAATGGATTTCCTATTGGTGTTACGTAATGAAAATCCATTAACTAGGCCTATTACAAATGACTACCGCTACAACTTTGGTGTTACGCAGTATATAGCCTGAGTCGCCTCAGATGACCTTAAAGCCACCACTGAACTTAGGGTTAATAATTTTGCTGAAAGTGCAGTAGTGGTGCAATGTGCGTACCGTAAAAACAGCTCAAGAAATTAATGAGACTAATCCCTGTGCTATCGTATATTATTAGACGAACAATACATATTTATACTAACATATTTAAACCGAATACAGGTCTAACTTCACACAACTTGGAATTCCAGTATATGGGGTTTGACGGGGGCAAAAATTCGATCTAGCTAAGTCTAATTTCTGCGAAAATTAGTTTTCTCCATGTTTTCACGCACAAAGCAACAAGAACAATATCTTATACAACCGTTACTGTTTATGCCTGTCCTCAGCAGATCTCGGTCGCGCAGGAATACCTGGCGATATCATGATTACATAGTATATTGTATTGTATGGCAGGTGGACGTGAGCAGGAGTGCGCCAGACATCAAGGCAGCGGGTCGCGGTAGTGCGGCGGCGGAGGTGGCGGGCGCGGAGCGGTCGCGGTCGCGGTCGCGGTCGCGGTCGCCCGACGCGGACGGACTCAAGCGCCGCTCCGAGTCCGAACCCAACCTCGTGAAAGCCGACGAACACTACGAGGAGAACACATAGCATACCATGTGTTGCATAAATATACATTTATAATATAGCGCGGTCTAGTCTTTGGAGAAAAACAGATTCTTTCTTTTGATAAAATCGAATAAAAAATGTTTATATATTGAGAGTGATACATATTTATTTGTTGTAACATTTGTGTGAATTACAATACAATGACATGCATGCAATGTTATTTGAAATTCGTTGAGCTACATGTTAGGTATTATACAATTGAAGGCGTACAAATATAAAAAAAACATATATATATACTTAAATCAAAATGTATCATTATGGAAGTCTACTATACAGTATAATAATATTTATCGGTCCATGTGGACCGATAAATATAATTATTACCTTTATTGTTTTAAATAAATCTGAATATTTATGTTGTCCTTTGGACTTTTATATATTTTTGGACCCATGCATATAATGCTTTTGTGTAACAGTGCGGTCTTAGTGGCTAAGCCGCTTAGCTGATGTATACAGAATTATCATTATTTTGTCGACTACGAACGAAATTATCCGATAACAGTTGAAAAATGTGCTTAAAAATAAACAGACGGAACTGTGAAAATGTTCTACTTAATAAAATATTGCCCAAACAAAGCCCGTACACAACGTTTTTGTTTATTTGAAACTGGTAGCTTTATTGGTTGAATTTTTCCCAAAAAAATATTCCATGTCTCAATGTAGATGCAATAAGGGCGTACTATCGTGTAATAAAGTATCTGTATGTAAAGATAGTTTAGCAAAAAATGTGCTCATCAACCCTACATAAACATATAGGGTTGATGCAAATTTTTTAGACAAGTTCATCAATTTTTCCAACGAGATGTAACTGCGTCTTGTATGATGTTGTCTTTATAAACTATTTTTTTATTTTATGATAAATTTCATAACCATTCACTGACTAAACTGCATTATGTTCATTAATTTTTTTTGTTTTTGTTTTTCAAATTAATTAGTAATTTTGTATTGTTTGTATAGAATTATAGACTGTTTGTAACTTTGATTGTTTTTAAGAAATATATGAAAAGAGGAGAGCTCGTCACGTCTAGTTAGGTTTTTTCAGATGCATGAACAGTTGTACAGTGGATACATCAGTTTTATATTGAATATTTTTTAGATATTTTGTGTCTAGTAGCTACGCTATGTTTCAGTCATCAGGGTGAACATTGAATATATTTCGTTATTTATTCTAACGTATATGTTGTGTGTCTTTGAAACCTCTGAACAAGTTTTTAGAGTATTTTCTTGTCCCTCAACCTAAAACGTTGTACTAAGTAGCTAAGATACAACAATAGTAGGTAGGTATTATCTACCTCTAGTGCTTTATGACTTTGTGGACAAAAATTACAGATATTTACAAGAAAATTGTATAGTGAAAGAAGTATACATACAGTCGTGGTCAACTAATTAGGGACATTCAAGATAGTGAAGGGCTATAACCGGTTATGTACATATAAATATAAAACCCTATTGATTTCTCAGCACCTATTATTTGCATAATGTGATCCGATTATTATGCTATAAATGGCTGTAAATAAAAGATTAAATAAATAGAAAAAGTATTTAATATCAAAGATTAAACATGTATTAAATATTAAGGTACAATTCTGTAGTGGACATTTAATTAAGGACAGTAAAGTATAATGAAAAATACAGTTAAACAAAACTTATAATCTGCAGTGTTATAATATCTTTAACAGCTCCATTTTATTACGTGTAAAATCAGTACCCAGTAGCAAAACCTTTGTTAGTAATTACCGCTTGACACCGATGTGGCATAGACATTATCAGTTTATGACATGTTTCGACAGGAATGTTTGCCCATGCCTCACAAAAAGCTTCATGAAGTTCATCCAAATTTGTATTACGATAAGTGGCAACTTTTTTCTTGATTTCGTGCCAAAGGTGCTCAATTGGGTTGAGGTCCGGGCTATTTGCTGGCCAATCTAGCACCGATACAGACTGACTGTAAGAAACGACTTGACTGAATGGGCGGTATGTTTCGGGTCGTTATCCTGCTGAAAGGTCCATATAATAGGGAGATGCTCCTCAGCATAGGGAAGCATAATTTCTTCCAATATTGCCTTGTATTGATGTTGGTCTAAGTTACCCTGAACTTTCCTCACAGGTCCCACTCCACGTCCAGAAAATGAACCCCACATTTTAATGTTTCCACCGCCATGTTTCACCTGCTTTTTGTGAATCTTGGATTCATTTCCGCTTTTACAGGACACCGTACATATTGCCTTCCATCTGAAGAAATCAAATTAACCTTGGTCTCGTCAGAAAAAAGTACATGTTGCCATTGGGCGTAGGTCCAATGTCCATATTTACGTGCAAACGCCAAACGAGCATTTCTATGTTCTTTCTTCAACAACGGTACTTTGCGAGCCACTCTTCCGAACAACCCTGCTTCTACCAAACGTCGTCAAACGGTTCTCGCAGATACACCGGCTCTTTCGTTAGCCGCAAACACTTCGTGTTTAATTAAAATAGAGCCTAGAAACGGATCTTTCTTAGCTAACCTGGTTATCATTCTATCTTCTTGCGGAGTCGTTTTTCTCGATTTTTTTGTTCTGGACACATTTAAAGCTGTGTTATAGCGCTTGAAATGTTGCACTGCATTGCATACCATAGTTTTTGAACAATTTAAATGTTGTGCTATCCTTCGGTTATGACCAACCACGCTCGACAAACTTCATGATAATTTTTCGTAGTGTTGGATCGCAACTTTTATTTTTGCCCATTTTTCTTCAAAATAATTCTCAAAACTTAAAATAAAAAATCTGGATTGCCGCCAAAACGACCACGAAAAAATAAGAAAAGAAACAAAAAAGTATTAAAATTCCAATTTTGAAATTAGAACGCAATACCTCAGTGTACCTAATTAAATGGCCAGCCAGCATTCTTTGAACAAATAGCACTATGATAATCTATCAGCTATACTGTAAAGAGGTTTAATGTTTAAGAAGTTGTTATTGTTTGTGTAATCGCGCACATAAATGACTAATTACACTTACATGTAAAATATATGGAATATTGATAAGACTCGTTGGAAAATAAAAAAATAATTCACAATTTGGCTTAACTAGAGATTGTCCCTAATTAGTTGACCACGACTGTATATTAAGTGAGTAGCGGCAAATATTAAGCTAATAACTTTATTCAAGTACCTTGCTTTCTATCTGGTGAAAGGTGACATTGTTAATATAAAATTAAATATTATTTGTGCTGAAAATTGTATGTTTCTTTTAATTCACACATGGTAGAAAGAAAGTTGCTTATTACATATTCGCCAGTGAGACATCTATATTTTATAATCTACTTAGTCGAGTGAGGTCATGACCGTTTTGAATTGGCTCTTTAAAAAGGAATGTTATTCGTAATGTCTTAGACGTAGTCTAGATTACCTTAATCGTTAATTCGAATAGGTAAACAGACGTTATAGCTTAAAATCTAAGACTGATATAAATTAGGTGCTTAATATATTCAGTTCCTTAAATGATATAATTTATTTATTTGATTGTTAAAGTTTTATATTCACCTTAGCGTTTAAAATAGTTACAAGATTAATTGTAGAGTTTACCATTCCAATGGCACTAAACTATTTTGTACTAGTAATTATAATAGCACATACTTACTCGTACATATATATTATTTGTATTAATGTATACCTAATAGCGATTTGGAATAAACTAAAATAACAAAGCATAACATAACATTATTTGATAACCACGGTTAACATTTTCCTGGTATACAATCCACATACAATCAAACAAAATTGGAACACCTAAAATTGGTACGATGTAAGAATATCTTAGAATAGATTAACAGCATTTTGAAATTAGAGCAATATTGATACTATGCGCAATACGACAATAATAAGAATGTGTTATATATAAAGGCGGTCACCGAAATCTGCCCAAAATAACTCTAATATAATTTTTTATGTTTATGCTCACTATCAACAGGAATTTTGGAAAATAGCCTGCAACTAAATGACAGCTGGCTTAACAAACATGCTTGAAATATGTAGCGTAAAATTATTGCAGTTTAGTTTATTAAAACTTTTATTTACCTATGTAGTCTTTTCTATATACCTACCTACCCGGGATGAAAACAATTACATAATTATTTTTTTCAGAAACATCTGAACTTCGAGTTACCTATATAGGTTTGGGCGAACTTGTTGGGTTTTTGGTAACCTCCTTAACATCATGACCAGTTTTAACGACTAAAGACGACTATAAATTAGTTATAAAAATTAACAGAGGTAATAAAATCAATACTTTATATTAATTCTTTTGAACTTCAACATTATTCTAATGATAATAAAGAAATATGTTACCTTTTCTTTATTAGCATTAGAATAATGTTGAAACTCATAGGTATACATTGAAATTGAAACTCAGATACTTAAACGAAAATCGTGATTAAAAATATAATTTGATTTTAATGTATATGTCACCAGATAGGTAATTGAAGGCCGAGTTTGTTTATAATAAAAAATCTAGTCTGATTGTAAACGGTCTAAATATTATGAACAGGGGTCTAATCCCTAAACACGAAGTCCGTAGTTTCGACCTTCGTTACCGACGTTTCCTACTCCTTCCTATTACATACGGACGGATGATTCGTTCGGGGCCCGAAGCCCCGAACTAAGAATGAATGACAACACAATTTGACAGCTGTCCCCACTCTCGATGTGTTTTTACCCGTTCGAAAAATTGAATTTGACACTTGTTCTATCGGACTCCGAAGTTTCGGAGAACTTTCGAACGGCTCGTAACTTCGTTGACGGAGATAGGGAGTAGACCCTCTGATCCCGTGAAGAAAAAATGTATCGCAAATCTTCTCTTTTCTAAAATATTTTAAATAGGTACATAAAAAATATTATTTCAAAAATATCTGTTTTGCTCACCCTACCTAGCTGGTTTGAATTGACAGCTATGACGTCACAAGATGACTGGAGGTCAGTCCTATTCTTATTTGAAACGCATAGTACCTATCTACTTAAATTATTGGTACTATTAGGTACTACCTAGGGTTAACTTCTTATTTGAAATAACAAAATATTTTATTTATGTTAATAGGTACCTACCTAATATATTTTATATGATCATGGAATGCCTGGAAATCAAGTTACACATTAATTATTTATATAATAAATAATCTTTTCAGAATTGCAAGTCCATGTATTGTGAATCATCTAGATTATACCCATTCAAAATTCCTAAGAATAGAAAATCAATACATACATAAAGCTTGTGGTGGAAAGCATGATGCCAGAAAGAGAATGTATACAGCTAGTATATAAGGGCTTCTTAATTTGTGGATAGTTAGATTTTAATGATGTCCGTTAGAAAAACGTATACAGTGGTACTACAGAGGCAGAGGTTGAACAAGTTCGAGAGCGCCATCTTTCGGTGAGTTGTAATATTAGAATGTGACATGATTATCGTCTCCCTTGCCTTGGTACAAGACTTGCGAGGCACGGAAGTTAGGTGTTGTGATGTTTATGCCATGTCAGCCAGTCTCGTGTAGATGGCGCCACTAGGAACTTATTTGAACGTCGAAGTTCTTTTCAATAACTAATTAATCACGAAATCGAAACTATAAAGTCTACTTAGTTAAGTAATTGATTTTTGATACATAGGGACCCTACAAGGAGTAGGTATTTTTTATTGGGAGAGTTGACTAATGAGCATTTGGGGTGCCTGATGGTAAGCGGCCTGGACGCCAGCAACACCAGTGGTACCTATCATTAGCGCGTTGCCATTTTGAGACCTCGGAAAGTTGTTAAGTTACATATGCCCTGTAATTTACTGGCTAGTGGCTACATTGAACTGGCCCTTTTAACCGGAACACAATAATGTTAGCACAAATATTTGGCAATACGGTGGTACTACCGACCTGAGGTGGTACCACCTCCAGGTTCATCTTTGTCTTACCAAACTGGAGCATGAGCAGAATTAATTATACCTTAATTATATCTGCTAAAATTTATTTAGGAAAATTTCTACGAGATTCGACACAACGAAATCAATGCCGGGAACACAACGGTGTACAGTTCATCATAATCACCATCAACCCATATACTGTTCCACTGCTGTGCACGGGTCTCCTCCGAAGAATGAGTGGGCTATAGTCCATGCTGGCCTAGTGCGCGTTGGCAGACTTCACACGCCGCCTCACCGTCGAGAATATCTCTAAGGCTTGCAGGTTTCCTCACGATGTTTTCCTTCACCGTTTTAAGCGAGTGATAATTAATTATTAATTAGCACAGTCATGATTTCGAAAATTCAGAGGTGCGTTCCTTGGATTCGAACTCAAGACTTTCGATTTGGCAGTCCAATGTCCATATCGACCACTACGCTATTATTGATAGATATTATAATTTTACAGTTAGATAGTAGATACTATCATTTTAATAAAACCAAAAAAGCTTCAATTTTAGTGAGAATTTGTACTATATTAAGTATTAATTTGAGATAATTCATCATGTGACGATATTAATTCATCATTATACAGGTACTTAGGTACCTACTACTTATAGTTACTCTATAGGTAACCTGTGTGCCTGCCCCCTGTGTAGCTACATAATGAAATGGGAATTTTCGGGATTGTTAGTAGGTACCTATCTATCTAGTTTTGATGTAAATGTTAGAGGCAAATCAAAAACTTAAACTCCAGGATTCAAATTTTCAACAATTTGTATTTCCTCACCTTAGGTGGATTCATTAAATAAAAATTTCATTTCTCTTATATACACATTAAATTCAAATTTAGTCAGAGTGTATTTACAAATATTTTAATTAAATAGAATTTAGTAAAAATTAGTGAGATTTAACAATACCTACTTATGACTAACTATATAATATTAGAACATCAACAACATCTTTCACACGGGTGAAATACATAAGATAGCTTAAATAATAACCATACACAAATTTCATATAGAATTCGTTCTTATTCACTATCAAGTGAACACCATGAAAGCTAGGTATCGTAAGTGTTTGTTTAAAAGCTTTATAAGAGCTAGGTATTAACGTGAGGTGTGTGTGTGTGTGTATGTGTGTGATGCGCAGCATCGAATAGAATCACGGGGTTGAATGATGTACCTAATGTAACAATGCGAGACCGTTCCACAAGTCGGACCCCACGAGCTATAACACCAGCTGGCGTGGCGGTAGCGGGTAGTACCTAATAATGGGCAAATCCGTAACTCGTAACCTAATACAAACACCGTATATCAATTTTAACGTTAACGCGAACGCGATGCAACATTATGTAAAATGTGTAAGAATTTAGTCTTTTCCGTTTCATTTTTCACTCGTTTGTTTAACATGAATACGATTTATAATACCTATCTACTCTAGCCTTGTCTATCGGAGACTTCGTCTCTTCTTTAACAGTAAAACATTATAAACTCGTAAACCACATTCTTATAATGCGCCGAACACGATGGCGCGCGTATGCGTAGTCGCATGGCGCGTAAGCGTGCCGCCGTGAATTCATCCTACAAAGCTTTGTAAGCGACTGCAACCTGGGGACGGTCGCGGTGCTACTCTAAATACAGTGAAGTGCTGCCTTTTCTGGTCATTTTCCGTTCAATGATAAATTGAAAACAATGATTAACTTTGTGCTTGCACATTGTAGCATGGATGGTACCGCTATTAATTGCATTAAGTGAGTTCCAGGCGCTAAAGTTAGCAATATTATTGTCAGATTTCTTAAATTCTTAATGACCGACGTTACTGAAAGGCCCACCCTGTGTTTTATTTTATCACTGTTTGTTCGGTGAAACTTCAATAATCTGTCTGATGATCAATTTTTTTTGCGACTGCATTATTCGCTGATGATGGTTCTCCTATTCTAAAGACATGACATATAGGTAGTTGTAGTGTAGCCGTGTTGGCGACAAAATATTTTTAGTTAGGTACATGGAACTAGTACTAGTATCATACGTTGCCAAGGCAGTTCCATAAAAAATATTTTTACTTCAAGTAGATTATATAAATGACAAAATTACGACTACTTTGTGCTTAATTTTGTACTCAGATTATAAGAAAAACAAAGTTCTTAGTTTTCAATCAGTATTTTCCACATTACTTATAAACTTGAAATTGTTGCTTTGTTTAAATTTTTCATAGTTAAGAAAGTGAACATTAAAGCGTCTTACTAAACACCTTCGCAGTTAAATAGTGCTAAAATGTCATTAAGTAAATAAGTAATGCAGTACCAATCGTCTTTTTGCTGATATACCAGGCGGCCTATGACCGGGTTCGTGTATTTAAAATAGGTACCTAGGTATAACATCGCCATCACAGTTACTGAAATTTGTATCAATGTATGAATCTTACACGTAGTTACCTACATCTATACTGAAACTTATGAGTATTATAAATAAAGGACCATCGCTACAATTCAAAATAATTATTAATGATTAAGAGATCATAATTTAAACGCTACATGCTAAAATTTTACTAGATTAGTTTATGTAATAATACGTACACTATAAAAAATATATGCCACTGGGTAAAACGTCAAGAGTGGAAATACTGAACAACAAGTGCACGAAGAGAGCGACATGGTATGATATGGGTGAAAGAAGAATATGAATGAGGGTGTGAAGTATCCATATTATATATGTACCAGAAGCAGAATTGAGCAAATTTAGTCAAATTAAACGTTTGAGCAAGAGAAGATTATGACAGCAGCTGTCGAAACGTATAAATCCATATTGTCTATAACACAAACAACAATAGCTGACATTCTCACGATTATACTTTGTCTTCGACTAGAAATATAGTAGGTATAACGAAATAATCATAGTTATCACTCTTATTCAGCAGTCATGTTATACATATAAAATTACATAATGGTGTAAATAAAAATTGCAGTGGCACGTTATAAAGTTAAATTAATGGCACAGTTTCACGTTAGTTTGTCAAATACAAGAATATTAATTATACCTACAATACTAAAGTAGGTAGTCCTAGGCAGAATAGGTTTACTTCTACAATTTGTCACATACAATAAGTATCAATTAGTTCTTGCTGTCGATGTCGATAAGACGGTATCAGTCCAGTATCAAGAAGTTAGTCAATGACTTCATTTTGATCACTTGCTTAATAAATACATCAACGTATAACTAATCGATAACTCAATTTACACCTATCCCTTGGGCTGTCTTTAGACAAAGATATGTGTTCACATAATGGTGAGGTCGACAGTGACTTAAACATCACCACACGAGACAAAGTTCTCTTTGCATAGACACGTTACGACACGTACACTGGACACATTAGGCCACATCGCTTCGTATCTATGTTTGTTCCCAGTCAGTTTTCAATTAACCTATCTAATTAAATAAATACATCGAGCAAATCGAATCCTACCATAGTAATTACAAATATGTATAAAAAGATATATATATATATATAAATTTCAGTGAATTTACAAATGTAGAGTTAATAAAGCTTTGTTAAAGACAATTCATTTTACACCTAAGCGATGAAATTATTCGATAATTCCAACGTGAAAGTATAAAAAAGTTCAGTTGTCCGTTAGGGATTCACCGCCACTGTCGTCGGAGGAGTCGGACGAGGGCCGCACCGCGGTGGCAGTGGCGGCGGCGGGCGGATGCTAGAGCGACGCGTGAGGGTGCTCGTGGTGGTGCGCCCCGCCGCCACCTCCGCGCTCGCGCTTCAACCGCTGCTTCAGGTGCACCTTCGCGTGCCGCTTCTTCTCGTCGGAACGCGCAAACTTCCGCCCGCACACGTCACACGCGAATGGCTTTTCGCCCGTGTGCGTGCGCACATGCGTCGTTAGGTGGTCCGATCTGCTGAACGAGCGCATGCAGATTCTACACTGGAACGGCTTCTGGCCTGTATGAATGCGTATGTGCCGCGTCAATTCGTCCGATCTGGAGAATCTGCGGTCACAGCCTTCCACAGGGCATGCATACGGGCGTTCGTGAACGGGGGTTTTACTCGGCCTATTAGGATACTTGCGAGGTTTCACTGCAACGAGTCGCAGTGGTTGCGCACTTTGTTGGTACACTTGAGAAAGGATCTCGTGGCCTTTACTCGTGGACGGGTTGTATTCAGCTAACTGCACTGGTCTATCACTCGGGCCCGCCGGGCTCGGGTACGGCTCTCGCTTTGGGAGGCCTGACGGTCCTGGCGTGGGTTGAGGTGCACTAGCATACTCTTGTGTTTCCCACGTATGCTGCTGTTGCGGCTGCGGCGGAGGGCGGTATTCACAGTGCTGCGGCGGCGGACAGGGCTGTGAGGGAGCGCAATATGGCTGGCACTCCGGGGGGAGGAGCTCTACACGCTCCTCGTATTCTTGTTGGAAGTACTTGTCGACGCTGCCAGGGCCGGGGCCGGGCGGCAGCAGCCACTGAAGCGGCGGCGAGGGCGCACGTTTGCCTGCACTACCGGCTGGCGGCCCGTACAGTGATGCGCTTGCGCTAGACGCATTGCTGGCATCTTCAGCGCGTGCGCCAGGGGACAATGATGCTTCGTGCTTGTGCCGCCTTGGTGAGCATCCAAGCGATAATTCATCGCCTGTTAATGTACCTGAAACAATAATAAGACTTCATTAATATCTAGATTACGAAGTAGTATCTAAAACCTGAAATAATCATCGCTCCATAACACCTTCGGCAGTTTAATAGTTGAGATATAAATGCATGAAATTTACATTGAAAAATTGTATAACGAAATAGATAGGTAAGGTAACTGTAACAGCCTCTACCTTAAACTCGTGTGGTGTGGTAAGTTTGGAAATTCAGACGGCGGCGGCGAGGAGAAAAAATATTATTAAACTTTCTAGTGTTCAGGAACTGGGAGTAATTTGTGGTAGTAATTTTGGTTTTAGTCTTATTTTTCTGTTAGGTATTATAGGTCGGTATAAAACGAAAACGGTATATTTCGATAAAATGTTTTTAAACAATTTTTGCATGTTTAATAGTCGCGGTACGGGCGAGCGGATGGCGCAATGCTACGCGGCGTCGATAACGTAGGAAGTCGATAACTGCATATCACTAAACTACCCGGACAACCGTACCGAACGTTTTGATTTGACCATCTACTAGGGAAACTCAATAATGAAGAGACTCATGTCTAGTGATGAAATAATGATAAAACATACGACTATTACTAATGATAGTAGGTACCTACCTACCTATACGATTGTAGTGAGGTTTTTTTTTTTCCGTACGTAATCCCTAGACCCTAAAGTATCATTTTGTAAATCTCGACCGTAGGTTTCAATGTTATATTGGTTATTTATCATAGGTTTGATACGTAGAAACAATAAGGCTGTTTTAATATACTTAGCCACACTAACTATAGTAGAACGTGGGTATCAGTGCAGCCGGTAGGTACCTAAAGATACCTATGTAGTTTGTGACTCAATTATAACCTACCTATTGAAAATGTAACTTGGTTAATATACTTACATTTAAGTATTACCTACCTATGTATTTAGATACATGGGTAAGGACCTAGTTAGGTTACTTGCTTTAATGCGTTATAAGTTATAGAAAATAAGTTGTTTGCTTCACTATTGCATTGGGTCGTACCTGTAATAATAGTTGTAAGACATGGTTATAAATAAATACATAAATATAGGTACCTATACCGATCGGCGCCGACGGTCAGTAGATAGGACTGTAAAATCAGCCTAAATTACAACTTTTGTAAATCTTAGTAGAAATGGAAATTTGGAACTGGTGTACCTACCAGTTCCAAATTTCAATTCAATTTCAATTTCAAATTTTATTTTTGTGAAAACTAAGATAAATTTTATAGTTTATTCTCGGTACCTGTCCTATTTCATCGTAATGTTACGAATTCATGTAAAAATATTCTATTATAGGTACCTACCTATATAATTATGTATAAAATATCGTGAAAAAAAATAACAATTAGGTACCTCAGTACCTACCTACTTAAATAGGTACTAGCATTAAATATAGGTAAGGTTAAGATACCTATACTCTGGTGGTAACTGGCAGGTAGGTATTTATAGGTGTATATATACTGTACCTATTATACTTATATTGATTTTGATTAGTAAATAACTAAAGTTATTTAGCAAAGGAAATCATCTTAGCATGGAAAATGCCAAAAAAATACAAAAAGATAGCACTTATGTAACTATTACTAAAAATCGTAAAAAAGTTAAGTAGGTAGGTACTTAATGAAAATGTTAAAGGACTATGTAGCTCGGACTATTTATCACTTTTATTTGTTTGTTTATTAAGTAGGTACCTAGTAGGTATTTTTTAATAATAAATGTAGAATGATACCATAATTACATAAAATACTGCAAAACATTTTCGTACTTTAAAATATTCTACCTAGGTACCTATGATCAGAAAAACAATTCGTACCGTCATAAAATCTTCTGTAACAGGATAAGTATAAACGTAAGTAGTTGAAAGAGATTGGTACTCACTCTGAATTTAATTATTTTAGATGGATACCTAAGTAGTTATGTTTGTCTAAATATAATTACCCCAACTAATATCACCAAATCAATAACGGTGCACTTAACAATATAGCTCACGAATTTAAATAGGTAGGTACGTTAACGTTAGCGCCGGCAACACTAGGAAGGTTCATTCAGCTTCAGTAAGTATCGATCCGAACATATGACGAGCCAATGAACTTTCCATTTCACTTGAGTAAACATTTTCAATAAACACTGTTATACTTTAACCGCACGTTTCTATAGCGCATTTCGTTAATTTAAAGCTACCGCGGAAACCGTACCTTGCACGTTTAGGAGCACTACGAACCGCGAAGGACATTTAAGGACATGCCGACGTCAAAGGGGAGCGCATTGTTTATTTACAACGTTATCGGTCGGTGGCCGGCTGCCGACGGGGGCGAGGCCGCCCACCAGCGGCGGTAGCGAAGCAGCACCGGAGTGCAGCTGGACTCGCACCTGATATCGACGGCGGTTCCAGTAACGTCGGGAAGAAGGCGGGTAGATCCGAAGTGGTGACTGGCGTGTTGAGGTCGGTCGGCGTGCCGGAAGAAGGTAGCGGCGCCGGAGCCGGCTTTAACGCGCAGTCGAACCCGAGGGCGCCCACGTCAGCCAGGGAGAGCAGGTGCGGGCCGGTCGGATGATCAGCATCAGTGCCCATCCCGTCCGGCACCACCTGCTCCTCGGCCCACGGGCCGAGCGGAATTACGAACAGCGCCAGCGTGAAGACGGCCTCTCGCGTGGCCTGTGCGAAGGGGACTGGCGCCGCGCGACCCCGCAACGCAGTTTTATCAATGGAGCCGCGGTCCCATATTCGGTAGCGGCGCGCGCAGCTCTGCCAATCGCGCGGCGCGCTGCCCCCCCCGAGGCTGACGTCACCGCCCGACGCCGCCTACCGCCCGGCCGCCCCCCCGGGCCGCCTGCCGCCCGCCGCCCGCTCGTCACCGCAAAGCCTCCGAGTTCCTCGCAGCTCTTCGTGACTTAGCAAGCAAGCCTCCTGACTACTATCTACATACCGTGTAGCTAGCAACTGCTACGAAAACGTAGTTCAGTTACGAAAACGTTAAAATAAAATCTACGTTCCGTTTGCGTAGCACTTACGTAGCACATTGTTATAGTACATAATTATTTTGTTTTATTAAGTTTTAAAATCTGTATTCTATTTAATAGTTGTTATTATTTAGGATACTCGTAGGCACTTACTGTTTCAGTGTTTTGTGTGTTTAATTTACGGCAAGGTTTAAAGCTTTGTTGCACGGAACAAAATTATGATTATTTTTATGTGTGGCTATACAAATAGTTTTTTCAGGTCTGGGTATTAGTGCAGGTAAGATTGTTAACAATTCAGGAGTTCCGTTCCGCTCTTACAGTAAGTAAGAGAAAATGAAGGAATAGGCAACGTTTTCTTCATTTAAAAAAATCTAGGTACTCAATACTCAATACGTTTATTGCACTCCACAATGTTAAACAGTTGTTATACAGTTTATGGTATCAATCATGGACCCTGTCGGGCACGGCAACGTAGGAGAGAGGAAGAAGGCACTATATTTATTACGATATACGTAGTTGTTTGCTATATTTCCATTTATTTACTAAATAATTTTTATTTCATTTATACATATATTATAGTTTATTTATATAGCTATTATATACCTGTAAGAGCCAACTTTTAAATGACTTAGGTAGGTACCTACTTATTGTTACATAAACACTTAGGAACGGGTTCTGCCATAATATCTAAACGTAGAGCCGGATTTTGCCATGTAGGTAGAGACCTACCTACATGGCAAAAGGCCCTAGACCAGGGGTCGGCAACCTGCGCCTCGCGAGCCACATGCGGCTTTTTGAATGTGAAGCTGCGGCTCTTTAGTTCCATACGCAAATATTATTGTTGGCAAGAAAGAAAATTGTGGTTCTTTAAAAATTGAAATTTTGTAAATTGTAATTATTGACTCTTTCGACCCAAAAGGTTTCCGATCCCTGTCCTAGATAATACAAGTCTCGAGACCTATTTTCAACCTTCCTACAAAAATCTATTCGGCTCTATAAGCAATATTTGCACTAGGATACCGATATCAAAGTAACATCTGTTGGTGGAAATAATGGTACCTACTAGAAGCCTACATAATTGTTATTTAATCTATAGATACAGTTGTATCAATTTCGGCAATTATGTTTGTGTGCAATGGCAGAAGAATTTTGAAAATTTAATTATTTTTTGAAGCCACTGCGTAGCGCAGGTAGCTCTGTTATTAATAGTAGGTACATATAGCATAATAAATAAAATTATATTTTAAGGATTTATCCGTGAGTATTTTAGCACATAAAAATTTATATTACCTATGCAAATAGGGTTTTTGTTGTAAGTATAATAAATATTATTTATTACAAATTGTGATGTTTTATATCTTTAATATATTTTATATCTTTAATAGGTGTACCTACATCTTTATATCTAAATGAACGACTATTTACGTGTGGTTAAACAGTAATTACGACTCGTTAGGTGTAGGTTTAGGTAGTGGGCGGCTGACCTGATCAAGGAAATACGTAAAGATATAGTAAACAATAGTAAAATATTGGCCTACACGTTTCCCTTATGGATAATGTTACTAAATTAAATAGGTAAGTAATTAGGCAAACCTGCCACCGTATATCTACAATCATCACCTATAAGCGACTACAACTAAATAGTTTATATTGGCCTACAGATATCAGTAGTATTTCTGGAGTAGTTAATTAAAAGCAGGGGTACACAAACAAATTAAAATATAGCGGTGCCCGGTTACTGGCAATAGGCGCACTCTCCCATGGTGTAGGTACACATACCGGCGAACTGTGATTGTGTTTGTGACATCTCTGTTTAATCCTTCATGGAATACTGGCGTGATGGTTAATTTTTTATGCAAGGTAGGTATGAATAACAATTGATAGGCAACATTGGCAGCCGCATACTTCGTATGAAAAGTAACCGTGCGAGAACTCTTACCTAGATATACATATTATTATAATAGATAACGTATTTAATGCTTAACATGGGTCTTCCACCTAACCTATATAGGTATCTTTTTGCCGTGATTAAGATTGAAATTTTAATACATTTGCAATACATAAGTTAGTATAATTACCTGGTAAATGTTTTACACCTACACTCTAAGGTAATTATTAGATATCTATCGACATTATGATAGACATGCATATTTTTCCTGGTTATTTCAGTTGATATAGTACCTATATTTAATTGAATCGTTATTATTTTAGAAAAATAATATAGTGCTTAATTTTTGTGTTAATTAGATATCGGACGACAGGAAAATTGCTTTACAGCATGCATCAAAGCATCATGCAAAAAACAAAAATCTATTTTTGAAGAATACGCTAAGACATTAAAATATGTTTTCATAAACACATTTTTAGTACGGAGGTACTTTGCAGACGTCGTCACTCGCTGCCTAATTAGTTTTGACGTCTGCATATTTTCATTATTATTCAGATGAAAACTTTTAGTGGTTTTTATTCTTACCTATACTTATGCTTTCAAAAAGAAGATTCGTTACTTTGTTTGAAAATATTTTATCATCCAGGCGATCCCTCATTGTATTTGTACATTACCCACATAGTCGTCATAAAACCGCTCTGTATTAAAGATGCAATAACGAGACACTTCTCAAATCTAGAATACGTATAGCGCTATACGCACTTGCGTGAGTAGAAGCGAGTGCGCCATGCGGTGGCAGGACAATGGCCCTGTGTGCGTGGTGCCGAGCTGCCGGCAGTGTCCGAGACACGCCGACGCCCGATTGGGCCCACATGCAGTCGTTCACGCTAACCCAATTATCGCGTAACGGAGACGATAAAGAAAAATAACAAACCCACGATTTCACCGACGTCTAATTATAGAGCGCTATTTGTGGGTGCGCGGGCGCAAGCGGCATAGCGTGGCCGCGATGTCAGGGCTATTCCTGGCCGTCAGCTGACGCTCCTGCGCCGTCGTCGCGCCGCGCACGCTCGTAAACACCACGCAACCTATTGACGTAAAATGCGAACAATCGAGTTTTCAGCAGGTGAATCACGGGATGAAAACGTCTCTGCGAGAATCGTTCTATAATTAACTTGACTGCTTTTGGTTTGGACTTCGGAGGCGGGTTCTATTTCGGAACGTTGCTTCTATATCGCTATCTATTTCTATCTCACTACTATTTGTTTCTAGATTATTAACGCTTTCGTGTTTTTGTGAAGAATCAGTCATATGACTTCGCATTTAACGATGCTGCGGGTTTTGTTTCTAGTAGGCAGGAATATGGATTCAACGAAATAGTCAAGATATTTGCTACAAACTACCTGACAAATTACCTACCTTTTTTGCTCTTTTGGGGTCGTGGAAATGACTGAACTTTCTGTTACCTTTTCACGCCTAAACCGCTCATAAGATTTTGATAAAATTTGGCAATGATAAATTAATCTTTTTTGTCCTTAGGCTATTTTTCCTTTATTAAATTTATTATATATTCATCCTTTAGGATGCAAACGAAACCACGGGCAAGAGAACGGGAAAGAGTTTTAAAAGTTGGTCGTTTTCATGATGTTAAGTAATAGAAAAATGGGCCGATATTTAAACATTTTCATCGTAAACCTACGTGATTCTGACTTCATCACGGGTCTCCTCTCGGAATGAGAGGGATAAGGCTATACTCCACCATGCTGGCTCGTGCGGGTTGGCTGACTTCATACGCCGTCGAGAAAAGGCATGCAGGATTTCTCACGATGTTTTCCTTTACTGTTTAATCGCGTGATAATTAGAAAAGTCAGACGTGCCTTAAATGGAACTCGAAGACCTTTGACTTAGCGGTTCAATAGTCAAATCACTAAGCTGACACTATTTACTTATTATTCTGACTTAGATATCATGGAACAAATTTTATGATAGATAACTGGCCGCCCACTGACGTCTAGTAGCGCCAACGGCCGCTTAAACTTATCATTGTCGTACTGACATCGAGTAAACACTTATGATATGAGTCGTAGTATTAGAAAGTTGTTCGACAATGAGTCGACCTACTGCTGCCGTTTGGCGAGCATGTGTGAACATAGGCTAATAATATCAGCTTCTGTTGCAAATGCAATTCTAGGTGACGATGCCACACCGCCGGCGACTATTAATATAAACTGTTACATTATCTTTCATTAGTCCTATTGATGAATCATGATTCTACGATGATTTGCTGTAGCATGCCAAATTATGCATGCTTTCAAATTAATGTTTGTTGCTGCTCTTGTGTAGGTAGGTAAACTTGTACTATAAAATTGTTGTGTACCTGACTATTAGGTACAGTACCTATTGTAAAAATAGCAAATCAATGTGTATTTCATTTTTCGCCGTTAATTTAACCTAGGTAATAATAATAAATATAATAATAAATTTTGTAGGTACCTACTTAATACGTGCCTAAGCTGAAAACTTGTTATAAACGATAATCAGAAATCACTTACAAAAATAGTTATTTATTTAATATCCGATATTGTTAATTATCTAATACTACCATGCTGTAGATGATGATGAGGAGATAGCCGTTAATATTATTAGTTGTGGTAGGTAATACTAATATGAAGCAAGTAGCTACAGAATTAATACTATGCTTTCGAGTAGGTACATGGGAGCGTCGTTTAAAGCGCCCACATAGGTTAGCACCTTCCACCTGTTGACCGATAACGCATGCTAAAATAGCGTGCAATGACGCGAGAGTAATGTGAGCAGTGAGCACTCGTCGTCATCACGACAAGATGAGCTGGTTTGCCGCGTCACGTCGCGCTCATGATTATAATTACGCTTCCATCGATCAACACTCGAGAATTCTAATCTCGTGCAAATTTATCAGCCTGCTGACGTACACAGACACCCTAAAGAGCGAAATGTTTATCTCGATACATTTATAGAACTGTGTAATCGTTGCTCGAACGTAATTTGTACGCATTTACGTAGTCACCACGTATGCGTTGTGCTTTATTATTACCATGATGTAACGTGTGATGCGTTAATATATTTTTAGAATGATATGGATTCGTATACTTACACCTTACCTACACCTATGTATGTACTAAACAGCCTAAACACTACACACTTGCCTATATGCTTTTCTATAAACTCGACTTTCAAATATTTTCTTAGGTAAAATTTACGAAGCCTACCTCATTATCATCCTTCTGCCCTAATGCTAATTTACTTGTCTTTTTCTTCCACACATCTCCAGCCATTACCTAGATCTTATTATTTCCTTATTCTTTCCTTTGTAACCATATCATCTGTCACACAGTTCATCTGTCTTGTCTTTACTTCACATTCATTCTCAAAACCTTCCTGGTAATTATGCTCTTCACTCCTCCTAACAATGCCTACCTTTACATGAAATAATTTCAGAAGATTCTAGAAACTGTTCCTAATTCAACATTTTGTCGGATGTTGACCTTTTTTATTACTGCTTGAAATAATTTTGATAGATAGGTAAATAACTTTAGTTAGTCTAAAAATAAGCAGTGATAGCCTAGTGGTATGACCATTGGACTGCCAAGTCGAAGGTCTCGAGTTCGAACCCAAGGCACGCACCTCTGACTTTTCGAATTCATGTGCGTATTAATAATTAATTATCACTCCCTTAAACGGTGAAGGAAAACATCGTGAGGAAACCTGCATAGCTTACAGATTTTTCTCGACGGTTTGTGAAGTCTGCCAACCCGCACTAGGCCAGCGTGGTGGACTATAGCCTAATCCCCCTCAATATGAGAGGAGACCCGTGTCCAGCAGTGGGACAGTTGGGTTGATGATGAGTCTAAAAATTCGTTCCTCTTTTATAACGTGAATGTAAAGGCAGTTCTGAAAATATGAATAGCGTAGTGAGTAGCTGGAAACTTGGGGGGTTGCGGTGTTGACGTCACGACCCCTGATCACGCCCCGCCCCGCCCCGTGTTGCGGGAATTATCAGAGTGACGCACGACACTTATGCCTTACTTTTATTTTCCGATAAATAACTCGAGTGTAGATCAGCTTTAGGATCTAAAACAAGTGTTATACCTATCATACTTATAACCTATGATGATCCCCAATGATCTAATTGGTCGCGGGCGCTGCTACTGAACGTCAATTCCTATATGGCATTCTCAGTAGCAGTTTGCACTTTGGATTTATAGGATATACTTATATTATTCTTTATGAGTGTATTACATGGCACCTAAATAATACCGGCGTACTGTGGGTGTACATCAGGACACCTCTGCTTAACCCCCCGGGGATTGGATTGAACAAATGGTTCTTACGATAATTGTTAAAGCTAAATGTTATTTTATTATTATTTTGTTACTAGTTTTGTTAAAGCAAAGAAAAGGAAATGTATGCAATCTGACACTATAAAGAATTCCTAGGAAATTTTACATATAATACCTAAAACCAACAACGGAAATATGTTAAAATCGTTTATTAAATATCGGTTAGGTTTGTTTAGAACTGTGACTACAAAACGGTAAATTGGCTCGGAATTGTCATCCTAGATTTCCCAAACGTTTTTCTTAAATTATTAAGTATGTAATTCTAAATCGCTGTCCACACTTGATTACATAATTATGGCACGGAAACCATTTAGCGAGATGGAGTGAGCTATGCTAAGTATCATGAAGTTCCGTAGAGGAACGAAACGTTAGGTTAGGAAAGTTGCAGTAACAGTGGCACATAGCTTGTAGATTTTATGAATGAAAATAGCATGGTAGCTGCAACCAGATGCGACATGGGCAGAAGACCTAGTTGAGACGGTAGTTTAAAATGCGAACCCACTGCTAGCGAATAATATGCCTAACTGTAATAGCAACATGGTTTCGAATAATAATTCAAATATCTGTCAGTTCCGAAGCAGTAGAGATAAGGCAAGAGTCTAAATATGCGAGTGTTAATATTATCAATTTGACGTCATTGCATAAGAATTCACAAATGACAAAAAACAGCGGAAGGCTGTATTGCTAGCGTGCGTCAACCGACCACCTGTTGATCGACCGCCAATATTGCCCTTGTGCGGTAACCTCTGCCGGGGCCGCGCAGCGCTGGGCCCGCAATCGATATCAATGACGTACGTCCTCATTCATGAATAGGGAGGCACCTCATCCCACTACGCCATTTCCCCACCTTCCCCACACTACCGATTCCTGTGAACTCGTGGTAACTTCATGAATGGCGCGCACACGTATAAGTAAATTCTGCAACTTGTGGTCGATGTCATTATAATTAAAAGTCATCTGTATTGTTTAATTAAGAAAATAATAGTGCCTACCTATCTGGTTAGTCGTTAGGTATGGCGATAGGGTAAATATTGTGTGCACTTGTAGCGTAAACAAAGTTCATTCATGTACCTACCTAAGTTTGATTGCTTGAGAAGTAGTTTGTTTATACTGTGGGATTTTATGTTATGTGTCAACATATTGTGTGTGAGATGGTGGGTGATGCTGATGTTGGGATGTGCGCGGCGGCGGCGTGGGCGTGCGCAGATTTGACACGCGCGCGCGACACTTGCATTCGCAATCAGTGCACTTGCACACAATGCCATGGAGATTCCCCTCATCTTATTGTTATCTCAAGTAAATAAAACGTAGAGATATATTGGGTTATGGAATTAGTCTTTAAGAGTGCTATTGTGCAGAGTTCGTATCTACTCTATTCAAATAGTAGGTACACATTATAAATATATTTATAGATATAAGCTCTAGTTTTTTTGTACTTATTAGATACGTTTCTGGAGCTGAATGAAGCACACAGGATTACAGATTAAAACACTAACTAACCAGGTAGGTACAGGTTGAAGTTGAATAAGTATAGGTAGGTCGAAATTTAAGAAATATTTATAATATCACCTTACTATACACATTTGTAGACCTTCACATTATACATTATAATAAGGAATAATTTAATTTTTATTGACACGCGACTCATGTGATCTCGATGTGCGTGTTCAGCAGTAATGTAATCAACGGTGCGCACGCGTCTCTTATTTACGGCGGATTACGCGCGCAATCAACTCACGCGCGCCGAAAGAATACGAACCAAACTGTCTCTGCCTGCCAGTATATGACAAAAACTAAAAAGAACATTTGTGTAGTTTGTTACTTTTTGATTTCATGCAGTATTGTAAATAAGAATGCAACACTCAGGTAGTGTTTGTTTTTCCTTGAGGGTGTAAAAAAACATTTTTTTCTTAGAATGTATAGATATGCTTGCCCAAGCGTCAGAGAACTGTCGAAGACTAAAGGCACTTTAGCTCCCTTTCCAAATAAAGGTTAATAACTTGGAAATCTTAATTGAGACATTAGGTATTTTATAAAAATCTTATAAATGTTTCCGACGAAAAAATAATAAAACTTTTTTAATAATTTATTATAATAAGAATAATCTAATAATAAAAACAAAGACCTTAAGGTCCATACCGTTAGTCCATTAGGTACGTATAACTATGTATAACTAATTTATTTTATTTTATTATTTAGGTACTTTGCCTATTATTTTAATGGACCTCCAACGAAAATACCTGCATAATTTATATGGTGTAAGTACATATTTATATAAGCTGTTCTAACATCTATGAAGTGAAAACTAAACGTAATTTAATTTAAATAAAACTTAAAAATTTACCTAATAAAAGTTAACAGCATTGACAATATAGTCGACATATTATTTATAATAAGGGCTATCTTAAACTATGTACAGAATAAATAATGTAACATTAAAGGTTGTTTACATAACATGTGAATCAAGGGATTATACAATAATAGTAAGTTCCGTTTTCAGTTGATTGCACCGGTGAGCGGCGGCCTTCCGTGTGGCCGTGGCAATGGCAGTCGCATCGATTTCCTCTTCTCGTCAAGAGCAGCGTCCGACCGTGGCTGGGGGCAGTACGGTACTAACTGCGATCGATGCCTCGTCCTTGAACCTGCTTCCTTGAACTACGCATGCGTTGTTAAATGTCGGACGTCATCTCGTGGCCATGGCCACGAAACACGTGTCATGCCACCCTACCCCTGCTCTTGCCGCCACCTTCGCCATTCATCCCGACTCTTGCGGCGGTACCTTTACTCAGCTGGCGGCTTGGCTTATTCATGCTCAACTCTGGCATTTCTTATCGATTCTGACCTTTTTAGTACAACTTGTTGAGTTGAGTTTGTTGTTTTAAGAAATAACACAGATGTTCAGCCTACAAGAAATTTTAGTCGGCTTAGCTTTTGTTACCTTTGACATTATTGTACTAAATGTGTAGGAGCAGTGATTTGATTACTATCGTTCCATAACCTCAAGTAGTCGAAACGATATATTAACGTGTAACAGTATGGTTACAATATGTGTGTGCATGGGTGTTAGTCGAGTACGGGTCGGCGTTGCATGGCGACATTGAGAACAAGTTCGCGACCACGCAGGGCTACGTATGAATGAAATTGCCGTGGGCGGCACGCGGCGAGCGTGGCCCATTCATTCATTAGCTCGGAGGCCATTCCTCATGAATAATACCATAACAAAAACTATCAATAGTGTTAACTTTTCTGTGTGCTGCAATATTAAGTAGGTATATCACCTGATTGTGTTGTGTAAGGTGTGTAGGTAGGTTTAAGGTGTAGATAAGGTGCTTCATTTGAAGACTATTGTAAATACCAGAGCTGTTAAAACTGAACTTCAATAATTTGATGATAGTATGTTGTTGTAATAGTTTACATTCAGTCTACTATGCGATTATGAAAATTGAAAAGTAAAACGACGTGTTTGACGTGGAAGTGGTGGTAGGTACCTATCTAAGCGGCTCATGAACAAGGTTTTATTCAGTAAAAGGAGTTGTGGCGTAGGAGTCAAGGTAAGGTCTGCAAGTTTGAAACTGGCGCGGATTAGAACCATTGTTCCCGCCAACACACAACAGAGCCAGTGCCGTCGGCGTCTTAGGAACGTCTTTGACTCATTCTGAGGTATTTATTATTTTTTGTCGACTTAGCGGCATTTATAACAAAATTGACTTGTTATGATTAGATTTTGGCGAAGCCACCTACACGCCTGTTTTGCAGGTTCATAGGAAGTTTGAGTTTGTTAACTTTTTGTTCTAAAGAACAACCTACCTACCTAAAGTATTATACAATACTAAAGTAAGTATCCAAAATTTGAAAATGTATTCAATCTTTCTGCAAATTATTCCCGAGTGCCTAATTACAAAAAAAGATAAAGAGATAGCCAGTATTCAGTGTTAATAAGCGGTTGACCCACAAATGCTTTAGTAGTAGGTATCTACCTGTCTAAGATATACCATCAATTTTGATATATGAAACCAACTTGAAGAGAAATGTATAATATAATAATAATATTTTTGGGACATTTTACACAACACCATCTAGTCCCAAACTAAGCAGAGCTTGTACTATGGGTACTAGACAATGGATATAATACTTATATACTTTTTTTTTGTAAATACATACTTATAAACACCCAGACAAACACAAATACTCATGTTTTATCCACACAATGTGTCTTGTGGGAATCGAACCCACGACCCCATGATCAGCAGTCGAACTCGAACCGCTAGACCACAGAGGTCGTCGAATAGTATAGCCTGAATACCTACCTAATGGATCATCATAATCATCACGGATCATTTGCCATCTGAGGAGGCGGCGGGGTAAGACGGACTCGTACCAACTAAAAACTGCACTTGCCTTAGTTTGCCCTATAGTCATGGCCATGAGATCCGTTAAATTCGCCAGGACCATTTCAAAGCGTCAGCAAGCCTGCCTTTAGGTTTGTTCTGGATGGCTAAAAAGACCACATTCTGAAATTAATTCTTATTTAGAACCCATAGTCGCTCAGCATTTATTTTATGTCAATCAATAGGTATAGTGATTCATAAAATTTGGCCATTTTGCCTTCGGGCACCAACAACTATAATATTCAGACGGATCCGTAAAGGGTTGTTTTTCCTTCTTTTTATGTCTCATAAGTAACTATTTCTAAATTGTATGTCGTTTTTATAAAACTGCGTGTTACAAATAAACAAATCTAAAATTAAACCGTAAGACATTTTATAATAAATCGTCATAAGATAGGTACTTACTTAGGTACCTAGAACTGTGACTAAAGTTTGTTTGTCATGATGTAAATTTTATTAATGGTGAGCTATATCGGGCAAGGCAATTAAAACTGAACATAAGTCGGTAATAGTGACCGGTCTTGACCTAACTCGGTGCTCGCTTTTGGAATTGTAATTAAGAACCGAGAACCTGCCTTGAATACGATCAATTGTTGCTTCTAAGTTGTCATCGCCATTCTAAGTATTACAATTGATTTTATTTGCGACGTTTCAAAGACAATTTAAGGATGGTAAATATTAGCAAAACACAGGTTTGAGTCCTGCTTGAGACCGAATTTTTCTTTAGCTAAAATGGCTCCATACATCTTTTAAAGATAGAAAAGATACAAAAGCATATTATTTAAAACTAAACTCAGCAGGTTGTTTAGCATTTCGAGATAATGTCAACTTCCTTATTTTTGAGGTGCGGAAAGTCTCCAAGAATCGTCTGTCACCTGCAGTAGCGGCAGGGTATCTCTGACTCGTACCATCTTCCCTTGCCCTATTGTCATGGCCATGGGATTCTTGCACTGCGACCATGACAGGCATTTCAGCTTGCTGATAACTTATTGCAAAGTGTAACTTAGTAAGTATTGATCTAGCAGTAACCTATACATAAAAATACATTTTTCAAACATATATCAAACAAAGTTTAGGTATGCCACTCTATTTTCATTTAAGAGCACAGCTCTTGTCGGTGGATCAATCGCCATTATTCTCTATTGTCTACTTTCTGTTTTTTTTGATACGACTTACCACTTTTTCCGTTTCCCTATACAGCTCTAGAATACAGATTTATAGTTGTACCTTCACAGTTTTCATTCCGTATATCAATTTAATCTCCTGATCGGGAACACAGAACCTTAGTAATGCGTATTGACATTACGTATTTGTTTGTTTGAAGCCCGACGTTTTCATAACTAGTTAATGTTGCTATCTATTATGGCTCATTTAATCATGACGGTGTTAGTTAATATAAGTGGAAGTTGCGCACGCGCCGGTCGGTTGGGTGTGCGGTGCGCGGTTGCGCGTTGTGGCCGGGGCAGACGTGCGCGCAGACTCTCGCACCGGGACGCTAATTAGATAAACGAGCCGTGTGGCGGGGTCCCGACCGCAATTACGAGTTGCGCTGCAACCCGTAAATAATCAACGATATAGGACGCCACTTGTCTGACTCACTTATGTCGGTCACCAATTACAATTATCTACTGGACAGTTAGTTCTCTGTGAACTGCGGCCTGAGAATCATTTTTAACCGACTTCTTAAAAGGAGCTCTTTTCAATTGAACTACGACGGCGATTATAGCCTATTCCGTCTCATTATGGAAGAGGAGACCCGTGCCCAGCAGTGGGACAGTATAGTTATCTAATATTTTATCTAATCTGGCTCTATACGAATTTGGTTAGTGTCTGGCTAGTTGATGTAGCTGGCGGTTCCTTATTTAATTTATAATGTATACTTAGGTTAATTTATAATCATAAATATATATCTTGGGCTCTTCTTCTTCTACATTATTAATGAACCTTATTGGTTTAGCTCCTTTTTATTAAACAGTGATCTTCACAATCAATCCGTGTTACTTTGACAGCTTCCATCATCGTAATTATGTCAATTTATTGTAGACATTCCTGTATCAGCAGTCAATGCGGATGAAATAGTTACATTACGCGGTTGTTGTAATCTAAAATAAGTTACCACCGGCCAACGTGACTGATTTTCTATTGAGGTTTTTTACAGTCACACTATGATACCATTTTTTGTAATAGCTATTTACTATTTTTGGTAACATTTTATGTAAGTACATTACGGGGCTACAGTCTTCAAAAATCAAAATAAGAAATTTGACTCAGTCCTTGTGCTTGGTTATTTTCGGTAAAATACTTGATATTTATAATTTGGCAGTTTTTTGTCCTATCACGGCTGCCACTGCTGGTACTGGGTAGGGTAAGCAATCGAAAGATATATATCTAAACAAAATATTTATCTACTTATAAGCACCATGTTCAAGTTCACAACATATCGTGAAACAGAAGTATTACAAACAATTATATTATTATCTTATTTTTACTTTTAATCCAACGAAATAATTTCTAATTCTAATTTCATTGCTTGCCTACCAGACTATCCTTGACTAGACTTCCTATATCTCATTTAAACCACTAAGTAATTATTACATAATATAACTGCCTCGTTAGTCTAGTGGACAGCGGTCCTAAGCGCGACTGCCAGATACGCTAGAGGTCCTCGAGGTAACTCGGAGTTTGCATTTGTGCCCGGTTAATGGCTCTCTCCCTATTATTTGGGATAAACATACCGGGGAACTTTTGGGTGGACATTGATATACCTCTGCCTAACCCGTCAAGGAATACAGGCGTGACGGTATGTTAATTATTACGTATTTTCTTATAGGTACTACTATCATTATCAAAAATATCTATAGGATTGCACCTAAGTCCCATATTTGATATTTATCTACGGGGGCTTTATTATTTATTATTTAGTTCGTACCGAAGTTTTGTCCTACATTCCAAAAAATTTTTCGTTTGTCCCATATCACTATTGAATTTGTATTTCGTCCCAAATTACAAGTACTTTAAAAGTATAGTCAACAAAAAAAATACACTACATATTTGAAAATGTTATTTTATTTACTATAAGGAAAGCTTACAGACTACTATGTAACATTAATAACTAGCATAAATTTTCGCTATTTACAAGCTTCCACAAATTAAATATCTAATGTTATCTTATTATCTAAGTTGACAAATAAACATAATAGTAACATTAATTGGCTTCAACCCTCATATCTAAGTAGTATTGAAGTTATGTTGAGCAAATCGAGGCATGTATTTTGGGCCAGTGATATTTTAACCATGGTGATAAATTTGATGTTATCTTAATCACCTAAATCGCCAAACTAACACCAACTTGTCTTATCTACAAAATAAATATCTCCAGAAAACAGGATTCAACTGTTAAGCTTTAATTTGTGTTATTCTCGAGCAGTATTTTGTAATACACGGAAGTCTGCAAAAGCATTCGGCGCTCCTAATGAGTTTCTAAGACTGATGACATGTCATTTCGCGGAAGCAAACAGCACTTTGCGTTATAATAATTTACTCGTGACAAGGTCACTTTTAAGAATACTGCCGTTGCAGCATTGTGGCAGTTCATTTGTCCAGTATTCATCAACGGTCATGGTCTTGTCGACCAATTAGGGTATCCGCATTTTTTTTCTGTTAAGCCGTTTATTACATTAGTCTTCCTTTGGGAAGTGAGACGATGAGTCAAGTCCGAGGGTACGCGTCCGACATGATGACAATTAGTTGTGAGTGCATTAAACTAATCACAGGGAGGCCAAGTTAATTATAAGAGTTTTTGTGTCTTAGCTCCATGACAGGTAGAATTTAGGTTATTAAAATAAATCAACGTATTAGTCCAAGTTCATAGTTTTTAATATAGTTCGTTGTTGTTTATAGTTATAGATATTACTTGCTTCATTACTCTAGTGGTTGTACATGAAACTGCTGCCCTAAGGGTTCGGTTCCCGCGTCGATGGGTGTTATTAGGTATTTCTAAATCTATTCTTAGTACCAACTCGGAGTTTGGATTTGTGCCCGGTTAAATGTAAAATGACAATAGGCTTACTCCCATGGAACCTAAACATACCGGTAAACTGTGGGTGTACTTACATTACTAGGTACACCTCTGCCTAACCATTCGGTGAATACAGGCGTGATGGTATAATATGTTATTTTGATAGATATTAGTTAGATACTTATATCAGAAAAGAACAGATAGGAGCTATTTATATGACAAAAACAAACACACATTATTTAATGCAAATCATATTTAAGTAGCTATGTACCTAATATAAATGTTTTTAAACACCAAAAAACCAATACACCCAGTCTTGTGTAAAAGTTGTAAGTGTTAAATAGTATTTATTTATCCATGAAAACTTCACTACAAGAGCGTGTCGCGTGCAACTGTTTTAGTTTAGAAAAATAGGGCGATTGCACAAAACTTAAAACGTAGACAAACATTGGCTCATATCCAGTTTTACAACACCGATACTATTAAACTGTCGTCCTCTAGTTTAAAAAAAATTGAATATATAACGCGAGAGATAATCACTGCTAACAACACTTATTAGTTGTATTTACCGTTATTTATAGAGCATTAATGTTGCACGTGGTTTCACTCCTCAAGGTAGCCATGTCCTTCTCCAAGGTCTAATCTATCTCTGTATCGAATTTCACCAAAATCGTTTAATAATAATATTAGTAGTGTCATAGATATAGAGAGGTGTTCTAATTTTTTTAATACAAGTCCGTAATTGGAATAGGCTTTTTTGTTAGGTTGGGCTGTTGGGCACAGTTAATACTACTAATATTATAAATGTGAAAGTTAGTGAGGATGGATGGGTGGATGTTTGTTACTCTTTCACGCTAAAACTACTGAACTCTACAGTATTATTATTTATACCTACATCAGACTACCATATAGGCTAACATATAACGATTTTGAGTTAACTAGCCAAATTACAATGATAATTAAAAGTAACTTTTCCAGGCGGACGAAGACGCGGGCAGAAGCTAGTTAATAATAATAATAGTCCGGGAGTCCACGAGTTTAATAGTCCAGTCTTCGGAGAACTTTAATAACTTAACCGGACTTGGTGGCGAGGTACCGTATGTCTCCAGAAAGGAATTTGAATAGGCTTTCCGAAGCGCGGATATTGATCTGAACGTGTTATTTTGACGTTAATTATTTCACTAATATTAATGGGATGCCACATGTCTGAATCACTACAGCGTAGGATTCCTCTTCCCCTTATTATAATTTATACTTGGTATTTACGAATACTTACTGTGCCATGATTACACCAGTAGTTACAGTATTAGTATCAAGTTTTAACTGCTGCTCATCCTGGTTTCGTCAAATAATAAAACCACTGGCTAGTTTAGTTTATTACGACACGTAACCGGGACGCAAATCTCGCGCTCACAGGAATTTCATACAAGATTATAATCAAGGCGACGCGACGGTGCGTGTGTTGTTGTTCGTCTTGAGACATTCTGCAAACATTAGAAGAATTCGGCATTTTCTACAGCTATAAGAACATTTTTGTTAATTTCGCAACCGCTCCACATTCTGAAGCTTTGCCAAATTGTATAATACCCGCCGGTTCCTCACAACAACAGTTACATAAAAATATATTATGTATAATTATTTAAAATAAATTTAATACAGACCAATATTTTTTTTAATATACCTTATCTTGTTACTGACCTATATCAGTTTGCCAACATTTTCCAACTTTTAGGTAATATCCGCCAGTTTTTGATAAAGTGTAAAATAATTGAATTAAGTACATACCAATACGCCTGTACCTATTCTCTGATAGGCAGATGTATACTAATATAACCCACAACTCGCAGGTGTGTTTAGGTCCTATGTCTCAAACTCCAAGCTACTGAGAATTTAATATTAGTGAAATAATTAAAGAATATACCTCAGGCTAAGATTATATGACTGACTTAGAATAGAAATACGGCTATTGTCAACTTCCGGCCTGAGATAAAGCAGATTGCAAACCAACGTAGGTAAGTATATTTTACATCGTTTGTGATTTCCAGAAGCTGTTTGGCTACACGTGATATGAATTTCTTATAGACAAGTGTGTGACTCAGTGCTTTACCTGACATTTTTTCCACCCATTAAACCTACTTACTCACGTTTAAACGTACATGTTTGAGATTTAGAGGCAGATTGTCGACAAAGAAGGTAGATATCGTTTTATCGGAACACTAATTACGTGTACTAAAAACAATGTTTTATAGTCGCAGTCAATCGTTCGAATCGAAGTCAACTGAGTCAGCTGTAATCGATACAGTGTAATTGCAGAGCATGTATCGAGTGAGACAATGACGTTGGACGGTCGGACACAGATCGTATCGTATGCAACTACGCAGTTACACGAGTTTAAGTAATTGCGGGAACGGGCATTGTTAACCGGTCGACGCAAATTGGGCATTAGCGATAATTTATTGACTTTGAAATAAACTTGCATTGTCGTGGCACTGTTTGAATATGTATTGAGTGGGCTTGGCGCACGGCGATGGTCCTTAATGATAGCAATTGTTCTCCATCATTGGGCACAGGTGCGCGTGCACCAACTATCAGCTGGAGGGAAACTTGCCGATCAGTGTCGAATACCTACCTGACACTCCTCACAAATGCAATCGTTGTTGTACTTGTTAAACGTTTTACAACTTGCCTAGACTGATCCAGATTGTGGCAAAGCTTTATGTCCACTTTCTATCCAAGAACTGGCTGCTAATTAAGGAATATATAAAGCAAAACATTATACCGCGGATTTACGAGAAAATCTTGAAAAATATTGTGGAGGGTTGCCGATGTAAAAAATATAATTAACTATTTTGCATTTAAGTATGAAATTTCAATTTCATTGAAAACTTTGCTAAGTACTTATTATGCGTTTTGTTGACTAATGGAACTACATGTGTTGCATAAGACTGAAGTAAAAACTTGGCAGTGAAGGTATTCTGATTCATAGAGAAACTATCAACAGCGTCTAAGTTTGGTGTTTACATTAAAGAGATACATCAGAAATATCACTTATAATACGACTAGTAGCGATCTGTTTAAACTTCTGTATAATGTGGTATAATTTCGGCGAGATTCTTTTAAACATTTCCGTCATGTAGTTATCATCATGAATCAAAATGATGGGCTCGCCGCTGCTCGCGTGGTCGTCGGCGTTTCGGTGTAGCAAAGCAGATCATTTAGAAGCGCGGATAGAGGCTCGCATTTGTCTAGTAAAGGCTAGATTGTCAATTTATGTGTGGTGACGTGAGACGGCGCGGGTCGACACAAAAGCACGTGCGTGCCCCCGTGGCATCGCGGGCCGCTCAAAGCGAGTGCACCGGCTATCGCGCATCTGGGAACGTCCAGAGAGGTGTAATGCCCTCATGTGGGCACCTCTGACAAGCCGCCGCCGCCGCCGCTTCCGATGTGACGCGCTCCGCGTGGGACGCACTTTTTTGACAGTATCAGGACGGATTACAAGGAGCTCTTATGTCGAGTGATAGCATCGTTAAAGGCGCCATGTAAGTATGGGTGCTTCACATTCTGGTTACTAGAGTGCTATGATTGTATGATTTTTTTGTAAAAATGCGAATAAATAATGTTGCTTTGTATAGTATTGCCAACATTTTCATAATGGACTTTCGGCTGCGAAATTTTCAAAATTCCATAGTAACGCGGGTTGAGTTTTTATTGACTGCACCAGAATTTAATATTCTTATGCCCTGCTCGTGTCACTGCTGAATTGGGAATTCCGCCGCCTAACCATATAATGGCCCCAGTAAGTGGCACGCATGTTCGCCACGCGCCCGCTTGGATTAGGATGCGAGGCAAGCCCTAGCCGATTAAAGGGCTCCAGCGATTGCTGGATCACAACCTGTCATGATCGTGGCGAATTTCACAGATTCCATGATTTTGACAATATAGGTATTTGAAGAGTGGGCTATATAGCCCACTCTCCAATACTATATAATAATATATATAAAAATATAATACTCCAATGTTAGTGTTTGCTAGCCTGCCATCACGCCTGTATTACCTACCCTATGGGTTATGCAGAGGTGTACCAGTGTACACCGACAGTTCGTTGGTATGTTTATGTCCCATGTATTAGGGGGCGAGCCTATTTTCATTAACCAGCCACAAATCTAAACTCCGAGCCGTTACTGAGAATTTCATAGTAAATCACAATAACATTGCTCGAACTGGGATTCGAACCTAGCGCTTCTAGCAGTTGCGCTTAGAACATCTAGAACAGCGAGGCAGTTGGTAGTAGATGATGCATGAGTTTTTTTAGTTCGGGAAATTCTTATAAAGTTCCATGAGGATTTTCATAGAGAAAAACCTTCTTTTCTACTATAGAAAACTCCATGCTCTCGTAACATTGCTTAAGCATTAAGTGTTTGTCTTGTCAATTTCACTGTCTATTTAGGTATGTTTAAAATTTTGCCATTAAGTATGTATCTGTAACGGGCAATTTGATAAGTCCGGGCACTATTAATAATGGCAGGTCTGTATTCATTATGCCCGACTCAATTAGGCAATGTGATTAAAACAGCATGATTAATCACTTTTCCCGGCCATTATGAATAATGCCCACCCTATCTTGGGCAAAGTAATAAATAGGTGGTGTTTTTGTTTATTAAATGGAAGTGAAAGTTGGGTATGGCAGAAGAAACATGAAAGTAGAATAAATGCTGTAGAAATGCGTTCTCTGCGAAGTATGTGCGGTGTAACTCGGAATGACAGATTGAGAAATAGTGTGATAAGAGAACGTTGCGGCTTAAAAGACGATGTAGTGACGAGAATTGAGAAGAATATGCTGAGATGGTTTGGGCATGTCGAGAGAATGGATGAAAGGCGACTAACAAAAAGGATTTATATGGCGAATGTCAGTGGAACCGCCGAAAGGGGACGCCCTAGAAAAACTTATACCGACCTTATTGGTGAGGTTCTTCAAAAAGGTCAGGTGCGTAGTACTCGCAACCAGCGTGTATGTATGACAAGATGTATGAATGTGGTCGAAGCGAAAGAAGTATGCAAGAATCGTAGCAAGTGGCGTTCTTTAGTTTCTGCCTACCCCTATGGGAAAAAGGCGTGAGTGCATGTTATGTTATGTTGTAAATGAAAAAAAAAAACCTTACAACCTAACCTGGCCTAAGTACGACTTTTTAATTTTATTTAGTTTTTATAATTCCTTGCATATTGGAGCTCAACTAATATAAATGACCACAACGCGTTGTGAGCTGTTTTTGGTCCTTGAGCGTTACTTATGTACAAAATACTAGATGAAGTCTGTTTTCTTTTTTTTTTAAATGTTAACACCCCTGTGCCCCACATTTATTACATTGCTTGTCTATAAGTAGGGAATTATTCATACTGCCCGGTCCAAGTGATAAAATTAAAGCTATCTCAAACACTGACTTATTACATGAAATTAATTAAATGAAGTGTTTACTAACATAGGCTAAGTTTCTATTGTACTAACACTTTTTGTAATATTATTATATATGTTAGTCTTTAAGGTATGTATTTATGGGCCATAGTAGCCTGAGAATAAAGGATTTATTATTATCTCCTTTATTTGTCTATAAACTTACTAATTACATTTTTAAATATTTTTATAAAATAAAAAAAGACAAAAACATTTAAAAATATAAAAAATAGAGGCCCACTGGTATCGGGAGCAGGGTCCAAGCTACCGGTGGTTAGGGCCCCAGAGACAGGAACCTCCTCACAATACGTGCCGTATCAAGGAGTACTGCCTTCTGAATCAGGCCCTTAACCCAGCCACCCAGCTCGAGCCTCCTGAGGTGTTGGTCGAGGCTCTTGGCGATAAGTCCATTGACCGTAACGACTATCGGTACAATGATGGCCGAGTCCACATCCCACATGGCGACCACCTCGCGAGCTAAGTTGAGATATTTTAACTGTTTCTCTTTCTCAGCCTTCACGAGGTTCTCGTCATGCGGGATGGTGACATCGATAATCATTGTGCGGCGCGCTGATCGATCTATTACCACTATATCAGGCTTATTGGCTACAATAGTCCTGTCAGTGATAACAGATCGATCCCAGTACAACGTGACATGGTCATTCTCGAGAACTGGGTCGGGCGCATACCTGTAATACGGTACCTCAGAATCCACAAGGCCGTATTTTAAAGCAAGTTGCTGGTGGATAATCCTGGCCACTTGGTTATGCCTGTGCAAATACTCGCCGTTAGCCAGACGAGAACACCCAGAAGTAATATGCCTGATAGACTCACCGGGACAATGGCATGCCCGACATATGTCGATCGTCCCGTCTTTCATGATATACTTCCGGTAGTTGTTCGTCAGTATAACTTCATCCATAATTGCACAGACAAAACCTTCGGTTTCCCCAAAGAGGTCACCGAAACGCAGCCAGGCTACGGACGCTACTTGGTCTACATCGGGCCCATGTAGGGCCCGGAAAAAGCGTCCGTGTAGCTCCTTGCTCTGCCATACTTCCTTGCGGTCGTTGGTACTAAGCACCACGGGTTTGCGCCAGTTCTCTTTAGCCAAAGATAGCGGGGTGAGTCCATTGTCCACTGCGACCACATCTCGGTGCATACCCACGTCAGCCTTGAGAAAATATTCTCTGAGACTGCACACCTCGCGGTTGTGGAGGGTCTTAGCATTCAAAAAACCTCGACCCCCGCATTTCCGTGGGATGTACAGCCTCATGACAGACGAACGTGGGTGATGCATCCGGTTTGCGGTCAACAGCGACCGGACTCTCCTATCTAAGGCGTCCAACTCCGTCTGGGTCCACTTGAGTATGCCAAAGGAGTACATCAGGACCGGCATGACCCAACCGTTAAAGGCGCGCACCTTGTTGCCGCCTGACAGAGAACTATTAAGTACCTTTTTCAGGCGGCCGAAGAAGCGCTCCTGTAACGCTTGTTTCATGTCAGTCCCGTTAATGCCTAACCCTTCTGACATACCCAGGTATTTGTAGGTATCAGTTGCGGAGAGTGATCTCAGGTTTATAGAATCTGAGAGTTGTAGTCCCTCAGATTCCACAACCCCGCCCCGCCTTACATGCATGACCGCACATTTATCTACACCAAATTCCATCCTGATGGAATTACTAAAAGTTTCAGTTGCCTTTAGTAACTCCATCAGTTGCAATTTGGTGGAGGCAAACAGTTTTAAATCATCCATATAAAGCAGGTGGGATATTACCTGACTCCCTCTCCGCAACGGATAGCCCAGCCCTGTACCCTCCAGCAGGGTGCTGAGGGGGTTCAGGGCTAAACAAAACCATAGTGGACTCAGACTGTCGCCCTGGAATATTCCCCGCTTAATCTCAATAGGTTCGTCGTTCCCCTGAATTTGCCTACATCCTGGATAGCGAAGGACAGTTCTCCACTGCCCCATACATGACACCAGGAAGGTGCGTAAAGTTGTATCTATTTTATACAACTCCAGCACCTTCATGAGCCATGTATGCGGCACCGAGTCGTAGGCCTTCTTATAATCTATCCAACATGTCGACAGATTCTTTCGGGATCTACGGACCTGTTGGCTTATGGCCATGTCGATGAGGAGAAGCTCCTTGGTGCCGCGGGACCCATTCCTACATCCATTTTGAGAGGCTGCCATAATAGAATTTTCTTCTATGTGACAGTTGATTTTTGCTCTCAAAACGGATGTAAGAAGTTTATAGACCGTCGGTAAACATGTGATCGGTCTATAATTTTTTGGTTCCGCGGCATCACCTGACTTATGGAGCAGGTGGGTGATTCCCGTTGTAAGGAACTGTGGTAGCGACCCAGACTCTAAGGCCGACTGGAATTGCGATGCCAAGCACGCGTGTGAGCTTTGTAGCCATTTAAGCCAGAAATTGTGCAGTCCGTCCGGCCCCGGTGATTTCCAGTTCGGTACCGAGCGGGCTGCACTGGCTACATCTGAGGCAGTTATTACAACTGCCTCCATCTCTGGTATGGCGTCACACACGCGCTCAACATCGCGCATCCATTCAGCCTCAGTGTGGCAGACGGGCACCGACCAGATGTTGCGCCAGAATGTACTAGTGGCATCATCATCCGGGCGGTGTCCGTCAACCACAGTTTGGTCAGGTCGCTCCCAAGTTCTATACACCCACGTTTGATCGCTCTGGAACATGCGATTCTGGGTATACCGCTCAACCCGTCGCTTATACCTTCGTATACGGCTTGCCCATGCACATATTTTCTGCTTCAGGAAGTCAATGCGCTCTGTGACACAGGGCATATATTCTTGAGGACTGATTCCAGTCCCCGAGAATGCCCGCCTCACAAAGCGCATGACTCTAGGTCGAGTATTTCCCTCCCTGAAGCAGTATAGTTTGCCGATGAGCACCCTGGTCCCCTCGATACGCTGCTCGATCCTGCGCTGCCAGGCTGGAACGGCGGATTTTTGTCGTGTTGCATTGTCACATTTTGGAAATGTGACATTTGCTACACGACACGCCGCAATAGCCGCACAGTACAGGATCGAGTGAGTATCGAAGAGATCTTCGCTGCTTTCAAAGTAACTATCAAGCAGCGAATCCAGGGCACACACCAACGCCCAATTCCTTCTATGCATAGGCAAGCGAGGTAGACGAGGCCTAAGTTCAGGGGGGGGCAGTTCTAAAGTCCCGAATCGCATCCTCCAGTGCGCTCCTCAATCGGTCGTTGCACTGGCTACTTACCGTCACAACCTCATCGCCCCCCTCCCCACCGTTGACATTTGACCGCGGTTGTATTATGTCGCATGCTAGCGGATTTACCGCGGTCTGTGACGGGACAGAGACAGGGACGATACGGTTGTTCAGTACCTCTGAGCGTAGCCTATCAAGTGCGGCATCATCCAATCTGTGATTCCGTTGGATAACCCGCACCTGATCCGACAGTCGTTGGGCCGAGACGCTGATGGCTGGTTCAAGTTCCTGGAACAGAGACAGCATCCTATCGCGGTACGCAGTGAGGTTAGTTCCCCCCTCTGTAGCCCCGTAATATGCGCGCATGACGTTTTCATTAATTGTTTGAGTCCATTTCATGCGCTGCACACAACCACCGGTAGCGGGGACCTGGCTAGGGGCCGGTTGGCTCCTGGATCCCATGCCGTTCGGTGGCCGGCCTCTTCCCGGTCGGCGTACAGGTGGTGGCGACGTCGGCGGGGAGAAATACTCGTCACTCGAGCTCGACGCGGCTGCAGCCACCGGTGTCACTGGTGGTCCGAGTTCCGGCGGCGGCGAGGCGGAGCTGAGCGATGAGTCCGGGGGTGGTAGTCGTGCGTTTCCTTGTTTGGCTTTTGATCTCGTCAACATGTTCCTTTTATTTTTGTAGGTGAATGGAACATGACGTTTAAAACGTCATGTCCTCTGATTTGCTCGATTTTGATGTATTGTTTATTTTTCGTTTTCGCTTCATATTTAACCAGTTAAATTATTATTATTATTATTACATGGACCACGGGCCGTCGGGCATTATTAATAATGGCCGGTCAAAGTGACAAATTAATCACTTTGCCTATCGCTCTTGGGCATTATTAATAATGGCCGGTCCATATTAATAATGCCCAGTTAATCACGTTGCCTGTAACATATCTACGAGTCGAGTACGATTGAATCAATTCGCATTTAGAACCCATAGTGAATCCTGAACAATTTATAACTAATGTAAATCATATTTATCATTCCTCAAAAGAGGGCATTTACTTAATATCAGCAGGACTGTGAGGGCCAAGACGACACGTGGTTTCGGGGTTAGCACCACTTCTTCTTCGTGTAAAGAACACGGTGGTGGAACTTGGTGTTCGAATGAATTTTAATTTTTGTTGGCCCACAACTTTGTTACTTAGACAAAAACGTAATTGTCGAAGTAGCAAAGTTCTAGGCCAACAAAGTTAGTAGTAGTGCAGAATCACTTTGGTTGCAGGTTTTGGGGTAGGTACAAAGGTCGCTTAATTCAGGCACAATTTATATATCTTTTTGTATATTTTTGGTGACGTGTGTCGGTTGAAAAGCAAAAACTTGCATTTCAATAGGTGTTACTGACGTCACCATAAAGACGTAAATTCAGTATGTGAAGGAAAAATTCGACATGACGGGTAGGTATCGCGGTGGCTTAGTGGTCATAGCTTCTGGTGTACCTAACCAGAAGACGCAGGTTCGAATCCTGCCCGCGGTCCAATTTTTCCTTTTCTAAATAACAATTTATATATTTTAGGTATAGCCCACTACTGGGCACAGTCCATACTCTATACAGATACATCAGCTCATAGGTACCTGTATTAAACTTCTTCCTACTTGAGTTCGGAGTCAAATCAGTATGTCCTTGGGCTATGGGAACTCAAATCGCAAAGGAGTCTTTTAACTTTGATCTAAAAAGGTTATTCGGAATGACTGAATACCTTTTTTTCTATAGTACGAAAAATCCCCATGGATAGTCCGCCACCCGGGAGATGGCAGGGTATGTCGGACTCGTACCGGCTAAAAACCGCACTAGCTTTCACTTGCCCTATAGTCATGGCCATGGGGATCCGTGTAATTCGCCACGACCACACGACCAATGGATCACTTTTGGTTCTACAACTTTTGGATGTTCCTACCTAATAATAAAAAACATTATAAAACTAAATGAGTTAATTAATTTAACATATAATGCATGATGTGCTTACCTGTAAGAGATTGTTACACTACACTAGATTGATTGAATGTTATTCCATAATTGTTTTAGTGTACTCAATTGTTGGTGAGCCAAATAAATAAATAAAACTGAGTTACTTTTAGCCACTTTACTAAATGCTACCCAATTAAGTAAATGACTACAACACATATCTACCTACTCAGATAACTGTGAACCTTAGATGAAGTATTTCAAACGACTCAAAAGGCTCTATTATTTCTCTATATCCAGACGCATGAGATGTCTAGTTCTCAGCTTATTAGTAGATAGCATTTCGGTACGTGTCTATTCTATTTTTTGCTCAAGAGAAAAATTATAGAACGCTATCTCTTCGGTCTGGCCAATCACAGACGTTGGATCTACTTCGGTGACGCCTCTTTTTAAATAGAGGAAAGTTCTATACGAATCAAGGCGGTGCAGTGGGTATTTTGTGGGTAGTTTAAGATTGATAGTCAATAACAATATTTCGAATGAAGTGGTACCAAGAAACTTATCCCTTTTTAGCCATTCCTACACTCATTCATATGATTTCTATTTTCTCATTTAATTTACTGGCACTGTACCTACACTAAGAGATTGTTCGGACAATATCTTTGAAATTAATATTTACACAGATTTTTCAATAAGATTATAATTTTTTGTTAGTAACGGGTAACCTCTTTTTCGGCTGTGCTCTTCTTAAACCTGGAATTCATGCTTTAGCTTTAGCTCCTTCGCGCCTTACGGCAACGATTATATGTGGCTGTCCGTTTTCAACGAGTAACAGACTGGATTCACAGTAGTATCAACCCTACCCAACTTAGGTCCAATATTACCGACTTCTTCAAAGTAGTTTTAAGTATTGTAGATAATTCTACAAGAAGCAGTTGCCAATTCACAGAGCGCTGCGAATGTATGTAGGTATTTACTCCTTGGCTGTAGTTGCAGCAGTATGCGTGTCCACATCTGTCCGTGGTCGAAACCGACGTGAATTATTAAAAGTAATTTGATAAATGATTTCTGTAAATAGATCTATAGACAATTTTACAAGTCAATGTAAAAAGTAAGTAAGTATGTCTTTACAAAAAAAAGTATATTATAAGTAATATATCCATTGTCTAGTACCCATATTACAAGCTTTGCTTAGTTTGGGACTAGATGGTGTTGTGTAAAATTGTCCAAGAATATTTTATTTATTTTTATAATATACAGTCTGTGATCCCAGAAAGAAATATTTAAAAGCAAACTGTTTATGTTATTCATTGTACTTAATAAGTACCTACTTCATTGTTGTTGATAGCAAAAGAGAGAGTTCAGAATTTCAGATAACATTAAATGTTATCCGTAACGTCAATAATTCGTTTACGTTCAATACATTCGCATTAAATATTTCGCTGACTCGTGAAAAAACAAGTAGTCCTCATTTACTTTGGATAGCAGGTATATATAATAATCTTATTAGTTTTAAGCGTTAATTAATGAAAACCTTTATCTATGATAAATAATTTAAAACGACTATGATAGGTATTTAATAACCCTCCGAGCTTTCCCAACTGTGTTGGGGTCGGCTTCCAGTCTAATCAGATGCGGCTGAATATCAGTATTTTACACGAAGCGAATGCCATCAGACTTCCGCAACCAAATTTCTGGGCAATATCGATGTCTTGAAGATAGTTTGGGTTTCAGGCTTTATGATTGTCTTAGGTGATCGCACAATTACCGGGACCGAGGCACGGAGGGGTCTCGATGTGTTAAGAATGGTCACCCTCCTACAGATTAACCGCAGGCAGCGCTGATGATCAGCGTAGCCACGAGCCCCTCATGATAGGAATTTAAATAAACTGTAATAATAATATCTAGGCTTTGCTAACTGCTTCATTTGCATGTCACGTATCGCGATAAAACTCTATGTCCACCTTACCTTGCCTTTTACTCTAAGCAAATTTGTCATTGTATTGTATTGTTTACTACTAAGGTGGCAAACAAGCATACGGCCCACCTGATGATAAGCGTCTATAGACGCTTGCAACACCAGGGATACCTATAACTTGCGCGTTGTCGACCCTGTAAAACGAAAGAGGAATTGTTGGGATGGTAGTATAAGGTTCAAAGTCCCCCCACTGCCAACACAACGTTTCCTCGTAGAGCACTGGTAACCTTGCTTACCGTAAGAAATAAAACATAGATCAAAGCAGTGTTATTTCACTAAGATTTTCTGCAAGGCGGAGGTACTTACGCAGTCGGGCGGCTCCAATTTGAGTATCATCATCAACCCATATACTGTCCCACTGCTGGGCACGGGTCTCCTCTCATATTGAGAGGGGTTAGGCTATAGTCCATTATATTATAATGCCAATTTGAGTATATAAATTACAAATTTTGGATTTTTTACGGTTCCAATTTATGTAGATAATAATTAGGTAACGATACCTAAAATATAATAATATTTAATACAAGACAAAGCAGTAAAACTTAATAATCTACCTACCTAAATATGTATTTTATTGTAAAAATAATAACTAGGCATCGAAAAACCATAAACTGACATGTTTATGTGATATAATATTTAAGTATTAAGATATTTAGTTTGAATTAGGCCATAAAAACAATCAGAATAATGTATTATATTGTATTTTATTATTTATTTAATTTTATTATTCTTGTAGGTATGCCATTCTGAATGACGATAATATTTTACATACTAGTAATGTAACATTTTTACATACATTATTCTTGAGCTCCGTTGCTAACCGTCCAGTGATGCTAGTTCTCTATTTAGTCTTGTGATTACAGATTTAGAGGAAACATTTATACGAGTACCAAGCCAGCATTTTTTGTACGGTCAGCAACGAAAGCAGCTGAACACAACACAAAATTTTGATAACATGACAGCTCCCAGGTAAATTCCTCCCTGGTCCCACCGCATTTCCATTTCCAATGTCTTTTGGTATAAAGCTTTGTTGGATAGTTTAAAGTTAAGTAAGATTTTCATTATCAGACAGAACGTAGGGTTTTCTTAGTAAACGTCTTTCCAATCTTGAGCCCTTGTCCCATAGTCATTCAACCTAGCCGGCAGTTCTCCTGTTTCTTTAATTTATAGCTTTTTATTTCAATTTGAGATCAACTGCCTCACCGCTAGGCTAGTGGTTGTAAGCGCGACTGTTGTGCTGGAGGTCCTGGGTCCGATTCCCAGATCGAGTAAAACGAAAAATCCTCGATAGCAGCTCGGATTTGTGCCCGGTTAATGGCAATAGGCTCGTCCCCTATTACATCGGGCCTTAATCATACCGGTGAACTGTGGGTGTGATTAACCCATGAGATGAACAGTGCAGAATGTTATTTTCTGCACAAAGTGAAACATAAAAGAATCTATAAATCTGATTGCCCGCTAGTTTCATCTTCAGATCAGATCTTATCCCTAAGGTGCTTACCAGTGGCGAAAGGTCGATTTTGGTAAGAAGGAAGCTGGAGCCAGAAATGCTTACTTGACTCCGATTTGGAAATAAATACTTAACTGTGCAAATACTGACAGTTTTAGGTGGAAGTCGGTAGGAACCGATTTATATGAAGTCAGCTGTATTATTACACCTCTATTGCCATTTAGGAGGCCTAATGTAGTGTGGAGAGATAAGTTGACGTTGAAGCACTAAAATTGATTACACACCACATTGAGAGGACAGGCGCATGGTTAAAGGATTCAAAATTCACGTGGCTGTAATTTCATGCCACAGGTAGATAATTAACAGATTTGAAAAAGAGTAAACGTGGGCTGAGATTGCATTGGGGAAAATGAAATGTTTTCTTTGTGCTGATGATTTATTTTTTCCTTCACATCACAAGTGGGAGAGTTACAAGGTATGGTAAATGTAATGAATGAATGAAGCATATAATGTGAAGGAATGAAAATGAATGTAAGCAAGACGAAGGATTGTTTTTGATTTGAGGGAGGGAGCATCTTCGCGTCTCAGCTTTGTAGGGACTCAGCTTAATCTCAGGCCATTGAAAATTGCTGAGAATGCTATTCTCAAAAACAAAAGATTTTTTTTTGTATTGCCGGTCTGTGTTGTCAAATAGTCCAACTTGTTTAGCACACCACGAATGCCCGATTAGGTGGTTAAGGTCTTAAGTGCGTTAAAGTATACTTTTGTGACTGCTCTTTGCAAGAGAATATCCTTTTTATTTTTCTCGTATGTTAATTGAATATTTAATATTATTATTTCAAATTTAAAATTTACAATATAATAATGCAAGAGGCGGGTATATCTCGTAATGTTGAACTTATGTCCAGAACACAGACTTTATTCTGATTTTATTAGTTGTGTGTGCTCAAATTGCAAGAGTACAGATCAAAACAGGTTTCTTGTACGCAATTCAATAGCGAGCCACAATTTGAATAACGTTGCACACTTTTATGTCATCACATACAGTTTGGCTTTCATGGGTTAAAAAATGGTGTGCGACAAAACATTTATCATTAATTCCTTAATATCATTGCTTGCAAGGATTATTCGATATTTATAGTTCGATATTTGTGTCTGGACATGATGAGATCTGTCTGTGTATGTATTTATCCGACGATTTAGGATATCCTGATTATTTTTTATATTATGTGCTCGTGAGATGTACATATATCATTCATATTGATATACATTATATCTATAGAAAATATTATGTATTCTGTAGGCTGTCTTGGGATTGAGGGTCTTAGTGCAAGACTTTGCTACGTAAAAGATCACGTTCAGATTTCGAAAGATATTTTTTTCTTCTTCAAACACTCCCCTATCTTCTTACGCCATACGTTACCGATATTTAAAAATTTAACCCTATTTTAGGGCATCCTATTTAGGTACGTCATAAATAAGGATGTGTTGTCTGAATCGTTGATATTTCACAAAAGTAATAAAAATTACAATAGCAAAATTAAACTACTTTTTTCCCGATTACAGCAAGGTTTGTATATGGGCCTGCAATACATTTAAGTTTTAGCGTAGCTTGTTTTTCGCTTATAGGTTATAATTACAGTTTTATCCCGGCGTATGGTAGGTACAATACCCAATACAGTGCAACGATAAACCAGTCAGTCAACCCGTGACCATGAATGCTGTTAAGGATTCAAAACGTCGAGATTAAATAATATCAGAATGCACTGCGAAAAAATCAGTAAAAATCAGTGTTTCTGTTTCATCTCATATTTGTGCCAGTGTCATTTGGTACATTCAGTATTTGGTATATTCATATTATAATTTGTTCATTCAATAGCCTTGAAGGTCACACAAACCGGACTGCAAAGAATAACTGAGGGCATGGCAATGTTTATGGTTAGTTGGGTGAACATGATAGCGCTGGTTGCGCAGACGCAGCCGATTAGCGCCGTCCGGTCCAGATAACAGTGTGCCGGAACGCTGATCCGAATTATTACGACCCATGAAGCTGACGTTTACGAAATAACTCCATACAATGTCCGTGGGCATACTTAACTGACTGTAAGATTACAGTATCGACGACTCTTATCATATAGCTTAGATGTATTTGCATTAATTGTGACACCATATAAAATGTTAGCAGCCAATAGTTGAATGCACGTTTGGAACTAACTAACCTATGCATTAATTCTTATTTTATTAAACTCGTTCTCGTCTATAGCAAGTTTGAACACAGAGGTTTTATATAGATATAATGTATTGTATGTTGTTTAATTAATTAATTTTAGAAGCTTTAAGTATCACGAATAATCAAAGTGAAATTAACGGAATTCATTTCAGTTCATCCTGCCAATGGAGTTTGCAATTCTTGTAATATTAAGGAAGTAAAGATTTCGCAACAAAAACAAAATAGGTGCAATAGATAATTATCTCATTTAAATGATACCTCACTGAAGTATTTCGGTGAGCAACACGAGTAACGAGGTCAGGCTGGGGTCAATTGGATGTTACCAGCAGCTAATCTTTGACTATCTTGGACTGAATCAGTAACGTTGGCTTGCCTAGCTCATGAGTAGGTACTTATAGTACGTAAGTACTCAAGAGCTGGTTTCTGCTCCAGATTATTGCTCTTAATTTATTTCAGGATAAGTATTCCAAGAGTCTGTTAAGGTACCTACGTGTCATGCCATTGAATAAACGAAAAGTTTATTCATAGAAAATACGTCATAGATGCGTGTTTGACGTCACGCGAATGGTGTATCGAACATCCATTCATTATTATTTGTAGTTTTAAAGCTCTATCTACAGGGGTTAGAGTTCCCATTATTAACAAATACTTTCAGGTCAAAGAACCTTATATCCGAATATAAAAATGAGCTGTTTTTAATATTTGTTATTGCTAACAAATAAAATACATGTTATAGGTACATGCTGTATAGTAGGTATATTAATTATTATTATCGAAAACTATTTTTATAGTTCGTTAACTCAAATTACAACCCAGTTCATAACAAGAATTTAAGGATATATAATCCTTGCCTGTTTATTTTTCTGCGAAACTTGGTTTTGGAGCTTGGCAATTTTAAATTAAGTAACTAATACTAAGTTTTCTCGTGTGAAGAAATTAAAAGTATCACAATGATATCTTCTTTTTAAGTATTTATCTTATGACTTATAATTAGTGTTTCAGATGCCAGAAAGAAAACGTGTGGTGTGAGTGAATCTGTCGAAGTAAGTAAATAATTTGTTGGAGGTCTCGAGACTTAAAAATAAGATATTAATCTGGCCGAATAGAACTGCAGGTCCTACAAATTCCTAGAAGAATAGGGAAATCGTAGATTCTTATATCATTATAATACTATATTATTACTTATATTATATTAGTCTTATATCATTCAGATTTTTTTATTTACATACTTAACTACTTCCTGAGAAGAATACTATAATATACCTACAATTAATAGTTTTACTCCTTAAAAAATTTAGTTATATACCATAGTTACCAAACTCTATAAGACTTGCTCTAAGTTTATAACCATAGGCTAAATAAATAGTATCATAATACTTTAACCAAATTATAAAACAAGTTCAACCATGACGACGATATATTAAAATCTGACCGGAACCGGTTTTGTCAGTTGTTTGTATCGGTTTATAGGTTATATTACTATAGTAGGAACAATAAAAATCTGAAAAGCTAGGTGCTTACCATGTGAAGTGGGTGTAAAATACAGTGCGAACAGGTCGTCGACGGACGCGGTGGTGGTAGCGGGGTGCGCGGGCGGCTGCGTGTAGGGCTGCGGCTGCGCGTGCGGCGGTGGCGGGCCTCCGTAGTGCAGCCCGCTCGGGCCCGCCTCTACCAGCAGTTGCATCTGCGAGATGTCCACGAACTCGTCGCCGTCGCCGCGGCCTCCCAGCTCCTCGTCCTCCGGCCGACGCATCGCGATCACCGAGAGCATCGCACGAGCGCATTCCCGCACTGCACAATCCACACCACCTCGTGCGCAACACCGCACCAGCACTCACATTCAACCCCCCTATGAACAACGCCGCATCGGCGCGTGCGCCACTACACTTCCCTACTAAAACTAACTAATGTCCTATTATACAAAATTGACGTGATCACAGCACATTACGTTTAGGATCTACATATACACGGCACGGTAATCACACTGAAGGGTTACGAGCTTCTACTGATAAATGAACACAGATTTCGCACGCGGACTGTGTCGTCGCGCGGAGAACGCCACATCCTCGACTGAGGCACTCCGCACAGGCGGAGCGGCGAGGGCGTGTATACGCCGCCCCCGTGAGCGCCGCGGTCGTCGTCCGCCGCGCGCCCTATCAATGGACGCCAGCCACCCGGTCGAGGTCGGCGTTCATTCACGACGATCGCGTTAATGGCGTTCGTGCCGGGCGTCCTCGCTCGGCCGCCGGCGTCGCCCACGTGCGCGAGAAAATGGCGCGGCGTCGCGACGGCAAAGGGAGGCGCGCGAAAAGCGCGGGGCGCACAAGTGTAGTGATGGTGAACCGGCGGCGGGCGGCGTGAACGCGCGGGCGTTCGGCGTGGGCGCGGAGGCTCGTCGCTGCTGATCGCGCGTCACGGCGCTCGGCGGCCACCCTGCTGCCGCGGCGTACTCCTGCCACTCGCCACTTTCTCTGCGCGTTGACTCATGATCCACTTTCGTACGCTACGCGGCGCGCTGCCGCCGGGTGACGGATCCCGGAGACCGTTTTGGATATGCTACAATTAGCCGGGTGGCACGCGCGCTCCCGTGACGTCGATAGACCGGTCCGAATAGTTCGGACGTTACGCAGTTCGGATAAATCATTGGCTTCTTCTAAAAATACATACCTGGTCATAGCCATAGCTACGTAATGATACCTAAACCGTTACTTTATATGCTATTTCTGGATTTTTGGTATTTGACGTATGTAAGTGTGAGTATACCATCGCACACGTAGTTGTCGTGAAAATAGTCATCCGGGTTTTATGGAATGAGTAAATGAGGTCAGGTAACTTAATATAGGTATTCTTGAAAAGAAAACCCAAGACAAACATAGCATAAAAACAATAGTGTTCATTCAAATTTACAGCCTAATCTATCTAATTTCAAAGTTATGTAGGAAGATGTTTAATACCCACCTACTCATATTTTGGAAAAGGTTATGTTAAATTCTGTCAGGAGTATAAATTTGCTTTTTCCTTCGCTAAAATAACTTTAAAATGTTAGCATGGAATATTGTTGCGTACTTTTACCCACATTTCTGCGCAAATTTACTCCTACCTTGGGATAAGTGCATTTGGATTGTTCTTTGTTTTTGGTTATTTCTAGAAATGCGATGACATTGCGACTAAATAAGACTTGCTGAAATTGAAATTTGACTCACTTTTCTTTAATTTTTTTTTGTCTTTCCCAGAGGTTTAAATAGAAATTGCACGCTCTTGTCCCACATGACTACAAATTCATGAAATAGTAGAATATTATAATATAATAGTGTAGGTATATATTCAAAACATAACGCACCTGCGAGCGCTAGTAGGTATACTCAGGATATATTACGAGTAAACCTCAAAAAATAAGGAATAGTCATGGAATGTGTGTTGATTCTTCTCGCCGTGAGTAAATGTCAGTGCACGGTATGGGAGCGCCGACGCTGACGGCGACGTGGGACGCGACGAACCCGTCTGCGTTTCTTACTCCTGATATCTGACTGAATTCAGCGACCCGCCCTCATACTTCTTGTAATGACATTTATCTAATCGACCGTCATCAAGCTATAACTTTGAGGAGGTACACACGCCCACTCGTCGTGTGGGCGGACGAATCATTAATTATTCGTGGGGGGTTCCTTGTTATGAAATGAAATGAAATGAAATGAAATGAAATGAAATGAAAAATGTTTATTTGTCTCAAAACAATTAACATAGATTATAAATGAGTCATCCCCAGTAAGTAATTGATAATACTTGTGTTGGGGCTGTCTCGCTCTTTCCCTTAGTTATTATCAATATTGAGACTGATACAAAAGGTGAGTAAGAATTAAATTTTGTAAGAAAATATAACAATAAATGAAGGACTTATAAACTAATTAGCAGCTCTTTGTGTTTTTGCTGTTGTATGTCTTTATAAGAATGTATGAGTGTCTTGTTTTAAAACAGGGTTTGCGATGCATGTGTGTGTGTGTGTGTGTGTTTGAGTGTAAATATGTGTGTTTCTACTTTTAAGTGCCTTTTTTAATCAAGTCTAACCAAAATTTGCTCGGTTTCCTCGTATGTTAAGGTTTTTAGCCACTCAGTTATTACCTTTTTGCATACGTGTGAGGCCTCGTGGTGGAACCTTAATTTTACGTTTATTTTATTATAAATGTAGGCTGATTGGGTTGCATACTGACGCCGTGCAAAAGCAGTTCGGACCCTTGGTGAGTAAGCCACTATGTCCTTTCGTCTTTTCACCTGACTGTCTTGGTTTAATGGAATAGATTTTTGTAAATATAGGATTGTAAGTAAGAAATATAGTTTTCTGACTGAAAGTAAGCCACTGGTTCTATAAAGATCGACTGTGGGGTATCTGTGTGGCTTATAGTACATAACTTTTATAAGTGACCTTTGGGCTCTCTCTAACTCAAGGAATTTAATTTTAGTGGCTCCTCCCCAGACCGGTAAACAGTATGTAACAACTGATTGCGTGAGTGCAATATAGATGCTGTTTAGTGTCTTCTGAGGCATCACATATCTTAGATTTTTAAAAATCCATATAAGTTTTCGCACCCGTGCCGTAACAACCTCCATATGCGTATGCCAAGTTAAACACTCGTCAACTATAACTCCCAAGTATCTTGTGGACATTACATGTTTAATGGCTTGACAATTACAGTTTTGGGCCAAGTGGTCCGCACACGTGTGGATACGAATTCTAAAATTAAGACCTGGTTTAGACCTTATACTAGGAGAAAAACAAATGTAATTTGTTTTAGGAACACTAAGGGTTAGGAGATTAGTTTTGAGCCATCTATCTATATAAACTAATCCTTGCTCGGCATTATTGCACACGGCTTCCCACGTATCCCCAAAGTAGACAATAGCCGTGTCATCCGCATAGGAGAAGATTCTTCCACCACTGCTTCGTAGGTTGCAGAGTTCATTAATATACACTAGAAACAGTGGCGGACCAAGGACCGACCCCTGCGGGACACCGAAAGCAATGCTTTCCTCCTCACTATGCGAGTTACCAATTTTAACTTGCTGTCTCCTACCTCGGAGGTAACTGTCAAAGAGGGAAAGTGCCTTATCTCTTATCCCTATAGCCTCAAGTCTCTGCACAAGGATGGGGACAGATACGGTATCAAAAGCCTTTTTCAGATCTAGAAACACCGTAACGCATTTATAACCTTTATCAACCTTATCAGTGATTTCAGATGTTAACGCAATGACCGCATCCTGAGTTGACCGTCCTTGTCTAAAACCGTATTGTGAATCGGAAAGAATGTTATATTTATTTAAATAATTTACTAGTCTTTTATTTATTATTTTTTCTATTATTTTTGAAAGGGACGGTAAGACGGATATCGGCCGATAATTGTTGACATCGCTCTTGTCCCCATCCTTGTGCACAGGTGTAACTATAGATCGTTTTAGTGCGTCAGGAAATATGCCCATTTTGAAACACAGATTAGTTAAATGACTAATAAGAGGAACAACTAGTTCTCGTGATACTTTAAGGAAACCCACAGGTATGCCATCCCACCCTGAAGCACTTCCTGAGTCGAGCGACCCAAGTATGCTATCCACTTCTGCCGGATCTGTTTCCAACAACACAAACGAGTTAGTTTGAGATCGTGAGCTTAAGGTAGTGACAGGTCTAGATGCTTGTCCAGTTAGGGTTATGATTTCTTCCGCAAGTGTTTTTCCAATAGTTACAAAGAATTGGTTTACACGGTTTAATGAATCGAGGGTATGTGATGTGATATGCATTAGGTGTATACTGGACGCCTTGGGTTTTTTATAATGGGTAATGTCATTAATTTTACGCCAGAGTAATTTAGGATTTTTTAAAGAGTTTGATATTTGTTTTTTATGATATTGTCGTTTGAGTTTCTTAATAAGATTAGAGCAATAAGTGCGAAAACGTTTGTAAGTTATAATCAAAATAATGTTATAAGGGTCTTTCCTCATTTTTAGCTGCAATTTATTTCTAAACCTAATACATCTTAGAGCGCCCAAGGAAATCCAGGGCTTTAAGGTTCGCTTAGAGCTGGACACTGAGACAATATTAGTATTTTGGAGGAGAGATGTCCTTATCACGTCTATCATCGCGTCAGCTAGAGTGTTTGGGTCTTTATATGCGCTGAGAAAATTTATATCTGTATCTGCAAGGTGCTTATAGGCATTCTCCCAGTTCGTTATAGTTTTATATTTGACACTAGTCTTGCTTTGGTATGTGTGGGATATATTTAATAACACCATTGCATGATCGGTAACAGACGTGTTTAGGACTGCCACAAAAGCCGAGTTTTTTAATTTGTCTAGCTTAAGGAGCATGTGATCGAGGCAGTTCTCCCCTCTAGTAGGCAAACAGTGTCCTGGGAGAAAACCATGTATGGCCGTCATATTCAAATAGTTTAATCTATTGGTTCTTGCTTGTGCAGATTCTGTAGGCTTCCCTATTAAGTTAATATTTATATGTTATGAATTTATAATTCACACAATATTTTATTAGCTAATTTTCAACAACTTTTAACATTTTAGTTCCCCTTTTATTTTTGATAATTTATTATTCCATATAATCAGAAAGCAAACTGATAAGATATTTTAAGTAATAAATACATTTATTTTCGAGCAGCTGTAGTCATCAAGTGTGCCAAGTAAAAACCTAAAACTACAAAAAGACATAAAATTCCATAAAAAAGCCAGTAATAAGTACCTATAAAATTTCCGGAAAAATAAATACTGAAACTGAAGCATTTTGAACACAGTGTGGGTTTTGATGAACTCTTTTTTATTATCTTCTTGAAAACTTAACACCTTTAACAGGTAGGTAGATTGTATGCTTTAAAAAGGGATTTCACTTCATTTCGTTATTTTAGACTTTTACTTTAGTTGAAGAAATTCAAACTTTTTCAAAAAATAATAATATTTAAATTTTTCAAATAAAAATAATATTTATTTCCAAAATCATTGTACAAAACACTTACACTACTTATTAATAACATTAAACTTAAACTAAAATTTAGCAACCAAAAACAGCAGATAATATTTATAAAATTGATGAAATAACTATTTTGAAATACCATAATAATACCTTAATAGTAGTGCGAGGAAATGAAAAGGCAGGGCGCGTAGGGCCATAGACCAGCCTTCGCACATCCGGCGCCCACGGGCCGCGTTACGCAAGTATTCTGAAGCTACGACCTGCACCACGTTGAGTAACAGTGGCCTTAGGGCCAACTGTACAATATACTGTATCCACTATGATCTATTTTTAATGAACTAAGTATATCATGATTGTGTGCAGCTGTGAATGCAGCAGGCGCCTCTGGTAATATTGCTGAAATTCCACCGCATAGTGTAACCTGACCGCATAGGCCTAAAAATACTTGGGGGGTGACCTGACCGCATAGTGCAGGGGTGTGGGAGAAGGGTAGTTAGATTTTACCATATGTACAAAAAGTGAAAGAACTATGTGCTCTAAAAGTTTCTATTTTAATAAAAACTTAAAAGGACGCGAATTGTATACCATCCTCATTAAAATATTAAAAGCCTCCCTAGGTCCGGATTCGAAGAGGCCAATTCTGCTTGTAGATGACGATTTCGGGGATCCGCAACTACTTCGTTGCCAGACCACCTACAGCAAATCGGCACGAATACACCGGTGCTTTAAGTGTACATAGTTTGCAGAGCGTCATACAAATGCCTAAACTGAAAATAATCAAAATAGTTTTATTTTCATATAAACCATATACAGGCAATTATGAAAATTGTCGAGTCTAGGTGCACAAAAATCTCCATGGTTACTCTTTTAAACTATCATTCTTTAAAAGATGTTCGATACAATAATAATTATAAATTGGATACTGATACGAAAGAACAATTTATATTTAGGAATACTTGCGAAAGAACTGTTTAGACCTTAAATACAGCGTAGAGAGTCCATACCTATAAAGCAATTACACCATGATTTTGCGGAATTGAATCAGGTAAGTATCAAGTTAAGTCTTGCGCATTGTCCAGGGTTGTCCGTTGTCTTTAAGGCATATTCCTGTGGATAGAAAAGAGAGATCCAGGATTGGGGTTTAACTTCGTGTAACTTCGTTTTAAGTGCAAAGATTATTAGTTCCAATTAAAGTTTTACAAACACTTATGAAAAGTTAATGAATTTAGGTGCACGGCTCCAAAAAGTTGATCAAATGGATAAAAAACGGTGAGGAACTCCATTGAAACTCAAGTGAACGGCCAGAGGGATAGTTTGTTTACTTGAACAGGTGTAATATCTACCAAAGTTCAGCTGACAGCGTGTTTGTTATTATATCTTTACGTATCTACGTCACGCCTACATTCATAATATACGAAGGGCTATATGCTAACTTTACCTTTTATCCTTTAAATTACACCTGGCACTACGTACAACATTGGACTTAGGGCTTCTGCAATTTACTTTTCTCGGCCTTTCGGATTGTGCATCCAATCATCTCAAACTTCTCCTTCCTCAAAAACTTATAAAGTATACCTATATCATGTGTGGCATATTGAGACATCGTTACAAATTAATTAAATGAATGGATATAATAGTTGTATAACATTAAAAATCTATATAAAAATACACTTTGTATCTATTTATGCGCTAGAGCGCAGGCTTATGTACCCTAACTTTACACAAGTTATTTTATTTACACATAACCATTGAAATACGCACGTTTGATTAGCTAAGAGTTATTTGTACGTTGTAAATCGTATCCTTGCATAATAACGTTTGATAAGTACTCAATGTAGATGTCATAGGCATCATTTCGGAGGCGTGCTGACGCACTTGTCTATACAATTTTCCTTACACGATGACGTCGGTCCGTTTCATAACATCCTATTTAGATAATAAAGCCTGATAAACAAGTATCGGGAAATGTTTGACACGTTACAAATATAACCAACTGACATTTTCACGAGCTCGAACGGTCTCGTTAATGTCAATATAAACTTTGCCTTTGACGGTGTTGACGTAAGGGACCCAACAGTGGCTTAGCCTAAAAATATAATATGGCTTAAAGTTTACATAAGCTTAAAAATAATATTGACAAGTTTTCACCTATAAAGGTTCCAGGTATCGACGTAAGCGAAGAAACAAAGAGCCTTGTAGGGTAATCTAAAACGTGGGTAGGTATATGTTTATCAGTATCTCAAATTAAATAAAAATTAACCCATTTACTGTTCCACTGCTCGGGACGGATCTCCGTTCAGAATGGATTAATATTATCTGATGGTAAATATTTCATATTTTTTTAACTAGTTCTGTTCTGAATATATTAAGCATTGATAGCCTAGTGTTATGCTCATGGACTCATGGGTGATATGTCACGAGTTCTAATACAAGACACGCACGTCTGATTTTAAAACAATTCGCGTTACCACTTGCTTAAACTGTGAAAGAGAGAGAGAACGTTTTTCTTGACGGCATATATAGGCTTTTAACCAGCTATAGGCAGGTGTGGAAGGTGCTCTGGCATTCTGAGAGGAGACCCGTGCCTAGTAGTGAAACAAGGAATAGTTTGTTGACGATCAAAACAACGCATTTTTTTTAGGTTATCGACAGTGGGAATCTATGAATATATTTTAAATCACACATTGAATAACAGTTACTATAGTTACTTTATCTCCATTACCTGCACTAGCTTTTGTCACAAGACGTGACGGGAAAGCCATCAAACTTGATAGCGTTTGTGTTAAACCAGTGATGGGCAATAAGTAGAGGTGACCTCGCCTGGCATTTACTTCCTTATTGAGTGAGGAATCTGCCCAGCGGAGCTGCTTTTTTTTTTAGTGAAAATAAAATCTATATATTAACTAGAACTAAAACATAAAGGAATAATTATGTATCAAACCATGTAATAATTCATGTATACTAGGTATGATATAATGTTTTACTGATACTTATTTAGGAATATCTTTTAATTTAAAAAACGCGTCCAAAATAAAATAATAACAGCTTAGAGGCAAATAGGACTGGCAGTATTTCGTTCTTAATAATATTTTTTTGTCATTAACATAACAAAAAGGACAGCGTCGGAAAATCGGGCAGTGTCATTTAGTGGTTCCGTCAGCTACAAGCAGTTAGCGCGGGGGCGAATAGGAAGATTGACTTATATGGAAGCGGCGCGGCGCGCGCGCACGTTAGCGTCACCGCTCGATTAACCGACCATCGCTTGTTGTTTAGGCTTTAGCCCGTATCTTGTTCGCATGTACTTTTAAGGTCATATTATTGAGATCTGTTTGCCGACCAACCTACGCGCCACAGTTTGGAAACATGAATAATTTCACAGGAATTACTTCTGATACACAAAGCCTTCTAATTATGTTATCAAATCGTTATTTAATTATAAATGATACATGAAAACATTTTACATGATAATGTTACATTATATTGTACGGGGGCGGGTAGTTAGAACAATATCTCGAAAAGGTTATCAAAATGTTACTGAAGTGCCCAGATCTACATTACGCCTACTTAAATGTTACAGAACTCTCATGAACACCGAATTACATTCGTCTTAAATGTAAATTATCTGATCACGGCTGCGTTCATACAATGTTGTCTTTATAATGCTCATTAACTTCAGCTATAACATAAAAAGTTTGGTGGAGCAGTAAACAAAGTAGATTAATAATGTTTATTCCGAGTAGAACATCATCTCAGACCGTGGGGTTTCCATAATTAAATCGGTTAAATAGGACAAACAGTTGACGAAATGTGTCTTGTGTCTTGTCAGTGCAAGCTGGAATCATGTAAATGTCCAAATTCTTATTATCTACTAATGTACTTCCTTTTTTTATAGTACAGAAAATCCTTATGGATTCTCCGCCACCTGGGGAGACGGCAGGGTATTTCGGATTCGTACCGACTAAAAACCGCACTTGCCTTCACCTGCCCTATTGTCATGGCCATGGGATCCGCGAAATTCGCCACGACCATGACGGGATTTACTAATGTACCTAGTTTGTGGCCTTAAATCCATTATGGCTCTTTCTTCAAAAGGGCATTAAAGACATTGACAATTGCATTGTAACTTGCTACCACTATGTCTGGACTTAAGAGATCATAATTCTCGGAGTTTGTTTCGGTGTTTCTTCCCAGAGATCATCAGCTAGGAAATGCCTGTAATATATTAATAAAATGAAATGTCTATATAAATATCATTTATCATACATTGAAATTCGCATGCATTGTAGATTTTTTCCGGTAATAATCTAGGTACTTTGCTAACCTACCTAACTAATAAGTTTTTCAAACGTTAGCTGATAACCACAGTAATGCATCAGAAAGTACGTAGACACCAAGACAGACAAAGTTGTGGGCGGAAGTTATTTAGTAAAAAACTCGGAAAACATACGAATATCAATTTTAGAAATGGTGTCCCTGGTTTTACTGTATAAAGGAAATATCTCAAGTCAGTTGCACGTTATGGCCACAAAGTTCTATTTCATCCATACATACTTGACGTAGCTGGAATAATGCGGTTGCTTAATTACGTGTACTAAAGCCATGGTAATTAAACACTGCAGCGGTTATGATTATTCACGCGGGTACCCGCAAATCCGGCGATCAATTACTGTGACGGGTACATGCGCATGCGCCGCCAACTGAACCCGATGACCGCGTTTTGTGCTTTCTTATGTTGTGCGGACAGTTTTATATAGGACTGTTAAGTGTGATTAATTAGTAATAATTAGGTCTTCTAGCACTAAGTGGAGTTATTCCGTAATCCACAAATGGATAAGGAATTCAAGCAGGGATTTCCTGTGTATAAAAAGATTAAATAAATATTTAATTTATTGTGTTTACTTTTCTCACTCATTCTATTTTAAACGAAGTAGGTATGGAATGTAAATATTCAGAGTGTTCGTAAAATAGCTGATACTTAGTTACGTGTACATTTCAAGATTACTTCCACACACATAACATATCATTAAGCCTGGAGGTATTCCCCGAAAGATTCTTCAGAGATGTACTAATGTAAGCCGTAATGTTCGCCTGCGACCTAAACATACCGTGTTTAGGTACCATGAAATAGGCTCGCTATGTACTTTGCTCGACCTGGGAATCGAACCCAGGACCTCTGTAGCGCTTAAAAACAATAGATCAATGAGGCAGTTAGGTTAGGTTCCAAAATGTTGATATAAACACTGCATTGATAGCATACCATGCCTATGTGTCCTCTTTACTTAGATATGGTATTGTGGTATGGGGCAATTCAGTTGAGATTATTCGAGTATTCAGAGTACAAAAAAAATGTGTTCGAGCAATGTGTGACGCTGACTTTCTATACAGTTGTAAACCATTATTTATTAAAAATAAAATTCTGCCAGTACCATGCCTTTATATATTTGAGATTTGTATATTAGTGAAGCAACATCCTGAACTTTTTGAAACATTTAATATTAATTCAAGAAATAAACACAAACTTAAATTACCTGCAATAAGACTAGAAATACTTAGGAAAAATGCTTATTGTATGTCAATAAAAATATATAACCACCTTCCAAAAATAATTAAAGAATTGCCTTTTACGAAATTTAAAAACAAACTCTTCACCTTTTTATTATAGAAAAAATACTGCAGCGTTAGTGAATATTTAGAAGATAAGATATTATAAAACATAAATGTAAGTAGGTTAGAGAAAGATTATTTAATATTTGTTGATTTTTTCTCTTTATTAATTACAACAGTCTTACTTATTATTATAATTATATATATTTGCACGCCTCATGGGGCAGAATATGTCGCACTTTAAAATTAAGACCAACACCTGTATTTTTACGCATACCATATTTTAGCAAATAAATACATTTGATTTGATTTGATTTGATTTGAAAAAAGGATTTCTATGGGTACGTATCTGTATCCATCTTAAAACAAGGGTGTAAGTTTTTTTATACTACTAAGGTGGCAAAGAAAGCCCACCTGATGGTAAGTGGTTACCGTAGCCTATTAGGCGCTTGCAAAACCAGGGGTATCACTTGCGCGTTGCCGATCCTGTAAAACGAAAGAGGAATAGTTGGGTTGGGACTATAAGGGTCAAAGTCCCCCCACTGCCAACACAACATTGTCTCGTGGAGCACTGGCTACCTTGATTACCGTAGCAAACAGCGTGTCGTGAGCGTGAGCGTGTCTCGCCATTAATCGTTAAAGTTTGGCCGGTTCACCGTAAGAAACACAACACAGCTCAAAGAATCAGAATCAGAATCAGAATCGATTTTCTGCAAGGCGGAGGTAGGTACTTCCCCTGTCGGGCAGATCCAATATGAGTGGAATTATTCCCACTATGCCCTACCTCTCTTAAAAAGTATTTTGTTTCTTAAGGATTCAGGTTCTATTTTTCAATGCATTTTCTCATCAAAGATCAATTTGCATACACAACAGAAAATCGATGTTTCTATACTACCCTCATTTCTGTAATGAATTAAAAGTTAAAATAACATAGATACCTACTGGTAGGTGACAACTCTGAGAACCAGTCTATCCTCAGGATATCGTAATTGCCCAGAAATAGGGATGCGAGGTCTGATGACAGTCACTTCGTGTAAAATACTGATATTCAGCCACATCTTGTTAGACTGGAAGCCGACCCCAACATAGTTGGGAAAAAGGCTCGGAGGATACTGAGAGTCATGATAGCTGGTGGGGGAGCAGTGACAGCCTATGAACATGACCATTGGACTATCACCTTTTAACGTGCGTAACGATGATGGAATCCAAGGCACGCACCCCTGCCGTGAAGTCTTTTCGATCACTCGCTTTTTAAACGGTGAAGGAAAACATCGTGAGGCAACCTTAGAGATTTTTCTCGACGGTGTGTGCAGTCTGCCAACCCGCACTAGGCCAGCGTGGTGGACTATAACCTGATCCCTCTCAATCTGAATCTAAGAGGAGACCCGTGCCCAGCAGTGGGACAGTACCTATATGGGTTGATGATGATGATAGCTGGTCGGGTATAAGTTGAATATACCTACAGTATTTTTTGGCAGTTGTGATCATTAAAAAGAAGGATTTATAAGGCTGATGAACGTGAAACTATTGCCTCTTTTTATTATTATTATTCATACTTTATTTATGGAGATCACGAAATTGGTCTAGCCAGTTCTGTTTTTCTGTTTCGGTGATACCTATTTTAATAGATTTCAAGTTTCCAATTTCAGTGCATGTTAGTCATCCGAAAGATCTAAACTGGACGCGGCAAAATATAGCTATACATACGTAACTTAGGTGTACTAATGCAAATATACTTCGTCAGTATGTTTAGGTCCCATGTAACAGGAAGCAGCCTTTATTAACCGGGCCCAAATCCAGGCTCCTAGGTGCTACTGAGAATTTCACAGAAAAACCCAAAACACTTTGCTCGACCTGGGAATCAAACCGCTATCATTTTATAGATAAACTAGCTTCTACCCGCAACTTCGTCTACGTGGAATTTACCTGAAAGCATCTCCTAGTTCTTAAGTTTTTTTATTTTCTAATTTCCTGAACAATGTTTTTAATTTTTTTTCTTTCTTAAGAACATTCTCCTGACAATAATTAACACAACAAAAAAAGAATTAGCGAAATAGTTTCATCCGTTCACGCGTGATGGGATGACCAAGGGAAACAGAGATTCATTTGTATATATAAGAGATAGAGAAATATTCAAAACTCAGCTGCAGGGTACAGAGCTGCCTACTTTGTATTCATTAGGGATGTTCAGAATGGTTTCCGTTCCGATACTGATTACTTTCGCTCGTGAATCTATCTGCCAAAATTATCGAAATAATTATTCTTTGATGTTGATCTCTTTCCCTTCGCCCTTTTCCTACATGTAAGACTTTCACCCTTCTTTGGAAATAGCTTGTCTAAAAGTCTAAATCAACCGCCCATGTCATTGGTTGTTACATAAAACAGAGCCGGATCTACCATATGGATTTTTGGGCTTCAGCCCAGGGCCCCGTGGATTCAAGGAGCCTCTAGCTAAGTCAAGTCAAACCCAATATGAATCAAATATTTTACTGTCTCATTTTTTTCTATACTTTGGCCCCTAAGTAGTATTAGGGCCCCCTAAACTCACGGTCCGGCCCTGACATAAAACATCTCTTGAACTGTTTATATACGAATTATGATTTTATTGTCACACATTTAGGCTCTAAAAGTGATAATTAGTTCAGTCACCCTGTAGTGTCTTATTAAAGGCCAAGCAAAATCTAAACAGAATCATGTTGCAAATAATTTCTCGTTGCGCCTATTAAAGGATATGCGTTCAGTTCTTCCATTCTTGGTAGGTACAAACACATGCAGTGCAAATCCTTGAAACAAAACAATAATAGAACAATCTACATTCCCTACCGTTTGTAGAAGCAATTTGGTGTCAGGCAAGGCAACAGGAAATACGGTGCGGCAGTTGCAATGCAAGGATGGGGTGCGATTCTTGGGCAAGATAAATTGTCCCGCTGTCAATAGATCGCGCACCGTATTAGAGTATTCGTTTTGAATACAAATAGCAATGTTACGCGTGCGGCGCTTCGCGTCGACATGACGAGTCACCGTAGCGACAAATAAACATTACAAATACAAAAATATTAATTATTATGTGGTCACAAGCTGTTTAATTACATTAAGCAGCCCGTATTTTCAAATATTTATTCAAACTTTCTAATTTGTGACTTGAGATGCTTCATCAGTCTGAGCGTTTCGTGCGGCAATTCACTGAAATTAGTTAGGCAGATATCCAAGCCGCGTTTAACCGGGTAATCGCCGTGTAATTAAACGCTTCCTCTTACAGAAATTACGTTACGAGTAATAAATAATAATATAAAACATTCAGAGGAGCGCTAGTCGCTACTGGACGCGTGTGAGTTGTTGACGTTGATTTATTGCCACAAATTGTGTATTTTTCATCGTCAATGATCTCTCGCCGTTTCGGCGTCGATAAGTGCCGTTTAACACTTGATATAGTGTCGGTAATTTGTGACTGGGTTACGCTTTTCCTTTTTCAATTAGCCCGAAATTGGAGTTTATGATGTAATAACGACGGCTGGTTAACAACCCATCAACGGAACGCTTCTTTCATTTATGGACAACATTTAATTTAACTAATACATGTTTTTAAATTATTATCAAATAGGAATTTCTGGACATCACTTTGATGGAAAGAATTTAACTTTATTAAAAAACGTTTTATAATGGTCACATTGACTTTTATAAACAGAAAGCTTCTTCGGCGATAAATTATAATTAAAAAGTCGCTTCCTACTGTACCGTAGTCGGTAGCAGAGCATTAAGCGACTTATTTAGATAATTTTAATTTACAAAGCTCGATGTCGGCACCGACTTTATGTTTAATTTCAAACTGTGTCTAATTTCATACGGATTTATCATGATTTGATTGGAAGTTGTATAAAATTTGTGGTTTTCTATCTGCACGATTTCTAATTTTTTTATTGCAGAAAACTACAATAAGAATTTGTACGTAAAATTGAGTAGGTACGGTAAATTTGAGACGGAATAACGGTTAGGTATTATAATACTGTCAAACCGTACACATATCTATGTATTGAGGCAATGTACCACGTTGGATTTGTTGGCGTACTAAATACTGGGCCAATAACAAGAAGAGTTTGTGATTATACTAGTTATAATTATAAGATTTGCGAAGTTATACGAAGTGCCGGAGTCATAGGTCAGTTGGTCCGCTGTGTTGGCGCCAAGTCCCCGCGTAACAAACCTTCGCCCGCGGGTTCGTTATAATTGCGCCGGGGGAGACTCCGCCGCTCTCACCAATGCCCATTACTTGCAGGGCTGTCCATTCAAACTAAAAATAAAATCTATATTACTGCTTCGAGCTGGACGAGTTCCGGTATAGGTAAAATAACTGAAAGCTAATGATAAATCGATTCGGAAGTTTGTCTATGCTAATCGTAGTTTGTTTCAATAAACATTTTGTTCTTTCATTCATTTCATTTTCTTCAAGGATTACAATAATCCCATCCAAGCCCATCGTTTTCAGGTTAAGGATACAATTCTGAAAAAAAATATCCACGTCTACTTTCTACACAAGCAAATCTTTAGCTTTGAGAAGCAGCATGTGATGATACCTAGTTGAATCTATACATGTGAATAAAACTGAAATGCTGATCCTTGGTAAGCGTATCCGTTGAGAACATCTGGACGGTTTTATTTAATACCTACATGCGTAATAGTCTGATTATGGCATAGCTAAGCACTGAAAAATCGGAAAAATTGCCCAGAAAATTGGAGTTTTCGGGAAAAACTTTTTGGAAGGGCTGAGGGGATTTTGTATGATTTATTGAAATTTATACAGAATAACTTCTGTTAGATCAGTTAAATACACAACACATGTAAAAACATACCTAGATTATTATTTTTTGTTTACGTGAGCTTATTTAAAATAACCTACCTACTTATTTCAATTATTATAAAAAGAAATAAAATATAAAATTATACATATACCTAGGTTGAAAATTTGTGTAAGCGGCAGACTAGACCGGTTCGTAGAAATGCTTACATTCGGAGAGCAGCTACGGGACGATTGTCTCATTGCGTGACAGACAGATTTTCTGTTTATGTTCATGACGACGGACATTAAAATATTTTTTATATATCTACAAGTTAGGTGGAATGAACGAAAGGGCTCTGCAGGAAAGGCAGCACAAACGTGATGTTATCAAATTTTACTCAAGCTTACTTATTTTAAAATGAATAGTATTTATAATACCTATATTTCGTTTTAAAAAAATCTAAACTATAAGACACATGGACACAAACATGGGTTTTATAAAAGAAAATAAATTATATTTATATTACCTAAGTAATATTACAAAAGAATATAAATTAGGCATTTTAATTTGAAGGAATTTAACATTATTGTTGAACCTTCCTCATTGTGAGATCATTATTTTTATTGTTTATAGCAATAATTATTTTCGCACGTAAAGTCGATTCCCAATTTAGCCAAGAGATTTAAAAAACAATACAATATTTTAACAGTTCTATTTATTTAAAATTGTTTTAATTATTTTTATGATTGTTTTCTTAGAGAAAAGTTTGCTAACTTTATTTTAAATATAGTGGGTATAAATGATCAACTGAAACGTCATTCATTTGTTTAGTAACCATTTTGCTAATAGAGTCAGAAGCTTTAAAATCAAACATTTTGCACACCTCACAATTATCGAGATAAGATTCGCTTAGTACACAAACCGTGTGAAAATCTTGGTCGTACGGTGAAAGCGAGTACTGTTAGCCTATGTTGTTTCACGAATTAATATCCATTAAGATGTATTCTCGTCAGCGGAAACACGACCGAATTTATTGTGTAGATTTTTGCTACAAACACTAAACGTTAAAAACATTAGAAGTAGGTAGCAGGTACAAGTACAGCTTTGCTTATAAACATGCACTGAATGAATAAATGAAGTTTTCTTAATAATTCATGATTGAGGTTTTTATGTGAAAATTTGGGTCACTCTTTGATAAGATGTAAGGATTCATTTCAAACATAACTTTTCTTGTGAATGGATGGCAATCCAAGAGGATTCAACAGACTATGTTTATTTACCTATGATGAAGTTCAAAACTGTCAACTAAAATGTAAATGTATTTTCAAGGTGTTACCCAATGTGTCGTTTCTCTGTAGGTGATGGCACTTAAACATTCTCTTGGCGACGCAGTAGAGCTTATGCATTTTTTTCCTATTATCAAATTCAAAACTGATAGCCCTAAAACTAATATAAGTACAATTTATTCAGTTTTAATAAAGAGAATTAAATAAAAACTTACATTTACAATAACTTATAATTTTATAGACAAGAAAAATATTCCTTCAAGTCTATAAACTTTTAAATACAAATGTTCCCACAGTTTGATTACTTTTCGAAACTAATAATATGTAAAATGATTATAGATGGCTTATAGCATGTTTGTTTTATAATAGTTAATAAGTTGACTAATTTATATTGGCGACTCATTGATTCGGATTTATCCAATTAATTCCATTTTATTGTGATTAAAAGCATAGGTACATACCTATATTTTTGCATGTTATAAGATTATGTTTTTTAATTTGACTCATTATGATCTGGCTTAACAAATACCTTTTAACATTAACTATAAATAATAAAGAAATCGCAGTAAGGAACCTTAGACTTGGCACGACTTTGTCTAGATTTCATTACTTTTTAGAGATAAACAAGCAGCTCCATCGAGACTTGGCTAGTTGTTTACAGAATGTTTTTGATGGGATGTTTATTTTAGTATGACAATTACGGCATTATGGCATTCATATAATATTTAAGGTATTAGTATCAAATGCAATTTTATGTCAATTATTATGTTATTTTTTTTAGAAAAATACCGTACATCACAGTTGGAACTTTGAAATTGGCAGGGTTTGGAAAATATTTTACATGAGTTGTTTTTATAAGAACTATACATAGTCACAATTTTTATCGAATTTGTATAAAATAATTATATTTAATGCAGTGTGGAACTGGCTAAGCATATTCATAAGTAATAAATGAATTCGTTTAAGTATGTTGAGGTGCGATGACGCTTGTTCTTTATAGCCTCGGAGGCTGTTCGCGCAGCTTGACTTTGTTTTTACGACACCATAACCGTCCATATTTATGGAGTGTATTTAGCATGGGCCCGCTTCACTATTTCCTTCCGAAGGGCGCAATACTTGTAAATGTTGTTGGGCGCGCGCTCGCGATCATTGTGTTCGCTGCGGCCGCAGCGCCTGCGCCGCGTCGCGTGGGACGCACCTACTGGTTATCGAACACCGTATCAATAAATTGCACTTGCGTCCGTCGTGTTTTGCAAATAAAAGAACCTGAATACTGCGTGTTATCGACGAAAGGTCTAAATAAATTCGAATATGTGTACTTATTTGTTGCTTACGTCTGACGATATCATCATCACCCTTGTTTGATATACCCACCACTCTGCATAGAGTTCCTACATTGTTTTTATATCTGACTTACAGTATAAGGTTTGTTCAATTAATCTCGATGATATTTTATAGAACATCATTGATGAATATTTTTCAAAAAGGAACTCGTGTCTTGCACAAGTCGTGCATCGAATAAGTATTTTTAAATTTCAATCCATACAAAATTACAAAGATGATTACTTTTATTTTTATAATCAAGGAACAATCAAGAATCGAGGCTTAACGAGCAATTACGTTATGTCCATCCGTGCAGTTGTATGCGATGCAGGTCGGGTATCAATTAAATCGCCGGACGAAACGTTCCTTGTGTTATGAATATTCACATGCGTTGAGTCGATACGAGACCCGAGACCCGCCCCGCATCGTCTGCGAAAAATAAAGGACATGCAGGTGGCAGATTCAATAGCCTCCCATTAGAAGCCATTATATGCCAATAAATAATGCAAGGGAGACAGTCGGGCTATTCGTCCGTAGACGGTGCCGTAACTCATACCGCTGTAATGATCCCCATAATAGAAATAACAACAGACTAGACCAGCGTAGGTATGTAGTGCCTAAATTATGCGTTACCAGAGAAACGAGATCACTTGAAGCTAAAGTAAGGCTATTAAATATCTAGTAAGTACCTTCGTAATTTAATTTTCATTCGATTTTGTATTTCCTTCTCTGGTCACAGAGGTATATAAGCATCAATCGTAAATTATACAATTGATACTGGCAATTCGTCTCAAATAATTAATACCTTTTCCTGTGAGCATCGGCTTTCCGATGCGAAAGTGGATGATGTGGCTGCATGATCGAAAATATGTACAGAAAGGCTGTTATGGGCAGGTTTAACAGCCTAAGAACCTATATACCAACCTGAAAGTACAGTAAGTTATATATTCTTAGATGTTTGGTCCCAAAGTATTATTCTCATATTACTTTTATTTAATTCAGTAACAGAATCCTGGTCTCCTCTCATCATGGGCGCATTATTAAAATTATAATCAAGTTACGGGTAATCGAAAGCCGGTGCCATCAACGAATTAATTATTGTCACTTAAGGTTGTCATGGGTGCAAAGACAGGCCATTTCAACGCGTGAGGATGAGATTATTATATCATGATTGGTGCGTTAATATTATATTTCCTTAAGCGGGAGATGGTGCGGTCTCCCACGAGTCCACGAGAGCGGCCGGCCACGGTGTCAATTTCCATTAATACGGCCATTATCGTGGCCGGTGCATAAATCGCTCGCAGCATCGACCACCGGCTGGATATTCCAACGTGACGTAAAAACACGCGTGCACCATCACCATGCAAACTACAGTTACATAGGTTTATAGTAAGTACCTGTATTTCAAGGTATACTTACGCTTTGTATCACGAATTAATTTGATTGATGTCATTATATTTTGTACCTATTATTTATGTTCTTACCAGGGTTTAATAAGTTCTTACTTAAGTGCATCTGCGGTGTGGATGCACCTTTACATACTACGGTAGAATAACACAGTTTGTGTTTGTGGAACGAAGTGTCTCTTAGATGAACTGATAAAAATATTGCGTTTGTATAAATGTCCAAAAAAATATGATTCTTAGCTACCCATACTTTTTTGTAAGTAAAAGAAGATCTAAAACCCAACTGGAAAAAAAGAATTGTAAAGCATGAAAAAAGAAATTAATTCTGACTCAATTCAAAATTAGGGTAATATTCAGAGGCAAATCCAAGCGTAAAACCAAAACTTACGCTTCCATATGTGAAATATGAAAAAATACAAACATTATGGAAGTACCTATAAGTCTACGCTTAGATTTCTATACTTAGGAGTTTAGAGTTTCTTCTCAGAGGTCATCAGTAAAAACACTGGCGGTATCTGGTACCAACAATCTAAATAATTATCTAGTATAGGTGTTTACAAGATACATTTATAGTTTTTTTTTATACCACTAAGGTGGCAAACAAACACCTACGGCCCACCTGATTGTAAGCGGTTACAGTAGCCTATAGACGCTTGTAACACCAGGGGTATCACTTGCGCGTTGCTGACCCTGTAAAACGAAAGAGGAATAGTTGGGTTGGCAGTATAAGGGTGAAAGTCCCCCCCACTGCCAACACAATGTCACGGAGCACTGGCAACCTTGATCACCGTAGCAAACAGCGTGTCGTGAGCGTGAGCGTGTCTCGCCATTAAACGTTAAAGTTTGGCGAGGTATATTATGTATAAATAAAAGTACATTGTCTTTAAATAAATTAAAAAAAAAAACAGCTAAACGCAGTGTTATTTCACTTCGATTTTCTGTAAGGCGGAGGTACTTCCCCAGTCGGGCAGCTCCAATTTGAGTGGAATTACTCCCACTATGCCCTACCTCTCATAAATAAGACTTGTCTATAAATCTCGGCCCAAGACTCAGTTGCTAGAATCGCAGACTGATCCCTAGTTCACAATTATGTAGGTAGGTATCCAATTCCCCAAATACTCAAGAAAAAAAGAAATAATACCTGAAGCGTCGATGTTAATAATGGATCAGTATTTTTATGCCTCTTATTTATTTGCCGTAGCGTTTAATTGAGTTATCAAATAACATTTTCAAAGTAATAACAGAAAATTTGTGCTATTATTAGTTTTGTGCCAGACGGGCGTTAACCTCCCAGCTATATACGGTGTATGTATGTCGGAAGTGGTATATAGCTGGCGAGACGCTTACGTCCTGCACCTATAGGTTCCGGAGAGCTTCGTGTGTTCGATGAAGTTGTGTGTAGGCGTGTGTCTGTAGCCGTCACGAGTCTTCAGGGAGATGCAGTGGTGGAGAAATAAGGGTTCCTGGTAGATGAGCAGATTTCTTCTAATAAATAATATGTCGCACCGATGTCTACGATTTGCGTACATTTTGCATTTACTAACGTACGCCCAAACTTTACCTTGACGAGGACCGCGGAGCCGCTTCCCGTACGCAGTATAAACTTTATTAAAACTGTTTTACAAAACAATCATTTCTAGGCTTAAATCTAGGTCTTACAGTCATTATGCTTAGGTCTATGTGTCATATGTCGATGGAAAGCCTATTTTGTAATCTATATGCCTATCTAGGTCCCATCGACCGTATGTCTATAGTTACAAAGATAATTTAGTATGAACTTGAAAATTTTAGGATTTTTTTGGGCACCTAACTTTTCCCTTAGGTCCTATTATTTTTCTATGTATGTTAGGTAAATGAAAACACTGTCGATAGCTAGGTCATTACCTAAGCTACCCGGGAATACTAAATTTATTTATTTCTATTTCTATTTATTTATTTATTTATTTATAGCAGTGATAGCCTAGTGGTATGACCATTGGACTGCCAAGTCGAAGGTCTCGAGTTCGAACCCAAGGCACGCACCTCTGACTTTTCGAATTCATGTGCGTATTAATAATTAATTATCACTCGCTTAAACGGTGAAGGAAAAACATCGTGAGGAAACCTGCATACCTTAGAGATTTTTCTCGACGGTTTGTGAAGTCTGCCAACCCGCACTAGGCTAGCGTGGTGGACTATAGCCTAATCCCTCTCAATATGAGAGGAGACCCGTGCCCAGCAGTGGGACAGTATATGGGTTGATGATGATGATGATTTATATTTAATACCTAATTTTAGGGTACAAAGCCTATTACGAAAAAACTTAAATATTGCATTAACAAAAAACAAACGTTCGAAGGTAGGGTGAAAAGTATTCATACGAGGCTCAGGTCATACAAAAACACTAGATTACTGTTAAATGATCGAAATACTAATTTGAATACTATTTTGAGACCTGGATCGTACTTACGTTTCACCCTGGCATCGAATTAACACAAAATGACACTTATAGGTAGCACTTTTCACTAGTTTTTTAACTGTTTTATTTTATCTATTTTTCTAACACTTAGCGATTTCTATTATTGTTTTGACTTAGGCACTCGCGTAAGCACTATATTTGATGGGTGACGTGTCGTCGCGAACAAGTTTAGTCCTTGGTCATCTTCACCCACTAATTACTATGGCCAATAAAGGCATATAACGTCGTAGGTTTATTTAAACATAGTATACCTATTTTAAGCATTGGCAGACATAGTGTAAGTAGGTATGGACTTAAGTTTCAGGTGTTTGAGATCTAGACGAATCCCGTGAACCCCTACTCATAAATAGATAAGCACTCAATAAACCGTTTCAATTGTCCATTTTATTTAAAAGATTGGTTTTCCACAATATGTTACTTAATAACTTGTTTCACCACACACTCCACACAGCTTTAAAGCCTGGAAAACTTTCACAGCATCATTATTATTAATTAGCCACAATGGTTCAAAACAGGAATACACCCAATACACAAAAAAATTAATGGCAGTATGAATATGATGTTGTGCGGCGTAGACAATATTGAAATATCATCGATTTTATTCAAGATTTATGAACTTTAATTTGATTTGAAACTAATTTCTTACAAGTTTTTTTTCGAATTCTACCGAGTCTGCAAATATTTTGAGGTAGGTACCTAGCAAAATATACTCATTGATTTTTTTTATCACGGTAGTGTTCTATAATTTCTACCTACCAACCGGCAACCGTACTAAGAAAATGTTATATAATGTAATTTCGAAAATTTCTAAGTTATAGGTATTTTGATACTTAATTTACAGTATTTTATTCTTTCTCTGTTAAAGTTTATTTCTTCTAAGAAATGAAAGAGCTACATGAGAATTTCATGAAAGTCTAATATCGGCCTTTAGGAGTAAGGTTCCCTATTTGACCTTTTAAGTAACGAGTGGGTGGCGACATTTGGTCTTTAATTTTGTTTTAAGGATTCGCAAATAGACCAATGATTCAATAATTCTATAGTAAGTAATATTTATTAAATTTAAATAAAAAATAATACAATACGATTATAAAATACTCCTTTGCCTTCTTGTGATCTCGTACGACATCTATGTGCTACATTAAGAATAATGACGAAGTAAATCCTGCATCGCGCAAGCAACTTTTGCAAATAGTTGTACACAGACGCCCAACCGTCGAGCCATGGCCCGCCAGGCATGATCCGCCTAGATGGAGGATCGTCCCTTGGGTGGAGGGGCAACACAGCACGTCCCTAGACACTGGTGATCTCCACAGAACATATGTGCAGATTTTCGAAGACCAGCAGATTCATCATCAATATCCTTCAGCACAAAAGCGAGCAGTGCATCATAATACATTCAGCCACCACTCTTTCGACATCAACGGGCAACCTGTCCACACGTTTGCGTTGCGTTTTCATAAGTACAATTGTGCTCTAGATAGTGAATTGTGCATTCATCATTATCAACCTGGGCACGGGTCTCATCTCAGAACATGAGGGATTAGGTTCACCACACAGCCCTCAGCAGAGTTCACGCACCGTCGAGAAAATCTCTAAGGCATGCAGGTTTCCTCACGATGTTTTCCATCACCGTTTAAGCGAGTGATAACATGATTTAGAAAACTCAGAGGTGTGTGCCTTGGATTCGAACCCAAGATCTTTGACTTGGGAGTCCAACGGTCTTATCACTGCTAAATTGTGCATTATCTCCCAATAAACAAGAGGACAAGACATCGGGCGTGTGACTCGCTGAAACACGTGAAAACAATTACGTTGTATACAGAACTACTACGTGGTTTTGGATCTACGCCAAATGTTGTGGCAATTTGAGTATTTTTAGGTGATAATCACCTCGTTATTTTGATTGCAACAATGTTTCGGTATTGGACGGTCGCACACTAAATTGTTTTGTCTCAAGTAAAAATGTAATATTTCGACTATTCTATACGTAATCTTAGAAATGTAAAATGTATGGGAAAAGTATTTGATTATTTTCTTGTTATTAATGCGCCGCTATAATTGTAGTGTTGGCAGCAATAAAATACGATACTTAAATTTGTTGTTGATCAACATAATATATAATTCTCAAGTATCGTAGTGTTTAATCTTTTCTATATTCTTCTAATAAATTAGATTAAAATTTATGAAGGAAGCGTGTATCGTATTTCATGTTTTAATATACTTGTGAATGTGATTTAATCTTGTTGTTTTGATTTTATTGAAGCAGAAGTGAATCTCTTGGTGTTTGGCGGTGGTGTGTAGTTCTGTATCGCGTGCAGCGGACGTTCGTTGATGGATGACTGCGACGGGCAGGAGTGTCGCCCGCCTGTCGCAACACAATGCGACCATGTTCGCTAGATTGATTAGCTCTGTAGCGCGGCGCGCGGACTAGCGCAGATAAACGGTTACAACGCTGCGTTTAAACGCTATGTGACGATTTGCGTAGATTTTAAAGACAATATTTTATGACTTTGATATTTCTTTATCAACCAGTGATAGCCTAGTGGCATGACCATCGGACTGCCAAGTCGAAGGTCTCGAGTTCGAACCCAAGGCACACACCTCTGACTTTTCGAATTCATGTGTGTATTAATAATTAATTATCCAACCCGCACTATGATATTATTTTATTTGAGTATCCATTGATTATCTAAATGTAGTTAAAACCGAAAACTGAATTACTGGAAGTAATCAAAATTGACATTCGAAAACCGATCGACCATTGGAAACTGAAAATCCCTAGCATCTGTAGTCTGACAAATAGGTACCAGGTAGACAACTTGAATAACGTAACTATGAATGAATTAAGTTACATAGTAATTTTATACCTAGTCGCGTTTCGAACGCTAAGTTTACGGCTGCCACGTCAGTAGTTGTCGATCGACTCCAATTAAAACGTAGCACCACATCAAACCAGTTCTAAGTTACTGGTGCTGTTGATGAACATAGATGCGCCAGCTCAATGAGCGGCGCGTGCTAATCGCGCGCATTAATTCAAATCTATTTAGGTAAACAGCCGCGACACGATCCTATTGCTATAGCTTGCAATAATGCATTCTCAAAACGATATTTTCATTCTTAATATATACGAGTATAATTCGCACTACGTGTAGGTATTGATATAGTCTTGTAATTATTATTGATAGTATTAAATAGCAATTTAATGTAACACGTATTGTAATAATCCGCACAATACTGAAGCTTTACGGTGCGTATAAATTATGGAGTTCACTCGGTGATATTGTGTTTCATGTCCGGCGGTTTAGACACGGGCCGAGTATATCTGCGTGAAAAGGGCGAAATATTGCAGAAATTTCAAATGCGACAGGACAGCGTTCGATTCGTCGCGGTGTAGGATTTCATTGCGCTGTATCCACCTCGAGCGCCACAAGACTCATGTGCTTACGACAAGCTCTTACCGTCGCGACGTTTATTGATAGCAATGTTTTTGTGTAAATCGTGCTTATTAAAATTAGACTCAGTTCACATTGGTCGTGTTATACGAGAGCGTGTTTAATTTACAGCTCTATTATAAGTGGTATCTAGATTATAGCTCCATCCACGTCGTTAGAATTTTACGGCTCGCTGTTAAACTGAAGGATTTCCACCATTTTATATTGTCCAGGTACATTTAATGTTAAAGTTTACTTATTTACCAATTATAACTAATTGCAAGAATGCATACAGGTTTATAATACTGGGTGTAATAGGTAGCGTATGTCTTTAGTATCTGTAGGCAAATATCGTATCGGGAGATGGTATCCGTTCTATTGTTAATCCGGTAATTTGAATTTATTGCACCATGAATAAATGGTCCGGTGCTTGGAGCGGCTATCAGGCAACACATCGACACAGCAGCCGTGTAGTGAGGCCGACGTCGCCGCGTGGCTGCTACCGCGGCTGCGCCCGCGCCGCGCCGCCGCGCCGCACCGTCCCGCCCGACATACACCTGCATTGAATTTGACACGGCAATACACCTGAATAACGGATTCCGTAGCTTGTTAATTTCTTGCTCTCCTACTGTGTACTTATATGACTCCACGGATTCAGATTTTAAGTTACAAACAGTCTGAAGATCAACGCAGATGTAAATAAAATTGGTTCAGGTTTTCTAAGGTACATAATGTTACATTAAATTATGAAACCAATAATAAGTAAAACTAAAGTAAGGGTCGGTAATAATCATGCGTCATGTGACTCACCGGTAGTTGTTTGTAGAGAACTAATCTTGCTTATTCCTTGTTTGAGATGTGATTGTTTCTCCTTAATGGGCGAGCCGGTCTAATCGGTACATCCTCGATGCTGGCCGTGTCCGAGTGCCTGCGTTAATTAGACTCCGATTGCATTCTAGTGAGCCAAACACATGCTAGTTTTAGGGGTCATTTCTTGTAGTATAGATAACGCGGATATATCGCAATATTTCAGCCGTGTAACATTATCGAAATCGCGTAGCTACCCATACATTCACAACGGTATTAAGTCCCGACGACTGGCGACCTGCCCGATGAGGTGTGGACCAGCAATCAGGAATCATTATTTACGGACAGCTATTATCACCTCATGGCTTTTCTGGTTTATTATCGGCATTGCTCGTTATGTTGTCCTGCGACGGATAAATTATGCTATTAAGTTAGCAGATTGACAAAGTTATTTATGACATTAAGTGAGAGCGGGCTGAGTGGTGACCGCTAGGGCCGTCGTCGGAGATGGTACCATTGGTACTTTAGTCACCCCATATTCACTTAGATATTTCTTTATGTTTAGCTTAACTCGTAAAATGCAGGTTGAGTGAAGGATCCAAAACATCGACATTTAATAATTTTAATAAATCGTTATGAAACTGGTAAAAAGTAGTTTTATTTGAACATTTGCGTAAGTAAAACTTACGCAAATGTTCAAATACCTGAAACCTGTATGAAGGTTGAGTATTTATAAGTGAAAATCGAGTGAGTCTGAGCATTCATAGTATCGCTGTGGGACGGGTTTTGCGTTTGCGCAGATAACTCGCAAGCGTTCTGCAGTGATAGTTGTCGCACAATGTACGACTCACGTCATTGATATAGCATTATTTTGAAATTAAACTTCTAATCTATATTTTTAGAAGTTACAAAATTACAAATTAAGGTATGTAAATTGGAGTAAATTTGTCCCTGGAGAAACGTAGGTTGTATTTAATACTTTAGCTACGTTTTACCCCAAATCATTGTAACCACTTCGCTGTTTCCAAAGATATGATCGTAGCCACCGCTGGCAACAATAGCTTTAAACGGCACTCAACGGTCGTAAAAAAACTAACATAGATACAACATATTTGATAACTTATCTCTGTATTTATACATAGATGCTTGATTGTTTATTTACATAGGTAATTGCTTTAAATTAGTTAGTTACAATGAACGTATTACAGTGTTAGTATAGCATAGCATGTATATATGTATGCCCCTGATTCGTCGAGATCATTGACATGCTTACAACCTGTTAGTGCCCGGAAAATACAACGTAATGTGAGAACCCCTTAATAACAAATAAAACGAACATACATAATATAATAACATAAAATGAACATACTATACTTATGACGAAATTAAAGGAAAATGCTACTAAAATAACTGTTACGACTATTTTCATTTGCATAATATGTATTGATCGTTATCCTACAGATAGTTATTTAGTTTTTACTGTTTACCATTTCGATTAGTTTAATGACCATCACAAGTAAGTTCTTACTACCACTTGTCTATTACATAAGGTTTGTGTATAAATTGAGTATAGGTACATCTAAGGTAGGTACGTGCTCGTAAAGAAACACCGATTTTCACAATCTGAAGTTATAGAAAACATGGATAATACGGTGAATAATACGGGTCGAATATAGGTGAAGACGCCTTACATGTATACTTCGTATAGAATGCAGTAAAGTTATAAATACTCTATTCAAGCGATCTGAAGAGTTAAGCTGGGCTAGCCGCGGTCAGTCTGTGGATGGATGAAACATCGATAAACCTCCGAGCGGGAGAGAGCACATAAAGCCGTCGGTCCCGGTTGTCTTACAAACACCTATGACTATCTTTAGAGGTAGTTAGAAACCCAAAAAGGCTGACAACCTGTATCCTCATATCAGTATTGCTCTGAAATTGGGTTACAGAAGTCAGATGGCAGTTGCTTTGTTAAAATACTGAATTATTATTATTCAGCCGTATCTGGTTAGATTGGAAGCCGACAAATTATATTCTTGTGTACAAATTCAAAGCGCGGCGCCTAAAGGTGCGCTTGCGCGCGCGTTCTAGTGTGACACCCGCCATACTCGTTATTATACACATGTCAAGCGATTGATATCGATACCGCAACCGTCTAGATCGCATGCCATGTCTCGATACCGTCACTATAAAACATAAATTAATTGGCCAAGTGGAATGTAATTTGTAGTGTCCTCCTTTAACGAGCCTTGATTGAGATGTGAACGCCAGCTCCGAGTAATAAGCACTCAATATCTCAGTGACGTTTCCTTCGGAATGATGTATACAGACGTTTTTATTTATAATGAAGGTGTTGGACTTTACCATTAATGAGGTGATAGGATCATACATATGCCATAATTTTCTTCTCTAAGTTATAATTGCAACTGGATCTAGATAATTGTTAAGCAATTTTATCTGTTTGACATTAAATCGTCCTATTACACGAACAGTATATGCAGGTTATAAATGAAGTATTACTGAATAATTATAGATGTTACGATCAGTTGACACAAAGCTATCTTCCTCGGAGTTGTTTGGACTTTGAGATACGTTTCCTTTTTTACCCGACTGCCGAAGGAGGAGGGTTATGTGTTTGACGTGTATGTATGTATGTATGTCCGTTCCTATGTCCGCTCGTAACTATTCAACGGTGCAACCGATTTAGGTAAATGATACCTCATTAGATTTGTCTTGATGGCACGAGTGTCACTGGGTACATGAAATTAAAAAAAAAACAAAATAGCGGATTTTATGCGCTTTAATGCGTGGGCTGAAAAATATGTTTTGAGCATTCCGTATCATGTAGGTATTCTCAAATTTTCGGTAGCAATTAGCGAAAGCATTACATTACTTTATTGTTAAGGTACTTGTAGGAAATCATCTACTTTTTCATATAAATAATTTGTTCGTTAATGTCCGTAGGTAGTTTTAGATTGAGGTTAGGAAATACGATTTGTTTGTTATAATTTATTTATCAAGCATTCTGAATTATTTTTACTGTCCTTATGTACCTATTTAGTTTACTTTACGTAATATGTGGGTGACTCACATACACACATACATACACATAGTAAACCATTACATAACTGAAATAAATTACTTAAATACATATTATAATCAAATATATCAAACAGATTACTTAAATACATATTATAATCAAATATATCAATTCATGCATTCATCAAACATTACTTGCACAATCGTTTGCGAAATCTTGCACAAGTAAATAACACACCTTAGTTTTAAATTAAGCGTCTGCAGATTTTTCGTAGTTTTGCACTAAAAATCCGGAAACAAGTTACGTAATTAAAATAACTAAAAAACCCGACTGCATAAAAACACTTTAAAAAAAACTAAAAAGACAAAAACAAGTCTAGTAGTCCAGACCTATGTAAAGTAATATTGAATAACTACACCATTTAAATGTTTTCATGATCGATAAATACATAATATAATAAATTATAACGTAGAATAAAGTCAATCTTGCAGTCGGGACCCATTACTAGGAATTTTAGAGACGGTCACGATTTTGAATGGGTCCCGACGGCAAGATTTACTTTATTCTACGTTATAATTTATTATTTTATGTATTTATCGATCATGAAAACATTTAAATGGTGTAGTTATTCAATATTACTTTACATAGGTCTGGACTACTAGACTTGTTTTTGTCTTTTTAGTTTTTTTTAAAGTGTTTTTATGCAGTCGGGTTTTTTAGTTATTTTAATTACGTAATTTCCTTTTACGGTATCCCGACCTGCTACCAGGATTTGCTTTAGGTCTTATTTTTATGAACGTGATTGGCTCAGTAGCCTAGTGATAGTAAGCGCGACTGTGACGCTAGAGATCCTGGGTGTGATTCTCAGGTCGACCTGAGTGTTATTGTATTGACAAAGTATTATTGGGTGAAATTCTTTGCTTGGATTGAATTTCTGACTGGATATGTGCCCGCTTAATGGTAATAGGCTCGCCCCCTATTACATGGGACCTAAACATACCGGCAAACTGTGGGTGTACATTAGTACACCTCTGCCTAACCCTGCGGGGAATACAGGCGTGATGGTATGTTTATGTCTATGACCGTTATCGGTAGGAGTTAAGACTTATAACATCGTAAGGCGTGCCAATAAAAATGTTCAAAATATAATTCTGTTCATACCAGGAGTTTATGAACTGATAGAAGCTAGCGTGTCTGACAACTTTTATTTATTTCTGTTATGTGGTCTAACCGTTTACCTATTATTCATAAACTTTAATGGTAATGCGATACCTACCTACATTGAATAATTGCATGATTACCTCTATTACTAGACGCGGATGAAATTGTAGGAATAACTCAAATAGGTACAACGCTTACTGAGAAAATTGACATGATTAATAGCTATAGACTGTTGTGGAAAATGAAAAAAAAAATGTGATTAACCTTTGTCGCATTCAATGAAGTACAGCAGATTATTTATAAATATTTTTTTAGGAAAACCTGAGTTTGTTATGCGGATTTTATGATATGATAAAGAAATTTTATATACTATTACATATAAGTGCTATTGCCGCTTCAATTATCAAGCTCAGTATCTACAAATATATAGCAGTTATTGCTTTGAACTTCGGCCTGCCAATCAAAAGAAGATCGTAACTTATAGGAAAAATATTAACACATAACACTATTATTTGACATTACAAGTATCGACACCAATAAATATTACGATACATTCCCAAATTGTATGTCAGATCAAAAATGTCGTTCTCTATAAATTATAATATATATTATTACGTATTAGAAAGCACGGCTATTAAGTGGTCCGAATGTAATAAGGTAGAGGACTAGGGACGGTCGTGTCTTGATAAGGTCAATCATAAACGGCGTATTGAGTTACATATTGCCTAATTTTTGTGATAGACATTATAGTGCTTAAGGGTCAGTTGTGTGGAAGACGAGTTAACAACAGAATTAAAAAAAAAAAACTCAATGTAGGTAATCCTGCCAACAACTTTGTGGGGGTCATTATACGACCCGAATATTGAATATCGAAACGAATTCGCTCGCCATCAACGCCTATAGACGAGCCACTGTGAATTCGTCCTTACGTGTATACGGAAAAGTATTCTTAAATTAAATCTACGATTTTGATTTTATTTTACAACTAACCAGTAAAGAGCATACAAGTTCTCTTTCGCATTTATTATATTAGTGTAGAGAGTAACTTAACTGTGAAAGGCTGTTATTGTCAGTAGATTATTACGGAAGAGCAAAAGGCCAGTGTGAGGAATATTATCAAACACATATTTTCACGATATCTTTTAAGATTAGTTATATTTAATGTATTTATCAAACGAACATCCATAATATTACGACATACCAACAAAACTAACAGATTAAATAAAGAACTAGTCGGCTATTCATGCTGATAGTATGAAATTAATTGGTCTGAGTTACAAAGTACAATATTATTATGCGTTGAGATATGACGACGTCGCCATCGGATCGTGTTCGCCTTAATCATTTATGTTTTGATACTTATTAAGTTAAGTATTGGTACGTCACAAATGAAACAAGATACCATCTGGGACGAATAGAAGGCCGGATGTGTCTATGGTTAATATAAAAGTTTATTAGATATTATTTATTATAGTATAGAAAATACTAACAATCGCAGTCCTGTCACAGCCGTGGTGAATATCACGAATCCCATGACCGTGACACCGTGACACCGACCGTGACCGTGACTCGGTTTTTAGTCGGTAGGAGTCCGACATACCCTGCCACCTGCCCAAGTGGTGGATGATCTATGAGAATTCTCCGTACAGGACTATATTAGTAACATCATAAACAACATTTTGTTTAAAGACTTTTTACAAAACATAATAAATTTTCCAGAAAATTGGCTGTCAAGTTAAGGCTTTTAAGTCCTATTACATGGGACCTAAACATATCGACGTTTGTGGTCTGTGGTTATGATGACGTCTGTGTCTAGTAGTTCACGTGTCGGACTTAACGAGGTCGTGGATTCGATTCCCACAGAACACAAATATTTATATGATGATCATAGGGGTTTGAGTTTATCTGGGTGTTTCTTATGTATTATAAGTATGTATGTATTTACAAAAAAAAGTATATAAGTATTATATAGTTTGGTACGGTCGACAAAAGAGTTAAGTATACAGGCAGCTAATTAAACATCGTGTTTTTTTAAAGATTGTGTAATTATGTATCACGCAATATGTGTCAAAACGCAGGTATTGTAAGCTGCTACACATCAAACTTTGACGGGTAATTATTTAAATAACAATCTGTGTAAAGATGCAGATTTCGTTCACTACCTGTATACCAAACTCTTTTGTTGACTGTACTAGATGGTGCTGTGTAAAATTTTCCAAGAATATTATATCGGCGAACTATGGGTGTACATTAGTACACCTCCTAACCCTTAGAAGAATACAGGCGTGATGGTATGTTATGTGCGGAGAGGAAGTTTATATTCATAGCCACATTCCTATTTATTTATTTGCTATCTAATATTTGCTTAGAAGCTTTTCACTTCTTCTAAGATTATCTCTTACTTCTCTCTTGTTTACTTTTACTTCTTGGAAGCCTGGGCTTACACATCGGTATTGTAGATTCAGATGGTGTCCATACTTCAAGATAAGTTCAGTTATGTACCTAATGTATGTCCTGTGACTTGCCCGTAAAAAATCTAATATAAAATTATGATAAACATTGTGGTCGTTCTGATACATAACATCACGCCTGTTCTCCCCGAAGGGTTAGGCAGATGTGTACTAATTATAAGCCCAAATTTCACCGGTAAGTTTAGGTCCCATGTAATAGGGAGCGAGCCTATTGTCATTAACTGTGCACAAATCTAAACTCCGAGCTGCTACTGAGATTTCATAGAAAAATGTAATAACACTGCTCGACCTGGGAAACGAACCCTGGACCTCTAGTGTCATGCTTAGGACTGGTAGACTAAAGAGGCAGTTTTGGTACAATAAATAAAATATGTGAAAGGGTATTATAGTATAGTGTAAAACTTCTTCACATCGACAATTATAGTTTTCCCTATCCGCACCAATTATCAATGCAAACAAATCAAATTCATTAGATTTTTGATTGGTTTATAGTACTTGTATTTCCCTACAAATATATGTATTTTATTAGCATATTTCATAATTTCCATATCAATTTTAGTTGTCGTAACCGAATGCCAAAATAAATCACTCTGAGAAGTATCGCGGGCCGTGGCGGCGGCGGCGGCGCGGGCTGCGGCGACGGGATGTCGTTGGCCGTCGCACGCGTTCTATCCATCTGATAAATATATGTAAATAATTATTAAATATTATCGAAACGGTAGATAGGGTCGTTTAGGCGCCCGTTACGTTATCTTCGTTATTTGTCGTTAACAGTTTTACTGGACAGCGTGTTATCGGCCTGAGTTATGGCAAGCGACGCGCGTCGGAGAAATTCCTCATTCCTCCTCTAGTTTCAACAGTGCGTCCGTCACTGAGTTGGAGATAAGTGACACCTGGCCACTGCTCACCATCCGCACTTAATGCCGCGATATCATCTGTGTGACGGAGTAACTAATGTCCACAAGTTTAAATCCATGTTTACACTTTTTCATCGTTTTCTTCATGAAACAACTTAGTTGCTTGCTGAGGTACCACCTGGGGAGAAACAAGGTATTCGAAATGTTGAGCTCATGGAATATCCATCAACTTGGCTTTGGATTTGAGTAATGTGAAATTCATTGAAACCATTAATAGTTTATATTCTCAAATTCTAGGCCGTTGATAATTCGAGTAGGTACCAAATAACGCAATGGAAACATAATACAAATCTTAACTGTCAATAAATTCGATTCAATTTGATTTTAATTCTCCCGAATGACGGAATAATTAAGTTACCCACTTTAGCCGGTTTCATGTTTTGTTTATAGCCCGGCTTAAAATATTATCTTGATGTTAAATAATAAATCATAGCTCAGATAGACCTCCAAACGTTGTTGTTTAGTTTCACCTCAGAAATCTTGCTATTTGTTATCTTTTAATGAAATAATAACGATCATATTATTTACTAACTGGAGGTTAATATTTTTATGATTTTGAATTAAGAAAATGACTATATCGACGGACGATTGCTACAGCGCTCCCGTAGTCCCGGCACTAAAGTGGTGACGCGAAACGGCGAGGTTGGTTTTAGTCGGTAGCTCGCTCTTTTCAGAGCGGAGTCCGACACACCCCACCGCTCTCCCCGGAGCGGTGGGTAGTGCATAAAGCATTTCCAACCCGTCAACAAAAAAAAGGTTTACTTGAACCTGCTTGTAAAGTACTATGTAGTTATCGGGCGCCGTCGCTGTTGTCGCCTCAAACAGATATACTCTTTTACCCGACTGGTTTACCAGCTGAATATGATTTACGTGAATTATGATGAAAGACATAACGGTCAGCATATCCATCTTCCAGCAAAATAAAACACTAGGCCCATCTTTGTAAATTACGTACATTTTTACGACGCTGTACATCACGGCATTGAAAGCCTTACATTAACTGTACGTATCTATCGGACAACGATAAATAATATGAAATAAATAGCGATTTAAACAGAGCACGATACTAGTTTAGTTCAATTTGCAACAGCAGTCAATATTCTTAGTGGGGTGTTATTAACCACTTGCTGGCACGGCCCGCGGCGGCGCCTGATCTGATTCCAATTCTTTTATGAATAGAAACAGTAATTGCATCAGCCGCGCACAGCAGAGCCGCCACTGTGCACCGACTCTTACAAAACAGCTGATTTAAACCTAGATGACTATTGGTGCTAAGTGTAAAGACCACATTTTACGCCAGCTCCAAAGCTATCAGTCATCTACACGAATAACTTGATAGGTTATAAATTACGTGTCAAACCGGGACGCACTCGCCGGCCGCAGCTCTACAAAGTTATCACTCCTATAACGTCTCCGATATGGCACTCTTAGTGCAACAAATGAAGCAGTTGCATTAAAACTTGTCCGGTGAATATCTGAGCGTAATTAATAGTGAGAGATAAGTCCCAGAGAGCGTCTGCGATACCTCCGTATGGCTGGACGTAATCGAGGTTGTCGGGAGCGCCGCCACCGGCGACCGGCTTAGACCCCTATATTAATAACAGTCAGTCGATATCGGAGGTGGCCGCACCAAATGGAAAATTAAAAGGCTTTCATGGGATCCACTCATTACACTGATTTGTATTTGTGGAGTTAGCGGCGCCGCACAAGAAGTTATTAATGAGCATTGTAATAGCTTGTCCCCAACATGGGAATCGTTTGTGTGCTCATTTATCGAGTTGCTTTCCCGTTCAGTTTGACAACTTGTGGTTATATCAAATTAGTACAGTTTTAGCGGTGATTGAGCGTAGGCTGGCACAATTTGTTGTTCGTAGGAAACGACTTACGCGGCTGCCTGTGATTGTATCGTCGATTGTGCATGCAAGCGTATCAGTGCAGGCTAATTTGTCAATTAGAGAGTCAGAAGTCGAGCAGGGTCGCGGGGCAGTGCTAAAGCGCGTAATAGCGCAATTTATGCCATCATTGTTCTAAAGTAGCGTCGGCCGTATATCAGTGAAGCAGACGGGAGCAATTGATACAAACGAGCGCGTGTCACGTCTAAATATAATATTAGGAATCACGGCGCGAGCCAGGATATATTAATTTGGAGTGCTTGTTGCATGACGGAGCGTACCACTAAGCCACGCGATTGTCACAACGCAGCATACCTACCACCTTTATTATCCACTTAGATTTCCTCATTATATAACCACATTCCTTTAGACAATTTTCTACTTCTGTGCATATCCCTTATGTTATTTTATAGTGAGCAATTTGTGGTCTTTACTATATTTTCATACGTCACCGATTAAGTCTCTACTTACATGTTTGACGTTTGTCACGTTTGTATAAACGATTCTCTTATTGAATGTAGGTATTCAAAATTACATAAGATAATCATTGATACCTTTATCTCAAAGTACGAGTATTATTTAATTAGTCTCATAAACCAACCAGCGCAACGTTATTGTAAAATTCTACACAAATCGTTACGATATATCGTAATTCTAGATGTGGCAGAATCTATAGCGAGCGGAGGACCCTTGCTCTTTGAATATAAGTTTAAATGACGATTTATGAATGAGGTCAGTGCGGTGGCCAGTGAGTGAGGTCGGCTAACTCGGTGTATCAATCGGCGTCGCCGGCGCGAGAGCGGCGCGGGCGCACCGGCCACGCGCCCGGCACACGACACTGCTCTACCTTCTAACACCATATAAACAACGGGCGAGATACTAAAATATGTACTTTTTATATGGGAATATTAATGCATGTGTTATCTTAACATTCATATTGAAAATCTAATTCGTAATAAATTAAAACAAAACGGTAAACAATTTAATAAAATTTACGATGGATGTCACTTGTTTCTCTATTACCGTAGTATGGGGTCAAATTCATTCACATTGACTCGTTTGAGATATGAGTCTATTCAATGACCTAGCATTAATTTTATAACTAAAGTTACATAATGTATTAAATGTCACGTTCTGTTTCTGACTGAATGAGATTTATCTCAAAATGTTTCGTAATTAACGTAGATAAAACGCTTGCAGCAAAGAGACACCTCAAAACAACATTGATCATTGCTAATACCATTCAACAATAAATCAGAAAACCAGGTTCAACACCTTGTAATAACAACTTGTTCCCAGTTCACGCTTTTGTGCACTCCGCCTGCTTATATATTACACGTTATTTAGAATGCTAGCTATATTTCACACTGGCCAGTTCGTTCTGGAAGCCATATTGAGGTCATACTTATCTTATTACTGGAATATAAGTCTTAGGACACCGGCAGGTACGAGTACTACTTTTGCATATCTTACAATCTTATAGGTTACCTAATGTTAAATTGGGATCTTTAAATGAATGACTTGCCAGCGATGTTAAAGTTAATAAGTTAATTAAAATTAAACTTTTTCGTTTTCATATAATGTGAATATAAATGATTGATTGGAATGGAATTCAATATTTGTTCATCATACCAACCTAAGTGTTTATGTATGCTTGAATACATAAACTTTTTTCAACTCATCAGAGTAAAATGTTCGGTGAGTCTAAACGCGAAGAGCTTGTTTCATGCTGTTCATAGCTCACATAACTTCATTACGAGCTCAATTGAATAAACTGTGATAGGAACGCCGAGGCGCTCTGCAAGTTGATTGCTCAAATTTCCTCTTCAACTATCACAAAGATATGGTGAATTTCTAATTGGATAAACGTGTCGTTTCCTATTTAAAGGCGACGGCTGGCTTGGCGTTACCACTTGAGTGTGACCTGTAGTGTTTGGGTAGGGAACCCTTTGAGTGAGATGAGCGTGTGTAGCGCGGGGAGCAGGGCAGCTCGCGCGCGGTGGCGGCCGTGTGTAGCGGCACGCGCGCCGTCATCCCGTATAATGGCTCGCCGCTCCGTCTCCTCGTCTCCTCGTACTCACGCTCACTGACCGACTAATGAATTATGATTTTACTTTAAAATGCTTCCTGGGTCTTAAATCTTATTGTGATTTATAGCAGTGAAATCGGAGCGGATATTATTATTTCAATGGATAATGATAAACAATGACAAATTGATTTTCAACAATTAACATAGATAACGAAACCTAGTTTATTGTGTTTGAATATATCATAATTTGATCGCAATGCCAACGAATGGCAGGACGTAATAAATTCTAAGGATTTCTTCCAGTACCTTCGTTTCTATGTTGCAAGTGGTATAATAATCGGTTTCGTACCTATGTTGACGACTATTGATAGACTTCGTACACGAAAAGATAATATAAAAATAGAAACGTGAAAAATAACGTTGTTTACTCGTACTGGTTGACTCAAACCGCCCATTGTCATGAAACACACCGGTTAAAAATATCAATTGACGTAGGAATGTAACCGAATAAATAGAGAAAAAATAATGAACTGACTAAAATACTTTACGTTGATGATACAATTACCTACGCCTGGATTCCCCAAAGGGTAAGGTCTCGAGTTTAAATCAAAAGCACGCACCTTGACTACTTATCATGAGCGTATTAAAAATTAATTATCACTCGCTTAAACGGTGAAGGAAAGCTTCGTGAGGAAACCTCTGAAGTCTGCGAACCTGCACTAAGTCAACGTGGTGGAGTATAACGAGAATATTTCGCTACTATTTACTATTGCTACACGATTGTAGAGCTATTTGTTCTGGCACGCGGCGCTACGCAGCACTACTATTGAATTGTCTTGTTAATCTGCTACAAATAATTTTGAGGTGGGTAAAATGGTTGAAAGCTTTAATTTCAGGGTACCTACAGGTTTTTCATTCATGACATTTTATATTTCATAAGTAAAGGGACTACTCACCCCCTTTACTTATGAATTATAAAATGTCATGTATAGCACTGCTTCTTTAAATTTGATTAAATTTTTTGTAAATTTGATTGATGTTTCATTGATGATGAAAATTTGATTTGTAAAATTTGAATACGCAAATTGTATTTCATTTCTCACCCTACATTTTTGAGTAAGTTTTTTCTTAGTCTATAAAGCAGATTTAGGTATTTTACATACAAATGTAGTGTAGATCTGTGTAGGCTAAAGATTTAAAAAATTACCTATAGTCAGCCAACATTAAAAATAAGAAAAATCATAGTTATTTTAGATAATACTTGTAGTATCCAGTCCTGTGTCCTCTGGTATACCTACTTCGTTGAGCGTCTCAAAAGTCAGTAGGCAGTAATATTCGAATTTCTTTTCTTATTTTATGGAAACGTAAAAGTGTGTAGTGAGATGGCGTGTCGTAAATCACGCGTCGATGGACGACCGATAGCGCTTCCGTGCGGTGCGCGCGTGCGCAGCTTGGGAGACTCACACGCACACAAACATAAACAAATACCCGCACAACCACGGTCTATTCTTTTCCTTAAAATTTTACTTTACACACATACATAAACTCGCACACGAGCTAGCACCCGTTTTCCTTAAAATTAGAGCCGTATTAATCAATCGAGCTTACCGTGCACAACACTATCATTAAAGCTAAATTGACTAAATCTGACGTTTGATTAAGAGAACGATACGGTAGATGTGATAATTTTTCATAATCATAATGTTTGTTTTGATGTTCTGTACAAAGTTGAGTATCGGGTTTTTATTGAATTTGAATTTCTGGTTAGGTACTTTCACGGATTTTAATCAACAATATAATTGTAGAGTTTTATAGACTCGTTAATGTTGTAAGCTTTAATAATAAATAAAAAAATAAAACGCGGTAATTTGTCCGCCCTTCTGTTATCTTTGTGACTTAGCTACATATTTCTAAAACTTTATGAAATTAATTTTGTCTACGATTTTTCTCATGATTATTGAAACTTTCTTAAAAGATAACCAATTTTTAAAATGTAGCTTTTGTGGAGTCCTACAACGGAATTTTTATATAATCTTATCGCCGACATTATTAACGGAAAACTATGCGCTATGGTTTTCAAAACAATACACAAACTAACTCGGTAAATTTATTACGATACACAATCCTTGGGAATAGTAATCATATTCAACTACATAAACATTAAATTATAACTAACACCTAACATGGAGGCGTGAGAAGAAAGGTTTTGTAATAAGCTAATTTAAATGAATTTAGTTATTAATACAAAACTAAATATATGGCACACGTCGGTCCCATGTCGTGAGCTAATAACTAAGGCAATTCAATTCTACCCACAGTTAATATGCGCATAACTAAATAGATACTATTAAACCAATTTGTTTACAGCGATAAACCTTCTGTTTATATTTTCCAGGCTCATTGAAACCCTTTGAACAACTTGGCAAAGCATTAATCAGTATTTTATTGTAGATTATCTTCTGCCCGCGACTTCGTCCGCGTGGTAAAGTTACTTTTAATTATCGTTGTAATTTAACTAATTAACTCAAAATCGTTATAAATTATAGCCTATATATTCTGATGTATAAATAATAATACTGTAAAGTTTCATCAAAATCCGTTCAGTAGTTTTAGCGTGAAACTTTCACATTTATAATATTAGTAGGATATTATATATGTATATGCTTGTCATCATTCCAATGAAGAAAAACAGATTTTATAATTTATTGATATTAAAATATACAAGCACTAGGCCAGCGTGGTGGACTATAGCCTTATCCCTCTCAATCTGAGAGGAGACCCGTGCCCAGCAGTGGGACAGTATATGGGTTGATGTTGATGAAAATATACAATTATCTCTATATCTAAACTCTTTTCTGACATGATTTTATTCGGGAGAGGAAATTATAGCCATATTAACTAGGTACCTACTTACTAACTTTATTTTTAATGAATCCTTTACTACTGGGTTCGATTCCCAGATCGAGCAGTGTTATTTGGTTTTTCTATGAAATCTAAGTAGCAGCTCAGAGCTTGGATTTGTGCTCAGTTAATGGCAAGAGGTTCGCCCCCTATTAGGTACACGGGACTTAAACACACCGGCGAATTGTGGGTGTAGAATTAGTACCTACACCTCTGCCTTTGCCTCTGGGAGAACAGGCGTGATGGTATATTAATGTTTTTGAATTATATTCTTAGTAACAATTTACAGAACAATGGAGATATCTATTGCTTCTCGGGCACTCGGAACTAGTTAATTATTTGTTATTATTTTTGGTTCTTGATACCTTTCTTGAAACATTAGCGCCTCCACTAGTTTCCAATTTTGGAGAAGCAGTCACAAAATTAATTTGAAAGTAACATACATAAATTCATAATTTATTTTTAAATAAATATACTTAAATACCACAGTAGTTGTCACTACAACGATATAAATATTCATTGTAACACTTAACTCGAGAATGTAAATGTAAAGTTAATCGCGTTATTTAAAATTCAGGTAGTAGAGATATACAGTAGGTATCGATGGAGATCGTTATTGATTCCCCATAGCGGTTATCTCCACTATCTCCGGTAACGTACGATATCACTGCCGTGCCACTAATTAAAAAGCAAATTGAAACGCCGCGTGTCAAGGACTATTAATTTTTACGATCGCTATCACAGCTTCGGCCAGTACAGTGGCCACAGTCCATAACGTGTCTCATAGCATTTATCTTTATGTATGCAGCGAATAGATTGTATCTGGTCGTTCGTTAACTAATAAATTAACTATTGAAAAGCCATCGCCTTTTTTCATCTGTTATCTGGTAATGATAGGTGTTGTAAAAAAATAAAATACGTTTCGTTTTCCGTCATTAAATCTGTGGATATTTCTTAATATTTTTAATGAAACAATAATTTAACATATGGACAGACTGGTAAAGAGATTAATTGTTGAGTTCGTGTCGTAAAATGTGTAGGGTAGTCTTATGTCAGAATGGCAAGATGAGCGAGCATGCGGCGACTAGGGGCAGACCGCCGAGCACTGAGGCAGCGAGACCACCGGGACAGCGAGCGGTGCTTTACTTACAACGATTTATTGTTATAAAAATAATGTATCATCGGCGGCCGCCACCGCGCCGTACAATGCTCGTAACAAGCTTGGCTCGTGTGCTGCATTAACGGGACGAGCGCGGACTGAGCTTGCGCTTTTGTGTTGCTACTACACTAAATGCTACGCGCTGCACCACACAAGTTTTATTTAAACCACAATATTACCCACATACACCATCATCCGAGCCTTTTCCCAACTATGTTGGAATCGGCTTTCAGACTAACAAGATACGGCTGAATATCAACATTTTACACGAAGCAACTGTCATCAGACCTCCGCAACCAAATTTCTGGGCAATACCGATATCCTGAAGATAGACTGATTACCCACATACATCAAGGAAAGAAAGAAGAAGAACAAAGAAAGAAAAGGGACAAACCAGATAACACTGAATAGCAAGTTCAAGGGAGTTTAAACCTTTCTATAATTTTCACCCGACCGGGCTATAAAATATTTTGGTACCTAAATTTCGACGATAAATCTTAATTTTGTATACACATTATCATCGTGTGCGTAAGAAGCATCCCTTAATGATTCATCTTATGTTAAGGATTCAAATTCGGATTTCATATTTCCGATTTCGTATTATTTGAATTACATAGCATGCTAGGTTTGCTGCTTATCTATTGGTGTGACAATAGTCTTAAAATACCTTTTATTATTTCCACTTATTCACATTGATCGATGTTCTAACTCAGCAGTTTTTGATCTGTAGGTAAGTGCAGTAGCTTTTGATACACGCGATAACGATATTTAATCAGACTGGAGCAATTGCCTACATGTTTTTAATGGCAGTACACATGCATCGTGCGGTTGGTCTTAGGATATCGAGCCTCCGCTTGATTGTGTATCAGACAAGTAAATATATTGTCATTTTTTTTGTGTTCTTACAATACCTGTGAAAGGTCACACAGATTTATAGAAGGATGAATCAGTTATTTGTGTTGAGTCTTTACAAATTTGTGTTTATTGTTCAGTTTCTTTAGGGAGTAGACCAAATCCGTCTTACGAAAAAGGTAAAAGGCGTGGAAGGAGCAAAAATAGATACACGTGTCAGTATTAAAAATAGTAATGCTTAGTAAATATTTGTTACCTTTGAATATTGTAAACGTAAATTTTCCTGGAATCTGATTTAAGTTGCGCAATCAAGAATTGTTACACCTGATACCGTCACAGCAATTTGTATCATTCGTTCCTAGAGATAATAATTTAATTTTGCTCGAAACAAGTTCCGAGCGCTAAGAGTTAACCCGGGACTACAATTAAATTCTATTAAAGCGACAACAGCACCGTGTAATTAAGCGACAGAATACAAACGCCTGAAATATCTCTCATTCTTATTTGACGGGGCCGGGCTTGCAGGGAGTTATGAAAGTTTTGTACCAGTAATTATACGGTGCACAGGTCTCTGAGAAGTGGTCGGTGCGACTTGCGACTGTCTGTCGCAACTCTCAGATAGCGTCCCGCGACACTATTAATACAGCCGCGACAAGCGTTTGATTGCATGTGCCCGCTGTGCGACGTTGTTATTACATGTTTCGCGTTTTATTTAAACATTATGTACAGTCAGGTGCATTTGAAAGATTACATTGTTAAATTGCTATAAGTAGTTTTCCCTTTGTTCAAGAGGTAATCAAACTTGAGACTGAAAGCAGGATACTGTATGTCCTTAAATTACTACAAATAATTTAATGGTAAATAGGTGAAACACCACATTGGCAAATATTCTTCCACTAACTAATAATGTGAATGACACAACGCACGAGTGATACTAATGGTGTTGCGGGCGTTTAGCGGCAACCGTAGCCTACGATTGCCGTTTACCATCAGAGGCACGGCCCTAGCAAAACCATACGAATGCTTATTTGTCATCTTATTAGGCACAATAAATATTCAATGACTGGGAAAAGTAATGTAAAATTATGCATACCTTACATGGTTTTGGAAACTTTAGATTATGATAGGCTCAAAGGATCCAATTTTTTCGTGACCATAACATAAGTACCTACACTACATAGGAGGTAGATGAACACTGACCTATATCTTTCATTAGAGTTGGAGCGTTTTGTCACTCAAAATTATCTTCGTCTACAACTAACAAAATTTGTCGCTGATGTTACTAGTACATATTTTATTCCGTTTATGAAGAAACTGAGAGATGATAATTACACGACACGTCAAACTCTGATTGATTAGTGATACTATTTATATTACCGCTAAGAACCGGTTACTGATATGTAAATATACTTCTAATAAACCTAAAAAAGGATGATACCGTTGCGAACTCACTCGGGCAGTTGCAGAATCCTCGGCATTGACAAATGAAGTGGCGTGGTAGGTATGTTTAATGATGTCAACAACTACTGTTTAGCAGAACATAAAAACGTTAATTTACGCTACCGATATTCGATTAAGTACATCTGATAAATATTATAGTGATTTGTTCCACAAAACTGATTAACTGCCCATGGACAACTAAGAAACTAGAGGTTTTAATCTAAACAATTCTTTGCTTGATTAAAAGAATACGTAGTACTTAGCGTCTTTTTCTTGGAATTGCCAAACTGTCTGTTAAATTATATACCTAGATTTTAAAAATCAGATTTTTAAATTCTTTATTGATATTTTGACAACGTCTGTGGTCCACTGGTTTTAGTGTCGAATTGCAGATCACGAGGTCGGTCGATTCCCACATACCACAAATATTTATGTGATAAACATAAGTTTTTTGTGTTTATCTGGGTGTTTATTATATGTATAAAATAATATTGTATTAAATCTATTGTCTAGTACCCATAGATCTGCTTAGTTTGGGACTGTATGGTACCTACCTACCGTGTAAAAGGTTTATTATAGATATTGATTGATGTTTTTTATACATATTTATTATGTATTCTCATACACTTCAGCTGCAATGAGTCAGTGTAGTCATGTTATAGGGCACTATCATATTTAGATATAATTCGAGCCGCTCGCTACTAAGAATAAGCAAATTTGCAGACCAACCATATAAAATGTGCTTGCGACTATCAGAGTGATGAGGCAGTTAATGGTCACTTATATAATTAGGTATATATAGCGCAGCCACGGTATCTATAAATAAACCTGAAACCATCCGTTTGTAAGATACTCATTTATTTCTAATTACCCGTACATTATCACACCAATTACTTGTCGTATACCTACGTGCGTTTCAGTTTCATTTACAAAATGTTGTATTGTAATTGTTTTAGAAGTCGTCTTATTTACTTCCAAAAAACCCAATATAATATAATAATTGCATTTGTTTTTGCTAAATGTTTCATGACGTAATAGTGAAGGTTGAGGGGTGCGCAAAATTAGATAAGACGTCATCGTCATCATCATACTACCATGCATAGGCGAAACATTTTCAATTTCGTAAAATTACCTTTTTAAATACTTACGTATGCTCGAAGGCGTAAGCAGAGTTGTAGGTACTGTTGGAAGTATCCAACAGTACCTACAGCTGTAAGTATACAGCTACAGTTTGTTTTTAGGTCCCATATAAGTAAGATAGGACTGCCAAATTACACGAGCCAACCATTAGACGAGCTGCTAGTGCGAATTCCATAGGACAATATTTTTTTACAGCTTTTTTTATTATCAGGCTAGATGATCTTCACAACAAAATCGACGAGTGAGTATTTATTTTGTGTCATTAACACTGGCGCCTTCATTGAATTTTTTTTTTGTAAAGCCATACGCAGTCTAGCCAAAATTAATATGATAACCATCAATTTAATTTCGTTCCACCACAAGCTCCATATCTATTAGATTTGTATAATTAATTTAATTTCAATTTGGCATTGAATTAATATTCCAAGTCGAATCATTTTCTGTCTGACTCATTAAATGTCCACCTACATGCTATTTTTTCATAATTCTATTTCGATGTATATTTTGATCGACCTGCTTTTGGGAGAAGGTCATCGGCTATTGCCAGGTACACCTTAAATGATTAAATCGGCTTAAAGTATTTCTGTCTGCTATCAATATGAAAATGTTTTCAGTACTTAGTGGATGATGCCGTAAAAAGATCCCGTTGACATTAAAACGTCTAGGTCATATGATGTCTGGCTATATTTACACGAAACAGATACATAGGTCTTAAAGGTGTCTTTGATGAAATATTAGAAATAAAGATATATATTTTAGAGAAAGAAAACTTCGATCTCAGGCAGGGTTTGATTGAAACTGCGTCTCTCGACGCTTCAGCCAACTAAACTACCAAGACCCAATGGTCTTGCATTCAATTAAGACAGGCACTCCAGTGATGTCGTTTTTCTCTTCCTCATTCTACGTCATATAGGTGAAGTGATTCTGTCTCTAATAATTTATATATTTGAAATTGTTTATAGAGTTTATAATTGAATATGACGTGAATGTCATTTTATAATAATGCTTTTAGCAAGCGTAGCGGGGAACCTGGTTTCCAATAAGAATTAAATTTAATAAAAATATTTGGGACATTTTACACAGCACCATCTAGTCCCTAACTAAGACGAGGTTGTACTTATTATGGGTACTAGACAATTTAGACATATAATACTTATTTACTTTTTTTGTAAATATATATAGACAAACACAAACACTTATGTTCATCACATGAATATTTGTGTCCTGTTGGAATCGAACCTCAAGATCAGCCAGCCAGTTGGACACTCGAACCGCTAGACCACAGACGTCATCAGGTGTGTGTCACATTTTGTTAGGTCCATGTAGGATGGATAACCGATTCTATTTCTGCATGTATTTGTTTTTGGTGAATGTTTATAGTTAGGTCGTGACTCGTGATCGGGCCGCTCCATTGATGTCGCTAATTAATTGAGAACACTACTGAGTGTGGCGGTACATCGCTCTGATTTATATCGCTACAAACGGTACCAGAGCTACACTTGGCTCTCATCATTAATAACTTTTAATTATTGTTTGTTGTTACTCTATCCGTTCCGAGTACTGCAGTGGGTATATTTTTGTAATGCTCTCGAGATACAATTTATCATTCCTTAAATATGTAGGTACCTAGTTTTGACTAAACTAGAATTTGTATTGACTAATAAAAACAACATTTATAGGTATAACAGGTAGGCAGGTTTTATAAACGGTATTCTATTTACAGCTAGACGTTTTCTGAGAATGTGAGGGTACAGTAATGTCAAATGAAGAACAAGCCCAGTGTCACGATGGATTTCACAAACACAGAGATTACCCAGACTCGAACATATAATTTGAATATAACATAATTTGCCTCAGGTCTGGTGGTAATCAACCCAAGGCTTGGCGCACTGGCGAAGTGGCAAAGTGACCACACTCTAACCAATACAACAAACCGACGAACGAAAATATCAGTTAAGAATACTGTTGTTACAAGTACCTACATTTAAAATTTTACAAAATTTACTAAAAGAGCTTAATCTCGCGACATTATTTTGCGCCCAGTAAAGTTTCCGACTATTATTCTTAGTAGTTTATGGTAACAATCAGTCAGTTGATATATTTATCGGTTGAATACTGGTTTTGCTCATATTGATCCGTACAGGAACACGCCACGAGCATTAACTGAGGACACTAGGAAGTTGTACACAGAATAACCGACGTAATAACCGCCAGTCTTACTACATTGTTGATGAACTTTCCTTTTATACCGTTCGTAAAAGGCTTCAAGTGTTATAAATAACAATAACTGTAGATAAAAAGTTGTATGTCGCCTTTTGTAACGTGGCCCACATAAGAATATGGCTGTACATAACGACAGCTGGGTTTTATGGAATTTAAATAAATAATATTTTCTTTATATCAGCGTGTATTGTTGGGAGACAGTGGCCACACGCGCGCCACTCGTCCGTCCGTATGGCTCGCGTCATCGGCTCGGACACTCTTTACACTGCACGACTTTGGAGCACATTTAAAATAAGGTTGGCTTTATAAGGTTTTCATAAAGTATTTATTCTTATTCATTCAGATTTCTTTAAATTGTTTATTTAAATAAAATCATGACATGATTGCATGACCAAAAATTATTAGCCACTGAAAAACGTAAACAAGTATATTTTTATTAAAAAAAGACAGCTCATGTACCTACTAGGGAAGCGAGATCTATGTCGCGTATTTCGATCCACCACTTTTTACAAACATATCTGTGGATCGAAAAAAGATTTGTCTGGGGTGGGAATCAAATCCGCAACACCCGGTGCAATGGTAGTGCCGAGTTGACCATTTTAACCGCTACGCCAAAAGTGCATTTATTTTTTTTATATATAATGTATGCGTCCGCGCAAGTTTTATCGTATAACGCCACCTCCAGAGATGTTGGGTCTACACCAGTTCAAAGCTGTCGTGTATCATAAAGAAGCTTCAAGACGAATCAGCTGGCCACAACGAGCGTACCTACAGCGCTTCATTGTTCTCTATGTTATTTGTTCTGCGTGATAAGAGCTGCCTACTTGAGCTCCAAATGTATGAACCGGAACTTATCATTTATAACACACTCGACGCGAACACCTCCACTTAGTTAAAAGATTCGATTGTTTTCTTTGCATACGAGTTTATTATGTATAAGAGTGAACTTTTCTTTTGTACGTTTAGTTTTTTGTACCTAAATTTAATAGAAAGCCATGTTATGGTTAGTGAGAAACGTGACAAACGCAATCCCAACAACAATAAAAAAAAAGAGAAGTTAAGCAACAAAGATAGTAATATAGTGATGTAAAGAAATTCTGTTTCCATAGGGTCTGTTAATTGATCTTTGAAATAAGCTTCGAATTTTTTTAAATAGATTTTTTCGGTAGCCTCTAATTGCTTACACGACCTGCTTGAAATCATCATCATCATCATCAGCCTATATTAGTATACTGCTGGACGTAAGCCTTCCCTAATGTGCACCATTTCACCCTGTCCTAGGCTGAGATCTATTAGTGAATTACCTAATAATTACGTACGAGCATTTCTATAGACATTTCTATAATTATTAGCAAAAACACATAATTAATGTTGATAAACGGTTCTCGGAGTAAAACGTGCTGACGTACTGACAGATATTGGGTCTAATAACATGTAGAGATTAACGATTGGGTTCTATGGTCAAAAATTGTTTCGTGCTTGCCTAGCCCATAGTAAACTGGGGCAATTGCTGACTAATATGGAAACACCATTATCGGGTAATAGGCACTGTTATAGAATGGTGTAAGCTCCGAGAATCAAATTGCGTCTGCCACCGCCGTTACCTTATTGAACAGTGGGAAAATAGAGTAGGTACCTACCGACATTCATGTAGGTAATGATCTATAAGTATTTATCGTCACGAATAGCAGGCATCAAAGGACATTTTATGAAACCATTGTCCACCCCACTTTTCATGAAAATTTAGATGATTGTGCACTGATGACAAACATAACATATGTATATGTCTTAAAAATGGTGGTAATGGTAATTAGTAATAGTAACCACCATTGGTAATTATATACGTCATGGAATGGTGCGGTGGAATATGCAGAAGTGTGATCAAACCCAGGACTTTCAGCAGCCGAGCTCGCGATGATTAGACCATTGGTTTTTAATTTCAATTTCATGGTACAGTTTAATTCAATATTTCCCTGTATGCTTCGCTATAAAGTTATTGTGTAAAGTGTAAACAAACAAGAGCAGTGGTTTTGAAGGTGTACGTACCTACTTACGTCATGTCTTCGTTAATTATTGGGCAGTACCTATACATGGTAATAATATGAATGGTGCATATCGATATTAAATTTATAATTTAATGAACAATAATAGCCTTATTACTAGTGCATTATAACTTCGCAGCAATGCGCGGTGGTCACGACACAGGCGGGTCGGCTGCGCTGGCGCAGCGTGCCCGCTACTAATACGGCTCGTTTGCGCGCGCGCCGACACGACCCGCGCCATTACCCAATAAAATTAATTTCACTTAATGCTCATCGATTATTGAATATAATAATCGTATAGTTCGGTGTTTCGGCGGTTCGTGATGGATCGCAGGCGCAGACCCCCCGCGCTCGCGCACACGATCTACTGACGATCGCCGTGCAAGCCAGGCTTGCCCATACTTACACTGCTCCTTAGCAGATTCCTTCCTCCTTTACATCTTGTGGAATTTAGCAAATATTTTTATTATAAATCACTAGGCTGAAACTATTTATTTTGAGAATGCAATATACCAATTTAGGCATTGTGATTCTACAGGCTAGTTATTAATTCGTTGGCAAAATGTTAATTAGATATCGATGCCCATCAAGTCTGTCTGTCTGCCCGTCAAATCAGAAGTTATTTTGATGAATTAATTTTTTTGTTTACGTGTAGAGTTAAAATGACATAGCCACAAAATACCTAAGTTTAATCTACAATGGTAAACCATTACTTCTTGTTATTTTTAAAGGTGTCAATAAAAACTGCTGAATTAAAAACTTCACAGTCACTGGGATTAATAAATATAACTCAACATTTAATACTTTCCAGCAGTTCTAGTTAGTTAGTCCCTAATGGTGTGTCGAGCAGAGGTACCCTTTCTCCGATGCAACTTACATGAAGGATGTTAATACACAGGCTTACATCGGTGTTGCTAGGAAAGGCAATACATTATAGATATTAAACATTTTCTTAAGGTAAGTCGTGAATATCAAACACAAGGATATTCATTTATTGAATACATATTCAATAAATGAATATGTATTCAATAAATGAATACATATTCATTTATTGAATATGTATTTCAATAAATCAGCAGTCGGAGTAGCGTGCGTAGCACATTCACTACGAGCAGCCGATGAAACGAAATGAATAATTACTGTACAAGGCACAACATAAATAGAGGTAGATAAAAACGGGTAACGACAGGATAGAATGGTAGCCATCCAACACCGCGCAGTCAGCGGCAGATCGGCGCAGTAATGGCCAGCCTTGTAGCCCATCCATAACGAATTTCTTATTCATCGATATTAATACGGGTACATGACAACCGTCCGCCGCTGTACAAATGAGCGAAGCCGCTCACGGCGGATTATATTTATGTGAACACAGTCTGATCCGCAATTAGTACCGCCAGCAACAAAACTAGTTGTCTTGTAGTTTACAAACAATGCACGTGTCCACTGATAGATGACTCGACAACTTGATATATGATGCGATCGACTACCGACTGGTGTATTAAAAACCAGAGGTATGTTTACAACGTAAATATACATGAGTTAAGAAGAGGAACCCTTGTAAACCATTTTTTAGGACAGCTGGTGTCAACTATGCAAGTTTTTTGTTTTTCTTCATTATTATATACATTTCCTTCACCTGATCTGCTGGGCTAAAATGGCATCTTCTAATAAATCAAACATTTATTATCTACGTTAGAAAATTGCCCAGGATCTTTTTTGAGTTTGAAATATGAATTGATTCCAGAATACTTTCTCAATGTGGACTTCTTAGTCCTCGTCAAATTTAATGTCTACTTAATGTTGCCAGTTTATATGCCAACGTTTTTTGCAAAACTAAAAACATAAAGTAAAAGTCGATCTAAATGGTAGCATCCCATAATCCAACAGGAGCTAAAGGTCCTAATTGTGTTTAATTGAGTATACTTGTAAATTAATAATTCAGCGGTTGCGTCTGACCCTGCGTTTGATCTCATAATGTGCTTACTCGGGAAGATGTATCGACCTCATTAAAACCCAAAACACGGTTTCTTAATCGATATTCGACAGTTTAAACTTTTTATTTCACTCTGCGATGCTTATGTTTTGAGAACACGCGGCTTGGGTTACAGTTGTATTTTAAATAATTTGATGTTTGCGCAATCTGTGTCAAATTAATACTATTTATACTTCTGTTAATATTTAGTGTTTTTTGTAATATTATAAATAGTATGGTGTATATAATTCTATATGAATCTAGCGATGGAATCCATGAATGGCATATTTTTGTGAATGGAACATTATAATGATTAGAAATTGCTCAACATGCGTAGATACGTAGTTCAATAAGAAAAATATTTACCGTATGTTACATAATAAAATATATACCGTAATATTTACGTTACCTAAATAATAATACGTAAAGAAAAAGTATAATAAAAATATTTTCTATCTACATATATAATTTACGTACTTACTAATCTTAAAATAAGAAAATCTCAAACTCGGTTGATGATATTATATACTTAGATTTTTCATTGGAACTAAAAAGTAAAAATAGACCACAATCGGTATTATCTTTAGTCTGTAGAGAAACGAGGTGTATTTAAGGTGAATTGGGATTATTTCTGACCTAGCTGACGGTAGGTCACGAATATTTTTTGTAGGTTACCATAATTTCTGTAAAGGTTAATTTCTACGCGTACCTAGCCCACCTTGCTATTGGAATTTACCTATATTGATGAGATCCTGAAGCTATAACAATAATTATAATCAAATTGCCAATTCTAAAGAAATCTATTTCAAGAATACTATAATTAATTATTCGCTAACGATAATAATATTTTATGTTAAAAATAATTGTATAGGACTTAGTGTTTTGTTTTCTTTCTTATTTTAGTAAATTGATAGGTATGATTGTTTCTAAGTACAAGCTATTATTAACTTCTATTAGTGTGTTTTGTAAAAAAATAATTTATCATTAGTAGGCAGCTAATGCTACGGGCGGCTCTTATCAGTAACATTAGAGTTGCGTAGCGCCTTGTCCGCGACCGTATTTTGTTTCACGACTACGTAAGTACGTCTACGTAGTAATGAACTAAATTTAAGAGAACTTTCACCAGATGTATATCTAAATATTTAAAACGCGATAAAATATACTTTTAATGACTACCCTGAATGTATTTTATTAACCACGGGAAGCCGGAGAGCCGCTACTTGGAGTTCGCTTTAACCTGATACAGATTAGAAAAATTACACATACGTTTGCTTTTATTGCCTGTAACATTTTGATTTTAGTTTTAAATTAATTGAACGCAAACAAGACGCACTTTATGAGTCACAAATATGTGTCTTGTAACATCTTAAATTAAAGAAGCGGCTAATGGAGATTAGTTTAGGGAGCTTTAACATAATTTAAAGAAGGTTCGTTAACATTTATTTGATGTCATTTTTCACAAATTTTATTACCTACCGTAGTCGTTCATAACATTTTCTATATAATAAGTACCTATCATCAGTATTTAAAACTAGTCTAGTTGTAATAAGGCAAGGTTAGAGTCTGGTTCAATTTATTTATATCTCAAACAATTTTTTATATCGTAGCCTATCCTACTTCCTACTAGCCTATTAGCCTTCCTACTCCTACTAATTTTATAAAAGTGAAAGTTTGTGTGGATGGATGGATGTATGGATCGTTGTAACTTTTTCACGCTAAAACTACTGAACGGGTTTTGATGAAACTTTACAGTATTATTATTTATACGTCAGAATAACATATAGGCTATAATTTATAACGATTTTGAGTTAGTTAGCCAAATTAAAACGATAATTAAAAGCAACATTTCCAGGCGGTCGAAGTCGCTGGTAGAAGCTAGTAATGGATAAATCTCAATTTCTTTAAAATCAGCTAGGCAACATATTCATTATTAACGTTAATTATGTACTAATTTATTGCATACTTTCAACATGGAATTGTAATCAAATATTGGTTTCCAATTTATTAAGTTGCACTTAGGTATAAGGTAAGTATTCACATAGTCTGCAATAAACCATAGACAAAGTGTTCTGTATGTAAAATGTATTATCTACTTATTTGAACGTAGGTTTCCCCATAACGTACCTACTGTATGTTACGGGGAAACAGTGTTTAATTGTATTTGTTGTTTTTTTTTTCTTGTTCATTGTATATCATAATCAGAGATCTTCAAGAGAAAACTTCAAGGAAGTAAGCAACATATAGTGAAAAATGCATTCCTCTGAAATCCGGAAATTGCGACTTGCATTCCGAGATTCCGGAATCTAATTATTTATGGAATTGAAATACATTGGTACTTAATTATTATAACGAAGAATTTAATTTTAACTATGACTGTAAAGTGCATACACACGGTGAAGATACTATAATATTTTATAGTAAAAGAAAATATCGCTCACTAGACAGTTTGTATGAACTATCACAAACGGCTAAGACACTATGTATTATGCTATCGATATGGAAATTTTATGTTAAGATGCCGAGCGATATAATGATGTCATCTTAAGATGCGAAATGTATATCTTAACATGCTATGAGAGAATGATTCGAGCAAATATATTATAGTAACTTAACAGTGTGTGATACCTTAAGATACTATATAATATTTCATATCTAGGCATCTTAACATAAAATATTATAGTAACTATCTTCGCCGTAGGTATATTATGACGCTCTTTAAATAACACTTTAATTTAATAGTTGTGAATTTTGGTAAGTCTTCTTCTTTTTCCAAGGCTTTTCCTAACCATTTTAGGGCCGGATTACAGTCTAACCGAAGCGACTGCCAGCAGATTTTCACAACCCAATTTCTGGATGATACCGATACCCTGAGAATAGACTGGTCAGGCTCTTTGGGCTTCTGACTACTATACTAAAAAGTTTCATAGGTATCCGGATGAAAACCGAGACCGACGACTTTAAGTGCTCTCCGAGGCACGGAGGGGTCTCGATGTGTTAAGAGTCACCCATCCACAGACTGACCGCGACTAGCGCAGCTTAACCTTACAGATCGGTTGATTAACTTAGTTATTAGTTAGTCACGAGCCCAACCTATTTTGGTAAGTGTTACGAGATTGTTTATTAATGTATTTTGCGAAATCTAATAAATAATTCTTGATAATAAGATCCCGGGTTAAAAATGCTATGATTATCAAGAAAGTACCTAACTCCCTATGGTATTTTCCACTCAATGTTACTAACTTCCTCGAAGCTCACATAAATATACTATACACATTACACACCAGCAGCAGACACCTTATACCTTTAACTTATTATTCACAACAACTGTTTTGTTTATTAGGCTTGCTCGTCTATTTTTATTTATCAACTTATAATAATTACGCTTGTAATGTTCAAATGTAACGTTCTTCGTGATATATTTATTACCCTAAACACGTTCATATTCTGTGTCACGACGACATTATAAATTGTAATCTATATATTTTTTCAATAAATATTCATGAGTGATAGGGGCATTGCGATATATTACAAGACCCATAAGTCAACGAAACGCCGCGCAGGCGCAGCTCTGGCGCCGGCCACGATGCGCGCGCGCCTGTCGCACTCGTCTTCGGTATATCATCCACGGAAATGTTCTGGCCGGCATCGTCTAGCGACATGTCCGCGCAGTCAGACTTCGTATTTTTATGGCGCTTTCTGACTGCCTTTTATTCTGTCTACACATAATTTAACTGTCATAACTATGAAAATATTATTTTAACGGATCATTATTTTTTCGTAATGTAGTTAAGTGGTGTGTCATCGTCTCGTATAATTTTTATTTGAGTGTTAAATGAGAGAGGCCTTTAATAAATGTTGTCCTTTTAGATGTTTTGTAATGATATGTTTATTTAGGTTGTTAATTTGTGGTGTAAATGGCAGCGCTACCGGCGGCGGGCTACTGTTCAGTTGGCGCGCCCTCGCTACGTCCGCCTTCGGCCGGCACGCGCCGCCGCCCACGCCTCGTATGAAACCAACCTTACACATTCATTTCGATAAAGTATTTTGCAAAACAACACACATATTGGCACATCCATGGTGTGTTCGTTTAATATCCTGTCAATAACTGTAGTTTCTTTTTCATAATTACGTGCGGTTAAGTATAAAATATGGAGGTTTATGGAAATTAAATCCTGCAATAAGTATTTAAGTAATTAATTTATGTGTTTTCAAAGATTTGCATTTATCTCTTTTATATTTTTATAGAAAATGTTGTAGGTACCTAAGTTAGGTTATCTAATTAAGTTTATGTTACTGGAATAAAATATCCCTGTGGTTGTTCCTGTACACATTTTTTAAAAAATTAACATTTAGGTCGATAGCGTGATTGCGTGATGGTTGGTAGCTATGGATGTTATTAAGGTCGATCTTCAATAAACTATGAGGGCATTATACGTAAAAGAGATAATATCTACCTACAGATTTATGTCAACTAATGTACCTACCTACCTACAATAATCTACATATTCTAAGTGGTCCGAATCAAGCCTAAATTTGCCGCCTGGGTCTCCGTTCATCATTTATCCGCTTCTTATACCTATGCAATAGAAAATATATAAATTTTCTTAGAAATACCCCTATAAATTTAAACAAAAAAAGTAATTTACATTTAAAATACTGTTAATTACCATTTGATTATTTTTTATTTTATAAAAATTGTTATCTTATTCGTTCCGAACAGGTTGTACAAGATTTTAAGGCACATATTTTAGCGTCATATTAAAATAACATTATTATACCTACAGATACCTACTCCATGATAAGACAGCTTAATATTATATTTTAAATTTGACCAACGAGATATTCCTTATTTATTATCTTTTTTAACGTCTCAGGTCTTTTTTATAAAATTCAGGTATCAAATTTTACTGCGTTTTAATGAACGCAATAATGAAGTTTAACGTATTTAGAAGGGATGTGAAGCATGTAATTTCAGACTTTATTATGTGGTGAAATCCAACTAATTTATTAATAATCAGGTCTTTGCATAATAATATTTCTTGAAATATTTGTACCTAATTATCATCGCGAATAAGGCCCGATTTTTTCAAAACGTATGTTCAAAAATATATGTTCTTATATTTAATCTGTTGGACGTTTAATTAGGGATTGTAATTGCATTTATTTAAATGCTTTCAAAATGACAACAGCTTTCACGTTGTTTAGGGATCGATGGAGTGGCGTTGCGTTTGTAAATGAATTTCAGTGGTCGTTGATCACAACGAAAGCTTAGAAGAACTGATCACAGTTCTTTTAAGCTTTTCATTATATGTTAATCCAGCGGAGCCCATCGCAAGCAGACAGCCAAGTTAATATGTAACGAAACTTAAAAACTATTATTATAATTGATTTGTAGGAAGTTTAATAGTTTAACAAAGTACCTAAGTGTATAAAAATATTGAAAGAAATCAATTAAACAGTAACGACAATAGTCCTATTAATTATTACACGTTTTAAGTTTTCAAAGTTAAAGAGAGCTTTAAAAAGATGATGTATGTAGAGAATTACTACCAGTTAAAAGGATTAAGTTTTATTTAAAATAACTCAACATTATAGTTCTTTCGGATTGCATTCTTAATTTCGTGATAATTTCATATAACACAGTTCAATTATAATAAATTAAATTAATAGATCATAGCGATCAGATTACTGTGATCGGTTGAAGAGTGTAAATATGATCCAATTGCTTTGGAGATTTTCACTAATAACAATAAATTTAATCTCCACCGACGTTCCTGTCCTGCGTCCATTAGGCCGAAAGTTGTTCCGTTAAGTCAGTTATGATAATTACCTGCATCTCCTTAATAAATATGATTGCGGGTACAGTTCTCGGGCTCTTATAAAAATGAATGTTTGACCCGTGCTCGGGGCTCATGAATATTTAATATTTACAAATTATTAATCCAACACTTATCCCTCATGGTTGTACGGCGCATTCCTGTTTGATAGGCGAGCGCGACGCGCGGCGGCGCGCGGCGGCGGCGGCGGCGGGCCGACATTGGGCACATGCGCATTATACTGATATTGATGGCCGTCACACATTCTGAAGACTTTATGAAGATTAAAAAATAGAGTGCTCGCGACACTTCATTTGTGGCAACGCTTCTAACTACTCCCAAAAAACTATCACCTTTAAAAATTTCTAGTTTTGCTTGACAATTAAAGCATTCTGCAGCTGTCGATTCGGACCCATATTCAGCAATTACAAGGGTGGGTGATGCCAATACCTACAAGTATAACAAAATATACTCTCCTAATAGTTATCGAATATTGGTTTTGTTTATGAATATGATGGTTTAAAAAAAATGCTAACCAGTGCTGAAAGTTTACTTCCTATAATAAGAAAATCTTATCAGCAATATTATTGAACTCCCATTAAAACTAATGAATGTGTTGAAAGTTCCAACTTGATACTTTACGGGTTCTTGAACCAAAATTTCTTCATTATCTCGTCGAGAATATTTTCTATAATGAACTCAGTCACGCGTACATAAAATTTAAATGTATAAGTAGTTACCTGCTACCGTATTAAAAATATTGATAACACATATTTTGAGAAGTCTTTAATTGCTACTAATAATGCTATCCTATGCATTTCAGATAAGCTAAGTCGGTCGGCTTTGGCGTTTTAAAAGGGAACGACTTAATTGCTGCTTCATAATGGAGAGGAATAAATCCGTAGCGACTGTTTGCCGTGGCGTCAGCGCGTGCGCGTGTTATTTGTTGTGTTCAACTGAATCATTTATATTGCCTTCACATTTTTATCTGCCGTTTGCGATTTTTGTAATGATCAGACTATAGCCATCTATAATGACCATGTTTCTCTTTGTATTGAATGCTACAATGTACATGATTTATTCCAGTTATGTACGATTAACGCTGTAGCGTCTCGTTATCAACGAGCTTACAAGACAATAATTTTCTTTATTCTATAATAGATGGGAAAAGAATAGGCTCAGTCGTATTATGTTAAAATAGTTTTTGTGTCAGGCGGCGCGGCCGCAAGGTAGTCCGATTGTCGGATAGACAGCGGCCGAGCCTTTGTGTTGGTAGGGCGAATGAAGCCTCCGCGTCGCGTCGTCTCGTCAACCCGCACCCTATCGACTGAATGACGGGCCGATTGTTCCATCGACTTAACATATCAATTATGTAGAACATAAAGGTAGATAGGCGGCTGAGCGACGTGAATAAAATAATTAACTGATTGGTGTTTGTATAATTCATCAAGTGGACGTGCGTCGTGATCGTTGGGCCACTTAGTGGTGCGTTATCAGATACCCCTGGTCACTATCTGGTACGTGGTGGCTGACAATGGAGCTGTAAATGCACTCCGCCATTGTGTGAGGCTTTTGAGAACGTAGAACGTTTATCTGGTCATGTCGATATAAAGAGTATTATGACGGCCGCCCAGTGGAGATGTTGTCGCTAGCTGGACGCACGATTTTATAAGTGTACTGTGTGAGTAAGTTTATCTTTATCTAATGCTAGTAGTTGGTATCTGCTTGCAATATAGTTACTAACTCATCTAGCTACTTAACATCTCTATTCTTTCCTATAATGACATTGGGAGAAATAACAGCTTGTGAAGTCCCTTTAAACTAGTAGAGTCATTTTAGATTACAGCAACAAGAAATACATTAAAACCAACGCTTGACATTATCTGGCGCATTTTGGCGCCACTACGTGTCCACTTGCTTGGTAAAGTGGCAAAAGCACAGATGATCGGGAGATCTCTAAGAATTTAGTATGTTCTTTAATAAGTATAGCTTTTGCAAACCTACTTCCCAATCATTAAGGTACCTTCTATCTATCATGTCATGATGATTGTAGGAAGTAATATGCTTTAAAGTGGCCATTGGTAGGTACTAATTTTATGTAAATAAATGCAATTACAATTAGTAGTTATACCTACTCAGTACCACTGACAGTCTGATAATTTTAATTTACTTGGCGACTGGTAGAGCGCGCAGCGTTTGTTCAATGTTCTGTGTCCCTGCGGCGCTGCAGCGGTACTATCGCCATCATTTATGTCTACTGACGGAAATTAAAGAGAAACGAATAAAAATGTCCCGGCTAATGACGGCCGCGGACCTCTTGCGGCGTATGTGTAATAATTCGCCTCGGGGACGCGCCGTGCGCCGCGCCCGGCCTCGACTAAATAATTTTAATTACATGTTATTGATAAATATTCTCTCCCGAAGCGCTCAGATCTGTCGATAACGCCGTACAATTAGGCGGTGAACTCTGACACTACGATTTGTTGTGGGAACGGCGAAATTGGATCCCCGAGGCGTGGAAACGCAGCCGTGGAGAGCCGCTCCACTTTGTCAAGACGTTTGTTTAACTTGTGCCTATTGTATTTTCATTAATATTTTAAATAAAAGTTGGACAAAGGAGTATTGTATTTGAAATAGCATAAGAACAATATTTTTTAAATATATAGACGAAAATAATAATAAATATGTCCACTAACGTATCAAATAATTTATGTGATACAAAACAGTTAAATTTAAATCTTTACGATGTCGGGTGATGAATTTAAAGGTAAAACAATAACAAAACACAACCATAAGCAACTTTATAAGCGGCTATAAAATTGGTACCGGTCTACGACTTAAGTCTTAACTAAACACATGAATACTGTTCGAGGGGACACCGTCACACCGGCCACTCGCATAATAATCATGATTTGCCCAGCACGACTCTTTAAGTTATTACGCGAAAGATTGAACGAAAATTACCTGTCCCGGAATAAAGCCGTAAAAATTGGCTGTATAATGGTTTCTTGCGCAATGAGTGCGATTAAAAGGTTGGTGCACCGAGTCAGCGGGACAGAGGCGACAGACTGGCCGTGATTGGGGAGAGAGCCGATGTATGAGCCGCGTCATGTTGGTGAGAGCGTGCCATAACTCGCGCGTCGGGTGGCCGCGCCGACGCCGACGAAAAGCTTTTGTTGCTATGAATATTTACTAGTCCTGCCTAGAGACACGCCCGCGCCCGGTGAACACCCCGTCCTGAATCCCTAATACTAAATCACTGCGAAGATACGCAGATGTATTGCTGTGACGATAAATTAATTATCTACTTGCATTATCTTCAAATCTGAGAAAAGCGAGGTATTAGGTTCCTTGCCTCTTGTATGGAAATTATTAAACGTTTGTATCTGATAACTTAATCAATAAAGATAGTATGTTAGGGGATCTGAATTCGAATATCGTTCGGGCTCTAAATGCGTAGTGGGTTTTGTTGAAATAAAAAATGGGGTGAAAATATGGGGAATACGGTGAATTTTACTGCAGGGAATAGTTAATCGGATATGGTCTGGCACAGTTCACCTCGCCTTTGTTTTCTTGACAATTTATTTTATTCCAAGTTCAATCTCCACTACATTATATTGTAATTGTTAAATAGATTCAATGTTGTGTGTATTCTATCGAGTATTATATTAGCAGTATATCCAGGCACAAACGAAAGCTTATCTTTTACAAGTACGAAATTCCAACACATTTTCCACTTTGAAAGTATTTTTCTAATAGAATTATAACAGTATGAATGTATTACTATCATGAATTAATTTCCTGAAAGGTTCGGCTGTGGAAGACTGGTACATCCACAGTCTATCGTTGTTTTTTATAATTCCCATGTAATAGGGGCGACCCATTGACATAAACCCTGTATAGATCCAAACTTCAAACTACGAATTGCCACTAAGAACTAGGAAAATCTAATAACAACAACGGAGCCGCCACATTGCGACCACCAGATCAATGAGACAGTCATTATAGTCAGCATTAATGTCGTTATAATCGATGAGTAACCTCAAGCGATTTAAAATGTCAGGGCCCACCGATCCAATATGAAAGTTCATCACACCGGGTTCATTATGGTACGTAATAACGACGCAGATGACTATATCAATCTCTTAAACGGTTCTCCATTATCATACGAGATTACCTTCTTAGGATCGCTCGAAACTGGAATGAAATTATTCATTGAAAAATATAGTCTACGCGTGGGAACGTACGTAGGTACCAGAGTGATACAAAGAAACAACAGGAACATGGTAAAAACTTTATGTAATTAGCGAGATCAACATCTTAAATTTCATCAGGAGCATAACAAAATTTCTCAAGGAATGTTTCAACGTTTTCATTCGGAGATTTTCTGTGTTAAAAAGCTCTATCGTTCGTTAGATTTTCGTTAGAAAATTTGACCATATTAGGCGGGAATTGTCGCTGTCGTTGACATGCAATGTCATAAATCCTTTTTAACAATTATTTGTTTATTTTGTAAAATTTCCTCTTGCGAATTTGGCAAGCCTTATTAAAACATTACATCTCTATACTAACCTGTTTTTGGGTTTTACTGGAATTATGTACCTATGTTGGGTAGCTTTTTTTAACAGTAGTGCAATGGACATGTACAATCTCGGCATTTGGTAGGTGAGTGTCCAATCAAAACGTTATTTGTCATGCATCCGAGTCATTGTGAAGTGTTTGTCGGTGGCATGCACAGAATTAAAGGCGATGTGCTTCTGAATGTCGATTTAATTGCCAGATAAGTCGACTACTCGCGCAACACTATTGAAAGATAATGGCTTAAGATGTTATGTAGCTTATTCGAGATTCAAGATTGCGTACCCACTATTTGTTGCTTTAATATTATTTGTATGATATATTAATAGTTTATCGTAGGAAATGATTATAAGATGATTTCCCTTTATAAATAAAGTTAAGTGCAAATTTAATTTTAGGTATAATGTACCTACCTACCTAAATTAAGCTTTAGAGTTCCTGTCGAACATTACAATCATATTTGTAGGTACATAAATTTCAGATCAAGAGGTGGTAATTGGTGATCTATTTTGTGATAATGTCGGTATATTGGAGGTGTTCATCATCATTGTGATTATTCGCAGCTTTTTCCCACCCACTGCTGCCGTAAGTCTCCTATCTTTTCCTCTTGAATGTTGTATTTGAATTCAAGTAAGGGTATGATTTAGCATGTCACTCTACAGCTTTATTGTGTTGAAAACAAAGTCGATATGTCATAATTCAATAGTCGTGTCTATTGTTTTTTAGCTTTCGCTGGTAAGCCAACACAATTCTATCGGGTGTTATCTTTGCATATCTGAGACAGTTGTTGTTCCAATAAGCAATAATCCACGCGAATGATAAATTCAAATGGTTAGCTACTTGAGTGGGCGCCTAAACACTACAAGGGCTCATAAACCGACGGGTATGGTAATATACAGGCACTGTGTCTACTCACTATGTTATATCCTACGACTTGCACACCAACAGTTGGTATGAGCTGCCTGAAAGTAGTAGCTGAACAACCGTTCTAAATCCATTTCAAATGTAAGTGTTTATTGCAGCAGTTCTGCCAATGTTCGAATGGAGACGCGCTGTTTTCAAATTATCTAGGTTGTTGAATATTTGTAATTAATAATTGCTAAATTAATATTTATAATTGTTTTGTATTTGTAAAGAAAAGCAACTAAAAATTATTGAAAATGTATCTAGGTATGTGTTTTTTATTACTGGTCGAACCGAAAAACAGTCGCATTTGCTAATGTTAAAACACTAGTATAAAACTCTTTATATAAGCAGAAGTGTACGAGATTTCAATACTGACTATTCGAATTACATGAAACGGCAACGTTTACGTTAACCAACGTTGTCGACATCTGACAAGTCAGGGACTTGCCGTCGTATATAGCAGATTACGAGACAGAATCGAGGCACATTTCGTCACGGATCTGCTGATATTTCAACAGGACAGTAAATCCGCACGAGGCAACGACAGGCCGGAGGATAAATCACGCGAGTGGGCGGTTGCGCGCGCGCCGACTCCCGCCACTGTTCCCGCTAAATAACTGCTACCGTTTACCTGCCTCTGATCATCTGATATTTGATTTAATGTTGCTTCCAGCAATACACAGCGTGAACTTAAGTAGATATCATAAATGTTCTTGCAGGCTACATTCCCTTGTCTATTGCGTTCCCGTTTCGAAATTAAAGGAAATTTATCAATTTCCTTATTTGTTAAAATTAAGTTATGTGGTAGCTATACTTTTTTGGATATATATATATATATATATATAATTTAGATTTGAAGCTCGCGCCCACCCTTCGCCGAATAGCGAATAGGCTAGGTATATCTTACTGAAAGTAATGTCAAACTGATATTATATGCGAAAATATAATTTTAACTTATGTTTTATGCCTTATGGAAATTTAGCATGCACCCACTAAAATGATTAAGACAGTATACAAAAATATACTACATAAATGTTACTGGCCCCAAAGAACACAAAATACCTTTGAACAATAAAAAAGTAATAAGATACTGAACAGAACTAGATTTAAAAAGAACAATCTTGTAATTACACGAATATTGCGGGAGGTAATAATGTTTTAGTACGAATTAGGCTGAAGAGGAGATACCCTCAATTAGTTGAACTATAAACCGTTTTACAGCCACTGTTAGACGAGGTTTAATGCCAATGTGGTGATTGGACTCGTTATGCATATTTCTGTCATGCCACTAAAACTGAAATGCCAGTAATAACTCATAAATCTTGGCGAATAGACAAGACGTTTACAATTTTGATCACATTTCTAACACTTAGAATCTTGGTATGAAATATTTTTTTTTGGATAAATCTGATAAATAAATAAATAATTTATTTCATAAATAAACTTTGTACACGGAGAATCAGACAAGAAAGTCAGTGAGAAGATCACTAATGTTTGGATAAACTCTGGTAGGTACCCATAATAAGATTTCACTTGTGTTAGGTACTGGGGCTATAAAAAATAAAAAATCCCGCTCTCTCTCAATATGATATATACAACATAGACTTATGTTAAACTAATATTATTTATACAAATATTCTAACTGTCGGATGGTAGGTATGATAACAATAACTGCAGAGAAGTTACATGTTAATAGTTTTAATGGGCATAATCTTTCCCTAGAACTGCACATCAGAATACGATAATGTTTTTATTTTACCTTTGCTGTAAACAACAAATACTTAAATAATGTAATGTTTGCCAGTTTGAATATTATTACTGTTCAGGTGTATAGATAAACATATAAAAAAAATGTGTATACTATTAAACATGAAATAGAAAGCGCAAGAAATGCCTTTCAATGGTGTCATACGCGTAAAACCATGGGCAAAAGCTTGTAAACAATGTTGACCATACAATGATCAATTTAATCTAATCGCTGTCATTATGCAAGGCGTGCCCCGACTAAAGTCGCATTTTGTTAATAAAAACTAAAATTACATGTCGTGCCTCACAAATTGCTCGTTTCTGTGTAGAAAATTAGTGGTAAGTGAACGACTCAATCTACGTACGGATTATTAGGGATATTTACTTACAGATAACTTAATAAGCAAGATTTAGCACTTTACCTGGACGTAGCCGAGTGTTTTACTACCCATAACAGCCTTTTAATGATTTCTGGACGTTTAAATTTTAAATACCATTTTTATCGCGTACCTACACCGTAATAAATTAAAATTGGTATATTAATAGTTTCGCAAAGATATCAGCAGCATTCACAGAGAGCCATAAAGAGTTTTTAGTTGTTATAGAAAGTTAAGTAGATAAGTTTACTTTCGTAATCCTGATTTTTAAACACGGTTAGGTACCATAATAAATAATTATTTTGGCCTATCAGTATCTACCAGCAATGGTGATTCTGCCATACCTTAAGCATTAGAATATTTATATAATATTGAGTAAATATTAACATCTTAACCATAAACACGCAAAAATAATATTTACTGAATGCGTTCACAGTCCTTCGAAAATTTACAATCTGAGTAGGTACCTAGATTTATAATAAAGCAACGGTGTCTAAGATTTTCCAATTACATGTACAATAATCTACGTTTTGTTAGTTTATCGCTACGAAGGTCTACGATTATTTTTTTCATTCAGTTTTATGTAAAGTTATACTAATTAATTAACTTGGTTGACGACAATTGGGTGTATAGTGTATCTTTATTGTTTGGTATGTTTTTTACACTGTCGCATTGAGTATGTGTTGATTATAAAGGAGAGTGCGCACCGAGTAGCGTGCGCGGCCGTAGTGCGTTCCCTATAAATCAGCGGCGCCGGCGCACGCTGCTCGCCGATTAATCGCAGCCCAGCTCTACACAAATCAAAATGTAAATGGATATAGTATGTTAAGTGCGCCGTGCCTAGTAATAATGATGTTAGCATTAGGCATATTAATTGGCTGGATAGGCGCTATCTCTCTGCTACGGGCAACCGTGCACGCCATTCGGGCTCTTTAAGCCATTTCGGAATACAACTGCGCGCACTTGAAATACTCGTACGTATGCGACATAACAATGTTTGTTTCTTTTTTATAAGACGAGCCATTTAAAACGATTTCGTATTAAAACTACAGTTACGAAGTCGTAAATACTGTGGCTTTATAAACAGCGTATAAAATTTAATTATGCATTATTAATGACACCAAAATGAAACAGAATAAAACTCGTACAACCTAAACGACTAACATCGAGTCGAGTTCAAAAGGGCCGCTTCCTAAATACGGTATTATGCTGTATTAAGAGCGTTGTTACCGCGGAATCATTAAGGCTCGAGAGCTTATTGAAATGAGGAACCGGATCCCTAATGAAGGCCGCAAAATCAAATAGGCATCGATTTTCAGTCGATACAACGTTTATATGCATTTAGTGTCAGGGAGAGACAGTCGGCGCGCGCGACCGCCGCGCTTTGCTCGCGCATACGACGTAGCTATGCGCACTCTGCCCGCTGCTGTGCGAGCGCCACTAACGAACCCACCCAGATACAATTTAATTGAATTACGTTTGATCCTTCGCAGCAACAATGAACTTGACATCTAAAGGGTTAGTCAGAAAATGATTTAGTATTGTGCAATATATTACTACGTACGATATCGGTTTCATTGCTTGATGAACGGTGTGGAACCATTATGAGAATATTGATTCATGTTTTCCCGGTTCTTAAATTAACGTATCCAATCAAATACAGCTGATATTATGCTTAACGTGCAGCAATAAAACTGGCAAGTAATTTTAAATCAACTACGAATAAGTATAGTTTAACATAAACATTAAGTTTTAACATTTGGGCGGTTGCATGAGAAAATATTTCAAACCAATTATGCGTGATGTAGGCAATCGGGTGGAACGATAAACAACTCTATTATTGACATTATTAGTTCGCAGACGAAGGAGTATTCTTTCAGGCATTAATTTTTAAAAACTAACATTAATGTTAGTTATAATTTTGTACTATTTGTAAACAAGATGTTGTTATTTTGCTTACGATTTATTATTAGTAGCCTGATCAAACAGCCGGTGTTGCTACACTTGTGATTAAATAATGATTATTTGTTAAATGCAATAACTTTAATCGTTGTACTTTATAGCATGATGCGTGGGAATAAAAGTATAAAAGCAAGTTTGTAATTTGTATTACATGTTATTACTATGGCAAGCATATTTACAGTTCCAATTTTAACTGTTTGCGTTGCCTTGCATAATAAGTACGGGGCGATCCGTGGAAAACTGATCCTTATGGAATTATTTGAAGTGCCAAGTGTATTTATTTATACTTAAAGTACCTATGTTGTAAGTTAAATCTTAATTAAGCGGCTGACCTGAAGCGGTGCACACGGACGATATGTAACTGACAACAAAAGAATAGTTACAAGCATGGTTATCAAGAGACATAAGTGCTGCCGCCACCAGACAACGGGCTCCGAAGCACAGCTATTAAACTAATCGAGGTGATAACTCACGGAATGTGTACCTTAGCTTATAATTTCAGCGATTTTTATTAATAATGTTTGGACTTCCTATTGACTTTTTATAGACTGCTTATTATAGACTGTCAAAGATTTTATCTGATGATCACTTATCATTATAGATAAGTGTCTTGATTGAGTGTGTATCTAATCATTTATAGTCATAAAAATGAAAGTTACTAATTAAGCGTGTCTTAACAAATATTTATTTAAGTGTTAATTGAAGGCATAGGTTATTATGAAATTAGTGGGCACTAGAGGTGGAATGACTCGTCAATCATTATAAACTATACTATTCGGTGGACATGCAACCGCCAGCTTCTCTCAACGGGTACAAGACATTCCAAAGGATAATTATTAGTTAAGACTCGACAAGTATCTCATCTAGTTTTATAACTTTTATACCCAGCCTAGCTGTAATCTGTGGTGTTATCCGCTTTTAATATTGTTTTTCCCAATCCCGTGGAAATGTTCGTAGATACCTACACCTTAAAAGAAAACTCAACTTTGTAGGCTCAAATGTGTAGATTTCGTTATCAGTGAATGAGTAGTATTTCGCTTTTATCTGCTATAGATGACGGCTTCATTTCACAATTTAATTTTGGTTTTATGTCACAGTAAACTGGTTACTGTTTACTTAATACTAACTGAACGGTATAGTTGCAAATGATAGAGACCCTAATCAAACTTCTCTATGAGGCAAATTATAAGGCATAGGCACATTACAAATCTGAGTGTCGCACTGTGTGTGTACATGATCTATGTTTAGACAATGTTGTAGATGTAAGCTGATAACAGTGCTGCTGGATATACATCGTCGTGTACGGTTAATTGATCACTTAATTATTTTGCGTGTCCGTATAAAAGTTTCCAATTAAACTGTACTATTATTTTAATAGATAATTAAGAAATGCTCGTTTAATTAATTGCAGGTAACTTTTTAAAATTGAAATGGAGGTAGGTAATTTACTTTATTCAAATGAGATGTGTCGGTAAAGTGGTTTTAGTTGTGTGCTATTATTATTTTCTTGTGCTTTATTGGAGTTTCATGTTCATTAAGTGCGGGCGTGGTGTCGATAGCTTATTTAAATTAACTTTAAAGGGTTCGTTTTGAATAAAGCATAAGCTTGATTTATATCGGAGTGTTGCGAAGAACATGAGAGTTTGATGGTATCGGTAGATTTTGTCGCCAGGAAATGACGGTGAACGCGGCGGATGCTTGATGTGGTTTTATTGTTGCGCGCGCGCCTGCGCCCGTGTTCTATCGCCGATACGATGCGCTCGCGCCGCCACTGCCCTCACCTTAGAAAAGCGATATTTTAGCGACAGCCTACATGATTAATTTATGGCTTCGAACCAATATTCTTGAACATAAATCCGATTAAATGTGAAGATAAGAAATGATTTATACAATTGTCATCTGAAAGGATCAATTCTGTGTGCATGTACCTATCCTTACTTTCATATTATGAGCATGCACGTATATTATCGTAGTTAAAGATATTTATCGCTTAATCGAGTTAAACATTAAAGCGCATATTTTCTAAGTAACTCGAACATTATAAGTTAAATAAAAAATTGCACCGATATAGTATCGTAAAGCAATGTATTTATTACACTGTCGGTTTTACTGGGTGCTCTATTTATAAACTACCAGTTTAGATTTAAGTAAACTAAAGTAGTCGGAATACTTTAGTGTTATAAGCTATTTGCATCGATCCTTAAGAGGTAGTCAGTCGGGACCGGGGTACCAGCGGGCGACCGATGTTTTATGTGTTTTTAGTTTTCACTACAATATTGTTTCTATAAACAATAACATAAGCATTTTAAGAAGCAAGATTATAACAACACAAATTCTATTAGATTATTAAGTAATTACTTACTCATTTTCTTCAAAGATACATTTTTACTTTACATTTTAATTTCATCATAAGAATTAGAAAAAAAGGTCTACATAGGTTTAAAATAGAACTAATAAAGAGGTGGCCTTTTTTCCCCTAAGCTTTTCTTGGCTGTATAAAAAGCTCCTTTTTCGACGATCTATCGCCTCGTTGCAAAATAGCAAAGCTCGAACATGAAATTTATTTCATGAGATAATCATCATGAAAATAGTTGTTAAGAATTCTCCTAACATTTATGAAGGATTACTTCTACCAGGAACCCTTATACTTTGGCAATGTTTGTCTATTCTAGTAATCACTTTTATTTCTAGCATATGATGTATTTATATAGGAATGAAGATGTAGCATACACAAAATACAAAGAAATTTTAAGTAAATAAAAGTACCTACACAAAGGGGTCGTTAAAAGCGAGGTACACCGTTCTCTGTCTTTTATATTGCTACAGAGCAATCAGAATTTTATTTATTTTTAGTTAACTTCCCATCCAGGTCGTATTATTGATTTTACTCTTCTTGACGATAATAATATTCATGAACCTCTTAAGTTAGATCTATCAATAGATAACGTTAAAATATTAAATGCATCCATAAGGTCTTCATCACAATTGTGTAACTAGTCGCCGAGTCCCAACGATCTGGTGTCCCATGAATTTTTGTTTAATTTGTAATTTTCCCAGTAATTAAGACCAGCCTCGTCTGTTTAATGCAAATGAACCTATTCTCGATCATTAGTTCGTACACGTTCTACTAACGTTACTTTTGGTTAATTAATCCTGAGATCTAATGCTACGGGGCCCGATACTGATTATTATTCACACGCAACTAAACACATTGAACAAAATGCACTGTAATTGTGAAAATAATCAAGAGGGTCACAAACGACAGTCGTTCTACGTAAATACATTCCACCTTTTTATAGATCTGAATATCCCAAGTAGTAAGTTTAACTTTATAATAGTGTTCATGTACGCATCCTGTACCATTAGCTGTACACTGCAATGTTTGTTAGAAGAAAATAGTTTCAGACCAACAAATTATATCATATTATATTCAAGTCTAAATACATTATCCATATATTGTTATTTGTCACTACAAAGATCAATATTTTCGTCCTTTGACAATTTAACATAGAATAGTATATAATATATAGTAGGACCTAAACATACCGGCGAACTGTGGATCTACACTCATACACCTCTGCTTAACTCTAAGGGGAATACAGGCGTAATGGTAAGTTATGTTAGAATTCTAGCCACAGTAAACAAGTTTCTTTCTTAGTCACGTTACTACATACAGATATTTTGGGATAAGGTCACTCTTATTACTAATCTTTCTCTTATATCTAAAACTTTGTCACGCATATTGACTAGCATGTCTGTCACCTTGTAGATAAGCCCTTTTCCCGTTAACGAGTGTTCATTTTTGTAGCAGATCACGCGCACGCCACCCGCCTTCTCGACACTATCAATAAAAAGTTTCTAACTCAATTTATCTTATCGCACGGTAGTATCGTGAGTAGTTTCTACAATGAACGACGTGCCGATATCAACCAATTTCTAATCAGAATGATCCACCTTGTTAATTAGGTTCTGCGTTGGGAAACGCATCTAACACCTCGCGAGTTAAAGTCCATAATGGTGTGAGCGATATGTAACATTTATTTTTAATTTAATAACTTAATATGTCGCACTATTCCGTCTCTATATGCATTATAGGGAGGCAGTGGTGCGCACGCTATCGGTTTACCGATAACTGCGTCTGTGCTGTCCATGTGCACCCAATCAAAGTACTTCATTAAAATCTTATCGACGTTAGATAAATCACCTAACGACTGCGATCGATTATTTGGATAATTAATGGTGGTTTCATAAATATGTTGGATTCTTGTTCCCGTGGCACTGGTTTAGATGGACTTGCGCCTTAGGGGAGCATTGTGTCGCCGGCCTCGATATTATGCTCAGCGGACTCGACTCGATCGAGACGGCTTGAAGGCCATGTTGAATCATTATCATGTGACTTCTAAGAGAACAAGAATATAAGCAGCTATATTTCTATTGTATAAATAGTACGTACAGCATGTAGACTAAGTTTAGATTTCTCTGGGGAAGTGCTTTAAATGAATGGGTATGGTTATAAGGATGTAGAGAATAGATCATGGCAAAAGATAGATAAAAATAAGATAAAAAGATAATGATAACTAACAAATAGATGACAATTATATGAAGAAAGGCAACACTCAGCTTTCCTTGACTTTTATTTCGCCCGATGGTGACTGACTGTTGCAAGTGTGAAGACTAATCAGATGTTTTCCATCGAAAACAGTGGCTAAAGTAGTTTATGTGGAGGAGAAGAATGACTACGGTGAAATAAATGCTTTATTAGCCTTGCTGAAGTGCCACTTTAAGTTGTTGTTATCAGTATTATGTTATTTAATTTCAAGCCTTTACATTCCAGATCGCATGTTTATCTTTATTAGTTAAAATGCATATGTATTATCTTTAAATACCTTCGGTTTCCTAATCTTAAAGCTACTAGTGTAATGTGATATGGTTAATTACTTACTCTTTTAGTGGCAACATAATTTTATAATGGTTGGCAATAATAATATAGTCTGTTCCGGTGAAACGCAATACTTTTGGTTGCGTTAGCGCAGGGTCGCGTGCAGCACTGCGTCCGCGTCGGAGGCACCTCGGCTGAGATCCACATCAGTCCCGGAATAAATGCTATCCTACGATGGTATCGCCGGCGCCCGCGCCACCCCATTAATCTACATCAGCACGCGCTTGCTACCAGATTAATGAAGCAGATAAACCTTAAATACGACTACAGATGTCTGCTTCTTTAACGGCAGCCGAGAGAACTGTATACATCTCAGGGACAATAATTGATGAATTAAACGGATTCGACGCTTTTATGAATGTTAATGATAGCGCTCGATCTGTCTGCCGATACCGGCGATACGACCACCATAATTAGAATAAATGGTTCAAAAGTTTCGGCTGAAATTGATAGGTCCCTGTGGATCTTAGTAGCAGATGATGGGTGGTTAATGTGCGTCGTCTCGTTAAGAGATCGGTATGCTCGCGTCGACGAGGACACATCACTGCACTGCTTTAATGTCAACCTCCTTATTTATACTGCGACATACCTTTACATTAGTATTCATTTGTTTACAGCTCTTTTAATTAAAGATCTGATTTTATAAAGACAAGGAGCTCATTAACATCGCGTGTACCTACCACTTAAAAATGTAGAGACATCTTTAAATCTGGATACGATCGAGTATCTAGCTAGTAGGACTATGGATACACCTATGAATTGAATTAATACACATAGTGGTTATCTTTTTGTATTTTTTTGGCATTTTCCATGCAAAGATTTTAAAGTTATTAAGCTGTATTTTCTGGTTAGGTCAATAGGTGTCACTGACGTCACCATAAAGATGTAAATTCACAATGTGAAGGCAAAATTCGACATGACGGGTAGGTATCGCGGTGGCTTAGTGGTCATAGCGTCTGGTGTACCTAACCAGAAGACGCAGGTTCGAATCCTGCCCGCGGTCGAATTTTTCCTTTGCTTAATAACTTTAAAACACATAGTGGTGTTATCATTGAACATAAATTTGTTTAGTAACTGTTGCTGGTTATGTTGTATGCTTCTTCGTGTACCTACATACAAATAACGTTAATCTTGCGAGCAGTTCTCTTACGATGACCATTCAGCTAACCTTAATTGAAACAATTGAAAAACTACTTTTCACACAGCGACGGGAATTGTTAATTGATTTTACAGATGTTCAATTTATTTAATCTAGGCCGATTCGTTTGCTGCAACTTTTGTTTTATGTTACCAAACATTTAAAACGAATACTATTAATAATTTTATAAACTTGAAGATTAAAATAGTTTTATCGCAATTGTGAATCGTGGAAGAATGACATTTTTATTTTTTTTATTTTAATGTTCCACATTTGAGACACGCCGGACGTCTTAAATCCACCATAAAATCGATCGATAAGGATTATTGTGTGAGTAATTAAGGCTGTGTCACAAGTTAGGCCGTTAATCTTATAGATTGCTATCGGAGATGATCGCGTGTTGGCCCTCACCCCGGCTCGGTACAGTGCAAACACTGCGCCCGCGCAGCGCCCGCAGCAGACTAAATAATGATCGTCTGCCTCGTTACACAATATGACTTCTTTAAAATGTCATATCTTACACATACAATGATACAATACGTTAATGCATTATTCGTGTAAAAGCTTTTTCAACGCCAATATGCAAATGATTTATTTTCTGTCTGGAAACATTACATACCTAGGTATACAAAATATATCTACAGTGTAATTTTTCAAACAAATTGTTGACTACTAAAAATTTTATATTATTTTCTTTATAACGTTAAAAGCTTTTTATTTGTATTCTTTCGTGTTTTTAAGAGGATTATCTAGGCCTTCTTTCATATCTGAACTCATTGATGTGACAGCCGAGTGATACAGTTTCTGGGATGAGTTGGTCTCACAAACGTTTAAAAGTCTAGTTACACTTATGTTAAGGAATTTAGTCTAGACACCTAGCTTTCAAGCCAAGTTTGGAACTGATTACCTATTATAGGAGTTTCATTTGCTCGTCATGATAATGTAATTTATAGTTGAAATATATGATGATATTGTGATCAAGGGAATTCAATAATGATTATTACAGAATACAAACCGTTTAATAAGCTTAAAAGGTAAGTATTACTAATCCGATGAGTTTAATTTCTGTAATGTTTGTGGATGGATTATACTCTCGTAATACAATATTTCGAGAGTATAATCCACAATCAAATAGCGATACTACGGGGATGCGCATGACTCGATATTGCCGTATCGTTACACTTGCAAACAGCATCGCTGTGGCAAGTCGACATCGCCTCCTTACACTGACCGTATTTACTTTCCAACCTTACTAACAGATAAAAGTGTCATAATATTTATACCATAACTTTGCTTTCTTATGAACCATCGTCGTAAAGTTAAGCACGCTTTCTAGCCACACAAATGCAGGAACAATATGAGTCGTGGCCTCAAGAAATAGGGTCCAATTTGGTGAAAAGTTAATATTCAAGATGTTCCCGGTTATTCAGAGCAGATTGCGGCCGTCATTCGATAATGTTTCTAGTTAGTTTGCAATAAATATGAGAGTCGGAGTGTCCGAGGCGCGGCCGGTGATGTTCGCTCAGATGACGGTATGGACTATCTAATTTTATTACCAATATATTGTCATTAAGTCGATACTGATCTTGTTATACGCACAATGAGAGATACACGGGCCCTCGACTGCGCCGCGCCGAGGCCTGCCCGATACAATTTATATTCAAATGACATTCGCTTACGGTCTCCGGAAATTTCTCACTCGTCGGATTTTCACGTAATCTTAAATTGATGGTGTCAACGACTGGACAGACACCAAAACCTCATAGATAAGCATATAACCTGTATAGTAATTGGATGAACTTTAAACTCTCATACGAGCAATGTAAACAAACATTATGATTATTAACTTAATAGGACAAATGTGTGTATTAAGTATACTTTTTATGATTGAGCGTAGTTTTATGTATTCTTGTGTGCTTGAATATAGCAAGTTGGATATTCATTCCAGCGATATCAGTAAGTCACGAAGTGGCTCCAAGTTAGTCACAATACGGATTATCTTACACAGAGCATTAATTAATCAATATGTAAGCAATGTGCTGATTGGTGTGATTACTGTGTGTTGTCATTCAAGATTAAGGTGGCGTGATGTGATGGCGCGGTCCCACCGACCTGCGCCCGCGCTGGGAGGCGGGCGTCTTCTCACGGGTATTTGAGCCAGAACTGGCAACTATACAAATAAAAAATCACCTTGTGTACAGTTCACGTCGCGCTGTTTACAGGCCATATAAACTGACCGTATTTACTGTGTAACCGCTCATCCTCCATTTAACGTTGAGCTACTTTGGTAACGTCTAAATTAGTGAAGTGAGAAAAGCTAACGCTCGTAACCGCATTCGATCGGCGGTATATCGTGTCGATAATAATCTTTTTTGACTTGACTCCCATCAGTTATTGTGTGTTTATTCAGTTCCCTAGCTATAAAGGGAAACTTGTCTGTATGGTGCGAGTATATTATCACACCCTAATTTTGTCAATGCTTATACGATGTTGTCGAGTCCAAATAGGCTTACTTTCTCATGTTTCGTAATGGTTATTATGTTTTCATTGACATGATTCGTAGTCTAACCTACAAACCTATAAATGTAAAATAATTTGATCAAGTACAGGATCTTGGATACACGATTTTGTTAATGAATGAATTTTTCGAAGGGTTAGACAGAGATAATAATTATACTAGTGCTAAACCACAGTTCGCCGGCATGTTCAGATCCAACGTTACAGGGTCGAGTCTATTACCATTAACCGGACACAAATCCAAACTCCAGGTTACCTACTACTGAGAATTTTATAAAACCCAATAGGTAACAGTTTTAATCGACGTATGAGCGTTTTCTTTACCTGTCACGCCAAAAAAGTTCACGAGGAAAAAGATTCATGAAATTAATTGACTGAATTAACCATTTCTTATGATTTATTTTGTCATGTTTTCTGAAATATACTCTACTCCTTCACGCATTTGACACAATTATATTAGGTTACCAATGTATGCTGAAGTTATAATAATTATTATATTAAGTATTACCTAATAATAATATGAAGTTATAATAATAATATGAAGTTATAATAATAATAAATATTTAGGACATTTTACACGGCACGATTTAGTCCCAATGTGAACAGAGCTTGTGCTTTGGTACCAGACATTGAAACACATTTATTCTTAGTTAATTGTTTTATTTTGATTATTATCGACTTCGAAACTCTTAAATTACGTACTTTAAACACTATATTATATTAAGTATTACCTAATAATAATATGAAGTTATAATAATAATATGAAGTTATAATAATAATAAATATTTAGGACATTTTACACGGCACGATTTAGTCCCAATGTGAACAGAGCTTGTGCTTTGGTACCAGACATTGAAACACATTTATTCTTAGTTAATTGTTTTATTTTGATTATTATCGACTTCGAAACTCTTAAATTACGTACTTTAAACACTTATAAAGTACAAAATTTATATGTAAAAAAATCGTAACTTTATATTGATTTATGACAAGGCAAGACTGAGTGACAAGTAATTACAATTTTAGACGTTTTAATAAGATTAAGAAACGTCGATAGGTCTCACGGGAGGGCTTTAGAAATTGATCATCATCCCAGTTCCCACCGACTTCACCGGCTCGGATTAACTAAACAAGCAAGCGTTAATCCCTTCTCACGTGAAATCTCTTGAAAAGACTTGGAGCAATTAATGTTATTATTGATATATACCCGGCTCGGTCCAGCGGGTCGGAATGGGCGCCGCGGTGGTCCGGCCCGGCAGCGCACCGCCGATGGATGGCACCACTTCATCATATTAATAACCTTCGCCAGGCTCACTCGGCTTACGCGCACCTAGATTAAATACCTCATTACACTCTATCTTTAGGCTACATATTAATTGAGACATTTCGAACTACTGTCAAGGAATCGATACGGCGAAACAAATGAGTATCGATAAATCAAGTTCAGAGAGCGGTTTATGCTTTGACGATTAAGGAAGCAGTCGTCATTATCCCAAGTGAGGGTTTTGGTGAAGAACAGACCATAAGGATCCGTGCAATCAGTCGGGTCGCCATTCTTTCTGTTAATCGCATTATAAATTGACGTAGCGGTCGCTGCACTGGCCTTTGTCGGCATCATAACGGATGACTACAGAATTTATTCTTCAAAAATAATGATTACAAATTTAATCTCGGTGTCTATAATAATTAGCTTACCGCTTTATATTTTCAAATTAATCGCTTTAGATTTTATGCATTATGACAGACTGTTTATTAATATACATATGACATGGAGAATGGAAACCTGATAATAGAAATATTAACATAGTAGTATTAACAAGAACTTGCTAACAAAACTTTTATCAGTTTCACCATCCTTCACTTATCTATTTAGGTTTTCACCCTATATTTCCTTAAAAGCTATACGTTCTTCGTTATTGAGTAAAGTTATGTATCCAAGTGGATACCTGCTGCTAGTACACTTAAAAACATCGTTTATTCGCAAGACACTGACAACTGCACTTTATGATTTACAGCCAAACACAGGTAGGGTTAATAAATAAATAACCAGTAAACGCCAACAAGCGAGACAGCGATAACGACAGGCGAAAACTTTGTATCTAGTATTGTGTTACGGAAATTTTATCTTTGTTAGAACGGACTGTAGTTTATGAACATGATTGCAGTCAAATCAGTGGAAGCTTAGTGCTGGGGAGCGGGAACTATAATGCGTGTTGCCACGCGAGCCCTTCGTGTACTCACAGCATTACTCAAACCTCATTTAGACCTAACTACGTAGCATTGAAAGGAGCAATTTTATTGTACTCTATTGATTCTGTTGACAGTTCGAGGAACGCACGTCCTGCTGCAACTAGTTTATTTCTTCTGTCATTGTTGCTCATTAAAATACGGAATGTTTTCATTTGGATACCAAAAGACTGAAATTACTTTTCTAGCCATAACTATATAACAAAAATATTGTGTTATACCTAAACGAACTGTTTAATTCGAAACTATTATATCTATTTCTGTTTAGTTTTGAATACTTTCTCCCTATAAAACGATTGATTTTCCCCAAGAATCCATGAAAGTACACACAATAAAGAATATTTTGCTTACAGGTCGCGGATAATAAATAATTTACCTATCTGTGTTTGACACAGATAGGTAAATTAAAAGTATAGATTTATTCAAAGTATAGATATCATAGCGTTAAATGCATCTTTGAAGTCAATCTGAGTACGGGATAGCCAGATACTTCCTCTGTTTCTAATTCTCTCCTCTCACTACTTCGATACGAATCTGCTAACGTTGTGCAATTTTGAGGGCGACAATAGGTCAATATGACTGACCGGCGCCAGTCTAATCGTGTGATTGGTACCCGATTAATGTTTTTTGTCTTAAATGTCAAACGAAGCTGATTTCAACAAATACCACCCAAGCACCTAATGGATTACGCAAAAGGATTTGCATTTTGACTGTAAATATCTTCGTAATTATGTTTACATTTAAGGTGATAATCAAATGTAACCACGCCGGTTATTTTTGTTATTCTGTTGCATTCAAATCTAATTTACAACTACCCTCATTCAAATGACATCATTACAACAAGTGCCCGCTAAGGAGTGACAGCGTACACCAGAATGGTAACTCTAGTCATAATAAAGCCACCTTATGTTTTCTCCATACAGCCTACCACAGATGTTAGAAGCAAAAAGAGTTAAAAGAGCATTACATGATGCATCGCTCGAATTACAAAGGTATGTCTTGAACAATCAGTGGTAAAAACGCGATGAAATGCAAAATATGATTGCTTAATATGTTGTCGCGGTTTTTGCAGTAGCATGAGAACGCAACAAGGTTTACATGACAAGTGTTTAGCGAGCAGGCCAGTTTAGTAATCAGGCTAGATAGTACTGTTAATTGCTTACACATTGAACTAAATACCTCCTTAAAAGCAATATTATTCAGAAAATATGTGTTTGTATTGCCTACCTTTCATTCTATAACTAGTGAAATTCAATTTATAGTTCAACTTAAGTATTAGTTCACAGACGATTTTCGCAAATGTACGAGACTAAAGAAGTATGCTCGCTTTAATCTCGTCGAAATTATGAGTTGATTTTTTTGGTTGTTTATTGACTAAGCAGACAAAAAGTAACAAAACAAAGACAAAAGTTAGAAAATGTTACAGTTTTTGTAATTTGTTCGAAGGAACTAAAAAACTACGGTTCAATAAAGCGACGGCCTTCGCTACATTTTTAGTAGTAAGTTTAAATTTCGCTTTAACAGGATTTATTTCAGCATTTATTTGGGGTTAGCACAGCATGACTGTTGTTGTCTTCCATCCATCCCATCCTTCTCTCAGCAGTCACTTCAACATACATATGTTATTCATTCATACCGTCCCATCCGTCTTCTCTTTGGTCCTTTTCTACCTTCCGCTTCATCCAAATTTTCGGTGGATAAATAATAGGTATGTCAATCATCATATAAGAAGAAGAATAATTACTTAAAAATATTGTTTACTTAAGTCGAGTAAACAAATTTGAATGATTTACTTTTCAACCTCACTCGTCTCGTCAAGGAGGCGCGTGTTTAAACAAAGCCCAGATAATAAGTTAACGCTCTGAATATCTTTTACTAGAAGATTTAGTTGTGCCTGCCTACCCCCGAGGAACAAATAAGTGCCGCATGTTTTGGTTTATTTAGTTTGTGTAACAATACCCTGGCGTGAACTCAACTCGCATTTCGATATTCGACTCATGTAGGAGCTTTTACAAATCCTCCATTTTAACCCTTAGCACGATAATAACAGAGTCTAAAGTTTAAGAGTTTGGGCGAGCTTTTTCTATATTTAGAGTGGCTCGGAAAAGGCGTGAGTTACGATTTGAGTTATTTATAACGTCCAGTTTGTGCAGTGAGTACATAGTCCTTGGCTTCATTGGACTCACGAATGATCTTAATTAGAAGTATTGTGGGGAGAAGTAAATTATGCTCGTCGAGGCTTTTGTGGTGCCGTTCGTCCCTCAGCTCTCTTTATCCACAGGCTGACGGTAAATCATGCACGTATCTGATGTTCGACACCCGCTCCGAGGTGCATGCCCCACAGCGTTGATTAGGAAATTAATGAGACCTTAATGGAAGTAATTTTAATGCCGTTTAATTTTTATGTCTCGATAGTGATTACATGAATTTTAATGCGCAAAAGCAATAAATGTCAGTTAACTGTATTTGATTTAATGGTTCATCTACATACATTGAAGATGCCGCTACAAATTGACTTTGTATAGGTGTTCATTATTCATGGTGTACGCGCTGTGTAACATTTACAATGTATCTCAGTTAGTGTCAGCGTAAATAATAAAATAATAGAGTTTTTAACTAGTTCTCGGGGTGAGTTGACTGGTTACATTAAGGAGTGGTGTCATTGAAGGTCGTTCGAGATTTAAATGATGATTTTTCCGAGTGTAGCTCTAGTGTAGCAGTGAAAGACGCTCATTACACTGTTAAATTACTAAATAGCGTGAGTTGGTTGCCGGCAGCCGGCCCCGACCGCATTCTGTGGCTTTAATACTCGTATTAGCCGATAAACAGTTCATTTGCGTGAAAAATAAACCCAGTTAGTATAACAAACATCGTTGGTATGCGAAATGAAACGAGAAATTACCGAGGTACTTACAAGGTACCGTCAGTTCTTGGTTCAACTGGGCACGTCTATTACGTAAATCAAGTTTTCTTACATATCACGACACTTTGCCGACTCCGTAGATCGCATAGCGTCGCTCTCGCTTCTGTAAAGAATGTGAAAGGAAGATACCTTACCCACTAACTAGATTAAGCAGTACCTAATTTAAAATTAAAACCTTTTGTGAAATTATTTTTTTGTGCAAATTAGGTACTTTTATTAGGGGGCTCGTGGCTAAGTAATACTACGCTGATCAACTAATCAAATAAGTCTTAGCCCAGTGAGTGTAGTGGTAGCCTAGTGATATGAGCATTGGACTGCCAAATCGAAAAGTTTCGAGTTCGAATCCAAGGCACGCACCTCTGACTTTTTGAATTCACGTGCGTATTCATAAATTACTTATCACTCGCTTAAACGTGGAAGGAAAACATCGTGAGGAAACCTGTATGACTTAGCGATTTTCTTGATGGTGTGTGAAGTCTGCCAACCCGCATTAGGCCAACATGGTAGCCTATTGCCTAATCCCTGCCATACTCAGAGGAGACAGCAGCCCAGCAGTGGGACAGTACCTATATGGGTCGATGATGATCAACCAATCTGCAAGGTTAAGCTGCGGCGGTCAGTCTGTGGATGCAGGTTAATCACTCTTAACACATCGAGACGACTCCGTGCCTCGGAGAGCAAGCGAAGCGATTGGTCCCGGTTGTACACTAACATCTAAGACAATCGTCAGTCGTAGTCAGAAGCCCAAAAAGTCTGACAAACACTATCCTCGGATATCGGTATTGCTTAACAATTGAGTTGCGGAGATCTAATGGCAGTCGTTTCGTGTAAAATAATGATATTCAGCCGCATCTGGTTAGACTGAAAGCCGACCTCAATTAAGTTGGGAAAAGCATAGGAAGATGAGGATGGAAGATAACACTTTTAGTAAGAGTACAACGTAATACATTTTATTTTGATTTGTTGTATGTAAGTGTTAAGTGGCAGCATTTGCAGAGAAACTATTCAAATTGATGTCGATAGAATTTACGATATGTCGTATATATTTAAACGAATAATGTGATACATAAATGATTTTGAATAAAATTACTCGGACGGTCAATAAATATCAGATGTCACTCCGTATTTAATTGGTACGCGATGAAGATATATAGTAGGTACAAAACTAAATGTGACGGTAAAAAGTGGAGACATCTGCGGTAAAAAGTGAACAGAACGAGAAGGATTAACTGGTGCAAGTGATACAAGTATCGTCGCAGGCGCAGCTCACATCGCGCGACGCGACATGTCACGATACACCACGCTCGATGCTATATCGACACGCAACTTGACGCATGGCGTACGTCTTAATGCATCTATTAGCATAAACATTCGCGTCGTAAACACCTAATGACATCTGTATAAATCGTTTTTATATGTTTTTGGCATCTTGTTTTTCTGTAGAAATTAACTAAATAATCGTATGGGTATGTAATATGTGGCTGTTGATACCGGCTGTGGTTATCTTGTTTTCGGTAATAGAATACCGGGAATATTTTATCAACGCACGACCGAGTAATTTAATATAAAGCGTATCACTAAATGATCTCTCGGTCGCGATGACTATCGCGAGGTTAATAACGGTGTTGGAGGTTCCTCTACGCGAGACACGCGTCCGCGATATTATCGCCTCCGAAGCATTATTGATGAGAGCCCGCCATAACCAAATAGCCCGAGGACTACGTTTGTTTACTTATCTAACGTTGGGTAGGTAAAATGTTCTATTTTGTGACTAATTGAAACTAGCGCGGGGCGTTGAACTTGCGTTTATGACAGGTGCAGCTCCAAATGGCGTTTTCGTGAGATTGTGGCGCGATTGTCGACTACCGAGTGCCGATAAGAACGTGCCTTTTTCGTGCTATGTGCGGTCTTGCCTAGTTGTTGAACAGAAGCTATGCCTGCCCCTTAACAAGTACTTTAAAAGCCACATCGTTTATGGAAGAGAAACGGTATAAATTACGTTCACTGCTGTTAAGATTGCTTCATTCATTCTTGTCGCGCCCATTGAGTAACTTGGTTACAACCGACGCGACGCAGTGCAAATTGCGAACAATGCTACGTGTCTCAGAATAAACTATTTACTTCGGCTATTCACTATTGACATTTAATTTTCTTAAACCAACAACGACCGTCTTAAGGCCCAGATAAAATCTCATAAAAATTCTATGCGAGTTAAATATTAAATGTATTCCTATTCGTTCCAGTTGCCGGTGCATACGAAAGACTTAAACGGCCGAGTACCTATAGCAATAGCAGTGCATGCATTAAAAGCTTGTTTGTTGCTCTGTATAAAATACAAACTATACTACGAGTTGCGCGTTATCTTATAATTAGTTTGGTTTCGTTGTTACTTAATTAGGAACACGACTTTTCAATTATTTTTATTAAGTATATGTAATTTATAGTTCCCCACACACGTAGCACCTATTAATTTTTTACAATTGACAAATTACGACTTGTTTGTAAGTCATAACAAGTGGTCCGGGGGAAGGTGCTTGTCTTAGCTGTGCGATGTATGTATATATAAAACGTTAAAAGTACGGTGGAGGTATTCTAGCTGCGACCTAACACGCTTAAATGATTTCTCGCGACAATCGAGCCTTGACATTTGCGATGCGCGTGCGCCGGCCAACCATTGACCCGTAGCACTCACTTGGGCTAACATGTGGGACATATCGTCCGCTACAGCGAGCATTAGTGTCCATTCATACAATACACCATTATATCTGTGTGTTTACGACTGAATCACGACATTTTACATCGGCTCTATGACATCGAGTGCTCAATGAGATTAGGGACAATGAACTCTCAGCTTGATTTTCAATCACCTTCATATTATACGGTATTGTCGACATCACCGATAGCTCTCGACGTGTTTTTATACTTCTCAATGTACCTACCTACTTATTCTATCTAAGGTCTGTCAGTTTTTTGCCTTCATCATATTAATCTGATAGCCATTTTGTAATGATGTAAGAAAAAGTTATACAATTCTAAAGTTTGACTCACCGAGTCAACACTATCAGTTCTCCAGCTCTATCGACGACAAAGTTGATCTTTATTCAATAACAGATGTGCAGACTACACCTCACACCTCTCTGTGGTTCGGTTCGGTGTATTTTTATAATACCTGAATACACAAGTGGCGCTGGAATGCTAATAATATGGTAACAAAATGTATTGGGTCCTATAGAGATGCAAATGTGGATAGCTACTCCGATAAAATTCGAAACGTTATTGCTTCGCAGCGCGTCAAGCATTCGACATCCAAAGGCATCGGTGTTTTTATTTTTATCGAAGGGATCGATTGTAAAGATAAGTTTATCGTAAGACAAGTAGCGGCCACCCAGTGCTGCGCGGCGCGGCGCGATATCGAGCCATCGCGCTAGCCGCCCCGCCCGGACATGCTTGCATTTTATTACATCTGATAACGACTAATTCGCATATACGTCAAATAATTGAAACGCCAGCTGTGCCGGGGGACACCATAGCTTAGAAGAAACTCGGAGATCGGAATGTCGGCGTTACGTCTCTAATACAAGTAATCTCTTTTATGTGATATTATACTCGAACTGCATGTGATGCATTCTGTTTTTACGACACGTGAATATTTGTGGCTTTCGTATTCAGATTTAACTCGAAATAAGGATGATTAGAATACTAAATGTAGCTATAATACAAATACCGATCGTAATAGAATTTATCTTATTGTGTACACACCGTGATCTACGTATTTATAAACAGTTATATTATAATACTTATATATTTTTTGATTACTAAACAGAAATGTTTTTAATGTTATTTATTTCACACTGTGTCGTAAATATTGTATTTTAAATATTGTACGGACAATGTGATGCGGTACATGGACCTATGGAAATATTACTGTATAGGATTTTTACATGAATGTCGTTGGTAAGGATTGTAAATATTTTTTGAATGTCCAATTTGTAAAAATAATTTTCAATTCGATAGTTAAATTATAATAATTATTGTTAGATTACCATATCGGAAAAACAAACAATATAATTATGCAGGTAATGTTTCTTTTACCCGTAACTTAATGTTGCTTTTTAAAATGTTAATTAGCATAATAATTCTTCGTATTAGTTGTCATGAATTTTGTCTACCTAATTGTAATATAACTTACATTTGAAGACAGGTTCTGAACCTAATTATGTAGATTTTCTTACAATATTGACTCCTAGTATTAACAAGCACTAAGATAATACTGTAACATTTATGCAGCTCTCAAGAACGATTGTAAAGGGTATTTCAATAAAGCCTTATGGTATTAAGGATGACACTCGTAATGACAGACGGCGGCGGGCGGGGCGACGACGACGCGGGCGCAAGACTTGATTCAAGATTATATTAAATCGACCTACAATAAATCACATTTCACCTATAAAATATAAATCAAGCCTGGCATAAAATACATTTATATTGTTTTCACTTCGAAATGACAATAAAATGCTTTAAATTCATGAGTGATTTAATACGTAAATCGACATAAGTGCCTAACTTAGATGAGCGAGATTTAAATATCACATATTACTTATATCTGAAATGATATCAGAGATCAAATTTTTATTGATGTTTGGAATTCGATTGTGATCTTACTTTTATACGACTCAAGTTTACGGGACATACGATCGAAATAAAAATATTTTTACAATCAATGACCGAACGTTTTGAAATCGCTAGATTTGATGAGATTGATATGAGTTTTAAATCCTTTAATGATCCCGCTCAAATACCTTGGGACGTATCTACAATAAGGGGTAAGGGTAACTGTTATAATTTCTGTTATGGTCTGTTGATAATGGTCAATTGAGCAGTTACTAGCCCTATACGATTGTTTGACCAAGTGAAGCAAAGATACAAAGATTTCATACGTAGTAAAAATAGCCTATAGATACGAAATTCATCGTAGGTTCACGCGGTTATATATTGCTAGCTTCTGCCCGCGACTTCGTCCGCGTGGAAAAGTTACTTTTAATTAGCCTATATGTTATTCAGATGTATAAATAATAATACTGTAAAGTTTCAATCAAAATCCGTTCAGTAGTTTTAGCGTGAAAGAGTAACAAACATACACACTCACAAACTTTCGCCTTTATAATATTAGTGTGATTTAATATGTATATTAAATTGCACATTTAATGTATTTAATGCCTCATGAGCCTAAGAGGTCCTAAGCGCTACTGCTATGGTGGAAGTCCAGGCTTCGATTCCCAACTCCAGCAAAGTGTTACTGGGTTTTCTATGAAATTTCAGTAGCAGCTCAGTGTTTTGACTTGTGCCTGATTAATGGCAATAGGCTCTCCCTCTAATACATGGGACCTAAGCATACCGGCGAACTGTTGTTGTTGTATAATTTAGTACACCTCTGCCTAACCCTTCAGGGAGTACAGGCGTGATGGTGTGTATGTGTATTTTGTGAACACGCACAAGTAAACTACTGTAGTTTTTCACAAGTGCCCTTACATTTCAGTAGCGGTTTACGTTTAAAGCTTGCGTCTGACCGACTAATTTAAAAGTAATGTAACATGTTACGAAGCAAGTATATGTATCGCGTAGCATAGCGTAGCTTGTCGTTTGCGGATGTCATGCTACTTTAAAATTTCCATGTCAGTCGCAAGTTTTCAGACTACTGGAGTAGTAGTAGTGGTAGGACCTACGTTGCATACAAATCCAAAGATAGGCTACTCCTGAAAATTATCGAAACCACCACAGACGAACCCAACTAGGAATAGAAGAACCCATTAGGTACCTCACGATGCGTTCGCCACATAAGGCATTAAGCTTATTTAAAAGTTTTCATCACTTGATTATACTCGAGCAGTGATAGCTTAGCGGTATGACCATTGGACTGCCAAGTTGAAGGTTTCGAGTTCGAACCCAAGGCACGGACCTCTGACTTTTCGAATTCATGTGCGTATTAAATATCACTGGCTTAAACGGTGAAGGGAAACATCGTGAGGAAACCTGCATACCTTAGAGATTTTTCTCGACGGTTTGTGAAGTCTGCCAACTCGCACTAGGCCAGCGTGGTGGACTACAGCCTAATCACTTTCAATATGAGGGGAGACCTTTGCCCAGCGGTGGGACAGTATATATATGGGTTGATGATGATTATACTCGGCAATAACTCATGAAATTAAAAAGTAAATAAAGCGACGTAGGAATGTATATATAAGAGAGTACAGTGAAGTCGTAAAACAACGTTATTATACTTTGTAATGTAAGTAATACACGAAGTGCATTGTTTTTATTCATGTCCGTATTACGAGGTGTCTTGGGAAATTCAAAAACATTCATAAATCATATTATACGTAGTGTAGTATGTGAATAATACAAAACTCTTAATACGACTGCGATTCCATTCACTCATTCAATTGCACCTAAATAATAAAGGTTTTTTCTTATAATACCTAAATCCGAGTGGATTTATAATTGGAGAATATCAATTAATTAATTTATTTTGTGAACACAGAGGACAGGACGTTATCGATGTATAAAAAGCTAGGTCTGTTCTATATAGTGCTAAAAGATGTATTGAAAAATAAAAGTCAAAGTCAAATATTTTATTTGAACTAGACTATTAAAGTAGTACTTGCGAACAATCAAAACTAGTTGCACGGTTCCAAAATGTGGGTCCTATGGAGAAGAACCAGCAAGAAACTCTATAGACACTCTTGTTTTGTTTTGAATAGTTCATGAGAACAATGCAGTGGGATGTGTAGGTACAATAATAATTAATCCAGTATAATAATTAAACAGACAAAGGATTATCATTGACAGTAAGAGTTGAGCAGCGCCGAGCTACGGCACCCGTTCACGAGTATGACGTGTATCGGCGTCGTTCGAATCAACCATGCTGCAGTAAATAAAACGACCCGACACACAACATCACCATCAGCAGGACATAACGACAGGGACATTTTCATTGTCTTAATTGTACATTTGGATGAAGATAGAAAGATTCTCAATTGTGGAGTTGAGAATCTCTATATTTCTAAGCCCTATATCATCGCGATCCGTACTTAATATAAATATCCTTATTTTCTATCTCCTCACTGGGAATATTTCTACTGAAAATATGTAGTAAGTACAAGCAATACTGTTTGTAATATTTGAGGTAAAAGTAAAGTTTATTGTACAATAACGTTATCCTAAAATACATAACGGTTATAATATCTGCTTAACTCTCAGGTATGGTTTATAGGTAATATTGGATAATATTCGATAGTAAAGTCCCGCATCGAATTGCATTAGACGCACTCGGCAGAGGCGATAGGCGCCATGGTCGTAGCCAATCTCGCCGTTTTTAATGCTCCATGATTGAGTATGAATAAGACAAGCTCAGTATGTCTTAGATATAAAGTAGTATCTTATGTTATTTTATTTTGGGGTCTGGCTTAGGGTAGCAACCCTCAACACTTCGACCATTTACTACATGCCTTTTTATGTTTTCTTCGGCACATGCTATAATTGCATACATTTCAGCCTGAAAGACCGTAGTGAGTTTTCCTTAGCTATTCCAAATAATTTGAAAAGATTTTAAGTAACCACTCCTACCTACAGATTCAGTTTTCGAGCCATCTGTGTACCATATCAAGCTATCTGTGTGCGGTGATAGCCCTTGTTTCCATTCGTCCTTTGTTGGGACTTATGTTTTGAAATCCCTTTTCAAGGATAGTTTAAAAAAGATATAAAATTGGTAATTATAATTTCAATTGTCAATTAATCCAAATAATATTGTAAGGCTATTAGATGGAACCTAAATATACTGGCGCCAAATAATAGTAACAATATTACTACGTACCAATAAACTGTGGGTGGACATTAGTACGCCTTTGTCTAACTTTCGGATAATACAGGTGTGACTTTGTTAATTTATAATCCCATTTTCCTATGAACCAATTAATTCTCTAATCCCCAAATCTTAAGTCTTTGGTAAAACAGACTAGAGTCGTATGCTAGTGAATACTTACTGCAGACTTTGAGGCAAATGGTTAGGAAATTGACGAAAGTTATGGTTTTTACATAAAGTGTTAGATTTATTAGAACATTAGGGGAGTGACAGGCACAAACTGTCTACAATGTAACTCGAAATTATGAAACCTGCTCTAGTAACATAAGTACCTATTCTACTAATCATTATCTGTGATTCTACATACATAAATAGGTCTGTCTCCCATTATTGGTTTGTTCGGGATAGCTTATCTCCTCACATTCTAATGCTTGTCTCATTGATACGCAGCGGTCCCATACTTGCCATAACTATAACTATTGGAGTCGACCCATTCGTGTGTGGCATCTTTAGCCGAACAACGTTATTATCTTGCCTGTATATTTATTTGTTGGTCAAATCTGAAAATTATAAAGCTGATACAGCTAATTATGCCTGTTATTTAAGCCACGCTCTATGTGTTGTTTAAGGCTAGTAAAGGTCTGTCTCTATTAATTATTTATTGCTTAAATGGCACTTTTTGGTCTCCACATCTGATGTAGAACCAACGCTTGATTTACTTGGTTTATGCATGGGTCGCCTGTCGAATATCATTGAAGTGTTTTTCGAACTAATTGCCATTAAAATATTCACTCTTAAATCTCTATTTTATCATTCAGTGTAATAAATCAACTGACACACCGTCTTTACAAAAATGTTATCACTAAGATATTTTAATGTTTTCGGATGTTTACAGTTATTTACTTCAACCAGAACGTTTATGGAAATATGCACGGAGCACGTGCCAGCCGTCGCGTAAATTTTATTGGTTTGATTTGAGCAATTAACGAAACCACGATAATATAGGTTTTGTGATACGAAATTTTAAAAAGAACATCTATGTTCTAAAATTTATGTGTTTGTTTAGTATTTGTTGATAGCTCTATGTAAATATTAGCTTTCCTTATTAGAGTTAGAGTTTAAAATTGAGTAGCAGCAATGTGGTGGAAAGCCGGAGAGAGTTATGTCCTCTGCATAGGTCAGGTAATTTCATCACCACGCCTGAGACTATTTCGTTGTGTCGAACTCTCTTAACTATTGACGTTATCTTGATTTACGCACTTTATTAACATTTTATTACACGATTGAGTGCGTTTCGTAAGTAGTTGAATTGGCGGCGAGTAGACGTGCTCAGCGAAAACCATTGAACTGAACTGAATGAATAACAAAAAAAATGTTATGTAAAATCAATGCTTCAATGCAGTTTATAGTCTGACCGGTTTATTTTTAGCTATCAATGTATTTACGAGTCTTCTTTTCTTTCTCGCTATTTTGTAAGAATAGCATATTAAATACTTAGTAGTTTTACGAAAAATGTTAATACATCATCACGGCTGCATTCACTGAAAGCTTAGGCAGAGAGATGGTTGGATACCTACCTGGAAAGCACAGCCATTTATCGAGACCTAATCCATACTCCGAGCAGTTACTTAAAACCTCCTTACAGAAAAACCGACCACTTTAACACAACAAAAATTACCCCAACCCGTGAATAGACCTCAGGATTAAATGACGTTCCTCAATCAAGTTTCGGTCGATCAATGAGCAGAGAATGAGGCAAAAATATATCTAATGATTATATATGTAGGTAAGCAGTGATAGGCCTAGTGATATAACCATAATAGTGTAACTATTAGATAGCGCCGCGTGTCGTGCACACATATAGTTTTCTATTTCCTCTTTGTCCGTTTAGTTACGACTATATTCCTGTGTGTAAATTCAAACTAAGCATAGAATGATTCCAAACTCTAAGCTCCAACTAACCCACTGTGACACTGAAGACTAACAGAAACTGTATGAATAATTAAGGCAATTTAACTTGTTTAGTAGCAGAGATAGCCTAGTGATTTGACCATTGGATTGCCAAGTGGAAGGTCTCGAGCTCGAATCTAAGGCACGCACCTCTGACTTTTCGAAATCATGTGCGTATTATTAATAAATAATCACTCGCTTAAACAGCTAAAGGAAACATCGTGAGGGAACCTGTATGCCTTACAAATTTTCTAGATGGTGTAAAATCTACCAACTCGCATTAGGCCAGCGTGGTGGTCTTTCATGTAATCCTTCTCATTCAGAGAGGAGACTCGTGCCCAGCAAATGGACAGTATATGGGTTGATGATAATGAAGACATTTATAGCCTAAGTAAAACATAATTACCTACTATTTTTAATTTTGAGCTTGCTGTAAAATAATATGCGACCCCAGCTGTTCGTTATATTGTTGGGATCCTCTACGAGTGTACCTACATAATTGCAACATACCATAACATAATTTTAGGGAGTAATTCTCCCTAAAATTATGTTATGGTATGTTAAATACCTTAGTTGGATGAGGAAAGCCGAAGATCGGACTCTGTGGCGTTTACTAGGAGAGGCCTACGTCCAGCAGTTGACGAATATGAGCTGATGATGATGATGCTGATGTTGTTGTTGATATTGACTACCTTATCAGTGTAGTGGTCCTGGGTTCCATACCCAGATCGAGCTGTGTTATTGGGTTTTTCTATAAATTCTCAGTTGCTGCTCGGAGTATGGATTTGTACCCCGTTTAAATGGCCGTAGGCTCGCCTTCTATAACATGCCAGTAATTTGTTGTAAGGAACACAACAGCTTAAAGCAGTGTTATTCCATTTCGATTTTCTGTAAGGTGAAGGTACTTCCCCAGTTGGATAACTACAATTTGAGTGTAATTACTCCCACTATTTATTTGTTTATTTGATGCTTACCTATGCTATGCCTTACCTCTCTTAAAAGAGAGGCATGTTATAGAAGGTTGCTAGGAGCAAGGTTGCTAGTGCCCCCCGCGAACGTTGTGTTAGCACTGGGGGGGGGGGGGGACCACGGTAACCGCTTACCATCAGCTGGGTATTCTTCTAATTTTTCGCAGTTTTAATTGTTTCCCAATATGCTGTAAATTTTGTTAATACAAATAAATAAATAATATTATTATAAGTATTATGTTCATTGTCTAGTACCCATTGTACAAGCTCTGTTTAGTTTAGGAACAGATAGATGGTTGTGTCAAATGTCTCAAATATTAATATTATTTAATTTAATAAAACTTTGTCATAATAATGTATAATAATTAGATTTTCCCGTTTGTACTATGTTCATTGATACTCGTACACTGAAAAACAGTCGCAAACGCTCGTGACTTTCGCTGGCTCGTTATTTATCGGAGCCCTGTAGGTCATCCGTAATTCTCGGTAATCGTAAACTTGGAACACAGATCATTGACAATTACATCGCTACTTACTCTTTGACGCAAGTATTTTTCCTGGAGGTGATTTACTTGAACATGGTAATTTGTGTAGCTACTGTGCTAATTCTAGTTTAGGAGTCAATTGAACGACACAGTTTACCTATTTTGAAAAAAGACATGACTGTTCCCATTTGACCTAAATGGGAGCAGTCATGTGCAACTGTTACTAATAATTCTGTCAATTTCCATGTATGATGTTAATATGTTGGGAAACTGGATATACCTAGCTTTGTGCAGTCCCATTAGGGTGCAGTCATAGTTTGTGCCCCAGAACTAAAATCTGATCTCCGTGATTGAGAGGCAGCTCATTAGATTGCCATTCCCAACGTTAAAAAAAACATACATAATTAAAGAAGACATTAAAGTTTGTAGAAATTAACTAAATAAACTGTATATACAAAACAAATGAGGTTCCCTAACGATCAGGAAAAACAGGAACATCAATCTTCTAAAATGTCCACAAAACAAAGATTTAATATCAGTTGGATCTCAGTTAAGAAATATTTTGAAATCACAAAATTGTTTCTTAATGCTTTGATAAGATCATCAAGATTAATTTCTAAATATACGCAACACACAAGAAGTAAATAAGTTATTAAAATCAAATTGTAATTTACGATAATCATAAAGTAAAGATTAGGCCATTTCGACGTACATGTTTGATTTAAATACATTCCAGCTCTTCACATAAATGCTCATAGATCCGAAACGGGACATTCTTGTGTTTGATATTTATGCCTCGATCTCTGGTGAGGTCCACGAAAATTGTGACATACGCACTACAATAAAAAGTCAACAATGAGCGCAGTGGCTTACGCGACAGGACCCCCCGGATCCCGACCTCCGTATAATAAATGCGTTTATGATCTATGATCTGAAACTGATACTTATAATGGCTTCTGTATAAAGAAGCTGCACCAAAACGCAGCCAGCAGAGCGGCTCCGCTGCGCCCGCGCCACTCCACATAATAAATAACCTCAAATTGCTTGTAAAAGGTAAACTTTTATCTCTCTGCTTTTGTACACATGTAAATATTTGTGTTTAATCTGACGTCGACTTATTCGTTCGATCGTTTACCGGACTCGATTAAGGCAGAGCTTGTAATGATTTGTGCTTATGAACTCCACATGGAGATCTCATATTGTGATGGAAAAAAAAGTAATCAATATTGATTTACTCGTTTAATTAAAAAACCTCATAATTTTTTTTTTTTTTTTTTTTTTTTTTTTTATGTGATAGGGTGGGCAAACGAGCAGACGGATCGCCTGATGGTAAGCGATTACAGCCGCCCATGGACACCCGCAACACCAGAGGAGTTTCGGGTGCGTTGCCGCCCTTTTAAGGGGTTTGGGCCTCCGGTATCCTCACTCACTCGACGAAACACAACGAAAACGTTATTTCACGCCGGTTTTCTGTGAGGCCGTGGTATAAAGTCAAATTATGACGTAATCATTCATTTTGCCCGAACACTGATTAATTATTGACTACACTGCCATTTTATTGACGGTTATCGACAATTACGAGTTAATTTTAATTGGTCTAGATGTGGACCAATAAAAGAAGTGTCCGATTTATAGTCACGTACGTAGTTAGAGGCGGACGCAATATTTATTACTTTGTAAGGTTTGTTTATTTATATAGAGCTGGTAGCAAGCAGTAGCAGGTCGGGCCGGTGAACAGTGGAAGCGGAATGACGTGTCGCCGATCGCATGTCCGCCAAGAATATATCAATCGAGTGGGAGAGTAATGGTCGTCAGTGCCAACCGACCGGCCTCCTCTCGCTAAATGAGCCGCAAACTGGCTACTGGTACTTTCTGTTTGAATGTTAAGTAGTTTTAATTATTTTGCACGAGCCTCCGGGTGTACTGTTCGCCATTCCCGGAGACATTTATCAAAGGCTACTTGTAGTGCACATTTACAACACAGATACACCGTATCGATATTATGATGACTCTTAAATAGCTAATTGAAATATCGCCTGTAACTGTTGCACATAAATCAAGTTAAGCTTTTGCATTAATCTGTCATAAACTGCCTTCATAAATTAGCTCTTCGTATGCTAAGGGACAATTAAAGATAATTTTAAGTTTCATCATAGTTGATCATGTAATATTGCCTGAGATTATTATTCAATAATTGATGTATAAAATCAATGAACAGTTCCAAACCGTTAGTAAAATTTCGTGCGGTCGAAAATATATCTCAAGATAACAGTTATCTAAGGTATACATTTTGTGTTTTAGTGTCTTAATTATGCAAGGTGGATTGATTGCGGACGAGGGCCGGTAATGATCGCCTCGTGAGCTTTCATGAAGTAATCTCTGCGTCGGCTGAGCGATGTGTCCAATGCGCACACTCGTTTATTTTATGCGCTCCTGGTAAAGACAGGCTTTTGAATATTTTATTTCAAAGTGTTCCCTGTTCGTTTATTAAGTCATTTATAATATTAATGAGGTTGATTATAAATAGTCTTATTTTGGTCAAACCTTTACCAACTTACAATTTAATAAAATTACTCTTAGTTAATATACTCTTAAGTAAGTATCCAAAATAAGCTCAAACTAGTCCTTGCACAAGACTTGCTCTTTCTTCAAGCGTAACCATAGTCACCACATTTAACAAGCACTTTGAAACATTCATTTAGAAAATAATAATGGCTGACCGTGCCCTGCACTGCACTAATAAACCGCACTTATTTGCCAAGTGCCTGCTGAACAACAGGTTCCTGACTTGCCCAAAGATCTTATATTAACAATGTTGCATGAAATGCTCTATTATCACTTTTGATATCAGCGCATAATTGTTAGAAATACAAGTTAGTTATTAGCGCAGCGCTGCCACGAGGCTAGTGGTTTGTGTCCAAAGCGAGCCGGAGTAGACTCGCCCGGCTCGCTGCAGGGCCTGTCCGCCATGAAAAATTACTACTATCGTAAATATTTTGTTGAAATGCAATTTAATTTAATAATACATACGTATTTCCAACGAGTACTCACATTTCACTCACTGCTTTCTTTTTATTATTTACATTTTTGTTTAAAATATTTACCATCCAATCAGAGCTTCAGATACAAAACCACCGCTTCGTCGAACCTTCAGTACTTTAAATCAATGCACGAAGATGTTAATTTTTATTTACAGTAGAAGTCCTACCACCATAATGTCAAAGAAAAAATATCGCCACTTAGGCTAGGCCCCAATTCAGTTGCGATATCAAGTGAGTGCATCATAAAAATTGACAGTGACAAGCTGAAGTACTCGTATTACCGTATGTGGCATTAATTTTACGATCGCCACGAGTAATTTACTTTCTCGGAATGGTGCAAGAAGTATGAACGGCAATAAAGTGTTAACGGTGTCCGGATACTAGATCACGCGGCGTCATGCAATATACTAGCACAGTCTTTGATTTACTCCAACATTTTTATGCTTCCACTAATAAAGTTTACATGATCATCAATTTTAATTTTACTGTGGCGGATAGTCGGCCCCCGGCAGCCGCGCCGCCATCGATATATCAATTACGTTTGCTTTTTGTACTTTATAAGTGTTTTCACAATGTGTAATAAAATCTTAACTTACTCAAAGTAAGGTACGAGTGAGGTGATAGAGGTAGGAATGGTAATAATGTTACTGTAATGTATATGACTTATGTGTTCTAAGAATTATATTTTAACGTCAAAATCAGAATCTTTATTCAATGTAAATTTGTAGCAGTTCGTTAATGAACAACTTTTTGTTGGACGGCCGCCAGTGTGACCTTTTCTATTTGCATAGAGTTAACTAACGCGGTCTCATTGGGGATGCACGAGACTTGCCCAGGCGCCAGACCACCCAGTACCAAACACCTCTATTTGTTTCCTGTGTCTAGAGCTCTAGACCCTAGTTAAACTTTAAATAAATGTATTAACAAGGCCATAATTCAACGTTCCAAAGAAAATAGCAACGCTTTTTGAACGCCTCGAGTCAACAGTCTTATTCCTTATAGCCACATGATTAAAAATGTGAATATGTGTTAACTAAATAGACAAAGATGATAAGTTTAAAAAAAAATTTAAACACCAGGAAATTCGCGTTCAGGTCTATTTCCCGACTACATTGGCGTCGGAGCCTAAACGCATGATGCTGTATTTTGAATGATATAAATATGGGTCTATAGTCTCCCTTAGTTTTTAAGTTGACATTCGATAGATGATGAATATTAATATAAACTGAATGTACTTATAACCTTATATACTTGTAACCTACTTATTGTAGGTAATAAGTTCCTACAGCTTGCTTACACAGTACAGATTGCTTCATTATTTTTTTAAAGCCTTTTTTTAATAACGTCGTGTTTCAATCATGAAATATTCTATTTTCTCCGTCATGAAACCTACAAAGGTGTAAATTAAAAAACAAATACTAACATTGCTTTGTCTTGTAATATCTCATTCACATCATAGTCTTTGTGTGGTAGATAAAAATCGTAAATGAATGTTAATTTCAATATTTAAGCTAGCGTAGGATCAACAAATCATCGCGATGGTATCTCGTGCGATCCGAAAAGAACCGTCTATTATCGATGGACGATGGTCCGACTGACCTCTAACACTGGGCCGATATTTAGTGGTACGCATTGTTCAATACAATGATAATTGTAGGTGGTGGCTAGAGTTTGTTTAAAATTGATTTCGGCTGTGATCGTCGGTTTGATAGCGTCGTCGTACTTACATTATTATAGGTTGAGAACGCCCCGGGCGCCGCGCACCCACTGCACACCATCGCACATAGTCTGATACGCGTGCTGATACAAAAAAAAGTGTCCCATGCAAATTGACGATGAATGTGTTTGACACTTGAAACTATATAGATGTGCTACTAAAGATGAAAGAAGTTGAAAAACAATAAAGCTAGTAATAAAACGAATCTAATCTCTCAAGGAGTAACGGTTAAAGTTAAAATTAACTGAGAATTTAAAAGTAGTTTTCAATTATATCTGAAAATACCATTTAAAATGCATTGTGCAGTTCTGTTGTCATAATAAACCTTTAAAGCTCATTGTTTCTGTGAGAAATAAGTACTAGCAGCAGGTAGGCGACGGCGACGATCTGGAGAGGGATGTCGAGAGGCGCGGAGTGCCTCCCGCGATGGCGGATAAGAGCCGTCATAAGTCGGCGCGTTGCAGCCGCCGCATGCGCAAATAACGACAAATCGCGGCTCGATCGCTAGCCTGCACAGCCGCCGCGCCCGCGCTCCCGTCACAATGCTGATGTTCTGCTCGATCGACGCTACCCGATGCGCGTGCGCCGTGTTTTATGCTGACTTTTCTACGATCCTTTACCGTATTGTCCCATGAACACTGTCAAGGGAAATATATGAGATGCCAATGCGATTTTTGTCTGGTGGCGCTGCGTGGGGTAACAATAAAACACATAGGTGTTGCTACTAAGAAATTTAATAAAACTGTTGAAGTATTAAGTATTATGATTTTTCTGATATTCTAAAGTAAACACATTCGTTAAAGAAATCACTTTGAGCACTTAAATCTCGACGCTTTAAGTCGCGTCTAACTGACACTATCAGGTAAAATTATCTTTTAAAATTAAATTAACCTGTCCCGATAAATGTTTATGTACAGGTTAAGCGGAAGAGACCATATTCTCGCACAGGGCCCATAACTCTTGCAACAATATGGCGCACAATTACAAGTCGCGGGTCGCTAGGTGACGATGATAAATGCGTTTCCTTGGGCAAGGGACACACGCGGCGCATTGTGCTCTTGCGCACATTTCCACGCTTCTATGACACCAACATAACCGGAGCTTTAGCTTTGCACATGCTTCACTAAATGGGTAATAACTGTGTGAACTTATACTCAAGTGTTAAGGGCCCTCTTCAATGGTCGAGGCGTTCAGTATTGTCTCAACTTTGCTCAGTTTATCATTGCCAATTATCTTGGAAAGTGATATAATGAAGAATGATTCGTAATTGTATTAAGTATAATTTGCACCAGCGATAGGTGCTTAACTCGAGCGTTGTTGTTAATGTCCACTAAGTCATGGGGGCGATTCCATATGTTGAATAGTGAATAAGTAAATGTTTGGGCACATTGTTCTAGGACCGGTTGAGACGGAAACGCCGCGGTGGGCTGGAACATTACTTATTCATGCGTCGACGCACTTTAGCAATCAGCATTAATCAACACGATATGCTCTCTTGTCTGCACAGTCTCTGTATTGATTTGTATGTTTTCAAACTGGAAGAATGGTTTGTCGTCAAGCTTGACACTATCTCTTAGACTCCCTGCAGATTCATTTCAAGTTGAATAGGATAAGATTATTATTTTAATCTTTATTTTCCTGAGCAGTACCTACAGATGTAAAAGAAATATATCAACCGACCTTTGCTGACTATTAAGAATGCTTGTTAGATTCCAAAACACTTATATATGCCTGTTCCTGTTATTACCTACGTATTTAAGTCCTAAGTTATGTGGACCTAAACAGTTGTCATTGAATTTTTAGACGTGATGTAGTTCTAAAACTAAGTATAAGCAAAAATAGAAGAAAAGAAGAAAAAGAAACATCTATTTAATACAAACACAATCCACACAAAAAAATGTTCGCAACATCTCGGCCGCCGCGCGCATGCCCGCTCGCCGGGGAGTAGTTTTGGTCCTTATGAAGCAAATGAGAGCTTTATGCTAAATGTCTTAAAATTATTATGGTGCCCATGTATATATATGAGGTATGTTTACAAATTGATCAGGAAAAAATTAATCCGTAAGCAACTTTTTAAGAGCATAAAAGTCCTTGTGTATGGTCAAGGGAAGACGGCAAGCGTCGTACTTCTACTCACTAAAAACCCTGAGACCTATAGCGCGTATCATGTGATTTGTGATTTGTCAATCTGAAAACGCTGACAGACCTGTTGCATTATTTCTTAGTTTCGTAAATATCTTGCTTATTTAGATTCGTTTATAACATGACAGAAGAATAGATAGGTAATGTTAACCGTAGGAAGACGTAAAATCTAACTTTCTCGTGTAATAAAACGTTAATAAGTGAATTGCGTGCATTATTAACGTTTCCGACGTGTCCGAAGTAAAGAGTGTCGGGAGAAAGTGTCCGTGTTACTTCATTGTCCGTATGTCGACATGAGCACGTCGTGATGGCTTATCTCCAAAAACTCGAGGGCCATGTAAAGCACCTTCGTTTATCTGGCGGCTACAAGGCGCACGGAAACATCTTGTCTCTCGCGTAAACCCGCCATGTTTTATTCTCTCGCATTCAGCGCCGATACCTTAATAAAACCCAACAAGATTGAGCAATAAAAAGTAATTTATTTGATTGTAATTTCAAAACACAAAGTGGGCCTCATTTTGTAATATATTTTTATCTTTGTGGTTTTGTGTTTCTCGCTCGCGGGGCACGTCCTGCCTCGACCTGCCCGCGGATGATTCGTTGCGAGCGTTCAATAAATTTAAAGTGTATCTTAAACTCGATTCAATTTCGACGGTGATACCTAACGGTTCCATGAAAAAGACATTACGTATACCACAACATGTAACTTTACTTCGTATTACTTTTGTGAGTACATTGCGGTACGCGGCAATATTTATAGTGATCCGATTCTATTTGTGGTCCGGGGCTTACAACCTTTCACCGCCACATTAAAATGTGCATATCTATTACAAGCAACAATCTCTCAGCATCTCCAAATTACATCTCTTAAAAGGTGTGAGAAGTGTAGCTGCATACGTAATCGATGGTAACGGAAGCTGGAGCGCGATGTGTTAAAGGCTCAGCGGCGGTGCGTCGGGCGTCGGCCACAATACGCGCAACTCTGATATTATCACCGAACCAATCAATTTGATCCCTCATAAAAACTTCTCGGTAGGCAGCTAGCGAGTATAATAATGCACGCGCTGTATCGGACGGTCGATCCGTGGCTCGCTGGTAGCCGGACTTTTCATATATTTTATGTGAAAAGGATATGGGCATTGTTGTGAGACGCCCTGCTGCGCGCACAGGGTAAACACTTGAAATTACAAGTCAGCTCGGACGGACCTTGGCTTGCGTCGCACGGTACCCGGAAAAATGCGCTTCCAATGTTACGCTCGATGAAAATAAAAATATTGTCCACGCGATGTGTGGCACCTGGTCCTTTCGGTACGACGTGCACTCATTCGCTGGTAATTTTTTTTTTGTATCACAAGTTTGAAGAATGTAAACGCAATGCTCTAGGTATCACTGAATACTCACGTAACTATACAGATCTCAATCGTGCGTGTGAATTGTCATCACATAATATTTAAAAAAAATCAGGTTTAGTCATATCAAAAGCCCTCACAGGAGACTTAAAAATGTCAATATTTTGCCTCAAATAAACAAGTCCCAAGGAAAATAAAAGTTAACAATTCGAATAAAGTAAAGATTTGCGACACCACGTAGTGTTGTTCAAACATTCTGCATGATCGTAAAACGAAGTAAGATAAAGTAAATATTGTGACTTTTGTGGTCTGATTATGTTTCCCATTTATGTCATAATAATATGAATAAACTTTACACAAATTTCGAAAACCAAAGGTGACTTTAACGATTAAACTTTGATATTGTTAATAGATATTTTCGAACCCGCACTGGGAGTTGACGACGTCTATGTTCCGAATGTCGGACTGCTGACACGAAGTCTAGGGTTCGATTCCAATGGGACACAAATATTTCTGTGATGAACATTGCTTGTTTTTGTGAGGGGTGTTCCTTACGTATTATACCTAAGTATGTATTAACAGAAAAATGTTTATAGGTAAGTATTGTATCCATTGCCTAGAACACATAGTGCAAGGTCTCCTTAATTGTTTGGGATATTTAACACAGCGCCATTTAGGGACTTAATGCTGTGTTAAATGTCCCAAACAATAAAAAACTTTATAATAAAATTATTTGAACGATAATCCTTAAAATATTACTTGATTCAATCTTAAAAAAAAATAGGAAGGAAAATTTTAGGACACTTGACATTTGATAGTGTTCGAAATATCAGCAAAAAATAAATACAATTGCTACGACCCTCTGGAGGGTCACAATGGTATAATGAATACCATATTCATTATTATTGGTATTTTCTGTATTAATTTGTCCAATTCCGATTGCTTTACTATTTCATACACTATCGACTGATAGTCCGATGCTTCGAGAAGATTGTGTTGATAATAAGTTGAGTCATTTAAAAACAAAACTTTATTTTTTTTAAACACTATCGAACGTGTAACCAGTTGTGACTTGCGAAGCTTGAATGAAGATGACAGTACTTAAAACACAACGAAATATTTCTCAAGTTCGTGACTTGACAACTTAATGTGTTGAGGATCAGGATCTGTGGCGTCCCCTTTAAGAGATTTAGGTCCAGTAGTGGACGAATATGGAGTTTTGAAGATGATTCATTAGTCATGTGGTCTTTTAGTGGACATGGGGAAAACTGGTGGATCACTTTTCCCCAGACCTGAACACACAACTGAACATGAATATTGTATAGGACTATAGGTGTAAATGTACTACACATCTCTGACCATAACTTTTTGCATTTATTATTATTACAGTGTGTTTTAACGGTGAAGAATGATCATATGTGCAGAACTTATACACCCAAGAAGACTACTAAGTCCTTGATGAATCATGGTTTCGATGTCTGCCCAGTGCCCACCTACACTACGCTTTGAATTTGCTATGATGCCTATAGTTTTGAGAGGAAGCATTTGTTGATAAAAAAAATGTCAAGATACTTAGATAGACAGATGTATACTTTCAATGATTGCAATAGGGAAGGTATTTTTTCTTACTTAATTGCGTGTCCTTTTTAACCTTGGGTTAATAATATGCTGGCAAGGAGCGGTGTGGCGAGTGAGTCGCGAGTGGCTCGGAGGTGCGAGATGTTACACGGCGGATATAAATAAAAGAAGATTGTCCCCGAGGACCGCGGCCCATAATGTGCAGAGCGCTCCGTTATGTACCGCGATGTACTGCCACCCTTAATAAAAACAATAAAATTGAAATACTGCTTAAAAAAAATTGTTTTAGTATTTTTAAGAAACAATTCGGGATGATACGAATATTATGTTGCTTTTATGTTGGAATTTATAATTTGTAGTTTACATAATGCTACGTACTCATTATTCATAATGTTATGTTGTGATAACTGAATATTTCTATAACGAAGTAAAGCTGATCTCTATGCAGCTAATAGATATGATTAATTAAAATTAATGTTTTAAACCAATCTATGAAATAAAATGATTCCAATAAATGACAAATCTATCACTACTATTTTCATAATTAAAATTACCAAATATAAGTAGATAACTGGCTGTTGCCCGCGGTTTCACTCGCATCCCAAAGGATTTTTTGAGACAAAACGTTCTCCAATGTCTCTGTACCAAATTTCATCAAACAGTTTAGGCGTGAAAATGTAACAGACGGAGAGAGTTACTTTCACAATATGTATAATATTAAATAGGTACACTCTATTACTAACTCAACTTAAGTCTGTTAATATAACGAACTAGCGAACCAGCCTGGGTTCGCATGGATGCAATATACCTACTATTAACATGCATGATTGAAATAAAACTACTTTTTACGGATTTTATTGCGTTATATTGATATTCGCAGACGACATGGTCCTATTGGCGGAGTCGCTGGAGGAGCTGCAACAGATGCTGAATGGCCTAGCATCAGCCTCACAAAGCGTAGGTCTCGCCATGAATTTGGATAAAACCAAAGTCATGTTCAATGACCACATTGATCTGAGACCTATTGCTGTAAATGGTCATCTTCTTGAAGCTGTTTCAGAGTACACTTACCTTGGGCAGATTTTGCAGTTAGGTAAAAACAACTTTGAGAAGGACGCCAAGAGGAGGATTCAGATGGGCTGGGCAGCATTTGGAAAACTACGTCAGGTCTTCTCATCACCCATACCGCAAAGTTTGAAAACGAAAGTTTTCAATCAGTGCGTCCTACCTGTGATGACCTACGGCGCTGAGACGTGGACACTCACAGTGCGGCTAGTCCACCAATTTAAAGTCGCACAGCGTGCTATGGAGCGTGCTATGCTTGGAGTTTCTCTGAAGGATAAAATCCGCAACGAGGTTATCCGACAGAGAACCAAAGTAACCGACATAGCACACCGGATTAGCAAGCTGAAGTGGCAGTGGGCTGGCCATATCTGCAGAAGAACCGACAACCGCTGGGGTAGACGTGTTCTCGAGTGGAGACCGCGACTCGGCAAACGTAGTGTAGGACGCCCTCCGGCAAGATGGAGTGATGATTTGCGAAAGGCTGCTACGTTTGGTTTGGTAGAAGCTGGATGCGAATAGCCGAGGACAGGGTGAAATGGCGCACATTAGGGGAGGCCTACGTCCAGCAGTGGACTAGTATAGGCTGATGATGATGATATTGATATTATAAATCCCGACGTTTTGGACCCTTTACAGCGTCCATGGTCACGGGTAGACTGAGGTGGTGGGCGTCCTGTAAAAAGTAGTTTTATTTCAATGTATAATTTTCGCGTAAATGTCAGAAATCAAAACATGCATGATTTTATACATATAAACCTTCCGGAAGACAGTATTTAAATGGAAGTGAAAACCGTATCAAAATCCGTTGCGTAGTTTAAAAGATCTCAGCGTACAGAGGGACAGACGGCCAGAGAGTGGAATGCCGCTGCCCTGCCGGCTGCTGTGTTTCCCGTACAATTTAGGAACATGCGAGGCGAGAGTGAATAGGAATTATTTGGGTTTGCGTACTGCATCCTCGGTAGCATCTTCACTTGCGGCGAAACGCACTCAAATGAAGAATAACAAAAAAAGACAGCGGGAAGCGACTTTGTTTTATGCTGTATATAGATGGTGTTATATTCGGGTACAAAGCGGAGCACGCTAAAGCTCGCACGATTAGGCGCGCCGCCCGCGCCCCGCGCCCGCCACACGCGCGCCTCCAAATAAAAGTGCTGCGTTGTCGCGCGCCAGAATTACGACGCGATCGCCTTTTATTATCTCTCTTTTTTAATTCAATTTTACGATAACCTCGCGTACACTACGACCAGTGCATCTTGGTCACTTAGTTCTGTCTTCTGAACACATTTTGGGATGTCGACTAGTCGTCAAATAAAAATAAATGGGGCTTTTGGTGTTGTCATCAAACACAAAATTAGGTGGGCTGATTCGATTCAAGAATTATTTAGTTATCACTTAGCCATAACATTATAAAGAATGAGTCCGTAACAGTAATTAACTACAAATTATAAATTCGGGGCAATAAATTGTAATTAGTTTTAGAAGATTTTTTCCCAAAGCAAAACAATCAGTTAATATTTTTTATTGATTACATACCGTATTTTAATACAAGCTTCAAGACTATGTAAACTTTCAAGCAAGGAAAGCATTCATATGGCAGTCAAAATTGACCTCATCCCAATAAAAATAGGTCTTTCTTTGTTATCGCGGATGAAACTCAAGTGTATGCTGTGTCGTCGGCGCGGCCCGCTCACTCTACCCTCATTTGCATACAAGCTACGATTTGTGTATTGTTAATTAGAGCAACACAAACAGGTTCCGAATAATGCAGCCTCACCAGGACCGGTCCACTATGCTTTCTTGTTGCGCTATTATTGTTCCATCTGTTATTTAAATGGCAATAGATTACATAGAGCGATCCACACGTTAATAAACAATTGAACATAATTAACACTGTATGTTAATTTTGTCAATATTGATTTATTATTTATTACCAGCCAACCAACGCTGTTGTTAGTCATTATGATTTTTTTGTTCGCATTTCGTTCGCTCTAACAAAAGACATCAACGCTTTGTTTCAAGTTCTAGTTTACAGTTATTGATGTACCTACCTATATAGAGTCTCAAATGGGTTTCAAATGTTGTATAGTTCAAAATTGGTGTAAAGAAAAATCTGATACTGGAAGAAATCGCGAAGACTTCTTCCGTATGACGTTGTGTAAATACGGTTTGAAAGCGAGAAAACGCATCTGGCAGGCACTTAGACACAATATCAGTGCTGTGTCTGCGTGAGTGCACCGCGTTGTCGGAGACAATGTCGAGAACGCTCGTAAATTCGTCCAAATACCAAGAGCGGCCTGGGCGCGCGGCGGGTCGCGCACTCCACGATGCTTTTTATTGTCAAAACCCATAGTGACGCTGCCTTCCCTGATAACTTTATTGTTATTTACATCACTGAATTATCATTCCGATAGCCGTTGTTTTACATTCGTGTAACGTCGTGTCAGAACCGGGCCTCGTATCTAAATTGCTTAATTGGAAAGTCTCAGAGAGAGGACGCTCGGATAACCGATATGAATATGTGTATTAGTCGAGACTGACCTTTCAATTGAGTCACCACAAATTATAGTCATGGTCGGCTATTACACGATTTTATCTGTAATATAGAAAAGTCAAATAAACTTACGTTGTTTATATCTTGTTCTCAACATAGCGAAGTAATTCTACCTGTTGTAATTGATATCCACGGATATAAAGCTTTTCTTGTTTCGTCTAATATCTTCCGACTGTTGACAACGAAATATTAGGAATTGATTAAATTATACCAATACTAGATTGATCTATGGGTCATTAATTGGTAGATAAAAAATAACTTCCATATGATTAATTCGTGATAGAATTTGTCATTGATTGTAATTAAATTAAGATGATGTGTCGTTGGTCAAATTTAAGTGTCACTAGTAATCGTTACCGTTGGAAACATAACTTATTATAGATACGTGGACCGGATGTATGTCAAAAACACTAATATGTGCTATATTAATGCCATCAAATGGCAATAAAAGATGAATCGACTACCAGGTGAGCCAGAATCCCAGAACCGGCCACCGACCGGCGCGCGGGCCAACGGGCGCGGGCGGCAGCGGTGCGCTTGCGTGGCGTGCGGCGTGTGGACTGCGGTGGGTGCCCTCGCCGCGCCTTCTAGGGTATGCACCCCTTAATCCCACATTTTATGCAACAATGATCGGATTCTGTCGTGAAAGAAGATATGTCGCTTTGTATCCGCATTTTGCAGACAATTCCCATTTACGTCTCATTTCTGAGCTCGAGTCGACAGTAATTTTGTAATTTTAAAACTTCGGAACTCGATCGAGTGGGCCAGGCTCCGAGCTGAATAAGACTTTACGAATTTTTAAACGCGAATAAAGTCTTAATAAACACTTTTTATGGTAGCCTTGTAATTTTATTTGCATTCGAAATAGGGCTCGTGGCGCGTGTTAGGCTAATAAGGAACGGATGGCCGCTCTTTAACGATCCCTTACGTCGATAATATTTGCCGTCGTGTGGCAAATGAAATCACGTTTTATTACTGAGAGCGTCATAAGTTGTTACCAAAAAAGACTTGGCATGAGTGTGGTCACCGGTTGCTCACCTACCTCGTACAATTACCTACTGGCAGCATGACCAGTAGATACGTGATATTATTACTCAACTGAAATAAAGTTAGGGTTTATTTTCGTAATGTTACCGCAATAAAATGGATACAAATAGAATAAGTATCAATGTTTTTTCGATGCGAAAATGGCTCTATAAATACTAAAACGACTATTCGAATTGTTCCCGACACATAAAAAATAATATCTGGTTGTCGCATCTGTGGTGCTAATAAAATCCACACAACATGTGGCTTTGCAAATGCGATCTATTTAGACTTGGATATCGTCGCAACGAGAATAATGTTATCCCGGCACACCTCAGCCGTGTCACTCGCAAGGGCGTGTCGGAGATAAGTTTACATATTCTGTATGCATTATGCAAATTGAAGTTTTATGTTAAGCCTGCGAGGGGTGGGGCGGCGGAGAGCTGCGCGCATGCGTTTGCGACATTTCACTCGCCACTGACTCGCGTCAATCTTGACTTTGACACTCGTGCGCACCACACATTTAGATAGCCCGTAATTAATGCGCAAGGACATATTGACGTATCGGGTACGGCGCTGTACTTAGATATATTATGTTAAACTAAATCACGTCACGATTGGCTATATTGTATTCATTTACTTTTAAATTAGGTACCTACTTGCAATAGCAGTACAGCATCATAAAAGCTATGGTTAGGTACTTATTAGTTTTAGTGTCCAGAGGTACTTACTCGAAATAGGAGCGTTATCACATAATAATATCTCCGCTATATTTTGGGTCCAGAATCGGTGCGACGCCTAAAGACCCGATATTTTATACCCAGATACATTTTATAATCTTATCTAAAATAATATGTTAGATACCCACCTTTGTATTTCTTAGATATGAGTTTTATACAAATGGTTATTTACAGTCAGTATAGATAGTGCCACAATATTATTATGGTCATTATAATCCTCCGAGCCTTTACCCAACTATGTTGGGGTCGGCTTCCAGTATAACAAATGCGGCTGACTATCAGTATTTTACACGAAGCGACTGCCATCACACCTCAACCCAATTCTAGGTAACACCGATATCCTGAGAATAGAGTGGTCAACAGGCTCTTGAGCTTCCCTTTGGACGTGCTCTACGAGGCACGGAGGGGTCTCAATGTGTAAAGAATAAACACTGTGTAAAAAGTAAACCCATCCACAGACTGTCAGAGGCTAGCGCAGCTTAACCTAGGACATTAGTTGATCTTCATAGTTGTTACTTAGCCATGAGCACCTCAATCAGCAGATATTCATCATCAGCATCAATGAATATAGGTAACTGTCGCATTACTGGGCTCGGGTCTCCTCTCACATTGAGAGGGATAGACTATAGTCCACCACGCTGGCCTAGTGCGGGTTGGCAGACTTCATATATCGAGTATCGACGGCAAAACTCTCTAAGGTATACAGGTTTCCTCACGATGTTATGTAATAATTAATTATTAATACACACATGAATTCGAAAAGTCAGAGGTGGAAATCAAGGCGTGCTTTGGATTCGGCTTTGGTCATAATCGTCGATTATGAATCGATCGAGCAACTAGTATTGGTCTAATTGAAATAAAACATTTGACTTTGAAAAAAATATATATCACTAGGCTGTCACTACTTTCAGTAGATATTCATTGTAGGTTTATTCTTGGTCTTTAATCGGGTTCTGATTTTACCAACATATAGGTAGGTATAATATGCAAGTCTTAAGTCTGTAGGTATCTCTCATAGGGACATCACATTCACTGTCCGTCGTTGGAGAATCTTTGACATCTGGGTTTAACTTAAGCTTTTGGTTGCCTACTCCTTAACTACCTTCTTAATTCCTACTACTTAGATATGAATCAACCGTGGTGTCAAAAATCAGTCAGTAGATTTATCTACTCATACAGAAATAGGATAATGTCAAAAACCTGCCTCTATATACAAAGTAGTAAGTTCCTTGAAGGGTTATAATTAGTACCTCACTGGTATATTTTAAGTCCTATATAATAGAGGCGAGCCTATTGCCTTTAAAAAGTCACAAATCCAAACTCTAAGCTGCAACTGATTTACATTGAAAATTCCAATAACACTGCTCGACCTGAGACCTGAATCGAAACTAGGAACTCACGCTCAGCTGTGGCTGCTTGCGACCACTATACCAATGAGACAGTTAATTCCGTTGTTAATTCTTATTAACCAAGACTACTACTACTATTCTATGTCTGGACTTTAAAACAGATTATGATTCTCTGAGTTTGTTTCGGCGTTTCTTCTCAGAGGTCGTCAGCTAGGAAATTCCGAAGCCATTTAGCTTAAAAAAATATGTAAAATATTGACTTGTAAAAGTGTCTTTAAAAGATTTATTTACAGAAATAAATATCATTTATCACTTCACACGCTTCATTAAATATAACACACGTATCAAATTCGGTCGGTAAGATTATACATAGAATAGTAAACGCGATTAACCTGTAAATTCGCCGCAGGGTACAGCGCACACGCACACCCCACGTTTAAACCTGATGACGAAATCTATCAAACGCTAATTGATATTATTGTGAATATTAAACAAATTAATCGACGCAATCGTAATTTAAATGCTGTGCAATTATACTGGATGTTAATCTGTGTATTTATCGCTGTGAATATGTTAATTTAGGACACAAGTTATAAACTTTTAAACGAGTGTTTGTGGAACAAAGCTTTCAGTGTATCTTCTCAGAGGTCGTCAGCTTAAAAAAAAAGCAAAGTAAAAATATTGACTTGTAAAAGTGTCTTTAAAAGATGTATTCACAGAATAATTATCGTTTATCAAAGTTTCAGATGAAATGATGATTCACTTGGTATTCAAACATCATCAACCCATTTTTCCACTACTGTCTAGGGATCTCGTTTCCTAACGTTGCACTGTTTGCAGTCTTCACACACCCCTGAAAATGTCCAAGCGTCAAGTTTCCTAACAGTGTCTTCCTTCACCGTTTGACCCAGTGATAAATTAATTAATACTTATATGATCACGAAGAGTGAGTAAGTGATATGAGACTATTTTAAAGTTATTTAACAAAGGAAAAATTCGACCGCAGGCAGTATTCGAACCTGCGTCTTCTGATTGAGACCACTAAGCCACGCGCGGTGGAATAGTGCTCGAATCCTGCTCTCAGTCGAATTTTTCCTTCGCTAAATAACTTTAAAACTTTAGCATGGAAAATGCCAAAAAATACAAAAAGATAGATACCAGACTAATTGAAAACACCACGTTTAAATCTACGTTTTAATTGACTTTAAATATTGCGGTATCGTACTCCATCTCGTCGACTTTTTGAGACAAAAGACTGTCTGTCCTTGTGTCCTACTCCGAGGTCCTATTTATCTATACAGACCATACGTGGCTGAATATCAGTACTTTACACGAAGCGACTGCATCAGTTGCATGATCATGTATCTGATCATGCAACCCAATTTCTAGATATCCTGAGGATGGACTGGTTTTCAGGTTTTTTGGGCTTCTGACTACCACTAACGATAGCCGTATGACAACCGGGAACGGCCACTTTCGTGCTCTCTGAGGCACGCCCACAGGCTGACCGCGGCTAGCGCAGCTTAACCTTGCAGGTCGGATAAGCGTAGTTATTACGTAGCCATGAGCCTCAATCTATCTCTTTCAAAACTCAACAAAATTGTTTTGGGTTAGGCATAAAACGTAACAAACAGACCAGACGAAGTGACTTTCGTATTTTATAATACAATCAGTACAACATTGGAAACACAATTTGCACCTATTTTGCTCAAAAACCCAAATTCATTCATGATAAAATTTGCATATAAACGTAAAATGTAGAGTGAGGTGCAATGCACCTTTATCACTTGATCTCAATACTAACCTAAGTACAGTTGCGGGGGTGAGGCGTGCGGCGCGGGGAGCGGCAGTTCATTCATCAAGCCTTCATAAGGCTCTAAACCTAATTCGACACAAGCAGCCTCGCAACATCCGCTCTTGCAAAACGTTATTTCATTCATAACTTTAGCGCGTGCCGTGTTTACACTGAGCTCAAACAATACTGCTAATTAATAACTGGTATTGTTGGGTAGCTTGAATTACACCATTGCTTTACGTAGTGACAGATACATTTTATATTGATGTGTTTAGTGGTTTAGCTAGTTTTTTGTAAAAAAAATCACATTCATTCATTGTAGTCCCAAAATTTCCAGGTTATGTAATTTAAAAACTTAGGATTTGTGGACATACAATTCCACAAGCACCCATGTTTTTATTCAAGCGCAAGGTGCCCGGTGAATGGGAGTGATATGAAATAAAATTCATTTTACAAAGGCGTAATAAAAAAATAATGTGCAATATAAGGTTTTGTGGGTTTGGTATGACCACAGCCGATAGTGTTTGCCGCACCCACGCGACAGCGAGCGACGGAAAATAACATTTAAGTTGAGCCGATGACATCAGCGCTTGCGCCGCGCGCCGCGCCCGCTACCGCGCAGCTGCACTCGGCGCACGCGCACGCAATCACGATCTTATAAAAATAATAAACATATTCTCTCTGAAGATGATAATATTAATTCTATTACAAGAATGTTGATTATTCCCGTGAAATGTATTTAATTTTTTAATATCTGAATGTTTTTCTTTTCTGTATAAAATGGACACATTGTAAGAGCAGTTTTATCTCAAGCTAAACGTTGTATATAGTGTTCGCTGTTACATCATCGAGCACAGGTCATCAATTTTGTATTTAAATTACGTCCTTATTCTGGACGGTGTTTCAACTAGGATCACTGTCAAAGCCTTCGTTCAAAGTAAATGAAAACTAATCAGTTAACTCCTTCTAATTTATTAACGTCACTAATAATAAATTTCAACATTATAAAGGGAGTGGACGTATGTCTGCCATAGACAAAACGACTCGCTCGATCTGGGGTAAGACAATCCGTGCGATGAAAGCAGTCTCGCTCTTCCTAAATCAACGTCAAATTACCACCTTTTAATCTTTTGTAAGCGATTCGGTTACACACACGTGTTCTTAACTCGACTAAATAGTCGCTGCGACTGAAATACTGACAGAGATTGCCGTATAAATCTGACGTTTGAGAAATTTTACACGTCTTTGTTACAAATATATGATTGTCAGCGGGCAGCTATATTATTTTACTATTAGCTCGTGAATGGAGCGCAATGTCGTAAATGACCCATTCTTTTGTGGTAAGTTTCGGGTTTAAATTTATTGTAACACTATGCTCGAAATAGTCATTTAAGATAGAATCGGTGTAAAATTGGGGAAATTTACTCTTTGTACAATAGTGTATTATGTAATACGATTCGGTCGATGTGTCGCTGAGAGATCATCGACACTTAAAGCTTTATAGACAATAAAGCGGACAAGTGTAATGGGATCTCACGTGCCAGCCGGCCTATAGGACAGGTCGGAGGGCATTCCGTTAGGACTCATTGTGAAAGGGGCTCCGGTTTGAACGATCAGCTTATTGTAAAAAATAGTACGCACATAGGCATCAAGAAATGCAAACCCTGACGTCACGTTCTCGTTTTAGGTGCATTGAACACTGAGCGATGAATGCACAGACTGATATAACGGATGGAAGAAATGAATGGAGGAAGGATAGAGAGCATGAAGATGACGTACCTTCTCGTCATCTTCACCAAAGAAAATGAGAACTTTCACTTTGTATTTGAGACTAGATGATGCTGCGTAGAATGTTGAAAATATTGATTTATTAATTATTTTTTTACTATAGTAAAGTGAGTCGTTAGAACTAAGTAAGTAAGTAAGCCTTTAAATTTTTTATATCCTAAAAGTGCGTAGTACAAAACATAACCTAATTTTGTATTTCATTTTCAACTTTAAACAACTCTACGACAACTTTATATTAACTTAACTTACGTTATTTGAAATTGAATTGAATTTGGGTTAAGTTGACTTAGTAATTTCGAATGATAGACTTTATAAGTTCACAGACGCAGATTGCTGGTGAAGATAATTGTCTTGAGTTAATGTTGGCTAAACAAAGTGCGTATGCTGTATGAATGACGTGCGCGCAGCTAGCGCCTCGGGCGAGGCAATAGCGACTCGTATGGGAAACTATCAGACATGTGCTTTAAATGCTTTTACTATGGTGCGCACTGCCGTAACTTTAAATAAAACAAAAATATGACCCTAGACGAAAAATATTACAACGACAATACTTACCCTATGGTTAAGATGCGGACTGGCAAGCAAAGCACCACGATATCGAGTTTCTTGATTCCTTGTTTGTGTGATTCCTTTCGTGGAATATTTGGTTTAGTTTGTAAGGCTGACAAAAACTTCTTTTTTATTCATATTGTTAGCAATTATAGGTATAATTCAGGAAATATTAAAAGAAAAACATGAATCCGTAAATGTTATGCAAACTTAAGGCATGACTACAGGTAAATAAATATTCATTATGTACATGAGTCCTAAAAATATCCACGTGACGTACGTGGTTGTGGGCCAGCCCTCAGTTGATATGGGCCAACACAATGGCCGCTCACACGTGCAGCGATCCATTACACAGGATAAGTGCGGCTAATTCCCACTCTTGAAGGCTGCGTTCACGCGTTAGAATAACGATCGCAGAGGGTGTACGGATAGGTATAACTGTCCGAAAGGATTTATCAAAAAACTTTTTATTATATAGCTACTTAGGTTTTTGTAAGCTAAATGTATACTTATGTAATACTATAGTGATAATATTTTCTCTTACATTTGTCAAAAAAAAATAGGTACAAGAAAGTTGTATCATACTGTCACACTGAGACAGCTCAGTGTGACATTTGCAATACTACTAATGCATATTAAAATATGATGAAATAAACGATATTTTATTATATTTAGCTGTAAAGCTGGCCAATTTAATCCTTGTTGGCAGTTGTTTTACTGTAAATCTCTCAAGTGGCCAGTAATGTTCAAGTACAATCACTTGCTCTATGTATGAGGTGCTTATTCATTTGTGCGTCGCAGTCGGCTCGTTAGCAATTGGACATGCCCGTTGCACGAAATATTTTAGCGATTGAAGCGGCGGTAAATTGCGCGCAACAATAGCACGCGTCCGCGGCATGCGCCCTCGCAGCTACGAGACCCTATTTACTACAAGAGTTTTACGATTCACTCGTTATCTTTAAATTATGTTTACTGGTTTAGAACGAACTTATAAGTACACGTTACAGATGACACAGTTGGCATTCTCCCCACACAAATTATTTTCCCAATAATTGTTTCTGTACCGTATTCGAAAGCAATAAATAACCGGCCTTTGACAGTGTACAGTACTACCTCACGAAGTGGAAAACGACATAAAGTGACAATGATTCCCATAGGCCGTACCGCTCGTATTAATTACAGCGCAGTGATCCGAGCGGAGCGACGTCGCACGCGCATCCATCACACGCGTCAGATAGCGCGTTATGAACGACGTACAGATTTGTACTCGTAATTTGTACCACTGTCATCACATTTCAAAGACAAATATAAAGGATTGTGGACCGGAATGACAAGTGTCAACGTGCTTATTGAGTTGGTATTTTAAAAGAGGTTTTTATTTAACACGAGCAACAAGAGGTGGATTGATCGAGACAGGTTTCAAGTGCTGCTCGATGGCCAGGTAACGTCACCTCGACGCGAGTCCTTTAGTGTCTCGCCCAGCGTTCCGAGAAATGTCCTTACCTAACTCTTCACATTTAACCAACAACAATCACATCTCGGAACTTATATTCTCTCTCACGGTTTAATATTTTATAGATAGCTTTTGTTCATAATAATACAAAATGTAGATTCAACTGCAGTTGTATTCTGATGAAAAATGGAGATTACTATATTGACTGTTATAGTTAAGGTATAGGTACTACTAGTACGTCTAGCTTCAAGGTCATCTGATTAATAGCCTAAAGTAGTAATAGTAGGCAGAGGATTCCCCGAAAGGTTAGACTGGGTGTTCTAAAGTGCAACCATAGTTCGCCAGTATGTTTAGGTCTCATGAAATAGGGGGCGATATTCTGTAAATTAGTGGAAAAGGCTAAAATTTTACACTCAAGACGAGTTGTCATGTGTGGAATATTAATTGATCAGGTATCGGGTCTGTCGTCAGCTTACAATTACACTCACTGATGGTATCGGATGCGCCAGCGCCGGCGGCAGCCCGCATGCGTCAAAATTTAATTACCCGCGAATTCGCCACTCATACGATCGTGGATGAGATGCGTATCAGTTCGGTTGAGACTTCACAACATCCGCTCACATTAACATGCCGCTGACAGACCATGCGTCCAAATGCCAATCATTATAGATTAAGATTCCGGTTGTTTGTTAAAGCTTTTGTAGTTCTAATGAATATATTAGATGAACTAGTTTTTTTACCTATGAGTAATAATGATAACGTTACAAATACCTTCTACATATCCGTATATTGCTTAAAAAAGATTACATTAATTTGGTTTGATAGGACTAAGGTATTGGTTACAAATAAACGTTCGTAGAAACAATCTGTGGTTAGTTGTTCTTTTTTGGTTACGAAAGTAGTTATCGACAATCGACGCGAATTAGTGGTCACCTATAGAACATCCATAGTTCATTTATTACAAATCATCTCAGTGTTGCCGAGTCATCGAATATTAATTAAGAACTGTGAACACCGGGATATCTTCTCGATCTCGCTTGCTGTGTCGCCTCGTACATATTTATCACAAACATTGTTCAGTATTATGCTGGCTTCACTTGCATTATGTTATTTATGAGTTTTGATAGTCATACTTGTTTTGCCACCTCCGAGCTTCGTAGCGAGATATCGAGATAGAAGAAGTAAGCCATCACGGGTGTGGCTGTGATTCACTAGCTATTCTAATTTCGTAGAAGAAATACTATTGTAAGTTTTATTCTATCCGTTCTTTAATGATAGCTTAATTGATGTTCGATGATTCATTTTAACGGCGTGGTCCGCTATGATTTGTTAGTTGTCGATGTTTGAGTTTTTAATTATACGTAACTAAAGATGTGTTATTAGAGAGGCGGGGTGCAATGTTTTCGTCACGGCTATCTCTCAACGAATGTGATGCGTGCACTCTTGTTCGTTTTGGACAGGCATATTAACTATGGTATTTACGCTGTTGAAATGCACTCACAATATTGGTTGACATGATGTAACTCCTCTTAACCCAAACAAAAAACACAATTTAGAATCATGTTCTCTTAAAACATGGGCATTGATTAACAATGCATTACAATTTACAGATATGAAACCACAATAAAACAACGAAAATTTATCTGAATGTCGAATAAATATTAAATTAACTGTTGACAATACGAAGGCTCATCAATCTTTTATTATGTTCTGATACGTATAACGTATTCATAACCTACTTGCTCTGGCACAGCTAAGTACCTCCCAACAAATGGATGTGTCGTCTTTCTCTGTTGTAGCCACTTTTCTTCTGTTATTCTCAAGAAATTACCATGATGATTCTTACGAGAAATAATGCGAATACAAAATAAATATTAACTCATTAACGCATTTTGATATTGTACACGTTGATGTATTGGGAATGTGACTGGAAGCTGGATTGCTTTTTTTATCATATGAAGAATACTTCAGGCACAGTTTATAAAACAATGAGGTTCAAATACCACAGCACCTAATCTATTTATGTACAGGGCAGTGCCGTAGAGTCGACACGCAGGCGCGCCCCGCTGCGCAGTGACATGTCAGCAGTCGTCCAGCCCTCAGCTAAGACAAAAGACAAATTAATTTTGTACACAAGGCATTTAATTTGAATGTGAATAGCATGAAGTGCGACGAATGGCCGCGGAGAACAATGGCCGGCGCCGACGGTCCCGCCTTTTTGTTTTACACTCAATGAAAGTAAAAAGTATAAAATCTAAACGTTCAACAGACAATTCCGTATTATGATATGGACACAGTAATGGAGGGCTGGCGAGGCGCCTAATAGCTTATAATATTAAATGTACGTGATGGACCAGAGCGAAGTGCTATGGGCTCATGGGTCAATGCGGCCGGAAATAATCGTTAAGTGTAAAATTTTTGATCATAATGCGAAGAATTATCCCAGAATGATGGTGGCTCAACACACACATAATATTTCTGAGCATAAAACTACGGCCTTTCTTTTAATAGGTTTATAACTAATTTGCGTTTTGCATTTTTTCACGAAATTTATGCTAGCCCTTAACATTAGCTTTTAATAAATACCTAACTTTTGTAAAGTGTTGTTGATGTTTCGTTAGATTGAAAGCAAATTTTGATTAAAACTATTCTAACCGCAACAAATCTTGAGTGATGGAAATAAGTCAGCTCGAGGCGACGGATGCTACACACCTAACGACGCGACCGCGTGTTTACTTTATATCATTAGTCCATCAATCAAGATCTGTTGAATCGTAACTGTTAGTTAAACACTAACAATCATTGGATCCGTGGCTCGGCCGCCCATCAATCAGCGGCTGTTGACGCGGTGCCTTCGGCTGTCGCGTCACCGGCGCGCGGCGCCCGTGCAGCTGACCGCTGGCCGCCGCTCTTCAACGCCCTCTAATGACAGCCCTCGCGCCGACCCGACACATCCAATTCACATGTTAAATGGAATTCCCTTTGCGCCTCAAAATTATGTACGTCCGCGTTATTAAAGTGTTTGTTTCTTAGACGTTTTTTGTTTAGATGTTTTATCCAATTAGTGCTACCGTGTCGAAAGGATAATGTTGTGATGAACGTATAAAACGTTTAGCGCGTTAAAAGCGGAGCCTTGTCGGCGGCGATAACAAAGTACCAATGAGGACATTGGGCGCTTGCCTATTCGGGAGACATTCATTTTCATTTAAAATTGACACTGCGCGTAAACATATTTTTGTACTAGTCGAATATCGTCATTCTTAAGCTAGGTCTCCACAGAAGGACAACTGACAACTTCTGTATTATCAAAACAAAGGTTGTCATCTTTTCCTTTGATGGAACCCCAGCTTTATGAATTCGTACTTATCAGTTTGCTGAAACTGAAATGTGCAACCGTTTTTTTGGTGAATCATACATCAGTAGGTAGCTATTATTGCGCTGCGACGTAACTTGCATATTTATTATGAGAATTGATCAGATATAGAAACTGCTGCAATGACAATTGATTGATGTTTACAATCACATATTGAAGGCTGTGTAGTACATTACCTAGCTATGATTACATTCATCTTCGTCTATATTACATTGCTATCATCATCATCATCATCAACCCATATACTGTTTCACTGCTAGGCACGGGTCTCCTCTTTAAATGAGAGGGATTAGGGCTATTGTCCACCACTCTGGCCTAATGCGGGGATGGCAGACTTCACACACCGTCGAGAAAATTCTATTCTATTATTACATTGCTTCAACGTTTTTTGAATTTTTAAACGGGTTATGAAATATTTTTATTGAAATCTTACATAGTGATCGATTCCCATTTCAAGCAGTGTTATTGGGTTTTTCTATTCTAAATTTTCAGTAGCAGTTCTGAGTTTGAATTTGTGCCCGGTTAATGGCAATAAGCTCGCTCCTTATTACAAGGTGAGCTGTGGGTGTACATTGGTACAACTCTGCCTAACCGTTTGGGGAATACAGGCATGATAGCATGTATGTTGACCTAATGAATAAGTAACTTAAATCAAATATGTTGAATTCACCAAGACCAGGACAGGTGGATTAGTATATAGGTAGTAGGTACCTAGTAGTTCACAATATCATAGCGTACCTACAAAAATCACGCAGGTACACACTTGATCATTGTTTTGTAATATGGGTGACAACTGCAACTTTTATATTATCAAACACATCAACAATTTAATAATAAATAAGAGGTATGATGAATCAAAATCGGCGTATCTAGTGCGGAGGCTGTCATCGATGGTTCGGTTTAATTTAATTGACTGAGCTACGTGCCGATGATAAATGCAAGCGGGGTTAAGCATATGCGCTGGGCTCATGAATAAATCGCCCCTCGGTGAGACGAGCTGATTTGCGATAAGCGTGTATTTATTGCGTTATTTGTGCGCGCCACCTGACGGAGACGGCGAGTAGCCGCCGCCGCGGGAGGCGCTCTATTGCCTCCAAGGATCGGCCAGCCTGAACAGGAGCGATACACGCGACAGCGGGAGCGGAAATAATGGACTCACTTTTTTCCTTTTATTTTACTTAGACTGTCGTATTACACAAAACAAACCTTAATACCTCATCATCATCAACCTATGTTTTATATATGGTCCTACTGCTGACCACGGGTCTTCTCTCAGATTGAGAGGGATTAGGCTATTGTCCACCACGCAGGCCTAGTGCGGGTTGGCTCTTCACACGCCGTGGAGAAAATCTCTAAGGCATGCAGGTTTCCTCACGATGTTTCCCTTCACCGTTTAAGCGAGTGATAATTATTAATACGCACATGAATTCGAAAAGTCAGAGGTGCGTGCTTTGGGTTCCAACTCGAGACCTTTAACTTGGCAGTCCTATAGTCACCTTATTAGCCTATTCATTTAAAATACTAAAGTTCAGGAACCACTATCATCGTGGTGAAAGCATTGGTCGTATAGACTCTGTTTTCTGAGTGTTATTATATTTTTTATTTATTTTTATATTATAAGGCACACCAACAACTTACTTACAAAATATTTTTAGATAGGTGATACATAGTTAAGTTCTGTGCAAATAAGTCACTTAAAGGCGTGCACGGCTTTCCAATAATTAAAAATTAGTCAAAATTTACAAAAGTTAAGATAAGCTGAATAAAACCGAATCAAAATCAAGACAATACAACAATAGAGATAATAAATTATACATAATAATATTAAATTGGTGAAATCATACATTAAATATCATAATAATTAATTTAAAAAATTTAGCTGATTAACTAGCGGCCGACCACAAGTCATTACAAGTATTAGTATATTTTGCCCTTAGTTTTGATAGAGAATCCGAAAATATGTCAATGCTGTGGTTCCCAGAACACACCTTGTTGTAAGCGTCCATTAATCTATTCAAAGGGGCAGAGCGACCTAGATTAGTGCGGCAGTTACTAACTACAAAGGTTTTCACTGTTCTACCCGATCTCAGCATACTCCGACGGGGTACATCTACATTGATGTGCTCCAGCAACTCTGAAGATGATGCTAAACCATTCGCAATTTTGTACAGAAGTAATATATCAGCCATTGTTCTTCTATCTTTTAGGTAGATCATTTTGAAGTGGTGCAGTCGATGTGAGTAATCGGCTCTGTACGGGCAATTATGGTCTTTAAAAACCTCAAAAAACGAGTAAAGTTTTTTTGAATATGTTCTAAACGGTTCGAGTGGACATTGTAGGTAGGATTCCAGACCTGAGATGCGTATTCGAGAGTGCTTCGGGCTAGGGTGTTGAAAAGTGTTTTAAGTGCGCAACTGGTTTTGAAATCTTTGCATGTTCTTTTGATGAAACCTGCCATCTTAGCAGCTTTATCTACAATGTTGTCAATGTGTAGTGCAAATGAAAGAAATTATATACCCAGAATGTACCGAATGTTGGGTACCAGTTCATTATATTATCTTCCTTTTTAGAGGCTGCTGTCATCCACCCTTACCTACATGTACCTACCTATTTGGATTATACAAGTAGGTAGGTACATAGTAGTAGTAGTAGTGGCAGGTAAGCTGCTGAGTTTAAATAGCAATATAAAGAAAAACAAAAATCTTTATTGCACGAGTACTATTATACTTTACTTTCCCTAAAAATGAGAATGTTGAGAGTACACAGGCAATTTATTTTATAAGTACCATCTTATTTATTTATTAATTTATGTACACACTTATAAACTAGAAAGTTAAAAAGTTTAGAACTATTTAGTACAAAGGCATTGCTTATTTCTAAAAAAATCTTTTCCAGCAGACCTGCTTACTATCTGCTAATATCTTATTATTATATGAAAAGAACTTATGTGCATATGTTTAATTTCCTGCTACACACTGTTCAAGCAAAAATCTACAAGGTTCGACTTTAGATACCACTTATGGCCAATCCGCTGTCGCTCCCTCGCATGCTCGTCCGTCTGGCTGAGCTTTCGCACCGCGGCATCCCTCCCGGGAACAAGCGTGCGGAGCGCGCCCCTCACCACATAAATCACAGCGGACATAACAGCATTAACTGTTGATGGATTTCGCCCATTCAATGCTCAGCGTTGATATCAGTACAAATTGCCTCCCTGCCTCTTTCATTGTTTCGATATTATACGATTTGACAAAGGTCTAAATCGTTTTATAACATTGTGTGCAGTAACATTTTATCGGGTTCATTCTTAGCTGATCAACGAAGCATACAGAAGTAAGAAATTTGACTCGGTGACATTTAGAGCTGGCAACCTAATTATATTAAACGATATTCAGTTGCGCAACGATGAGTGCCGCGATATATTCTTGTGTAGGCAGATATTAGAGGACAAGACGAGTAATTGGACTGCGCCGGAGCACGGCAGCCATCAATTATATTTATGTGAATAGTAATTATTTTATTATGCAAGTTGATTGAATGAATCTTATTTGTGTTCGCTCTAGTTAAATTTTCTACATACTTTTACATAATTAGATTATTGTAGTTGTGTAATAGATTGAAGCCTCAACTTTTTGGTAACAACATTGTTTGTACAAAGGATACAAATGCAACTGTGTAAGCTATGACGAAACATAAAGACAACGAAAAATCTTAATGTCTTAACAAATCAACAGGCAATAAAACTAATATCTCTACGTTTCGTAAACGATTCCAATCGTAATCAACGTAAGTTAGTCAATACTGAACGCAAACAAGCATAAGTTACTGTGGACGTCGAAAATAAATTTATGTTCATGTAATGATATTCCAAAAGCGATACACAGTACAAGTTGGTACGAGCGCGTACAAAGTGAGCAACAGGCTCACGTCCCGTGCGCGGCCGCAGGCGCCGATACACGTCGCGAACTAAAAATGTGTATAAATTATGAAGATTACATGAAAAAGAGAAATGTGTTACATTTAATTTTATTACATACGATAACTTATGGGCTAGGCACGGCACTCGCTTGAAAAACACGTTGCCGTGACTTTACGAATCTAAAACAACATAAGATGATTGCAATGAGTATGTAGCTTTGGTTCCAATGCCGCTGAGCATAAGTCTCAAATTTATTCAATCTTTGTATTCTAATTAAAGCTTTTAGTCGATTGTAGTATTTCATAGTTACATACAGATCATTTGTGACATTAAAATATCAATTATTTATGGTGTTGAGATAGTAACAGCCCTTCCAGAAGAACTTATCCTTTAGGTTATCTATGCAAAATTGATAATATTTTCAACGAGCGACGAGTCTCTATAAAGTAAATATTATTAGTTTAAATCGTATAGTGTCAACAGTTAATAAAATTTTATTTGATGAAGATAGCTTTAGTTTATAGTATTTGCAAAAACTAGGTTTATGTTGAAACTTCACTTCCAGGATATAATGTAATAGATTACTCATATTTATTAATAAACGTTCAAGTTAGTTAGTATTTTTGATGTTAGTGCCATCCTGCCATTGTTGAATAAACATATCTAGTAATTGTTTTGTAGTGCCTATTATGTACTATTGTAATTTTATTCGTGTTATTGTAATTCAACTTAAGTCGATTTATATTGAATTTTGGCGTAATACAATCCAACAAGAACCAATTCTGACGTAAACCTATACTTATCCTAGTTTCAAGTTCTATGACTGTGGACATAAAGAAATGATGTAAGTATTACGTTTTATATTTTTTTACTATTTCTATAAGTAAATTTGAGTAGATTACTTATTATAAATAGGTAGTAAATATACTATACTATTTTTGTGTAAAGTACAAACACTATCTCAAAAGTTTTCTTCCTTAAACCTGAACGAGTTCGAGTTGCGGGACTGTTATCTAGATGGCCTTGTAAAACTCAAAACATGATAATAACTTGGCCGAAACTATAATTTAATGTTTATTTATTGGCTGTTTACGCTCAATTCCTTTATAGCTGCGGTGTCTATTATCAACAATATAACTTACCTATAGATTGTGTTATCAAAGGGACATAAAACTGGCACAAACCTAAGACCCCGCAATCGGGTATTAATGCGATATGGTGACATTTGAGGACGTTTTCCGCATGATGCCCGATATCGTCCGAGGACATAAAAGGTTCTATTAATTTAGGTGTAGATATTTTGTCGGGAATTGCGGACGCTTCAGTAGATGCTATCACTGGTAATTTGTAGCGAGCAGGCTAATCAAAATATTTGTTTATCGGCAAGTGAGAGCGATCGCGATGTTTATCGCAGCTCATAATGTCCGCGTGTCGGTCGATAGCTTATCTCTGAGACCGCTGCTTGTCACTTAAACATATCTTGGATATTCCTTGCGATTTTATAGCCTTTATAAATGTCTTCGGTCAAGATTCAGTGAATGTCAGAAGCGGCTTCTTTTTATGCTTATGTAAAGGGGTTTACTGTTCATTGTCATAGCCGTGTATATATGTATAATAGCGGATGTGACAGAAGGTGCAATATAGAAACAGTAATTTGGCCAAGCTATAGGACCATTGGACTAGGTACCAAGTCAAGATCTCGAGTTCGAATCGAAGACAAGACCTCTGACTTTTCAAATTCATGTGCGTATTGATAATTAATTATCACTCGCTGAAACGGTGAAGGAAAACATCGAGAGAAAACCGGCATGCCTTAGAGATTTTCTTCACGGCGTGTGAAGTCAGCCAACCCGCACTAGGCCACTTGGTGGACTATAGCCTAATCCCTCTCAATCTGAGAGGAAACCCGTGCCCAGCAGTGAGACATTACACTACCTATACGGGTTGATGATAATAGTGTCTTTCACTGAAAAACTTTTATCTAGGTATTATTTATCAAAATAAGTAATGTAGTAGGTATTCTACAATATTAATCAATGAGACAGCATTATCATCTTCAACCAACATCGGAATGTAACAACAACCAACTCAAACGCGCAAGATAAGGTGATCATGGGAGAACAAAAAATATTTGTCCGAGTCTGCTAATGTGTAACTAAGGCCGAGAGTGACACGGAAACTCTCCACACACGTCTGACCTCCAACAAAGGAGTTCTGTTTGTCTTGCGTCGCTACTAAAATATTGAAACGAGCACCGAGTGCGTGCTTGCCTCTGTGACTGTCGTCGCTTGGCGATGACGAGCCCGTGTCACAGCAAAAGCGTTGTGATAAATATGTCTATCGCGAGCCATGTATACCTAACACGGAGTGCTTTATTCACCTTAATGCTGTTCAATGGCCTGTTCAAAGCTCGCACTATATAGGCTTGTATTATATTGAAAAATAGGAGAAGCGTTTTCCTGGTCACAGGATACGATTTTGTCAATAAAAATACTTGATTGGAAAGTGACTGTCATCAGAATTAAAATTTATTTTTCGCTTTCAACCATACTATTTTGTTACAAAGATGGAGGTTTTTTTAAACCCTTGAAATAGTACGTACCTACATAATATCATATACTTTAAGCATACTCAGAAGAAGCATTTTATGTTTTTAATTTCAATAGCATAATGGACATAAATAACAACAACAAGACAAATTCATATTTAACTACGCGCGAAAGTCATGTGTACTACGCCGCGCTACGCAGAGTATTTTTGTGCTACGCGGGTGCTACGATGCACATAGCACGTAAATTTGGTAGTTAAAAAGTATTATTGAGCAAGCGAGCGTCTTGCTTGTGTGCACATACCTGTCGAACAGAGTCTCACGCGCATGTTTGTTCTCGCGACAACGGATGGTACGGTTCACCGGCGAGCGGTGTCCGGTAGAGTTCACTGCATGGTCACTGCGAAATGACCAGCCCTCCGACTAGTTTCTGTTTGATTTGACACTATAGGAATAGGACACAACGACATTGAACTAACTGTAAAGTAAGTTGTGTCGGTGGCTTAGTGGTCGTAGCGTCTGGTGTATCTAACCAGAAGACGCAGGTTCGAATCCTGCCCGCGGTCGAATTTTTCCTTTTCTAAATAACTTTAAAATCTTAGCATGGAAAATGCCAAAAATATACAAAAGATACTATAGGAATATTTCAACTGACTAACATGCCAGGCAGTTAGCGATTTTACTAACGAATATCCATACACTTGTAATGGTGCATATTCAACATTGAAATTGTCGCTTTATAATTAACTCGTGCTCATTAATTATGTATACCCAAATCATACATAGAAAATTATCAACACAAATGTGCCTTTAAAAAGTAAAAAACTAAACATATTTAATTAATTAAACAATTCTGACAGCGCTGGATTAGACTGAAAATCAAATCAATGACATCTTCAGTAAACAGTCTAACTCTGATCAATTAAGGCCACACAACATCTACCTTCCGGGATACTACCTTATTAGACAATACAGTGTGTATGTAGAACTAATGTTTATTTATGTTTATACATCGTCATAAACAAACGACCGACTTCCTGATGGTAAAGTTTATGGGAAGTGTACAAGTGAATCGGAGGTAATTTAAAGGCTCTATATGGATGTAACTTAGAATACAAACCTAGGGAGAACAGTAATCAGGTTGGAAAGAATTACTATAATTCTAAAGCACAATATATTCCTAGCTAGCAATAGATAAACGTAACGAAGTCATGCACGCTCGTGTTTTGTTCAATATTGGACGATTTTGTCTCAATAATTCCAGCGTAGGGCCGGTGTCACGCGAACATTCGCCAGCACCAATTAGTTGGCGCCTTGCTCCGAACACTGCACAATAAATCAATAATTAAACAGTTCATCTACCGGCAAATGCTGATTTATTTGCCCCTTCTGGCCACGTTCGCGTCTCAGTGTCGCGGCACTTATTATGGCCTACCTATTGCTGATTGCGATGCAAAATATAACCACGTACGTAACTATTATGTAGGTACACTGTATTACTTATTTTAAAATGATCTGTGAAATACGAGTCTTCGTGCGGTTAAGATATTAATTTATTGATGATGAGAAAATATCGGAAAATGATTGCATTATATTCTATCAATTCTCCGAAGTAATTATTGCTACAGAATGCCCCCGGTGATTTATCCTAAAATAACAAAGGTTAAAACCATTCAACTTGCTTAATTTGACCTCAACAATGCAAACTGATTATAGAAAAACTATACATTTATGTAGATAAGTGTTTGTTTTTTGAGAGATCAAGAACAAGAGAATAGTCTTTGCCCAACCCCAACATTAAAATAAGTAGGTAGTCCGGTGTCAAGAGCGACTTTATAACTGCTTCAGTCAATACGTAAAGTTCAAGCATCGAAGATGACTTACTGAGTGAGAACTGAGTCACACGGCATACTAACACGATTTAATAACCTTCTCTATCTTATTAGTAAATTTTTGTAATCAGCGAAGGAAGTCGCTAATACTTTGAGCATAGCCTGTGTTTGAGCAACATTTCTTTGTTAATTTCTCTCTAAGCGGCACAAAGTGAAAGATTAAGTGTAGTTTACTTTGTGTATTAACGAGTGTGTCCGATCTGGACAGGGCTGAGTTTTCACACACGCAGTGCCCATGTTTGTAGAGGGCATTAGGGGCCGAGCGTAACTGTCGCGGATGACGACAGCACAGTAATGAAGTCTGCTGGCACGCACTCCACCACACACCACACGTACAGGTAAGTACCACACATGTGTATACAACGTTCACATTCAAGTGGAGACTTTTTGTTGTAAACGTTGAAGATTAACAAGCATAAACAACACCTGGCATGCGTCACTGACTGGCAATCATTACCGAGAACCCTCAAAGCCGTGAGCCTGTTATCTTGAACATTTCAAATTAAAGTAAATTAAAGACATCAAACAACTATCTTACGCGACGTGGTGTAGTGGCGTCGGGCGTCGGGTGTCAGGGGCTCGGCGTCACCGACAGCTCTCCGTCACCACGAGGGCTCTTCGCGAGGCCACCGAGTGTTTTCATACACACACAACGCGCGGACGTGTTAATTCGTAGACACTTGGTTTTTTTACCGCGGTGATCGACGACTGTGGGAACGTTTTTGGGTGCCTTCGTTAGAAGTACCTACTCCACGCCGTAACGAGCAAACAGCCGGAATAACTCCGAGTATCGCTCCTGCGTTAAGTGGCCGTAGGCTGTTGGAATTTATGACATTTCACGTGTAGGTAATAGGCGATCGAGTTCAAGCTAACCGTCTATAGGTGCGTAGACGCGAGTTATAAAAATCATTTTGGTTTCCAATTTGAGCGTTATTGTCTGCGAGACGAGAAAGTTGTTGTGGCGCCGACACCAATAAAACGTGCAGCAGCGGTGCGCACGCGCGGTCGATCTGGTGCCGTTCTGCGTGCGATAATTCACAGATTCTAAGGCCACTCACGCGGCTATCGCTTTTAATGCTGATATCAGTGCGAGAAATGCATCGAGATAGTATCAGCCTGCGTGGATCATACATTATTCTGACAGGACAACAATAAAGCTGGTTACCTGTTAGCGCGGATGTTCGGCGAGTGCGTGCACGGTCCAGACAAATGGAAGGTAATTCGATCTTTGACCTAAACTCGTCATTTCACCTGCGGCTTTGAATTGTATCCGCAAGTTTTATTTCCCTGTTGTTACTTGCAAAAGGTTGGGAAAGAGGTCATTCAGAAGATTATTACTTAGTTAAGTGATTTATTATTACTAATTAATTTCTCGTTGATCGTCTACTATTAATTACTGGTCAATTGATGGTAAGTTTGACGGCTGAACATGAAAAATAATACCGTTACCTTCCAATGTGAACTGCGAATGTACTTAATTCCTTCCAAATTTGGAACTTGTGTTTGTAAGGTATGACGTCATACCTATACTAGATACAGGACTATTTACTGTAGCCCACTCTAAACTACATTACGGGACTCTATATTGTTCCTTTTCGTAATATTTTTGCATTTCATTATAGTATCTGTTATGACATTCAATTATTATTATTTATTAAAATTAGGTACCTATATTGATTTCCCACAACTCGGAATAAGGTGACATTTGGCTATAAATCAAAATAAATATCTAAGTACGTCAAAATATATGCACTTGAAACAATATATTAATCTAGTTCAGCACTGGTTGCTTGCCTTTACCTAATTCTGAAACAAATCATGTAGAGCGCGGTTTGTGCGCTCTTGCTAGTTGACAGGTTGTTGACGAGAATCACTTTGTCTCACAGTTACTAATATCCGTTCATGAATACATTACAATAGACAAATTGAATTCTCAAATAGATTTACATAAATAGTGTGCAATAGCAGTGCTATTATAATGCTATAACGCGTTGTAAGACAATGGCTGCGCAGGCCGTCCCACCTCCCACGTGTGACGCTGCTAGACGCGGCACAACGCGGCACAACGCGGTGCGCGCGGGCGCATGCTAATCGCCTCTAATCACGGCTCGATCGAGAGCTGATTCATCTCGGCCTTACGATCCTTTATTCTGTTTATTTACCAATCAGTGTAGTTAATACCCGCCGCGACCATAAAAGGCGCTTATTTGTCTAGTGTCGCTCTCAATTAGTAGGTGGCGGCGAATCGACGCCATATGTGGTCGTAGTTAGCGTCGACTTTTAAAGAATATTTTTTGTTAATGTGAAATGTAAATGAAGAAAAATCATTAATGTTTGCTCCTTCAATTTTCTATGCCGCCTTTTATGGTTGGTAGTTCGGTTTAGTCGCTCGGACTGCCAAGCTGAGCTACTGGGATCCGAATTTTACTAGAGTAGCATTACCTATTCTAGTGTCTCGTGTTTTTTTATACCACTAAGGTGGCAAACAATCATACGGCCCATCTGATGGTAAGCGGTACACTAGGCACATCGCTTGCTGCCGATCCTGTAAAACGAAAGAAGAACCCAACTAGGGCTGGCAGTATAAAGGTCATAGTCCCCCCACTGCCAACACAACGTTTCCTCGCGGCGCACTGGTAACCTTGCTCACCGTAAGGATACAGCTCGAAGCGGTGTTATTTCACTTCGATTTCCTGCAAAGCAAAAAAGAAGTACCTCCACTTCTCCAGTCGGGCAGTTTGAATTTGAATGGAATTACTCCCACTATGCCCTACCTCTCTTGTGGACATATCCTGAATAAACCATCCTTCATTTCATGTTGTTTTTACACGTGATCATTCTACATTCGTTCTGGGCACATTCCATCGACAGTTTGCTTCTCTAATACAAAAGGCCGCATCGTCTAATTGTGAAGTATGCAACAAAATTGAAGATGTGCAACATTTGCTGATTGTGTTAAGAAAAAAACTGAAAAAGAACTCATTTATTTGGATCAATTATTTAGTTATTAGGTAGATACCTACTAGCTTTCAAACTCCTAGTCAATAACGTTAGTTGTAAATAATATCACTTAACGTATCAATAAATAAAAGATAGTCTTAGAAAGAAATAAGTGATTTCGTCAAACTATTCAACAGACACAGATATTTATGTATTTTATTTCTATTGGAAATATATTCGAAGTTATATTTAAATTACAACGCATTAAAACGTAGGCCTTAGTCTATTATACCATTACTAAAATATGCTGTTATCTTTCGTATCGAATGCCATCACCAAAACTGGGTACATATACACATATTAATTGAGTCGAATCTTTACATGGCGCCAAACGTTTGGTCATCGTGTCGTGTCGCCTCTTGCTATTTATTTTCGTGTTGATTGCGAAAATGTGCCCATGCGCAGGTGCGGCCGAGGGTGGGGAAGGGTGGGGAGGGGCGGGGAGGTGGCGCCCGGTGGCAGGTCCGCCCAACTCTTTGTTTACGTAACGCCCCCGCTTATTACACGAACAGTCGGCTGATTACATATCATGTTTGGCGCCAATTTTCACTTCTTTTATTGGATTTGTAAATACCTCATCAACTATACTTTATAGCTCATAGTCGTATTATTTCAAAATAAGCTCATTATACATAATTATCACTTAACAAAATCTTAACATTTAGGCAGGTACTATTGTGCATTACTAAGAATACTTTTTAATTTTCAAGTTTCCTTTGAAGATGTTCTACATAAAAGAGAAGAATGAAATCTGAAGTTTGTCTAACCTATATTCATAATAGTCCATTACCGTGCACAATGCACGAGTGATGGGTTCATCTGCGACGGAGCCAGTGTGGGCGCCGGCCATATATCAACAACACACGGCCGACACACCGATTGATTTCGTGTTCTTGCGACATGTGATACTACGGAATACAGTAGCCACTATAATGTATGGCTGCGGTTGCGCAATATTAATGTTTAGATGTGAATAATGGAAGAAATGTCGTACCGTAGTTCACTTTGTGAGGGTAATAACTCATACTTATGTATAGTGTGTTTTTTTTTTCTACAGAAATGCCGTAGACATGTGCTATGAAATGCTATGCTATGAAAGACACCAAAATTACATGACATAACTATATGCGAGAGCAGATAAGTATAGGTATTATTTGTCACATTAGAAAATCCTGTGTTGCTACAGTGTAAATTGAGATTATAGTTGCTGGGCCCCAGACGATTGATCTCCTAGAAAAGGAGAGAGACATGCGACAAATGATGACATAAACATGCAGCTCCATGATACGAAAATGATAGACGCGTATATACTTATGTATTGAAGTCGTTGTTAGATGTAAAGTTACTTAAACAAGGTCCTAAAACTGGATTTATTGAAGCTATATTAACTGCCCTATGATCGATGAAGATTGTTTAACCACAGAACCACATGAGCTGTAAGCTTTGATCCGGTTTACGATCATTAGCTAATCGCCGCTATTACCCAGAGATATTTACTGATTGTTCTCCGAACGCATCCTGCTGCGTTCAATATCATCTGTGCCGTACGGGTTCCGAGTGTTCCGTCATCCAGCAGTATTGCACCAAAGAGGCTTACACCACAGAGTAACGACTGGCGCCGCCAGGTCCCGTTAACCGCCCACGGGCCGCGATGAGCTTCGTTGAACTACTCGACCCTTCAGAACTGCTATACAAATTACTTGTTTGTTTTAGTAATATTAAAAGCTTCTGTCAAGAGAGTTGCCGAGAATTACTGGATTGAAGTGATGGTAGATGGTGTTCTTGTCCTCGTAATGGATGGATACTTAAGCTACAGCCGTGTGGTGTTAGGAAAACAATAATATAATAATAAATGGTTTAAATAATTTATAGTTTTTCGGTTTCAGTATATAATGTTCAAAATGTAGTTTTATTGCAGTTTCCCCAAATAAATATTTGTAAACCTACTTACATAAATCTTAACAGGCAGGTGTGTTTTAGTTATTGGGTACATGTATCGAACACATATTTCGATAACGAAATCAATTACGATTGGATGCTGCGATTAAGTCCAGTTCACTGCCAGTGTAGTTTGCATAAATCCATAATAAAACTGGTATAAATAAATTTTATATCGAATTTGACCTACAAATGATAGAATCGGAAAAATTGGGATGGGTTCTAGCTTTCGACGTTGGCGCCGGCGCGACCGCTTCAGTGGCCACTACACGCATATCTTGTGGCGTCCAACACGTATTGACAAGCGACACAATGGCCGACATACTTACATATTTAGATGTGTCCACGTTTGATGCATTTCTTGGAATACACTTCACGATTTAAATGTTTTGCCACTATAGATTGTAGAAAAATAGCTTTACTGTCAATTTAATCGGATACGTATTGAAGAAGTTCGATTAAAAGTCCTTAACATTATGCAGTAGCAAAACATCAATCGGTAAGATATTGGTCAAAGCCAATTTACTCTATCAAAATTTACACAAATGTTGATGTAGAAGTAGGCACCAAAAAATAATTATCGCCTACATTTTAGTAATCCGGGATGAGGCCGATTGCGCAAAGAGAACATCGTCTTACGTTAATTTCAATCCGCCAACACGTTGTGGCAACCTTGTTTTGTTTATACGTGAGTCAGTGTTTATGAAAGTGACGATTATTTATTAGTAGCAATTCTTCTCGGTTGCAACATCGTGGTTGCGCGCGCGCCAACGCGACAAGAGCCTTAGCGCCGGAAATGACTCGCGCCTCGCTCATCGAAGGCCCTTGACTCGAGCACGCGATCGTCTATTGAGCTTTAACTATCAGCGTGTTTCTATTGTCTTCGCTGTATATTGAAAGGCATATTAATTGGCTGCCTTATTCGTTTTGTTATTGAAAATTATGCAAAGATTGTTTTATACGAGTAGGTAGGTAAGTAATATAGAAAACGTATGACTGCAACTTTTTAAAATTTAAATGATTGAATGAAACCTATTGTGGTTTTTTTAATAATATGGTTTTATTCGTTATTAAACATGTATTTTAACTTAACTTTCTTAATTTACATTTAAGTAAGTAGATTTATTGACACTGATAATACTTATTTATTTTTGATAGATAATAAAAGATTGTACACCTTGATGTACCTACAGAATGTGGCCAGTCTTCTGGGAACGTTACCAGATGACAGCGATGTCGAGGAATACTTTGAAGTTTATACGTGAGCGCAGTTCTTTCTATTTTAACTTTTTTCTTGTACATTATGTAAGTAGTAAATTAATTTTTATTTTTAATATAATTTCTGTATATTTTTGTTTGATGATAGTTAATAAAAGCATCTGTCAAATTTATTTGATAAATTTTCAATTTTAAAACAAAATAATAAGGTTCATGTTCAATTGAGAAATTTTGTCAGTTTTGGATAGCTTGACTTGTAATTAAGTCAAACACAGACACAGACGCCAGTGTCTGTATATTACTTAATTACAAGTAAGTAATTACAGACATTTTGTATTTGAAGTCATACAGTGGGCGGCCTTATCGCCGTCTACAATTTCTTCCAAGCAACCTTTGGAAGGACACATCTGCACTGGATAAAAGTAGGGTTGTTAACGGAGCAAACAAGAAAAATAGGTGATTGAATTAAAACAAAACTAAATCATAAGAATAAATACATATATGCAAGTAAATATTTACAAAAATACCTATAACATATAGATTCTAATTCTCAGAGGAGACCTATCTATCTAAATTTTATAATGGCGGTTCTATTTGCATCATTATTTACATTGATCTACTATCGGGCTTTCATTCTTAAAAAACATCTAGCGAACAAAGCATTCTGCATATTCGTACCATAGTATGCATAACAAAATGGAAAAAAAGGCATTTTCACCAACAATAGAACTAGCAGGACCTTACATGTACGTACGGAATCGACTATTGAAAGTGGCGGATACCGCATCCACCATAAATCATGCTAACTAGGCGCTTGTGGTACAGCGTTCATCCTTTGTGCAAGGCGTATACAATGCGTGCCTCGCGATATCGCTCCTAATGACTGTGCCTAACGAACTATTAAAGGAGCCTACTTAAGGCACTGATACATGGTCGACGGTAGTAATTCAGTTCATATCAGATTTGTGGTATTTATGCTATTGAGTCTTTCTTGCTTTATTATTTGTTTGTGTGTAAGTATTGAGTAATATTTGCATTGAAGAACTAGTTACGATTTAAATTTCAGTCTACGTCATTTTCCTGTACCTTTTTTAATCATTTGGGGTCGATTCTTTACTCAGCCAGCATACAGTCTTGTTTATACTAAAATGATGTATCTAAGTATCATAAGCATGATTCAGACTATCTTTGTGCATCTCTTGTTTAGGGTTTCATCTTCCAGTTTGTTCACCCGCATATTTAATTACAACTGTCTACACTATTTTATTAACATGACTTTGATCCTTTGTGATCAGATTTATGGTACAGTCAGCAACGAAAGTTGCTGAACATGGTGCAATCTTCACTACGATTTTTAATAATTATGTAGTTACTGACCTGTGAAGATTGTGCGAAATCATTGCATAGTTGGCCATTAAATATTTACCTTCATATTAAAAAAATCTCTTGACAAGTATTAGAGCTGTTTTCAATATTTAGCTAGCTTCGTTTAAGACTAGATGTGGTGTAAAATGTCCCAAATATTTATTTATTAATATTCCCCTTCCAGATTGGTCTAGCCTTTTCAAATTACACTTTGGTATATTGTAAGATATCCATGCATAGATTGTTGTTTAAGTAGAAAAATATTCCAGTAGGTTAAAATAAAATCTAAACTGCTCGCACTGTAATATTGAAACCCAGCACTAATGTTAAACAACGTTTTGTCAGTTACGAATTATCGGAGCACAAACTAGGGAACGGTGCCCTGTGAAACCGTTGGTTCTGCTAACACGCACGCGGAAGGAGATCGGTTTGCAAACATTGAAAGATCTCATTTCCTGAGTGCATTATAAACTGTTGACTTTCAAATATCATTTACATTTAAAATTAACTTCTCGAATATTGAAGAGGTAACTGTGCTTGAGAGGAACACGTGGCTCGCCTAAGCCAGTATGCAAATCCGAGCGTGTATGTGTGGACGTGCATGCTCACGGCCGCACACCCACACAGCTGCACTGGCTTCCATTCATAAAACCATGGCACTATCTAACTATGAATTAATCGCAACATTTGAATATGTTTACTCTCACAAAGGAAGCGACCATTCAGAAAAACTTGCCCGAAAACTGGTTTGGCACGTGTCAATGAACGACGGGAATATTTTAGACGCCATAGACGAGCCAAAGTTGTCGGGTTACATGATTTAAACCGTTTAATAGACGCTCGTTTGAATAGTTGGTTTATATCAATTTATTTTATAACGATTTCTGGCGACAACCAATCGTAGAGATTTGATACTGTCATATTAGAGTAATATTAGTAAAGTTTGCATATTAATTTTATTCAATATCTATAATTTGGATGGTTTTATTAGGTAAGAACTTCGTAGCATGTTCTAAGTCATTTAGTAATTAATTGAAACGTTAGGTAGATATTTTAAAACAAGAAATTCCAAAAACGGTTTAATTATAATAATTATATCTGTTTCAATGTTCGTATGTGCTGTTGATATGTTTTCATATTGTAGGTACCTACTGCTATAAGTTATCCTTTTTTATCGAAGCAGGATACTACAGGACGTATTTAAATACCTGCTCACTCTAAGTACAAACCTAAAGTTGCCGTTGAATTTTAATCAAAAGAATAATCATCATCATCATCAAACCATATACTGTCCCACTGCTGGGTACCGTTCTCTTCTTGGAATGAGAGGGATTAGGCCACCACGCTGGCCTAATGAGGGTTGGCAGATTTCATATGTAGTCGAGAAAATCGCTAAGTAGGTATTTAAATCCCTAAGTAATTAGCAGTGATAACCTAGTGGTACGACCACTGAACTGCCAAGTCAAAGGTCTTGAGCTTTGACTTTTCAAAATCATGTGCGTATTTAATATTAGTAGTAGTTATTAAATATTATGACTCGCTTAAACCTGTATGCCAAAAGAATAATAATTAGATTTTTGTAGTGTGTGTAATATGTATGCAAAATATAATATTTGCATAAGTTTTAAAAAATATCATTCCTGCAGGTAAACTTTAAGGTCAATTCTGAATTCGATAAAAAATGGTTTTGTTGATTGAAGAGCTGAGCCCTTTTTTGTTTTTGTCGACCGGGCAAGATTATCCTTTACTGACAGAGCTTACATTTTAATTATCAAATTGGGTAGTCATTAACCTGCAATAGCCATAGTACCTTTATAATGGACAGACAAACACTAAAACATGCAGGGAGTCGAGCAGGAGAACGGTTCCTACCAAAGCAGACGCATGCAAAGTGCTTACTGTCACAGAAATGACTTGCGTGTCAACATTGGCAATTATAACTGACATTATTTATTTATATATTTTTAAATATTGTACATCAATCAGGACAGGACAGCATTGAATTTTAAAATATACAATGGGTGACCTTAGCGCAACCACCGATATTTTCCAGGCAACCTTAGGATGGACTAAACTGACATTAATTAGAAGGTTTTCTATGCAGAGGATGCCTGATGGTAGAAAAATCAGCTCCCCACGTCATTTTGAGATGTGTGGATGTAGGTTATAAGTAATAGGATAAAATCCTCGGTACACCGGGCTCGAAACAGGATTTATCTATTTATCTTCCTCGGCACAGAGAAGAAAAAGGAAAAATACTTATCAAAAGGTAAATTAATTTCCAGTTAATTAAGTAAATACAATAATAAAGGTGATAAAGTTTGAGAGAGTATCCACAAACGCCCACACTTCGCCGATATTAGTATTTTAGCAACTTTATAAAGCTAAACTCCAATGGATACAACACGTTTTGTAGGTAACTAGGTACAAAATTACATCACACGAAGAGAACGTTGTGCAACATTATTACCTCAGTTACTTCAGTTGCGATTAGATTGCAGATTTTTCACGTTGCAAATGTGACCGTCGTGCCTATGAATGAAAGTTGGCGACCTCGAGACGCACGTAGGCGAGCTGTTGCAAGCGGTGCAGAGCAGCACAGTTCGGGTTCGGCTGCGAACGACGCTCCATTCACAAATCCACCTCGGTGGAGACGGTGGGCGTACGCAACACCCGTTTTATAACAATTCATGCAACAACTACTGACACACTTTTCATTCAAATGGACTTGGAATGTTACGACTGTTGCCTAATGTCGTCACCGTTTCAAAAATGGCAAATATTTGAGCTCCATACATGCACAAACAAATATGTAAACTTAAACACTTAACATGAAACCGTTCTTCACACCGCTGCATTAAGAACTAGCTGTGAGTGCTATTTAGAAATTACTGTGCGTTTTATTCATGATCCTGATATTATTGCGCGATTTATAATTTATTGGGAATAACTACGAGTAATTCCTATGTTAATTTAGATGAGATCTAAGATCTAAATATGACACATTACTAAGATAATATGAAAAGCTAAAGATTACACCAACTTATAAAAATTTAACCACACTGAGGAGAATACATAGTTGGTGGATAATTTTGTATGGAAGATCCACAAAATGCATTTTTTTTTCTATGTAAAAGATATTCAGTGTCATTAGTCAATTAACGTTGTAAATTTTTCTAACGATTTCAAAGTCACATATTTATCTGTGCGTTGCAACTTTTTCCTCAAATATTACAGAATTTAACAGCGCAGTGATAATTTTTTCCGATGAACGAAACAATCTCGGTATCTTCAAGTGTAGGTAAATGCTACATATTTCTGCATTATAAAAGACTAAAGCAAGTAGGAATTCTATTAGATGTTACAGTTTAACGCGATAGCTCGCGATACAGCGACAGCTAGTTACCCGATAACCATCGCTTAGGACAACGAGCGAGTTCTTTACGGCTCCTTACTTTATTCACAAGATGTAAGATATGCGGTAAACCAATTTAGCCTAGTTGGTAATTTTAAATAAGCCAACAAGGAACTGCGCGGACCCGTGGGCAATAATGTGATGTAAATTATGGATGTTTATTGCGTGGCTAGCCTTCGCGACGATCGTGACCGAAAACAGATATGAACTTGGCCATCAGAGGTTACACGCGCAAGCGCAAGTGAAATTGCCATCACGTCTTTTAAAACGAACGTCGTATACGTCATCGGTTAATTGCAGATACGAGGTAATTAAAATTTGTTAGAAATCTGGAAATCTTAACTGCTTATAAATTTTAAAACTTTACTGTGAACAACAAATGTCATAAATACTAATCGAACGCAGGTTCCTACATGTATAATGTTACTGGCAAAATCTGATTCAAGACTGATATTGCCTAGACTAGACCAGTTGATACGACACCTCTGACTTATTTGGTCTAGGAAATATCAGTCTACCGTGAAATCAAGCCTGTATACTACTTTGCATGCCTGTTTTCATGCATTTATCTTATACCTTTGTAACATATTTTATTATTATTGTTCGCGACGACACGTCACCCATCAAATATAGTGCTTACGCGAGTGCCTAAGTCAAAACCATAATAGAAATCGCTAAGTGTTAGAAAAATAGATAAAATAAAACAGTTAAAAAACTAGTGAAAAGTGCTATCTATAAGTGTCATTTTGTGTTAATTCGATGCCAGGGTGAAACGTAAGTACGATCCAGGTCTCAAAATAGTATTCAAATTAGTATTTCGATCATTTAACAGTAATCTAGTGTTTTTGTATGACCTGAGCATCGTATGAATACTTTTCACCCTACCTTCGAACGTTTGTTTTTTGTTAATGCAATATTTAAGTTTTTCCGTAATAGGCTTTGTACCCTAAAATTAGGTATTAAATATAAATAGAAATAAATAAATTTAGTATTCCCGGGTAGCTTAGGTAATGACCTAGCTATCGACAGTGTTTTCATTTACCTAACATACATAGAAAAATAATAGGACCTAAGGGAAAAGTTAGGTGCCCTAAAAATTCCTAAAATTTTCAAGTTCATACTAAATTATCTTTGTAACTATAGACATACTGTCGATCGGACCTAGATAGGCATATAGATTACAAAAAAATAGGCTTTCCATAGACATATGGCACATAGACCTAAGTATAATGCTAGACCTAGATTTAAGCCTAGAAATGATTGTTTTGTAAAACAGTTTTAATAAAGTTTATACTGCGTACGGGAAGCGGCTCCGCGGTCCTCGTCAAGGTAAAGTTTGGGCGTACGTTAGTAAATGCATAATGTACGCAAATCGTAGACATCGGTGCGACATATTATTTATTAGAAGAAATCTGCTCATCTACCAGGAACCGCTTCCCCCACATATTTTGAAGAATATTTCTGCGTTCTTATTTCTTCACCACCGCATCTCCTTGAAGACTCGTGACGGCTACAGACACACGCCTACACACAACTTCATCGAACACACGAAGCTCTCCGAAACCTATAGGTGCAGGACTAAGAGTCTCGCCAGCTATATACAACCTCCGACATACATACACCGTATATAGCTGGGAGGTTAACGCCCGTCTGGCACAATGATTGTTTTTCATAAGTTTTTCATATCATATATCAGTTTGGGCATTTCGAGAGAATGGATGAAAGGCGACTAACAAAAAGGATTTATATGGCGAATGTCAGTGGAACCGCCGAGAGGGGACGCCCTAGAAAAACTTATACCGACCTTATTGGTGAGGTTCTTCAAAAAGGTCAGGTGCGTAGTACTCCCAACCGGCGTGTATGTATGACAAGATGTGTGAATGTGGTCGAAGCGAAAGAAGTATGCAAGAATCGTAGCAAGTGGCGTTCTTTAGTTTCTGCCTAACCCTATGGGAAAAGGCGTGAGTGTATGTATGTATGTATAAGTTTTTCACTCAACATAATTATTATCGGACGATATCTGTGATCTAGTGGCTCGCATGTCGGGGTGCTGATCACGAGATCTATTCCTACAAGACACATATTTATGTGATGAATATTACTGTTTGTGTTTAGCTGGGTGTTTCTTATGTACCTATGTATTTTCAAAAATCCATTGTCTAGTACCAATAGTGCTAGCTCTGCTTAGTTTGGGACTAGATGGTGCTGTGTAAAAATAGTTGTCCGAAAATATTCATTTTATTATTGTTCTTGAAACTTAATTTTATCATAAATGTGATAATTTCAATAAAAGTTATTTAGATAAGGAAAAATACGACCGCGGGCAGGATTCAAACCTGCGTCTTCTGGTTAGGTACACCAGACGCTATGACCATTAAGCCACCGCGATACCTACCCGTCATGTCGAATTTTTCCTTCACATACTGAATTTACGTCTTTATGGAGGTACCGCGGTGGCTTAATGGTCATAGCGTCTGGTGTACCTAACCAGAAGACGCAGGTTCGAATCCTGCCCGCGGTCGTATTTTTCCTTTTCTAAATAACTTTAAAATCTAATATAAATAAAATAAAGATAATTTCAATAAAAGTTAGAACTTAGAAGTGCTACGATAAGCAAAAATTACACTTATAACACAAAGCAAAATATTGAATAGTGCCTTATCATATCGCTATGTGATAATGCGATTAGTTAGGTTGTAGGAGAGGGATAGTGCTATCAACTGTACGGCGGTATTCCTCTCGCACAACCTAAATATATCACGTGACCACATTGTGATGTGTCCTGTAATAATAAATTAAAGCCAGATTATTCACTGCTCTAATCGGATCTTGTTAACATTGCGAACGACTTTAGAATCTGGCAGCCCCCTTATCTGCCAACTATTAAATGTAAACAATTTGGAACGCCTTGTTTAACTAAGTATTTATTGTTTACCTATTTCTAACTAATGGTACACATGCCCTTGTAGGGATCATTTCTGTTCAACGTTTTCCATTTGTGCTGTATGTGATTGTTTTTCATGCAAATTGTACATTGTAAATATCGGGATATGGTCACATACGAGTATCTGATACTATTTCCATTTATCGTCACACTTGTGAACTTTTATGGAGTTTTGTTGTTTATTCTGTAATATATTTTACTTTTAAGTCGCTGCTACTATTACAATCTAAAACGGTCTTATTCATAGTCGTAATAGAACAATGAAGTATTAACATCATGCATCGATTGTCAAATCGATTTGTATAGAGATTTCCGAGTGATATGAAATTAGACTTGTGCTTACATGGAAAGATATATTGCTATCTCTTTAATTTAATGGTGATTCTGATTACAGTAGACATAAAAGGAACTAATGAAATTGATAAATGATTCTTATTTCAGTGTAGATCTTTTAAAGACACCTATACAAGTCAATGTTTTACTTTTTTTAAGTTAGATGGCTCCGGTATTTCCTAACTGACGACATAGTAGTAGTAGCTAATATGTGATTGTTGCAATGCAGAGCAATGTCTGAAGTGGTCTTTTGAAGAAAGAGCCATGACGATGACTCGATTAAGCCATGGCTAAGTGATCATCTAGGTACTGCATCATAAATTGCGGCTTAAAATTGACTGTGCCTTAAGCCATTCTATATAAAAAAAAACAGTTCAAAAAATTGTGACCGTGCACCTCCCAGGAATTCCTTTTAATATCTTACTTCCTAGTTTCCTACCAAAGGATCTAATAATAAGTATTGATTATGTTATCACTGCTACAAGAGGAGAAGCAGTGTTAAGTTAGTGCTAGGTATTTCCTAGGTGCTTAGTTATATGACCGTGAAGAGACAAGATGTAGGTCTCCAGTGCAGATTCAAGGCACACATGCTGAATTTTCGAAATCATGCGTATTAATAAATATCACTTTCTTAAACGGTGAAGGAATACATCGTGAATCTACTACTTACTACTCTACTTGAGATTTTCTTAACGGCTTGTGATGTCTGTTAACCCGCAGCAAGCGTGGTGGATCATAGCCGAACCCCTCTCATTCCATCATTCCAAGAGACCCGTGGCCAGTAGTTGGACAGTACTTAAGTATTTAGGCTTACACTAAAAGCCTAAACTTAGTATATTTTGGGCAAAATAGACAAAGATCAATATTATAAGTATGTACATACCTACTTAATTACCGTAATCTGTTCATTACGACGGTGTTCCTTATTTATATTGAAGATCAAATGCGAGATAGCGTGAGAAGGGCAAACAAATGTAATATATTTTTATAATATATTTTTGTAACAATACAAACACGAGACAAAACTATAACTCATCCAGCCTTTTTACGTCCAGTATTAAAAATGTTCAATAGCGTCTCACGTTGAGGTTCGTAACCATAATTTTCGTTAGGTAACTTAAATGGGGACTTGAAGCCATTATATAAAATTAATAGCCCGTTCACCAAACAATTACCCGTCCAGTTAAATGCTATCAGCAAATCTATGGGTTGAAATCTCATAACCTTTTGCCTTCGAGTCAAACCAACTGTACTTATATGAGCCTACGGCGGATGGATCGAAGAGAGCGTTTACACTTGGCGAAAACAAATCCTATATAAATACACCTATACCTTCTAATATAATAAAACTAAAGAGTTTTTTTGGTTGATCGCTCTAGTCTCTGAAACTGCCAGTCCAGGGATTTTAAAGAATATTTTTGCATTTGATAGCCCAATTGTTGATGAATGGTTTTTTAACATTACGCTACGACCCTTAGAAGCTGAGCAAAAAGGAAAGAGTCAGGGTTGGTGACAAGCGGGGAACAGCTGGCATATTACCTATAAAGAGAGGGTATGTCTGATTAACAAAATGGCAGCGGGAGTGTCGGAAGAGGTCACTCTAGAAGGAGATACTCTGATATAACCGGCGATGATATTACCCCCCATATTTAAGAACGTGGAAGAAGAAGAAAAATATGCCAGAATCGTAGCTAGTGGTAGGCTCTAGTTTCTGCAGGGATACCCAGTGGAAAAAAGGCGTTGAACTTGGGTTCCATAATTGAAATACTAAAGTGGAAAAACAGAAATATCCTAAAAACCGATTCTTCAAGTTCAAGAAAGCGTTAGTAAAGTTAAGGTATTATTGCAAGTTATAAGTTTAAATAAAATCACTAGTTGGTTAACAATATTGAATGTGACACAGCGAGGCACTTAGTTTAGAATAGGTTCGTTAATTCGCAAACGGATTGCAGCACGGCATAAAGTGGCATTGAATTGATTTTCGTGGCGTGTGATGCGCGCGCGTCGGTTATGAATGGGCCGCAGTGAATCACGCGCGTCCATTCATGCCGTGCCGCCTCCGCTAACCGCACGCGCCTAACAAAACAAACGCATTATTTGCCAATACAGCCGTATTGTCTTTCATTTGCACCATCAACCTCTCACTTCCTACCAGCGATAACGCTCATTATATGCTCATACTTCACTATCATTACTGTCTTATTCAGATACCGAGCTCTATTACCTTTTAATTCTATACTATAATACTATTGCACTAAATGTCGATTTCCCGTTTCGATCTTGGGTCGTGAAATTTTAAATGAGACGTTGAAGTTCGTTTAATGATCGCCTCTAACCGTATAGCTTGTCTAGTATGTGCATAACCCTGACTTAAGACCTCGGCAACAATCACTTCATATTGAAACATAATATAGACAAAATACCGCCTTGACCCCTTCTAGTGGTGACTTCGCGCGAACTTGTGAGTGATGTCGTGACACTTGACGCGACACCGAGTTTCAGAGTACAGTCATGACATGTTAATCGACACTTTTTAGGACATCGCAACACAGAAGGAGACTATTATTAAGTATCGAGTAGAGTTCATAAAAATTCTATCGTTATTTTTGACATATTTTGGTAAATGAGAATACTTAATTATACGTCGGGTCATTTGCCAATCTCTTCAACATAAAACCAAGAATTAATGCTGAAATACATTTATATGAGTTAATTTAAATAATTCAATGCAAATTCGACATAAAAATTAATGGTTCGACTTAAATGGAATCTAATTCCTGATTAGACACGGTGGGATTATTAGTTTATAACTATTACTTATATGGATACCCTTATGAGAAAATAAGAAAATATTTGGCTGAGGTACTTGAAAGTCAGATTTATAAATAATTAATGGTAATAGTGGGTAATCATAATTTATAGTGTCATCCCGTAACTGTTTATATGCTAGGTAATTTCATTGTTTTAGTTTAAAAAATGGGATGGTAAGAACTTTTTCCCAAGTATAATTTTCTAATAGGCTGAAAATGTGAGCATTTCTAGACGCGCGTGTAATTGGAACTCATTTGAGATCATATCAAGAGCAAATCAAGTTATTAAAATAACTAGCACGCATAATAGGTAATAATATTGTTTTTTCCGATATAAGCTTTGAGTTTAGAGGGACATAAATATTATTTAGATACACTATAGTGAGATCTGTCGCACCGACGCGACGCGACATCTCACAACATAATTAGGTACGGCTACTTAGGTACTGGTGGAGCCACTTAGCGTGTCGTTTATTGAATGTGTATCGGCCCGAGGAAAGTTTTAATGCTTTTTAATGAATTTAAATGTATTCTTAATTACAAACTGGTTCAGGTGCGTTAACCTGCATTTAGGGTACGTACCTATATCGTATTTGTTGCTCACTCTACTTACAGTTTTCAAATCGACATTGCATTGGATCAATTAATTAGAAACTGAGTTCGTACTTCAAAGGTACCAGATTAATTTGAATATCGCCTAAAGGGTAAACTACATTTACCGAAAACAAAAATGGTACAATCACTGATATCATCATCTCCATTCAGAATTATCATTCTGCTTCTGCTCTTTGCAGTTTGTCGCTACAAAATTTTATTTAGCCTTCTGCATAGTCCCGGAGCAGGAAATTCTTATATTGTACTAAGAATTATCTTTTTCAAAAAGACATCTACCTAATTCAAATGGACCAATAAATTGATACATTTCAATATTGTAAAATTATATATACATATATCTACATTATAATGTGGGCAGACTTTAAGCACATCATTAAATACACTTTGGAATTTCCTATTTCTAATCTTGTTGTTTAACTAATGAATCTATTAAATTTTGTGATAGCGATCAAGTTGCTTTTCGCTAAAACTAAAAAAAATGAGTCAAGTTTATTGCTATTATTGAAATTTCCGTTGATGAATAAAATGATAATAAATTATCAATGGATACGTCACAGCATATCTACTCTACATCAATCAATATTTGTATAAATGTCAGATTTATTTTGAGAACTCCGAGATTTAAAACTGTTTGTTTAAATTTTGTATACGATACTTACTTTTATCTTTTTAAATATTATTTATTTTACCCACGGAGGTTCGCGACACATAATATACCTTATCTTTTAAATTGCATAAAAAGTAAGCAAGATCTAAAATAAAAAATTAGATCATAATCTGCTACACTAGTGGTCCAGGGTTCGATCGAGGAAGGTGTTATTGGTTTTTCTATGAAATTCTCAGAAGCAGCTCGGAGTTAGGATAAGTGTCCTAGGCTCGCCCCCTATTACATGGCATCTTAACATCCCGGCGAACTGTGGGTGTACATTGTTCAACTGTGGGTACACCGTTGCCTAATGTTGTAATGCCTGATGTTAACTAATTCGTGTAAGTATTGGCGTGCTTAAAATTTAAAAATGACGATTTTTTTATCGTACCTACACGTCACAATCACGTAAAAAAATGTGCAACGTACCTACAGTTTTTACTTTGTTACAATTTTATTACATCCTAGAAACCCGCCCCCTGGTTGCTAAGGGTATGGTCATAAAATATAACCTATATTACTCGCTGATAAAGTATATTTTTCAACCGACGAAAAACAAAAACGGAGGAGGTTCCCATATAAGTGAAATAATTTATAAAATCGGTTTATAATATTAGTTTAGATTATCTTATTACATTTTGGACGATCTATACTTACGTAGTATATATCGTCCTGAGAAAAATGAAAACTATAAATACCTACTGAATGCTAGCCAACGTCACATGTGTCATGCTTAGCACTGTACTCCAGATCAACGGTTAAATCGCAATTATTTATTAAAAGTGAGTGTAAATCCGCATAAATTCGACATCAATTAATATTCCCCGCATGCCTCCCGAGGACGTTAAGGTGATAGCAAACTGACTTCTACTTGTGAACGAGTACCAGTGATATTATATTACGATATGTAAAACGATAATCTCAATTCAGATCCCCTTCACCCTTTTATGACTATACTTAATGTTCGCGATTTAAAATACTCGTTAAAATCGAGCTTATATTATAGTCGATACCATTGATATTCAACTAAGCTACTAGATCTTTATGGCAATGGCTTATGAAGTTTACGGCTACTTAAGAAAACTTCAAATGTGGCAACGTCTATTAGAAATACGAGGCGATTAGAGATAGGTAATCGCTTAGCGTGAAATCGTATGTTTTATTTTATTTATATCCATTTACTTGATCAAAGTGGCTCGCAAAATAACAATACAACCGAGGTCAACGCTAAGAAATAAATTTTCCATTCGAGCAGAATTCATATCGAGTTACATGAATACCTTAGCGTAAATCATACATCATACAATACAACGTCCTAGTTTTAATGTTGAATTTTATATTTGCTTGAAGCAAATATTTAAAATATAACATAACATACCATCACCTGTATTCCCCAGAGGGTTAGGCAGAGGTGTTCCAATGTAGAACCACAGTTCGCTGGTATGTTTAGGTCCCATGTAAAAGAGGAGCCTATTGCTAATAACCGAGCCGAGAAAAAATCCAAACTCCGAACTGAGGATTTTATAGATATACCACCTGGAATCGATCTCGAATCGACTGGAATCAAACCCAAGACCTCTAACGTTGCAGTCGCGCTTAAGACCATTCGACATTCAGTTTAAATTATTATTAATTATTTAAAATATATTTTGCCTAAAAAAGCAACTAGGTATATGAAAGATGGATAAAGGGTTTGGTCTGATTAGTGCAGTAGGTACAAGCACCTGACACCTGCCTACCTACCTACGAGTTATCAGAAATACCTAATAACTGAATTCAATTTGAATTTCATGGTAGGAAGGTACAATTTCAGTATCTTTTCCTTAATCGACATTATGGGAAGGATGGATACCTACTGTCTATCAATAAAACTTTTCCTTTTCCTCATTGTGTCTACAAAAGGACGTCGTATCAGAAACGACGATTTCTGAAATTATGACAAAAACAAATAAAAAACTGTCAAGGTACAATTAGTTATGAATATGATAAAACAACAAAACCTAGAAACGTTTATTTGTGAATGAGTATTACGGAACACAAGCCGCGACAATTCGCGTCTTCTGGTGAAATAGTGAATAGTGACAAGCATTGCGGAAGGTTGATGCTTCGAATGAAGGTTTCTGTGGGATTGTGGGGTGCGGGGGGAGCTGGAGGGCCACGCATGCGCGTTGCGCAACTAGCGGCGCCGGTGAATGGAGCCTCCGCGACGCGAGTGGGCGTCGGTTTTTATCAATGAACGGCGAATTTGTGGCGTACGCACGACGGCACCGCGCGTGTCACGGCCGAGCGCCGCCGCCGCGCCGCAGCGCCGTCGCCGTCGTCGCTGCTGCTTTGCACGCCATCGCATCGCACCATTCGCACGTCGCACCGCGTCGTCACCGATACATCCAACCTTGCTAATAGAGAATGTCAACAAACCATGTTGCGTTACTACATGTCCCAACATTTCATTAAAACAGCTGAGAATTCTACTGCAGTGTTGTTGCGAAGCACCCACTGGACATTAATAACGATTGACATTTGTTCCTATCAAAAGATAAAATGAAAACAAACAGAAATAGTACTTAATAACATATTTTAAATTATTAAATGTGTATCTTAAACCGACATGTATATATTACGACTTCGCATTATATCATGTAATCGATTACATTGATAATTAATATATTAATTAATTTCATCCGGATCGCATCACCATAAGGCGCGTACTCTATAAAAATGTACATATTTATTGATGTATTCAAGCGAATTTGAAAGGAAATAATTAATTAATTTAATTGCTTCGGCACCGCTAACGCCTCCAGTTAGCCTTCGTTCAGATTTAACCATGACGTCGCGCGCAGTTATCTCGGCCATTGAGAAACGGGCCGCGCTGTATTTGGCGATGACTGCATTAGAAACTCTCTTAATGTAACTTTATCTAACGCACTTGGCCTTATTTATTTAACAATAAAGCACGCGTTGATTATGTTTACTTGATTATTTTCGAATTATTAGATATTGTTTGTTTGTAATCTAGAGCGGTACCCATATTTGTATCTACCTTCACTCTAAGCCTTAAGTAGACTATTAAGGCTATTCAATAAGGAGGGATGTTATGTAATATTTCGATAGAACTTGGAAGGCTTATCTAAAATTTCAGTCAGTTTTGCAATGTTGCCAAGTAAGTGCGGAAACAAAAAGCATGTTTTGGCATAAATACGAGGGAGTTCAATTAATACTACGTGTAGGCGTCGTAAATATCTTTGGTAGGTAGCAGGGGGATGGGTAGCAGCGTCCTTCTGTCTGTTATTAGCGGACCATACTACATAATGATATTATGAAACGTGTGTAAGTACTATGGTAACCAATTATCCGTCAATGACATATAGTGATCTTTAAATAGTTACAGAGGTTTACTATCATAATAATCGTATATCGTACCATATACAGGGTGGAAGGGACATCGACGCGCAACGGCTTACTGTGACTTCAGTACATGATTGTGGACGCCACTACGTTGGAATTTTTCGTCGGCTTTTTCTTAAATTTTACAACTCGCAAGTGAACTCTAAGGAAACAGCTGACCAGAATATCTTTCGAGTTTAATTTACAATGCTGTTTTTAGTGAAAAAAGTGAATTAATGACTTTTTAATTAAAATTCTAATTGGGTTAGATAGAAATAATGAAAATCATTATTTCTATTATACAGTTTAAAGTTGCAAAAATTGCAAAAAAAACGTAAAATTTAAGAAAAAGCCGACGAAAAATTCCAACGCAGAAGGGTCCAGAATCGTGTACTGAAGTCATGGTAAGCCGTTGCGCGTCGATGTCCCTTCCACCCTGTATAAACACTGAAACAATGAGTCGGTATTGTGAGCCATTTGCCCGATTATAGGAACAAACTATATTCTTGATGAGGATCCTTGTCACCTCTTAATTAAAACATTTTATTCAAGAGTTCTTGCAAGTTTATCTCTACCTAAGTACAATAAAAAAGATAGTTCATACCAGCGGACGACATATCAAACAAGTTTCCGAGCCGTCTGATGGTAGGTAAGTGGTGGCCACAGCCTATAGATCACCCTGAGCCCTCAGTTCTTTAGTCTCATAAACCCAGTAATCTAACTGGCTACGCTGCCCTTCAAACCGGAACACAAAGATTAACAAATTATTATTTAGTGGCATAATATTTGTCAATGCGGTGGTACCATCCCAGACGAACTCTGCAACATGAGCAGAACCATCAGTCATACATCCGTATATACGATACCCACTCTTGTTATTCCTAGGTATTAATGCCATATTTGCATGCACTAAATAATTCTAATAAATGCATTGCACCTTATTTTTTCAGGGTATAGGAACTTTAAGAGCCTTCATAAGCTTCAATATCACATATTGGAGAGTTGGCAATATTGCAATTTAATAATTGCAAGTTAATAAATGTAGAGGGTTAGAAAGCACTAAGATAAAAAAATTATTTAAAATAATTTTAGCCAATAGGCTGCGTTCAATGGGTATTGCGGGCTTTCAAAAAGTGTTGTCATTCGAAAAAAATAAAGTCATTTGGTAGAAAATACTGCAGTGGTAAGATTAAACCAACGATACAATATAGTTTAATCTCACCTATATTAAATGACTCAATAATACTTTGCTGTACCTATGAATTTAACCCAGGACCTCAAACGTAGGAGTCGCGTCCTTACGACCACTAGACTTGTCGCCTAGGATATCGTTTTAGTGGGTAGTTAATGCGAACCGTTATCGTTGCTTTGATTCCTGTTTTAGCAGGCGACTTTACAATGCTCCCAATGTTGAACAAAACCTGCAGAATGGAAAATTGAGACACTCGATGTTGCAATATAAACTTGAAGCTGTTGCAACCATACTAGATTTAGGCAAATTGATTGATATATTATCGCAGCGTAGGCGATGGCTCGAAGTAGGCGGCACGTGGGCGACCGGAAGGAAGCCATAGCTTTTGGCTTTTCACATATAACAGCACTTGCGACATTTGAATAATGATGTTTCTATAAATCTTGTTGTTCTCATTTAGTGCATAGACAGAAAAAGGATCTAAGTCCTAATCTTAAGCACACACCTTCTAAAATGAGTGATCAACTGGACAAGCTGGGAGATCAAAACGGGTAAATCAAGACCTGATGCATTAATTTCAGTTATCTTTCAAGAAAACTGCGGCCTTTTTTGAACCGACGAAAAAAGGAAGTTTCTATTCGAATGTTGTTATTTTGTGTTTGTTACGCGATTACTCCGCTATTTATATGAATGGTTTTAAAAAAATATTTTCTATGAAACGCTATGTTTTCAAAATTAAATGTCTTTTTATATGATTTCTTCTGTTTGATTTTTACATCGTTAGAGAAGATTTGGAAATAGGAATACATGTCACTAATCATATTATCTTATGGTGTGGACGACGTCTGTGGTCCGATTGCCGGACTGCTGATCACGAGGTCATGGGTTCGATGCCCACAGGACACAAATATTTATGTGATGAACATAAGTGTTTGAGTTTGTCCTAGGTGTTTCGTAAAATATATATATATATATATATATATATATATACGTATTATATCCATTGTCTACCCATAGTAGATACAAGCTCTGCTTAGTTGGGGGTTTATGGTGTTGTATAAAATTTGTCCGAAAATATTATTATATTATTTGTGGTATTATTATAATTTATTTATGGTGCCAACGAAAATGAAGGTAGCTGTGTTGCAAGCATTATTTGACGCAGTCCAGCATAAATAATAATTCCGAGGGTTAGCCTTTCTTTCTTATAGGGGTACTTAATAGATGTACTATTTTTGTATTTACTGTTTTTCTGTCATTTAAAAAAATATTAACCTCTCTTTCTTCTCATTTCTTTCTTTTTTATAAAAACAATATTATTTCATTGGTTCTATTACCTAAACTAAATAAAAATCTGAAGAACTGTAGTTTTGTTCAATATACACCGATACTATTTTCAAGACAAATTGATAGAAGTAAGTAGATTGTAAAAGGTATAATGATTTCATTAAGTCAATTACACGTTCAACAAATGTATGTAATTCAATAATCAAACGTTTTGGTTCTAGAGTATAATCATGGGTAATAAGGAAAATAGCTGGCAATGGCATCGTTCAACGTTGTCAGAGACTAGATTTTGCCCGCGGCTCCGCTCGTTAAATTTAGGCAGGCAATCTTCGACTTGTAATGAGTTTATTTTCATTTCTAATGTACTTAAAATATTTAAAAAATATTAATTAAATTCAGATACTAAGTAATTAAATAATATGAACTACCTATAACATAAATTATTTTGCGTAAATTATCGAACAAACTAATTATTTACACATACACAGCTCAATGATTATTTCATAATAATTGTAGGTGTAATATCAGTAAATCTTAATTTATTTAAATTATGTTTAGGTACATGTAGAACCTATAAGGGTTGGAATCGAGCAGTGTTCTTCATTTGAATAATAAGAAAAACGTGGCAAGTTTCTCTATGGATGATGCGACGCAAGTATTTCCGGCGGGTCAGCGGCCGCGCACACGCCAAACCGGTTCAGTAATTTGGTGTTTCTGGAGAGCCATGTCGATTAATTTACGATAGACGAGCTTCCTGTCAAAAAAGATGTGACATTTGAATCCATGATATGACAACTCAACCATTAGATACCTATCAGAGTTTTGTTTTTTTTTTTACCTTTCAACAGAATTGTTCATTAGTTAACTTGCCGCTATAGTACAGACGGCAGCAGGTCAAGCTATCCAAAACTGTCAAATTTTCCCAATTGAACATGAACCTTATTGCGTTTGATTTAATTTTGAAAATCTATCAAAGAAATTTGACAGATTGGGATAACTTGATGTGCTGGCCTCTGTACCTACCATATAAATGGCTACCAATTTTGAATAAACATTTTTATTATTTTATTTTAAATAGTTGCGGAAATTATTTAATCAACTGTACATTTAACTGGAAGTTTTGCTGAATTAACTGATGAGATGACTGAGATCTCATTTTTACATTCTTTATTTACTAATTTTAATCAAAGTTATGAATAATGGACCTTAATCACCGTGTCACAGTCATAATAATTATGAATCAATGTATCTACTGTAGGTACAGACGCCAGCATGTCAACCTATACAGAACTGTCAAATTTTCCCAATTGAATATGAACCTTATCGTTTTGCATTAAAGTTGAAAATCTATCAAAGAAATTCGACAGATTGGGGTAGCTTGATGTGCTGGTTTCTGTACATAGCTAATATATATACCTACAGGCAACATGAAAAGATTTTTTGGATGCATTACGTCACCATCTTGAGACCTTCAAGTCAATACTATCCAAATAATAAAAAATACAGTTGTAACAGATATCTTCCTGGAATTTATTAAGACCTGCACTGATCATTCCTTGTGTCATTCTGCGGTTAACCGGAATTAATCATTCATTCAACATGGTATGATTACAGGCCTCTTCTAGGAACTATGTTTGTTTATTGTTAACAAATAATATTCACGTTTTATTTTAGTAACTATAGCACTAGTTTTGAATGTTTTTGGTCACATAATATTATACTTTAGGATATTATGTACTGACGATTATGAATAGTGAAGAGGTAGGTAGATATTACTTATTATAGCTATGAGTACACCTGTCCCAAGTCCCAACTAGGGGCATGCATCAGGTATCGTGCAGCTCAAAAATTATAAGGACTAAGGATTATTTCCCCGTTGTACGAAAATAGTCAGCTGGCAGTGACTGGATGAGGAAAGCCGAAGATCGGGCTTTGTGGCGTTCACTGGGAGAGGTCTACGTCCAGCAGTGGACGAATATGGGCTGATGATGATGTACGAAAATACCAGTTATATTTACGTAGGTCTGATATACCTAACTCAAAAAGCTGCCAGACACAAACTAAATCACGTCTAAAATAGCTTATTGGGCCAACCCTGGTGAGTACTTACCTAGTTTGATTTGTATATGGGTTTATAATGATTATTTTTTCTGGTCTGAAGGGCAATAAAGCCTGTAAAATTTCTGGATATTTTATTAGACTTCAGGATTAATGGATGATGTGATTGACGTTTTTGATAATTATTAATCAGTACTTAGAGAAATATGAACAGTAATGATTGACAAAAAAATATCTATCCTCTGACATTGAGGGATATTATTTTGTAAACATGACGGGTATGACGTATTGCAATATATTTCACCATTATTAGCCTTCATATTTCTGATAAACAGATGTTTTTCAAGAATATTTATTTATAAATGTTGCCTACGCAAAAGCAATTAGCTATTACAAGAGATTACAAAAATAAGACCCAATTCCATTGGGCTTATAAATAGGAAGTTATAAATAGCTGGAGCTATTATTACCTGTTTAATAATAATAAAAGGATACTGAAGCTTTTCTTTCTAAATTGTTGTTTTGTAGATATTGTTAATTTGTATATGTTTTAATACATTGAAGGTAAATTTATGTTTTTTTAGCCATTGCTGTCTTACTTTTTTCTTGCTCTCGATCCAGCCCTTGCTGTACGTATCCAAGTAGTCGCGCTGCCACTTTCTGGGCAGACCTCGACGGCGCACGTTTTCCATCACCAGGAACCCATTGTATAGAGACTTCACCAGGTCATGGTTAAAAAATAATAGTGTAGGTACCTACTATTTTTGCGTGACTATCAGGACTTTTCGAGCACACTCAGATACCTAGGCTAGTAGCTTTCAATTAAGAAATCTAGTTACGTAACTTGATATAAAAACAACTTCCCATACAAACTACAAAGTTGCCTAATATGAATTTTGCACGGAAAGTTTATAAATATTATTGTATTTAAAAAAACATTCATTATCTGTGGTTAACCTGTGGTGGTTACTAACCATGAGAGACAACTTAATTTTTATTCTAAGCCTTACCTTGAAATAAACATAAAATTGCCCCATAACAGAGATTTAATCTAATATCTGTTCTAAAGCTCCTTGTGTTACAGAATTGAGAACCTACATTCCATTCTACATTATCTTCTTACAGACATTCTGCTCAAAATATAATAGTAAGGTACAAAAATGTGTGTAACAAATTACAAAATAAAACAAACCCATAATACCTACATTTGAGGACGAAGACATTTTTTACGTGAAGTTAACAACATCACAACCGAAATTGAATTAACTTTTATAAACACAATTAAACCTTGTGATACTTTATAAAAGTGTCCGAAAACAACAACGGCTATAATACATTGACATATTAAGTACCACTATAAAACTGCAAGGGACCACCCGGGTCATGGACCATGGTGCTTATTCCGAGAACTGTCACACCGCGTGACATACGCATTATTTTGGTGACCCATAACAAGATTCGCCAACGAAAGGTAAATGTAAAGATTGTACTCCATTAGGTCATCAACAATAAATCACTCTGGATAAAACCAGTAGTTAGAGATGAGAAAATAATTTGTTTATATAAATTAGGCGCGGTGCACGGTGGGGGCGCGTGGGCCGCGAGGTGAGAGGGAAGTGTCGCGTGCGCGTGCGCAGCCTACGCCGAGCTCGTGCCGCCATTATTTTTCAACTTGTCCGTTGAAATGAAACAAAAGAAATGCGTTTTAGCACGAGGAGTATTATGGGCGTTGTTTTAATTAACCCTTCGTCTTTGTCTTCAATCGTAAATACAACTGTAATAAATTTATTTCTTTGTGTCAATTTACCAGCTTCATTTAGGTTTCTTTATTAGTTTATTCTTTAAATAAGGGCATAGTTAATATAAAGGTATTAAACCATCACATTGAGATTTAATTATGTATTTTTTATGATTACAATTCAATGGTGTAAAGATAACAGACTATGGGTATATTACCTACGTAGCTAACAGCTACTTTGCGTTTACGACTTTTTTAAATTGTTTCTCGTAATTATTTAGAAATTTAATAGGCTATCTGTGCAGGTAGTAAGGTAAGAGTAAAATGCGTTATTTATCCGTACGTTTAATTCTCATTAACCATAATGTCCGAGTTTTGTGTTAACAATTTATTCAGTTTGAGTGTTTATTCATTCACCTTTAACATTTATTCATGTCATGGATCTCATTTATTTCTAACAGTAAATTGTTGACTATAGGCACCTTTGTTACCTACTTATACAATAGTCGTATCGTATAACAAAATCCAATGTATCACTATTTTACTGTATTCTACCTATTTAATCAGTACCTACCTACTTAAGAAAAATAATTATAAATAAATCTACCAAATTATGTCGGAAATTGGACTATAAAATATAAACTAATTATTAGAATGTACCTACCTATGTAGGTACTTAGCAGTTTAAATCTGTATGTAAGTACTTATACCTACCTAGTAAGGAATTATCCTAATAATTTTGATAATATTGAATAAACGATTCATGTAAAACACATAAAAAAAAGATAGTTACTTAAACTTATTTAATCTACTTAATTTCTTGGGCACTTCGACAAAATAATGTTATCGTCACTGTTGAAATTTTCTCTCATATTACAGTAGGTTCTAGTTATAATTATCATAACTACATAATATATATTATTTTTTAAACACTTCTTTACAGACAAACATAATCGCCAATTTAGTTCAAGTAGCAGTAGAATAGCAACTACTAGCGCCATCTAGAATTCTGTCTTGAATTCAATTCCCGCGACAGGTCCACAAAGATTTTTACCAACGAGCCACTTTGCGAGCGAGAACCGGTGTCGCGAGGAAGGTACCGTGGGCAGGAAATTGTTGCCGTCAGCCTGCTCGTACAGTAAGATGACGTAGCGGTGAGGGCCAGTGCCGCGAGGTGGCGCTGGGGGCTTATATCCTAAAAAGTGATTATAGAACAAATATTTAGTAATATTTAGTTTTTTTTTTGAAGAAACGTGATCTTTAGGTACCACAGCAAACAGGTGACCTGTACAGTGTATATCTTTACAATCTACTCTTATATCAAACAATTACCTCGGTAATCTATCCCAACAGTCTTGCTGCTCTCTTTTGCTTTCAATGCTAGTCCCTGAAAATTTTAATAAATGTAAGAGAAATCTAAGTATTTATATCCCGACTGATGATGCTCTAGAATTAGATATAGTTAATTTTAGAGAGTTAAACACATTTGACTATTCCTACTAGTCCCTAACTTCCCTACTAATATTATAAATGCGACAGTATCTCTAGTCTGTCTGTTACGCTTTCAGGCCTACCCCGCATAACTTAATTTTGATGCAATTTGGTTCAGAGATAGATTAGACCTTGGTGAAGGTATGTCCTTCTTACTTCTTGGCTTACCTTTTAACAATATAGCTACTTACTGGTATATTAGATTTGACCATGTGTAGATAAAATTCGCCATCCAACTGCGGCGGAGCGTCTGGGTCGACCATAATTAATGTGTAGAACTTTTTCTGTAACAAATACGGATATAAGTAGTAGATACTATTCACTCTAATCTATCAACAGGTCCAAGAAGCACTTAGTAGATCCGCCTCTTGTCCAATTTAGTTTTTAAGGTATACCGAATCAGCCAAAGGATACTGGAACAACGGCTCTTCCATAAACACTTGTTTCGGCAGAAGAACATCGCAGTTATGGTCGTTAACAATAGTCCCTCCAACGCTGGTCACATTTAACCCCATAAGCCGGTCACAACCTTCCAGGAGGCTCTTTACTTCGGTCACAGAGCACTGAGATGCCACGCCATAGACTACCCTCCACATTAATACAAAGGCAAGACATCTGTTCATCATTTTTGAATGGAACAGCCCAAAAGAAACTGCACTTACACAACTGGTAAAGTTTCCGCAGTAACTGCCAAAAATATACCTTACTATATTTGTGGCAAAGCCGATATTATCAAACAAAACGGTGAATTTAATAACAATGGTACTGATAACATTGATGGAATTGCAAAAACAAGCAAAGCCAGATGCTATAAATTTGTTGTGTAAGTGACCGTTATTTGTAAAACTACAGCTTTGTGTTATGAATCAATAAAATGTATGTACCACCTACGTCTTTAATAATTAAATGATTTTTACTTTTTCCCGTACGTATGATTGCCGTAACATACTTGCCAAGGTTGATGTGATTTCCTGGTCGGATTCATACATTTTGTAACTATTTGCATCAACAGGGTAACCTTTACCTCAGTTTTAATCGTAAAAAAAAGTCTTATCCAATGCCAAACTATTTTAAGTTATTTGAAAGTAAATTGTATCTATGATAGATTAATTTTTGACAGTAGGTACATAAATCTGATAGTGTCAAATATGTACGAAGGTAATTTCTGTGTAATGAAAAATGAAAACACGTAGGTAGGCACACGTTGCAAATTTATCTGCAATGCAACATAACACTCAACACAAATTGGGGATACCTCAGTTAACCAGAGAACAGATGACTCCTGAAATTACAGAAAGATTGAGATGTGCGAAACTGTGGTGCCACCGCTACTGGAAGTTGTTGTGCAATCCTGACCTACGCTGTCGAGCTAAGTTTCAACTCTATAAGTTTTTTGTGAGACCTATACTCACGTATGGGTGCGAGCTTTGGGACTTGGATGACAATAACTCGAAGAAACTTCTCCGTTTTGAAAGTGGTCTCTTGGTAGAAATCTATAAATCAAAATATCCACAAAGACATCCTAACAGACTCAAACCGAACATCAGAACTGTATACAATAAATACAGAACTAGCGACGTTTTAGAACATGTAAATAATGAGAGGTTACGGTGGTCAATGCTGTTGAAAGACGAGGAGACGGCTTTAAGAAACCGACGGCGACATTCACAACGACGCTGCGTACATTGGTGGGACCTAACGCCTACTAGTGGTAACCAAAGAACTGAAAGTCGGCTTCCCAGGTCGCAAAAGAGTAAAGTGTCGCCAACTTCACGTGCCAAGAGTATGGATGATGCACCAGGTTGAAACAGGTATCTACTACACACCAGTGCAAGTGTAAGATGATGGCGACTGAAATATGGAAATTCAGGCCAGAAATTGAAAGCGGCAGCTAATAACCGCGAATCCAGGAATCAAAGATCAAAGACTTTATCCTCCGAAAATTTTGACAAATAGTAGAAATTGTGTAAGGAAATATGATAATGACATACTTAATATAATATGTAATTGATTTACGAAGTACGACGTGACATGATTTTAATATAAAGTAGATAAACATCATAGTGATATAAATTATTAACAGTAGCTAGTAGGTACGTCTATAATGTTTTACATTCTGAATTAAGTAATTGAAACCCAGCTAAGGAATTTGTAAAAAGCATCAAACTTATAAATACTCGATGTACAGACGCCAGCAGGTCAAGCTATCCAAAACTGTCAAATTTTCCCAATTGAAAATGAACCTTATCCTGTAGTATTAAAGTTGAAGATCTATCAAAGAAATTTGACAGATTGTGGTAGCTTGATGTGCTGGCTTCTGTACCTACATACTTATACATATAACAGTGAAAATAGATTGAGAAAATAAATTGTTTATGTTCTTCCTTATATAAACAATTTATTTTCTCATGGAAACCAGGTACCTATACCTACAATACTTGGGAAGTAAACGTCTTCAAAACCGATCATATTAGAATCCTACAAAGTAAGAACACTACGCACTCTCGCTCCCAAATATGAATCAAATCAATCACAGTTGAAAGCGGTGGAGTAGATATTACCTACCCATTTCCGTGACATGGTCCTGAGAGTTTCTAGTCACGCTTCATAACCGGGACCAAGTGCCACTATCGTATTTTGTGAGCACAAAATAAGCTAACAATACACACTAGGATCTGAACAGTTGTCTCGCAAGGGAACGGCAGGGACAGTTTGTATTATGTAGTCACCGCTACCGTCGATCAAATTATACAGAATACACTTATACTACTTATATATTTTGAATTTAGCCGCCAAGACGAGCGCGAGGCAAATACTGCCGTACCATCCTTTACTGGAACCATTTCGCCGTATTGGCCCTTATTTGAGAACCTCTGGATAAGACCAGAAAGCAGAAATTTTCGTCATCCAGTAAGCTATAATTACATACGTCTTTATCTAAGGTTCCTTACTGCGATTTCTTTATTATTTATAGTTAATGTTGTGTGACTTGGCCGTTGACTTGTACCCACTAACGTATAAAGAATGTTCAAATTGAATTCTCAACGAACATTCCCTCTGTACAAATGTGTTGAACGTTCACCTTTATATTATTTGAATTTACAACAAGGGTACAAGTCAACGGCCAAGTCACACAACATTAACTATAAATAATAAAGAAATCGCAGTAAGGAACCTTAGACTTGGCACGACTTTGTCTAGCTAGATTTCATTACTACGAGATAAACAAGCAGCTCCATCGAGACTTGGCTAGTTTTTTACAGAATGTTTTTGATGGGATTATATATCCACTATATAGTACAGTCAACAAAAGAGATTGGTATACAGGTAGAGAACGAAATCTGCCTCTTTACACAGATTTTGATTTAAATAATTACCCGTCTGGGTTTGATGTGTAGCAGCTTACAATACCTGCGTTTTGACACATATTTCGTGATACATTAATACAAAATCTTTAACAAAAAACAGATGTTTAATTAGCAGCCTGTATACTTAACTCTTTTGTCGACCGTACGTACCACTTACGAGGAAAGTAAGAGAGTAGATGAAAGAGAGTCACACATCTTAATGAGGCATTGTTTATTTAGGTTAGGTACTAAAACTTACAACAAATTAGATACCTATGCTGATATTGACAGCGTACATAACAGGTTGCAGAATGATAAAATTAACGGCCGCTTCGTTGAATTTTATTTTTTTTATTAGCTAGACGACGGCTTCTTCTGGGCACGGGCATTGTAGAAGATGCGTCAGAATCACTGCTACTTGACAAAATGCGACACCGATGTTGGCAGTAATGTTTCTGCTTATCACTAGCTCTGGTAAAATATTGTGTCGGATCAGCAGCAGTTCTGGATAGCGTATGCAGCATTCTTCGAAGACCTCCAAAGTGAGATCCAGTTGTCCTCTTCCATCGTATCTCCTGCAACTTCATGTATCTAGTCACGTCTATGTCCGTGTAACGATCATACAAACAATCTTCATTTGTTGATGCAAATATACGTTTCAAAGCCTGAACTTCTAAAGTTTTAAACTGATTGTTGCGCCCTTCAAACCAATCGTAAATTAATATTGGTCGCAAAAATATTTTATAAGCGAGTAGTTTCTTCGCAAGGGACATTTGGGAACAGTTTAATATTTCTTCAGTTTTGAGTATCCAGAATCTGGATAAGTTCCGGCCACCGCCTTGCATCGTAACTTATCAATCAAATTACTGGTTCTGAATCAATGATTAGAAAACTGAAGTGACAGTTTTTTTAACTGTCACTATTTGCTCTAAAGAGTTTTTTCACGGTTGGCTAGATGCAGTAGGTAAGTGCGGTGTAACTCGGATTATTAGATTGAGAAATAGTGTGATTAGGAAACGAGTTTTTTTTCGTGTGAGGAAATCCTCCTTAGGCATATCGCCCCGGCCAATGGATGTGGAACGAATATTTGTGTCCTGTGGGAATCGAACCCGACCTCATAATCAGCAGTCCGACACTCGATACATTAGTACCAGACGTCTGCAAAGGGAACAAAGGTATCAAATTGGTGGTGCTACTGTAGCCAGAGATTGATTAAATAATATCGCAGTGTATAATGTTTAGATAATATTTACTAAAAATATTTTGAATTACCTACGTTAGTTAAAATTCTGTATATCCCGTTTTCAGTAACTACTCCTATTAACCAAAAACATTAAATATTCCACACGCTCTACCAACACCAGCGCCATTCTAGAAGGTTCTTGAACTTAAATTATTTACCACATCTAGGGGGCCACTTTCAATTTCAACATGTTTTATATTCTTGTTAGGAGATAATCTTGTTATCTACTTTAAGATGGTTCTCCTTACATTTACCCTCCATAGATCTGGGGATGCTGTGGTATAAAAAAATAATTTTATGTACAGACGAACAGAATTTTATGTATAGCTCAAGATATCCAAAACTGTCAAATTTTCCCATTTGAATAAGAACCTTATTATAATGTGTTAAAGATCTATCACATCAATTTGACAGATTGGGGCATCTTGATGTGCTGGCCTCTGTACTTTATTTGTTTTTAATATTTGACATCAACGTAAGACAGTCATTTGTTTTTGACACTTGGTTTTTTTTTGTAGTGTGGCACTAATTTGATCTGTGTGCCAATTTCAGTTATACACTTAGTTTCACAAGCATTGATAATAGACAAATAGTGATGTTCCGATACCACCAAAGTATCGATACCTACTCAAATCGATTACTTTTAGAAAAAAAATAGAATTTAGTGCGTAAATATATGGGAAGGAAAGAATAATTAAAATATATATATTAAAAATCTAATTCCAAAATTGAAAATTGCTTTAATCACAATTTTTAAAAATTTAGCAACGAACTATAGGTACTTTATCTAGACTGCCCAAGAAAAGCACTTGCTCTAAAATATTACGGAGACCATCGGTTTCTTGCTTGCGTCATCGTTAATTCCGCTGTAAAAAGAACTGACTCGGAACCGCCTGTAAGTGAAGTCTTGTGACCTGCTTCGCTCTTCCAACTGTATCTTTAAATTCTATCATTCATTCAAAAATAAATGAGCGACAGTGAAGTGACAGAGGAAAATGCTACCGAGCGAGTGATAATGTTATATTTAGGTCTCGGGGCGTTGAAGAGGGCAGGTGAGGTAACATTCGATTACCTCATTACATTAATAACTGATTCGATTTCATACAAGTACTTTTCTTCCGATGCCAGTAAGGTATTGAAAGAACAGATTCGATGCCAAAAGTACTTGTAAAAGTATCGAGTATGCTTGTACTTAGGTACTTGTTGTTACTTGTAACGGAATATCACTAGTGAAGTAGTGAGTTATCAAACTAGTGCCAAACTACAAAAAAAAAAAATAGTGACAAACTGACACGACTCAATTTCCATCAAGGAAAAAAAAAAAAAAACTTTTGACGTTGACTTGACTGAGTGAGTGAAACGTAGTAGTAGTTAATAGTAGGCATGTGTCATTGACGGTTTTTTGGTTAATGTAATTTAACTGTTATTCATCAATGGTCAACAGTTAAAAAAAACTGTTAAATTAATAACAGGTTTTGAATGTTCAACGGTAGCGTTTAGCGTTAATCTATGTCAACGTTTTCAATAATTGACAACTAGAGTTGATTCTCAGAAATGTTGTTATATAAAATTTTAATGAAATAAGCCGTTGACGAAAATTAACAGATTAAATTTTCAACCTGTTTTTTCATTGATGAATAACAGTTATCTCGTTGACGAATGAAAAGTCGTTAAAAAAAACAGTTTATTGATTCAACGACCACCTCTAGTTAATAGTACTGTTTATCTTTCTTGATTTGTGCAACTAAAACAAGGCATTGGCAGTAAATGATTAGTAAATAAACAGTGTTTTAGTTGTGAAATTCTAATAAATTATCCAATAGGAAATGGAGTCACATCCACTGAATCTGGTAATCACAAGTCGAAACTAATATCATCGTGTGCCGAAGTTTTCGACGTGATAATAAGTGTATTTGTTATTTATCAGGCACATCAACAACATCGTCGTGCTGAGGCCCATCTTATCAATAATAGATACGACGAGGCTATGCAGTGCCATCATAATGCTGCTGAATTATTACTTGACGCTATGAAATCCACGACGTCATCAGTCGCACTCGAGTCTATCACGCTACAACACAGTTACCATCTCAAACAAAAAGACCTTATTAAAAACAAGAAAGAACAATACGAACGAGTGAAGAAAGCCATGGATACCATCAAAGCTTTGGGGAAAGATCTTTCTTATAATGTACAGACTACTGATAGTTCTAAAGTTCAATTATCTATATATAGAACAATAAATGAAGCAGATTCTTTGTTGTACACATTACTAAATAGACAATCTGAACAAGGCCAAGTGAAAGATGCAGTAATTAAAATGGATGTGGTAGATGGCAAGAAGGCAGAAAAAGGACAGGAAACCGTTATAGAAGAACTACAGATCCTAAACCAGAATTTACATTCACTAGTGGAGCAGTTGGTATTACAAGCTGAAGTACTTAAAGATGAGAATATGACCTTAAAAGAAAGGGTTAATTACTTAGAGAAAGAAAGAGTAAAGTATTTAAATCTTCCATCTTCCCAAAGTGATTTATTGCAAAGACATTTCTCAAATATCAGTATAGAAAATGAAGGCTTTGTTAATGATTTTATTCAAAAAATGCCTGTAGCTAAGGAGTCACTGCAAGGAAAACCTATAAATGTAGTAGATAGACCAACCCTCCAACCTCACTTTGATCTAAGTGCATTGAAAGATCTGTAATTGATATGGAATAAATACTTCATATTGCAACAGTTTTTATATTTTCAGTCACAGTGAAGTCATTTGGTGAAAATTGTTATAATATTACATTTATATCTGTAATTTTAGTGATTTGCCTGAAATGTGGTTGTACTTCATGCTTGATAAAATGCTGCTTTGATGTGCCTTGCTGAGAGTTTGCTATTTATTCGTTATCCATGACATGGAATTTGTTTTAATATAATTTATTTAAATATTTGATTTGTTTAAAACAAATGTGTAGATTTATTTAATTCTTGTTTCTGTCCAAACTGTGGGTTGTTTTAAAGTTATTGTGTTCATAGTAAAACTAATTTATGAAGTAGGATTATAAATAAATACACAATTTCATTTATAGATATGTATTGCATATTGGTCTTACACAAAAATAAAATCTTACTCTTGTTTAAATGTAAAAATAAACTTCCCAGTTGATACACCGGGAATAACTATTCTTACCCCTATAAGGAATCTATACATTAACAACATAAAACTAATAACATGCTTATATTTTTGGTAACATGAATATTATACAAGGTATGCTACCAGTTCTATTTACTATTATTCAGACATTAATTTGAAATTAAGGTAAATTTTATTTAGTTAGAGCAATGACCATAAATGGTAATTACTAAATTCTAAAAAGCTCATTTTTTTATTGTTTCGTCTTAATGAAACAGATCTCTTGATATCATTATAATATTTTTAAGATTCAAATATGACTTATTCATGTCCTGCAATACATAATTGTTTGAACTAATCTGTTGTTTTATTAAGCAAACACATTACAATGCATAAATTATTATTAAATTTACCACCTAATTGTAACAATATTTTACTAAATTACAATGGCATATTTACCATTTTACAACATTAAAGGCATTTAGTGATGGATTGCTTTAAGTTCATATTTAGAAAGGTTCAATTATAATTAGATTAGACATGAACATGTACACATGTAGTAACAAAATGACCCAGTGATCTCGAAATTAGTTACAATTTCAATATAGCGACAATAACACAAGAGAGCAATAAAGAGAAGTAATAATGAAAAAATACACTTCAATTGTGATGATACTGTCCCATTAGGTATCTAAATAATAAATTAAATGGGAAAATAAAATAGTGCATAGTGTACTAGATTGTTGAAGTATTAAGTAAGGAGAGTAGTGCCATAAAGGGCAATTTATATTTTTTGTAAATACATTTGGCATTTCATTCTTATAGATTTTTTATGAGATGTGTAAATTATGCTTTAACTTGTCAACTTGAGATTGAGATTAATTTTATATTAATATTTTTCCAACATGCGGTAGGTATACTTGCTTACTTACTAAGATACTAAATTAATTAGGTAATAAAAGATGCTGTTAGTTTTAATTGGCCCTTCAAAATTATATCACCTAAATTAGGCTATTAGGCTATAAGTCACAAACAAAACTTTAATTATTATTATCTTAAAGCATTTCGAGAAATACGACATGAATAGGCACTAAAATGGCAAATCACACGTAGAAGTGAACAATAGTCATTAATTAACTCACAACCACAATATATACATACATAACCAATAATTCCATTTTGATTTTAGGCGTTTTAATGTTTACATTAGTTTTTATAATGCGTATAATTTAACTCAACCCTAGAAAATACTCATCACAATTAGATTTTTTTTAACTAAAAGTATTATTCACTTCGCAAGTTAGGAAAACCTTTAAAAATACTTTGCCCTAATTCACTATGACAATTCCGCGATTCCTTGCTTCGAAACTACTACGATCTAAGGCAAAATGTTTACAACATTTGCAAGGAATGAAACAAGGAGTCGCCAAATTGATAGACAATGGTTGTTTGCTCTTAACCATACATAATACCTACTATATTTTGAGATTACTTCCTTTTTATTAAGGCTGAGGCGCTCGTTGAACTTTATTTTGTTTTTTCGCAAAGAATCAAGAACATATTTGGAGTTCATAGTAAAAGGTAAATCTAATTACGGAAAATCCTCATGAATCGCCTACCACCTGGGAAGGCGGCACGTAATGTCGGACTCGTACCAACTAAAAACCGCACTTGCCTTATAGACATGGTCATGGTATCCGTGAAATTCGCCTAAAAGTAAACATACAATTTGCGAAAAAACAAATAAACAAAACGAAATTTGGCGGGCTGAGCGAGCGCCTCAGTCAGCGCACCATTAGTTTGTTAAGATACCAAACAAATGTCGTCACTCACAAGTTTAAAAAAATAACCGTCAACATTAAAATTATGAAGTTGTTTTAAGTAATTAAAATAATAAATACTGCAGATTAAAACTAAAAATACATCAATATTTTGGTGATTTTAGAAGAAAACTTGTTGGTTCAGTATGAAAACTCAAGGAGAATAGGGAGGTGGAGGTGGTAGTACTGAAAGGTCATCAAAAGGGAAGTATTGTTGTGTGCCAAGTACTGGTGGCGCATAGGGCGGATGTATTGTGGGAACATAGTCAGCACTTGGTGTGTAAGGTGGCAGAGTGGGCACGGCTGGCGTCGGACCAACACTGTGCGCCTCGTAACCATCCCAGTCTTCCATTAAATTCCGTCTTTGAACATCTTCGTCGCTCGACAATGGAGCACCCCAAAGATTAGCAGCAGATGCTAACAATGCTAAGGCACCTGAAATAATTAAAACAGATGATAAGTATAGATCTAATAGGAACTAGGTATGTGGCACTAGTAACACTATAAAATAATCCATTTTTGCAGTACATCATAATTATTACTATGTATATATCTCAGCTCCCATCAAGGTTCATAGTCAGACAAAATACATAATTATGTATCATAATAATCAAAATGATCATGTAAAAAAAACACCTAATCAACATTCAAATGTCTGTTGTTAACAACTGACTAGTAAATTGCATAACATACAGGAAAATCATAAAGTATGAGCAAATTTTTAAACAAATGTTCCATAGGAAAACCAGTTACATTATGTCGTTTTTTTGTTTCCCTGACTACAGTATAGCAGAACTTTTTAATCATTTCTTAAAAAATACATAAACTCATTGTTTGAACTCACCTGCTCCTGTAATAGTATAAAATCCATACTCATAATCCACTTGTATCATATTTGGATCACTGTTGTTTGCATTACCCAACACAACAGTTGTGTAATAACATACACCAACAATAGCTATGACCCAAAATACACACATTATACTTGGTATAGCATTTCTTCGTAACATCTTTATGGCTCTGCTGTTGAGGCTTGTGAGATTGATCAGAGTCCCAATACAAGAACAGAGTAGCACCATGAAACATAATAATATTAGTATTCTCATCAGTGTGATTGTCTCTGGTGTTGTGCAAGGAGGTAAACCTGTAAAAGATGTCCATGATAAATTTCAGCTTGATTTGATACTTGATTCAATTAATTTTGTTTTTATTTATAAGATATATAATTAAATAAAACACCTAATAATATTTTTATATAAAATCCAAATTACTATGAAATATTATAGTATTTTGTTAAATAAACAATAAATATTACCATTAAAATCAGATCTGTTGATAGGATCAAATTCAGCTTCCTGGCGTATTGATATTTGATCATCATCATCATCAAACGAGAAGAATTGTGCTAATGAGAGACTCTGTGTGCAGTGCAAGCCTTTGATTCTGAACCAACTGGGCTGGACAAGTGCAGCACATGTCAGGAGAAATGTAGAAATATTGAAAAATGCTGCTATTTTGTTCAGTTCCTTGTCCTTAAAAGGAAACGGCATTTTAAACCCTGAAATAATAAAATATTATTATGTAATTTTAATGTAATTTTACCATTTTAAAGCTACTACATAAGGAAAAAATATATTTTATTCTTAGATTATTAGTTTACAATATGTATTCATGTATAATATCCTCTATATATAGGTATAGTAATTTAGGTATATACTAGCTTAGCTTAGTGACTTCCAGTAGCTCGTATTTATGCAATAAAGTAAGGTGATACATTATGTAAACAATTCGTTTGGAAGAATTATTGTTAGTCATTATTTGAAGGCTATAAATAGTTTCACACCTCAGGGGAGGCGTATCTCAGAGGGAGGTCGACTACCTACTATGAATTACTCATATATCATAATATTATTTATCGATAAGTACGCTGATTCTAATTGTTACTACCTAGTATGTCGTACTGTAACACACTGTACTTATGTGGCCACTAATAACATTATCTCAAGGAAAAGGTCATACCCATGTTAAACCATAGTAACAGAAATATCGTAACAAAGATCTCATGTTGAAAGATATCACTAAGGTGCAATTAACGAGATAGTTAAGCTAATTGGAAAACTGAAAATATCCTTTAGCTATTGTAAGTAAAATAGCAAGGTTGGATGTCATACCTCGGATCCACGACAGACACCCCATTATGTTGCACTTATCATTTGAACAAGAAACCTAGGTAAACAGCTGTAGGCACGCTTGTATAATATTACTGATGATTAAAATGTTTAGCAAATGTGATTTACACGCATTAATTACAAAACTGTGTTTGCGTTTCGTCTCCCCCTAAATATTTTGACAGCTAACGTAATGGTGTAGTCTTTACCGTAGACTACAAACATTAGTGTGTTGTCACATGAGATTTCATTTCAGATCAGAATCATAATAGTGTGCTGTCTCTTTCACCCTTGCACTTTAGTGCATTGCACACCAGCGCCACTTGTTGCTAAACAATTTTGACACATTGAATTTAACATTCTGTTCTACGCACAGACATAGCAATTGGACATTTGATTAAAAAATATAATATGTTACCTGAGAATTATGACTGTATGAGTTATGTTCATAGAACCTTACTCTTGCATTTAGTAATAAATATAATAGTATTAAGTTTTTATTAAACTAAGAAAATACACTATTTGTACTAAGCAAAAAAATAAAGGCTATTGAGCCCTTATTACATTCTGCTACGGACATCTATCATCTTAAAACAATAACTCAGCAAAAGTTATTTAGTTAGTCCACCAGCAGATGGCGAAATAAGTACTAACAGTCTGTTATTTTATCTAGTGGAAGGTAATTGTAAAAAAACAAGAGTAGGTACTAATTTTTATAACATCATCTTTTCATCATCATCAACCCATATACTGTCTGGGATTAGGCTATTTACAATCCACCACCCTGGCCTAGTGCGGGTTGGTAGACTTACCACTTAGACAAACCGTCGAGAAAATCTCTAAGGTAGGTATGCAGGTTTCCTCACAATGTTTTCTTGATTGTGTAGCGACTGATAAATAAATAAAATTATTAATACGCATTTGAATTCGAAATGTCAGAGGACGCACCTCTGACATTTCGAATTCATGTGCGTGCCTTATTGGTTTCGAACTTGAGACCTTCGACTTGCCAGTCCAATAGTCATACCACTAGGCTATCACTGCTTGTTATCATCTTTTATGTGATTATGTTTTCATAATAGTAAGTACCTATTTGCCTTAACTTTCATAGGGTCATGAACTCATGATTATCCCAAAAGGTTGTTTTGCGAATGATTACATTATTGATATCTTTGCAGAGGGCACAGTGGAGGAGCAAGGGTGGGTTCTGCGGCCGAGGTGTGGACGGCGGCGGAGCCACATATCTTTCCCGCCGCAAAGAGGGCCTTGGGTGGTGGATTCAGGGTCATCTGTCGCCCATTGCATTTGGCCCTCCGGGAGGGTCCATCAATGGACGTCCGCGGTGGGATCGTGGATTATGCGAGAGCGATTCCTGGGAACCACTTACCGGAAGGTGGTAATGGTGGTGGTTTAATCGGTATGCTGGTCACCTGGCCGGAGAGCCCGACATAACCGTTCCGCATCCCCGAGCGGGGCAGCATGCATAAGGAGCATATCCCCTCCCGAAAAAAAAGGAGCTCTAAATTATAATACAATCATATTAATAATAGAAATGTGAAAGTTTGGTTGTTTGTTTTTTGTTTATTTGTTACTCAATCACGCAAAAACGGCTGAACCGATTTGCATGAAATTTGGTACCCTAATAGTATGTGACTGGGAATAAAGTATAGGCTACTTTTTATCCCAGAAAAATGTGGGAATATCCCGGAAAACCCGAAAAACTGATATAGGAGAACTAATTACGGAATTTGAATGAAATTTCATACACACATAGTATGTGACCGGGAATAACAAAAAGGATATATTTTACCCCCGAAAAATGTATGAATATCCCGGAAATCCCGAAAAATGAATGTGTTACGGGATTCGTATAAAATTTCATACACACATAGTATATGACCGGGAATAACAAATAGGATATATTTTACCCCAGAAAAATGTGGGAATATCCCGGAAAAACGAATATAGGAGAACTACTTTTGTTCTCTTGACAATGTAACCTTTTGTATCAATAAATTATTATTATTATTATTTTTGGGTATGTGTTTTTTTTTTCTTAGCCTTTTGGCTAGTTTTAACCACATTTACGGGACTAGCCAAGTAAATGTAGTGTGTGGTGTGTAATTTACGTATGAGGAATGGTGTCATTTTCATCAAGTTGCATGAACTTTCTGACTATTCTGCAGGTGTTCAAAATGGCGGCTTTTTGTAGAGTAATGTAAACTGTTTCCTTGAGGTCTATTAATTTAAGGCTGTGGATGAGATGATTGGGAATTACACCTGTGGTAGAAAGCACTATGGGAACTATATACACTTTATCTTGTCTCCAAATTCTTGTTACTTCTTCTTTCAGCTCAGCGTATTTACTAATTTTTTCAGTGATAGTCTTCTGTAAATTATGGGTGTTGGGGACAGCTATGTCTATAAGGTACGTGATATTATTTACTTTATCCTGAAGGGTAATATCCGGTCTATTGTAGTGTATAGTCCTATCTGTAAGAATGGCGCGGTCATAATATAATTTGTGTGTGGAATTTTCTAGGACTTTTTGTGGTGAGTAATTATAGTAAGGGATGTTAGTGTTTTGTATGAGCGTATGTTTGAGTGCTAGCTTTTGGTGAATTACATTTGCAACTTGGTTATGTCTGTGGGTGTAGTCTGTCTGTGTGAGTGTGATGCATGCTCCTGTGATGTGTTGGATGGTTTCTGGTTGAGTGTGACATTTGCGGCATTTATCATTTGTTATGGAAGTGTCTTTAATTATATATTTCCTGTAGTTTTTTGTATTAATTATTTGGTCTTGTATCGCCATTATGAATCCTTCTGTTTCTGGGAATAAGTTACCAATCTTAAGCCATTTATTTGAAGCTACAGAATTAATATGAGGTTGTTCTAAGTCATGCGGGTGCCGGCCGTGTAGTACTTTTTTCTTCCAGTTTTCAATTTTTTGTTTTTGTATATCATTATTACTATCACTTTGTGTGTTCGTTTGTTCTTGTAGGTTAAGTGGCGTGTAATTGAAATCGTATTGAGTAATGGCTCTATGTATGTGACTTGTGTGAGATTTTTTGTGAAAGAATGTTTTGAGACTATTTATTTGTTTCTGCCAAAGATGATGCATATCTATAAGGCCTCTCCCTCCGTATTGCCTTTTAATGGTAAGTCTTTCTATTGCAGATTTAGGGTGTAAGTTGTTGTGTTTTGTTAGTGTGGTACGTGTGAGTCGCTCTAATTTTTCTATGTCAGTTTTTGTCCATTTAATTACCCCGAATGAATATGTTAATATTGGAATGGCGTAAGTATTTAAGGCTTTAATAAGGTGTTTCCCAGCGAGTTGAGTGTTACAGATGGCTTTTATTCTCCTATTGTACTCAGTGGTTAGTGTTTGTTTGATTTTTACGTGATCCAATCCTTTAAGTTGCATATATCCTAAATATTTATACAAATCGGTAGTTTCCATTGCGGTTATGGTATCGGTATTGTTGACTACATAGTCGCCCGGTCGTATCTTCCCTCGTATTATATGAAGTGTTTTACATTTATCTAACCCAAATTGCATATTTATATCTTTACTGAATTCTGATACTGTTTCTACTAACTTTTTCATATCCTTTTCTGTGTTTGCGTACAATTTAATATCATCCATATACATTAGATGAGATATCTTTATTTCTTCTGTAGTTTGTTTGAAACTGTATCCGACGCGAGCACTATGCAGCATGTGCGATAAAGGGTTCAAAGCGAGACAAAACCACAGGGGACTCAAGGAATCACCTTGGTAAATACCTTTCTTTATAAATATCTGTCGAGTAATGACATTATTTTGATGGTTATTTAAGTGAAGGGTGGTTTTCCAATTGGTCATTATACTGCGCAGAAAGTTAATTATTTTTGAATTTATTTTGTAAATCTCTAATATTTGTATCAACCACGAATGTGGAACACTATCGAAAGCTTTTTTATAATCTACATAAGTGCAATGAAGGTTTCTATTTTTTGTTGTGGCATGTTTGTGGATAGTCGCGTCTATAACCAATTGTTCCTTGCATCCCATATGGCCCCGCCTGCATCCTTTTTGTTCTTCTGCTAATATTTTGTGATTTTCTAGGTGTGTAGTTATTTTTGTTGCGATTGCTGATGTGAGTATTTTGTATATAGTCGGTAAACATGTTATTGGTCTATATTGGGAAGCTTGTGGTGAGTATTAAGATTTTGGTAGCATGTAAGTAATTCCCGTAGTTATGAATGCGGGTGTGTTTTGTTGTTCTAATATGATGTTTGTTAGGTTTTTAGCTAATGATGTATGTAGTGAAGTTAGTTTTTTGTACCAGTAGTTATGTATTTTATCTATACCGGGTGATTTCCAGTTATGTAGTCTAGCGGTGATGTTTCCTATATCTGATTCTGTTATTTCTACAAATTCCATTTCTTCTATTGCATTCCATTTATCCTTTTCTTCTGTTATCCAATTCGCTTGTTCGTTATGTTGCACTTGCTCTTCCCAAATGCTAGACCAAAATGTTTCTAAATCATCTTTGTTAGGTAAGTTTATATTGTCTTCGGGTGGCGTATTTATATGTGTTTTCTGTAAATTTCTATAAAATATTTTTTCATTTGCAGCAAATACTGTATTATCATTTCGGCGCTGTTGAGCCTTTTTGTATCTTCTGAGCCTATGAACTTTAAGTGATAATTTTTGTTTTAATGTATCTAGAAACTCTTCAGGTCTTCTATTGTTATTTTCATGTCGGGTGTGAACAATAGTATTCTTAAATATTGCTTCTACTCTCTTTACAACTTTATTGGATCTATTGTTATTAATGTATTGGGTAAGTCTACCACAGTCTGCTCTAATTTTTTCAATATCTTTCTCTAGTCTCTGTTGCCACGCCGGCTTTATATTTTGTTTTGGTCTAGTGTTTCCGGTATATCCTGTGATTTTGAAGTCTAGTTCTTCAGATATAATAACAGCTGTGCAATACCAACCAACAAAATCAACTTCATTTTCTAGCATCAGTGTTATTGATTCAGTTTGTGTGGAGGAGTGCGATGTCTGTGTGTTTTGTATGTAAGTTAGTGATTGTGTGCATAGTTGAGTTTGAGTGCTAAGGTGTGTTTGTGGGATATCTTCATCTGGTTCTTGTCTCAGTGTAGTATGATTGGTGCCTGTGGTATTATTTGTGTCTTCTTGTAGTTGAACTCGTACCTCTTCCTTTAATTGGTTCAACACATCTTGCGCAAGAAGTTTATTTCTTACTATCGTTCTTCTCTGATCGGAAATTCTCTGTTCAGTAACATTAATTTCTGGATATTGTCGTCGAAAAAGTTCATGCAATTTTTGCCTGTATGTGGTCATGTCGGTCTCTAAATTAGTTGTGTAGTAGTACATTCGCATGATAAATTTGTTCACATCTTGACTCCATCTCATGCGTACTCTTGGCTTTCCGGCTTTGGTGGACGCGGGTAGAAAGGCATTAGCCTCCCGCGCAACATTCAAAGTCGGTATTGGTGGATCTGTATTTAGGCTAGTAGTGGAATGTGATGATGTTATAGATGGTGTGTAAGATATGGTACTGGGGCTATATGGCTCTATTGGACTATTTGTTCTGTCTGTCAGTCTGTCAATTTCGTCGCTTATTTCGGCTGTAGCATTTTGTTCGGTAGGAGCCCGCCTGCTCAGCTCCTCACCGCTGACGGTTCGCATGCTGTGACACCCAGCGTCAGCTCCAGGTGTGCCCCGGCGATCACCCCCGGGCAGCGGTCCTAATCGTTTTCTCTTTGAACGAGTCTCCATATTGAATGGGTTTCCATAGCCTTGTTGGCCGTGCAAGTTTTCATGTATTAATACTATATAACAATACCATATATATTATACTATACATGGTAATCCCATATACTAATAGTACATTACACGTCCGCCCCCCACGTAGACTAGATGTTCAGCCCGGACGTAAGGTTGGAATTTAGGGGGCTTATTATTATTATTATTATTATTATTATTACTTACGGGATTTGAATGAAATGTTGGTACCAATAGTTTGTGATTGGCGCTGGCATATTGAATACTTCTTTTCTCGAAACAAAGCGGGAATTTCCCTAACATTGGGTACTTCTTATCCCATGAATACAATCCGACAACAATTGCGTTACTAAGTCTAGACGTACGAAGTCGCGGGTAAAAGCTAGTATAAAATAAAGAACTACTTATTTTAGTAACTTTCTTGGAGCTGCTGGGAACAATATCTTAAACCTAGAGAATGTTTTGGAGCTGTAGGGAATAAATTTAGTATTTGTGGTTTTATTTATTAATATATAAAAATTTTTGGAGCTCCTGGTACCTAATGAATGTATGGAAAAAATAATTTTAGAGAACAATAAATTTGGAGCGTACACGAATAAGGCCTTCAATAAAAAAGGCCTTCTCTATAAATATTCAAAAATCGGTTGACAAAGGACACGATGGTCAGCGGTTGGTGTCGACCGTGTAGAAAGCCTTTCAAAAACACCATGCTGCACTAACGAAACAACAAGAACTTACAACAAACAAATCACAAATGAAAAAAGTGCCCGAGCGTAACGCAATCTAACGCGGCCATTTGCAATTTGGTGTGTTACCATAGCGCAATAAAATTACCATCGAAGTACAATTAATAATAATTGTAACGTGGCTGTAAAATTCATTCAGGCTCAATAATCTTCACCGTCGTGGCAAATGTCACGAATCTCATGCCCGTAACATAAAGGGCAAGGGAAGGCAAGTGAGGTTTTTAGTCGGTAGGAGTCCGAAATACCCTGCCAGCAGGTAGGTACCCAGGCAGTAAATGATCTATTAGGATCTCCCATGTTATACAATTTTTAACATCAGTCGTTCAGGTTTCCTCACGGTTTAAGCGAGTGATACATACTTAATACATAGGAACACGCTGTTCATTAGTGAATTGAAATGAAAAAAAAAAAAAAAAAAAATATATTAATTAATTCACTAATTAACAGCGTGTTTAATAATGAACACGCTGAATTATGTAGGTACCTACCTACCTATTTTTAAAAAGTTAGACGTGCTTTCTTTAGATTTTAAGTCAAAATTGAGAAAATCTACATGGCAAAATTACTACTCAAATTATGTACAGAGGCCAGCACATCAAGCTACCACAATCTGTCAAGTTTCTTTGATAGATTTTCAACTTTAATACAATGCGATAGGGTTCATTTTTAATTGGGAAAGTTTGACAGTTTTGGATAGCTTGACCTGCTGGCGTCTGTACCTACCTTTTACTTATTAAATTGGATAATTTAAAGGTAGGTACATCATTTGGTACCTCTTTTTCTTGTCTGGATCGATTTATGTTAACGGTAAGTTAGTATGATTCTAATAATTTTGTAACAAGTTAGTTTTATATACTAAAATTCATTAAAATGGATTCAGTATGTATATACTTACTTAAAGGATAGTAAGGAAACACGCGCAGAACAAAAAAAAAACGGTTTGCTCAATTTAGAGAAGTACCTACTTACTTACTTTTCCTGTATAATTTCATAAGAACATGAAAGACAACCGTAAACTGTGTTTACTATTAAAAAATATTAATTTCCTGTTTTTAATTAAAAAACTGGTTATGCGAATATCTTCAAACTGAATAACATAGGGTACACATACACAAATACAACAAACGTGAGGGTAAAATCACAGGTAGGGAGGGCATCATAACATCAGTAGGTAGGGCTAGGGATGTTCCGGCAAAGTATTCGTAGCCATTGTGTAAAAATAGATGGAAAACTCACACTGCCCCAGGCAACGCCGACACTGTCGTCGCAACACTCGCCACACACAAAGATGTTTGTGAATCTTTGTCGCGAGAACAGATCGTATACAGGGTTAACTATGCATATAGTTTATTTACAAGTATCTCAGCTATATGGGTCGGCTTTAAAATGTTTCCTAGGCTTCCAGTCTGCTTTGAACCGCTTGGTGGGAAAGATTATTTAAATTCTGCGGTTTAGTATTGTTGTAAAAACTATCAAAAGTGACAGAAATAAGTTTAATAGAATAATTAACTAAATATCTTAACAAAAAGATTAAAAACAAATTATAAAATGTGTTAAGTTGAAGAATCAGTTTCAAGTGATACTTATAGAAGCACTGTAAAAAGAAGATGAATTTAAGTCTTTATAAGCATTTTAATCAGTAGTGGCGCTATGAACGGTCGTTTGATTGATGCAGACTTATACATCTACAATTTTTCCTTATATCACAATAATGAATCATTTCACAATACTTCATATGAGAACACAGTATGCTACTCAACGAATTACCTCTACAACTCAAGTTTTGGGATTGAAATAGCAGTTCCTGAATGGGAAGCATTAACTAGTGTTATTATATTGTTCATAGTTATTGCAGGAACAATTTTTGGAAACGTTCTGGTAATTCTTGGAGTTTTCACGTATAAACCTTTGAGGATAGTGCAAAACTTTTTTATTGTGTCTCTAGCGGCTGCTGATATGGCCGTTGCTGTGTTGGTAATGCCTCTAAATGTAGCATACATGACATTGGGGCGATGGTTATGGGGAAAACAATTGTGCAAAATGTGGTTAACCTGTGATATTATGTCCTGCACTTCTTCAATACTGAACTTGTGCGCTATAGCACTTGACAGATATTGGGCAATAACAGATCCTATAAACTATGCAAATAAGAGAACATTGAAAAGAGTGGTTTACCAAATCGTTGGAGTATGGATTCTATCTCTAATAATAAGCTCACCACCTATTTTGGGCTGGAACGACTGGCCAGACGAATTCACAGCGGATACTCCCTGCCAGCTCACCTCGGAACCCGGCTATGTTGTGTATTCATCACTTGGCTCATTCTTTATACCTCTTGTTATTATGACTATTGTTTATATCAAGATTTATATAGCCGCAAGACAAAGATTGAGAAAACGCGTATTAATAACACGTATTCAAAAGGAAAATCCGGTATTGGTGGTTCAAAGTCAGGAAGAAAGTCAAGACAATAAAGAAGATTCTGAGAACGAATCTTATAGTGGAGGTAGCATAAAAAGATGCCAAAGGAATGCTTTTATTGATATAAAGAAAAACTTCTTTGTGCCTTTTTTACTGTTGAACGATCCAGTAGCCCGCCAAGCCATTGAATCAGAGATGAACCAAATCAAATCAGATGTTTCGCCGAGTAGTTGCGGGAGTTATAAAACGAAGATGGTGGGCTCTTTAAAGAAGATGAGTAATAAAAATAAAAAGCAGGAGAAACCTTTGCTGGCATGTGTGAATAAAAGCGGTGACGTAGTAAATCAGTTTATTGAACAGAAGCAAAAGATCTCTTTATCCAAAGAGCGGCGCGCTGCCCGTACCCTGGGCATCATAATGGGTGTATTTGTAATCTGTTGGCTACCGTTTTTTCTAATGTACCTAATATTACCCTTTTGCTCTTCATGTTGTCCTAGTATGAGACTCATAAATGTTATAACATGGCTTGGGTATGCCAACTCTACAGTCAATCCTTTAATTTATACTATTTTTAATATAGAATTTAGAAAAGCGTTCAAGAAATTGTTAGGTTTTAAATAGAATTGTAGATAAATATTACTGATATTAGTAGCTCGAAGAATTTCTTGCTGCGAAGAATTCTTTTATTGTGATGTTCTAATTTATTTATGTTTTAAATTAAATGCAGCTGAACAAAAACATGACATAGTGGGGTCGAGTCTCGTCGAGAGAACACAAGCCTTGTTAACAATCGTGCGGACGGTCCTTAACAACTGGCTTGAGATGAGTCAGCCACTTACTCGACGTGTGTATACGTGGGTATACCTACTCCAGATTTAATTACTTGTATGTAGCACCCATTGTTCCCATTCATAAATTATTCCGTGTAAGATAAATATTGTTTGCGAAAATTGTGAGATAAATTTATTGAATAAAATAGGTACCTACCTATTATTTATTTGAACACCTCGTCTCTCATGATAGATTACCGATAGACCCAAAACTTCAATCTAATTTCGTATCTTAAGAGAAAGATAATTCTGTTTCGAATTAGCCCACTTTCGATGTGAATATTGGGTAATTGGATTAAAAGGTTCTTGCAAGTTTATTTAAGAGTTTATACATTTCATTTGCTTTGACCTGTAAACGAGAGGAATTCCATATGTCACTCTGGATTTGCTTTAGAATTAAATAATTACTGTGACGTAGTGTGAAGTAATTAACGCTATCAATCATACATTCTGGCGCATCACTTGCCAGAGACATTCGCTTGATGAATTGCCTTTGATTCAATACTCTGTGTAATAATTTATTTAAGGTTTTGACACTTAATTATGTCCCTTATTTTAGATTACGGTCGTCAAACATGACTAGAATATTACTATAGGTACTTAATAAGATAGATATTGTTTTCTCGTTACTGTTACAGTGACTGCGAATTGTAGACCTACCGATTTACCTATGTGGAATTTTGAAATATTACTATGTGCCCTCTATTTTATGTAATAATAAATAAGCCATATGCGTCCACACAACGTACTGAAACAATATTACTTAGCTCTATAATATTGTTCAATACGTCTACGAAAATGAACTCCAATTTCTTACATAATTTTTTCCATTACATGGAAAAATAACTTTTCTCACATTATCTTTGTGACAATCAAAACTTGAGCAGGTTTCCTGAATCCTGAGCTTCTTTATTATTTAAGCATAATTTTCCACTTTATTTTAGGAAATGTAAATGAATTATGCGTATAGATTTATTCCAAGAACATTGTACAATGGGAGGCAGTTAATTCAAGATGACAAGGGCTTAATTTATAAGTGCTTACTGGAAAGACAATATTTGTTTCTTGTTTATTATTTGTTATATTTATTAGAAGATAATATTAAAGTAATAATGACGATTTAAATAAAAAAAATGTGTTTTTAACGTATATGTATGTACACCACCCAATAAATATGAATTATTTGTGTGAGTACAGCCTTCTCCTTTCCTGATTAAGCAGTGAAATAAAGCAACCATGTAGGTTAGTCGTAAAATTAATAGTACTTACTTGTACGTAGACAAAATAAACTTTATAATGAAATTACTGTTGTATTGCTTTGACTTTGACTGTATAATAATAATAAATATGTGGGACATTTTACACAGCATCATCTAATTCCAAACTAAGCAGAGCTTGTACTAAACAATGGATATAATACGTACCTATTTTATCTTTTGTTAATACTTAGGTATTTATTTTAATTTATATATTTATATTATAGGTAAAAAGGTACTTATAATACTTACATATGAAACACCCAGTCAAACACCACACTAACATAACTACATAATGTTTATCACATAAATATTTGTGTCCTGTGGGAATCGAACCATTAGACCAAATACGTCGTCAAACTATGAACTTGTATCTGTGTGTTTCGATATTGAATTTCGTTATATTCATTTATTTTAGTCGGTTTGCTGTATTTAATTGTGCGGTAACTCGCATGCCTGCTGTGTTTTCATTCCATTTATATTTAGGTAGATAGATATCGTACGTGTATCTACGTTTAGTGCTTTTGATGAATCATAATATTATGAGATCATATTCACATTTGAAAATTGCAGGGGATCTACTGTGGTTTCCAAATACTTAGGTAGTTATTAAATTACAGAGGAAGCCCCTCTGGAAATCAATGTTCAGTTTCCTTAAATTTTCATATTTGATTATTTTTCTGTTTCTAGAATAGTTATTTTTTAATTTTTTAATGCTACGCAAATTTTGTTTTGATATTTTTCTGATTGGGTGCTATTGTTGTACATTTCTGGGCTTAAAACTGATGTAGTGACAGGAATTTGAAGTGTTGTAATATGTACCTTAATAGCACATGACGATTACTTATGAAATCACTGGTAGTTTTCACAGTTATATTCACAACAATGTTACGAATAGGACAAACAAGTTGTTCTGTTGCTTCGAGTTGTTTACTATTTGTTTGGTGTGAGTGGTCATATACCTATTGTATCACATACGGCCATTGACAATAATAAATCGAATGAAATCAAATGCATATCATTTGATTTCATTTTCATTCGATGATATTTATTTTCTGTAAATACATCTTTTAAAGACACTTTTACAAGTAAATGTTTTGATTTTTTTAATGCTAGATGGCGTCGACGTTTCCTAACTGACGACCTCTGAGAAGAAACACCGAAAAAAACTCAGAGAATCATGGTCTCTCTTAAAGTCCAGATATAATATTATCAAATATGTGAGTGTCACAATGCAGGGCAATGTCTGAAATGGCCTTTTGAAGAAAGAGCCATAGCGGCTTTGAGTAGACCATTCTCAGCCGACGACGGCACGGATGCATCAGTCATTGTGTAGCTCGAACATATAAGAGGGAGCTCAACAACTTGTTCCACGAAGATACCAGATCGGCGAAATATTTGCGTAAGCCTCATAAAAAAAACTCTGTAGAAATAATTTAATTAATCAGTCAGTAGATTTACTTACTACAGTGAAATATACAAACAGATAGAATTTTGACATAAGGTCCATACAAGTAATGTAAAATTCCTATCTGTAGAAAACAAATCTATCGATTGGATTTTTTAATTCGGACCCATCGTTAGGCTAACTGTATCTACAATTACTGTGTACAGTATTGTAGGTACCAACGGGAGCAGCTGTTTCAAGTGTCGAATGCATACTAATGTTCGTTCGGGATTGCACTGGGATTGGGATCCAGACTGATATTTTATGCCACATCTTGTGTTGTTGCGTTACGTTTTCGAATTTCAAAATAATTAGGTACCTACCTACCTATAGACTATTTCCTAAAGTTATTTATCTACCGATTAATCAACGAGTTTGTATGTATGGTGAGTATTTAATGTATAAATAAATATATTTATGATAATATGACTTAAATGATTTAAGTAGAGTAGTATTATTTTTTATTCCAGATTTAAAGTCAAAACGGCATATTTCTTGTAGTGTGCTACTTATAACTATAGGTATATACGTAGGTATACCTTATAGTTACCTATATGCATATAGGTAAAGGTTTGAACTATAAGTACTAGACCCCCTTTGTACCAACTGTGCATAAAGTATTTTATATAAATAAATAAATAAACTGTTCGGGTATAATTTAATCTTAACATTTACCATACCATAAAATGTACATACCTAGTAGGACCTCTCATGTAGGTAATTGAGAGCGGCTATAACATGGGATCTAAAAAAAATAGTAAGATACTACGAGTATAATCATGTGCTTTAAAATTTTAGGCATTCGGAGCACGAAATCAACGTCGTAGCCCCTAGACTAATATAGCTTTAGACCTCTTGCTTATTACATAAGTTAATGTTGTATCCGGATTTGGGTGTTTGTGCATGTGAAAGTTTGTGTTTGTGAACGCACCCACGATATAGGAAAAAATCCTAGAGTGGGGCAAAATTCTTATTTTAAAAAGAAAAAGTAAAGAGGTTGAGGTTGCTTCAGAGGTTTTTACACAATCATTCTCTACAAAGATCCCTAGCTTTTGGTGACTCACCACCTCGCCCCATGATGTGGTCAATGTTCCCCGAACAAACAACTAAATTCTGTACTTGTTATTGTTCATTACATTCTATTTGTCATTAACGCATGCTATACATTTTAAAAGATAAAAAGATCAGATGAAATTGATATTTCACTAAAATCATATCTTTCAGTAAATAAAGTCCGTCGTAAAAAGAGGTGTAGATTACACAATGAGCTGTATATTGTAAATACAAATTTAAGAAATAGATAATCAAATAACCTTTTAGGTTATTTATACATAAATACTCATCCTTTGGGGCTGATTTTACCTTAGTACTTGCTCCTGAAAAAATATAGACCGTAGCAGCTGCATTTCATTTCATATCATGTAGTTCTTAATAACGGCCAGCGATGAAAAATGACTCTCATAACATCGAGAACAGTCTTAATAAATCCTTTTACAAAGAAAGAAGAAATTTTCTCTTAGAATTAGGTAGGTATAAACTGAAGCAATAGGTATCCAAGTCCTTTTTTTTGGATGATGAGTAGGTACCTTAATTGGTCCTTATTATCAAAGTACCTACTTTTACAAATACTTGCATACCTACGTAAGGGTAAGTCATTAAAATTGTAAAATAATGTTTTTCTTTACGTATGAAAGTTGACTGTATTACTCGTACTTGTATTGCTGTTAAAATGGTATGGATCAAATAAAATTCTAATTAGGCCATTTTATTTGTTAACTAATGATTTAAATGTAGGTATATATTTCAAATTAAAATTTATTTTCATTTGAAATATTAAGACGAGAGGTTCTCAGACGATCTACTAGTATTTAATATCAGTAGGAATACTTAACTCGTATTCGGGTCTTCGGTTTCACCGTTGCGAGTAGTACAACATACAAGAATTCCATTGGCCCATTAAGACGGAATACACCGGACCGACGGCTTTACGTGCTCTCCGAGGCTCGATGTGTTAAGAATGTCACCCATCCAGACTGACCGCGGCTAGTGCAGCTTAACCTTGCAGATTAGTTGAGCGTCGTTATTACTTAGCCACCAACCCCCCGATATTGGTTTAAGGAGTACATAAGGAGTACACAAAGAGTTCACAAGGAGTATATAAGGAGTACATAAGCAGTCAAAATCAAAATAGTTTTATTTTCATATAAACCTTAAACAGGCACTTATGAAATGTCGAGTCTAGGTGCACGGTTCCAAATTGGTCGTTTCCTATGGAGACTACTCCTATGGAGAAACTCCATGGTTACTCTTTTAAATTATTTGAGAATTGAGAATTGAGCCCTGTGGCACACCCATCTTGACTACAGAGCCTGAAGAAACTTCACCATTTACCCCTACTTTTGGCTGTCTATTAGATAAATAACTATGTACAAGATCAGCAGCTCGTCCACGTAATCCGTAATGATGTAATTTACAGAGTAGCGTATTGTGGTCAACGCAGTCAAAAGCTTTGGAGAGATCACAGAAGATGCCAATAGCATTCTGTTAGCTCTCCCAGGCCTCCAATATATGAGTTACTAGTTTCACTCCTGCATTTGTAGTCGACCTGCCTTTCGTGAAACCAAACTGGTGATCGTGCAGTATTCCGTTGATTTTAAAATGAGATAACATTTGGTCAAGCAAAATCTTTTCAAATACTTTACTAAGTGCCGGAAGTACAGAAACAGGTCGGTAATTTGAGGGATCACTCTTGCAACCAGATTTGAAGATCGGTATGTCCTTACTATGCTTCATTAAGTCGGGAAATGTCCCGCTCTCCAGACATTGGTTAAATATAAAATATCAGTTAGAACAGGGGCAATCGCATCAAGGATGACACTTAGCACGTTAACAGAAATGCCCCATAAGTCATCTGTGTTTTTTAAATTAAGACTTCTAAAGGCTTTTTCAGTGTGGTAATCGAAATATGTTTACACTCGAATAAATATAGGTACTTGTTTAGTACATATAGAACATAAAAACTACATAAGGAGTACATAAGGAGTACATAAGGAGTACATAAGGAGTACATAAGGAGTACATAAGGAGTACATAAGGAGTACATAAGGAGTACATAAGGAGTACATAAGGAGTACATAAGGAGTACATAAGGAGTACATAAGGAGTACATAAGGAGTACATAAGGAGTACATAAGGAGTACATAAGGAGTGCATAAGGAGTACATAAGGAGTACATAAGGAGTACATAAGGAGTACATAAGGAGTACATAAGGAGTACATAAGGAGTACATAAGGAGTACATAAGGAGTACATAAGGAGTACATAAGGAGTACATAAGGAGTACATAAGGAGTACATAAGGAGTACATAAGGAGTACATAAGGAGTACATAAGGAGTACATAAGGAGTACATAAGGAGTACATAAGGAGTACATAAGGAGTACATAAGGAGTACATAAGGAGTACATAAGGAGTACATAAGGAGTACATAAGGAGTACATAAGGAGTACATAAGGAGTACATAAGGAGTACATAAGGAGTACATAAGGAGTACATAAGGAGTTTTTTATCCCTTGTCATTATGTTATCCGTATCAATACCTACTTGTAAACTCTGTTCTTTTGAATGAGTACCTAAAGATTTTTTAAACCGAAATACGTGTTTGAAGATTTATTGAATTCCAGCCGAGGTGGTAAAATACGGGATGAAAACTTGTATGAATTATAATATTTTTAGCATTCCGATTAGAAAAGAAGAAATAAGAAACAAATAGTTTGGGTATTTATTGAAATTCCGCATAAAGGTAAAGTAAAGAGAGTAAAAGGAATGCGGTTTAAGCTTTGGAAAGTATAATATTTAGAATATTTTTAAGGACAAAAGTGCCGTCTAATCTGCTTGATACATCCACTATGACGGGATTTAGAGAAAATTCATATGCGATTTGAAAAAATACGATGTGAACGGGAGTAACTGGACACCTGCCTCGTTTGATTAGCATTCACATCTATTGTGTGTGCGCAAATATGGGTCACGCAAACAATGTATTGTGTACAAAATGGTTTACAGTGAGATTGAAAGGATAAAACAAATAAAATTAATTTCCCGGTTTTTCTTTTTTTTAACTCTATAATTTCCATTTGCTATTTGTACGACAATAAGAACAAGAAGAATCAACATTTAAACTATACTAAAAAAAAATGTTTATATTAGTTAAATTTTTAAATTAAATTTTTAAAATATATTTAGAAGCAACCTTCTGAAACAGCCCGCATATTGTATTTCCGCGCAATTATAAAGTTAATAATACCGACACGACACTGCAAAGTTGTGTTCATCTTTTTAGTAACCTTCTATAAGCCGTATACTTTACTTTTTATTTAGAAAATAATATATAGGTTTTAAGTGAGAAATATATCTTTAGCGAATTATACAAAATACAGGTTTTAAGTACCAAGAAAGTACTAGTGATTCAACCTACAAGAAATTTGATTTGTATCTTTCAGCGTGTTTTTTAAAATGTAGATACTCTAGTGCACAATGACTAGGGCATTAGACTGGGCTGTTAAAAGATCCTCAATACAATAAAATATGGAAATAAATGTAGATAAATGTATGCAAATATATAAGCGATTTTATCATTAGGTATTGTTAAAAAACCCGTTTGCGGATTTTCATTTGGCACTCATAAAAGGCCTCGGGCTTATCATGGCTTCATATTACCTACAAAAAGGCGATGTACCTGTGTCCCTAATTACCAACATAACATATACATAGGGTAGGTGGTATACGTCACACCACATACAAAACTTTGATCCTGATTCGATTCGATTTCTTCTTTAGCCAGGTCGACGCATGACTCTAGAGAGTGACTTGTTACCTGTGTAACAAGTAGTAGATTGCAGTTATGTTTTTGTCGTTATTTTATCATTCTTAATGTTTGAATGTTTTTCGCTAAAACAATATTATTATGAGTGCGGCGCACAAAATATCAATGTACTTACGGGAAGAGACGTATTTCCCAGAATCACGTGTAAAAGAGCACGTGCCGTGTCAGGTGGCACTAGTTCTGCCATCTGAGCTAGTCGGGCATTGAACAAGATGATCCAATATGATGGAATGCACCATTACTGGCGATTATGTTCTCTACACACTACATTAATTTCTGTTATTAAAAAAGATAGGGTAAGTTTAGCTATACCTAACTCACTAAAATATTAAATTTAAATCACGATTTAATGTCATATCAGACAAAAACATACAAATATGATCATTTTCATTTTCATATATATTTTCCAAAATGGAATGGCATTGTTGTGTTCAACTTTACCTAGGGCCTGAAAATAAATTAATTTATACAGACTATAGAGAGAGCAATAGTTACTATTCTTTGCTAAATACATATTAGACATGTTTTTTTTTGTGTTACCTATACATAATTACAATCTGCAAGTTTACCGGTAATCAACACCATACCCTGTCATCATCTATAATAATTATCTCGTTATACGAACAGAGTGAGATAAGCTAATGAACTTTTTATTAATGTTTCGTTCGTAGATTAGCGCGGTAAATAAATGGTACCTACCCTACACATTACAGGATACTGTGAAATCATAATTGTCTTTGCCGCAGCTAGAGGAAATTAAATTCTTCTATGAAACTCGTTAGAGTCATAAACTTTATGTTGATTATTATTACCTACCATAATAATTCTCTGAATATATTTTTAAATGTGGAAGGTATCTTTTGACTCAGAGACATAATTTATATTATCTTGAATTGGAACTGTGCCACTCATGCCACTGTGCTGATTATGCGCATAGACAAGACTCTATTAATTATTTATTATCATAACAATAAGGTTATATCTATATTGTAGTTCGGAACTAAAACGATAATGGCGTATCAGGTTATGTAATACATATAACCTGACACGCCTTAATCGGATTTACAATAAATTATATAGTTGAGCTACATGTTTACGGTCTGCAATCCTGTATCATTTTCAATTGAATTTTTAAGAGAATTACTCACACCATGCCAGTGTGAGTAATTCCACTCAAATTGGAGCTGCCCGACTGGGGAAATACCTACCTCCACCTTGCAGATAATTAAAGTGAAAATATAACACAGCTTTGAGCTGTGTTGTGTTCCTCACGGTGAGCAAGGTTGCCAGTGCTCCGCGTGGAAACGTTGTGTTGACAGTGGCGGGACTTTCACCCTTATACTGCCAACACAACTATTCGTTTTACAGGGTCGGCCACGCGCAAGTGATATCCCTGGTGTTACCCTCTACCCCAGGTGGGCCGTGTGCAAACAAGCATAAGGCTCACCGGTAAGCGGTACCTTAGTGTGGTATAAAAATTCTGTTGAGCGATTTAGGCGTAAAAAGGTATCAGATAAACAAAAATACTTTCGCATTAATAATATTAATGACTAGTATGGATCAATATCTATAAATCTATATAATATCATCTATATATCAATGGCCTGAAACACAGGTTTGTATAAACCTAGATCAGACAGGACGCTTTTATAGTTTTATTTGAGTAGGTTTCATTTTTCTTGTACCGCTAGTTAATATATATTAGTTAAATACAATTTTATTTAGGCCTTATTAACACCTTTTGAATTTCTACTACTAACCCACTACTGCAAATGCATGTATTTCATTTTTGTCAAAAGTTTTTGAAATAAATGTTTTATTATATTATTATAATATTATGTACAGAGGCCAGCACGTCAAGCTACCCCAATTTGTCAACTTTCTTTGATAGATTTTCAACTATAATACATTATAATAAGGTTTATATTGAATTGGGAAAATTTTGGATAGCTTGACCTGCTGGCGTCTGTACTTACTTACTAAATATATATATTTTTTTAATATTGAAAGGGAAATTACCTACTACATTTGTAGTGAAGAAATTGGAGGATAATACTTGTCTTCGCATTATTACAATTAGAAAAACAAGTATTTTATTTTACTTGCTTCCTCTTCCTTTCCATTGCGTCCTTTCCGAACGCCGTGCCGGTGAAACTCAGCTGATAAGTAATATGCTCAGAAAACATCGCGAGTATTTTCCCAAAAAATGGGTATCATGTATTTTTTTAATTACCCGGAACCTGTGATCGGATGCGGCAATCACTGCCTATTGGATACACAGGCATGACCGTTTTGGTTAATTATCAAACATGGTTCAAACCGAATAAATTTTGTAAAGTAATCTTTCTTACACGGTTTCCTCTATGAAAAGAAGTAGGTCAATGAGCTTTTGATGTTCCATAAACTCCAAAGCCACATCTTGTTTAAGAATTTTGCATCAGACTTGGAGATGTGTTAACGGAAGCTTCGCAATTGTTTTCGAATTAGAAACACGCCAACTGAACATACTTTAAGACAATATACTGTTTCCCGACAAACGGTAACGTTCGCGCGAGCTTAATATTGCTTTGTGCTTCGAAATTAGGGCTTTGATCTTCAAGCTCTTTGTTCGCTCTAAGCACATATTCAACATCGAAGGTATCTTCTTCATAACAATTAACCTTTTTCAACTCTGTCTGTTGATGTGATTCTGTCTATCAATGTCAATGCCATCTACAACGTGGCCTAAGAAATGGAACCCCCTATTTTCCTATTACAAGAACTAAGTACTTATATTTTTTAGGAAACATGAAATTTTTATATCGGTTTAAACGGATTAATTAGACTTTAATTCTTTTTTCGTAAATATCTATCACACAAAATTATAATTTATACATACCTCCTTATTTTTTAATTATCGAAAAAAGTAAGGGGTCATTGTACGCATAATCATGAACAACATTTACAAGAAAAAAATTTTATGGAATAACTGGGTTTTTATTCGTGATTTCAGGGTTGGTCTCATCTCTTTTGTTACGAATACAAAAAAATAAGGGGAATAGAAAAAAAAAACCTGTAGTTACCAGGTTCTTACCTTTTAATTCACAATAGAAATTTGGAACGGCCATCGAAACTTTATTTATATATTTTACGACATCACCAGATCGTGTAAACAACGAGTGATCAGGGTCGACATAATGGCGCCACTCATTTGTGAAATCAACAAAAATATTTTGACCTTTTTCTGTCATAATAAAGAAACGTTCCACTTATGTTACTACGAGTACCTGTATACAGATGTCAGCAGGTTAAGCTATCCAAAACTTAAATTTTCGGAAATTGATATTTCTTTAGTTCAGTATTAACTCCTGTAGCAATTTCAAGTAAACTTGATGCACTATCTGAACCTGATAAAAGATCATCACAATAAAAATCATGCAATATTACTTCAGAAACTAATTTATGATCGTATGTGTTGTCATAAGAAACCGGTTCAACAATCTAAGCCTATGAATATTGAAAATCTATCAAAAAAAAATTACAGATTGGGGTAGCTTGATGTGCTCGGTAGGTACAAAGATATGGCAAAATATGATACCTACTTACAATAATAAAAATTAGCATAGACTAACATAGACGTAATTACATATTTTCACATTTGTAAATAGAGGGGCTTTTGGCTAAGTAATAACTACGCTGATTTACGCTTCGCTGATTAAGCTGTGGATGGGTTATTCTTAACAGATCAATACCCCTCCGTGCCTCTAAGAGCATGTAAAGCTTACATATATAATTCGTAAATCTTGGTGACAAGTTTTGTCAGTTGCTTTATATAATTTATTAGTTTCTACCGTTTGTAAATGGGAGAACTGTTTAGAACTTTCTTTTATGCCTAGCTGTATTTTATATAATTGTAATCTTCGAAACATTCCTAAATTGTTCTCTCATGTAAGTATCCAATCAAATTTATAATCCATCATTGTACAATACAAAACAATATTAAAAGAGTAACCATGGAGTTTCTTGCCGGTTCTTCTCCATAGGAAACGACTACTTTGGAACCGTGCACCTAGACTCGACATTTCATAAGTGCCTGTATATGGTTTATATGAAAATAAAACTATTTTGATTGATTGATTTTGAAAGACGTCGGTCCCGGTTGTCATACACCTATGACAATCGTTAGTGATAGTCAAAAGTCAAAAAAGCCTGACAACCAGTCTATCCTCAGGATATCGGTAATACTTACCTTGAAATTCTGTTGCGGAAGTCTGACGGCAGTAGCTTCGTGGAAAATACCTACTGATATTCAGCCGCAGCTGGATAGACTGGAACAAGGCTCGGATGAAATAGTTATCTGATCTAATTTATTTTCTCGATTCGTGGGAATTTCCTTAAAATCTTTATCAGCGAATGGGAGCGTATAAGGACTAACCTAATCTTAAAAAAGTTTGATAATTACTGCCGGGTTGTGGCGATTGTAACCACAATAACATGACTTTTTTACAAGTTTGAAATGCCCATTAGAACTTTCAAGACAAATAATAACGCCATCATAGTTTCTGAGATGTCGTGAATATTATCACACTATTTAAGTACAATTTTGTTTAAATATTTTCCAAACTAAGTACTTATTCAAAATATTAAACTAATATTTAGGATATTCACCATTATTTTGCAGCTTAGGTATTTACTAATACATGTACAGGGGGCACATCAAGCTTCCACAATCTATCAAATTTCTTTGATTGATTTTCAACTTTAATACAATAAAATAAGGTTCATACTCAATTGGAAAAATTTTACAATTTTGGATAGCTTGACTTGCTGGCAGAAATACATTTTGACACACAAGTATCATAAAAAAGGATGAAACTAAAAATCTTCTTATTTAAATAAAATGTAGTCCGTAAGCTACACACTTTTGCTTTCTTAGACTTGATAAACATTTCATTATAAGGAAACTGGCCAGATAGATGTAGGTATTTGGTTCGATGTTATTAAACTACACCTATATGATTTATTGTGGTCACGCCCTACAGAAGAATAAATCATCTCATTTATCATTTCCTCGTGGCGAGAGCCTGCATAACTTTTAATAATTGTTTCGGGAGGAATAGAGATAGGTTTATTTTAGTGTCATGCGGATTCTTTCCAGCCTTAAATTATGTAAGTATATACAGCTAAAAGCCGCAGAAAAATATGAAAAAAATTGAATTGTTTTGTGTTTGTGTATTTTTTCAGTGATATTTTCAGAAAAAAATCTTTTTGTAGTTCACTAGCCGTATGGTAGGTAAGGTCAGGCAGGATGTACAACTGCAGCAGTTATAAATAAAAAATCAGTTTTCTAGAGTCTTACAACAGTTCATTTGCTGTTTCATACCGCAAACCCTTCACTGAACATAAATGTATGTAATAAATAAATGTATCGTCATCGTATCTTATAAGAACGTCGTAAACTTGTAAAGCATAATTAGGTGGTAAATCGTGCGATCAGTTAGAAGTTCTCCGACTAACCCGAAGCTGTAAACATCATCCATCACAATGTTCGGAATTCATCTCGGTTATCCCGGAGCGCAACCCTTTTTCTTAAATCATAAGCTTATATTTTATACGTCTACATATTGTTGACGTCTTCATTTTTCTTATAACATCTGTTTTGTTATTACATTGTCACAAAAAATAATAAAGAAAACATTTTCCAAAATCTTACTACATTCCTGAACCGATTATCAATCTTTTTGGGCACTCAATTATGAAACAAGAGGAAGGAAAATCTATTTGCAAACAGGTATTTGAACTTGGACCTTTTTGTTCATAAAGATTTACATAAATTCCGTGTACAGTTCGTGTAGATCTTAAATCTGCAAGTTTCACAATATCCTGTGCTAGGAATAATTTAGTAGCTTGGCGGGCGGCAAATCCCGCCTTGCTAACGAAATTTAATATTACAAGGCGTTAACAATACTTAGTTAATGTGAACATCATGTGAAGTTAAGATGAACTTTCCTAGAACAAATTAACTACATAATACTATTTATCGTTCATCTTGTTATTTTGCTTTTACTTTATTATGATATTTTGTAGGTACGCCCAGACGGCTAAAGCATATGTAAATTAAGTCTGCTTAATAAGTTTTCTCCAAATACGGTAAGTATGAATATTATTAATCCTATTGATTTCTGACATTTACGCGAATACGAAACTACTTTTTAAGGATTTTATCGCGTTATATTGATATTATTTATCCCGACATTTCGGACCCTTTACAGCGTCCAAATAAAATTTTTACGGGTAGAGTCTACCCGTGACCGTAAAAAGTAGTTTTATTTCAATTATTAATCCTGTCATGGTCATGGCGAATTTCGCGGATCCCATGGCCATGACTATGGGCAAGTAAAGGCAAGTGCGGTTTTTAGTTGGTACGAATCGGAGATACCCTGCCACCTCCCCGGGTGGCGGATGATCCATCAGGATTTTCCTTACTATAAAAAAGGGACGAATATTAATGATTTATTATTAATTAATTGTATTACTTTTTGTATGTCAGATGTCCAATATATTTATGTTTTTAGAATTATAGGCACTATTTTGGTTAAAGTATGAAATTGCCGATTGGTACTGAAAAATAGAAATTCGTTTTATTTTTTAATTTATCATGTTCATTTATTCAAAATAGTTACCATTATTATCTATATATTGCTGCCATTTAATAGGAAGGTCATTTATGCCTTTGCGATAGAACTCTGGTGATCTAGATTCGACAAACTGTGTGAAAGCATTTTGTACTGCCTCCTGGGAAGAAAACTTTTTATCACGTAGAAAATTGTCCAAATCACGAAAAAAGTCCGTTGGAGCAAGGTCTGGCGAATACGGAGGGTGACGAATGGTTTCTAATTGCAGTTCCTGTAGAGTTAAAACGGTTTCTCGTGCTGTATGAGGTCTTGCTTTATCATGGAGCAATAATGGTGAAGATCGATTCGTGAGTCAGGGCTTATTCACTGCTAATTTTTCTATCATTTTCGCAGTACACAGTAGACATCTGCCGTTATTGCTTGACCAGATCTGAGAAAGCTATAGTGAATAACACCATGCCGAGACTACCAAACAGTTACCAATACCATTACCATTTTATTGGTAAGTTTTGCTTTAGGACACTGTTGCGGCGTTTGACCTGGGGTCAGCCATTGCATTTTTTGCTTACGGTTATCGTATAGAATGCACTTTTTATCACATGTCACAATTCGATCCAATATTCCTTCATTTCTGTATCGATTCAACAAGGCAACATAAGTTTCAACACGCGTTTCTTACTGCAGATCAGTCAAATCATGAGGCACCCATTTTTCATATTTTTTTATTTTATTGACTTTTATTATATTGTTGGTAAGGTAACGTTAAACCATGCCGCTAATTCCTGGGTAGTTTGGCTCGGATCGGCTTGCTCCATCTCATTAAATTCATTGTTATTCATCTGTGTGGGCAGTCTTCCACGTGGTTCGTTCTTCAAATCAAAGTTTCCATCACGAAAGCGTTTAAACCAAAATCGCAGGGTACGTTCATTAGCAGTCCCCTCTCCAATCGCAACATTGATATTGCGAGCTGTTTCTGCCGCGTTAGTTCCGCGTCGGAACTCGTATTCAAAAATCACTCTAATTTCGTAAATTAGTTTGAGGCCAATTAACAAGCCTAATTATCAAAAATTAATTACCTACAATATCAAAAAGAAGGAAATTTAATACAAAAAAATCCAAATTATATTAATTTTTTCACGTGACTTCCGGAAGCCAAAGAATTCATTTTAGTAGTGAAATTAGCTTAAGCCCCGCAGGCGTTACTGGAAATAAGTTATTGGTTTCTGAGTTTTCTGACGCTTATTGCGAATAATAAACATTGAAATTAAGCTATTTTTGATCTCAAATGTCCGAAATAACTTAATATCTAACAATATAACGCGATAAAATCGTGTTAAGTAACTACTTATCACGATTTTATCGCGTAATAACATATTTCTACATGTAAATAAAACTTTATTTACATGTAGAAATATGTTATTATGTTCCCAACACCTTCCCGTCCTTATCCGAATCAAAGACAACAGAGAAAAAACAGACGCCATGGAAAGGCGATTAGCTAGGACATCGACATCATGGTACGAAACATGCACGGACTACGTAGAACTACGAAGTCATAACCCCAATGTGAAGTGAAGGGATACAAAATCAGAGTGATTAGTGAAAATGACGTCAACAATTTAAGTGGTAATTAAACATGTTTTTTTTTTTTTTTATAGAACGGAAAATTCTCATGGATCATTCGCCACCTGGGGAGGCAGCAGAGTATGTCGGACTTATACCGACAAAAAACCATACTTTCCCATACTTTTATAGTAATTTGGTTCATATTCATATTTATTGCATTCTATAATGTACAATACAGGTGGTAAATATAATAAAAAGAAACAATTCTAGACCCTATGTTTTTATATTGTGTCTGTTAATTTGTTATCTACTTGATAGGATAAAGAGGTCACTACTATCCAAGTAAGATTAGGAATTAATATTCCTTACATTAGGAATTCTTAATCCTGTTAATTTAATTGGAAATTCTTAATCCTTGATACATATTAAGTTGTTATTAATTATTACTGATTACCCATTCTCAGACATGTGAAGTGCCTAGCTATGTAGGTACCTAACCTTTATTCGTTTTTAATCATTGAATTAGTTGTTATAGCTCAATGGACTGAATTCAAATCAACTCGCGTAATATTCGTTCTGTAAAGCCGAATCAATCAACAGCTGATTTATTAAAGTAGTTTTGGTGCTACAGTCGAACGTTTATACATCGTCACATGCATACATAAATTGATAATAAACTTATTACCCTTCCCTTTCCTTAAAAAGCGCCAATCGAATATTGATGCTAGAATTTGCATGTTTTGCATACATATTTGCATAATTATATTATCTAAATTCCTTTTTGACGTAGAGGTTCTTTGTACATTATAAAAAAGTAAATTTCACAATTTAATTTCTTAATTATTATAACCTAGAAAAATACTATGATTCAACCGAATTGCAAGGTTAAGCTGCGTCAGCCGCGGTCAGTTTGTGGATAGGTGACACATCGAGACCCCTCCGTGCCTCGGAGAGCACGTAAAGCCGTCAACCCGGTTGTCATGCGAACACTTATGACGTTAGTGGTAGTCAGCAGCCCAAAAAGTCTAACAACCAGTCTTCAGGATATCGATATTGCTCAGAAATTGGGTTGCAGAGATCTGATGATAGACGCTTCGTGTAAAATACTGATATTCAGCCGCAATTTATTAGACAGGAAGCCGACTCGGAGATAGTTAGGAAGAAGGCTCATAGGATGACTTGAATATGCTGATCAATCATCAACTGTTGCCTTGATTTTTGCACTATTATTTTAAGATGTAGCAACACAATGCGACGACGTGGTTTCTTATAAAATAGAATAATGAATACTCCAATCAATATGCACACTATGCATATCGAAATTATTAATTATTAAATCAAATGGGAAAATATAAGAGCGGGTAAAGATAACGACTTGCCTTGTTAATATCCTCAAACACCTTGCGGGTAGAAATAAAGTTATCCTTAGGAATAGCAAAGAGTAAAAATATAGTAACCCATTTATTCACTGAACGCCGCCGGCTCGCTGAAAGAAGAGCTCAGTAACTAGTAAATCATAAAGTCTTCTTATTGCTACGTAACTGCGGCCAAAAACTTTAGAAATTGCAAGTTCACGCCGATTTTCTTACAATTTGAGAACAATTCTCTTGGCAACAACACAGGGCTTTTTGCGACCCACAATAAATTAATATGTGGTGTTTTTACACTTTGTCTTATTGAATTTGTAGCTAGTAATGGGCACCTAATTATTGCTAACTCGATGCGTGCAAGGAAAAATTCTGCTTTTACTTCATTGTGTGAAGGCTTTATAGCTTTTGGAATTTCGTGATAAGTAAACTAGTGTTAATAATTCGCTTTTACAGATAAATGTCCTAATTAACTTGCCCAGAAATTGGGTTGCGGAAGTCTGATGACAGTCATTTCGTGTAAAATACTGATATTCAGCCGCATCTGGTTAGACTGGCAGCCGACCTAACATAGTTAGCGTCTATGGTCACGGGTAGACATGGACGCTGTAAAGGGTCCGAAACGTCGGGATTAATAATATCAATATACGCGATAAAATCCGTAAAAAGTAGTTTTATTTCAATGTATAATATTCGCGTAAATGTCAGAAATCAAAACATTGATTGCTTTACTGTATTACCTACTAATGTCTCATTAAATTTGAGATCTAAGGGGATTCTAAGCGGATTTGTAATCTCATATTCACTTCCAAGCATTCCAAACGACCGGAATCCTTTAATATAGATGGTTATTTGTAGTTTTCAAGATATTCGATTAGAAATAAAAATATTTTAACCTACTGCAATCGATCTACTGTTGTCGGAAACCAGTGTTGCAATTGATATATTATTATACAATCCTACTTTCTCTTTTTCTCATAAACATAACAAAATAAAATTAAGATTGACTCGACTCAGAATTATGTAGGCACATTTTAAATTAAAATAATATATGAAAATGAACAAAATATATATTCTGTAAGTCGTCTCAATATCTTTTTATGAGAACTGCCTGGGATTATACTAAACCCAAACAACGAATTAAAGTTGAAAGCTTCTTTACTATAGCTAGCAGAAAACCAGGATTTTTAAGTGTTCTTCGGTTCTAACAAAGACCATTAAATGAGAAAGTTTGCTTCTTTTAGAAGACTAGACTAATTTTATTAATTTAGCGTGTGCTCAGTGCCATTATCTGATGTTTTAAGACGTGTATTGTTAAAATATGTATCTAATTTCTGGCAGGGGTTTAGTTGAAGCATTTGCATGAGGTTTCATTGCAACTCTTCGATGTACTTTGTAAATCCTGAATAAATTGTGTAAATGACAATTATAACATTTACATTCGTAGCTGAATATGTTACGGTAAGAGTGAATAATTGAAGATTATTAATAATTATCTATTATTATTAATAATTACCGAAAGTCGAGGTTAAAGTGATAAATGTACATAAGTAACGCTCAAGGACCAAAAACAGCTCACAACGCGTTGTGGTCAATTATATTAGTTGAGCTCCAATATGCAAGGAATTATAAAAACTAAATAAAATTAAAAGTCGTGCTTAGGCCAGGTTAGGTTGTTAGGTTTTTTTTATATATTCAAAACTAAAAATAATAAATTTCGATCGTTTATTCACATTTACCAAAACATGTGGTTATTATTAATAATTTTGTAAAAATATTAATAATTTTCAATTAATCACATTTACCGTAACAAATACATAAACAATGGCATTCCACATAGTGTAGGTACGTAAATATTCAATTAATTTGTTCTCATTTATGCAATTTCAGTAATATTTGTCTGTTTAGTTTGTTTGGCATTGCCAAATAATACCTATGTATAAAATTGCAACATGCATAAGTTGTTGCAATTGAATATTGTTATTCCTGATAATTATGATTCCCTCGATGATTATAGAGCGAAATCACAGTTGCTATGTGACTAATGGCATATTAGCAATTTATTCCTTGTCTCGACTGCATTATTCTACAAAGGCCGAGGAGATTGTAGAGTACATCCGCATCAAGACCCAATTTACCTTGAGGGTCCAACAGTTGGAGTTTCGTCACAATGTCGACTTAATTCCTTTGTGGTGAGAGTGCTGACTGAACATCTATCGATCTTCATGAAAGAGGAATTTTGGCCAAAAGGGGTAGTGTTCCGGCGATCCCTAGGTCGGCTACCGGACACCGCGCGATACACGACGCTGTGTCTTTCTGTGAATTAATGCTTAGTTTATGGTTTACCTATGTGTAGTATTTTAATTGTTATCGGTTTTAAGTTATATTTTACTGTAGTATTTTGTATTATATGAGCCTTGTATCCTGAATTCAATAAATAAATAAAATATACTTCCGGAAGGGTAAGGCAGAGAACCTTCTGCTGATACATCGACAATTTGCCAGTATTTTAGATTCCACGTTATAGTGGGCGAGCCAATTACCATTATTGCCTGGAAATCCTATGTAGGACCTCCAGCTTGATACTTCAGCAGTCACATTTTTACGACCACTTTTATTAGTAAAGTAGATTAGAAACATAAGAAGAATCTCATCATAAACTCAACATATCTACTATCAAAATATTGTGACAATTATTTAGGTAACATTAATTTCATTAATTGCCTTGCTGCCTGCCGTTAATTACGCAATCTTTAAATGTTACTTTTGTAATATCTCTGAGTGCGATGGTTATCATCCAATCCAGTCTATCTTATACATCCATACAAATACATATCAAGTTGAGTAAATCGAAATAATATCATTTCATACCTGGAGTCAGGAAAATATGAAAAATAAGCGAAGTGCTTACGTCGGTAACAGCTTTTCGGGAAAAACACGCTTCGACGTTTCGCGTTGCGAAGCCGCGATAAGAATTGTTTACGAACACAAATTTACATACCGTGTGTAAAAAATATATGAAATACGAGTGGTATATTCTTTAATGTACGAGTATTACACCTATTTAATAAATGTCTGGTATGTCTATGCCGCGAAGCCTACGTGGCTACGTATGTAAGTATTAAGACTTGACTAAGATGTTTCTTGAGGTTGGTCTTAATTTGATAGCACTGTGGTGGAGTGGCTGAGTGCATTGGCTTCTACGCTACGGATCACGGGTTTTATTACAAAATAGAATAATTACTTGTCCTTTAACTTTAGTCTAGTAGTCCTAGCGCCACTGGTACGCTATTGGTCTTGGGTTCGATTCCCAGGTCGAGCAAAGTGCTATAGGGCTTGTCTAAGGAATTCTCAGTAGCAGCACGGAGTTTGAAAAACATACCGGCGAACTGTGGGTGTGTAACTGTGGTACACCTCTGCCTAACCCTTCGGGACCATGCAGGCGTGATTATTATCGTATTTTTATTGTAACATTTGTGGTAGGATTTTTTTAACTAAAAGCTAGCGTGACCTGGTCATGGTTATAAAATATAATAAATAAATCATCATCAACCCATATATTGTCCCACTGCTGGGCACGGGTCTCCTCTCACCACCTCATAGTCCACCACGCTGGCCTAATGCAGGTTGGCAGACTTCACACGCCGTCGAGAAAATCTCTAAGGCATGCAGGTTTCCTCAAGATGTTTTCCTTCACCGTTTAAGCGAGTGATAATTTTATTAATTATTAATACTCACATGATTTCGAAAAGTCAGAGGTACGTGCCCTGGGTTCGAACTCGAGACCTTCGACTTGGCAGTCCAATGGTCAGACCACTAGGCTATCACTGTTTAATATATAAATATTTGGGTCATTTTACGTATCACCATCTGTCCAAACCGAGAAGTGAAATCATAGAGCGATCACATTAAATATAGTAGTCGGAAAGTTTAAGTTTTGATTCTCTAGATGGCGTTGGGATCGAAACTAAGCATAGTGCTATTGGATGGATGGATAATTATAATAGATACTTAAAGATATACTTTTTTTTGTAAATATATACTTATAACAACTTAATACATAAGACCAACACAAAGATGAGATGAACATAACATCTCATACTTAATATTGTGTCCTGTGGGAATCGAACACACGACCTCGTGATCAGCAATCCGCCACTCGAACCACTAGACCACAGACGTTTTCATAATAAAACGGTACTTAACTCCTTATAGCAAGCTCACTCGCGTCAATGTTTCGAACCACATCATAATTTATAAAAGCAAATGATTAAGATTCTCTGCCAAATAAAGGACCCCGAAGAAGATACATTTTAGATGATGGGTACCACGCCAACGTTAATGTGTTTATTATACGACACATCGGTAAACAATAGATTTGTAAAATATATACTTACACAAAAAATGACGCAAGTTCAAGAGAACAAGACGCAATACAATTAATCAACGTCAACCGACGAATTTAAATGAGAAAGATGTAAACAAAACTATTTTTTAGCGAGTACATAATGATGCGAGAATGCTCTTGCAGTTTTAATTTTAAGCAACGCTTGATACTTAACTTAAATATTATTATAAGAAAAAAGTTAAAGCTACAAAGTTTTTTCTGTAGACACAGCAGGTTCTGCTGTTGGCGACACGTTTAGGTCCTTTTTATATTTTGATCATCTTAAAAGTAATTATGTTTGTCTTGTTTTATTATAAAATAAAACTCTGCAGTGTGTACACACACTGCAGGGTATTGTTAAAACTATACCAGAAAAAGAAACAGAAGTTGTCAGGTGGTTCGTGTCTCAAGGCTCAACTCCATTGTTATTATTGGCTCAAATCCTGCTATTTTCTTCGGATTCCCTCACCGTGTCTCTAAAACCTGATTCATTTATTGGTCGCTAGCGCCGCCGCTAACCAGGATAACCTGGGTTTAATTCCCATTTCAAGAAGTATTATTGTTTTTCTTTGTATAATGTATGGATAGTATATACTATCTGTTTACCTATGTACTATATATTATATAGTATCTTTGAAGCATATCTTTGAAATTCCTAGTAGCTGCAACCTAATTATGACATGTATTTTTATAGATAGCGATATAATTAGATAAATCTTACATATTAAAATGCTATCCCTTTTTTTCATGTGATGATCCTCATCTCTCTCTTAGAAGAAAAGGCGGAGGGTTCTGTCGGACTCCTACTGACTAAAAACACGGCCGTCTCTAGCACACTGAGGATGGCTCCGAGATCCCTATTGGACGCAAGATCTCTTTTGGCCTTACCGGTGACCCTCCTGTGCTTTGCCTTAGGAATGTCACAAAGATTTGCAGCTTTGCTGACGTCCTCCCGGGGTACGAACCTACACAATAACGTTTATAATAATTAGTAATAAATGTAAACCCACCGTTCGAATACCTAATTATAAATTAATGTTAGTCAGTAGTAGAATATTTGTAGTGTGTTTATTGTTATGTCAAAACTGTTAAGTATGTATAAGTTAGTATAAGTATAGCTGCCACACTATAGCATTAGGTTTAAGACCTGTAAAGATAGGTATTATGGTAAATAAATAAATAGATAAAGTATATAATAATTAGGCCCCATATTTACTGAGCCAACAGTTTTTAACTAAGTTCCTAATAAGATTAAGACGCTCTAAGTTTCTTTATAAACAGAAGTTATCCTATATTTTTAAACGTAGGTAAAAAATCTAAAGAAGTCAGTAACTCTCTAATTAAATTCCACAAGCTCAGCTGCCGAGTTCCTAATTATTCATCTCAAAGTGCGAAAACATGCCCTTTTACTTTTACTGTGAAAAGTAAAGCGGCGTGATTCTTACCATTTAGCAAGACTTGTTAAGCTTATGTCTATTAATTAATTGGACTAATCTGCTTTAGCAAACTTTTTAACCCACTAATAAATTGCTCTCTTCAAGTCATTTTGAAGATAGGTAGGCACGGAGACGGACGGTCATTAGACTAACGGAGTTAATTCTGTAAACCCGAAAAATGTTAATATGAAAAACGCACTAGGGTTTTCCCCTGTTTGAGTTTGTACGAATCTTCACACACACAAATACTCAGACCCAGAACTAACTAGGTAACCAACTAGGTATAGGTAGGTCATACAAAATATTTATTTCGTGCGGAGATCGAACCCGGGACACGAGAAGAAGAGAGGCACAGAAGAGAGGAACATATATGTCTGATCGCTTATCGTTCATATTTCATAAAATATCTTACAAAATTAAATATAATTTTATCATCTACGAACTATAAAATATCAGAATTATCAGCATAACATTTAAAAGGAAACATCCTTAGGCACACGAAAATTTTGTGTCAAATTGGCGTATAAATTCATACAAAATTAGTTTCGACTCTCCAGGAAAAGTGTTTGCACACGCAATATAAATTCAGCTTAGTTGACAGTTATTGCAAACACTCTGAATACGTAAATGAAACTATTAATGCTTCGCTCTATTTAGTTTTCATGAAATATTGGACTGAATAGATACAAAACTGGCGGGAACTTTTGTGACAGAACGTTATGATCACAAGCCATGTAACGTAAAAGGATCAACTATGAGAACATCAATATCGAGGTTACCTAGATCTTTTGTACGTCCTTCCAAACTAGATCTAAGTCCTAGACCAATATTTAGGCTAGTTTTGAATCATATTACATATATTACACAAACTTAGCGGCGTTTGTTGAATACTAAATGACTTATGGACACGCCAGTATGTATTCTGTACGGATTATAGGCACACAGTAGTGATGGACAATTCTCGGGAACATTATCACATCAAGAACTTTGCTGTTAAGTTCTTAAGAACATTCTCGGGGTCGAGAATTTAAATTCTGATGACTGTTTTCACTTACGTCTATGTAAGATAAAAAGATTGTGTATTGTTTGAATCATTTATGAAGTTTACGTTCAGTATTACCAGTTGTAAAACCATGTTTCTCGGTAAATTCTCTTCAGCGTGAACATTCTCGAGTAAGTTCTCGGATAAATTCTCCGGAATATTCTCGTTACTTGCATAATGTTATCAATAATTCACATAGGATTTTTTAAATTGAACAAATTATGTTTCAATAATCAGTTTTACTTACCTATGTACTACTTATGTACTTACCTATGTACTGCTTATGTACGGTCTACAAAAGAGTTAAGTATACAGGCAGCTAATTAAACATCTGTGTTTTGTTAAAAATTGTGTAATAAGTATCACGCAATATGTGTCAAAACGCAGGTATTGTAAGCTGCTACACATCAAACCCATTGACGGGTAATTATTTAAATCACAATCTGTGTAAAGATGCAGATTTAGGTTGCTACCTGTATACCAATCTCTTTTGTTGACTGTACTACCCTATGTACTTACATACCTTTGTACTACTTATGTACTTACCTATGTACTGCTTGTGTACTAACCTATTAAACTTTACACGAGATAACATGCTTCTACATCTATTTAAATATAAGTCAATAAAATAATAGTATTGTATTTTAAATTCTCAGTGTTAGAGATTGTTCTGAGAACATTCTCTCGACCCATCATTACGCACAGAGAAGATTATACATTGGTGAACTTCCGCAACAGAATAGAATATAATAACTGTTTCGTCGAATTTCGAATTGTAAAAAATATGCATAATTATGAAATACCGGAGCCATCTAGTATTATTAAATATTTACTTGTAAAAGTGTCTTTAAAAGATCTATTAACAAAAATAAATATAATTTATCATTTATTTTCTACGCATAAAAAAAATAAGTATGTCATGGAACGCTTGTTGATGGTCGTTACGCGGAGGATAGAGCAATTAACTTCATACTGTTATCATCTATCATGAAACTGTAGTCAGATATACAGTCTTATATGTATATAGTTTACTTTAGTGCCATCACTATATAGTATTTAAAAATTATAGATACCTACTACTATTAAGTTGGGATTGTAAATACACTCGATAAAGTGAAATTCTATAAAACATGACCAGTGAACGCAACAGTATAATTATCTTTTTGTACTTACAATATATTATACTAAGTACATACACACACTAGACTGTTGGAATTAAACGAATAAAGCAAGGGATTCACTCTCCAATAACCAATCCCTTATCTAAATCCTGAGATGGTTTAATACCTACCATTTGTTACTTCTCTTAAGTCCAGTTTTGCAATAGCTACTACTAAGGACTCCATATATACCTAATTACCTACACGATTTACTTATTCCCCGCACAAGTTCTGTAAGTAATCAATCGGCTTACACGAGTTAACAAAGTTCCCATGTACAGACGCCAGCAGGACAAGGTATCCAAAACTGTCAAATTTTCCCAGTTGAATAGGAACCTTATTGTTTTGTCTTAAAGTTGAAAATCAATAAAAGAATTTTGACAGATTGTGGTAGCTTGATGTGCTGGCCTCTGTACTATGAATATCATAATATCTACAGGCGATCCTGTACGACTATATAGACAAAAACTTAGGTAGGTACTTACTTAACGGCTCTAAAGTCGCTCACAACTTCGGTCAATAGTGTTGACTTCTCTTCTCTTCTTCTTTTCATGTCAATAGTAAATACATATTTATATTTCAAAATAATTCCACAGGGATGCAAGCTATAACTTTCGATATAACAATAAGAGTATATTGTTTCCCCTGACATAAATACTTAATATTAATATTACTCGCTTAAAAGGTGAAGAAAAAGATCGTGAGGAAACCTGCAAGCCTCAGAGATTTTCTCAACGGCGCGGCGCGGCGGCGTGTGAAATCTGCCAACCCGCACAAGTTCAGCGTGGTGGACTATAGCCTAATCCCTCTCATTCTGTGCGAGACCCGTGCCCAGCAGTGGGATAATATAATTATGGGTTGTTATTGAAATACTTATTATAGGTAAATTGAAGCAACAATTAAATAAAATAAATGTACAGACGCCAGCAGGTAAAGCTATACAAAACTGTAAAATTTTCCCAATTGAACATGCCTCTTATCCTTTTGTATTAAAGTTGAAAATCTATTAAATAAATTTAACAGAATGGGGTAGCTTGATGTACCGAGTTAATTAATATTATATTAATCCCTTCCATGCAAAATATATCTATTCAATTTAATAATACTGTAGTATTACGATAATATTAAATTGAATTGAAATATTTTATCGTCTTTTAGAGCAGGTTAATATTTTTTTGCGCGCTTTAATATTGCAAGTCTGCCATCCTTTCACCTGCGGCATATTAAGTGAAATTGGGAATCTGTAAGTATAATTTTACGGGATTTTAAATCAATATTGAAATATTCATCTTTAGTACATTTAAAAAATAGGTACTATAATGCTTTAGAAAATACTCCAGCATTAGCTTAGTTTTTATTAGCTAAGTTCTTAAACTTGAAAGATTTTCAACTACTTAGTAAAACTATAGAGCTATCTCAATTATATTAACTTTTCAACAACAACACATTCACTTGATTCGATACTACATACAGGGGACAGATAGACGAGGGAATAGACGTCAGGCTGACATAAGTTTCAAACATACTGTATACTAACAACCCATTTTAAATAAACATTTTTTTTAAATAACTCCAATTTGAAAAAAATAGGAATTTCAAAAGAACGTTTTGGAAAAAGATTTTTTTTTGTGAACGAGTGATCCTAATACCTATGTTAGTAGTGTAGTGACGCCTGGTTGATACAGGAAAATTGCTTTTAAGCTGATGAAAATTGCACTGCACTGTATGTAGCCCCTTGTTTTATTTTAAGGCCCTTCGGTTGTGCGAGAGGCGTTTCGCTTGACTAATCTCAAGTAAACTGTGTAATAACTTTAACTCCTACGTGAATCCGCTTAACGGAACTGCAATCGGACTAAAAGTTACAAACTGCACAGTTAGATTTGTTGCCTGTTCTGCAAAACAAAATAAAGTTGAGCTTCAATTTGCTGAGTATCTTTGCAGTTTTATTTCAAAAATACGTATTGGTTTTGCTACACCCGCTAGATCGTAAATTACCGATACATTTTAGAGAGCATCTCTAATACTCGCATACGAATGCTTTTCACGTATGTACCTCCTGGTGTTGCCAGTAACTTGTCTGCATGAATTATTACAAATGTGTCAAATGATTTTAGTATACTTTCACACGGTGCATTTGCTGAAGTACCCACAGTACGATGGGATTTTAATTTTTTTTTATCCAAATAATTAAAAAAAATGTTATATAAATAACGTGATTTCTATGATATATATATCCTGTGTATATCTTCTGATGGAGATCCAAATAAATAAATAAATGTTCAAAAATGAAATATGGTTTCAGTAAAATAAAGAAGCACAGTAGGTACTTATCCATTAAATAAAAACTAATTTTATTTTATTAATCTAGTTCAAAATGTCATTTTAAGGTCAGTCAATATATATTTAAGTGTTAAGGTCGAACAAAAGAAGTTTCAATACCTAATCAATAAAGTGCTCAAATTAAAAAACTTACAAACAATATTTTTCTCATTGTAATGCAGATGTGCTCTTATAGAGATTAAAAACGGACTTAATGAAATTGGAACGTTCCTTCGTAGGTAACATGAAAGGAATTTTCTTTTGGCTTCAGCCAACAGTGGCTGATAATAAATTACTGACAATTCTTAAGCGTTTTCTAATTTATTCTCTATTTGAAAAATCCATTGTGATAACGGTAGTATTTTTTATTTATTTAGTGTCGTGCTTAGCCACTTTCATGCATTTTTTTTAAAGTACGGGAAATCCTCATTATTCGTCTGCCACCTGGGGAGGTGCCAAGTTGTGTCGGACTCCTTTAGGGTAGGGAAATGCGCCTTATGCATGCCGCCCCGCTCGGGAATATGGGACGATTATCGGGCTTTTCGGCCGGATGGCCAGCAAACCGACTAAAATGACATTTCCACCGTACACCTGTTAGTAGTGGGATCACGGGAATCACTCGCATGATCCGCGATCCCACCGCAGACGTCCATTGACGGACCCTCCCCGGGGGCCAAATGCAATGGGTGACTTACGACTCCGAGTTTGCCACCCAAGGTCCTCGTTGCGGTGGGACAGATATGTGGCCTAGCCGTCCACACCTCGGCCGTAGAAGGTAGAGTGAACTGCTTATAGTAATACCGCCACTCTTTTCAATTTCGGCCCCATAAACCTTCCGCTATATGACGTAGCCATTTTTCTATATTACCTACGGCAAATCCTCATCGATGTTCCGCCACCCGGGGAGGCGGTATGTCGGAATTGTACCGACCAAAAACTTTCCTTCAATCGCAATGACTTATGGTCATGGCCATGGCATTTGTAATATTCGCTACGACCATAACAGGAACACAGTCCAGCCCACGCTGAACCCCTTCAAAGGGCTAGGAGCGTGCGTGGATCAATCGAACTTCTGCGGTGAAACGGCCAATAAAACTGGATTTTTCTTTGATAGCGATAGTAGATACGAAAGCTCTGGTGAACTTCAAGTCGCGGTCCCCTTCTAGGTATAAAAAATACTATCCATATTATTTGAAGACAAACTAGTGAGGGAAGCTGTACTTGTCTGTCTTAGTATGCCAAGTAGGTAACTTGAAAAGAGTCGGGAATGTAGCTTTAGATGTCAAAATAATGCCATCTGCAGTAAGGTACGGCCTGTCTGCATATTGAGAAGGAGGGTAAAACGCGGTTCGTTTCTGGATTTTAATTTTATTTTATTTTATCCCAATGTACACCCACAGTTTGCATATCTAGGTTCCATTTAATAGTGGGCTATCCTATTATTATCATTAATCGAGCACAAATCTAAACTCTGACCTGATACTGAGAATGTCAAAGAAAAACTCAATAACACGTTGCTCGACCTGGGAATCGAACCCAAAACCTCTAGCGAAGCAGTCACGCTTAGGACCACTGAACTAACGAGGCAGTTATAACCTATTAGTTTATTATTCAAATACTTGATATACATACCAGCGATATAATATTCACCGGTGAATTTTGCTACCTCCCAACATTCAGCGGCGAAACCAGTCATAAACTTGGGTGAAAATACAAAATGTGTATACATATTTGAACCTAACGACATGTTCACTTAAAGTCGTTGGCAGAGATATAATGGCATGTTCGAGGTAAATGTTTTTGGCAAACGATAGCTACTTGTACACAAGTACGTGCACTTGCGAGTACCGCAGTTTTTATCGTTCTGCTCAATAGACTTTATTACGAGCGAGAATTTTTTTCCAAGGAGATTTTCTTTACTATCGTTTGTGACATTATTTTGATAACATTAAGGTAAATTATCTGCTAGGATCAATATTGCGTAGTACTCATTAAATGTATAGGCACAGTTTATTAAGTGTTTTGTATAATCTATACTATGTAATATTAAAAGAGGTTAAGTTTGTGAGGTTGTAGGGGGTAATCTCTGGATCTACTGAACCGATTTTGAAAATTCTTTTAACAATAGAAAGCCAGAGAAAGCCACATTATTTGTTAGTGTCATATTTATGTAGAATATAATTATGCATGTTATTAGGTAGTACACCCAATATGCACCCGTGCGAAACTGGGGCGGGTCGCTAGTGTAATATGTATATACTTAGGTATTGCTTTTCAACTAGAAACTCTAAGCACAACATTGAAATATTTACCAAAAATGTAACGATTGTGTACTTACAGTCTGTAAGCAACTCATATACTCAACACGGTATTTTACGTTAATTTCTGTAATTAAAATAAAGTTTATTTTGTATCGATTTTAATCACCTCTTCATTCTCGAAAGTCATTTGCTACTCAATTAGTGACGTAGTCAAGTCGGATGTTGATTTTATCGATACGTATCGATAAAAGAAAATAAGTAATTTAATATTACCAAAAATATAACGATTGTGTACTTACAGTCCGTAAGCAACTCATATACATAGTCGACACGGTATTTTACGTTAATAGAATAGAATATAATATCTGTGGAGTATCCAGGTTGCGATTAAATTATAATATACTCGTAGTTGATCGTTTTGATATTTCATCACTCGGTGAGTATTACTACAGGGCTTATTCTCGATTGTTTTGTTCGTCCACAAGTAATCCATGATTACAGGTGAATCCAGGTGGGATTACACCGAGATGGTGCGGCAAATCAAGTGAGCTTAAAATATTCTTGGTTAAAGATACAGACATGAAGAATTTACAAACAAGTATTTTGAATACATTCGTAAATTCGGTCCTTTTTAGCACATAAAAATAAATAAATAAGAATAAATTTGATAAAACCATGTCTATCAAACATTTAATTTTGAAATTTTTTTTTATTAACAAAATAAATAAATCAATGCTCATTATATGGACTGCCTCATCAGTCTAGTGGTCCTAAGCGCGACTGCTACGCTAGAGGGTTCGATCCCCAGGTCGAGCAAAGTGTTATTGGGTTTTTCTATGAAATTCTCAGTAGCAGCTCGGAGTCTAGATTTGTGCCCGGTTAATGGCAATAGGCTCGCCCCCTATTACATGGGACCTAAAACATACCGGCGAAATGTGGAATACAGGCGTGATGGTATGTTATGGTATAAAACAACATTTGTCTGTGTGTCTCAGTTCATTCGGTATTTCGGTATATTCTTTTTATGATGGTATTTGTTTAGGTGGTGTAGATACTGCATTGTACCTACATTAGACTTCACATCTGTTAGCTCATACTTCAAACACCGGTGAACTGTGGCGGCTCAATATTAAAAAACTTTCTACTACGTCTGTAGTGAAGTACCTACCTACTGCAGTATTTCTCTACATGCCATAAATATGCAGATATAAACTCCTTTTTGCTAAGGGGAGTGTTGTAAAGTACTGGGTCTGGCTAACATCCAAGCACAGCTGACCAATTCCAAGTCGAATGGTAAAACATTGTTTTTGGCGATGCATTTTTCACTGTTATTCCTGGTACACAAGCTGTGATCATGTTATGTGTGATGCATTTTGGTATAAATCTCCACATAGTATTTTAGTCTGACAGTTTGAAATTTACGTCATTAAGGGAATGCCTGTATATTGTCTGGTCCCCGCAAACAAATCAATCTATACCGGAGGATGCTGTCGAAGGCTTTAAAGGGAAAATGCTCATTTTTTGGATAATTTTCACTTACACTGCTTTTGATAGTGCCCATACAATTCGAAAATCGAATTTTACTTAATGATTACAAATAAATAACAACTTACCAATGTATTGCCCAGTCTATATCATGTATAAACAAAATCGATATACTTATTAAAAGCGAAACACTGAACCATGAAATCTCTGAAATTATTAATTCTACAAATTAGTAACTTCACTGGTAAGCTCCTTATATTTTGTAGGCATCCGCTAAAAAAGCATTTAGGAAAATTCCCAAGAGTTCGGGAAACACTAAATCAATGTGGGACATCTACTCGTACTACGCAACATAGCTAGTATAAATATAATAAGGTTCTAATCACAACTAAAAATAAAAGCTAGATATTTGCTATAGACATACATTACTTTTTAAACGTACATGATGACAAGTAAATGACAGTCAATGTCATTACATACACAAAAATAAAAAGTGAAATATTTTAGAGTATGAGAGATTCAATTAAAATATCATGAAACTAATTAAATAGCTTTTTTTATTGTACGGAAATTACTCATGGATCCAGCGTCACCCGGGGAGGCGGCATGGTATGACTCGTATCAACTAAAAACCACACTTGCCTTTACTCGCCCTACAGTCTATGGGATCCGTGAAATTCACCACAACCTTGACAGGCTGAGACCAGCTGTTAAGGAGGCCTTGCCTCGCATTCTAATTGCAGACACACGTATGGCAAACACGCGTGCCGCCAACTGGGATGGTACAAACGCCTATCATAGGCATGGATATAGCCATCAATCTGTGTGTCCGTTACGCCCAAAGATCGAAAACGCTCATTGACCGAAAAAACAGCTCACAATGCGTTGTGATATTAGAAAGTAGCAGCTTGTAATCAGTTGTTAGTTTTGTTTTAATTTAAACTGGCATCGAGTTTTCATATTTATAAAAAAAAACCTAACAACCTAACCTAGCCTGAGTAGGATTGTTTTATTGTTTTTATAATTCCTTGCATTTTGAATCTCAACTAATATCATCATCATCATCATCAGCCTATACTAGTCCACTGCTGGACGTAGGCCTCCCCTAATGTGCGCCATTTCACCCTGTTCTCGGCTTTTCGCATCCAGCTTCTACCAGCAGCCTTTCGCAAATCATCACTCCATCTTGCCGCATCATCATCGCTGTTTATGCATTGTAAAAATGCAAGTAAATCTAAATGTAGTGAAGCTTCAATAAATTCACAAGTTCAAGAGAAGTGGATCAGAAGTTTCTTTGAATCTTCGTTAAGCGGAGCGGAACTCTCACTATTTGTTAACCGCGCTTCCCCACTTCGTTTTTGTTCGGGGACACTTTTCACCAACTACATCGGTTGGGGGAGACGGAGTAATAAAGTTTAGACAATTAAAGTTTATGGTAACGTTTTCAAAAGGGTGAGAAGTGATAAAATTTTAAAGGATGCTACATTTTAAAACACCCACCTGAACCAGTTTAGTTTAAATGTGTCGGACTGCTGAGCACGAGGTCGTGGGTTCGATTCACACAGGATACAAATATTTATGTGATGAACATAAGGTTTGTTTGTATGTGTTTCTTATGTATTGTATCTATTTACAAAAAATGTATACATACATACCATCACGCCTGTATTCCCCGAAGGGTTAGGCAGATGTGTACTAATTGTAAGCCCAAATTTCACCGGTGTGTTAGGTCTCATTTAATATGGGGCGAGCCTATTGTCATTAAACGGGGCACAAATCCAGACTCGGAGCTGTTACTGAGAATTTCATAGAAAAACCCAATAACACTATGTTCGACGTGGGGATCGAACCCACGACCTCTAGCGTAGCAGTCGCGCTTAGGACCACTACACTAATGAGGCAAAAAAAGTTTATAAGTATTATATCCATTGTCTAGTACCTACCCATAGTACAAGCTCAGCTTAGTTTGAGACTAGATGGTGCTATGTAGAGTAGGTATCCTAAATATTTATTTAACTTCCCAGAAGAGACGATTCAGATAAATTTGATTTTGTATGAAATAGCAAATTGAATGTTATTTTTGAAATGAAATGCTATCACTCAACTATTACTATATCGCTTTCATGTCAATGGAAAAACATGATAAATTAATTCGAATGTAGTGAATCGAATCAAAGCAAGAGGCGAGAAGAAATATTGAGCAAATAAAAACATCGATTTTTTATTTTTATAGTTGGTCTGATCGTAAATCCTGGTGATAGTACGTGGATCAAGGCTATAAATTGTTCGAGATCACTTTGGAAATTGTGCGTTTCCTCTAGCATTGTACCCATGTCCTCTGGGCAATATGACTCTTACAAAAGATACCCGATTTATGATGACGCTATTGTGTTCAACAGCATATAAGTATGGGGACAAGATTTAGGTACAAAGTTATGTTGAAAATGTGTATTTATAACAGAATTATAGCTTAACTATAATTTAGCTTAAATATATTTAATAAACTCATTCCTCTCAAAGAATGAGAGGGATTACGCTATAGTCCACTACGCTGGCCTAGTGCAGGTTGGCAGACTTCATACGCCGTCGAGAAAATCTCATGGATTCCTCACGATGTTTTGCTTCATCGTTTAAGCGTGTGATAATGAATATATATAGCTAAATAAACTTGAGCTCCTTCAAAATTTTTGTATAAGGTTCATATTTGGTTTACGTAAATATGACCATGTTTCTGAATTCCGTGAAAAACTCAAGTGGCTTCCAATCCGCCTTCGCCGGAATGCTCATATACTATCCCTACTTTATAATGTTCTGTTTCTCCCTTCGACTCCTTCTTACCTCAAGAATCGCTTCGAGTTTCTAGGTGACACTCACTCAAGATTTCTACGGTCATCGGATAATCTGAGACTCAAAATGCCAATGCATTCCACATTTTTCGACAAATCCTTTGCCGTTCAGGCTGCTCGCTTGTGGAATGCGTTGCCAGTAACAGTTAGGCGTGCTCAAACACTCCCAGTTTTTAAAAGGCTTGTGAAGGAACATTATTTATTTTTATTATTATTATTTTTTTAATGTAAATTCAAACATCCATTTTTATGTTCACCATAAACAACCCTACTTTTGTCCAGTGCAGTTGTGTCCATCCAAAGGTTGCCTGGGAGAAATCGCCGACCGCGATAAGGCCGCCCATTGTATATCTATTGTCTTCAAAATATATGTCTTTAAACTATTAATTAATTGGTGTACAATAAAGAATATATAAATAAATAAATAATGAATAGCACATGATTTTGATAACTCAGGAGGTGAGTCCCTTGGATTCGAACTTTTCAGTTGGCGGGACAATAGTTATATGTATAGTGGTGTAACCATTGTCTTGCCAACTGAAAAGTGACAGTCTAGTGAGACTCACACTTAGTGCTTAATGGTACCTACCACTTAAAGAATTTCTCACGGCAATGTCAATAATGTTCAGATAACGGTGCAGCGATAATTGAATCGGAGAAGCTTTTCTTGCCATTATTAAGACCCATTTACACGCAGCAATTCAATGGACTGTTCAACTTAATAAATGAAAGGAATGCAATTATTATACTTACTACCTTTTGGAAATTTCAAGCAATACAATTTTATTTTACAAATAATAGTACAAAAGGAGCTTATAAGTATATCATCAACCTGTATTCCCCGAAGGGTTAGGCAGAAGTGAAGGCTCTAAACATTGCTGTGTACTACAGTTCGCAGCAATGTTTAGGTTCTATGAACAAGGGGCGAGCTTATTGCCATTAACCGGATCCAAACTCCGAGCTGCTACTGAGATTTCATTGTAAAACCCAATAACAAACACTTTGTTTGACCTGGGAATCGAACCCAGGACCTCAGTAAGAGCTTGTTGAGCATTTTTATAACAAATACTTGCCTCATTAGTCTAGTAGTCAAAAGAATAATAATAATTAATAATAATAATACCCCCAAACTCTATAGACTTAGGGGATAAAAATGCAACTTCAACTTTTAAAGGGATTCATTATTTTCATTTCCTTTTATTGAAATTCTCATAATTGTTAGATATTGTTGCCAGGGGACTACACAAGGTACTTCTGGACCTTCGTAACCGGATGTGATTCAAAGGCAAACTAATAAATAAGGTCCAATTCCCACAGATACCGGAAAGTCTTTCATTTTGTTTACTTGTTAAGGGTCTGAGAGGATGGAACCAATTTCTATCCTTGGAGGAATTAACCCGAATGTCCTCAATTAATTACGTCATTCGACAAAGGAAACGCGCGTGTAATGTTTAATGAGGGACATAATTATGAAACAGGTACCCTCGGGAGGAACATTTGAAATGTGTACGAAATACATATTCTGTTTACATTATCATGGGTCCAGTGATCATAATCAGGGCTGCTGAGATACTCAGCGCAATGACGTTTGATTTTCAGGTCGAGGAATGTTTAATTAGGGTTTTATCTTAGAAAATACTAGGTACTCTGGGTTCATGTTAGTATATTTGATCCGTGCTTAGATCGAACCTGTGGCCTCTAGTACAGATACCGATCGCTCGACCACTGTGCCAATGAAGCTGTCCAACAAATCGAGATAACATTTTCTAAGTACATTATTCCTTAATCAAAGTTGCGTTTTTTTATGGCATAAGTGGCAACAAGCATACGGCCCATATGATGGTAAGCGGTTACCGTAGCCTATACTATAATAGACGCTTGTAACACCAGGGGTATCACTTGCGCGTTGCCGAGCCTGTAAAACGAAATGGATAGTTGGGTTAGCAGTGTATAAGGGTCAAACTCCCCCCACTACCAACACAACGTTTCCTCGCAGAGCAAACCTCTGCTATAAGCTATTCTGCTATAAGAGGTAATATAATAATCTACACAGTAGAGTGCGTATTATGCATATCATGTGTCTCTGTCTCCTAATTTCAATGTACAAATACAATCTCTGCAAACTTAGGCTAGGTAATAAGACTGCCATGATTGTATGTAGATGCAATATGCATTATTAATGTAGGGAACAGGCGGTCGACGCTACGCCGTCGCCACCCGCCGCGCCGCAAGCCTCTGACTGCAAGGTGTCGATCACTGAACTATAGGTAGGTACCTGAGATTAGTTTAGAATAATAATATAATTAATTATGTATAAACTTTGTTATTTATCTACCTATGTTTTTTTTTCTAGTATGGTAGTTCTGGCATTCATAGTAGATAAAGTTATCAACTTTCTTCAAAGTTCATGCCACCTTCCTTGAATATTTCTAGCTTTCATATTCTTATTTTTTTTGTATTTTCCATGCTAAGATTTCAACGTTATTTTAGCGAAGGCTCAAACTCGCGATGGCTAATCCTGCCCACAGTCGAATTTTTCCTTAGCTAAAATAACTTTTGTCATATTCTTGTTTGATACTACTGTCTTAAAACACACATAAACGTGACTCTATACTCGCAGACGAATAAAGTATCTAAAAAAATGCACATTTACGTGTTAGTACACGCGCTATGTTATATACCTATAACACACCAGTGCGGGTAATTAATTCACGCTGTTTTGTTGGTCCGGTTACTAAATGTATTAGCCATTTTGTCAGTGTAACACAAGCTGGTACAGATAGCTGAAACCGCCATAACGCGGGCATTATGATGAATTGATGATGATGTCCGCCGCTTCAATTTGCAACCTGTAGCAGTATTATATGAATTTGTGAAGTAATCGCTTTCTGAGAATAAATAATATTATTACTCCAGGTAACCCGTAGAACGACAGAGATTGCTCACGAAGATTCTAGAACAGTCATAGAATTACGAAGAGAATTTTCGAAAGAGCGCGCTCGGTCACACACTCGCGTTATACCTAATAAAAGTTACGGTTAACGCCCAAAAATAATAGACGAATGAGGCCGTACTTGTGCCTTATGGAGTAGTTGAAATTATTTAACGCTAGAATCTCGATAACTCCTTAAAAATTCGGTGAGGGACAGTCCAGGCTGTTCAGATTTGGAGAGCATGGACACGGTCAAGTGAAGATCGAAGTGAATTATTATGTGAATAACAGTGTGACAGTGAAGTGTTTTAGTGTTGTGACATTACTGGTGATTTGTTTTGTTTTTTAATATACTTATTCAATCAGTTAAATTGATTTTAATTAATCTATTTCGAACCCCAACTCTAATAATTGCATACCTACTTAAAATTATATTATTTAGAATACTTTGTTTTATTTTTTATAGTCTTTTGTTTTTTATTAGGTAGCATTAGTCTGTAAAAATAGCGTGACAGCTTTAAAAAAGGATACAGAAGGTATGCACGTATATTACGTACCATGCCAACACTAAACCGATGCTGATTCAATCTAAAAAAGGTCTCAAGATTGAGACGGATGGAAAAATGCATTGTAAGGTTTTTGTAGGTCTCGTCAGGAGACAACATGTTTCGAACCAGGAACTATATGAAAGTAGCATAATCTGCATATAGTAAGATGTACGAGAACAATATTTTTCTAAGCTTTCATCACAGGTTATATACGGGATAATACGCTTTCATTCTGTTCCGTTCCATTTAATTTTGCACATAGTATTTGTCTAGGAAAAAGGCTGAGTTTATGGAAAAATGTGTTCTCCATCCTAAAAAGATCCTGTCCTATTTGGCCGTGTAACAATAGTTAGTTATTTTTATGTAAGTAGAACATAAATGTAGCCATTTGTGATGCTTAGATATTCATGAATTCAACAATGAACACTTTTGTGGAGAAGTAATTTCAGGCCCACCCTATTTTCTGAACCCATACACACTCATACAGTTTGTGTTACGTAACGTTAAATGAGTATGAATATTTTAAAAACTTATCGAATGTTTAACGATGTTTTACACATAACGATGTGCTGGTAAAAACATTTTTATCAGGAAAAAAGATTACTCCCGTTTCGTTGTTTGGCCTTTAGATAAAATACTGAAGTACGTAAGAAAGAAAGAAAGGTGAAACAATACCTACTTTTTACCAGATGTCGCTTTGTTTGAGGTCGGTTATGTCCCGCTCCTGTTTGTATTAGCTGTCCCTATAGACTTGAATTACGTCTATTTTGTCCTAAAAAAATACAGATTACAATACGAATTTGGTTGACAAAAAAATTTATTACTGTTTATTTTCACACTTCGCATCAGAACATTTTTATAGGTATACAATCTCTGATGGATGAGTTAAACAAAAATGTGTAGATTTGGAACAAAATTTTATTAAAATTCTCTGCCTCAACGTAACCGGAAAATTTATTGTGTTTTTTAAGGTGTCTTTTAAATTTTTAATTAACGTAGCAAAGAGGAAAAGTTCTTTAAGCACGGGGGAAATTTTGTTAAAAGTGTGTTTTCTTTTCTTTCTCTTTTATATACTGTTATGTTTTATTATTAATATATAGATACGATGAGTTTCCTTTACCTAGGTGATCCCATGGGTGTTGTGTTACTAGCTATGCGCTGCGGCTGATGACTTAATAATTATACACGGTTACTGACTTATGAAGTTGTTAATAGTTGAAAAAAACTAGATATTAACTTTACGTACGATAGTTTCAGTTGGTAAATTTTAAACATATATATTACCTATTAAAACATCTATTAAAGTTATAAATTATACTTTTGACACTAGATTTGATGTATATGTTTTTCAAATAAATATAAAATAGGTATACCGGTGAACTGTGGCTGTAGGTAGATACATCAACCTTTGTCTAACTCCTCAATGATGGTATGTTATAAAAAAAAATATTTTTATAAAATTTGAACCGGAACGAGGTTCACAGGCTGAAAATTTAATAGTTTAGAACGAACGTATTTCAATGCCACGAATGTTTGAAATTGTAATAGAATAGCGACGTGACTTGACTCTTCATTAATTTGCTATATATAGCCTGGACGGAATTTCATGAGTTTTATGAGCAAGCGTATATAGGCGTAAAGTCTAAACGTTTATATTAAGAGAGTAAACGAACATGAAAAAGTTGAAAGTAATTAAATAAAATGCAGTTAGAGTAGTAAAAAAAAGTAGAAAATGCATTCGTGTGTTTCGGAGAAATTCAAGAAAAATCATCATTGAATATCCTTCTGCTGGGAACCCGTCTCTCTGAGATTATACTATATCTATATAGTATATTCTCAGAGAGCCCTAACATAGTATGTGTGGTGGCCTAACATGGCCACCACACATACTATGCCACATCTATAGATACTATGTTAGGCCACCACCACGCCGCTCTAGTATATACTTCGGGTTGGCATGACATGCCTTTGAGAAAATATAATTATCAATTATAGTAGGTTTCTCACTATGTTTTTTAACTGGTTAGGGGAGTGATAGTTAGGATATTATTAACACGCACATGATTGTGAACAGTCAGAGGAACCTTGGATTCGAGCTCAAGACCTCCAACTTGGGAGTCTAATGTTCATAGTACAACTAGGCTATCATTGCTTCCAAGGAACATGTTTCATTGTTAATCGACAATGAGCGTAGGTACCTACTTAAACCTTCCAAAAAATCCAGATGCCTAATGTAAAGCCATAATGGGCTTGACCTCTATTTATTCGATCCATTATCTGTAATTACTTCTACTTAATTTCATCAGCGTTCCATGCGGTCTAGCAATATTTACCCAGTCAGGAAATCGATAACAGCGACGTGGTGTATTTTTGCTACGATATTGAATATAAGCGAGGAGAGAGGAGACTAGATCTTGCCAGTATAATTTCGGAACTATTTCGACTTAAATCGAAAGGTTAAGGCTTTCGTTTTAAGTACACAGTCTCACAGTCATTAAATAAAAATACATGCATTATTTTTTTAAGATAAGATTGATACATGCAAATATCTTTATCACAGTCTATAACAGTCTGGAAATGTAACGCACGATTATGATTAATTAGTTTTTTTTTTATATAACTAAGGTGGCAAACACTAGCGTAGCCTATAGACGCTTGTGTAAAATTCCGTGTTCCCGACCCTGTAAAACGAAAGAGGAATAGGTAGTTGGGTTGGCAGTATAAGGGTGAAAGTCCCCCCACTGCCAACACAACGTTTCCTCGCGGAGCACAGCGACCTTACTCAACGTAAGGAACACAACACAGCTCAAAGCAGTCTTATTTCACTTCGATTTTCTGTAAGGCGGAGGTACTTCCCAAGTCAGGCATCAGTCAGGAATTATTCTCACCATGACCGGTAGGTCGGTAGGTAATTTACTATGAGAGGTATCTCATAGTAAATTAGAAAAATGTTACTCAATCTTTTCAATGTTTATATCAACCTCATAACATTAATTAAACGAAAGGATAAATTAATAATACTTGTATTTGCGCAATCTAATCTTGTTGATCTCAAGAGGAATTTGATGACTATTAGTAGAAACAACATCAATATTGAAACCAAAGTTAACGTTAACGATAATTAATTCCAATAAGGACAGTTATGTTCAAAGGAATTTTCATAGTAAACAACGAAGAGAGATTTTAGATCATGCCTACCTACCTGGAATGATTACCGTAACCAATAATTAATATCTCGCCCGTGGCATACTTATTCTAATACATATAATTCAACTTCTGAGGTTGGCAACAGGACCAACCCCAGTAATACCAACACTGACATGTCACTCACCGTTATGTCCAGGACGAATAAACGCAGACTGTCATGGTCGTGACGAATATCACGGATCCCATGGCCATGACTACAGAGCAAGTGAAGGCAAGTACAGTTTTAAGTCAGCACAAGTACAACATACCCTGCCACCTCCCCGGGTAAAAATAAGGTATGTTTGGAAATTCAAGGAAATATTTCAAAGAAGATTGACAAATTTCAAAGGTGCTCTCGGGTCAGATAAATTAATAGAGCCACAGTTAGAAGCTTAATCAACTGGCTAATTGAAATTCACGTCACTAGTTTCAACATAATTTTGTAGATATTCAAATTAATCTAGAACTAAGTACGACAACGCTTCGAGTTCATACCAAATGTCGGTGTAAAATGTTGTCGTATTTAATTATTTTGCTGAACAGCATAAAAAAAGTTGGTCTTGGTAAACCTTCTCTGTATGGACCCTCAATATAATATTCTATATTGGTTCAGGCGCTACCTTTGTCTAATTCAATTAACGTCGAATAATAGAGGGTGTTAAGCCTTTGTAAGATGACAGATGTCAAATAATATAGGTACCTATAGAACTTACATTATAATCATATTAACTGCGTCTCACTCTCATCAAAAATATTTTATTTGAGAATATATCCAAAATAATCCCGTGCCTTTTCTTAATGTTAAATTTTAATTGTAAGTATAAATTATAATCTGGTACATGCTTCTACGAATCCAACGACTTGATCTTTACAAAGTATCCTACCTACTTTGTAGGAAATATGTTATCAGCCGTACATACATACACTCACGCCTTTTTCCCATGAGGGTAAGCAGAAATTAAAGAACGCCACTTGCTACGATTCTTGCATACTTACTTCTTTATTTGTACATTATTTGTTTGCTTCGACCACATTCATACATCTTGTCATACACACACGCCGATTGCGAGTACTACGTACCTGACCTTTTTGAAGAACCCGTCAATCAAATAATTAGTATAATAAGTATTCTGTGGTCTAGTGGTTCGAGTATCGGACTGCTGATCATGATATGGGTTCGATTCTTACAAGACACAAAATATTTATGTGATGAACATAACAGTTTGTGTATGTCTAGCTATTTCTTATATATTATAAGTATGTTTAAAAAAAAATATATATAAGTATTATATCCATCGTCTAGAACCTATTATAAGTACAGTGATTAGTTTGGGCCTAGATAGTGTTGTATAAAATCTCCCAAAAATATAATTATTATATTATTATTAATGAGTAACCACAGTAATATAAGTAGGTAGGTACCTACCTAATAGGGTTAATCAAAGTCTGAGAGTACAAACTTAATTAAGAGTTATAATTACAACGAGAATATATTATTTAGTATTACGTTTGCTGTAGGGTTTTAATTGATATTAATGAAACTCGGTTATAAAATAAATCGTAGTGGGGCACTGATTTTTAAACATCATCTTCCGAGCAACCAAAAATCAGGATAATACCGATACCGATACAGGTTAGACTGGTTGTCAGGCTTTTTGGGCATCTGACTACCTCGAACGACTGTCATTAAGGTTCGTATGATAACTTGAACCGACGGCTTTACGTGATTTCTGAATCAAACGGGAATGGTCACCGGTCCGCGACTAGCGGAGCTTAAGAGAGGTAGAGTATAGTGAGAGTAATTCCACTCAAATTGTAGCTGCCCGACTGGGGAAGACTCCGCCTTGCAGAAAAACGATGTGAAATAACACTGCTTTGAGCTGGATTCAGTTCCTTACGGTGAGCAATGTTGCCAGTGCTCCGCGAAACGTTGTGTTGGCAGTAGGGGGGACTTTAACCCTTATACTACCGACCCAACTATTCCTATTTCATTTTACAAGGTCGGCAATGCGCAAGTGATATCCCTGGTTTTGCGAACGTCTATAGGCTACTGTAACCGCTTACCATCAGGTTAGCCGTATGCTTGAAGCTTAACCTTGCAGATCGGTTGATCAACGTAGTTATTGCTTAGCTACGTGTTCCTCGGCTGATTTTCAAACAATAGTTAATAGAAAAAAATATGAATATAATGTTTTATTGAACCTACAAGAAAGTACCAATACAAAGAATCGAGCACTCCCCAAATAAACTACCCAGTAGGTATCTTTTAAAAGATCTAGAACATTATGCTAACTATTCACTTTCCTAGAATATTATGTCGTCCGCGTGAAAGCATTGCAGTTAGAATTCAGGAAACGTCGTCCGCTCTTCATCTTCCGTGCAGTAGCATTTTAATCACGTTGGCATGCATTCAAAAGCAACGCTTTCCGACTAGGCCATTGTATGCCACGAACTTTAGTTTCCAAATTTGATTCTATTATTCACAAAATTACTCGGAACTGTCATCAGGTTAAATTAATTCGAGATGATGCGATGAGTTTAATTTAAAAGTTCGTCTAGTTAAGCTCGTGTTTCCCTTTGTAAAATTTAAAGGTTGGAGGTTTAGTATGGATAGTGCTCTTCAGAGTATGTTGTATATATTTAGAATTCTGGAACCATCATCCAGGGTATTTAAAAAAATCATCTCAAACCTTGTTGGGGTAGGCTTCCATCTCTAGCTAGATGCGGAGCTGAATATCAGTATTTTACACGAAGCGACTACCATCAGACTTCTGCAACCCAATTTCTGGGTAATACCGATATCCTGACGATAGACTGAGTGTTTGTCAAGCTTTTTGGGCTTCTGACTACGATTAACTGCTTAGTTCACTTTGGACCCTTTTTGGAGTTTGAACATGCGAAGCCAACTGACCAATTTCTACATCTCAATAAACGTTAGGCTAATAAACTTAATTTTAAGTTTTCAATTAAGGGACAATTTTGTTATTCTTGAACAACTTTGGTTTAATTTAATTTTCACTTTTCATTAACCTTAGGAAGTTCATAACGCTTTCTTGTTAGTTAATAGTTATTTAGTAGCCTGATATATAATTAACCTTTCATAAAATAACGTAATTAATTTTTTGGCACATAATAATTCACCTTAATAAAGGTCTTCGGAAGAAGGATTTGGACTAGCCCTGATATTTACGAGTAAATGTAATTTAATGTTTTAGTTGTGAGTCTGCCGGGAATAATTTAAATTAATTAAGAATACCTATTAGGTAGATAAGAGTAAGAAGAATTAGTTATTTAACAACTTAAGTAGTTTATGTAATAAATTCCATGTTATATAGAGAGACAAAAAATTAGCTGACCGATATTACGTTTAACACTCTCATTTCAAAACGTAAATTAGCTAAAAAACAGCTAGAGTTGGGTATTATCTCTAATGCCGCTTCAGTGTACGGCAAAAACTAATAATTTTTGGAACAAGGCTCTAAGAATCGAACAGTTATATACTCATAACAACTATGGTTTATTGATAAAAGACCGAGATTTATTTAACAAATGATATTAAGAAAATCAAAAATATTACACCGGTTAATAAACATAGTTGATGGCGTCTCCTTTTAAGCATGTAATGCTTGTGCCAAGAGGCGCCGCTTCTTCATACCTTGAAGGTGTAATATGGCTATTTTGCAAGAACAGAAAAGTACACAAAATAATCAAACATAACATTACTTTTTTTTATACATATTTAAGTTAATGTATACAATAATTGTAATGTATACAATATTCAAGTTAATGTATACAAAAATATATTATTATTTATTATTTTTTATTATTTCTAGACATTTAAAATAGATTTAAAAACCCTTTTACATATTATCAACATTTAATAATTAGATGGCGCCAGCATTTCCTAGCTGACCTCTGAGGGTCTGAAAAGAAACGCCGAAACTCAGAAAAAAAAACGAATTAAGTTTGAACATCATTGCGTAAACCTTTTAGGAGTCAAATTATGTATTAAAAATGGCCGTGACCCACAAAATTAACAATGTTATGGTTAAACTTATTGACTGAAAATATGATATTCATGGATTCCATTAGCGGTTCTCTCAATTTACTGATGTAGTACCTAAACTGAATTATTTGTGGATTGTATTCAGTTAAAGATTTTGTTTCAGAGTTATATGATTATTTAGAACCCGTCATGATTGTGGTGGATGTTAAGAATCTCATGGCCGTCACTATAGAAAGGGCAGGCAAGTGCAGTTTTTTATTCAATACGAGTCCGACATACCAATTTTCAATTTGTATAACTGTCTTTATTTTATAACAGGTCCAATTGAATGATATGGCGTTCACGTATGATTTTTTAAATGTGTTACGCATTTACGAATGCTAAGATTTTTTTATGTAGGCAATTAGTGTAAGCAAAAATTGCCCGCTAGCAAAATTTTTCTCAGTTGGTACACTCTGCATGTTTTATAACATGAAATTGCATGAAGTGTTAAACAGCGTGGACCCACCGTTAGGTGGTTTTATTTTGGAGATGCTCGAGGTAGATCTGGATTCCAATAGAGCCTTTTCTACATGACCTCACAAAGGTTGGTTAAAGTACTGTAGTCACCATGACCAATATATCAGATTTTACGACACTTTTAGAGAGAACACCCAAGACTATCCTGACAATTTTTAGTTTTAGTAATTTAAAAAAAAATATTTTGCAGTCCCTACACCCTAATGAACTCTAACTCCAAAAAACAATCCTAAAGTTTAATTATACTGTCGGTGTATGTAGATTTGTATCTGTAAAATATGTACCTACTAGAATGGGCCAACATTTTTTACCCATACAAACTGTCAGATCTATAAATCCAGCTGACAATACATTCCAATGGTGCCTCGTGGCAATAGGCGGTTTCCATTACAATGGTGCAATGCGGAGTTTAGCGCAAACTATTCATCTTCCCAGTTTCAGTACGTACCTGGTCTGGTTTTGTTGAGCAAAAAGTTAAAAGTGCTTAGTACTTAGTTTATAAAAGATGTTTTCAACTCACATGGTTCACACTTAAAAATACGGACCTATTAATTCTCGATTGCCTGTCGTTCTATCTTTATCTTTTATGACTCAAGATATATTTTACGCGGCTCAGGCGAGAATTATTCCGTGCATAATTCACATAACACAAGAATCAGTTCGCCTTTTATTTCTTATAAGACTATATGAGCACTGTTTACTCAATACGCAAAATATTTGCATAAATATGAGCAGTGTGCATACAAACACTAAGAATTATTCGTATAATAAGAATCACATTAAACCACAACAATAGAAATTTGCTTCAGCTTTAGTGATTATTACATTTTCCGGAAATCTAAGAAATGTTTATTGTTTGCTTTGCAAGGATGGTTTAAAACTTTAAAGAACAGACTTAATCAAAAGTAATATTAGCAATAGTAACTGTGAATTTATTTATTTTAATTTGTTGTGAAGATTAACTTAATAACTTTGCTTTTACATACATACATACCATCACGCCTGTGTTCCCCGAAGGGTTAGGCAGAGGTGTACTAATGTACACCCACATTTCGCCAGTATGTGTTATGTCCCATGTAATAGGGGGCGAGCCTATTGCCATTAACCGGGCACAAATCCAGACTCCGAGCTGCTACTGAGAATTTCATAGAAAAACCCAATAACACTTTGCTTTTAATATCTCAAAAACAACTTTAATCTTTTCAATCAAGAACAATGTTTGTGTAAGTATGAATTTAATATTATGATATCATTCACACAAACTAGTTTTGTAATTTGAACACAATTATTGTAATCATAAGTGAGACGGGTATCTTTGGAGGGAGGTCCTCCAGATCTTCTCCAGAACACTTAGATACTGTTTTGAAATGTGGAACAAATTTTGACATTTTTAATCCCATTGCTTTATAGCCAAAAACCGCACCATAGTTCCTTTGCTGTAGTCATCTAATCAGCAAGGGAATTCTATTGCGGTTTTTTATCTGTACGAATCCGACATATTCTGCATCCTTCCCAGGTGGCAGATGATCCATGACGATATTCCGCATTCCAAAAAAGGTACAGTTTATGATGTAATTGAATAAATACAAATATATTCAACTTTGATAGGTATTGAAGGGATTTATTTGAATTTCGAATACATTGTGTTGTAATTTTAATTAAAATTTAGTTTGGGATCCCATGATCCGTAAAAAGGGTTCTAATGACATAAAATTTTTGACTTTTTGAGTTCAATTTCCGCCTTAGGAAAGATAAAGATAATAGATCTTTCTAAGAAATTTTTGATACAGTACTTATACATATAAAAACTAAAGGAATGTTTCTTTGAGTAAAAGCTAACTTGAATATTTACTGTACCTACTTTCCCTCAGGGCACTTCGGTTTTCACCAGCCAATTATTCTGCCATATGTATTCAAGTGAATACAAAAAAACCACGCACTCGTAGTTCAGTATAATACCTAAGTTAAGTAAGTGTAGCTTATGTACATAGCTAGGTACACACATAATATACACAGTGATTGATCTTTGACAATGTTCAGACCCTTACACCTTCGTTGTGTAAAAGTGGAATCACTCTACTGTATTACACGGCACATTTTCATGAAAATCTTGAATACAAAAGCTGTTACGTGACGCTATAGAAAAAAATAAAGCACCCATTTTACTTATCCAACACATTTTTGCTCGGTTAGACGGCACGCACGCGGCAACGGGTCGTTTTGCAATGTACCGAGTCCGGTGACCGTGTTAGTTTGAATGTGCGAACATGCATATACGCCTCATTTATTTTAATTAAGTCTTGACAATTATTGTGCTACACAATATTTACGTTGCAAACTGAGGATGATTGAGTATAGTTGCGTTGCATTATTCTATTAAATAGGTATCTCCTCTGTATCATAAAGTATACAATCTTATTTTTGAATTATCTTAAAAAAGTTGCCTTTCCATTCATAATTATAAACAATTTTTACTATGCGACCAGCCATGAAATCAGGAAAAAAGTATTATGTGACTGTTTGTTATATAGGTAGGTATTATTCTGTCTGATTTTTGCTGATTTATATTGTAAAACCTTTTATTGTAGAGCTAGTGTAAATGGAGTGTAGTAATGTATCTAAAGAATATACACAGAAAAATAATATTACCTCGACAATTTTTTAAAGTGGTCCTATAGTAGAATTTTTCTGCTATCTATAGGCCGTACAATTATTATTTTCTTACTTCCGTGCGGGGATTGAACTCGACGACCTCTAGCGTAATAGCCGATTGCCCGACCACTGCGCCAAGTTATATTTCAAAGTACGTTTTAATGCATACAGGTATTGCGAATGAGTGATATTTTTCGATACTGGATAAATCAATATTGATGTTAAAGTCCAAAATTATTTAATTTCATGTAAATATATAAATATTGTTATTTGTAATAAGATATCGATATAATTGTTATCCTTAGCTAAGACGGAGTTCACAAAATATTCGATTCGATTTAGCTAGAAAATTAAATTACCTATTGCACATAATAATGCTACGAATATAGTGGCTGTATGGATATAGAAACTATATTTTAATATTATTAATTAATTTAAGTTATAGGTTTATCATGGTTTCCTAACACACAGCACCTATGCAAGTGTAAAAGATCATCGATACTATCTTTTTGTATTGTTTTGGCATTTTCCATGCTATTTGAAAAAATCTACGTTATCAAAAAAAAACGGCAAAATGTGTGATCTGTAGTATCAAAATATTGATATTAACCTATCGATACTAGTACCTACTTATCTATTTTAATAGGTATCGATATTTTATCAATATCGCTCATCCCCACTTTTTGAAACTCTCGCCCACCATCTTTTAAATTATTTTGGCAATAAGAAGCTATAATAAATATTTATTTAATTAATCACTGAAAGCTCCTTAACTGTTAACGATCCGTGTTCAGGTAATTTTCATGTTTTAACAACATAATGAAAAAACTTTGCGAGTTAGCTGGTTGCGTAGGTACGCGCACAAAGTTGATCCTTATAAAAGAGTTTGTACAAGCCCGAGAAACTTGTATTGAACAAAATATTATCCTTATAATCTATACTAAGTTTATGTATAGTAAAATTTTAAGTCAAAAGGTGGTAATATCTACCTACTTAGTTATATTATAGGTTACACTTGTGTAATTAAAGTAACCAATCCTAAATAAATCTAAATAAATAATATTTGGGGCATTTATACAGCACGATCTAGACCCCAAACTAAGCAGAGCCCGTACGATGGTCTAGTACCAGACAATTGATATAAAACATATACTTTTTTAACGTGATACCGCACGGAGCTGCATTAACTTTACGTGTCTCGACTGCATTATTCTATAAAGGCCGAGGAGACTGTAGAGTACATCCGCATCAAGACCAAATTTACCTTGAGGGTCGAACAGTTGGAGTCTCGTCAGTGTGGATTTTAATTCCTTTGTGGTGAGAGTACCGACTGAATATCTGTCGAGGGATTTTGGCCAAAAGGGGTAGCGTTCCGGCGTTTCCGAGGCCGGCTACCGGACACCGCGCGACACACGACGCTGACTCTTCGTGTGAATTAGTGCTTAGTTTATTGTTTACCTATGTACATTATTTTAATTGTTATTGGTTTAAGTATTTTATTGTAGTATTTTATATTATATGGGCCTTGTATCCTGAATTAAGTAAATATCATATCATATCATTAGCTGCACATTAAGGCAAGCTTCTCATCGTAAAGCAACCCCATCAATGGCTCTATTAACTGACACGAACTCGCAGACAGCGTGTTTTAGACGCTGCCAAGCTGAGCATTAAGTATTAAAGCTCAGATTGAGGGATTAACATAGACTAGTTAACGTATATATCTAATGCCTTTGTTCAGCAGTAGTACTTCTTTGACTGATAATAATAATATGATGACGTATAAGCAGTGATAATTAAATGATAAGACCCTTGGACTGCCAGGTCATATAGATTTTAGTCCTTTGCGTGTTTAATTAATTATCATTAACCGCTTAAATAACGTCTAGAATCTAGTATGATCGTCCTAGTGTAGAATCTTGCATACCTGAAAATTTCTCGACTAGGAGTGTGTAGTCTCCCAATTCGTATTAGACCAGTGTGGTGAACTATTACGTATAGTTTCATATTAGTAATACATTTTGTAAAAATCTCTGCTACAGAACTCAATAAAGTTCTGAATTTGAATTAACCTTAACCCACTCATTCTCAGAGACCTGTGCCCAGCAGTGGGACAGTAAAATGGATTTATATTTATGATTGTATGTGTGTTCCAAATTTACTCGAACAATGCAAAGACACGCAAAATGTACATATCTTCGTTGTTCTCTCAATTTACTTTTCTGCCTTTATATTTCAATTACATTCTATTTCATGTAGGTACGTATCTATATCTGAGTTCCGTCCGAGTATTGACGGCTCGACGGCTAGCCTGTCGCTTGCAGACGGCACACAAACCTATTTAGCGGTAAATGTGAGAAAATGAACAACTAATATTCAGCCATTTTCGACCTTAATATGCAATATTGGCCCACTTCGTAGTAAAGTACCATGTTATCCAAAAATTTAATTTGTGTGAAATGACACGTCGATTACGAAACCAACTATAATGGGTCTACAAGAATTTATTAAAATGAGATCGTTCACAGATAAAGTAACCTTCAAACGACACGATTAGACTCCCAATATCAATAAATTCAATAACCGTAGTAATTTCTTTTTAGATTTTACCGAAATATGAAAACTTAACCTTACGTTAATCTTTGCAGGTTTCTTATAGTCTGGTTAATATAAAAAGTCTACCAATATTCAATTAATTGAGAAGTTAAGCCTTAGTACTTTTGTGTTTCAATATTGTATAAATTTAGGGCTTATTTTGAAGTTATTACTGATCGGGTTCATTACCCAATTATTAAGAACGTAAAACTAATATGAATGTGAAAAATAAAATTAGCCCAAGGGGAAACCTTCAAAAGGCTACCGGTCTACGGGGGTTAGACCGGGGAGTGTGGGATTCTTACCCACTCAAACCACCCCGGTGGCCACGTCCTCTTAATAGACCACCCCAGAACCCACCTGTGCACCGCCTATTAAGGCACATCCCTGGGGAGACTGTAAATGGGTCTCCCCTGAATCTGTCCCTGTGTACGGCAGCACGTGACCACTGTGCTACCGTCTTCTCTGGGATCGCATGATGATGGGAGAACAGAGTCCCCTTTCTGAACGCCCGCGACCCCAAGAAAACTTTTAGTACCTAGGTCAGAATCTTGAAGATTGAGGTTGAACGCATTTATTTCAGAATAATAGTGTACAGTAAGTACACAGTAGGTTAGATAACACAGATTTCATCATAAAAAATAAATAGCCACAGAGCATTGTTTCTGGACAATTGTATTGTTGAGGTACATATAGGTACACACAGCCATAAAATGGCTTCACGGTCGTTATTGTGGTTTTGTTATGTAACAAAAAAATATTAAAATGAGTAAGTATACCATTTCACTAGAAATTACAAAGCGAAAGGAGGTATACCTATTCCTGACAGTTCAGAAATAAAGTTTGCGTCGTGTTTCGGATTTAATGTGTCTAAAAATTTTATTTATTTTAATGTTAATAAATTCATACTTACCACAATTGCTGGGTTATTTAATACAATTTATCAAGTCTGCATACGTTTAGTGGTTTCGTAGTAGGTGCAATTACTAAAATAATATGTACGTTGTGGTCCCCACCTAAATTGTTTGCAAGATTTATGCTATTCGATGCGGCCAGCACTCGGCACCCTTCGCTTTGCTTATAATGAGATTTGGTATATTAAGTGATAAATGGAAAACGTATAAGCGGCCTTAGCTTTCAAAAGCTTAGTATTAAAGCAAATACAAGACATTAATATTTGCTAACGTGGTTGTTATGCCTATTAAAGACGATCTAGCACTAACAATAAATAAATATTTGGGACATTTTACACAACACTATCTAGTCCCAAACTAAGCTAGCTTTTACTATGAGTACTAGACAATAGATATGATCCTACTAATATTATAAATCTGAAAGTTTGTGAGGTTGGACGGATGTATGTTTGTTACTCTTTCCCGTTAAAACTACTGAACGAATTTTGATGACAGTTTACAGTATTATTATTTATACATCAGGATAACATATAGGCGTCAGGATATAGTCGCGACATATATGCATCAGGATAGCATATTTATAACGATTTTGAGTTAATTAGCCAAATTACAACGATAATTAAAAGTAACTTTTCCACGCGGACGAAGTCGCGAGCAGAAGCTGGTACTTATATGCTTTTATTTATAAATACATATTTAATACAGATATACCCAGACATACACACTTATGGTCATCACTTAAATACATATATCATACTTAGCCGACATGTAGTTACTCAGCTTTTACTCAACAACAGAAATTAAGGGATCTCGTGTCATCGGCCAATGCTCGATACTGATTGACTAAGTTTTTGCTGACCGTAATCTGAGTCAAGCTGAGTAATATAATATACATACAGTTGGTGGTTGGTCCATGTCATTGGATATCATTGTCAAACCTGGATTTGTGTTGGTGCCTCATATCAATTTTCTCCACGCGGTCTTCTTGCGTAAGTCTTTCAAAGGATAGGATATTTTCCTCACGCAATAAATGCGGGGATTATCCAAAAAAGTAATATATCATTTCACTGTAGCTCTGGCTACTTCGAACTACACATTATATACATACAAACACAAGTCTTTTTTTTTCATAAGAATAGGTATAAACTAGAGAACAGCAGTTGCAACAATTCTTGTATGCTCGCCCACGTTCAAATGCATCTTAAAATACAAATACATTCTACATACTCTTTAAAAAGTAATAAATAAATGTAGCAAACTGTAGCAGAAAGCAAGTAAAGCGGGTTTAAAAGAACGGTACCCCTAGAAAAATATACTTATCTCGCGCATATTAAATTATTGAGAAGACCGGGTGTTTTATAACTTTCACCGTTCGACGGAGTACATCAACTACTTCACGACACTACTTCCTGTAAATCTGGTGATATAAGTACGAGAACTAGTTTATCAATCAGCTCATTCACGTAAACCACCGCAAGGTTTGTCTCCCCGTTTGGTAGTAGCGAGTGTGACATCCAGCCCCAATCCCCCGACTATAGAGCAGGGAAAGGAAAATACGGTTTGAATCGTTACCAGTATGACATACACGACAACGATACATATACATGAGGATATTTTGCAGTCAAAACACATATAATTCTCTGATAAGACTAAACCTTGAGCAATTTAAATGCACTTACACCAACACCGTACCTATTTTAGTTAGTACACAAACAGTTTAGTACCATAGGTGCAGTCCATCAGTCTATTTGTCTGTTAAATATGAAATAACTAGTGCAATATTAACTCTGTGGACCAGCGCTCTGTCACGTACATTTTAATCCCTCGAGAACCATTTGCGTTCAATAACCGTATTGATGACTGAATTATATATGACCGACAGCATAGTATCTACCTAGTTTATTATAAAAAACGATTAAATTACATACCATCACGGCTGTATCTCCAAAAGGTTTAGGCAGAGGTGTGTGTGCTGAACACTCACAGATTGCCGGTATGTTTAGGTTCTATGTAACGATTGTCATAATTATGTGTTCATATAACAGTCGGGACAAATGACTTATAGTTTTCTTCGAAGTACAAAAGGGTTTCGATAGGTTAAGGATGGTCCCCCATGGATAGCCTCCATAGATTGACCGCAACAAGTGCACTTTAGGCTCGAGCCCCCTCAATGCCGTTTCAAGGAAGAGTTTGACATAAACATACGTGTTAAAGTGGAGGAAAGAAAGGTCTCAGTGAGACTGGAAGATCAAGGTAAAGATGTATACGCCTGCTAAAGTCTGGACCCCAGGCTTTAAAAGTCACAAAGTGGAATACCAAGCGGTTTTAGTTAGTAAGATTCCGATATAATCCTCCACTGTCCTGGGCGATTCCCCACAGTTTAGTAAATGTTTGTTGTTAAATGTGTTTTTAGGGTTCTGTACCCAAAGGGTAAAAACGTCCCTGTTAGGTACTAAGACATCGCTGTCCGTCAGTTTGTCTGTCACCAGGCTGTATCTCATGAACCGTGATAGCTAGACAATTGAAATTTTCAAAGAAATGATGTATTCTATTGCCCCTATAACAACAAACACTAAAATCTGAATAGAATAAATATTTAAGCGGCTCTGTAATTTGTACAGAACCCTTCGAGTGCGATTCCGACTCGCACTTGGCCGGTGTTTTTGTTAATCATTCGTTACTTACACGCAAACATTTTTCATCAAAGTTACGTTACGCAAAATTTATAACCATGGAACTATGAGAAATTATCAACACGGATATACCTACTTATGCCTTTCCAAAGATGACCAAAAAAAAACTTGAGAGGTGTCAAGGGACACCCGGATGGAACGAAGTTCCTTTCATTTAAATTTAATAATTAAAAACAAAAAAACCTGTATACACTCAACAATTCACAACGCGCTAAATTCAAATATTGTCATTCACTCAATAATTCGAAATTCAAATATTGTTGACAAGCAAAAAGTGTCGTGACAACTTTTCGTAAGATTTTTTTCCGTCTAGCCCTCTTTCACAACGCGCGATAAGGAACTTCGTTCCAATAAATATATCAAATTCTTGTTACCATAATATCTTACGTTAATACTCCGATATAACCTTTAGAAGTTTTATTTTCTCAACATACCTAAATTTGATTTGATAGAGGCGGCCCGGGTCCTAACGGTCACTTAATTTTCAGAAAAGTATAGAAATATTATCTTTGAAGAGCCCTTTTTTATAACTCATGTTAAGCCCATTTTATTAAGGTGACAGGTCCTTTAGAAAGTAGTAAATAAACTGTTTGGGGTCTGGTTTACTTTTGATGTTTAATAGCAGGTACGGTAATATAGGTATACGAAAGTACTTTGAACTATCGTACATTTCTGCTATAATTTCCGGTAAAAATAGAACGCCTTATTTCTTTCAATGGATTTTGGAACAATTTGCTGTCTCATGTTTCTTGAGGATTATGGAATCAGGCCCATGATACCGTAACACATATTTAAGAAATATTGAAATGTCAGATTATGATAATCTAGCAGAATATCCAGCTTCTGCAAGCGATCGACTGTGGCTAATTTGCAAATCGTGTAATCGCTTCTGATTCCAACGTCACTGAAAGGACGGCTTAGTTGAGTCGGGAATTGGTGTATCCAAATATCCGCTACAGTTGTCGATTTAATATACCATCACACAGAAATCCACCTATACTATATTCGAGTAAGTCATTTGTAATTAATTCAATATGTAATTCTTAACCGTCTCATTAGCCTAGTGGTCTAAAGCGCGACTGTTACTCTAGAGGTCCTGAAATCTATTTTCAGGTCGAGCAAAGTGTTATTGTGATAATTTTCTTTAAAATACGAATTAAGAATTTTCTATTAAAAAAAACTTTATAACACTTCGACTTGGGAATCGAATATAGAGCCGCACGACGCTTGCGACCCTTGCGACTTGTCAACGATTGTGGAGCCATCATTGTGTAGTCAACTCATCTCATTTCAAACATTGCCCTATATTGTGACACTCACATTTGATATTATTATGTGTGGAGTTTAAAAGAGACCGTGAATCGTGTTCGTTTCGGTATTTCTTCTCAGAGGTTGTCAGTTAGGAAATGCCTTCTAGCATAAAAAAAATCAAAACATTGACTTGTAAAAGTGTCTTTAAAAGATCTATTTACAGAAAATAAATACCATTTCATTTCATCATATCATTTCATCTCAGCCATTGTATATTGTATATATTGTCATGTACTTACGTACTACTTTCTGGTTGCATAAGGGGAAGTCAAAGACTTAATGGGAAAACAAAGTAAGCCATTGAAGTAAAGTTGAAAACATTTTACCGTACAAGAAAGCCAGGAACAGTGGAATTAGTATGTTCGAACCGATTTTGATATTTTGCAAACCATTCAGCACTAAGTAAAATGAATGTTGGCTACCAGCCAAATCCTCAGTTGAGAGTTGAAAATTAGATTTAAGTGTAACATGCGGGTTCTCTACGACGTGCGAAACATCTTAGTTAAAATTTTTGTTATTGCGAATACATTAGATAAAAGGCTAGTGTCTAATCCTAACGTATGACTTTTTTAAAAATAAAAAGAAGAAAAAAGGTGCATACAAGGATTTTTTCCTGCATCATGGGTCCCATCACTCTCAAACACGGAAATATTTGATCCGTGTGAGGATCGAAATTACAACCCGTGGGCCGATCGCTCAGCCACTACCCACGCCAAAGGTTTCGACTACGAAGTCTCATGTATGATGTTAAGTTAGTGCGAAATACAATATGTCAAAACATTTTATATCAAAAGCTTAGTTACTATCTAAGCGTTGATTACTTGGAAGTCACAATAGTGCGAGATCAAAATAGCGTGGAACACGTTTTGTTGAAGAAGTTTACATCTAAAGTTTACTAAGCTGACTGTTTCTTCACTATTAGTAGATAGTTTGATGTAAGTATTGCACTGTCTAGATAAAAGCGGCAATGTGTAAGATTGTTTAGATGGCGCGTAACACGTGCGTAAAATTTCGCTTAAGCGATGCATCCGGATGGAATATGTCTATTGGCTACTGTAAGGTGAAAATGGCAGTTTTTAATCAATCACAATATAATATGCTCTTGGCTAAGTAATAACGACACTAAACAATCGATCTGCGCTTGCCGCGGTCGTTCTACTGATAGGTAACCGTTCTTACTAATCGAGATTCCTCAGCAAGCACGTAGAGCCGTTGGCTTTCATACATGTACGTACAACTATGATATTTGTTAGTGGTATTCGGAAGCCAGTCTATCTTTGGAATATAGGTTTTTAAAGTATTGATATTTCAGCCGCATCTGGAAAGCTTGGAAGCTTAATAGTTGAGCAAATAGTTGGGAAAAGGCTTTAAAAAACGTATAATTAAGTAACGAATACAAAGTAGACTCCAAACAAATATCCGTGAAACACACATAGATTTGTCTTGGTGGGAATTGAACCCACAACATCCGGCACATCACAATTATTATGATTAACATTTGAAAATTGTTTTGGATCTGCTACGAGTTACAAATATGTATGGATTCCAATGGCAGCGATGGTATTTCACCAAAGCCCGTATTTCGCGTCGTGTAGACAAAGCCTTAGATATCACCGATCGCCATTTTTTCATATTAACCACCATTATTAAGTACATGTTCAAATTATTTTCTAAATAATATCCCAGAATGTCGTCTACAGAAGCCATTAGACATCCTGTAATGGACTCAGTCGTTCTTCATTTTTCTCCACAAATGTGACATTGGGTGCTTATTCTGTATTCGTAAAATTAAATGAAGTCATTTATCAGCTGCCTTGTGGGTTTCGGTTTGAACATAGTTACTGTACTTAAATTTCACATCATTCTTGCATGTAAGGAATAACTGAACAAAGTATATTACGCTATTTGGCTCCGTTTAACTATATATGTCTAGGTACCTACTATTATAAATAAAAAATAATATTTCAAATAATTTATTGACTCGATATCTAAGAATTGTGTACCTTTTGATCTCTATCGCAAAAAAAAACCATTCTATTCTTATATTCTTATTCGATTCTTATATTATTGTATTCTTACAAATGTATTTGTGTACGGTTTTTACTAATTATTTTTTATTTTTTTTATTTTTGTACTAATTAGTCAGCAAAGTGTTATTGTGTTTTCTATAAAATTCTTAGTAGCAGCTCGATGGCTGGATTTGTGCCCGGTTAATGGCAATATGCTCGCTGAACATATCGGCGATCAGTACCTAGTGTACACCTCTGCCTAACCCTTCGGGGAATACAGTTTGTGATGGTATTTGCACTTATTTGATTGTTACAAGCATTAGAATCGGTGTTTATGCCTTGAGAACATTGCAATTCATGTTCACTATAATTTAGGTAATTAAAAAGTCTGTAATCAAAATTGGAAGTAAGTATTCCTCTTTCGGAACCATTTTTTTTCAGAACCTATGGTTCGAGTACAGACGCCAGCAGGTCAAGCTATCCAAAACTGTCAAATTTTCACAATTGAAAATGAACCTTATAGTTTGGTATTAAAGTTGAAAATCTATCAACGAAATTTGACAGATTGTGGTAGCTTAATGTGCTGGCCTCTGTACCTAAGAAGTGGAACAGCTTAGGTGCTCAAACCGTAGGTGCTGAAAAAATAGGTGCCGAAAGAAGAATCCTACTCCCAAAATTGGTTAAAATGCGACAACTTAGGAAATAAACTTAAGGAAAACGTAACTACATACCCACGACAACCGAAATAATAACCAGTTTTACAAAAAATGTTTGATACCAATACAACAATAAGATCATTATTTCTAGTAGGTATTACTGCTGGTATTAGGCTAGTATTGCGATGCCTCCCTAATAGATGTATCTTAAATAAATTAGTGTATATTTATATTTTTAACCGACTTTAAAAAAAGGAGGTATGTATGGTTGTATGTTTGTCCGCGATATCTCGCGTTTGGCAGGACCGATTTTGATGCGGTTTTTAGAAAAGTATTTTTTATATTCTGGAGAAGGTGTTTGGTATACATTAATGGATGCCCCGTGACGTCATCCACGTGGATTCGTTATAAAGCGATTTTTATACACACAATGCTTTAAATCGGTTCTCTTTTCCTAAAAAGTTATGTATTCAAATAAATTATTACCGTTTAGATTACCTAAATACGTATTAAGATTATTATTTAGAAGCAGTATTTTTCTACTGCTCCTAAAATTCATTTTCTGTAAGTATTTTATATTAATCTGTTTGAGGTTAATAATAAAATTCAAACAAACGATTATGTCGAAACAATCGAGGGACCGCCCTGTGACTCGATCCAATTTCTACCTGAAATTAAGCGTAAATGTTAGGTCAGAAAAGCCTATCCTCTAGTTTTGGTACCAATCCAATGGCAATTGTTTGTTACATCGGTTCATCCGGTTTTCTCTGAATTATACCAGTATAATAGTAAGTCTGTGTAACTAAAATTTAGGTTGTAACAGTTTATGAATATAGGTACTTTAAGTAAGTCAACTAACTTTCAAAATAATTATTTGAATTTTCTACCTCGGAAAAGTTCAGTTGAACAAACAATCTTAAATTCGGTAAGTAAAATTATTAGGCATTCTAAGTTCGAAGTCAGCACGTGATTTTTTTTACTCAACAGTTAAAACATTATCAATCGCGCCTGTAGTCCACGAAGGGTTAGACAATCTAGTAAAATGCCTATTATCATTCAGAATTAATTTCATTTATCTTATATTCCAACTCTTAAAAGAACATGCATATACAGAGCCCGCTGATAAAAACTAAGCTGTTTTGTAGATTAATGCGCGAAAATGTCCTTACCGTTGTAGGTCTTAAAATCACGCCAGTTTCATAGAAATGGCGTTTTTGCCGAAATTTCATTGTCAAAGTCTCAAATTAAGATAAAAAAATAAGCCTAAGGGCTGTTATCTCGGTGCGTACAGTACCCGCGTCCGTGTAAAAGGATTCCTCTCAACCGAGGACCCCAGTCTCCCAGTTAATACTTCAGTTTGGCGCGAGATCCCACCGGGAGCGAACGTGATCCCAATTCATATCAAACACGTATTTGTGTATCGGGAATCTATTGAAGTTCCAACTTTAAATAATATTTCATAATCCTTTGATACTTTAACTTTATTTTGCACACTCATTTGCATGTTACTAAAAGTAAGTTGAATAATGGATATGCTCGTGTTGGTGTTGAGTGTTTTGTTTATAGCGGGTAAGTAATTATAGAGTTATTATTTTAGTAGATATTATCATTAAGACTACTTAATTTATGTACCTATCCGAAAAGTTATTCGCAGTAGTTGCAGTTTACATGAGTCATCATTATTTTATGAAATTACTCGTAGTAATTGAGTATTTTAAATATTATGAAGAAATAGATACGTAGGGACATTGATGCGCTCATTGAAAACATTAAACCGTAAGTTATTTATTTATTTAGTAAGTACTTGTTTAAAAAAAATGTGATTAATCTTTTCCCAAAATTTACTTATACATAAGTATTATTATTTGTCACGTTTCTCTAATACAAGGGTCCACAAAACCCTTGTACTAAGGAAACCTTGAAATTAAAAAAAAACAGTAACGCCTACAAAGTGTTATTTAAATTTCAACCCATATTTATTAGGGTAAAATGTTCAGATTCTTTTATAAATTAATATATTTTCCCCAATGTTAAAAAATACCTAGGTAGGTACTGTAAGGACCGTATGTGTGGAGTGAAAATGAAACTCTTGGTTTGGAAGTACCTACTTGAGAACTGTATGCTTCAAAAGTCAAGGGAAATCTGACACAACCATCAATCACTTTTTACTAGACATTCTACTTTTAAAAATTCAAAGGATTACTTCTTCTTAAAACCAGCCAGTCATACGCTGACTCCTTGTAGCGATCTCTACAGTACTATCACATCATAAACATACCGGTGAACTGTGGGTGTACTTTAGTACACCTCTGCCTAACCGTTTGAAAAATATAGGCGTTATGGTATGTTTTGGTCGTTCAAAACGGGTAAAGAAACATTGTGACCCGCACTAAGCCAACGTGGTGGACTACAGCCAAATCCCTCTCATTTTAAGAGTAGTCCCAAACCCTAAAGAAATATTTAATGGGTTGATGACGATGACTATATCTTAAGCCTGCTACAGGTAGGTATGTACCTAAATAACAGTAACAACAATTACAGTGTTATATGGCATACCTACATTTATTTTGTGTATAACATTGGGGTGTAATATAATGTATACTCTAAGGGGCTCGTGGCTAAGTAATAAATAAGCTGATCAACCGATCTGCAAGGTTAAGCTGCGCTAGTCACGGTCACTCTGTGGATGGGTGATCATTCTTAACACATCGAGTGCCACGGAGAGCGCGTAAAGCCGTCGGTCCCACCTATGACAATCGTTAGTAGCCCAAAAAGCCTGAAAACTAGTCCATCCCCAGGGTATCGCTACCCAGAAATTAGGTTGCGGAGGTCTGATGGCAGTCGCTTCGTGTAAAATACTGATATTCAGCCGCAGTTAGACTGGAACCCGACCCCAACATAGTTGGGCAAAGGCTCGGAGAAAGAAGACATGATTGTATTAAAAAAAAAAGAAAAACAAATTACATAATAATTATTATTAGTAATTAATTAATTAATAATTATTTATTTTATTTTATTCTTAAAAATTAAGCCCCAAAATTTATTTTTTCATTTATATATTTTTTTATTTATTAATTGGTTCTGGCCTTTTCCGGACGGTATCGACTTCTGCTTCTAGGCAAGTAGATCCGTCTGACTGCTGATGAGTGTCAGCGGTGACAGCTGCAACCCAATTACTCAATTGCCTAAGATTTAACAGGTTTTCAGCCTCAGGCTTCTGAATAATTACGGTCACAAACCACGTTAAGCCATCGCCGGTCCCAATTTTTGCTTTCAGTCCCAGTTGCCTAACCATTACCTAACCTATCATCAGGCAAGGTTCGATAGATTAACGTGTGTTTTCCAAGGCAGGTAGGCACGTTTTCCAATTTGTAGACTGACCACGGGGAGCGATCGATCAACGTGCTGGCTATTTTCTTAGTGACGTATATAATCATACTAATATTAAAAAATGTGAAAGATTGGATGTTTGTTTGTTTGCTACTCAATCACCGGGATTAAAATATAGGCTAGGTACAGTCAACAAAAGAGTTTAGTATACAGGTAGTGAACGAAATCTGAATCTTTACACAGATTGTGATTTAAATAATTACCCGTCAAAGGATGTTTTTGATGTGTAGCAGCTTACAATACCTGGTCTGCGTTTTGACACATATAGCGTGATACATAATTACACAATCTTTAAAAAAACACGATGTTTAATTAGCTGCCTGTATACTTAACTCTTTTGTCGACCGTACATTTTATCCCAATTTGATGTGGGAATTTCCCATAAATCTGAGGGATTTGAATGAAATTTCGTACACTTATAATAATATATGACCGGAAATAACAAACAGGCTACATTTTATCTCAGAATTGTGTGGAATTTCCCAGAAAACTGATATAGGAGACCTACTTACGGGATTAGAATGGAATTTCATACACACATAGTATGTGACCGGAAATATCAAAATCCCCACATCATTTTCCCAAAATGATGTGGGAATTTCCCAGAAATCTTATGTAGGAGACCTACTTACGGGATTTGAATGAAATATTATAAACATTTATAGTATGTGACCGGGAATAACAAATAGGCTACATTTTATCCCAATTCTAAGTAGCAATTTCCAAGATAACTGATATATAGGAGACTTAAGGAATTTGCATGAAATTTCGTACACAATTAGTATGTGACCTGGAATAACATATAGGCTACTTTTTATCCCAGAGAAAAGTGGGAATATCCCGGTAATCCCGAAAAACTGATATAGGTGAACTACTTACAGGATTTGAATGAAATTTACAGAAACTATTAGTGTACAAAGGTACACTAATAGTTTGTGAATAGCGCTAGCATATTGAATACTTCCAATCTCAGAAAAAAGCGGGAATAACATTGAATTCTTCTTATCCCATGAAATAAATCTGACAAAAATTGTGTTACTAAGTCTACGCGTACGAAGTCGCGTGTAAAAGCTAGTATCAATATAACGCAATAAAATCTGTAATAAAATCTGCAAAACTTATTACCAATGCCTCTGGGAGCTGTTTGATTTCCATCTTCTTCCATCACAGTACACCACTGGTGATCCGATTAGTTTATAGGTAGGTAAACAGAAGAATACTACCCACGAATTATTGTGGGCTGTCATATTCACTGAATTTTAAACTTCTTCTAACTGCGGACAGCCTTGATCCTTGAAAATAAAGATTTCGTTAGCTATTTTAATTTATGTTGATATTTGTAGCTAGTCGATGATGTTATTCTATAAATGGACAGTTGACATTGATGATGATTATAAAATCCATAATTTCAATTATAAATAGATCTGTAACTATAGAACTATAGTAGAATATAAAGCGAAAAGTATATATTAGCGACAAAATAATGACGTTATTTAAGTTTGCTTTGTTTATGAATCTTATCGGTCTCTCAAATAGTGAATTAAAACATCGTAAAGTAGTTTTCTTCACGATGAAAACGTTCTCACAGTGCTGTGAGGACGTTTCAGTGTGGTACATACTTCAGAACCCTTCTTAATGTGAAAGGAAACGCATGCCTAGCTGCAGATGGTAAATTGATTGAGTGAGAATATAATAAAAGATCTTATACTTACACAAACGGGTAGAGGCACATTCCACATTCTGTTCTTGCAAGTGGCGTACTTGTTGCCGATCAGCGTGTTGTGACCGAGGCAAGAGAACCTGGCGAAATTCCCTCTCTGTCCAATCCGAACTCTGCCGTACAGTAATCGAGGGTACACACATGACTGTGATGTGGGACGGTAATACGAAAATTCTGCAAATAATAATAGTACAGTTTACAGTATAATATAAATTTGTGATTCAAAAGAAAATGTCGAGCTCTCGCACATGTTTAGTAGGTAGCTTAGGCTGAATAATAAGAGTTTGTTAGAATAAGGAAAAAGGGGGACAAGACAAGGGGGACTAGTTATATTATCATTAATTATAGATCTAGTGCGAGATCTATAATGGTTTTTTTCAACCTAGGACTGTAACTCCATCTACGCTGTTATTTCCATGAGGACGGAAGCTTGATGTCACGCGCGTTAAGAGCGTGCGTCCGGCTGATAAAATATATAAACCATATTTTTAATGTTTAGATAAATTCACATTATTGTATTTATGACAATAAATACTTAAGATCTGTTCGATGCTGGACAAAGCAAAAGGTAGGAAGGAAACTATGAAGGTATATTTATAGCAACAACATTACCCGTGTCCAATCTCGTAGGAATTTCCTACGTCGTTTATGGAAACTAGGTACTTTTTTCAAGTTCAAATTTTTTTAATCCAGAGGTTTTTTGTTATTAGGTCAGTCTGTCAATTTCTTCTTTTATGTATACGGGCCTGCCCTGTCTTCGTCGTCTGTCTTCCGACAGACAAAATAAAATCAACCCGAAGTAAAATCACTAGTATTTCTAATATAGATCACACAACATTATCCAAGAAATATCTAGCCTGGCTTAAAAATCACCCAAATGGCAGCCAAACTCACCAGACAAAGTTATGCCAAGCGACTGAAAAGGAAGGACATACTACAACTACATACAACAAACAATAGCCTCCCGAGTAGATGCCTTCACTGGAAAACACACTCTACTCGTCAGCATAACAAACAACACATCTGTTTATAGTAATTGGACTGACTACTGGAATTGGACTAGTGGAATATTTTCTGAGCAAATTCCCAACATTAAGAGGGGACTCTAGTGGGCATTTCTCCATACAAACGTATTCTGCTGTTTTCTTCATGGATAATGTCTCTAGAGCTATGATTTTTTGGGAAAAAATCAAGGCCTACCTAATACGTGCCCCTATTCCTTTCTTCCAAAACAAAATCACTAAAAGAAATATGAGCATCCAAAAACTCGAAAAAAATGCCCGTTTTTACCGTCATGTTCAGACGACTATCAGACAAAATAATCCCCACTAATATTATAAATGCGAAAGTAACTCTGTCTGTCCGTCTGTCTGTTACGCTTTCATGCCTAAGGCGTTGAACCGATCTTGATGGTATTTGGTACAAAAATAGAGAAGGATATAGGCTACCGTTTGTCTCAAAAAGCCCTTTGGAATGCGGGTGAATCCGTAGGCGGCTGCTGGGGCCATACCACAACGTGTTAATGCGATCATTTTCAGGTTGTGAGAAAGGGATAATGCTATATAGTTTATAGAGCGACGTCCCTCTCTCTCAATCGGAAAACGATCGCAATAATAGGTGGTGGTACGGCCTCTGGTTCTAGATAAAGCACGAGTTCGGAACTCAGCTAAGATGGGTTGCAGCGAATGGATACCCTATTTCAGCTTAGAGTAGACAATTAAGACGCTGAGTACGTTATATTAGTAGATAGCTATACGTATAGTTTTAATGACGTCACTAATCGAATGATGTTGTGTGAGTTGGACATTTCGGAAATAGATAATTGTTTTTAATTTAGTTTTTCGCGGTATTTATAATTCCATTGCTGGAATTATAAATACCGCGAACTTCATAATTTCGCAAAGCAGACGATGATTATTCAAAGTTTGTACTTTTCAGGCAAATATACCAAGGTACCTTTAATCTTTCAATTTTGTAATTTTTCATCTCTTTTATATTAAAAGAAAAACCTTGTGAAGGTTATTATCCTTTTTAAATAAGTAATGTGTTTATTGTATGGTATCGAACACCATAATTATGTAACTGGAATCTATCTCGTGGAGGCATAATTATGACACTATTGCCATAATTATGCCTCCACGAGACAGGCTCGATCTAGTGTGGAGGTCATAAGTTAATTTAATTACGTATAAGTTCCTAAATCTTAATTGTCTAATAACACCTGTATTAAATTTAATTGTAATTCCTTAATTGTAATTCATTGTGTTAAATAAATAAAAATAAAAAAATGTACATTTTTTTATGGTTAATAAACATTATTCTATTATATTTAACGCTGCACTAAGTCCTACCAGTGTTTAACTAACTAATTTCCAATTTAAGTCTGCCATAATCTTCAGTTAAAGTTGACACCGTTAATTTGAACAAAAATTGAAATTTTAGTCATGAACTCTATACACCTGAAAATAAAAGGCAGAGGGAGGCAATCTCCATAAATTTACATTTGTCAGCTACCTTGGAATTTGTGCGCCATCGTTGTTATTTGTTCTCATTGCCAGGTTGCAAAGAAAAAAAGTTGACAGTTCAATTAAGTTATTTTCATCTCATTTGGCCTCTTTGGATATTATTTGGCTCCTGTAGGTACAATAGTTTTTTAATTTTTTTTTCGATAGACATAAGTTTGCTTCAACAAAGCCACTTTTAGTAAGTAATTTATAGTCCTTGTAGGTTTGTACCAATAAAAAAGTATCAACAATAATAAGGAAAATCTCTATATAGAAGATATATTTTTATCAACCCACGACACAAAGTTGTATTCTTTAGTTAGATATTACGTTAAATATTTATATACTTAGCTGAAGAGCTATAAAAAGATATATTATTATACTGCCTCATTGATTAGTCTAGCATCACAAGCGCGATAGGTAGGTTCGATACCCAGGTTGAGCAATTGTTATTAGGATTTCTATGAAATTCTTAGTAACAGCTCGAAGTCTGGAATTGTACTCGGTTAAACGCTATAGGCTCGCCTCCTATTCAATAGGACCTAAACATACTGGCGAACAGTGGATGCCACCTTACATCAGTGTACACATCCGCCTAACCCTTCGGGGAATACAGGCATCATGGTCTTCCTTATAATCTAATTAAAAAGTCTGCAATCAGCAAGCATAATATCTTTTAGATTTTGACTGCTCAAAATGCGACAACATAGGAAATCGGCATAGGAAAGTACCTTAGATCAGTGCACTCTTCTGCTTAACCCTTCGGGGAATACAGGCGTAATAGTAGGTAATCTAATATCTTATAATATTAAAAATGTAAAAAACCTTAATTATTATCATAGATAACTAACGTCGCTGGAGTTCTAAGAATATCTTAAAGTTAAATTAATAAATAAATCAATACATTTTAGGTCCATTTTACACGGTAACATCCAGGCCCAAACTAAGCAGAGCTTGTACTATGAGTACTAGACAATGGATATAATATTCATATATTTTATTTTGTAAATACATACGTATAATACAAATTACGAAGGCTGAGGCCGGAGGATGCAAAAAAAACCAATTTACTTAAACATAAATTTATTCAAAAGAATTACAATTTTACTTAAAGATTACAACAATGATAATTGGACGATGTTTGTTCCAAGAATGAGCGGAATATGGAAATATATTGTGGAATCGGGTCCCACGTTCCGGCGGGTCACGTTATGCAGCGTCGGCAGCTCATGTACGTCATCCGTGCGAAGTGCAATGATGGTGTCGCAATCCTTGTATTAGACCGTAGCGTGTTATCAGCAATCCGTATGTTACACCGTAGCGTAACACCTCCCCCCGTAGAACAGCAACTATTTGTTAACTGCGGTTGCAAATGTTGCTGTAAGATTATTAGGATCAATTTTTATCTCAGCAGGGCGGATGCGTTGTCTAGGTTCGATTTCTGCGTATATCTCTTGTCCAGGTTCCGTTTCAACGCCGGTAATCTTTACTTTGTTTCTCGCACAATATTGTCGGTATGATAGGACAATAATGAGTACAGCTGCACTGAACAGTATTAGGTATACAGGTATGGTGGTGTGATAAATGCTTCTGTCAGTTGTTTCGTTAAGTTTTAATAAAGGCTGCACTGAAACTTTCTTATAGCTGTCGTGAAGGCTTTCTAGATTTATAGAGTTCAGCTCTATCAATGATTCTGTAGCATTTGATATACTATTCTGGCTGGGCGGTGATTGTATTCTGAGTACATGTCCTCTTATGCGATTGTTAATATTAGTGATAGTGAACTCAGTTGTTTTTATGAAGCAGTCCTGCGGTATTGTAGCAAGATAACTTCCACGTAAAGTCTTAAACTGTTCTTGCCCACAAGATATTTGTACTTTCGTTGGGTTTGGGAAGCTCAATGTGTAATGCATTTCGTCAAGTTGTTCTAGTGCTTCTTTGTTCAAGGCGACTGGTGTAAGTGTACAGGAGTTGAGATGTTGTTGCGTGATGAGTTGTTGAACGCAATCTGCTTTGTCTAGAAGTTTATAGCCGATTTTCTCTTCGCAGAGGTACCACGAGTTTAACTTCGGACATTCTGTCTCTATGTACATAGAATATGTCCCCTGAATTGCTATGAAAGGTGAGGTAGGGATAAGGGCTAGATTATTTTTATTAGGGACTATGGACAGCTTGTATAAGGTGTAGGTTTTAGGTAAGGTGATCGGCAATTTTATGACTATAACTATTCTTTTATCTAAGTAGTATGATCCTAGCTTTAAAATATTATAATATTCACGAAGGTCAATGTTAATGACTTCATCCTTAGAATATAGTACTTTTAATTTATTAATCATATTTTTAAGACTAACTATACTTATCATAGAATGCGTGGTACTTGACGCACGTATAAAGGCTAACATAAATTCGATCTTATTTAATTCTTCTGATAGTGTTTCTATATTATCATTCAACATTAGTAGGTATTGAGCTAAGTGGGCGAAACTAATTAAGTCTGCTTGCTTGGAAAGGTCCTGATTAATGATAGAATTTAATTTCTTTGCGATTTTGTCCTGATTTTCTACCATACTATTTAATACATTAGAATACTTTAACATCCAGTCCTTTGTTAGACTTATGTGGCTATTAAATTCTGTCTGTAATTTATTTTCATTTCCTTGTAAAACCTGGATGGCATTATTATATTTTATAGCGTCGGTGTAATCTAAATTGCCCGAAATACTTTTAATTACTGAACCTAAACCGTCGATGAGTCCACGTTTATTTCGACTGGGCTCGAAGCTGTCTAATTGAATAGATATCTTTTCAAGTTTATCTCCGAGATAACTGAGATGTGGTTCAAAAAGGGATGACGTTTTATTATTGATCGATGGGCTAAATTCATCTAACTGTGTTTTAACAAGATTAACTTTTACACGTATGTCTTCCAAATCAATATAAAGAAGAAATGAGTGGTAGTTGGATATTATTTTTGTAGCTCCTAATTTGAAGGGAAGTAATCCAGGCCCATCTTCTAGGGGCTCAAGTGATATGTCCTCCGCTTGGGCTAGGCGTAGCAGGATCGATAGTAGTATCCTGTAACAATTGGTTAGTGTTAGATGTTCTTTTAAGGCGTGATTTTGCTACGGGTCCGCGTTTCTTTCTCGTATATATATGTATAGGTAGGTCGGCTAATACGGTATCATGTGTGTATCGCGGTGCAAGTTTTTGTCTATTTGCTAATGGGTTTCTAACGAATACTTGCTGGTCCGGGTCATATTCTTTTTCAGGCTCTCTATCTTTGTTCCTATTTTCAGTTAAGATAGTGCGGTTATGCAAAGCTGTTTCATTTATGGCCTCGTAAACTTTGGACATTTTATCACGATGCTCTTGCACGTATTGTTGAAGCAAATGCACAGATAAGTCTATGTCTAGAGGGTCTCGGGGATCTGTATGACCAGTTACTACTTCAAGTGGTCTGCATTTGGTAAAACTATGTATACTACTATTATATGCTAATAAAGCGTACGTCATAAGGTTTACAACGGGTTCGTTATGATTTTGTAATTTTAGAATCCTAAGGTGTTCTAAAATAGTGGAATGTAAACGCTCGACCATCCCGTTATCATTAGGAGAATGGGCCAAGGTTTTGTGGTGCTGAATTTTGTGAACTCTGGTAAATTCGGTAAACAACTGATTGGTAAATTCAGGGCCTTGATCAGTTACTATAGATATAGGAACACCATGGTGGGAGCAGAATTTTAAAAAGGCTTGAACTACGCTGACTGCTGTGCCATCTCTAAGGTGGTACGCTTGAGCGTACTTGGAGAAAGCGTCAATGATAGTTAAATATTTTTCGGATTGAGCGGTGAACAAGTCTAAATGAACTGTTTCAAACGGTTTAGATGGGGGCGGCACTATACAGAATTTTTGTTTAATCGGATTTCGGTCGTATTTGGCTTGGCCACATATACTACACGCATTAATGTATTTCGCAATTTGTTCTTTCATTTTAGGCCAATAAAATTTATGGGATAATGCTAGGTAACACTCACTAATACCTCGATGGTTTGTTTTACCTTCGTGGTATTTTTGAATGATTTCCTGCTGTCTCAAGTACTCTTTAACATTTTCTACCTCAGTTTTAGTTAGAACAAGATTAATGGCGGAACTTTTAAATTTTTCTTGAATTATCGGAATGATTTTGTACATTTCCAACGGGGGATATATTATGATGCCTGTCTTAACTTTAGGATTAACAAATTCTTTAATTGCATTTATTACATCTTCCTCAAGGTTAGATTCTGAAAGTTGTATAGAGGTGCGGGTGTGAGTTTCAAAGGGTTTGGAGACTGTTGGACGTTTCTTTATGTCGCCCACTACAGTAAAACATATTTGTCTACTAAATTTATTTAAGGGGTCATCAGAAATTGGTATTTCTAAAATTGGGTTTTCAGCACTGGTGTGAGCTGTGAGCGTGGAGGAGCCGACTAGGGAAGGTGGTTTCTCAGATACATTAACAGCAACAGAACTGGTTTCTTCATTATTAATTTCGATGCGTGAAAGTGCGTCCGCGTTGGTATTATTTTTACCCTGTTTGTATATTACCGAAAAATTGTATTCACTTAATTTTAGTCTCCAACGCGTTAACCGAGAGTTGGGTTCTTTTAGATTCATAACCCATTGAAGGGGCTTATGATCAGTAATAATCTTAAACTTGCGTCCGAACAGATAGGGACGGAAATACTTGGTAGCCCAAACTATGGCCAAAAGCTCCTTTTCAATGGTACTGTAATTTATTTCGCTCGTATTCAACGTTCGCGAAGCGTAAGCTATTGGTTTGTCTGATCCTATTTGTCCTTGTGAGAGTACGGCTCCTATTGCTAAGTTTGATGCGTCGGTCGTGAGAATAAAGTCTTTGCCAAAATCGGGGTACTGTAATATTGGGTCATTGGTAAGTAATATTTTACATTTCTCAAAGCAATTTACATAATTAATATCGTTATATGTTATCTTTGATCCTTTTTTTAGACATTGTGTCATAGGCTTAGTGATCTTGGCAAAATCTGGTATGAATTTACGGTAGTAGCCTAATAAACCTAAAAATCTCTTAATTTCGGTAGCAGTTTTAGGAAGTGGGAATTTTTGAATGGCAATGATCTTATCAGGATTTGGTTTGATTCCGTCTTTGCTAATTATATGACCAAGGTAGGCTGTTTCTAATTTTAAGAACTCTGATTTGTCCATTTGGACCTTGAAATTCGAATCTCTGAGTCTTTTGAAAACCTTTTCTAAATTGACAATGTGCTCCTGTAGTGATGTGCTGAATACTATGATATCATCTAAATAAACGAGACACACTGAATTTTGTAAATCTTTAAGCACGTGGTCCATCACTCTCTGAAAAGTCGATGGGGAATTTTTAAGTCCCATCGGCATACGTAGGAACTCAAAATGGCCGTGTTCCACGTTAAAAGCAGTTTTCGGGATATCTTCAGGGTCCATTTCGACCTGATAGAATCCACTGGCCAAATCTAGGGTTGTGAAATAATGACAATTTCCTAATTTATCTAAAACATCGGCTATGTTGGGTATAGGGTACTTATCGTCTATGGTTTTCTCATTTACTTTTCTAAAATCTACAACTATTCGCCATTTTACTTTTCCCGACGCATCAGCTTTCTTAGGAACTACCCAGATAGGTGAGCTCCAGGCAGATTCCGATGGTCGAATAATTCCTTGTTCGAGCATATTTGAAATTTGACTGCGAACTTCTTCGCGATGTATGAATGGATAACGGTAAGTTTTAGTGTAGACAGGCATTTCATCTGTGGTACGTATATGGTGCTTTATTTTATTGGTAAAGGTAAGTGGTTCGCCTTCTATGTAAAATATATCCGCATATTGCGAAACTAAAGATTCCAGATTTAACCTCTCTTCTTCATTCAGATGGTCTGTGCGTAGGCGAGATAAAACCTGCTCTACGCGAGACGGAAGTGGCTGTTTAGTACTTTCAATATTAAATAACTGTGCTTTAATCGGTTGGTCTAATGAGAAGATAATATCATTAGGTGTGGGATTGGAAATTTCTAAGTAACCACGATTATTTTTAACGTTAGTAACGCATTCATTAACTTGGCAGTTTGATATTATTTGTTCGGGGATTAATACATCACCATCCTTAGTATTAACCGGGACTCTAACTAGCTTTGTGGAATTAGCTGGGATGATGTCCTCATATAAATTACAGTTACGTGAGTTATGCATAGCTATTGGGTTAACCGCATGCTTTGTCACTAATTTATTATTTTTTAGATCTATGTTCGATTCCCATTTATTTAGAAGGTCTAGACCGATCAACCCGTCGAAATATTCATGAAACCTGTAAACGAAAAACATCAAATCTTTGTCATCGCGGAATTCCTGAAAACAAGGTAAGTTAATGGAATAATCATTACGGCTAGTGGCAAGCCAATTTGTCACTTCGAAAGGATCATAATTCAAAGGTAAGTGAGGATAATATTTTTTTACAGCTTCGGGACTGATGAAGGATTGATTCGCGCCTGTGTCAATAAGCAGTTTTAAAGGTGGGTCTGAAATTTGTATATATGGTAAGTACCGCTGCGATTGCAAATTAACTTCTATTTTAATTCGCTTATATTCGGGCCCTTTTGAAAATTTTTATCATTAGAGGACGTCGTGACCTCAGGGGGTTTTTCCTCTGAGGCTGCATAATACATATCTGGACCAGGGGCTGGCTGTTGAGTCAAGGACATATCGTAGTAAGTATAGTCAGGGTCATAATTATCATATTGGTACTCTTCAAAACTATTGTCATAATAAGGGTCGTACTCATAAGGATATTCATAAGTTTCATTAAAATTGATTTCCCTATTCTTAAAATAATTTGTAGGTGGCGGGTTACCCTGCTTGGACCAGTCATGACCCCGGAGTGGCATTGGTTTCGACACAAAATGAGATACACCACTCATAGGTTTCGGCATATTATTTGGATTCAATTCTCTGGGTGGAGCCCTAAATGTATTGTATTGCGGATTATAATTAGGAGGTCGGGCACCGAACATTTGTTGCGTGCGCGAAGGGCCTTGCAAATGTTGAGGCTGATTATAGTTTGGTTTCCAGGGTTGCGGAGGGCGATGAGGTGGCATAGTTGTATTTGCTCGAGAGGGACCGGGCATATTAAAAGTAAAGGGTCTTTGCATAGGCATAGTTTCATGCGGCGTGACAGGATTGTATGATTTCATTGAATAATTAGGTAAGTGAATATGTGGCTTTTTAACTGGTAAGTGCTCATTGCGTTGCTGTAAATAGAGGGTGTTCATTTCCTCGTGGACAAACTCTAATGCCTTTTCTATCGTATCTGGTCGCATACATCTTATGCGTGACCCTAACGGATCGCGAAGGCCTCGCAAGTAAGACTGTAAAGTTAACTTTTTATAGAGAGAACGCTTCGAATCTATTGTACTTTGAACGGTTTCATGCAAACTAACATATGTCATAATAGTCCCGAATAAATTTTGACATTTTTCGTAATATTCTTGAGGTGTAGATGAACCTTGAGTTAAAAGCGCCAAGTCGTTATAAAGCGAGGTCTCATCGCGTTGGTCGGAGAAATTATTAACTAATGAACTACGTATGCCTTCCCAGTTTTCCGGAACACCATTTGTATTGATCAAACGTGCGGCCTGTCCTGTGACCTTGTTAAGGATGCCGTTTATAAGCGCCAAATTTGTTAACTCTCGGCCCGGCTCCCGAGACACATAAGTTTGGACCAACTGGTCACATAGCTTAATAAACCTAGTTAGGACATTAGTATTGCCATCAAATTCAGGGACAATACGCAAAGCTTTATATATTTCGTCTATCGTCACCATTTTTGATAATGACGCGATGGACTCACTAGAATCTATTTGTCTAAACGAATCTACTAAATTTGACCTTGATGGTCTATCTACCCTAGGGGTCCTCGATTGCCTGGGATGGAAAATCTTGGATAATTATGGGATAACACACTATAAGAAAAGGAAGCAACTCAAGAACTATTCTAGAGTACTTACATGAACATAACTGGTTCCTCTGCGGTATCTATGTCTTGATACACCTCGCGGCTGCAGCTCCTGTAGATCCGGATACTCGTGCGGTGCTCGATAGCCACCCGGGTAGCTCGCGAATCTCGTGAATTTACTCTCGCGAACCGGCCCGCGAGTATCCTACCGACTGCGCCAATTACGAAGGCTGAGGCCGGAGGATGCAAAAAAAACCAATTTACTTAAACATAAATTTATTCAAAAGAATTACAATTTTACTTAAAGATTACAACAATGATAATTGGACGATGTTTGTTCCAAGAATGAGCGGAATATGGAAATATATTGTGGAATCGGGTCCCACGTTCCGGCGGGTCACGTTATGCAGCGTCGGCAGCTCATGTACGTCATCCGTGCGAAGTGCAATGATGGTGTCGCAATCCTTGTATTAGACCGTAGCGTGTTATCAGCAATCCGTATGTTACACCGTAGCGTAACATATACCCAAACACAAACACTTATGTTCATGACATAAATATTTGTGTCCTGTGGGAATCTAACCCACGTTCTCGTGAGCAGCAATCCAACACGCGAACCAATAGTTGTACCTGTGTTGGCTTGTTGTTGAAGTTTTACCTTGATCAGGTAACACACAACAGCATATTAAAGTAGTTACTAACAATTTGGGTATTCAGTGTAAGTTATCGGCAAGTCCCAAGTAAGTACTTATTACGTTGCTGGCATCTCCCCAATAGTTGGAGCACTCACCTCTCAATATCAAAACAATGTTTGACAACAATGATCTTCAGATTTGGCGCGTGTATAAATTTCCTTTTGAATAGCAATACAAAAGAGAATTTATTTACAAAGAATGGAAACATAAATTAAAAAAGTAAAGAAGAATTTCAATATAAGAAACAAAAAATATCACACAGCTTCCAATGTTGTTGCTCATATTTTCAACTAGAACGCAAATTACTAACTAGACATAATTATGTTACCTAAACTATGACTTTTTGAATCATCATCAACCCTTATACAGTCCCACTGCTGGGCAGGGGTCTCCTCTCACAGACTTGTTGAATATCTATCATCTTTAACGTTAGGTACCAAAGATTAGAAATAATATATATCTACATCATCATTAATTATATATTAATTAATTATTATCATTAAGTATAATAATGGATTTATCAAGAGTTAGACTACCTCGTTAGTAGTGGTTTTAAGCTCGACTGCTACGCCCTGGGTTCGATTCCCAGGTCGAATAGTGTTATTGCGTTTTATTATTAAATTGTCATCAGCAACTCGGAGTAGAATATATGCCCGGTTAAATGGTAATGGGTTTGCCCTCCCCATTACATGGAACCTAAACATACCGGCGAACTGTGGGTGGACATTGGTACGCCTCTGCTTAACTCTTCGGGGAATATGGGCGTGATAGTATATTGTTATGTTGCTAGACTTACCATCGTAATATTCATCCAACTAAATTATACTATAAATTGTAGTGAAACGATTCCAACAAGGAACAATTAGTAGACACAATAGACAAACCATTATTACGACCCTCTGGAGGGTCATCAGTGGGAGAGACTCCTAGCTCACAGATCTATAATAAAAGAGATATAAAGTTACTAGATATATCTACTTTTATTACAATCCTGTTAGTTTTATCGTTGGGTTGAAGCAATAAAACAAATAAATGCGTCAGTAATTAACTTAGGTGCCACTTCCAACAACTTTATGAGTTGGGCACCATACTGATTTTATTTTACAACACTCAATTTCCATGCACATCAATTGAATAAATTGATATTTAGTACTGAAACCGTCACTACGTTTAGCTAACAACAAACAGCAGATTTTGTCAGGTCTCTGGCTAATGGCAATAAGCTCGCCTCCTATTACATGAGACCTAAACATATTGGCAAACAGTAAGGGTAGGTACTTATCATAGAACTTTCCAGAACACACTACAGTTATTATTTTATGTCTATGATAACAATAAGTTAAAGGTCTGAATACAGAACACAACAAAAGTAAGCAAGTTACTTACGATAGTTTCAAATAATTTTGATTTTAGATTAAAAGCATATTTTTTTATAATTAAGGATAAAAACTTTAAATATAAAACACTTAATCGAACAATTATAATTGCAGCTTTTCTTTGTTGATTTGATTTATCGATACATTTCCAAGCAATTACAAATGTACGCATGAGTGAAAGTATTTTTGGGTATAAATGATTGTGGTTTACCAAGGGCGGGCTTGAATCCTTCATCAAACTTCAATACAAATGATTGCTAATCGAAATAATTCAAACGTTAATTTATACATAGTTAAGGGAATTAACAATAAAGAATCGAATATTTAATCGAATTGGTAACTACGTAAAGCTCAAACTACCAAGCGAAAATATTCGTAATCGAGCGATTAATAACGAACACCCTATTGGTTCTCTGTTGAATGTACAGTCGGTGGCCTTTGTACTGAAAGAGTCAGTAACAATAAGCCTTTAGCAGGGTTAGGTAGAAGTTTTGGTACTATGTACAGACGACAGCAGGTCAAGCTATCCAAAACTGTCAAATTTTCCCAATTGTAAATGAACTTTATTTAGCATTAAAGTTAAAAATCTATCAAAGAAGACAGATTGTGGTAGCTTGATGTGCAGGCCTCTGTACATAGTAGGTCTAATATTCATAGTACTTCTGCCTAACCCTTCAGGCGATACGGGTGTGATGGTTTGTTATATTATTATTAATTATATTAAAGACAACATTTTGAATTCATAGTTATTATTAAGACAGTAAATAATCAAGATTCAAAGCGACAGTAACGTATCAAAGAGCGGTATACTAGCTGGTGTGTACACAGTACCGCAGAATAAATAACAGTAACTACGTTAACTGTATATAGACACTGGACATAATAGTGTTAAAGCTTCAAAGATTTCTCCTCTACGAAGTTCTATTGGCTTAGGTGTTTCACATAGTGTTTCTGAGAAATATCTACGAGAGTCGGTTATGGCATAGAAACATACATTAACTAAACCAGCCTAGCATGCGCGCCACAAAACAATTTTGTCGTCGGTTATCTCGTCTCGAAACTATGGCTGGAGACGAGATAATTTGACGACAAAATTAGGTCGCTACTTGAATAATGGCCCCATTAACATGAGGTATTAAATACCTATTTAATACCTCATGTTAACGGTATGAAGGATAAAAACGGAAAAATACAAGCATCTATCTATAAGTTCAATGAACTCAATAATCTTCCAAATAGTTACACAAAGCTGTCGAAATATGTGTCTATGAACTATACACATACATCTATAATTATAGTTCTCTATTGAAATTCAAATTAATGAATTTGAATATTGTTATAATATTATCAGTGACACATTAGGGTCTCCCCCACACCTATCGACGAGGAATCGACTTGAGCCGAGTGCGTATCATGGACTACGATACTTAGAAAAGCCAAGGCAACCCGCCGTATTCCCGTTGACCGACCGATCCGATCATAACCGAACTTATAATATCTATATTTTTTATTGTTGATGGGTTTGCGTTTGACCTCAGTCTCATGGTAAGCAACGACGAGGTCAAAGATGGAACACGCTTACCCAGAAAATGCCTGTTGACTCTTACTTTAAAGACACCAAGGTTATAATTATGAGTCCGGGAATACAGACGCAGGGAGAGCATTCCACTCTTTGTACGTATTGTGTTACGTACAAGAAAAGATGCAGCATACCGCTTCGTGCATTGTGGTGGAAATACGACCACATGTAGGTGAAAGCCCTCCCTGCGTGATAGTCCGATGAAGGAAAGTGGATGGTGGGATAAGGTCATGTAGTTGCTGGGCACACTCTCCATAATACGCCTTGTAAAAAACCGAAAGGCAAGCGATCTTCCGCCCATGTTCCAGACTGAGAAGTTTGGTCTTGACGAGTTAGTCATCACCTATAAGTCTCCTTGCTCTTCGGTCTACCGAGTCCTTTGCATCCAACTGAAATTTGGAAGAGCCATCCCATAGATGGCAGCAGTAGTCTATACACGATCGAACTTGTGCTTGATATAAATGGAGCAACTGTTCCGGTGTGAAGTTCCACCTCGCCCGCTGACGCTCGCCGCGAGAGGACGTATCGCTTGCGCTGCGCTCTCTCTAAGCTCGTCTCGCTGTGCCCCGCCACAGCGCTTCGCAGTCGTCCCGACTGCACCCACATATTTGATCAAAAGCTGCCTTTTTCAAGGCGGTGGCTGATTTTCTGTCTCTTGCGGACTTCGGTACGCTCGCGCTCTAGCCCCTTCAGGGAAAAACCACAGTTTCGTGGTCCTCGGTGGAAACCGTACGGTGCCAACGAAACCGAGTGAGGTGTGGACCCGATACACCCGCTAAGCCCCTTCTGGGTAAAGCAAAAAGAGGAGCGCGGTCTTAGAGCTAGGACCACCGGCCTTGGGGGGTCTCCTAGTCGACCCTAGCTCTAACCCCGTTCTCTTACAGCTCCTCTAGTATCGTACTAGTACGGTACTAGAGCATAGGAACCCGTTCGCACATTAAGACTGGCGACGGGAGACAAGCTAGGGTACACTACAGGTACACACGCCTCCCTGCCTACACCCGGCAGGGAGGGTTCATTCACCCACACAACCCCGGGCTCATCCAACCCGGGGACGTTTAGGCTACCCCAAAATCCTCCTTTATTTTCCCCTCCCAGACATCTCTTCAAGATGTCTGACGCCCTGCTTCTAACTTTTTTAAAAGAGGTCCTCTTAAAGGACCCAGAAATCCTAGCCAAATATGGCTCCAAGCTCCCGCGTGAGCTAGCCCCTCGCCCCGCCCGCGCCCCTATCCCCGATAGCCCGGCTTCACCGGACGCAGATGTTCCTTCAATGGGACACCTGCATAAACAATCAGATTCTCCGGAAAGCCCGGAGGCTAATTTTTACGACCCCGCACTATTGTGCGATTCCCCGATCCCCATTGCGAACAATAGGTTCTCGAGCCTATTGTCCGCTGATTCGGAGAATGTTGGCGCACGTGCGCCAATTACTGTAGCCCCGCCCCCAACTCAAACGGTGCCAATGGACACGTCGGCACCGCATGACTCCGAGTCCGAGTCGTCCCTCTCGGACTCGAGCTCTAGCTCTGAATCCTCTGACGGATTCACCCCGGTAACAGGGAAAAAAAGGCCTCGTAAAAACAAGGCCAACTCTGTTGCCCCCGCTAAGGCCCCCAGGACCGCTGAGGTCATCGACTCCCCAGCTTCTCCCATCCCATCAACCTCTTCACAGGTTGCTTCCTCCCCCGCCCCTCGCCCTCGTTCTCAGCCTACTGAGAACGCACCCAAGAAAGGCAAAGCCCCGCCCCCCGTCATTGTCCACGACAAAGAGTCGTGGGTCCCCATCTCCAAGATGTGTGTTGATCGCAAGATCAACTACACCTCTGCCCGACCAATCCAAGAGGGTATCAAAGTTACCCTCTCGACCTCCACCGACTTTAGAGGCTTTACAAGCCTACTTACCGAGCGTAAAATTAATTACCACACTTTTACGCTCGCTTCCGAGAAACCCCTACGCGTCATTATCCGCGGGATTCCCAAGGAGATTGACACGGAGGACGTACTCAGCGACCTTAAGTCGCAAAATATTCCCGCCCTCGAAATCCATCGCATGCACCGCGGCCGCGGTGGCATGCTGTACAACATGGTACTCGCCATTATCGAGCAATCGGAGGGCGCTAAGGCCATATTTAACATCCGATCCGTTTGCCACTTATCCGGTATTCGGATCGAAAAACCCCACAAGGGAGGTCCCATAGGGCAATGTCACAATTGCCAACTATACGGCCACGCAGGCCGTAACTGCCATGCCAGATCCCGGTGCGTGAAATGCCTAGGCGATCACGCTACCGCGGACTGCAGTCGTCCTAAAGACAGGACACTTTGTACCGAACCTCCCAGTTGTGTTCTGTGCGGGGAGCAAGGTCACCCGGCTAATTACCGTGGTTGCCCCAAGGCCCCCAAAATCTCTCCCAAGCACGCTAAACGTGCTGCGGCGAAGACCCAGAGGGAAAGCCCCTCGGCCGCCCTCCCTGACCGCCTTAGCCCTCAAAGGCCCTCCCCCTGGAGCGCGCTGAATCACCAGCAAGCGTTTCCCCCTCTTAAAACGCCACATCATGTGGCAAACATCGCACCCCTAATGGGTGCCCCCACCCATGCTCCCTGCGCGCCGGCTTCCCCGGCCGCTCTAAGACCCGCACAGGCCTCTAAGCCTGCGCTTGCGCCAGCACCCACGCAACCCCACGTACCCGCCTCTGCCACCCCGGCAGCAGGAAGGTCCTTGGGTGCTGCTTTTAAAGCGTTCAGTGTCGCCCCCATTGAACGCATCACTACCATTGGCCACGCCCTCATAGCTAATGAGGGAAACGGCCTCAGCATTCTCAAAATCATATCCGAGAATGCTGATCTAATAGATGCATTCTCCCAGCTTAGGTTCTAAATGGCGGTGCACGTAGGTAGAACCAAACCCCGGTCCCTTAAAATAGGTTTTTTCAACGCGAATAGCATGAATGGTCAACGTGATGAGATCGCCACTTTCCTCCGCGACCATCAAATTGACATCTTCCTTATACAGGAGACCTTCCTCAAACCATCCAAGAGGAATCCTGGAATTGCAAACTATCATATAGTGCGCAATGACAGGACTCGTTCTCAAGGAGGTGGTACCCTCATTTACTATAAAAGGTCCTTGTACTGCACTCCTATGGATAATCCTTCCCTCGAGCATATTGAGACCTCGATATGTCGAGTAGGCATGACCGGTCATCAACCGATAACTATCGTATCGGCTTATATCCCCCCTAGCAGTGCTAGGCTTCACATACGTCCCGACTTAGAAGCCCTCTTAGGCTTAGGTGACTCAGTTATCATAGCAGGTGACCTTAACGCGAAAAATGTCGCCTGGAATTGCCACTCGAACAACCAGAGAGGCAGAGAGCTTGATAACCTGAGCACCTTGCTAAATTACGATATCATCGCCCCAATGATGCCCACCCACTATCCCGCTGACGTAAACCACAGACCTGACGTACTCGACATAGCCCTCTTAAAGAACGTAAACTTAGGTTTACGCTCTCTAGAGACGCTACAAGAGTTAGACTCTGACCACCGACCTGTGATCCTAGTATTAGGCCCCAGACTTGCCCCCTCAGATCCAGGTCAGCCCGCTCCAACAAAGGTGATAACGGATTGGAGGAAACTCGAGGAACGCCTCAAGTCAACTTCATCCGTCCACCTGGATGCCATCCCCGACTCTATAGTGTCAGCTGCCGACGCGACGGGCGCGATCGACTCCCTCACCGACCATGTACAATCCCTGTTGAACGAATGTTCACGACAGATTCCAGAGGAGTTTGATAACCGCTGGAATCTGCCGGAGGATGTGCGTGGCTTGGTGACGGAGAAGAACGCGGCCATCAGAGCGTACGACAGTTTTCCTTGCGAGCCGAACCGCGCTCACATGCGCAATTTACAGCGTGCTGTAAAGAAACGCATAAATGAGTTGCGCGAGGCCCGCTGGGACAATTGGTTGAAGGACCTGGAGCCCACCCATCAGGCCTTCTGGCAGCTGACCCGGAAGCTCAAGTCCGATCAAGAGTCTACAATGCCCCCTCTGAACCGTCCTAATCAAAGGCCCGCCTTTGACGATGACGAAAAAGCCGAATGCCTAGCCGACAGTCTAGAGGCACAATGCTCGCCTAGCACTCTACCAGTAGACAAGGCCCACCTCAATGAGGTGAACGCCGAAGTCGAACGTAGAGTCGCCCTCTCGCTGTCCCCCGAAAACCCTACGGCCCCCGTAAGTTCCACTCCCTCCCCCGCCCCCGACCCAGACGATCCCGTCCCCCCCGTCACTGCGGACGAAGTCCGGTCGATCGTACAGAACCTACGACCCAGGAAAGCCCCCGGCTCAGACGGCATCACCAACAAGGTGGTTAAGCTCTTCCCCGCCTCCCTGATCATTCTGATGACCGCCATCTTCAATGCGGCATTAAATAATAACATCTTCCCACAAGTGTGGAAAGAAGATACCGTCATCGGTATCCCTAAACCCGGTAAACCCAGGTCTGAGCCCTCCAGTTATCGCCCCATAAGTCTCCTCAAAGTCCTTGGGAAGATCTATGAGCGGCTTATCTATGCCCGATTAAAGAACTTTGCCGAATCCCATAATCTCATTCCCGACGAGCAGTTTGGTTTTCGAACCAAACACTCCTGTATCCACCAAGTGCATCGCATAGTCGAACATATCAGCGCTGGATTCCAGCGCGGTATGACGACTGGCATGCTTTTCTTCGACGTGGCGAAAGCCTTCGACAAGGTCTGGCACAATGGCTTGATTTACAAGCTATATTCATTCAACGTGCCAGACCGTCTCGTGCTCATCATTCGAGATTTTCTGTCGAATCGCACCTTTCGCTATCGTATAGAGGGCGGCACACTCTCGTCCCCCCATCCTATCCGAGCCGGAGTCCCTCAGGGCTCCGTGCTCTCCCCTCTCCTTTTCACGCTGTACACCAGCGATATTCCAAAAAGATCCAAGTCGCAGTTGGCTCTATTCGCTGACGACACGGCTATATATTATTCCGGCATCAGCCTAACAAACATCACCAAAATTCTCCAATCCTCAGTCAATGCCCTAGGGAATTGGTTCAGGAAATGGAGAATAGAGGTGAATCCCTCCAAGAGCGCGGCGGTTCTCTTTCACAAGAGTTCCGACCTCTCCGCTCAAGCCCAACCCATCTCCCTCTTCGGCCAACAGATCCCTTGGGAAAAGAAAGCCAAATACCTGGGCGTGGTTCTAGATTACCGACTTACGTTCCGAGAGCACATAAAAACGGTGCGTTCGCGCGCCGCTTTTGCTCTAGGACGTCTACATGGCATGCTCAATGCACGCAGTAAACTCTCCCTTAAATACAAGGTGAGAATTTACGTGATGTGTATTCGCCCCATCATGACCTATGCGAGTGTCGTATTCGCTCACATAGAAAGTCCCGCTATCCATAGGATGCAGACCCTCCAAAACCGATTCATGCGCAAAGCCACGGGCGCCCCTTGGTACGTGCGCAATAGGGACCTTCACTTAGACCTAAAACTGCCTACCATCAAGCAGTTTATGAAACGCGCCTCTAAGCGCTATTTCGATTTGGCCCCCCTTCACCCTAATCCCCTAGTGGTCAGTAGCGTAGACTACAAACCCTCTCAGATAAGTAGAGTGCGCCGCCCAAGGCACGCACTCACTTACCCTGACGACCAAATCACCCTAGCGCAGGAGTCAAACAGAGTGACTAGCACTCTCAAAACACACGCACAAAAACGCCGCCCGATATACCGTCCTCGCCGGCGAGGCCCGTCGCGAAGACCCCTTAACGGTAATCCTCCCCGTCCCTTGCTCGAGCCGGCCCGTGCCGAGCCAGTAGCTTTAAATTCGCCCATAAATAATTTAAACCCAGATCCAGCCGTCCCTAGCTGCCCCCCCAGCAACGCCCTAAGCCGAGGTTCGAGTCCCGCAGGGGACGCCCTTAGCTGTGTTGCTTAGTTTATAAGTTGCCCCTGGCTGGAGGCATTTGGTGCCTCGCCATCTAGTCCGGTTAAGTTTTTAAAGCTCCCTCGAGCTAAAAACTATGTCCGACCTAAAAAAAAAAAAAAAAAAAAAAAAAGGTGTGAAGTACTACTCTCACCAGTGACCTAAGCCGATTCTGCGTCAATAAGTGTGGGGCGAATAGGCAAGCTACACACGGTACAATATGTCATCACTACAAACTTGCGTGCTCGTGTACGGTTGTGCCAAATCGAGATTCCGCGCCGCATTACATTTGCATACCTTACAGATACTGTGACGTATGCAATCATATTGATAATACATAACAATCACATTGATTTTGAAGAAATCCGCAAATCATTATTTAATTAAAGCAAAGCATTTAACTAACTGTATGCGTATAATTACTACTGCAGGACTTTGTGATCTGTAATTATCTGTTAAATTAAACCTCGTGTTTAGGTCCCATGTAATAGAGGACGAGCCTATTGCCATTAACCGGGCATAAATCGTAACTCCTAGCTACTGCTGAGAATATTATAAAAAAACCAACAACAGTTTGCTGGACCTGGGAATCAAACCCCTGAGGTTCCCCTGGGTTAACCCTAGGTTTACCCTGGGTTTAGGTCTTGACCTAGCGTAGTGGTCGTGCTGACGACCGCTAGACTAAACAGAATTTTATAATTGTGATGAAAGTTTATCAGATAGCATGACCTTCGTCTGTTACATAATCATGACTTATTACTTTCGAGTTATGGACAAAAAAGAAACGTTTATTTGAACACAATGAGACACAAAGACACTCATAAATCATTGTCGACAAAGATTCTGAATTCTCTTGGAAAAAAGATTTCATTTACTTATACAAATATAATTTTATTTTAAAGATGAATATGACTGACTTATCTATCACAGCTCAAACCTAGGGACCTTAGGGTAGCTTGTAAGCTAGGGTTAGAAAATTGTAGTTTTGAAATTCGGAGACCAGTTTTAATATATTACTAAGTCAAGATCGAATAAACGAAGTAATTTATTTATTTTATATAGTATATTCATCTATATATATAAATGAATCTCTATTTCCCTTGGTCATCGAATCACGCGTGAACGCATAGAACAAATCCGCTAATTCTTTTTTGTCGTGTTAAATATTGTCAGGAGAAGGTTCTTATGAAAGAAAAAATTAAAATAATTGTGCAGAAAATTAGAAAATTTCAAGAACCTAACAACTAGATACTTTCAGGTAAAGTTTACGCAAAGTCACGTTAGGCGCGGCAGGCTAAATAACTTTATTTTAGCCTCCAAATGAGACATCGGAGACCAAATATTGAAACCTGAGTGAATATGAATAAGTGCCTAGTCAGGATATTACATAAGACGAAGCGAATAGCACCCGGAAAGACTTTAAGGAAATGTCTAATAAATAATTCATCAGTTTGCCAACGCCGTAAAGTCAAACTTAGAAACGATATGTAGATAACGTGATATAAATATTCATTTAAATAAAAGGCAAATTACTTGCTTGGTCGGCAGTGGCCAAGCCTAATCTGAAAAGTTTTCGCATAAGCTTAAAGGTTTAGGAAACCGAAGGGAAAGAGATGAGGATATATCTAAAAGTAATTAGCTCTTGCGCAGGGTTGGCTTTCTAAAGTTAGTTTTCATTGTTTATCATTATCCTATATCTTTTCTCAACTAGGCTATTCTTATTCTTATATTACTAGGCTATTTCTCAATCTTAACAGATGCGGCTAAAAAACCGGCCTGCGTTAATAAAGATACTATAAACAAAGAATCATCATCAACCCATATACTGTCCCACTGCTGGGCACGGGTCTCCTCTCATATTGAGAGGGATTAGGCTATAGTCCACCACGCTGGCCTAGTGCGGGTTGGCAGACTTCACAAACCGTCGAGAAAAATCTCTAAGGTATGCTGGATTCCTCACGATGTTTTCCTTCACTGTTTAAGCGAGTGACAATTAATAATTAATACACACATGAATTCGAAAAGTCAGAGGTGCGTGCCTTGGGTTCGAACTCGAGACCTTCGACTTGGCAGTCCAATGGTCATACAACTAGGCTATCACTACTATAAAGAAAGAAACAAAACAAATTTCTTTGCCTGTCCCTGCTGCAATAGATTGTCTATTCAAGTTTTAGAGACATTCTAGTTTTAGAGATTTTATAGAACTTGTTTTCGCCTTATAGCCAATTTCAGAAATCAAGTTACAGTAGTTTTGTATTTTACAATTGCACTTGAATTACTTGAATTTAGACATTATGTCTGTGTATGTAGAATTCCTGCAACGCGCATTTGTAAAAATGTACAACTATACAGCCAGCAATAGTTTAATTTAAAATTCAGGCCGCAATCTGAATAAAGTGCTCGCTCGGGAAACCCGCTCGTTTAACAATAGACTTCCTTACAGCTCTATTCTTAGGGAAAATGCATGCGAGAAGTAATATTATTACGTGTTCGTAAAAATTGTGTTGTCTTGCAAACACAATATCATAGTGTCATAATAGTAGTATTCTGTGTAATAGCGAAAGGAAAATTCGACTGCGGACAGGATACGATCCTGCGTGTTCTGGTTCAAATATCATATTATTAGACTGAAACCAAATTATTGTACAAAGAGAAAATTATGATAGAAGATGTACATACCAACACGCAACACTAGTATTTTTTGAAGGCTTAGGCACTAAGGTACTATAACTACTAATACACGAAAATCCACGGCTCGCCGATACGTTTTTGAGTCCCATACGATACGTAATACTGGAACCAGGGTATTGCTATTACCTGTTCAAATTCAAGCTCCGAAGCTGCAAGGAAACTGAGAATTTTTAAACAAATAAATAACACTGATCGTCCAAAATACCCTTGAAGTCGTTCGAATTTACTTTTCAAAGCAATCATTATATTTTTTGTTTGAGGGATAATAGTTGCATTAAGTTCATCCTTAGTACAATGGTACAAATTAGACAATAAGTACTGAAATGTAAGAAAAAATTGAACACAAAAAATCGAGTTTTTATTGGTTATCATAACGGCCGCTATCATGAAATCCTGTTTCATTTTATGTGGTTTTAGGAGTTATGTGGCGGACCCGTGTCTCCGGTTCTCCTTTTTTATTTAGATATTCAAGTAAAGGCTTATCTGTAACCAACCCTCTTCTTAATAGATTTTATTGTTCTGTCACCGATCGACGCTATAATTTCTCTGGCATTTTTATAAGATAGGGTGGGCTGCGCAACCAAATTCATTTATTAACAGCACTGCCATTATATATGAATGTAAATCTTCTTTAAGACTTTAAGACGTTATGGCCCTGCGACCCTGCTCACAATTTACTAAACTGTCAACAATAAATCTCTGTGTGGTCTTTTAAATTATAGACAAATTGCTTTATTTAAAAATCACGGGTTCGGTGCCCACGAACAATGCTTTTCTATTGCTTCTATAATGTTGTTATTGGAGGCGCGCGGCGGTAGCCGTGCCGAGCGGACGTGCGCTCCGTGCCTATTGCTTCGAGTGACACAATATTTTTATAAGACTACCTACATCACTCGCACTCATATGAGTGTGGAGACCAAGGGAGGCCCTCTAGGCCCTCCCGAAAACAGTGAAACTAGTGAAATGGACACGGACAGTGCAAATGTGAACAATAAAAAGAACAGTGACTATAAATTAGTTAGTGTAAGTGAACTTTCCCCGGACAATGAAGGACAATACGCAGTTGTTTGTTGGCACTGCGCTAAAATTAACGTAATAAAAAAATTCCATGAATGGCAGGGACTCCAAACAAAAATTAAACAATTAACTTGTAGATCGTGTAACAAGAGGAGTGTCGTGAAATGTTTTATAAAAACTTCAGCAAATATTTCAAACGGACATCTAGTGAATAGTGTAAACGAAATTAATATATATTCGTGTAATATAAATATCTGCAAAATAAATAAGATAAACTGCCGCAAGTGCAACGGACAGTTAAATGTTAAGTACATGCCAATTATAGGACTTAAAAGTGAAGAAAACGTGACCTGCGAATGTGGCACAGTGAACAAAATAGTATCGAAACACAGAGAGGTACCCAGGAGCCAAAGTACAAGGACTGAGCCGTCGCTGTGTGGATCGGGCCGCCCCACTCACCGGACACCGCGTCACGTCTTTAGTGGCGCGATCGCTGCGACGGCGCTTGGCGGAGTGACCGCTGGCGCCGTGCGCACGAAACTGAATGAAGCCACCGCTGTTGCACGAGCTCGCAACGTCGCAACCGTCGCGCGCGCGTGCGAGGATCTCCCTGCCTCGACGCTTCTGTACGCCGACTCCGCGACTCAGTACGGGCGCGCGACGGCGCAAGCGCGCGCCGTCAGCCCGACCGTCGCTTCGCAGCGACAGCCAGGCATATCAACAAATAACCGCTTCTCCTCGCTCTCTATCGAAGAGGAGCCTAAAGAAGAATTGGAAAGGGAAAAAAACCACACCCACGCGACTTTTACGTCACCCAAACCCAAGAAGAGAAAGAGAGGTGCCGTCACTCCTAAATCGACAGCAACCCAGAGACAACAGAGAGCAATCACATCATCCACTCACATCCCCGACATAATAATAACAGACGTCAAGAAAATCAACGACCCGGAATACCTTAGCAAAATTAGGAAAATAACCACACAGCACGAAGCAAGACATGCCATGGCTAGGAACAAAAGAACCATCACGATCCGCGTATACACCGCGGACATGAGGAAAATAATTATAGAAGAGTTGAGGAAACTTGACGACGGGCTCCGCTTCGTGGCACGCGTACCTAAAGCCCAGCAGACCCATCAGACGAAGGTTGTGCTCATCACGAACATCTACGATGAGACGAATGAGGCATGCCTTGAGGAAATGGAGAGGTGCATTGGTGTGAGACCTATTAAAATGAGAACAATTAAAGGTAACCTACAATTATTTATCTTTGATGGTGCCCACTCATACGATGAAATCGCCACGCTTATGAAGACAACAAAGCACGCGTTCTTCGGGGCCTTCAGCATGAAGCCCCAGGAATACAAAGATAACCCCAGGAGAGTAGTACAATGTAAGAAATGTTTCCTCTTCACGCATGCGACATCGGCGTGTCACGGTGAGAAGAAACAACCCACCTCCACAACTCAAAACGAAGAAGGCATAGATATCGAAATATGCACAGCATGCAAAAAACCGGGCCATGGGGCCAATCAAGCCAAATGCGAGAAGTTCCAGAAGGCAGTGGACCGTCAATTGGCACAACACGAAGAAAAAGAAAGGAAAAAAAGAGAAACAGCTGAACACAGAAACGCAGCACTGAAATACCGTCGGGAAAATATCTCGTACGTAAATATAACCTCCACTTCACAATTTCCACCGTTGCCCAAACAGACGCCCCAATCACAATCACAACCACAGCACCAGCTACCAATGCAACTAAATGAACACACAACAATCAAAGATAACAGCATGGAGCCCTTAGGGCAAGAGCTACAAACAACTATGATACAAATATTACACCAGCTACAGCTACAACACGAAATCCTCATAAAAATTCTCAACAAATAACCCGAGAAATCAATATCATAAGTTGCGCATACTGCACCTCAATGCGCAAGGATTGAGAGGTAAATTCCTCGAACTAAAATCCTTAGCGGACCGTTATAAACCACACATAATCGTAGTCAATGAGTGCCGGGTGAATTCATCCAATATCCGCATGAATCTCCTGAACTACGACAAGATTACGCATTCGATCGCGTCGCATCTAACTACAGCCATGTATGTGATGCGAGGAATACGCTGGAGTCAGACAGACGTAACTCCAGGTACCGAAGAAAGAGACCGCCTCATTGAAGGCGTCGCTATCAACCTCACTTATGACCATCTGACCGGAGATTACCTAAAAATTAAGGGGATATATATACCGCACAGATCAGAGCACTTCGATTCCGCAGCGCTTAATGATGAGCTGGAAGACATCATAACCGAAGCTCCAAACATCATCATCGGGGACCTCAACCTTAAAATGACCACACTTAACCAAACGAGAGACGAAGGGGCGGGAATACTCGTCCGTGATCTCTGTAACTCCGACGTCTGCACCATACACCACACGGGCCTACCCTCGCGACCTAACAGTGCGGGATATGGCATCCTCGATGCAGCTATCTTCTCCCACGATGCGCAAGCTTTCGACACCATAACATGCCGACAAATAACACCGGTTGGCTCCGATCATATGCCCTGGCTACTGGACCTAAGCATAATGGTGGATAGAGAGAAAACACTGGTAAGAAATACCCGCGCTATTGCAAACAACGAAGAAATCAGACAACAATTCCAACAAACCCTATGGGATAAAACCACACATCTACCAAAGGAAATCACAACTGACACAGATTGCGAGGAATATATACTAGAACTAGAAAAAGCTATCACAAAAAACTTGGATGAGTATGCGCCACTACATGAAAACAACAGAAGAGATCAACTCCCAGAAGAGATAAATGAATTGATCGATAAAAGAAATCAAGCAAAAAGTAAAGCGTGGCGTCTCCGCTTTAACCAAGACAGAATAATAGGACAAAGAAGAACCTACAATCGTCTGAAACGCCAGGTCCAAGACGCACTCGTTGAATATAGCAGCGAAAAATGGACCCGGATAATAAACGATCCACAAAACAACAGAACCCAGATGTGGCGAATCCAACACAACCTGAAGGCTCCTGTACAGAGACTCCCTCACATTGAGGGTTGCAACAGTGAGAAAGAAACCATCGACGCTCTGGTTAACGCGGCGATCATCACAGAAGCCGAGATAAACAACGAAGATAAGAACTCAGAGAAGACCACACCGTTCCAGCCTCTCGACCCCACCTCTATTGAAGAAATCAGATTCGCGCTGAGACGGTTTAAAAATAAGAAGGCACCTGGCCCAGACAAACTCAAAGCAGACGCCCTTAAACTCGGAGGCAACCCCTTTCTCATCAGGTACAAAGTGATAGCTGACTACCTGTTACTGACAGGCTATTACCCCAACAGATGGAAAATCGGGGAGTGCATCTTCCTACATAAAGCAGGCAAGAATCACCGGGACGCCAAATCGTACCGACCCATCACTCTCCTAAGCATCATGGGTAAACTATACGAACGCCTGCTCTTGTCGCGCCTGCGGCAGACGGCCGACAGACTTCAACCGCCATTCCAACATGGCTTTACCAAGAATAGAGGAACAGGCACACAGATCCTTCGTACCGGCAAGTTCATCACGGATGCACTGGAAGCGAGCGAGAGTGTGGCCATGGTACTGACGGATCTTTCGAAGGCCTTCGACTCAATAAACCACGAAGGTCTGACGAAGAAACTTCAAACAGCTGACGTCCCGAACAACATGATCAAACTAATAGAGAATTACCTAAGCGATCGCAAAACCTACGGACGCTTCAGAACCACCAATGGCGATGAAAAACCAGTACCACACGGGGTCCCCCAGGGCTCTATCCTGGGTCCGGTCATTTTCAATCTATACGTACATGACGTTTGGGACCAACGGGACCGTATCCGCGGACTCAAACTTTCCCAATACGCCGATGACCTGTGCATCCTTAACAGGTCTCCCGACCCTAACTACGCGACACAACGCGCTGGCTGGACCGCCGACACCGTCATTGACTACTACCGTCGCTGGGGACTAAAATGCAACGTAGATAAAACAGAGTGTGCTATGTTCACCCACAAGAGAAACTACCGTAGAACCATTCGCATCAAGGACGAGGTAATCGAGTATAAAAAAAACATAAAATATCTAGGCGTACACTTAGACAAGACCATGACAATGGGTAAACAGACGGATTACGTTGTGCAGAAGGCGCGACGAGTACGGGGCGCGCTAGCCCCTATCATAGGCTGGCATGCCAAGACGGCTGTAACTGTGAAACTTGCTGTTGTTCAGGCTTGCCTACTTCCTATACTGGATTATGGCGTGGTACAACTACTCTCACGCTACAGTAAGAGCAACTTACTAAAAATTGAACGCCAATATCGAATGGCTCTCAAGACCAGCGGTCAATTCCCAAAACGACTAGAAACCTCCCTACTCTGGGATATGCTCGATTGGGATCCATGGCACCTTCGTGCACAAGACTTGAACGAGGACATGCTGCGCCGACTCCGCGAAATGCACGTCGAGGACCTAGAGACCCCTGGTGACGCCTACCTTGGATACGGACAGCACAACCCCCTCCTAACTAATACTAGACTAGGTGAAATTGACTATGTACCAAAAAAAGACAGGAGTCGGCTGCTCAGCAAGCGAACGACCGCTCCACGTCCCCATAAATTATAATTAGCTGTAAATAGGATAGGGCAATATAGAGCAACATTATAAATTTATATAATATTATTCTGTACACAATAACAAGCCTTACAGCACATACTACACGACACTTATATAGATCTCTCTCAGACAAACATAGGTAGACTGTAAGTAGCTGACACACCCACAGGCCGATACACAACCGACCTGTGGACATAATGTAACATATGAACTAGGGAAAATAAACGTCTTCTATTCTATTCTATTCTATAATGTTGTTATTTGACGGGTTAAAGCAGATTTACATACATATTGACAGTGCTAGCAATAATAAGATAACTTTAAAGAAAAAGCAAACCGTATCGTATTTTCTGAGTCATCAAGTATGAGTACATCACACATAATATATAGTATCAACATTTAGGCTCATCGAATAATTAAAATTGGTTCGTAACTAACAAAACTATGTGCATGTGGGTAAAATAAAAACATAAAATAATTAAATATAGATACATAATTATATACTCATTTGTGTATAAGTTACATCTATAATAATGTAATATATTTCTTGATATATAAAAATGAATCCCTGTTTCCATTGGGGACGTCATAACTTGAAAACGACTTTACCGATTTCATCTATCTTTTTTTTTATTTCTAATGATTATATAGAAGGTTCTTACGGAAAGAAAAATTAAGGCAATTGCGCAGGAAATTGGAAAATTTCTGATAACTTAATGACTAGATACTTTTTATCCAGATAAAGTCAACGCAGACGAAGTCGCAGGCAGAATCTAGTTAATAATAAATGTAGTAATTACCGGGAAGTATTAATAATAATAATACCTACTTGCAACATTTTGGTAACTCTAATTAGTAGTATGTGTTGATTTTGACATTTACTTTGTTTGAAAAATACTTCAAAGAAAAACTACGAACTCAAACATTTCTCTTTATGTGTTGGGGTTATGAAAAAGAGTTTAATACTATTTAAATTCTGGAACAACATTTTAGTACCCAAATTTTTCATTAAAATATAAAGTAACATGACTCTTGACCTACATTCCGAAATAATTCAATAAAGAAAATCTTCAAATTTTATTAACAATCTATCATTAAATTCTGATCTTGTTTCAATGGGGTCTTTTTTTAATGGGAAGGTATTATACGTTATTACGCAAACTAAACTCAAGCTTATGATCCCGTAATTGTAGGAATTTAGACCATTGATCTCGTGAAATTTATCGTTAAAGGAAGAACCATTTGTTTTAAGTTCCAATTAAGTTTAATTTATTCGCCGAATCAAGCATTTCGTTTGAAATTTGAAATGTCTCTTTAATAGAAAGTTAGTACTTTCTTTTAAAGGGACGCTGATACTTTGAATGATATTAATAATAATTTTCAAATAAAATATTAAATACGTTTTGACGAAATTGCGTAATAACGCAACCGTTAGCGTACTACTGTTGTATAGATTGTGATTTCTCATGTATACACGAGCGTATTTCCCATGGCTGCGTTCTGACCTTATATATCTTATGTTACGATGACAGATCGTCTTATTTCGCGTTTCATGGTGGCATACTGTCACTCTCAGATACTCGTTTCTGCAATGAACATGGAGGGAACATAATGCGTATCATGATGACTGGGCAAGTCTGCACTATCTATGGAAGTAGCAGGATATAAGTCCACAACGTTGCCAAAAGTTTGCCAGGAAAAAAGACTCAATTACAAACTCATTTTTTCGTGGCAAAGCGTCGAAATATAATAATTTCCTATACGATTTTGTTAATAATCTTACAAACGGTATAATTTTCGTGTGTTTTATTTGAATTCTTGGTATTTGGATGCTTTTCAGAAGCTTTTATAATACACGCTCCATTCGCGCGCCGCGGGGTGACTCACCAAAATCACGGACAATATCTCGGTAACTTTGCTCTCACGTAGGAAGTTAACGTAACCTGTTTCAGTAAAGTTTCGTAAACACTGGCGACAAAGTTAGACTATCATCTTCTATAAATTGGTCGAAAGTAAGATGGTTAATTTTTGCTTTTGTTTACGTAGTAGAAAGTAGAAATTCAATCGAGACTTTTGGTCGTCAACTATAAAATTTAATTTTATAGTTGACGACCAAATGACGATCTATTTTTATCATTTACTTACGAAACTTGAAGAGAGGCGATGAATAATATTTTTCTGAAGAGCTCATAAAGCAGTTTAGTTGCTCTTGGTTATTTTTACGAGGGAAAGTTTATGAGGTCCTATAATCACATGAGCCAGAAAACTGCTAACTAGCCTCGTAAAATATAACAAGTAATATGACATACGAGTTGTATACGAATCGCTACACGCGATCATATTTTGCTATTATTATGTTCTAACACTTCTTTTATACAGTGTTTAAATCGCCTAAAATGCCTCTTTGTGCTACTTTTGCAATATAACTATTTTATTTTATTTTTGGATACCTCCTAATTGATTATAGCTCTACGTCGGCGTCGGGACGGACATTTATGGGCCGCTTTTCAAAAATATAATACAAGAAAAAAGTACTTACAATAGTTTTAACGTAAAAATACTTAACACAATAAAATTATTCTTTGAAAATTGCTTTCTTAATTTATTTTTTTTAGCCACTGTTTACTTTCAAACTCTTAGTTGAAATATTGAAAGAATAAGCCGGCTATTTCCTACACTGGTAACAGAATTAAATTCCTTTAAATAGTTAAGATGCGGTTTGAAACATTCTGATGCTTGTTTGTTGTAAACACGTGCCTACTTATGCATACTTAGTTCTGCTATATGGTGTCGTGTGAACTGGGCATGAAATGTCATTCATAGGTTACTTATTATACCAATGCAGCTCCCACGCTGGCCGCGCGTGCTAGGTACCAATTTATTCCTTTAGCAGGGTTTTTAAATTCAGGAAATCTACCCACCGCATTCAGTTTCAGTTCCTTTGATACACTAATTTAAATATTTCGTTTATTTTCTTTGTTATCCACAGTGTATCACAGTCGCAATCACAAGATTGGAAATAAAAATGTTATTTTCGTTGTTGTGATTGTGTTGTACCTACCTATTTTCGTTTACGATTTTCCATGAAATCATTCCGGAAAGGTAAATCGGATATGTAATATTTTTCGACTTTATCCTCAGACTTCGTGCAACATTTCTCGTATGGGGATAAGTAGAGGATAAGCCGAGATTTTATACCACATCGTCTTTCAGGCATAAAAGCTATGGAGGTATATTCAAGCAGAGCTTACTCCTAGTAATATTGTTTATATTTGGCAACCTCAATCTGTGAAGTTTTGGTTACTTGTTTGATTTATCGGGAAGCTTGGCGCATATAACGGAAATGTTTTGCATTTTTATAAATCATAAATAAATTGGCCACGTCCTAGCCCCTTGCTGGGCACGGGTTGAGTTGATTGAGGTGGATTAGACTATATACAACCGCTTGGCATAAAGCAGGTTGTCAGGTTGACATATTTATCAAGAACTTAAGGTAAGAAAGCTTTTCTCAGGTTGTTTTACTTCTCATCCACCTCTCTCCCGATCCTTAGTAGAAGCACCGGAATCGGAGGGTGCAGACAGACCACCGGCCTCCATGTGCTATGGCTTGCGGGCGGCTGAATTGGGGATTCCGCCGCTCGACCAGATAATGGCCCCAGTAGGCGGCACACGTCTTTGCCACACGTGCCTCTGCAAGGCGTCGCTGAATGAAAAGTGCTCCAGCGGTCGCTGGAGCACACTCTGTCATGGTCATGGTGAATTTCATGAATCCCCAACTTCGAGCTGCCATATAACACTTTGATTGATCTGGGAATTGAACTCAGAACCTATCGCGCTCTAGTATCTACAGTAAAAGAACTACAAAAAAATAAGTTGTCACTTTGTTCTTTTATTGTAGATTCTCTGGACATTTATGCAATATGTGCAAAACCTATCTATGATCCATCCACATTTCAGAGATTTAAAGAACACTCACTAGATTTTCTACTTTAGTAAAGTGTACATTCAAAACACGGTGGATGAGTTACGCAAACTAAGCAACACAAATCGTGCCTCGGTTACAAGCCGGCCAGAGGCGTAGCATCGCTGGTCGCTTGAATTTAACGCCTATAAGCCTTTTACAGTATATAAAAGTGCAGAAGGTTCAACAGACACAAGATTTCCTTTAGTAAGCCAAAAACATCACTAAAGATTAAAAGTTCTTTGCATGCCTGAGAAATTTTCTTCGGCGTATGAAGTTTGCCAACCCGCATTAGGCTAGCGTGGTGGACTATACATTAAACCCTCTCATTCTGAGACAAGAAGAAGACCCGTGCCCAGCAGTGGGGCAGTATATGGGTCGATGATTGTCAGGTGGATTAAAATACGTAACTCACAGCGGGATATAGGACCTTTAGACCGGACGGGTCTAAAGGTCTTTCCGTTGTCCTGGTGTCCTGTCCATATAGATATAGAAAATGGTATCCCTTGTTGTTTCTATGCCTTCTGTGCCTACCTACGTACCTACCTATATCCCTACATCACGTCTTCACCCCGCAGCATCGACACGGGTTAAAATTAGGGTTGTAACCGAGTCGGTACCTACACGTACTTGCGTGTCACGTTAAAACCTTAAGGCTGTGTAAGCCAATAAAGGCCGCCTTATTGTTTTTACGATCCGCTCGTTCATTCGTTTAATAGGTTACTGACAGTCCGCTTTCGTCGAAGTATGTAGGAAAAAAACAATCGTCACTAAAAGGTTTGGTTAATTCCTTTTTTAAACTGTAAGGAATAGAATAGAGTTGATGGTAAAATTAATTTAATATAATTTTTGAGTCAATTTTACACTACCTAATAGAAAACAAGAGTCGTCATCGTGGTGATTTTATGTAGGTAAATCAGAATCTAACACAAATAAATAACTAGTCAGTGTTATTCTTCATAATCCCTCATCACATGACTTCATGATCTCTATGAAACTAGAACAAAATTAAGGGGGCCAATACTACTAACAAAGTGCCTGTCAAACGTTACCGGAGCGCATCTAAATATCAGCTTTTAGTACTTAAATTACATTTATTAACGCTGTTTGATGTCCGTGTTGCTTACGATGATCTAGTTGATATCGTTTTGCATTGGGAGTTTCCCAAATCCCATCCCAGTCGATTGTTGTCTGTTGCTAAGATTTTTGAGTTTTCATAACAATCCAATTGTGTCAATGAACATTTAATTAAGACTAGCTGGTCTGGCAGATGTTGTCATGCAACCGGATTGCAACGCCACCTACCGGGAATAATTGTGAATCGAAACCATCAAGGGTGGGACCCTTGATGGTTTCAATTCACAGTTAGACCCGGACTAAAACACAAAAAAAAAACATCAAATAAAGTTCATATAAGCCGGTTTTGTTAGTTACAGAGAGACCAACGAACAACAATTGATTTTTATAATTGTATACATAGATAGTTATTAGAAGATGTATCTTCTGCCAAATTTACTGATTGGCCATAGCAGGCATTACATAAATGTTCAGTAGAACGGTTGAACTGCTAAACAGCTCCGGTCGGGATCATAAACACAAAATTCAGGTTTTTATCAATGCTTTTGAGTTTTTCAGTGGCAGTACTAAATTGTACACAAGGCTCACGTTAAATCCGTATTTGCTCGTTTTTATTTTGATTGTAGGCCGTACGTACAATGGCTGATAAAAACGGATTATGTAAACGACTCAGTAAAGGTTGTTTTTTCCCAAGGGCGACATCCTCATATCAGAGTTTTTGTAGATAGAATATGTTTTATTGCATCAAAAACGAATGCAAAGTACATAAGCAGATTTTATAAATCATAGAATGGATTACCACTCTGTGATTTTGGGGCGTATGTATTAACATACGCCCCCTATTACATGGATCTTAAGTATACCGGTGAATGAAGGGTGCTTAACCCTTCAGAAACAGTAGTGGTGGTATGTTGATTTTTTAAATTTACTTGTAATCAGCATCAACCCATATAATGTCCCACTGCTGAGCACGGGTCTCCTCTTGAAACTAGTGGGATTAGGCTATAACACTCTTGGCAAACGTCAGACGCCACCGCGCCGTCGAAAAATATTTTAAGGCAAACATGCTTTAAAATCGTAGGAAACATCCTACGATGTTTTCCTTCACCGTTTAAGCCAGTATTAATTATTAATTTTGTAGTGTACCTATGTACATTAATCTTTCTCGTAATATTCCCTGTTGTAAATTAATCTTTAATCTTTGTAGCCAACTTGGTACTTCCTTACTAAACATTTTATTTTCTAATGAATGTAAATCATACAAACATACAAAACCATGGGCACATGATAATGGAAATATGTATATTATTCACTCTCTGTTCAGTAATACTCCAGAGCGTTATTTCAGTTTGAACCACTTACGTGAACAAATACTCGACGTTCACAGCAGTTTCAAACACGTAACTAAGTACCAACGTATGTCGTCAATTCTGCCAGATTTATTATATGTAGTAATTTTTAGAATTTAACAAAACAAAGTATGAAAAAATGCTGATGTTACCTTTTAATGATTTTTAGAATACCGATGTAACTTGACTCATAAAAAGATAGTACTGATAGATATCACAAAATCTATCACCTGGGGGAGGTGACAGGGTATGTCAAACTCGTACCGACTAAAAACCGCACTTGCCTTCCGTCGTTGCTTAAAGCGAGTGCAATTGTAATTTTACTACGACCATGATGGGCTGTGTTCCGGCAGACACTGGACCGCTTCAAAAAATAAGTAGGTAGGGTACCTATGGATAATTCTTATTTGTTTAGTTGTATTTCATATCCCTCTTTCTACTGAAGTAGGTGATATGTAACATGAGTATCAGAATGAATTGGAGAACTTCTCATAGGAAATTATTAGATGGAGTTAGCGTTTATTTATTTATTTATTTAATAAGGTTTTCCCACAGCTTATGCATACAACGCTAATAGTTATATATATACATACTTAGTGGCCTTCGTCTTATACACAAGCCAATTACGGGCCAACCAACATTATTTTATATTATTATATTAAACAGTATCATTAGTTCGATGATTACAATTCTATTATTAAAATTATTAAGATTTGTCCAATCTAAATTGCTTCCTCCTCCACTATACATTTAGGCACATTTTATAGGTAACTAAGTACTAATCCAATAAGTACTTTTATACGACTATATGTATAGCTACGAAACGATATACTGTTCTTCGTCATATCAGCCAAAGGACGTTCACTCCTTAAGTGAGTCTTTATCTATAGATTTCCACAAGGAAAGGTTAAATTCGTCAGCATCCAACTTTCAGCTATCTTTACCAGGTCGTATGCGCAAGGATTAACTGTCCACCGCACTGTCCCATTGATCTAGTGGTCGCAAGCGTGAATTTGAAAGCGAGCGTACCTCTTTCAAGTGCCATGTCGCAGAATGTGTTATCCTATGAAATTCTCAAAAGCGGCTCGAAGTCTTGATTTGAGCCCGGTTAATGACAGTAGTCTCATTACTTAGTATATGAGACTTAAAATATAGCGACGAGCCATGGATGATGATTATACATCCATCATCATCAACCCATATGCTGTCCCACTGCTGGGCACGGGTCTCCTCTCATATTGAGAGGGATTAGGCTGTAGTCCACCCCGCTGGACTAGTGCGGGTTGGCAGACTTCACAAACCATCGAGAAAAATCTCTAAAGGAAGCAGGTTTCCTCACGATGTTTTCCTTCACCGTTTAAGCAAGTGATAATTAATTATTAATACGCACATGAATTCGAAAAGTCAGAGGTGCCTTGGGTTCGAACTCGAGACCTTCGACTTGGCAGTTCAATGATCATACCGCTAGGCTATCACTGCTATCTTCCTTGTACATCCATGGTTCGCCGCTATAGCACAGAATAACCTATTCTGTGGCTATAGGCCGCAGTAGGTCCACCTCTTCTTCGTTGCGTAATGGTATGTTATAATTAAATAGTAGTCTAGGACCTAGGTATGTATCTTTTTACTAGATGACGATCAATGCATTCGATCTCAAAAATAATTGATCGCGACAAGTCACGTTCACGCCGTTAAACGCGAACATTATTCAGGCATAGATATCTATTGGAGCCTTTTAAAGCCAGGCTATATCGTTAGTCGCAGACTCTTATAGTCTTGGAGCAGCTTACGCTAATTAATCGATCCGCAAGAAGCTCTTGTCGCGGTCAATATATAGACGGATGACATTATAATCACATGAAGCCACAGAGAGCACGTTTTGCCATCGGTCCCGACTTTCATACGAATACCTATAAATATATACTTAATCGTTAGTGATAGTCAGAAATTCGAAAAACCTTAACCAGGTGTTAAGGCTTTTCGAATTTCTTACAATTAAATAAAGAAATATTTATTTATTTCTGAGTTATATATGAATTCTAAGTGTTATGTTAGTAACAGATTGTGCTTATGTGCTATATTAGTATTGTTAGTAGTTCAAGTATTTGAATGTTTAATTATTTTCATGTTTAATTATTTCCTGATTAAGATATAGTTTTTGCTCAGAAATTGGGTTCCAAAGATTAAAGAAATAACAATCTCAATGACTTGTCCTCTTACCTAGTATTTTTTATATAATTTAAAAAATGCAACCCTTACAATATATTTCAGAAGTTATCAGCTTCTGAAACAAGTTTTAATATTTCAACACTGTACAACTCAATTATTATTTCTGGGAAAATATTTTTCGTTGGCTCAAAAGTTTGGTACTCTAATACTGGGTCTAAAAGCTTCAGTGAACCCGTCCGTTGTTTACGTTTAACCTTCCATGCTCTTCCGTGATATTAGGCAGACTACTCTGCTCTCTTTAGATGTTCCCCTATGTACTTATTCATTCAAGCTTACGTCACAGCATCTTTTGTTTCTGTATCAGCTTTTGTTTTTGGTTGTGATCAAAGCAGCTGTGAGCAATGCAAATCTTAAATGTAAAAATGCCGTTCAAAAAGAAGGTACTACCACTAGGTAGTACCTACTTTATAGTCATACTGGTGTATAACATATATGTAAATATATGTTATACATATAGGTATGTTACAGTCATACTTTGTAGTGTAGTCTATCTTGAATAAATTATTTTAACTTTTTTGGCAAAGGTTGTAGCTGAGAATCAGCGATGTGAGGTTGCACTGCAACTGTTGCTCACAGCAATATTCTGAACTAAACCTTTTTCGATACAGAATTTGTTTCTAAATGAAGTACAGTGTTTTTTAAGGTAATTTTTCGTGCAGAAATATTTTTTTTTTCTTTTTGTGAGCACAGATAGTCTTTTTAAATTTAAACTTTATCGACTTGGACGAGCGTTTTGTACAACACGGGATTTATTGTTAAAATAACATACCATCACGTCTATTGTGTATTTTTTTTAGTTAGTAATCTGCAGGATTTAATTTAAACATATTTATGTTAGGAATAAATAGGAATAATATACATGTCCTCCATAGAATTAGCGTTGACCTAAAACTATTTTTTATATTTTCAATCATCACGCCTATATTCTCCTATGTATTTAACCCGACAAGGTACCTACTAATTGGTAAATATAATTATACGAGAAAATCCCTTGTCTCCAGTCCACCCAATTGGCCCGAGTTTACTGACCGCTAATGAAATTACATTGGTCGAGTACATATTTGGATATTCGTAAGCCGTACGATAAAGCGGCTGTTGCTAAATATTTATAATATCAACGTACAGTTCAGCTTCGCTTGACGTAATGATAACAATGTGTATCTTCACAATAGAGCAATTGAATCGTCGCAGATGAAGAGAGCGAACATAATGTGTATAAAGTCCTTGGCAGTTTACACTATTTCTGTACAACATATGGCAAGTTTTGTTCGCTAAGGTTATAGTTTTCTAAATATGGAATAAACAATAAATAGTTTTGTAACAAATCCTACTATCTTACTTTCCTATCCTACTTCCTACTAATTTTATAAATGTGAAAGTTTGTAAGGATGTTTGAAGGAAGTCGCGGGCAGAAGCTAGTTTTATATACCTACATATAAACCTCTTGAAATATGAATGATTTAAGAACAATTTATGAATAAAAAATAATTATATTTATTTAATGTACAGAGGCCAGCACATCAAGTTACCCCAATCTGTCAAATTTCTTTGACAGATTTTCAACTTCAATGCAAAGTCATAAGGTTCATATTCAATTGGGAAAATTTGACAGTTTTGGATAGCTGGACATGCTGGCGTACTCAAATAAAAAGTTTTTTTGTCGTAGTTGGTGGAGGAGCGCAGCTGGGGGAGACTGAGAACTGCGACGCTGGAGATCTGAAGACGTGTGTGGATCTGATCCCACGCAAACAGATCGGCCTGCCAAAGAATAAGCAAGAGTTGGATGCGCACTGCCAGTTAGTAATCAGTTCAGATGATAAGGCATTCAATGAGAACACAGCCCATACTAGTCCAAATAATCATCTTAAATATATTAAAGTACAACCAAAAATGTATGAACTGACAAACTTATTGCCTGACACGCGAATATTACACACTGAAACAAAACTACATTTTATGGATTTTATAGAGACGGGTAGACTTCCCGTGACCATGGACGCTATAAAGGGTCCGAAACGTCGGGATTAACAATATCAATATAACGCGATAAAATCCTTAAAATGTAGTTTTATTTCAAACTGACAAACTTGTATACATATGAAGTAGTTAATTTTTATTGTATAAGATGACAATGAAGTATACGAGCCGCCTGATGGTGATCGGCAACCGGTATAGACGCTAGCAACACCAGCAGTAGGTCAGGTAGTAGTACCTACTACGTTGTTATCTTGAGAACTCAGTTACTGCCCAGTAATTTCAATGGCGACATTGCGCTTCAACCCGGAACACTATAGGTAATGTTAGCACATTGTTGAAGTGATTCTTTAGAGTAGGATAGGCTGTTGTTTAATTTAATTTCTTAACGTTGTATCCACCTTTGTATAACATTCATACATACATCATCCTCATCAACCCATAATTATACTGTCCCACTGCAGGGCACGGGTACTAGTAAGTAATTAGGGAGGGGTTTTGTAGGTCATTACATTACTTATTTGAATTACCATTTCATTGGACATATAATCGAAAGCTAAGTCCTTCTTGGACGAAGCTTTTGCTACAAAGATTTTCCTGCTTTATAATCCATGTCATGTCCTATTTTATCTCAAACAAAACTTTTGTGAATATGTCTGTTACAAAATCCCAGCGGGTGGAGTTTTGAAATATCGAATATGTTAGTATCTATAGTAGTAGTACTTTTTACACTCCATTTATTTGATTTTTTGCATACGTTTGCTCAAACTTCTGTCAAACACATTATAATAATATGTTCATGGTCATAGTTACTAGTTATGGCGTCAATAACTGTACCATATTCACAACTTTGTTATTTTTAAATTCATATCTCTGTAGATATGAAGTAATGATGATGTCATCATCATAGGATGATGTATGAATTTACAAACTGACTATATTTCAAAAGGCTATCCGTTTCCCAACTATATTAGATTGGAGTCAGTTTCCAGTATAATCAGATACGGCTGAATATTAGTATTTTACACGAAGCGACTGCGAAAGAATTTCCGCCACCAATTTCCACGGCTAACGCATACTCGCACAGCTTAACCTTACCTACAGATTTGTTGATCAGCGTAATTATTACTCAGTCACAAGTTTTCTAATTATAAATTACACAACGACATCTAATAATCGTTGTCATCTTAAAAATATTGGTATGAATCATATGTTATGTTGAATATTTATTTATTTATTGGTATACCAACAGCAATGCATATTGAGTAATTTATAAAAATAGTAATAATAAGGATGCTATTAAGTATGCCCATTACAGGTAAACTCAGCATTCACAATAAATACAAAGAATACATGTTACAATATTACCGTAAAATTATTTATTAACGTAATAAATAAATATTGCATTGCTATGACCCCATAATGCTTCATTGATCTAAAGTTTGCGAATAACCAAATAAAATTGGAATTTTGTAGGTAAAGCCTCAGAATGTTAAATCGCACTTGGTATACGATCCTGACTCAAGATATATACATCAAATTTACATACTTATAACGTAAATAATATTTTTGTACATGACTTTATATTTTGTGTGTATTCAAATGGCGTACGAAAAGTTTCGTAAAGTATGATTACGAAAATCGAAACGTACTGTGAATGTGTGAGAATAATGGAAACATCCTAATCATACTTCGAACAGCGCATTACATTGACATTTATACAATTTTATTCATTTATTTTCCATGAAAGTGTCACAGAGAGTCACATTAATTTTATGTCATTGAATCTTCGAAGTATTAAAACTATTTGAGGTGTGCGATACTAGTGTAGTGATTAGTTATATTGGTATTAACTAGTACTTGAATTTGAAGAGTTTTTTTTTCATAATTTCATAGAACCATAACTCAATAACAGAATCAAAGACATGCCAGGATATATTTCTTTAACCTCGAGCACGTGAGCGAACTTAGCAGATCATTGTCCAGCAGATCAAAAATAAATGTGAGTTCTTTTCGCATGCACCATAGTTCTACAGTTCCTGATACTTTTCAAGAAAAGTTCTGGCGTTTTAATATAAAAAAAATATCTACGATGATTGGAAATGGACTTTCTCATTTACTTGTCACTCAATTATGTCATTATTTTTATTAAAATTTATTATCTTATAGCAATAAGCAGTAACAGTAAGTATATTCAGACAAATGACTACCTATAGCATAAATAACATAAATTATAGTCCATCTGCCATATATAAGTGTTATATCCATTCTCTAGTACCCATAGTACAAGCTCTGCTAAGTTTGGGACTAGATGCACCATCTAATCAAGTTTAGTATAAAATGTCCTAGATATTTAAATATTTTATTCAAACTGTTAAAAACCCAAACTTTTAAAACGCTACTCTATTGTATACACTTTCATAATTTCCCAAAGGCTGCCGGGTACATAATTAATTAAAAGGTTTCAAAGATTAATTTTCAGACAACGTCCAGTATAATGTGGCAGGTATTACTTGCACAGGCAGAGGTTTCGAATAACCTACATCAGAAAAAACCCCACCTTTATTCTCAAGACCCTTTGCACAATGAAATGAAATGAGAGATTTATGGCAAGGTAACGATGCGAGGTTTCAACAATCGAGTAATTCGTACCTACTCGTTCAAATTTTGTGTTCGAATTAACAATCGAATCACCCGAATCACATTGAATCGTTAAGCTATCAAAAGATAGTCAATTGTTTCCGCGGGCATTTCAATTTATTACGTCCGATTCTTGTTGAAATACTTTATTATAATAATAATTTGTTGTCCAATAAAATTAATTTGCTATGTGTGTCGCCCTAAAAACGTCCCAGACGAATGTGAGCATAATCATCAAATTACTTACTCCAATAATATAATATTTAGAATGGGGAGCATCGTTACTATGTTGTGAGTTTTGACTCACGTTCGCAGTGCTCTCTCGTCCGATCCGACAACTGTAATGTTCCTAATGGCTAGACATAAGACGACGCGTACACGTCGGTTGTATTAATCCGCCAACGAGTGCTCACAGGCAGGCTATTACGGATCAAGGGATAAGTAACGAGGCGAAAACGTAGCTAGTATGTACGTGTAGTCCACAGACTATACAGAATCAATGGAATGAAAAGGTCTCTTTCTAGTTGGAAGAACTACATACATACCATCATATGGATGGTATAGGATACCATCATATCTTTATATGGTTTTCGAAATATTGATTTCTTATGTTTTCAAAGATTAAAGTATTAAGTTCTTTAAATAATTATACTAATACAATTAGTTAATATAATTTTATTATAACTGTATCACGATCTAACGTAAACATTGACATTATGATTTGTACTTAATTCTATTTTGTTTGATAATGATGATAATGTTGTTGTTAAAAAAAAAAAACAATAATATAATTCATTATAATTGATTTATCTTAATCATTTAAGCTACACAATATATCAGAGATATTATATAACAAATTGTGATTTCGAATCTTATTTTAAGCAAACGGTACCTATATTTTTTAAATGAAATAAATTCTATAATCCCAAATATCACGTGCAGTGAATTCGGTAGCTTGGTTGGCTGGGGCGTCTGATGTGGCTAACCGATTTTCCTTTCACTAAACACTATATCTATGAAAATGTTTATTATCTACCTATGTTTTAATGCAATACAATAAAAAATACATTTTAATATTTGACTTGTCGTAGATAAACTTTTAAGGTTAACATTACTCTGCGTAGCAGCTACGCCTTTTAATGGTTGGCTGAGTAACTTGAATGAGAACACTGTGCCACTGTAGAAAGACCGTCACGTTCAGTAAATAGTACCTTTGGGAAAGGCCTAAACATTTACCTCATCATTATCACCCCATATACTGTCCCACTGCCGGCCACGGGTCTCCTCTCAGAATGAGAGGCATTAGGCTATAGTCCAACACGCTGGCCTAGTGCGAGTTGGCAGACTTCACACACTGTCGAGAAAAATCTCTAGGGCATGCAGGTTTCCTCACGATGTTTTCCTTCACCATTTAAGCGAGTGATAAAAGCCTCGGATTCGAACTCGAGACCTTTGACTTGGCAGTTCATATGACCATTAAGACTACCAGTAAGACAGAATTCATATACTGGGTTGATGATGATCATGAGATTTAAAACTGAGGTCTCAAGATTACAACGCGCGGGTGACACAACTGGTGTTGCGGTCGTTTATAGGCTGCGGTTACCATTTACCATTAGGGCGCGTTCCCATTATGTCGTAGGTACCATTTTATTTGTTGGAAATAACATCAAAAAAGTCGTAAACGACAGTTATCGTGCCATCCTTTAAGTGAACACCTCCATTTAAATAAAAGCCAGGACAGGTTACACTACGCGATTATCTGTCGTCACGACATAGTGAGAACGCGCCCTTAGGCGACTCGTAAGTTTATTTCTCATCTTATCATAATAAAATAACAAGTTCCAATAATTATCATCAGCTAAAGGGGTCCACGGCTAAACAAAGGTCTTCTCTATACGCTTTAGTTTCCAATAATGTAACGTTAGTTTATACGCAAATGCCTGACATTTTTTCAAAAATTCTTTTCTGGGTACATTACGCTTACTCACACGCGTTTACCTTCTGTAGCATATTAAAAAGAAAAGCTTTCAAACATCTACTTACTTATGTGTCCCTTAGTTAAAAGTTCTAAAACAATATTACCCAACACATGCCACTTTTGTGAATTGTGAGTTAGAAAGTAAGCCAATTATCTAACCCTCATACGACAGTAAACGACGAAGTTTCGTTGTTTTTCGTAAATGTTTTCTTTTGTTTCGTTCTTATAATGGATCTTATTCTTTTCGTACTTAATTGTATAAAGGTATGCACTTTCTTTTTTATAAAAGACATCTCGCACACGGTGGTTTTAAAAAATACAATTAACGGACACAAAGTACATCCAGACTCGAAACAAATATTCGTGGAACACACAAATATTTGCCTAGTGTGGGTATCGAACCCACGGCACGCAGCGCATTGGGAGTGTCGAGGTGACCACTTTAACCGCTACATCAAACATGAAAATAAATACTTAAACCATTTCATTGATATCACATAAACAGTAGAAAGGCAGACAGGTACCTATTACATAATTTGAAACTAAGAGGTGTAATAATTATAAATTTGTAGAAAAATATTTTTTTAATATCTGAAAAATTTGAATTAATATATTATACCTCCACATAAACTACAAACATACATAACATACATATTTTCACGCCTGTCTTCCATGGGGCAGGGACAGATTTTCACTTGTTATGATCCTGGCACACCACTTCTGGAGGAAGATTGTCCATTCCTCACTACATAACCAAATATCTATCTTTCAAAGTAACACAACACATACTTCTCATTCCTCTCATTTCTGCGGCATTTGTTCTACTTTCGTGTTTCATCTGCTATATCAAATTTTCACTATCAAATTAATTCGTGGATCAACGTATAAAAAAAGTATTTTGAGGAATAACTAATATTCCCTTCCAAAATCATCACTCTCTCATCTCAGCCACCAACAAAGCTGTTTTGTTGGAAAGGTCCAAATAAATTTATACCCATGTTTAGAAGTGGCTCGCCCTCAGAATCATGTCAAAATTAACATACTTTTTTAATGTTTACCCCATTATATTGCTGTTTGATTAGGTTGGATTTTGCATAACAGTTTTCCAAGTTAATTCCTATAGTTACCTATCTAAATTACGTCAGGATTTCCTGCACTGTGTAAATTGGCAATACTCAATATTAAACATTTCAAGTTCTCACATCACCAGTTATTTTTTATTGTAATTTGGCATTAACGAATGCTATTTTTTTTTTTTTAATTTTAACAAAATATTAAATCGATCACAGACAATTTTCGAACCTACATAGTATTTTTTTCTATAGTTTCTATAGTTATTAGTTACTTGACGGAATGTTATTTTCTTTTAGGGCATACCAAATAGGCATGGTGTGCATGGACGCGTGGATCAAGCGATGCCTACCAACAGATGGGCAGAAATTACTTCAGCAACACATCGGCGGAGCGCGCGCACTTATGCGCTTTTTGTGCACAAACGACACAGCTCTGCGGAGAGGTTAGATGCCTATCTTTAGCCTAATTTTAACCTCCTATGACATCTGTATTATAAAACGTGATCTACTAGTTCCTACATTCAATTTGTTCAAGCGGACATTGACTCGTAGGAATCGATAATCTGTAAATGTAATGGATTCGTTCTCGCATTGGGAATAATAGTGACTTTTATGTGACAACAATAGGTAAGTAAGTAAACAATTCGTATTGTGCCACTGCAATCACAACTCCAAAACTAGCGAGCAATTTCCCCTATTTTAAAACTCCCTTGGGGTTTGCAACTAGTAATTGAAACAGTTTCGAGAAAAAACATACGTTCTAAAATCGAGAAAAAATAAATTAGTTTATAACTTTGTAGTTACAGTTGTTAATAACGTTTCGGACATGCCTAGTAAAAAGGGGATTTTCAATATGTAGTTAAATTGCAAACTTATTTAATATACGTTTGAGCGAAAGTAACTTAGAGCTCCATTAAAACAATCTATAGACCTTTCACTTTAGCCAATAATACATAATGAATTACTTACTAATTCTGTTATTGTTCTACTACGATAATATTGATTGATTTGATTCCTTAAATTGTTATGATGGAAGTACAAGAGCCTTGTTTTGCTCTGTTTTTTACACAATAATGAGACCCAGATGTCACAACAAATAAGCTCTTATAAATGATGGAGTATTTTTAGGAAGATTACCAATATTGAACAGGAAAATCTAGTAAAATTATTCAAACAAAAAGAGAGACGTTCCATTACTGCAGAGGATATTGTTTTTAATAGTAAAAACATAAGGTAATCTGCAATCAAAAGGGATTATCGTTGTTGAGGCAGCACTATATTTTAATTATAAAAGCGACTGCAGGTAAATTATTTAATGGAAACAAAATAAGGAGTGAGACTCATTGCAGTCCGTTAGTATCGACAATAAATCAGCACTAGTTAAAATAATAAAAAAGGCATAGGTTCATAGTATAGGCGTAGCATAAACGTAGGCACAATCTAATAACGTGAAAAAAAATCGTGTAAAATATTCATTAGACTATTACAACCAGAAAATATCAAACATATTTTATTTATGTTCGTAAATGACTGCAATTTATGAATTTGTTTGCAATTTGTGAGAGTCCTTTTTTATTATAAAGTTATCATTATACAATACACGGAATAGAGAGAAGTATAATAGGAGTTAAAAGGAAAGACCGAGAAACCGTAAAACTAAATTCAAGAACGCATACATAACATACAAACAACAAAAGTGGAGGTGGACAGGGCATATGATAAGAGAGAAGAAAGAAAAATGGACAAGACTAATTACAGAGTGGTATCCGCTAGACAGCAAAAGAAACAGAGGTAGACAGCCCAAGAGATGGGAGGATAACTTCCAGAAAATAGCGGGTCCAACATGGACTCGAACAGCAAAGAATAGGACAGAATGGAGATCTTTAGAGGAGGCCTTTGTCGGAAGACAAGTTGAAGATTAAAAAGAAAAGAAAATCGTTTACCGACCATTAAAAACAAATGCAAACAGTTTATTTTTAATTATTAATAAATTTAAATATATTAACTTAAGGTCAATAGTATTTTAGTTATTTAAGTAATAATGTTAACTAATTTCAACAATAAAGGCTTATTTATTTATTTATCATTATACAAATAGGATTAATGAAACTTTTCACTTTTATTATACTTACAGAATTCCTGAAGGAACAGACTTGTTGGGGGCGGGTATCCTCCGACTGGACTCGATGTGTCAATGAGTTGCAGGTCGCAGTGCGAGAGAACACGGAACGCGCGCAACAGCTTACATATTTCAACAGGAACGCCGAACTCTGTTGGTAATTACGTTTCGATATTTCTCGTAATGGAATGCTTAATATGATTGCCGTCGAACGTAGTCTCAACATATTAAATCATCAACGTTCTTTTTTCAAAATAGTCATGAAACAATTCGATTAAATTAATATCGGTACATTATTCTTGCAGGGTTTCGTCTCTGTTGAGGCAGATAAAAACGTGTGCTATATAAAACATATAGATAAAGAATGTATGCTTATACAAAGATATGGTTTTATCCTCGTCTATTGTGTCGTATCTCATTCTATTTGAGGACACTTTTGCAGTGAAGGCGTTAATATTCTCTGCGTTATTCCTCATTGTTCCACAAGATTGTTGCGTTTTCGATAGCCCAAAGAATTCTTGTATATAAACGCGGATCGTCTGTCAGAATTTGATATCTTCTTGGATTTAGTTATCGCTTATTAATAAACTTGTCAGCTCATAACAAGGATCCCAGAACAATAATTACGTTTCACTTGTAGCATTAGCACTTTGAAACAACTTTTAATTAAGGAAAGTCATGGCTTGTTGTCATTATACTTTGTAAACTTGGTACGTACTTATACTTTTACTACTTAGGGATCGAAACAGATTTGTAATCTGTATTGTGCAGTTATTAAACAATTGACGTCTAGCTGGCACATTTTTGCCAGAGATGCAAGTGCGTTGTTTGAATTAAATAATAAGGCTATATTAGTTAAGTTAAGAGGAGTATTATGAGAGTACACGAGCCCTTTTTCGTTGTCTCTATCGGTCTTGTTTCACTGTTCGAATGAGTGCACACACGATGAAACAACGCTATCTTTGCAACATATCCGTGCGTATCAATACATAGAATAAAACAAAGTCCCTTACCGCTGTCTGTCCCTATGTATGCTTAGATGTTTAAAACTACGCAGCGGATTTTGATGCGGTTTTTTAAAATAAAAAAAATAGATAGAGTGATTCAAGAGAAAGGTTTATATGTATAGTACATGGGCGGCGGAAATCGAAAAAACATTGCACCCGTGCGAAGCGGGGGCGAGTCGCTAGACTCTTACGATTTCTAAATTCGTGATTCCAGGCAAACTTTTTGATAATATATAGGCTTACAGTGATTTCAAATGGTTCTGAATTGTTATGTTTTCCTAGTAAAAAGTTGGGCCGTTTTCATTTTATAATTATAAATCCCATATGCCGTTTCTTCTTTACTGTTTATTTAAATTAAGTTGTACTACATACCATTACCATGGGCAAGTATATCAGGGACTAGATCATGACTACAACATTTTAATTACTTTCATTGGTTTTTATTCAACATAGGACATAACTAAGTAGCTTTGTCATAATTATATTCTAGTTAGTAAAACATGTAATACAAAATCATATAGCAATTTAATATTAAACGCATAGAGAATATCTGTTTTTTTCAGTTATGTGTACCTACCATTATAAAGGCGAGTTCAAAGACCCCAGCACAGAATACATTTTTTATTTTTCATTTCCTGTATTTATTTACTTGTATTGGATAATAAAATATTTCTTCCTTGTCTGTATCCGTAGTTTCCTTTGCGTCATATATTGTATGGGAGCTTTGATCTACGATTCAAAATTCCAAGGTTGTCATGTTCAGTCCCCTTCGTCCCGAAAATGGTGAGCCGCATTGTTTCTTATCTCACTGACATAACTGTTGAAAACAGTCACATATTACAGTGTCTTTTGTCTTGACATCTGTTTGGTAAATTTGTCATAAAATGTATGTTTTGATATGTGAAATAATATATAACAACAAGTAATTAACACAACGGTTGGGTCTCGGACAGATTAATTAAAAGCGGTCATCATAGCGTTGTCCTTACGTGATAGGTTAGAATTGACCCTTGTTGTGACCAGAAAGAGCTGACTTAGTTGCCATCTGACCTTAGTAAGCCAATTAGTAAAGGGTGATACTCTTAATATATACCTATAGGAGTCCAGAAGGAGAATTCAGGAATTATTCTTTTTAAAAGAATTAATTCTTTTACCAACCTAACTTACCTACCTACGCCTCCGAGCTCTCTGAGCGCCTTTGTACCTCGCAAAGCATGAATTTCGCATTTATTTGTGGAATATAGGAATTTACATTTGAAGATCTTGAATAGCAGTAGGTGTTGCGTTATATTTTGCCACTAGTGACGTACGTATTGCTAGGTAACAAAGCCTTAGTCTGTTCAAAGTGCAGTTGTAGATCCATTTATCTACGAAGTATTTGAGCTTAGTAATGTAGCCTAGTGGTCCTAAGAGCAACTGCTATGCTAGAAGTCCTTGGTTCGATTCCCAGGTCAAGTATTGCTTTTGTATGAAATTCTCAGTAGCAGCTCGCAGTTTGGATATGTGCCCGTACGTACGTATTACATGGGACCTAAAAATACAGGCGAACTGTGGGTGTATATTAGTATACCTCTGCCTAAACCTTCGGGGAATACAGGCGTGATGGTATGTATGTATGTAGATTTGAATAATTTAGTTAATACTTTTTTCCAGTGCTCGAGACGATTTTATTCAGTGCGTGGCGAATGCAGGTCGGTCTTGTTCTGTTGCTGCGAGTACATTACTCCGTCGGATGGCTTGGGTGCTCGCGCAGGACATCGCAGCCTGCAACCAGCAGCCTCGGGCCTACTGCGCCGCGGCCCCACCACCCATCACAGCGCCCCTGCTCACTGCTATATACGGATTCTTATTTTATCCACCACGCTTTTAAGTATTATTAAATTTGTACAATTGTTGTAGAAATTAATACATATTTGCCATAAACAGTATTCCATTGTACCTGGACTACGATTCCAGAATCGTTGAATCGCCCCAGAGTCAACGCTATAGGTACCGTAAGTGTCGATTTGTTGAAATCGCAAAAAATATGTTGTACCTACTATATTTTTTTATTGTGGTTATATACATATCCAGTGTATTTGCCATTCGTTTATTAAAATCAATTTATTGATGTCCTCTGTAATAAATCAATCATTATTTTCAGTATTTTGAGTCCACACGACATAAACTCCCTTTCGTAAGAATTCGCTTCGTAATCCCTGAAAATTCAGCTGAATACACGCGATCGCCGTATCGTGCATATTCTCAATAATAATTCTTGGAAAGTCGGTCAAAAAATATCCTTCTTTACAATTTTGAACAATTTGCATAGGTGCTCCATTCAACAGCTTTGATTTTACTTTACATACATTTTGCTCGTCAAAAGCTGCTTATTTGTTTCCTTTAATGACAATCTATAATATACATTTTAAAGATAAGCGGTGTAGTTATTTCTTGTGTATACATAATCATAACAATAAATAATTTTACAAATATATAGCAAATCTTTTCAAGGTTAAATGGAAGCAAAACATTATCTTCAAAGTATGTTAACTAGTGATTGGCGTCTATGAAAAAAATTCTAATTATAAAATATATACTTTCCCTGATAATATTATATTCAATATGGTACATAATATATGTACAGAGGCCAGCACATCAAGCTACCACAATCTGTCAAATTTATTTGATAGATTTTCAACTTTAATACAACAAATTAAGGTTCATTTTCAATTAGGAAAATTTTACAGTTTTGGATAGCTTGACCTGCTGGCGTCTGTACCTATTTCTTTTAAACATCGCCCGAGACTGCGATCGCGTTGTAAACAATTTTTTTTAATAAATATTTATTAGGGAAAACAAAGAAGCACCAAACAATACCATAATACTTGTACAATGAAACAACAACGTATTTTCCACAAAGTACCAAAGTTTAATAATTTAAATAAGCGATATTTTTTAATTTCTAGCAAGTTTTGAATGTGACTATAGCTTTAAGTGTTTAGTTTTTATAAACATACCTGTTATAGATTTTGTTAACATTGTTCAATAAAGCTGTGTCGTAATAAGCTTAGTAATTTTAGGTAACAAAAGTTATTATAAAATTGCATTTTATGTAAATAATGATCAGATTGATATAATATGTATATAGTTTAAGAAACTGAAGCGTAATTTTGTAACAAAGATGATAAAAGATTTAAATGTTTCATGTTAATTTAAGAAATAAAGGAAATCATAGAATATTTACTTTTTCCTTGTCAAATTCCCGAATCCATATGTTACATTTATCCAGCATTTAAGCAGTTATAGCCTAGTGGTATGACCATTGGACTGCCAAGTCGAAGGTCTCGAGTTCGAACCCAAGGCACGCACCTCTGGCTTTTCGAATTCATGTGCGTATTAATAATTAATAATCACTCGCTTAAACGGTGAAGAAAACATCGTGAGGAAACCTGCATACCTTAGCGATTTTTCTCGACGGTTTGTGAAGTCTGCCAACAGGCACTAGGCCAGCGTGGTGAACTATAGCCTAATCCATCTCTGCTCTGCTCCACGACGAAACGTTGTGTTGGCAGTGGGGGGGACTTTGAACCTGATACTGCCAACCCAACTATTCCTCTTTCAAACCAGGGTCGGCAACGCGCAAGTGATACTCCTGGTGTTGCAAGCGTCTATAGGCTACGGTAACCGTCAGGTGGGCCGTATGCATGTTTGCCAACTTAGTAGAATATGAGAGGAGACCCGTGCCCAGCAATGGAACAGTATATGGGTTGATAATTACATTCATGAGATAAATCTGCCTCACTTTCTTCTTATTACCAACTTCATAGAAATACCTATAACGAAGCAATTGAGATACGAAGGAACAAATTATAAACTTATGGGTGGTGTCGACAATATGAGTATTAGGTAATGAAACTATAGCCTATAAGAAGCACTTTAAAATATAAATTTTTCCCATGTAAATTGTTCATCTAAGTTTTTTGTATGTAAAGGGTATTATTGTTTATATTTTTTTGTTTATAATTTATTTTAATTATTATTAAGTATTATTTTAAAGTGATTATTGGAACGAAGTTCCTTATCGCGCGTTGTGAAAGGGGGCTAGACGGAAAAAAATCATACGAAAAGTTGTCACGACACTTTTTGCTTGTCAACAATATTTGAATTTCGAATTATTGAGTGAATGACAATATTTTAATTTCGCGCGTTGTGAATTGTTGAGTGTATACAGGTTTTTTTTTATTTTTAATTATTAAATTTTAATGAAAGGAACTTCGTTCCATCCGGGTGTCCCTTGACACCTCTCAAGTTTTTTTTCCTACCTCTAACACAACACACGACCATTAATAATCTTTTTTTTTTGGTCCGACATAGTTAATAGTTCGGAAGAATTTTAAACTTAAGATCGTAAGGCACCGTGTGCCTCCAGCCAGGTATTATTTCTTATTGTCCACATTTATAATGTCATTGCAAAAGACCGAAAAACGTAGCCTCGATGCAGATGTTAGATCACGGATCCAAAATTAAAGTGTTGCCTTTAATTTATAATACAAACATAAAGGTTACACGTAGGTACCTACAGACTGTTGTCTAAAACCAAAATATATTATCTAACATTCTCCAACACTGGACGCTAATAAAAGCATGACAAACTACCAACCAAACTATTTCAAAGTACATTCATTCAACTAACTAGTTAAACTAGGACTAACAACAATTTCGCCTCTCGCTACAACATAATGGCTAGGACGTTATCTGGTAGGCACATCACATAATTATATAAATCGTTCTTCTTCGCGTAATTTAAGGTTCTGAGTCAAAAAGTTTGAAAGAAACTCATCGGGTCTAAATCAACTAGGAGAACTTGCCAGTGCTAGGCGAAGAAACCTTGTGAAACGGCAGTGGCCAACCTTGACCCATAGACTGCCAACCCAGTTTCTGCTCTTTCGCTTTTCAGGGTCGGTAACGCGCAAGTGATACCCCTGGTGCTGCAAGCGTCTATAGGCTACGGTAACCGCTTACCATCAGGTCGTATGCTTGTTTGCCACCTTAGTAGTATAAAAATAAGTAGGTAACATCTACATTAATATCATTAATTGACGACCTCTGTGGTCTAGCGGTTCGAGTGCCGATCATGGGGTCGTGGGTTCGATTCCCACAGGACAAAATATTTGTGTGGATAAAACATGAGTATTTGTGTTTGTCTGGGTGTTTCATATGTATTATAAGTATGTATTTACAAAAAAAAAAGTATATATTATGTATTATATACATTGTCTAGTACCCATAGTACAAGCTCTGCTTAGTTTGGGACTAGATGGTGTTGTGTAAAAATGTCCCAAAAATATTATTATTATTATTAAAGTAAACTTGTATGTATATCTGTTTCATAATTTTCAGCAATTCACACGACAAGAGAAATTGCAGGAGCACAATGTGCATTGGAGTTAACACCATGATGTTCAAACATAGCTCTGCTCAATATCTTTGACCAAATTAAAGCATTAATAAATAAATATTTTATGGACATTATACACAGCACCATCTAGTCCCAAACTAAGCAGAGCTTGTATTATGGGTACTAGACAACGGATATGATATTTATAATACTTTTTTTTTGTAAATAAATATATATAAGAAATTGATTGATGGCATTGACATCGGCTAAAATCTCAGCAGTCTCCGTTTCACTAAGGTCATTCAGGCTACTTAAGGCTTCTAACAAAGGCCTTTTTTCAATCACGCATGGACATTTGTTTCAGCCGTTGACTATGGTATTGACTATTTAAGTTGAAGGTGCACGCCATCTATACTTAGTGTCCATGTGGAGATTCTATGATCTATAGACGCTACCTATGGTTTCGATATGCCCCCGGATTGCTAACGGATCAACTGAACTTCCCGAATTAGTGAACAAAATTGGGTTACGAGTCCCTTGCAGCGCAACCTACACTTACTTATTGTATACCTACTCCTGCGACTCGAACGAGTTACAGGCAAAATTCATACTAATTAATACCCATAGTATGTACTTACAAGCTCTGCTTAGTTTGGGACAAGACGGTGTTGTGTAAAATTATCCAAGAATATTTATTATTTATTTATAAGTAAGCTAAGTCCGAACTCCGCTTATGTGGATAACGTTGAGGTAAAAGAAAAACTCGATCGAATGTCAATCATTGTGATGAATGCTTTACTTCCGATTGGCTCACACGTCGCGCCGATGATTCATACTCGGGTGTGACAGATATAAACATTGTTTCAAAATTTATTCGCTGGCAGAAATAGGAATTATAATAACAATATCTACTCTTAGCTCTGTAATTAAATCTGCAACCTGATTACCTTGTTGGAGGATTAATTAGTGGTACATACCTATTGTAGTGTATGGCGCGCTCCCACCCTAATTGTTTAAGTACACCAACAAAACTACCGAGACAAAAACAGTGGCTGGTGTACTTAACCAGGTTCGCACCCTGCCTGAGATTTTCTTTCTCTAAAAAAATTTCTTTCTCTAAAAATTTTATTTAAAAAAATGTTTAGCATGTTTTAATGCCACATAATATACGAGGAATCAATTAAGCGAACCAATGACTAACAAACAATAACATCTGCTACAATAGTAGCAAGCAAGCGATGCGCTGGACGGAGAAAGAAATCTTGGTTAAAAAACATCCGCGAGTGGTACAGAATTGCCAGCGTTGAAGATCTGTTTCGCTTGGCACACGATCGGGAGAACTTCGCTGAGCTGACGGCCAACCTCCAGTAATGGAGAGGCACCCCAAGAAGAAGAACAATAGAAGATTGTTCACCAAGGTTAGAAAGTGATTACTAACGAATGTTCATGCTAACCACACGAGTTTGAAATGTGTACGTTCCGCCGAGTGAAGCATAGTACCTACTTTTTACTTCATCTACGAGGAAAATAAAATGAAGTATAAACACATCTGAAAATAATTACAGATAATTCATGAACCTAAAGCCATACTTACTTTTATTATTAAATGTACATTCATACTTATTTAGATTTTTCAGTCATGCAGTTATTATTTTTATGATTTATGGAGATGTCACTTAATATAATATTCACTAATAATAAATTACTTAATTAAATTTTCCATGTTACAAAAAATAAAATTCAATAGAACCTCGCAAAAGCGCGCGCATTATGTAAATTCGATTTTTAAAATTTCAATATTCTACTGCATAACCAGACAGAGGTTTGTTTTTATAATTTTAACCAAATTGCATTTCTTTGGTAAGATTTTGTTCAAAATTCGAATTTTGAATTTGCTTTGTCAAAATTCTATATTTTGTCGGAATTAAAAAAAAAAAATTAAAACACGTTTAATAATGGATTTTCATCAGTATGAACTATTAGTACTTTCCTAATGGATGAACTTCACATCGGTGTGCTCTCAACTCAAAACAAATACCTAATGTATCACTTTCCGAGCAGGTGGAGTAAAAAATATTTAGTAGTTTTGAAAAAGTGCCTACTCCCAATTACATAAGGTTCTTTGTAGCAATAACTTAGTATATATAATCTATCACAATCATAATTAATGAAACACAATGATGGTTTTGTAGTTCAAACATCTGTTACAGTTTTAACAAGTCTTGTTATAATTCACAATCAATAAGGTGTTTTACGTTAGATTTATACAATTAACAAAGTCAGTAACGACCAATCAAAACTTTGACATAATTCAGTTGGTTCTCATAATATTATTTGACGATGATAAAATGAAAATGAATTAAATGGCGATGTTCATTTCACGTTCATTTTATTGCTTTAATAATTTCACAATTTCACGAAAATAACTGGGCGTAAAAAAAGAGAGATAAGAATTGAGAAAACCTACCAAACCAAACAACGAAGTAGGTAGGTTCATAATCTACCGCAGCTTGATTTTTTCTTACACACATAACTTTATTAGGAAATTATCGTGAATATGTAATAACTACGCTGATCAACAGTAGGTACTGCAAAGTTCTGCAGCGCTAGTCGTGACAGTCTGTGGGTAAGCGACCATTCCTAACACATTGAGACCCCTCAGTGCCTCGGAGAGCACGTAAATCCGTCCGTCCTGGTAGTCATACGAACACCTGTGAGAATCGTTAGTGGAAGCCTAAAAAGCCTGACAACCATCCATCTTCAGTTTAACATCATTTCCCAGAAATTGGATGGTCGAATGGCATGTAAAACAATGATTTTCAGCTGCATCTGGTTAGAATGGAAGCCGACCCCAAAATAGTTGGCAAACGCTAGGATACTGGGTTATTACGGAGTTATCAAAAGATGTGAACTGGATGTGATTAGATTTTTTTGCAAGAGTTCACAGTCTTCAGACAAAAGAGGCAATGAGCCATGTGTGAGTAATATAGGATTGTTAACGATGACAATTAATAAGATGAATGGAGGTCTTGACATTCCCTTGTTTGTGTTCCTAGGTACATTCCATACATTCTTGGACCGTTTGACTTTCATTGCCCTTATTCAGGCCCTTATACTCATTAGATTATAGCAAGAATTTCATACTCATTAGAATAACCTACCTTTACTTTATTTTTATTTATTTTATTTTCCGTAGGTACAGTCAGCAACGAAAGTCGCTGAACATGTTGCAATCTTCAATACGATTTTTATTATGTATGAAGTTACTGACCTGTGAAGCTTGTGCAAAATCATTGCGTAGATGACCATTAAATATTTAGTTCACCTTAATAAAAAAAACCTCTTAACCGTTTTTGATGCTGTGATGTTTTTAAAATTTTGCTGGGTTCAGCTACTTTCGTTGTTGACGGTACCTATCTACCACCTGGAGAGGCAGCATGGTATGTCGGACTCGTACCAACAAAAAACTGCACTTGCCTTCATTTGCCCTATCAGTCATGGCTATGATCCGTAAAATTAGCCATGGCCATGACAGCCGTCGCTGGAACCCGTCAACCAGCGAGACTTTTCCTCGCATCTTAATCAAAGTCACGCGTGTAGAAAACACGCGAGAGTAAGAAAATATAAGAGTAGGGACACTACCTCATAGCTCACAAGTTCAATGTCGATAAAATGTGGTTGGACAACGGATTTCATGTTGCTTTTTGCTCGGGTTTTATTGAACCTACTATATAACGACCGCCTTTGTCTTAGTTTGTTTTAAAATACCGACGACGGCATAATATTGTAAAGGTAATGATTTATACAAAGGTATAAATCATTACCTAACGAAACCAGTACAAAGGTACTAGTTTCGATATTCGCGAATAATAAACATTGAAATAAAGCTATGCTATACTGTTTTAGTACTTTAACACAAATAATATTCCCATATCGATTTTAAATCCCAATATGATAATGAATTTAATAAAAGAACTCATAATAAATACATTCATAACTAAAATATTCATTCATATTCAATTCAATTCATATTATTGGAAATAAAAATACTAAGTACCTAATACCTACCTGCTTACAACTAACAACGCGATAAATTCCGTAGAACATAGTTTTATTTCAATTTAAGTAGGAGTGTGTGCTTCTGATACATACATCTAAGGTTGTCTTAGAATTACCTTACTACTAGCCTCTAGGACACGTAAGATTGAAGAACAGCGTTGCGTTCTCCACCGTGAAACGCAACGCTGTTCTTCAATCTTAGGTACGTGTTGCAGTTACATTAATTGTCAATTCTAAAGACTTGTAAAAGCACATTTAAAAATATCAGTGTCATAATATTAGAAAAAAAGTAAATTGGCAATGAATTGAATGAAAGTGAGGAGGGTTCAGTATCAAAGATTTGTATAGAGCAATCATTGCCTTGTGCTTCTCACGTTGATTTAGTTTGTAAGGCGCGACTGTGATATAGAAGACATATTTACACATACCTTTATATCGTCTTGATTTGTATTTTCTTTTTATTTGTTCAACGACGTAAGGATATTTTCGTTCGGCTCCAGCCACCCTTTTCAAGTTTCAGTTTCAGAAACCCAAATGAACAAAAGATAAGAAGAGAGACAAGCTTTTGGTTTCCATGCATTTTGACTGATTTTTACGATGATTTTCACTGCAAGCGCAGTTAAGCGTGGACGTTACATAATCACGAATACGTAAATACATACATTGAATACATAAAGTACCCACTCAATTATTAGTATATATTAATTAAGTGCCAATGTTATTTTAATGATAAACTTGGGTCGTAACTTTTTATAATACCTACATTACTTACAGATGCCGTAAAAGTCATCATTTAATATTCAATTCTGCAAAAACAGATTGTCCATTACACAATAATTTAATAAAGCTACCATCAAATTGTATACACGATCCAATATTTATTAATTTATTTAAATTTAGCGAGCAACCACGTTGGCTTTATTAAATTGTGGGTACAATACATTTGTGTGACGTACTTTAAAGTAATTTACTTTACTTGGGCTTTTAGGTATGATGTGTCTCGTTTCCCGAGGTAGTCGACTACATGTTTAATCGATGGAGGCGGCACTTGGCAGCGGTTTGGGGGAATAGAATAATAATAAATATTTATTTTCAGACCATAGATCCATAACATTACACTACCAAACTGAAACACTTTTAATTCTATATCACATATCTGAATGACGGTCTGTGTGCCGCCATCCAGTGAAATATTATTTGGCCATCTACTCTACCGGCTAACTGTAGCCCCAACAGTCTCATGGTTACTGAGCCACGAGACTGTTGGGGCTGTCGCACACCCGACGCCGCAGTGATGCAATTCACAGACGCAGCAGCGAGCCGAAATCCGGAACGCGTTCTTCTGCGAACATTCCCGACGCGCTACAGAAGCGCGGCAACCCTAGCATTACCCGGAACGGATTCTTGTATTGGACTCGTAGAGCATTGTACGAGCCCTGTGCATAACTGACCCACAGGGAATAGGCATATCGCGTGAGTCAGTAGGATAACTGTTACAGAACAGTGGACAATGCTACCATCCTCCATCCTAACAATGTCAGTGTCGGCTGCCACTGTAACTAGATAAGAGAGAGATAGATTGAATAGCAGTATGTTACACGAAGTAACTGCCAGACCTCCGCAACCCAATTTCTGGGCAATACCGATATCCTGAGGATCAGGATAGTTATCAGGCGTTTGTTTGGGCTTCTGGCTACAACTTACGATTGTGATAGGGACGGAGACTGGCGACTTAACGTGCTCTCCGAGGCACGGAGGGGTCTCGATGTGTTGGGAATGGTCACCCATCTACATACATGACTTTGCAGCTCGATTGATCAGCGTAGTTATGACTTAGTCACGAGCCCCTCAGTTTGAAAGTGGACAATATTACTGAAACATTATTTTTTTATGATGATGGCAATAATAAAGGTAAAAAAGTCTATTTTCGAGAATTTTATTAAGTAAGTATTTTTTCGAGAGGAACAATGATAATACGTCGCAGGCTATTTCAGATTACCTACCTACTCTACGATAAAATGGGGCGCACGTTATACTTCCGCTATAGAATCCCTTCCGGGAACATTAGCAGATAAAGTTTCATGCTGGATTAAACACTGTCTTTGCTAATAGAAAAAATATATTTTAATATAATATAGTAAATGTACTGCCTCATTAGTCTAGTGGTCCTAAGCACGACTGCTACGCTAGAGGTCCTGGGTTGGATCCCTAGGTCGAGCAAAGTGTTTTTGGGTTTTTCTATGAAATTCTCAGTAGCAGCTCGGAGTCTGGATTTGTGCCTGGTTAATCGCAATAGGCTCGCCTATTACATGGGACCTAATCATACCGGCGAAAATAATGTGGGTGTACATTAGTACACCTCTGCCTAACCCTTCGGGGAATACAGACGTGATGGTATGTTTAATATAGTAAATTACAATAAATAATATTAATTATGAGTTGCTAATACCATGAGGGTTGTGAAACGTCGTGATGAAACCTACATGCTTGAGAGGTTTTTTGATGGTACCTACGTGAAATCTGCACACCCGCACCTGCTGATCTGCTGACTTTCGAAATGCACGGGGCATTTTGAAAGTCAGCAGATCTTGGATTCGAACTCGGATGTGGAAATCTCCATCTAATCTGAATCTTAAAATTAAAAATTATTTCCTTGACTTAAAGATAATCGTTTGGGTCACGTATATAAATTAAATCCTTCCTAATGGTTTAACTTTGCAATAACACACCAACATTTACTACAAATAAACTTGAATTTATGTTACTTACTACTTTAAGTTTCCAACAACTTAATTGAACCTTCGGGTTTTCTCCACAATCCCTAAACGGTAGCTAAACTGCTACATGCTACTACACTTAAAAAGTTCAGCCTGTACCTACCAACCTTTATGATCTACGCAACTAAAAGAGGTCTAAATACGTCTATGGGAGAGGCCTTTGTTCGAAATTATAAAAGAAAGTAAATCATAAAGCCTAGTTAACTATAACGTAGAAACTATTTACCTCATGGAAGTAAACAAGTGGTACGAACTGTTGCCGAAACGAATCTTGGTTATCGTTCCTGAAAATAATTGATTTTTCATTATAAATATCTGAAATTTGTTACCTGACGGGATACAAAAAATAAACAATAAGAAGGCGTACCTTCACTAACTCAATTTCGTGAAATAAACTGTAATTGAGTTATAATCTTAGTAAACCTTTCGAAAACAAACCAAAACTTGAGAACATTATTCTTTTAGGTAAAATAAAATAAGGACACAAAGTATTTTCAAGAGACTTTTTTAAAACTAGGATATGCTTGCGATATTTATTTCTAAAAAAATAGCAACGACCAATCTTTAACATTAAAATACGAGCTTTACAGGTCCTAACTATTGAAGTTACTAGGAAAATCAAAGATACAGGTATACCTACAGACCCGAAAGTGTTAGAATTAGAGTTTTTTTAAGACCATATCGGCTTGAAACCCTAAAAACATAGAACTAAATAGAGTCTTCAGATGTGATCCTCAGAATTGAGGCAGTCTGGGGAAAAGTAGGGTTCCCACCCTAGGTTTCCTCTGATTTCCTCAATTATGACCTACCATATTAATCTAGGAAGATTATTTTCTATTATTATTAATCTAGATAGATTACCTACATCAATATTAAATAAGGTAGATCGCATTTACGGCTTTAAATGCGAACTGGTTAGTCTTTTTGTGACTGTTATTAATTATATTCAAACACATTCCATGACTATTATTCGGTGGGGACGGGGTCCATACAAAATCCCCGATGGTCCTTTGTTCCTTAGTTTCACAAAGATAAAGAGTGGGTGTTCCGTACCCAAAAGTTTCAAAATTATAACGCATGCAGTAAGCCACTGGAATTCAAAAGATAGAAGGGTCTGAGGTTACATAAGACTAGATACAAAACATGTTTATTCAGCTATGTTAACACTGATTCGTACTCTAGTTCTAGTTAACTTTATAAACCATACAGGCTTTGTTGTATCCATCTGTGTATCAATAAATAAAAGTAATTATTCAGAAATAAAATTACATATTTCACTTCAAATATCAGAAAATTAATAATAACATTAATTTCATTATTAATTTTAGGATTAATTTCAGCATAATGTTAAAATTAAAAACTTAGATCTACTTAACTCGATGTGCATGAGAATATTATAAATGTGTTCTTGGTACCTAGCTTCATCCCTACTTATAATATAATATAGTATAATTTATAATATATATAATATTATAAATGCGAAAGTAACTCTGTCTGTCTGTTACGCTTTCACGTCTAAATCACTGAACTGATTTTAATGAAATTTGGTACAGAGATAGAGTTGACCTTGAGAAAGAACATAGGATAGTTTTTATCTCGGACTTTTGAAGAGTTCTCTTGGAAACGCGATATAACCGAACTCGACTTGGGCGAAGCCGCGGGCGGAAAACTAGTAAGATATAAATAAATAAAAGATAGGATTCAACTAACGCGAACGTGAGCTATCTCCGTCCAACACTAGAAATAATACATTTGGCGCAATTCGATTTCTTATACAATAAATGGATACCTACACGTTGTTTGAACTTTTTCGAAGCTTAATACGGAAGTCGATAGGTGAGTACATGAAACACGTACTTAGGTACTTTACATTTTCACATAAATAGGTACACATTTTACATTTGTCTTGAATGTAAAAAGATCTGATAACATTCTAATTCGCCTCATTACTCTAGTAGTCCTAAAACGCGACTTCTACCTACACCTAGAAGTCCTAGTTTCGATTCCCAGAATAGAGCAAAGTATTATCGGGATTTTCTATGCTCTGCTGTTTCTGGAATTACTCCCACTATGCCCACTATACCTCTCTTAAATACCTACTAGACTATAATTATGCATAATTACGTTTTCGGACCAAATCGTTGAAAAGTAGAAAAGTAAATCCTAATATCTGTCATCTCTACAAAAATACGAGTATTCCCTAAACACTAAACCGTTGTTGTGACAAACTACCCGATTTTAATTTTAGATATGAATAGTTTGTGCCGTATGTCACATCCTCAGCGCTGAGCATGAGTTTTTTTGTAATATTTTTACTACTGAATGCATACAATGCATAATCAACATGCAAATCAACCTACCTACTTACATAATTGTAAAAAACATTGATTGATGAATTTTATAAACCAATAAGGATTATGATAAAAAAGTGTAATTGATAAATGTTAATTATTTATTTCTGTAAATATTATTGATCTTTTAGAGACACTAACAAGTCTATCATTGGTTTTTTTTTAATACTAGATTCTGTATTTCCTGACGACCTCTAAGAAGAAACGTCGACATAAACTCGGAGAATCATGATCTCTTTTAAAGTGCAGTACATAATAGTATAAAGTATGTTAGTGTCACAATGCAGAAGCATTTTCTGAAATGCTCTTTTGAAGAAAAGCCACAGTGGCTTTGGGTAGACCAGTTCCAACTAACAGCACGCATGCTTCACTCATTGTAGCTTGACCATGTTATAGGGAGCTCAACAACCCAACGATAACATATCGGCGGAACATTAAAATATAACTCTACATAAATATTCTATAAGGTGTTTTACAAAATAATATCTAGTAACTAGTTACTACCTTGATTATTGATAAAAAAATCCATTTAATTTCTGGTACCCCTGCTGACCGCCACATAGGTATAGCAAAGACAAGTAGGTAATTCTCATTAGGTAGTGTATGTACCCGATATGTGTAGGGGCTGCACAAGCATCCCGCCACTGCCGGGTCTGCGGACGAATCCTACAGCGCTCACGTAGCCCCGGCACAAAAGTGGCGACGTGAATCACCGAGGTCCGTTTTAGTCGGTAGCTCGCTCTTTTCAGAGCGGAGTCCGACACACCCCACCGCTCTTCCCGGAGCGGTGAATAGTGCATTAAGCATTTCCAACCCCGTTAACAAATTACCTCGATGTGCACGTCATATGCAATTGAGTACATTTGTGATTTTTGTTGAAGGAACTTTGCAATAATTAATTTCGGCGTTTCGAATGACAAAGTACACTATAAGTGCTGTTAATCTTTATTTACAAAATTACTTCTAGTGCCTAGGTAGATACCTATCTACTACGAGCTTAGTGTTGGAATTATGATTTTAGAATTTATAAATACTTATAAATTATCCATCCATCTCATTAAAAACTTGTGGATTTCACAGAATCTTATTATTCATATTCATATTCTTTATTGCATACCATAATGTACATTAAGGAGTTGTAATTAGACAAGAATCATTATAGACCCTGTAGGGCACAGCAATTTTAGAAGAGAGGAGGATTTATTTTTACTAGCTACCTACGGTTACCAATTACAATTATTAAGTATTATAAAATAAAGGTATGTTATTATATTAATTATAGGCTTTGTCTTACATTATTTATTTGAATGATTAAGTATATATAGCATGTATTTATATATTTATGTGATGATGACTAGAATATTACGATACAGATATGTTAGTTTATTTTTTTGGAACTATTGATCTCATTACATTATTTTATTTGTAGAGATTTTTGTTTCATTTAATTAGGCTTACCTACTTTATTTCATATTATTGTAAGTATGTACTTATAAGTAATTATATATATATTTTTAATTTTATATTTATTTAAAAGTAACACGTGATATTAATATCAAATAACATCTTGAACTATGAAAGCAGTACATAGGTAGAGATATTTGTGTTGCTGACTTCGAATTCATTATCGAATTATCGAATAATTATGGATACTTATTAAAGTTTATTTCTACTTTACTACTAGAAGTAGAGTAGATACTAACCTAATTGTCTGGAGGATAAAATTTTCAGTTCGGATAGTTCCTCTAAATATGCACGGATTAAAGTGGATCACGCTCGCACTTTTCATACTTAATTAGAAGTAAGTACTTAGCTATTAATTTTGCTAAATAGTTCTGCATCACGTCTGCAGTCACAAAGCTTGACAAACAATAAAGCGAAGTACACAACACACATCTACAGACAGTGCTCGTAAAAAATGTAATTTCCAACAGAATGTATTACGAGCCACGTAAAAGGGATCAGGTAAGTAAAGCAAATATGGCAGCTCAAACCTCTTACAAGATTTTTTCGTATTTGGTGCCTACTCAAGATTCAACAAGATTCAAAAAGCCGAAGAAAAATCTTACTTATGGCACGAAATACACAATACTAGCATCTGCCCGCAACTTCGTTCGCGAAGATTTGACAAGGCACGCCACCTCTGACTTTTTGAAATCATGTGCGCATTAATAATTTTATTAATTATAAAACATCGTGAGGAAACGTGCATACCTGAGAGATTTTCTTGATGGCTTGTGGCCTAGCCAATCCACATTAGACCAGCGTCATTCATTCTGAGAGGAGACCCGTCCCCAGCAGTATAGATATGGGTTTTTGATGCTCATGAAGTAAAAGAAGTGAGTAAAATATTAGGTCTAGATACACTAAATTACACAATTTCAATTTTCATAGCTTACTAGTGACCCGCCCGGTTTCGGATAGGTGCAATTATTGTTATTGTTTAGATAAAATATAAGGAGTGTACAGTAATTATTTTATGGTACCTAAGGTAAATATCTATATTTACCTATAGGTATCTTTACATAATACCTAAAAGATCAAAGCGGGTATCTTCGCAGAGCTTAGCTAGTTTATAATATTAATAAAACAAGTGTTGCCTACTTACACTAACTACACTAAGTATGAGTAGAAATATCTTGGTCCTGATACGAACAAATGCAATCCTTATCTATAGATATTATATCTTATCTATGAGAAGAAAATTATTATGCAGTCCGTCCTGAACATCCGACGACTACTAATTGGAAATGCCAAATGCTGCCACCCCGGGATGACACCAGTACCTACCTATCCGCACAAACACAATAATCGATCTTTTCATTGCTTCATGTTAGATAGACCTATTGTTTGCACTGCTTTTGTATTTGCGGCTGTGTGTATTAGACATAGGTACATGTAGTATGGTAGGTAGGTACATGATATCTAGAAAAAAAGGCTGGCCTCATTTAACGTTTTTTGGATCGTTCGCCGTCGGGGAAACGGTGGGGGATATCAGACTCGCACCGAATAAAAACGACACTTGCCTTTCCTTGCTCGGAGCCACAGGTTTCAATATAACGTTTACCGCGATCCATATAATTACATAGTCTATCAGGTTCAGCGAAGCATCGTAGAACCGTCAGATCGCATGGATTTGATTGATGGATTGGATAATATAGTTCAAACCAATCGCTGAACCACAGACTGAACCCTGTCAAGGGCGAGTGCCTGCCTCGCACTCAAAGGCGCGCAGGTAAGGTACTACTTACTAGTGGGGTCATTGTCTGATCGGGAAAATTCGCCAATCAGCACCCCGCAACCCCACAGCTCATTTATCTACCTACAAATTACTTATAAGAAACTAATTAAATCAGCAATGCAAAACCTAAAAAGATGGATAGGTTATAATAAGGTAGGTTATGAGGCCTACACTTATCCGCCAATCTGGTATCGTCGTGCAACGGGTTGTTAAGCTCCCTAATGGTCGAGCTACACAATGACTGCTGCATGCGAACGACGGCTGGGACTGTGGCTCTTTATTCTAAATAAAGGCCATTTCAGACATTACCCTGCATCATGACACACACATATTTGATACTATTATGTCTTCTCTGAGTTGCTTCGGCGTTTCTTCTCAGAGGCCGTCAGTTAAGAAATGCCGTTGCAGGCGCCATCTAACATTATAAATTCATAACATTTACATGTAAAATTGTATTTAAAAGATCTATTTAATTCTATTTACAGAAAGAAAAATATTTTATCATTTAGGTAGAACCTATTTTTCTTTAGGTAGTATAATATGGACGTATTTCCGTTGTAGAGCACACAGCACTGCAATACACTTCAATTAGACCGCGACGGTATTACGTGCATCCATGTTAAATAAAGGAGATAAAAAAAGAATTACAGTCTACTGTCGAATGAAACCTTCTAACCGTAGGTTCGATTATTATCATAATAAAACAAAATTTATAAACATTAATGCTTTTTTTACAAATTAACGTCACATTAATATAACCTGGAATACAAAAACAAAACAAAAATAAGTACTAAAAACTTTTACATATAAACCGCAACTGTATGACGTGCATCCATGTTAGTTAATATGTAGGAGATAATAAAAGAATAAGAAAAACGAACACAGCTTACTGTCAAATGAAATCTTCTAACCGTAGGTTGGATTAATATCAAAGTAAAACTAAGGCATCGTATTATTATGAAATTACCACGTTACATTTATTGCAGTTTTTACAAATTAACGATATTATTTGACGAAATCTAGAATATAAAAATAAAATAAAAATATTAAAAACTTTTTTGTAACTCGACCCACTGCCACTGTAGAATTACTGAAACAATGTTATTAAAATTAATTACACTGCTCACAATTATTATTTAACAAAAACTAGGTACCAAATGTCATAGTGTCGTACACACAATAATGAGCAGAACGGAACGGTAACCAAAACCAAAGTCTACAGCCTGACAATTTTACTTCAGAATAAAGTTTCGTGTTCTACATAACATACCGTCACGCCGGTATTCCCCGAAGGATTAAACAGAGGTGTAATAATTACACCCACACTTCGCCAGTTTGTTTAGATCCCATGTTATAAGGAGCGAGCCTATTGTTATTAACTGGTCACACCCAAACTCCGAGCTCCTATTGAGAATTTCATTTCTTTTCTCGACCTGGGAAACCAATAATACCTTTAGTGTAGCGTAGTGCTTTCATAAGCACTACGCAGTCTCTCATAGGTCTAGTGGTCATCCACTAGACCTATGAGAGACTGAGTTCTTCAAACATTCCGCCACAAATAAAGAAAGCACTACACAGCACTATTAGATATTAATTCTGGAGTACATCGTCGGTTCGCTCCCTAACCCTTCCCGGAATATAAGCGTGATGTTTATATGTTATTTTAAAGTTATCTACTACTCTACTCTAACTGGCCAGGTCTAATTGTCAAAAAGTGGTTTCAGGTGTTTTATGTAGTTTTTTAAAGTATTTTATTTATATTGACCACAAAAGGTTCTGCAATTAATTAAATACTTATAGGATACTTTTATTGTATAATAACTGCTAAAAATAAAATATTCAACGCAATAAAATAATTTATAAATCGTGTTCCAACGTAACCATAGACAAAATAAACAAAATTAAAAATAAAACAGAAAAAGTACTAGAACTTGTAAAATTTAAATTTCGAACTAAAAATACTAGAATTTGGGCGCGAATTTGTTTCGTAAAGCCGTGGTAGATTTTTAATTTTATTGTTGTTACAAACAAAACTTTTAATAGGTATATAATAACCCTCCTCCTTCGGCAGTCGGGTAAAAATATTTTAAAATTAGATAGTTCAAAATGTATAAACCAGAAGAGCAACAAGTGGAAATATGTTTACTAAAATCCAATTTGGAAGAAATTGAAAATGAGTTGGTTGTACAGGTAAATAAAAATCTTTCTCGTCAGCATAATATTGAAGTACATTGTATGTAATATGTACCTTCTACTTTTTACTTTATTACTTTTATCTTTAAGTAAGTACCAAGGATATTATTTGGTTTTTATGTCAGCAGAGACTTTGCAGCGTAATAGAGTTTTGATTCTTTAAAAAGCAACCCGGTGTAATGGCATGCTTACAAACTTGGTGAAATGTGGGTGTATATAGGCACATAAGTGATTAAGAATACCAAAGTAGGTAGGTACCTATGCCTATACCACTTACCTATCACATTTATTCTTCCCAAACAGCCCTGTAGGTATATTTGATGAATTAGCTAGGTAGGTACCGAAACGAGCTTATCATCGTGTTTGTCTCTGAACTCCCTTTCAAGTATTCTAATAAGACCCGCCACACATTTAGATGAAAGTATCCTTAGTTCCTTGCCTAAATATAGGTTAACATGCTCTCCGAGGCACAGAAGGGTTGAAGCCCCGGTTCAGGCCTAGAGTACTAAGAATGGCTACCCATAGACAGACCGCGGCAAACACAGCTTAAAGTTGCAGATCAATTGATCAGTGTGAATATTATATATCTTATAATTTCGACGATCCCGCTTAAACGAGCTGTTTTAGATAAGTACCTACGTACTAATTCTCCGTATGCCAGATGCGAGATTGTGTAAGATCATTAATGGCTGTAGCGATCAAATAGACTTAGGTGGATACCACGATTCTCTAGCAAAACTAAAGCTCCAAATTGTTTGCCTGATCTATAATGTTCTTGTGGTCTGTTCTCTTTGTATTATGAACCTGAAGTCTGTTATTACCTATAATATAACATATTACATCTTAATGTAACGTGTGTTTTGCATTTGAGTATACTTTAGCTTACGACTAAGCAGGTATTACTTTTTATTTGTTCACGCAATTTTGCAAACAAAATAAAATAAAACAATGTTTTATGCAGTAACTCTTAAGTACTAATTTAGTTTTGAACTCATCAGCGCTCTGCATTGCCCGATCTGGATGCTGAAAATGAACAGAAATATCGGGAGACGATGGCCGCGTTACGAGTTACCCGTTCATTGAACACTGAGATTGAACGCCTCAAGTTTGAAAATGGTATGGGTTTTTGGATTTTTTTGTAGGTTAATAAGATCCTTTCAGTCATAACTAATATTGCGTTAGGTAAGTTTGTAGAATCTTCTTCTTCGTGTCGATGGTATAAATTTTAAATACTCCCAGAACTTGTCACTATCACAGCGGCGTTAATAGCAACGTAGAGGTCGCGTTTATCTATATCAATAATTCTTCTAACTCTATTTTTTCATCTACTTTAATTATTATATTAGTTAGGTATAGGTAGGTCTGTGCGTAATATTTTTCTGCTAAACACAACTACTATCGTAAATAACTTTAAACAGTTATTTTCTTAATAATTGTCACTTATCTGAAGCGTGATCTCTCGCTCTTACTTAATGAAAATGTCGTTCGTGCTCAGGATTATTTTACTATAGCGCCTAACAAGAATAGCCTAGCATTACACTATTATTACATTCACTGTAAGAATCTCTAAAGGCTCGATTTTCGACTATATTTATAATATTAGCATTTAGCACCATCATCATCTCTCATCACCCGTAGCCTAATTTCACCCGTTTCTGCGTTAGTTAAAGCCTTTTTGTTTTTTCGATCTGCAAGCTCCAGTAAGTCTCATCTGTATTTAAAAATAATTATAATTAGACAATAACATTTTTTGCAGTAAGATTAACTGCAAAACGAATGCAGTTGAAGCGACAAAGCGATGATATAACTAGAAATGTTCAGCGAGCGCGGGAGACTCAAAATGAGCTAAATGAATTACTGAAACAAGAAACAAAGGAAACAGAACTATTCATGTAAGTTTTAAACTGTTTAGTTGAATTTTAGACACCAATTTCCTATTAAGTATTTTTGGAGACTACCGGTAAGAAAACTAAATAACTAAAATTTATCTTTATTGTTACCTATAAAAACTATGTTGTTGTTTACGTCTATGTTGTTTATGTAAAAGAGCACTGATTGCTCAGCCAGTCCCAGAAATGAAAATTGATGATATATTATATCTACTGAGATTAAGCTAAGAATATTTCAATCCTTGTGGATTAACAAGTCATAACACGAATAAAATACCTATCTATAGAAACAAAAAACATTTCACAATTCCATTATAATTTTATAAATAACTATAACTACAAACTTTGAATTGATATGGTTAACCCGTTTGTTTTAAAACAAATACTTCAAAGCAAATTGCTATGCGCTTGAAACACAGAATTCGACCATTTATCTGTCTATACAATTAACAAGAGAACAAAAGTCTCGTTTTAAACTGAATGTAAACACATGTACGGTTCAGTGGTTTCAAATTGAAGTAACACCTATTCGTGAATTTCATTGTTGCCAATATTTACATCAGTTTAAACTTAAACTTTTTCTTATTCAATATAGGAGTTGGAATACAATCAAATGTATTATTTGAATTTGCTTTTGCTTAAAGAATACATACAGAGACTGATCTTTGTGACAAGTCTCGAAGAAAAAGAAATGCATCATTATGCTAAAATTGAAAATCACATCTAAAAAATATCTGCACAGTACTTTATTATTGTAGAGTAGTTACCTTCATCATCATCATCGTCATTATATCAGCCATAGGATGTCCATTGCATAACAAAGGCCTCCACCATAAACTTCCACAAGGACCGGTAATATGCCGCCTGCATCCAACGGCTTTCAGCAACTTTTACCTTTCGCCTGTCCGTCTCATTGGAGGCCGTAATACTCTGCGCCTTCCGGTGCGGGTCTCAACTTGAGAACTTTTTGCTCCAGCAGCCGTCAGTTCTATGAGCTATGTGCCCCACCCACTGCCACTTCAGCTTGCTGATCCTTTCAGCTATGTCAGCAACTTAGGTTCTTCTAGTATATCTTCAATTCTGATTCAGTCACGGGTAAAGTTAGTCAGCCTGACTGGCTAATCTTTTTGTAACGACTTTATCTGACTGATGATTTCTGAACCAGAGGGATGGGCAGCAGCGTCCCTACTGTGGAATAACAAACATAGGTACCTATTGCGCTCACCAACCCGCCTGCCAAGCGCGAGTACCTATTGGCAATTTCCCCCCAAAAATGGTGACACAATCCAGAGTACCTTAACATGTTATAATTATATCATAATCTGTCATAATATCTAATGACTAGGATCATTCATAAGTAGGCATCATTTAAATATTTTAACAGTAAAAGCAGAACCGCGCAGATTTGTCGGAAAATACCTATAAAATATTATAAATTTTGCGCATATTTCCTCTGAAATGCTGAATGCAAAGGATTTTCTGCCTCAGGCTGCGAATGGTCATGGGCCGTCGTTGCTCGGTATATTTGCTTACGACTGCAATATCCTTTTGCGTCACCCAGAACGCATAGCTCCTTTGTGCGGTTTCTTATAAAAATGTTAGGTAAGTATTTCTACTACCTACAAAGCTTAGTAAGATCTCATTCTTAGTGTCTCGCTATCTTGTAAAGAGCCTTCATAACCCCTTCTTTCCGTATTTTAATTTAAATAGTAAGTAATAATACCTAGAAGATATTTTAGGAAGAATATTTAAGGAAATAATCTTTTTTTTGAACCTACTGTTTTTAATTAAACGTAATTCAATCATATGGGCCATACTCCAACACTTATAATACAAAAGGAATTGTTTATCATATTAACTACCAATTAAAAAAAAATATCCTAAAACACGAAATTTTAGTATCGGTACCACGAAATTCGCAAGCCTGCCGTTCGTCTTTTAATGAAGCAGGTACCTAACTGTCAAACAACAAGCTCATTATTATTTCACAAGCGTGAGACTTAATATTATATTGATATCTAGGTACCTACATACCTACAAATTATCTGCTGAAAATATAGTCATAAACAGGTAGCATATTTACAGTCATTCTGAATTACAGTCGCCAGTATGAAGATGCGTTGCAGGAAATAGCAGACCGATTCAGACAAACTCGTGGATATTACGTGAGTTGATAATTTTATTATCATGCATTCATCCATGATCCAAAATTTGTTTTGAAAATTCAATAAAACATTTATACAATATAATTCATATTATTCAGAATGAAGATGAAATCAATACTGAGACGGAAAAGGTCAATACTACAATTGTACAACTCGAAGAAGAAATTGAGAAGAGAACAAGCATGGTTGATGAATTAACAACCCAGCTTGACCAACTCCAACCAGAGTTACCGGATGATCTCCTTACAGTAATGTCAGTACATTTTAATAATTCATCCTTCATAATTTATTTTTGCTGGAAAAGTTTTGGCTTATAAAAGTTTGGGTCATTCGGCAACATCTTGTTTTCCCCAAACTCCTTAAAAGAAAAATTGCTATTTGCTTTACTTTCAAACCTAGAAAAGAAAACGAAACTCACAAAGAGTCGCTTATTTTTCTAATATTTTTCTTTGAATGCCTGTCGCTGTTTGGCATTGTCAAATTATTCTGTAAACTTTTCAAAAGTATTTGCCCTAGTTAACGCTCTCTGCGCGCAAATATAAATAAATTGACTGAACATCCATCATGTAGTAGAGAGCCCAAAAAATGTAATAATAAAATACTCGAAATAAAATCACAAATAATTTAATACCTTGTTAATTTTTCCTATCAATCTATAATATTTTTATATTTAAAAAATATAATCAAGAACTATGTATATGTATACTTATATATTTCAGGGGAAAAGAGGAATTAGAAGCGAAATTAAAAGAGCTTACAAAAAAACATGCGAAATTAGTTGAAAAACACGATTTGCTTTTGAATAAGAAGAATACTTAATTTTTATACATATTTTACCAGTAGTATTTATGGATACTTATGAATATTTATTTTATGGTTATCTAGTGTCTATGGATGTATCTTTATGTTAATTCTATTTCTTTTATTTTCCCGTAGCTCACTTTTGTATATGTTCCATGTGATGTACTAAATAAAAGACTTCTAGAAAAGTGACATTAAAAAAATTATTAATGTGTGTTCGCCTTTTTTATGTAGGTACAGTATACAAATACATATGTAGCTCTTAGACCATGATAAGTAGTTGAATTTGTAAATAGTTCATAGAACTTATACATATATGTCAATTATAAAAAAAATAATACTTACAATCGCATTGCAATAAAACTATTTTTTTACGAATTCTAAGACATTATAATATTAATAATATTCGAGTATGTAATTTCTTTTTTAAAATGTATACTGAAGTACCCAACACTGCTTGCACTTTTGCCCAGTAATCTATTCTTATTAGAGCCGCTAAAATTAGCTATTCATGATTTGGTAAATATTATAAAAAAATTTCAAGCTACTAACAACATTTGTTGTAGTAACAAATGTGCTACCTAGTACCTAGTAACTTTTCATCCATAAGTGATATTATATTGTGATGAAATTAGGAGATTAGAATTTTATTCATTATTTTTAAATAATATACTTTAAAAGTCAATTCATACGCATCATTGATATTCCATCGCGTCTGTAGGTATTCCCCTGAAGGTGAGACAATGTACACCCACAGATCTGACGATCTGTGGGTCACACAACATACTGACGTATGTTATAGAGGGCAAGTCATTATTGCCATTATCTAAGCACAAAACCCAACTTCCTAGAAAATAATTTCATAGATATATTCAATAACACTTTGCTCGACCTGGGAACCGCACCCAAGATCACAAGCGTGGCAGGTGATCTTGTGACCACTAGAATAATGATGTAGTTAATTCAAACACAGTTATTTGGAATTATCAGCATGATCCAGATCTGCGTAGGGTGATCGTTTAGATTTTATCAACCTACTCGTGGAGGCTATTCTCAGCCACGAATTATCGATCATATAATACCTATGAATGTGAACACAAAGTGCAGTGGGCGGGCAGCTCTCCGTGTCAGCTCAGTTCCTTTGTTGGCTCAAGTCCAGTTGTTAGTAGACCGTCTCCTGTTTCGCCAGACGCCGGTACCACGTCTTTCATAACTTTGATATATGTCGGCGAACTAGATACAATACTCATGTCTTTGTTCCCTATTGATACTCTTATTCGTCTTTACAATAAGCACAGAAAATCTTAACGATATTATATCATACATACTAAATAATGTTTTATTAAATTTTTCAATACATGACAGGTTTGTAAGTTCTTGCTAATCATCGACTATAGAAAAATAACAGAAAAAAAAATTATAAGTAACGAAAGAAGTAATTGAATCCAGATTTATTTCATGAGATCGGTCATTGCATCAAATCCTGTGTGTACTTACACTAACATGTTAAACGTCTTAGTACCTTTCCTTACTAAGTTTAACTCGAGACGTCAATTCAAACGTTAATATACCATTACCAACACTGTTTGGTATAATTTTTCGGTATTGACGATGTTGTCAGTTTATCAAGATATACTGGTCACTATTAGCTAATAATTAGAAGTGTGTTGTCTCTAAGCAGTTTGAGTCATTTTTCTCACTGCTTTTAATTATTTGATCAATTGCATGATTATTAAAACATGGTTTAAAAGATTAATGAGCATTTAAAAACATTTAATTAAACAAATATAAAAAGGCGTAATAATTTGTACCTACATAATAGTTAGTTATAATTTAATGGCCATGTTTTGTGTCTGGCACCAACGACGCTGGTGACGATGGCTTGTGTTTGTGACTGCGTGAGTTGTGGAACCCTTGTTGGACCGCACTAGCTATTGCTGCACCTTGAAGGAATGTTCCCTGAAAAAGATCAACACAAGAATTCAGGTTAATAGAAGAATAGCAATTTACGTAGTAAAAGGCACAAACTGAGTCCTCCGACTCAGTTTAAGACTAATAGCAAATCAAAACAATAACGTCAGTTTTTTATATTTTTCCTTGTCGGGTATCCTTATAAAAGATAACAGGAAACATTATATTATGCACGTTTAAACTCATACAAATAACATAATGTTTGCATACTAAGTTATAATTGCAGCAGCAATTTATTATTTATAAGACACGAGTAGATAAATAGGTAATTCACAATAGATATATATCTACAGTTATAACACAATAAGATTATTACTTGGAATTTCCTACTGACTCACTATCATGTTTCCATACTAAATACTAATATTCTCCCTTCCTCATACATTGTTTGATTTTCGAAACGAACGATATTATAAACATAAACATTTATTTCTATGAAAAGAGGTTAACGTACCAATCCATCCTTGAATTTCTGGATCCAAGGCTTTGCAGTGGTGGTTGTAACGGTGCTAGTTAGTGAACTGGTGGGAACACCAGATAGGATACACGTCATTGCGGACACGTGCGAACATAATGCTATTACAAAGACTACAGCAACTGCGATCTTCATTGTGCCTCCGTGTGTCACCTCCGAAACACTCCAAGCAATTGTAACAGACACTAAAACTGACGTGGCTTTTATAAATCCGTTAATACAGGAAAAGGTGGAGAAATACTTTAGCCTACTACAAACAAACTTGTTCCCATCAGTTCCCAAGTTGAGGAAATGTAAGCCTTAGCGCGTAAGTATAGGTAATTACCCAACCACGCAAGATGTGACACATTAAGTAGTTTCTATTATAATCGTTTATTTATTAGAATTCTATTATACTTGGTAAACCCAATTCATTAGGCTTTACTGGGCCCACAGATAACTTTTTCATAATTAAATACACGTACAATTATGGTACATGTGCGTTTGTTATGAGACAGTAACGAACACACAGTTTTCTAGTTATTAAGGTTAAAGACAATTAATTAAGATAGGTTGAATGCAAATTTAAAATATTTATTAGATAAATTTATATAAATGGTACGCTCTAATTAGTACTATTAAAGAGATTCCATAATATGACAATACAAATAAAATTATTAACTTAATGCTAGTTTACTATCAGATAAAACTGTCAGATTTTCCGAATTGAACATGAACGTTATTGTTTTGTATTAAAGTTGAAAATCTATTAAAGAAATTTGACAGATTGGGGTAGCTTGATGTGCTGGCCTCTGTACATAATATTTTAATTTAATTATAATATAAGAATAAGCAACTTTGAGGGAGGCAGAAGAATTCGTAGTCTACATTCCTTAGCTAATCCAGCGATGGGTACGTATAACATCGAAATAGAAATTATAATTTTGCTATCATTAAATAATTCTAATTATATTTTTAAGTAGGCTATTACTTAGCACCAGCACCTTCACTGAATTATAATTATGAACTTAAAAACTGCATTAAGCATGGCACAAGTTTACAGACGTTAACAAAATGTATACATATTTTAATATTAATATATTGTAATCTCATTTACATTCACTCATGAATGAATGGAAATACAGTGTACATACGTACATTTTGATTGATGTCTGGCCATTCAACTGGCAGACAAATAGAGGATCAGGGTCATTAACTCCCTGTTTGGCACATACTCAAAAGAAATATAATCAAAGCTCCATTTTAAAAAGTGAATTTCAATTTACTAATTACAAATTAATGCATTTTCATACATATTTTTTGTAGTCAACTAGAAACATTAATTTACTTTTAAATATTGAATGTACCAGTTTATTAAAATTGATAATATTAGGTAAGTAGATCTTACAATCATCCAAGTACTAGTAACTACTACATCTGTATTAGTGTTAGTTTTATGTTTAAATGTATAGCTAATATCTGGAATTCCAAAACGCACTGAAATATTCCACTTAGTATACGTTACAAAGTCGCACTGGTGCAGATTCGAATATGTCTGTAAATATCCTTAGTGCTTCTTCTTGTGTTTTGGCTTGAAGAAACTGTAGACCTCATGCGCCGTGTTCGCGAAGTTGACGGCCCTGAATCCTTTGCCCTGAAAATATATCATTCCATGTTATTGTACTAAGACTCAAAAGAAAAGCTTATGATAACAATTTAACTTATTAACTGATTCATGAATACTGCAATTGTCTAGTCATCTTAGCCTTTGGAGAAGTGTTCTTATTCTTGGATAATTTTACACAGCACCATCAAGTCCCAAACTAAGCAGAGGTATGGGTACTAGACAATGGTTATAATACTTATATATTTTTTTAAATAGGTATATAAATATAATACATAAGACAGACAAACACAAACACTTGTGTTCTTCACATAAATACACAAGAAGAACATAGATTGCTTTTGGTCCCAAAAACCCCGTTGAGATTCTGGTGTGACCGCGGGAAACCGCTAATAAGCTTATAATGGTACTAGCTGACCCGCAAACGTTGTTTTGCCATAAAAAAAAAATTTAGGGGTATAAAAAATAGATGTTGGCCTATTCTCAGACCTCCCCGATAAGCACAAAAAATTTCATCAAAATCGGTCAAGCCATTTCGGAGGAGTATGGCAACGAAAACTGTGACACGAGAATTTTATATATTAGATAAGACCATATATGTAATACCAATAGTGGCTTACTACAGCCCTATATTTTAAAACTGTAAGGTTTACGGGAAATATATAAACGAAATAATAATAAACGAAATAGGTTTTATAATTAGGATCTTTGTAGGAAGGTACGAAGGTGATCCTAGTTTTTTAATATTTAGAGGTACGTTGAACTTCACCTGCAAGAGGCAAAATGTGTTTAAATAAATTTCCTTGCAAAAGTCACACTCACAAAAACATTTTAATTTTAGTATAGGTAGGTATGTAGGTACTTACAATGGCTCTTCCTGTATTTTTAATCGCTTTGACTGGTATTCTCCCTGGAGCTGCCTCAGAAGGTATAAAAAGTGCTATCACAAGAATGAATACGACAAAAACTTTTGTAAAATTCATTATTTTTACACAATTATTCAATCCACGTTAACTCTATGTGAGACTAAACACTTAAGTAAGAAGTACGTAGCATAATAAACATACACCCAAGTTTTTATACACAAAGATAAACTGAACCCGGGACTTTACAGTTTCCCTAAACGGTTCACGTCGAAATCACACCCACATACAGGTTGTTTCATCGACATGGGTCATACATATATAATTTTATTGATATGTAGGTATGGGCGTGCTAATTTATAGTTAAAGAAATTAGTAAGTAGGAACCACAACCTGAATTGCAGAAAATCTTAAAAAAATTGTTAATACGACTCTTGTCTTGCCTCAATTAAATACTGCATTGTAACAGAATGACTAAGTGGAAATGACTATGAACAATATAACGACCGTAGTACAGTGTATATACAGGCATGTTAAGATACTGTTAGGTACACTGTGTTGAGAATAGTGTCGAATTATAAAAATCTTACAAATCGAGTTTGCAGTTTTCCATGTCGTGAAATTCGACGATCGACGGGGCGATACGATTACTTATTGTAATATTTTTATTTGCATTGATTTCTGCAATTAACGCGAATATCAGAAATTGAATTAAGACTACATTTTACGGATTTTATCGCGGTATATTGCTGTAAAGGAGCCGAAACGTCAGGAGTAATTTTTCTTTGTCTCAAAATCTTCGTTTCAGATTTGTCAATAAACCCGTGTCCGAGTAACCTACGCTCTGTATAAGTATAATGTGAACACATGCTATTTTCTGTGAATTGCGCATCTCAGTATCGATTACGTCATTTTAATGTTCTTTCGATAACAATTTGTTTATAATACCATACCATATCAATTAGAAGCATTCCGATAACAGTTTTCTAAGTGTTGAATGCATATATGATAACTCATATTAAGTATACTGATTCACAAGTTTTTTTTTTTATAAGTATGAAATTGAATTTATATTAGACACTTAGTTAAGTACTAAATGAAATTATATACAATAATAACAATACGCTTATCAAAATAATACTTACATAACATATTTATATGATATAATATGACATACTTTTGTTTGTTTTTACTAATCAGCTCCATAATAATTTTTTTTTTATAAATAAATATTCTTGGACAATTTTACACAGCACCATCTAGTCCCAAACTAAGCCTCTTAGTGAACTCTATGATCTATCAAGTGCTAATATCATGTACCAACCTATCTATTTATATGTATAATAACTGCATATTATACTTATACAATTATATTCGATACTAACCACATTTAACAAAATTAAAAAAAAAGTCAATTAAAACAAAATATATTCTGTACAACTTAATATAACATAATATTTATTTATAATAATATACTTTGCACATCAATTATTAAGTATTAATTTACTTAAAGAACATTTTGTATTTGAAAACATAGGTACAATGGGCGGTCTTGCCGCGGTCTGCGATTTCTTCCAGGCAATGCAACCTTTTTTTGCATTAAATTTATTGTAGAGTGCAATATTGTGTTGTTTTACGAAACCGATATCCTAGTCTTCGGTAACGTCATTTTCGGATATGAAGTAATAAGACAAATAACTATAATCCAAATGATATGACTTACGAGCTGTTACTCTAAATTATCCCTTGGCTGATCCAGTATCCGGTACCTAAGTGACGTCAGAATCACTCACCATCCTAATAATTGACAAGGTATCAGGTTCATTTCCTAGTGTGTTGTTCTTGTGTTTTTATTGTTTTCAATGCATATCATAGCGTATATTAATTAAAGAACCGCGACACTGCAGATAATCGTAACATTTTTTTTTATAGTATGTCTGCTAACCATTCCTTTATCAGTTTAAAAAATAAGATTTCAGAGTTGGTCGACGTTAATTATTATTTTTTATATTATAGATATACTAACAAGTTCAACAATTTATTTATGGATCCAAGTCATGCAGTCAGCATTATTGCGTACGCGCTCACACTGTCCGTCGAAAATGCTGCGTCTTGGATCTGCCAAGGTTACCTCGAAGTGGAATGATATACCTACCTAGTGCGTTTCATCAAATAGTTCCTATTCTTTTATGTTGGCAGCAATGCAAATATGTATTAATGCATGAAATTTATAATATTATAGTAAGAAAGCTCAAGGTCAATCAGCAAGTTCTGGTGAGAGCTATGCTTGATTTCTGTGACCGAATCTGAAATGAGGTGATCTGTAGAAGACCCGATGATGTTGACAGCCAACATTACGGCACAGGAACTATTTGATGAAATGCACTCTACTTTAACCCTAGTAATGACCTTCTTGACATTGACATTTAAATCGCCACAACTGATAATCCTGAAATACCTACATCTCTATCGATTATAAATTGTTTTATTTCGTGTCTTGTTGTCAAAAATTGTCTAGTTTCGTGGGATAAATTAACAAAATGATTTGTTTGTCTTGAATTGTAAATAAACATACCCTAAAAATCAAGGTCGTTCGTGATCTTACTTCGAAATCGGCGAAGTTGCCAGAATTTAATATTCGGTGACTATTCAATATTCGAGCGCTGCCACAAGACAGCGGAGAAACTTCGTCAGCTAACTGTCGTGTCTGTGGTTTGGTAAATGCTATCTCTACAGCATTGGAATACAGCTGCGGTTACTGTGCATCGATCCTCTAATCACTGACGCTCGTCGGGTGAGGTACCAAATACCTACATCAAAAACATTGTTGTAGTACCTATTGTTTGTTTCTCAATGGGTAGATTTTATTAAGTTTTAATTTTCCTTCACCATTCGAAAATGGACTCAATCATTTATCTATCCACGCAAGGTATATCTTTTAAGTAGTCAATACAAACATTGAAATTTATTAAATAGGTTCCCGATGTCATTATAGATTAACAATACATATTTCTACCAGGCGGTAGGACAGCGATATACAGGCGATAGTAGCAGGGGTAGACGTGTTCTCGAGTGGAGACCGCGACTCGGCAAACGTAGTGTGGGACGCCCTCCGGCAAGATGGAGTGATGATCTGCGAAAGGCTGCTGGTAGAAGCTGGATGCGAAAAGCCGAAGACAGGGTGAAATGGCGCACATTAGGGGAGGCCTACGTCCAGCAGTGGACTAGTATAGGCTGATGATGATGATGAATACATATTTTATTATTATTCTGGAGTGGTCTATTAAGAGGAAACACTGCCACCTCTCTGTGCTGATGGTAACCACATGGTAGTTTAAGTGTGTAAGAATCCCACACACCCGTTGACCGGCAGCCTTTTGAAGGTTTACTCCTGTAAAAAAAGTTAAATAAGTACTGTGGAGACAGGGATATTGTATGACTTTGAAAGACACGCACACAAACAGTCGTTCTATATTTCAAATGACAAAAATCTTGTATTTTCATAGTCATAGCGGCCAGACATACAGTAACGCTGTCACCTTGCGATCAACACAGTACTTAACTTCTATTGCTAACTGTGGTACCTACCTAGCTAGTTTATACTTGGCACAGTTTTCAACCATCTTAGGTAAGTACATGAATTAAAAGATTAATGTCTGGATGTGGACGGATTTCAAATCTGGACAGGACAACGTCCGTCGCGTCAGCTAGTATGGAAATAAAATAATCATTTTTTTTTTATTTTTTTTTTATGACGGACGTAGTTTTTAGCTCGAGGGAGCTTTAAAAACTTAACCGGACTAGGTGGCGAGGCACCAAATGCCTCCAGCCAGGGGCAACTTATAAAGTAAGCAACACAGCTAAGGGTGTTCCCTGCGGGACTCGGACCTCGGCTTAGGGCGTTGCTGGGGGGGCAGCTAGGGACGGCTGGATCTGGGTTTAAATTATTTAGGGGCGAATTTAAAGCTACTGGCTCGGCACGGGCCGGCTCGAGCAAGGGACGGGGAGGATTACCGTTAAGGGGTCTTCGCGACGGGCCTCGCCGGCGAGGACGGTATATCGGGCGGCAAAATAATCATTAATTCGTTTATCCTTTTTATACTGTAGTGCCAGGAATAATGCTCCAATCGTGTCTTATCAATGTCAGATAGTGGGCCTGAATTTCCTTGTTTCATTACCTGTTTGTTATATTGTAATTAATTGCAAACATATGCATTTATGTAAGTACTATTAATATAAATGAAAAAAAAATGTTCTTTAGAATCGTGCAAATAAAAAAAAAGTGAGATACGGGGTCCCCCATCAGGAACAAAGTCCCTTTGTCCTTGCTTTTTCTTCAACATGAAGAAACTTCAACACGAATGTAATTTGATATGGATATTTAAATTGTTGATATTTCTAAATCGTGAATTATAAAAAAAACGTTACGTCCTCTCAGTGCGACTTTTTCTCGCTCTCTTTTCGTGTCTCTGTGCTCTGTATACACTTTTTTTCTATATTTTTTTTAATGTAAATAAACAAAGTAAAGAATAAAATCAAAGAGTTTTATTTAATAATTTGATAAAAACCTCTCTCAATAAACAAGTATGGCGACCATGCTTGACTATAATATCCGAACTAATTAGCGCCCCGGATGGAACCAAACGTCACAGGAAGGGAACGCAAACCGCGTTATGGGACTTCGTTTCAAAAATCATATGACTCAGTAATCTATATAATATTAGGTGGATAATAAAAGTATTTCTTATTTTTTATAATAATTAGGTATTATTATGTGAGAAACCTTAAAAGCAGAATAATTATGAATGCTGGGATTGTACAATCGTACGAATTTATTGCATGCCTATTCAATTTAATTGTGTTCGTGATCTGCTTAACTAGACTCATATTTTTCCTTACATACACTGAACATTCTGACATTTTCGTTACATCATTGCAATTCTAAGAGCATTGAAATCAAATAAATAGATCTTACATCTAATGAAAAATATCACTTGTACCATATTCCTCGATCACTTCAGGTTAGCTGTTCTAAGGTTGTGAAAACAAACAATCAATATGAAATGCATGGCTTTCTTTGTGGTGGTTCTGGCCGCGTTGGCGATGCTGTTAAGCACGACTGAAGCCAACCCTAAAGTGAAAGCTTCGTCAGTTGCAGTAAGTACCTATTAAGTATTATTAATAATATTTTTTTATTATAATGTGGCCATTATTTCTGAACACTGTTTTGGGCCGACTATTTAGTTCTCTTTACCCTTCACTTTCTGCTTCCCGTGTTTCAGAAACAGTTCTTAATTGTCTTCTATATGACCGATATGTTAAAAGGCGAGACCAATATGCCGCGTGCTTTAACCGTATTGAAAAGCTTTTCTATACTTTTTTATTCTTGATGAATTACTAATTTGTATTATTGATTGCCTCATTAACCTAGCAAGCGTGACTGCTACGCTAGAAGTCCAGAGGTAGATTCCCAGGGCGAGCTCCAGGGTTTTTCTCAGGGAATTTGGATCAGTGCCCGGTTAATAGCAATAGGCACGCTCCCTACATGGAAGCTAAACACGCCAGTGAACTGTAAGTGTAGGTACATACCTACATCTCTATCTAATACAGGGAATAGAGGCGTTAATGGACAAATATTCTCTTTCTATCGGAAATCTTTCATCTGACCCTCGAAACCAGATAAGGTATTTATATTTATAGCACCGACACATACGTCGGTAACTTTAATCCACTCCGACTCACATGTACCACCATCCTTATTAATGTATACTAGTACTGTAACTTACTAGAGACTAGACTAGACTAGTTTACACATGAGCTATGTCTGTCAAAAGAAAATCATCTAAGTAAACTTTTCCTTTTACAGAAGAATGGTATGCGCGCTATCAACGCGGCGGGTACTGTCCACGATGCCTACGAGGCTATTAAACATAAGAAACAGCAGGGGTAAAGAAAACACCGATGAGTTGAGCACGAACGACCTGCTTCGACATTACTGATATGAGTTCCTTATCTCTATTATTGTTATGTATGTATTATAATAAAATATAAATGATCACAATATGTTCTTTTTTTATTTGTAGGGTTAGCATAAGATCATCATAATCATCTCATTACCTAACAATTCCACTGATGGACACGGCGTCCCACTCATAGGCTGTAATCCACCTACCAACGTTTAACCAAACACCCAACGTCATTTGAAGGATCGACCTACAGGACGAATCTAATCTCAAGGCTACTAGGGATATTACAATCCTCAAAGAGAGCTACAGATAATTTAAATGACAAAAGTATTTTAGATTTATTAGATAATTAACTCAACGTCTGAAAAACCGCCAGCACGTGGCCATTTCGATAATAATTACTATAATGGTAGAAATCGTTACACTAATTGCATTATTAACATTCATTCAAATTTGAATTATATTTCAATTTTGTCAGGCGTAGCGGGGTTTTTTACTACGTAATTTGGTAAGTCAAATCATTGGCGAGACCATATTTGAAGTCAGTATAAAAGAATGAACACAACTCACCTATGTATCGCACACAAAGTATACATCACTACTTAGAAACTTTAAACAAAAAAAATACAAAGTAAATATGCATTTCCTCAAACTGTTTTTCTTCATGATTGTGGCTCTGACCATGATGCTACAAGTGCAAGCTGAACCAAGAATAAAATTCGGAACGATTAAGAAAGGCGGGAAAGTTCTGGTATGTCCGAAGTAGATATTTAGTCAGCCAAGAAATTGGGTTACCATTACCATGATTGAATGTCATTTCTACCTCATAAAACATAAGGAGGTCTTCCACAGCCTAAACTATATTTCGTTCAGTTTTCGTATATCTTAGGGAGGTCCTAAAACAGATAAGCCCACCATAGGACAACTACAACGCATCAACCAGTCGATGTGCGGAGTGCGAAGCGCACTTGCAGCGCACTCCACCCCACCATTGGACATTATTTTTTATTTTTTATTTATTTATTTAATTCAGGCTACAAGGCCCATATAATATATAATACAATACAATATAACTTAAACCAATAACAATTAAAATACTATACATAAACAATAAACTAAGCAGTAATTCACAATATATATATAATTATATTTTTTTAATATAGTAGTTTTAATATATTTATATAATTTAATAGGTAGGTACATTAGTTTATTTTATCTTATATTTATTCATGTTTTCTGTGTCCGTGTGTCACTGCTCGGGTGCCAACTGAAAACCAGCGCTGGGTAATAAATACGCCCAGCATAATGCTGAGCTGGCAACCCATTCGGGACAAGCATACCGACAGCACATATACAGTGATCCTTGTGGTATTTTATATAATTATGTTGTTACTTTATTTTAACTGTGTGTTGTACGGACCTTTTCCGAATAAATGTGATTTTCTTTCTTTCTTTCTTCTTTCATATACTTAAAAAAATATTTAGTTTTTGGCAAAATGTAGACCAACATTATATGTAGAACAAATTAAAAATATTATGGTATTGGCACTACTATTACATTATAGTAGCACCAAAATACCATATTTTTAATTTTTGTGGTAAGTCGAATATTTACTATTTCTATTACACAGAATTTATTTTGATTCGTAAATTACATAAGTCAACCGCGTAGCAAAACCAATAGCAGAACGCAATCTACGCCATAACGTACAGAGGGCAGCACATCAAGTTACCCTAATCTGTCAAATTTCTTTGATTGATTTTCAACTTTAATGCAAATTTTAAGGTTCATGTTCAATTGGGAAAATTTGACAGTTTTGGATAGCTTGACCTGCTGGCGTCTGTACCTACCACTATTCACATTACCTACTATTGGTCTAATACAAAAATATAAACTTCTATATAGTACGCAGAGTACGTAGTACCTAAAACGTCTACTGACTAGCTCAACAAAGAATTTTTAGGATCATCTGATTTCAAGAACTATTAATACCTCCTTCATTCATTTTTTTACGGATATCAGACTAGTAGTATAGCAAAAGTATAGAATGGTTACTAATAGGGAGTTGTATTTTACAAATACCGGTAATCGTTTTAGTTTCTTTCTTCTTTTCGTTAGCCCTGGCCTACTCCGAAATTTTAAGAGATTCTCGTTAGACACTAGTTCAGAATTATGAAATAGGCGTTAATCTGTACGAGCTACGACAATGATAGTACTAATATAATGATTTAAAAAAAAAAAACAATTTTAGAAAATCCTCCCGACTTCCCCTATTTCAGCACTCTGCATCAACTAGGACAAAACGTGTTCCGGGAAGCATCAGACGGACATTTTTCTGACTAGAACCTAATCCACGCGTATCTTATTGGTTTCATTACAATTGGAATTTAAGAAGCATAATTATTACTTATTTTGTTCTCAGAAAAGGGGCTTCGGTGTCCTCGGAGCAATCGGCACAGCACATGACGTGTACGAGCAAATACATGGACAGAATTGAGGCCAATGAACGACCTCAGAAAAATTTGAAGAGAACACTGATTTTATTTCTCTTATAAAATGTCTGAATATTAAAACCTTTATAATATACAATATGTATTTATTGTGTCTAAAGCGTGAGGGTGAGTTAGGTTTGATTTCCAGATACCTTTTGAAGGTTACCGTGACAGGCTGTGGCGAATGTCACGAACCCCATCGCCGTGACAATAGTACAGACGCCAGCAGGTAAAGCTATCCAAAACTGTCACATTTTCTCAATTGAATATGAACCTTAACACTTTGTATTAAAGCTGATTGTAGCTTGATGTGCTGGCCACTGTACAAAGGCAGACGTACGGTTTTCAGTTGGTAGTCCAGTCACATATTCTGCAACCTCCCCGAGAGGTAGATAATACATGAGGACTTTCCGTACTATAAAGTTACATAGTTATATTTGCGTTTTTTCTTTTATAACGTAGATCTATTAATAAAAACGGATGTGACATATCTACCTTCAATTACGGGCACAGTCTCACAATAAAGGTGCTTTTGACCTACCACTCTAAGAATATATAAACTACTTAATCACGAAATAGGGGTCAATAAAAGGATTACACAACCTTTTTTGTTGGAAACAATCTCTTATTTCGGACAGCCGGCTACTGAGAATTTCCACAATACCACTGTATTGTGGAAATTCTAAGCTACCCTACCTAAGGTTCGGAACGTGAGCATGTCTTAATAAATCCAGGCTGCATTTACGGTTAAAACCAAATGAAATCTGTGATGATATAATAAAATTGGGAAATAAGGTATTAAACAGTATCATCATTCAATAAGAAGGTATCATCCCTTTTAAGCCGTTTTAGCAACTTATAATCCCGCCCGAAATGTTCATCGTAAACCTGCAGGTAAACTTCAAAAGTCCAAAGGAATTAATATCTACCATAATAGATAATTATAAGGTAAAATATTCATTGATTGGCACCTAATGCTGAATTATGTCATTCATTACGGAATATTTAGAGCAAATCTTTAAGCGGTGGCGATTGTTTGTGTTTTTTATATTGGTTGATTATTGATGATCAATAAAATAAATGTTCAAATTACCTTGCAAAAGTTCGAAAATCAAATTAATTCCGAAATATTTTTTAATACTAGAAATAAAATTACATTGCCTGACTCGGAGCAATATAGTTCGTTACGTCTGAAAGGAAATAAATAAATAATTTTATTCAATGAGATTGGTTCTTATAATGCAGAAAGAGTCGTGTAACGAATAACTAATCATAATCAATACAAAAATAATATTTTTGCGTCTTAAGAAATCCATGTCGTGGGCATAGGAGACTTTTATAAATAAGAATTTTGTTAAATTTAATACAATTTTACCCTAAGTGCTCTGTAGACTTTGAATATTATAGGTACCTATAGCTATTTCGGTAAGAGATGTGCCCGATGTGATCGAGCCCGCGAGACGCTACACAGAGGCCGATCGCTCAGCTACAACGCCAAACGTGTCGTCAGTTGAAATTCATTCTATTTATCCTACACTAGCTATTGCTCACCATTTTACTCGGGTCTCAAAAGGACTCTTTATTAAGCATTTCTTATTTATTTTAAGAAAAAGGTAGCCTATGTCTTCAGGGTAACGTACCTACTTAGTTTTAAGAGTTATTAAATTATGTTGTTAATTTGTATTTTGTCCTGTGTTGTGGCTGTCACAATTTTTGTTTTCTTTCTTTCTTCTTTCAGGATGCGATGAGTCTTTTCAAATTTTATGGAATATTACCTTTTCAATAACAACAAGTAGACTAATATGGATTACGTGCTGTTACCTAAGCTTTAACTTTTTTAAATTTTGTCTTGATATAGGTATCTTATTCTACTATTCCTTTGGATCAAAGGTTGAAAAAATAATAAAAACTACAAAGTACTGAACTCCGGTGAGTTCTAACGAGATTGTCTTATAAATAAAAAAGGATCGGAATAAGTTTTAGGTACGTTGACACACTTGACACTATTCCTTCAATCTCATTTACTGTTCTCGTTATGTCTTCCGACAACTATTAGGTACAGATGTAAGTTATCTTCCCAAGACCCTGCCAGAAGTACCCATTACAAATTCATGAAAACAGCACATTGAGATATTTTCGACGAAAATGACTAGGAATTTTCTACATCCATCTGAAAATATAAAGTATTCAGGGAACTTCGATGATGTTTTTAAACTTTACCCAAGTTAGGTTTGTTTTCTTTGCAAAACGTACTTCTTGGACATTTTGTCTATATATTTCTTTTTTGGCTCTTATTCGTAAGCGTGACTACTACGTTTGAGTACTCGGTTAGATTTCCAGGTCGAGCAGTGTTATTGGGATTTTTCTATAAAATATCAAACGCTACTCAAACTTTCGATCTGTGCCCGGGTAATAGCAAAACATTCACCCCATATTGAATGGGACCAAAACCTTCCGGTGAACTGTGGGTATACATTAATCCTACACTCTGCCTAACCCTTCGGGGAACACAGGCGTAACGCTGTTGTACAGATGAAATTACAATACATTCAAACTTTAAAGTTTTCATTCCATTCGATTGTAATCAAACTTACCATATAGTCAGCGAATGTCGAATAGAACATCCTGTCCTATTCGACATATCCTGTCTTCTACTACTACGTTTCCTGTCTTCTATTACCCTAAATGATTGAATTACCCAAATGAAATATTTGAATCTCAATTTTACCTGTTCATATTTATAGTGACGTGTCGTGATTTAAGCGTGAGATACGACCTACGTCACTCGTTTAATTTCCATTTTATGTTTACCTAGGTACCTACTTAGTATAAAAGATAAAACATTACTTGTAGTATTAATTAAAAAGAAATCATGCATTTTTTTAAATAAAAATGTCGTAAATATAATGACAAATATTTTTTTTTATCTTAAAATCGAACTTAAAAAGAAATTATTTTATATTTATTTTAATAAGCATGGTGCTGAATAGGTTACAAATCGCACGTATCACTTTCTTGCTTATATCATTGAAAAAGTAGGTACCTGCCGGTAATATCTTGATTTGTGAAAATAATCTGGCACTGTCTAATCTATATCTGGACCAAAAATCGGTCAAAATTGGTTCAACGGTTTAGGCATGAAAGCCTACCAGAGATACAGTCAGACAGATGAGTTACTTTCGCATATAAGTAGAGAAGTCAACTCATCTTTGCTCCGGAGCTAAGGTTGAAGTCAAGAGCAAGCCCATTTTTAATGAAAAAGTAGAGATTGGTGTTGAAGACATATTCAAGGTGAGAACGGACTTAAGTTTTATAATTAATACATTACTTACAAGTAAGAAGATATACTATTGAATTCGACTGTTGACCATTTTATGGCATTAAAGACAAGAGAGGAAACTAATCTGGTATGTCTAATAATTAGTAACATTCTTCATATTGCTAATCCCATGACGTAGCACTCGATATTAACAGGTAAAAGAGGAATTAATTTATTTTTTATAAACCCTTGTTAGCGCAATTATGGTCACAGTCCACTTCTACCTTTCACTGAGCTCTCAGTAGTTATTGAGAAGCATTATCTTCCTCCTTCACATCACACAATGAGGCTGACAGCGCTGTTCGTGATGCTGATGGCGGCGCTCGCGCTGTTCGCCGGCGCCGGAGACGCCGCGCCGCGACCTGAACCTAAGGTCGACTGGAAGGCTCTCGCCAACACTGGGAAAACAATGGTAAGCCCTTTTTCAGACTACATCGTAACAGTCCATTTCTTTATGCAAATGCTTGGTCTGTGGGTGAAGCACGGCATTCCAACCGCATTTTGCGAACAAGTAATCAGGTCCTAAAATGAGAAGCTAAGATAAAAGCTATATACATAACATCACGTCTTCCCCGAAGCATTTTAGACAGAGGTGTAGGTATACTGTTGTTCATTTACAGTTCGCTTTTGGCAAGCCTGTTGCTATTAACCGTGCACAAATACAAACTCTGAGCTGTTACTGAGAATTTCTTAATGGGTAAACACAAGAAAAAATTGCCCGACCTGAGAATCGAACCCAAAATCTCACGCTCAGCAGATGTGCGGCCACTAGACCATTAAGGCAGTTTAAGCAATATGACAAACTTCGATGACTACATGAAACATGGAGATTTTTTTGTTGAAAACTGATCTGGTTTTTTTATTAAATTTAATAATATTTTCTTGTTGTTTACAGAAGAAACTCATAAGTGGAGCTGGAGCACTACTAACCGCTCGCGAGGTGTTCAATGCGGCTACTAATAGGGGAAACAATGGACAACAGGGATAGATGTGCTAGCAATCATAGTAGTAAATTAGTTATTAATAGTAGTTATTTATTTTTTGTTGTAGTTAAATAAAAATTTTATAAAAAAAAAAAAATTCAAGTGATTCCGTGTGATTACCTATCTTAATCCCGAATATCATAATCCCAAAAACGTTTGGACATTTTTTCATAATCCCGTTTTTTTAAATTCCGAAGTTTTGTTTGCCATATAATCGCAACTCCGAATTCATTTGCCCATTTATTCATTTGTACGACGTTTTAAAATCCAGACGAATGAGTTCCAGACACACGAAATCTAAATGCACAAAATCCAGATGACCGTAATCCATATGCTCGAAAGCCAGATTTTTAAAACACACATTTTTGAAATACAGTTAATTGATATCCTGACAAACAATATCCAGATTTTAAAAATCAAGATTTTTTAAATTCAAATATACGATATTCAGAGAAACCGCAACAGACTTAACTTTCAGAGACGAAGTTAAGTGTATTTTAGCACTTAGTTTCTTATCAGCTAATGAAATTCCATATTATTTCCATAAACTATTGGAAGAATTACAAGGTACTTAACCTTAACCTATCTGTAATGGGTAAGTAAAACAATAGCGAGTTCTCGCAGTTCTAACCTAACCTAACCTACTGAGTCGAATTTGACACTTAAACCTATTTTAGTTTAGCTGGGAACACGATTGTATGGGAACCAAATAAAAAGATTATGAAAATCTGGCAATAGTTTATCAGGAATATGATTGTATGGGAACCAAATAAAAATATTATGAAAATTTGGTAATAGTTTATTTGGATAATGGTACGATGGGAAACAAAAAAAAGTATTCTGAGAATCTGGTATATCTAAATCTGGATTATTAGAACATGGGAAACAAAAAAATACTTTTTGGAAATTTGGTTTTAGTGCACCTGGAAATTGATTCATCTGGGAAATTAAAAAAGCAATTTTACAAAGTTGTCATTCATTACATCTGTCTTTTAAAAGTTCTACCAACCGTTTTCGGGGTTTTAAAATTCGGGTAACAGAAATTCGAGATTTCAATAGGTTACCATTCTGTGTACCTACCTATTCGACATTCCCTGGCTATGGTAAGTTTGATTACAATCGAATGGAATGAAAACGTTAAAGTTTGAATGTATTGTAATTTAATCTGTACAACAGCATCACGCCTGTATTCCCCGAAGGGTTAAGCAGAGTGTAGGACTAGTGTATACCCGGATAGTCACCGGAAGATATTGGTCCCATGTAATATGGGGTGAACGTTTTGCTAATAACCGGGCACAGATCCGAAATCATTAAAAACCTTATAACACTGATTGATCTGGGAATGGCACCCAGGACCTCAAGCGTAGCAGTCGCGCTTACGACCACTGCGTACGTGAGGTGAGGCAGTTAAAGCTTAGATTAAGTTAAGATAAAGCACTTTTTTGTGGTTTCATCAGCCTTCTCACAACGTCGGCAGGTTCGCGTGTCGTTCAGCGCTTTGAACATGTTCTTGTTTAGGTAATAGTTTCCTCAAAAGTAGTTTTATTTCAATAGTTTCCTGTTAAAGTTCTCATTATAAAGCGCAAATTGTTCCTCAGCGCTAGGACAAGGTCTGTGTACCTTTTATTTTGGAGCGCACTATTTTATAGTACGAACAGTCTTCAATCTTGAGTGCGTAATGGCTCTTTGGGTTTTTTTTTTTTTTTTTGACGGACATAGTTTTTAGCTCGAGGGAGCTTTAAAAACTTAACCGGACTAGGTGGCGAGGCACCAAATGCCTCCAGCCAGGGGCAACTTATAAACTAAGCAACACAGCTAAGGGCGTCCCCTGCGGGACTCGAACCTCGGCTTAGGGCGTTGCTGGGGGGGCAGCTAGGGACGGCTGGATCTGGGTTTAAATTATTTATGGGCGAATTTAAAGCTACTGGCTCGGCACGGGCCGGCTCGAGCAAGGGACGGGGAGGATTACCGTTAAGGGGTCTTCGCGACGGGCCTCGCTGGCGAGGACGGTATATCGGGCGGCGTTTTTGTGCGTGTGTTTTGAGAGTGCTAGTCACTCTGTTTGACTCCGTCGCTAGGGTGATTTGGTCGTCAGGGTAAGTGAGTGCGTGCCTTGGGCGGCGCACTCTACTTATCTGAGAGGGTTTGTAGTCTACGCTACTGACCACAAGCGGATTAGGGTGAAGGGGGGCCAAATCGAAATAGCGCTTAGAGGCGCGTTTCATAAACTGCTTGATGGTAGGCAGTTTTAAGTCTAAGTGAAGGTCCCTATTGCGCACGTACCAAGGGGCGCCTGTGGCTTTGCGCATGAATCGGTTCATCTCTTTGGGTTCCTTGAGCCAGGGTTTTTATTAGTGGGTATTCCACAAAAGGGCTCAGGATGCGCCATAAGTGTTGCCAAGTTAGCTATTTTTTGGCAGGATCTGGCAACTTATAGTATTAATTAAACCCAGAATATTCAACATTCGTAGCTAAATTGTAGCTAAAATTATAGCAACTTGTGTGTGAAGTCTGCCAACCCGCACTAGGCCAGATTGGTGGACTTAAGCCTAATCCCACTTATCCTGTGAGAGGAGACCCGTGCCCAGCAGTGGGACAGTATATGGGTTAATGGTGAACATACCTTTACACCTGTATTAGATACCCAAAAGGTTACACACACACTTCGCCGGTATATTTAAGGTAATGGTGTTAACAAGATTTCCAATAAAAACACTTATATAGGTGAAGGAAACAAAACATTTGAAAGTAAAAAACTTTTAAACTTTACACGAGTGGTTTGTGTCCAGCTGCAGCAATTCGGTGGCCTAAGTTCACCATGAGGCACACTTTAACACCAGGCGCGTATGAAATGTAGATATTTGTTGTCACTACTAACAACGAGTTGGTATATATCTACATATGTATTTTATGCTTATTAGCGGTATCTTTGTAAAATGCATAGTGTACAAACTTTGCAGTTCCAAACAAAAGTGCTGATTTAAGACTACAGGTTCCGAACCCAGTTAAACTGGACTTTGCGTAACGGAAAGTTTCCTCTAGAACGTTCCCAATATCGCTACATTTTATATTTCTAAGCGAATGGGGTTTTGTTGTGTTGAATAATTGACAGAAAATGATGCTCTAATGATTACCTTCATCGGACAGAGGAAAACAAAAGTATTGCGAATAATAAAAGAAAAAGATATAGGTACGTGGACAGACTGTTTATTCAGGAAATTGTTAGTAATATTTTACTTATGTTATTTTATGCCATTTCTCAGGTGAATGATCCACACTTCCTAGGTGATACCACACAGGCGATGAATGGCTATAATTAATAAAGTACTTATTTATTAGGTAATACTGTGCCGGTGATTTAATTTATTGTCTAGTTGTTTTGCGTTTGTTGGTAGATCTCGTGACCTGTTCCAATGGTGCTGATCAAACTGAACCCGTTTTTCTGAAACAAAATAATTGTGAACATTGGTATTGATGCTGCACAATGCCCATATGTCGTTCACTAGGAAAGGCCTACGTCCAGCAGTGGACGCATAGGGTTGGTGATGATGATAAATGCACATAATATGAACACTATCATAATATGGAATTGAGGGAAAACATATTTTTTGTGTTGTATATATTTTCTTTTAATAGTAGCTAAGACCGACTTAGATGTGTCGGTAAAAACAATAACGTAGTTATTTAGAAAAGGAAAAATACGACCGCGGGCAGGATTCGAACCTGCGTCTTCTGGTTCGGTACACCAGACGCTATGACCACTAAGCCACCGCGATACCTACCCGTCATGTCGAATTTTTCCTTCACATATTGAATTTACGTCTTTATGGTGACGTCAGTAACACCTATTGAAATGCAAGTTTTTGCTTTTCAACCGACACAACTTACTGTGTACACAATATGTGAAGGAAAAATTCGACATGACGGGTAGGTATCGCGGTGGCTTAGTGGTCATAGCGTCTGGTGTACCGAACCAGAAGACGCAGGTTCGAATCCTGCCCGCAGGTCGTATTTTTCCTTTTCTAAATAACTTTGAAATCTTAGCATGGAAAATGCCAAAAATATACAAAAAGATAACAATAACGTAATAAAAAATACTAAACGCAGAACTGGAGCATCGCAACAGTTAACCGCAACAAAGAGGAATATTGAAAAAATAGTATTAGGCGTGCAGACTATACCACTTTCCCATTTATGATATACATAGATATGGATGAAGGTACTTACAATAATTTTGCCGCCCTTTTTTAAAGCACTGCCGAAGCCCTTAGGGTTGGCGCTAGCTCCGCCCGTCATCAGCGCCAGGACAGCCATCACCAGCATCAGAATACCGAACAGTTTCATGATGATGAGTTTGTTTAAAATACGTCTGGTTAACCGAGGAAGAGCAAGTTTCAAATGATCATGTGTTCCCAATTCCTGGTCCCTTTATACGACATACAAGTTTATTCACGAAGATATCAGTGGTGACGTTTGATGACAGGGTTTTTTGTGTTACTCATCAAGCATGTGAACTAAAAGGTTCTGACAAGGATAACAGTCGTAGTCGGAATAGTATAGATACAAGTCGACTAGCGTGACGCCCTGGGTTCGATTCCTAGGTCGAAACATTTTTAAGTCTTTCTGTCAGGAAATTATTCTCAGTAGCAGCTCGGTGTTTGGATTTCTGCCTAGGTCAAAGTTTAGGTCTAAACCATACTGTGTGTACAGTGACGAGCATAAATATGTAAACACTTACTAAAATTATAAAGAGATTTTTTTGTGTTATGACGATTGCCATATTGAGCAACTAATTATTAACTATTGAGCAAATAGCAACCACTATTATTGTATGTAGTATTGGTTCGAAAATAATAATTTATGTCCGTATTATCATATTTTTTTTTATAATTAATAGTTGGATAATATTTGAATTTACTACTTTCATTTCTATTTGTTATGCTCGTGACTGTACCGATATCAAAACACTTCTGCTTCCCTCTCGGGAAATTAAAGCGTGATGGTATTTTTCGATGTACTACTATTTTGTGTGGTTTCGCTAAAGTTTTAAATAAATACTGTTGACTGATGTTTTTAGGAAATATTAAATACTTCTCAGACATCATTCTAGAGTTGCCAAGTTAGCCTCCTACAGTGGATTAATAGTTCTGTTCTACACAAAGTTAGGTCTTACTTTTACATTAACTTTACATTACTTTTATCGTCTGAAGTGCAGCGGAGTAATATGACCACTGGGCTGCCAATTCAAAGTTTGAATCCAAGGCACGCACTCTGACTTTTCGAATTCTGTGCGTATTAATAATTTAATTAAATATCACTCGCTTAAACGGTGAAGGAAAACATCGTGAGGAAACCTACATGCTTTAGAGATTTATTTCGACGGTGTGTGAAGCCTGCCAACCCACCCTTGGTCATATCGCTAGGCTATCACTGCTATTAACTATAGTTAGGCATTAACTATATATTTCAGTAACTATTAATGAATAATTTTTATAAACAAAGTTTTTACGAATTCAAGGGTATTTTTGTCTATTTGTGTCATGCTTTTCTAAATTGAATTAGGTACCCAAATGATTTTACCTGTTCATGTTTTGTTGTGACGTATCGGTATTTAAACGTGAGAGGCGCGACACACGTCACTCATTTAATTTTCATTTTGTGCCCGTAATGTTTCCTTACGTAGTAGAACTGAGCTATTACTTACCTACACAAGTATCTATTGATGACGTGTCGGCGAATTTCCTTGGTAATTTGAACATTGTTATGTTCCTAAATTCAACCGTAAATCATGGTGCAGGTGCCCAGAAACGATTAAATGATTGCATTTTATAATTTTTAAAAACTTCGTGTTGAGCTAGACAGATACTGTAGAATATTCTTTATTGTACACCAAATGATAGAGCAAAAAATAAAATAAAATATTTTGGAGACCCTCAAGCGGCCCTCGACCATCGACGCTGTAAAGGGTAAAATTTTATTTATGTGTATAGATTTACTATATTATCAGAAATAAATTTTCATGCTTTTTGCCACTTTTTGCCACGCCTATTTTTCTAAGATCCATCGCTATCGACATTAAATAAGCAGAATTTAAAACAACTGTTGTATAATTTTCTTTCGATTCTCCCTCGTTTGTAATGGAAACCAAAACTTATTGTTTTTAATACTGAATCTAAATGATAAATGATATTTATTTCTGTAAATAGACCTTGTAAAGACACTTTTACAAATTGATTTCTGACATTTACGCAAACATTATACATTGAAATGACGTTTCGGACCCTTTACAGTGTCCATGGTCACGAGTAGACGGACCGTGACTGGAAACGTCGGGATTAATAATATCAATATAACGCGATAAAATCCATAAAAAGTACTTTTATTTCAACACTTTTACAAGTCAATATTTTTAATTTTTTTTATGCTAGATAAGTACAGCATTTCCTAGCTGACGACATCTGCTAAGAAACGCCGAAACAAACTCAGATATAGATAGATCTGGTGCGCAAGTCTAACTCTTAGGTTTTTTTTATACTACTAAGATGGCAAACAAGCATACGGTCCACCTGATGGTAAGCGGTTTCCTGAGCCTATAGACGCTTGCAACACCAGAGGTGTCACTTGCGCATTGCCGACCCTGATAAACGAAAGAGGTATAGTTTGATTGGCAGTATAAAGGTCAAAGTCCCCCCACTGCCAAGTCTAGCTCTTAGTTGTTTTTTATTTCTATAAGTTGTTGTACTTTAGCTATATGATGACATCTAGTTAACTTCCTTTTATGGCATTAAAGACAAGAGAGGAAACTAATCTGGTATGTCTAATAATTAGCAACATTCTTCATATTGCTAATCCCATGACGTAGTACTCGATATTAACAGGTAAAAGAGGAATTAATTTATTGTTTATAAACCCTTGTTAGCGCAATTATGGTCACAGTTCACTTCTACCTTTCACTGAGCTCTCAGTAGTCATAGAGAAGCATTAACTTCCTCCTTCACATCACACAATGAGGCTGACAGCGCTGTTCGTGATGCTGATGGCGGCGCTCGCACTGTTCGCCGGCGCCGGAGACGCCGCGCCGCGACCTGAACCTAAGGTCGACTGGAAGGCTCTCGCCAACACTGGGAAAACACTGGTCAGTACTTTCTTTAGTTAAATAGTATCAGAATTAATTTTAAGACATCCATGTCACAAGTACGAGAGCACTGCATTCCGCATTCGCATTAAAGTGGGAGCCAAAATAAGAACCGAAGATGAAAACTTACATAGGTACATACCATCACGCCTGTATTTCCTGAAGAGTTAGGTTGATGTTTACACTATACACCTACAGTTCCCGGGGAAAATTTGTTTAAAGTCTCATGTAATACCCTATTACATACGACTTAAAACACATTTATACCGGTGCATTACCCATTAACCGGGCACAAATCTAAACTCTGAGCTGCTACTGTGAATTTCCTACTAGAAAAACCCAATTACGCTTTGGCCGACCTGAGAATCGAACTCAGTACGCTCAGCAGTTGCGCTTGTTGTGGCTTCTAGACCAATGAAACATTTCGACATTGAGATCTTTTATATTGAAATTTAAGTGGTTTTATTTTTAATAAGGATTAACCTAAATACCTATTGTCTTTTTTTACAGAAGAAACTCATAAGTGGAGCTGGAGCACTACTAACCGCCCGCGAGCTGTTCAATGCGGCTAAAAATAGGGGAAACAATGGACAACAGGGATAAATGTGCTCATAGCAATGAGAGTAGTAATAGTGTTATTTATTTGTTATTGTAGTAAATAAAATATTATTTCTGTAAAACGAGTGATTCTTTCTGTTCAAAACAATCTTATTAGTTAGTTGGCTTCGAGTCCAACCAAATAACTACGCTGGTATGGATACATATTTACATACATACACTTACGCCTTTTTCCCATAGGGGTAGGCAGAAACTAAAGAACGCCACTTGCTACAATTCTTGCATACTTCTTTCGCTTCGACCACATTCATAAATCTTGTCATACATACACGCCGGTTGCGAGTACTACGCACCTGACCTTTTTGAAGAACCTCACCAATAAGGTCGGTATAAGTTTTTCTAGGGCGTCCCGTCTCCGCGGTTCCACTGACATTCGCCATATAAATCCTTTTTGTTGGATCCATATTTAAAATGAAATAACTGCCCAATGCCCACTGGCACCATATCAAACATATCGATATAAATTGATGAACTGATTTGAAGCTAATTTTTTATTTTTTTTATTAGTTTCTTTAGCAGTGACGCACCTAGGGGTCTCCCTAAGTACGGCAACGCTAAAGAAGCTGACATCTGTCACCAGTGCCAAGGCTCAGTGCACAGACCCTATAAATAAACATACCAACACGCCTGTATTCCCCGAAGGGTTAAGCAGAGGTGTACCAATGTACACCCACATTTTGCCGGTATTTTTAGTTCCCATGTAATAGGAGCGACCTTATTGCCACTAACCGGGCTGAAATCCAAACTACGAGCTCCAAACTACGTACTGAGAATTTCATAATAAAACCCAATAGACCTGGGAATCGAACCTAGATCCTCTAGCGTAGTAGTCGCGCTTAGGACCACTAGGCTCATAAGGCAGGGCTATATAATATATAGACTATATAATATATAGTCCTGCCTTCATACGTCCTTTACACCAATACCATCTCCAAACTAAGCAGAGCTTGTACTATAAATACTTATATACTTACTTTTTTTTTGTAAATAGATACTTATAATATACTAGTTTTCCGCCCGCGGCTTCGCCTGCGTCGAGTTCGGTTATATCGCGTTTCCAAGAGAACTCTTCAAAAGTCCGAGATAAAAACTATCCTATGTTCTTTCTCAAGGTCAACTCTATGAATGAATGAATGAATGAATGAATGAATGAATGAATGAAAACATTTATTTCAGAACCAGGTTCCATATTTTGTTAGTAACAGTACTTACAACTAGTGTTAGTAAATAAACTTATTAAACTACGTGTGTACCAGCTTGAGACTCTCCCATCCTAGTCTATTTAACTGCATGGAGTCGTATCCAGCGTCCTAACATCGGAGAGTCCCAGCGGTCGGCCAATCTCATCAGGATAGTATTGGGGCTGGCGCGAAACCGATGTAATAATGATGCGCATCTTTTGCGCATGACGGTAGAAAAGCTGTCAACTTTGGCGTCTGCAAACATACCGGACGCGCTGCAAAATCGCGGCAGCCCCAACAACACCCGGAAAGCGTTGTTGTACTGGATACGCAGGTCGCTATATGCCTTCTGCGTAAAGTTCACCCACAGGCTGCACGTGTAAAAGGATTGGCAGAAAGCTTTAAAAAGTGTTACCTTAACTTGTACAGTACACCTGGCAAACCTGCGGGCCAACATACTATCTCTGTACCAAATTTCATTAAAATCAGTTCAGTGATTTAGACGTGAAAGCGTAACAGACAGACAGACAGAGTTACTTTCGCATTTATAATATTAGTAGGGATAAGAAACACCCAACACTTATGTTCATCACATAAATATTTGCGTTATGTGGGAATCGAAGCCACGACCTCGTGATTAGCAGTCCGACACGCGAACCTCTAGACCACAGACGTCGTCAGCAGCACTTGGCAGTTTAATTGTCATATCACTAGGCTAACACTGCTTAGTCATCATCTTCCGAGTCTTTCCCAACTATGTTAGGGTTGGCTTTCAGTCTAACCAGATGCGGCTGAATATCAGTATTTTACACGAAGTGACTGCTCTGACCCACCGCAACCCAATTTCTAGGCAATACCGATATCCTGAGCATAGACTGGTTGTCAGGCTTTTTGGGCTACTGACTATTATTGACGATTCTCATAGGTGTGCGCATAACAACCGGAATCGACGGCTTTACGTCCTCTCCGAGGCACGGAGGGGTCTCAATGTGCTAAGAATGGTCACCCATCCACAGACTGACCGCGGCTAGCGCAGCTTAACCTTGCCGATCGGTTCAGTGCATCAGCGTAGTTATAACTTAGCCACGAGCCCCTCCTACGAGGCTATCACGGCTTAGCAAGTTAGTATAGTTAAAGTCAATGTCGAAATAATTTATTCAAGATGGACTACTAGGTAGTAAGTACTTTTTGAACGGTATTTTTTACTTTAAGACAGCCCCCAAAATGCCCGCCCTACATTTATGAGGATGCCTTATCTTCTAGGATATAACTTACTTAAGGAAACTTCTCGAAACGTGCAGAAGTATTGTACCTGTTGGTAAATTTTGCCAGTGGGCTAGAAGAATTCAATTTTCAGTGGATTGGTGGTTCCCCGGTGCGACAATAATCGCCTGAGGCTACTCTGTAATTGGCTGAAATTAATGCTCATTAGAACATCTACTACCTAAGTCCGAGCTTTTAAAACTGTGACTTGAAAACTAACTCTGTTTGTTTCTTGTTGTTTTCAGCCTAAATAAAACTATCTATAACCGCGGAACAGTTTTCAGTATTTCAGTCAAATTGTTGGATAATCACCTGTCATTGTCGCGTTTATAATAATAGGGCCTACAATTGTTGATTTTTGACAGTTATGTCTACGAAATCTGTCAGTCGTTATGTCATTGAACCAACTGATACATTTGCAATAACAGATTTGGATCCCTGGTTCCGCTAAATTGGACTGCGTGGCGGAAAGTTTCCCACGACATTCCCGCTGCCGCGACCTCTACATTTTATATTTCTAAACGAGTGGAGTTTTGGTGTGTTGAATAATTGACAGCAAATGTAAACCTAAATGTTTTATTCCTTTACTGCAGGTACTTTTGAAATGAAAGCTTTAATGATATCCTTTCTCGGGCAGAGAACACAAAAGTATTACGGAAAATAAAAGTAAAAGTAAGTAGTATGTGTAGGAGATTCTTTATTCATTGTTTGGAATAATATTTTCTTTTTGATACGGTACCCAGGTGATGAATGGTTCTTAATCAAATAAGTACTTATTTATTAGGTAATACTGTGCTAGTGATATAATATCTAGTTGTTACGCGTTCGTTGGTAGATCTCATGACCCGTTCCAATCACACCGGCCCCGTTTTTCTGAAACAAAATAATTGTGAACATTAATATTGATGCTGAACTATGCACCTATAGTATGATCCATAGAACCATATTATATTATTATTATAATATCGTGGACATTGTTCAAATTCAAATTCTTTATTGCGAACTAAGTGTACAGTTTGAAGATGTTAACAATAGATAGGTTCTTAGAACTTAGTTGCCTGATAGGGCGTTGCAATCTAAATGTTTACATAACATTGTGATAAGTCATTGAGTGGATTGGTCTTATTACATCATCATCATCATCAGCCTATATTAGTTCACTGCTGGACGTAGTCCTCCCCTAATGTGCGTCATTTCACCCTGTCCTCAGCTTTTCGCATTCAGCTTCTAACGTCTTTCGCAAATCATCACTCCATCTTGCCGGAGGGCGTCCTACACTACGTTTGCTGAGTCGCGGTCTCCACTCAAGAACATTATATGATTTTTTTTATTGTTCTATATTTATATCATCCAAATTGTAGAGAGATTTTCGATAGGCTATGTATATTTTATTTTAATAGTAGCATAGACCGATATGGGTCTGGAAAATAATAACGTTATTATTAGAATTAAAGATATTATTACGTTAGTTTATTAATAAGTAATACTTTAGCATCTATACTAAACACAAATCTGGAGCCCAAACAAAGTTATCACATTTATAATTTAAGTACTTACAATAAATTTGCCGCTCCTTTTGAGAGCACTGCCAAAGCCCCTAGGATTGGCGCTAACTCCGCCCGTCATCAGCGCCAAGACAGCCATCACCAGCATCAGAAGACCGAACAGTTTCATGATGATAAGTTAGTTTAAAATACTAAGTACTACTTAACCGAGGAAGAGTAAGCTTCAAATGATTTGATATTCCCAATTCTTGGTCCCTTTATACGACATACCAGTTTCTTCACAAAGATATCAGTGGTGACGTTTGAAAACAGGGTTTTTCGTGTTACTCACCAAGCACAAAACTTGAACAAAAATGTTCGGACAAGGATAATAGTCGTAGTCAGAATAGTACAGATACAAGTAGACTAACGACGCCTTGGGTTCGATTCCTAGGTCGAACAAAACGTTCTCAAATTCTCATTAGCAGCTCGCGGATGGCTAGGCTTAAACCATACTGAGGGTGCACATCAAAACACTTCTGCTTACCTCTCGGGAAGTAGAGGCGTGATAGTTATCTCTTTTCAATAAATAAAGTAAGATAAAACTGAGTAATATCGCTAAAACACATTGAAGGAACCATGACCCTCCAGAGGGTCCAAAGAATTGTTTTTTCTATTGTCTGCTAATTGATCCTATGGTAGATAGGTTGTACTTTACTAAGAGCTGAAGAAATCGTAAGAATATGAAAACAATTGACGGGGATCAATATTAGAGTAAATATAGTTACCTCAACGCCACAATGTTCCAGTGGACGCCAGCGCGTCTGCTGACTGAGGGCTCCTGGATTCGATTCCCAGATCGAGCAGTGTTCGAGCTATGAAGTTCTTATTAGTAGTAGTTCTTATCAGTAGCTTAGTTAGGATTTGTGCCATGGTAAGTGTGGATTGCCATTAACAGGGTACCCAGAGCACGTGGTGTACCTAATATGGGTAATAAGAAATACCCTATTACATTGGACCTAAAACATATCGACGAACCTGGGTAATGAGGGAACGACTGGTTGTGCAAGGCAGAGTTGACGGTACAGACGCCAGCAGTTCAAGCTAACCAAAACTGTCAAATTCTCCCAATTGAAAATGAACCTTGTTCAGTTGTAGTGAAGTTGAAAATCTATCAAACAAATTTGACAGATTGTAGTAGCTTGATGTGGTGGCCTGTGTACAAGACCTCGCGATCGGTCACATGCGATGGACTGTCCAAATCAAGAACTCATTGTGGGCCACACAATACGTTCTCAATTTGATAAATGAGTGTACCAGGATGACGGCCAACGGAGAGACATGGCGGGACATCGTCAGGTGAATCAGCCCCCAACCAACACCACTACTACCTACATGACAGCCACGACCGCTCTGCCAAAAGCGAATCGATTGAGAAGAAGAGTGGGTACATCACTGTGCTTCTGCCCAACCCTTTGGGGATAAAGCCGTGTATGTTATTCTTAGCTTTAGATATATTTCTGCCTTCTGACTTATCAGAGTATATGCGAAGTATAATATCAACACAATATATTCTCATGACACAGGTGATGTATAATTATAATTTATGTATCTGAGTAATGTCAGCGCCGGCGCTTTAGCACGTGCTCATAATTTAATAAACGTTTAAGGAAAACAGAACAATAATACTCATATAGTAGGTACCATTCATTCCTGATAAGCCCAATCTCACGACTGGCGCAAGAGTTCCCGTTTGGTTTTCTGTCGCAGGAGGAGGGCGTTTGATACTATGCTAATGCTTGCTATAAAAAATATTTGTGAGTTAATAATACAAATAATAATAATATTTTGGGACATTTTTACACAGCACGATCTAGTCCCAAACTAAGCAGAGCTTGTACTATGGGTACTAGACAATGGATATAATACTCATACACTTTTTTTTGTAAATACATACATATAATACATAAGAAACACCCAGACAAACACAAATACTCATGTTTTACCCACACAAATATTTGTGTCCTGTAGGAATCGAACCCACGACCCCATAATCAGCAATCCGGCACTTGAACCTTTAGACCATAGACGTCGTCAAAGTTACAAAGGAAATGCCCGTGTCGTAATGCACGGATCAGCTGAGCGGCGAGCGGAGGCGCGGTGCAGGCTCAGCCGGTTGCAGTACCCCGCACCCGGCGCCGCGCGGCGCCTGCCCCAGTGTCGTCAGTCGTCACATGATGCGCCGACATTCCGACAATGACTCTCCATAGGGTCGACATTTTTGTTCTATTATCCGCTAACGGCCGCTTTCAATAACCAATCGATATCTGTTTTTTCCTACTAGAGATAGGAATTTGACTTAAGCTCAATACAAAATGTGTCAAAATTCTATCTGTAATCGGGAAAAAAAGATATCGATCAGTTATTGAAAATGGCGGTAAATTAATGCTTACTACTTATTACTGCAAATATAAAGCCTTTATCGTTGATATGAACATAGTTATTAGTTAAGACAAAAAGAGTAAAATAGAGGGTGGAAATATTGCTGCCAAGTCAGTATAACGCGAAATTAAAGATTTTTAAGAAATTGTTCAATGACAATGCTACAAAACGTCTTAATAATTTGTTTGCACATTACCCATATTTTTTATTCTCTACCTTAAAGGTTTTACGTAACGAGGGTAATTGTTTCTAGTGTGTGTTCGGCTTTCTTAAATTAAATTACCCAAATACAAGAATTAAGTCTCAATTTTACCTGTACATATTTGGTAGTGACGTATCGGGATTTAAATAAGAAGCGCGACCCACGTCACTCATTTCATTTTCATTTTGTGACAATAATGTTTCCTTTCGTAGGTACCTACTATAGAACTGAACTATTACTTACACATCATGTAGTGATGACGTGTCGGCGAATTTCCTTGGTAATTAAAACATTATTACGTCCTTAATTAACCGTAAATCCATCGTAAATCAAAATTTTGGTGCAGGCGACTAAAAACATTGCAATTTTTTTATTTTTTTTGAAATATTATATAATAGAAATACTTTATTAGAAAACTATGGTTTTATACAAGTGATTGAGCTAGAAAATTATTTTGTTTAAATGGACGTTTAAAAGAAATTAATGTGAGATGAAATCCGTACTAAACACTGTACAAAACAACTCTCTCTTACAAAAGTCAATGAAAAAAAACAGCTACATACATAAAATATATTATTTGATCTGTGAATTTTCATTGTCGTTTACGGGAAAATATTCGCTCTCGGAGCCAGGGGTCAGACCGCCCTGAAAAAATGACAGCCCATGACCATCACCATTTCATTTTTAATTTTAGATCAAGATAGTATAAGTAGTCAAGAATCATCCTGGGTAGGAACTGGTTTTCTTTTGCGAAGATTTGTGGTTTATCCAATCTCATGTAATTCTGGGCCTTGTCAAGCGTATGTTCACAAACTGCTGATTTCTTGGAACGACGTTGTTGTTTAACATCAGCGATGTGTTCTTTATGTGTAAGTATATGATTATTTTAGTCCCGTGACCATTAAACGGTCCGTGGATGCTGTAAATGGTCCGAAGCGTCGGGATTAATAACGGTATTTTAACATACAATAATAAAACATACCTTCACGCCTGTATTCCCCGCAGGCTTAGGCAGATGTGAACCAATATACACCCATAGTTCGTTGGTATGTTTAGGTCCCAAAGGTAAAAGATAAGTTGATCTATAAATTGGTAATTAATTTAGGGCGATAAAATCCATAAAACTGTTTTGATTTCAATGTCTAATATTAGCATAAATTGACAGAAATCAACTTCATCTATCTATTTGCCAAGCCCGTTTCTCTAAGATCCATCACAATCGACATAAAATTCGGCACAGTGATTGTATAATTTTCTTTCAATTCTACCCTCTCGTTTGTAATGGAAACCAAGTATAAACTATTTATTTTAAATAATACTGTAGGATAGATAGGCCTCGGTGTGCCAGTCTAACTCACACTCATTTTTTTATTTAGTTGTAAGTACTTTTAAGTACGTTACAGTTAATTAACTTCCTTTTAAGGCCTGAAAGACTAGAGAGGAAATTAATCCGGTATGCCTAATAAATTAATAACATTCTTCATATAGCTAATCCCATGACGTAGTAGGGTACTCGATATGAACAGGTAAAAGTAATATTAATTTATTGTGTTTATATACCGTTGTTAGTGTAAGAGTAGTCACAGTTCACTTCTACCTTTCTCTGAGCTCTCAGTAGTAATTGAGAAGTATTATCTTCCTCCTTCACATCACACAATGAGGCTGACAGCGCTGTTCGTGATGCTGATGGCGGCGCTCGCGCTGTTCGCCGGCGCCGGAGACGCCGCGCCGCGACCTGAACCTAAGGTCGACTGGAAGGCTCTCGCCAACACTGGGAAAACACTGGTCAGTACTTTCTTTAGTTAACTAGTATCAGAAGCATTTTTATGACGTTAATTTCGCAAGTACCTACGGTAGCACTGCATTCCGCATTCACATTAGGGTGAGGGCTAAAATGAGAAGCGGAGGCGAAATACTACATAGGTACAGAGGCCGCAAACGCAATCAAGTTACCACAATGTGTCAAATTTCTTTAATTGATTTTCAACTTGAATACCATACAATAAGGTTCATATTCAATTGGCAAAATTTTGACAGTTTTGGATAGCTTGACCTGCTGGCGTTTGTACCTACCATCACGCCTGTTAGGGTTCCCCGAAGGGTTAGGCAGAGGTGTAGTGTTCTGCACCGCTCGAACCTATTGCCAAAATAATTAACGGGGCACAAATCCAAATTCCGAGTTGCTACCGACAATTTACAAACGGAAAACCTCTATAACACTGCCCAACCTGAGAATCGAACCCAAGACCAGCTCAGCAGTGGCGTTTGCGACCAAACGACCAATGATAAAAATTAAGCAACATGAAAAACTTCGATGATGAAACTCTAGATAGATCTTTTTCTTGAAATTTGACCGTTTTAAATTAATTTATATCATTTATATTTTCTCGTTGTTTACAGAAGAAACTCATAAGTGGAGCTGGAGCACTACTAACCGCTCGCGAGGTGTTCAATGCGGCTACTAATAGGGGCAACAATGGACAACAGGGATAGATGTAACAATAGATACAATACCGATAGATGTAATTAGTTCATATTTATTTGTTGTTTTAGTCAATAAATCATTATTATTATTAAATCAAATGATTCTGTTTTCAAAACCCTCTGATACAGTCTTATTACCACCTGATGTAATGAAAATCGTTATTATTCGAATCAACTGCCTCATTAGTCTAGTGGTCCTAGGCGCGACTGCTACGCTAGAGGTCCTGGGTTCGATCCCCAGGTCGAGCAAAGTGTTATTGGGTTTTTCTATGAAATTCTCAGTAGCAGCTCGGAGTCTGGATTTGTGACCGGTTAATGGCAATAGGCTCGCCCCCTATTACATGGGACCTAAACATACCGGCGAAATGTGGGTGTACATTAGTACACCTCTGCCTAACCCTTTGGGGAATACAGGCGTGATGGTATGTCGAATCAAGTGAAACCAGAATATCTGTTTCCCTTTGTCACGCCATAACTTGAGCACGGCTTAATCGGTTTCATTAATCTTTTTTTCTAATACTTTGTAGAAGGCTCTTACGGAAAAAAAAGAAAATTGCGAATATAATTTCAGATAACGATTAAATACTTTTTTACCAGGTAATATCCACGCAGACATAATCGCGGACAGAAGCTAGTTTCACTATACAATTTAAACAAAAACACATCTGATCATCTTATCCTCTCCTATCCTACTTCCCACTATCCTACTAATATTATAAATGTGAAAGTTTGTGAGGACGGATGGATGTTTGTTACCTTTCACGCTAAAACTACTGAACGGATTTTGATGAAACTTTACAGTATTATTATTTATACATCATCATTTAAAATTTGTAACGATTTTGAATCAATTAGCCAAATTACAACGATATAATTAAAAGTAACTTTTCCACGCGGACTAATTCGCGGGCAGAAGCTAGTTTAGGTCTAGGTAAGTAATGTATTTTAAGGTATATTAGGTATATTACCATCACAAAAATACATTTATTTATCTAGCGTTTTTTACGTTTCGATCAGCTTCGAGTCCAATCAAATACGGTATGTATATCCATATTTACAGCGAAAGAACTGCCCAGTGCCCACTGGCACCATATACCCATATCCACATCAATTGATTACCTGACAAACTTGGAATGGTATCAGTTCTTCGCATACAGGCTATCTCATACATGAAAATATTAGTTTTTTTTGCAATAACTGAATAAAAAAGGATACTTACCCTCCATTTCAAGGAAAACACGTAATTAGCCACTAAAAACCACTAAAAACAACGTACCCTGATGGTTACGTCCGACGTTTGATGTCAAATGTAAACAAGTTAAAAAGGGTTTTTTTATACTTACTTATATAATTTTTTAAAAATTCAAGCGCCATAGATTGTGCCATCAACTTCTATTGTGCTTGACACGACTGTCGTGTCACGAAATATATTTTCGCCGCCACAGCTTTTGAAAAAGGGCGTCGCAATGAATCGTTTAAAAAGCGACTATATACACAGCATTTATTTGCTTTGAGAAACTAATCTAGTACCTATGTGTAATTAATTAATAAAATTATTCATATGGTGTGAAGTAATCTACAAACGAACGCTAACCTGACATGGAGAATCGACATAGTGGACGAAGTTTATAATCCATTCACAAAGATTCTCTTAAATGTATTACAAAACATACCATCACACCAGTATTCCCCGAAGGGTTAGGCAGAGGTGCATCAACTGTACACCCACAGTTTGCCGGTATGTTCAGGTCCTATAGGGGGCGAGCCTATTGTCACTAACCGGGCCCGAATCCAAACTCCGAGCTGCTACAACACTACTCGACCTGGAAATCAATCCTGTAGCGTAGCAATCGCTCTTAGAACCGCTAGGCTTATAAGGCAATAAATGTAGTTAGTTATAAGTGTCCTAATAAAGTTATTATTTTACACCTACATATTACTAAATTGGTGGAAAAGACTGTTAACTAGTAGGAAACGGTAGGCCTGGTAGGCGCCCTATCGCATTAGGTTTTTAAGACCTGTAAAGATAGTTGTTCAGAGGATTAAATATATAAAATAAATAAGTATTGCTAATCCCATGACGTAGAACTCAATATTAACAGGGAAAAGAGATATTAGTTTATTGTGTTTATAAATCGTTGTTAGTATAATTGTGGTGACAGTTCCCTTCGACCTTTCGCTGAGCTCCCAGTATCCATTGAGAAGCATTATCTTCCTCTTTCACATCACACAATGAGATTGACAGCGCTGTTCGTGATGTTGATGGCGGCGCTCGCGCTGTTCGTCGGCGCCGCACCACGACCTGCACCTAAAGTCAACTGGAAAGCTTTCGGTAGAACTTGGAAAACACTGGTAAGTACTCTCTTTAGACTCTATCGTCGCAGAAGTATTGTCAAGACTGATATTTCCATCCATTCCATTTCAGTTAAGACATCTTTGCAAATGCATTTGGTGTGTGCCGCAAAATTCGGCAATATTTCAGTTCAAAATGAGAAGTGAAGACGAATACATACTTGGTACCACATACAATATCACGGCATCATTATCAGGGCGAAGTACCGATATTGCTGTGAACACAGCTCGTGCTTATTGTCAAATTAATTAACCGGCCACAAATCCCAAACTCCGAGCTGCTAAGAAGAATTTCTTAATGGAAAAACTCAATAACAGTCAAGGAAAAATTCAAGCTCAGCAAAACCAATGACATAGTTCAAAGAAGATGAGAAACTTCGATGATAAAACATTACATGAAAAATGGAGATCCTTTTACTATTGAAATTTGATCGTCTTTTTTTATTAATTTCTTCGTTCTTTACAGAAGAAAATCATTAGTGGAGCTGGAGCAGCACTGACCGTTCACGAGGTATTTGGAGCGGTTACCAATAAGGGCAATAATGTGCAACAGGGATAGATGTGCTTATAATAAATAATAGGGTTATCATTTGTTGTATTTGTAAATAAATCATTATTATTTTTAAAACAAGTGATTCTGTGTTCAGAACCCTCTAACATCCGATGTAATGAAAACCGTGATTTAGTATGAATCGAGTGACATTTGTTCTGTATAATAATATTAATATCTCAAAAAAACATCTTTCAAGCTATTTTTAAATTTCGACCGGCTGCGAGTGTAACCAGATACTGTTGCATCTCTAACTATATCACTATTTTATGCGAAAGCTTAAAAAGCCCAATGACACCATGTCCCATGACCAGAAACTAATGGACACCCAGAGTGGTCCTTTCAACTTTCAGACTGCAGATTGTAGGTATTCCTTGACTGTATGGTGACTATATTTTTTCTTTAGATATTACCGTTTCTCAAGATCATTACTAAATGCTTAAAAAATATATTAATGTAAAAGAAAAACAAGTACACAAAATATCAAAAACTATCGTAGGTAAGTTAAAATATAAGCATTTTGATTTCGAAGAATTAATATATTATCAGTGTGACTACGATTGAGATAGAATTGACAACACTCTATGAACACAGGTTATTATATATCTGTGTAACTTATATTTAAAATTAAAATAGGTATTTTTTAAGAAAATTTCATAATCTTACATAATTATAATTAACAGTTGTTAACAAGTAGCCAATAAGAGAGCTGATTGGATTTTGATCTTACAAAGGAGGAAAATTGTTCAGTCCAATCAAAATTGTTCAATAAGTTTCCTTATACAACATTTACCTCAATACCAGATATCTGATTAGAAATAAAATTATATCATAAATAACAATATAAAAAACTTAACACTAGGAAAATCCCGATCATTACTTATTTGGCTAGGAGTTCCGTCCACCATCTACGTAGTATGGATACTGTAACTGTCTACATGTCAAGTTAATATTCTGCGGCTATAATCAGGACTCGGCAGGTTATACGACACGGTTTATGAGGTTTTTGCGACAAAATGAACGTTACAATATTGTACTAGTAATTCTTACCATCAAAAACATTCTGTAAAAAACTAGCCAAGTCTCAATGGTACTCCAGATCTTCGATTATCCTAGTTTTTATAGTTTCCCTTTATGTGGCCATTAAACCCTAACTCTGTACCAAATTTCAGCTCTCTGAGTTTATGGCAAGTACTAGTTCTATTGATGATCATGAGTGAGTGTTATAAATGCGAAACTTTGCCTTCGCTTAACTTCGGAACTAAATGACCTACAGACTTAAAATTTTGGATTTTAAGAATATGATTATAGCTTACTGGATGACGAAAATTTCTGCATTCTGGTCTTATCCAGAGGTTCTCAAATAGGGGCCTGAAAATGCGGCGAAATGGTTCCAGTAAAGGATGGTACGGCAGTGTTTGCTTCGCGCTCGACTTGGCACTGCGACGATCTATTGTGTCTACTAATTATTCCTTGAAGTGCTAATTTGGCAACTAGTTACTTTATACAAATTTAGTTTAGTTTAGTACAACTAGTAGCTGAGTGTCCCCAAGTGATGCATCCAAAATTTTTATACCTGTAAAGGCTTCGAAATCTTATTGCATAGAAACTATCATTTAGGAAAAAATCCAGCATTATTGAAGACTGTTGAAGCAATCATAACTACAGTTTCATTCTGTTTAAGTACGGATTCTAATGAAAAGGTAATTAGTGTTGGGATTCTCCAACCTTAAGAATCTCGGTATTCTTATTTATATTAATTGTATACGTGACCTGCCTATTCTGCACGCATATTCTAGGGAAAATCCATACAATAGATATATCTATGAACAAGCTGAAATGAAGCGTTTCGGGTTTTGTTCATAAGGTTCATTGTTCAATAATCTATAATTAGCAACTGCGAGAGCATTGAAATCACATAAATAGATCTTACATCTAATGAAAAATATCACTTGTACTATATTCCTTGAACACTTCAGGTTATTTGTTCTAAAGTTAACAACAATCATTATGAAATTCATGGCTTTCTTCATGGTAGTCCTGGCGGCGTTGGCAATGCTGTTAAGCACGACTGAAGCCAACCCTAAAGTGAAAGCTTCCTCGGTTGTGGTAAGTTTTTTTTTATATGTTCCTCAGGTATATCACCGGATTGCGTTCAGTGAGGGATATTACGGTAGATGTAGAATAAATAGCAACATCTACTTCCTCTAAAAATAATGTAGAGTATTCCAATACGAGCAGTGATAGCCTAGTGGTATGACCATTGGACTGCCAAGTCGAAGGTCTCGAGTTCGAATGCAAGGTACGCACCTCTGGCTTTTCGAATTCGTGTGCGTATTAATAATTAATTATTATCACTCGCTTAAACGGTGAAGGAAAACATCGTGAGGAAACCTGCATACCTTAGAGATTTTTCTCGACGGTTTATGAAGTCTGCCAACCCGCAGTAGGCTAGTGTGGTGGACTATGGCCTAATCCCCCTTAATATGAGAGGAGACCCGTGCCCAGCAGTGCAGCAACCCATATACTGTCCAGTATATTGGTTCATGATGATGATTTCAATACAATCCATCGTAAGAATATATACCTACTAACCTAAATATGATAACTCAATCATTTCTCAGATTTAAGGGAAATTAAGCCTCGCCATACTACATCTCGCAAGCCTAGTGCGAGTTAGTAGACTAAAGACATCTTTAAGAACTGAGTCCTTAATTATGCGCAGATTTCGTAACGAAATTTTCACCGAAAACAGTGATCGTTTCTGTAATAATAAGCAAATTGTCAGCTACTGGTTCATGCCTTTTTACACGGAACCTAAAAGATAACATGCGTAAACGACTTGGAAATCCCTCCTCATTCTCAGTAGCCGCGATGTGACCACTGGACGAAATAAATTTAAATTTGAAGAAAAAAATAATTTAATTATACAAACTTTTCCTTTTACAGAAGAATGGCATGCGCGCAATCAACGCTGCAGGCACTGCCCACGATGCTTACGAAGCTGTCAAGCATAAGGGGTAGACCAAATACATAGGTACTGCTCATCAACACAATAAACGTGCGTTTAATTGCTAATGAATTCCTTACTTATCGATAATTATGTATATGATGTATCTATTAAAATATAAATGATCACATGAAATTCTTCTTCTTATTTGTAGACTCTCTAATTGAATTGACGACCTCTGTGGTCTAGCGGTTCGAGTGGCCGGACTGCTGATCATGGGGTTGTGGATTCGATTCCCACAGGACCCAAATATTTGTGTGGGTAAAACAAGAGTATTTGTGTTTATCTGGGTGTTTCTTATGTATTATAAGTATGTATTTACAAAAAAAGTATACAAGTATTATATCCATTGTCTAGTACCCATAGTACAAGCTCTGCTTCGTTGGGACTAGATGGTGTTGAGTAAAATGTCCCAAAAATATATATAAAAAAAATATATTAAAGAGACGTTGACCCTCTGGAGGGTTCTAACAATTGTTTTTCTAGTGTGTCTTCTAATACTGAGTTAAAATAGGGCTCAACTATTTCAAAGTGAATGACATTGATGTTTCAATAATGACCACTAAATGATAATACAATTCCAAATTATAGCTTTTCACTAAATGCAAATGAAAGTATATACGGTACCTACTTACATTAAAAAAAAAAACAAATTTTAAAACGTTTGTCTGTCTGTCTGTTTGTTCCTGCTAATCTCTGAAACGGCTGGACCAATTTTAACGGGACTTTCACTGGCAGTTAGGTGATGTTATAAGGAGTTACTTAAGCTACTTTTATTTTAGAAAAAAATAGTGTATCGCGATCACATATTATCCACCCGTGCGAAGCCGGGATTGGCCGCTAGTTTTATAATAAACTCATAGAATAGATCATTTTACATGAGCTGTATAATACATAGAAACTAGTGCCATAATAAAAAGAATAGGCAGAGGTTAGTTCAACTTGGAATTTTAATACATTGTTTACGTCAATAATTCGCTTACCGCGCACCTAAACACTACTAGAAACCGCAGAAAAATACCCAAAGAGGTTTGTTTCATGTAAGTTTCTATTACCTACTCAGATCCGCTAAAAAATGATTTTTTTTAATATATTTGGAACATTTTACAGAGCACCATCTAGTCCCAAACTAAGCACAGCTTGTACTATAGGTAGGAAAAGGATATAATACTTAGGTATATGTACCTATATAATTGTAAGGTTTTCTTTGTTTTATTATTTATTATTTTCTTTGTTAAATACATTGCCCAACACTAGGATTTTCTTTTATATCGAGGGTACGTTTACAAACACAAATTTATCACATGCACAAACTATATTTATATGGTTATTAAGCAAAGGAAAAATTCGACCGCGGGCAGGATTCGAACCTGCGTCTTCTGGTTAGGTACACCAGATGCTATGACCACTAAGCAACCGCCATTTTTCCTTTGCTTAATAACTTTAAAATCTTAGCATGGAAAATGCCAAAAAATAGAAAAAGGTGTAGGTCATAGAATTATATTCTATTCTATTGTAAACATATCCTTAAAATAAATAAGAAACATGTATATATAGTCTGCAAATAACATATGTAAAACACCCATTTTTATGTTTGCACCATAAACAACCCTACTTTTGGCCAGTGCAGTTGTGTCCATCCAAAGGTTGTCTGGAAGAAATAGCAGACCGGGATAAGGCCGCCCTTTGTATGTCTTTTGTCTTCAAATACAAAAATTTTAAATATATGTGTCTGTAAACTATTTAATTACTTGGTGTACAATAAAGTATATATTATAAATAAATAAATACGTTCATCACATAAATAGTTACGTCCTGTTGGAATCGAGCCCATGCCTTAATGCTCAGCAGTCCGACAATCGAACCACTATTGGTTCGATTGTCGGACTGCTGACCACAGACGTCAATATACGATAATAATTTCCTTATAGTAAAGACAATCTAATACATAATTATTTATAATCATTTATTTAGAACTCGTAAGAGATACTTACCAATTATATAATGTGACTATGATACAAAAAAGGCTTTATTAACCCATCTGGATGGCTGACCTAAGGTCCAATCATAATTGTACACATCGTTACACAAATTACATTAATTAATTCGAAGTACACTAATTGCATTTTAACAGTTTACGCCCACGGGTTTTTTAAATACACTAGACAAATGAGCAGAGAAGCAAACTGATTTCAGTCCAAAACAGTATAAAAGATTTGACAGTGACTAATGAGGACCATTCGTGAGTCTCATCTCAAAGTACACGTAACAACTGAACGGAAATTAAAGCTACCTAATTAAAAAATGCATTTCCTCAAAGTGTTTTTCTTCGTGTTCGTGGCTTTGGCCATGATGCTGCACGTGCAAGCTGAACCCAGAGTAAAAATCGGAACGATCAAGAAAGGCGGGAAGATGCTGGTCTGTATCTGAATTATTACATTCTATAGCGAGGCCTCTGATTACAACTCCGCGCACCTTTAGAACTCGACATGTCGCACGATTGTTCTTGTGAGCCCAACCCTATCCGGCGGAACGGCAACGTTACATACAATACTTGCTCTCACGCAGTTGATTGTACAGAGCCCAGCACATCAAGCTACCACAATCTGTCAAATTTCTTTGATTGATTTTCAACTTTAACACATAACAATAAGGTTCATATTCAATTGGGAAAATTTGACAGTTTTGGATAGCTTGACCTGCTGACGTCTGTACACACGCACGACAAATACATGCCGCTACAATTCTTTAATTTCGATTATAATAATTATTTTATAATACACGATCAATATTGCATAAAATTATGATGGTTATTTTATTGAACACTAGCTTTTTGAGGCAGAAGGAGTTTGAAGACAAAAGATTTCGATTGTAAAGGATTTTTTGGAACCAAAAGTCTATGAACTTCTCCAAGATCTAATCTATCTCTGTACCATATTTCATCAAAATCGGTGCAGCAGTTTCGGCGTGAAAGCGTAACAGACAGACCTGTAAACGAGTTACTACGAGTAAGTAGGAGCTGGTAGGGATGACAGAGTTCGATTCTCAGAATTCTTTCTTAGTTGTGCTGTGAGTGAGTAGGTTTTTTTAAAGAGTAGGGCCCTTTAAAAAATCTACTCGTCAAATTTAAATTTTCTAGGCCTAATACTTTCTGGAAAACTAAAATTACCAGTTTTGGTGAATCACAATTCACGGAAAAGCCTATGCGTGGTCAGCTTAGAATGGAAATATTAAGCCATTGTCTAGCCGTAGGTGTATCCATGAGTCATACATAATACAATTATTGTAACTTACCAAAAGTATATTTTATGTAATGATCCCCTGAACTTTCGTGATTAAATAGTAAATTATAAATGATATTTATTTCTATATCCTCCGCGAACCCGGCGGTGGCGGGTCGCCTAGCACGACCCCCTATTCTCTATCGAGAGAGTGCGTTGCGCTCTCTCCTCTCCTCTCTATTATCTGCCCTGTTCCTGCGCCCGGTGCGTCGGGCACGGATTGCCTGGGAGGAGCTACTCTCCCCTTCTCTTTCTTGGGCCTCCTTCTCGGACATTAACGTCTTCACAGAAGGAGACCATTGCCTGCCAGGCGTCAGGGCTCCGGACCATCTCACTGACGATGGCCGGGAGCGAGAGATAGATTAGCGACCTACCCCGACCTTGCACTGGTACAATGTACTAATAATACGCATTTAATGAACATATAAACCTCCCGGAAGGAATTATATTAAATGATAGTGAAAACCATCGTGAAAATTTTCAGAATCTGTTGCGTAATTTAAAAAATCTCAGGTACCTACACAGGGACAGACAGCGGGAAGTAACTTTGTTTTATGTACTACTATCTTTTACCCGCGACTTCGTACGCGTAGACTTAGTAACACAATTGTTGTCGGATTGATTTCATGGGATAAGAAGTACTCAATATTAGGGAAATTCCCGCTTTTTTCCGAGATTTGAAGTATAGCGTTAGTGACAGACTATTAGTGTACCTACCAATAATATTTCATTCAAATCCTGAAAGTAGTTCTCCGATATCAGTTTTTCGGGATTTCCGGAATATTCACACATTTCTCTGGGATAAATAGTAGCCTATACTTTATTCCCGGTTCCATGCTATGTGAGTATGAAATTTCATTCAAATCCCGTAACTAGTTCTCCTATATCTGTTTTTCGGGATTTCCGGTATATTCCGACTTTTTTCTGGCATAAAAAGTAGCCTATACTTTATTCCCGGTCCCATGCTATGTGTGTATGAAATTTCATTCAAATCCCGTAAGTAGTACTCCTATAACTGTTTTTCGGTATATTCCGACTTTTTTCTGGGATAAAAAATAGCCTATACTTTATTCCCGGTCTCATGCTATGTGTGTATGAAATTTCATTAAAATCCCGTAAGTAGTTCCCCCATATCCGTTTTTCGGGATTTCCGGGATATTTCGACATTTTTCTGGGATAAAAAGTAACCTATACTTTATTCCCGGTCACATACTATTAGTATACCAAATTTCATGCAAATAGGTTCATACGTTTTTACGTGATTGAGTAACAAATAAACAAACAAACATCCAAACATTCACATTTTATAATTATAATAAGTAATAATAATATTAGTATGATTTATAATATTAGTATAATGTATATTATTTTGTTTCCAGAAAAGGGGATTCGGTGTTCTCGGAGCTATTGGTACTGTTCACGATGCGTACGAGCACATGCGACACCACGGACAACAATGACAGTACTATAATAATACATTTTAAAGATATTAAATCCAAAAATATAAAGTTCATAAAAAATCTTATATCTTATACTTTCTTAATAAAGCTGAAGAGTATTTTTGTTGTATTTGCTTGAAAACGCATATCTCTGCAACTACTTACCAGTCGAATTTAAAAAAACTTTTGTAGGTATTTGATAGCCCAATTCTTGAGAAAGGTGATAGGGTAATTAAAGGTAAGGTGATAGGTAAATTTAAGATCACGATAGCACCCTTTAGAGCTGAGTAAAAAGGAAAAAGTCAGAGGGGGTGAAGTTTATTATAATTTAGACGGGACAACGTCTGTCGGATCAGCTAGTAGGTACAGATGCCAGCAGGTCAAGCTATCCAAAACTGTCAAATTTTCCCAATTGAAAATGAACCTTATAAGGTTGTATTAAAGTTGAGAATCTATCAAAGAAGTTTGACAGATTGTGGTAGCTTGATGTGTTGGCCTCTGTACAATATAACTCTTAGAAATTATAAAGGCATATTAATATTTAGTGCATGTAGGTACAATCAGCAACGAAAGTCGCTGAACACGATGCAATTTTTTAAAACGCTTTAATATTTTTTTATCATCTAGAAGTTACTGACCCGATAAGGTAACACGAGTTCTTTGTCTTTAAGATAATAATTACAAGCTTTACCTAGAATTTAACTAAAAGTTTTGGTGTAGTGATGTTTTCAAAATTTGATTAAGTATATTCAGCGACTTTCGTTGGTGACCGTACTAGGTTAAACCTGTGCCACAAGACTACGAAGCAGGTATTAGCTACATTAAATAATTATGACGACACTATTCTAAGCATATTTGTGACGTCACTTCTTTCTATTAGGCAGACGTGATGTTGGTACACCCACAGTACACGGGTATTGTAAGAGCTTGTTACCATAAAACTGACTGCAAATTTTCCAGGATCTCACATCCAGCACATGCTTGCGACTAGAATGAATAAACCTAATTAAATAGGGTTTCCAGAGTTACTTAACATCTGTCTTAACTCTTAATTATAGAGAAAATCTTTTGTTCGTATGAAACCTGGTGGATTATTAAGCAATCTTTACTCTAAGAAATAATTATTATATACCTACTTACATATAAAATTTTCTCTTTTGAAGAAGAAACTTGTGTTAAAGCACACTCAGTACGTAAATACCACAATACCTTAGTAACTTGTAGCCGCGGGCACTTGTTCCCCTTGACTTCCTTTGAGAAACAATCTCCTGCTTAGATACTTACTTCTCATAACGCAGGTTCCCTTATTAAATAAAAATAAGAAAATCTTACAGATACAATATCGTAAAATCGATGCCTGTATCCCCGAAGGATTAGGCAGAAATGTACTTAATTTACACCCACAGTTCGCCGGTAGGGTTAGGTCCCATGTAATAGTGGGCGAGCCTATTGCCATTAACTGAGCACAAAAACTAAGAATAAATTGATAGAGTTTTCGGGCTTCTGACTACCATTAACGATACGATTACCACTACCATTACGATTTTCATAGGTCATACTGCTTTAGGTGCTCTCTTACGCACGGGTAATTATCATCCATCCATAACTTACCGCGGGAAGAACAGATTTACCTTACAAATCAAATGATCAACGTACTTTCTGTCTCTCAAGATACAGGTTTACACCCAGTTTGAGAGACAGCAGACTATGATGCCTGTTATGAGCGCGCCATAAGTCAAAGTCAGTCGATTTATTTAATTTGTTAATAGTTATAAGTTGTATGGCTGTGCTTAATCAATTACACTATTATTGTAGCGACATCTACCACGCTACATGGTACTTACCTGGTACCTTTTAAACTGGTAACTTTTTTTAATATTGACACCTACATTATGTACACATGAAGGCAATAAAGATTTGAGTTTGACTTTGAGTTACCTGGTGGCTGGAGGGGCAATACACCTCGCCTCTCCACAATTATTATTATTTATGACGTTGCCATAAGACTACCAAACCTGCGTTTAAACCCAATATTGAATTATCATACAAATTAATAAATAAATCGACTGACTTTGACTTATGGCGCGCTCATAACAGGCATCATAGTCTGCTGTCTCTCAAACTGGGTGTAAACCTGTATCTTGAGAGACAGAAAGTACGTTGATCATTTGATTTGTAAGGTAAATCTGTTCTTCCCGCGGTAAGTTATGGATGGATGATAATTACCCGTGCGTAAGAGAGCACCTAAAGCAGTATGACCTATGAAAATCGTAATGGTAGTGGTAATCGTATCGTTAATGGTAGTCAGAAGCCCGAAAACTCTATCAATTTATTCTTAGTTTTTGTGCTCAGTTAATGGCAATAGGCTCGCCCACTATTACATGGGACCTAACCCTACCGGCGAACTGTGGGTGTAAATTAAGTACATTTCTGCCTAATCCTTCGGGGATACAGGCATCGATTTTACGATATTGTATCTGTAAGATTTTCTTATTTTTATTTAATAAGGGAACCTGCGTTATGAGAAGTAAGTATCTAAGCAGGAGATTGTTTCTCAAAGGAAGTCAAGGGGAACAAGTGCCCGCGGCTACAAGTTACTAAGGTATTGTGGTATTTACGTACTGAGTGTGCTTTAACACAAGTTTCTTCTTCAAAAGAGAAAATTTTATATGTAAGTAGGTATATAATAATTATTTCTTAGAGTAAAGATTGCTTAATAATCCACCAGGTTTCATACGAACAAAAGATTTTCTCTATAATTAAGAGTTAAGACAGATGTTAAGTAACTCTGGAAACCCTATTTAATTAGGTTTATTCATTCTAGTCGCAAGCATGTGCTGGATGTGAGATCCTGGAAAATTTGCAGTCAGTTTTATGGTAACAAGCTCTTACAATACCCGTGTACTGTGGGTGTACCAACATCACGTCTGCCTAATAGAAAGAAGTGACGTCACAAATATGCTTAGAATAGTGTCGTCATAATTATTTAATGTAGCTAATACCTGCTTCGTAGTCTTGTGGCACAGGTTTAACCTAGTACGGTCACCAACGAAAGTCGCTGAATATACTTAATCAAATTTTGAAAACATCACTACACCAAAACTTTTAGTTAAATTCTAGGTAAAGCTTGTAATTATTATCTTAAAGACAAAGAACTCGTGTTACCTTATCGGGTCAGTAACTTCTAGATGATAAAAAAATATTAAAGCGTTTTAAAAAATTGCATCGTGTTCAGCGACTTTCGTTGCTGATTGTACCTACATGCACTAAATATTAATATGCCTTTATAATTTCTAAGAGTTATATTGTACAGAGGCCAACACATCAAGCTACCACAATCTGTCAAACTTCTTTGATAGATTCTCAACTTTAATACAACCTTATAAGGTTCATTTTCAATTGGGAAAATTTGACAGTTTTGGATAGCTTGACCTGCTGGCATCTGTACCTACTAGCTGATCCGACAGACGTTGTCCCGTCTAAATTATAATAAACTTCACCCCCTCTGACTTTTTCCTTTTTACTCAGCTCTAAAGGGTGCTATCGTGATCTTAAATTTACCTATCACCTTACCTTTAATTACCCTATCACCTTTCTCAAGAATTGGGCTATCAAATACCTACAAAAGTTTTTTTAAATTCGACTGGTAAGTAGTTGCAGAGATATGCGTTTTCAAGCAAATACAACAAAAATACTCTTCAGCTTTATTAAGAAAGTATAAGATATAAGATTTTTTATGAACTTTATATTTTTGGATTTAATATCTTTAAAATGTATTATTATAGTACTGTCATTGTTGTCCGTGGTGTCGCATGTGCTCGTACGCATCGTGAACAGTACCAATAGCTCCGAGAACACCGAATCCCCTTTTCTGGAAACAAAATAATATACATTATACTAATATTATAAATCATACTAATATTATTATTACTTATTATAATTATAAAATGTGAATGTTTGGATGTTTGTTTGTTTATTTGTTACTCAATCACGTAAAAACGTATGAACCTATTTGCATGAAATTTGGTATACTAATAGTATGTGACCGGGAATAAAGTATAGGTTACTTTTTATCCCAGAAAAATGTCGAAATATCCCGGAAATCCCGAAAAACGGATATGGGGGAACTACTTACGGGATTTTAATGAAATTTCATACACACATAGCATGAGACCGGGAATAAAGTATAGGCTATTTTTTATCCCAGAAAAAAGTCGGAATATACCGAAAAACAGTTATAGGAGTACTACTTACGGGATTTGAATGAAATTTCATACACACATAGCATGGGACCGGGAATAAAGTATAGGCTACTTTTTATGCCAGAAAAAAGTCGGAATATACCGGAAATCCCGAAAAACAGATATAGGAGAACTAGTTACGGGATTTGAATGAAATTTCATACTCACATAGCATGGAACCGGGAATAAAGTATAGGCTACTATTTATCCCAGAGAAATGTGTGAATATTCCGGAAATCCCGAAAAACTGATATCGGAGAACTACTTTCAGGATTTGAATGAAATATTATTGGTAGGTACACTAATAGTCTGTCACTAACGCTATACTTCAAATCTCGGAAAAAAGCGGGAATTTCCCTAATATTGAGTACTTCTTATCCCATGAAATCAATCCGACAACAATTGTGTTACTAAGTCTACGCGTACGAAGTCGCGGGTAAAAGATAGTAGTACATAAAACAAAGTTACTTCCCGCTGTCTGTCCCTGTGTAGGTACCTGAGATTTTTTAAATTACGCAACAGATTCTGAAAATTTTCACGATGGTTTTCACTATCATTTAATATAATTCCTTCCGGGAGGTTTATATGTTCATTAAATGCGTATTATTAGTACATTGTACCAGTGCAAGGTCGGGGTAGGTCGCTAATCTATCTCTCGCTCCCGGCCATCGTCAGTGAGATGGTCCGGAGCCCTGACGCCTGGCAGGCAATGGTCTCCTTCTGTGAAGACGTTAATGTCCGAGAAGGAGGCCCAAGAAAGAGAAGGGGAGAGTAGCTCCTCCCAGGCAATCCGTGCTGGTAACTTTTTTTAATATTGACACCTACATTATGTACACATGAAGGCAATAAAGATTTGAGTTTGACTTTGAGTTACCTGGTGGCTGGAGGGGCAATACACCTCGCCTCTCCACAATTATTATTATTTATGACGTTGCCATAAGACTACCAAACCTGCGTTTAAACCCAATATTGAATTATCATACAAATTAATAAATAAATCATACTGCGTGATTTTCTACTTACTAAATATATAATATAATATTGGTATGTTCACAATGTACCTATATTAATGAACAGACATTCTACATTGATAGATAGATGAGTCTATCAATCGCCTCTAATAATAATCTCTATAATGTATAATCGAATCCTCGAATCAAAGTCCTGGCTTCGATTCTCAGGTCGAACAGTGTCACCTATAAGGTTTTTCTATGATTTTTTTGTTTGAGAGAATGAAGATCCTTACTCCTTATGTACTCCTTATGTACTCCTTATGTACTCCTTATGTACTCCTTATGTACTCCTTATGTACTTACCTATGTACTCCTTATGTACTTACCTATGTACTCCTTATGTACTTACCTATGTACTCCTTATGTACTTACCTATGTACTACTTATGTACTACTTATGTACTACTTATGTACTACTAATGTACTACTTATGTACTACTTATGTACTACTTATGTACTACTTTTGTACTACTTATGTACTACTTATGTACTACTTATGTACTACTTATGTACTACTTATGTACTACTTATGTACTACTTATGTACTACTTATGTACTACTTATAATTAAAATTAAAATAATAGAAAAAAAAAACATTTATATCACTTTTTTCCTAGAATTCTGGGGCGGCGAAACTTATTGGCCCGGGGCGCCAAATTCCAAAATACGCCCCTGGGTAAGCGGTTACTGTAGCCTATAAACGCTTGGAACTCTAGGGGTGTCACTTGCGCTTTGACGACCTTGGGAAACGAAAAAGGAGTTGGTAGTAGTTGGGTCGGCAGTATACGGGTCAAAGTCCCTCCACTCTCGACACAACATTTCCTCTCGGAGCACTGGTATGCTCGCCGTAAGGAACACAATACAGCTCAAAGCAATGTTATTTCACTTCGATTTTCTGCAAGGCGGAAGTACTTCCGCAGTCGGGCAGTTTCAATTAGGGTGGAATTATTCCCACAATACCCACTACCTCTCTTAAATGGTTCTAGAAATTAATTAACAAAATATGAAGCATGTCATTGCCAAATTTTTTCTGTTTACGTACGTAACATACGTTTCCATTTTGTAGCCACTAAACATTATTCATAAGTCTTTCATTTTGCAGGATATTTCCTCAGCAATATCCAACCTCTTCCTTTCAAACTTTTTATAAGTATTACCTACTACCTACATTCATATCAGCGCTAAGGGAATGTTATTAACTTTCGTACCTATGTAGACTAGTGACGTATATTTGGTTATACAAAATGAAAGAGTCGACTTGAAAGAAAAGCTGGACTGCCGAATGAAAATCACACAGAGTGCGAGTGCGGTACCCCTGACTAAACAATGCCACAATTTCTGGAGTGCTGAAGCACCTTTGAGGACCTAAATAACGCCACTGATGCCACAATTAACGTGGCCACCTAGGTACTGGGTTCAACATACATACCATCACGCCCGTATTCCCCGAAGGGTTAAGCAGAAGTGTACTAATATACACCCACATTTCGCCGGTATGTTTTGGTCCCATGTAATAGGGGGCGAGCCTATTGCGATTTAACGGGAACAAATCTAGACTCCGAGCTGCTACTGAGAATTTTATAGAAAATCCCAATAACACTGCTCGACCTGGGGATCGAACCCAGGACCTCTAGCGTAGCAGTCGCGCTTAGTACCACTAGACTAATGAGGCAGTCAAGGCATGGGTTCAAGTAATACACATAAATAATGTATAGCAATGATACGAAAACCAGAAGAAGGATGAAAATAAGTTCGTTCTGCATTAACAACGGCGTATTATGGTTAACTCTGCAATTTTTGTCATTTTGTACCAAAATCACCAGTTCACCGCCTATTTTCATTTTCATCTATTTCTCTGACATATTTCTCAACTTGAATCGAACTGTGCTACGGGTTAGCACAAAAACGGATAGCTCGAACCTTGCCCTAATAGAGCCATCTCGAACTATATTTTATACCTACCTACTACCTATATATTTGTACATGGGTCCTTGGCAAACTGTGGGTGTACATTGGTACACCTCTGTATGGTTATACAGGGGTTACTTCGGGAAGTACAAGCTGATATGTTATGTTATGTGTATAATTATTGTCCTGTAGAATAAGGAAAATATCGTTCATATAAGTGTACTTAATATTTACATTCTGAGCACGTACTGCGAGCTTAGATATGAGAGACAGAACAAAAATGTGTCACGCAATTTTTTATATTATAACACATGTGCTACACTTATTATTTGACAGGTCATGAGAGAAAAATATAAATAGTTACCTACTTAACTAATATTAGTTCTTGCCTGCGATTTCATTCACGCCTCTAAAGACTATAAAAAAATTTGAGACACTTATGTCTAGTATTAGTAGCTTGTATGAAGTGTAGCCAGGACGCAATCGATTCCCTTGCCAAATTCCTGTTTAGCGGTTTACCCATGAAAAGCTAGCAATCAAACAGTAACATTTGCATGTATAGGTAATATTAGATATGACATATTAACTTTTGAAATGCCTTGTCATGGAGTTCATGAACACATTCGCCATAACTACTATTATAATTATGCAAAATCAGAAACATTTTAGTGATCTCAACCCTGAGATTATATTATTACTAGCGACCCGTCCCCGCTTCGCACGGATGCAATGTACTAATAACATACATGTATTATACATATAAACCTTATTCTTGAATCACTCTATCTATTAAAAAAAAACCGCATCAAAATCCGTTGCGTAGTTTTAAAGATTTAAGCATACGTAGGGATATAGGGACAGAGAAAGCGACTTTGTTTTATACAATGTAGTGATGAAGTGATCATACGAACACCTATGACAATCGTTAGTGTTGGTCAGAGAAGCCCAAAAAGCCTGACAACCAGTCAGTATTGCTCAGAAATTGGGTTGCGGAGGTCTGATGGCAGTCGCTTACTGTAAAATACTGATATTCAGCCGTATCTGGTTAGACTGAACGTCGATCCCAACATTGTTAGGAAAAAGATAGGAGGATAACCTGACCCTGAGATTATAAAATGACATTCGTCAAAAAGCTTATTAAGTAAAATAAATATTGAGAAAAACAAGGTAGATAGATATATAACATCAAATAGGTACTTTATTTATTATATCAAAATAAATGCAGTATGCTGCTAATTTCTATTACAATTATTTTAAAAATAAATTAATTTAAACATCTAAACAATTGCAAAAAGTAGTCCCTCGTCTAATTTTTGGTTTGTTGATAGATCTCGTGTCCTGTACCAATGACGCCAATCGCACTGAGGCCGTGTTTCTGAAACAGAATAAATTATATTAGCCGGGTAAATATAGACCCTAAAACCCATTAAACCGTTTTTCTACCTCGTGTCTTAGTTTTATTATACCTTCTCTACCACTCCATCCCCACTTAACGGCCTACTTACATCTATTCTGGAATACATCAAATTAACTTACTTCTTGGAACAAATCAATGCTAGTGGTAAATATTTAGGTACGTAACAATAGGAAACTATGAAACAGAACTAACATAACATTTTTAGAGCCATTCGTAATAATGTGTTTCTGGTTAATCTTCGTGTGACAAATTCTACTAGGTACCTACTACTATAATTACTTCCTTGTACTTCTTCTGACGTAGATAACGGTATACAATATAAACCTACATACTTGCATAGTTCAATCCGTCATGAGGCATCAGCCGACTGATACCGAGGCTGTCTGGATTTATATATCGTGATTTCCGTAATTAATATAAAATCTAAAATATTTTTACTCACAATAACTTTGGCACCCTTTCGGCTTGAATTATGATTTAGAACTTGGATGATGTTAAAAGAACTCCTGCCATATAATGTATGTATAGGTAATATAAGGAAAGCTAATACATTGCGAAGTCAGCATACACTGGACGTAATATCGCTTGTTGCTCAAAACAAATCCCTATGAAAGGTACAGTCAGCAACGAAATTCGCTAAACATGTTGCAATCTTCAATATTATTTTTAATATGATGTTGAAAATGACCTGTGAAGGTTGTGCAAAATCATTATACCTATGACCCTACCTTCATAATAAAAAAATCTCTTGACAAGTTTTAGAGTTATCTTTTTTCAAAATTTTGCTGTGACTTTCGTTGCTGACCGTACCTATCTAAGATACCTGACAAAAAATAATAACTAAAAAAATTAACTTACAATAACTTTGCCACCCTTTTTGATAGCACTGCCGAAGCCCTTAGGGTTGGCGCTAGCTCCGCCCGTCATCAGCGCCAGGACAGCCAACACCAGCATCAGAATACCGAACAGTTTCATAATGAAGATGATTAATTAAAATAATCTAGTCAACTAAACCAGTCAAAGTCTTAGCTTGAATGATGATTTCTATGTGACACTCCATACTTTTATATGCTAGCAGAATCATATTGAAGGAAAAGTCGCTCATCAAACATATTCCTAAGGGTTTTTTGTTCGACGTCACAAGTTCACAACACCTGATTTCCCGGTAATCTTAATAAGCTGTGCCAATAGTAACAATGAACTGTAAAGTTTAATGCGTATGTTATATGTATACCTACGTAAAACTTTATTGTAGTTACTTGGTCGGTACTTGAATAGAATATTTTATCACCATTGTCCTTTTAGATAATATGCAGACTGACTAGAACAGATTCTCTATTCTTATTGTTCCTTTTGCTATTCATATGGGATATTAGAAATACGAAATTCTTTGTAAAAAAAAAACAGGCAAATTGTATTGATAGTGTGAATATATTGCATACACAGAGAGGTGTCCTAATTGAATTCCAGGTGAGGCAAAGATTGTCACTTACAATCTTTTATTTTTTGTTACAAAACAAATCATCAGACTCCCGCCTCACCAAATAATTTCTGCCGCCGACTGATCACTAGCGATATAAACTGCGGCCTACCTGCTTCTCGACACTTTGATAGATAACCGGAAAATGTAGGTGAGGGCTTTGCGACGGCATCTTAAGTTTGTTTCCGCTCGACCCCATGGGTGCCATAAGTACATTCAGTCAACTCAACAAGATGGCTGTAACAAATGGTTTTGGGATTCAATTAATTCCCTTGCCAAGAGCGGTCATTATGTTTCCTCCCCTAGGACCAATCAAAACTACATTTCAGTTATTTAAGAATAAAATTTATTTATTGCTCAACTCTGTACAATTTTACCGGTGTTACTTTTCGATTAAAATAAGTTAAGATGAACTCTTTTTAATTGTAATTTGTCAATTAGCTTCCGTAGATAGAGGGTATGTTTTTTTCCCGATTGCCTATCGTTGAAGCGCTGGAATTCTATAAAACATTTGCCAATGCCCTGCCTAACTACGCTATAAGGGCGCATACATTAATATTGTGAATGAATTCCTGTACGAACTGATTAAGTGTTTGGTCGCATATTGACAACGCAAAAGTTTTGGAGCAGCCGTGCGAAAACTTTCGTCAGTCCTTCTGACGAAAAAACCTTCCTTACTTCCCCCTGGAATCCATCCCCAAAATATTTAGAAAAGGCTTTTAACAGCTAACGTCGTTAGTCGATTAATAGTTTAACAATCAAAGTTGTAATTTGTTGAAGAAAGATAAATTGACCTCGGCCCATAAATTCTCCAGGTAATATAATAAATATAGCCTTTATTACAAATTAGAAATTAAGGGCCTAAACACTATCACAGCCGGAAAGGCCGAGTAGGTATTTTACTAAAATTAGTTTCACTCAATTACCTTATCCAACCTACATGGTTAAAAGCAGGTGGTAAAAAGAGGTGGTATATTTGGGAACTTCTTACACTTACACGGGCTTAGAACACCAAAAAAAGTAAATTATTTTTAGTGTTGTTCTACATTCAATTTACTCACATTACCTAACCTCCATCCAACCCGGCTGTCTCTGGATATCTCAAGAGTCTATTTTAGAATCGTCTTTATATAAGTAATGTTGATTCCAACACATTAATCTTGATCTCCGCCACACCGCTACGACCTACGAGTACTGTTTGGTTGCAAACGTATTTTCACATTATAGCTGTAATATTAGGCGAAATGTAATTGAATGTAGGAAACAGAAACATTTGATGAACTAAAAGATATGAATATCTCATTTACAAATACAGGTTGCTTTTTCTTTGATTTACTTTTTCTTGTAGCTGTCTCACAATCAGGCATAGGCTGCTTCGTTCAACTTAAACATTTTATTTGCTAGAATGTGGTAGGTACAATGGCTTTTACATCCTACTACCCTAGTAATCCCTACTTCCCTACTAATACTATAAATGGAAAGTAACTCTTGTCTGTCGCTTTCGCTATTACGCTTTCACGTCTAAATCGCTGAACCGATTTTGATGAAAATTAGTACAAAGATAGGTAATCTATATCTGTACCAAATTCATCAAAACCGTAAGGTCTAACTTGGAAAAGGACATAACTTACTTAACTTTTATCTCAGGCCCTTTCCGGTGCGGATGAAACCACGGACAAAGCTAGTTAATAAATCTTTATGTTTCAAAATATTCTGCCATGTATGGCGTGCCAATATTTATGTCATTTGTTACAGTACTAGCTTCTGCCCGCAACTTCGTCCGCGTGGAAAAGTTACTTTTAATTATCGTTGTAATTTGGCTAATTAGCTCAAAATCGTTATAAATTATAGCCTATATATATTATGTTATTCTGATGTATAAATAGGATTATTACAGTTGTTTACTTAAATATTATTTAAAAGATATTGGGCATTGTTGTTAGGTATTGGCAATTTTAATCATTTCTGTTACAGATAATGGCTATTGCATATTTTTAAAGTAAAGTGTCTTTGCCACATGTCACGAGGAACGTTATTCCCTAAGCCATCGGCAGTGCGAAACACAACAGTACAATTCGTTATTTTTCATAATTCGAAAACGCTTGTAAGCAAAATTTTTCAGTAATTCTCAGTAATTTATAGCTTAGTTTGAATTTGTAATTAGTTTTTGTAAGATGGCCCCTTTTACATAGAACAACATAACCGATTAGTGTAAGTGTATATCCGTTTATCGATGACTTATCTATAACTAATCTAACCTACCCCATCAGGGATACAGACGTATCCCTCTAATACATTAAATTAAGCGTAAGACTAGACTTTCCCGTAAAAGTTCAATGAAATAACTCAAAGTTATCATATAAATAAGTCATAGTTCATTAAAGTCATAGTTCACTAAAATGTTGTATTTCTATTATCCTTGTTCTCAACAGCATTGCTTTTCCAAAAAATCTCATTGAAATTTTGCAACGCTAGCTTCAATGAGTAACACAAAAACCCTGCCGTCAATCGTCATATGAGTACCTACCTATATTCGCAGGTAGTATAAAGGGACGAATTATTAGAGAAATATCATCATTCAAAGCTTGCTCTTCCTCGGTAAAACAAACTTATCGTCATGAAACTGTTCGGTATTCTGATGCTGGTGTTGGCTGTCCTGGCGCTGATGACGGGCGGAGCTAACGCCAACCCTAAGGGCTTCGGCAGTGCCATCAAAAAGGGCGGCAAAGTTATTGTAAGTTTTAATAAAATTATAGTAATAATTATTTTTTGTCAGGTGTCTTAGCTGGAACCTTTCATAGTGCACTATCACGCAGAGAAAATAGAATACTGCTCATAAAATTTGTTTTGAACAACAAGCTATATGGCCAGTGTATGTTGCTCTCATAATGTATTTATTAGCTTTCCATACAATCCGACGTCAGCATTTATATTGAAAAGGTATAGCTTGATATGTAGCCGTGCGTATGAATTAGTAGTTCCTTCGCAAGAGTTCTTTTCAGCACCTAAAATGTTTTCATCATCGGCATCTTTTGACGTCATCTAAGTACTAAATCTTAATTTAATGTTATTTTTCTTTTGCAGAAACACGGAATCGGCGTAATCGGAGCCATCGGCACAGGTCATGAAATCTACCAACAAACCCATAACTAGACAAGAACGTGGCAACTATCTTCTATCAAAACCGCGCCTCAGTATTTTCTTCATCACCTCCTTTCTCTTTGCGAACTATGTTGGGATAGTCTCAGTATTTTACTATTACTAACTACTTTTATTAATTTATTAGCAATCAATAAACAGTTTCATAAAATACCTACTTGTACATTATTTGCGGTCCCTGTGCATCCGTTAGTAAAATAATTACACATGAATGCCACGAAAAATCACTCTCTTCGCGACAATTTTATGCGCAACGTTGTAGCAGCCAAATTTTTTTTACACTTGACTGCTTGAGCTTGCTACGCTAACGCTGCGATAAATTTGCACCGATAATAAATTCAACCGCCAATCTCTAGAGTAGGTACCTATTGTACCTATCAGCTCAAGAGCAGTCAACCTTCGAGGGTATAGTCTAACCTAAAGGAGTACGGTGAACGATAGACACCGGTGCCTCGCATTTTTTATGTACGACAAACCCTCTCGCGGTCATATGAGGAACTGAAACCGCCATAAAAAAATAATCTAGATACACTATTGCTCACCAACAACGCAAAATTCCGCTTAGTTTATTGGTATTAAAGCTTCAGGAGAAGCTTTAATACCAATAAACTAAGCGGAATTTACTATATTATATTATTTTTTACTATATTAATAATAATGTAGGAAAATAGTACCTACATTACAAAATAATGTATCTTATTACACAGACAACACAAAATAGACTTAAAAAAACTCGTAGTATTTTCATTTTGCCTCCCTTACCAGGTAAACTGTACGGAACACAATTGTTTCCACTTGCAATGACTCGAGTATAAAAATATGTCATACCTCTCACTGCGAGCAAGTCATGCTTGCAAAGGAGGGGGCGGAAAGGGAGAGAGAATTGTCTACCTCTCTCCCGATGCGTAGTAGACGCAGAGAGCGTAGACAGACCTCCGCCCTCCATGAGCTGGCCGTTGAATTGGGGGATTCCACCGCACGACCTGATAATGGCCCAGTAGGCGGCACTTGTGTGGCGAACACGCGTGCCTTCAATTAGTAAGTATGCGAGAATAGGCCACAGCCTGTCCGTGCGGTTTTTATTTGGTACGAGAAGATCCATGAGGATTTTCCGTATTATATAAAAAAAGGGTCACGCAGGACGTAAGCTTGTTCTAGGAAACACCACGGAGACCAATCTTTAGCTCTTCTCACTTCACATTTAGTAGGTAGGTAGGTACTTGTTTAATCTGCTTCACATGCCGCAACCACGACTCCTGATTGAGAGATACTGAGTTCGACTTTTAGGTTCTTGTTTTAGGGAAGTCAGTATCTAGCAGGCCGGAGTTTTGACTTCTGTTGGGTTGATGGCAATAGGCTTATCGCTCACCCTTTACGATTTAGGACCTCAAACATACTTTTGGTGAACTGTGTAGGTGTAACACGGGTTATAATTTTTCGACATTTAACATAAATAATTACTGAAACCGAACAACTAGTTTATCCTTAGGATATCGATTTTGCCCAAAAATTTAGTTGGAAGGTCTGATGGCAGTCGCTTCGTGTATAATACTGATGTTCAGCCGCATCTGGTTAGACTGGAAGTTAACCCCAACATAGTGGGGAATAGGATAGGAGGATGATGATGATTAAACACATTTAAAAAATTTATCAACATTTTACAGATTTTTTATTTCACAAAATCATAAATAAATAAAACGCAAAGAGACTCTTCTACTATTGCTTTGATTGTTGATAAACTTCATGGCCTGCACCAATAATACCAATCGCGCCCAGACCGTGTTTCTGAAAAGAAAAAATCAAATAATTAGGTACCTATATAACAACTGTTATTGAGTTTCTCTGTGATGTCTTAGTAGAAATTCGGAATTATGCACGATTTTTGGCAATAGGTTCGCCCCCCATTACATGTGCCTTAAAAAATACCGTTGACCTGTGGGTGTAAATTAATACACCACTGCCATCATTTCACTACATAATCTTGAAAGTCAGTTCTGACTGTCCAAAAACCCCGTTAAGAGTTCTATGGAGTTGAAGAAACAATAAATTCGCATCCTGCAGTCATTTTGCGTACACGCAGCCCGAAAAATATACTTACAATCACTTTGCCTCCCTTTTTCAAAGCGTTGCCGATGCCCTTGGGTTCCGCGCTGGCGCCGCCCATCATCACGGCTAAGAGAGCCATCACCAAAACTACAAGACCGAACAGCTTCATGGTTGGTTGATAATATATTAATTTGGTATAGTTTGTTGTGCTTTCGACCGTCGTGGAGCCGTATGTAATTATTATTTCCGCATGACCGCGCTTTTATGTGTTAAGAAACAAGGAAAAAATAATAGGCGAAGGTTTAAAATCATTAGAGGGATTTTTACGTTTGTCATTTAATTAATTATGTTTCATACTCTAGCTCAATTATTGATTGACATTCCATTACCACAAACATGATTCACGAAGGGAAACCAGGTGCGTAATGCACGCGTCTATTAGGTATGTGCGTATGATCTATTTGGCAGACTATTTCAGTAATATTTTGTTTTTTTTTAACATTTGGGAAATTTTACACAGCCTAGTCCCAAACTAAGCAGAGTTTGTAGATAATGGATATAATACTTACATAACTCTTTTTTGTAAATATAAACTTATAATACAAAAGATGTTACCCAAATAAACACAAACACTTACGTTCATCACATAAATAAAAACCGTGCAATTTTCATCATTCGTGCAACCGATTTCGACTTTGCAAAATTAGGTAGGTACCCATATTAAGGGTTTGACAATCACGCATGGAGTTTGACAAATGACAAACACGCATATGGGTAGCATGACGGTGCGCTCACCATCGTGCGACCAATATGCGTGTTTGTCATGTTGTGTGTAACTTGTAGCGTCAGACGCCAGCAACACCAATAGTATCACTTGTTCGAAAGTTGTTGAAGGAAACCTCAGTTCTCAAAATCACAAATCTTGAGAACTGAGGTTTCCTTGTAGCCAATCATCATAAACCATGAATCTTAAAAGGAATTTTGGCACAGCAAAAAAAAAACAACTGCGTTACGAAACCATAAATCTTAAAGGAATGCACAGCAAAAAAAACAACTGCGTTACGAATTCTAAACTGTTTGAGGCAATCACGTCAACACTGAAAAGTGCACAATAGCTTTCTAGACTACAAAAATCTTTTGTTACTTGCAGAGTTATATTGCGGGAGCTCAGATTAAAATCAAATGGTACAATAGGAACTGGGCACTCTTACAAGTGGCTTCCTTAGTTTGCTGCACTAAGATTGAACGAGTCATTTATAGCGCTAAAACCTTTCAGAAACTGAGATGGTTGTGGTACCCATATTTAGGTCCTTTGTAATAGCGGGACGATTCTTTAGTCATTAATTTGACATAAATCTAAACTCGTAGATGCTACTGAAAACTTAGAAAACCATAGTTTTCTATTCTACATACAACACTCCTCTGTTTTCTCAAAGGTTTAAACTGATGAAAGTAAGTATACCGTTGCTAAAAATAGGCTTACCCTTGTTTCCTCATTGATAGATCCAACACCTACGCACGAACTGATTGATAAGTTTAAGTGCCGCGCAAATGATAATAGTCCCATACCAATAGATTGTTGATAAATAAAACAAGCTATATATTAAAAAATACCAACAAGTAATGTAATGACCGTCGAGACTCATCAAGTACCTACCTAATTACCTCTTAAATTAGAAGACACATAATAATTATGATTTAGTATTAAAAAGACAATTTATTTACAATAACTTTTAGAAACTAAAAAAAATTACAATAGTTTTAAAGCTTTCATTGTTTTGTATGGTTGGTTTTGTTTTAGGGAGGGAAAATATTTGCTTGCTAATCTGTTAAAAAGTATCTGTTACCTTTAGAATGTTATTTAACTTTTTTATTGCTTATTTGTGGCTATAGTATCACTGCGACCGTAGTCGGTCTATTGTGATCGGCATTCATTGAGTTAGAGATCACCACTAAACCCTGCGACTACTTTATTATACTTAGGAATAAGCAGGATTTGCTTAGGGATGAACTCCTTTATTTAATCTGGGCTTTCGATAAGTTTCTTGTATCTTAGACCACACTTCACTTTCTGGAGGAGCCCAGAAGGTGGAGTGACGTTCCAGCAGCCTCCTCACAGCGCTGGCAGGTTAGCGTGCCACGTGTCAATAAAACTATCAAACACTACCCCTTTATATAATTTATCTAAAACAATACAAAAGCATATGATGGTTATGACAGTTTACAATTCCATTTTCTGATTGTTTTCCCTAATAGCCTTTTATAACACGTTTTTTGCATCATTTTGAGACTTTTTCTTTATCATAAAAATAAAGAAATATGCAGGTGTTAGATAAAAGAAGCATTAAGATTTCGTTTATAAAAGTTGTGTCGCAAGTTATTTTTTCTCGTTATTTTTATAAACGTAAAGGAACATTTAAGCTATGCTAAGCGCGAGTTTATCGCAGCTTAAGGAAAACACCTTATGGTTTTTCACCGTGCGCAAGATTCTCCTCAGTCGTTTAGTCATCAAGTGCGCTTTAACGTATATAAGTTGGCAAAATTGTACAAAGGATATCATTCGTTTGAGTGAAGTGATCCTTACATCCTCCATCAAGATGAAACTATTCGGTCTAGTAGTTGTGATCATGGCGGTGTTGGCGATGCTGATGGGCGGCGCGAGCGCAAACCCGAAGGGCATCGGTAATGCCCTCAAGAAAGGAGCTAAAGCTGTTGTGAGTACTCATTTTCGATAGTGGTTCGATATCTTTTTTCCACTTTATTCGAATAATAAATAGGCCTTATTTTACGACCACAAGCTTAGTATAATAATGGTACCTTAAAGGTACCATTTTATTTCTAACTCATCAATTTTAAAATTGCATTTCCCATGGATGAAGACCTATATAGCCTTTCAGTTATGGGAAATCCTCATCATTATTCACCGCCCGAATTTACTCACCACTGAATATATATAGGCCTCTCTTCGCTTATACCACTTTTTGTTTAAAATTTTCATCAAGGATCCAGCCTCTTTAAAAGCTCTAAAAATCCATGAAGTCTAATAGCAGAAAACCCAGACCCTTTGATGTATATGACCTAATTTGAGCCTTTGTTGCCTAGACGCAGTGTTTTTACCCATTCAGTGTGTATAGCTATTATAACTTTTTCTATATAGCTTTGTACCAAACTGTCGATATCTCTACTATAATATTGTTTTCTTTTTTACAGAAAGTGGGATTAGGAGCAATTGGCGCCATCGGCACCGGCCATGAAATCTATGAAAACGTCAAGAACAGGGGTTAAAAGGATATTTAACTAATAGCTAGTGTAAATTGTTGTGTTAAGAAACCAAATGTTAAATTTATTGTTATTAAATATTTTTACTTTTAATAGGTAGTTAATGACTTCTATTATTTAATACTTACCTACTTACCAAATTACAACTATCAATCATAGATCTCTGGTATGAATCAAATTGTGGGTTAGTTCCCAATCACAAAACCTTTTGTCTTTTTGTATTCTTTTGGCATTGTCCATGCTACGATTATAAAGTTATTAAGCGAAGGAAAAATTCGACCCCGGGCAGGATTCGAACCTGCGTCTTCTGGTTAGGTTTGAGACCTAAGCGCGACTGCTACCTATGCTGTTAATGTTGTTGGGTTAATCTCTGAAATTCTCAATAGCAGCTCGGAGTTTTGATTTGTGCTTGATTTGTGTAGCCACCCAGGTTGGCAGTCGACCAAGGCACATTTTCTCATACCTACGTACTCCGCGTAACAACTAGAACTAGGTACCGGAACAAAAAGGCAATTTAAACGCCTAAATAACTTTTAGAAAATAAAAAACATCACAATCATTTTAAAGCTTGCATTGTTTTGTATGGTCGGTTTTATTTTAGGGAGGGAAAATATTTGCTAGCTAATTCAGACGTATCTGTTTACTTTAGAATGTTGTTTAACTTTTTATTACTTATCTGTGGCTATAGTATCACTGCGACCGTAGTCGGTCTATTGTGATCGTCACTCGTTGAGTTAGAGATCCCCACTAAACCCTGCGACTACTATAATATACTTAGGTATATGCAGGATTTGCTTAGGGATGAACTTCTTTAAGCTTTTGATAAGTTTCCATAGATAAACACTGCACTTGTGTATTAGGGAACCGCACTTCACTTTCTGAAAGAAGGTGGAATGACGTTCCATCAGCCTACACACAACGCTGGCAGGTTAGCGTGCCATGTATCAATAAAATTTATATAAAACATTTTATGTAAAACAATATAAATGATGGTTATGATAGTTAACAATTCCATTTCCTGGTTGTTTTCCCAAACGTTTCTGCATCATTTTGAGACTTTTTCTTTATCATAAAAATAAAGATAGATGTAGGTGTTAGATAAAGAAGAAGTATTAAATGTTCGTTTATAAAAAGTTGTCTGTCAAAATATTTTTTCTGGTTGTTTTTGTAAACGTAAAGGCACGTTTAAGCTATGCTAAACGCGAATTTTTCGAAGCTTAGGGAAAACACCTTATGGTTTTTCATCGTGCGCAGGATTCTCCTCAGTCGTTTAGTCATCAAGTGCGCTTTAACGTATAGGTATAAGTTGGCAAAATTGTACAAAGGATATCATTCGTTTGAGTGAAGTGACCCTTACATCCTCCGTCAAGATGAAATTGTTTGGTCTAGTAGTTGTGATCATGGCGGTGTTGGCGATGCTGATGGGCGGCGCGAGCGCAAACCCGAAGGGCATCAGTAAAAAAGGAGCTAAAGTTATTGTGAGTTCTGATTTACGATAGTTTTGCGATATATTTTCCTTATTTATTCGAATAATACTTAGGCTTTATTTTACGACTACAAGCTTAGTATAACAATAACACCTTAAAGGTTAAACCATTTTATTTCTTACTTTCATAAATTTTAAAATCTCAATTCCTAAGGATGTCAAAGTCAGAGTCAAAACAATTTATTCAAGATAGATTACTATCATTATGGTCGTGGCGAATTTCGCGGATCCCATGGCCATGACAATATGGCACGTGAAGGCAAGTGCGGTTTTTGGTCGGTATGAGTCCGACATACCCTGCCACCTCCCCGGGTGGCAGAGGATCCATGAGGATTATATCCATACTATAAAAAAAAGGTAGTACTTTTTGAACGTCATTTTAACATTTAAGACAGTCCCCAAAACGCCTCCTAGTGTTTTAGCTGGGAAGAAGAAGCGACGCATCAAACACCCTAGCAACACATTACTGAGGAAAACTTAAAGCCTTTCAGTTATGGCAAAGTGTCATGATCATACAAATGATTCACAGCCCGAATCTACCCAGTACTGAATATTGCTGCCCTGTGCTAATTTTTCACTAATAAATTTTCTGATGGACCTATCGCTAGTTTAACTACCTATCTAAATTTTAGGAAAATTTCGCACTGCAGGATTCGTACTTGCATCTTTCAGATTAGTAGGTACACCGGATGCTTCAGTCAACTAAATTACCGTCTTCGAGTTATCCTGCGCACTTCTACGGCTCCTTTCATTCCTACTTTACCTACCTAGAAGCAGCCTTCATCAAGGATCCAACCTTTTTATCACTCATCATCAACCCATATACTGTCCCACTGCTGGGCACGGGTCTCCTCATATTGAGAGGGATTAGGTTATAGTCCACCACGCTGGCCTAGTGCGGGTTGGCAGACTTCACAAACCGTCGAGAAAAATCTCTAAGGTATGCAGGTTTCCTCACGATGTTTTCTTTCACCGTTTAAGCGAGTGATAATTAATTATTAATACGCACATGAATTCGAAAAGTTAGAGGTGCGTGCCTTGGTTTCGAACTCGAGACCTTCGACTTGGCAGTCCAATGGTTTTTTTATCACTCGCTAATGTTTAAAAATGAATTAAATCAAGGTATAACAGAAAACCTAGGGTTATGGCTTATTTTGATCCGTTGTTGCCTGTACACAGTGCATTTTACCCATCCAGTGTGTATACTATAAGTTTTCTATAAACCTTTATACCTGTCGATGTCACTCAAACATTTCTTTTGCCTTTTTTACAGAAAATGGTATTAGGAGGATTTGACGCCATTGACACCGGCAACGAAATCTATAAAAACGTCAAGAACAGGGGTTAAAAGGATATTTAACTTATAGATAGTGTAATTGTTGTGTTAAAAAACCAAATGTTAAATTTATTGTTAATAAGTAAATATTCTTACTTTCACCTACTTACTTACCAAATTACAACAGTAAATCATATATCAATCGAATTGTGGCTTAATTCACAATCACAATCTTATTCAGTCTGCAACGTTAGTCCAGAGGTCCTAAGCGCGACTGCTAGATTTCCTATAGGTCTTGGGTTCGATTCCCAGGTTGAACAGAGCATTATTGGGTTTTTCTATGAAATTCTCAGTAGCAGCTCGGGGTTTGGATTCGTACTCGATTAATGGTAATAGGCCTAGTCATTGCAAAATTAAAGTCCTATTTAAAATTAACTATTACAAGTCATTCATCCATGCATTCATCATTCATACATCCATTTATATTACTTTGCTCGACCTGGGAATCGAACCCAGGACTTCGAACTTAAGCGCGACTGCTACCTATATGCTGTAAATATTATTGGGTTAATCTATGAAACTCTCAGTAGCAGGTCGGAGTTTGGATTTTCCTCGTACCTACATACCCCGCGTAACCACTAGAACTATTTAGGTACCGGAAGGATATACAACGAACGAATTCTGTATGACAGAATATATTCGTTCGGAGTAGAAACCTACGACCGGTACCAAAGATGCTCAATACTTGAACAATGTTCTTTGAATAGTTTTTCATGAACTTAAGTAAAGGTAATAAGAAGTGTAGAGGCCAGCACATCAAGCTATCTCGTTTAATAGGTAGATTTTCAACTTTAATAAAAAAATATTCATAATATTCTATTGGGCAATTTGACAGTTTTGGATAGCGTGATCTGCTAGCGTCTGTACCTACATATGGATAAAATAATTAAAAATATAATATATAAAATCCGGGTTCGATGCCTGGATCAAGAATTGTTATTGTATCTGAGTTTGTAGGCTCACCCCCTATTACATACATGGGAACATACCTATACTGGCATTGGTTTGCTGCAGTACACCTCTACCGAGTCCTGCAGGGAGTAAAGGCATGATGGTATGTTCTATTAAATAATATACCTACTTACTTACGTAACTATACATGAGTAATTTAAAACTAACAATATCACCAGTTAGCGTCGTTTATAAGGTATGAATCCAGTAACGACTACACATAAATGCGTTATCCAATTTCCTCATCGTTTACCTGTTGATCTTAAATAACATATTTTAAGACATAGTTAACTATTGAAAACTAAAGTTAGAATTATTATTATCATCAACCATCTATTCTGTTTTACTGCTGACTACGGGTCTCCTATCAATTATAGGGATTAGGCTACCTACACAGGGTGTCCCAAAAATAGCACACCACAGCCACACTGGAAGTAGGCTAGCCCTAGGGCTAATCCACAAAAAAAAAGCATTCACCAGGTGTAGGTACAGGGTAGGCTTTACGAAATTACGAATACCTACCCATATATGTTGATAACATAATATTTTGATCATCATCATCATCATCATTCATTTAATGCTGGACGTAAGTAGAGTAAGTAAACGTCATCAATCATGTTCATTAAGCGAGCCTACGGACTTCAATTTAAGGATGGATCAGTATAGAGACAGGCTTTTATTATTATTTGTAACTAGTTAAAACAGAAAATAATGTAAAACTTTTGGTATCGTTTTTATTGTAAGATTTATTTTATCATTAACTTGCAATGAAACGCATTGCCCTTTTTACCCTTTTTGGTAGATAGGAAGTACCTACCTACCACTTACATTTTGAAAATATTATAGAAACGGTTCCGTGAAACACTTCGTAAAATCTCAAATACCTACATATTGCCTGTTTTACTTTGAGATTACGTGCAAGGGTGGCCTTATAGAATGAATAAAGTCTTCTAAGCATAGACACGGTTTAGTTGCAACTTTATCAACGTTTTGAGGTGGGGGGGAGTCAACAAAAGTCACTCTGTCATTGTGGCAACGTTTGCGAGGGTTACCCGTATTTTGTACTGCAGAAATGCTAAACTCGTTGCTTATGATATCACTAAGAGATAAGTTGGAACACTGCGATAAAGGTGTAGCTCCCACAGAAGTATTCTTTTCACATAATTTGGTTTGCTTTCCAGTGGATTTGTCTACACTGAACATTGAAGCGACAGTTTCTGATTCTTCATCTTTTAAAACCCTGACCACACCTCCACGTAGAATATTCAAGGTCATGCAGCAGGTAGGGCAAAGAGCATCTTTGATGTTATTTTCTGTATGATTTGCTTTCGTGTCAACGGAAATATTACGATCAGCCTGTACTTCAATATCTTTTCTGTCTTTATCGTGATTAAAATTGTCATACACTGCTTCGGATTCAAATGTATAATTGCAGGTGTTGCATTTACAATTTACATTGGCTAACTGCTGTTTTAGCAAGCGAAGTTCTTCGGGTTCCGAACTGAACTGGGAATTTGATAAAAATGTCTGCCACATCATTGCCAGAGTGGCTAACTTTGTTCTACTATAAGTTACATGGTAAAATTGCAGTACACCGACACATGTTTGTTTGGATAATTTAAATTATTACATTCTATACAACTTATCCAATGACATTTTTATCAACAATTTCGCCAGGTAAGGTGCCTGTCAATTTTTAGAGAATTGAAAGCTGTTGAAAGATTGAAAACTAAAGATTGCATGCTTCAATAATTAAGTGAGAGCATTAAATGTTACCAGACATGACCAGACAGAATCTAACTCTAGATTTTTTTAACGGTAAAACGTGTAATAAAAGCAACCTAAACTCTATCCAACATTGTTGTTACTTGTTAGTCTTCGTTGGTAAATCATTTACCAACGAAGACTAACAACAATGTTGGATAAAGTTTAAGCACAATATAAATCCAGCGGCGAATACACCTTATGGTAGTTATGGTCATAACATAACCATAATCTTCTTGGAAGTTTTCGTATCTCTCTTACCCAGTCCAGTACCTACGATAGGTACCAATTTTGGCAAATCGTATACATATTGTCTATGAGTAGTCGTGATCACAACTTTTGAAGGCTGGTCCTGCCTCTGATATTGTCTAGGTAATTTGGGAACTTCTGCTGGTCAATTCTTTGGTGAAATAAATGATTTGTATGTGTAAACAAAATGTCAGCCAGGTCTCTACCTACTGATAACCCTATAAATGTGATAGGTATTCTGAAGATGGACAGAGCCTTCATAATTACTTCTTAACTACTTTCATAGTGCATTTAAAGAAACAGAAGTCTTGCCCTTCTACTCTATTCAGGTCTCTTTCCTATTATTTTCCTTATAATGGCCATGTGAGGATACTCAGAACTCTTCTAAATAAAAAAGATTATTGACATGAGTCGTCACATCAAATTGAGATGTGACGCAATGTTGACTTAATCATTTTCCCAACAAAATATCCTAAACCTATGTCGAAATAGTATTCATAATATTATTGACATAAAGCAAAAAAATACGTAATGTAATGACTGCAATCTATAAACTAATAAATTTACCTACAAAGGATGTCGAAATATCATTCAAATTGCACGGACTGCGAACATAAACCAAAAGAACGGAGGAATCCTGACACTATCCTAGTAACTAATGTGGGTACTTATCCTAAGAAATTGTAGAGGTAGAACGTATTTGATAGAACTTAGAAAACATTGAAATTTTAGCCATTCTGCGATTGCAAATCCTGTGCGTGCCCGGAATGTCCTGATATTTTGGAAATGCTTGCTATTACTGTGACTGAAACTACATGCCGTTTCGGTTCAACAGAGCCTAAAATTAAAGAAGATGCTTCATGCCGGTGCACATCGATTGAACAATCCGTAGCAAAGACAGACTCAAACAAAAATCAAGCCCAATGAAACTGTTGAACGCCTAAGGGACCAGTGAAAAAATAAAGCGCAGTAGCGAATAAAAACAGAAATTTCAGTTGAAATGAAATCGCCATAATGTTTCAGAAGTAGGTACCTATAAAGAGAGATTTATATGAATCGCATCCGTATCATTTGATTCAATCAAGGAGGTGGAAATCTCAGAGTAGAAATTTTGTCAATACACTTGAAGACAAATTTCACAATAATTAAGATTCATAAGATTAACACATTATAATACAACTTACATCTCGGAAGTGCTAAGTATGTTATATCGAATACACATGCCTCTACAATCATGTCGAAATACCATGTAGAATGCACAAAATCGGAGCTCGAACGCAAGAAAAAACAGGTGAGTGGGTAGTTGAGTACCTAATTATTGTTCGTTAGGATAAAAAACTAAAAGCTACCTACCTACTTAGCTAACTTTCAAGAGGAGTAGGGCATAGTGAGAGTAATTCCACTCAAATTGCAGAAAATCGAGGTGAAAATACACTGCTGCGAGCTGTTGCTTACGGTGAGCAACGTTGCCAGTGCTCCGCGAGGAAATGTTGTATTTGCAGTGGGGCGGACTTTGACCCTTATACTGTCAACCCAACTATTCCTCTCTCGTTTTACAGAGCAACGCGCGAGTGATACCCCTGGTGTTACAAGCGTCTATAGGCTACGGTAACCGCTTACCATCAGGTGGTCCGTATTCTTGTTTGCCACCTTAGTGGTATAAAAAAAACTTAAAAGGACCTATCACCTATCTGTATAACAATAAACTATAATAATCAATTAAATTATTGCTGTTTAATTTGTAGTCAAAGGCTCCTAATCCTAAACCTGAGGAAACACAAAAACCAAATGATGACTCATCGGACTTAATCGGCGTGATGAACCAGAACAGAGCATGTAGTTGTGAGGTGATGGCGAGGGCGGTGCGCGCCGACGTGTCCAAGTACCTCGGCCTCTCGGAGCGACGCGTCGACCTCGAGAAACAAGCCGAACACGAGAAACAAGCGGAACACGAAGCCGGCCCCCAAAGCCCCAATCTAAAAACTCCCGATGGCTCAAAAAAATCTCTACTACCCCCCAAATAAAATAAACACATAGGTAAATTTTAGTTCTTTTATTATAATAATAAAACACTGTACAAACGATGAGTTCACCAATACTGATAGATCCTGATTTACATCGAAAAGTAGTAGCTTTTTTTAGAGAAAGCGCCTTTTGGATTAAATTTATCAAAAGAGTAAAAAAAAATAAAAGTAAAGTTTTAGTGTTAATATTTATAGCTCTTGTACTATTTTTATTTTCCATTTCTTACAGTTTGTACAAATATTCACGTAGCGACCGATACCGTTAAATTCATTTATAAGATTTGAAATTAAAATTCTGCATTATATTTACATTAAAATCATTCATCGATATTATTCACCGTATCTTTATTACTCTCTTCCTGTTGCGCCTTCTTGAATTTTTCACACAAATAATTCCAATACTTGCTACGAATTTTGTCGTATTTGCCTGCCAGCGCTTGACAAAGTTCTACAGCTCTGGTTGCATTATGTAGGCAGCTTGTGTCTCCTTTTTTGATCGCTTCATCACAAATATCTATAAGAAAGGCTAACAAGTAAGGGGAACGACACTTGTTCTTATAAAGTTCTTCACAGAAGGAAGTGACTACAGCATTCCCACTTAAACCTCTTTTGTCGTGTAATAACACGCCTCTGAGATAGTTCCAAGCGCTTTCATTGTTCTTAATAAATTTAATCTTTTCCAATGTATAGCAGATTTCCCTTTGAACATTAAGGTCAGACCAGCCTAGGTGGTTGTTAAGGACGAAGTATCGTTGGTTCCATGCTGAGTTATTACGCACATCTTCTGAGATAAGGCTGTCAACAAAATCCATTTCCTTTTCGTAGAGTCTGTAAAGAGATTAGAATTAAATAGCATTGGAAAATAAAAAAGACCTTGCAATGGATTTTTGACTAAATCTTTGTACAAACTGATAACTGATTGTGACTAGCATTCTCAGCATTGTCGTATTTGATGAAGAATAAGTCAGTTTAGTATCAATACGGTAACATAAAGGCTACTATAAAGAACCATTTATGCTTCAGCAGGCATTTGTTTTGTCATAGGAGCAGGAGTTACTATTTTCTCTTTCAGAGTATTAAAAGAAGGACGGCACTTTGTCGCCGATCATGTATCTGTGTGTGTATGTCAATTTGTCTACTAATGCAGTAGACAAAACTCATAATGTGTCTCCTAGTTACAAATACTAGTTATACCGTTGCTACTACTCGTTGGTAGGAGAACACCCATCAGCATTAATTAGGAATACTAGTAACTATAGACTATAGTTTTCAGCTGATAGGTACATACCCAAACGTTTTTATGGCCCATTGTCTGTGCTGCCATGCATGATAGTTTTTAGGGTCTTGCATAAGGGCATCTCTTGTTAACTCCAACTCCTCTGATGGATCTTTCAGCCACTCTACAAGTACTCTCCGGTGATGCCATACCTATAAATGTAATAATAATCAATGTATAAAATATCAGCGTATCAACCATTTTATCATTGCAGGTCTTGCAGGACAAGATTTCTTTTTACTTTTATTGGGCTGTAATAGCAGCTAGCAATGATAAAATGATGCATGCTTGTCCCCCATAGGTATAAAAAAATCAACTGTATACTGGGATTCTTGTCCTTTATATTCATATATGCATGATAGTTTGTGAATATAAGGCAGGGCTGGGAGCAACCAAATATATGCAAATGTTTTTTATTGTATTTCATTGGTAAAGGTGTTGTACAGTCAGCGTCAAATATTTAGTGACACTCAGGGTATTCAAATAAATAGACGCAACCAAAAAGTCAATAATATCGGTACAAACAAAGTTTCCATATTGTTGTCAACATTATAGTCGCTCAAAAGGTCGAGACGTGTAAAACGTCATATAGATAGGTTCAGTCAAACCGTCATAAATATGGTTACAGTCATCCCGTCAATGGTATCCAAGCATTCTAAGTGTTCAAAAATATGGAACACATTAGAAAAATAAACCAGCATGTTATAGAAATAAACGGTTTCCCAAAGACGAAAACCTCTTTAGGTAATCTAGTGTTGTTTGCATATCATTCTATTTATCTATCAGTATCTATATATCAATGTCAAGTGCAATACTAAAGCAAGCTAGAAATATGGCTACATATCGCATTAGTGACACCACAAAACATCGAATTATATACATATTTGAGGGAGGAAGGTGTCTCGGTAACAGATATTTCAAATGAACTGGGAATATCCTTATGTATCGTTTTAGATTTAGATGAGTTACCTATCGAATTATTCTCATCTCTCTAGATTCTGCATAATCGCACTATATATATAGGTATGTATAAACAAGCACACAGCCCGCCTGATGGTAAGCAGTCGAAAACTAGAATTGAAAAAACAATAGTTGGATTTCTTTTTAAACGATTTTAGTTGTAAAAATAGATGCAAGCGATTATCGACCTTATTGACATTATTTATTACTTATTTTTAGTTATTCATCCACTCTATTACCTTGTTTATGTTTTAAATAGCGGTTTTTGATTCATAGTCAATAAGGTTGAAAATCGCTTGCACCTCTTTTTTGCAAGCACTATCGAGTCTAGTTTTGTCGACGTTCATTGTTAAAATAAAATAATCATGATATTGAATCATATATTTTAATTATGCACTCTTGCTCTATGAGATATAGTCATACTCACTATCAATGAGGTTTAGGTACATCTATTTTCAGTCAGCTGTTTATTGCTTACAAGGTATCGTAAACGGCTATGCACGAGTCTTTACAAAACAAAAGACATGTCTATGACGTCATGCTTAAAATGAAAAGGACAACAGTAGTTTCCATTCCTTTCATTTTTGTGTTTATTTGTTTTCACATTAATTGATGTGAGAAATAATAGGTATTTTAAATGTATAGCAGTAAAGTTTATTTTTCTAATGTGTTCCATATTTTTGAACACTTAAAATGCTTGGATACCATTGACGGGATGACTGTAACCATATTTATGACGGTTTGACTGAACCTATATATATGACGTTTTAAACGTCTCGACCTTTTGAGCGACTATAATGTTGACAACAATATGGAAACTTTGTTTGTACCGATATTATTGACTTTTTGGTTGCGTCTATTTATTTGAATACCCTGAGTGTCACTAAATATTTGACGCTGACTGTACTCTGCATAAAGGCCTATTGACTGCTTGACCAATGAACAGTCTAATAATAGAATATCAATAATTACCATACTAATTATAAGCCAAAGTAAATGTAAATAGCAAACCTGATAGTTTTTAGGTGAGTTTTTAATAACTAGTTCTACATAATCCAACTCAGATCTTAAATCTGTACCCAAGGCTTTAAGCAGGTCTCTCCTGTAACAATAGTATAAAATTGTATTATTAGTTGAAAAAATGATAGTTTTTACAGGATATTATGGATGCCTCATACATAATCCTCAAGTGACCATGCAGTGTACATAATGTAAAGAAGAAATTTAAAGAAAAAATCATACTCATCTCAGTTGGCCAAAATGCAATTGGATAGATTGCAGCCTTAAATAAACACATTGTGTAATATTAAATACCAATAGGCATTATTACAAGATCAAGTTATTTTGGTTCTAATTGGCAGGGTTGGCTAACATCCAATCACAATAAATTCACTCTTTAATTATTAATTTCATCATACCACTAGCTATACGAAGGTAGTTCAATAATGTGGTACTATTTTAGACTGACCTGTATTGCCACACTGTATAGTTAGCTGGATTAAGTTCCACTGCATCTTTTGTCAGGTGTAATGCTCGCTCAGATTTCTCATTGTTTTGAAGAACAGCCCGGAAAAAATCATAAACATCAACAACTGGAATTAAATAAATGTTTGTATTAACATCAATGGAATGATGTGATATACGTGTAAGAAATTAGTGGTATTATTATTAACCATATTTTATGGAAAAAAATATAAGTAGTAATTCTTTTTCATCATATTACTTATAATAAACCAGTTATGAAGACAAGTTTACAAATTTTTAACGACATGTGTGTCCTTTCTAAACTGAAGGTTGAAATGTTTGTTAGATGCAGCTTTACAGATTGACTGTAGTTTTTACACTAAAATTTAAACAAGTGTTGAATAGATTTTAGGCGATTCAGACCATTTTATACGTACATTTTTCAGAATGAGCTATAGACACGACTAGGTTAGGCCCTTCGTCCTCAGGTACAGGTGTCACGTCGCTCCATTCCGGGCGGTCCTTGTAGTACATCCACGCAATATCGCTGTCCCCGCTATCAGACATGCTCACTACAATTCAACACTAAAACTAAATCTGCTTGTCAATTTTACTCAAGTGTATGTTTACGAACACTATCACTGGCAGTAAAGATAATCCGTTTGCAAACACAGTAAGACGACGTGAACAAACAAGCGCAAGTATCTAGGCCGCAGGTATTAATGACTTAATTGAACGTGTTGTCTCGTATCTTTATTTATACACACAGGTAATTTTTGTTTTATTTATTGTGATGATTAGTGGCAAGTGGAAAATGGCAGTGGCAGAACTGGCAGACGACAACAAGACCCAGACGGTCACAGTCAGTCAACAGAAATGAAATGAAATTAATTGCCAAAATGCCAAATTCACACCTGAACTTGACATCTGTGGTGACACTGGTGACGTATGACATTGTCTATAAAAACTACAAGCATGTGACTCAGGATAGCGGTATTTTGAGATGCAGTTGATTGTTATGAACATGAAACAAATCATTCGGCTGAAATGAAAAACCTTCAGTACCATTTTCAGAACATTTGTTGTTACTTATGTAAAAATCTGTCGAATGAAATTTTTTCCGACTTCAAAATGTCACTTTTGATCGAATGTCCACTAAATTGCGAAACCGGACCACTGTGCGCCGTCGAGAAAATCTCTTGGGCATGCAAGTTTCGTCAGCTTGTTTTCCTTCACCGTTTACGAGTGATAATAATTAATTTTATTATTAATAATACGCACATGATTTCGAAAAGTCAAAGTGCGGCCTTGTATTCGAACTCGAGACCTGTGACTTGGCAGTCAAATGGTCATCACTACACCAGGCACATAGCGTTTCAGCCGCCAATTACCCAACAAAATGTTAAAACAGCTTTTGTATTCTGATTAGGGATTTGGACTAGGGTTTGCCAGTGAATCTATGTTCAGCATGGACGTCTATTTACAGAAGGGGGGGGGGGGTGAAGGGAAGGACTAGGACTGGGGGGCTATAAGTATTACGAAAAAATAAATTATTGTTTTTTTTAAATAATATTATATTTTGAAAACACTAATAGTAGATTAATAATTTATGTTAACAACTAAAAGATAACAAATTAAGAGGAATCATTTATGCATATACCTAAATTCTAAAGTTATCTCGGGTTCTACCAGCCGTAAGCAAGGCCAAGCCCATTTGTGTAGGTCATGTGTGATACTGTAGGTGCAGCCGAATACGCCACTCCAAGAAGACCAGCGGTAGTTGCCACCTTGTAAAAATAATAATATAATAAACATCAATATTACGTTTTATTTAGAAGTAAAACCTAAACTAAGGGCACCGCCACGCGCTTGAATGGCAATGTTAACCATGATTAAAATACTCTATGTAGTCAATTTTTTTGCACTGACGCAACTTGCAAGTTTTGTAACCATGTTCAAGTGTTTGTTCGTCAGCGGTCGAACTCTTGAATATGCGGAATCTTATATTAAGCTTAGCTTACCTTGGCAACGGGAGCAGTGACACCGACATGGGATACTAGCGGCGATGCAAAGCTTGTGTATGCAGGCGCCACCGCGACACCAGGGTTGCTCACCCGCACGTCTGCTTTACGAACGCTTGAAAACGGAGTGTCGATCGCCTTCGTGTATGTCGATACCTTAATAAAATTTAAATAAAGTTAGCTTATCGGACATTTTAACGGTTCACATTGGATATAGATTTCACATGCATTTTTTTAAATCTTGCGGGATAGAAAATAAGGAAGTGTAAGCAGTAGGGCACTTTTAACTCAGCAAAAAGCGCAGCGCTACTGTATCATCCTTATCACAAACCATTACTGACCAACTTCTAGGCACGGGGCTCTTGATTCTCTCAAAATTAATGGCATTGGATAGGCCGCCGCGCTAGCCTACTGCGGTTTAGCAGAATTTACACTCCGCATCGTCAAGAAAATCTGTCAGACTTCACGATGGTTCCTTTCACCGTTTAAAAGCAAGTGGATTACCTAATTGTATTATTAATACGCATATGATTTCGAAAATTCAGAGGATTCGTACTGAAACTTGGCAGTCTAATGATATAAACATACATTAGACTGCCTGACATGCGTTAGTATCAGGAGTTCTCTACTAGTTCTTAGGATACCTACCATAGTAAATTTCTTCCAGGGGCCCTAGTTGCACTCTTGTTGATTGAATGCAAAATTTACATTTTAGCACTTCTTATTACCTGGCCAAGATTGAACGGTGATCTCAGTATATTAGAATGCTGAGAGGCGATTGCTGGTTGAGCGGGGTACGAGCTGTAGGGGTTCCAACCTCCATACGCGTACGGCGAGCTGTACACTGGCGAAATAAGGCCGGCGTGGGTGGCGGCTGCTAGGCACGCCAAAACTAATAACTAGAAAATAAACATAATAATATTACGTTTATCCAAGCACCATTGGTATATTGGCTTTTGGCTTCTTGTGAAATCTTTTACGCCACCTTATTTTTTAAATACCGTAAAAAAACGGTCATTGAAGTTTTTCTCAATTTTAAGGTTGGTAGGTACCATAGTTAATGTATACCTATAATGTGTATTAATGATACATTACATAAACTACGGTAATTTAAAAAAAAAGGGTAAGTATAAGGCATCTTTTTGTATTTTTTGGCATTTTCCATGCCATTGGCATTAAAGTTATTTTAGTGAAGGAAAAATCCGATTGCGGGCAGGATTCGAACCTACTTCTTCTGGTTAGGTACAGCAGATGCTATGACCACTAAACCACCGCGAGTCCTACCCGCCAGGTCGAATTTGCCTTCACATCACATCAAATAAAAAGAAGCATCGAAATCGTTTCACGATTAGCGAACATTATGGCTTAACATAAACACAAAAAACATAGGTACATCTGAATTTTGAAGTCGGTCTAAAATAAATTATAATAGTGTACTTTAACTTACTTTTAGAAGCATGTTTCAGTGTTCAACCCTTCAAAGCTCAAACCAATATGTTTGAATCGGCAGGCGCGTGAGCCTTTTATACTAACCCAGTATGTCTTGATTGTATGTCAGAATGAAGGGACATATGTGTGATAAGGCACAAGCAACATAATGTATGACAGCATTCATTGTATGCGTGCATGTCCACAGAGCTTTGTAAAAAGCGCGCACGCGCAGGCGTGGCTGTAGGTAGGTATGGTACATAGACACACGCAAGGACAATACGCAGCCGGCCAGTTTGTAGTGCAATTTTCGTAACGCGTTAAAATTAAATTATTAACAAATTATTAGTTACAAATGTAGTACAGACGCCAGCAGGTCAAGCTATCCAAAACTGTCAAATTTTCCCAATTGTTTAAGAACCTTATTTGTCTTAAATTGGATTGATAGATTGTGGTAGCTTGATGTGCTGGCCTCTGTACCTACTTATTTTCTTTCTTATTATGTATGAACATTTGTACGATGATGTCTTCATCATCGCGTTTAAATAACTTGTAAGTAAAAGGTAATTCAGAAAACTTATCCAACAAAATTAATGTTCACATTGAGTGCAGTTGTCTTCAATTACGATTAGGAGGCTCAGTCTTCGTCTTTTTAATAGTACGTAAAATAGCGCATTTTTAATAGTAGGTATTATTTAAAGTTAGGAAGGAAAAATTTGACTGGGGGCAGGATTCGATCCTGGTCATAGCGTCTGGTGTATTGACCCAGAAGAGGGTCAATACACCAGATGCTATGACATGACCACTAAGCCAGGTCGAAATTTTCCTTCACATTCTTTGTAGCTTTTTGGTCAGTTGACAGCGTCTTGTGTAGGTATAGAACCAGAAGACACAGGTTCGAATCCTGTCCGCAGTCGAATTTTTCCTTTGCTAAAATAACTTTGTAATCTTAGCATAGAAAATGCAAAATACAAAAAGATGGTATTATTTACTTACTTAAACCTAACCTACTTAAATTTTAATATATTTTTATCACTGGCCCTTTTATTCTGTTCCTACATTAAAATAGGTAGGTAGGTAGGTACACCCAAAGTCCCACATCTATTAATTTGTCCCTTACCTACCTAAATTGCAGAATTTTCTTACATTCTATACATAATGTATAACTATAGAATTGTAGGAACTATAGGATTGTGTAAGGAGTATGTAACACATATCAGTAAATATATATACCTGACTTTACACATATAATAACAATAATATCCGTTTATAACTAGACCAAGTTCGTCAAGTTTTATAGTTTGAGAATTTAGAACATAAGTGAATTCTAATAAGACTGATAGCTGTATTGACCTAGTTTGGAAAATTATTGGTCCATAGATCTCTTGCGGGCTCTCTTTACAAGACCTACCTCTATTTATTTTTTGTTTTTGTTTAGTGTACCTACTTAGATATAGGTAAGTAAGTAGAAATTATACTTAATATACTTATGTCCGTGACGGTATTGATCAATGTTTTAATGTAAGTTATCCTCTTTTGTTTTAGACACAAGACAATTTTCTGAGATCAATGTGAGTTAGTACCTACAGAGATTCAGTATGTACTTAGGTATGTGTTAAAACTCACAAATAAAAGTGAAAAACTATATCATCGTTTGGCTAATAAGTAGTTTAGCTTACAATTTTCATAAAGCAAGCAGCACGTGTTAGATTGTTAGACAGGGCGCGGTTCGCCTTGTCTTTTATTCATTACAAACTGATCTGTGTGACCTAAACCCGTCAGCCCAGACAATTATCTACCTACGATATAATGGATAAGTACACTAGAAATGCTACAAGCCTACGATGTCGACAGATATGAGTAAGTAGGTACCTACATAAACAGTTCAAACTGAAAAGGTAATTGCAAACTATGGAAAATCATGCTATGCCATTATCCAACATGTGGAGCAAATTATTAAACCAGTACGATTTCTAGGCAATAATTACATTCGTCACGCTGTCCCCACGGGACAAGCCAAGTGCATCGTCACACAACTCCAATTCAGTTCTGACTATACCTAGTGTAAGTCTAGTCTATCCAACAATTTGTGCGGGAAAATGTGTTTGTTGAAATACACTGCTTTACTTCTCTGCTCTATACTAGTGACTAAAGCAGAACGATGGTACTCCGCCTCAATCCTCGAACGAAAAGACCAGCTTCATAATTCATCTAATTCGGAATTTAGGAGCAATTACATTCACGATCATGAGCATCGATTTATGCCTTTAATATTAATCGATCCCAAAAAGTACGAAAATAAACGTCATGATTTTGTTATAACATCAAACACATTTCATAACGGTAATAGCGTGGAAAACAATTCATCGCGGTTGCAGTCTAAAGAAGTTGTTATAAATTACAATAACACCATTAAAAATATAAATGTATTAAGGAATGTCCGGCCCAAAAGAAAACATATTCGCAAGAAATGTCCTGCAGTTGGTCCACGGCAGATGAAGCAGTTAAATTCAAAACAAAAGTCTAAAACGCGATTCCTTGAAGTGTTTCAAGTAGTAGAATTTGACCATGTATCTTGTACATCTAGCAGTGGTTTAGATGGAACGTGTCTGCCAGAATCGGAATGCACAGATTCGGGAGGTTCTACGATGGGGTCTTGTGCTGACGGATACGGTACCTGCTGCGTTAGTAAGTTGGTACAGTTTCTTACTCGTACTTAACATTTTTTTACGTTCTTTGTAATACAGTGTAAGCCTAGTCCCATTTACCCTCCATAAATATAAACTCCAGGAGAACAACAAAGGTTGAATTCTTTTTTCGCAACCAATTTTTCCCAATCCCGGAATCTCACAAAAAATGCTTTCAGTCAGTCAGTGTAGAGTTCTAAGTAGATGATTGTGTTGGTACGCAGATGTCGTTAGCTGCCTGTATAACTCTTTTTTGTCGACCAAAAGAACATTATATCGTTTTTCCAGCTCAATTTCAATGTGATGACCGCTCTGCTGCGGAATCGGGCTGGTTTACTAACCCAGGCTTTCCATCGCCAAGTATAGAAAGACTGGCCTGTGCTCTAACCTTGGACAAAGCTTCTGACGACATACAGCAAATACGATTGGACTTTACCAACTTTGAGGTGATTTTACCTATGTTTCTATAATTAAGGGCTTTCATAAGTCGTGATTATAGTTTTTTTTTTTCAGTTGCTCCCACCAACTGATGGTTCTTGCCAAGATGACCAATTCATTGTTTCGGGACAAAATGTCAATAATATAATACCCATTCTCTGCGGTATAAACTCCGGTCAACATGGTAAAACGCATGCGTTTATTACTTACCTACTTACATTATATTATTATTTTTGTAATTTTGATAATAAAATTAATTGAAGAGTAGGTACCTATTCGTATATTTTTCTTTTCAGTGTACATTGAAGTTGCTTACGTTGATGGACCAATTCATTTTACATTTCAATCTGTTTCTTCTGATAGTAGACTTTTTTCTATAAAGGTAAGATTACCCTATTTAAAAATGTATGATGATCGTATGCCAGATATTTTTATGCCATCCTCATATTTCTAGCTGTTGCCCATGAGCTCAGTTATCGAGAGCTACAACCTGGAGCCATACCACGTGTTAATGCGATGATTTTTAGGTTGTGAGAAAGGGATAGCGCTATTTAATTTACAGAGCGACATCCCTCTCTCTCAATCGGAAAACGATCGCAATAATAAGGCCTCTGGTATTTGATTCCTAAATTGAATCAGTGTCACTTTTTACATAATATTATATTTATTTATTAGAGAAGCAGCGATAGTCTAGTGATATGACCATTGGACTGCCAAGTAGAAGGTCTCGAGTTCGAATCCAAGGCAAGCACCTCTGACTTTTCGAATTCATGTGCGTATAATTAATTATCACTCGCTTAAACGGTGAAGGAAAACATCGTGGGGAAACCTGCATACCTTAGAGATTTTTCTCGACAGTTTGTGAAGTCTACCAACCCGCACTAGGCCAGCGTGGTGGACTATGGCCTAATCCCCCTCAATATGAAAGGAGACCCGTGCCCAGCAGTGAGACAGGGTTGATGATGAATAGACCCTTTTTGTGATATGACGTTAAAAAAAATAGTTGCAGTAATCTAGTAAATATTTTAGTCCGCGGAGTGTTCCATCCAATGAATTATTAACATTATCATAGACATTATTGATTCTTTTTAGGTGACACAACTGACATCGTCCGATGATTTGGCTGCACCTGCAGGCTGTTTACAATACTTCAAGGAACCCCAAGGATATTTAGAATCATTCAACTATCGAGACAAATCAGATATAGCGATAGCAAGAAACCCGAGTTACTTAGTAGGTATTCAATGACTCTAGCATAGTTTCAATAATATTAACCGAGCATATCAATAGGAGTTTTAAGAGGTTAGTTCCGTATTTAAGCACGTATCAGATGAGCATCGATTGCTTAAGCTTGACCACTGTATAAGCTGCGAGCACTGAGCCGCGGGTCACATAGCAAATCCCTACTTTAAGTACTATTACTACGCCCTTTGCCTACTTTACCTGGATAGTAGCGAAGGTAACTGACCAAAGCGCGTCCGGATCGATGATATTGTAAATCTTATGGGCTCTTAATGTTCCTTGCTCCTATACATACATTATATTTTTTTATAAATTAATATTCCCATATTAATTTATAAAAAAATAATAATTTGATGCCGGTGTAGCACTTACTAAATGTCCCTAATAGGTACCTAACTAGCAAAAAACTGTTAGACTCTGTTTCTAAGTCGTTAACTCGTTAAACAAGTTTGAAAATGTCAGCAGCCTTTATCTTAGTAGGTATCTATAAAATATAAGATTATTTCGATGAACTACATCATTTAGGTAATAGTTTCAATCTGTCCCTATGGACATAATAATACATATTATATCAAGGTAAATTTAGATAATGGTATATTGGTAGTCATTGAATCCATAATAATTTATAAAAGTGAGAGTACCTAACTCAAGTACCTACAAGTCTATTTGTTGTATTTTCACGTCAAAATCGCTCAACCGATTTTCATGAAATTTGGTAGGTACAGAGACAGAGACCTGGGATAAGGATATATGGTACTTTTTGTCTTAAAAACTCCTTTGGTATGCAAGTACATAATAAGTCAAAACTGTTAAACACTGCATTTGTTAAAAAGTGTTTCACTTAGGCACGTCTTATTAGCAGGAATGCAGCACCGGTACAATCTTGGACCCTTCTTTTGTTGATATAGGTATAAAACCGGGTTATGATTGGATTATCTACTTAATTATTATTTTTATTTCCATTTCAGAACAATCTGAATTACGCAATGTGTATAGCGCGAGCGACAGATTCTTGCAGTATTACTTACACTAACACCGGCAATATGCAGATAGTTAATTACGACACGGGTGAGTTCGCTATAATGTGGCCTACATTGCTGACGCGCGTATAATACAATGGCACGGTAAATATATGTACCAAGGCCTGGCCCAAAGACTAGGCACTATAAGATATGCCCACGGAATAGATAAACCTTATATATCTATTCCGTGGACGGAATAGATAAACCTTATATATCTATTCCGTGGACGGAATAGATAAACCTTATATATCTATTCCGTGGACGGAATAGATAAACCTTATATATCTATTCCGTGGACGGAATAGATAAACCTTATATATCTATTCCGTGGACGGAATAGATAAACCTTATATATCTATTCCGTGGACGGAATAGATAAACCTTATATATCTATTCCGTGGACGGAATAGATAAACCTTATATATCTATTCCGTGGACGGAATAGATAAACCTTATATATCTATTCCGTGGACGGAATAGATAAACCTTATATATCTATTCCGTGGACATGCCCAATTGCCCATTACCAGGGTAATATTATCTATACACTATACATTACCGCAGCATCGGTAGTAGTTATTGTAGTAGGCATGCGACCGTGGCATAGCCACGCTTCCTCCACTAAGCGTTGGTACCATAAACTCTCTTAAATTATTGACTGAAAGATTATGCATAAACACTGAATCATTGCTTCAGATCTGTGTAGATAGGATCTCGACGCAAGAAAAGATATTTCGAAACCAACCTAGCGCAAAAAAAGGCGCAGAAAGTGTTTATTATCCTGTTTTTTATAAGACTTCAATTTATTCATCCTTGAAACACGTTTCGAGTTACTTATCAGCATTCGGAATGAGAATATAAGTAGGTACCTAAACTAAGAATAATTCGTCATTGTACAACTGTGATGAGGATAATAAATAAACAAAAAATACCAACCATAATTTTAGTTGCGATATACCGTCGTATTGGTACCTATTATTTTTGTAACAGGCACACGTGTCCATCTATAATACATAAGTTATATCTGAATAAGGACAATAATTACATTTCTTGACTAAAATATCTTTGCAAGATGGTCTACCGGTCATACCGCCTGGTCAAGCTGGAGTGGAAATCCTGAACTGTCCTAGCGATTGGTTGCTAATAGCTGCTACTAGGCTCTGCGGTGAACGCCTAAATGATGGATCAGTGTTTCAGGACTTCACCGTGAACGCACCAATCACAGGTATTTATTCTATAATATATTACAGATTGGTACGGTGACTAGATATAAAATAAACAGGAAAAATTAATGACTAGAGAAAATCGTTAATCGTTTTTAGGGCATTGACAACAAGGTCGATAACTCGATACCTAAATTTAAGATGGTGCCACCGAATGTCGTGGGTTCACCACCAGCTAAGACAAATATTTTTGTAATCTGTTTCGATTGGCTATAGGTACAGAGGCCAGCATATCAAGTTACCACAATCTGTCAAATTTCTTTGATAGATTTTCAACTTTAATGCACACGTAAAAAGGTTCATATTTAAATGGGAAAATTTGACAGTTTTGGATAGGTCGACCTGCTGGCGTCTGTACTTTGGATCCGTTAATGTTTGTAGAGCCCTCCACAGCGCTTGGTTTTTTCCATAGTATTTTACAGAGAGATGAGAGAGAAGTTGTATTTACATAAACCATTGTTTGAACAATTATTACGGTTCATAGACATTAATTATGTCTAATCTTTTCATTGAGCGGTAGGTAAAGGTTTGATCCTTTTGGAAATAGTAGGTACCCAAAACCTGACGTCATAACGTCATTGAGTGGTGGCTTTACCCATGTAATGCAATAATAGTTTTTGATGGAGTGTATTTTTTACAGCCTTTTTTTATTTAACTTGCAATTTACGTTATTTTTATGATTTTTCCAGATAATAGTGCCGGGCCAATAGTCGTATGGTTTCGTTCTGATGAATCTTACGTTGGGGTTGGCTTCAAATTGATGTATCAACAAAATACGTGTAGTACTTAAAATTATACAAAATACGTCATATATAAAATGCATTTATATTTCTGGTTAAATAAAATTACCAGTGTATTTATTTATGCCTACTAATCCCACAAAAATACAGCAATTTAAAAAGAACATAGGAATAAAATATTTGACTTTTAGTAAAATTTTATTTATATTATATAGATATTGATCTAGCAAATACATACAATAGATATTATTTTAAACATATATGATATTTGTTCAAAATTCTACCAAACCCTAATGATACAAGATCGATAAAAATAGTGCAACAGCAACTAGTTACATAGTGCTTAGAAAACTGAATATGGGTTTCCTAGTACTTATTTAACAACAACGTAAAATATAAAATCTTTTTAAATTTACTGTGTAAGTATGTCTTAAGTTCATACTCTTTCGATAAAAATATATTAAAAAGGAGTTCCAATGGATCATACAAATACCCAATTATGTATGTAAAATTAATACACATATTTTATACAAAAATTATAAGCATTACCTTAAACAGACCAAAAATAAAATTGTATGCCTACCACTAAATTAAAAACAGTTTAAAATAGACATAATGTAGGTACTTTAGGTAAAATCGGAATCTGCTTACAATAATGCAATGTAAATGTATTTTATGTTAATAATTACATAATGTACTTATAAGCATTTATAATATTAAGTAAATAAGTAGGTAGGTGGCCGGCACGGGTCTTGAGCACGCGACGAAAGGGTAGGGAACTGAGGACTCATGGAAGAACCAATCACGACTGGCGGTCATAACGCGCAGAGTGATGATCCAATCACATAATCGATGACTCCATGTTCCACTCTCTAACCTCACGTCACGTCATACCGCCAATCAGACTCAATAATTCACTTCAGCTCAGATCCATGCCAGTTACTACACAACATTAAGAAGAAATACTGCAAAAAATATTATACTAACACCATTTGTGTTTGATTATATTATAGGTATAGATTATATATTAAATATTCATTGTTACAACAGCAAGCATTCAAGATACACTAAAAAGCTTTATTTGTTTTTAACATTAGTCTTCTTTTTGAGACCGTCTCTAACAATACTATAAAATGAAATTAATATTCCAACCATTATGATTCTTAAAAATCCCATTGAAAAAACTTGTAGGGCTACCTGAGCACCACTTTCTATGGAGCCACCAAACAAAGTTGTTAATAGTCTTCCAGATAGGCTGTATACAGAATATGTCTTGCCCACCTGAAAAAAGAAATAATACAGTTACTTTAAAATGTGTTACACACACACAGTCTCATAAATTCTTAAATAGCAGAAACTCATACTTACAATATAGTTATATTTAAACTGTAGTTACTTAAGTGTTAAAGCTTTCAAAATCTTATCATTTAACTCGGGATGAACTCTCATAACAATCTACCTATAACTAAGTGTAACCTATTGGTATTACAATAGTTAAAAAACAGTTTTTACCTAACTCCACTGAAATATTAAAAAAAAAAACTACATAGATTTATTATTACACTGTAGTACATAGGTTCTTAATATGCTAAGTTGATACCATACACCATTATGGTGTATACTGTAAAGTTTTATTTCAGTTTAATTTCACCTTTACACACATACATTTCAGAGGCAAAAATTAATACTATAAAGGACACCATTCCATTTCGTACAACCAATTTTTAAAATTATAGTAATTTCATGTTGTTGTTACTTACAAGAGAATCGTGAATCATTTGTTTGCCAACAACTTCAGCTGAGTGCAATCCAGCAGTGGCTGATATAAGTTTGGTCTCTTCAGGCTTAGTGAGCTCTTCATTCTTCAGTCCAGGGGTATCAGTGTCGGGAGGAAACGCCACCATCAACCTTACTCCAGTACCCACAAGTTCCATAATGACAGACTCTGCTAGCCCACGTACAGCCCATTTGCCAGCACTATATGCACTGTACCCATATATACCTGGAAATTTTTATTGATTAAATTTAATATTAAAATTGATTAGATTACAAATGATTGAGAAAAAACCAAGGATGGGCTAAGCAATGCAAAGCCACTACACTAAATAGTCTCATGTATTTAGACAGTGGATGAGATAGTATTTAATATATCCATAACTTACCAACTAATGCAGCTTCAGAGCTCACAAATACAATCAAACCCTCATTTCTTTCCTTCATTCCTGACAAAACATACCGTGTGGGATATGCGGTACCGAAATAATTCAAGTCAATCATTTGTTTTATATCATCAACTTTCATTTTCTCAAACTGACCACATATGCACATGCCGGCACAGTTTACCAACATAAATATAGGTCCCACATTATTTTCTATGGACGAAAAACATTCTTCTATACCTTGGTAATCAGATGTGACATCTAAAGAGGCGTATTGTATTTTCTGATTGTTTTTATCAACGCAATTAGCTGTAATCTCGGTAACAGCAGAAGTAAGTTTAACCACGTCTCGACCGATTACCGTTACATGAGCTCCAAGCCTAGCTGCCTCTACCGCGGCGGCTTTTCCGATACCACTAGATCCACCCGTGATGACTACATGTTTACCTTTCAAGTCTTTGTAAATATTTTTTTTATCTAAAGAGAAATGTATAGCAAGTCCTAGAATTCCTAACACCGAGAAAAATAATAAAATATAAATCAACATCCTAAAGTTTTAATTTAATGTACTTTGAGAACGGTTAGAAGAGAACGTTATCAAAATATAATTTTGTCAATGACATGCCGATTGACGTGACGATACCGGTAAACCGAATATGCCGGGCGCCGGGTTAACAGATACGAATTACGATCTACGATCACGATGGTCGTCGTCGTCGCCTCGTCGAGTCGTCGCGTCGGTCCGTCGGTCGATATCAGAAACAGGTATTAATGTCAACATTGTCAACTGTCAAGTGTCAAACTGTCAACCATCAGACACGAACTCACGACTCACGTCACGTCCCATGAATTTTTAAACAATCTACTGACTGATTTAAGAGAGTTCGTTATGAGAGAATGTAGTAATTGGTATTTTTATTGGTAATCGTAATTATATATATATTACCGAGGCATCCGAAAAAATATTTATTTTTTCAATGCTTAAAATTAATTAATAATTAATTAAATTAATACATGGCTGATGCGCTGGCTTACTTGCCCGAGAATCAAATTTAATATAGTTATTTTTGAGGGTAACAGTAATCTTAAGTATCAGTAAGCTTAACTTAAATGGTGAAGGAAAACATCGTGAGGAAAAATAGTATGAGGGTTGATGATTAAACAATAATCGCGAAAATGATAACAATAAACTTATTATTTTATTTTTTTGATCCAACTATCCAACACACGGAAAAAAATCAGTATGTTTTTCAAATATTTTCTCCGGAAAGGTGTATTCTTACCGGAAAAAAATATTTATTCTTAATACTAGTTAGAGTATTATAATGTAAGGATTTGTGAAAGGGATTTACAAAAAAAACTAGAACATACATTATATGTCACAGGATTAAGGTATTGAAAAGTTGGTTGCACTGTACGTTTGCGGGAACAAAAGAGTTGCCAGAATTCACTTTTTCCTTTAAGCATTGCATTTAGCATTACGCATAGTAATTCTACTCTATAGGTCTTTAGTCTATTAGTCTACTATTTTTCTGTATCTGTATTCGTTTATTGATTCTTCGTGCGTGTTTATTCGTCATTCATGATATTTTTTATTTATTTTGTGGTGTATCTAATGATATAATCATTCGTCAGCTTAATTTATCGTGTATTTCTTTCACTAAACCAATAACACAGTAAGAGTAAGAATCAAGTTTGCCTAAGTACCTACCTGTAGTTATAGATAATCATTTCAATCCCTTTCAGTCGAGTTGTGTTCACAATATTCTAGAAAATGAATTATGAGACAAATAGACTTAATACATTTACCAATTGGCCTTCGTCAGCCCCTGTAGATCCTATAAGGATTGCGAAAGCAGGGTTTTTCTTTACGGGTGAAGGTACAGAAGTGAAGTGCTTTTGTTGTGGTAGTAAGATATCGCAATGGAATTATGGAGACCAGGTGATGTGGAGGCATCGGCAATTGCAGCCAAACTGCCTGTTCGTGATGCGTCCTGAACTGTCAGGCAATGTGCCTTTAGTCCTTGGGCCAGACTGCCCTCCGTCTGAGTATACTCGTAGATCGTCAGTACCCCCTGACGATGTACAGAATGACCATACGTACACTGCACCTGATTATGGACTAACAGCAGAAGATGAAACATATAAGAATGATGCTTTACGACTTCTTTCTTTTATTAATTGGGATGTAAGAATATTATTTGTATTATTTGTTAAAATTCTTATCTAGGAGCTTCCTGACCCTATGATGACATTCTGACCCAAAGTGACTGAGTTAGTTTTATATCAAGACATTCTAAGTACTATCTGTATGTAAAAAAAATAAGATTATATATTAGTTATTGATGCAGAAGTATTTATCTACATGTCATAGAGTTGACATTTTGCAGTAAGTAAATAAAAATAAAATAAGTACTTGGGTACCTGGGTATGAAATAACTATGACGTGATTGTAATGTAATTTTTCACAACACCAAGGAATACCCAATTATAGCCTTCATAAATATTATTTACTATTAGATTAGTTAAGTAATAGTAAGTGTAGTGAACATTAGTCATTGTACAGACACCAGCAGGTCAAGCTATCCAAAACTGTCAAAATTTCCCAATTGAACATGAACCTTATTACATCGTATGAAAGTTGAAAATCTATCAAAGAAATTAGACAGATTGGGGTGCTGGCCTCTGTACCTATGGTTAATATGATAGTTGAAACTGTATAAAGAACAAATAACTTAGCTAGACAACAGTGTAACTAGTGTATTTGTTTCAACAGCTAAAAATGTGTTCACTGCTTTTATTTTTATTCTCTTTTTTTTTAATTGATATTACTCCTACTATATTTACTCCTATATTTTGGTATCGTAAATAATTTGTAGATGATCATAAAACACCATAAATATAATAATCAAAATCATCACAGTATCGTGGTTTATATCATCACTGTTGTTAAGTTGAAAATTGCTCAACAATATTATTTTTATTTATGAAACTATTTTCTTGAAAGGGAAGCCTTATCAACTGATAGTGAAAATTTTTGAAGTATTCTTTATCAAATTGTTTTTTATTATGCTCTTGGGGGTATTACTATTATTGTTTATTACATTCTTATCTTGAATCCCTGAAGCAGCCAAGAAGCCTAATTTACAGTTACATCCATCTGGATGTAACTGAATGTTGGATAACCATCTGGTTATCCAACTGTAAATAAAACATTATTGTATCAGAGTAGAATAGATATTTTAAAGCCAGTTTTCCAAGAAATATTGTTAATGTTATATTTTGAGTTTAGTTGTGTACCATTGGTGTTACACGCAATGATCTCATTTTCCCCAATCCAGTGGGAATTTTCATCTAAGTGTCATACATAATTGGAACTCCTCTGCAAAATTTCATTATGTATACCCACCACTTTAAGCCATTAATCATCAGTAATTCAGTTAGTTTTACCTTTTAGCTAGTAGATTTTTAGCAGATAGACTTTGATGGGATGTTATTTCTGTATAGGACACATCAGTATCCCGCCAGGCACTAGTAAATGCTGGATTCTACCACGCTGGTAGAGGTTGTCTGCGCTGTGCCTGGTGTGGTGGAGAATTGGCTCCCAACAATCACTTTAGCTCAGTTACACCACTTGGGGTACACCGAATGTAAGAAACAATTATGTATTTATTAATTATTAGTATTACACAATGTTTTCATTATGTTGCATGCATTTTATTGCTGTAACTATCTATGTATCAGCTCATTAATCATTATGAATGAATTTATGATTATTTGCCAAGTATAATCTATTTATGAATGACTATAAAAAACTTAAGAAATTCTCTAGTTTATCAATAGTCATACTTCATACTGATGGAAACGTATAAGTTATTTGAAATAAAAATAGATGTACAAGAACATATCTAATTGATGCTTCAATCAAACAGGCAGTCAGATTTGGTTCTCTGACTCGATTCCTAAGCCAACATGAGTTGCTGGTATCCATCTACCCATCTACAAATCACTGACGCATACTGGCTTATTCATTTTAGTTGCTGTGAATATTGATGTACATACTGAACATTTATCTGGATATGTCTAGATTACATAGATAACAGAACGGTTTTGTTTGTCGTGCAGGTATTTCCCTCGATGCCAGCACGCAGCAGGTCTGGAGGCAGCTCAGCAGGCCCAGGCCGGCAACATTTCCACTACCTCGTCACCATCGCTGTCACCATCGCCCCCGAACGATACTCCACGAGCGCAAACGCCACCCGAAAATTTAAATAATCAACCTCAGTCGTATGTATTTACATATTTGCTGCATGTCTATTAATGGCTTAATCACATAAATACCCACATACTAGAGCCCTGTGGTTACCATACAACTCAATTCATATCTGCTTACCTTTTGAACAATCACTTCTAGCATCTGTCAATATCAAATAGCAAATCATGGTAAACATTTTTTACTGTGAAATCATACTACTGCTGCTGTCCACATTTTACATAGTTCATCGTCACCAGAGCTGTCTACGAGGTATGACCAATATGTTTTGATTTCGATAGATTCAGTAGATTCGAAGCTAGGCTTCTTTCCCGATCCATCATTTAGCATTCTTGGCATCATTTTTCTATTGGACACCGTAATCCGCATCACAACATTTGCGGTCAAACGTGAAACACGTCATGGTACGCGACCTTATTAGATCGAATTAGTCGAATCCCCGTGAATCCCGAAATTATTCCACAGTAGTCGTGACTTGTAGTCTACATGTAAATACGTAAAACTCATGAAATGCAGTCTTTTGTGAGCCAAGACACCCTGATATTAAAAAAAAACCTATCAAAAGAGATCATATCCTAGCGGAAATGCCAACTCCTTACAGATAGATAGATAGGTATTTATTTCTTAAATATATCTTATTATAGACATTTTTACAATTAGATTTTTTTCCATACTGTATGATCTAGGTAGGAAGGTAACTGACGATTTCTGAGAAGAAACTTGATTTAGTGTTACGAAATGCTTTAGAACCTTTGAGTTAGTAAGGGTAAATGTAATAAATATTCACCGAGGTCGGTTGAAGTTTGTCTCCACCTTTGTAGAAATTAGAAATGTCATTATACAGTATCCACTGAGAATTAGAGCAGGTTTGATAAGAACGAGACAATATTAAATAACCGAGACGTGACAAAATGTGACAATGCGCACAACTGTTATGTATGAACAACAAACAGAAAGGAAAACAAAACAAAGAGATCAGATTACCGCTGTAAGTATCTAATGCTGACAACTCTAACGTAACAATAGGTAGTGGTGGTAAAGGGGTTCAATGATCTGCAACAGTAGAATTTAGGTACCTACCCGATGATTACAACGGTAATGATTAACCTGATGTACCACGTCGGCCAAAGGGTTGTGTTTCGGCTTATTTGTATCAAAATGCGTCCTAGTGCGTCCAAGCAAACCATTCTAGACACAATAACCGAACCATTTCCTATTGCCTTTTCGACTCTCTTTAATGCGTAAATATCGTATCCGTATAATAGTTTTAAAATCCAACAAAAATCTATTTACATTGAAACCTTGGTCATAAGTCGCTTCCGAATAATTGGTTACTTACATTGCCACTTAGTCATTTCACAATAGAATAACAAAATAAGTACTTCCCGATCGCATAATTAGTAGTCGGTAAGGTCTCTACAGAAGCGGTCGCCACCGTTCGCGGTAAATTAAAGCAGTATTCCTTTTTCAACGTGAATATTATTATTTTTTGTTACAATAGACCGCTTTTTATCGGTTAAGAATTATGAAATTGGTGCATTCATTCGCGTTGAATAATGGATTTCATTTTATAAATTGTAAATTAAAATCTGTTAATCCAGGATTATAGTAAATAACCAATGAATGGCAGTGAATTGTCGTTGTACTTCTTCAATTTCGAAGCATCATAGTTTGTACCAATTGAGACACTGATAAAATTATAAGCAGTTTCTGAAGTGACGTCACGTATTGATTGCCAATTGTTCGAGGAAAACTGTTATTGGAAGTCTTATCATCTTCATAACTCTAATCAATGATCCGAGTTCGGTGAATTATTATCATATTATGTACTTGTGAAAGCTTTATTATGAACAACAATGAAAGGTTATTAAAACAAAAAGAAAATAGGTATATTATTAAACTGTAATTCGCATGGCAAATAAAGGTCCTCCTAGTGTTGAATATCTTTACCATTACCACAGACCACAGAAAAAGTAATAGTTCTTCTCACAGAACGGCCCCTTTCTAACTAGATGTCCCACCGCTCTCTGCCTTCCGTTGTAGGGTGCTTTTTCTTTCTAAAACAAGACATACTTATTCATAATTATAATCATTTTCGATATGTCGAATCGGTCTAGATGCATCGACTTGTCATTAAAGTAGCAATTATCTTGATCACTAAAGTCTACTCGTCTGGTATCCCAGATCCGGTGCGGCTCATAACGAGCGCGTACTAAGCCAGGGAGGAACATGGCGCAATCTGGGCGTAGTGGGAGGAGGGGCCCGCCACCCACAGTACGCCTCATTAGCAGCCCGTCTATCCAGCTTCGAACGATGGCCATCCGACAGGCAGCAGGCACCGCGAGCTCTCGCCGAAGCTGGCTTCTTCCACACCGGAACCGATGACCAGGTATTTGAAAACTCAGAAAAACATGTCAAAGCCCTTGAGAAGTTTGTGGATTGAAAAAAATGAAGTGTTTAAAATCTTTTGTTGTACATAAAAATAGAATATGTCAATGACATTGAAGCTTCCTTCCGCCAATCTATTTATTGGGAATATTGATTTAGTGCGGTAGAGTCATGTTAGCACGATACTTTAATGGAAGTTAGCTAATTGACTTTATGGTCATACTCCCAAAAAAGGTTTTGTTATGTGTTTGAACAGCGAAGAGTGTTGCTACAAGTCCCGTTCTCGCACTACGCGAATTGGGTAACCAATCGCAATCGAAACGTCATCAATCATAGTGCATTTAGCGTTTTTTTAGTTTGTTATATTAGATGGATTTCAGTAAATTGCAGTGCCAGCTGAATTAACTGTGTCTGATCAAAGAACCACATTTATAGGTGCGTTGTTTCTACTGTGATGGCGGGCTGGGCAAGTGGGAGGCTGGTGACACGCCGTGGTCGGAGCATGCGCACTGGTTCCCTCACTGCGGCTACGTGGTACTCATCAAAGGCCAGGACTATGTCGACAACTGTCGCAAGCGCGCCTCAGTACAACGTACTACAAACGTAAGTACTCTACACGACACAATTACGTCATTTAAAAGTACTTAGTAGTATGAAATTGGATTATGCCGATGCCGATTATGATTTATGGAATCTTTCGGTTTTATAGTATTTTAGGTTTTGCATGCATTATTATTGATGTAAGTTATAGGATAGTACTATCGTGTATTGTCGATATATAATATTAATTTTGGATAATGCCTTCCGAAAACTCAAATATATATCTATTTCATTATACCCACACCCAGTTCAGCCTTATGCCTAAGTACTATAGTTATCTTTCAGTTGTTTGTTACCTATATATCTATCCTACGCCGCCACTGTGCCCTCACGTAGCTTGAAAGTCTTAACACACTAGTTTCATATTCTAATTTTTTATACTCAAAATATCGAAAGACTTCACCAACAATTTCTTTTCAATGCGACTGCGTCAACTCAGCCACAGGTAGAGATCAATAAGTAAAAGATTGTGTTGACGTTTCAGTTAACTGACGGAGCTCGCAGTACAAGACGACGAAATGGCGACAACTTTCCTATTACAGAAAGTCAGGTAAAAATACGTACTATGATTGTAATTTAATTTCTAATCGGTGTCCTATGTTAAAAATCCTTCTTCAAAATTTATAGAACGTTTTGTAGTCACTTCCCAGATAGCACTTCTTAAAATAAATTAATTGAGCTTTGAATTTTACATTTCAGGTAGAGGAATGCATGGAAAGTACAATGGCTGCAGCGGCATTAGGAGCGGGGCTAGACGCGGCCCGCGTTCGACGAGCGATATTGAATAGGTTACGAACTGTCGGTACGTATAATAACGATTAATATAATCTATGTACTATATTAACGTATTAATATGATGTAGAAGCAGTGATAGCCTAGTGATACCACCATTGGACTGCCAAGTCGAAGGTCTCGAGTTCGAATGTAACCCTCTGACTTTTCGATATCGCATTTTATTAATTAATTATCACTCACTTAAACGGTGAAGGAAAACATCGTGAGGAAACCTGCATGCCTTAGAGGCTTTTCTCGGTGTGTGAAGTCTGCCAACCCGCACTAGGCCAGAGCGGTGGACTAACACAGACAGAGTGGTATAGCCTTATCCCTCTTATTCTGAGAGGAGACTCGTGCCCAGCAATGGGACAGTATATGGGTCGATGATGAATATTATGATGAATTGATGATACATCCTTTCGTATAGTACAAGATTTTTTTACTAATGCTGTGTATAAAAATCCCATTCACACACAAAATACGGAACATACATGAGCAACGCTAGAACCATATGAAACTCGACATCGTGTATATTTAAAAAAAAAAACAATACAACTTTTGTGCTAACGGTGCTCATCTGTTGTTCTATATTTTATGATTAACTTAGATTAACTTATTATTGCTTGCCTCGAGACTATGTAACTAGTTACTAAGGGAAGAAAAGAGGCGACAACAAGGTTTTTTAACTGGCCTCAATTTTTGTAAGATACCATAATTATGTTTTAGACATAACAACAATTTTTGCGGTGGCTTAGCGGTCATAGCGTCTGGTGTACCTAACCAGAAGACGCAGGTTCGAATCCTGCCCGCGGTCGAATTTTTCCTCCGCTAAATAACTTTCTATATAATAGACTTAGCAAGCTTAAGTGGCAATGGGCGAGGCACATAGCTCGTAGAACTGATGGCCGCTGGGGCAAAAAGGCTCTCGAGTGGAGACCACGCACCGGAAAGCGCAGCGTGGGACGGCCTCCAACGAGATGGACGGACGACCTGGTAAAGGTCGCTGGAAGTCGTTGGATGCAGACGGCTTGTAACCGGTCCTTGTGGAAGTCTATGGGGGAGGCCTTTGTTCAACAGTGGACTTCCTGTGGCTGATATGATGATGATGATGAAATAACTTTAAAATATTAGCATGAAAATGGCAAAAAATACAAAAAGATATTTTTTTTACTTAGTGTAAAGCAATATCACACTTGCCCATTGATACTGTTACATATTTTATAACATTTTTTAAACAATGTTTGCAGGCACTCCGTTCACATCATCAGAAGCGCTGATCGACGCAGTGTTAGATGATCAATTAAATGAGGAGCCTTGGTCAATGACTCCTCAAAGTCGACTCGCCCGAGACATACTGTCTGAAACCTTCCGAGAGTTCGCGCCAAGAGCTGGGTAACTAACACAGAATAGATAGCTATTTGTTGGAGAGTCTATTAAGAAACTAATCCTAACGAATAAATAAATATAGTATACAATTGTTTCGTTGTCATTTCAGAATTCCCCCTCCCCATGTCGCTTTACTGACTCGAGGATACGGCAGCGATCGTGGCAGCAGCCCCACAAGGTCGATGACACCCGATGATGATGAAGAAAATGATAATGACGATGAAGATCCTGACAATGATGATGAAAGAAATGAAAATGTTAGTGGACAACGCGATGATTATTCGTATCGCAGCGATGAAACAAGCGAGGCCAGTAGACGTTCACCCAACAGAGAGACTGATAATAGTAATACAGCAACTAGTAAACTACAAACTGAAGTGAAGAGTGGAAATACAGAAGACGGACCCAAGACAGAGGAAAAGAAGTTGTCGCTTGAAGAAGAAAACAGACAGTTGAAAGAGGCTAGATTGTGCAAAGTGTGCATGGATTGTGAGGTAAGAGTTGTTTAATCCAGCTAAAACGTTTTACACTAAATTATTTGAATTTATCTTTCGCCTAATTATGTTGTGAATTCATTACTATTATGGTTTTGAAAAAAGAATGAAGCACTATTCTACTGATGTGTAGGTGAGCGTGGTGTTCCTACCGTGCGGGCACTTGGTGTCGTGCGCTCGATGCGGCGCCGCACTGGGAGCGTGCCCGCTGTGCCGCGCCAACGTGCGGGCGCTGGTGCGGGCCTACCTCGCCTGACCCACCCACTGCAAGGTACACTACACACATAGCCAGGTACACAACACACTGCCAAGTACACTACACACACTGCCAGGTACATTACACTAGGACTGTTGATAAAATAAGTATCGATATATCGATAATATTATTTAGAAATATCGATATTTATTAGTATTATTTTTTTGAACGATATATCGATATTTCGATAATGAAATGTAGATATCGAAGGTCGATATTTTTTTTAAATAAATTTATATATTAATTTCTTTTTCTTAAATTATTTAATCTACAAAATCATCGTAAACTTAATCTACTGTACTTCATTTACACTATATTATGATATTTCTCTATTCCTAGTTTACTTATCTTAAAACGAAATGTAATTTTGCATAAATATACCTCTGTGGTATAAAAATTACTATAATGTATGATATGGAGTATATACTTTACTTACAGTTATTGTTTATTGTCACCTATTTACTCCTATTATCTATCTACCTCTGTTATGAAAAAATACTGTTTTATTGTAATGTAGCAGTAAAAGCAGTGTTTATTCATATTAATTTAATTAATATCTAGTTAGATAGAAATAGTTGTGCCAAAATATGTCTTCTTGGACCAATACTTCCATTGTTTGGACGTATTTAAAAAAAGTTGATACAAGAAGTGTTTCCTGCCACTTATGCGGGAAAAATTATAAAAACAACGGAAATACAACTAATTTAGCAACCCACTTAAAAAGCAAACATCATCATGCAATTTAGGACTGTGGATAAAATATCGATATTTTTTTTCGATACTTATATCAAACTCCGATATTGATATATTTAAAAATATCGCTATATCGAAAATCAGATATTTTAAAAAATATCAACAGCCCTATATTACACACACTGCCAGGTACACAATATACACTGCCAGGTATACAACATACTGCCAGGTACATTACACACACTGCCAGGTACACTACACACACTGCCAGGTACATTACACACACTGCCAGGTACACAACATACACTGCCAGGTATACAACATACTGCCAGGTACATTACACACACTGCCAGGTACACTACACACACTGCCAAGTACACTACACACACTGCCAGGTACACAACACACTGCCAGGTACACAACACACTGCCAGGTACATTACACACACTGCCAGGTACACAGCATACACTGCCAGGTATACAACATACTGCCAGGTACATTACACACACTGCCAGGTACACTACACACACTGCCAGGTACACAACACACACTGCCAGGTACACAACACACTGACAAGTACACAACACACTGCCAGGTACACAACACACTGCCAGGTACATTACACACACTGCCAGGTACACAACACACTGCCAGGTACACAACACACTGCCAGGTACACTACACACACTGCCAGGTACACAACACACTGCCAGGTACACAACACAATGCCAGGTACATTACACACACTGCCAGGTACACGACACACTGCCAGGTACACAACACACTGCCAGGTACATTACACACACTGCCAGGTACACAACATACACTGCCAGGTACATTACACATACTGCCAGGTACACTACACACACTGCCAGGTACACAACACACTGACAGGTACACAACACACTGCCAGGTACATTACACACACTGCCAGGTACACAACACACTGCCAGGTACACAACACACTGCCAGGTACACTACACACACTGACAGGTACACAACACACTGCCAGGTACACAACTCACTGCCAGGTACATTACACACACTGCCAGGTACACAACACACTGCCAGGTACACTACACACACTGCCAGGTACACAACACACTGCCAGGTACATTACACACTGCCAGGTACACTACACACACTGCCAGGTACACAACACACTGCCAGGTACATTACACACACTGCCAGGTACACTACACACACTGCCAGGTACACAACACACTGCCAGGTACATTACACACACTGCCAGGTACACACAGGGTAAGGCTGCGTACATATTAAAAAAAAAATTTTTTTCTCCCGTATCATGGCTGCGAGAACAAATATCACAAACACCTAGGCCAGGAATAACTAACTATCGGAAGACCAAAGTGGAGCAGAAGCCAATTGCTCAGCTGCTGCGCGTAACGTACCGTCATATTAATATGACAGTGCAAGCATTGGAAGGGTTATATGTATAAACATTCATAGTTATACACGCTATAAAAACTTAGTAGTAACTACAGTTCAATTTTTTGTTTGTTCTCTTTCAGATCAAAGAAGGTGCAATCGGACCACGGTACTACATACTCTCTTTCAACTATTATTGAATACACATTAGCTGCGGACTTTAAGCTCATAACTGATGCATCGAATAGACTCTATTCGCATGTAAATAATATATCTATTAATTTTTATATTGGGTCTAGTGGTAGTCCATCAATGAAATAATGAAAAACAAAAAAAAAACAAAAAAAACGTAGAAATCTACATTATTTGACGCATACTATGTAACTAAAACTAAAATACCCGTGACTAAGGATACTCAAATCATGAATTTAATATATTTTTTAATTTGATAAGTTTTAAAGTTTCTTTAGGCCTGTCTATTAATCATTTAGAAATTACCCCTTACCCTAAACATACATTATGTGTCTTTAAATTTGAACTTCTAAAATCTTTAATCTCTAATGCCGTCTCATTTTATTGACATTAATTTTAACAGTAATTATGTTTTAGTGTAAAGATAATAGAAGACTTTACTGTTCTGGAATGAAACCCTAACCTGTAATTACAAAAGATATTCTGAAAAAAAAAAAGTTTTAAAATATCAATAAAATGTCATAAAGGCTAATAAAATTGATAACTTGATATAAGAGACGTATGAGAAAATCATAGTTATATTTTTAGTCTGAGTTTAACTTAGAATTGGTTTAAATCATCTTGTAATGAGGCCGTTAGAGTTGAACGATAGCTAAAACTGCTGCAATATGTAACAGTGTTCACTGAAAGCAATACACTTTAGCCGATAATTTAGGTGTTATTTGATTGTCAAGTAAATCAAACGCGGTGTAAATTTGGACTGCATTTTTAGTCTTGTTCACAGTCACGCGAATCATAGTGATGATTCTTGTAAAATATAATCAATACCAGTGAATAATTTAAATAATAATCCCCAAAAAAAGCATTAGCGCTTAAATTGTAACGATGTAAAACAATAAATTAAAATTAAATTTTAATTGTTATTAATCATATTTGCAAAACCATTTTAGTATCAAAATCGTAGTGTAACTACACATTTACTTTGTTATTTAAGAAAAATTGGGAGATAATGGAAAAAGGATCTTTGAATTCTGTCAAGTTAACGTAGAAATACAATAATTATTATTAAGTATTTTTTCTGCATCGCTATGATTTAAACTGGTTTTTATCATTATTTTCCACTACGAAGCGTCGCTATCACCCCCTACTAGTCCAGTTGGTGTCCATCCATGTGTTCCGGAAAGCAGGAATCATACCCGGAAAGGTGTGAATTATTGGCAGTTCAATTTAATGATTGTAAGAGAAAATATTACGCTTTTTAGCAGCGTTGCCCCAATTATTGTGAATGCAATTCTTATTTTAGGTATAAATCGAACTAATAAAAAATGGATTTATAGAACAAATGCCTAATGCATCTTTTGCCATCTGGCTCGCTTAGTACTGTACAGTCCTAGAGAGAGCACGAGATCTTTAGGATGATTTTTGTATAATGTGTAAAAAAAGTAGCTTTCAAACCTTTTATATTGTTGGTGTTAGGGACTCGGCTCAATAAACATTGCTACTTTTGCCAGACCTATGATTCAATGTACAGTCACGAGCATAAAATAATGTACTTATACACTTACTAAAATTCTAAAATGATTTTTAATGAAATGACGATTGTAATAACATTGGTTCGAAAATACTATGTACGTAACACCGTATCATTTCACATAGCTTTTAAATTTTGCGGAGTGTATAAATATTTTTATGCTCCTGAATGTACCTAACATTTACTGGGCGGAGCCTTAAAACTATTATCCGGAAAAAAATATTCTGAACTACATTCATGAAATATAATATGTTATTTACATATAGAATAATTTATTTATTTATTTTCCATGTGTATACTTTGTAGGCTGTGGTTTAAAAGAGAAGGCTGATGATTAATTGTCATACTGTAATTAGCGTTTTGCCTTCTCGACGTAAAATTTAATGGATAGGCGTTATTTTTCGTGATATAGGTAATTAGATCTGATAATACATACAACAATTTATGACTTGCCTTATACCAACGAAAAAGAGAAGGGTATGCTTTTTATTGAATGGAAAAGATAGTGCTATGCGGTTATACCATGTGCCTATTACATGGAACCTAAACATATCGTATACATCTGCCTAACCCTTCGGAGAATACAGGTGTGACGGTATGTTATGTGCAAGCGTTTTTGGTATGATGCAAGTCACTAAAATGGTGCCTAGAGAACGTCGATGACATGAATGAGTTATGTATGTGCATGAGACCAACGTTTGTCATGCGTGAGCGTGGCGTCGGCGCTTGGGTGCTTGATATATTGTGTGTGCCCCTAACGGTTGAAGTAAGAACTACGGCCTTTGAAACACTAGCATATAAAATAAAGTGTAAGCGCCATTCATTATAGTTATATTTTACGTCAAATAAGTAATTAATGATATTGTTACGTTGTACGTAGGATAGTTTGTAAAGCAGTGTCATTTTTAATATCATGATACATACGAATATAATGGTTTGAAACCTTACTGATGTTATAATTTCCATAAAATACTATATTGGTCCATCAATTATGAAAAATTTGCTTTAATAGCATATTCTAAACTGAATACCACTACACCAACCTAACAAGAAATTTAGTACTATTTTTATAAACACCATCATTTCAAATACCTAAATACCAGATGCTCGAATAATGAGAGCGGATACGGTTCAAGCCGGATCAGTCTTTGTTTTGTTAGATCAAAGGCGTGTTTTTTTGGAATAAAGGTGAAGTGCGTGTTAAGAAGTTCGCTATGCATGATCCGGCGCCGCGGCGGGCGTCTGGCCGGGAATAGCGCGACCGCCGCGCACAGAAATAGCGCAGACGACGCCAAGCGACGACACGACGCATTTGGAACAATATTAATATGCGAAAGTCGCGCACCTTCACAGCAAACGCTGAACGCGATGATTCACGGGAGAGCTACGCCGAATCCTGTTGGTTCATAAGCTTGAACTAAGCTATGTGTACCTATATCTAATGATTATTACATTCTTGACAAATTAAAGAATGATCAGTAACATAATTATTCTCCACCAGTGGTGGTGTGGTGGGCCAAAGTGGAAGAATTTTAAGGTTATTAATGTTCTTAAGTATAACCTCCAGGAAAACAACACACTAAAATGTGTCTTATTAATACTTAGGTAGGTTGGCGATTGTACAACTCAAGTATTCATGTTTATGGTGAGTATGATGACTCACAACAAATATTATATAAAACTGTACAGTGTTTGTAATAAATGATAAATCATGTTTTATTTTTAGGGTTCTGTTGATAACTTATCAAACGCTGTTCCAAATAAATAATTGTTAATTAATGAAATCATGAACATAAAAATTCATAAAAATGGTGAGATCAACTTATTTAAAATTTGAACTTATTTCAAATTTGTGTTTTCGAATCATGTGAGCTAATTGAAATGAAATTATTGAGCTGTATCTAGAAATTTTTCATTTGCAGCCTTATAAGCCAAACATAATCCAAATCATAATTCAATCAAAATTACAAAAATAACGATGGAGTGAGCATATTATCTAGATCTACTATTTTCCCGACAAGCGTATCTACACAAGGCAACGACTTTATTGTTGATGAGACAAAGTCGCACCTTGGCGATGACTGGTGTAGGTAAGTTACATAAAACGTTCTTTCTTATTGATCAAAAGTACTACACAAGGTTCGACTTTAGAAACTCCTGCAGTATACTAAAGAGGTTGAGTAACTAGTTGCATAGCAAATGGTTTAACCTAACCTGTTGACTCAACATTTCGCAGAAGGACATTATGTACATACTGTACCTACATAAATGATTTCCTTTTGAGCTTCGACCAGGAAAACATTATCGTCGTCTGGCCCCGTTATTCTAGTCGGTTAATATTATACGTATACCTAATTATAACTATTAATAAACTATAATTTCATGTTAATATAATAGGTACTTCTATTCCTAGTCGGTTTCTTTTCGTCTGTAGGTTTAATGCCGTTATAGTCGTGGATCAAACGCCATAAATCATAGGAATCATCCTAAGATAAGAATCCGACCTCAACTGCAATTTATTCTCAAAATTAAACTGTGCTTCCAGACTTGAACTACACGCAATAGCAATAAACATAATTATTTCCAGTCATTCAAAAACAGATGTCGCTGTTTGTTATATGTTTAAACTGCACAGATTTTAAACGTATGTATGTACATACCTAGTTAAGTACAGTGATGTTAGCGAATGAGTCAGCGTGAAGGTGGAATTAATTAACGATAGTTGTCGGTGCATAGACGCAACGTCCTTGCAAGGCTGCTGCGCTGGCGATCACGTGCCGTGCCCGTGCGCCTGCGCCCCGAACCGCTGTGCACATTCGCCTCTCGCCCTCTCGCGCGTATAACCTGAATTAATTGTTTCAACAAGGTCTTCTTGGCTGTGGTTCGAAAAGAATAACCATGTTTTCCTGTACAATTCTAACTTCGACAAAAACGAAAACAAATTGATCGCGGGTATTTTCTAATATTGGGTTATTATACCTTCAAAGACATTTGTTCGTAAGCGATCAGCTACAGCATTATTTTCCTGTTTCTCACTTTACATTTATGTCGCTTTAAGATTTTTACAAAACGTGATTATTTATTGTTCACATTATCTGCTTTCATATAGCCCTTACCCTCCGTTTTATGTATCAGCGAAAGATACCCATACAGGTAGTTGAGAACTTGATCTTCCAATTCCGAGAGTTTTTTTTTACTTGTTTCCATTTGCTACATCACCATCATTTATGCCTATGTAGGTATACTCGTCCACTGCTGTGACTGCTTTGTCACGTGGACCTCTCGCTGGCAGGAGGGTAAGCGAGCCAGAGCAAGGACGTCTGGGATATTATGTAGTACGCAGTACATGCACAGTGGGATATGTAGTGTATGACGCGGTCAGTCAAGTTCCAAGATTGCAATAAAATCAAATTTAAGCTGAAACAAGAAAGACAGATTTTTCCATAATGTATTGTCGGTCAGTATGAGGTTTCTGTTTTCCCTTGATCTTAGTTTACAATTATACAGGAGACGTGGGCGCGTAGCGAATCGCCGGCGCCGGCGCCACCATAACATTTTGAATTTTATTAAAAAGGGAACTAAACAGTTTATGAGAATGACTTGTAGGGCGGCTATGAATTAGTGTGACATCACCATAACTTGCTTTAAAATTTATAAGCAAATACTAGTTTTAAGAGGTTATTTGTTGTTTGTTGTATTCATAAAGCCCTCCTACATAATTATACGAAGTGTTACCAGTGATACGTAGTACGCCCACGTGTTAACAAATTCGGAAAATGTAGGTATTTGTTAGATTAGATTAGTGGTTTATGCAACCTCCCATACCTATTACATTCTAGAACCCGTTAAAATCTTCACAATCAATTGCGATATTGTAGCAATAGACTGGAAGTAGAGGCTCCATCTGTCTTGTAGAATTTAAGTTGAAAAGGCGTGGGCGCCACTGGCGCGCTATGAGTCATAGGCACTCCTTCCTTGGCCTACCCGCCTTAAGCAGCGACCCACTCGCATTACTGTATACCTTTAGTATATCTTTAGTTACACCAAACTGAGCTTTATGTACAAAACAGTTTCTCACGTACATCATGATACTATATAAAAAGTATTCAGCTCCACGATTCTCGTTATGTAGACTTCTAGTTTATTATTTGTTTTTATTATCGTTAAGCGGATTTAGAACGTATGTACCTAGATACGATATAAAACAAATCGACCTTGTCTAGGTACTAGAGACTTCGTTGTCAATCCAATTGATTCTAATAATTGTGGCAATAAAATAGAACAAAAGAAACCAATGTGGGCCAGAGCAATTGACCTCATGCTGCCGTGACCCGAATGAGACTATTAGACCGACGAATCACGCGAGTTCACTAAATATTTGGAACGTCGGCTACTCCAGTTGATCAAACAGTGTCCCACGACATTATGACCCGTGTAGGTTTCACAAATACATCGTTTATTGCAATGAACGCGCTAGCCATGATCGCTTTATTAGCATTAACAATTAGAGTGACTGGCTAATAAGAACTTGGTGACGTTTTATCATCAATAACATCAGTTATGAAAAACAATGGAAGATTTATAGATACAGTCAACAAAAGAGATTGGTCTACAGGTAGCGAACGAAATCTGCCTCTTTACACAAATTCTGATTGAAATAATTACCCGTCAAAGAGTTTGTTGTGTAGCAGCTTACAATACCTGCGTTTTGACACATATTGCGTGATCAGTATTACAGAATCTTTAACAAAACACAGATGTTTAATTAGCTGCCTGTATACTTAACTCTTATCGACCGTACCTTATTTTTTTTTTTCGGGTGGGGAAATGCGCCTTATGCATGCCGCCCCGGGGACGCGGTACGGTTATGTCGGGCTCTCCGGCCAGGTGGCCAGCATACCGGCTAAAACCACCACCACTCTCCCACCTTCCGCATAGTGGTGGGATCGTCGTACGCTGGACGTACGTCTGTTGGATCCTCCACGAGGGCCAAGTGCAATGGGCGACCGACGGCCCCGATTCCGCCGCCCAAGGCCCTCTTTACGGCGGGACAGATGATCGTGGCCCCGCCGTCCACACTTCGGCCGCAGAGGGTAGGGAGAGCGGCGCATCGCAATACCGACACTCCTCTCCCCCTGCGGCCCCACCGTGTCCACAGTCCTGCGGCTGCGACCCCGCCGAGGCCGCGGAAGGCAGGGAGAGCGGCGCACCGTGATACCGGCATTCCTCTCCGGCCGCGGCCCCGTAAACCTCCAGCCGCAGTGTCGCCCATACAACACCGCGGCCCGCCTCAGTTGCGGTGCCTCCCATACGACACCGCAACCTACATTGGCCGCTCCAATGCAGGCTTCGGTCCAAGCCCGCAGGAGCAGCCCCTCTCTGGGGTTCTACTTCGCTTCACCGTGGGCCATTAATCCACGGTTACTAAGCCCCCCCGCCGCGGCAAGGCGAGAACCCCTTGTAAACAATTAAATGTCTAAACATTTTGTTAAAATTTTTAGAGGTGCTTTGTATCAAAATTATTCGACTCCACGATTGCCCTGCGACTAAAATTTCTACCACCAGATCAGAACGATTGGTAGCAGTACCTAGTAGGTATAGTAGAAAGGTACCTACCTTTTTTGGTGTGCAGAAAATCCTCATGATCATCTGCCACCTGGGGAGGTGGTAGCATATGTTGGACTCGTACCAACTCAAAACCGCAGTTGCCTTCCCTTGCCATATGGTCATGGCCACAGGATTCGTGTCATTCACCACGACCATAACTGTATAAGTAGGTACCTACCTTTATTTTTGTTAAAGGCCAACATGGTAAATTCGCTTGGAAGGATGAGATTGGAGGAGGTACAAGGGTTTTGAAAATTATATAAACACATACAGACTTACATGCATAACTTAACAGGGTAAATACTCAATATAATAATGCCTGATAGATAACATATCTAGGAAAGTAGGTACCTAGATACTAAGAGGGCTATTCCGATAAATATAATTTTTCTTCGTAACGGGACTGAAGTACTTACTTTTAACAATTTATGAGGACAAGTGTTGAATAAAGGAGAGTGTTCCTCGTCAACTCAGACAATCTAATCAATGTTGTTGAGACGATGCTATCAACACTTGCACTTAGAGCTCGGTACTTGTTTATGTGATAAAGGAAAATAAGGTGTAGAAGGAAGAATCTGTAAAAAAATTTAGGCTGGTGGCAGTCATATTGCAATCTCAGTCTTGGAATGGACGAAATTCAACACACAAAACTGATTCGCGTTCAAGCAGCGGCTGTGGGCACGTGGATAGATTATTATCCCTTTTGGAGGGCAACTTATTGGAAGAGCGCAGGATCTACTTTTTTAACTACAATTTTATACACAATTTTTAATACTATTTAGCATGAAATTAAATGAAAGCCATAGCCACAACAGACCATAGTAACATCGTAACGATATTTAGACTTAAAATTGAACCATTTCTCTTGTCACTAGTACTCACCTAAATTTTGAAGAAAAGGACTGCGTTCCACAGACGTGAGTACGATGACGAGGTGGGCAATCGAAATCTATCCAGTCACATTATTGAGGTGGCACTGGCACGAAAAATAAGGCTGAAGGTTCCTAGATGTTATTTGAACATCGAATTTTCATGTACTGTTTCCTCAATTACCACAATCTTGATTATTGGGAACAGAAAGGCACTTTGGATCGCGGTTGCGATAAATTTGACAAAACATTCCCATCAAAGTCAAAATATTGTGATTAAGTAATTATATTTTATCATAGGTACGTTGTGCCTCCCAGGGATGTGCCTTAATAGGCGGTGCACAGGGGGGTTCTGGGGTGGTCTATTAAGAGGACCCAGTGCCCCCCTCCATGTGCTGATGGTGGCCACCGGGGTGGTTTTAGTGGGTAAGAATCCCACACTCCCCGGTCGAACCCCCGTATACTTGATAGAGCTAGTAGCATAGTAGTTGGCTCTGAGCATGCAGGCGAGACATAAAATAATAGTATTGAGGTATTTTTTCTTGGCAGTACAGTGCGAGTTAGGCAGGCTGACCCGCATATGAACGCTACAGGTTCAAACTGAATGGCACAAACTTATCTACCTACCTGTAACCGCAACTGGGTAGTAAAACTGAGAGCATGAAGATTTAGTACGTAGGCGAGTTCGTTATAAAAGTATCAGAAACGTATCTATGTAGTATACTACGTAGACACCACAGGGTTATTTATAAATAACCCTATAACCTGGTCTAAATTTTAAACCTGTCTGTTCAGAATTGATACCTGGCACATACTTAGATAGATTGTTTTAATTTTTAATAATATTTTTATTCAATGTAGTAGTAAATAATAATACCTAAGAATGACGGTCACGAGTCACGACGCGTAGGAAAAGTAGCTCGAAAATAAATTGTATCGTCTTTACTTTTAAGAAAACGGCGATAGATGTCGCTAGCGTTAACACTGATTCAACCGTATGATGTACATATAGTATCTGTTAACCGCGTAGTTCTAGAGACAGGGCGTACTAAATAGAATTTAGCATCAGCCATCGGCAATTAAAAGTATCTAGCGACTGAAAACAACTGCTTAGATTTAAAAAAATAAAAAGTTAATTATAAACAAAGTAAACAATTTAAAGTAATCACCATAATATGTAATTGTTATGATTGCTTCGATCCCGCAACATTTATTCATTTATTTTATTTCCACTTGCCTCCGAACAATTAATAATATGTATGGTACGGTATATTTCTTGCAACAGAGTTCTCTAGACCACCACTACTTTCACATCATTGAGTCTAAGTCGAGTATAATTTATTATTGTTCGCTTGGCAGCATCTCATGAAGGTGCTGCTTAGAAAACTAAATGAGGATGTCATGCCAAACAGCTTGTTAAATTTAGTAACTACCTATTTAAAACTGGCTCAGTGGGAGATTATTTTCCTTTTTCAACCAGTTAAAATGTCAACAGCAGATCTAAATGGCCAGTGGATAAATAATAATTATGATTAACATTTGAAAATTGATGTGGATCTTCTAAAAAAAAAACAAATTTGAATAGATACCAGAGGTCTAGCTCCCGGTCCCTTCGTCTTCAGCGTCTATCTTATCGTCATGAGCTACACTATAAAATTCATGCCATATTGTAAAAAATAATCAGCAGGTTGAGAAAAATCCTGCACAGGGCCCACCGGATGATTATAATTTGATTCCAGCCGGTACTTACAGCACAAATTTTCTTATAAATTACATTAATTTGGACCTCCAATATGTTACTTTTGTAGAAATAAATACATTATTAATATTTATTTAATCCTCACTCGAGGTAGATCTTTTAATGTCTACATGCTCTTTTTGGGCACTGCTGTGAGTTGTTGTGCTAAAATATGTTCACTGACGTTGCCAAGGGCGTCTGTGGGTGTGTTAATCAAATATTAGGAAAGGACATCCAAAGATGCATTGACATTGCCACGTACTTCGCTTAATTTGTGTACCAATTCCGTGTCAGTTTCGTCTTTCTTGCAAAGGCTGCATACCAGTGTGTCTTTGTCACGTTATACGAGACTATTGTTATGGTTATGAGGGTACATATGCATTCTGCAGCTATCGCCGAGTCACAGTGGGTCACTCGATAACCGCGCCGCCCGCGCTATCGTATGAATACATACAAGTTCCATTTGCTACATGTCATACATTACTTGTAGGTATTGGTAAAGTCCGGTAGGGTCACACTGTTGTGCTATTAAATCATTTTTATTGTAAGAAAGCTGCTGGAACCCAGTTGCCAACATAAAGCTTTATGAGCTACATTTCCCTATCTTTTACAAGTATCTTCATTTCTGGCTGTTAGTATATTTTATGACTATTAATGTGAACATACTTAGTAGTTTTTGCGATATTCAGGTTCATATTCCGTATTGATTCCTATTTAAAAAAATAAGTCATGACTTAAATGACTCACTCCTATCGCTGTTCCAATTCAAAGGTCCTTATATGGTTCAAATGATCGGGAAAGTCTAAACACTCAATGCACTGATGACTTTATAAATCCTATTCTTCTATTTACTTCAATGATAATCTTTTTTTTTATTCTCAATGGATCTGCGTTTGACCTCTACTACCTACTATATTAGCTTTAGCAAACACTGAGGAACCGTTCATAGCCACTTTATCCGCTTGGAAGTTGTCCTTTCCTTTAGTTTCGCTTTCTTGGGCTTCGACCCATATGTTTGGATCTTTATTCTGAAATTACGTACAAGACTCCTGTAAGACGTTTTTGGATCCATAAGCCAAATAATCATCACCAGCTTAATGAGTAGGTAAGAGAATGATAAACTAAAGAATAGGGATAGTAGATGTTTTTTTTTCTTCGTTTTCCAAAGTAACTAAATAATCCTGTATGTTTGTATGCCTTAAAACGCATCACATTATTGTATGACATCAGCCATTGTATTTTAGTTGGAAACTTGGAACAATGTGTAGTGTTCTGCGCACACGCAGTGCCGGGGCAGTCACGCGCTGATTCACAGACACGTACCAACAAGGGATGTACCCACTCCAGCCGTTTATGGATTCGACCCGACATATTGGTAGTCACGGCCCGCTCAACTTCATTAACGTTAATTTCATGGTTTTGTTGGATTATTTTAATATTTTCCAGGCTGCCTTCTTATCAATATTCGTTAATCTGCACAAACTTATGCATGATTAAAATGTTTAATTTCCAATTTCAAATTGCAACATAATTGGCAGCTTTAGGTACCTACCTAAGGACTTCACGCAATAATATAATTTTTCATACGGCAAACGCGGATGTAGTTGTAGATATCAAACATACATAGGTCAACTATAAAGCTATGTTGCTAATCAACGTTCTATTCATTCATTCATTCATTCATTGAATATAACTTTATGATATATGTAGGTACCTACTTACCTTTTCTATAAATGTACATACATTACATGTATTTTAAAATGAGCTTTTATTAGGGATGATTATCAGTCAGAATCTGGCTTGCTTATTTTACAAAAATCTCAAATACTGAAACCGCTCGGTAGGTAAACAATCAATGTACAGAGGCCAGCACATCAAGCTACCATAATCTGTCAAATTTCTTTGATTGATTTTCAACTTTAAGACAAAATGATAAGGTTCATATTCAATTGAGGCTACCAGTCTAACCAGATGCGGCTGGATATCACTATTTTACATGAACCGATTACCATAAGACGTTCGCAACGCAATTTCTGGGTAATACCGATATCCTGGGGATAGACAGTTGTCAGTTTTTTTTAAGCCGAGTCAACCGAGACCTACGGATTTTAAATGCCCTCCGAGGCCGAATCACTTTCAAATCACCAAATGGGGGGTCTCGGTGTATTAAAAACGGTCATCCATCAGACTGACGTCAACAGACTGACCGCGACTGGCTCCGCTTAACTTGGCAGATCGATTGATCAGCTTAGTTATTACTTAGCCACGGGCCTCTAAATGCGTACCGAATTACATGAAAGTGTCAAATATTATGTCCATGAAAATTCGTTTTGGACGAAACATATCGAGAATAAGTTCATCGATGAACGATTATGTCGTCGAAATATTCATAGTCGAATCGTTCTGTCGTTCTGCTTGTCAGATTCGCTTTTTTTTTAAACTACTTGTAGATCTTTCATCTACTTCAGATGCCAACTGTAGTTTTTCTTAAATGATATACTTTCCTTTATGTTTGCGGGCATACATCGCAATTAATTCCAATGTAGAAGGGTGTGTCTATTAGCCATTGAGTTGGGATTCCCCTAAAAATAAGCTAACTATAAACAGGAAGCTGGGAATTTCTCGACGTTGTGCAACACAAATAGATTAATCGAAATATTCCCGTTACTAAAGTAGAATAATAGAGACGCTTAGACATTGTTGTGATTAGGCAGCTAAATTAAGAGTCGTTGCTCGATGATCAAAATACGAAAACATTTCATGAACAAGCACTCAGATGCTAAATTGGAACGAATGGCGCCGGCCAGCCAGCGGTGACGTAATCGGGGTACGTGTCTACTGGGTTTAATCGAAGTGAGCATTTGGCAAGCAACGAACAAGTCGGCCGGTATCGCTTCCGCGCAAACACTGGTGTTGCAAGCACAGTGCTATAATACGCTGCTTTCACTGCACTGTGAAGAACAAACAACGCACACCTACCTCATAATATAGCTGAATATAATTTGCATCTTACAAATGGCGATCGTTGAAAGAATCATTCTCAGAAACATCTGGTTAAAGTGGACGAATGCATTCTGTTGCGAAAAGTTTCTTCTTCCTTGTTTAATTTACCAACAGTTAGTGTTAGTGTTACTTTAGTGTTGCTAAACTAATATTGATTGTTCCTTTAATATCTTCCACTGCTGGGTAAAGCCCTCCTCGCCTTAAGGAAAATTTAAGGCAGATGGAAAATGTTGCAAATTCTATGAAACCTTAACGCTATTCATAGAGTACCTAATAAGTCCAGACGCCAGCAGGTCAAGCTATCCAAAACTGTCCCAATTGAATATGAACGTTATTATTTTGTGTTAAAGTTGAAAATCAATCAAAGAAATTTGACAGATTGTGGTAGCTTGATGTGCTGGCCTCAGTACTTATACCAAATGGAACTATCCTATTATTAACAAACCTATTTTAAAGAGATAAGTTGCCAGAATTTCGTCCGAAAACTAAATCTTCAGAGACTTAATCTTAAGTAAGTAGGTAAGTTCATATCAGAATTTACGCACATACATGGTGATTAAGAATAATCGTGAAGAACAATATCGTCTTTTACTAATAAAAAACACAGCTGACTTCTCAGTACTTACTGCACGTTCATAATAACTTGCTTTATACTCACGTTTGTTGAGTAATTCCAAAGGAATTTTAAAGCTATACAATAAATTGTCTATGATGTTGAATGTTGGACTCACTGGTGAGTGGCGCCAATGACATGGCATATAGGGTTATCAATACCATATTTTTTATAAACATTTTGTACAGTGTTTAAATATAAGGACTGTATGACTAACTCCTGTAGACAAAGCCAATTATTTCGTAAATTACCGAGAATTCTCTAAAGAAGGAAATTCATTAGGTACAAACATGAAGGTGGGTATTTAACTTCGTCTTTTTGTACCATTACGGTGGCAAACAAGCATTAAGCTTACCTGATGGTAAGCGGAAACCGCCTATGGACGTTAAAAACACCAGAGGTTTACCTAACCTCTAGTGTTTAACGAACTCAGCAGCAGAATGCTACATAATCCTGCTGAGTTCAGAAACTTAAAATTTAATTAGGTAGGTAGCTAACGCATAATTTTTGTCAGATTCGGGTGGATTGTTACTTGATTGGGAAAAATAGTCTACAATTTAATGCTTATGTACCCACGTACCTACCTATTGTGGTACGGTTTATAGTCAGGTTGCTTACTGTTCTTGTTCAATCTGCTAGTAATGTTTGCTGATTATAGGTCTAAACCTACATACATTGTAAGTCTTGGATCACCACACGAGACGTCAACTAAGTACGTACTTAATCTACTGTAAGTATACATTATCATGTGGTGTACAAATGTGTCTTTATGCTCTAGCGTCATCAAGTCCCTCAGATATAGGTTATAAAAATTTAATAAACTAGATCTCATCTTTGCCTTAATGTAGTACGAGTATCTGCGTTGTATATTTTTTTTCGTAGAATGACGTAAATACCGGTAATTAGGTATGTTATTTTGCTGCAGGGAAAATCTCCTGAGTTCCTGACATTCAAATTGCTTTTGATTTGCGAAAAAAATATGTATTTGTGATGTCTGATTCTGACCTGACGTTACATTGTAGGTACACTAAAGCGGTATTCTTTGTTTATAATGTTTAAATGTTTCAATAATATTATTGTTTATACAATACCATGATATAGCTACGCAGCGGAAACGCAGATAATCTAAAGGCGATTAGCATTTTATCGTACAAGAAGGTTCCCCTTTAGAAATCCTTTGGTACTAAGATCTGGACTGTCGAACTGATCTATTATGTACTAGCTTAGCTTTTTCATCGTAAGCAAACTGCGAATTTCTGTAAAATTGCTTACCCCGTTAATTTGTCTTACAATTTCTTGTATACTAGTCTGGTTGCTTCATAGGTCCTTTACTATAATAGCAAGTTATGGCTAGAAGAAAAGTCGTGTAAGAAAACAACCGAATATATGCAAGAGAAGTATTCAACTATTACTAGCTTCAAAACTTCAGGCTGATAATAAGTAAGTAGACACCAAATGTTGAAGTTTGCAAATAAATTAATTCAACTAGTTACATGCTTTATAGGTACTTCTTCTTTATAGTTTTTGGGGCGATCGGCGAGCTTTTCAATTAAACTACTTTTTGTTAACGGAAAGATTATATTAATTTTAAATATACGCCTTACACCTATGAGCTAAATCGAGAGTCTGCTTACATCTACGGCACCGAAGGGACACTTAAGCGCACACACACACTTACACAAGCAGAGCACTATAACACAGAAAAGCGTTCCAGCAGCACAGTTCTAGTAAATAGTGCCAGATAAGATTTTTTAAAATCTAACGTTCACCGGAAAGCGAAGAAAATTACTAAAAACTATTGAAATATTGCCAAATCGAGCGCAACCTCAACACATTTGGTCAAAGATCTTTTTAGTTCTTCTAAAACGAATCCGGGTTGCGTATTTTATTTTTCTCCATTTAAGATATCATTACTTCGTGCATTTACTTGCCTTGCATTTACTGACCTTCTGTTGGCCCTTCGCTTTAGAACAAGAGCGCCTTGAGACGAACCACGCGGAAATGCTTGGCTTTGATAAAGACTTACCATAACAATTCACTTTTGTCTTCGTGTGGTATTTTCGAGCTGAATGCTGCCATTATCTTGAAGAGTCAGTTCAATACTGACTCAGATATTGTTAACTGCTACAATATTTTAAAAGAAGGAGGTCATAATGTTTATAGTGATATCTCGTCTTAGTTTGTTAATTTTATTTATTTAAAAATAAAGCTATGCGTCAATTCTCAAAACATGTATGAGGAATAGGTCAAGTTTCGATTATTATTTTATTGAGCATCTTTAAAAATACTTATTCATTTAATAAATACTTTCGGAAAACAATTGAAATAAATGCATTAGCTCTTCTTAAGATGTTTCTTATTGGTTGACGCAGAGCTGGTTAACACAAAGACTTAGCGGAGTGTCATGACAGGGATGAATGATTCCCGCGGAGCCATGAATGGCCCGGTACATAGTCAATGGCGGCGGGACGGGCTAATTGGTACCGCCCCGTGTCGTGGACTCGTGGCGGCGTAATTATCACCGGCTCGCGCACTGTTTTAAATGCCACCTCACGTGATACACGACTGCTGGAACTGGTACGTTATAGTATTAAAGATATGTGTGACGAAACATTTAAGTAGGTAACTACGTGATATAATTATGATCTTTTTATTATAACTTGTGAAATATTCTTTGTATTTTAAGTAATAATGTAACTTTTTTGCCTTTGTAGGAAATTCAAGAAGTAACAACGGGAGCGCTTCGCAGTACTCGTCATGACGTCACGAGGCGAACCTTCGAACCGAAGAGTACCTATATGTAAGTATGTAGGTAACTAGGTTCACCCCTATCTCAATGCGCAGCGTTAGCTTTTGACCTTCCCTCGCTCACCCCTCACTATTGCGTCGCTCTATCGCCTTGTACATATATTTTGCTCTGGCTTGTTATTTTATGTTCTTTATTTGTTACTCATATAAATAGCGCGAATACAACCCTCAGTTGTTACTAGGAAACATTCTTGTTAGGTACCATCCTGCTGAAAAGCCTCTTAAAACACATACTAAACTTCTAGCTATGTAGTCATTGATTGGATACCAGCTGTCTTCGTGTTTTGTAGAAAAATGTATGAAGTTATACTAAAACATTATGTAGGTAATAGGTACTAGGTAAGCAATAATGTTGGACAATATAACGCATAGGTACTTATTACAAACACATGCTCAAATTTACAGCATTATCTGAGCACACAGATTCCTAATCTACGTAAAGCAATTGTGAAAGACAAATATGTAGCCCCATGTTACATTGTTTGGGAAGTAAATATAGAAGTTGCGTACAAATATTCCCGGTAATTTAGAGTTAAGAGTGTGTTTGTTCATCACACTCGTGGGTGGTTAATCCTGGGCCACAGGTGGGCTCAGACTGCAATGGAATGTAGCTTATGTCAGTGGTGGTATATTGTTACGATAACTAAGCTTCAAGTTGGATCACGATCATACATTAGATATAAACATCAACGCCTAATAGTTGAGACAGGCAAAGTTGGCCTTAAGGAGTTTAGGTTGTTGGTCTCTTACCCACAGGCCACAATGTTCCTATTACGTCTGTACAATAATCGAACTTAGTGCTAAGTGCTGGTGGTTTTTGAAGGGGCTGCTTACAAACAAAAACTCATCAAAATCGGTGAATACGTTTGGGCTCTGCAGTATCACAAACAGATCCTTACACTTTCTGTTTTTAATACCTCTTAAATGCAATATTTTTTTTTATTCTTTCTGTACAAAAAAAAAGCGTACACAGGCGGTCTTAATGCCATTAGGCAACTTTTGGGTGATGCAAAGACAAACGAACAATATGTTTTAGGGTTAGATATATGCATAGTTTGGTTAGTTTGACCTCCAACGACAAATTGAACCTATTCGCGAACAGCAACCACTGTTATCCTGTTCCTTAAGCTTGTTGTACTGCAAACGCTATACCCAGCCTGTCACGGTCGTGTCGCGTATCATGGCCGTGACCATAGGGCCAAGGAAGGCAAATTTAAGGCGGAGGTGCCCCCAGAGGAGTAGGCAGGTATGATGGACTGCTAAGTCCATCATACCTGCCTACTCCTCTGGGGGCAGAAGATCCACAAGGATTTATCGCACCCCAAGGCATGTTGCAAATAAAATATAATCCTATAATTACATTATGATAATTACTTATTTTTTTTATGAAATATTTATTCTCTGCATTATTTCCGAAACGAAACTAGGTTGTCGCATTTTGTCACAAGATTGAAATTGACATGTGTCGGAAAAATTGCAAATATGCGCAGTGACTGGTTTTCAACTAATACGAAACGAGCATAGTTGCACGTTTCTCTGTTGTATTTTTCCCTATCAATCGATCGTGTAAAGGGAAAAGTGGGCTCTGACGCTGAACTGACCTATAAAACTCTAGGAAAACCCTATTATGTATGACGTAAGGGAAAAGGGTATATGCCTAATTGATGAAAATATGTCACCGTTTACCTCACTTTCCTTTGCTTTTAGAGTACCTAGTGGTTTAAATAAATTGTAATTTAGAATAGAAGTTTAAGACTTTATCAATTACGATTTACAGAATTTAGCAAAATTAAGCACACATCGGTATAACGACGATAGCTCACAAACAGTTCATAACTGTCATTGTATTGTTCTTAAAATCTAACCATACTCTTCATGAGAGCGAAGTGTAATGTCAAACCAGTCGAACTCTTCGATTGAGGAGTACGGATTAGGATGTACCCATGTATGATCGAGTCGAGGCCCCAGAACTTACTCGGCCTTTTTTCACACAATATGCCACCGTTTGAACTGTTGAAACACATTCGATGTAGCTGTTACAGTAGTCGTCAAGTCGTGAAGTGCGCTGTTTGCGTTACGTTTGTATCGCTCGATATTAGGGTCGTGACGAACTGCGCGTTGACAATAACACTGTTTATCTAGGGCTGTCAACTTTCCTCACACAACGCACAACTTCTAATCAATTCTGTAAATAGAAATAGTCAAAGAATCATAACCATACTGTAAATTAATAACGGGATCTCTGGACTATAAACTGTTTAAGAAAATATTGTACTAGATGCATCAATTGAAAGTAAAGTATCTGTGCAATAACTTGTTGGCTATTATTTTATCTACCTACATCTGGATAATGTGGCCTGGTCAAACCACACATTTATGTTTGATATTATCCTTGTAATCGTGTAATGGGGAAACACGATAGGTACTTACTATTAATATACAGGTATTTACGAACATTTTGAAACAAGAGCATTGTTTCACATTGGTCGTATGGTCTGGTTAAGCAGAATCGGAGTTTGGAGTTTGGCTCGCTTGCTACTACATAATGGGACTTCAAAAATACCGGTGAACTTTGAGTGTACCTACAGCTAGTAGATACACCCCTTACACCTTACATTATTTTTATTTTTAATAATAACTGTTTGTTACGTATTCCACTATTTCAATATCGTGCTATCATAATAATATAAATCGTTTTCGACTTTGTGGTTATTGTGCTAGGCATGTTAAAACGATTTCAATTTAATTTTGACGATGACTCGACTCAAACTTTGGCTTTAGCTAACCTATCCTTTACTCCATGAAGTATAAGAATGATTGTAATTTGTAACTTATGTCTTTTTTGTACAATTGACACTTCTCAACAAAGGAATTATCCGAAAAGTATTTAATTTTTTACTTGTCGTATGAAACAGTTGTGGAAAATCCGATTTAATAAAAAAACCTGATGATAACTACAGTGAGTAAGACATTGACTATTTAAACTTTTATTAAAATTCCTATTATGGCAACCCTGTAAGCAACATGCCCTGCAAGTGCGTCTATTGATGCACGCTGACGACGCATTTCCGTCAGCAACACTGCATATCCGGCTCCGTTGCGCCCGCGCCGCTCCGCTGCTGATAAACAAAGGGTCAAAGGAGCTTCCGCTCCAACCAATAAACTCCGGTCGTTGTTCTGTGTGTGCTGTTTTAAATTTAGAATACTTATAGTATCTAAGTACTTGGATTATTTACCCACTCTTTAAATTCAAGTATTGGCTGTAGACCGTCGGTGTTACCATTTAACCGTGAACGTAATAATCTCGGTTATTCCAATCCTATCCTAGCATATGGCATGTTTCACCCGGTCTAAGCTGTGCGTTTTAATTAGTCGTCAGTGTTTTTTTTGTGACATTCAGCCAGTCAGTCAATGTGACATTCAACACACTTCAACAAAGTCAAATATTTTATTTTATTTATACAATTAAAATAGCGCTTTTGAAAAGTCAAAACTAGTTGCACGTAACGTTCCAAAAAGTGGGTCTTATGGGGAAGAACTGGCAAGAAACTCCATAGATACTCCTTTAAAAGAAAACATAATTACAGTGTTATACTTGGTTTACAATTTTGTTCTGAATAGTTCATGAGGACAATCCAGTTTGATGTGTGCAATTATAATTAATCCGGTAAAATAGTTAAACAGAAAAAGATTGCCATTAAGCTAGAGAAGTAAGAGCTCCGACCAGCTCCGATAGATGGCACTCGTTCACGACCATGACGTGTGTATCAGCGCCGTTCAACTCAACCATGTTGTAGGGAATAAACGACCCGACACACAACGCCACCACTACAAGAACACCGCTACAAAAACAATTGAATATAAATAATCAAAATATCTTTAAGGTAACAAACAACACATTAATATATTATGGTTGCCCGACTGTTGTCACTGGACAGTTTAAAATTGATATCCAGCATTATTGATGTCAACAAACAACATAAACTAAGTAAGCAATTTACCTACCGATCACTGTTCTTCATTTGGTTGTGCAACTGTCATTTACATGTCAGACCACAAATACGTACATTTCAGTTATGAGGGCATTTTGTTTTTACAATTCAGTAACTTAATTTCTCGGAAAGTTATACTGTTTCGCGAAGTGGTTTATATGAATATATTGGCAACATTTACTGGTAAACATCAGCTGCATGTGAATACATACAGAATACAGATGACTATATACATGACTGACGCCAATTTAAAGGCATAAGTCCTAACTTCATGCGTTCTTACTGACGTCAGTCCACAACTCAACATTGCATCACGCAAAAGCGAACAATTAATGTAACAGAAACGCTAGGTCGACGAACTGTAACAAATGTAACAATGCTTTTGTATCAATTGCGTTGATGTAAGATAATGTTAAATTTTAATAATCCTTATTTATACTTACATATGAAAAGAAAATATACCCGGAAGACGGTAATATGGAATGAACAATTCAACAGTATTTGCGGAGACCGCCCAAAAACAATATTGAAAATAAAGAGTCTATTGATTAAAAAAATGATTCTTCACTAGCATTTTTACCTTTCCACTTTGATCGACCGCCTTATTGTTACATACGAGAACTAACCTTTTTACTGACAAAGGGATCAGCCGATAATCGTTCAAATGTCCATCAGGTCATCAGTCAGAGGCGAGATGAAAGCTCCTCGGTCCGGCTGAGAACAGATAATGAAAGGCCGAAGCTTGTGTGACAAATGAGGCTTACACATTGTTGTATCAGCTTTGTATTACCGAAGATCATGAGCAGGCCGACTCGGCGCTCTTTATACTGATGACCAGCAACAAATTAGTAAAGTAAGGCATTTGATTGATGTCTTATTGATATTTAGGTAAAAGATTATATCCTGTCAATGAATAATAATCAGATCTAAGCTTGAAGGTCCTTTTGTAAACAATAACACATTTGAAAAACGAAAACAAGTTCACATTGTTTACTGAAGGGAATAATGAAAATATCGAAAAAAAAACATTCGACATGCACATTATAAATTTATGCAAAGTAATTTATTTAGGATATACAGAACAGCGCATAAATGTGTTGCTTATACAATTAATAAACGTTAGTTTTCCATACATTTATTCATGTTTTCAGCATATTAATAGAGGACAAGAGGCAAATAACCGCAGTATTATGCTCCTCGCCCGCTGTAATGTCCTTTTTCATGATATGATAATATTATACTACATAAGTTGTTTTGTATTTCAAATTGACTTTTTCGTGTTGTTGTTTCAGATCAGATTCAGATTCGTGTTGTTGTCTCAGATACGGATCATGAATAAAATTTAAATTGGTAACAATACAATTTACAATATTTTGATACATCGCCATCGTCTCGCTCGTAATACGTGTTTTTTTGTAAAAATATCTCAACAATAATATACCTACATACCAATATTTATTATATTATTATTATACATTGTTTGTAACTGAAAGTATAAACAGTTTTACGCTAATATGGCGTGCTTATCTAACATTAAACAGGCGATTCTTCTATCTCAACCTTTATTAATCCAATGCTGAGTTAGGCCTCCTCTTCTCGAAGCTTAGCTCAGATTTTCCCTACAATTTTTACGATGTCATCAGCCGTAGCTAGCAAACAACCAAAAAATCTGACCTCCTTCACCCCAACACTTTCCTGCCCCACCTACCATCGGTTCTTCGACTTATTTGGCCTGCCCCCCTCCATTGCTGTTCTGTAATGACTAAGACATGCGTTCCCGAATGTCGGTATTCCTGACTATAACGCAGTGTGATCCCTAGCAAAGCTCTCTCCGTCTTTTTTCGGGCTACTTGCAGCGATCGAGTCTCCAGATTTCTGAACCATAACATATCAGGACAGGACAACCATAATACCTACTCATTATGGCATGTTTTTGCTCCTGAAAATTTCAGGCAGTTTTGCAAATAGGGTGCATTTTGTAAAATCCCAGCATGATGCGGTGATTAATTCCTCGTATTTGAAAACATTTTCCTGAGAGTAACTTATTTGACTAAGATAAATATCTTCGCCCATGCTTTCCATGATTTTTTTTCACTACGATGTGGTAATCCACGTGGGATCTTTTAACATGACTTTGGTTCTCCATGGTGGTGTTCGTGCGTAAATATTCCATCTTATGAGGGACATTTTCAGGGAAGATAATAATATCATCGGCAAAACGCAGCTGTGTGAGGCGTTCTCCATTGACATTTATTCAAGGAGCTTTAACATTTCTTCCAGGCATAACGTAAATATAGGCGCTTACTGTCTTTTTAGTATTGCCAAAATTAATGAAACATTTTTATGTCCGACTGTACCTGTGTAAACAGACATATATATATACACATTTATGTACGTAGCCATATACATTACATAGTGATAATAAGCCACATGTGTCCTAGATAGTTTATGGTAAAACTATCATTAATGTAAACTGTACCGGTACATTAACTCGTTTATATTCTGTGTCATGGATAGCAGACTCATTACATTGAATACATATTTTTTATGCATTTCTAACATCATTATTTCTTTTGTTTTTTTTTTTGAAAACTGGTTTGGGTAAATTCTTTATTAAATTTTAAATCATTGAAATTAATAATGTAGTACGTAGTTATGTGTTGTTGTAATGAAACCAAATGAAGACAATTCACCAAACAAATCAATATTCATTTTTTTATTACATAACACATTGTTAAAAGTCTTTTCATTGACGTAAGTATATAATTAGCCTTATCACTTCGCTTTAACCACGCCCGGCTTCGCACGGATATCCATGTTCTTAAATTTTATAAGCTTCCTAGATAATTCCTCTTTCTATTGGTGAATACAGTACTTAGTTTCTGAGTTTATCACGAATAAACACAAACACGGCACGGGCAGGTACTTGAATTTATATTTTGAATTTATTTATAATATACTAGTGAGCCCAGCAGACGTTGTCCTGCCCTGAAAACTATCAAATGACCACCACACTAAAAATTTCATCGATATCGGCCCAGCGACACTAACGAACATCAATTATTTTTTGACATATACAAATAAACAGCAACAAGCCAAGTGCTTTCACCATTATACATTGAACTGTCAAGTCAAAGGTCTGGAGTTCGAAATCATGTGCGTATTGATAATGAATTACCTATGACTCGCTTAAACGGTGAGAGAAAACATCGTGAGGAAACCTGCATGTCTGAGAGAATTCCAAGACAGCGTGTGAAGTCTGCCAACCCGCATTAGGCCAGCGTGGTGGACTAATCCCTATCATTCTGAGAGGAGACCCGTGCTCAGCAGTGGTCCAGTATATGGGCTAATGATGGTGAGGAGTGATGATGACAAAGATATGCTTCTGGATAGGCAACAGCTGTATCTCTTCGAATGCCATTCATCAGCGACTATTAGACCCTGTATTTTTTATCTCAAATTCGCAAAATCCGAGCCGGAAATGTTCGTGGTTTCAGGGTAGGAAATTCCAAAATTGTATAGAATTAAAAAAATGAGTTTGATTTGTATATTTGATAACAATTAAAAAAGTATTGCCTGCCTGCGTTAGGTATATAGGATGAAAACGTTATTTTAATCTTTTATTATAATATTAATATTGACTAATACATGTGCAATACTGAATTTAATTTTGTTGGTAACCTCTTTATGTGGTTTGCGTTACGTTAACACATGTTAGTAATGTTGTAAGGCACTGCGGTTTGGAGTCGTCCTTGCCCTCGAGATCTAGAACTAACCGGATCTTGTAGTTCTCAAGTGGAGTATATTACTGTTTCTAGCTAATTACATTTCTGTGGTAGCCAATCACAAAGGCTGTAAAGTAATATTGAGGAGATTAAGTGATGTCATCGGTGACATAGACGACAAATCAATAAAATTAAGGATAAATTATATTATCACTTGGCATGTAGAAAGGATACAAGGATCTCTTGGTTCTTCACTTCTCATTGCGAGCGGAAATTAACCCTTGTTGTGTTGTGTACCTTTAGTTTGAGACCTTTTTTAAGGGTTCGGGCTAGTATCCTCCCTTTAAGTTCCTAAAATAAATTAATAATACTTATTTCATACCCATACCCGCAATTCTGGGCGAACATCATTTAAAATTCGTATCATCGTATTAACACGAAGAAGAAGAAGTACACAGTGTTTAATATTGTACCTACTTAATGTCGCATTTATGAAAAATACAATTTGCAAATAACTAAAAGAAAATAGAATATTGCGGGCTAGGTCGAACCATCCACCTTAATAAAAAGCGCCTGAGTTCCCTTGCCCTTTTTTCAAGACGACCCTTTCACAGGATGGATCGTCGCAATACTGTACACAAGGACGTTACAGGGCCATGAGTCGAAGAACATTGCTAAAGTCGCGAGTTTCTGGTTGAGTACCTAAAGCGTACAATTGCAGTTGAGTACCTCGACCTCATACAATTGCTGACCTACGAGTACCTAGCGTGGTAGTGATAGTTATTGGTACAACCAGTTGGAATTCTACATTGGCTGTGGCGTTTTTTCTAATTAAACGTCGTATGGCACCCACGTTTCAAGCACACAGGTATCGTGTGTTGATTACAATTACAACAAGCGTACGTATCTTACATATTAAATCATTGTCTTTACCTACTCACTAGCTACTCCTACACGCGCTACTACGCAGCAGTCTTACTTTATCAGTTAAGAACCTCTTATTTTCCACAATGTGAGACACTCGAGGATTTTCCTACACTCTGTTATTACGTAATATGCTTATTATTTCCCACTACATTGAGTATTATAATCAATATATATGTTACGGGCAATTTGATAAGTCCGGGCACTGTTAATAATGACCGGTCTGTATTCATAATGCCCGACTCAATTGGGCAATGTGATTAAAACAGCATGATTAATCACTTTTCCCGGTCATTATGAATAATGCCCACCCTATCTTGGGCAAAGGTATAAAATAGGTGAACTGTAGTGTTTGTTTATTAAATGAAAAAAAACCTAACATCCTAACCTCGCCTAAGTACGACTTTTTAATTTTATTTAGTTTTTATAATTCCTTGCATATTGGAGCTCAACTAATATAATTGACCACAACGCGTTGTGAGCTGTTTTTGGTCCTTGAGCGTTACTTATGTACAAAATACTTGATAAAGTCTGTTTTTTTTTTAATATTAACACCCCTGTGCTCCACATTTATCACATTGCCCGGCTACAAGTAGGGTATTATTCATTCTGCCCGGTCCAAGTGATAAATTCAAGCTATCTCAAACACTGATTTATTACCACGGGACGTCGGGCATTATTAATAATGGCCGGTCAAAGTGATAAATTAATCACTTTGCCCATCGCTCTTCGGCATTATTAATAATGGCCGATCCTTATTATAATCCATATACCGTGACTGACTGACTCAATTATCGAGTGACTGAATGTCTTCATTAGTAAGAAAACTCCTGCTAACTCCAAGCTCTAAGGCTTTTTACCCTAGGGTGAAGTAATGAAGTCAGCTTGAAGATGTATGATTCAGTTTAACCATGAACTGCTGCGTAAGGGATTGGAATAATTTCTGTTACTCATGGTCTAGAAAGAAAGGAAGTTAGAGAACAGTGGAAATCGAGGGAATATATAAATAGAAATTAGTCATCGCAGCTGACCGTGTGAGGGAGGGGGCTGGAATCTTCCTTTACACAAAATAACACATACATAACAGAGAAAACTAAATGTATACTTACCTATACCTTAAATCCTCAGGTATCTTCTGCGACCTGGGGAGGTGGCAGGGTACGTCTGAGTCCTACCGACTAAAAACCATACTTGCCTTCCGTTGCCCGATATGTCACCTTATACTTTTTTTAAAAGTCTGCTAATCTTCGTAGATTGGTCATGGACTCGTACCGACGAAAAACCGCACTTTAGTGCTGAATTGAAAGCATTTTTTCTGAGACTAAATTTATCATAATATTATAATATATTATACATTAAACTGTTAGGGCTAAGCAAATGTTTTTTTTACAAATAAGTATAAAAACTGAAGTTAATAAAGGGGGATAATAATTTAGATTATAAAGGTACCTACACTGTCCCAGTCAAGCTGCTGCTGCCACTGTAAATAAAACATTGTTTTTACAAATTCACGTTTATTATTGAACTGACAACTTGAAGAGGAATATTCGCACTATTAAAATTTTCCTTGAGTTGTTTTCCTTAAAATTTCCGTGAGCAACGTTCAATGTGTTTATTTGTATTTCGGAATTAAACTTTGAATTCTTGGAAATACATGTCATAAGTAAGATATACTTAAGAAATATCAATGTTTACGGTTTTACTCACCTCGGGATGCACATGTGCCTTGGCACATGATCTCGCCGCGTGATCGACTCATGATTAGGGCTCGGTTTGAGTCCGCACGTGAATGAAATCTTTAACATTCATAAACATGAGTGTTCCTCAAGAAATCACAGAAATGGTACTTATAAAAAGATCTCAACAGTGTTTTTTTATAAAATGTTCGAATAATATTTCAATATTAGACGATGCAAAAATTGGTAGGTACCTACCTACCTACATAATGAATGTTTCAATTATTTTTATAGTGTAACCACTATATAAAATCCTATACCTAATAGCTATTAATAAGTACCTACACCTGCTTAATACTTTATCGAAAGTGATGTTGCCCAAAAACGATGCACATGGCGTCCTAAATTTAGTTCATCGTTTCCTGTTTAATTCAGTCGTAAACTGAGAAGTATGCTGAACAAAACTTTATATTTAGCGAGCCGGTGCACGGTGGTTGGAAATAATTACAAAAATTCTTTCAGAATTTAAGGATATTGAGCAATGAAATCTAAAACAGGTTTCTACATTTATATCGATTTAGGAATCGATATATAATTATAACAACCAAAGGGATAAAATACATTACAGAGACAGTTTGTACTATTATAGTTTGTATAGTACACATGCCACGTGGTAGGTACGGTTCAAAGATACATAGATGCGTATTTTATAATTTATATAGGTGTTTTTCCACATGACGTCAGCCTAATGATACAAATCAGACCAAGTCGTCAGGCTGGTCGAGCAAATGTGTCACTTGTGGATGTTTAAGGTTAGCATTCGAAGTACACTAGGTCCCTTGTCCTCGTCTTATTAGTGGTGTTGTATCTGGAAATGCAAACATTGCGTTAGCGTCCTAATGCAATGCTCTTATTAAAAACACCTTAACTAGCTTTTGTGGCTCCACTTTGACCTTTACGAACACTTCTTCTTAAACAAAAAAAAACAACAGCGTACAGGAACAAAACCTGGCAAGAATTAATGCAACTTCTTGATGTCAAGCTGTTTACTACATGCATACAGTGAAGGTAAATATTGTCAGCAGACCTAGACCTAAGGTCTAGTGACATCACTAGCGCCCACGTCCCACCTACGATGTGAACTACGCAGTCTAGCGCAACAACAACGTCTCTAGAGAAATGATGTCACTGAATCTTAAGATGATCTGACATGGTACTAGAAAAATTTGGCGCGAAACAATTTTAAATGCAGAATGGACAGGCAATAGGCTGGAGGATTTATAAGATCTTCTGCGTTTTAATTTAGCCAGCCATAAATGGGCAAACATAGGTACCTAAGCAAACTACATAATATTATTTACTTAGCTCATTCTTTCCCTGAATGAACGTCAGAGCTTATCCCTGCAGTGCAGTGGGGCAGTTATAGGTAATCTGAAAAGATTCAGCCTTTGACCGACTTGGATACCTACATATATTATATTAAAGTCGCAATAACAGAGGCGCTTGTAATCACCACTGCAGATGTTTAAACGCCGCAGTTTATCTTATCTTGATAATCCGTCGTATCACTAAACACACCTTAACTACTCAAAGATAGGCAAATGTTTCATATGATGAAGAGCCCTTCATATACATGAGTGATATTTTCAGCCTTTTGTTATGGATTCAAAGCATGTTGTAACCTATATTTGAAGTAGTATTGAAGTTTAAAAAAAAATGGATTTTGGCACCCACCCTGGGACATTATTGTTAAATTTAATTATCATAATTATCGATACAGGACTACTTCTGGAGACAGATTAATGTTCAGAAAGTAATAAGAAGTAATTGCCTAAGAAGTTATTGATCTTAGGATGTTGCAGTTACCTCAAGGGAAGTCCATGGCTCAACCGATAACATGCAATTTTCTACATTCTGGGAAAGACACGCGATATGAATAATTATGACGAAATACTTTGCACATCTAGCTAGGTAGTTCTGATGACATTTGCTGATATCTGATGCAGATAATGTTGTGAAATAACTTTACCCTACTTAGGGTCTTACCCTAATAAGGGATGTAGCAATGCAATGCAGCTTGCTCAAACTACATGTGGATAGTTAACCATATATTTGTTAATATCAAAACGTTTGATTAAGTTGTCTAAGTTTTCTCAACCTAAAATCCAATCTAAACAAAATACCTACGTCACCATATTTTAACGACATTTTAAAAAAAGATTTTACATCTACCTATTTAGTTTAACACTACGATGCGAAGTGGACATATAATAAATATGGATCAATGAGGAAGCTAATGAATTGATTCTGCGCCCTGGGAATACCCTAGTTCACTACACTAAGAAAATGAAATAAATGTAAACAATAAATTTCTTTAGAGAATACCTTTGTTAGAGGCTCTAATTCTAACAATACTGGTAACTCCAAAATGATGAAATAAAGATTGTTCAAAAGTGTGTAATTATTTGTTTATATTTTGTCTCGTTTACTGAATTAATGTTTACGTGTATAAATATAATCACGAAATCATAAAGTCTATATAACCTACCTACAATAATTTAGAATGTGGGTTGCTTTAAAAGTCATTACTAAGTAAGAAGTTGTGGAAATTCCCATGGGATGGACAAAAGAGATTGGAGATCAACGCAAGTAGCACCGTGGGGCACAGTTAGTATAGTAGGGCAATCTACATTATCATGAGTATTAAAATTACCGTGACAATACTTAATCAACGGCGTTCGATGAAATATTAGATTGGAATGTCTTCCCATTACTTTGAGGCTAGAAAATAATTTCATTTCAGATAAGGGTTGGTAATTGTTTGATTAACATTGGTGAACAGTAACTCACAATCATGGTATGACGTCACGACGTCGGCGTCGGGCGCCAGGCGTTGGCATTCGATAGGGTCCCTTATCTGCATGCAGTCTCTACGTGATAAACACGATAACAATACGCCTGTTTCATACTTAAACTATTTTTTCTGGCTTCACTTGTTCTATTTTTTTTTAAAGCTGGTTTCTGTGAACGTTAGTTATCTTTCGAGGTTCATATTACTTCTGCAGTTGCATCGAAACTTCCTTCAGGTTCCTCCGTATCTTTACTAACTATTATGGTACTTAATGGCAGTACTTTAAGATACCTACGTATGGGTACATAAGTAGGTATCTTAAAGTACTGCTAATGTCCACCTGCGAGACCTTATCTGAATCACCGGTCTACCTCAAAACTTGAAACATAGAGCCTTCCTTCCGTTATAATATTTTCTTTGGTCAAATTATTATTTTCCAAGTGTTTTCTATTTAATTTCAAGTTTCTGGGTTTAGTGATGAAATCTTAGTGATATTCCGCTTTGGAGTGTCTGTAAATATAATCAGTTTTAATAATGACTCGTCTTGATACTTCCATTAAGCGCATATTTCTAATATTAAATGCTCTAAGAAGTGTACAAATGCCCCTGCCATTAAACGTTGTTATTGATGTCGACATTCATATAAAACGTTGGAAAACTTGTCTGTTTATAAATAGCCGGTGACAACGACTGCTGACGGCGGCTCAGCTGCCATCGATAATGCAATCTTCAAGGTGTGTCTCAGATTAGGTATCATATATTCTACCTTCCATCTTAAACGAGGGTTATCTTGACGCATCTCCAGGACAATTCCGAAGAAGATTTCTGAGAATTGTTTGCGTGAAACGAGTGTGGGTGAAATAATCCAAGGACTCTCTTATTCTGATTAATGTACCTACCTGCCGTTACTCAATAATATGAATATAAACTTATCTAAAAAAGAGTATCAAAAAACTCCTCCGCATCGCCATCCCCTGATAGCGTACCCAAGAGCCTGGCTGCTGTGCCACGTTGAATGGCAATGCTTATTCTCTGGCCGAAGTAGAGGCCCACCTTTGAGTCACGTGAAGCGTCGTTCAGGTATTGTGTAAATAAAATAAAATTGAAGTTACTTAGATTCTTTCAGTATGCAATAATATGAATACCTTATGATTTAATTGACTTGCTCATATGTTATGACATTGTGACTCTACTGAACATGCAGTTCCGTTTTAGAGAGATACGACTTCCGTAGACATAAGTCATTTAAATTCTTCTTCTTTTTGAGCCTTTGTTCACCCAATGCTGAGTGTAGTTCACCTTACTCAGCCAGTTTATTTCATACTGTTTGTTTATATATGAATGTGAGATTTTTTAGCATTTTTCTCTCTGCAGCATGGGCATCAAATTTCTATTTTTCGTCTGGGTAACCGCATTCATCAGCTGATTCTCTTTATAGAGTGACTATTTTTTCGCCGCAATTTTTAATGTAGTCAGCTCATATTGCCAGCTGACCACACTTCTTCGCTCTGTTCTAGATCTCTGTCTATCTATCAGCCACGGACGTCCACTGCTGAACATAGGCCTCCCTTAATGATCGCCACAAAAATCAGTCTTGCGCAGACCGCATCCACCGACTCCCTGAGACCCTCACGAGGTCGTCCGTCCGTCGTCCTAGATCTCTACTTAATATGAATTAGGTTTGTGCTAATATCAATGTCGATAGGTCACAGTCTTCGATTAGATGTAATAAATGGATGCAGGCTACATACTTGCGTTCTATGTATGAGCGATCTGTGTACTGTGCTGTGTACCCGTACGCGACAGCTATAAATCACTGTCTACCCTCGCAAGGATAAACGTCAAGAGCCGCATGTAAATGTGTGTCATACGAAAAAAATTAAACAAACAACGTTCACTTCCTTTTTTGTATTTAATGTAAATATAAATAAATTCCAGCTTGTATGTAACGGCATCACAAAAGCAAACATTCATCAACAATTCACATCGCCAGTGCGCTTCAATTAAGATTCATGTTCATTGAGCATGAGTCAAATAGCGCTTGGGCCAGTCATTGAGAGCAGTCATGGAATAAGGCCGCGGGTGCACGGACGCGGGGCCAAGTTATTCCATGCAAATTGTCGTTATTTCATTAAACTAATGCCTCACGTCCGGCGAAACCCGTGTCGCCTTCGCGTGCCGACGCCACTCACTGTAAATAATGTAAATTGATACTGTTTGTTTATAAATGAATGCAAGTCTTTATTGCATTTCCCACAATGAGACTAAATTACTAAATCATCAGCATCATGAGTGTCAAATTTCTATTTTTCTTAAGTTAACCGTATTCATCAGTTGAATTTATAGAGGAAGTACACATTTTCTCCCGAACAAATTAATAAAAGACTACCTCGAAATTTGCTGAGCCAATACACAGAATGTCACACATCTTGCATATTTTATTTTAAGACATATTAGCTATTAGATTATTCTTGAAAAATTAACCTTTTTCGTTTGTTAAAATACATACATTATGTATAACCTAACCAGCAAGTTCTCAGGCGTATTCGTAATTGCCTCTGCCCTTTTGTCCAATTTGGGTAAATTGCGGATTATAATCAAGTCCTTGTTGTTTTTGTGATTTGACAGTAATTTATTTTCCTGTAAAAAGGTTATTCCTCCGTCCAAACAAAGCCGCGCTTGAGTCAGCAGTGGCTGCGTAAATATTTTTATTTCGGCCGCGTTCTGCGTTCTTTGTTTTGCAAATGACTTGCTGCACATCCAGTGTTTACAGTCGTGGAGTGTCTTGAGCCGATCCATATGCTCCTCTTTGACACACTGCATGTCATAAGCGCTCGAGTCACGACTAACACACCACCCATTGTCTCAAACAAACTTAAGCGAAAAATGCATATGGATATCCTTGTTAATGAGATACGTCCTTACCGACCACACAAACATGACGTACACGATTCGCACCACCATTTTGCATAATTCTTGAATATGACGCTTTCAATATTGATAAAAAAGGCTTACAGGTTAAAATAAAAGCGTTATCGACAACATAGATTCTATATCACTAATAGTGTAGAGCTGCGCCATAAATATCTATCGATACAAATTTAGAATTCAACGAAATAAAGATATGGATAAGATTCTCGTCTAATGAAAGACGTTGCTGGAAGAGACCACATGTTTATTTATTTGTAGATCAGAGACCACTGGGGATGACGCACGGATGTTTACCACCAGGGAGAGCAGAAATAAAGCAACATGGACAAAGCAGGGTTATCGCAACAAGTGTTACTCAGCGGTCAACGCTCGCATCGACATTTCACTTTGCAATAGTATGTTGATAACATCCCTATTGTTCTAGCTTTGTTATCGTTTATACTGAAATGCACCTACGTATTGTTTGTTACTAACAATGAGCAATCATTATCAGAAATAATATTGGATTTTGATAAGATTTATGTGCACCAATTATAGGTACAGTTTAGGTACTTGGAACAATAATGAGGAAAACTTCATGAAAATAGTTCTTGGAAGGTAATGAAAGCACTCATGCGTAACGTAAACAGTCATGGCGCACGTTGCATTGCATGAATACTAAGTAATATATTTTTCTATAGTAATGCAAAACTAAAATATTTAGGGTGGATTGTACCTACCCTGAAAAGATTATAGTGGATTTCCGTGATAATTTGCATAGATACAAAGAATATCAAGTTAAATCAGGGCAATGTAAGTGGTGCGACATAAGCTAAATATTTAGCTAAGAGAGCAAAACACATTGAGCATGATGCATGAGTGCACAATGAATGTGTCGCAGACCTCCGGAGCGCGGCCGCCGGCCGGCGCGGGCGGTGCTGGCTGTGGCTGCATGGACGCTTGAGACGGGAAATAAATTGCTGTCATTTACACACATAACAAGTGCAGCCTATTCAATAAAAGATTGATACCACGAGGCTGCAACGTGACCGAAGATTCTTATAAGTCGTCTCTTTAAGATATAGATAGTTAAGAAATAATTGTTATGTTTTCAAGATTCGGTGTAGGTAAACACAAAACTGGTGACGTATTATTTTTGATTAGCTATTGAAATCAGCAAATAACTATACTTGAAATTAGGATTCAGTCATTCAATGTAACGGACGGACTTATGTAAAAATTACCTACAAAGAAAATTTTACTGTCATAAAAGCATTATTGTGTGTGTGCTGAATCATTAATTGTTTTTAGGTAATACTTACTAATTTAATTACTTATTACTTATTTATTGTTTACCGAACATAGAATAATGCATGACATCAATATTTACCTACATGGATTTTCTTTTCAGTATGTTATATATTATTACTAACATAATTATCTAAAACATATAACAGACCTGAGTAGTCGTAAGTTGAGTTTTTGTTGCTGATCAAACATTGGTGACTAGTACGCCAGCATGACGTTGGTATGAAATCATAATGTTCACTTAGACAGAACACATGTTAAGGAAGTGACTATCCGGTTAAGTTATAAGAATTATTTAGTAATAGGATTAGATTAGTGCTAGTTACTAATGATTAGCGCTTCCTTATGTAAGTAAGTAGGTAGGTACTAAAAGTTCTTGAAAAAGAATTAACAGCAAATACAAAGATCAATGGGATATTAATCAATATCTATAATTATACCTATAGAGTCGCTCTTGGAAAATTGGCTCAAAGGATAGCAAGTAGTATCGTTAAATCTGTCTGATTCATATTTCTTAACTAACCACTTGCACTGTTGACAACTCAATGCGTGTCTAGGTTCCTAGATAGATTGACTAGAGCATTTCTTAATTTGTAGGGTGATTCAACGCATCTTAACGTTGGCGGAACAGCAATTATTTCTATTTGAGATTGCGTAGGTCTGCCAGCCAGCCACTAATATCCTAGCCACTCGTGTGTTTGTTCGCGCTAAATTTGTTCCCAATCGATTGGCCGCATTTTAGCACGCGCCGTTCAATCTGAAACCGTTACTATTTAACACAATACGTAAACAACCACGTAACAGTGTTTATGAGGTGGAAAAGTTATTACTTGCGAAGTTTGATGAATACATGGACTTACAAACCGCAACATAGCGGAGACCAAGTTTATGATAAACGGGTAGATTTATTGAAGTGGGTCCACAGATCGTATCGACGTTTCAATCTACGTGATTCGACGTTACCCGCATCAGCTGTCCACATTGTACAAACCGACGAGGCACAGAGATCGCATGCATGACTTCTTTGAGCGTGGCCAAAACGCCGCAACCGGCTGCCGCAACCATCACTAAGCAACCTAAATAAATATGTATAAGTATACCTATATCCTCAGAAATATCGCGTCAGTACATATCATTTACATGTTTTTAAATGTTACAGGTACTTGTATTTATTCACAGTTAGTTGACTAGGCTCATGCTCAGTGTAATGGTAAAATATTTGAGCATGGCACCGTTAGCCGGCGGGCACTGTGTGGCTCTGATACACTCTTAGATGGTCGTTCGTCGGCACCTTTGTGCATTGACCCGTACAAGGCTTGTACACCAAAGAACTTCCTAGTTCCATGTACTTGTTAATGATACGATATATTAGTTTGATACACGATTTATTGCAAGCACATGTTATTATTAAAAGTTGATGTTGCATTATGGTATGCATAGTTTGTAATATTTAGCAATCAATATGAATACCTAAGTATTTGCAAGCATTCAAAACAAATAAGTTTGAGTGTCATTTAAGTATGTAGTTGGCAAGCTTGCATTCCCGCGGTTGTCGAGTCATTTTGTAATTTGGTGTAAGTGACGAGATACAGAGAGAGAAAGATTTTTTTTTGTTCATTATCGGGGCCCGATCCGTGCCCAGCATGGAACAGTAAAATGGGTTGATGGTGTTAACTGCTAGAAATACTTTAACTGAAAAGCATATAGTTTTATTTACTACATTTAGCATTTCCACTGGTATATACATTGTTATTTGAAACATGAGTGAAAAAGCTGATATCGCAATGGGGAGCATTGTTTCGCGTAGGTTTCGAATGAAATTATCGACTTTAATTCCTAAAGCCTTTACAGTAATTAAGGATGACCAAATAATGTCGAGTACCTACCTATAGGAAGTTACCGATTGTATTTTTGACTTTTTACTGTTGCCCTTTGGCGAGTAACCAAAAAAGTGAAGAATGATTATGAGCACGTATTGTTTCTTTGGATTTTTTGTGGACCTTGCTTGAGTCCCTGCATCGTCATCCACTCCTCACATGTGTCGCAGGCGGTGGAGGAGCAGGCCACATTCCTTCGCGATCGTCCTCGCCATAAACGGTCGTCCGTCGCCGATCGCCTCAAGTGGCATCGTTTGAGCACTGGGAATGTTGCGGTCGCACGTTTCGCACACACCGCTTATGGCAATGCTGTCTTTTTTACTAAATTCTGCTAACTTCAGCTGTTTAGCAGTTAGAGATCACAATTAACTATAAGATGACAGCAAATGAATATTAATGCTGATTCACGACGAATGGATATAACGGATAGTGCCATAAAATCCTGAAAGTCACTATTCCTTTATGGCGTGAGAACACAAATCGAGAGACTTAAATGGACCTCGCTCTCGACGCCAATTGCTATAAATCTTAAATGTGATTTAAGGATATTGAACTTTATTACTATCACCACAGAGTTTATGACGATAGAGTTTAAAATAAAATTTAAATTGCCGGCGAGAGTAGGGCTCCCAACTCTTACAACCATTTGTGTGAAACTTCAAATATTTACCATTTCGCAAGATTTAACTAAGCCACACAGCCCACACATGTGTTAGAGGTTGCACCCTGTCTCAGAAGTTCTTGTCTAATTTACAATAAATTACTTAACTGGAATCACTAAATGAATTTGAAAAGCTACATAAAAAAAGAAAGAAAAGTTATTACATATATCAGACTCAAGTGACACATTAGCTTCGTAGTCATTCATTGTTTTATAAATCATATAATGTAGTTTATATCAGTCATGCTTATACAATGAATATAATATGAATATACATAAATTAATCACCGGAACTTAGTGGTAGGTGCACACTTATTTGCGAAGCGGCGGTTGGTACCGTTATCGCTGTGGAATGGGACCATCCGTTCTATCGGTACACCACTACGAGCGACTACGACTGCAGTAATGCCTTTCCTATCATTTCGGACATACATCATGCAAAATGACATTCACCAGTTTTGCAATTCGCTATACGTTAAATAACTTCACGAAGGTATTGCAAAAGACGTAAATCACTGTGTGTTGTGATTGTACCGAAGTTTTTGCTACTTACAAGGTTTGTTTAGAAATCACAACGAAGTAAAATAATCGTAAATAGTAAGTACCTATATAAGCTTGATTTAATCAAGACGCTGAAAAAGAGTTTAACTGCAAACGGATGACATATCTAGAATAAATATGGACTGAAACTTAAGACACTATTATTCTTTTACATACAACATTCTTTATATGGAGAGCGAACATTGGACTAACAATCTATTCTAAATAACCTCAATGCTGCAGAGCGGATTTTGGTTACAAGTTGCATGTCAAGCTCAAAAGATAGAAAGAGTAAAGTATTCTATTAGGTACGATACAAGAGCGTGCTGCAGTGGCATAGGATACACGACTGACAGTGACGGGCGGAATCCACATCTGTATCCAATTTGGATAAGTAGTGCATTTAATACCCTCAAAAATATGTGCCACCGTAATTGGTTTAAATTTCATCCACCAATGTCTATATTAGAAGGGACTAAGCGATTACACCTGAGGTGTGCCAGGAAAAAAACACTAATAGGCTGCGTTTGTATCTCGTGGAATCACAGGCTATTGGTGAATATTTTTCCTCACGCACCATTCTGCTTCTTTGCATATCTCTCATGGAAATGCAGACAACATTTAGCAATAATTGCTTTGGAATAAATTCATATTTAGAACTCAGGAGCTGAACTACTTAGCAATTTTTAATGTAATTCATATTATGATTCATTAAAAACCGGGTTTTTGCCCAAACCTATTTTATTTTCCTGCTAATTCTAAAAAATAATCCAAAGAAACATACTTCAACTACAATGTTACTTCTTCTTACTTAGTGGCTAATTAATTAGTATTTTAGTAAGCTATTCGTGAAGTCACGGAACAGGGAACAATAGTCAATGATGTGAGTGACAATAGTTAGGTCGTGCGCACGCGTGCATAACCAACCAGTATTATGTCCAAGCAGGACTCATTAAATCAAAGGATTTATTTCTCATCATGTCACGCAATAAGTACTCAAAATAACATCAATGTTGTTACACGGACCACAGTTTTATACTTAATAAATAGCTACACCTACTTATTCAATTTCATTTATTCATTTATGTACACACTTATAAACTAGAAAGGAGCCAGCTCAGGACTATTTAGTACAAAGGTACTGCTTATATCTAAAGAAATCTCTTCCAGCAGACCTGCGAGAGGAGAATTGAAAAAGAAGAAATGTGTGAAAAGAAGCAAATACACATATACCTACTTACTTAAAATAATACATATGTATTGCACATAATAAATATGTATATACACAAACACATACATATAACAATGTATAAATAAAAAATAGTTGCAAACATACGAAGATTGAAGACAAATAGTGTTCTTTGACACGTTTCTTAAAAATCGAGACAGTTTTACTGTCCCTAATTTCAGGAGGGAGCGAGTTCCAAAATCTGACAGCGTGCACAGACAGAGAGTAGGTGAGACCTGCAGGGCGTATCATTTGAATAAGTATAGGAAAAATGTTCCCGTAGGTAGGATAGGGCTAAGAGATTAATTATGTAGGATGTTGAACAGGAGACACAATATTCGAGTATTCCAAGAACGAATTGGGAGCCACTTTAGTATCTTGCGAAATTCGGAGACATTGTCATACTTTTTAAGGCTGAAAACAAATCGAATATAAATTGTGCAATTTCCTTAAATTCGTTTATTATTTCCAAATTTGTTTAACAGCTCCTCAGTGGCATCCAAATAGCAAGCGTCAGCGTAGTCAAACGACAAAAAGATGAAGGAAGTGTTATTGTTTGTTCTAGGGATCGAATAAATCCTGTAGTTAAAGGGCATTAATTAAGAGCATTGAGTATTGTCTAATGTTACAACTCAGTCTTTCGACCTCCAGTAAACCTCCAGTTTCTTTTTATTAATCAAGTTTTCGTAGCACAAATACCTATATCTACATAAAGGCACGTCACGTCGTTTTAATTTGAAATACTCCAAGCATTCTCTACTTTCTAAAACGATCCAAATAAAATTGCTACTCATAGCGGATTCATTGTCATTACTTATTCATGGATGATATTATTTTGTAAGGATCGTACCAAGTTTTTATTTAAATTTCTCAATCCAGCACCCATCTGCGACCCAGTTCTTGCTCTAAAAAGCTTACAAAAACATTGAATTACATATGAATAGAAACTGGATTGAATGCATTAATACGTAATTTGGTACGGGCCCAATATTAGGGAGAGAATAATGGATGGCGAAATTTTTTAATAATATCCGATATTATTTGTGTGACCCCCTCTAATTGCACGTGTGTAGAACAAGTTTCGACATGATTGTAGCCAGATGCTGGCCCCTAAGATATGTATTTTATCTAAACCGATGCAAAATACGTGCGACCAAAAAGGATCCTAGTTCTCATGAGTTCAAAATTGTGAACTACGATTAGGGAAGGAGGAATAGCAATATCTGAGATCAATAGTAATCCAAAAACCAGCTGAAAGCATTTATAGGTATTGAACTAATCTTAAGACACGTAAATTGATTTCGTTACTTTTAACATTCTAAATTACTTTGATTATACATATAATCAAAGCTAAATTACCTAATTCACAGGCTTATTAATGAATAAAAAATTATAGCTAGCCAGGTACTGTACTAACTTGAATGGATGGATACTCGTGCTCACTGTAGCGTCATGTTCGCGGTGGTCTGTTTTTATAATCTGTGGGGGAATACAATCTTAACTTAGAAAATATGGTTACTAATTATCTCCATAACACGTTTTTTCATAAAACGGCGAGGGCGCATTTATAAATACAACTTATATCGAACGTTCCTTTCAAATGTTTAGATTTAGAACGTAAATTAAAAACGTTAAGTGATATCACGGTTCGTTCTTTGAGGCCTGTTTTTTTTCTTGCGTTCCCTGTTGGTCGATAATGAGAACTGGTGATCTCATGCTGGTGCCCCGTCATGTTTCGAGTCATACGACCAAAATAAACAGCCGCAGTCCTGATGCAACTCCCGAATTGGACCTGTCGATCCGGTGTGGGTGTAATGTAGGCCATTATTTCATTTGCGGCTGCTAATATGCATTACCATAAATCGATTTGTGGGAATCCTTACTTCGATGAAGCAGGTGTTTTATATTAAACTTGGTTTAAGTAGTTAATTTCTTTGATTTAAAATCACTAGAATCTCTTATTATTATCACCAAATTACTTATTTCTAAGATCTTTAGGTAAAGACGTTTTGCAACGCTCTGACAGCTGGAGAATCCTTAATTTCTACATCGTAATAAAATGAATGTTACGTTATGAACCTACTTAATACTACGATTCACATAAATTTCATAAGAAACAGACTTGAAATCGGTCAACTTGTGGTCAAAAATTCACTGACGGTTTTTATTTCGTTACCTGCAGCATATAAGGAAAACCATTTTTGCTGAGGTCATTTTACTCATGGCTAATATGGCCAAATAATATGGCCAAAAGTTCCCATGCGAATGAATCAGTGATTCCTAGATACTGTAACCGTTTGAAGGTTAACGACCGTGCCGTAGACTTTTGTCTAGTTTTTGGCAGTAGCAATCGAACCACAATGAGGCCAGTCCGTTACTTTCGAAACTCTATGGTAGCGCGTCGATGTCCCCCACTAAAATCCGTTAATTAAATTAGTATGTGCAAATTAAAATTTGTTGTTATCCTATGTTAAAATATATCTAGTACTTCCGTAGATTTTCAGTGTGTTGAAGATTTGTTGGTTAAAATAGAAAAAAATATTTAACGAAGTACAGAGGCCAGCACATCACGCTTCCACAATCTGTCAAATTTCTTTGATTGATTCTCAACTTTAAAACAAAATGATAAGGTTCATTTTCAATAGAGAAAATTTGACAGTTTTGGATAGCTTGACCTGCTGGCGTTTGTCCTTAAACAATATTATTGGTAAATATCTACCTGGTAGGCAAAGTGCTCACTATACTCGTAAAATAGGTATAAATAAGTATATGTTTCGATTTTACCTACAAACCACGCTACTACGTACGCACTACTACCTACGTACAGAGGTCAGCACATCAAGCTACCCCAATCTGTCAAATTTCGTTGATAGATTTTCAACTTTAATACAAAGTAATAAGGTTCATTTTCAATTGTAAAAATTTGTCAGTTTTGGATAGCTTGATGCCTGCTGGCGTCTGTACCACGTTTTCCACGAGTTTACACTTAAAATATTTGTGTATTTTAAACTGGATCACGCATTTTTTTCTTTTAATCTTCTATTAGGTAAAATATTACTTTGTTCAGCACCTACAACCGACTGTTACTGGCTGCACGCTTGATCTAGGTCGCGAACATGTGCTTGATACCGCAGCGGTGACCGTTGGCTCGCCACGATAGTAAGCACACAGCTCTAGCGATAACGACAATATTTGAATTTAACCTAATTTAACCTAAAGTGAGCGAAATCCAAAGTAAAAGCTCTAGATACTACCTTGATACCCAGTCTTACTGATCAGGGAAATTTTGACTTGGCTCATAGTTATGACAGTCAAAACAACGCTTTTACCTGCATCATCATCATTTTAACAGACTATTGGAGTCCACTATTGAACGTAGGCCTCCCCAAAAAAGCGTCAACAATCTCGCTTTTGCCTCAGAAGTCTAGAAAGATTTTCCAGATCTGTCCGGCCAAAAATACCTAATCAGCGCTTTCCTTTATCACTTCGATTTGGAAACTATCGTCAGTAATGTGCCAACAAACGAGCTCGTGCTATTGATTACACCAGTAAGGTATCCTTATCGAGTTATCGTAGTAGAAATTAAGAAAACTTTAAAGGCAATTTTGATTTTTACTTATTGGAAAAATTTTACAAGAAGAAAGATGTGTTAGTGGGGTAACACGGAGTATGTTACGTACTGATTTTGTGTTCCAAACTGGTAAGATCCAAACCAAGTAAATAAGATAATCATAACTGATTATCTTTGTATCTCTGGAACTAGACCGATACGTCACGTTTCCTGACAGCTATCAACCAAATAACGTGATAAACACTTTCCAAAGTAATCTTATCGTTGCTATAACGATATCGAAGTATATTTAGATGTTAAAAGCGAGTGTCGACACGTGGGCGTACATCAGCTCTGACTCATAACTCCAATAACATTATTCTAATGTATCTAAGGACCACAGTCCATTCAATTAGCATAATGCATATTCACAAGTTTATGGCATTCCATTGCTCTAACATTAAATCTAAGTGTAATTGAAATACATGGTGTTCCTAAATATTTGACAGTGAACAGGACCAGGGGGCTAAAAGAACAAGTGCCATACTTTTCCAGTATATGCTGACCTTTAAGTGTACGGAAAGCCTATACAATGCGAGGCCACCTTAAACTGGATGTATAGTCCGAATTGGGTATGTCAATTGGTTGCAGCTTTAGACAGGCACCTGATTTTTACGCTGGCTTTTCCCCGGGGAAGAGGGAGAAGGAAAGATCGCCTTTTGATCGAAAATCGGTCTTTCTTTCCTCCTGGCAGGAAATTTAACTCCTTTCCGCCTTTCCTTCGTCCTACCGACTTAACAACGTTACCTTTTTGGCCTTCTTTGGTCGTCAAGGTAATAATTCTTCCATGATACCTACCTATGCGTAATTTTTAATTTATTTACCTAGGTACCCCGTTTTCCGTCACCAGACTTTACATACCGTTGAGGAAATGTCTGAGGTATTACAGGTGTCACGCTGTCCACCGTTTGTGAATTATTACGCATACCTAATAATTATGATCTCCAAAAGTCGGTTTCAGGTTCGTGCTTTAGATTTGAAACCGAGAATTTTTAATTTAATTCTTTTTAAATCAAACGTTTAACAATGAGATCACTGAGTGCTGACGTCATGTAGTTATTATGGAGTGTCTTTGTTGGAAATCTCTCAGTAGCAGACCCGCAGTTTGGAGATTTTGTTCATGTTTACGGCAAACAAGTTCCTATAAACAGTACTAAATAGCTCGAAAGGTTGCCAGTATTTACTGGCTTAAATTATTTTCTGACTTCAGTTAAAAATTTTTTTAACTGAAGTCAGATAATAATTATCTGATGGGACTCCCCGTGATAACTATATCATTAAATAATTTCACATTACCTACAAGATACGAATTAACACTTAAAAAGTGATACTGAGCGTTACATCATTTCAAAATCAATAATTTGATATCACAAATGATGCAATTCGTTGTGTCACGCTCGAAATGAAACATTTACAAAACAATACGATGTTTACTTGGAAACTGGAAATTATAAAGTGTAATATGTATTGTTTTCGTTCAAGTTCATTATAATTTTAAAGCGCGCATTTTCTATGGAGGCGCCGGAGTAAACTGGCAAATTAAAATTTCAAATGTCTGACAACCAGTCTAACCTCAGGATATCGGTATTGCCTAGAAATTGGGTTGCGGAGGTCTGATGGCCGTCGCTTCGTGTAAAATACTGGTATTCAGCCGCATCTGGTTAGATTGGAAACCGACTTTCTAGATGGCTTTCTAGATGATGAATGATATTGGTCCAGAAGTCACCAGCGCGGTTATTAGTTGGGCAGTGTTTTTGGGATTTATAGCAGGTCGGAATTATTATTTTTTATTTTCAACTCGGTTTATTGCAATAAGCTCGTTCCTATTCATCATCATTATCATCATATCAGCCATAGGAGATCCACTGCTGAACAAAGGCCTCCCCCATATACTTCCACAAAAACCGGTTATAACCCGCTTGCATCCAACGACTTCCAGCGACCTTTAATAATAATAATATAAACTTTATTTCAAGCACAAAGACTCATAGGGTTAGTAACAATTTCGTTTGCTTAAAACTAAGTGTTAGTATACTAAGTAAGTTAGGTTAGTATTTAGGTAAATGTAACTGACAGCAGTGAACTATATATGGACAATCCAATCTGTCAGCTATCATATTCAGAACTCTGTTGGGGCTGGCCATAACTCTTGCCACAAGTGATGCTGCACGTTTGCGCATTGTAGTGTAGAAACAGTCTACATGCGCCGCCGCAAACATACCTGACGCACTACAACGCCATGGCAACCCCATCAGTCTCCTGAAAGCATTATTATACTGAACACGGAGGGCTGCATACGCCGTTTGTGAATATTTCTCCCACAGACTGCAAGTGTAAAAAGTTGAACAATATGCTCTAAAGAGAGTCACCTTTACGTCTGCAGTACAGCGTGCAAATCTGCGGGCGATCATATTCGCCCGTACGGATAAAGCCCTCCGTTCCCTTTCGATATCAACATTGTCCTTAAGGTCAGTAGTTACTAGGTGCCCGAGATATTTAAATTGTTCCACTCGTACAAGAGATACCCCATTTAGTCGTATAGGCGGTACATCAAGATGATATTTGGTCCCCGCCTCAAAGACAATGTACTGACTTTTCTTTACGTTATACAGTAACCCATGTTCTTTAGCGTAACGTTCACAAGTGGTCATTAATGACCTTATACCGCTGACTGATGCGCTCAACAGCACCATATCGTCTGCATAACTTATATTATTGACACTGACACCGTCGATATGACAACCGACATGCTTACTGCTGAGCGCCTCAATCAGGGCATTCATATATAAATTAAAGAGGGCAGGGGAAGTTAGCCCCCCCTGTCTTACCCCGCACTCCAGCTGATATGGTTCCGACAACACACCCGCCCACCGAACATTATTGACCTGGTTTCCATACCAGTGCTTGAGAATACTTATAAGCTCGGGAGGCAACCTTATGGCCTCAAGTTTCCTCCATAATATATCGTAGGAAACCAGGTCAAAGGCCCTAGACAGATCGAGGAAGCAGGCAAAAACCGGTGTTTTTCTTTTCGTGTAGTATCTGATGGTATGCTTGAGACACAGAACTGCACTTTCTGTTGATAGTCCGGCCCGAAACCCGAACTGATTGTCGTGCAGTACAACGTGTTGGTTCAATTGTGTATTAAGTAGACCATCAAGCACTTTGGCAACTGTGGTTGCTAGGGAGATCGGTCTATAGTTCCCTTTATCCGAGAGATCACCGGTTTTATTCTTAACAATAGGAACCACGAGCGTCTTCATTAGGTCGGGGGGCAAGTATGAATGACCAATACATAAATTGTACAACAACGCTAAGACCCTTGGCAAGTGAGGACCGGCATGCTGAAAATGCTCAATACTAAGCCCGTCATGACCAGGGGACTTACCTCTAGTCATAGACCTGATGGTCCTAACCACATCATTAGCAGTAAAACGTGTGCCCACCTCACCACAACAGGGCTCAGCATTCAGCATCGTCTGCGATCTACTCAGTGGTGACTTTACAAAAAACTGATTTTTAAAAAGGTTCGCTATATCCTTTGTGTCACTGACACCATTCACGCTAACGGGCAGGCTTGGTCTACCATTCAATTTATTCGTACCCTTCCAAAAGCCGCGAAAATCACGCTTCGTATGTTTAGAGGCAATGATGTCCATCTTTATTTGCTCTTCATGGTTCTGACACCACTTAAGCTGCGATTTAAAAAATGATCTGCTGTCACGCATCTCATCAAAAATTTGGCCACTTGATGGTTTTCCACATGATAACCATATGTGAAACTTCTGCCTAGCCAGCCTGTGAGCATAACTGACGTGTTTATTCCAGCCTGTAATTTTTGCCTTTTTCTTATGACTAATATACTTAACATTGATACTACAAATTGATGACTCACTAAGAGCACATACAATGTCCGAATACAAGTTATCAATAACAAACTTGTGAGATCCTTCATCACAAAAATTATCAGCGCAGTCTGTTAATTCTATAGGAAAATCAACCATTTTTAATCTTTTGTTACACTCATTAAAATATACATCAATTTGATCCTTGGTTCTTTCCCCCCACACAATTTTATTGTGACTTACAGTTTTACCGGGAATATTAGGTGTTAACAAATCAAATTTACAATCAAATATTATAGGGTAATGATCAGACCATAGCACATCGTTATTTACGCAAACATCTATTACGGAAATTAAAGCAGACTGCGTGACTATACAGTGGTCTAACCATCGCCTGGAACCATGAGCTTCGCTCATAAAGGTGTAAGTGTCACTTGTTAACCCCAGCCTGTCTATATCAACACAAATCCATTTTTGTTCCGCACAAAAATCCATTAACTCCTTCATAAACAATGTATTAGGGTGCGCATTAAAATCACCCATAACAAATACAGATTCTACACTACAATCGTCTACAACAGCACTCACCGTACCGAGGCAGTCCGTAAATTCCGGTAAGTTATCGCTCGAATCCGTAGGCATATATAAGCTCATAACAATAACAGGTGTGTCCTTCGTAAATACTTTTATTGCACACATACGGGGGTTATTGCACTGCATCACTGTCACATTTTGGAATTCGTTACTCCTCCATAACAGAGCGACACCGCCGTAAGGTCGTCCGTATAACATACCTGCCGTCGTGTCAACAGCTGAGGTTCCTGTGGCACTGAAGTTGCGGTCAATGGTGCTGAGATATGTTAACTCGTCTGGCAGCAACCATGTTTCTTGCAAAGCAATTATATCATAAGATCTGCACAGTTCTTTAATGCTATTTATAGACCTTTTTACATTTTTACAGTTAAATGATACCATTCTAAATCTTCTGTCCATTGTGTTTTATATTCTGACCGTCGTTGCTTAACATATTATTAGTATATTTTTGTTTAAAATGTACAAATTTTCTAAAAATTATACCTTGAGGCCACAAAGTTTCATCTAAAAATAAAGGCAATTTCTGCTCATCTACATAAAACTTATATGCTTTGTGGGCCTTTTGCTTTTTAGTGTTAATTATCTGTAATAAAACTGTCTCTTGCGTCTTAGACTGTATGTAATTAACAATATCGGCTTCCAATGTATCTATGTGAACATTGCTTATAAATATTGGTGACTTCTTGGCGGCTGCCTTAAACCCGACGGTATCAGAGGCAACGCCGGTTTGTCCTCTGTACCGGTAATTCGGTTTTTTCTTTCGTGTTACGCGCTGCCAGTCATCCACTCCGTTTAGTGGCTTATCTGTAAACACATCGTCTTGAAAATATTCAGCGCATAGTGTATAATTACTCGACTTTTCGCTCGATATGGTAGTTACCGACGGCGCCAGCGTCAATCCTGTAGGAGGATTGAACATTTGAGAATCGGTCGTACGGTCTGACGTAAGCGTCTCAGTTGTGCGAGCCTGTGCCCCGCCGGCTCTGCGGCTGTCGTCAGTCAACAGGGGCTCGGTCGCCCCGACACTCGCCGTAGTCCCGCTCACCGCTTCCGACTCATGACGAATTGCGTCACTGCTGGTTGGCTGTTGCGTTAATTATTTAGGTACCCGTTCCTATTACATGGGCCTAAAAACTAGGACGCTATACCTATCATAAAAAAATATTGGTGGGCTGCACGAGCGCCAGCCTTTATGCTTTAGGGCTAAAGATTTTCCATGCCATGAAAGGGTTTATAGCAGTGATAGCCTAGTGGGATGACCATTGGACTGCCAAGTCGAAGGTCTCGAGTTCGAACTCAAGGCACACCTCTGACTTCGAATTCATGTGCGTATTAATAATTAATTATCACTCGCTTAAACGGTGAAGGAAAACATCGCGAGGAAACCTGCATACCTTAGAGATTTTTCTCGACTATTTGTCAAGTCTGCCAACCCGCACTAGGCCAGCGTGGTGGACTGTAGCCTAATCCCTCTCAACATGAGAGGAGACCAGCAGTGGGACAGTATATGGGTTGATGATGATGAAAGGGTTTAGTACGGATCATGTGCCACCTGCGGAGGCAGCAGGGTATGTCGGACTCTTACCGACCATAAACCACATTTACCTCATTTACGTTATAGGCCATCGGATCCGAGACATTATCCATTACCATGACAGGATGTGGGCCAGCAATAGGACCCTTTCGGATACCATGAAAGGCAGCTGCGCTCAAAGACATCGATTATTTGCTGATACTCGTATTTGTGAATGTAATGAACTTGACTTAATTTTTGTTTTAATGGCCCGTCTACCAAACAATCTTCATCATCATCAACCCATTTATTGTCCCGCTGCTGGTCACAGGTCTCCTTTCAGAATGAGACGTGTGAGGATATAGTCCACCGGAGCCTGCGATGGCGGGCCATCACGCGAGCTGCGGACGAATGCTCTGCTTCCGTAGCCCCCGGCCCCGACGCAACAGGTGCGAGAAGGTACACCGTGTGGCTTTTAGTCGGTAGGTCACCCATTCTGGGTGGAGTCGGTCACGCCCCGCAGCCTTCCCCAGACGGTGGTAGCCCATGAGGATTGTCCACACGTTAACAAAAAAAATGTCCACCACTCCGGCGTAGTACCTATGAGTTGGCAGAATTCACACGCCGTCAAGAAAGTCTCTCAGACATGCAGGTTTCCTCACGATATTTTCCTTCACCGATTAAGCGAGTGATATAATTTCGAAAAGTGGTGCGTGCCTTAGATTCGATATCGAGACTTGGTAGTCCAATGGCATATCATATCATATCACTGCTTCATTCATATCAAACATTCTTTTTTTTTTTTATTATTATAGAAACCAAGCATGACATTTATTCTTGTGTATACTTCTATGGTGAGTTAACTACTAGACCAGGACAGGCCGCTTACTTTAAAACATATTACCGCTTTACGTCGAGGTAAACTTAACCGAGCGGTAACATTCCTTGTATCATTACGAGTATAACACTGTCTTCAAGATGAGAAACGTAAACTCTTATGTTTTAATTTGCCAGACTTTTTATCTTAACACAAGCAATATAGAGGACCAAATACCAAAAGCTACTTAGAAAATAACAGTTAAGGTAATCTAAGGTCCTTGTTTCCAATTGAGTTAACACTGGTTGGATAAAAACTTGATCTTCCCGTGCACGAGAGCAGTTGCGCGGGCGCAGACCAAAAAGTCGACGCATTCCATTGTTGATTGGAAACAAGTCGCGGTCGCGCGCTCCAATGGGAAAAGTCGCACTGCTCTGAACTTATGAAGCGTTGAACGGTCTCTTCGTGGAGTAGGTATTTTAAATATTTCTGAAGACTGGTATCAAAATCTTTATAATAGCTTTCTTTAGAAGCGCCTAAAAATTACTGAGAAAACTTATTATTATCCTTGAGTTGTTTTATGACTCACGTTTTTTATTTGTACCTAAAGATACCGATAAAAAGGTAATTACTCCACAGGTACCCGAAGCGCCACTGTCTACGCCGATCTGTTTACTACGAATATCTGCTACGCAATTTAGTACTACGTCTTCTTCTACGCAATGCCTACGTCTTCTTCTACGCAAATACCTACTACGAATGACGTAGTAATACTTTCGAGTATAGTACTACATGTGACGTCAGTTTAGTAAACAGTGCTCACTTATTTGGCGGCTTGTCATAAAAGCTTTTTTGTTATTTTTATCAACGTGACTGAGGACTACAAACTGGTAGGAAATTTGTTGACCTGTTTCTTATCGTCAGCTTGAAGCACTTGAAGTAAGGAATGAGTTCGGTGTCTTGCGTGACTTTTAAAAGTTCAAACTTTAGCTACTCAAAGTTCTAAGAATAGCCTTTTTTTACACTTCAAGGACGAAAATGAGGTCTATGAGCTTGATTTTTTGTGAGTAGGTTTTGTGATAGATAGATCTTGTTGACCTCCAAAGCAAGGTTGGTTTTTAAAATTAATGGCAAGTAAACATTTTCTTGAGATATTATAATACAAAGAATTTACTGGATACCGCACACATGTAGGTGTTATAAAAGGAAATTATTCCATCAAATACTCACCGATTTTAATCAGTACGTATTGGAGTTTTGGCATGCGTAACTACCAAATACAAAGTTAAGTATAACAGTAGTACATTATATTAATTTCTTTATGTTTAGTAGAAAAATAAAGGCTTGTCCGATATCGGGTGGCTGTATGTGTCGGCGGTCGTAGCGACCCAGTGCAGGGCGTAATGCGGTGCAATCACCGCGCGTTCCCGTGAGAACGCGACCGAGCCTGCGCCCGCGCCTCCCCTCGCATGCCGTGCGAACCAAAAGGTCAAATGTATTTCGCGAAAAACCACTTTTCACCGTTATACATATTTTCTTATGGGGTTCACAATCGACACTATGTTTAAGCTGTTTTGGAAGTCTTTTGTATTTACAACTAGATGGCGCTTGCATGTCACGCGAGGCGAATAACGAAGATTAAAAAATTAATACACAAAACAGATTTAAAAAAACAAACCAAAAGGGCGAAACCGGCATTTTACCGATTTTTTTAATGTAATTTGTCCTGAATGGACTATATCCTGAATAGGTTCCTCCTACCCTTCTTTTTTGAGGACAATCGTAATATTTTATTAGGTAGGTACAGACGCCAGCTGGTCAAGTTATCCAAAACTGTCAAACTTTTCCAATCGAATATGAACCTTATTGTTTTGAATTAAAGTTGAAAATTTATCAAAGAAATTTAACAGATTGGGGTAGCTTAATGTACTGGCTAGTTTTAACTTAAGCATTCAATTGATAATAACAAAATATCAAAAGTTCAAAACTAAGTTTACAATCATCAGGATGTCTTAAAATGTACGCTGTACGTACGGACATATGAATCCGATCCGAGAATGAAGAAACAATATATTTAACAACGTGTGAGGACTATTCCGTAAATATTTCCGTAGCTATATACCCATATTCCGATATGTATTTGTATCAGTGCAATGCGTATAAGGTAGTATTTATAAGTTATGTGAGTAAGAGATAGGAAAAACACGTTAATATAATGTTTGTCAACAATTTACTTCATTGGAATTTAACCGTAGGTAAGTATTATTATGTCGTTCGTTCTTAATTGTTTTAATCAGCAAGATCATTATATTCTAGAATTCCCAGTTCCAATTAATACATTTCTTATGACGTATACCTAACTAATGACAATACTGAATGTATTTTTCGATATCTGTCAATAAACCTGGTTTTCCTAAACAATTAACTAATTTAGTTTTAATGAGTTTGAACGTGTTATGGTAATTCAGGCCGAGTCGACGTCCCATAATCGCTTGAAGGACGGACGCACCGACATTCCACAGCAAAGGGAAAGGTTTCGTTCATTTCGTTACGGACTTTTTCATTTTGTAACTTTTATATAACACCGAGAGGCTCGATACACAACTCATCTTAGTAATCATTTAATTGGAATATATTTTAATGTCTTGGGTTAGGGATTTTCTGCATTGTTGGTTTTGCAGGCATAGTATCACTGCGACTGTAGGTGATCATACTAGACCATTGTGATTTCCAATAAGTTAGGTATAATTTGTTAATTATTTAATTTACTGGGAATTCGTGACGACATGCGATGTGACGTAAATCATCGTGAACAACATAAGTACGGAAAAAATATAATTTCCTACAACTTGCACAATTCTTCGTAACCAGTCCATGGGAAAACAGCAAACAATGCAACCAATGAAAGAGAGACGATTCTCAAAGAAACAGCTCATTGAAGACGCTTAACATAACACCAACGAAGAAAGATCTCCCTCGCCCCTCTCCTAAGACTTTAAGTCTCGTTGAATGAGGGTAGCCTACGTATTATCATAGATCTTTTGTAAATGGCCGACCCGTTCACATGCATCCATTGAGGTCCCTTCACACGGTCAAAGGCGACAAAAAATAATACAAAAACCGTTACGCTCCCGAAAAAATGTTCCCATAACTTGTGAATGTCTGTCATTGAGAAATCTTTATGAAGAGAACATGTGTAGCGGGAATCGCTTTAAACTGGAACAGGTCACCCATTAATGACTAAAAAAAATAGATTGTTATCCAGAATTCAAACTTGGCTGCAATACGTAACGATACAGAATTAATTTATCTATCTGTGACCGGTTCGTCTGGCACTAGCAGATGTTATCATATCAATAACAACAGATAAAAAATATTTTATTAAATTATCATTTTACTAAAGTCATATGTTTCAATGGCTGTATTACCCACCTATTATTTTAATATCTTTAAACAAGGGTACCTAAATATTTTGTCAGTAGAACACTGCTGTAACCATAATGCAAGGAGCATTATTTTGTAGTCACACATGGATCACAAATGTGCGTGGGACCGAGAATTAAGCGCACCATGAATGGACCAAAGACATGGGACCGCATCCCATAAGCATTCTCACGGTTTCTACGTAGATAAAAACTTTATAGCATGCGCTGACACAAAATACTGATAATTTGTTAGATAATAACGTTACGGGAAGAAATAGGTCACAATTTATTTCGGATAAAATCTCAAAAAACAGATAACTATGCAGTTACTTAGTTTGAATAACGCTGGAACCATTTCGTTTGTTTAACAGAATGCTAGCGAGAGCTAGAATGCCACGTCGTTCGAGGGAGCATTAAGCTATCATGCCATCAGCGCGTCCCCGTCTGGTCAGCATTCTTAAGCGGGGTCCGGTGTCCGCCTCAGGAATGTCTGCAACCAGCAACCCGAGACGGAAGGAGCAGCGGCGGAAGCGGTTCATAGAACTGAATGCAAAGTTCTAGAATGGCCCTTGCACCATAAATGAGAGCAACAAATTTAAACCTTATGATTTCGTCTTAGGGTCCAATTTTAGAGTTGTAACATTTTCGAAGTTGGCGGCTACGAAATGCTATCTCAGTAAGTAGCGTTAACGTGTTATATATTCTAAAATTTACAAACAATTTTAAGTCTTTAGTCGTTGTTTTTAAAGTCTAAAATGTTTTTTCTTCGAATTGTTACATAATTCAAAGGTTCGCGAACATTCTGTGCCGCAGCGCGCAACCGTTTCGCTCCACTGTACCGTGCATCCTGCCTCATACAAGTTATAATTTTCCAACTAGGTATTTTACTTCACCAGCCTTATTTGCACAAAATTATCAAACACTGACATTAGCAATCAAAGTTATCCTTACCAAATTATATATACAGGCAGATCGAGGTAGTAAGAAACGTATCTATTGTCCTAAGCATAACAATTTTTGTATGGCAACCGGAATAATGTTATTAGCTACGGTCATAACAAACAAATAATTAACTTTTGGATTCCAAGAGTTTGTGTTTTGCCGGGAACGTCTAGAGCTGTAAATTTTCTTATGGTGGCGATTGTCCTTATGGCGTTATACGTGCGAAGTTTTCCTGCTCGCCTGTCGACTTTGGGACCTCCCGCGGCGCTATCCAGTATCCACTCTCATGCCGCCGCCGCTCGAGGTTAACATGTAGACTCATGGCATTTTATTTTATAAACTTATAATGGCGTCACAAATTGCTGCAGTCGATTGTTGATTAAACAATTGAGCGGGCCCCGCATGCATCGTCTGTCTCAATTGTAAACTGTTATTGGAAATCAATTGACACGAAGTATATTGACTCAATGAGTTGGATGAGTGACATCCTTTCTGACGATCACGTTCGTTTATGTCTGTAAATTATTTCTTGGTAATTATACAAGTTTACATTATCTTGACACGTCGAGGCGAACGTTTTATCTTTCATTTTTAAGAATACATTTTTCAACATCTTATGCCATAGGAAGGAAAACCTGAAGCTAGAAAAAAAACTGTTATCTTGAAATACCTACTTATTTCGCTACTATTGAATTGAGGTTAATGAGCTGTTATTCAACGATTCTGAAACTGTACTTTTACTTAAATTCACAAAAATAATAAAGGCATAATACCTTCTTATATTCGACATAAAAAAGTTGAATGAACTCAACCTCAATCCGGGAAGGTGTGCCATGCAGGGTGACGTTTACGTTACTTATTCATTCTCAGGTTTTGCTAGCGCAGTGAAAGTGAGGTCGCGGCTTTCTATCCGCAACGCGGCGCGGCCCGTCGTCGACGCATCGACTTGCGAAAGCTACCACCGAACCGAGCCATACAAACCACATACCCAGCCTTTCAAATAGAAAGCTGGCTTGAGCAATCTACAGATCACATACATCTTGGATATCCTCTTGTGTCTATGAGGATTTGGCCTTAGTTATAGCTTTTGTTAAGGACAAAGCATCACTCAGTTAACATAATATCCCACGGTTAACAAAATGAATTTTCTTCAAGAAATTTAAAGCCCTCGCAATGGGCAAAATAGTCTGGGCAGACCAGACTTATTCCCCAGCAATGATGGTGAATATGTAGTCAACTTTAATAACGCTTCAGCTTATGATGGTGTAGGCGTGGACCATGGGAGCGGTCATGACCCAACCAAAATCGTACCTACACGTCAAATTCACAAACCTTCTAAAAACAAATATGACCCGCATCTCAGTTCTTGGCTGCGTGTAAATATATTCACTTATAGTAACGCCTCCGATGATGATAGTGAAAATGTACAAAGTTGTAGGAAATGTAATCAATCGTAATATCGCTTCAGATAATGACGGGCAAAATGTGGAATGGTCACAGTCATAGTATATATGCATATTGGTGAATTAATGTACTCAATTGTGGTAACGATTTGGATGATGATGGTAAAATGTAGGTACTCAGTTGAAGAAATTTCTCAGATGATGATTATTAACATAATTTAAATGTACTCACTTATAGAAATACCACAGGTCATGATTCCGTAGTTTAATTGTACTCACTTATAGAAAAGCCACGTGTCATGTTTATTAACGTGGTTTTATTGTACTTACTTGTAGAAATGCCTCAAGCCATGATTATTAACGTGGATTAATTGTACTCATTGATAGAAATGCCTTAAGTCATGATTATTAATGTGGTTTAATTGTATTCACTTATAGAAATGCCTCAAGCCATGATTATTAACGTGGTTTAATTGTACTCACTGATAGAAATGCCTAAGTCATGATTATTAACGTGGTTTACTTGTACTCACTGATAGAAATGCCTCAAGTCATGATTATTAACGTGGTTTAATTGTACTTACTTGTAGATATGCCTCAAGCTATGATTATTAACGTGGTTTAATTGTACTCACTTATAGAAATGCCTCAAGCCATGATTATTAACGTGGTTTAATTGTACTCACTGATAGAAATGCCTAAGTCATGATTATTAACGTGGTTTACTTGTACTCACTGATAGAAATGCCTCAAGCCATGATTATTAACGTGGTTTAATTGTACTCACTGATAGAAATGCCTCAAGTCATGATTATTAACGTGGTTTAATTTTACTTACTTGTAGAACTTCCTCAAGTCATGATTATTAACGTGGTTTAATTTTACTCACTTATAAATGCCTCAAGTCATGATTATTAACGTGGTTTAATTGTACTCACTTATAGAAATGCCTCAAGAAATGATTATTATAGTGGTTTAATTGTACTTATTTGTAGTAATTTCTCAGATGATGATGATTGTTAAAATATAGTCAGTTGTAGTAACACCTCCAATGCTGATGTTGCTGAAATTGTACTCAGTTCCAAAAGTGCTTCAGTTGAAAATATTTATAGAGTTGTTGCTGAAACCGTAAAAGTAATATTTTTACTACGTGTACCCGACACGTTGTCCTTTAACTAAAAAAAACCTTAAAGTGCGACCTATTACGAAAATTTAAAAATAAAAATTTGACATAACAGGCTCACCGTTCTCAAGCGATGCACTTACCAATGGCCCGCATTTCAGTTTGTTTATTATAAGTTTATAGTTATCTATACATATACAAAATCTATGCACCCATGACATAGTCAATGGCAAAATAATAAAGCAATGACCAATTTTTCTCGTTCATATTATCAAAACAAGGGCAACTTGTTATATCTTTTATTTTTCCTGTTATTATGTATAACGTCGCTGGTACCAGCTTTTTATGCGACGTTTTATGTCAATTTATCATGCAGTGAGGATACGCTATCACATTTTTATACAATATCTGGGAATTATTCTTACTTCACTAAAAAACATATGCTTAGACCTCCTATCACTTAAGCTGCTTATGTGAGTATAAAATAAGTTTACTATTAGGGGTTAATCCTTTCTTTGTAATCAGTAGTAGGTATTCATTAGGGAGCTTCATCTATCTGAGTAGTGTCATTATCACTATCTTTATTAGTATTCTTTCAGATTGGAACACTTAATTCGTTTACGACATTGGTAAACGTCCATATTTCTGTGTCTCCTAGCGGACCTATTAGGTAGATCTTATTTTTAATCAGAATAATATTCAAAATTAACAGTGTTTTAGCTTGAAATGCTTTCTCAGTGGCCCGGGCCGATAATCATAAGGATTTCCACAACTTAAAAAGCTCAAACGTAGTCACGAAAACCGTTACAAAGAAAATTTAAGGTCTGTTAGAAATTTCATTACACTGAAGTCCAACCCGAATTCAGCGTGAACGGCGCGGCTGCTAAGTTGAGTAGCGTTGTGTATTATTTTACCTAGGCATCTCAGTGTTCGCTGAACATGTGCAATGTGCATTTCGCAAACAATGTGGAGTATCATAATATTATGTGCATAAAGGCATTCTTCTTTGAACACGGTGAACAATGTTCATTGTGCTAGATATAAAGCGCAACGTGAAATGGGATCTTTGCGCTCGGCTATCATGTATTTCTTGTGTGTTCTACACAAAACCATGTTTTTTGTTTATTATAGCTTTAATTAATTTGATACCATACTAAAATCTTCAGCAATAATGTCTTTTTTATGTTAATTCGTTGCTTATTTGAACTTTGCCAAATTCAAATAAGATTAGAAGTCGTTATTAACGTCACTGAATAAATTAATACCAACATGTCCAAACTTGACTCGTCTAATTTAGCAACTATAGACTATGTACCTAATATCATATTGGATATTATACTTGTTAAAATAGTTTAATATGTTCCTAAAGATGTAGGTCTTCCTAATCGAGCACGAGTCCTCATGTGTGTTAATGATTAGAACAGTTACTAAGCTTCTATAGAATTTGTTCAGTACAGTTAGGTACATGCACGTCACGTCCTTAAATTAAGGACTGTTTACAATACTATTTAAGTGTTACTGTTTCTAACTTTCAGATCACGAAGTCACAAGAAAAATGAACCTTGAAGCGTGATTATAGAAACTAACAGTAACGCTTCCATAGATGAAACATTACAAGGCAGAGTACCAGGACACTCAAGTAGATATAAGAGTGTTCACGCGATAGGTACTGTAAATAGTGACTTAATTGTATAAATAAGATATGCAAATATACAGTAACAATATACTATGTCTTCTCTGTCTGTGGCCAGTGTGTGGTGGAATCAGATATCTACTAATTGCCTACCTACTTCGTGAAGGTGGGTAACTTGAGCACCTCTTTCTTTTTCCCAAGGAAACATTGACCGTTGAGTTGCAAAAGACGTGACCACTTCACATCGTCTTACAATCTATTGTTTATGTGTTTGAAGACTTCGTCGTGTTTTTCATACATTGCCAGTCTAATGCGGATGTCTCGTTAGATTGTTCTTAATCAACCAGCTTGAAGGAACCTGCTCAGCGTTTAACGTGGCCTCTTAAAAGTAATCCGAAGGTGACGTCATCTGTTCAAATTTGGCAATGCCAGGCGGTCGACCTCCAGCCACCTCCAACTGCGCATTAGAATCGTATAATATAGGTACCTACGTAATGCTACCCGTGTAAAAATCATCGACCTTATGTTTTCTATGCTCTCAAATTATATAACACAGGCTTGCCGCCTATGGGCACGTGATATTTTATCAGCATCCTGATTTAGCTATGCATGACAAAGGCGCCGAAACGGGGAATGGGTAGATGCGAAATACTCTTGTATTTAATATAATTTGTTGAATTATGTACCTACCTACAATCAGCATTCTTGTTGGGTGATCAGTTTCCGACCTTATACACTTAATAATAAGGATGAATACTGTCAACTGCTAAATTGCCCATTGTTAGCTTAGTCCTAAAAACTACAAGAAGTGAAGACCAACGACAAGGGAAGAAGTATGCTAACAACTTTGTTAAAGCACGTGGCAGCAAGTGGGTATGTAGTTGTTATACCTAGTTAGGTAGGTAGGTACTGAAAATCGTCAGTACAGTCGATCGTGGACTTTAGAACCATTAGACATTAGGTAGACTTGATAATTACTTAACAGTAATTGAGTAATTAATTGTTTTCTTTTTATCATTTGTAACAGAACAGAACTTGAAGAACAGAACATAGCTAGGTACATTTGAAACAGTGAATACCTATTTCTTTTGTTGTGAAATCTAGGTAGCAGAAGTACCTGCTGTAATTTACTATAGGTATACAAGGATTTCAATGGAACAATCTACTGATATTACAGAGACAAGGTGACGTGTCATGGGAAGTCTATTGTCACAGAGTGTGAACATCAAGGTCTTATAATTGCAGAATAAAAATGACGCCATACGAAAACATATAATTAACTTTTTGCTTCATTATTACTTACCTTAATTAAACAAAAAACTATTTATTATGACGAGTAGTTAGTCTTCTCAAGAACAGCAAACATTCAAAGTCAAAGTGAAATAGTTTATTTCAATTAGATCATTAAAATGGCACTTTTGAAAAGTCAAAACTAGTTGCACGGTTCCAAAAAGTGGGTTTTATGAAGAAGAAACTCCATAGACACTCTTTAGAGTGTCTATGGTTAAAAAAAACATGATTAGGTACAGGGTTAATCTTGGTTTACAATTTTGTTATGAATGTTGATGAGAAAAATGCAGTTTGATGTGTACTAATAAATTCATCCAGTATAAGGAACAAAAAAATAATAATAAAAAAGGTTGCCATTGACAGTAAGAGCTGACCTTCATTGCTGTAACTACCCATCTAAGTATACATAGTTTAAAACAAAGTCGCTTCCCGCTTTCTGTCCATCTGTACGCTGAGATCTTTTAACCATTTGACCGCCACAGTCACAATACATGTCAAATTTTTAGCAGCACGCCATCCAGGATCATGATTAAAAAACAAAGACTGCAGCGTGATCTATAGGCAAAATTTGGCCTGTCATCTCCCTATTTGTGACAGCGAGCTATGGGTTAAAGTACGCAACGGATTTTAATGTGATTTTCTGTAATATAGATAATTTTCTTCCGAAAGGTTTATAATATAATATATGCATGTTATTAGTACATTGCAACCGTGCGAAGCCGGAGGAGGTCGCTAGTACATATAAAATAAGTTATTAATAAAATCAGCTTCCTTATTTCGTCAATTGTAGTCAGTGACAAAATCAAAGTTTATATTTTAAACTAAAACAAATAAACATTACCTACTTACTTATCAAATAGCATTAGATATGAATGTACAGAGCGCAAATGATATTTGTTTTCTAATTATTCATTGTTGATATACTTACTTCATTTAAAATGTATGTGAGCGGCATATTAAGAAACAAAGTAGTTACTTGTGATAAACAAAAGACAACGACATTAAGTACTTGTGCAGGACTTCAGACAATAACAAAAGAAATGAGACCAGTCCATCGGGTCCCGATGCGGGCTTTGTGGTGAGGAACTACTAGCGTGGCATTGATGAAAACTTGAATTTATTGTACTCCTGAGAAACTCGTTCGTGTCTAAAGACTTGTCAAATTATTACTAATATAAGTAATACGTATTTTTTTGACTATTATTCAAGATATCTCTAGAACTTTCGAACGAAAATTTCTAGAATATATTTTTGGTTTTGATTTTTTTTTCTAATGTAAATTTAGTTTTACTACTTACCTCATTTGTACCTACTGTGGGCGTAAGGTCCTGGGTTCGACGGTAAAACTGTTAATAGGTTTGTCTATGAAATTCTTAATAGCAGTATAGAAATTTAATTTGTGCTCGTCGGTAAAAGCTATGCCTAGGTATTGCTTTTATGCTTTTAACCGACTGGTTTCACTAAAAACATCTCTATGTGTCAGTCTCAGAACTATGAGTTTGATAAACCTATCATTACATCTCTGCCTATCCCTTTCAGGATTCAAGCATTTTAAGTTTGCTACGTTAATATTTTTCTTAAGAAAACATGTACCTACATTCATTTATCACGGAAGTTCTAAGTATTAAAGTAATTAATGACGCAATCATCTCAAAGCATCTACGCAATGTTGACGCAGTCGTATAAAAATACATAATATTGTTACAAATATGACTGTGTTGGCCCTAGACCTCAGATAAGCTTCATTTATATGAATCATCGCATCAAACAAGTGAATTATGTCAACGGGATGGGTCCGCTGACATAAGAGGTTTACCGAATTATGGAAATTGACCTTATACTTTAACAGCATAAAAAACACGCTCTGAGTTTTTTACGCTGTTTTACTACGACGCAGTATTTTAAAATAGGTAAGTACCTACCTACGTTTTAAATTAAGATGGCTGGTTTAAGATTCCAATAGACTGGACCATTAGATAACATTATTCTAAATCCGCCATTATGTAGGTATAATAATTATCTCAGTCCTACCATATCCAGAATTTTACTCCACTATTTGTTTATTTTAAAAGATAATGTTTAGCTGGTCTCTACGTTCTAAAATGAACTTTTTTGATTAAGTACTATGAGAATACCATAATGTATCTGTTGATGCTGGACACAAATAAAAAATACACTACACAAATAAAACAAAAACAACTCAAGGCGTCGTAGCACACACTATGTAGGGTCTCGTAGCAAGACCTACGTCTTTTTACTACGTACGTAGCTTCTATTAGAATAATTTTCTTTTTTATTTTAAAATTCCGTAAAGACAAGAAGATACCTACCTCTAGTTTCATTTTTATGAGTTTCATTGATCTCGTATTTCCCAATCCCGGGGAAATTCCCAAAATAAACAATGTTTAAAAATTCAAGGCTTTAAACTTTCTGATATTTCGTGATTAATCAGTGAGTGAGTGGTATTTAACTTTTATACTTATTATATAGATTTGGCAAAGAGACTGAAGTGCATCTCATGAACACAACATACATACATTATAGCATAACTTCAACTAATTAAAAAAAAACTTTACTGCACGTTTGGCGCAGCGGTTATAATAGTCACCTCGCCTTACCTATGAAGTGGGGGTTATTTTAAAATAAGTTTATATTCTGCTCCTGTTTATGTGTTTTGTTTGTCAATCCTAGAAACGCAAATCAATTTAATTGTAAGTGATATTCAAAAGCTCGAATGCATAACATTGAACCAGGTTATCCAGGTATCGTTATAGCCCAGTTATTGGTATGAGGAGGTCTGATAACAGTCACATCTGATTAGACTGGAAACCACCTCAACCTAAAGTTCAGAATAATAATGACAACAAAAGCGGTGCCATCGACAACGGGCAGCCCAATATCATTATGATAAGACCGACATAAAGTTGAATGAAACTCGGGCAACATTATCTGGTACAAACAGCCAACAGAGCTGACAGAAAATTAATCGTAAGCTTCCTTTGTCAGAGAAGTTAATTAAACGTAACGGGTTAAATTTTACTAGAGTCGGAAAACAGCTAACCGTTAACATCCGTGCCGTTTTACTTCACCAAGATTACCTTCGCGATAGGGAAGGGACTAGATCGTTGAGTCAGCTCTGTGCCCCAAATTCCACAGCACACCATCCGTAAGTTGCCTCAGTGGAATACCAACCAAACCGCTATGGTCCTAAAAACGACTTTTGCTCACGACAACACCTCTAAGAGACCATTGTTTCGTAGATCTAGTGACTCCGCGATGTAACATAGCATTAATGTCTAGCAGATGGTTTATGGTCGCAGTGATGTTTCAAGAACTCATTGAAGCAATTTTCTTAGAATAACTTTTCTATGTCAATACGTATCAAAGCTATAACCACAAAACATTAGCAACCAATGACAATATCTTTCAGGCAATCTCGTTGTTTATACTTTCATGAGAAGTTCAGAGATAAATTTAACAAGGCATCAAATTAATTATAATTTCAATCGATGCTTGTTAAAAAAAAGCCGGTCGAGGAAAGAGAGCCCGCGTTGCCATGCAAAACGGGATTGATATTTTTTTTCAAATAAGGCATATATTACAGGTATTGTTAGTTGAACAAAGTTTATATTGGGCGCCATGCGACAATAGCTGTTATTAGTGGACACGACCTTCAGGGCTGCCTGATCTCGAGAATACTTTGGGTTGTTCCAACATTGCTATCTTCTAAGAAACGTGCTGCACGCGTGTACCACGCACATTTTTTACACGGTATTATGTAGTAAATTTTAAACTGTTGATATGTCTTGATACTCGGTACAATTAAATTAAGTACATATATTTGCGTACCTACCTATGTATAACATTAAGTTTTTACTGAAGTTTGTCTAGTTAATTATTTATTTTAGTTAGCTAGTTAATTGTTTCACCTACATCCTAAATTAGATAAAAATAGTATCTACTTTATAATTACCTGTTTTAGATACTTCGGTACTAGAAAATATACTTAGAAGAATAAATTTCATTACTTTATGATACAGCTCGTCATCATATTGAAATAATATTATATTGTGTTCCAGTATCAAATAAGTAAGTACTCACTATAAATTCCTTCGCCTTCTTAGCGCCAGCCTACCTGTGGTGTAAAAAAAGCATTCTGGCTGCAGGGCCGCGTCGGCGCTTTTGACATAATTTATAAGGCTCTGCCTTTCTTGGAATTTCGAAATCTCGACGAGATAGCTTCGTGCCCAACCCGGGCTGCGGGGAATGGAATGTAACGGATTTGGATAGGAAAAAATAGTGCATTGTAAAGACATCCATTGTGATACGTTTTCGTAACGTTTTCTCATTTAAAAATAAATTATAGTGCCAGTGAATTCAGTCAAGTCAAGGTTCACTTGACTTGACTGAATTCTTAACAACACAGCACCATACAAACAGATGAGGCACACTTTAGAATGTACCATGCATTAATAGACTGAAGATAAGGCAGCTATGCGACAAATTATGTGCACCAGAAATAGCCTTATGCAAGTTCTAAAGGCGCATTTTGTAATAAATAAGTAGGTATTATTGCTACATCGCTCTATAATAGAAAGAAGAGAAAGGAAGAAATCCTGCCCGCAGTCGAATTTTTCCTTCGCTAATTTTAAAATGTCCTATGCATTTTGTTTTCCCTATGAAAATAACGCCACCGTCCGATGTAGTTCAAAATAAATTTGGTTGTATATTAATAGCACTGAAATGTATTTAGTTACCTTCATTCGGTCGAATTTTTCCTTAGCTAAATAACTTTAAAATCTTAGCATGGAAAATGCCAAAAAAATACAAAAAGATAGTTAGTTACCTTCATATTAATGATTGTCTAATTATATTCTTTATGGTAATTGTGTCGTTGTCGACTATTCTCCAGTATCAAGTGATGACAACGAATGGAATTATTAGTTACCAGGCTTTTTTAACTTATTTAAATAGGTAAATGTTTAAGTATTTCGTATTTTCTTCTTTCTCCGAGCCTTTTCCCAACAATATTTGGGTCTGCTTCCAGTCTGCGCAGCCAGATGTGGCTTAATATCAGTATTTCGAATAACGAATAAAAACGAAGCATTTCGTATCAGCACAAAATATACTCGAGTTCGGCGGGCTGGCTGGGTACCTACTTCATGCAACTGATCCCGTCCCGCGGGCTGCGGCACGGAGCGAAGAGTTCTGGGAAAAGCAGGCCGCATACCACGCCGCGAGCCGCTATTGGACCGCTTTGCCTTGTGCCCGCCCGCACGCAAAGACAACATTTCAGAAGCGGCACTGAGCAGTACATTCCGTCCATAATTTCAGCACATTCTGTCAAAAAGAGTTTTAGGTGGGTACAACGCTTAGGCTAGGTATATGAATAACATACCTATTGAAGATTTACAAACTGAAGATGATTTATTTGATCTAATTCATCTACTTAATGATGGTGATCAACGAAATGAAATTAGGTATTTATTTATTTCAGGATCTCCAACAAAGAAAGTACACAATTGTTACCCTCCAACATTTTAAGGTTTAAAATCATTTGGAGTAATTTGACAGTTTTGTATAACCTGATGTCCTGTTGCACATTTAACCTGTAACTGTACATTTAAAAAAAGTTATAAGTAATAATATTTCTGTAATATCTATTGTACGATTGTTTGTATTCCCAAATAAATAAATAAATATATGGACATTTATGGTACTTACCTACTTTATAGGATTCCTTATTATGAGACTGCTGAAATTTCAATTTACTGCTCAATTTACATTGAGACAGTTAGCAAGATAGGCACTGAACAAAGTGTATTGCCAAGGACCTCTTTTGTCAACGAATCTACACATTGAATGTGAGCTGTAAAAATACGATGAAGACTGACTGTTCATTGGATATTATTAATGGTGACTATACAAACCCGCTAACTAAACATACCAGCGAATTGTGGGTATACAATAGTACAAAGGCCAGCACATAAAGCTACCACAAGCTGTCAAATTTCTTTGATTGATTTTTGACTTTAATGCAATACAATTAAGGTTTTTATTCAATTGGGAAAATTTTACAGTTTTGGATAGCTTGACCTGCTGGCGTCTGTACCTACACTTTTGCCCAACCCTTAGGGGAATACAGGCGTGATGGTATGTTTATGTTATGGTACCTATGTTTGGCAATACTTTATTAACACTCTTCCTAGAAATACTCACGTTTGGGTGTGACGTCTTATTAATAAGGTGAAAGGACGTCCTGTGTACAAAATAATGTGCTCATAGTATCTGTGAACCTCTACTCTATGGTCATTGTTAAGTCACGAAGTGAACGCTGTAGGCACCACTCTCGTCGGGCCAGGTTCATTCATTAAAATATCCATTTATTATTACTAACATGCGTCTGTGGTGCATTGCCGCTGCCAGCCAGACAGATCTTTGATATTTTGCGGGTCCGGAGTTTACTCTGTCCCATGAAAAACATTGACTATTGTTCCACGAAATTGTATATGTATTGATCTGCTTTATGAAGCATTAAAATCTATAGAACGTACTATCTGCTAAATCTAACGACATAGGTACCTATTCTGTTTTAAACGTGGTAAACTTTAGAAATCATATGCATCATAAATAGATAGACTACATCCTCATACTTTGGATATGTACTGTATCTGAGTCTACATTGAGTAGATTTTTTCGCGTTAATTTCGGATATGAATTAAGGGGTGTGCTGGAGGTGAAGTGTAAGGGATGAGGGCGACAGCTGCAGAGCACGTGGAGCGGCAGCTGTGGCGGGCTGAGGCCGTGGGCCGCCTGCACAGGCACAAGCTGCGCTCGCACCTGCTAACGTCAAATATTACCAAGTTTTTTGTACATACTACCTTCACAATGCAATATTATGGTGGATTGACATCTGCTCTGATTAAATTAGGTAACAGCTGTTTTCTACCTTTACATTACATTGAAATCTGCCATGTTATGAGCAATTACAATTTTGCTTTGAAAATGCAATTGTCTTGTCACCCTCATTCCTTATAATGTTTAATTATCAATAATGGTGTCTAAACTCAAGTCAATGCAAAAGCCAAAGGCCCTTTGGCTTCGTCACGTCAATTTAAATTTATAAATAAGTATTGTACAGTGTAGGTTCTTAGGTAGGTACCTACTACCTCATGAGGATACCTACACTCATGAGGTACCCTCGATTTTAGAAGTAGGTACCTACCTACTTCTAAAATCGAGGTATGATTCAGATTAATAAAGTTAGCCATAGGATTGCACATTCTGGGCAGAGCAGCCAGGGTCTGATTAAACAATACCGTGCAATACGTATGAGCTAATCATTGGACACGTTTTGTTACGTTTTATTTACGTAGGTAACGATGTTTATCGCCGTATCTCGGCTTAGTTTAGCCGTAGCATTGAAGCGACAGCTGCAGTGCTCGCTAGTTCACAAGTGTTCGTTTACAGGTAAAATACCTCTTTGGAGATCATTTGTTTTTATATTTATCTCTGGTGATAATAACTGTCATTTCATTGAATTTGATAGGTACAATAAAATAAATGTAAATTTTAGACAATTTTACTATTGACTTCAATAAATTCCCATTTGTTTTAGGTGAACAAGTAACTAAAAATGACGAATTTAATAGTGAAAAGTGAGTGATATAATCATAAAATTCTAATTTCATCTGTGAACATGGAGGAAAACATGTCGGTGGAAGATGCGGAAAATGTAGCTACAAGTGCGTCAGTATCTGGTAATTACTCCTCATATAATTTTTGTTTTATTTTCATTAAAGACATAAACATTAATTTATATAAGAAAAAATTGTACGCATGGCTAAATACTAAAAATTGTTACTCACTAAAACAATTCCTGGGAAATCAATGGTAATGACCTAATTTTGCATGCTATACTATAATTAGCAAAACATGATTGATCAAAACTTATTTGTAACAACTTTTTATACCATGTTTTATGCAAATATAGAATTTCAATTTGAATTAATTTATGGTATATCTTAGAAAGACCGAAATAGATGGACTGGTAAAGTAAATATTATAGGTACAGAGGCCAGCACATCAAGCTACCACATATTGTGATAGCTTGATGTGCTGGCCTCTGTACCTTTTTTTTTTTTTTGTTAAGGCCTCTCTCTGTACCTACTACTTTTAGAGTTGTGATAGTTTTGCCACATCTATCAGATAAAGGTACAAGAAATGCACTCACATAGATTTTATGCGTATTCTACGACCGCGAGGTGCTATTGCAACAATTACTAACATCTTTTTATTAAGGGTTCAGACCTAAAAAATTGTAAATATTTCAAATAGGTACCAAGCCTTCATTAAAGCTAAGTAGGTAACCCTAAGAGAAACAAATTGATGCTGAATCTGTTTATGTTTAATCATCCTCCTAGGCTTTTCACGACTATGTTGGCGTCGGCTTTTAGTTCCAGATGCCGTGCGGTTGATTATAAAAGATAAAATGCTTATCAGGATTTTTGAGCTTTGGAAGTTCTGACTACCATTACCTAACGATTGTCTGTATTCTTATATCAGCCGGTATCGAGCTTTACGTAGTTTCCGCTCCAAGGACGGGGGGTCTCGTTGAGCTTAAGAGTGGTCCACTCGTCCATAGACTGACCGTGGCAAGCGAAGTTCTTGATAATTTATTTTAACCGCGTTGCGATTTTTATTTCAAATTTATAATCTGCTTCCATGAAGTTTTGAAAAAAATATTAACTCTAACGATATAGCAACACAGTCATTTGCTTGATGTAAAATTCTTTGTATTTTGTTTTAAAAAATCTTGTTTTTATAAACAATGCATTTGAAACTAAATAACGACGACATTTAATTTGGTGTGATCGGGACCCATTTCTGTTAGTTTCAGAACTCCATATCCTCTTAATCATTGTCTATTCCGCTCGAATAAAAAAAAAAACAAAACAAATTTTTAAATTTTGTCATGTAAATAGACTAACTAAAAATTATTCCTTAAAGGATTATGTATGGACTAACTAATTTGTCCACTAACTAACTAAAACTTAGTAAACAATATAATAACTAAAACAAAACTAGAATTTTGGTTGACTGTTCTGGGTTCTTTGCTTATTTATATAAGCAAAGAACCCAGAACAGTTACAAAAGGGCATCAAAATCTAATAATAATTAATTTAGTTTTTTTGTTACCCTATGTATACTGTCCCAGGTCACATCTGTCTAAAACTTAATTTATGAATCGATTTTTTCCGAAAGTAAAACATCATCTGCTCTTAAGGCGACTTTGACCTTTCACTATCAGAAACTAGCATTTAGCAGAAACATAAAACTTGATTCCCTTCCTTTTTTTCCTTTCCCAAAATATTTTTCCTAACCACTTTGACATCGGCAGAATTGTCGACTGTCACTAATTGACATTAATACTTACAACTGCAAATAAAAAGCTTTAGTCTTTACTGCTGTCAGAGTCAGTGACAGTTTAGTGATGCAATTTTAACAAATCGGCTGGTCCAAATCAGGGGTTTTAGCTAATGAGGAACAGAGGTCAGATTATTACGTTATTCACATTTAATTTGTGTTGTAGACATGTGTTTTTTTTTCTTTGCTGGAGTGCCGACTGATAATTTGAAGATAAGCATTTAATAAACAGTACAAAAATATAACTACCAACGCGATAACATTTGTGTGCGATCAGTGCAGCGGTGCCGCGATGAATAGTTTCCATCGAGCCATTCCGGCTCATTCCATTTGAACGTCGACAACGCCGCGTGACGCATGTTCTCTTCACTACTCTGGCCGGCCGCGATCGATCGTTCGTGAACGTCACTTCGTTCGTTAGTCGCGAGTTTCGCACTCATGTTGGAGAGTTGTGTTGTTAGTCTATCCGTTTTACATTTTGACAAGTGAGAGTGAGGACCGATTGTAGGTACCTAGTCAAAAACAATCAATTTGATGTGGTCGTGTACCTTACCGTGTGTAAAAACTAAAAAATCTGGATTACAAATGGATATAACCAAAGGTAAATTTTATCAATTTCCTTACATAACCTTTTCATGTATGACCATATGTTGTTAGATTTGGAACGAGGACGACGTCACTTAGCCTCGTTACTGGGTTCTGTGGTGTACTGGGTATTGGTAAAAGTAAACAGTAATAATAGTTATAATAAATTTGCTGAAAATATTTATTAAGTTTATTGGTCATCTAGGAAAAAAAATTAAGGCCTGATATGTTGATGTAATGTAACACTCATTATTATACAGGCAGTAATAACTCATATTTTGTATCTAAAAAAAAACAAACAATAACTATGTAATATTCCTCTATAACTAATAATAACTAAAACTACAGACAATAGATAACCATTTAATAACGGACTGAAGGGTCCCCGTTCTAAAAAAAAACTAAACCTTAAGCTATAGTTCATTAAAATGAAAAACCAATGTTGCAATTATGTATTTTATTGTATTTCTTTGTTGCTTGCTTTATAATTATTATACCTTCATACCTACTGGCTTAATAAGAATAATGATAATTCTACTTATATGAATATGATATTCTATAAATTCAATTTAATTATTCAAATTTTATTATTGTAATAATGAAATATGGTTACAATTATTATTTAAGCTCCAATGGTAACTTGTAAACAACAATCATTATTTTTGTGGCTTCATGGAGCGCCATCTATGCTATGTACATATAAACTAAAAATAAGTGCTGATGTCATAAAGAAAAAAAATATTGATTTGAACAAAGTGAATTGTAAGCACTAAGTGCCTCATTAAAGATTACATTTTGTATTGAAGGAATATTTCTAAGAGCCCAATATGTATACATATCACAATATGGTTATGACTTATGTTCTTCCAAAGTATCATTACCTGATAAGATACACACATACTTATCACAATGAAGATAGTAGATATTTTATTTAATCTTTTCCTCATCCTATTATACTGGGCTCCAAATGAAGCAACAACCTAGGTAGGTATATTTAAATGGAGTAAAGTACCAATAATGAGGGCATTTTTTGTTACTCAATGGTATATGTGGCCTTGCCATTTGATTGTACTTTACCCAGCGGGGCCCCTTTGCTTTTTTGGTTGAGTACCATAAAGAATGAACAAAACATTATTTTTGGTCTTCCTGTTTATTGTAATTTAATTGAACTACAATCTTTCATACTCTAAATAAAATAATATATCATTATTATTTATATAATTAAATTTGTAAATGTAATAAGTTTTACCATTGCTAAGTGGAAGACTGATTGTTAGGTAAACCCATTGTTATTCCTGCTAGTTTCCTTTACATTTGTACCAGTTTTAATTTTTTAAACAGTATTTTTCCTCTTGATATACAGTTTAAAATGTTTACTAGTAGCGCCATCTGTTACTAGTACAGGTAACTAAGTATCAATTGTCTTTATAAAATTGGGTACAAACTACGCAACTCTGTTTGACACAAAATTTTTATCTACATACCATCACGCCTGTATTTCCCGAAGGGTTAATAAGCAGAGGTGTACTAATGTATACCCACAGTTCGCCGGTTTTTTTAGGTCCCATGTAATAGGCCTTTTGCCTAACAACACTGCTGATCCTGTGGGAATTGAACCCTAGCGTAGCAGTCGCGCTTAGGCGCGTCAGTTGCACTAGGCTAACGAGGCAGTTTTTATCTAAGAAAATAATTTATTAACTATTTGAGGTCCTAATATGCATTAGGCATAGGTCCCTAATATGAAAACCATTTTTTTTTTTTAGACTGCTAATTTATTCATAGATCCAAAAAATGTGCATAAGAGTAATAAAAACCATAACATAAATAATCTGTTGCACATTCATCACTTTTTTCAATTCCTATAGATGCTAATTCGAATACCGTCATCGTTCAAAACCCGAACCTACCTACATTACGAATAGTTATATGATAACACGTATATAAATATGTACCTATAATTTATATTCATAAAGATCAAGATCCCGCCCGAACTAATATTGGCGAAGGTTGGATAAAATAACAGGAATTACTTAATGGTAGTTGCTAAAGCGATATGATAAAGGACCAATAGGTATTGATAATGATCCTTTATCAATTCAAAAAGATTTTGTTTCTTATCAACTTTGCATTATAGGTTTAAATTTTAACGATCTTACGCAGTTATACCTAACTTGATTTTTTTTACTCTGTACGTTTTATATTCAATGGCGTACTCTTTGATATGTATGTGCCCCATCTGGCGGATGTTCTCTTCCGCTGACACCAATTCCGGGCTATCCTTTAGTTTATTTTTCCTAGTTTTATGATGAGAGAAGCCACGGTTTGTTTAAACTACGCTATGATAACAAGCATAAAATTCATTCATACTATCTCATTTGAAGACAGTTTAACTTTCAGATTAGGTAAGTCCTTTGGGCTAGCAGTGAAATTATTTTTGGAAAATTGCTTCCATACAACTGTATGAATTGTTGACGTATATATCGTTTCTAAATAGATAGCAGTCTAGCGCGTAGGCGCTACAGGCGAGGCATTGGAATTCGAAAGCCGAGCGCCGACCACCCATAGGCATGAGAACATGGCCCCGTCCCCTTCCCCACGCTTGCTCTCCCGGGCGGCGCCGCCTCTTACCGCTCTCTCTTGAGGCACAATGCTGAATTTCATTTGCTTTTTCGCATTGAATGAAAAATTTGCACAATATGATAACAATTTGTTGAGACTTATACCTAAATTGAATAAAACATCACATTGTTTTATGATCTTAGGAACTCTAGACATTGAATGAATTCAATTAAAAAGTAGGTAAGTACCTACTTCAGTAGGCTTTAAATTGTACAGTAGTTCCTTTTCAAACTGGGTAAATACAACTGAATTAAAAGCTCTTAATTTTCCAGTTTACATTTCCATTATTATTATTGAAATAAGTATCGTCAAGGTATGTGCATTCCAAATATCTACTTTTTATTTGGCGTTGCCTTAGACCCGCCCATCAGTAAACTACTGCCACATTCCACAGGCCCTTTTTTACGCTGTGTGGTCGCGGTTTCCGCTGAAGACGGCAACGTCGCGTCTCAAATATGAATGAAATCCGGTCGACTGTGAACGGCACGGCAACGTCGCACCAGACGCTAGCCTGATTGAGAACTTACTATCAGTGTTGCTAGATGTAATTTAAAGGAATAAGCGGAATATTCTTAATTTTACTTTTGAAACTAATTAAATACTTGACAGAGGCAAAACGTAATTATTCTCAGTTGCTATGCCAAATTTTATAGTCAAAATAAAGTCGATTAAAGAAATAATCACGCTCTCGATTATTAGGGATTAGGTACCCATTTACTTATAAATTAAAAATAAAGATAATTCCTATAGCAATATCTTAATATTTATTCGGTCTCACTCTGCTTGAAGACATTGACTACATAGCAGGCAGATACAATGATGCAGATAAATGAGTATAGTCTACGAAACGAAACAGCTGTGCAGAAATATCATACAATGGCGGATTTCCAAAGTACAGCCCGCACCCCATGTGCCGACAATACTCTCGGGCGCGGAGGGTTGCAGTCGGACTATTTAAACCCTCTTATAAAGTGCGTACGCTTGCGCAGTGGGGTGGTCGTTGTAGCACTATATCACCACCAGGCGGCACAGTATACGTACAGCCAACGATGTCCGTACTCACACGTACGATATCGCGCTATTATTTTAATCCTAAAACTAAAATAAGCAAATCTATTAGTTTTTCTGTAATGTGTGGTTTCAGTGTTACGTGAATAGTTCTTTGTGAGCAATCGCTACCTACCAAAATGCCGCTTTTAGTCGACACCAAAAGTAGAAATGGTAAATATCGATCCGTGTCACTGACGGCCATTAGCTATTTTGGAGGCCTATTGTTTTGGCCACATCAGAAGTCTCCTTCAATTGTTTTTAATCTATAAGATTTTTTATTGAAGCCAGTTGATTTATAAAATATAACACCCTAAAATGAATGTTCATATAAATGCACACAACATCTTGATATTGAAAGATTACATTGCTACTATTGATTACTATTTGAAAATAAATATGTTTGAGGCAAAGGCATAAGGGAATATGCATTTTATTATAATATATTTTTTTTTTCATATAGGTATCTCATTCATAGGTTACGATGATACATTGTAATCATCTGTTTTGAGTCTGTTGATATTTTGTTATGTTAGGGTTAGAAACCCGACTGGTCATTCGGTACATGCGCACTGAGTGCACTTATGGAGGGGTGAGGGCGACATGCGGGGACCGGCGGGAGGCATTGGAATGTCGATGACGCAGCCAGCCGGGCCGGCCCCGGCGGCGGCCGCGAACTTGTTGTTATGTGAAACTGTTTTTAAACGCACACACACACCGCTATCTTCTACATATTCATATGACTGCATCTTGCTTGTTTAAGTAATATTAAAAGCACTAGGCTCAGCATAACTCTTGACCGTTTTCGTGTACCAAACTACCGAAATTGTAGAAATTAACTGAATTGGAACACCTATTCCATGGATATTGATTTTTTATATATATTATTTTAACTATCTTTTTGTATATTTTTGGCATTTTCCATGCTAAGATTTTAAAGTTATTTAGAAAAGGAAAAATACGACCGCGGGCAGGATTCGAACCTGCGTCTTCTGGTTCGGTACAGTTATTTTAAACTAATTAGTTAACTTGGCCTTTACTTAGTTTATATCCAAAGATGGCTTAGAAACGATTTTCAACTATTAACTTATTCAAATAAACTGGTAGTCTGAACTCACAAACCAGAAAGAAACATACAATTACGAACTTCTCTAGTAAAATGAGTTTATATTGTAATTAACGAAACTATTTTCTTTCCTTTCAGTGGCATCCAATGGCACCGCCTCACCATTAACGCTATTTAAGAGCGCGCCGCGCGAGGCTAGAATTCGACCTTTGGTCGGGCCGCTAGTACTGCCCACGCCGAGCTACGACGCAAACGCCGGCTCTCCGGCCTCGTCACCCTCCACACCCTCTTCGTCTTCCTCGTTCTCCATCGACAAGACCGATAATCACGATACTTTTGGATTTAACCCAGATGCGGTTGATATGCGCCGGGAGGATGAGCGAATAAAAACTTTCGAAAAATGGCCCGTTACCTTTTTAACCGGGGAGCAACTCGCTCGGAATGGCTTTTATTACCTCGGCCGTGGAGACGAGGTACGATGTGCCTTTTGCAAAGTGGAAATCATGAGATGGGTCGAGGGTGACGACCCCGCCAAGGACCACCAGCGCTGGGCACCGCAGTGTCCGTTTGTACGCAAACTGGGCGGCGCAAGCTCGGACTCAAGCTCTAACGGCCGTGACGAGTGCGGCGCGCGCGCTGCCCCCACCTCCTCGCCCCCGCGCATGGCCGGCCCGGTTCACCCTCGATACGCATCCGAAGCTGCGCGCCTGCGAAGCTTCCAAGACTGGCCACGATCCATGCGACAGAAACCAGAGGAGCTTGCCGAGGCTGGATTCTTCTACACTGGCCAAGGAGACAAGACTAAATGCTTTTACTGCGACGGTGGTCTAAAGGACTGGGAGAACGATGATGTGCCTTGGGAACAACATGCTCGCTGGTTCGACCGCTGTGCCTACGTACAGCTCGTGAAAGGGCGAGAGTACGTGCAGAAAGTGATGACGGAAGCGTGTGCAGTGCCGGCGGCCGACGCCATGCGCGACGTGGCGCCGGCGCGGACGGCCAGCTCACCCAGCACACCTCCTGACACGACTGAGAACTCCTTAGACGACTCCAAATTATGTAAAATTTGTTATGCAGAGGAACGCAACGTGTGCTTTGTACCGTGCGGACATGTGGTGGCGTGTGCCAAGTGCGCGCTGGCGGCAGACAAGTGCCCGATGTGCCGCAGGACGTTTCAAAATGCAGTGCGATTATATTTCTCGTGAGAAGAGCCCCCGAATCGAGGGCTCGATTCTAGTCTTAAGGGACGGTCCGACAGAGGTGCGTGCTGAAACCACGCTCTCGTATGTCACGTTTCCACAGGCGAGAAAACTATTGAAACTAATTGTCTGATAGTTAGGAAGTAACTCGCCAAAAGGCAACGCTACGCTTTTACAGTTATGAGTCCTTAGGAACATGAGAGATGCATAGAAACTAAACACTCTGACACCAAGAACTATAATGATACGCTTATGAGACAATTCCATTTATGGTGTGATATTGCAATTATTTATTTTATATTTATGAACTTTAAATAGAGTATTATCCTACCGAGACCTGGAAGTGGTTCTAACTTTATTGGCAATTATGATAATTTCACTAGATTTCTGACTGTGGAAGCGTGGCTTTACAGAGGCCGGCCCTGTGATTTTAATAAATTAATAGCGGTGGGGCAAGTTTAAAACTCAGCGTGGAATAATAATTTAATTTTTGATGTTAAAATTATTTAAAATTGTAAAGGGTATTCACATTTTGGAATTATTGTAATTTGGAAACGCTAGTAGACTTAAATAAGGTGTGTTCTTGGTAAATAAGGTGGGTTTAAAAATTCTATAAAACCAAGTTGACTTAACACGAAAGACTAGTCTGAATTTATATTTAAATATAACTGTGTGATAATATTTCAAATTGCAAATTATAGATACTTATGTTTTTTTATTGTCAGGACTTCCGAAAATGTGGGTACCCTGTTGTGACATAATTATATTGTAAATAATTTTATGTAAATAATCTAGCCTATTGTTTTGTCCCACCAACTAAAGTGTACATAATGTGAAAATGTTAAGCAGCACAATTCATAACAGGATTCTGAAAAACATTATTACAGTTTGACATCTAAAAAAGATAAACTTTTTCTTTTGTTTAAAATTGTGCTGAACAGTGTTACAGAGCAAATCTTTCTAATAATGTTAATTGAATTTTGAAATATAAAAATCTTATCACTTATCAGTCTACGAATTCTATTTATTTAATGATAGCATTTCTACAAGACTATTTTGCTGAGCATACATGCTATACAGAAGACGTACTGAAAATATTTTTCTTGGTGATTATTTCAACAAGTACATCTTAACGCAATCTTGAATTATATTTGGTGACATGCAATGCTAAAACTGAACGTTTTGAGCTTCAATTTCAATATCGCTTATTTATTAATATTTAAATTATTGGATTTTCACGGATGTCATCATAATATATATCTAATGTAACACATGCTACTGAAAATTGTTTTTGACATAAAATAGAAACATGCATAATGTAAGAGAATTCATCGCAAAAGTCGCATTAAAATTGTTCTTCATGTGATTACATTACAATTCATAATTAATAAAAATTGTTAAATCGTAATATATTGTTTGATTGAAACCCAACGGCCTGCATCACCAGAATGATATTAATTTCTAGTAAATAGATCTTTTAAAGACACAAGTCAATATCTTTAGCCATGTAATTATGGTTCTAATCGTCAGTTGACAAATGGTAGTGTTAGCATAGGATGGAGCACTGGGTGGGACGATTGCTGGGGCGCCGATGGTACTTCATCGCAGCGGCGACGGCAATTTGTTACTGCTCCCGTGACCCCAGTAGAAAGTAAACAAACCGTGGTTTAGGATCCAATGTGAACTTGTGTATTACACCTCGAGTGCTGCCTACCCCAGGTGGCAGGAAAGCCACACAGTATCCTATTGCATTAATTGAAAGCCCGTTCATTAGACTGGTTGCGTTTTAGAAATGTTTTTTTTTGTAATCCAAAACTTGAAATTTCAGCTAAGATTCTGATTCTGTAGTTCTTGAGTGGAATGGGCCCTGCCCGGCTAGGCCCAATCGAGGCTCATGTCCTGTTTCACGTCCAAATTTGACAACCCTACAGCCGCAGCTTCATCTTGGCGAATAGGATGCTTCAATACAAGTAAAAATATAAAACAAACTAGGTACTTGCTTGTAAAAGCTCGACCGAATCTTGGTGCATGCATTCCATGGTGACGAAAAGAAACATCGTTGAATTTTAGACGTAGATCCATAGCAAGACAATCTCCATGCGCCAATAGATAGTCCCTACAAAAAGGAAATCAACATTTATGAATAAAGGTCTATCGAACGTGGAACACTATTGGTCTGATTAAGTCTAGCTACTTGCAAGCTGTTCTTACATAATAAGCTCCAAGGAAGGTTTAGTAGTACGGGAAAGACATTGCCATCCTTCAAATTGATCTTGACTTACATGAGAATTTAACAAAAGTACTGGGTTAATTTTAGAAGTTCAATTTCGTTTCTAAACTACACTTTACCTTTAGGTAGACAGCGGATAGAGAACAAGCAATGTTGAGTGACGGACAGGATATCATTGAAAATACACAGTAAGAAGTAAATAAAAAATATTTATTAGGCACAAAATCAAGCCATAAGAGACTCCACATATTTGTTATTGGATTGCAACAATTCTTGCTTTAGCTTAGTGATCTCCTTCATCATAGTTTCATCACACGCTGTACTTTCTTCTATTTGTTTGCATTTACGCAAAAAATCTACAATTAATTTGTGACCCTCCGTCGTTTCCTTCGATTTAACAGCGGCCTCCACATCGAATAAGTTGATTTCTAGTTGAGCTTGTTTAGCCTCGGCGTACTGAAAAAATATTCGCTATATTTAATATTTCCGAAACAATCGGCCGGTTTATACAAGCATACAGGGAAAAGCTTAGTTACATCGGAGTCAATCACTACTACACTATAAGTACCAAAAGCTTTTAATAGTACGGAAAATCCTCATGGATTTTCTCCCACCTGGGGAGGAGACGGGGTATGTCGAACTCGTGCCGACTAAAATCTGCATTTGAATTCACTTGGAGTGAAATACGCCACGATCCAGACCCTTCGATCGGCAAAGCCTAGCCTCACATCCTAATCGAAGGCCGTCTACCGTCTACTGGGACCACTATTTAGTGGAAAGCATGTTTGGTGTGTAGTCTACAATCGGGAGAAAGGTGGATGCTACTATCTCTTCTTCCGGTGCCTCTTTTACAGGCATAACTTGCTTGGGAGTAACAGGCGGCGGCCACGCACTCTCGCTCCCGACCATGGACAGAATGGCGGCCGGGGGGGAGAGGTCACCACCCAGTACAACTAGATGACTGCAAAGACGGCGACGAAAGTCAAACATTTTTTTATTTCAATTAGACCATTACGGCACTTTTGAAAAATAAAAAATTGTTGCACGGTTCCCAAAAGTGGGTCTAATAGCTCTTTTCTGCAATATAAAAATAGATTTAATGTCTGCAGCGGGGCCCCATAGTAATATTCCGTAAGTAATAAAAGCGTCCGTCACCTCGATAATAGATTGGGGTAGGTCTGCCAGCTTGGCGACGTGAAGTCCGAGCGAGTGCAGCGCGGGCCCGGGCGCCATGCGGTAGAGCAGCAGCAGGCGGGCCTGGCGGACGGACGCCTCCGCGTGACAGTTGACCACCACGCCGGGGTGAGCGCGGGCCAGGCGCGTCAGCTCCTGGTAGTGCGTCGCGAACAGGCAGAAACATTGGCTCTTTGTCGCTAGCTCCCTGAAAAATTAATTATTCAATACAAAATACGTTTATTGCACTCCAAAATGAAGAAAGTAACCTGTTTTTAACACACACATTTTTAATTAAATCAAAATTTACAGGTCTCGATTTTTTTATTTAAATTGAATAGTTAAGTAACCTATTTATAATAATATGTCAAAAAAGCACCCGTATACTATTTATAATAATTTGTACCACCTCTTCTTGTTCAAGATCATAGACAAATTGTTATAGTATTGAAATGAACTTACTCTGCAATAGCCCATGCTATTCCACAGCCTTCGTACGTTGAGGTGCCTCGTCCCAACTCATCGATCAGAACGAGGGAATCGGGCGTCGCGGTCTATTAGATAAAAAAAAAACATTATATAGGTACTTAGGTTGTCGTATTATATTTTCTGTTACGGAGCTTTCAGACCAATAACAGTTCAGGTAATAAAGCCTGAATATCACAAATAATGTTTGTGATAGTGGGATTGTTGAGGGTCAAACATTGGAACAAAGTTATCTTGTTTCAGTCCAGATTTGTCTATCCAATCTCCATTTCTTCGAATGAATGAACGATTTCTAGTTTTTTTTTTATTCGTCTAAGGTGGCAAACAAGCATACGGCCCACCTAATGGTAAGCGGTTAACGTAGCCTATAGACGCTTGCAATACCAGGAGTATCACTTGCGCGTTGCCGATCCTGTATTGAAAGAGGAATAGTTGGGTTGGCAGTATAACGGTCAAAGTTCCCCCACTGCCAACACAACGTTTCCTCGCGAAACATTGGCAAACTTGCTCCCCGTAAGGAACACAACACAGCTCAAAGCAGTGTTATTACACTTCGATTTTCTGCAAGACGGAGGCACTTCCCTAGTCGGGCAGCTCCAATTTGAGTGGAATTACTCCCACAATGTCTTATTTATCTTTTTGTACCGGAGCACAGTCTGTTAAGGTCGCACCGAATCACATGATCGTGACTGTTAGGAAGTGAAGGAACGTGCTGCCTCATTAGCGCAATGCCGTCCTTATTAGCTTGTCCTTATTAGTGGTCTTGAATTCGATTCCCACGTCGAGCAATGTTAATTTTTCTATTCTCAGTTTGAATTTGTGTCTGGTTAATGGCATAGGCTCGGCCCTCTATTATAGTGGACCTAAACATTTCGGCAAACTGCGATTGTATATTGGTACACCTCTGCCTACCCTTTGCTCACCCTGCCTTCGGGGGATACAGGCGTGGTGGTATATGAAGGTAAGTGCGATTTTTAGTCGGTACGAGGTTGATATACCTACTCTTTTTTTGTATTCTGGGGGAAACCTTTAAAAATTTACTGATTTACGGGTGTAAGGCCGGGGAGTGTGGCATCTCTACACTAAATCCACCCCCAGTGGCAACCATCAGCACAAGGAGTGGGGCACTGTGTCTCCTTAATAGACCACCCCAGAACCCTCCCTGTGCAATGCCTGTTAAGGCACATCCTTGACATACCCTGACACTTCGCCAGGTGGCAGGTTATATCTGTACTACAAAAAGAAATAGGGTTTATACAGAAAATTACAAAACTACCCGTAAAGTCGAAAGGAGGTTAAACCTGAGGCCTTATAACGAGTCCATTCACAATATTTAAGAACCGTAGTAACGCTGTATAAAATACCCCAAAAAAGGAAAACAACAACATTTATGAATGAAAAATAGCAAAACTATTAAAGTAGACAATTATTAGGTAAAATAGGTAGGTCTTTCTGTTAAATAATCTGGTTCCCTGACATCACAGCTGACAAAATTTTTGGCTTTGATAATATTATTATAATTAATTATATTTTTAGGGGTTATTTTGTAAGACGTTGTATGTATTGTTAGAGTGAGTACCCTGAGTATAGCGGCGGTGTCGATCATCTCTCGCATGAAGGTGCTGTGTCCCTTGGCCTCGGCGTCGCTGGCACCGATGCGCGCGGCCAGGGCTCGCAGGCGCGGCAGGCGGGCGGCGCGCGCCGGCAGGGCTGCCCCCACGTGTGCCAGCACCACGGCGGCGCCACACGACCGCATCCACGTCGACTTGCCGCCCATGTTGGCACCGGTCACTATGTACAACACACCAGTGCCTGCAATATTTTTTACCGCTGTTGCTTAATATTTTCAATACAATTGAGGAGTTAATTTATACTTAATTCAAGATAAAGATAAATATAAAATAAAATGCTTAGTAATCCACCTATTTTTATGTCGTGTTTTTCATCTAGATAGTTAAAAAACTAATCTGTATACAATTAGTAATTCTAAATTACATCATTACAGATCAAAGCAAACAAGTGAAAAAATGATTTTTTTCTCAGGTAATTTATTTACACATAGTGACAACTGACAACAACACAAACCAACGTGCCTAGCTGTCACGGGAAAAGAATACCTGTTATTAATCTACCATAAGGTATTCCTAGTAACCACTTAAGTCTAACATAACCAATTCTCAATTCAGTAGGAACTCGGAGTTTGGATTGGTGTCCAGTTAACAGTAGATTATTATTATTAGAGTGATGAGAAAAAAATTAATGAAATTAGGGATGTTCTAAAGTACATCTCGACCTACACTTCCGGGAAAATACAAAGTCTGATGGCAGTTTACGTTTTAAATTTACCATAAAAGTCACAAACTTAATTTTTGATCAATACAAGAGGTACAGGAATAACATGTGGAGGGACGAAGACACAAGAGAAGTGTTGAAAAATCACCAGCCTAGTCGGGCGGGCGATTTGCCTTTTTTTTTAACGTATGGAAATCCTCATGTACTATCCACCGCCCGGGGAAGGCGGTGGGGTGTGTCGGACTCCACCCATAGGGGGTGACCTACCGACTAAAACCATACGGGTGTTTCGCCTCACCACTTTTTGCTGGGGTTACGGGAGCGAAAGCGAACATTCCTCCGCAACCCCAGCAGTGCGGGTGATTTGCCTTGGCCCAACCCTACGGTTGATAACGGGCGTCTCTATATTCTATGCAACCTGCGTTGCGAATGTTGATTGCGCCATAGTTCCCGTGTAACGTGATAGATGTCGCTATATATAATTTAAGCAGATGCTGGGAAATATTCGTAATGTAATATAGCACTCCAAAAATGGTTATGTTGTTTTATGTAGTATGAGCGAACACTGAAAAAGATTTGTCTATCACAGAGCTTCCCTAGATCCACTTACCTCGTTTAAATACGACGTCATTAGGTATATAAGACATGCCCTCAGCCAGCTCGAGGCAGGGATGCCGTAACTCTTCTATCACCAGCTCGTCGAGCTCCTCAGTCAGTATAGGACGGACATAGGGCACAGGGGCACTCGCCCCAGCCACAGCGAACGAAACCAATACGTCCAATCGTGATAATATATGCGATAGACAGAACAGACATTCCGAATATCCCGCTGAAAATAGTGAAATTACAGAATAAGATAATTACTTAATTAGGTTCTAGTAAAAGTTAACACTGGTAATGAAATGACAAGGCATAACTCACATATAAATAGAAATATATAGAAATAGATAGAAACACCTCACCTGCTATGCTTACTATTTCAGCAACCACTTTATCTTGCTCCTTTTCATACGTAGACTTTATTGAAGTATATTCTTCTGTGATGTTTTCCAGTGCGTTAGTTTTAAATCTAACGCCTCCCTTCACTGCATCTATAATGGCATATTTTTTGTTTCCACGAAGGGTTTGCTCTTCTTTCAATGTAACTCTGTAAACATTAGACTATTTCTTACAACCCACTACTAATTGAAAATGTCGTCTAGGTAACTATTTGTGTGTTGCCAGGACAGAAAATAAAATATATTTACCTAAAATAAAACCCATTCTGTGGATTACTCTCCAACTTGATAGTCTTGCCAGTATCAAGGCCCAGATCGCGGGCAGCTTTGTTTAGTTCCTTGTCAGCTGATGTCTGTAGTTGTTCCAATTGTTCACTTAAGCTTTGAAGTTGCTCATCAAAGGAAGCCTTCACGAGAAAATCACCTGAGAGTAATTTTAAAACGACATTCAAGACTTTAAACATAGTTACTTACTAAGAAGTTAGAAATTAGTTTATTATAAATTTTAATTCATTAATTTATTGTAAAACAATAAGGTGTTATGTGATCTAAACACAGTTTCCTGCGGCAAAATTGCTGTAACAAACTGTGTTTATGGTTAAAAAAGTTGTCGGATAATAAAATTGAATGAAGAAAATCACCTCTATCAACTGCCTCCATATCGACTGTTGTTTCTATCATTTGTAGGAATTTTCCAAGATCTTCATTCAACTCTGATATTGGTTCAGTGATGGATGAATGAACCGTTGCATTCTCTGCTTCGGCTAAACAGCTCAGAAGCGACGGAAGTCTGTTTATAGCCTATAATTAATAGATTCCATGTTATATTGTATAATAAACAGCTCATACACATTTTCATAAATAATGAGTACAGAATTTAATGATTATGCTTATATGAATAAATTACAGACATACATTTGTAACAGAGCTCATTAAAATTGTATAATGTGCAATATTGTATTAAGTGTACTGTATTTTATGAAGTAAAAGAGAAAATGTGAAAATTCCTACGGGATTGCTATAGCTAGTATTCTTTATTATAGCATCCGGTTTTTTTGCCTACAACCAATTCCAGGGCAGATTATGCGAAAATGATTATTATTACCTGATATATTTTATAGCAGTCATGTAAATTAGCTTTTTTTCTGCTCAGTCTCCTGGCTAAGGCTTGCAGGTCAGGAATCCGCCTCAGGTGGTCTTCGTGTAGTTGTAACCGAAGCTGGGAGTTGTTCATTAACAGTTCTACAATGTCCAGTCGTTCGTTGATGAGATTTATGTCGCGAAGTGGCTGCCGAAGCCATTGTGCTAAAAGACTACAGAACAAGCAAACTTTAACGGGTACTTTCTGCTAATCATCCAATCTTAGATTAATAAAAAAGGTGAGATTAGACTATAAATATGGTCTGATTTCAGGCGCCTATTACGCTGTTATTCTGCGGTACATTGTAAGTTATATTTATTGTTAATACTAATACGAATTAAATTAAAAAGTAGTACTTTTCAATAATAAGTCAGTCCCCATACACCCTATACCACTTCATTCTTGTGTTTAGCCGAGCACACACGCAAGTTATTGTAGTATTTAAGGTGAAGGTATAGTACCTACGTAATATGGTCAGTGACGTTTCAAATGTTTCAATATGATGTCAGAATGACGAATGACTGAAACAAGTTACAATGAAATGAATCACAAAAACTTTGCCGAGATGAATCATATTAGTAATAAGACTACCTTGAACGCTTAAACCTATAGGTACTTAACACTTACAGACAATCTCTAGTTCTTTTAAAATTCACTATGGGAAACTCCAAACATTTAGCATGTTAAATTTTAAATAAAAAGCTGGCTTATAAGGGCTTTAACAGGCGCGTCGGCAACATGTCCTCTTGACCGTTACTACAGAGTTATTATAGAGAAAAAGCTTCTAATTCTACTTCACTACATGCGCAGCTATGAGTACCAGAGCGTTCACTAACAAATTCGCGTAAGAGAGCCGAGCCTACTTCGGGAAGAACAAGAGGCCGCGTAAGGGCTTGGAGGAGTCTCGATCGGCGCGCAGCGACCTATTTCACTCGAACTAGCGAAGGGGCGTGAAATGTGTATTGGAGCTGTCAATTTTATTATTTTACTATAATTTGTATATATTAATAAGTCCTGTGAACAAGTCTAGTCACGAGGTAAGGCTACATTTGTGACTATGTGGTATGGTCGAACATATTTACAGAATTGTCGTATGATATTTTCCGAACTTGTAATACCCAAAGGCACTTACCGTTTGCCCTGCTGTGTGCGACATCTATCGAGTAACCCGTACAAACTTCTCGAAGGAGCGTGTGACGTATCTCCGAGTTCGGGGAACACGTTAAGAGCAGATAGCGCAGCGGAATCCAAATGGAGGAAGCAATCAGCCTGAATAGTCGTCAAACGAAATCTACAACAATAATTACCTAATATAGGCTAAGGTATAAATAAAAAAATATGAGTATATGAGTACAATATAGGATAATACAAGACGTTTGTGCTGTTTTCAATGATAAAAGTTTTTATGAGAGCAAATAGCGCAATTTAAGTAGCAAGGTTTCATGCCGATAGCTGTTTGTATGCTACGAAGGAACAATTTTCGCAAACCTTCCGAAATTAGTGCTGTCGTTCAACAGTGCGGAGTATTTAATAGCCGCCGCCAAGCTGGTCATGGCGACTTCTTTCCTAGTCTCCGGGAAGGCATTCGCGTCCTGTTGCTGATTCTCCTTGAATTTTAGCAACCGATTCAGATCTTGAATAAGGCCTTCAGTTGAAAAATCACTTTTCTTCAATTTTGTCACAGTAACATTTGTCCGTTCCATCACCTTTTTTAACGCTTTGTACTGAAAAGGAAAAATACAACGTGTTACAAAATACCCCGTAAAAATACAAAGCCAATAATTTTGTCAGCTGTCATGTCAGGCCTACGTACCTAATAATTGTCTATTTTAATAGTTTTTCTATTTTTCATTCATAAATGTTGTTGTTTTCCTTTTTTGGGTATGTTATACAGCGTTACTACGGTTCTTAATTATTGTGAATGGACTCGTTATAAGGCCCCATTTAACCTCCTTTCGGCTTTACAGGTAGTTTTGTAACACCCTGTATCACCTTATCGTAATTGACAATATGCTAAATCGATATCGTAGTTTTTTGCCTAGAGCCTAGAGGTGGGAAAAAGTAAACATGGCGTAAAGCAAAATGCAAGTAGAAAACTCGCAGTGGTGAACCAGGCCAAGAGGTATACCGTTGTTATTATTATACCTACCTACGTTATTAGTAAAATACATGTACTTACGTCATCATGCTCACTAGTTGGCACAAGACACTCGGAAGGCGCCATCTGTACCGTGATAGTTTCGAGCTCTGTAAGTAAATCGTCATCGGTGAATTCTGTGACCGATACCTGGTAGTCACCAGCGGTGACGCATGCCACGCCTAGAAGACGACCCTAAAAAATAAAGAGCATTTTATAATACAGAGGCCAGCATATCAAGCTACCCGAATCTGTCAAACTTCTTTGATAGATTTTCAACTTTAATACAAAACGATAAGGTTCATTTTCAATTGGGAAAATTTGACAGTTTTGGATAGCTTGACATTATTTATGTGATGTCAAATATGATCAAATTCTATTGGAAGGTAAAATAGTTGGATACTTATGTTAAATTCTAAAAAAGTAAAATTACTTTTGTGATTGCATCTGTATTTATATTAACGGCCATTAAACATGGCGTGGTTTCATCGGAAGCTCCTAGCCCTTCGCCGAGAATTTCCTCCAGCTGTGACAGGTATCCTGGCGAACCCTTGTATTTTAGTACCCAATCGCTACCCTTGACTGAACCTTCAGCCACGTATATTTCTACTCTATATCGTCGCACCTGTGAAATAAAAATCTCGTCAAGCCATAAAGTTTTACTGTTGACTTTATTTTAACGATTTGTTTCCTAACGCATTATATCAGTACCTAAACATTTTTCTTGAATAAAACCTGGCAAGGTAATGTCTTTTTGATTTAAATTTATTTTTAATAATTACGACATAATATTGTGACGTGCTAAATAATTGAGTTTAAATCGTAAAATAAATCATAACAATTTGTAAACATGCGATTCACATTATATTATCTCTAAACATGAAATAGTGTAAAATATTATTACATCCAGAACGTGCATAAGATTATCCGTGTTTACTTACGACGAAAGAACGACTGATAATGTGAGATAGCCACCCTGATTAAGTTTAAGGTCACGTGCCAATTAATACGCGCTGTACTGTGTCTTAAACTAGTGTTTAGGTCTTAGTTATTCTGCATAATTAAATTATATTATAATAACGAAATGGACGAACAGTTTATGATATAAAAGTGTTATTGAATAAATACCACTAATATTAGTATTGTTATTATTTTTAAAAGTTAGCTTAAGTATACTAAATTTAAAGCTCAAGAAGCTTAGCTTCTAAGCTTTATATGAAGCTTATTATGATAAAGAATTGGTTCCGTTAAATAGTAACTCTTTTAAAGTCGATTGACTTTTAAATCGGAACCTATTATTAAAAGTAATCAATAAATCGATTCACGCGGTTTCTGGATAAAACGCTATGTATTATAAATCTATAGTTGTATAGAGTTAGGTGTTTTATTACTATCAATATAACATTGACCTTATCTACCGTCATGTGCGAGACATAGTTCAATGTTCTTCTATAGATATCTCTAGCTTTGACACTGAATATCAAGTACGCACAATAAAGTGGAGATTTTTTAGTTTTAGCAATCAAGGATTCTGACTTACCAGGAGAAGTTTTTTTATAAGAATTTCAAAGTTGCCTTTTGACAATACGAGGTAGTCGAGGCGATTTGGTTCAAGGCCCATCTTTTTAATATTCGCCACGGAGGAAAATACCTCCCTGGCAGCTGTTGTTGCGTCAGTTCCATGAACGCTGTAGTAATCATTGCGGTCGAACAGCCTCACCGTCGTAGGAGGTTTCTGAAAATTGTATTAAACATTATGGAGGGCCTGATTCGAAAACCAAGTATTAACATGACCATTAATAATAAACTTAATAACAACTAATAACCTTTAAAAAGTATGGTATATAATGAATATAATGAACGTAAGTAGAATAAGAGAGTTAAAGTTTAACTAATCCTTCGAAATGGGTTGCATAGAATCAGTCAATAGGTACAAGCTCATGTTTCAGAATAAAATGAGCAATTAAACAATGTTTTGACGAGTAAACTCGCACTGATTGTAAGGTCTTTATAGGTAAATTATTGTATGATAAAGTTCTTAAGTATTTTATTGTAAACAAAGAAAAAAACAACAAATAACGGGAAAAATATTAAAACCAAGTCAAGAACATATAAATATTGTTAACAATAAGTAATCGTTATTAAAATGTGTCAACACGTTTTACTCATCATATCTTTTTTACGAGCAATGTCAGTTCTTGTGAATATTATTATTTTATTTTGATGAACAGACGCCAGCAGGTCAAGCTATACAAAACTGTTAAATTTTCCCAATTGAATATGAACCTTATATCTTTGTGTTAAAGATGATATTCTATCAAAGAAATTTGACAGGTTGGGGTAGCTTGATGTGCTGGCCTCTATACCTACACATATAAAGATTCATAGATTATTGCCATTTACGCATACATAATTAATTTTGAGTACATATCAATGTACAGTAACACCTGATTTTTTTCAAAGTATTGGCTTAGACTAAGTATTTGTTTAAATAATCAAATTTAAGAATAAATACTGATTTTGATAAAATAAATGATAATGAAAAATGATATTTATTTAAGTAAATAGATTTTTTAAAGACACTTACAAGTCAATATTTAATTAATACTAAATTGCGCCGGCATTTCCTCACTGAAGACCTCTGAGAAGAAACACCGATACAATCTCAGAGAATCATAGACTCTTTTAAAGTTCAGAGAGTAACAGTAGGTATTCTTGCTTATCAGATGTGTTTTACAATGTAGGGCAAATCTGAACTGGCCTTTTGAAGAAAGAGCCAAAGCAAGTTTCTGTTGACCAGTCCTAAATGATGGCTTCCGTACGTCAGTCATCGTGTAGCTCAACCATTATTTTGCGAGCTCAAATTATTATATTATATACTATAATTATTCTGCTTACGTAAAACGATAACTGTATAGGTACTATTTATGTAAATAATTCGCATTAAATTAAGTTACCTACTATTAGCAATAATGTTACTTGAGAGGGAAAGATAAGGATATGCAAAAGGTCATCAAACTACTTAAGTACTAAGAAATTGCTTGTTGTTGTTATGCCTTAAAATGTAGAGACAATTCGTTTATTATAATACCTACAACAATTTTTTTTTATTGTTTTTGTTAGAATGTCAATAAGTAATAGGTGCCTATTCGACTGACTTGTTCAAAAGTTTATGAATGAAGTCACTGCATCACTGAATCATCAAGCACACAAACGTACCTATACTTTGACAATCACCAATATAAATAACTGTGATCATTGAGTATTTCAAGGTTTTGTAGTCGAGATTTAGTTTATTTGCAAGCCCGCTTCTGAGAATAAAAGATCACTCATGCCCTGGTCATAAGGTTATCTCGCTGAAGATAGAATATTAAAGCTCAATAAATTGGCATGTCCTGGTCAACCAATGTCAGTATACGATACGCGGTAGTCGTGGTGTGCAGTTGAAAAATATTTCTGATAGTGCTATTCATTTAAATATAATAGGTAAGTCACATTCACAGTATACATTAAAAAAAAAACAAATAAAAAAAAAATTTGGAACATTTTATACAGCACCTTCTCAGCACCAGTCCCAAACCTAGCCACTCAAACGTCATGAGACACTTAAGTGTCCAAAAAGTTTTTATCATCTTACGTTTGGGTACACTATGGTGTCTATTATTGTCGTTTAGAGGCAGTGACGAGAATCCACTTTATACGGTTGCATTAAAGCACCTTTTTGCAATATCTCTGGTATTTAAGACGCGGAAGTAACCGTAGATGGCGCTTAAATGTACAAGCAATTCATTTCTTTTTGATCTGTTTTTAACCCCCGACGCAAAAACGACGGGGTGTTATAAGTTTGATTATAAGTCAGTTTGAAGTTGGAGTGATTTTGTGTGTATTGTCACGCTGAGGATTGTCCGCAATTATGTCGTTATTTCTTTTTTCTTATTACTTATATCGTATAGTGTATTACATCAAGAGTTTTCTAAAGATTTGCTCGTGCCAATGATATAAAATAATCATAGTTCTCTAGTAGATATTTATGATATTATTATGTAGGTACTAGACAATGCATATAATACCTGTTTTTTTTTTGTAATACCTTCAGTTACTTTGGATAGGTACATAATGGTTGTGTACATAAATACTATTTTTTTATACCTATAAATACTTAGAATATTTAAGAAACACCCAGATTGTATGTTCATCACATAAACATTTATGTACTGTGGGAATCGAACCCACGACCTTGTGATCAGTAGTCTGACACTCGACAACTGCACCACAAACGTCGTCAAAATATGCAACTTGATACTTACAATTTATTTGATTATAATGATGTTAATAACTATATGGATCAACTTCAAACCGCAATTAAAGCAACAGATTTATATCGATAACAAAAAGTAGAGCATGTAAATTAATTGTACAGAAACATTCTAATTACATATATAATATTACATAACATACTATCACGCCCCTCTTCCCCGGGTAGGCTATGGTTCCCGATAAGCAGAGGTGTACCTACTAATATACACCCACATTACGCCGATATTATGTTTAGGTCCTATGTAATAGGGGGCGAGCCTATTGCTATGATATGGGGTATTCTAAACTCCGATCTGCTACTGAGAGTTTCATAGAAGAACCCATTAGCACTTTGCTCGACCTTAAACCCAGGACCTCAAGCATAGCAGTCGCGCTTACAACACCTAGGGTAATGAGGCAGTCAAATACATGTAAAGAAAACAGATAAAGTCGTATTATAACATTATCTGTTCCTATTATTATAAACGTTGGCGGAATTTGAGAAAATTAGATTCAATGCAGCTAACAAAGAGAACTGAAGCCTTGTGCTTCATGAATTTACAATAAATTCGTCAAATACTTTTAAAATGACACACATATTATTTAAATAACTAAAAACATGTTTTAATTATTTCAGAGTGGACCAGAACGTCACCATGAAGCGTTTAATAATATTAGGCGCAGTTTGGGTTCTTGCCGTAGCGAGGCCTGAGCTATACAAGGAAAAGGAAGATTTCCAATATTCAAGGAGCTCCTCAGATGACGGCTCCAAATCAGGGTTTTATGGTGCCCAAAGAGGTAACATGGGTGGAAATTACGAACGTGCTCACAATATGGATTCATTAGCTCAGAATCAAATGAGTGGCCTTGTGAGACAAGTACAAGGAGAATTAGGCGATGGAGCCAAGATGAGAGCTGGAAGTGTGTACACTGCAGCTAATTCTAGAGGTACTTATGGCTCAGGACACTTTGACCTTAGCAACCTAGAAGGACGGAACTTCCAAGAAGGAACATCTTATGGAGATTCACAGTCACTTGCATCGCAGTCTTCATCTTCAGCATACAATGCTGCAGGTTACACTAATAGTCAATCACAAAATTCAAGGCACAGTGGATATCAAGCAGTAGTAGCAGGAAGCTCTGGTGTAAATGTGCCATCAGATAATTTACAGTCCTTAGATAATTTACAAGGAACTGGCCAGTATGACTACGGCAGACAATCAAGCCACAGTTCAGGATATAATGCACAGTCCGGTTTCCAAAAACACAGTGAGTTTGATACCAGCAATGCAAATACGCATTATGGTGGTGGCTATGGGTCAAATACACATACTAGATTAATTAGTGCGACGCCAGTAAGAATTATTGTAAGACCGGGAACGAGAGTTGCCATACCAGTAGCTGCCCAAACATACGATATTTCACGTGGATCATCGTCTTTGGTAGATCAAAATTCCCTTAAAAGTGATGCTGAAATTTTAACTAATGATAACCAACGTACTTTGTTTCAACCTGGTGGTGCCAAAAGTTACGAGTCATCCTACAACTATCGTAAGGAATGGGAGAAACACGATACAGTTCCCACGGCTGTGACTTTACCTACTACTCGCACGGAAAATCCTTTCCCTAAAAATAGTGAATTATATGAAGATAATCAGGCACGCACAGCTGGTGGCCATTATGGCGCAACTAGAGTGGATTCACAAAGAGCTCAATCAAATACATATGGAGGATACAATGTTAAATCAGGAACTAGTCAATCTCGTTCTGCTTACGATACACAACACCACCTAGCTTCATTAAACTCTAATACAAACGCTTATACCTTAGCAGGTCACAACACAGGGTTCAATAACCACGCATCTTCATCAGATTCTAGTCTAAGTGACAATATTCAATCTCAATACAGTGCAGGCTCTAGATATCATACCGCTGCGGCAGACTCAAATTCCTTGACTCAGGCAGGATATAATACCGGATTCAATGCTAATTTAAACAGTCAAGTTGAGAATTTAAACGGGAAACCTAAAAGTTATCAATCTTCTTATTCCTATCATAAATCATGGGAGCATCAAGGAGATCCTTATGTTATCAAGCCAGCATCTACTGGATATTATGATGGCCAATCGGCGCAGATACTGACAACGGGTTCGACAAAAAATCAAGCATACGCAGCAACCGGGTCGAACTACCAACATTCACATCAAAGTGGAGCGGATTGTGACGAAAATGGTCATATACGCGTGGCTCGTTCATATAACACAGATCAGTATCAAGACACGCAGCAACAAAGCCAAAATCTTGAAGGTATGCAACAGCAAGCACAAGATTTAAGCCAACAATCACAAAATCAGTGGCAAGAAGTTGGACAACAGTCCCAAAACACGTGGGATAACTTAGAAAATTTAAGTCAACAATCCCATAATCAGTGGGACAAAATACAGAATGAATGGGACCAATTCGAAGATCCACAAACCGTCATTAATAGCTGGGGTCAAGAACCTCAGAGTACTAACAACCAATTAGAAGATCTCACACAAAAATCTCACAGTAAGTGATAATAATGTATGACAACCTGTTATTCATCAATACTGTCATAAAAATCATGTTACTAACAAAGGAAACAGGTATACACTTTCATATTTCCAGTCTATAAATTACTAAACAATGTCTTTTCAAGTCTTTAAAACTAATTGGTGTTGGGGGCCGGATTTCATTACTTTCAAAATAGCGGCCGATGTAGCGGAGATATTTATGTAGTTATGGAAACAAAATTGGCAATACCATTTTATGTAAAAAAAAACAATAAAAAGTCCTATTTAGAACTCCTAAATATTATCCGAGATGTTATTTCTAAGTGTTATATTATAACCATCTATTTTCTATAATAGCTCTCAAACTTGTTTTTAACATACTCATATGTAGGAATAAAAAACAAAAAACAATATCTGTATAATTAATATGATAATTTATTAGTTGTAAATGCTAACAAATATTATTTTTTTATCTTAGAATAACAGTATTCTTCTTTAGGAGTTGTATATTTCATAAAAAAATAAACATTTTTGGTAGCATTAGCTGTTTTATACATTCTGTAAACAGTAACTTGTTGTACTGATTAAGCTTTTGTGGAAATGTTTACTTGCCTCTTTTATAAAACGTTGTAGGTATTTTAAAACTCAACTAATAAAAATAAATAAACCAAAGCTCACTAATATACTAAAAACAACCTCACGAGGCCAAACATTAAATAAAACCTTCTTAATTTAGATGATCTGGGACAACACATTCAAGATATTGGAGTGGGAGTGGGACACGAGCAGGGTGTTGTACAACAAGCACAGGATAAATGGGATTTTAGTAACATCGGACAACATGGTCAAGAAAATTATCAAAACCAAAATTATCATTATGAACAGTCCCACAAATTCAATCACCAAGAAAACCAATATGATCTGAAGGAATTTGAAATATTTAATCATTCACAACAATCAAGAAGACATAATTATAATAAACAGGATAAAATAAGCGTATGGGATCAAGGATTGGTCAATGGAGACATAGAGCAGAAGTCTCAAAACTCAATGAGTCAGTCAGACAAACCATCACAATTTAAATCTGATAACATTGATGATGAAACACTTTTGGAACTATTAACAAGTAATACTCAACAAACATACAAATTCCCCGGCACATATGATTCAAGTAATAAACATTTTAGTTCAGATAGGATTCCACCCAACACTGTACCACTTTTTAGCTTGTGGAATAAGATAGATAATATCGAACAACAATCAACATCGTCAGATAATAGTAATATAAGTGAAGGAAATAATTTTTCGCAAGTTTACACCTCGTTGAACTCGTACCAAAATTCAAGACAGGAACACACAAATGATACTGATAGCACTGTCACACAATACCATTATAACCAAATTAAACCTCATCCTGAGTATCAGATTCAGGTCGATGCAGAAGACATAAGTCAAAATAATTTAAATAACACTCAAGCAGATAAAGAGAATCCTCAAGATTTGGGGCGCGGTGATATTGGTCCTGAAGATATGTCTGATATAGTAGCAGATAAAAAAAAGGCTAACACACTTGACACATCAGTCAGTGAAAACACAAAACAAAATAGCAACAATACTATAGAAAAAGATCTCTTGCATCCCAGTTTATTGAGTGTATCTGGTTTGAATCCAGAAAATTCACATGTCTATAAGAATATAGAAAACAATGTTTCTAATGCTAGTCATATAAATTCACAAAATATAGGGCTTTCGAATTCGCCAACTCAACTTCAACACCAAGACAAAAACTTACACCAACAAAGTTCGTTTAACTTACAACAGTTTGGGCAGAAAAATATGCAAAATTTTGATCAGGTAAACTCAGATCAACAAGATAATTTAGAAACTTTCGGACAGCACGAAAATCTAGGACAACAGAACTTACAAGATTTTGGACAACATGAAAACTTAGACCAACAAAATCTACAAGAATTTGAACAGCATGAAAGTTTACAGCAACAAAACTTAGAACCAAATTTACAAGATTTTGGTCAACAGGCAAATTTAGGACATTTGGGACAACAAGAAAATCTAGAACAAGAAAACTTTCAAAACGTCGGACAAACGGAAAACCAAGAGCAGCATAATTTGCAAGATTTTGGAAAACATGAAAACTTAGAACATTTTAAACAGGAAAATCTAGAACAAAAGAACTTACACAATTTTGGACAACAAGAAAATCTAGAACAACAAAACTTACAAAATTTCGGACAACACGAAAATCTAGCACAACAGAACGTACAAGATTTTGGACAACATGAAAACTTAGAGCAACAAAATTTACAAGATTTTGGTCAACAGGCAAACTTAGAACATATTAAAGAGCAAAATCTAGAACAACAAAACATACAAAATTTTGAACAAGAAAATGTAGAACAACAAAACTTACAAAATTTCGGACAACATGAAAATCTAGCACAACAGAACTTACAAGATTTTGGACAACATGAAAACTTAGAGCAACAAAATCTACAAGATTTTGGTCAACAGGCAAACTTAGAACATATTAAAGACCAAAATCTAGAACAACAGAACTTACAAGATTTTGGACAACATAAGAACTTGGAGCAACAAAATTTACAAGATTTTGGTCAACAGGAAAATCTAGATCAACAGAACTTACAAAATTTCGGACAACAGGAAAATCTAGAACAACAAAACTTACAAAATTTCGGACAACATGAAAATCTAGCACAACAGAACTTACAAGATTTTGGACAACATGAGAACTTGGAGCAACAAAATTTACAAGATTTTGGTCAACAGGAAAATCTAGATCAACAGAACTTACAAAATTTCGGACAACAGGAAAATCTAGATCAACAGAACTTACAAAATTTCGGACAACAGGAAAATCTGGAACAACAGAACTTACAAGATTTTGGACAACATGAAAACTTAGAGCAACAAAATTTACGTGATTTTGCTCAACAGGCAAACTTAGAACATTTTAAAGAGCAAAATCTAGAACAACAAAATTTCGGACAACAGGAAAATCTAGGTCAACAGAACTTACAGAATTTTGGACAACATGAAAACTTAGAGCAACAATACACAAATGCTCAAGCATTTGAACAAAAAAGTGAAAATTTAGATAAACAAAATCCACTAAAATTGGAACAATTAACTCAAAGCTCAAAACCAAATAACAAATACACTGACAAACTAGAACAACAAACATATCGAAACAATAATAGAAAACCTCAAATAGATTTACCAAAACCAGAAGAAATTGAAGAGAACATACAAGTTCAAAAGCAGAATAATGACTTACAGTCAATTCCTGTGCAAAGTCAAAATACAGTCAGTGTGTTACCAATAGAGCCAGTAACTGAAAAACCTGGATTTTGGAAATCTGTGGGTAATAAATTTTCTAGTGCTAAAAGTAAAATAGAATCTTGGTTTAAACACTAAATAAATCCAATATACTATTCTTAATCTTAATTAATAATAATACTTAATTTATATTGAATTAGGTACCTAGTCATAATCAATATTTTTCATAATTATAAAATGTGTGCAACTGTACAGAATTTTGAGTGTGGTGTGGTGTAAACTAGATGAGAATTCTATGATTATATTCTTATGAACTATTTTAATAAAAAACAACTCACCTCTGGTAAAGACTGGAAATATTTGACAAATGCTTGCTGTTGAACAGAATCTGCAAATAAGTTTATTAAAATAAATTATATTTTATGTGATGAAATGTGAAAATGTTATATTTAATAATAAAATGATTGCATAAAGATTTTTATGATCATTTCTACCAATTGTATAATTCTTTATACAAATTTCTTTCTAATTGTTGAACATTATTGTCAACTACCCTACGCTTATCAAGTGCCAGGTATAGGTATTCAATTGAATTTAAATAACAATTATAGGGTGGCAGCTTCAAAACTTCAAAGCCATGGGAGTTTAAAATGTTGTCTATAATATAGTTTTTTTGGCAGATTGTGCCTTTTTATTAACTCAGAGAGTTACGGATTTGGTATTACTGCTTATAAATATATTATAAAGTTTTAAAATTTCATTTGAGGTCATTGACATTCCTATTCTTTTTTGAAAAGCATAGTAAGTATGTTTGAAATTTATGATAAATTTATAACCATAAACAATAATGTAATTAATTCAACATTATAATTTTTTTGGGAATTTATGAATTAGAGCATACATTTACTAGTACACTTGTTAAGAGTGAACTGAATGGCTGTGGACTCTAGCCACTAATCTGGGGACCACTGACCATGGACCTCATATTAAGAAACCTATAATTATTATTATAGCCTTTGTTGTCCCACTGCAGGGCAAAGGGCTCCCTACCCTACAGAGTACTAGGCCCAGATGCATATGGCGGGATGAGCTTTAATTTTTCTGAAAGGATTGGCTCTAAATTATGTATAATAATATATCTATTAGACCTGGTGGGTTGAAAAAATTGAGCGTGGGATCTGTTATTTTTTTATAATAGTTCCCAGTGTCATAACTGACTGAAGACTGAAAGAAGCTGATTTACTTATGAAATTATGAGATTGTACCAAATTTCATATTATATGTAAAAGTTTACAGATTATATGGTAATTTTTAGTGATAAAAGTGTAATTGTATAATAACTAATACAAAAGCTGTGATTTATAAAATTATCATGTTCAACTCGTATACAGTCCCACTGCTGGGCACCAGTCTTCTATTGACTTGGCAGTTCAATGGGTTGGAGAGTCGCCTTAGGGGCGGAAGTTCATATCACTAGACTATCACTGCTTTTTAAAGATGTTACAATTTTATGGGAGAGAAAATCCGCCCCTAAGGCGAATGACTGTCTGAATTTTTTTTTAACAAATTGTGATACTCTTGCGAAGCACACGACCACAATATCCATTATATAAAATGATGAATATAATGTTACTTAAATCGCCGGTACGGTAAGTCCGATGAGATTCCCAGAGCATAAAGATCTCTACATGCCCTGTAGCTCTCTTTTCGTCGTGGGACCATCGAAAACATGAAGAGGAAAAAAATGAGAAACAAATGAGAGGAGATAAAATCGGTGCTAAGTTCCACATTACATTATAGTTCGGCTCACCTCATTAGTAGGAAGGAGGACTTACCCAAACTCAATGCATGAATTGGTTGTAATGAAGACATGGCTTTTATAAAGATCTAATAGGACTTAAATTGCTAGAATTTTATGTACTTGTTTCATGAACAAAATTAAATAATTCAAAAACCAACACTAAAATCAACAACAAAAGTTTGACTTTGATTTTGACAATTCAATTCATTGATTGACAGTTAAATATCCCGCCAAAAACAAAGTAAAAAAAAAAACAAAGTAATTTTTTTTTTCGTGACTAAGGGATAACAAAGTCAATCTGTACAGTAGTGCATTGCACTACATAATATATATCACCGATATTGCGACTGAATATAATATTTTTGAAAACAACATGTCCATATAACCTATAAACTTCTTAATTAAAAAAAATTCTTAATTGTGACGGACGCAATAAAATTTTTCGTATCTAAGTTGTGTGTAACCCGTGACCCCATTAGTTTATTTTTATGTTATTATATTGTAAAATTAAGAGCAATCATGAAGTATTCTCAAATAATTATGATGCTCAAGCTACAACAATCTGTCAAATTTCTTTGATTAATTTTCAACTTTAATACAATATGATAAGGTTTATATTCAATTGGGAAAATTTGACAGTTTAGGATAGCTTGACCTGCTGGCGTCTGTACATATTAATTAAGTAGTTGTTTGTATTGACGATTTTGGTTGCCGTCTTAATTAAATAACTAACCTATTTTCCTTTTCACACATCACACAACTTTTTTACACGCTGGGTTCTGACATGCTTAGCATGCTACTAAAACACTTAATAGGCATCCATGATCAATCAATCTTTTCTCTACTCAAACTCTTCTTTAATAATTATGAAAACAACTGTATCCCAACAAAAACAGAACATGCACAAAAATGCAAGTCTCGCAACAGTTCTTTACCGCAAAAAGTAAAGTGTAAGTTCCTTGAATGATTATTTTTGATAAACAATGGATTTACATAAAATCTAAATTACGACAATCATGTTGTGAATTTGCAAAATATTTAATGTAAATTAATCAAAATAGTTTTCATACAGGTGCCCAGCCCGAAAGACGAGCTTATAGGTTTATAGTTTTTCCAAAATCATAGCGTCGTGATCACCTCAAGATTAAGTAATTTAGCATTGTTTTATAATGACATTGTTTCAAACAATAAAATATACAATATTATACCACAAGTTTTTTTAATCATCGGAAAATGTTCACCTATAGATTTATGTGTGTAAATAAAAATATTGGTTGGGAAATTAATGTCTAATGATATTATCATTTTATCCCATCTCAATCTGGCTGCAGTATTCTTTCTTATTTCACAAATGATTTTATTAATTTTCTTGTCGATACCTACGCGACGAACCTTTCGTGTGGCATGCACCCGTCTCACGGCTGCTGTGAAAATAAAAATGAGAATTCACTTTCACGCCACCATCGATTGTATTGCAGAATAAACTAATGAAATCATATCGTATTATCCCACGTTGCGATTTCGATCTGAGCGTGCCTCTTTCCATAGATCTTTGTGCCACTGCCATTATAATAATTAACATTATAACAATTTCTTTAGTGATCGTCCATGTCTCGGTACTGTATGCCCTTGGATGTAGAATGGCCACTGATCAAACAGATGACTTTTCAGGCAACGTGATAACTTTTTGTTTTTCACCCGTCCTTTAGCCCATCCCAACTATCGAACATGCGGGTCACAATATGATGGTAAGTGACTACCGCCACCCATGGACATCAGGGATATTGTGGCTGTCACCAATGCGTTGCCGGCCTTTTAAATATATATAATTAATATGCTCTTTTCTTGAAGGCCTCCATGTCGTTCTGGTTCGGGAATACTGCCGCAGGAAGGAGAAGATATTGGGGTGCCCCAGCTCAAAGGTGAGCGCAGTATTCCATATGCGGCTGATACTCTCCAGAGATGTCTCAATTATTTTGGATACAAGTTTATTCCGACACTCTTGGACGTATTCCGGTTGGAGTATACGTAACAGGGCACTGAGGAAAAAATACTTTTTTTTTCATAAATTGTTTATTTTCTCGATTCTATCGTATAGAACACCTAAAAGTAAGGCGAAAAGCATCTGGGTGATGTTTGTCTCCGACCAACCGTTTGTCGTAAAAGCGATGTCGAAGGGATTGTATTATAAAGGTGTCAGGGACTTGGAAAAAAAATATTTTCTTTTTTGTTTTTCTCAAATCGTTGTTGTCGTGATTCTATCGTATAGAACACGTAAAAGTAAGGCGGGTAATTTTTGTCTCCGACCAACAGTTTTTCGTAAAAACGATGTCGAAGGGATTGGTGTCTCAAATTTAGGATACAAGAGCGAGCGTAGCGAGCTCGGAACTTCAGGCATCCCGACTCGGATAGGTTAGGTTAGAAGGGGTCTTCTAGACCCCGCCATCCCCTTCGTGGTTATTTTATTTTAAACCACCCAGAAGTAGGATCCCCGCGAAGCGGGGCACCGTCAATATTACCTCCGGAATCACTTGACCCCTTGACCTCAAAGTCAATTGTTCTTGACTGTAATGTCATTTGACCTTGACCTCAAGGACACCAGACCTTGAGGTCAAGGTTAGTAAGCTCACGAGAATAGAGGGTTTTGAGCTTCGAAAATTTGCCCTTTGCAATGCCCTTGAGGTGTGCCATGGTGTTCCCCCACCCTACTACTCCCACATCCCACCGGGTCCCGAAGGCTTGATTAGGTGATGGATTTTGGTGAAATTTTTCTAAGTCTTTTTTTCATAGTGCCCCGTTTCGTATCCACTGACCCGTATTCCAGAGAGAGGTTTTTACCACCAAAGTACTAAGGCCTACCCTCAAAGAAGCTTAAAAAAGTTCGTTTAGCATATCCTGGAGGTCTTCCGGTGTGATGGCAAGCAATAGCTGCTCATCTGCAAATCTTATTTGTGACAAAATGACCAGACCCATTAATTCCTATAGTGTTCCATTCAGTCGTATTTACTATATCCTCCAAGACGGTAGTAAATCATTTGTTTTAAGGTGTGAATAAGGTAATTGTAGAGAACTCGCTTCGAAATCCAGATTTCTACAAGTCTTATTCTACAGGTTTGTATTCCTCAAATAAGGCTAGTGATGTTGATAATCGATTATCAACATTACTATCACAGCATTGAGATGACAGGAAGCAAGGGTAAATAAATCTTTAGCTTCATTCATTCATGATTATTGATTATTTGTGTGAGTTATGTATACCTTTGAGATAGTTAAGATAATTTTACCTATTTCAATCCATTATCAATAATTGATTAATCTGTTATTAACATCACTAAATAAGGCGTTTACTTGTACGGCCTACCACCATTGGATCTTCCCCGGGAGCTTTGTCTTTTTTATTTGTGATGGAGCCTTTTCTACTACATAGAATTATATCCAGGATTAGGAATTCTGAATAATCTGGAAATAAAACGTACCTATATATTAAAAGACTGTGTATCAAGTCATAAAAATAAATGTTCTGTCCTCAATTCCTCAGGCGGCAGGCTATGGCACAAAAGCCTCTGAAGCCATGCTAAAAATATTACAAAAAAAAGGCGGCTGGCTTCCGCTGAGCCAAGCCAACTGCCAAAGCCAAAGTGCCAAATGTCAATTGTCAATTTATTTGTCATTGGTTGACTAGCTGAAGGAAGGACGGTTTAGTGTTGGAGAAAAATATTAGAGCGCGTCCTAATTTATTTTTAACATAATATGTTGATATTTAAGTGTGGCCTCATCATTCTGACATCAACATACATTGTATCGTAAGTACTATGAAACTAAAATATGGAATAATGTTCTACTTATAGCTACTTATTTGAACTTATTTTTTTTGTTTTGTTTGGTCGTCATTCAAAAAATAAAAAGTAATTCGAACGTGTATTTCTTAGTGGGATAATATTTGCCAGCCGTGAAGCATGTTTATGCCACGAGTTCTAAGTTTGATTTAGAATTCCTATCAGTTGTTTTTGTTGATCACTGAAGTACCAACTTACATTTTTAGCTACTTTCACTTTCAGAATGTGTTTAGAAGTAATAAATTTGTAATTCTCTACATTTCAGTCTTTGCTTCCAAGTTTCGCAAGACATAAATTCTTTGGATACTGGCCTTGCTTTTTTGTTCATAGCCAGCGGAGCAATAGGTGAGAGGGATTTGTGTCTATGTTATATAAAGATAGTGTTGAAATTGCTTTACGAGTGTATGTGCAATGATTTGAATGCATAGTGACTGTTTTTTTAGTAGCATTTTTTTTTTAATAACTAAGTATAATGATTTACTATCATGGTAATCAATTCAACATTCAAGTTCTGTTAAAACTTGTATACTTATAAACTTGACAGTGTTGTGTTTATTAATAATATTCATTACTAATTTTTTAACTTTCTCAAAGGCAACATTCTCACATGGTAATATTTTTCTTTTAAGGTAGATACAGACTGATCCCACATAAGCAACATAATATGCAACACATTCTGACACCTGGACTCTAGATTTCAGTCGAAAATGTATGGATTAGAAACACACATACTTATGATTGCATTGCATACAATAAGTGTGTCCCTGATGAATGTTTTATATATAAAATCAAGAGTCTAGATAATATATGATAATATGAATAGTATAAGCATTGCATACATTGCATATATGGGATCAGTCTGTTTCTACATATAGGATCATAATAATATATACTGACACTTGCTTTGACAGCTGAGCAAAATAATGCTACATTATAATGAATTGTTTTACAACTTTCTCTAAAATGTAATGTGACACTGACCATCATTTCTTTTACATACTAAAAATATATAATTTATAGTTAATTATTTTTAAAATTGTTCAACACTAATTAATTACTTAATTAATTAGTAAATGGTTGCATATTATATATTTGGAAGAGTCTTGCTGCTCCAATATAAATATTTAAAAAGATGGATCCAACTTTCAACCATTCTATATTCGTAAACTGATGATCTTAAAAATTATTATTAGCTAGTGGAAATGTTTCATTGTAATAGTCACTAAAGCTGTAACACTAACAAAATATAATATTATTATTTGAGCTATTATAATACTATGAAAAAACCCCTGTTTTAAAAATTTGATGATTGTTTTGGTCTGGAAAAAAAAATGTTAGTGTTCCCATTTTTTAAAGTATTTCTATAGCATTATAGTGCTCAACTCATTCATTGCAAGTCATAAAGCCTAATTTACTTAATCTATTTTTTTTTGTCATTACTAATGATTTGTGCTAACAATGTGTCTTTTTGCAGCTGGCAAAATTTTATACGACAGATACCAGCAAATACATATACTTGGGTCATTAACACCAAATCCAAATGTCACTTCCTTTGCAAATAGGATAGCTTCCTTTTCAGCCTCATTCCTCTCTCTGGGCTTCCTGGTATACTTCTTCCTTTTCCTGTTTAAGGTAAGATAATAGTTGATATATGAACAGATTCATTCATTCTTTCAACCAGACTTTTATCCAGGTCTAGTAAATGGATGTGTGAACATGAATAAAATCTGACAGTATATAAAAAGGTACTAGTAGTGGTTATATAATAATGTAAATTAAATGGTTTTATTATGTGTATAATCGTCACACTAACTTGTAACTATCATAAACATTTTAATAATGGTTTAAAAAATATTTTTATCATCCATCTTTGTTATTGCATTTTAATTGTTGGGGTTTTATAATAAGTTAAGCTCTACTAACGCTTGTTATGGAAATTCATGGAACATGAAACAAATCTCATTAACATTTACACTTAACTTTATGTAATTGTTTCCAGGTGGATAGCCATTGCCTCACGGCATTGAATATTTTTATATATGGATTTGGAACTTTATACATATGGATGCAGGTGTGTAAACGAAATATAATAATTATACCATTATACTTTGGTTGTGCAGAGTTGTTCTGATGCACAAATATTATAATTTAGTACTTATGTTAGTTTTTTTTAATTATACATATATGACATTAACACATGCTAAGCATTAACAAACCTAGAAGGTGCCGACATCATCTGTAAGATGTAGATTTAGGAAGAGTAATTCGACAGGCAGTGGTCTCGGTAGCTTAGTTGTTTAAAGCATCTGCTGTACTTATGAATCAGAGTGATGCACATTCAAACCCTGCCTGAGATTTTTCTTTCTCTATTTATAAATCTTTATTTAGTATGTTAGTCTAGAATATAATTTTTGTCCGAAATGATCTTATAATTAATTATTTTAACTAATTGATTGCAATTATACGGCCGGTAGATGATGTATATGCAGTTCTTAAAAAAATACTTTTTATCTTTTTGTATATTTTTGGCATTTTCCATGCTAAGATTTTAAAGTTATTTAGAAAAGGAAAAATACGACCAACAAATACAAAAAGATAGTTAGAAGGTAAGGTGGCATCGTTCGACATTAAACTAACTGTAAAGTAAGTTGTGTCGGTTGAAAAGCAAAAACTTGCATTTCAATAGGTGTTACTGACGTCACCATAAAGACGTAAATTCAGTATGTGAAGGAAAAATTCGACATGACGGGTAGGTATCGCGGTGGCTTAGTGGTCATAGCGTCTGGTGTACCTAAACAGAAGACGCAGGTTCGAATCCTGCCCGCGGTCGTATTTTTCCTTTTCTAAATAACTTTAAAATACTTTTTGCTGAGATATATATTTCGCATGCAAGCATTTGAAGTTTCACACTTTAATTTTCTTGCAGAACATTGTGAGCCAATTAAAATGTTGAGAGCAGTTAATATTTTATTACAATTATAAAATATTATCGGACTGAGTTGAGGAATCAGAAGCATTCTAATTTATTAATTTAAACCAAATCACAGCACTGCGGATTTATGTTAATTGTACAGGAAATGGGAAGCCTAACTTGACTGATGAACATTTAGACTTACCATTTGTGCTCTGTGACTGCTGTGTGAGAAAGATAGCGATATATCTCTTACTTTCACGTCATAATCAAGTTTAAGTAAAGCAAGAAGGGAACTTGAATACAATCATAGTGATTAGGTATGGGTCAAGTGTGCAGTTTGACCAGGCCATAGAAAATAAATACACTAAAGTTGCTACTTAAAAAATCTTATTGGCTGTTGTATTTAATAAGGTGGTTGTTGTTTCAGTGCATCCTCACAACTTATATTTCGACTCTGTTTTATGACAAGAATTTAACAGTGTTTCGGCAATGCCTTGCACATGTGAGCTTCCTTATTTTGGTTGTAATGGCAATATTTGGGACCGTAACTTCATTTTTACCAGCAAGTAAGTAAATTAATTTATAATTACTTACAAGCAGACTGTACAGAGGGCAGCACATCAAGCTACCACTAATCTGTAAAATTTCTTTGATTGATTTTCAATTTTAGTACAAAGCAATTAGGTTCATATTCGATTGGGAAAATTTTACTGTTTTAGATAGCTTGACCTGCTGGCGTCTGTACCTACCTACGTTTAAAAGTGTAGGATAGAAATTTGATGATCACAACAAGAAGTAAAATCCTGTATGTTCATAATCATCATCATTATCATCAACCCATATGCTGTCCCAATGCTGGACATGGGTGTCCTCTCACAGAATGAGACGGATTAGGCTTTAGTCCACGACGCTGGCCTAGTGCAGGTTGATAGACTTCACACGTCGCCGTCGTCGAGAAAATCTCTAAGGAATGCAGGTTCCCTCACGATGTTTTCCTTCACCGTTTTATGCGAGTGATAATTAATTACTAATTATTATTATCTTATTACATAAGTTCATTCCACAATTTTATTTATCTGTAAACGAATCCTTGCCTTGTTTCCCTTGCTTGATTGTAGGCTTGATATTCAAAAAAGTTTCTGTTAATTATTTAAATTTATACTTTATATCAATGAAATAAAGGTCATAATACTTCGTGAGATAGAATGAATATAGCATTGTTTTTATAGTTACTCTAAATTGTAGTCAAATTCGAAATATATGATAAATATGAAATATATTTACTTACAGATGTTTCCAGCGTAATTTACTACTGTTCCATTGTGACTTCCATAAGTAGCAACATATTAGCAGCAATATTTTGTGTGTTTATACTGTCTTTTGAAAAAGAATATGAATATTTTGCTGAGGTACGTAAATATAATTATATTTAAGGATTTATTAGTAGTGTAGGATATACTTACTTTTTTAGTATCACAATTATGTTGGTAGTATAAGTATTTAATTTTGGTTAATCACATATTTCAGGGTTTGCGGTCAGAGCTTCTGCTCGACGACGGCAGTTCCTTGGACAATGCATCATTATCGGACACTGATAGCATATTTGGGGCCCAAGGATCCACTTCTAGTACAATTGTAATAAAGGGTAGCATCACCTGCGCCAAGCTCTCCTGACCCGAGGCCGTGCCCAACGCGGGCACGGTACTAGAGCAATCGGCTGCCGGCACTCCCATGTCGCTTACCTACGGCAGCTTCGGAAATACTAAGATAAACGTCGTTACTATTAAAGAAAATAATAATAACGAAAATCGAGAAAACTTAGACGGTCTCGAAGATAATGACAGTGGTATGTCATCAGAGGAAACTGACGACTCTCTCAAACTTAATTTAAGCCCTATTAATAATGATAACGTAAGTAAAAACTTAAGTTCAATTGTAGACGATAAACAAGACGTAATAACGAAGTGCCTAACTATTGAACCTCAACGTGCTGAGCACTGGAATGAAATTCCGAGTTGTTCGACCGCTGTTAATCATGTAAGTGTTGTTATTGAACCAGATGACGCTAGGTCCTACCGGGCGGATTCTAAGGATTTGATTATTGATAAAAATGTCTCGGAATTTATTGTGATAGATCTGACATGTGATGTCGAAAATGTTCGTGCATTGAGTAAAGGTAAAAAAAAGGTAGTCGGTACAAAAAAACGTAAATTTGATTGTGATTATTCAAGTATACCTAGTGTAGAATCGAGCCAAAGTTTAGTTCCTGTTGCGAACAACGAAATTGTTAATACCGAGAATCAGAAGTTGCTCAGCTTATCTCTCTCAATTCTTCTCGCTGCCTTGCTGCAAGCGATGCGCTGTTTCGCCCAGTTCTTAGAAGATATTGTGGTTCCTCAACGGTAATAAATAATTATAATTATTGTGTTCCTTTGTATTTTTAGTGCAGTATTCAGTAATATTAATATATTACAGTTAAGAAATATCAATTATATTATATTTCATTACATTGTATCTGTTGTTTGTTTTAATTTTTATGCCATTATTTCATATTACCTCAGTAACGTTTACACTGTTATTAGATTTATGTAAAAGAAAAATTGTGTAGGATTCCATAAAAGCTAATGTTTTAATTTCCGAAACGAAAAACTTTTTTGAAATAAAAAGGAAAATACGGAAATTTCGCAATAATAAAACTAAATTGTTTGTAATAATATTTTAATAAATTATTTTGAACAATACACAATCGCTACTATTCACACACATCAAATAAATTAATGAGGTTATAGGTCATACACTAGCCGATTATATCTATTTATTGTCTGATTATTATTTCACTAGGAGTTCAGAGTGAGGCCTCGTTGATCACTGTAATCAGTCTATCGTTGGGGTTATGGCACTTTTTCTTCCACTTGATAGAGTTTTTGGCTTGCGTCTCGGGTGAGCTGGGGCGATCAGGGATGGTCGACGCTTGTGGCGACGAGTTGGCCACGACGATGGACCAGCGTCGCCCACGCCGCTCGTTCAGATTTGGCAGCTCGGCTATTAGATTGTTTTCGTATTCACTTAACATTAAATAGTTTTCGACCTGGGAACAAGAACTCGAAGTTAGTGGGGCACGTGGCTATAACAACGCTAATGAACCGATCTGAAAGGTTAAGATACGCTTAGTGCGGTCAGTCTGAGAATAGGTAGACCAGTCTTAAGACACATACCCGTCCGTGCTTCGAACAGAACGTAAAGTTGGTCCCTGTTGTCATGCGAACAACAATCCTTAGTGGTAGGTAGTTTGAAGCCCACAAAGCCTGACAACCAGTCTATCCTCAGGATATCGGTAATGCCCAGAATTTGGGTTGTTGAGGTATGATGACAGTAGCTTCGTGTAAAATACTGATATTCAGCCGTATCTGGTTAGACTGGAAGCCGACCCCAACATAGTTGGGAAAAGGCTCGGAGGAAAGGATGATGGTACCGTAGCTAGGTGGTATCTATTTATGGTTTCCAAAGCATTGATCTATCGGGTTACGTCAAGATGATTTAACAACATAACATACCATCACGCCAGAATACCCTGAAGAGTTGGGCAGATGTTTACTAATGTACAATGTACATTCGCGTATGTTTAGGTTCCTTTTATTAAGGGGCGAGCCTATTGCCAACTGGGCTCAAATTCAAACTTCAAGCTGTTATTCCAGGTAGCAGCCTGCTACTAAGAATTTCTTAGGAAAATTGGGATCAACCCTGACCGAGGCAGTGGTTATTGGGTTTATCGGGGTAACAGCATCGGCAATTATCGGCGTTTATCGGCAATGTGCTTCTATGTTTAATCTGATAGGACATTTTTATGAATGTCTTCTATCTTGCTCTTTAGCACCCATCATTTATTCTGGCGATTAGCTATTGAAAATTTATGAAAACAATTAACTGATGCCCGCAGCTTTACTCTCATCCCAAAAGGACTGCTTCAGTCAAACGGGGTTAATAGAGACGCAGGTGTGAATCGGGACGAAAATTTGAAAGGGATTTACAGCTTTAATTATTAGGTATAGTTTGTTAGAGAAAGCGACTCTATTATTGTTCCTAAATTATAATAAACCATTAGAAGACCTTGTTGGCATCAAACTTTTTATAATAATTAAACCTGAAAATTCTGTTCAAAGTTTTGTCCCGATTCACCCCTGCATCCATATTCACACCATTTGACTGACAAATTTTTTTGAGACTAAGTACCTAACTCTGTCTTTCCTCAGAATGGAATCTATATCCTTGCACAACTATATGAAATCTGTTGAGCGGTTTAGGCGTGAATAAAGGTAACAAGGTAATCTAAATATATATAAATGAATCTCTATTTCCCTTGGTCATCGCATCACGCGTGAACGGATGGAACAATTTCGCTAATTATTTTTTTGTTGTGTTAATTATAATTGTCAGGAGGTTCTTATGAAAGTAAAAAATAAAAACTAGTACAGGAAATTAGAAAATTAAAAAAAAAATTAATAACTAGATACTTTCAGGTAAAATCTACGCAGACGAAGTCGCGGCAGAAGCAGTACCTAAGAGATAATATTAGTGTGGGTAAATGAAATAAATCTCATTACCTTATTACAACTAGTGATACAATCACCCCCGCAGTCTAAATCCTCGAGTAGGTGTTCTGGTATGTCCAGATCGAGGTCTAGGTCTAGCCCGCCCTCCTCGCTGATGCAGGTGAGCTCCGGTGGCACGTTGGGCGGCGGAGAGCCCAGCGTGCCGGGCCGGATGCTGTCCAGCAGGAGATCGCGCCCCGTTCTGCCTGGTGCTACAAATTCTGCTCCTAGAACTATTCAGGATTATGTGATTCACACGTGGAGGGTTGGACGGTTAGATTAAATAAATCTGAGTTTTTCTAAGAATCGCACAAATTGCATAAAAACTCGAAATCATTCTCTAGCTTTATTTGCTTAACCTAGTCTCATACACACGGCTACCTACTACAGGTCGCTGGGTTCAACTGGGTCGAGTATTTTTCCGTCTAAAAGTCGTAGGTAGGTACTTTACAGTTGATTTGATGATTGATTTGCGATTACCAACTACTACTTTACTTGTCTGCTCTTATAGTCTTTCTTAGGTCTTGCATAGTTTATGGGTTACCTAAGGCGGTGGCTGCGCCTGCGGCTGTGCGCGGTTCACGATCGCGACTGCGGCTGCGTCGCGAAGGCTCGCACGTAGACTCGCAATTTGCAGTACCACCGTTTTCTCTGCAATTAACACAAGTTATAATAAATATAATATGGCAGCATCTACATATAACAGCATTAAAATTTTGTAGTCATTACGTCGTTGTATTAGAAATTAAAAGTTTTTCGTATGTCGAATACTAGATTGTGGTTGTATCGGACCACCGCCGTGACTATATGGCAAGTGAAGGTAAGTAGGTACGGCTTTTAGTCTGTATCTACGAGTGCTACATTCCCTGCCAGCTCACTAGATTTTTTTGATTCATGAATTACTTACTGCTATTAATTAGGCAGTGATAGCCTAGTGGTATGACCATTGGACTGCCAAGTCGAAGGTCTCGAGTTCGAACCCAAGGCACGCACCTCTGACTTTTCGAATTCATGTACGTATTAATAATTAATTATCACTAGCTTAAACGGTGAAGGAAAACATCGTGAGGAAACCTGCATACCTTAGTGATTTTTTTCGACGGTTTGTGAAGTCTGCCACCCCGCACTAGGTCAGCGTGGTGGACAATAGCCTAATCCCTCTCAATATGAGAGGAGACCCGTGCCCAGCAGTGGGACAGTATATGGGTTGATGATGATTAATTATGCACAAGTGGTTAGTAGTTAGGCACATTAAAAAATAATTAAAATAAAAAGGATGGTTATACAGGTTTCGGTAACTTACTTGGTGTGTTTGTGCGCTACACTGCGCCTATGAAGATCAATACAGAAGAGAGACAGGGATCCGATGAGGGAACAAGTCGAGCTGAAGTAGTAGCCCGCTTTGCCGCCGCACCCCACGTTTATGTACCCTGAACATTGTAAGACATACAGGATTAATATATTTTTAAAGTTATCCCCATTGTACCAAATCACGTATAAGAACGCATAGGGGTTTTTATTTATATTAATAGAGGTTCACAAAGTGTTTGATTAGGCCCATTTTCAAGTCAATGTTTTCGTTTTTTTCTGGTGTTGCTGGCGTCTTTAGCCTGTTTGCTTAATACAATAAATTCAATAGGATTCCTACCTACCTAGGTAGGTACTTTAAATGAAAGCATAGATTATTAAAATAACTATCTAAATTAATATTACCATATCATTAAAACCTTTTAATTTCTGTGTGATAAATATATAGAAATAAAAACAATACCAGATATCTAGGGTAGTGCCGTAGGTTCGTACCTGAAAGCGGAACCCCTATGGCGATGGGAACAGCCTGGGAGCACTGCACGAAGCCCCACGTCCTCGCAAAGTTACGTGATCGTACCCGCTCGTACGTGTACATCTTCAGTGAATAGTGGTAGCCTCCGCAGAATATACCTGAAAATAATAATTAGGTAGGTTAACGTTTTAGGGGATATGTAGGTTCATTCTTGACTACAAAGACCGCTTCATGCCTCATTCTCGGACGAATATTTATGGCATTCGTTCACGCTAGTCGAACCGCCCTAAAACCTATTTAATGTACCTACTTAAGGGAGTAAACATATTGAAAACTAGTGAAATGGCAGATATTGAACCATGATTTCTTATCATCTCGAATGACATGACGTAAAATACTTAAGTAGGTATGAAGTGAATGAGGCACTGGCTTCGCTACCTACCTAATACTGGGCAGAGGGTTGAACTCAGAATAAATAAATAATAATAAATATTCTTGGACAATTTTACACAGCACAAAAGCAGTAAATACATACTTATGTATAATAAATAAGAAACAATCAGACAAACACGAACATTAATGTTCATCACATAAATATTTGTGTCCCAGACAAATCCAAGACCTCGTGATCAGCAGTTCGATACGCGAATAATTAGACCACACAAGTCGTCAAGAATGGAATGGAAACAGTTGAAAACTAATCTGTTATAATGTCTACGTAAGCAATAGCATATGTACCATAGACCCAAGCAAACATGACATATCCTCGGTAGGAGCCTTCGACGGCTGTCAGCGCCATAGTCGCCAGCCCACACACGAACACAGCCGCTTGCGTGAGGTACTGGCGCGCTATTCTGCATTCCGCCGACTTCTGACGGACCAGTAACCCGAAGGCTGCGCATCCCACCGCCCAGGCTAGGCCGAGGTATGCCTGCAGGAGTTCCACTGTATCACCGAGACCTGAAGCATAATTTAGGTCTGGTAGAAATTCGGAAGCAGGTAAGAGGATGCTTATTCTCAACAACGCATAAGAGAAGCATCACACTTGGTGAAAACAATATTTTCAATGGCATGACTACCAAAATTTCGCTAGTAGGTAGGTAAAAGCGTAGTTTTTTTTTGTAGATAGTATTCAGCCCATTCAGCCCCAGCCCACGGGCAGTAGCAAGGTGAGCTGTGGATTACCACAGGTACTGCCCGTGACTAAAATAGTGACTTCTTCTAATAGTCTTTTCTAATAGAATCTCGTTTTGTGTACTTTCTAATCTAGTCGATTTCTATTCCGTAAATAAATTAAATATTGAAGAGTGCTGGTCCTTCAGACCTCCCTGCATGATTACCTATAGGTGAGCGATCACTTTTCACTGCTTACTGATTATGGAAGTAGAAAATTGGCGCTCATGGAAGAACTGAAATAAACAATTGCGATAACCTAAAAGTAGATAACTACCTTCTTCTTCAGCATGATATGCCAAATAGAATATGGGTGTGTTGATTCCAAACGCCGATATTCCCGTTGACATGAGCAAAATCCTCACTGTTTTTGACTTCAGCGTTGAAAAGTCGAAGAAAGGTTGGCGATCGTCACTCTTGTTCCTGTCTTTCATTTTCCGTTTGATCTTATTCTGATTCTTAAGGTGCAATATCGCTCTTCTCTGCGGATGGTATAAAGACGCCGACCGATAAAAAGTTCCCAGTATGAACGTTACAAATACTACTCCCGTCACAGCCTGCAGTCCTAATCGCCAACCGATCGCTCTGAAAGTAGAAAATTAGTCACGGAATTTGAATATGCTGCTAATTGCAAATAGTTGGTCAAGCAGCACTTAGGTACTGTTGAAGTAGGTACGTAGGTACTTATAGATCATGTCATGTAGGTACCTACAAAAAGTATGCCAATATCCGAGATACAGGACAAACACGTACCTATTACTACCATTGGATCAATGAAAAGTGTCGTACATCCTGTGTAAGTGATATCCTTTTCCTTGAAAAGAAAAAGAATTCTTTCAAATGAAATCTTTCATTTTCAAGGAAATGAAAGATTTCATTTCCTTGAAATGAAATCTTTTTAATAATTACCTACCTTATGGCACCTTTGATGAAAGTGGACATGACGGCAATACCGAGTCCGCTGCCACTGACGATAAATATTTCGACGAGTTCCCGTCTTCTTTTGAAGTATTGCGCCACCATAAGCGTTGAACAGTCCCTTGTCAGGCCCACGCCCACACCTACCACCGTCCCTATAAACATCAAAAAAGGGATTTAAGTAAATACCTAATACATTTTTAATTGATCCGATATTTTTATGATGATTGATGAATCGAAAAGCAGAGTATTAATAGGCCAGCGTGGTGGACTATAGCCTAATTCCTCTCAATATGAGAGGAGACAGTATATGGGTTGATGATGGATTGATGAATCAATTAGGGCTAAACTTTGGAGGGTATGAGAGAATATTAAAAGTACGGTATGCGGTGAGTAGACTTCTAGTTTGAATGGGTGACTGACATAGGTGAATCCTATATTACTATTTAACAGTTCCAATATATCCACTGAGTAGACTTCTAGTTTGAATGGGTGACTGACATAGGTGAATCCTATATTACTATTTAACAGTTCCAATATATCCACGATTCAAAGAACCCCTCCTACATTGAACGGGATACTCTGCGGAAAAGTTTTACCAGTGAAGCGCGGTAGTCTATGAGCGTAGTTGTTTTGTGTGCTACAAGCCTACAAAAAAAGAGAGTAACCTACGCCAAGCTACAAAAATGTTCTAGACAATTCTGCCTGGGAATAGAATGGAATCTCGCCCATTATTATGTAACTGTTTGTTAATTTTTTTGAGGGGATTAGAAGGAGCCACTTTTTTATCAAAATATTATTATACCAAGGTACCTACATACGTTGTACCTATATTATATTCTACCTATTGAGTAGATAAGTACTTCTATCTAGGCAAGACATACCTAAAGCCTCATTCTATTTTAGCAATTGTCTCCACAATGTAACTAATGTGAGCCAGACAGATGTTTCGCAGAATTAAAGCTCGGTTAGCTTCTGATAAGTTAAATGGTGTAGAAATGCGAACCGGACTGAATTTTACGGATGAAATACGAGTACAAAAGTCTTGAGGAATATGTACCTATAATACGCGACTCTAAGTAGTGTGTTCAATGGCATTAGACGTTGCAATCATGTTTATTCAGCAAGCGGTCTTTGTTGGGATAAAACTGCATCAGATTGCGGTATCGGGACGATGTCGTCGATTTTCTTTTCATGAAACGTGGCTATTGCTAGATCCCCTTAGGTATTGAATACAAACCGATAAATCTTATTTATTTGTGTGGTAGATATTTCTAATAAATAATGATGAAATATATTTTAATGTGTTGATTTACGATCATAGTTTTAGAAAAGAGAATTTTACGAATTCTCTTATGACCGGCTTTTATTGATCCTCGGTTTTTGAGCCTTATAAATTATAATGACACTCCTAATAATTATTATGACGGTGGTTATAGTCTAATAACCCCCATCCAGGCAGCAGGCAGTCCATGAGTGTAGGTCAAAGATGTAATAGATACTTATCATCCTTTTTTGGTTGGTTACCTTATTTAGGTTCCTCATTCCGCAATAGATAAATACTTCTCGAGGGTCCTGGCTGTTGGACTTGTACCCTGTATAAGTCTTCCAAAGGAGTCTCTCCAAATCATCGAAGGTGGTCCGCATGATATTAGCAGTAAGGAGGTACCTACCTAATATTGATAGTACCTATTAATTTAGAAGACGGAATAGAAAAATCGATAAAGATTTGATTGAAGTTACATTAAGTAATTAAAGAAATCGCAAAACGAATAAAACTGTACAGATTGGTGAAATAAACATGAAACTTGATTATTCAACAAATTGTCTGTTATTTCAGCGCTAGTTGTTTAACCTAGTTGGACTGGCTTTTTATTTGATCGATAATCATATTATGTAACATCGCTAAATTAGAAACTGTGGTCAGTGTAAGGCTAATTTGAAGGGGTTTAGTCTGAAAAAATCGTACAAAATTTCGGTAGCATTGTCCTGGGGTCCAGGAGTGCTATTTCAATTGCATCAGAATGGTCGTTCAGTAGTCCGACATTCGAACCACTAGACCACAGACGTCGCCAAATAATAATGATATTTATTTCTGTAACGATGGCATCGGCATTTCCTAAATACTACCTCTGAGAAAAGCTCCGAAAGTGGTAGTTAGTAATAGTTTTTATGTACCCATTATATGAGACGGGCTCGTGGCTAATTATTATTTACATAGACCTATCGATCTGGTCAAGCTACGCTTGCTGCAGTCAGATTATGGCTGGATGATTCTTATCAAATTGATACCCATCCATATATGCCTCAAATCAGAGGGAATATTCAGTTTAGTTACCTTTGGCTTAACTAATTTCTGATTGTAATTTTCATTGACACAATATAGGTAAGTAATCGGTTCTTGAGGCGTGGACCAAATTTTGTAAAGGTCCCTCGTTGAAAAAGTTTTCTATCTTTAGTATGTAAATCAGTTCTAACCAAAAACATTTGATCTTCTCGATAGGCCACCAATATTTTTATAGCCGATAGCATGATTCCAAGTACCTAAAACCTGATTTTATTTCCAGCATAAGTTCTCGTTTTTGCTTCAATAAATACATTTGTACGTATCTATCTAAAAAGTTGATCGTTTTATTTATTGACTGCCTATTACTTATTAGTATTTAATATAATGTGTAAGTACCTAATATACTACATTCCAGGCTAGGAAGAATTAATTATGATAAGCTTTTTATAATTTAATTTATAAAATGCAGTTTCATTTGAGAATAATATTAGATAATTGTTGTGTTCGATTGAAACTGTATTTTGTACCGAAATGACTATAACGAACCCACTGTAGACCAGAATCGTTGGTGAGAGAATGCCACAAAATCTTTTTTTCTATTGCGACGCCTTTTATCTCCGAAAATGGCGATAGATTAGAAAGTATACATTTATGTAATTATTTTTTTATATGCATGACGTAATCGAACTCCGAACCAATAGTCAGATACTACTGTAACCGTGTAACGGGGCGGTAGCGTCCCAATTTAAATGCTAATGCCCACTCTGCCGGGCGCCGACGCGTTATCCTTGAAGATAGCTTAGTATGTGCATGGAGTGCAGTTTGCTCAAACATAATAATATTTTATATGTAATACTTTAGCCGTGAAGATGCGATATTATTCGCTCCCTGGAATCCTTGAGCGATTTATGAAATAGACGCGTGTAATGTATCGCATACCGACAAAGTGAACCATGTTGATTCTATTCGATCTGCAGCTTATTCGATAATAGTCTGCAAGCCAATCCGTGAGCGGAGTCTTTTTATTGAATTACTTTTTCTAAGATTTCTTGTACATACTCAAAAATTTACTTCGAATCGGGATATAAATAATTCATTCATTCAACCGTTTGATAATAATAAAGTTCTAAAAATCTTTTGAAGTCATTTTGGAAGCATTATTTTATTTTGATAAATTATGTTGTATTTTATTTCAGAAGTTATCGAATTCTATTTTCGGTGGTATACATAATATACGTTTATTTACCCAGAGACCCAATTAGCGGATACCTTTGAAGTTCACTAAAACGGGTTTCGGATATGAATCTGATGAAATAAATTGAGTTGTCAGAAACTGCGCTCGATGCGGTTTCAGGTGCATTAACGTTCCAATTATTTATTCTGTGTTAATGCAAGTGTACATGCACGTCTTGAACCGGATTCCTTTCAACATTTTAGTATTATTAGGCTCATCGTTAATTTAATTAAGTGTGAACTGTGAGTGCTGTTGGCACACCCGACCTACGCTTGGTGAACGGACATAGACCACCAAAATTATTACCTTTAATGACAGACTGATATAATAAAATTATCTTTCATACAGATACTCCAGTCAGTAACCTACATTACTCAACTCCAGTGGTGTCAGATGTAGCCAAAAAAAATAACACGTCTTTGGATATGGCTGAGCGCTAGAAAATACCGTGAGTTAGGTGTCTAAAAAGCAACTGAGATTTATTGATATATCTACTCGTAAATAATATTTATTTTAGTGGCAATATCTTAGATTTCCGAAGCTTGTATATATTTGAGGTCCTGGATCCGATTCCCAGGTTGAGCAGTGTTATTGGATTTTTCTAAAAAAACTTCTCAGTAGTAGCTCGGAGTTTAGATTTGTGCCCAGTTAATGGCAATAAGCTGTCCCCCATAATTATTACATGGGACCTAAAATATACCGGAGAGCTGTGGGTATACATTTAGTAGGTACATAATCTCCCTAATAAATGGCGTGATGGTATGTTATTTTACATTAGCTTAAGAATACAAGCGTATATAGTACCTGTTTACATACATACATACCATCACGCCTGTATTCCCCGAAGGGTTAGGCAGAGGTGTACTAATGTACACCCACATTTCACCGGTATGTTTTAGGTCCCATGTAATAGGAGGCGAGCCCATTGCTATTAACCGGGCACAAATCCAGACTCCGAGCTGCTACTGAGAATATCATAGAAAAACCCAATAACACTGCTCGACCTGGGGATCGAACCCAGGACCTCTAGCCTATTTATAGTGTATTTCAGGCAGTAGTACCTATTTATAGTGTATTATCTATATTACGAAAGGAGCTTACCATAACTGAAGAAGAGCTGGTGGAACTGCGTGGCGAACGAGGTAAAGAGGCAGCCGAGGGCCGCGACTAGGCCGCCCACGACCGCGGTGACGCGCGTCGACTTGCGCACGCACAGAGCCACCGTCACCGGCGACAGCGCCAGCGCCACCCCCGCCGACAGCGCACCCAGACATCCTGGAACATAACATACATATTGATAAATTATGAATAAATGTCGTCTGCCCGCGACTTCGTCCGCGTGGAAAAGTTACTTTTAATTAGCCTTTATGTTATTCTGATGTATAAATAATAATACTGTAAAGTTTCATCAAAATCAGTTCAGTAGTATGAGCGTGAAAGAGTAACAAACATACACACTCACAAACTTTGTTCTTTATAATATTAGTGTGATATTTACTTCTTTAAATAAATCTTTTAAAGACACTTTTACATGTCAATGTTTTACATTTTTTAAGCTAGATAGCTCCTGCGTGCATTTCCTAACTGACCTCTGAGAAGAAACACCGAGACAACCTCAAAGAAAAACCTCATAGTCTCTTTTAAAGTCCAGACATAGAATAGTAACAAATATGTTAGTGTTACAATGGGCCATGTCTGAAATGGCCTTTTGAAGAAAGATCCATGGCAGCTTTGAGCAAACCAGTCCCAGCCGACGGCACGCATGCTTCAGTCATTGTGTATCTGGACCATAATTTAGGGAGCTCAATATAATTCTATTAAATGAACCTTAGTCTTCGCTGAAGAATGGATAGAGCAAGATCGAGACAACCGGAAAATATGTGCATACTTCAAGTTACTTCTGGGAATTTGTATAGAATACGAAAAAATGCTTAGTTCTGTGTCGAAAGCTAACATTAATTTTGAGTTACTGCGCTCTTCAGTAGAAGTAATAGGCGTGGGACGCGAAAACCTAATGATGGCCGAGTTTTCGGCCATACATACATTCCAGCCTGCGGTACTCTTAATATGGACCGCGTACCAACACTTTCATCGAAGCGGAATGTTCTTAAAACTGTAATGACATCAGCTTTTTTATGTCAACGATATTCTCGGTTTCCATAAACAAAACTATCTCAAGAAAAATATCTCTATACAAAGTCCTAAATCAAATTTGTGTACGCATGCCCGATTTTCTCTACAAACACAATAGTCCAAGTTCAGTGCTTTAGCTGTCTACGCTACGTTTTTGCTTACCAAGTAGCGGAGGGCTACAAAAAGCTCGTGATGTTTATTGTTATCCGACGTCGTAAAGATTCGCGTGCAGGCATTCCGTCTGCCTTGTACGGACGCGTGGCTCGGACAGGGTTGTCTCCAATACGCGATGTCGCCGCGATTTATGTTAAAAATATTTATGAACACACCTTTATATGTGTTAAGCGACAGTTTAAATAATTTGACTTAATTTTACAGCGGTTGTTCATCATCTGACTTATGTATGAAGTACTTACATATCCGAGCCATGAGCCTCGCAAACATTTGCGAGGCTCATTAATGTTCGATCTTTGTGACTTGGTTTGAAGAAGCCAAGAATCGTAATTTCTTTGAAAAATAAAACCTATGTACTAATTTTATTTTCAAGTCAATGAAATGAATGTTTGTGATTATCCATAGAAATACGTGGTAAGGCGAACTGTTTTCAAACAAGTTTTTTTTTTAATTTATGTCGTAGATATTCTTCTCTCATAGGTATCGCCTTTCATAAACATGATATTGCACTTAGTCCTGAAAGCTTATAAATTTTGAAGTTTGGACATCCCTGAGCTGTACCCTGACAATAACTACACTTTATATGATACTTGACACGTTAGTTAAATGGAAATTATTGACTTATAGGGTTCTTATTATTTAAATAGTCCATTATTCTAAATGATAATCGCTCCGGGGAGATATTCATTATCGCGCCAACCATCTGCTATAATTTTACGTGGGACGGTGAATGAGTGCAGTTATGATCGTTTTATAACAAAACGACGTATAATTTGCAACTTGACATAATGTTCAAAGTTTGTGAGCAATGGTGTAATAAAGTACAACATGCTCTCATGTCGTTGTCAGCGCTTTCAACTGAGAAGAGTTAGGGCGTGAATTCAATGAATAAGTAAATTTTATGCAATTCAATTTCTGATGTAGAAGTCGACATTGCTGAACGGACAACTTATTTTGAACTTTCTGCTCGGGGGTCCGCTATTACTACAAGTACTCATAATTTTGTATCAAGTTGCAAGTGCATCTTTATTCATCTTATCAGGTCAAATGTGTACGTACAAATTGTTGCAGTTTTTTATAAAAATCATTGGCGTTTCCACGGCTACCGCGCGACACACGATGCCAAATCTTCGTGTGAATTTGTGTTTAGTTTATTTGTTTTTAAAATAGCATTTTAATTGAAATTGGTTTAGTACTACTGTACTACTGTACAGTATTGTACAGTAGGTACGTATTGTGTTGTATAGTACAGTTTTGTATTATAAATAGGTACCTGTCTAGTATTTTATAGTATTATATGGGTCTTGTAGCACATTAGCATTATTAAGTACATATCATAAAAGTAGCCAACTATGTTTTAATTAAGATTATTGTAAGTAATGTGTCGAATACGTACCTACGTTAAAATAAAATAAAAATAATTGATCTTGATACTTCTATCTAAATACGTAGGTACCATAGTCTAAAATTTCCTTGCAGTAGGTACCTATATTACTTTACCTAAATAGTAAAAAGTTAAATTATGATTTACCTTGAAGACAGTTTTAAAATTTCAACGGATTTCAGCGGTAAATGAAACCATAATTATTACGGCAGTTTGTGCCGCAACATTTAAACCTACCTACTGAACATACAAGTCATACAACGCTATCTAGCGTTTTTTGGTCGAGAGAAAACGAAACGTTCAAACGTAATTCGTAAAAAAGATCGAATTTTCTTTATTGCAAAAACTAATGCACTTAAAATTAATAGAAGCGTTGTGTACAGTAGTGATTTTATGCGGGCTTTGTCTAACAAACATTTCAATTGAAAAACTTTAGGGACGACTCGGCGTTTGTAAGGTTCGTCGACACTTCAACAAGGAGCGTCAACCAACGGCCACACATCTTACTTAATAAATCTAGGAGACGTTGTTTAGTCTAGATCTACAGATTGATGAGTAATTCGTATTTGTCAGCTGTCCTTTGCTCTTCAGATTTTGGTTTAACATAACATACCTACGAGTAAATGCTATCTTTTGGCTAATCAACAGATCCTGAGATTTAAAAATGAAATTACTTATCCCTTTCAACTAAAATAGTAACTCAACCATAGCTAACATGCATGCCACGAAAAATTTTCTCATTGGATCACGCATAGATCTGGCACGTGATAAGCACCGATAAATTATTCGTGAAGTGATAGACGCAACCGTCTCTGGCATTTTTTATCTATTTAGAGCCCTATAACGATCACACGATGAACTGAAATCAGCATACAAAAAATTTACTTAGACGCTAGCGTCCACCGTTCATAAACTCCTGGTAGTCCAACTCACTAAAAGCCAAAGCCTTCCAGGAGTGCGCCACAAGTCGGAGAGGATGATGGGCTTGGCACTTATGGTAAAAGACGGAACAGGGTAGAGATATTAATAAATAAACAATTAGAGATCATATATCCCCGAACATATCCTATCTTTTTTACATGAAACTTGTCCCCTGGTTTTTTAAGAACGAAACTTTAATAAAAAGAGAGTAGTAAAGGCGAAATATAAGGTTATAAATAAGAGCTGGGCTTATTCTTTAGACGGGAACAAATGCACTGGGACATATAATGCTAGCTTTTGGTCGCTCGTCTCAATCGAATCGAAATAAAGAAATTGCGCTGTCTCATCGTCTTGTAACTGGCAAATCGTCTGTTTTAACTTATATTGAGTCATAGCCGACACTCAGCTAAATTATGTGATGGCAGATCGAATAAAATGGAATCGAGGTAACTCTATTGCTTCAATAATAGACTTTCTTGGGTAGGTACTGAATATTTTCCTGAAATAGACTTTTATAATACTTATTTAAATAATAAAACAAATGAATATCACTACATATTATAAAACAATGTCGCTTCCCGCTGTCTGATCCTATGTATGCTTAGATCTTTAAAACTACGCAACGGATTTTGATGCGGTTTTTTTAATAGATAGAGTGATTCAATATGAAGGTTCATATGTATAATAATTGTATGATAGTAGTACATTGCACCCGTGCGAAGCGGGGGCGGTTAGTAATAATAATAAATACAACAAAGTACCTACACTAATTGATGATACACGGTTTGATGACCTCCATAAAACAGAAATATCCTAGCATGGGGGGTCATTAATCACATAATTTGTAAAGAAATCCTCAACAAGTGCATACTGTGTCATATTTTTGTACTTCTTTATGGCAAATATACGTTTTTAGGTTTATTATTTATGTACAGACCTTGACCAGTCCAGGTCAAGCTATCTAAAAATGTCAATTTTCCCAGTTGAATATGAACCTTATTACTTTATGGGAAAGTTGAAAATTAATCAATGAAATTGGATATATTGTGGTAGCTTGATACTGGCCTCTGTACATATATATTTTTGATATTTTTAAATAATATATATATATTTTTTTAATATATAGGAATCTTGCAATCTGCCTGAGTAGGAGGCATTAAAAGGTTATAAAGTTGGAAGAGTCTTGAATGCAATCAGTCCAGCGACTAATCCATTTTGTTAATGCCCAGACGTTATATAAGGTCTTGGGGGGCTTTGCTCTTTAATCTGTTAAATATAATAAAACATTAAAATATGAAAAATAGTACTCCGCCGATATCGGGAACAGTATGTAAGCTAAGAAGTGGTCAGGGCTCTAGCGAGATTAACCTCCTGACGATCCTTATTATCATTTTTTTTTATTGGCCTCTTTTGTGTCCCACTGCAGGGCAAAGTCCAGGACTTTCTATCCTGGGCTTCTTCATACCACGTTGGCAAAAAGCGATTATTATTATTAAATATAAATAATATTTCGTTACTGAAAATGTATAAAGTTGAGAGTAAAATAATTTAAAGTTTCATTAAACTTTTAGAAATAACAACAGTTGTCAGCGAAGCCTCAAACTTTATATTTCGAAACATATGACGCCGGGATGCCATCTGCAGCATTTTACCAACATTTTCGCTGTATTTCTGCAACTTTACAACTGAAATAAACATAGTAACATCATAAACGTGTGACCTATAAAAAGGAATGCGACACAGCTCGTGTATGGTAAAATATTATTAAAAAAATATGGTAAGTTTATAAAAATTACCATTTTATTACTTTATGAAAATGAATAAGTAATAATTTATTCTCTTAGATCTCAATTTAACTGCTTTAATGAATTTCAAGATTTTTATATCGGGCAAAGTGTTGTCAGCAGCAACACCGCTTATTATGTTGTTATTGTTGATAAGAACCTGAACGTTATTGATTGGCAGCCTTAGCATTTGTGCCCTTTTCGGTCCAAGATCTATTTTCGGACACACACCTTGTTTACAAGTTCAACAACAAAAATAAACACCTACACAAAATCTTGCGCGACAATAATAATATTGAAAAAAGATGTGCAAACAAACAAATACATGTGGACACCCTATGGTGGCCAAATTTTGGGAGCATGTAAATATCTCTGAAGGACTGCCTCATATAGGTCTTGCGGTGGTAAACGCTGGTGCCGAATGTGAGGTCCCATATAGTGTTATTGAGTTTTCCATGACATTCTCAGTCTGAGTCAGTTCTGAGTTTGGATTTCGAACTGTGCATGACAGTTTGAAATTCAAACTGCAGTAAATATTATATGCCTGCCTAATTTTTCGGGGATATAATTATCCCGTCACGTCTATAATTTATGTAACCATGGATTCTAAGAAGGCCACATTGAACGATTCCTCTGGAATGAAATCATATTAGGACCCTAATCCTTAACAGTTTTCTAATGAGAATCATATATATTTATCATTGATCGAAAGCGACTTTTTCAGTCGTGCAATTGTTTCGTTGTTCGTGCAAAAATTCCGTCAACCTTTTGTACAGACACCAGCAGGTCAAGCTATCCAAAACTGTCAAATTTTCCCAACTGAATATGAACCTTATCTATTTGCTATAAAGTTGAAAATCAACCAAATAAATTTGACAGATTGTGGTAGCTTGATGTATCGCCCTCTGTACATGTACTTTTGCACGCTTGAACAGCGATAAAATTTGGCAAGTAGATAGATTACAACCTAAAACTACCTGTTGTCTCTAAAAGTACTATGCGATACAAGAGAAACCTAGGGCAACAGATAGTATAATATATTTATATATTATTATTATAATTTCATTATAAGTTATCGAAACTCGTGAAGCATCTAAAGTTTCGCAAGTGAATTAAAAATTACCTTGTAGTGTTCAGCATAGCGATCGAGAGCACCTAGAGTAGGTAAATAATTTAATATTCATTCATCGGTATCCGCCATAGGTTTCGGGTTCGAATGTCTAATGGAACAAAGAAAAAAAACAAGGAAGGAAAGCAATAGAAAATATATGTATGTAATTGTATACCTATCTATTATTAAATAAATTAATGTTTCGGACATTTTACACAGCACCATCTAGTCCCAAACTAAGCAGAGCTTGTGCTATGGAGACTAGACAATGGATATAATACTTATACACTACTTTTTTGTAAAACATACTTTTAATACTTAAGAACCACCCGGACAATACCACATACTTAATAGTTGTGCCGTGTGGGAATCGAACCAAACCACTTAATCAGAAGTTGAACTCCTAGTGCTGCGAGTTCAACAATTGTTCAATATCATAGACGTCGTTAAATTAATATTTAATTTAAATTAATATTCGATGTTAAAAATACTCCATGGGATGATATGTAGTGGACAAATATAATGTTTTATAACTATTGGCAATGCCAAATAAAAGTTAATCTTCCCCTATAAACTCTAAATAAATCATGTAAGAAATTATAATCTTTCGCTTCGTCGCCAACACGTTATCATGGTGGCTGTCAATGTCAACCAAGTGAAACATATTAAACGTCCTTTGACATGATAAATGTGCGATGAGGTTGGCGTACACACGCTTTGGGCTGTCTCGTGCCGCGCCTCGATCCTAATAAACGATTAGCGATGATTGACATTTGGGGTACTCACCCCACTATAAGATACGCTAGAAAATCTCATAGAAAAAGGATAAAATTAGAACATTTAAAAAACTTCACTGTCATCACTACAATTCAAGATCATCACAAATATAGTTAGGAATCATTAGTTCATCAATCATTTGAAAAAATAAATAGAATTGCTTATCAATCAAACAGGAAAGTAGGTACACCTGTTTTTGCGTCTAAGGTTAAAAATCTATTTTTGGTGAGTACGTAGGTATATACTGGACATAGTCATAGTATGGGGGTTTATCTGGAGAGGCGGTTTATAAATAATAGAAAGTAGTAACAAAAGTAAGTGAGAATAGATATGATTTTTTTTTGTAGTAAACTAAGATATTAGCATTAATATGTAGTAAGGTAAGTAACTAAGTACCACAAAAATATCATAATCATAATACGATAAAAAAGATTTAGGCATACTGACACGGAAAATTTTATTGGTAAGTAATTTTTTAAAATTTAATTTACCTAAGCGGTCTATCGAATTCCGCTTTGACGTACAAAATAAAGAGATTAATTAATTATAAGACGTAAAAACCGAACAGCTGTAGGTACGTAATCCACTGGTAAATGAAAGTGTTGCCTAAGTACCGATTAGTTGGCAAAATCTTAAATGAGGATGATTTGCAGATAATCTTGGTACACATTCATAAGATTGATTATAGTAGTTATGAATGTAGGTAGGTAATTGATCCAATAACGCGTGCTTATTTCTTTTTAATATGGCTACAATGACTTTTCCTTCGTAGAGTGGTTCTTTTAAGAGATATCTGTCTTATTGAACCTTGTGGTTTACATCAATATTTTTCGAATCATAGTATCCAAAAACTCATGTTACCCAAATTTCAAATACACCCGAGAATTGAAAATTATAAAACAAGTACATATGATACCTATTTTATCGATATTTGTCTAAGACAACATAACTAATAAAACATCTCCTTAACAGCTCAATTCCACCAAGTAATCGATGCTCGACGATCTCACCGTATTATCTGTATTTATAGCCTATTATTTTTAAAGACACACTTGTGGTTATAAGAATGAAACCTCATATGAAAAATAGTGTTGTAACTCTTGCGGCTATGTTGAAGGCTTATGGTAAAGGCATATTGCGTACGGCAGAATTGCTTCGGCTCAACTTTACTTCAGTAAGAGGAGCACAGACATATCGTATGGCTAATAGCTTTCGGATAAAGGTTGAGAGAATAGATCTAAATACCTCTTTACATTATACACTTTTGGGTTGTGGAATTTTTTACAACGAATTTGGAGAGCATCTATGTAATACCAGTCCTATCATGTACCTATCAATATTTAAATATTTACTCAATAACACAAAAAGGTCAACAGCCTTTCTCCAATATTATTCTACGAAACAAAAGTGTTTAAAGTGTGTAAAATAAGCTTTATGTATGAGAACAGTGAAGCTTTGTGTACTAGACTGTATATGATGCATTCATTCTGCGACGTTCACAAATTTTCTGCTTCGCTGAAAAGCTCCCAAAGACAGTACTCGTATTTGTGATTTTATTTTAACATTTTATATAAATCTTCTGCTCTCTTAGTTAAGTGAATTCTTCAATATTAATATAATAGTACAATATGAAGGGTCTACATTTGCATATTCAGTTTGCGTAACAAGTTTCAATCTCTTTGTGACATTAACTGGTTACCTTGCAGATACGAATAACGATAACAAAGCCGATGTTTATGAAAAATGTAGTCATTTTTCTCCCAAGTAAAATGATCTGCGTGTTGTCAAAGTTTGTGAGGCCTCGTGATTCACTCGAGTGTATTTACATGCGTAGAGAAAAATATTTGCACGTGGAAAATCGTAAAAGCGTGTACGGGAGTAAGATTATTGAACTAGGCAGAGGCACCATTATAATGTACGCACTATATCTGTTTGAAAATTACTGATAATGTTCACTACTTGCAAAAGTTGAAGCATAACATTATGAACATCAACAGCTATTCTAAATTCCTCCTCTGTCGATAAAGTTTTTATAATAGTTTGTGTTTTCCAGCACCATGAAAATATTGTACTTTTTGTATGCAAACTATTCCCCGGCGCATAACGAGCTTACTGTTCTAACAGAATTGGATGCCATCCAAATCGATAGACTACAAAATGCTTAGAGCTTAATCGTGGCTTAATATGACAAAGAAACAAGGGTGAATATTGTCGTACGTTTTAACATAACCAAAATAACATAGTTTTTTCTGTTTAAAGTTTTCAGTGATACAGATATGATAATCGTAGAAATAAAGACTGCGTTGAGATGAAACGATTTTTAAATGTCATCAACCATTATATTTCTCTGAATACCACAGTAGTTAATTGACTAAATTATTTTTAAATAAATCGTGTTATCACTTAGGTATCAAAAATTATGATACCTAACACCAAGTAAAAATATTTTGAATATTGCTATTTTAATCAGATGGATAATATTGTAATAATTCAACTCTTAAAAGTTAAATAATATGAATTAAAACCACTACTTACCTGATTATATTGAAAAATCGTTTTCCACTCTTAGCCTATTTTTTTCTGATATAAACTTCCACGGAGCGGTCAAGTATGCAAGCACTTGGCTTTTTTCTATTCCTGATTATTTTTAAGCTGCGTTTACCTACTCTCTTCGTATAACTTTTTTTATAGATTTCGATGAGGGCCATACGCAAACGAAGTACTTACATAATTTAAATGGTTTTTTGGAATAAATTTTATTATTATTATTTATTATTATTACTTAGAAACAATTTAATACTGTTTCCATAAAGAGGGAAATGAAAGGAAATTAAAAAGTTAATACAAAAAACAGTCACTTAAAAAGTGATTTAGTGCAAAAATATCAAATTAGTAAGGACAATAATCTCGCGAAACAATTACGACCGCAACTGTCTTTATACTGAGGTTTTATCGTAAAAATAATAGTTAAAAAAAAAACTAAAAAAATCTACGCACTGGTTGATTTGTTATAGACACCGGCCGTACGTAATATTATGTTTGCAATCGAGTGGTCAGTAGTAGGTTTCGATAGAATACGATTGTGTTGATGTAAAAACACATAAGAGAAATACAAATTAGTAATTGTGGTAAGTAACTGACTTCCTCATTGGTCTAGCAGACGTGGCCGACGATCGTAAGGTACCTATTACTTTAGATTCACAGCTTGGGTAAATAGATATTAGATTTTTAACTGTTGGGACTTTGAATAACGAACGAAGTTGCAATAACACGTAGGTCACGTCTTAGTAAGACGTGACTTCCCAACAAAGCCTGACCCCACTGACTTGTGGACTAGCTTATGATTGCAGAACATTATAATACCAGATGCTCTAGTTCTGAAAACTTCATCTTCCGACTGGACCACGTTTTCTAACTTATGCTGCCATTGGATTATGGTCTACTCTGCGCTGCTGGCTCTGTATTCATTTACAAACAAACGTAATTTAGTATCAATACGTCACTTAATATTGCCATCATCCTCCTTGCCATTAGACCTTCAAAATTTTATGGGTAAGCCGATATCCTAAGGATCTAAGGATAGACTGGTTCTCAGGCTTTTGGGCTTCTGACTACACATGACTGCCGAGACCGATATTGACCGTGACAAGCGCAGCTTAACAGATCAGAGCCCCGAAAATTAAGAATATAATAACGATGCATTAGGGTTCTATTACACCCGATATCGTACTTTTCATTATAGTAATGTTATATATGTCAGATCGGTAGGATTTTTAAGGGATTCTAATTTTCCCTGTAATCACATCAGTACATTATCAGCGTCTTGCGCTGAGTGATTGATATTTATTTTTAGTCAAGTTTGGCTTCAACTACCTTGTGTAATGAAGGGATCAGTTAAAGTAGCCAGAAGTCATAATACCCTGAGTGAAATCAGAAACTAGTTTCATCCACCAGTTCAATTAATATAACGTGTCATCGTAACCTATCCTGAATTACCGTGCCATATGGCACGGTAATTTCTGAGATATTCGTACGGAAAAAATAGGAGGGAGATAGAATTGGCCTGTTATAAGTAGTAGACATATCACGCACGGACATCGTTACCATCTTGACCTTTTCGATTATTTATCGTCCCAGGAATATGTCCGCACACAATGATTTATTCGATTTGTGATTGATACGAAATAAAAGACTGTAGCGTCGTTGGTATTATTCTTGTTTTCTAGGGTTAATAAATAAGGGTCACTGCACAGACTGGTGGTCGTTAGAGAGAAGAGTATTCATAATAATGGAATTCAGATTTATATCAATTATTTTGCTGCAATAATTAACTAAAACAGCATAGGTAATAGGTAAGTTTATTTTACTTCGCAGGTAAAATTAGGTAAAATATAGTCTTCATTTTTAGAATTCTTTGTAAGCGTTATAGTCGCGTAATAATCAGAGTTATATTCTCAAGTTCTACACCTACGTTTTACGGTAGTATTGTACCTGCTTGCATGCGCGTCTCTGGACCGAACCGTTTGACGGTTTCGACGGCGAGTACAGCGGAGGCTTGGTGTAGGCCGTGCGCGAGGATCTGCGCGAGAGTGGCGGCGGCGGCCACGCCCCAGCCCCAGCCTCCCTCCGGGTAGTAGTGGCGGGTGAGCGTGAGCAGCTGGCGCGGGTCGAGCTTGGCCTGTCGCGTGGGCGCAGCGCCGCTCGCCGCCTCCAGCACCAGCGGCAGCGACCTCGTGCGCAGCAGCGGCGCGCCGCCCGACGACCATGACTCTTCCATCAATGCGCGCGCGCATCATGCGCCGCACGCATCACCGCCGCTCCGCACTTACACCGTCGCGCTCTCTCATGTCCGGTGACACATCACTTTGTTAAACACCTTTGTATACTGATTATTTGTTTTCGCTTTCGTGTAAAAAGGATTCCTATGAAAAACTATACCCACTACAGTTCATTCGAATTTTTAACCTAAGTGTGGCAATACGTCTGGAGGATCATCATAAATCTTTACACAAGCAACACTAAAAACTTTACCCTCTTTCAATAATCGTGGTAGAAAGGAAACACTTAGTTATTATTTATCTTTCTTCCAAATGTAGATTTATTTTTATTTAGTGCTGTGCTTAGGTATATCGTACCTAATGCAATGATTTAGATGGAATTTGAGATATGTACGCAAAATTTTAGTAAAGACAAGCCTACTAAATTCGATGCTGAAATTTATGTGTAGCAGCATCGAGTTGTGTGTAGAGGCTTTAGATAGAATCGTCGAGATGAGCGGCTGTCGGGTTAGATTAGACAACAGACATAAATCTCCCCGCACCGAGCATAAGTGCTCTGTACTAACTAAATCTTCGCTATCATTATATTTGCTTCCATTAATTCCATGCAATCATAATTATTACTGAAAACTTTAAATGTAGTGCAGCTTTTTGCATTTTCAGTCATGTATAAGGTTTTTGCAGGGAGTAATTTTGAAAAAAGCATTTTTGAAATGATTTGCAGTACGTAAAATAATTACGTACGTTAATATTACGTACGTTAAATTAATTATATGTATATAATTATATAGGCCGTACCGTTTCTTAGAAATAATGGTATACTTATATAGTATATATATATATATATATTTATATAGTAATAAGTATACCTACATTTTTTTTAAAGTTTAGTGTAATTGTTTCCGATGTATGAAAAATACGTAATTTGTTCCTAACGTACTTAGGTACTTATATTATAAAATACGCAAGATTTAAACTTTAAACGATGAGAATATATGGTACAAGGAAAACGGTTTTATTACGGTTTATACCGTAATAAAATTGGATTTACAAAGATCTAACTTACAGAATCATGAAATATATGAAGGATACAGTCGCAAGCACATTTTGTGTATACAATAGAAAAGTTATTGTATACGGCTGTACTCATTATTAGTTGCTACTGTAAGGTACTTATGTTTTTAGGGTATTCGTGAAAAAACAAAAATCCCATAAGAGTTACAGTACACCTATCACAGACAAATAAAGGTAAATATCCGAAACGGCAAATAAAAAAATAAAAACGTCAATTTTACGGGTGGATCGTAAAACAAGCAAAGCACACGCTACACACGGAAATCCGATTTTAGACGTAGATCAAGAACGGAAATAATATTGGTTTTTAATCATTAATTGCGCACACGGCATTCAATGATGACCTTAAAGTATTTACAGATAATTAATACATTTATGAAGATGAGCACTATTAAGTTGCCAAAAATCTTTTTATTTATGTTTGCCATGTGCTATAAGAAAAGGTACATACGCCAGCCGGGCAAGATATCCAAAACTGTCAAATATTCCCAATTGAATATGAACCATATTATTTTGTATTAAAGTTGAAAATCTATCAAAGAAATATGACAGATTGGGGTAGCTTGATGTGCTGACCTTTGTACATTAAGTTTTTTAATATCATAATTACCGGGCCGCGAGTAGTACCGTTCTCTTGGCGGGTTTTACTCATTATTTGATTAAGTAGGTAAATCGTTTATTAATCTGTATGAATTTTTACTTGGTATCTGTATAAGGACGCTTGTAACCAGTTGTGGAACAGTTATGCGTAAGTTTAAAAATACACATGTACCTATACATTATATGTGTACGTAGGTACTAAAACAATATTAAATTTGTTCGACGTATAATTAAACACGGATTGTTTCGCAATTACATACTAAATATAACGTTGAGATAATGTTCTGTGTAATAACATAATATGTTAAAATTTTGGTTGATCAAATGGCGTGGAAATTATGAAAAGATCATCTATATAGGCTTCGATTGCGGCATAGCTCTCTACCACCGGTATGGATAAGATAAGGACTCATGTTTGTTCGTCACAATTTATTGCCAAACATTACGGAGACTTGGCGAAACTCAGTATTTGCTTCCAATCCGTTGTTTTTGATCATTTGCTTGATGTCTTGGAACATTGTGAGTTACGAGTCTGGTTCGATTCATATTTTTCATGCTACCATCCGAAATCCTACACAAATTTACCTGTACCATGAAATTAAGAAAAATAATATATATAAAAATATATTTTCTGGTTCGTGGTTATGATAAGGATGTCCGTATGACACTGACCTACTGTACCTACGATATATTACGTGTAAGTGACAAGTGGTATATAATGTATAGAGGAATTCGGATAAACAAGCTCGTAAAACAAGAACTCGTTACATTTCCTGACGAGGGTGCGACCGTTTTCACATATATGACCTTCAGACGCTTGATGTTTCCTTCAGCTTATTTGTACTTTATTATCTGACCGCGTTTTTCATTTTACGACTCCTATTCTATTACATATTTGAGGATATTTTATAAGAAATAACATCTCCCTCATACAATCATTAGGTAAATCTGGAGCTATGTCCGATAATATAGAGATATTTACATACAGACTGACTTTACAATTAACTTTACAGATAGGTACTTGTAATAGAATTGCATCGTCTTAAAACAATAAGTAGAAGGATAAAATTGTGCTTTAAAGCTTGGGTGGCCAATACGCGGACCGCGGAGCCCTGGAACACACTAATGAATATCTTTGACTCTCGATTTTGAAAAATACGATATTATTCGTGATTGCTTTGATTAACGATAAAATTAGAGGTAGTGCGGCCCTTTCGACGTGAAACTGTCTTTACAAAATTTGGCCCTGATGCCGAATAGGTTAGCGACCCCTGCTTTAAAGTTTCAAGCTGTTAGCTTGCTAAATTTAAACATAATAATATCTCTTTCAGATAAAATTTTAGTCACTATTCATTCACAGTATCCAAATAAGCTACTACACATCAAGAATGACAACCCTGACACCCTCAATTTGGCGAGCATATGGTCAAATCCAAACTGCGACCCGCTACTGAGAATTTCATAGACTACCCAATGGTTAATGGTACAAATAACTTATGATACGCTGATGATGCTACCCTTCTTGCCAGAACAAAAGAAGACTCTGAAGAGGTTTTGACTCTTCTTGAAACCACTAGTCTCCAATTCGGACTTGCTCTCAATAATAATATATAGATAAGACGAAAGTAATGATAGTGGACCGGGCTGAACACAATGTGACAGGTACACTGCGTATAGGCAACTGCGAAGTAGTACAGAGTTATCTATTACGAACAGTGAAGGATGTGAAGAAGCGATCAAGCGCCGCGCCGATCCGCTATCAGAAGGTCAGCAGTAGAGCGACTGGGAAAGATTTGGAAAGACAGTCATACCTTAGTATTAAAAATACTAAGGTACGACTAATGAAATGTTTAGTTTTTCAATATTTCTTTATGGGGCTGAAACTTGGTCACTTAAGCTAAAAGATCGCCGGAGAATCGATGCACTGGAGATGTGGTGTTGGAGACGCATGCTCAAAATACCCTGGACAGCGTTCCGCACCAATAACTCCATCCTCAATGAGCTCCACATACAAGACAGACTTTCGTTGATTGCAGCATCGAGTTGTGTGTAGAGGCTTTAGATAGAATCGTCGAGATGAGCGGCAGCAAATAATGAAATGCTTTGGGCATAATATCTCCAGAAATGAAGACTCAGTGGAGCGACTTGTAGTACAAGGCAGCATAGAAGGCGGGAGACCTCGTGATCGATCTCCAACTCGGTGGATTGACGTCATCACTAAAGCTACGCAACTCACCGCAGTACAGTGTGCTCGAGGGTGAAAGTCGCTAGAAGTGCAGCAGCCTTTGAAGTCAGCGGTGATGCCGGGACGCAACTCTATCCCTCGACAGCCTCGACCACTCTGTCAAGAGTGCCCGACTAAGAAGAAGAATGACACTGCCCATCGAGCCCAGGGCTTCTAGCGTAGCGTAGGGAACAACATTTTATTGGTGGTAAGACTAGGTTGATTTGATAGGGACTGCAGCAATAGACTGGCCAGAGTACGGTGGACGATCAGTTACCATCAGTCATATCGTCACTAGTGAAGGCTCTTTTAGAACGTATCAAGGATCCATCAACACGCTTTCTTTATTATAAAACCCATTGCGCTGTTAATTTAATATTATTATGTCTACTGCTAATATACATGATTACAATTATTGAGTTACAGTCTTAATTGCCGACAAGCCTGCATGTCCGTGTCTTCCAGACTAATAAGCCATCTGGGGTCTACGTAATTGTAGAAGTAGGTCCATTACAACAATATATTATCCACCATGGCGTAATAATAAGCAAAACTTCCTCTTTTTATCGTCATTAGGGAATGACTTAATTGCGTGATAATTTTTCCCAGCTGTCATGAAATTAGTCCGGTTTTTTAATAAATTCCCAATAAAATTTCCATTATAAATCTTCAGCGACAACTGGCCTTATCCGAGGGATCCGAGTGAGACGCATAATAAATTAGAAAGAATTTTAAATCTCGTTTATGTAGATCGATCAGAGGGCTTATCAGTCTACAAATAGATTCATTGAGATGCAATTGATTGATTTAATGATTTAAAGAAAATAAGATTATATATTTAAAATAATTTTTTTTTTGCGACTGCTACGCTAGAGGTCCTGGGTTCGATCCCCAGGTCGTGCAAAGTGTTATTGGGTTTTTCTATGAAATTCTCCGTAGCAGCTCGGAGTCTGGATTTGTGCCCGTTTAATGGAAAATGGCTCGCCCACTATTACATGGGACCTAAACATACCGGCGAAATGTGGGTGTACATTAGTACACCTCTGCCTAACCCTTTGGGGAATGCAGGTGTGATGGTATGTTTTTTTTTTTTTTTACATAGGTAATTAAGGATCATGGTCAATTAAAACCGGTACAAATATAACTATGTAGGGTAATCGCGATATGAAAATATTACGTACGTACCTGTCACAATTTATTCGTCCAATCAAGACGACTCCTGCAAAAATGTAACATAATATTTTTGTTGTTTCGTAACGAATGAAATCTGAATAACTGCTTGAAATGGAAGCAATTGTGAAATTGCTGGCCTTTAAGCGGTTGTCAGTTATGAAGCCTGGGACAGTTTAAAAAGCTTTTTATGATCACTAACAGCACTTCACTTGTTTTTGATTACTCCCTGTTTCGTTACGGACCCTTATTAAGCGATCTGTCCCGACATTTCCACTGCCGCTTTTTTGTATCCGAATTTTAAAATTAATTTTTGATAACGACTCGTTTTTAATTTAATAAATTTTAGTACGAAGAAGCATCTTTATATAATAATAATCATGACATCGTTAAATTACATGCAAGAAAAATAGCTGTACTGGACTTAAATATAATCCTACAAACGAAAGTTGACACGCAATAATTCACATGGAAATAATTATGCAATATTGGATTTTTGCTTCAATTTTAAGATACTTTATCTCCTAATAAAATCTGTGTAACGATGTAACTTATGAAGACGTTGTGTTTATAAATAAATAATAGGCCATTAATGTCCCATGGCATGATTGTTACAAATTTTTACCTCATCCTAGCGACGTATAGTAACTATTTAGTTAATTAACGTGACTATTTGAGCGCGCATAAATGTCACATTTACATCCACATAATTCTTTCCAAACCATTTCAGTCCTGTAAAATATATTTGGAACAAAAGGACGGGAAGTTCGGTCGTCGTTCATACAAAGTCTCATGACTTATGTCGTGCTCGTTTGTATGATATTAATTTTAGTTAGATGAAAATGTATAACACGTCGATTAAAAGAACTGTGACTAAGCATTTTGAAGAAAATGGTTTAAATTTATGAGTCTGGTTCCTTTCTAAATATGAATTATTAATGGTGCTTTCTGTGTTTTCTTGTGTCTTTAATTTTTCACTGACAAGGCTCTATAAAATTAATAGTTATTTGGATATTCGTATAGGCAACGTTACAGTAGGAAGTGATGTTGCATGCATAGATAAATTTCAAAGCGTCAAGCCCGATACTGTATCGTAATAGTGAAATCAAACCGAAGACTTGAGCAATAGTAGGTACTTCTATTAGATGGTATCATGTGGGCATATCTCTTCGTATGAGAAAGGACGATTTATGGCGTCTACCTACTCAAGTACAGTTTCACTTGTACCTATGATGAAATATTAAGTGCTGTTTACAAGTAATTTCATTGACGGCCGAGGAAACTATAAATAAGTACATGTTTTAGGGCCGGTTAATAGATGTGGGTAGGTCATTTTAGTAAATTACCTCATATTAAATGGCCTTTTGAGTTAATCGTTATTCATTTTCAAACCGGTCTTTCATGTAGATATCAATAGATGCCTTTTTAAGTACCTATTGAAATCCCTAGAGCATTCATGAGAATGATCTTCAATGGGTATTCTGAATATCTATGCCATCATAGTACAATCGATTAAGGGCTTATTGTGGCGGGAAATGTCAATACTACTTTAATAATAATAATATTTTGGAACATTTTTACACAGCACCATCTAGTCCCAAACTAAGCAGAGCTTGTACTATGGGTACTAGACAATGGATATAATACTTATATACTTTTTTTTGTAAATACGTACTTATAATACATATTTGTGTCCTGTGGGAATCGAACCCACGACCTTATGATCAGCAGGACTCGAACCACTAAACCACAGAGGTCGTCAATGCTACGTTGCTTGATGGCTTAGTTTTTATTATCGTCCTTGTCATTGGATTCTAGCTCTTAGAGCTCTAATGGCGTGTATTTATCGATAAAAAAAATATATATCCTATAATTAAAATTTTCGACTGTGATGAGGTCGGTTTCCAGTCTAACCATATAATCCTGAATATCAGTATTTTACACGAAGCGACTACCATCATACCTTCCTAGCCCAATTTCTAGGCAATACCGATATCCTGAGGCGTAGTTATTACATAGCCACGAGCCCCTCCTCGAATTACATTATTATTATTTAATCAATTAATATAAATAGTGTTTTGTACAGACCTCTAAGTAAACACATGATCATTTTGTTTGTCCAAGGGAATCAATTACATTACACTGATATAATACAAGGTACAGACGCCAGCACATCAAGCTACCCCAATCTGTCAAATTTATTTGATAGATTTTCGACTTTGATACAAAACAATGACGTTCATCTTTTTGTATATTTTTGGCATTTTCCATGCTAAGATTTTAAAGTTATTTAGAAAAGGAAAAATTCGACTGCGGGCAGGATTCGAACCTGCGTCTTCTGGTTAGGTACACCAGACACATACACAGTTAGATGCAAGTTTTTGCTTTTGCAAGTTGTGTCGGTTGAAAAGCAAAAACTTGCATTTCAATAGGTGTTACTGACGTCACCATAAAGACGTAAATTCAGTATGTGAAGGTAAAATTCGACATGACGGGTAGGTATCGCAGTGGCTTAGTGGTCATAGCGTCTGGTGTACCTAACCAGAAGACGCAGGTTCGAATCCTGCCCGCGGTCAAATTTTTGTTTTTCTAAATAACTTTAAAATGAGGTTCATGTCCAATTATGAAAATTTGACAGTTTTGGATAGCTTGACCTGCTGGCGTCTGTACATATTATAATCATTTCTACCTATCTACGTCAGGAGATAAAACTAAGAAAAACTATCTTACTTTAGTCATAAAGTAAGATAGTTTTTCTTAGCTCTTATACAGGATGTTACAAAACTACCCGTAAAGCCGAAAGAGCTCTTCTTTTAGGTTTTCTATGAAATTCTAAATAGCAGCTCCGAGCGTCGATTTGTGCTCAATTAATGGCAATAGGCTCGCCCCCTATTACATGGGACTCAAACATACCGGCGAACTGTGGGTGTACATTGATACATCTCTGCCTACCCATTCGCGATATAAATTCGTGTAGTAGGATGGTATGCATTTATAGCATCCGATCATATTTTCTATGTCGATGCATGGGTAACAGGGTCAGACTTAGTAGATTCGTTGAACGTAGTGACAACATGAATATGAATGATGGTAGGGTTAGCATGCATGTGTCATGGGCGTGGGGCGCTGATTGCCACTGACAGGAATTGAGCAGAGACGTTCGCTGGGAGCGTAACGTATGCAACTAGGTCATCTAGCCTGATATGACGCTTATGAGGTTTGATGGGGCTTAGTCCACAGCAATATTGTACCAATAATTAATTATTCGACGTAATCAATAGGCAACAAATTGAATTTCTTTACTTTTTGTTAACTATAATGTTACATCAAATACGACTTCATGCCCTTCTATATATAGGATCTTCAGTAACACTTACGTGGAGCTTACTTCAACTATATCATATGCATGTTCGGCTCACTTTATTTTCTAAATTAATCTAGTGGTTTTTGCGATTGTTTTTGCGATTGTTTTTGAAAGCTTGCGTTTATTGGATAGATAATGAGCTTTATTCCGAAGTGTTACTCCCGTATTTAATCTCAATCGTTAATCTCTTCACTTCACAGGAATTTTGTTAAATCTCTATAGGCCACAAAAGGGTCGCTACTACCTAAACTTCATGTAATTAGTTTTAGCGGTTTCAGCTCGGCGTCAATTATTGATTTATGATTCATTAGAATTAGGTATTTTCTCTTAATAATGTACATTTATATGTAGGTACCTAGATAGACAAATCATTAGAATAAATATGAATTTTGGCCAAATTGAATAATTTCAATTTAAAGCAGGTACCAATATAGCAGGTATAATTTTCAAAATTGGATTCCATTAGAATTTTGCGATTCGAATCGAGAAATCATTCAAGTTACAGAATGACATATTATTTGTAAATCTGAAAGTATCGCAGTTGGAAAATTATGATCTAATTGGGTTAACACTTCTTCATTTGGGTTCGAATGCGTTGTGACTACTCGTAGGCGAGTTTTAAAACAATCCACTCTCCTCCATCAATCACAGAGCTCTTAAACTTCGAAACTTTGACGCCGCTACATTATTCATGTTCTAGACATACGATTAATGCTATGTTATTACAACCAGCACCGCGCCACCAAATTCAGCCATACGTCATCTTCGAAACGTTACGCGTATTTATTACGACTTTATAATCTGCCAGATAAAAGTGCACATTCGGACAATTTATTTGGTGGAAGGAAGGCTGAGACTCGCCCAGCGACGTCCCACAATGCAAGACAATCAGGGATGATCAAATCATACATATTTTATGATCATGTTTTTGTGTCAATGCGACAATGAATACGCTTCGTTGGATACGATTATAAACATATCGTAAATAATTGTGGCTTTGTCACTGATATTTTTATAAGATAAGAAAAGCCTTCAGAATTCAGAGATGTCTCCCAAGGATGGAAGAATAAACGTATAAACTACGAAGATATAAAACGTGGAGAACTGAGTGAAATATAGTCTAGTTGAAAATTATGTCACGATAGTAAAGTTTTACAAATAAAAGAGACTCAAATATTTGTGTCAAGAAGTGATTGGCTTGCCATCTGTAACCCAAATATACTTTTTATATCGGACGATCGATCTTAAGCAAAGACAGGTTACGGTACATCACATTCGGAGCAAAAAGTGATAGAATAAGTCGTAAATACAATGGAACATTAGTTACATACCAATACGACCATCATTATTAGTGTTTCTTTATCGTTGTGAACTCTTCGACAGTATATTACGCCCGTGGACGCAACTAGATTGTATACCATCGAACAATGCTCCACACTAGCCTATATTGTTCGTAAAGATTTCGATATGATGTCGATCTTAATAGAAAACCGTTACAAGTTGTCAAACATCAGTTACAAAGATTAATAATACGTGCAGTAACTAGTTTATGCTTTTGGCTTCGACTATGCGATAGCTTTTTATAGCTACTTCCTTACAAGATGTCTTAAAGATATATATGCGTCGAACTTTATTTAGGAACTTGTTTTTTCTCACGCCTTAAGGTTACAGTTTTTACATCTAAAGGATTATTCATTCCATCATGTAATGTTGTTGGGAGTATCTCGGGGGTATCACCAAGTTGAGGTCACGAATTTAATAGAAGTAGTAAAATGTATTCGTCGATATTTTGGATTACATACTAAAATGTTTTATAAGTACGTACTTAATACGTGTTTTGGTAGATCTGTGTACTGGCCAAGGCTATTCAACTCGAGTTTATGTGAAGTACTAGCACTATTCTAGCTTATTGTAACCCTCTGGGAAAAGGAGTATCGGATTCTCGGCCAGCTACAAATACTATGTCTATTATTGTACCAGTATTACACTTTATGATAATGGCACTACATGGTGAAACCGGGCTAATTTGGATTTGTGGTAGCTATATTCAGGAGATATATATATAAGATAAGCTTAGAGCTAAGTTCTCTGAAAACTTTTTACTGCCGACCTCATAAGCTCCTTTAAGTTTTCATTTTTGAGCTCACACAAAGCTGACAGCAATGTCTTAGTATAGTTACTACAGAACGAAAATTATTAGCGACGTTTGGCCAGGACCCAAAGACGAGTTAGTACGTGATCGGAAATATTTGGAATTGCCTATTCATGACTATACTGCATATGGAAAACTTTTACCCTGGGTTTTGCTAAAGTTGACGAAAGAGTAATTGGGAGCTTTGCGAGCCTCAATGTTTTCGTTGAAAAGGGACTGTCGAGGCAAATCCCGAATGTTGAGACAGAGATTTATGAAACATTAAAGTATTGCGCGGATTTAATAATAGTAGGTATAATGGGGATTATCATTGGACTTAAGTAGGCACTTCATTGTTAATTGATGCTTAAGCGGCACGTGGTTCCCCGGCGCTTAGATTAGTTGTTTTACTGTTGCTTTACTGTACTGTTTACTAATTGGTACCTTGATGGGTGTATTACATTGCCTTATCCAATAATACTTGCGTATTTTTTTTTATTCAGACAGAAATGTAATTTTTATGGAATACTCATATTGATATTTTTAGACATTAAACTAGATCCTCTTTTAAATACTCACTACTTGAATATGTAGGCTCAAAAGTAATATCAATCATCATGGACCATATCGAGCACAGCTCAGTTTTGCAGGATATAAGTGAAGATAATAAATATATTTCGCTAATTATTAAACTATTTCTTAATTATAGATTCAGATCTCCATTTATAAAAACTGATAATTTTATAATTGGCACCTGCTTTTAAAAAGTCATTGGTCTGTTATTGTAAAGTCAATGTCATAACTTCCTAGTGTCATCAAAAAGGAACAAGAATCTCCTAGAACAATGATTAATGCTCTTCAAAAATAACATATATTTGACTGTGTTAACGTCGTTTTCCTCTTAAGTTTATAATTAAATTTGATTACAGTGGCCTTCCCCAGGGCATTGAGTGAAATAAATTTGTGTTTAGAGAGGTCGAGTTCTAATTCTTGTAAGTAATAAATAACTCTCACAATATTAACAACATCTTAACCAACTTGGTACCACAGATGGTGGCCAAATATTTCTGTTAAGGAAGTAATTTGACGCTTGTTTAAAAGTGACTAATTACCTAAAAAGTCTTTGTAGTAGGAGAGGGGTTGGGACTTCGCCTACTAATTATATGCTCCTGATCACTCGGTCTCTTGGGAATATCTTTCATCTCTTCGTTTTTTCTAGCCACAAGTTCTCTTTTCTTTTATTTTTGAACGCAATGCTCGATTTCGTCATTTATTTACCGGCAAGTTAATCTTATTTAGTTTTGGTCATAAATTGTCTCGTTAATACACGTCATATGATGAGAACGGAAATTAATTGACCTAGTAATATTTAATCAGTGTAACTATGTATATACGTAAAACTAGTTTTAGTTTCGCTTTTTGGTTTTTGGTTTTTGTACATGTAAAATTAATATGATTATTTTATTGATACTTAAATATTTAACTGTCATAAACTATAAAGCTTTAAACTACATTCTAAAAGAAGATGCCTAGCATTTATCCAATATTTATGCGAATGATGAAGTTCAGTTGTAAAGGTCTTTAAGCATTTTGGTATTGGGTAATCCAATTTATGCGCGGTTTGTGTTGGCAAAAATTCTCGTCACGTCGAAGCAAGAATTATTAGGAATCTGTAATTCAGAATCGATAACAGAATAACATTAAAACTTGTGAAGTATTATTTAAAAGTTCGGCCGGACGGACTTAACAACAAATTAATGGAAATGAGTTGTTTAGGAAGAAAAGTTCCCGCATTTCCGTCACTACAAGCAGCAATAAAGATTGTGAAGGAATGTGAGGGGAAAATAAAAATGTCTGAATGTTCACTCCTAGGGCAATTGACGTCATAGGATACATTGAAAGTAGTTAATTGAATTTAGAAGAATTCGTTTATGGATTTTGTGTGGCTTAAAATATAAGCTACAGAAGTAGTAGAACTACTGCTTAGGTAGTGATTCTATAAAAAGGCAATAAGAAAGTTCCATTAATAGTAGCCGACATGAAGATTCTTTCCAAATATTTACCCAGACTGTACTAGCACCTAATATTTTTATTAAATTGCATATTTGTTTTGAAGCAGTCGGCATTGAAAAAGTTCTTCTTAGAAATTACGTTCTCTAATTTATTGAGAAATTTACAATAAAAAGTACATATCAATTAACAACTATGACTCACAAGTTATGTACACAACAAAGTGAAATCATGTCCATGTGTGTTTTTATTTATTGCTGTTCGTTTACGTTCAATTCAAGTTAGATTCCTAATTAGGCACGCTTCTAATATAGTTTCTATCAATACTTTCGAAAATAAAAACAGTTTAATGCAAGTGTGAGATGACAAAATAGGTGAAGTGAATGGTGAGCCTCCAGACGCAATAGGCACACACGTGCTCGGTCGTGATTCTATCGGCGAGGCGGCACGACCGATCGCAGCCTAACGACCGGACCTCGGGCCACGGCCATATGTTGTTAACTTACACACCAACCAACAATATGACACTTATCACTTTAGATTTCCACTAGAGTACTTAGTTAATTGAGAAAATGGCAGAGGATCGAGAGGTTGAACCGCCAAATACGTTTAAAAGTTGCGAGTAAGTTTGCCGGAGCGGTAAGTTCGTGCGCTAGACTAGCACGCGGGCGAGTGCTGGCGGCGGGAGCGAACGCGCGACCGCAGCGCCTTGGTGTACAGCTTACACTGATTTTTTGTCGGAGGCATCGCCGCTGGCCCGCCGCCTGCTCCACATTCGACGACCGGTGTGATACGCGGTACGGTGCACCACTAGGGTTGGTGAACACATATGTGAATCGCAAATGTAAACTCTGACTAAAAGGAAACAAAATTCAAATCAATCAGTTGTTTTTCAGGAAACTCAAAGAAAAAGTTTAGGTACAACTTTGAGATGTTATAAAATTTGAAATTTTTCATTGAATCGAATCTTGAGACATCGTTTTACAGCTCCAATAGCATATCTAAAACGGCTCTCCGTTAAAGCTCTTGATAAATTTTGCAATATTTGCATTTAATTTGCGTACATACGACGTGTTCAGGTGTGAACCCTATCACAGATTCACAACTATTACCCGACCGGGTGCGGCTCCCCACGATAACTGGCCGCAACTTAGCAGCCAGTTAACTTCTGCCTCTGGTTGGATTACTTCACTTACCTGCTCCGTATCCGATACAATTACGGTTTCGCAACGTGGATACGCTCGGTATTCTCTCTTATTAGCTCCGATAATAAAGTAATTGCACCACTATATGGAGATTAGACCTAAACGTTCTATACTGGGGCTTTCTAAGCAAACTTGTGCGAATATAGAGTACCTACTTATTTAAAAGACAAAGCAAATAAGTACTACCTATTATGTATTTGGACGGTAATAGGAGCTTCCGATAAAGTTTTGTTATAGTGTAATACATAAACAAGTTGGGAAGTGGTTTACGGAGACAGTGGTTTCTCACTGTTGGGCAAAGCCTTCCACTAAGTTAAGGTAGGTAAGAAGTTGTCCAGCATTTTCCAGGACTTTTTCAAACCCCATTGATACACTAGTATTTATATCAATAATTCATACAATACACTCACTCAATGCTTACCGCATTGAGTGTCTTTCAAAATACTGCCTTATTTTGTACTCATCGATAATAAAGCGTCATTATACTCATAATTATGAACAACTCTATACCACCTTATTTTTAAATAGCCGAATTTACGTTCTCTCAACTCTACACATTTTAGGGTTGATCCCATACTTTACTATGACACATTTTAGGGTTGATCCGATATTTTACTATGGTGAAAAAATATCGGATCAACCCTAAAAGTAGTAGCAATACATATAAATATCTCGCCTGTTATTCCCCCAAGGTGTAAGTAGTCTTTTGTAAGTACAACGGACTACGGACTATTGCTACTATTTATAATACCGTACCACATAAAATTTTCTCCTGCATTGTACATTTACAATCATAAATTATTACATACACAAACACCCAGACCCACCCGTCTGAAGATTGGGCTTAGAAGGAGACGAATACGAATGATGATGGTGATGATGAAGAAGAAGATGATGATGATAAAGAAATAGAAGAAGAACATGATGATGATGCAACACCCAGACCGGAACATACAAATTTTTCTTCTAAAGGGATTCAAACCAGCAACCATTCAAAAAGTATTCAGCCACTGCTGTGCCATTCCGGCCGTCAATTGAGAATAATATGCCGGATGTGTATAAAATTGGTTATACCCATCAACATCTACCGATCTACCGATTTAAATTAACAGAACCATGTTTGTTAATTAAAGTTTATGATAGCATTCAATTTATACAATCTATTTCCTTAGACCAAAGTAACATCAGAACTCGCTATCGTATTACTTGCGGCGGATAGAACGCAGTAACCCTACCATGGGTGTACGTGCTCGATAGTCGCTAGCGACCCTCAACAATTAGCTCCCCATGTGATCGATACAGACGTTTTCAGAGGTGGTTTCCTCATGATGTTTTGAAAAGTCAGAGGTGCATGCCTTGATTCGAACTCGAGACCTTTGACTTGTTGTCCAATGGTAATATCACCAGGCCATCACGACTATTTAGTTAAATAAAATATATTTAATGGGCCCTACGGTTAATTAGCTAAGTTGCTAAGCTATAACTACGCTGATCAACCGATTTACAATGTTAAGTTGCGCTAGCTCCAGTCAATCTGTGGATGGGTGACCGTTCTTAACGCATAGAGACCCCTCCGTACCTCGAAGAGCACGTAAAACCGTCAATCCCGGTTGTTATATATGTCTATTATGACAATCGTTAGTGGTAGTCAGAAGCCCAAAAAGGCTGACAACCAGTCTATCCTCAGGATATCGGTATTGCCCAGGAATTTGATTGTGGAAGTAAGATGGCAGTCGCTTCGTATAAAATACTGATATTCAGCCGCATCTGGTTAGACTGGAACATGACCTCAAAATAGTTGGGGAAAGGCATGACTATAATAAGTTGGCAAATAACTTCTTACACAGTGCCAACAATTTTTTTCACTTTTTTAGTTTAAAATCCTAAGAATGGTGACTTACATGTCTAAAGATAAACATGGACAACAGTCAACGAGACCTTCAGACTAGGTTTAGTGCGGAACCCTAAAAATAACTGCACTAGTCCAGTTTTCGGTGTCGAAATAAAATAAATATCGTCAATAAATTATGACAAGCGCGCACGCAAACAATTAATTGTGTAATATCTATAATAAGAAGGCGCCGAAATATATTTATTCCTGTTTGTCTAATGTAATACATGTTGTCTCAACATATAAATTAAAAAATCGATCGTCGTTAGTCAAAAGTCATGGAGTTATAATTAAGTTGCGCGATATAAAGTAGTCATTTCCGTCGTGAAATAAGATAAAGATAATATATATTTTTAGCCGGAGATAGGCGAAACATTTGGAAAGAGCAAGTGTAATAAATTACTAAACCATTTTAAAGTTCCTCTTATATCTAAAGATGTCTGTAAAGTATTAATTTATTAAAGAAACCGTAACCCTCCAGACGGCCAACACAATTTTCTGTTGTCTGCTGATTGATCCTTGATAGGGTAAAAATCAAACTGTTTATGAAAAGACTACACCATACAATACGTCTGTGGTCTAGTGGTTGGAGTGTCAGATTGGTGATCAGGAGATGATGGATTTTCACAGTAAGTACACAAATATTTATGCGATGAACATCCCTTTAGACGGGAACAACCTTCCTTTTAGACGTACGTTTTATGCATTTGACCGACCTATTTTAATCAGTCCACTTTTTATCTCGATCAGAGTCGCTGAGTATCGAAGAAAAATCCATACATTAACACAAACATTTTGTTATGACTTGGGATTTACAAGCCAAAGTTTGTGACACTATGTCAAACAAGCTGGCAAACGAATGAACTAATCGTACCGTATTTTGTATTTGTCTCATAATACATTTATATGTGTCGTAAAGTTTCAAGTCGATATATTCAAGACTGTCGGATTAATCAAAAATTCAATGGCCACCATAGTGGATTTTTCTTATGCATCGTCACGTTCTTACTTTTACGGAGCTTATTGTAGTTATTAAATTTTTTCGTACTTTATAGTTTAATCATCATTGAACAAATTGCACACAAAAATTAAAGCCACATAAAGTTTCTTTTACCATAATTATTAATAGTGAGTCTACAATTTTCAATACCTATAAAATTTTGATACGATGTATAATGTATGTTGTCTACAGATTATAGTCCATCCAATATTATATTTTAATTTTGACGGCCGCTAAAGAATGCAACTGTTCAAAGATTCGTAGAAGTACTTTAAAATGTTAAATCGATTAAAACTTATTTCTAAATAAAGTCGATTGTTATTAGAAATTGAATTGGTAACGCATTAGGCCATCACTATTTGATTAGAATTCGTACTGTCAAAAGTACAAGAAATGTTTGGGAGGCGTATAAACTATATCAACACATTAACGTCTATCTACATAGTTGTGTTTTGTTGAACCTAATCTCATCTCGTAACTAGCTAAACTACCCGATGTTAAATCGGCATTAGGGCTAAGTAGCATAAATTAAGGAATATACAAGGTTCTTAAAAGGATCTTGAATTCCTTGTTCAGGAATCTTATCTTAATCTTAAATAATTTGATAAAAGTGAAAATATAGGTAATAAGAAAATATAAAAGTCTGCGATGACCTCGATTTTTAAATGTCGAAGGTCGTTTTTCCTCGTATTATAATTATATTCAAATCGTATCCACAATTGTGAGTATTTGAATGCTTTGCCCTATCCTAAGTGTCGTCGAAATGACGGAGGCATTTAGAGCGATTATTGTAACGAGCTATTCAAAGTTCGAGCTTTGCAGCTTTCAAGAGTACATAATTGATAAGTTGGTAGGGCTCCTGGGTATTGTTCATTCGTTCAGCAATTATTATAATTATTTCCTAACCAACATTTCTTCAACCTCACAGTTTAATTTAAGTCTTTGCAGAAGGTTTATTGAAAAAAATAAAAAAGAGAGACGAAAAGGACAGTAGAGTTGTCATAACACTACAGGTACTGGATTCGATTCCCGTGCAAAATTATATTGTTTTTTTCTATGAATATATCAGTAGCAGTTGAGAGTCTGGATTTGTGCCCCGATAATGGCCATAGATAACAAAAACATACCAGTGAACTCTGGATTACTGGTACATACTCCTCTGCCTAACCGTGATAATAATAAGGCGTGATGGTATATTAAGCACAGCAGATAAAAAGTACATACATATTTTTTGTCTTCAATGCACCAATACGATTGCAGTACCTTCCTTTTCTTTACGCGGATAAAATAGTATTCTTCAAATTTATTTATTTAATGCTTTATGTACAACAAATTTTACAGACCGCCTCTGTACTTAATGCTAAAAGCGAACGAAGAAGAAAATTTTGTTCAGAATTTTTCTACCCTAGTATTTTTATCCCACCCTTTGAGATAGCTTTTTATATAATCTTTAAGGTTTCTCAGTATTATAATATAATACTTTAATATCGTGATGCGTTTACACAATATGAAATAAGAGGTAAGAAAATAAATTAACAATTTGATTTTCGAGTTAATTATGTAACTGGGCACAGAAATAGCTGAAAATCTCGATGACAAGTATTTTCAATTAAGTGAAGAGATCCATCCTTCCATCGAAACGAAGAAATAAAATATAATTCACAAAATAAAATTCATTTAAGCATCTACACCTAAAAGCTTTTACTTTGTGACAGGTGACACATGTTTTATTATATTTCAAAGCAAAGAGATTATAATATTACATTCTACACATCCGGCGTAATCCGGACATTACGTGTCAAATAGAAGAATATTCTTCGTTTCATTATTATTTAATGTTTTTTTATGTCTAAAGTAGGTACATTAACTCCTTGCGAGTGTTATTAATTCTTGCCTTTTAATGCCTAGGAGCTGATTTAGGTAGGGATGTTTACCTAATGACTTTAGTTAGATACTTACAGTGTAGCTGATACCTGTGTTGTACAGTCAGCAAAGAAAGTCGCTTACCATGTTGCAATCTTAAATATGATTTTTAATAAGTATGAAGTTACTGACCTGTGGAGGTTGTACGAAATCATTACATAGATGACCATTAAATATTTAGTTCACATTAATAAAAAACCTCTTGACCATTTTTGTTTTCAAAATGTAGCTGTCTTCAGCGACTTTCGTTGTTGACCGTACCAAGAATAAAGCCATATGAAAACCTTGCAATGGACAGATGTAACTATAAAGGACTCGTGGCTAAGTAGTAACTACGCAGATCAACCGATCTGCAAAGTTACGCTGCGCTTGTGGCGGGACCGTCTGTGGATAGGTGACCACTCTTAATACATTGAGGCCTCGAGTTAACATACAATACGTCTGTATTTTCGAAATCATGTGCATATGAGTATTACTGACTACTAGTACTACTAATAATACTATGTGAACGATAACATCGTGAGGAAACCTGCATGCCTCAAAGATGTTTTTGACGGTGTGTGAAGTCTACGAACCCGTATTAGGACAGCGCGCTGCACTAGAGCCTAACCTTTCTCAGTTTGAGAGGAGACCCAGCAGTTTTACAGTTGATGGTGTAAAAAAGTAAAGTTTCAAATAATATTTTGAAAACTTTAAACATAAAGGGGAACACAATTCTGTGAAACTAAATACAGTTTGTAATCTTAATACTGTCACCGAGTGTCGTAAACGGAGTGAATTTACTTGCAGAACTATAAAATGAATTCGAATCGAGTGCCTTTCATAATAAATATAGTATGAGCCTAATTTAAACGTATATTGAGTATCAAATTAAATAGAATTTTGTGAAAACGTATAGCACTAGAGACGTCTAATAATTTTGGACTAGACTTTGTCTAATACTATCTTATAACATTTCGGGGGAATTCAAGAATAAATTCTAAAATAATAGAAAACCTTAACAATGTTTTCAGAGCATTTACGTTCTTCGCACAATTCATTTGTTGATTTTCAGAAAAAAAGGTTGTTGCAATACAAGATTGCATTGTTAATCTGGACAGCAGACATCAGCAAGAGACAAAGAGATTTCTTGAAACAAATAACAACAGTTTCATTAGCAAAGAAATGCGCGGTTACGAAAATTGGATGCCATTTTTCGGTGTAATGCTGCGACTGATATCTATTTAACTTGTAGACTTGGAGTAATTGCAGTGACGACCTAATCTTTCAGCTAAAAAAGGTATTTAAATAAGATAAACTTCTAAGATTCACCTTAAAAATGTTTTATTGTTAGCTAGTTTATATTTAAAACTTTTAGTAATGAATGTAACAATTTAACAAATCAATTTTTCGGTGTGGTCCGAAAATAAAAGAAATGTATTCGTGTATCGAAATTATAAACATGACATTTTATTACAAACAGCCTTAATTGCTTTGGAAAATTGATGACGAATTGTGAGATTCCCGCTAACTAATTGGTACGTTAAAATGATTTTAAATGGCTACCACCGGCAATTTTTACGTTATTTACGAGACAAAAATTGTACTTGGCGAATTTATCGGCAATTACAAATCGTGGTCGGAGCCATCGGAGGCGTGTGGAGGGCGTGACGTCACGAGTGCCGGAGGGCTGCCGGCCTCCACCAGCCGACGACAGCGATGTGTGACGCATACTACCTACAGATTTCTTGTATTGACTTCTGGTTTTGAACGATATTCCGAAATTTGATACGGGAAAGCTTTAAAATTGGGAGATTACAGACTTTTTCTGTGTTGTGTCTTATCATATGCCTGCGCATATAACGTCTGGTAACTGTCTGTAGAAGATGTAGGCAGAATCTATCATTGATCAAGAGAATGAATTACATTAATAAGTATCATATTGTTATTATAAAAGGGGACTTAGTTATGAACGTAGATTGTAATGAAACAACAACTGAATTGGACTATAAAGCCAATCGCAACTCATAGACCACATTATTATTTCTCAGACAAATCTTGTTCAAAAGATTTCGCACTTGCGTAGCTATCTTATTTAACGGACTGTAACGCCCTGTGTCGGGATCAAAGCATTTCAATAACATTTAAGTATAGTAATAACATTGTAAGGGGTGATCCACGAAATCGCATCTCCGACTATAATAATAAAGCTAAATTTGTCGCACGCGCGTGTGGAATTTAAAAATGAGATCGTACGTGAACGGTGGCACTTTTATTAAATTTTGAAGCTCCAAACAGCGTGAAACGTTTCGGAGGGTTTATAGGATTCATATAAATAAGGCCGTTCCAGCTATTTGTAATGGAAGAGACAGATTGTTGTTAACAACATGTGGGGTTTGAGTAAAATTGAATATTTTCCTCACGCATAGATAGTCTGTGATACGACGTGTTGTTGACACAAACTTTGATAACTGTCTTGTTTACTTCGCGGGAGTAGTTAACGAGTATCTTTTTCTCAATAGTCCTTATATCCATGTTTTATTTATTTAGCTCACTATACAATCAAAAGTTTGACGTAGGTACTAATTCACATCACTATAGTTTAACGGGAGCAGTATTAACAGTGAAAAGCGCGCAATATCTCGACGGGACAGTTGCGCCGAGCTGTGACGGTTTACGAGGTGCGAAGTGCGAATCACCTCCCTGATTTATGTCCCACTTGATTTGTGACCGTGCAGCGCTCAATACAATCACCAAGTCAATCCGGTTATAAATCAGACGAGACCGAGTTAACTTATGTTTTCAAAATATATCTTTATGTTATGGTAAAGATGTTTCTGTGTCACTTTTGACACTATCATTTAATCTGTTTTGGTCCGTTTTGTCAATAATAATGGTTTTTTAAAGTGATGATATTAGTTACAGAGATATCTAGATATCTCTGTAACTTGGGTTACTTTACCAACTTTACTAGAAAGATGAAGTGGTAAGGGAGTGTTGTGGAGTCGAAAAAGATATAGTGACAGGGATTGTGAAAGGTATGTTAAGATGGTTTGGGCATGTAGAGAGAATGGATGAACGGAGATTGACCTACTCGTACCACAACCAAATTGTGGACTACTGTAGTTAGTGGTTAGTACCAACTGTATACTCTAGAGTCTGTAGTCTTTGCCTGTAATTTTGAATTCTTCCTTTCATATATTACGTAACTATAAACTGCCTCATTAGTCACTAAACTAAGACGACCACAAGATTGTAAGAACAACTGCTATGCTAGAGTTCCTGGATTCGATTCCTAGGTCGAGTAAAGTGTTGTTGGGTTTGTCTAAAACTCTCAGTACTTAGCAGCTTGGAACTTGGATTTGTGTCCGATTAATGGGTTCGCTGCCTATTACATGGGTCCTAAACAAACCGGTGAATTGTGTGTGGATGTACATAACTAAACCTCTGCCTAATCCTGCATATAATACCGATGTATGTTATGTTTTATATAATATTACGTAACCGCATTAATTGATTATGACATTAGGTGCTCGTGGCCAAATAATAACTACGCTGATCAATAGATCTACACGGTTAAGCTTCGCTAGCTGCGGCCAGTATGTGGATGGGTGACCATTCTTAGCAACTCGAGACTCCTCCGTGCCTCGGAGAGCACGTAAAGCCGCTGGTCCTGGTTGTCATATGAACATCTATGACGATCGTTAGTGGTAGTCAGAAGCCCAAAAAGCCTGACAATCAGTATATCCTCAGGATATCGGTATTACCCAGAAATTGGTTAGCGGAGGTCAGATGGCAGTCGCTTCGTGTAAAATACTGATATTCAGCCGCATCTGGTTAGACTGGAAGCCGACCCTGACTTAGTTGTGAAAAGGCTCGGAGAATGTTGATTTAATTGATTATGAGAATTAATAAAAAAAATCCAAATATTAAAAATATTTTAATTGGTAATGCTAATAACCTCCATGGTCTTTTCTCAAATTGTTTCACATTTTACCAGTTTAAATGCTTTCATCTCCGTCGGAACTGGTTTGATTATAATTTGAGATAGTGCGCTTTTTAAGGACTTTTCGTGATGTGCAAACAGACTGTGCATTAAGTTAAGATAAAGAAACTAATTTGGGGACAGTCCACAAGTACCTTATCCACTGACTTAAATTAATGAATCGGTTTTTAAATTCTGCGCAGTAGCAGGCGGAAGAGTGCGATTAATATCTGGGAGTGTTGAAACCATTTGTTTGGAGTGTTAATGACCTTTTGACCGCCACGTCAATAACGAAAATCCGTGTTCTCTACGCCAAGTGACAAATTCTAGTATTTAATAATAGGTAAAAAAAACAAAAAAAAATGTATAGGTATATTTTAATTTTTGTATTTTTGTCACATCTCGCGGAGAACTGATAAACGAGCAAACGAGTTCTCGAGTGGCGACCGCGTCTAGGTAAGCGTAGTGTAGGACGCCCGCCGGCCAGGTGGAGTGACGATTTGCGGAAGGCAGCTGGCAGTGACTGGACGAGGAAAGCCGAAGATCAGGCTTTGTGGCGTTCACTGGGAGAGGTCTACGTCCAGCAGTGGACGAATATGGGCTGATGATGATGATGATGTATTTTGAACTAAACAAAAGTGGTATTTTTGACGTGCCATGCCGTCGGTGGCGTTTGAGCAAGTTTTCATTTGACGTCTATACACGTCCGTGGCGGTCAAAGGGTTAAGAAATGCAACGCTGTGAATTGTTTACATTATGCCATTATTGTGTATACTTTCAGTAAAACTTTCATTGCTGAGTAGGTGTAATTTTTATTGTACACAAAAAGAAATGAATGACTAGTTGAGTTCTAAAATCATAAGGTGGTACAATAGGCGGTCTTATCGCTTCTTACGATCTCTTATAGACCATTTTGTATTGTTCGTTTAGACATTATTTGGTTCTGTGGTTCGGAGAGCACGTAAAGCTGTCGGTCCCGGTTGTGATACGAACACCTATGATAGTCGTTAGTGGTAGTCCGAAGCCCAAAAAGACTGACAACCTATCTATCTTTAGGATATCGGTATTAATCAGAAAACTGAATTGCGGAGGTCCGATGGCTATCGGTTCGTGTAAAATATTGATATTCAGCCACATCTGGATAAACTGGAAGCCGACTCCAACGAATTTAAAAAAAAGCACAGAGGATGATGATTTAGACATATTTGGTGATTAATTTTTTTTAAATCTAGTTATATTTATGTAGTCACATATAAGACCATGTCAGCTCCATCGTTACCTAAACAAATACTTTTACTACTTTACTAAAAACATATAAGTACTTTTTTATCTAACCTATGTGATCCCACTGCTGAGCAAAAGTCTCCCTTATCATCTTCCACTGATCTTTGTTCAGTGCTGTCTGAGGCCGGACTGTCCGGAAAGCGACCAAATCGTTTTCTGGGCCTTCCTCGACGCAGACGGCCGTATACAAGCAACCATTGGGTTACGATGTTGGCCCATCTCTACGGGTGCATCCGGGATACATGACCCGCCCAAACCTACTTCGATATAGCGGTCTTTCTACCCACATCAGCGATGCCAGTTTTTGAGCGCAGCTCGGTGTTACGGACTCGGTTTGTTTTTAATATTACCTATCAAAATTATCTACTATCTTATAAACTAAAATGATTGCTTCAGGCAAAGGCACTGATAAAATACTTTGAAAAATACTTACATTTATTAAATTAAATTTATAAAACCGTCTCTCTTCGTAGTGTTTTAATTTGGATTTACATAGTTGTACTGGTTTGATAATTCTTTTGAAACTATAATTTAAAAGTTTAAGTTTGTGAGCGCAAGGTATAATTAAAACTTTCATTCATACGTTTTCACTAGACTGAGGATCTAAAAAGCCATTTGATTTTACTTATATGTATAATAAGTACATTGTTTTTAATAGAGTAAGTCAAATTAAATAAATTATATAATACATTAAATATTAATCTTACCTACTAGATAATTAATTTGTATGTATATATATCTCGGAATGGAAAGAACTAAATCTCACTACACGGGGAAGGCTAGGTCTTAGAACTATATTATTACTAGCTGCCCCCGCAAACGTTGTTTTGCCATAAAAAAAAAAAAAATTTAGGGGTATGAAAAATAGATGTTGGCCTATTCTCAGACCTCCCCGATAAGCACAAAAAATTTCATCAAAATCGGTCAAGCCGTTTCGGAGGAGTATGGCAACGAAAACTGTGACACGAGAATTTTATATATTAGATATTTTTTAGAATAATATTTTTTTACGAGTTATTGTTAAACTAGAACCGTCTATTTTTATAGTCATCTCTTTGTTTTCGATACTTTTCAAAATGCCAACACAATTGTTACGTTACCGATACGTGGAACGAACCGTCATTTATAAGCATTTGCCTTGTTTTTCATTAACCGGAACATGAATAGAAAAACAACTTCTCAATAAGTCTCTTGGGGGCGAAATTGATTCCGTTTCTCCTCTAAAAACCTCATAATTTTGAAAAGAATCATTACTTTATAAACAATACAACAATTTATAGGTAAATTAAAGCTGTATTGTTTTACTTAATCATTATGAATATGGACGAAGCAAAAGAAGTAGATATGCAACAACTGCCTCTCCCTATCGGAAAAAGGTGAATTATACCTATATAAAAGAATTAATTATCCTTATATTTCAAAAACACTTCAAAAAGTGGCTTTATCCGGCTAAAACTAGCTCTAGCCAGTTTTTAGCGAAATAGTATTTTTTAGTCAGATAGATAAGGATCTAAGGACCTAACTCCAACTAGACGCAGTCACAGTTAATAAAAAATAAGACGCCTCTAAAAGAGGGTAGGTCCCTAGGCATGACAATTAATAATTCTTGCTTTAAAATTTTTGGCAATAGGTACCATAAAAAACTACTTCCTATAAAAAGTACTTATTATGTTACTCAAAAAAGTCAGCGTTCTTTTTTATGGATAGTTGTTTTTACTTCTGTATTATAAAAGAGAGCAGCTGGAAGTTATTCTTTACGTGGGAATTTATAACCTCCTTTCGAATAATCTTGAAAGTATTATTTTGCTTGTATTAAGCGAATTTATTGACCAAAATGCATGGCACCATATATTAGGGGAGAAGTAAATGTCTTGGGTGTAAAATATTGCCTATGCATCCTTATCATAATTCACTGAAGGATTATTTTACAATGTAAACGAGAACAATATTAATCTTATTGGCAAACACACGCTCGACACGTATTGTGTGTACATTTTCGAATTTATTGCTATCTTATGTTTTACCTCTGCAGTCTTGTTTATACAATTTTCAGGTCTTCAATGAATTCTTGTAACATAATAAAAGGCTTAAAAAGAACCATGTAAAGCGAAATGATTGACTGCATGTATGGTGTAGCGGTTAAAGTGGCTACCGTTGCGGCGGGTGTCGTGGGTTCGATTCCCAACGACAAATCTTTGTGTGATCCACAGATATTTGAGTTAGAGTCTGGGTTTACTTTGTGTCCGTTAATTGTATATTTGTTAAGTCCCCTGCGACACAGGGCTTGTTCCCTGTGCCCTAGTGCAGGAGATGTAGGTATTTAAAAAAACTAGATAAAAAAAACAAATCCTGAATATGAGGTCTATTTGAAAATATACGGAGGCCAAAACACTTCGCATAAGGCTTACCATAGCAGTAAGTACATGCATAGTATGTAAAACAAGTTCCTAATTTGCGAGAACATGCCCGGTGTTCCATGTGTACTACATGGAACCTAAAAATACCAGCGAACTGAAAAGCACATAAGTAATATGCGTTTTCAGGACCACCCTGAAAAAATATTATTGCTCCGGAGTTAAACAATTCTGGCAACCTTAGATTCATTTTTGAAAGAAAAGTTCTGCTGAGTTTTATGAAATTTTTGGTAGGATTTATATTTTCGCTGACTCTGTTCTTATCGACATGGCCGTATGTTGTGTGAACGTTGATTATAACACAAATAGCTATCGCGGTGTCGCATCACGACGTGGGACGTATTCGCGCGGAAAGATTGATGGCACGTAATGAAGTGAAACGCCGGTGTCAAAAGTTCAAAACCGTGTAAAGCGGCGTCATAGTCGTTGGACCACAGCCTAACTTTGAACAGTGTAATGATGTTACTTTACACGATGTCCTTTAGTGGCTAGAAAACTTTTAGGCCGTAAATATACAAGTCTTAACAAACAAATTTTGTGCTACGGCTTTTGTAAATAACTTAACGACACCTGAGTTTTCGGTAACTTTGTCGACCTTGTTCAAGTTGAACAGTTTATTTTTTAAGTCATAAAGAAATTCTTTGCCAGATAATTTCGTTACGCGTCTATTTTTTTTAAACAGCTCCTTATGTGGTCTTTGGTGAGATCTATCAACTCCGAAAAAATAACTCCCATGGAACGAATAGGTGGAGTTTAAGAGTTATACTCTGACTACATGTAACGCTTCCTATGAGTAAGTATGTTCCGCTGAAATGAGGATGCGGTATAATGTCCCCATCGACTAATAAGAACGTCAAGTATATCGTTGAAAAGCATCTTCTAATGATTGACATTTGTTATTTCTGCAGTCAGTCTGTTGCTGTCTCATTTGCCCAGCATGGTAGTAGTAGTTTTTCTTTCTTTCTTTCTAGTACACTGCTCATGCTGTCGAGAGGTTTTTTTTATAGAAGATGAGCTTGCGTTTGACCGATATACGACGATAAGGTCGAAGGTGGAACACGCTTACCCAGAAAATGCCTGTCCACTCTCACCTCAAGGACACCAAGGTTGTATGAGTCCGGGAATACAGACGCAGGGAGAACACTCCACTTCTTTGCGGTGCCAACACGAAAAGACGCACCATACTTGTCGAAGTTCGGCCAATAAGAAATAATGTGCAAACAGTATTGTGTTCCTGTTTGAAGGCATTGCGGTGATACCAACCCAGACGAGCCCGGTAGCAGATTTCTACCTCAAAAAACAAATTGTCAGTGGCATTTATTACTTTTTAATTAGAATGAGACGATAACCTTAATAGGATGTGTAAGCATTCATAAAATATCTATCAAGATGAATGTTCGTAGCTAGCTGATGGAAACTCCGTAGATTTATGGTTAAAAATAATGTGTTTCGTGTTCATTGTAGACTTAGTAGATAACTTGTTATTATTAGATGTTATTGATATTGATTACATTAAGCCCGAGAGTAGATCTTATCACTTGTAATTTATTAAGACGAACTTTTTCGCTTAAGATAGTGTTCTAGTCTCGTTCTAAGTGAAATTGAGCGTGCTTATAGGCATTCTTATTTTATTAAGAAAAGTTGCCTCGATAGTCTAGTGGTTGTAAACTCGAATGCTATTATAGAGGTCCTGTGTTCGATTCCCAGGTCGGGCAGTGTTATTGGTAAATTACTTTTTCTATAAAATTGTCAGTAGCAGCAACCTAACTCCGATTAGGTTAATGGCAATAAGCTCGCCCCCTAAACGTACCGGCGACCTATGGGTGTATATTGGTATCTACACCTCTGCCTACGCCTTCTGGGAATACAGGCGTGATGGTATATTATGTATTAAGAAAAGAAAATGATAGCATGTTAAATATGCCTCGTGTGTCATGTAGTGCAGGATAGAGTTTATAACTAATTAATAAAAACGCATCAATTGATCTGCAAGATTAAACTGCACTTGCCGCGGTTAGTCCATAGATGGGTGATCATTCTTAACTCCACGAGACTCCGTTGTGCCTCAGAGACACTAAGCTGTCGGTCCCGGTTGTCACTAAATCATCTATGACAATCGTTAGTGGTAGTCGCCCGAAGCCGGAAAAACCTGGAAGTTACATTTACGTCAGTTTTTCCTCCTATCTTACTTTTCTTCCGCTGTAGAGGTTTAAACGGTTCGTGTAGAATACTGATGTTTAGCCGCATCTGCTTAGACTGGAAGTCGACCCCAACATAGTTGGGAATAGTAACGACTATCATCTAGGATGGTGACGACTATCAAGTGCATATTTCATCTTACGTTCCATCTTCACGCCACCACATCCATGTCAAGGATCGTTTAAGATTTATTTCTCTTGTGAAAATTATTATTTATATATCTGATTATCCTCGGTGGCCATATTTGTATAAGATTACTGCTGATGCGGGATGATTAATCGATTTGTCATCACTGAGGTATCTCGAGGGTATGCCTTAATTGATTATAATTTCAGTTTATGTCATAACACGTCTTAATTATTTTCCTTATCGATTTAACTGCAAGAATGAAAACTTTGTACTCATTAAGAATTTAAAAATGACTTAACAGATAATAATTAAATAGGTATCCGTTTTATTTATGAGGTTTCATTAACGTACGATATTATTTTATATTTATTGTATTAAACTATGTTTTTTGAGTATTAGGTACAATAATTTTTAATTAGATGGTACTATTTACTTTTTAGACTACACTTACTGCCAACCCAACTATTCCTTTTTCGTTTAATAGGGTCGGCAACGCGCAAGTGATACCACTGGTGTTACAGGCGTCTATAGGCTACGGTAACCGCTTACCATCAGGTGGGCCGTACGGTATAAAAAAAACTACAAACTAACTACGCCTTGCACACACATAACATAATTATTTATATGATGTTATGTAATGTGTAATAATGTGTTGGTTAATTAAGGACTACACTATCGAATTAGGAATATAATCCTGTAATATAAGCTTTGATTGTATATATATAAATAAAAAAAATGTTACTTGTATTGGATTATTAATAGTCTTAATCTAGCTATTCTAATTTAACCCAGAATGGGCCAATTAAAAATTAATTTACACTGATTTGAAAAAAAAAGAATAGACTTTAAAATCTGCATGCCTGAGAGATTTATTTGATGGCGTCTCTTACGTCGTATAGCTAAACGAACCATTCTTACAAAATAGATGGACACAATACAACAAACAGAGCAGTTAAAGATGAAATGGCTCAAGCACGTGTCTGAGCCTCTTGGGTAACTTTGGCGAGATATCTAATGGCCCATTTCTATCTTGAATCGTTATCTGATGGACAACATTTCTTTTTTATTTGTTCGCCATAAACTGACAGCTCCTCGGTGATAATTTGTGCTGCTCAGACAAACCCTAGTTACGAGGGCGCCGGGAGCCATAAACTCTTGAAAATGAGCTGTTGGTTTTAGCGGTGGACACTTAATTTTAGTGACATTTAACTTGATCGTATCCTAAAATCTGTGAATGGGAATTGTTGAACTGTTATATTTAATGTGCTTAATAAGATAAAGAAGGCGATAAATAAGGGTTTCCATGAACGTTTGCGAAAAACCTATAGACCCATGTATCACAAATAAACAATAAAATGAAAAAAAAAAGTAAAATAAAAGCTTGTAAAAAAAATACAGAGACAGTCATGGCAACGAGCCTTTACCATAGATAAAAAAAAATAGGATTTTAAAAACGGAAAAGAATTGCAGTTACTTACATAATTTTCCTTCAAAAATATTTTCTTTTTTCTTGGATTTTATTCTGCCAATAATAACGAACATTGCTACAACAAGTATTTCTGGTTTCTAAAACTTTGTGAAAATTAATCGTTTCATTTACACATGAAAATACTAAGTATATTGAAACTACTTAATTAAGTGTTTTAGTAAACAGGGTAACGTAAAACGAAATACCGATTTTTCAAAAACCCATTTCAGTACGGTAGGTAGCTATCCAGTTTCTATTTTGGAATAGCTATTTAAAACCTAACCTAACCTCCTTGCTTTCTACAAACGAATCCTGGTGATAATTTATCACCTCATTTAGTGTCAATAAATGACATGCAAAGGTTAACGCAAAAAGGTAGGTAGCCGGTTCCAAATTTTTGAGTACACACCTATATGTGCATTTACTTTCGAAAGCCTTTCTTAATTGTGGAGCGAACAGTATCATGCGAATGAAGTGTGCAGCCTGTCACGTTTGTTACAGATTTTATTTTTATAGCACCCAGTGTAAGTTGACCCGCGGGAAACTACAGCACTAATAATAAAAGTACTGCGTTTGACGTCATTTTACGTAGATATCTTTGGAAGTAGCGCAGCTATGAGCAGCCAAGTTATACTGGTCACTGAATTTACCCTGTTGCCCTCTCGTTGCGTGTTTAATCCGTCTGACAAGTAGTCAAAGTCCATTAAGACGTTATCGTCTTGTTATCTGTAGTGTTCGAGCACACCTCAATGCTTTTAAAGTTACGGTTATTTTTTTTATTCTTCAGTTTTAATTCGGACAGTTGTTAGATATAGTTTTTTACACTGCTCGTTTAATAGACTGATTGATCGGCTTGTTACTTGATCACTGATAACGTACTAGTACTAAACTATAAACATGACTTTTGATTAAATGAAGCCGTATCTAAACTAATATTATTAATGCGAAAGTAACTCTGTCTGTTTGTGTGTTTGTTAAGTTTCCACGCCTAAATCACTTGACCAATTTTGATAAATTTTGGTTTATGGATATATTGAACCCTGAGATGGACGTAAGCATCCTTTTATTTCCAAGTCTCAGTCTCAAGTCCTAGTTTAGTCTCAAAAAGTCTTTTGGCATGCAAGTGAACCGTGGGTAAGAACTAGTTCTATATATTTTTCTTTGTGTGAAGATAATTTTGTCTATCTGAATCTCCTGTCCAGTTCAGTGGTCTTAGAAAGCTAAATTGCTTAAATCTACTTACTAAATGAAATATTTCTAATATCGCTAATCTGTTCCTTCACCCGTAAGTATAAGTTTCCTATACTAATAATCTTTATTCCTTTAAGAAATTTCTTTTCTCGGATATGATTTCCTTTTGTTAGGGATCTGCGAAGCGAAGTAAATAATGAAGAGCGTGGCGTCAGGATATATACTCATAATCTTATTTCTGTGCAACTTTTCTTATTAGAAGTTTGTTTGGAAATCGAGAGATGCAGTTGGAGGTGCAATCCTCCGATTTCACCCTCGGATGCTCTCTTGCATTGCTATTTTATTTGTAGCAAGTTGTTTCACTGAGCTGCGACTCGCTTCAAGTTTCAAAGCGTTCCCTCACCCACTCTATTAACACGGAACTAGATTTTACCTTTGTACCGATTTGATTTGGGGATATTATTCTCTTTCATACTCTTTCAGTTTAAACTGTCCATTTACTCCACTATTCATATTCGTACATGAATAAAACTAGGTTAAATTAAACACAGCCAGCATAAGCATCAAACAGCAAACGTAAGTCTAGTGGTCTGATGCGCGACTGCTACGCTAGATGCCTTGGGTTCGATTCCCAGGTCAGGCAAAGTGTAATTGGGTTTTATTATGAAATTCTCAGTAGCAGCTCAGAGTTTGGATTCGTTCCCGTTTTTCTTGCGTGTCAAAATCACATAGGAGGGCTAAACCGGGTTCTACAGACCAAACCAACACGATGATATTTCCCGCATATTACGCTACCATAAGACCTCCACGTCAGGTTTGCTAAAAAAAAAGTTAATGTCTATCTGTCTGTCTATTTACGCATTGCAGTAACAGAAAACACGCAATGCGTAATTTTACTTTGAATATTCTACAATTGATTAAAGGCAAAACTTTAAAGCACCGACCGACCCCAATAAGGCCGGGAGTCGCATTGACGTGATGAAACAAACGATTAATTACCACCTAATTGCGCAAGCTACAATTCTTACGCATGGGTTAGGGATTAGGGTTCGAGAGAGATTTACTGATGTAGGTACCTATGTACAGACGCCAGCAGATCAAGCTATCCATAACTGTCAAATTTTCCCAATTCAATATGAATCTTATTGTTTTGCTTGAAAGCTAAAAATCTATCAAAGACATTTGACAGATTGTAGTAGCTTGATGTGTTGACCTCTGTACCTACAGTTCCTCGGTAGTAAGCCAATAAGTGAATTTTGAAGCGCAATGGACTGCAAGGCACACATCTGACTTTTCGAAATTATGTGCGTATTAATAATAATTAAAGAAACATCGTGAAGGAACCTGCATGTCTAAGAGATTTATTTTCGACGGCGTGTGAAGTCTGCTAACCCGCATTAGGCTAGTGTGGTGGACTATAGCCTAATCCCTCTCATTCTTAGTACCCAGCAATAGGACAGTACCTACCTAAATGGTTTGCTGATAATGATGATGAGCCCAACTGCAAATTCAAACTTCGAGTTGTTACTGGAAAATCCATTGGTAAACGAAATAACATTTTCTGGAAACCAAACCCAGGATCTCGGCCCAGCCACCGTACCCGCTACCACTACACTAATCAGAAAGCCCGTCAGTCAGCTGGCAGGTATTAGTATGATATTTTAAAATCATAACTGAAAGTGGCATTGATGTGCGAAGAAACTTTTATCTTTGACAGTCGATCTGTTTTGCTTTGTAAGTACAAACACCCAAGTATAGTTTTAAAAGTTTATATAAAAACATGTATCGTCAATAAAATATATTTTTTAGTTCCATCTCTTCAACATTTTATTTATTAAATTGATTACATAAAACCAATACAATTTGTAAGCACACTTGGACCTTTTTTATGTTTTTGTCCGAGCTTACATTTATTATTCACGGTCTACATGATCAGATTCTAGAAATCCCTTTTATTTTTTTTGTAAGTTTTTTCAAGCTTGACGTCACTTGACAAATCGTAGGGCTGTGATTATAAATCTCTAAGAATTTCCGTAAAGCTTATTTGTATATAATTCGTGTTTTCGTATCTTCTGACTGCCTTACGACATTTTACGTAGGATCTAGTAAGGTTTTAATTCTGAGAACATTTATAATCTTGCCGATGGGCATAAAGCTTTTTGAAAGTTTTTATTTTGTGATCAGATAATGATTGCTTATCAAAATGTGCTGCAAACTGGGACTTTCTGAATGCTATATAAAATAATCACATGTTATTAATATTGTGATTACAAGCTGATACCTATCTTGTGACTACAATTTGGCCACACAAGTAGGCACATTAGATAAATTGCGATAATATTCATGGAAATTGGACGGATAATTATTTGTATTTGGCATTCGTCTTATCTCGCAAACAAGTTTTTAAAACTGGACCTAAATTGGGGCAACCCTGTATATCTCGTTTTTCGGAACCAGGTCTCAAAAAACAGAAATTCGAGTTCTTTGCATGGTACTATTTTTCTGATATAATTATTATGGAAGCTTGAATTATACTTAAAATGACTAATAAATAATGATAATTAGTCTGAACATTTGCATATGACATATTCATATAACGTAGGTTTTTTTAATTTCAGTTTTTTTAAACAGGATTACAGTATATTTACAAAATGTTTCTCCTGCCAAACTGCGAAATAGTTTGTCGGCAGTATTCTGGCGGATACATTTTTGTATAGCTCAGACACACGTCACGTAGCAACTTACAGCAACACCAACATAAAAAGTCACATACTCATTTATTAATTTTAAATATGTTATTATTTACAGTTTACAACTAATGCAGTCATTACCGTACGAATCTTTATTGTAATTTGTGCTTTTAGTTCCAATAAATTTATTATTTATTATTATTTATAATGTTTATTATGGGATTATAGGAAATTCCAACTTGACAAGAAAAAACGAATTAATTACGGGTACTGCGTACTAGCTAGTTTGAAATAAAGTTATTAAACCTTTGAAAATGAAAATAAATGAGAAGGGACATCAGACCCCCGCGGCTCCGTGGGTTTATGGTTCGAACTCTCAAACCCTCTTTAGCCGTTCAGGAAAACTCGGCAACAGTGCCATTAGGCTGAACTAAACACATAACAAATATCTTTTACGGTGTCCTTTAACGGGGGAATGGAGGGATAAACTGATAGTTCGGAGGGGAGTTCATCGAACTTGTCATTTAGCCCGCGGCATTTTATTGTCATGGCTAATAAAGTTTCAATGATAACGGCGATTCTAGGAATCAATTCTGCAATGATTTATAGCTGTTATTCATTGGTGGTACAGTTTTTTAATGTTTATTTCAAGCAGATGCATTGTTGTATGAAAAGTCTGTCAGTCTGTGATACGAATCTCTTGACACTTACTATTTGAATTAATTGACTGTAAGTTGGTTAAAAATAGGTACGGTACAGTTCTTCCATTGTGAAATTCTTTGGAGTACCTAAGTTCAATTTATTTAGAACTAGCTGTTGCCCACGGTTTCACCCGCATTCTAAAGGGCTTTTTGTGACAAAGGGTGGCCCTATGTCCTTCTCCAAGGTCCAACCTATCTCTGTATCAAATTTCATCAAAATTGGTTTAGCGGTTTAAGGGTGAAGAGGTAACAGGTTAGTATGGAATAGTATGGTTTGGCCTCTTTAGGCCTCATTGGTTATCGCCTAATAACCTCTTATTAGCTACATATCCAAAGAATACCAGACAAATGTAGGTGTAAGTATACCTCAGCTTTAAACTCGATACATTTTGTAAAACAGTGAGCTTTACTATAGAGTACGCTTTCATTATCAACCCACATACTGTCCCACTAGATTTTCAAGATTCTTCTTCAGATTGGTAGGGATTAGTCTATACTCCCCTTCGCTGGCCTAGTGCGGGTTGGCAGACTTCACACACCGTCTAGAAAAATCTCTAAGCCATGCAGGTTTCCTCACGACGTTTTCATTAATTACTAATACGCACATGAATTCGTAAAGTCAGAGGTGCATGTCTTGGAATCGAACTCGAGAGTTTTGACTTGACAGTCCAATGGCCACATCACTAGGCTGTCGTTGCTTTTTTTTACGCGTACGCTTTACTTCACCTTTTTTATCTGAATAACATAAACAGCAGACATAATTTCACGCACGCTTATTTTTCTCTTTGGTTTGAGCCACAAAAATATTTACACGGAGAACATATTGTGTACAGAGGCCAGGACATCAAGCTACTTCAATCTGTCAAATTTCTTCGATAGATTTTGAACTTTAATACAAAACTATAAGGTTCATTTTCAATTGGGAAAATTTGACAGTTTTGGATAGCTTGACCTGCTGGCGTTTGTACATCGGGTTTATTTTTACGACTAATAATATTTGTGTTTACGATCGAGCGGTTGTGATAATATTACCCTTCATTTAATAAGTTACCAACGTTATTAGGTGTTAAGTACGCCGAGTACTTTAATGTCTTGTAAAGATGCAATTAATACATTTACGACAGTACCTTATAAGAAGCTGGGATTTTTGGATGGGAGTTTGGTCCATTCAAAGTGTGCTTTCAAGTAAAAACACGTTGTGGACAAACCGGGTTATCCATTCCGCGGATTATGCCGAAAAACGAACGTTGAAAAACGAACATCGGAAGTTCGTTTTTCAAACTTTTTTTGAAGTATCTGGCGCATCTCGAACTGTGAAAATATTTAGGATAAACGTTATATTAATTGGGGGTGGGTGCTCTTTATAATTCTCATTCTACCGCCCATCTCATGCTACCCTGGGCAATCAGCTTAGGTATCAATCTGCTGACTGGTTAATTAATTTAATAATAAAATTTTACAACAACATAAAAAACTATAGGTTCATGCTGGCGAGATAGAAGAAGTAGGTTATGAAATATTTACAATAAATTAAAAAAAGAATGACTAACCGTTCTCAATGTGCAATATGTGCGTTGGCCGGGAATCGAACCCGGATCAACTGCTTGGAAGGCAACTATGCTGACCATTACACCACCAACGCCGCTGGGAGAAGGTTTAATTTACTCTCTCAGTTGCTTAGAATAAGATCTTTGTACTTATTATCCGTGAAGTTGTAATACTTTTACTTAAAGCAATTATAATATTGTGTTCCATTTTAAGCAATACTGCGCTCACCATAGAGTTCAAATTGCAATACGCGATAACCAGTAAAAAATGCTCTTCTACAAAAAGACTATTTCTTGTGTTATTTTGTCCAGTAATCGAAATCATGATTATTCGTTGCGGACTCTTAATTTTGTTAGTAAATGACCAACTTTATTAGCTTTAGGTAAATAATCAAGTAAGTTTTTATTAACTGAATAATTAATGATTCCAGGAATAATCCATAAAGTTATTACTTTATTCTGACGCAGGTCTTCATTCTGATCTCTGCATCATAAGTTATTTATACACTTCTTTTCCTTCCAAAAGCTTCTTTCTCTTCTTGTAAACACTTTATTTTTCTGTTTTTTGTTAATAGAACATTACCGCCCACGATATAAGGGAAAATCCTAGTGTGATAATGTCCACATACACTAACACCGTCCCAGTACCGAAACTACCTGTAGGTTATACAAATATTTGTCCGTACGGTGTTCGAACCCACAACCCGTGGCACTGAAGCTGATCGTTCAGCCATTGCACCAAACTATTTGTTCTTGATACGAAAAGAAAAAGATTTACTAAACTAAGTTCCTATATTTTTTGTAATAACGGCAAATGAAAGAACACGTTTTTTATAATTTATACCATAATTTACCTCCAATCAATGTTCACCTGCATTATCTGACGGACATACTGATTATTTTTTTTATTGTAAATAAAGGCACCAATTAATTCTGCGCAACCGTCTCCGACCTCATTGGAGCAATGAGTTTATCAGTTCATTTGTATTCATGTTCGGAACCTCCCTACATACTTACTTACTTAATTTTAATTACGGCCGTCGAATATTTCAAGATGTCATTAAATTTATATTTTAACAAAATAAATGTTATTTATCAAGGATTTATAATTATCTGCTTTCATTGCGTGCATTGCATTTTAATTATAAAACATTATAATTGCGGTTAAATAAATTGTAATGAAAAATAAAACAAAATAAATTATAGCTTCATGGTTGCCTCATTGGCAATACTTGTACCATAATGCCAACCTGGCGGTGGCATTCTTTAAGAAAAACAGATTAATCCAAGTATTTTAGTAACTTAAGTTAGTCTAAGATAAATTGTAAGAGCAAATAAATGCTTTAAGCAAAAAATTCGACACTTGAAATATTTCACTAGATTCTCTAAACAACAAATAAAATAATAAATACTTTAGTGATACAGGTACCAAATAAACTTTCGTAGGTACGTAGACGGCAACAGTGGGCGTTGAAATGTAATATCATAATTAGTTATTAAACTTTAACAGTTGCTGTCCAGTATTTACTCAAGAGGAATCTAATGTAGCGACATCTACCGCGCTACATAGAACTACGAAGGCCTGAATCGCGCAAGCAACATTCGCAACGAAAAGTTGCATATATACAACCGCCCGACATCAACCGTCGGGCCGTGGCCCGCCAGGCAAAACACCCGCCTGGATGGAGGATCCTCCCTTTTCGTTGGAGGGGCAATACACCTCGCCTCTCCACACTGGTGACCCCGACGTGATCCCAGTGTCTCCACACTGGTGACCCCGACGTGATCCCAGTGTTTCCACACTGGTGACCCCGAAGCAGAACATCAGCGCAGCCTTCCGGAGACCATCACCTTCCCCTCACAGCAGCCTTCAACAGCATCGAGCAGCGAGTCACACAGCCAGCCAGCACTCTTCCGGCTTCAACGGGCAGCCTGACCACATGCCTGCAGCAGACATGCAGCCTGGTCAGAACCCTCAGCCGACATCAGCGACTTGGCACAGCACACTGCACTTCGGCCGGTCAACAAGCAGAGACCGTCTCTCCTGGTCGACGCAGCAGCCAGCCACTACGCTTCGCTACGCTTCACTGCACTACCTCGACTCACTGAGGTCTACGCAGCATCGCCCCGACTCACTGGGGACTCATCGCACACTCACCGCAACACACAGTCCCGACTCACTGCGGACTACGCGGCATCCGTTCCGACTCACTGGAACTCGCACTTCTGGCACTGGCAAGCTCTTTAGACGCACTGACCGCTGACTCATTAAGATCATCAACCTCCGGTCTCGGGGGGGAGTGATGTAGCGACATCTACCGCGCTACATAGAACTACGAAGGCCTGAATCGCGCAAGCAACATTCGCAACGAAAAGTTGCATATATACAACCGCCCGACATCAACCGTCGGGCCGTGGCCCGCCAGGCAAAACACCCGCCTGGATGGAGGATCCTGCAATGAAAATAAGCGAGATTAATTACTCCTTATGAAGAAACTGTAAAGTTTCCAGGGGTATTTTTAGTAAGGTTGGGCCGAATATTGGTTTTCGGCTAAATCTGTATTCGGCCCATCCCTAATTTTAGTACCTTAGCGTGGTGCTAGGCATAAGCTCTGAACTCAACAAAGATAAAAACAACATACCATTACGCCTGTATTTCGCGAATGTACGCCTGTACTCTGGGCCAGAGCCGAGGCTCTCGCCCAGGGCCTCCACAAGGAAGAGGCCTCCACAATAGGATATTATTTTACGTCCCAAAAATTTACCCTCCAGGGGCCTCCATTTCTTGGTTGCCCCAAGGCCTTTAAATTCGGCTCTGTGTTCACCCACAGCTCGCCAGTATTTTCGCGGTAATAGGGTCCCGGTCCCCCTGGTGCCGTGTAATAGGGGGCAAACCTATTGCCTACTAATCGGACACAAATCTGAACTGCTACTACTAAAAAATTCATTGAAAAACCCAATCACACTTTGTTCGACCTGGGATTCGAACCCAGGACCTCTAGCGTAGCAGGCTTAGGACCACTAGACTAACGAAGCAGTTAAATATTTGTTAGTATTATTTACTAACTAGATAGATAAAGCTCACACTTAATCTTCAAATGTGGTATTATTTTGACATAAGATACGAAAATGTAGACATAATTATTTTATCCATATTTATAAGAAATGGTTACAATAAACAATGTGAGTCAAGAGGAGACGACGCTGGGTAGACCCGCTCCTTATATCTACGACTTTACTAACTTTGAAGATAGTCTATAATCTATTGTCTGTTCTTATATGTCAGTTCAGATTTTGCCCTAGACACATGGGTAGGTACGGTCAGCAAAGAAAGTCACTGAATACAGCTAAATTTTGAAAACATTGACAGCTCCAAAATTGTCGATATATTTTTTATTATAAAGGTAAGGTTTTCACAGGCACAACTTTCACCGGTCAGTAACTTAATAATTTTATTAAAAATGGTATTGAAGATTGCAACATGTTCAGCGACTTTCGTTGCTGACTGTACTAAGCGTAAATACTTTTCCTATCTGGACTTTAAAAGAGACCATGATATGAGTTCGTTTCGGTGTTTCTTCTCTGAGCTTCTCGTCTCAATAGCTAGGAAATGCCAGCGCCATATATATATTAAATTGATTTGTACAAGTGTCTTTAAAAGATCTAGAAATATTATAGGTCATTATCATTCATAATTTCTGAAGACAATCTATTATTTATCATAAAAGTTATGTATATTAATAAGCTAATTAAAGTAAAACTGAACTAATAACAACAAAAGTTGCTTAAACACCAAAAGTTTTATGCGTATTAGCATCGATATGCCTTCAGTGGAGAAAATATCTTATTATTTATTAGAAATGTACTTCATTTAAGTTTAGTTAAGTAAATAGACAATAATGTTATAGAGGATGTGTGGATTTACTAGGTAGACAACTTTGATAAATTTGTATTATTTTACGGAAAACTCTATTCGCATTTTCTATAAAACCTCGGAAGCCTGCATAAAGTTCGCATACTTGTTGTTGTTTCTTATTTCTATCTATGAACATCGTATGTTACGACTAGGAACTTTCATTCTAATATGTTACTTACACATAGTTACAATAGTAAAAAAAAACAACACCCTTATTAGGGGTGAAAACAATAACAAAAGCAATAGTATTTTCCTTGTAAACCCTTTTAATCAATGGCCGACCTTTCACCCTTTTTATTACATTTCACAAAAAGGTTTTTATGCATTTTATGATCAGGTTTCGTTATTCTGTAAACAATGAATTTGCTACTTGTGACTTGCTTCCAATTATTCGTTTGCTTTTACTATTTTTCAGCCAGTTATCATTTCGATTCTGCAGCTTTGTCATTTGAAACTGTTGTAGCCTGTGTTTTGTATTGGCGGAACTTGTTTTGTTCTTTGTTCGATGTTGGATAACAATGAAAAAAAGAAGTGAGCTTTGTTTGCACTAAAAACTTCTTTGAGGAGTTTTTTTTATTTATCTGTTCTATAATTTCACATTTTAAAAATTCAGCCCGTATTTAAAAAAAAAATTATTAACATAAACACAAACATCATTAATTGGTAGGTAACAATAATTTGCTTTTTTTCTTTTGTGTCATTTTATAAAAACAGCTCTATTGTTGTTACATTTTCTTTTTATCTACCGTCGCGCGTCGTAAGGTACCATCACTCCGAGTTGCTACTGAGAATTTCATAGAAAATTTCAAAACACTGCTCAATCTGGGAATCGAACCCAAGACCCCTCCGAGGCAGTCGCGCTTAAGACTACTAGACAGTTAAATATAATCTAACCCGCGTGGTGGGCTATAGCCTAATACCTCTCAATGTGAGAGAAGACCCGTGCCCAGCAGTGGGACAGTATATGGGTTGATGATGATGATGATGATGATTTTACGACATAGTACCTACAAAACAAAGTCGCTTCCCGCTGTCCGTCTCTCTGTATGCTGAGATCTTTTGAACTACGTGACGGATTTTAATGCGGTTTTTACTAGAATTTTTTTTTTTTTTTTTTTATTTATTGCATACAATGCATGCATGCTATTACGATTTAAATCTTTGATGCTATTAGTACGGTCAACAAAAGAGTAGGTAACCTGAACCGACGGCTTTACGTGCTCTCCGAGGCACGGAGGGGTCTCGAAATGTTAAGAATGGTCACTCATCCGCAGTCTGACCGCGGCTATCGCAGCTTAACCTTGCAGATTGTTGTTATAACTTGGTATCTACGAGCCTCTAGATGCCATTATCGTAATATTATGGAACGCGTTGTGTGGGACGTAATAGTAATAATATTCGCCTTTGAGCCATTTTCACCGCACAATGGCTAACACATGTCGGTTTATTGTCATTCATTGCTAACAATGCAGTAATAGTCTGTATATGCTAATATGCCATGCTGTTATGTCCCATGCTACAACGATAATGATGCAAGACGTTATATTGAATGAACTGAGCAACTGAATAGGCAAAGACGTTATATAATGCTTAATACAGGTTTTAATAACAATCGATTTTCCTTTGATGCGTTCTAGATTAGATGTAATCATCAACCCATATAGGTACAGTCCCACTGCTGGGCACGGGTCTCCTCTCACAGAATGAGAGGGCTTAGGCTATAGTTCACCACGCTGGCCTAATGCGGGTTGGCAGACTTCACACGCCGTTGAGAAAATCTCTAATGCCTCACGATGTTTTCCTTCACCGTTTAAGGGAGTAATAATTAATTATTAATGCGCACATTATTTCGAAAAGTCCAAGGTTCGAACTCCAGACCTTTGACTTTACTGTCCAATGGTCATACCACTAGGCAAGGCTATCACTGCTAGATAAGATAACCATCTATTAATAGATTAAAATTTTTAGCTACAGTTATATTTTTATAAATATTTTCTAAGTAGGGACATAAATATAAAGACTGTGAGTGAAGTTTTCCAAAGTGTTGGTGTAAGTTAGTTTCGACAAATTTAATACGATGGCGATTGGTATCTTCGAACATGAGTAGGTATACTGTACAGAATATAGGTAGGTACTATTTTGTAGTAATACAATTCAGTAAGCAGGTTTTAATACTTCACGGCCTCATTAGCCTAGTGGCGGTATGCGCGACAGCTACGTTTGAGGTCTTACGTTTGATTCGCAGGTTGATTGAGCAGTGTTATTGGCCTTTTCTATGAAATTCTAGTAGCAGCTTTGAGTTTGGATTTGTGCCCAATTGCAATAGTCGCGCCATATATTGAATGGGACTTAAACATACCTAACTGTAGATGTACATTTTATTTCATATACCTCTGCCTAACTTTTCGGGAAATGCAGGCGTGATAGTGTGTTATGTTATGTAAAATATTTCTGTTCATTTCAATGGAAATTTATACACCAGGTGTCCTATAACAATAAAGTGTATAACAATAAAGTATGCGACACACTATCTCCAGAGAACTACCTCATAAAGAAACGTCGAATTGCTCGATATCTCGAACAAAACTGAATGTTACATCACACGCAAATGGAACGACAAAAAGAACAATGTCGCGACTCGCGAGTGCTGTAAAGTGCGAACTTATCAAATTATATTAGTGACGTAACGAAAAAGGAGTTCGGTGTCAATGGTCGTGTGGTTGTTTTGCAGAATTTAAAGGTGTGTTCTCCTTCATAAGTTCGGAAGTTTGTGATCATATTTTATTTTATTATTATTATAGTAATTAGGTGTGTTTTATTACTGGTACCTAGTAAATTTCTAGTAGTCCTAAGCCCTTGCAATCAAAGTAGAAATATGTAGACTTGTTATAGTGTGTGTATAATTAAATACATTAATCGTTGAAGTTTAAACTGACGCAGTAAAGTAGTGTGTCACCTTGGTTGTATCTTAAAACTACAGTAGATAAGTGACTGCTAACGTCAGCATCGTCATCATCAGCCTATATTGCCTACCGGTAACACTCAGGTAAGTGTAAAAGATTTACACTTACCTGAGTGTAAATCTTTTGCAAAATTAGAAATATTACTTTTTGACGTCACGGATGTGAATCTTCTCTGCTTGCACATTTAAAAGTAATATAATATATGTATAATATAATATCCAAACGGCTCGTTATCTTGCTGACGATACAAAAACTCAGAAAAATGTATTAAAAACGCGGAGGGCGCGGTCGTCGCCCCACGTCGCCCGCCTCGCTTATTTGATAAATAACCGCCTAAACAATAAATCACCGTGCGAAAAGGCTAGAGGGTTGATGTTTTTTAGCATGAAATAACAAATGGAGAGCTCATGCGCAAATTTACCCAGAATATTAAGTGGTAGTCGCAGACTCGTGGTGAGCAGACACGGTTTTCATTTCAAGATCGGCATTGTATCGTCCAGTCGATCCTTAAAATTTATCCGATAGCAGGACCTTCTAATCAAGAGCGGCTCATGGCTAAGTAATAACTACGCTGATCAATCGATCTGCAAGGTTAAGCTGCGCTAGTCAAGGTTAGTCTGTGGATGAGTGACCATTCTTAAGACATCAAGACACTCCATATTTCGTAGAGTACGTAAAGCCGTCGGTTCCGGTTGTCGTACAAACACCTATGACAATCATTAGTGATAGTAGACGCACAAAAGTGACAACTATAGTTTATCCTCAGGACATTATCGGTATTACTCAGAAATCTGGTTGCGGAGGTCTGTAGGCAATCGCGTCATGTAAAATATATCTGGGTAGACTGGATGCCGACCACAGTATAGTTGGAAAAAGGCTAGGAGGAGGAGCAGGATATGCTAATGTATCTTTTATTATGTTAAAAAGTGTCCGCGGATGCTGTCAGCGTGTGGCCAAACAGTTACCCTTAGCACTCCATTTCTTCTTACTCCGTGACTATAACCCATATTAGAATGTATCTCGCTCGGTTCGAGTGACCAACTAGTAGCATCGCGACAGGAAACCTTAACGCTAGTTTTTCCCGTCTTTTTATAGCTTTTTGTTCCCTTGTTTACGTTTTTCAGTCGGTTTATAACTGCAAATTGTTGGACAAGACAAACGGAACAAACATTGGGGTTTAGTACCTACATTTACATTAATGGCTTCTTCTTCAACAAATAGTTTGACCTTGTTTATTTAAAAAAAACATGACAGGCTGCGATTACTTGATGAGAATTACCAATGTATTCGTATTCTTCTGTTGGTAGTGGCAGTAATTATTTTTATGGGAAATATTCTCATGGATCGTCTGCTATCTGGGGAGGGGGCAGCGTAGTGATAGCTCATATACTATAAAGTCAACCTTCTACTGTCCAGGCCTCTGTCTGACTATGTCCGTCGACCCCCAGCTAGATGGTGCGACGATATTGTTAAGGTGGTGGGGAAGAAATGGGCAAGAGCAGCCCAAAGCAGAAACAAGTGGAAAACGCATGAAGAGGCCCTAGTCCCCAGCAGTGGACAGCATCGGCCTGATAATTTCGTATATATTACTTATAAATTTAAGTAGCAAATATCGTATGGAAATTTCAATACCTCAGTTTTCTCGTCGGTGTGTTAAATATACCAAATATGACTACGGTTATAGCCAAACCGTTACTATTCTAAGAGGAGACCCGGTAGTGAGACAGTCAATAGATAGGTTTAAGAATACATATTTATATGGATACATACACTCAAGCCTTTTTCCCATGGGGGAAGCAGAAACTAAACAACGCCACTTGCTACGATTTTTGCATACTTCTTTCGTTTCATCCTCCTCATACATTTTTACATATAGGCTAATAAAGTCTAGATTATGATGAATAAAGAAAAAATGCTATTTGACCCTCCAGAGGGTCTTAACAATTGTTCTAATGTAAGTATTAGTTATTATTTATTGATAGGTAACTTGTATAATACACAGTAATAAAGGTAGCCTGGAAGAACTACGTTCATCTAAACAAACAAACTATTCAGCTTCGTAATATTAGTATAATATACTTTGAGTATAATAAAGTAGGTATACTTAAACAAAAAAAAAGAACAAGTGTGCATAAATTGTTTCTGTGAGAAAGCATAGTTGAAGAATGTAGAAGAATGATACAGAATCAGCATAACTACAGATAACACATAAGGTAGGAACAGACTTGTAACACTCCACGCTACGTGACGCCAGATTATATCTTGTTGTATTCCTAGATTTCAACAATCGGCAAATAAACACGCGTGAGGTGTCATCGGGTGTTATAAATGTGCCTATGTCTTTATTCTTTAACAGACTATTTACTTGCAAATATCGTGAATATAGCTAGGGCGCGTCACTAATCGTATACAAAGATACAAAGATTACATATTTCAGAAATTTCAGGCTCTTGTGACCTAATATTCATCCTTATTACAATCTACGTGGAGTTTATTTATGTGTTGTTTGGTCTAGGAAGTTTGCTGAAATCACAATCTAATGGAAACGAATGTGAATGATGGCCATAGTTATGGGAATACTTTTGATGAACGCCGCCACTGATAACTTATGATAGTAAGTATTCTGTGCCATGTGTATGTATAATAAAGATTACTTACATTGTGTTTTCGAATGGTACGTAAACTGGATCAATATTGAAGATTGACTAGAGCTGCGTTATACAGAATTACATAGATACACAATAACATAAACAGGTAGGTAAGAAAAAGCAATAGGTACCTACTTAATGCATATTTACATACCATCATACCATCACACTTGTTCTCTCCGAAGGGTTAGGCAGAGGAGTACAAATGTATACCCACAGTTCGCCGGTATGTTTATGTCGCATTTAATAGGGGGCGAGCCTATTGTCATTAACCAGGCACAAATCCAAACTCCGCTGCTACTGAGAATTTCATTTAAAACACTGCTCTGCCTGGGAATCCAACCCAGGACCTCTAGCGTCGCAGTCGCGCTTAGGATCACTATTGTAATAGATTGTAATAGCAAATGATAGAGGTTTTTATAGGATAAACTAGGAAATATATTTCATCAGATCAGAGAGAAAAGAAACATCGACATCGGTTCTCACAATAGGCGAAGATATCACGAAACATACACACAAAAAAACCTATCATCGAATTATACCTCTCCTTTTATAAGTCGATAAAAATACAAAAGAAGTAAATACCTTAGTCGCACTTTCAAAAATGTTGTATTGTTCTGCCCTCTATGAAATATTTAATGTACTATATTAACAAAACTACGAAAAACCTGATAACACTGCCATCTTTGGTTCGTATCAAAGAACACTACGTCTTCATTTTTCAGATGAAGCCGTTACATACTGTCTCAATCACCGTGCCATTGAATTTCACTACTTGAAGATAGATGGCGCTACATTCAATGAAAACAAAATTCAGATGGGAAGTGTGAAAGAACCTCACGAAAACGTAATATTATTTTAAACCTGATATAGAAAAAAGAAGGTTGAAATAAAAATGAACACAATTTAAAAACATGATGGTATTTATTGTGTCCAATTTCTTGACCGTGTCGAAGTTTCACAGAGCACATCATGTGTCAAAACACTATTTTCAACCGACGAAACAAAAAACGGAGTAGGATCTTAAGTCGATGCGTCTTATATGTATATTTTTTTTATGTATGACCACGCATATCTTTTTACAGTGTAGTCCGATTTTGGTAATTCTTTATTTATTGGAAAGCCCACATACCCCTAAGTTGATCCCATATAAATTCAGAAAAAATCTAACACTAAGGGTAGGAAAACAGGAGATGATTGATTGTTGACTCACTGCTTGTAAGGTATGACTACGCATAACTTTATACAGACTAGTCCGATTTTGATAATTCTTTTTTATGATAACTACTTAACAAAATTATCTAAAATATCTTGTCATCATTGTGTCCTCGACTCAACCAAATAGTAAATTATTTAATAATGTATTATGATAGCCGTACGTTCTACTCCGCATTACCAAGTTACCATTCTATGAAAAACCTGAAAGCTTAGTTCTCATCGTGTCACAAATAGAGACGAATTAAGCCATGTAGAGGCCATGAGACTTTTGTGAGATTGTCCTCCTATCGTTTTCCGCCTTCCTACAATGTAATAGTTATTTTTGTCTAAGTGACGCTTGTACCTAGTTTGCCGGTTAATCCGGTTCTAGTCACAAATACTGCATAAATGGCTTCTTCTTTTTCGTTCCTCGCCGTTTATATCGGACTCCTACTGACTAAAACACGGTGGTCATCTCCCACACATTATGAGGAGGGATCTCCAAGGGAACACTACCAAGAGCCCTCCTGTAAGTACCTAATTCTGTGGGTTGTACGTCTATAGTGAACATTTATGAAACTTGAATTAAATGATTATTATTATTTATATTCCTGTGTTTTTTTATACCATTAAGGTCGCAAATAAGCATACGGCCCACCTGTTGGTAAGCGGTTACCGTAGCCTATTGACGGTTGTAACTCTAGGGATACCCCGCTAGCAAGGCGCAAGTGATGCCACTTGCGCGTTGCCGACCCTGTAAAACGAAAGAGGAATAGTTGGGTTGGCAGTATAAGGGTCAACACCCTCACTGCCAAAACAACGTTTCCTCTTGGAGCACTGGCATTTTTATACATTTCTAGCAACTCTAACAAAATATCATGAGGTAGACAGATACCTAAGTAAAAATAATCGTAAGAGGTTACCTAAGTGCTGTCATATTTTACTATAAAAGGTTATTTATTGAATTATCTCATAGGTATATTTTATTACCTAAATTGTGACGTTACCTACCGAAGTGAACTGTATCCTGTAATGTGACTATTAAGAATAATATATATTTATGATACCTTTACCCGAATTTATAATAGATAACAGAAACACGTTAAAATTAAGTACTGGAACATTTTGGGCCGTATCAGTTTGGCAAAATAAATGAGAATTTACCATTTTGTTTAAAAATTTAATCACCTTTATTAGTTTTTTGTATAACCTAAACATCAAATAAAATACAATAATAATACTCCCTATAACGATAGGGAGTGTAAATAAGCATTAATGAGGTACCTACCTACCCAGTAATTAACGAATCAAGATTAAGATAAGATAAAGATATAAATGATTTATATTAAGCTAGCGACCCGCCCCCGCTTTACACGGGTGCAATGTAGGTAATAACATGTATGTATTACACTATAAACCTTTCTCTTGAATCACTATCTCACTTATCTGTATTTTTGGGAAATAAAGATATTTATTATTATTCTCGTATTTATTTAATTTCTTATTTACATTATATTTTTAAATATTTTTACAAAAACTAAAAACAAAAACATTTAAAAATAAAAAAAAATAGTCAGACCACCGATATCGGGAACAGGGTCCAAGCTACCGGTGGTTAAGGCTCCAGAGAGAGGAACCTCCTCACAATGCGTGCCGTGTCGAGGAGTACCGCTTTCTGTATCAAGCCCTTGATCCAGCCGTCTAACGAGAGCCTCCTTAGATGTCCATCGAGGCTCTTGGCTATTAAACCATTGGCTGTAACAACTATCGGCACAATAATTGCCGAATCCACATCCACATTATTATTATTACTGTAACTATATCTATTTTTTTAAATACAACGGTGTAAGCCCAAAAACAGCACATCATAAATCATTCTCACAGAACCTCTGACATCCCGACAAGATCTTCGACCATTCATTCGCAAACAATTCGCAAGTGGGATTACAATCAAAGACAGCATTCAGCGCATCGAGATTGCACGGTATAGGGGAGTTTGCACGCTTTCTAAATCACGTAATATACACCTCAAGTAATGTTTTGTTGACCTACATGACAGAAAGTTTCAAAATAATTTGAAACAGAGCTTCGATTTTTCTAAAGTTCTCAGTTTGAAATTCCGTATATATTTCTCTTCGGATCATAATCGCCACAAAATCTGTGCGGTTATTGTGTCAAATGTAGCGGAATGTCCATCGCGCAGGTCAAGTTGCTGGAGCACTGGAACAAATAGTGTCATCATCTGCAGTGCAAGACTGCATTTCACAAAATGTTCTATTCATAAAGACTGCGCTCTATTTTTCAGTCATTTTAACCAATATTTTTCTTTGGAGGAACCCCTTTGCATTTAAAAACTTTATTAAAATTAATCAGCCATAACTCGAAATGTGACCTTAGAAGTAATTTCTCACTTTTTCAGTCTGCACAGCCAAAAATATTAAGGCTCGCAGCATTGGTGGCTTCTTAAAGTGTTACCAACTCGTTAGTTTAACTCCCTCACTAGTCTAGTGACCGTAAGTGCGACTGGTACGCTAGAGGTCCCTGGTTCAATTCCTAGGTCGAGTGTTATTAAGTTTTGCTATGACATTCTCACTAGCAGCTCGAAGTTTTGATTTGTGCCCGATTAAATGGCAATAGGCTCGCTCCCTATTACATGGGACGTAAACATACCGGCGAACTGTGGGTGTATATTAGTACCTCTGCCTAACCCTTCGGGGAATATAGGCGAATATGTTATGTTACATACTCTAAAAAGAGCTCAATCCGCGCAAAAGTCGTGGATTGAGCTCTTATGAAGATGGAGGTTTGAATAGTGTATTTGAAATGACAGCCAAGTATGCACGACTCGAGAGCTATTCTAGAATATCTTCAATACGAATCTTTACTAATTTTATAAAACTGAAGAGTTTGTTTGGTTGGTAACTACTGGTTCGAATTACAATTTTTTTTTGTGTTGGATAGCCCATTTATTGGGGAAGATTATAGGTTATTTAACATCACGCTACGACCAATAGGAGCCGAGCAAAAAGGAAATGAGGCAGGTCACACGGCGGGGGGCATCTGTTGTGTACAATTATAATTAGATTTCAGATTTGAAATTGTATACTTTAAACTTGCCTCATAATATTCTGTAATCTGTAACTGTATCTATTAAATAAATAAATAAATCACATACAAAATACCATCATGTCTGTACTCCCCAATAACTTAGTCGTTTCACCAAAGATTGTCAGTGATATCTTTTTTTTTCGACTAACTAACTAGGTACAGACGCCAGCAGGTCAACCTATCCAAAACTGACAAATTTTCCCAATTGAATATGAACCTTATTACTTTGTATTAAAGTTGAAAATCAATCAAAGAAATTTGACAGATTGTGGTAGCTTGCTGTGCTGGCCTCTGTACATGAATGCTCTCAGGTATTCATGAAAGTTTATCATACGTACTGAGATCTAAATACATACCCACGTTACAATTAAATTACGATCCCCAATTTGCTGCCTGGCGGGATATAATATTATTGTGTTCTACCTACACGAAGGTAATTTATATTTTTTATAATTTATAACATATTATGTTAGATGGTTGGTATAACATTATTTTTACATATGTAAAAATAATGTTATACTAGTACGAGAAAGTAATAGTGTAGTTAAATTTACAAGGACGCCATTGTTTGTAATTAGTTACAAAATGTAAAATAATTTTATTTATACATACGGCCTTAAAATGAAAACATCTTTAACGTTTCGTCGTGTGTAAAATCTATCACATTCGGTTGATCTAATCTATGCATTCAATATAATAATATAAATATGCAATGCAATCTATGAATCTATGCATTTATTTATGAATTAAATGCTGTTTGTTCACCAATTACTAAATTAAGTCAAATTTGCAGCTGTCATTATGAGACCATAGTTTAATTATGTACCCATTGCCACTTTTTCTAAGAGCACGTTATGGTACCAAAAGCCCCAAAGGATAGTGCTTTTTTTCGCGTGTTACTTCGTTGTTAAAGAAAATATTCTTTCATTCGGAGGCTACGGGTACAATTACAGTCTCCCAAACTTGATTTGATTAATCGTCTTGTCACGTTTCTACATTGTTTTTCAATGGAATTCAGGGTCTGTTAGCTGTTAAAACTAAGAGTAAAGTTATATAAATTGATTTACTTTTACGTAAGTGAAAGAAAGACAAATACTGTTAAACTTTTGTTAGACAGTGTACATTTAGGTCGTGAAACAATGTCAGTTAAGTCTATATCATCATCAAGACGTCCACTGCTGAACAGAAACCTCCCCTATAGATTTCCGCAAGAGCTGTTATATGCCGTTTGCATCCAACAACTCTCAGTGACTTTTACCAGCTCTTCTATCAATCTCGTTGGCCGTCCTACGCTGCCCTTTCAAGCGCGTGGTCTCCACTCGAGAACAAGTTTGCCCCAGCGGCAATCAGTTCTATGAGCTATATGCCCCGCCCACTGCCACTTAAGCTTGCTTAGCCTTTCAGCTTGTTGGCAGCTAGCCAGTTTAGTCTAGATTTATTTAATTAATTTAAGACAAGTGTCTCTTTGCTATCGATGCATCTGACGACCTTATCGCGGTTATTGTGGTTGGGTGAGCATTGCCCATCTATCGAGGCTGTTTGTGTCTTGTCTAACCGTCGGAGCTAGTCGTTATATTAACACAATGGTACGAGTATCAGAAGCCATAAAGTTTGATAACGCTTACTTTCAAATATTAGGTTTCAGTTCATTTCAGTAAGGGTTGCAAACATCAATTTGCGTGTAAAATAATGGTAGGTAGTATATACAATATACCAGCATTTTTGTTGAATAGAATTTGGAATAGAACTATTAGCCTAATCCCTCTTATTCTGAGAGGAGACCCGTGCCTAGCAGTGGGGCAGTAAATGTGTTAATAATGATGATGAGAATAAGAAATATATTTATTTAAGCGAAAGAAAAAATCGACTGCGGGCAGGATTTGAACCTACACGGCTTCGTCTTATGGTTCAATAGCTACATCAGACGCTATGAATACTAAGCCACCGCGAGCCCTACCCTCCAGGTCGAAATTTGCTTTCACATTTTGCATTCAAGTCTTTAAGGTGACATCTATTGAAAAATAGGAAAAACAAGAAAGTTTTTACTACTGATTTCGTGATTACGAATGAATAAACAGTAATACGAGTATTAGGTACTGCTTATAGGCAAGCTATATTTAATTTTGAACCTCAGACTAAGTCAATATTAAAGTCTATAGGATAAAGATTTTCTTTGGTAACGCATGGTTTAATATTAGATTTATACGTTTGCGAAAGTATTCATGTCTAATGAAACGTAATGTACAAGATGTCAAGTGTTTCCTAGACGAGGAAATTATAGCTATCGCCTTGGAATATGTCTGAAACGCGGTTACAAAACTGTTCTTTATGGTTTCCATGCATCACTTTGCTTTACAGAACTTCCTTTGCTCAGATAAAATAAGGTTGGGTTTCACAATAAAAACATGTGGTCTTTACAAATGTGGCATCACGAGTGGAAACAGGTTAAGTATATGACATACTGGAATTCGAAAAACTAATCAGCTTTTTTTATACCACTAAGGTGGCAAACAAGCAGCGGTTACTGTAGCCTATAGACGCTTGCAACACCAGGGGTAACATTTGCGCATTGCCGACTATGTAAAACGAAACTGGAATAGTTGAGTTGGGTCAAAGTCCCCCCACTTCAACGATTCCTCGCCGAGCACTGGCAACCTTACTCACCGTTCAGTTCCGCGGTTCCATTAGCAATTTGTCGGGTTGAATGAACAAATGTATGGAACAGGTGATATTTTTCGGCTATTTCAGGATTGGTCCTGTAGTAAACGTCATTCATAATGATGGCACCTTTAATATTTTTACGGTACCTATGTAAAAAATAAGGGTGTATTTATTTTTTTATTCGTATGGAAATCCTCATGGATTTTCCTCATGGACCTGGGGAGGTGGCAGGGTATGTTGGACTCCTACAACGTATTAATATAATAAATACTTATGTTAGTTTGCCTGTGTGATAATTCCATTCAAACTTTGTTAAGAGACTATCTCAAAACAGAACATAAGGTAGGTAGGTAGACCGAGAGGATTTGAAACAAAGGTGAGTTGAAACAGTACCGATTTCTCGGAACTTAAAACCGTTTTGGAGTTAGCAATGTCGCTTTTGAACCACTTCCTCTCGCCCGCTGACGTGTCAGTTCGCGTCGGTGGCGTAAGTAGCACGATTGTGGAGTTCGGCGTGCCATGTGACAAAAATCGTGAAAATTACTTTTCACGATTTTTGTCATTATCATTCATTCACATCATTATATTATTAACGTTATTTTACGATGCCTATATTTTGATAAGGGTTTTGTATTTTGGTTTAAGTTTATATTATGTTTCGAAAGCTCACTAACTAAAGATGTATTATATATATTTGGCACAATTGATTTCTGCGTATTTGCTTCTTGATTGTGGATGAAATAAAAATTGGGAGGTTTTTCCGTACTGAGGAGATTTGAAACAGGCTGTTTCAACTCTCCTCGTTTTCAATTTTATACCAGACAGCAGTTAATAAATAACGGGCACAAAAAAATTTTGTCTCTCATGTATAGGCCAAACTAAAAGAAGCATAGGGATCCGCGTAAAAGAACACATCGCCGATGTCAAACACCGCCGTTCCAAGAAGTCAGCAGTTTGTGAACATACTCTTGACAAGGCCCAGCATTATATCAGATTTGATAAACCACAAATACTTGCGAAGGTAAGTCGATACCCACCCAGGATGATTCGTGATGCTATTGAAATTAAAAAACATCCAAATTTCAATAGAGAAGATGGCTGGGTCTTACCACCTGCTTGGAATCCTGTTATAGATTCTATTAAACCAAAATCCAGGCCTACAACTGCAAGACCAAAGGATACTGTGAGCTCGTTCTGCGTGAATCGGATTGCCAATAATTAACAACTAAAACATGATCATTGAATATTGTTACTTTAAAAGAGACCATGATTCTCCGAGTTTGTTTCGACGTTTTTTCTCAGAGGTCGTCAGCTAGGAAATGCCGGCTCCATCTAGTTTTAATTAATAATTAGTAATAAATTTCATTGATCATGTAACAATAAAAAATTTAGGGTAGCTGTCAGTAATTATATCATCAAGACCACCTCAGTCATCAACCACCAGCCCACCACCTCAGTCTACCCGTGACCATGGACGCTGTAAAGGGTCCGAAACGTCGGGATTAATAATATCAATATACGCGATAAAATCCGTAAAAAGTAGTTTTATTTCAGAGTCAATTTATGTAGATAACTAGGTAGGGCGCTCGACAGTTCAGTACTTTCCATATCGTAAGAGATTGTTCTACAAACTGCACCGAGATTAATGGAATTTTTAATTCTGTGTGCTCACTGATTCAATGAGACTTATTGGAAATCACATAGCGTAGTGATAGAAGTTTTTTTTCCACTACTACAGCTACGTATTAATTATTGTAATAGATACAATGTCTTAAGGTTTTGTTTACTTAAAGCTACATTAATTATTTTCAAGATCATTTGTATTGAAGGATCTCAGAATTAGTTTAAGTTTTTTTTGTTGTTTGAAAATTGTTTTGTAAAACATGTGACGTGTACGTTACAGAATGTACGTTACAACAATTCAACATAATACAAGACAAAAGTATCCAATGGTCTAATTGAAATAAAACATTTATCTTTTGATTTTGAATTACTATTAATGACGAAACGGCTGAATCTCCAATTCGGCAATACGCTGAATCTTTCACAAGACTGATGTCGTACGTCACTTTAGTACTTAATTAATATCCAGCTCGAACTTTAGCAGGTACTCGCATGAATATGAGCACAGAACTTAGTCGACGTAAGATAACTTAGGACGAACTCGTTGACGATCTGCTTTATGCTCCGAGAGTTCTGTTCCACGCGAGCGAACGCGACGTTTACATAAACGCCAAGTGCTTGTTACTGGAAAATTTCATTTGATTAATCGAATTAAGCGTAATAGGAAACTTGACAGACGAATGGACAATGTCCGGTAATTTAAAATGTTGAGTTATACCGGCTTTCCGGGTAACGCGCGTGTTGTGTAGATTAATGCTAAATGTACTGGTTTCTGACTCTTACGCTACATTTTATATTATCAATAAAATGTAATGAGGTCATTTTATAGTAGGTAGGTAATCGTCATAACTACCGTACCGTCAAATCTTGTTATAATAACAACATTCTTTCAGTAAATTCCTTTCAAGTATCGTGTGAGAGTAGATACTAAATATTAATAGCATTTAAGAAGGTACAACCAAAAAGTGCTAGTTCAAGTTAGGTAACAAGGTCTACACATTTTCACTTGAAAGACCAATGTGAGTTTCAGCCCTTGTGAAAGTTTTAGTAACTAGGAGTACAGAACTTTCTAGATCACGCGTTGGTAAGTAGCAAGATGGCGATTCGCAGTTTATTAATATCCCTATTTCTTTATTAATATCAAAATAAAATAGTACATGACTGCAAAGAAAAGTGCCAATACTGAATGTTTGTAGGTACCGTACAGTCAGTGCCGGATCTATGGGGGGGGCAAGCCGGGACCGCCGGTGGCATATTCGAACTTCTTGTCAGACGAATACACGTCTTATCATTCATCATCAACGCAACTTTGACCACTGAGACAGATATTCAGTAAGTACCTTTTTTTTTTGTTGACGGGGCTGGCAATGCTTTATGCACTACCCTCGGACTCCGCTCTGAAAAGAGCGATCTACCGACTAAAACCAACCTCGGCGTTTCACGTCACCACTTTAGTGCCGGGACTACGGGAGTGCTGTAGCAATCGTCCGCAGAGATGTTCAGTACCTACCTTACTTTAAGCACATGCATATTTTTCGCGGGGCGCGTAGGTATAGGTCAACCTATATGTTATAAAACATATTATGCATGCAGGGGCGACATTTTTAAGGTTTTGCCTCGCCTCGACAAAAAACCTAGATTCGGCGACGTACAGGTGTACAGGTACAACCATATTTATTTTCAAATGTATGTACATACAATACCTACTCCTACGTATCGTTAGATCAAAGAAATATTTCTTTACCGGCTCTAGAGAGGTGAAAACCTACAAATAATATTAACGAACCGTGAATTCTTAGACATCCTAGAGAAAACGGGCGACTCTGATTCCCTGAGGCTAAGAAAGAGATTCCACGCTGTTTATCTTCACCTTGCTGGATATAAAAAAGGAGGTTTTATATGTATTTAAAATAGTATAAAAATAATTTGCGGAAGTTTTCTGTATCAATACAGAATCATAAACATTTGTTTATTATTAATATCGGACGAGTACATTATTATACAAAGTTTTAGCGTAGTAAGTAAAGCCTGGATACAGTTAATAAACACTACTTTTGAACGGCTAATATTAAACCCACCTTTACCAACCTATGTTCGTATCGTAGTCCCATATAATATTCAGCACATTGTGAAATGTAGCTAGGTATTATGGAGTTATTATTAAAATAGAAGTATGTACACTTCTTTTATATTGCACAATATTACACATTGCAGTCTGAAAAGACTAGGTAGAGTCTTAGAAGGTATTATTTTATGAAATAGGCTGTAACTTTCTAGTACATCACAATGTTTTTCGCTGGAGTGAATAACAAATGTATTGTTTGATGTTTTTTATGGTCAACAGTCAACACTAATGAACTACTTTTTGACAATTCATATTCTTTATATTAACTTAACGCACGTATATCTAAAGGCAGGGGTCAGAAGAAAACATTGACTTGGGTTTGTTTAGGTCCGTAATTTATAGAGGACTTATGGACTTCACGCACACAAGACACATGGTTCGCCCACAGCCCAAAATGTCAGGGTCACCCCGAATTATTCCTTACATTAATTTTAGTAGACTGCTTGCGAGGGTGTTCCCGATATTCTCAATTTGCATAGCCCTTGTCAATCGAGAAATAAGAAAGCCGTCATAGGTAATATGAGGATTACCTACATATTTTAAAATACCTATATAATTTAATTCGAGACATCAGATTTTTTACCGTGAAGTGGGAAGGCTGCTAAGGGTATAAAACTTCCTCTACCCACGTTGTTTGTAGTATTCCACTTGATGGTAGTATCTAATGATCAGCCTAGCTTGTTACCACTTTCACAATTAAAACATTTTCTTTTTCATTTCATTTTTTTTTGTGGTGGCAAGATTTGCTTTCAAGCGACTTCGAGTTTGATTCCAAGATGGAGAAGCATACATACTCTTATCTCGTAATTTAAAAAAGGTTTACCTACACAGTTTGATTGGCAGTGTTCTATAGAATTTGACAATTTTAATTAGGTTTACCCTTTTCGGATGACCAACGTAACGGGCTTTTTTTTTCAATTTATGCTAAATTAAACCAACCTATTTTTTTTAAATAAACAATCTCATTTGAAAATCGTTTCTCGTGATCTTGGTGTAATTTTTTATATATAAATAAATATAAAAACGTTTAAAAAGGTATATTTAATACCAATTTATTGCGTAACCTGACACTCTTGGTATTTTCACCGAGGTTTTTTACGGTACTTACCTACTTTTTTAATGATTCTAAATAAGAATTTAATGTAAACAAATATTTTGAATTACTAAAAACAAATGAAAATCAAATTATTTATTATTTAAATGCCAACCCGACATCATTTTGTAAACAAATCCGAGGAATTCAATGACGGACAGGTTTGTAAATAGGCATTCATATCTGCTGCATCACCCTGCCATTAGCCACATTAGAGGAGCGAGTTAATCGGGAGTAATCGGGATTATTTCGGAAATATTCGGGAGTGTTCGGGATCTGAATCATCTATCACTGTAGACAGTTATCGGGGCGATTACACAACTCGTATCTACTTGATAACGAACCAAATTATTTGATGACAGATGTTTTTTCGACGGTTGTATGGGTATTTCTGTTACATAGAAATGAATCTATGGGTAAAAGAAGTGAAAGAAACTAGAAAATGCCTCAGTTTAATTGAATAAAATTTCAGACATGTCGTAATCGTGCACGAGAAAAGAAATTTGCCTTTATGAATATTCTGTTCATACATTATATCTACTCACAAACAAATAATAGAAATCCATAGAGATGGAAGCTAAGAAGCCAGTAGAAAACACGAGGAAGAACAACGAACCGCAAACGTATTCACCAACTGTCCGTAAACATTGCAAAATAACAAAGCTTTTCACGATTCAGTTTGATTTAACAAAAGAACTAAACTGAATTTTCAAGTTATTCCGGAAGTCGAGTCCGTTTACCTATGTATTTGTGTATGTTCCACAATGTACCCGACAAAAGCGACTCCGTTTATTTCTGGTTTAGTTTTTGGATGAATATCATCAATCCATATACCGTCCCACTGCTGGGCATGGGTCTCCTCTGAAATTGTAAGGGATTATGCTATAGTCTACCACGCTAACCTATTGCGGTTAGACTTCAACCACCAGCGAGGAAAATCTTTAAGAGTGGTTTTGCACTACGTCCTATCCGAATCCGGTCAGAATCCGTGAAAATATGGTATTATTCACTAAATCGAGTTTCCGTCATCTGATTTCTCTACGTCATCCGTGAATATCTCTCTCTCTCTCTCTGTATTTTCTCAGATTTGGTTCAGATTCGGATCAAACGTAGTGCGAAACCGGTCTAAGCATGTCGGTTTCCACGGGATGTTTTCTTTTACCGTTAGCGAGTGAAAATTAATTATTAATACGCACATAATTTTGAATAGTTAGAGGTGCGTGCCTAGGTTTGGAACTCCGGACCTTTGATTTAGCAGTGCAATGGTCATATAACTAGGCTTTAATTACTTTAGTTTTTGGATGTGCATGATAGAAATTGCGAAACTATTATTCAGCATCACGGTTATACCACGGCACGCGGCAGTATCTTCATGAGCCTGGCACGTCAGCTAACATTCAGTTGAATAAGATCATTCTTTGCAATGAACGTTGCCCTATACAAGGATCCGTTATCGTTTCGTAGTGAGTTTACAAATAAATATAAATAAAAACAAACACCCAGATCCGGAATAAATAGACAGTAGAACTTGCAAATATTTGTTTCGTGTGGGAATCGAACGAATCCACGACAGCCAAACGATGGTTTGATTATTTCTCATTTTTTTGCGTCTCACTTTTGGCTAAAGGCTTCCCCTAACTCAGTGATTTGTGAGAGACCAGACGACGAGATGATTTCAGCTTTTTGCCAACATTGTATGAAGAAGCCTAGGATAGAAAATCCTCCTTAATATTGTTTTTAATCCGAGTTATGCAACCAAGATTCATTACCATCTTTTACTTTATCTTGATTTTATTTAGGTTTAAAGTAAAATGAACGCTATCTCGCAAAAGAAACGACCCCTTTTATGAAGATCTCGTACATAAGTTCCTGTTATTACTCAATAATGAGGGTATAAAGAAAGGAAAACATGGAAAAGGTGTCATTAACATAATACATTAAGTAAATTTACTCTGTGTGGCTGAAATGTGGCGTATCATCCATTTAGACAGCTTTGCCAGCCGTTTGGAGTAGGCTTTCAAATTATTATTATAATATTTTCTCCATAACATTTTATTTTTTTCGTCTACAATACCGCAGTACCTGAAGACAAACGTCTTTAACCAGTGATGACATACGGCACAAAGACGTGGTCGCTCATTATGGGTCTAGTAAAGGAGCTAAAAGTCACTCAGCGAGCTATGGAGAAAGCTATGCTTGGTATTTCTCTACGTGACCAAGAGAAGAACGAAAGTTGCTGACATAGCTGAAAGGCTTAGGAAGCTTAAGTGGCAATGGGTGGGGCACATAGCTCGTAGAACTGATGGCCGCCTGGGGCAAAAAGGTTCTCGAGTGGAGACCACGCATCGGAAAGCGCAGCCTGGGTCGGCTACCAACGAGATGGACGGACGACCTGGTAAAGGTCGCTGGAAGTCGTTGGATGCAGACGTGTGTGGGCGGTCTATGGGGGAGGCCTTTGTTCAGCAGTGGACCTCCTGTGGCTGATATGATGATGATGATGATGAACATTTTATTTACTTATTACGGAAATATTTTTTATTCTGGTAAGATGACAAACAAGCACACGGGTTTCCTGGTGGCAAGCACCAACCGTAGCCTAAAGACGCCAACAATACCAGTGGTATCATTCGCACGTTGTTATCTTGAGACCTCAAATTGTCAAGTCTCATATGCCCAGTAATTACTGGCTACATTACCTACAAAATTGGCACAATAATGTTACCACAATATTTGGATTGTATAAGCTGCAGTGTAGTGATGAACGAACGAACTCTGCTCAATGAGTAAAACTGACTTCACATGTTGTCATATCATTTATATTGGAGAACGGTGATGATTTTTATCAATATAAAGTGAAACCACAGGAATTGTTAAATGTCTGTAGTTCCATAGTCAATAAAAACAATCCAAAATGTAATAAAAGTAATTATTAACAGTTTTATATGGCTATTGGCTTGTAAAATGAAAAATTCACATACAAAGCAACTAAGTATTCTACATATTTGTACGTTTTCAATTGACGAAACCGTGTCTAACAATAACGTTGACGTAATTATGTCAACCTCGACTCCCTTTGACTTCAAACATATTGTGATTTTTCAGGTTGATTGTTCTGAATATCGACGTTGCTGTCTATTGTATCGGTCACAAAACATAATAATTAATCTTTCCTACTAATATTATAAATGTGAAAGTTTGTGAGAATGGATCGATGTTTGTTACTCTATCACACTAAAACTATTGAATGGATTTTGATGAAACTTTACAGTATTATTATACATACATCAGAATAACATATAGGCTATAATTTATCACGATTTTGAGTTAGTTAGCCAAATTATAACGATAATTAAGAATAACTTTTCCACGTGGACGAAGTCGCGGGCAGAAGCTAGTATCTAATATACATAATAATAAATAATAATTGTTTTTTATTTTATATGTTACGATGAAATATTTAAAAATAAAAAAAATATGTATAAGTATAAATAAAGGCAATAATAATTATGAGATTCTATGAGCTGAGATTATATTGACACTAATACAGCTATTTAAGTATATATATATTGTAAAGATTTAAGAATATAACAAGGCTTAGTTTACATTCAACCCCTTAAGTGTCTACTACACACTGTTAAAGATGAAACAAAAAACTATTTGCAGTATCTAAAAAAAGATATAACTGAGTGAGTAGTTTAGTTTTTTTCAAAAATACGTGAGAGAAATAATATTAGTAGTAACATTGTTGCAACATTCGATTCGCAACAGATTTAGACATCATTTACTTATCTCTGAAAACGAGAGCGCACACTGGTTATCGATTTTCGTGAAAATATAATGAGTTCACGCGCGTTAGTAATGCGAAAAACCATATTCGGAAAATGTTTAGTAAGTTACAATAAAAAAATTTAGAGACTTCGGTCTATAAATACAAAAAAGCTTGTTCCAACACGATTTAGTCTAAACAGCCAAACTTGTAGGTCTAAACAACTGTCTGCTATTTCAATTGTTTCAGATTTGTAAAATGGTCAACACTCAAAGACGAAAAACTGATTTTGATATTTTGTTGAACTATCTTATTTATGATTTCTGACGGACCTTTCAATACCATAGATGGTTTAAAAATAAAACATAATTATTTATAGTTATTAAATATAGTTACATTCTATCGTACGTAGTGACGCATGTATATATACATGCGTCACTACGTACGATATATGCTGCAAATGAACAAATCGTTTTATACATCAGTAAATCAGTATAGAAAAATCTTTGCATCCACTCAAATAATCCTTTTGAAAAGAAGCCAATGACTTTTATGTTGTGGGTTAATACATCTAAAATTCTACAACTAATTAAATTGATAATCGACAGAGTATAGTTTGTCAATATTTATTGATGCACCGTCAGTGCCCAGGGCCGCAACGGCTATCAATTTTAGTGAATAGCGGCGTAATTACTATGCTTGACAGGCGGTTTTGATCGCAATTCAGTGTATAATTGATTACAAATTTAGTATCACTTAGCATTATGAGCTGCTACGTATATCTACGTATTGGTATCTGTCTAAAACGACAGTATGTAGGTAGTAGTAGGTAGGTAATTGTAAATACGGATTAATTATAGTCTAGTCAGACTGTAAACAGATGAAATATTGTTTGACAGATTTTTATAACAAGAAGTCAAATAGTAACACATTTAAAAAACAGTTCAAGGAATTCCTAATTCAAAAAGCATAATTGAATTTTTTATTACATTCTTTTTTTGATACGTCCGCATTCATACATCTGAATAAATCTACAAAACTGATTCAGTTAAACATTGCTTGAAAAATAACTCTAGAAGCGTTCTTTTTAGGTTTCAAATTTGCGTAAACTGATCTAAAATTTTACTACTAGACATGGATATAGGTAAACATGGTTAATATCCTTATATAATCTCTATAAGGGAAAGTTCACAGCACAAAATGAAGGTATAGAGGCCAGCACATCAAGCTACCAAAATCTGTCAAATTGCTTTGAAATATTTTTAACTTTAGTACAAAACAATAAGGTTCATATTCAATTGGGAAAATTTGTCAGTTATGGATAGGTTGACCTACTGGCGTCTATACATTAGTGAACTGCGGGTATTAAACACTTTTAACCCAGCGCGCGGGGTAATACTATGGTAGTTATAATAAGCCGATCGCCGCAGAAGTCGTTGCGCACTCTCTTAACATAATCCTTTACTTATTTACACCTGCGAGAAGCGAGGGTGTGGCTTCCTTCCATACCAAGAACTTACAAAATTAAAGAGTGGCTCGAGCTTATATAGGTTTTGTCGACAAAACGGATATTATAGAACTTTCAAATTCTTTTCTGTATGCAAATATTTTTCAGTAGAAACATTTCTACTGAAAAATAGTATGACAGATGTAATAGTCAGACAGACAGTGTAACTTTCGCATGTATACCTTAAAAACATACCATCACGCCTATTATTCCCTGAAGGGTTAGGCAAAGGTGTACCAATAATGTACACCTACAGTTTGCCTGTATGTTTAGGTCTCATATAATAGGGAGCGAGCCTATTGCCATATACCGGGTACACATTCAAACTCCGAGCAGCTACTGAGAATTTCATAGAAGATTCCAATAACACTGCTCGACCTGGTAATCGAACCTAGGACTTTTAGCGTAGCTGTAGCGCTACGGACCAGTAGACTAACGAAGCAGTTAATAAATATTAATATACACCGTGTTTTTATCGTCTTATAGCTGAAAGGATTTTTTTATTATTTTGCAGTATTTCAATATTATTTCTACTAAATAATAGAAAAAAAACCTTTGAAAAAGTTCAGGTCTCTCTACAAAATGTAGGATGTAGCTGTATTTTTTTCACTTCATGGTTGATCCATACAATAAATTGTTGATCATGATGAGTAGAAGTATATCCTTTCGGCTGTAAGACGACAAAAAAAAAACACGGTATATAAATGCGAAAGTTACTCTGTCTGTCTAAATTTCTAAATATTAATTTATAAATGCGAAAGTAATTATCGGTCTGTCTGTTACGCTTTCACGACTAAACCACTGCAAAGATTTTGATGAAATCTAGTTCAGAGATAGATTAGATCTTGGAGATGGACACAGGCTACCTTTTGTCTCAAAAAGAAGACAGAGTGAACAATACCTACTTAAAGGTAGTGGACATAGAAGATGTACAATACACCAGCAGGTCAAGCTGTAGAACTGTCAAATTTTCCTAATTGAATATGAACCTTATAATTTTTATATTAAGGTTGAAAATCAATCAAAGAATTTTGTCAGATTGTGGTAGCTTGATGTGCTGACTTCTGTACAAAAACTGGTTTTGTTGAGAAAATACTTTTTACAACATTATTTTTTGTAAGCAAATACTTTACAACAGAAATGTATAAAAAGGAATAATGACGACATTAGACGGAAAGTGGGAAACACTCAGAGATACGGGTCGACGACATTAGATATAGGCGCAGATAGAGGAGTGTCGTGAACACAGATAATAATTATGTATGAGGCGGAAAAGTAATGGTAGTATGGTAATGGAGCGATTTGAATTGCAGTGATGTTAGTCCGAGGAAAAAGGAAGTCTACATATTAAAAAATGAACCATAAAATGTGGGTCAACATTATCATCGTTTCTTATTAATATTTTATGATGGCAAACAAGCATAGGTATATGTATATTTACAAAACTAAGTACTTATATACATAGTATTATCCACTGTCTAAGTACCCATTGTACAAACCAAGCTCAAGCGGAGCAGTGCTCCTAGAAGCGTCTATAGGCTACGGTAACAACTTACCACCAGGTGGGCCGTATACTTGTTTGCCACCTTACTGGTATAAAAAAAGCTCTATTTAGTCTGGGACTTGATGGAGTTGTGTAAAATTTGCCAAATATTTATTTATTTAGATATTTATCATCATTAATTTACTATTCTACTGTAGATCTAATGCGGTTGGAATACATACTTATGTCATTGTGAAAATGGCATTAAAAGCAAAAAAGTCACTATTATCCACCGCAACATTTCGGTCCCAACGTCGGTAATAATAATATCAATATAATATGTAAAAAGTAGTTATTTCAATAATTTTTATTTCAATGTATCCTAATATTCGCGTAGTGTCATAAATTAAAAGTTTTGATGTTATGATTTGACGATATTCTCAAAATCTGGCTATGTTCAGTGAGTTTCATTGCTAACACACAAATCACAAAAGTTGACACAATTTCCCCCAAGGTATCATATTTTCCAGGAAGCAGAATAAAGCCATCAGCATACAACACAATGCAATCAGAACTGAGCACGAATAATAAATACACGCCTCAAAATTGTTTGAAAATTACGTATGATATTTTAGAACGAACTCATTCCGCTAAAAAAATCAAGCACTGGTTGCTCTACCTTAGTATTGAGTCGACCGTGCGGCGAGGTCGCGAGCCGAAGAACCTCTTGAGTCCGGAACTACATGGATAAGCCCAGAAGGCTTACGTAAGTAAAACAGTATACAAGGTTTAACTTAATATTTGAAAGAAACACAAACGTCGCCGTCTGTTTTTATTTGCTTTGCAAAGGTGTTATTTGGGAAGGTATCTCAGGAAAAGGAGTTAGATTTATGCTTTACGTTGAAATTCTGAATGTTATGCATCGGCACTTTACTGGTTCCACTATGTTTTTTGATGAGCATGGGCTCCCTTGCTGATTGAGAGGTATCAGGGTCGTAGTCAACTACGAATGTGTATCTAATCCAGGTTAGCTGACTTCACATACCATCAAGGTCCTCTTAGATGTGCAGGTTTCATGATGTTTTCCTTCACCGTTTTAGTAAGGTGTAATAGTTTAAGAACTTATTTCTCATAATCAATGTCCGCACATGAAAGTGGAACGCGCCCTGGATTCGATCTTGGTCCACCGAGTACTATAGACAAGCACTTTAAAAACAAGGCTGTCGTTGTTTTTCCTTCTATCGTCTAAGACGACAGAAATTATGCTCTTAAGTATAAATTTTAGACAATGAGAATTGTAGACGCAAGGACAAGTTGTATAAATGTCGCAGCTGTAGGCAGTCTATTTTCTTTAGTAGGCTACATTTCTTTCGCCTCCCAAGAGACGGCTGTACAATTCGCATGTGTACTCTAAGCTTATAACGGCTTTAATGTTCGTCGTAAGAATATTTTACAATTCAAACAAATTTGTATCGTTTTATTTATTTATTTTACTTTCTTTGTTGAATGTAACTGATACCAAAATTTTCCAATTCGCTTGAAAGCCTGTTAAGTTAAAAATTATGAAGTTCTGTAATGAACAGTCTGTATATTTGTATGCTTTCTATATTTTATGGGGATTCGTCGTACTTGTGGAGAGTGGGATCAGTTGGATCAAATCAGAGTCCCAGGGCGAGAATAGCGTAGACAAGGAATGGCTAGTGCGCACTTTAACTCAAGGCTTGGGTATACCGAACTAGTACCAGTCCAATATACCTCATCAGGCAATGAGAGGTTTCGTATTTAGAGAACAATTATTTCGTATTTAGAGAATAAAGAGGAACACTTGTGTATCCAAGCAAATAAAAAAACACATCCTAACGAACCCGGCATCCTAACGGCATGGCTTGTTAAATAAAAAACTAAAGCTATTGATAGGCTCTTAAGTGTCTAAGTATTTGTTTCCAAGATGAAAATCGTATCTGCTAACGTTTAAATAATTTAATTAATTTAACAAATTAACTGTTCTCGTTTCGTTCTTCGATCGATTTAATTTAAACGTTTAGAGAGCTCACTGTTTCCAGTTTAGAGAAATGATAATTTTAGTTATTTAATTAATGCGTTTATATTCATTATCAACCTATTTACGGCAACGGTCTCCTTTGAGAATGAGAAGGATTAGGCTATAGGCTTATCACGCTGGTCAAATGCGGGTTTTCTCAGGCATGCAGGTTTTCTCACGATGTTATCCTTCACCGTTGAAGCGAGAGATAATTAATTAATTTATTAACATGCATATAATATCGAATAGTCAGAGGTGTGCGGATTTTTCGGTCTTGGATTCGAAAACAAAATATTATTGTATTCGTAGAATACCTTTCAATTCAGTTGTTCATTTTGCTTTAATTTTCAGCCGTAATTGACTGAAGCGTGCAAATATTATACGTACTTCGAATATTATTCTAAGTAAGTATATACTCACCCATTTGTTTGAAATTAAGTTAAAGTCTAAACAACGTTTTCTACTTTACCAGGAGGGTTAGGATCTTATTAAAGTTATCATAATACGCTTCATTACTAGAGTTTCTTACTACGGTTCGCATACTGAATGAGATATAAAACTGAAGGTTTAAAATATCAATTTAAAATTATCTTTTTGTATTTTTTGGCATTTTCCATGCTAAGATTTTAAAGTTATTTAGTAAACGAAAAATTCCACCATGGGCAGGATTCGAATCAACGTCTTCTGGTTAGGTACATTAAACTGTAAAGTAAGTCATGTCGGTTGAGAAGCAAAAACTTGCTTTTCAATAGGTGTTACTGACGTCACCATAAAGACGTAAATTCAGAATGTGAAGGCAAAATTCGACAAGGCGGGTAGAAGTCGCGGTAGCTTAGTTATCATAGTGTCTGGTGTACCTAACCAGAAGACGCAGGTTCGAATTCTGCCCGCGGTCGAATTTTTCCTTTGCTAAATAATTTTAATATCAATACGTGGGACACTCAGAAAGTTTTGAAAAACTAAAAAAGTAACTTCTATGAAAAAAATATTTTTATTAAATCTTTTAAAGAACTCTCCACCAGCCTCTATACGAAGTTTCAGGCGTCTGAACCAATTTTCTAAACATTTTTTTCAGTCCTTCGCAGACACCTCTGCCACGGCCTTCTCAAACGCTGCTAGCGCGTCTTCCGGCGATGAAAACTGTATCCCTTTGAGCTGATTTTTAATTTTAGGGAATAAAAAAAAGTCACACGGAGCCAAATCAGGACTGTAAGGAGGGTGTTCCAAGACTCTGACTGGTGTGGAGTCCAGGAAGTCCCTCGTTTTGATCGCAGAGAGTGCGGGCGCGTTGTCGTGGTGAAGAAGGACCCCGCGGAGCCCGGTGTTCGGTCGCTTGTTGCTCATTGCAGAAAAAACTTCTGGCAGGCATTTTGTGCTCTACCATTCGGCGTTGATGCTGTTTTGGTCTCGAAGTAGAATAAAATTGAAATTAGGTACCCCATCAAAGTGAAGAAACTAGCGAACAAAATTTTTCCTGCGCTCCTCGATCGCTTCACTTTCGTAGGCGTTGGTTCATTTTGAAACAGCCAAACAGTCGACTAACGCTTTGTTTCTGGATCGTATTGATAAATCCAAGATTCGTCACCTGTCACAATGTTGTAAACGCACCGTGACGAGCCTGTATCAAATTTTTGTATCATATCACGGCACCAATCCACACGGGCCTGCTTCTGAACTTCGGTGAGGTTGTGCGGTACCCAGCGGGAAACTATCCTCCTTACGCGAAGGTGCTTGTGCAAAATCTTGTAAACGCTTCCTGAACCAATCAGCAGAGTATTTTTTTTTATTTATTTAGCCGTCGTAGGACGACCACTCCTTTGTTCATCCGCCAAAGTAAGACGACCGCGTTTGAACTCGCTATACCATATTGAAGGTCCTTCATCCATAAAAGAAATTCGAAGTCGATCAAATGACTCATCAGGTTTTAAGCCACATTTGAAATCATAAAAAAACATTGCACGAAAATGTTCTCGATGCAGATCCATTTTTTTATGAGACAAGAAAATTTGAATTGGCTCTCAAAAAAATGCGGGGGAAATTTGAAAATCGAACAGTGGTATTTTTACTTTTAAATAATCGAAGTTTTCAAAATAATTACAAGTGGCCATAGTGTCTTATACTATACATAAAAACTTTTTGTCGCAAAACTTTCTGAGTGACCTGGTATAATTTTAATTTAAGAAGAGCTTACAACAATGACGTAAGTTAATTATTTTTGATGATGATGATACGCTAGAGGTTTGATTCCCAGTTTGAGCAGTGTTGTTGGGTTTTCTATGAAATTCTCAGTAGCAGCTCGAAGTTTGGATTTGTGCCCGTCTAATGGCAATAGGTTCGCCCCCTATTATGGGACTTAAACATACCGGCGAACTGTGGGTGGACATTGGTACACCTCTACTTAACCATTTCGGAAATACGATGGTATGTACTTACAGATACCAGCAGGTCAAGCTATCAAAAACTCAACTCAAGTAAATATTTCAATGACAGTAGGCATACTTGCTTTTATTGCTCACTAGGGCCAGGCCCAGCTTCGCACAGGTGTAATGTACGAATAACATGCATGTATTATACATATAAACCTTACGGAAGAAATTATCTAAATGTTAGTGAAAACCGCATGAAAATCCGTTGCGCAGTTTAAAAGATCTCAGCATACAGAGGGACAGACTGCGGGAAGCGATTTCGTTATACTATACTACATAATGTACATACATACGTACCATCACGCCTGTATTTCGCTGGTATGTTTTAGGTCCCATGTAATAGGGGGCGAGGCTATTACCATTTACCGGGCACAACTCCAGACTCCGAGCTGCTACTGAGAATTTCATAGAATAACCCAATAACACTTTGCTCAACCAGGGGATCGAACCCAGGACCTCTAGCGTAGCAGTCGCGCTTAGGATCACTAGACTAATGAGGCAGTCGGACTACATAATGTATAATAATTATTTTTGAAAAGTGTCATTTAAAACTTTATTAGGCTTAAAGGAGTTTCTTAACTCAAAAAACGCTGTCGTTTATATTAGACAACTATGTAAACATGATTTAAACTAAAACATACGTGTGATGTTTTATAGCTCCTAAAATAAATCTGTCTAATCATATAATCTAATAAAATAAATCTGTCAATCTCCTAATATAAATTATAACGCTTATTAAATAACGTACAAAAAGCATTCCGCAAAAAGTACCAATTCATATTTTAGCACTTACCTACTTTTCTTTTTTTTAGCGCTCTTACCTATAAATAATGATAGGCCTGTACTCTTCCACGTATGCTCTGTGACGTCAATGATCATTTACGATGATATTTGTTTCTACAGGCATATCCAGCGCCTCTATAGCATGAACCAGACTGTCAATGTCAGTGCAAATATCATTAAAAGGATTATAAAATTGATTTCATCTCAACGTTTGCTTTGAAGTAGTATCTGTATTTTTAATGTCTATTGATTAGTTATTTTTTATTATATTTTGCTTTAAAATATTTTCAAAGATTTAAATTTTTGTTAAAGACATTTGCGTTCTCAACTAAATCACAAGATCTCAAAATGCAGGTTCGAATACTGCCGGATACTTATTGATTTTTTCTCTTGCTAAAATATATATCTTTCTCTCTATCTTTCATTGAATAAGTAATAAAAAAAACTAAAAGGCTCACAAACACGGGGTTTACACACTGCACTATACACAACTGAGCTTGCAATAATTATGTAATGATTACGATGTACTTAACCATCCACTGAGAAGTTTCTACTTGTAGGGATACTGCCGACGCATTAGTACAGGCGCACGATCACGATTTTGTTAGCTGGTGGCTTAGCGCGGCGCAGCAGACGTCTCTCCGAGTCTACAGTCGGTTAAAAAAAAGTTATTGGTATATAAATTATGTGTACATATGTAGTTTATCTGGTATCAGTAAATTATATTATTATCAACTGGAGTATTCCTCTTCCGACACCAATTTTTTGAGCACCTAAGCTATTCGACTTACAGCACCTCACACTTTCATTATAATACCCCACATAGGTACGTACTATTTCTCGTGATATTCATTATCTTGATTACCGACCTTAAAAACATACACATGGATGTGAAATGGTTGAGAATGTAATGGCAGGGGAAACTATATCAGATATAGTAGTAAGATAGGAAATACCAGAGGGTCCTCATACCGAGGGTCTTCTTGAGGGTCCTCTCGAAAATCCCTAATGGACACTGCGGAGATAACGGAGGCTCAAATTGCGAGCTCATTTCCTCATTGAAACCGGCGGAACCAGCGCCTAGACATTTATAAAGGCTGGAATAAATTACAAGATCGGTAATCAAGATCAAATGACTACATACCATCAAAGATATTAGATTCTTGAACCATCAAAAGTCAAAAGTTTCTATTGGAAACTCATCGATCATCGTAATGTTGCAAAATCATTGTTTTAAACTTCGCTATTCGAGCTTCATTGAAGGAAACTTTTGTTTTGGTTGCGATAAATCAACAGAACTATACCGCTGCTTATACACAATTTGTAACAATATTTGGGAGACTAATAATAGCTGGCAATATCCGTCTCTATAAAGCTTTTGTTGATCAATAGGCTGAGGCATAAACGTAATGCTAAAATATGTTACTGAAAATATATATTTTTGTCCTAGTTTCTATTCACAGGACTTGTAAACGCTTTAGTGAAACGGGAACTAGGCCTGTTTTTATGAAAAAGAATAAAATATATTTATTTTCAAAATTAACTTTTGGATCGCAAGAGGTTTCTAGCCACATATATGTATATGGGTATAAAGTGTTAAAAAATGTAGGTATTCTAAGAATTTTAAAGAGTTGTTTGGAACGATAATAAAAAAATGACATAGTGAAATCATAAACAACTTTACTATCCTTTCAGTCGCATGCTATGCGCAAAAGCACACCACACCTTGGATCCCACATGGAGCGAAGCGACAGCGTGGTCGACCCAGACGGAGGTGACGCGACGAGCTCGACTATCGACGAGTGAGATTGGGCACTACTAAAAGAGCAGACAGAATTACCTGGAAAGAGGGAAGCCTTTGCCAAGCAGTGGAACGAACGGGGCTCGGAACAAAATAATCTTTCCAGTTTCCAAAGATACAGCAATCGTTTTCTTTACGCATGAATTGTTATAAACATTTGTTCCCTACGGGGATGGAACCCGTTACCTGTGGCGCAGCATCCGATAGCTCAGCCACTAATTTGAGTTCCACTTTGAGACATTTCTTTCGTGTTAGTAAACCTACGCATTTTGGTATTACGTATTTTTGTCCTAACTTAAAAGAAAAAGGAGAAGATAGAATTTATAGGCAACATTATATTGCATCTAATTATGTAACATAGGTATATAATATCTCATTCCCAAAAGATTTTTAGAGACAAAAGGTAGCCTACGAGAAGAACATATTCAAGGTCTAATCTATCTCTGTACCAAATTTCATCAAAATCAGTTCAGTGGTTTAGGCGTGAAAGCATAACAGACAGACTGAGTTACTTTCGCATTTATAGTAGGTATTATACTAGGGATGTAATTCTGGAGGCCGAGCTCATTGCCATTGTCTTTATTATCTCAAGTGTCCAAGCTATTCCATATGTTAGTATTTCCGAGCCGCGTTATCTATTTGGGTCTAGGCTATAGATTCATGGACGACATCTAGATGTAACATCCGTAATGATCTAGTATTGTGACTATCGCGTCGCGGCACAATTAAAACGTTTTCATGTGAATAATTATGATCTCCAATACTAAATACCAGAAAACTGCCTTGTTAGTCTAGTGATCTTCAGCGCGACTGTTACGCTAGAGGTCTTGGGTTCTGGGTCCTTGGGTTGGGTTTTTCTATGAAATTTTCAGTAGTAGCTCGGAGTTAGGATTTGTGCTTGGCAATAGGCTCGCTCCCTATTTTATTTTAATATTATAGTATTCATTTATTTTTAGGCGCCTATACCTTACAAACTAACATAATAATAGGTACAGTAAATACAAAAAAATTGTAACATTACATGGACTACTGAACTGTGGGTGTATTTTGCTACACCTCTGTCTGACTCTTAGGAGGAATACAGGCATAATGGTATGTTATGATCTCCAATCAATTTACGCGTAACAATATCGTGGAGAAATAACGAGCAGTAATCGGAGCTTGTAGACCTACGCGGTTATAAAATAATATCCTAAATTATGTATCAGGCTATAAATAAAAAAGGCTATTTTTATAACATAACTAGCGACCCGCCCCGCTTCTGCTTCGCACGGGTGCAATGTACTATCTAATTACATGCATATCGTAGGTGATACTCCAATACCGCGTAAGAAACACTTTGCTATGAGGACTAACTTTGTATTAAATAACATTGAACATCGTAATATTCAATGTTATTTAATACAAAGTTAGTATCTTTGCTGTAAGGCCTACCTTACAGCAAAGTTACTTAGGCGGTATTGGAATATCACCGACGATATATTATACATATATAAATATAGCCTATAACACTCAAAAATAATGTGGCTTTCTATTGGTAAAAGAATTTTAAAAATCGGTTCAGTAGATCCAGAGATACCCCCTACACCCTCATAAACTTTTCCTCTTTATAATTACTAGTATAGAAATAGATATGGGTAAAGTATCAATTAATGAAACATGCAGTTTCTGTAAATGATGCGTGTTGCTTAGACTTTTTGATGTGTGAAGTTGTACATGTACTCGTTGTAAAAAAATTGTAGTGCTGGCTGGTGAGTCATTTTTTATGTCATAGAGCGACGCCATTTGACTGCTGATGAGATACACACAGAGCTGTAGGAATGCTACAAGCGGGAAGAAATTTCTTTCCTCGTAAGGTTGACGTAGGAACTATGAAAAAACAAAGAGAAATTTCTTTCATTCTTCTGTATCTACACCTAGAGGTCTTGGATTTAGATTCCCAGGTCAAGCAAAATATTATTGGGACTGTCGATCCAAACTCCAAGCTGCTACTGAAAATTTCCTATATAGGCTCGCCCTGTATTACATGAGACCTAAGCATACTGGGAACTGTGGGTGTAGGTACACATAGTACACCTCTGCCTAACCCTTCGGGAAGCTTGGAAAAGGTATTAAATATGTATAGCATACCATCTCGCTTGTATTCTCAGAGGGGTCAAACAGAGGTGCACTGATGTATGACCACAGTTCACCGGGATGTTATAAGTCCCAAGTAGTGGGGATGAACCTATTGCAATTAACCGGGTATTATTGCAAAAGCAGAGTAGCCAGTGCTCCACGAGAAAACGTTGTATTGGATCTTGACCCTTATACTGCCAACCCAACTATTCCTTTTTCATTCGACTCTCATCTCATCCGACTCTGTAGGATCGGCAATGCGCATGTGATACCAAGTGACAAGTGAACCCCTGGTTGGTGTTGCAAGCGTCTATAGGCTACGGTAACCGCTTACCATCAGGTGGGCCGTATGCTTGTTTGACACCTTAGCAGTATAAAAAAAAGCTACTGAGCCAAGACCTATTAGTGTGAATGTGTATCACACTAATAGGTCTTGGCTCAGGCTAGGCTCAACGTCGAAATTGAACTCAGGAACTCACGTTGAACAGCGGTTACCGACAAAGAGTTATTAGGTTTGTATATTAAAACCTCGTCAGTGCTATCGAATGGGATCCTGTGAAGCTTTAATTTATTTATATTTCTCATTTTAGTGAATGGTTATTATACGGCCATCTATGAGGACTAGGACCCTTTTTGTATGCAAATCCTTATGGATTTAGCGATGGGGCCGAGGGATTTGCTGCTACCAATTCAACCAATTTTAGTTATTTACTATAATTATTACTATTGTGTATGGTACACATGGTGTTAAGAGTGCAGAGTGATATTCACTGCAATCTGGACAAACCTTCGTGGTTTTTAGATTGTAAGATAATTAATGTTTTGTAAGATATTTTTGTTATAATAAATAAAAAAAAAAAAAAAAAAATTAAAACTTAATTCGTGTAGTAACCGTGAGAGCCACAAGTGGTATAAATAACCAACCCAACTACTTATTCCTCTTTCTTTTTACAGGATCGGCAACGCGCAAGTGATACCCCTGGTGTTATAAGCGTCTATAGGCTACGGTAACCGCTTACTATCAGGTGGGTCGTACGTTTGTATCTCACCTTATTAATATAAAAAAACGCTGCACTTTCATAAGTACTTCTTGCAATTAATGGCGGCACGACTTCTATAAACTGTCGTTTTCCCGCGTCTATTCAAGATCCAGATAGTACTTAATGTATCTTTTCATAAAAACAACGATCATTTTCTCAGAAACAATTATCCATTATAGAGTGCGGAACCGCCAGAATCGACACAAGAGCGCGAGCATTACTCAAAGTCACGAGTACCGACCCTGTAAGTAATAGACTAAATCCCTCTATCTAACCTAACGATGCTGTGATAATGACTAGTGTTCACAGTGGTTGGTGCTGGCCACATTCATATGTCCTTTGTCTGCGAATGGAGCGTTGGGACATTGTGTGGTCAGTGTGGGACGTTTTGTAAAGTAGGCCGAGCTACTTCAAAGGGTTGAAAATCGATCAGGCCAATTATTGCCCGCCCATTTCTCTTAGCATATAGTGATACTAGGGAACAATTAGGAATTTCAAAGTAAAATGAAGCCGTCTCTCTCGATCAATTTAACAAAGCTTTGTTTACAGACGGACTTTCCCGTTTCTAAGTTCAACCGCGAAATTAGGTCTGCCGCCCACATGCCTCAATATAATGACTTGGCTTGATAGAATAGCAACTGATTGTTATTTTATCGTTGGATCTGAAGTAACCTTTCTGAAAATACACATATGTAGGTGAACATACACATATTTAATCCTGAAATCGTATATGTTCAACTGTTACCTAAGCCAAACTAATTCAGAGGAATCGCTTTACGACGTTGGCTTAGCCTACCTCTAATCTAGTTTATCGTGTTATGAAAATACATATACCGTAGAACAGTTACAGACATCGTAATATAAATCAAGAGAAGATATTATTTCTGAATATTGCTCAGAGTAGGCATAAGCTATAACGAGTTTATTTAGGAGACTGATCCTCTTTTGAATGTTGCAAGGTAAGGCGAATAAATAAATATTCTTGGACAATTTGACACAGCACCATTCTAGTCCCAAGCTAAGCAGATTTGTACTATGAGTACTAGACACATATTTTTTTTTTTGGAAATACATACTTATAATAGGTACATAATAAACACCCATAAAATTATAGCAAAGTTCAATGAAGAAGAATTCAATGAAAATGTATCTGTAAGAGATTGCTTTTAGCGATAAGACCGCCCATTGTATAATTTTCTATCATGTACAGAAACATGTACTTGGCCTTTGTCTAAGGTGCCTACAATAAAGAATATGCTATTCCATTCTAAGAAGATATCGAACATTTTTTGTTGATTCGATTACAAATTACTGCCGATTATTATGTTCAACTTCAGAAATGGCCAATGCTTATGTCTAAATCTTCATCGAGAGGGCTGAGTAACACTCAAACGAAATCCACGACCCCCAATCGCCATTCATGGCTTAGAAGGAGGCTTACTCCGGGTTCGCGATAAAATTGCTCGTATGTCGTACCAAAGGCACATTTTTATCGCAGATTGAACGTTGCGCGTCGTCGAAAGTCCCAAAACTCAAGCAGGGGATGTTTCTATCGTCTATATTTTGGTGCACGGGTACTATAACATAGTTCAGAAAAAGAATATATGGACTGAAACTGATTTAATTTTACTACAGATTACTAGGCATGGATCACTGCTAACAAGAGTGTTGCCCGGAATACCAGTTAATTAAATGTTATAATTAATGGGATTGGGATTATCAGTCTTTGTCTAATAAAGAGCACCTCTGTGAATGCATCAGTGAAATTGTAGATTTATCAAATTTAAATCAGTGGCATCAAATCCATTTAACATTTCATTTTCCTAATAATGTACCCAGTGATAAAGTTTTAAAATAGCTTTTTGGGAACTTATTATACACCCACTTAGTACCTACGTATCGTATTGGTGGATGATCCTAGGACTTCGATCGTATAGAGGCTGTTGCAAATTGAAATTTTTATTCTTTAAATTTTTTTCCTCACGCTCAGGTATGCATATATAGATCATAAAAAACATTACACACATAGGGGTTTCCTATCCGAATTTATAAGCACGGTTCAGTGAAGTTGAGAGGAATGAGCAGTGCAGAGCAAGGAAAATATTAACCAATTGTTGTTCTATTTTCTAAGCTCCACACCGCCACTCTTAACTCTAGTGGATGCACAAGCACTGTATGAACTTCCAAAAAACCTAGCCCAAGCTTTAAATCGGAGTCGAAGGACGTTAAGTATCTAATAAAGTACCGGTCAGTGGTACAGTTCCAGCTATGAAGCGATTATTGCCAAGTACTTTTTTGGCACGTTTGGTTCGAGGTAAATGGCCCATGTTACGTGATAGAATTCCTACGCTAAGTACGTATTTATAGAGATTGCTTTAATGTTTTGGCAACTGTTCATCAGTAGTCCCGAGTCGTACTTATCAAGCGGTTTATATCTGAATATGAATTAAGACCTTCTGCTGTATTGAGTGAAGATACGCTTGTTTATCGTGTTCGAGTTCGAAATTTAAATAGATAAAATACAGCAGTGATAAATTCATGTTAAGAGTTAATTATAAGTATCATCGTAGAGATATTTTAGTCTTAACACTATAAAATGACGAAAATCTATTTTGCATAGATCCACTATGGTCTGGTGGTTCACGTGTCGGACTGCTGATCACGTGGTCGTGGGTTCGATTCCCACAAGAAACAAATATTTCTGTGATCAACATAAGTATTTGTGTTTGTCTGACTGTTTCTTATGTATTATAAGTATGTTTTTACAAAAACAAAGTATGTGAGTATTATATCCATCTAGTTCCTACTCATATTACAAGCTCTGCTTAGTTTGGGGCTAGATGGTGCTGTGTAAAATTTACCAAAAATATATATTTATTTATTATCTATTATGAATTAATTGAATATTAATCATATTTCTGTTACATTTCGTAAACTAGGAGTTCAAAGGATCAAATGGTTTTCTTTTTACACATTAAATAATTACTTTTAGTGGAGAGGCATGTGTTTTTAAACTGATTGACCTCTACCTTCGGACCTTCTCATAGTATTTATATGTATAAATCTTCAGATACCTGCTTTGAATTTTAAATTCTTTGCAGGTTCTTTATTCTGAAGTCTTAAGAGTAGCTGCGAAAAATATAAGGAACTATAAATAGCATTATCATCGCAGAATGCTGTGTAACTCGCTGCATTCTGCGGTTGATATTTTCGAGAAATTTTCGAGAAATTATAATTTTCGAGTTATTTGTCTAATGCTATAAAAAATAGAGTATAGGTACCTACACAATATCTATTTATCCCTTTAATTATATATTCTTCTATCGTAAAACCTAAAAACTGTTTCACAGGGTGTTATGCATATGGATTCGAACACTGCAGCTAGAATAAAAGAAAAAATAATCTACAGCGGTTCGAGTTCAGGATTCAACGGTTCGTAATAAAAAAACAGCCTAGAGAGAGTTGCTTACCTACATGTAGGTACTATTTTCAAAGACTCACTATTCACTATAGTTTAAGAATATAGGTGCGCAGCATTGGAAAAGCGGGCAGGTTCAGGGATGTGCCCTAACAGGCGCTGGTTCTGGGGTCGTCTAATAAGAGGACACAGTGACCCCCTCCATGTGCTGATAGTGGCCATCAGGGTGGTTTTTAGTGGATAAAAATCCTACGCTCCCCGGTCTAATCTTCGTAGACCGGTAACGTTTTGCAGGATTCCCCTCGTAAATAAAAAAAACGTAGGTACAGGGATCGAGCATTTGGCGTGACTACGAAAAAATACTCGAATCACGTTCTTAATATCGCGAAACAAATAGCCTAATGCGTCGATATTGGGACTGTGATTTATTTGTACAGACACACAGGACATGTATTTTGGATAGTGTGTTTTGTTTTATGTTGTTTTTTAAACAATTGCTCCACTGAGCATTTAGGAACACGCGAAGCACTTTACGAAAATTCAATTGAGGGACACAAAGTATTCCCAGATTCAAACTTGTGGATCACACAAATATTTGTCACCAATATTGTCATTCCAATATTGTTATTGGTGCAAACAAGGATATAGTTAAATATTTCATTGTTTGTCACGGTTAGAACCAATGAACCCATGACATTCATACCATAACCGCTACTCTAAACGTGCAGTCAAAAGCTGATGTAAAATTGTTGGAATAAAAACAGCGGCAGTGATGTAATCATAGTATAAATGGCATTTGTTTATGGACTACAATGAATAATATTCTATTCTATTCTATTATATTCTATGATGTAAGTTACAGTTAATAACGGCTGTGACAGTGTTATCGTGTTTGTCCAGGAAGCGAAACTAATACAGTATTTAGTCTCGTCTCATTTAGTATACAACGATAATCACAACATAATAATAATTATACATAAATACTTTGGATATCACGGCATATCTCTCGTGAGGAAGATATCCGGTCCTTTGGCAGGCTTGCGCGGGGACACAGGTCCAACGCGTAGAGGCCCCTTGGAGAACTTTGTTCTAATATGGGATGGGGCACCAACCTGGGATACTCCTAAACTGCAGTATTAGAGTACAGCATGGAGTCTCCCGGGTGCGTGCTACTATTGCAAAGTATGTATCTTAAAATTAATTGGGTTTATGGATGTGGGTGTTAGGTGGAACAATAACTTCTTTTGCCGGAAGAAAACGGCGTCTGCCTTACAACTTCGAATAAATATCCTTAGGGATGGCAGATTATACATAAACACCAACAATATATACTTTTATAAGTACAGCTAGGTACGTACCCAAAAATCTTCATGGACTTACTTGTATTCTCTAATCTCCTAGTAATGATTATAAAATAATGTATCTATCTATCTATCAGCCACGGACGTCCACTGCTGAACATAGGCCTCCCCTAATGATCGCCACAAAAATCGATCTTGCGCAGACCGCATCCAACGACTCTCTGCGACCCTCACAAGGTCGTCCGTCCACCTAGTTGGGGGCCGTCTTACGCTGCGCTTTCCTATGCCCATAGGAAAGCGCAGGCGCATAGGAAATAATGTATATAAAATTTAAATTTTCACTGCAAATGTAAATGGAAAAGACGAGCATTAGAAAATACACTGGGAACTAATAACTCCAAGCAGAAATGTTTAAGATAGTATACTGGAGAAATGCGATGCATTTAAGACACATTATACACCATCACGCTTTTATTCCTCGAAGGGTTGGGCTGACGTGTACAGAACTTATTTATGACAAAATATTATAAATCAGTAATGAAGACAGATTTTATGATATAAGTACTAGCTTCTGCTCGCGACTTCGACCGCGTGGAAAAGTTACTTTTAATTATCGTTGTAATTTGGCTAATTATCTCAAAAATTACAGCCTATATGTTATTATGATGTATAAATAATAATACTGTAAAATTTCATCAAAATCCGTTGAGTAGTTTTAGCGTAAAAGAGTAACAAACATCAAAATAATAATAATAGGACTATCACACCTGTATTCCATGAACATGACATTTCTCGTTTTTGTATTATGCATTATTACGTAATTTAAACGAATTAGAAAAACTCAATAACACTGCTCGACCATCATTACAATCCAACCCAGGACTTCTAGCGTAACATACGCGTTTACGACCACTTGAGTAATGAGACTAATAAGAAGATTTTTTATGGACAGTTAATAATTTAATACTGGATGCATTTTGTATCTGGTTTTCAGTCGATTGTACGTTATGTAGTTCAATATGCAGATGCAAGGCAAAATTGCATGAATTATATTTTGATAGAGGCAGGCACAATAATAATAACGACCTCTGTGGTCTAATGGTTCGAATTTCGAAATGCTGATTACACGACTTCGTAATCAGCATTTCGACGTTCGATTCCCACAAGAAATCAATATTTGTGTGATGAACATAACTTTTTTTATTTGTCTTGACGTTTCTTATGTATTATAAGCATGTGTTTACAAGAAAAGTATTCAATGTATTATATCTTTAGTCTAGTGCCCATACAGCCAAGCTCTGGTTAGTTTGGGACTAGATGTGTAAAATGCCCAAAGTATTTATACGATTACATATTACCACGTCACAACACTGTTAGAGGAACCAATTCTCCATGTAGGCGACAACTTACAGAATAAAGCCATAGCTTACATCTATAAATCATTGTTAGCGGTTGGCATTGGATTGTAGGTTGTAGGCAGCAGACACCGCGGTTAAGGGCTTAACCGCGGTGTAAACATATTTCTATCCAGCAAATCTTTGGAAACTTTTTTGCTGCCTTACTTACCTTAGTGTTTATTCTTATTGTTATCTACGTGTACAGAGGAATCATAACAATTCTTACCAGTAATTTCATCATAACAATTCTTGCCAGTAATATCTAAGATTATAGGAGCTTAAAGCATTGATAGCGTAATGGTATGACCATTGGACTGTCAAGTCAAAGGTCTCGAAGTGGAATCGAAGGTCATCTCTGAGTTTTCGAAATCATGTGCGTATTAATAATTAATGATCACTTGCTTAAACGGTGAAGGAAAACATTGTGGAGAACCTGCATGCATTAGAATTTTTTCTCAAAGATGTATGAAGTCTGCCAACTCCCACTAGGCCAGCGCGGTGGACTACAGCCTAATCCCTCTCATTCTGTGAGGAGACTCGTGCCCAGCAGTGGGGCAGTACCGATATGGATTGATAATATTAATAATAATATACTCTTTATTATACACCAATGCATAAAATTACAAAACCTAATCTATACAGAAAAACATACCATCATCATCAGAGATCAGAGATTTCTTCCATATAAAATATGACAAGATAATGACAAGGATTAAAAACTTAAGTTATAATATTAGCGTTTAGACGAGTCTTTGTAGTGTAAGAGCGGTTAAAAGGATTATGCAAAGTTAGAACTGGTACAACTACGACAACACATAAAAATATATTAATAGCAAGAACTTAAAACATAAAAATTCATGACACTTATTTCCGTATCGGTCGCAGTTTGAGTTTTCCGTTTCTATAGTACCTACCTAGTTTTTAGTATCTAAAAACTGTTTAGAAAGTTACGAATGGAATTATTTGATACTAGCTATTGCATCCTAAAGAATTTTTGAGACATTAGATAGCTTATGTCCTTCTGCAAGGTCTAATCTATCTCTGTACCAATTTCATCAAAATCGGTTCAGCGGTTTTGGCGTTAAAACGTAACAGACAGACAGAGATACTCTTGCATTTATAATATTTACAGAGAAGTAGGGATTATAGCGAAATAATCACTATTTAAAACTAAAAGGAGTAAATTAATTTGTATTTACTGCTTTTAGTTTTAGTGACCACTAAACCATCAAGACAGTATTATTTTTAGTTGTCTAAAATATTGTCTTGATGGTTTAGTGGTCAGTGGATAGTGTTATGGTGTAAAATTTATTAATTTTGTTTTCATCCATACTTCTCTACTTAATATTATAAAGCGAAAGTCACTGTCTGTTATGCTTTCACGCCAAAACCGCGGAATCAATTTTGATAAAATTTGGTACAGATATAGGTTAGATCTTGGAGAAGGATATAGGATATACCTCTTGTCTCAAAAAAACCCTTTAGGATACGGGTGAACTGCGAACAAAACTGAACCAAAAATGTTCTTCATAATAATACTAAAAGTCTCTTATGATTTATTACAAAGCTCTCAAATGAAAAAAATACCACAATTAAGACTGCTTACCGTTACTTTCTTATTCATAAGATAATATAAAAGCTTCCAAGAGAAATGAACAACTGGTGAAGAAGTTAGAATACCTACCTACTGATGACATTGTGTTAAGAAATATAAGCTCATAAGCCAGGCTCCGTCACCACGAACATTTTAACGACATTTTGCCTGAAATAGGTGAGCCTTCCAGGGTAACCCTATTTACAAAATATCCTTTTCATAATACCTTTGTGCCTTTTCCATTGACGGCCGTTATTAAGATTTCTCATAAAATTGTATTCATCTTCTTAATTGAACGGAATAATTTGATTACTGATATTAGGTGTTCTATAAACGTATTACAGTGATTGATAAACCTGGCCTTGTTTGCCGAAGAGTACTTACACCAATTGTAATTAAAGAAACAGAATGAAGAGCATAATATTATTATTATATTATACGGTGAGCAATTATCAACTGAAATACAATCATTTTCACGTATCAGATTTCGATTCACCTTTTAAACAAGTGTAAAATCGTGCATTAAGACACCAACAGATCACAATACATGCACAGAATCGCGTTAAATTACTAATCAAGAAGCAGATAATTTATCATGTAACGTTTCTTAATGGGGATTCACAAAAGTTCAGGATCGTGACAATTTCGTTCATTTTAACCCATCCTAGTATCAGATCAAAAATTACATAATTTATAAATCCTCCGACAGAGCACAGTCATCTTGGATTTGAAATTTATCATAGTGTATTCTACTAGTCAAACCCTTTCTTTTGATACCCATATTGTGGGAGTTGTGAAAAAATATGTAATCCGCCATTTTGTGGCGGCGACCATCGTGGACCGATTTTCATCAAACATAAAAGCTAAAAATACTCCCGACTAATTCACCTGTCAACACACACAGACATACAAACACGTCAAACTTATAACACCCCGTCGTTTTTGAGTTGGGGGTTAAAAATATTAAAATATATAAACATTTATGTTCGCAGTGTGAGCACCATAAAAAGTGGTCAAAGAAGTCTATTATCACATAAGGGTTTTAAAGCGTTATGTAATAGATCGTATCCATCCTTGTGACCAAGCTAGTGGACCTATTTCGATAAAATGTTGTATTAAGAAAATGTGAAAGCAGTAAGTAGAAATAATATGAAAAGTGTACTATTTTCTTTTTTTTTCTCAAAATAAAGCTTCCCTTTTGTTATGTTACAATGACGGCTTCCGTATCAATCTTTTCCACTTTGACTTGAGGACAATATGATAGGCCAACGGTTTACTCACACACTCAGTTTATTTATTCACCCGTTAAAGGAACATATTTTATTTTATAGTTTACTTTAATCTCTTGCTTGTATTCTTGAAGGGCAGAGGTATAAATATGTTAATTTGCAGTTCACCCGTATCCTAAAGGGTTTTTTTGAGACAAGAGGTAGCCTATATCCTTCTCCAAGATCTAACCTATATCTGTACCAAATTTTATCAAAATTGATTCCGCGGTTTTGGCGTGAAAGCATAACAGACAGTGACTTTCGCTTTATAATATTAAGTAGAGAAGTATGGATGAAAACAAAATTAAAATTTTACACCATAACACTATCATTAGCGAAAATAAATTAAATTGCTCCAAAAATTAATACGGTGTATATTTTTTCGGTCGGTGAAATGTACGCAAGGCAATTTACGTATTGTGTCTACGTATATAACGTGAAGCTTCACGCAAAAAAAAGTCTACATAAACCATGTTTTTAATTAGCCACGTGTGGTAGGCGTAAAACAGCTATTGGTCGTATCAATCATTATAAATCTGTATACCGACCTACTCTTCGCGTTGACTTACATACGTCAATCTTTTTGTTTTATTATTTTTGACAACATATGGATAAGCTTAAGAGTAAAGCAAGAAATTCACTTCTGTTTAAAATCTCCTTAATTTTCTTCGTCAGATTTTTTACTTGCAGCACAACGACAATTAAAGTACCTAGAGTTAGTAATGTAAGAAACTTACCATGAGTATACAAAGGCGAAACATGGTACTTGACAGCTGCTGTGCAAGCTATTGGTCCAGTGCCACCGCCGAGTTGTAGCCCGTGCGATAGCACTTGTACGATAGTGCCAACCACGGTAATGGTCCAACCCCAACCGCCTTCAGGGTAGTAGCGGCGAGCGAGCGTCAGAGCCGCGCGTGCTCGCAGCGCCGCCGCCGTCTCAGCACCCACTGTCGCGCCAGCACTCGCACACCTACCGCACCAAAACACTTAAAGACACCATAAACAAACCTAACAACCAGTATCCAACCAATAGACAATTCCTTACAAACTAATATTTTAGTACACTGCACTAACCGACGAAACTGAGCCACTTCACGCGCCGTTTCATATCCTACACTTTTAGAACGACCCCGCTCCGGGTTTTTGTTGGAATTGTTCGGAAGTTTGGCTCGATTGCCACTAGCACCACAAGTGCACAACAAGTCCTCAGGATGTAATCTCGGAGCTGGTTGTAATTTTGGCGGATATCTTTCATGACAATCACATTCTGGAGTTCTCCAGGACAATAGACGCTGCAGCAAAGATCGCCGCCGGTACGCTGAGTTTCTTCCACACTCGATTGTACCCGTTTGGCCTGTGTCCAGTAGGAACGAAGCACGATTTCTCTCACGAGGTCGGACTTCGACCTGCCGGTCGTCATAAGAAATTTTCTTTCGACCATGTTTATCATGATACGCATAACTAGGAATAAAACTTTGTGATGCGCAATCGTTTTTATCTTCGCGACGACTTGGTTGGTCGTTTTTGGGAGCGAATCCATTTTTTATCTTCTTGACATCTGTGTGAAGCGATTTCCAAGTGGCGATAACTTCTTCACGCGCGGGCGTATCACCAAAATTTGGCACGGTGTTGGAATCGGGTATTTTATCCACAGGTTGGGCGTATTCGGGGTCTGACGGGACAGGCGCCGCCCGGAGTCGCGTGGGCAAGCTGTCAGACCGACGAAGCGTCATTGTCATTTAGATTTGGAGGTCTCATTTTTAAAGCACAACTATAGGTGTACCGTATTGTTCACTTTAACTGCTTCCACATTTGCAAAATTTACAAACTGGTATCTGTAACAAGGAAAATGTTAGTGAGCATCATTTATCAAGAATAGTCACAGGAATATATCTTGTCAACTCAACTTGGGTGACAGTGACATGGGCTACTTAAAAACTTTGTTCCCTTAGTTCGGAAGTATATACAGTACATACAATATTAATGTTAGTATATGCGAAACCTGAAACACGTGTCTAGTATTTTTATGTAAAGGATCTATGTTTGTACACAATTTCAAAACTGTATCATGAAAAATCACAAAGTTATAAACTTGTTATGTTACCGAGTTGTCCGTACAAACATGCTCATCATATTATAAAACAGCATTTCGCATTTCCACTTCTAGGTAACGATTTTATTTAAAAGTTGGGTAGGTATCTTTCTAAAATAATCCTACGCTATTAATATTCTCATGTAATATTCATAAATTCACTAAATGTTATGTAAATAAGGAGATTTAGGAAATTGAAGGCAATAGGACGATAGCTGAAATATATTTGGCAATGTTTAACATTTGTATAACATGCAAATATAATCCAGATGTGATTAATGCTGCAAAATCCCGCATTATAAAGAAGGAAATCTTATAACAAATAGATACTAAAAACGATGCAAGTATCGAAACAGGGTTTGCTAAAGCACTTGAGAGAAAATAAATTCTTTTCAGTATTCAACTTTATGTAGAAGTTATCTGTTTAGGACGTTTGCCAAATAGATAAACGCAATAATAATTTGTTTGTGATAATGATCTGACGAAGAGACGTTGATTCGAACTCAAGCATTGTCTTTCAATCTTGAACTTTAATTGCCGATTCGGTCTGATACCAGCCTTAGATTTATTGCCTAATTAATGTCTCTTTGAATTACTAAGCACTTCGATAACTCGTCCATTCAATCTGTTGTATGAGGTCTCTGTAATCGGGGCAATTAAAGTCATTCATTTTTAACCTTGTTATTAGCTATTCATGTTTAAAAGTTCGCGATGAGAACTTATTATATTAAAAAGTACAGCTTTAAAGCCATTCGTTCATTTTAAAAGTTTCATCCATTTTATATAACATGTATTATTAGGTATTTAAAATTATATTTGTACGAGGTATATGTCATAATAAAAATAATTGATTTATTAACGTATTCAAAATACAATGGAAAATGTTTAATAGAAATAATAAAAAAGAATATTTTTCAGCAGCAGCGGCCCAGCTGAACTAGCTATTAGGTATATTTTCTTTCTATCAACAAACACAAATTAAACAATGCAAAAGTTTACCTGACATTTCAACACATGTTTAAATGAATGTGGAAAGCGAATGTAAACTAACACGGCAATGAGGGGTTGAAATGCCAAAGTTTTCAGACGTCATTTCATTCTGTTGGCCATTCATTGTCAGTAATTACATGCGCAGATTCTTTTGTTGGTTTGGCAGACAATTGAATTTCAAATCTATTATTTTTGGTATCCTCGGATGATCCCTAGACTGGCTTCTAACGGTGGCTTTTAAAGTAAGTGCTTGGTGTATGGTAATGTGTCTGGGCTATAAATTTCATGAGTTATGTGTATACATTGATCTTTTAAAAACAGCTTTACCTTTGGAGATAGACAGGATTTATGTACAATTTGATCTGGTGTTACATTTTTGGTAAACCAAAAATTTTTTTATATGCGAAGTGTGAAGTAAATTTATATGCTATACTTAATTTATATTTTTTTAAAGGTTGTGGTGTCAAACTTGTGTGCCTTTGTTTTACGTTCATTCACTCAAAAAAGAATGCAACTTTTTCTTCTCATGGATTAAATACATAACTAGATGATCATAAAACTTTTTGCGTAATACTTCTTACAAAATACTTTAAGTTTCATTTTATTTTACAACAGATTCAGAACTTTAAATAAACTTAGGATAAAATATTAAACGATTTCATTTCGTAAACGCTTAGCTGCTTTTTTAGATTGATATTGTTAGTGATATCTTGTATAAACTTTTTAAATAAAAGTTCTTTTGCTGGTCTTATATTGAACAGATTCCCACAATCAATATGAATTACTTACATAAAACATATCTACAGTAGAACAGACGTGGAAATATAAATGCATCAAAGTTTGATTTGAGTTTAGAAGGTATAGTTCGTATCTCGTTATTATTTTAGCACTAAATTAATCCTTCGTTAATTTGTGTCGTTGCCACAATATTTATCGATGACTAGGATAAAATCTGGTTCTCATAAAACTTAACTACTTTGACGATCTAAACGGGAATATAGCAGGAAACTATTTTCATCAGCATTTCTTTTCAAAAATTTACCGTGTTAAATCATTAATCCTGTGTTCAGTAGAGTGGAAAGATAATAGTTAAATCGCTGCTAATATAGTTTGCGAGATAAATATTTATTGTTTTAGCAAAACGAGATGTTTTTCGAGTGGTATTCTGACTTAGATTAATTCTTATATTTAAATAACCATTTGAGATAAATGCCGACCTCATCAAGCATTCTTTTACTTAATGTGCGATAGCTGGAAAACCTCTTAATGGTAGAAGTTTTTGTTTTTGGTAAGTAGAATTAGATTGTGTGCAATCTGAAGTTTACTCGTTAAGAAAGCTCAGATAGGAGGAAGCTGTAGTGTTGTGTAGAAGCATTCGTACCGCCTTGTGTAAGTTTGATGAAATACCTACCTATTTATATTTAATGATCTAAAATATTTTTCAAATCAAACCAAGCGGTTCTCATTAAAAATTATTCTTCAACTGGGTATGTTTTCGACATTTACAATTTTCTCAATGTCCTGCGTTTTACAAAAATACTAGTCCTTGTAGACCCTACAACTGGTGACGAAATAATTGAAAATGGAATTGAAATTCTCGGGAGCTGTAAAATTTGTGAAATGTTGATAGCCATTTATTGTATGAAATAACTCCTTAAAATTATAAATTGGGTTGGAATGCTGCAACGTGACTTGGGCTTGAAAGAAAGGACAAGGCAATCTCACAAGTGGATTGATTGAATTCTGTATGCAAACAAAAATAATGGTATTGTGGTATTGGGTGTTTCTATGTACTATAAGTATGTATTTACAAAAAAAAGTATATAAGTATTATATCCATTGTCTAGTACCCATACTAAAAGCTATGCTTAGTTTGGGACTAGATAGTGCTGTGTAAAAATTGTCCAAGAATATTTCTTTCTTTCTTTATTCTTATTGGAACAGAAATTCGAGAAATTTCAGTACGCTAAGAAACTTATGAAGTCGAATAAATCAATTCACCAAATTTTTAGACTTTACGAATTAATATTATGAAGCACGAATGTTCCTAGGTCGTTATGGATGAAGCCTGAGAGATGGCTGCGTGGGTATGGATAAGTATTTTGTGCTCATAATTTTGTAGACATCGTAACTCCCACGCTTCTTCCAGATTTCTTAATTGAGAAGTTTTAACATGAACTACTTATATTTGAAGCGTTAGGAAATTAGTAACGTAAAAAATTACTTGTAATTATTAAGAAAATTAATAAGTCATTTTAAAAGTATCTGGCTTATCTGCTGAACTGACTACAGTTGAAGTGGATGTATAACGCGTCACTGAAATTAGTTTTGCTTTAAAATGTATCAAAAGTCTGTCTGTCTTCATGTATTTAAAAATTTGTATGTCATAAAAATTATATGACAAATGTGCTGAGCAAAACCTTATATCTATAAGATCTTTTTATTAACCACATTTATACGAATAAAAATAATTTGAATTTGAAAAAAGATTTTGCCGTATACTAGATTGTATTACCTTATATAACGCCAATTCTATACAATATTTATTTTTTATTTCTGAAACAGGATTCCTAGGTGGTAAGACCCTTTATTTTTATTATTGTCTTAAGATTAATTGAAAAAAGCAGTGATAGCCTACTGATATGAACATTGGACTGCCAAGTCAAAGGTCTCGGGTTCGAGTCCAAGGCACACCTGAGTTTTTGAATTCATGTGCGTATTAATATTTAATTATCACTCGCTTTAACGGTGAAGGAAACTATCGTGAGGACACCTGCATGCCTTAGAGATTTTTCTTGATGGTATGTGAAGTCTGCCAACCCGCACTAGTCCAGCGTGGTGGACTATAGCCTAATCCATCTCATTCTGAGAGGAGACTTGTGCCCAGCAGTGGGACAGTATATGGGTTGATGACGAAGATGAATTGGAATACGAGCCGCCTGATCGTAAGCGGTAACTGCAGCCTATAGATATTAACAACACCAGTGGTATTACTCGCGTGGTAGTATCTTGAGAATGCCCAGTGATTTCGTTGACTAATTACCCTTCAAACCAGATCTCAGCACATCATTGCTGAGCAGCAAAATATTTAGAAATGCGTAGGTTTTCACCACCCCAGACAAATATAGCAGCGGAGTGCTCCCATCTCAGACTTAGATCTATTAGTATAACTTTTATTTTTAGTTCTTCTTTTCTTACTAACATCAATCTTTTTTTTGTATTGTAATATATTGTCAACAAGATCCTCATTACAAGCTGCGGCTTAAGTTCAAGGCTAAAGAGCGAGCCATTTATCTCGGCTCTCGACTTGTATTATGTCTATAAATTACTTATGGCAACTTACCCAATACCGAAACAAGTAATTTTATACTGATCGTTTGTAAAGGTTACACAAGTTCTTCCTACCGAACTTCTGAATTTGTTCGTTTGGGACAAAGCAATATTTTGTTGATTTGGTGGAACATTCTATACTGTGGTCGTGCCTCACGGTGTTGATTTAGTTTTTCCCAATTCTGTGAGAGTTTCCCCAAGTTCTTGTAGAATTTCTACACCACATATTATTAATTATCTACTACAACCTTCGTGCCAAAATTTGAGATTGTAGGCTTCATACAGTTTTTGAATTGTCGGTTAGTCAGTGAGTGGTAGGTATTTTACATAACTTTCCAATTTTGATTTTCCATATCACATAACCAGATATCAGGGTGTAGCACTTAGACTTAAATACAGTTCACCTTCCTCCAGTCTAAGCTGCAAAATCTTGTTAAGTCACCCCTTTATATAAGAGCAGATCTTATTAACGTCAAGGCACCCTGAATGCGTGCAATTTGCCTACAGAATAACAGACTGAATTTATAACATCTTGATACTAATACGACCTTAGGTACTGTATTGAATTTATTAGATGAAAGACATAATATGTATTAGGAACTTTGTAATTAAGACCTCTTATAGATGAATTGGAAAGTACTTTAAGTACTTCCCAATTCAGTTCTTCTAAGTACCTAATAATTCAACCGTTCTGCAAGATTATGCTACACTTGCCGCGTTCAGTTATGTGTGGATGGATATGTGCTTTCTCTGCTTTGAAGAGCACGTAAAGTCGTCAAAGTCAGTCAAATATTTTATTTTAATTAGACCATGAAAATAGCACTTTTGAAAAGTCAAAACTAATTACACGGTTTCAAAAAGTGGATCTTATGGAGAAGAACCGGCAAGAAAAACTTGATCACAGTGTTATTCTTGGTTCACAATTATGTTCTGAATAGTTCATGAGAACATTGCAGTTGCATCTTTTTCAGTTATCATTCCAACACCATTAACAAACGTTTGTAGTCAAAGCTATAGAACAGTAACTAAAGTCTTATTCGCGGTGGTAATACTAAATGAATTTCTTTAAATCTTCTTAAGACCCAAATTAATTAATATAGTGACTGCCTAATTAGCAGAAGTCGGGTCTTACGCTAATACCCAGCAGACGAGGCGTTTCCTCGAGATTATTGTACTGTTTAATCCCTGTAAGTATTTTAAGATTCTACAACTGTGACAGTAACTGGCTCTAAACTTTTATTGATTGTAAGAAATTATAAGAATTTAAGTGGCTCTTTTCTTAGTTTAAAAGTCATTACAGTGATTTTTTTACATAGATTGTCATGCATTATTTATAGTTTTAAACTAGGTATCAATATAATGTGATTGAGTTATCATAGAAAGAACTAGTCACCCACCCCTACTTTCGCTTCGTATGTCATAAACGATTGCCAATGTTACTCGCTGATAATGTAGCTATCCTTAAGTTGTTTTTTAAAATACGTTAAGTATTTTTTGAGTTTATCCATTACAAAAAAAAACCCTTAACTTAAATATTTATAATAAAACTAGCTGACCCCGCAAACGTTCTTTTGCCATAAAAAAAAATATTTAGGGGTATGAAAAATAGATGTTGGCCTATTCTCAGACCTCCCCGATAAGCACAAAAAATTTCATCAAAATCGGTCAAGCCGTTTCGGAGGAGTATGGCAACGAAAACTGTGACACGAGAATTTTATATATTAGATTACAGTTTAGATAGCAGTACATGTACGAGTAACAAACAAAAGAACAAAAAAAGCCGCGCTATAAGTGACAACAGAACAATAAAACTGTCAAATTACTGTACAAGAAGGCATTTGACGTTTCTATGATTTGACTCAAAATTTCAAAAATATTGTGATGTTTATATAAATCTACGAGAGGTCGTTGTGTTATTGTGATATGTTGCAGACATGTCATTTCGTTGGATTGTTCGATGGAAACTGTTGTAAACAAGGCATGAACAAACACGCTATCGACAATTGAAACTTTGAACGATATCTATATTTAGCAAAACAATAACATGGAGTGTAACAACAATTTAATGTTTATGAGAAACTTATTTGTAATAAAGGGCTAACAAAACGTGCCAAAATATACGGATGGTATAACCTGGAATATTTACTGCACTTACAGCGGTCAGTTCGTAGAAGGGTTATCAGTTCCTTCCTATTTTAGGTTAGACCCCTACGTGACTCTGGTAACACCGGGGAACTGGACGCCAGAATACTTATTCAGAAACAAACAGTTTCATCAGATTCAGAAGCACTGGGTAAAGTAGGCACATCTATATGCGCACTGCGTAAATGTAGCTCTGTATAAAATACAATGAACCTCAATGAACCAACCTCATGAAAAACTGAAAAATTGCTTCATGACTGGTTTGAGGTTAGGTAGATGATATTTTCGAAAATAACATGGAGCAGCAGGGCCAAAAAATTGTTTTTCTATTGTCGCTCAGTAGTAAATAATATACCTAATTCCTACTAAGGTGCTGATATAACCCCTCTTTAAGATGTAGTAGTAGACAGTTCCATCGTAATCCTCTCTTTATCTCCTAAGATGCTCTTAAGTGAAGAGGTGGTGTGCCCACGCGGCATAAATCGAATTCAGGGTAAAGATTCTTAGAAAGAACAAGCAGTTCCTAGGACTTCTAACAGTATATCAATTTAAGATGTTTTCTTATATAAGAAGCTCATTAATAATAAATAGTTTATTTTGGAGTTTTAAAATCTAAAGCCATCGTAACATTACACTAGGATGTATCTTGTATCGTGAGTGATGTTTTCCGGTTTTGAGATAGCTTTGTTCTCATAAGAGTTCCCCGGTCGAGCAGTGTTATTGGGTTTTTCTATGAAAATCTCAGTAGCATATCGAAGTTTGGAATTGTGCCCGATTAATGGCAATAGGTTCGCCCCCAATTACATGGAACGTAAACATACCGGTGAACTGTGGGTGTACAAGCAGTACACACCTCTGCCTAACCCTTCGGGGAATACAGGCGTGATATGTATGCAATTAATATTGATGAGGTTACAAAAAATTACAACATTAAGTAGTATTAACCTTTTGATCGCCACGGACGTGTATAGACGTCAAATTAAAACTTGCTCACAACGCCAACAACGGCATGGCACGTCAAAAGTACCACTTTTTTTTAGTTCAAAATACATACCTATACAAAAATTTGTTGTTTTTTTTGTACAGAGGCCAGCACATCAAGCTACTCCAATCTGTCAAATTTCTTTGATAGATTTTCAACTTTAATACAAAGCAATAAGGTTCATTTTCAATTGGGAAAATTTGACAGTTTTGGATAGGTTGATCTGCTGGCGTCTGTATCTATTATTAAATACTAGAATTTGTTGCGTGGCGTAGAGAACACGGATTTTCGTTATTGACGTGGCGGTCAAAAGGTTATGAAAAGTTTCTGGTAGCGTCATCATCATTAAAAATAAATATCTATTATATACTCGGCGGTGAGTTTGAAACGCGTTGTTATCGCACTAATAGCAAAATCCGGAATAATTTGTAAGCATGGTTAAAATAAACGAAGAAGCCAGAAGTGCGTCCGCAACCCGTACTGCGGAAAACCAATCACTCAAGCGCAGGCGTAGGGCTGATGGTACCGTGAGATTCATACTCAACCAACTACGCTATCTAAGTACTTTTTTAACGTCAAAATCAATTCACAACCGGGGCAAAGATAAGCCGTAACACACTGAAAACAGAAACTCCCTCTTTTTTGAAATCGTTTAGAAAATAACCTCGATTGACTGACAGACAGCGCGTAAAGAGACTGAGAAAACGTATTGCATCATGACAACAGTTTAAGACGGGATTTTTGGAAATTTTGAGGTGATCACAACATCGAGAATATAAAAGTGGGTACATAGCTAGTGTTTTTTAAATACTAACCCAGTTTCATAAGAGTAAATAATATTCATAGTTTCGCATAAGTAAATATGTATATGTTCTCATTACGCGATTTACTGGTGACCTCATACGTCGATATTACTTTTTATGGTCATTTCAACTTTGACAGCATCAACGACAACTGTTAATGGTGTGCGCCCACTACGCCGTACCGGGCTGTACTGATACTATCATGCAAAAAAACTGTATAAATTATAAATTGTAACTGTATAAACTGTATAAGGGTGAGCCTAACCCTTCTTAACTACAAGGGACTCAAAAACATACCGGCAAATTGAGTACCACACAAATAAAACTCTACCTTACTTCAGGGAGACACGCGATATGGTAAGTATTTAGGTATTATGTTATAAATTACTATGAGAGAAAGTTATAACGATCTGTTCAGTAGTTCTACCGGGAGTTTAGTGAAAGATAAAAGCTGGTTTCACTGTTACTTCTTTTGATAGAAGACCTCTTATGTTACTAGGTGAACTAAAATGGTCATACAAAATATATCGTCTATCGTTCCCTAAACTCTTTTTAGAACTACAGGCCATTTTTTGTATGGCGGATTTATGCTCATATTACGAACACGGTATGACGTAGGTACTGGTAGCAAACACTCCTTAGAAGTAAATAATCATTGCATAATATGGCATGATATCAAGATGATCGCGTAGATAAAAGATTTAAAAAAATTATGTTGAGACATTTCTTACATTACTTTGTATCATATATGTTATCATAAAATATATGTGCATGCTACTACAGCTTACTAGGTGAAGTCTAAAGTTCATATAAGTATATAAAAGCTAAATACATATTGATATAAAAATACTTTCTGTTTAATACTGCGTGATACGGTTTTGTAGGACGATATGTGGGTAGAACGCCACTTCATTGTTGAACGTGGACTAGATATGAAGATATTCGCAATATTGAGCGTGAGTCATTATCTATTGTGAAATTAATAAAGATATTAATATGCTACATTATTATTGCATACTCTAGGAGGAATTCTGGTCGATATAGGACGGTGTTATGGAAAAAATATTTGTTAACGACTATATTGTATAAATAATGTTTGCTAATTTACTATAATTTACATTAGACATTGTGAAAATGAGGACCCACTGTCTATGTAAATTTATTCCGACGAATAAAAATAGTTTTTAATTCTCTAGTTGACTTTATCTAAATGGTTTATTAGTTAGGGTTTTTCAACCATCCCTCTACCCCTACTTTATTTTTTTTTTAAATACCAGCTGCACATTTCTATTCAATACGGCAGAGTAGCATGTGTGTCAAATGTCAAATTAGTTTCGTAACAGGGCGCGCGCCGGCTCGTGCGCGCTGTCTAGATTCAAATCCAACAAACTGACAGCTATTCTGATTGGCTATGCCTTTATAAATACTCTGTGGTTTGAAAATTAAGTGCCTCGTATAAACTAATCAGAAGTCAGAACCAGATGACAAGATTTTATTTATCCTACAAATTCAAATCTTTGCAGTCTCAAAATAACTCAGCGCTTTGGAAATTCTTCCTTACTTAGTTATCAATTTGAAATCATAATGAAATCTTTTTATGGCTAAAAATACCATGACTTAATAAGTAAAAATTCAATGTTAGGCATTGAATTTTTACTTATTAAGTCATGGTATTTTTAGTCACTGTAATATCTCTGTATATCATTCATTTTTCAGTGCACTGAACTGGCAATATATAAATTCAACCGGTTCACTCACTACAACACGTTCATAACCCATAGGTTACATTCACGCAATATTAGAATTTCCAACCTATGCTATTCATACGTGTTCTCACGTTTTGTATTGTTTCTGGGAAGTATGGATTTTCATTCGAGTTCTCGCAATGACAATATTGTTATAGTTTAAGAGGAGTTCTCGTCTATTACATCCTGAAACATGCATGTGAGTAAAAAGAGGTCGATTGGCATATAAAACAATTCAAGTACCTATTAGTAAAAAAGTAATAACTATATAGTAACAGGAAATTAATTCAGTAGCAAACCAACACTTTTTTGTACATCCTATACGCTCTATGGTCAGTTGTCGTTGAATGTGAGTGTATTCATAGTGCACTGCAATTGTGCGGGTGTAGGCCGCAAATTACAAGCCGGTGAACGCTATAGTCACGGAAGCGTTGGGAACTGAACTCTACTGAAAATTATTTGTCATATTAATCCTATTGTTGTAGAATGAAATTACGCTTCGAAGTAACACAACGATGGCCACCGCCGAAGTATGTTTTCCTGCGTCGACAGTAAATTGCTTTTTTTATTGAACACTAAACTTGACTCAGAAAACAAACACTAAAACATAATTGTACAGAGGTAGCATTTCGCTCGTGTTTTATTTTTTCATTCCCTAGATCACAGTTATATAATTTGATGGCGATTAATTGTAGCGTTATTATACTAGTCATTTTAAGAGGTCGTTCGTGTTACAACATTCTTTTGTAACATGTCACAACAAAAATAATCAAGATGTTCATTGAAAAATTACTTTTTTTATCTAGTCAGTTCTCATAAACAACGCTCGGAATGTTTAAAATTTCTAAAATGATTTCTTTTAAGCCAAGACTAAAATCTCATTAGGTATAACGAATTTGATAGTTTAACTTTTTCTGTAGGTATTGAGTGTGCCTTTTTCACAAAGGGTAAACTTTTGTTATTTCAGTGTAAATAATTTAGGCGGATTTATTTTGTCATTAAAGCCTTGTGGCCGGTAATTAATTTGTTGTCTATTTTTAAGAATTTATATCCTTAGAAAAAACAGGGCTGGATGGAGCTCAACCAAATAGTGGAAAAAACTTGGAAGTGTCTGGACACTTCCAAGTTTTTTCCACTATTTGGTTCAAGACTTACCCCAGGGTAAGCCTTTGTCCAGGTGCGCAACAGCAATGCCTAAAAAAACTTTCTAGCAATCGTTAGCTAGCATAACAAGCTAATCTCTAAATAAAAAAAGCTAATTTCTAATAGTATATAGTACAAAAAAGTTACTGTCCTCATCTGTCTTGATGTTTCTCCATTTATTCTTCAACGGATTTTGATACTGTTTTACCGGAAAGGTTACATGTACATAAAATTTATGCATTTTATTAGCACTTAGTACCCTTGCGAAATAGGAGCAGGTGGGTAGTTAAGGAATAAATAAGTGATCAGTTTTTGACATTAATTAGCTGATATCACGGAAGCAGCTTTAGCTGATTAATTCAACATTTACTGTTGCCTAATCAGACGTAAATCTACTAATGGATTCCACAAGGACAAAAGATCAGTCAATAGGACAAACATAATAAATATATCAGAGATTTAGTAATCATGTAAATGGAGCAGAAATCACCATGTTTTAGTACGACGATACTGAGGAAAGTTTTAATTACTTACATGGAGTTCTGTTGTAAAGGTTCTATGACCTAACCTGTACTAGCTCAGTACACAACGGAATTAACGTTAACAAAACCTATTATTCATGTATACTATGTTTGATTACCCTGAAAACCAATACCCATTACACCAATAATGGTGCCCGGTTAATGGAAATAGGCTCATCCCATATTACATGGGGTTTAAAGACGATATAGTGACAAGAATTGAGAAGAATATGGCCGATCTTAGCAGTATATTTGGGCATGTCTAGAAAATGGATGAAACGCGACTAACAAAAGGGCATATTATGTCAGTGGAACCGCAGGGAAAGGATACCCTAGAAAGACTTAAACCGACCTTATTAATGGGGTTCTTCATAACGGTCAGGTGCGTAGTACTCGCAACCGGCGTTTGTGTATGACAAGATTTCTGAAGTATGCAAGAATCGTAGTAAGTGGAGTTCTTTAGTTTCTCCCTTTTTCCCATGGGGGTCCACGAGAAAAAGGCGGGAGTTTATGTCAAAATGTATACCCAAAACCTGATACCAGTAACCGGGCACCAGTCCAGACATTGGGCTATTTACTGCCCGACCAAGAATCAGAAGTATTTATGATATTAATCTTATCCTTAATATATTGATTTCTGACATTTACGCGAATATTATACATTGAAATAAAAAGCGTCCATGGTCACGGGTAGACTACCCGTCAGTCAGTCTACCCGTGACCATGGACGCTGTAAAGGGTCCGAAACGTCGGGATTAATAATATCAATATACGCGATAAAATCCGTAAAAAGTAGTTTTATCCTTAATATTTAACATAGATATACAATTCCCAAGTATTGCCCTATTCCGTAGAGAATTTCTTTGGTTCGGGACTTGACAAACCCTACTCTTATGATAAGCTCAATACAAACGTTATCAGCTTGTGCCAACCCTAATACAATGTCCCTAGCTGCACTTCACTAGTTTGGGACTATAATCTAAGCTACTTTTCCCGATTATCTACGGAAATGATAGTGTCAATCAAGCATACTGTATTAGGTTTTAATTTGTTGGCCCGTGGTCGTCTAAGTTCTGCAACAAATTATATAATTAACGATCCTCTGACATTAACCATCACTATACGCAGAGTCTAAGTCGGTGGGTCTAGAAGTATTAATTTTGTAAAGGAGTTACCTAATGTAAGTGAGTCATAAGAAGAAAACGACATAATATTTGGGAAATTCCCAGTAAAATTCCAAAAAAAATATTTAGACACCTACCAACTTGAAATATGAGTTTATTGTCTGGAAAAAAAAGAACTGTTGTCTACTGGCAAATATTGTTCATCATTTTGCAAATGAGTACCTTTTGTAAAACAATATTTTGTCCAAACAACGGCTGGGAATGAAGCCTATATTTTATCCCACTTAGGTGCGAAACCCCTTTTGATACATTTAAACATTAAAAAGAGCTGGTGCTATTATATTAGTCTAGCCTGTAACACGAAATATTATTGCAAAATGTTTAACTAGAAATTGATTAAATTTCTTCATGTTTTCGAATAGATACTATTTCAAACTCGCGAATAACCCTCAATTTTACTTGATAAATTCATACTGTCTGTAACTATCTCTTGAAATTGTAAGCACTACGCAATTATAATTTGAGTTTAAACAACGTGGCGAAAGAAGACAGATGGTGCCACCGGGAGTTGCCCCAAAACTAACTTATTTTATTTATCCATTAATTACTTTTTCTGATAGGTACTTTTATTTTACAAACGTAAGTGCCAAACTGATTTAGTTGTTGCACTTGTAACTAAGTCTCAAAGTGTCCTGTTAGTAATTATCTTTTCAATATGCCTTTGCAATTCAAAGGCATATTGAAAAGTTCGTGGCTTTGGCTCGCAGTGGTCGACGCAACTGTGGATGACGCCCCCGATCTGATTAATTTGATTCAAATCGATTTTTAATCAAATGTACTGGCAGACAGAAAAATATTTTTCTAAACGAGTAAATTTTAATATTATATCGATCGCAGCGCGCGATGTGGCAGAATTAATATTAATAGACTCGGAACTATAACAACCAATGAAAACCAATAACATTAAAATAATGAATATGGTCGAAGCAAAAGAAGTATGCAAAAATCGTAGTAAGTGGCGTTCTATAGTTTCTGCCTACCCCTATGGGAAAAAGGCGTGAGTGTATGTATGTATGTATTAAAATAATAAAATAAAACAATTCGTCTGTTCGTTCTAAGCTCTTTAAAATTCTCTCACATGCTGTGCTAACACACATTTTAAGATTGGAAGTTTATGTACCATGTTTCATTGATTCAAATCCTTTACCTGCTGCCACATTCATTTTTGTTGAAGTACGAAAATTGCTTAGTAGTTGATTATTCATCACAATCTTTTTAAGTATTTTCATTTGCTTTTTGCTTTACAGCTTTTTTGTTAACCGTACTTAGTGTTAAAGCTGAAGAAATATTGATATTAAATTTATTCGAACCGGGAGCGTCGACCACAGGTACGTCAACCACTGTGAGCCTAAGCCATAAACCCTTTGAATTTTGGTTTCGATTAATATTGTTAATTGCCATACTAATTGCAACTGAACATAAACATACCACTAAGCCTGTATTCCCTGAAGGGCTAGGTAGAGGTGTAAAGTAATGTATATACACCCACAGTTCGCCGGTATGTTTAGGTTCCATGTAATAGGGGGCGAGCCTATTGCCATTAACCGGGCACAAATCCAAACTCCAAGCTGCTACTGAGAAATACATAGAAAAACCCAATAACACTGCTTGACCTGGGATGATCAAACTCAAGATGTCAAGCGCAGCAGTCACGCTAGTGACCACTAGGCCAATGAAGCTTATTAAAACCACTAATTTTAAACATCTCATTACAATGCGGGTGTTCCATCTTAAAGTTTTACTGTAAGTACATAAGATTCAATAAAGTTGTTTCGTTCAAGGGCCATGCTCCTCTCTTCTCCAAGGATTGGTCCTTATTGTTTCTGAAATAATTCAAGCCAGTATCAACCGGAATAAAGAGGTTAAAGAAAAAAGTTTTGTTAAGATCATGTAATCTTAACAAAACTTTTTTCTTTAACCTCTCTAGGATAATTCCTATGCAAGGATAAATTTGCTCTTTCAGTAAACTTACAGGGATTATTGATCCCACGTTTAGATATTTAATTTACAACGTAATAGGACATCTAACAGTTAAAGAGACTATAAATATTAATATTAAATATTCATTTATGTGCATTATAATCAAATTCTATTACATATAACAATATATAGAGAGGGCAAGCTCGATAATTATGGAACATATCGGCGTGGGTGTAAATTAGTATACCTCTGCTTAATTTCAATAGGCTCTTACAGTGAACCTAACCAAACTAGCGGAATATGTGTTTCCAGCAGTACATTACTGCCTAACCCTTCCAGGAATGCCGACATAATGGTATATTACGTCGGTTCGTAGTAAAAACACTTTGGTCGCGTTCGCGTGGAAAACTGTAGTGGACATTTCAGAGTGTAACTGTCTTCCTAGTACTTGTGACTCGGAAGCTCATTGTGGACTGTTACGTACTTGTCAGTCTTAAACACTTACCCGCAGCAGTATAACTCTGTTCCCGGGCGATAACATTTTATTATGGCCACAACTTTTTGTAGCCCAGTATTAAAACTGAACCGAAACGGGAATTGAACTTTACACCGATATCTATCCGTTTGCATTCGCAAATTTTGTAAAACTTTTCCACGCACTAAAGTTTTATTTCTCGAATGAATCTGAAACGTTATTTTATTATTGTTCTATTTTGCAAAACACAGCTCCAGATTTTCAGAAATTGCGGACATTAAAAAAGGTAAATTCGCGCGTTCAAATGTAGTGTTAATTTTACAGTGAACCCGTATTTTGTCAACACACTGACAACGCGCCGACCTTCCTTCAAGTTAATGGTCCTTACATTTGAAACTCTGAATGTTTGAACATAAAAAGTATTTTTTATGGTCAGTTATAAAAAATCATTCATATCCTTTACCCTTCTAATGCGGCCATTCAGTCTAACAGTAAAATATAAACGTGTATGTATACATTTTACAAATCCTAATAAAATGTCACGAAACTGTGAGATGACTTATACAACCCTTTTGCAGAAAAATATTTTTGAATTGTGTGGTGCACGAACAGAGTTGGTCCGGAATTTTTCAAACATGTTTCTTTATATTAGTAGAGATCTTTCTAGGATTTCAGGAAATGATCTGCAATTGCTATAAAATTACATAATTGTTTACCTATATTTTATTGGAATTGCAATAAAATATAAACAACAAATCTTTTTTTCAGAAAAAAAATCTATAAACAATAGGTAGAACGTCATGAGAAACACTATTGGAATGCATACTAAGTAGGTGTAAATATATTCACACCAAAAGTAACGGAAATTATTCGTCATAGTGACGTGATAGGAAAACAGACGACATGTATCGGAAATGTAGCAGTTTTGGTGACGAACGACCCTGTCACACTTGTGGTGTAGTAACATCCAGAGACTACAGAGTATAAAGCAAATGGAATACCAAGGTGCGGCCATATCCTTAGCACAAAGTACCTACAGCGGAACAATTCGTTGAGATTCACATAGGGTATGTTACAATACACTGAATACCGTAGGATCAATTCGATTGAGGGAATTTTATTTCTGACACTTACGAGTCTACCCGTCTATTATTCGTACATTTATTCGTACATGGATGCTGTAAATAGTTCGAAACGTCGGGATTAATAATCCATACTTGCGTATTAAAATTATAAATGCAAAAGTAATTCTGTCTGTTACGCTTTCATGCCTAAACTGCTGAATTGATTTTGATGAAATTTGGTAGAGAGATAGATTAGACCTTGGACAAGGAAGACTAACTCTTGTCTCAAAAAATCCTTTGAGATGGGTGCGAATGGGACAGCGGGAAAGGCTAGACTCAATATAACGCGATAATAAGTAATATGTTTAAAAGTTGTTTTATTTAAAACGTTATTTTTGCTTCTGCAGCTTCAGTAAGGAATACGCGTATGGACACTCTATTGATCTACTACTCCACGGTGACCACGCTGGGACTTTCCGGAATGCGGCCAGGCATTCTCTTCATTTCTCTAACCCCTACTTACAATGTGAAAAAATACTAATGCGGCTTATGTGGGGCTTTTATCGTGCAGAAAAAGTGTTTTATAGGTACTTTATGACCAAGATATATTAAGGGTTTATTTTTGTACCTATTGTTGTGCCAAAACAGGCACACTGTTATAGTAGGGGTCCTTTTATTTTTCTATACTGGACCACTGGTGAACAAAACTCTGCATAACTTTCTGCACCTCTCATTTCGAAACAAAAAGTATTTTAGAAGTTACAATATTTAAAAAAACTAATTCAGGATTTATCGAAAACATTAATTCAATCACCTATGATATCTGTGCCCATCTGCAGAACAGTGTAAATATAATGGAACAGAGTGTTAGTATGGGCTGATACTATTATTGTGTTAGTAATAATCTTGGGACATAATTACATTATTATCATGAGAAAGATTACATAAAATATCACGACTGTATTCCTCGAAAGTTTAGGCAGAATAATTGTACTAATTATACACCCACAGTTTGTATGTTTAGGTCCCGTATAAAAGAGAACGACCAAATAATTGTCATTGATCGGCTACAAATACAAACTCCGACCTGCTACTGAGAATTTAATTGAAAAACCTTATAACAATTTGCTTAATCTGGGAATTGAATCCATGGCATGTGTAGTAGTCACGCTTATAGCCACTTGAGCAATTAGGCAGTAATTAATAAGATTATTATTCTGAAATTTTAAAATTTCATGAAATCATGCTTAAAAAAATAGAATTGCTAAGCTCAACTTAGTTGAAAAGACCTCAGAAAATGATTTTACTTAATTCTGTTTAAGCTCTTTATAATTTAAGCGTATCATATTGGCGTCTGCAGGGTAAAAATACAGATCCCCAAGTTTCATTAAACCTCCTTATTGCCTCTTATAAACTCTGTATGAACTTAGAAGTTTTATGGATAATTTGCATTGCATTAGAACCACTAAAGCGACTAAGAATAGCAGATTGTGGTTGTAAAATACCATAAAAGACTTGTTAGATTTTTCTTTTTCCTCTTTTCTTATGTACATCATCATATCATGACAACTCAATGCGTATAGGTATCTAATTCGGTTCTGAATAGTTGTTGAGAATATATATTTTTTATAATATAGAAATATAGTTTACCAAATCTCAAAAATAAATGTCTAATTAGCCTAGTAATTGTTAGCGCGACTGCTATACTTGAGTCCCTGGGTTCGATTACTGAGTCGAGAAAAGTGTTGTTGGGTTTTTCAGTGAAATTTCCAATAGCAGGTTTGACGGAGCTTGGAGCTGTGCCCGGATAACGGCGATAAGCTCGTCCCCTACTACATGGGACCTAAAATACCAGCGAAATGTGGGTGTACATTAGTATGTCTCCACCTTACCCTTAGGGGAATACTGGCGTGATGGTATGTTAAATTAAGTTAATTTATCAAATCGTGCACTTAGTTTTTACTTTCAAAAGTGCGCGTAATTTAAAATAAGGTTATATTTTAGAATATAAAATGAGTTTGGAGACTATTGTGGCTTAAATATAAGTGATTTTTAAGAACACAAATTATGAAATAAAAAACATTAGATAAACCGTAGCTTTATATGAATAGCTCTAGAAGAATAGCTCTACAAGAAGGAAACTTATTTATTTGTGATTTACCCCTTATTACAAACAGCTAAGAGACAACGGAAATGAGTATTACCTCTAGCGTCGTCTCACTTTATTAACGTTAAAATGACAGAGACATGTAAATATTTTACAGTGTCATCAGGTAATAGAGATTTACTAAGCGCTTTTGAGCAGGACTTCAACACTTCGTAAGCACTTAAAACAAAAGCTTTTGACTTGTTGCCGACGTTATGAAGTGAAGGTGAAGGAAAGCTGTGAAAGATTGCCGTCGTAATTGTTATTTATGAAGCTAGGAATTGTGAAAATTGCTTTTTTATAATGAGATTTAGAATACCCACCTTCCGTAATTTAACCTTCCGTAATATTTACCCACTGAAATATTATTGCTGTTGCATGTAAAATACAGTTTACTTTTCATGCACATTTACTTGTTGATAAGAGGAAATTTATAGTATAGTAATAATTCTAGTATACCTAGTAGAAGAGTAGATAGGAGTTGATAAGAATAAATGTACCTAGATATGTAATAGTAAATATATATTACTTGTATGTTTGTCGATTATGAACTCTATTATGTTTCTATTTTTATGTATATTTTTTTGTAATATCCCAAGATAATAATAATATTTTTTATAGATACCTATTTCAATACGTTTCTGTTTCAACCCAAAACTCGTAGGGAATGCCTTCCAGTTTTCAGACCGTGTTATCAGTGTAGATTTAAGAATAACTCAATAATTAAACAGATAACATTTCGATATTACCACTATGAGTTTATTCATGAGTTAATCAACAGTGTTTCAACCATGATTTACATAATTAGTACAACAGACATATTCTGAATCTGTTAAACCAAATTCAATTTTACGTACATTGTTAATTAAAACACGTACTTGATACGACTGACATATTTTCACAATACCCGCAAAACAAATGATATGCGTATCATCGAGACTACTCACTGAATATAACCCTACAAAAACCACTCCGATACTTAAATAATAACAACAAAAATATTCACAATTACTTACCGTGAATATAATAATTTTAATAAACTTTAACTCGCGATTGCGTTTACGTAAATCGCGGTTGGTATATGATCGCAGCGCGCCGGTCCGCGCGTGTGTCCCATGCCGACGACGGCCTCGCACTGCTCGCTGCTGATAAAGCGCACTGATAGCGCATCTCGTCATGTACACCTACCTTTAGCCCACTGCATATTGTCACGGGATAAACCTAAGGGAGGTTTTGTGCTTTTGTTATCTTCATTTCGCGTTTTCATTTCAGGAAATTGGATTGTATTCGCTGTTGGACAACTTACATTTTTTGGTCCCGACATGTTAATACAAGAATGTAAAATAAATAATATTATTTATGATTATCTGGTATAAGAGTACATAATTATAAAAAAAATTTTGGCGTCATTCATTATGGCGTTTTCCAAACAATTTCGATTGAAAATATAGTTTTAGTGATGAAATCTTATGTCTGAAACGTAAGGGAATATTATTTATTTATAATTACTGCACATAAACTGCCTCATTAGTCTTGTGGTCGTCAGCGCTACAGTACTGTTACACTAGAGGTTCTGGTTTGCATATCGGCGAACTATGGGTGTACATTAGTACACCTCTGCCTAATCCTTCGGAAAATTCAGGCGTGACGGTAAGTTATGGTATCTATAAAAAAAACAATTTCACTGTGGTTATAATAAGTACATTTGGAACCAGTTATAAACCGATAACTTCAAAGCATGACACCTTGTCTAAAAGTAATTAAATAAGGAAACGTCTGATGTGGATAAAAGTATCTCGGTTAATGAGCAGAGAAAAACATGGCGTTTCATCTGATGATGAGGTTTTGCAGCTGCGCGCCATTAAAGTGCTGTTTATCCGTCATTAATTACGTTTGTATGTTTTGAAACTCCATGAGGAGTTCAATCCTTTCAAGTGTGTCCAAGTATTTTTCTGGAAGTTGATTTATTTTGGTTAGACTTTTAATTGTAAGTAATCGATTACATGCGAGGGATTCGAAGTTGTAACTACGCTGATCAACCGATCTGCAAGGTTAAGCTATGCTAGCCGCGGTCAGTCTGTTGATGGGTGACTGGGTGTTCTTTACACATCGAGACCCTACCATGCTTCGGAGTAACATAAAGCCGTCGGTCCCGATTGTCATACTTACACCCATGACAATCGTTAGTGGTAGTCAGAAGCCTAAAAAGCCAACTACGTTAGTCTATCCTCAGGATATCAGTATTGCCCTGAAATTGGGTTGCGTGTCATCGTGTCACATCGTGTTGGAATTTGGTCCTTGGAGCGCTTCCCCTGCATCTGTCCTACGATCAACTACTGATCTTGTATAGGTATTACGAAATTGAGAGCGCATGGTGCATCTTAGTAGTGTAGGTAGGCACCTAATTATAATTGTATCAATATGTCACTGCACAGTATTGTGAGCGTTGTTAGTTTAGGATGATGAAATCATTCTATCTCACGAACACATGTGTCGAGATCTCCTATACTAATGGTATAAAGTTCAAATTCCAATAATTTAACGGACTTCGTGAGATAGAACGTCTATATGATTCTCGTAACATAGTCAAAGTCTGATGACATAATAATATAGGGTGTGAGAGCATCAGTCGTCACTATGGCCTAGTGTGAGTAAAAATAAATATTTTTTCAACTCCTGAAGTCTTCTCAGATTGCAGATTTAATCATATTGTTTTTCTAAAGAAAAACAATATGATTAAATCTGCAAATAAAATAAGGTAAACTTATTTTATCAAAGAGTCCTTGGTAATTCATAGTCAATTGGTCTTTCAACAATCGAGTCTACTCAATAAACATTTTAAAACCCTTCAATCCGGAAAATCTATTAAAATACTTCATCGTAAATCGTATTGGTGACTAGTCACGTCAATATTTTATTCCAACAAATCTACATTTGAAGTAAGAAGTAAATAAATATATACCGCTTGACACTCTATTGCCGCCGTAAAAGGGCTTAATTAGCGAAGACAGGTTACGCGACCATTTCCAACAATTACAGACTCCCAGTATGGTGAGTAGCATTTAGATTCCCAAGGTCTTCCCCGAATCAACATAGAAATGGACGAAGGTGTTCCAGATGCAAGGTAAACGTCACCCTTTATTCGATCAAACGATTGATTAAGTCCAGCGTTCCACGGCCGTGGTCTGTGTAGAGAGATCTCCGCGAGGACACGTTGTGTTGCCAGTGCGGGGACTTTGACCCTTATAATGCCAACCCAACTATTCTTCTTTCATTTTACAGGGTCGGCAACGCGCAAGATATATCCCTAGTGTTAAACGCGTCTATAGTCTGCGGAAACCGCTTACCATCAGGTGGGTCGTATGCTTGTTTGCCACCTTAGTGGTATAAGAAAAAAAGAGACGTCTAATTGATATAAATCTTTCTTATTCTTATGCTCAACTTTTTCTATATCTTTAAATGAAAAGGTTTCACCAATATTATGGGTATTACTGATTTGAAGTTTGAAACTGTCTCATTAGTCTAGTAGGCGACTACTGGGTTAGATTCCCAGGTCGAGTAGTGTCATTGGCTTTTTCTATGAAATTTTCAGTAGCATCTCGGATTTTGGATGTGTGCCCAATTAATAGTAATAGGCCCTTTTTACATGGGGCCTAAAAACTGTAGGTGTACCTTAGTACACCTCTGCCTAACCTTTAAGGAATACAAACGTGATGATGGTAGGTTATGTTCTGTTTTGATATTATTCGATTATTAGTATCTAATAAAGTCGTTACAAAATCTGCGAATACCTAAAAAAAAAAACTTCTGACTATTTTAACCGATGCATTGGAAATTGCCCTTTGGCGTAAAGCGAAATTGTACTCGATCTATAATTAAAGAGTACGCGAGTTTTAATACTAACCAATATTGGTTGGTTTATTATACAAATTGGCCGTAAATTATGCAACCAAACCAATTAATTAGCAAATGAACATGCACTGTCCGGTATTAACCCAAATTGTATACACCAGCTGCAAACGTATGTATATCAAGGTGAATGTGTTGAAGCAATGTATCTCCGAGGCGGTTGCCCTCGGGATCCCGTATTGTGAACATAAAGTGCAGGAATTAAATAGGTTTGATTAAATGTGTACTACGATTTTATGCTAAGCAGCTTGACGTGGGAAGTATGGTACCCAATGGGACTGATTACCTAACTGGTCTTAAGGGTATAATAAATGCCTCGTGGGCTGATCTTGACCTGATCACGATATGGCTGGGCACTTCTTGATACACATCCAGGTGCGTATTTTGGAATTTGGCGCATCAAATGAATAATCTATGATGATCAATATTGGCATAGATGTCTTATTGTCTTGATAATCCGGTAAATTGCTTAACTGAAGTCGCGGGTAAAAAATACGACTGCTTTGCGTCGATCTAGTTGGATTGATTTAGATAACAATATTAAAAAAATTAATTGTATTTGAGATCAATGCTTTATCATCAATATAACGCTGGTATCAAAACGAAGTCAAAATAAGTGTTTCAACATGTCAACGTCATATTATCCAAACAAATTAATGTAAGGGATAGGAATTTTAGGAAAATTTTAGTTTTTTTGGAAAGAAATGATATGCTTCCCATTCTTCAATCCGGCTTTAGGAAGCGGCGTAGTACTTCTTCCGCGTTGTTGGCCGTTACAGATAATATTTTGTTGGCCCAAGATAAATTTTTTTTCTAGGGCATTTGATTCATTAAATTAATGTTCCATTACTGCTTTCCAAATTAAATTATTACGGTTTCGACCAAGGTACTTTGCGATGGTTCCACAGTTATCTCGAAAATCGTAAACAATTAGTAGAACTGCGACTAAATAGCGTGTCCATATAGACCTCAGCACTTACTATTTTAGAAAGGGGTGTGCCTTCAAGCACCCACATACACACAAATTTAATTTATTCATATTATATATACTAAACCTAAATAAATAATTATCTTAAATTTTATTCAACTATATTTTCCTGCATCATTTGTGCACCCACTATCTTGCTTTGTCTCTGCATCACCCAAAGGTTGACTGGGAGAGAATGCCTAATGGCATTAAGTCCGCCTTTGTACAACAATTTTGTTTTGTGCATGAAGAATTAAAAATAAATACATAAGTACTTAAAAATAATTACATAAGGAGTACATCGATTCATGGTGGACATCCCAAAACCCCGAACGAAACGCTTTAAATCAAGTTTCATCATGCGTATCGCTGAAATGTGGAATGAGCTTCCTGAGTGGGTCTTCCCCAATAACTATAATCTATGTGTTTTTGAATCTCGAGTGAATCGGTTTCTTCTAGGCAAGCGCGCTACACCGTAGATCGCAGTGTCGCATAACATCACGCGAACTAGTGGTCAAGTGTAGGCCTATGGTGAATAAAAAAAAAGGTAAGTACATGAACAGTACATAAAGAGTACATAAGGAGTACATAAGGAGTACATAAGGAGTACATAAGGAGTACATAAGGAGTACATAAGGAGTACATAAGGAGTAAATAAGGAGTACATAAGGAGTAAATAAGGAGTACATAAGGAGTACATAAGGAGTACATAAGGAGTACATAAGGAGTACATAAGGAGTACATAAGGAGTACATAAGGAGTACATAAGGAGTACATAAGGAGTACATAAGGAGTACATAAGGAGTACATAAGGAGTACATAAGGAGTACATAAGGAGTACATAAGGAGTACATAAGGAGTACATAAGGAGTACATAAGGAGTACATAAGGAGTACATAAGGAGTACATAAGGAGTACATAAGGAGTACATAAGGAGTACATAAGGAGTACATAAGGAGTACATAAGGAGTACATAAGGAGTACATAAGGAGTACATAAGGAGTACATAAGGAGTACATAAGGAGTACATAAGGAGTACATAAGGAGTACTGAGTAGGAGTAAAGGATAATTGACGGGTTGGCGCCCCGGGCCATGGCCCGGATGGCCCTGGGATAAATACGCCCCTGTACACATCGTGATTTGGCCGGCCACATCGCGAGGTGCCCAGCATAAAGTCGGGCGGATCTTTCGAGTAAAATTTTTCTTTCGCTGGCAGTCACAGTCCTTTTCTAACCCAAATGATTCATCACGACGTGTCCGGGCATATTGCGATATGACCAATCCAACAATCGGCCCACGACGTATGTGACGTATAATAATATGAGCTTAGCATAGTCTGCTGTGATATTATTAAGTATACCGTTACTATAGTCAGTTGTTTAAGCATTATGCACGCCAGCTTTTGATGAACTAAGATGAATAAAAGTGACAATATGTATTTACTATACAGGAATCGGTCAATACAGCCCTTTCAGCTTTTGATTATGTTTTGTTTTTGGTATGAGAAAATGTTGGGATGGGATGGGAAAAAGATCCAATGACGAAATAAACAAATACTAAATTAACTCTGTATTAATTATTAAACGTTTCATAATGGCAAATCTTGTAAAAGTGTATTTAAAAAAGATAAGACATTAAGATCGTTGCTCTGTTAATTACCAATTAAGAACAAAGCACTTCAATGTTTCAAATAGAAAAGCCTCCGAAATTCAGAGTAGATGTAGTGAAAGTGATCGAATCAGTAACTAGCGGAAAGGATAGGTAATATACCGTGAATAAAACCAAATGATGCGATCTAATCGAATCTTTCATGAATCATTTACAATGTTGTCCTAATTCGAACGGGGTTAGGCCCATGAAAAAATCCATATTCATGAATATCTAATATTTATTCCGGATCACGTTGCTATTCCATTTGATTTCAGGTGATAAAACAAGTGCTTTAAATGTCACCATGTTATGAGGTGGGAGTTTACATAAAGTCATAGATATTATACATAGTTATTATACCAATAACATATCATGATGTTCCTTAAGAGATAGAGCAGAGATCATAAGTTTTCCAAATTTCGCTGCTTTGTTTGTAGGCAGCTTTTAATAGGGATTATCCCTTATTAAAAATGGCTTTACAACATTTTGTTATTTATCAGGCACAAACCAATGCTCTAAGCAGTTACCTACTGAGAATTTCTTTACAAAATAATCCAATAACACTGTTCGAGTCGGTTAACGAACTCAGGACCTCACGGGCTGAGGATACAAATAAAACTATTCCATTAGTACACAAATGTTATGAGATAGTAGTATCAGATGAATTATAAAAGAGGATAGCGAACCAAGTTATTAATCAAAAGAATGAAAATATTAGGTTATGAAGAAAGAAATGTTTGTTCAGTTACAGTGAGGACACATCGACTAGCTTTTAAAAAATACCTACATAATTAAGCTTAATAGTAAACATAAAAAAAAAACAAAAGAATACAGTCAAATGTGGTGAATAGCGATGCAGAGGTGAATTGGGACAAAACTTTGAAAGGAATTTTCAGGTTTAATCATTATAGTTTGATGCAAACAAGATCTTCTAATGGAACAATTTTAGAGTCCCTTTTTCCAACAAACCATTATATTTAATGCTGAAAATAACTTTTAAGAGATTGACCCCATTCATCCGTGTATCCATATTCACCCCATTTGACTAAAATAAAAACAAAAATTAAAGTATATAAAACTGTGCCTCACGAAAGGGATCTGAATCAGAACCAGACCAGGCAGATCATGTTGCCTGTCATGGTCGTGGCGAATTTAACGAATCCCATGGGCATGACTATAGGGAAACTGAAGGCAAGTGCGGTTTTCAGTCGGTATGAATCCTACATACCCTGCTATCTCCCCAGGTAGAGGATGATCCCTGAGGAATTTCAGTACTATAAAAAAGGCAAATCGTGTTTTATGTGCAGCAGAGCAGGTTCAGATCCTACATTAGAAATCCCCCAAAAAGAGAATGTTTCTATTTCTGGTTATAACGTAAATCAGATTCTGTTTTTTTTTTGGGGTAAGAAAATTTAATTTACGAACTGAATTAATTTATGCGTAGGAAAATAAACAACGGTTTTAAATGAATTGCCGGGAAACAGAAAAATGATAAATGCTTCAAGTGAAGAGACTTCACAGAATTTAAAGTCAAAGTCAAAGTCAAAGTTCTTTATTGCTTCATGTGTACATAATTAGGTCTTACAGTTAAGGAGATTCAACATGAAACCCCGTTGGGGCACAGCATCGAAGAGGTAAAATTAAATACAGTTATATTAAGTTCTACACATACATATTACATATCCAAATCAAATTTTATACTTAGTTATATTTAAATAAAATAAAATTAGGGAGAATTAAATAAAATTATATTGAAATTGTACATTATTGTTCAAATTGCCAAATTATACATTATTATTTAAACTTAGTTATGTCCATTTTACACTTACATTTAAAATTAAAAGGGAGGTAGATAACATTTTCACTTAGTTATTTTATTGCACAACGTATTATTAAAGCTATTCATAGTATTTTCATTTTTATCTTCAAAGAATTCTTTTACCGTGTAGTAGCATTTTTGTAATAGGTAATTGTTTAGTTTCTTTTTAAATATTTCTTCATTTAGAGTATTTTTTATTTCCTTAGGTATTTTATTATATATTTTAATGGCCATAGCGTATGGACCGGCATGAAATAATGATAAGCTTGAAGTTGGAAGGGCTAATCTGTGTAATTTAAATTGTATGCTTGCATTTTTAAAAGAGTTGATACCTATATTAGGGTCGTCGTGACGAGTTCAATGATATTCATCGTCCCAGCTGGTTTCCAACAATATTGGGGTCGGTTCCAGTCTAACCACAATATGCGGCTGAATATCAGTATTTTACACGAAGCGACTGTCATTAAGACCTCCGCTACCCAATTTCGGGGTACCTAATATCTTACGATATCTTGAGAATAGATTGGGTTGTCAAGCATTTTGGGATTCTGACTACCACTAACGATTATCATAGGTGTTCATGTGAAAACTGGGAACGACGGTTTTACGTGCTCTCTGAGGCACGGAGGAGTCTTGATGTGTTTGTCACCCATCCACAGACTGACCGCGGCTAGCAGTACTTAACCGTGCAGATCGATTGATCAGCGTATTTATTACTTAGCCACCAACCCCACCACCAGTTCAATGATATTGATATTATTTATAAGTAAGTACAACAATTGATTTTCCAGTATTTGTATGATACGTTGATAGTGTCATAATTTCTAAATTATTATCAATCACGCAGCCAAACATGGTTAAATCCATTAATAAAACCATGTATTTATGGCACTTTGACGCCATATTATTACCGGGAGTTTCCGTAAAAGCTAATAAACCAACAAAACTACCAGTCTAATGGATAAAGCCATACTTAGTGATCGAGATCGAGTGGATGTGAACCTTAGTCTCTAATGAATTAGGTAAGACCCATTTCTAGGGCAACTTTAGCATTTTAAACTTAGTGACACACCAAGGAAATGCATCACTAATGACAGTTTACTGGGTTTGAGTCATCTATATTTACAGATCGAAGTGAATGGCCCTATTCATCAATAAAGTGAAGACATTTTTGAAGACGGTCCTCAAATTAATCCTACAATCGTAAATCTTCCATTTCTCTCCAATCCTCAGATGAATAAGTCTACTCTTTATCTCGATCTTATCTGATGGAAAGCGATGGATGGTTATCAGAAAAAACCGCACCTACCCAGCAAATGCCTGTTCACTCTTAATAGATAGTTAAGCTGGCATCCAGCCAAAGTGTAGAACTCTCGTTTTCTATTTGTCTGTGCGCATTGACGTTTGACGTTAGGCGTTGAGTAAGACTTAACGGCTCACCCACGAAATGGGAATGGTAACCTATAGTAACTCCGGGGGTTCGAGGGTATATAGTAAAATGGTAACTTAAACTTTTGACTTAATTTGATAATAATAAGAAATCATTTCAGACACCTAGTCACGAAATCTGGTGTTGAATTTATGTGTTAACACATAAGTTTATGATAAACTGTTTGCTAAGTAATAGAGCTATAATCTTCCTAAGATCATGTACATACTACGACCATAAATGTATGTAAGTTTAGCGGATGGCAGCCAGATTAATGTTTATTGAATCACTGTATTACATGCTAACAAGGTTGTGTGTGTCCTTCACATGTAATTTCCCTTAGCCACGTTAGAATACGTTTAGGTTTCTGTGAATGGCTTTTACTACATATCATATATTTGAGAGTTGGCTATATTGTCTCACCTAAGGGTTAGCAAGCACTAAAATAAAAAAATATACCTATAGATATTTTGAAAATAATTTTAGCCAATGGGTTGCGTTCAATGGAAGTTGCGGGCGTGCAAAAAGTGTTGTCATTCGAAAAAAATAGTTATTTAGTAGAAAATACTACAGTACAATATTAAACCAACGGTACAATATAGCCGACTCTCCCCTAAGATTTTTAAATGTCTTTGTGGGTTGACTCTATATAGGACGACAATTTATTAATCGCAAATATTGTTTAAGATAGTACAGGTATAACACAGTATTCCGCTCAGAAAAGAAAATAAGCGATAGCTTACCACGCTAGAATTTTTTATAGTACAGAAATCCTCATGGATCGTCAGTCACTTGGGGAGATGGCAGGGTATATCAGACTCGTACCGACTTAAACGCACTTGCTTTTCCTTGCCCTAGAGTCATGGCAATGGCATTCAAGATATTCACCACGACCATGTCAGGTTGAGGTCTGGTACAACAATCGGTTGCCATCAAAGAGCGAGGCCACTTCTCGTTTCCTCGTCGAATTTCTTAAATACGCGAGCTGTACCACAGTAGCCACCGGTCATGAAGTGAAATACTTTTTCCAAAAGTTGTAGGATCATTCCGAGCATAACCCAGGGCATACTTGAAAAAATACGATCTGTGTTTCTGGTAAAATGGAACACAACATACAATGCTATAATAACAGTATCAGCTACATTGTTTCACTGCATACAACTGCATCTAGTTAATTCGAAAATATGTTAATATGTGATCTGTTCGGTTGGTTCGTTTTGCACAATGCTAAATGATGTAACACTTGGTAATAAAATTCGTAGTGCCGCGTGTCTGCAGCCGGCAACTGTTTTAATAAAGATGCTAGTCATGTTGAAAGAGCTTTTTATATTCTACACCGTTACCCTACCTACTTACTCATCTATTTACTGCAATTGGGTCACACACATCATTTTCACTGTTATTTTACGTTCGATTCGCAATTATCGGATGAGGGCCAATCGTTGGATTAATATTCTAAGGTTAATAAAATGTTTATGTATTACAGTTTCAGTCCAAATGGGTTTCGTTTCTTTATTCAAAATTATTATATACGCTTGTTGTTTGGGAAATATTTTAGTACTGATACGCATATTCATTTTTAGGTTCATTTGTTTATTGTTGGATTTAGGCCTTTTTTAATTAATGTCACAGAGCCCAATCTGTGGTCCTTCACATCCAGTTACTACCAGCCATCTACTACGTGTTGTTCAATCAAGATTAGGTTATTAACTAAACAGCTGCTTCTGGATTTTGTCATTGGATATAGGTTACAGGGCATTAATTAAGTTGAACCTTTACCTTTTTTTCTTCTTCAATGTAAAAATCCCCATAAAAGGCCAATAAAAGTGGAGATTTGTTTATTTAAAAAACATTAAATTATTTTGAATTATTTTCGAGAAAGTAAGTGCATATCGATGTAAGAGTTTTTGAATCATCGCCAGCTAAGACGTGTATTTGTTCCACAAATACCTAGTGGGATATCGTTCTACACAAAGTTAACTTAGCCAGTGTATACTAAATCATACGGTGTGTTGGGAACCTGCAAGAGGGTACCACAGAGCATTATGTAACTGAAGTGATCAGTTTAAAAACAAAAAAAAAAATTATTATATATTTACCGGCTAACACTCATATTTAAGTATACCTACTACTCAAATATTTCATTTACAAAACACACACTATTTTTTTACGCTAATGATCAAAACGCTACTATCATCATCAACCCATAATGTCCATAATGTCCCACTGCTGGGCACGGGTCTCCTCTCAGGTTTTGAAGGATTAGGCCATAGTTTACCACGCAGGACTAGTGCGGGTTGGCAGACTTCACACACCTACCCTGGAGAAATATCTCTGAGGCATGCAGTTTTCCTCACTGCGTTTTCCTTCACCGTTTAAGTGAGTGATTATTACTACGCGGTTTCAAAAAGTGAGTCAGAGGTGCGTGCCTTGGATCCTCTCGACCTTTGACTTGAGACCTTGGACTTGGCAGTCCAATCGTCATATTACTAAGTTATTACTGATTCTCTTCAATATACATAATTATGTTTATACAATAGTAGAAATCCTCGTCACCGAGAGAAATTTATATGGGCCTCACCTGACTCTATGATTTTTTAAATAATAAAGAATCAGAAATAATCTGATTCAGTCCGTCAAAATGTAATATACCATGAGACTTCCATTTCCTAACTACTCCAGGAGTGTGCATAAGCTGGACTGCGTGCGACCTATACAAACGGTCGTTCATGCATATTACATTCAGTCACTCTATCCCGGATCAATAGTTTACTATGAAAACGATTTTGGCTCAAGTTCAGTATTCCGTGCTACTTCGCAAGACTGTTGTTCTTGAAGTACCTACCTTAAATAAATTGTAGGGTAATTTATTTCAAAGGAATTCTACGGAAATTCAGGGAAATTGGGTTCAGAGAATGAATGGATTTAGGATGTGCAAATGTTTCTTTGGACCGCAAGTGCATCGTATTGCACGAGCAATCGGTGTTACGGGTAAGTTGGATTGATTTATGATAGTGGAGGGTTGACGTTGCCTGCACAGCGCGACACTTTTGCACTGTACGGTACAACGCATTACCTAATGGCGACGATTTATTACTCCGTGTTATAAATGAGACAGCTATGCATCAATTTTGGGTTTTAATGAGCTCTGGTCTGGGCATTTAGGCAACGTCTACGCAGGCTTAATTATTGAACTAGTATACAGGTATCTTATTGAGATGATTTCTCTATGAGAATTTTTCCTCGATTTTGACGAATAAAAATGAATGATATTAGTAGGTATTCTAAAGTAAGTAAGATATAAACAAAATCATAACGTTAATTATAAGAGTGTACCAGCCTGAGAGACTCGAATCATATATGGGTTTGCCAGCAATGAATACACTTTTCTACTTATTTTTGCGAATGTAACAAGTTTAATCATTCTACTTTTTCCCCTAGTGGGAATTAAAATCCATTTCAAGTAGAAATATTATCCATTTTAAGTAGAAACATTGGATCTATATTTAGGGTAGGATAGGTGGATGTTGTATTAGAACTTTTGAATTTAAAAAAATATTTTGAGATATACTTCAAAAGGTTTTAAGCGTTGCCCACGCGCCTAGACAGACAGACGGTTATATCGACATAATTGAAGACCGCAAAATGTTAGAACTGTAGAGGACAAGATACTTTCACGAGACTCATATTTTATAACACATGTCTAACTAGTACTTAGTTGTTTTACTATCAACTGTAAATTAATTTACCCATGTTAGTTTAGGCTTTTAGTTTTACCAAATATTTGAAATATGTACAACCAAGTAAAATTTATTTTCAGCGTCGCTTGCATGTTCTTACTTATTTTGAATCTGCGAGGCCTGGTATTGTTGATGTTCTTCGACGTTCATTGATGTATCCTTTTGGTTTGTAAGTGCTCTTAAATGGAGCAATGGACAGAATGACGTCAGTTTTACCGTGACATCATCGAGTAGCGTTGATTATTCTAAGCAGGAAGACGTGACAATAATTAGGCTAATAATAATAATAATTTATGCTTTCCTCAATAATATAGCTCTGCTTATTATTAAAATTAATATTTATTTATTTATATATTAAGCTTTACTCAATAATACTTGTAATAACAGCGTTGTAAGAGTTAAATCTTTGGTCTTTTGGTATTCGCCCTAACTTTTTTTTAAAGTTTTGTGAATGTTCCCACTATTGTAAACTTCGAAGTTATTATTTTTCCAAAAAGGTTTTTCAACATTTGATGACAAAAAATCTCTTCAATGAAAAAACTCGGAAGTCAAAATGAGCCTTCATTAAATCTCATTTTTTATATGAATAAAAAATTTGAATGAAGTCTGTGTGAAATCCCAACCCTTTAAAAGTGAAATATATAAAAATATGTAAATTAAACTATTTGAGTGTGTTACTGTAAATATAAAATCTATCAAAATACGATATATGAGGGGTCAGGGACATAAAATAGATTTTAATGGTCTCTTTTGTCTCGTTCGACGACAGATTTGTTCTCATGCAAAAAATCCAATACCTACCTATTTTACTATAATTCGTGCATTGTCCCGACACGTTGCGACTTGTTTCATCGTCTTTGCACATGCGATTTTTATTGAATAATTCAAAATGGCGGGAGCACTCTTTTTATTGTGAGAGTGAGTGATGTCTCGTTAGAGCAGTGTGTGACACTTATGACGCTAGAGTAGACAGACGCGCTGAACCTGCTGGCAAACGATCTGTGGCTGTCATTCACTACACTATTTATATGACAATGCTTACAGAATTTACAATCGATACATAAATATACGTAGGTATCCAGCGACTCGAATTTACAAAATCGGTTCAGCCTTTCTCAAGTGATGCCGACGAAAAGCATTTAGATAATTTTTATTTATATAGATTGTTGTGTGAAGTGCTTCTTACGTGACAACATCGTGAAAGATTTTTTAGTTAAGTAGGACGAATGAATGTGACTATGCAATGACGCAGGTATAAAAATATAACTTAGATAACTACGTTTTTGCAGATTATTATTTTTGCTTAGGTGAATAAATACAGCATAGGTAAAATACGCAAAGGGAATCGTCAAACTTCTAGCTAGATTAAAAAGTAAAGTGCGAAAGAGTCCGTGTCACATAAGATACGGTTGGCTATCCACGGAAGCAATTGTTGGGTGTGGCTCTTCCGCCACACGCAAGTAGAATAAATGCAGTAGAAATGCGTTCCTTGCGAAGTAGGTGCAATGTAACTAGGAATTATTGACTATATTAAGAAATAGTGTTGAGACAACGCTGAGGTGTAAACGACGCGGACGTAGTGATATGAATTGAAGATAAATACTGTGACAGTATTTGGATACAGGATATTGGTAGCATGCATGAAATAATACTTATAAGAAATTTATAAAGTAAATCCGAAAAGAATACCCCAACCTAACTCATGAGTTCTTCAAAAAGTACGTGGGTAGGTAAAAGGTACGTGGGTAGCGAATATTCGTAACCGGCTCTTTTGTATATCAAGATGTGAACGTGGAAGAAGCGAGATAAATACGCAAGAATTACTCTGTAGTAACATTCTGCCAACTGTACGAAGGTAAATCTAAAAGTTCTTGGAATAAATATGAAATAATACAAAAAATTAAACCAAAACATTTTTCTTTCTACATATTCTCCTTCTAATGCAATGCAGTTTAAAATAACGAGCTTCTAACTTTCTTATTCCATGTGAAAAAAATATAATTTTGCTGACTCTCGAAAAACTCCTCTACGGCAGCCATAACCGCGTTATCGTCGTGAAATTTAGTTCCACGATAAGGTAAGGCTCTTTGAATTTTGGGAATAAGTGAAAATCACTAGGGAAGCCAGCACAGCAGATTGCATTGTGCACAATTTCAGATCAATGAGCAGGAGCGTTATCGTGAAGAAACAACACACAGAGTAATCATTTTGGCGTGTAAATAGTGTAACAAGGATTCTTTCACTATTCCAGAAGCAGGGGTATATAAAATATATCCTAAGAGGATTTGAATCTTTTGGATCTCAGTTACATATTTTACGGTTATTTTATGTTCTTCTCTCTTTTTTTTATATTTTCTTCCGTAACGGAGCTTGAAGAGCGGCCAGAACTCGGGTCAATTTAGGTTAGGTTAGGGTAGTTGTTTTAAATTCAGTCACCCAATACGCAACCCTAAAAGAGAGTTAGTATTATCCCCTTATCTTCCAAATGTCCAAAAAAAAAAAATTATTAATTTATATCGTGTGATTGATTCTCTTTAAAAAAAGTATCGAACTACCTCCAAAAGATTTCTAGAAATAATATGCGCTTCTAATGGTGCATCTACACCCCAGTTACTTTTTGTGGAACAACAGAATGCAACACGATAACATTAGTTTAGGTACATTCTTAAACTTTCACGGCAACATAAATAATAACAACAAATTACTTTTTGCTATCGGATGTTGCGCACTAACACTTGGAAACGTTGATCCACAAAAAGTAACTGCAGTGTACCATAAGAACTTTTTGATTCACTCTTACAGTTTCTGTAGTTTCTGTCAACCTTTATAGGTAAACAGTAGAAATGTATAGATGTATCAAAAAATCAAAGCAACATCACTAAACTATCCAACTTGACCTAATTTGGTAATGTTGAGAGAGTATTATGTTATAAATTAAATATGTTAAGATCGTAGAAACAAAGATATACAGAGAATTCAGACCGAGAGCCTGCATACAGCCTTTGACTAACTACGAGATGAGAAGATTAATATTTACTTCCTTATAGACGTCATAGTTCCATGGAATAAAACTAACTGTGCAATTTTATGACTAGGTTATTAGTTACACAAACTGATTTTAAATTAAACTACTAAATATTGAAGATATTTATAGCATATTATGTTAAAGATGTGAATTTATCTGATAAAATAATATTACAAAGAGCCCCGCTTTGTTTTCACGACACTCGTAAAATTAATGACGTTCGGAGTAGATCGACGTGTCTCACAAACTGAAATCATAAACTAAGCTATAGATTTTAAGGGATCTTGAAAGAGATAAGTATCATAGAGAGGTAAACTGCTATATCAAAATACTCTAGCATGCATTAGAGACTTTGAAAACAAAATGAACCGTCTCGATGCACACACGCACTCTAAAATTGTTTACACAGAAAAAGTAATTCAAATATAACTAAAGTTCGTTTCGGTCAAGTATCGAACAATATTCGTTCAAGATCGATAGCGACGCTCCAAGTTATCCCAAGTTTGGTGAACTACACAATGTGAAAGGATCAAATCTTGCAATTACGTCACTGAACGAATTTCATTTTACAGTAGTGGTATTAAGCGTAATTCTGTGCTAGAAAGACAAAAGTCTTTCGTCTAGACAAAAACAACAACGGCACCCTGAAGAACAAGTTTATCCAAGGTATTATACGACAGTTTAAAAGCTCAATTTTTATTCTACATTATAATTATCCTAGGTAAAACTTGCGTTAACTTTAATTTTTATAAGGAAACTTCAATAGAATATCAAAACTGTCTTTCAAAGAGGACTTTATTAGAAGTTACTAGAATATTAAATAATATAATAATAAAAAATTCTAATTTTTATGCAATTTACAATATTTTGCTTACATACAACAACAAAAACTATTAGGTAGTATATTAAACAATTGATAACGTACTGAGGTAACTACTATTATTTTACATTTGTATGTATTTACAAAAAAAAGTATATGTATAAGTACGTATTTATATCCATTTACATTTTTTTAAGTTTGTACAAGAATATTAATTAATAATTTTATCTTTATGTACAGACGCCAGCAGGTCAAGCTATCCAAAACTGTAAAATTTTCCCAATTGAATATGAACCTTATCACTTTGGATTACAGTTGAATATCAATCAAAGAAATTTGACAGATTGTGGTAGCTTGGTGTGCGGGCCTCTGTACAACCGAAGAACAAACAATTAATTTCATTTGAATTAAATAATAATTGATTTTAGTGCAATGTGGAATTGCCGAAAAGTTAAGACTTGATGAAAATGAGTTAAATAAATAGCAGTGGAAACGTAAATAAAAGATGTAAAATATGTTTCCACATTTCAGATTTATCAAGAAGAAACTGGAGATAAATTAGGTACCAAAAAACATCATCGAAACATTTCTTCAGCTATATGTTTGTGTATTGTTAAAATGTGTACGATATTTCCGTATAAAGTACCTAATCACTTCACTAGAACCCTACCTACCATAAAAATAATTAATTTCAATGAAAAGGAAACCGAACTTAAAACAATTTGAGTCAATCTTCGGAGTTACCCAGATACCAATCAAATTTATATAAGAACATCCCGGGGATATATTTACAACATCTAAGTAACAAAAAAAAAATCACAAAGTGGATTCATAAAAGTAAAGTTATGTAGGAACTTTAATTAAAGATATTCTAGTAAACCGCAATTTTATATGTAAGTACCATCGCTTATCTTATATAACAAAAAAAAACTAGATACATTGAAAGTAATTGAATGCATAGTTCCAAGGTGAGAACGCATTACATTAACGTGTTTCCATCGGTGTGTGTAGAAAGCTAAAGATTTCTAAGTAATTCATTGATTGGCTAAATGCTAGATGCACTCACCTATCCCGGTCGATAATATATCCGATGCACTGTTGATCTTTGATCTACGGCTTTTAATTACCGTTATGTCTGATGCCTGCTCTCTGTGCCATATATACCATACTGTGGTGAAAATAGGAACGTATCAAGCACGAAAGGAATGCTCCAGATACTAAGGATAACGCCAATACCCCATTATAAGGTTTGGTATCCACTGGATCAAGCAGAGACTATAAATTTCCACCTGCTAAACACATGTTTACTTATGTTTTACTTTTTTTCGATTTGATTGTGGTACGTTCGCCGAAGTCTTTTAATTCTTCCATCCATACGCGCTTTGCTATTGAACAATATGCAGAACACTGACAAATCGTGCCTTATTAGTATTTTGTTATGGAAAGCTTTTCAGGTACCTATCGGGAGCGGTTAAAATTGCAATACTATTTATGAATTTAGTAAAAAATGAAAAGCCCATTTTTTGCATAAACAGCTACGTGATTTATTTGTTGATGTTCAGTACGGACCTTAGTCGAAGGTCAAAGACTTTATTTATGAACCATTTATTTCTATCTATCCTAGACTAGGATTTGCATGATCGTATAGTAAAGTGGATTATCCCTCATAATGCACTATTGATATTTGCAAGCGCCTCGTAAAGTTTATGCTTTCATCGAAAATCACATCTCCCAACGTATTTTCATATTCATCGCATGGCTACCAACTGCAGGGACTGTAACAATATAATAGCTATAAAACAACATCTGTGATATTAAAATTGATTTAATTTTTATTTTACTTCTCTTGAAGAGGCTGCGGGGAGTCTAGTACCTATTATAAATTAAACCGTGCGTTAAACATACTACTCAGTCTGAACTTTTGTAGTGTGGTATACCTACATGTTTTGTATTTAGATGTTGGCCCAAAAGGGTTGTCACGCAATTTAAGGTTACTTTATGCGTTGCTTGGGAATTCTAAGGCCCATATCAAATGCGACGCCTTTATCACCACAATGTGTCTCCATGTGACGTGTGTTTACAATGACCCTCCAAACAGAAACACATATTTGCACAATAATGCTTAGTGACAGAATATTTAGCAATACGATGGTAACCGGAAGATTTTTGGCGACAAATTTCTAATACCTATCTGGAATAATTTTATTAGATATTTCCAAAAAACGAATTTTTGTAACCAGCATTACGGTGGCATAACAGCTCACTGGCTAGTGGTACGATTATTAGTCAAAGTTTAATTAATACCGGGTACCGGATTGGAATAAAGTGTTGCTAGAGTGGTCCGTAGTGGGTTGTGAGCGACTCTAACACGCAAGCCCTGTTCGCCATATTAAATCCACTTACTGTCAGAATTGCAACTAGTTATACCGTCCAACGAGTCGGTAAACATATTTTTTTCTTGTTGGGCTGTTCAAAGCATTTCTTTCATAATAGGTGACTAGAGAACCTAGGTGTGTATGTGTTTGTGTGTGTGTGAGAGAGAGATAGCGAGAGAGAGAGAGAGAGACACATTTTAGTAAGTGGATTATAAAGAAAAGGTTTCAGGAGCGGAATGTGACTACTAATAAGTATTGCTTTAATAATTTCTTACCGGTTGGGTTCCAAATAGTGAAGAACATGAACCGGATGGAAATAAAACATTTACTTTCACTTATTTTTTAAATAATAATAATCTCTATTGACACAATAAGTCTTCAGTAGTTTGACTTTATTACCCATACTCCTGAAGGTTAATTCTTTTGCTTCCTGAACTACAAATCCGTAAGTCCGAGTTTGTTGTCTGTTGCAGAAATGGTTTAATTACGAATGTACCAATAGATGACCCGTTTGCTGGTAACGTGCTGTCGTGAGGAGCGGGTGTTGGCTTAATGACGTCATTCAAGCAACTTGTCCTCTCATATTTCAAGTTCCTCTTTTACTTTATTGTGAGTAGGGATATTTTGTTGAAAAGTACATACCATTTCCAGTTTTCATCGAAGCTTCGAGGAATACGTACTTAAGTATATAATTTCTGACACTTAGGTATGCGAATATTAGACATTGAAATAAAACACTTTTACGGATTTTATCGCGTCCATGGACGCTGTAAAAGGTCCGAGATTTAATAATATCAATATAACGCGATAAAATCCATAAAAAGTAGTTTTATTTCAATACGTATAAAGTAAAAAAAATGTGTGTCTAGTCAGAAATTTATATGAATTGATTGTCATATTGAGATCTTGCTGTGAAGCTTTATTTGTCCAATATTTCAGAAGACATTGCACATTCCTCATCTTCTTTTAGTGTCCATGGAATACAATAATTATTTTACTTGAGCCCAGTTGGCCACGTTATTTGCGGCATCAGTGGCGTTCTTGCACTTCTTGCATATTGGTAGAATATTTTTCAATGCAGTTGTGCTGATGACGTAAGCACCAAATACAGCAGAAGAGTTCAACCATCTCAAACTAATATTAGTATGCCAGTAATAGGTGACGTATAGGTACTGTGGCCGTACCACAACATGTTATTGCGATTGTTTTCCGATTGAGAGAGAGGGATGTCGCTCTATATATTAAATAGGGCCATCCCTTTCTCACAACCTTAAAATGATCGCATTAACATGTTGGCCTCTGTTCTGAATTTCGGCAAGTCGGATTTAAAGGTACGTCACGTAGCCGCGCTGTCTAGTGCTACATCCGGCTAATGGTTGTCTAAACAACGGAGTCGCGTATTGAATTATTGCGCTACTCTAGTCTCGAAGGTACTTGTACCGATTAGCGGTAAGTGCCCGTTTGTTACTCTCGATTTATCTACTTTCTGATGGCTCTTATTCGTAAGGATATGTGCGCCATATTTTTCAAAGGTTAAGATGAGCAATTCCTCTTTAATTCTGAGGAGTAGGAGAATAAGTCGGCATCTAACATTCTTAACATGCCATCACGCCTGTATTCCCCGAAGGGTTAGGCAGAGCATGCCCATCCAGAGTTCGCCGGTATGTTTAGGTCTCTTAGAATAAGGGGTAAGCCTATTGCCATTAAACAGGCACAATCAAAACTCCGAGCTGCTAATGAGAACTTCATAGAAAACCCTATTATCGTAATGCTCGACCTGGGAATCGAACCCGTGACCGTTAAGCTAATGAAGCATTAATAAGATTCCTAAAGTACCTAATGCGGTAATTGATAATATTGATGAACATAATAAGCTACATACATACATTCGTCCAAGTATTGAAGTCCAAACTCACGAACATTGAAGTTCATCATCTAAAAATAAACGGTCTCCTACGACTCCTTGTGATTCTAGTGAAATACAATCCAAGGTTTTATGACAAAATATACCTAGACAGCCCCTGCTTAAAATCTATTATCAAACCCATGCCAAATGGAGTTATAGATAAAAAGGATCCAAGGACATACTTTAAGAAGTACTACTGTGTTAAAACGATATTTCAGAAACCATAACACAGACCATAATAGCACTACAAGAGCCAATTACCTGTAGGAGCGATCTAGGAGTGTACTTACTCCACTACAACCGAACCCATTATTGCGAAACTGGATCCGGCGTAAGTAGGCAAAAGCAAACATATATATTTTTTTAATGGCAAGGAGATTGATTGCATTTTGTGGAAGGAAAAGGCTACCTTTCGTCACAAGAAAATAAATAGTCTTTTTGTATCGTCTTCAATCACAAGATCGTCTCACAGGATCACAATCAAGCTTGTATCCCGTATCTTGTAGAGGTATGTGACACTTGACAGATGGTAAGAACTGACTGATCTTCTTCAGCGGCTTGAAGTGCCTAAGTTTTAATTGAAGCACGCTTCAAGCCAATCTTGTCGGTGACTCCTCTAACATACTCGTACCTCGTACGGCAGGTAAGCGATCGACTATGGCATGCAATATACGCGATAAAATCCAAAAGTGCCATAAATTATCGTAGGAATAAACCATTAGCGATTTTTTGGTGGTCTCCTGCGATTTTGTTTTGTCTAAGATGTACATACGATATAATTAGTAAGTATGTTTACAAATATAATTTACAATAATAAAAAATATGTTATTTTTTTATTGGTTCGCATTCAGTGTCAGCGTCTTGGTACAAATTAACAGCGTGTACATCATTATAACTGGGCACTAAGAGAAATTCTACTCAGTAAAACAGGTAAAACCGCGGGTACACATCTAGCAGGAAATAAAGGTCAATATTTCAGTAACATTAACCACCTGGCCGGTAATAGAAATGATTTTTGTCTCCATTAAAGCTTTCAATTTTCTCTTTTTCGGATTAATGGCTACATTATTACTTTTCAAGAGGGCATGCTGATGAATAATAATTACTGTTTAACTCCAGGTTACTGTCAATTCATTTTGTAAATGTATTAATTCTCTCTTGAATACCTATAGAGTTTGTATTTAATTTTACAAAGCAGTGTCCATAGAGTAAGTTCGCCCCCTGGATATGGGACCATTCTCTTTTTTTACACAGATATTGGGCGAGGGAGATAAGATGAACGGCCGTAACCTAGGCCAATAAACTCACTAAATCTCACTATCACTAATTGCAAACAAAAAACATAGGTAGCTTAAAGTGCATGCATGTTTGTGAACAATGTCCTATGTTTAAATTAAAAAACTAAGCTTATGGGTAAAAATATTAACTACTGGTTAAGCATAAAATAATGCTGTGACAAGATTCTTATGCCTCCGCGCCTTTACAGAGCAGCGCTTCAAGAAATTATAATAAATGGTTTCACATGAAGTTCTACTTTCATTCAATGGTCCTACGTGCCCTGGCCTTAATACTCTAATGTGCCAACGACCGGCAAAATTATAACGACTTTGAATCCTTCAGTTCAGATAGTATTGATTGTATGTATACCAAATTTTTTTTGTCTTCCTCTTTTACTGTATTAACTCGACTTGGAAAGGGATGTGCGATTATTAGTCGATACGAGTACGATATACCTTGCTAATTCCCCAGGTGGCAAACGATCTGTCATGATTGTAGTGAAGTTCACGGATCTCATGGCCATGACTATAGGGCAAGTGACGGCAAGTGCGGTTTTTAGTCAGTACGAGTCCGACATACCCATGGACGAATCAAGAAGATTTTCCGTAGTTGATAGCGACGCTGGTTTGGTTGACCATAGGCAGCAAGGGCAGGCAAAACCAGCAACTAGTCGCTAGGGCCAACATACCCGCGTTTATTTTCCCGCGACTTCGTCCGCGTGGAAAAGTTACTTTTAATTATGGTTGTAATTTGGCTAATTAACTCAAAATCGTTATAAATTATAGCCTATAATATTATTCTGATGTATAAATAATAATACTGTAAAGTTTTATTAATATCCTTTCAGTAGTTTTAGCGTGAAAGTGTAACAAACAAATCCATCTATCCATCCATCCTCACAAACTTTCACATTTATAATATTATTAGGATATTAATTTTAGTAACAGGTACGGTATTTTTTTTTTAATTTTTCAGCACGTTTTTAAGGTATAAATATTGTATTTTCCGACTTTTTTAAAGACGCAACTTTTCCAAAATAAACAATTTATTTTACTGTTTACCAGCAAATTGATTTTCGTCAAAAATACAGTACAACATTAATATTATAAAAATAATAACAAATGTAAGTTAAGACGGGGACGTCCAAACACTTTCAGTCTGCCTATCTTGTTTACAAATCAAATTGAGTCCGTATTGGAGGTATCGTTTTCTGATTTCCTTTCAAACGTTTTATATTGGAAATATTATTCAGGCAAATTGGCAAATACAAATAATATATTAATAATATATAATTGGCAAATATAAATAGTATAAGCTTAATAATTTAAATATCAAGTTTAGTACATTAGTCATAGGACTGCCTTGTTAATCTAGTGTTCGTAAGCGTGACTGCTACATTAGAGGTCCAGGGTACGATTCTCAAGGTCGAGCAAAGTGTTATTGTGTTTCTCTATGAAATTCTCAATAGCAGCTCTAAGTTAGGATTTGTGCCCAGTTAATGGCCTAATATCTTGGAAAAAACAAACCAGCGAATTGTGATTGTACATTGGTACACTTCAGCCTAACCCTTCAGGGAATATAGGCGTATGTTATGTTAAGTACCTATATTAAATATCTAGATAACTTTCAATATTGGGCGTTACATTTAACACGCTTAATTGGATAACAGTGAGCAGCAGCTTAATGAGTTAATTATAACACAGAATAAGTATCTACAAACTTCTAACAAACATTTAAAGTTTAATAGGCGCCAATTATTTTCACGTTTCAGTCCCTGCCGCTTAATATACCTCGAGCTAGTTTGTATTTACTTATTCATTGCAATATCCAGACTATATTTACCAATAGGTTCTCACTCATAAACAGAAGTTGCGATATAATGCTCGTAAACATTTTATTGGGTTTCATCGATCGCATCACTGTAAATTTCCATTTGGTGTTTATTTAGGATGAATCCACACGAACGACTTTCTGTGTAGTGCGACAAAATTTCAGTTAGCAACGTCCTAACTAAAACACTATTTATTCAGGACTGTAAAGCCATATTAACGTATATTTAAGTTTGAATATTAAAGCGGCTCTTATGTTAAAATCTATTTAAAAAACCAATTGCAATTGACATATTATAACGTTGTCAGCTTCAACGTAAATTGTAAATGTTTTATTTAATTTAAGTATTTGTAATAAAAATTATATATACATTTTAGTTTTCCGCACTAAAAGATTTTAACTATGCCAAATCGCACAATCCTCCGTGCGTGCAACATGCTTAAAAAGGGGTGCATAGTTTTCTCTTCACGTATTAATATAAAGAATATTATAATTTTCATTTAATGTATACACAATATTTGGATTCGCACTTTAAATGTATAAAACGTTCAGTTCATCAGTAGCTGTTTTAAGGTGAAATAACTATTAATTAAACTACAAACGAGTTTAATATACGATTAAAATATTGTATAGTTGAACTCGTAGTCCCAAGCGCATCAGTGCCTCGGTGGTCCTGGGTTAGACTACGAGGTCCAGCAAAATGTTATTGGGTTTTTTTATATTTGATTTTAGTAAATACTTAGTTGCAGCTCAGAGCATGGATTTAATGACTCGTCCCTATTATATAGGACCAAAAAAATAACGTCGAGCAGGTTTATTGGTATGTTTTATAAGTATTAGATATATCCATTGTCTAGTACAAGTAAAAGTGCTGAAAATTGCTGAGTCAATTATTCCAAAAAATATATTTATTTTTATGTCTACTTATAAAAATAAATAAATATTTTTGGGAAAAATCAAATAGATAATTATATACTATTTTATCAATTGGCAATCATAGATCCACTGCTAATTTTCTTTTAATGAGTTCAATCTAAGATATTTACTTAACACATTTTTTTATAGGACGCGCGTGTTTGCGTCCTTCCTAACACGTATGGCACGTAGGTGAGTCAACGTTCGGGTACTCTCTTGCATACTAACTAATCTTTGCGAAATGTAGAACAATTGGATTCGGGGGTTCACTTAACTGGAAACACTACACATTTTTCCTTGTGGACGTGTTATGGCAACCTACTTTCTACTAAGTGCAAACCATTTACACGTAAAGTTTACCTGCGATGAGTTCAATGAAACTTTCATGTGGAAAATGTTGGCGTCAGACAGTTTTAAAATCCCATCGATGTAGTATGCGGTAATTATTTCAATATGCCTATCGTTATGATTTTTTTTGTAATCTTATCTGGAACAATATGGATACCTTACCTTCTACACCTACACAATTTATCTAAAAATAGAATATAACTACACTCCACGTGGAACCAATATTGTTTATTAATTCTCTTTGCCCGCTTTTGTGAATTGCTCTTATTCCGAAGTGTTGACGTATGTACGAATATGTTTCATACGATGAGAGCTATCAAGCTGATTGGTCATTTTCATTATAGCTGTCAATTAATTAAAATAAAAATTTACTTTTCAGTTTTATTAAAATGGACGACAAATGGAGGAACATTCCTCAATCGCTTGATGAAGCAGTAACAGTAGGCAATAAATATCATAGTGATCATGTTTCGTCAGCATCGACAATTGATAGGAAATCAGTATTGTCTCTTTAGGTTGCCCCAAAAACAAGACTAACATTACCATTAAAAAAACTTGAGAGGTGTCAAGGGACACCCGGATGGAACGAAGTTCCTTTCATTAAAATTTAATAATTAAAAATAAAAAAACCTGTATACACTCAACAATTCACAACGCGCGAAATTCAAATATTGTCATTCACTCAATAATATTTGAATCTTGTCAACAATATTTGAATTTCGAAAAAAGTGTCGTGACAACTTTTTCGTAAGATTTTTTTCCGTCTAGCCCCCTTTCACAACGCGCGATAAGGAACTTCGTTCCAAAAACACCACAATAATTTCTTGGTAGTAGGTACAATGCAGTTTGAAATATACGACATTAAACATACGATATTATTATTAGGTAACCTCAAAAACCACTCCTTCGTGCTACCTCAAATCTGACACACCTATAATTTGTTTTATTTCGAAATGTATTTCAATCTTTTCAAACAATTCAAGTAACAAACTTCGTTTTTTCGTTCTCTGATAGGTATAATTTAACACAAGCTGAAAAAATAGCAATAGTTTCTATCCGTAAATCGGTTTTCGCGACGTCGCGGGTCGTCTCGTCGCGTAGACCGAGACAGACGGCATCCAGATAAAGTATGTCGTTTTGTGGAAAACCCGTCCTAAATATAGGCGCGGGATTATTTCTGAACCGTCGTGTCGCGCGCGCCTAGCGCCGTCCAATACCAATCTAAACACATTACCGACACACCGCCTAAACTTTCAACGTTTATTACGCCAATGTTTTAAAACATTGATTATCTATAAAGTTTACAGTAATTATCCCACCGTAACTCTCTTACTTTTACAGCCTTTGTCGAGTAAACGCGGAATGTGATACGATGTTATGGTGCAGTGTTGTGATTACGTTGAGAGTGTTTATTTTAAAGTGATATGGTTGTGACACATTTTTGTAGAAAAATGTATACATTGATCTCGTTCCTCCTGGCGTTGACATCGCAATGTTGTGTTTTAGCACAACAAGGACGTGTAGTCGGTTAGTTTTACCAACTAGTTCAATGATAAATGTATGAATAACGTAGAATGTGACATTTCTGTAATCTAAACCCATGACACACCCTATCGGTGTACACATTTCTTCCATAATAATAGTACACATTTTCTCACAGGAGGAATATTTTACAAAGACTCCGAGGATATGAAGGTGGCGATGGATGTGAGCGCGAAAATGTTGAATTTTACTACATCCATAAAGGAAGTATCCATAAGAGGAGAGGTTCTAGAAATAAGCAAATATGTATGCGAGCTAGCGGAGGTTAGTATAAATTACATTATATTTATTTATTGAATTGAATATTTATGGGAAAAATAGCAGTAATTTGGTTTTCAGTAAGAAAGTTCAGAGATGACGAAATATTTTATTTTAAATTATAAATACCTAGGTAACCTAAGTTTTTAATAGTGTCTAATTGAAGGGTATATACTTAATTATGTGGAAAATAGGTATAGGACTATTTTGTTACATACCTAAAAACCTTACAGATTTCTTTATTTTCCCATTCAGTTTAAATTAATTCGCGTGGAAGAATAATGTATCCTGCGATTGATACAGATTCCTTTTTTAAATTTTCTTGGCTTTATCATTTTATACTTGTTCATTGATCTGACTGTGAAATGCTACTTTTTACGACTTTTATTCAATTGTTCTTTTCTATTTCATTGCCCACCTATTTTACATGGCTCTGGATAATTCGTGTGCAGAACGTCAAACTTTCTTTGTTCATCTTACATTCAAATTGAATTTATTTTAGTGAAAAAATTTGAATATAACGATTTCACTATGATATTTCTTTAGCAGCGTTATGGTTTATTTAAAGCAAATGATCATTGCTTTAAATGGAAAATATAAATACATCAATAATTTCTTGACATTTGTCGTAAAATGTAATCATTTTTGTAATTTATGGTATATACGATGCGAGGTTTTCAAAGTAATATCCACACTGACGTTAATATAATAGATTTTCTCGTGCACTCATAGTTCCTTTGTTCCATGCATATTGGAACAGACAACTAAAGAAATAGGTTTATCTGGCTGCCCTGACCATGATTGTATTCAAAGAAAAAGACTAGTTACCAGAAAAATATTTTCTTGTGTTTTTGCTATACCTAAGCTAGCAATTTTCATTGCTTTAAAATTTTTTGTCAGTAATTGCATTCATTTGATTGTAGATATTAAGAGTAATTCCACTCAAATTGGAGCTGCCCGACTGTGGAAGTAAATAACACTGCTTTGAGCTCATTTGTGTTCTTTACGATGAGGTGCTCCGCGAGGAAAAGTTGTGGTTGCAGTGGGGGGACTTTGACCTTTATACTGGCGACCCAACCATTCCTTTTTCGTTTTACAGGGTCGGCAACGCGCAAGTGATACCTCTGGTGTTACAAGCGCCTGTAGACTTCAGTAACCGCTTACCATCAGGTGGGCCGTATGCTTGTTTCCCACCTCAGTGGTATAAAAAAAAAGATAATATAACAAATTTAGGGTCCGCTTCTGATCTAACTAGATCAGCAGAGCTTGACTTTAAATGTTATTTTTACATAACCATAACCTACATTAAGCCTTACATTATCATAGCAATAAAAATATTAATTTCAGGAAGGTGTGATCGGCATCATAGACGGCACAGGTGGGCGCGCTAGCGAGAACATCCAGGCACTATGCGATATGCTGGAACTGCCGCATGTGATCATACAGCACAACGACTTGTTATCTCGAAACTGGTCGGTCCTGAACATGTTCCCTAGCCCAACTGCTTATAATATGGTAAGTCTTAAGTATTGCTTCACTTTGTACGGATCTCTAAAGTTACTAATCTTTATAGTTTCTGAGATTTTGTTATTATACATTATAGAAATTGACGATATCTATGGTTGTGGGTTCGTATTCCACAGGACACAAATATTTATGTGATAAACTTAACTAAGTGTTTTTTTTTCTGGATGTCTCTTATGTATTATGAGTATGTATGAAGAAAAGTATATCAGTATTATATCCATGGTCTGGTATCTATAGTACAAGCTCCGCTTAGTTTGGGACTGGATAGGTGACGGTGAAGACTTTTTAGTCATCCTACAGCACCTCCTGGTGCTGTGCAAAACGTGTACGTGACATACGTAATATTTATTCATTTAAATAAGAAGCTTGCGTGCTGTATGTAGTATGTAATATAGCTAAATACATATTCTTTATTCAGGCCATCGTGGGGCAATCTTTTACAACACGTGTGAAATTGTGAATAGCACCTGTTTCGATTATTTAACTCTTGGGTCTTTCGAAACGTGACTACTATAGCTTATTTCTGTTTAATTTATCTAAATTGATATAAATGATATTCATTTCTGTAAATTGAGCTTTTTACTAGTCAATGTTTTACAGCTTTTTTAAGCTAGATGACTCCGGCATTTCCTAACTGACAACTTCTGAGAAGAAACACCGAAACAAACTCAGAGAATCATCATCTCTTTTAAAGTCCAGACAGTATTGTGTTACAATGTAGGGCAATTTCTGAAATAGCCTTTTGAAGAAAACGCCATAGCGGCTTTTAGCTCGACCATGATTTATGGAGCTCAACAACCCGTCACACGACGATACCAGATCTGCGGAACATTTGCATAAAGTTACGATAATGTTTAATTTTGCCATTATCATACTTAGGTATTTGTGTTTTATGAACTGCATAGGCATTGGAGACGATTCATTTCCAAAATAATACATGCAATCCTTAATTTTAAAATTATATTTTCTGCACTTTCGTACCATAATGGCCTTATTTATAAGGTTGAAGTACATTTCCAATAATAAAATAATAAAGTGGTTATCATTTTATTAGGTTACTACATAATTATTAAGTTCAATGAAGAAGAACGGAGAACTTGAATGAAATTTTAAAGTTTACAGTAGATACGGCATCAATTGCTTTTATTTATGGACAACGAACTGAGGTGGGAATTAAGATAATCAATATTGAATCACTCGCTTCCTCGAACTGAAGGCATTTGTTTCCTGCCTCAGTTAAATATTTCAAGGCATCCGACTGCAGGATTTCTTAAGTCATCTCTTTAGTACTTATCAAATTAGAGCTTTACCGATATCGATCGGCTCGTATTACCTATGTAATAACTACACTGATCAATCCGCAAGGTAAAGCTATGCTCGCGGTCAGTCTTTGGATGGGTAGCCATTCTTTACGTATTGAGATCGCTCAGTGCCTCTAAGCGTAACGATTGATATACGATTACCTATAATAATCGATAGTGGTCTCTCGAGTCTGAAGCCAAAAAAGCCTGATAACTGATACTACAAAGGATTTCGGTTACAGAAGGCCTGTACATTCTTTCTTTACGTCGATATATTATAAGCCATATACCTAGAGCTTAACCATACCGCTTAGGCTCTATAGAGCCTAAAATCACGCAACATTTAAAAAAGAGGTTCATATATTATTAGGCACTTTTTATTTCTTAGAATATTCTAAATTTATCTCGTTTGACATTTGTAAATATTCAAGGAGACTTTTATGCTTAGGAAGTCATAAAACCGATATGTTATTTTTATTTCCTTTTTAGGATGTCACATTTACTCTTTATTATGGCCATAAGTGAACTGAAAATGTGGTTGCCACACTTGTTAAAAGCATTTCATAAGTCAGAAGCTGACTATTTCAGTCTGAAATGTTGTTAGAATTAGAAAAGTATCAGCCCAGTGCCCACCACGCAACTAATCTAGTTAGAACTTCTCAGAACACAATGATGAATGAAAATTATCCTGTGCCAATCTTTAGCACATAGATAGCGCCCGTATCAATTTTATATTTTAATTAGTTCTTATTTTGTATTCGTATATATACTTAAATATTTTATATGTTAGGTTGGAAGTCGGTATAATTTTTGTCTTTTATAGTTTTACTGAGATACTGAGGGCCTATGTTATAGGGGCCCGAACCTATTGTCAACCTATTTACAATGGGAAGACATTTATAGAAAAACTATAACCAAATAATACTATTCTCGATCTGGGACTCGACACAGGATTACAATGAGAGTAGAGAGAGGTACTCATTGAATATTGTTTTATGTTTCCAGGTATTAGAACAGTTGATAATCCACAAGGAGTGGCGAAATTTCACTTTGTTGTTTGTGAGGGGACATAGTTTGTTGCCCGTCAGCCAGTTGATGCAGATGGGCAACTCTTCCAACCCGTACGTGGTTACCGTAAGAGAACTCAGCGGAAACGATTACAGGTAACTTCAAAGGTTTACTCATAGAATAGTTTCTAAATATGAGTCTTAGAAACAAATATACTGCCCGGGTGAAAGATCATTATTTATCATCATCATCAACCGATATACAGTCCCACTGCTGGGTCTCTTTTCAGAATGACAGGGATTAGGCTATAGTACACCACGCAGGCCTAATGCGGGTTGGCAGACTTCACACAGCTTCGAGGAAATCTCTCAGGCATGCAGGTTTCCTCACTATGTTTTCCTTCACCGTTTAAGCGAGTGATAATTATTATTACGCACATGATTTCGAAAAGTCAGAGGTGCGCACCTTGGATTCGAACTCGAAATCTTTGACTTGCCAGTCCAATAGTCATACCACTAGACTATCAGTGCTTTATTAGGCTATCACTGTTTTAGGGAGTGAAAGATAGATAGACAACGAGATATTTTTATAGAAACAAGGTAGATAGCTAAGTAGGTACGTGTAGTTTTTTATCATTTTATTTGTGATCACTCTCGTTACATCAGCTGATACATTATAAAACTTCTTCGTTTTGGTGTTTAATAATTAAATATTTGTAATTACAATTCTATCTTCGTTAATGAACCACAAGCTTCAGAGAACTCGATGAAGATCGGCAACATCAAAATTTATACAATATTATAAAGCAAGAACCTCCATAGCTTTAGATATATATATTTTTTTTATTTAGTTTTTTTTTTATTTTTATTTTTTACTTATTTTATCTTTGTTTTATTATTGTTGTGAGGATGAAATAAATATGTTTCTTTCTTTCTTTCTTTCTTTCATAGCTCATTTTTTTAAATTATTGTTCTCAACAATGAGGTTCCATAAAAAGTGATTGGATACATACGAATGAGAGAACATAGTGCTTGCAATAATACCTACATTTATTAATAGATATTGTCTTTGAAAGACTCACTATTTCGAACCGTGCAACTGTTTATTTTATAGCAATGTAATAATAGTCTTAGATTTTGAAGAGATTCGGTTTTAATGAGTACATACAATAATACAAATTATAAATAATGGTATTGATTTCTCACATTTACGCGAATATTATACATTGAAATAAAACTACTATGTACGGATTTTATCGTTCATGGTCACGGGTAGACTGATCAGTCTACCCATGAACATGGACGCTGTAAAAGGTCTGAAACATCGGGATTCAAAATATCAATATAACGCGATAACTTCTTTTTACGGATTCGAATAATGGTTTTTTAATTATAATACAACATCAATAACAGCCACCTTCAAATTAAAAGAAATACCGGTCTGAAAACTGTATGTACACAGCCTTAGCTAGACAGAACAGAATACGTTCGATTTTAAAAACATTAAATAATCTCTTTGTTGTGGTCAAACGTGGGCGGTGTTCTGCAACCTGCGGCGTATACCTAAGAGTTTATTTATCTAAATGGGCGTCGCTTTATACTCCTAGTCGTCAAACAGCTTTGTGTTAAAGGTGTTATAGATGTACATATGTATTCAACAAACATTGTAGATATGTATTGTATACATCTGGCTTCAAACATCAAACGCGAAACTTTAGACAAGTCAATCTTTTTCCTTTGTGTCCTTTTCTCTAAATTATTTCAAATATTTTTTTCCAACCCGGCCGAAGATGATTTTAATCGCTTTTTGCCAACGCTATACAGCCCAGGGTATAAATCCATACAGATTTTATAATCCTGGATGATAATAGTGAAGGCCTTTTGCCAGCAGTAGGAAAATAAGAGAATTAAGCACCTTGGTGTGATCGTACCTAATCGTGCATCAATTATTTTTGTGCCAATTTGGTAGAGGCATATCCGACGACCTTGACTGTGTCCCATCCTACTACGGTCTGCCTACACTTCTTTTGCGTACTTATACCTTGCATGACGAGGGTTTAACACATGTGACGTCATGTCATACGTGTGTGTTTATGCGATTAAAATAATTGCTTTGACTTATCTAACTACCTATAAAATGAAATCTCTTCTAGATTTTTAGCTATCTATAGAATATTAATACGTGAAGAGAAAACTTTGTAGCCCTTTTTCAGTATATTGCGCGCACGGAGAAGTGTGAGATTTGGCATAGTTAAAGTTTACATAGTGAAGGAGCGAAGAAAGCTAACAACAAAACACAAACAGCTTCTATATCTATATAATTTTTAAACTTAAAAAGGTCGAATCTAGGCGACCGTCGGACCAGTAGTTTTAGTAAAAGCTTTAAAGTAAGGGTAACGCTACATTATATTTAATTTTTGTATGTTTAGGGGAGTACTAATTGATGCCAAACACAACGGTTACACAAACTTCGTGGTGGATTGTCCATCCCGCAACTTGGAACAGATATTGCTCCATGCCCAACAAGTAGGAATGATGGCCGAAGAACATTCGTACATATTCGTGTCACCCGATCTATTTACTCTGGATATGCATAGATTTAGATATGGCGGAGTTAACATGACCGGTGAGTTCTAGTGTGTAAGTATAACAGTATTAAAATACAATTTTAGAAGCTAGTATGCCAAACCAATTATACCTTATTGTTCTCCAATCCCGGGTGACGAAACAACATTGTCACTGTATTGCTGTGTAAAAAATGTACCATGTATGTCATTTTAATAGTTACGTTGTCTTTTACGAGTACTTGGGATAGTAACACAACATTGTATAATGTAACTATATAGTACTTACTACTGCTTATTGCCGACTATCGGGCCACGCGAATGTAGGGACGAACTTCTGCAAGAGGTTTTCATATAATTTTGTAAGTAATTTTTTTTTATACCACTAAGGTGGTAAATAAGGAAACGGCCCACCTGATGTTAAGCGGTTACCGTACCCTATAGACGCTTGTAACACCCAGGGATATTACTTGCGCGTTGCCGACCCTGTAAAAAGAAAGAGGAATACTTGGAATGGCAGTATAAGGGTTAAAGTCCCCCCTCTGCCAACATAACGTTTACGCGCGGAGCACTGGCAACCTTGCTCACCGTACTTACTGGGAAACCAAATTTATTTGGATATTTTCTTAGGAAAAAATTTACAAACCCGACAATATTAATGAATACCATTCACATTTTATGTTCCAGGGTTCCGTCTTGTAGACCTACAAGGCAAAGACAATGAGAAACTCTGGAACTTTACATATATGTTCAACCAAGAGACGGGAAAAATTTTAGAACCAGAAGAGATGAAAACGAAACTGTTTCTCATATACGATGCACTAGAAGTGTTTGCAGCGGCCATAAAAAAAATCAAAGTGAAAACAGAGCGTCTAAGCTGTGAAAATTACAGGCCTTGGAAATACGGATCGACTCTTCTAAATTTTATGAAAACAGTGAGTAACTTGTTTTTTTTATAGTACGGAAAATCCTCTTGGATCCTCCCCCGGTATGTCGGACTCGTACCGACAAAAACCCGCACTTTCCTTAACTTGCTTTATAGCCATGGTCATGGGATCTGTGAAATTCACCACGACCATGATAGGCTGTGGTCCAGCACTCGCTGGGCCGGGGATCACTTAGCGAGGCCTTGCCCTGCACCCTATCAGCTGAAGGCACGCATGTGATGAGCACGCGTGTCGCCTACTGAGGCCATTATCTGATCGGGCGGCGGAATCCCCAATTCAGCCGCCCGCAGGACACAGCTCATGGAGGCCGAAGGTCTGTCTGCGCCCTCCGATGCCCGGTGCGTCTACTACGGATTGGGAGAGAGGTGGACAATTCTCTCTCCCTTTCCGCCACCTCCTTTACAAGCATAACTTGGTCGCAGTATGAGGCGGCGCGCGGCTTCCCAAAACAGTGACTAATTAGTATATAATACTAGCGGCCCACCCCGACTTCGCACGGATAGATGTTACTCGCTGACCATGTAGTTTTTTATAAAAAGTCAAAGCAATTTGAATTTGAATCCGTTAAGTATTTTTTGTGAGTTTATGATTGCAAACAAACATTCAAAAAATAAAATATTTTCTCTTTTTATTATAAATTATTAGTTTAGATTTAGATTACCTAATATTAGTTATACTGTGATTACGAGAAAGCTATTTTTGAAACGAACTTCATAGAATAATCGTAATTATAAATATAAATATGTTACAATCGAAAAAGTAAAATTTTAATTCAGAAACTCGTTTTTTTGTTGCAGAACAAAGTGGAAGGAATAACAAGAAAATTGATATTTGACGGGGTGGGGCAGCGAACGGATGTCACTTTTGATTTACTAGAATTAACTTCTTCTGGCAATCAAACAGTAAGTACCTACTTACCTTTACTCAGAAATTTCATATACCTACCTGGTGATAACGGGATATCCGTAGCCTTATAAAACATTTGATTAATTCACGTTCGAATTTTTGTTTCGCTATTTATATTTTAATGTCGAACTACATAAACACAAAAATTTGATCTCAGGCAGAACGTGAACGTGCGCCCCTCTGGTTGAATATTTCAGAAGGTTTAGCCAAATAATGTACCACATAGGTCTCTGTGGTAGTCTGCTGTTATGTCGAATTTCTCTTCCACATTCTACGTCTTTAGATGACATCAGCGACATCTATTGAAGAAATATTACTATGTTCTTAGATATGACTTAGCGCGTGCGTTAACGCCAAATATAATAAAAGAGTACCACATAATAACTCTTAAATTAACTTAAATTGGTCTTTGGGACTGTATGTCTGTAAGCTTCAAATATCGATAGTAAAGAGAGAGACATACAGATAGTATCTATAAGTAAGAATCCTGCTTAAAATTAACTAATAGCAGAGGTGTTTGAGGATAACAACTACCAATATTTATTTCTAATCTATGTTTGTGAGTTATTATTAGAAATGGATCTACCTATATCCAAAGGGAATCACGAACTATGCAATGAAGAGACACCATAACAACATGTCCCTAATGTGCTTTTGTTATTAACTATTCTGTTATTTTATACGCCTTCATAGTTCAACAATACCTATGGTATGGTATGGCGAAAAGGCCACCCATTGTACGATAAGGCCACCCATTGTACTATTTTTGTTTTTTACATTAAATACTTAGTTGTATAGTAGGTATCATTATGGTGTACAATAAAGAGTATATAAATAAATAAATATGGTAAAAGTAGATTAAGATTCTAAAACATGAACTTTGCTTATGTTATGTTTTAAAATTTTTATCTACTTGTACTGCTTCTAAACCCATAGTTTGCCGGTAAGTTTACATGGGACCTCCATGTGACAGGAGGCGAGCCTATCCAGACTCCGAGCAGCTACTGACAATTTCATAGAAAAACCCAATAACTCTTTACTGGACCTGGGAATCGAATGAGACCTAAAGCATAGCAATAAAGCTTACGCTACGCTACTGAGGCAGAAAATATTTTATGTTTTTTTATCCATTTTTAGATAGGAAGTTGGGATGATAATAAACTAAGCATAGAAAGACCAATTGTGCCAAACGCAGAAATCACACAGGAATCCGCACTCAGGAACAAAACATTAAGAGTTCTTATCACTACTAAGGTAAATAAGTTTTATAGTTTGATTAATTAATATCACTAAGTATGATCCCGATTATCCGAACATCGAATATCCGGACTGAGTCACGGCGTTAATTGCCCATTGTATGACCCAGGTAGTTGTTCCAGGTCTGGGTTTTTGTGTATTTGATAATTTGTTTGTAACCCACCTATGATACAGGAGAAATAAATAGTAGTATGCAACGCGCAAAAAAACTGTTCCATAATACTATCTTCTATCACTACTGTTTTTGTACAGACGCCAGCAGTTCAAGCTATCCAAAGCTGTCAAATTTTCCCAATTGAATATGAACCTTATTGCTTTGTATTAAAATTGTATTTCAACCAAAGAAATTTGACAGCATGTGGTAGCTTGATGTGCTGGCCTCTGTACATTCATTCATCTCACACTACCACATTTAATTTTAATATACGAAGATTCATTAAATGTATAAAAAAGATCTTAACGTTATTTTTCAGGCTCCACCATACGGTTATCTAAAAGAGTCTCATGAAAAATTAGTAGGTAACGATCGCTATGAAGGATTTACTATTGATTTGATTGACAAATTGAGTGATATATTGGGATTCAGTTACGAGTTTGCTATTGAAGAAGATTACGGTAGTTTAGATCCCAATGGAGAATGGACTGGGATGGCACGGCAACTGATTGATGAAGTAAGTGTCCCAGCATCTTAATTAAGAATTTGTTTTATTTTTAATATACATAACATCCTATGTTTCTTAAATCAACATTTCTTAAAATTACTTATGTTACACAAAAGGAAGAGGAATTTTGAATTGTACTTAATTATGTTAATTTTGGAACAACTTTGATTTCTGCGCTTAGAAAATATCAGAAAATGAAATAAAACTGATTTTTTTACTGTTGGAATTTCATCATATTAATATAACCCGAAAAAGTAGTTTTGATTGGGCCAACTGTTTTTTTCGATAGTAGATATTAATTAGTGTTATGTTACAGTGACTGAAGTTGCCTCTTAAATTATCTAGTTATTAAAAATGTATCAATACCTACACATTTATAACATGTCTAGCTAGCGTAGGGTAAAAACACAAAGGTTAGAGGAAATCCCGAAGCTAAAAACTTTAATCAAAGATGTAAGTAGTAGTATTATTAATTTCACTAATAATTTTGCAGAAAGCCGATCTTGCTATATGTGACTTCACAATAACCGCGGTTAGACAAAGCGGAATTGATTTCTCGACGCCGTTTATGACGCTGGGTATCGGAATTCTCTATAAGCAGCCTAGTAAGCAACCTCCTGAGATGTTCTCCTTCATGGCTGTCTTCGCCAAAGAGGTTTGAATGTTTCCTGTTAATTTCTTTAACAACAAAGTCGAATTATTAGTAGATTTGGAAGATTATACTACCATTTGTCACATCTTGAATTGATGACGTGACTCATTTGATATGATATCGTCGTATTCGATGATATGAGGTACCCTTTTACCTGGGATGCATTTTCAATCTAAACAAACAAGCCTTCATTTGTTTGAATTCTTTTCGTTTCTAGTTTTGTTTTATAAAACACATCTACTAACTTAAGGATCAGGCAGCGAATTTCTTTATAATTAATTATTACTCGCTTAAACGGCGAAGGAAAACATCGTGAGGAAACCTTATGCATGCCTTAGAGATTTTCTCGACGGCGTATGAAATCTGCCAACCCGCACTAGGCCAGCGTGGTGGACCTAACCACTCTCATTCTCTTTTTGTATTTTTTTGGCATTTTCCATGCTAAGATTTTAAAGTTATTTAGCGAAGGAAAAATTCACTCTCATTCTGTGAGAGGAGACCCGTGCCCAGCTGTGGGGCAGTATTGGGTTGATGATGATGATGATGATAATTTATTTCAACGTACCGTTATGTCACCAGCCTGTTATTATCCTGTCCTCAGGTGTGGTACTATATGATGCTGATCCAGTTGGCTCTAGGAGTGACAATGATCTTCGTGGGGAGGATCTCGCACAAAGAGTGGCAGAACCCGGTGCCGTGCATAGAGTCTCCTGAGGAACTCAGCAATCAATTCAGTTTTGCCAACTCCGTGTGGCTTATCATTGGATCTGTTATGCAGCAAGGTTCCGAAATTGCGCCAATGTGAGTACCTGCTTATGTAACTAAAACTTAATTTAGTTACAAACTTTCGCAAAAAATACCTAGTTGATTCTTGTCGATTGAAACTAAGATAACAATAATTAAAATTTTATTTTTTTGATTTTATCTAATATGCTCGTATCTTTGTGCTGAATGCACTTGCAGGTCTAGTCAGTAATTTAAGATGCGGTATCTTAGATTTCTAGTAATGAACTATCGACTCTAAGTACACGACCAGTCTAATCGAAGATTGAACAAACTTTTTGAGTTACGTTACATTTAAAAATAGTTCAAGCTCGTTTTCGTATGCAACATACAACCTTTTGAAACTAAGCCGCCTTCTCACCGCCTGTCACTGGCCTTTTATTCGTTCTGTGAGTACGGTATGGTAGAAATTGAGAAAACTCGACATATTACTGATTATCGTAATAGCCTAGATGACTGCGTTCTTTTTTGCAACGCGATCTGCTATTTTGTGATTGGTTATTAGATATTAATTCGTCTACACATATCACACAAATGATAAATTGCGTGTCAGAAAAATCAGACTCAAATGGGTCTCGACTATCGCCGCAGCTAACAAATTATGAACTAGTTCGTTCGCAGTGAGATTGTATCGCATAGCGAACTTTTAAAAATATTACGCTTGGGGTTGAACTGCTGTAGCTGGAAGCAGAGGCTCCAAGAGCCATGTTAGCTATAATTAAAGACATTTGGCTGTACAACGCTTCACGTGAACCAAATCCTGGTTAAATGATACAATGACAATGCAAATGGAATCTCGTTTGTTTTATAGCTACCCAACGGAATAACATACTTGTACATTATCAATTTAGGCATGAAATAGATAATTGTATGTTCCTTTATTTTCATTTCTTCTTTGTTAATCGAAAAAAATAATAGGTGGGCTTCGCCATTACTCTAGTGGTCTACTAGGACTACCGGGACTACTAGGCTAGAGTTGCTGGGTTCGAATTCTAGGTCGAGCAAACTGTTATTGGGTTTATGAAATCTCACTAGCAGCTCGGAGTTTGGTCTTGTGCCCGGTTAAGGGCAATAGGCTCATCCCCTGTTACATGGGACGTAAAACATACCGTCGAACTGTAGGTGTACAATTAATACACTTCTGCCTAACTCTTCAGGGAGTACAAGCGTGATGGTATGCTATGTTATGTTGCTTATGTTTTAAACAAGACAGAACTGAAGAAAGTAACTAAACTTTATTTTCAGAGCGTTAGCCCCGCGCATGATCACCAGTGTATGGTGGTTCTTCACCATGGTAATGGTGGCATCGTACGTCGGTACTCTTGTCGCCTTCCTCACAGTCGAAAAGAATGTCTTACCCTTCAATACAGTTAACGAGCTACACCAACTCCAATCTATATCCTACGGAGCCAAGGAAAAAGGATCTACTAAACAGTTTTTTGAGGTTTTTATATTTCAATTTTAATATTTTCATCAGGTGTTTCTCTATCCTTATCTGTTTCTTCTCATGGTAATTAATTACGATTGCTTAAATTAGATTTTTTATACCAATAAGATGGCAAACAAGCATACGGCCCGCAACGGTAAGCGGGTACCCTAGCCTATAGACGCTTGAAACACCAGGGGTATCACTTGCGCGTTACGGTACCCTGTAAAAAGAAAGAGGAATACTTGGATTGGCAGTATAGGGTCAAAGTTCTCGCACTGCCAACATAACGGTTCCTCGCGGAGCACTGGCAGCCTTGTTCACCTTAAGGAACACAACACATTTCAAAGCAGTATTATTTCACTTCGATTTTCTGCAAGGCGGAGGTAGGTACTTCCCCACTCGGGCAGCTTGAATTTGAGTGGAATTACTCGCACTATACCCTACCTCTCTTGCAAATAAATGTCCTGTGACCAAGTAGATAATAATTACGGTGATCCATGTATCTGCAAGGTTAAGCGAACTTGCAACGGACAGTCTTTATGTAGATGAGTGACAGTTTTTAGTACATCTAGACTTGTACAGCCAGGCCAGCACATGAAGCTACCCCAATCTGTCAAATTTCTTTGATAGATTTACAACTTTAATACAACACGATAAGGTTCATATACAATTGGGAAAATTCGACAGTTTTGGATAGCTTGACCTGGCGTTTGTACATGCCTCGGTCCTAGTTGTTATACAAACCCCTTGAATAATCGTTAGTGGTAAGTATCACTAACAAACGGTCGAGGATCCACCTCTGATTAGGTAATCAGAAGGCCGAAATGGCTAATACGCAGTTTATTGTATTTGTATTACCCAGAAATTGGAGGTCTGATAGCAATTGTTTACATAAAATACCAACTGATAATATGTATATATGTATAGCTAGTTAGATTGGAAGCCGACCCCAACATAGTTTTGGAAAAATGCTAGAATATCTGCCGTTAGATGCACTTAGTATTTATTACAAGGTGCTAGATTTTATTTATGTTAAAGAAATAAACAGCTTTTAGTCCTTAATAATAAGTTCCAATATACAAAACATTAGCATACATTTTCCATCTAAGTATAAACACAAACGCAACACAGTAATCGATCCTAATACCTAAAACTCAAGTTAAATCTTAGCTTGGGAACCAGTGTTCAACTATTTTGTACCTATATAACCTGTATTAATTAGTGGATAGTGTTTTTGTTTCTATAGTGTACTTTAATATGAAAATAAAATGTTATTACTATTTATATTTATATATAAATCGTTCGATCTTCCGTCCTCGACGGCCAGGCGGGTCGCGAACCTGTCATGGTCGTGGTGAATTTCACTCACCTTATGGCCATGACTATATTTTTGTCGGTACGAGTCCAACATTTCCCGCCGCCTCCCCGGGTGGCCGATCCATGAGGATATTCCGTACTATAAAAAAAACCCGTCCCTAAAGGCCCAGAAATGGTAACTCCCTCGAGCCGGCCCGCGCCGAGCCAGTAGCTTTAAATTCGTCCCTAAAGCAACGCCATAAGCCAAAGTCCGAGTCCCGTCAGGGGACGCCGAAAGTGCTGTTGTTGTTTGGTACCTATATAAGTGCTTCTGGCTGAAGGCATACGGTGCCTCGACCTATAAAACTATAAACACAATTTTAAATTTCAAATGTGTTCATTAAATAAACCATATTACTCCAACATAATTAATAATTGTCTTCATCATAATTATCTTAATCTTAATTATTAAACTTTTCTTATAGTTTTCGACAAATGAAGTATATAAGGACATGTACAGAAAAATGATTAAGTACAACTGGCTCGTCAAGGAGAACGACGTAGGAGTCAAAAAGTTTGTATACAATTAATTACTGCTTTATTTTAATAATTTGGATACATAATCAAATCCGATCTTCTTGCGGGAGTGTTATTTCATAATGGCTATCCTACTAATATTATATATGTGAAAGTTTGTAAGGATGTATGGCAGATTGGATGTTTGTTACTCTTTCACGCTAAAACTACTAAACGGATTTTGATGAAACTTTACAGTATTAATAATTATACACCAGAAAAACATACAGGCTATAATTTATACCAATTTTGGGATAATTAGCCAAATTACAACGATAATTAAAAGTCACTTTTCCACGTGGACGAAGTCGCTGGCAGAAACTAGTATTAAATAAATAAACTAAACGCGACTTAATGGGTTTTTCAAAAAAATTTTCAGTCTCGAAGTTTGGATATGTGCCCAGTTAAATGGCAATAGGTACGCCTTCTATTACATGGGACCTACACATAGCGGCGAAGGTGTACATTAGTATATCTCTGAATCCCTTATATGGTACACAGTTAAAATGTTGTTTGTCAGCATACAAGATATGTATTCTTCTCCTGAGTCTTCGAAGTACCTATCCTGAATTTATTTTTAATTTTCGTCAAAAAATTTTACGTCCTTATATTTCATGTGATTTAACCTTCGTTTTTCATTATTTTCAATTTAGTTTTCGCTATTTATAATTACTAACTTGTTTATATTTGTACCGCAGAAGTGGGTAAGTACATTAATATGTTTAGCATCAATTAGGCTTTTTTAATATTCTGTAATAATAGAAAGCATTTTGTCTTCAGGGCTGAAACTACACAGTATGCATTTTTTATGGAATCAACGTCTCTAGAATATTACAAGGAGCGGCACTGCGACTTACTCCAAGTTGGTGGATTGCTCGACTCTAAGAGTTATGGCATTGGAATGAAGAAAAGTATGAATACCTACTTTAACATATTATTGTTTTTAACATTAATAGAAATTGGCTCGTGGTCGCAAGCGCCGCTATTGAGTTCCTGGGTCCGATTCCTAGATTTTGGGTTTTTCTAGAAAATTCTCAGTAGCAGCTCGGAATTTTGATTTGTGCCCGTTTACCCACAATAAGCTCTCGGTCTATTACATGGGACCGAAACAGACAGGCAAACACAACGCACACCGCAAATAACAATTTTATTTTGTTACTATTTTTCCTATATAATTTTTCAATTTTGTTCATTTTAATTTTTTTCTTTAAATTTTTATTAATTTTTTTATAACGTCGTTTATAGAATCACCTTACAAGCGATACATAGATGATGCATTGCTAAAGCTCAAGGAGGGCGGTGTCATTGAGAAATTGAAAAATACATGGTGGAAAGAGAAAAGGGGCGGAGGAAAATGCGAGGTAATTATTTTACTTTTTACACTTTACATGTTTTCACTGTACATGTTTTCACTTTACATATTGTAAAATTTTACTTTTTACATTACTGGCTGACCAACAGTTTCAAAAATGTACAGTTATTTGTTGCTCCTAGTACAATTTTGCATTTCAAGTATAATGATAAATCGATATAGATAATTCTATTGGAATAGCTCGTGGCTAAGTAATACTGATCAACCGATCTGCAAGGTTAAGCTGCGCTAGTCGCGGTCAGATGTGGATGGGTGATTCTTAACACACCCTTCGTGCCTTGGAGAGCACGTAAAGCCGTCGGTCCCGGTTGTCATACGAACATCTATGGCAGGCGTTAGTGGTAGTCAGCAGCCTAAAAATCTGACGACCAGTCTATCCTCATTACGTCGTTTTTACCCAGAAATTGGGTTGCGTAGGTCTGCTTGGCAGTCGTTTCGTGTTAAATACCAATATTCAGCCGCGAGCCGACCCCAACATAGTTGGGAATTAGGCTTGGAGAAAGAAGTAGGTAGGCTATTGGAATTAATATTAATTTACGTTGCTTAGTGAACAAATCATTATTTGCACAGGAAAAACGCGACGAAGACCAAAAGCAGTTGGGTATGAAGAATATGTTGGGTGCATTTGTGGTGCTCGGCGTCGGCTGCCTGATAGGACTATTCATATCTATCATAGATATGCTGTGGGGGGTGTTCAAGCGGTCTGTTAAATATGGCGTGAGTACATAATTAATACAAAGTACATAATATATTCGTGGCTTAAGAGTAGACTTAAATGGTAGGTACTAACGTTTACGTCTTAGCATGACCTTCTTAGTATGACCATTCGAGTGCCAAGTCGAAGGTCCCGAGTTCGAATTCAAGACATGCACCTCTTACTTTTCAAATTCGTGTGCGTATTAATAATGATAATTAATTATTAATACGCTCGCTTAAACGGTGAAGGAAAATATCGTGAGGAAACCTGTATATCTTAGTGACTTTTCTCGACGTTGTGTGAAGTCTGCCAACCCGTACTAGGCCAGTGTGGTGGACTATAGCCTAATCCCTCTCAATATAAGAGGAGACCCAGTGTCCAGCAGTGGGACAGTATAAGGGTTGACGATGATGAACGTTTACGTCGATGTTTTCATTAATTGAAATATCAACCATCTGTTAATTCTCAAGAAACTTCATGAAACAACGACCCACTTAGGAACAGGAGTTTGGATCTGTTCCCAGTTAGTGTCAATGGGCTCGTCTACAAACACATGGCACATAAACTAAGCTAACCTAAACTTTGGGTATACATAAACTTACATTAGTATAGGTATATTTGCCTTTTGGGGCATACAGGCCATGCCATATAAACCACAAAAAGACGTACCTAAGTGAATTCTCCAAATAATGTTGATCCGTAAATCTAAATGTTGTTGTACTTATTAGCCAATGACCTCGTTCCATTTTCAAATAGTGGAAATAATCTGGAATGTTTTCAAATATGATACACTACCCACATTTCATTTTGCCAGGGCGTAGCGCGACAGCAATAGCTTCAAATACCTATTTTTCAAATCCGTCTCGACTAGAGTCCCCACTTAATACCTATATCTAATGTACGATCAAGTTAAGCTTGACATCAGTGACAGAGCTATCCCTACAATGTAGACTATATAATTACAGAAATGTTTATTGTAACACTTGATTAAACCCTGGTGATTTTCATCAAAACCAGGGTGCCCTTTTCAGAGTATGTGTTAATGAATGCTCGTAAATTACTGCAACACCAGTTTTTGTAGACAAAATGCGTTGACTTCATTTAACCATACCTATCCTATGTACCTACCTAAGCAGTGATGGCCTAGTGGTATGACCATCGGACTGCCAAGTTAAAGGCCTCAAGTTGGAATCCAAGGCACACACTTATGACTTCGAAATCATGTGCGTATTAACTGAAGGAAAACATCGTGAGAAAACCTGCATGCTTTAGAGATTTTCTCGTCGGCTTGTGACGTCTGCCAACCCTCACTAGTCCAGCGTGGTGGACTATATATAATCCCTCTCATTATGTCAGAGGAGGTGCGTGCTTTGGATTGGAACTCAAGACAATTTGACTTGGCAGTCCAAAAGTCTTATTGGTCATTGCTACAAAATTTATTTTTTACCCTGTTGATATCATAGATAGTCTGTTGAACAAGTACTCTTATTTTATCAATACTAGTTATAAAACATTTACTGGTTAGTATAATCAGAACAATTGAATAAAATGTGTGCCGCTTTTTCAGACGACCTTCAAATATGAATTGATAGAAGAACTCAAGTTCGCTCTTAAATTCAGCGGTAACGTCAAGCCTGTCAAGCGGTCACCGAAGACACCAATAGAAGGCAGCTTCGAAGCACTTGCAAAAGCAGAAGGGAAAGATGACATACGATCTCTTCACTCTATTCGATCTACCGACACGCGCAGGACTCACCACTCGCACAGTTCCAGACATTCGTCACGCAGTCTCAGTGTTGCGTTTGCTAAAAGACGATCGTATAGCTGAATATATTTTGGTAGGTACAGAGGCCTGCACATCAAGCTACTCCAGTCTGTCAAATTTCTTTAATAGATTTTCAACTTTAGTCATGGTTCATGTTCAATTGGGAAAATTTTACAGTTTTGGATAGCTTGACCTGCTGGCGTCTGTACTATCACGTGGAAAAGGCTCTAAATTCCTAATCATCATCGATAAAATAAGTTTTTATTTTTCAATTAAACTGGAGTTATATAAAATTTTACGTTAACGTTTTTATAAAATGTTAAAATTAATTCTCTGATATTTTTTGTACTCATATAGACAGCAACATTTCATAGTTCAATAGTTGTAGGAATACTTTTGCTTGTATGAATGACTAACTCGCAGTTATCCTACATCATACTGTAATACACAGTATCCAGAGCTCTAAATATTTGTTGACAAATAGTTGTTGTTCTCAAGTAATTAGAATATTTTAACAAAATAATTTATTTTTGTTGATTATTGTTAGTAAAATATCTGTTTTAAATTAATTATTAAATATATTGTAATATTAAAGTAACATTAATTACGAACTTATCAAAGTTGTTGTTGTAATAAATGTTAATTAAAATGTTTTGTACTTCCTAAATACTTGGAATGTTTGAAAATATTTTATAATAACTGTTAGAACCTTTTCCGCCCTCTAACGACTTGTTTTTCCCGCGTATCATTGCCATATGGAATTATTTATGATTATTGTCAAGTGGGATAAAAATAAAAACAGTTCTCACATAACGCATCCATTATATCTGAGGGCCAACATTCAGTGACCTCGATCTAATGAACACTATGTATACATATATACGCCTGGTATGCCGATTTATACTAATTACCTATATTATTTCGTATAGTAAGTAGTGCGTACGTACTTTATGTAGGCTTAGCGCTTGTTTTGCATTTATTTTTTAAGACATTGAATCTTCTATCCCTTCTTCCTACCGCAGAACATATCGATATTGATGAAATTTGGTAGAGAGATAAGTAGATTAATTCTTGAATGAGAACTTAGGCTTTTATCTAAAAAATCTCTTCGGAATACGGGTGAAACAAACAATAAATGAATACCTATTTGACAGATTGACATGATTTCTACAAAACCTTTCATATGAAAATTGACAATCAGAATGTAAACTAATCGGAAATCGTAAATCTTTGGAATATTAAATACTTAAGTGTTTTATGCATTAGAGCAAAAGAAAGGTAGGGCATCGTGAGAGTAATTCTACTCAAATTGCAGTTGCCCGACTAGGGAAGCACCTCCGCCTTGCAGAAAATCGAAGTGAAATAACACAGCTTTGAGCTGTGTTGTGTTCCTTACGGTGAGCAAGGTTTCCAGTGCTGCGTGAGGAAACGTTGTGTTGGCAGTGGGGGGACTTTGACCCTTATACTGCCAACCCAACTATTTCTCTTTCGTTTTACAGGGTCGTCAACGCGCTAGCGATACCCCTGGTGTTACAAGCGTCGTTTATAGGCTACAGTAACCGCTTACCATCAGGTGAACCGTATGCTTGTTTGCCACCCTTGTGGTATAAAAAAAAGCGAAACCACTAAAAGTGTAGTGTATATTTTACAAACTCGATCCATTCGAAACGATTGCTATACCTACATAGGCAACAATCGTGATAAGAATATCGAATTGTTCAAACATTTTGCTGAAATTGATTGGCTATAGGATTAGCTAAACTGCAAAGGGAACAACAGAAAACGTGTTCAATCAAGTATCACTAACGGTAATGTGTTCCCGAAATATTCCAACAATGGCTGTCGGCTTAACGGCCTAAAGGAAAACACTTTAGGCCATTCAAAAGTATCGAACATAATGTTAGAATCACGAGTTTCAGATTTGAAAATGGAATTGTAACTACCGATCTGCTTTTCTTTTGTATTATTTATACTAGCAACCAGCTCCGTTTTTTTAATTTGAGAACTGTATCAAAGTCCTTTGCGTGGCTTAGAAGTATGTAAGTGGAGAAACATTAAAGCACACACGGGCAGCTTTGTTTTATACTATTTAGATTAGCAGGCCGTTTCCTGCCAAATAAATGTCTTGTTCCTGGCTCATTCCAATAATTCACCCCGAACTGAAAATGTGTCAAAAAAAAATTATTCATACCACATTAATATAATGTCTTATCTCATACCACTACACACATAGAACGACGTTGTTATCGGTTATCATTTTCACTACCGGCTCAAGATAACGATCATCTTCAGCCCGGACCTATTTATGACTGATTATATTAGGCCTCCTCTCTCTTGTGCCTCTCTGTTCTGTACTCATGTCATCTACGTCTTTTTCTCTATCGGTCATGAGATCCAATGCCATCGATCATTACGTTTTGATAACGAAATAATTAACTCGTATACCAAAGGCGTGCTTTTAATACGCAACGTGAATTTTGATGGTAGACCAACAAATACATACTGTGCATATTTTATAATCATTATTTATGAAATTTGTATTTCAGATGTGAACCGACAGACATTTTTGTCCTGTCCAAATTTAAAGGCAACCTTTCCAGGCAACTTTTCTTTACCTAAACACCTTATTAAGACAATCCCTATTTATTATTATAAATGCGAAAGTTACGCGTAAAATTTGGTAAAAGTGGAAAATGACGTAGACTGGCTTTTGTGTCAACAGCCCTTGGTTGGTTTTTTTTTTTAAATAGGCATAATAAGCACAGCCATTCTCAATTGATAAGCTTAGCAACAGCACTACGAGCAATGGGTTCTCCTAAAATAATCTAAGATGTCTTCTTGCTATATAGTTTTGATACATAAGACCATTATTTCAGCGTCCGGCGCGAAATGGATACCGACCTCTGCGACCACGATCTTTCACAGCGGTTCCATTAGCCTAACAAATTGCCCGACATCAGCTTATAAGTTTACACGTAGTTATCGTTAGCTATAAATTATTACAGCAAGACATCATCTTCGGCTTAAGTAATGTGAGCGAGTAACTTTTAAATAGTTTTTTCTTCATTTGATTTAGTAATTTTTGCTTAATCTCGTCTTTTAGTTTCTAAGTTTAAGACTTAGTAGGTAAGTAGGCATTAAGATATGTTGTTTATACTTATCTACTTTTTTACTCTCGAAGACGACAGTCACTAATGAAGCATTACAAGCAACATACCATCACGCCAGTATTTCTCGTAGGGAAAACAAAAGTAGTAATTGTACAGTAAATGTAAATGTACAGACGCCAGGAGGTCAAGCTATCCAAAACTATCAAATTTTTCCAATCGAATATGAACCTTACCATAATGTAGAGTATTAAAGTTGAAAATCTATCAAAGAAATTTGATATATTGTGGTAGCTTGTGCTGGCCTCTGTACATGCCAACGGTTCGTTTTTGGGTTTTTTGTTAAATATTTTCTATGGAAATCTTGTATAGCGCCTCTAGTGGTCATCTGAAGAACTAGGTTTTCCATACAAATTTGACAGATCTGACAGACGATGGACTATCGCTGAGTGTCAGAAAGATTTTCTTGTTTAGTAGAGAAGAGGTCTTCTGTTTTAGGCCTTACCTAATTTTTTAAAATGCAATAACAACAGTTGAAAAGCTCCGAGTAATAAATTTATACCTACTGATATAGACCAAATGTGACTTATGCAAACAAAAAGTCCGCGATCAGGACGAACCTATTATCGTAGACTTCTTTTCCTCGATATAAACATTCCTAAATTTTATAAGGAATGACCCGAAAGACTGGCACATCCTCAATCAAGGGCTTTCATTACAGTACCCTCCTCACGCCGGACACATTACAAGGACAGACAGCCACGCATTTCTCAAACCATGTACTAATTAACAACTTGACGTGTACTATCAACTAGTGGATGAAGGAATTTGAGACACTTTTGGTTAAGAGAACGTAAGAGTGGGCCCGTTCGACGACCTCTGTGGTCGAGCGGTTCGAGTGCCGGACTGCTCATCATGGGGTCATGGGTTCGATTCCCACAGGACACAAATATTTGTTTGGATAAAACATGAGTATTTGTGTTTGTCTGGGTGTTTCCTATGTATTATAAGTATGTATTTACAAAAAAAAAGTATATAAGTATTATATCCATTGTCTAGTACCCATTGTACAAGCTCTGCTTAGTTTGGGACTAGATGGTGTTGTGTAAAATGTCCCAAAAATATTATTATTATTATATAGTTTAAGAGAAGGTGTTTAGAAGCCTTGAAACTGCACATTTACTTTTAAAGCGTATCTTAACCGTTTATGGTATACAGCTCCCGAGTTGATCCTAGATGAAAGACGCCTAAACCTAGCAGGGGATCAAATAACGAGGTATGGATATAATTAAATTATTATAAGAGGAAGTCGTTCAATTTTAATACTAATTTCGATGATTAGGTATTGATCACGTAATTATTTTGGATAGAGTAGTAAAACGACAAGTTAAATTATGTTTATTTATTTGTCTATTAGGTTATATTATAGTTAGTCCTGAACCTGCCACATTTAATTACAAAGTGGTTAACGTAATGTGGTATACAGAGAACAGTTGTAATTCCAGTCGTGCATACCAACTATAGTACCTAATTAACATTTTAGGGTGACACGTGGTAATTAGATTGCGGTGTAGATGTTTCCACGTCAATTATAATCAAACGTACCTACTAAGTATTTATTTCCAAAATTAATAATATGTTTCGTATACTTAGACAACTGCAGAAATATTTATTTGAAGTGGTTTGAATATCACTTTATAATAAGTCAAAAATGATTAATTCATAAAGTTATTAAACTTTATTTATGAAAGGGTTTTGGGTAAAATTTTACGTTGTTTTGAAGATCTGCGGCCATTAATAAAAGTTGAATATTAGGAAAGAATAGCTTAAAGTGAACAAAAGTTATTATGGACACACTTCTTTCAACTATGTCGGAGCCAAGATATTTAAGATTATTGAATATTTATATTTAGTCGGTACGAGTCTGATATACCCTTCCACCTCCCCGGGTGGCGGAAGATCCATACCTATTTATAGCAACACTTTGAAATGACACAGTAAATATTAGGGGCCAGTGTCAAAAAAAATACGCTACTATGTATTGCAAAGTGACCCAAACCCTTTTATAAATTAACTTAACATTAATATCTTGATATACCTTATTCATATACCTACTTCCAATTCCAGTAACTAATAAAATGTTCGATATTATGATTTATTTTACACTTCTCATGCTGTATTTCCGCATCCTAGCCATTTGTGTCACATTACTTGGCCTCCTGCTGTGCAAAGTATGATGAGAATGCGACGATTTTTCGGACCGTGGGGTTGGAGATGGATCAATTCGGTCATCAGCTGGAATTTCAGGATCTTCATCACACTTTTCTTCTCCATCTTTCGATCCTCCTGAATTACTGCCAGTAGATTCCCTGTGGCGAACAGGCTTAGTGTCTCCGCTAAAGCTTAATATGAATTTCAATTCAGCTATCAGCTCTTCCCTGAATGATACCTGTAAATTATATTAGTTGCTAAAAATTCACACATAATATTCGCTGAATTGAAAAATAAATACATTAACAAAGGAGAGATAATATGTGGTACTAGACTAATAATAACAAATGACTGATGATAGCAGGAAGAACACAATGCTGTTTTAATGTATCTGACAACTCTCTATGGTCTTAAAGAGCAAGGCATATAAAAACGGGTTTCTATATCGCAAAATGCATCAAGTCAATAGGACGATAGATATATAATACTTACCAAACTACGGAGAATGCCTCGAAGCAACTATATTTTGACAGGGAGCAGGGGTCACACTGGATCATGCAATTCTGGCAAATTGAAATCATGTAAACACATTTCAAAAATAAAATTCTATCCTATTTACAAAGTAATGTTGACGTTTTAGTAACGTCAATACAAGTAAAATTCACACCAATATACAACTGTCCCAGTGATAATAAATTCAGGAAAAGAAGGGAACATACGCTGACATTTTAGTGGTCGTATAAACTATTTGATTCCATAGAATCATAATGATTATTCTACAATCAAAATACTAACAATTCTCTTCACTTTTATTTTTCACTATATTTCTTTCGGTACTAAAGTATTCATGTGTGTCGGTGTTTTGTAAAGAGGACGTACACGAGTAAGACCATTAAAAAGTCACAACGTATATTGAAGTAATGTGTATTAATGACACGTTGTACCTTCATCTTGTGCGATATCATCCATACGTCGAAGAGCATCTCAACAAAGGCGCAGACGACAGCCATGCCGGAGCCGGCCGCGAGTACAATGAACACGCCACCCACGTTAGCCAAGACTAAAGGCTGAGCCTCACCGCCGCCCGCGTCGTCATCCTAATCGATAGAACCGTGTTAATGGTTCAGGGGAACAATTTCAACGATAAAACGATGTCTTTCATCTCTAAGGCCCTTCGTAAAGGTTAGCTTTAGGTCTTTAACATTAACTTTTTATGAATTATACGTCCCTGTATATAATTAGATATCCACATTAATAATTATTTTGCTTTTGCTATTCCCGTTAGGTACTGTCAACGAAAGAGAGGCTATTTGCAAAGCGATTAAGTATACGACGTAGGTATATTGCTTACATTAATATTTTCCGCTCTCCTGAATAATATTTATTCATAACTGGTTCACCTCAGAAAGCTAAAAAAATACTAGAGCAGATACTAATATTTACTATTAATGAATATTTAATGAAGTAAATACTTTTATGTAAGACTGTTCTGCCAAAAAATTACATACCGTACAAGCGCCCCCTCCTCTTTTTTCTTTCCACCATTTATCTTTCATTCTCGTTAATTTACCTTCTTCTTGTAGTTGTAGTATAGACTCGCTCATAGGTTGTCGGTATGGTGAATCTATTATAATATAAATTTGTGAAAAGTTTTCATAAATAAATAACAGCTCAAAGTATAAAATTAACACGGACAGTGTGTACTGTCCGTGATAATTCTTAGATATATTTTTTTAAATAATTACATTTTGAATTAATGATAATGTTGATAATCCACGCGTATACATATACTTATCCCAATATTTGCGTCTGGCCAATACAGATATTTTGTTTGAACGCGTTTATCTCTGAAACTACCAGCGGATTTGAAAAGTTCTTTTTGCATTTGGTAGCCCAATTTTTGAGGAAAGTGCTTATCACGCTACGATCCTTAGAAGCCGAACAAAAACGAAAAAGTCAGGGCGGGTGAAACTTAACGAAAACGAAAAAGGTTTTGTATACGTGAAGTGTTTATTTTGAACCAAATGTCCTTTGTACAGACGCCAGCAGGTCAAACTTTCCAAAACTGTCAAAGTTTCCCAATTGAATATGAATCTTATTGTTTTGTATTAAAGTTGAAAATCTATAAAAGAAATTTGACAGATTGTGGTAGGTTGATGTACTGGCCTCTGTACCTATAGGAAAGTAAAATAAAGATATCTTACTTTTTTTCATTGCAATGCCATATCCTTTGCTATCCAATAATCCTCCCACTTGTGCTACGTCACAATTTCTCTCTACCATGTACTCAATGGAGGTCGATTCCATGAGAAATGCGTAGTTTTCATTATCAGACTTGACCCTAAATGTGTAATGTAAGAATGTGTTTGTCAAATTAAATGATTTTTGTTTAAATCATAAGTTATGAAATTGATAATACTCATGTGACTTAAGGACCTAGGTACATGCATTTTTTTATTCCAGTCCATTTACTTCGTCGCTTTTTTTACGGTGACATCATTTTGTGTTTCGAGTCTTTGCGAAAACGCTTTGACTCAAAGATAAGAATATTTTTATTTGTCTATTTTATATTTTATTTAAACGCATTTCGGACAAAAACGTTTAGCTCGCAAACGTAAAAGGCTTGCCTTCAACAATTCAGTCGATGCAAGGCCACTGTCAGTTAGGCCACTTAACGGTCAGTTACGCCACATTGCAAGAAAAGCGACGAAGCTTAGGTCATAGCATAGGCGAAGATTTATCGCAGCTTTCAAGCAATAAATTACCTTTCTAATCCTTCATCATTAGTAGCCGTTTGATGTTCTGGGTGGTCTTCCATATATTGGTACATTTTTTGGTACAGTAAATTATCCGATTCCTGATAAATATCAAAAGAAAATGAATTGTATAATTATTTAATCAGAGATCTTAGAGATAATTGCCTTGATACTCAATATTCATAGAGCATGTAGGTATATTACCTTAAAGAAACTAAAAGTTGCACCACCCTTTTTAGCTCCATAAGTTATTCCATACGGATTGTTTGCGAGATCATTTACACTTTTAATGGCATAAAATTTAGATTCCACGGTGAGGAAAGCAGCTAGATTTGCCGTGTAAGATGATACCATGATTAAAGTAAAGAACCACCACATACTTCCAGCCATTCGAGTTGATACAGCACTAAAACACAAAATATAAAATTAACAGAAAAACTAATGTAAATACTTATCAAATGCACGCACAGGTCACGGGTCACATCAAACTATATATACAATTTAAGCTAACCTCTCATTGGGTGGAAAGCCTAGTATATAATGCGAGATCAGTTTATACTGGAAATGTATAGTTTGATGTGCATCCACGTGTACAAAATATTTCTAGTTATTACATTGGTGCAATTTCAGAGCCTTGGGTTAGTACACTTCCTAAAGTAAACCAAAATGAGTTAGCTAATGTAAACTGATTATCCAATGTTTCTGGTTCCTCAATGCATGGGTAAGGGTTTTGCCATTCTTCTGGTGCTAAACGTCCCAACACAAATAGAAGAACGGATACACCAACAAACGCTCCAGCAAGCCATCCCCAGACCTACAATGTTTAAATAATTATGAGTTTGAGTAGAAATCATTTTGATCTTACATTTTTAATTTAGTAATTTTACTCACTCCCATTGAAAATGGTGATATGAAAGAGAACAGATCTGGTGGTTCTTTTGTGGGTTTCTTATACAATATTGTTATACCTAAGTTCATAAAAGGGCTGGTAAAATCAACGGCTTTTTGTCGAGCTGCTGTTATGGTCAAGTCTGTTATAGCGAAATCTGCTCTCTGAAATAAAAATCAATTTTGCACATCCATCAATAAGATCACCAAATTAAGGATTTTCAATAATTTTATTAAGAGGTACTTAAATACCAGATAAAAGCTTGTCACAAATTTGGTGAAAATTTTCCAAAATAAGGCAAATGATAGTTACACCATCCATTATTTTCTCCATCATGCCATTCCATTTACCAGTCTTCGAATTATATGAACCATAAACACCATCTTCTTGAATATCAAAAGTATAATTGAATTCATTCATTTTTGACAACTCTTCAATAACTTCAATACCGAATCCTTCATATCGATCATTGCCTTCCAGTTTTTTAGGGGATTCTTTGAGCATACCGTATGGAGCACTCTACAAAAAGGTAAAAATTAATAAAATGTAATTATCAATGGCGAAAATTAAAATATCACTATTTAAGCCAATAAATACCAATGCAGTAAGAACAATGAAATGTTTGCCCTTCATCGATTCCGATCCCTCTTGTTCTGCTGGTGACACCTCATCTTTAGTTTCCACAAATCCATCTTCTAATGTCCAAGTTCCTGCCTGATTGGGTAACAAAATGTTTAAATTTCATTATAAAATGCCATTTTTTCAGTATAGAATGCAAATTAAATAAGACTATTTTTTTACCTTGTCTAAACCATAACTCATAACTTCAAGTACATCTATTTCAACGTCAGAACGGAAACCATCTTCATCAAATTTTATGATTCCTGTTAATCCATCAATTTCCATCTAAAATGTATAAATTAACATAAATCAAATACTATTTTAATTTATAATTTTAAGGTATATAATAAACATTGAGAATACTCACTGTTCTAGCATAATTTACGATACTAGAACCGAAACCCCAGCTTTCTTCGCCATCACAAGTCACATTAGAACCTTCTTCTAGTTCCATCGTATTTAAAGTTGCAACAAATAAAGTAACTGCATCGTATACCAACGCTAAATCCAGAGTCAGAGCATTTTCTGTTATCGCGTTTTCTATATTGTTGTCAGATAGTTCAGCCACTTTCTCATTTAAAGATGTGATAAACTTTTGAATGGACTCTAAGCTGGGATCGAACATACGAATTCCTGAACATGAAAAACAATGTATTTAAAGTAACAAGTCAACATGTTTACGTATCTCGGAACTTTGACATGATTCAAGATTAATTTGCAACAATAAAACTGATAATGAATATTACCTGTAATACTAGAACCTCCATGTTTATATGGGTCTATATCTATTGTTTGGAAATCAGGATTCATTATAATATAACTATGGTCATCCGACATAATTCCGACTTGTTGTGCTTGTTCTAATAATTTTGGCAATGTTTCTCTGCCACAGTTTATAAGATAATTCACGGATCCCGATGTTTTTATAAATTTTAATTGAGATCTGAAAAAATATAGGGAGTAATATAAATCATCTGGCCTAAATATTTAATTGTCATATAATTGATTTATTCGTACCTATAATCTTCACCATCAGGTAATTGGACAATATTCATTAAAATGTTCTGTCCAGTATCTAAATCTTGAATTGACAGGATGTTGTCTAAAAATGGTAAAAGTTCAGCTCCTTCATAAATAATCGTAAACTCTGTCCATCCTTTGAATTCTATAAGATCAGCAAAAATCTGTGAGATGATGAATTTATAAATTTTTAAGTGCATATTAATAATACAGATACTACGTTCGCAGGTACTGAATATTATATCCTACCTGTGAATATGCAATATGATGTGGAAATAAATTAACCACGGACCAGTTACGATTTTGAGTTTCCACTGGATCCGTTATTATATGGGGAATTTCAAGAAAATCTGCTATTGTCTGGATGTGCTGTAGCGAGCCTTTTTTTGTAGGCCCAAATACTCCAAATACATTGCTCTGAAAATTTAGTGGGTAGAAATATAATTTCAAACAAGTATCCTACATTACTATTTGAGACTGTGAAACATAACTATTACCTCTAAAAGCGTGCACATCGCATTTTCTGCTTCTAATAAATCTCCAGGAGATGTTCGTATGACACTTGCTACAAATGGATTTTCTTGGTCTTCGGATGCAGCGGTAAGTGCGATGTTGAATGCGGCTTCTAATAAAAATGAGCCATCGTCGAATATGGCACCTAGGTAGATAGTACAAAATGTTATATTCTTTAAATGGAGCATATTGTAATAACAAAACAAGGCGTCAGCTAACGGTGAAAATGAAAGAGCAATGGTCAAAGAAACAACTTTTTCCGAACATTATAACCTAATATCTAAATATAAATTACAAAACTTACCAATAGTTTTATCTCCAAAAGCTCGCAATAAACAATAGCTCGTTATCAGCCATTTCAACAATAAATTTGACATTTGCATTGTTAATCACTAACAGACACAACATCTAAGCAAGCTCTTCCTGTTATAGACTTATAAAAAAGGCACTAGATCTACTGAATGTCCACAAGAAACGATGCTACTTGACCTAAATGTCTGCGAGAACGGATGCCCTAACTATAATTGTTTCGAATGCTATTCTACTGGCTCTAATATCTAACTGCAGGTCTAAAATTAACCCGCTCTCGATTAGTGTTTAACACCTTATTATGTGTCCAAAGTAGTAATGAGAATTAATGTAGCGGGAGTTTGATTAATTTCATTTTATTATATTATTGAAGGGGACATAATAAAATTATTCTCATAAATTTATTACAGTCCTAAAAATATATTTTTATGTTGAAACTCATTTTAATCGCAACTTGAATACGATATTCTCAATCTATTTAACTTTTATTCATATTGATTTCGAAAAGAAGGGAAAAAATGAGATTTATCTACAACAAAAAATAAACTTTTTACCTCACTGTTGATAGCGACCTCTTTCCTCAATATCAAATAACAAGCAGCATTGCCTTTCCTCACGTGATTCACGATGTCGATGACGCTGAAATATTCCAGAACATTGTTGGACCTAACCTTTCCATTATACTTACACGCTCCGGAACTAGATGGCGCTAGGTTCAAGTGAAATGCATATTGAAGGAATTGTGTTTTGGAATAATATGGGCTATAACAATATGCAAATTAACCCCCTTCTTTTTATTTACTGTAATAAATGTAAAGGGGCATTGTACTGGTATATACATTTAATTATGTTCACTCAACTCGACCAAATGTATGGGAGGGCTAATTATGTTTTCGCAATTTTAGGGTTAGTCCCTTGGTCGTGATGAATTTCACGGATTCCAATGGCCATAACTACATAAAAGGAAAGTTATGGCAAGTGCGATTTTAAGTTTGTGAGTCCGACGTACCTACCCTGCCGCCTCTCCGGGTGACGGATGTCTATTAGGATTTTCCGTACTATACAGAAAAAGACTAAATTAGTCCCATAGCAAATCAATATTTTTAATTATGAATATTTACAATTGGCCACTTATTTTTTTTTTTTTTTTGTTAATTAAAAAGAGGGGGAAAGGAAGGAACATGATTATTATAGAATGAAAATCGAGAACAACTTTAATACAAACGTTAATAAGGTTCATTTTCTATTGATAATATTTGACAGTTTTGGAGAGCATATTGATTTCTGACATTTACGCGAATATTATACATTGAAATAAAACTACTTTTTACGGATTTTATCGCGTATATTGATATTATTAATCCCGACGTTTCGGACCCTTTACAGCGTCCATGGTCACGGGTAGACTGAGGTGGTGGTCGTCTTGATGATAAAATTACTGACAGCTACCCTACATTTTTAATTGTTACATGATCAATGACATTTATTACTAATTATTAATTAAAACTAGATGGAGCCGGCATTTCCTAGCTGACGACCTCTGAGAAGAAACGCCGAAACAAATTCAGAGAATCATGGTCTCTTTTAAAGTAACAATATTCAATGAACATATTTTAGTTGTTAATTATTGGCAATCCGATTCACGCAGAACGAGCTCACAGTATCCTTTGGTCTTGCAGTTGTAGGCCTGGATTTTGGTTTAATAGAATCTATAACGGGATTCCAAGCAGGTGGTAAGACCCAGCCATCTTCTCTATTGAAATTTGGATGTTTTTTAATTTCAATAGCCTCACGAATCATCCTGGGTAGGTATCAGTCTACCCGTGACCATGGACGCTGTAAAGGGTCCGAAACGTCGGGATTAATAATATCAATATACGCGATAAAATCCGTAAAAAGTAGTTTTATTTCAGTTTTGGATAGGTTGACCTGCTGGCGTCTGTACCATACATTACAACCACCTGTGTACGTATTGTGGTATAATAAATGTCTTGTATAACTCCCTATACCTCTAAACATACCAGCGAACTGTGGGTGTACATTGGTACACCTCTGCCTAACTCTTCAGGGAATACAGTCGTGATGGTATGTTAGGTTACATCTATAGGAAATTCATAAGGAACCTGTGTCGTTCTTCGCAGATATTAAAAATAAATAAGTCGATTATAATATAATTATAAAGGTCCCCGTACTAGAAAATGTGAAATTTGAAATTCTTATTGATTTCTGACATTTACGCGAATAGTAGTTTTATTTCAATGTATAATACATTGAAATAAAACTACTGTTTACGGATTTTATCGCGTATATTGATATTATTAATCCCGACGTTTCGGACCCTTTACAGTGTCCCCGTAACCATGGACGCTGTAAAGGGTCGGAAACGTCGGGATTAATAATATCAATATAGTTTGAAATTCTTGTCTGACTTAGTTTTTGCGCAAACTTCTTACTAAAGAAGTTGACGCAAAAACGAAGTACTAATCATATTTTCATTTTGTGTTTGCTTGACTGTAAAAACTGTGGTATACATTAATTCAATTAGTTGAAAAGATCTTGAGATTGACCTTTCTGTTGTATGCAGACCCATAGAAAGAAGAGTAAGTATACCCATTAGACCTATAGAAAAGATATTAGATTTTTCTTAAAGTTTGTATTATCTAATGATATATCAACATAATTATATTATACCACTAAGGTGGCAAACAAGCATACGGCCCACCTGATGGTAAGCGGTTACCGTAGCGTAGCCTCTAGATGCTTGTACACCAGGGGTATCACTTGCGCGTTGCCGACCCTATAAAACGAAAGAGGAATAGTTGGGCTGGCAGTATAAGGGTTAAAGTCCCTCCCACTGCCAACACAATGTTTCCTTACTGAGCACTGGCAACCTTGCTCACACAAACAACGGAACGGAACACAACACAGCTCAAAGCAGTGTTATTTCACTTCGATTTTCAGCAAGGTGGAGGTACTTCCCCAGTCGGGCAGCTCCAATTTGAGTGGAATTACTCCCACTATGTCCTTCCTACCTATCTTGAAATATATCTAAATTATTAGGCTGTTATACTGAAGATTGTACAGAGGCGTACGTATGTTCACTGGAATGTTTGTAGCTAATTTAATAGGAGTCTAGTTTATTGCTAAAATCCAAACTCAGAACAGTAATAGATAAATAAATCTGGCTGAATGGCTGTACATCTACACACATTCTAGTAATTAGAGGGGTGTCACAGTACATATTTCAGGCAACCCAAAAGTAGTTCGCTTGGCACTGCGGGATTGGGATCACATCGTAAACTTGGAGATTGGACGGGATTCGTTGCTAACCGCCTAACCGCTTTCACGCTGAGCCTAAAATTGACAAATACAGGATGTTCCTACATGCATATCTTTACAATTTATACAAATATAAGTAATTTTAATATAGGTATTAGACAATAGAAACGACAAAGCCAATAAAATTTAAACCGAACAGTACGAAAATTTGGTAGATAATACTTATTTGAAGATGTAGCGAATATAACATGATTGTAACCTCTGCAAATTTCTGGGCAAAAGTGGGAACATAGGGATAAACTGGAGAGGAGAGTTGGATAAGGTTTTCCGTTTTTTCGTCGGTTAAACGTCATCATTTCTACATTCTTGTATCATCACAATGCTGGATATAAGCTACGTTTTTTAATGCCAACCATATCTGTCCCTCTCACTCATCCAGTTAGCTCATATTATCTTTTTTATGTATTCATCGGCCAACCAAGTAAAACAGTGTTCATCATTTCCTCTTCTACCTGTCGTCTACAAAGTGTGGTCCTTCACTTGCCCATTCTAATAAGCTTACTCCTCCTGCCATCGTCAGTAAGCTTATTACAGATATCGTGTCTCCTTGCCATTTAGGTTAAAAATACTATCTAATATATTCACTGGAGAATTTCAAAACTGCAGACTGGTATGTGCTGAGATCCAAAATAATTATGTCTTTTACAATTATTGTAATATGTGGTAAAGTGATAGCCAGTAGCCTAGATTCGGCAGGATGCTTTATAGTTTTAATTTGCGGTATTTTTATTGTAGGCCTTATTAACAAGTTTTGAATTTCGACTACTATAGCCAACTACTGCAAATATAATTATGTATGTTCCATTTCTGACAAAAAGTTTTGAAAATAAATTTTATTAATAATATTTACTTTGTGAGTGTACGTAAGTAACTACCTTACACTCATATAGAATCTGCTAAAACAACTGAAGAAAGTACTTATTTTAAATTAACAAAAAAAAGAAATTTATTTGTTGTAGTTTGTTTGCTCTTTTTAACAAATAGGTGTATACCACAACACAAAAAAGGTGAGTGGTAAACACCCACCTATTTAACCTTCATTTAAAAAAATATGACCCAAGGCACCCTAAAATCCAATTTGCGCACATGATGTATACAAGGCCGCAACTTCAATTCGAAATCTAGCCTTTGTGATACAAAACATACCTACTATTGTAGGAACTTATGTACATGTTACAGTTTGTTGTAGATACATGTAGTATATGTCGTAGGAATCTTTGTGTGCCTACCCCCAAGGGGTTCTCGCCTTATCACGTCAGGAGGGCTTAGTAACTGTGGATTGGAACCCCACGGCGAAGCGAAGGTTTACTTCAGAACTGTGGCTGAAGGTTTACGAGGCCGCGGCGGGAGAGGAGTACCGGAATCACGGTGCGGAGCTCTCCCTGCCTTCCGCGGCCTCGGCGGGGTCGCAGCCGCAAGACTGCGGACACGGTGGGGACACAGGGAGAGAAGAGTGTCTGTATTATGATATGCCGCTTTCCACATCCTATGCGGCGGAGGTGTGGACGGCGATGGGACCACATATCTATCCCGCCGCAAAGAGGACCTCGGGCGTCGAACTCGGGGTCGTCAATCGCCCATTGCGCATGGTCCTTCGAGAGGGTCCGTCGATGGACTTCCGCGGTGGGATCAAGGATCATGCGAAACTAATTCCCGTGATCCCACCACTATGCGGAAGGTGGAAGTGGTGGTGGCTTTAGTCGGTCTGGCCACCCAGCCGTGGAGTCCGACATAACCGTCCCGCATTTCCCCCACTCGGAAAAAAAGGGATATTTGTGCCTTCATAACCACATTCTGAACAAAATCTTGCATTGTGATTTTAAAACACAAAAAAATCCATATTTTAATTGAATGGCAGTAAGCAAACGGACTCTGCTCCCTCCAGTACCTATTTGCTATTAAATGTATCCAACCAACATTGAATTTAAGTACTAAAATATTAGGTATAATATTTATGGACCTGTATAAGAAAGGAACATAATCCCAAACCCTGTAAGCCTGGATTAAGGAATTTTAAAAACTTGGGATAATCTCCGAATTCTGGAAGAAAAGAGAATTTCAAATGAGTTTTAATTTTGTGGAACATCGTCTAATGATTTTACAGTAATGACGTCATCTTCTTCAAATACCTAATACCCCTTTTCATATTTAAAGGAAAATATAAACCTGCAGATATTCCCAATGAAAAATAATACAGTCATTCAGTAAGATGCTTTCAATAAAATCGTCCATCATTTTATTTAAAGGAACATACCTACATGTAGTTTGGTCCAATAGTGAAATCCCAGGAATACTCGTTTTCAATACCGGTAGTAGATATCGACTTCCAAAACCGACTGAACCCTCCAGGCACATTCAAATAACTTACAGGAGTAGTTCTCCAATTCTATGTGACTTCTATTGAATTTGGTAAAAATGTTGATGTGTTAAAGCTTTGAATGGTAGGTAGGTATATCGATTTTTTTATTGAACCTGTCAAGGATGATATGTATATAAAATCAATTATTGCTATAGTAAACACGGGTGATGTTTTCTTTAGCGAATTAATAATCTAAATAAAATATCAAAACTGATATTATTAATTTCCAGTAAATTGACAAACAAAACGTTGTTTTCCAAACTTGCACCTTCTCAAAAGTTATTTTAATATCCAGGGATATGCGTAGCTCATAATTAACTTTGCCAAACAAGAACGCTCGAATGTTACAATATTGCTCTTCAGATGTGCGCAACCAACAAAGTTGGTTAAAATAATAAAAGACAGTATGAAAATTGCGGCAAGCCACACGTCATTCGTTTTTCGCACTGAGGTGGTCAAAGGAAACCTTCCATATTAACTTTTAAAATTGAAGCTGAAACGCCTTGAAAACGTCCGTATAGAAATTTTAGCTGGGAGAGGCATTTCAGGTGAACGACGGGCAGCGGGCTCAAGTGAAGGTTTCCGTACACGTTCCTCTATAAAAGCTTAAAAATATTATAATACAAAACCTTGATATAATAATATAGTATGAATCAAAAAGGTTTGTAAGGTCACATGAAAGTCACGACAGATGTTGTCCTGGTTTATATACAAATGTGGGCGGATCGTTTGATCCCAAATATATCAGATGTTTAGCATAAATTGAGATGGAAGTAAAAACAAGAAGCTTCAACAGATGCGAACAAGCCACATGTCAAGTGATTCCATTTCGAATGGGGTAAAAACTGTTCGCAATATCCATTTAGGTTGTACACACACGAAATAGTGTACAATAAGTTCCCACATTTGTTTTCGAGCCCACATTTATCTTGTAGACACCGAACTACGCCCAGGTTCACCCACTTTGGCTATGCTTATTCATTCAGAATAAATAGCGCCACTTCATGACGTGCCAACTTGGGTTGCCCTATTAATTCTTATAACATAAAACTTCGATTTTGGTATTCATGCATTGGCCCTTAAAGATAAAATGAAAATTAATCTTCTAATTTTATAAAAATATGATTGAAATTGTATAAATAAAAAAAAGTTTACTGAGAAAATCTAACCTAATTCTAAGTTTATTAGGGCTTATAGGGGAAGTGCTAGGTAAGACAGGGTCACGCATTTGTATAAAATCTAAACGTTTGCGAATAGAAAGCAACTAGCCAATATGAAGCCATACGCGTTTTTTTTTAGAACCGAAAACTAGTTGAGCGGCTCGTTGTTATGGTTGGTATATGATTTCTAGTGTTTCTTTAATAATTACGTCACTAGAACTAACTCAATAATCAATTAATAAAAGTTCCTATACCTACTTATATACGTTCCCGTGTGTTGGTGAATTGCTTCACCATAATGGAAAAAATAGTCCTTTTTCTAGCCTAAATTACACTTAAACACAACATTTTCAAAGAGCTGTCTAGCTAATAATTAGTTAGTATTTCAGTACTGGGTATTTTCTAAAAATACCTACAGAATGTCGGTGATAATAGTGCAAATGACCCCCACCCACGATTGCCCCTACAAATAGCCACAGTAGCCACAAACCAAGTCGATACTCCAATCAACGAGGCTGTATCGGCGGCCGTAAACCCGCTGGTCAACATATTGTGACCACGACATTGTTGACGCTCTCGTAACTCCCGATCAACAAGCAGATTACTCAGTGTACCGTGTACACGATTAGAGCTTTGATTTACCGTCTATGCAAGCCTTTAACTAACAACAATATAAAAACTATCGAGCTTAGGATACATAAGGACGGAATCGTAACGTAGAATACGTTACGATCCGATTTGCGTCTACCACAATTAAAACTAGAAATCTTAATAAAAATGTGTGTGGGTACCTACTTATGTCGATTTTATAATTTTCCATAGTTTACTAAATAAATTACCTATGATAATATAGCGGATATTGTTAAAAATATTACCTTTTAAAAACTATTAAGTACCTACCTATAACATTAACGAATATCTAAGAGACAAACAATGACATTACAAATTATTTTATTTTAATTCGATTTTATTGTCATGCGTGACATGCATTTGCATTATTAAAATAAATAAATCAAATAAATACTTGGGCCAACCTATGTACAGAGGCCAGCACTTCAAGCTTCCCTAAACTGTCAAATTTATTTGATTGATTTTCGACTTTAATACAAAGTTACAAGGTTCATGTTCAATTGGGAAAAAATGACAGTTTTGGATAGCTTGACCTGCTGGCGTCTGTACCTACTAGACCATGGATATAATACTAATATAGGTACCTTTTTTGTAAATACATACTTATAATTCATAAGTATCGCCAACACATATGTTCATAAATGTTTATGTGGGAATCGAACCCCATCAGCAGTCTTGTACCATTAGACCACAGAGGTCGTCAAATTAATGAATTATGTACCTACATAATACAATCTGCCATCTTATTTTTATAAAGTATTCTACCATATTGCGGTAATAGCAAAACAAAAGTATTAGAATGCATACAACAAAATATTTAATAGTAAGACGACGTAGGTATATCTGTTCCAGTAGCCTCGAGGTGGCCATTAAAATGAATTATTCGGAAACCGTGTCTCAGTTATACCTATGTAACTCGTTCAAACATAAGTTTGTATATTGCACCACTCTTCGTCTAGTATTGTCCTAATATAAATAAATATTCATAAATTAGGAAACTTTATGATAACTTCTAAATAAGAATAAAAAATCGTTGCTCGAATTCAAAAAAGAGATTTTTTAATTGCGTGTGACCAAAAACAAAAAAAAATATGTAGTTATTTTTAAGTAAGTCTAATGTATATTTGTAGTTGTTGGGGATAATTAGTCTTCGTCTCTTTACCTCTCGCATACTCTCTTAGTGCTTTTACTTTGATCGTCTCTGCATTACCCAAAGGTTGTCCGGCAGAAAATGCCTAAGGCCCTTCAGTTGCCTAGCGGTCTGAGCTTGTCATGCTCATTAAAATGTCCTGCTGATGGTGGCGTTGTGTGTCGGGTCGTTTTATTCCCTGCAACATGGTTGAGTCGAACGACGCCGATATGCACGTCATACTCGTGAACGGGTGCCGTCTGTCGGGGCTGGTCAGCCCTTACTGTCAATGGCAACCTCTTTTTTTTTCTGTTATTATAATAGATTAATTTAATAGTACACATCAAACTGCATTATTCTCATGAACTATTCAGATTTAGACTGTAATACTGAACACTGTAATCATGTTTTTTTTAAAAGAGGGTCTATGGAGTTTCTTGCTGGTTATTCTCCATAAGACCAACTTTTTGGAACCATGCAACTAGTTTTGACTTTTCAAAAGTGCTATTTTAATGGTCTAATTGAAATAAAATATTTGATTTTGACTTTGAAACCTTTTTTTTGTACAGAAAAAAAAATAATAACTCAGATAATACATACCGAGAATACACGCGTGATGTTTTATTTTATTTTGAAACAAAGGCTCTTCAACGATGGGTACACTATTACTATAACTAAATAAACATTTCAACTTACATATATCTTTTAAATAAGACAATATACATATTTAATTAATCAAATTACGTCTTGTGTTCAACAGGTGTAACAATATACCTAAGTACATAGAACTGTCTCGACAAGGTAATTATCATTGTACTGGTAGTGACCTCTTTGTGTGACCTTTGTTCTACGCTAAAAGGCGACATGTGACAAGTTATAAAATTAGCTTTTAGGTATAGCTAAAACTGCGAATGTACTTTGGAACATTCATTATCTGATAAGTATTTAATTATCGTTATGAATGTTGATTAAAATTTACTTACTTTTCATTTATCTATTTGTGTTTATTATCAAATTATGTGCTAATATTGTTTACATTTAATTAACCTTATATTATTTATTATTCAAAATTAGATGCTATTTTTATTTTGTATTGTTTATCTTTTATGTTTCAAAACGTACCAACAACACAAGAATAGCTTATTAATTAAGGTCGTACCTAAGCATTGAAAAATGTGTCGCATATTGTGGGTTTTTCTGAAAGACTTTTTTTTTGATATGACACGGCACGTTTTTATAGTGGTTGTTTTAGTTTTAAAATACAGGGTGTTACAAAACTACCCGTAAAGCTGAGAGGAGGTTAAATGGGGCATTATAACGAGTCCATTCACAATATTTAAGAGTAACGCGTAGTAACGCTGTATTAACATTCCCCAAAAAATGGAAAAGAACAACAGATATGAATGAAAAATATAAAAACTATTAAAGTAGACAATTATTAGGTAAAATAGGTATTCTTCCTTCCTTTCTGTTAAATAATCTGGTTCCCTGATATGACAGCTGACAAAATTTTTGGCTTTGATAATTAATTATATTTTACGGGGTATTTTGTAACACGTTGTATATATATTGCCATTATTAAAAATTACAAAGCAGCACTCATAATACCCAGAACCGCTGCCATCATGTCAATGATAAGTTTTCTTTGGAAATCTAATCCTGGCTCTAATGAACTTTTTACAACAAAACCAAAGAATATAGCGCATCCAATGAAATACCAAACTAGCACTCGCTAGAGAATAATAATTAAATATTTTCACAGAACTATAAATTACTAGTCTTTTGTTTCCATTTGTTTTAAGAATTCCTTCAGCTATTCTATTTAAGTATTTAAATTTCCTCCAGAGTTCCTTAGTTAACCATTGTACATACATCCGGCGGGGCAGCTGTTTTGTGGGCTACAAGTACGATTGCAAGTTCCGTTGCTTGCAGTGGTACGTGACTTGCGGGCTCACTACAGCGTACCCGAGCCACGGGCTGTACAAGCAATACTTGGTTTGCAAAGAAATAAAAAGGAAACGGTTAAATAAAGCTCCGTACTGAATGCACGCGAAAAACCACCGAACATTTTCTCATGCTACAGCCGCGCGCAATGTCGTCGGTGTCGGCAACACCGACACTGACATCGAGGTTGAACATGCCGTAGTGCGAGCCCTACTTATTGGACTTGGTGGCTTAGGCTACGCAATTTTTGTCAATTGGTTACGTGTAATTGGGACAAATATAGCAAGCAAGTATTAATCGACTGATATTCGATACTGATGGAAAGACTTAGGTACCCAATATGATACCCTATTTGAAATAAGAATGATACGGTTGCGCGCAGTGGATACGCACCTTAAGTTTAACTTGATGTTGGAATGAAGCATCCAATTTGTAATGTTTAAATTTCTTTAACATTATATTATTTCTTAAATCAAATCACAGTCGGAACAAAGCTGATTCGATCGGAGATGAGAAATTTAGTATTACTGTCATCAATACATTTCCTATTCCAAGTTTAAATTTATTAAAGACAAACGACTTATATCTAACAAAGAAGGTCGGTTGTTTATGGCTTTTCGTCAGACAAGTAAATATTATTTTAAGATATCACTAAAGGAGTAACGAGAAAACTTTTCCATTATTAATCAGGATGAGACACGTAACAAAATTATTCTCTTCCAAGTATCAAAGTATCTCGTAACTCTAAAACATTGAAAGGCCATTAAAAAGACAAGTCATAAAACGTCCGTTTAAGCTCACTTTGTATGTACGTGATAATGGATTTTTAAAAGGAAAAGTTCTTTTTACCTTTTAAATGCAATTAAGGCACTAACACTATCTTCTTGGCTTACCATCCGACATAACTAATTCTTGGCGTTCAGTGCTGGCCACTGTAAAAGAAAAGGCTTTGGCTCACAAATTAGCGTTGCCAATCGAGTAATGGTGCTTAATTGACTTGGTTTTTGTCTGAAAAAGGACCTGTGGATCTCTAGTAGAGGACAAACCTTTTATTTTTCAATCACAATTACCTCATTCCGTTTCTCACATGTGAAACGTAGATAAAATCCTTTGTAGGTAGGTACTCTATAGTCCTATGTTCTCAAATTACTTTTTTTTTGTAAGTGTGTACATAAATAAAATAAACGGTGATTGTTATGAGTAGTGTTTCCATTTAAGAGTGTTTATTTATTTAGTTAAATTAACCTAACTTTAATTGACAAGAATAATAAAATTAGTCTATAGATGATATAGTACATAAGTTACCTAATTAAATATATTTTTAATTTTTATCACTGTTGACTAGGGTGCCGGAGCTCTTACACGACTTGCTGATTATGTAAGGCTTTTATGTAGTAAACAACCAAGGAAGGATTTTTTGAAATTTCCCCCTTAAGGGGATTAAATCAATATACCATCGCGAAGCCAGGGCGAGCCGCCAGTTATAGCTTCAAAATTGATATTGTCGGTCAACAAAAAACCATATAAACCATATAGAAGTGCACAGCTCCAAAATAGTCCATCAGTGATCTATGATGTAATATTTGATACAATAATATTAAGTAAGTAATTGCATATTTACACAAATATGAGAGAACAATTTAGGTCAAACATTACAAATATATACCTAGTCTAAGAAGTTCTCCCGTTCACAAAGCATAGAAATTATTTAAATTTTAAAAAATGTATTCACAAAACTAAACAATTGCTATCGATTGTGAACGCGACGTGAATTAAATTGTCAGTTGCGGTCGACGATGCGGGATGCCCGGCTAAATTGACTTAGAGCACGACCATCGAGTGTCACACCTTTTGAAACAGCTCGATACGTGACTCGCCCCGTGTAGTCGCCACCAATTTAATCATCCTTTCACACTTACCGCAGACTCGATTATCGATAAAATCCCGTTTTGTTCATACCCAACCGAATATAGAATTGTATTTAGCTTATCTTGCAAAGTTGCCTCAATGTTGTCTCTTACAATTACACATGCAAATTGTGATTGCATTGCATTTATAATTACCATATAACATCATACAAAAAATGAGTGTATTTCTTTTTGTTCATTGCAAAGAAAAAGGCTGTTTATGCAGACTCGTGAAAGATCGAGCCTGTGTAGACGTACGGCCGTGTTATTTATTCATTAGCGCTGAGCCCCACGCACCGTTGTTTCCGCCGTATGATATGAAATCTCATATTAACTTGTCTACTTTCAGAAACTCGACGAATTTATGCTGCAAGGAAAATTGTCGCGGCGCTGTCTTGATGTACGACTTTACGACGTTTCGTATGCATAAACTTTGTTTACTGTTACAGAGCGTTGCTCATCAACTCATATGCTTTTACATAAATATTCATAATTGAGTTGCTTTGTATTATATGGATCATAATCGTATCCATGATGAATTTTGTAATTAATAGAAGCTTAGAGAATAAGTTAATTTAGTAAATAATTCGTTATTTACTGTTAGTTTACACTTGAGTATTTGCGTTAATTGTAGCACTCACTATAATACTACGAAATGAATATTAGGGTTACAACAATTTTATTTTTCAGGTAAATAAGTTAGTTAGCAACAAAAAAGTCAAAATAAAACAGCGTCCTTTGCGAAGAATTAAAACAAAAGACGCTCATCTGTCGTTCTCAGTATGAAATGTAATCCTTATAAAAACACAATGAAACTATTTCATCCCTACGTACATAAAGGTCTCTTAAATACGGCCGGGGAAAGTTAGACGGGGGTCAAGCCTTCATTAATTAAACAGAAGGGCGGATGCCTAATACCCTCATCTTGCAAACCACCGGGGCGACCTCACCGGAACTTCCAAAAGGTCAACAGTAAGCTCTCTGCCATCGAACGGTATACATTATTGATCTTGTTGCCTTCCTTAATAACCCCAATGTGCCTCCCAAGTAGGATTCGAGGCATTTAGGCCAGATCAGACCTACTGCCGGTTAACATCTTAATAGTACCTAAGCGGTATATTCCCGAGCCAATTTTATTCATATTGCGAGACTATAATGCTGTGTTCACATTCGGCTCACAATTTGCAGCTTTCATTATGAGATATCAAATAGCGCTTAATACAGTTTTGCATTTAGAATTTTTGAACTACGCGTACAGAGCTTTGTTTTTTTTGTTTAGTCAGCATCAGTTTGCATTAGTATACTCCAGGCTGGCTTTAGTCACTTCGTAATTACACGGATCCCATGGCCATGACTGTAGAGCAAGTGAAGGCAAGTGCAGTTTATAGGCGGCACGAAGCCGACACCCGCCGCCTTCCCAGTTGGTAGTTGATCCATGAAGTGTTATAAAAAAAAAGGCTAGCCTCAGTCAGCACGGGATGAGGTACCTCCACAATTAAGGCCGTACCCTGACCAAATAACCTTGAGGATTCGTTCTCTCTTAGCCCGGCGCAAGAGATACAGTAGCGAATACAATAGCAAGTTTAGAATAAAATGTTTTTAAAATAAAATTTTGCCATTTTGAAAAAAAATTATTTCTAGGTTAATATTCATTGTTAAATTGCCTATCCGTTAATATAAGTAACAAATCAAAATACTGGTTACTTTACGAGAAGATACCTGTTATCAATAATATTTTTTTATTGCTATGGTTTCGTTGTGAGGAGATTAATTATTACTACTTAATCAAAAAAAGAATTCTACCATTTTGGAGTCAAGATTATGTAGAAATTCAATGTATTTTTTATTAGTTGGTATTTCTTCTGAAAAAAAAGTACATAGCTCCTAAAAACTTCACAAAACGGCTAGCGCTGCGTTTTGCACGGGGACGCGCCTTAAGGTTTGACATCAAACGCCGACTGTAAATGATTGTGTTTTATCGGTCCAGAGTGAACTAAAAGTTGAATATGTTCCTAGGGAAAAATTCATAGCGCTTGCTCACGTTTAGCGTAAAAATGAGTTAGGTGTGATTCGGACCTTAACAACTTCTTTCCGCTCCTTTACCAGCTGACTTTTCAGCTGGCAAGCCTACAGCTGCTTACGTTGAGATTAGTGTGAACATACCTTTAATCTTAAGAAGCTATATTTTTGAGTGAATACATTTTAAATACGACACATCATCTCTTTTAGTAATATTTGTGATGTATGGCATCATAAATGTTAAAGTCAGATTCTGAAATGCGCTTCGCTGAATCGTACCTGTTTTATATTCAGTACCTCTGCAACTTCTAAGAAAAATAAATTAGGTCATTATTTTACTGGCGTTGTTCTTTAAAAGGCTCCTTTTATACAAAATTTCGAATGAATAGCCCACTACAAGCCACTTTGAAAGTAACTGTGTTATATTTATGCTGTCTTATCGTGTAACATTATATTTTATTAGATACCATAAAAACTCTTTGCTTGTCATCATTTGAGAAAGTTTCATAGTTTAACTTTTTTTTAAATTGCATTACTAACACATTTCATATAAAGAAAAAAACTTTTTTCATTTTATTTTTCACAATGAAAAAGTTTACAACTTCAAAAAGGACGAATCGTACATTGACATCTAAAAAATCATGACTGAATAGTACAAATCACACAGACGAAGTAATCAAATGCAATTACAGCGGGTACATCTCCGAGCGGAGAGCTTGATTAAATATTGAGCTATCAGTTAATGGCGGCAGAAATTCTAGGAATTATTGAAAGCACTTAAAAGCTTGTTCTAACAACGAACTAGATTCTCTGCACTGAACCTTTGATCAGTCGATTTAATTGCACTAAGGGATTCTACGATCAACTGACTGCAATGCCTCAGTCGTATAAGTTCAGATTCTGTTTTTGATTCCCAAGTCGGGCACAGTGTTATTAAATCAGCATTCTATAACATAGAACCTAAAAAATACTAGGATTCGCTAAAATTTATATCTTTGCAAAAAATCACCAAGTAGGTAGGGTTATGTGGTACATAACAATTGACAGGGTTGTTTTCAATAAGATATTCGTGCATTTTCTCCGGGCTTGAAATACCTATTTTGAGGCGTGTAGCTGATCTATTAGGTAACAAAGCTTAGATAACGCCCAAATTTCAGGCGGAGTTTCAGGAAATCTCTGCATTTTTCCAGGATTGTAAGATGTACTCTTTATGTGAATACGTCTTGGAAACTATATGTGTACCAAATTTCATGGAAATAATATGTTAACACAAATATAATCCCAGGATTAATAGGAAACCGCATAATTATTCTCTGCGATTTGCCTAGTTTCCCATGTTACCGGGATCGTAAGTATTCTATATGTTAAAGGTATTTCTCTAGTTAATACATATAAATGTACATATAAATATAAATGTACAAAATATATTTTTATAATAAATAATTCATTAATTCATCTTATCCATAAAGACTGTATAACAAAATTACAAATCATCAAATATTCATTGGACGATTGTTGTTCGTATAGAGAGATTTCATTCATTTTTGTGTTAGAAGCTCCACAAAAGTATAAGGTAAGTTAACATGTTCTATAATTATGTTATATGTAAATTCCGTTTTTTGGGGAAACGTAACTATTTTTGAAATTATAATATTATACAAACGGCATCTATGTTCTCGCAGTAAAGCTTTGTGTTCCTCAAAAATTCCCCAAACCCTAATTGGGATAAAACCCAGCAATTCAAACAAAATAAACTTATTCTAGTTATTTTTTATTGTGGGTATTTGGCACGAATGCAAGCTAATTTTTGATTAAATTAAATTCTAAATTTATAAAGTTATACATTTAAGTGAAAGAAAAAACTTGATCTCTGAGCAGAAGAACGCAAATTCAAGCAAAGCCTGTCTGAGGAATTTTTCGTTAGCTAACACTTATATAAATGTTGCTTATATATATTCTATATGCAGTAATAAGACCATGGACTGCCAAGGACTCAAATTGGAATCCAAGGTTAGGGAAACGAAACAACGGAAAGAAACAAGCATAAGTATTCTCGATGGTGGACCTGCAACCCACACAGTCCAGGGCTGTGGACTCTAGTCAATAGCCTTAATATGGGTTGCAGGTCGCAGAATGAGACAATGAGAGGGGTCATACTATCATGACAACTCTCATTCTGCGAAGGCACCCGTGCCCAGTAGTGGGATAGTAGTTGGATTGATGGTTAGACTGGAAAACCCCAACATACTTAGGAAAAAGGTCAGGAGTGTGAGCAGAAATACCTTTTATCAATTACCTACTTCTATCCAATAGCGTCGATAGCATTGAGAAAATGGAGATGTATTCTCATAACGATTACCTACGTAATTGAATTCCTGACCGAGAAACAGCATCCCTCCTAATGGTTCATTTCAATTTTAGATGCCAATAACAGTTCTCACGAATGCTTCCCAAGGCTACGGCGTTTAAGACACTGAAGAACTAGGGTAGTAGGTTTACATCTTTTATCTATTAGAGGGATTTTTTTCACTACCATTTTAGGTATCAAAACAAAAGAAAAAAAACGTAACATTCTTACGAAAAACTAGGCATTGAAAGGTTAAAATTAAGCTTACATAAAACTTAAAAAAAAAATTTTCAAGCCCTTTCTGAAATATTTCAAAATCGATGAGCATATAATATCGGAAGTATTGTATTAAATTTACAATAATTATAGGTTTTGCTATTCTCTTCATGCTAGACTTTTCTATTTTTTTCAGTAAATATTGCTGCCTGTGACACAGGTATACCTAGTACAGGCACCTAACACTGTAATACCTCCTAATTATTTTGTAAGTTATATCTGTATTATATTTTACGTTTGTGAATATGAATAAATGTATTATTATTATTTAAACTACTACCATAAGAGCAACTGAACCCACCACATTGTGTAGAATCATAAATAAACTATCCGAAAGCCGGGCTCGGGCCAGATTAAGTGTTGTATAGGACCACTAATCTTACCCTAGTATAGGGTAAAAAGTAAAAGCAGGCACAAAACAAAGGAAGGCGCATTGCGCGATCGTAACTTTGAACACGGAGACAATGCAAACCACAGACAGTGCGCTGTTCCTGTTTACGAGTTAGCACGTTATTAGATATGCTCTACTAATATATTTGTGGAAATTAATAATATGTTGCATGTTTTGCTCGTAGCTAAGTTATAACTAGTAACTACGCTGATCAACAGATCTACAAGCCGCGATCAGTCTATGGATCGGTGATCATTTTTTACCACATCGAGAGAGATCGAGAGAGATCTCCGTGCCTCGGAGAGCACGAAAAGCCTTTAGTCCCAGTTGTCATGCGAATACCTATGACAATCATTTGTGGTAGCCAGAAATCTAAAAATTAGGTTGCGGAGGTCTGATAACAGGTAACATAATATTATAATTAATAATAATATTTGGGAAAATACTCGGAGAACGATGATGTGTGTGTTTTTCAGACACGAGGAATGCATAACTGCACTGCCATTATAACTTTAGCGAGATACAACCAACTGCATCAAGTATAAGTCACTAAGTACGGACACATAATATTAAAGTTTTAAAAAGTGTTTACAGATGTCCCTACTGAGTTTCGAAACTGTGTTAAGAACTGTAACCAACATTACACTAACTGTATCAACAAACATTATAAGTATAACGGATTTCCGTCTTGTATACACAAGCATGTACTGGAGATCAACTCCAGTACCTACTCGCGTAAAGGAAGGGAGTACCTACTCGCCTAAGGACCTCTTTTCCTTTCCTACTTCAGCTTTGATGACGTATCCAAAAAAGTGATTTTATATACAATTTTCAGTAGCAGCTTTCAGTATACAGGGTACCAGCAAACAGCAGAACATCTCTGCCAAACCCTCTGAGGTATACAGACGTGATTGTGTGTCATCACATCTGTATAAAATTGTCATACATTGTAGGTGTAATTAGAGCGCAAAGCCTGTCATGGTTGTGGCGAATTTTACGGATCCCATGGCCATGACTATAGGGAAAATAATTAATGCCTTAATTTGCCATAGGTATAGTCAATGACTGGATGAGGAAAGCCGAAGATCAGGCTTTGTGGCGTTCACTGGGAGAGGCCTACGTCCAGCAGTGGATGAATATGGGCTGATGATGATGATTGTCATGGCCATGGAATCCGGCTGTTTTTAGTCGGTACGAGTCCGAAATACCCAGCCGCCTTCCCAGGATTTTCCGTATTATAAGCCTTAATTATACAGAATATATCTGATGTTCCAAGTATGTAACGCCTACTGTATGATCAAAATGTTACTCTATTTTTTCCGCCTTGTAAGCGGCCCACAGGGCCATTAGCTTGGTACTTATGGAACGGTTCACTGGATCGTCTCGGGACTCAGGATGTCAATCCAGTATGTATGTTCTAAGAATCAATTTTTATTGGATAAACACAAGGAGAATAAAGCGAACAATATTTATAACAGTATTTGTCTTTTTAAGGCACCAAGAGAGTCTTTAATATAACAGTATCCATACAATACCTAGTACATATCATAAATTCGGAAGTAGCTCTGTCTGTTACGCTTTAACGTCTAAACCACTGAACTGATTTTGATGAAATTTGGTACAGAAGTAGATTAGACCTTGGAAAAGGGCATAGGCTAACTTATGCCTCAAAAAGCCTTTTGGGATGCGGGTGAGGCCGTGGGCAACATCTAGTATTAAAATAAATGCGAAGATAACTCTGTTTTTCACGTACCTTTTCACACCTAAAGCGTGACAATAGTGTGGTCAAGTTGACATACATAGATTCCATCACGCCTGTATTCCCCGAAGGGTTGGAAGGAAGTTCTGCAACATTTTTAGGTTCCATGTAAATATGAGGTGAGCCCATTGCCATTAATCGGGCACAAATCAAAACTTCGAGCTGCTAATAAATAATAATTATATTATATAAAAACCCAATTACAGTTTACTCTACCCCGTTTTTTAGGTAGAAGTTCCGCTTGTGACTATTAGGTACGTTAATGAGGCAGTTTAGCTAGTACGTAATAAAAAAAATTAGAAACTAAACATTTTGCTGAATCGTTATATAAAATTTGTGAAACGCAACATACTACATTACGTCCTTCTCGGTCGTTCCCTTTGAAACAAAGTCACTGCTTGTTTGTATGCCCCTCGAAATATAACTCCAACACTTTTCTGTTCCCTTTGTGTTGCTTAAAGCCTTGAAACTTTTGCTATTCAAACTTCAGTACCCATGAAAGAAAAATAAAACAAATCTAGAACTTTTGTGGGATGGGAAACGACTTGTGATACTATGTGCATTACCTACTTATATACATATTGTATATTAGCTGATACCCGCGGTGAACCCGCAATATTTTATTTTTTCCCAATACCGCGAGAATTTCCCGGAATCCCGGCTTTTAGTGCTCAACTAAGTTATTCATTATTTACTACTCAGGCCACTACAATAATGTCGACGTCTGTGATCTGGTGGTTCGCGTGTCGGACCGCTGCCGCTGGTCGTTCGATTCCCACTGAACACAAATATTTATAAAAAAAACTTTTTATTTGAGACATTGGTCTGAAATAAAAATATTTTATGTAATAGTATTTGTGTTTTTCTGGGTGTTTCATGTTTTATAAGTATGTATTTAGAAAAAAGTATATAATTATTATATCCATTGTCAAGTACACTTGTACTATTACAAGCTTTGCTTTGTTTGGGACTAGATGGTACGTTGTAAAATTGATTTATGATATTGATTTTATAATGTTGTATTTCTTGATTTGTATAAAGTAACTAACGGTACCCATTTGTGGGTGTAAAAACTAAATTTTAGAGTAGGGCAAAGAAGTAAACAATGTATGATAACTTTTTCTCTAGAGACGTTGTTTAATAAGTGTTCAATACAGCTCAATGCAGCTGTTGCTATAATTCAAACTGAAAGTTGTTTTATTTTTTCAATTTTTTTTTCCACTAAGGTTGCAAACAAGGAACAAGGTTCCAATTCAAGTTCGAGCTATGCTGGATGCGATATTTCTGTGAAATAAGCCCGAGCTTCTACTAGAATTTGAAATAATACTGCATGTCAGACAGTTTGTTGTAGTTGATTGTATTATACTCGTACGTATATTATATACATTATTTTAATTACCTGTTGCTTTCAATAAAGTGAAGCAATAAAATTGTACCAATGCAATAAATATGCGAGGTGCTTTTATGAAGCAAGCTACATTAAATTGAAAATTAATTTCGTTAAGCCACAGAGCAGGTAATCTTGCTGGGATGATTCATATCAAACGTAAGAAAGAAATTGATAAAACGCTATGCTGTGTACGTTTGCCGCAGTTGACTTGACTTTTATCTCTTGGATAGAAGCCAGAGTCGGATTGGTACTCAACTTGTCGGGCAAGTTTAGAACCCTCGCGGTGCTATTGAAAAGTCCTACTAAAAGAGTAAAAGCATACTTTTACGGTTACTTACCTACTAAATCTGTCATATGAACTAAGGGGTACAGCCGTATGTGTATATACCTTCTTATACTTACCTATTAATTTTGTAATCGCGTAAACAGGTTTTACGACTGGAACGATCATCTATATACATACAATTCTTGTGTCACAATGTTAGTTGCCATACTCTTCGGAAACGGCTTGACCGATTTTTATGAAATTTTATATGACTGTATATTTGGTAGGTCTGAGAATCGATATTAATCTATTTTTTAAACCCCTAAGTGATAAGATTGGTCCACTTTAAAAAAAAATATTATTTTTATTTTTTATGATGTGGCATTAAAAAATACATACAACCCTAAATTTTTACCCTTCTACCACCAACCGCCATTTTTTAATACTGATATTATATGGCAAAACAACGTTTTCTGGATCAGTTAGTGCATGTATCAAAAATGGTTTTAGCTTTTATGGATCAAATCACATCTCTTTTTTGTGGGCATCATAAAGATGTCTTTATATTATAACTCCATTATCTCCCCCTTGGCATGGCAATAATTATTACAATTATTTTCAGTTTGAAAATCTGTATGTGAAAATATATATTTTATTATTAACCATTTAAGAAATCTTGGATCGGATACGCGATAATAATTAACGATGTTTGCTAGAGGTTCATAGAAAAGTTACAGTTAAAATAAATACATATAAGAAAAACGATCATCACTTTCATTAGCGATTATTTCCTGACTTCCAGCCTTTATACCTTTTCCTTGAAAAATTTTTCTACATAAGAATATCGTCAAGTTTTCCCTTTTATCAGAAAATCTAATAATAAAACCCTTATAAATTCGTCACGTCGGCGTAATTTGATTTTGTATCTTAATAATCTTTGGGAGGTTTGTCCACTCTGGACGCTTTTTTATGATTTCAGCTAGGTAAGAGTATTTTAATTCTATTGGCTTGAATCCAACATGAAATGAGTGGCATGAACCATATATCCACTGTATTAAAAAAAAACCTTTGACACAGATTTATGTAAAAAGCGCAAAAAAATCCTAACAACCAGTCTATCCTCAGTCCAGAAATTGGGTTGCAGCGGAATGAGGCGGAAAGCTTCCCGAGTGGGTCTTCTCCAATAGCTATAATCTGGGTGCTTTAAATATCGAGTGAATCGGTTTCTTCTAGGCAAGCCCGCAACATCAGGCGAACTAGTGGTCAAGCGTAGGCCTATCGTGACTACAAAAAAAGCGGTCTGATGGCAGTAGCTTCGTGTAATATACTTATATTCAGCCGCATCTGGTTAGACTGGAAGCCCACCCCAACATAGTCTAGTTTAGTAGAAAATGTTTGAGGGGAACATATAATTTTCTAGCTATTGTAATACACCAGCAGTAAACCATGACTCCCTATCTCCACACTATATCACTTAGCTCTAGAAAATTGCATGTAACCAAGAGCTCGACAAGATCCTCGCAAAATCTAATATAATGTAACCTACTCGTGGGTATATCAAACGCTAACAACAGTTTACAATCCCTCCTACTTTACCCTCTGCTACATGCAAATTAAATTTATTATTAAAAACTAGCTTCCGCCCGCGACTTCGTGTGTACCTGGATAAAAAAGTAATTTTTTTTTGAAATTTTCCAATTTACTGCACAATTTTCTTAATTTTTCTTTCTGTAAAAACCTTCTACTTAAGTAGTAGAAAACTTTTAGAAAAGATTAATGAAATCAGTAAAGTCATTCTCAAGTAATTGCATGACCAAGGGAAACAGGGATTCATTTTTATGTATATAGATAGTTTGTTGAGTCAACTTTCCACCAAACTATAAATAAAATATAGAAGAAAGAGCTTTTAACAACATGCTTTTTTATCAGCCATCATTTATACTTTGATGCCAATGCGTAATTTACATTCGAAGTTAACCGGCCCAGAACCGAAACAAAAAAAAACTAGAACATGCAAGAAATTGATAAGTATCTACAGAATAATAATATATTTTCTGAAATGTATAATTTTGTGGGTATTTCCCGAAGGGTTAGGCAGAGGTGTAACATTGTGCACGCTTCTGCCTAATCCTTCGGGCAATACAGGCCTGAAGGTATGTGATATACTTAATATTTAATACTTCCAGTATTTATTTATAATTTAACATCAATATGCAAACCTCTATAACTTAGTTGGAAAAGCGATTGGTATAGCAAAGCTAACTAAATGTAGCGATGTAGCGTCCCGCTTGTGGTTGAATTTTTTTTAACCCTAACATGATTTTCGCTATAACAAGAATAAAATTCATGTGATGGAATATTTGTAGCAGGCATAACATTAAATTGTTTTTTAATAAAGGTACTGTGTCATGTTCAGGTTAAAATTTACAGGTTAAATAGAATGGGTCGTAAATTTGAACTAAAAGTTACAGGTACATACATACTCACTTACTTTAACTTTAATTAATATAACACAGTGAAATCGTATTTACCGTCTCACTCCATTCTATACAGACGGGTTTGAGGTCTCCATGATAGCCCCGCTTTCGTTCTTGTGCACAAACTTTTATTGTCTACTATCAAAGGGCAAAATAATCGCGGTGTGAATAATGAAAAGACAATTTACGTTGACGATGCGAATCCTCGACATAAGTTCAACGGACGGCAATGTCGAGATGCGTACGAGGGAGACTAACTACTTAGGTATGTAGCGTGCCTACTCGACTTCCAACTAGCATTTCTTTTATTCAACTTTGAATCTCTCTAAGTTTACAGAGATTCATTAAATAAAAAAAAAAAGAATTCATTTAACTGTGATTGTCAAGAAACAAAAGGAGACAAAGCAAAACAGCTTCTATTTATAGCAATCAGCAACTATAGTACGACTAAGATTTATTACGTTATTTTGATATTATAAGTATGAACCTTTATCATACATGTACTTTTTTTAAAACTAAAAATCCTCATGTATCATCTGCGACCTGACGTGGCGACGGGGTATGTCGGACTCCTACCGACTAAAAAACTATAGCCATATATTTAAAGTAACGGGCATGTGATTTGTGACATTCACCGCGACATAAATCATGTACCATTTATTTTAAATTATTTCGGTTTAGTATACCATCTTGGTGGATGTGCGACCATCAGCAGGGTGTCGGCACGCAGGCGCGGTGGGGCTTCTGCGCTCCTGCCCGCGGCCGTCAGCTCGACGACGCCACGGGCGCGGGCGGACGCCGCACGCTGTACCGGCCTACTTACACATGACTCGATGCTTCTCTCGAATACAAATCGATACGTATTCGATTAATCAAGACGAATAACGTGCCAAAGTTATCCTACGATCAAAACGCAACAATTGACAGTTTTCTCCAACAATAACGCACCTACTGCCGCAGTAATGACAACGTAAAAATGTTATTTGTGATGAGTGTTAGTGAATGGCTAGTGTGTATTCGTGTAGTAGTAAATTAATTGGTGGCGATGTGTACATAACACAGATGTTTTGAGTGAGTGACATTAACTAATTGTACAGGTATGACTCATTATATATTATAATTAACAAAAAAGATACAATTTAAGACAACAATTGCCATAATGATCTTCCTACAGTTGCAATGCTCTTCAATTATTACAATATTCTTGGGTCTGAATAAAAATTTACATGGTTGTACAAAAGCCTTAATATTTCCGAGGTTGTAATAGGGAATATTCCTTAGAACATTATGAGTATTGAACCATAACAGACAATCTAATAAATAAAAGCAATTCGCATTAGATTTATTCCGTAAATTCTCATATCCAGTAATTTCCCTGAATTTCCTTTTATTTTTCTTCACAAATCTATAACCATTTGGAATACATTCATACGTAATGTAGGTAAGTACACATTTATTTTATGACAAAGCAACATATATCCGTATTTTAATATCAGAAACATGCTGAAACATATTTAACCGTACCGTTTATAGCCTTAAACGTGATAAAGCCGGTTTTCATGTCAAAATGTCACGTCTGGCATTAGTAAATGAGACTGTGAGAAAAATTACAACAAAGTTATATGGACGCGCCTTTGTGTCTGAATTTCCTTAATGTCACAAATTGTCTCATAAAGCGCATTTACAATATCTACTATGAAAATACATTAATAAATGTGTATGTATTGTCTACATGTTTTATTTAGATAAGCAGATTCAAATTTTATTCTATAATGTTTCCGCTCTCGTCTGTTTTTTAAGAGATAAGATTTTTTCCTCATGGTGTAATTGAAAATTAAATATTACCGCTTCCCTTGCAGTAGGTATAATTTCATTATGAGGTCAGTTAAATGTTCCGTAAGAGAAGAGATTAGTATCAGTAAAGCTCATTTTCGGCATCATAATTATTATAATTATCTTCAGGCTTTATTAAACAGACTTTACCGCACGGTTTCCAGGAAAGCAGTAGCGGTAACCGAAAAAATAGAGCTCCTTACTTATGCTTCTATTACGATATTATCTATGGAATAACTACGTCTGTAGGATCAATTAGGATGGGCAATAGTATTTTTTGTAGTACGGAAAGACCTCATGGACCATCTGCCACCTGGGGAGGCAGCAGGATGTGGAGAACTCTTATCGACTAAAAACCTACGTGGCTTCTTTGCGTTATAGTCACGGCCATGGAATTCGTGACATTCGCCACGAGTGTGGCAGGCTATGGACCAGCAGCAGCATTTGCCTCACGTCCTAATCAAAGGCACGCATCTGAAAAACACCCACGCACTGGAGCCATATAGACATTTATATTCCCACAGCACACAAATATTTATATTGTGAACATAAGTGTTTGTTTATCTGGGTGTTTCTTATGTATGATGAGAATGTAGGTATTTACAAAAAAAAAATAGTATCCTATCCATTGTCTAGTACCACAGACCACAGCTCATGGAGGCCGGAGGGCTGTCTGCGCCCTCCGGTGGTAGGGCCCGGTGCGTCAACTGCAGATCGGAACAGAGAAAGAGAATGGTCTCTCCCTCGCTGCCTACGGTACCTACCGCCCTGTCTGATAATAACAACAAACTAGTATCAACTGTCAATCCCCCTTTTAGATCACAAATGGATTTTTACAGGTTCTAAAGATTCTATAGGTAAGTATTCGTATTTCAAGCTGGTAGGTAAACAATACATACCGCTCAAAACGGTCATGCTTCATAACAGCATTGTGATAAAAGGAAGCAGAATATAACGCAAGCAAAAGCTATGCTCTTTTTACACGAGTGCCGGAGGAGGGTAATGTTTTTACAAGCTTTTTGTTTAATTAATTCCGTAATGAGATTGCCAATTACAATTAATGAGGTAGAATTTTGTTTTACCGTATTTATTTGTAAATGCTCATTTCTCATATCTGTATGGTTTGCCAATTCTTGCTTCAGCTCTCAGTCAAGTACTACCCGTAACAAAAAAGATAATCCTTGCTCGTTTGTTGTTCTATTGTAGTGTCTCCTAATGACGGGCGTCCAACATGTCTCGTGTAATAAGGTGTGAGGCTAAATGTAATGAGAAGGGCTGTTCTTAATGACATTCTCTTGTTCTATATAGACTGAATCGTATAGTTTATTCAGTAACCAAGTATTGTATTTAATGGCAATAAACAATTAATTATCTTCGTTATTTGAAGTATCTTTGCCTTGTTATATATCAGGTTAAATAAAATAGAGACGGATGTTTCTGATGAAGATGAAACCAGAGAAGAATCACGAAATAGGCATCACTTATTTTTTATAGGTTTTAATAATTTAGTATTTAAAGGTGCAAATTACTGACGTAAAGTTTATAAGTAAATAAATAAAACCCTGGTAACTAGGTAGCACGTGAATCAGACTTCGTTTAATGGGTTATCGGTGTGACCCTATGTAGAAAAGCAGGATAAAAGTTAATGACACTGTACAAAGAAATGATTACCAAGTACTCGTTCATTTCTCTGGTTAACGATTAACGACACCTATCGTTAAAAAAGTTAAGTATTCTATACGTATTTATGAAGAAAAAATAATTACGTAAATGTATGTTCATACTATAGGTATTGTTTGTTTACATTAGAACATATTATATAAATACCTTTGAAAAATACTTTGTTGGAACAATAATGCAACACACGACGCCGACTCTTCGTGTGAGTTAGAGTTTAGTTAATTGGTTATGAATAGTATTTTAATTGTCATTTGTATTATAGTATTGTTATAGCCTGAATTAAATAAATAAATAAAAAATATTCCTTTGTTTGTAATTTCAGGTAGGTAGATGACACATCTAATTTTCTCATAAAAAAAAATGGTGTTTGTACAAATTGCGGTGCACCGTAACAATTTAAATAAAATAACAAACCTAATATTACATAATTTACAGGTTATATCATTATGTATGCAATAGGTATCTGAAAAGCTTTTGTTTTGAAAACAAGATAACTTTAATTTCATATTTCCAAAAGTTGTAAAACTAGTTCTGTAACATCCTTTCATGTATTGCATTTAATACGTTAAGTAGGTACAACCTGTATATATTTAAACACAAAGGTACACCGCTACACTATAATTTTGGGATTGCAAACCACGTTTTAAAACTGACTGGGTCTGTTTGACATGGGTCGGTTTTATCTCTAGAATAACAAGCAAAGTTGTCAGAATACTACATAGTGGAAGCTTACAAAACGAGAGGGAGATAAAGCGAGATAGTAAGTATTCGCTAAGTCACCGTTGATCGCAACTGTCTGTGCAACTGTGTACCGACTTTAAGATGTTTCTTAAAGTCGGTTGGACAATTATGCTGGTGTCCCGATGTCGACCCTTGCTATTCATATTGGGTCAGGCTGTCGTTACATGGTATCTGGTCCTCAATAACTTCACCACTCGAGTTCTCTGCCGACATGTGTACACGCTTACAAAACTGTGTGCCAATAGTAACCGACCCAACCGAATATTACCTTAGGTAGAACACCCGATAAATGTGTCGGCGCTGACAGTTTTTCGGATCTCACTAATCAGAACAGTCCTATTGAAATACATATGCCAAAAATACCCCGACACGTTTGTGGGGCCGATAATGTGTTAGAACGACCTAATATGAACCAGCTCTAAATAGAACAGAATATGGTTGTCTAGACGCTCGAAGTCTAATTTATTGAGCCTAACTCTCAAATAGTAGAAAGTATAATGGCATTTAGAAGAAATTTTTAGTCGTCTGTACCTAATACTTTTTTGAAATATGTAGCTAGGCCAAATAAATTAAAAAAAGGATTGTGAAAAACATACTATCAATGTATTTGCGATTGAAATCAACAGCTCAATTTGATAGTAGCATTGTATGAGGGTTGTTTCAAGGGTAAAATATTACCTAAAAGGATGCTAAACAATAAATGCAATTAGTAAAAATTAATAGTTTGATACCAACATCATTTATTATTCTCATTGACAATACTCATTAAAATAACGTCGGACTCTGATGTAGTTAACACCGTGCACCGTGTATGAAGTTAGGGACAACAATTTCGCTTAATTCTGAGACGTGACTCCACTTTCATTACTAACTTCGCAAACTGTAGACCTTAGTGCGGCAATCCTGTAATGATCCTTAAGGCTATTCAGACCTTCATTCTTGAACTATGCTAAAGCGACGAAAACGTTGGCAACTTCATACCTATATGCACCATAGATAAATCAACATAGATCAACAACATTTTGGAAGTCTATTTCAAATGCAATGCTACTGCATCTAAAATATATAGATTTGTCATGGTGTGTGAGTGATCGGCTTCTGTGCCAAGGGTTGCAAGTTCGATTCCCAAACAATAATCTGTATGGTAGACCCAAAACAACTAGGTGTATTTAGGTAGTATTTATAACCGAACCTACGATACAGGAAAAAAACCTAGTTTGTCATTATACTTAAATGTACATACATACACTCACGCCTTTTTCCCATAGGGGTGGGCAGAAACTAAAGAACGCCACTTGCTACGATTCTTGCATACTTCTTTCGCTTCGACCACATTCATACATCTTGTCATACATACACGCCGGTTGCGAGTACTACGCACCTGACCTTTTTGAAGAACCTCACCAATAAGGTCGGTATAAGTTTTTCTAGGGCGTCCCCTCTCGGCGGTTCCACTGACATTCGCCATATAAATCCTTTTTGTTAGTCGCCTTTCATCCATTCTCTCGACATGCCCAAACCATCTCAGCATATTCTTCTCAATTCTCGTCACTACATCGTCTTCTCTTATCACACTATTTCTCAATCTGTCATTCCGAGTTACACCGCACATACTTCGCAGGGAACGCATTTCTACAGCATTTATTCTACTTTCATGTTTCTTCTGCCATACCCAACTTTCACTTCCATACATAAGTGTAGGTACCAACACACCGTTGTGGATAGCCATCCGTGCCTTTTTTGACACCTACTGGTTAGCCACAACCGCATGTATAGCACCATTCACTTTATTTCCCGCATTTACTCTTCTTTCCACATCCGCATCAATCTTACCATCCCTTGTAAACATACTTCCCAAATACACAAATTCATTCACTTGCTCTATACTTAAATGTATCTCATTTACCTAATCAATATTTTAAAACTGTGACTACACGTTTGGCGTAGCCGTTAAGGTAGTCCTCGACTGCGTCACTACCGTTGCGCTCCGTGTCTATATAAATTATTGTGTTTTTCACGGATATTTCGAGTGTGGGTTTTGTGTTCGTTAATTGTATGTTTACGAAGTCTCCCGCGACACAAGGCCCCTAGTGCAGGAACTATCTAAAAAAAAAGATAATTATGTAAATCCCGACTATTTCAAAAACATCGTTCTTATTCACTGAAATCTTTTTTGTTTTAAACTCATTATGGCAGTGCCGTTCTATAATAAAAGAAAACGAATATGTTTTCTCCTTTTTCTGTCTGTTTGTTTAGGATATTTAAATGTGAACATACTATTACTATCCTCTTTTCAGACCTTCGTTACTATCAGTCCCTTTTAAACCCCAAAATTCGTGCTAATTGAAGTGGGCAGCAGTTAATTTAAGATTTTATTTTTCAAGAAAACGTTACTTTCCTCATTAGGATTTTCTCATGGGTGCGTTTAAAACACAAATTATCACATACACAAACACACAGATACGGTACAACTACCTATATGTCATACAAATATATGCAGCGTGCGGGGATCGAACCCACAACCTGTGTCGCAGAAGCCGATTGCTCAGCCGCTACGCCAAACGTGTTTGTTGAGAAAACAAATCTAAAACATTAATGATAGTAAATTACCTAGTAACGTATTTTGTGCACATAACTAGCTTACAATTATGCTTGTATCCCCAAAGGGTAAGGCAGAGGCCTACTGTACTGTTTAGGTCCCAGGTAGGGTCTCAGGTATGGTAATAGGCGCGTGCCTATCCCATGAACCGAGCACAAATTCGAACGATACTGCTACGGTTCTCCGTAGAACTTCCAAACAAAAAATCCTTATATCACTAAATATTCTTGGGCAACGTTATACAGCACCATCTAGTCCCAAATTAAGCAGAGCGTGTAATATTACTAGACAACGGATATAATACTTTAAGCTTTGTTTGTAAATATAAGAAACATCCAGACAAACACAAACACGTGTTCTTCATATAAATATTTGTGTCCTGTGGGAATCGAACTAATGACTTCGTGATCAGCAGTCTAACACACTATACCACAGACGTCGTCAAATGTTCGTCAATTTACTACGTATAGCACCCAGGTCCCCAAGCTAGGCGACCACGGGAGCGAACTGTAGACCAATCAATGAGGAAGTTACTGGAAGCACAAAATAGCTGATAATATGACTGCCGGAAGCAAGAAAAATAAATGCCCATTATCCGTGATGATAAAAAATAGGCCTGGTAAAAGTAAATTAGTTGATTGTTTTCCTCTACAAGATGAAAAAGAAATAATGGTAAAACAAACAATTGGGATGAGAATCAATGGGCCAGCTTTCCTTCTACTGATATAGAAAACAACATTATTACATTTTCAAGATAATACAATAGCAAAAAAGGAACTTTTACCCGTGGGGGGACGGTTAAGAATACAAAACATTCTCTCCGATCGCTGGGGAAAAGCGCGTGTTGTAAAACTTAACAAAACCCAACATTCTTGGTTCCTACCAAATAAGGGTTTTGCTAACAATTTATGTAGTTAGTATCTGTATCTAGTGATCCGCCTACTTAACACCCGCATATAAAACTGGTAAGAAGCAGTACCTACCTATCATTGTGCAGTAAATATGTAAGAGTGCAATTCCAAAGGGTGTTGAAATGCATGCTCTGTCTTATACACTGTTTCAGCTTTCTATCAGGCAAACCTAGTCAGAAGCGTTCAAGTCAACGATAAATAATATAATTTTAATTTTAGAACTTAACGGCTTGGTAATTGGGAAAAATTAAAAGGAAAGAGACCGTATGAATAAGACATGGCGGGTTGCTTTTGAATTGGAAAACTTGCTCCATTCCATCTTCCAAGCTCAGCTGCCTGCGCTGGCACTGCTGTTGCAGTCCTAACCTATCTGGTATTGAGCCGATCGGGGTCGAAACGCTCGGGTCATGGGGTCCGAATCCCCGTTTCTTTTTCAAAAGAAGACTGGTCGACTCTTTTCGTGACTAGAGGGATGGCCGTTTCTAGAGGAACATATGAGTATTGCCATTCAACAATTTTTTTTTTCCTGAGAACATTAAAAAACATCTAAAAAGTTTAACAAACTAACAAATATTTTTAAGTGGCCAAATTCGTGTAGGTACATAACTGATACCATAACAGTATTATTATATGTGCACTTAATTAGATAATGCATAGACATTTCTCCATCAACTAAACCACCTAAGCCACCAAATAAATAGTCGACTTCTAAATGAATGCCCCATATTTGCTGTATATCAACCCACATGTCATGCATAGTTGCGAAACAATGATACGGTAACCGATATGGTAGTATACATCCATTAGGAATTCGTCTAGGACAACGACCAGCAGAATTATAAATACAGCGGTAGAGCAGAAATCTTTATTAAGTATTTGTCATATTTATTAGAATTGGTGCCACAATATCAGGAATTTTCCGGTTTCATGAGTTATAAATACAAATCCTTACATACACATTCATCCAGACTCGGAACAACTACCCGTAAGCTATCATCATCATCATATTCATATTAGTCCACCGCTGGTACGTCCAACAGTGGACGAATACCTTTACCGTATGCCTTTTTTAGTAAACGCCACAACGATCTTCAGCTCTTTTCATCAAGTCTCTGCCAACTATATTCCACTAGGACAAAGACCATACCAATATGTAATCCGTAAGGTAATGAAACCGTATCGGCTTCTAAAAAAAGGTTCTTCTTGACTCAGAAGCTGATTGATCAAAGCGCCAATGGTGTCGTTATTATATTTAATACCTCACCTCCTGTAATTACACAGAATAGTATTATTTTAGCCATACATTACTGTATACATATTTTTCAGGCATCTAATATGAATCCAGAATATGAATAAACTCTCTTCACAGTAAGCTGCAGTGCCTCGACCTACCACCTAGTAGATTTGGATATTCGAAGTTTACACTATTAACAAACTAAAATTGATGGATGGCAATCATGTTCTTGTTACTCTACGATACTTTTTCAACACTCTAGGATACTCTGTCTACACTCTACGAGATATTAAAGATACACATCACGTAGACATTACCTAAAAGAGTGAGCAGAGCGTATCATTAGTTTTACGCTCACGATTTGCCATCTATGTAGGTAATAAGGCCCATTTTCCCGGGGATATTGATGCTTTCTGAGTTTTTTTATGTTACGCTTTAAGAAACATGTTGGCAATATTTTGTGTTCCATTTGAAGGACTAACATTCACGAAGGACAATACTGAGACTAACATTCTCCAATTTAAAAACTTAAGATTTATGCTCGACTCTTGTGCTTAAAAGCTGCAGATAAAATAGACAATTGATATCAATATATGATTTTCTTCAGTTATAAAATACGTCCTGTCTTTTGTACTTCATTGAAACCTATCTAAATAATATATACATAATAATAATTATTATTATATATGTATGAGCAGGGATAGCCTAGTAATAATATGACCATTAGACGCCCAGACAAAGGTCTCGAGTTCCAAGGCTCGCACCTCTGACTTTCGAATTAATAATTAAATATATCAATCGCTTAATTGGTGAAAGAAAACATCGTGAGGAAACCTGCATGCCTTAGAGATTTTTCTCGACGGAGTTTGAAGTGTGCCAACCCGCACTAGGCCAACGTGGTGGAATACAGCCTAATCCCTCTAAATCTGAGAGGAGACCCGTGTTCCGCTGCGGGACAGTATATGGGTTGATGATGATGTCGGTACTTATGTTTATTTCAGAAACTTCAATATAACATTACAATAATGTGGACTCGGAGACACTGTACTGGGATATCTCTATAACAGGGGTTGAGCTTTCCCCAGTTACAATGAAGGTTAAGACCAGTTGAGTTACATCGGTAATTTAAACACTATAGGTAAACCTTACAAGACAGTCATTTAAAAAGAAAAATATAAAAATAAGATCATCATTTAAAGTAGATAGGTGTAAAATGAAAAGTAAAAAATTTGCAACGAGTCGGTCATCTGATTCAAGGTAGTCCCGGAGTTAACTCTAGAATTTTACCATCATCATCAACCTACTACTAAGCACTACTCTACTAATATACATCATTTTTTATGAAAAAAATAACACTAGTTTAGTATAACTATATTAATATTTTAACTACTATAACCATTATAACTACAGTAGGTATAAGGATGTTGCTATTAGATATTCCCATAAAAAAGCAAAAAAAAAGAAACTTGAACGCTACGATCAGTAAAAAACACATCAGTTTCACACTATTCTCTACAAAAAATCAAACAATCAATTGAAAATGTCATATGTACTTGAATGAAACATTGGTTATCATCCAATCCATCTTTTTTATGTCATCCTGTCAATAAAAATGACGCCATTTTCTTTTGTTACAGAATGAGAGGGACGAACGCAATATTCCTTATTTTATTCTTCGGCCATCTATCAGCCCTGCCCGACACCATCCGAATAGGTAAGGATTAATTAATTTAACAGAGTTTATTATGAATTAATTACAGTGAAATCTGAATGTAACGTTGATTTATGTTTGAAAGTGGGTAGGTACTGTTTCAAAAATCTATAAAATTAAGCAATGATCTGGATATAATTGAGACCTGAGAACGGAGCCTGAAGCTATTTGAATAATAATTTTAGGTCACTTTCTGTTAGTATCAAATTTATCTTGTGAATAATTTTGTGTTTAATTTACTGTGAAGTTTTCTTAAGGCTTGTTCATGTTCAAGTGGTATTGAAAAAGTCAAAGCTATTTTTTGTAAGTTAGTATTTGCGCAACCTAGATTTTAAGATAGATATCATTTGAATAAATATTATATGAATAAATATTATTATTATAGCACTATTCCATAACTTTGTGAAAATACTGTTTGCATGTCAATGATCTGACAAAGATGTGTTGATCACTATAAAACCACTTTAACAACTTATATACCTGGTACCTACCACGTTTTGCTACAATAAACAAAGATTATTATTATTATATTAGTTCATAGTTTGCAAAGAAAACTCTATCTACCAAGATACTATTAACAAAAAAACAAAGGGTTCTAAGCTTGATTAATAATGTAATTTTTCGTATGTATAGACTTAACAATTTGACGTTTAATATTGATGAAGCCCAATAAGTCATCGCCTATGCGGGGTTTGAACTTTTAACTCTGTCGCTTCCCTACAATAGCCGCTTCTGAACGTTCAACCGTATATTAAAATCATGTGTTTCATCACAGGGGGACTTTTTCACCCAGAGGACGATAAACAGGAGGTGGCGTTTCGCTACGCAGTGGAGCGAGTAAATGCTGACAGGGCAGTTCTACCCAGAGCCAAGCTACTAGCACAAGTGGAAACTATCTCACCGCAAGACAGCTTCCATGCCTCCAAACGAGGTTTGTATTATCGTTTTGGGGTTCTGTTTCTATCATGGTAAGTTGGTAAGTATGTGGTATGTTTTAGAGTGGGATACACACACGTTAATACGTTACGGATATAAACACAGTTATTAATTATTAATGATCACTCGCTTAAACGGTGAAGGAAAATATAGTAAGGAAACCTGCATGCCTTAGAGATTTCTCGACGGTGTGTGAAGTCTGCCAACCCGCATTAGGCCAGCGTGGTGGACTATAGCCTAATCCCTCTCAATCTGAGAGGAGACTCGTACCCAGCAGTGGGACTTCATATAGGTTGATGATGATATACACACGAGTAACTTCAACTGTACCTAACCACGTATACGTAGATACAATAACTTATTAGATGCCACTGAAAGGGATCCATAAGTTATCCTTCCAAAACTTAGTAGGCAGTAAGGAAAGCAAATTTCAAAGTGGGGTGTGCTAACGCGCGCGTTATCGTCACGTCACCGTCGGCATCGCTTCAAAGCCATAATCTTTCCGCCATAATATATCACCCGACATTTCTTTATGTCCCTCTCACCCTTTATTTAATGAAGATAGATGGACGTTCCTCTATATAGCACTTAACAGACGAGGGAAGAAACTAACCATACTTTGCTGCGATTTGCGGTCTTGGAATAACGCTGATTACAACCGTACACACGACGACATCGAACTATATAGTTTGCCATTTGGACCGTATTCCGTCGCTGTAGCGATGATTTTTGCAGTTCAAACAAACTTACAACTCTTTAAGCTACTAAGCTTAACAAGTTCTATGTACATACATTTAAAATGTAGTATAAATCTGTGCAGTCAATCTTATAATTAAAGTAGGGTTAAAAGTTTTGTTTAACTGCAACTGTCATATTTATCCACGTTTGTATTTATAGTAGCTAAAACCCTTATAACAATAGATTTTGCATTGTATATCTGTTATTTCTTATTTGACGGGTTAAAAAACATTCTTAAATTGAATACAACATGTATCTATTTGTAAGATGCGAAAATCGCATCAATATTCAATGACTAACTTTCCGTGATAGGTACTGGTGATATTTTTAAAACAACGTAGGAATGTAAAGATTATTTTGGGCAATTACTTAGATTAGTCTGGGCAATATTACAATAATAGGTGCCTCAAAACAATTTAAATATTATATTCTATTAAGTGTCCGTTTAGTATAATATATTAAATTATAGTATATGTATAATATGTATATCATTACAGTATAATGTTTATATATCATCAACCCATAAACTTGTACTTGAGATTGACAGGGTTTAGGGTATAGCCTCATCCCTCTCTACTCCTAGACCAGACTAAACTGGCGGGTTGGCAGACTTCACACCTACCGTCTTTAAGGCTTGCAGGTTTCCTCACGATGTTTTCCTTCACCATTTAATCATTAATTATTAATACACACATAAATTCGAAAACTTAGAGATGCTTGCCTTCGATTCGAACTCGAGCCCTTTGACTTGGCAGTCCAATGGTCATATCACTAGGCTTTAACTGGTGTACAGGTTATATATATTCGTTTTAATATTACTTGTCCTTGTAATGTGATAATTATGAAAATGACAGCATGTTTCGCTTCGATTCCCGAACCCAAACACATATTTGTGTGATCCACAGATATTTCTTTCGGGTCTAGGTGTACTAACTATAATGTAAATACTAGGTGTTTGTGTCCGTTATTTGGATGTTTGTAATCGACCGCAACATAGTGCAGGAATTGTCTTTTAAAAAATCAAATCAGCAGTATCACATTATTGTTCTTTGTTGTAGTAGTTGTGTCTGATTTATGTAATACGGCGGTTTGTCTAGCTGTCCGACTATCCGGGGTTCGCATAGATACAATCAGTTCTCGACTGTATATGTGACGTAATAGTTCCCCCCCACGGTCACGTCGTCGTGTCGCGAATGTCCGTGACAACGTGACCGTAAGTGCTAGTTTACTTTCTTTTACACATTTTGGCAAGAAAAAGTAATAAATAATGCCTAAATATTTAAACATAACATTTTGAATTTTGTCTTTTGGGAACAAAAGTGGTTTAGTATTTCTCTAATTCATGCTACATTATAATTTAGCGTAGACTCCGCCTTTACAATAAACGTATAAAAAACATACATCACAATACTTTATAAACGTAACCTTGATAAACGGAGCTGAAAGGATTATGTAGCTTGAAAATGATGTGGATTTTCTTTGCTCAGTGTGCCACCTGCTACGAAGCGGCGTAGCGGCCATCTTCGGACCCCAATCGGCGCCGGCTGCGGCCCACGTCCAGTCAATATGCGACACGATGGAGCTGCCTCATCTAGAAACCAGGTGGGACTACCGAACGCGGCGAGAGTCCTGCCTCGTCAACCTTTATCCGCACCCAGCTGCGTTGAGCCGTGTAAGTAGATTTTTATTGACTTCCAGACTTGTGATTACAGACAAAAAGGTTTCTGTTAAAGAGTGGGTTTTCCGAAAGTAGGAATTACTACTTAGCGATTGGGGCTGAAAGAAAAAATTACGTTACAACAATTTAACATTAATATTAATTCAGGGTAACAATTTGTATTAGCAGGAATTAAAGGTAAAAAATAAATAAGTATTAAAATACCTATTAAATAAGTATTATTATAATATTATTATTAGTAAATAAATATTAAAATACCTACTCACTCTTGTAGTAGGTACTCGTGTCTCATACCTACCAGTTTTTCATGTCTATTTTATGACTTCTTCTTTCTCAGGGGCAGGTCGATTCCAAATAATTATTGACAGGAACACGAAATACAGGGTCCTTTTTTTTCTACGTCGAAGCGCGTACTAATTATGTCCTCAAACAAAGTTAACTCGAACATTACCAAGACAATTTTCCAATATATTATCTTCATAAACGTGTCAGTTGTAATGTAAAAAACCACAACTCGGCTATTTGGCTGAAAATTGTTAACATTATTACGTGGAAACAGAATGTAATCAACTGAAACTCGGCTATAAAAGAGCAGTTTCGCGGTAATTATTGACCACTCGGCAAGGCTACACTATAGGGCTTACAAACTGTCACAGAAAACTTTGTTAATTAATTATCTTAATTGCGGGAAGTGGCGTCGGAATGGGAGACTTTGTCGACCCTATCGCGGGAATGTTGGCGTACACACATTGAATATGTTTTCCTTGTGGAGACTACAATGCCCCCCTATGGGATGCCTCCATCAATGGTTACGGCATCGAGAAATGTTACATACTGTATTTGTCGAGATATTTGAAAAAAGAATACTGTAAATGCACTGCCATTTCATTTTTTTTTAATATTCCATCCAGTAGATATAACTACATTTTAACATGTTTACGTAGACAACAATAAGATTATACATGCTTAACTATAAATAAAGAGAAAACTTATTAGAGCTTAAAATAATATTTGTATAGATAGATTAAAAATTTATGATTACTTGAGAGATTTTGTCTCGCTATTTAGATCTTAAAAGCTTTGAACTATTTTAGGTTCTAAAAGTCAGTCCTAAATTAATTACTTACTTATTAATTATTACAAAAAGCTTTATTAATTTTGCGCTTTATATAAATTGCTTGACGTTAATAAGGTGTCAGGTTAGTGTAATTTTTAACAGAATATGTTATAAGCTAGTAATATTAGATTATATTTATTCCCATGGGTAAGTTCTACGCTAAAAGTTCATACACGAAGTACAGAAATCTATTCCGTGAGTCCATAAATAACATGGCCAGGTAAATCCCTTCCACTTCTATGTGCCAGGCCAAAGATCAAGGTAATATCCAGTACGTACGGCCGTGATATATTGAATTACCACTCACTTAAACCTCTGCCTCTGCCTCGTTAGTCTAGTGGTCCTAAGCGCGACTACTATAGATCCTGGGTTCCATTCCCAGGTGGAGCAAAGTGGTTTATCTATGAAATTCTCAGTGGCAGCTCAAATTTTGGATTTGTGCCCGGTTAGCAATAGGATCGCTTCCTATTACTTGGAACCTAAGCATACCGGCGAACATTGGGTATAATTAGTACACCTCTGCCTAACCCTTCGGGGAATACAGGCATGATGGTATGAAACGTTATGTTAAACGATGAAGGAAAACACTGTGAAAAAACCTGCATGCCTTAGAAATATTCTCAACGAAGTATAAAGTCTGCCAGCCTGTATTAAGCCAGAGTTACAGAGTAGATACCTAGTTGACATAATATAGCCATAATAGTTTAATCACCTTTCGATCTAAGAAGAGACCATCCTCGAACATCAACCCCTGGGCACACCCAGAAGGAAGCAGTAAATGGGTTGATGTTGATTATGACGGTGGTTGTTTCTAATTGAAACAAGCTATCATATTTTAAGGCAAATAACGAAAATGAAATGCTAAAGCGATACGGCCATTAAACACATGTGGCGGCGGTTTCGTCGTTTGTAAAAATGAAATTTTATTGTCCATCCACCCGGAAGATTGGACGTCCGCAATTAGACCGATCGTCTATGTTTTGTATAAAAATGTACACGATATTTCAAATACAGTGATGGTTGAAATAAAATATAAGCTGTCAGTATTGGTGTACCTGTCGTCTTCGTTTCTGCGTTACGCACAACCGTAGCGCAAATCGGTTTGATTCCCTCAAGGAACAAGTATTTGTATGACCTACATGTAGTCGCTCCGAGTCTGGATGTGGACAGGTTTAATTATTATTTAATTAATCTATCAAGTAATATACTAACGAGACATCATTAATGTATTTTATAAATACCACATTACAACATTGTAAATCATTAATTCATTTAACTCCGCGCTGCTACTGAGTGTTTTATAGAAAACATCGATAACATTTAGTTTGGTCTAGGTATCCAACCCAAAACTTTTAACCAGTTGTTATAATATCAATTCTGCCCTGAATGGAGGCGTTTGGTGAAGAATAAAGTTAATGACTTTGAAAAGCAGAGGAATTAATCCGAACTGGATGCGAAACGTGATGCTAAACCATCAGCAGCCATATTTTTTAATTATGTCGACGGTGTCCTCACGTGCAGCCAGTGTTCGCACGCGATTAGTCACAGGATTGGATACTGGATACTGCAGTCATCAAAGGGCACATCTGACCATCCTAGTTCCTTCGCTAGTGGTACTCACCATAGCCAAAATCGGCTGGGAAGATATTTAAATATATAATAAATATAATTTTATTACTGTTGTGGCTACATTTTGCAGTAATGTGAATCAGTCTATTAAAAATATTAGAATCATAAAAAAGCCCAATTGTCGAATGAAATTATTTTAGGCCTACGTGGATTTGGTGAGAGCATGGGGATGGAGATCATTCACGATAGTATACGAGAACAGTGACGGGTTGGTTCGTCTCCAAGAGCTGCTCAAAGCGCACGGCCCGTCCGAACTGCCTGTTGCTGTAAGACAACTACCAGATTCTCATGATTACAGGTACGCGTTGATTTCCTGAAATCTGTATCCTACTGGATAAATTTAAAACGTAAAATTAATGTGGATTTTGTTAAACAAAACTACAATATCTATTTTATTCCTACAATTAAACACATTTCCAATTTAAAAATATATATTTTTTTATTAACTTTTCAACTTAGTATATCCAAGTTTAAAATGTCCAAATCAAAGAACTTCTTACCGAAATTAGCATTGAACATAATTTGTGGTCAGTCACTGCGTAGAGTCGAGCCCACAACGGATGATAAGCTGGCTGCTGAATATAAAATCTGTTTCAAATTACACACCTTTCGTAAACGTTAACTTAATTTTTTAAGAAAAATATCCGCATTGGTAAAATTGATCTTGTATATTGCTAGTTGGTACTAAAGCTTATTATCGTTCGCAGACCACTCTTGAAACAAATAAAGAACTCAGCAGAATCACATATTGTACTAGATTGTGCAACAGAAAGGATTAGAGATGTACTCCAACAAGCACAGCAAATAGGAATGATGTCGGACTACCATAGCTACTTAATCACTTCTTTGGTAAGTCATAAAAACATCATCAAGGGGGCCAAAAAGGATGCATTGAGCAATTCCTCTGGAATCAGTTCATATTCAGAATGCGTAGTAAATCCTCATATTACAAAATATTTTGCATCCGTATCCGGCGGTATCCGCATTAACCCGTCAAGAAACAACTGTCAGACACCTCAGAAAAACAATCGTTACCCTCTGGAAGGTCTCCGTTCTTTAATGAATTAATTTCAATTATTGACAGGACCTTCATAGCGTAGATTTAGAAGAATTCAAATATGGAGGCACAAACATTACAGCTTTAAGGTTACTTGACCCTGAACGTGCTGATGTCCAAAGAGTCGTAAGGGATTGGGTTTATGACGAAGCCCGAAAAGGACGTAAACTTCAACTGGGACATACGACGGCCAAGGTAATCACCCATTTGTATGTAGGTCAATAATGAAATAATTTGTACGAACACAGATAACAAAGCAGAATTTCATAATTCATATTAATCTTTTATTTACAGGAGAACATGACCTTTATTAAGGTGAGAATAATTAATATACCTTAATTTTTTTACTTAGCGATTATATATAACATCACATACTCAATCTTTTTAATTTTGTAGCTCTCTTTACTGTTTGAGCACCCTCACTTATTTCTTTCAATTCCCTTTCATGGAATTAGATCCCATTAGTAGGTATTAAACATTTTCTTTGACCCTCTCTGCTGAAAACTTTTCTATTTAATGCCCCTCGGGATTAATCCTTTGTTGCTATACAGACAGAAACAGCTCTGATGTACGATGCAGTACATCTGTTCGCTAAAGCTTTACATGATCTGGATACGTCACAACAAATCGATGTGCGACCTCTTTCGTGTGAAGCTGAAGATACCTGGCCTCATGGGTACAGCCTCATCAATTACATGAAAATTGTGAGTTGAATGTTGTTTTTTATATAGAAAATAACTTAAAAATGTAATTGAATCCTCCCTAAAAGCTATCTATCAATAAAAAAAATGGGAATTGGAGATTACACGGCTAGGCTATTATGCCAAATATTTGAAATAACTGATTATTTAAAACAGACACTACTGTGCTTACTTTTATCACCTAAAATCTATCGACACACGTGCTAAGAGTTTCGTCAAAAGCGTACTGAAGTCTCGCAATAAAAAGAGAAGTTTAGTGGTCATTGAACAAAGCTGCGACCAACACAGTGGGATTAAGTGCTGGAACGTGAGACTTGACGGATTAACTGTTACGCCAATGTTCAGCTTAAGCACCCGAGATTTCGCTTTTTATGTGAATCCGTGTGGTTCTCTGCCTCTTTGTACCAACTATTAACACGGGCTATTTATTTTAATTGGTCAACGAACTCTTTGGTTTTAAGTTGATTAGGCTTGTATACTACGCAGTTACGTAAAATTAAGGACAATACTATTAAAGGTCGCACTCTGTGCACACAAGATAAGTTAGGCAAATTGAGTAAATGAAAACTAGATAGATACTTGTCTCTCCTAAGAATAATCATTGAATTAATTAATAATATTCAATCCAAAACATTAAATTAAACTTCGGATGTACGATGGAGGCGACTTCTACTAATTATTGTTAAGATTGTTTGACCCAAAAGTTTACCACCTATAACTAAATTATTATAGATCTTAAAATTTGTTAATCTACATAACTTTCACAATACTCAACTTGATTTAACAAACAGGTCGAAATGAAAGGCTTGACCGGAGTGATAAAGTTTGACCACCAAGGATTCAGGAGTGATTTCACTCTAGATATAATTGAATTAACAAGAGACGGACTACAAAAAGCAGGAACTTGGAACTCTTCCGAAGGTGTCAACTATACTAGATCATATGGCGAAAACCAAAAACAGATAGTGGAAATACTACAGAACAAAACGCTCATCGTTACAACCATTTTGGTAAGTAATCAATATCATTCAAGATATTGGTATTAATCTACTGGAAACATTTTATCGCCCTCCTGTGGCTCACAAAAGTAAAATTAGCGTATCGCACATATATATGAATGTTCTCTCGAGAAGCGAATAGGGGATTTATGTAGACTGGCACACAGTAAAAATATATTCCCGGAGAGAAAACATTCATGCGAGACATATCCGTATTCATGACTTGATACATACAAAGCTCTAAACAGAAACATAGAAGACAGACAGACCTGTATTTAAATAAAAAAAATCACTCTAGTATTTCTCCGAGCTCGCTCTTTACGAATTCATTTCACGTGTATTCCCCAAGTATGTAAACTCTGTTTACTGATGTAGTAATTCTTTTTTAACACATTTACATATGTAATCTGTTCTGCTAATCCCTAGAGCTCGCCGTATTGTATGAGAAGGGAGGCCAGCGAGAAGCTAACGGGCAACGCACAATTTGAGGGTTACGCCATTGATCTAATTCATGAGATATCTAAAATTCTGGGCTTCAATTACACATTCAAGCTGGCTCCTGACGGTCGATACGGGTCCTACAACCGAGAGACCAAAGAGTGGGACGGCATGATAAGGGAATTGTTGGAACAACGAGCCGATCTCGCTATCGCTGATCTCACCATTACATATGACAGGTACCCAGCAAAGTATATACAACTTCTTATACAAATCCAGATTGAAGAAAGTATAGTCTTTCAGTGTTGTTTATGAAAAAATATAACTAAAAATCAATTAAAAGACATAATTGCATAAAAAGCATTGTTAGTTGGTCGCTTAACAGACCGGTAAACTTTTGTGGCGCGTTGAAGCGCATTGTATTTATGCTTTTCATTGTGTTATTTCCGTTTGTAGGGAGCAAGTGGTTGACTTCACAATGCCGTTCATGAATCTCGGCATTTCCGTGCTTTACCGCAAGCCCATTAAGCAACCGCCAAACTTGTTCTCCTTCCTATCGCCGCTCTCCCTCGACGTGTGGATTTATATGGCAACCGCTTACCTCGGCGTGTCTGTACTACTGTTCATACTGGCAAGGTACGTAGATGTAGACACACTGTATGGACTACCTAAAATAGACATACTTACAGAAACTTTACTTAGATTATTAGGTATATTTTGTGCACATTATATGGAATATACAGAGTGTATTTTCCAGTATTTGGTTCTAGTACGAAGTTTTCATCGATATATACTTTGAAAAGGTACCGACTGTAACTGGGACGCTACATGTATTTATTCGATAGGTTCACTCCATACGAATGGCATCCAACGCACTCTCCTGACGGCGAGAAAATGGAAAACATTTTCTCTCTAGCAAACTGCTTATGGTTTGCTATCGGATCTCTTATGCAACAAAGCTGTGACTTTTTGCCCAAGTAAGATAATTTAGAAAGACCCCAAACATTAACTTTTATTAGTACCAGACTGCCAACGAGCAGTTACTTGCTGGAAATGAAATTAAGCATGTTTTCCGTTTAAATGTTAAGTAAGAAAGGAAACTCGTAAAAATATTTTGCATTCTAAAATTCTAAATGCTTTTCATTTCCGGTGATACAATAGTGAACTCAGCGAAGTCCACAAGATAAATATTAAGAGGGGTTGCTCAATCCTGCGTCAACTTACTTTTAAGTGAATTTCAATTCTGTGACTGTTAAAGTATAGCTTTTTCTCCATAATATTATCAAATTGTGACCTCTCTCTCTCTACGTTCATGGACGCTCTATAAAAGATAACGTTATTAAAGACAAATGAGAGCTGCCTTAGATTGGGTTACAGCATAGGTACCGGTGATATAGAGTACAACGATTTACAATGTTGCTAAATAACTACTCAATATATGAAGGAACATAATGTAAATTTAGTTATATAGAAAAACGTGCAAAACGATAACAATCTATTTAGCGCATTTTTCTACAATGCTGGGGATTGAAATACACGGAAAATAAGTTGACAAGTGATGATCAGATACATTATAAATGACGGGCAGTATTTGGGCGCAGGTTCAGCCCGTACGAGTGGGACTCCCCCAGGAACTGCCTAGACGAGCCGCCGGTGCTGGAGAATCAGTTCACTCTCTTGAACTCGCTGTGGTTCACTATCGGCTCCTTGATGCAGCAAGGTTCGGATATCGCGCCGAAGTAAGTCCCTTCCGTCTCTGATGGTTACAATTCCGCTAATGTACGCAAACTTTGTCCAACAAGAAATTAGGACCAAATAGGGGTCGTCAGCTAACGCATTCAATACAATAAGAATTATTGTGTTAGCATTCACAAGTAATAAGAATGATTAAAATTATCTGAAAAAGCAATCTCGCGGTAATTACAAAACGGAAATGTAGCCTTCAGTTGCAGAGCTTGGATGAAGAACTCCCTTTTACTAATTAGTTTCAAAGCGACCACAGCCCTTTGTGAATTTCAAGCATCGGTAGTCGCCTAGAGCGTCCAATTTAAATAGAGACGTGTCGGCAATTTCGACTAGCCTTGGTTTCCATTTCACAGTACTTAGCTAAATACCTACAGTTGATTTAGTAGCTAAATAAACAACTAGTTTCAACAACGTAACTGATATCGCACCCGTGACTTCTGTGCTTGTGCAGTATCCACAGCTTGCTGCATCAAAGTTTGTTAGATACTAATAAAACAAAGATTTTGATTTCACATTGACATCGAGATCTTTTTGTCTGTAACAAATGTGAAATGAGTGTCTTGTTTAATTAAGTTTAGAAATTACACAATAGTATTTTTACACATTCAAACAAATACCTATATTATATTAGATATTGGAACTGCATTGAAACTAACTTTGTATGTAATGCCCTAGAAAAGTTCAAAATTTTCGTTCATTCACGAAAAAGTTGCAATGTGGTTCCCACGATAATTTAGTTTTTCTTAAAATGCTCGGTAGTCTACTCTATTGCCAAAGTATTTGCGACTAATACAATATTGTTTGTACTAGAGCGGTATCAACCCGGATGGTAGCAGGAATGTGGTGGTTCTTTACCTTGATCATGATTTCCTCGTACACGGCCAACCTGGCCGCCTTTCTGACCGTGGAGCGAATGGACTCGCCTATTGAGAGTGCCGAAGATCTCGCCAAACAAACCAAGATTAAGTATGGCGCACTAAAGGGTGGATCTACTGCAGCGTTTTTCAGGGTGAGTACACTCTTGTAGGGGGCAAATTGCCACAAATACTTGTAAGAGGAGGCGATATTGCTTGTTGGCACAAAGAAACCAAGAAACCAACCAAGATAGGACATCCTTGTGATTATATTAAGTATTTTTGGTTCTATATTTCTTACCCTTGTCCATTTTCTATACGTATCTAAAATTGATTCCATTTCAAGTAATAAAAAATGACGCAGCAAATTCGCTGTTGCTTAAAATTAATCATCCCATTATTCGCCCCGATTCCTATCAGACTGTGGTGACTACTAAATGAAACAAATCCAATTTGAATTTGGTAAATTTGCAACCCTCAAAGTAACCGAAAGATCCTTTTGATTCAAAAAGAGTGTATTCAACTTAACACTTGCCGATGGCATCACAAAATAAGCTTATGGATCATAAATGTAACATTATTTTGTCTCATAGAATAAAACATGTGTTACATTAAAGACCATACCTTATGAATTTAGGCTCGGCACAAGTATCTCATAAATATGAAATGATCGTGAATTCTGTTGTTACGCGATGAAGTTAAGGATTTATGGTGGTTATCGTATACGGTGTTATATTTGACAATAACTGACATATTGCTTTTATGATGACGATGGTACAAGAATCTATTCAAGGCGTGTTGAAAGGTTATGGGACCTCCAGAATTTGTGAAATATTTTTGACGAGGATATAAATATCGTATATTATCAATTATACAATCGGTTCTACAGTTTTATTCTCTTAAATTATTGTCATTTTTTTTCTCTTTTCTCTGGTTTTCAAGAACTTTTTCTATTTGTTGAAGTGGCCAAAACCTTGTTCCTCAACCATCGATCACCATTGTTTGATCCCCTGATTTCTAGCCTCCATAACCAGCAGTAGAACATTCCGATATTTAGTACAGTTAATCATTTAATTAAAGAGGAAATTACTACCTACATAGCACACTGATATATTATCTCAAACAGGATTCTAACTTCTCGACATACCAAAGGATGTGGTCTTTCATGGAGTCCGCCCGGCCATCAGTTTTTGCCACCAGCAACAAGGAGGGTGAGGAAAGAGTGGTGCGAGGAAAGGGCGCGTATGCCTACCTTATGGAGTCTACCACCATCGAATACGTGGTGGAAAGGAACTGTGACCTTACCCAGGTTGGAGGCATGCTGGACTCGAAGGGATACGGGATTGCTATGCCACCGAGTAAGTAAAATCCATACCCCATCCATGGGCACAAGTTCCAAAGCGCTAAGCAATCGTAAAAAGTTTTCGAAAAGAGAAGCACACGTTTACTGATTCAAATTATTAATTTGAACATTTGATATCGAGTTCATAGTGTTAGTATAAACAAAATACCTTAATTACTAGTGTTAGTAATAAGAGTAATCCGCAACTGCAATGGATCCTTTACCAGTGGCGCAGCAGTGGGGAATGTGTACACGTTTACGATACTATTTGTGGCGGTGCGCAAACGGCCGAATATGGAGGCGGTCCTCTTTTGATTAATTCAATTACTATTAATATATTACTATTATTTTGGACACAAATCCAAACTCAGTGCTACTACCTACTGAGAATGTCATAGAACAACTCATTAATACTTTGCTCGACCCGGATGTCGACTTCACGATCAACAGCCGCGGTTGCCACTAGATAAACGATACACCTAAATACGTATTGGTATTATTTTTATAAAATTAATAATATAATAGAGAAATGTTTAACTTGACTGAAAAACTGAAAGTATGTAAGAATGGATAAAATTAACAATAATACCTATTTATTCACCAAAATAAATTAAGGCTGTAATTTCGTTTGCACAAAACTGATAAAACCAGCCAAGGCAAATAGTAGGTAATACTTGATATAATGAGAAAACTTTTACAGCTGTATCGGCAAAAACTGTACCTAGTTTTATGCCAATATAAACTTTTATGAACGTGTTTCGTCGACATGTGCAAAAGTATTAATGTATACTCGTAGTTTTCAAAGTACCTATGTCGACGTTATGAACGTATTACTATACTTTCATAATAGTATCCTATACTTACTTACATATATCAGTCGCTTTAACTCGGCATTAATATTTTTAACTTAAGGTGCAGTTTCCATTGATATTTGATCATTAAAATCAATCTGAATTCAACCCTCTCTACATACACATCACGTTGAAATTTCAGTAATTCGCAGTAATATGTTGTTTAACCCGTTTGCTTCATGACTATTATTAAACGCTCCAATTGTTTTTAGACTCGCCATACCGTACGGCAATAAGCGGGGCTGTTCTCAAACTGCAAGAGGAAGGAAAATTGCACATTCTGAAAACAAAATGGTGGAAAGAGAAACGCGGTGGAGGCTCTTGTAGGGTAAGTAACAGGAAAATGACGTCGTTAGCTACCCTAGTGGCCGTGGAGTCGTGCTATGCGGTATGACACTGTTAGATGAGAGGCCAAATTCGTGTTTTAATAGACTTTCACACATTTTTAGAATACAAATAACAAGTCTAAATATATCTATATATTTTTAATTTCAATTAAATTAAAAGTATTTCACTCTAACTTGTAACAGCCGTCTATATTCAGATCATTGTGATTAACCCATTTCACCAAATACAAATCTGTAAGATAAACCAGAAATACTGAATAATCTTGAAATTTAAGTAGGTTCACATTCGAAATTCAGCACGTACCTAATTTCTTTATGGGATGTTAGTCTGCAAAAAATAACCTAGATAATGATACCATGGGGCCCAACCCCTTGGCACTTATCGAGATCTTTTTATTAACCCACGTAACACCGGAGCAGACATCATCCTCCACTGTCCTTAGCTAGTATGTATATTTTTACAATCGACCTAAGTATTCAAAAATCCAAAACAAAAAAAAATTAACATGTTTCTTTCTCTCTTTTATTATTATGACTGTAATTTACGATAAAATATTATACCTAATGAAAATGTATTATCCGCTAAACTTCATATTGTGAGCACACTGAAAGCAACCTCAAAGGAAGAATTTTCATTAAAAACCCATCGTATTAATTCACGGCATCTAAAGAACTCCAATAATTTTCCTTGTATCCCGCATTTTTGTTTGAGAAACGTCAGGGCCGTTACTAAACGTTTATGGGGTATTATGGAGGGATATAAAAGGGCAAGTGTGTGTGTCACGTATATTCAACAATGTTTCAATCATGATCGAATAAAACAAGGTCGTTTGTTCCCACGATATTGTTACTATGTCACGTTTTTTATAATTTATTCCATAAATAACAAAATAATATGATTATTTGTATTTGTACATGTCCGTATAATAGTTTGCAACTAGCAACTTTGCTTGCTTGTTTGTCAACCCTATTAAATAGGGGTCCATCATAGAAATAAAAAATAAATAAAACTTTTTCAGTGAATTCAGAGTTTTTATAATGTATCTTCTTTTGTTATTATGCTTTACTATATTTGGATACTATAGTTGTATAATATGCTGCGTATTATAGTGTACAAAGGATTCATCTGGTTTCAGTAAAATATCAAAAAGACACTTGAACGAAAGAGAACAGTCTGTTCAAATCTCAAGCATGTTGTACTTTGTTGATTCATTATAGTTTTTATGCCAAATGGTTTGACGATTATAATTTCAATAACAGGACGAGACATCAAAATCTTCGTCGACAGCTAACGAGCTAGGGTTGGCAAACGTCGGCGGCGTGTTCGTGGTACTAATGGGTGGAATGGGTGTAGCGTGCGTCATCGCCGTCTGCGAGTTCGTCTGGAAGTCGCGCAAAGTTGCTGTTGACGAACGAGTGAGCTAATTTACTTAACCTGTACTATAGTGTTGAAAAAGACAGACGATTATATCCCATCTATCAAATATTATTTTTACCTTTTTTTACCCACAGGCGAGTCCTTAGGATTATTACTAAAAAAATGCTATGACAAAATTATTGCCGTAGTATGATCTGAATGAGGTCTCACAGATGAATATGACACTGGCCGTGTTCACCATGCATGTTTCTGCCATCAATGATGCAGCTACTATATGCCACAACGGGGGTATTTTTGGACTATCATACAAAATATGGTTTTATTGTCGGCTATCAGAGGTTCACCTCGAATACACTCATTATCATCAACGAAACTTTACAGTATTTTTTTAATTCTGTCAAACAGTAACGTTGTTCAATATTAATTATTATGTAAAAAAAAATTACAAATTAATTTTGATTTTTAATGTGAGTTTAATGGTGCATGTTTTTTCTTTCAATTATTTTCCGTGATTAATTATATTTTTATTTTGTTCTAGGTTTATTTTTAAACTAAATAGGTAATTTTGCAGTGAGTCATATTTATATTTTTTACCTAGTAGAAGCTAGCGGAACTGTAGATTATACAGAACAATTTTAGAATTTTGTGTTTGTTTATTTAAGCACATTTTTAAGACTTGGGTTGAATCTTTTTATGTATCAGGTACGTTTGAGTTTCGGGTTTAGGTATACCTACGGAATGTTCTACATAAAATATACTCCATTACTATACTTTATCTCATAGTACTTAATTGTGTGTTTTCATTGCTGCCCCGTTCACAGAAGGAAGAGGTAGGTATCTAATGTGATTTTATATACCTATTTTTTATAATAAAATCGAAAAAAAGCAAAAGTAAATGCTATGGCTCTTTTTTTCAAAAGGCCATTTCAGACATTGCATTGCAACACTCACGTTTTTTAATATCCTATGTCTGGACTTTAATAGAGACTATGATTCTCTGAGTTTGTTTCGGTGTTTCTTCTCAGAGGTCGTCAGTGAGGAAACTCCGGATTCATCTAGCTTAAAAATGTAAAACATTAACTTGTAAAAGTGTCTTTGAAAGAAATATTTACAGAAATAAATATAATTTATCATAAAGCTTGTTTCGCTGTGAGTATGCTGTAAAGCACTGTTTTTATTAAGGCATCGCTGTGTTCGGAGATGGCGTCCGAGCTGCGGTCAGCGCTGAAGTGTCCGGGTGGCGGCGCAGGCGGCGGCGGCGGCGGGCCGGGCGGCGCTCGCGACGGCGCCGGCTCGCCCTACCTGCACTACGGGTTCAGCACCAAGAGCCAGCTGCACTAGCGGCCGGAGCCCGCCGCCTCGCCACCCAGCGACGTGTAGGCCGTGCGGCGGACGCTCCTATTACCCTCGCTGCTCCCATCAGTGACACCGCGGCCAACTGTGAATGTTCAAACTAGCTGAAGGTTCGTTTGTGACTCCAAGTAGCGTAGATGTTTACGATATATTATTGTAAATAAATTCATATCTTATTTGTATAGACATAAGTGCTGTTGTAACGTAAGCTACCTGATGTTACGGCATCTGACATAAGTAACTCGAAAGAGTTCTTAATTTGATTATGAAACTTGATTTCTAGTCACCCTTTGCCAAAGAGACATAAATGCCAAATTTTGCGACACATTTGGCGCATCTATAATTATTTTCTACTACATACTTATTTTATTTATTTACTATTATAAATATCGATTGGTGATATAAATGACGAAATTAGTAGATAATGTCAATGTTTTATATCTATAAATCGATTAGAATAAGTTAAAATTTCATTACAATAGAATAAGAGAATGTTAATATTTCCAGTTATCTGTAAATAAATCGATACAGTGGTACTGCCAAATTAGATTTAATAATTAGGAAAATTTACAACGGATCATTAAGTTTATTAATTTGTTTTCGCTATAAGGGTGGAGCAACGTAAATTGACTCTTGTGGGAAATATAAATGATAATTAAGTATCGTATACGTTGAAGTTAATTGGATGTAAACTTAGTGTGAATTGAACGAAGAACCAAAATAATAATAACCTGAGAATATTAACTCCGTCTCAGTATGAGTAAATAAATTCTAGCACGGCTCTATCAGTGTGCCAAATACCCTGTTCACTGTCTGTACATTTTGTAAGTTTACATTGCCGACTTTAAATAAATAAATTGTTTTATTAACACTGGTGTTGTTATTAATCCATGCATCGTGACTGTAAATACAATATTTATATAAAATACAATATCAAAAACAATATCGTTCGTCATGGAATATGACGAACATATTTAAAAAACTGGTTTCGATACAGTTATTATAATAAAGGGGATGTAACTTAATTTCCTTTTTGTTCGTAATAGTCCGAATAAGTTTTTAAAAGAAAAATGTTTCTTGGAAAATTTTAAGTGAAAGTGATTTTGGAAACAAAAGAACAACGTCTGTCGGGTTAGCTAGTTTAACATAATTATCGTGGAAGCTCATTTAATACCCAGTACTCTGCACAGTGTTGAGTAGGTACCCTAAAATAGTAGCACAATCTTTTTCTTCTTTCTCATTCAGCTCGTCTTTGGCAGACGTATCGCTCGTTTCGGCCCTGCTAACGGCTTATACTTTTAACACACCATGAACTATTATTACACAGCTTTAGCATGCCGAAATCTTCCCAATAGAAAATCCCATAAGCTTCCACACAGGTAAACATCAATTGAAGTGAGTATACTTGAACGTTATACCAATCCATAAGAAAGGTAAGTACCGACCTATCGTCTTTATATCTTTATTATAAAAACAAGATAATGTATGATTCAGGTGTAGAGCGTAAAACTAGGAATAAAATAAATATGCGGCAGGTAAATGAGCCAGACTTAGTTCACGACCGTTTTACAACTTTTATACGAGCTATACCAAGTAACGTTCTTCGTTTATGCGAACCTCCGGTTGTAAACCAGAACACCTATCAAATATTGCTTTGTCACCGGCATAAAGTGTTTTTTATATTTTATTACACACAAAAATATTATTGTATTTCCTATTGCAGAACATACTATATTTGTAAAGGCTGTCGTAAATTTTCGTTAATATTATTTTTATATATGTGTTTGATCGTTCTCCTACAGGATACAAAAACTATTTTCTATCATATAATCTTTAACTACTTTATAGATAAATATACGATCGCTATATTTATCTATAAAGACAAATATATAAAATCACATTCATCTGTAATAAAATAGGTTTAGCTTTATTATACACTTACTACAGTTATGTAGTTAAGTATCTACCTGACTCTAATGACTAATAAACTCATGACGAGAATATAATTATATTTTAAAAGATTTTATATATAGTTAATGTTGTTCCAAAAATTTCTATTGCCAAGCCACACCGAGAGATAACTACAGACCTAAAAGAAGAATATAAAAGTGGAAGAAGACTAATAATGTAGTCCTAAGTTCGAAGTCCAATATCATTGAGAGTATTTTGCTAACTAATTAGGAATCAAACTTTTGCTGAAAGAGCCCTAGTTCTCTCAATAAAAACTCTTACAACTTATTTGCTAACAAAAGGTTAACTTGGAATGCTTGTAAAAAAAGAACAAGGCAAAAACTTACATTGAATATAGTTTTTTGTTCGCAAGTTCGCAAACACCATTTCTTTCTTATACATATAAAAGGCCATTTATTTTGGCGTATAGCAAAGTAAATGCTATTTTTTACAACTTCTGACGGCTGTTATATTAATCTTTATACTTACTCATATAGGTAATAGGGTCATTACTGACCCCAAAACAGTAATGAAGAAATTGTGTAAGTATGTGCGACCCTATGCGCCCTTGATATTTAATATGTTAAGTTACTTAGTCGTTGGCAGAACTTGGGGATAATTTGCATATATATATCCCCATAAACAAAATTGCATGAAACGGTAACAGTTGAAATTGGCTTTATAATCAGAGCCATGCGCTCTAGTCATCTGTGTTAGTTGCACTGTTGACATAATATTTCAAAACACAAAATATATTTCACTTAGTTCAAGGAGTCTAAGACGTAACTCTTTTAACACTTTGCAAATCAAACCATACTACGATTAGCACCCGCCTTGCGACCTATATATCAACAAGACAGTCTTAAGAGACCTATTACTGTAAAAGCAATGATTTATAACGTCGTATATCAGACTAAGCATTTTTATATCAAGAATAAAGGTTATATTACTGTGATCACGTTTCGTGGTAAAAGGGAAAAAGTGTTTTACAATCTTACCTAAATTTGTTACACCTAGCACAAATCTCGCTGAGTTTTGTGAAAATAGTATTACTTCTGATTAATGTACTTCGGTATTTACAAATTTTCCTGAGTAGGTTTAAGTTGAAGCCTGAAGCAATTTTTTGAATAAATAAAGTTCAATTAAATAGTACTGATAAAAAGCTATTCCATTATTTTTAGTGCAAATGTTCGCTCCTAGCGTGGTTTTTCGAAAAAATACGGTAAAGGAACGGAGTGCTATTATAAAAATGGAAATTAATGGTTCTGTGGGAATAGAGAAGTAATGTTTTTAATTATGATAAAAATCAAAGAGTGTTATTTTATCGTTATTATTTAAATGTAATTCTTATACTTATTGAAATTTAAATTGATACAAGTCTTTACATGAATGTTACACGATTTTTTAGGAATTTCAAGTACTAAACATAAACTTAACTATTTTTATAATCATGCCTGGATAAAATGAATTACAAATATTATAATTGCCATATGGCCATTATCAAGAACATCAGGCTTTTATATAAAAAAAACATGATGAAAGTAAAAATATTTATATACCTGTCTAAAATTATTATTGTATTTCGTCATTATTTTTTGGCAATATACTTTTAAGGGCTTACTATCAATTTCCATAACATATTATTTTTGTATTTTGATTCCACTAAACTTATTTAAATTGGGATACATAAAACAATTTTTATTGTGAGTATTAACTCACCCTACGTCAAAATATAATCTAAAGTTAAAAAAATACAAAGCTGACATCAACAATATTAATTTAGTCCCGCAGTAGACGTTTTGTACAACACATGGGTACATTAACAAGGTCCCCGGGGGACTGTGACAATCCGACGTTAATTAGCCAAAACAAAATGGCGCGATGTTGCGCGGAGAGGCGTGCATGCCTCGGATAACTTGTGTGTTTACGTTGTTTGCTCTTTGTAACGAACGGCCCACGCTGGCTCAGTGTTAACACTATGTCAAATATATTAACGTTTTGTGTTCGTGCTGCGGGCTCCAAATAGGACATGCCTAATATTACTTTCAATACAAAAGAACAAAAACATTATGCTGTTAAATACTTTATATATAAAAGGTAAGCTCACAAAAACCAACCAAATAATACATTTATTTATATTTTATCAAAAATTTAAATAAAGAACATTTATAGTTTTGAAAAAATCTCGAAACATAACCGGTATTTATAGAAAGAATAAGGAAAGTTCAATGTAATTCATCTCCAATCGCTTTTTTATCTCAAAAGCACTCGCGCGGTGAAATGTAAAATACGAGGTGTAAAACTCACACGCTCTCCAAATCACAATTTCCAACGATAACCCATTGAATACGGGTTTTCCGGTTTCCGTTTAGACGGTTACGGGAAAAGGGTTTTTGGGACGGAACCCGCGCACTGATAATAACGCCAGCGTTCACGCTTCGTAGCACCTGCTACGAGTACTACGCAATTTATATTTTTATACTTTATATTTATGTATTATAGTGGGATGTTTTATGTTTGTATTATCTACAGCATTGCTCTCTTTCTACGCAATACCTTTCGTATTGTATTGCGCCTTAAATCTAACTTCGTTATTCTAGTGATCGTAAACATAGAAGTTGAAAGTGATGTCCCTGATTCGATTTACAGGTCGAGCAATATTATTGGGTTTTTCAATAGTATTTCGGAGTTTGAATTTGGGACCGGTTAATGGCAATAGGCTCGCTTCATATACCAGCGTACTTTAGGGAATATAAGCGTGTCATAGTATCGCGCCTTGAAATGTATTTATTACGTTTTATTAATGTCCCTCTGATCTGGTATTGTCGTGCGACGGGTTGTTGAGCTCCCTAAATTATGGTTGAGCTACACAATGACTGATGCATGCGTACCGTCGGTTGGGACTGGTATACTCAAAGCCGCTATGGTTCTTTCTTCAAAAGGCCATTTTAGACTTTGCCCTACATTGTAAGACACATATTTGTTACTATTTTATGTCTGGACTTTAAAAGAGACTATGATTCTCTGAGTTGGTTTCGGCGTTTCTTCTCAGAGGTCGTCAGTTAGGAAATGCCGGTGCCATCTAGCTTAAAAAAAATATTGACTTGTAAAAGTGTCTTTAAAAGATCTATTTACAGAAATAAATATCGTTTATCGTTTATGTCTATGTACTTACTATACCCAAAAAAAGGTAGGTTACGTAAAGATACTTATCATTATCAACAATCTATATTTGCCCACTTCATGACGTAGGCGTCTGCTAATTGATTTATTACTTAATGTGAAACAATATTGGAATAGTTACGTACTTAAAACATTATTGCTACTTATAATAGAACAAACAAACTGTAATTACCATACAAAACAATGTTATATCTCGTTAGCCAAGTAAATTGAAAGTGGGTACCCACTTATGTACCACACGAGTACAACCACGTACGGAAGTGAGAAGCTTTGGGTCGTGGCCCGAGGGCTCTCGTACTGGCTTGAAGACAAAACACGAACTTACTTGAAACTGCAATCGTGATCAACTGAAGCCAAATTGCGTCAATATAGATCTCTCCAAATCTTTGAAGCTCGTTGAATCATCGTAAATCTATCGTATACGCTCGAACGTTCGCGAGAAAGGCACGTCGTACCTACATTTCTGACGCACTGACGTATACAAACTACAGTGGATGGAATTTTTAAGTAATTATTTGCTTATGTTAATTGAATAATTTTGGAAAAAAAAACCTATTTTTTATTTATTTATTATTTGGTTAGCCAACAATTACTTACACTAATACAGAAATTAATTTTAAAAATACGGTTACATTTAAAAGTGTAGTAATTACTTACAGGCTAACACATCATGCACTATATACGGTAAACATCATCGAGAACAAATAAAATTTAAAAGAAAACAGTATTTAAACAATATTTCAATGTAAATGTTAAATGTTAATAATTATTTTATGTGAACATTAATTAAGATTAAAATAATATAAAAAAAAAGATATTTAGGTCAGGTAAATTATCCATTCATAAAGCAAAAATTATTAGGTGAAATCATTATAGGTAGGTATAATAATTTTCAAATGTATTATAAAAAAAGACGATATAATTAGATAGATATAATATTTATATCTATATGAAACCGTGACGCAAGGATATGAGAAGATACCTTTGCCATTTAACCAAGCACATATCAAATACTGAGGTTTTTTAAAACCTATGGCACTTTAATCGACCTAGGAATCGAATGAAAGACTTTATATACACTGGATAATAGACATTTCAGTGATAAAAATGGATACAGTACAACAAAACAACCGGTATCAACACAACGATATATAGGATACTTACAGGTTGAACTGAAATTATTGATGTGTTTCAACAAAGAATAATAAATTATAAGAACATTTTATCGCCTCGAAAGAAATTTAAAACTGCGTAGTGTTCTACTTCGTATTACTACAGAACGATACACTATTTTCGATAAAATATACCTTAATATATAGGTGTCTGCTTTAATATCTTAGAAATACATAGAAACTGAAATATTAGTTTTTAGGTAGACGCTGGACCACTTATGAAATACCTATAACAAAACTAAGTAAAATATAAGTACATATTGGTATATCGACTATCTCAAATCTTTAGAGTACAGATTAGACGAATAGACAATCCCAATTTAATAAAATTGTATTATAATTGTAGGTACGCAGAATGCCAGAATTTTTATTTTAAAAATATTTTCACAGATTTCCAATTCAAATCTAACCTTGAAGCTCGGAATGTGAGCGTTACAGAAAGTGGACGTGAATGGGCAAAAATAAAACATTTAAATTCTATCCTCAATGCATTGGACAACATTGTGTTTACATGAGCGACCCCGATATTCCCCCAACATTTAACATAAATTAATTACCATCGTAACTCATGGATTAAAACAAAATGGAGTGTTAATGCAAGCAGATAAGTCTGAAGCGACGACGGTAACATCAACATGATGAGATAGCAAGTAATGTTTACTCACAATTATTTCGCTTTGTATTGAATATGCTTATTGGGATTTACCAACTATTAACTATAATATCTGGGATACAATCAATTAATTTGCATACACAATATTTTGTTTCAAATTGCTGGGATTCAATTCTTACTTATGCATTATTTAAACCACTATTGTATACAATATGGTATGGTTAGTACATACTAGGTACCTTACAAGTGGCTGACGCGATATGAAGAATTTTAATAGACCAGTGTTTTTGATCCTTTAAAATTCTTCATATCGCGTCATATACACCACATGCATATAGTACACGTGACACCTATTAGCACTCCATTCGTATTAGGCTCCATGCCACCGTGTAATCACATTACCCATTGGGTCAGTCAACAGCAAAAAGTGTTGCCACAAGACTTTCATTTTAATTAAACTACCGCTTGATGAAGACCTACTGAAACAAACCATTTTAATGATGCAAGGGAGATTTAAAGAATTTTTATTACTGCTCCTAATCTGTGGGTTATTTCGTTAAAGCCGTATTCATTATCATGTTTGTGTTTAATTCGTTTACTTTAATCATTAATAAAGATAAAACACACAAAAGGCCTTTGTCTAGTGGACTGGTGAGTCCGATATCCAGGGTTCAATTCCCAAGTCCCGAATTAAGTGTTGGAATTGGATTTTCAACAAATTTCTCAGTAGCAACTCCGAATTCGCAATTATGCCTGGAATGGAGAGTTCAGCCCCATAATAATTATAATAACAGCGAACTGCAGATATAAAAAAAAGAAGCAGTGATAGCCTAGTGGTACGATCATTGGACTGCTGGACTGCCAAGTCGAAGGTCTCGAATTCGGATACAAGGCACCTTTGATTTTTCGAAATCATGTCCGTATTAATAATTAATTATCACTTGCTTAAACGGTAAAGGGAAACATTGTGAGGAAACCTGCATACCTTAGAGATTCTCTCGACGGCGTGTGAAGTCTGTCAACCCGCACTAGGCCAGCGTGGTGAACTATAGCCTAATCCCTCTCCTTATGTGAAACAAGAACCGTGTCCAGCAGGGGGACAGTATATGGATTGATAATGTACACCTGCCTAAACTGTTGAGAATACAGCCGTGATATTACAGAAAATAAAATGTAAGGTATTATTCGTCACCATTAGTATTAAATGTACCGACTGATTATTTGAGTTACAAAAACTAAAATCACCTATCTGTAAACAAACTGAAACCAATTCTGAAAATTCAATAAACAACGAGTCTATCGCAATCCTTTGCTAGATTCTCCCAAGGACATATTTTATCCTATTATCCATATACATAATAAAATAGTATATAAATGGTAATATTTATAATGAAGACAAACCTGCTGAGTCAAACAACATGAAATTTAGTCACATATGGTTCTTAGTAGGGATTCGAACAAAATGATTCTAAAATAACAAAACACAACGTCCCCACGGCATGTCGTATGTTGCTATATTATATATATACGTGATCGAAATCGAATATTATACCGGTGTGCTGCCCACAAACTGGTATCCCTGAAAGGTACTTTATATGCAAATCACTACGAAGTTCCGACCGTGCAGGTTGCACCCCGCTTATAATACGTAAACAAATATCACAACATGAATGGTGATTTTAGACCCAAAGATCAAAGTGTTCAATCACATTCTCGTTTCATTTGATCAGGTGGCTTAACCTTGACTAGTTGAAGAAGTATAAGATGAGGAAGAAATTCCATTAAATTTAATTACTTCTCCTTCTTCTCAAATTGTTCCTTCATGGTTGACGATGGTGACCCAATTTGCAAATTTAATTACAATTAGTATAATTTCGATGCCGTGCCTTGCATTTATCAATTACTCGTATTTTGTCATAGTGAATGATAAAAATGATTTTATGATGTTGAATCCCTTGTTACACATCTTGTATACAATTTACTTCAGGTCGTTGCAGTATGTTTTTTTCTTAAATACCTCTTTATCAGCCGTTATTTCCTATGAACCATTTTATAATCATTTTGTTATTATTATTTATATTTTTTTCTGTGTATGTATTCAAATTCAAATCTTTATTGCTTTCATATGTATATAAGATGTTATAATAATTAGGTATCAATATGAAACCCTGTAAGCGCCCTTACAAAAAAAATATAATTCTGTGTCATTAAGTATTAGGATAACAATCAATTATTAATAACAAAGTATTTATTTTTATAAAAGTTTCTGTCTCTACAATTATTATGTCACTGTTATTTTAATTATTTATTAGTTTATATTTCTAAAGTCATGTATTGTGTGAAAGTAGTTGGTTGTATTTTGTCTTATCACCGAAAAACTCTTGTAGGCTGTAGTAACATTTTTGTTTGAGATATTTATTTAATGTACAATAAAGAATAAAGAACCATAATTATCATAATTTACAATCCAGCCAGGTTTTTTGTTTTTTTTTTTATTACCCTTATTTATCACGATGCTCGAAACCTTTTTAGTGACATGCTCTTCACTTCTTCATATATCCACAGCATGACAAGTTGTTTTTGCGCAACTTTTCGGTTACTGATGACATCAACATAGTCGTAACGGATGAATTTTTAATTTAAACACACGACCTAACCTTTTTTTTATAGCACGGAAAATCCTCATGGACTATCTGCCACCTGGGAAGTCGGCAGTGTGTCGGACTCATACCAACTAAAAACCGTACTTGCCTTCATTTGCGCTATTGTCATGGCCATGGGATATGTGAAATTGCCACGACCATGACAGGATACGACCTAACCTACGTCTTCAAACCTACCTACTAACCTACATCAAGTTTACATCTAAATATAAATTATATTTATTTGATTAAGTACCTACATAATCATATACCTAGCTGAACATTTTTTTTGTCCATATAAAATGACAATCTCCATATTCTCGATCCAAATTTTATACGAAACATCAAAGGAGTTCTTACGATGGAATATTTTTACAGTAATACTGTCTTTGAGATTTTCCACTTTATAAAAACGACTCATTTAGTGTAATATCGATCGCAAGCGTGACAGGCCTAAGGTTGGAATAAATTGGGAAAGTTGGAAAAGGAAATTAGGAAAAAAAGGGGCTGGAATTGTGTTTGTGAATACATTTTTTTATAGTAGGTACTTCTACGCACCTTCTACATTTCGTATACTCACCGAACTCGAATTTACCGATAGTGGATTCGACGACTGTACCGTCAACCATATAAATCCTATAAATCCGGTATAGCAATAAGTACCATACAAAGACTATGTACTCACATTGTATTTGAGAGGAGCAATTAACAGCCCGTTTCGTCAGATTTTTCATTATATTTATGTAGAGGATCGATTCATTAAAAGACTTTATCCAAATAAAAATTGTGTAAAGAAATAAAATAAGTTTTTTTTTTTTAAATAAGTTTATTTTATTTTTCTACCCTGGCTTCTTCTTTTAAAACCTTCCCCAATGGTGAAAAAGAAGGATGTGCTCTAAAAAGGCAATCGAGATAATGGTCTCTTCACCGCCATATTCATATATGCAATCTTATGCTTATATTCTTGCGACTGATTGCCGATAAAACAGTTTTTTTTTTCATAAGTACATAATATATTGTACTGTCACTATTTAAATAAGAACTTTTGTAACACTGTTCCCGCGAATAAATGTCATTCATTCATTCATTCATCGTGTAAAATAATTTTATTTTTCATCTCGTACACCTCAACTCGTCATTTCATTTTATTTTTCTCCTACTCTGTTACACCTATCAACTTCACTCATTTCTTACATTTATGTATCTGTATAAATCTAAGCTATAGGTATTTTCTATAATGAGCTTTTATTATCAACAGAGTTACCACAAGTTACAGTTAAGTATCTTAGACTGTCGTAAGCACGACTATGCTTGTTCCTGTGTTCGATTCTCAGGTCGAACAAAGTGTTATTGGGTTTTGCTATGTAATTCTCAGTAGCAGCTTCGAGTTTGGATATGTGCCTAGTTAATGGCAATAGGTTCGCCCACTAAATCCTACTGATGAACTGTGGGTGTACATTAGTACACCTCTGCCTAACCCTTTGGGAAATTCAGGCGTGATGTTATGTAAGTTCTATCATAAATAGGTACCTTACCTATAAGACCACTAGCAATAGAACTGATGAACAAAAAAATGGCAAAATATCTCATCGAAAACGCACGAGAATTTCAGAACTCGGGACTAGCCATTGGACCTTTCATGGATAGCAAAACCCTTAAACAGCGAAATGAACTTCGAGAAAACCTACGAATAGCTAGACAAAATGGTGACCACGCTATAATAAAGAACAACAAGCTCTATATTAATGGAAAGGAATGTAAAGACAACATAAAATTAGCTACAGACTTATCCCAGGATTCAGTCAGCAACTATATAAAACAATACAACACGAGCTCAGAAAACCACGACACAACAGACAATATTAGACAAGGAGACACACAACCACAACCAAGAAAGTCAGCACCGATGCCACAAAGTATGCCGCTGAAAAATAAAAATACAGTCAACAAGACATTTCGATACTGAATTAAACGTTATGTTTCAAAACATCCAAAGTATAGGCAATAAGTTAGATTTAATTGAACACTTTTTATTAGATTTAAACATAGATATATTACTGTTATCAGAGATATGGAAAAATAAGAACTTTTGTGACTCTATTGTAATACCAGGATATAAAATAGCTTCCGCCTTCTGTCGGAAAACCCATGATGGAGGAGGAGTGTGTATAATTTTAAAAGATACATTAGAATATATCGAAAGAAAAGATATAAATGATCTTTCCAAAGAGTTTATAATAGAATTTAGTGCAATAGAAATCCCAAAGATAAATTGTATTCTCATAGGAGTATATAGAGCTGACCGTCATATCAATATATTTCATGAACAGATAGAAAAAGTTTTATATAAATTAAATACAAAATATATAAATAAATACGTAATAATGGGTGGAGATTTTAATATAAACATATTAAATAAAAATAAACAAACGGAAGAGCTTATTAACACAATGAGCTCACATAATCTTAAGCAGATTATAAAAGAACCAACAAGAGTAACAAAAACAACTTCCACCTGTATAGACCTACTCTTCACCAATTGCAAATATCTCATAAAAAAATCACAAGTTCAAGATTATGGCCTTTCCGATCATAAAGCTCTAGATATAAAAATAAACACAAAAAATATCCAATGTAACAATAACAAAACATGGTACATTCAAAAAAGAATATTTACAAAAAACAAAATGGTTCTATTTAAAAATTCATTGAAAGATATAAAATGGGATAATATAATGAATAAAAAAAACGATTTAAATAAAAACTATAACTTATTTAGTAAAACCATAAAACAACTTCTTGATAAATACATACCAATACAAAAACTCAAAATAAAAAAACAAACCCAAAAAAAGATGGCTTACTGCAGGCCTTAAAAAATCATGCGCTCATAAAAGAACACTAAGAATTATTCTTAACGAAACCAAAAATGATGTCATCAAAAATTACTATAAAAAATTTAGCCAAACGCTAAAATGTAGTATAAAAATATCCAAAAAACTAGAATATAAAAATCAAATGAAAAATTCTGAAAACAAAACAAAAACCATGTGGAATATCGTAAATCAAAAAACCGGTAAAGTTAAAACAAATACTCACCAAAACATATCACTAAAAATAAATAACCAAATTGTAAACTGCCCAACAAAAATTTCAAATATTTTTAATAACTACTTTGCGACTGTTGGCGTAGACCCTAATAATAAAAACGATGCTATAGGCCGACCTGTCATTAACTCACCAATGTATTCAATGTACCTACGTCCTGTAGACCAAAAAGAAATTATTCAAATAATCCGCTCCATAAAATCTAAACACAGCTGCGGAATTGACGACATTCCACCAATTTTATTAAAACAATGTACCGAAAATCTCTCAATACCATTAACTTATTTAATAAATCAGAGCTTTCAAGATGGAAAATTCCCCGATTCCCTAAAAATATCATTAATAAAACCTATTCATAAAAAAGGCGATACTGATACCCCAACAAATTATAGACCCATAGCTCTACTACCAACTTTTTCGAAAGTGTTTGAAAAGGCCATGTGCAATAGACTATACAATTTCTTAGAAAAATATAATATTTTAGATGACAGCCAAAATGGCTTTAGGAAATCAAGATCAACAACACTTGCCGTATATAAATACATTCAAATGGCGCTACAACATATTAATGATAAAAAGTATGTATTAGGAATTTTACTAGATATGACGAAAGCGTATGACAAAGTACTATATAACATACTTCTTAATAAATTACACGGATCAGGCGTTCGCGGTCCAGCCTACTTCTGGTTTAAGTCATATCTAGAGAATCGAACACAAATAGTTCAAATAGAAAATTACAACGCGGAAACAAATGAAATAAACATAATACGATCTCAAGAAAGGAAAATAACGTGCTCTATTCCCCAAGGAAGTGTATTAGGATGTATATTATTCCTAATATACATTAACGATTTACCAAAAACCCTAAATAAAGAAGTAACCTTGCCAGTCTTATTCGCAGATGATATATCCATACTTATAAAATACGAAAATACTAATACCCCTAATCCTATACTACAAGAAACCCTACAAACCGTAACAAGTTGGCTTTATGACCATAACTTAGAGATAAACTATAGCAAAACCAAAACAATACAATTTAGATCGTACAAAAAACCTGCAATAGATATAAACACAACTTTTCAAAGTACTCCCTTAGAAACTGTAGAGACATTTAAATTACTTGGAATAAACATAGACACACACATAAACTGGAAAACTCACATTGAATCTATTAAATCCAAACTATCCAAATTTACATACGCTCTTTTCCAACTGAAATGTAGCACAGATATAAAAACGGCACTATCCGCATACTATGCCTATGCTTATTCATGGCTGAGGTATGGTATCATGCTATGGGGGAATAGTGTAAATAGCCACGATTTATTTATATTACAAAAAAAGTGCATTAGAATAATAGCCCAAATAGATAACCAAGATAGCTGCAGGCCTTATTTTACAAAGTACAACCTATTAACACTCCCATCCCTATATATACATGATATTAGTTTATTTGTGTTCAAAAATATACATTACTTCACAAAAGTAAAAGACACGCACAATGTCAATACCCGCCATAAAAATAGACTTTATTTGCCACATTCTAGAATAAAAATGCTTAACCAGAGTCCCTACTATATGGCAGTAAAGATATATAATAAATTACCAATAGATATAAAAAAGGAAATCAAATTAACACATTTTAATAGAAAATTAAAAGCATTTTTAGTAAAAAAATGCTTTTATTCTCTAGATGAATATTTTGAAACAACAAAAATTAATAAATAAAACATTTAAAAATACAAAGCCAAAAATAAATAATAAAATATAATATAAATTAAATAATAACTTTAAATAAATAATAATTAGATACCTACATTATTATAGTAAAAAAAAAATAATAATTATTATTATTAATTAATAACAATTATTATTATTAATTATAATATAATTATGTTAATAATATTATAATTAATATTAGGTATACTATGCTGTGCCCTAACAGGGTTTCATGTTGTTACTTTATAAATGTAAACACCTATGTATATTTACACATGAAGCATTAAAATACTTTGACTTTGACTTTGACTTTGACCTTTCGACAAGAATAACAGTAAAGATTTCTAGAAAAATCAACGTTTTCACTGGGTTTTCTTCCAGAGCTGTGATCATATCCTTATCGGGAACTCATTCATTCACATCAAGAAAATGGATTGGATAGTAACCACTATCATTGTCGCCTTCATAAGGCTAGAGGAAAATATCGCTTCTCACTGGGAAAACTATAAATGTACTAGATGAGAAAGTGGACGATTTTAAGGATATTTTTGTTACAGTACTACTCAATAAATTAATATTAAAATATATATACCAATATAATATGTAAATATCATTATCTTTATCATCATCAGCGACCACGCATAGGAAAGCGCAGCGTGGGAAGGCCCCCAACTAGGTGGACGGACGAACTCGTGAGGGTCGCAGGGAGTCGGTGGATGCGGTCTGCGCAAGATTGATTTTTCTGGCGATCATTAGGGGAGGCCTATGTTCAGCAGTGGACGTCCGTGGCTGATAGATAGATAGATCATCATCAGCCCATATTCGTCCACTGCTGGTCGTAGGCTTAATGAACGCCACAGAGCCCGATCAATAAAATAAACCAACCCGCATTAGGCCAGCGTGGTAACCTACAGGCTAATCCCTCTCATTCTGAGAAGACACTCGTGTCCAGTAGTGGGACAGCATATAGCTTGATGATTATTATTAAATTATGGACAAACAATGGCGACTTTTATAAAATTGTAGTCTTCATTGATTTGTTTGAATGAATTCAATATGAGAAGAAATTTTTTTTCACGTACCACCACGCCTGCAAGAATCTGAGTGACGTACCTTTCTAAATTTTATCATTTTACTATGTAATTGATACTAGACCATGGATACAAAACTCCTATTTTTTTATAAATACATTGGTAGGTACTAAGGAACACCCAGACAAACACATACACTTATGTTCATCACATACATATTTTTTGTGCCCTGTGTTATCCAACCCACGACCTCATAATCAGACACTTGAACCACTAGACCACAGACGTCGTCAATGTTAATTACTTCTTAATGAATTCAACATTTATCTAGGTAACACAATGGAGTCTACATCGTGCCTACGTAAGTGATTCTACTTGTGCCATTAAGGCCGTCCCTGACTACCAACTAGAGCGACTATGTCTGAAAACACAGTGGAGACTATTTGCCGGCCACATCGTTATCAATCGTTCTAAACCTAACTAATACCTATTATATAATATTCAAATTCTAAGAAAAGCACATGGCAATTGATATCATTTATTGATATCAATTGATATCACCTATTATTTTTCTATATTCCAAATGTTATATATTAAACTTAACGTCTATTTAATGTATCATGATGTACAATCTTTTATTTAATAAAACATTTTCTTTTAAGTATATATCTATCTACTTAAAATTTATATGACGCATTAGATGCATTATAAGACACCGTAATTCTCCAACCGTAAAAAGAATTTACTCTATCTTTTAAGAGTTTTCTTCATGAAGCGTGATAAATGTGAACGAAATTGAACCCCTGATGCGGATAGCCACTAGTGCACCACTTCAAGACAATAGTGACACAAAAATATGTCAGACAGTACGGCCCACCCCTAGGGATGTAATCGCAGAGAGCTGAAAATACCAGACAAGTTTGTAAGATTTGACGAGCCGCCGGGATCGGAGCGAGATTGACGACGCACAGAATACGCCCCGGGGAAGGCATTCTACTCACAAAGAAGTTTAGACATGAGATATCGGAGCTGAGATATCGTTATTGAGCAATAACTTACACACACATATAATGCCGTTCGTTCAACACAAAAAACCGTGCAGTCGCCCGGATGTTTTTCATTTGACTAAAAGATACTCAAAATAAAAAAAGGACTCTCGCTAAAATGTTCGCTGCTGCCGCTGCTTCTGTGATCCGGTTAAAAGATCCGACTGTTTACAAATTGTTGTTTGGATACACCCAGGGGAGTTGTTTTTAGAGTTAAATTGAGCTCAGCTTAAAATAATGACGGAATTTTCCTAAGAAAACATTGCAAAATGGTTTTAAGGAATTTAACTTTTGTCGCTTTAAGTTCAGACTGTGCTAACGCTGATAAAGTGTTAGTTTAAAACTTTAGTACTTAACTTTCGACAATTATGTAAGATAAATATAACAATATGGAAGATGACAGAATACAAGTATCGATGAAGCAAAGTTGACGCAATGACTTTACATAAACCTTCAACATTCTACGTCAAAGTTGCCCGCGACAAAAAGGACTGAGGTGTTTCATATTCAGTGTTCATGGAACATAAACATACCCTCACGCCTATATTCCCTGAAGGGTTAGGTAGAAGTGTACTAGCATACACCCACAGTTCACTGGTGTGCTTAGGCCTCATGCAATTGCGAATAGCAATAGGGTCAATACTCAAAGTCAAAGTCAAAATAATTTATTAAAGATAGACTACTATATAGTAGTCTATCTTTAATAAATTATTTTGACTTTGTAGAACTTTTTGAACGTCACTTTTATATTATGACAGCCCCCAAAACGTTAACATGGCACATCTCCAAACTTCGAGCTGCTACTGAGAATTTTATAAAACAACCCAATAACACTTTACTCGGCATGGGAATCGAACCTAGGACCTCTAGGGTAGTTGTTGCTCTTAGAACCGCTAGAAACGAGGCAGTAATATACAGGCTTATTCAGTTTTTCCAATAATATATTAAATATGTAACTGCGGAATATATATAATTTTGCTAGGTTAAATTGTAAATGGACATTAGTAGGTGAACTCAGTCTTGATCGTAAAAGTCCTATAGTGATTTAACGTACAGGTAGGTACCAAAAAAGGTACCTAACATAAAAGTTCCATAAATTTTTATTATTGTACAATAACATCTAAATTAATGACGATGCTTCATAAAATCAGTTAATTTACTTAGACAATAACTCTAACAATAAATTCATAGGTACCTACTCAATAGAAAACCTTTTTGTCTTCTTTTATTCACCGGCTACGTGTACGTGAGTAACACGTTTACATGTAAGTACCTTTCATTCAGTTGAAAGACAACGTAAAACATCTTCAAAGGAACTTATTGGAGTATAAACATTATTCCCTTTCCCTCTTCCATGTAAATTTACCGTTAGCGAGTGTCAGAGAGCAAAGCGAGTGTTATTTAGCCGTCACAACATCGATGATGCGAGGACACGAAGCGTGACATATACATAATTTATCAAAGGAAAGGTTGTGGGTGTCATATTTGCTATACAGGACACAAGGTCTACTGATTACAGACTCCGCTACATAGAACGCGGAGTGAGAAGAGTAAGCGTTTGAGCGTTGATACATTATTTGCTAAAGGAACTTCTCTGAAAGCGTTAGCTATCCCGTCCGGTGACCACGCTTTCGAATGACGACTTCCATTCCCATAACAGAAACAGTAAACGCTGTGTCGACAGTGGGGGGACCTTTACACTTATACTGTCAACCCAACTATTCCTCTTTCGTTTTACAAGGTTGGTAACGCGCAAACGATACCCCTGGTGTTGCAAGCGTCGAAACGCTACGGTAACCGCTTACCAGCAGGTTCGCCGTATGCTTCTTTGCCACGTTAGTGGTTTAAAAAAAAACAGTAGCCTCAGGTCGCTCTGATGGCAGACGCATCCCGCTGCTTTTATAGCTGAATCTTTACAGTTAGCAAAACGCTGAACCGCACATCACTCGCAAATGTGGACGGGGCGGCTCGTTTCCATCCACACCGCAACCTATTAGCTTGGCACACTAATTATTAAGAACGTGTATTTACACGTATGTATTTGCGGAGCTAAGACAGCTCCCAAGCAACTGGGTAATATTGACGCATCTCATTATCCTGTTAAGTATTCATGAAGTACCATAATGTGGGGTGGTAAGTTGTCGAGGATAATTAATTTCGAATTTAGTTTTTGTAACGAAACTTCTTTTTTATCTACCTAAATTCAATTTACTTGGTGGAAATTATGGAAAAGCACAGTTAATTAGAACTCAATGTCTTTGAAATAGAAAAAAAAAACAATATTTAGAACGTAGGCGAATCTTTGGAAACTACTAGTTTAATAAATTTATAATTTATTAAACGGTAATTTATTTTGACATAATTAGATATATTGTAACTTAACTTCATCGTGACATTTTGTTATTATGAAAGTATCATAATATTTACTAATTAGAGATTAAAACATTATTTTGCATGCCTAATTTAAGGGTACATTGTATAAGGGTCCAACGCCTAGAGGCCCCTCGGAGCACTTTGTTCTAATATGGGATGGGGCACCAACCTGGGGTACTCCACAACTAGACTATTAGAGTACAGCCTGGAGTCTCCCGGGTGGATGCAGGACTATTGCAAAGTATGAATCTTAAAATTATTGGGTTTATGGATGTGGGTGTTAGGTAGACCAATAACTTCTTTCTTTTTTCTTCTTCTTATTAATTATTATTATTATTAGTAAATGTCTGGTATAGCAAATTGTACAAATCTAATACAACATTTTACAAATATATAGGTAGTAGTAGGTAGGAGTATGTATAGTAGATTTATAATTACTAAACCTACAATGATTCGGGCTTACACAGCAAATATTTTTCAAAATACATACGTATAACGTTATTTTATGTGTACCTACGGGGTACATAAAATATCTTTATGGGTCGCTTAATATAATTAAATTGGATATTTAAACAGTCCGACCCAAATAAATTTTCCCAAATTAAGCAGCTATAAATATACACGTATGTTCATACCAATATTTTATATCATCCGACGATTAAATCTCTCGTGTTCAGTATTTTTTTACCGATTCATATATGTATAAAGCTGTTGCCCGTGGTTTCGCCCGTATCTGAAATGCTTTTGAGGCAAAAGGCACTTTTTCTAACCTATCTCTGTACCAAATTTAATAAAAATCGGTGCAGCGGTTTAGACGTGGAAGCATGAGAGACAGAGAAGCAGATGTTTACTACTTTTATCATCACTATACATTTTAGAGACCGTCTCACATCAATATTAACACACGCAAACAACGTTGTTGAATTACTTAAGTACAGACGCCAGCAGGTCAAGCTATCCAAAACTGTCAAATTTTCTCAATTGTATATGAACCTTATTGTTTTGTATTAAAGTATAAAATCAATTAAAGACATTTTACAGATTGTGGTAGCTTGATATGCTGGCCTCTGTACATTTGTATCGATTTTCATTCGTAACTACCTTACAGTGGCCACTGTGGAAGTTGTTAAATCGACTCCGTAGGCAGACTGGCAGATGCCAAGTGCCAATGCGGTTCAGAAATCCTAACTTTGCTCTTTATGACTGCAGTGATCCAGAGCAAACTATGACACACCTATTGGTTTGTACCTTGTGCCCGAGCACCATCACGAAGGTAATCTCTATTCGTCTACGGCTACGCTATTGAGGTGGCATTATATTACACGTAAATTGTTAAACCACACTATAAGAAGAAGCAGGCAATCTAAAGCAATTTCAACAATAAAAATACCCTCAGTTACGCCAGCAGCCTTTATTGAAACATTCATCTTATTCGTATAATTCGAAAGTGTTCTCAATAGAGATCGAATTTCGCATTCAAAAATTCGATGTCCGTCCTATCCCTGATTTAATGTAACCAGGACACTTCTAACCCACAAAGGCTCGTTTTGAGGTAAACGCCTCTCAACTTGGCTCATCATTACGATTTGATATTATAGCACCGACCCAGATAATGTACCTTTTTTAGGGTTTCGTACCTCAAAAGGAAAAAAACGAACCCACACAGGATCACTTTGTTGTCGGTCCGTCTGTCTGTCAAGACCCTTTATCTTGGGAACGCGTGAAGGTATCGAGTTGAAATTAAAACCATATACTCAGATTTACAGTCCCTTGAAGTTGTGAAAAAATAAAACTTCTAAGTGAATGTAAAAAAAAGATACGGCCGATTATGCCGCAAAATATGTGTAAATCAATCAAATTTATAGGATACTTTCCGTTGACCTAGAACTATGAAATTTGGCAAGTAATATCGTCTTATACTTCAAATATTGGGAAAAATCTGAAAACTATATAAATTTGTAATTAGACTCGATTCCTAACTTTTTTTCTTATTATTTATTATTATTATTTAGCCGTTGTCGTCCCACTGCAGGGCAAAGGCCTCCCTGCCCTCCTTCCATTCCTCGCGGTTCAAGGCTATTTTGAGCCAATCCTTCCAGAAAAGGTCAAGCTCATCCCGCCATCTTCGTCTAGGCCTGCCGTGTTGTCGTCTGCCGTTTTGTGGGACCCATTCGGTACTTCTTTTAGCCCACAGCTCATTTGACATGCGACAGACATGTCCAGCCCAGTTCCACTTCAAGCTAGCTTTTTTTTTATATAGTAGCTGCCTAGGGAGGCGGCAGGGTATGTCAGACCCGTACCAACTAAAAACCGCACTTGCCTTCACTTGATCTATGGTCATAACCATGGGATCCGTGAAATTCGCCACGAGTATGACAGGCAGTGGTCCAGCCGTCGCTCCTCGACTAACGAGGCCCCCTCCTCAATCAGTGAGGCCATCCAGATAATGTACAGTTAACAAAAGAGTTAGGTATACAGGCAGCTAATTAATAATCTGTGTTTTGATAAAGATAGTGTAATAATGTATCACGCAATACTTGTGTCAAAACGTAGGTTTTGAAAGCAGCTACATACCTAACCCACTGACGCGTAATTATTTATGTCGAAATCTGTATAAAGATGCATATTTCGTTTGCTATCTGTATACTTGACTCTTTTGTTGACTTAGAGACGCCAGCAGGTCAAGCTATCCAAAACTGTAAAATTTGTCCAATTGAATATGAACCTTATCGTTTTGCATTAAAATTGAAAATCAATCAAAGAAATTTGACAGATTGTATATATTCTACGTGTACGTAGGTACCTACCGTAGAATATTATTTGCAATACATAGGTTAACCTTACCTCATTTGAGCAAACACGTCTGAAATCTACTTTTTTGCTGAATAAACGAGCGAATATTCGTGTTCTATCTCAGTTCTATCAACGTCAATACATAGGTATGTGTACCTACGTTCGTCAAAAATTCACAAATATATTTGGAATGTTTTGCGTTGTAAACGTTTCTGGGGATGTTTTTGCATTTCCGCGTATTTGTTTGTGTTTACCAAATATATATGGTAAAATATATCTTTTACTATTGGTTTTGTCAAATCACCGTATTTCGTTGTAATCTACATTTTATATCAGTTTAAAATACTACATTGTATTCTCACCACATGTATAATTTCCAGATTTTGGTTGAGATTTTTTGCGGTCAAAATATGAGTACGAGCAATTTTTACTTGCGGCTTCATTAAATGGGTCAATGTTCATATCGCTAATACATTCTAAATGCTATTCCGGAAATAGTCAAGAACATGCTAAAGTTCTGCAGACACTAAAATACCTAAAATCCAAGAGAAACATACCATGTCTACTTTACTTCAATTTCACGGATATCACAAGCCAGTCAGAATACAGGCAAAATCCATTTCCACCTTTTGTCAATCCATACGATACCTCGCTTTGCCGGCCAGCCGTCGGGAAAATCACAATGCATTTGTATTTCAAACCTGCTGTCATAAGGACAGATTGATGTATCTGAAACTATGAAATCAGTACTAACAGTTACTGTGAATCAGTTAATTATTTTTGTAAAAAAAATATAATCGATTATGCTATACTTACCTAACTAAATATATTTGAATTGCCAAGTATTTTATTATTTCATTAATGTTACTTAAAACAATAAAGATATTAAAAGTAGTCAATGTACTTTGGCAGAAAATATTAGAGCTAATTTTAACAGTAACTTTTTAAAACCACGTTCTATTAAGTTTAATACATTAATTATTTCTTTATATTATTCTAGATATAGGTTTAACACCACTCTTTTTACATAAAGCCTATTCGACATAGTGCTTCAGCAAGGACAGCAAGGATATATGAATTAATCTGCAAACGTTTTCGGCAGTTAAGGGCTAGATTTTAATTTTCATATTCAAGCGCCCAGAGAAGCAATTAAACTCTGTGTCCTCGGAAATTCAATTTCACAGAGCGTACCGGGCTCCTATGACAGGTTTTTCATAAAGTTCGCCTAATTCGTAATAATAATATGATATCGGCAAAAGAGCGCATGTCATCGCCTAATATCGTTTCTGCGCCACGGCCGCTTTAAGGCGACATGGTGAGGTTCAACACGTTGCAAATAAAATAAATAGTAATAATACCATTGGTCTAATAATTTCAATACCTTATTAATTATTATAATTAGGGCTCAATTTTATTTAAAAATACATTGAGTCTAAAGTAAAAGTTTTAACTATAACTTCTGGCAAATAGAAAATTTATATAATAATTTCATTACCGAATATAAGATAATTTAATGATGTACATACAAATGACATTTAAACTTGTGGTAATAAACCTATCGACCGACCGACTTTAATATACATTAGTAAACGTAATAAAATAAACACTTTAACTCGACACATAAAAGATAATGATCCAGCCTCAAAACACCAAGTGAATTAGTTTGAGAAGTAATTCGTGTCGAAACATACCTACAAGAACAAATGAAAGGATAAGCGTTGAAACCGCAGCTACCAAACCTAACATCAATGGGGAAGTCGACCAGCGATGAAAACCCCTCCAGCTTCCAGCACCACAACCGATGAACCAAGAAAACAAACAACCTCAAAGGTCAGGCTGGGCTGGTGTTAATCACAGGGGTAGTATACTTCGGTTCGCTACTAATCAGGATATTTCGTGGCAGGATGTTGTTTATCCGGCGGCGAAGACAAAATCAATCAATTCATTACATTTTGGCTTCGGAGATTAACGCTCATGGGAAACCCTTTAGGGACTTCGTCAATCATTATTTGCTGTCTTTAACCTCTTTGGTGTTCCGTAAGTATAAAGTTATCCTTCTGCAGAGCTAAAGAAGCCGCTTTGATGAAAATTGGTAATGACATATGTGGCCTTTTTGGCCTTATTTTCATCCATAGGTGACGATGGCTTTTTCTATAAATACAAATTGAATTACGGTATTTGGTACGATACCCGACAATATTTTCTAGTTTCCAGCATTAGGATAAATCAAATAAATGTAGCAATATTTTCAAAAAGGTGCTATCTTGGTTAGACTAGAGCTAGCAAAGTATGAATAATGTAAACAATAACTTTGGATTTCTGTTTTGTTGCTGTACGTTAATCTCAGTAACTGGGTCGACGTCCTATAAACACTTTCATCACCATTGTTTTCCCATGAACCATTTTCGGGTACCGTACTGCTCCCTCATAATAATACATTACTTAGATTGACACCTGCTACAAGACAATTTTTTGCTTGTGAAGACTCACGAAGCGTTATTTTTCCATTACACAGCCGCGCCATTAGCATCAAAGAAAAGATAGATGTAAAGAATAAATGGATGATGTTATGGTGACTTCCAGATTGAGGAATGAAAGTAAATACTTACATTCATACACACCATCACGCCTGTATTCCCCGAAGAGTTAGGCAGAGGTGTACTGCTTGTACACCCGCAGTTACCCGGTATGTTTAGGTCCCATGGAACAGGGGCTGAGCCTATTGCCATCAACCGGGCATTATTCCAAATTCTGAGCTGCTACTGGGAATTTCATAGAATACCGAGTAGAATAATGAGAGTAAATACTTAAGTAGCATTCTCATTTACCCTAAATAACAGATCCGTATCCGTATCCGTACCTTCTTGTTCTTCTGCTATCTTCTAAGTTGAGTCTGCTATCTTCTATATAGGAGTTCATGGTTTACATTGTATTACGTATTTTACGACGCCTGTGTAAAACTTCCAGTATACCTAAGCTAATCTCGCACTAGATCGATTTGTGCCCGGTTAATGATCGGCTCACCCCCTATTACATGGGACATTAAACTACCGGAGAACTGTGAGTGTACGTGAACATTGATATACCTCTGTCTAACCCTTTACAGAATACTGGTGTGATGGTATGTTATGCGTGACATCAATGTAAAGATAAATTGACCATGAACTCGCAATCCGCATGTACTGAATAAGTAACAAATATTTCTCGGAACATTTAACAAGCTTTTCAAGTCAGACAAATTTCACTTAAATAAACATAACGTTTGGGAGAATGGAAGACGAAATAAATGTAGGCTTACAATCCTATGAGTGTCAGAGGAGACATTTGAATGCAGATTTCTTTACCCTGTCTTAGCATGATTATGCGAAATAGCTAACCTCAACTAACCCTTTAAATGGATACTAAAGTTTACATGTTTATTAATGCAATTTAAAACTTGGTACCCTTTTGTTTTAAGAACTTTCCAGTTACTATATTTTAGTTTTGCGTTGTACGTTTAGCTACACGTACAGTCAACAAAAGAGATTGGTATACGGATAGCGAACGAAATCTGCATCTTTACACAGATTGCGATTTAAATAATTACCCGCCAAAGGGTATGATGTATGCTTACAATACCTGCGTTTTGACACATTATTACAAAACCATTAACAAAACACAGATGTTTAATTAGCTGCCGGTATACTTAACTCTTTTGTCGACCGTACAACGTAAAACTAAAATATAAACAACTGGACTTATCCAACCATTTTTTTTACTATACTGATAATTCCCCATGGATCATCCAACACCTGGAGAAGTGGCAGGGTATGTCGAACTCTGCCTCTTACTGCGAGCAAGTTAGCGTGCAAAAGAGGCGGCATAAAGGGAGAGAGAAGCATCCACCTCCTTCCTGATCCGTAGTAGACGCACCGGGCGCCAGAGGGTGCAAACAGACCTCCGGCCTCCATGTGCTGTGGCCTGCGGGTGGCTGACTTGGGGTTCCCGCCGCTCGATCAAATAATGTAAAAATGTGTTTTTCCCAGTAGGAAAAATAAAGAAATAGATCTTACTTTAAGATTAATACCACATCCGATAAAAATGCAAGGAAAAAATGAGTCAATCTGTCCCTTCCTACATGATAATATAGCCGGAATTGTTATCCAAATAATTAACTTAAAGGTGTGACCCAGGAGTGAGTACTAGTACTCATACAAATAATAATAAACCTTTGTTTCTGAGCATTTCAGTTGATTTTTGCATAATCTTTGTCTAGTTATTATTATAATGTATTTTACTTCAGAGTGACATTAACGCAGTTCTTAGAATGTAAAACTCTTAACTGAAGAAAGTCTTAGGCGGTAAAACTTTACTGAGTCCGTCTAGGGTTGTACCACCGCACTACCAAACATTTCTACAAGCAATTATGTGCCAACATAACAGAGTAGAGAAATGACTGGGCACATTTTCCACGACTAAATAGTTGAGGTCTCAAAATGACAACGGTAATCCCTCTGTTTAATCTTTAAATAGTAATAAAAAAGCAATAATAGCCAGTGATATATGACCATTGGACTGCTAAGTCTAAGGTCTCGAGTTTGAATCGAAGGCACGCACCTCTGATTTTTTTAAATCAATTATTAATACTCGCTTAAACGGCGAAGGAAAACATCGTGAGGAAACCTGTATGACTTAGAGATTTTTCTCGATAGAGTGTGATGTCTGCTAACCTGCATTAGGCCAGCGTGGTGGTCTATAGCCTTGTCCCTCTTATTTTGAGAGGAGATCCGTGCCCAGCAGTGTGACAGTATATGAGTTGACGATGAATACTTCTAGTGATGCTGGAGTCTCTAGACAGCTGTTTCCGTTCATCTATAATGCTTGTTTGGCATCTTATTACAACAAAACATTGTTAAAATAACAAATCTTTTTCAATATAATCTTTCACAAACATTGACGACATAGAGCAAGTGTGACGAATATTTCCTTTGACATACGAACAAAGGATATTCTTTCATACATTTACAAAGTAGTTTGCTGAAGATGCGAACATGCTTGTTATCCCATGAGGCGTTTCCGAAATGCTCTTCAAACGAAAGGCGAAGATATATATACACATGATAATACATAGTTACTTGTTTATCTCGTAAAAATGTTTCGCTTTAAGTAATTGTTTCAAGAATTGTGATTCATGGCTTCCTATATTGACTTATTAGAGACATATTGTATATTGTGTTAAGAAGTTATCCGGAAAAGAACTGGAGTCACTGACATAGCTTCCCGATTAAGCAAACTGAAGTGGCAGTGGGCCGCCATGTCTCTCGACGGACCGATGGCTGTTGGAGAAGACGGGTCTTTGAGTGAAGACCGCGAATCGGCAAACGTAGTGTGGGACGCCCCCGGCCAGATGGACCGACGATCTCAAGGCGGCTGGGTCAGACTGGATGCGGAAGGCGGAGAACCTGGTGTTGTGGCGCGATTTGGGAGAGGCCTATGTCCAGCAGTGGACTGCGATAGCCTGATTTGTTATATTGAGTTGACATTAGTAACATAATAATAAATCACGCCACCGTAAAAAGTTTAGCGTGTCATTAAGTAGTACATACTTAATGACACGCTAAACTTTTTACGGTGGTTTGCGATCACTTTGAAAAATCGCAAATCTTTTTTTTACGGTAGATTGTACTATGATTTCTTCTTCTTTTTAGATTCAACAACAGGGTATTTCTATTTAAAGAAAACACACAAAGAATTTTTCTTGATAAAGTTCAATTTAAAAAATTATGTCAGCTTGTGATCAAACTTTTTTTGATGTGTGTATACGGTCAATCGTAAAAACTATATTATCTACTAACAAAACCACAGAATCTTAAATAAAAACTTATCGTATAAGATAAAACTCATAATTATCAAACCATTTTAATTTTCTTACGTTACGTTAATATGGAAATAAAATATTATTATTATTTACTATCTACCTTTTTCCTATAGTACGGAAAGTCCTCATGGATCTTCCGCCACCTGGGGAGGCTGCAGGGTATATCGGACCCGTACGGAATAAAAACCGTACTTTCCTTCACTCGCCCTATAGTCATGGCCATGAGATCCGTAAAATTCACGACTATCTGTGGACCACAGCCACTCATGTTCGTGGTGAATTTAGCACTCGCTGGACCCCATCAATTAGCGAGGCCTTGCCCTGCATCCTATCTGAAAGCACGCGTTTACTGGGATTATTTACTTTCTAACTAACCAAACCGCTAAAGTGAAGCTATAGTCACAAGTATAATGACAATTTATTAGATTAATATTCTGTAGTTAACTAATAAAAAAATTTAATGTACTTTGTCCAATTAAAGTTATCCTGTCTGTCCCATAGCTACCTACTAACTACTAAAATGATAGCCCATCCTCGACCAACAAACGACGAAAACTAAACTCATATTAACTTATATTACACGTGTAATTAATGTGATAATAACGTCATAAACTTTCAGGTTAATGGTTAAATGTAATGCTCTATGCATTTAAACTCATTACGTCAGCGTAAATTTTGAGCTACATAATATTAACTACCTGACAAAAGTTTTTTCGCAAGCAGTTTTAAAAGTGAGCTAAAAGCAGGAATGCTACTCAAACATCAAAAGGTGGCTTCCTAAAAACCGCACAAACTCGCCCCATTCATAAAAGTCATATTTCAACCCTACAACTGGCTGGAGCACGTATATAATGTAGGTGTTCCAATTATGTAGGCTCTTCAGAGTTACACACGCCACGAAATCGTTCAAAACTAGCGTAAAAATGGGCGCAAAATTCGTATCTCTGGCCGCAATCCAACCGGTCAGCACCACTCTCCCGTCAACAGCAAAATTGTTTATTCCATTTTAGCTACCAGTTTTAGGTGACATTTAATTAAAATGTTTAAATAACTTGACGTTTTACCTTTTCAAATGGTAAGGAACACAAATTATAGGAAAAACAGTTACGTAATATTCAAAAAAGAATTCCGTTATTTGTACAAAAAATAAACAAATTCAGCATGAATAATTTATTCAACATCATTCACATTGTTTTTAAGAACCCGAGTATTTTTATCCTGTTTATTGTTCGCAAATTATTATTAAAAGTAGTAATGCGCCTCGGCTTTCTGCCAAAAAGTCTGCCTAGCAACACTTCCAAATTAATTTGTCAAAAGAGCAGTTTACGCCTAAAGTTTGATTCGAGAACTCATTATGAATACAATTTAGGCTTCCTTCTCATCAAGCATCTGCATTTATATTCTTCGCTTCAGAAAATATTCAGTGTATTTACTGATACATTTCAGATATGAAAGGACTATAGTTATTAAGTAAATAAAGTCAGTAATCTTACGTTTGGTTCATATAACATTTAAGTCCTAGTTTTTCCCAATCTGTGGCTCTTAACCTTGGGGAACAACTGAATTGTTCTATTACACTAGATAGCTATACTTAGTTCTGCACATTTATGAAGCGTTAATCGTTCGGTACCGCCAGTTACAATTACAAACGAGCGTGGTTACAGAACGACAAGGGTGCTGTAATATCTTCGACAAGAATAATAAATGAACCGCGGACGAGGTTAATGGAAGGGATACACCTAAATGCCGTGCCGTTACACTTCTACCACCAGAATGTGGTAGGTACACCACTAGTAAAAGTCGTAAGTAAGTATACACTACGCGTGTGATTGTGTGTGTGCACTATAATAATTGTGAACAATTTTAAAACCACACTGGCAAATGTCATTCCGTATTCTCCTTAATGACGTCATCAGTTTCTGAATATTTTTATACACACCACTAGCAGTGTTAGTGTTATGCGACACAATAAGTTTTAACCGTACGTGAACTTAGATTTCTTAAAGTAAAAGAGAATTATATGAGTTATACAATAGGAACACTTTCATACAAAAACTTTAGTTTCTCTCTTTGTCAGGCTAGCATATAATACAGACATTATTATGTCATTCATCTACTCTGTGACATAGTACGACATCATTATATAATAATTAAAGTAAAATATTATAAAGTTTTATCACAAAAGGTTTACCTTTTGTAATAAGGATCAACGACAGAATCTAAACAAAACTACCCTCATTACAAAAGATTGGTTAAGGCTAATTTAAGTTTATGTTAAGAACAGATTTAAAATATACCCATCTCTTCACGAAAACGTACGGGACTATTATAAAACCAGGATTTTTCTCTTTGAGTTTACGTAAACTCTTAAACGATTAAGATAACGTTATCTTAATCGTTTTTGAGACTATCTTTGATAAAAAATATTTATTATTACCTACCTAAACTTCTACCTACCCACCGAATCATTAATTATTTCTATAATTATACAATCATTTTTGCGTCCGCACTGGGATGATTAATTTCAATGACTTCCTTAAATCGACCTTTCAGTTGGGTAAAAGCTTATTTATATTTTACGATTCGTTTATTTTTATATCGCACATTAAATTACCTATCCAAACCACCCGCGATTGTTGTTCTCTTATAACGTAAAATAGAGAGCTATTTTTATGTTTTTTATCGGTTTTCCTTTGTATAAAAAATTTACTACGTAAGAAGTTTTAGAAAATGTACAAATATATTTTGTTGAAATTGATTTACAAGTCATTTTTCGCAGAAATAAATAACTTGGTCATTTTTAGTTAGTGTTCTCCAGGCTAAATATCTTTTCTTTGTTGTTGTATTCTATTGTTATACTGACTGCTTTTATTTCTCAGTATTCATGTATTTTATTTCTTATCAAAAGGATGTAGCACTCGGATGTATACAAGAGTCATTATTTTGTTGAATCCACGAAAATTCTTATATTCTTAGAAAGCAGGATAACCGCCTACTTTCTTGGATTAAAATATTCTGCAATTACGTTTGTGCTACCTATACATTTTGTATAACTATTTGAATATGGTAGGTACTGTTCCAGAGAATCTCCTTTACTTCTAATTTTTGGAGGCAGCTGAGCTGCGTTGGTTATTCAAAATGGAGGTATTAATGGAATTGTAAACGTTTTTGCCTCGAAAGGACTCTTTAAACAGTAAATGGTTGCAGTTTGCCTTCGCCTGAGACGCCGCGACTCGACAGCGCCCCCAGCTAACAAACTCCACCATTAATATTTTTTCTTATTTCCGTTGCTCCAATTCCAGTGCTTCCTGTCATCTAAACTTTTAATTATTTTTTGGAATACTTACTTCGTAATTTTATCCACCACTTACCTACTTAACGTCTTTTGTTAGGTAAACATTTACTGGATTTCAGTTGTAAATAAACCTATATGGTTTCTGATTCAAACACTTTCCTGTCTTTCCGGGAAATGAATCACAACATCTTTCAAGATAATGATATTATTTTAAAGAAACAGTCTTGCCTATAGATTATCTTTTATATAAAAACAACACCACTTTACTACGTAAAACCTTACATAGCTTATTTCGAAGCAGAGGTACAAAACAAAATAGAATCGAAAGTTTTCACGACACAGAATAAAAACATATTCCGGGGATGGGCGATCCCCGACAATACATTATTTCTTTAGCATCGACCGTGTTGACTAATGTCCTCGCCCGTTGACCTTATATTTAGGCGGACCTTTGTCTTCAATATGTCGCCATTTATCTTAAGGTTTGGTTGGGATAGTGCCGATTGTAAAATTGATTGTTATTCGAGTTTCGACTTTGAAATAAAGGCAAAACATGAATTATTTTTAAATATCTCTATCAGTAGATAAGTTATGTAGGTGATAGGCATTATGTTTGACAGAAGTCTAGGATTTGTCAACCGCTTCTTCCTATAAATATGATATATTGTTATGGGCTACTATTATACTACTTTTTTAATTCTATTTTTTTTTAATATTACTTTTTAGTAAGACTTGTTAGCATTGAATAAAAAGATTAAGGCGTAGCACGTGCATAAAAAACTATGTGAGAGCTTTATAGGAGTGCCAACAATATCCACTATAAGAAAATGGTTTGTGGTCTCATATATAACTACCTACTTCAAAATGTTTTTTTTTTTCTTACTACTTAACATAAAACTCACAGTTTATTGTAATAGTATTACGTAAACTTTTTAACACTATGTGAAGACAGTGTAACACCGGTATGCGATAAAATTCGTAAAAATAAGTTGTTTGGTGAGTTTGAATATAATCTTCCTTAGCAATGATGCAGAATTCGTACCTTTAATCCATTTATTGATTTATAATGTAAAACAATAAAATATAAAACGATTAAATTTGTGTTTCCAGCAATCATACAAATAATAGATACTTATGCATTACATTTAAAATGAAAAGAAAAGTAAAGTTAGGAGACTAGAAAAAATTCAGTTTAGAGTGTTCAAAAAGACTATGTTGTACTTAATGCGCAGTTTGAATAAGGTGTGTCTATATGTTCCGAATTTCATAAAAAATATATCAATGGGATTGTCCTTTGCTGTTGACCTTTCATTATACAGCCTTGTCATACGTGTTAAAGGGGGCTGTAATGTGTGGTGCTTAAAGTAGATGTAGGAATAAGTTACCTTATTGTGATTTAGCCGTTGTCGCTACGGGGCAAAAGCTTCCATTTCTCACGGTTCAAGGCTATTTTGGGCCAATCCTTCCAGGAAAAGTCAAACTAATCCCGCCATCTCTGGCTAGGCCTGCCGCTACGCTTCGCTACTTTGTTTAGCCCACAGCTCATTCGCCGTGTCCAGTTCCACTTAAAGCTACAAACTTTTCGGCCTATTTCAGCGACCTGGGTTTTAGAGCGCATTACCCCTTCGCCAGTGATACGATAGATTATTATCACATTAATAATAATTGTCATAGAATATATCCTCATACAATGTTCCCACAATTCACCAAAGATAAGTTTCGCGGATCTCTAAAACAAGAGCCTGAATTGACCAGACCAGTACAATAAGAATGTAATCTATCCAGTTCCATTAGCCTTGTATTACGAAATAACACAAATTGTACAAAGAAAGAACAGATATGAATTATGGAAGATGCCTATTGTAATGACTAGACTAGGCATTTAAAGCCCAAGTGATTGGATAGCGTAATTGAAATAGGTCGAATAAAGGGAAAAGGGAACAGAAAGGAGCACGTAATACACACACAACAATACAAATTGTTACATACCTTCATTATTTTAATAATTTCTAGAGTTCCGTACCAATAAAGTAAAAAAGGGAACGCTATCTACGACTCCGTAAGTCTGTTTGTCCGTCTGATATAGCGGTATATTTGAAGTATTGATGCTATCGGTTTGAAATTTAGAATTGTTTTAAATATTGCTTACCAAAAATTATTAAAACACCTTTAAATATCTGCGGGAAAACGTTGGGTCAGCAGTGGGGGGACTTTGACTCTTATACTGCCAATGCCAACCCAACTATTCCTCTTTCGTTTTACAGGGTCAGTAACGCGCAGGAGATACCCGTGGTGTTGCAAGCGTCTATGGCTACGGCAACCGCTTACCATCAGGTGTGGCATCCTTTTGCAAAGAAATACCGTAAAATGCGTCGACATTTGCGGTACCTAGTTATTAGTTCAATTGGTGGTCTTAAAGTGAAAACGTTTAAATTACAAAGAAATATTTTTTCTCTGTTTGCTTGTAAAATAATAATCTAGCTTGTCCCCTGCCTGCAATAAATTTTCCAACATTCAATATTTGAAGTTCTTATAGAGCTTATTTTATTAGTATTTTTATAACAATCGCGTGTTTGTTTTATTTAATCATTCATGCTTCAGTGTTCAAATTATAACATAAAACAAAAAAAATAAAAAAAAATCTCATTCCCCAGGTTATTATTACACACACATACATAATTTATTTGAAGTATTATTTCACTATAAAGGAGACGCCTTCTATTCGTTGCGTGGAAACCCGAAATAGACTGACGGTTTACGTCATGAGGTTATTTCTTCAAGTTTCTATTGTTCCCTAATCTACCTAAAGGTTTTTTACCAGCCGAATACAAAATAAAATCGCAAAAATATGTCAGCAGCAATTAACAAAAAGATTTGCGATCTTCAACGAAATCCCTTAGCAATTAAAAAAAGCGATCATCAAAAATACTTCAAAGCCTAAACCCATTAACTTGACAAAAAATGTATAGAAAAACTGAATCGTGTCCGACTGACAGATGTTCCTAAATCACTCTGTAATACTCTCGATTATTCCAACAGAGTGGTTTGACAGATGGGCTCAGCGACGCGGCCGAATTTAAACAATCTTCTGCCCGATTTAATTCGCTCGTAATAAATCAAAGTCCATTATAATCAAGGTAATTAGTACACTACCTAAGGCCGTTTAATTCTTCCGCTTGAAAATTATTTAGATACTTTAGGATTGGGTAATGGTATGATTAATATGCTATTTCCTAATCATCAAACCCTGTCTCCTCCACTTCTAGGCACGGGGTTCCTCTCAGAATGATAGCATCAAGCTGATAGTTTAAGTGCATCAAACTGGACTAGTGCGGGTTGGCAGACGTTACACGACGCACGACGTCGAGAAATCATCTGTAGGTAGGTATATATTTAAAAATCAATTGCTGTTCATTAATCTCCTTAAAACTCACTAACGGCTTGACCAATTTAGATGATTATTTTTGTATGTTTTAGTAGCTCCCTTGATGGTTTAGATTTACAAATTGTAATCTGGTGGTGCTTTTTTTTTATGGAAGAGGGAGGCGAACGAGCAAGCGGGTCACCTGATGGTAAAAACTATTATTATTATTTTTGCTTGAATTGGGTTGCAGGATAACGTCTGCTACTAAGCCAGCTAGCCTCAGATATAAAAGGTAATAATCTAATTTTTCCTTCACCTATAATGAGTAATACTAGCGACCCGCCCCGGCTTCGCACGGGTACAATGTACAAACAACATTCATGTAAGAACTGTATTAAAATCCGTTGCTTAGTGTGACGTCCAGCAGTCGCATAGATGGGAGGATATTATATAATGAAACAACTCAGTGTATTTAATTGTATAGCTGCAGTCGCACGGCTGCTTGGTCTGGCTGACAGCTAGACTGTCATCCCCACCTAGTACGTCCGGCGGCCACAGCCACAACTAGGTTTTATTTATAATACGTCACACTTAGTTTAAAAGATCACAGCGTACAGAGGGACAGACAGCGGGAAGTAACTTTCTTTTATACTATGTATACCTAAAACAAACTTCACCGTTCAAGCTAAAGATAATTCCGTAAAAAGTAGTTTTATTTCAATGTATAATATTCGCGTAAATGTCAGAAATCAATAAAGATAATTAATTAAAAGTTACGCACATGATTTCAAAAAGTCAAAAAATTGCGTGCCTTTGGTTCAAACTCCAGCTAACAAGCGTGTCCTACATCCATCTTCTCCATAAAAAACTTCGATATGATTATGGAAGTAGGCAACAAACATTGCAAAATTATGAAATGGAAGCGCCACCCTCCATTACGGAGCCATATTTTGTCGCTTGTTCCGCGAACGAGACGCGACGGTGTTGCTATGCTACGTTATTACTGCATTGAAAATTAATTTTATTTATAATTACGTACCTACTTCAAAGTCGACAACAGTTAATAGAGTGTTTTACCTCATATATTAATATGGAGTACCGTAAAACGTAAACAAATTTGCATAGCACAAGTGCTTTATGATACGGAAATGAGTAATACACCCGATCCTCGCCCCCTCACCCCCTGCGACCGGGAAACCGTTTGAGTGCTAGGAAATTGAGTTGAGTCGAGTTACGTACGGTACCCAGTTGGGATGCAAATGTGTATGCGTGTAATGAACGCTTATGTATTCATACTTAGGAGTTGTCACGTTTGCTTGAGCACCCAGCTTTCTGTCACAACAGGCTGTCTGCGCGAAGCCCGGGCTTAGTCTGAAATTTAACAGCTCTGCTACTTTAAGTCTGAGCTCACGTTGAAGACAGAAAAACAAATGTTTCTCCTCCAACTTGTACTAAGAAAACTAACAAAAAAACACGATAATCCATTAGTGATCTTACGAGCCTTTTACCAACTATGTTGGAGCGGCTTACAGTCTAACCAGATGCGGCTGAATTTCAGTATTTTACACGAAGCGACTGCCATCAAACTTTCGCAACCCAATTTCTTGGCAATACCGATATCCTGAGGATAGACGAGTTATCAGGTTTTTTGTGATTCTAACTATCAGTAACGATTGTCATATGTGTTCGCATGACAACCGGGACCGATGGTTTTGCATGCCCCCCGAGGCACGTAGTGGTCTCTCGATATGTTTAGAATGGTCCCCCATCCATAGACAGACCGTAGCTACCGCAGCTTAGCCTTGCAGATTGGTTGAACAGCTTCGTTATAATTTAGCCACGAGCCCCTTCCATTAGTGATTGTATTTACCCATTAATGTAACCTAGCAATTTGTTTGCAAGTTCCTTCCAGTAACATATAAAAGTAAAGGTTGTTATAATAAAGGCACGTCTCAGTTTCTCATAAAAATCGAAATACCCAAAACGTTTGTTCCGTTGATCATAGTTCCATATTACCAGATAAACACAGGTCTACACTACCTCAACGATGGAGTATCAAGAGGGAATCCTGTCTTTTGTATTTGACACAAAATGTACCCCTATTACGTAGGCAAACCGTGACAATAACTACACAGATAACTGTCACTTTGGGAGTATTGTAGTCTATAACCGTCTTTATGTAACTCGTTGGTTTAGTAGGCGGTTATACTATTTAATTCTTAGTAGCAGTTCAAAGTTTTGATTTAAAAGGAAAAAACCATAGCTTAGTGATATATGCCATTATACAGCCAAGGTACGCACCTCTGACTTTTTGAAATCATACATGTGCATAATGATTATCACTTGCTTAAATGGTGAAGGAAAACAATGTGAGGAGACCTGTATACCTGAGAGATCTCTTATATTGGGCCAGCTTGGTCGACTACAGCCTAATCCCTTTCATTCTGAGAAGAGACCCGTGCCCATCAGTCAGACAGTATATGGATTGCTACCTATTATATTGGACCTAAAAAATCCCGAAACTGTGGTTTTACATCCTTAGTTAGGTTAGGTTAGGTTATTGGCCATTTATATGATCTACCTTCATACCTACCTATCCTTTCGGGGATACAGTCTTACTTTCAAGACTGTATCCCCGAAAGTATGGAGGAGTTTTACTATAATCGACGATAAATAGATTAATAACATTGTAAAAACTGCAAACACCGACTTATTTCAGACAATATCTTTAATTTTCCGGCAAAGGTTGAGCATGTTGGTGGAAATCCTAATTTCTTTACTTTCTTGCGAAACAAAGAAAGAACACTCGACACATAGAGATTACTTGAAGTGATGCTAATTCACTTTATCAATTTCACTTCAAAAGTTTAGGGAAATTTATTAACTTACTGTCTAAAACGTTTTCCATTTAACTCATTCCTTTTAAATTTAGTCTGATTAATGTTAAGAGACATTTTTTGTTCCTTCTGTTTTCGGGATCCTTTTCATTAATCAGATCTTTATTTGCATATTAAACTGCCACATTGGTCTAGTGGTCGCTAGAACGACTACTGATTGGGAAGTCTGGGTCCGATTCGCAGGACGAGCATCGCTATTGGGTCTTTTACGAATTCTCAGTAATAGCTTTGAGCTTAGATTTGCTTTACTCGCACCTTATTCGTTACAATGGCGAACTGGTGTATCAGCTAGTACCTAACTATCTACACACCTATATTTATTAGTCGCACGCATAAACTACTTAATTAAGAACCCGATTTTCATAGGTCACAGGTTACATTTCTCCTATCTCACTAATTTATTAAAAAAGTTTATATCCTGTTCGATCTCACCCACAACCAAAATACACACATTATCCGGTTTAAGTATGCTTACGTATATATGTTTTCGTTATATGCCTTTAAGTCCCCATGCGCTTCTTTTAAATATTCGATAACATAAACAAAATTGATAATATCTCTACCGACATAGACCTAATATCCGTAGCTAATGCTTCTACCTGCAGTATAGATCAATGCTCAACTCTGATCTCGCCACCTGGAAATTCTTTCAAAGTCATTGTACAAAACATAAGAAGTCTTAACTGTAACATGCCTGGGATGCTTGCTCTTTTGGCTCGATCTAATATTGACTGGGATTTAATCATATTAACAGAGTGTTGGTTACTTGGTGTGCATAATGCTCCTATATTAGATGGCTATGATTATTATTCAAATAAAAATAACAAAACGCAAAATGAAGGAGTCGTCGTTTTTATTAGGAAAGGCATAAACGCGTGTGTAGAGGAACCATCCATTGTGGACTGTAATAGTCTTTTAATAACAATCGAAAATCACACCATGGTTCTTGCAATCTATCGATCACCTAGTATTAGGAATGTCGATATTTTCTTAGAAAGCTTAAATAGTTTATTGCATGATGTTGCCTCAAAATATAAAGACTTTATATTAGCCGGTGATATAAATATCGACATCTCTGAGAACACTCTGGATACACGTAAACACAACTATTTAAATCTTATGGCTTCTCATGGGATGCTACCAGCGCACATATTTCCCACTCACTCAAAATCTTGTATCGACCATGTCATACTTAAGAGCAAATTTCCAGTTACATGCTTGATAGCTGAAACTACACTTACTGACCACTTCAGTGTTATTGTCTCTGTTGATAGGGCGCTTCCTGCTAAACAACAAGTGAAAACATTGACGCGAATAGATTATGCTTCTCTTGACTTGACTATCCCTAACATTGACTTTTCGCCTCTTTATTCAATAGCTGATGTGAATGATGCTACAACTACCTTTACTGACTCTCTTAATGTTGCTATTAAGGCATGCTCAATAACGTTAAAGGTAGCTCGAAGAAAGGTCATCCTAAAACCTTGGATAACTCCAGGTCTTTTGAAATGCATAAGGAATAGGGATATGTTACATCTCAAATCAAATAAATCACCAAGTAATTCGATTCTTAAACTAACCTATACACGGTACAGAAATTTTTGCAATGGATTATTATATAAACTGAAAACTGAATATGAAACCAATGAAATAGATAAGGCAGGTAATAATTCAAAAAAGCTATGGGAAGCTATAAAAACAATAACTTGTACAAAACGCTCAAACGTAGTTGCTTCTGAGCTAATATCTTCAAATAACCCTCAACAGTCGGTTGACACTATTAATGATTTCTTTGTTTATGTGGGAAAATCACTAGCGGAAAAACTATTACCCCAGCAACCTTTTTCCGACTATTCATTAGCATCCAAGATTGTTTCTCCTCATTCTTTTGTAATGCTTCCAACTGATGAAGACGAGATTAATAGCCTTATTCTTAACTTAAAACCTAGTTCTACTGCTGGACATGATAACATATCAGCTAATTTTATTTCCCACTATAGACCTTTTTTACTTTCGCCGCTGACATATATTTGTAATTTGGCATTCTCATCTGGTTCCTTTCCACAATCGTTTAAAGTATCACAAATCTTGCCTATTTACAAGTCTGGGGACAGGACCTGTGTCAATAACTACAGACCAATTTCAATATTGCCTACTCTGTCCAAAATCCTGGAGAAATTAATTAACAAAAGACTTGTAAAGTACTTAGAAAAAAACAAGCTTCTCTCTGATTCTCAATATGGTTTTCGAAGTGACAAATCTACTAGTGATGCAGTTCATGAAGTTACTGATTATGTTGTCAATAATATTGATAGCAGAAATAAGGTTCTGGGAATTTTCCTTGACCTTGCTAAGGCCTTTGACACGGTCTCTGTCCCCAGGCTGATAGACAAGCTTGAAAGAATGGGTATTAGGGGATTGCCTCTCAGGGTCATCACGGATTACCTTACTAACAGATTGCAATGTGTGCGAGTTGGCGAATGGTTAAGTGGCAGTCTTCCCATTACCTATGGAGTCCCCCAAGGTAGTGTCCTCGGTCCTACCTTGTTTTTGATATATATCAATGAGCTCTGTGACCTTGAACTCCAGAATGGGAAGATTGTTACTTTCGCGGATGACACTGTTCTGGTTTTCAGTGATAGAACATGGACTAAAACGTTCCAACGCGCTCAGTGTGCCTTTAATGCTGTAAATCAGTGGCTTAGATGTAATCTCCTAACGATCAATGTCGACAAAACAAAATTATTAAGATTCTCTCTTCATACTGTTCCACAAACAATCGATACAAACACTATTATTGCACACTCTCATTTATGCGATCGCTGTACACCTTGCAACTGTCCTTCGCTTGAACAAGCTTGCACCATCAAATACCTTGGCATCTTAATTGATAGCAGACTTAATTTCATTCCTCACATTGACCTTGTTTCTTCTAGAGTTCGAAAAATAATATACATCTTTAAGAAACTCAGACATATAGCTAAACCAAAGGTATTAAAAACTATTTATTTCGCACTCTGCCAGTCACTTTTGGTCTATTGTATTACATCTTGGGGCGGTGCGTGCAAAACCATAATACTGAAGCTTGAGCGTGCGCAAAGAGCGCTGCTTAAGGTTAGTAAATTTCTCCCCTTTTTTCATCCCACTACCCACCTTTACCAGGCCTGCGAGGTATTAACTGTAAGGCAGCTTTTCATACTTCACACAATCCTCAAAATGCATGGTCTTTTGAAGTTCGACACTTCAGTTGTTTCTCAGAAACGTAGGAAACATACGGTTTGTGTAACTAAAGCTTGCCACACTAAATTTGCTCAGAGATTCTTCACCTTCCTAGGAGGATATATGTACAATAAAATCAATAAAATCATTCATATGTATCCTTTCACTAAGCATAAATGTAAAAATACTGTCACCAAATGGCTCCTAAACCTGGATTATAATGACACTGAAAATATATTATATGTTCAAAACTAATTAACTACATACCCGGACATCTCACACACACATAACACACGTACGTACATACTACATCACAACTTAAAAACAAAATTTCCCGTCAAGCCCATAATTTATAATTTATCTTAAGCCCAATATTTAATGTTATTAAGTTTTTTAATTTTTTTTTTTTATTTCTTTTTCATTCACTGTATTCTTTATACCTATAGTCTTCAAGCCTTGTAATTCTTATTATTACCGGAAGAGCCCTGATTTCCGAGATACAGGTGTTTCAACCTAGTTTGGAAGTCAGGAGTCATAAAGTGTTAGCAGCCTAAGTTTATTGGATTTATTAATATTTAGCACATAAGATTAACTTGTATAAGGCTATAATGTTGTTAGTCCAAATAAACGTTATTATTATTATTATTATGTTATGTTACGCTCGTTGTCCTTTTATGGGAAACATCATTTATTATTTTTATACAGGCGATCTGTTTTGGGAGTTTGTACACTCGTAGTCACAACTCACCCTCATCTTCTTAGCCTTCTCACAATGAGGTTGGCCAGTCATACCAGATTCGTCTGAATATCAGTATTTACGCGAAGCGGCTGCCATCAGACCTCCGCATCCCAATTTCTGGGAAACAGCGACATCCTAAGCTTTCATCAGCTTTTTCGGGTTTCTGACTACCACTGACTATTGTCATAAGTGTTGGTATTTCAGCCAGGACCGACAGCTTAACGTACGATATGTTAAAATGTTTGTTAGACAAGAGAAGTTACCCATCCACAGACTGATCGCTGAGAGCGCAGCTTTACCAAGCAGATCGTTTGAGCGGTGTACTAATTACTTAACTACGAGCTCCCTAATGCCCATCAGGCCTCCAACATTCGTATTCACAATGAAATTTTTATGTAACTGTGATATGCAGGCACCGTCAAAGAAAACGAAGACTATTTTATATATACTTTATTGTACACCATAATAATAAATACAATTAATAATAATGGCAACACCAGACGTCAACAGTCTTGAAATATTTTAATTATTCAACTCCAGTAATACATTCATCCATAGTAATTTTAAATCTATTAATAAATACCACAATATTCAACGTAATAAAATTTAACTGGTTAAATATGAAGCGAAAACGAAAAATAAACAGTAATCAAAATCAAGCAAATCAGAGGACATGACGTTTTAAACGTCATGTTCATTCACCGACAAAAATAAAAGGAACATGTTGACGAGATCAAAAGCCAAACTCAGAAACGCACGCCCACCATCCCCAGATTCGTCGCTCAGCTCCGCCTCGCAACCACTGGAAACCGGACAACCTGGAACCCCGGAGGCTGCAGTTGCGTCGAGCTCGAGCGACGAATATTACTCTCCACCCACGTCGCCACCACCTGTACGTCGGCGTGGAGGTCGCCGGCCACTGGATTGCTTGGGACCACGAGGCCCACCGGCCTCTGGCAGTGTCCCCGCTCCCGGTGGAAGTGTGCAGCGCATGAGATGGACCAATTCAATTAATGAAAATGTCATGCGCGCATACTTTGGGGCTACTGAGGGAGGAACTAACCTGACCGCGTACCGTGGTCGGATGCTTTCTCTGTTTCAGGCACTTGAACCATCCGTCAACGTCTCGGCGCAACGACTATCGGATCAGGTGCGAGTCATACAACGAGATCATAGGTTGGATGACGTCGTGCTTGATAGACTACGTACTGACATGCAGAACAGTCATGTTGCCGCTACCCCGACTCAGGCCACGTTGCAGCCACAAGTAAATAATGTGGCGCCACCACAGCTCACCAATACCGTAGGGGAAGACGGCGATACGGCTCTATCTGTAGGTACCCAGTATAACGATAAATTGAGAAGTGCTTTGGAGAATGCGATTCGGGAGTATCGATTTACACCACAGGCGCTGAGACCTCGGCTACCACGCTTGCCCATGTGTAATAAAAACAGTGCGATGGTGTGTGCTCTGGATTCACTGCTGTCAAATTATTTTGATAGCAGTGAAGATATTAACGATACACACTCGATTCTGTACTGTGCTGCTGTTGCGGCATGTCGTGTAGCTAATGTTACATTTCCAAACACAGTCAAAGCTACACGACCAAGGTCCGCCGTACCAGCCTGGCAGTGTAGGATTGAGCGTCGTATCGGGGATGCCAGAGTACTCATCGGCAAACTAACTAGCTTCAAGGAGGGCAATACTCGCCCTAGAGTAATGCGATTTGTACGGCGAATATTCTCGGGGACTAATATTGCACCCCGAGATTACACGTATCACGTTATGGAGCGTATTGACTCCTTGAAGCAGAAAGTTTGCGCATGGGCTGGCCGTATCCGTCGGTATAAAAAGCGGGTGGATCGATTCAACCAGAATCGCATGTTCCGGAGTAATGAAAGGGGGGTATACAGAACTTGGGAACATCCAGACCAAGGTGAGGCTGACACGTGCCGGCCAGATAATGAAGTTGTCAATGCATTTTGGCGCAGTATTTGGTCGGCGCCTGTGGATCACATCGAGGGTGATTGGATGCGTGAGGTTCAGCTAGCATGTGAACCAATTGAAGAAATGGAGGACATCCATATAAGCACGCAAGACGTAACCAATGCAGTCAATCCCATGTCCAATTGGAAATCCCCAGGACCGGATGGACTGCACAATTATTGGATAAAGTGGTTACGCAGTTCACATGCTTGCTTGGCCTCACAATTCCAGTCATCTTTGGAGTCAGCATCATTGCCCACGTTCTTAACGACCGGTATTACCCACCTGCTCTATAAATCGGGAAGTGCGGCGGATCCGAAAAATTATAGACCGATCACGTGTTTGCCGACGGTCTATAAACTTCTTACATCCATTTTGAGGGCGAAAATTAATCAACATATTGAAAACAATAACATTATGTCTGCTTCTCAGAATGGATGTAGGAATGGGTCCCGTGGCACTAAAGAGCTACTTCTCATTGACATGGCCATTAATCAGCAAGTTCGCCGCTTTAGAAAGGATATGTCTACATGTTGGATTGATTACAAGAAGGCTTATGACTCGGTACCTCATACATGGCTTATGAGGGTGATGGAGTTGTATAAAATAAATACAACACTACGCACCTTCCTAATGTCATGTATGCGGCAATGGAGTACAGTCCTTCACTATCCAGGATGTCGACAAATCCAAGGTAGCGATGAACTGATTAGTATTGAGCGAGGTATATTTCAGGGCGATAGTCTGAGCCCGCTATGGTTTTGCTTAGCCTTGAACCCCCTGAGCACATTATTAGAGGGTTCAGGGCTGGGTTATAGGTTGAGAAGAGGTGATCAGGCAATATCCCACCTCCTTTACATGGATGACCTAAAGCTGTTTGCCCATAACCATTCCCATTTGATGGAACTACTAAAGTTAACTGTAGAATTTAGTGGCTCCATTAAAATGGAGTTTGGTGTGGACAAATGTGCCATCATGCATGTGAAGCGAGGGGAGATTGTGGAGTCCCCGGGAACCCAGCTCTCGGACACCATACACCTTCGATCCCTTTCCTCAACTGAAACTTATAAGTACTTGGGTATGTCGGAGGCATTGGGAATCAGTGAGGCTGACATAAAACAATCGTTGCGGGAACGCTTCTTCTGCCGCCTGAGAAAAGTTTTCAACAGTCTTTTGTCAGGCGCAAACAAGGTGCGTGCCTTCAACGGTTGGGTTATGCCAGTTTTAATATATTCTTTCGGCATAGTCAAGTGGACGCAGACTGAGCTTGACGCCCTGGATAGGAGAGTCCGCACACTGCTGACGTCATATCGTATGCATCACCCACGCTCGTCAGTGATGAGGTTGTACATCCCGCGGAAATGTGGGGGTCGCGGCTTTTTGAATGCTAAGACCCTCCACAACCGTGAGGTATGCAGCCTCAGAGATTATTTTCTCCATGCTGACGTGGGGATGCATCGAAATGTCGTCGCAGTGGATAAAGGACTTACCCCGCTTACCTTAGCTAAAGAGAACTGGCGCAAACCTCAAGTACTAAGCACTAATGATCGCATGGTGGTATGGCAGAGTAAGGAACTCCACGGGCGCTTTTTTCGGGCCTTACATGGGCCTGATGTTGATCTGTTAGCGTCCGTGGCCTGGTTACGCTTCGGTGACCTCTTCGGGGAGACCGAAGGATTTGTTTGTGCAATTATGGATGAAGTTATGATGACGAATAACTATCGGAAGTATATCGTGAAGGATAGCACAGTTGACATTTGTCGGGCATGCCACTGTCCTGGTGAATCTATCCGTCACATTATCTCTGGTTGTTCTCGTCTTGCTAACACAGAGTACTTGCACCGACACAATCTAGTGGCCAGGATTATCCATCAACAACTTGCCCTGAAATACAGCCTTGTGGACTCAGAGGTAGCGTACTACAGGTATGTGCCCGACCCAGTTCTCGAAAATGGCCATGTCACCTTATACTGGGATCGATCTATTATCACTGACAGGACTATTATGGCCAATAAGCCTGATGTAGTGGTGATAGATCGATCAGAACGTCGCGCAATGATTATTGATATCACCATCCCGCATGACGAGAATCTCGTGAAAGCTGAGAAAGATAAACAAAGTAAATATCTTGATTTGGCACGCGAGGTTGTCGACATGTGGGATGTGGATTCAGCAGTCATTGTGCCGATAGTCGTTTCAGCCAATGGACTAATAGCCAAGAGCCTCGACTTACATCTGAGGAGGCTTTCGTTAGGCGGCTGGGTCAAGGGTCTGATGCAGAAGGCGGTACTCCTGGACACGGCGCGCATCGTCAGGAGGTTCCTCTCGCTGGGGCCCTGACCACCGGTAGCTTGGATACTGTTCCCGATACCGATGGGCTACTATTTTTTATATTTTTAAATGTTTTACAATCTTTTTATACTATTTGTTAAATATTTAAAAATATCAATAATATGTATATATAGATGAATAAAGAGAATAATAATACAATTAAAGTAGGTACTTGATGCAATAAAAAAACATACAATGGGTGGCCTTATCGCTAATTGCAATTTCTTCCAGGCAACCTTAGGATGGACATAAATGAATGAACTTAAAACTGTGGGTTGACCACGGTGCACAACATCCCTACATATAGATAAATAATGACTATATATATATACTATTTAATAACTTTCCTTAAATATTCCCCAAAATGCGAAAGCAAAAACCAATCGTCCCATTAAATAACTATATCAATCAATTCCAATATTTGGCAATCACACCCGTTTTGGACCCAGCGGTCTATTGTCGTAAACATCATTAAATGCGATTCAAATAAGGAATAGGGCTACTGGACTCGGGGGAGCATTGAGCGTAAGAATAAATACGTGGAACCATCCATTATTCAACAGGTAAGGGATTATTGGAGGGTGTACATCGTAGATGGGTTTCGATAGCTCTTGTGTCCCTGCTGAGGACTGGCTGGATGCCAAGCTACGAACATGACGCAAAGAGCGCCGAGACGCTTTGCTCTTAGACATGCTTAAAGGTTGCATAATGAAATTGGAATTTACGTCCGGAACATGTTAAATATAAGGTAAAGGAAAAGTAAAATATAAGCGTAATATTAAAACATCAGTATAGAATACACATAACAGGAAATCTAATATAGTGTGATTACTTATGACCCCGTTTGAATATGTTGGGTGTAAAATATGATTACGTGCTAATAAAAATTATGGTAGCGGTAGGTTGGATAGCAGTGATCTCCTCAAAATAAATCCAAAGTTATCAAACCCACAACAACTTTTTTAATGATCTATATAAATAGAATAGAGTGGTCCTTTTTTCATAAATCATTACGTAGTAGAGTGGCTCATGGTCAAGTAGGTAATAGTAAATCATTAATTTCAGGCCTGCCTTATTAGCCTAGTAGTCGTAAGCGCACTAAGCTTGATCTTGGTCCTGAGTTCGATTTCCGGGTTAATCAAAGTATTGTCAGGTTTGTCTGTGCAGCAGCTCAGAGTTTGGAATTGTGCCCGGTTAATGGCAATAGGCACACGCCCATCCATCACCACCACCCACGGTTCGCCACTAAGTATATTATGTCCTATATAATAATAGGCTCTAAACTAATGTCCCAAAAATATTTATTTATATTTATTTTAGTGGCGAATTGTGGGTGTACGGTCACCAACGAAAGTCGCTGAACAATCACTACACTAAAACGTTTAATTAAATTCTTTTTAAGGTAAATCTTATAATCACTAACACTACATAGTATAAAACAAAGTCGCTTTCTCTGTCCCTATATATCCCTATGTATGCTTAAATCTTTAAAACTACGCAACGGATTTTTATGCGGTTTTTTTAATAAATAGAATGATTGAAGAGGAAGGTTTATATGTATAATACATGTATATTGCACCCGTGCGAAGCGAGGGCGGGTCGCTAGTTATCTTATATACAAAGTAGTCGTGCTTCCCTTTCCTTCTTCCCGTCAGTAAATTCTAGATAATAAAAAATGTTAAAGCATTTTAAAAATTGAATCATGTTTACCGAATTTCGTTGCTTACTGTACTTTGGTACACCTCTGCCGAACCGTAAGGGGAATACATGCGTGATGGTATGCCATGTCACTATATTTTATGTAGAATTATTGTTGACACAGTGTTCAGAATCCATAGTGGAAATTATAATAAGTAAGTTAAAAAAATAAATGCACTCACAGATCTATAACACTACATAGTATAAAACAAAGTCGCTTTCTCTGTCCCTATATATCCCTATGTATGCTTAAATCTTTAAAACTACGCAACGGATTTTTATGCGGTTTTTTTAATAAATAGAATGATTGAAGAGGAAGGTTTATATGTATAATACATGTATATTGCACCCGTGCGAAGCGAGGGCGGGTCGCTAGTTATCTTATATACAAAGTAGTCGTGCTTCCCTTTCCTTCTTCCCGTCAGTAAATTCTAGATAATAAAAAATGTTAAAGCATTTTAAAAATTGAATCATGTTTACCGAATTTCGTTGCTTACTGTACTTTGGTACACCTCTGCCGAACCGTAAGGGGAATACATGCGTGATGGTATGCCATGTCACTATATTTTATGTAGAATTATTGTTGACACAGTGTTCAGAATCCATAGTGGAAATTATAATAAGTAAGTTAAAAAAATAAATGCACTCACAGATCTATAAATACAGAACACATTATAACACAATAATAACCTCAGCTCAGCTGTACCTTACAGGTACAGCTGAGCTTGTCGCGAACAGCCGTAGAATATATTCTACCTAATGTTGGTTTTCGTATTATATAACAACCTAACATATTAGGTTGTTATATAATACGAACACCAACATTAGGTATTTATTATTGATCGATTAAAATAACAAACTTAGAATTTGCAAATAACAATCTTAACGCAAATGTTGGTCTAGACAAGGAGAATAGCTAAAGGTTATAATTATATTATAATAATAATAAACAGTGATAGCCTAGGGATAAGACCAAGCCAAAAGTCTCGAGTTCGAAACATCACGCACCTGTGACTTTTCGAAACCATGTGCGCATTAATAATAATTAATTATATAGGTAAGAATTAACACAACCCTACACGTACGTCTACTTCGCCTCAAGGTATTTCACCTAGAATAATTCAGATTACCATTAAGTACTGAAATAGATTACCTGCGATATACATATCGTGGTGGGTAGTTGTATGAATAATAATTTAGTTAGGTACAGATATAAATTCCCCTGAAGCGAACAATCGCTTTAGTTTCAATCTGAACAGTACATTAATATGTGTTCAGAATTGTATTTCGTAGAATAGAAGCCGCAAATAGGGACAGAGTTGTAACATTATATTTTCGATTGGTATTACCGATTTACATTCGCTTTCAGTCGGATAATAGGATACACTGTCTTATATTGTTGTTACCAGGTTTATGCTAAATGTTGTCGCTTTTTTTTATCTCTAGGTACGAGTGAAAGTATTTTTTTTTACACAGCACCATCCCAAACTAAGGAGAGCATGAACTATGGGTACTAAACAATGGATATAATACATATATTTTTTGTAAATTCATACTTATAAGAAACACCCAGTCAATCACAAATACTCATGCTTTACCCACACAAATATTTGTGTCCTGTGGGAATCGAACCCACGACCCCATGATCAGCAGTCTCGAACCACTAGACCACAGACGTCGTCAATAAACGAGACTTTTATGTTTCAAGATACTTAAGTAGAATAAAATAAATCAGCTGAATATTAAAACAATACAAAATTAAGTAATGCAATTACCACAATTAACTATTATTATTTTTTTCCCGTAAACCAAACTATATAGAGAGCGGCACAAATCATAATTGAAGATGTAATATAAATTATAATTTTCGTAATAGAATATTTTCTCGCCAAACACTTCAACGATATTGTATACGTTATTCCAATTAGCGGAGAGCTAGCCTGCAGCCTCAGCTGGCTAGTTTTCATCAGGTTTTCAAGAGTTAGAACTTCTCCGTTGGTAATGAAGCTGTTAAGAAACGTTCAAGTTTTGTCCAAGCCTCGTGCAGCTTCCCCTACTGTTCCACCCGACCAAGTAAGCGAGCGCACTCAACTTTGTTTGTGAACACTTCGTTGTTTCCCTATTGAAAACACGGAGCTATTGGTTCCGTTTATACGCAAAATACAAGCTTTATCAGCGTATCCAAACAATCAAACTGAATCCCCAATAACATACTCTATTTTGATAGCAAATATGTGGTAAAATCAGCATGATTATTTAAATAAGCTCATTACCTCGTTATTTGTTGTTTAAAACTCGACTATCTTTACTGCATTCATTTTAACGTTAAACTAATAATATAACGTTATTTCGATAAAAGCGTAGCGTAGCTTAATAAGCTTCATTACTTCACGATAAATACCAAGGTATTTATCTAATCCGTTTACCGTGTACCTATGTATTCTCTAAAATGCAGAAATTTCAACGATATAACATAATAACCGTTGTTATTTCGGCGTTATACCTATGCTATAGTAAAAGGAGTATTGCTGATTTACATGAAAATAATTACCATTTCAATTCTTATTCCTGTGGGAACCCAGAAATCTCCGATCGGAGCGACGTCATTACCACTTTTTCAACTTGAGCCAGACCGAGTTTACACAAGTCTATAAAATTTTATGCCACAATATCTGAGCTAACCATTGAAAACAAGTAAGTGCCGGACTCACGAATGTGGAAACGACCGCAGGCGACTTCTGCTGTTCAATTATTTAGTTCTGCCTACAAACTCTAGAACACTGTGTTATTTATTTATTAACATTTTAGAAAAAAAAACTTTGCTTTGACTCCTACAAATACGACGTCGAAAAAGCTGTTAATGTTATAATAATGAAAGATAATTAAATAAATTAAATTAAAAATATATTTGCTACTTTACATGATTATATAATACTTATAGACCTACTCATATCTCCGTGCTCCGTTAAAATTAATTGCCATCGTATTTCAAGGAACGAGAAAGAATCTTTGGCGTAACAAACGACTTGACTGTTCCTATCCGTCTTGTTGCCAGGAATAACAGGAGAATTCTTGATCCATAAGAAATAAACGGGAACGTTGAGCTCAAACAGTCGGTTTAAACTGGGTTTATAAATTGAGTTAAGACGTTCTTGAAGTAAAGAGAAATTATATTTGCTGGAACTTGCAAAGGAAATATTACAGTAAGTAGATATTTATAATTCCAACAACAATAATATTCTAGCTAGTAAATGTACTTAGGTAAGTGAGTTTTGTTAAAGATTCTAATTGATTCTAGAAAAGATAAAGAAAATTATATTAACACGTTTTTTTTAATTCATTCACTCATTATCTCATTGCTGATTACACCAATTAAAATCAAGATATAAATGCTAGACAGAAATATTATGTCAGTATAAGACTAAAACATAATTGATACATAATGTAACGTTAGTTTGCTTTGGCGTAACAAAAGGATCCTACAGCAAACTGAAAGCGTCCCAAACTCGAAGAAATTAACACAATTCATTACTAAAGCTTTAAATTCTATACAAGTTTGGAACTACTCTTGTTTTAGTCGCGAGTCGTGCAAAGTGGTGTGGGCCGCCCTTTTATTCTGGACACCAAGAGTTAAGTGCCATTTGTGAAGGAAACAGTGCCAACAAACCCGTAATAATTGAGTTCTTGACGCGCAGCAAAGGACTTTGGGGGTTAAAGGAAACTCACAAGCTTCCTGCGGCACTTTAGCATGAAAATTGCGGAGAATTAAATATGACACAAGATCAGCTTTAAAGTTAATCGGATTTATGTAAACGCAACAACAATTTGAATTCTTCAGACGGTCACATTTTTTTGCTAGAGCGTTTTGATTTTAACTCCCTCGAGATAACCTTCTTCTAGCGTAAATGAACAATAAGGGCAGAACCAGGTATGTTTTAAAGTTAATTATACACAGTGATCAATAACTCCCTGACATCCCAAACCAGTTTTGGAGACAACAGTAGCCCATCTCCTTGCCCAATGTTCAATTATCATCAAAATTGTTCCAGCCGTTTAGGTGTGAAAACGTAACAAACAAGCAATTAGATATATAATAGTTAATAGCGCAATTATAATCTTACTTTAATTTGATCGTCACGAACTCTAGTTTATCTATTTTAATGACATTAATGACATCTGCAAATAGGTAATGCGAGACCATTACCTACTTGCTCACGTCATTAATGTATATTATTATCGATAATTTAATTTATGATTCAACACGAACACTTCCCACACATATGTACCTAGTAGAAGATAAATATAGGTGTTTGCAATCCATTAATTTTAAACTTATTCAGCTACATCCGTCCGTTATAAAAGGGATTTAAAGCGGGAATGGAAATGAAATAAATCAACTCCTAATTAAATAACGACCCATGAAGATTGATCTGCGAAATTATAAGCAGCCCAGTAGCGCTAAAAAAGGCGGCTGTCGAAGAATGAATATCTAATTCAAATTACAAAATTGTTAAGGATCTACTACGAATTTAAATTCAAATTCTCAATGTGGTCTTTTCAGCCTCCCTGGTTTTGTGCTCAGAGAGTACGTGAAACTAAGGGTCCCGGTTCTTATAATACAGGTTCTTTAATACATAAGCAACGCTACGTGAGGTAACATTTCCGCAACCATACTTTACATGACCAGGGCAACGAATTCGTGTAAAACCTTTCGTGTAACATTCTATATTCAGCAACGAGTTGCAATCCCAACAGAGTTGAACGGTGACTGTCAGTGGTGGATGTAAATACATACCTTTAATAAGGTCGCTTTAGAGAGGTCATATTATGATTCTCTTTAGAAAACTAACGGAACTATTTATTTTTTTTATTGCCTGCGGTCTGCTTACTTGGTGCATCCGCTACTCGATAATGACCCTGGTAGATGTTTTATGTCGGATATAGTTATTAGTTGGGGGGAAGTTTCATAGGTTAATCGGACTTGGTGGCGAGGCACCGTATACCTCCAGCCAGGAGAACTAGATTCTAATCAGCAACAGTAGCTAAGGGCGTCCCTTAATGGGACTCGGTCCTCGGCTTAGGGCATTGCTGGACTACTAGGTATAACTAAGGACACCTGGATCATGGTTTAGCCCCAGTAGGTGCACGTACGGCAAGGCTTCGTCCCTTGATCGGCTCCAGTGATTGAAACGGACCCAATGCCTGTCATAGACATGGCGAATATCACGAATCCAAAGGTTTTTTTTAGGCGATTTTTATTCGATAGGAGTTCGACTAAAAACCATGCTCACACAACGCACTGAACCACGAAAATTTTCTTTACTATAAAAAGAAAAAGAGGTATATTTTTATTGCAAGGGTCCTAATACGATATTTTGCATAGAAACCTTTTTGGCCTTTATAGACCACCAGATGTGTAGTACTTGCTACCACCGTTCAGTAAAAAAGGTGCATTGATAATTGTGGGACAAAAATGCATACTGCCAACTGCCAGGCAAAAAAAGACATGATATTTTTTTATTTGCCAAGTTAAGTTGTGGTATAACAATTTTAAATTATTTTCCGCCATATATATATCCACGACCAAAGACAGCGTTTATTACATTTTTTAAATCTGAAATTTATATTCGCGTGGCTGTCCAATAAACAGGAACACTTTGAATATGGGAAATTACTTTATAATGATGTGAAAAATTTCATAAATGTAAAATGCATTGGCTATTTTGAACTAGCTTTGACTCTTATAACGAAAGTATACCGTGACGCGTGTATTCTCGGAAGGTGTGCTTAAATACACGCACAGTTCGCGGTTATTTAGTTCCCACGTAAAATGGGGCGAACCTATTGTCATTAAGGCGAAACATATCCGAAGTCCGAGTTGCTACACTTGCTACTGAAATTTAATAGAAGACCCATTAACACTGCTAGACCTGGGAATCGAACACAGGACCTCAAGCGTAAAAGTCGCTTTTACGACCACTATGCTACTATGAAAGTTAATAAAAGGCAATAAAATAATTTTACATATGTATTTATTACACTTTCTTTAACATAAAAGGTGTTCTGCGGATTTCATTAAGAAATGCTCAAAAAAATACTACTTTAGTGAATTTTTCACGTGCGATTCTATACAATAAAAAACCATTTAGTAATCATTTTATTAATTTAGTCAAAATAAAAAAATGAATGTCATCCCCGGTAGTATAGTATGTAGACGTAATTCAATTAATTTTAATGAAAGATTCGTTAGTTATAAGTTTGACGAAAACTGTGGAATATCTGGCACGCGATCATTACGGAGTCACTTTCAGATCTCGTTAAATTACGATGAAAGGGATGAAAGAGGTTTTGCTGTTCCACAACTTTGTTTTTTCATTATTTTGGTAGAGAAGGTACACAAGGCTTAATACCTAAAAACATACATAACATATCTACTATTTCACCTGTATTTCAGTATTTCACCGGTGTACTAATGCACATTCACAGTTCGCCGATATTGAGGTCTGGTGTGATAGGGGGCGAGTCTATTGCCATCAAACCAGGTAGGTACAAATCCAAACTCCGACCTGCTAATGAGAATTTCATAGGATAACACTTTTTTCGTCATGGGAATCGAACCCAGGACCTCTAATGCAGCGGTCGTGCTTCCGACCACTAGGCTAATGAGGCATTTACCTAAAAATATACTATACCTCTTTTTTATTGACTGGACCCAGTGTTTATAAGATAATCATCCCTCAAATGACATAAAAAATATTTACATGACAACACCGCCAAAACTTCGGGTAGTCAGAAGGATAAAAAAGTGACAAACATCTAACAAAAAGCTATCGATTTTCCCAGTATTTAGATTGCGGAAATGAGATGGCACTCGTAAGTAAAATACTCATTCAAAAGCAGTGATAGCCTAGTGGTATGACCATTGGCCTGGCAAGTGGTCCCGGTTTGAATGCAAGGCACATACCTCTGACTTTTCGAAATCATGTGCGTATTAATAATTCATTATCACTCGCTTAAACGGTAAAGGAAAACATCGTGAGGAAACCTGCATGCCTGAGAGATTTTCTCGAAAACGTGTGAAGTCTGCCAACCCGGATTAGGCCAGCGTGTTGGACTATAGCCTGATCCCTCTCATTCGGAGACCCGTGCCCAGCAGTGGGATAGTATATGTATATATAAATACTGTTTCAGTAGCATCTGATTAGACGTAAACCGATCCCAAAATAGTCGCAAGAAGAAATGGGCTGACATTACACACCCGCATAAACCATTTCGATGCAACCGAAACCAAAATACTACGTCCCAAAGTTGTTCAGTTAATTTAGGGACGTCACTAGTAACCAATGCAGTATTTGTGGTAGTGTGTCGGGACACTGGAGCACGGCCAAGTTGTCTGACCATGGCGTATACAGTTCACCTGCTTGTCTCTTCTCGCTCACACTAGTATGTTCGATGATACCAAATACCTAGTATGCACGAAACTAGTTAGTGTACTAGTTTCGTTCCAGGATTTGTTTATTTTGAACTTTAGCACTTTACTAGTGAGTAAAGTGCTAAAGTTCAAAATAAACAAATCCTGGAACATATTTAAAGTTTTAAAACTAAAACGAAAAGTTTTCTGCAAGCAAATGTTGTTATACATCCTTCATGTTATAAATGTATGTTTGCATTACATTATATAGCATTGTAGTGACTACCCACTACATATTTTCTAAGTTTTGTTAAAAGACTGATGTTTTTTTTATGTTGTTAAAAGAACTGTATGTTTATTCCTTATAAACTATCTACCTCTCTGTTTCCCTAAAGTGATAAAAAAATCAATGTAGCTAAAACAATGATCAATTTCCGATATTCATGATGTCTGTCCGTCACACCTAAAAAATGTTGACGAATTTTAGTATAAAAAATCCTTTTGTTTAAAAAAATCCATTGGGATACGAGTAAAACCGCGTATTAGTATCAGCTGATCGTGGATGATATGTTGACCCAAAAATGGGACAGTGCACTATTATACTAGTAACTAATAATAGAAACCGAATTCGTTGGCAAAACAGCTATGATAATGTATGCACCGCGCCGCGGACGTTCGACGGTGCATCCCGCGCGAGCACCACGCACTGTGCGTCCTCTTGCACCCGACCCTCCTATGTTTGTCATGTGTCGAGTAAACACCTCCCGACGACCGGCAAACTTGTAATGCGACAGCTGTGCCGGGCTGAATCTCATTGTTCCAATTCGCTACTTTTATTCCGGAAAATCTCATCTCGAAAATGCTACACCGGGGCGAGTACTGACTTTAAAATTTACTGGAAATCATTCGTTTGTCGTTGTCACATTTTAATTTAGGTATCTTCATTGGATATCATAACAAAGTTATTTGCTACGTTATTGTTCTTGCAGGAGTGTACGTGACGGTAGTAATAATATTAATTCTCGGGAATGCTGGTGCTGTATTTCGGAAGTTTGAAACTCTGAAGACGACTGTTAACATCGGTAAGTGGGTTTACGACTGAAATTACAACTTGTGCATATTTTGTAGCAGCGAAAGCGCACGTTTAACATTGCTCCAAAAAAAAGCAATAAAATAAGTTTTCGCTTGAAATATTATTCTCTTGTATTTTGTAATTTAGTCGGAACATCCAATATCTGATATGAGTCCGCCGATTTGAAGTGGATCAAAACCTCAACACACTGTGCACACTAAACTGTGCAGGTACAGGCGCCAGCGGGTTAAGCTATCCAAAACTGTCAAATTTCCCCAATTGAATATGAACCTTATAGTTTTGAATTAAAGTTGAAAATCATTCAAAGAAATTTGACAGATTGTGGTAGCTTGATGTGCTGGCCTCTATACCTATGTATTTCTAATCTGCACGTAGATAAAGTACAGGAGGGCCACCGGTGCGTTCATTAGAGATCTCGGAGCCGCCGTCGTCAGTGTACTATATATGGCCGTGTGTTTTTAGTCAGTAGGAGACCGATGTAACCCTATAACTGTCTTTCCTTCTAGGAGACATGAAGGACATCCATGATGATTTTGACACAGAAAAAAAGGTATATATTACTTATTAGTATTTTTTCCAGGTGCAATATTTCCCCCAAATACTGTGACCGAAGTGGCTTTTGCGTCAGCTCTAGCACGGGCTTCTATGGAGAGTGAGCACTATCATTATGTCATGAAAGTTGTATATGCTCCGTATGGTGACAGTTTTACAGCATCGAAAGCAGGTAAGAAATCAAGTAGGTAATTCAGTAAACAACAGGTCCTACTACTGGACCAGGGCAAACTTCTTATAATATTTATATGAACATAAACTGTAATAACTAAAGTAGTTTTATATCCTTTTATCTTAGAAAGAACTACTTATACTTTTTTATTAAATTATTGATCCAATGTATTTGTATAAGCAAACAGTTCTCTCTAACTTCAATAACTACAAATGGCAGGAGTATTTTGATATTCCTCGTAACAATTTCGTATTTGATACCGTTGATTTCGGATTAATTTTAACAATAACAATACCCGTTGAATAAACACACCGCAGTGTTTGATTTATTTTGCGTTCAGCAACGCTATACCCTAAGAGCGACACATCAAATGTTAATCCAATTCAAATTCATAGCATGTTTAATAGCATCAAATCAAATAGCATCAATTGATTTAATATTTATTTTGGTCAAATTGTCAGTCGTCGTAGGTTAGTATAGGGATTTATACAAGGAGGTTTTTATGTATCAGAAGAAAATGTATACATATTCACTGTTGTAGAATTGTTATCATCTGACAAAAGAATTATTATAGGTGTCTAAAAAAAATTATAAACACAACTTCAACAAAATCTTTACCGATTGTAAATCCTGACCTACCTTAATTTCGTTTATTTTGGAATAGTTCACAGGGTGCCTTTGTGTCACATAGAGCCGCTTAAGCTTTCACTAGGCGCGCCAAAACGGATGTTAGTAGTGGGGTTGAAACATAGAAATATATTTGTAAAAGTTGCGATTTTCGTAAAATATACGGCTTGCATACAAATTTTATTAAAAGTAGTATTTGTATGGTGTAAACCACAACACATACACTCCCATACTTTTCACTGATTGTCTTCTGCGAAACTACTATTTAATGACAAAGAGATAATTTTGTTTGACAAGAGGCTTTTCAATACATACCTACCACCTGAAAACGCTCTTTTTTATTTCAATAGGTACCTTTTTAACAGCGATCACGGAGTGCAGAACTTAGCGGTGTATGACTACCTACAGTACTTACGACGGTGATTTTCAGGTCTCATACAGTGGTCAGGCTTATTAGCAGCTCTGCAGTAGACCGCTACCGCTAAAGCATGGAGGATAAAATAATAAAAAAATATATATCAATATATATATTAATATAAAAATATGTATTTTCAACTATCCACCTTAAAAATGTACTCGTATAGTATAGCAAATAATTAATACGACATAACAATTACGTGTATTCTCAGCGTGTGAGTTGCTCTCTGCGGGCGTGATCGCAGTATTCGGGCCCACTGACCCGGTCTCCGCATCAGCAGTCGAGGCACATTGCCGAGCCGCCAGAGTGCCTCACATACAAGTACGTGCATACGAACATTTAGATTCTTTAACGAGTATGATAGTATATCACTTTAAGACGTAAAACGTGGAAGAGAAAGTTAGACTGAACTGAATCCTGCCTAAAAGCGATTTTTTCTTCCGCTTCTGTAAATCTGTATCTTTAGATCAAACTCGATAAGAAAGCTAAATATATCCATATCCCAAGGATATGAAATTCAATTATGATTTATATGTTTGTAAAACCAACTCTGTTCGTTTCACAAATTCATTGTCAGAGCACATTACTAATTGAAGTCATAAATAACAATGGCAGCAGTGAATTGTATCAAAACTTTATGTAACGGGGAAGCTGCCTACATTCCTGACCTGCACGTAATGGACCCTGCCGGTGACAAATTTGGACAACGTTCACATATCTGAATGATGGCGTGTTGATGAACCAATTTATTTTGTGCTCTGACAGTTTTTATGCTATAACTAGCGTAAGTAAACAATTATATGAAATACCCTCGTCTTTACTAAAGGTTCTATTTCGACTTGGATTATTTTATAAAGATTTTTTGGGATGGTAGGCGGCAGCAAAATATTATATCAAATTTCTGAAATAATGTGCCTACATACTTGTTCCGGTTTGAAATGTACCCAGTATAATGAATGAGAAAATTAAACTTAACATTAAATAAAAAGTATAAAAAAATTGCAGGCAGTGTGGCGACCACCACCAGTTCGGGGACTCCAGCAGCCAAGTCCACCTGGCATCAACTTATACCCTGAAGCCGTGGCTCTCTCCAAAGCTGTAGCTCTTTTCATCGCAGACAGTGACTGGAGGTCTTACACCCTATTGTACGATGACGATTTTGGTAAGTCTCTTGGACTGAAACCAGCTAGTTCTACTTTTTCGAAATTTAGCAATACGAATTCTTATTTTATCGATTACGAAAAATTTTTGTCCAATGTGGAGTGCTAACCCGAAGACATACTTAATATACCATTCCTTTAAAAGGTCTTATAAGGCTTCAGGAGATATTAAAACATGCTGATCCAGAAGTTAAATGGTTAGTAAGAAGACTAGTTCCAGGTGACGACAATAGACCCTTACTAAAATCTTTGAAAGGGACTGGTGAAACCAGAGTCATTCTTGACTGTCCAGCTGATAGAGTACTTGAATATCTACGACAAGCTAACGAAGTCAAATTTTTTGAGGACTATATGGTAAGTTCTCGAAAATAAAATAATTTCATATTCAGATCCTATAATTAACAGTGTAATGTATGTGAGGAATTAAACGCCGTCTTGCACAAAACTTATTTATTTCTCCAAAAATCTTACTCGTCCGTCTTTACAGAGTTAACGTCTTAGCTCAGTATCCGCCATATTCCTTTTCTTTCCTCCCTCTCGCTCGCACACACGCTCTCTCACTGACACTCTGTCTCGTTCATACTCATACCATAAATAAAGGAACACAATACTTAGGCTTAGGTTTCCACACATGACTCCAGGTGACCATCCATCTCTTTCATTCCCATATGTATCAGCTACTTTTCTCTAGTTTTAAAAACAGAACTAGACAGAGAAGTCTCTATGTTCTAATTTCAATTTTTGATTTCAAAGCGACATTATTTAATATTTTTTATTCTCTAGATCCAGTAATATAAGGTGAATCTGAATATAGTCAAAAATTTCCAATTTGCATTACATATACTTCAAATCCAACCTAACATCACAGTGAGTGCATGACCATAGCTAGTAAACGACGAGGTACACTAATGAACACTAAATAATCTTCTCTATTAAATGTAATCATGTTAATTAAATATTAATTTTCAGAGCTACGTGTTGATGTCATTGGACGCCCATACATTAGATTTAGAAGAATTACGATACGGATTATCCAATGTGACTTGTTTAAGGATATTTGACCACTCAGATTCTAGAACTAGATCTTATTTAGCAGATTGGAAATCAAGGGGCTCGACAGATGTCAAAATTCCACGACAAACTTATGAAATTACTGTAAGCCCCTATATACTATACCTATATACATTGCAACGATAGATTTGAAGGTATTTGGAAAACTGTAGTGACTAACTTTGCAGGTAGAAGCAGCACTTGCTAGTGATGCAGCCAGACTAATAACAGATGCTGTTGAAAGAGCTCCTGAGGAGTTTAAATTAGATGCGCAGGAACTAGCATGTGATTCTGAAGACCAATGGGAAGTCGGTGAAGATTTCACGAACCATTTGCTAACGGTAATTAAACGTTATCAACCCATATACTCTCCCACTGCTGGGCACGGATTTCCTCACAGAATGAGAGGGATTAGACTACATTCCACCACGCTGGCCTAATGTGGGTTGGCAGACTTTACACGCTTAAATTAATTTTCGCTGATTTAGCGAGTGATAATTCATTATTGAGTTGTGTTGCTTTCGATTCGAACTCGAAGCCTTTGACTTGCCAGTTCAATGGTCATATCACTAGGCTATTACTGCTTTTTTTAATAACAGCAATGTACTCAAAAATAATGCTTTATTGTGCTGATTTCTAATACTAACATTAGATAAAGATCCTCCAGTATCCAAGGTCTGCCCATGACCGTAGATGCTGTAAAGAATCGTTGCATTTCATAACATCAATATACCGCAAATATCCGCAAAATTAATTTCAATATCTTTATCAAATTAATCCATCAGATGCATTACAATTTCAGAACCCTATTGTCGGCATTTCAAACCAAATAAATCTAGACAACATAACAGGAGAACGTACGAATTTCAATGTGGAAATTATGGAATTATCGAATAGCGGATTTAACAGTATTGCCAAATGGAACCCTGAAAGTGGTTTTGAATATGTTCGATCTGCGGATGAAACATCTGATCGCTTGGCAGAAAAATGGCAAAACAAAACTTTCAAAGTGGTGTCACGCATCGGGGCACCATATTTGATCGATGTGATCGCAAAGGAAGGTGAAACGCTAACAGGAAACGATCGATATGAAGGTTATTCGAAAGATCTAATACACGAAATTTTAAAAGAAATACTACACTTGAATTATGAAATAGAAATTGTGCCTGGAAACGGCTACGGGTCATACAACAAAGACACAAAAAAATGGGATGGTCTTGTGGGACATCTTTTAGAAAGGGTTCGTGAGTAACATTACAATTCAATCTTAAATCTAATAAAGTAATATCTTTAGTGGTTTTTACCATTATTATTTCAGAAAGCTGATTTAGCCATTTGTGATTTGACAATAACATATGAACGACGTTCTTCTGTGGATTTTACTACACCTTTTATGAATTTGGGCATAAGTATTCTATATCTAAAGCCGACTCCTCCAGAACCGGAGCTGTTTTCATTTCTTAAACCATTCTCAGTTGATGTATGGATATATATGGCAGCGGCTTATTTAATGGTATCGTTATTACTTCATATTCTAGCAAGGTGTGCAACATAATTAATTAAAACGGCTCCTATTTCTCCGTAATTAATTTATATGAATATTATTCATTATTTAATTTCAGACTAGCACCAAACGATTGGGAAAATCCTCATCCTTGTGACAAATCGCCTGAGGAATTGGAGAATATTTGGCACATAAAAAATTCTTGCTGGCTCACTATGGGTTCAATTATGACACAAGGCTCTGATATTTTACCAAAGTAAGTAGATTAAACTTTAGTTTAATCTTTGTGACATGTATGTCACAAAGTGCACAATATTACGGGACGGGTATGTTAGATATTGTTCCTTATCACTTCGTCATCATGAGGTTTGAGCTTTTATTTCTTAAACAGTTGAAACCAACTAATAAAGCCTATACTATATTAACCCATTATTTGTTTCAATGCGAAATAATTAGGTTCATTTATTTTATTTACAACAGAGGCTATTCCACACGATGGGTTTGCGGCATGTGGTGGTTTTTTGCCCTTATCATGTGTTCCTCGTATACTGCAAACCTGGCTGCTTTTCTCACAAATGCTGCGATGGATGACTCTATCAAAAGTGCCGAAGACCTTGCTATGCAAACTAAAATTAAATATGGAACTTTGAAAGGTGGATCTACGTACTCGTTTTTTAAGGTTAAAGTTGTGATTGTCTAAGCTAACAATTATATTTTAAAGAAAGTATTTTTTCACAAATTAAAATAAAGAAATTGAAATTTATAATAATCAAATTGAAGAAAAAATATTATTTATAACCGATGACTCACGAAATAACTATGTAATTTTATTTAATCTGTCTTTCTATAAGTACCTAAGTAAAAACTCTCGCACAATAATTTTCTAAAAGTATTTTACGGAATTTGATAATATTCGTATTTACTGAATGTCAAAATATTGTGAACTGTGCTCCCACTCGTTCTCCTATCAGTTACCTCTTGGCCTTACTATAAATTACCGACTAATGCGTTTTTGTTTTCTAGCGCTCCAACGTTTCCATATATCAAAGAATGTACGGGGCTATGGAATCAGCTCGCCCTTCTGTTTTTGTTAAAAATAATGATGAAGGATTAGATAGGGTCTTGAAAGGGAAAAGGGATTATGCTTACTTCATGGAATCCACGGCCATTGAATATCAGTTGGAGAGACACTGTGAACTGATGCAAGTGGGTGGGCTACTTGACTCCAAAGGCTACGGAATAGCTATGCCATTTGGTAAGCTTTACCCTAGCGTTCAATTTCCTTTTTGCCGAAAAGGACAAGTCGAAAATTGAGCAATACCTATCCTATTCGTTTTCTACAAATAATTTATATGTTTATGACAATTTTAATCCCTTATATTAAATGATATAGATTCATCATATCGAACTGCAGTGGACAATGCGTTGTTAAAATTAGCTGAAAGTGGTAAACTGGTGGAGATTAAGAACCGCTGGTGGAAAGCGCCGAAAGAAGAAGCGTGTGTTGTAAGTTTACTGTATATTTTTCATTATACTATAAAATCAATACCGATCACTCTATGAAGATAAAAACCAGTTCTATGATCCCTAGTCTCCCTCCGAATACTCTATGCTATGTAGTATTACATCCTGTTCGCACAACGAAATTTCTGACCAACAACCCACTGTCGATATCTGTGCTCTAATCGTGGTAGATATTCCACTAGACCACAGATAGTTCGATACCCACAGAACACAAATATTTATGTGATGAACAACTATGTTTGTGTTTAATTTAAGAAAGTCACTTTAAAAACTCAAATTGCACAGTAGAAATAATACCCACTGAATGGTTTTTATATTAAAAAAGATAAAAGTTTAATTAGTAGTGATTCTTGGTAGTAATATGTGTACTTTATAGGCAGCAGATAGTTGGATTCCCACAGGACACAAATATTTATGTGCTGAACAAAATATGTTTGTGTTTATCTTTGTGTTTCCTAAGTATTATAAGTATATATTCACTTAAAATAAGTTATAAATTTATATCCACTATCTAGGACCCAGGACTAAGACTCTTCTTAATTTGAGACTAGATGGTGCTGTGTAAAACTGTCACAATTTTTTTTATTTAAGAAAGTCTGTCACTTTAAAAACTCAAATTTCACAGTAGAAATAATACCCATTGAATTTATTTTATATTAAAATAGATAAAATTATAAGTAGTAGTGATTCTTAGTAGTAATATATTGTGTACTTTATAGGCAGCAGAAGCGAGCGAGGAAGGCGCTGCTGGTGAATTAGGAGTAGAGAATGTGGGCGGTGTGTTCGTAGTATTGGGTACAGGATGCGGTATGGCCGCCGCAATGGGTATATTTGAATTCCTTTGGAACGTCAAAGATGTCGCCGTCGAACAGAAGGTATGAATTCCATTTCAAATAGCGTTCATATGGAAACCATAGCGACGACTTAGCATACGTCAACTGCTTTGACAAAACAGCCTTGTATTTTACCAAACGTCCATTATGGGGCATAATCTTACCTAATTACTTTCGCAGATGACTCAATCAGAAGCACTATGGGCGGAACTTGCGTTTGCACTTAGTTTTTGGGAAACCGAGAAGCCCGTGAAGCATTCACGTCCGTCCTCGACTGCTTCGGGGTCCAACAATACTTCAAGAGCATCTTCTGTACTTCGCTCTGCAGTGGATTTATTCCATCTTAATGACGTTTTTAAATAACAATGTGCTGATAGCGTTTGGTTTGAGATACGAATCAATACTAGAAGAGACTCGAAAGTAGACCTAAAATACTTAAAAAAAACACTTATTATTGTTAACAAACAAAAGTATTTTATTTTGTAAGCGCCAAAAAATAAGTAATCTACAAATCGATAAAAAAAAATCCCGGTCCTTTTTTAGAAAGGCGAATAATATAAGGTACTTGCTTTTTTTCCAGAAAAGTTGACAAATTAGTCTAATAGGAAAATCAACGGATTGTTACTAAAATTTAAACACTCATATTGTGATAGAATTTATATCAATTAAATCGCTGTTGATATTTTATCTTTTAATAAATCTCATCGAAGTTAATAAAAGACGAAGCAGCCCTCAGGACGGAGACAGCTCGAGACTGTGAGCGCTCACGCTCCGGGGAGGGACTTGCTGTGGAAGGCGGCGCAGAGCGGGGTGGTGCTGCCAGCCTATGCAACTCTCGAGGGTTTAAAGATGCATGCCATTCGCTCAACAATGCCTCACGGAACGTCACCTGCAAAATAATATATTTTTAAGTCTGCTGAAAGACTTGCTCAACTTCTAGATGATTATGATAGTAATGTAAGTGCATAGTCCTACGTGATTCCTAGTTTCGAAACTGCAGCCCTTCCTTACCAGTAAGCAATTTGTAAGAAATCAGCATGATTTCAAAGCCGTTTATTAAATTAACTTTTATCAGCCATAACAGAACTGAAATTAAGTGAACGATAGACGATAGCTTCTCCGGTAAGTATTTCATTTTATACAACTTTCGACATCCAAAAATATACCAGTAACACTAGTGATAGACTATGTCTGTTCAGTAAATAGCTGGTTGAATTACAGACTGCTGCAGATGCAAAGTAAATTCATAACAATACAGATTTATATATCAGTATGGGTCATTTAAGCAATCCATTTAAGCATAGAATCGAAAATTCGTAGCTAAGAGCAATTACAAATTTATCTTACATAAAATCTACAACGAACCAGAAAATGAGAGGACTGCTTATAACTGTAATACTGAAGTGTATTTTACCTTTTCTTTGACACTGATTTGTCGAGCATGGAACATGAAGTCTATAACTGCTACGAAAATGCCCAAAATACCCCCTGAACCGAGCACTAAAAATATACCACTAGTATTTTTCATCTGCAGCGAACCACTGTCATCCTCTTCTTTAGGAAGTTGCTGTGAAAAGATAAATAGACAATGTATTTCCCATTTCTGACATTCCATACTCTTGAAACAAAAGTAATTGCGCTGACAAGGGTTGCTATAAACGGTTCGAAACGTCGGGATTAATAATATCAATTTAATCCGATAAAATCCCTACAAAATAGTTTCATTATTGAAATATCTAATATTCGCGTAAATATCAGGTTCCATATTCGTATTAAAAAAAAACATAAGCTAACCTCGCAATGTCTATCGTTGTCCTCTTCTTCCCACCATTTCTTTTTTAATTTTTCAAGTTCATTTGATTCTTGCAGTGACAAAATTGCATTGTCAATTCGACCTTTTAATGGATTATCTGCAAACATTATAATAAGATTTTGTGTTATTTGCAATACATTTGTTTCTTTTAAGTATATCTCAAAAAATATAAATATTACAACTCACTCTTTGGCATAGCGATACCGTATTCTTTAGAATCCAATTTAGATCCCAGCATTTTTAATTCACAAATCCTCGTTATATAATATTCAATTGAGGTGGATTCCATAAAGAACGCGTAGTTTCCTTTACTTTTAAAAACACGATCTTTTCCTTCTTCATTACTGTATGTGAAAACCGTAGGCTTTGCAGTACTCATAGCGTCCCAAATTTTAGAATATACAGTATCATTAGAAGACTGTAAACGAAACGAGTGGTTAGAATCAAGGACTTATTAAGAAAATATAGAGAAGAAAACAAAGAAGAATGGCATGCTAATAAAATAATTTCAATTAGAGACATCATGCAGCACTTTCAAACATAAACATACTTCAAAAAACTTATATGTGGAGGCGTTGTACACAGCTCCGTAAGAAATCTTTTTCTGTTCTGGCAGTTCCTTGACATCATTGATAACGTTACTTCGACGGCTGTTACTAAGAAAAGTGGACATGTTGGCTGTATAGGAAGCAGTGACAATGAGAGCAAAGAACCACCACATGCCTGTTATCCAACGCGATCCTGCTGCTCTGTAGAATAAAATATGAATAAGTAATAACAAATTACAGTACAATGACAGTATATGTCTACATACCTAGGTAAAATATCACATCCCTGAGTCATGATAGCACCCATAGTTAGCCACATGCAATTGTAAAGACTCCATATATTTTCCAGGTTTTCCGGATTTTGATTACACGGGTGAGGGTTTACCCAGTCGTCTTGACACATTCTGAAAAATAATATTAGTTATATAAATATTTTTATTATGCATTCAATCACATGGAAACCGGTACTATAAGCCGTGAAAAAAAAGCTATCATTTACATCTGACTGGTCTCTACCTAATGAATATTAGATAAAGCTGACTGGTTATAAAACATTAAAATTAAAATAAATTACGTGGTTACTTTTAAAAAAGAAAATAATAAGAAAATAACAATACCAACCGTGCACAAAGAAGTAACACAAATGAAACAATCACATATGTAGTTGCCAAATATAACCAAACGTCCAAAGACAAGGGTTTAATAAAAGAAAATCTGTCCGGTGCTTCGGGATCCTCTTCTCTGAACAACAGACTAATACCCAGACTCATAAAAGGATTTGAAAAGTCCACCACCGCATTCCTTTCAGAGGTAATTGTCAAATCACATATACCTAACTGTGCCTTCTGCAAATAATAAATCTTTAGTATCCTCAATGTGATAGCCTAGTGGTATGACCATTGGACTGCCAAGTCGAAGGTCTCGAGTTCGAACCCAAGGCACGCACCTCTGACTTATCGAATTCATGTGCGTATTAATAATTAATTATCACTCGCTTAAACGGTGAAGGAAAACATCGCATAGCTTAGAGATTTTTCTCGACGGTTTGTCGAAGTCTTGAAGGTTATCGTGAAGTCTGCCAACCCGCACTAGGCCAGCTTGGTGGACTATAGCCTAATCCACCTCAATATAAGAGGAGATCAGTGCCCAGCAGTGGGACAGTATATGTGTTGATGATGATGATGATGATGATGATCCTCAATTTTCTTATTTGTTAGTAAAACTTTCGGAATTTTAAATGTACAGTCACCATCAGATATGTCGTAGCAAACAAAGTGACCAAATACTTCTGAACATAAGATTAATAATAAGAAAATAATGATAAGATATTCTGAACATGAGATTAAAATGTCAATAAGTTCTATACACTATAAGTGACCATTAATATCTGAACGTTCATTACTTCATTAATATCTGAGCAAATGCTTGTCAATAATCTCTATAAATATAACTAACCAAAAATATCTGAACACTTATAACGTCAAGTGTATACAATGTGTACAATTCACGCGTGGTGAACACGCTTGGTGTTCGGCACGCCGCCTACTAGGACCATTGTCCGGTCGGACGGTGGAATCCCCAATTCAACCGCCCTCAGGCCACATCACAGTCTAACTACCATTTTACCTGTATTCCTGAAAGGGTAGACAAAGTTATATCCACACACAATACAGCCACAGTTCACCAGTAACTTTTAGGTCCATAACAAGGAGCGAGGCTACTGCCACAAATTCAAACTCCGAGCTGCTACTGAGAACTGCATTAAAAATTCAAGAATCGGTCACAAGACCTCACACTCTGCAGCGCCACTTGGAACCACTAACTAGAACAATAGGCACTAGGTGACAGATTTACTGATAGATTGAGAAGGCATCTTAATTCTGTTCAACATTAATTAAAATATTAAAGTACTGAAACGAACTTATCTTACATGTTCTATTAATTCTCCAATAATTCCATTCCATTTCTTTGAACCCTTTAGCTGGTTACCATACTCATTCCCTGGTGCTATATAAAATTCATATTCCAGATTTGTTTTTCCTACTTTATTAATGTATTTAAATATAGCATCAATAAGATCAACACAGTAACCTCGGTACACCGTTCCATTGACAGTTTCTTCTTTATGAAAATATGGTTTTCCAATTCGGGTCACCACCTAAACGAAAAATTATATCAACGTAGCCATATTTTTTTAAACATACAATTTAGGCAGAGGTGTACTAGTGTACACTCACAGTTTGCCGGTATGTTAAGGTCCCATATAATAAGGGGCGAGCTAATTGCCATTAACCGAGCACAAATCCAAGCTCCGAACAGCGTAGAAGTTGCACTAAGGACCACTAGACTAGCGAGGCAGCAGCCATGTTTTTTTTATTATTTTTTTTAGTTTAATAATCGATCGTTACCCTTATCTTCGAATCTGCTTTTACAGCAAGCGATCTATCGGCTACATCCATCTTTGAAATCACATTTGTTTTGTAGTCCCACTCGCCTGAATACATAAATTGACTTTCCTTATTCAATTTTGAAAAGTGCAATTTAAAGTTTATCCTTTTTCCCTCCTCATCAAACTCAACGTGGCCCGTGAAACCTTTGGACTGCGTCTAGAAAAGGAGTGACGAAGTATATTAGTTTTTAAACAAGTCGCTTGACTATTTAAGCATGTCGGTTAATGGGTTATAGCATTTTTTTTTTTAATAAGAATTTGCCCACTAGGATTTTCTCCTGTATTGTGGGTGCGTTCACAAACACAAACTTTCACATGCACCAAACAACCAGACCTGGAACAACTACATCTAGGTCATACAAATAGTTGTTCCGTGTGGGGATCGAACCCACAACCCGTGGCCAATCGCTCAGCCGCTACGCCACACGTGTCGTCATTTTTTTTTAACTTTATTCTTTTTGAAAGAAATCTTAGTCTCAAACTGTTGATACCTTGCGTAAAGCTTCTCTTAGGTCATATCCTATAGGCCAAGCAGCCTCCTCATACTCAGATTTACTACTTTTTAGGCACAGGGCAGGGGGCTCCACCAAGTCACCCTCAGCTTTCATGCTTCTTATCGCTTTTTCCAAATGGCTTAATGCATCGGCTGCCAATGCTGTTTCGAGCTAAAATGGAAGAATGGTCAAAGTACAGACGCCAGCAAGTCAAGCTATCCAAAACTGTCAAATTTACCCAATTGAATATGAACCTTAATATTTTGAATTAAAGTTGAAAATCAATCAAAGAAATTTGACAGATTGTGGTAGCTTGATGTGCTGGCCTCTGTACTTAAAATATAATTATTCGACTAGAAACTTTTGTGTTTTCTTTACCGATAGATAAAAGGAAGGTATGCATTACTGAGCTGATGGACTTTATGAAGTGTAATGATGAGAATTCATATTTTTTGAAGCCACGCTTGTGGCTGTATTGACTGGAATAGATTATGCAGCGCGGCTTGTTTACGTTACCTACCTCATAAATCTTACCCTGGTAAAATTATTGACATCCAATAAGGGTATTATGATCAGTAAACTGCCACCACACCAGAATCAGGAACCATGATGTGGCTAAATCACCAGCTTGTACAAAAAATGAGCTTTAAAAAACATACCCCTAAAGCCTTGTCGTCTCCCATCCCTTTGTCTTTCCACTTCTCATCGTTGGGTACGGTCAAATGCAATGTAGACACGTTGGCCATGAGAGCGGGAATACTTTCAAAATCGATGCTATATGCATCTAAATTCGTCAATATAAAACTCTGGAATAAAAGGACTTTAAGTTGCAGCCGTCTTTGAATCAAACTGATAAAATATAAAACATAACGATCCGAAAACAATAAATTTATATTTACCTGTCAAGGAATAATTCGCAGACTAAATATTGTTGCGACCCTCTGAAGGGTTACGATTTTTTAGTAAATATCAGCACTGACAGTAACCCTACGCGTGTCGTACCAACTAATTTAATTAAAGCAGGTGTCAGCAAACGACAATTAATATTTTATCATTATACATACTTGATATTCTGTCGAGTTTTCAACTTCTAAAATCTCGTTCAGATATTTATGAATGTTAGTGACATTGCAGTCAATTATATGGTAGTTCATTCGTACCACTTTGAATATATACTTAAATGTTTCACGGTTGTCGCCTTGAGGATCTAATCGTTTAAAAAGAATCGGATCCGTGATACTTGGCCAAGAGTTTATGACTTCTTGAAGCCGTATAAAACCTGAAATAGGTAATAATTATAAGCGATATTGAGAACAATTATTATAAGCGGTCTATATTATGAACCGGGTGTGATCTGCTTGATGACGTCTGTGGTCTAGTGGTCCGCGTGTCGGACTGCTGATCGCGAGGTCGTGGGTTCGATTCCCACAGTACAAATATTTATGTGATGAACATTAAGTGTTTGTGTATGTATGGGTGTTTGTTATAATATATTTCAAAAAAATTAGTATGTAAGTAACATATCCATTGTCATAGTACAAGCTCTGCTTAGTTTTGGACTAGATGGTGTTGTGTGAAATTGTCCAGGAATATTTATTAATCTAAGTGATCGTACTATTTATGTTGTATTTTATGTATATATATATAAATGTTGCCGTACTATTTCCTTACAAAAACAATGCTGGAGCCAGCAGTATTGTTATTGGAGGTTTTGTGCTGGTTTCATGAGCTATTTCGGAAATCATACATAAAACTACCCCCATACGTGTTAGGCAGAGGCGTAGGTAGTTTCTTATGTACACACAGTTCGCTATAGGCGGCCAACCTATTTCCATTATCATATATTATAATACTATTTCATAGATAAACCCAATAACACTTTGCTTAACCTGGGAAACCAACCCTTTTTTTTTCAGAAAATTAAAACCTATTATTAAATTAATTGGGCCGAACACCAAGTATGACTTTTATATTCTGTGCAATCAACTTCTGTTGAAGCTACTCCGAAAGATTAGATAGAATTATGCTCGGTAATAGGCTTGCGTCTGATATTACAATGCTCGACATCGAAAACCATAAAAATGTTAATGTTGAATATTACCATTTTAATGATTTCCCTGCGAATATCTACAGTGTACTGTAGGTATTAGTAAAGAATACAGGTGTTTCTGTAATAAATGCAAATATTATAAATTCAAAGTTGCTAAAAGACGTAGGTACTACGAGAACGTGAAATATAAAAAAAAAACTAACTGCTGTCATCTTCATATAGGATTGTGAACTTGTCCCATCCCAAGTCTTTAATGAGCGTTGCGTAAGCCTTCGAGATTATTTCCGGCGGTGGATGATAAGCAAATGTATAGAAATCCTCAGTTTGAGTCGCAGTAGGCTCCCATCCCAAAGACAAATGGGTTATCTGAAATTAACATAAAATCATTGACAACAGTTAAGACACTTGAAATAATCACAAAACATTTAGTTGTATATTTCACTTTAAAAATACATATGTAATGAAATTAAAATAAAATAAATATTGGTACGGAAACCTTAGTGCGCGAGTCCGACTCGCACTTGGCCGGTTTTTTTTTATACTAAAATGGCAAAAAACTAAAACATATTTATATATTTAAAGACAGAATATTGTTATCAATGCGGCACCACCTTAGAATAATTCATCAGCATAAGCAGATCATGCCACATTTAAAATGTTCTAACTATTTGATTGGGCTGGCCCATTGCGCCAGGCTAGCCTTAATCATTTCTCCCTTTCCTATAGACATATTTTGAACGTTGTTTAGCAAAATGTGTTCAAGTTTTTGCGCCAACATGTTGTACCTACATGGTATGTCTTTAGGGTTCAACAAACGTACAATTATACACAGTAACTTACGTTTAATCTATTGCACAACAAACAAGTGGTGTCACAGATGCCGTAAGTCGGGCGAGCGTCTATTAAAGCCACGATCCCTTTGTTGTCTGAAGTAAATGGACACACTGCAAAACAGAAGTTTTATAGTACAGAGGCCAACACTTCAAGCTACCACAATCTGTCAAATTAAGTACTATGAATTTTCAACTTTAATACAATAAAATAAGGTTCATATAAAATTGGGAAAATTTGACAGTTTTGGATAGGTTGACCTGCTAGTCTCTACTATTCATTTAAAGCCAAAGAGTAACAGCAACATATTAGTTATAAATTAACCTATCTCTCTCTTTACGGTATGTGCTAAAAAGGTTAGCCAGTCAGCAGGCTTATAGCGAAAAAGAGTAAACAGCCTTCACGGAGACGTGCTCTTAGGACTTTTGAAAGTTGTCCCTCCAAGAAAATCGTTACTAGTGAAAAATTGCGATCATTTATATCATCACTGGTAAAGTCCCTTTTAATAATATATGCGGGTCTATAATTAGGAATGAAAGTCTTACATTTTAACATGCTAAAGGAGATTCCACAAACATTTCAAACCTTTGCTGCGATGATGACCAAACCTCCGATGGATTTTGTACTGAATCTTTCGAAGATTCAGAATACGAAGATCAGTGGAGTGGGATTCAACACAACGTTTACCTAAACATGTGTACCTATAACTAAACGAATTAGTGATTCTTATTTATGATGTTGCTAATAAGTACCAAGTTACTATCCCTGACTCCCTGAAAAGACAATAAAAAGTACTACAAAATAATGACAACAACTTACGTTCTAGAGAGGTGGAATAACTGTCGATAACTTTCGAATCCAAGGAACGACCGTGGTACGTCATCATCCTGTTCATTTCAATCATATTGTCAAATGCCTGCAAAGAGCTTGGCAATGTTTCCTGGTTGAAGAGGCCTCCTGAAAACATACACATCTCACTTGGTTTTGTTGTTACAAATTAGTTTTTTCTATGTTTATTTTTTCACATACCTATGGGGAAAGCAGCTGTGCGGAGTGCACAAGTATTTCGTACGTATACGATGGAAATAATAATGAAAAAAGCTTTGAGAGTGATCATAGTGGAATTGTGATGTTAGTTTATGAATACAATATGGTTGTTTGGGCGGGCATGCGGTGCGCCAGCCGCTTCCTCGCCGTCTGAAGTATTTTTGGAAAGCAGTTTTAGGTCACGTCGCGTGCGCCGTCACGCGTCGCCGTAGCGCCGCCGTCGCCCCTCCCGCGCCACGGCTAAACACGTCCCTTTAGCGATTCAGGAATATAATTCACACCAATTCAAAGGAAATCGTTTAGTGATGAATCAATGACTAAATCTGAAAACATAAGTAAACATGACTGTAAAACGAATAAAACATATTAAACATTAAATTACCATAGCTTCATGTAGTTGCGACTACCTAAAATTCTGTCTGGAACCAGTGATAAACTTTTATGCTCCTCCATTTTTTCATAACTCTGAAACAAGTTAATTATATTTGAGTGAACGGCTACCCAGACGTTCGTTTACCAAGCGGTGCGCCCACAAGTTATAGTGAAATGGTTTTTTAAAGTAGACTAAGTTTTACGACATGGGCTGGTATTTACTACTATTTCTTCTGTGTATACAAAAATGTACTCCGCAAATTGTGTATACGGAGACAACGGAAATTTCTTATCAAATAGGTAAGTATTTTGTGAGACAAGGAACTATATTTTTATATACTTATAGTTTAGTGTAACCCATTGCATGCTGGAGGTTCTAAAATATCACTGTTTATTTAACTATATTGTTTTATGGTGTTGTAGTCTTTGATTATAATCTTCATGATATTTTGTATGCTAGAATAGGTCATTTCTATGTTCGTAGCGGGTATATTCGAGAGGGAAGCTTTCACTCAGATGTCGGCTTTCAACGATAGTTTGAACCATGTGCATCTTGGCTCGGTTCGGATAAAACCGGTCACCATGCAGCCACTCAGGACCGACAGCTACTCTGTTTGGAGAGAACGTGAGTACTCGACATTTTCTACGTTGTGAGCACAGTATATTCCTTTACACTATTAAACCGATGAAAGTGTTCCTGTTTTAAGGTGCAGGAATAGAGCTACATAATTTTGCTTTATATATTTTTATAAATATAAAAACATGAGCAAAATAAACATGTTTGGTTTTAGCTACATAGACAAATATTTCAAAATTGGCATTAAGGGTATGGTAGAAACATAAGCTAAAGAGCTCATGTTAAGCTAAAGAACTTTTGGCCCTGTTAATGGGTCATGAGAAGTCATAACCCATTCTTCTACTACTACTACTTCTACTTCCACACAATGGATAGCCCTCCGACTACCCACTAGATAGCCGGATGGCTAGGATGGATCTAGGATTGGTTTGCCTAGGCTCTGGCCTCTGCGATCATAAAAAGAGAATGACACTGTCATCCAGTGTCGTGTGTGTCTATCGTGTTGTGTTAGTCGTTAAAAGTCCAACATAGGATTACCTCCAGAAAAACAATCAAATTGGTAAATAACATGTTGTGTGGATAGCAAACATAATTCCATTGGTTTTATTTGCACGGTATCTACTGACATTCTACTTGTTACAATTCTAGTGTGTTCAAACAATGCAATAAAACCAGTAGCTGTATTTGGTCCGCAAAATGCAATATCAGACGGTGCTACTCGAGACCAGTGCGCCATTGCAAACATACCACACATTCAAGCCACTTGGCAACCTCTGGACCCCGACTTGGAACTAAATGAGGAAGAAGAGGCAAATCCAAATGGCGAACAAGAACAGGACGAGGAACCAACGTTCAAAAAGATTTCAATAAACTTTTATCCGGACTCCGAGGAAATTGCGCTGGCTTACGGAAAACTTCTCAAGTATTACAAATGGGAAGGATTCGCAGTTCTCTACGAGGATACTTTTGGTATGTTTGGCTATGATTTTTTACTAAAACAAACAAAACCTATTCCTATCAGAAAAAAAAGGTACTTTTAAATCTTTTCAATTTCTGTCTGAATCCTAGTAATCAACTATAAACACATTAACTTTTAGTTACACATCGTAAATAATTAAGTGGACTGTTCATGATGTTTCTTTGTTTTAGGTTTATTAAGAGTGCAAAAAATTCTAGCTGAAGTTTCAGCCCATTCACAAGTCGTTGTGTATAAACTGGACCCAGATGGTGACAACCGTCAGGTAAATTATTTAATCACATCAATGAAAACTATTTGTCATACTTCTGAATTAACTTGAAGTGTGCCATAGTGAATTGCGTTAAGTGGTTCAATGAAAACTTTTCTAAATGATTAGGTAGCTGACTTTTCAAATTTAAACTTCGATCAGAAATGTTGATTAATTCTGGGCAATTTCAGATCTTCAAAACATTAAAAGATTACCAAATAAGCCGCTTCCTAATAGACTGCAATGCTGATCGAATTCTACAATACATAGGAGAAGCAAATAATGCGAAGTTGGCTACAGAATATCAGGTGTGTATCAATAATATGATTTGTTTACACGCAAATGAAAAGTAATTAAAGTATTAGTAAAGCGCCTCATTACATTAGTCGTAAATATAAGGAATTCCCAGTAGCAGCTGAAGTTTGGATTTGTGCCCTGTTAATGGCAATACACCTGCCTAACCCATCTATATACAGGCGAACGTACGCACGTATGTAAATCGTTATATAAAAACCTATAATACCTATAATCTCTTTTTAGCACTTCATCTTAGTCTCAATAGACACATCAGTCGTAGCTGAAGATTTGTTGAAAATGCCATCAAATTATACATGGCTCAGTATTACTGAATACGATAAAATCAAAGACGCACAACATTACTTGGCTACAAGAGTAGGCAATTGGAATTCTACACAAGATTCACCAACTGTCGTACAATTTAAAGTGAGTAACTTAGATGTCTCTAGCATAGAGTTAAAATTTGATTGATTAATGCCTCTTCTGTGCGTATTAATAATTAATTAACACTCGCTTAAAAGGGTGAAGGGAAACATCGTGAGGAAACCTGCATACATTAGAGATTTTTCTCGACGGTTTGTGAAGTCTGCCAACCCGCACTAGGCCAGCGTGGTGGACTATAGCCTAATCCCTCTCTCAATATGAGAGGAGACCCGTGCCCAGCAGTCGGACAGTATATGGGATGATGATGAATGCCTCTTCGTGAAATGAACGGACTATAATATGCACTATCAAAAGAAATAGTGATAATTATATATGACGAGTCATAGGACTCCTTATGTACTCCTTATGTAGTCCTTATGTACTCCTTATGTACTCCTTATGTACTCCTTATGTACTCCTTATGTACTCCTTATGTACTCCTTATGTACTCCTTATGTACTCCTTATGTACTCCTTATGTACTCCTTATGTACTCCTTATGTACTCCTTATGTACTCCTTATGTACTCCTTATGTACTCCTTATGTACTCCTTATGTACTCCTTATGTACTCCTTATGTACTCCTTATGTACTCCTTATGTACTCCTTATGTACTCCTTATGTACTCCTTATGTACTCCTTATGTACTCCTTATGTACTCCTTATGTACTCCTTATGTACTCCTTATGTACTCCTTATGTACTCCTTATGTACTCCTTATGTACTCCTTATGTACTCCTTATGTACTCCTTATGTACTCCTTATGTACTCCTTATGTACTCCTTATGTACTCCTTATGTACTCCTTATGTACTCCTTATGTACTCCTTATGTACTCCTTATGTACTCCTTATGTACTCCTTATGTACTCCTTATGTAGTCTTTATGTACTCCTTATGTACTCCTTATGTACTCCTTATGTAGTCCTTATGTAGTCCTCATGTAGTCCTTATGTAGTCCTTATGTAGTCCTTATGTAGTCCTTATGTAGTCCTTATGTAGTCCTTATGTAGTCCTTATGTAGTCCTTATGTAGTCCTTATGTAGTCCTTATGTAGTCCTTATGTAGTCCTTATGTAGTCCTTATGTAGTCCTTATGTAGTCCTTATGTAGTCCTTATGTAGTCCTTATGTACTCCTTATGTACTCCTTATGTAGTCCTTATGTACTCCTTATGTAGTCCTTATGTACTCCTTATGTAGTCCTTATGTACTCCTTATGTAGTCCTTATGTACTCCTTATGTAGTCCTTATGTACTCCTTGTGTAGTCCTTATGTACTCCTTGTGTAGTCCTTATGTACTCCTTGTGTAGTCCTTATGTACTCCTTGTGTAGTCCTTATGTACTCCTTGTGTACTCCTTATGTACTCCTTGTGTACTCCTTATGTACTCCTTGTGTACTCCTTATGTACTCCTTGTGTACTCCTTATGTACTCCTTGTGTACTCCTTATGTACTCCTTGTGTACTCCTTATGTACTCCTTGTGTACTCCTTATGTACTCATTGTGTACTCCTTATGTACTCCTTGTGTACTCCTTATGTACTCCTTATGTACTCCTTATGTACTCCTTATGTACTCCTTATGTACTCCTTATGTACTCGTTATGTACTCCTTATGTACTCCTTATGTACTCCTTATGTACTCCTTATGTACTCCTTATGTAGTCCTTATGTACTCCTTATGTACTCCTTATGTAGTCCTTATGTACTCCTTATGTAGTCCTTATGTACTCCTTATGTAGTCCTTATGTACTCCTTATGTAGTCCTTATGTACTCCTTATGTAGTCCTTATGTACTCCTTATGTACTCCTTGTGTACTCCTTATGTACTCCTTGTGTACTCCTTATGTACTCCTTGTGTACTCCTTATGTACTCCTTGTGTACTCCTTATGTACTCCTTGTGTACTCCTTATGTACTCCTTGTGTACTCCTTATGTACTCCTTGTGTACTCCTTATGTACTCCTTATGTACTCCTTATGTACTCCTAGAACGAGAACTAGATCCGATTCCAGAACTCACTAGTTCTGGAATCAGATCTAGTGAGGTCGACTATAGCCTAACCTCTTTCGTCATTAGAGGAGTTCCCAATAGTTGGTCAGTATGTGTCCTCCTCCTCCCTTTTACATTCATCCATATTTTGCGCCAATATTATCCAGGTTTTTCCAACACACTTCACTACATCATCTACACACCTGGCCATCGGTCTACCTATTCTCTGCGCCATTACATCAGGAATCTACTCCACCTGCCATCATCGTTGTGTTCATGATGATGTTGATGTTGTCAATTTTTATATTGTTCTAATTATTTTAAAACAGCTCGAATCATTGATAACGGATGACGTCGCTAATCACTTGGTAAAGGCTCTAAAGGAACTGACGGATTTGGAGCACCCAACTGTTTTCAATTGTGATAGTGAGGAAGAACCCTGGGCGCATGGAGCTGCATTCCAGCAAGCTATATTAAAGGTAACTTAGTGCAGGTTTTTATCATATCATCATTCAGTAATGCAAACATTCACAAGCTTGTCTTTATTTTAAAACCTTATATTATTTGGCCAACATTCAATAAACTTCACGCTTTCTACAAATTACGCAATAAAGTAAATATTTGTACAAGAACGCTAAGTGAAACGCCAGCATTACTGGTAGCACTTTACCATTGGCGCCTAAATAGGATAAATGGGCTATTGCAAAATTATTTTACTATTTCCACGAGAAATAAAAAGAAGTTGCTTGAGTATAAAGGACATAGATTGTTACTGGAAATATGCTAAGAAAGTAACTTTTACTTTCAATGTATTATTATAGAAAGAAAGAATACTTTATTTGTACTCGTACATAAATCAGAGCACATACACACATTTTCACAGCAAACCTGTACGAGGCCAAAAAGGCACTTTTTGTTTCACTATATCCCAGCAAAATGCTGCGACATTAAAAAAAATAACAATGTTACAGCGCTGGTATTCTGATAGGACCGTAATTATACTAAAACTTAACAACTACAATATCAAATGTTGTACTTCAATTAGACTATTATTAGAAACAGTTATTATGAATTGAAAAAACTAGTACCTAAGTACTTAGCGCGGTTCCAAATAGAGTACTAATTCAAATCTTTATTGCGTTCATAATAATTATATGTGCTTATATTGTTCCAAAAAAAATCGTGTCAATATGCTGTGTAATTTTATATAATGTAATATGACTTCTTACAAATATGTTGTGGTAAATTGTGTGTACTTCGTCCTGTCTTTGACAAACTCTTGTGGGTTGTAGTTTAGCAATTTTCTTTATATATTTATTTTATTTTAAAATTTTATTTCCCGGTGTATTTTATTCTTAACTTTATACATTATTATTATTTTATTTTTACAAGGAAAAGAGAATCGAATTATTCGGAAAAACCTATTATAAAGGCATTTTTAGTCATAAAAGCAGTTTAATTGAACTATCACGAAAAAATGTCTCTTCCTGTAGCTCATTAAATCAATAAAATTAATGACTACTTAAAATATAAAGTATGTATTATTACTAAATATTAGTAAGTGACTTTATGGTCTCACGGACAAGACCTTACCCCCTAATGGGTGCCAGTGATTACACAGTACACAGCTTGTCAGTGTCTTGGCGAATGTAATAAGGATCCCATGCCCCTAATGTATGGCAAGGGAAGGGAAGTGCGGTTTTAAGGTGGAGAAAATAATAAATAACATTGTATTTTCAGATTAAGACCCACGGCGTAACTGGAAATATACAATTCAACGAAAAAGGTCGAAGAACCAATTATGTACTGTATGTGAATGAAATACATGTAAGAAGAAGACAAACGATAGGCAGATGGGAGTCCAACAATGGCACGGCTATCAGTGAAACGAGGCAGTATACAGAGAGTGTTAACAGTCCGCTATCTAGTAAAGAATTTATTGTAAGTAGTTTTCTCATCATCATCATCAGTCCATATTCGTCCATAGCTGGCCTCTTCTAGTGGACGCCACATTGCCCGATATTCACCTTCCCCCATCCAGTTACTGCCCCAGTCGTCACTCCACTTGGCCTGCGGGCGTAGCAACACTACGCTTACCAATACGCAGTCTCCACTCAAGAACTCGTTTGCTCCAGCATTTGTTAGTTTTCTGCGAGATTTCACCGGCGCATTACCACTTCAGCTTGCTAATCGTTTGAGCTATGTCTGCAACTTTGGTTTTCTTAAGTAGTCTTCATTCATCATTATACCCCACAACATTATACAACATTACTTAGCGTCTCTCGTGGAAGCATCCTGAAATACATTTGGACCCGTTTTAAATATAACACCACATAATATAGTCTACATTACGCAGTGCTGTACAATAGGGTTGTCGCCACGGGAAACTGAAAATCGGCGAACGGACGAAGAGTCGGACTACGGACTCGCTTACGGATAATATAATCGCATTCGTACATGACGATTACAAAATGTATGACGTCCCGGCCTAGAGCACAGTATACAGATCCACGCGGGCAAAGCCGCGGTGTCAATACTAGTAAATTTTATTTTATTAAGATGTTGCATGTAACATCAGCCTATCAAACTCAATTAGGATTGTGGACGTGCCCACCGTGTCCACAACGGTAGATCCCCGCTTGGTACCTAAAAAATTATAAATCAAATATTTTACAGATAATATCCCGTAAAGCTAAACCCTATTTCGCTGACAAAGAAGAATGTGAAGAAGAAGCTTGCGGAAAGGACGATCAAAAATTTGAAGGGTTTTCCGTGGACCTAGTAGACAACATATTTCGCATATTGAGAGCAGAAAAGTTTAATTACACTTATAAATTCATTCACGATGAAGACATGAGTTATGGGAAAATTGATCCAACAACAAAGAAATGGACTGGTCTCATCGGATATTTGCTGGACAAAGTAAGTCAAAAATACCATTGTAGATGAAGAAAACTAATAATATCTTACTGTCAAAGCCAATCTTTCTCTGTTTAATGGTTATACTGGATTCATTATTATTATATTATATAATACATCAAACACTATGAGTCTACTCATGAACTATTCAGAAAATAATTGTAAACCTAGAATAACGCTGAAAACATATTTTTTTAAAGGAGTTTCTAAAGAGTTTCTTATCAGTTCCCACTTTTTGAAACCGTGCATCTAGTTTTGACTTTTCAAAATCGCTATTTTAACTAAAATATTTTAAAGTCTTATTGAAACATAATATTTGACTTCGAATAACACAGTTTAGTAAGACAGTAAAGATCAATATCATCATCAACCCATATACTGTCCCACTGCTGCGAACAGGTTTCCTCTCAGGATGAGAGGGATTAGGCTATAGTCCACCAAGCTGGCCTAATGAGGGTTGGCAGACTTCACATTCCGTCGAGAAAATCTCTCAGGCATGCAGGTTTCCTCACGATGTTTTCCTTCACCGTTTAAGCGAGTGATAATTAATAATTATAAATACACACATCATTTCGAAAAGTCAGATGTCAGTGGATTCGAACTCGCGACCTTTGAGTTGCCAGTCCAATGGTCATACCATTAGGCTATCACTGTTGAAAAATCGATATATTGATCCCAATTTTACTACGTAAGAACTCGTATAACACAAGACCATAACAAAATCGGGCGTCGATATTTTTATTTAATACATTTTATTTTTTGTTATTATCTTTACAGAAAGCTGATTTAGCAGTCTGTGACCTAACTATTACGGAAGAACGGAAAAAGGTCGTCGATTTCTCAGTGCCCTTCATGTCTTTAGGAATAAGTATTTTATACACACAGGATCGTAAAGTGAAACCCGGAATGTTTTCTTTCCTCAATCCTTATACTTTTGAAGTATGGATGCACACGGCAACGGCTTACTGTATGGTCTCCATCATTCTTTTTGTTTGTGCCAGGTAACTATCATTGTTTTATACAATAAATACACAATAAACAGCAATCAGTGATCAGAACGAATCCTTGCTGTAAGAATAACTAAGTCTTGTAATTTAAAATTGATACAATAGTTTTATAGAGAAATAAAAAAATAAATTACCAAAATATTTGACATAAAAATAAATATCTTAAAGGAATAGAGCCAGGTAAGGTATTCAAATAGTACTTAGTAGCTTATTTAAGCTCAAGATCTACTAATTACTTCATAATTTCAGAATATCTCCTGCTGACTGGGAAAATCCGGAACCATGCGAAAAGGATCCAGAAGAGTTGGAAAATATATGGACGTTTAAAAACTGCGCCTGGCTAACAATGGGTTCTATTATGACGCAAGGATGTGATATTTTGCCCAAGTAATTCTATTTTGTTAACACTGATCCTAGTGTGACGCCCTCCAAAAACATAACTAGATTATTTTACCGTCGTCAACGGGATATTTTACCGGATTCTAACTTAATATATCCCCCATACCCCATCAGGCTTTCTTGGTTTCTGACTACCACTAAAGACTGTCATAGTTGTTCGAGTGACAACCGGGACCAACTTTTACTAGGGGCTTTACGTGCTCTCTGGGTTATGGAGGGGTTGAAAACTATTACGTTTGGTCAGTATACCATATTATGTAGTAATTTAAGGTTGTCATTTTCATGACTGATAATGGCAGCTAACGTAACTCAACCTTGCAGTTTGGATTAGCGTAGTTTTTACTTAACCACAAATCCCCGCTAGCAAAATAATCACTATTTCTATCAAGCATGTGTTCAATAGTAGTTATTACTGTGTGCATCATAAATATGAATATTATGAAATTTTAAGTGATGATTAACTTATCTAAAAGTAGTCATAGGCATTTTCGGTTCTTAAGAAAACTTAATTGCTTTTTTTGTCAGGGCAATAGGCACCCGCTGGGTTTGTGGTATGTGGTGGTTCTTCGCAGTGATCGTGTGTCAGACGTACATCGCTCAGCTGTCGGCCTCTATGACGTCAGCCTTAGAAAACGAACCAATCAACAGCGTCGAGGACTTGGCTAAGCAAACCAAGATTCTTTATGGTGCCATTAATGGTGGATCAACTCTTGAGTTTTTTAAAGTTAGTATCCGGAAGTATAAGAAGAAGAAATATAAGTAAAAGAAGAAGTGTATGTTGTCTGGCTTCTTTCTCTTTGGAAATACCGACTCAGCACGTTAGTGCTCCTCATTTGTGTATCTCAAGCTGTTTTTGTGGGTGAAATAGGCGCTCTTAGTGTTCCATGATATTATTTATTATGCTTCACACCAGAAAATTGCTAAGGAACGTCCAGAGTGTGGCTAAACATGTAAAGAATGACAACTTAAAAGTGTCTGACTTATGAGAAAAACTTCAAAAGATCTATTTTTGTTGTGAAATAATACATATATCAAGTAGATATGGGCTATAGTGTGTATGTATTTGTTACCACGACTGCCACTGTTCCAAGATAAATTGTAGCTCGTACACTAACTGAGTTACATAAATATAATTATTTAAATAGGGATATAAAAATTTTATAATGCCAAAGTTTAACAAAATCATCTCCAGCTTTTGTAAAAATTAGACAAACATAAGAAAGGTTCTCCAATTTATATCAAACAGTAAATCTGTTTCCAGTCTTCCAAGGACAAAATGTACCAACACATATACGATACTATGCAGTCGCATCCTGCTGTCCTAGTTAGCAGCAACGATGAGGGAGAGAAAAGAGTCGTCAAGAGTAAAAACAAATACGCATTCTTTATGGAGTCCAGTACTATCGAGTACAAACTTAAAAGGAATTGTAATTTGAAGAAAGTTGGAGGCGAATTGGATAGTAAAGATTATGGGATAGCGATGCCAGCCAGTAAGTATAGTTTACCTCACAAACTATCAGGTCAAATTAATACATCGAGTAATAATGTTTTACCGATTCAACATTCTAGTACGGACACTTAAATAACTTCAGACAAAAATACTTTTAATCAAATAAATTTTGTATTATACTTAGCCAAGAAATCTATATTATGACATACTATTATAAAATAAATTACATTTAGTTATGAGTTATGTTTCTAATCGTACCTACTTACTCACTGACTGTACATTGAGTGTCGACTCTGTTTCAACGGATCGGCCAGTTCATCTCAGGGGCCAGGCCCTCATTGAAAATTAACCCTAGATACGCCAATGATATTCCGCTTTGCAACGTTTTGTTTTACGCAGATAATTTCTGAAATTAAAAATAATAAACTATAACAGTGAATTTCGGTAGCGAATAATATGATAAATTAATTTAATTAGGTAGGTATAAGTACATACATCATCACAATAGGTTGTGTATAATTTATGAATAAGTGTTTTGCACGTGGCCTTCTGATAAACAAATAACCATCATACCATCGTCTGCTATTATCAACATACTACGCCTGTATTCCCTGAGGGTTTAGGCAGAGGTGTACTAATGGTGTACTGGTGTACAAAAGTTTCTTTCTTTCTAATGTACAACCATAATTCGCCAACAGGACAGAAATCAAAACTCCAATCTGCTACGTCACAATTCAGGATCTCTCACACATTCATAGCAAGTCCGCGACACTTCACAAAAGCCAGCAGCCTTATTAATTTTTATTCTGTTTCTAGATTCACCGTTCAGAACTGATATAAATAGAGCAATTTTAAAACTCAAAGAATTAACAACACTGGACCAAATTAAAAAGAAATGGTGGGATGAAAAATATGGAGCTCAGCAATGTGAAGTAAGTGATTATACGTAAAAGTATTAATTATAAAAAGTAACTTAAACTTAAAAAATATTAAGTTCATAGATATTGTTTGTTTGTTTAATTCATAATTACAACCAAAAACCAAATATTGATTAACCCGATGGACGTACCTAGACAGTACAATAAAAAAATAGTTTTTCATTATTCACGGTAAAAATGAAAAATCTTTCAGGATTGAATATTCAGGCAAGGATATTACACTGTACTCATTAATCCATAACTCGCATATGCGTACGTATTGTCAGTGGCCACATTTTTGATTTCGAGACTGAGGGTGAATGAGACCCCTTCTCAATATTAAATGACATACAGTCTGTATAATTTCAACGTTCTTGAGACAATAGCGACATCTATGCAGCTATGTAATAACTACGGGATCTAGCAGCGCTCGACGTGTCTGGTTGTACACATGACGTCATTTAATCCTGCATCCACTGACTCTCAAACAACAACTAGGATGTTTGCCTACATTATGTATTTCGTAGGTACCATACATCTGCAGATAGGTATTAGAAAAAAAGGTCAAACGACAGCTAGGATAATTGCCTACATTATGTATTTCGTACCATACATCTGTAGATGAAAGGAAGCTCAAACGACAGCTAGGATAATTGCCTACATTATGTAATTCGTATCATACATTTTTAGATATTAGAAAGGAAGCTCAAACGACAGCTAGGATAATTGCCTACAATAATAAGCCAATCAATTATTTGGAGAAACATCACACCCTCAGTTTTTGTTTGACATTCCGTATACTGTCCCACTACTGGGCACGGGTCTCCTCTCAGTATGAGAGGGATTAGGCTATAGTCCACCACGCTGGCCTAATGCGGGTTTAAGACATCATCTGTTATAAAAAAAAACAATATTAATCATTCTGACGTATTTCCAGGCAACCACCGACGAGAACGATATCGAAGGTGATCTCGAAATGGAGAACTTGATCGGAGCGTTCGTAGTCCTGGTGGTGGGTCTGGTGTTCTGCCTGTTTATGACCGCAATCGAGTTTATGAACGAGGTCCGCAGCATTGTCGTACGTGAACAGGTTCGTTCCTTTTACCTGTAGCAGAATTATTAGTGTCTACTCCAATCTTTCTGCGTCTACTACATTGGTATACATAATATATCACCATATCTGTATTCTCCGATGGGTTAGGTGTACTAAATGTACACCCACAGTTCGGCGGTATGTTTAGGTCCCATGTAATACAAGCTTATTGCCACTAACCGGACACAAATCCGAGCTGCTACTATATAGAAAAACCCAATAACAATTTTCTCTACCTGGAAATCGAACCCAATGACATCTAGTGTAGCAGTCGCGGTTAGGACCACTAGGCTAATGAGCCAGTTATCCATAAAAATAACAGATTAATTCTACGTATCGCTAACTGAACTTCAAGTAAAGGTACATAACGTGATAAAACGCTTACAAAATTACAATATGGAGTAAAATTTCCAGGTGACACACAAAGAGGTGTTCATCAAGGAGTTAAAGGCGTCGCTGAACTTCTTCCAGCTTCAGAAGCCAGTGCTCCGCAACCCCAGTAGAGCGCCGTCATTAGCCTCGTCAGAGAGCGAAGACAGACGAGAGAAACGGGCTAGAACCATTGATAACTTTCTTGATATGGAAAAGATGGAACAATAATCTAAAATTCTTTCTTTGTGTAACTATGAAGGATTAAATTTTATATTACTGTAATACTTCATATTTTGACTAAAACAATTTAAACTAAATATTTTCAGACATTTTTACATAATTTAGTCCCAAACTAAGCAGAGCTTGTACTATGTGTACTAGACAATGAATATAATACTTTTAATTGTCTGTTTAGTCTAATTTACTGCGTTTACTGTCAATATTATCTAATATATAAAATTCTCGTGTCACAGTTTTCGTTGCCATACTCCTCCGAAACGGCTTGACCGATTTTGATGAATTTTTTTGTGCTTATCGGGGAGGTCTGAGAATAGGCCAACATCAATTTTTCATACCCCTAATTTTTTTTTATGGCAAAACAACGTTTGCGGGGGCAGCTAGTTGTATATAATTTCCACCTATTACAATATACCTACTTGCGGGAGAATAATGTTTTCAATTCTTATTGTTTTATTTTATATTGTTATTTTTTATAGAAGTATCTAGTGATTAAATGTAAAACTCAAGGTGAAAAGGACATGGGCATTATTGACCAGAGACAACACGCCATTCCTCTATCAACTATTTATTTATTTAATAGAATCCACACAATTATCTTTACAATTAACTTCACCTATTGTAAGTAATGTCTATCTAATACTTAACCAATACCAATATTTAACAATATTGTTAACAGCTCTCAAGATACAATCAAATTGCGCATCATTAGTCACTGACATTGGTCCGTACGATTCAAAGTAAAAGAAACAAATTTATTTTCGTCTCAATCACACAAAAACAAGTACATAGTAACACTACGTACGAAGCCAAAAAAAATGGTCCTTAGCTTATGTCTAGCATATTGCTACTAAATTAATGCTGCAACACTGGTTTTTCAGACAGAGCCAAAGAAAAGAGATAGGTACAGTTAAAAACAATATTCAAATAACAGTATCCGCTTGTATGTAATGATTTCTGACATTATAATAGCTATTGGGTATGAATCTTCAAAATAATTCGAAGCTTCGTCGTCAGGTCTTAAAAAAGTTCCTAGTTTAATTTCAAATAAGGCTGATAACAACGGCTTAAACTACGAACTAAGCACAAACAACAACACAATTCGTAATCTACAGACGTTTATGTATCCACTTAAAAGTGCAACGCTGCACTGGAAGCAACAAAATTATTTAGAAATACTAATAACTGGTCTGCTAAAAATATAAATTAAGAGGTTGTAGACAAAATTTCGCAGAAGTGGAACCAGTGGTTTCTCCCAGTACGGAGCTCGTAAGTGATTTTGAGCTATTTTATACCAGAACCAATCACAAAAGTTATCAACATCCGTAATCACGCAATTTGTTTTTTCCTAGTAATTTGCACACAAATGATGCGAATCAAAAAATTTGATTATATTTTCAACAAGCAAAATGTTTTTTATTTCACTAAACCTTTCGAATTAATATAATTTTAAACAAAATGAATACAATTATTTTCGGTAATTGTTTTATGTTGATAACATAATATCAATAAAAATCTTTATTTGAAAATGTTACCTTAAAGCCTGGTAAGGAGAGTTTTAACACATTGATGTTAAATAACCTTCTTATCCTGTTCCTGCAATTCTCAGATAGTCTACGAATTTTCAAGCCAATTTGAGCGCTCTGTGTTGAATAGTCTATTCATAAAGTTATAAACGTAAAATTACATATTTTTTCTATAAATGGTTATAATTTCTATACTACTGAGAATAGACCAATCATATACCTATTATTGAATAGGCTTCTCTAATATTCCACGTTTCCCTTTGGACCAATCACTCTGGGTCACCCTCTATATCCATAACTACCGGTGCATACCTATTAAATGTATACTTAAGATATAGGTTGAACTTTCTAAATTTCCTATACATACCTATAACTGGCCAAAGTTTAGCTGTTTAATTTACTGTCATTATATCCATCCCCCATCGAATACTCACTGTTGCGTAAATAGCGTTATCTGCACCCTGAGTTCATGAACCTAACTTTAAGAAAACCTAAAATACAGATGCGCCCTTTTTAAAACGCTGAAGGCAAGCTGCGAAGACTAAATGCGCCTTACCAATGTGACCCTAACCCGTATGTTATCTGTGTTTTGATGTCTTATTATCACACATTATATCCGCATCTTATCTCCTAATAACGTTATCAAGCAATCAATAAAATTATGAATGAACTTGCGACAACAAAACCTATAAATCAGTAATCAATTGCCAAGAACTTGTCAGTACCGATTAACTGATAGAGCATTTAATTACGTTTGGTCATTTAGAATTCTAAAGAAGAAAAGGTCAAAAGAGCACGTACCTTTTTAATTTCATCATCAACCCATATACTGTCCCACTGCTGGGCACAGGTTTCCTCTCATATTGAGAGGGATTAGGCTATAGTCCACCACGCTGGCCTAGTGCGGCCTCCTGCCAAACTTTTTAATTTACTAGAATAAAATTAATTCAATAGTAAATTTGTGATAGGCAGCAATCTTTTTTCACGTAGTTTGACCCAAAAAACCAGTCATGCTTTTACGAACGCTGAAGCGCCATTTTGTTCTATTTCCAACGAGTTTTGAATATTTGTTTTGTGTTTTTATTGTGCGGAAAATACTCAGGTATCGTCCAGGCACGGGGGAGACGTCGGTTTATATGTCAGATGAGAACCTACTTAAAGCTTTCATTAAGGATATGAATTCCCCAGCCATAGGAATCGTGATCAATTTATCCCATCCTATAGGTTGAAGCTCAAAGAAGAAATCTCTTCTATCATGACGGAATGAGCTACATAATAACCTATTTATTATGTGGTAGGCACACAAATAAACGTCCTGAAAAAAATATTCTGGACTGAAAAACGCAACGTTCTGCCATACAAGCACTCATACAACAATGCAGGCCAGTATACTACTTACCTAAGTGACCGTATCTTCTTTAAAATAAAATAATAGTTTGTCTGGTAAGCCTTATATGAAAGTCTTCGCAGGAGGTAAAACAATGAGTTTCGCCTATCATTCCAGAATCAAATTTTTTACCACCATCTATCTCTTGTAATTAGTCTCAGTAAATCTTCATCTAGCACTGGTAGGTACAAGTGATAATTCTTAAGGCTTACATAACCTTTTTGATGTTAATGTTCTCACCAACACAAATGACTTCGGATTTTATAAAGATCGTAAGTTCTTTGTGTATAATTCCCAAAGTTAGAGGCCAAAATATTTAGTGTAATACTTGGCGTGGAAGGAAATTATCTGAACCATCTTTCGCACTTTCTAATGACGTGATCACGTTCAAAAGATGCGGGCTTAATGCCTGTTTAAAGACTTGCTGGGCCGAAGTTATGTAACTTTATGCTAAATAATATCAAATTGTCCTAAAACAAATTGAAAAACGATTAATGCTGTAGGTAAGTAATAACGCTATACCTACCTATAAAATATCAATAAAAACATGCTCCCCCTTAATGAAGGTACCCAAACAAAACAACATACCCGATTCAAAACTTTAACGCTTTATACAAAATATAAAGCGGGTGTACTGAATTGCATTCGATCAATAAAACAAATCTGTTTTTAAGCCGTTTTGTGCGTTGATCAGCGACATCCGGTAGACTGCACGTGCTCCAGAACGCAGCCTGTCGCCAACGCACGCGACACCCGATCGGAAATGAGGGAACTGTCGGAAACCCGCACTACCATTACGTCTACCTACTCCATGGCCCTTGGAACTCCACGACAAATTGTAATCAAGCGCAATCCATTGACGTGTATGAGTCTGTGAAATTGGAGCCTGACCACTGAAGTGAGTCGAGGTACTCTTTGCGATTAAATTGCAGCGTGAACTTAGTATTTGTGCACGTCTCCTGCGCAGCAATCAATTGTAGCGAAAGAACACCAAATCTGCTCGTAGTTCAGTGGCGCGAGAGCCCCACAGTGAGATGGCCGTGTCGTGGTACGCAGTTCTCGCGCTCGCCGTCACCGCACTTGGGGCGACTATCGGACGTGAGTTTTTGTTTTCATAACATTTAGTATATGAAATTCAATCATATGTTAGTGCTCGTATTCAAAGATATTAATTACTCAGTCTTTTAAAAATATACTTAGTTACTTACTCTATAATAAAAATTGCAATTGTAAAATAAATAATTTAATGCATCCTTTGATTCGTAGGTGCCTGATTTTTAGATACATAAAGAAAATTACAATATACATAATAAAATAAACAAAGATAAGAATTTATTCAATTTCTAGTACCTACCATACATTATTTAAGGTAGGTACTAACGTTGGACTTTTCAAATATTTTATACTTTTTGTCACTAAGGTAGCACACGCAATCTAAAAAAAGTAATGAACTATAATATATTTGAATTTATGTGTACTTTTAACATATCAAAGATCAGTTAGCAGATATAATATAAAAACAATTGTTTTGACCCTCTGGAGGGTCACAGTTTCAGTAAAACAAAATATGTTTATTTTTAACCGACGAAAAAAACGGAGGCGGTTCTCAAGTCGACGCCTATATTTCTTTTTTTATGTATGACCACAACTGTTTACAGAGTAACTTTTTACAGAGTAGTCCGATTTTTTAAATTATAAAACGCAAATGACGTAAATACTAAATAATTAGTAAGTACATCAATAGAACATACTTACATACAAATAAAATCATAATATCAGTACAACTTAAAAAATGTGTTACATAAAGTGATATGGGATTATCTCCGTCTTAGTATTTACGTAATAACATGAACATCATAATTATATATTTTACAGTACACATCCGGATATCTAGATTAGTTGTAATTCTGTACATCATCCATTCTCCATTATACTAATATTATAAAATGCGCAAGTTATAATTCTGTTCATCTGTTTGTTTGTTACATTTTCACGCCTAACCCCTGAACTCATTTTGATAAATTTTGGTATTGTAAAGATAGATTAGACATGGACTACCTTTGGTCTCAAAAATTCATTTCCTGGTTCTCATTCTGGGATACCAGTCAGTGAAACTTTTAAAATATTATATTGCAAAATTTTACTTACAATCTTATGTCAAATTCCGTAACAATATTTTGTTTTGCATTCATAAATTGAAACGGTGATTGCCTAATGCCTTGTGATATGATCGCAGAAACCATAGATACCTATTTATTGATCTATGCAGGGGTCTCCAAACTACGGCCCGCGGGCCAAATCCGGCCCGCCAGTGCCATTAATCCGGCCCGCGATAGCCACTGTCTTATTGTTGTTACTATTGCTGTGATAAGTTGAAGGAAAACACTTACTTACACATACTTACTCGGTTTTATTTACTTACAAGCAAGATAAAACTAAACGACAGAAATTATAATGCAGAAATCTTAAGTATCTAAGCTTTGCATATTAATCTAACAAATAATTGAAATTAATCCCACTAATCACAGTAAAACAAAAAACACTAATGAGATTTATATGTTTAATTGTGATTTTCCGCGCATTCTGAGTCTAATTTAAAAGTTAAGTAAGTAAAGTGAAGGGCAGAAAAATTAAAATTGTTTTGGCCTTTGGAAGATACTGAAGTAATTATTATGGCCCTAAGGCTTGAAAGTTTGGAGACCCTGCTCTATGGTCATTGATATAATCATCAACCCATATACTGGGCCACTGCTGGGTACCGGTCGCCTCTCAGATTGAGAGCGATTAGGCTATGGATATAATATGCATATGTATATTTACGTAGGTGAAGGGGGGGATTCTGGGGTGATCTACTAAGAGCATACAGTGCCCAGTGTGCTGACGGTGGCTACCGGGGTGGTTTTAGTGGGTAAGAATCCCACACTCCCCGGTCTAACCCCGTGAACTTTTGAAGGTTTCCCCTCATAAACAAAAAAAGATAAAGGTCTACCAGTACCTAAGTGAACGACTTAATATTACTTTTTATTTTGTTTCGTTTGTTTTGAGAGTCTTCTATCATGTTTTTGTGCCGATTTTAAGCAATCGCGAGGTATTTCCACCCAAAAAACCCGTCTAATGTTTACTAAACACTTGATAGAAATACAAAAACACCAGAACAAAAAGCTTTCAAGCAAGTATTATTGGATTATGATTATCTCTCTTCATAAAGTTCTTACAGGTTAGTAGTCTGTTAGCGGGCATTGGGCAAATAGTGCACTTGAGGCTGAGCCCTTTATAATCTATCTGAATCAAAGAAAGTGATGGCCCTTGCCGTAGTAGAGGAGATAGATTGCATCGAAGCACATGGTCTACATTGTTAAAAAAAAATTAGGTAATTAGTGACTTTGGGACGCAAGTAAAATCGCGGGCAGAACCTATGTAGTTATTCATAAAAAATACCTCGAGTAGCTTCTTATCAATTAATCCGGATGACGCGATGAATATTTGATTATGATTACAAGTGATTGAATCTCTGTCTTTGCAATTATTTTGAAATCCTAATCAATTTATGTATGAAATGATTGATTTTGGATTATTACACTTCTTATCAAAGACGTAAGTAAATGAGATTTGGATTGTTTCAAAATTATAACTAATCGAGGAAATCCCATACTTAAAACTCGCTGATATCGTCACACATATTCGACCTCCCTCATTCTACATAGATAGGATGACTAGTAACATTATTTTCATATGCACCTGCAAAAAAGTACTTACGAGTATAATTTTCATTTCCACTGTCTCCTTTTTACTCAATCGACCGCGTAAACTCTTTGACTTCGCAACATTTCATTGCGACAATTCCGTACAGCCACAAAAGTTAAAGTAGCCAATAGTTACATAACGTTGTAGCATCCGTAAAAGGTGGACCACGCGGTAGATTTACTAAACACATAATTAAATATGCTTCGGTACACATCGCCTGTGCAATTATGTCATTAGCGTCGTATTACGCTTGCTGGAACTCACCGCACATACTGACAATAATCATTGTTTTCTGTGAAGGATACATGATTAATGGAAGGTGATAGAAAAAACAACACTGCCCATTGGTTGCAAGTGAGGGACTTAAGGTTTTGATTGTCAAGCTGGGCAGTGTTATTAGAGATAGCCATTTCTAAGTAAACTATAATTGCTCGTCTCTTTAATTTTGTTCATAATTTATGATTTTATGCTCCAATATGATTACAGTATCACACTTTTGTGGTTCTAACAAAAAAGTACCAGTGAAATGTGCATCTTATTTGATTAGATAATGTCTACCCATGCACCTATATTTTTTTTCTGTTAGAAGCAACCATGGAGATCGAAGCTAGGATATAATTCGCAGTAAATGGCAGTAAACTTACCCCAATTACATAGGACTAAAAATATCCATTTATGATACACCTCCACAAACACTGTTGGAGAATACAGGCGTCTTGTTTTATGCTATGAAGTTTTTGAATAAAGATTGTTATGGCAAAAAAAGACACGCGGGAACACGTAAGTTTGTCTACGGATGATCGCGAGTCGCAATTTGTAAACGACATACAATCAAGATTCTTAAAATGAGGCTATATTCTTTGCATATTATTATTATCAACCCAGTTTCATCTTTTCTTGCATGAGTAGGAGTAAGCGCATTACCAAGGCACATAATTGATACCTACAAACTCACTTTTATTTATCTTTATAATCAATTATTAGCTACATTTTGGTCTGCCACTGAAAACGCTGTGAATGTGGTAATATTCTGGGTTCGTCAAATTTCGTTCCATAGATAAGAAGAAGAAGCTACACTTTTTTTAAAGATACCGTGATTCCTATTCTAGCAAGGCATCATGCAACGATCCTGTTATGCACATCTTTAATTTCCATATAACATTTTCAGTTTCACTAGTACCACACAAGACGTCGCCGATTGCTGTACCGGTCGTACAACCGAGCCGGATTATACGGACTCTTAAACGTGTATGTACGTAAAGTGTACGGTTCTAATGGACCCCACACTGCCGGTGGAGGGTGGCACGCATTGTATATGGCATATCATCATTGTAATACGCACTAACCTTGGAAACCAGACACAGGAATAATTACTAATGTACATCCGTGTAATTCTACCACATGAAGTGATTAGGAAAAACTAGCCATGCTGACGGCTGCTCGTGTTGATATTTTTAGTTTTATTTATACGTTAAATTTAGTGAAGGAAAAATTCGACTACGGACAAGATTCCTACCTGCGTCTCCTGTTTAGTTGCACCAGACGCTATGACCACTAAGCCACTAACGAATTTTTCCTTCGCTGAAATAACTTTAAAATCTTAGCATGTAAAATGCAAAAAAATACAAAAATAATATATATTGCTATACGTTTATTGATCCGGAAATAGTCTGCGTATGTACAAAGGTGTGTGATTTGTAACATGTAGCCACTAACCTCACATTCAGCAATTACAATATTAGTTGATTACGCCACATTAAGATAAGCTCAAATCACATTGTTACACGATACTTCTATGTACAGACATACAATTTAATACACGATAGTGCTCCCGATATGGCCGATATATCTGCGCATGTAATTTGACTCATATCTACCTATTTGATTCATCATCATCATCTTCCTGCCCTTGTCCCAATTGATTTGTGGTCGGCGCAGTATGTCCTTTTCTTCCATTCATCTCTGTCAGCCGTCACATCATTAGTTACTCTCTTTTCTATCATGTCCGCTTTAACACACTCCATCCACCTTTTCTTTGGCCTCCCTCTACCCCTCCATCCCTCCAAATTCATATTCATCACTCTTTTAATTACATGCATTTCATCTCTCCTAATCACATGCCCATACCATGCCAAACGGTTCCCTTTCAATTTTTCTTTCACTGGCGCCACTTTCAAACTTCCTCTAACCTATAATAACCTATTTGATTGTTGAGACATAAAACAGTATCATTATGATTATGTCATCATCATCAACCCATATACTGTCTCACTGCTGCACTGGGTGTCCTCCCACATTGAGAGGGATTAGGCTATAGTCCACCACGCTGGCAAACCTCACACACTGTCGTATACAAAAATCTCTAAGGCGTGCAGGTTTCCTCACGATGTTTTCTTTCACCGTTTTAGCGAGTGATAATTAATTACTAATATGCATATGAATTCTAAAAGTCGTGCCTTGGATTCAAACTCGAGACCTTTGACTTAGCAGTCCAATAGTCATATCACTTACCAGTGATATGACTATTGGACTTTACTTTAGTCAACTAAGCTACCGCTTAGTTGACTAAAGCTTTCGGTGTATTTAAGCGGAGGGACACGAGTTCAAACCCTGCCCGAGATCGTATTTTTCTTTCTATAAAATGTTAATTTTCTTTTAAAATTGTTGATAAGTCTCAACATTTCTCCATCAATGTAAGAAAGGAGTAATTTACGTTTCAAACACTGTCATTTGAACAAGTCGCCGAAGTAACATACGTTATATTCAATAGTCTAACGTTTTGTTTTAATTTCCACTGTAAAATTGTAGTAATACTTATAAATGTTTATATTCTTCATGTATGCTATTTGAAAAAGTACAGACGCCAGCACATCAAGCTACCACAACCTGTCAAATTTCTTTGATTGATTTTCAACTTTATTGCAAAGTGATAAGGTTCATATTCAATTGGGAAAATTTGACAGATTTGGATAGGTTGACCTGCTGGCGTCTGTACATCTATTCAGTGTATGAAGGCGGTCTTAATACATTAATTATTTATCGATAACATTTTCACCACAAAATGAGTGCGAAAATACTTGAAAAAAATAAAATCAAATACTTAATTTATAATAAATAAAGACACATTTATACGAAACTGTTATAAATAGAAACAATTCGAAACCACGATAAATTACGCACGTAATAAAATTGAAATATTATGTATAATATCAATAGCGAGATGGGTAAAAATCATTTATGATAATTATGCTGTTGTTCTACAATTTTCCACAGTTTTACATAGGTATTTTGATCATAGCCTCTGCGCAGATATTATGATCTGTAGAACATTTTCACACTTTCACGAAATTAAAAAAAATACTAATACAAAATAACTAAATTTAGAGTTGAAACTTGGTTAGATACCTACCAATTTCAGTACAAAATTTGAGAATCAATACTTTGACGTTCCAGCAACAGAAAATCAGATATTGGAGAAGTCATCATGCGGTAGAGTATGGGTGACGGTCCATTCTCCTGAAGTCAGACTGGGAGCAACAAACACTCTTTTGGATGCTCTGGAATTGAATTGGGACTTCAACGGATGTTTCAGTGTACCTAGTCAAGTAAGTAACATTTGACAAATTAAATAGTAGTATTGTATTGGCTCAACTTTAGTATCTTATAACAACGAACCGTTGACGAAGCTCAATTCACAAAATCTCCTATATTGTTAAAAGTAATTTGTCTTGTTTCATCGATTAAGATGTCACAACATCCCAAAATGGTTCAATGATTTCATTGCCAGTAGGTTAAAGTTTTTAAGGACCGATACATTATTATAAAATAAATATATTAAGCTTCTAAATACAAGAATATCTGACAATATAGCACGCTGACGAATATATACCTCCATACCGATAAATAACTAAGACACATAAAAACTATTACTAATACAAACTCTATATTTGATAGTCGTGCAAATTTAGTTACGCTACGAACGAGCGTTCTAGTACCTACGCAGAATCAACTTTAAGCAGAATTAAAAGAGATGCACCGAGCAACCACTATAAGAGTTGTTACGCCTTAATTTTCTAATAAAGAATGATACAACAAAAGGCTTAATCCAAGTCTCTGAACTCACGATACACTTTCTTTGTTTAATGCTTCATTACGTAGTAACAAATCTGTCTCTTTCAATTGATATAGTGCCCGTATTAGTCATAACACTTACTACTTACAATGCTTTGTTCGCTTTAAAAAAAATGCGTGTCATATCGCCATCCGGCTGTAGGTACAGTTTGTAATTACTTATCTCTACAGGCTATCGTAGTCTCGTAGCTTCTGTTGAAACATTAGTTTCTTTTTTCTATTAATTTTCCTTAAATAAAGCAGCTGTATAATCGTTTTAGTGTCGACAAAACCCTCGCTTTATCAGAGGTAGGGTCCTCATTGATGAACATTTTCATACGAATATCAACACACATATTGGTGCCAAAAGAAACAATGTATAGCGTTACTAACCTAGTGAACCATTAAAACATTACATTGTTTGCTTCTATAACTCAAATTTTACGTAACAAAACTATGACGATCAGACGGACGTGACACCCCGTCTGTTGACTATCAATTTTTATTCACGGCGTCATTCAATGCTCCTTCACATACTACGTTACGAAATATAATAATAGTGGAACAGTATTCATTGCCGTGTCCTACCGACGAATGATCATATCCACACATCAGGTACAATGGCGTGTGAATGTAAAGACAGGAAATAAACGCTCGTGTAAAACGTTTTAGCCATGTAGGTACTGTAATGGTCAATGAAAATGAAATCTTTACAAACTCTTGTTATAAGTAGGTAATGTTGCCACATATTTCACCAGCTATAGATAAAATATAGGATATAATTTTCTGTATCCGTAACTGTAGGTATAACATTATTATCATTGGTCGATATCGTGTTTGCGTGTAGCATAATCTCTGTAATTCAATAACTTTCACTGCTTTCTCATCCGCAGATAGGTCTGTTCGACGACAGGCCACAGTCATGGAACAACGCTTTAACAGTATTTCTGGTGACATCAGTAGAAGGTCACGTGGTTACCAACCTGTCTCTGGGACGGGGGACTCTGCCTGCTGGCTGGGAAGCCGGTGCAGGCTCGAAAGGACCCCAGTGCCTTTGGCCGTGGGTAGGAGCGGGAGATCCCAATGAAATACAAGCATACAATTGTTTGAAAATACAGCCCACTTGGATGGAAGATGCTGCGTGAGTTACTTCAAGTTATGTTACTTAAAATTTATATTATTAATATTGTACTAAGCTATCTTATATCGAAATCATTGAAGAAAATATACTAACAATGTCGCCAACATAAAAAAATCGCATACATTATAGTTCAATGATAGTCAGATATTTACAAATCCTAATTAGCTAAACAGTATTTAAATCCCTATTCTTTAATACTATAGGTCTAAAATCAACAACCTACGCATCGGTGATTTGGCGATCGCGGGCGCACATAATGCGGGCGCTTGGCAATTTAACACAGAGGTCAGTTCTGCATCGCGGGACAGCTTCGTGCTCTGCCAGGACCGCTCTATCTGGGGCCAACTCGTCCACGGCATCAGATACTTCGATTTCAGAATCGCCTACTACGACTTCTATCCAAATGTAGAAGACAGGTATGTGTTTTACACTACCCATTAGAAACTCCATGATGCTTATTATGCATTAGAACTCAATGAGGCACAACGTTTTTGTAATTCCATATTTGACCAACAACTGAATAAGAAGCACGAAACTTCACTCACATTCAATAACAAGGGCTAAAAATAAGGAAGACAATACCGATATCCTAAGTCAGATCATTTCACCTCTCGTTTAAGTGCTCTCCAAGGCAGTGAAGAATCTTGATTTGCAAAGGTCGGTCATTCCCAACACTTGTCAAGTTGAGTTGCTAGAATTCATCCGATATGTATCCTAACGTCTTATGCAAATATAGTGTCACAGTTTAGGCAGTAACATTGTTCGCCTTCATATGCCAATTCAAGCACGTAATTAGTTCGCGGTGGTAAGTGATGAAACAAAAGTTAATACAGATATAATGGTCGTAAACATTTCGTTCCAAATACCAACGAAACACTAAGTCAGTCGATCAATGGTCTCGCATGGCTACTTCAATTACAAAGTTGTTACACAAGTGTGCAAGACAATGAATTCATTTGCAGATCAAAATGTAAATGACAAAGCACGTGAAATTTATGACTGATTAGGTTCTGTTTGTTTTCAGATATTGGCTGAATCACAATTTAATTAGAGTCCGTCCATTAATTCCTTTACTAAGAGAAATAAAAGCGTTCCTTGATGTCACTAAAGAGGTAAGACTATTGTGATAAATTAGAATAAAATTACTATAAACAAAAGTTACTATAAAACTATATTTTTTTTTTTGGGCAGGCAGTGTTGTGCTAATTAAAAATAATTCTATATATTTTCTAGGACAGCGGAGTTGATTAATAGTTCAATGCCTAAAAAACCATCAATCCATATACTATCCCACTGCTGGGCTCGTATACACTAACATAAATCACCTGGAGGCCTGAAGCCTTGTAAGAATATTGATTACCCACTTTTTGGTCTAGCACTTAGTTCCAGTATCTTAAACTTTTCAGGTAGTATTCCTGGACGCACATCACTTCCCCATCGGCTTTTACCATCAGGACGGGGCACCAATTCGGAACGTGCATACTGGGCTTCTAGAAATAGTGCAGAGAGAACTGGGGTCCCACTTAGCTCCAGCCAATGATTATGGCACGGGTGTGGGCACCAAGGGCCCCACTGTGCAAACTCTGATAAACGCTAACAAGCGTTTATTGTTCAGCTATGTCGATAATGCTATAGTTTCTGGTAAGTATGTCGAATAAATATTCCTTGATCTAAAAACCGTGATTATTTTAGCAACCATGAAAGTTGTATACATATAATGTAGAGGCATCCTTTTGGAAGAGGCCTATCTTCGAAGGTTAAGGGCTAAGATAATGATAGCCATGATGATAAAAATATTTAAAACAATATTGAAACCTAATTGTGATCCGTAAAGTTTATCCGAGTTTGAATTATGACTGAATCTAATGTTTATATAACTTTATATTTCGTAATCCATAGTAACTTAACCAAAACATGACCAAAATGTCGCCTCTGAACTCAGGGCATGTAGACAAGTTGTAGTCAGCCATACAAATCGACGAACGAATTAAAACAAAAATTGTATGAAATTGGCATTTTTATGGACATACGATTTTTCGAAAGCACATTTTGTTCGAATCGATTCTGCCCAAAAATTGGAATTCTAATGATACTAATAGGTACCTATCAATATAGTAATATCGTGAAAAGTGTGCTGTCACTTCATTAGGTATAAGTACTTGGATCGCGCATACTTCACACTTTTTTTTTCTTATAATTTTACCCTTTATCTGAGACAATTAAACAAAAATCCGATTAGGTACTGGAAATTAAATAAGACTTATTTTGTAATGAAGTTTGATTTTGATGTTTCAAGTTTAAAAAAATCAAATTCGTCATTAAATTATAGTGACTCTTACTGCAACTCGTAATGCTATCTTTGTAATTTCAGAAAACTCGTGGCTCTGGCCTATACTACCTCACTTATGGGCGAACACGAACAGTCCAACGGAGCTGTTCCAGTACTTAGACGGGGCGATCTCGTCGTCTCCACAGCCGACGGCGCGCTCCCCCCTGTTTTCTGCGATGGCGCAAACCACACCCAGCGTGCTGGACATCCTTTTCATGCGCGGCTCTCTACGTGAAAGCGCTGACGCCGTCAATCGCAACGTGTCTGCACGTCTTGCATCACGCTGGCGAAGTCAAGCCAATATAATTTCTACCGACTTCTTTTTAGGAAACGATGTCGTTGACTTATCCATAATGATCAGCGTGGAGCGTGGCTCTCGTTTATGACGTCACCACAGACGCTTTAGAAGCGGGGGACTCCACGTGAACGCATCACGACGCGGCCGTGTCGGTGCCTCGGTCCGCCGGTCACCGTGGCTGCCGCGCGGACGAAACCGCTCGGAACCGCCGCGCCGGCTATACTTACCCAACCAATTTATCTAGTTACCTGCTGATCGCGAATATCCGCCTCATCACTGCCATAGTAGAGCGCCCAGCGGATAAGTAGTGAGATATTTTTAGATATTTTATAAGTAGATACATCCAAACTAGTCTGTCGGTCCTTGAAAAGGATCCGTATTAATTTGTACATAAAATACAAATGTGCCAAAGATATTTTGCGTTTGATTCTTATCTTCATCATTTAGATTAAAAGAAAACATAAGAGTTCCAGCCCTTTACTTATAAATACAATGAGTTCGACGAACAATAAATAATATCTAAACATCTAAACGTAATATTACTTGTACTTGTGCAACAATAACGAGGTAGATTCACTGTGCCAGAAAGCACATAAAAGTCCCTATAAAATTAAATGCCGTGTCACATATGGGGTGCTAACAGTGGCAGTAACTCGGCACGACTCATACGAGATAGAGCGCGTGCGTCCAGACCCATCGCGGCAGCCGCACCGCGTACGTCTAGTCCGAAGCTTTGCAGAAGCGACGCTAGCGCCACCTCCTCACCAGTGCGCGGGTCGCGTAACCGTGGACACGAGCCGTTACACTGCGGCCACGTGCACCTCTCAACCAATCTTCGTGGCGCACATCCGCCTCGTGCGCGCCTTTTGCCACCACCAATCCTCTGCTCCCAGCATGAAATAGCTCTGGGTAATGTAATGCCCGATACGTTTATAGCTTGCCATTCAGGGCGTGCGAGCGCGCCGTGAGCCAAACAAGCGGGGGCGAAAACAGCCCGCACTGGTCCTAAGCTCGACAACAGCGCTGCACCCGTCTGGTGCACAGCGTCCCATTGCGATCTTGTCCGAGGAGAGCGCACACCCTCTGCGGCCAATTGAGCCGAATCAAATAAGTACTGAAAGATGAAAAGAGGCGTGCGAATATGTGGGTACAGTCGGTAGCCGAAGTAGCAAAGCCACGGTTCAGTGGCATGCTCGCGCACACAGGACGTCGGCGGTCTGCCGCGCCACAGAGTATGCCCGAGTCGGGCCACTGTAGCAGCTGGCGCGCGTCTTGTCCGAGTGGGACGGTCGAGAAACCAGCCAGAGTCGGCGATGGCAGCCACGTGGACTCCTCGAGATCGAAGTGCGCGTCTTGCGGCATCCGCATGTAACATAACTCCTGCCCCTCCAGCGCTGGAGCCCACGAGCAGCATTCGCCCAGAGAGTCCGTAGTGAAGTAGATCGGAAAGGACGGCGCGAACGATGAGTCGACCGGCGAACATAAATCCGGTACCAGAGTGACGAGTACTCCTTGAACCGGCCCACATGTCACTCGAGCAGTAGGGCAGGAGCACGTGGTTGGAAGTATGCCATAGAGGATTGGCAGCTGGGTCGTCAGACAGTAAGGCAGGTGCACGGCGAACCTTTGGCCAGCGCGTTGACGACATGAGCGCAGGTCGGCGGCGCCAGCGCGCGTTGCACGACGCCGTGTCCCAACAGTAACCACCGCCTTCGAGGTACACCACCCAATGGTCATTATTCGCACCACGCCGGAAATAGTACCTGAAGTGAAAAAATACCAGTGATATCAATATTATTATTATACTATTACTTATTCAGGGTTAATAGTTGCATTCAACAATGATATAAAAAAAGTTAGTAAGTAGTAGTTAAGTTAGCTTATAAAAGACTAGCTGTTGCCCGCAGTTTCACCCGCATTCCAAAGGGCTTTTTGAAGCCTTCTCCAAGGCTCAATCTGTACCAAATTTTATCAAAAACGTTAAAGTGGTTTAGGCGTGAAAGCGCAACAGACCGACAGACAGAGTTTCGCATTTAGTTATAAGTAGGGATTATAACATAGATCAATAATGAACCCTTATCATTAACACGTAGTTTTTCATAGATGGTTCTCTTGAAGCCACTATTATTTATAATGACACAAACATTTATAATGTGATGTTTGTATTTGTCTGTGTTTCTAATGTGTGTACCTATGTATTTACTTAAAAAAATATACAAGAATTATACCCATACCATAGCCTAATCCCTCTCAATATGAGAGGAGACCAGTGCCCAGCAGTGGGACAGTATAAGGGTTGATGATGATGATACCCATAGTATAGCATGCATAGTTTGGAACTAGATGGAGCTGTGTAAAACTGTCTAAAGGTCAGGCACTATTCAGCAATGAAGATTATAACTTATAATATCGTACCCGGCAGGCGAGCCATCGTTGCAGGTGAGCGAAGTATTGGAGAGCCGCACCAGGCGCAGGCTGTCGGGTGGCGTCGCACCATCGCAAGTTTCGCACAGTAACACCTGCAAACAAGAATATTTAAATTAACTAGATACCCAGCTGTTTTGTGTTCCTTACGGTGAGCAAGGTTGCCAGTGCTTCGCGAGGAAATGTTGAGTTGCCAGTGGGGGTACTTTGACCCAACTGCCAACTATACCTCTTTCTGACATTTACGCGAATATTATACATTGAAATAATACTATTTTTTACGGATTTTATCGCGTTATACTGATATTATTAATCCCGATGTTTATTAGTCTGCCTAGTGACCATGGACGCTGTAAAGGATCCGAAACGTCGGGATTAATCAATTTATCGCGATAACATCCGTAAAAAGTTGTTTTATTTCAATATTCCTCTTTCGTTTTATAGGGTCGAAAACGCGCAAGTGATACTACGGTGTATAGGCTACGGTAACCGCTTACCATCAGGTGGGGCGTATGCTTGTTTGTCACCTTAGTGGTAAAAAAAAAATCCAACAGATTTTGTCCTGTTCATCATCATCATATCAGCCACATGAGGTCCACTGCTGAACAAAGGCCTCCCCCATAGACTTCTAAAGGGATATAATATGCCGCCACCATATATTATGCCGCCTGCAATACAACAACTTCCAGTGAACTTTTTCAGATCATTCGTTGTCCTGTTCAAATTATCATATTAAAAGCCCATAGAAAATAGTACTTTCAGTTTTCCCGAAAACCTTTTCCGTTTTTTTCCCCTAAAATTCTGATTCGGAATTCAGCCTTTCTCAAGTGAAATGAATAGCACGATCAGTAAATAAATCAAATATAACATAGCATAGCATAGGTACAGTCAACAGCAAAAGTAACAGTGAAAACTTTTTACTTTTTTGTAGTCAAAACTGATCATGAATATATGGCAGTTTTAATAGAAGTAAATATTTGGTATAATTTACAATCACATACTTCTGAATCTCTTCGACGCCACACAGTTCTGACGCGAACTCCGTTCATTAGAATTGAATTTCTGATTTTGATCATCTACTTTTGCTGTTGACTGTACCATAAGCATATCGCATCAAACTATACAAGTATACATATTATATTATACGAGTTACCGTTAGCGAACCTATATAGGTAAATCGCCTTTAACCAATTTGGTTTTGATCGGCTTCCAGTCTAACCGGATGCGGCTGAATATCAGTATTTTACACGAAGCGACTGCCATCAGACCTCCGCAACCTAATTTCTGGGTAATACCGATATTCTAAGGTTAGACTGGTTGTCAGACTTTTTGGGCTTCTGACTAACGATAGTCATAGATGTTCGCACGACAATCGGGACCGACGGCTTTACGTGCTCCGAGGATGGAGAGCCCCTCAGTGCCATAGCACGTAATGCACGTCGAGCACGTCGATTTGTTAAGAATGGTTACCCCTCCACAGACTGACCGCGGCTAGTGTAGCTTAACCTTCCAGATCGATTGATCAGCGTAGTTATAACTTAGCCACGAGTCCCTGTAGCAAACCTATATAAATAAATAAATAACGCATGTATTCCCGAAGGGTTAGGCAGAGGTATACATTGATGTGACAGTTAGGTACACCCCTATTCGCCGATATGTTTAGGTCGCATGTAATAGGAAGTAAACCTACCCTTAACCGGGCACAAGTCCAAACTTCGAACTGCTACTGAGAATTTAATAGAAAAAACAAAGTGCAAAGTGGGGACTTTGCTCGACCTGGGAATCGAACCCGAGACCTCAAGCATAGCAGTCGCGCTCGGCTTTGAAATAAATGTTTTTCCGTTTTCCATACCATTCGTAATTGATTCCAAATTTAACAAGAAATTATATTTTCCCAACCAGTGATATTTTATTTATTAAGTACCTACATTCAATGTGTTTTAATTTCTTTCCATTTAATCCATAGATGTAAATAGCTACATCCATCAATAATAATTACTTACATTAAGTACCATGTTCTCCAAAAAGTGAATACTAATTCATTATCAAGTATGCTTTAATGTGCTTTTATAGAATATCAATTTCCAATATTAGATAAAAATCTCAATCTCATAATAATATCATCAAACAAAACACAGATTAAAAAGAATTCATACTTAAATTATGATGAGAGCAATGCCACCTTATATAAAATATTCAAATTTCTTGTAATTCTAGTTTTGCGAGCTTTTTAGCTGGAAATACCTACTACTAACTAGATTAATTTGAATTTAGAACCTCTATGGTTGTATAGGTACTTATTTTTATAACGAACTGTACGTCTAAATTTCAATAAATTATACAAAAATCCCTTATAAAAAAGCACTTTCCGTTTTTCCCGAATTTTCCAATTTTCAGAGCAACTTTTCCAATTTTCTTTCCCTAAAAGCCTTATTCGGACTAACGACATATAAAAAAAAGTTAAATTGATCCATCCGTTCTCAAGTGATACGCTTACCAATGAACAGCATTTTTTATTTATTTAGATATATGTATAGAAGATTTGGTTTATTATGAAACTAAAAACATAGCTAACGGTACACCAGAGGGTCGTTACAATTGTTTCTCTATTGTGTCTGTTAACTGTTCTTCTTCTTATCGTTATATTGTACGAGTGAAAACTATAATACTATTATCATAAAAGATATTCCATGGATTATTTTCTATAAGATCATTTTTAAGGGCTCGTAACTCATATTATGTAAAATGTTTTATATTGCTTGTAAAAGCTTCTTTGAAAAAAAATCTTTTGGCTTTTGAACTTTTATACCTGAACTAAAATTGCTATATTTAAGGTAATAAGATAACAATTTTAACATGAAGTTACATTGACTGTCTAATATTTAACTAATAATTCCGACATTAGGTTATAATTGAGAACCTATGAACGATATAGGTAATATCGAATCTGGATATGAAACAGCATAACGCGGATTATAATCGAACCTGATTGCTTATGCTAGAATATTTTTCTCAGCAAAACAAAACAAAAAATAACTTAACATCTCCTTGCGGATTAACAGCTGACTTAAAGTCTTAGTTTAAAAAATCCCTAGCAATAACTCACAAAACACTGATATCGCTAGCAATAACTGAAAAACCCGAAATAGTGAGTGACATGTCGCTGTTGCGATGGTCGTCACAAAACAATGACGAAGAAGGGTTTTCACTAAATTAGTCTTATTAGTAAATCAATTAATCTTGAAGAAGATTACAGAAGGTATATGTATGATTAGGACTAACCCTTACGCATACGAAGGTATTAATTAATTAAAAAACTAATCTCTAATGGGTCTGCAGATTGAACAGGTGACTACCAGAATAAGAAGTTAGAACTTTACCAAAGTCCAATGTGATAGACTGTTTACGGACAAATTATAAAATGAACATTTTAATTTTGGCACAGTAGTGGAATTTGTCAACAGTTGAATATACGGTACCGACTATTATTTATTAAAATACATGTATGAGAATATATAAAGAATATTAAAGTGTGCAAAAGTCGAAAGGATAACTGGAAGCTTTTATGAAGCTCCTAAAAAGTCCCAAAAGACAAAAGCTAAGCAATAACGTTTTTACAGACTTTTCTACCTACTATAAAAAAATACAAATAAGTACTGAAAAGAAAACACGGTTGTAGTAGGTTGTAGTTGGGTATATACTTAAATATTTAAGCTTCATCTATATTAAAGCAGATAGGTAATACCTATACCTATCTACTTTTTTGTGCTATCCACCTAGTATCTGATTAAAACGACCTAACCAACACAAAAACCGTTTGCCACTTTCATTTATACACGCAAGAGACCACAGAGGTGTAGTTTTACTTCAATTTATAAACCTCCACTATTTACTATCACTGTTATCTGAAACCGGCATGAAAAACACATGTCACAAAATAATAAAGCAATGCGTACACAGAGTGTCCAAACAATCCAATAGTCGTAGCGGCAGAGCGAGCCGCGGAGGCGCGTCATCGCTCCCGGTCGTGGACAGCAGACGAGCGCGGGCGCAGACAGCGGGCCGGAGCACACCCCATACTGGCGGGCGCAGGCGCACCACTGCTCGAGCCCCGGCACCACGCGTACGCCGAACGGTAGCGCTCCCGCTGTTTACAAAATAAAGCCTCTATTTAGAGCGAGGGCGAAGGGCCGAGAGCTCACCGCCGCGCGCCGCCCGACCGAGTAGGCGAGCGGGCGGCTCGTTTGTGCGGCAGGGGCGGCGGGACCGGCTCCGGCGGCGAGATCAAACGCACCGCAGATCAAAGGAGCCGCCGCGCGATCGGCATCCGTCATTATTATTATGCAAGCATTACGAGGCGCGCGTGACTCAGGCGAGAGGGCCACGCGAGCTGCGCGGGCGACGCGCCGCGCCCCCCGCGGGCCCTGTGCGCCCTCCACCTGTCAACGGCATCGACACCGAACAAAACGACCGCCCCCCGGCCTGCGCCCGCGCCGCACTCACCGCCTCCTCCTTCACAGATTAGCCATAGGTAGGTAAACGTATATTTATGTTCTTTTTAGGCTTAATTTAACACCTCATTTAATTTAACAAGTATTGCGAGTTCGCAAGATTTACCACAACGATTGACGCAATGCTTTTGATATTATTATAATAATCAGAATAATTCTGTAAGGGACAACAAAAAACAAAAATCAAGCTCCAAAGATAGTCCAGAACAAAAAAAGGAAAGATACTTGAAAGAAAACTATGAAAAACCAATTATGCCAAACGGGGCACTGCTAAATTTTAAAAGTTCTATATTAAGAATACTTAGGTACGGTCAGCGACGAACAAAAAGACACATTTTAGACCTCCATACAAATGTGATGGTAAGTATGTTTGCTTGCTGCCCAAATATACGAACGTAGACATAGGTACTCGTAGTACCTTGATCTTCGTTATAGCTTAGAGACAAAAGCTTGTAAGAAAGTACTCTCTAGAAAGAAAATCAACGCATGGTAAAAGTTCTTATCCTTTTTATGGAACGAAAGTTTCTATCAGTTTTAACTTTTAAGACCTAATTCTGAAAACATTTATGCTCAAATTTATCATGCAAATGCTACTTACTAACTCCAAGTTATTGATGATTCTTGTTTTCCAGCTACCTATGAGTAACCTTCCTTTGCTCAAAAGTTAAAGGGTTTTCTGTAAGGTCACAATTATTTTAAAATTCCCTGTAATTTTATGACCAATCTTTAACGAGGACTCGTAAGACAATTTCTTTTTAAGTAAAGTACTTACCACCGTGAACCAAGTTTGCAAGTCAATAAAGATTTTATCGTATGATTTGACATGTGTATGGCCCGCAGGTGTTATTTCAAAGCAAATTGTCCGAAGTGTATAAAACTGGACGTAGACACCGAGTTAAGTAGAATATAATTGGCGGGCGGCATGGCAGACGTTCAAAGCGTGTACCTGCCTGTAAAAATGCCATCATAAAGCCAAGCCGCCACAATGAGCCATTTGACAGTTGGTACCCACCTTTATGATGCCGACTCTGATATACGAGCCGAACCCATTTAAGCTTATTTTATCGACTTCCAATACAACAATCTAGCTATGTCGGATAGTAAATCAGGCATGGAACCGCGACTACCGCTCACAAACAGGGCAGAAAGAATAAACCATTCAGTTAGACCATTCAAAATCTTTATAGCTTATTATTCAATCCCATTAAAGACTTAGTGGGACGGCCTCCTTAAAAGAGCTTTTAATATAAAAGACCATTATACAGCCCATTTTCCATAACAATGAACATAATATTTTTTCGTTCCGCATTCTCGTTATATTGCTTATTATTTAATCATTATAAGCAATAAGAGATCTTTAAAAAATGTGAAACGCTGAGCGTAATAATTTACGTTTATAGTTTTCTTTTTATGGAAGATATTCTTTTTATCTTTTGGTAGCGGTTTGGTTTCAACGCAGAGAATATTTTAAATGGATACTCACCTTTTTTATATTAGAGAGCTTTAGAAGAATTAAGAATTCGGTAGAAATATTCAAAATACCAACAATATATCGATCTTATAGCATCCTAATCGATCTATAGTCAAATGCTGCATCTAACTTAGCCGATTTGGTAACTCTTCAGGCTTAGTCCACTCTGGCTTCAAACCACTGGCCTAACGAAAATAATTTGTTGGAATATTCAGTAATCAATGCTAATTCCACGGAACGAAGTCATTGGACCGAATATAATACTGCGTCGTATCTGCATTTAATAGGGACATCTTGTGTGTAGCAATCCAGATCCGATTCACTAATTTGGGAATTGTCATTCCTAGGTCTTAGAAGTTGGTTCTTCCAGAGCTGGTTATTTTTTCCACAATTAGTACTTACAACAAGCTACTTTAGACCTACGTTCGTTGACAAACAGTAGGCTCCAATCTGTTATGTTATAGAGAAACCCTGCTTAATTGTATCAAGTCAAGAGGGCTTGTTTTGAAAGTGGCCAAAAATACGTCACTTGTTAAGAATACATTCATTAACAAATCACATCCATAGGTATACCCACAAAAGTATGGTGGAGATGATACAGGTACTGATGTAATTATGTTTCGTCTGTTTATTTTTGTCCCATGACAAAGAACAAGCATATTGCCATTTACTGAGTAAAATTCATACGAATTGATACGGACAATCTAAAAAAAACACCAAAACACTGCCTTACCTAGAAATCAAGAGAGATGCTACTGCTGCAATGGACTGCTCAATGCATATGACCTTGCCGCTTATATTCAGTTTTAATGTTCTATGGAGGGTGTTTTAACGCTAGTTTTCTCTCGGGAATGTGAAATGCAAAGCTCCTAACGATGCCAGTAATACAAGTTATACAACACCAGTCGAAAGCTCTTTTGTAACAAGGACACCACTATTAATGCTGAAGCATAAAGGAAATAACAAATAAAAAGACGTTTATGTTATGCTATGAAAATGTTGTGATGTTTATTTTAGCATTTCCCAAGTGGCCTATAACTTGGATCCATTTATTGTAATAAAACTGCTGCTATCCATGTAAGTTTGATTGTAGTAAGCATACCTTTAGCCACCACACCATGTGACCATTGCTTACTGAGAGCTATGCTATTTATATTCTATTCCTCTCTTTTAGAAATAATACTAGGAGAGGAAAGATGTTTGGCCACTTGATACGACACGACGACTGTTTTAGAATTATACTTGAAGGTAAAATTGAAGGAAAACGAGGAAGAGGAAGACCTAGACGAAGTTTTGTGGAACAAGTGAAGGAAAGGGTGGAGATCGAGTCGTATCAAGAGGTAAAACGGAAAGCTAAAGACAGAGAACAGTGGCGATTGCTCCACCCACAAGAGCTGAGCTCTTAAATTGAAGACGAAGAAACAAAACATCTTCATTTTCGTAGCACCTCTGCTAGGTGAGAATGATCGCTTACCAATTCCCACCATTTTGAAAGCATCATCATAATTATCACCATCTGCCCGTATTCGTCCACTGCTGGACATTTTTTAGGAATGCTGCCTGATTATTTTTTCTCGCAAAACAGTGTCACTGATAGAACCTAGGTATAAATTCTCCCAATCGTGAATCTCCTCTCGCCAGAAAGAAAAACAATGATTAAGTAAGTAAGTATAAATATCGACTCCAAACTTGTTAAAGAGTCTTACCTCTCGGAGGTGGCAGACGATGATAAAACTTTGGACGTCGAGCTAACTACTTCGTATTCCAACTGACTATTCGTAGATAGTAAGTTTCATGACGGAGAGACTAAGAAGAATAACTTTGTGTATCAGTTGTCGTATGCACCCAGTACAAGCTAAAGGAAATTCCACCTTTTCTGTTGAATTAATCTTTTCTGGGACTGTCATTTCATTAGGGCCTCTTGTTAAATACGGTATTTTCCTATTGTTAAATACGGTATTTAACAAAAGGCCATAATGAAATGACAGCCCCGTTAATATTATTTCACCGAAAAATCCTACTGCTATTTGATTCGATCTGCTAAATTCCTGCTCCAGGCGCCATACGTAAAACGTGGCATGAATGGAAAAGTGTGCGATCATTATAACCTACCCAAGTCGATACCCTATTCCATCATCGCGATTGGGATAAGCTGTGATGCAGACGAGTAATGACTAAATGATCGCTACGCTTTCGTAATAAGCTAACCAACGTAGGGTACGTGTTGTTGAACGGATGTAATAAGCTGTATTTTAGTGTTTGTTTCTATATCATAGACACAGTTTCAAACTGTTTTGGCAAAACACTGAGCTCTCGCAAACGTAAATTACGGCACATTCATTTTATAATACAACAACATCAGTTACATTTAGGTTGTTTTATGTTCAGATATAAACTCTTAGAAGTTCGCGATTCAAGTTATAAATAACCTAGTTTAGTACATCTACCTCTGACATTAGATAAATATACCAACTACACGGCTATACAGATTGTATATAAGTATTCTGCATGTCATAGGTACAATCGGTACAAGTAGCATCAAGTAATAAACCGCTAGTCACCTCGGGGACGGAGTTATAATGGTAGACTTTTTACAGTAGCCACTGGTTGCTACCGGGGTTTGCACTGATGGAAGCAAAAAAATGTAGTACTCACTCTCGTGACGAGAAAGATCGGTACACTTACCGACGGAATTCCTTCAGAGATTATTTAAAATAAGTAGTAAGTCTTCTAACGTGGGTGACGCCTCAAGTTTGATCCCCGGGTCGGATCGGTAATAGTAAAAGGCTTGCCGCCTATCACACTGGGATAATCGTCGTGTGAGACCACAAAATAAATTACCTACCTATAACGTGGGTGAGCTGTGTCAACGGTCAAAGGTCCCGGGCTCCACCTTTGGGAAACACTTTCGGGAATTAAAATCGTGACAGTTATATTGCCATACTAACTTAATAAAAAAATTAACTGCTTTTATGGGAGTTTTTTTTTTCTAATTTTCTGATTAAATAAAAATATGAGCCTATTTTATGCATATTTAAATATGTATTGTAAAGAAATGAAATATTCCAAATAATTTTAATGGAATACATAATTTTATGTTAAGGTAATCTTTATTTACGATGTAACATAAAACAAAGGTATTTAAAACTTTGAGCCTTCCCGGTACCTCAATAAAAATAAAATAAATAATTATGTCATAATGCTATTGGTAGGTCTATAATAATCATGTTTTCTCTGTTTTATTAAGTCTAGTACAAGTTTCATCTTCAAAACGATCTTTAAAATTAAATTAAACCTTTTTAATCTTAATTATGCAGATATCTATGAGCAAACTCAGCTAAAAGTAAATTTTGGCACGAATATGAGAAAATGTTCTGTAGGTATAATTATGTAGGTGGTAACTATTTTATTTTGGATATTTATATCATATTTTTCGCCCACCGAGTTTGTTTTGATAACGCAGCGTGAAAGTAACAAAACGTGTACAAATTTCCTTTCCTTCGACAGGAAGTAGTTTCAATTTTTTTTTAAACATTGCAGTCGGTGCGTTTAGAAATACAAATCCTCACATACACTAACACCCTAGAGGTAAGACCCACGACAAGTAACTATATGCCATACAATTGTATTTGTAGCATGCAGGAATCAAAACCGCCATCGGTGGCTCGGAAACCGATCGGTCAACCACTACGCCAACCGTGTCGCTAACGATTGAATTTGAAGTACCCATTTTACAAGACCTAATAAAATGGAAGAGGAAGTACTTAATAAAAAGTTATCGACAACAACAGTGTTATGCTGTAGTTGAGTGGAGCATAAACAATAGCAACACTTTTGTTTATGATATTACGCACATGAATAAGCATTGTAAGCTGAGTACGAATGGGCGAGTAGAGCAGTAGCCGCGCGCGACTCCCTGCGGCCTACAGCCTCCGAATCACAATAAATCTGAACCGATAAGTAGTCGAGCGGATTGTCGGCGCGGCGCGATCAAAGCGAGGGGAGGAACATGAAAGGCGCCGCCGCCGTCCGCCGAGATGTTTCATTCGAAGCCGCGTTTCCACCACCGCGCGTCACGTCCTATCGGCCTTTTGTTATGTGACATTTTAATTAATTTGATTTTAATTTTGAATGACACGTTTACAGATTTAAATGACGAAGGTAAAGTCTTCTCTTGGCGTTTCGGTAATGGACTGGTTTAACATATAGTTAGATAGGCAAAAAGACATATGTATACCTAAATGTTGCGGTAGAGTGACAAGCATAAAATTGCTACTAAATAATTTGGAATATTATCCACCTTATGTGAAAGAACGTAATTTCATATATTATTAATTGCTATAGTTCTTATATGTAATAAAAAGTATATTCGAGTCATTATTGCAAATGTAACTTTACCAATTCGATACCTGGTAACACAGGACACTAGTATTTTTTTTAATGAAATAATATGAGAAATAGCCGTGCCGCCTAATGGTAGGTTAACGTCAACCACAGCCTAGAGATGCCAGCAACAGCAGTGGTATGACTCGCGCGTTGTCATTTTGAGACCTAGTAGCGAACAAAGATTTAAATATTTGCGAACAAGCTGTGACTTTATAAAAATCAGACAGTGCAACAGTATTAGTTAGGTATTAGTTTTTGACAAGAGCAGATGTTATATCTAAATATTGATAGGCCAGACATCATGTAGAAAATATGTATGCGAGTGTTACATAGAATGCTTATACTTTTGGATATAATTTCTAACCTACATTACTTTTATTAGTACTTACCATCACGCCTGTTTTCCCCGAAAGGTTAGGCAGAAGTGTAGGTACAAATGTACACCGACGCCATTATCATTAGGTTTCATGGAATAGGAAGCGAGCTTATTGCCATTAACCAGCACAAATCCAAACACCAAGCTGATATTGAGAATTTCATAGAAAAACCCAATAACGCTTTGCTTGACCTGGAAGTCGAACCCACGACCTCTAGCGTAGCAGTCGCGCTTAGGACCACTAGACTACCGAGGCAGTTACCTACTACTACACTGAATTTCTACTCTTCTCAAAAACTAAGAATACCTAGGTAGGTATATAATACAAAAGGTCCATAATGAAATTTAATCAAACTACAAATTATCGTGTCGTATGTTCCCGTGGACTCCATGGAAATAGTACACAGAGATTGTAGCAGTTATTACTTTATATGCATGAAGCAATAACACCGTACCTTTGAGAGTAGCGTCTACTGGCGTCTTGTGTAATTAATTTGCCATAAACAAGTCGCATTAGCCATACATTCTTGCTTTGCTTTATCATACTTACGACTTTAGTACTCCGTTCACATTTACACGACACTTTGTAGTTTTGTTAAAGTTTTATATTAGCAGCCAATTTGATAATTATAAATGACTAGTTTCTGCCCGCGGCTTCGTTTGCGTGGAAAAGTTACTTTTAATTAGCCTATATGTTATTCTGATGTATAAATAATAATACTGTACAGTTTCATCAAAATCCGTTCAGTAGTTTTAACGTGAAAGAGTAACAAACATACACACTCACAAACTTTCGCCTTTATAATATTATTTTTGACCGGCGAAATGTGGGTATACATTAGTACACCTCTGCCTAACCCTTCGGGGAATACAGGCGTGATGGTATGTTATGTATAATTTATTTTTGTAAATAGATCTTTTAAAGACGCTTTTACAAGTCAATGTTTTTTATTTTTTTAAGTTAAATAATATCTGACGGCCTCGTGAGAAGAAACACCGAAACAAACTCAGAAAATTATAGTCTGTTTTAAGTCCAGACATAGAATAATAGCAAATGTGTTACAATGCAGGGCAATGTCTGGAATGGCCTTTTGAAGGAAGAACCAAAGTGGCTTTGAGTATATAATCGTCATCATCATTTTATCAGCCACAGGTCCACTGCTGAATAAAGGACTTCCACAAGGACCGGTTATTCCGGAGGACTCCCAGCGACCTTGATCAGGCCGTCTGTCAACTTGATATTATTTAAAATTTGTTTTTAATTTATGTGGGTATTGAAATGAAAAATTAAATATGGTGGGTATAAAAATTAAAGAGATTGGAAATTAAATAAAAAATAAACAGATTGTAAATCATTATATTATTTATTTTAAAATAAATATAAACTGACACACAGGAATTACTTTTTATAATATTATGCCTCATGTACAACAAAAAGTATCAAGATTTCTAGTTTAAGTAAAATAGTTGAATTTTATAGCATTTCAAGCTGATCTGATAAAAACCAGAAAACCATACCGTTAGATAACCATTAGATCAGCAGGTACAATTTAAAGAAGGAGAATAATATAGACTCGATTTAAAATAAGGCACTTTTCTTTATCACAGAATACAACGTCTACTACACTTCTACTAATATTTAATGTACCTATTAAATTTTTAGAAGTTAACATAAGAAGAAAATAATTATTTCTTGCTCTAGAACACCATAATTAATATAAATCTGATCCTAGACATACATACACAATATTGCTTTATAAATCAGTTCACAACACACTTAGATCAGTAACAAGTTATTCACACATGGGCGTTTAAACATAGATAAAAAATAAATCTTTAAAAACATTCTAAATAGTTACGTTAAATACAACTAATTAGAATATTATCTTTATATAAAAAAAAAATCATTCTCAACAAAAAAGTATGTACCTATTCTCTTAGAAAATAACTTTGCCTTGCCTTATTCTTATAGTAGAAACAATAAATTATCAAAATAAAAACTACTATAATTTTCACTACAATGTTGATGTGATGAGATCTATACAATAGTAAAGGAATGCTTACTACTAGGTAAATGTAGGATAATGATAATTTATTGTTCCTTCGTTTTGTCGAAAACCCTCGAGATTCAAATTCCGTGACTCACGTTTTTATATAAGAGGCTATACAGGCACACACTGTATTTAATAAGTAGCACGATTCAACTAGTAGGTCTGCAACGCTGGAAGAAAAAAAAAAAAAAAAAAAAACAAACTATATAACATCGAATTAATTTTAACCTGACTAGGCTAACAAAATAAATATTTTAGGGACTTTCTGGATACAAAATATTTCAAAATGTGCATAGCACACAATATTCGAAGTCTGATATTGTTTACATATAATATACCTTTACACACATAAACAGCCCTTACTAACAGTATCTTTTAAAAAAATTCAAACACGTGATTGTGATCACATCCTTATTTTTCTATTTATTACAAAAAGTTTCACTTGTAAAAAATATGTTTATATACTCACTACAATTTCATACATAACCTGATGTACTTAAGTTTTCCGTAGATCTCCATATTTACGGAGCACCAGGATTACTTAGTACAACACGACAGTTTATGGCGAACAGTCTCAATATACATAATAATATACATTATTCACAATGTTTTACGATGACAACCCTACAGAGTATGACAAATTGAGTGAATCAGTGAATATACAACGCACATACAACATGTACTTATAAATTTAGATTTGCATAATAAGTTGCACGTTATTAATTTTCTTAAAAAAAAGGAGCATGCTGTAGTTTACTATATAAAAATAACGTTATATTTTTAACACATATAGGGATACTGTAGTGCATATATAATTATGTATATTATAACTCCATTTATCGTACATGCTTACATATTAACACTATTCGCGTAATAAATAATGGCAGGTTCATACTCATGATATTGTTACAGGGTGACCGCAAAAATAAGAGTATTATAATAGCATTCGAAATTCCCATCTGTGGAAATATAAAGTACAGTACTTTCCTGATTTTAAGATTGAAACCAGAAATATATCATACTTATTTAGGTATTAATATCACTTAAGTATATATCGCTCTGATATAGTATCGGAGCTTCATAACCACAGCCTAAAGCTTCTATTGTGCGTTGTAAAAGCAAGCAATTATTTATAGTCAAGGAGTAACCTAAGATATATAGCAGATACGATGTTTATTATTTTACACTGCATCACCTACTAGCGCATGTCTATCACATTTCGCATAAATGAAGGTGGTGTTATTAATGTATGTCATACAATATTCATTATGATAGCTATGCACCAGTTGAATCACAATTAAAGGTGACGACATAAAATTTCCGTATATTTAACAACAGAACGACCGTAAAACAGACTGTGTTACATGCTTGTACTAACAGAGAATATTAATTCCATGTACCTTCGTACCTGCTGTATACATGTATGGAGGTATACTCTAATAATCCTAAGTTAAAGGAAGTATTTATTGTTTTCAACCAAGTGAGAAGAACTGCTTGGTATTCGGGAACTTAGCTTTCTGTTTCTTGATAAACTCGCGGGCTTGCTTGTCTCCTTGCCGTGTTTCTAACGCTTTGATGGCTTCGCCGTCTGTAACATACATTACTATTATTATTCCTTTTTATTTTAGGCAACAAAGCGCATATCATCATCAACCCATATACTGTCCCACTGCTGAGCACGGGTCTCCTCTCATATTGAGAGGGGTCCACCACGCTGGCCTAGTGCGGGTTGGCAGACTTCACAAACCGTCGATAAAAATCTCTAAGGTATGCAGGTTTCCTCACGATGTTTTCCTTAATTTTTTAAGGGAGTGATAATTAATTATTAATACACACATGAATTCGAAAAGTCAGAGGTGCGTGCCTTGGGTTCGAACTCGAGATCTTCGACTTGGCAGTCCAATGGTCATACCACTAGGCTACCACTGCTTCAAACCCATATACACGAGTTAATTGTATACATTTATTTGTGGTAATAAACACACTGGCTCAGGAACGTCTGACAGATTGTTTTGTCAAGTAAATTACTCAGCGTGAAAGGAAATTCTATAAAAAATGAAGTTTTAATTCTCAGCTTTAAGATATCCATAAAACCAGCTGGAGATTCAGTTACGTGGTCCCACCCTTTTAATTTTGATTGAGGTTTGAGATATCTTTATTTCTCATAAGAATTTACAGTAATTCACTTACATGAGAAAGTTTAAACACATAAAATCAACTTATAAAGACGTACAAGAATAAGAATTGGGCTTATTAATATTAATCAAGATGGTAATGGTGATGCTGATGATTGTGAGGTGGTATCTACGGTCACCAAAGAATATCGCTGAACATAATCAAATTTTGAAAACATAACGACATCAATTTTAATTAAATTTTAGTTAAGGTTGTAATTATCTTATATACAAAAAACTCTTCTCAGACAGTAAATTTAAGATAATAAAAAAATTAAAGTGTTTTAAAGATTGTATCGTGTATTTGTATCGTAACACTTGAGTACAGTCTACAAAAGTCGCTGACTTTTGTTGCTGACTGTACTCAAGTGTCACTACACTTGAGACACTTTGCATGCATTGCAATGCATGCATGCAAACGTGCGAATGTAGAGACGTCAGCAGGTCAAGCTATCCAAAACTGTCAAATGTTTCCAATTAAAAATGAACCTTATAATGCTGTATTAAAGTTGAAAATGTATCAAAGAAATTTGACAGGTTGTGGTAGCTTGATGTGCTGGCCTCTGTACTCATGACCAACGAGCTACTGACCTATGCTAGTGGGCCTGGAGAGTGGTAGGAGCTGTTGCGGCAGGCTGGAGATGGGCGCGGGAGTGTCAGGCACCTCACTGAAGTGTAAGTATGCTTCGCCCACGAACGCGTTGCTCATGCTGAACATGTCCTTGTCTTTTATCACTAGGTGTACCAACCCGTCGGAGATCCGGCGCTGCTCTGCCGTCAGGGGGCTAGATTAAGCAGAAAAAAATGTTAAAGATTAAGTAAATATATTGGGATACATTTTACACAGCACGATCTAGTCCCAAAGTAAGCAGAGCTTGTTCTATGGGTAGAATATATATTGTATTGCATTATACTTATTTGTCAATACATAGTTATAATATCTAAGTACCTAAAGTGTAAGAAACACCCAGCCAAACACTAACATGTTGATCACATAAATATTTGTGTCTTGTGAAAATCGAACCTACACCCTTGTGATCAGCAGTCCGACACTCGAACCACTACACCACAGACGTAGTCAATAAGTACTTACTTAATAAAAAGTAAAAAAGGTCGGGAGTGAGTTTATGACAAGATGTATGAACGTGGACGTTCACCTTCACGTTCTTGCAAACATAAAGGGGTTTCTTAAAGCATTTAAGCAAGAATCGTCAAAAAAAAACTACGGTATTCTACTAAAATATCAGTGAGACGCAACTTTGAAGCACCACCTGTACGGATTTTGAATTTGGAACATTCAAAAACAAATGCAAAGTACAGCATTTGTTTTTGAATGTTCTAAATTCAAAATCCGTACAGGACGCGACTGCGCGACGCAAAGGAGGGTATTACAGTACAAATAGCATTGGTAACTATTATAACTTCACGTTGATGTCTAAAACGACAAAATATTTCTAAACTTATTTAAAGAAAAACAGATCTGACATCCCGGCACTTTGCCAAACACTATGCATTATTTGGCCTATAGCATCTATAGTCTATTTTAAAAGATGAACGTATTCCAATATTAGCCGTACCGGTATTTTTTTACTCCAATGTCACTGCTACTATATTTTATTGCTTGCTAAGATCCTGCAGCATACAAAGTCACAACCTACCATCACTGCTGTATCACCAAAGGGTAAGTTAGCGTCGTACACCTTAGTATGCAGCCTCCGGTACGTAATCTAAATCCCATATAGTGTACAGCCTCCCAATAATAGTCCCGCACTATTGCTATTAATCGAGCAGCAAACCAAACTCCCACAATAATACTGCGCGACCTGGGAATTGAACCCAAGATCTCACGTTCAACGGCCGTGTGACTCTACAAAGTAAGCTTTTGTAAATGTCTCTTGTCAACTTCAATAAGTTACAAGGCTTCCTCTTAATTGCATATAATATATCTTTTTATACTATAGTCTATACCAACTACTTAGGTTTACAAATACTACACCAATACGTATAGTCGAATAAAATTGCTTTACCACTTTTGACAAAAACTTCCGTCCAAATTAAATTTCACTAAGACTCATTAATATCACTGTCATTTGGTCTTGTAAACAAAAATAGACCTTGGTGTTTTGTAATATACAAACGACATTCACTCTAAGGGTGGTGAAGCAATTTTATGGTCGACTAGACATACCAAAGAAAGTTTCCGCTGTCAATGTCTGCTAATATGACGTAAGCAAGATGCTGAGATGACATTGCACACGTGCACGTGTTGCAAAAACAGATTGATTCGACTTTGTGTTCATATTATAAACTAGCGGCCCGTCCCGGCTTCGCCCCGGGTGGACATAAGATTTTTTTTTTACACCTTGGATTACGTTAGGTAAGTTTTAGTAAGGATCTCTAATCTTTTCTAGCAATAAATATAGCCTATGTTACTCAGGGTGAATGTAGCTTTCCAATAGTGAAAGAATTTTTGAAATCGGCACAGTAGTTTTTGAGTTTATTCATTAAAAACATACACACAAAAATACAATCTTACCTCTTTATAATAGTAGTGTAGATAAATAAATAGGTAAATGTAGGTACGATGTTTCCTTGTTTCTTCTGCTAACCCTTGTTTTAGAGACAATGAACATTACTAAGAAGTGCGAGTTGTCTAATAAAGTATGGAAGAGGCGGAGAGAAGCCATTCTCTACGTGATAATTTGTAGCCTATACTTTCAGATTTCTATGGCATAATAGATGGAAATAAAGCCGTACACACCTACATACCTACCTACAGCTACATACATAGGTACCTCCAATGTTGTTTAAAAACTTCGCATGCAAAAATAAATAATATTGATACTTAATAATTACTTACATAAGGAACATTTCATCATAAAGCGGGAATAAGTTTTTGTTATGCGTCTGTGTTTTCGGTTTCTGTACGTTGACAAAGGAATCCTCTGGAAGTAGGGCCACTCGAACGTACGAATCACATAGACCTGGAACCAAGAGATCACGTCAAATAGAAACTTTACACATGGCACCTTTATAAAATTATTCAAACCGAAACGAGTATAATTTGGATTTAACATTTCTAAAAGTAATATAAGCCAAGCCAGTCAGTAGATATTTGTAGGAGCATTAAATCACTAATAGCCTTTTTTTACTAAATTACCAAACCTACGTTTTAAGAGAGGTAGGGCATAGTGGTAGTCCCACTCAATTTGAGCTGCCCGACTGGGAAAGTACCTCCGCCTTGCAGAAAATCGGAGTGAAATAACACTGCTTTGAGCTGTGTTGTTTCTTACGGTGAGCAAGGTAGCCAGTGCTCCGCGAGGATTCGTTGTGTTGACAGTGGGGGGACTTTGACCCTTATACTGCCAACCCAACTATTCCTCTTTCTTTTTACAGGATCGGCACCCCTGGTGTTACAAGCGTCTATAGGCTACGGTAACCGCTTACCATCAGGTGGGCCGTATGCTTGTTTGCCACCTTAATGGTATAAAAAAAAACTGTTAATTCTCACGTCTAATTTACGCTGAAATTATAATTAATTTATGACGCTTTTTGTGCTAAGTTAATTAGTTTAAATGTAAACATAAATTCTTACCATTAGAATCCGTTGGTGTCAAATTCCTCGCATTCATAATCTCTATCTTCAAGTTATCATCTACGAACTGCGCCCTGACCGTCAATATACCCATCTTGGGCTCCTGTATCGTCTGCTGCTCTTGCCACCTTTCTAAGTGGAACTGGTGTATCAGTTCCCTGGTCTCCATCCCATGGAGTTTCAATAAGTACTCGACGCGTTTCAACGTCTCCGAAGTATAGGTCTCTTTATTATCTTGGCGGAACGACCTTATCATTATCTTGACACATTCATGGAGATTCGAGAAGAACGAAGGTGGACGCCGTTTCTGTAATATTGTATTTGAAAATTATATTGTACTGTAATATGAGATAAAATATAACACATTTTCCCATCACCACGATGCTAGTAGTTAAACAATGCTGTAATAAAACCGTCACCCTTCATGCAAAATGGATGGGGCTTTAGTAATGACTTCATGTTCACAATATTAAAGTAATAAAACACATGCAGATCATGCAATACCTATGAAGACAACCACAATTTGTTTTAAGCTTCTTTTAGGTTGTATTATATTTATTTTATATCTGGACACATTCAAATTACACTTTTACACTTAAAGGAATCATCTGCATTCGATAGGTCGTTTTAAAGACGTATAAAGGTACAATATATTACTTAGATTTGAAATTACGTTAGACGAAGTTACAAAAGTACATCCGACGAACATTTCACATGGATACTGTACAAACCACTGGATATTTTCCGAAAAATAAGCTGTTTGAAGCAGACAAACATGTATATACGAGGACATGGCTAGGAACTGTAACATACATCGTCGATGATATAGATCAACTAGTAAAACATTCTAGTTAACGAAACATTGAAGCTAAGTCCAGCTATTTCATATATTTTATATACATTACTCCGCATATCGCACGTGCCGTTCACTTATTTACAGTTAGCAGTTGGCAATGTATATAAAATAATGTGTAAACTCGGCAGGATAAGAGCAACATAAGACAATAACATGAACAAGGTGCTTGCTAGGACAAGTGTTTACCGCGTCTAGGTTGGCGGCGGCCGATTTGCTCAAGCGTCGCGGGTCGATATAGCGAGTTATCTTTGCCCTGCGGTGCTATTAAAAACAACAATCAACAATTTAAAATCATACAAATTTTCTAATTATTTCGTGTACATAAAAGCAACTTTAGATATGTAATTAAAATACTATTCTACTTCAAAAATATCCATTCCCTCTTTTTCATAAAATGTTGTTTAAAAAGTACTAAATTACATTAGCGAAGTCACTATGGTCACTAGATCAAAGCCACTATTCCTTTCTTCAAATGTATTTTAAAGATATGTCGGTCATTGCCCTACACTGGTACACACATATTTGATAAGTTTCAAAAATTACTCTCTGAGAATATTAGGTTCCTATACGTACGCACGTACATATATGTATAGGGAAGTCTCTATAGGTTAAGAATAGTATTAGTAGTAGTATTTCGTCTCATAGCTTGATGAATCACAATATGATGGACACACACAGCTACACAACAGGCCAGATTTTTCCAGTAAGATGACCTCGTATTATTATTATTTTTTACATTAGGGACATTTTATTTTACAGAGCACCATCTAATCCAAAACTAAACAGATCTTGTACTATGGGTTGACAATGGATATAATACTTACATACTCTTTTTTGTAAATACATAGATACTTATAATGCTTACATAAGAAACACCCAGACAAACACAAACACTACTATATGTTCATCACATAAATATTTGTGTCCTGTGGGAATCGAACCCACGACCTCGTGATCATCAGTTCGACACTCAAACCACTAGTCATATATGTTATAGGCTTTTTATACACTTAGAGGTACAGTTTATACTGGAAATATGCGGCACGTTGTGTCCCTGAATCATATTGTGATTCATTAAAAATTGCCATTTTAGGCCTCCTAGGAAGTACTGTCGACGCCAGCTAGAACTAAAATCTAAAACATTGATTTGTAAGTGTCTATAAAAGATCTATTTACAGAAATAAACATCATTTATCATTTCCCCAGCTTGTACATACAATATTTGCTACGAGGAGGATTGTTTTAGTTGAATTGACATATCCTAAGAAAGTGGGCAGTTTTGTTCACTTTTTTTCACTTCATAAAATTATAGTAGATCTCTAAATTGGCTTCGCAGTCATTTATTTAAATTGGTGACGTAATTAGCCTTCAAACGTTACCGTAAATAAAATAAATTAACTTTTTAGGAACAGAGAATGATTAATTGATTTCCACGTTGTCGTCGGTCGGACAAATTCTAAATGTAGCACCCAAACATAAACTAAAGCGAACTAGTTTCTCCAAAAACTCGTTTACTATAGGGTTATATCGCATTAGCTATCCGTCGTCGTTGGAGACGTTTTAAGGCAGTTTAGGTACGCGTTATCAACGCCGACCTTGCAATTGCGATATGACCCAAACCATATAAAAAGACACAATAAAACCTCTTTGTAAAGTGCACACTTCTAAAGGAATTTGCAATAGCGTGCGTTACAAATGCAATATTATTTACCCTGAACAAAATATAGTTGGGAGATACTTTGTTTTTTCCAAAATATCTACGCCTAAACAAGCGAATACGGGTGGCGAGTTTCTCTTTCTACAAATGAAAATTAATAATGGGTTAGTATTTCACAAGACAGTTATTTTGTTTAATTTTATTTGTAGGAATCCTTGGAAAACACCATGTATGAAGGAGTTCTGTGTACGTGAGGTCGTAAATTGTTATTTTAAAAGTATGATAGTGTAAGAGTATTTAAATTGTTAACTTGCTGTGATAGGTTAAATAAGTAAGTATGTTATTAAAACTACAGTCGATTAGACTGTTAAAAAATAAAATATTATGCAATATTACAGTTGTCAGCAGCTAAGTTAGATAAAATACAAGTTGATAATGATATAAAAACAAAATAAATAATGTACTAACTGACCTCTAAATTAGCTTGTATCAGTTCGTAAAGTACTTCGCCGAGTTGTTCCCACACAATGTCGAGGGTTCTGGAGAAGTTCTCGTTGTTTAGGTGTTGATAGAGAGTGTCGAGGTTAGCTTCAAGGTAGCGCATGACGCGGTCCATGCTGGAGCAGTCCTGGTGCAGGAGCTCGGCGCCCTCGATCAAGAACCGTGTGATTGATGGCATCATCTGAAACATAACAGTAATTTAAGAAACTAGCTGCTCCCCGCGGTGTCACCCGCCGTTTTTTCGTTTTTGCTTGGGTCCTATTGATCGTAACGTGATGTTACATAGCCTATGACCTTCCTCGATAAATGGACTATTCAACGCAAACAGATTCAAACTGAGATTAGAGCGTTCAACTAAATGAACAAACAAACAAACTCCTCACCTTTATAATATTATATATTATAAAGTTAATAGATTCAACGAAGTGATAAAGGTATTTTTAGTGCTCAGCATTCCGCATCTTCTTCACAAGGGCACACGGATCGATTTGGGGGTAGCATGTAGCATTTGCTCTTAATCAGACGTTTAGAAGAAAAGGAACATTATTTTTACTGATTATTAAATTATTATTCGTGTAGTCAGTTTAGAAATATTGTATTAATGTTGATAAAACTTACCTTTTTAACCATGACTTCTAAAAGATCAACAATTTTATTTCTAACAGTATCTATGGCGTTCGCGATAACGTTCTGCAGCGTCTCCTTGCATCTGGAAATTAAAACAATTTACTGGAATATTAAAGAAATCAAGTAGGTACCAAAAATCCCTATAACTACCCTTAACTTTTTATGGAGGGATTGGCCAAAATAACCTTGAACCGTGTGGAATGGAAGGAGGTAAGGACGCCTTTGTCTTGCAGTGGTAAGAAACGACTAATAATAATAGCTACCCCTACTCTCCATTATTATAAAATACTTCAATCATCAAAATTAGGTATCATCATTATGGAAAGCGGTAATTTTGATCTGACTGGTATCTATCTAATATCAATCAAAATAAAAATACCGCATACCAAATTTTGTAACTTTGAGCCCAAAGATAATTTTCGCCTTCCGTTTAAAGGTAAAAACCTGTTACTATCAAACGAACAGAAGAATTCAAACGAACCTCTGTGCCTCCATAGGTGACCTGGCCTCGCACATCTTCTGTATGATATCGTCCATGCCGAGCTCCTGCACGAAGGGCGTGAGGCTCTGTCGGACGTAGTCTATGTTGTTGATGGCCACGCACCACTCGGTGGTCACCTCGAACCGTTCCTCGAACACGTTGGTGACCAACCCCACGTTGTCCACGCGACTCGCCATCTTGTCGGAGTAGAATACGCAGCAGCGACAAATGTCCTGAACATAATAAGTTGATGTAGATACTGGTAAGTCAAATTAAAAAGTAGTTTCTTTTTTCAAATTTGAATAAATAATACCGACCTACTTAATATGTTTTGATAATGTGCTTAAAAAGTAACACCGTTCTTCGTTACCTTAGTGGTATTGATTAGGTTTACATTATAATAATGTGTGGTATTACTAGTAATTGAGCAGTCAAATAAATCCCCAATATACTTCTGTAGTAATATAATCTAATTAATAAATACTACAAGGTAGGCATTTGGATTCCCAAGAAAATTTAACTAAAATGAATCGATACAATAATTTGCATTTGACTTACATCAATAATTTTGGCCACAAACGTATAACAGCCCTCCACATCGGGCCAGGCCAGCTGTTGCCAGAATATCTTGATCTGATAGAATATGGCCAGGGTGTCTACGCCGGAGCTACTGTACTTGACGTTGGTGTCCACTGGGACCAAGTTATCGAGATCGACGGCCTTCTCTATGCGCGTGAGTGCTTTGTACGCTGCTATATCCAGCCATTGAGCCACGCCACCGAAGAACCATGCGTGGAATTTTGATATGGCGTACGATTGCCAATCGGTCTCGTTTAAGCCTTGACCCAACCTGGAATACGATATGCTAGTTTTAGTACATGGCACTGGACGTGTGATTATTTTTACTGATTTTGGTGGATTATGCCGTATCGCTAATAAAAAAGACATTGAACTAACATAGTTATCTACGTGAATTCCCAGACATATACTCATATACATGTGGGTACTTAAGTAAACTTCAGTAATTTTCCACGCATTTAAACACAAAAGAAAAATGATAGACGCGACGGTTCCCTCGTTTAAATATTTAACAACATTACACGGCTATTCAGCATTTTGTATGCCTCGCTTTTTCTGTATGTTACATGTGAAACACCATTGATCTTGCTTGTGACTAATGAGTAATCAATTACATCAATCGTATTTACTTTGCTCTAGGTTAATGTATTTCCAAACGACCCATTTAATGTAGGACAAGTCTACATAAAATGACTTTACGCATAATTAAGTACATGTCATACTTAATGACACATGCTATCGCGTAAATAAGATAAGTAGAGGCCTAAATAATACAAGAACTTTGTATAAACAATGTTAAGATTCAGATATGTGTCTCATACAACAAAGAATAAACCACTTAGTGTTTCCTATAATTTAGATACATTACATACCTACTTTATAAAGAACATGACGTTATAGCATTTTAATGTTAGAGGTTACACAATAACGTAACGAAGCTATTCAGTTAATTGATTGATTCTTTACGTGAAAATGAGTTACGGTTTCATATAACAAGCTATGACGACACTTACGTTAGGAACCTTTGTAGAGTGAGGTATAGTTCAAACAGTGTTGTTCCCATAGTTAGGGGCTCTGAACTGACGGACGTCGATCCAAGTCCCGTCTCTCCATTAATGCCACCAGCCAGGGTGGTTGTCGAGCCCTCACTGTATCGCAACCGCTTTAGGCTCTTACAAACATCCACTATTTCGGACTCGACCAAAGATGCAATTTTGCTTTCGTACAACCCATACAACGCTTTTGAATAGGGAAAGCTCATTACCCTGCAAAAAATATCGTTCCAATAAATATCATTACCATTTACTTATCAAAGAAGATTGTGCTAAAAACACATTATGATTCCCGTCTACGGAAGTATGTGTGTAAATGCGGTTATTGAAAAATGGTATGTTCAATTCATTCTTAATACTTACTCAACAAACACTCTGTCGTAATATTCCACTGCTCTTTGCAAATCTGACCGGACTAGTTGTATGACTCTGATCAAATGCTGTAGTCTTGTATCCTCTGTGTTATCCTTACACTCATTGTTATCCAGTATATGTACGAACCAATCCGAGGCTCCTTGAATAACCGCCTGATTCAAAACCTCGTGAATAGTCAGCTTGCCTTTGTCATCTCTTAGCCAACCGTATAGATTTGTTGGGAATAAATCTATATTTTCGGGTACGTCTAAAACGGACAACTTATACAATATTTTAAGCACTTCTCTTAGTGTTTTCATGACGGTTTTGTCCCCGGCAGTCTTCTTCCTGAGCTTCCTAATGTGACTGTAGCATGTCGGGAGTAGTTTCCTCGCCCCATCCCAAAATAGCTTGACGTCCTCTTCATTTATTAGCCCTGGAATTGAAGGACGCATAATGGTTAAGACCTCATAGACTTTCACAATTCCTTTAGTAACTTGTATGTTGATTTGTTGAATTTTGTTCAAAACTGCTTTATACCTCCTCTTTATATAACGTTTAATAAAACTTTTTGAAACTGCTAAAGACTATTTTCATCGTCGTTAACATGACAGCCGCCGACGTTTATCTACTCCCAAGAACATCACAATGTACGAAAATTATAATCTACCTAAAACTTAAACCGTCGCTTACCCGACTGTAAAGGTTTAGTGATCTTATCCAGCAAGGTATTGAAGAGTGCGAAGCTGAGCGGGTGGTCGGTGGTGACGGCGCAGTACACGGCCCACTGCGCGAGGCAGTTGTCGGACGCGCTGAGCCCGCTCTGCGCCGCGTGCTGCGTCAGGATTGCCTCCGCTGCCGCGCTAAAGTTGCCGCACCACCAATATGGCGCCACCTGAGTGTAACAGAAAGTAGGTGCTAAACATCACTACGTGACGTACCTACTGAGACTGCTGTGAGCAACGCAACAGTACTGATCATTATCTTTTAAGATAGGTAGCTAATTCGGTCTCCTCTGAGCAGTCCTTAGATGAACTTAGGTACCTTTCTTAAAAGTTAGGTAAACGTTTACCAAAGAGAACTATAATAGAGATGATGATCGTTATTTTTTAGATCTTTGTTGCGTAGGAGCATAGTATCAACATGGACTCTTGTTCTATTCGGGTAGGTATAAATGGATGTAGACCGTGACCATGGAAAAAGTCCTAGCCAGTGACATATTACGTAAGTAAATTAGACTAGATTTTAAATGCTAATTATTGCCCGGCTCCATTTGAAAAATCAAGGTCTAGATAATCAGAAACGTGTGGGTAGATGAAATAAAAAGTGTGGCATGTCGACTGTAGGTAATCAACACCTTATAGACCACGCATGTGATGTCAAGAAAACATCTGTTTAACATACTTAACTATTCATCGTCTGCATAAGTCTTATAATTTTTTTTGTAGTATGTATCTGCTGACAGAAAACATGTCTCTATCTATGTATCTATACACATTTAGGTACTGAATTGAGAAAAACATACAATATCTCGTATGCCTATTGTATATTGACATGAATGTATATTTAAATCATGGATCCTTTGATTATATACTTGTCTAGATGCCACATTGACACGTACAGAACGGCCCAAATAAAGTCAACTAAAATTGGTAGACTCTCTTCTCACTTACGTCAGTGTCATTTGGATCACTTCAGGGTGTGGAGTTCTCGAAAAATAATTAATTATGTCGGTATGTGCTGTCAAATTGTGTCGCAATTATGTGGGAAAACCGTATAATTACACTAAGATCACATTACATCGGTAAGTTTTGTTATTTAACCTCTATTATTTTATGAAAACATGATTTTTCAATTCGTTAATTTGTAGGTTCGACAGATTAGCCGGTGTTGTCAATTTATTACAAGGGAGATTTGGCGAAACTATGGGAGATAAAATGCAAATATCAGTCATCATCTTTCGATGAGAAAATTTTATTATTTTAATAATTACCTACATAATTTATTTGATCAGTAAATGATAACTTGCCTTCACAAAATAAATGAAGTCATTCACTAAATAGTATTTTTGTTAGTTCTTTCTAATATTTTGGGTTTCAGATTTCTTAAGACTGGAGAGACATTATACAGCGGACACGAAATGAAATATAAAAAAAAACTATTTCGAAAACAAATACAAAGAGATGGATTTTGATCTATAAATTGCTGTATATATTTTTTCATTGTATTTTTTGTTTTTATTAAAATAAATAAAACACTAATCTACAAAATAATTATTTTATTCAGACTATTTAGTTTAACTGTCATCCCATTAAATAATGGAGGAAAGGTAAGTTAATAATTTGGAGCAGGCATCCCTAAACACGCACACCTTGACAGTTTGACTACAATAAGTACACAAGCGGTACTCACACATGTCACGCAATTTGGCCCCAGTTTTCGCGTGTCGTTTGTTTGCATTGCTCCATCTAGACAAGTATATAATCAAAGCATGGATCGTTATCTGTCCACGTTTTATCGTATGATACACTAACTTTTAATATGAGCTGGTATTGTCACGTGCTAGTATTCCAAAACACCTACAGCAAAGATTTCGAATGGCTCTCTGTATCCGCAGTACCTATTTCAAAACAAAATTTGTTTATTCCGAAACACAAACATAGACAGATTTACGACCAAAAAAATATCAATCTGCTACGAGGCTATTTTGTGGTTTATCTGTTCAACTTCCAACGGATAGATACACATACCTACATAAATCGAAACATTCGCACTCGATACAATTGACGTGAGATTCTGATCATTCTGAGTTTGCTCGACGATCGTAAATTGACGAAAGCTGCAATTTTACGGTCGTTTCTCGTATCACTGTCAGTCAATAAAAAGTTATGCAGAAAAATAAAATCGTTATAAAAATAACTAAGTATGAGACCTTCAATAATTCATTCATTTAAGAATTTTAAGCGAACATTTAAGTCCAGCTGCATCGGATCAATTTGTACCTACAATGATTTCCATAAACACTCTTCTACATCTTTTAGAATGAAATAGTTGTGCATAATGAGATCATTCACAGAGACATTAATAAAATTCTTGCCATTGTAAAAATAGATTGAATAACATCGTCCCATAGCAGTGTCTCATAATAGCCGTGGAGTACTACGTAGGTCAGTACTCATAGGAAATAAGCAATTTGTATGCATGCTATGGGACGGTAGTTTGTTTGAGTGAATCATAAATTACTAGCTATCTATTTACGCAGTTAACTGACCTTAGAGTTCTCTAGTTCGTGTAGGAGTATGATTCTGAGGAGATGTCGGTGTTCCTGAGCGGCGACTTGCGAGTTCTTCTCTGAAGAGAAGTTGAGTCGCACTTTAACTACGCCCTGTCGCCTCAGCTTGCTTTTCTTGCTGAGACTGAACCACATCGTCATACCACCCGCAGGAATTGACTGCAAAAAATCAACAATCAATCATATCAAGTTTATCAACCTCAGGTCCCTTTTTCATAATTTCTCCAATTATTCCTCCAAGTGTTCATAGTTTCTTACTTTTAGTGGTATGTTAGAAGTGCCTATCAGTTCATTATCATGCTTCCCTGTAGAAGCAGTGATGGCTATTTCTTTCATCAGTTTCCGGAGTCCTTTCACGCCTTTCACTTCAAATATTTTGGTCATTTTCTCTTTAACGGTCTCCGCAGGATCGAAGTCCCTGTAAAATATTAAATTATTGTCCATCATTCACTTTAGATCTTATTCATAAACATGAAGTCAATGGCATTTGTTTCTAGGACATAAAACTTTAATTACCATAGGTGGCATACATACTAGTACACCACCTAAGGTAATTAAATCAAGAATATTTACATATATTGTTGCGTGCAGAGTAACACCTTAAGCAGTGTAAAAGTCGGTTCAGTTATAATCGCTAATCACAACCGTAAACGGAATGAGAGGTCAACAACCCCAGGTGTAGCTTTTTGGCATTTTGGAGTAATTATATTGTTTTGGTCACGCATATTCAATAAATTTCATTCAACAGGCAGATTTATGATAAACAGGTGGTGTTCGATACTAACCATACCTCCAGTACGAGGGAATCTTCTTGAACACTTCCCGGCATAGGTCTGAAAACATAAACATTATACAACCAGCCGCATCGCAATAATAATATTCCTTTAAACGTCAATGTTGTATGTAATTTTGTTTGTATGTAACGGTTGCGAAGAACAAGGCCTCACGGGTATTTTCACTAATGGAGTCGTAAAGTTTTATAGCTGCATTTTACTCTACTACATTTTACTATGATGTGTGGAACACTTTTATCTCATCATTAGCTTTATGCGAAACAGTTAGTAGGTCATGTGCATCGGAAAATATTCTCACAACAATGAAAATAATATAGTCTTGGTTTTGATCTTGGAAAATATAAAATTTTGCATCCAGCTATTTGAAAAATAATGCAGTTTACCCGCCATTAATTTACATATTAGTTTCAAGCATGACTTCATCGTCGATCAAAGTGTTTCTCTCATCTTTTGTCCGCATCCGTACATGACACCCTATTTACATTTCTCGGAAACAGTGCATCAACTGTTTGCATGAGATAAGATGCTTTATTGTATCATATTCTGAATTACATATATGACTTATTACCTCAATCACTTTATGAGGTATTAAATAGAACGAGTTAAGATTACATGTAGGTACTTACAAAGAAAAGTGCTCCTCCCAAAGAGGGTTGAGGGTGCCAGATTTGACCGATGTATTGTACCTATGTGAAGGGTTGGACATTAGGTATATAGTGACGAATGGATCACTCAACCCGTTCGGGTCTTTGGGGACCAAGTCTTTTGCTTCAACTACTTCGACGTTCAACATCAACTCCGGAGGTTCCTTCGCCTCAGCTTGTGTGAGCAGTTCTGTGTGCTTATCATTAGCTATTTTGAAAGCTTCTTGTATGTAGGACAGCATGGCGAGCTGCCCCACCTCGCATCCTATGTCACATCCCCCGACATTGTGTAATATCTCGTAAAGTACTTCCAAATAAAGTTCATCGACCTAAAAAATAACTGTCGTTAGAATACTCAGATGTTGAATCTCAGTCATGACTTACAACATTATTGTATACTGTAACAGACGTAAACTGTAAAAGGCATAATTACATTTTTATAGTTGATGTTATGTTAATGTTATTTCTATTTTTATGTAGACTGAGTACTAACTATCGATAACAATAGTTATTACCTGTCTACATACAAATATCACAAACAACTTTTAATAAAAGTCTACCACCACATTAAAACATCGAATCAAATATTCTTAGGTTCCAAAAAGTTTAGGATTTCCCTCTATATATTATCAAACTGCTATCCAAGGGACTAGCAGTGTGACTGAGTCTGTGTTACTAAGTAATATGTGTAATAACACGCGATTTTGACACGGGAAGAGTTGTCTACTTGCTTGCAATGATTAGGTGGCCTGGAGAGTAACTAAGTGCCTGGTTAATTTTTTTTAATACATTGAACTTGATTTCAAAATAAAATTGGTTACAAATTTAATTACCTACTCATATTATAATAAATCAATATCTATTATCGTTAATGGAAATGTTCCTATACAATACCTATACATAAGTTTGTATAACTCAATTTGTTGTTTCGACCCTATTATAATACTCCCAATACTAAATAATTATCTACTTTAACTATACCAAAAATTAAAAAGAACTGAAAACCTTCGAGTACTCAATCACAGGCAGTCTTCGTGTAATAGTTTCGAACTGCAGGAACACAACCATCACTGTTTTTACAAGCAACACAGATTGTTTTTAATTTATCGCTAAAATTAATAGCACTTCTGTTTTCACTCAAGAAAATGAATCGATTTGTGGAAAGTGCATGTTTTATTTTATATCGACAGATAACTGGTACTCAATTAAACTATTTCTACTGGGTATCACGACCTACCTGGCCCACCTACTTCAGATAGGAATACACAATCATCCACTCATTATTATCCTCTAGTGGACTAGAATCTACGTAAGAAGGCACTTTGAAACGAGACATCAATGGTACTCAAACAATTCAATGATAATAAAAGTGACTTGCTCACTGTATATGCATCCTTTTAAATCTACAGAACAGGCCCACGTAACACTCACCGACGAATCGTAATAATATCGCAATTTCATAAACCAGTTGACGGATTCGAGAAGTTAGGATGCACAACAATACTCTCTGCACTGCAGCTAAAACCAACACCGAATGAATCATCAACAGTTTTGAATGATGGGGTGTCCTGGTAACACCACCGGAACGACCCGACTACGCGACCGAACACCAATGTCGCACCCAAAAGAATTTACGCCGTGTTTATAGTGACCCTCTTAATATAGCTGGTTTACTGCGCCGCCGTGGGAAGCCTATCGATCTGATAGAAAGGTGGCAGTGTTTACGATTAACCAGTCGGTTGGTTACGAAATAACTGGGTTTGTATTTGTTTCACTGAGCAGAAGATTAATAGCCTAGTGAACTTTGTAAGAAGGTCATTATTCTGTGAACTCGTGACTCATGACTCGGTTTTTAAAATAAGTACTGAGCTACCCAGGTAAGAGGAAAATAACTAACCGATGAGTATGATGTCGGGAAAAAAATTGCCAAAATTAGTATTAGTATCTATGACAAAAAAGGAACCATTTAAAACTTGTTCATAATTTTCAGTTTCATACAACTACCACACTTCTTTGACTGCAGCTAATTAAAATACATATATGAATTATATGTACGTAAAGAATTTAAATGTTTCTGCATCACTTCAACTAACGTAATCAACGAATGCAAGGTTATCGGTAAATGCACGTAGCAAACGCGATAAAAAAATCAACAGAACAATTAATAATTTGAGTGTTTGAAGTGATTCAGATCCTTGTTAGCATTAATTACAAAAGTAAGCGGACGACGATGTTTGTTAGAAGAAAAAATATTAAACAATTCGCAAAAGTATAAGTGTATACAAACAGTCATGGACTGGATCAGCATGCTAGTCTGCCTCTCTAACAATTCCTTCTTCACGCCTCTGAATTTAGTCCGAAGAGTCCCCATGCCATTCATTTTTGATAGCATTTCTGTCATTTTTTATTGTTCACATATTCACAAAAATCACTTTAACACAACTCGTGAAAACATTTTGTCAATAAGTTCTATTGAGAGAGTCGGCCATCTTTCCACTGTTAAACTATTCACTTGAGATCATCGAGTTACTGTTAGTAAATGGAAAGAAAAACTCGAGGAAAGTGGAGAGAAATGTATGTTGTGGGAGCTGGCGATGCACTGGCGGAGTCCGGCCGAGCGGGACTCGGGATTGAACCCGCACTGCCGCCAAATTCTATTTTTGCAAAGCGCCGCCAACGAAGACGAATGCGAGAGCACACCTAAATAATAAAAAAATCTCCAAAATATTTCAAGACACTACTGATGTCTCACCCAACCGACATCTGCTTTCGAATGCCCAAATTTCCTGTTAGAAGATAAATCATGAATTATATAATAAAAATATAGCTGTTGTCGACGAGACGATTCGAGAGCAATGCCATTAAAAACTTGATTCAATATTAATATTAATATAATGAATGGAACGGTAGGCCTGGCTAATCATTTGACGCAACATTTTGAACTAGCTTTAAGTCTATCGCACTCCTAAATGTCTGTACTAATGTAGAAGGCATAATATAATGCTTTTGACTCTTCAGAATGAAAAGGATATCTACAAAACAGAACATTATCAAAAGTTTAATGGAACCTTAAATACATTTGTTACTAATAAAAAAAACTATAAAACACTCGAACTAAACCTATTAATCACTAGGGAGGCCACTAGTGTAAGGCATAAAAGTAATAAACATAAAATATTAGACTATAAGTACATTATGTAGGTACCTATTCATATATTTCAAACGTTAGTTACCTACTTCAAGTTCAAAAATAATTTAAATAGGAATTTGTTCTAACAATTAGGACACCTATAACTACTGGATTTGGGTTCTGTGTTTCATTCGCCTGTACTTAGACCATAATAATATAATACTAGTACATATATCGTCAGGATGCAAAGCTCTGGTCATTTTAGGTAAAGGCATCATAGCTTTCCTAAAAACTCTTCAGGCAATGTTTATAATAAATCTTAGTTATGTTTAGCACACAGTCAAAAGCCAAGGTTCCCAGCTAGCAGGGCAACAGGCGCACGTGCTAAACGAATTATTTATTTTATTAACCGCGTGCGTTTGGGCTCGCCGCGAACGGAAACTACTCTCTTACATTATTGCCAATTTATTTACATAACTCAACTTCAGTAGGCGCTAGTACGTAACTGTTCAATTGTTTTCTTTACAAGATTAGGATTCAAGATGCTCTGATACGTAAAATTGAAAGACCGGGCTTCTAATTTGACTTGGACTTAGGTACTCTGTGATTTGCGGAAATCGACAGTAAATTTAAAGATACAAAAGTACTACAATGAGTCCACAGTTCACATCTAAATATGTTACAATAAAAGAAAAATCGTACCTAGTATAAACATAATTATTATTGCGATTTATATGTATAGACGGAATCTTTGTTTGTTATTCCGTTAATATAACCTATTTGTAATTCTGAGATTACGTTAATGCATCTAGAGAATATCCAGGCAGTACATCAAACACATAACTGTCTAGATCTTGATGATTCACAACTAAAGCACTTTGGTTTACTGAATGAGAATGTATTTATAAAAGGCAACTTTGAAGTTGAACTTAATTGAAAAGAGATTTTATTTAACCTCTTTCTGTAAGTTCTTTCTCGATGTAGAGTAGGTATTATGGACCCCTATATGCGTAACATATCAAAGAAAGTAATCACAATCTGGATTGTTGATATTGCACGTTAAAACAAACGTTAACAGTTCAGGTACTGCAGTTAAATATTGTTGTCGGAAATTCCAATTCCAACTAAAGGGGAATGACATTGGAAATGACGTCTTGGTAGACAACGGCGACGGTCATTGAGATCAACCTTGGTAAGGAAGTTGACAAAATAAAATGAGAAAAGTAAAAATCAGCTGGATTAGTGCCAGAAACGCAGTCGAGTATCGCGACCGTGTGCGCTTGACCACACAATCGACCATTGTTCTACTACATAAGAGGAAGATGTTACACAACGCAAATTCGATTAATGTGTACTATACGATATCCTCGATACTCTAGATAGTCGTACGTAAAGCCAACGATCATTTAATATACGAATATAAGTAGGTCTAGCAATTATCACAAGACAGTCTGATTCATAATTATAAATTTTAATTAAAAAACATCTCAGATGAATGACATGAACTCTGAAGGATTTACCAGCGCTTTCTTACTATAAAAAAAAAATATCAAGAACAATAACATGATTACGCATAGTAAGCGTTGCAATCGTGACACCACCTTGGAATATTGCCCATGATAGCAAATACCTCGGGTTAATGTCACTGCATCGTCTCAACGGAGCCCAAAATTAACTGTGACACACTTTCCCAAGATAGGTATAGCCCAATGTCTAGTTCAATTTGAATCTAGGCCTAACTGGAGTTCAGAACTATACTGATTTAAAAATAGAACATGTTGTAACGACACTTCGCTAACCCGCGTGTTGCGAGAGCATTGATTTCCGCCCCGATGAAATGTTTATTGTCTGTGCACTTTTCTCCACAAGCAATTTAGTAAAATAGGTCAATAAATTACGGCTAGTTCTTATAATGTAAGCTTTTAAACTTCCGTCGAACGTATTACGCTTTGAAATTTGAATCGACTTTGTTCTCATAGTTGAAAATCTGAAAGCCGTCATTTTATTTATCTGATAGAACAGAATGTCGATCACAAGTGCTGATTGACTCATACGCAATAAGATATACGTTACATAATTATGTATGAAAAAATAAGAAAAGCAGTGAGAACCCAGTGGTATGACCATTGAACTGCCAAGTCGAAGGTCTCGAGTTCGAATCCATGGCACGGACCTCTAACTTTTCGAAATCACTATTGCGTGAGTGTGCGATGAGTATTATAATTAATTATCACTCGGTGATTAAACGGTGAAGGAAAACATTTTGAGGAAACCAGCATGCCTTAGAAATTGTCTCGACGGTATGTGAAATCTGCAAACCTGCACTAGACCAGCATGGTGCACTATAGCCTAATCCCTCTCATTCTGTAAGAGGACACCCGTGCCCAGCACTGGGACAATAAGGGTTGATGATGACATAATTATGAAAAATTCTACTAGCTAGTTCATGCAGAGGTGAAAGAAGACCTACGTCTATGTAAAGATGTAAGATATTGGCAGTTCAACCGTTAAATTATAATGGTATAATGCACGGAACATAGATTTGTTCTGTGGTAGGTATTATGTTATTTGAAATAAAGTACCTATAGATACACCATTCGAACAAATGACATGCAGTTTAATTGTAGGTAATTATCTCCTTTTAGCACAACATGTCATGATAAAGCTATACATATATTCTGATAATATTTAATATTTTCATTATAGGTAATCATTCTTCATGGTGACTTTGATTTTTGTAAAAAAATGATTGCGTCTTATTAGTTGATAAAAATAATATAATAATTATGTAGGCTAATATGTATTTTTATAGTGTGGCGAACATTTTGTACATCTAATGTACTTATTATATGTATATAATCTTGGAAATCGGTCTATTTAATAATGAAAACTGTAGTGATATTCATGAAGTAATTACTTACCTAACTGTTTAGGTACAAGAATTATATCTTAAGTTAGAATATACTCACGTTCCAGCCGACAGCTTCCACATAACGATCTATTTTCTCATGATCATCAGGTTCAGAATCAGTGTCGAGTAAAGTTTCATTCCCACTGTCGGAGTCCCGGAGGATGCTTCTGCTTTCCGCTTGTAAGTCACCCTCTACCTTTTGCTCGCCGTCCTGCTCTTCAACCTCTTTCAAGGGAGCAAGTGGTGTTGCTTCTTCTAACGCAGCCTTTTGCGACGCCTGCTTTAGAATCGATCCAAATTTTTCGAAGAAACTGTCGTCTACTTCTTGTATTCTGCAATATAATAACGCAAATTGATTTATATTATATTGAGAATTAACTGGCTCATTAGCATAGTGGTCGCAAACGCAATTACTACGCTTGAGGTCCTGGGTTCGATTCCCAGGTCGAGCAGTATTTTTGAGTTTCTCTATAAAATTCTTAGTAGGTAGGTAAGTAGCTCGGAGTTTGGATTTTCTGTCCGATTAATGGCAATAGGTGTCTCTTAAATAGGACCTAAACATTCCGGCGAACTTTGGGTACTTATAGGTACATTAGTAGGTACACCTCTGCATAACCCTTCGGGGATACAGGCGTCAAAGTATGTGTTACATACACCAAATATATGTATACACCTGACTCCATTAGCAAAGCAAAGACAGATTATTATAAATTATATTTATTTTTGATTATTATAATTATAAAGAAAGATTTATTCTCGTTGGCTAGTTCCAGTGTCAAATGTCATGATTCTCTTGGCCGGGTCTAGATAAAGGACAAGGAAGGCTTGCGCGGTTTTTAGTCAGTACGAGTCTGACATACCCGCCGCGTCCTCAGGTGGCACACCTACATTGAATGTTTACCGAACTCCAAAAAAAGTCCTCGTTCCTCTAAATTAACTGTTTAATACTTAGGTACCTTATGTTGAGTGACTAGGTACAGACGCCAGCAAGTCAACTTATCCAAAACTGTCAAGTTTTTCCGATTGAATATGAACCTTATTTTTATTGAATTGAAATTGAAACACTATCAAAGAAATTTTACAGATTAGGGTACCTTGATGTGCTGGCCTGTGTACCAATGACAATTCATAGCCAATCTAAGAATCAGGTGAGTAAGTAGGTAGGTATATTAATTAGTACATGTAGTCTCTCGAATCGCCAATCTCCAGATCAGATGTTATTTAGTTTCTTTACTAGGTACCTAGGATAGGAAGCAATGTTAATTACACTACATCTGACTGGATATTGTGTGTATGTGTACCTAAGTACAAGCTCAGAGGTCCCTTCACTAATCAATCAATTATCTACTTCTAACTGTGTAAGTATGTAGGTTAGGTAGGTACTTATATGATATTTTTTCAAGAATATTAATTATTTATTAATATTGTCTTTCTGTGATAAGGACCCACTCATTTTAATTACCTACCTATACACAGAAGTATTATAAACTAAGTACTTATGTAGGTACTCATGCGTAACAGTAACAGCGCAGCGTAAGTAGATGTATTATATAATTATATGTATATGTATAGCGTAAAACATTTACCGCCATTATTAATATAACCTAGGCTGCCTCTCGTTTGAGAAATAGGTACCTAGGTTGTATCTAAACAGTTCTTGCCTAAAGAGGCCATCACATCTAGCTCCCACAATCTGTCAGATTTCATTAATTGATTTTCAACTTTAATACAAAACGATAAGTTTCGAATAACGATAAGTATAAAATTTGACAGTTTTGGATAACTTGACCTGCGGGCGTCTGTACATGATACTGAATACCTAGCTATTTATTCTGAAATTTGTCAGGTGACGTCGGTATGAGCTACGCCGTGGTATGAGCCAATCGGTATGGTGACTGTGAATCACTAGTCACTGCAGTAACATCCAAATGATTATCTCATTCGGATGTTACTAAATATAAATAAATAAATATTCTTAGGACATTTTTACACAGCACTACTTATCCAGTCCAGAAGCAGCGATAGCCTAGTGGTATGACCATTGGACTGGAAAGTCCACACACCTCTTGACTTTTTGAATTAATGTGCGTACTAATAATTAATTAATTATCACTCGCTTAAACGGTGAAGGAAAACATCGTGAGGAAACCCGCATGCCTGAGAGATTTGTTCGAAGGCGTGTGAAGTCTGCCAACCCACACTAGGCCAGCATGGTGGACTATAGCCTAATCCCTCTCATCCTGGGAGGAGACCCGTGCCCAGCAGTGGAACTGTATATGGGTTAATTTGTGTGACTTATCCAGTCCAAAAATAAGATACTGTTGCATACCAATATAATTATTTCTTTACCTATTAGTTATTACTTAACAAAAACCCGGGGAACCAAGAAAATGAAACGTCATTAAAGATAAATCCATATATTATTTACTGGATCTTAATAAATATTATTGTCTCGTTTCAGTAAATTTTGGAATGATTGATATGATTTTTCCTTTTTTTCCAATGTAATATATATCTCAATTTCAAATCCATCATACTTAAATTTATATCAATAATAATTCGATAATTAATAGATTTTATAACAAGAATAAAATTAAATAACAAATAAAACAGTAATCAGAGTATGTTTCTACTATCTCTAATAAGTCATACAAATATGTATGTATTCATTATAACAATTACTGTGACTTAGATTTTTACGTAAATAAGTTTTCCCATTACTAACATATAACAAGAATAAAATTAAATAACAAATAAAACAGTAATCAGAGTATGTTTCTACTATCTCTAATAAGTCATACAAATATGTATGTATTTATTATAACAATTATTATTACTGTGACTTAGATTTTTACGTAAATAAGTTTTCCCATTACTAACATAATATCCCATTAGGTAACAATTTCTAATAAAATAATTATAGAGCTTCAATATTGAATTAATTCGATTATAATTTACATGTAATGCAGTATTTTACTTACTGTTTCTTAAATTAAAAATATTAAGTTAAATAATATTGCTTATCTTCTCTTAGTTTTGACTTATGACATTTAAAATATTATTATTGTTTGAGTAGGTATTGTACAGAGGCCAACACATCAAGCTACCACAATCTGTCACATTTATTTGATTTATTTTCAACTTTAACACAAAAAATAAGGTCATATTCAATTGGGAAAATTTGACAGTTTTGCTTAGCTTGACCTGCTGACGTCCTGTACCTAATTACAAGTAAAAATAAAATTACCTACTGATAAAACTAAGAAAAAAATCATTATCAATGAATTGGTTATTTTTTAAATTAAATTCCTAGTTAATTTATTTTCTGATGAAAACCTTTAAATATCCTTTAGTCAAGTCTGAGATATTCTTTGCTTTTTATTGTTCCAAGCCTGATATCAATGTATATTTCATATCGGTGTACTCTTCAGCACCATGCATGCTTCCCTCCCTACCAATACCAGACTCCTTGATACCTCCAAATGGTGGTTCTGCTGCAGATAATATACCATCATTAATAGAAACCATACCAAACTCAAGGTCTTTTGACATTCTAAATGCTTGTCCCAGATCCTTGGTGAAAACATATGCAGCTAGACCACTTCTAGTACTGTTAGCAATTTGCAATGCTTCTTGTTCACTTTTTATCTTTAAAACACTTGCAACTGGGCCAAAAATTTCTTCCTTGTAAAGCTTCATATCAGGGGTCACATTAACTAACAATGTTGACTCAAAGAACTTGCTTCCAAGGTCTGTAGCAAATCTACCACCAATCAATGCATTTGCCCCTTTTTCTACAGCATCCTCTACTAAGCTAGAAACCTTTTTAGCTTGCTCCATATTGACTAGTGGTCCACATGTTACTCCTTGCCGTGTGCCAGGTCCTAATACACATTTTGTAACAATGCGACTTTTAAAACCTTCAATAAATTTATCATATATATCTTCATGAATGAGGAATCTGTTAGCTCCAATACATGCCTGTCCATTGTTTCTGAACTTTGCAAGCATGGCATGATCCAATGCTCGCTCAATATCAGCACTTGGGAATACAATAAATGGAGCATTACCTCCCAATTCAAGAGCAACTCTTTTGACACCTTTAGCAGCAAGACCATAGAGTAATTTACCAACATGAGTAGATCCCGTAAATGAAATGCATCCAACATGATCATTTTCACACAATTGTTTGCCAACTCCGGGGGCATTTTTTCTGCTACAAGTGACAACATTTATCACTCCCTTGGGAACCCCTGCCTGTTCTGCAAGCTTTACTGCAGCAAGAGCTGACAAAGGTGTGTCTTCAGATGGTTTTATAACACATGTGCATCCAGCAGCCATCAAAGCCCCAACTTTCCGTGTAACCATAGCAAAAGGAAAATTCCATGGAGTGATAACAGATACAACACCCAGAGGCTGTCTTGAAAGCATCATGTGTTTATTGGGCCATGGACTCTGTATAACTTCTCCTTTGATATGACGGGCACAATCAGCAAACCATTCCAAAAAGGAATTACCATATGCCACTTCACCTTGGGCTTCAGATAATGGCTTTCCACTCTCAGCAGTTACTATCTCTGCTAAATCATCAGTATGGGCTTCCACAGTTTCATACCATTTCCTGATTATTCTGGAGCGTTCTTTAGCTGTGATATTCCTCCAAGTTTTGAAAGCATCAGCGGCAGCTTCGATAGCTATTTTGGCATCTACATCTATCATATCTGGTACCTTTGCAATAATAGTGTCATCGGCAGGGTTGTAAACATTGAACTCTTCCCCGCTTCTTGCAGACGTCCATTTGCCCGCAACGTATGCTTTATTTTGTAGTAAATGCATTTGTCTATACTGTGATATAATGACTTTAAAATTTCTACACACACCGACACGCAGCATTTCCATGACCACAAATAAAATATGACTGGTATTATATACGATGTATTATCTCAATGCCGCCACTTTATCTCTGACCTTAGTTATCAGTACGACTGTATCTATTTGTTCTATTTGAAAAGTGGTAAATAAAACTAACACGGCATGTACAAAAGCCGGTTTATACATAAATAATCAATCTAGTCTGATATTTTTCACATGCATGACATCTGGATCGATTTTTTTATATTTTTGACATTGACTTGACATTTCGTTTTGAAATTGACACTGAAAGTCACAGTTGCGTTTCGTTATTTCGTTACTTAGATTGTGTGTGCGTTCTATAATAAATAATATTTTAAGTTACTACGTCTCTGACCAAGAAGTTGATAGATTAAAAACGGACTAATAACATTCCATTTCTTTTAACAATAAAATAATGAAATCGTAGTTGTTCATAGATAAAGGTTTACTTACTTAAATGTGATCACGATTCAGAATGACTAACTGTAAGTAATTTTTACTTCACGCTGTCACGCAAGTGAAATTGGCCCGTCTAGAAAAGACAACTTTGATAACACAATCACTAGATGGCGCTAGTTACTTTTAACTTTAATTAAAATTCGTTTAATAAAATCTTAAATAAGTTAGTTACTCGGTTACGATAGGTATAGGACCAATTTATACCTCAATGGATTACTATTATTGTTTAATTAGCTATTAGTTTTTTTTATAAAATGTGATCAAACATCTGCTAGATAATTAAGTAAGTAGGTAGGTACAGTCGCCAGCAGGTCAACCTATCCAAAACTGTCAAATTTTCCCAATTGAATATGAACCTTATTCTTTTATAATAAAGTTGAAAATCAATCAAAGAAATTTGACAGATTGTGGTAGCTTGATGTGCTGGCCTCTGTACCTATATTTTTCTATAGTTCACTTTGTTTCCATGTATCAGTAAGTGGTTACCGCAACAAATTACAGCAAATCTCATCAAAATGCTACAAAAAATATGAGCTGAGAACTCTGTGTACAGACATGGTGCATTCTTTATCAATAAGATTAACCGTTCTATCTAACCTTTCGGTTGCGCTGTATTTTCCAAAAACAATTATCGAGAAAAATCGAATGACAAAAAACAAAAGAAGTAAAATCGTCAATATTGAGCTGCTATGGGCCCATTGCAAACTAATTATTAAAAGTTTTAAAACTCACAAATTACATTCAGGCATTGTGATGGTAGTACCTATGGTATTGACAGCCTTTTATTTTTACGCTTTCGATAGAAAAAAATAAACGATATAGGTAGGTACTTACTGACGAAATAATTAACGTTAGACTAACCTAGTATCGTGCACTTGTTCTTCAATAGATTTCTGCTGCTGCAATTTTTCGTAAAAACCTTTCCACATCGATTCTTCATCCATTGCGATAAGAAAATAAAAACACACTACGTATAACTAGGTATATTAATTCGATATTTTTTACACGCAAAAGGCAACTGGTCAGCGACTGTGTCTAAAATAAATGTAGATACCCACGACCATCGAATAAACACAATATACACAATGAATGAATCACAAAACTTAACGAGTCATATGGTTGGGAAGAAAAATGACGTAAACAGTACCAGTAAACTCAAGACTTAGATTGGACACGGAAATAACGTTGTTCACTGCCGCTCGAGAGCAACCGGCTTCAACTTCTATACGGAGTTCAGTGACACTAATATTTCTCATTGACTTTTGCGTCGATAATAAGGTTGTTAGGATTATTTAGTTTGAACACACATTAATGTTTTGTGTAAACGTTTCTCAGACAGTTTGTTTTGGTAACGGTTACGACAACCGGGCCAGACTGACGTAATTCTAGACTTTTCAAGGTGGCCGAGCGGTGAACAAGCAAGTGAACGTTCTGCGCACACCGCACACCAAGCCGCGGCAATGTGCAAACTAAATATTTTGTATAGCCACACGTGCTTTTGTAATGTCACAATCAATCTGTAAACATTGAGACAATGATTCTATCAGCATATCCTGCTTTTTTAAACGGTTAGTCATAGACTCAACGTAACACCATAGTACATTGAACTATTACCTACTTGTAGTTATCTAATGCGGTCTCCTAACGGAAATCATACTAATAAAATCATATCATTTTATAAAGTACCATTCTGTTATCATCCTCATTCTCCGAGACATTTCCCAACTGGATCCCAACAGGATCTGGTTAGACTGGAAGCCGTCCACAACTCAGTCTAACCTTCTGATAACAATAACGACTGTCATAGATGTTCTTATGAAAACCGGGGCCGACGGCTTTACGTACTCTCAGGGGCACGGAGGGGTCCCAATGTGTTTGATCACACCTAATAAGTCAATAGGTATCATTTTTTAGACGAACTAATAAACCAAATAAACCAAAATAAACCTATCTGTATTTTAATCGAATTAAAGTCAAACAAACCCTACCAACATCGGAAAAAAAAATTAACAATTTATCCACGAGGAGACTGACAGAGATCTATCATTTAACATAAATTGCCTCTAATTTCTCATTGGTATACCTCATTGTTGAACAATTGAGCTATTGTTCAAGAATGAGGTTTGCGTGTCGCATGGGGTACAGACCAGCTAGTCAGTTCTATTCAGTACTAAGTTCAAATGTTTTTGTAAACAGCCACAGGCACAAAATGACGAGATAGGTAGGTAGGTAGTAGATTATGTTATGACGTAATTTTATTAATCAGCTTTACAGAACTACCTAAGTACCTAGATAATGATAATATGGGAAAATATTTTCCTATAATACTAGGTATTATACCGACTTACCTACCAAAAATTCAACTATTGATTTACCAAAAATAAAGAGTACCTATGTAATAACTTATAGGTACCTACACCTATAGATATAGGTAAATATCTACAGTAAAGGTTTTTGTCTTCCTAAATTATACCTACCTATTTTACTACTGGTTTTTGTGCACTGCCCTTCTTGCTTGTATTGTTAAGTAGGTACCTTTAAACATGGTAAAAGCTAGCAGATGCAACAGAACTATTTCCTAGGTTACTTACCTAGGGGATATGTAAGACGCCAGCACATCAAGCTACCACATCTCTCAAATTTTTTTTGGTAGATTTTCATCTTTAATACAACACAATAAGGTTCATTTCAATTGGGAAAATTTGACAGTTTTGGATAGTTTGACCTGTTGGCGTCTGTACCTACTTCATAGTATAATATAATGAATGCACCGTTTGAAAAAATAGACAGCTAATAGCTAGATACCTATCTAAAATTGTGGGTGTAAATCGTAATGTAAGACAATCATGGCTCCTTCACGATTGTCTGGTAATTTATAATAATATTTAACTCATAATGTTCCTGTTAGCATAGACAAAAACATTATCGCACTAGTTATCATCTGAGTGATATGTAAGCAAACTGTGAATGACGCAAAGTTCCTCCAAAATTCTAAGCCATCGAGGTACGCATCGAGGTCATACGCGTCCAAGCTCAAGGTTGTAAGGAGGCTCTACCACAGGCTTTACGGTCCACGAACTTCTTATTGTATTCAACACGAGGCACAGTTACATTAATTGTCTAGTAATTTATAGACTTTTGTTGGAACAAAAAAAAATTACTTATTTTAAAATAAGTAGTCTATACTAAGTTAACTACGACATTTGTGGTGTAGCAGTCCGACATTCGAGCCGAGCCGGACTGTGATCATGGGTTCGATTCACACAGGACACAATTCTTTATGTAATGAACATACGTGTTTGTGTTTCTCTGGGTGTTTCTTATGTATGATAAGTATATATTAAAAATAAGAGTATTAGTATATACGTTCTGTTTCGTTTGTGACTAGATAGTGTTGTATAAAAAAATCCCAAAATATTTAATAAATATGCTATTACTAACAGTGCCAAAAATAAATTAACTATCTTTTTGTATTTTTTGGCATATTCCATGCTAAGATTTTAACGTTATTTAGCAAAGGAACTGATTTACTGACGTCACCACAAAGACGTAAATTCAGAATGTGAAGGCAAAATTCGACATAGCGGGTAGGAGTCGCGGTGGCTTAGTGGTCATAGCGTCTGGTGTACCTAACCAGAAGACGAATCCTTGTTCTTGTTGGAGTTCGAATCCTGCCCGCGGTCGAATTTTGCCTTTCATTTGCCTAAATAACTTTAAAATAAATTAATTTAAACTGAAACGTCAAACGTTAAATTAAGGAAATTCCACAACCGACAATGACGGTCAATCAACGATATGCATAATGTCATAAATTACGATGACTCAAAATAACCGTCACAGAAAAGTCAAGTTTTTATATTACAGTCTATAGACAGGCGCGTATATAGCAGGTAAATACGTCAGGCAAGTACGTAAGAAATGCTCAGCACTATATTCCTAGCTTTCACACCTAAACCGCTGAAACGATTTTGATGATATTTGGTACAGAGTTAGATTAGACCTCGAATAAGGACATAGGCTACCTTTTGTCTCAAAAAGCCTTTTGGGATACGGGTGAAACCGCGGGCTAGTCTATACTAATATTATAAAGAGGTAAAGTTTGTGAGGTTGTAGGGGGTAATCTCAGAATTTACTGATCCGATTTTGATAATTCTTTTACCAATAGAAAGCCACATTATTTGAGTGTCATAGGCTATAAACGTAAAACTGAGAACATTCACTTTTTCATCAAAGTAGGTAGGTACTATGTATATAGCTTGCAGTAGGTAAATAATTAAGGATACAGACATAAATAATAATAATATAATATTTTTGGGACATTTTACACAACACCATCTAGTCCCAAACTAAGCAGAGCTTGTACTATGGGTACTAGACAATGGATACAATACATTAATACTTTTTTTTTTGTAAATACATACTTATAATACATAGGAAACACCCAGACAAACACAAATATTCATGTTTTATCCACACAAATATATGCGTCCTGTGGGAATCGAACCCACGACCCTATGATCAGCAGTCCGGCACTCGAACCGCTAGACCACAGAGGTCGTCAAAAATGTTAGTCATATAGTTTTAAATTAAATAAGTAATAATTATTTTGGATTAATTATTTCTGACTTCAACATAAAGTTTCAACGGAAAGATAAGTACGGTTGCTATTCAAGTATTCATGTTGTTTGGTTATCATTCATCATAATAGGTCAAAAGTTCAAAAATAGATTAAAGACCTATTATTAGAAAAAAATAGGAAATTAAAGAATGGAGCAATTGTACTAAACATACTTTCATATATGTACAGCTTCCTGTAACTCATTGCGGAGAGAATGGACACTGACAGCTCCTTCATGGTGTACCTACTGGAAAACAACTTGTCAGGCGATCCTGATCCTGTGTGTTCATTATTGTACTAGACTACCACATACCATTGTATACAAATAAAAGCAACATAATTAAAGGTAATAAAAGCAACGTATATAAAGTAATTCCCGCCAGTTTATATTGTCACTAGTACTTAAACCCCTACGCAACCATTGACTGTTTGTTTGTGGCACGCTTTTATTTATACTGTTACTCAGCGTGGGATGTCATCAAGTGTATCATGATAATAATATGTGTTTAATCTCTATAGATAATAAAATGAAAAACTGTCTTTTTGCAAAACAATGGCGAAACGTGGGCGGGGCTTAAAATCGATCCCAGCGAACCAGACAGGCAATGAGCCAAAAACCATAACATTACATGTTTGTGAGCAGTAGAAAGGTTAAGGTCATCCATGGCAAATATAAATGATATTTAGTTTTAACTACTTCTGAAGCAATGCAGTATATTACGGTCTTATTTTACGTGGAAAAACAGCTTATTAGTAAGTATCTAAAGATGCAAATAGACTAGACAAAAATACTCTAACATTTAGAATGTCTTCACAATTCATTGTTAGTATAATATGCGCAATTTGTGTTCATTATCCTCGCCTGCTGTAATTATAACATTGCCGACCTTTCACAAAGGACTTTTCCCGCTACCAGTACCTAACTGTAAATAACTGTTGCATATACAAATATGCAGAATATTAAAAAAAAATACCTTTATGCCAGGAATTGTTACTGTGCTGGATGAAGACACCCAGTACATTAAATTAAAAATAAATTATATTTAATATTTATTTAACATCTATGCGGTTTGCGATTGCATCGCCTTTCAAATTTAAGAAATTAATTTAATTATTCCGCGTATAATCTTAACAATATTAGACTGCCTCATTAGTCTAGTGGTCCTAGGCGCGACTGCTACGCTAGAGGTCCTGGGTTCGATCCCCAGGTCGAGCAAAGTGTTATTGGGTTTTTCTATGAAATTCTCAGTAGCAGCTCGGAGTCTGGATTTGTGCCCGGTTAATGGCAATAGGCTCGCCCCCTATTACATGGGACCTAAACATACCGGCGAAATGTGGGTGTACATTAGTACACCTCTGCCTAACCCTTCGGGGAATACAGGCGTGATGGTATGTTATGTTAATATTAGAAAATATTTATATTATTGAGTAAAGTTAATAGTGTCCCAGATCAAATAAATATAACGATAAATTGCATCACAATAGAAAATACCCTAATTGTGATATAAAAGTTATACTTACATGTAAAGTAGATAGAGTACTTAATTGTGTTAAATACATTAAAAAAAACTCACTTTGTTCTACTAATAATTTCCTTTTCTTGTAATTTCCTAAATACGAAACTCCAGGGATCTTCAAATTTTTTCGTATGCATTTTCAAAATGTGTACTTATGTAAACTGATTTATTCACAGCACAGGTTTACTTTGTCGCACAGTTTGATATGACAACGTAAAAAGTAAAATATTAACAAAAAGTAAATATAAAAACACTACACTAAAAAGTTTTTATGTTATAATACGCGCCGAATGATTTTTCAGGCTGTAGACAGCGCGAGGTGTCAGCGACTGCCCGACTGTATAGCAATGCTGTAAGCTTTGTTTGTTGGAGGTTTACCTACTCCAATTTTTTAGAGTTCCAAGGCTGTTACATGGAATCCATTTTTTGTAGGGTTCATTGTTAAATAGCTGGCATGTGTCTGAATATCTAATTCCCACGACACCAGTTATTTTTTTGGAAAATTATGACAAAAAGTCAGTTTTATTCGTTTTTATTTCAAAATTAATTACTGTAACTTCTATTGTTATTCAACTTTGTGCCAATTAATGCTACCTATCTCAGAAATGAAATTTCTGCTATATAGGTACAGAGGCCAGCATATCAAGTTACACAAATCTGTCAAATTTCTTTGATAGATTTTTAACTTTAACGCAAACGAATATGGATAGCTTGACCTGCTGGCGTCTGTACATACTTCTTCAGAAATGTTAGTACGGAACTGTACAAGTAATTTAAGTATCACAATATAACAGTTGAGTAAAACTGGATGGAGGATTTTCCTAATCCAGTTTTTTTAATAACTACGTTATAACAAAACCCATATAACAATGGAACTATTAAAGTAGTGTCAGGTATTTAGTGATTTTACATTTGAGATGTACAGCGATCTTGAAGTAATTTAATTGACACGTTGGGGAATACTATCTCAAGTAGAAAACCCGCATCATCATACATTTTATAACTGTATCAATTACCACATGATACTGTTATTTTTGAATTGCATTCGTGCATGCTGGCCGGTTGCAGTTACTGCTAGACATAATTATGTAAGAAGTATTTGGGTATATAAAAGGAGTAGATCTCAAAATTCATAATAGGTACATTATCACCCGTTGGACATCTTCAGCACGGAGTCACTAAATAAAGGATAGTATCTAAGTACTTGACTCGACTCAGTACTTGGAGTAAGCTCCAGACCACCTCCAGCACTGTCCTGAGCGTAATTTCGAAAAGGTTTGATTGTCAGTACATCAACCATTGTTAAATGATTAATGTAATGACAAACAAATAAATGAATCAGAGGCAGGCGTATTATTAATCATTTTTATTTTATTTTATGATTTTAATTTAATTTATATTATTTAACAATTACTTTTATATATAGGTACAGAGGCAAGCACATCAAGCTACCACAATCTGTCAAATTTCATTGATGGACATTCAACTTTAATACAAAGCGAAAAGGTTCATATTCAATTGGTAAATTTTGACAGTTTTGGATAGCTTGCCCTGCTGGCGTCTGTACTACATATTGAATAACATTATGAATAATATGATCTAAAAAGGTAATTGAAATAAATGATATTTGAATTTGAATAGTTCTAAAAACACTTCACAATGACACCACGCGACGCAATGGATAGTGTATAGGATAGATAGTTATTACCACACCATAGAGGGCTTGTTAAACGGTTTTCCCTCCTACCTCTGATAATTTGTGGTTTGGGCTCCTTTGGTAGGTGCGCAAAGTCAGTCGATCCTATTCCTGTGCCCTTCTTCCTTTGTATTATCTGAAACTTTGTTTTATTGATTGGTATTACCTATACTAAAAATATGTACTTACTACATCAAAGGCATTCATTCTGATACTGGAAAACTGTCCAAGTATCTCTTCTTGTCACAAATTTTAATGTCAACTGCAGGGAACAAGTTCGCTATGAATATCTACTACTCTATCCATCAAGTGATAAACTACCGAGCTGTTATTACTTGTCCATACTAATGGGATCCATGTTTACCTAGTATTGATTGGTTCTTATTTATTGACGTTACACCATAAACAAATTCTAATACTTACAAAAAGTAAAGAAAATTAGATAGATGCACCTAATTTCTGCATGCTGCAAACAACAACACCAACTGAACAAATGTCCCCTTAGACCACTCAGTTTAGAATAGCCAGTGATCCTCGGGAATAAAGCATAACCTAACGATATTGTATAATGTATGTCAACAGCTTCACAATAAGGAGCAATATAGCTACATTTAAACTCTTGATCTACATCAACGACCTTTGCCAGCTTCACCTTAGTAATGGTCAAATTTTTACATTCGCCGATGACACTGCTCTCTTCTTTAGTGGTGACAGCTGGGATGGGGTCTTTGGTGTGGCTCAGGAGGGGCTAAATGGAGTTGTGGCTTGGCTACGGAATAATGTGTTGACACTCAATGTCACAAAAACTAAATACATGGCATTTGCACATCGATCGAACGTGCTACCCCCACGTTCATTATCGATTACAGCTCACACTTGTTGGCCAACCTGCCAGCCTTGCCTATGTCCCTCCCTTAAAAGGACAGAAAACATTAAATACCTTGGAGTTACATTAGACCAATTCCTCAGCTTTAAACCACATATAGACAACCTGGTAACGAGATTGCGCAAACTCATTTACATATTTAAAAGTCTAAAACATATAGCTGACCCTCGTACCATCAAAATGGTCTATCAAACCTTGTGTCAGTCGCTTATTGACTACTGCATCGTCTCCTGGGGAGGGGCTGCTAAAACACACTTGCTGAATGCGGAAAAAGCTCAACGTGCCATACTTAAGGTTGCTGCAGGTCTCCCCTTTCGATATCCTACGGTCGACTTATACAAAAAGTGGGATGTACTGTCTGTAAGACAAACTTTCATCCTACATACAGTCCTTAAAAAGCACTCGCAACTATTATATAATTCGGACTTATTGAAAGACAAAAGAAGAAAGGGTACGGTATGCGATACAAAGTTATTCCGCTTAAGTCAGTCCCACAGGTTTTTCTGTTACCTAGGGGATTATCTATATAACGTCATCAACAAGAGTCAAAATATATACCCCCTTCTCAAATCTATGTGTAAGAAAAAAGTAACTGACTTTCTGAAAACTCTTTCCTATGAGGACACTGAAAAATTGCTCCACACAATTGCATAATTCTTAATTGTGTAATTGTGTGGAGGTAATTCTTGCACTCAAATAATTATCTATCCATTCATATCATATACACACGCACCACCATTCACATACACACGTACCACCACTCACCTTTTACTTACACAGGACCACACACCCTGTGACTGTTTTTATTGTTGTATTTTTATTTTTTTATTTTTTTTATTGTGTTTTCTTTTGGAAAAGCGTAGAGCTTTTCTAAATTGTTCTATTAATTTATTTCTTTGCATTTATTTAATTTTCTTTTAAAATGTTTAGTGGAAAAATTTTACCTGTCTGCTTATTTATGATGCCACCAAGTGGGGTCTGGTGACCTGTAATACAGGTTTTTTTAAAACCTACTTCAGGCACCAGCTCTCACAATGTGAATTTGTAAAGTTCTGAACTGTAAGGTGCTACAAAACCATTGTGAGAGAAAATAAATAAATTTATTATTATTAAAATTTATTATTATATTATTTAAACAGTTGATACATGCAGTGCCAGTGGGCAGATAATTTGCATTTGGCAGAATTGCTGTCATTGTTGTTCCGTGGTATGTTCATACTTACTACTTAGTATGTACGTCATTTCTCAGAATTGTTATGGAACATATTAGGCTAAAGTAGATGCCTGCGTGTATAACAATTAGCGCTATTCATCAATTCTAAAATTAATTGATGATGCAAAATATGAGCAAAATATGTGTAATTTATTGTAAGTACCTAATTAAAATTATTCATAGCGATAGACATAATGATTGTATTACAATCCTCCATTTATTTATTTAAGTTTTAAATTAGTAAATAATTTTCCGTGACATTAATTCTGTCCTCAGAAGCATAAAAGCGGTAGGTATCTCAATTTTTTTTTGTTGTTACATCTAATATAGCTACTTATATAGATATGCAATGTAGCTTAAAGAGCATAGAAAAACTGCTAAGAAAATATTGCTTAGCTCATATTTACAAAGAAAGAAAGACAAAAACAAAACCTTCTGGCGAGTGTGACACAGTTCATACTACTACGGTCGTCAACGTATTCTCTTGTTAATATGTATACTGACCCATTGTTGTTATATATTTTTCTTAGACTAAGAGATATTTGTAATACTAAGTGATGGAAATAAACTATTCTATTCTAATTTTCTCGAAACTCACTCTGGTTGAGATATCGCTTTTTAGTTTATGACGGCGGAATTTGCGGTACAGACGGTCTACCTACTTGATTGATGAATAATATGCGATACTGGCAGCCAGAATCAATAAATTGAAACACTCCAGTTTGCTATTTCTATAAATTTAATATGGTTGTATTTAAATAGATGATGTTTCTTTGTTTGACACCTCCCTTCTTCATTACGCACATAACGGCTACACAAAGAAGCTACAGATGTGACGGAAACGGGATGAATGAATGGAGGGAAAAAAGTGATAAATACATACAAGAACTTGCACCTTGTTATCATACCGTAAGGCAAACATTTATCGTGCAGGTATAACTAGTACCGTTCCCGCAATTTCCAAGTAGGTAATGATCCAGTTTTCAGAGGAAGTCGTCCGTTTATTTGAAATAATTATCCGTTTCTGCTTTTAAAGAGATAAGATCGTTAAATTGATGGACAAAGAAAAACTTTATTCAGCAAGGGGCGTTTAGTACTCGCGTACAATAAGTCTTTATTAGTGATACAGATGAGATGTGTATCAAGAAGTTGATTGGCTTGCATTCTGTGGGCGCGTTCATGTAACGAAAATGCCACACATTTAAAACGCATGTTGCTAGATTCGATGATTCCACTATTCTGTAGTAGCAACTTTATATCCGATTGAAAAATAAGGAAGCGCTGTTATCAATTCATCGCTCCGGAGATTGTCCCATATACATTTCGTTAATGTAAGTACGTCCTAAAAAACTAGTGTTCTCTTTCTAAAAGATAACAATTGCAAAATTTATACAAAAAAGTTAGCGATCAAAAGCGACCAGTTTTGAGTTAACTACGGTTCACCAGACGATAGAATTAACCCTCAAACCATTTCTGCAATTCTTGTTCCTTTTGATTTTAATTTTAAATTCTAATTTGTCAGCTGATTCAGTCAACGCCCGCGTCAGATGGTTGTATCTTTTTTTTTTCATAAATTCAATACCATCATCCCTGTAAGTACTCCCCGAAGGGTTGGGCAGAGGTGTACTAATATACTCATGTGTGTGTTGTGTTAGGTCCCATCATCCCATGTCATCCATCCCATGCTGTCTTAATTTTGGAACCATGAATTTTATGTGGCTTGATAGTTTATTTCAACCGGCTTGCTTCATACAATTGCCACAGTAACATAGGAAATGCCATAATAATAGTTGCTACTTGAACGCACATTGATGTTACACAACGTCGCGGTAATGTAAACGAAGTACCTGTTCCATTGTGTGGATGACCAAACCCAAGGTCGCAAGATTACTCACTAATACGTTTTACACTTTGTAAAATATATTAAGCAAAGGTAGAGAGGAGGAGGCAAGAATCTCATAGCCTCAGAAGACTAGAAGATTCTTGCCATCTAAGATCGAGAAAGTATTGTTTAAAATAAACATTAAACATTTAAAGAAATTAATATAAAATAGATTTTCAGTTATAATGAACAGGTAAAAGGGAAACCCCTGTCATGTTAAGCGAGACTAGCAACACCGGTTTGTAGTATTGTTTAATTTTGTCACGGAAAATCAACCGATTTGATTACTGAATACAACGCCATCTGTGGTGTATTGTTCAAACAATTGTATTCTTTCGATGGTGAAGCGATATCAAATAGGGCCATCTCCAACAGTGGCGCTAGTGACTCGATATTTTTTATAATTTAATTTAAACATTGTAAATTATTTTCCCAAGACTGTGGGAATTTCCAAATATCCCGTGGTCGTAGTACCCACGGTGTCTGTCAGTCAGTGTCAGAGTTTTATAAGTGACAGTCTAGTCTACCCTGTTTAGGTACTGTGAACACAACCACAACCATTATACGAGTTTACTGCAAATTTATGAAATTAAGTGAATGCCTACCGCCCGACTAAGTATCAATATCCCTTTATTATTAATAATAATTACCATCACGACTGTATTCACCGTAGAGTTAGGCAGAGGTGTACCAACGTCAAAATCAAAATCACTGATAAGAGTATTATCATAATACATGTATTTATACATTCAACGACAGACACACACGCACACATGCACACACACACACACACACACACACACACACACACACACACAGACACAGACACACACACACACACACCACACACACACCCACACACAGAACCAAGCAATTTCACCTAACAACGTTTTTCTTTTTTATGTATTTAATTAATTGCAACCCAACTCGACTGCGGGCGGGTGTCCTGGAGACCTGAAATACAGGGCTTCCCTAGTTTAGGCTCCAGTCCACCACAGATAAATAATTATTGTCTAATGCCATTATCTCTCTGTTCTGTACTGTACCTATTCTTTATTTTGTGGTGGAAAATAAATAAACTTTTATTTTATTTAATGTACACCCACAATTCGCCGGTATGTTTAGGTCCCATGTAATGAGGGTCGGGATTATTGACATTAACCGAGCACAAATCCAAACTCGAGCTGCTGAAATTTTCATAGAAAAACCTAATAACACTGCTCGACCTGGGAATCAAACCCAAGACCTTTGGACGCGCTTTGGACCACTAGACTAAGAAGTAATATTGTAATCAATGCATAAACGTATGTACGATTTATTCTAAATTTTAATTGCGTACCTATAAGAAATCGCTTTTATTCTGCCCAGTCGCCCCCTGCATGCATTGGTTGACGTTTATAAGATGCTAAATTTATAATTACAGACACGCTGCAGATTCCTCAAGATTTACAGCCAAACAAACAGCCTCTCAACGTATTTAGATAAAACTGAGGTCATGTCTAATGACCACGTGATCCCGGAAACGATTATTGTTGACTCGACACCCCTCAAAGAGATCGATCACTATGTCTACGTTGGACACATCGGTCGATAGAACAACTTAGAGAATGATACCGATAGGACGATTCAGTTGGGTTGGGCAGCCTACCGGAAACCTTACGTCTTCGTTTGAAATTAACAAAGTTACATACATAAAAAATACAAACAACACAACATGGTGACTTTTCTGACAGATCTCGTGTGACCTCTACCTAAAAAAATGACCATTTCAAATACACCTACCTACTGTACAGAGTTAAAGTGGGAACCTCATCCTTTTTTGTAGTCAGTTAAATGTAACAGTAGTAAGTATATAATAGCCATGATTGGTTATTTTGCAATAATGACTTTGTATATATCACGTTTCAATAATATACAGCTCTCACATGTTTTGCGGACGATCAAGTGCGGTAATCTAGAAATTACTCACATGCCGATATCGCATCAAGAGGAAGCAATTAAAACGTAACATTCAAGAACCATTGTGACAGCATTGAAATAAAATTGCATCTATTTTCCTAACCTTAGAAAAATTAACAATTTTATAGAATAGAATAAGGGCGAATCGAGTCATATCACATCTATTGTATAAAATGTATGTCAATAAATGCTTTTTATTTTTTATTATTTATTATACCAAAAGGACCAACATAAGGCAGAGGATAGAGAACAGACCTCTTCCAACAACAGTAATGGCCATAAATACATACATAATTTTAATATATAGCCCAATCCATTACTGTCCTACGATTGTATGGGGCTGACTATTATAATGGGCACGGGCCACTCAGATGAGAAGATGTTACATAAATGATAGTTATATAGAAACAACAGTTTACCCATATCGGGTACACAATAAGGTCTGCATATTTTTTTTTAATATTATTTATGTGTCTTAAAAAATACTAGTGCATAAAAATACTATAACATATTATACAGCATTTTTTGAAAAAATAGTCAAGTACATCATAAAACACATTTTGAAGGGGCCATTTTTTTAAAACATTTTTGAATATTTTTCATTTTTTATTTCAGCAGGTAAGAGGGTATTAGTATGTCGATGATGTTGTCTTATGAATGTATCACGGATTTCCTTCACCTAAATATAAAAGTGCACATGCGTCAGGCTAGCGTTTTTACCACTTTATTAATGGCCCACCCCATTAATAAAGTGCCTTTTTTATGGTGCGAAAAATCCTCATGGATTGTCTGTTCCCGGTAGGTGGCGGGGTTTGTCGAATTCGTACACACTAAAAAAATGCACTTGCTTTCCTTTGCCCTAGTCAGGCCCATACATGGAACCGACACGGGAGTGTAACCAAGAGGTACCATTTCTTTTTCAAATAGCAGCTATTTTAAAGTAAATTATCTTACAGATGATTATATTACTTTCGGATGATTCAATCTCTATTCATTTTGAGATCAGCTTTAGATACCGTTTTAATATCATACTTAAGTAATGTAGTTATTTAACCAGGTTACAAAAAGTTATCGACTTACCTCCGGGTGCTGTTGTCTCTAGAGTTTTGTTTCTTCCCACGCCACAACAGTAAACAATCGAAAGCACCTTTTTTGAATGGAGGTTTTAACATTTTCCATCGCTTTCTTAAATCAATAGTCTTTGTATTGTATGAACTTCCACTTTCACTGGCATCCGCACTAAGGATATTCGGTTCGGACACACCTTTTCGCAAATCACTGACACTATTAGGTTTACTGGAAACCTTTTCGAAATCTAATGTCAACACAGATCCACCCGGAGGACATGTTTTTCTTTTTGATAAAGGCGTTGATGTCACAAAGGATTTATCACCACAGTCTAAGCCACTGTCTGAGAACTCTGACATGTCTGTAACACCTTCGCAAATGCTGTGAAGTTTAGGCCTTCTGTTTACTACCACTGTCTTGGAATTTAAAATACTGCTTTGTTCAAAATTTTTACTTTTCACATTGTGATGGATGTCGACGAACGCTGTGACATCCTCGCAGCTTTTGGTGCTGTACTTGGATAATGTGAAGTAAGGTTTGACTTCTCGTCTCTGATCGGCTTCGACCTCCATTTCACCAATGCTGGTTAGGTTGTCGACACTTTTAGATAACACTTTCAAGTTCGATAACTGTTTTTTAGCTCTCGGTGGCCGTTTTGGGGAAGTCTCAACTGTGTTGCGCACTATCGAATAGGGTTCGTCCGTTCTCTTAGTGGGCTTGGAGTACTTTGCGATAATTCTGTTTATTTCAGCGTTGTTCTTACGTCTATATGTGTGTCGTTTAAAGTTGAGTGGCTGTTGATAAGCGTCGGCTACGGTTGCTCCGGCGACCCTCGCTGACCTTTCGCGCCATTCGGCCACCTTGTCTTCTATCAGCTTCTGCAACTCGAGTGCGCGCATCATTGGCCCTATCTCTGGCATTTTTTTATATCTCTAGCTACTTTTAATTAGAACTGTATATGGCAGTCTCTTTGGCAAGCTGATTTTGTAATTAATTAAACGGCATTATTCTGCAACAAAACATAAATAATTTAAGAAAATCGCTTCCCTTTGATCGCATAAATATGATATCTATTAAACATTTACATGATTATGAACTCGCGAACTCGCTTTCGAAAGGTCTCGTGTTTGGACGGTCCTTCAATTAGAGTTCTAATTAACCAACGACTCTAATAAAGATGTTACAAAGGGCTTGTCCTTAAAATATCATGGCACAATTTGACTGTAATTTACAACGCTTTTGTTTGCGTAATCTTATCATGCTACTATAATATTATCCTATATATCTTGGCATATTTTCTACATAATTAAGTCAGTTATTATATCGGTAAACTTACGTACATAATATATATTTATAATCTATGTCAAAGCTGTACTATTATGTATTCTGTGGTCTAAGTTCTCTAAGTTTAACCAACTGTGACCGGGCGGCACGAAGCTCTAGTCTGCTAAAAGGTGTAACCGCACTTCGGCTTTTAGCCGTACATAACACATACACTAAAAGTCAGAATCCATTAGGTGATAATTATGATCTCCTAATCTTGATTTGTACTTTTAAATAAGAATGCCTATAAAATATATGTACCCACATTGTAATTTGTATGTTTGTCGGTGGGCTATAACGGTCCTCATACATTTTCTTACAACGTTCTTTGTTTCAAGCGGGATTGGAACCCGCGACTCCAGTCCACTATTTCACTCGAGCCAAACCCAAATTCCAATAGTTGCAATTTTACTGAAATGGATTGCATGGCATTCTAAGTATTTGACAATCTTCTTCAAAAGATCATACTTAGTCCATTCAGGTTTATCGTATCATGATGGACGATAGGATCTCTAAATAGAATAGAAATTCTAAGTACAATACGATATTGTGTGAACTGCGTGTTCGTAACTATCTATTTGGGAGGAAGTGCCTACCGCGATTTCTAACGTCCTTCCGAAAATGTGTATAACCTCTACATCCTATCGCCGGCATAGCTATTATTTATACAAAGTACAGGAACTATGTCGGAACTATTGAAACTTCATCGCAGTGAATCTTGATAAGAAATAAACATGCATTTGTTTGGCAATATTGCAAAGCAAACTCTACTGTTTTTTATTAAGACAATTCTGTTTTCTATAGGTATAATAGTAGGTACCTTTACTAAAAATGGAATTATTATTAGTACCTACTACATGTAGGGGGCTCGTGACAAAGTAATAAAAATAATTACGCTGATAAACCGATCTACAAGGTTAAGCTGCGCTAGCCGCGGCCAGTCTGTGGATGGGAGACCATTCTTAACAATTCAAGAGGGGTCTTGAATTTTTAAGTGTTCGGAGAGCACTTAAAGCCTTAGGTCTCAGTTGTCATACGAACATCTATGACAGTCATTAATGGTACCTACTTAGTCTGAAGCCGTAAAAGCCTAAAAGCCTGAAATTTTTAACTGGGTTGCGGAGTTCTGATGGCAGTCGCTTCGTGTAAAATACTGATATTCAGCAATACCTGGTTAGACTGGAAGCCGACCCCAACATACTTGGGAAAAGATTAGGAGGAGGATGATACTACAGATAATTATATTTATTAATTATTTCAACCGTGTAACAGCCCCCTGTTTCTCTTCTTTTTCTCACTCAAAAACCAAAAATGTAAAAGTTTCTACAATTTTATCTTAATACATGCTTATCTACAGCTGCCCAATTCAGTAACACTGATGATCTAAATCTAATAAGTCAGAAATAGTACCTAGACTAGTAACTATGGAAGTATGGATCCAACAAAGGCTACCATCAAAATAAATTAAAAATAGTACTTACAGACGCAAATAAAACTCTTGTAACGCACGTCACTATTTGCTTCCGGAATTGTGCGATTTATAAGCGATCAAAATAATAGATTTTTCAATGGATACTGGGAGTTTTATGGAAGCTGCTGTCGTGAATTGATTGTATTTGACAATAAAACTCCAAATTTTACCAAACAATGTGTGTACAGGTAGTCTGATAACAGATAACATGACGTATCGCTCGGGAGAAAGATAAATAAATTCGTATGATTCACACCTTTGGTAAACACATTGTAACTTCAAGAGTTCAACTATTTTGGAATACCACATATAAAAACCATATATTAAGTATGTTCAGTATTGTATATCTCTGAACACAATGTATTGTGTAAAAGCAGACTGAATAACGTTATCCACCATTACGTAATTTTATTCTCGGCAGCTGAGTGAGTATGTAGGTCTTACTTACGCGTTTCGAAATTCTAATCAGCCTTTATGTTATAAAGCCATAGATATTGTGGAGTTCTCTATGTAAAGTGTGTTACGATCAGTCATGTTGGGTTAACGAATTCGTAAACTTAAGTTATACCTAGTTGTTCAGGTATAACTGAAGTTTAAGAATTCGTTTTCACTTTTAGGAATTAGGTATACCTCCTACGAGGGCAAAATCAGGTAATGTTTGAAAAAGTTGAGATGAGTAAGATAAAGCAACCCAAAAAACAAAAGAAAATTAAATCATAATTATGTACTTACTTATTAAACCTTAGTAGCATCAAGACTTTAACAGATAGAAGAACATGATCTGTGCTTTGATTTTCAATTTAAACAACACTGATCACTGAAAATCGTCGGTTCTTCACTATTCATTAGCATCGATGAGATGACAAGTGTCGCGTAGGTACACTCACTGATTGTATACACAGTCCCGGAGTTGTTATGGTGCGTCAAGGCACACGTGTGCCGAGGGCACGTGCAGATTCCACTGTGAGCCACTGAGCGTTCCAGACGAATGCTCCTGCACTTGACTCAGCCAGCAATAACCACGGACCGGCCCATCCTGCCGCCACCGATACAATACATTAAATAGAGCATCCACCATACGGCTTACTGGTGTAGGTACTCTCATTATTGTCATTTATCATTACATCACAACAATATCATCGCCGCTCGCTATACCTAGTGCGCATGTTTTCTTAATGATTAATCGGCGGTAGTCTTCTTTGTAATTGTGGAACATTTTATTCTACCAGACTATAAAAGTGGAAATTGTTTCAGATAAAGTCATTAAAACCTTTAAAATCATTAAAACTAATTTGTACAAACGAAGAGCAACACCAAAAATAAGGCAGTGTCCTTAATCTGTTTAAAAGAACTATAACTGCCAGTACAAAGAACTAAACCTGTGCCGTTCTAATTTCTAACACCATGGAATAGTTAATTGCCATTATCTGTTTTCATGGGGCATTGTTCGTCGCTGCGGGCGTGACAACTGCTTCCGCCAAGTTCATTGTCGCATAGGCATGTCGTTGTCGCATTCGTGCCCCACTGTGACCCCGCTCTTATTTAATATATTAAACCATTACACATCCTAAATTTACCATGTATTAAGAAATTAACGATTAACGGCTATACAGAAACTGCAGCAATGTTAGTGTAACGATCAATTCTTTCAACTAAATAATAATTATAATGTAACCTGTAGTAGCTTAACTAGTTTCACTGGATTGATAGCGCTGCCGCTGACTGCAGCCCTTAGAAACGTACCTATGGTAAAAAGTTTCCGACTCATAATAATATGTATCTCTACTCAGCGATAATTTTTGCAAACTAATTTTTTAAATTAGGTCAAATTATAATGAGGATATTTTAATAATGCCATGTCAACACTTAATTAATTACAAGGTTGCCAGTTTGTCACGAAATTAAGGACTTGAAATATAAAAACGCGTACCTATATAGGTAGGTACCTACCTACTTAAAAAATGTTCAAAATATATTTTTGGTCCAGTTTCAGTGTCATACAGTCAGAGTACAGTAAGACCGCTCAAAATGTATCTAGTTACCCAAAACATAAAATTATTTGTTTTGGCGTGATCCATTATCTAGTACTTACTTTTTAGTCCTGTATTCCGAATGAGTGTAGGAACCTTTCTTTAGCTTATATTTAAAACTTTGGTTAACTTAACTTGGATACTGACACCATATTTCTTGTTGGTACCTATTGATGTCTGCTATAATTTTTTGCAGTTTTTATGTATGGCCGCTACTAAACATACCTAACGCAGTTTCTTATTATAATGGCGTCTGGTAGGTAGGCCAGGCTCCATAGTAAAATTTTCAAACCACTTTCATTTTGAAGTAAACTCTAAAGTTGCCGATTATATCTAAGTACCTATATCGCCTATATCATTTCCATCTTTAGTGGCATTTTGCGTTATCAGAAAAATTAACCGGAACTCTGCGGAACGTAGCCTTTAAAAGCATTTCAAGAAAACAACGATCAATAACAAAAAAATAATCGTGGTTTTGTTTGAACAGACCATGGAATTTTCACTCAATGTAAGTATTGTCTACCTAACCGCAAAATTAGTTTTTCTTTATATACGGTCTTAGACCCGGATGACTCTTGCAAAAGGGTACCTAACCGTAGCCATTGTATTTCTATTAATATTACGACTAAGTATAGAACTCACCTGACACGGTTTTATTATGTAAACAATGTATATATTTAGTAAAGAAAATATAGTATTTCTCAAGATAAATTATGTACCTAAATTCTAATCAAATTAAAATTAAAAAAAAAAATACAATATAAAATAACACATTGTATAAGACTAACCTGAATATCTTCATATCTAGGTAACGGTAAATATTAAATATACCGTTGTTCATTACCAGGGATATAGGATCACGATCAAAGAGATTTTAAAGGGTCATTGAACGAAACGAAAATTAAGAACATTTTCATAAACAATTTTAATCCCTATTTGATTTTTTAACTCTTTTCCTACTTTCTCTCTTTATCAGGCTAACATATGACAGAGACAGAGCGATTTGTTTCCTACAGGAAACAAGTTTAGATTTTGTTCATGATGTTCCGTCTATCGGTAGTAGGTAGGTATTAAATGTCTATGATCACGATATACGATAGAGCAGTGATCTTCTGTTGTTAGCGTGTCGATGGTAAATAAAAAATATACTTAATAACATTATTGTAGGCCATATTTGTCCGGCCCAGAATTCAGCAACGAGGACTGCGTTTGCTGATGCGGGCGCATCAGTAATCATGGGGGGCGCATGAAAAGAGCCTCCACGTGTGGCGTTGATGATGATTGTTTGATCACGATATATTTGATTTCTCGTAAACACGACTGCTACACTTGAGAGCCTCGGTTCGATTCCCTGGTCGAACAGTGTTATTGGGTTTTTCTATAAAATTCTCAGTAGCAGCTCGGAGTTTGTTTTTGGATCCTCGTTTAATTGGAATAGGCTAACCACATGGGACACATCAATACACTTCTGCATAACCCTTCGTGGTGTGTTTATCATCTAGACTATAAAACTAGAGCTTGAAAACCAAATAGACTGGGAGCCAGTAGATAATATGCCTCTTATAGACTTTAGTCTTAGCCTCTACATTTTAAATTAAAATGAATAAATAATAAACCAATGAGAGATGAGGATAGAAGTACCTAGTTCATGTATAATTTTTAGAATAAAATACTAATTTAGTTTTTTTTTATGTAAATAAATTCACTACATATGTAATGAACATGTTTACTTTTATTCAACATTTTAAATACAGTGATACAGGTAGGTAATATTACCGTGTTAGTAGGTTAATTAAAGAATGACGTAAATAATAATATTTATTTATTTTTATGGACGAAACCTGATTATGATTTAATATAATAGCTGGCAATAAATCCCACACCCAAATCTTCCGCACCCGGAGTACTGCCCTCTCGAGCACATGTCAATTGCTTGAATTGGCTTGAATTAACAGAGAACACAAAAACTAAAGTTGGACGATTCAATTGAAATAAGGATAACGTCTCGGGAATTAATGCATTATGTGTTGTAATCATCATTATTGTTCTAGGAATCATTTATAACGTAATGCCTAACTTCCCATGTGCATCCAGGAAATTATGTTGATATTCATATTATATCTTAATGCAAAGATTAAACACCGTGAAAAATAAAAAAATCTAGGAGGTACTAGTGAGTGGAAACTTATTAAGAATCTGTCTCCATGTTTGTAATTAACTGCACACCGTATTTCTCCCAAGATACAGTTTCATACGATACAAACCCAGATAAACAAAATATTTTCCTTTATAACACACAGCACGTTTCGAATTAAATGAAAAATTATGTTGACAAATTTGACCTTAAACAACAACGCAAATACTTGGCATGGCGAGATACTCTTTCGAAATTAGAAGTATGAAATATTTTTTTTATTTAGGTACGCATTAACCACAATTTTTTAGTCATACACTCACACATGATTAAATTACTTTGTATTAGGTATAGAGCCTACGTAAGCGACGGATTAGGGATTTGCGTATGTGCAATGTGCAAAAATTTAATAATTCCGCCCGTTATCTCGTGGTGAGCAATGACCAATAACTCCTGGGGCGTCCCGGCAAACTTAGGTACCGTAGAGCGTAGGTATTAAATTAATGATGGTTATTCGAGTCATCTTCTAAACTGATATGCGTAGTTTTGTGGTAACAAAGGACTCAATACTTTGTGTTGGGGGTTTATTTTTCAATGTTCGTCATAAGTAGGTACCTACCTATTCTTGTAAAAGAGGCCATCATAAACAAATAAATTATAATAGAGACGGGTACCTACCTACATAACTTTCATGCCACTTTCCCAGCATGGAAAATCGATCACAGGGTCTTGAGCATACCAAAGAGCATATATGTACGTCACCTAATTTTCTTTAATTGTCCACTGACAAACAATGAAGCATCAACGGTCGCATTACTATTCAACGTCACCGGTGCTCGTACGGGACCGTGTGTAGCATACATAAATTATAAAAGGTCTCGGTCTTTGATCCCAAATACGATACAGAGAAAGTAGAATTTCACCAAAATAGCAAATTGCACAATTTGACAAATAAATCGGTACGTGTAAAGAATCAACAATTTTCTTAGTCACCTAGTAGAGATGATGGATTTTCCTTTCTTGTGGAGTAACGAAACAAAAAGTGTTCTAAAGATAGGTACACCAAATTTATATACGGGCCGCATTCAACATAATTTTCTACTGCTATACTTAAATGTTATTTCAAGCGCCGCAAATGCAGCTAATGTACCTACATAAGTACTACGAACTTCTATGGATATCTAAAAATATAAACTAAATTTAACACTTTTAAATATTTATTTCGCTTTTAATCACATAAATAACTATCTACAAATAATTTAAATAAATAGATCGTCGTTGACGATTTGACTTAAATCAGACTTCAATGGCACCTGCTATAACCAATCCATTAACTATTACGTCAACAGCTTACATCCAAAGATTTTTATGTTGTGTCTCCCCTGAAAGAATAAAATTTAAATAAAATTATATTTATAAATCCAGAAATAATAGAAATATTGATTTTATAATATATCTTCGTATCTACACTGGTATGATCAGTTTTAGGTTCACCAAATTTGTTTTTAACATTAAATTCTTCTGTAAAATACGATCTGAATGTTTATCTAATGTCCCACATTCACATACTAATCCATACATGCGAATATTAATAGTTGAGAAGGTACCTACTACTTAGAATATTAAATTTATTAAAAACATATTGTGCAATAAAAATAATTTGAAGTTACTAAACCAATTTTAATAATTAAAAACAAGATTGTTGACGCGAAAACGAGCACATAGTTTTTAAGTAAGTACAGCTATTTTGTAAAAATAAAAAGTGTAAATAACGTTCGTACATGGTGATGGCGTATTGGTGGTGGGACCTTAACCAAATTCAAATTTTCTTGGGAATAAAAAAAACCTGTGTATTTGCCCCCTTAAGTTTAAATACATTGTTATGCCATTACTTTTTTCAAAAATTTTACATATTATCTACCTACAGTATGTTTACCTGAAATATGGTTGAAATTCGTAAATGTCGTCGATAACTCTGCGCATGCGACATGTGAGACCGCATCCCGGTTGTTGTCGCCCATACACAGAGATAGCCCGCTCCAACAACTGCTGCACTGACGTCAACTCTACCACTATAACATTAAAAAAAAAAAACTTAGTAAATTTCCTCATTGCTCTAGTAGTTGCAGTACGGCTGCTGAGTGTGAGATACGTTCAAATCCTAGGTCCAGCAAAGTATTACAGAGTTAGATTAGAAAATGATGGCAATAGGCTCGCCTGAACGCCAGGTCAAGTAGTATATTGAAGATAGAAGATACATTTTGGATCGAGAAAAAATCTATCCTCAGGCAGGATTCGATACCTGCGTCCTTCCGACCAACCAGCCAACTAAACTACCGACCACTGCCTGTTTATATCTTTGAAAATGTTTCGTATGTGTTAATGCCAAATACAATAAAAAATAATCATGAGTATATCAATGAAATTCTTTGGAGCAGTTCGGATTTCAAGTGTGTGCCCTGTTAGTAGCAATAGGTACAGACAGTCACATTAAGCTACCCCAATGTGTCAAATTTCTTTGATTTTCATTTTCCAATTCCAACCTTAGTACAATATGACAAGGTTCATGTACAATTTGGAAAATTTGACAGTTTTGGATAGTTTGACCTGCTGATTGGTGTCTGTACGTTACGTTCATACTACATGGGCACCTACCCACAATTGGCGGAATTTTCCCGGCTGACTGTAAGGTGTAGGTAAATCAGTATACTGTCCTATATTATACTTTTTGAGTAATATACAATCCCGCACAATAGGGCTGAAGAAGTAAAAGCTGTGTCGTCTCAGTCCTCAGATTTTAATTCCACAGTAGGTATAATTAATAAATCCAACTGTTTCAGTAGTGGCCGTAAGCGCGACAACGACGGCTACATATTAATTATTTTTATTTTTTTTATTAGGGACAAAATTCAGTTACATGCAGTGTTACGAAAGGTTCCTTATTTTAATGTTGTAAACATATAACCCACATCATTGTCCACGATCTATCTAGAAGAAATAGAAAAAAAAACAGTGGGAGAAGAAAACATACTGTTAGCATCTAGATAATAAATATTATTCTGTGAAAGGGGAAGATTTATGAATTACGTATTATTGTGTAATGCTTAAGAGAATAAAGATTTAAATTTGGTATTAGAGAGAGAAAAGATGTCAATGTCCAAGAAATGTGTGTTATATATTTCAACAAGGCGACGTAGAGGGTTCACGCACATACGAGGTCCTGGGTTTGATCTCCAGGTCGAACAAGGTTACTGAGTTTTCGATTTGTGCCCAGTTAATTGGCAATAGGCTCGCCCCTTAAGACATGGTACCTATACATACAACTTTGGGTGTACATTAGTAGGTAGCACACCTCTGCCTATCCGGAATACGTGAGCCTCCACTCTTTTAATATTAGATTGTCACAGAAAATCAGCGCTGCGCTGTGTTGCAAGCATTATATATAATTAATGTTATTAGTATTTTTTGTTATTACTCTTTTGCAAGCAATAAATTATTTTTCTTTCTTTATTTTTTCTAACCCTTCGGAAAATGCGGGCGTGACGGTAGGTATCTACCATTCCTTTTTACGAGCCAAGAATTTCATCTAGGTACGCTAGGTATAGGCCGAATAACATAATTTTAAAAATAAAACGTTAATACAGAGGCCAGCACATCAAGCTACCACAATCTGTCAATTTTAATTGATATTAAACTTTAATGCAAAGCAATAAGGTTCATATTCAATTGGGAAAATTTGTCAGTTTTGGATAGCTTGACTTGCTGGCGTCTGTACATTGCATTACTGATAACGTTTAAAGTGACATTGACTTGAACTGTAAACTGTAATATCAATAACTGTATATCAGGAGCGTTAGAGCTGCTAAATGAAAACATTACATGGGATCTAATACCAACTTGGGTCGATTAGACGCCAATCCACCAATATAATTATATTGTAGATAGGTACCCAATAGATAAAGGAAAATAACCTGTTATTTACAAGTTTCCATCTTCAATTACTAAAAATATACAAACAGAACAGGTACTTACATTTTTTATCACCGAAACTACGTTCATCTTCATCAACATTACCACCACTGCTATCTTTCTTAAATGAAATGAGTTTTGGTATCACCAACAACATGCAAACCACGGCAAGCATAGTCACGAGCTTTTTGAAGATTAACAATTTCAACAGCAATTTGGCAATTGTCAAAATGTCGAGCTTCAACGACAGTTTGTCCAAGAAACCTAATGCTGGTGCCGTGTATGGAACTCCATAAGATGGCTTTAGCGGTGGACCATATATGGGTGGCGGCAGAGGCTTGTGAATCGGCGGGCCGTATGTTTGTGCTGGGGGTCCGTACGTCTGCGCTGGAGGTCCATACGACTGAGCAGGTGGGCCGTAACTCGATGCTGGTGGTCCATAATTTAGAGCAGGCGGACCATAGGTATTCGGAGGAGCGTTGTACGTTATTTCTGGTTCAAATTTCACAGGCGATCCATAAGTCGGCGACGGTGGCGCGTAGCTATTGGATGTTGAAGGGCCAGAGTAACCAGACGATCCTGAAGAACTGAAACTGCTGTCACTTGAGAACGGAGGAGAGTAATCGTAGCCAGATTGATAGCTATCGTCACGATTGGTAATCTTCTTCTCGCCATCTTTTGCTGTTACTATGACGACACCTTGTTTTGATTTCTCGGCTTCTACCCGCGATTTAGAATATGCATCTAAATAAGTATCGATTGTTGATGAAGAAGATTTGGTACTATTTGCTGGCCCTACAATTGCAGAAACACAAGTGGTTAGTGCCAATATAGCAGCTATATATCTGAAGATTGCCATGGTGCTGCTAATCCTCGATCTTCCGTCCGAATGAAGTTGTCGCCATCGATCGCGGCTAACGAATGACAAGCGACGGTGACTCCCATTCAGTTTTCACTTTTGACTTACCGTAAAAGAACCTAAATATGATAATGGAACACAATTAAATTCTCTGAGCGAGCCCAGCGCGTTCCGCATTGCTCATGGTAAGTAGGTGCACGCATGTCGCGGCTCGCATGCTAATGGCGTTAGAGACCGCGGCCGCCCCGGCGGCGAGCCTTGTTGGACGAACCTCCCCAAACATCGGGACCTTTCATCGCATAAAGAAATCTTTAATAGACCGCAATTTGTCTGTGAAAGTTTTATTGTTGTTTTTATCGGTCATGTCATGTTACAAAAATAATATAATATCTACAATTACCTACCTACATATCTACCTACGTGTGATGAATTTCGCCCGCAATTCTAAATAAATATAGGAATGAATTCTGAATAAGTATTTATAGTTATTTATATGTTATTTAACTTACCCTTAACAGCAATTAAGGAGTAAAACAATTGAAAATATATATGCACTCATTTTGAAATTCTGCGACACCAAAATAAACCAAAACGGCTTTTCCTGGTGCCAAACATAGGTACTGCACTGGATAACATTCTAAAAAAGTCAAAAGGCATGGTGGACCTCATGCAAATTTGAGCTGCGCTTGCCACGGTCAGTCCGTGGATGAGTGACCATTCTTAACAGATTCTATAAAAAATGCAGGTACCTAAGTATTTATGAACTGTTTTAACTTTCATGACACGGTGCAATAAATTTTACCAACATTTCCGACGTATCGGGACAAACTCCAAAATGATAAAATACAAGTTGTACGGTCAAACATACGACAACAGCATAAATTGTATTTAAATTGTTGCCGATTTCTACTGATCAGCAATGCACAGGTGTGTCATTTTCACTTGCTAAGTTAAACGAAACTAAAAGACCTTTTCAGCGTACTAAGTTATCCGTTCTGTATTTTCATAATCGTGCGTTGCGATAGCAACGTAAATTGTTTTTTCAATACTACCCGCAGGAGCTTGCCAATAACTTCTATGAAAGCAAGACTTCTTACATATTGTGATATAACAATAGCCGGCTCCTCAATAATTTACCGTGCATTTCTAATTCAATGCGTATTGCATGTCTCTTCGTTTTCTTAATATTCATTGAATTTTAGTCTCCAGCCTCTACTATAATTAAGTACCAGGGGGTCTACTCCCTAAGCACGAAGTCCGTAGGTTCGACCTTAGTTACGGGCGTTTCCTACTCCGTATCACCTACGGATGGATGATTCGTTCGGGGCCCGAACTAAGAAGGAATGACAACACAATTTCACAGTTGTCCCTACTCTAGATGTGTTTTTACCCGTTCGAAAAATTGAATTTGACACTTGTTTTAAAGTTTCGGAGCACTTTCGCACGGATCATAACTTCGTTGACGGAGATAGGGAGTCCTCTGTCTATGTCTATTTCAACATTATCGACATTTTAGTTAGAATACCTACTCTATCTGTGATCACGATAATTTGGTTTAAAAACACCAGGATCTACACCGCAGACCCTGCAGCTCTCAAATGCAAGGGTAATATTGATGACCAATTAAAACGATTCTTTTGTAAAGAACAGTGGAGTACTTTCCTTTCTGTGCTCAGCTGCTAAGAAGTTCATTATTATTGTTTATTCTCCGCCTAAACTGGTGATGGTTAGGTACCACAGATTATAACAGCTGTAAGTTAGGTACTTAGGTTTAGGGTAGACCCATTTACAGTTGTGTTGCGTTGCGCAAGGGGGTTCTGGGGTGGTCTAATAGGAGGACACAGCGCCCTCCTCCATGTGCTGATGATGGCCATCATGGTGGTTTTAGTGGGTAAGAATCCCACACTCCCCGGTCTAATCCCCGTAGACCTTTTGAAGGTAACCCCCCGGAAACAAAAAAAAGATACTTAAACAATAGTCTATGCCATTTACAGTATATTAGTGCCGATACCGAGCTAGAGACGAGCCTCATTAGTTTAAAGATCGTAATGTGGGCTGAGTATACTGGGCGTCTGGGTTTTAATCTCAGCTAAGGCAGTGTTTTTGGGTTTTTCCATTAAAGTATTCTGAAAAGCAATTCGATGTTTGGATTTGTCCGGTTATTGGCAATAGGCACGCATAAATTAAATATATGTCGTGTCACTATACTAACATAGGTGTAAGTCTTGTAATTTACTAACAAATTGGATCTTAGTTATCTGAATAAAGAATTTATTATTATTATTATTATAAACCATAAACCTCGTCAGGCGTGGCAGTTTGACTCTAGATACGTGTAAACATACTAAGTAAATTAACAAACACAAACACAAAGTACATTCAAACGCAAAACAAACTATTTGTGGATCACACAAAGAACTGTCCCAGGTGCGCATCAAACCGACCTATTACTGTGGGTTACCTAGTCACTACTAGGTAACCACCTTAACCACTTCACCAAACATGCAGTCTTTTGTGTAACTAAAACATGCATACGATAAGAAATACAAAATATGCAAGAAATAAAAAAATTAAAATAAATATTCAATATTAAAATTTATTCTAATTAACTTATACATATAACTACTGTATCATTCAAAAGGATTACTAACAGTCAGATGTCTTTCTTGGAAAAACTTGTGTTGTTGTCTTACTTTTTCTTCATCAGGTTTTGCAAAAAATGAGCTGATTGATTTCATGTTGGCTTTCTTGGAAGACCCTTGTTCATCTACCTCCTCAAAAGTGCATGTAGCAGCTTTCTCTTGGAGCATTAGTTCAGCTGTTGACCAACTAAACCTGACTAGCATTGGGTATCCAAATACATTGTCAATTTGATCACGGATAAACTTTTTAGTCAATGGATCTGAAAATAAAATATTCTGTAGGTATAAATCTTTTCACAACACCAGCTGACATAAAAATCTATCATCAGAGGAATGATGTCTGAATGACAGAGTGAATCGTCATAAACATTTTCTGCAGGTGGTATGATTTTGAAATGGTTGCAAACTTAACATTTTTAGTCATAGCCATATATTGGTTATCAAAATATACCAGGGATCAATCCGAACAATTCCTTGGAGCATTCCCCATAGTAAATGCGATAGAAGATGCATAGCGAGGCCACATCTCTATGCAGCGCAAAGGGGTTTAGCCGGTTTGAAATATCTTGGTGTTTTTAAGTTACCTCCAGGATATCCACTGCCAAACTCTGTGTGTGTCATTTCCAATCCTTCACGGAATCTCCATACTTTCAATGCATGATCTCTTGTCACTTTTGCTACAATACTGGCTGCTGACACAATAGGGTATATTGAATCAGCTTTCTTTGCAACCTAAAAATAATACAAATCCTCATTAGTTTTTATCTGTTTTAGTAAAATAATTATGTAACCATTTTTACCAGCTATAAAGTTGATTTGATTATTATTGTCTTAACATACTAACACAATCACAATAGTGCATCAGCAATTCTCCAATAAAACACATAAATTTTCTCATACTTCATCTAGCCTTTTCCCAACCATCCTGTCAGTCTATCCATTTTTTCATTTATAATGGTTTGGACAATGAAATGGTTACTGGCAGTGATGAAATGATTAAAGATAATTATTGATTATTGACACTTCACAATAAATCATAATTGTTGATAAATATTGCAGTTATCTAGCAATTCTTTGTACATAATGTAAGTCTTTTATTTATTTTACTTAATTTAAAAAGTCAATTTACATTTAAATTTAAAGGCATTTATTAAAGACATTGCATTCATAACCTGCTCACACACAACTTAATCATAATTAAAATCATAGTGGTTAATAATCAACATCTATGATTATACTTAAATACACTCACTGCCTACCCCTATGGGAAAAAGGCTAAATGATAATCCTTTTATCAAATTTCATCATTCAGAAATGATAATCCATCCTTTGGTGGAGAAATTGAGATACTAGTATCTCACTTTCTCCACCAAAGGCAGCAGTTTAAACTCACAGATTCATATGAAATATAATTATGTTCACTCCGTATGTACAGAGGCCAGCACATCAAGCTACCAACAAATTTCTTTGATTGAATTTAAACTTTAATGCATATAAGATTGATATTCAATCAGGAAATTTTGACAGTTTTGGCTAGCTTGACCTGCTGGTGTCTGTACATATCTGCTAATATTAGATAAAATTGACCACTAGTAACTAGCTGGATTATGTAATGATCTTTTTCAATAAACTGCAACAAGATGATAGCATTTTGAGGCTGCTTATGGACCTAAAATCAAAGTCATACTTACAGTTATTTTATATTTGGGAAATATTTCTGCTAACTTAGCTTGGTACTTTTCTGGTGGGCCAACAGTATCCACATACACCTCAGTAATGTTTGCACCACTCTCAGCTACTTTCTTTATTAAAGATATCGCAGAATCCATTGAAACCTGAAATAAAAAAATATTTTTAGATAAGTTTAACATCAAGTATAGTTCATCAAGCGGACTGCATGCTCATCTATTCATATACATAGACATATTGAAGTATCTGTTTGTAAATTCAAAACAACAGCTTTTTTGAATTCATATGAATGTTTGCATGGTTCCTGTATCCATCCAAAAACCAGTTTTTAAAATATTTGTCTGGCTAATCTAGATTGTTCCAGGTAACCACTGAAACGGGTTGACTTTATGGGAATAAAATTCAGTAAAGATATAAGAAAGTATAATACTTTTAATTTTTAAAATGTTTAGGGTTCCATGCAATAAAATAAAAACTATTAATTCTAATAGGAATTTTACTGGCAGGTAGTTTAAAGTATCAACTAAAGGAAAGGACCAAACCTCATTCAGAGAATGTTTTGCTCTTCTATACATAGAGTTGGAAATATAATTTGGAGAAATGACTTCAGCAACCCATCCAATATTATTCAGTGAGTTCTCGTCTGTTAACATTTTTGAAAATATATCATCACGTTTTTCTTCTGTCAATGCTTTTGAATCAGCACAACCCAGATTGTTAAGTATTTCTGTTTGGTCCACTGGACAATAAGCCACACCATACACCATTGGACCTAAACCAAAAAATAAAAATGTTTTATTGCAGATCACAGACACCACTGTAATAAACATGGGTAAATTTATTAGACTTTGATTGCAAGAAATTTAGTGTTTACATTAAGATCAGAAATGAATGAGTCACATAAACGACTCTCTTATGGCCGGTCGAGGTCGAAACTTTTAATTACATTGGATGAAAATTAAAGGTATTTCCGTCAGTTTGAGTTTACATACCTAAAACAGGTCCCCGTCCAGCTTCATCAACTCCAAGCATACACGGCTCAGTTTTACATAAATCAGGAACATGGGAACAATTCATAAAATTACTAAAATTGTCCTTAGATCCTATAAAATCTTTCAGTTCTAACAAAGACTTAATCATTTTTTTTATAAATAATTTTTTTATTAGGCTCCCAGAACAGAATCAGATCACAAGTCAGAAGTTCAAACAAAACAATGTGGTGATTATATGATTATAACCATACCTTAACACCACAGTTAATTACAGATTCATAATAATTATAATTTTAAAATAGGTAGATTCACAATTTATGTTGTTTGCAGAATCTAAGCACATTGCACGGTACTTTTTGTTTTTTTAATCTTCCCAAGCCAATTCTCCCGCGCTCGGGAGAAAGACAAAACAAGCATATCTTTCGCAGTTCCGCTTTTGCATCCGTACGTGATGACAACAAGCTGACTGACATGACATTGACATAAGCTACTCCTATTTCCTGATCGGTTCGTAAAAAAATCTCAACTTTTCGTAGACAGAGAAACCTAGGTTTCACCCACCGATTTTTTTTTACAAAGAAAATATATTGACGTGATAATTTTCGATTGAAAATTAGGGCGCTTTTTCGATATTATGTCAAAATAAAGTGAAAAATATATATATTAAATAAAAAAAAAATGTGTATTTGGGACATAAAAAGGTGTTTTCAACAAATTTCGTAGTTTTTTTTTTGTGAAAGATAAAAATAAAAAGCGGCCAAGTGCGAGTCGGACTCGCCCATGAAGGGTTCCGTAGCAGCAAGTAACATAATATATAAGTTCTTAGACGATCCAGATAATTTTTTAGAGAGCAGCTTATGCTGTATATTTCATGGCGAAACGAAGAAGAAAAATTATTACAGATTTATTATTAGAAAATAATGGTTCACAGTATATGCATAATGGTTTATGTTTATGAAATTAAATGTTTTTTTTATAATTGAGTTGATTGAATGGAAGGTAAATTGCGGTTTACGATTTGACGTACTAAAAAAAAATTACTTACTAGATCTCGTTCAAACCAATTTTCCGTGGAAGTTTGCATTGTAATTTTTTAGTTTTATCATTCTCATATTATAGAAGTTACAGGGAAAAAGAACTTCGACATTTTACCCGAAACCTCAATATCATTTTTGAAGACCTATCGATAGATACCCCACACGTATGAGTTTGATGAAAAAAAAATTTGAGTTTCAGTTCTAATTATGGGGAACCCCCATAAGAACCTAGGAATCCATTCCATTTTGTGCCATTTGGCTACAGAAACCTAAAAAAACAAAAACTTGGTTATTTTAATCATACTAATATTATAAATGTGAATGTTTGGATGTTTGTTTGTTTGTTTGTTTATTTGTTACTCAATCACGCAAAAACGGCTGAACCTATTTGCATGAAATTTGGTATACTAATAGTATGTGACCGGGAATAAAGTATAGGCTACTTTTTATCCCGGAAATCCCGAAAAACGGATATAGGAGAACTACTTACGGGATTTGCATGAAATTTCATACACACATAGTATGTGACCGGGAATAACAAATAGGATATATTTTACTCCATAAAAATGTGGGAATGTCCCGGAAATCCCGAAAAACGAATAGCTTACGGGATTTAAATGAAATTTCATACACACATAGTAAGTGACCGGGAATAACAAATAGGATATATTTTACCCCAGAAAAATGTGGGAATATCCCGGAAATCCCGAAAAACGAATAGCTTACGGGATTCGAATGAAATTTCATACACACAGTATGTAACCGAGAATAAGAAATAGGATATAATTTACCTCCGAAAAATGTGGGAATATCCCGGAAATCCCGAAAAACTAATAGCTTACGGGATTTGAATGATATTTCATACACACATAGTATGTGACCGGGAATAACAAATAGAATATGTTTTACCCCAGAAAAATGTGGGAAAATCCCGGAAATCCCGAAAAACTAATAGCTTACGGGATTTGAATGAAATTTCATACACACATAGTAAGGGACCGGGAATAACAAATAGAGTATATTTTACCCCAAAATTATGTGAGAATTCCCAGAAAACTTATGTAGGAGACCTACTTACGGGATTTAAATGAAATGTTGGTACTAATAGTTTGTGATTGGCGCTGGCATATTGAATACTTCTTTTTTCGGAACAAAGCGAGAATTTCCCTAACATTGAGTACTTCTTATCCCATGAATAAAATCCGACAACAATTGTGTTACTAAGTCTAGGCGTACGAAGTCGCGGGTAAAAGCAGGTTTTTACATAAATTTGAAGGATATGATTGTGAAAAAAGTGTAAATATTAAAGATGTACTATGCGTTTCAAAATAAGAATAGGACTGACCTCCAGCCATCTTGTGACGTCATAGCCGTCAATTCAATCCAGCTGATAGGGTGAGCAAAACAGATAATTTTGAAATAAGGTATTTAAAATATTCCACCGACTCTTATTTAGAAGAAAATTTGATATTTTTTACCTGTGTTTATAATAAAACTAAAGTTATCTTCATCTTGAAATATTTCCCTTTTTTTCGTCTTTATTTTCGATTAATTTGACGGTCAATCGTCACTGGTAATTGATTTAATAGTTTCTCAATTTGTCTTTCTAATTATTGAACATTACTGTCAGCCACCATAGGGTGGCTTGGCACAGCTTGGTGAATTTGCATAGGCTAATCAAGTGCCAGATATACAGTCGTGGTCAACTAATTAGGGATAATCTCTAGTTAAGCCAAATTGTGAATTATTTTTTTATTTTCCAACGAGTCTTAACAATATTCCATATCTTTTACATGTAAGTGTAATTAGTCATTTATGTGCGCGATTACACAAACAATAACAACTTCTTAAACATTAAACCTCTTTACAATATAGCTGATAGATTATCATAGTGCTATTTGTTCAAAGAATGCTGGCTGGCCATTTAATTAGGGACACTGAGGTAGTGCGTTCTAATTTCTTAATTGGAATTTTAATACTTTTTTGTTTATTTTTTATTTTTTCGTGGTCGTATGGTATGCAATGCAGTGCAACATTTCAAGCGCTATAACACAGCTTTAAATGTGTCCAGAACAAAAAAATCGAGAAAAACGACTCCGCAACAAGATAGAATGATAACCAGGTTAGCTAAGAAAGATCCGTTTCTAGGCTCTATTTTAATTAAACACGAAGTGTTTGGGGCTAACGAAAGAGCCGGTGTATCTGCGAGAACCGTTTGACGACGTTTGGTAGAAGCAGGGTTGTTCGGAAGAGTGGCTCGCAAAGTACCGTTGTTGTACGCGCTTGTGACTCCTCTGGTGTTGCGGGTGTCCATGGGCGGCGGAAATCGCTTACCATCAGGCGATCCGTCTGCTCGATTGCCACCTATCCCATAAAAAAAAAAAAAGAAAGAACATAGAAATGCTCGTTTGGCGTTTGCACGTAAATATGGACATTGGACCTACGCCCAATGGCAACATGTACTTTTCTCTGACGAGACCAAAGTTAATTTGATTTCTTCAGATGGAAGGCAATATGTACGGTGTCCTGTAAAAGCGGAAATGAATCCAAGATTCACAAAAAGCAGGTGAAACATGGCGGTGGAAACATTAAAATGTGGGGTTCATTTTCTGGACGTGGAGTGGGACCTGTGAGGAAAGTTCAGGGTAACTTAGACCAACATCAATACAAGGCAATATTGGAAGAAATTATGCTTCCCTATGCTGAGGAGCATCTCCCTATTATATGGACGTTTCAGCAGGATAACGACCCGAAACATACCGCCCATTCAGTCAAGTCGTTTCTTACAGTCAGTCTGTATCGGTGCTAGATTGGCCAGCAAATAGCCCGGACCTCAACCCAATTGAGCACCTTTGGCACGAAATCAAGAAAAAAGTTGCCACTTATCGTAATACAAATTTGGATGAACTTCATGAAGCTTTTTGTGAGGCATGGGCAAACATTCCTGTCGAAACATGTCAGAAACTGATAATGTCTATGCCACATCGGTGTCAAGCGGTAATTACTAACAAAGGTTTTGCTACTGGGTACTGATTTTACACGTAATAAAATGGAGCTGTTAAAGATATTATAACACTGCAGATTATAAGTTTTGTTTAACTGTATTTTTCATCATACTTTACTGTCCTTAATTAAATGTCCACTACAGAATTGTACCTTAATATTTAATACATGTTTAATCTTTGATATTAAATACTTTTTCTATTTATTTAATCTTTTATTTACAGCCATTTATAGCATAATAATCGGATCACATTATGCAAATAATAGGTGCTGAGAAATCAATAGGGTTTTATATTTATATGTACATAACCGGTTATAGCCCTTCACTATCTTGAATGTCCCTAATTAGTTGACCACGACTGTATTCAATTGGATTTAAATCACAATTGTAGGGCGCCGAGCTTCAAAACTTAATAAACACGGGAGTTTAAAATATTGTCTATAATATAATTAATATAGTTTTTTGGCGGTTTGTGCATTTTTATTAACTTGCAGAGTTACGGATTAGGTATTTCTGCTTATAAATACATTTAAAGTTTTAAAATTTCAACAGAAGAAAATTAATTTTATTTGCAAGCTGTACTTTTTTGACAGATCGCGGTCATTCGAGGTCATTGACGTTCCTATTCTTATTTGAAACGCACAGTAGATCTTTTTATTACCTACAACTTTTCCATTTATCTTTTTTTCCATAGGACTTGTAGTTTTGCCGGAAATGGAGATAAACCGTTTTTACCCTTAAAAACTCACCCACATCCACTTCCCGACCTCAGATCAACCGTAAATTATTTTTTGTTAAATTCTCTTCTTTTTCCATCCTACTATAATTTTCAGATTTTTTATAGATTTGTAGAGTTTCTAGAGTTAAGGCTTGGACTCATTTAACGGAAATAAAAAAAAAGTTAGTATATTTTATTTACTTTAGATGTCTTTTACAGTGCCAAATCTTTTTTCTGCTATATGATTTCAATGCTATGTGAAACAATAACTCCAGTCCGCGGTCTTAAAAAATCATCCAACTTCCAAAGTTCATCAGGATGAGGGTCAGATAAGTTTGTCGCACGGTAAAACGAAAATATTAGCCATAGATAGAGGCATCCAAGGCAAGGCATTGACGGCAAAGGTACAACCACCACGACATAGACCAATCAGGTTGACCGAGGGAAGGGAAGGGACAAGACGAGGCATTTCCTTTTGGTATACATAAAATACTCTAGCAAGGCATAAAAAAAATCCATAAAGGAGAAGTGCATAATATTTTTAGATGTAGAAATCAAAGGTGTCATCTGAATAATTAAATACAAAAATATACCTGATCGCGTACATAAAAGGTAAATATTGGCATAATGCTTTTTATTTTCTAGTAGTTAGTTGCTTGTAAGTTTATCAATCCAGTAATTTATCATATACTCGTTTGTAGGTTAGAGTAGTGCGATCTAATATGCAGAACAACCCCCAGGAGCTTTCATGGCAGGCGATTCAGGCTATCGTCGGGGTTAAACTTCCGCCAAATGTACTACGATTTGATGATATCGGATTCCACTTAGTCAACAATACTGTTTCGAGTGCTGAAGACTCTGATTCAGATGTAGAAATAGTTGAAAATGATTGGGAGTCTGATAATAATGTCTCATCCAGACCCGATCATTCTGACAATGAAAAAACTACATCGCCAGATAGAGAACAGAGTGAGTCGCCTGTTTTACGTCTCGTAGAACCAGATAATAACAATTCAGGCAAAGATTCATTAGATTACAGAGAATATATCGAAAATATAGATGCGAAAGATAATTCGCCTAAGGAACGTTTGACACAAATCCATAACGACGATGCGGATAGCTCTAACGGGAATGTTATGTCAATCGAAAACTATTTGGAGGTCACTCTATCTACTGACTCTGAGGCTAGTCATACTTGCAACCAATGTAACCAAATATTTTCTAACGAAAATTCACTTGCCTCTCACAAATGCAGTGCTAAACCCACCGAAGAAAAAAAGTACCCTTGTCATGTATGCTCAGAAAAATTTCCAAGTTACTGGGACTTAAGAAAACATCTTAGTAGCCATTTTCCTGGGATGTTAGAATCTAAGTCGAGCTTTTGTCACCTTTGCCAAAAAGACTATACAAAAACAGGATTCATGAATCATTTACGCAAACACACTGGTGAAAGACCCTTTGTCTGTGAGCTTTGCCACAAGGCTTTCTCACAATCAAGCTCACTTTCAATACATATGAAATTCCACCTGAATGTGCGGAAACATGCTTGTACTATATGTGAAAAGAAATTTGTAACTAAAAGTGAACTGTCACGTCACATGACAGTGCACACAAAACAGAAGTCCTACTATTGTGGAGTCTGCGACAAAGCTTTCACTCGCTCTGATAATATGAAGAAACATGAGAAAACTCATGGTTAAATGTTTTTTGATAGAACTTTATAAAAATATAGAACTGGGAACAATGTCATAATATAAGATACAATTCAATTGCATCTTAATTACTATCAAAATTATCAAGTCACTTGTGTCTGGTCAATCTGTTGCCAAAAAATAGGTACTTTTCACCAAGCTATGATTTCTGATTCTCTTATTGCCAAAAAATTAGTTGTATGTTTATTAAGAAATATCTTTTACATGTTTATCCTAAATTTAAACCTATCATGATCTAGTTCATATTTTAGTCATTATGGTGTGTTTCTGTGTTTATGTACGAGTGTTCACACACACTCATGTGTGCTGCTTTCAAGATTTTTTTATTTATAGAATGTATGTTTGGGTTAATATTAATATATTAGTAAAATGTATTTGCAGGTGCTCTACAATAAGGTCACACATATCACAATCCAATGTTGCCTTTTAGATATGATAAAAAGATATTTTATATGTGGACATTTATGTAGGTTGAATGTCCAAAGGTCTGATAGCCTTATTGTAATGTTTACATTAGATAAAGGAAAGATGTTTGTTGTTCAATATGGGGCCTTTCCTCCAAAAATGTGTCACAAAATATTTATATTTGTAAAACTATACTATGAGGTACTAAACTACCAGTTGAAGTGAACTTTTGCCAAATTTTAGATAAGTATTTAAAGTGATTTTTTACTGTACTGTGTTGTAACCAAAGCAATAACATTTTAATGTGCCTATTCTTTATAATAATGAATTAAAATACGAGTATACCAAATAATTTAATTATTAGTGTTAATAGATGTAGTAAATTTAAATTAGTAGTGGTAACTAATAAGTTACCACTTTTCCAACATTTGAAAAAATGTAGGAAGTCTTAATATTTCTTTCTTGATGGTCTCCTGATATTGTTAGATAAGACACTGAACAACTAAAATATACATTAGTAAATTAAAGGCATATAGAATGACATCACAAATGTTTAACAGTGCACATATTTATTTGTAACTGAGGAATGTTAGTTAATTAGCATAAACTATTTTTATGTGCAAGGTACTCCCTCTGCTATATGATTTGAGAACCAAAATAAGTAACTTAAATTCCAAAGATTATATTGTATTGTCATATATTTTAAATTGGCTTCAAATAAAACCAAAGGCAGTGTTTCATGCCATTTGGATTACATGTAGGTTAGGTACTGGTTGTAATGTAATGCCTTAAAAATTGTCTAAATTCATGATATCTAATATAGACAATAAATATTCTATTTTAATATATTTATAATATTTAATTTAATTTTTTAGATATTTAACTTGCATGACTTGTTTGTAGATTTAAGAAAATGATATTGAGCCAAATGAAATAAAAACGCAAAAATCTACAAGACTGACGATAATATTCAGAGTAGTAGTAGTAACTCATGCACAAAAACATTTATTTATTCAAATGAAGTGTTTACTGCAATTTTCTATTTATCAAAAATGCACCTTGTTAAAAACTCATCATGACAATTAGAATAAGATCCGTTTGATATAATTAATAAAAAATATTTTATGGAAATGTGTAATAATAATTGCGATTTTATTAAAGAGTTGTTTGTTGCAAAATATTATGTTTTATTTCTAAGTTAAACTAGTTTTTCCCTTTGTTCTAGGTGGCACTAACGATGTCTGCGAGATTACGTAACCTTAATCCCTATGAATTGCATAAATACTTAGTTAATGTATATTGTCTCAATACGAAGGGTGCTGCCTTAAGTTTGGAAAGGGACACTTCCAGAGACAGAACTGATCTTGACGTTATAAGGCAAAACCACAAGTTTTTGTGGGACGATGACGACGTGGCTGATACCTGGGAAAAACAGTTAGCAAAAAAGTACTGCGACAAACTATTCAAAGAATATTGTATTTGCGATTTAAGCAGATATAAAGAAAACAAAGTAAGTGTAAGAAACATTTTAAACTACCTACTCTTAGCGTACCAGGAGGAAGCAGTAGTCAATAATTACATCAAGTTGAACGACATTAGTAAGATAAAAATTATTTAATCGTGAAAGACAGTTCATCGCAACTACATATATTATATTGGAGCCAGTCAGTCGTAGGTACGTAGGTAAGTACCTACTTATAATAATATTGAACTTATGCCTACTAACGGATCTAAAGGTCACATTGAAATATACGATAAAGGTTCTCCCCTAATTTTAACTGCCTGTGAGATGGGGACGATCCCTTATGTAACTCATTTTTTGCCCGAGACCTTCCTTTGTGTAACACTTATACAGGGGAGTGTAACAAAGGCCTTGCTGCATTTCTGTAGGCTAAATATAGCTCTATACATACACCCGCATTGATACAGAATAACGCACATCTGGCTATTCGTGCCGCAGCCGATCCCCATTTGTCTCACCAAATCAATGACAAAAAGGCACTGTCGGTCTCACGCTCATAACGACTGGTAATTTGTGTAGGTCGAGGTAGCTAACTAATAATTTTGGAGGAATAATTTCGGTACCTACCTACCAATACAATTTTCTGCATCGGATTGGTTCGTTCAAAATGTTATGTTCCTTTTAGGACCATCTCGTAAAATGTTGTATGCGTTCCACACAAAATTTTTCGGTACCTACCTAATTTACAATTTCAGTAACATACCCAACCCCTGCCGACATAGATTTATACATATTTTAAAAAGTCTTAACTCATTTATTTTCTTTTAGTGTTGTTGCCCTGAGACGACGATGTGTACTGTAGACGAGTCAGTAGGTATCAGAAGCCGATTAACGTAATTCAGGTGCCAAAGCCATATCTTTTATGCGTTGAACTGTCTATAAATTAACCCTACTAACATAGTAGGTACTGAGAGCTTAATTGTTAAAACTTACAGCTGATCACGACTCTTCTTAATAGCTTGAGAAACTTTTAAGCATGACTGATTGATTACCATTAATTTTTATTTAATTAATTACTCGGCTCAATAAATATAATATTCATCCAAAAACATAAAACAATAATCAATGGAGGTAATAGGTATAATATTAATGTGGTGTTCTGAGTGTTAGGTAATTAATGAATAACTTAGGTGAGCATTAAGGCAGGATTTTGTGACATTCCTACGGGAATAATGGTAATGGGACAAAATGTATCGTCAAGGCGGGTTACAGGCGTTACAGCGCGAGTAGCAGATAGTTCATCAGATAATAATTTGACTGTAGGTATCATAGATATGCGATAGATATACATTATTGAACTCTGGACGTCAGAAGTCAGTTCAATACTACATATATCATAGGTACGCATAGCTATCAGTAGGTACCTATATGCTAACCTCAAATCATACGGGAAGCTTAGATATACTGGAAATGTATAGCTTACCTATGTATCTACCCGTGTGTACCACTTAGGTACCTATACCTACTTTTTTTATCAAAGAAAATTACTCACTTGCACTTGCTTTATAAAACAACTAGTTTCTGCCCGCGACTCCATCTGCGTGGACTTTACCTGGATAAAAAATATCTAGTCGTTATGTTTTCTGAAAATTTTACAATTTCCGCCGCAATATCCGTTTTTTTTTTCTTTTTTAAGAACCTACAAACTTACAAAGTACTTATTTGAAAACTTAAAAAAAAGATGAATGCACTGCACAGGTACCTATTTCTAATTTCGCTAGTCTGCCAATGTACTTACCTACCTATGTAGGTAAACAGTCTAGTAGATAATTATCAAAATTTAATATAAATGATATGTAATTTATGTATTTAAAACACTAGGTAGCTCTACGATGGCGCATCGAGAAAGAAGTTGTGCTCGGAAAGGGTCAATTTCAATGCGGTAATAAGGTGTGCAGCAATGATCACGATCTCAAGTCTTGGGAGGTCAACTTCGCTTACGTAGAAGATAATGAGAAGAAAAATGCTCTCGTTAAACTTCGTGAGTTATTTATTCTGTAACTTAGGAGCACATAAATTAAGCAACAGCAGCTAAGGTAAGTTCTGACTCGGCACGGGCTGGATCGAGCAATTTAGTGGGGTTCACTTCGATTTCCCATTTCCTGAAACACTTGCCGAGGGCTATGACTGAGCCATCGAGAACTTTGGTGACAATACTTATCGGTAGTGACGGTATAATAATAAATCGCCGTGTAGTCAGCGAATAGAGCCAACTGCGACTGATTCGTTTGGGATATCGTTGGTGTACAGCGTGAAAGCAGTGGTATGACCATTGGACTGCTAAATCGAAGGTCGCGAGTTCAAATCCAAAGCACGCACCTCTGAATTTTCGAAATCATGTGCGTATTAATAATGAATTATCACTGGCTTAAACGGTGAAGGAAAACAACGAGAGGAAACCTGCATGGCTTAGAGATTTTCTCGACGGCGTGTGAAGTCTGCCTACCCGCACTAGCCAGCGAGGTGGACTAATCCCTCTCATTATGAGAGGAGACCCGTGCCCAACAGTGGGACAGTACCTACATGGGTTGATGATGATGACAACTTGAAAAGGAGTGGCGACAGCATTGAGCCCTGAGGGACTCCGGCTCAGATGGTATGAGGGGACGACCGAGTGCTACTCTCTATGCGATAGCCAAAGTTCGGTTCGACAGAAAGTCTCGTATGATGAGCACGAGAAGATGCAGCAGGTTCAATGAATACGGTTGTTTTACATTAAGCCGTTGTGCCAGACTTAATACAATATTTCCATTTTCAATACACCTATGTACCTCTTGTATACATTTCAGTAGGTAATTAAGTAATATCAACACTTCTAGAGGATGCTATGAATTGAAATGATAATTTTATTTCTAAGTAGTAAATACCTAGAACGTTGTTTAAAGACAATTATTGAGCTTGTACTATGGGTACTAAACAATGGATATAATACTTATATACTTTTTTTTGAAAATAAATACTTATAATACATAAGAAACAACCATGATAGGTATTATGTTGCAGTAGCACTGTTACAATAAGAACCGTACTGTCAAAGCTTAGATAGAAAGGCGAAATGTATAGAGTTGCTAAAGTTTTACAACTGAACTATGAAATATAATATTAAATACTAGAGGTCTTATTCGATTCCCAGGCCGGGCAGTGTTTTGTGGTTTTTCTATGAAATGTTCAGTAGTTGGATTCATCATTAACCGGGGTTAATAGCAATAGGTTCGCGCCCTATTAGGTACATGGGACCTAAACATAACGGCGAACAGCTGTGGGTGTACATTCGTATACCTCTGCTTAACCCTTCGGGGAATATAGGAGTGATGGTATATGTGTATGTTACATAAAGATATGAAAATTTCGCGACAAGTTTTTTATCATTTGAGCGTATTGTTCCCAGAACTGAACACGCATGTAAAATTTCAATGTTGTAAGTCGAGCGGAAGTGGTTCAAATTTGACTTGCAATATTTGACCTACACAAACATACATTGTTAAATAAAAGCGTGTAATAATAATAAACATAGTAGCACGCCTTCACGATTTTTTATAAATAATATAGTAACTGTAACTGCACCAAAATAGTAATAACATCTCATCTCTTTACACTCAAACTCCACACGCCACAAAACGTATTTTCTGTAATTACTTGCTTGACGAGTAAAATAATGAATTCATCTTCTTATTAGGTTTATGCCCGGAATGTTCAGACATGTTAAATTATAAATCAAAGAAACGGGAAGTTAAAAGGCTTAAGAGAAGTCAAAAGAAGATGAAGAAATATAAAAAGCCAGATAAAGACGATAGTGAAGAAGAAGACGAACCCAATCCACAGACTCCAGATCTTGCAGAACCTTCCACATCTGGGGCTGTTGTGGATGCAGACACCAACGACGAGTCTCTATGGAAAAAAGGTCAGTGCCACCCATTGCATAAACATATCCTTTACATCCATTACATGGAGCGAGCCTTTTGCTGCAACCACGGGTGAGCCGGTGGCCAGCGCCGTGTTTCACGGAGGTACGGTCGAAAAAAGAGTTAAGTATTCAGGCAGCTAATTAAACATCGTGTTTTTTTAAAGATTGTGTAATTATGTATCAAGCAATATGCTTCAAAACGCAGGTATTGTAAGCTGCTACATATCAAACCCTTTGACGGGTAATTATTGAAATCACAATCTGTGTAAAGATGCAGATTTCGTTCGCTACCTGTATACCACTCTTTTGTTGACTGTACTACTACAGATTACCCGCGTACGTTTTATGTTTGTTCAAACACGGTTGGTTCTTTTACCAAAAAGGTTAAAGTCAATAATATTATCGATTAAACCTATGAAACTACATCAACTGTGAGAAATAGTGATTAAATTGTATTAAAGTTATTTAGAAAAGGAAAAATACGACCGCGGGCAGGATTCGAACCTGCGTCTTCTGGTTCGGTACACCAGACGCTATGACCACTAAGCCACCGCGATACCTACCCGTCATGTATTTTTCCTTCACATATTGAATTTACGTCTTTATGGTGACGTCAGTAACACCTATTGAAATGCAAGTTTTTGCTTTTCAACCGACACAACTTACTTTACAGTTAGTTCAATGCCGAACGATGCCACCTTACCTTCTAACTGTCTTTTTGTATATTTTTGGCATTTTCCATGCCAGAAGAACCAGAAGACGCAGGTTGGAATCCTGCCCGCGGTCGTATTTTTCCTTTTCTAAATAACTTTAAAATCTTAGCATGGAAAATGCCAAAAATATACAAAAAGATAAATTGTATTATGTAAATATTACTCGACTGCACGTTTGGTGTTGCGGTTATAATGATAATTTGTAAGTCCAAATCCTTGTTTAGGCACGTTGTCATATTATTGCGACTGCTGGTGTTGCTAGCATCCATAGATTACGGTTATTTTTTGTCACCATAGGTTTGAGTTGTCACCACACTCAAAGCACTACTCTAAATAAACTATTAATATTTCTCTTTACTCAGGTTTGCTGGAAACCGAAGAAAGGTCTCGAGAGGAAGAATTTGAAGAATATTTGGAAGACTTGTTACTGTAAATAAAAGCCAATCATAAAATAAAACATTCGAATTTAGTAAATTGTTATATACCGATAATGCAATTTATTAAATTACAATAAGAGTATTTGTGTGAGGAATCTATTATTCCAAAATCCTATTAATCCTAGTAATAATAATTTATTGTTGTAAATAAAACTAAAAAATACAATCGGAGTTGTTTGTTATGTACGAGTAACACCTATTCCCAAAATCCGCTTTAATTATACTTAGTAATATTATCATATTTATTGTTTTAAATAAAACAAATTTATTTTTATTGTATAATAATCCGATTTATTATCACGAAATATAAAAACATCTAAAATTATAAACAAACATTCAACAAAAACATATAATAAAACTCATCTGCTACTACATAATAATCAAAGCCTCGTTCAGTTACAATATGACTCGGAACTGTGTTATGTAATTATAAAAGTGATGAAATATTAACACTTATTAATACTTCAACATTTAGTTTTACGGTAGGTTCTGTATCTCAGCTAAAATCGCATGGCTATAAAAGATTAACACATAAATCATTAGTACAACGCAGTAAACATATTATACCTAATTACATTTGAGGCATTACCCCGCATTTATATATAAAACAATAACGACCTGTTTAGGAGAATGATTTGTTAGAATGCGGTCACCTTGACCGTCGTCACATATATGAGCGATTCCAGAAGACTGCGTTTACTAAATATAAGTTTATTCAGGTTGCGCAGTCTTGCTAACCTCGTCGTCGTCTGAGCAGTCCTCGTCGTGCGTATGCGTGAGTTGGCGCGGCGTCTCCGGCCGAATGTGTGGGATCGAGCCAGACTGAAAGTGAAATTACATTGTTTTCGTAAAAGTTGTGGACCTGTGGCTGCAATGGCACGCATCTAAAATTTTAAATCTACTATTATTTATTATACCTGATGTATCATGTATTTTGAAATCATCAGATGATGCAATGGATAGATTATTAGAAAATATAATAAGTTAATTACTTGAGCGAATGTGGCCCAGCTTTGTTCAAAGTTAAGTTCTTTATGTATAGCATTTCTTAAACGATTCTTCATAGATCTACTAACATCGAAAAAAAAAAAAATAAGACTATTATAACTACAGCTTCGTCATAATGCGTTACTGAAAGTTGAGTTAGGAGTGGATTGTTTGGGAGGGAGAACCGCTACATCTTGAGGACACAGAGCAGGGAATTTGGGAATTGGAAATCTAGAACTCTCATTGATGATAAAATTTTTGAAGTAATTCTGATATTTTAGTATAGATAATTGAGAAGAAGGTCCTCCATCTCAATTATCAGTATGTATATTCAATGCACACGCAATATTATATTCTATCACGCCTGTATTCCACGAAATGTTAGGCAAAGTGTAGGTACTTATATACTCGATTACTTTTTATAATTAAGATTTGGTTCTGAATTTCTCGATAACCACTACATGCTAAGGCCAGGGGCTCGGCAAAAGCTACGCTATCCGTAATACGCCTTTAAACTTGGTGGTATATTATTGTGCAATCAGGCCACAGTGTTACATGCAGGTTAATCTGGTTCATATTACCATGTATTTTTCGCGACAATGACGAATTCGAAATTCACGTGGAAAACAAGCAAGTGGACAAAATTATAATTATATAAGTTATTTTTCGTTACAAAAAAAAAGAGAAAGAGTAAGACTAAAAATTGATATAAGGTTAAAATAAATGTAGTGTAGGTACTGTGTTTAGTACAGTTTTTTTAATAATTATAATACTCGACTATAAAAGGTATCTAAATTCATAAACTTCATTCTGTATACCTATGTACCATAGATTTAATTTTATTATTCTCATCTTTTCGTCTTAAAAATAATTAAATTTTAACTTGTTGGTCTAGATATACAACATTTTATAATAAATCTAGTGCGCATATTAGATACGAGGGTAAATATATAATTCATAACTAACGGAAAGTGATTGTCCGTAATCTATTCTTCTTATATCGGCGCGCAATAGAAGCCTAGCCGGCGAAATTCAGTTGTAGCAGGCAGGTGGGGATCGTGGGTAGGGTCACAGGTAGGAGGATGCTTCGTGGGCAGGAAGGGGACGCCGCTATTCTTCATACCACGTCCCAACGTCAGCCCGGTAAACGGCCGAATTAACTTACTACTATTATTTATTATTATTAGTTATAATTATCATTAAAATGAAATTAGTAAGGCGGGTCCTATACTAACATGGTTAAGTGAGAAATGTTTTTGAACATTACGAGTAACTGTTTAAGATATTGAGGAAAACAAAAGTATTGATTGAACAAAAGTTAGACCAAGTTTAAATATTATTACACATAATATAATAATATGTATTACATGGTATTGAATATATTGCAATAAAAAAAGTATTGTACAATGTTACTGTAGGTCTAGGGCCCGCCTAAACATAAATCTATATATTGCATGCAGTTGTGAGATGAGGTCGACAGGCCAAACTAAGGAAGTAGGCAATCTGAATCATTATTATGATGATATAGATAATCTTGTTATTTACCTCTCTCTTACCGTCCACCACATTGACATCGCTTAATGATTGTTCGGACGACAATTCTTGAGGTAAGTCAGCAACTCCAATAGCTTGAGGAACGCTTGGTTGTCTCTTCATTCTAAAAAAATACAATACAATTTTCTAACGATACTCTATACAGGGTTACTGAGAATTTGACCTATTCCTTGAAAGTGGTTTACTAGAGCTCATGTAAGTACAACATATTACCGCCGCACAGTGGTAAGAACTACACGTTTTTAAATTTAAAAAAAAAATGGAATTTAATTTTTTTTTAATCAGTTTTAAGTCGTATCGAAGCAGAGTTGAATTCGATATAATATACTAAACGATTATACTAGATATAAACTATCGAATACCTTGAGTAAAACATGATTCACAAAAATAGGGTTTATAACACACTGCGCCGCCGACTATAAATAACAAATAAGTGGTTTGATACATTTAATGAAAGTTGACAGTATACTGACCGATCTAAGGTTGGCGTTTCGAAGCTAAACCGCTGTTCATGTGCCACGGTGGACTCATGCGGCATCAGCATGGCCGGCGCTCGGAACATGTAGCAGAATGGGTAATACATAAGATTCAAGAAAGACGCCGCGTACAAATCTGCGTACCTCACCACCTGAAAAAAAAAATTTAACTAATAATATTGTGTTTTTCTATGAAACTCCAGCGCGGAGTTGACTTGTGCCCGGTGGCAACAGACTCGGCAATTGGTAGTTGACTGATTATTTTTTTTCATCTTTTATCTCTCTGAGGGGTCTGTGACTGACGGCTTAACATGCTCTCTCGTTAAGAATGGACACCCATCCACAGATAGGCTCCGAATAGTGCAGCTGAACTTTGCAGATCGGTTGATCAGCTTAGTTATTACTTAGCCACGAGCCCCTCTGCTCGAGCTACTCTTATGTATGTCATGTAAAAGAGAGAAAGAGAGTCCAGTCGAATGTTTCCAATGTTTGCTGTATATAAACTTTTTAATTACATGTAAATATATTATGCAAAAGATGAGATATTACAAATGGACAAGAAGTTAAAAATAACTTAAGTGAGTATAATAAATGGCATCATTATTTATTACTTATAAAGTTTGACAGCCGCAGTCAGTCGAGATTATACTTGAGCCACAAGAGTGCAGAAAAAACCATGGCAACAGGGTGTCCTTGTAATGTGCCAGTCAGTATGACACAGCATGTTCCAATTTACAAGTAGTAGGTATAACTTAAAAACATAACAAACAAATTTAATATCCTGGTTAATCACTATCACTACATAGTATAAAACAAAGTCGCTTTCTCTGTCCCTATATCCCTATGTATGCTTAAATCTTTAAAACTACGCAACGGATTTTGATGCGGTTTTTTTTAATAGATAGAGTGATTCAAGAGGAAGGTTTATATGTATAATACATGTATGTTATTAGTACATTGCACCCGTGCGAAGCGGGGATGGGTCGCTAGTTGAGTTATAAGCACCAGAATCAGAAAACATAATTTTTCTGTTTTGTTCCCTTTTATATTTTTATTATTGTTTGATGTGGATACCCTTTAAGTATCTACATGGGTACTTGCATTATTCTGCGTACTTACGAACAAGTTACTATTATATAAATAGGCGGAAAGTAGCTCGAAAAGTACTTGAAACCTATCTACATAGCCTATAAGATGTAATCTTTGTTGGAGATTCAAAGAAAATAAAATTAACTTAGTCGGTACTATACATTTTCTTTCTATTCGTTTGTCGCGGTCGATTTGATTGTCACATTGCAAATTGTCTAGAGGCCCAGTTATGACGGAAAGTAGTATGGGGACGGTGAGAGAATGTCCAGGTGAGGTTATTCTTACGGAGGAGGGGACCCCTTCTCCCCTTTCAACCTTACATAAGATCCGTATCTACCAAAATTGCAAAGAAAAAGTAGCAAAAATATAAAAAGTTAATATTCCCAAATTTTTGTGCCTAAAATCTACTTAGGTACTAACTAAACTGCATCATTAGCCTAGTAGTCGTTAGCTCGACTGCTACGCTTGAGGTCCTGGGTTCGCAGTATTATTGAGGGTTTTTTTATGAAATTACCAATACCAGCTCGGAGTTTAGATTTGATAGGCTCGCTCCCTATACGTACCAGCTAACTGTCAGCTTACATTAGTACACCTCTGCCTAACCCTTTAGGGAATACAGACGTGATGTTATCTAAGTCTAAAGTTCTCATCATGAAAACCGTTGAAGAGTCCCCTCGATTGTCTTCCGTCTCCATCACCAGTTTAAGGGTAAGGTGTACTTACGAACCTAATACGATAGCAATAAACCTAACAATACCTCGATCACTTACATAATACACGTCACCGAACGTCCACTAAGCAACAGCTGTTAATGTTTACTCTGCGAATAAATTCCTAACTTTAAGTAAATTCTTCATTATCTTTACATATTTTTGTGGTAAAATACTATGTAGTCATATACCTACATAATAATCATAGTGAAATAGTGAAAATCAATAGTTAAATTAACTAAAATCGTATTTTTAATATAAACCGTTGAGACTTTAAAGTGTACCAGTGATTTAAAAACAGTATTGTTGAGAACGCGTAACCGCCGTGTTTTGCACAGGACTTACGACTTTTCGTGCACGATCTGTCTCGCAGCCGCTTGCAGCCTACGAACACAACAACGTTAAGTACAAACATCGCTTCTTTACCTATTATACGGTTAGACGATTGCTGCTTCAAAACTTTGCTGTAAGCGCTTTATTGTATTGGGGTTTGTTTTGTTGTGTTCATATAATAATGGCACCTAAAAGCTGCGCTGGTTGCATGACCGCTATTTTAAACAAAGAATGCCTTCGATGCTTCAACTGTCATATGTGGTATGACATACTTTGTGCGGGTATAACGGAGAAACTCTTTAAACAAATGAGTACTGAAAAAAAAGAGTCATGGAAATGCCCAGTATGCCGTTGTAAACAACCAAAAGGTGATAACACAAATACTCCCGTCCGCCCTACTCGTTTCGAGAATCCCTCTGGCACAACGCAGCGCTCACCTTCTTCTTCTGACAACAACGTTACCCTTAGAGATAAGCGTATTAACAGGCGATCTTCGGATAATTCTAATAATGATGAGGACACATTAATTACAAAGAGCGCACTAAGGGAAATAATTAAGCAAGAAATTGACGGGGCTTTAAAATCGTTGGTGAATGACCAGTTTAAAAAAATTAACGAACTTGTTACAAGTTTCCAAGAATCGTTGGCTTTTTTTAATGATCAATATGAGTCTTTGAAAGTCACCCTAGAGGAAAAGTCAACAAAAATTCAAAAGTTAGAAAAGGAGAATATCTCTCTCCATGACACTGTAAAGCAAATAGCAAAGCGAATGAATATCTTGGAACAAAATGCCCGATCCAGCAACATTGAATTACAGTGCGTACCTGAAAACAAGTCCGAAAACTTGGTGTCCACTATGCTGCAGCTTAGTAAGGTGATTAAATGTGACGTTAAAGACACTGACATTCTGACCTGCACTAGAATAGCCAAGATCAACGGAGTAAGCCCAAGACCACGATCCATTATTACTAAGTTTAGCAGCCCGCGTTTACGGGACACCTTTCTCGCTGCTGCGATCAGATTTAATAAGAATAATCCTAAAGACAAGTTAAGCACGAGCCACCTGGGTATAGCGGCAGACAAAGCTGTACCAATCTACGTAGTGGAACACCTATCTCCTGAAAATAAGGCTATTCATGCAGCTGCCCGAGCGCGGGTGAAAGAAATTGGATTCAAGTTCGTTTGGATTCGTAATGGTCGAGTGCTAGTAAAGAAAGACGAATCATCGGTAACATCGGTAATCAACAGCCTGGACATGCTAAAATCTTTATCTTAAGTTATATTTGCTCATTGTGTTTTTTATTTTTGTTTTATATCGCATGTTCTATTTGCATATCCCTATTCACATTCAATCGCTCACTTCAAATGTACTATCAAAATGTACGTGGCTTAAAAACGAAGACCACTGATTTTCTGAACAATTTATCTCTATATAGCTATGACATTATAGTTCTTACTGAAACTTGGTTGAATGGCAGTGTCTACGATTCTGAACTCTTTGACGAGAGGTACATTGTTTATAGACGAGATCGTGAAAGTAGTAGGTACAGCAAACGTAAGGATGGTGGAGGAGTCTTGATAGCGGTATCCAAGAACATAATATCTTGTAGACTACCTCAGTTTGAAAGTCCCTTAGAAGATCTGTGGGTAAGTATTAATATTAGTTCTGCAAACAACTGCTGTAAGAAACTATATATCTGTTCTTGCTATTTACCTCCTCCTTTGCGCAGTGATGTCCTAGACATATTTACCATAAATGCTCAACAGATGTTTGATACATACGGGAGTGCCCCCACGATCATTTTAGGCGATTTTAATCTAAGCAGTATCTCCTGGAAACACATAGATAATTCTACTGAAATGTTCCCAGAAGCCTTGTTGGCTTCTTTGCATATAAACAATCAGTTCATAGAATTTATAACACTTAACAACTTGACACAATATAACGGTACATTAAACTCTAAATTTAAAATCCTCGACTTAATACTCAGTAATACATCTATAGTTGACGTTAGTCGTTGTAGTTATAGCTTATCTATTGAAGACCCTTTACATCCACCTTTATGTTTCTACTTGAATCTTAAGCCTGAACGTCACCTGCACGCTAGGCCATCGCTTAAACCTAATTTCTTTAAAGCAGATTATGAAAAAATTAAAAATCTACTATCATCCATCGAATGGAATAAAGAGTTTGAAATATGTCTGTCAGTCGACGATATGGTGGACGTATTCTATAAGTTATTAAGTGATGCTATAGTTAAATGTGTACCCCTTAAAAAAATTAATGCAAATAAATACCCTAATTGGTACTCACCCGAACTTTTACGACTATTCAAAGAAAAATACAAATATCATGTCAAACTAAAAAAATATCAAAATCCTCTTGATGAAATTATTTTTACTGATCTGCGAGACACATGTAACGAAATGAGAAGAAAATGCTACAATGATTATATATCTAGAGTAGAACAAGCTATTAAGAACGACCCTAAGCTATTTTGGTCGTTCTTGAAACAAAAAAGAAAAGGTAGTAGTGTTTACCCAGCTCAGATGCGCCTCAGTAACATATCAGCTTCCTCCGGCGAAGACATCTGTAATTTGTTTGCTAAAAGCTTTGCACAATCATTCAATAAACCAGCTAGCCTCGTAGATATACCCCAAGTTAACTCTTCTACAACTTCATCAATTATGTGTACATTAACATTTGACTGCGAAGAAATCTACCAAGCTCTGAAGGTTCTTGACGAATCAAAAGGGGCTGGTTGGGATGGTATCCCTCCAATTTTTATAAAATGCTGCGCGAGGGTTCTTACACCTCCATTACAACTAATATTTAACAAATCTATCAGCGAGGGGTGTTTTCCTGAGCGCTGGAAAACTTCTCTAGTTGTTCCAATTTTTAAAACTGGTCAAAAACAATTTGTAGATAATTATAGACCTATATCTATATTAGCCACACTTGGTAAAATCTTCGAAAAAATGGTAACAGGACATCTAATGTGGCATTTTAAACACCTTATAATCGCGCAACAACATGGGTTTATGAAATATAGGTCTACCACAACAAATTTGATATCTTTTTCATCGGTCCTTACTGAAAATGTAGATAATCGTACAGTAGTGGATACCGTATATACAGATTTTAGTAAGGCCTTTGATAAAGTAGACCACGCACTTCTTGTATCTAAACTGTCTATCTTGGGTATTAGCGGTGGATTATTAAAATGGTTCAAGTCTTATTTGGCGGATAGGTACTCTAAGGTTGTAGTTAATGGATACATGTCCGACCCCTACTTGGCTTCGTCAGGAATACCGCAGGGATCTCATTTGGGTCCCTTATTGTTTAACGTTTTTATCAATGATGTTATACAATGTTTCCATCATTCAAACTTTTATCTTTTCGCGGACGATGTAAAAATAATGAAACCAATTACAAAAAACGAAGACGCTGTAATGCTTCAAGATGACATTGATAGATTTAATAATTGGTGTATAATCAACAATATGTCTTTAAATACGACTAAATGCTATTATATACAATTTACCCGAAATAAAACATTTACATTAAATAACTACTATATAGACGGAGTTAAACTAAATAATGTCAGTGCAATTCGCGATCTTGGCATTTTAATAGACAGCAAACTAAAATTTGATACGCACATACTCAATACTACTTCAAAAGGTTTTAAAATGCTAGGATTCGTATTGCGTAACTGCAAGGAGTTTAAATATTCCTCTACTAAAATAAGAATTTTTAACACGCTAGTTCGTCCTACTCTAGAATATAATTCGGTGGTATGGAATCCTCATTACGACGTCTATATTAAGCGACTAGAGAGTGTCCAAAGAAGATTCCTTTACCATCTTAGCTATAATGACCATCTAGCCAAAAAACTTACTAGTTATAGTGAAAGATTAAAACATTACCGCATGTGCACACTTGCAAATCGCAGAAAATTTTCTGATTTAATCTTTCTTCATAAACTTTTTGATGGAACTCATGATTGTGGTGACCTCTTGAATACATTGCAACTAAATATCCCCTCTCGCTTACCTCGAAAAAATGTATATCAACTATTTCACATTCCTTACTCTAAAACAAATCTTGGATATAATGCTGCTGTGCCTAGAATGTGTAGGTGCTATAATGTCCTGGCAAAATCTAGTGATATCGATATTACTTGCTCTTTAACCAAGTTTAAAAAAATGGTCTACGAGGCCATTATCTAAAAATAAATATTAATATATATTATAAAAAGTTATTATATAACTTCATAAATTTAAATTTTTTTAGTCTTTCTAGTTATGTAACTACTTAATACATTACTTTTAATTTTATTTTTTATTTGCTAGTAACATATTAACAGTTTTATTTGCTTTGTATAATTTTTGCATGCTGTGGTCTCTCATAATTGAAGGAGTACACTGGCCTTTTAATGTATGTAACTTACTACTAATATATTTTTGTGTATATCCTTTGTCAGAGATCCTTAATGAAAATAAATAAATAAATAAATAAATAAATCATTTAATATTTTCTATATATTTGACGACGTCTGTGGTCTATCGGTCGATCACGAGATCGTGATCAGCAGACAAGACACAAATTCTCACAAGACACAAATATTTATGTGATGAACTTAAGTGTTTGTGTTTTTTTATGTATTATAAGTATGTATTTACAAAAAAAAAAGAAAATGTATGTAATAAATCCATTATCTGGTACCTATAGTAAAAGCTCTGCTTAGTTTGGGAATAGATGGTGTTGCATAAAAATGTCCCAATTATTTATTATTATTATAATTTTGAGGACTTCCTTGGTCTATCTCCGGAGTCCGGGTACCAATGAAATTAATATGGGACCAACTTATATAAAATCAAACTAAGAATATTTAAAATCTATTCATATTGAGCGGAGTAATCGCGTAACAATCATACCTACCCAAAAAAAACATATAGTCGAATTCAAAGCATCCTCCGTTTTTCATCGGTTGAAAAAGTAACATTTTAATTTGAATCGGTAGATAACACATCTCGTCGACCTCGACACAACAGGCGATGCGAGCCCTTTGCCGTTTGACTAATGTCGACGGCACGTGTAAGATAGAGGTAATTTCTATTCCAGTTACCGGTTTTGATAATGATAGTACTTAATTAATTAGATAGGAATTAAAGTAACCTTTAAAAATAGATATATCGTGTTACCGAAAAATATTGGTTATGCTAAGGATCATACCGGTTTCGGTCCCTACTTGAAATAGGTAGAGCAAACATAAGGGTAGCTGTACCACGCCATGCGTTGCCGTGGCTCAGAAAGTATAAATCAGAAAATATAAAACAAGTAATATGTATATAAAAACACGCACGTATTCGAATGCAATGTTGTGTAAAATTTCAAAGCAATCAGTGAAGCACTTCCAGAGATTTAAGATTTTGAACTAAGAATATTTACAATTTGTATGTATGGTACCTTCCCACCCGCACGCAAAATACGCGCTTTGTCGTGGATTTGCGGAAACCAGCCCGCTATATCATACCATACCATACCATGTGTGGTACCTTACAGTATGGTTCAAAACAACGACTGACTATTGTATAGTCACAGTAGTGTAAAATAATTACGAACCTGTGATGAGAAGAATGTTTGCCTGGATCCAGAACGGAATAGTGAGCCGAGCATACCATATGACAGGTCCATTTTGTGCGTCACGTCACGAATGGAAATGCGGAGCTTCGATATATCAGGTTTCTCCTTTGTACTCGAGTCTAAATCTCTAAAATAAACATAAATTAAGAATATTGATACAATATTTTTTTTGTTTTTTTAAATCAACATATCATAATTATTAATCATCATCATCAACCCATATACTGTCCCACTGCTGGGCACGGGTCTCCTCTCATATAGAGAGAAGACTATCGTCCACCACGCCAGCCTACTGCGGGTTGGCAGACTTCACAAACCGTCGAGAAAAATCTCTAACGTATGCAAGGTTTCCTCACGATGTTTTCCTTCACCGTTTAAGCAAGTGATAATTAATTATTAATACGCACATGAATTCGAAAAGTCAGAAGTGCGTGCCTTGGATTCGAACTCGAGACCTTCGAATTGGCAGTCGAATGGATAACCATTGGACTGCCAATTAAATTATAATAATAGCAATGATAGCCTAGTGGTATAAACCACTAGGCTATCATTGCTATTATTATTAATCATAAGAATCGCTAATTCACCCTTTTTATTTTTAGTGCAGACAAGCCTATTAGCAACAAGTATTAAATGTATCATGTTTCAAGTAATACTATACATACTTGTACATATGTCCGAGTTCCACGTCCAAGTCTTGTAACTGTTCGAATAGTTGACACTTGTCGGTCCACACGTGCAGCTCTTGTACTAGTTCAGGTACGATGAGGAAAGTGCGCCACCCACCGATTTTCTTCGACTTTAGGATGTCGCCGAAAATGTGGTCGCCGACGTACAACACATCCTTGCCCTTTGCATTGATTAGCTCGGTAAACACATCGCAGGAACCTGTAAAAGGGTTAGTTCTTATATTTTGCATTATATCAAATAGGTACTTTTAGTATATTGAAGGTCCACTGAGCTTTCAAGCAAAGTTATGTACATATTAGCTTTAATTTTTTAACATCCCTCTATTTTTCCGGAGGCTAAGTAAAAATATAATAACACTCCCAGAAATGAGACAAATCTAATGACAACTCACATGTTGCAATCCGTCAAACGCTTTAGGCTGTAGAGCGTGTCAAAAAATTAGACATACATACAATACAATATAATATAATGATAGGTATGCATACATAGGACCCTACTTCGGCAGTCGTGTAAAAAGATATACTGTTATACCTAATGTGTGCATACGTCTAGTTCGATAGCTAATGTTTTGACACTGTGATAAAGTCATAACAACTTCCTAGAATATTACGATATGGCTCCAAAGGCTTACTGTACTATTATTTATTTTGTTTTGATTTCCGGTATGAGTAATGCCTACTATATGGATACTACTACGAGTAATTAATATAAATTCAAATTAGAGGTGCAAAAATTCTGAATGACGTCTTCCTGAAATTCCAAGTGGGCGAAATACTGAGGGCGAATAAAAATATTAAAAACGGCGACTTGAAAAAACTAATTTCAGTTAAGTACATACCTACCAGTTATTTAGCTATCATATCAAATAATTTCTAAATGAGTGAATGAGTGAGTGATTTGGGCTCTCATTTCACTGGGTGATTATAAAAAATAACCATGAACCTACACTATACGAGTCGGACTGCTCTATGTAGGAGTGTTAATGATTCATAATTATCGCCAGTTAAGTTATTTTATACTCGATTTTGTTAAATATTTATATCCATAGTATTCCTGACCTTTGTACTTAATTAACAACGGATTGCAACAAGTAAGCGAGTAATAGTTTCGCATATGTGAATAATATTAGGTTAACAAATAATTTCTAAATGAGTGAATGAGTGAGTGATTTGGGCTCTCATTTCACTGGGTGATTATAAAAAATAACCATGAACCTACACTATACGAGTCGGACTGCTCTATGTAGGAGTGTTAATGATTCATAATTATCGCCAGTTAAGTTATTTTATACTCGATTTTGTTAAATATTTATATCCATAGTATTCCTGACCTTTGTACTTAATTAACAACGGATTGCAACAAGTAAGCGAGTAATAGTTTCGCATATGTGAATAATATTAGGTTAAATGTGTTACACAAAAATCCTACAAACTACCAAAGACATTATAAAAAGTTCGTTAATCAGAGCAATCACTGACGTGCAAGCGGATTTATCAGCGGATATCAGCAAGAGTCTCAACGATATGTATCTTTTCTGACTGAAAGTATCAAAATACCTCTGTACGATTTTAGTTTAATGTGTTGAATATTTTGAAAGTATAATCACCGTTCCAAAACCCATTGGCGGCGTAAAGCGTGGGCGACGTGACCTACCGCCTACGATCTCACTTTCCAAGGGACCTCACGCCTCAAATGTTTACGCTTTTAAAAGGCATAATAAAATAACGCGAGGCTCATTGGACCGCGATACAAGTAAAATAATGTTTTACTTGCTCACATAAAAATCGTACCTATAGGTATTAATAAGTAAAACGTCTCATAATTATCATAAATGTATTATACGTTTTAGTAAAACGTATAATAGATTTTTAATTAATTATAATATAGGTAAGTTTTAGTAAAACGTAAAATTTGATATACATATTAGTTTTACCCAATTCCATACCGTAGGAATTACCCTTATTCTTTCCGTAGCGGATGTCTACGCCCTATAAAGAACCCATCCCACCTAGATTTGTTGTTGGGGTTTAGATTCTCAGATTTTGTGAACAGCAGTGAGTGGTATTTCGATTTTATTTACATAGTCTGGTGTGGAGTAATATTTCAAACTAGTTACATTATCAGAAGTTTTTGGAATTTTATATAAAAAGTTTTTTTTTTGCTATTATCATAATTACCTCCTGAATAGACTAGTTCTTCGTGCAATGGACCTACATGGTGGCCCATTTTCAGGGCACCTGTTTTAGTGTCAACTTGCCGTAGCGTGGTGCCTTCGCCAAAGAACAATGGTTTCTTCGCATCCACTACGATCCAGTCGAAGTAAGTCTTCCAGTTCCGGTGGGGCTCACCGGGCTTTCAACAAAGATAACAATATTTCAAAACCAATATTAAACCCCAAAAGTGCCCATAAAAAACCTAAAATAGCTATTTCAAATATAATATGTTAATGATATACCTAATGATGTTATAGTATATTTTTAAAATAAAAAAAAAATAAGCAGTCTGAAGATAAGAGTACGAATGTCTATTTTGGGTTCACTATGTATAATCAATCATGACACTGGTCAACAGTGATGTAACATAGTCAAAGACTTGCATAGTAAGTATGTACTACTTGGTTGCCTAAAACTTAAATTACCTTTGCACCATGCGGAAAATCGAACAAGTAATTCATAATTTTGTCAGTGAAGTTGTAGTCGCTATTCGTTAATAAAAAGATTTTGGCATCACTTTCTTTTATCCTTGACAAGAACATGGGCAGTCTTTTATCTCTCTTTAAGTATAATTCCAAATTCTCCGTAGTTTTGTCCTTTAAGTCTCCATGAACATGTATGTAGTCGACCGCACTTCTTACATCTTGGAAGATTGATTTGAATGACATTGCAAGATCCCCACATCTTACGCCAGTTCTTTCTCTGTAGGTATAGAAATGATTTTATTTATAGGCAGTTAAAAAATATCGGAGTAAGTATACAGGGTGTTACAAAACTACCAGTAAAGCCGAGAGGAGGTTAAATGGGGCCTTATAACGACGAGTCCATTCACAATATTTAAGAACCGTAGTAACGTTGTATAACATACCCCAAAAAAGGAAAACAACAACAATTATGAATGAAAAATAGACAATTAGTAGGTAAAATAGGTACCTAGGCCTTTCTGTTAAATAATCTGGTTCCCTGACATGACAGCTGACAACATTTTTGGCTTTGAAAATTAATTATATTTTTTACGGGGTATTTTGTAACACGTTGTATAATATATTAAGATGTTTATCGTCTAATATTAACTATAACGTATAGATATGTTCGAAGATCAAAGAATGAATAAATTACGTAATTAATAGTCGGTGTGTACGTAGGTAATGATTAGTTATGTTACATAATTATGTGAACATGTAATAACCAATTCTACTTTCAGATAGTGAACTTTTACTGATGCACCACCACCGTTATTTATAAAAGCTGATCTCTTTTAGTCTCATGTATTTCTGATAAATTAATAAATTAAAAAGAACCGAACAGATGAGGAATACATACAAAGGCATATCTATAAAATCAGAGATAGGTCAAAATATAGAAGAAACTGTAAAGTTATTTATCATTAATTTATTATTGTCTATCAACAGTAATTTGATTACCTACGACTAGGTAAGTAGGTGGTAGCCACATGGCTAGTGGGTAAGTCATCTACTTACCTAGATGACGTACCTACATACGTACGTCATCTAATGTGGTTGTAGTTTCTATAGACCACGTATCCCGGGAGTTACCATTATTACAAATTATAAATGATATCTGTTTAAAGTCCAGACAGTAGTAGCAATTTATATGTTATTGTTACAGTGCATGGTCTGAAATGGCCTTTCGAAGAGCAATGGTTGCTTTAAGTAAACCAGTCCCAGTCTGACGGCACGCATTCATCGATAATTCTGTGACTCGACCATAATTTAGGAAGCTCCGTTACACGACTATGCCAGATCAGCGGAACATTTGCGTAGGCCACATAAAGCTCTCAAGGTTGGCCAGTCCAGTCTAACTAGTCCGTTCAAAGCGTTGCATGTATTACATCTAACCTACATAGTAGGTACTCACATTTACATTTTCTTTATATAAGTTATATAGAATAAATTGAGTGTCACAATAAAAAATGTCATTAATGTTAATAAAATCAAATTGGTTTTAAATTAATCAATGAAATCTGAGACAAAAGTGACAATAAAACACAAAGATAATAAAAAAATGACATTGAATTTAATGTATGAAATAATTCTCTTCCTACCTTGTAAATTTGATTTACTAAGCCTACTACTTAACCTTAGTATTTTGTATAATAAAGTTGTTAGTGTTACTCCTTTCTCTTATGTATTGTACACAAGACTTGGGGCAAATAAATTAAATAGGTTTATTATTATTATTATTGTCAGAATAAAATATGGTTAACTTAATAATAATGATAACATTAATGTATAATAAAGTACTTATAAAATACTTTTTTAAATTATTTTAATACATTCATTATTTAAATCTTTCTTGCAATCGCCATTCAAATGAACTTTTGGTTCGTTATTGCACATTGTTGTTTTAAAATTGCAAATTTACATAATTAGACTTCTGGTAAGTAATTAGATTACACCTTTTAATTATAGGTAACATTGTATTGATTACTGCTATGTAGGTAATATGTGTTTTTAAAGAAAGTGAAAATCATCTAAAGCTATAGAGAAAATGTTATGCAAACTACTTATAGCTAAAGTGAAGATTTGAATCCTGTTTATTTTCATTTTTTTGCGCCTCTCAATAGCATCAAGTTTACATGTTATTAAACTTTTGTATCAGTAGGAACGTAAGTGATGCCACATAAATTATATAAAATTTAATAAAATAAACGCTTCGGATACGTTCGACAAAACAGCTACAAAAAAAAAATACAATGAAGTTCATTACTACTATCGACACCTGTGTAATTCTCGGAAGTATGTAATATTTACTTAAAAGAATATCAAACCATTCATTTACAATCAAATTAAACAATCATTAACTAACCGCTTACCTTGTGTATTGTGGCGAATTAGTGAAGAAGTCTATCAAACAAGCTATGAGATATGTTTCCGGCAAGTTAAATAACGTGTTGAGCACATATACTCTCGACTCGTCTAGTAATAAAAATTTATTGGGATACAATTCGTATACTTGTGAGCTGAAAAAAAAGTCATTATATTATTATACTTTAACCTAATGGTTGTAAATGTTTTTATGTTCTATTTTATGGTCATAAGTATTTCCAACAACGGGGCATACCATTCTAGTGGTAGATACAGACTTTATAGGCACAGATGTACTTCAGTGTATAGACGCCAGCGGGTCAAGCTATCCGAAACTGAAAATTTTTCCCAATTAAAAATGAACCTTATTTTTCTGCATTAAAGTTGAAAGTCTATCAAAGAAATTTGACAGATTGGGGTAGCTTGATGTGCTGGCCTCTGTACATCCACAATTCACCGATATGTTTAGGTCTTATATAATAGCTGACAAGCCTATTGCCATTAATCGAGCACAAATCCAAACTCCGAGCCGTTTCTGTGAAACAATTCATAAAAAAAAAAAGCAAGACGGTCAACATTGAGCACACAACGGTCACGATTAAGTACGACCACTAGAATAATGAGGAGACGAGTAATACTAATAAATTACAACAAGGAGAAAACTTACTGTTTCAGGAATTCAAATCCATGCACGCATACTAAAATATTACCATAGGCGTCTACTTTTAGTAAGTTACCAAAATGGGTGTCGAACCACAGACCTCTGAAAATAAAGTTAAGTTTATTTTTGGAACACATAATGTACCAAATTAATTGGTTTTATTAAACAAAAATAAGTATGTATACCGTATATTGCGCTTACCTAACTGGGAATGAGGGATCATATTCAAATTCTAAAATTTCTTGTGGGTAACCTTTGTGAACTAATCTTTCTTTGGTTAAATTAAATCCCAAAGTTTCATATTGTGGCGATTTGTATTCTGCAAAAATAATAATAAAACCTTGGTATAGGACGGAAAAGACTGTATACTTGGGACTAGGAGAAAGATAGACCACCTGTTTCTGTGTCCCTCGGTATTAACAGTGCGTAGATACGTTTCTCCCAATCTCGTGGAAATTTCCTCAACCAAACCCTTTCTAAGCGATTACCCTATTCTGAGTTTTGTTGATAACTCCTTTTAGTGAATTGTATTTTGCTTTTATATATTTATCTAGATTATACTAATAAGTAGAGACCAGCATATCAAGCTACCACAATCTGTCAAATTTCTTTGATTGATTTTCAACATTAAGAAATTACAATAAGGTTTATATTCAATTGGGGAAATTTGACAGTTTTGGATAGCTTGACCTGCTGGCGTCTGTACATATCTTTATTCAAGTGCCCAGGGCTCAAAAAGTGTTAGTAGTACTTACAACTATGTTAGTAAAATACAATTGGCTAGTGGACTGATATTTTGTTATGATCCTATGATAAAAACCCCAATAAATAGAGCCAATAAGCAAAAATAAAATGAAAATAGGTTCAAAAACAAAACAAAGGAATTTAAGCATTTTAATTGTATGCAAGACAGATGATCGTACTATACAAATACGTGACGTCAATGTTCCCCCTGTGCCATACAAATTCTATACCAACACTCGTTTTGCTGGAAAGGAGCATCCCCTCTCAAACCCTACCAAAAACTTTAAAGGCTTGTCGATTGGAATATTTTTTTCAGTATACAGTTTATATCGCCTAAGTTATTTTGAATAAAGCAAAGACCAATCAGATACCCAAGCTGTGATAATATCTGAGAGACAGCACAGCAACGACCCAGCCACGTATGCGCAATCCAACCGACTTGCAATCATGTCTAGAATATTGTTGGAGCTGCTTTGCACTTCCGCATCGTCGCATAAAAGCAATTCACATGCGGGTCCGCAAACGTTTCTGACGCGCTGTAGAAGTGAAGCAGCCCCACCAATACCCATGCAATATTATTGAACACGGAGGACACTGTAGGATATTTGAGTATATTTAACCCATAGGTGGCTCGTGAAAAAGTTATAATACAGTAGGCTCGAAAGAGCGTGATTTTAAAACAAAGAAGCAAGCCAGCGAGCATGTTCGCTCAAACCGACAAAGCCCTCAGATTTCAATATAAACATTATCATGGAGGTCAGGGGTCAATATGTGACCAAGATACTTAAATTCAAAGACCCTCTTCAACGGCATGCCGTTGAGTACTGTAGAGGTCGCTACAAGGAGTCAGCATATGACTGGTTGGTATAAGAAGTAATCATTTGAAATTAATGTAGAATGTATATTGAAAAAATGTGATTGATGGTTGTGAGAGATTTCCCTTGACCTTTGAAGAATAAAGTCCTAAAGTACCTTTTAACCGAGACTTTCTTTGATTCGCCTCCTACAATGGTCCTACAAGTGATACTTCGTCGGACATTTTACTATTATATTCAAGTTAAACCATGTATTTATTGCATAACCTTCCTATCTAGTTTCTGAAGCTTCAGACCACGGCCACGTCTCAGCTGGACCATGTCGTCCGCCTAGCTGACGGCTGATATAGTTACGTGTGTGACGGGATTATACATGTAACGAAGTTGCATCTGGCAGCGATCCCATTATAGTTGACTAATAATTAAGTATCTTATTCGAGAAAATAACGTACCAGCCAAAGTGTAGTCCATATCAAAGCCATAAAATTTGACATTTTCTAAATGTAACGATCTGTTGACGAAAATTCTGCAACAAAAAGGACAATATAAAGTAAGTAAGTACATAAGTATTTCTGCTAGTAACGATTTCTACTGATACCTATGTACAGAGGCCAGCACATCAAATTACCCCAATCTGACAAATTTCTTTCTTTAGATTTTACAATTTTAACAAATACATCATGTTCAATTGAGAAAATTTGTCAGTTTTGGATAGCTGACGGAATCGAAAGTAAGTACAGACGCCGTAAGTAGGTACTTTCAATTCGTAAGTACTATCGATTCCGTTGTACTCATGACGTGACGATGTGTGCGTAATCTCACTGACGGATAGACCATCGCCACATTGCGCTACCAATTAAATGCAGCATTCTGCTGGTTAAATTAAATACTTATGATTGTTACAACGTACTTATTTATAGTATAATACATATTATATAACTCTTCGTAACAATGAACATTTAAATAGGCTTGTGAGTATTTTAACTTAATAATTTTCGATCTATTTTATTAATTAGTTTTGTATTATATACATATATTATACATTGTCTACTCGACGTCATCGAGTCATCAGCACGACCCTAAATCAGAGAGGAATCGATCGAAGATGTCAGAGAATGCTAGTGTAAATCTAAGAATAGTGTAGGTTAAAGATATAGATATTTTGTATGTAATGGTCCGTGAGGGGAGATTAATCTTGAATTGTAACTGTAACATAACAATGCTTGTTAATTGGAGTTTGACGTAAATTTGAGATGTGTGAAACTCGCAAAGTAGGTAACGCGTAAGTACATCCATTCCTCTGTCACAGTCACATGTCATGCCACCTTTAGCCATATTAAGTACCTACCTCTTAGATAAGAATTACTTCACGCTCGAGTTCTGATGATAAGAAGTAAAACATGGTTGAAGGTGACAGGTGTATTCAAATGAATGACGTAACTTACGTTGCTTATTATCAATAGGAAACCGTATAACAGGTTATTCCTAAGATAATTTTGCCACTTCTGATCTTGGATAATGTAAAACATTGTGTTACGATAAGAAAATTCAAACGGTATCTCATTTACATAATAGTCTAAAACACATCCAGGATTCAGGACACAAGTGAAAATGTAGCACCGATTCAGGAAAGACAAACATAGCAATTCATATAATTTTGACAAGGCTGTAAAATAAATTAAATATTTTGAATGGCCAAATTAACAAATTTTCGTAACAAAATTATTTATTATTAAACTGAAAAAAATAATAATTGTAACCTTTGTAACCGAACCTAACTTTTCAGTTGTCATAAAAGTAATTTAGTAGGTTATTTTGGAAACGTTTCGTAGTAGGTACAAGACAAACAACTCTAATTTGCAAGTCAGGCGATAATCCAGGACGGAAAGTTGTTGGCTCCAGTCTGATGTTCATTTTAAATATTTTATCATAACACATGCTATGTAATATAGGTAGGTATTTGATTTGTGACATACACGAGACGTCTACAGCGAGCACACATCTCACCTGAGGAATTTCAAAATGATGCCAACATCGCGAGTAAAACTTTGAATCATTCATATTATTCACATGTATTCTAGTAAAACGATAAACACTTGATCACAAAAAAAATTAATCGCTTCTAAAGAAAGTTTTAACTGAACAATCGCACTTTATAATAAGATTCATTAGGGATGAAACCTATGTATGAAAATCCGATATTGTTTCGTTCTAATAACATAACAATTATTATTGTGAACCAAATGTCAAATGATGATGTTAAAACCTTGAAAGGTTTGGTTTTGGTGATGAATCACCAAGAGGCTTGTAACGAATCTAGATATACCTAACATGTACCAGCATCACCTCCGCGAATCCTCTGGAGAAAAGATCCCAATCTAGCAATTCTAGACGCAGTTAGGCTGGCTAGATCACTGCCTCATTAGCCTGTCAGTTTTTTTTTATTATTATAAGGCAGCTGTAGTATCACTGGGACCGCAGTCCGACTATTGTGATCGCCACTCGTTGCTTAAGTCAGCCTAACCTCATTATGCTGGCCGTCATTTTTGGTCCAAGGTCGGGAGCGAAAGCGCGTGGGAAGCCGAAACACCTTTTTCTGCGAGCAAGTTATGCTTGCAAAAAAAAGGCGGCGGAAAGGGAGAGAGAAGCATCCACCTCTCTCCTGATCCGGAGCAGATCGAATTAATAAAGTTTCCATCAAGCAATTCGTCACTTGTTATTATTAATTATTAGAACTAGATAGCTGGTTTCGTTGTCTCAGTACAAACACGGATGTCATTTATTTGATAAACACATTCCAAGGCCAATATAACTTACTCGTTTGGTGCTGCCGTATATCTATCCCCTTTGCCATAACAGGAACCATTAGCCATGGGTTGACCCAAGTATTGATTTGCTGGGCGATTTTCTATGGGCCGTTTGTTCATTATTAATCACTCACAAGAAAAGCAATATATTTAACACTTCAACACAGTAATTAGGTATATTTGAACACTTCGTGGTATTTCGAACTCACTCTAACAAAGCATTTATTTTCACATTGAAAAAATGCGATTCACATTCACACGTCGCTCATGAACATGATTCACTGCAATCGTTTTAGTGAAACGCAGGAAGCATTTGAGTGGCTATCCTTGACAGTACAAGGTTAAAAAGACTGGTCCAATTCAACTACCTACACGTAGGTTTGCAGCGTTAGATTAAACGAATACCTACTTGCATTCCCACTGCACACATTGTTTATAAATCATACATGGCTTCGTTTGTTTACAAACAATAATTTTATATTACAGATGATCCTAAATAGCTACGATTGTGTACCTACGATAAAAGTCGGTTATATTTAAAACATTTTAAACGTAAATATATTTTACTATGTTTATGAATGTAAGTACTTAAAACCTAAAACTGATATTGGTATATGATGATCACTTGCCAATTTAACCCAATTTTCGTTAATGAATAATTATAAAACTTTTGTCATTGAATAAAAAAGTCTAATAATTTACCACAAATAATGAGAAATTAAACAAATGATAAGATTACTTATACAGAAATATGTGAGATAACATATTTATACATTTAAAGAAATTACTATCAAGTAAGTAAATACTTACTATTGTATATATAATTATGTTACTATTTATTATACAGGTAAAATAATTGGATGCAGTACATATATGCAGTGTAGAGCGCATGGAGGAAAGAATGCCAAGTCTGAAACCACGAATCGATAGGATTGCGACTGTACTTCAACCAGGTTTCGTCTATGTTTTGCTTATTTGACTACTTCTTACTAAATTGATAATAACAATCTAATACAACATCATAGGATTCATAAAACATGTAGGTCAGACAACCAATAAGTCGAATTCGAAATCATCGCTTGCACAACAGAGTAAATACACACTATGAATAATTGTTATTTGTTGTACCTATGTGACTCGCCACCCACGCGTCTAAAATAGCAATTACTTTATAAGTATTCAATGTGAAACGTATTTTATTTAAACATAAATGAACGGAAAGACAATCTTCAAAAACTACAAGGCACCTGAATGTATTTGTCAGTGAATGCCTAACAACACTAAGCACTTAATAATAGGCACGGATAAGAAATCACGGTGATATCATTAATCAATTATTTTAGAATTCGTGTTTGCGATATAAATGGACGAGGGCGTCGAGTTCGCGTATACTGACGTTCTATCGTAGTTGACAGTCGTCTATGCATAAGGCCCCCACGCACGACACTCCCCCCACAGCCGTAACAGCCGGTTTACTATTTCGCTAGATTCAACACATAGTAAGTAGAGAAGCACGTCACCATCATGAATTAACGAACATTTAATTATTTAACTATTCATCTTTAGAAGATTATATTTTTATCGGACGACAAAAATAGGCTTATCATTTTAGCAGTCTAGTAAGAATGCAATTTCACCTGTTCTCACATATGTGATACAAGAATTATTATATCTTTACCTAAGTATATTATCTTAAAATTCTACGTCTGTATAAAAAATAAGGTGTAACAAATGAAAGTTATGTACACTATTTCGGAGTAGTAATCTACATAGTTAATCTAGTGGAGATTCTGTTAAAAATCACATAGCGAAGTCAGAAAAAATATTCTAAAATTTTTTGTATGGGTTATATAAGTAATGTTCTATGTAGGGTAGGTAATAATTTTTTCAAGCGTATGTATGTCTAATTCTCTGGCTCTACATTCTAATCTATGTAATATAAGATGTCATTAGATTTGTCTCAGTTGTGTTGCGGAGGCCAAATTGAATTTATATCCCCATTATTAAGTGGGCGTGAATGGCCCAATCCGAAACTATAAGGAATAGCGAAAAATTTAAGGAAACGGAGTCATTGGTTTTTTGAAAAATCTATATTCTGTAAAAACCTTTTTTTGTAAAGAAAATATACACACTATTATTACACCATCCTGTCCCTCTCCCTAATAAGGATCAAATTCTAGGAAGTAATGATGTAATGGCTAAATAAACAAGAGATTATTTTTAACAAAATTCTATTTTATTTTAATATTTATGCGGAACGTTGACCACTTTTAAATATGTCGAAATCTTAAACGATAGGCTTTATAGATAGGTACTAATAATCTTTGGCTTCGACTGATCAATGATTCCATTCCATCAACAATACGGAGACCCACGGTGACCCACCCCATAAAAGACATGATAAATGGTATGTTAAGTCAGCAGTTTGGAGTTTTTTTTTTGCAACAGATAAGTAGTCCTGTGCCACGGCACGGGACTACTTGTGTTGCATAGAGTTGTGCGTACTCTACAGAGTACTGCGTAGGCTGCTGAGACTACGCAGCCTACGCAGTACTCTGCTTATCAGTTTACAAAGACAAACGAGTCGCCAGCGGCCTATATAAGTGAAATGATTGCATAACTTTGGTAAGTTTTTTTTTAAGATATTATTATCCTTTGTCAAGTTATTATTTGATTTAATTCCAAACAACTAAACATAAGAGTTAATTTTAACACCTAATTATACCTTACAGCATATAATTGATTTATTTATTTGACGTCGTATTCATAGTGATTTCATACAATTTACAATGTCGGGGTTTGCGCCGCAAAGTTTGCGGGGGTGTAAAATCGGTCTAACTACGTCTAATTTCTGGGAAAATTCGTGTTCTCCGTACTTTTTGCTTTGTGCGTGGTAGGTAAGGTTACGGTAACTTGAAGCCAGTCGAAAAATTAAAGTACTTGAAGTTATTAACAGTATCGAATGGATTTAATTATACGGTGATTAGGTACCTAAAATTAAACTCCATAGAGGAGTTTATTTTATGTAGGATAAGATTTTTTAAATTAAGGAAACTAAAGAAATGAAGTACATACCTATGCTCAAGGTCCCTTTTATCTAACAAGGCTGAATGCATCGTATTATATGAAACTGCGATACTATCGAGTTCAACATCTCTATTCAAGGGTTTGTTCACCCCCGCCTCTGACTTGTCGGGAATCTCTACAGCTTCATTGCCTAAATAAGTAACCACTGGTAGTTTCTTCTTAGATGATGAGTTGGCGCGTGCGCGTATGTCTTGCGGGTTTAATGGTGGCGAGAGTGGATAGGCACTTTCGAACGCGTCTGGCATTTTTTAATTTGATAACGAAAATAAGTCAAACTAGCTTCAATGTTAAAATACAACTGGCGACATCTCATAACAACACTTTAAAGATAACCCCGCATGATGATAACACTTGACCGGGCCAAGAAGTGATGTAAATATTAACTTAAAATAACGACGCGTCTGCAAGTTCGTGTAAACACTATAAAAAACGCAAGCGTTAATTACATTATGGAAATTTATATTTACGTGCGGGTGAGGCGCTTTAACATAATTCCAACATTTTAGTAAATAAAGTGCATTATTGAATAGTTTACTGACACTATAGATATCCTCCATATACTATGCTATAGGGTTTAAAAAATATTTAAGCACGAATAAGTAGTACAAATAGGTACCTACGTAATTGTTTGTATTGGCGCTTGACTATTTTAATATCTTTTTGTATTTTTTTTGGCATTTTCCATGCTAAGATTTTTAAAGTTATTTAGCGAAGGAAAAATTCGACCGCGGGCAGGATTCGAACCTGCGTCTTCTGGTTAGGTACACCAGACGCTATGACCGCTAAGCCACCGCGAGTCCCACCCGCCATGACGAATTTTGCCTTCACATTCAGAATTTACGTCTTTATGGTGACGTCAGTAACACCTATTGAAAAGCTTGCTTTTCAACCGAGAAAACTTACTTTACAGTTAGTTCAATGTCGAACGATGCTACCTTACCTACTAACTATCTAATCTATTTTAATATGTCTGTAATTTGTTACGTATGAATTAAGGTATCAATAACGTTACGTAGGTTGTATACATTTTACGACATTTTTTGTATCTCAAAGTATCACGAATATAATCGTTATCCATTACTTTTTTCCAATTAGAAACAAATCTCTCTATCATATTGTCTGTCTGACAAAGAGAAAAAACAAATCAACATTCATCATCAAGAACAAGGATCAACATTTTTGTATGAGAATGTTTTCAATGTCCACGATATAACCCTTTTAATTGCAACTCTCCGGTATACACCTCCAACCTACACTACATCACTAGGGTGGAGGATATTGTGGAGTAGGTACATGCGCCAAAAAATTAAGTAGGTACCTACACGCCGAAAGTGCAGTTACTGGAATCGCACTACAACGTTAACTTTAAGGTTCGTAGTGGGAGTAGGTACCAACTTGCTATCTGCACGTTGTCATGGTTGAGGACTTTTGGCAGCAGGACGTGGTGTTTCGTCGCATAGTATATTCCGGAATTTGCTAAGTGAAGTGTCGCACTAACATAGGCTTAACTTTTTATTTAAACTAACATCAATTGTAATAATATAATATAAATGCTAGTTTGTAAGGTATTTGTCTATGGGCCAAAGTAGCCTGAAAAAAAAGAGATTTTCAAACATAATCATAGCTTGCTTGGGAGAAATCACGGTATGCAATTGGAGTATTCTGTGATCTCTCGAAAGCATTTGATTGCGTCCATCATGAGACGCTCATATAAAGATTTCAACATGATGGTCGTTGCTCTTATCATACCTACTGCAATCATATTTACAGCAAAGGATTCGATGCGTCGATGTTTAATGGTGTGAAATCATCGACAAGTCTATTAAGTTTTCCCCAAGGTTTCAATACTTGGTCCATTTTTATTCTCTAGTTTATATTTTTTTTCCACTAATACAGGTTATATAAATACAAAATAGTTGAACACTGGTACCCAAGGTAAGATTTACCTTGAGTTTTAGGCACCAATTTTTTATATAATTAACTTGGATTATTTTATAAAGGGTATCTGCGATGTGTACTGTCTGCAGATGATACCTCACTCATTTTCTAAGTAGATACAGAGAGACAGTGTCATTACAATGTGAGCATTGCACAGGGCCAGATTAAGCCATGTAGAGGCCTCTAGGCAATGCAACTCTTTAGGTACCTACTCCTCTCATTTCCTACCTTCCTACAAACAAATACTTATTTTTAATTTGCCTTTGCCTTTAGGTTAATCTGGCTCCGGCAGTGCACAAATAATATAAGTAAGTTACTACCTACTCAATCCCAAGAAAACAAAATGCATTAAATTTATTATGCCTAATGTAAAACCTTAGACCAAATATTGTTCATAATAATAATATTCTCGAAACTGTAACATCCACAGTGATTCCAAGTAATAGTTACATTGATTCTAAACTGCATTGGGGGCCTTATATGATGTCTTGAAGAAAGGCTTAGCTCAGCAACATACACAGTAAGAAAGGTGGGACAGCTAACAGATATAGATACATTTTTCCGAAATTATGTACATAAGGCAAAACATACAATATGTATTCAAAGAAATAAGCACAAGCTAAGTGTGTACTGTCCTCATAAAGTATTAGGGGTTAAAGTATGAAATTGCCGATTTGTACTGAAAAATTGAAATTCGTTTTTTTTTATTTAACATATTTATTTAATCAAAATAATTACCATTCTTATTTCTACATTGCTGCTATCTAATAGGAAGGTCATTTATGCCTTTGCGATAGAACTCTGGTGTTCCAGATTCAACAAACTGGACCAATAATTAGTAGTGCAATGCGCGCTCTACTACGGACGTGTTTTGTGCTGCTCGGCACGAATATTTAATTCGCGTTTTGCGCGGCGGTAGCCGCTGCCGTCTATTGCGTCGCTATGAGTTCACAGCAACTCATAGCCAACGAGCTGTTGGCGTTCGTGCAGCATGCTATTGATTATATGGACGAAGTCAGCATCATGCAGATCTGCAAGTCGTCCTACAAAGAGGAGGAGGTAAGCAGTGCCAAGTTGCTGCTATTCCAAACTCTCGGAAGAGTCGACCAGATGCCGTCCCGCCGGAGGGATGGAACAGAAAAGAGCGTCCAGGACATCATCACCCTGTTCAAGGAGGTCGACCCAGATGATGAGCCCGCTTTCGTGGCGAAGGAGCTGCATAAGCTGCCCCCCGTCACGTTCGACCACGTCGACGTCACCAGGTTGCTGAAGGATATAACGTCCCTGAAAGCCAGCCTGGCCGAAGTACAGTCTAAGTTGGAGATGTCAAACAACACCATAGGGGAACTTCGTGCCGAAGTAGTGTTATTACGCAACACTGTTTCGACAAGTAGGTCGCCTGACGTCTCTAATGTGAACACACGTCGCGGGGCACAAAATGCCACCATCGGCAGTTTTGAGTCGGCGAGTTCAGCTCATGCGTCACCAACCGCCGATTTAGCTTGCGAAGCAACATGCGCCGCCGCCGTCCCTGCCTCGACAGAGGTAACGTCACACGTAGGTACATCGACCCCCAAACGTGCATACGCAGCAATTGTCGCAACCAGCAAACCCGCTGGATTGCAGACTACGACATCAAATAAAATAGGGGGTAAGCAGAGCCGCTCCGAATCAAAGGGGAAGGTTTTGCAAGACGGCGGTCCAGGGGACCAGGGCGACAAGGATGGCTTCATCAAGGTGGAGAAGAAGAAGAGGAAGCCTAATCGTCTGAACAAGTGCGGGACTGCACCGACCGGACCGAAACACCTGCTGCGTCCTGCAGTACCAGTGACGCCGCTCTACGTGTCCAGGCTGCATTACTCTACAAAAACCGAGGAGATTGTAGAGTATATTGCAATTAAGAGCAATCTCACTCTGAGGGTCGAACGGTTAGACTCTAGTCACAATGTGAATTTCAGTTCTTTTGTGATTAGAGTACCGACCGAACATCTGTCGACATTCATGAAGGAAGAGTTTTGGCCGAAAGGTGTACTGTTCCGGCGGTTCCGAGGCCGGATACCTAACACCGAGCGACGCACGACGAATTTACGTGTGGCATAGTGCTTAATACTTAGTTTTGTTATTGTTGTATATATTTTATAGTATTTTATTTTTTGTTCTATTTTATATTGTATTATTATATTGTTATATGGGCCTTGTTGCCTGAAATAAATGAATAAATAAATAAAAAAAAAAAAAAAAAATAATGTAATCGATTCATGAGTTGGGGCTGTTTCACTGCTAGTTTTGCTATCATTGTTCGGAGTTCGGCACACTAGACATCTGCCGTTATTGCTTGACCAGATCGGAGAAAGCTATAGTGAATAACACAATGCTGTGACCACCAAACTTTTTATTACTGGTTACTTTTTAATGGTAATCTTTGCTTTAGGACACTGTTGCATCGTTTGACCTGGGGTCAGCCATTGCATTTTTCGCTTATGGTTATCGTAAAGAATTTTATCACGTCACAATTCGATCCAATATTCCTTCATTTCTGTATCGATTCAACAAGGCAACACAAGTTTCAACACGCGTTTCTTTCTGTAGATCAGTCAAATCATGAGGCACCCATTTTTCATATTTTTTATTTTATTCATCATCAACCCATATACTGTCCCACTGCTGGGCACGGGTCTCCTCTCATATTGAGAGGGATTAGGCTATAGTCCACCACGCTGGCCTAGTGCGGGTTGGCAGACTTCACAAACCGTTGAGAAAAATCTCTAAGGTATGCAGGTTTCCTCACGATGTTTTCCTGCACCGTTTAAGCGAGTGATCATTAAATATTAATACGCACATGAATTCGAAAAGTCAGAGGTGCGTGCCTTGGGTACGAACTCGAGACCTTCGACTTGTCAGTCCAATGGTCATACCACTAGGCTATCACAAAATATTTTTTATTTTATTGATTTGACACAAATGAGTCAATATTTTTGGTAAGGTAACGTTAAACCAAGACGCTAATTCCTGGGTAGTTTGGCTTGGATCGGCTTCCACCATCTCTTTCAATTCATTGTTATTCATCTGTGTGGGCGGTCTTCCACGTGGTTCGTTCTTCAAATCAAAGTTTCCATCACGACAGCGTTTAAACCAAAATGGCACGGTACGTTCATTAGCAGGACTCCCGTCTCCAAACGCAACATTGATATTGCAAGCTGTTTCTGCCGCATTAGTTTAACAGCAAAAACACAAAGAGCTGCTAATTAGTTTATAAGTCCTTCATTTATTGTTATATTTTCTTACAAAATTTAATTCTTACTCACCTTTTGTATCAGTCTCAATATTGATAATAACTAAGGGAAAGAGCGAGACAGCCCCAACACAAGTATTATCAATAACTTACTGGGGATGACTCATTTATAATCCATGTTAATTGTTTTGAGACAAATAAACATTTTTCATTTCATTTCATTTCATTAGTTCCGCGTCGGAACTCGTATTCAAAAATCACTCGAACTTTCGAAGTATCTATCTTTCTTGTCTAAGCCGAATAAAAAAAACAACTGAAATCGATAATCGAATGTTGCACATTTTTTAAAAGAAGAACTTCATAGGTATCATGTGAAAAAGTTTCACTCAAAAATTTCAAACCTTGAAGTTTCTATATCAATTCGAAGTACCTATTAAAATAAAACAGCAATTTCATACTTTAACCCCTATTAAGTTTTTAAAGTTATTTAGAAAAGGAAAAATTCGACCGCGGGCAGGATTCAAACCTGCGTCTTCTGGTTAGGTACACCAGGCGCTATGACCACTAAGCCACCGCGATACCTACCCATCATGTGGAATTTTTCCTTCACATACTGAATTTATGTCTTTATGGTGACATCAGTAACACCTATTGAAATGCAAGTTTTTGCTTTTCAACCGACACAACTTACTTTACAGTTAGTTCAATGTCGAATGATGCCACCTTACCTTCTAACTATCTTTTTATATATTTCTGGCATTTTCCATGCCAGAAGATGCAGGTTCGAATCCTGCCCGCGGTCGAATTTTTCCTTTTCTAAATAACTTTAAAATCTTAGCATGGAAAATGCCAAAAATATACAAAAAGATACCCTATTAAGTTTGTTTGTGAGGCTTGATATCACCTTTACAGTAAATTTTATAATAAATTTATAATGAATGACGACATCTGCAGTCTAGTGGTTCGAGTGTTGGACTGCTGATCATGGGGTTGATTCCCAGAAGACACAACTATTTGTGTGGTTAAAACATAAGTTTGTGTTTGTCTGGGTGTTTCTTATGTATAATAAGATGTATTTAGAAAAAAAGGATATAAGTATTATATCCATTGCCTAGTACCCACAGTACAAGCTCTGCTTAGTTTGGGACTAGACAGTGCTGTGTTGCCATTCACAGCATTTAAAGCAATTTGCACTCAATGACTACCTAGAATATAACTAAACAGTTAGGTATATACTATTATTATCATCATTATTTTATTTATACTCAGACTTCAGTAATATGTTTTATTTTATATAACTGACATAATTGATTTAATTGTGACATTATTCTATTAATTTATCTTGGTTTTTTTATATTATGTATGAGCAATCCTATGCCTATAATAATAATGGCCTCGTTTATCAGTTCAACATGTGTAATATGATTTACACCTGACTGCAAGGTTGTCATGCTCTCATATTATGCCACTACTGCTTGCAGTAGTGTGTAGTGTTGCCTCTATCAACTGGGAATAATGGAATAAGGGGAAAGTAATGGCTGGTGCTGTTTGGAATGACTATATGTATAGGTTTTTTTCAGTATATCCATTACAAACAAATTATAAAAAATCACATCTCCTTTGCATAATAGTAGCTTAGATTAGCTTAGACATTATTTTAAAATTGTTCTTACCTGTGTTCTGCTTGGCGATAGTATTTTTTTGGAAATTTTAGATTTTCTTGACTTAAATCACAATCTGTATTATGACAACCTTGCATTGTGGTATTGTTATCTGTAGTTTTATTTTTATACAGATATAAGCCCAAACTGATATATTTTTGATTTCGATGGAGTTTAATGTTTCTTAACTTGTACATGCAGGGGCTTGGGTACTTCCAGAACTTATGATTTTAAATCTGTAAATAAATTATTTATTTTAGTAAGTAGGATGTCAGTCTTTGATGTTATACATATAATAAGCCTTAAGATTCCTTTTTATTTTTAAATAAATATTAATAATGTTGTTTCAATATTATGTGAGGTTGTGCCATATAAGATAAACAAGCAAGCATTATCAATATTAAAAATTTCTATATAATACCTATAATAAACTGGTAAAGCAGATTTTCCCCAAAATATTTCTGGACTACCAGCAGCAGGTGGTACTTAGTCAAATTTAAATATCAATAAGAATTAAAAAAATAAACTAATGATGAGTTTTACATGAGAATTCCATAACATGGAAGTAAAACACCAGTATTTATTAATATTATGATAGACTTGAATACAATTACATGTGCTACTTGATTACCTAATAACAAAATTTGGACTTGCATATGGCAAAATAAGTACATTTGTTATCATTTCATGCAATATGATATATCAATACAGTTTTTTTGTCAATAATAAGAAACACAAAGTACCTACTTTTCTCCCAATATAAGCATAAAAGTTGACAACAGAAGCCAGGAAAAAAAAATAATATGACATCTAAAACTAAATTATTAGATAACCACCTGATAAAAAAAAACAATGAACGCGAGACCTCATAATTCTCGTTATAGACGGCTGCAATTTGAATTTCCGTACTATTTTATCCTTTAAATAAAAGGATAAAACACAGAATACAGTGGCTCAAATAAATAGGTACCAGTTCTTTTACATACAACCCCGTTGGATAAACTCACCTTTCACTAAACTTAATGTCCAGATTGCTCAATTGAAAATATAAACAGAAGGGTAATCTTATCGTTTTCGGATCTTGCTCTTCATATCAAATTAATCATTTAAAATATTTTGTCCTCAAATTTTGTTACGATTCAATGACAATCGAGTTATTTGACAATTTGACAACAATGGATTGACGTTCATTTGATTTGTCAAATAGGACTGTTGATAAAATATCGATATATAGAAAAATCGATAATATTATTTAGAAATATCGATATTTATTAGTAATATTTTTTTGAAAGATATTTCGATAATTCGATAATGAAATGTAGATATCGAAGGTCGATATTATATAATTTTTTTTTTTTTCTTAAATTATTTAATCTACAATATCATCGTAAACTTAATCTACTGTACTTCATTTACACTATATATGATTTTTCTCTATTCCTAGTTTACTTATTATCTTAAAACGTCATGTAATTTTGTATAAATATACCTCTGTGGTATAAAAATTACTATAATCTATGATATGGAGTATCTACTTTACTTACAGTTATTGTTTAATGTCACCTGTTTTCTCATAATTATATCTACCTCTGTTATGAAAAATTACTGTTTTATTGTAATGTAGCAGTAAAAGCAGTGTTTATTCATATTAATTTATTTAATATCTAGTTACATAGAAATAGTTGTGCCAAAATGTCTTCTTGGACCAATTCTTCCATTGTATGGACGTATTTAAAAAAAGTCGATACAAGAAGTGTTTCCTGCCACTTATGCGGGAAAAATTATAAAAGCAGCGGAAATACAACTAATTTAGCCACCCACTTAAAAAGCATAATCATCATGCAATTTAGGACTGTGCATAAAATATCGATATATCAAAAATCCGATATTTAAAAAAATATCAACAGCCCTATAGTCAAATAAAAACATGTCTGTCATTTTAACCATGAATTATGACCTATAAATATGAACTATGATTATGACCTTTATAGGATTCCGAGCTACATACAAAATTATTATAATACAAAAATATGGTGTATCTCACTACATTAGGGTTTTTTTGGAGTAACACATCTAAGCATAAAAACGAACATGGTGAGATAGCTTCTAGAAATTGTGCCCTTGTCTTGTCTAAGAAGCTACAAACGTTAATCATCAACCCATATACTGTCCCACTGCTGGGCATGTCTCGCAGATTGGGAGGGATTAAGCCGTATTCCACCACGCTGGCCTAGTGCGGGTTTGCTGAATTCACACGCCGTTGAGGAAATCTGTAAGGCATGCACGATGTTTTCCTTCACCGTATAAGCGAGTGATAATTAATTATTAATACGCACATGAATTCGAAAAGTCAGAGGTGTGTGCCTTGGGTTCGAACTCGAGACCTTCGACTTGGCAGTTCAATGGTCATATTATGAGCAGTGATAGCCTTTACCAGTGTTGCCACCTTGCAGAAAAAAATATCTCTAGTTTTTGTCTGAAAACTCCCTAGATTTCAGTATATTTTTAACTATAAAAATCTCTAGAATTCACTAAATAATTCAAAAGAAAATCACAATGTTGGTACAACAAATAATGTAATTGAACAAGTAATTATAGAAAATAAGCATAACATAATAATTTCTAAAAGCTAAAAATCAACATCAAGTGCTTCTACTGGTATTTCTTCATCATCTTGATTTGGAGTCATATAACTTGCAGATGTAGAAGGCTGAGATGGATCATCAGTTTCGTTAAACTTTTTTGACTTAAAAGAGTATTTAGAATTGCTTCCGATAGCTGTAATTACATCAGCCGGGAGCTCGTAACTGTAACAGTTTTTCTTCATAATCTTCAACTGATTTCTTATAAAAAGAATGCTACTGAGAGTGCTTACTGCCATTTTGATTCTTAATTTATTTTTGACAATATTCATAGCACTAAATGCCCTTTCCACTTCAGCGTTTGAGTGAGGAAGTGACAATGCGGATATAGCCAGCTCAGATAATTCCTAAAAGGTATTTATTCCAGCAGCATTCTTATATTTTCTAACTTCAGCCCAGAAATTAATAATGTTATGTGTCGCATACCATTTAACATAATTTATACCATGCCACTGCTGTAACAGTTTGTCTATTGCTTCGTCATCAAATCCGAGTTCCTTAGCAAGATCTGCTATGTTGTTGTCTTTACCCTGGCGAAGAGTATTTTCTACACTCAATAGACACATTTTCTCCAAAATAATGTAGTTGCATGGAAGTCTTTGCTGTATCTCTTTTCCTAATTTAACAGTAAAATCAATACAGCGTTTTCCAGTATGTATTTTCTAAATTCTCCGAAATATCACTAAAAGTCACCAAATATTTTTTTGGTGATTTTTTTTTTAGAATATCACTATCTGACTCCAAAAAATCACTAAATCTAGTGATAAAATCACTAAGGTGGCAACACTGGCCTTTACTGTAGTAGTTTTTAAACAAAGATTTTTTATTATATTTGGCATTAACGCATGCTAAACACGTACTAGTTAACGAACGCAAACGGATGCAGGTTGAAACCCTGCCTGAGATCGTTTGTTTCTTATTATTAAATTTATATCCTTGAATATATAAATACTTTAATATACGTACACCAAGTAACTAACTAATATACTACAGTTACATACACGTACATTTTGTACTATAAGACATACAATGGGTAACCTTATCGCGGTCTGCGTTTACTTCCAGGCAAACTTTGGAAAGACACAAATGCACTGGACCAAACTATTAGCAACGCTTTATTATTAATGGAAACTCATTCCACAAGGGAGAAGTCTGAACCGCATAGAATTTGTCAAAAAAAATGTGGTCATTTTGAGTCTCAGATTATCCGATGACCGTAGAAATCTTGAGTGTCACTTATGAACACGAAGCGTTTCTTGAGGTAAGAAGGTTGAAGGGAGGAACAGTACATTAAAAGGTATGGATAGAATATGAGCATTCTGGCGAAGGCGGATTGGAAGCCACTTGAGTTTTTTCGGAATTCAGAAACATGGTTTAATTACGTAAATCAAAGAACAATAAATAAAAATATTTTATTTGTTATATTAGTTTTCATCTTTTTCTGAGTCGTTACACTCTTGGGAGAGTGATCGTGGTCATCATGTCAGGGTTCGTGGCTCACTTCACAATCCTGCGCCACACCTCTCTGGTTGCTACTACTATATTAGTTTGCACTGTTTGAAAACGCAGCGTAGTACGGTCTTTTGTATAACCTGATGAGCTGTTGACTGTTGTTCGAGCTAACTTCAACCCGGTCGTAAGCTCAGATCAAATAAAAAGTGAAGATGGAACCTTGCGAACAAAGAAGTGAGTACCCTATATATAAAAGTACTCTGTGGTTTCAACCGGCCTCACTTCTTTGTTCGCGAAGTTCGATCTACTTTTTTATTTGATCTGAGGTCGTAAGAAGTTAACTCGTGCCAACTTCAAGCTGGACAAAAAGATTGGCGAGAAGAAAGCGCTTTTTTTTCTTTTTATTACAAGCTTTCACCTGTTCCGTTGTCTGTAATGGATTTTTGCAAGTTAAATTTGACCCACTTTTCGGTTTCCGAGTGAGTTTAAATTTAGCACGAATATGCAAATCGCGTGACAATGCAATATTATGACGACGTGGAGCTGATCTGATGATGGAGCTGGAAGGTGGCAATGAAGGTGTACAATAAATCCCATATTTTTACATAAACGTGTTACATTTTGATACCAAGAACATTAAAAAAGGTGTAACACGCTTTTATGTAAAAATATGGGATAAATTGTACATACCTACTCTCAAACGGCGCAAATATAGTAACCTATCTGGTAGCTATATTTTTGAGCCGTTTGGAGTCGAAACGCTCGGGTCGTGGGGTCCGAGTGCCCGTCTCCTTTTCAAGGAAATATCAAGGAGACTGGTCGACTCTTCACGTGATCAGAGGGCTGGCTTGTTTCTAGCGGAACGCATAAGCATTGCCATTCAACGTGGCAATGCAGCCAGTCTTCTGGGCACGTTGCCGGACGACAGCGATGCCGACGAATACTTTGACGCCTACTAGCGTTTATACTTTTATTTATTTCTATTTTATTTTTTGTTTTGGTATAGGTAAGTATGTATATTTTGTAAATATGTAAATAATTAAGATGTTAAATGTAATAAAAATAATTATGTATTAAAAAAAAAAAAAAAAAAAATTTAATGTTAATAATACCTATAAAATGGTATATTATATATTAAATTATTTTGAACTTTTTAAATCTTTACTCCCCAGTAATAAAGCTTGTTTTCAAAAAAGTTTTTTTTTCTTTATTTTTTATCATACAACGGCAATACTGATCGTGACGTCCGTCACCGCGTTCTAACTTCCAATATCAAACTAGCGATGGGCTGAGTCGACTTTTTGGCAGCTTGTGTAATTCGAGTTGACTCGCATACCAACTCGGGTTGACCCGAGTCGGTCTGCCTTAAGGTCCGTCGCGTCGCCGCCGCCGCTTCGTCCTTCCGAGTCAGTAAATGCTCAACTCGATGCATCGTTCCGCGGGTTGCTAGTTTGCTACGTTCACGGTTCGCCGGGTTGGGTCCGGCGGGCTGCGTGGTACCGAGTCCATGGTAATCAAATAAAATTGAGCCCGTACACAAAGACACAAATCAGACGTTTATTATTATTATAAGAGTTTACAAACATCAAATCAAAAATGAACTACTTATATAGCGCAAAGAATGGTAACATTTTACCTAATAAATAATAAGAAACTAAAATAAATCGTTGGGCTGATTCGGGCTCGCTCGGAGTCGTTCGGGCCTCGCGACTTGCGGACCCGTGGCTCGGGCCGCTCGGGGGTTAGCCGCGGGCGACCAACCCACCGCACCGCTCGCCGCGCGCGCTCTCCGGTTCAACTCGGTTTGCAGATATTTTGACTCGGGCTGACTCGTTTACGGTCTGACCCGAGTTATAGTTACTCGAGTTGCCCATCGCTATACCAAACGTAGGAACTTGGGGAAGAGAATACCTGGCGATAATAATTTTACCATGATAAATGCTAATTACTCTATGGTGCGTGTGCGACTGTGCGGAACTGCGGAGTGTGGAACTGTGGAATATCAGGGATCTAATTAGATCCATTACAACATACATCATTTCATACGATCACTCAATGACAATGAATAATTATTGAACATTGTCAAAAATAGTTTGTGTTTTATTATAAGCCACGGTACTAAGAGATTAATAGGTGCTTCTGTTTGTTTAATAGTGTTGACAACTGTTCTTCTACTTATGTACTGTTAATGTAGTGATCAGTGATGGCATACACAGAAAAAGTGTTGTTAAGTGGAACTGCCTTGTCTTTTTTGTTCTATGAATGTGTAAACTCTGCTAATAGTCAGGTCTTGAATTTATTATATTTAATGCAATAATACCTTAATAATACTTTTCATTTTAATATTAACGTTTGTGTTTTCTTTCAGGAAGGTTTCCTAATCGGCGATGTGACTTCAGAAATAACCAATCATATATCTGATTCTCATAACGATAATGCCCGCTTAGATATTCAAATTGAAATCCGAACGGTGCTTCCACTGCCCTCGGTATCACTTTTTTATTTTCCTACAGGTAGAATAAGGGAAGATGTTCTATCTGATTTGCTTTCTAGCACGGCTAATGAAATTGTTGGTTGGTACAAATACAGGAAGAATACTAGCATTAAACCTACTTTTAGAGATAAACTAATATCAAAAGGATTGCAAAAATACTTTGAGAAGTATCATGGAAAGAAAAATTTTATCACATGTAATTTATCGAACAAAACATCCTCTGCAGGATCAACACACACTTTTATGTACAGGTTTGGAAAAATCAATTGCTTTGATATGTATGAATACATTGAAGATGTAACAGCAAATTTAGGTGAAAAATACACTGGATACAAAAAAACACATAGATCATCTCCACATAGTAGTTTCAAAAAAATTGTGAAGGAGAGTAATGTGCAATGTAATAACACTAGTGATGCAATATTACGTATTCAAGAAGCTGTTAATATCAGACTTGTTAAGGAAGCTAAACTTGCTGCTAAAAATGAGCAAACAATTAAAGAACTGGAAGCAGAAATCAAGCAAATGGCTATGATTTTATCTGACAAGCACTCTTATGATTTACAAGCTACTTACAATAGGTATATTGAAGAAAAATTTATGAACCGGGAAGTTGAAATGACAAAGGCTTGTTTGGAAGCATTAAAAACTCCTTTGAAAGTGGATATACTAAATGCTGCAATTGTTCCCCTAAACAGCAATAATACTGACACTGAGGATTCAGTTGAGTTGATTGATGACAAAGAGACAGACAGTCGAAGTCCACCTTTGGTAACTCCAAGCTCATCAAAGAAAGTTCTCAACTATGCTGCTGCATTGAAAACTAAAAATGAAATGGCGTCTACTAGTGTAAGCCTTCTTTAAATTTATAATCAATAGATGGTCCTAGCTTCAGAGGAGAAAATAATCTACAAATAATAATGTTATTTACGACATTATTCGCTTAATATATAGATTTTTTTATATTTGTTAGGATGAATTTCCAGTTCAGTCAGGCAATTTGTGAAGCTTATAGCTCTGCCTTTTTGTGGGTTATGGAATTGATGAAAGGTGATAATTATGTATGTTAAAAAAATCAGATTCAAAGTAGCTGCAACAGCTCAAAATAATTTTATTTAACACTTAATGGAAAGACTTAATTATTTTTTTGTTTACAGAAAGAAAGAAATCACAATGAAGATTTAATAACATTCGATGTTGGAGAAAATCATGTTAAAAAGACTTTGGTAGTTAGTGAAGATGTTAAGTGTGATAGCTCACCAGAATATTGACATGTGCCTTTAGAGCTAAATAATATCAATAAAGTTACCATATAAGTAAATATTTAACTGTAAATTACTTTTGTTTATTACTAATAATACTTGTAAAAGATTTTCTAAAGATAATTTACAATTTCAATAGGTGTAACCCATACCAATAAAGGCATAACTTTTCTCTTGCGCTACACTATACTGTGTAATGTGCAAAAGAGATGGTACAATATCTGCAGTTGTTTTAAATAATTTATATTCCTCTTAATCATAACCATAATAATTTATATCTGTGTGTTTGTGTAATGCTTGTGTGACATCACCTTAATGCCGGCTACACAAATCATTGTAGACTCATTCAAGGTCTAACAACGTTCAGATCAATTCCCTATAATTTTTTACAGTGCATTTTGGCACCTATTTTCAAAAAATCAAATCTCTATTGGTCTAGGGGTTCGGAGGCTTGTTTGGACACCTCCATGCTCCATGCGCGTTTGCTTGCAGACTTCATACATAGCATACCGATCCAAGCTACACTACCATTTACGTTTTACTGAGGCGCAAACGATTTTATTTAAATACTGCGGAGCAAACGATTTGATCAAAAACGTAAGTTTGACCGACTTTGGGGTTGGCTTTATGGAAACATTTGCGTAGGCTTTGTGGGCTTATTGTACTCTTTTTAGTTTGCAACTGTTGTAGGTATGCACTAGGAAAAAAATGTAGTCAGTTTGGGTACCATGTTATTTAATTAATAGATAAAGGAGCATGGGCTAATCACGTCCCACTCTTCCATATCCCTTATTAAATTGTTGTACATGGGGTTCGGGCACAAGGGTACTCGTATAACAAAGGATTGGTCTAACTAATTAGCGACATATTTTGAGTCGGTATACAGTAGTGTGCCACTACTAGACTCAATATCGGTGTCATCGAAGCCGGTGAACACTGGTAATGCAAATTAATAAGCTAAGCTTTAAGGACGTTAGAAATGCATTCGAGCGCATCAAGCTTAAGCGCTCTGCAGGCCTGGATGGTATACCAGCGTACCTATCTATTTAAAGATTGTGGAATGATACTCTTGACACCATTACTTCGTAAATTGAATGCTTCTTCACTGCGAAGTTCCCAGCTCGGTAGCGGTGTTGTTGCTTCAGCGCCTTTGCGCCAGCACCTCAGCGCCAGTGTGACCTCCGCACTAGTGGAGGTCGGGTGTAGGTACCTCACATGGGGCCACCTGTTCTATTCTGTGGGGCCCACATATATTGCAGTTTTTCGCCAGTGCCATGCAAAACAGACAACAGTATGTATGTTTGTAAATTAAAGTAACACTAAGTCTACCATGTTTTATATAAGAGGAATTGTAAATGCCACACTCAAACCCAAGGGGCTTAAGTGGCATTATATGTAGAATAAAAAATAATTGTAAATAGACGATTTGTGTCTATCAAAGTTAAAAAACTTCACATTCACAAGATACCTACCTTTTAATTTTCTTCTTATGCCCTGCATTTACGGTCTTAGAAAATGATACTTAGAATTATTTTGATCCCAAACACTAAATTAAATCCGTTTTTCGATGTCTATTTTATATTTCAAACAAACTACAACTTTAGTTTCGGTAACTTGTCTTTTTTACGATTTCTGCTAACAATTTCATGATCTTGAAAATTTGAAAAGAATAAGAAATCCAGATAGGTAAAATTTCATCCCCTATTTCAACCCCTTACAGCCCTTATATCGCATTAAAAAGTAGACTATGTCCTTTCTCAGGCGGTTCAGTACTTTAGGCGTGATTGCATAACACACAGACAAACACTTACTTTCGCATTTATAATATTACTAGCTTTTACCCGCGACTTCGTACGCCTAGACTAGTAACACAATTGTTGTCGGATTTTATTCATGGGATAAGAAGTACTCAATGTTAGGGAAATTCCCGCTTTGTTCCGAAAAAAGAAGTATTCAATATGCCAGTGCCAATCACAAACTATTAGTACCAACATTTCATTTAAATCCCGTAAGTAGGTCTCCTACGTAAGTTTTCTGGGAAGTCTCACATAATTTTGGGGTAATTAAATTCTATTTGTTATTCCCGGTCACTTACTATGTGTGTATGAAATTTCATGCAAATCCCGTAAGTAATTCTCCTATATCCGTTTTTCGGGATTTCCGGGATATTCCGACATTTTTCCGGGATAAAAAGTAGCCTATACTTTATTCCCGGTCACATACTATGTATACCAAATTTCATGACAATCGGTTCAGGCGTTTTAGCGTGATTGAGTAACAAATAAACAAATAAACATCCAAACATTCACATTTAAAATATTAGTATGACAGTATGTAGGTAGTATATATGTAATAAGTAGGTAAGGATTTGTAGGGATTTAATGGTCCCCAGTAGGCGGCACGCTTGTAACGAAGCGTGCCTTGGAAACAGTATGCGAGAAAAGGCCTTATCGACGGGGTCCAGCAACTGATAGACCACAGCCTGTCATGGTCGTGGCTAATTTCGCGGATCCCATGGCCATGACAATAGGGCAGGTGAAGGCAAGTGCAGTTTTTAGTCGGTTTGAGTCCGACATTCCTTGCCACCTCCCCGGGTGGCGGAGGATCCATGAGGATTTTCCGTACTATAAAAAAAAGGGATTTAATGGTAGGTATATAAAGAAAAATAGTGAAAGTTCTCAGTATTTGTTTTATTTAAAAGAAGTCTTATTGCGACACAACAAACTACACTTCGGTACAGTGTTGTGTCCCGTCGCAATAGCGCTGATAAAATTGGAACTGTAAAGCTTATCATGTTGTATGTAGGCCATAGGTACACAAAGGTAAATCAGCAATTCCAGTAGTATGACACAGTTAAAAAATGCAATGTATCTTAATTGATTTACTAAATACTTGTCGTTATGCAGATTATTTACAGTAAATCTGCCGCGCCAGTGGGGATGTCTCCTGCTAATTCGTGAACTGAGTGCACAAGGCGACGTGCCTGCTGTACTGCCGTGGATGCTGGTAAGAGGCCGAGGTGAATGCAGATCAATTCCTTGACGGCCACGCCACGGGAATCACCTGGGAACGCCAACTCGAGTAGTTGCCTGTAAAATACTATAGATTTAGTGAGGCCAAAATATGATCTAGGTACTTCACGTGAAAACAAAGAAAAATAACACCCGAATACCTTTAGAAGCCCACATTAGGTAGGTATAAAGATACTTTTAGTGTCAGAAATAATCTAAATTTGTAAATTAAACTATCTTCTTCTTTTCGAATCAATGGTAAATCCTTTTATTTCTATTTATATACCTAGAACCTAGACCAGTACTTATATAGATAGTTTGTTACCAAGTCATCATCATCATCCTGCCCTTGTCCCAATTTATTTGTGGTCGGCGCAGTATGTCCTTTTCTTCCATTCATCTCTGTCAGCCGTCACATCATCAGTCATTATCTTTTCTATCATGTCTTTAAGACACTCCATCCTCTTTTCTTTGGCCTTCCTCTACCCCTCCATGCCTCCACATTTATATTCATCACTCTTACCAAGTGAATGTAATGAAAACTTGTTTTTTTTTTTCGAGATTGAGCAATATATCGAGAAAACACTAGTCACTAGGGATATTATATGTGATGATTCTCTATGTGATCAAATCAGAAATGATGAGATCCGTAGAAGAACGAAAGTTGCCGACATAGCTGAAAGACTTAGCAAGCTTAAGTGGCAATGGGCGGGGCACATCGTAGAACTGATGGCCGCTGGGGCAAAAAGGGTTCTCGAGTGGAGACCACGCACCGACGACGACGTGGTAAAGGTTGCTGGAAGTCGTTGAATGCAGGCGGCTTATAACCGGTCCTTGTGGAACTCTATCGGGGAGGCCTTTGTTCAGCAGTGGACTTCCTGTGGCTGATAAATGATGATGATGATGAGGGATATTAATCTTTTTTAGCTGATTAGCATTAGAATAAGGTGTAAATTGCGGGCTTTTTAATGGCATTAGATGCGGATCCAGCCTTCTAAAAAGATTGTGGTCGATATATTGCATTTCACAAAGGAGATTATTATAAAATGCATGACGGCCAAACACTGATACAGTGAATAGGTCTGCGCGGGTAAAGGCCGCGAGGTGACCACTTGTAAATTAATAATATTGTAAAATTTTAGTCTGTTTGGTCATAAGAATTTCCTATATCATTCACGGTACTTGTATGTAAAATAAAATCACTATGACGTTGGATATTGTTAAATCGAACATCATAATGATATGTTTTGAATCATCATAATGATTCGCAGGTCATCCTATCGACCATCGACCTCAATTCGGATCGAGCATACCCACCGGGCCCACAACGGTGGATCCGCGCTTGAATGGCATGCGGTCTAAACATGATATGTGTCGCCCATTTGTGCAGACTGCGTCGCGCCACGGACGATCGACGGCAATTCAAGAAGTAGGTACACTTCCGACTTCGAGCTCTAGAGGACGATACCTACCGGTCCAATTTCATATCGTTCTGATCGAGTGCACACAGAAGTAGCATTACCTATAAAATGTGCCGAGTATGTCCCCGGGCGCCGGCAGCGCGCGCACGGCGGCGGGGTGCGGCAGCACGGCGGGGCGCACGGCGGCGCCGCGCCTCTCCCACCACACGAGCGCGCACACGTGCAGCGCGCCGCGCCGCCATGTGGCAGCACAGTAACCCTCGCGCACCACCGCAAAGCTGCGCGACACGCTGCGCAACACCTGACAACGAGCGCTTAGTTTAGTTACATAACATACTATCACGCCTGTATTGCCCGAAAGATTAGGAGGTGTACCTTCGCCGATAAGCTACTACTGAGATACTACTACTCACGTCGATATTATTAGACGTCGAATAAAGGTCGAAGATGTAGATTTGCGAGATGCGAATTATATACGGATTGCGAGACGTAGAGATGTCCAGGGCGCTCATCCGTCGGGTCGTCGTAGGTTCAGATCACGTGATGCTTTTTAACAACTTTTTAACACCCTCTTAGTGATGCGTGGTAAGGTTTCAAAAAAAACCCTTGGTACTCAAAATCACGTGGAAGAAGAAGCTGGATGTACTTATTATACAAAATTTTAACTTAATCGGTTTAGTAGATTCGGAAAACATTGTATCAGACGGACAGACAGACACACGTGTATCCTATAAGGTTCTGTTTTTTTTTTTTCATTCGGATGTACGGAAACTGTAGTAGGGCTATGCTCTTGCGTCTTTTCTGCAATCTACTATACCCGCTAAATTGGCCTAAATAACCGCCTATACCATCAGGCATGCTTGTTTGTCATGTTATCTCAATATAAAAAAGGTACTTCCGCGTTTAATTCTTCAATATTTATTTTTTGTCGGATTGCTGATCACGAGGTCGTAAGTTCGATTCCCATTTCAGGACACAGATATGTGATTTAATTTTGTGTGTTTGTATGGGTGTTTCTTAGATATTATAAGTATGTATCTACAAAATCAGTATATAAGTATTATTATATCATACACTGTCTATTACCTACTCACACTACCAGCACTGCCAAGTTTGGAACTAGATGGTGCTGTGTAAACTGACTCAAATTTTTGATAAAATAAATAAATGATTATTTATTTTATCAAAAATACTTATTGGGGGTCGATTACGTACAAGCAGAAACTTGATTCAATATAAATATAGTCCAATCCATTGAAAGTTACCGTATCTGGTGCCAGCATGTCAGCGCAATCTGCCATATCGGGAGCCAGGAATCTTCCAATAGTGCGGTCCACGTAGATGAAATGGATGAGGCCGGGGAACTCCTCCACATATTTGTGCAGCGTTAGGGAACAACTCGCATCTGTCTCACCCGTGCTCTTGCAGACATTCCACATTAAGCGAAATAATCGATTTGTAAAGTGAAAGTTTCATTGTTTTGTGACGTATAAATGAAACCATATTTATCATTTAAATTGTCTTAAATTAAAGAATATTCCTTGTTCGGCAACATAATATAAAAATATCAGATCTGTGTCACAAAACAATTCATGGAACAATTTAATGAAGCTGATGCGGTATAAGCGAAAAACATTTAGCGAATCGTATAAGTATACAAAGGTGTAAAAAAACAAATGCAATCGAAGCCAAACATCCCTATCATCGACATAGTCTTGCATTTTATAATAAGCTTTCTTAATATGGATGCGTTTAACATGTGCCTTAAACTTCCCATCGGTAATGTCTAACACAGATTTGGGCAGCTTGCTTTAGAATCGTACCCATAAATTTCCTAAAAAAAATCTTGTTTTAGACCACCTTTATTTTGGTATTACTAATTTATTATTTGTAACACTAATAGTAGAACTAAAAAATAGTAGAAACCACAACATGATGTTAAACAAATTGTGTATTTTTTATACGAAAATAGGTAAGTACTGGATTCAACATGAGTCAATTTCATATTGTTGACAAACCTAGATATCAATCAAGGGTAGGTAATTTATAAAAAATCTAGTGGCTTACATTATCAATATTTTGAAGTACCCTCGAACATTTCAAAATATAGCTCCTACATACTATATTTGTCATTTTTTGCGCTAAATATTGTATTTCTTAGTAACGATACTTACATTAGATATCATTTATACGACATCTACGAGACAATAATAGTATAAGAACGAGTGATAACTATCAGTACGAGTCAGTAAGTGTCACATATATTCACATTAAACACAATCGAGCGGGCTGTCAGGCACACACTAATAAAATAGTATTGTGGTTCTAGAATAAAAAAATCTATAAAGCTTTTGTTGTTAATTGTTTCCGTCAGTTTTACAAAAGGAACGCCACGATAGCGGCGGTATGGCCCGTCATGGAGGAGTGGCTAGAAGGGCACTACATCGCCTTCAGTTTCGGCCTGACGCAGGTACTTTTTCAGGACACAGCTGTGTTGGGACGAATACGCCGGGAGCCAAGGCCCTGTTATCACCCTACTTGTTTACAAATAAAGCATTCTGCTATAAATGTACCTTGGTGCCAGCGCAGAGCCAACGCAATTTTAGAGATCCACACTTTATGTTGGTCAATTTGGTGCCAACGAGTGCAGCCGGCTTTAAATGCAGCAGATTCAATTTATAAAATAATTGTTTTTATCGGTAAATTCTGTTTTATTACGCTTTACAGCTATAATAGATTTTTAGGACTGATATCTTCCCATCTATAACGGTTAAGATGATAGCCATAGAGATCCCGCTAAAAAAGCTCACATATATACGCGCTACATAACAAATAAATATAAATAAAAAGGATATGATCCAAGGCTGAAGTATCTTTTGGCCTTCACACAGAGGAACTCAACATAAGGTGCCAATATTCCTATCAAGTCTTTCAAAGGCGGTCCCATTTTAAGACTCGGGATGTCTGGTCTTAACTGTTCTATAATGGTTTCTAGTGCTGTGTGCATTGCTGTGGCAGTTGTTTCTGGAGTCAACGGGGTTGTCGTCGTGCACGACTTTCGTAACTCTAGCATGCGACTTGTTAGGCGTGCACATAGATTGGAATTTGATTTATTTTTACGCAGCGCATCTGTAGTCTGAAATATAAAATTACCATTCGTCAAATATTAGCGAAGCATACACAGAAACATTTACAGTGAGTCTCTTAAATATCATCATGATCATTCTCAGCTTTGATTATCCCACAGCTTCCTTTATTTTATGCCTTAAGTTCAAGTCATAATCATATTATGACCTACCTTTTTTAAAGCCGTTTCTAAAGAATCCAATGTGTTGGGCAACAACTCTAAATTTCTTTGTAACAACAGTCTTCTTAAATTAGAGAGTATTTGGTTTGACATATATGCCGAGACGCCAACTTCCCTGAAATATTGATAATACACAGAGAAAACACTGTAATGGAAATCTAGAAATTATACACTTATAAAGGTGGAAAACCAAACTGACTGGATGTGACTGAATTTATGTTTCAAAAATTAAGTATTAGTCAAAGATAATTCACATACACATTTTGTTATCCCACATCTTGCCATATACATAGTATGGGGCGAGACAATTGCTAATAAATGGATACAAATACAAGCTCTAGGCTGTAACTGAGAATTTCCTAACAGGAAAACCCAATAACACTTTGCCTAAACTTGGATTCGAGCCCATGACGTCACCCCGTCGTAGAACAGCCACCCTTGCAACCACTAGGCCAGTAAGGTAATGTTGTCATTTATTGTGAGTTTAATATGATAAGTTTTTTAAATCACCTCAAATCCATATCAGCAACAACAGCGAAAGTAATCCTGGGTGCCACTTCAGCGAGATGTATTGAATGCGGTGCGCAAGGATTGCCTGTAGGTCCCGCACATAAATTAACTATAGCACTATTCTCCGCCGACAACCCTGTATACATTAGAATAAATTATTATTTATTTGCTGATTTTGCCTTTGAAGTGAGTAGAGTACGCAATACAATAATTTCAGAAATTTTGCCCATTTGTCTATCCTTGCCTTTAGTGAATTATTTTTTTGTGTTCTTAGAAAAATCTACAGAAAGTTAAGAATACGCGTAAAACGTAGATTAACGGTTACCACGCTTGGGGTAAAGGGATCCAACGAAGCTAAGTTTTTTAAAAGACTCGTTGAAGCAAAGGATGCAAGACAAGGATGTGAGCTAGGGATGTGCGAGGTGTCATTTAAAAATATGAAATGAATACAGATCAGCAACCTGTATTATCTCTATGCAATTTAGCGCATTTAAAAACCTTATGTCTATGCAACATGTTGCATATAACTTGAAAACCTTATACACCGGTTTTATTGCAGGTATCTTCATAAAAATAGAATAGAAATGTTGTTCGTTTTGGCTATTTTTACAAATATATTCCTTATAGTCCAAATAAGGTTTTTGGGCATACAAAACATAAAAAGGTTACTCGGAAAATAGGAAAATTAGAGAAGAACTGAAAGTACTTTTTATATCAGATTTTATAAGAAATTTGGACACAACAATGTGTGTCATTTCAGCTAGTAACGTCAAATGGCACCCTATTTGACGGTTAGCTGTTGAGTTTTTAGGAAAAATATAAGTCCCTTATTCCAACAATCTATAATAATTAAAGTTGAAAATCTCTTTCAAAAGTTTGTCTCGATTCACCCCTGCATCCATATTCACCCTATTTGACTGTACTCAAATAATTATGTCTTGTAAGTACCTATACACGTTTTTCACAAACGCTAGTTGGGAAATTAACATGTTATCTGAAAAGCTAGTTATCAGAAGCAGCTTTAACGCAATTCCTAAAGGATCATCATAAGTTGACTTTCAACTAAAGGATAAACATAAATCTGAATACTCACACGGCAATCGGATAATTTCTTGATCCTGTTGATTAATGTCGTCATTGCTAAGTTCCTTCCAATACTCTTGGGCAGCAATGCATTGTATACTCAATAAAATCAAATCCGGAGGAGACAAGTCTTCACTTCCACGGCTAATGAACAAAAATAACTATGTCAGAAAATTACCTAATAGAATTACATTCAGTTCAGAGCATATCATCAACGTCTAACTTGAACAATCTTCTACATATACCTATATATAAATAGAAATCAATTGCTGTTCGTTAGTCTCGTTAAAACTCAAAAACGGGTGGACCGATTTCGATTAAACCGATTGTGAGTGGGTCCCCTGACGATTTCGATACAAAATTGGACCCGGTAGGTGGCGCTGCAATCGGGTTGCAGGACAACGTTTGCCAGGCCCGACAGTATAGGTAATATATTTTAATGAAATCACCAAATTTGAGTACCGAAAAATCACCAAATGTTTTTGTTCACATTATTACGGCGTTGCGATTAACACGGACAAGGTATTTTGAGATCTTATACCGGATTCCTATTTCCAAAAAGCTACTGAAATGTTTGTAAAAGGAGCACAACCATTGTTTTTAGTACCTATATGAACATATGTATACAATATCTCCAGTCAACAATCAGAAATTATATAAAAAATATTGTATATTAAAATGGCAACCACTCCCCTACATACTGGTCTTCTTGTTAGATTTTGAATTTAGTAAAATTATAATACCTACTTACTTATAATTTAGAATGCGAAGGTGGAAATAGTTTCCATGATTGTAGACATAATATATTTCACCGGCGAATAATTGTATTGTATCGTAAGTTTGTAATACTGATTTGTTAAATTGGGTCCCATAATAGATAAGTTTTCAGTGTAAGTTCTTATAGAATACCAGTTGAATTGTAATAGGTACTGAGCACTGATTTGTCCATAGATTTACAGCTATATTGGTTCACAATCTTTACAATATTTCGTCAATTTACAATTTCGCTCAATTATTTACAAAGAAATGGTGCTTACAATTAGTTATATGGTACATACATACCACATAACTATTACATAGGTACATGTAGTCTTATTTGAACTGTCGTCGTGTATGTACTTAACGTAACTTGAGACCCGATCGTCTCCTCGACTTATTATTATGTAAAATAAATATGCACCTTGAATAAAGCGCCAGCAACTTGTCCCCAACAAATAACATGAGATGACAGTGTTGGTATGGCAGTTTGACATCCTTTGAAGCATTTTTAAGGGCATTTAGTGCTGCCATAGTTGCACCACTTTCACCAATCACACCATTGGCACCAGGTATAGTGTCACCTTTCGTGCGACTGTCCAGGAGAACGGAGAGCCAGTCTTGATATATGGAAGAATGGAGACTGTAAATGCATAGAAGAATTTAATGTTTCTAACATAACATAATAGAGCATGAAGTAACCCATGCAGAGATACAATTATTTGATGAGATCAAGATATTTTCGAAATACCTTCATGAAATATTTTTGAAAGAAATTTCACTAACGGAGTTAATGTGATAAAATTTTGATGATTTTAATAGAGTATATTGATTGAGGTAGTTAAGGAGAACCATCTCTGTGTATAATATAGTGTCTGTCAAAAGGCATCTAATTAGGGTAGAGCTATCCATTTTTTCATACCCTCTACACGACCTCCGTTCTGGTAGGCTCTGGAACTTTCGCCCCAAAGGGGTTCTGGCCTGCGGGTTTGGCTCAGCAAGCCCGCACTGGAGCCGCCACTGTAGGTTGCATGTGGGAGGCACCGCAACAGAGGCGGTTCGCGGTGTTGTATGGGCGACACTGCTGCTGAAAGTACCTATATGGGCCGCGGCGGGAGAGGATGCCGGTAACTCCAATTATTTGATGTTGATCTTCGTAAAGTTTATTCAGGAATTGAATAAAAAATGAAAGCACTGAATAAACTTAAATAGTCAAACACCATGATTGATTGACTAAAAAAGAAGGTTGTTAGGTGGATGCCGGGTGTCGCTCAGGATACAGAAGTCTGACGACTATAATCGGCCCCTGTGCCTAGCGTTTGTGGACTATGCGAAGGTCTTTGACTCTGTGGAGACCAGGGCCGTTCTGGAATCCTTATAGCGATAGCAAGTGGACTATCGTTATAACGAAGTGCTGAGATCTCTTTATGAATGTCCAAGTACAGGACCAACAGTTTAAACCTATGCAATTGCGCAGAGAAATGAGATAGGGAGATGTCATATCTCCGAAACTGTTCTCGAGCGCATTGGAAGATTTTTTTAAGACATTGGAAAGGTAACGGCATAAACAAACGGCGATCACAAAGCGTAAGTCTCAATATGAATTTGGATAAAACCAAAGTTATGTTCCATGCCCACATTGATCTGAAACCTATTGCTGTAAAAGGTCATCTTCTTAAAGTTGTTTCAGAAAACACTCACCTCTGGCAGATTTTGCAGTTGGGTAAAAACAACTTTGAGTAGGAGGCCAAGAGGAGGATCCACTTAGGCTGTGCATTTGGAAAACTACGTTAAGTCTTCTCATCAATCATACCGCAAATTTTGAAAACAAAAGTTTTCAATCAGTGCGTCCTACCTGTGATGACCTAAGCGTTGAGAAGTGGACACTCACAGTGCAGTTAGTCCACCAAAAATAAAGTCGCGCAGCGTGATAAGGAGCGTGCTATGCTTGGAGTTTCTGGAGTTGAAGGATAAAATCTGCAACAAGGTTATCCAACAGAGAACCAAAGTAACCGACAGGACAGCACACCAGATTGGCAGTTGCAAGCTGCAGTAGCAGTGAGCTGGCCATATCTGCAGAAAAACGAACCACCCCTTGGGTAGACGTGTTCTCAAGTGGAGACTGCAAACATAGTGTAGGACACCCTCCCTCCAGAAAGATGGAGTAATATTTTGCGAAAGGCTGCTGGTAGAAGCTAGATGCGAAAAGTCGAGAATAGGGTGAAAGGGGAGGCCTACGTCCAGCAGCGTCCAACCTAGTGGACTAATATAGGCTGATGATTATGATGCTTTTTTTATTAATTCATGCAATTGGCAACTCTTTATAATAGTATCACTTATTTAGTATTTTCATAGGTTAAGAGACTGCAAGTTGCAATATTAACATGATTAACAACATCCCTGTTTTAACAGTAACATTATACTGAGTAGGCATGTAAAAATGTCTCATCATTGTCTGGAACATTTGGATTTGGAACAGTAAACTGTTCTGAAGAGTTACCCCCAGTTAATACTGGCATGAGAATAGTGTGTTTAGATTGTTCTACTAATCTTATTGAATACATATTGCAATTAAATAAAATGATGTAAGGGATGGACTTACAGATTAATGTTCTGACCACATATGTGCTGTACAAATGTCTTGAAATCTAAGAGTTCTCTGTGGGAATCATCCACATAGTCTTCACTGATTATCATGAAAACATGATCCAGCCACTGTGAAAAATTGACAGGTGATTATATTAATTACAGCAATGTGGATGCAGTTTCTATGGATTAATCCAAATACTGTTTAGACCAACATTCTAAAAACATATTATTAGCATTACCTCATCAAAAACTATTGTTGTCTTATCCTTACACTGTATGGAAGAGTATGTATTACCAAATTGTGCAGCCATAACACGTTGGGATGTAATTATAGGAGCCAGAAGTTGTGATACTCTGTTGTTCTCTGTCACATCAGTTTGAATCTCCTAATAGAAAAGAAAAGAAATTTAGGTATGCTTTCAAATGTAGGTATAGATAGCTACATACATGCCTCCAGCTGACGAACACAGTGGGAGAGTTCTACCGTCTCAATGATACTTACTACACCTCAACTTAAATTACATGAACTATATCTCTATCACAGGGCAATTACGTTGTATGTTTACAAAATCAGTGAAGGATCTGAGTGTGCTATTGTTACTTCATTATGGTAATTTTTTACTAACTAAACATAAAGGAGCCCAGAACAATACTTTCCGTTTAGATTGGGTTTACGGTCCGCAGTATACTCACTTGAACATTAAACGTCTTCAAACGGTCGATGAAAGCTGAATCCCATTTTCCATACACTAAATCATTAACACTATCAAATATCAAAGCAGCCTTCATTTTTTTTGCTAATGCTATCAAGAACTTAAGTTAGAAATTACAACTAAATGTCGCTTGATCACTTTAATATTATTTTATTTGGGCCTGCCGCGTCACTCCACTCAATTTGAGACTGGCCTAATGCGGAGCGATAGTATTTATTACTTATCCATAAGCTTAATATCTATGTATCACACAGATGTAACATACTGACTATTATTAATATACATTATATATGACAGTAACATCAAATATCGAAATATCAATAAAATAATTTTAAACGTAAATATTTTGAAGTATTGATTTAGAAATTTGACATTTCATTAGTGTTGCATGTTTTTCCAATTTCCATTTAATAAAGTGAGGTCATTCACCGTCATTCTGAGTATTCTGACTAGAATAAAAACGAAAATACCTCGAGTAAACATTTATGATTAAATCATAATTATATGTTAACTCTCATGAGTTATAGATACGAACAATACTAAATATTTAGTAATAAAATAGTTTTCGCCCGGATTCAAAAAAGAAACTCGATTATGGCGAACTTTGAAAATGTAACTAAACAAAAACCAATGCATGAGTTTTTTTTATTATTCTTATCTGCTTGCTTACACTTTAATACACATTTTAATCAACCATAAAATAACAAATAACTTCTATAATTTAAGTTTTTAAATCAGAGCTACTAATAATTGTTACCTACTATTTTGATAATTTCGACCAAATTTTTTGATGAAACTGACTTACAATTATATTGTCAGGCAAGGGTCGAAGGGATAACGGAGGCAATCCAGAAGCTGAATAGGGACTTGGTAGCCTTAAGGAACTGGTCGCATAGATTAGGAGTGGCTGTAAATCCTGCTAAGTGCCAAGCAATAGTTGTTGGAAGCCACCGTACTATTAGCAAATTATAAGGGACACTTTTGCCGGCGGTTGTATTTGACGGCACGACAATTCAGTATAGCTCGGAGGTTAAAAACCTAGGCTTGTACCTTGATAGTAACTTGAATTGGCGGACTCAGATCACCAATGTTAGCCAAAAAGTCACGAGTACGTTGCGGTCTTTCTATCGCCTAAGAAATTTACTCCCATCACATACGAAAGCAATGCTAGTACAGGCTCTAATTTTACCTATGATTGATTATGGTGATGTGTGCTATTATGACTTGAATGCAGATCTGCTCAATAAACTTGACCGTCTTCTGAATAACTGCATTCGATTCGTTTTTAACTTACGTAAGTATGACCATGTGTCAGAGTATAGAGCACTCTTAAAATGGTTGCCCATCCGACAGCGCAGAGTGCAAAGGGCATTGACTACCTTGTTCTCCTTATTGGACTCTCCCACTTCCCCTACTTACCTTACTACTCAATTTCAATATAATTATATGTTCAAGCCACAACCGAAATCTTCGGTCTTCATATAATCGTCTTCTGCGATGTCCTTCCCATCATACTGACTTTATGCAATCCTCTTTCTTCGTACAATCCATAATTCTATCGTTGCAAAACCTTGCAGTAAATAATAACACTATAATAATAGTAATAATAGCCCTGACCACCGGTAGCTTGGACCCTGCTCCCGATGCCGGTGGGTTTCAATTTTTTATATTTTTAAATGTTTTTTTGTTTATACCTAAGATGAAATATTTAAAAATAAAAAAATGAAGAATAAATAAAGGGAATAATAAATGTATATAATAACTTTTGTCTAAAATAAAATACATACATTAGCAGTAGTGGGTTAGTAGTAGAAATTTAAAAGCTGTAAGGCTTATCTATAACTGTCTATATTCTAAAATATATTAATTAGCGGTACAAGAAAAAAGAAACCTACTCAAATAAAACTATATTAAATTAATCAATAATTGTGTCGTAAGTGCAAAAAGAGATTTGATTACTATTAATATACACCTTTAAAATATTATGTGCCTAGTATAATCTGCTTTGGTTAGTAAATAGTGTAGATAAAAAATACATTTCTGATCTTAGTAAATTTGACGATTATTTTTTATAATCGATTACGTAATCGATTTCATAAATCACTATCGATTATTGTCGATTACACAAATAATTATTTAACAATTATTGATAATCGATTATCAACATCACTAGCTAGAACAGGGACTTGAAAACGAAATTTATTTCGTTGCGTTCCACGAAATGTTACCATAAAACGTTCCAAAATTTATAACGTTACTGGAACTTTATGCAATGTATAACGTTATAAAATTATAACGTTATACAATAACATTTTAGCAGAACAATATTTTCCATAACGTTACTGACTTAGTAACGATACGAGATACAGTCGTGGTCAACTAATTAGGGACATTCAAGATAGTGAAGGGCTATAACCGATTATGTACATATAAATATAAAACCCTATTGATTTCTCAGCACATATTATTTGCATAATGTGGTCCGATTATTATGCTATAAATGGCTGTAAATAAAAGATTAAATAAATAGAAAAAGTATTTAATATCAAAGATTAAACATGTATTAAATATTAAGGTACAATTCTGTAGTGGACATTTAATTAAGGACAGTAAAGTATAATGAAAAATACAGTTAAACAAAACTTATAATCTGCAGTGTTATAATATCTTTAACAACTCCATTTTATTACGTGTAAAATCAGTACCCAGTAGCAAAACCTTTTAGCTAGTAATTACCGCTTGACACCGATGTGGCATAGACATTATCAGTTTCTGACATGTTTCGACAGGAATGTTTGCCCATGCCTCACAAAAAGCTTCATGAAGTTCATCCAAATTTGTATTACGATAAGTGGCAACTTTTTTCTTGATTTCGTGCCAAAGGTGCTCAATTGGGTTGAGGTCCGGGCTATTTGCTGGCCAATCTAGCACCGATACAGATTGACTGTTAAGAAACGACTTGACTGAATGGGCGGTATGTTTCGGGTCGTTATCCTGCTGAAACGTCCATATAATAGGGAGATGCTCCTCAGCATAGGGAAGCTTAGTTTCTTCCAATATTGCCTTGTATTGATGTTGGTCTAAGTTACCCTGAACTTTCCTCACAGGTCCCACTCCACGTCCAGAAAATGAACCCCACATTTTAATGTTTCCACCGCCATGTTTCACCTGTTTTTTTGTGAATCTTGGATTCATTTCCGCTTTTACAGGACGCCGTACATATTGCCTTCCATCTGAAGAAATAAAATTAACCTTGGTCTCGTCACAGAAAAGTACATGTTGCCATTGGGCGTAGGTCCAATGTCCATATTTATGTGCAAACGCCAAACGAGCATTTCTATGTTCTTTCTTCAACAACGGTACTTTGCGAGCCACTCTTCCGAACAACCCTGCTTCTACCAAACGTCGTCGAACGGTCCTCGCAGATACACCGGCTCTTTCGTTTGCCCCAAACACTTCGTGTTTAATTAAAATAGAGCCTAGAAACGGATCTTTCTTAGCTAACCTGGTTATCATTCTATCTTCTTGCGGAGTCGTTTTTCTCGATCTTTTTGTTCTGGACACATTTAAAGCTGTGTTATAGCGCTTGAAATGTTGCACTGCATTGCATACCATAGTTTTTGAACAATTTAAATGTTGTGCTATCCTTCGGTATGACCAACCACGCTCGACAAACTTCATGATAATTTTTCGTAGTGTTGGATCGCAACTTTTATTTTTGCCCATTTTTCTTCAAAATAATTCTCAAAACTTAAAATAAAAAATCTGGATCGCCGCCAAAACGACCACGAAAAAAAAAGAAAAGAAACAAAAAAGTATTAAAATTCCAATTTTGAAATTAGATCGCAATACCTCAGTGTCCCTAATTAAATGGCCAGCCAGCATTCTTTGAACAAATAGCACTATGATAATCTATCAGCTATACTGTAAAGAGGTTTAATGTTTAAGAAGTTGTTATTGTTTGTATAATTGCGCACATATATGACTAATTACACTTACATGTAAAAGATATGGAATATTGTTATGACTCGTTGGAAAATAAAAAAATAATTCACAATTTGGCTTAACTAGAGATTGTCCCTAATTAGTTGACCACGACTGTATATCGTTCTGTTACGTAACAGTTCCATCTGCGTTATAGTATAACGTTAGTCTTTCACCTCTGCACACCGTGCTGCAGGGTTGCCAGATTTACGATTTTAATCGTACTCATACATTTTTTCACTAAAGATCACTTTCGCGGTCAACGCCTTATACCTGCAAACGCGATGCACTTAAAACCTTCACGGTTGACCAGTTTTCACCTTTATCTCTATATGTATAGAGTCGAATATTAATCAACGGCCAACGATCTTCCAAATAAATTACGGGTTTGATCTAAAGTAAACTAGAAAAGATCGGAGAAGATGTAAATACGAAGAAATTATGTTAGGATGCCATTCTGCACGCGGGAGTCGGGACCGCGGCGAGGTGTGACCTTGCCGGCCTAGCGATAAAGCTGGCAACGTTGTATAACAAAATAAGTAATGTTACGTTTTGAGTTATAGTTATAACGTTATTATATATATAACGTTCCGTTACTAATTTCGTTCCGTTATGTCATAAAGTTATAACAAAATAAAGAATTTCGTTACGTTCCTAGTGGAACGTTACCAATTAACGTTACGAGAACAGTACATATCGTTATTTTCTTTAACGTTTCAAGTTCCTGCTGCTGTGCTGAACTGCTGACATACTGACTTACTGACATCTGATCTGACATTTGTTCTCACGCCTGACTGATGAATTCTTAGTAAAATTGAAATTGTTTTTAAAAAATTACAACTTCCAAGTTCGACGGCGGATCGGGGTGACTGCTCCGCCGTCCTAACTGGATATTGGCAGGATAGTCTATATAAAATAGATTCAATTGCCAAGAAAAAAATAACTACACGTGCGCTGCAGGCTGCTACTACCACTACGAAGATTTTCCTTAACAACATTTTTTTACCACAACAATGGGGAGTAAAAAACAAGCTATAGTAAGTATATGTCTGTAATGTAAGTTGGATAAGTATGTTCTTTCTTTAGGCTAATGATGTTCTTTAGAATGAAGGAGGCTCAAGGCCACCCAATGATCGGTATTCACAACGAACATTAAATCAAGATCTCTGAAGGCTTTTATGAAGATAAAGATCAACTTGTTACACCCAGAGAACACTTAAAATTTATTTCATTCAACATATTTAATTTTATCATATGTTGCAAGGTTCAAAAAGAACAAAAATCATTTATTTATTGTCAATCATTAGTTTGAAGAATAAAATACATTTTTGCCTAGAAGAATACATTTTTTTTTCATTATTGTACTTATTAGAATCTATCATTGTCCTATATTAGTCTTTTTGTGGCTTCCAATAATCACATTGAAACAGCCCATGTCTGTTGTAGGGGGGGGGGGGACGAGGTTCATACAAAATCCCCATGCTCCTTTAACTTTCAATACCTTTTATATAGTTAAGAACAGGTGAAGCTAATAAAAGTATGTTATAAATAGTGAGAATCAGGGCAGTGTGACTAAGAAAGAATTTATATAGCAAAAAATAAATTAATTAATTTTTATTAAAGATAGCATTATTAGTGAATAAAAAAAAAAACAAATAATTCTATCTGATATGTAGGTCAGTAGAGTTTGAACCTCCATCCTTCCAGTACACCGGAACAGCCTTATGAATAGAATGTGGATTTCAAACTTTGAACCTTATTATCTTTGACTTTTTATTATCTTGGATGATGACATTCCTGACATTATCAAATTGATTTCAGAACAAACTGAAGTCCTTGTGTTCTTTAACATTTGGGGGATCAGTGGCATATCAGTTTATTTACTACAAAAAAGATTTCAATGGTTATTATACCAATGTATTACAACCACTAAGTCAATATCTTAGCCCTGAGTGGGCACACAACCTTGGAGTAGCAGCTATAAAATATGGTTTCTTCCCTGCTGAAAAAGCTGATGATCCACATGTACTGGTTAGTCTAAAAAAGGTATGAACATTTTAAATGTTAATGTAGTTCTTCAGATATACAAAATCTTTTTATTTACAGAAAACAAAATTCCTGAATTACAATCTAAATAATCCAATTGGAATTGCCGCTGGTTTTGATAAACATGGTGATGCTGTTATAGGCTTAAGAAAATTAGGTTTCTCTATTGTGGAAATTGGCTCCGTCACACCACAAGCACAACCTGGAAATCCTAAACCAAGAGTCTTTCGCTTACCAGAAGACAAAGCAGTTATTAACAGATATGGCTTTAATAGTGAAGGCCATGATGAAGTGTATAAAAAAATAGACATGATAGAAAAAACTTTATTGGATAAAGGGTTATTGGGAATTAATTTAGGAAAAAATAAATTATCTGAGAATCCTATTGAGGATTACATATTAGGAATAAAAAGATTTTCAAATGTAGCCGACTATTTTGTTATAAACATAAGCAGGTATTTGTGCATAAATAAGTTGATATTGTTTTTTTCTTTAAATATTTAAATATGATCTTCTGTTAAATTATTGTTTGCATATTTTTTTCAGTCCTAATACACCTGGATTAAGGTCATTACAGAAAAAAGAAGAACTCTATCAACTTCTTACAGAAATTAATAAAGCAAGAAATTCCATGGAAATTAAGAACAAGCCTCCATTACTCTTGAAACTTGCTCCAGACTTAAGTCATAATGAAATGAAAGAAGTTGTTTCAGTAATCATGAGGAACGAAAGCCAAGTTGATGGCCTGATCATCTCAAATACAACTATTGATAGACCTCAACTACAAAACACAAAGTTTCCTAATGAACAAGGTGGTTTAAGTGGAAAACCACTAACTGATAAATCTACAGAAATGATAAAGCAGATGTATAAAATGACTAAAGGTATGTAATTTGCTTTTATACCACACTAATTTAAAAGCCGCTATTGCTCTTTGCTCAAAGGTCATTTCAGACATTACCCTGCATTGTAACACACATGTTGCTAATATCCTTGTCTGGACTAAAATCTCATGATCTTTACGGACTTTCTGTTTGGTTCTGGTAGACGCTGTATACACTGACTTTCGAAAGGCTTTTGACAAGGTGGTCCACAAAATACTTATGGATAAAATAGCGTTTATCGGAATCCGAGGAAACTTAATGCGTTGGTTTGCATCTTACATTCATAATGATACCCAGAAAGTGTTTATCAATGGCTTCGAGTCCGATTGCAATAATATTGTTGCATCAGATGTGCCACAGGGATCAGTACTGGGTCCTCTTCTTTTCGAGTTATTCCCAGTTGTCACCACCGTCTTCGTCACCACTGGGGACAAATGGGAAAAAAATTCCCATTTGTCACCAGTGGTGACGTCCCCAGTGGTGACAAATGGGAATGGCCACGCTTTTTGTTCCCAGTTGCCACCAGTGGTGACAGATGGGAAAAATAAATAGATACGTCCGCAGTAAGGCGGGGCTAGAGCTGAATATATAGTGATGTGAATTCAATTTTTTGACACGAATTATTTTAATTAGATGATATATTCTATTATAAAATGTACATTAAAACGAGAGAAATAAAACTTTTACACGTCACTTGGAAGACATAATTTTATTTTTATAAATCACAATATTTATAGTAATCGAAATTAAAACTGCATAAGTACAGTTTTTAGTACTACAACTATTACAGATAATTATTTTACGTAAAACGATTTTCTTAGGTTTTTTCATAGTTTCAACACATGGAATGACGTCTATTTATGTAAATTTGTAATAAAATAGCACTTAATGAATACTTAATTACAACACATTTACAATAATTTTCGCACTCCCATCCTGCCGATAAACCCCCCTCCACTATGCTGTTGTCGGTTCGTAGATCAGTGACGTCACACTGATCAGTACATTCCTAACAATGTCAGGGTCAAGTGCGTCGTGCAGTTCTGGTGCAGTTTCGTTAGTTTTTATAAAAAGACGTCATGGAACTAATATGCTTCGCGCAGGATATCATATAAAAAGGAAACATAAAAGTGGGTTAATTGTGTGGGAATGCACCAAACGCAGACAAAACTGTAAAGGAATTGTTAAAATAAAAGTAAGTTTTCGGCCTTTGTTTAAAATTCTATTATATTGTTGACATATTTTTTAAGAGTTTATTTATGTTGTAAATCTTATGTTTAATTATACAAGAGTTAACAAGAACGAATATACTTGGCACAATAAAACTTGAAACAATTTAAATCTAAAAAATGACGTGTAAAAGTTTTATTTCTCTCGTTTTATAATAGAATATAAATATCATCTAATTAAAATAATTAGTGAAATAAAATTGAATTCACATCACTATATATTCAGCTCTAGCCCCGCCTTACTGGGGACGTATCTATTTATTTTTCCCATCTGTCACCACTGGTGGCAACTGGGAACAAAAATAGTGGACATTCCCATTTGTCACCACTGGGGACGTCACCACTGGTGACAAATGGGATTTTTTTTCCCATTTGTCACCAGTGGTGACGAAGACGGTGGGGACAACTGGGAATAACCCTTCTTTTCATACTCTTTATTAATTATATCAAATCTTGTTTTATGAACTCTTCCTACTGTATGCTGACAATATGAAAATTTATAAATCCTGCAGCAGTACTCGGGACTGCTTTTCACTTCAAGAGGACCTCAATAGACTTAATAACTGCTGTCTGGATAATCAAGTTCAACTCAATTTACAAAAATGTCTTATCATCTCTTTCACTAAAAATAAAACCTTATTCCAGGTTACATATTCATTGTGTATTAAATTTCATTCAAATCCCGTAAGTAGATGTCCTACACAAATTTTCGGGGAAATTCCCACATAATTTTGGTGTAAAATGTTATTTCCGGTCACATACTATGTGTGTATGAAATTTCATTCAAATCCCGGAAGTATGTCCCCTACATAATTTTTCTGGGAAATTCCCACATCATTTTGGGGTGAAATGTATCCTATTTGTTATTCCCAGTCACATACTATGTGTGAATGAAATTTAATTCAAATCCCGTAAGTAGATCTCCTATATCAGTTTTTCAGGATATCCGGGATATTCCCACATTTATCTGGGATTACAAGTAGCCTATAGGTAGTTTATTCCCGGTCACATACTATAGATAGATGTATGAAATTTCATTAAAATCCCGCAAGTTGATCTCCTATATCCGTTTCGGGATATTCCCACATTTTTCTGGGATAAAAAGTAGCATAAACTTTATTCTCTGTCACATACAATATATGTGTGAAATTTCATTCAAATCCCGTTAGCAGTTCTCCTTAGATATCCATTTTTTCGGGATTTCCGGGATATTCCCAATTTTTTCTGTGATAAAAACTAGCCTATACTTCATTCCCGGTCACCTACTATTAGTGTACCAAATTTCATGCAAATCGGTTCAGCCGTTTTTGCGTGATTGAGTAACAAACAAACAAATATCCTAACTATCACATTTATAATGTTAGTATAAAGTATAATAATAATATTTTGAGTTTGGAGTCCAGGAGTAAATTTCTTGATAATGATGAAGTATATGGTATATGTAACAATAAGTTTGATTGTACTGATCTTACAAATAAATTATGCTATGTGGTACCTAGAACAGTTATGCGGTGCGAGGTGCGCGCTCCGCGTTTGTTTCAAAAAACGTATATGTGCAGGACAAACGCTGGTGTACGGGTACCGTTACGGGTCTTAAGATCTATTTGCAGAAATAAATATAATTTATCTTTTTGTATATTTTTGGCATTTTCCATGCTAAGATTTTAAAGTTATTTAGAAAAGGAAAAATACGACGAAAAGGTAGTTAGAAGGTAAGGTGGCATCGTTCGGCATTGAACTAACTGTAAAGTAAGTTGTGTCGGTTGAAAAGCAAAAAACTTGCATTTCAATAGGTGTTACTGACGTCACCATAAAGACGTAAATTCAATATGTGAAGGAAAAATTCGACATGACGGGTAGGTATCGCGGTGGCTTAGTGGTCATAGCGTCTGGTGTACCGAACCAGAAGACGCAGGTTCGAATCCTGCCCGCGGTCGTATTTTTCCTTTTCTAAATAACTTTAATATCATTTATCTTATTCACTTCAGTAGTATGTAAAAGTAATAAAAATAAATTAATCAATTACACTCATCATTGTGTATAAATATTAATTATTTGTTACAGGTAAAGTTCCCATTGTTGGTGTAGGAGGAGTGTTTACAGGTCAGGATGCTTATGATAAGATTTTAGCTGGTGCAAGTGCTGTACAAATATACACAGCTCTGATTTACCATGGACCACCGGTTGTTACAAAAATTAAAACTGAATTAGCTGAACTCCTGCAAAGAGATGGATATAGTAATGTCAATGAAGCTGTTGGTAAAGGCATTACATATTAAATTAAAAATTATATTATTTAACTACCTCAATGTCATATGTATTTCTAAGTCCAGTGCCACAAGCATTGCTAAGTAACTGTCACACTTATGTTGCTTTAAAATAAATTTACCGAGGTCCACAATAAATAATGTCTGCAGTGGTAGAGTACAAAAAAATCTTAACTCCAAATAAATTTTCGTCCCAGTTATAAAAGTTTTTTTAGCACAGACAAAATTCGCCGAATGGTTTTGGTAGGTACGATTGTATGAAAACCAGCTGATATTATGTCGAAATGTCTACGTTCAAAGTGGCGTTACATAGTTATATGTATTTATCGCAGATCGGGCGGTCAATTGTTTGTAACAATAGGGCCTATACCCAAATAGCTCAGTTTGCAGTGACACAGAAACTACGGTGTTTATCGCATACAAATTCGTTGTAATCCCATACCGTATCGCCATAATGTTTGAATAATTCTATTTTAGGTTTAATTTTTACATGAAAAATTAAAAGTTGCTTTCTGGCAGCACTTAATTGTTGCGTATTACAACAATATCAGAGCTATAGTCCCATAGTCGGCGTTTTGCTTTCTAAAAATTGCTGTTAATAAACTGTTGTAATATGTTAAATGTCATACACTCAATTATTATTGATAATGTCATCAACTGAATCTCAAACCGAACATTTTTAATTAGAACCAAACACATTGAAATAAAAAATATCTATTCAATAGTTTAATTAAAATATGTAATCATTTTACAATAAAAACATGTAAGTACCTAGGTAGGTAGAATAAAAAAAAAATTACACAAAGCTGTAATCTCTGGAATTGAACAGCTGTTTTCAGTTGTAGGTCTGATGCAGTACCTAGTGTTGATGTGTAGATTTGATGTTTTTGACTGTATCCATTTAATGTATTTCATATTCAAAAGTATTTTCAACTGAAGTAGGTACCTATCATATTTTGTTGTGATTCATTTTTATAATAAAAACTATAAAGATACAAAGCAAAATAGAAAAAAATTACATTTCCAGCCTTGAGCTGTTGTTCTGTACATCTTACATAATTACAATTTATGATTAATGTTTTTACAATAGAGCTAAATATTTATTTATGATAATACATTTATTTATGGATACTTTTCTTTTATTTCAACACCACCTGAAAAATGCAGATCAGTTAGAAATAAAAATCGAGTTATGTGAACTGTCCAATATTATTATTTATTCACTTGCTCAGACCAAACTTTTGTTGGTCTTACTCGTCCTGCCTACCTTGTATTTTGCATTTAGGCAAGTGCGTTTCAAGAATTTGCTTACACTGTTCCATTTTTTCAACACTTATCAAATTAAACAATACTAATATTTCTAGTTTATCAAGAACTTTCAATTCTTTTATTCCAGCATCAGTAACATTGTTACACTTTGACACTTGAACATGGGTAATAGTGCTACGCCCATAGGAGAGACCTTTCAGAGCTTTGTCATCAATATAGTCACAATTATGCAGAATAACCTTGTTCAACATTGTACATCCAACTACAAAAGAAATATCAAATCTGTAGGATAAAATATTTTGTATCAATGCAGGTAAAACATAATACAGCATTGCATACTTAAATGTGGGAAGCCATAGTGTGAAATCGATGAATCAGATCCATCAATTTCTATTAGTTTTGGAACAGGATGTTTTTCTGGTGGTAACAAATTATAATCTGCCAATTTTTTTCCACCGGTCCAAACTACCTTGCCCCCATTGCGCAGTACCCATTCAGCACATGCACGATCCGGTCCAAATTGCTTTATGCGATCGGTGTCAGGCTTATTAAACATCATATTTACATATTCCCAAAAACATCGAACTTGATTGTTTCTCGGAATAAACATTCTAGGAGCTACTGCTCCTTGAACTTTCTGTCAACAAGACAAGAATAAACATGAGTAAAAAGGCACACATGAAAATAAATATAATCTCCAAGGTAACATACGGTTCGCAACGTATTTAACATTATACGATGATGATGATTTCTAGCAGCAAAAACAAGAAGTGCATGTATGCTAGTAAAACTAAGCCCTTGTTGATTGATAAATATATAGTTACAACAATAATAATTGAGTCATATAGATGCAAAAGCAGCATCATCCAATTTTTTCATGATAGCAACTTTGAATTCAGTCTGTCAGTGTAAAATCGGCTTAATTGGTTGACATATTTAGTTTGTAGCAAAAGAAGTAATATCCCGTAAAAAATGACCGTTAAAATCTTAGATTTGTAGCAAAAACAGCATTATCCACTTGAATAATGCCAAAGACAGCAACATCCGATTCGGCCAATCAGGCGTCTGCATTTGGCCACCATGACACTTTACTTAGTATGGCGATTACAGTTTTGTTCTTCTTTTGCATGATATTGTTTTTGTGAAATTAAACAGGATTAGGTAAATTTTTCCCAATAAAAGGTGAAAAACGACACGATGGAGTGTTTTCCTACCCCATGCGACAAAAAGTCTAGTAGAAAAAAGCAAGCTGACCCCGATAAATGGAAGAGAAACGTGGCTAAAAAAATGCGGTAATTTTAGTGTTATTCAACGTTTTTGATCCATTAAATATTTTTAAATAACATGAAAAGAAAGAGCTTCTTCGATTGTGTTTTTAACCGACTTCAAAAAGGAGGAGGTTCTCTATTCGGTTGTCCTTTTTGTGAAAAAGAGATTATTAAGTCTATCTTATTGGGATGTCTTCGCTGATTAGCGACAGATGTTAATAATTAAAAAAATATATATGTATATTGTATTTAGTTATAATTACAGTACTTTTATTTTATTCCTCTTCTGAATATGTGGGTTTAAAGTCATGAATTCCGTCTATTATTCTGAGTATTCGTTGGAAACCCAAAAATAAGTTATTATAAATCTACTTTACTCTACAAATATGTTTCTAATAACGATTTTTTTCCTGCCCGATGAAAAATCCGCAGTTTTTTTTTCGGAATAATGGTCTAAGTTTATAATTTGATTTATCAGTATGGTGTCTCTTAGATATAGTAAGCTCCTGACGCAGACACCTGTTGTATGTACTTTACACCCAAAGTATCAAGATTATTCAGTCTAATTATGATCTAAAACCTGTGGTCGCAAATGCAGCAACATCCCAGAGGTTTGGCTGCAAAAGTAGCAATATCCACGAGTTGGGCGCAGAAGCAGAAACATCCAAAGCAAACGTATAGTTTTTAGAAAAAATATGATATTACTATAAAATCCTAAATTTTTCTTGTAATAATCACATGATTCTTTAAATTGATATGTTAAAAATATCACCATATAGATAAGTTACTGCTTTAAAACTAAAAGTTTCGTTTACTGCCATTTTGACAAAACTGGATGTTGCTACCTTTGCATCTATATGACTCAATTAACAAAAGTCAACAACAACAACGCACTGACTCACTGAGGTAGAGATGCGCATTTTCTTTCTATAACGTTATTGGATAAATATCGATATTTGTTACAAGATTCGTAATAATTGTTATAATTTATAATTTTAGTTATGACGGAATTCAAAAATATTCAATATCTTAGATTATTAAAGTTATTTCTGCTAAAGAATGGTAAGAATATTTTGTATTTTTTGGCATTTTCCATGCTAAGATTTTAAAGTTATTATGCAAAGAAAAAATTTGACCGCGGGCAGGATTCGAATAAGGATGCTCAATCAAATGTTATGAAACATCATTGTCTTAACATCGATGTTGAAATAAGTAAAAAGTCCACAAAAAAAAAAAGACATCATTAAGAAAAAGCCGACGAAAAATTCCAACGCAGGGGGGTCCAGAATCATGTGCTGAAGTCATGGTAAGCCGTTGCGTGTCGATGTCCCTTCCACCCTGTATACCTACGTCTCCCAAAGACTAATTTTCATTTACCTCTTAAAACCCCTACTAAACCTTTTTATTACAGCTCACCCATTGTAGGTAAGTTTGTGCAGAGGGTAATAAAGTAAGGGTGCTTTGTTGCGTTCTCCACAGACAGATTACCTACTTAAATTTAAAGTACGCACCAATTTTGTTTTATTTTTTGTTTTGCTAACATTAGCTCATAAGTAATTTTACTAACATAATATGGATCTTGTTGTCCGAAATAAAAATCATTTATTTATTTTTATTCAGGTAGGTACTACTTGCAATAAAATCTTATAGATTTCATTATATTTTTTTCGAGAATAAATTGACATTTCACAGTCGTCACTGTTGTAATATGTTAAAACGGTCATCATAGCGTGCTCAGCTGCAAGTATAGTGTTCAAAAAGCTTTTAGTAGCATCATCGATGTTTTTATAACATCGATCATCCTGTATGACCTTTATGCCACCGTGATACCTACCCGCCATGTCAAATTTTGCCTTCACATTCTGAATTTACGTCTTTATGGTGACTTCAATAACACCTATTGAAAAGCAAGTTTTTTTGCTCCTCAACTGACACGACTTACTTTACAATTAGTTCCACGGAATAGAAAAAACAGTGGTGGAAAAAAGTACAAAGTAGGCCTGGGACGCGTGCCATAATTAAGCACTGTTACGCTTACTTGATCTCGGTCGTCTTCAAACTTTTCTTACGTCGAGTCGTGTTGCTCGTTTCGCGACAAACTCATTTTACCGTAGATATACCGTGTTGTTCCACTTTGGAGTGAAAAATTGATAGTAGGAGAAAGAATCTTAAAAATGGAGGTGTTTCGTACTATCAGTAGGTACGATTTCATTTGTTTTCTAATAAAATCTTAGATACTTTAAATTTAATAGAACGTGTAGTTATAATCGACCTTATAATTATTAAATAAAGTTTATTTTGTATCGATTGTAATCACTATTTCATTCTCGAAAGTTCTTTACTACTCAAGTAGTGGCGTAGTCAAGTCGTATTACATGTTTTTTTTTTTTTTTTTTTGTTGATTTTATTGATACATTATCAATAAAAGAAAATAAGTAATGTTTATATTAATTTTATTAGTACATTATAATACAATTTTATTATAATATGGCCGCCTAAAATACATGCACGAAATTAAGAAGATTTAAGAGATGTATTAGGTTCCTCTTTCCTCCGGACCTCTACCCTTTGTAATCCTATAAATTTATATAGGAATACAAAGTTATTTATGCAGTTAGTGTATCTAGAAAACTGGACCGAAATTGCAAAATATTTTAGTTTTTCCTTGATTTACACAATAAATACTAATTGTATTCTAAATTTGAAGCTTTTATGTCTGCTAGAAGTGCCTTAGAGTTTTGATGATGAGTGAGTGACAAAATTAAGAAACTTTGACTAGTTATAATCCTTAAAATCCTGGTTCAAATTGAATGAAATTTGAAATGTACCGCGTTTATGCAATACCTGCTTGGTTACTGAAAATTCAGGCTTCTAGTTTTATCTACAACGAAGTTATAGGGGCACGAAAATGTCCTGAAGTGCTTCGAGAAAAGGATGGTATGGCCGTGCCGCTTTTTTGCTTGAATTGGCGGGGGCACTGCCGTGCCTCTAGATCTGTAAGAGCTATTTAACGTTTACGTGTATGTGTGTGCAATACGATACCCTATAAGACCCTTAACGATCGGACAGGGTTTTTGATACACGCGGTATACTGAACATTTTCGTGAAAGGAGAGTGTATAATCAAATCATCAACAATAACAAATTCGTGCCACCAGTTTCTAATGCTTAAGTATTTAATTTTGTGCGATTTCAGAGTAGATCCAAAATAAATGTTCACATTGATGGGTACTTTCATCACCTATCGGCATACTATTGTCTTTATTTTAAGTCGAATATCAATACATTATTAAAATACAGTATACAGTAGGTTAGAGAAAACCATGAGTTAAAAAAATAATGTTGGTCACCCTAGTAGACATAGACAGAGACCAACTTCTTTTGGATGCCTCTCGGTCTCGAATAGTCTTTTTTTTTTTTCGTCGTAGGCAGAGGGAGGAGCGTAGACAGGAAAGATAGGGGGGAAGCTTTCCGTCGTCAAATCGTCCGTCACGTGATCACGTCAATGTCTGAGTGCGACTCGGTGCGACGCGACTTGCCCTCCCTGGCTGAAATCGAAATGCCCTGCGTCAAATACTCAAATTGCGACAATTTGTCAATTGTCACATTATTGTTGTGTCACATCAAATCATTCATTCAAATTATTTCAAAATCTATTTTGATTTTGTAAATGGTGTTTGAGTACTAAACTCAGTTTGTTACAGGCGTTACACCCTGGTTACACCATTGTTTTTACAATACGAATAATCAGTAAAAACTGTTTTGTGACGGAAACATTAGAATTGTATTTTATTCAATTTATGAATATAGATGAATAGAGATGTCTGAATCTTACGGTATGTACAGTACCAATACGATCTAAATTTTCTTTACAAGTAAATTAATTTGTGCGTAGTTAGTGGATCTTTTTGCCTTATTTCAGAATACCTATTTAAATTTCTTGTAATTGGAAGCGCCGGTACTGGAAAATCTAGTCTTCTGAACAATTTTATTGGAAATAAATGTAAGTAAGCCTAATAGTACCTACTGCGAGAATGTAGGTAAGAAATGCAAATGTTGTTCCTGTTTGAAAATAATACGGTTTAAGTTATAATTTTTATAGAGTTCTTCCATCTGATGCACTTTTAGTATAAAGTATAGAAATAATAATTCATTGAAAATGTATACCTTTGGGATTGTTTACTTATTAACAATAAGTAGGTAGGTTTATCTTTTATAATGCACCAAAAGTAGTTTACAGAAACTTGAGTATTTATAATTGACTTAAACATACATAGACCCGGTAAGGGTATTGCAAGGAACTTCTTAATAATATTGAACACAACTTTGCTTATGTATTTGTGAAGTGTAAAAATAAGCAAGAAATACAATTTATTTATTTAAAAGCAGCTACAAAATTGTATCATACAACAATAAGTGAAGCTGTAATTTCGAAACTAAGGCACCTTCCAAGCTGTGTGTGTTAAATATAATTCTCTCTTGGGAGTACAGTGAGATTGCTCTAAATGTAGGTATTTAGTGAACCATTGAATGTTCTATTAGTATGTTTTAGTAGTCTTTAGTTTGGGTGTACTTACCTGTCTTTAGAACTTGGATTTCTTAAGTGATCCTTAACATTTATTATTGAAATTCCTTGTGGCCACTATAATTTTTTTTCTCAAAATAATGTCCAGTATGTAGGCCAGGCTATCTCATAAAATCTTCAAACCCCCTTTGTTTAATAAAATAATAATGTACCAGGTTACCTGAGCACCTTAGTATTAAAATATACCTGTATTATTTTTATACAAAGACTATCTTTTACATTTAAATTTTCCCCATATAATTATATGTTTTAATCCCTCTTACAGATTGACAATTTAATAACTACAAAGAAATTCACCTAAACTATCATCTGCCCTCAGTTCTTTTCTTCTTTTTCAGTTAAAGAAGATAGATGCCATACAATTGGAGTCGAGTTTGGTTCTAAAATTATAAATATAGGGGGAAAGTCGACTAAACTACAAATATGGGACACAGCTGGTCAAGAAAGATTTCGTTCAGTCACTCGCTCTTATTATCGTGGGGCTGCAGGTGCACTACTAGTGTATGACATCACATCTCGTGACTCATTCAATGCGCTCTCCAATTGGCTAAGAGATGCTAGAACGCTAGCCAGTCCCAATATAGTAATTTTACTTGTGGGAAATAAAAAAGATATGGAAGAATCAAGAGAAGTCACTTTTACAGAAGCTAGCCAGTTTGCTCAAGAAAATGGTAAGCATAGTTATAATTATTTAGAAAAACGACTACAGTTCAGCCCAATCTACATTTTTAAAAGGTACCCTGAGTACTAATTTGCTGCCTGTCTATAAATCGAAGAATTGTCTATACAGCATAGCACATACAGCGAGATTCACTGGTCCAGTGGCGGATCTAAGGCAGTGCAACCGCCAGCCGCAATCATGCCAGCTGCACAGTGCGAAATCTTTCGCGTCCTCAGAATGTGCCCTTATTTAATTTTTATAAATTCGTCCAAACATTGTTCATTGCTATTGTCAATTACTTACCATTTTAAGAAGCTAATGACATCCATAATTTTAAGATGATATCTTTCAAATTAAAACACTTATGAACACCAACAAAGTTAGTGGCATAATTTTTAGCATTATGAAGCAAGCATTATTGTATACATTGTTGACGTCTTAACGCAGGGCTGTCCAAACTACGTACCTTCGCGGGCTAATTAAATTTACTACAAAAGCTGGAGGGCTGCAGAAATAAATATTTTCTGTTTTCAAGTAAAAAAAAAAACAGGGATACATTTATTGGTTCTTCGTTAATTTATCTTTAACAATCATATTGATATCAACTTCAACATTTGTTGTTGCCACATCCATTGCATGAAGATTTGAAGAAGTGACTTATCAGACAGTGAAGATATTATGCGCTTCTAAATAATTATATAATATTACACTTATAAAGTTTATTGTTAAATACGTTCTTTCACATAAATAAGTGCTGCCCATCATCGATACCATTTTCAAGCCAAAATTTGTTAGTTTGGCGCAACGATCGCTAAGGATCTTAAAAAATCATTCCAGTTTCTGTTCTTCTACCCTTGTAAAACTGTCTGTACGTCACATAATTCCAACTGGTATTCAGTCTTTACGCTGTCGATTTGTATTGTTAAAGGATGCGTAAAAAGAGACAAATCAGTCTTTAAAATAGTCAAGTTATCTATACTTCTTCATTTCTTCTTGTTAATTATACACGATGTTCATCACTTAATTTTCGCTTCTTCGTAGGCATAATGAAGTTAATTAAGTATTTTTTTCAAAACTGTTTTTAAATACTTTGTAAAATTCAAAGCGGTGATACGAACTAAGTGAAAGCACAAGCATAACTAATACGGACACCAACAAAATACTTTCCGCGAATTCCCCCAATAATAGTCAAAGATAGCTTAACTTTTAAATGATGTTATGCGAATGGAATGTTACAAGAATAAAGATAAATAAATTATACCTTAAATTGATTATATGTTTTGAGAAAGAATTCTATTATCCAAACTATTTCTGAATAAAACAACTCGCGGGCCGTTGTTTCGACAGCCCTGCCTTAACGGATCATACACATAAATATTTTGAGAACATTGCTTGTTTTGCGAATTTCGAAAGAGGAATATCGCCGGTCAAAGTTTACTTTCTTTTAAGCTTATATAGTAGAAAAGTAAACCGTTTTTGGCAATTCAGCTACTTCTTGATGGTATCTGTGTTCCTATGTTTGTACAACTAATAACCTTGTAAGTATCTGCTGTCTTCATAATTTGTCATATTATTGCCTTTCAGAATTGATGTTCCTGGAGACCAGTGCTAAAACAGGAGAAAATGTAGAAGAAGCATTCTTAAAATGTTCTAAAACGATTTTGGCTAAAATTGAAACAGGTGAATTAGATCCAGAAAGGATAGGTTCTGGCATTCAATATGGAACTGGCACATCTAAAAAACTTAGCGTAGCTAAGAAACCTTCAAGAACTCCATCTGAATGTGCTTGTCATGTATAAAATTGCCTCATATTGGTGATAAGTGATAATGCATGAGTCACAGGCAGATAATGGATTCTTGTTTTTTTCTTTTAACAATATTTTGCCTCAGTCTCGCTTAAGGTTATTATTTAAATAAGTACATGTAAGTATCAAAAGTATATTGTGACAGCAATTTAATTGTGCTGTATTATTAAGAACTGATGGATCTGAATATTATATATTAATATTATTATAAATTAATGTAGAGGTCATCAGTCATAAGAGCTACAGTAACTTTTGTGATTGAAAGACTTTTTACAAGGGACATGGTCCATGGTACAGTCGACAAGTTCAGGCAAAGTAGGTATACTGGCAGCTCACGACATATTCTGTGTTTTGATAAAGGTTGTGTTATAATGTATAACACAATAGGTACCTACTAGTGTTGTGAGTTGCCCACATACCTTACTCCTTTGGATGGTTTTGGTGTGGATAATTATTTATAACACAATCTATGATAAGACGATGTCATACGCGACCTTCATATCTAACTCTTTATGTCAACTGTACACTTACAATCCCCAAAAAAATTAGAAAAGTCTTTGAAATTCGGTAAGAATGAAATAATTAGTTTTAATGACATGTTTCCGTATGGTGCATGTAGAACCTGCAGAGGCATTGTATGGGATGCGTGTACGAAATATGACATGTTTAAAGTCTGTAATAAAGTAGTTTTATTTCTTTCATTAATTAATACTGACGTTGATTTACCTTAGCTGTAGATACTTTGTTGACAAACATTTCTGTAGGCATATTAAACTGGACTAAGGTTTAGGAAAAAAATATTATAGGATAGGAGTTTAATGTTTTGCTAGTTTGGAATTAATTTAATTCGAACTTTCTTTTATCGTGAAAAATCCCATAGTTACTGCAGGGGATGGGAACTACTAAAAACACTGTTGCGTCCGGTAGGTACCTACTTATGGTCGAGGACTGGGTTCGCGGGATTTTTTTCTACGACTGACAAGTTTTAGTCCGCCACAATTGGCAAACCCTTAATTATAAGTGCTGATAGGGATTAGATATCCTTTTTTTTTTCAAAGTTCTTTATTTGCATAGCATGGGTTTAATAGGAGTAGGTACACCACATTATGGTTTCATCATGCTATACATTTTGAATTACAGTAATATTTGAATTTATTTATTTATATAAATAAATAATATTATGTCGATTTTAAATCAGTAAATTATGTCAACATCTACTATTAATAGTCATTACCAGAATAACAATCATTGGGTCTATCATAACAAGCTTACCATCAATACGTATCTACAGTGGCGTGCACAGAGTTTTCAGATAGGGTAGGCAGAAAAAATTATAAGCTTTTTTCCGCTTACACCTGGTGTGTCGAATCGACCTTTGTTATTTTATTGTTACTATATTTACAGACGCTACACTAGAGATAAGGTCATTTTGAATCTGATTAAGAGCTAGTGCAATTTTGTAAATTATTTTCCAAAACTATCAGTATTTCGCGAGCAAGTTTAGGTACCGTGTCTAAATAAGTACCCGTATTCATTGACGCCACAGATTAGTCACTTCCACGAAAAGCGAGCTCTTGTTTCTCCAAAAAGCAAACAATGTTCCGATCGACTTTCGCGATATACCTATCTATCTTTGATTATATACTTGTCTAGATGCCACATTGACACGTACAGAACGGCCCAAATAAAGTCTACTAAAATTGGTAGACTCTCTTCTCACTTACGTCAGTGTCATTTGGATCACTTCAGGGTGTGGAGTTCTCGAAAAATAATTAATTATGTCGGTATGTGCTGTCAAATTGTGTCGCAATTATGTGGGAAAACCGTATAATTACACTAAGATCACATTACATCGGTAAGTTTTGTTATTTAACCTCTATTATTTTATGAAAACATGATTTTTCAATTCGTTAATTTGTAGGTTCGACAGATTAGCCGGTGTTGTCAATTTATTACAAGGGAGATTTGGCGAAACTATGGGAGATAAAATGCAAATATCAGTCATCATCTTTCGATCAGGAGAAAAAAAAATGAAATGTGAAGTGAATGCCTTCACAAAATAAATGAAGTCATTCACTAAATAGTATTTTTGTTAGTTCTTTCTAATATTTTGGGTTTCAGATTTCTTAAGACTGGAGAGACATTATACAGCGGACACGAAATGAAATATAAAAAAAAAACTATTTCGAAAACAAATACAAAGAGATGGATTTTGATCTATAAATTTATATTATAGCTGTATATATTTTTTCATTGTATTTTTTGTTTTTATTAAAATAAATAAAACACTAATCTATAAAATAATTACTTTATTCAGCCTATTTCGTTTAACTGTCATCCCATTAAATAATGGAGAAAAAGTAAGTAAATAATTTGGAGCAGGCATCCCTAAACACGCACACCTTGACAGTTTGACTACAATAAGTACACAAGCGGTACTCACACATATCACGCAATTTGGCCCCAGTTTTCGCGTGTCGTTTGTTTGCATTGCTCCATCTAGACAAGTATACAACATTATTATTAGTATATGCGAAACCTGAATATAGTTTGTTCAGAATCAGTAACTGAATCGATTCCAATAATTTTTACATCATGTTATATTTTGTCCCAAAAACATTTAAAAAATGTTACGAGTAGGACACCGAGCGACACTAAGTACCTAATCGCAATCATATGCGCGCAACACAGGTCACTGACACTGAGCGGTCAGCGCGGGCGCAGTGGGGCGGGCGGGGCCCGGGGGTGAACCAACCAGGCAACCACTTCAGTCGCCCGGCAGCTATAGGGAAGTGTGCACGTATGTCGCTCCCGTTCAGATAAGTAGGTACAAAACGAGAGCGCGACCGCGAGCGCAAGCATTTCTATTGATCTGTACCTATCGTATGTAAAAAGCATAGGTAGTGTTCGTTTAAGAAATGGTACGTACAGTAGCGGTTTGTGGTGATAACGCGAGCGCGCGGCAGTTGTGTTTCGGTTGACGTGTACCTATCGCATGTAAAAAGCATAGTGTTCATGTAAGAAATGGTACGGATACTAGCGGTTTGTGATAAGTGATAACGTATTCCTGGTAGTGCGGCACGAGGAGCTATCTGACATTAAAGTATCGTCACACACATGAACACACGTTTTTATTTGTACCTACAGCCTGTTGTGGTTAAGTAGTGCGATGTTTAACACTTTTCATCCATTTTGAACTTACAGTGTTTGGTATAAGGTGCAACATATCGCATTGACTACATTTAATCACTTACGGCTGCATTTACAAATAAAGTACTTATTAATGTCTACCTACACTTGATCATTACGACAGTTCAAGGACTGCAAGTGTGATGGAAAATGTGGAAAGTGTGATGTATCATCAGTTAAATACAATGCAATCGGAAATCGCCGTACGGGTAGGTACCTACTGCCACATTATTATCAATGAGCGCCGCGACGACGCGAGCGCGGGGCGGCGGCGGCGGCGCCCGCGCGTGATGAGCATGTTTTTGTACGGACAACCAGGTAACTTAACAAGCTTATAACTTTGTGATTTTTCATGATACAAGTTTTGAAATTTTGTACATAGATTATTTACATAAAAATACTAGACACGTGTTTCAGGTTTCGCATATACTAATAATAATGTTGTATAATCAAAGCTATCTATCAATGTCGATTTGTATCTGAGAATTTAAACGCGTCTCAACCTACGATTTTTTCCAAAAATATGGGAAGCTTCTAAGTATTTTTCAGATACCTAGCATACGGATACGCCGATATTCATAATGAATATCGGCGTATCCGGCATCGTGCCTAGGATGTTTTTATTGTTTGATAGTAGACAAGGGAAACGGAACAACCTATTGCTGTGTATGCAACCTGTGAGACAATAATATGAATCATATTGTTTTGTATTGAATATACGACCACCAAAACACCTTCCACGATCGCCTTGTTTTTTTCACCGAAGTTTTGAATACTTACGCATAATGTAATTTTTTATTTTCTCTATACACACACTACCTGAACTACTTCACCAGTGAATAGGTATTATCCATTTTTCACACTATATTATCAACGATACTATCATAAATGCCTGTTATGTAATAAGAATGTATAGCTCACAACCAAAACCAAACAAACAAACAATGGCGACTCAATATAAAAAATAATACGACAAAAAGTAATGGGGCTTTTTAAATCAAGAATTCAATTAAAAAATGCTATTTTTTAAAATAGTTACATAACCTTCGGTTCTGAAAAGTTCGGCAAGAATCGTAATTTGTCGTGTTGTTTAATACTTACATCCAAACCACAGGTTAGGCACTGCCTATTCGTGCGCTTGTGTGCGTTATTATTGACATTGTGTGCCACGTATTCATAGGAACGCACACCTATTTAATCTGCATGATCACGAGAGCACACATACAAACATTTAGCCAACAATAGTTTGTGGCTTTCCCGACTCCCGTGGCGGAGCTAGTGCAGCGCGAAATTGCGTTTTTGTAGTAAACGAGCAATACTGTAGGTAACAATATATACCACTACATGTCAACAGATGGAACTGATTTAAGATTTTTGTCTTTATTGATAATATCGTAAAAAAAAGTTTATAAATCTTAACTGATTTAAGTAGGGACAAAAAGACACTGCCTAGTCTTTTTGTCTATATGGAATGCACGCCACTGCATATCTATGCCTATTATTAAAATAGCAATGTCAATTATATTAATTATATAATATAAATGTGAAAGTTTGTATGTGTGTTTGTTTGTTATTCCATCACGCAAAAACGGCTGAACCGATTCGCACAAAATATTGTAATGAAATGATATGGGACCGGGAATAACATATAATATAGGCTAATTTTGATTACTTTGGTTCTACAAGTCCTAAGTTAAACACACTAATTGTTTTTGTTTACACTGCACTCCTGGATCCGGTAATGTATATATTATACAGCTGAGGTTATTCAATGTCAATGTTGATCTGGGGCCCAAGTCTGTTATTTCAATTGTATAAGAAAGCTCATCCAATGGCGTATAATGATATGATTTCGTAGACACCAATGTCATCGATATAAAAAATCAACAATTCTGAAGTCATTGAACGATGATTTTGACAATAAAATAGCTAACTTTGGCCCCTTTACCTACCTAGTTTACCTAGTGTAAGTAGTCCGCATTGATCTTTGTGTACTTCGTACAAGCTAAGGCTATTGTACAGACGCCAGCAGGTCTAGCCAAACTGTCAAATTTTCCCAATTGCATATGAACCTTATTGTATTGCATTAAAGTTGAAAATCAATCAAATAAATTTGACAGATTGTGGTTGCTTGATGTCCTCCGTACATCGTTGACATTGTACAATGTACCTAGATGTAGTAAGCACTTTTAAATCTGCTTACGCTCTGCGGACTTTACAAGTAGATAATAAGTACAAATGTAGCCTACTAATTACGACAAAACGTTAATTCCTACATTGCATCTACATTAGATAATATGTTTTATGTAACTACATGCACATATTTTGCAGACTGAAGAGTGGAATGACAATGCCCTTTAATGTATGGCGCTGCCTAAGAAACTTGAATCATAGTGGCACAAAGAAAGCTAGCGCATTTCGACGAAGAATAAGATAGGTACACTTTTTGTCTTACCGTTCTGTAGATAGTCACCGCGTGCTTAAGTAATAACTAAGATGATCAATTAATTTGGAAGATAAAGATTAAGTTATTTAGCGAAGGAAAAATTCGACCGCGGGCAGGATTCGAACTTGCGTCTTCTAGTTAGGTACACCAGACGCTATGACCGCTAAGCCACCGCGAGTCCCACCCGCCACTTCGCTAAATACTTTAAAATCTTAGCATGGAAAATGCCAAAAAATACAAAAAGATAGATAAAGATTAAGTTAAGTTTACCACGGCAGCAGATGGGTGACCATTCTTAGCACATAGTGACTCGTCGAGCTTATTGAACCTTCGCTACTGGTTGTCATACAAATACCTATGGCAAGCATTTAGTGGTAGTGATATTCAGCCGCATCTGGTTAGATTATGTTATATTATATTATATTTGTTTCAAGAACCTAGACTGTACTGTGTTTAAGACAGTCTAGCCTATTAACAGTCAGTATCAGATTGATCTGAGCTTCCAGAACTAAAATTCCATTAACTTTCGCGGTCATGGCATTCAAATTGATGTAATCATTCAGTGGTCAAAATATTGTAGCTACCAGTTTTCAATATCGTGTAAGCTGTCTGGGTGTTCATATTTAAATGCATTTATTTGCGGTTAGTTTGTTCAATAGTAGACACCTATGCATTCCTAATAGTCAAAAGTATCTGCATAGTTAATAAAAGTCAATTTTAATATCTACCCGTAATTAAAGTAACTATTATTGAGTAATTAATCATATTGTGCTTCCCGTTTTGTATGGCTCCTCACATTTATAATAAGCTACCAAAAAATATAAAAAGTCAAACCATAAATGTATTATAATATATAATTAAAATGAAGGTTTTAATTAACTTCTGGCAAAAGATTGTAGAACAGACGAATATTTTTGGGAGAATAAATAGTAATATTGTAAGATTGGTACATAAGTGTAATGTAATCAAATATGATTATCTCATTAAAAATGATCTCTATAAAATCGATAGATCTCATCATTATCAACATAAATTAAGTAAGCGTAGGTACAATATCTTTAATATTCATGTCAAAGTTTCATATTAGCATCAATATAAGTATCAACTAAAAACAATGTAAGCTCACTTGTCATGTCATGTTTTAACTACTTGAAATATGCATACCAAAATTTTGGAATCCGGATATGTTGTGATATTATATTAGCTGGTGCCCGCGATTACAACCGTATCCTTGCTTTTTTTTTTGCTTTGCGACAATATTCTATGTCCCTTCTCCAAGGGCTAATCTATCTCTGTACCTAATTTCAGATGTAATTTTTTCAGCTGTTTAAGCAGACAAAGTTACTTTCGCATTTATGATATTAGTAGGGATTTGTACAACCTTTTTAACCTGTGTTCGCAAATGAACGATGATTATAATTATTAAAGAAGTCTATCTTCGAAATGCAAAAGGAGAATACTTAGAAAATACTGTAAATAGCGTTGTCATTAATTACGTCAAGGGAGCGTTGTGTCAATAACCTGACTATTGCACCGAAACAAAACCCCGCAATAATACGGAGGCCTATTTTTAAGTAGGTATGTTTCATTCAATTAGAATTATATTTTAACTAGCTTTTACCCTCGACTTCGTACTTAGGCGTAGACTTAGACAATTTTTGTCGGATTAATTTCACGGTATCGAAAGCCTGACTATGTTAGTGCTATTCACAAAATTTAGATGGATTTGAAGTACCTATTTAAGATGTTATTCCCGGTCACATACTGTGTGTGTACCAAATTTCATGCGAATCGGTTCAGCCGATAAATGATATGATTCGATTGCACATTTGGCTTGGCGGTGAAGGTTTAAGGGTCGCCATTGCGCCGGATGTCGTGATATGTGATCCACAGACATAATTTGTATCGAGTCTGGTTGTACAGTCAACAAAGAGTTTGGTATACAGGTAGCGAACGAAATCTGCATCTTTACACAGATTGTGATTTAAATAATTACCCGTCAAAGGGTTTGATGTGTAGCAGCTTACAATACCTGCGTTTTGACACATGTTTAAAATAACACGATGTTTAATTAGCTGCCTGTATACTTAACTCATTTTTTCGACTGTCCTTTGTGTGCTTAATTAATAGTTAAGGTTTATAGTTTACTCAAGATTGAAGATTAAATACGTTTGCAAATTATTTGATTTGCACTTAGTGAGAGCCTGGAAATAATGAGGGAAATATCAATACTAAAAGACTGGGTGAGAAATTGGATAAGCAAGAGATCAATATGGCGCTTGTTTTGTGAGCTAACCGGTACAACTTGTCCAAACGTATTAAGTGAGTGACTTAATCCAGCTTAACTTTAACACAACAATTTGACTCTAAATTTTAACTTGCGATTAATTACATTTTTTTATACTGCTAAGGTGGCAAACAAGCATACGACCCACCTGATGCTAAGCGGTTACCATGTTCTATAGACGCTTGCAACACCAGGGGTACAAGGGGTACAGGGGTCAAGGCGGGGGTACTTCGAATAAGTCTGAAATGGCTGCCTATTCGCAAACGCAGAAACTTAAGGGCACTGACCACTTTGTACTCTATACTTTTTTCTCCCAGTTCTCCATCTTTCTTATCTTCCCATTCTCATTCAATATATTTCAACCTCCCACAATAAACACCTTCGATCTTCTTACAATTGTGTTCTTGTCAAATTCGACTGCGGACAGGATTCGAACCTGCGTCTTCTGGTTAGGTTAGGTTCCCACCCGCCATGTCGAATTTTGCCTTCACATTCTTACTAATGTACTTCATTACTAATGTAGGTATTACCGCAACCAATGTCATAGTTATAGTATGTTTTTGTTCAATAAAGAATTTTATTATTATTATTATTCTGAATTTACGTCTTTATGGTGACGTCAGTAACACCTATTCAAAAGCAAGTTTTATTTGCTTCTCAACTGTTCTCTCGTTAATTCCAAAAAATACAAAAAGATAAATTAATAAGGAAATAAATACTTCCCCAGTCGGGCAGCTCCAATTTGAGTAGAATTAGAATTAAGTAGTCCCAATAAGCTCTACCTCTCTTGAATAAAATTCATTGTTTAGATGCATTATGCAACTTAAATTAACTACTTGCCAACTTAACGCGTAACAGACGATTTCTATAACAAATCAGTCAGTAGGTTTGCTTACTAGAGATGGAACTTTAACATTACCTACTTGAACTTTATGTCAAAATCTTATTTCTAGAACAAATCCGTCAGTAGATTATAGACTGATTTCCTATTGTAAACGACCGTTAATCAGCCTTGACAGCTTACGTATATTGAAAAGTGCCATATTTTGACTAGTCCTGATACTTACGCTACATAAAATTTAATTTGTTATTCTCATGATTTTAAATAAACTGGAAGCTGAAGAAAAAATCTTGTGAATGCATTTATTTTAATTTATAATGTTTTTTTTTGTATTCAATTACTTAAGTCAGTTGTGTTTTTCTTCTTTACATTCGTACGTAGTTCGAACAAACAGCACCTTGATTTAATAACATTTTCTACAAACTATTAAACTTGGGTTATAAAGGGTCAAAAATTTTAAAAAATACTACACTTGCAGGTTTATACAAATTTATTTCTGAAATAACATTAGAAGCTCCTTTGCCGTTAGAGCTTATACATAATGATCTCGATTACTACTATGAACTGGTTCGAATATAATTTCATTAATTCAACCAGAATCTAAAAAGCATGTGAAGAATTTTGCAAAATTTATAATATTAAATAACTTTGAAATTTATACCATAATTCAAAACAACAACAAAAATATTTCTAAGTTTATGGGACAAGGATTATAAGTATTTTACATTTTGGATTTGGATAGTAAAATGCTGCATGCACAACTCGCCTCCTAGATTTTACCCCTTCTAGTAAAATATACCACTATAATATCTCAATATACTGTTACTTTAAATGTAAGGTGCGAGTAGTGCGTACAAACGTAAAAAATACTTTCCATATTTTTAGCTTGCTGAAACTGATATGTTCATCTTCTGCGAGTAAAAATTAAATCGACACACATTTATGACCCCCCAGATACATGTGGAATGTGGTATTTTGTTATTTGATGCAGAAAGTTTCCATATTTTAAAATAATAATCATACATCTAATTGAACGGTTGATAAGAAATAACGGGTATCACACAAAAGGGTACCTACTTATTGCATTCGTATAAAACATTTTTTTTAATACGTATATATTTTTTGTAAGTATTGTTCCAATAAAATTTCACATTTGAGCAAAACATTTAAGTAAACTGTATTTTATTACTTATCACATTTTCTATGAACATCTGCAATCTTAAAGAAACTCATATATTTTCTATTAGCGCATAATTATGACATTTACAAACTAAATAAAAGATTTTTTGTTGAAATGTTTGTTTTAGAGGTCTGAAATTCACAAGCTCGAGCTGGTTAACTCTAATATCAGGTTCAATTAAAATAATAAACGTACATAAAATCTAACACTGTACACTTAATCCACCATAATTAGAACTAATTACTTACAAATTAAACTAGAAGTGTTTGTTACAGAGTGCAGCACACTTAGATGTAACAACACATAACATTATACATAAATTAAAATGCACCTATTTAATGAAACTAGGAACTAAAATTATGTGTGAATAACATGCTGTAAAACCATGAGCCCGATTATTATTGAATAATTGAAAAATAATGTATACATATATATCCACAACATTTTAATTTCGTCTGACATAAGTATAACGTGTTGTAAATTGAAACGACTTGAACGAACCTATTACAGGCACACCAGTATTAACTGCGTATTAGTTAATAATTTTGCAGAGAAAATATTTATAGAAATTAATATAATTGAACTAGTCCTAGTTCTATCACAGTAAAATATCAAAACACTCATGCAACTTCTTAAATTTAATCGATCCAATCCAGAATTTAAATAGCTCTGTATGAGACTCGATCCAATCCAGAATTTAAATAGCTCTGTATGAGACTGATTGATAACATTAACGTTCATTAATCATTTCCATTGCAAACGTTTTTTCCTTTAAATTGGTATTCGTATTTTATTAAGGTGATGATCAACATTTTAATGGAATGATTTCAATGGTGTATTGTACTTCATGCATACCTACACAATTAACTTTTGAGATTCTCACCGAGAATGCAGGACATTATATCTTTTTACGAGTCAGCGCAGACCGGCGCAGTAGTGGCAACTAAATCGATGACAATTAAAAGTCAATTTTACAGACTGATAGTCGAATTAAATTAGAATATGTAACTAGACGGCTTCGCCTTAATTGTGTTTCATTATATCAAAGTTGAATTTTAATTGTTACCGACACAGTATAGTAGTCTGCGCTGACCCTTACTCGGCCGATCTGTAGGAACTAGTTTTAAGAAACTTAAGATTTGAAGTAACGAATCATTGTCCACATTACTAGTCTCGCCAGAACTTGCTTTTTCTTCATTACGTGGTGATTTTTAAGTACTCACTAAACCGAATATGTACATCTAAAATAAATCACTCGACATGGTCGCTGTACGGAGACAAGTAAAAAAATATTCCTTTAAATGAACATTGCATATAAAGAAGTATTCCGCATTAAGTGTTTAGTTATTAATTAGGTATAATATCATTCTAATTTATTTTTTCAACAGTTGCTATTAATATATAAAATTACATACCTACTTAACAGTATAACAGCTTTCTCTCCGATAAATACATTACTATAAAACTACTTATTGCTATTCTATCTAACTCAAGTCACTGAAGATAATTCTGAGCCATGTTACTGTGTGCTGGCAAGGAAGTGTTCATAGATACTACCAGATTGAGAGATACTTTAAATTACTGCGGTATACCGATTGACACTAAGATCAATTGTAATTTTTCGAAAATTATTTGTATCTTAAATCAGTCTTACTATTTCTAAGAGCAAAAGTGTTAAAAGCATAAAATATAAAAAAGACAACGAGAGAACATTATTTAGTCAGCTCGTAATACGATGACTAAAATCTTTATAAGTACAAATACGCATTTAAGTAACATAAAAAATATTGAATCTTAGTGTCTAACATGCCACAATATTGAACAGATAATTTGGGATTCTTTATGAGCATCCGCCTATGTTCAATAATTATTTCAACAGAGAGCGAAAGCATGAAAGCCACCTGAACCTAGCACACAGCGTAACATATCACATTGCAGCTGCAAACATTTAAGGTCTTAATTTCTTCTATTTGGGACACATTTAAACAGCGATTTGTATGATAATGAAAATGTTATAAAATGACTGTAAGATGCTACCTGTACTTTTGTCTGTATAGTCTAAAAATTCAGTTTAACTTTTCTCATTTTAGTGGTAATTTACTATGTTACAAAGTATTAATATGTGTAAATATTTTTAAAAATATATTGCCATTTTATAGGGAGTTAATCACTGCAGTGTCTGATGTATGTTTATGCGGCTAACATGCGAAGGCTCAGGTTTGCGTTGCCGCTGGGATGAGCGCGCCACCGCGCCGGAGAGATTGCTTGTTGAGGGCTGGCTTGTGCCTACGCCACCGTATTACTCTGACGACACGCTACGGCAGCGACTAGAGCAGCACCGCGACCACTGCCGTCCTCTGATAGCATTAGGTCGAACTGTAACAGAAAGTGTCACGATTTGAGTGATAATTAATTAAAACTACACGGGTTATACTTTGTTTTTGCGAAAGCACTTATTTTTCTTAAAAAACTGTTTTTAGTCTTTTTTTTTACAAGAATGTTTTTCGAAAACGACTCGTTTTCTATGACACTTTGATTGGTTGGTACAGAGTTCTAATCAAACGCCTACTTGGAATGTAAACTGTAGTATTCATTTATATCTTTAAAAAATCTTGTAGATCCATTTTGGTCCGGAAAGGAAGCGCAAATCAAACGATTAATTATCGGCTCTTTCCGTCTGTTGATGGTGTGTCCGAGGGTTAGTGACGATGCGAGTCGTTGCATTTCTCAATTTAAATATGAAATTAGATTCGCTAAATATTCAGTTTAATAATAGACAGAAATATGTGTATTGTGTGTGTGACCCACAATACACATATTTCTGTCATGACACACATGATATTATGATAACTAGCTATGCCCCGCGATGCTGTCCGCATCGTTTTAGTTTTTCGCGATTTATTTGTAGCGTTATCAAATATATTTTTGACTCTTCTTGAAGGTAGACAATTTCCAAAAAAACTTAAAAACAAGTGTATCTCCAAGTGTCTAATATCATATACGGCGTAGATACACCTAATGTTAGGTACCTACTATTATTTTGAACTAGCTTTTGCCCGCGGTACCACCCGCATCCCAAAGGACTTTTTGATCTATATCTGTACCAATTATTATTAACTAGGGATTGCGCCCCTTTGTCACTTCCTTGCGGAAATGTTTCTAATTACCATTAACCCTGTATAAAAGCTAAACGAAAATATTTTAAGGGTTCTTTGTATTCACAATGAACATTTTATTATGGGAGCAACCCAGAAATCGCGAAGGAAACGTTTGATTTTTCTTCTTAGCGACATACGACTTCTCAGTGGAATTAGCTACATGTGTAATTGAATTTATAATCAAGTAGTCATAAAAATATTGTGAGTTAGAAGGTTTTGTCTAACCTGTATGCCCGGCCGCACAAGTTGCGCGATTTTTTCGCACATGAGCGTGTGGAAATGTGGGTGGAAACGGTAAACGGAACCGTCGATGCCAACGGTAACGCGAGGCTCATCCATTTTGTTGAGCAGGCATGCGAGCCCGGCCGACACCAGGTGCGCCGCGCGCTTCGACACGCATTCGCACACGTGGCGCACCGCTGCCATGTCCGCTTCGTTTGCATGTGATAGACCTGAAATGACAAGTTATTTGATGTAAATTCATTGTTTTTTTATTGAGATAAGATGGTAAACAAGCGGTCGGGCGGTTGTTTACCATCTTATCTCAGGGACGCTACTCGCGCGCCGTCATCTTGAGAACTCAGTTTTAAGTCCCATATGCCCAGTAATTTTACTGGCTACATTACCCTTCAATCCGGAAAACAATAAGTAATGTCAGCCCATTATTGCTTAGCGTTAGCGGAACAATATTTGGTAATGCGGTGGTAGTGGTGATACCACACCAGATAAATACTGCCTACTACCTTAGTAATTCGTAAGTTAGGTACCTAAAATCTTTAGTGATTGCATGCCCGTAAGTGTTACAAAATAGCTATGAGAGAGAAACATCATGTTAATATATAATTCCAGTATTCGAGGAATATGGACACGAAGCTAGAAGTTCGTAGTATCGGGCAAACATAGCCCGATATTATGAATAGTACCTAGCAGTATTTAGTAATTTTTGTTATGGTTCATTACCTTGGTTAGACTCGATACAAATTATAACAATATTCTTTTGTTTAGAAAAAAAACGTTTCATTGTTTTCAAAGCTTAGGGAAACATCACCTATGATATATGTTAACCGGTTAAAGTTATGTCAATACTGCTAAATACAACTAATTAACACAGCTTCGTACAATTTAGTTTGTACAGATGTAAGACACACTTCATTTTTATTTAGGTATTATCTTTATCTCAAGGAAACATTTTACACGTGTTTTTACTTAACATTTCCTTTAATGATGTGGGCAAATAATCGTTGGTCCATCAATGAGGTACTCTAATGCAGGTGTGTGTCAGAATGGCTGGTTGCCTGTGGCTTTGGTCTATGAGAGTTGATTAGAAAATTGCTACATAATTGCTTATATTTGCTACATTTAATAAATAATTGCTACATACTATATATATTTAGAAATAACATATTTTTTTTGTACAGCCATCCTGACGTTTGGTTGGCTGGTCGCCTCCTAGTTTAAAGCCAAGCATGCAGAGTTTCCCGAAATGTATTGTGTCAATAATTGCTACATATTTGCTTCATTTATCTAATTTAGTTGTATCTTCAAACATATGTTAAATAAAGGATGTAGCAATTATTTTAATTATCCCAAGGAAAAGTGCCTGATAAAACAATTAAGGCAAATAGTTGCAGTGTGTCTTCAGTCAACGGTATTGCTACTTTAGGAGGCTATTATTGCTACATTATGTTATGAGTAGATACGTAAGTGGAAGTGGTGGCAAGTGGAAGCACATTAAAAGGATATCGTAAATAAAAACGTCGGGTCGTTCATAAGATTCATTTTAATAATATTACAATTTACTTTAAAAATATTCAACTATTAATTTACTTAATTTCCATATATTATTTTTTCGCATATATTATACAATGTGGTATTAGCTTCTTTTTACTCTTCGTAACTTTTTTCGATTGGTCATCGTAACATTTCCATTCTGAATTTCGTCTGCAATGAGCTTTGTAGTGACCAATTAGTGTTTCACATACTGGGGGCTCGAATTCTATTATAGACAGTAAATCAAACTCTGATCCTTGTAAAAAAAGAGATGTTGGTGTATCATCTATTGAAATGAATTGATTGGAATTAAATTCAAATGCAATAAGATCTCGTAAAGATACACTAAATGATTTAACACCTTTACATTTACTACGCCGGCATTCTGTAAGTTCTTGAGAATTAATTAAAGTATTTGCGGCTTCTTGTAAATCATTAATGGTTGAATTTATATCAACGTGTAGAACAGGTATCTTACGCTGAACTCTATTGATTTCACAATCTGATTCTGTACAATGTTCACTTTCATCTGCACTGTATATACAATCTATTAAAATGCGTTCAAATATATTATTTACATTGCACTCACATCTCACTTCCACAGAAGATTCTTGTTCAACTTTTGAAAAATAGACTTGCGCCATTTCAGATCTTATTTTGTATACTTCTTCTGTATCTCTTCCACTCATGAGTTTGACTAGTTTACAGAATACATTTTCACTCTTATGTATTGTTTGACTTATACGATAGCCATCGATATATGCTATAGCTAAAGCCTGACATACCGAATCAATCGCGCAAGTATTTCTCAATATAATATATTTTTTACCAATTTGTAGCCTGCTTCCGTTAGACAAAAAAATAACTGGCTTCAAAGTTTTTCTTTTTTTAGTAACATTTCCTTTCCCTTTCCAATTTTCGATGAAGGTAGGGTCCTCAGCAAAAATAGAATCAGCAGTAAACTCTTCCTTAGGCTCCTTAGACTGTAATTTACTTTTCCGCGTAGATGTTATGGAATCCCGTTTTATTTCCTTCTTAGGAAAATCTGCTTCAGTATTTCTTTGTACAGTAAGATTCGGCAGTAACGATATTCTCGGTGCAACTTTAACCTCTCCTTTTAAGAATTCTAAATGTTTCATAATGAATTCATCTGTTCGTAGTCTGTGAGATTTGGTGCTTAGATGTAATAGCAGTCTTTTTATAGTTTTAAAATATGATTCAACATTTGAAGAAGTAGGTGCCTCAATATCGGAATCATAAATATTCTTCATTACGTTTGACCACAAAGGAAACAAAGTCAGTAAACGTGATAAAATTCCTATAAAAGCAGGATAATGGTACAAATTGTCATGACTGCCTATATCTTCAGTATCTAGTGTTACGAGTAATTTTTCTGTTTCAATTTTTGTAGTAAACCATTTAAAAAATCTGTTCTCTTCACTTAATTTGGTATTGGTTTTATTTTCAAACACTGATTTTTCCACAGCTGTAGGCAGATCATTTATTTTATTACTATCCTGAATCACTATCTCTGTATCCAAAGTCTGAAACTGATTCAATGTCTTTAATCGACTCTTAGCCAACTCACACCTAGAAGGAGTATTGGATTTATTAATGCCGTCGTGTTCATTCAAACAAACTGTAATAATATCTTTCAAAATTTCTTTGGCTTTTTCAAAATTTACGCATTCCTTCAACGCTAACAGACATTTAATATAAAAGAATTTTACTCTGTTGTCGACATGTTTAAAACAAGTCAAATTAAAAATGATTTTAACAAAATGACTAGTGTCTATTCTAATGTAGCAATCGTCACTTTTTTCGTCTTCCTCCAGTTTTCTGTAAGATTCTGTAACATATTCTTTAGTAGAGTTATGTTTCGTAAATGCTTTTACGCAAGCACCAATCAGCGCGGATGACTCATCGACGATGATTTCGTCTGGTTTTGGATTGCTCACGTGCCATGCTTCCAGCCATTTGTATATAGTGTCCATAGACTGGCTTTCTGATACCATTTGGGTAAGTGGGATACTACTGTGACCTTTATATGTTTTCATGACACATGCATAAAACAAAATGTGTTTGGTGATTGTGACATTATTTAAAGGACCAAATGGTTTGAAAATGCTACCGGTGGCGTCTATACTAACAATCAATTTAGCAGCTTTTTTAAATTCTTTGCAATATTGATCTTGGCAAGGGTCCCAATAATAAATATAAAATGGATACACTGAGATATGTTTAATAGCTTCTTTGTAAGGCGATATTTGGGTCATTAGCCATAATGAAAGTATTTGGTTTCGATGAAAAAGTGAGCTACTCTTGTGTTCGTGTTTTATTTGACGTAAGCACCCTGTTGTTGGTAAATGAGTAGGTTCAGGCTCATCGGAATTAACAACTAAATTTGCCATTGAGTTACGATATGAAATAGCGGATACATGTTTAAGTTCTTCAGCTATTTCAGTTCGTTTTACAGGTGATAGTTTTATTTTTTTCATTGGAGGATGAATGAAATTTTCGTCGTAATTTGTTATTATGCATTTGCACTGAGCTATTTTATCCGAAGGCCAGCTAATAATAACTTTCGCATCAGCTTCACATTGTTTACAAGATCCGATGCACGTTATATTGGTGTTCATAGAAATAGAATACTGTTTAAATGTCCAAGTGTGTGCTATTGGATGGACCTCCCAAATTTTTTCACGCAATTGATGGGCCCACTGATGTTTAGGCAAAAGATTTCTCATTCTAAAAACAGACTCAGATCCTTTATTTAATTTTATGCGTTTAGCTATTGGTTGCAGACGCTCCCATTGATACGTATCAATAAAAAAATCATAAATGACTGTTTTTCCAAGCGATTTGTTGTCCACGTCTTTGCAGTTTTTTTCTTCTCTATTATCACATTTATAAAAAGTAATTGGGCTTGGTTCTTCACAGCAAATATTGTCTTTTGGGCTAAAGAAATAATCAAAATTTTTCTTCACCGAAAGGTACAGTGCCTGTTTCGTAATCTTATTGTCTAAGGCAGTACTAATTTCACTAAACAGTGGATCAGTAGATGCTGGTAATTCGGACTTACTTGAAAAATACTTTTTGTATTGCAAGAAAACCTTTTTTTGCTCTTCGAGTGGCACAACGAACTTTCTTCCCCTCTTCATCGTCACAAACACCAAAACCACTGATTATATAATAGTTACCCAAAACACGAATTAAAAATTGTTTCTATAGGTAGGTACTTGTTCCTTATAATAACATAGATCTATTTAAATTGTCGAATAAAATTAAATAAGCCTAGACTGTGATTCCAATACGATATCTGCACAAGCAATGACTAAGAATAATTGTTATAATGATAATTATTGGATTATTGAGGGTAGGTACATATTTTTTTTTAACGCAAGAATCGCATTACTTACGCTGTTACCAGAGCCTAAACGATTAAACCGATTCAACATAACCAAGTATTTGCCTTAATTGTTTTATCAGGCACTTTTCCTTGGGATAATTAAAATAATTGCTACATCCTTTATTTAACATATGTTTGAAGATACAACTAAATTAGATAAATGAAGCAAATATGTAGCAATTATTGACACAATACATTTCGGGAAACTCTGCATGCTTGGCTTTAAACTAGGAGGCGACCAGCCAACCAAACGTCAGGATGGCTGTACAAAAAAAATATGTTATTTCTAAATATATATAGTATGTAGCAATTATTTATTAAATGTAGCAAATATAAGCAATTATGTAGCAATTTTCTAATCAACTCTCATAGACCAAAGCCACAGGCAACCAGCCATTCTGACACACACCTAATGCAGGTATCTGTTATACTAGTCATAGTATTTTTTGCAAGGATCAAACTGTTTTTCTTAGCTTTTTTTCTTCTTTCTATCTGTAGTCGCTCGAGTCTAAGAAATATGCCAATAATGGTCGGATATGTGACGTCCGAAGATAGAATTTAGATACCTTTTATCAATATAAATCCAGGCTACCTTTTTTATACATTTTTAATAGTTTAGAAGATAAAATGTATTTCCCTTTATTTCTTAATTTTTGTCTAGAAAGAAAAACCATTTATTTGTTGCCGAGATAAAGAAGCATCAAGGATCGGTTTTCTTAAGGTATTCTACGTGTCCACGACAAAAAAATATATTTACTTAGGCCTTATGTAAATAAGTAAAAACATAAGACGTTAGTGAAGTTGTTATTCGTAAGTTTAACTTTTCCTGCACTTTGACTGCCTAGTTACCTACACTTCCAAGCCGAATGGTGCGTTATAATATTTGTCAATGTGTTGCCGATGGTAACCATACTCAACTCTTGCAGCAATGTCGTACCACCGGCAGTTATTTTAAGAATAGCCTATCAACTATCATGTAACGTTAATTGGCTCACAAATAGGACATAATAAATCGGTAACTACCTTAGTGCACTTTGCACTTCCAAATTGCAAAGTACCCAACTTAATTTTCGTTAAAATTTCGGTTGCTTATCAAATCCGGTTTCTCAATTAAGAGGTCGATAGTTCATATCTGTGACTTCATCGCAGACATAATAATATATTACAAGTACAACCCTATCAATGTTTTGTTAATTTTTTTTTATCTACATCACATTAAGCAAATATTATTGTTCATACAAGGTTACTGTTTATTGGTTACGAACCCGTGAAAAAGTTGTAGGACACGTTAGTCCCTATAGTTATTAAAGTAATAAACCCATAAAGGTTTATGTTTTTATCCTTGGATGTTTATGACTGTTTAATAGTAGTTTGTTCACCAAGGGGAGAAAGTGACAGATGTACAGTGACAGTTTGTAATCTGTACTGTCCCCCCAAGTGATGTCAGACAAATTATATTTTTTATGATTTATGGAGATTTCATTAAACATAAGATTACATAACTAATTCACGAATTAGCCAATTCTATTTTGCAAGTCACGAAGCACAGACATTAACACAAATTTATTTTTTCAACTATACTGCTTCAGCTGTATCAACACAGGTAACACCATATCTGATAATTTAAACAAAAAGCTGTATAATTTAATAGGAATTGCTAATAACACGAATCGCATCCAGGACGGCTCACTCAACAGTTGCGCTAGCGACCAGTAGACCATTGAAGCAGATAATATAATAATACTGAATATGGCTCATTATACTTAATTTTGTTTTTTTACTGTTATCAACATGTACCTACCTATAGTATGATGTGTAATTATTTAGAGTTCGGTTTTTGTTATGCGGTTCGGATGAGCAGAGATAGGTATTAGTTAGCATTATTTTATATAAAATCCTAGTCAGGTTTACCGATGTCAACATGAGTATTAAGTTTCAAACCGCAATGCAATTCGTGAAGCATATACGGAGGAAGGGAATCTTACCTATAGTATGATGTGTAATTATTTAGAGTTCGGTTTTTGTTATGCGGTTCGGATGAGCAGAGATAGGTATTAGTTAGCATTATTTTATATAAAATCCTAGTCAGGTTTACCGATGTCAACATGAGTATTAAGTTTCAAACCGCAATGCAATTCGTGAAGCATATACGGAGGAAGGGAATCTTATCTAGTCAAACAATACAATAAGACTCACCCAGTTCTTCAAGGACCTCCATACAACTAGTGAAGTCTCCAGGTTTATCAGACTCTATTTCTGATACGTATTTGGTATAGAAGCTGCCGCGCTGGAACAACAGATCTGAACCACGACCGCCAAAGAGCAGTCCCATCTTTGTAAACTTCACTAGTGCCAGCCGAACTAACTCTCCCATGTACATGCCGGAAATCATCTTCTCTTGGCTGCAATTAAACAAAAAACAGTCAATTGTGATTTACGTTGAATGGCACGTTTTTCCATAGGTACCTACTATCCAAATGCAAATAATATTTTTTTGGGACATTTTCACACATCATGATCTAGCAGACTAAGCAGAGCTTGTACTATGGGTACTAGACAATGGATATAATACTTAAATACTTATGTTTTACCCACATAAATATTTGTGTCCTGTGGGAATCGAACCCCTTGATCAGCAGTCCGGTACTCGAACCACTAAACCACAGACGTCGTCAAATGTAAGTTTTTAGGGGAAAAAAATATAGTGTGATAGAATTAGAATTTTTAGAATTTATTAGAATTTACTACATTTCGTAGTATTTGGATTTCAGTATTTGTTATGAAACCTCTGCTTCTTGCAAATTTCGTAATTCTAGTTCAACAGGAAGGTAAAGCAGTGATAACACAATTATTAATTATCATGTGCTTAAACGGTGAAGGAAATCAGCTTTTCTCGCTTGTGAAGGTGACCAACCCGCATTAGGCCGGCGTGGTGGCCTATACGCCCTGTCATTATATTTATCTCTAACCCCTTTCATTCTGAGAGGATACCCGTTATCAGCAATGGGACATAAATGGATACAACTATAGAAATTGGTGTGGGATATAAATTTGCCTCTACTAAACCTAGAGATAAAAGATCTTTCTTGACAAGTTAGACGGACTCTGAAGTGATCCTATAAACATTCGGTATTTTTTTCTTTTGAAGCACGGAATCCTAAATAGTATCCAATAAAATAGAAATAAACTTGTTATGTAAACAATAAGGCGACATATACATATAAATGACAGTCCGTGGCACCCTGGGCTGTCAGACTATCAATCTTGCCGACTGGCTTATTTGTACCACAGCATAATTTGTACTTCAGCTATTAGGTATTATGTAGCTCGTGCCGATCGTCCTAACATGAGCTACGAAGTACTTAAAGATTAGTTCACCTAAATTGACTCAGGATAAGGGACGCCTTTGCCGTGCTACGAATACATGCAGGTTCATAAGAAATATGCAAAGATTAGAGCTCACATTTGCTTTCCAGGATTGATGGAATTGTTGTCGACCTCCCGGTCGAATTCTGTGCGAACGAAATCAAGTGCTCCGTCGTCTCCGAATGCGCCCCATTCAGTGTTTATGAGAAGTTCAGGTTTTCCCGGCTCGCCATCGAACAGTTCGCAGTTCTCAGTCTTCTCAACGTAGCAGGCATTACTACCCGTACCTAAATTTCATAATTTTGTTATAAGAAAGTACTCTAGAAGTTTATGATAACCAAATAAAATTAGAATACTGCGTTTAAGGAAAGTATACATATACAAAAAAAATGCTTTTACAAAATGTTATTAAAACTATAAAGTAAGTTATAAATTACGGCTAGGTAGGTATCCTGATCAGTGCACCGCTTCGTTAATAGCTAGATAATGAGTGAGACTGCATATTGTGTGATTAAAATAACCATAAAGCATAAACCCATTATCCGTATTAATGTGAATTTTAATGATACCATATTACCAATATTTAAAACATGCAGGCACAGGGTTAACTGTAATTAAGTAGGTACACTATGTTGCGTTTTTCAATACAGGAACTCCTTAGCAATACGTTTTAGGGGTTATTATCAATTAATATTACCATGACCATAATTACAACACTAATGAATAAAGCTAATATTGAGCATTTATAGGCACGCTAGCGTATTTAACAAACCGTGCGGACCTTACGTAACTTATGCGAATATTGTTATCGTATAAGAACAAGGTATTATGGTTATAGTATGCAAGCTATTAACGAGTTCGAGCCCGATGGAATAAGTATTTCATTTCTTGAAAAATAAGTCAAACCTACCAACGATGAGTCCTATTTTGCAGTTGTGGTTTTTCCACGCACATGACATCAATGTGCCCGTAGTGTCATTCAGAATGGCGCATATGTCAATCTGTACGTCCTACAAGTGAGAAAACATGCTATTTAGATGTGAGAATAGAGATTATCATTCCAGGTCCAGAAATGAGCGATGATGACACCTGTAACCTAATTGCGTAAAGCACTTTCAATCGCAATACTTACATTTCACTTTGATAGCTCAGGCAATGTGATTTATATATACATTACAATTGTGTTTTTAACCACTATGTAGATTTTGTAACGCAATTGATATGTAATATTACCAGACAAGTATCAAAGTGATCAAGTTAGAAGGTAAGTAGGTATTATGATTGCGAATGTGTATTTACGTTATTTAGTTGCTGTTTTAGGTTGAAGATGATCGATTTGTAGAGGCTTTCAGGAAAATATCAACTCTTTAGATAATGTTTAACTACTTTGTAACTTATCGTAAGTAGGAACCTACCTATAGATATGTACAGAGGCAAGCACATCAAGCTACCCCAATCTGTCAAATTTCTTTGATACATTTTCTACTTTAACACAAAGTCATGGTTCATTTTCAATTGGGAAAATTTTACAGTTTTGGATAGCTTGACCTGCTGGCGTCTGTACCTAAATAATAAATTGGTAAATATTTATTTATATCCAAATTAAAATGTTGGTAAAGCCCTAACCCACTAAATCATTGCCAATAGATATAATAACTCTGTATTAGTTTTCTTTTTCATTATGCATTGGACAATTCATTATGCATTGGAAATTCGGATCTACATACGCACGGTACATTAGTCAGACGCATAGGTGTTCGTATGGCAATATTGCCATACGAACACCTATGCGTCTGACTACCACTAAAGATTATTAGTAGATAGATACCTAATGCCCAGAAATGAGGTTGCTAAGGTCTGATGGCAGTCGCTTAGTGTAAAATACTGATATTGAGCATCTGGTTAGACTGGAAGCCCACCCAATATAGTCGGGAAAAGGCTAAGAGGATGTTAGGTTTTGTGACGTATTTATTAACTTAAGGTACTAATTGAATGGCCGCAACAAATATTAACAAAATGATCTTTATTATTTGTTAGACGTATAATAGATGATAGAGATGGCTTGTATGAATAAGAAATGGTCCCTTTTTTTAAACGAACGAATAAATAACGATTATCAAAAGATCTGCTTTCCAGTATTAAAATTAATGTAACAAGGCGTTACTCATGCTCGTTTGTATAGGAGAATAAAATATGAGAAGGTAGGAACACAGAATCCACTGAGTTGTTATTTGTTTTGAAAGCCTCTACTTGGCTCTCAGATGTTGAATCCAATAATTATCATGCCTTACATTTCTAATAGAGAGCTGTTATCATCATCAACTCACCAATTATAATCCCTATTCGGCAATTTGGGTTCTTATGTGCACACGACATAAGAGTGCCAGTTGCATCATTAAGGATGCCCGTCACATATAAGGAAAGGTCCTGTAAAATTTCTTTTTTTACATAATTTAGACCGCTACTCATGCATTCAAGAATCTGTATCATGTTAAATACTAGGTAATCATGATCATGCCGATGTTTTTCATCAGTTAAATATTAACTAAAAACCTTTATCAGTGAAAAAAAAATATATATAAAATTAGGTCGGTACTTATACTAATTCAAAGTTATAAGCAATTGTTGACTCACCCCTCGTCGAGCAATGGCGTCTTTGAGCCCCTGTACGACGTCTTCTCCTACAACTCCACTACAAGAGAATCCTTTGGTCCATCGCTGCAGGACTCCTTTTGTCAGACCCAGTTGTTTGAGGGGAAAGCTAAACGTAAAACCAAGCGCCAACCTTTCTTCATAAACATCGTGCTCCTAGTTTAAATAATACATGGTTAAATATTTTATTTTATATACCTACTACGTAAGTAGTAACGTCTTCAACAACTTGTTATAGTTAAAATTTGCAGTTCTCGATTGTACTGATGAGCCGAAATTTAAATGTGAATCTGTATAATAACATTATATCTCTGGCCTGTGCGATACAAGCCTTTTGAGCTTAGTGCTGCGGCCGCCGTAAAAGTCATTGTATCACATCTATTTTGAAATAAATTTATTCTTATTCTTAGGGACCTACCTTCATAAAATTAGCGAGACATTCAGCTATGTGGTCAAATAGTGCGATCCCCGTTCCAGTCATAATGTGGTTTGGAATAGCATAAATTTTAGACTGCATATCAAAATGGTTTGCTCCTAAGTTTATAATTAAAACTCTGAAGTTAGTTCCTCCTAAATCCAATGCAAGGAATTTACCGCGTTCTGAAAGATACATTTAATTTCAATGTTTAATATGTACTTATATATACAGATGGTTAATTTCTATTGTGCACATATATTATTCGTATTATTTAAAATGAGGGTAAAAATAAAATCAGAGAATATTTTTTTTTACCTTTTCCATTAGGTAGATCTTGTATATAAGTGATCCAGCACTTAACAATAGAATTAGCATGACTGTCTTTACCCAGTCCTTTGATCAGATCATTGTGGAGCCTGCTCATTATCTCCTTGATTTGTTTGTCTGTCAAATGTAGGACCTCGCATTCTTCGCGAATCTGAAAAAATACATAAATAATATTGGTCAAGTTTGACGTGAGCCAACGAAGCAGGTGCTAATTTTAGACGTTCTTGTAACCGGTTATATGTCAGTAGTGGTGAGTTGCTTGTTAGTTGATGCCTTTAGTGCAACAGTCTTCCCTCAAACGTATCAACAAAATCAAGCATTGTAAATAAAATTGTAATAGAAGAACCGATTTATATATATTTTATGATTTTAATTTTTGTTTACTTCCTCCTATTTTATCAAACAGACGGAGACATTAATTTTTGCACACAAACTCAAAATATTTTAATTTTATTATGTAAGTAGGTACTTGATAAATTTTAGAACGCTCTTATAAAATTAAAAGCAAAGCATTGAACATAACTAACGAAAATAAATTTAGTGTTGTATCATTGCAATGCTTGCAGACATAGTAGGTACGAGCAAGTTGTTCATTATCGCGAGTGAGTTTCACAAGGTCAAAGCGGTCATTACAACACTACCGTTGCTTTCCAACGCACAGCCGGCATTAAAATAATATATTTTGAAATCATGGTAAAAACAACGCACACACCTTTGGTAAATTATTAATAACTATGCCCATTTTTAACACTTCTGTTCTGACAATTTACTGAAAAAAATTAACACTGCGCGCGATTTACAACGTTAAGTACGACACGACTCGCCGGATCCGCAAGAAAATGAGGAATACGACTAGCTAATAACGCTTCGCTAACGGACGTCACCGTCACCACTGTGCACTGCGTCGAACTCGATCGCGATTACATACAGACGCGGTCTTTTTCATTCATGATAGTAAACTATTGTTGTCTCACTTTCGTCAGGCCATGTTGGAAGTGTTAGAACAGTAAAGATAGTGAAGGATGATATGTGGAAAGAAAAATGTAGCTATTGCAATGTTCAAAGTGCTGCAAAATCCTATCAAATAATGTCTTTTGTTTAAAAAAACATGTCAGACTTTTGGTTGTTAATATTTCAAAGCGCATTTTATCATTATACTTACTCAAGGCGTGCCCCCCAGAATACGAATGTGATTGGTTAACGCGTGGGCTCGCTCTTGACGTCATGGCATTCCTTGATATTCACATTCGATTACATTGGTGGTAGTGTTTTTTCCTACGTGAGTGTGTGTAAAGATTGATATTACCACTATTAAATCTATTCTTTACGCGCGTGAAACTATATATATATGTCACGTTTTAATAAAAATGATATTTTGCATAATTTTGTTTAGTAATTAAATTAGAATACATAGGTATTAATTAAGTACCTACCTACTAAAGTACATAATTATATAATAATTACCTACGTACCTACATCATAGATTACAAAATATATCTTTTGTTTTCTTTGATTATATACTTGTATATAATCAAAGTTTGTTTTATTGGATATTTAGAACCTAGGACTTGGACCAATAAAATAGATAATATTTAACATCTGTCAGTTACATAATACATCGTAAAATTCTTACCTTCTTTTGTCATTGGTATAATATTTATGTAAGTAGGTACCTAATCATAATTAAAGAAAGATATGCAATTGTGCAGCTCTAACTTCGAAAAAATAAATAATATTTTATGGCCGCGCTGCGCCGTTACAAGGTTACGTTGTTGAATTTTCATGGGATCTATTAAATTGGCCCTACTTCAGTTACTAATTTACTGTAAAAATAAATTTGTAACAGTTTGTATAATATCCTATCTATTATATTATTAATACTTAACTACCTATACAGATGGTAGGAAGTAGTAGGTAGGTACTAAATAACAACACCAATATTAGGTACCTTGCAAGTACCTACCCAACCTATTTTTAATTAGGTAATAAAAAAAAATGTGCATTTTAAATTGTATTTGTGGTGTGTGCTAGGTGGAGTACCTAATCTAAATAATTAAAATTCTATATTTACCTACAACAATGCTCAAGAAAATATTATACTTAATAATTTAAGCAACCACAACCACTCTTTTTATGGATCTGCTGTAGAAAATATTGTATAAATCAGAAAAATCTATAAATATACCTACTGAGATTGGTTCGCGTCAAGACAAACGCACATTGAAGCACTTTCTTGGCATAGTATGTCTGTTTATTTTTGAGACGAGTAGTAGTACTTACCTATATCTACTTACAGTGACGACAACGCAGTACGGGTTCCTATCTAGGTATGTAGGTGCTTTAATTATTCCACAATATTTGTTCAAGTATGTAATCCTGTAGGTACTAATACCAATTTTTTTTATTATATTCATCCTATACCTAATGCTTCAACATTAGGTATAGGATGTACATTTGTCTGATTCAGTATTGTTGAACATAAACAAATCTGGGTGTGCCGCCGGCTTGAAAGCATTGTCATGCTACTTCAGCCTGAATAGTCCGATAAAGGACCGTGTCATCGGATTCAGATAGCAATTTATACTTAGTGATTCATTTATCTTCGTGATCATTTATCTACGATAAAAGTTACAAAATTGCACTGTAATTGCTCTAGTCTGACTAGGTACCTACTTAGTACAAAATCTTCAACTTTATTGGTACTTATGACAAAAGAAGAATTTGGTAAGTATAAATGTATAATTAAATTTTCACCAATGATACAGAAATGACATAGGTACTTAACTAAGAAGCTCTTAATCCTAACGCAGGTATAGGTAGGTACCTACTCAGTTACTAAATACAGCCGTTACCTACCTAATTTCACCCAGCTAGAACACCTGTTTGTTAGGATGGTCTTATAAGTACCTAGGTATTGTGGTGATAGGTACCAAAACCGTATTTTTCGGTAAGTACCAAAACCGTATTTTTCGGTCGTTTTTAGGGTATGTCGGCAACAAACATGTTATGTAGGTACTTAAGGATAGCTAAACCATTATGTAAGTACATATGTTTTGTACACATACCATGTCAATCGAGCCCATAAAATTAGGAGGAACGCATAACACCAAATCATTTAGCTTATCTCTCCCACAGCTTGGTGAAAATGAAATTATCGAAATAACCATAGCTGGTCCTCAAAATTTAGGGAACGTTAGTCTACTACAGTAAATTAATTAGGTATCATAAATTTTATTATAACTGACACCGATGATACTACCTATGCATAGTGCATTATTGTATAAGGTGTATCGGAAAACAGATTTATCATAATTATCAAATACTGTTTACTGAGTAGGTACCTATTTAACTAAATTCATTTTCAATTTTAGTAATGTTTTCACACTAATTTTCACATCTAAAATGAGAAAGTATTATCTTTATAACCTTGTGAAGATTAGAGTTTATGAGGAGCAGGTTATCTTTAAATACACGTTTTAAAAGTCACAATATACCAGTTAAAACCAGTTATATCAGCATAACACTTCGCCAATGTAATGTGCTAATTTATTCTACAAACTATTCATGAGTTCAATACTTTACGACTGATGACGGAAACTTGCCATAGGTACTTAGCCTACCCCTACCTATTAATTACATTATTTATAATTAATTATATACCCACTACCTATCTAACTTCACCAAAAATCTATTTTGTGATTTACATACATGCATGGCTGTAGCTGTAGCCTACCACCTATTCTCAGACCTGCCAAATATATGTATACACATAAAATAATCATAAAAATTTTCCTAGGAGTTCGATTGGTGACAAGCATAGTTTTAAATCGTGGAATTTTTATTGTAATAATAGATTATAGCTAAAGTTTGTTTGTTTGGTTGAACGCGCTTAACTCAGAATCTACTCGTTCGAATTGAAATTTTTGTGTTGGATAGTCCATTAATCGAGGAAGGTTATCTATAGGCTATATAACATCATCGACCTATAGGAGCCGAGCAAAAAGGAAAAAAGACGGGTTACACTGCGGGGGGCAGCTATACTTTATAAGTAGGTACAGTAAGCACCTACCTAATGGAACTGGACCTGGTACTTATTAATTTATACAGGTGTTTTCTAAATAATTTCTTGTCCCATGAATGGGTAAATATTTTTTTGTAGAATAATTAAGCAGCTACATCAATTACATAGGTTTCTTTATCTTTTAATAAATTAATATAATAAACAAGAGAAACAATATTTATTCCTTTGAACAAAAAAATAGATAATAAGAATAACAGGTGATAATAGTATATACAGGTGTAGGTAATAGTTATAAACTATTATTATAATAGTATATATTAAGTAAGTTTAAGTATATATTATTATTAGTTATACTTAATAGGTACATAATAAGTTCATAATTATTTTAATACTTAATATGATTTCTAAAAATTACACCTAAAATCATTTAATGTTTTGAGCAGTGTTGTAACTATGGGGACTATACTTAGTTTATCAAGATTATAATCAAAATAAGTGTAAAATAAATCCCTTCGGTGAATTACCGACTATAAGTACTACCTATAATATAATAGGTACGTAAATATAATGATTGTATGATTCTACTCGCCATTGTGTTACTTAATCACTGTGACTGAACAACTATGCAATCCGAATAAGAATAGAGGAGTCTTATCACATGTAGGTATAGTACCTATACTTGGATTTTTGTTATAACGATGTAGGTACATAAGTAGATAGTGTAGATACTAAGGTATTGGAAAAATTTTAATCAGAGCAAACATCTGACTAGTTATATTATAATACTCACGACATCTCGCGCTTGACGCATATCGGTTTGCCTTGTCAGTCGCGATGACTGAGATAAAAGGTGATGGACGAGTAACGTTGGAGTCCACAGGATGCTGACATAAATTTAACTGAGCACCAAATAAATTTGTATCCGCGTTATAGCAAATACCGGTATCAATAACCGCTAAGCTGTACAGAAGTGAAAGGAACGGAGCACAGTGCCGTGAGCCACGCACTTGCTTGGCGAGTCGAGGGTCACCTTGAGACGACGCTGCGGCGCATGTGCACCACACCCTCGGCCTCGCTGCCGCCGTTGCCCCGCACCGCGCCCCCCTCAGAACGCGGCGCGCCGAACGTGACGTCACATCGCGTACGCCCCGGGCCCCGCTTCCGCGCTATAACATTTTGCTCACGTGCCCTATGTAACATTGCGTCAGTATTTTTTTCATTATTATCTTTTTAATAACATTCTAAAATATGAGTAAGTAAACTAGCAAAACATGTTTATTACAATAACGAACTGTTTGTATGAAAATGATACTTAACTCAAATTTGTTGTACCTACCAGGCCACTCAGAAAGTTTTGCGACAAAAAGTTTTTATGTATAAGACACTGGCCACTTGTAATTATTTTGAAAACTTCAATTATTTAAAAGTAAAAATACCACTATTCGATTTTCAAATTTCCCTCCGCATTTTTTTGAGAGCCAATTCAAATTTTCTTGTCTCTTAAAAAAATGGATCTGCATCGATTTTCGTGCAATCAACATTTTCGTGCAATGATTTTTTATGATTTCAAATGTGGCTTAAAACCTGACTAGTGACTGATGAAAATGACTCCATTTGATCGACTTCGAATTGCTTTTATGGATGAAGGACCTTCAAAAGCAACCATCTACCGCTGGTATAGCGAGTTCAAACGCGGTCGTCTTACTTTGGCGGATGAACTTATTCACGACCACTCCTTTGAGTGGTCGTCCTACGACGGCTGTCACCGAAGAAAGTGTGTTGGCAGTAAAAAATGTAATGCAAGAAAACAGACGAATTACGTACGAAGAGATTCAGCATACTCTGCTGATTGGTTCAGGAAGTGTTCACAAGATTTTGCACGATCACCTTCGCGTAAGGAGGATAGTTTCCCGCTGGGTACCGCACAACCTCACCGAAGCTCAGAAGCAGGCCCGGGTGGATTGGTGCCGTGATATGAAAACACGAAAATTTTATGCAGTCTCATCACGGCGTGTTTACAATATTGTGACAGATGACGAATCCTGGATTTATCAATACGATCCAGAAACAAAGCGTCAGTCGACAGTTTGGCTGTTTCAAAATGAACCAACGCCTACGAAAGTGAAGCGATCGAGGAGCGCAGGAAAAATTTTGATCGCTAGTTTTTTCACTTTGATGGGGTACCTAATTTTAATTCCACTTCGAGACCAAAGCAGCATCAACGCCGAATGGTATAGCACAAATTGCCTGCCAGAAGTTTTTTCTGCAATGAGCAACAAGCGACCGAACACCGGGCTCCGCGGGGTCCTTCTTCACCACGACAACGCGCCCGCGCACTCTGCGATCAAAACGAGGGACTTCCTGGATTCCACACCGGTCCTGATTTGGCTCCGTGTGACTTCTTTTTATTCCCTAAAATTAAATATCAGCTCAAAGGGATACAGTTTTTATCGCCGGAAGACGCGCTAGCAGCGTTTGAGAAGGCCGTGGCAGAGGTGTCTGCGGAGGACTGGAAAAAATGTTTTGAATATTGGTTCAGATGCATGAAACTTCTTATATAGGCTGGTGGAGAGTTCTTTGAAAAGATTTAATAAAAATATTTTTTTCATAGAAGTTAGTTTTTTTGTTTCTCAAAACTTTCTGAGTGTCCCACGTACTTACCTAGGTATACTTAGGTACGAAACGAACTTCGGTCCGATAAAATTATGTATAATAAATAATACATTTTGCCTTTTTTTTTAGTTTTGAATAATATTTAAAATTAAAATCCCGACGTTTCGGACCCTTTACAGCGCGCGTCGGGATTAATAATATCAATATAACGCGATAAAATCCGTAAAAAGTAGTTTTATTTCAATGTATAATATTCGCGTAAATGTCAGAAATCAGTAATTTCCATTGTTATCCTCACGTTTGCTTTTTTAAGTTATTAGAATGAGTGTCTTTCAATGCCGTATGTTTTTGTATAGCTTGGCCATTTAAGAATTGTAAAAAAATGTCGCTGTTAATATTCATACATAATCGTAAATCCTACAGTTGTTCATACAATAAAATGCCTTTGGATGTATACATGTTACTGAAAAATAGCAGTCACATTTATTGAATCTAGGCATCATTATATTGTAATCGAGATACCACAATAATTATAATGATGCTTAAAGTTGTCACAATATTAGGGATTATGTAACTTTTTTGACGTTCCAAAAAATGGCCAATTCATTAATGATCTCGACTGTACCTATGTATACAAATATCCATCAGACCAATTTTTCTAAACGTTATAATTATTTCACTTTCCCTGTCACTCCATTCCTCCGGATAACTCAAATTCCCAGTACCCTAGGGCATAATTATTATCAAATGTTTCACGAACGCTTCAACGTCTTGTTAATTTCCTCTATCGAAATGAAAATGTTTTTTAATGGAAACCTCGTATTATTTATTTTTCTTTTTGTCTTCGAGTTCTATTATAAGTAATTGCAGATAATGCAATTAGGTAGAAAGAACTTCAAGAAGGAAACTTCGAAAAGTCTTCTTGTCGCCGATTCCACAGCATCCAAAACTTTCGCCTTGAGAAGAAAGTTTTGGATGCATACTTACACCGTACCTTCTCGTTATAACGACCTTTCGACCTTTCTAGTCCTGTGGAAAATCCTCATGGATCATCTGCCATCCGGGTAGGCAGCATGTCGGACTCTAACCTACCGACTAAAAACCGCATTTGTCTTCTTTTGCATGGTCACGCCTGGTGACAGGCTCTGGTCCAGCAGTGTGTGCTGTGACGTATCCTAGGGGCATTCCATACAATGGTATCAACCAGGGGTTGGCTTCCAGCGTATGCGGTACAGGTACTTTCTGAAACAGCCGTGGCTCGAGAATATCTGCGTCAGCGAAACAGGGCTCTCCACCTACTCCTCCATGACATGCAAGCATGAGTCGAAACGTGGAGATTCACGGCGAGATTGGTCCATAAGTTTAAAGTCGCAAAGCGAGCTATGGAGAGCTATGTTCGGTGTCTCTGTGAGATAGACTTCGCAACGAAGTTATCAGTCAGAGAACCAAAGTAAATGACTTAGCTCAATAGATTAGCACGCTGAAATGGCAATGGGCCGTACGAGTACCGTCATTTTTCTAAAAGAAGAATAATCAAGCCTATTGCAAGTTGGATCCTATACCTCGGAGCAAATGCGGTAGCGTGGTGGGCCCAGACGGGAAGGTGGCATGGCGTGACGAGCTCGACTCTCACTTCAAAATTTAAGACAGAGAGAGAGAGCTGAGAGGTAAAGGGTAAAAAAATATTTTTAGCAAAAATAGGTACCACTTTATTAATCCGTAAAATAGGAAACAATACCTAGTTATGTAGTTATAATACAAAAAATATCGGCCTTCCGTGGAAATTTTATTGATAAACTCACAAACTTCATACGGGAGTTGTTTTTTTTTGTTATCGTATTATTCTCTCCTGTTTATGAATGACGGTTAAGTAAACGGTTATCGCATTACTTAAGCAACTTTAATAGTGTCTTAATTTAAATGATAGAAAGGAACAGCAGTATTCATATGCGATTATTAAGGTATTTTTAATACTCATCTTTTATTAATCTCAAAGGATGAAAGCAGTACGCAACAAACGAAATTGCGAATTTTAATGTACTGGAAGATGTATATTATGTAGGTATGTAGTATGCATCCCACGCCGATAAGTACCCACGGGTGTGTCAGCGACGAGGTGACGTGCCCCCAAACATGTAGGTATTTGTATGTATCAGTCATACTCTTTAGCGGACCACAAACAAGACGTACATACGAGAGTGGAGCAGTGTGCACTGTTTGCGTGACTCAACGCACGCGCATCATATCGCAGCATGGCAATTTATAATTTCTGAATTCAATATTTTTGTAACATAGTTTTCATCTTTATTAAACCACGATTTCCTATCACACTCATACGTAGGTAGATTCTAACGTTAGTTAGCATTCTATAAGTAATCCGAAATGAAAGGATGACCTTCATGTGCGACCTTGTTTGGTAAGACGGAGCCCGGAAAACAAATGCGAAATTATACATTAAAAATGTAGAAACAAAAACCGTGTATACCTATTTACTATGTTGGTTGCTGGTGTTGTGTACTGTCACGTCTCACTAGGGATTATTTATCGATGATGAAATGTAAGTTTGTATGCAAATGTAGGTACCTACTTGTTACGCTGATCTGGTATAGTCGTGCGACGGGTTGTTGAGCTCCCTCTAATATGGTCCTCACTAGGGAACAAGCCCTCGAGCCATGTGTCAAGGGGAACTGTACAAACAACAATTAACGGACATAAAGTATGCAGACGACAGAACAGTTGTAGAGAGCTACGCAGCCAGTGCACGGGCTGGAGCGGCACAAATCCAGTGTCTTAGGGAGGCGATGAACGCACGAGTTTGGCTTTGAAGGCAGTCTCCGATTGCCGCGATGCCAACCTGGTCTGTTCTCCACTAAGTGGAGAGTTCAACCCGTCTCCCGCTTTCCGAGATGTGTTCGTAACGATAGCCAGCCAGCCAAGTCTCAACTTTGGCTCTTATATAGAGTCCAAAGCTCAAATAGCCTCCAAAAAGCTTGGCGTTCTGGTGAAGGTGAGGCAGTAGGTACTTCACACCGGAACAGTTGCTCAACCTGTACCTTTTTTTTTTTTTTTGCTTAGCGTGTGGAAAATCCATCATGGACTTCCGCCGCCCGGGGAGGCGGCGGGGCGTGTCGGACTCCACCCAGAGTGGGTGACCTACCGACTAAAAACCACACGGTGTTCCTTCTCGCACCTGCTGCGTCGGGGGCTACGGGAACAGAGCATTCTTCCGCGGCCCCCGACTGGTGATGGCCCGCCGCAGCGGGCCCCGTCTTTGAGTTTGTAGGGGGGGAGTGAGGCGTAGACTCCCCCCCGCCGTCATGGAGAGGCGCGCGTGGAACACAACGCGCCACCGTCTCGGGTCCTTGAGGGGGAGCGACAGACGTTCCCCGCGTCTGTCGCCCCCGGACCGTTTAGGGAGGCTGGAAGAGGGCGTTGTCCGCCCTCTCCCGGCGACGACGTCGCCCGGTGCGCCTTCTGCGGATCGGGTCAGCGCTTGCACTCTCGCGCTCCCGCTCCGCAGCTTCCTTCTGCGAGATGACAACCTCGCAGAAGGAGATCACCGCGTCCCAAGACGCCGCGCTGTCCACCATCGAGCTGACGACGGCCGACAGCGACAGGTCGTGTCCCACCGCAGCGACGAGGGCACGGCGCGGCTCATCCCAAGCCGCACACTCTGTGAGCGTGTGCAGCGCCGTGTCCTCTACGCAATGGACGCAGTGATGGCACCGGGCGTCCGGCTCCCTGCCTATGCGACACAGGTACCTCCCGAAGCAACCGTGCCCTGAGAGCACCTGCGTCGCCCGGAACGTCAGGGAGCCGTGCCGTCTCCCGAGCCAGCGCTCGAGCACCGGCCGGACCGCCTCGATAGTGACGAGGCCGGCGGTAGGGCGCGAAAGCCTTTCCCGCCATTCCGCCACCAGGACCTGATGGAGCTCCAACCGGCGCAGCGTGATCTGCCGCTGCGCCAGTCCCGCGCTCCGCGTCCGCTCCTCCTCGCGCCACAGATAGAGTGACGCGAGCGCTCTCGCCTCCAGGTCCCAGGGCGGGGATCCGGCCAGTACGCAAGCCGCCTCGTGGGAGATCGTGCGATACCCTCGGACGACTCTGACGGCCATCGCCCTCTGCGGTTTCCGCAGCACCGCGATGCTGCGGGCCGTCAGGTCGGCCGCCCACACCGGGGCACCATATAGAGCCATGGATCGCACGACCCCCACGTACAACCGCCTACAGGCGGTGCTCGGGCCTCCCAAGTTGGGAAGCAGCGTTGACAGCGCGCCCGCCGCGCCCATCAACTTTGGCGCCAGCCGCAGGAAGTGGGGCCCGAAGTCCCACCGGCTGTCGAGCACCAATCCCAGGTACTTCATGGTTGACTCGACAGCTATTCGGGCTCCCCCAACCTCGATGTGAGATCCCGGCGGCGGCGCCCGTCGGGGGCCATGAAAAGCGATGGCCTCCGACTTGTTGAGGGCCACCTCCAGGCCCAGGCGCCGTATGCGGTCCACCACCTGTGCGACCGCATCCGTGGCTGCTCAACCTGTACCTGGCTCAAGTCCGGTCGTGTATGGAGTAGGTACCTACTGCTCTCACCTCTGGGACGGCCAAATACCAGTTGGAGGCGTTGGAGTCTATTGAGCTCCTCTCAATAGACTTATCGTCGCTAATAATCAATCAATCAATTGGCGACGATAAGCTGGTCAACAACAGAATTCAAAGCCTTGATCATCGTCGTAGGGTGGCAGGCTTGTCGGTCTTCTACCAGATACATTTCGGAGTATGCATCAAAACTGCACAATCTAAGTAATTCTGCCATCTCCCTTTTACCATCGGACAACCAGGTAGGTACACTGAAAAGCAACATCGTTTCATGGTGGAAATTCTCGAAACCGGCACTAACTATTTTATTTTATTGCTATTTTAATTTAATTTATTTGTTTATGTTCACTAACATAGTTCTTAAGTAATTGTACTAACACTATGAGCCTAATGATGTTGCTTGAAAATAAAATATTTTAATGTTATTGTACATCACTTAAAACAATCTTAAAATTAAAATTGAGAAGTTTAAATTTTAATGTGATAGGAATTCTTAGATTTCAATTTCATTAATTAGGTACCTATCTATATTTTTATGATGCTTGATGGGAACTTTTTGAGCTGCTTAGAATTACGTTTTTAATTATCTTCTTCTTTCGTTCTGTTTTCCATTTCAATATTCTATTTTATTTAAACGTATAATAAAGTTTGAACGGTTAAACAAATGACATAATTAGGTATAGTATTTAAAATAAAATAAATATTTTTGGGACATTTCACACAGCAGCATCTAGTCCCAAACTAAGCAGAGCTTGTAGTACCTATGGGTACTAGAAAAAGGATATAATACTTATATACCTACTTTTTTTTGTAAAGAAATACTTTTATTAGAAACAGGTCCAGACAAATTAGCTAAGTACATACAATTTCTTCTATTGTTAAGTCGAAGTATGATTTTCGGGCTACCCACATTCGATTTTTCTTTATTATATCCTTTCGATCGGAAACAAAAGTATGTACAAAGAACCTGTTCTGGATTCCTATAATTCTTAGGTCCCAATTTGATACTTGTATTGAGAAAGGTTATTGCAACTTTTTCGTTAGTGTTAAATATGAGACTAGGATTGCTTTTAATGTCTACAACATGTTCTTCGTTCAAAACCTGATCTAGTACCAATACCAATTGCTGATAGGTAGCTGTTTCTGTAACTGACACTTCAGCACTGTCTTTAGAAATAAGTAATTTCTAAAGACGGTGTTAGAATTTACTGCATTTTATTCAGTTAGCTCCGCCTCTTCAGCGTTAAATTCAGATGAAGGATCTATTGTTCTTTGCTTTTGTATAATTAGTTGAAAAGAATAAATAAAAAGGACGAAACCTAGCTCAAATATTGTGTTCACTTATTGGTTACATCTTGATGACTGAAAACGAATGCTAGAATACGATGAAAAATATTAAGTAGGTCATTCACTAGCTAGCTTTTAGAACCAATAAATGAACATACTGTTCTAACTGGCCTAAAGATCAGAAACCTAGACAAAGACTGAAATGGCGATAAGAATTTGTAATCCTGTGAGTTAGTGTCACAAACTATCCATGTCAATTTGTCAATTAATATCACCTAAATAGATTGCAGTTACCGCGATGTCACACATTCTTTCTAATATGAAAATCTAATAAATTACACAAAAATACTGTCTTATCGACATACAGTACATTACTAGAACGACATCTCTTGCCAGATAAGTGGGTAATAAGATAATGAAACAAAAGGTCACAGAAACTAGAAATAATGACTACAACATCGATTGTTATTGGTTATACACTTATACCTATTAAAAGTAGGTACATTTATATGTATATCTATATAGTATATTATAATGATTAGATACCTACATATTAATGCTCTGCTCGCAAACCTTATAATTAGGTAGGTACCTATTTATTTACCGTTTGAATTTACATAGGTACCTCATTCCAAATATTATGCTTTTGCCTAACAAGTCAGTCAGTATATACACATAATACAAAATTACAAATAATAATTGGTATAATATTGATTGCGTTCAATAACGATAACGATAGATGAGTTCTCCGCAACAATTTTGACGGCAGACAATAATTAGGTGAATTTAGGTGGTAAAAATCAACTGCCGAGTTCGTCGGAGTTGGTACCACCGTAAGTACAGCTACGTAGAGAAATACTGAACAAAGTAGGTTCAAGATGAGGTCTCAAGATGATAACGCGCCAGTGAGAGCTACAATTGAGAATTTTAGAGAATAACGGTTAACCAGTTTCCACCCTTGTTTCTACAGGATAGTATCCACGTTTAATATCAATGCCCCATATTTTTGTTTGTCAACTGGTTACTTATAAAACCCTAGGCTGGTATGAAACTCTCATTTCATAGGTAGCTATTTACCGTGTAGGTACGTACCTACTTGCCGCATAAGAGGTAAATTTTGCCATATCATTCAATGGTTTATTAGTAATACTCACGTCACTAACAAACAACACTAGAAACGCTATTTTCCTCGTTCTGTATGGGGATTACCCGTGAACACTAGCAAATATCGTAATAAGTACAGTTAAGTGGCACCGAATATACCTACATACAAATAAACTATTTTATTACGTGTGAAATAAGTTATTTTAGGTAGTAATTTTGTTTGTAATTTATTTATTTTTTTAGAGACTGGGTAATAATGATATTATTATAGGCTGCAGACGACAATTAAACCACAGCCAATAATGGTCTAAAGAAGCACTTTAAAATTATTGGTTAGTAATTTAAAAATGGTAATTATAACCGAGGACTGTGGTTTTATATAATGTAGTTGTTTTAGATATTTAAATATATGTTTCATCTACCATAGGTTATCTAGTTGTGTACCTACACGGTCTAATTATTTGAGAGGGCGAGACAACACTAAGTACTATAAATTGAAACAGCGTTCTCTGTCATGATGTGTAGGATAGCTGTTGATCCTGATTAGTTCGAAGAGTGCGTTTGTAATAATTATTGTTGATAAAGTTATTTTAACATTAACCAACCGGAAGTCATAACCAAAATGATCTAGATATGTAATAGTTTCGGAGTAGAAAGAGATTATGTAGGTATGTTCAGCTGAAATGCAATTACAATCTACGGTTAGATACCTTATTTTTAATATATTTAGGACATTAACTTACAGAGCACCATCTAGTCCCTAACTTATCGAGCATAAGCTCGATAAGTTTGGGACTAGTATACGTAGGTACGTAGAGTATAAACTCTAAGTACCTACCCGACCATGGATACTTACATACTTTTTTATGAATACATAGGTACCTATAATACTAAGAAACATCCAGACAAAACCTACATATAATATATAAGGAGCCACAGGAGGTCCACTGCTGAACAAAGGCCTCCTCCATAGACTCCCACAAGGACCGGTTATATGCCGCCTGCATCCAACGACTCCCAGTGACCTTCACCAGGTCGTCTGTTAATCTCGTTGAAGGCCGTCCTATGCTGCGTTTTCTGGGGCGTTTATAGTCTCTACTCAAAAACCTTTTTGCCCCAGCGGCTATCAGTTCAACGAGCTAAGTGCTATGGACTAGCACGCTGAAGTGTACCCGTGGCGGGTGCAAAAAAAGGTATTCTTCATTTTTTGTAAACGTCTTTGACTTGGATTAATTATGTGTTACGTAAGAAATAATATGCGAGTAAGTACCTAAGTATTGTTCGTTTGTTTTACCAACTGGTAATATTATTTTATTGGAAGGATAAAGACGAATTAAAACCATTTACCTTGAAATCAACTATGTCCGAAGCCATGTTTTCCGGTCTTATATTCACCGACACACTCAGTATCACTGTTAATATGGAAATAAGTCGATTATTTCTCCAACACGTCTTTTCTATCAAGCTCCACAATAAAATCCTTTATCTTGACATTTACCACAGTTATAATCTTTATCTAAATTGCGTCCAATGAATTGCGGTAGAATTACATTGAATATATATTCCCATACTTAGGTACGCATGAATTATAAAATTAACTATGGCAATTAAACGCGCGCTATGTTCTGTTAAAGTATCTACAATAAATTAATTCACTTTTATGTAGATACGTATTGATAAGGTTTAGCGGTGGTCCTCAGGCACTAAATAAAATGCGAATCGTATGGTTAGGTAACAATCACTGATCTGATCGCACTTTGGCACTCAGGTATAACAAAACTTGGAGCTCTCCCAAATTAGGTGTAGGAAGATGAGAATTGAGACTCAAAACACTTCGGACGCACAGGGTAAATTATTTTCGACTAGGTTATACCTACATTATTCGTGTCTCGGAATGAAGTATAAATTATATACTTAACGAAGGTGAAATAATTAAAGGAAATTTCATAAAACTATTAGGTAAATCGGAATCGAAAGTTATGGTTCTTAAAAGAGATGAAAATGTAAGTAGGTATGCCCAATGTGTACCTATGCGATATAAACAAAGAAGGTAAGAGTGTTTAACAAGAGAATGAGTTGGTTTATTTTGAAGAACCTATGTTTAAAAGGGATGGTAAGATTGATGCAGTTGTGGAAAGGACAGTGACTAAAAGAAATAAAGTGAATGGTGCTATAGGTACATGCGGTTGGCTAACCAGTAGGTGTGAAAAAAGGCATGGCTGTCCACAACGGTGTGTTGTTACCTACATTTATGTAAGGAAGTGAATGTTGGGGCATGGCAGAAGAAACATAAAAGTTAAATAAATGTCGTGGAAATGCGTTCCTTGGGAAGTAGGTGTAGATGTGCGATTTAACTCGGAGATTGAGAAATAGTGAAAAACAAGACAACGTTGCGGTTTAAAGACGTGGTAGTCACACGAATTGAGAATAATATCCTAAGATGGTTTGGGCATATCGAGAGAATGGATGAAAGTCGACTAACAAAATGAATTTATAAGGTGAATGTCAGTGGAAGCAATGGGACATTGACTTTATTGGTGAGGATCTTCAAAAATATCAGGTGCGTCAAAGATTAGGTGCGTAGCACTGGCAACCGGCGCATGTGTATGATAAAATGTATGAATGTGGACAAATGCCTACACCTATAGGAAAAAAGCGTGAGTGTATGTATGTAAGTAGGTACCTAGATATGTATTCAATTTCGTTTAATCAAAACAACAGCGCCATCTGATTATTACTATTATTGTTGTTAAAGAATTAAGGAACACTTGTGTAAAATTAAACCACTGCACGGTGGTCCCATAAATATGAAATTTCAGTTGTCAAAAAATAACAATAATAATTAAATCATTTATTGACTTGAACACATTTTACAAAATAAATTAACCCGCCAAACTGTTTGACCGTGTGCAGTAATTTATAATGGGTTCCTACTTATTTACTGAACAAGGTATGTTTTTGTAGCGACACATATCTTGCTACATGGGATCTACGACGAGCAAATCCACAACGCAAGTTGCATTTATATCATATATACAGGCACCCGACATCAACCTTCCATGTTTCGTCCTTCTTCGGGCTGTGCCCCGAAGGTTGCATAGAAGGCAAAAGGCCCGCCTGGTTCGAGAATCCCAAGCAACAAGCATCTCACCATCCGAAGACCAACAGCTTCATCATCTATCTTCCCTTTTTTTTTTTTTTTTTTTTTATGGGATAGGTGGCAATCGAGCAGACGGATTTCCCTCACAACTCCCTCCAATAATTTGCACTGACTTCAAAATGAAGCTTAAAATATACATATATTATGGATAAAAAAATTGTTTCACCTGACCTGCGCTTGTTTGTAACCCTCGCCCTCGCCTATAGCATACTCTACGAAACATGCGCATTTTCTATTAAGTTCTTTGATTATAGTTGGAACAGCTGCTCCCGTGTGCTGACTGAAAGACAACGTAATTTTTTTGTCGAATTATATCAGGTCGTTAGAGGTGTTATGTTCCTACTTATAGATACATAAACTAGGTAAGTATTGTAGCACGGCACTTACCATAAGCACGGACTTAATCTAAACTAGATTGTGAATGCAAAATTTTATTGACTTTCATTAAAATAAATAAATAAATAATTCTTTATTAAACAAAAGTTGTACATATAAACACTTATTTGGACACTGCATTGTTAGAACAACAAGAAAAGTGGTTACGATGAACTCTGGTACCCAGTGTAAGATTAAACTTGTGTTTAGGGTACCAGCGTTCTCGAATTGTTTAGATACATAACAGAGTTGCAGGACGAGCACAGTTGATACATAACAAATAAATAAAGAAAAAACTAAAAGAAAAGTCTAGGAATAGTACTGCCTCTCACAAACATAGACAAAGCATAGATAACTATAATTTTACATATTATATTGGATTTGGGTAGTGTTATAGGATCGACATTTATATTTTAATTAACTCTTCAGTTTTGTTGCAGTCTAATGATAGGAGCCACTTGGAAAGTTCAGATTTATACATTTATATAGAGTCATGGGAGCAACATTACAGGCTTTATTAATTTGTTGTAGAGGTAGTTTGATAGAATATTAAAATGACGTTGGGCCACGCTGGTTCTACAAGAATAAGTAGGACACACTTTAATATATTTGCAGTTCCTGATGCCACCTGGGTCATGAATTACTGATGGATGTTTACAGAGAATAGTATAGAGCACAAAGAGCTACCTCACAGTAAGGACTTCGGATTCCGTGTAAAGAGACGTGGTGGGGTACCTGAACGGTTTGGCGGTCATTACCTTGAGAACTGCCCTTTGCGCTCTTTCCAATGGTAGAAAGGATGTTTTATGTGCGCCGCCCCATACTGTTATGCAATAATTAATTATTGTTTGGCACAAGGCATAATAAACAGTCTTAAGAGTGTTAAGGTCGGCAGAATCGACTGTACTGATCTTGTGAACAGTTTGTGCTACCTGGTCCCTCGTACTGTGCACGGTCGGGAAGTGCGCCAGAGACGTCTGTTCGCTACAAAATTCTGCCGTACCAACTCTGGAACACGATCACCACTGCACCGATTGGTGGACACTTATAATAAGCAGTTTGGTTTAACTGATATTATGTTTCTCAGCAAGCATATGTTCAGAAATAGGATTATTGCCACTTTAAAGGAACAGCTTTAAACTAGTATTTAGTATTTACAGGACCTACAAATTCGTACCAGAAATATTATATATTTCTAGAGATAGTTACATACTTTGTTTCTCATACTGATATAAATAGCCCTCAGCAAAAATCGGTTGTAATTGTAATTGGTATTATTAAGTAACTTTTCGATTGTCCTTTTTTTAACAGTTAGCTATTTTGTTTTGTAATACGTGGATAATGTCGTGAGTAGTGTATTTGATACTACCTACTGCTAATATTGTTACTACATTTTGTTAAATTGTTAGTACACTGCTGTTTGTTATCCCTAATAAAATAAAATAAAATAAAATAAAGAATGTCTTAGTTTGTTGAAAATGAAAATGCATTTACGGACTCGTGAAATAAGATAGGTCAAATGAGGTTTCCAGGATAAAGAGCTACCAATGTAGACACCAAGGTATTTAACAGCCATAGCCCTTGTAAGTTGAGGGCAGGTACATTGGAAAGAGGAAGGAATGGAAGAACAGGTATGAGCTCTTAGCATCGTTGACTCCGGAGAAGGCATGTTATTAGATTTTAGAGCAAAAGGTAAGTAGGTGGTTTTATTGATGTTTAATGTTAAGATGTTATCAGATAACCATTTCATAACTGAGGCAAGTGCATTTTTCCGCATGTTTAACTGTTTCAGGCCAATCCTTGCCATGTAGAAGTAGGGCAGTGTCATCTGCGTAAGTAAGTATTGAACAGTTTGTTAAGGACATATTACATAGGTTATTAATGTAAATTAGAAACAACGTTGGGCCCAATATTGAGCCTTGAGGAACACCAAAACTCAGTGGCGCAATGTCACTTATAATATAATTGATTTTAACGCACTGCGTTCTGTCACTCAGATAATCTCGAAAAATGTTAAGGGTATGCCCTCGAATACCCACAGCTTCCAATTTGGATAGGAGATGGGGAATAGACACAGTGTCAAATGCTTTAGAAAGGTCATTATCTAATTTCGACACAACATGATCAATTAAGGAAGCAACGGCTTAACGAATCTTCCGTCGATCTGCCACCCCTAAAGCCATACTGGTTATCACTTAGGTTTTTGTATGTCTCAAGAAAATTTACCAGATGTTTATTAAAAATCTTTTCCAGTATCTTAGAGATGGCAGGTAAAATTGAGATAGGTCTATAATTATTGACACTGCGTCTATCGCCACCCTTGAAGATCGGATGTACAACAGCCTTTTTAAAAACCTTAGGAAAGCAACCTGTGAATAATGAGCGATTGCAGATATGAGTGATGGCTGGCACAAGCGCGGGCATACAGGACTTTAATAGGCGTGATGCGATACCATCCCAGCCTACTGCAGCATCTGTTCTTAAACCGATAATAAGATTGGAGACCTCCATTTCATCAGTGGGCAATAGTACAAGAGAGTTAGAAGGTGCCGTATTGAAAAGGCATGCAGAGGAGTGTGGGGTGGAAGGTAATTTATCAGCCAGGTTCTTCCCAACATTGGCAAAAAACTCGTTGACATTATTTACAGACGACTTATCCGTTTGATTTTCTAAAAGCTCATAAGTGGAATTGGGATTAATGTTACTTATTCAACATAGCAAAACCAAGTTTGTATCTTGGGCGGACTTACGAATAAAATGTTCATAGTTTTACGAATAATATATATTTTCTAAGATAGGTAGGTACCTACTTTCTTTGTTTGCTGCTGTGTAGTACAGACGCCAGCAAGTCAACCTATACAAAACTGTCAAATTGAACATGAACGTTATTGCTATTGTGCTAAAGTTGAAAATCTTTCAAAGAAATTTGACAGATTGGGGTAGCTTGATGTGCTGGCCTCTGTACTTTCGAATTCTATTGTCTTTATTCTATTTTGTTTCTATTTCACGGTGCTTCTATTTATAACGACCAGTTGACCAAGCACTGTATACTGATGATGTTGAGCAATATTGTGCAGTTTTTTTTTAGTTGCCGGATCTACTTACTTACATGATTTTGATTCGATCGGTTTTTTTATAAGTACGTATCTAGGTACTTACTTACGTAGATATGTGCCAAAAGAAGGAAAAAAACAAGCTGACGTATACTATGTATTTCACCTTATCGCTGAAAAACTATTAAACAAAGTTTATGCATGACGCTGTTTATTTTTATGATCGATCATCTCACATCATTATTATTACAATGTATATGGTAGCGCCATCTACCAACAATCTTAGAAATAATAGTTTACACGTAAAGCGACATCTAGATGATATGCAAGGAACTTCAATATCCATAATAAACCCTTCTTTCTAACTATTATTATTAAAAATAACCAGGTGGCGTTTGTACAAATAATAAAAATAATGTGATCTATTTTAGGCAAAGACTAGCGATAGACGGGACATCACGAATAAAATCGTAGGTAATCTGTCTCACAAACAAATCACTCTGTCGACAGGACAGGTATATAAATAAAGGTGCCCTGACAAATAGGAAAAACAAATCAAATCGGAATCAAACATTTTGTATGAAAATATTCTCAAAGGACATTGGCTCTCATAATTTAACATTTTGACCGCCACGGACGTGTATAGACGTCAAATGAAAACTTGCTCATGACGCCAACGACGGCATGGCACTTAAAAAATACCACTTTATTTTAGTGCAAAATAAATACCTATATAATTTTTTTTTTGTTTTTTTTTACCTATTATTGGATACTAAAATTTGTCGCTTGCCGTAGAGAACACGGATTTTCGTTATTGACGTGGCGGTCAAAAGGTTAACGTGACAGTTTTGTACCATGACTATGCAAAGGTGGTTTATTAGAGACTGCAACTGCACAGTATCTATGGATTTCATAAGTCCTTCTTGTCTGCTACTATTGCACGTATACAGAAGTATAAATAAATAAAACCTCACTGGAGAAAGCAATATGTCACATAATGTCTTAAATAATAAAAACTTGATATTTATGTATTTCAAATTTGGTGCTCACGCAGTTAACCTCGTTGATCTTAATCTTGAAATATGTTTTATAAAGTCGTATATCAGTTTAAGGAGCAAGGCCGCGAATGATACGGGGACTGTGCTAGTACACCAAGAGTTCAATTAATTTAACTACGTACTCATCATGTATGGCTTCCCACGCTTAGCAGCATTCCATTCTTCAGATGATTTCACTTCTTAAAAAAATCTTAAAATATGCTTTAAATTTTAAACTGATTTAGGTACTGCTAAACGTTTTCATTGTTTTCAACTCGTGTTGACCAAACATAATGGCATTAGGTAGGTACTCAAATACAATTTCTAAATATACTTTATTACTTATTGGTATCTTGTCTATGTCAGTTGGTCAAGTGTTCTTCTAGAGGGTCTATCTTTGTTGAGGTAATTTTTTTTTGTGATATGGTGCCAGAGGAGCATACTTGCCGCCTCACCGCTTGATGGTAAGTGGCAACCGCATCCTATAGATACCAGCAACACCAGTGCGATCACACCCGATCATACGCGTGGTTACCTCCTTGTTAAGACTAATAAAGGAACCCAATAATTTCAGTGGCTACATTGCTGTTCAAACCGGAACACAATAATGTTAGCACATTATTGCAGAACGTTTCACAATGCGGTGGTACTTATCACCCCAGACGAACTCTACAGTATGAGCAGAGCCTTCCGCCTTCTTTCGCTACTTTAGCAGAAAGAATGTCTAAGTAACCCAAGGTATGTACCTTGGGTTACTTAGACATTCTTTCTGCATAGTCTTTTGACTTTCTTTATTTTTAGACACCATGTATGTACATGGTGTTACAAAACTACCCGTAAAGCCGAGAGGAGGTTAAATGGGGCCTTATAACGAGTTCATTCCCATTATTTAAGAACCGTAGTAACGCTGTATAACATACCCAAAAAAAAGGAAAACAACAACATTTATGAATGAAAAATAGAAAAACTATTAGACAATTATTAGGTAAAATAGTTACGTAGGTCTTTCTGTTAAATAATCTGGTTCCCTGACATGACAGCTGACAAAATTTTCGGCTTTGATAATCTGGGGGCACGGCAGTGCCCCCGCCAAGACGAGCGCGAAGCAAACACTGCCGTACCATCCTTTACTGGAACCATTTCGCCGCATTTTCAGGACCCTATTTGAGAACCTCTGGATAATACCAGAAAGAAAAATTTTTCGTCATCTAGTAAGCTATAACTACACACTTAAAATCCAAAATTTTAGTTTTCAGTAATTTAACATAATTGTTACTTACTAAATCTAAATCTGGGGTTCGCGGTCAATAATATAGGAGGTCGCAATATATGTAGAATAAATAACACTATTTGTCATTTTTTTATAATTAATAGTCGCCGTCTTAATTCTTCTTCTATTATGGAGCTATGCTCTTGTCGGTGCAGCACCTTCCACAGCTTTCTATTGAGAGCTAATTTTTGGACTTCCATAAATATTGCGGCTTTCAGTTTCTCCTTGATTTGTGCAATGTGCCCTCTTCCTCTTATCTTCTATATATCTCTCTATCTCCCCTTGTATGGTGTTTTTTTATAAATTCATCGTAATGTTTAAGCTGATTGAATTAGCCGATGTAAAACTTTGATAGGTCAAATAATAAGTATATTGTAGTGAACCCTCGTCACTACAACGTACTATTTTTATATAATAATATTACTTAAGTATTAAAAATTTTGGCTATTTAGTGAGTCGCTACACTAAAAAGGTTGAGAAACTATATATCTACTAGAGGATTCATTATGACAAGACGAAGTCCCAAAAACCACTTTTTATAAACCACTTTATAATTCTTATTAATAAGGGTTAGTAGAAAATTTAATAAAGTGTGTCAAAGTGTTGATTTTGACTTATTTTCTACCAGTTGGTATTTGATAAGTAAAACAAAATTTAAATAACAAATTTTTCAGCGAACATTATAGTTAGGTTAGAATAATAAATAATCCGTTTTGAATTGTCTTTCTCTGGTTTGCCTATGTCTACTTGACTTTATTATACCTACTTGTTACATAATTTACTATTTTTTATTATATATTGTATGTTAGCTGTAAGTTTTCTAAAGTAATAAAATAAAATAAATACTTACCCTAATATTGTGTTACAAAATCATAGATTTTAAATAAATTACACTAACAAAATAAGTATATACCTACGTCCAAACATATTCTATTTATTAGATATGAAACAAAAGTATATTATAGATTCAATCATCATTGAAATGAACTTCAATGATTGTCAGTTTATTTTGAATTAAGGCTGATATTTTTGAGTAAAATGTATTTATTATGTACATACAATATAATACGTTTAACAAGTGTTTTTGACGACAGGTAGGGGTTACAGCTATAGGTTATGGATGTAGCGCCCAATCGTAGCGTCCTCGTCCTCGTAGCGCGTGCTCCGAGCTCGCGGCGGGTGGATACACGCAACTCAGTCCATGAGTAGCTTTAGCTGCGTACGCGCATTGTACGAACCATAGCCGCGCTTTACGTATTTGGAGGACACTTCGATACGCCGCGAAGTCGATTCCGCTCAACTTTTGTTTAGTTGAGTAAATTCAATTACGACAGTGTTTTAACTTGAGTCCATATGAAATTATATGATATACTTAATTAGTACAGTGTTATAAAGAATTATGCTACATTGACGAAAAGATGTGTTACTCGTGTGAAGGTGCGCAGGAGTGAATTCAGCGACGGTGGCGGTGACACCGGGTTACAATGAGTGCGCCACTGAATTGGCACAAATGGCTGATGTTGTCGCTGCTCGGATTGGCTTTGTCCGCTCGGACAATTGGCTGCGATTACAGTTCCATCACCGAGAAATTTGGAGCGGAAGCCGTGACAAGATGCAACGAAAAATGCCCGTTCCAGGTTGGCTTAGCTAAATCAATATATTTTATAAACTTAATCAATATATTTTGTGAAATATGTTTCTTGGAATGAATTAATAAATTTCCCTACTTTATACGATCATGACACAAATGCATGATATGACGCTCTACTTAGTGCGTTCATTGATAAATATTGCAATTAATAGTTTAATGGTCGAGGATTAATCGATGATCTTAATCTATGTACCAAGTGTATTTGCGGCGACTGTAGTGCAGGTTCAACGCACATCTAAGTAATTGTCGTCAATTAGCGATCCACCATAATCAACGCAAACGCGCTAAATATAGATCAATGTTTCCGAAACGTCAAGTGAGTGTGTAGTACTTATTAGACGGGTAAGCTCATTGCATAAATGTAACAATAATATTGTCTAAATTGTCAAAGAGCAAAGCTAGAGTCTGCGGTGATGGATTTAAATCATATAAATTTATAAAAAAAAAAACAAGATACCAAGGAATAGCAATGCAACGGAAACGCTCACACATTTTTGACAGGGTTAGTAGCTTAGGTACAAAATAAAAACCATACTAAACTGTGTTTTTTTGCTTTTAGCAGATATATTAATGAAAGCATAATTCAGCCATTCGCGTAAAGCACCCTGGGCCAAGAACAATCGATTTTTCATTGTGTCTATAATTTGTTACACGACGGGTTAAGGTTATCTAAGTGAAAATAAAAATCCAAAACGTGAAAACCACAAAAGGATCATATTTCGGCGTGAAGCCTTGGAGGTGCCTCCCAGCGGATTCCGGTCACACGGTAGCAAAAATCACACAAAATAAAAAAAGAGCAAGGGCAACTAACTACCTACATTGTATGGTACCTATTTGCAATCGCGGCCCTGCAGATGAACAATGCTTAATGTTTGACGCAAAAGAATATAATTAAATGTCTAAATCAAACTTAATTTTGGAATAAGCTTATTTAGGAACCTTTCTAGTACGTGCTTAATACTTAAAGTTCTTATGTAGACACTAAATCAGAGTCACTTTTGTTTATTCACAGCGCAACAATACAGATTTTGACCGAATCGAACCCACTACCTGCGGTGCAACGTGTAACGAACAACCTTAACCGCAACACCAAAGGTGCAGTCAAATAACGTTGTGGCGCGATTTTCTAATGATAAAGTGCGACAAATTAGCAATACAAACAGGTTCTTAATACTTACAAATAAATACTCAAATCAAGTTATATGAAAACCCAAATCAATCACACCTAAATTACAGGCACAGGTACGCTTAATGATTATCACGCTCGGCTGCACTCGCGTCGACCGTGTCGTAACGGAAGTTATCAGGACTTTGTTGAACATCCCGTGAATACCCTACTTAAATAAATACCGTCCACAAAAACATACAAACACGCCTCTATTCCTGTAAGAGTTAGGCAGAGCTGTAGGTATTACTGTTAGCACCACAATTCACTGTTATGTTTTAGGTTCAATTCAATAGGGAGCGACCTATTACAATAACCGGGCAAAATCTATACTCTGAGCTGCTGCTACTGATCATTTAGACAACACTGGCCAACCAGAGAATTGGACCCAGGACCTTGCGCTCAGCAGAGCCGCATTTGCAACCAATGACACATCTGAGCAGATAAATAGCGTCTGAAGGGAGACTATTTATATAAATTATATTTTAATATTTTCACAGAATCGGACTGGTGATGGACACTTCGATGTAAGTTGTGGGTCCGATTGCAGCGTGCAACAGGTAAGTCATAATACCTACAAATATTTATCTTTTAATTTAACTGGTTTATACATACATCAAAATAAAGTTTAACTAAGGTATAACTACGCTGATCAACCGATCTAGGCACGGTGTGCCTCGGACAGCACGCAAAGCCGTCGGTCCCAGTTGTCATGCGAACACGCTTTAACGATAATTGAGCTATTACTGATTATTAGTGTCGTTAGTGTAGTTGTTAGTGGTACTCATAAACCCAAAAAGCCTGACTACCTATTTCGTCGAAATTGGGTTGCGGTCTAATGGCCTAATGGCAGTCGCTTCGTGTAAAAAACTGATATTCAACCACATCTGGTTAGACTGCAAGCCGACCCCAATATGGTTGGGAAAAGTCTCGGAGGATTTCTGTCATTTTATTACATATTCGTTTATGACAGAATAGTTTCTTTATTCTTTTACGAACAGAAAATAATGTACTATTCGATATACACCTTGTATATTGAATCGCACATTTTTTTCTGTAGAATTGACAAATTAATTTAGGTTTTGATATACTACAAGTAAAACTGGCACAGCACTCAATATTATAAAAAATACTACTTCAATCACAAAAGATAAAGAAGTAGGTAGATTATGGTGGTGTATGTTACTTACTTATCTTCAATTTTCTGATGAAAAAATTTATTAAAAGTGGTGGCATGATGTATTTGTTTACAACTAACATACTTATTTAATTGTTTTACACTAGCGCGTCAAAATTGATCGCCCATAACTATACTAGCGATCATAAAATGCAATGGTCCGATAAGTTTTGTTTATAGTATATTTTTATGTACTCCCTGTTGGGTAAACCATTTTGTACAATTTCGTAACGGAAATTATTGATTCTGATCCACAATGTTATGTACTTAATTTACTCATTATATTATTAAAATACCTGATAAAGAGGTTCTATTGGGTTAGCATGTCTACCTACAGGCAAAAATATATTAAAATAATTTACAATAAGTTCATAATTACTGTGATAACTAAATCACAGCGTTTCACCTATAACCTCGTTTGTGATAAAAGGTATTTAATGAATATTGTTCCAAAAACATAAGATAAGTTGAACGTAAAGATTATTCATATTACAACCTTAACACTGGATACAATATAATTTGTTATTAAAATAAATCCATGACATGTCGCAACTAAACTGACAACAGAAGGAAGACATGCTACAGGTGTACAAAAGAGTATTTGTTAACTAAATTACATAGAAGCTAGCTAGACCGTGCACATGAACAAAAGGGTCGTGGATACTATCCTGATTCTTTTGTTATCGTTGTTTTAATAATTGACATTATCTAGTATTTTTTGTGAAGCTATATACACTAAATGGAAACTAGAAATTAGTATAATGCAGTTCGAACAACAGACGTTTGAATTTATTCGCGTATAGGTAAATTCCATTAGGGCTCATTGTGAAGAAAATCATGGCTCCTTGAGACGCCTTAGAAATTTTACTCAATACTCAATACTCAATACGTTTATTGCACTCCACAATGTTAAACAGTTGTTATACAGTTTATGGTATCAATCATGGACCCTGTCGGGCACTGCAACGTAGGAGAGAGGAAGAAGGCACTATATTTATTACTATATACGTAGTTGTTTGCTATATTTCCATTTATTTACTAAATAATTTTTATTTCATTTATACATATATTATAGTTTATTTATATAGCTATTATATTATAGTTATTACCTATATGCAAACATTTTTAAGAAAATTAATAGATAATATGTGTGTAATATATTATTTTATTTTATTGTAGAAGTATGTAAATTTCCTTAATGTCTAAGGTGATTATATTATTATAGTTTTTCATTTAAGAATTCGCTGATATCATAGTAACATTTTTTTATTAGTAATTTCTTTAATTTCTTTGTAAATATTTTATCTTTTTGTTCATTTTTTATTGTTTGTGGTAGTTTATTATATATTTTAATAGACATTACAAAGGGACTAGTAGAATGCATTTTAAGTCGGGAGTTAGGTAAATTTAATCTATCTTTATGTCTTAGTGTGTATGGTAATTTTATGTCTTCACGTTTAGTGTAAAATTCCTTATGATTTCTGACAAATTTGCAAGTTTCCAAAATGTATAAACAGGGTAGAGTTAAGATATTTAGGTGTTGGAAGTGGGGTCTGCAACTATCGGTTTCTTCTATGTTAACGAGAATTCGCATGAGCTTCTTTTGTAAGGTGAAAAGAGATGGTGCGTCTGTACTATTACCCCAAAGGGTTACGCCGTAGCTTAGCCACGAGTACGCATAGGCATAATAAGTGACTAGTGCAGTTTGTAAATTAGTTGACTTTTTTACTTCACATTTTCTTCCTATTACTACCAAAATTGTACTTGCTCAATCTCTTCTCCTTCCTATCCTAGACTACGCTGATGCCAGCTATCTTGATCTTACCGAGCAGTTTGATAAACTTGAGCGACTCCAAAACTTATGCATCAGATTTATATTTGGTTTGCGCAAATATGATCACGTTTCTGAATTTCGTGCTAGGCTCAAATGGCTGCCTATCCGCCTTCGCCGGAATGCTCGTATTCTTTCTCTTTTATATAATATTCTTTTTAACCCTTCCACCCCGCTCTATCTAAAAGATAGCTTTGAGTACCTCTGCGACACTCACAATAGATGTTTGAGATCTTCGGACAACTTGAAACTAAAAATTCAAATGCACTCCACCAGCTTTTTTGAGAAATCGTTCACGATTCAAGCGGCTCTGCTGTGGAACGCTTTGCCGATTAACATTAGACGAGCTCAATCGTTACCTATCTTTAAAAGGCTGGTGAAAGATCATTATCTTTCCCTTTAACCCAAGAATGCTTAACTTGTTACTCGCTTGCACTGTCATCATTAATTTTTCTTAACTTAATATACATTATATTTATATATGTATTTATATATTTAATACTATAATAATATTTATTTATATATTTAATATGTATATATTTATGAGTATATATTTATTTATCCTTATTTCTTACATACTATATAAAACGATAATTAATTTTCAATTTTAGTACGCCTAAACTACCCAATGTGTTTCCTTTCCTTCAGTCCATCCAAAGGTTGTCTGGAAGAGATCGCCTTGTGCGATAAGACCGCCCATTGTACCAACTCTTTATGTGACTTTTTATTTTTGTAATTGTGTTCTGGTGTGCAATAAAGCGTATATAAATAAATAATAAATAAATAAATAAAATCACTTTTAATTTGAACGATACAATGAATAAATGGTAGATACCTATAATTACATACTGTAGGAATTTCTTACTTAGTTTTTAAGTGTGATGTGAATAAAAGCACCAGTATTTTTAATCAAATATGCACAAATTAAAAATGCAATACGGTAACTGTCACATGACAGCTAAGAGTTTTGTTACACTAATCAATCAAGTTTGTAACAAAACTGTATTCGTCCGAAATTCTGACACTTACTACTGGTTTATGTCAAAATTATCAGTTACGTTCAATTTACGACCCTGGGCCCTGTGTAACGCAAAAAAAACTCAAGTGGCGGCGGTTAGGACGCTCAAGTGCACCCCTCGTGCAGCAAACGAAGTCAATTGGCTTGCTACCAGTTATTATTACCTATTTGTTTCCATTTCAATAATAATATTGCAGTAATACCTCTTTAAAATGGGTATGGTCATGAATGTTCTTAATAAATCTCTTACACTAACTGACTGACAAACAACGCAAGGCTTTCTATATCAGTAGGTAGGTCTAGAAGCTAGCATGAAAATTTGCGAGGAATTCCTTATAAAACGCACATCAGCACTATGATGATATTTTGGGAATTACCCATGGGATTATTTTGAAACACAAGATTATAGCAGGTCTAACATGGTATTTTGGGAATTACCCACGGGATTATTAGGACATACGAGATTATCGCTAGTAAGCGACATAGCGAGGCCCTAGAAGGACATATAACTTTAAAAGCTTCTATCACTATGACTGCTTCTTAGTTTCTTTCATTTTTAACGTAAAGTTCAGACTGATTTGGTATAAAACTGCCTGTTTTACCTTTACGGTTTTAAAGAAGGTACGTGAGTATGAGATTTTATTTATAATAAAATAAATTAGTAAATAAAACAAACATGAAAATTTGAAAATAAGTAAGTATTGCAGGCGGAACAGGGACAAGCGAGATTTTTTACAAGCAAATAAACAAAACATATTTTGTCCCCGCAGTGGAGTTCATTAATTTATTACCTTTCATTTGATACACTGACTGCTATGTTATTATATATTTTTCATTTTTTAATTACAGTTCTTTCTTTTTCGTGAATATATTGAAATAATATACCCTATGTCACGTCCACAGATGAGATGAATTCGTCAAATGGTTTAGGTTGTAGAGCGTGCCAAAGAATTAGACATAGAAACACTCGAAAAACGTTACCCTCCTTCGGCCGTCCAGTACTAATCGCATTAACGTTGCTTGAACTTCAAATCTTTGCTTATCATCTTTCGTCAAGACGCAAGGTGTGGCAAACAAACGCATTGAACATATACGGCCCTTCCTTTTACCAACTTACAACCTACTAAATGAAATTCTTATCCGTATTATTTTGAAATAATAGTATCTACTTATACCTAGATGTATTTATTTTAATAGGTAAGTATGTTGTTGATTGTTGACAAGGTATTCGATAAAGGCATATTTAGGTCTGTAGTCTAGATCTATTTGAGATGAGATGATACACATGAGAGCAAGTTTCTATTTACAGTCATGTCTACAGTAATGGGACTTATTTCTATTAGCACAAATTCAAGAAATGTTCAGTTTTATTTGATTAAAGTGAATCTTCATCCTGCAAGGGATGTAGTTACGGACTGTTAGGTGGTCAGTGGTATGGTGCGGCTGCCGAGCTGTGCATGCGCAAGGGTCGCGTGAGACTCAACGCCCGGATGGACGCAGGAAGGAAGCTTCTAGTTGCCAGCCTGCTCCCCTCGGATCTATTTTAGAGTTCATTCGTTTTATTCTATCATTTACAGAACATTCTTTTTAATATTAAGCGGATCAAGCTTGCTATTTCTTTGCTCTGGAACCACCACTATAATACTAACATAGTTTCCGTTAGCCAAAGACTAAACCGATAACCAAAAGACTAAACCAAAGGACTAAATCATAATAGAATATTTTACTAATAAACCGTTGCAGATTATGTTGATATTTAATGGTTTTTAAATTATAAGGTAGATTTGAAGAATTTTAATAATATTGATTGAAAACAGCAGGAATCTATAACTTGCGAAGTAGGTCCCATGTTAATGAGTACCTACTTAATTTAAAAACGTAATCAATATTTGGTGTTAAGGTCCTAGGTGTCAAGTGTACCATGAAGCGACCAATGCAGGAATGTGACCTCATGTAAAATAAATTATTCAATGCCTCTTCGCGTCCGTTGCATTGGGTTCGGAAATGAACAATTATCTATCGGAAGTAAAAGGTATACCTGCGACTTAATTTATGTGTGAAAATGAACTGCTTAACAACAAACATACAAATTTTACACATAGGTATTTTGTCATAAGACTAAGTATTGTGTAGTCGGATCGGTATAGTCACTAATATATTAGGTTCCTATTTTAGAATTAATAATGTAATAGATACCGAGTCACACAGGCCATTTTTTTGTTAAACCTACATGATGCTAACGCAGATACTGCCGGTACAGAGTTGTTTTGGGAAGTAGGTATCTGTGTCATATAGATGCGAGCCAAAGTCTGGTTGTCACCATTGCGAGGTCTCGCCGAGGACACTGTGCAGCACGCACTAGAATTATGCCCAGCTTGGGCATTGTGGCCATTGTGGGTACAGCAGCGCTGTGATCTAGTAGCGGCTTTGGATGGCCACCTCTCGCTTCCAGCCTTCTCGGTCAATAGCGAGAGCGCATGAGAAACCACCCCGCGTCCTACTGCGAGCAAGTTATACTTGCGATGGAGACAACAGAACAGAAGAGACATGGAGATGTCAGGAGTGACATCCACCTGTTTCTCGATCCGTAGTCAACGCACCGGGCGCTGTAAGAAGCCAGGAGCCAAGGTGTCGGTCCAATATGAGGGGTCTGGAGACGGCTTACTTAGGGAGTCTGCTGTTCCATGAGAAAATGGCCTTAGTGACTAGCGAACAGGTTGCTTCTAAGTAGTTGTCTTGAAAGTTTTAAGTAAGAAATTCCAAGACGTGGCTATTTATATTACGTAACCGACGACGAGGGCTGATTATTATCCAGCATTAAAGCTTCCAAGGTCTTAACTTTATTTTTGTTTACAGTTTTAGCTTAATTATGAAAACAGCAGAAGTAGGTCTACCTGTCTACTGTATGCATATTCTGATCATAATGTAATCAAATTCGTAGCGGGTCATGGAAATAAAATGTGACCGTATTTGGCATCAGGTGCATTCATGAATAATTTTGAATATAAATTTGACAAAAAAGAGGGAACTTGATGTTTGAAAAACTAACTCATGGTGTAAACTAATTAAAAATCAACTACGATATTTTAACGGAAGGGCCAACTGTTTAAATACTTAGGTAAAATTTAATTATTTTGTACCTATGTGTTGTCCACCACCACGTATTATACGTGGTTATATACTAACCAACTTAACTTACTTAGTTATTAACCAACGCCTGTAGCTAAAATTAACGTAGTTCGTATAGAAATCAATAATTTAATTAACAGCATAGTAGAACATATTCTTGATAAAATTGTTTTTACATTGTATCATAAATGGGACAGTGTATTACCGGACATCTAGATCATACGACTATACACGTATAGGTAAAGTTTGCTTCGCGCAAGACACGAGTTTAGTACAAAAAATAGGTTAAGATTTATCTTACTAACAGGTAAGGTATGAATCTCATAATGAGGTAAAATTAAATTTCATGTGAAAGCCCACATTCATGATCCCCGTAGCTTAGGTAAGTCCCGTGGATGGTTTCATCGCACTGTTAATAATACATACTTATATCAAATACTAATATAGACAGGTACAATAAAGCAAAGGCGACAATTTAAATTAATCTACCCTTACATTCACAGTTTTAAACAATATCAATAACACAATTTTCAAAGTTTTTAAAGTAAACAATAACAATAATATATATTAACGACCTCTGTGGTCTAGTGGTTAGAGTACCGGACTGCTGATCATAAGATCGTGGGTTCAATTCCACCAACATAAAGTGTTTGTGTGTTGTCTGGGTGTTTCTTATATGTTATAAGTATTTATTTACAAAAAAAGTAAAGTATTATATCCATTGTCTAGTACCCATAGTACAAGCTCTATTTAGTTTGGGACTAGATGGTGTTGTGTAATACTGTCCAAGAATATATATTTATTTATTGTCCAAAGTATTTTTTGTTGATGTTTTTGCGGAACTGAATAAATTGTTTTAAGGAAGGATTTTTGGAGAAGCCGGAGTGGACCGCTAATAAATAAGCTGACATAAATGTCTAAGTAGAAACAAGAATGGGATAATAATACTTCTTTACTACTGTAACAAACCATGAAATTTCAAAGTCGCTCAGTGCTAATTTTAGCTCTACATTAATTGTTGTTCCTTGTTACTGTTTCGCTAGTCAACCTGAGCACTAGAAGCGCTAATCTCTGGCTGGTGTAGAGCATTAATTGAAAGCCAGACGGCTTAATTCATGACACAGCTTGCAAACAAATATTTCTTTTGAACTATCACAAACCTTATTTCATACTTAGGTATTTATTTTTTCCAAACAAGGATGCTGTATTCTCCAAGTTTCTTTTTTAATTATTATTATAAGATGACAAACAACCTACGGGCGGTCTGCAACACTAGAAGTGTTACTCGCGCGTTGTCTCTATCAAGAGAGCTCACTTGAAGTCTCATGCCCAGTAATTTCACAGGCAGGCGAACTGCACATTATTGCCTTATCGGCAGAATATTTGGCCATACCTCGGTACAGCCTTAAACGAACTTAACAGCAGCGTCCGTTCCACCTTTAGAATTTACTCATCATAGTTGAAACAAAGAAGTGTCAAATTAATTATAAATGAATTATTCTTGATCCATGTTATCCTTAACTATAGCTCTGATTTTGTTACTTATCACTTTGTTACATTTGTATTGTTTTTTAAAATACTCTTTTAAGTTTAGTAGATAATACGGAACAAATGAACAGCGAAGCAATGCATCATTAATGACTATGTTTTTGGGAACATGTCACTACATCGTATAAAACAAAATCGCTTCCCGCTGTCTGTCCCTATGTATCTATGCTTAGATCTTTTCGTTTTTTTTTAATAGATACAGTGTTTGAAGAGGAAAGTTTATATGTATAATACATGTATGTTATTAGTACAGTCAGCGTCAAATAGTTAGTGACACTCAGGGTATTTAAATAAATAGACGCAACCAAAAAGTCAATAATATCGGTACAAACAAAGTTTCCATAATGTTGTCAACATTATAGTCGCTCAAAAGGTCGAGACGTTTAAAACGTCATATAAATAGGTTAAGTCAAACCGTCATAAATATGGTTACAGTCATCCCGCCAATGGTATCCGGGTATCGGAATGGTAGCGGGTTGGCAGACTTCACAAACCGTCGAGAAAAATGTTTTTGGTTGGTGGTTTCCTCAAGATGTTTTCCTTCACCGTTTAAGCGAGTGATAATTAATTATGAATACGCACATGAATTCGAAAAGTCAGAGGTGTGTGCCCTGGATTCGAACTCGGGACCTTCGACTTGGCAGTCCAATGGTCATACCACTAGGCTATCACTGCTTTATTCGGTACTTTGTATTAATTGTTCTAATTAAATAATATGCCGTGCAGTACATAGTAAAAGGTGTTAATATAGTTTTCCCCAGATTAATAGGACAATACCTACGTATTTTGCTATTCCTGACCTAATTAATATCTCTAACTTAGGTTAAAATATTAACAATTTGAACGTGCACCCGTACTCCAGTATTCATAACATATTTATATTTCAAACACTAAATCAAGAAGATACGCTCGGTTATGATAAAGAACTGCACTCGCTTCGTCGCCGCCCGCTAATTCCTATTTCCTCATTAGGTGGACCATTACCCGCTCGCGAGTTGCGCTTGCGCCCATTCAACAATTCTCTTCACCTCCCCTCCACGCCGATATCCCCCGATTGCCCCTCCAACACTCCACGATACCAATCTGTTGAGCGAAATTACCCTAGAGTGCACTCGGCTTCTACTGTTTTGATTTATTGTCCTTTTATTGGCCACTCATCCGTTGAGTCTTGAATAAAACAAATACTGGTCATCTTCAGATATACATATCTCTTTAAATATGTATAAAAATGAATCCCTGATTTCCTTGGTCACTTCATAACGTGAGAACGATTTTACCGATTTCAGTCATCTTATTTTTAAAACTTTTCTAATACTTTATAGAAGGTTCTTACGGAAAAAAATAATTGCGCAGGATATCAGAAAATTAACGACTAGATTCTTTTTATCCAGGTAAAGTACACGAAGACGAAGTCGCGGGCAGAAGCTAGTAGGTAAATTATAATATTGTAGAGGGTAGGTACCTACAGAGTTATATACAGTTTTTTATAGGGCTTGATGGATGAGTTAGAAGCCAAAACAACAGTTTTTAGATGTTTTTTGTGTATTTGTAAGCTTACTATGGTTTAAAAATGTACTAATAGATCACCAAAAACGATTTTTAGATTTGGTTTACTACATTCATTTTGAGCAATCTCACTGTACCTACTCCCAAAAATGTTATTAGGTTTTCATATGAAATTCTCAATAGCAGCTCGAGATGAAAAATAATTTTCAACACTCAATTTTTAGACGTAATCATCGGTGTCCTTTATTTTCTGGAGGCTTCTATAGGTTTAACTGGCAAGACTTCAGATTTCTTCGACGTAGTCTTGACTTTAACAGTACAAGTTTTAGCATTTAACTTGGAAACCTGACACTTTACGAGATATTTTTATCTGACATTTTAGTTTTTGACATTTTGGTTATGAAAATATGTAAGTGGTAGGTACCTAGTAGCGGCAGTAGTAGTAGTGGTAGTAAAGTAATTAAAATATAGACTCCACAGTAGCTCACAATCTTTAAACCCCTTTTGTTAGTTAAATTGTCATGAATCTAAGTTGCATTGTATACTTACATACTCGTACATACACCCACACCTTTTACCCATAGGGGTAGGCAGAAACTATAGAACGCCACTTGCTACGATTCTTGCATATTTCTTTGCTTCGTCCACGCGGTTCATACATCGAGTAGTCGTAGTATTGCGAGTACCTACTACGGACTTGACCTTTCGAAGAACTTCACCAATAATTTTTTGACGTCTGTGGTCTAGTGGTTCACGTGTCGGACTGCTGATCACGAGGTAATGGGTTTGATTCCCACAGAACACAAATATTTATGTGATCAACATAAGTGTTTGTGTCTGGGCGTTTCCTATGTATTTTAAGCATGTATTTACAAAAAAAAAAATAAGTATTACTCTACATTGTCTAGTACCTACCCATAGTACAAGCTCTGCTTAGTTTGGGACTAGATGGTGCTGTGTAAATTTGTCCAAGGATTATTAAGTGTTATTTAACAAGCTTCTGCCCGCAACTTCGTCTGCGTAGGCTTTACCTGAAAGTATCTAGTTGTTAAGTTTTTTAAATTTTCTAATTTCCTGAATATTATTTTAATTTTTTTCCTTTCATAAGAACCTTCTCTCCTGGCAATAATTAACACAAATAAAAAGAATTCGCGAAATTGTTCCATCCGTTCACAGGTGATGCGATGACCAAGGGAACTAGAGATTATTTTTTATTTATATAGATAGATTAGGTCGGTGTAAGTCTTTCTAGGGCGTCCCAGTGATTCCACTGATATTCGCCATATAAATCCCTTTTGTTAGCCGTCTTTCATCCATTCTCTCGACATGCCGAAACCATATCAGCACAATTCTTCTCACTACATCGTCTTTTAAACCGCAACGCAAAAAAATATAATTGTATATAAATTGCTTTATTTTATAAATATTATGATTTAATAAATAAGTGGACATTCGCATAATTGCACACATTGTGAATACTAATATTAAAAAAGACTTCTACTTATGAAAAAACATATCGGTTACTTTTTATTCCGCATAAATACGTCATGAACCAGAGATAGGAACTTACGAGTATACTGACCTTTGCCTACACAAGTCGCGAGTGGAAGCATGTCATGATTGTCATTAAAATTATTAAAAATGGTTTTTTTGTTAACAACTTACAAACTTACAATGAAAATTCCTTATTTTATCTATTCTACATGATCTTCTAGATAACAGATATTATATTCAGAAGTCATTATATTAATGGTAGTTCTGGCTGTTGTAAATTTGACTGATAAAGGCTAACAATAGGGCAGTAGATTGTGAGTATTTGTGAGGAGAGCTCTCCAGGCTAGAGCGTGGCAGAGGGGGCGGGAAGAACGCCGGTGGGCCCCAATTTGCCTCGACATTATCCAATTGCCAGAATAAAATGGTTGGCGTGGGCCAACGCGTGACCTGCTCTCGTATTTTGAGCCCTCTAAAATTCTAATATAACTACATAGAATATTAATCTATAAATTTCTCAGTAATCAATCAGAAAATAAATAAATGCAAACCCACGCTGTAGCTTTTAAACTGTAAAAAAAAACAGGAAAGGGGTTTGAACCTGTAAGGGCACGGAGCCTTTACATTTAATGTTAATGTTCAATGTTGAAAAAAGTAAAGTAATATTAAATTGTTCAAAAATGTTTAATAATTAACACTTCACTTAAAATAAATGTTCTTAAACTACTTAATAAAAATGTTGAAAATAAATGTTAAAAAATGTTATGATGAATATTGAATGTTACGCGCGCTTGATCTTACACAAGAGACTGACGTACTCGCGTACGTGATGATATAGGTAAATTAGTGCATTTTATAAATTAACTTAATTCACAATTATTTTACTAGGCCAAGGTACAATGTGCGGTTGCTAACCGAACAGAACCTTTTTGTATGGAAACTGGCATATCGGACCACCCGCCATTTTGATTCTTTTTCGAAATCGCGGCGCACTATAAAAGTGATAAATATGTATGGGTAGAGGACACATAAACGAACAAAAAATGTTAGTAACATGGTACCCCAAATTAGTTGGTAGGTTAGTAATATGCCAGATAGGTATATTTATTCTGTGCATTTTTATAATCCAACCCATATAGCTGTAAAAAAGGGGACAGCCGCTTAGTGTTGTGCCCTTTAAGACTATACTTTAAAGCTTTAAGACTATGTCCTATCTTAGACTGTCTTACGTTATTCTCGTTTATATTCTTTGTCTTTTACAGAGAGTTTTAGAGACTCCATTAGAGAATCCATGACGGTTTGACAGTGAGCAAGTTTATTGATTTCTGACATTGACGTGAATATTATACATTGAAATAAAACTACTTTTTACGGAGTTTTCATGAAATCAATAGCTGACAAATTCATGTTGCAAGCATGAATCTAAGCTGCCATAAACAATTTATGAAATAAATGTGGAATATGATATCTTAAAGTTTATCTCAGGTCAGTAACGACTGGAATTAGAAAAACAGCATTAACGCAAGTTGGTATCAACTGGCGCCTGTTTACAAATGAAAAAGATAACTTGATGTCATTAATTAATTTAAATTAAAAATGCAAGTTTTTATTTTCACACATAGTATCATAACCATTATTACAATCTCCAAAGATCACATAGGTCAGAGATGTTGCTATGTACCCAGATACCAAATACTTTTATCTATTACTGAAATATATTTAAGTATAGAGGTAGATTAAAGCATTGCAAATAACTTGGATAAGTTAAACGAAAGCTAACCGTAATTGGATGATTAACGTGCTTCAGAAGTTAAGGTGTTTGGTCTTTAAGATACTAGCACCGAACGATTACTTTATAACAATAATTACGGTGATATCGTAAATAAAATGAGTTTACTTTGACTCGACATACCAAACTGCAACTAGTTTTTGACAATAATTAAAAGTAGGTAGGTTTCAATGAAACCATTACAGGGTATAATGGTATAAGTTAAATGTTATGTTTTGCCTATGGAGGCAATAGAGGTTTTGGCACCGCAAAGCCCCACAGTGGTCTAAAGTAGCAATTTAGCGCAAAAAACGTCATAGCGATATTTAAATATTCAAGGGTATTTCGAAATCTTGAACAGCCCTTTAGAATTGATTGCTATATGGAATCAGGTTCACCTTTTCAAATAAAAATTTAATTACTATTTGCAAGCTCAAAATTTGTATTGCCTTTTACTCAAATTTTGCATTTCCGATGAGATTACGACCACTTTAACTTTACAATAAATACGTAAGTACAGACGCCAGCAGGTCAAGCTATCCAAAACTGTCAAATTTTCCCAATGGGATATGATCCTTATTGTTTTGTAGATTGTGGTAGGTTTATGTGCTGGCCTCTGTACTTTACAGTTCGCCAGTATAAAGTTTCCCTGCCCACATAACTAATCTTTGTGATGAAACTGCTATTTACGTGATTCCACAGCAACAGAGTCACGTTATATTAAGTAAAAGAACTTTGGTATGTAGCAATTAACAAGTAAATTAGCCGTGAGTGCTTTCACAGCGCCCTGCGTCCGGCGTGCGCTTGCGCTCCCAATTGGACTTCCGAGCGCGTTTCCGAAATCGCTCCAACAATGAACTAACGCGACGATTTTAATGACTAAAGGGAGTAGTTATTGTTTTATTATTACGGCACGAGACAGGAAGCTGGGTAATTAGGCGTTAATTTACTTTATTAGTTGGTAAGTATTTTTACCTTGCATATTTACTTTCTATATTGGTACAGTAAAGTGTTTTCAATAGAACAAACTCAAGAGAGTTAGCAACACTGTCCTGGGACACGAAGCTTGCATGAGGTGTGTAGACACTTGAACAAATAGAATATGCCCTTGTCCGAGTAATGAGGCACTTGATGTTTAACTGGCGGTAACCTTTGCTAATTATCACCCAACAGTTGACGTCTCGATTATTATGCGTTACAATAATGCTGATTTATCCTAATAATAAAAATTACATTAATACGAGTAAGTAAGTTGTATTATAAATTTATAGCTCAACGGTTACTTTTTATATTTTAGTGATAAAGCTACAAAACTGTAACTCGTATTTAATGCAATATTATTCTTTATGAATACGAATATCTGCAATAATGGCAATCTTATATCCTAATAATAGCCATAAGAGCTGACCAGAGTCAGCACCAACCAGTCACTACTTTTATTAAAATTGACAGCCAGAAATACCATAATAATAACAAAGACGGCTTCATCCATCAGTCACAAATACCTATTAATAAATTGAATATCCGAGGGTGAGCCTGGGCGTGATGTTGTGACAACCGTGGCGGAAGAGACCTATTTCCAAGGGATGACTTTGTAGGTACTCTACTCGGATGCTATAAAGATGTCAATACGTCGTAAATGATGACGTATTGAGTGGAAGAGTTATAATAAGGCATGTATCTTTTTGATTAGTTTGTACACCTAACTCCGTCATAATATTAATACGATTTACGTGGTCATTTGGTTAATCTTAAAAAATGTTCATCAGTACTCCATAAGTCAAGATATAACTATCTGTATGAAATGGCCGGGACAGACATGAAACAGTGTCCTACTTACGTATGACCTGTCTGATGCTTGTGCGTACGCAGGCCGCGACCCGCAATTATACACCCGAAACAAACAGCACAGATCACGCCCGCGCCGCGCCGGTCCTGTGCATCCGTTTTAATTGTTGAGCGTATTGTTAATCACACTGAATGGACATGACTCAAATGATGTCTAGTTCCGTCACGTTTTGTAGGTAGGTACTATTTAACGTTCCGTGATATAAAATATTTATTTACTATATAGCATGAGAATTTGAAAGATATATTTTTTTTATATTGATGAATGTATTCTAATTATGATGTATAATTTTATTTGGTAAATTTCTTAAATGATTCATTGATAATATATTACCATGATTAACACTAACGAAGGATACCCACTATCAATCTACTTAATAGCAGTTATTTATCGAGTTAAACGCGCTACTGATTACAAGCATGCCTGTATATTTTGCCAAATTTGTATTAGTAGATGAGTCTGGTTCGCATCATATGTATGAGTATAAGTTTGTATTTTTATGTTCTTATCTTCAAGAAATACGTAAGGCTGAGAAGAGGGTGCACCTGTGGTTTCCGGTCGCTTACTAACCGTAAAGGACGTCACCGAGCCGTAAAAATACGTTACATACCCTATTTATTTATCCATGAGAACGAAAGTGTCCGTTAGAAGAATTTGACATTTAACACACACACTACCTTCGATTACTTTCAGTTTTCTTTAGCATGTTTTGTTTACAATATATCTAAACAAAAAGTTGCAACAAGCTTTGTTTGGACTTGAACTGCGCGTCGAACGAGTCTGCATTCCATGTCTGTTTAGTTTAATGAAGTGCTGAGAATCGAACAGTCATGTCAGATGTAAACACACGCAAAGTCGATTCTTCTCGGACGTAAAAAATATGAGAAACGGAATTACCTACAAACCTGAGAGCAGTACCTAGGTAATCCAATTCCGACTAACGATTTTTCTAAATAAACATGAATTGATTTGACCTCTTGCTGATATTTACATTTATTAGGCAAGTTTATTGAACGTAAAATAAACAAGGAATTTGTAAAGTAGTGGCACTTTAATTGGATTAAAACCCGCACCACTAATGACAACACAAGTCATGTTCCTAATAAGGAAGCTCTTAGTTATTATCACTGCTATCCTGTTAATAGTCGGGTAATTTATAATTATGTTATCATATACAAAAATCAACATCGGTCAATATTGAAGTGTTAAAAGTTCCTATTTACAGTTTCTATGAGAAATGAAGATAATGTTCCGAATATGGCTTTATAATAGGTACTATGGTACTGAAACTCCAAGGATCAATATTATGCTCTAATAATCTACAAACGTCATTACGTTACGTCTTTAGATAGAGGTATTTTTATTGTCATATCATAAATCATATTATAATATTATCATATGCATAAAAGTCTGGATATCCCTTTATAGTTACACCTTAACACTTAGACTTAACAACCTGAACTTGACTAGGTGACTTTTTATAAATTGCTCATGCTGCCCGCGGTTTCACACGCATCCTAAAAGCTTACGAAGGATATAGGCTATCTTTTTGAGACAAAAGATAGCCTATATCCTTCTGCAGGGGTTAATGTATGTATATCTGTAGGTACCAAATTTATGAAAATCGGTTCAGCGGTTTAGTCGTGAAAGCGTAATAGACAGAAAGATAGACTGAGTTGCTTTCGCATTTATAATATTAATAGGGAAGTAGGGATTTGAAGCTAACTTTAGTAGTAATTCATACAACTTATTGTTCTAGTGCAAACTGGGGTGTAGCTTGTGGCAAGAAGGATTGGAATATTCGTGTCAAATCGTTTGCGTAAGTTAACACGTAATTTCATAATTTCATTTCATTCATGCATGCATATGGTGTAAGATTTTTAATTTCTTTCCAGAATGTCACATCAGAAACTGTTTTCTCGAGGGAACTGTACTGTGTTATGGGATGCAATGAAGCTTTAAACACATACTTCCAAAAATTAAGAGGTATATTATTTTTTACCAAATGACTTTGAATTTGACCATACCCTAGAATAGATATGAACTAATAAAATATTTGTCTCCCAGAATTGATCGGGATACCAACGGCACCAGCTTTAGTGGCTGATAGCTTGACAGCTACTTCACTCTCGCTGGTATGGGAGGCGCCCAATTTAGGAAATCTGAGCTACATGGTTCAATGGCGTTATGAGGAATTGCCGGGCACTTGGCAATATTATTCCAACAGCAGTCATTCGGATCAGTCCATCATACATGTGGGTGGATTAAGGCCCTACACAAAATACAGAGTAAGAGTAAATTCATTTCTTTATAATTTATGATATATTGTCACGTGTTATATTATTTAATAGTAAGTACTGCTGCTCGTAAAATACAGGGTAGAACTAAGATTTAGCGTATGAATATCTGATAATAAATTTATTTATATTTTATCTTCAGTTTGTCGATGGGTTCTAATAACGGATTTGTACACATAGTTTATGAACAGAATTTATATGTAGAGTACCTAGGTACGCACTAATCCTCTGTAACAAATGCGGCAAAAAGTGTACATATTTGTATATTATTATTATTATATTTGTATAGTATATTTGATGTTGGTACATTGTTGATTTTGTCATCATAGCATCGTATTTCTTTTTTAGTTTCGAGTGGCCATATTTCTGTCAGGTCGCGGAGGAACCGGAGAACCCGTTTACTCTGCACCGTCGGTGGTGATATCAACTTTAGAAAGTGGTAAACCTAGTTCAGCGCCGTCGTCCCTACGTGCCGTAGCTCCTGACCCAAGCCGAGTCGCTATCTCCTGGGAACCAGGCCCATTCCCTAATGGACCTCTAATATCATATGTGTTGCGACTAACGGACACTCAGCCTAACACAAACGATGCACTTGAGGTAGGTTTACAACATTTTTATTTATTTAAGTAAATTTTCCTCACACGAGGTTTTTCATCTGTATCCTAGGTGACTAGATTTAATAGATCCAGCTTCTAAAATTTATTTAAAAATTTTAGGATATGCCAGCATCAAACAATACCTTATTCTACATGTTTCAAAACTTAGCTGCCGCTCGTGAGTACGAAGTATCAGTAGCAATGCGAAACGCAGTAGGAGAAGGCCCAAGAGCTTACGTAAGAATATCTACGCCTCCTTTACCTACGTGTAAGTATATTGAACATGTTTCTTTTAAGATTATTTTTTAGATGTAGTATTTAGTTTAAATCTATATGTACCTACATATCATTACGATGCCTATTAAGGTTTAATACTTTTCAGCCGTTCCTAGTCAACAGCCAATTTTAATTTTGGGAGGAGAGCAAAATATTTTAGCCGCGCCAGCTAACGATATGTTATCTGATCCTATTGAGCTGTATAGCACTGAACACTCAATTACCGGTATGCATCCAATAGCATTCGTTCCATAATATTTGTTTTTACCATTCCGAAATTCTTCATTATAATTATTATTTCAGGTGTTGGGTTAGATGTATCAAGTGATTCACTTTTTATATCAGTATCAAACGGCTACGTATATCGCAGCTCCCTTTCCAAAAAGAGTACTTCTGAACCAATTCTTACGACTGAGAATATATCTTACCAACCTCAAGACTTATCAGTAGATTGGCTCAATCGACATTTGTATGTTCTTGGCGAAGTTTATTATACTAAAGAAGGTTGGTCAAATACAACCATTTATTCAAACTGGGAAATAATACGATGTGATTTTGATGGAAAGAACCAAATTGTTGCTTTATCTGGATTTAACTCTCGTCCGATACATTTTGAAGTGGATGCCTATAACGGGTTAGTTTTATTTCCATTTTTTTGAAGAATCAGAATATTTAATTCCGACAAACATGGTTAAACGAAGTTATACAGTGATATTAGTGCTGCACGTGATTATGGTTATCAAACCATATGGATTATGGTAACAATTAATTTATTTTAAAGTGTCTACGATTTTTTTAAGGTACTTATTCTGGGCTCAACAAGGTGGCGATCGCGGAGGTCTTTACAGACTCGATTTAGCTAATATATCTAACGGTGTTCGTCACGATGCGCCTCCAGAAATTATAGTTCGTGACGCACATTTGGGTGCATTTACCGTAGATCATGCAGATTTCAGAATACTTGTGGCACACCTTAGAAAAAACACTGTGTTAGCTGTTTCTCTGGATGGGTAAGTAGAAACAATTCGACAGCACTCTGCGATGTTGTTCTTTCTGTTATATATTATATTTCTGTTACGTTATATATATATACCTATTTGTATTTCAGGCGAGAAGTAACGGATTTCCGAGCCAACACACAAACTCCAATGTTCTTATCAACGCGCTCTATAGCTTATGCAGGAGGTCTTTTTTACTGGACGAATGGTAAAGAAATGTTAACCGAGGAATATCACGAGCAAAGCGATAGTTACTTTCACAACGAATATCCTTTAGCTTATAACACAAAGACAATTGCAACACGACAAGTTTTAGTAGCCTTGAGAAGCTGTCAACCGATCCCTGTCCCTGTGAATCCACCACTGAATTTGCAGAGTGTGATGGGTATAAATCGTGCGAAGGTTTCATGGTCGCCTCCGCATCTTTTGGGTCATCAGGGAAGCGGAGCATGGCAGCAGTGGACTTTCCATCTTCAACTTACGCATGTCGTAACAGGAGACATTATAGACATGTAAGTGTTTACCCTGACAAACGCCTATGATTATTTATTGGCATAGAAAATGTATCTAATAAAGAAATATGTTTTTTCAGTAAGAACATAACCGAATCAATGAGCGTTGTCGGAAATTTACAACAAGATGCAGAATATGTAATACGAGTAGCTGCCGTAACTGAGTCTGGTTCAGGTGGTAAACTATTGACAAAATAATGCTAGGTAAGAAAATTATTTGTGAATTTACTAATTTCTGAAAATGTTATAGGTCCATGGTCTACCGAATTCGTTGGTAAAACTTTAGCGTCATCGCCAAATACTCTACATAGTACATTACTATGGTCTGGACCAGATGGACTATTGCAAACCGATCTTACAGGAGATAATTTACAAATTCTAATACACAGGTAACGGATATCTCCATGGTTTTGAAAAATTGATTTTATAGACATTATGTTTAGGTACTTATTCAAATCATTATTTCAGAGCACATTTAAAAAACTTTCATATCACTGATATTTCCTGGTATCGTGACAAACTCTACTTGGTCACGAATGCTTCCACAGTAATGTGGTATAACACAACATCACATGAAGAAGGATTAATGTCGAACATGGACAATGTTGGGAGTTTGGCTGTAGATTGGGTCGGCAAGAAGATTTATTGGTCTAATCCAAAACAACAACTGGTAATGAATGTTTAAAACAGCTACTCTCTCATTCAATTCAAGGATCATTCAATTCTATATCTCTAGAATTGAATGATCCTTCAACTGCTAGTGATTTCTTTAGATAACTCGAGGCAATTTAGACGGGGGTAATCGGGAACCAGTACCGATTGTAACGGTGGCTAAAGAACTCACAATAGACTCGTTGGGCGCCTACATATACTGGAATACAGGCCACGCTGTTGAGGCAGCCAGACTCAATGGAGAGAATAAGATGATATACTATCCTGCTCAGCTCTTTAGTGGAAAACAAGGTATTTAATTATTATATTAATCATTCAATTACTTTAGTTTTGAAGTTTTGAAGTTTTTTCAATGAAATAAGTAAAATTAATAATTGTTTTAGTAATGGGACTAACTGCTGATTTGGAGAAGAAGTGGCTCTATTGGCTTGTCCGAAGTTATGATGGATCTGAACTTCACCGAGCTCCCACAGCAGACCGAATTTCGCATGGAGTTAGTGAGGTGTGTTTACTTTGGAGATTACTTTGACTGTAGGTACACCAAAAGCTCAAACTCACAATATGCCAGCGAGCCACGGAGCGCAGAAAAATATACCAAAACACAAAATGTACCTATCAGAAAACACGGAAAAATATCTGAAATCTACTTTAAACTTTGTTACCTAATTAATAATCTGTTTAGCCCTGGAAAAACAACAGAATCTCAGTTCATGTTAATCCCAGATTCATATGTCGGAATTTCGTATAGATATAGTTGTTGGAATTGCGTACACTTTTAGTTTATAACCAGTGGTTAATAGTAGGGAGTGGTGTAACTAATCCAGCAAAGTGTGATAATTTACGCAGACGAAGTCGTTAAAAGCTAGTCTCGTCACTGTGACTGCCCGGGGACCTCACGTGAATTTCTGAATTAAATAATAATCAAAGTTATACGAGATGCGCATGCAGTTATAGTGAAGGCATAGAATCGTATAAAGGTACTCTACTCACGGATTTATATTTAAAAGGTGTCTAGTTCGCTGGTGACTCGCTTATCCGGCTCGGCGACGCTGGGTCCTCTGTGCTACTTCAGCGGTCGTCTGGTGTGGGTGCAGGACGCCTCGCGCGCTGTTGTATCGGATCTTGCTGGCAGATACACTGCGGAACTCGTACCCAGAGTGCATGTGATCGCTGTTCGAGATCCAACCCTGCATGCGAACAGTGGTATGTTTTTAATATACTTAATTAATCACAGATTATATTATCCGCGAAATGTAGTTCTAGTGAAACCCAATGAAAGACGATAGGTATACTCAATGCTACAAAGTTTTGTTTCGCAGGTGCCTAATAGCAACATTAGCCTGTAGTTAAGCAAATATGTACCTAGCCTACTACTGCTTCCATTAATATTTTTAACTACCGCAATGAAATAGAGATGTAAACAAATGTTAATTTTATCGTAATTTCAGAATCTTTGATAGCAATTCCCGAGACTATAGCTTCGTCGTCGATCGCAGTAGTGGGGGAGTGGGACAGGTTCAACGTAACGTGGGCTCCAGCCACTCACGTTAATGTTAACAACAGCAGAGTTTATTATGATGTTAATTTGGACTTTCCTGGACAATTTAAGATTGAGGTTAGTAGTGGACTGGGATTTTTCTATTTTCATACTTTCATGGCAATAACAATAACAACGGACTAACATAATTCCACATGAAAGATAAATTTAAACAAATATGCCCTTATACAGGAGAATATTTCAAGTGGGCGCGCGTGGAGAGCCAAATCCGTAACAAAGTCATAAGGAATAGGTTCATTTTCGATTATTTCCGGGGTTTAGTCGACAAGAAGTTTAAAATCAGGTTCTAAACTGAAGATTTATATTGACCAACGTTTTGCACAGAGGACGGTCGAAGAGTGTTGGGTGGAGGTGGTGTCAGTGTCGGTGGCGCCCTACAGCAGCATGGAGGTGCGAGTGCGAGCGCACACGGCGTGGGGCGGCGGCGGACCTGCGCGCGCCCGTCTGCACTCCCCGCAGGCGCCGCCCGCCGCCCCGCGAGCGCCGCGCCTCTACGTACAGCGCGCCCGCGCCGTCAGGTACCACTACCACTACCACCACCACTACCACTACCACTACCACTACCCCTACACTACACGCACCGAACCAAACGACTATCCTATACTCCAAATCAAACTTTAATATTTATTTACAAAAGATTGCACGTAAAACTCATACACATTCAACTGTTTCAATTAAAGCCGAGAGCTAATGATGTAAATTACCAAGACAGATCAGTGTTTCTATAGAAAATATTATATTATAATTTATAACATACCATCATATAAAAAATGATTTCATTTCAGTGGCGGTCCGATGTGTGCGATATTCCGGTGGGGCAGCCCGGCACGCGCCAACGGCGTAATCCGCGGCTACGAGGCGCAGTGCTGGGTGCTGGGCCTAGCCACGGACGCCGCCGCCGCCGCCGCCTCGCCCGCCAAGCCCTCCGCCTGCGCGGACGCACTCCTCTCGCCCTCACACACGCAGCTCATGCTGAGAGACTTGACGCCAGCTTCCAAGTACTTCTTTCAGGTAAGAAAAAATTAAAATACGATGCTTAGAATCATACTAATTATTATAAATGTGAAAATGTTGATGTTTGTTTGTTACTCTATCAATGGTTTTTACCATTGAACCTATTCGCATTTTTGAGACACAAATCGTTATGTAATCAGAAATAATTTTAAAGGCTACTTTTATCCCGGAAAATATCCGAAACTTTCCTGCTAATCCCGGAAAAAGCATAATAGATTTACAAAAAAATTGGTACACGTATTTTTTTCATAATAATCATAATCATTTATTTTCGTTGAACATAGGTGAAATGGTACAGTTGCTAAATATCGGGCTGTTATTATGTATCATTAAAATAATAATTATAAATACCATCGTTGTTGTAAGTATTGCCAGTTTAAATGAAACTATTTAAGTATCCGATCGATAGAAGTAGACCGGTACGGCATTATGGACGTAAACTGTTTCCTTTCATAAGCACATTTGGCTTCATTATTAATACATTATTTGATTCAATAATACTACTACCTACAATTGGATTTATATCATCTAATTCGCTTTATTATGACGTACCTAATTCCCATACAGGTGCGAGCTCAAACTGACGCTGGGTTTGGTCAATATTCCGAAGTAGTGTCAATATCATCTGACGAAGTAAATCCTATACCGAAAGTGATGATATCTTCGCAAGAATCCATCAAAATTATTGACCTGGACTCCAGTGAAAGTGAAACGATTCCTAAAAGCACTGGAATACCTGTAGACTTCGCCGTTTCTACTGAAGAAAATATTGTTTACTGGGTTAATAACTTGGAAGAAATATTTTCTTCGAGAATCAACGGCAGTGGACATTTTAAGGTGAAATATTTTTTTTCCATGACGAGCAGTCTTTACTTGCTTCTTAAATCATATCGATTGTAAGCGTGATTTTAACAACTAATACTATTTTAATAACAATATATTTGATGTTTTAGCTAACTTCTATTAACGGTTCAGCTAGCAGTATGTGTGTTGATTGGGTAAGCAGATCTGTCTACTGGACGCAACTGGAAATTACGTCCATTGAGTCTTATGTCACGTACCGAGCTAATCTAGGCATGCCTAATAGTCGACCACACATCACACGAGTATTTTCTAGAAAACACCCAATTTATAGTCTACAAATAGCACCATTACATCGGTGAGTAGAATATTCATTAGAGTATTTTATTCGGATTTAGAATGTTCAGAAAAATTTATTATATAAACAATTTTCACAAATTTTAGGTCTTTGTTTTGGTACGAGGAAAGTGGACATCCGGGACTAGGAAAAATAATGACGTCTTATCTAAACGGTACAGATATTAGAACTTTCTTTAAGAATTCTCAATTGACAAGCCGTGACTGTAACTGCCCTGAAAACCCTCAGGTGGCGAGGACTTTTGTGATTGACATGACTCGAAGTAAAAATTTCGATTTATACTGGGTCGATCCTTGGGTACACCACATAATTGCTACAGATATGGACGCTTGTAAGTGCAGGATAGTGGTTGATGCCACCGAGAAGAAAAAGTATGGGTTTACTCCTATGTCCATAACGGTTGACAGCAGATACGTTTATTGGTTTAATTCTACCCAAAAAGAGATATTTTATACGTCAAAGCATCAAAAAACTAAGGTAGAAGAAAGAAAAACTGCATATGGATATAAAATCATGGCTTTGGATCCAGGAAATCAACCGTATCCTCCGACGTCGTGTTTATTTCCCAAAATACTACACTTAAGACCGAAAGTTGTGTCAAATTCAGCTAACAGTATAACACTGCACATGCCATTAGTGGAAAAGCCTAATCGATGCCATTCTATGGAATATGAAATGTCAACGACAGAGTATACAATATTTTACAGAGTTAAGATGGACAACGACACATCCCTTTGTGATAAAGAATCTTGTGCATACGTCACTACTACAAATAATGAAGTTATGATAAGTGAATTGAAACCATTTACTAACTACACAGTAATGTTGGAAGCCACTAACTATTACGCAAAACTACATGAAGTCAAACCGATCATCGGAACTCCATTGATATTACAAACAGCTGCAGAAGGTAGTTTGAAATTACTAAAAGTACTTATGTATGAATAATTATTATGCTTTATCTTACCTAACCTAATACAATAATTTGGCATATATTTTCAGCACCAACAGCTCCTAAAGACGTGAAAGGACTAGTGTTAAGTCCGGTGCTTGCCCACGTAGAATGGAGGCCAGACCCGGGACTCTCATATGAGGTACACTGGAGGACTGATGACTCTCCGTCACCAGCGCATAAACTAGTAAAAGGTACGCAAAATACTGCTCGAGAGGAAACCAATTTCTAAAATTCTTTAAATTCAGCTTTAAAAAATGATTTCATAAGTGGCTTAAAGGTAGAAGTCTACTTTGATAATATTCATATTTTTATGAATATTCTCTAAAAACCGTAATGTTTATGTGTAGTTAATCATGCCTCGCGTAAATATTTGAAGCATGTAAGACAGCACAGCAGATTCCAAGAGAATAGTTTGTGAGCAGAGCACAACACGTTCGAGGTGTCGGAGGGGCGCAGCGCTTCGCTGACGCGTCTGTCGGCCGGCACCACGTACGCGGTGTGGGTGCGCGCGCGCTCGCGGCACAGCGCGGAGGCGGCGGACTCGGCGCCGCTACGTCTGCGCACCTACCCGCTCCCCGCGCCGCTCTCGCTCGCCAACGCCACGCCCTACGAACTGCACGTCTTCTGGCCGCCCCCCACTGCCTACCAACTGCATCAGTAAATATCATACTTCATACAATGCCATCATACAACTTCTACTTAGGGATCTTTTCCTGTCACGCGGATTTGCGCACGAAAACGGGTTTGGACCCACCCCTACTACCCGGGGTTCACGCATGATACTGAAATGTTGTATGAATTGTATGAAATAAATGACACGCACGCGGGTGTGGCACGCATGCGAGCGAAACTCCGCGTGACAGGAAAAGAGCCTTTACTGGATGCGCTACCGCGGGTCTCTCAGACAGCTGACGTCCTTTTACAAGTATATATTTTATGACAGAAACAATAGAAGTAACTACCTACTAGTTTGCAAGTTTGTCATCTAAAACTATTGCTAACTGTTGTTGTGATTCATTCAGATAGGTGTTGTTTGTTAAAAACTGTGTAGTCTTCTTACCTTAAACATTGTTCACTAATTAGGTTCAAACTGGAGTACACAGAGGGTATGCCATCGAGTGTGACATGGAAGACTTGCACCCGAGACGAGCGAGACGTGTGGATTGCGAAAAATCTCCGACCACGCTTCCGATATCGTTTCAGACTTCGTCTGCAATACATCGCTAATAGCCCACCGTATTACTGGCCACACGACGACCGCTTTACTTTTGAAACACTCGGTGAGTTCTTTTTAACTAAAAATATAATAATTAGAAGCATGTTATAATTAAGTTAGACCACCAGCCGGTATATATATGTTAATATATCAAACATGTAGGTTATAAATAAGGACCTAGCCTATTAGATGCGACCTAAAAATATCGCCATTAATCGGACACAATTCTAAACTCCGAGCTGTTACTGTAAATTTCATACTATATACTTATATAGTCTGGCTCATAGCTACTACACAAGCATAATAAATGTAAAAAGATGTATCCTAAAAGAAAGTTCTTTTTCACGTTTCCCTACACAATGTTTTTTTTTTCATAGAATATAATTTAATATAATATTTGGCCCATTATACTTTACATGATATTACATTACAATATACCTACTATTCCTGAAATTACAGCTCTTTACTTTTTTAACTTTTCTTTACACCTAACTAGCGACCCGTCCCCGTTTCGCACGGGTGCAATGTCCTAATAACATACATGTATTATACATATAAACCTTGCTCTTGAATCACTCTATCTATTAAAAAAACCGCATCAAAATCCGTTGCGTGGTTTTAAAGATTTAAGCATACATAGGGATATAGGGACAGAGAAAGCGACTTTGTTTTATACTATGTAGTGATAGTGATAGGCATAATAGGTTAGTTGACTGATTATTTTTATGGACCCATGAAAAAGTTGCCTATAAATAAAACCGATAGAATGAGGGATAGAATTCGCAACAAAGTTATCGGTCAGAGAGCCAAATTAACCAACATTATAACGCCGAAGTGGCAATGGGCCGGTGAAGTCTATCGGAGGAACGACAACTATTCGAGCAAACGAATTCTTGAGTAGAGACCACGTCTAAGCAAACGTAGTGCGGACCGTCTGCCGGCCAGGTGGAGTGATGACGTGCGGAAGGCAGCTGGCAGCGACTGGATGAAAAGAGCTGAAGATCGGACTCGAGTCTAAAAATGGCCTACGTCCAGCAGTGGACGGATACAGGCTGATGATGATCATAATTATTTTAATTTAATGCTAGACAGATAACGCCTTCCTAACGCATTCGAGGTTCCGTGCGACATACAAATTCTTCACTATCATTTGTTTTGCATGAATTATTCATCATGATGAATATGTTGAATATTAATAAATCAAACATCAGTAAACCCTAAGTAAGTACATAAGTATACATAAATATTATAAAAATACTGTTCGCTATTTGTAGGTGATGTACCAGGACCTCCCGGGCCGTTACGTGTGGAAGGTTTAGGCGATCGAGTGTTACGAGTTTGGTGGCGGGAGCCAGATCCACGAGGTTCTGCTATTGTAGCCTACCGCGTTTGGGGTCGACCGCAGCACAGGTAGGAAATCTGTAGATAGTCTTATTCTTTTTATCGAGTTAACGGTTCAACAATTCTCGAGTACCTAATATGAGGTCAGCACAATAAGGCGTGGCCGCATAGAGATCGTCCCTAGTGCAGGTGTTTGGGCACAAGGGCACACCAATAAGTATCAAACAATTTGTTCTAGATCACCGCAGTCACATTGAGCAAGGTTAATATCTCTGAACCCCCCTTTGCACATGTTAGTTCTGCATGGGAATCGCGATCGGGATGTGCATCACACACACACACACACATATCTTGTGTACAGATACCACAGACCACCCAGCTGCCAGCACTTTGGATCAAATGATGGCATTTGATCCAAAGTTTGCATGAGGATGGCCTCATGACTTTGTTGCTCCACAGGAGAAACTACCTTCCGCCGGAGACGACTTACAGTGTTCTGTGTGAAAATCGTTAAATCGACTCAGACCCAGACTGGTAGATGCAGAACCAACTTGGTTTTGCATCTACCAGGGTTTCAGAGATTAACTGTGCTGGGCTTTTTATGGAACGTTCGGATAGACTTGTACAGACGCCAGCAGTTCAAGCTATCCAAAACTGACAAATTTTCCCAATTGAACATGTACCTTATTAATTTGTGTTAAAATTTAAAATCTAGCAAAGAATTTTGTCAGATTGGGGTACCTTGATGTGCTGGCCTCTGTACACTTTCAAAGATAGTTTCAATTCACGAAATCTTTTCCGCAGGATTGCGCAAGGGAATGAAAATATCACAAAAAACCTCAGTGAGCTGCTGCCCACGGACCTTCCCTCGGACATCGACGACAAAATGAAAATGCGCATCGCCAGAGAGGGACTGGAGTTGCTTCACAATGGAACAGGTAAGCGTAATTTATCATTAGGCAAATTATAAAGTAAAAATAACACTATATAGGGCCAAATATGTAAATTATCACCAAAATTAAAACCCCAAATGAAAAATTATTACAAAAATAATCACATCTTGCTAAACAAATGCAAATGACTTCTAAACGGATCATTTTAACCCCAAAAATAGTAAACACCACCAAAAAATTAACCACATTTTAATTTAAGTTTGGCCTCAGGCGTCCTTGGTCTCGCAAAACCTAATGCTATAATATTTTATCTAAGTTATCTTAACTTAAAATAATTTAATATCATAGGGTATCACAGGCGGGTAAGATACGTTAATATTGGAATCCTTTCAGTCCTATCCGAATTTTATAGACTAATAGTGATTCAGTATGAGTACACGACTGCAAGGTCGGGCTTTGTGGCGTTAACTAGGAGAGGCCTACGTCTAGCAGTGGACGAATATGGGCTGATGATGATAACACGACTGTACTATTAGATTTAGATATTAAGACAGCTCATCGGATTATGATTTCAATTTGAAAAAAAAAAATGTGATGCAAATTAGTTCAGCACATTCCAAAGGCGATCGATTCGGGTAGAAAATCATAATTATAAAACAGAAAAGACACAGCGAATTTAATCTTTGCGAAGATCTCATAGAAGTTCTAAATATATTTTAAATAATCAAGCGAGACAAACATTTATGCCCACGTCATGAATACGCCTACCAGCCTACTACTATTCATTTTTTTATGGTAGTGCATGGGATCTCGTAGATTATTTTGATGGATTTGTTTCCATGAAAAAATAATTTAACAGTTATTTAGATAATACTGCAGAAGAACGTAAGTGTATATTATAGTAACACGGCACACACAGAGACGTACTGGCTGGTCAGCGGCGGAGCGGTGGGCGCGGGGTGGGTGGCGCGGGTACAGGCGCGCAACGCGCAGGGCTGGGGCGCGCTGTCGGCCCCCGCCGCACTCGACGCCGCGGCGCTGCGGCCGGCGCGGCCCTCCGCCGCCGCACTCGCGCTCGCGCTGCTGGCGTTGCTGGCGTTGCTCCTCTTCGTCGCCGCCGCCGTCTACTACGGTAAACCCTAACGTTATCTTAATGTGCAAATTATTTACGAAATGAGAGAGCATGCTATAGTGCAGGCTAAGTAAAGAGTCGCAACGATCGCCCTGTTTCTTTGTGAAATTAAACTTAGCTTTCCAAACCTTCCTAGCTTGGAGTTGACTGCTAGGTAGGTGGATGTTAGTTAACACGCTCATTTTTCACGACAAATATAAGAACGAATTATCATCTTAAATCATGCTATCCCTCTGATGAATTCCATAGTAGGTATCCCAGGATTTAAAAAAAAATGATAGCTATAAAATCTGCTACACATTACCATGCTTTAATGCTTCTAAGTCCATACATTTCTCAGCAGCATACAACGCCCGAGCTCGGAAGAAAGCAGCTATCGAAAATCAAATATCTACAAATCCCACTAGACGGGGACCTGATGTAGAACTTGCAACGCTGAGGCAGTTACCGACCAGACATTCTACGAATATACTGTACAATCAGGCAAGTAACTTAATAGTCCAAGATCCCAGGGCCGCCAGACTTTATTTTCTCACAAATAATAATGTATGGCACAAAGTAGTGTTAGTACGTACTATGACTGTATGCATACTTGCTAGCTTGGACGGCCAATTAAATAGGTACCAGGTGCTAAAGTTAGGTACTCACAGTACTCAATTTTCTTAAAGTCGCAGTGCTGAATTTTACGTATATTTTAGAGAATATTGTTAAAAAATAATAATCAATACTACCTATTGAACCTACCTATCCTAACCTACCTATCTTCTCTATTGAAATTTGGATACTTTTCTATTCAATAGCCTAATAATACCGCCCATTGTACAATTTTAAGATTTATAAAATTGTACTTTGCGGAGTGCAATAAATATTATAACATAATATCCATCTAATAAGCTATTTCAACTAAACTCAACTTTTACAACAGGGTGTCCACTGTCCAACTGACGCAGAACTGGCCAGCTTGCCCCATATTCGCCGTGAACAGATAACATTAACCAAGTTTTTGGGTTCGGGCGCATTCGGGGAAGTATTTGAAGGAGTCGCCAGGCAGTTAAATGGTAGCACCGCTGATACAAAAGTCGCAGTGAAGGTGAGTACCTATACATTACATTTTGAAAAAAGGTTATTTCATGAGCCCTCCCTTTCACAATAAGGGGATCCGTTATTATTGACGACTACATTTAAAGAATGTTTTCTTCGGATTTTCATAATTATGGAGACGGATATTATTGTCATATAACGTTTAATCTCCAAAAGGTGTAAGATGCATGCCACTTATAAACAATTTCATGAAAATTTACTTTATTCCCACAGACACTGCGAAAAAGTGCGACGGAACAAGAAAAGACAGAGTTTCTGAAAGAAGCAGCACTGATGTCGAACTTTAAACACGAGCATATTTTACGTCTTTTAGGAGTGTGTCTTGACAATGATCCTAACTACATTATAATGGAACTAATGGAGGGCGGTGATTTGCTCAGTTATCTGAGAGCAAAACGCGTTTCACTTGTAAGTAAACTGCTTAAACCAACCAAACCAACAGTCAATCTAAAGCTAGACATGTAATTACTATTATTATAATTCCCTACTAAAAACACACACTTCTTACTCATAAAGTACCCTTACTCGCAGTATACACCGGAATCTCTTACATTGCTGGACCTCCTAAACATGTGTGTGGACGTGACAAAAGGATGTCGCTACTTAGAAGAGATGCACTTTGTTCATCGAGACCTGGCATGCCGCAACTGTCTGGTAGCACATCGCGCTAATGGAAGAGTCGTCAAGATTGGTGACTTTGGACTTGCAAGAGACATTTATAAGAATGACTACTACAGAAAGGAAGGGGAAGGTAAACACAAACTCAGTATTTCTTTGTTCCTTTGGTTCTTTGAATACCAGAACTATACGAAATCATAAGAATATTAAGTAGGAGGTACCTACTTAAGTATTAATATAATGAGCTTGCGGTATAAAACCACCAAGTCTTGCCGAATTCTGACATGATTAGAAGGGTGGTCTAAACTTGGATCTCTGTTTATCTGGAGAAACGGAACGCCAACATTAACATTCAACGACGGTTCAAATGTAACGTTTCATTCCAGGTTTGTTGCCCGTACGATGGATGGCAGTGGAGTGTTTAGTGGACGGAGTTTTCTCTTGCCAATCCGATGTTTGGGCATGGGGCGTACTATGTTGGGAGGTAAGCTAAACACCTACATGAAGATAACTTCAATATTGCATAGCATATATGTTAAAAAACTATTATTACTTATTGCAGGTATTATCACTAGGACAACAGCCGTACCCTGCGCGTACTAACCGCCAGGTGTTATCATACGTGCGCAGCGGTGGCACGCTTGATAGACCACCAAACTGTCCCTCAGCCTTGTGAGTACTTACCTGCTTTTGCATTTATTGTGAGTCTTCATAACATATTATATCATCGTCATAATTGGTTACTAATCTCATATATTCTATCAATGAAATTGTATAGGTTTAGATTAATCGGAAGTACCTACTTTTTATAAAAATAATGTATCATTTAAATATATAAGTTTTAGTTAAAGAAAACTTCAAATTCATTTATGAACCGCTTCTCTGGGGTCTCTACCGCACCAGTAGGTAGTTTGAATATCTGTATTTTTTTGTATAACTTACTAACAGAGTATGTAAAAGAAACTGTTACTATATAACACTCCACGTTACTCGAATTAAATATAATTATTATCATCAGCAAGCCGAAGTCGTAGTAACCACAATATATAGGGATCCAAGATCAACTGATTGGGCTGTCTTCAGAGAACAATTAGGACGAAATCTTGAGATCATTCCAAAAACTATAAAAACAACCGAGAGTCTAGAGATAGCGGTGACCGCCCTCACAAAAGGCATACAGGAAGCCTATGAAGAGAGCTGTCCGCTTAAGTCAAAGACCTCGAAAAGAAAGGTTCCTTGGTGGAGCTCAAAGCTGAGAAAGCTCAGAGAAAAAACCAGGAAATTATTCAATAGGGCTAAAAAGACTCAAGCATGGGAGATCTATAAAAAAGCCTTAACTGAATACAGCAAAGAGATAAGGAAGGCTAAAAGGGCATCGTGGAGGAAGCTCTGTGAAGAGATTAAAAACCTCCCACAAGCAGCAAGACTACATAAATTGCTCTCTAAAGCCAATACTAATCAGATTGGACTCCTTAGAAAGGAAGATGGCTCCTTTACAATCAATGAAAAGGAGACCTTAGAGTTGCTGGCCACGACCCACTTTCCCGGGTCTCGGGAAAGAGACTTGATGCAACAGCGGCCAGTCTGCTATAGGCCTCGTAACGAGGACTGGAGCAGAGCTGCTAAGGTTATAAGACCCAACCAAGTCCAGTGGGCCGTTGACTCCTTCAAACCCTACAAAGCATGTGGGGAGGATGGGATACTACCTGTTTTCTTACAACAGGGGGTGAACATCCTCATTCCCTATCTGGTCAGAATCTTCAGAGCTAGTTTCGCCTGGGGTTATGTACCAGATCAATGGACCCTGGTCAAGGTCCTTTTTATACCTAAAGCGGGTAGGAAAGATTACAGCCAGCCAAAGTCTTTCAGACCAATCAGCCTCACTTCATTTCTTCTTAAGACAATGGAGAAGGTGCTAGATAGGTATATTAGAGATGTCGCTTTGATCGCATCTCCCATCCACCACAGCCAACACGCTTACAGTAAGGGCAAATCAACGGAAACTGCCCTCACTAGTCTGATAGACAAAGTGGAGAAGGCCATGGAGGACAAAGAAATAGCGCTATGTGCGTTTCTTGACATTGAAGGCGCTTTCGATAACTCCTCTATCTCACTGCTGGTGAATGGGCTGATAGATAAAAACGTCGACCCAACCACCATCAGATGGGTGAGAGCGATGCTTTCTTATAGAGGAGCAAAATTAGCCCTTCATGACACAACAATAGAAATATCTACGGCCAGGGGTTGTCCACAAGGTAAAGTTCTATCGCCATTACTATGGACCCTCGCGGTGGATAAGTTACTACACAGGTTGGCTGAACTCCGAATTGACGCGCAGGGTTACGCAGATGACCTTGTCATCATAGTGAGAGGTTTCTGTCAATCGACAATTACAAGCATTATGCAAAAGGGACTTAACACTGTCAGTGAATGGTGCGTCAGAAGTGACCTCTCTGTTAACGCTGACAAAACTGTTATTGTACCTTTTACGAAAAAACGGCGTTTGGACAAACTCACAATGCCAAAGCTGAACGGGAAGATCATTATTCAGTCCACGGAAGTCAAGTATTTGGGCGTCACCATCGACCAAAGACTGACGTGGAACTCGCACTTGGCGAACATACTAAAGAAAGCCAAGATGGCACTTGGGGTTAGTGGCCGCCTTATGGGTAGCAACTGGGGTGTAAATCCCAGAATTGCGCTCTGGTTGTACACTGCCATTGTGCGGCCGATTATTACGTACGCATCAGTGGCATGGTATGACAAGGCCCATCAGGTGACCACTATACAGAAACTAGACAGTCTGCAGAGAACTGCCTGTCTTATTGCCTCAGGAGCTATGTCTACATGCCCCGCGATGGCGCTGAATGCCCTTTTGGGGCTGCCGCCTCTACATGTATTCATATACAGGGAGGCGAAAGCCAGCATGTATAGAGCCAGCATCCAGGGCAAAAACTGGCTATCCAAAAAATTTAGGACCTTACAGGACTCAATTTTGGAAACGCCATTACTTAGCATGACAACAGATGCCATGTTGCTACGGCATGTTTACCTAAAACACTACTCCGTAGAAATGCCTTTAAGGGAAGACTGGTCTAAAGGCCAGTTACCATACAAGGCCGGTTGCCTAATCTGGTACACCGATGGGTCCAAAATGGGACAGAATGTAGGCTGCGGAATACATGGAGAGAGACCCAAGTTCGACAAAAGCGTTAACTTGGGGCAGTATGCCTCCATTTTCCAAGCAGAGGTTTACGCCATCGTGGAATGTGCTGAAGCCAATCTGCAAAAGCGCTACATCAATCAAACAATATACATAAACTCTGATAGCCAAGCAGCTCTTTTAGCGCTTGATTCGAACGTTACTTCGTCGAAACTGGTGGAAGACTGCATGGCTAAACTGAACTCTCTAGGAATGATGAATAGAGTGATTTTAAGATGAGTTCCAGGTCACGCGGGCATCATTGGCAATGAACGTGCCGATGAACTCGCTAGAGCGGGAGCTAGGGGTACGCAGCAGGGACCCGAGCCCTTCTGTGGAATACCGAAAGCCCTTGCTCTAAGAGCCATAACGAACTCAAGCTATGAAACTGCTACGAAGCTCTGGAAGGAATCGCCAGGCATGGTGCACTCCAAAGCTCTAATTAAAGCCTACAATAAACGGCACACAAACCTTGTCCTAGCATTAAATAGGAACCACTTGCGCATTGTAACGAGAGCCTTAACAGGACACTACTGCTTAAACAAGCACATGTTCAACCTAAGGCTGAGTGACACGCGAACCTGCCGGCGTTGTGAGGAGGCGGACGAAACGCCACTTCATCTCCTGGGAGAATGCGGGTCTCTAATACACAAGCGCAGTGTTCATCTAGGGAAACATATCGTAAGCCCAGATGAAATAAAAGAGCTCAACCCTAAGCTAATCCTGCAGTTTATAGTAGCCGCGGGGTTTAGCGGTGAGCTCTAATGCAACAAGTGGCGATCACAATAGACCGACTGCGGTCGCAGTGATACTTAAGCCGCTATATAATAATAAAAAAATAATAATAATAAAGCCGAAGTCGTAAAAGACTTATTCTCTTCAAATGTAAACGAACTTCTAATTTTTCAATAATTAACATATTTTTTTTGTCACAGTTACGACTTACTTCAAAGGTGTTGGAGTTACTCTGCGGAAGCGCGGCCGTCGTTCCGCCACTGTCTCGAAGTGGTGACGGTGCTGCGTGACAAGACGTCACCCAACATCACGCTCACAGCTACTGCTACGCCCGCGCCCCACTACCTTACACTGCTCGGAGACGGTAACAGCTTCACATCTACTACATGAACCCACATATTAATTTCTAAAATGCATGAAATATCAGCCATTTCAAGAAAACCACTTAAAGACAGATGGCATGCCTTCAACTATTTTGAAGTCTACTGCTTGCTTATATTTACAAACTTTCCATAAATATGTAAAACTGCGAATAAGTACTTATCAAATGAAGAAAATCAAAATAGGTATATGCTGTATCTAAATAATGCCATGAATTATGACCCAGTCAAGCGTCCAAAAAAGTTACTCGCAGTTAAACTATTAAAATCTTGCCAGCAGACTACAATAACAATTAGTTTTCTATTGGACTCAATAGAAAATTAGTTGTTATTGGACGCCGGTAGTATCTTTTTATGACTGATACTTCATTTATATACTACTCCGTGGCCTCCGTATCGTACCTACTCAACAAATATTTCACTCACACTTACCCATTAATTAGTGTGCATAAAATATTTCTACAATCTCTCTGTACATCAGCATGATCTGAAACTGATAACAACAGCTTTTGTTATAATATTATGCAAAAAAGTTATAAATTTCTTCATTTTATAAACTGATTACAAACTAACCGATGTATGCATGGGCTGCATGTTCAGATGCCGTCGACAACCGTACCTACCTATTGGACGAGAATGACAACGCCTGCATAGGTTCGTGACTACAATCATTTTATAAGTTCTCATTTTGTTTTTGTTTTTTTTTTTTGTATTTCAAATAAATAAATAATCTATTACAGACGAAGACTTCCCAGAACATCACATGGAGCCGTCGCGATTGCTTCCTGAACGAGCTCCTAAGTATTTGGAACTAATGTACGACAGTGACTCGGCACCAGGCACTATCTGTGACGGATACGAGATACCAAGAGCACCGATCACGTACATGCCACCATTCTCAAGACACAGCATCGTCGGTGTCGCACCAAATAGACTGATCAAACCGCCGTTGTACAGAACACATTCCTTACAAACAAACACGCGGCCGCCAAACGCCACAATAATTCCTCTACGGAACGGTTTAGTGAAGCGAGCATCACTATGTGAAGAAATAAGCGCTCGAGAGCCAAGGGCCTGTTCCTCACAACAACCACGTGTTGACTTGGACTTTGATAAGCACATATTTAAGACTCCATTTTAAGCTGTGATATTAGAAAAAATAATGTATGCAATGTGTAAATTTTTCCACCGATGAACATTCAGCCTTAGAATTAAGTAAATATTTAATATTATTTATTTTCACTAGATAACAGTTTGTAAATAGAGGTGAAAAAATTCGTTGTACATAATAGTTTAAGTTAAATTGCTGCGAGCATGTTTAGAAGCAGATATCAATAGAAGACACGACTATAAATGCTTTTATTAAAAGCCAGTAATAAAACAATAAAAATTATAATATTAACATTGCCTTATTTATTTATTTATTAAGGATCTCCACTATAGGAAATACAGAAACATTTACAATTTACAAAGCAAATTAAATTTAAAATATCACGTGTATTCCCTTAATTAGTGGGGATCACAGCATGCACAATAACATTAAGGAATACAACTAAGCTAAATTCATACACTTTCATTCTGTATTTTAAGTTTACCCTACTTTGGGCCTATTGCTTAAATGCATTCACCTATATTCTTGGAAAGCAAAAATAAATTTTGTGGTGTATCTTCAGAACTGATGATCACACACCGACCAAGTTGTTTGAAGATGTTATTACCAAACTACTACCCTACTACTAGACGATATTGCGAAAAAATACGTTGGGTACCACATAAGAACTTCAAAAATCGAAAGCAATCATCAACGCTAAGAAGAAATGTCATGACTCATGGGTCAAAATCTTGTAATATTAGGTTTACAAGATATAAGCAAATTATAGTTCTAAAAGTAAGGTAAAGAAAAGTACATCGTAAAGGTAAAATATAACCCTTACTCATCATACAAGCTTCTCCAGATGCTTGTTAGTTAGAATGACAGTTCCAGCTAAATTGAGGTAATAGTATTATTACTTCTATAAATAAGCTACTCGAAAATTTATTTACACCGACTAGGGCCTGCCAAATGAGTTCCGGTTAGTCCCGTGACACCGTGTTTATGTTGAGTGAGTTAGAATAATTTAGTTGATCTGAATGAAATGAAAGCAAACCGGATAAGCAAGCTGAAGTGGCAGTGGGCTGGCCATATCTGCAGAAGAACCGACAACCGATGGAGTAGACGTGTTCTTGAATGGAGACCGCGATTCGGCAAACGTAGTGTAGGACACCCTCCGGCAAGATGGAGTGATGATTTGCGAAAGACTGCTGGTAGAAGCTGGATGCGAAAAGCCGAGGACAGGGTGAAATGGCGCACATTACGGGAGGCCTACGTCCAGCAGTGAACTAATATAGGCTGATGATGATAATGATGAATAAAATTATCAATTACTTGTGACTAATATTTTCAGATTTATTTATTTTCTTACTTTATACCTACAGTATCTGTAGGGAGTATTTTTAAATTTGATACTTGCTTATTATATTATTCATATTATATTTAATTAATACTTACACATAGTAATAATACATTTAATAACCACTTTTTTAAGGTGATAAATACAAAAACTTAGGTCTCGTTAAAATACCTGGTGCTATGCCTGCTACTGTTTGTATAGTTTGTTAAAAGAACGTTTGTGGGAGTTTGATGTTCATTTAGGCACTGACATTATTAGTCTTACCACAGACGGTTGTAGTGTAATGAAAAATTTTTATTGAGATAAGTATTTTACAATATATGCAGTCCGACTCAGTTTTTTTAAAATAATGAGATGAAGAAGCCTTGCTACGATGAAATTACGATATCTTTAAAAGTATTGTAAGAAAGGTTAAATAAATCCACAACTGAAAAATCAACTACCAGTTATTCAGCAAATACCAGCGATCCAAATGATGCTGCGGTTGCAGAGCTAACGACTAAAGAACAGCTAACGAGAAAAGTGAGCTTAATTAATTTTGTAAGCCCCCAAGAAGCTTAAGGATATAATTTCCATATCTATCCATGATTTGCAAACAAACTTGCACGTGGAAAAAGCTCTCTTTGAATGAGAGCGACAGGGGGAAATACCTAAACCATTGTACAAATATTTATTATCTATCCCTCCAACTAGCTTAGAAGCAGAACGAGCTTTTTCCAAATTTTCCAATGCGGGTTCGTTTGTAACAAAATTAAGTCCTCTCTGTCTGAAACTACATTAAACGCCCTGTTTTTTACGGGCCCATTATATAAATGCAATTAATATAACGTAATTAATTACTTATTTCATTCTTTACATTTAGAACGGTTTGATTATTAAAGAATTTGATTTGAAATATCTTGTTTTAATTGCTTGAATACCTAGCCTATATGTTTGATGACCCTACTTTTGAAATACTTAGTCTCGAAAGTCTCGGTATTCCCGGAAATTTCGAGACCGCACCGAGTCTCGATTTTTATTCCCCGGGAAACGGAAATGGATCGAGACTGAAAGGCTTAGTAAGTAGATATAGATAAAATCAATAAACATTTATGGACGTAACTCATTATCCGACGTTCTAAAGATAGTATTTTATTATAATTAGGTATTATCTACTCTTCTCTAAACACGTTTGTTCAACAAAGGGATATAGTGAACATTTATTATGGTACCTGTGATGATACTGAAAATTCAAAAAACATATTTTTGAATTTTCATTATTGGCTTTCTGATACCTAGAATAATTTATCATGCTTACGCTAATTGTTATATTCCTTGATATATAAATAAATATTGGTGAAGAAAAAACTGCTATGCACTCGAGGGAAAGTTTAGATTACAAACTCGTGTGGTTTATAAACAATTTACTATTGTTAAGTACTCATTCTCGGTGCCAAAGGGCTTTTTGAGACAAAAGATAGCCTATGTCCTTCTCCAAGGTCTGATGTATCACTGTAGCAAATTTCATCAAAATAGGTTCAGCGGTTTAGGCGTGAAAGCGTAACAGAGTTTCTGTCGCATTTATAATATTAGTAGCCACGATAGCGGCGGTAAAACCCGTCATGGAGGAGTGACAGGAGAGGCAGCATGGCGGATGGCTGAATTGGGGATTCCGCCATCGGACTAGATAATGGCCCCAGTAGTCGGTACGTGTGTTTAAGTCTACACATATAACACAACACATGCCTTTGATTAACTTGCGAGGGTAGGCCTGGCTGATAGAGAACGCAGCCTGTCATGTTCGTGGCGAATTTCACGGATATTTTTATAGGCCATGACTATAAAAATACCACCTAATTATTTACGCACCGTCCTGTATAACGATGAGATTACGTAATAATGCATACATGCTTCTGATAGTTAGTAACTGAAACTAAAATTCAACATTCGTTGTAACGGGGTAAAGAAACAACAACATCAAACAACTACTTTTAAGAAATAAGAATATTAATAACAATAAGTATATATGAAATTACATAATCATTGCACCACCACTTATATTTATCTCCATCCAACGGTGTCTCAGATTTTCATTTAAAAAAATAATGAGTGCCCTGCATAAATTAGATACAACTTGTGGCAAGATATAACGGAATCCCATGCTGCATTCAAGAAGCTTTTTAACGAACTTTTTTTTTCGAAAAGTCTGGTGCTCTAAAGTTGGTTGAATGTAAAGTGATTGGAAGCGAGTGGTTTTGATGATAACTAAGAAACATACAAATTCATTACACATTCATTCTTGGTGTTAAATTTCTCGGTAACAACTAAAGACAGAAACTTGAGATTTGGAATACTTCCTAACCAGGTCAAAACCATTATCAATTAGACAATAATTTCAGGTTTGAATTGTCTACATAAAAGATAATTGCACTATTCCAAATAGAGGGAAAAGAAACGGCAAAATATGCAAGAGATGTACCTACTACTTTAAAATCAATCATGAGTACAATACTTTTCGAGAACACGGATGTCATGTCAAAAATTGTAGTACTGAAAGACAGCAACCATTCAGGTGCTCATCAGTCATCACCACTACTACAGTCGAACTAGACAAATGAGGACATCGACCCAGCCGAACCCACTGTCCGTGGGTACTCCTAAGGACTTTTTCTTAATCGATACCTCCGTAAGATTATTTTAACTAAATCATCTTTTCTGTGTTAGTAATATAGAATGCTGTTCAAGTTAGCTTTACAGGTACAAAATAAAAACATCAAGTTTATTTATTTTTATTTATTTGATATACGATTAATTTATTGGCTAATTTTATATTTTACAGCTACGAAATTAGTGAAGTGCAACTCTTACTAAATACATGTTATATTAGTAGTAATGTACTTATTGTAGTTATAATAAAATCCATCAAATTATCATCAGTGTATATCCATTGTATCATCATTGTCATTTAGTCCAGTTCAAAAAGTTCCAAATATACCTGCTTCTTCATAATAATGCCTACAAATGGCGTCCAAAGATCTTTACACTATCCAGATTCAATCGGAATAATATTCAGTATTTTGCCCATCGTCGACAACCATTTTGGTGATATACTAGTAATAAAAACGGTGATCATTTAATCTGACACAATGACTACAAACAGAATCCACTAATGAAGGTTAAACGAATCTGGAGCATGTGCATAGGTATTACCAGAAACAAAAATTAAATAGAATGACAATGACAAAAAAATACAAAACGACCTCGAAAACTAGCCTATTGCAGATATAGGTGTCTGCAATTCCTTCTGCCTATTCCGATATCTGTTAATAAGGGATATTGGCATCGTTAGAGAGAAAATTAAACACATTAAGACTGCCGATTCGGCTTTTAGTCGTGTCACATTATGTGAGACATGATTGTCAAACCACACTGCTTAGTGGAAAATGAATCCGAGGTAGTTAAAATATTATGACGTGATCCCACGTCAGAACCCCTTAGAAAAGAGTATCTTTCGCCAGGCTATTCCTCAAACGAAAGCTAATAATAAAAATAAAATATACCTTTCTTAACTAAATAATAGTCCTTATGCGAGTTCGATTAAGTAATCCTATCTATTCGCCGTCTTCAGCAATTTCTTGTTTGACTCGTTTCTCGTGTTTCAACTGTTCAGTGGTGGTGACGTTACCGCCAATGGCTGGAGGCTCCTGATGATCATCGTCTTGCGCATCGTCCTTGCTGTTTTCGTGAAGTAAAACGTACTCCCGCTGAGAGAAGCCAAACTTGACCACATCACGCTCAAGTAATTCTACGTAGCGGCGAGGATCAATTTTTTTGTTGTTAACGAATGTGCCATTTGCCGATTCTGTAAAAAAAAAAATATTAGACCAGGGATTTAGAATATCACTCCATTGCTACCCAAGTGGTGATCACCTATTAAGTGCGATTCTTGAATACTTGATTCTTGAATAAATATAAAATAGGTAGGTAGGACCAGAAGTCCTTTTATAAGAATTCTAATATTTATGATCATCCAGTAATATTTCGCCTAGGGATTTACCACGGTCGTGACGAATGTCACATATCCCATAACCGTAACATAAATAATTATAAGGCTGCGATTTTTAGTCGGTAGGAGTCAGACATACCCACCCTGCCACCTTCCCAGGTACAGCATAGGTAATATATAGAATTATTTTATTTGGAAGTCAGCTGCGTCAGGTTGGTCCATATAGAGGACCATGCGCTTGCGGGAGCTTCACATAGTAAACTGTACTTTTGTATAGTTTACAACATAGAAATCTAACTAATGTACTTAATGTACAGGGAGAGCAAGAAAACTAACTATCTAATGAATTATCGTCTATTACTCTTGGTTGTAAATACTGTATAATTAAACATGATAGACGGTAAAAATATACATATATAATAAATATAAATACGGTTATTTAAAGATTGAAAAAGGGAGAGTACCTCCAGCTTACCAATCCGCTCCCGCAGAATGTGCAGGAACAGAACAGAAAATACCATGTTCCAACTATCATAAAATGCCCACGGGAGCTGACTTGGTTAAGTGTGCTGGCCTACTAGGCCCGAGATGGCGACTCGGTAGGTGTTGCCGCGTACAACTCACGTGAATTAGAGGATGAAAATACTGTTTCCCTAATTGTGCTGGAGAACGCATTGGTGTTCTACCACTACTCCGGGAACTCCGGGGAGAAATGCCAAATCGTTCCCATGACCCAGCAACCCAAAGTGGTGATGCAAAACACCCGCGTTTAGCCGGTAGTTTTGAATCCCCGTCGCCCTCACGGGTAGCGGAGGTCTATCAGGATTTCCACGCGCAAAAAAGGTCTGTGAGTGTCATTATGTGAGTATCGTGATTTTGTAGTGTATTGGTGTCAAAAGAATGTGGTGTGTGTGCAATGAAGTAACTTACCTAGGTCTATAACATATGGTCTGACTCTTCGTCCCTGCGAGCCATCAGGTCTAGTGAAGGGCGTAGCGCGGTACTGCAGAGCCGCGTGCTGTTTGCTAATAGATGGATGCTCCAATGCTATGTCCACCACTTTCTTATCGCGTCCAATCAAGAATGCTGACTGACGGTGAATGTACAGAATTGGTAACGCTTTATCGCCTTTGAAGGGGTAAAATCTGAAAATACATACTATTTTTATCTGCAACCTTCAACAAGCTAGTTGACTGATCATTTATTACAGCCTGAACTGATCATGGCATTTTTTACCAAGTATGGTTTACTTCCATATCAAAAGCGATTGCGTATTTTTTCGTGACATCGACAAATCAATTAGCACTACATAATATAAGATAAAAGCGACTTGACTGCAAGTCTTGATAAATATTATCACACCTGTTTCCGCAGATATCTTAACAAAATAATAAGTTACCTCCATCTTCTCTTGGGCTGCTTAGCATCATCGGGTTCTGTATACTTGATCACGACTCCATTGACAGTATTAGCGTCAGCCGTCAGTTTGCCAGAGAGACCGAAGTTAGGTTTTTCTTTATCAGCGGGTGTTTTGCCATCTTCTTTCTTGACTTCTGTTTTGCCCCAGTCATATTCTTTATTCTCATCCGCGTCTGCAAATCTTTACAAACAAAATTTTCTTATTATGATACCCATGCATCAGCACACCATGTCGACTAATTTTGAACCTGTACCTATGCTCCTTTGTACTGTTATCTGCCTTAAAAAATAGACAAGTAATCATTATTGACCGTTATCCAATCTTCAAACCGTAAACATGTAACTCATCTATGTTATGTAAGCTCATGTATCAATTATGTTAATATATTAACATGTCACTGTGTAATTGTAAGCACCGTTTGTTTGTTTTTACAATCTAACGGTGGCCAGCCGTCGAATTGTGAGTCGGTGAAGAACGAAGCGGAAGAAACGTGCTAAATGGTTAATTTGAGTAATTATGCAACCATATGTTACCAACAACTTCGACCAATTAGAGAAGTGACCTACCAAGTCCAATTGTGAATCCAAACCAGCAAGGTACCCATTCAAACACACAAGAGTTCAACAAAATCGGTCAAGCCGTTTTTTAACTTCAGAGAGAACAACGTAACATACCATTAGTCCATCACGCATGTTTTCCCCAAAGGGTAAGGCAGAAGGGCACTAATGTACAACCACACTTCGCCGACATATTTAGGTCCCATGTACTAGCGGACGAGTCTATTGCCATTAACCGGGCATAAATCCATACTCCGAGATGCTACTGAGAATTTCATAGATGAACTAAATAACACTGAATCAAATAAACAACTTTTTGAGAAACACACTAACCTAGTCTTACGATCTCGTGATCTGGGCTCTGATTTAACTGGAGGTCTTCCACGCTCCACATTACGATCTTCAGTCCTTTCAGGCCGTTCCCTCCTCTCATCACCACGAGAATCCCTGTACCGTTCTTCTCGCCCATCTGATCTTTCAGGTCTTCGATTCCGTTCTTTGTAGCGCTCTTCTTGACTTCTTGACCTTGACCGGTCTCTAAAATTATAATATAAATCTAAAATTATAAAATACTTCTTATAACATGATGCTGTAACGAATAATCGATTTTAAATATGTGAAGATTCTCTCATTAAACTTCATAATAATATCTATAATTGCAAGAATTTAATGCGAATTTAAATATAAAAAGACCTTCTTCATTTTTTTATTCTTAATAAGCAAGACTGCACACAGACCTTAGGCATTTCCTACCAGACATACTTTGGATAATATTCGAAGGTGCACTTATCCACAGTCTGACCGCGGATTTAGCTTAACCTTGCAGATCGGTTGATCAGCGTAATTATTACCCAGCCACGAGCTAATTATCCCTTCTTTAATAACATATTATATTTGCTTACATAAAAGGTACACACATTGCTAATACCGGGCAATCTTGAAAATCTATTTGGGATCAACCTGTTTGATATTTTTTTAAATACAGATAAAATTTTAAATTATGATAAAATGCAAGATTTTTTAAGCTATGATAGCAAACCTATAAGGTACCTGTGATGATACAGAAAATTCAAAAATAGAATTTGTTGATTTTTATTTTTAGTAACATGCAATTATTATTAATAATGTGATTATTGAATAAAATCTCCATGAAACATAAAAATAATAGCTACTTGACTGAAAATCTAAACATAGGTATAGTATAATATTTATAAATAATGGTCAATAATAAAAATAAGTTTGACTAAGTATAGTAGCAAAAAAGAGTGTGGATGGGCGCCTATATAGCAAGTGTGGCAACTTTTATCTGATATACTAGTTGGTCCCAATAAGTTTTGACTGTTCTGAAGATCCAAATAGTTGTCTTTTTTTTAAAGGATCCAAACATTTCTTGCCAAACAGTTATAGTTATTACTCATTATAACAGGAAACCCAAGCCCAGCATGAAAATTAGAGGATCAAGCTTTTTTCAATATCTTAATGTAAATTGTAATACCAAAAAGTACTAACAAATTAATCAGAATCTCAAAAACTCTAATTCAAATATTCTACTCTAGTTGTGTTTACATCCTAGCTTGAGCAAGCTCAGCATTGTTCAACGCATCAACAGCATCAACATTGTTTTCTGAATCCAATTTTTATCACAGCTTTTGGCATTTGCGAGATTGGTAATAATCACTCTATTTACAATATCGTGACACAGACTACATATTATCTACAATATCCCTCTCGATGTATTCTTCTTGAACTTTCATTATAATTATGCTAGCAAGAATTCCTGGCAGAAATGCACACAAATATGAACCAGGTTTAGAAACTTAGTTCATATTTATGTGTAAGTATAGACTATAGAGTTATAGGTATAGGTAGTGCGGTTTATAGTCAATACGAGTCTGACATACCCTGCCGCCTCCCCAGGGTTGCAGAAAATCCATGAGGATTCTGTGCACCCTGAAACCATATTATTCATGTGCGTCCCTCAAGTATCAAGATATGATTGATTGATTACTATTTCTATTGACACAACAAAATATAATTGATGTCATATAATAACATTATACCTAGTGCCTTACATAAAATGATTATTTTAATGTATAAAATTAATGTAAACACCTAGGTATGTTTGTAACACAATATAAAATATTAAGCAAAAATAAAGTATAAATGTGTTAAATCGATTAAAATATCGTCATAAATAAAATCGATTTTTATAAGAAATTTTACATTAGGACATCACTAATTGGTTAATACTCAAGCTTTCAGAAATAAAATAAATGTTTGGATGGAGATAAGTATATTTTTAGAATTACCTGTGGTGAGACGCCGTCGGCTTATCTGTCCTACCAGCTGTGCTCATGAGCTTCTCTCGACGAACGTCGCGCGGTCTGTAACCGATAAACATTTTAATTGATCAATTGTACCAATACTATATACCAAGGGTGCTATACTTGACGACATTTAATTATTTGAAGCTTAAAAAAAAATCACAAAATTATAAATAATAAAATATACTGTACAGACGCCAGCAGGTCAAGTTATCCAAAACTGTCAAAATTTCCCAATTGAATATGAGCCTTATCGTTTGGTATTAAAGTTGAAAATTAATCAAAGAAATTTGACAGATTGGGGTAGCTTGATGTGCTGGCCTCTGTACAACAAGTAGATACTTTATTGTAGTTTTGTATGACTGCTGTTTTTTAACCTAAAATTCATAGGTACCAAAGATTCTTTTATTTTTGTCGATTTAAAGTAAGTACTAGCGAGAAATTTTGTTGAAGTAGGGATAGTAGGTATAATTTAAAAAAAACACTGTATATCGACTTATAAACAAAAGAATATCTTGATAGCGACAGTTATCCTCAGTTATTAAATGTTTCAGCGTAACAATATATTCATGAATAATTTATCTTCAACACGAAGAACCAATTATTTTGACACTCCTTTAAATCGTACACTTACCATTACTTTTGAAACACAATGTTGATTTCACGAACATACCTACTACACTCGCCCTTTCATGAACTTCTCATATTTTATAGATTATTCGAAATCAAGTTATTAGATTTTAATTAAGCTGGGAGCCAATGGCAACATGAACATTCTGTTCTTTCTATCTCATCACATCGTAATAGATGGCGCGAAGCCATTTTCTGTATTTTATTTGTTCGTTTTGATTTCCTTCTATTTGAATACCGCTTCTTCATATCGCTAATAATATTTCATTTTACAACTTAATTCTCATGCGTCTGACCAAATCAGGGATTATTCAGGGCCAATTAGCTTTGTTATTTATCAATTTTCTTCCCATTTTCTTGTATGTGGTTTCTCTATTTGTGTAATTTTACAGTGGTTTTAGTATCATATCAATAGAAATATATAAAAGCAAAATTGCTTATTCCATGCTTGCTGCCTCGTTTGCAACGATTTGCAAAAATATTTACGGTGAGCATATATTATTTAATAATATAATGATATAGATGACACAGCATGCACACCATAATTTATCCATAAGTACCAAATACTGCAAAATAGGTATCTGTTTATTGATGGAAGTGATGATAGGCGTAATATTTTTATCTGATTTTGTGTTCTGTCTAATGACATGACTGTCAATTATGAGTAATCTTGGCAGGTCATTTTTATTCTGTGATACAGCTTTACTGCTTTACTTTAAAAAGCTGTATTTGTTCCATTATCCAAATCTTTTCGGAACCTAGTAAAACAGTACACATAATAAGCGGAAACAGTATTCTGAATGAATACAATTAAAATAAAACAAAGTAACTCCAAAATCTGCTCCAGTGTGTATGTATGTAATCTTCAAAACCAGTCCATAACACAGTCAATTTTCAAAAGTTTTTTTTTTGTTAATGCTGTAACAGCTTTCTTCGTTTTGAAATTCTCGCTACAATATTTCTTATAATTGTCTTTCTTGGCTTCATCTTGGCTAGGCGGTTTCTACATCTTCATTTATTTCAGTCTGACAATAACATTGCAAGACTAATCCATCATAAACATCCATGCTGATTATTACAGTCATATATATATATATATATATATTGGTTATTATACATAGCTTCTAGGTGCTATATAACGAAGTTTAAGATAATGTGCATTATTCAATGAACTATGCGAATAAATCCCTCATTGAAAGCATTTTTGTGCCTGCATAATCCAAAATGAAAATAGTAATCCTTTGCTAATAAGCAGTCCAACAAATCTATAACAATCGATGATTTCACACATGCCTATTGCAAGTATCATTTAAGGTGCAAATATTAAAATATCTTTGCAACACCAACACGCTCTGATCATTATATTTTTCTGTAGAGTAGTCACTGTAAAAATAAATATAGTTATTTAACGTCGCAAGTACACTGTTACTGGTCATTTGTGGCCAGAACATACGCATGCAAAAACACTCTCTATTATATGTGTCAAATGAGTTTTAAATGTTTCAAAGAATCCTTTTGCAACATGAACTACCACATTATTCTTTATTGTCTTTCTATATAACTATATTTAATGTAACTTCTTACACCTAATAAACTGTAAAAGACAAGTTAGTATCTACATACCTTTCGGAAGAGAAGCCCTCTTCATGATACCTCTCCTTCCTATCGGGATACTCTCGCTCACGAAAGCGTTCGTTGTCAGGTGGGCCACGTCTAGAGACAATATTTATGAAAGTTATTGTAATTACATTAAGTTTGAAGTCATCATCATTACCAATATATTTCGTTACTGCATACTTCCATAGTATAAAACAGCCAGTGTCTACCTAACTATCGTATTGTATATTATATCTAAGGCTAGTATTTAACTGCAAATCAAAAAATGTCGTTTTGTATCCACGGCACCGCTCGCTTCGCTCGCTCGGCTCGTGCGTTGTATGGTCACAGTTCTAACCTAACCTAACCGATATCTGTATTTTTCTGCTCAATCAGTAATTTTGTCGCTCAATCAGTATTTTTGATGCGTAGTTTATTATATTCCTTTATCTTATATCTTCTCGTGCGTTGTATGGTCACAGTTCTAACCTATCCTAACCGATATCTGTATTTTGTTGCTCAATCAGTAATTTTGCTGCTCAATCAGTAATTTTGTCGCTCAATCAGTATTTTTGATGCGTAGTTTATTATATTCCTATATCTTATATCTTCTACCTATCGAATATAGCGTAATCTCGAAAAGTTAACTAATTTCGCAGCCTTCATAAAGACATCGAAACATTCTCGTGGACATAGCCATAGGTAATCATGCTACGCGAGCTGTAAGGTTTTCGTATCTCAGTTTGAAGATATTCTTTGATTGTCAATGCCCATTACTTGTTGGGCAGATTAATAACACTATAGGTATGAATACTTTTTTTGTTCAGTTGGTTTATTTCTGTATTTACAATAGCCTACCATACGGTTCGCATTCGCCGGCCAGGGACCTTACCTCACGATATTTTTATTGTTTTTACCCATAACAGAACAGAAAAGGTATATGCGATTAGAGTGAGAGGTTCTTATTTTTTATTTTATTTTTTTAACAGGGAAAAAAGTGGAAATTACCCTAAAATTGAGTACCTTCTTATCCTCCTCCATGAAATCAATCCGACAACAATTATGTTACTAAGTCTACGCGTACGAAGTCGCGGGTAAAAGCTAGTAATATTATAAACGTATGTATACCTATGTAAAACAAACTTATGTTTAGGATAACACTCCTATTTTTTTTTCATGTTTATTAACTTTTTCAGAATCCAACCTTTCCTTTCTGATTAGTAATTGCTACGAGCATACTCTTTTACCTAAATGTTCACATTGCGCAGCAATAACTTAAATTAACAATATTCATAATGACCAGAATGTGATTAATAATAAATAGACAGTTAGTAGATAGATAGTTGAAATAATTATTAATCACGTCACCCGGTTTGCCTTGTCACTCATTACTCATAATGACAGGACATTAAAAATAATGCGTTAATGACTTGGTCCATAACATAACACAAACTTTAAAAAAAAATGGGTGTTCAATACCTTTCACGGTAGTCCCGCCTGTCTTCAATCTCCCGCCTTTTAGGTGCTCCACGATCTTCATACTGATTGTAGCGATTGATACCTAAAATAAATAAACATAATTATTTATCAACAATTACTTTGAAAACAGTGGAAGGTGTAATATTTGTTCTAAACCAACAATGATTTTAAAATTCAACATCACAGGCAGTGTTCTTGGTAGCTTAGTTGGTTAAAGCGTCTGGTTAGCTAACTGGAGTGTTGCAGGTTCAAACCCTGCCTGAGATCTATTTTTTTTTCTCAAAATGTATATCCACATAGAACAGTGTTAATTTTTCTCATTTCATCAGTCTCAGTCTCAGTCTCAGTGTCAAGTTCTCCATGTTATGACTAACAATAACAGCACTTGTGTATGGACACAAGTAAACAGTAAGTCTCACAAGTAAACTGCTGAACAGATGGCTGTTCAGCAGTTTACTTGTGAGAAGTTAACAAATAAACAGAGGTTCTAGCCATTTACATTTTATTAAATAAATAAATGTCCTTAGGAAATTTTTGCACAGCACTATCTAGTCCCAAACTAAGCAGAGTTTGTACCATGGATACTAAAAAATGGATATAATTCTTATTTTAATATTTTAAAAACATACATATATTACATACTAGCGACCCGCCCCCGCTTCGCACGGTGCAATATACATGTACTATACATATAAACCTTCCTCTTAAATCACTTTATCTATTAAAAAACCGCATCAAAATCCGTTGCGTAGTTTTAAAGATTTAAGCATACATAGGGATATAGGGACAGAGAAAACGACTTTGTTTTATACTATGTAGTGAAGAAAAACCCAGACAAACACAAACACTTTTATTAACCACATAAATATTTGTGTCTTGTGGGAATCAAACCCATAATCTCATGATAAGCAGTTGTATGGATACAGCCTTTTATAAAAAGAAAATTGCTTCAAGAATTTTATGAAATCTGCATAATTATGATGAATAATTTCAATGTATTTTAGATTTTAGTGCTACCTCAAAAACCATCTGTGCACTAATATGCTTACATTGTTCTAAACAATGACGAACAGATTCATCACAAGTGAATACACAGGAGTCTCAAAGCAATGGGGGAAATATGTGCAAATTGTATATAATTATGTATATCCAAGTCTGATAGTATAAGACTCTAAAATTTGTATGTGTCTCTGACATTGAATGTGTGAATCAGAACTGAAAGTAGTTAATTACTAACCTCTCATATCCTCCCGTAGTTGATATCTTTCCTCTGGCTCCCTTGGTTTCCTATGAAATTCTTCCTCTGGAGATCTATTCTCTTCATATCTTTGATTCCTGAAAAAAAAAAAACATATCAAATCAATTATTTAGGCTTCAATTAAAACTACTCAGCATATTGACACTCCAAATGAATAAAGCCAAGTTATGAAAACTTCTACTCTACAGGATTAAAATAACTAAAAAAATTTCTCAGTTGCTTGTAGTACAAGCAGTACTTAAATTATACCTTTTATAGTCATCCCTCTGCCGTCTATTATATTCTTCATTGGAATCATTGTATTGGGAGCTTTGACCAAATTTCTCTCTATTTCTATCATTTTTTTCTTGACGATATTGTGAATATCTGCAATGTTTTAATAATGGAAATGTAATAAAGATTACAAATATCATCAAACTCCTGAGTTCAATTTGTTTTACCTATCATTCTGTTCCCTGTCATATTGTTGATACTGTTCTTGATAGTGATGTCTTCTTTCTTTACTTGAACCCCGGTAGAAGCGTTGTACTTCTCGTTCCCTTTCATACTCTTCAGGTGACACTGATCTTTGAAATTCCTTCCTAAAATTTAAAATCTCATAACTATCATGTTGTAATATGAAATACACTATCTATTACTTTGATTAAGTATATGTCTTACTGGTTGTAATAAGTTCGTATAGGTTGATTTGCTTCTTCAGAAGATCCACGGCGTTCTTTTACAACACTATGAAGGCGGCGCTGAATTTGCTCCTCATCTAGAAGAGCGATTAATGGATCATTATAAAACATTTAATACAAGGAAGTGTGAATCTATCATATACATAAAATGTGTCAAAATATCTCACCTCTACCACTAACTGACGTACTGCGAGGCCGCTTGTGCTTATGTTTATGTTTGCGCTTCTTCTTGGAAGATATTTCACCCTCACTGACCGAGGACACATCTTCGACACCCGAGCCGCTGTCTGCAATGGAGTCTGAACGCCTTTTCTTTTTTCCATGTTTTTTCTTCTTTTTCTTATGCTTACGTTTTTTAGAGCGTTTTTGATCGTCAGAATCGCTCTCGGAATCTGAAGAATTAGCACGTTTCCTCTTCTTTTTGTTGTAGCGATGTTCTGATAGTGAAGAGTCGTCGCTGTCGGTGGCAGAGGAGCTACTATTTCCACTTGCGTCGGATTCGTCACTATCTTCCGATGAAGTATGATGACGCTTCTTAGATTTCATTGTATCAATATTACAACTTTCTTCAAAAGGTATAGTAAATTTCTAAGGCGGCACATATAACAACAAAATTACGGTTAGACAATGTCTTCGAGCACACACGGTCGACACGGGTAAATAAAATTAATTAAATCAGCGTAAAAAAACTGAAAGCTAGAAAACTGGACGACTCGTTGACAGTCACCACAGCACAGACTAATGAATGAAAATCTATTGGAATTTTGGATGTAATTTAGATGAATAATAAGTATGGCAAAAAAAGTCTGACGCGGTGACAGCAGAAACTACAAGAACACATTACTAGTGGTGGGCCGTGGGTGGCAGCACTACTTCATAGTATATATTAGTAAGTAATACAAAGGTCAGTGACTCAATGTTCTAGTTGGACACTTTTTGTATTAGAGAGGTCAGTTAGGTTTCTCTGTCTACGGTGTTTAGTGTTTTCAATCTGAAGTCCAGCCAGCGTACTTGTACTATCAGTGTTTAAATAATGATTCTCGTTCTCCTTACCTCTACAGCTGGTTCTCTGTGGTCCTGTGATGTCAATGTCATTGTCAGTGTCAAATAGAGTATCAATCAAGCAATCACTCTCACTTCAAAAAAAAAAAACTTCGTCCAAGTGACGAAACGAAAGTTTACTACATTAATTACAATCTGCAATTTACTTAGTTGTCGACTTTTTCACCAGTTTTATTTAATTTGTAATTAGATACACCAAATCAAAAAGAAAATTTGGTTTATTCCGCAGAAAGTTTTATGTTGTACTAATTTATTTTGTTGATGACGATGATGTTTAATCTAAATTGATTACAGTCTGTTCCGATAAGACATCATTGGCAAAATTTATATGCAATTTACAACCAGTGTATATTACGATACATTTTATATCATAAAAACTATGGCTACACGCAAGAGAAGCGGATCAGGATCTAAAAGACACCTCAAAGAGAAGGTGGTACAGATATACGAATCTTTCTTTAGAGGCGAAGATTTATCGACTGATAATGCGACATTTTGGGACGAATTCTTTCTTTTGAAGCCTAAAATTCCCCAACTAGAAGCTGAAATTCACAAACTATCTGTTGAACAACTTATGAATATGACAGACAGCATTAATTTACTTGTATCCCAGTGTATTGAAATGTTGGGGCAGGAACATCACATAAGGTAATCAAATCACAAGATTTTTACAAAAAAATATTTTGATCTATATAATGAGGTTTATAATATATACATACTATACTATAATAAACAGACATTATAAACAGTTTTATAATATAAGGACAATTGTTGCAGATTGGTTTATGCACTCCAAACACTGAGTGCTCTCCTTATAACTATGTACCAAAGAGCAGGACAAGACTGCAACATTAATATAAAAACTGTTTTGATTGGCTCAGATAGAGCAGACAGTAAAATGCACAAGTTGTTTGAACATTGTAGCAATATATTATCAGGTATGATAGTTTAAAATGAATCTAGGTAATTTAAGTCTCATAATAATTGTGTAACATTTTTGTACATAAAAGTTTAAATAAATAAATGTATTTAATGTATACAACCTAATCAATGTAATAGCTACAGATTTATTGGTAAAATACAAGATACCTCTTAAAACTTGTATAATCATCCTAAACAATGTGTGTTTCTATGATTTTGACCATACTGAAGGGTTAGTGTCAAAATACCCTTTAGAGATTCTCTTTAGAGAAGATTTTAGAATTTTTAACATCTAAATCCCCTATGGCCATGAATAAATAACTTATAGCACCAAGGATTCTGAGACTAAAAGTCCCAAAATCTCCCTTGGCAAAATAAACATTTTTTTTGGTAACAATACTTGGTAAAAACTTTGCACCATTTTGCCAAAGTATCATTAAAATGGTGTAATCAGCACTCAATCAGCCCATACCTCTGGACATTTTTTTTTTTGGTGGAGCTATGAGATGTTGCCATTGTTACCACCTGCCACTGCCACTTCAACAAAGTGCTTTGCTTAAGTTTATGGATTTTAAACTGATTAGGTAATTACTTTAATGATGAATGTCCAGTTCTTACAGTCTGCCAGTCTTTGTGCGATACAGGCATATTTAAACAGGTACTATTGTTTGAATCAAACATTTAAAAAAGTTCAAGATATAGGTCATTGCTCATCATAATAGCACTACTCCAATACAGGATACAGCACATAACCTGTAATTAAGACTATCACTTTAAATTGTGTGTTTTAAAATGACAAGATAAAACAATTGATGGCTCCCCCCATAAGGATAGTGTCCGCTACACAGTCCACTTGTCTGGTTGACCTCATACTTCAAGCAAGCAACATGCTTTATTGTGATGTGATACCTGCTTGTGTTAGCCATGTCCTGTCTGCGCTCTGTCCCTGTCGTTGCCAGCACCCACACCTAAGGCCGCACAAAATTTATGCGCTACACCTTGCCATAGTCACCCACTTGCAAGAAATTTTCAAATAAATTTCATATATTTCTTCACATAATATTACTTGCATGATGAATAAGGAAAGTAATAGTTAAGTTAGGGTCTACAATCCTTGTGATTCTAAATACAACATCAGATTGGGTAAGGAAAACATCTCCAAGCTATTTGATACACACGCATTAGCTAATTAGCTGCTAGTGTGTTTTACCAATAATAGTTAAATCTGAAACTTCTTCTATTCAATGAACTTTAATATTTTTTATAAACTAGGATCTAAGTATTTATTTACATTTGCAGGTGATGTTCCAGACAGCTTGAAATCAATGGTTTTAAAGCTTCTTTTAGTTATAGCAACAGGCATAGATAACCTTGATGATAATCCTCTATTAGAATACTTCATGCAGAACTCATTGTTTGAACCGCTGATACAATTACTATGTACATCTACAGAGAGACAACATCATGGTAATTTATATTATTCTATTCCATTTTTGGTATAAGCTCTTTACAAACAGAATCTATTACTTCTGACTTCTGGACTAACCTTTTGAGAGCAAACCGTTGTGCTGTGTGTTACCATTTACTTGACTACTGCCACTACATTTTAATGGTTCTTTTTTATTTTAGGGTATGACGTGGTGATGCTGTTAATGTTCTTAGTAAATTACAAGAAACAGGAATCAGCAAACCCTTATGTAGTAAAATTATCGATACTTGATGATGAACTCGCTCTGAATGGGTATGCAGAATATTTTTATACATATGTTGCAGGGATATTTAAATTGTTCAGCTCAACCCCCAAATTATATTTTTTTTTTATTTATAACACATTCAAAATAGTAATTATGACATTAACTATGTAATATTCCCAACTGTGTAGTAAACATTTGCTTATAATGGTCCAAAACTGGGCCAACAATGATGTTAATTTTATTTTGGAATTTGGTGGGCTAGGTCCATTGATCCACTTTAAATAATTATTTTTAAATATCTCATTTTATGGGAAGTGATTTATATAAATAAAAATAAATAAATTCTCAAAATTATTATCAATATAAACCTATGTGTAGGTTTTTTTATTAGTGTTCTGGATCATTGTTATGGCTTCACTAATGGACATGTATTTTTGACTTAGGTATGGGCAAGTAATAACTGCAGCTCTGAATGACTATGTAATGTCTACATTCGGCGGTATGCAGGGAGGTGGAGGCGGCGGCGGTGGGTGGCTCTCATCTCTGACCAGCATGGTTGGTGGTATATTTCTTACCAGTGATGAGACCCAACCAGTTATAAGGGGGCAAAGAAACAAGTAAGTTTTTATATAACATTGTCATTATCTTTGAGTTTGAATTTATTAGTACTTTTGATTGGTGAGACGCAATTAAGAAGGTCCTATCTGAGCAAACATGTACCTACCTAGTGCACCTTTCTGCGGCAATGAAGGAATGATGAAGAAAGAATAATGATTTTTTGAAATTCGAATTAGTCATGTTGACATAGAAATAACACTAGGGCCACAGTGCATACCCAAGCTGTTGAATACTGAACTGCAAATGTACAATTAAGTCAAATGACGACACGTTTGGCGCAGCGGCTGAGAAATCGGCTTCTGTGCCACGGTTGTGGATTCGATCCCCACACAGAACAAATATTTGTACGACCTACAGGTAATTGTTCCAGGTCTGGGTGTTTGTCTATGTGAAAGTTTATAGTTTGTAAACGCACCCACGATACAAGAGAAAATCCTAGTACGTGTTTTTTTTTAACTAATTTCTTGCCGTCATCATCGACAGTAAATTAAAATGTAGCAGCCACATCTAAAATTAAATAAACAGAGCTAGCATCGCTTCCTGGTTGTGCACGTGCAGGTATCCTCCTGCGGGAATCGACAAGATGTGAATCGGGAGAAAGTGGGGCTTATCCCTAAAATTATACTATGACTACAGAACGGTATCGATCAGTCCCCTCATCACGTACGGTACTATAGTTTGGTGGCGTAGAACAAAGCACAGCCCCGCAACAAACAAACTACAGCTTTTCCAGACTTGTATTTAACAATCACTGGCTGCATGAAAACGACGCCAACTTAATTTTTGATACCTAATCAATTTACGTCTATGTACTTAGGTTCAAAAGTCCTAACAAATTCAAACTTTACCTGTTAGATCTAAGTATGAATAAATACTATAATTTGAACAATAAACTAAATAACGTATAGAGTTATCTCGGATAAGTTGGTACTTGTACCTAGTAGTTCCCTTGGTTCTTCTATCTGTGCCTGTCTGTATCAATACCACACTTTTAATATTTATCGCACAGCGGCGGCGAAGAAGGAATGTTACTGGCATTATATGAGGCAGCTCACTTAAACCGTAACTTCATGACCACACTAGCACATTCCTCATCGGCCGCTGCTTCGTCGGCGCCCCCGTCACCCCCTGCAACTTTGCCACCACATCAGGTACAAATTTTTCTTACATAAGTACATACTATCACGCCTGTATTCCCCGAAGGGTTAGACAGAGGTGTACTAATGTACACCCACATTTCGCCGGTATGTTTAGGTCCCATGTAATAGGGGGCGAGCCTATTGCCATTAACCGGGCACAAATCCAGACTCCGAGCTACTACTGAGAATTTCATTGAAAAACCCAATAACACTTTGCTCGACCTGGGGATCGAACCCAGGACCTCTAGCGTAGCAGTCGCGTTTAGGACCAGTAGACTAATGAGGCAGTCGTCGGTTCGAGTCTTTAATAATTATACTCTGTGTCTTGTGTGTATTTATTTTATAGTTATGTAACCTTCTGTGGGTATGAACCTTCCTACTGGTTACTCTATATAAGGAACCAGTGTCCCACTGCTAGGCAAAGGCCTCAATTTTTTTTTGTATAAAATTCTGTCTTTTCATTATATTATGAGTAACTGCAATACAATTTTAAATCTCAGTTTTATGAGAAACTGACTCAATAGTTTAGAGGTCGTAAGCAACTGAGACGCTAGAGGTCGAGATTTCGATTGCTAGGTCGAGCAGTGTTATTGAGTTTTTCTATAGAATTATCGGTAGAAGCTCGGAGTTTGGATTCACGCGCGCGCGCGTAAGTTTTTCTATTAAAATATTCATCATCATCAACCCATATCTTGTCCCACTGCTGGGCACGGGTCTCCTCTCACAGAATGAGAGGGATCAGGCTATAGTCCACCATGCTGGCCTAGTGCGGGTTGGCAGACTTCACACACCGTCGAGAAAATCTCTCAGGTATGCAGGTTTCCTCACGATGTTTTCCTTCACCGTTTAAGCGAGTGATAATTAATTATTAATACGCACATGATTTCGAAAAGTCAGTGGTGCGTGCCTTGGTTTCGAACTCGAGACCTTCGACTTGGCAGTCCAATGGTCATACCACTAGGCTATCACTGCTTAATATTAAAATATTATATTAATGTTTTGCATCAAATTAACGTAAACACTAGTCTATATATCTCTCGCTTCTAACTTAACAATAAGTTATGGATTATAAGAAAACTGCGGAGCTGATTGCTAAACTAGAATTAAGAAGAATAAAATTGACAATAACGGGTTACAAATAAGCTGTATCGCATAATTCGGCTCTTGTACAATCCTCCACGCTCCACGAGTGACTACTTAATATGTATAAATGGGTACCCTAAACCCTAGGCTATCAGCCTCACTATCAGCCTTCTGATTGGCTTATCTTTTACTACGGCATGAACCATAATAGTGTAGTTAATAGACCACACACGATGTAAAAAATAAGTGCTTGTCTTATCAGGTACCTAATGTTTAAATTGGATTGAATCGTTAAACTTAGATTTCTTAAATTCTAACTTTCGTACTTGTATAATTGTCTTTGTAATGATTGAGCGGCATTGTTAAATGTGATGATTTTTGTACGTCCCTGGTTTAATGAGAAAAATAATTGTTTCAGACTCCACCCAATTTAAATCAAATACAAGCTCTTGATAACGACCAACCAACAAATCTACTAGTTACGTTCTTCCAATATTGGTATGTATCGATGTCTCCTTGAGTTCATAATTACTTGCATCCTATTTCACATCTCTGTATCGTTTATGGATAATTGTCATGACTGAACGTTTGGCGTAGTGGATACGGGCCATTACCGTTGTGCCGTGTCGTAGGTTCAATCCCAACCAGAGGCAAAAATATTAATTTGATCCACAGGTGTTTGTTTCTAGTCTGAGTGTACTTTGTATTCGTAACTATGAATGTTGTTAAAACGGGAATCTAAAAGTATTATTTTTCAGTTCCATTGTGATGGCGGACACGAGGAGTGAATCAAGCATAAATAAATGCAGCCTATGTTTTATAATACTTACTTGTATAGTAGAAGAACAGTTTGCTAATTCTATAATGCACGACCAAAATCTTACTTTTAAGGTAAATAAGAATGAATATATGTATTAGTTGACCTTGAAAACATAATTTACCAACCATATTTATTGTAAATATTTAAGGTACAGCTGTATAGGCTCCCAATGCGTCATAGGAAAATAGTACTAGAAGAGCCACCGTCGCAGCCCCTAGCATCAACGTTAATTGGTAAATACTGACACAAAAATAATCGCAATTTAAACCATACATTTTATATTATTGTAAAGCAATATTGATTCTATTTATGTAAAAATATTACAGATCTTCTCGTCGAGTTTATAATGTGCCATCTTCTAAAGAAGTTTCCAGGGGAATTGTATCAGTTATGTGTAGGAGTACTATTACGACTACTTAGCTATCAAAAGCGATGTCGTGTGCGACTAGTTAGAGACTGGCGACCGCTTTGGGCCGCACTCATTGCTCTGTTAAAATTCTTAGTTACCAACGAAAGTACTTTGCTAAGAAGACATAACATTTTTATCATGGCACAACAGGTATGTCCGACGTTGATTATAAATTAAGTTGATCCCCGAGCCAACCACCTTGAGGATTCAGTTTATCTTACGCCAAGAAACATGTACGGCGACCGTAGATGTTTCTTAGACGAATGTGCCGAAATTTCGTAGATGTCTATGATGTTTCGACAAATCCACAAAATAATGATAGCGGCGCGGCTATAGAAGTAAGACTCGGGTAAAGCAAAGTCTAGGTATAAGTACCTAATTTAGGAATTACCCTTTTAGCATCAAGTAGATAGTACATTCGTATTGAATTTAGTTTTACTTAGCTACTGCGGAGTAGTTACTGTCAATGTATTGAGTACTGAGTAAAGATACGTATAGTTGTTCCATCTCACGAAATCCGTGATGTCTATGAATGTTATCTAAGCTCGCCGTAGTCGCCGCTCAGTCACGACCGCGTCGTATGTTCACTAGGGTTTTATGAATATTACACAGCGTATCTCATTTACGAAATATAATGTGTCATACTTTCTCTCAATTTGTCTCAAAGAGCACGGAAATAGATTAGATTGCAGCAGGCTCCAAGATCTAATCTATTTCCGTGCCAAATCCCATCAAAATTGGTTCAGCGGTTTAAATCATGAAAGCTTATAATATATAATATTAAGCAGGTATTATATGTATTGTATACATAGAATGATTAATTACAGTTTAGTTATTTTATATAGTAAAGAAAATTGTCTAAAAATCCATATAAAGGTGTTTTCCTCCTGGGGATAGCTTAATATGCTGATACTTGCCTAAGTTTTATTATCTTACGATATGCTCTTTTTTAGGTGGTGAACATTTTTAATCTTTTTATTACATTCGGCGACACATTTTTACCAACTCCAGCGTCTTATGACCAACTATATTACGAATTAATCCGAATGCATCAAGTATTCGATAATCTTTTCTATATGGGTAAGAGAAAACTGAAATAACTTATATTTGGAGTTAATTACTGTTCTAAGATTATTTATGATACTATATTTTACAGCTTTACGGTATTCAACGAGTGACGGTGAATTCAAAGCTGAAGCATTGCGACTAGCCAACTGTCTGGTGAATGTACGAGCTATCATTCAACACTTCTCGCCAAAAATAGAAGCCTGGCTTGCGTCGCAAAATCTATCCACGCCTACTGAAGATCAGGTCAGAATTTCAGAAACTCCCTGTGAAGCATGATTTGTGAATGTGTAATGTCGGTTAACTACTTACGGAAGAATAAAGATTAGACACTCACTGTCGTACAAAATAATTATAAACTTAAAAAACATTCATATTTTTTTAACATTTCTTATTTTACAGATTCTAGAAGTAGTTCGAAAGAACTACGACAGCTTAATTCTGAAGTTACAAGAAGGTTTGGAATCGTATGAGCGATATTCAGAGCGGGATCACCGTCCGCTTCTGTCGCGTCTAGTTCTAGCCGCGCGACAGCGAAGTGACAACTCTGCACTTCACCACCACACAGCAGCTGCCCTTGAGCATTATACTAGCATTTCGTGAAATTAAAGACTAATTCAAAGATAACGTTCGACTTCCAACCTCACGTGGTAACACTGCGGTCTAGTTGTGCAGATTTAATATATTTTATTTGTAATCATGAAAGGATTGCCACATTAGTCTGGTAGTCGCAAGCACCACTCCCTGAACGCGAGGTCCTGGGTTCGATATTCTTGACTTACTCGTCATACAAATGTTCTTACTCGTTATAAAAATGATTCGCCACTATCAGGTGAGATCAAGGTAAAGTAAAGAAAATTCATAAAATTAAATAATGAATTCTATTACCTACTTAATACTAGACGATAACTAAATAATTTGTCCAGAAATTGAATAACACCTAATTAGTGTAGAATCGTATTGATATTGTACAGACGTCAGCAGGTAAAGCAATCTAAAACTCAAATTTTCCCAATCGAATATGAACTTTATTGCTTTATGCTAAAGTTGTCAATCAATCAAAAAAATTTGACAGTTTGTGGTAGCTTGATGTGCTGGCCTCTGTACCTAAAACGGTATCTTGTAGTTCAGTGTTGATTACGTATTATTTTACTCGTACTTTTCATTGTAAAAGTCAAGTAGGTATAATGATCATATCGATAAAAAGTGATTTGGCTCTTATTTATATGTTAAAACATCAACACCATACTTATGATGTATTTGAAAATGTATTAGTAGATATTAATATGAGGAATACAATATATTATTTGGTTTACGTCCACCGGAATATTTAAGTTAAATATTTTAAGGTATTGTTATACTTTATGTGATTACTTTATTCCTAACGATATATAATGTAAGGTTTTAATATTTGTATATCTACTTATCTGCTTTTGCAGTGGCCTTATTCATTGCGAGGTTCGGGGCGGCAGCAGATCTTGTCCTTTGCAAGTATGTGAATTGAAAGCGAATTTTTCTGGTGATTAATGAGAAATGAAATTTATAAATAGATATCTTTAATTTGGACATCGTTAATATTAAATTTTATATCAAAGTTATTTTATTGTTTTAACTAACACCCAAGGATAAAATAAAATTTTAAATATCATTTTTTTCTACTCTGGTTGTTGCGCGAGGCCCCTGCAAGAGCGAGGCCCTTGGCGGTTTCCCTGCTCGCCACCTCCAAAAGCCGCCCACTGTATTTACGTTATGACTAGCGCTATCCCTAGACTGTTTATTCTTTTGTTATATAATCCAGACATCGCAACAAGACAATTATCAAGTTTATTTCTTCTTTTACTTTAGCGCCGGCGCGGTGCCCTAGCCTAGAACCTTTTTTTTTTCTATTGTGTCTGTAATTTTGTTACTCCACATTATATTATTATTAGTGGAATATTTTGGCGACAAGAATATATTACTATAATTTGGTCACCAGAAAGACAGATTTAGATTCTAGTTTGTAATAAAGCCAACTCGAACCCGAAATGCGCCGAAGCTACCGCGCCATAATAAAAGTCGAAAAAAACTTTTTATGTTAATAGGTATACCATTTTTTAAATTATGAATTTACGGTTATTTTATTATTTGAGATAGAAAAAATAGCCCTGGCACGTATGAAATACGTATTTTGTGTACTTTAGTCTACTATTTACCAATAGCCTACATGGCACAAGAACAAGCACTTTCAATGTCTCGTTGCTGCCTTTACCTATTAATATGGTTAAATAAATTAAATTACATCTTTTGTGTAGTACTTGAATCTTATTATATTTCATAGCTGCGTAGGGCATTTACCTATTTATTATTATTGGCCATGTATTTTTAGATATGTCTTATTTTAAAATATTAATTTTAAGAATTTTGGTATTTATACTTCCTTACTATATCATTATTATTTAAAATTAATTCATTAATTTTAAATGGAAAATTATAATGTAAACTTGGAAGATAATTCTTTTGATATCGGTATAGAGAGAGCTTTTAAAAAAAGAAATGTATATAGGGAATAGTGTCACTTTAATAAATTATTTTTGTCAATGATTTGATTTTTATTTTGTATTCCCACAAAAAAAGGAGATCGATCAAAATAATGAATATATTATATGACAAAATTGCAATAACAAATAATTAAACATACATCAATATTAACATAGACTAGATAATTGAATAGACTAGAAATCTTTTAAGGAATGATTCTTTGGTAAGTGCAAGTAATCATGATAAGTACAAGTACATGATAACTTTTCAATAAATAGCGTTTGACAACATGTTTGGCGTACTGGTTGAGCATTTGACTTCTGTGCCACATGTCATGGGTTCGATCCCCGCACGGATTAATTATTTATATGACCTACAGGTAAATGTTTCTGATCTGGATTTTAGTGTATGTGAAAATTTGTGTCTTCATATTAATGTACGCAGAAAATCCTAGTGGCGGCACGTTTTTTTAAAATAACAGACGTCTTGATTCATGCTACTCTTAAACAGCCATTACAGTAGTCATCCCAAATATTTTCTTCTTGATTATTCTGAAGGCTTTAGTTCAGCAAGAGCTTCTTTCACTAATTCTTGTAGATCTTGAGGCAAAACTGTCTTAGACATGTCCTTGTTTTTACCATTGACATTTGACACTTGGCCCTCATCATAATCATCGTAACACTTTCTCAGATCTCCTGATGATCCTTCACTGATCTCTTTGTTCATATCGTCATCACTATCCAAATACTTGCTTCTATTATTTTCTAAACTATATTGACACTTAACTTGCTGTTCTTTCGAGTCATTTGATTTAACAGATCCCGAGTCTGTCAATATTTCATCTAATAACATTTGACATGGAAATATTGGAATGTATTTTTGACCATTGCACCAGCTTTCTAAAGTTTTTTCCAATTCCGTAATTCTGTTGGCTAGAATTCTGTAAATCATCAATTAGTTTAGACAAAAATGTTACAATTTTAACATGGTTTATCAATTATTTACATAATTTTATCCCAGGCACTGTGTAGATAATGCCTCGGAACAGGATATTTAAATCTATTTGTGGACATTGCATGAAACAGATATCATAAAACATTTATTGTACTAATACTGCGCATCTACTTTTTACTAGTTTGTGGTTTGCGTTATCAACGAACTTATTGCTTCATAACTGTCGCTACATAGGTATAATAAAATTTTAGTATTGGTGTTTATTTATTTATACTAGTCAACCTCCCAAGCTAATCTCAAAAACTATCCGTCCATCAAACTGTATGAGGGATTTTTCATACAGTTTTCACCAATAGAAAAAGGGATGACTTAGGAATTTTATATGATTGGCTCGGATCGGAATTTATGATGCAAAGTCCGGCCGGATTGATAGTTCAATAATAAAGGCAAACATTTGTCAATTTACAACATTGGCAATAGTACTTACTGATTAGTCTTTCTCTGGTGTTGTAATGCCACAGATTTATCATTCAATGCCTCAAATAGCCCAAGACAGAGTGATTTTAATTCAGCTGCTGAACTTTTCTTCAACCCTGTCTTTGAATTTATGTTATCCAGAAACTCTCTCACTATAAAAATGTCATATTAAACATGCCATTAATTAAAGGTACTTACTTAATTTATAGGTGCCTACTCATAATAAATACGATGTATACTTTACCTTGCTTCTGTGTCATGACATCAGCAAAACCTTTCTTCACATGCATGGAATAGTTTTTATTTCTATTGTCAAGCAATGTCTGAAAACAAAATAAAAATATAAAGTAGGTAATACTGTTCTTTCTGTACATTCGTACTTGTAAGTTAACAAATTGATTAAAGCCTTTTACTGACCTTATATTTTGTTAATGTCCTTTTAACAATTTCTTTTTCCACTTGAAGTTGTGTTATCCTTTCATGTAGGTATTTATTTTCAGTAACTAGGGCATCAATATCAACTATGGGCTTTGGTGGATCAATTTCATTACCATCTTGAAGTTTAACTCTATTAGATAATACATAACTAATCTGATGACTCAACTTTTGAACTTTGTTCTTATAGTAGTCTCTATCAGAAACCAATTCTTCTTTTTCGTCAAGGGTTGCCCTGTAATCCAACTGTATTTGCTGATACTGAAATATTCATAAATTAAAAAGCTGATTTAAATACTAATGGGAAGCAAGTTTTATGGTATGTTTCAGTAAAATGTATAAATAAAGGTTCCAAGTATATTAAATAATTTATAAAACAAATAAATAAAACAAATGATTTTCCTATTCGGGAGAGAAAATTATCTAAAGGTGAGAGATTTTTGTTTGTTTTATTAGTGAAGAGCAGTTAACTGAGCTTTCTCTTGATTTTTGAGACTCGCAACAACTGACAACGCAAAATTGCAGAGGCTGCAACACGAAACCAAGAGTAATTTGCCTATTGTGGCCAGGGCTACAGGAGATTTAGCCGAATGAACTTCGAACGCGCGAACGATGTAGTGGAACATTTCTCCCCCAGCGGTGGAAGAAAGAAATTATTTTTAAAAATTGTTGCAATGTGATGAGTGAATCTTCATTAATTCCCCATGCATGCATTTACATCGAATAGACTAGTTGATTGGCGGCGATTTTTTTTCAACATTGAAAACAGAATTTAAACCAACTAACATTGAGATTGAGAGGGGATGCTCTATCCCTTTCTCGCAAAATGAGTGTTAGTATAGAATTAACATGGTGCCCCTGAGACTATGTCATCTCGCAGTATATGCTCTCTGTCTAGCATAAAATTAAAATTCATATAACTATTTTTGGACTAATTTTAGATGATCAGCTCTATTTATAGACAACTTTTTCATGTGAACATAAAAAATAATCAGTCAACTAGCCTATTATAAATCATTAAAATTAATCACTTTACAAACATGAGCCCAGTTAGAAATATTAATTATTATTATCAATTAGTTGAGAAATATTTAATAATTTAATTTTTGCATCTCAATGTTTACTTTGGTGTGCATTATCCCTTTTAAAATATTGGTCATTAAATTAGATTAGTTCAAACATTACCAAAAGATTGTACCTTTTTTTTAAACTTTTCAAGTTCATTTACCAACTGTTCATAATCCGTATGTGAATAGCTAAATATAGCTGACAACTTTTTATTTCCGTTTTCTTCATCACTATTACTACCTTTCTTCTGCAACTGTTTTCTTAATGCTACAATGTCACCTGTAGCTTCATCTAGCTTACTTCTAAGAGCTTCCACCTAAAATAAGAATATAACTTGTCAAGTAACAAGACTACAGATCATAGATGTACTGAACTGATATGGATGTCTGTTCAATACTATATGTATAAATATAATTATGCTACAGACAGACAATAGAAAAACTCCTTTGTGATTTACTTAAAATAGAAATAAAACAGTCTTTTAGTTCCTAGAACTATTTATGTAAAGATTGTATTACATAAAATAACATCACACCTGTATTTCCTGAAGAGTAAAGCAGAGGTGTACTAATGTAGGTCCCTTTAGATTTGGTTTAGGTTCCATGTAATATGGGGCAATTGGATTACTCCTAATTATTATACACTGTATATTTATTTTACTAATAAATAGTTTTTTTTATTACTCTATTATTTTAATGAATTAACTTTCTTATTATTTGATGGATCAATTATAGACATTTAAATATTATTTTATGATTTATATTAATCCTACCTTGGATAGTGGTTTAAATGCTTTTTATATTTTAAGTCTAAAATAAATAATAAACAAGAAAAATTAAATATTTACCTCTAATTTCAACATGCTGTTATGGTCCTGTGTTTTTGCAAGCATTTCACCACTACTAATAGTATTAGTGGGTGTTAGACTATAAGATATGATGTTAGAATCTAATCTAGATTTCATAGGAACGGTCTTCTTGCACATCAGCTGTTCTACCAATACTTTGAATCTGTCCCTTTCCATGCTGCATTTGTCTAGCTCCCTGCTCATAATAGAAAGAGCATCTATCTTACTCTGTAATTTACTTTTTAACACTGAGTTCTGAAATAAATATTAAGAAAACTGATATTGAATCCATTAGTATGAACTTGTGCTTAGTTTTACAAAAAAGACTTGGGTCAGAGAGTCACATTAGGAGTGGTGTTGAGTATTGCCACCAAGTTGTACACAGCAAATGAATAAAAATAAGATAATTATGTAGTTGTTTAAGATGGCACTCATCATTCTCCTGTCCCTATCCTAAACTACTTGGGGGACAGGCAGTATATTTTTTTATCTGCACATCTCTATCTGCCCTCATCTCATCTGTAACATATGATCTTTCACACAATCCATCTATCTTTTCTTTGCTTTCAGATGACATGAACCCTGTAATTACCAATTACTGGATAGTATGGATATTGAATCTATAAAACAATATATTGTATACTTAAGTACATGAAGTAGTGTCATTAAATGGATTCTTATACAGTGCTTATACAGGCTGTTACAAAACTACCCGTAAAGCCGAAAGGAGGTTAAATGGACCTTATAACGAGTTCATTCACAATATTAAAGAACCATAGTAACACTGTATATAACATACCCCAAAAAAAGGAAAACAACAACATTTATGAATGAAAAATAGAAAAACTCTTAAAGTAGACAATTATTAGGTAAAATAGGTACGTAGGCCTTTTCTGTTAAATAATCTGGTTCCCTGACATGACAGCTGACAAAATTTTTGGCTTTGATAATTAATTATATTTTTACGGGGTATTTTGTAACACATATATATATCCATCAATATCTATTTCTTTTTAAATAAAATATTCTCTTACCTCGAGAACATAGTCGTCCAATTGTTGATCTTGAAATTTCACTTTGTTAAATGATGATTTATTAAACATGATTGTAAAATGTTTATTACCTATTTCACATAATTATTTACAAGGCATTGCAGACAGATCAATATACCTCTAGTTGCAGGACATGACATGGTCTATTATTATTGTTTTGGCCAATTGGAAATTCACAGTAATCAGTTCACTTGTTGAAACAGTAAATTGAATGAAATATGTACGTAGTCTGCTCGCTGATTATGGATAGGTAAAACTCACTGTCTCCTGAACTTGACTGAAAGGTAGCTGCTGCTTGTTTTACTCCAAACAGTTTGATGTATTCGTTTAACAATAATTAAGACATTTTCCTTTTTTAGCGATGGTATTAAGGAACTATAATAGTCTTCTTCTATAGATATGTGGTTCTGTGTCTGTGCTCTTTCTTGCGAGTGCCTGGTGCCTCCCGTACCTGGCCTTCCTGCGCTTAGGTGAACCGCTGAAAGAATTCTATAAACTGAAAAAAACCTTGATGGCTTGACTTGACGGCGGGCTGTCACTCACTCAGTAGTCGTCACCTGCCCTGCACCCTGCACCATAAATGTATTTCCCAAACAAGATTGCGTAAAAAACAAGCAGAGCGAGAGACATCGAAAGACGAAAAGGTGTCTGTCTCTGTCTAGTACTGTAGGTGTCCCAATAATATGAATTTTCTTACGTACTGCTTCATAATAAAAAAATAATTTCTTATTTCCCAGATATATTTCTCATTCAGCGCTATTTCAAAAAGTTATCCTTAAATTACTTATTATAAATTAAAGTCCCAAGCCGCCGTGTCTCTGTATGTTCACTAGTATAAACTCAAAAACGACTGAACGGATTTTCATGCGGTTTTCATCTATTGACAGAGTGGTTCCTGAGGAAGGTTTAGGTGTGTCTGTATAATTTGTTAAGGTTTTGTGTTAATTGGTTGAATTAAGACGAAATTAATTGAAGGTGTCAGAAAAAATCAAGCCGTCTGGGAGTTTTCATCAAAGACGCTACCTAATCTGTTAGATATATAACAAAACAATGTATGGTAGAATATTTTCTCTTTTATAGGTCCACAAAAAAAGTCCGCGATGGCATATGTCTATCTTCTAAGGATAGTTTAATATACTCATTCTAACTTAAAAAAAATGATCACCTATAATGTGGTATTTGCAGAAGCTATTTAGACGGATACAGTATTAATCCTTATCAAATTAAATATTAGTCACTTTAAGCATTTTGTGGTAACCCTTTACACCGTACCGCTTAAATTAATTTCTTAGGAGTTATCGTAAAAGTAAAAAGTACGCGTGAGAAAATAATTTCAAGCAGTCTCGCACCAACGCCAACTGACAGTAGGTAAGCGACAGCGGGAATGGGGCGTGTGCGGGTTGCATCAAGCGAGTCCCGCCCGTCCGTCCGTCCGTCGTCAGCACATCGTTGCGTTGTAACGATTAAACTCAAAAACTATTATTAGTATAATTTTCTTTTCTATTAGTATAATGTCCACCTGTGCGCAGCCGGGACGGGCTGCTAGTTTTATATATTTTGTTTGGATTCCTACTCACATTGGAATCCATAGTAATAATAAAAAATGCTGAGACTGCCTCATTAGTCTAGTGGTCCTAAGCGCGACTGCTACGCTAGAGGTCCTGGGTTCGATCCCCAGGTCGAGCAGTGTTATTGGGTTTTTCAATGAAATTCTCAGTAGCAGCTCGGAGTCTGGATTTGTGCCTGGTTAATGGCAATAGGCTCGCCCCCTATTACATGGGACCGAAACATACCGGCGAAATGTGGGTGTACATTAGTACACCTCTGCCTAACCCTTCGGGGAATACAGGCGTGATGGTATGTAATGAGACTGGGACATGTTTGTTCGCCGGCCCGCCTCGCTGTCGCTACGTATAGTAGCTAGCCTCAAAACTAATGTATTCATCCATTTTTGACAATATTTATTATTACTTGATGTTCCCTTCCCTGCAACTAATTCTCATTCTTCTATGCTCGATTAATATTTCTATTACGTTAAACTCTTCCAAATTTCTTAAACCTACCAAATATTTTCATGAAAAACTCTGTTTCCTTTCATAATATATTTTTAAATAATAAGTTTTTGTTGGCTAAATGTACAAGTTTACGAAGCCGTAGACAATTAAAAAAAAACCACTCAATTTGATTTGATTGATGTCATTGGTGGTACACTTCAACACAAGTTGGAACTTGGAAATCGTACGGATATTTTTCTATTTACTGCAGATGTTAAATAAAGTTAATGCCTGTATAAATTCTCAGCACTGCTTAGATGCAATGCGTGCCGGACAACCACAGAGGAGTAGGTTCCGTTCATCCTAACGCATGGCAAGGATGGCCGCGTCTGGCACCGAAATCGACGAGTTCTTGAACGGGCCTCTAGTTTCGTGGGTGAGTGCACAACGATTTGTACCTGTTCTGTTTTTATAACTGCGCGTAAAGATTCGATTATTTCGCGTAAGCTTGAATGATATAGTTATTCCGCAACTAAGATGTGTATTGTAAGGTCTCGACTGTCTTTTCTATAGTTTTGATTTTCTTTATTGTCATACTCGAGTGATCACTAGTTTTGTAATAGAAATGATTGTGTGTATTTGGTATCCCTTTTTCAAAATGTGCATAGTTATTATTCTTCCATATTGTGATACAATGTGGTTTGTTAATGAAAACTAATTATAGAAGTGTTAACTTGTTGGATATGGGAACACATCAAATGATCTTGTAGAAGAGAGTTGTCTGTGTACTAAGTACCACATCTGTTCCCATAGATGTTCATTGATCTATTGTTAATGTATCAATGAATCAAGAATACACAATTATTTCAGAGAAATTTTTAACATAGTGTCTTATGAGCCCAATAAAATTATAAGAATTATTTACCTATAAATAAAATTATTTTTAACTTTCATTCCTTGTTAGTTTATTTTTATAAATAGTTATTTTGCCTTTGCAGCTGAAATCATGTATACCAAATCCAGATGTCATAGGGGAGTACTCATCTCTCTTCAGTGGAGACATTTTGCATCAGATTTACCTCCAGATAGACCCAGAACCATCATGTCACATTACAAAACTTACAGGCTTAGAAGATCAAGCCCTGATATTAGGTAGAGTGAAAAACTTTGATGCAATCATTAGAAATGTGAAGAACTTATATGAAGAAGAATTGGGTATGACACTTTTGGTTGTCCCAGAATGTATATGTTTAGGAAAGTCACCAGAGTCAAGAGAGGGTCTTGAAACCATGAAACTCTTGATACTGCTTCTTCTTGGTGCAGCTGTCCAGTGCCCCAATAAAGAGCTGTTTATCACAAGAATTAAAGAACTTCATGTAGATCTCCAACATAACATTGTAGAATGCATTAAACAGGTATGTATGATCAATATTAATTTCATGTAACCTTTTATGTTGCCATTTAACTAGTTAATCTTACTCAGTGGGAAAATATATATTTTTTTCTTTGCTGAGAAGGACCAAAAACCTGATTTAAGGTTTAGGTGTTAATTTCTTGAACAATCTCATCAATCTCTCTCATTTCTATTGTGTTTGATAACTGGCACTGTGATGGTTTTAAAATTTAACCTTTACACAATTATATTATAATTCTTCTGTAAGTGTGTTTCTCACTGAACTCCTAAACAGCTGGACCGATTTCGGTGTGTGTAAACACATTGATAGTTTAGTTTAGTTATTCACAATTGGACACGGTAGGTGGTGCTGCAGTCAGGTCTGGTGGTCTGTGAGGCCCGCTAGTTTATTTATTTGTGTAAATAAGTCCTATTATGATACTTGGTGCATGTTAAGAAACAGTTTGACTACATTACACACACACATTACATATATGTATAGCTTGACAAACTGTGATGCAGTGTGTCCTTGATGAACTTTAATATCAACAGGTGTTAAATAACTATTGCCACAGCCAGGTACTTATGCAATGCTTGTTATTAGCAATACAGATTTTATTATAAAATTACATATTGTACATATTTATGAAGCATGAGGTCTGTACAGGCACAGTTAAAGCTCAGCCCTGGGTTGCCGAAATGATGCTGTCACTGGATTATTGCAATTGGCTTTAATTATGAATTAAACATTACTTGGGACATTGTGAAGTGCTGATAAACCTGAAAATTTCCTTCTAATACCCATGGTTATTTTTTTCAAACTGAACTTGAATATATCTAGTTCACCATACTCTGGGGTTATAGCTTGGATCAATACATACCAAAACACCACAATATAATGTCCTGCAAGATGTTATAGATTTCAAGTTATACTAAATTATGAAAATTTGAAAAAATCTCTACCTGGTATCACATTATTTAGTGTCTCGTAATGTAAAAATCCTTTTCATGTTTTTTTTTTAATCAAATTACTTGTGTACATATTCTGGTACTTACTCTACTCATTGGTGTTTTTTATCAAAAGGAATAATTTGTTCAAGAAACAAATAATCTTAAGTTATGCAATAAGATAATTATGAAGTGAAAAATATTTAACTTCTTAATTATATTATTGCATAGCTTTAACTTCCAGTGGTGAAAAAATTATATGTGTAAGTTTTGCACCACAAGTTTATTAATCAGCTTGCTTAATAGTGATTTTGGAAAGATACAATATTGGTTTTCCTTGAACACATTCTTCTTTTTGATAAATGAAGACATTGATTAGTATGAACAGAGTAAGTAATATGGCGTAAAAAATACTAGAAAAGGAATTTTACTTTACAAGATATTGAAAAATGTGATGCAAGGTAGTGTTTTATCAAAATTTTGGAAATTTTAGTTTAATTCGAACATGTATTGTGTTGTATTGTTAGGTATTGAGCAAAGCTATCAATCCTTGCAGTATGTTGTTTGTATTCATTGTACGTCCAGGTGCAGTTATAAGGACTCTGACTTTTGCGAATTCATGATGTGCTTGTAATCTATTTTTTAAAGGTAACAGACATGCAAACTGTTGTATTGACACCAGATGCTATCGACCTTTTCCAATCACCTACAATGTTCAATCACATGCGACGGCTAGCTAAAGAACGCGATCACTACCTGCAAAATTGGGCTTCCTTGGTGCTTCACGAAGGCTTGTGTGAGAATGATAATGAAAACAAAAATGGAAAGAATCGATCAACACAAAATGTTAATCAAAATAACGGCGATAGTCAACACCTTGCTGTCGAGTTGGCTGATTGGAAAGCACGTCTTAGAAAGCAGAGGCAAGAATTGTGGGTATTTAACATATTATTTTAACACGCTAAAAGAATGTGCACTTATTTAGTCCATCAAACAATTTTGAATTACTCTTTATTTTAGGGAAGAAAAATCAGAACAGTTATCAGAATGCCGTGAAGAGTTGGAGCACACTAAGTTAGTACTAGCAAAGTTACGCTCTGACAGCCAAGAGTGGTTCAATGAAGCCAGAAAAGCATCAGTTTATAGAGATGAAGTTGATGCTCTCAGAGAAAAAGCTGAGCGATGTGACAGGTATAGTAGTTCAACATAATTACGTAGTGTTGCCGATTTCAAATAATATGTAAATAAATTAAATTTTTGTAGAATGCTTGTCCATGCATTTATATCGTACTACTACTTTCGTAATTTATGTTTTTAGACTAGAGCAAGAAATCCAAAGATACCGTGATCGTCTTGCGGATGCGGAATACTATAAAACTAGAGTTACAGAACTTCGCGAAGATAATAAAGCTTTAATGGAAACAAGGGATGCCCTAGAAGAACAACTACAGAGAGCAAGAAAGCGTGCCGAACAATGTCTCTCTTTAGAAGCAGCTATGATTAAGTTGAAGAGGGAGGCTAATGATATTGCATTAGTAAGTTGAATTTTCTACTGTAAAACATTAATTTTAAAGGTTTACTACTAATTTGTAACATGAATTCATAAGATTATTATTTTTTAGGAAAGAGATGCAGATCAGCAAAAAATCCAAGAACTTATAGAAGAAAATAATCATCTCCAATATATAACAAAGTCAGTCTTGAGTGAAAGCAATAATAGTAATTTAGATACCGACAACGAAGGCGAAAGCACATTAGAATCTGGCGAGAATAGTCTATCTGAACAATTGACTAGTAATGCACAAGCAAGAGCTTTAAAACTCGAATTAGAAAATAAAAGACTGTTATCAACAATAGACAGCCTACGAGAACAATCTTTATTAGAGAGCAGTGATAAGGTACTTGAATTAGAAAAAGAGAAGAAAAGATTAACTTTAAAATGTGAACAACTGCAAGAAAATTGTAACAGAGTCATGCAGCAAAATTCAGAATTGGAAGAAGTTTTCCGAAATGCCCTAGAGGAAAATAGGAAGTTACAAGATTCTTTTGATAGCCAAAAGACGTTTATAGATCGCCAAGCAATTGACAGAGATTCAGAAAAGAACAAATTACAGGATTTCGAAAAACATTTAGAATCCATAACCAAAGATAAGCAGAGAATTCAAATGTTGTGTGACTCTATTCAAAGAAGAGCTGATGAATTAGAAAAGTCATTAGATGCCAGAACTAAAGAACTGAATATTGTAAAACCTGAGGCTGATAAGGTCACTGGCCTGATCATTCTTACTGAGGAATTAAAAACAAAATTAACATATAGTGAAAGAGACTCTCACAACTTGCAGAGAGAAGTGAACAAATTAAGAGAGGCTGTCGAGGAAAAAGATGTTTTACTAGATAAACTAACTACAGAAATTGAACTTAAAAAAAAGGAAATCGAGAGGTTATCAAGAGAACTTGAAATAAGTCACACTTTGACCAATAAATTCCAAGACTTGGAACAAAAGACTCAAGAACTGAAATCACAGAAAAAAGTAGATTCTGAAACTATTCAAACTCTACAGAAAGACCTTATCACAGAGAAAGTTAATTTCGATAAATTAAGAAACTGTATGGACAAGTTGGGTATCAATGCTTTTGAAATCCTTAGTAAAGATGTTAACATAGAAGATTTGTTAGAAAAAGTAATAACCAATGTTGACCATGAAGGTTTGATATCTGAAATTGCCGCGAAAGCCAATTTGATGAAACTGGTTCCATGTAACTGCAATCATAATACTGTAAACACGAATAATGAAGACAGCACAATAAACCCTCAAATTGAGCAGCTTACTTCAGATCTTGCGACTTTACAAGTATCTTTAGAGAATAGTCAGGCTGAAAATGCTAAATTACAAGTTAATATAGCAACTTTGAACTCACAAAATGGCTCCTTAATATCTCAACAAATGACTTTACAACTTGCCAATAGCCAGCTTGCAGCAGAAAAGGAAGAGATTATCAAACAACTGGATGTCTTAAAAGATAAACAGGACAACCTTCTGAGGGATCAGGTTGCCTTACAAACCCTTCATGAACAACTTAATACTGAATATGAAACACTGCTCAGTGAGAGAGAACCTGTCAAAGTAACTGTTAGGGATCTGAAGCTTGAAAATCGTGAATTAAAAGAAAAGTCAACCCATTTGGAAAAGAAAGTATCAGATTTAGAAGTTGAAAAGGAAAATTTGAAAATTGAGTCCAGGAATCTAACAAATCTTAGAGCCGAGCATTCCAAATTAAAAGATGATTTTAGGAATCTCTTTACAGCAAGCGATCGGCTCAAGAATGAATACAGGAACATGCAAGAAGAGTACAGGAATCTTAGAAGCGAACTCACGCAACTAAAATTAAGGAACACAGAGATTTCCGGTGAAATAAATACAAAAGTTGAAATTATAACAAGCCTAGAGCTAGAAATTAATAAGACCAATCAACATTGTGAAATGTTAATACAAATGAACAAGAGCCTTGATGCAGATCGGCGTTCTTTGATGGATCATGTGTCACAACTGTTAACTCAATACCATGAACTGCTTGCACATTCACTAAAAGATAAACAACATTATCATGAAGAAGAAAAGATGTTTGCTGATAAAGTAAATGCCTTATGTCGTCAGAAGGAAAAATTAGAAGAGAAAATTATGGAACATTATAAGAAATTAGATAATTGTACGACAAAAAGGCGTGGCTTTGGCGCGTCATTTGTAAAGAGGGTTCGTAAAGCTGGCACGGACTTGATTAATAAAGTACCTTCTAGGAACAACAAGAGAATAGAAGACACTAACCGCTCAAAATCGCAGCTAACTTTAGCAGGTTCGGAGTCGGGCGAATCGGACCCTGGCAGCCAAGAGCTGGAGAAATTATCTAAAACTTCTGATCAAGATCAGGGTTCGTCTAATCCAAGTGCGGAATCACCAAGGCATAGTATTGACTCTAGTTTTACCAGAAGGTTCGATGATAAACTCCTTAAGAAATCTGAAAATGTTGACATGAGTGGGTCAATCCCAAGTCTAGATTCAACCAGACTAAACAGTGAAGGTAATTTTGTGCGAAGGCTTTCTGGGACATCAATACACAGTGGAGGAGGTGATGATGCGCTAATAAGAGCATCGTTGAGAAGGCGCCCTCATAAAGCTCCCCCATCACACAGAAATAGTTTTCAAGGTTTAGAAGGAGACACGGGGCTAACGACAGGTAAATACAGGTTTAAAATCAAAGTTTCAATTAAAACAACATTGAATTTTTTTACAAATAACTATCCGAATTCCACCTAAAAGCGATGCTTTTATTTTCTTCATTGGTAGATTTGACCCCTTATTTCATGTTGATTTGTAAAATTTACAACATTCTGATTCACATTGTTTTTTTTTTTTTGAATATAATGACCATTGGACTGCCAAGTCGAAGGTTTCGAAGTTCGAACCCTGTGATAGCCTAGTGGTATGACCATTGGACTGCCAAGTCGAAGGTCTCGAGTTCGAACCCAAGGCATGCACCTCTGACTTTTCGAATTCATGTGCGTATTAATAGTTAATTATCACTCGCTTAAACGGTGAAGGAAAACATTGTGAGGAAACCTGCATACCTTAGAGATTTTTCTCGGCGGTTTGTGAAGTCTGCCAACCCGCACTAGGCCAGTGGTGGACTATAGCCTAATCCCCCTCAATATGAGAGGAGATCCGTGCCCAGCAGTGGGACAGTATATGTATTTATGATGATATTTAATTTTATAGCAATAAAGATTACATATAAAAATTACATATAACCAACCTAACTTGTACATAAATATAAACCCCCAAAAGTCCTATGGGAATAAACCAACAGATCTTTTATGTTTGTATCAAACAATTCTCTATTTCGTGTTCAGCCCTCCTGATAGATTTTCACCACTCGTTTGAATTGGAAAAAGATACTAAGTTTACTTTATTTTCAGCATCTACTCCAGCAACGTTTGGCACACCCGGTACTCGCCGCACGGTGTATGTAGCTGACGACGATCCGAGTACCAACCTAAATACTAAGCCTCAAAGTACTCCCATTAAAGAAAATCCGACCTACTTGGTATATAATCGAATTTCCACTGTTATCGGTGATGGTGCTTGTCAAAGTATGAACGAGAGACCAGCTGCAGTAGACCATCATCGGTCAATGTCCGATCACTCTAGGTCTGCGGTAGAAGAGACCTTACCAGAAAGGGATGACGTCAGAAACGACAGAAGATCACTAAACAGAAATGAAAAAACAGATAACTCGAAAGAATCTGCAATATGGTATGAGTATGGTTGCGTATGATGTATTTTCATTAATGTTTATTGATATGATTTGAATAGGTATGTGGAATGTATTACAGACTGATGAAATGCCTTGTATTTCGAATCTTATGATATTCATGATGGTTGCTTGATTGATATATTCAATTCATAATTATATTTATGACAAATTGGCAATGTTATGATTATGATAGTGTTGTGATAAACGTTTTATTTTACATATTGTAAAAACAGTATTAGTTGGCATTTAATTTGTTGATATGGGCGACAATAAATTTCCTAGTAAGCTTTAAAGGGCGTGAATACCAGTGAATAATGTATGACATGGAACATGAATTACTTGTAAAATAATATCATAATAAATATTAATATTTTGGTTTCCTAAAAGGTAACTTTGAAACATCAGCTTTCTGGAAATGATACTGATTACACTTATTTATAATATCGTGAATCTATTTTATAAAAGTAATCATAAAAATAAGTGCCAGCTATAATTGACTCTATTTCAAGTATAGTGTGAATTTTTTTTACTGGATTTGGCATTTACGCATGCAACATTCTCAAAATTGGGGGGTCCGATGTACCGAAACGGTGGACGCAATTTGTGAGTTCTAATTTTTCTCTCGCTAAAATGTATACCGTCTCCTCCTTACAACACTAACGTAATCAGTGTCATGTACAGATACAATGATTAACGAAGTGCTAATTAATTCAAAGGCACACTGTAGTATTTAGTAATATAGGATTAGGTATGAATTAACTCACTAACACTTTATTATCGTAAATATGTTTTATGGGATGAGAGAATTAAGTACAAACTTAATTAAATGGCAGCACATTCATATTTAGCAAAATACGATCGTCTAAATGTATGAAAAGCAGCGGAATTCATTATGGAAACAGAAGACTGTTTAATTTTATATTTCAACATAGTCGATAAAACACTTAATTTTCATGCTGGTGCACTCTAGGCTGTCGCAACAAAAGTTTTTTCTATGTAAGTGAACGAAATTATAACCCTAAATCTAATTACATAATAAAACTTTAATTTTTTATTAAAAAGAAAATGCGTAGTGTACTTATATTAATTTAATTTACCAATTAATTTGAGAACAATACTCATTTATATTTTTGAGGCTATACATTTTCAATATAAAAATGTAATTTTAATGTAAATAAGTATATAGGATTTTACATAATTTGACCGGCAGGACACTTTGCTTTGTGATGTTTTTTTATTATTTCCTTGCCAGTGATTCTGTGACTTAAGATATTAATTCATTTTTTTTCTCGGTATATTTTTATATTTAAGTGAACTCTTTTAAGCATAATGTTTAGTAAGCATTATAATTATGTACAAATATTTTGTTTTAGTTGTGTAAGTATGTTTTAAATTGAAATGTAAAGTATTATCCATACTTTGATTTTATATGTTTATATCTTAAATGTTTTATATTTATTCACAATTAAATAACAACAGTAATCATTACAGCTAAGTATATTAGCTTATCGAGTAGGGCTTTGCTCTTGTTTAAATAAACGTAATCCTGATAATGGCGGCATTGCTAACTATCAACAAAGAATGGCCGCTCTGAAGTTACATCCGAATGTAAGTATAGGAATAATGTATTTGTATACTAATATACTATACAGTATAAAGCATATTTTATGGCGAGTCGTGTCCAGAGCGGCGAGGTCAATATGTTGATATTTTATCTACATAAAATAGCGATTATAAAATTTATAATGAATAAGTTATTAGTGATAACCATTAACCAATAAACTCCCACTACGATTCTCAAGTATATGCCCACAGTTATCTTGTGTCATTATGAAAGTTATCATTTGTGTTGTTTTGGTAACTTTTGAGATCATAATTATTCCATTACAATTTTATATCAATAACATACCATCACGCCTCTATTCCCCGAAGAGTTGTGCAGAGGTGTACCAATGTACACGCACAGTTCGCCGGGATGTTTAGGTTCCATGTGAGGGGCGAGCCTATTGCTATTAGTTCAGTATCAGTTCAGAGTTTGAATAAGTAATGCTCGGTATTTGCAATAGCTTCGCCCCCTATTACGTGGGTCTTAAGCATACTGGCGAAGCGTGGGTGTACATTAGTACATCTCTACCTAAACTTTCGGGGCACACAGGCGTGACGGTATTATGTTGTTTTTTTTTATGTTATGAACTAAATTAATTGGGTCTCTATTGAAAACGTAATATAACCTTTCAAAGTTCACATTAAATATTTTTGAAAAATAGTGCCTTTTCATGCCTTTGATTTGATATGGTACATAAAGAACAACCATTGTTCCCTTAAAGTTTGTTACATTTCACATGACACGCTGACATTGGTACTAATAAGTGGTGCTCCATCATAAAATTATAATTATATTAATAATGCGCAAATACGTTAATGGTGTCAAGTTTACCTATATATGCAATGTACCTAATGGTAACATTAACGATTGCTAAAAATATCTGATTGTTTAGAAACACAAACATTTAAAACAAGTATAAATAAAATAAAAACCCTGCAACATCAGGTCAAGGTTACTTTCGTAAATTTCACATCGATAAGATCATCATCATTAACTAGAAAAGAGCTGATAGTTTTAAAATGGATGAACAGATTTTTTTGAATCATAGCTGAGAAAACACTCGATCAAGTCACCTTTCAAATAAAAGTGAAATCGGTTCATCCGTTTGGGAGCGACGATCCACACTCCACAGATACACATCACTCCTGTTTGCGTGGGGGATTAAAAATTACACGGCTCCAGTCAAACTATAACTAATAAAGGTATTCTGATTTCAAATACAAAATGAAGCTAATCTAATACATTTGCGATATGAATGCATGTATTTGTATTTTAATGAAATAAAGTTGTAATATAATTTTAACATAGGTATCTAATAATTGCCTCTCACCGAATTTATATTTTAGCACACATGTAACTTTTTGAATACAGTTCTTTATTAAACTCCGTATCGCATATTATTTTTGGACATTCCCTTCTTAAATTCCATAATAATTGTGACCGTCCGCCTCACCCAAGCCTACTGAGTGGGACAGCGATATTGCTTCCCATTAGTGTCAGTGCTCCTTTTTATTATTATAAAAATCGTTATTTTTGAGACCCATGTACAAAATACGGTTACGGTGTAAAGCATGCACCGTAACCGTATCTACATACATTTTACAAACATCTAAACTTTCACATTTTTAATATTATTAATATAATCGGTAATATTAGTAATAGGGGTCAATTAAAAAAAGGGGCAATTTTAATATTATTTTGCTAAAAATATTTTTTTCCTTTAGTTTGCCATAAATATATAATACGTTTCAGGATTTGATCCCTATTAGCGAATCTATAGTAAAATATTTTGCGTCCATGGTCACGGCCCAAGGGTACTCTACCCGTGACCATGGACGCTGTAAAGGGTCCGAAACGTCGGGATTAATAATATCAATATATGCGATAAAATCCGTAAATAGAGGTTTTAGTTCAATGTATAATATTCGCGTAATCAAAATATTTTTGAAAAAAATATTTCCTTTTTGGCTAAGTACCTACTGGTGATTAAAAAAATTCAATGATGCCGTTTTAGTAGATATTCATCAAAATTAGGCCCGAGACTTAGTATTTTCGCTATGTGCTTAGTTTCGGATTTGGTCATAAACACCCACTTGAAAAAAAATCCTGTATTTATTTACTTTGTGTAAACGTCCCCAGACTCATAAAGGTTTTTTTTAGAAATCTTTATTTAATTGGCGCAAAAACTACTTACTTAGATTTTAATTATGTGTTCACTGCTTGAATACTTACGCTCCAACATATAAACTGACCCAGTTTGTATGTTGGAGCTCGTATACTTACGGAGCGTAAGTATTCGAGCAGTGAACACATATTAAAATCTAAGTAGTTTACGATAACTTATACCCATATCTTATCGTAATTAGATGAATAGAACCTGAGATAGCACTTGGCCTCAGTTGTATGCAGATCCATAGAAAGAATAGATCATCTGTTGTTTTCTCATTAAACAACTTTCTAAAATAATAAATAAATAACGCGACAGTTGATTTTGCTTTTACTCAAGTTTTAATTAGCCAATGTAAAGCTTTAATATCAGTCAAATTAATAAATTGTAGTGAGGGGTTTGCAACATTTTATAATTATTTTTTTCGCTAGAATTGCGAGTTCTCGACACTAAAAAGTTTGAGAAGCAATGCATTAGAAAAAAAAAGCAACATTAAACTTTCTATTAACTATATTTTTGAACTACCTTTACAATAACGGCATACTTATCTAAATAATCTTAACATAATCTAAAGAGATCCATTACAGCTGGGTTCAGCCTTCACCTCCCATTTGAACACAGGGCAAGACTGCATTGAAACTTTGAATGACTGTCCAGACACAACTGCCTTCTGTCCAGGTTCCACTTTTTGCGGCAGATAGGATATGATGCACTGAAAATATGATTAACATTTTATTTTACCTGTTTGCTGATGGGCCCTTAAAATCATATTTAGCCCATCAAACATAATTTTGTGAGTCAAAATATTATATGTAACTAATACCTTGGGTCTGTTACTTTCAGTAGACATGTACCCAATACACATGGTTTTTGTAGTGTGTCCCCAAAGTAATTCTCCCTCTCCATTCAATGAGTCAAATCTCAACGCTAAGGTGCCACCTAACCTATCAGGAACATCCCATAAAAATGGTGACTCTAAGAAATTTTCTTTCAAACATTTATCAAGACTTAAAACAGGTGAAGACTCAAGCAAACTCTCTGCAGAATTCTTAGCTAGTTGAGTTCTTATCAAATGTTCTCCACAACCTGATGTGCAAGCAGCTACTGAAGGTTTCATACCATCCCTGCTCATTACTGCCCAAACTCCACTTCCAAAAGAAGCTGCTTGGCCTACTCTTCCTTCATGCTTGAGAGAAACACCTCCTGAGCTTGCTCCAGACGCGACAACACCATTAGAATCTACACAAATAGCCCCAACTGTGTCTAAGGGACTAAATTTCACATCATTTTGAATAGAATAACGTTTTAACTTTCGTTTACAATGTTTATAGTTACGGAATGCACGTGTTGACACCATTCTGTGATCATCAACTATTTCTAAACCCATTCTTTCTGCCCAAGACCTTGCTCCATGTCCAGTCAGTATGCAAGGAGGGACTCTACCCAATGACAAATTATCACATTGTTTAATGCAAAGATGCTTAGCTAAAGTAATTGGATTCCAAACATTAGATACAGCTCCACAGGCACCAAAGTGAAGTGTTTGACCATTCATGACTGAAGCATCACATTCTACAGAACCATTCCAACTTAGGTTAGATCCATATCCAGCATTTGTAAGAGGACTGTTCTCTAATTCTGAAAAGTATTATGACATTATTTTCAAGAATTAAATTAAAGAACAACAAACATACAGTCATGAGGAGACTAATCCATACAAACTGACCAATTATAGCCTTCTCCACAGCATCCACTGCATTACCACCCTGCTGGAGTGCTGAGGCTGCTTTCCTACATGCTAAAAAGCAAGTTTTTTGATATTCCTTCTTCAATGAATCACTGTGGTAGCCAGCCCCTGAAAATCATACTTATGTATAAACCTACCATCTTTTCTGATATTAATTAAGGCCGTAGCATTTTTACATAACTGAAACAGCAAGACCAAATAATTAAATTATTTTGTTTACCACAGTGGACAGCTATAAATCCATTCATTGCTTTCTTTGTTGATCCAAAATCCTATGAATTATGCCTTATGCATACATGTTAAGTCAATAAAATTCGCTAATCTGCTGATATTATTTTTAAACGTTCTCAGTCTATTTTGAACTTCAGTCAGTCAGTCAGTTACAAGTTAACCACTGAATGTAAACTTTTATAGTTTCTACAAGTACCTAAGCCTAACAAACTAATAACCACAACCAGTCGATGGTCTACTCCTCTGTTGAGTGTCAGTCTTCCTTCTTTCCTCTGTACCTATATATTTCAATCAAGAAGTATAAAACTAAAAACTTCTTGATCATGATCTCAAATCTAAATCCTAATGCCTCCAGTAATGCCTTGCCTTCCTTCCTTTCCTTTTCCACTTTTTCAGGTCTCTTCCTTTAGGTCCTTCTCTGTGAATCTGTGATCTCTAATTCTCTATCTGTCACTTCTGTCCTGTCAGTCAGCAGTGTCACTGTCAGCATCAGCACCAGAAACACAAAGACAAGGCACAAAATAACGGAAATCGGACTGTCAGTCTGTCAGTGTAGCATATGCTGCAGGCCTTAAAAAAAATACAACCTGGCAAGTAGGCCTGAAATTATTTTCCAACCCACCATTTTATACATTTCAGTCATTCATTGACACGCATTGATCACACCACGCACTTCAAAATTAATTATGTTAATAATTATCGAGTCGAGACGACCTTTAGCAATAGAGGTTTGCACCGGAGCGAAATTCTGACCACCAATTGAATTCATCGGTGAATTTGATTGTATTCTCCGGTGATTCACCGATGATCACCGGAGAATAAAGCCTAAATTAATCATACTATACATACATACCATCACGCCTGTATTCCCCGAAGGGTTAGGCAGAGGTGTACTAATGTACTCCCACATTTCGCCGGTATGTTTAGGTCCCATGTAATAGGGGGCGAGCCTATTGCCATTAACCGGGCACAAATCCAGACTCCGAGCTGCTACTGAGAATTTCATTGAAAAACCCAATAATACTTTGCTCGACCTGGGGATCGAACCCAGGACCTCTAGCGTAGCAGTCGCGCTTAGGACCACTAGACTAATGAGGCAGTCTACTATCATACTATTTTATTATATATAATCATACTATTATTATAAATGTGAAAGTTTGGATGTTTGTTTGTTTATTTGTTACTCAATCACACAAAAACGGCCGAACCGATTTGCATGTTTGGTACACTCATTATTCTTGATTAGAATGTGACCGGGAATAAAGTACAGGCTACTAGGTACTTAAGGAATTTGAATGAAATTTCATACAATCATCTATAGTATCTATGTGACCGGAAATAAACCACAGGCTACTTTTTATCCCAAAGAAATGTGGGAATATCGCGGAAATCTCGAAAGATGGATAAAGGAGAAATACTTACGGGAATTGAATGAAATTTGATACATCTATAGTATGTGACCGGGAATAAAGTTAAAGCTATTTTTTATCCCAGAAAAATGTGGGAATATCCCGAAAACCCCAAGAAATGGATACAAATAAGAGAACTACTTACGGGATATAAAGTATGTGACCGGGAATAAAGTATAGGTTACTTTTTATCCCAGAAAAATATCGTTATATCCCGGAAATCCCGAAAACGGATAAAGGAGAATTACTTACGGAATTTTAATGAAATTTAATACACACATAGTAAGTGACCGGGAATAACAAATAGGATAATTTTTTTTAACCCCAAAATTATGTAGGAATTTCCCAGAAAACTTGTGTATGAGACCTACTTACGGGATTTGAATAAAATTTCATAATACACAATTAGTATATGACCTGGAATAACATATACCTAGGCTACTTTTTATCCCAGAGAATGGTGTCTGCAGTCGTCAGTTTTCAATCAGTGCGTCCTACCTGTGATGATGTGCGCTGAGACGTGGACACTCACAGTGCGGTTAGTCCACCAATTTCAAGTCGCACAGCGTGCTATGCTTGGAGTTTCTCTGAAGGATAAAATCCGCAACGAGGTTATCCGACAGAGAACCAAAGTAACCGACATAGCACACCGGATTAGCAAGCTGAAGTGGCAGTGGGCTGGCCATATCTGCAGAAGAACCGACAACCGCTGGGGTAGACGTGTTCTCGAGTGGAGACCGCGACTCGGCAAACGTAGTGTAGGACGCCCTCCGGCAAGATGGAGTGATGATCTGCGAAAGGCTGCTGGTAGAAGCTGGATGCGAAAAGCCGAGGACAGGGTGAAATGGCGCACATTAGGGGAGGCCTACGTCCAGCAGTGGACTAGTATAGGCTGATGATGATGACTTACACCTCTACTTAACACTTCAGGGAATACAGGCGAGATGGTATGTATGTATGTAATTGAATATGAACCTTATTGTTTTGTATTAAAGTTGAAAATAAATCAATTTTTTTTTTTCAGATTGTGGTAGTTTGATATGCTGGCCTCTTTATACTATGTTTATACAGAGATACTATTCAATTGGAAAGTTTTGGATAGCTTTACCTGTTGGCGTCTGTACTTCCCTACCTTACTTCAATTATAGCCAAGTCTAAAGTTCTCGTAAAGATAGATAATTATAAGCTCATACACGAGGTAGTTGCTGTAAACCGTTGAAGAGTTCCCTCGATTGCCTTCCGATTCCATCACCAGGTCACCTTACCCTTGTAAGGTGTACTTACGTACCTTATTATACGATATCCATAAACCTAACAATATCTCGATCATTTCACATTTTCTATTTTATTTTGAGCTGGTGTGCTTTGTGTACTTCCGGAGTCCAAGGTCGAACACCAATGTAACTTATATAGGACCAACTTGGTGCTAGGTATACCGAACCCTGTTCATAATTTACGAACATACAAAAACAAAACAGTCGAATTCATAACCCCCGTTTTTTTTCGTGTCTGATTGAGGGTTACTCATGTAATTAATTATAGTTTCATATTCTTTTTATGAAACTAATTAACTATGTTTAACGTAAGAAATAAAATGCTTGGTACATGTTGAGATTTATCTATTAATTAAAAATATCTACATAAATATTCACTAAGTTTTAAGCATACAAGATAATGAAGTGAAAAATATCATGGTACTTATGATAATCTACTTTGCGAGACTTTTTCCTGTTGTCATCATTACCCCCACAACCAGAGCAGTAATTGTAAATCCTTGAGCAACAATTCTTAGCCGCATCATTTGTTGAGACATTTTTTTACGGCCATTTCTGAAACTCCAAAGACCATAAGACAGTGCACCTGCTGTGGCTAGACAACCTGAAAAAAATAATGTGGTGTTGTATAAGTAGGTACATTTATTTGCTGACTATAATGATTGTAAGTTTATTTATACAATTTAACTACAACAGTCATAGACCAATTACACTAATTACTAATTATGACTAAATCAAGAGGTCAGGGAAGGATAGAGGGCTTGCAGATGCAAAAAAAGACTCTCACACTGTGGACACAATTCTAAACACACTATGCGTTTCAAATAAGAATAGGAATGTTAATGACCTCGAATGACCGCGATCTGCGAAAAAAGTACAGCTTGCAAAGAAAATTACTTTTCTTCTTTTGATATTATAAAACTATAACATATTTTTAAGCAGTAATATCAAATCTGGAACTCTGCGAGTTAATAAAAATGCACAAACTGCCACAAAACTATATTATAAACAATATTTTAAACTCCCATGGCTTTGAAGTTTTAAAGCTGCCACCCTACAATTATAATTTAAATCCGATTGAATATAACTGGCACTTGATTAGCGTAAGGTGACTGACAATAATGTTCAACAATTAGAAAGCCAAATTGAGAATGTAACATTGGAAACTATTAATTTAATTACCAGTGATGATTGGCGAAAATAAATTAATCACATCAAATGAATCCAAAATAAATACCATAAAAGGGAAATATCTCACGACGACGATAACTTTAGTTTTAATATAAACACAGGTAATAAAATATCTAATTTTCTTTTAAATAACAGTCGGTGGAATATTTTAAATACCTATAAAACATTATTTCAAAAATGTCTATTTTGCTCACTCTACCCATCTGATTTGATTTGACAGCTATGAGGTCACAAGATGGCTGGATGTCTTATCTTATCTTAGCTTAGCAGTGGGGGCTGGCATGGCCAGCAACACTTCGACCAAATGTGATCAGTTGTGTTGTCCCCAACATGGTACATTCCTTACTCTTCAAAGACGTGGTTCATGAAGGCAGCTAGCCCACTAAGAGGAAGGAACCTGGCTGGATGTCAGTCCTATTCTTATTTGAAACACATAGTAAACTGATACTTTCACTAGCTTGGCTTCGCTCAGTAAATGTAGAAGCAATATTAAATAATTACTTTACACTAGTGTGGCTTCGCTCAGTAAATGTAGAAGCAATATTAAATAATTACAAGACCTATTGTATCACCAAAACTCACACTAATAAATACTTTGACTTTGAATGCCGACAAGACAACTCATGTTCACAGTTTCTTAATGTTCCTAGTCTTTTCAGAATATGTTGGGGAAATGTAAGTTTTCATCTAGAATTTGTACCTGAATCATAGACTTAGATTTGATTACATTAGCCTGCCAATTAAACCTGTGTATTTTCTATTTTGTTATATCATTGCAAGTACTACACATTGTTACCTACCCACATTTTTTTTTATATATAACGATGACTTAAAAAACAATAGCTAGGAGTAGACACTATTTTTTATATTATAAAGCTGTTGAATAAATCTTCCGGTAAAAATCAAAAACTTAATACTAATAAAAAAATTACGACACTTAATATTGTTATTATTTAGAATTGTTTTACTATTTATTATTGCGTACATACCTATAGGTACAAAGGGGTTATCATGAAATTTCCTTCCGAATTTTTCACCAAATGTTTCAATGTGTTGTTGTTGCGCTCCCATTTCTTTTCGGAGCTGTACCCAGTCCAAATCAGTGGGCTCGACGTTAGACATTATTAAAATATCGTAAATTTATCTGTGAGGTAGTTTTATTATGAAAGTAAAAATAACAACTACTTATTTTTATTGCATTGCTCTAGCTGTCAAAGAATAAAGATTTAACCACTTTATCGTCTGTCTACGTTATTTACGAATAAGATAGCCATCCATGCCAAAAATGCCAATGCCATGACCTAACGTAACAGTCAGTCAGCTGTCATGGCAACATTGTTTTTTTTTTATTATTTATTTTACGGCCCTGGATACATGTCCTTTAAGCCGACCTTATTAGCTAAATACATTAATTGTTAAGTATTCAATAATTACAATTTTCCTACAGTATTAACAATAAATCTATATATAGGCTTAAAATAAGTATGTACGGTTAATATAATTGATAAAGATGTATTAATTCCATCGAACCTTAGATATTATATGTTTTGTTTCATGAGTTGTCATGCCATGAGTTCAACTAGCCCAGGGACTTGAAACGTTATAGAAAAAAAACTTGAGAGGTGTCAAGGGACACCCGGATGGAACGAAGTTCCTTTCATTAAAATTTAATAATTAAAAATAAAAAAACCTGTATACACTCAACAATTCACAACGCGCGAAATTCAAATATTGTCATTCAATCAATAATTCGAAATTCAAATATTATTGACAAGCAAAAAGTGTCGTGACAACTTTTCGTAAGAATTTTTTCCGTCTAGCCCCCTTTCACAACGCGCGATAAGGAACTTCGTTCCAATAATGTTATGTACTGTTCTCGTAACGTTAATTTGTAATGTTCCACTAGGAACGTAACGAAATTCTTTATTTTGTTATCACTTTATGACAAAACAGGGGGTTAGACAAGTGGCAATCTGACAATCGAATCGACGAACGAATAGAAACAAAATGTATGGGAATGACATCTATGATCGCCCGATTTGTCGAAAGCTTATGTTATTTCCATACTTTCGGAGTCGGGAGTTGCGGCGCAACTCCCGACTCCCGCGTGCAGAATGGCAACCTAGCATAATTTCTTCGTATTTTTCTAGTTTACTTTTGATCGAACCCGTAATTTGTTTGGAAGATCGTTGGCCGTTGATTAATTTTCGACACTATTCTTAAAGCGATAAAGGTGAAAACTGGTCAACCGTGAAGGTTTTAAGTGCATCGCGTTTGCAGGTTGACTGCGAAAGTGAACTTTAGCGAAACAGCTGACCAATACGTAGTAGTAGCAGTGGTACTAGATTATTTGATGATGTCTCTGTTAGATTTATTGGGAACTGTGGTATAGCTTCTTTGCGGGACCGCCTGCCGCGGCGGCTGTTTGTCGGCGCCTTTGTTACGGAAAAAAAGTGGCGAAGATCGTTGGCGGTTGATTAATTTTTGACCCTATTCTTTTAGTGATAAAGGTGAAAACTGGTCAACCACCAAGACTTTGATTGCATCGCGTGTGCAGGTACTAGGCTGGAGTTGACCTCGCAAGTGAATTTTAGGTAAACAGACAGCTGTTTCCCTTTGTTTGACTTCAAACCTATCAATAGGTAGCACATACAAATAAACCACCAAGACTTTGATTGCATCGCGTGTGCAGGTACTAGGCTGGAGTTGACCTCGCAAGTGAATTTTAGGTAAACAGACAGCTGTTTCCCTTTGTTTGACTTCAAACCTATCAATAGGTAGCACATACAAATAATAGTATTTTATTAATGTTGTGAAAATAGAACAGTACAAGTGGTATATAGGTTCAGATAGTTTTATAGTATAGTTGTCTTGTTTACAGCCATCGTATATACGTAAAACTGCCAAAAAATCGTATGAGTACGATTAAAATCGTACATCTGGCAACCCTGCCGCACGGTGTGCAAGGGTAAAAGAATAACGTTAAACTATAACGCAGGTGGAACTGTTACGTAACAAACGATATATCTAGTATCGTTACTAAGTCAGTAACGTTATGGAAATTATTGTTCTGCTAAAATGTTATTCTATATCGTTATAATGTTATACATTGCATAAAGTTCCAGTAACGTTATAAATTTTGGAACGTTATGACATAACATTTTGTGGAACGGAACGAAATCCATTTCGTTTTCAAGTCTCTGAACTAGCCCTCTATCCACCAATTCAACTTTTACAACCAAGAAAAAGCCTTGGTACATACTTTAATAATAATTAATACTCTCATAATAAACACTAAATTTTTCCAAACAAATTTCTGTACTACTATTAATGTAAGTGTCAGTAAACTATTACTTGATTATTTACTTTTTAGTTCATTTTGTCATGGCAGGCGTGCTTTAGTTTTTTTTAATAATTTGTTTTTATTTAACCTTTTGACCGCTCACGACGCCAACGACGGCATGGCACGTCAAAAATACCACTTTTTATTAGTTCACTAAACATACCTATACAAAAACAAAAATTTGTTGTTTATTTTACTTATTATTAGATACTAGAATTAGTCGCTTGGCGTAGAGAACACGGATTTTCGTTATTAACGTGGCGGTCAAAAGGTTAATGTTAGGTATGGACACGAGAACAGACAAGTAAAACAAGCGCTGGCTAGAGACGCACTAACGTTTATTCGTCGTAACTTCTAGTCGTAGGTACATGGAGGGGCAGTGCGCGGGCGCCGCGGCGCCGCGCAAGCGCATTGGTACAATGTAGAACATTTACCTACTCTTTAATACACAACAGTTAATAAACAACTAAAACAGTGAAGGTGAAAAGAGATAGCCCATTGGACTGCCAAATCAAAAATCTCAAGTTTGAATCTGAGGCTCTGACCTCTGACTGACCAAAATCATGTGCGTTGCGTGTAGTTATTTATCACTTGTCTAAACGGTAAAGGAAAACAGAGGTGAGAACCTGCTTGCCTTAGAGATTTTCTCAACGGCGTGTGAAGTCTGCCGACCCGCAATGGGCCAGCGTGGTGGACTGTACCCTTATCTCTCCCATTCTATGAGAGGAGACCCGTGCCCAGCTGTGGGACAATATATGGGTTGATGACGATGATGATGAAAAAACTTCAATAAGTCTTTTTTTATTATTTAGTTACATATACGTTCTTTGAAAATTCAGTACATTGTAAGAAAAGTAGATGATTAAAAATTGATTGATAATATAATAGTGTCACTAGTGTCAGCCTGTATCAGGGCTGACTACAGCTTAGTGTTTGTGATGTATTGTTAGAAAAGTACTCGATTTTGAGTAAACATCGATGTTTCTTTGGATAGGTTTAATCATCTCGACATAATCCAATCCTCAGTAACCACAAATTCTTGCGAAACATGATTTCATCTCTCGCCGAGACACATCGAGACAGGCCGAGCGCGAGAATTTACAGGAAGCGCTAGTCTGCTCTCGGGGTCACTCAGAGCTGCTTGCCCACTTTCGGTCCCGGGTCGGTTTTTTGTGCAGCCGCGCGGGGTTATACGAGCATTCTCATAGCCTCGGGCGGCAGAGTAAGACCCTATAGACTCTATATACACTCCCACGTAATTACGAGCGCTATATATACAAGACTTGCAGTGTTCGGTTTCGATGAATATTGACCATCCACCATCGCCACTTACGCCATATTTTTTTGGATTGTGCTATTAGTCAATATTCATAGAAACTGATGGCATAAAAAGCAACGGCAGCAGCAAGCCCCACGTTTTTGTCCATCTTCTCGGAATTCACAACTGTGACTGTGCGACGCAAGAGTGTACATGGTCGCCCTCACACTCGGGCCTCTCGCCGGAGACATTTGGTCGAAAGTCACGCGAGTCACTCGGCAAGAGTGTACAGCCCCCATAATATATTTTTATATTAATGGGTGATTGGGTGCTTTCATGTATTTTCGGCATACTATTGCCTCCATAGTATCATCATCAACACATTAATAAGAAGCAGGTTTAAGAAAATCCATAAATTTAAATTTAATTTAGGCACCTTACAAGGTAGCTGCGGTCAGCCTGTACATGGGAGATCATTCTTAACACATCGAGACCCTTCCGTGCCTCGGAGAGCACTTAAAACCGATGGACCCAGTTGTCATACATACATCTACGACAGTCTTTAGTGGTAGTCAGAAGCCTAAAAAAAGCCAGTCTATCCACAGGATATCGGCACTACCCAGGAAATTGGGTTGTGGAGGTCTGATGGCAGTCGTTTCGTGTAAAGTAATCATAATCAGAAGCTGCATCCAGTTAGACTGGAAGCCGACTCTAACATAGTTAAGAAAAGGCTCGGAGGATGCTGGCAGTCCCTACTAGATAGTAGACAGAGACAAATTCCTTTTCGATACCTCTTAGTCTGCTCGTTTCTAGACATCATGATCAAAAGTAAAGTCCGTCTCATGAAAGAAGTCCCACGTAAATGAGTGGAACTAATTTTGACAACTCGGACAACTTTACATTATATGAATTAGGTATAGGTATCAATTTCAATAATTACTGAAACATTATGATCAGATTCATCCTACAGGGATTAAATATTGAACTTTTAGAGAGTCTAAAACAATAGAGCTTAGCAAATAGCAATATTCCGTCGTATGATGGTGGCGCCGCGTCTGCCGGACTTCTTTCGTGAGACCGTGTTAGTCGTGAGACGGACTTTACCGTAGACAGAAGAACCTATTCCTCTGTCTACGGATTTTACCCATTTTGCAGTCAAGGTACTGTCACGTCACGCTGTAGTGGTGAGTCGTCGACGATTTTCCCGTCGACGCAACGAGACTGTTTACCGTCGACGATAAACTAGTTGAAAAAACAGTCTAATTTTCGACTAGTTTACGTCGTGGACTAGATGTGTTCGACGTTCACTCAACGACAATTGACTGCACGAACGAACGTGTCAACGCAAGTTCGCGTGTCTTCTTCTTCGTGTTCATCGTCGACTGGTCGACGTCGTCAACCAGTTTATGTATGAACCTTCGACTAGTTTATCCGTTCACGGCGATAAACAGTCTAAAAAAACAGTTCGTTCATTCAACGCTCACCACTATCACGCTGTCACTGTCAGACTCTCAGAGGTCATCTGTCATTTTATTTTATGTTTGATTTGAACGCCATTTTTTTTTCGAAATAATTATTACCTTCTGGGTCATCATCGTGTATTTGTTTTATCATTTCGTTATAATGCCGATTATGATAAGTGCTTCCAACGTTATTTTTGAAACTGTAAGTTAAAGTTATTATAAAATACTACTAATGTAATATATAATTTTGTTTGCAAATTTGTTACCTTCTGTGAATCTGCAATTTGCATCGTGCTGCAACAAGCAACTTATTTCATAATTTACATTACTTACCGTCTGCGTGCTTACGCGATGGGTCAAAATACAATACAGATACTCCCAACTTAAAAAATAATAAATTATTGTTGTGCATTGACGATTTTTTTTTATTAGAAACAGGGCCGGACCGTGAGCTTAGGGGGCTCTGGGCTAATACTACTTAGGGGCCCACCTAATTACTCAAAGTATAGAAAAAAAATTAGACTGTAAAATATTTTATTTATATTATAATTTAGTATGCCTTAGTGATATACAATTATAAATAAATTGTTAAATTATAAAGCAACCTTTCTGCACTCGATCTGTTTAATTTAATAAAATGGATTCTTACGCGTTATCGTATATTTTTGACTTTGACTTAACTTAGCTGGGGGTCCTTGAATCCACGGGGCCCTGGGCTGAAGTCCAAAAAGCCATATGGTAGATCCGGCCCTGATTAGAACCATAAAGCGATTGACCGTAAAGACACTAAAAATCATTTAAATAAACACAGACATTTAAATATTAGGGTTTTACATCTCTGCACATGTGTATTGTATTATGTTCAACCATTTAAGTCACTTTTGACAGATAAAGTACTAACCAATTAATGATGCAGTACCGGTTTGATTTGTTATAATAATTTTGACTTTATTTAAGAAGAATTTTTACTTAATCGATTTAGCAAATTGACACTTTAATTTTGCGTAACATTTTGTATTGTTTTATATATATTATTGCTATATTGTATGATTTAAAATAAACCTATGTAAAACATTATGGGTAAGTGTAGTGGGTAACAACAATCATGCAGTTGATTCTCACAGGAAACATGCATTTAATTATTATGATGTTGCCTTGTGATGATAGTTGATTGTCATTGTCACTTGCAACAGGACACCTGTGCTAATACTGCATTTTCCTGTATTGATTTACTTGTAAATTCTTATATTTAAAGACTTTTTTAGCTGATTTAACTATAGTAAGTCTAAACAATTACTTTCAATTCATTAATTTCCCCCACTCATTAAGATCCCACCACTAGATATGATAGAATATAACTGGTTTTACCACACAAATGAATTATCATTTTTTTTAACACATTCAATGCCCAGCATCCGGCTCTCGGGTCAATTCAATATGTATTTAATGGTCTTGGCAGTGAAAGTGTTAAACAGAAATTATAGATAGGCAGGATACATAAATATGAATAAAAAAAATCTTTTGCCCTGCATTTTAAAGCTTACTATTCTATGAATCATGGAACAGTAACATTCTCAAGCACCTGTCATTAGTGAAATAAATGGACCAATTATAGTTTTGTTAAAATAATTTAAAAGTTCTGTTGTTTTGGATGTGGATTATATTTCAGTTATGCAGTATTCAGTGGAGTAACACTGCCAGCAGCATGAAAGTGGAATTTACTTACAGTAGCCTAGCCAGGAGTTTTAAGTGATAGATGCTAGCAATCCTAGCAATTTCTTCTATCACAATTTTAATTTCAGAGTTGACTGCTGTTACTTCATACATATAAAATGCTAAAGATACTAGCACCATCTCTTACTAAACTCATGGTTAGACTACAAGCCTTATACAAGTAACTCTAACATGCTCAGCATAGCTCCCTTTACCACCGCTATACATTGGACCAGGTTAAAAAGGCAGGCAATAGTAAAAAACATGTTTATTAACCTTTTTTATTCCTTGTTTCAGATGGCTTCATCATTGCTTTCAATGAAGTCTAGTGAAGCCCAATCGGTGTCTTGAGCGGTATTTTAGTTAATTTATTTAGGGTATTACTTTCTTGATATTGGTACTATTCTCCTATTTGTAATATTTTTGTTTTCTTGATTCATAATGTTATCACAAAGTATTGCCAACTAAAACAATCTTATCATTTCTGCTCAAGATAAAACATCATTCAGTTTTTTGTGTACATTCAAGATAGTTGTCCAGTTATTCTTAATTTATTTTATAATTTATAAAGTTTAGTCTCCTTCATTCATTCACAAAGATAATAAAATGGCTTCAAGTGACCCTGAACTCAAAGATGGATTCAATCTGCCTGCTTGGATGAAAAGCAAACCAGCGAAGTGAGTACTATTATTATTTTATTCTATTATTCAACTGCCTCATTGCACCAGTTAGTGCACAACATACTGTGAGTGGTCTGTGCATGAGTATTCCACACTTAAAAAGTTCATAACATAAGCTCTGTTCTGTCACTCGCAAGGGAATATTGTCATAAGCATTACCCACAGAGATCCCTCTGTATCCACATAAGGTTCGGATTTGGACAGGGTCCGGTATCGGTAGTAGGTAACCAAATGATGGCGGATTGGATAGCAATCTGTAGCAAAAATTGTTATACATCTGAAATGCAAAATTCTTGAGAAATGCATATCGTGCATGTTGAAAAGATACTTGAGTAATAAAATGAACTAAAATAGAATGCATTGAACTACGTTCTTGGCAAGTAGAAAATTGTTTGTTTGAGTAATTAAAATTATGTTCTATTGCTTTGGAAATAGGGTATGTTTTTTGGAATACTTGTGTGGACACTTCAGTCACAATATTTATAAACATGATACTAGTGCTATCTCCAAGTTGGTGTTGAGCACTAGAGCACGAAATAAAAATTAGCATTTCTTAATTGTATTGTATACATACCCTACCCTATCCAAAAAGGAAGGTCAATGCCACTCTTCTATTTTTTTTTAACGTCGCGAGTCTTGAAAGGACCTGGATTATGTTCCTACGTTATTATGCCATTGTGTGTGCACTCCAACCATCGACGATATTAGCTTTAACAGGGCCTCTTCTTGCCGGGATTATGGCAAGACTCTTCTGTGGGTGCTGTTGGATGCTCCATGTTTGGTTGCTAACACAAACTGGCGAAATGGAGTTGCGAGTCAGTGTCAGCGTATTTCGTTAGACGAATAGACCTTACCCAACCTAAAGCACTATATTATATAATATGGTACAATGCAACGTTCTGCTGGTATTCATTATTGTAAATACAAAAAAAATAAATTGACGCTCCATCCCATTGGGTATTTAATATAGAATAAAATCTTTGTTGGTCTATTATAGATAAAACATAAGACTTCATTGGCATGGTTGTTGTGCCTGTGTGGATTTGAATAATTTATTATTATTACTGGCTTATCAGTTTCAAATTGCAGACAGTTCAATACTATGATTAGATAGAGTGCTGACGTCACCGCTAAACATAGTGGCTTTACATACTTAAAAATAGATGCAATAATTATAAAAATGTATACAATGTGATTGTATTGAATTTTATGATTTTTAGGTGGGTACCTAATTGTGGGACTACGTATCTTTTCATCCATGACATGTCACCTCGGCAAAACAGATAAATTATATTAGGTTGGCTGACAAAAGAAAGAGACCTATCATGTATAGATATATGTTTATAATTATAATTATGTGTGATGAAATATGAAAATATTATGTACAGAGGCCAGCACATCAAGCTACCCAAATCTGTCAAATTTCTTTGATAGATTTTCAACTTTTACTCAAAGTAATAAGGTTCATTTTCTATTGGGAAATTTTGACACTCATGAATAGATTGGCTGCTGTACATACCACCTTGTACCTACCCAGATTTGTGTACGAAACTATACATTGTCAAACTCCTTTTATTATTGGATTTAAATATTGTCATTGGAGACATATAATATAGATTACATCTACACATAACTTTAGTAGTTTATATTATGTACCCATAACTATGCAATTAACATGAGAATACTAATAATTTCCAGATCCAAAGTTTTTTTTTTTAAATTGATTATATACAAAGCATCTTCATGCCTCTACTACCATAGTGCTCAACTACCTAACCAGCACAAAACTTAAAAACTCCCATAGATCATCAGCTTTTTGCTTTTTACTATTTAAAAATAAGAAATTGGGGCGTATTTTGGTTTACCTATGCCCATTGGTATGTTTATTTGTGTCGTCGCGTCGTTCTTGTTCATTTGACTAATTGTTGCTGTTAGTGTTGGTCGTTTATTATTGCAAAACGACAATTACCTAAATGTTTAAAATTGAGCCTTCATATTACAATGATAACTACTTGTTACAATTAGACAGCACACACATGACGTTGTGCAATTAATAGATAATATCGTACAGGTACAAGACAGTAAGCGCGGATAATCTGGATGTACAATTTGTTTAAAAAGAGAATGAACAACTGAATTTAAAATATTTGATCTTAAATCCCATCAAGATAAAGACGACTGTTCATTCAGTTGTAAAATGTGTTGTTCCATAACGGCCTATTGTCCAAATAGCAAACTGATCACAAACAGACGGCAGATTTAATATCTCTTATTGATTGATGGGTTTGCTCTTTTATTTAATAAATTATATCATTGGCGGCAATAACATTAAGGGTTAAGTAGGTAATTTTTCAACATCGGAAATGTTCCACGGTCAATTCCACGAGCAGTTACAATGGATGCAAGGTTATAAACAGTTTAATATAACACGAGTAGATACGGGTACGGACATAATTATGAGCAAAGTCATTTAAATTAACTTTATATATTTTTTTCATTGTATTAATTATTCTGCTACGCGACCACAACATTTAATGACATGTATAATATGGATAATGTCTTATGATCATTTTTATCAGTAAATATCTCATTCAGCAATCTTGTTTTCACTTTTATATTGTTGGAAAGTAGCGTAAGTTTTCTTTTTAACTGGCAAAGAAACATTATTTTATTTAACGTTTATTTTTGTAAATTTCGCGGTTGGTACACGTACCTGATGATGATGACAGACAGATTATTTTATCCCCCAGGCCATGGGACCATGACAATTGAGGTTTGCATAATTTTATATTGTTTTAACAGCCAGTAAGTAACATTTATTCGGTATTTTTTCCCAGTCTTAGTCATTAACAATTTCATCATCAATCCATATATGGCCTAGTGCGGGTTGGCAGACTTCACACGCCGTTGAGAAAATCTCTAAGACATGCAGGTTTCCTCACGATGTTTTCCTTCACCGTTTAAGCGAGTGATAATTATTTGTTAATACGCACATGATTTCGAAAAGTCAGAGGTGCGTGCCTTGGGTTCGAACTCGAGACCTTCGACTTGGCATTCCAATGGTCATACCACTAGGCTATCACTGCTTTAACTGCATTAACAATTTAAGCTTCTTCAACTGATTTCAGCCAAAAAAGGTAACAAAACTATGTACAAATACATATAAAATGCAGCAGGTATACATATATGTATAAGCTGTTGTAGGTAGATATAATAGAAAAATTAAAACATGATGTTATAAAAATCGGGTTTATTACACCCAGCGTCATTGTTAGTGGTCCTAAGCGCGACTGCTACGGTAGGGGTACTAGGTACAGTCAACGAAAGATATTGGTATACAGGTAGCGAACGAAATCGTCATCTTTACACAGATTGTGATTTAAATAATTACCCGTCAAAGGGTTTGATGTGTAGCAGCTTACAATATACCTGCGTTTTGACACATATTGCATGATACATTATTAAACAATCTTTAACAAAACACAGATGTTAATTAGCTGCCTGTATACTTAACTCTTTTGTCGACCGTACTAGGGCTACCGAGCAGCGTTATTAGGTTTTTCTACGCAATTCTTAGTAGCAGCTCCGGAGTTTGGATTTCTGCCCGGTTAATGGCAATAGGCTCGCACCCTATTAAGTACATGAGACCTAAACATACCGGCGAACTGTGGGTGTACATGGTAAACTTCGTGCCTGACTCGTGGGGGAACACGGGCGTAATGGTATGTTTGTTATGCTACGTGACACTGGCCTACTGCAGTGTTTCAGTACCTATCTGTAGCACAGGGAGTAAGCAAAGCGACGTTTTATTTTTTCCTTCCTGTAAGTAGGTACTACTTACAGGAAGGAAAGAAATAAGCTGTTTACGCCTAAACCGCTGAACAGGTTTCGATAAAAGACGGCCATGAAATATTGGATAGGACTGCCGGGAACACGCTAGCTGTTGTCTCAAACAAAATTTATTTTAGTGATACTTAATAAATAAATAAATAAAAAGTACTTTAAATAGAATGCGGGTGAAACCGCAGGATGACTATTCTAGGTAGGTACTCTTGTTCACTTGTAATCTTTTTTACCCCACACGTGGTGTTATCGGTTTTAATAATACACTACATGCTTTGTTTTGGAGATGTAAGCACTTTTATAGCATTTTTTTTTCACTTATCTCCGTTCGCTAAATATTGTTTTGGTAATGATAACATTTGATAACTTATAATTTCATAAGTTTACAATGGTCTTCGGTATTATTGTTTTATTATTTTATTTCGTGTTGTGATTTACCCTTTCTTGGTGAGTCGTTGTACTTTTTGGCAAAAGCACAATTACGTCGAGGGTTCATTGACATTGTTAAATTAGCTTCGGATTTGTTGGTATGTATTTTAATATTTATTTATAAATTCTAGTACTGACAGTAAATGTGATATTGATAAGATAATGTTTAAATATTAATGCATAATTATTATCAGAATAATATGATTCTACGTAGGTACCTACTAAAAGTAAATAATTCAAAGTATTGTACCTACCTACAAGTTTTTCAATCATTGAATGATATTTATTGTTCTGTTTTGGTCGGATATTGGCTAGCGTTTCAGTAGTGTCGTGCCCACAGCTATTTTAATCTTAGTCTAACCATACTACGTAGGTACCAAATGTCAATACCTACCTACTCTATGTTACCTACTGGTTTCGTGGAAATCCACTTAGATAGACGTAGTGTTTTTAAGATTTATATGTATAATAGTAGGTAAGCTTAATTTTGATTACCTAGGTACCTACTTCTCCTTATTAGCAACTTGTGTTATAGCAGCAACTCGAGTGTTTTCTTTTAAATTTTTGTGGAAGAAGGAGTGCGCTAATTCGTTGCTTTCATTGGTTAGTTTTATCATGATGTCACGTCGTCGGTTGTTATTTATTACACTTGTTTACACAGTGACGTATTCACTATGTACTCTAATCTTGAACCGGAGTGCCTATCTCTAGGATGTATAAAAAGGAAAACTTGAATGTAAAATTTCAGTTATTTATCGAGCGTTTATAGTGCCATTTCTTGTATTTACTGTTTTTTTAAACGAATATTTTTACAGTAAAAACAACTTTGTGTTATTCTATTATACCGTTCTCACTCATCATATCGTGGGGCACGAAGTACCTAGTTAATATTTAAAAGCAAAATTAGAAAATGTACAAAAAGAGGAATATTATGGTGGCTCAGTTCAACATCTTATCGTGAGCATCTTCTTGTTGTACTTAATATGTTCCTTCAGATTGACTTATCATTATCATTTTTATTAATATTAATTAAAGAAGCCATGACCCTCCAGTGGGCCGAAATTTTTTTTTATATTGTGTCTGCTAATTGATCCTTGATAAGTTAATTAATTTACTTACCTACGTAAGTAACGTAATGTAATGAAATTAATGTAGATTGATTACATTCTATGTATCTACCTATCTATGATATTTCAATAAGGTAGGTACTAATGTAGGTAACTTCCTTTTATAGAAAGGTAAACATTTTGATCGTCGCTATTACAAATTCAGGCAGCCTGAGGGCAGAATTACGTACCTATCCAGGCCCAATGGGTGTACCTATTTGTATTCAGCTTAGGTAGATTATTCAGTTTTTAATCCAAGTTCGTATTTTTTGCAGGGAGTTCGAACCTTTCGCGGGATCACCACCTGCTCCAGAGGATTCTTTCTTCTACATCCGATACCCTAAAACTGACGCTTTATTTGGGAAGCCAAGATTCGACCAAGACGGACCAAAAGTGATCACTGACCAGTCCAACGACGTCAAAGCCGCCTCCTCAGCGTATAACATAGTCAAGGAGAAAGACTGGTCCAAGCACACGAAACCGTGTCAAGACGTACTCCACGGCATTGCACCAATCAACACATCTGGTAAGAACACTTTAATTTAAATAGATACCTATTTCTAAAGGTTATCGAATGACATTGACATTGGCTGGCACACACTGGTTACATTTTATAAAATAAAATCGAGTGTTTTTTATATGGTGGAATATTTATAATCGCTCGTGTAACGAGGTAAAAAAAAATAACGTGTTACCTATAATGTGAGTGTGTAGTGACGGTTGTGTTCTAATTCGCTAACGTGCCCAATGTGACATTGTTCCAACAATTTATACAATAAATTACCATTGTCTAAACAAATACTCCACCACGCATAATATGCAAGTACATTGGTAGTTCACCACTTTTCGACCTTATTCTTTAAATAATAAGGGTGAAAAGTGGTGAACCGGTAACGCTAACATTAGATTGCATGTACCTATGTAATTTATGACGCTATAAACATAAAGGGAACGGTTGCGTTATTGCATTTATGCAACATGTAGTTTTGATTGCATTTGTTTATTTTCAGTTAACTCTGCAACTTCTAAGCCAAAGCCAGCGGGGATTGACGACGGATTCAAAGGCGAGGGCGCGGCTTGCGGCACTTCAATTGTCAAGGTTAGTGACGTCACAAATACCTAGCTAAGTGAAAGTTACGTATCTAGGTACTAATATAATGTATGTAGTAATATTATATTTTCGAAGATAATATGCATACGTGACTACTTATACTTTAAATGGGGTGGCAATAGATAGGTATACAATGTTTATTTTGATGTTGGCAACTGGGAATTCCGAGTCTCATAAGCCTGTTATCTTATATTTATTGACTTTCATGATCAGCTACATCATGTTGTAGGTATCACATAATATTTATAAACCTATCCAATAGACTTACTGGAAATCGTAATCATGTTGTTTTATGAAGTTTATTGGTCCACCTTTGTGGTTGATAAGAGTAATCTGGTACAGAGGGGTCCGTGTAACTCTGCGTATCGCATGAGTAGTTGATAATAATTCGTTCCATTGCTTGAGCATGAGTATGTTTTTAATTAGGTCTTATCTGCAACCCACTTGTTTTTAGTCTCTTGACATTTTCGCAGTGGTTTCATCATTTTATAGGTGATTCTGATTAGTTTTATTAAAAACTATCATACATTCGTTTTATATCTACTATTTAAATAGATAATTAAACAAATTAAGTATTTCAGAAACGTCAAGTAATCAAAGTTCGAAGCACTTTTTATTTTGTTAACATAATATCGGTATTCTAGAAGCTCGACTACCTACTACATACATACATACTTATAGAAAGAGTCCAAACTCTTTTTCTTGGCAATTCGGTATCTACAATTCTTTTTTTGTAAAAATGACGTTATATGCAGCTCGCAGGCATTGCCATACCACGTATACTTAGCTACAGTATAAATATTATTAACTCTCTTGTCTACAATAACATTACATTTTGTGTCACACAGACTATTATCGTGTGAGGGAAATAATAACAGAAAATTATATTTACAGGTCGCACATCAAATTATATCATCAAAGTCATCTCGGGGCTTCACTGTAGCATTACCTGAGGAGGAACACGCCGTGGCTCCAGACATGCAACAGTACAATCTGATGCACCGGCGCGGCAGCAAGAGTCTGCCCGCTACCCCGGCGCACTCGCCCCCTGGCAGCCCCACCGCGCGCAGGAGACAAGGCAACCGGTATGATCATGAATATGTTATCTGTGATAGACTTGTTAGTGCTTTATTTATGATAAAATTTTATTTATCTTAAAAAAAGTAAAAACTACAAACTTTATTTATTTTAAAAAACTTGAATGTTGGAAAATGATTGATGGCGGCGACAAAATGTTGTCTCTTAAAGACCACCACTTGAAAGATTAGCTTGTTCCCCCGCCGCCCGGTTTTTATGGTTTAATTTTTCACGGAGATTCTGCGGCCACCGGCCTTTTTCGATTTTTAATAGTAGCTTGGTGCTAACTGCTAAATATGGTTCTAAGTATAAAGTTTGGTACTTGATACTTGGCACCAAAGTGACCAATATTATTGTTAGCATATTTGCTGCAACATAAGTAGATCTTGTTTACCTACTATGATGAGTCATATGAGCGATCTTACCTCTTGCCACTTGAGCTGTGGAATGACATTCAAGTATAATAATTACTATAAACAAACACCTGTGTATTCACTCATTGAACAATCTTTTGTTTGTAGGCGTCATGAAAATGACAACCGCGCGGTTGTGTCATTCTTTTTCATAAATACTCGAATGTTATTGATTACCAAAATAATGGTATGTAGTTATGTTTATGTTTAATTGTGCTCCTCAAAATTAAATATAACACATATATATTTTGTAACTACTTGTGACCTTCAAATAATTATAGATCTACTGTGAAGTTGTCAAAGGTGGTTCTGATGATTGGCGTTGGCGCCCATACACAATAAACTTCAGTAGCGTAAACAACTCACAATTAAAAATACGTGTGGGATTCACACAAGACTTGTCATTGATTCGTTCCTGATTCTGTTGGACATTCAATACATTTTCATTGGTTCTGAGACGTGTTCAATTGTTAACGCTAAGGAATGCCACTTGCCTAGAACGCCATTACTAATAAAAAAAAAATATAGCTAGACGCATGTTTTCGATTGCAAAGCAGACTAGATTTAGTTCAGACAAACACGCCGTGTTTATCACAACAAAAATATGTATACCTACTGGTTATGTTAATTTTACTGGTTATGTTAGTTTTGTTCTGTATGTCTAGATCGAACTTGCTGTTGAAAACATACTTGAGTGACAAATACCTATATTTTTACACAAATGGATAGCTAGTTTACCTAGTTCTTTTATTTATTTGTACTTGTACTGCCAAGTAGGTATTCGTTTTATGAACGTTAATAGGGTCATATTCTTTGATAATGTTCAAGGTGGTTTTATATTTTTATGTTTTAATTTGCATTTGGGGACACTGGTACAGGGACCGTGTATGTCGTGATAAGATTATACGAAATATTAGTTACGAAACACATACCCATTCATATCATCACGGCTGTATTCCTCGAAGGGTTACGCCGAGGTGTACTAATGTGTACAACTACACCCACATTTCGCCGGTAATAATAATAATAATAATGGCCATTAATCAGCAAGTTCGCCGCTTTAGAAAGGATATGTCTACATGTTGGATTGATTACAAGAAGGCTTATGACTCGGTACCTCATACATGGCTTATGAGGGTGATGGAGTTGTATAAAATAAATACAACACTACGCACCTTCCTAATGTCATGTATGCGGCAATGGAGTACAGTCCTTCACTATCCAGGATGTCGACAAATCCAAGGTAGCGATGAACTGATTAGGATTGAGCGAGGTATATTTCAGGGCGATAGTCTGAGCCCGCTATGGTTTTGCTTAGCCTTGAACCCTCTGAGCACATTATTAGAGGGTTCAGGGCTGGGTTATAGGTTGAGAAGAGGTGATCAGGCAATATCCCACCTCCTTTACATGGATGACCTAAAGCTGTTTGCCCATAACCATTCCCATTTGATGGAGCTACTAAAGTTAACTGTAGAATTTAGTGGATCCATTAAAATGGAGTTTGGTGTGGACAAATGTGCCATCATGCATGTGAAGCGAGGGGGGATTGTGGAGTCCCCGGGAACCCAGCTCTCGGACACCATACACCTTCGATCCCTTTCCTCAACTGAAACTTATAAGTACTTGGGTATGTCGGAGGCATTGGGAATTAGTGAGGCTGACATAAAACAATCGTTGCGGGAACGCTTCTTCTGCCGCCTGAGAAAAGTTTTCAACAGTCTTTTGTCAGGCGCGAACAAGGTGCGTGCCTTCAACGGTTGGGTTATGCCAGTCTTAATATATTCTTTCGGCATAGTCAAGTGGACGCAGACTGAGCTTGACGCCCTGGATAGGAGAGTCCGCACACTGCTGACGTCATATCGTATGCATCACCCACGCTCGTCAGTGATGAGGTTGTACATCCCGCGGAAATGTGGGGGTCGCGGCTTTTTGAATGCTAAGTCCCTCCACAACCGTGAGATATGCAGCCTCAGAGATTATTTTCTCCATGCTGACGTGGGGATGCATCAAAATGTCGTCGCAGTGGATAAAGGACTTACCCCGCTTACCTTAGCTAAAGAGAACTGGCGCAAACCTCAAGTACTAAGCACTAATGATCGCATGGTGGTATGGCAGAGTAAGGAACTCCACGGGCGCTTTTTGCGGGCCTTACATGGGCCTGATGTTGATCTGTTAGCGTCCGTGGCCTGGTTACGCTTCGGTGACCTCTTCGGGGAGACCGAAGGATTTGTTTGTGCAATTATGGATGAAGTTATGATGACGAATAACTATCGGAAGTATATCGTGAAGGACGGCACAGTTGACATTTGTCGGGCATGCCACTGTCCTGGTGAATCTATCCGTCACATTATCTCTGGTTGTTCTCGTCTAGCTAACACAGAGTACTTGCACCGACACAATCTAGTGGCCAGGATTATCCATCAACAACTTGCCCTGAAATACAGCCTTGTGGACTCAGAGGTAGCGTACTACAGGTATGTGCCCGACCCAGTTCTCGAAAATGGCCATGTCACCTTATACTGGGATCGATCTATTATCACTGACAGGACTATTATGGCCAATAAGCCTGATGTAGTGGTGATAGATCGATCAGAACGTCGCGCAATGATTATTGATATCACCATCCCGCATGACGAGAATCTCGTGAAAGCTGAGAAAGATAAACAAAGTAAATATCTTGATTTGGCGCGCGAGGTTGTCGGCATGTGGGATGTGGATTCAGCAGTCATTGTGCCGATAGTCGTTTCAGCCAATGGTCTAATAGCCAAGAGCCTCGACTTACATCTGAGGAGGCTTTCGTTAGACGGCTGGGTCAAGGGTCTGATGCAGAAGGCGGTACTCCTGGACACGGCGCGCATCGTCAGGAGGTTCCTCTCGCTGGGGCCCTGACCACCGGTAGCTTGGATACTGTTCCCGATACCGGTGGGCTACTATTTTTTATATTTTTAAATGTTTTACAATCTTTTTATACTATTTGTTAAATATTTAAAAATATCAATAATATGTATATATAAATGAATAAAGAGAATAATAATAAATAATAATAAATTGTTTATTTAGAAAAAAGGTGCAATACTTTTAACACAGTCTTACAATATTTAAAAATTATGGCTAATTACATTTATGTATGCCTGAACTAGGTTGAACCTGTGTTTCAGGCAAGGAAGTGCATAGAGAACATAAATTCTAAATTAACAACTTAAATACACTTAATTATAATTATCTATGTAGTATCTAATGTTTATGAACTAATATAATATATTATATTGAAAAATGCTAAGTACGTTATTTATTTGCATACTACGAGTAACTCTTCTGTTTGTTCGTAAGAGATGCTTTGTAAATATTGACTTAGACATTTTTTACAGCTAAAATAATTTAAGTTATAAATATTTAGTTCTTTATTTATCCTGTTGTACAAAAATGGGCCTAGGAATGTAAAGAATCTGGTTATAAAAGTATGTTTTGATGTTGAACTTGAAGTGCAAACTATATCGTTCCGTCTCTTTTTAGTCACGTCAGCATTATAAGTAAGCATGGTGTGTTGTTTTAATATTAAATGCACTATGAAAAGTTGACGAACAGTCAGCATGTTGCATGATTTGTATAGCAGATGAGTGGGAAAGAAAAACGGGTGAAAGTTGGCTACTTTTAGGATAGCTCTCTGAGCTTGTTCCAGAGGAAGTAAATTAGTTTTTAGTGCTCCGCCCCATGAAGTTATACAATAAGTAATGACAGATTGGCATAATGCCATATATACTTGTGTGATTAATTTTGAGTCTGCGATTGTCCGTAGTTTTTTAAATACATATATTAATTTACGCACTCTTTTAACCAGACTGTCTATATGTTGTCTAAAGGAGAGTGTGTCGTCAATTATAACCCCGAGATATTTTAAGTGACTGCTTTTGATAATAGTAGGACAATCACAAGTTATGTTGATTGAAAGATTTTCACATTGATGTGCATACAGATGCGGGTTAGTATTGTTAAGTTGTGGCTTGCGCATGGAGAAATGAATATATTTAGTTTTCTCAGCATAATAATAATAGTAAATCGTAATAGGGAAATGACGAGCCTAATGCCATTAACCCGTCACAAATCCATACTCCGAGCTGCTAATGAGAATTTCACAGAAGAACTCAATAACATTGCCTGACCTGGGAATAAAAAAAAATGATTTGGCCTGGATGTCGAACCTATGACTTTTAGACAGATAAAACGTAATCTAAATAATTTTATTTGTTGCAGTTTCTTCACATCGCCATACGAACCGATAGAGGACGGCAACACCCCTCGCTCCTGGTTGTCAATGGCTCTGCTTGGCCTTAAGAAAGACCTGGCCACGTCCACCTCCACTCTGGCTGAGGAAGAATCACTTGATATTTTGACGCATACGCATGGTATGTTTCAAATTTATTAAAATTACCATACTATGATTCTTAGTTTTATCAAAGAGAAAAAAGTACTTTTATAATCTAGTAATTACATTTATTATCTAGTAATATTAATGTAAGTACTTTTTGTCTTTTATGTTTGATGACACGTTTGGTGCAGCGGCTGAACGATTGGCTTCTGTGCCACAGAGGGTTCGATTCCCGCACGGATTTACCTAATATTTGTATAACCTAGGGGTAGTTGTTCCGTATTTGGGTGTTTGTAAACGCACCCATGATACAGGTCATATTTTAAAAGTAATCCACCCGTAGAATAAATTATGCCCTTGAAATTACTTACCTGTTTTATTTTTTTATTACAGGTCATCTTGCGGAATCAGTAGAAAGCCTTGGTCCGTCACCAAAGAGGAAGGAGCCGCTAGTAACGTCTCACGAACCGTCCGCTCAGCCAGCCAAGCCTGCAAAACCTCAAGCGTACCGCCCGAAACCTTCAGAACTGCGCGAAATGAACTTCTGGTCACCGACTTCCATGTGAACCTTCTCGCATGGGTTACGCTTTACGTACATTGACGACATTGATTGCGTAACTCTAAACTGATAGGAGTACATTATGCACGTTATGTTCATGTGTTTCTTTGACGCACAATAGCGTACGAGCCCCACTGGGCTTTGATAAGTTATGCAGAACAGTTCTCTGATAGCCGTATGTTTTTGTGACGTAAGTTTTATACTACAGGGATTTTTCATGTAGTTAAGAATGAGTAGTTTCACGATTACAATCGCCATGGAAGTGATGTAACATCGAGGCAGCAGCAAGTTCATATAGCCTATATTTCTTTAGGGAAGTAGATTGATAGCATAGCACTCTGTCTATACCTTTACTTTAAATTAACACAACAAACATCTTTGATTTTTCCTTTGTATTCCATTAATATTAGGCTTATGTGTGTATAAGTAAGCTCATAAGTAATGTTAGGACGACGAATTTACTTTTTGGTTTTATACTAAGAATAAAAATGTATCATAAAAACATTTAAGTAAGATTTCCAATTTGTAACCAATGTTCTTAGTTATTTTTCATAGGAATAATTAAGTAACGTAAAAAATAACTACATTGATAATGCCATCATTGATATTACATAAAAATACAGCGTACATTTCTAATCTTTAAATATGAATAATATTTATTAATACAATATAATGTAATTTTTTGGTGACTTATATAATTGTAGTTTCTATATGAATGGATTCGTTGAGTGCATGAAATATTCTACATTACTTTCTGATGTATGTATATGATGTATCTGTTTCTGATAGTATGTATTTATTCAAAGATAAAAGAGTGTTAAATTTTTTCATCGATTCGTATTTATATTTCGTGTAACTGAGGATGCATTACAGAAACACAATGAAAACATGTTTTGTAATAAAGATAAGGATAAATAGAACGAGCAAACACCATTATTACAACGCATAATATATGTGAGCAGAACTTTTAAGATTGTATTTAAATGTTACAATTAACAATATTCTTAAATCCATCATATGATAATAGTTTAAGCACATGATTTACCACGAAGATAATATTTAACTAATAAATATTGTTGATCTACATTCTAATCGCTGTTTTGATCATACTTCTTATTATACATAACTCCTTGTATGTTTATAAAGAGCACAGCTGACCCCCAATTATTAATGCACATTAATTATAACAATGCATTCATTAACCTTTTGACCGCTACGGACGTGTATAGACGTCAAATGAAAACTTTCTCACGACGCCAACGACGGCATGGCACGTCAAAAATACCACTTTTTTTAGTTCAAAATAAATACCTATAAATTTTTTTTGTTGATTTTTTACCTATTATTAGATACTAGAATTTGTCGCCACACGGATTTTCGTTATTGACGTGGCGGTCAAAAGATTAAAAATAAATCATGACTATGTAAAGGATTTCACATACGACTGTTTTTACCCACTGATCAATAATTATTATGATTACGTTCTACATCGCAAGTACAACGCTAGCAGTCAAACGAGTGTCTACCATATAGGTAGGTAATGCAAAAGCTCAATTATACAACAACTGTTGTGGTCAGGGGTTGGGTTTACAGGACTCTGAAAGTATCAATTGATTACAATTTGATTGATTGGCTTTCAGGGACTCGGGGCGTCTAGCCTTAGGCGAGGTTTGGTGCCTTTAACAAAAAACTTCCATTCTTTTCTTAAAATAAATAAATTACCTACTATAATAACATGGTTATATTCGAGGCTGCCGATAGTATATCTTAGAAGAATTCTTGTTTTTGTAACGTCATCAAGCGAACCACTTTTTATCATGTTTTAGCTTAGAGGAAAAGCCGGGCCTAACTCTTCAATTGCGTCACACCCCCGGCATCAATTCTTGGCGACGCCTGTATCACCACGCCTGTACCAGCTAACTCTGTTACTGTTTGTTTTACCACATCTAATCGCTGTCTGTATCGACACTGGGTTTCTCAAGGTCGAGCCGTAAAACAATAAGATCTTAAAACGTACAAAATTGTCTGAAATAAAACCTTTCGAATGCATAAGTTAATTATGTAGGTAATAATACCTCTGATTTTTGAACAGGTATTTAGGAGACTAATAGATGGAACTGTCGTCCACACAGTTCAATACTAAGGAAGATGCCGTCTTTACAGCAGTCATTTAAATAGTCTAGCTAAGTCTAGTCAAGCTGACGTACCTATCGAAATAAATAAGCACGTTTGGCGTAGTGGCTGAGCTATCGGCTTCCTTGCCATGTGTTGCAGGGTCGAACCCCGCATGGAAAAAGTATGACCTACAGGTAGTTGTACCTACCTACTACCTGACTTAATGGGTTTATGATGAGATGAACTATCTACTTATACTTACCATGCTTTTGCTGTGGGAATGTGAGTATTATTAACAAACCTCAGAATTTCAGTTTAGATTATTGGAAAAACCTTTGTTCAGTTTGCTTGCCAAAAATAGAATGCAGTAGGTAGGTACAAGATTTTCATCATTGTTTTCACTATCTACTTATACTATCTAACGCTTTTATTATTGTAACATCTTATCGATCAATCAATATTACTTGGCGATCATCAATCATGTCCTTCATAATGGATTTTATTAGGAGGTAGGTACATGTATACCATAGACTAATATATAATACTGATATTATATACTTCCAATCCAATAATTGTGGCACGGCAAGCCAAAAAATTGTTATTTCATTTTTACAAAATAAATCACTATACGAGTAATTACACAAGTTCCTTTTGCGTGATAAACCCTCGTGTACATTACCGCGACAATCGACCATGTTCGTTGCTATAAAAGCTTTATCAATTTTTTTAAGTTATGCCACCGTAATGTATGTTATTACAGTAGTGGTACCCTGTAGCATGCCGCAGCATTATTTGTTCCGTATAGTTCAATTAAATATCTACTACATCTATTAAATGAATATTACATAATGGTTAAGGTGTTTAAAATGTTTCAGTTTTATTTATAATTTCGGAGTACCTAATACTTATTATGTGCTTCAAGGGTTACCTTAAAGCAAAAATAGATAGATAATATTTTATTGGGGTTCATGGATCAAAAGTTACTAGGCGAGATCGACACAAGGTGAACAAGTTATATTGTTATAGGCGGCATTTACGTAAAGGCTACACGCGATCTAACGCACGCACCTTTCGTGAGTTGCCTTAGCAAGCTTTGCATTTATAGCTTCCTTGTTCGACTGTAATTCGTCGACGGGTCGTCGATTTTATATGTATGGTCACAACAAAATAACTTATGACACAAATGTTACTACGTTAGGTTACGAGCCAGGCTAGTTTTCTAACGTGTTATTTCTTTGTGGGACTTATTGGCAATTCTGGTTACCTACGTGTTATGTTATTATTAATTTTATGACATAGGAAATACTCAAGGAATAATAAAGGACCTAAGGACATGGTTGGATAACATTATGCCGGCAAGAATTGCCACCCTATAGGTGGGCAATGGTGCGCCACATATTTCAATATCGGTATAAAATTCAATATCGGTCATAAATAATGTAAGTACCTATTTAAATACAAATACAAAAAAAATATGTGTTTTTTTGTTCCAATACATAAAAAAATGTTTTGTTTTTGTATTTAAATAATAATAATACGTTATTTATGCCAATATTATAATCTACGTGATTTTGTTTGTATTATAATATCGGTAAATGTCTTTTAGTTTTAACATCTTTTTTATTTCTAAATTAATAGGTTTATACCTAAACGTACCTACTTGTCGGTTTTTCGCGAGTTTGGAAATGGCTATTGATCTAAAATAACCACCATAATTTATTAATTTGCAATCTATTTATATTCAAAACCAAAAATATAATAAACAACAGCCTTTTTAGCCCAGCCCAATGAAAACAAGTAATTAAATATTTTGAAGTATCTAAGTATGAAGAGCTGTGACTTATGACACTTACTTCAAAGGCATCATAAGTTCTAAAATATATTTAACTTCTCCCTCTTAAAGCTGTGTTTTCTCATATTTTTTTCGTCCGACTTTTTAATTAGTCTCGTTTCATTACTCAAATCGGATTTGCGTTCGCGCCTGTGGCTTTTAAGTGACATCTAATTTTGTCGTCTGAAAAAATTCTTTCCTTTATCACAACAGCCATTGCCATTTAGGTAATATGAATCACTTTTATTGGAACAAAGTATTATTTTTATTTATCATAATCACACTGGCCATTTCCGAACTACATCAGGGTCGCTTTCAGTCTAACTAAGTACTTAGATTCTTTCTACCTGAACAGGCATAGCAAAATACCTAATAAAAAAGAAGTGAAGTTCTACTTGTAGTTACCCAGTAAATATGTACAGTCATATAGATAAGTCATATATATGTCGGGCGTATAGATACGTAAGGTATCAATTTGGCTGTCAGGGTAGGGCCCAATTTCAGCTCCGGGCTACAACCAAAAGTGTTTGACGCTACAAGGAAATAAGACAGGTAGGTATACACATATTTTTTAATTGTGGAGTTGCATCCGTACTTTTATCTAATTACTACGTAGGTACCTATACATATAAGGTATATTTTAGCTTTTATAAAAATATAGCGACCAAATAAAGAATGAAGAAAATGATAATAATTTTATTTGTATTCATGACGTAGTTATTAGCGATATCAGTGATTGATGCATTGTTCTTAGATATCGGAAAATTATTACTATGCAGCATGATAATATTATTATAGTCACGGTCAAGATCATGTTCTTTATTGATTATCGATACCTATTATCTGCACATGACTGCTTAGGTAGGTATACGTTTGAGGACTTTGAGGTGACGCACACAATAGTCCGATATTGCAAGTCGCGAGTAGTCACTACGATCATTTATATTCAAATAATGTATATAGGTACCTAGATATTTAAGTTGAATCCATTCTCATAAAATACATGCTCCTATACGTACAGCCAAACTTGTAGATGGAACCTTATCTACCTCTCTGGGGTCTGGCGAGATGAAAATTAATTAAACAGTTATGGGGTTAATTTGAAACAGCTGGTTCAGATATTATAATGGATATTGGAACCATTTGTTCTTATTAGATAGTGAAGGGATAGTGATTTCTAAGTTGCAACTGAAGTGTCGGCACGACGTAGATTATCCAACCGTCTTTGTGTCAAATAACCGGGACCGGATGGAAGAGTTGGGTGCAATCACAGTTCACATTAAAAAATTACACGAATATTATATCAATATTACTTAGGTATTATTAGTGTCATGCTCCAACCGGAGGCAGCTGAGCGGGTTTGGGAGAGGCCCGCTCGGAGGCATAGGTCAGGCAATCAATTTTGCCGGTAGGAGTACGACAAAACCCCCTGTCATTCTTTTTCAGAGAGATGGAGGACAACCATGAAGATTTTCACACGAAAAAAGATATTATTATTGTCAGACAAATATAACCATAACCAAGTAAGTACCTATAATGCGTAGGCTCATTGCTTTTCGGTACCTACTTACTACTAATTTATAAATCAATCATGTTCGTTTTAAACTAAAATGTAGTATCGATTTCATATGAAATTTAGATCTAATCTTAAATTGATTCGGGATGATAGTCCGGGGCAACCGCGCGAGCAATCGAATTTCTCCCAAGTCTAGTCACGTTTTGCTTCGTAGGTCCTGCTGCTACATATGGCTATAGCACATAGAATGTAACTGTTATATCTGTAGGAGGAAATACGTCAGCATAGATTTTTTTTATCAGGCTGATATAATGCGATTATTAAAAAAATAATGCTTATCACTTATTCGGATGAGTTCGTCTGGTCTTATTCCGTTTTTGACTCAGAACATTTAATAAATGTACCGCTCCTAGCTTCGCACAGAACACATCAGTTTAACTGTCACTTGGCGCTATTTCTGACTCGAAACAATTCTAGGAATGAAATATTTTTAAAGCCATTTGCTAGAAAGCTAGTACTACACTGGAGCTACCTATTTTTTATGTATCTGTTGTGGGGCTATGTTGCTCTCGTATTACCTAAATAGGTTGGTACTCAACTACTCGCACAGAAATGGATTCATTTTTACAACCTGTACTTAAATGTCAGAAGTAACAAGTTTTATAGACTTGTTGTGTATGAAGTGCCTATGTCTACAGTACGGTGACATTAATGATGGCTAGTGAACCTAACATTGAGACGAGATTGTAGCGACGTTTCCAAAATCATAGTATGGAACTGCGAGACATTTTTTTCAAACCGTAGACAGAACAAACGAAAGTTGCAAAAAAGAAAGTTGTTAATTTATACTATGGTGATTTTCCGTTTGTTTTTAAAGACCGCTCTCACCATTGTACCTACAGGCCTTTTGTCGCGAGGACTTAAAAGTACCTACACCCAGACTCAAAATCAATATCTGTAGATCACAAATAATTTTCCTCAGGTTCGAATCGAACCCATGACACTCAGCGTAGCGGTAGTGGCGATGTGAACAACTTAACCGCTACGCTAAACGTGCAGTCAAATTACTTTATCGAATATGGAGAATATTATATTACTTAGTTAGCGGCACGTTTGTTGTAGTGGCTGAGCGATTGGCTTATGCACCACGGGTTTTGGGTTATACCTCGAACGAAAATATTGATATACATATAAGAGGTTCTTTTTATCCTTCAGTTCTGTTCTTTGAGTCCTTCTCAGTATAGAGATTTCGTTTGTAAATGCAACTACGATTCCAGTATAGACAAAAGTTTTTTTTAAGTATACGATGAAAACGAACGGAAAAGTAACAGTGCAAAAATAATAAAACAAAATTTAAGATGCTACAGTTGACGTTTAAAAATCTGAGATACATCTTATCAAGGGGCTTTAAAAACATTCTGCAAACTGTGGAATGTACCATCCACATTCACTGGTATGTTTTACACCTCTGCCCTTCAGGGAATATAGGCGTGATAGAAAGTATAAAAGTATTAAGTATATAACCAAAAAAGTTCATATTTTTATTTCTACAGACAGAGATGTCCATTTTTGTACCTGAGATAAGTTGTTGTAGCTCTAAAGCACATGTAAACAGATTTGAGAACCCCTGGCACCTGCCCGCTGATAATCTGCTTATATAAAGTGGTAGGTACAGATTGAGCTGTATTTTATAAATTTTAATATCTATCTTCTAATCGTTGGACCTTACCATTTTATGTAAGCATTAACTTACTAAATATAATTATAATATAGCTATAGGCCAAGGAAAATAATAATAATACCTACTCATGTTTAATGGAAACTTTACTAAAATCTTGGAAAAGTAGTTTAAATTAAGTACGTATATAGACAATACATAGAAGACTAAAAATATGTAATTATTCGGGCAAGTTAGTGGCATATATATATATATATTAAATAATACATTACTTAAAATAATTTTGAATGACGACTAGAGATATAATTATACGAAGAAATGTAATAACACGTACATGGATGTATTATAGAAAATGTTTGGGTAAAAGTAAATTAAACGACGCACGTCTGACGACACCTACTGTCATTATCGTTATTGAATAGCAAATAAGGGCTAGTACGCACAGCAAAAGGGGTGCGGCGACGCTACCAAACCGGTCAATATGGCCGGATTACTCGGCTTTGTTCTACTGATGAATAATTGTGTCCAGTATCCGACCGGGATTAAGCGCTTTCTACTGATTTAATTGACAATCCTACTATGATTGTTAGCTATTAATTGGACAAACTTAGGATTCCAGTGATCCGATCAAATCAAAATCACGGATAAGAGGCAAGGTTAACATTATGCGACGATTAACATTATGCGAAGATCTCATTATGTGTAATAAAGTACTTTAGTATTTGGTCAGCCTGCTTCAGCGCCAGATAGTTTAAAGCTTGCCGATTATTGACGACATGTGATTAGTGCCTGCCTCTAGCTAGATACCTAAGGCAGGAATAGTTAGTCTGGCTACTACGTTATATCCGGATAACATGGCGACGTCCTGGTTGAATTACCGGCTTTGTGTGACTGATGGCTCATTGTGCCGAGTTCTCGTAAACTGTTATTGGAAATCCCTTCATCCACGGAGTTAATACTTTTGTTAGGGTTCCTATTAAAAGTTTATTGAAATTATAAGGTAAATATAGGTTTATTGTTTTGTTTGTACCTAATTGAGTGTTATCTCTCTTAGAGGATTAGCTCAATTAAAATTGTAATAATGCGATTTTGATACACTTTTAGTTGAGTTGAATAAAACCTGGAACATTTATTGTTTTGGTTGCGGTATGAATACCTATTAACGATTCTAGTGATTGCCATGGGATTTAAACCATAATGTATGTACAGTCTAAAAAATAACTTTGTCTGGGTGTTTCTTATGTATTATAAAGTACCTATATATTTACAAAGGATAATATAATGCATAATATCCATTGTCTAATACCTACCTATCTATTATTGGTAGGTACTAGACAATGGATATTATTACAAGCTCTGGATCGTGCTGTCTGAAAATGTACCAATTATAAAAACAAATAATAACAATAAATAATATTTTATCTAATCTATCTAGTCTGACATAGATCTAATAGCGGCTGTGTTTTTTAATGTGATGGATGAGAAATTAAGGGTCGTATCGTAATGGACGAACCCTATAATAGGATATTGAAATTGCGTTGGCGTTTTTGTCAGGAAAAGGCAGTGTGTTGAATATTAGCGTAAAAATGTATTTTTAAATTTATTTTTATTTAAGGAATCTACGATCGCCTGCCGCTAGGTTTTTTTTACCCTAACCTATCCAATAGTAGCATATACAATCATAAATATCATAATATTGAAGCTAAGTTGATTGGAAATAAATAGAATTTAATACGGGCACCTAGGTTTTACTTTCAGCTATGAGATGTCTAATTATAACCGATTCAAAATTGAGGCGGTTGAAGTGATAATATCGTTAATTACCACCGCGACCCAGCCGGTTCAAAACATATCCCAGTTTGAATTGACCCTTGACATTTGACAAGGCAGTTACTAGGTACTTAACTATGTATATCCAACCTTTGGGTAGTCAATGTCCTTCTACAAAGGAATACCTGATTTAAGGTAGACGTTGAAAACTTTACAAGCTACGCTTGGAGTTTGGTTTTAATATTGAAGTTCAAAATTACGTGGACTATAAAACTTGAGATGTCACTATAATAGTCTGTGCAAGAGTCCTTTCATTTTGATATATATTCTGAAAAATCTCGTAAAGTTAATAATTATATAACGTTTAATAAATATTCTTTAACTATTTCTGGATTCTAATTAAGGTCTCGAGTACATGTTCAGATTTCAGAATGTGAAAACGTCAGTATTTCATTCAATCAAAGTTGATTCGAGCAACTGTGTCCAAACAGTTCACATAAAGGGTCTCATTAGGGTAGAGTTATAACAATGCTATTACGTAACCCGAGGCTTGTCACTGTGACCGCAGGATCCTAAAACGGATTCTTGGGCAATTCTCTGGTCCCACTTTGATTTGCTACCACAATTTATTGTGCTCGCACGCACCGCTCTGAACAAAAGGAAATCTCAATCTGAAGCAGCATTGTTAGCGTTTAATGGATTAATATAGGCACGTCGTGTTAATTAATAAAATGTATATGTACGTATATGAGTGTAGTTGGTACTCAATAACACACCTACGCTAGACATGGTTTCGTAAATGTTACAATCTGAAGCTTTTAAACTGAAGCTGTTTCAAAATAATGGTTTAACTGAATTTTGAAAGAAAAACTTTAATTTTATAGGTATATCGTCAACGATGTGTCTCTTGAGTTTGTAATGTTGTTTTATATATTAGATTTTTTAAATATATTTTAAATGTATGTAATTTCCGTTAAGAATATAAAAATTGACTTTTATTAAAGATATTTTAAGTGCCTCATTAGTGTACAGTAGTAGTGATCTAAGCGCGACTGCTGAGTAAGACGTCCTAGGTTCGATTCCCGGATCGATCAAAGTGAAATTGAGGATTTTTTATAATATTCTCAATAGCAGGCTCGGAGTTTGGATTCGTGCCCAGTTAATGTTCGTGCTCGTCTCCTATTACATGGGTCCTTAACATACCGGTGAACTGAGGGTGAACACGTAGATACAGCAGTACACAGCATCCTCAGCCTAATCCTTCAGGGAATACACTTATTGGAATTTTTTATAGAGCTATTTACGTAGGAAGTGTCCAAATAATAGAAAAAGAATAAACCTATTTGAAAACTTTAGTTTGTGGATACAAGAACAAAGAAAAATCCTTCAATTGAACGTTTTGATGAAAATAGAATATTTTAACAGGAGCATTTAGGCGTAGCCACCATTGGGTTGGCGTGGCCTCAAAGCGGACCCGCAACATTCCGTGAACAGCCTGCATTCCACATCCCAATTGTTTAATTTGGACTTAAGGGATTCATACTGTTTAGAGGGAATGAACTTAATGTAATATCATCATACCATCACGCCTGTGTCCATGAAGGGTTAGGCAGTCTATACATCCACAATTTTTTGGTTTGTTTTTAGATCCCATCGCAAGTACCAACTACTTGCTGCCAACTCCAAAACTTTGAACTGAAAACTATAGATGTAATAACACATTTATCGAACCTAAAACCGTATCAAGTGGCGGTTTTAAGTTTTAACCTACCCTAGTGGGATAAGGCGTTTGTTGGTATGCACATTATTCCTTGCACTCGCACGCAGAGGTCAATAGCTTAGATTCTGCGGCAATAAAACTGTTTTTCGCAAACCTATCCTAGGTGTATATGTATAGCTTCAGATATGGTAAACAGAGGTGGTAGAGATACTGTAAGTACTTGCAAGCATCATGTTTCCAATGCTTTTAAACCAATTGTCTCGGGAGAAGTGAGCGGTGTTGAGTGTTACGACTCACAACAAGACTAATGTTTATTTTTTCGTTAACTTGCTTGAGTTCAAATCGATAACGGTACTGAGTGTAAATAGCACATTAAAAACATATATCAGACACTTCTACATAGTGGGTGAAAGAAAAAAAGTTTTTTTTTTTAAATAAAAGAGTCACTAAATGACCAAAAATGCTGCGTTATTTGTTCCGTGTGGCAATTAAATCAATTTTTTTTGTTGCGAGGAGGAAACCTTCAAAAGGCTGTCGGCCTGCTGGGATTTTTACCACACTAAAACTCTCCCGGTGGCCACCTTTAGCACAATATTTGGGAGCTCCGGGAACTAACGCAGCAATTAAACCTGGGACCCGTACCAGTAGTGGATCAGTCAGATACTACGCCATTTGTGGTGCACTGCTGTCACTTTATATTCCTGTTTGTATCAAGGTAAGTATCTTCTATACAATTGTTAATAATGTCAGTAGTATTAAACTCAATGTGATATTGGTAAATCTACTCTATTACTTCCTTCAATTGAGTGTGAATAAATTGTACAGTTAACTCACTAAAAACGGCTTAGTTATACGCGCAGTTCAAATAAGAAGGTACCTTATCTAAACTTTACAATGTTAACTGTACATGTCAGTAAGCAATACCTGCTAAGTTTACCCTTAATAATATCGCCAGGAATTCTGCCTTGCCTCGTTTACGTACGCGCTTAACGACCCATACATAGTTGGCAAAGCATTGCGTATTTAAAGCAATTAAAACGAGGTGACGTCGAGATCGTTTAGACGTAGGTACAAAGTTGAATTAGGCTTGGTTCGCATGTCGCAACAGCGCTGATTTCCCCACGGCCCTGTCAATTCCTCTGCGCTAGAATACCTCTAGCTGCACTCCACTTGATTAAAAATTAATGTGTTTTCAGCCTGCAATAATATAATTTCAAATGTAGTATGTTATTTTTTTTAAATTATTTCGATGACTATGGTGCGATTCCATCGACGTAATTATCATTAAACGAATGAATGTGACAAGACGTCTGCGAGTGCGAGTGGATGGCGTATATACCATACGTCATCCACTCTTCGTCACATCACGGTTGAAAGCGACAAAACTGAGGATTAGGTCTTAATAAGATCCAGTTTTAATTACACCAGATAAAAAAGATGTAATGACGTATAAGTAAATTAAAAATGCTATTTTCAGTGTCTGTACAACGGCGTAGATTACAAATCTTTAAAATAAACAACGTTGCTTAAGAATTGCTTGTTGAAATAAATAGAGTTTACACTGTTATGAAAATCGGTTATAGCATTTAAGTACCACGAGCGGGGGTAACAGAGGTTAGATGGCACCATCCAGTTAATTTCGTTACGATGTAGATAGAGCACGTAGCCATTTTGCCTCCGGCCCGTTTCCTCTACACACCTTTTAATTTTTGTTTAAATATGTTCACTCACTAAATACAACAATTCTTTGGAACGACTAAAAAGTAAATTCAACATAAATAACTTTTATTTAAAAATGACAGATCCCTTTATTTTACTTTGGCTAAGTAAAAAAATACTATATGGACTATAGCCTAATCCCTCTCAATATGAGAGGAGACCCGTGCCCAGCAGTGGGTATATGGGTTGATGATGAAGTAAAAAAACTGCTTTTGATAGAAAAAATAATACTTCTTTTTGGTGTTATATTTTGTGTAAATGTGAACGCATTTAACTGATAACGGTACTCGTACAAATTAAATATTATTAAAATTTAGATGAAGAATTTTTTTAATACATCATACTATTCCATAGCTAATGGTAATATTGGGTAAGCTTAATGTATGCTCCGTCTTTTTTATTTTACCATAGCGTAAATACGAAAAAAGAAAAACACGAAATATAAAAGTTTCTGTTCGCGCTACTTCACGTTGCAGCGTTTTTCCGACGTTATTGACACTTCCCAACTGTCAGCTTCTCAGCTGTCAGCACTTTTCTGCAGATTTCACTAAGATTGATCAATCGAACTTTAATTTTCAATTAGACCCACCTAACTTCGAATAAACATTGTATTCTTTATTACGCTCTGACGATTGATTAATGGATCTTCTTCCTAGAACTATTTTCTTAGTTTTTTTGGTGAATGGAATGACATAGAGTACTCATTTTGTAGTTTTACTACTTCAAGGAACTAGTTACAGATTATACAATAGAACAGACATAAATCATTACATTTAGCTCGAACTATTGGCTACTACAGCATTCTGATTACCTATTTCTGAGAAAAAATGCTGATACTGGATGCTCTTGGATTCCGTTCGTGAGTACGTGATGATGTAATACGAATGTTGGTGTTGACTGTCCTGAAATAATTACACACTTTAGTAGCTCTTTATGATACCTACGGGAAAAGCTCAGGTGGTTAATTCTTAACCAGGGACTACTGTGTTTAAAACCTTTGTGTTTAATGTATAACAATATGAATTATGTGCGACATGTGTGTAGAACGCTACAAAACTTTTAATTAAGCCCTTATTAATTATTTTTTTATTTGTAATTAGATGACAAGCGGCAACCGTACGTACCCTATAGAGCCCAGCAGCACCAGTGTTACTTAAGTCACTTTGACAATGTAACATATGCTCAGTAATTTTAAATTATTTAAAATTAAAAATAATTCCAACACATTCATGTTAGCTCATTATTGCTTAGGGAATATAATAACACTTGGCAATGCCGTGCTACGAATGAACTGAACGAATCCATCCATCCATCCAGAGTTCTACCACCTCAATACAACCCTAACAAAACAGGAGTCTACACTTTTCTGTTTGATTTATCTAGGTCTATTGAATGAGACCCTAGTATCCAATAAATCAATCGTTCGGTAATCCAACTTGTGTTGCAGACGCTCTTCAAATTTCCTGTACACGTCCCCTTCGACGCCGCTAATCCATTCTGGTAGTAATTCAAAAACGTATTACCTAGATTCAATAGGGTATTGTATGGCCCCGAGTTTGGCTACGACGCTCCTGGGCACTATAACGACCGCGACCAAGGCATTATGGAGCTGTAATTAATTATCTAACTTCACAGCCCCCTAGCAAACCTCACATTGATCGTTTCAAGCCTTTGGACAATAGATTCCGAGCGAGTTGCCTTGTTAATGGACTAATGGTAGATTAGTTATTAAATTAATGACCGTCAAGTTTTCATATATAATACGTATGAATTAACTTAGGTATATTAGCAAAATGACAATTAATGGGAAGTACTTGTATAGGCTATATATGTACATTTAGTTAAAACATACCACAACACTGCAAATAGGCTAGGCTCTCTCACATTTCACCTATGGTTTTTAGTTCACAGGGAAGTCAGTAGTAACGTGCTTCGGAATTGAATCCAGGGCTTCACCCTCAGCTGCCGCGTGCAATAGTTAGACCCATGTTAGAAACTTTAGTCAAATCTAGTCTATAGGTATAGTAAGTTGTGTCAAATTAAAGGTTTGTGCTTACGGAGGATGAACATTTTCAGCAAGAGTAATAAGTTTTTGTAGACAAGTTTAAAATTAAAGACTGGAATGGATATAACAATAGTATTAAGTAAATAACAAAATGAAGGATTACTCCACTCACTACTTGTTCTGCAGTACATAACATGAGTACAAAAGTCGGCGAGTGCAAGTTACAAATTGTACAATATATCGAGTATTCACTCGAGTCGTAGGCAACGGGTAAGTTTGGAAAGGCACGTCAGCCGCGGTGAAGTACAACAAACCAATGAAAACAAGACTTGTTCGTTGGAAGATCGCCTCGCTGCTGAAGTTCTGAAAGCAGGAAACATTCAATGATTCCCGACCGCGGCCGACCCCCTCCGGCCTCCCCGCCTAAATATTCTGTCATTGAATCTTTACAAAGTCGAAACTTTGTCTGCGAAATCCGTCTTATGCGATGTGTATGAACTTTATAATTTTACACACAATTTTTATAATTTTATTCAAGGTTCTAAATATCAATTTGTACTAAGTATGGGAAGATATGGTATGAGAAATATTATACAATAAGTATGTATTTATTTTTATTGATAACTTATATTTATTACTTAATAAATACTAGACCTTATAAATATAAGTAAGGTTTTAATACCTACCTATCTATTATTGGTAGGTACTAGACAATGGATATTATTACAAGCTCTGGATCGTGCTGTCTGAAAATGTACCAATTATAAAAACAAATAATAACAATAAATAATATTTTATCTAATCTATCTAGTCTGACATAGATCTAATAGCGGCTGTGTTTTTTAATGTGATGGATGAGAAATTAAGGGTCGTATCGTAATGGACGAACCCTATAATAGGATATTGAAATTGCGTTGGCGTTTTTGTCAGGAAAAGGCAGTGTGTTGAATATTAGCGTAAAAATGTATTTTTAAATTTATTTTTATTTAAGGAATCTACGATCGCCTGCCGCTAGGTTTTTTTTACCCTAACCTATCCAATAGTAGCATATACAATCATAAATATCATAATATTGAAGCTAAGTTGATTGGAAATAAATAGAATTTAATACGGGCACCTAGGTTTTACTTTCAGCTATGAGATGTCTAATTATAACCGATTCAAAATTGAGGCGGTTGAAGTGATAATATCGTTAATTACCACCGCGACCCAGCCGGTTCAAAACATATCCCAGTTTGAATTGACCCTTGACATTTGACAAGGCAGTTACTAGGTACTTAACTATGTATATCCAACCTTTGGGTAGTCAATGTCCTTCTACAAAGGAATACCTGATTTAAGGTAGACGTTGAAAACTTTACAAGCTACGCTTGGAGTTTGGTTTTAATATTGAAGTTCAAAATTACGTGGACTATAAAACTTGAGATGTCACTATAATAGTCTGTGCAAGAGTCCTTTCATTTTGATATATATTCTGAAAAATCTCGTAAAGTTAATAATTATATAACGTTTAATAAATATTCTTTAACTATTTCTGGATTCTAATTAAGGTCTCGAGTACATGTTCAGATTTCAGAATGTGAAAACGTCAGTATTTCATTCAATCAAAGTTGATTCGAGCAACTGTGTCCAAACAGTTCACATAAAGGGTCTCATTAGGGTAGAGTTATAACAATGCTATTACGTAACCCGAGGCTTGTCACTGTGACCGCAGGATCCTAAAACGGATTCTTGGGCAATTCTCTGGTCCCACTTTGATTTGCTACCACAATTTATTGTGCTCGCACGCACCGCTCTGAACAAAAGGAAATCTCAATCTGAAGCAGCATTGTTAGCGTTTAATGGATTAATATAGGCACGTCGTGTTAATTAATAAAATGTATATGTACGTATATGAGTGTAGTTGGTACTCAATAACACACCTACGCTAGACATGGTTTCGTAAATGTTACAATCTGAAGCTTTTAAACTGAAGCTGTTTCAAAATAATGGTTTAACTGAATTTTGAAAGAAAAACTTTAATTTTATAGGTATATCGTCAACGATGTGTCTCTTGAGTTTGTAATGTTGTTTTATATATTAGATTTTTTAAATATATTTTAAATGTATGTAATTTCCGTTAAGAATATAAAAATTGACTTTTATTAAAGATATTTTAAGTGCCTCATTAGTGTACAGTAGTAGTGATCTAAGCGCGACTGCTGAGTAAGACGTCCTAGGTTCGATTCCCGGATCGATCAAAGTGAAATTGAGGATTTTTTATAATATTCTCAATAGCAGGCTCGGAGTTTGGATTCGTGCCCAGTTAATGTTCGTGCTCGTCTCCTATTACATGGGTCCTTAACATACCGGTGAACTGAGGGTGAACACGTAGATACAGCAGTACACAGCATCCTCAGCCTAATCCTTCAGGGAATACACTTATTGGAATACCACCTTTAGCACAATATTTGGGAGCTCCGGGAACTAACGCAGCAATTAAACCTGGGACCCGTACCAGTAGTGGATCAGTCAGATACTACGCCATTTGTGGTGCACTGCTGTCACTTTATATTCCTGTTTGTATCAAGGTAAGTATCTTCTATACAATTGTTAATAATGTCAGTAGTATTAAACTCAATGTGATATTGGTAAATCTACTCTATTACTTCCTTCAATTGAGTGTGAATAAATTGTACAGTTAACTCACTAAAAACGGCTTAGTTATACGCGCAGTTCAAATAAGAAGGTACCTTATCTAAACTTTACAATGTTAACTGTACATGTCAGTAAGCAATACCTGCTAAGTTTACCCTTAATAATATCGCCAGGAATTCTGCCTTGCCTCGTTTACGTACGCGCTTAACGACCCATACATAGTTGGCAAAGCATTGCGTATTTAAAGCAATTAAAACGAGGTGACGTCGAGATCGTTTAGACGTAGGTACAAAGTTGAATTAGGCTTGGTTCGCATGTCGCAACAGCGCTGATTTCCCCACGGCCCTGTCAATTCCTCTGCGCTAGAATACCTCTAGCTGCACTCCACTTGATTAAAAATTAATGTGTTTTCAGCCTGCAATAATATAATTTCAAATGTAGTATGTTATTTTTTTTAAATTATTTCGATGACTATGGTGCGATTCCATCGACGTAATTATCATTAAACGAATGAATGTGACAAGACGTCTGCGAGTGCGAGTGGATGGCGTATATACCATACGTCATCCACTCTTCGTCACATCACGGTTGAAAGCGACAAAACTGAGGATTAGGTCTTAATAAGATCCAGTTTTAATTACACCAGATAAAAAAGATGTAATGACGTATAAGTAAATTAAAAATGCTATTTTCAGTGTCTGTACAACGGCGTAGATTACAAATCTTTAAAATAAACAACGTTGCTTAAGAATTGCTTGTTGAAATAAATAGAGTTTACACTGTTATGAAAATCGGTTATAGCATTTAAGTACCACGAGCGGGGGTAACAGAGGTTAGATGGCACCATCCAGTTAATTTCGTTACGATGTAGATAGAGCACGTAGCCATTTTGCCTCCGGCCCGTTTCCTCTACACACCTTTTAATTTTTGTTTAAATATGTTCACTCACTAAATACAACAATTCTTTGGAACGACTAAAAAGTAAATTCAACATAAATAACTTTTATTTAAAAATGACAGATCCCTTTATTTTACTTTGGCTAAGTAAAAAAATACTATATGGACTATAGCCTAATCCCTCTCAATATGAGAGGAGACCCGTGCCCAGCAGTGGGTATATGGGTTGATGATGAAGTAAAAAAACTGCTTTTGATAGAAAAAATAATACTTCTTTTTGGTGTTATATTTTGTGTAAATGTGAACGCATTTAACTGATAACGGTACTCGTACAAATTAAATATTATTAAAATTTAGATGAAGAATTTTTTTAATACATCATACTATTCCATAGCTAATGGTAATATTGGGTAAGCTTAATGTATGCTCCGTCTTTTTTATTTTACCATAGCGTAAATACGAAAAAAGAAAAACACGAAATATAAAAGTTTCTGTTCGCGCTACTTCACGTTGCAGCGTTTTTCCGACGTTATTGACACTTCCCAACTGTCAGCTTCTCAGCTGTCAGCACTTTTCTGCAGATTTCACTAAGATTGATCAATCGAACTTTAATTTTCAATTAGACCCACCTAACTTCGAATAAACATTGTATTCTTTATTACGCTCTGACGATTGATTAATGGATCTTCTTCCTAGAACTATTTTCTTAGTTTTTTTGGTGAATGGAATGACATAGAGTACTCATTTTGTAGTTTTACTACTTCAAGGAACTAGTTACAGATTATACAATAGAACAGACATAAATCATTACATTTAGCTCGAACTATTGGCTACTACAGCATTCTGATTACCTATTTCTGAGAAAAAATGCTGATACTGGATGCTCTTGGATTCCGTTCGTGAGTACGTGATGATGTAATACGAATGTTGGTGTTGACTGTCCTGAAATAATTACACACTTTAGTAGCTCTTTATGATACCTACGGGAAAAGCTCAGGTGGTTAATTCTTAACCAGGGACTACTGTGTTTAAAACCTTTGTGTTTAATGTATAACAATATGAATTATGTGCGACATGTGTGTAGAACGCTACAAAACTTTTAATTAAGCCCTTATTAATTATTTTTTTATTTGTAATTAGATGACAAGCGGCAACCGTACGTACCCTATAGAGCCCAGCAGCACCAGTGTTACTTAAGTCACTTTGACAATGTAACATATGCTCAGTAATTTTAAATTATTTAAAATTAAAAATAATTCCAACACATTCATGTTAGCTCATTATTGCTTAGGGAATATAATAACACTTGGCAATGCCGTGCTACGAATGAACTGAACGAATCCATCCATCCATCCAGAGTTCTACCACCTCAATACAACCCTAACAAAACAGGAGTCTACACTTTTCTGTTTGATTTATCTAGGTCTATTGAATGAGACCCTAGTATCCAATAAATCAATCGTTCGGTAATCCAACTTGTGTTGCAGACGCTCTTCAAATTTCCTGTACACGTCCCCTTCGACGCCGCTAATCCATTCTGGTAGTAATTCAAAAACGTATTACCTAGATTCAATAGGGTATTGTATGGCCCCGAGTTTGGCTACGACGCTCCTGGGCACTATAACGACCGCGACCAAGGCATTATGGAGCTGTAATTAATTATCTAACTTCACAGCCCCCTAGCAAACCTCACATTGATCGTTTCAAGCCTTTGGACAATAGATTCCGAGCGAGTTGCCTTGTTAATGGACTAATGGTAGATTAGTTATTAAATTAATGACCGTCAAGTTTTCATATATAATACGTATGAATTAACTTAGGTATATTAGCAAAATGACAATTAATGGGAAGTACTTGTATAGGCTATATATGTACATTTAGTTAAAACATACCACAACACTGCAAATAGGCTAGGCTCTCTCACATTTCACCTATGGTTTTTAGTTCACAGGGAAGTCAGTAGTAACGTGCTTCGGAATTGAATCCAGGGCTTCACCCTCAGCTGCCGCGTGCAATAGTTAGACCCATGTTAGAAACTTTAGTCAAATCTAGTCTATAGGTATAGTAAGTTGTGTCAAATTAAAGGTTTGTGCTTACGGAGGATGAACATTTTCAGCAAGAGTAATAAGTTTTTGTAGACAAGTTTAAAATTAAAGACTGGAATGGATATAACAATAGTATTAAGTAAATAACAAAATGAAGGATTACTCCACTCACTACTTGTTCTGCAGTACATAACATGAGTACAAAAGTCGGCGAGTGCAAGTTACAAATTGTACAATATATCGAGTATTCACTCGAGTCGTAGGCAACGGGTAAGTTTGGAAAGGCACGTCAGCCGCGGTGAAGTACAACAAACCAATGAAAACAAGACTTGTTCGTTGGAAGATCGCCTCGCTGCTGAAGTTCTGAAAGCAGGAAACATTCAATGATTCCCGACCGCGGCCGACCCCCTCCGGCCTCCCCGCCTAAATATTCTGTCATTGAATCTTTACAAAGTCGAAACTTTGTCTGCGAAATCCGTCTTATGCGATGTGTATGAACTTTATAATTTTACACACAATTTTTATAATTTTATTCAAGGTTCTAAATATCAATTTGTACTAAGTATGGGAAGATATGGTATGAGAAATATTATACAATAAGTATGTATTTATTTTTATTGATAACTTATATTTATTACTTAATAAATACTAGACCTTATAAATATAAGTAAGGTTTTTAGATTATTATTCAATCACTCTATGAATTGGTTATTTCAATTTATTTGAGTAGCCATCTACTTCAAAATGTTCGGCAAATGGAAGTAGGGTCATTAAATAAATATCCCCATCTGGAAACTTCGTAAAAGTTCGTTCGGAGTTTTTCTCCTAAACAAAGAAAGCAAAAAGTCTCGCTTGCTCTCAAATATCATCATTTATTACGGACGGAAGTGAATAATGGCATAGATTTCCAAAAATCAGAAGTATTTTTAATTTAATGAATGTTGAAAATATGAAAAGAAACTAGTAAGTAATTCTATCATTTGCTTCGACTGCATGAAATAAAGTTGACTTCCATTCCAAACCCAGGTTAGCACAAAAATAAATACGTCTACCTTCCAGTTATGTCTTAAATTGAAGTGGTGCAGCCAATCTAAAAGTAGTGTTGCCAACTAATGGAGAAGCAATATTTCAATTGTCATATTCTGAGGGCAGACAGGTAAATTCCGGAAATAGGTTCTGCATTATACAAAAGGCTCTCCGAGCTTCAGTTCAGATATAGAGCTATGTGTCAAAATCAATTTTCACATTTACAGTTCGCTATTTTCGGTATAGTCTGGATTCTATCGTTATAGTTCGGGAGCCTGAACATTTGATGTGGCGCGTTTTGTTTGTAATACTTAGGTACTTTTATTTTCTATACTGATTGATTAGTGTAATAATGTATAGACAGTAACGTTATTTGCTACATTTTTATTTACTACTTTATTGACGTTAATTTTTAAAGTAAACGAATAGCTTATAGTACAAAATGCTAGAGTACATACTTATTTTGCAATTTATTATGTTAATCATTAAACACAAATAATAGAACTAACATTGGTTAACTAATATCTATATATTTCACGTAAGAACTTATTAAATCGAACTGATTAGCATTAATTAAATCTAATAAATTTTAAACGTTCTATTCTATTTGCTTCAAAATCCAATAAATCTGAACCTTATTTTCGTCATCAACGCATTTAATGTCCCACTGCTGGGCACGAGTACGGTCTTAAAATAAGAGGGATTGGCTACATTCTACCACGCTGTCCTAATGCTGATTAGCAGAGTTCACACAATGGTACTACTACACTATGTTCTTTTTATAGGTACTTCTGAACTTTATACTTGTGTACTATGTAGTCGTTCTCATATAATATGCAAGGCTCCGTGGTCCCAGCTCCCGCGCTAGTGTCGCGTCTATTTGAGGAGCAGACGGGCTATGTGTAAGTGTGCACAGCCCCGACCTGTCCAGTCGCGGCAGGCTAAATGCAGCGGCGACTGCAACGACACCGATTTGCACTTTGCCATCTGAATCTTTAATAGCCCAGGTTATTTCCACTCACAGTCGCTAATTAACTTAAATGTATCGCTTCAACCATTTAAAAATGCAGCCATTGTTATTCCGTGCTTTTAGACGGTATTGTAAAGTGATATTGCATGTTACGAAGTCAACGAATGCAAAATGTGTCATCGTTTTGATGTTACGTGTTCCAATATTCCGCTTTTGAACGCTTTTAGTCAAATGGTTTGCACGTGTATTTTTATCTTATTTTGATACAAGCTTATTGGGCTAATCTATGATAATAATATTTATGAAAAAGATAATAAGTAATGGAAGTAAAAAGCTTGATTCCATCTTTATAAAATATTCATTTTTATGAAAGGAATCTGTGAATCAATAAAATTAGACGGAGTAAGTACTACGGAGTAAAAATAAATGAAATCTTCGCTAACAAGAACTGACAGCTTTTTGTTTTACTTTACTTATAGGCCAATACGACCTCTCGAAATAGCCTCAAACTTGAAGATAGAGACGAAGTATTGCGATATCAGGACGATAGAATGAGACGCAGAAATCTTCCATTACAAACTGCAAAGCCTCCCCATTGATCACAGTAACGCGTAAAGCCTTCAAAAATCCAGCAATTTATTTACTACGTAATTCTCCACTTTAACTACAACATAGAATGGTTTTCTTTCAATATTATTTAATAAGGCAGTAGATATTTGAAACGCTTTTTCAAGTCATGTAAAGTACTTTTACAGTTTTAATACTAGAACAAGTTTACGTTTGGCCGCTAATAATGAGGCAACCTTTTCCAAAAGTTTGGAAGGAAATAATTTCAAGGGTTGAGCTCAGTTCCCGCGACAGTTTCATCAATCTTACCAGTCAAAGAAACAACTAATTTAAATTGGCCTTTCTCGTGCTCAGCTCGGGAGTAAAGGCAGGAAATTAACGGAGTAGCTCAAGTTCTTTATTATACTGGTTGGGTTGGTTTGTATCAATATAGCCTAGATATTTTAACTCCAGTTTGGAGAGCTGCTTTATGGGATTCGATTATTAGGTATTATGTAATTATGATTTTTTTTTATATATTCATTATGTATGCAGTATGTTAATTTACTTGTTAGGGAGCAATCCGTGTTATTCCGAATCATTCCAAAAGCGATGAGGTAACAACATTTACCTTTTTTATGAATAAAAGGAAAATGTTATCTCGTCGTACCTATTTAATAATATTTTTTTAACGCACACAGCTTGGCTGCAACACAACCCCTTATAGTTCAACATAAGCTTATATTTGTACCTCTTCACTTTTCCAAGCATTTAGTTTCGAAATTATGACGTAGACACATAGAGGACACAGAGTAGGAGATAATAAGCAGTTATAATAAGCTGGCGCAGCAGAAATGCTAACTGAATACTGCAATACTGTTCCAGGATAAAGATTAGACTGTGGCGCCGAGTGCCGACTAAAGCGGGACATTTGCGCCTTCCGGGCCGTTTTCCACTGACGTCGGATTGCTAAGAGGAAACTGAAACGACAAACAGATTTTTCCTCCCAAATTATGTGGTTTTAAAATTATTTCTTCTGGTACGAATATCTATTTATTTGAGACGGACTTTTATTGCTGTGACAGTCGGTTGGAAGCATTTTAAGCTGTTTTTTAGATTTCAATAAATAAATAGTATCTTATACCATAATGTACAAATCCTTAAAGATCCATTCAGAACATGTACGGCAAGTACTGGGGCATTTTAACAGTCACGGTTACAGACTAAGTCCGTGTCCAATAGAAGCATAGCTTTACCCTACTAATTATAATAAAAACAATATCATAAATATTTCGCTCTTCACAAAAAAGGTTCCTTATTTCTAGGTGCATAAGTATTTATTACCTAAAATCAGTGCAAACCTGTTTTGTGAGGTCTGGTGCCTGAGATAGGTTTGTAAAAACCTGTTTGTATGTACAGTACATGTGTACAGGTCACCAATTTTTAAAATCTAGTTATTCTGCATGTATAAAATAAGTATATTTTCCCGGTAATGATTTTTTTACACAAGTACTAAATAAAAGTATTTGTATGGCGATTAGCTAAGGTCAGGACGCCTTTTGATGCATACTATACAGGGTGTTACAAAAGTACCCGTAAAGCCGAAAGGAGGTTAAATGGGGCCTTATAACGAGTCCATTCACAATATTTAAGAACCGTAGTAACGCTGTATAACATACCCCAAAAAAGGAAAACAACAACATTTATGAATGAATAATAAAAAAACTATTAAAGTATACAATTATTAGGTAAAATAGGTACGTAGGCCTTTCTGTTAAATAATCTGTTTCCCTGACCTGATAGCTGACAAAATGTTTGGCTTTGATAATTAATTATATTTTACGGGGTATTTTGTAACACGTTGTATACATAATTGATATACAATTAAATATTAAGTATATCAATTCAACAATTGTATCTAAATAGACAGTGGACGACGACATTAAGTTGAAGGAAACTTGTTAGTTCTGCCTCGATGCAGAACCCCGGCAACTTCCTTGCCGTTTAAATTTCAAAGAAGTTGTTGAAACCGTCTAACGGTACATTTTAATACAACCGATATTTATTATGAACTTATTCAAATTGGAAAAAGTTGGTTATTTTTGAGTCGAACCTGTTAAATGATGTTACACATGTTTGTACAAGAATGAAGATAATTTTTTGAAATTGCTAATAAACAAAACAGTGGAACAACTTACCAATTTTGCAAAGTTACTTAGGTATGTAATTAGTTAAGAAAACGGCAACAAACATCTCGTTCCTTTACTCAAATATAATTCCAGAATCATGGCTGTTATGAAAAAGTGAGTTGCTTACTCTGCGTTATCCGGGCAGCCATCAAAATTTAATTTTGTAGAAAGCGCACTCCCTCTGTAATGTATGCGGAATGCGCGGCGCTCTAGTTGGACTCGTTTCGAAGCAGTAACAAGATCTAGGGGCATAAAATTGTCACTTTCGATGAATCATAATACAATTCGCGGACATCTGTACATCGACCTATAAATATCCATTATAAACTGACCGCGCATTGCTTCGCTTTTCGTGCACTGACAATCATATAGGTAAGTATTCCATTATGATTCATCAAAAATTTACATTTTAGGCCCCGTTAGGTTTCGTTACTGCTTTGAGACGAGTCTAACTAGAGCGCCGCGCATTCCGCATACATACGGTACGGTACGGGAGTACGAGAAATTGTATACTTTCTTATTTAGGATGCCAGGATTTCATGGAAATGAGCAACGGAGCTTTAATAAAATAATGTGTTTTCTCATCGACCGAGATCAATTCCCAGGCCGAGCAATATTTTTCTAAGGAATTCTCAGTAAGCTTAGAGTTTGGATTTGTATTCGGCTTTTTTTATTCCCCTAAGGTGGCAAACAAGCATATGGACCTGCTGATACGTTACCGTAGCCTATAGACGCTTGCAACTATAGGAGTATCACTTGCGTATTGCCGACCCTGTAAAACGAAAGAGGAATAGTCGGAATAAAACTACGTTTTACGGATTTTATCGCGTTATATTGATATTATTAATCCCGGTGTTTCGGACCCTTTAAAGCGTCCATGGTCACGGGAAGATTGGACGTTGTAAAGGGTCCGAAACCTCGGCATTAATAATATCAATATAACGCGATAAAATCCATAAAAAGTAGTTTTATTTCAATGGAATAATATTCCCGTAAATGTCAGAAATCAGGAGGAATAGTCGGTTTGACAGTAATAAAGGTGCCCACCACTGCCAATACAAGGTTTCCTCGCGGAACACTAATTATGGCAATAGGCTTAAAGAGGACCAAAACTTATCGGCGAACTGTGGAAGTAGACCTCTGCTGAGGAAGCTTATAAGATAACATCTTATCAAAACTTTTTTAAGTGTTATATACTCTATATTATCCTATATACTATTTCTGAGAAGCTTATTAAACTCAATTTATTACACGCGAAAATGTGCGCTGTAGTTACGTTCTTATTGAAAATGTTATTACTTTTTATGTAGGCGTTTATAGGTAGGCAGCATGACGGTTAAATAAACAACGTTTGATCACTTGTTTTTCTTTTACTTTTAGCGGTAACTAAACACCATCTTATTAATATTTAACAGTTATTTTTTTACCATTTAACTATAACTATATAACTACATGTACCTATCTTATATGAATTTTAATCCTCACCCCTATACTTAATTCATCACAATCATCATACATATTAACTAGTTGATTTTCTAATGCTATTAGTAAATGCAGTACAGGTACTAATTTAATTAATAGCATTAGACAAACAACGTTATTGTGTTAAGTATATTGTTGAAATGAATGCATTTTAGAGTTTACATTTATTTGTAAATGATAGATAGATTACTTTCCTTGGTATTTATCGTGAAACAGCGTAGCAAATTAGAAGTTTAATTGTAAATTACGACGGTGTTATAACATTATTTTGTCGAATGTTATGATATATGGAGGATAATCGTATCAGACAAATCTGTTAAGCAAGGAATGGTAAAACACATTATAGAAATATTATCGTTTTAAAAATCATGCCTAGTCAGCTATGTATTGACAACTACAACTATGATTATATTGATAATAACTTCTAAAGGCATACTAGAATAAGTATGAGCATAAACATATGAAATTAAGATAACAGTATAAACCATATAGTTGAATTTATTAAGCTTATAAGGAACAACAAAGCGAATCCGGTATGTTATTGCGGCCCGTTTCGATGCAAAATGCCGCTTGGTTGAAATATGCGACACCAAATGAAATCATAAATTCCGGTAAATACGAAGGCAAGGCGAGAGGTGCATCACAATGCTGTCCTGCCTTGTAATATGCGTGGAATATATTCTAGTTTTATTAAACCTGCTCGTATACGTATGCCTACACTTGAAAAAAAGATTAGAAGCAGTGAAAGAAAAGAATGAGTTTTTGGATCGGATACAAAAATGTAATAATAATAATATTGTCATCACTGTCATCCAAATTAAGAAGATTTGTTTATTACGGGTTTTTTCTGAATCTAGGGCAGGTAAAGTCCAGGGAAAAACCTTCTAATGTCTGAACGGAGGTAAAAAAAAATAAAGTCCGCAAAGAAATTAACGACTTTAAAAGTTTATATGGTCTTTATCTTAAAGTCGAGTGGGGTTGTTGTTGATGACCATGAACTTTTAGTTATTCTGTGTCCTGTAATTCTTATTCTTCTTTTAAGTGCATTAACAATAAGTTCAAGCAATTAGCAGGGTTACTAGCTGAAAGAATATTATCGTCACTCATGGACATTTCTGTAATGGAATGAATTTCAAGAATAATCTCAAATCTGTCCAGTAAAGGGACAATTTTGGTAAGAGTAAAGCTGTAGCAAAAAATACCTGGACTTGTAATTTGGCAAGTAGACACTTAAATATAGGGACTGTCAAAAATGCCAGCCAGTAGGAATCAAGGTATAGAGTTTACGCCACTGATGTAGGTACCCTATCTTCAACTGTTCTGAGGATGTGTGATGTTAATTATCACTTGTTTAAACGGTGAAGGAAAACATAGTGAGGAAACCTGCATACCTTAGAGATTTTCTCGACGGCGTGTGAAGTTAGCCAACCCGCATTAGGCCAGCGTGTTGGACTCATCCCTCTCATTCTGAGAGGAGACCCGTGTCCAGCAGTGGGACAGTATAATGGTTGATGATGATGTTTCGTTCTTAGTTCTTATTGTTTCTATTATTTTTGGCGCAAATGTATGAAATCAATATGAAAATAAATCAGTCATAAAAATATGACTAATTGAACACAGCTTTCATATGTTTGAGATTATAATGTTCAATATAGCTTGCGGTCAATACCCTCCTCTGAAGCTAACGGAGCGGAATGGATGTGGTCGTAGTGACGGACATAATTGTCCCTGTAGAGTAGTGATATGCGATGGCCAACCACAATGTAGTGGTTACTGCAGCGCGTCGCTCCCCGCGCCATAGCAAACTATATCTTGGAACTTTAATTGTGTTTCAATAACATTTTACCTTTAGTTATTACTTTATCTATTATATCGAAAAACGATGGAGATTTTGCCGATTCTTCTCCAGTCCGACTATTTGAAATATATAATGATATTGTAAAATATTGGTGTCTTTGACGTTGACTACAACATTTACAAACATAAAAAAAACTACCAAACAAAATGAACTTCCATTAACTTGGATGGCATATTTTGGTATTTCTAAAAGTTTTAGAATAAAAGTTATTCTTATCACCTTACCTTAACTTTTCGGATACTCTTTGTTTGAAACAGGCCATCGAGTTATTAATTAATAAGTATGCAATAATGATAATACCCCACTAATGCGGCCTCTATTAGAATATAATTGGTTTTTATTGATGTCATACGCTTAATATGTATTCTTTTGGAATTTCTGTTATGCAAAATCTCACGAACATTTATTAAATTTCTTCCTGAAATGAGCTGTAGCTTCCACCTAAAATTTTAATAAAATCACTTTTCACACGGCTGCTGTTGAATATTCGTAACCAGTATAATTATAACATTTTAGTCACTCAGTGTTATCTGAGTGAACTAATATGTGAGATACTCCGTATTACTATTCCAAAACAATAACAGCACAACTCGTCACTATTAGTGAGTTTAAGCAATTAACTGTGAAAATTTAACAAACTAGTGTAATATTTCAAAGTACTTTGACATCAAATAAGAAACGTCAAAACTACTTTGTTATCAAATAAGAAAGTAAGACTTTTTCAATAATATATTAATTATTTAAAACAGTTATTGATTTGAATGGTGAACATTTTACATGTAAACATTAACAGCTGATTCATTGCTGAGGACTAACCAATCAGATGATTGCACTATACGGTTTGAGCATTCATGCGATACAATTTTCGTTCAGAAACTAAAGTTTATATGAGAAGTTAGTCAATAAGGATTCCTATACACGGTTGATAATAAGTAATACCAAAGAAAAATAAGGATACCCATTCACAGTTCTGGATAAATAAGATATTTTATTTTCTATCAAAAATTTGATAATAAAATGGATATGGAAAATATAACGATTCGAAAGCGACAATTATCAAATTCACTGCATAATATTTCTGAGTCAAACTCGACGCTATTTGATGCCACGATGACGAGTCTACCAAACACCTCATTAAACGAAAGTCAGACTTTTATCGATCTCAAAGAGGCAATAAGAAAACTAACACTAGAGCTACAAAGTGCTCACCAAGAAATCGAAAATCTTAATACCGAAAACCTGCAATTAAAAGCAGACGTACAAAAATGCCAAAAAGTAATAGAAACTTACAAAAAAATTCAAATTCCCGAAATAAAGAGTCAAACACCTCAAACAATACATAAAACCAGAAAAAGGAAAACAGATCGAGTTTCTACACCGATAAAATTTAATATCCCTGTACTTAGTTTAGATACTCCAAAAGCCACTGAACAATTACAAAAAAAATGCTTACTAAATACTCTATCTGCAGAATCAGAGCTTTTATCACCAAGCCGTGCAGAACGGAACAATGATCCTAAACAGAATAAAACCATCATATTGTCAGACAAGAATACGCATATGGAAACTAGTAGGCAAGATCACAACTTGAAAAAGGTTATTGTACTAGCAGACCATCAAGGTTGGAAAATTCGGGAGTTGCTTCAGAAATTGATTGGCCCAGAATACAGTGTGACAAGCTTTTGGAAATCAGGAGCAAGAATGGAAGAGATACTTAAATCCCAAAAAGACGTTATTCCAAAGTTGACAATGAATGACTATGTAATTATTTTAGGCGGTACTAATGAATGTAATCCCCGTGAATTCCAATTTAGTATAGAGAACTGGTGTAAGACGATAAGAAATACCAATACTATTGTAACTGAAATACCATTTAACAGATATTTAAACAATGAAAAACTAAATTATGAACTTCGATTTATATGTAGTGCTTTTAAAAATGTGTCATACGTAAATATGAATTACAATCATAGTCTACCTCGTAAAATATATTTCGCTAAAAACTTAAGTCGATGCCTATTAAGACAAATTCTAAACATAGACAACAGGCGTAAATATTTTAACTACCAACAGCAATTACATGCTTTACAGGCTATAAAATATCATAAATATACTCAAACAGAAACTATGCAGGACTGCGATGTAGAAGACAAACCTCGGCCCACAACACCACAATTATCGGATGATTTTTTTCGTGTCTAAGTCAATTAATATCCTGCATCAAAATATAAACGGCCTGCTGAGTAAACTAGATCTTTTAAGTGTCAGTGTAGATACATTATTGGATAAACAGATAAGCGTAGACATACTTTGTATTACAGAGCACAACATGACACATCAAGACATATCGCTTATTAACATGCCATCCTTTAATCTCGCCTCATCATGTTCTAGAAAGAATAGACATGGAGGATCATGTATTTTGGTTCGTCATGGCTATCAATATAGAATAATAGATGATATTGCAAAGCATACTATCATGAATGTTATTGAGTGCAGTGCTATAGAACTTTTAGATCATAAATTAGTCATCATTTGTATATACAGACCTCCAAAATATAATTTAGAAGACATAGAAAAGTTTTTTGAGAATTTAAACAACATATTGTCTCAATTTTGTTATCGATCAAAAAAAGTTATTATGTGTGGGGATTTAAACATAGATATTCTCAGAAAGAGTAAAATTTCTACTGCTTTTAAATTCTTGCTAGCGGCATTCAATTTGAAATTAGCTGTCACATCACCTACTCGCCTGGTGAGCAAGACGTGTATTGATCACATGATCCATAATGTTAAAGGGTGCAAGTGTGACATAATAGACTTTGGCCTCTCTGATCATACAGCACAATTGTTAATTTGTCCAGTAAAACATAACTTCAAAATCAATTATTGGTACATTGAAAAACGAGACTATTGTTTAGAAAATATGGTAAGATTTAAAAGTTGTCTCACTTCTCTCACATTTAGTGACATTTACAACGATCAAAATCCTGAAAGTGCATTTGATAATTTTCATGAGCTTTTCAGTTTATTTTATAATTTATGTTTTCCAATAATGAGCATTAGAAAGACATTTCGAAGACGTCCAAAATGGATAAGCAAAGGATTAAAAAAATGTTCTAAACGAAAAAGATTTTTATTGTGGAAATATAGGAAGACAAAGAGTACAGAAGATAAGAATATATTTAAAATGTACTCCTCTCGACTGAACCGAATAATTAAGCAAACACAAAAATCTCAAAACAATTATTACATTAATACTGCTTTGAATAAGTCCAAAGCCACCTGGGACATAATTAATAAAAGTAACACAAATATTCCGAAAAATTATATAATGCAAATTAAAGTAGACGGTAAAATAATTACAAATCCTAATGACATAGCCCATAGATTTAATGATTTTTATACTGATCAAGTCAAACCTTTAACATATAATGATTATAGTAATAATAAATATAAATTGTCTTGTACACATAATAATTCAATATTTTTAAATCCGGTTACGCCTCTTGACATATTTAAAATAATATTATCTCTTAAAAATACTAATAGCACTGGATTTGATGGAATAACAACTAAAATATTAAAATATGTAAACAATGATATAAGTCCAGTACTTTGCCATATTTTTAATCTTTGTATCCAACAAGGTTGCTTTCCTAAAATACTTAAAAAAACTATTGTTAAACCACTTTTTAAAAAACTAGATAAAGATAATATGTCATGTTACAGACCAATTGCTCTAATACCGATATTCTCTAAAGTCCTAGAAAAAATAATTTACAACAGTTTATATGAATTCTTTGAAAAATACAATATTTTAATTGACGAACAAATGGGATTCAGAAAAAATAAGAACATTAATAAAGCAATTTATAATTTTTTAGAAACAGTAACAAAAAGTGTTGATAATAAAACACCTGTTTGTGCACTTTACATGGACTTGACTAAAGCATTCGACTATGTAGATCATGAAATACTGTTAAATAAACTTTATATATATGGTATTAGAGGCAATGCATTAGAGCTCATTACATCATATCTAAATCGCAGAGAACAAGCCACATCGATTACAAGTATATGTCCGAGGAAAAAACATGAAACTGTACATACTTCGAGTTATAGAGTACTGTCATATGGCGTGCCACAAGGTAGCGTCTTAGGGCCGTTATTATTTTTAATTTATATTAATGATTTTCCAAAAACAGTAAATTTCCCAATGATCCTTTTTGCCGACGACAGTACGGCTATATTCTGCAATAAAAATTACCCCTCCTTAGAGAGAGATATCAACTTTACTCTAATAGACATAGTTAACTGGCTAAGAGCTAATAATCTATTAATAAATTTAGAGAAAACAAATTATATGATATTTAGAAATAGAACTAAACCACCTGTAGATTTAAATATAACTTATTCTGGAATAAAAATTAAAGAAGTAGAAGTAACAAAATTTTTAGGTTTAAGTGTTGATTGTAATTTAAATTGGAAAGCACACGTGGAGACTGTCTGCATGCAACTAAATAAATTTTCATATATGCTCTACATGCTCACAAAAATTGTTTGTATATCCACCGTTGTGACAGCATACCATGCATATGTAGCATCTGCACTAAGGTATGGTGTAATTTTTTGGGGTAACTCGACTGACTGGACGTCAGTTTTTAAAGCTCAAAAAAAATGTATACGGGCAATATGTAGGCTTAAAACAACTGATAGCTGCCAACAGTACTTTAAGAAACTAAATATTCTTACGCTTCCAAGTTTGTATATTTACGAGATAGCGATCTTTGTTAGGAGTAATATTCAAATTTATGACACATTGAGAAGTACTAGATATAAACACAAAATTTGTAATATACCTAGCAGATCGTCATTAATGAATACAAGTGTATATTGCATGACTGCCAAAATATATAATAAATTACCCTGGTGTATTACAGATATTGAAAACTTGAATTTATTTAAGCATAAGCTAAAGGAATTTTTAATAGAAAAGGTTTACTATAGCGTGAAGCAATACTTGGAAGGAAATCCTTACGGACAATAATTTGTATGCACAAATTCATAATATTAAATAAATGTACCTTTTCTGACCCTCTTGACTATACTTAGACATTAATTTGTTTGATCTGACATGAATTACTAATTTTTCTCGGCATTAAATTTAGAATTATGACATTTTAAATAATTACTGTTTATTTTTAAATTGTTATTTTATTTTTAATGGACTGTAACGACGATGCACGATGTCTGTATTGTTAATGTAATAACTGATTAATTAATTCAGAATATTAGATCATTAGATACTTACTTATTTTTTTTTACTGTATAATTTGCATGCTCATATTACAGCAAAATATGGAGAACTTTAACTCTGTCAACATCTATTTATATACCTACCCATGTTTGCAAAGAAATAAATGATTTGATTTGATTTGATTTGATTTGATTATGAAGTCTGATATATAATACTGCCATCAATTACATAAACAGAACTAAAGCCTACCTCATTGGTTCAGCAGTTCGTATCGTGAAATAATTAGAAATTTCATCAAGATCAGTAACACAATCTTCATCGTTAATAGAATATGGATGGGACTCCATTCGATACACATACATTTGGAAAGAAGTACAGGCAGAATAATTCCAGTAAGTAGTCTATCGCATTAATATTATGCAAGAGGGCAACGTTCAACACGTCCGTAGCCGGGTCTGCGCTGCGCTACAAATGCGAATCTAATGCCACTATAAATCGTTCCCCCTCTCCTGCGCATATCCCCACCCTCGACCCACTCCCAAAGCTCCAATAAGTAGGAAAATGTAGCGTGAATTAGTATCGATTAGGAACCGAGCATTTCAATCTGAGCCAATTCGATGAACTACACTTTCCATGTGAATATATTTTTATCACCGGCGCTTACATCGTGTCAGGTGACGAAAATTAGGTCATTTTCAATTAGACCAGAGGTAAATGTTTCAGTAAGTTAAGTAAATACAATTTGTCACTTCAGAAAGTAAAAAATATATTTGTACTTGTAGAAATGTAATACAGTGCCTGAACCTTGTGAGTTACGTCAGGAACGCTGAATATTAAAACGCCTAAAACCCTAAAAGTACATGTTAATACGTTGCGTACGTTAAATACAATATTTATTTTGCTCAGTCGTAATAAAATGTGGTATATTGGAGGTAAAATAAATAAATTAGAAGAATCATAATTATCATCATCCTTCACGCCATTTCCCCACAATGTTGGTTAGTCGGCTTCCAGTCTAACCATTTGTTTAAACTGGAAGTCCACTCTAACCTCAGCCAACCACACTGTTGGCTGAATATCAGTATTTTAGACGAAGCAACGGCCATCCGATCTTCAGAACCCAATTTCTGGGAAATACTGATGAAAATATCCGATAAATGTATTAAATTTATTAATAAGAAGCTACTGGCTATTGAATTAGGTTAACAGGTCACTTATAATATCCATAATAGTTTAACTAAACTAAAATTTACTGATCGAGTTAGAAATTGAATTACGAAACCCTAGAATAAACGTTAGATGATTTCCAAGTAATCGTTAGATATTGATTTTACGGAATTAATTCTTATCAAACCATAACATCTGTGACTGTTTACCGATCCAAGAGCTTTAGTGTAAAGCCAAGTTGAATTAAATATTTCATTCAGAATAATATTTATGTCTGCCGATCTTTCTTAGTCAAAATATTAAGGGATCAGATTAATTATTTATGGAATTTTCTTCAGTACAATAGGTAGGTTATAGTTTATCATGATGGACTGAAAGTCTGTTTCTAACAAGCATTAATGCAATATTGTTCGTTATTCTTTAAACACAGCGGGAAGCAACCTGTTGTGAAGTTTTTAATTAAGTGTGGGTCGCGTTGCTTCGTGATTCTTTTTGTTTCTTCCCGCAGCTGAAATTACTATTTCTTACATGCATTTTATAGCAAAATGAGGCTATTTTTCATATCTTATTCTGTTTACCGTGCTGCTAAGAGAAATTTTCCTGGGGAACTTAAGCCGCAAGACAAAATAGAGTGGTCGAATCCTATTGCAACCGTTTGTGCCGCTGACGTTCGACAAAGTGAAGCTAGCTTAAAAAGGTCTCATATCATGTGAGTATTACTATGTCTTGGTAACTGCGATCGGCGATCTGATGGCGGACCACGGTCTGCAATGAAACATTAAAAATGTAGTTTTAGTAAAATAAATAACAATACTAGTATACCTTATTAGTATTCGCTATAAAAGTAGCTTGAAATTTTAAAACTGAACAGTTTCAAGGAGTAAGTGCATCTTGCATTAAGATGCACATAATAATTTAGCTACTTCCGTAAGCTTTTGATAAATGATATTATTTCCTTCAAGCTAGTAAATAAGGTGCAATAATGTTGACGGTTTGATAATACTAATATAATTAGATACGACAATATTTAAAAAAACTTTATGCATCTGAATTATTTTCTAGCGGTGAACTTAGTAGGTCTCATGCTCGTAGAGGGACGGCTGACGATACAAGACCTTTCCACACGCTCTGGGGAGAAAAGCGTGTTGTAAAAGTCAACAAAACCTAGCAAGCTTAGTAATAGGATCTAATGTTCTACTCCATTAGCTACCTCCCACATGTAAGACCAAGCAATTTTATTGTAATTTTATTGTTGCAGAACCAGAGTCCGAAAATGTAGCACGTTATTCAAGTAAATACTACTTGAATTACGTATTCCATTTTGGACCTTGTTAGTTCTTTCGATCAAGCCAGACAAGAGCCAAAGGCATTTAAGGTAGTGAAAAAAATGCGTACCGCCTTATTGGGACATTAGCTATGTAAGTGGCAGCGGGAGCCTGAAATCACTATCCACTGTCGCGCCTAGGTCAAGCGCTGCTCCACCCAAGCTGGGCACATTCCACCATATGTCGTAACATAGATAAATACAGCGTACTGTATCCTTAGCGCAGACACAGCTTTTTTACTGATGCGGACAACATCATTCTTATAAATTCTTATAAATATCTATTGGAATAGATGCTGATAACTTATTAGTGGAATGCTATAACATTTCCTTTAGGCGTATAAAACGGAACGAAGCAAAAACTAGGACAGTGTATAGATAATTACTATGAACCAACGTATGTGCCATTAGAACATAATCAATAAAATATCCACAGCCTTGTCTGTGATATTACGTACGTACGATATAGGTACATTACGTAGAATCCAAATATATTATTTACGAACTGTTAAGCTATAATAGTTTACCGATGCCACAAATGCCATGACCGACATTCGTAACTGTATCAAATGATTAGGTGATTATTCCAAGTATATTTTGTTGTTTACATCTACGAAATAGGTTGACCATTACAGAAATGCCTGTAAAGTGATACCTGTATCTATAAATTGTTTTCGTTTTCGTGCATGAGCTGTTGCTACGGCGTAGACCGTAGTCTCTACGTGTGCTTTCGTAGCACTCGTAGAGGCCACGGTCTACGGCGTAGCAACAAGTTTGCTTCGTCCTTAAAGTTTCTTTGTAGTATCGGACCTACGTAACTAAACATATTCCAATTACTAACAAATGTTATGCTTGGAGTAGTTTCCTGTACGAAAAGGAAATATAAATACACTCAGACGTCAAAAATACAAGCGTAACACAAGTTTTATGGGATTACTATTCCATTCTGCTCATTTTATTAATAATAAAGGTTAATTTAACGCAGCAATAAGACGTTTCCCATATTTTTTCACGTCGACAAGCCAGGGAAATATTAAATTTATAGCGTCCCCAGTCATTACGGCGATTTCATCAAAATTTAATTTACTTGAATGGGAACGTGAGGGAACTCATTTTGATACGTCTACGACGACAATAGCGAGTAATGTTCTAATTTCTTATGTCGAGATTACTTTACGGCCCAGCGGGGCATTGTTCATATTTGCGGAATTGTTATTTGTATATGCATTCATAACGAGTATGATACGGAGGTAGTATTGTATGAAACCTAATGTTATGTGTTATTAACCCCTCAATGCTTACACATGCTGAGAGTAAATACAATTTACGCCTCGTTCGGAAATGTCTATGTTTTTTTCAGAATGAAAATAAATATCTCACATCGCGTTTGACAACTCAATGTCTCATGTTTTGAACGTGCTATTTATACAGTATAACTTCTGTGACAGTTTGTGTCTCAGCATTTTAGGCTAATTGTGATAGCCAGTTCGAAGTTACGCCAGCCATTAGTTCAAAGCCATATCAATAATTGTCAATCATTTAAATTACATCGAAAAAATAAGGCACATTCATATACTAATTCAACGCAGTTTTTCACAGCCCCTGCCTGCTTTTTAAAGTAGGCTCTACAAACGTTCCTCGTTTCTTATTAAAGGCCTATAAAAAATTAAAGGGCGTGTTTCAATCGCAGCGGATACCAGAGGGCGAGCGCCACCGGAAGTGAGCCGGGGACCGCCATAACCGTAACTCACGTACCAGCATCCGACTGCGTTCAAAAGTGATGTTACATGTGCACCTATTTATGTAGCCCACTGCCCAAGCGCGATTGACGGCGATTAACTTGGAGCATATAGTGCGGATTAAACGTATTCAGGTCACAACTGAAAATTTATTGGCCAATTAAATTAATGTTTAGGTTATGTAACTCCTCAATTACATATTGAATACATGTTGTATTCAATATGTAGTTCCATTACAATGAAAGTAGGTATAAATACATATCTTCGCGAAGCCTACAGTGATAGCTACTTGTCACTCTTGAATACCGACGTTTCGTAACATAAGGGGTATATTTATGAAAATAACGCAAAGGTATTTTTTACAGGTATGTATAAACTTATGTACTAACAAACTGGATGTTTGTACGATTGCTGTATTTGCTGGACGATATTAAACGAGGATATTATGTGTGGTTCTATCTATCTAATTTTAAGTCAAGATTTAGTTGGTTGTAATCTAAAGTTATCTTTGTTTTTCTTAAATAATATTAGTTATAAATAAGCAATGAAGAACAATATTAGTGGCACAGTTTCCAGTCACGAATAGAGCCGCCCTTTTACTTCCCTTGGGGCTCGTAAGACGGGATTATGTCGCGGATAAGGGTAGAAACTTGCACCTGTGTAGGTATCAATAAAATTTTACCGGGCCTACCAATCTGTCCGCTTAATTATGACAAATATCCGATCCATGTAATTTGACCCTTCTAATTCTAAATAATTTTCATTGATATCGGGTATTGTCAATCATCTTTTTAACTTTAATGCCCTTGCTACATTTTGGATGAAGAAGAAAATGGTTTTAAATACATACATTACAAAAACTTGCCGCATTATATACACACAAAATAGATGCCTACCCCACAGATATTTAAACCAGTTTCATTCTTAAAAGTATTGATAAAAAAAACATTGGCAGAATAAGCCGACGGGGAAATTTCCGCGAGTTAAGACTTTTCTTCCGTTTCCTTGGCCGGGTAACGAACTGTGTGCGAATGTGATATTTATGGACTTTTTCGTTCTCACTTTTTCCGAGAACATTATTGCTTAGAGAGAAGTAAAACGGTACACAGCTACAATAAACGCTTTTACTGTTACGGCTCAGGGTCAAGTAATCCTTATAAATTATATACGCTCTGTTATTTTTTAATGGTCTTTATAGCTTTTGTTATTAGCTGTTGCCTTCGATCGTATAAAAAAATCAACATAAAAATAGAATGGAGGCCAATGTATTTCTCCTTACCGTAATAATGTATCATCATTAAGTACTTTCCAACTTATTAGAAACTAAAACTATTTTATTTTAAGCTAGTAAATTAACATTTAGTCTACATTTTATAAAGTGTAAACACATAACTAAATAGGTAATCGTAATCATTGTTTAAAAACTCGAAACTTAAATTAGCTAAGCTATTTTTGTTGTTATTTTAATTACCTCTAGATGTTGTTGACCTAAACTTGACTTGTAATTTGGAGTTCTTGTAAATGTTATACTGTATATGTTCATTATATAAGTTATCTGATATAATATTTAGTAAGAAGTAAGATGGTAAGACTTTCCGGTAAGCGGGGTAGTGTGCAGGCCAGTATTTACCCCGACAGTATGATAATTATATTTATGAGCAATTTTTGGTACTGGCTGTTAACATGTCTGTCACCATCAATAAGATGCGTGCGCATAAAGAATGGTTTTATAAATATCCAATTTTGTGCCGTCTCCCTCGCGTGGTACTGAACTCTTTACTATTAGAGAGAGATGGCACGAGATTGGTAGTAAATTCAAAACATTGTCACAACCATGAAACATTGGTCTTTCTATGGGATTAGGTACAGTAATATAATAAAAAAGTATTATAAACGTCAGGCCCTTATAACCAGCAGTCCCGAACCATGTGTTACGTCTTACGTAGGTACTCGTGTAAGTAAGAACATAATAACATTTACGCAAAGTTAGTTTTCTCGGAGACTTTGCTCGCGTGGTTAAATTGTGGGTGATAAATATATTGCAGAGTAGGTTTGCTCGGGTGCAGACTGATGACCTTTCTTCTCATAATTCAATGTCTTGAAAAGTGAGAAAGCTTTATATTTCTGTTAGTTTACAGTGGAATCATTTAATTTTTTTTTGTGTTTTTTTATTACCAATATGTCTTGAATAATAAACACGTAGTTCTTTTTCTAAAAGTAAAACCAAAACACAGTAAAACACAGTTGAACTATGTTGTGGTAGGCTTCCAGTCTAAATAGTTGCTGGTGAATATCAGTAGTCTACGCAAAACGAACCCCATCAAACCTGCTCATGGCGAAACCCAATTTCTGAGCAATACCGACATACTAAGGATTAATTGGTTGTCATGCTTTATATTATTTTGTCGGCACAATTTTAAAATCATAGAGTATTGTCTTATTTCTACGCGAAGACTAAAATTGCAAGACTCTTCCCAAAGTAAGCATACAAATACTTATACCATAATAACCTAATTATGATTGTTATCATATTATACGAATTATTATAACCTTTAATTGTTCTGTTTTAATATTTTGTAGGTACCTATAGGGCAGGTGAAGGCAAGTGTGGTTTTTTGTCGGTACGAGTCTGACATACCCTGCTACCTCCCCGGGTGGAGGAAAATCCATGATTTCCTATACGATAAAAAAGGTACCTAAGTAGGTACTTACACGAATGTGATCCCTGCTGTTTAATACTGTAATTGTTTTTCAAGGCGTTGATTAATAAACAACCTACACATTCTAAATAAAGCATTGTAGTGCTCAGAATTTGTTCTTTACTTACACAACGATGAAAACACGTTTATGTACTTAGCGAGCCCTACACCTACGTCTATTACAAGTTCTAAGTATAGTAATAAACATTTTCTGCAAGATAATATCGATATCAGATATTTTGAGTACAATTATTGCTATCAATAAAAACAGTTTATGGAAAACGGATTGATTTGAATACAGTTTCTTTTTATAGTATAAGCTGTCCAAAGCCGCAATCTAAACATATTATGATTGTGATCACCAATCAATAATAGCAACATTTTTCCTTTGTACTTTGTAAGCATGTAGGTAAAGAAACAACCTCAAGTCTCATTGTGATTGGCGTAGTTTCAAGTTCAACAAGAATTATAGATTCTTCTGCTAAAATACAATCTAGTAGTAATTAATCGAGATATAGTTTCTTTTTATTATGAAGTCTCGGGGTAAGAAATTAATTGAGCCAGAATTTAATTATGAAAAACATTTGAATTGTGTTGGATTTGTTAGCGATATTTAAAGTTTCAAGGAAGTCCGCTACTTTCATAATTTTTACTTAAATTTTTATGCCTCAAACACAGATCTCCTTTATAACACTCCTTAGTTCATAAACTAAGTAATATCGCTAGATAGTATCGCTTTCCTCCCAACATTTATACCTAACACAATCCAACACATCTGGCGGACGTAATCTTGTTATGAAGAAAAACTTTCTTAATAAGGGCGCTGTTTGGTTTGCTATTTCCCTTCATAGGTCTGTAGAGGAAACGATGAAATAATTACTTTGTATTCCCTTTCTTGCGTACCAATTGATTTTATTCTTGGAGCCTTAAGAAGAGTAGTGGTGGTTCTCTAATTTTTTATTTTTTTTCAGGATCACTTATTAGGGATATATAGTATAACAATATGTTGGCTGTTAAAAAGATGATTAAATAATGAGTTTGGTGTACTGTTTTTTTTATTTAATAGACTGCTAATTTGTTAGTGTCAATAGCATTATCCTGAGTGATCTCAGAGTAATTAATATTTATATGGCGATGCTATTTTTGGTTTGAGGTTTTGAGTGAAGCTTTATACAGAAATATCCAGTAAGAGAAATTTCCTAAATTAGGAATTCATCAATCGTAAGGATCTCCTAACCATTTATGAATTCCTAATTTAGGAAAGTTCTCTTAGGTATGGTAATTAAATAACTATAATGGTCTTCCAAGGATCTCCTTGGATATTAAAGTATATTAAAATTTATATCTAGTGTCATTATCCTCTTAATAAACATTGTAAAATAAAAATGCATGTTTTATCACATAATTTTCATTTTTAATTGAGTGTTAAAGTTCATAATTATATTTGTACATTGAGTAAAATAATTATATTGTACTCCAATCAAGCACATACTTTAAACATTATCGTCGTCGATAAGATAAGTATAGCAATATACAAGGATATAATTTAATACGCAGATCTTCAATAGTCCAAGAAATTGTTGTAGGTACAAAAAATATACACCATCACAGTGAAAAGATCTTGATAGCTATGGTTTTCCCACTTTTTAGTATAGTGAGGCGTGAAATGAAGAATATCTCGTTGAATTAAGCCAAATCCAAAAGATTTAGGATTCGGTTAGAGAGTAATGGTAGTAGGAGTTAACGCAGCATGTGATCGTGCGGTCCGTGATGGGGGTGGTGATGATGATGATGGTGCGGCGGCGGCGGCGGGGGATGTCCGTGTCCATAGTGAGGTGGTGGCGGCGGGTGGTGATGGTGCGGTGGTGGGGGTGGGTAGTGGTGCGGCGGCGGTGGATGGTGGTGCGGTGGCGGCGGGTGGTGGTGCGGCGGTGGCATGTGCACCATCACGCGCGAACGGTGATAGCAGTGCGGCGCGCACATGCCGGTCCCGCAGTGTGGACCGCACGGCAGTGCGTGTGGCGGCGGCATTCCTGGAAATAACGTTTTCTTTAAATTGGGTACTACTTTTTGATATGAAGAGATCTAAATCCACTTTCTAAGGTTTCAGGACCGTAATGACACCAGTAACCAATTATAGCAGTGTTGAGGAGCGCCGGGAGTTCCGCGGGGACGGCGGTTTATCAAATATTATAAAACGTCATAAACAAACAAACATAGGATAGAGTTGTATAAAAACACACAATGGAAATTTCTTACAAATAACTCCCGTATCCTCTAGGTAACTAGGTAACGGTAGAAATTTCCTGAACAATAAATTACTTCAATCAGAAATAAATTACAATTAGATTTTAGTAAAATTAATAACTGTCAGTGATTCTAATAAGTAGACTACTGAGCCGGGTATTATGTCTAGTGCCATCTCATGTTATAAAATAAGGCCGAATCATAGAGATTTACAAAGCATTTTGGTGTAAAAGTAAAGGTGTGGGCTACATCGTCGCTTCCATAAAAACAACCTAAGGCAACGCAACATCACAAGAAAATTAATTAAGAATAACAAAAAAAAAACCTTACCTTTAGACTGTAACTTTCTTTTGTTCACAAAGGAAATTATTATTTTGTTAAATTGCTTGTTTACTGGCTGTGAAATCAACAGTGAATGATAAGGGGACTATCGATGTACCTATTTATCGTCATTTTCATAAGCTGCGTAGGTCTTTATCTATCGGGGCCGATAGAGCGATAGCGACACGGGACGATGGTGATTAATACGAAACATAATTATTTTGAAATACGAGTATTCGTATTTCAAAAGAATTAGTCTTATTCTTGCGAGTGAGTCATCTATCCATTCAGTTATTGTGATTGGTCAATATTTCATTGTTTGTTCGCAAAAAATGTCAAGTGTTGGAATAGTTCCTTCAACATTATAATCTTATCACCCGCTTAAAACATTCCACTGTTGGCTACACCCCTCACCGATTGCACGTATACCTATGCTGTATATTTAATTAATTCCTTAAAACAGATTCAGCCATCGTTCTAAAAAACTTAGATGTTTGTTAAATTAAACAGACATTAAATACTTGACTGCCTCATTAGTCTAGTGGTCCTAAGCACGACTGCTACGCTAGAGGTCCTGGGTTCGATCCCCAGGTCGAGCAAAGTGTTATTGGGTTTTTCTATGAAATTCTCAGTAGCAGCTCGGAGTCTGGATTTTACATGGTTCACCTCTGCCTAACCCTGCGGGGAATAAAGGCGTGCTGGTATGTAAATACTTACACAGCAACAAGATGTATTCCGCGGTGTTACTGATGCTTACACGTCTTATAGGGAACGTGCTGTCACATCAGGTACAGGTTTTTAAGCGTAAAAGTTCTTTAGGTTCTTTAGATTTGAGGTTAGAACTTAACAGCAAAGTTCTCGAGAATTTACCATCACTACTCATGATCCTGACGTGCTGTAAACAATTTGGTATGTCATCTATTTGTGACTTGCGGTCTAAAGGTTACGCAATTAAGCTCACGTTGGTTTTAAGTCTTTACCGGGCAGGGATTCATATTAAAGAGGTAGATCAAATGGATCTAGCACTCAAGCAGCAGTTTTCACCTGCTAGGTGCCCCGAGTTTTTTTACGGTTAATAGCTAAAAGTAAATAAAACTTAGTTTGTATTTTGGAAGAGATTAGGAAAAATGTGATAAACGTGTGTAATAGCGGGACAAAGCTAGATATAAATAATTATAATCAACATTTTTTGCGCATTTTGCCGTAAGTATTTGAGTTACCGCTTATCGATGAAACAATACCACTTGGTGTTATCTTTGAAATCGATTGATATTTATATCAGTACAAAAGTTGATACAGAGCGCACAACTTGCTTATATAGAATAAAATAATAATATTCGGAGGTGAGTTTCTGTTCAGTTTTTTATAAAAATCACATCGTTTGTTCTGGATTTGAAGCGAACAGTCAATCATTGATACTAATGGGTAACATGAGTAAGTTTTATAATGCTGTACAAAAATAAAATACTGTGGTTTAGAACAATGTTTTTTTTATTACTTTGTCGGTTTGTTTGTCTTGTAGTAGGTATATTTTTAGTGACTCTAAGGTAAGGGTTATGTCTTATAGTGAATGGGCTTTCCTAATTTCCTTTTTTCCTTTTTTGCGCTTATTTTGATATACTGTGCTCATTCCACAAGTATTATTTGTAGGAGCTAGCCTATGGCCATACGACGGGTCGAATCAAGTATTTATGAATAACCTAAAAATAGTCACTATAATAGAATATTTTGCTGTGTTCTTAAGAAATAAATTTATATTTTTTGTAGTAATCTAGTAAAATGCATATAGTTTTTTAGGACCGGCCTATTTCATTAGTATTTTCAAAGTCAAAAATCTCCATCTAAAATTAAATTAGAACCATTCAGAGGTTCTGCATTAGCCTTTATTTTTTTACCTTGATGCTGTTGTTTGTGATAGTTTATATTATGTGTTGTAATTTTTATATTTCAGATATGCCGCCACCACCACCACACGGGCCTCCACCGCCGCATCATGGGCCTCCCCATCACGGGCCTCCGCATCATGGACCGCCGCATCATGGGCCTCCCCATCACGGGCCTCCACATCATGGACCGCCGCATCATGGTCCACCTCATCATGGGCCTCCTCATGGTGGACCGCCTGGACCGTATCACGGGCCACCTCATTACCGCTAACCCTTAACTACGTGATCGAAGCGTTTAGAATTTTAATAAAGTCAATATGAAGTATTATTTTTAATTACAAGTTAATCTTTCCTTCACAAGATCAGAATTTCAGAATTTCCTTCATCAAGACAGTTCAAGATCCCAGGAATAAAGATATACCTAAATGTATTTGGCACAGATAATTCATTAAACTGTTTTTACATTATATAAGTTTTGTATCTAATACGAAAATCTTTGACTTCCTAAATCGATTTTATGAAAGACACAGCTTTAAAAAGGAGTTTGCACTGATAGTAAATGAGTTGATGATGATACGAAATCTGTATAGGTACTTTAAGGTAACAAAATCAGAGCTAACTGGTCGGATGTCCATATTCATGTTTCAATAGGTAGTTCTATTCGACTATCAACAGTTCTATTTGTATAAAAATCAATAATAACATCCCATCATGCCTGTATTCCTCGAAGAGTTAGGCTCTACCAATGTACAACTAAAAGTGTAATAGGTCACACGTAACACGAATTTCCTATATTCCCATTAACCGGGCACAAATCCAAACTCCGAGCTGCTACTGAGAATTTCATAGACAAACCCAATAACGCCTGGGAAACAAACCCAGGACCTCCAGCGAGGCATCAATAATAAAGAGTTTTATTTTATTATTTATAAAGTAAATACGAAGTTTTTGGGTTAAAAGAAATATCATTTCATACATTAGTCAAGTAGATATTCGAGTGCTTACAGTTTGAATTTCATCCTAGGATAAGGGTCTAAGACATGTGTAGGTAGGTACATAAATAATGTATTTCATAAACTTGACGAGGCCACAAGAGCTTGAGGGAAACATGTATCTGCCAGGTTTGTTGAAGAAATGCGGTCTTTAATTGAATTCCGTGTTTATGCTTAGCGCTAGGAAAAGTTTTGTATGGCCATTATTATATGGGCTTTAATTAAACTTTTGGAGTGCGCCATTCCTGGTAATTCCGTCCGAGCTTGATGGCAGCCTCAAAGCATGAGTTCTTAAGGATTCTTAGAGCAAGGATTTTTGGTATTTTACAGGAGGGCCTCCGGTCCCTATTGCGTACCAACGAGTTCATCAAATGGAACCCATCTTAAGATCACTCCTTTCGTCTACTACCTACTAACGTGAACTATTACTAATCATGTAAAAAGACCTTTACTTATGTAATCTACTGTGCACTTTAAAAAATATGGTTTGATTAACTAATTAAAATTATTATATACAAACGAAAACGATTAAAAACAAATTTTAATCTTGGTTTCGGTTACTCTTTCAACCCTCTATTCATATTTTTTTCCCCCAAACTAAGCAGAGCTTGTACTGTGGGTACTAGACAATAATATAATACTTATATACTTTTTTTTATAAATAAATACTTATAAACATAAGAAACACCCGGACAATGACAAACAATTATGTTCATCACATAAATATTTGTGTCCTGTGGGAATCAAAACCATGATCTCATGATCGGCAGACATTAGAACCACTAGACCACAGACGTCAAATTTACTTCACTGTAATGGAAAGCCATGAGCCTAGAGTATAACCATAACAAACCACCACACCTGTATTCCTCGAAAGGTTAGGTATAGGTGTACTCATGAACACCCACAGTTCGCCGGTCTGTTTGGTTCCCATGTAATAGAGGGCCTATTACCATTAACCGGACAAAACACCAAACTCCGAGCTGTTACTTAGATTTCTATAGAAAAAATCAATGACTCTGCTCCTTGAATCAAACCCAGGACCTCTACAGCAGCAGTCACTCTTACGACCACTAGGTTAATGAGGCAGTATTATAAATAACGCCATAAATTGATAAGGTACGTAAATCATAAATAGTGAACGAAGTCTAAAAATAAATCTGATAAAATAACCAAGGAAAACTATTTAACCTTATTGAAAACGATAGGCTACTAAATAATAAATAATTTTACTTCGTCAGTGGGATGGCAATCCGCTGAAAGTTGTTTGGAGTTTTTCATAGCCCGTTTGTTTTGAAATTTCCTCAAAGCAGAAAATGCTATTTACTTATTGCGCCTCGTTTACTTACAAGGTATTTAGGTTTGTGTCGTCTGTTCTCAGTTTTGTATTTGGAAAATGGAATTTTCCTGTTGGGATATAGAAGGGGCGGAATTCCCAATCGATTTTCAAAAAGGATGTTTTGTAATAGCTATTTCGTTTTTGTTTACAGTTGTTCTTTTTGGGGTTTGTGCTTCATTTGTTTTGTTTTGTGGTTTCTACTATTTTCATTGAAATAGGATATTATACAAAGAGTTTTTACCTTTTCAAATTTTATTTTGAGGCATTGGTTCATTGTCAGACAGTGGTAACAGGGTTATATATATAAATGTTACAGCTAAAAGCCGAAGTGCGGTTAAACCTATTACCTCTACTATACCTCTATATCTATAAACCTAGCCGATCAGAAGACTTAAACTTAGATATTCAATCCTACTTATGTAACATATTATATACTCTCAACCCATTTACTGTCCCCCTGCTGGGCACGGGTCTCCTTTCAGAATAAGGGGGGTAAGGTTAAAGACCACCACGCTGACGTAATGCGGTCTGGCGGACTTCGAACAACTTTGAGATCCGCCTGAGTCTATCAGGCAGCCAGGTCTTCTTATGATGTTTTTCTTCACCACAGCGATAATAAAGTATTTTTCTTTAAAAAGTGCCTGCATAAATAGTTGATTCTATCTCTGGACCTATGACTTGGTAGTTAAATCGTCATATCACTAAGCTATCACTGCTGTTTTGGGTTCTTATTAATGATCAATAGAATGTGATCTCACTACTAGCCAAATATTTTAAATAGTACAACTACATGACTCATTTATAAGTTTTTATATCACTTAATTATGTCTGTCTATCCTTATGTTGGTCATAAACTAATTTATGATGCCGATTCACACCTATACCGACTAATAGCTGATACGGAATAAAGAATTAGTCACAATATTTGTATTGCTTATCGCTCGTCAAAGATAAACTTGATAAAACCTACTGATAGAGGATATATATAATCATCGATCGAACTCATTAGTACAGCACAAAACGATATTACCTGACGACAGAGTTATACCCTGTGTTAAACTTTATTCGCTATACAACAAGTGAGTATTTTTATTGTTTTGGGTATTTATTTTCACTTTGCCTTATAGCACATACATAAATATCATAGAATCATGTTACCTTGGTGACATACTTTATTAATCCATGATAAGTAAGTGTAAAACAATTCACATTTAAAGTGTACAAGGGCATAATAAATTAAACTGAACACACTGACATAGAAAATAGTGTAAAAGGAATAGGTATTTTGTAACAAATTTGTTTATTCACTATATTCACACATTTATTACTTTTTATTTTATTTTGCCTGCTTAGACTGCCTCATTAGTCTAGTGGTCCTAAGCGCGACTGCTACGCTAGAGGTCCTGGGTTCGATCCCCAGGTCGAGCAAAGTGTTATTGGGTTTTTCTATGAAATTCTCAGTAGCAGCTCGGAGTCTGGATTTGTGCCCGGTTAATGGCAATAGGCTCGCCCCCTATTACATGGGACCTAAAACATACCGGCGAAATGTGGGTGTACATTAGTACACCTCTGCCTAACCCTTCGGGGAATACAGGCGTGATGGTGTGTGTGTGTATTTAATTTTGCCTTGGCGTTCTTTTCGCTAAGGACTTAGCTTCGGTGCGTGTAAGCTAGATCACTTCCTACTTCGATACACATCGGTGACAGTTATTTGGCTCTCAAATCATTGCCCATTATTAAAATGTATGTTCATAAAATATCGCACCCCGACGACAACGAAATATAGAAGTTATTACCCGGAATCTTCTAACGAGAGACCCAATATTTTTACATCAATCTCTATTATGATTTTAAAGTAAGATAATAATCTATATGTGATTTTAAAGACTTTTCTACTACCTAGTGAATTTATTTTTGATAAATTTAATTTAATACTTCATTGGTCTATCGATCTCAATCGCAGCTGCTTAATGTGAGCTCCCGGTGATTTTTAAGTGAGCTCAAGTAGTGTTATTAGAATTTTCTATGAAATTCTCAGTAGCAGCTCGGAGTTTCGATTTGTGGCCGGTTAATAGCAATAGGCTAACCCTTATTATATTGGACTGAGGAGGCTGCATCAGTAAAACTTTGCCTAACCTTTAACAGGAAGCTTAACACTAACAGGCATCACAGTAAGGTAATCTAATATGGACACACCGACTTCACGACGAAACGAAATCATTATATCAATTTGTTTAAACTGAAGGCAGATTCCAGTAGGTAGATACGTGTAGCATGACTATGTTTATAGACAAGAGTATAGAACTATCTTAGTTTGTCGGTACTGTACTGGTAGGAAAATTTCTTTAGAGGTTGGCGGCTGTCGTAGCTTTTTAATGTTTATTACTTTTGCCTTTTATTTTGCGTCGTTAAAAAGACGAAACTAAATATGTTTTCATTCTTCCCTTAGGTATTTTTTTCTTTCTATCTGTACTTTATTGTATCGTGACGAATAATTCAATGTCTAAACAATTTTATAAGCTTCCCGCAATGTATGTCTCATACTGTCAGTCATGAACTCATGACGGAAATATTTCGTCTATTTGTGAGGTTTAGGATAAAAGGATTTAGGTTCAAAGGTTTTCCTCGGGGAAATGTATTGCCAATAGATAAACACAACAAATTGTAGAAACATTTATAGAAAACATTGATTTACCATCTTGAAATGGTTCTTGTAGGAGAATGATCTAATATCCTAATTTCTTTCCAGTAATGCCGCCACCACCTCCTCACCCAGACCAACCGCCGCACCAGCCTGGCCATCCCCCGGGTCCTGGGCCACACCCGCATCCACCACCACCTCATCACCCCCCGGGTCACCCACCACCACCTCACCATTAAAACAATCGATGTAATTACACCGTTCAGTGTATTAAAAGTAGTAAAAGTATAAGTATGGCAGTATTATTATGTATAATAAATGAAGCTGTAATAAAAAAAATGTATAAAGCCTTTTAAACGCACCTAGTGAAATTTAAATGTAAATAATAAGTTGAGTAATAACCTTTTACGCTGTATAAATGCCTAATGGTTTCAACGGCATTATCCGATAGATCCGATTGACCCGAACTAAGAGAACCAGGGTCAACCTAATGGGACAAGTACTTGACACCTGTCAATGGCCACTCAAGTCCTAACAAATTTGAATTGGATTGGTTATATAAATATATGTAATGTTATCAACAATGTTTTTATTTCATTAATAAAAAACCAAGTAGGTACATACACATTTCGTAAAGTAAATCTTAATTTGAAACTTTTACAGGCTTTTTTCTTCTAAGAGCTTTTCCTTATTTTTTGGCCAGTGCTCTTGGCTGGTACCGTGTTAGCCTAGGCATAAATTCGAGTCGAAAACGATCCCAATTTATTATTATTGATATTAGTTAAGTTTATTAGGTGCAGGAATTGAATCGTCAGATACCATAATCACTCTAAAGTGATTATGATTACGAAGACAAACTGAAGGACTAATCCTTCAGTTTGTCTTTTATGTTACGATAAGATACATAGATAGATAGATAGAGTATTCTTTATTGTACACCAAATGATACAGTGAAAAAATAAAAATAAACGTCACATGAGTACAATTGGCGGTCTTATCGCTAGACAACCATGGGATGGACCAGAGTCGTGTATGACAACGGGTAAGATATTATAATTATGACTTTTATAAAAGCATTAGGTATTATGCTTTATGCGTACATCTAACACTTAACTATTATGAACTGAAAATAATGAATAAATCATCAAATATTGAAAATATGGCGCCTTAAAATCGGTAGATCTGTTTACGCGCTACGATCCATAGACACAAAAATCTACTACCTGTTTTATTTATAATATTGTAAAAAATGTTGAAAAAATCTTACTCAATTCGGGTAGACTACAAAACGCGTATTGTACAGCTTTATCCCTTCACATGAAATATGTCTGTTTTTGTGGATATGCCTTGAAACGGACGCGAGACTATTTTACGGATCGTTGCTTTAGGCCGTTCCAAGTAACTTTTTCCTTTCTGTGGGATATTCATCCCTCTTCTTTTCGTGTATATTTTTATTAAGTCGCACACTCGCGCCGCGGTGAGAATGGCCATCGTATGTCCATTACAATGTACAGACGCCAGCACGTCAAGCTATCCAAAACTGTTTAATTTTCCCAATTGAATATGAACCTTATCACTTTGCATTAAAGTTGAATATCAATCAAAGAAATTTGACAGATTGTGGTAGCTTGATGTGCTGGCCTCTGTACGTCTATTCATATATGAGCTATTATTTTTGAGAGTTGCAGTATATTATCATCATCATCAACCCATATACCTACTGACCCACTGCTGGGCACGGGTCTCCTCTCAGATTGAGAGGGATTAGGCTATAGTCAGTATATACTTACTTAGTTTCGAATTTGGTATTTGATACTATATGTGACGCAAGATTTACTTGCTTAACTAATGCTTGTCTACAAGATTAGTTAACATAAATAATAAATAAATATTTTTGGGACATTTTTACACAGCACCATCTAGTCCCAAACGAAGCAGAGCTTGTACTATGGGTACTAGACAATGGATATAATAATTATATACTTTTTTTTGTACTACTTATAATACATAAGAAACACTCAGACAAACACAAATACTTATGTTTTACCCACACAAATATTTGTGTTCTGTAGGAATCGAACCCACGACCCCATGATCAGCAGTCCGGTACTCGAACCACTAGACCACAGACGTCGTCAATAATATTCATGTTATTTCTGAGTACCTACATAGTATACAGTTAATGAGTATTTTGTGTTAAAACAGCCGAGTCGATTTATTAAAACATCGCTTACACCAAGCTTAACCCTGATGGAATAATTAAATAAAATTTAATCCAATAGCTTCCTGAAACCCGCTCCGTGGAACTGACTGCGGTTAACTAATTATAGCCGATACTTGAAGGTGAAGGCAGTGTCGTTTTTTTACAAACCTTTATTAAACCATTAAGAGCTAGTTAGTTAATTAGGGAAGAAGTCGTGAGCCGGGAGAGTGAGGGAAATTAGGTGTACAGAAGAGACATCTGGCGGCGGAGATGCGATGCAATGACCGGAACCTTTGAACAACTCTATCTTTACTTTTCATTAGGGTGCCGTTGTGACAGCGATTTCTACTTTTTTATTTCATTGTCTTTTTGTCAAATTAAATGAATTAATTAAACGCTAGTCAGGTTTTTTCAAGCTTTGTAAGTTGGTTACGGTTGTGATTGGATCTTTTCTGTTTACAAAAAAAAAATCGTTGTACTTTAATTGTACCTATGTGCAAAATGCAGAAAATGTTGAGTTTGAGTAACAATTATTCTTACTCAATTAGTCTTCCATTCTTTTATATGATCATTACAACGATTTTCATGACGAGTGAATTATGAAATTTACAAATAAATAAATACACACATATTGATAGCCGATAATTCATAGTATGACGGTAAAACACTTTAACAAGGTACCAAGTACCAACACGTCGCTATCGGAGGCTTCCCGAGCTTATAGTTTTAATTAGAGCGGTAAATTTTAAGCGTTGATCGCATCGCCCCGCTTAAATCTTGGGAGCCACTTTAATTAAAATATATACGAAAGACGCCGCGATCGTCCACGTAACAGGTAATATTTTGTAGGCCCGATATTCGGTACCCAAATATAAAACAGGGAAAATTTATAGGATAACGAACAATTTTGTTTTATCGGATTCTTTATTATCACTACATAGTACTATGAAACAAAGTCGCTTCCTGATGTCTGTCCCTATGTATGCTTAGATCTTTAAAACTATGCAATGGATTTCTTATTTTTTTTAGTTGTTAATACGTAGTTATTAAGTCAGTTTATATTAAATATAATCTTTGTTTCTTGTTTATGTAGATAAATAACTACATAAACAACTAACAAAGGTTTTAAATACACTTATTTTCAGTAAAACAAAAATACTGTAAAAGCCTACTATGTAGTTAATTTGATTCAATTAAGCAGCGACAGCTGAAACGGAGCAGTAAAATTCGTATGTACCTAAGTAATTTAAAATTCCACGCAACGAGCATCAAGCGTATCCGTAAAGAAAAACTAGTTTAACAGTAAAATATTTACAGCGCTTCAATATTTAAAGTACCTACGCCGTAGAAAACACGCCAACTTCGCCGTATTTGTGTGGAGCAAACGAAAAACAAGTCCGTATTTAATAAACTTATAAAAGTGAACTTTTTAGGAAAATACAGAGAAGTCATCATCATGCCTGTATTCTCCGAAGGGTTAGGCAGAGGTGTTTGGTCCCATGTAATGGAGGGTGAGCCTATTACCATTAAACATTCCAAACTCCGAGCTGCAACTGAGAATTTCATAGCAAAACCCAATAACAATTTGATCGACTGGGACTAGAACCCAATACATCTAGCGTAGCAGTCACGCATAGGACCACTAGACAAACGAGGCAGTTACAGAGATACAGCGAAGTAAAAAGTTACATTTCAATATAACTACGGGAAATTCTTGATCCGAATCTAAAGACTTGTCAAATTACGCAGCCGATTGGTCGACGGCGCGGCGCGACGGGCGCGGCGTCAGTGGAGTTCTTAATTTAAATTCACTAGGCTAATTGGTCAGCCGAGTCGACTCTTATTAGCTTTTTGATGGATATTGTTTTGATTGAATGAGTTGCATGATTTTGTAATAAATTATCCTGGGGATTTATTCAATATTTAAAATGTTTTGATTTCTGACATTTACGCGAATATTATACATTGAAATAAAACTACTTTTTATGGATTTTATCGCGTATATTGGTATTATTAATCCCGACGTTTCGGACCCTTTACAGCATCCATGGTCACGGGTAGACTGAGGTGGTGGGCGTCTTGATGATATAATTACTGACAGCTACCCTAAATTTATTTATTGTTACATGATCAATGACATTTATTACTAATTATTAATTAAAACTAGATGGTGCCGGCATTTCCTAGCTGACGACCTCTGAGAAGAAACGCCGAAACAAACTCAGAGAATCATGGTATTGAAATTTGGATGTTTTTTAATTTCAATAGCCTCACGAATCAAGTCGATACCTACCCAGGATGATTCGTGAGGCTATTGAAATTAAAAAACATCCAAATTTCAATAGAGAAGATGGCTGGGTCTTACCACCTGCTTGGAATCCTGTTATAGATTCTATTAAACCAAAATCCAGGCCTACAACTGCAAGACCAAAGGATACTGTGAGCTCGTTCTGCGTGAATCGGATCGCCAATAATTAACAACTAAAACATGATCATTGAATATTGTTACTTTAAAAGAGACCATGATTCTCTGAGTTTGTTTCGGCGTTTCTTCTCAGAGGTCGTCAGCTAGGAAATGCCGGCTCCATCTAGTTTTAATTAATAATTAGTAATAAATGTCATTGATCATGTAACAATAAAAAAATGTAGGGTAGCTGTCAGTAATTATATCATCAAGACGCCCACCACCACCTCAGTCTACCCGTGACCATGGACGCTGTAAAGGGTCCGAAACGTCGGGATTAATAATATCAATATACGCGATAAAATCCGTAAAAAGTAGTTTTATTTCAATTTAAAATGTTTTTATATGTACCTATCAAACCAGTTCAACCTGTAAATGTGAGAACTCAGGGGTTTCCGTTTAAATAATACATAGATGAGAGACAAACAGTAACGTAAGTAATTTTTTTTTCCATATAATTTACAATAGGTAGTACATACTATGGGTTAAAAAGGGTTATTAAATGCAGATGTGTACCTACTGATGATTACGCACACACTCACAGTTTTAAGTCTCATATAAAGTCAATCTTATAATTTATAATAACATATGTAATTGATTTGCTATTTTTCCAAAAAAATACTTACATAATATACGACATTGGTATATTATGTAAGTATTTTTTCGGAAAAATTACACTTACGTTTTACAAAGAATTTGACCCATAACCTCTCGCCAACATTTTTGTTTTTTCCTTAATATGTACACGTCCACATACACATATCCCATTGTGTTTGAATAAACATTTCAATTGAGAGGGTTTTCATTCGCGGTGCTTATTCGACCGGACCCACACATTCAGTTCTTTTTCGCGCACCGCTGATTTCCGATGAATGAACTGCGGCTGAATATTAGAGTTCGCCTACAACGAATAGGTTACCAATGTAGACTTTTAATTATTATTGCTTTATTAATTAATGTATTGGAAGTTGAACTAAAATGTATTCGGACACGTCCTTGTCAATATGTGTATGAAAAAAGGCAGGAGATATTGTGACAAAAATGCCGTGTATTTTTAAAGAAAATCGAAAGCACGTTGTTTGTTTCTCAAATATCACCCTAAAGAAACAATAATTACAATTATTTTCTTAGCCTTGACATTGTGAATATACTATGCTATGCTATATCCGCGAGGAAAAGTTGATTTGGCAGTGGGGGGACTTTGACCCATATACTGCCACCCCAATTTCCTTTTACAGGGTCGGCAACACGCAACACCCTTGGTGTTACAAGCATCTATAGGCTACGGTAACCGCATGTCCATCAGGTGGGCCGTATGCTTGTATGTCACCTTAGTGGTTTAAAAAACACAATGCACTCAGATTAGAAAGACGAAGTATTCTGATACATGGAAGATTCTACTTATAAAAATAAATATCGCGTAATACAAAAATCACAAGTTAACTTTATTATTTTGTTTAAAATAATTTCCATTTTCAAAAACGATACTAGGTACACTCACAATGGTCTTTGAAATCGAAGACTTGTCTGCTTAACATAAATAAGGTTAACCGACAAGCCACCTGCTGTCAGAATGGTAACAGTCGCGTACAAAATAAAACTACTAAAACATTGTTATATCTGAAGTGCAAATTGCAATGGGACGGGTTTTCCCAAAAACGTCTATGATATTTCATCAAGTGATAAGTTTACCAGGTATTTCTATTTATATTCTAATAACGTCGGCGTAAAGGAAGGTAAAAGTTTAATCTATCTGTCATTCAAACGAGGTGGAGTGCGTACCTACTCGATTTTATCTTGACAAGCGGTACGCGTGGAACTTGAGCCGATTGTTTGACATTTAGACGTCGCTCGCTGAACACTGAAGATAGACACTTAAAACTTGATCATCAAATATTTATGCGTTCGAGCGACTGTTCCGTGAAAATTTAATGACCAATTGAGAATTTCTTCAAGGAAACTCGATTTAGCCAGTTAAATGACTCATACGTAGATATCTATTCCTATGTAGATTATTTTTAATTAAGTCAAAATAAATTTAATAAATATATAAAACAATCCATAATATTTGTCTTTCTTAGTTTACTTTATTACCTTTGGTCATAAAACCATACTGCGGATATAAAAGGCTTACAAAATGATTCAATATATTTCGCGTGCAATGAATTTGTTTTCCCAATGTAATGTCAGCCCTGGGTTTTCAATGCGGTCCCCCAGAGGCTGTACGTCTAAGTTAAGTTCAAGTTAGAGCTGGCTCTGTCGCGTTATGTGTCTCTGGTGACACATCCAAACAACGAATTTTTGGTCAACATATTTACCGCATCGCAACTAAACTATGCTTTTCAAAGAAATGAAATTGAATATTGTTCTTCAAACAAAAATGTATTTAAAAACAAAACGTTACTCTGACAAACACCGCACCTCGAAGAGATATTCAATTGAAATTGTAGAATGTCAAGCAGAAAATATTTCATGAAAAGAGACAAGAGCGACCTCGGGCCCGGCCGTATCACGTACCTTTCTCACTCGGAAATGCACAAAATAAAATACCAAACAAAGAATACGAAACTGGTCGGCAATCGTAAAGTAGCCGGTCGCCAACGTATATGCAAATGTGGTGAATTTAAAATTCAATTGATTTATTTCGAAACGGAAATATCTAGGAATAAACCTTTCCCATTAGTGAGCGTGCAAGCTACACTAAAGCTGTCAATTTGCTTTATAAATTAGTCGAGTTTGCGTTAAAATAATCGCAATTAAATATTCAAATTCGGTAGTGCAGAGACGTGTCGCTGCAGCGGCACTGTCAGGACTTGCATTCGGCTTGTCGGTGAAATGAACACGTCTGGGCCGCGGTATTCTAGGAATAGCGTCGAACGGGACAGGTCAAACGGAAATAAAGCAAGCTGCACTCAGCGAAGTTTGGACATGTCTGATAGCTTTACTGGCGGCTCGTGAATAAAATACATACTATTTCTGTCTAGTTCTTCATTCTGTATCTTTGCTTATTGGCTATGGTAATTTGTGTTTCATAATTTTTATACATACTAGTGTAGGTACGTTTGGTGACATTACTCGCACAGAGTAATCTTAAGTTACCTATCTAGTTAACTTGCGTAAAATATTCTTATAACTACGTTTTACCTGTGTAACGTTGCGCTTCAGTGTTACAAACTTTCTAGTTTATTAGCATGCAAGAGAACGAATGGCGCCCAACGTGGGGCCAAATGCGTCCGCCAAAATTGCGTTCTCGTAGCATGTATTATCTCTGGCACCACATGTAGTCAGGACTTGAATACCATCATAGTCTACACCGGCATCATAGGGCCAATTTTGATAACAACGACACTAAAATAAAATCCTTCTGACACTTTCTAAGTTTGTTCTATCTATTTTCAAGATTAACTCACATCATATTTATTTTTTGTTTCCTTATTCAAATTTATGATTGTGTTATGTTGACTTACAAATATACAAACATAATAATTTGGAGAAACAAAAGTAAGTATGGCAGTTCGTAACCTCACATCATGTGGTGGCATGTCATCTGATAACAATTGCAAAACCAATATAAATTTCTTGGCGAGGCGCCTGGGTTATAAGAAAATGTATTATGAAAGCGAGCGGTTTTATTGTGTGGCAGTAAAACGAAAGAATTTGCATCGGGAATCGAACCAGACACTTGCAAATCGACGATCGTAAAACGATCCCGCATCGGTCACCGGCTTCATGAATAAAACCTTATTTGGTTTGTACCGACTGCTAAAAAAAAACAAAAATATTCTGACTTCACACAGATTGTAGTTACATAATTTTATTGGTATGTGGAATAAATTGATTTTTTTACAGCGAAGCGAAGAATATCGGTGAAAAATCGTACAAGTAAAATGTATATAGCGTGTAGATCATACATATGTGGTCGCATGTGTGTGTGAGCACTGCAGAAGTCACGTTCAGGCAATATTTGCTGTATAAAATTCAGCAACTGAGTCGGCACTGTGTGTGTAATGTATACCTACTCATCACATGTGCTGCTACAGGATTTTTTATATCCGCATAAAATAGGAATTCTTGCTAAATAATTCCACCGTCGAAGGTATACGTGTGTTTCTGGGTAAGACGATACCAGTATTTTTTTTTGTAAAAAGGGTTTCTGAAGCTCTTTACCAATTAGTATGAGTATTTGTCTAGCTCTACTACATATTACAATATTAACTTAATTTGGACTAGACTGCGATATTAAAGAGACGAAGTATTGGGTATCTCCGTAAATTATTCTAAACAAAGTACAAGATAAACTGTTTCGTAAAATATAATTATTAAGTTTTTATTTCAAATAGTAAGAGATCATTTGTATTTGACTCGTAATACAATTAACACTACCATCAAATTGTCTGTTATTTAAACTGAGCATACCGAGAGCGACGCGTGCGTGCCGCTAACACGAGATTCGGAAAGTTATTATGAACTCAACACATTGCCGGCTAATTCAGAACACACGTTGTTACAATATTTTGAACAGGAATGTTGGACGCGAGTTTTAATAATGCCTCATCTCCATTCCGATAAAACGTGTCAATTTTATTATCTACAAAGAACCGTTACCCTTCAAACGATCATAACAATTGTTTTTCTATATTAGGTACTTACTATACTTTGAAAGTATGAGAACGTTACTCACACTGAAGTGTTTTATGTTGAGAATGATCTCAGCGATGTCTTCAATTGAATCATGTTCAGTCAAACGCATCGAGTCCCTGGTAGTTTTGGCAAATGTACAAGTAAACGTTACCGAGCTCTTAGTGCGCAAACAAAAAAGATAAGTGTAAGTTTGGCTATCGACCCCCGGTCCTCGATTCTACTTTACGCATTACACCAATTAGCTGAGTACATTAGGAAGTCCGGAACATAGTCGCTGAGCAAACAGAGTGTCTAATTAAAAAGTTTTTCCTCAGTAACGAGAACGGACGTGTTCGTAACGTTAGATTGATGTTTGATTGAGTACCTACCTACGGTAAGTTTTGCACCTGTGTCTGACTCCAGTGTTCACCAAAGAACTTTGTTTCCAACTCCAAATCACTTTCCGTGGATAAGAGTGAAGTAATTGTCTTGTTAGAGATGTTACACTACAAAGTGGTGCTGAATCTAGGTCACCATTGTTCATGGCGGCTACTATTAGGTTCGCCTTAATGATTCCTAGGGTTCAGTACTTATTTGTTTAGTTATTTCCAAGAACAAAATGTAAAAGCCCGCTGTCTATTTTTATAGAATGTTTTTCTAGAAATTCGAGTCAAGTGAGTGCAACATCCATTTGGTTCCGTAGACTGTAATTAAGGAAATTTCATCATAGGTATAATATTATCTATGAGTGATATGTATAGTGGGCTGCCAAAAATAATTATGCCTATATAAAGTATATGACGGATATTACATTTTTCTTAATTTGTATTGTTTAATTATGAAACGCAATTTAAATGTTCAAAGCTTTATTTATATGGGAAGTGACGAGTCCGTGTTAATACATTATGTAACAAGCAAGAAATCATGAACAAATGTAATAGCGAAATGTACATACGGTGTTTCATTGGTTGGGATCGATCGAAACTAGACATATTGTCATGAATCACGATAATACTTTCAATCACTTACCAATGCTAATGTTTAGTTCTCTATTTTTTATCAGTCAGTGTTCCAACGATTTAAGCATTAAATGGCGTATGCAATCACTAATTATATCATAATAATGTTGACGGAATCAGCAAAAAATAATACGGTATTAATAATTGAAAGGGCATTGTAATTAATACACAATTTGCATAATTGCATATTATGATATTCAGTGATACTATCCTTGCGAGGATAATGATCCTGTTTATAATAATATCGGTTTTTGTGGCTTTATTGAAAAATGTTTATATCCCAAAATTGATGGCCCGAGGGTTGATGCAAGCTTCGCCTGAAGTTATCTCGCAAACTTATTTTACGAGTTGCTGTAAATAAGTAGTTTGGGAGTAAGTCGTGCTGTGATATAGATGCCACGTTATATCTTTATCGAATGGATATAAAAAATATCGATATCGATAATGCAGAAGTAATGTTAATGATATTTGGTATATATTGATGGTAGGTATTTGTTAGTAGTAAAATTTTGTAGGATTTACTAACAGTTGGGCTAACGTGTTAGAGGAAAGGTCTAGTGTAATGCTTTGATTTTATATATTAAGTAAGTTTTATGTCTGTAGAGAGATGGTCTAAGATTAAACTAGTTAACAGGCAAGTTAGTTTGACGAGAGAGAGAGGAAAGGCATGGTAGGAGTAATTCCAGTCAAATTGGAGCTGCCCCATTAGGGAAGTACCTCCGCCTTATAGAAAATCGACGTAAAACTCACACTGCTTTGAGCTGTGTTGTATTCCTTACGGTGAGGAAGGTTGTCAGTGATAGCCCTGGTGTTGCAAACGTCTATAGGCTACTGTATCCGCTTACCATCATGTGGGCCGTATGCTTGTTTACCACTTTAGTGGTATATAAAAAAAACGATATCGAAAGGTCGTGCCAACACTACGCCCCGCCGAGGCGACAGCACTAGCGGCTGAGCGACTGTCAACTAGAAGAGTGCTAGAAGTCTACGAATGTCTATGGTGGTGATAGTGGGTGACGCATTAGTTTTTCACGCGCTAGTTTACCTAAAAAAATAAAGTATTATTAAACGAATGCTTATATAATTAAAAAAATAACTATAAACTTGTTAATAAAGTGACTAGTGTACTCGTAAGTAGGCTTAAATAATAATATAATAACTTGCCCTTCAGTTCTGAAAGAAAAACAAAGCATGGGTTACATAAAATGTCCAATATATTCATGTGTTCATTTAAAATTGAAATAAAAAATCATCAGCCGCAATCAACACTGATGTCATATTGAAATCCAATTGATGTACTGAATGTAGGACGAAGCTTAAAATATGACAGTTACATTCATTTTTAGTGCTTTTATTTCGAGTTAACATTTTTTGAAGGTTTATTTCATTTGTAGATAACTTTGACTGAATATTTGAATTGAAAACTTTTGTTGGAAATTTGTTGTTGTGGCAAGTATATTTATATGTTTGTAAAACTAAATGCTTAATAAATAGATACATAAGAAATGCAGCCTAATTATACCATTAATCCGATATTTTAATAATTTTACTCATAATAATTTGTTGTCGTTTCTGAACAGAGTTATGAGATGTAATTTGAGGGTAGTTTCGTCTGTTGACCGACAAATAATTACAATTGAGGCTTTTGACGTATTGTCTGCAGATCTATGACATAGTATCGAGTATCTGTCCCGTCCCGTCGGTCAAGGGTGCGTCCGAGAGTCCGTGTGCAATGTGTGAAAGACCTATTGTGTCAGGAATTTCGAATACCTCTGTGTCGCACTCTCCAAATATCTGTTTTAACTTCTTATTGCTAGTGATTGTATACTTTGAAAACTGTGCAGTGTATGAAGGCGCCGCTGGCAAAAACCTCGCTATGACCCCTTCCGGTAAGTAGTTGCATGACTTTGATAATATTTCATTATTGCGGGGCAGTGATCATTGCATTTTGTGTTTTTCGTAACGATAACAGAAAACGTGCGTTTTTGTTACAATATTGAAACCTATTCAATGCATAGATGTGTGTACAACATTTATAACTGTCGTACCGAATTCATCATTCTTTTAAGGGTTGTCAGATAATATTGTATTGAACGATACATATGATATAAACTCCCTCTGTTTGAATGTTCTTTATAATGTTCTTTTTTGTTTTTGGTTTATTGGATAATATAAGCGCTGTTTGTTATTTATTATGTACCATAACACAGATTTAACCCTTACCTACTACACTTCAAAATAAGGATTTGCGGATTTGTTGGCACGCGAAACTAGGATTATATGAGCGATAAAGTATGTTATTTAGTTAGTAGGTATGAACAATGACAATGGTTTGAAAATGCTAAAAAAAACAAGGCGAATCTGGAATCATCATTTCTTTGACACTTGCCGTTGTATATTGAACTTATATGTCGCAATATCATACGATCAATCAGATTGGAGCCAAAGGTGAATTATTATTTCTATTTAATCTATAGTAGGTATCTAATACTAATTACAATGATGTCTAGCAGATTACAAAGTCAAAAATGTTATTTCAATTAGATCATTGAAATATTACTTTTGAAAAGTCAAAACTAGTTGCACGTTTCAAAAAGTGAGTCTTAAGGAGAATAACGTATTAATAGCATTCATGGGGACACATACCTACATGTATAAAAACCTGGATAATTTCGCAAGGAATACTCAAAATGGACACAACGCCTAGACCCGGGTAATTTAATTCCCAGGAACATTGTAAAACGTGGACAGGGCCGTAACTCATAACCAGGTGTCAGGATTTACGTCCACACAATATGTTATAAAAATCCGGCCATTTTATTTTACGGGTCTACATGATATGGGGTTTTATTTTGTGCCAGAGTTATTCATCTTAACGCTTGTAAAAGGTGACGGAATATTTTTGGCAGAACGTGTCCGTGTGTTACGATTAATAAGATGAATTTTATTGAATGAATATTTTTGACTATAAGTAGATTAGAATCAAAACGAAATTAATTCATCACAGAGGTATGATCTACACGTAACAATTATTTATAACTGTCTTTTTTTATGCTAGGGTAAGATATACCAACATCTTAAATGTTGCTATTGTTTTCTTAAAAGATAGACATAACAGAGGCCTATTTACTTAATTATAGAATCTTGAAGATTCTGTAATTAAGCTTAAGTTTGAGTAGAGTTTGAAGTTATGTCTAACAGATCTCTTGTCTAAACTGGATGTGCCTATATATCTATGTAAATATGCAAAGCAGCGAGTTTGTAAACTAGCCGTGTTTATCTTGTTCATATACCTAATACCAAGTTGAGGTTCACTCGCTAAAAGTTGTCGAAGGTAGGTTACACTGCGTAGGTTAACGTAGATCATCGTAACACACACTAGGTACACATAACGTACGTAAATACACAGTACGTAATACACATCTGTTGTGTCTTAGAAAGGCAAAGTTCATAACACGTATTCGATAAATATAAAATTAGTTCAGAATCGACAGTGGAATCGATTACATTAATCGACGGATGACTTTATGACGGATGGCGGGTCACATCCTGCTGTAGCAACCTTATAAACAGCTAATATAATTTTAACCATAACCAAATGCGCATTTTGTTTACCTATACACATAGACCCACTATACAATATTTTTTAATTAAAATTATTCGCAGGTAGGTACGTAACTTAACGTAAAATTATAATGTTGATAATGTATCTACATAACATTAATGTAAAATTTGAGTACAACCGCATGAAAGGTTACTTTGTGGGTGAACAATTTGATTGTCAAAGCGGTACGTCTACAAAATGGTCGTCGGTATAATCATTCGCAGCGGGTACATGCAGGGCCACCTGTTTTTAATTACGAGTATAGCCGAAACCTATATTGCTGGCCGACAGATTACACGGCGGCCCGAATTAAATTAACTCAACATTGGGTGTCACATTTCTATAGTCATGATACACATAATAAGTTATGTTTTGTTTAAGAATTACACAACATACAAAATAACGTAGGTAACACAGGCAACAAAGAAGGCAAGAAAGAATATAAAAACATTGTTACAGACATATTTTTCCCTAAATTCTAAATAACATTGCCTCTGATCAGTCAATTTATAAATATTTTTCTCTATTCATATCTAGATCTGATGTGAAGGTGGGATGTGATACAAAACGTATGTTTTCGTTATTTCTGGAGTTGTTCCTAATCTTCTGTTGATAAGGAAAGTCTCGGATCCTTTTTTAACCTTTTGCGATTATAGTGGCGGTTTTATACGACTGGGGATCAATCTGAGGTCGTAGTTTGATCGAACCGTTGCGTGGTAGGTATTTATAAATCAGTTAGTAGTTATACTTAGAATCAATCTTATCTGAATCGCCTTTATCTTTAAAAAGAAAACATCGTAAGCTGTTTTTATATAAACATTTATAAGTATTCATTTGAGAAAATCCGTTTTTATGTGGGAACGTTCTTTGATGTTCCCTCTCAATGTATTCACTCTTCGTAGGTTTTAACTACCGAATACAAATCGGAAGCCTTAATTGTGCAACGAAAATAAAAGAAACTTGAAACTCGTATTTTGTTGATGTTTCAAAAAACTCTGTTTTCTGAAGTACTCATGGGTAAAAAGAACTATTGAGGTAAAACTTTGTATAAATTACTCTAATGAATTAACCGGCAACAGAGTGTATTTGCACCACGCTTAGCTAACCCTTAAACTAAATTGTGGGATCAATCTATACTGTGTAAAAGCATGAATACATCAATGAGGAGAGTTCCAATAGGAATAACATTTAGGTATACTCGTAATTATAAAGTGTACTAGGAGCTCAACAAGCAGGAAAAGCGGTCGGTCCCGATCGTCATACTCCTGTGATACTCGTTCGTGGCATTCAGAAGTCCAGAAAGCCTGAAAACCAGTTTATCCTCAAGATATCGGTATGGCTCAAAAATTGGTTTGTGGAGGTCTGATGGTAGGCGCTTCGTGTAGGTAAAATACTCATACTCAGCCGCATTTAGTTAGACTGGAATCCTGACTTTTTAGGCCGCTCACAACCATTAACGACTGTCATAGGTGTTCGTATAACAACTGGGACTGACGGCTTTACGTGCTCTCCGAGGCACGGAGGGGTCTCGATGGTCTCCCATCCACAGACTGACCGGGACTAGCGCAGCTTAACCTTGTAGATCGGTTTATCAGCTTAGTTATTACTTAGCCATAAACTTTTCAACATTTTTTTAGTAAAAATGGTTGTGGTTCCTAAGCGTTAGTATCTAGTACCTACTGCTAACATTCAGAAACCGCACTGTAGTTGGCAGATCGTTTAGTGCAGCTACGGGTTATAGTTGCCAACAATAATAATTGCATCAATTTAGTGCACACACAATCCCTTTGAACACTAATTCTCGAATTCAGTGTAAACAGTGCATTAATCAGAATATTTGTGAATACGTTACCCGGGGTTGGAGAGGGCGGCGCGGGGCTCAGTCGTTTGCAATTAGTTTTTACTGGCGGTAATTAGGGAGGGCCGATTGCGCACAACTCCGTGCCTGTGCACGACCACTACGCGGCTTAAAAAGTTTTAGAAGTGGCACAAACGGAATTAATGACTAAACGATAAGTATATCCTACTTTATCGTACCTATGACATAATAATATTATGTCACTTATAAAGTAATGCAGACTACTCGTTTACACATTATATACGCACAGAGGCCAGCACATCAAGCTACCACAATCTGTCAAATTTCTTTGATTGATTTTCAACTTTAATACAAAACGATAAGGTTCATATTCAATTGGGAAAATTTGACAGTTTTGGAAAGGTTGACCTGCTGGCGTCTGTACATTTACAGCTTATTTACATAAACTTATAAAATCATTGCAAAAATGGGCAAACGTACCAACCACATAGGCAAGAGTTTAATGATTTGATAGTATTAGTGTTAACGGCTCATTGGAAAATTATGATAGTTTAGATCCCAGGTCGAGCAGTGTTACTCGGTTATTCTATGAAATTATCAATAGCAGCTCGGAGTTTGGATATATTGTACCCGTTTTATGGCAATAGGATAGCCCCCTATTACATGTACTTAAACATACCTACCATAAACATTAAGTTGTTTATTGTTACAGAAATCCGAGATGATAATGAAATCGAAATAACGAAAATGACATATGATGATATCATCGCACGATATTGATATCACCAAATTATCAAATCTATATCTTGTATTTCTAAGAAAAATTCTCGCATTTAACATTACATAACTCGATTTCTGAAATAAAATGTTTTAAGTAAGCCAAGATCTCAAAAGTTATAAATCCGTTCGCGACAAAAGTTTGGAAGCAACCAACTTAATAACTCTAAACGTTCATAGTTCTACTTTTCCAGTAGGAAAGTACCAAAAAATAAAAGTTGCCGTCATCGCCACATGCGAATTGGAATTAGCTAGAGCTCGTTGTACCGGGGAGCAAACTACATTTGCATCGGAAAGTGTACCTTATAGTAGGTGTCTACGGCTTATATTGGTTCATCGATACAAATCGATATCAGCTTTATGACCGAATTGTAGATCTAGCAGGTCATTTGTTTGATTACCTAACACTGTCGGTCAATATTAATAAAAAACAAATATAAAATATTATAATAACGTTTTCCGAAAACGGCCTGTACATAGGTAATTATTAATGGTACTGAATTTAGAATTAAAAAGAAATTGAAGGGGGTACCAAAGTAATATGTTGGCCGCTAATAAGGAATAATAATATTGTTTGTCATATAATAATAATAATTTATTTGTCATATAAGTCATATAAGTACGTACACAAATACCGGTGACACTTAAAGTAGGAGTTCTGTAGGTACACAAAGAAATGTTCAATGACCCCCGTGCTAGGAAAATCCTGTGTTACAGGGGTCATACATCCGTCCATTAGGATTGATAATAGTTTGAAACAGAATAAGTATTTGTACATTTTAAACAAATATTTGATTTTGACAACTAAAATTTAAAAAATAATAATCTTAAAAGGAAAATAGGTTACAATTTTTTTTTATCGTGTTCTTGTGGGGTGAGTTTTTGAGTGTGTGTGTGTGTGCGTGTGTGTGTGTGTTCGTGTTGCGTGGGTGTGAGCGTCTATGGGAGTGTGTATGCGAATGGGAAAATTTAATATTATTCAATATTTATCTTAGTGTTTAAGTAGTTCTTCCGTGTCTTCATAATTTAAGGTCAGTAAGTATTCTTTCAATCTAGAAAAGGAGAATCGTAATACGAAAAAGTAGCTGCCTAATTAATCAATGGTTAGCTTACTTTTAATTTAAACTAGCAGCGAATTGTTTCCAAGCCGAAACTTAGACTAAATAAGATGTGAGTTAGTTACATGACGTGGCCCCGCTTGACGCCTCCTATTTTTGAGTGATTATCAAAAATAAAATTAAAACATTTCTAATTGTGGTGCCTATTATGTCAAACAATCTATGTCACCCCAACTAATAATATCAGTCATTATTTATAGTTCCCTCCCCTATGATTTCAGTTGATTTGTTTAATATATCGCTACCTTAAAGTAGTGCTGTTTTTCAGGTTTCAGAACAATTTATTTTTGAGGCTTATCTAATATGATTGTATAAAAAATTATAATCGCAGCAAAGTTATTTTATTGTTTAAAATAAGTTAGTCGCCCTTTAAGTTGTTAAAATAATAAACAATACGTAGACCTATGTTATAATATGTCATAGTTTTTAATAATGCTATCCAATCCCTTCGAAGAGGACTTGAAACGAGAGCAGGCACAGAGAGATTTAAATCCAGCGGATAATAAATCACTCTGCGACAATCTGGACCCCTTAAACATACACAGTTGTTGCCATTAGCAAGATTACGACTGTTCTTTAAAATTATTCAGGTTTGCGCGAAACGGCTGCCGTTTGACCCCCGTAGGCCTTTACTTATCTTAGAATCGGTATTTTTCCTTTATAAGGAAGTCCTCTAAAAGGGAAGAAGTCAAAGGTCAAAAAAATTTGTAACATGGTTTTATTGATCTTAAAAAGTTAGATAAATTAAAAGTAAAAAAACTTTGTTAAAAACAACCTTTTATTTAACTACGCTAAAAAGAATAAAAGTTCCTTTCATTCGATACCCATATTGTAGGAAGGATAAAAAACTTAGTCCGCCATCTTTAGGGGTCCACCATATTGGATTTAGAGTGAAGTCCTTTTATTTTTCGAGTTATTCTCAGCAAGCCTTTTCATTTGATACTCATATTGTAGTGTAGGTTGTTGTTAAAAATAACTAGTCTGTCATCTTGGGTATTCTGCCATGTTGGATTTAGAATGACGTCACACAGCTAACCATGAATTATCATCCAAACTAAACGTAAATACAAAATTTCAGCTCAATCGGTTGAAGATAATCTGCTTCAAAATTGAGTTGACAATCATAGGTTAGGTTAAAAAAAACAAACATACAATAATTAATTAATAATTAACTGCAAATTGATTAAAAGCTTGTAAAAAGACAGCGTCTATCTAGTATTTTAATTGGGAAGGAGAAACGACGCTGTAATTATGAATGTACAAACTGCGGTGCCAAACAAGAATAGGGAAAATGCAGAAAAGATATGATTTCATTTGCCACAAATGAAAAGAGCTAAATGAAGAAAGTGGGACAGAACATTGTTTAGCGCTGAAACAGAATCTTAAAGTGGCTGAAGAGACCGGAGTGAATGGGGTGATTGCTAATTAGAGCTGTGTCATATCCGATCCTGACATCGTACGAATGAATCATAATTTTATATTATATCTTCGTCCAATTCAAATTCTGTTTGGTGTATAATATCTGCAGAGTGACGAAACTCATTTACACTTTTTTAAATTAAGCTTCTGTACGTGATTTATTTATTTATTATTAAGGCACGTCAACAACATTAAAAATAATAACATTAACAGTGATCTAATTAAGTATGGTCGCAGCAGAAGATGCAAAAAAAATCAATTTATTTAAAAGACTTTAATTAAAACTACAGAATTACAATATTAAAACTTATGTTTAAATTAAGTACTAATTTAGTCGACGATTGACCAAGTAATAATGCTTGCGAAATTCCTGCATGTGGCGTCAATAGTGTCGTCTTCGGCACGTTGTGCTGCATCAGCTTCTAGGTACGCGCAATGTTGTCAAGCGCGATCGAGGTCACTGCTTAACAAGGGATATACTACGACTATGCCTGCGTAACACCTCCCCCCGTAGAACAGCGACTATTGAAGACCTTGGTCGTAAATTGCGCTGGAGGATGCTCTGGATCAATTCTTCTTGTATTCGGGATAGCATAGGTGCGTTGAAGTTCTATTTGATTATCCTCAGGTTGCTCTTTCTTCAGATTAATTTTCTTGAGACGATAACGTCGGTAAGCCATCGCGCTAATAAGTGCACATGTACCGAATAGAAGTACGTACATCGGTATAGTGGTGTGATAAATAGTGTCTGAGCTTGATGTATAGTATGTCTGCTGCGGCTGCTGCAACGATATCTTTGTATTCGCTTCGTGAAGATGGTCTAGATTAATAGAGTTAAGCTTGAAATTTGGTGTTAACATATGACTGGGTGATTTTTCCTTTGGTACATCTATTATCTTCAGGGCTTGACCTTTCAGACGATCGTTTGTATTTGAAATCGTAAACTCCACCGTTTCTAGGTAACAATTGTAGGGGATTATGGCGAGATAACTTCCTTTTATCATCTTGTAAAGATCTTGTCCGCATGATAGACGTATCTTCGTAGGTACTGGGAAACTGATGGTGTAATGACGATCATCGAGTTTCTCAAAGGCTGGTTTATGCAGTGATACAGTTATTGGGTGACATTCAGGAATCCTCTGTTGTGTAGTGATAAGCGTTTGGATGCAGTCCGGTGACGTTCGGCTATGTACGTTGTGTATCTCTTCGCATAGATACCCTTTACTGGACTTCGGGCATTCAGCCTCTATATACTTGAAATCTTTCGAATGGATAGCAAGGAATCGGAAGTGTGGGGTTAGGATTTCGCTATGCCTATTGGGTATAATAGATATTTTATAAAGATCATAATTTTGAGGTATGATTATTGGAAATTTATACACTACAACTATTTCATTTCCTACATAGTACGAACCTAATTGAATAACGTCATAGTATTCGCGAATGTCTAAATCTATTACCTTATCTCTACCATACAAACTACGTAACTTATTTATTATAGACCTAGTTGAATTTAAACTTATAACATCATGATGTGCTGTGGAAGTTCTTATAAACGCTAAAACGTTTTGCAACTTCGTTATCTCCTGAGATAAAATGTCTACATTATCGCTAATTATTAAAATCATTTGTGCTAAGTGTGCGTAACTAATTATATTATGTTTTCTATAATTTGAATCCTGAATTACGTTTTTAATCATTACTGCTAATTTACGTTGATTACTTACGATATTGTCTATTATTTCCGAATGCTGTGATATCCAATCTTTAGTTAAACTAACATGATTGTTAAACTCTGTAACTAATCTGTTATCATTATCCTGAAGGGATTTTAAGATATTATTGAAATGTATTGCGTCTGTATAATCAAGGTTTCCAGTTATACTTTTGACTACGGATCCGAGACCGTCTACGAGACCTCTCTTGATACGACCTGTTTCGAATGATTGTAATTGTTCAAGTACAGTTTGAAGTTTATGTTTCAAATAGTTAGTATGGGGTTCATACAACGAAAATGTTTCATTATTCAAATCTAGGCTTAATTCATTTATCTGACTATGGACAGAGTTTATTTTAGATTGTAGATCTTGAAGATTGATATAATGCAAAAAGGAGTGATAATGCGAAATAATATTACAGGGACCTAACTTGAAAGGTAATACACCGGGACCATCGTCAAGATTTTCAAGTTTTATCTCCTGCGTTAGGCCCGACCTCAGGAGTAGATGAAGTACTAGGAGAGTCCTGCAACAATTGGGCACTTTTAGGTACTCTTTTTAATCTCGATTTAGCAATGGGACCACGTTTCTTTTTTGTGTAAATATGAATTGGGAGATCAGCCATAACCGTATCGTGGGTGTACCGAGATGCTAATTTTTGTCGTGAGGCAAGTGGGTTCTTGACAAATATTTGTTGTTCGGGAGAGTACTGATTTTCAACCTCTCGGGACTTATTTAAGTTATCTATTATATCTCTACGATTGACTGTGCTACATTCGTGAATTAGATTGTAGGCTGTACTCATCCTATCTTTATGTTCGGTCATGTACTGTTGTAATAAGTGTTTAGATAAATCTACATCGAATGGGTCACGCGGATCGAAGTGTCCTGTTATGACATCAATTGGTTTGCACCTAGTAAAACTATGGATTGTATTGTTGTAGGCCAAAAGGGCGTAAGACATAAGGTTTAACACAGATTCGTTCTTTTGACTAACTTTTAAAATGCGTAAATGCTCTAAAATTGTTGAATGAAATCTCTCCACAATACCGTTTTCATTCGGAGTATGCGGCGCTATCTTACGATGTTGTATCTTATGTAGTTTAATAAATTCCGTAATTAATTGGTTGGTGAATTCTGGGCCATTATCTGTCACTATAGTATATGGAATTCCGTGGTGAGTACAAAATTTAAGCAACGCCTGCACTACGCTTACTGCTGTCCCGTCTCTTAAATAGTAGGCTTGAGCATACTTAGAAAACGCGTCAACAATCGTTAAAAACTTTTCGCTTTGAATGGTTAATAAATCTAGGTGAATTAACTCGAAAGGTTTAGTAGCGGAAGGTACTAAATGAAATTGTTGTTTTATAGGATTTCGGTCATACTTAGCTTGACCGCAAACCACGCATTCATTGATAAATTTGGTAATGTGCTCACGCATTTTCGGCCAATAGTACTTATGGGAAAGGGCTAAGTAGCATTCATTAATGCCTCTATGATTCGTTTTTCCGTCATGATACTTATTAATTATTTCTTGCTGCCTTAAATATTCGCGAACGTTTTCTAGTTCCGTTTTAGTTAGCATAAGATTCATTGCCGAATTTTTAAAGGTTCTTTGTATTATAGGGATTATGGTATACATGGCTAAAGGCGGGGTGATTAGGAGGCCTGTTTTAATTTTAGGATGAACGTATTCTTTTATGGTATCAATGACGTCTTTTTCTAGGTTGGATTCTGACAATTGAACTGAGGTACGCGTATGGGTTTCAAAAGGTTTGGTTACTATTGGTCTACCTTTTATATCGCCTACGATGGTTAAGACTAATTGTTTAGTGAATTTATTCAAGGGTTCGTCTGTTATCGGGACTTCCAAGATGGGATTCTCTTTATCGGTATGTACTGTGAGCGTTCCAGATCCGCCCGCGGCTTCCGGTGCCGTGACTGTCCTAGAATCATTAATAGAAGGATCTTTTTCAGATGGATTTACAATTATAGAGGAAAGTTCGTCATTATTAATCTCAATACGCGACAAAGCGTCGGCATTGGTGTTACATTTACCTTGTTTGTATAAGACAGTAAAATCGTATTCGCTTAATTTTAAACGCCATCTTGTAAGTCGCGAATTGGGCTCTTTCAGGCTCATCACCCATTGCAAAGGTTTATGGTCTGTTATAATTTTAAATTTGCGTCCGAATAAATATGGCCTAAAGTATTTTGTTGCCCAGACAATAGCTAGAAGCTCTTTTTCTATAGTGCTGTAATTTAGTTCGCTTGAATTTAATGTCCTAGATGCGTACGCAATTGGTTTATCAGAGCCGACTGTTCCCTGAGATAATACAGCGCCTATTGCAACGTTAGAGGCATCTGTGGTTAGTAAAAATTCTTTTGTGAAATCCGGGTATTGCAGAATGGGGTCATTTGTTAAAAGCGTCTTACAATGTTCGAAACAATTAATATAATTTTGATCACAAATAATTTTAGATCCTTTTTTCAGGCATTGAGTTAGAGGTTTAGTGATGCGTGCAAAGTCCGGGATAAATTTTCGATAGTAACCGAGTAATCCTAGAAAACGTTTTATTTCGGTGGCTGTTTTAGGGATAGGGTAGTTATTTATAACAGTTATTTTATTAGGGTTAGGTTTGACGCCGTCCTTGCATACAACATGGCCTAAAAATTCAGTCTTTAGCTTCAGGAACTCAGACTTGTCCATCTGAATTTTGAAGTTCGATTCCCTCAATCTTTTTAAAACTTTTTCTAAATTTATTATATGCTCTTGAAGAGACGTACTGAAGATAATTACGTCATCCAGGTAGACAAGACAAATATCCTGGAGATCTCTAAGAATATTATCCATTACGCGTTGAAACGTTGCTGGTGAATTTTTCAAGCCCATTGGCATCCTTAAAAACTCGTAATGGCCGTTTTCGACATTAAATGCTGTTTTGTGAATATCTGAGGGGTCTAATTCAACTTGATAGAAACCGCTGGCTAAATCGAGGGTGCTAAAGTATTGACATTTTCCTAATTTATCTAATATGTCCGAAATATTGGGGATGGGATATTTGTCATCTATTGTTTTTTCATTAACTTTACGAAAATCTATTACAAGGCGCCATTTGGTTTTACCGGAAGCATCAGCCTTTTTGGGAACAACCCAAATAGGTGAGCTCCATGCAGAATCCGAAGGTCTAATAATATTCTGCTCGAGCATTTTATTAATTTGATCTCTAACCTCCTGTTTATGGACATATGGATATCTATAACTTTTGGTATGTACTGGAATTTCATCGGTCGTGTTAATCCTATGTTTAATTTTATTAGTGAATGTGAGTGATTCACCTTCCAAGTAGAAAACATCGGCATAACGTGCGCATAAATTTCTTAAATTAACTAACTCTTCTGGGTTCAAATGGTCAGTACGAAGGCGCGATAAAACTTCTTGGGTGCGGTGCGATAAATTTTCAGCTTGCTGGCATTCAACATTAAATATTTCAGCTGATATTGGACGGTCCATAGAAAATATTACGTCGTTAGATGAAGTGTTAGAAAGCTCTACCCAGCCTCGGCCATCCTTTACTCTAGTGAAACAATCTGATACTAAGCATTTGCAAATGATCTGGGTTGGTACAAATACATCTCCGTCACGTGAATTAATAGGTAATCTAACTAATTTAGAGGAATGAGCTGGTATAATCTCTTCATAAAGGTTAGCGTTACGCGAATCGTACATGTCTATGGGAATTACCGCGTTTCTAGTTATAATCTTTTTTTCTTTAAAGTTAATATTAGAATCCCATGCGTCTAATAAATCAAACCCAATTAGTCCGTCGAAGTAGTTATGAAAATCTAAAATGAATAGAGTAATGTTACCCTTTTCACCAAACTCAGGAAAACAGGGCAGTGTTATAGAATAGTCATTTTTACATACAGCGTGTGCATTCGTAACTTCAAAGGGATCGTAATTAAGAGGTACATTCGGAAAGTATTTCTGTACGGCCTGGGGTGATATAAACGATTGATTAGCGCCCGTGTCTATGAGAAATCTTAAAGGTGGATCGTGCGTCTTTATGTACCCAAGCTGTCGTTGAATATTAAAGTTTAAATCTATTTTGGCTTTTCTGATTTCGGAACTTTGGGAAAATTTTCATCTGTAGAGGGAGTAACGTTAGAATCTAATTCTTCTACTATTGGTGTTTCGGGAAAAGAATTCTGATCGTAATTATTGTAACACTCTGTGTACGGGTCATATACCTCATAGTCTTGGTAATAATCTGAATATGTATCATAGTCATAGTACGGTTCACAATCGTAGTTATAATTAAATTCATTCATATTAACTTCGCGCGATTTAAAATAGTTACTAGGTGGCGGGTTACCGTTCCTACGCCAGTCATGTCCAGTTAAAGGTAAAGGTTTCGGAACAAAATGGCTTACGCCACTCATAGGACGTGGTGTATTGTTAAAATTATGAGACGGTTGAGCTTGCGGTCGGTTCGGTAGCCTAAAGACATTACTTTGTACGTTATAATTAGGAGGCGGCGCACGGAACATCTGCTGAGTCCGCGTAGGGCCACGTGGTGACTGTGTTTGGGGTGCGTTATGTCTCCAACCACCTTGATGAGGTTGAGAATACATAGGCTGCGCTCCGAAGGGACCATGATTATTATAAATTGACTGTTTAGAGGGACCAGGCATATTTAACATAGGAAATCTTTGAGAAAAATTATTTAAAGGCAATTTAAAACTAGAGTTGAATGTTTGATGAAAGTCTTTCTTACTAGACCCGCTTTCGGTGCGTTGTTGCATGTAAAGTGTGTTGAGCTCATCCTGAACGTACTCGAGTGCTTTTTCCATAGTCTCGGGACGCATGCATCGAATTCGAGAACCTAATGGGTCTTTAAGCCCTCGCAAATAACACTGTAAGGTAAGTTTTTTATAAAGGTCTCGCTTTGCCTCAATGGTGGTCGACACCGTTTCATGGAGCGTAACATAAGTCATAACTGTACTGAATAAATTTTGACAACGTTCGTAAAATTCCTGTGGGGTAGAAGACCCCTGAGACTGTAAGGATAAGTCATTATAAAGAGCGGTCTCGTCCCGATGGTCAGCAAAATTATTAACTAGTGCGGAACGTATACCTTGCCAGTTTTCTGGGATGCCATTTGCATTAATTAGCCTAGCCGCGGAACCTGTGACCTTGTTTAAGATGCCGTTTATGAGAGCTAAGTTAGATAATTCGTTGCCCGGCCCTGTCTTGAAATGCGTAAGTACTAACTGATCGCAAAGATTGATAAAGCGAGTTAACACATGAGGATTACCGTCAAATTCAGGTAGCACTCTGAGTGACTTATAAATGATATCTACACTATTCTGAGTCATGTTGTCGTCTAAGTCCCTTAACTCGTCAATTAAACTAAGCCTACCACTTAAACTAGGGTTCCGGTCTTTCCTTGGATGGAAAATTTTGGAAACGAAAACTATACCTAATGCTAAAAAGAAATAACACACACAAATCAATAAAATTAAATCCACAAAATAGATATAATAAGGTTAGGAATTAGGGTAGATAGGTATTAGGCTAGGAACTAGGACAGTAAGGACTTGAAAGATTCAAAGTACTTACAACATAATTTTCTTTGCCGAATCGATGTCTGGATTCACTCCTGCTGGTACCACTCGTAAGTTCTGGATCGTCGCGACGGGTCGATATTAGATCCCTACTTTGACGATCCTACCGACTGCGCCAATTAAGTATGGTCGCAGCAGAAGATGCAAAAAAAATCAATTTATTTAAAAGACTTTAATTAAAACTACAGAATTACAATATTAAAACTTATGTTTAAATTAAGTACTAATTTAGTCGACGATTGACCAAGTAATAATGCTTGCGAAATTCCTGCATGTGGCGTCAATAGTGTCGTCTTCGGCACGTTGTGCTGCATCAGCTTCTAGGTACGCGCAATGTTGTCAAGCGCGATCGAGGTCACTGCTTAACAAGGGATATACTACGACTATGCCTGCGTAACAATCTGGCCTAGTGGTTACATCAATTATAGACGAGCACAACATTCATAGCAGTAACTTTGCACTAACTACATGGTATCTGTGTTTAACATCACGTCACGTAATATGATCATAGGTAGTTAAATTTTTTTTAAAATAAATAATATTATAGAAAAAATAATCGTAACATAAATTAAAATGTCCAATTCGAAGAATTAAGATACAAAATTAAATTTCCCAAATTAAAACTACAATATTAAATTACAGAATTAAATAACAAATATAAATACAGAAATTAAAATTAAAAATGATGATGATATTGATGACTTTACACTTCATCATCTTCCGAGCCTTTTCCCAACTATATTGTGGCTTTCAGTCTAACCAGATGCGGCTGAATATCAGTATTTTACACGAAGTGACTGTCATTAGATCTACGCAGCCCAATTTCTGGGCAATACGATATTCTGAGGATAGACTGGTTATCAATCAGGCTTTTTGGGCCTCCAACTACACTAACGATCGTCATAGATCTTTGCATAACCACCGGGAAGGTTTGTTTTGCGTGAGGCACGGAGGAGTGTGTTAACAATGGTCACCCATCCACAGACAGACCGCGGCTAGCGCAGCTTAACTTTTCGAAACTGTTGATCAGAGTAATTATAACTTAGCCATGAGTCCCTTCTTCACACTTACAGAATATAACAGTATAAATTTTCGGCTAAGTGGGTGTCGGGCTACGCGTAGTGTAGGGTTCCATAGTTGCCCGTCACAATATTCAAATATTGCTCATTTACCTAGAAAGAAGATTTTATATATTTCTGCTTTTTATCAAAAACTATTAACCGAGTCCAGAGAAAAAACTGACTCCTAAACTAGGTTTATGTATCTGTAACTAAGAAGCCAGTTTACCTTTGAAATGATCCGTAGGTATCTACGGATAATTTCTTGGAAATAGGCACTTTTACCATATTCCTAGATATGACAACAGTTGAAGAAGATTCGAGGTGGTCAATGGGCGACGAAATGACGACAAGGTTTTGAATGTATAAAAAATATGACTGTATTGGTTTAAAAACTTGATTAACAAAATTGGTTGGAACGTTTGCGGATTATTTAAAGCAACTTGGAGAACGCGTACGCGCGCTGGCGGTCGCAGGCGGAATGGGCCCTGCTGTCGCGCCGCCGCCGCCTCGATGACGTGCGTTCCGTCGTGTCGCTGAGTGCGTGTACGCACGCACACTGATGAAATGGCGTTAACAACAGTGATAAACATGAATACATTATCGAAATAGATTTATTTGCCTTATTACAAAAGGTGTTTTAAGCTGTCTTAGCTAACTCCACACTAAAAATATATCTATCACTCTCTAATGCCATATCACCAAAAGAGATGCGACTATACAAGTCCATGTAGAAAATTACCATTAACTACACAAAATTATGATTCCGTTTCTAAATTCCTATTTAAAACGGTTCGTGCAGCTTTTGTTTTTCCAAGCTCAGTGAATGTCAATAAATTGTCCGAGCGAGGGCGGCCGATGCAATTTTTACAAAACGAAAAAGTAAACTTGTTATTTGAGAATCCACCAATTGGTAGTGTATTTATTATTTTGCGCTGTTGGTGTGCAATTTACCGGGAAGCGAAAACAACTAGTGTCGATTGATTAGACTGTTATTTTTAATTATACGCTAATATTACTATCGAGTAGTCATACAGTTTTATAAAGTGTTGTTTGTTTATTGTGTCTTCATGGTTTTTGTTTTTGTTCTTTATGTGACTGGGTTGTCTCTTATTTTAGAGAAAGTGTAGATAACTTCAAATAGAAGTAACATTTGTTTCTATTAAATTGAACGTAGTCCACCTACGTTCAATATAATGCTTAAAAAGTTTCTTGCCAAACTTGTCTGTCGAAGATTTTAAAGAAAGTTTATTTTTTGTTTTTCTTAAAAAACTGACATAAACTCGCCAGAACCTGATTGCGGTATCGGTAATTTATATGTTTATAAATGATATATTTTTACTGTAATTATAAATTGGTCTTGGATTTTGTTACGAACCTATGTTTTAAATAAAAACACATTTTGTGCCAAATAATATCGAAGAAATCCTAACTACTGTGAGTTCAAGTTATACATTGCCATGCAATTAGAATGCAAAGCAGAAAATCTGTTATTTTCAAAAGAAGAACTTTTTAAATGCGCGCGCTTTTCTTGTCCTTTTAAAAATAAAACTTCTGAAATATTTCCACCATACCTATAGCTGCAATGTCATAACTATCGGTCAAACTTACAAGGATAGAAACTTGTTCAATATTAAAGTTATGTACCAAGTAATTCATACTAGTAATGCTAGCAGCTGGCAGATACAAAGAAATATTTCAACAAGTTTATTGCACCGCACAACTCTCGCTTGTTTCACAGTCCCTTTGGCGGACGTGCCTTTAAACTCTTTTCAGTATCGTCCCAGAAGCTGCTCTGGGAACGCTGAAACAAAACTAAAATTATGCTGGAAGGCGCGATCTCAAATGTTTTGTTTTTAAGAAATGAGAGGGCTATGGTACACTCGCTTGCATGCCGTAGGTGGGTAATGTAATTCATGATACAGACTGAGACCGCGTTGTGCCGTATCCGGACGTGACGTCACGCTCGCTATTACACGTGCGGCTCTGTAGTTCTGTGCGCCGGGTAATGCCGCACGCTACTTGATATTCGTACGCGCACCCCACCACATTTCACCCCGGCACCGGCTGGTCTTAGGATCCTGAACTTTGTTATTTCACATACCTTTTTTTTGCTGGCAACATTCCTTGGTTATGCAGTAGAATTGTAATTTTCTACCATTGGTTATTAGTAATAGTCGATACTAAGTCAATACAAATATGTGGTAGATGGGATGCGAAAGCCAGATGTTATGATGAATATCAATGTTGTATAAAAGTTTTATTGGACTTGAACGGATATTAGGGCTATAGATCGAAGTCAGGGTATATCCGTTTCGTACCTATTTTGGCTAGTTACAAATAATTTTACATAAATAGTGTATATACATATAGAAATCAAGGGATACCGGATAATCAGCACAATTTGTATTTGTGGTCTGCAAATTTAAATGTGAATACAAAGTAAACGTCAAAATATTTCCATTACAAAAACAGATATCCACGCGATATTACGGTTAATGAATTGTAAAACAAACGTCGGTAATTAAAACATCCCGATGCAGTGGTTCGCAATTCTCCAGTTTGAAAACCGACCAAACATGTAAACAAACCGTTCCCGTTAACCCCGATTTCGCCGACCGCATCGCATCCTCGCGGTTTGTTTTTTTTAGTTCCAAGTTGATTTGTGTAGTTGTTGCTTGGTAACCCCAATGGTATTCGAAATTTAAAATCAAATTCTAAACATGGTTGCGTGTCTTTTGGCATACTTTAGTTGAGTTTTTTTTAATTCGACGATACCTAATAGATATGATACCTATATTTGTCAGTGCTTATATTATTAGATCCATCCACCAGTTTGTTATGGTTGTTTACGGTAAAGTAGATTACTGCTTTTTGTTTAATTGTTTATGATTGAGATTAACGGGGACTTAATACAGGTGCGGCTTCCAGTCACAAAATGCAACTGAATATTAGTATATTAGACGAAGCAACAGCCATCAAACTTCCGCAACCCAATTTCTTAGTAATACCTAATGATATCACAAGGATGACTCGGTTGTCAGGGTTTTCGAGATTCTGACTAACCATCAACCACTAACAATTGCCATATAAGTTTGTATGACGTCCAGACAAACGGCTCAACGTACTCTCCGAGGTACGGAGAAATTTCGAAGTGTTAAGTATGGTGACTCACATTCATAAACTGACCCCGACAAGCGCAGTTTAGCCTTGCTGTTTGCAGAGTATGCGAACTAAAATTAACCCAGTGCATCTGTCTACTTGTTTTGTTACACAAATAAGTAATAACAATAAAAATGCGTCATAATCGCTAGCAGTTGCTGACGAAGTATTATGTAATTAGTAATGATATTAGGTTATGCCACTTTTACTTAGCTTTATGAAGTGTTGGCAGATTCTTTTGGAGGAGTTTCCTTTAGATGTAGTCACCATAATAGCTGTAATTTATTACTCGTTACCAAACTGGCTCGTAACCCTTATTTATTCAGACCCAAACTATTTAGGTTGCCTGTGAGTTATGATGAAGCGAAAATATTTGAGCCGTCAAAGTGGAAAATGACAATGATTTACAAAACGCTCGTTAGGGTTAAAAGCTTGAAGTTCAAAATTACTTTCGAAAACACATTTTATCAAAGCAATGACTTACGAAATTTAAATATTTTTGAAAAAAAAAAGTGACAATTATCTTTACGCCTGAAGCTTTTAAATGTGTTGCTGTAAGATAGGTACCTTGTTGTACTAGGAACAACTATATTTTTGCACAAAAAGGGTTCCAAGAAAATCGTGAAACTAAAGATATTTACTGAACGACAGACAGCAGATCTTAAATCAGCAGAAAGGGCCGGATTGTTATTGTCTCAACATGCAAATAAAGATTTACGAAGTCGAAACTGAACAAGTTAAACGCCTCTAAATTTAGTAGGAGCAATCTCCCTCGCGTACGATTCGTTATGTAAAGAGGCGAGACATCCCTATAACACTCGCTTTACAAGATAGAAGCTGCGATAAAAAATTCAACACGCTCTCGATTCCGTTTTTCAGTATCGCCCTGACCTTTTTACGACACGTCGACTATTACTGCGGTATTTTTTTCATAAGCAACGACACATGAGTGTGTTCCTCTAGTTCTTCGCGACGAATACAACTTTAATTCCTTTTCTCCGGGTGGCGTGCACTAAAACCTGCTTGCTTTCAAACTTTTATGTATAAAGTTTGTGAATTACAGCCGAAAGCAACTCATTTTCCATGTGTGTCGTTTTTATAGATATATAAAGGGAAAGACATATGCATAAACTATTTTATTTTTTATTGCGACATATCTTTTTAAGTTTATGGTTTATGTTTTGTTATTGGCTAAGTTGAACTGTAGTAGTACAATATAAAAATGCTCACATTAGGGTGGGGAGATAAAGTAAATAGACAGATTATATTTGATTACTTTTGAAATTGTAAACACCAATCCGACCTCTATACGACAACGAATTATAAACCGACTGACAGAACATATTGTGCTGTCTAACATATTTATAAACTATCTAGCTTGTATCTAATAATTAATAACATTATAGAACGTTAAGATTTATACGACAGTTTATATTATTGGGTTGTGGCGACATTAATAATTAGTCTACAATTAGTAAATTACATACTCTTGTCAGTTTATTATAGAATATATTAATTGTCTGCGACCTGGGGAGCAAAATCCGCACTTCCCTTAACATTCCCTATAGTCATGGCCAGTGGCCAATGGGAGTCGTGACATTCCCTAGGACAGGTATGCCTAGCATTCACGGTAGGTATATTGGAACAATGCAATTATTGCACTCTCACCAAAATGATAATATAGACAAGTCAGTGATACTGGAAAATTATGCTATACGGCGATTTGAGTTCCTCGGGTGACTACTGGAGGGTATATTCGTCCAAATTGGGATCAGTTACGACATTTATGATGCAAAGATGATGATATTTTATTTACAGTTGTATTACATACAAAGTACCTACTGGTTCCTATTTATAGATAGGTATAGAAATCTTAACAACAATGATGTATTAAAATGGACAAAGTACCTACTGGTTCCTATTTATAGATAGGTATAGAAATCTTAACAACAATGATGTATTAAAATGGTTATAAGTAAGTATATGTAAAATTAAGGCTGGATTTATTCACAAGTAGGAACCAAATAATAAAATCAGTGGCTGATCTCATCAGCAATATTGTAGTCGCTTGAGTCCCTAATGCATTTTCTTATCCCAGGACCAAACAACAAATAGCATAATTGACAAACTCTACGATACCCATAAACGTTCTAGTACGTCAATAAAATAAATGTTGAGTGTGCGAAACCGCTGGTTGTTAGAATGTATGTGTTTTGTAAAGCTTTGATCCGAAACTAATAAAAGTAGTTGAGGAGTGCACGCGTACACTCGGTACTTCGGCGCAACTTTTTATCTGTTTAGTTAACTTGTTGTTGCTTGAACCCTCACTTTTTGTATAATAGTCTACACGGGAAGAGAGTATTATCAAGTACGTGTGAGTTATGGAGCCGATTATAGACACAACTACCGATTAAAAGGCGGTTCTTGAATAAAAATTCTATGACGCATCCGTGTCTTTTATAATAATAAATAATAAGAAATCTATATTGCTTTCATTTAAAGAAAATACAGCCATGTAAAGTACAAAAGATTTTCTTAAATAGTCATCTATTAAAATAGAAAATACTAATACACATGCAACTGTATCTTTTGTTTGGATAAGTAGAGATAGTACTATTAATCACTTGTTTTTGATGTATTATAATATTCAATTACTAGTTGTAGATATCTGTTATGCATGGCACGACTGCTTTACAAAAGTGTCTGGAATTTGTAATACTGAAGTCGCGAAGTCTTAAAAAATAAATCCGTGGACGTCTACTTCTTCAAAGGATGTTGTATTAATAAAATTGAAACGTCAAATTTTCCGAGAGATGAGCCAAACGAAAAGAGGGCACTCCTTTCATGTGGCAACATTCACAGAAACATCTGGGATGTGTCTCTCACATGTCGATGAGACCGAAATGATACGCGATTTATCGGATCAACGTTCTGTTTACAGTTGCTCTTGTGAAAATATTCCACGGGTATAGCACACTATAAATACATATGTTACTACGCTGTGTTCTAAGTAATAACGCTTAGTTTTTGTAATATTGTAACATCTTTGTTTTGTAAGGAATAGGTATTTTGAAATGAAGATGAGTCAGTGAATGTGTATTGTATTGTGATTAGATAAAAAAAATGCTTGGTTTGTACAAAATTACAACAAATTTGTACAGGATTAGGTTTTCAGCCTAAGGGAACCATTGCTATAAGGTTGACGGTAAAAGGTTTCACTTCCAAGGCTAGTACAATAGCCTCGTACTATAATCATGAAATGCTTGGGTTTCGAATTGGAAACGGTGAATTTGGTATTGAGTGTAGGTATAGAGAATCACAAAATATTAATTGTACTGTCACAGAAGGGAAATATCGGCATATACATAAGACTCGACAGAAAGCCGATCCAAGAGGTTTGACTGTCTAAAGCAGGAATATAAAAAAAACAGTAGTATTTTTTTGTACTTCAGGATTGACTAAATGGTCTACTAATGTTTGTCACATTCTTGTTAACTGCTTCTTAGTAAGTCTAAGTGATTTAATCGTCTAAAGATTCTTGAGAGATTCGTAATTTCAAAGTTTTAAAAGAGTTTTTTAAAACAAACTGTGTCTATGTTATAAATAAAGCTAGTTGATAATAGGTAGGGTACTAAAAGGAAACCAGTGGTTTCCTTCTGTTTTCTTCTTCTTCACCACTTCACCTTCACGTTTTTAAGCGATTGATAAATAAGTATTAATATTTTGTTTGGAAATGTGAAAATATTTTAATTAAGATTTATGTATTTTGCATAGAAGAGCACATAAATTAATGCTGTAGTTAAAATATATTAATCTATTATAGGTAACTTAAACAGCAATATAATTAATTCGGGATACCACAGCCTAAAGCTTGATTGAAATTCGGAACTAATTATAGTTGATTGATATGTATCATTGATATGGGTTGTATACATGTACCTAGCTAGTTGTTACTACCTCAAAGTGAACTAGGGATATATTATTGGATGTTTGTCTTAATATATTAAATAAACAGGATCTTACTTAAATCACCCGAAATATTTATTTTTCATTATTTTTCATAACAAATATACTGAAAACGCAAATGCTTTTTTTGCATTAACCATAAAAATTCCATAGACGCATTGGGCATTACATAGGGCACACAGCTCGTAGAACTGATGGCCGATGGGGAGAAAGGTTCTTGAGTGGAGACCACGTACTGGAAAGCGCAGCGTAAGTCGACCTCCAAAGAGATGGATAGATGGCCTAGTAAAGGTCGCTAACCGGTCCTTGTGGAAGACTATGGGAGAGACTTTTGTTTAGCAGTGGACCTCCAGTGGTTGATATGATGACGATGTTGATACAAATATAATATAAATCCAGTTTCAATCGTATTTTACGGTCTATATTTTTTCAACCTACTTATATTTTCATTTGATAAGTTTCACTGTCTCACTCCTGGGCTGGTTGTTATGAATCAATTGATAGCAACTTCCCATTATGATGGTGGACTTTTTCGAAAAACTAGCTGATGTCATCAATTCAAGATTTGTTCTGAATTATCGTGAATCAGAGTTGCGTGTTATGTGCTAATATATTTGGACCTACTTACACATGCATGTACTCGATCGAAAACATTACGATCTGTTCAGAGCGTAAAATTATAAACAGACAAAATACTTTGTGTTCGCGCCAATATCTTTTCTGAGAACGGAACAGTAAAATAGCATGTTGAAAATATTAGGCGTAGTATACGATGTAGATGACTTGTTTCATCTAATGACAACACATTTAGAGGAACTAAAATTTGATTAATGTACAAGTTGGCAGTGGACGGAATTTGACCCTTATACTGACAACCCAACTATGCCTCTTTCGTTTTACAGGGTCAGCAACGCGCAAGTGATACCCCTGGTGTTGCAAGCGTCTATAGGTTACGGTAACTGCTTATCAGGTGGGCCGTGTGCGTGTTTGCCACTTTAGTTGTATAAATAAAGGTTTTTTTTTTACAAAAAGATGAAATATTAATTTAAAAACTGTCATAAAGATTTTGAACATTAATTTGTTTGGAGACTATTTATTTCGGCAATAAATTTTTGAGGTAATAAATATGTGATAATATTAAAGTTGCTTAATGTTTTGTAACATATTTATATGTACTGCACATAGTATTACAGTAATTTAAGTACAAACATCACGTAAAACAGTTTTAACGAGAGTACCCAGTAGAAGCTAGGCAATTTGCAGAGAACACCGAGTCCTTTTAAAGTTGACTCTCTAGAGGAACATAACCGCCAGAGGATGGCTTGCAGTCCTTGTTTTATTCACATTACTACACTCGGGCTAAAACCTTATTTAAAACTTCATGAACATTACTAGATTTCGATAAAGGTACTAGCTTTCTACAACAGTACATAACATCACGCCTGCATTCCTGGAAAGGTTAGCAGAGGTTTACTATTGTACATCTACAGTTATAGGGGGTGAGCCTATTGCCATTAACCGGGCACAAATCTATACTCTGAGCTACTACTGAGAATTTCATAGAAAAATCCAATAACAGTTTGCTCGACTAAGATTCCAGGACCAGCAGTCGCGCTTAGGATCACTAGACTAACGAGGCAGTTCTACAAGCAGTATACGTGCTTTATTTTAGGTATGTCATATATATTATGGTATGTTATATTGGGCAGTTTCATGTTTTTTAAAGATTTAAGTGATTCTTTCATTATAGTAGTGCTAAACAAGTATGAAGCCTGCCTGTTGTTAAGTGAGTCCCGTTGCCTATTGACGTAAGCAACAACAGGGGTGATGAAATAAAAACAAGAATCCGACGAAGTAAAAATCTTGTCACGCTTTTTTGGTGGTATACTGCCGGAAATACCTCCATGCCTTTGTCACTTGGGAAAACCTCAGCGAGTAGTTCTTTCCACAGCCAAATCGTACGTTAAAAGGAAGATTACCACTCTATGGATGTTGCTTACACAGTGGGTCAGTGTATTCTCAAGTGTACCTTCTTCATAGAAAACATCATTGAAATTGGTAGTTCGAATCGAGTATTAATTACATAATTTAGTTTATTGTTTATGTATTAGTATACTGGCCTTGTAGCTTGAACTAAGTAATTAAAAATAAATATGTAAACAAATCGATATCTCCCACTTAAGTTGTTGTACATATACCTACCCAAAACTACAATTTTACAGGAGAGCACTTTAAAGATTCAAATTGGAGTAAAAACTGCATTTATTATTGTATCTCTGTGAAATTTGGTAAGTGAATGCAATGTATAGTATTCTTGAATATAATGAGAGATAATTTAAAAAAATATGTATATTTTCTGAGATATCGTTCATACAAATTTTTTAATTCGGAGTACAGACTGCATTAGTTGTTGTATCTCATACTTCAGTCGTCAGTTGTAATAATATATAAATAATATACATTATTACATACAACATTTTATTACTCACCCAATACTCTATTATACTTACTATGTCTGGTTTCTATAACCCACCATCACGGCATCACGTAGACAGGAATCTAAGTCGTTTCCAATTTCAAGTTGCAATATGAGCTTCTAAAGTTATTCATAATTAAGTGGTAACGTTACTGGATTGTACTTCATACGTTACTGATTTCATCGTCGATTGTACGGTACACATAAATAAAGTTAATCTACTACTAGTATACTCGTGTATAAAAACTCCAATATACCTAGTTAGTATTTACGCCAACGATAAATACGTAACCTCCCTCTATCTAATCCAAATTATACGTATTGAATTTCGTAGCAGCCGGCTACGGAATTGCTACGAATTTTGACATTTGGACGTACTACACGCTACGTATACACAGTTGTATTATTGGTTATTTAGGCATGTGTGTGCGTGTGTATTGTTGTTGTCAAACAATTACTCCACTTGATTCTTAGAATCAATTTCTAGTTAAATAGGAAATCCGGTCCAAATCCATCCTGAAATTAACTGCTAACGCAATTTCCAACAGCATACGTAGAGTCAGTCGTGGCTAATGTGATATTAATGATATTCATACTAATTTGGCCGAGGCCGCAGAACGAGGTCATGCCAAGTTTCGACTGTCTAAATAATTATTAACTCCCCAATGACGTTCTGCACACCTACTTTGTTACTGGATTAAACTAGTTAGTTGACATTAAAAACTACTTTAATGCCGTCATGTCGGAACTGCACGTGGAATTTAGAATTAATGACGCAACATTAATGTTGATTTTGAATCTATTACATGATTTTCAGTAGTTTAACTCATCAATGTTCCCAGCAATTTGTTGAAATAATTCCATGACCTAATAGTGTTTTCTCAGTAGGTATACGCTGGTTAAAAAAAATACGTATTTTTGCTACCCCATCCAGCTTTATCTTCAGGTCATCGGTTGCGTGTCCACAGTAAAAGAAACAAAAACATTAATTGTCACATAATGTTTATTCCCAATCTTTGGACCCTATAATGCTTTAAAACTAATAATAACATAAATACAACATTGCAATAATTATTATCGAAATAAAGAGATTTTATAGTTTAATCTTTATAATAGATTCTGCGTCATTTTTGGAAACTAAATTGGAGAAAACATTGTTTTTAATTTTTCTTTCTCTAATTCATTTTACAAAAGGCGCATAAGCAGACAAGTCTACAAAGCAAAGTTTAAAAAGCTCAACTGTCAATTTTATATCTAATTTCAGTTATCCTAAACTAGACACCTATAAAAGTACTATTTTTACTAACTATTAGACACATAATATTGAACATAAGTTCGTTCGAAAAAACAATGATTATATTATTTCGTTAATAAAGGATCTGTTCCCTACGGGCTAGTTTTAAAAACATTTAACTATTTAATGTCTGACTACGTTAGTTGTTACTGTTGTTCTCGAAGTTTGGAGACAGTCAGTTGCTCAATGGCGGGCTGCGCAGACAGGGTTTCAGATGAATAAAAACTTCGATTGAGGATGAGCTCAAATTTATTTGAATTAACAATGACGTCTCCAATGCCACAATACTCCATGAAGTAAGAAATGAAAAGTAATGAACATCTATAAAAGTTGTAATAATGATAATTAAGCTAATTTTATCACTATTTTTACAATGTCATTATGTTTTTCTTAAACCACAATAACACTTTACCTCTGCTCTAAAAGCATTTAAATAATCCAAGTCACACAAATCTAACAATTAATTACTAACTATATAGTTTGTATGTTTATTTTGCTCGATATACAAATAAGTTTTCAGCAACGCACTAACACTTGTCACCGAAATTAAAATAAAATGTCATTTAATACTGAATACGAAGCGAACTGTTAAAGTAATTTGGTAATTAAGCCATGTTAATAATACAATTCTAAAATAACAATAAAGTAACGTACAATACAAACTCTACAGCGATAAATTAATGGAAACTTGCGCGACACTACTCGGGGACTATGCGTTAAGATTCAACCTTCAAACACAATCTAATCGATATCATTATCGTACGAAAACAACACTTAGCAGGTATTTGATACTCCGATTATTTTGTCTTCTTTATTCTATCCATATTGTATCTCTTAGAATAGTATTTAACTAAATTTATTAAGGGGCACAGAATTGATATGTTTCCGATGCACGGCGTTTGTGTGATACCGCTTCACTTAACCTAACTTGCAAGGCGACGCTACACCCCTACACTACCCTATCACATGCGGGCCAATGTCACGCGTCTTTATATAAACACGACGATCCGAATACCAGCTACTCGATTTCACAGTAAACGTTAAGAAAATATGTTTTTTATAGTTCATATTAGCATGTTGTTTACATTCCGTAGAAAAAAAATCAGAAGTGAAGATAATTCCGAGTGAAAGGATACGACTGTAGCAAAGCGAATAATATATTAAGTTGGAAACTCAAGAGAGGGTTTAGCGTGACATATAGCCGATTGCATTATAAGTAGTAGACGAGAATACAGAATAAACGTCTCTATGAAACCGCTTTTTATATTCCTAATTACACATTAAATATTACATGATGATATGTATCGAGTAGTCCCGCAGAAGGTGACGTAGCCGTGTCCGCAGCCACTGGACGTCTCTTACTCGCTATCTAAGCTTGTTGGACGGAATCATGGCGGCGACGACGTCCTACGCGCACTCGCCCGCTCCTCCGCCACGCCGCCGCGCCGGAGACACTCTGTTACACTCCCGAGGCGTGGTCGGAGGAAACGAACATCGCTAACCAGAACGTTGACTGTATCGATAGCTCTGCAGTTAACATTACAACTATGATAATAAGATTTCAAAGAATGATAAATATATGTCTGAAGAGAGCTTAATATTGATCGTCACTGACTTGCTGGAGCCATCGACACATTCACATAAAACAACTGAAAAGAAAAAACAAACTTTTCGTTGTATTTTTAGTATGCGTTCAAGGACGCCGCTCGCCGAAGGTATGGGAGATCACTACTACAATATTACACAATTACTTACACACGAATTAGCATTATATATCGAATTAAATAAGTGAACATTGACTTAGCTTAATTATTATAACCGATAATGAATAATATATAAGAGAATTTAAACTGTCAGAAAATTTCATGTGATACAAAACAAAATTATCGATTTCTTTTGATGATAATTGCGTTGGGTATAAAACTGAGTGTAATGTATATTTTATTTAATAAATTGATTGTTTCATCTCTAACATCTGCAAAAGTAGGTAACAATTAAAATAGTATAATATAATATAGTGCCTATCCTAGGTGTCCTCCGTGGCATTAGCCTTAACCTGGCTCCGTAACAAATGATGTACTGACTACGTAAACTGCTGTGGCTTTAAAAATAATTAATTTGTCGCGTTCACTAAAACATTGCAGTACAATGTGCCTACAAAATACAAGTTTGGTACGGTCTGAGGTTAGTATTAAAATTATGTATAATCCTTTATCTTTGGTCTATACGCCACGACGTTCGGTACAATGTGAAGTTACAGTTTACTATAAACAATGTATAAAATTTTGCTAAGTCAAAAATTGACGAAATTTCTATTAAATATTGACTAAGAGATTTTCATAAGAATTCACATGCGGTACGTCTGGCCGGCGACCGACAACGATCGCGTACCTCAATAGATTTCTGTCGCGTCAACATTGTAACCCAAATATCCAAAACCTTATTTATTATAGCCTAAGCAGGGTTTTTTTTTTACTTTTTTTTTGTAAATTTTCCATGTTTACATCAGCAGAATACGTCACTAAATACCTATAATAACATTAATATTTCATTTTTGGTTTATTGCTATCTCGCACTGTAGTGTACTTATGTCGTCACCGCTTCGTCGACACGTAGGTAACTAAGTAGTCATTCTGTATGCGATAGTCAACTAGCTAAAAATAAAAAATATATTAATCTTCATTTTGATTAATCCTAACATTTCAGTAAATTTAAATTTCATTACATTGTTTCATTATTATGTATGAATAACTTTCATTAAATAGTAATGTAACTATGCTGATTGTCTACAATAAATACCCTTAACTAATATTATATTATTCACCTAAAGATTACACAATAAAAGTAACTACTAAATTTAAATTAGATTATTACCAAAAAGCTCGTCAAAGCATGCAGATAGTAGAATAATGTTTCACTATTCAGCGTCGGCGCGCACGTCGCCGGCTAATTTATAACTATATATTAATTAATATAATGATTACATTTAATTATTTAACTCTCATAAGGCCAAGGCTAAATTCTCGCAACAAGAGACAAGACTGAACCGATCTCGATTGTGTCGCATCGCATACAAACCGCGAACATTAAGGTAACCCGTCGTGGAACAATGCACAACTTCTAAATAATCACTTGAACTTGTGAAACCACGAAGTTTTGAATTAAAATTGAAATTTGAGTCTAGGTTTTTTTTTTCACAAGGCACAAGAAATTTTAGGTGTCACTTAAGTAGAAAAGGGGATATAATAAACCCAATAGTGACGTAACAAGTGGGGATGCGCGTGCGCAGGGCGCGGTGCGACACTGTTCAGCGGCACTGTTCTGTTGCACTCGACAAGCGGCTCCGAGGGCTTCCCCATCCTATCGCATCAAGTCCTATTCAAATATTTATAATTATTGCAATAACTCCATTTACAGATAGAAAGGATCGTAAGACCAACACTAGAGTGCCAGCGCTTTAACGAGTGATTGAACATTATAAAAATTACTAAGAAAGTATTAGGTAAATATAATTTGAAATAGTCATGAAATTCATTTAAATACGCTAACATTATCGAGGCTAAAACAAAAGTATCGTATTATTACATACAACTTCATTTAAATCATTCAACTTGAAATATTATTTAACAAAACGTAATCTTTCTATGAAGGGCACCTTTGGTTTTTAGCTTAGTCGAATGAGTTATATCCTAAAATGTTTAATTTCTTGTATTACACTATATCATAACAAATCCTCTCAGTTGTATACATCGGCCTTGTAAAAACAAATATCTTACAAACGTTACCGTACAATAAGTTAGTTGTAAATAAATCTTATGTTACACGATAAATTGAATAATAATATTAAATAAACAGGCTACATTTATAGGAAATAATTAGATTTAAATAATAATATTTTTATCATGAACAGTAAACAATAAACCTGGAATGTTAATAATAATACAATTAACACTTGCTAATTTTGGTATAAACTAATCCACACCACACCTCTGACGCAGGGAGTCTGTAAACATAACAAAATAGGAGACAGAGCTTCTAGTGAGGACGTGAGGTTTGTGAGTGATGGTCTGCTCGGTCTCCTGGTGCCGTTCCGATGCGATGCAGAGGATCTAGATAGCGCGTCCCTTAGGTAGCTGGTTGTCAAGTGCCGAGAGCTACGAACGAGTTAATGCTGTTCGCCCTCTTCTCCGCTTTTGGCTCCCTGTGTAATGCAAAACAACTTAGTTAATAAACAACGACATTCTTTAAGGTTTAATGTTAGGCAGGCATTATAATAGCTCTATATGGTGCGAGGTGCATGGTGAAACATTAGTACGCAGATGTCTTCGGAACTCATATCACGTAGACTATTAAATTTGTTTTGTTTGCGTATGAGAGCCCAAGAATCATCAGATATTTTTAATTATTTGGTTTTAATGATAAAAATTAATCTGTCATCGTCATGTAAGTTGAATTGATTATAGTTATTGGTTTGGTAGGCAAATACTTATATTATTATATCGTCACCAACTAAGTATGTTGGAAGTTGCGATTTTGACAGATACTATTCTTGTATATTCTCTAAGGCCATATAGCAACCTAACGTAAATAATGCGATATCAAGCGCATACATTGGGTCATCGCAGGTGTCTTAGAGAATATCAATCAGATCAGGTTTGTCAAGAACTAAACAGAGTGCGCGTGCATACTTCATGTGCGAGAATCCAGCCGTTGTGTGCCATCTTATGCCTCGCAAATTCGAGGTGAATGGCGCCTTCTGAGCTGAGAAGCAGCGCGCCTTGCAGGCGAGCCAGGGCGGTGGCTGCGTCCGACGGGTTAGCGAAGTCGACGAAAGCCACCGGGCCAGTGCTGCCGCCGCCGCTGCCGCCACTCAGCAGTCGCAGCCGAGAGAACCCCGGGCAGCTGTACCATCATACTCTATTGTGCCCCGCTCGTACCCCCCTCAGTATGACTTTGTGTATTGTTAAAACTGATCTAATGTGGGATTCTGTAGCTATATTCAGAGAATGTCACATTCGCGAACGACAAATTTAGTTTAGGTTTGACAAATAAAAATCAATAAAAGTAATTCTTATTTAGAAAGCAGTCTATTTCGTATTTTGCTTCTAAATTTTACAATATAAAACTAAATACTGTGACATTTCTCCTCTACTGCTGCGAGTATAAATAACGCGATCTGGTGTGTACGGCACGATACGGAGGACACAAAAAGTAATATTCACGGCTCATATTGTGTGGTGTTATAGTGCTAAAGTACGACTAGTTGTGACAACTGTGGAGATATAGTGACGTTCGTCATGCTTAGGGTGGTACGGGTGCAGGCCTCAGATCTCACACAAACGATGTAAAATTAGATCCTTTCTCTTGAAGTTTTCTTTTCAAATAAAACAGTTTGTGTGAGACATAGTCGAGCCAAAATCGAAACATAAAATTATAACCCAACAATGTTTTACGTGGACGACATTGTGATATTCGGTGCAACATGCACTGTGGAAAAGTTAAATTTTATTAACTTCAGATACATTTTTGGATGCTTTTAAATGTTTTATTACCTTATGTGTTGCGTGATCATGCACATAACATCGTGTTATTTTTCGACTGGAAATATTATTTTTACTGGTACATTTCACAATCGAACTTTCAGCGAACTTTTGTGTAATTTACTTCATTGCATGTAATTGGGTCTCTATTTCCAGTCGAAAACTTGAAGCGATTTGCACATATACGATTTGATTTTCCATAGCATTATTAACGTACCTGCTAAAAATTTCCTTGAGTTCATGTTCGGAGACGAATTGTCCGAGGTTTGCGACGAAGAGCGTCGAACAGGGAGGCGCGGGGTGCGCAGGGTGCGCGGCGGGCCCGCTCGCGTGCGTCGGCACCGCCGCGCCCGGCGACCCCAGCGCGGGCGCAGGTAGCACGCATGCACCCAGCGTCAGGGGGGTCTGGACATTATTACCATGATAATAAGGTCCAAACTCCTATTAAAGTTTGAATTATATAAGAAAACGCACAAGTAGAGCTGGCAAGCGTCCTGCGTTCTGATTTTAGTGTTTTATGTTATTGTGTCGGGAAATTATGAGTAAATCATAAGCAGAACGCTTGATAGCTCTTGTTCACAATAGGTACATATAACTAATTGCTGGTAAAACACAAAACAACAACTATCTCTCGAATTCCGAAATAGTGCTATAAGCTCTTTGGTAAACTACGAAAATAAAAGCAGCAGCAATATATTAAGCATTATGATATTAGACTAGGGCAATAAGCATAGAGATTTCGTCGACGTGTGACATGACGTGGGCACACATTTTGTTCCCACTGTATGTGAAATCCCAAGTACTAGGACAAGTATTATAGGATTATCCTAGTAGCTACATAAAATTAGAATAATACATACGTGGTGTGGCCTATCGGCGGCAGCTAGTCAGAGGTAGGATCGAACTGGCGCCATCTGTGGGTGGATGGCGGGGTGCACCAGTCCGTGCGACAGCGTGGGCAGCTCGCCGCCGTACGCCAGCGGGTGGTGCCACAGCTCCGCGCCGCCGCCCGGGAAGAACGGACTCGCTAGGTCTGTCCACCATAACATCAACGTCACCAAGCCGTACATTACAAACGAATAAGCTGTGTCAGTTTGTTAAATTATTCAATGTTCACAGACGACGTAGGTACTATGAATGTGATATTAGAATAGGTACTGCTATAGAAAATTATTATTTACAATGTGCTTGATGACATGTTTTCACGGTTATTATAGAAGGTATATTCGTAATCTGATCCCGAGAGTAGAATTGAAAAGATTTTTTATTATGAACAGACATAGAAAACGTCTCGCAGAATATTAACTTGTTATGGTATCTATAATTTCTAAGAGCATCATGAACATGAATATGCTTGAATTTATCATAAATGTGTCATCATGAAAACATGTAAAAAGTTGATAACAGTGGTAAGAACCCGACAGATCAATCAATAGCTTCGCGGAGCTAGGCCTTGCGTGGTACGTGTAAGCGGTCACAGATACTTGCCCTTCGCGTTTGCTCGACGCCCCGATCATACCCATTACGTTTCTACTTACACCGTCTTACAGACTAACGTTCGGGCAGCAATAGTGAGGATACGAGCATTATGGTGTGAGGATTGGCACAGACACAGGTCGTGCGATTTTATTAGTGTGTACGAGATACGTATGGGTGTGTGGGGGCTTCGAGCGAGCGCCGGGCGGTGTGTGCGTTCGGCGGTACTTACGTCCAGTGAGTGGGTGCATCAATGCGGGGTGTGCAGCTGGCGCGGCTGTGGCAACTGCCGGCTTCGGCTTGCTGACCTTCGTGTTGCTTTTAGCGAACTCCAGCCGAATCGTTTGCGGCATGTCGGGGTCGAACCGGACACCCTGCTGTGAACAGCCGCGAGCGGTGCGGCGCTCCGATATAATGACGATGGAAGGGTCGGCCGCCGCGAGCTCCCAGCGGGTACCGAGTCGCGACCGCAAGGTACGACAAACGATAGCGCAGGTTGGGAGGGCGTCGGTACGTCGACGTTATTTGGATTGTATCGATAGCTTTAACCGAAATGATCAACCATAATACTGTATTCCCAAAAATCCTTAAAGTAACCTAAACAAGACAGTTTATGTAGTGTTTGGTTTGGACAAAATGAATCATTTGGTAGGTAAATTTTGTCTTTGATTGGATAAATTAGATATAATCGAGAGGTCCGCGCCTGCGCCTGCTAAGGTGACGGAACACAGTGCTCGGGATGTGACATCAAAACCTGTCAAACAGTGACATGCATTGCGTATTTACACCGTAACATGATCGATCACACTCCGGGTCGGTCCCCACAGCTCAATAGCACCGATTTGATGACCCGACGAGGTCTATTCTGTTTGTGCATGGGTTTAGCATAACTTACGATGCGGTTACGCGAGTCAGGAAAATGTTATTCCAAGTCTACAATGAGAATATTAACTATAGTGCTCATTGGCTGTGTTTGAGGCATGTGATGAGAAGAGGTTTAGTAACACCGTGCGTTATACATGTTTTAGTATTTACAATAGCTTCGATTACCTAGTAAGTACGTATCTCAGTCTTTCATTGAGATACTGTTGCCCTTGTGTTACCTATCATACTGTGTTCTGAAGCCATTCAAACTGATTAGGCGCTGTCGTGTACGTGGTATTTTTATTGTTATTGTGTGATTTTCCGCATTGTAGGAAACATAAAATCGTTCAAGTAAGATTTTATTGAGTTTCTATCTGCCGGTTATCTACGGATAAAATATTTATTGAGCTCGCTCCAATATGCTGATGTAAGTATGTTTAAGATGCTGAGATATTGGTTCAAACTCAATACTTAGTAAGTAGTAGCGGTTCAGAATAAATTCTAGAGCTATGAGACTATATTGTGACAATACCAACCTGAAGATCTTGTTTGGCGGCTTCCGCGCCTGCTCTAGTGTGGAAAGTGACGAAACCAACCGGCTGTGAAAAAATAAGCAATGTAGCACATAACAATTTACGTAACGTAACACATAATGAAGTATTCTATTTTATATTACGGCAGTACTGAGATACCACAAATATCTCATAACATGCTATTAGTTCAATACGAAATTGGTGCATGGCATAACATAGCTTCCGACTTTCTCTTAATGCTATATAGCAACTTTTCACAAAATAGAACAAACTTAGAATTTTAGTCAATCATTAGGAATATTACAAGAAGTAGTAAGATCAGTAAGTTTTGTCATGTACCTTATGATTGATAGAATAATAAGTAGATCAAATAATATGCATAATAGTGTTATTAGTATAAACTCACCGAGGCTGTTTTCCCATTCTTGCTTGTAACCTTTAGCAGGGAGCCCTCGTAACCCTGTGCAAACAAAATTAAAATGATTACTTTAACTTTGTTATCAAAAGTTCCTTCCCACGAGCCTAATGTTTCGTAAAACTTTTAGTTAGAAACACATTATCGAATTACGATATTGTGGGTGTCATTCATGTCGCAGTATAATTCTATTCAAATGTAATAATGTTTTACTACCAAAAAAGGTGGTACGTGGCGGTGCCTGGCGTGGCAGTCACGCGATCCCCGCACTAAAACTAACCCCCAGTTTAACTTGGGCACCTTTATGTTTGTGGTGCCATCCGTGCCAGCCGAAGATCGAGTGTAATCCCCCCTTATCGGTAAACAGAATCGACTCAATCCGAATATTACGATTCGGGGCATGACATTTGATATTTACGGCACAGTAATCCGAATGGAGATCTAGTCGCGTGACGAAAACGATGGTGCTTCTCATTTTTATTTCTGTCCATAGATATTTTGACATTTCTATAAGTTTTGGATATTGTGTAAGGATAACGCTTAATGTCCATTATTTGTATGTTTCTTTTTTGCAGAAAATAATATATAAATCTATATTTGAGAGCCAACTTATGTACCTACGGTTTTTGGTAATTCAATTAGTTTAATAATTAATAAGAATGTGTTATGTTATGTAAACATACAAGTGTAATATTTTTTTTTTATAATTAATGTTTGCCTCATTCTCAATAAAACGATATAATCTATAGAATTAAAATAACTACAATCGCTGATTATTTACGTTTAGTAAGTATACGATAGGTATAAATACTTATGTTTTCTTAGAATATAAATTCTGTACCTATCATAAAATGTTACATGTAAAATTTTAATATCTAAGAGTACATTTGGCCGTAACAAAATAATGTAATTAATTGCGAACATACCTCGTACGCTCGAAACAGTAGATAGAGCTCCCGCGGCTTCGCGTCCATAGGCAGCCCGCTCACGAACAACGTTCGCACCTGCAACAATACACACCAGCAATTGAGATATTTTATTTTGTTGCATTTCCACTCTATTGACGGGGAATTGGTTACACGAAGCTCATTCCGTTAACAGCTTTGTTTGTAAATGCTATTCCTATTTAAAGGATACATCAGTATAAAATAAAATACTTTATAATTGTTTTAAACCACAATACCGTCATAATAATGGAGTACTAAGTAGGTGTATAATGCGTGGCAATGATTGATTACACAAATATAATCCGTAAAAGCAAATTCTTGTTTTATGAAATGTGTGTAGGTATTTAGAAACGTAGCTAAGCATGTAATGACTTTGAGCCATGTTTTCATGAAGGTAAATGATCTTTTTGACTTTGTTTGGAAAGTATACTTTACAAAGGACAACCACGAAAGCCGCGAAATCGATTTACAACATAAAGTACGGTTCTCAACGAGCTTACTGATTGATGATTCATTTGTTAAACAGCTTACTAAGAGAAAGTTGTTAGAACACTAAGTATTACAATAACATTTAACATTTCAGTATTTTTTTCTACCAGAAAAACAAAATATTACTGCGATGTTCGTGTTCGTGTCTGCATAGTCATATCCATAGAGATTCTCAAACAACGCAAAACAATATCAAAAGGATCGTTGGAAGACTGTTTCCTCAATAAACAAAGAAAATGTCGGTAAATTTTTACAAACAGCCACAAAGGAGGCATAGAAATCTTTCAATGCCGTTTTTTCCGATTCTTTCCCCGGTTTTGTAAACGATGCATCGCATTAATTCGACGGGTCCATTTAATGAAATAAAACAGAACCAGTAATGGCGGCGCGATTTGGCGCGTGCGGGAAATGGAGATTAATTGCTGGCAACACCGACCGCCGCCGACGATGACGCCATCTTGTTGCGCACTTTATTTATGCGTTTGAGTTGCGCTTTCTACCTTAGACACTATTCAATGAAAAAAAAAACGAATTATTGATTGAGTGAGTTTTCACCAACGAGTGATTCAGATGAACATAACTAAAATGTGACAACGGTTTTATGCGGTTGATCCAATCCTGCAGTATTTTATTTAGATTATTATTAGAAAGCAAGAATATTACGAAGTTAGGATCATTATAATTATTTCTAATGAACTCGACATTAACTCGTGACTAGAGAACAAGATTACCTTCTACGCCGAGGAAAGGACGTTAAATTGTCTAGATTCAAAAATACACAAATATCAAGCCATATGCTTATGATGAAAGATTATGCAACAACAAAATCATTTAAACTATCGGTTTTCGTGGTGCTTTTTTATGAAAATAAACAGGTTTGTGTAACTAGATATCTACCCAGTTATATAATTCTAAAAATATTTCGAAAGCATAAGAATAGTTGTCTGCGAATATACATAATATGTAACTGGGCTAAGAAAAATGAGAATCCAAAATAAAAACTGATAACCTAACACGTCTGATAAACGTGATGTAGCTCTTACAAATAAATATTTGAGAACATATTTCGGCCATGGAGTGTTGATTTATCAGGTTTTATCAACATTAGGATACTTGCGGCGAGGGAGGTCCTCGTATATATTTTATCGGCGTCCGTGCCCCGGTCAGTAGCAGAATGTCGGACCTTTATGTCGGCTATTTTCCGGTCGAATGCACGGGAATTCCCCGTTTCAGCGGTACGCGATATTTTTAGAGCATCATTTTTAAATATAGCGGGAATACCGATGGAAATTATTATTACATAAACTGAGCCTGCTGTATATTTCAAATGAGGCTTCGCAAAGATATTTCAGTTTAGTTTCAGTAATAAGTAAAATAATAAAAGTTTAACTTTTTAATTCTTAGTAATGCAGTAACAGAATTAAGTAGTGTAGTAAGTGCAGAAACATTCTTAGATTCCAAGATCGATGACTGTCATCTACATAGACTCACACTACCATATAATATTTAATTTGAAGCTCTGTACATGGTTAAAACAGGTAAAATTTAACTGCATGTCCTAACCAGTAATTATGTTACATAGTAATATTTTTCCGGTTTCATGGAGAATTTGTTCCATGCTGAAAATTTTCAAAGAGGTTGTTTTTATTTTATAAAACCTTTTCTTCAAACTGTATGACGTAAAGCTAGGAAAAGAAATCCTGCAGCGCAAGCAGTGTTAGTTTGTAATACAAAATGTATCAGTATGGATTACGTTAGATAGCTGGGTAGTGTATAGCATCCTCGGCGTAGCTATCACGGGAGTCGTGAGTTTGGGCCCCGAGGGAGTAATAAATATCTGTTTCTCCTATATGCAGTCACTTTGGATTTCCTAGTATGAAGGATAACTCGGATAGAGCTAAATCAATTTAAGGATAAAAGAGGAAATATGGTAGTGCAGAAATAATGTTACAAGTTTGTCTTAAGAGAATGTTTTGCAGGATGTTTGTTAAATGAGATTGTATCAGTTTCTAACTTCATTTGGAAGTTGTAAAAGTCAATTGAGAGAAAACGAGCTTCTAAGCGTCGTTTGTGGACTAACGATTTGTAATGTTTACGTTTAAATTATTTGAATTTTTTGTTTGAACATTTAGGTTTTATTTTCTTTGGCAGTATTGCAATTCAGCTCATATTCATAGTTCGTCATCATCTCAGTCACAAGAGGTCTACTGTTGAACAAAGGCCTCTCCCATAGTTTTTCTCAAGGACCGGTTATACGAGTATGTGCATATGGTTTCATATCTGCATACTACTACTCCCAGCAACCTTTACCAGGACGTCTGTCCATCCCGTTAGAGGCCGTTCAACGCTGCATTTTCCAGTGCGTGCATGGTCTCTACTCAATAATATATCGATATAAAAAAATCATAATATTAGATTACAAATAAAATAGTGTGTACTAAATAAAAAACCCTTTATACTACATTTCTATCATGTAATTTCAAATATTCTGTCATAGAAAATCTATAGAACATTCATTTCAACACTTTTATTAAAAACACGGCGTAGATATAAGAACGTCAAATACCGGCACACCTAACATATTTCAGGGAGGCAAAGGGTGGCGTCCGGACTGTCCGGTCAGTTTGAAAATGCCCCTCCATGTCGACCATTTTACACTCGGTTGCCTCCGAATCCCTACGCTCACTATTGAGTTATGTTTCATACTTGGCCCGAGATGGGAGAAAGGGAATTTTACCGAATAACACATGGACTGAAAAGTTTGCTCGCAGTGATAACAGTTTTTACGACACTCGTGGAAAATAAAAGGCGCACTCGTAATGTAATAGAAGTCAGTATATTTTTTGTAATTTTATTAAAAGTACGTGTTGACTTTGTGCAGTCACATTTCGGATTGCAAAGGTGCTTAGCATGATTAAAAAACTCTTTTTCACAGAATTTCTTCAATGTTCGCAGTTTTTGTTTATATTGCTCCTTACATTGGGCTTATTCATTAATTAGATGAAAAGAAAAGTAATATAATCTGTATTTTTTCTTTTGCTGTATGTTTTCATATGAAGAAAAAAAGAGGCATGAAGTAACTTCTTTTTTTTCTTTATCACTGAAACAGGAGGCGGTAGCTGTGGTGTAAGTGGTCCATTTTCAGCTTATCTCAATTTTACGCCTTTACGGTTCTGAAAGCGAAGCGAACATTTTGATCTGTCCAGAGAGACCGATACCATCTACGAGTTGACGTTAATACGACAAGCGGTAAAAATAAAATTATTTTTCTCTTTAATATAATAAAGTGTGTATTTCCGTCAAGAAAAGGCAATGGAGTGTTCACCGGCAACATAAAATGCAATAATGGGTTTATGAAAAAAAGATGGGCAGCATTGTAATTGTCTGCAAATAGGAATAGGTATTTGGTACATTAAACTTAAATCAATAATATATAGATCAAGGTTTAGATAATTATTACGAAGATGCTCATGTTCAGCTATAGATGTCTATACATGACGTTGTCATATACATGTCTCCTCTTAGAATAAAAGGGTTCAGACCATATTCCATCACATTGGCTTAATGCGATTTAGCACACTTCACACAACTTCAAGAACTTTGTGGGTTCCGCTTAGGTTTTGTCACGATGGTTTTCTCCATCAAAGTCTTGTTTCTTATTTTTATTGACGTTGTTTTTTATTCAGCATAGCATTAGTCTATTTACTATAGCATAACGAAATAACGATAGTTATGGTATTACATTGTTAAAAGCAACGTTTTAGAGTTCAAATTCATTTGTACATTCTTTTTTTTGTATTTATAGTGAAATAGTGAAGCTTATTAGACGCTTATATTGTAATAACGATGAGGTTATACCGTTATTTGGCTAAAGTTATAAATGATTGGAGCATAGGTTATCACACAGTTCACGTCACAGGTTAGATGACATGGGAACATAACTCATGATCCTATTAGTGTATGAGTAATCAAAGAGGAATGTGGGAATGTTTCACTGCACCGAACAACGGCACTTGCCTGAAAGGAATGGTACCTAATCATGTGTACACTAACAATAGGTAGGTACATAATTATATAGTAGGCATGCACATAGCGGCTTTCTTTATTTAAGTTTTCAGCCAAAATTCAGGTCAATCTTAGGTCAAATGTAGTTTGGATGTTTCGCAATATATCTTTCAAGTATTTATTGAAGCAATTTTTATTGAATTAATTTATTGACTCATGTACCCATATTCGCAAAATAAATGATTTGATTTGATTTGATTTGCAATATTATAATTATAATATTTTCTTTATACGATATTGTTAATTTGGATTGTTGATTAAAGTGCAATATTCATCACATTTTGCTGAGCATTTTGACGTGAGTTGTCATAGCTATGTTGATCATTGTACGAACGTTGATGTGTTCAACAGCACTCACAGCGTTTTCGAGGGTGGGCAGTGCGATGCAATCGTCACCGATTTCACTCGCGTGTCCGTATAATAATTTAATACGCAGCGAACGTTGGCCGATGTGATAATAGTAATTGCGCGTTCCAATTGGCAAGCCGATTGCATTCGACCCATCGACAGTTTTCGAAATAAATTATTCAGTGAAGCTCTTAGTATTATAGTGACTAAATATTATATGTTTAAAATAATTTTAAATTTTCTGTCTTATAATTCCAATGTAAAATACTTCAATTAACTACTTGAAATCAACTAATAGGTATCTACAATCATAACTTTTTCTTACTCGCCGCTAATACCTAAGCTTTATAAAATAACATCCAAAATAATATGGGTAAAGATTTTATATTTTATTTACCCACCCTGGATAGCAAGCGGACCATGTTGACATTCAATAAGCAGCGCCTATAAATAAATGAAAATAAAAATAAAATACGGATAAAGGTGTATTCACACGATCGATCGCACGGGCGTGCATCCGAAGCGATTGGAGCGGAAACGCCCGGGGCACTGCACAGCGAATTTATCATACGTTAGTGTGTACCTACCTAACTTTCAGCAATCTCGTATAGCACGATGTTTAACCAGTGTGATTAATAACTACGGTACCTACCTAGATAAATATATATAAAGCTATAGATAGCGTTACAGTCATAAATTATTATGATCAAAAGGTTTTATCTTTTTAGAAAACGAAAAGGCTTAGATTGGCAGATTGGCCCTTGTTTCCCTTTTTTAGTAGGTATCACGGACAAAGATAAAAATATAGCCAATCAGCCCATACATACGGGCGATGTGGAGTGAGGACATATCGTTTTCACGTGTACGCAAACAACAGAAATAATAATAAAAACCGTTTCCACGATTCGAAACACAACACTACAAAGCGGAATAGAAAATTAAATGTCAAGGCGTCGGATCTCAATAAAAGAAAAAAGAAATGATCAACCATTTATTATCTTTTACCTGACGGTTGGAATTGGTAGAGCGACTTTAACACTCTTTGTTGTAATGTCTCTTGGTCCTTCTGAAGCCATTGCTGCTATTAGGAACTCAATATAATACCTACGAATAATACAAAAAAATACTTCTGTTTGTTTGAAATGTCTTTGGTACGTTTTGATGACGTTATCTTTACAATATTCATATTAAACAATAATTACAAATGAAATCAAATTTTAGGCTATCGACAAGCTTATGTATAAAGGCATTATTTCAGTTATATTTCTTTTAAATAAATGCCGTTATTCTTGATTGCATATGGTAGCAGTAACCAAAAGTCGTCCTGTTTGGTTTCTATCCTCGTAGTTGATTGAAACAGCGGGTGCGCTGAATAGAAAATCGGTGGTTAACTTTTTTTTATCCACTCTAACGAGAACTTTGGCAATTCATTTGTTTTCTCCTTTTACGGTTCGCCGAATGGAAAAGTAAACCAGTGCTGACGCATTGTTTTCTGTTTTTATCCTGCACTCTGAATTAGCTGTCGTATTACGGATTCAGTGTGACACAATGGAAAAAGAAAAAAGAAAGATTTATTCTGAAGGTGTATAGGGATGAACATTTTTTTTAATAGCGATTCAAAATCGAAACAATGAGTATTTTTTCTTTAAATAGTTTTACGTTAAAACAACACAAGTAGAAATATTGAATCTATCATTCAGTAAATCCTCACTATTTATAAGTTGACCTCAATGAAAAAATATTGAAGTGAAATAAAATTGAGTGCAAATGGATGCTGAAAAATATCAGTTCACATTTAGTATGCACACGCCGCGAAATCAAAACAGGCAATAAAGCTGTTTAAAAAAGCAAATCAATAACTGTGAGCGAAGCGATAACAAACTGTTGTGAAACTTTGCAAAATGAAGTGGTGAAACTTCGCGGGGCAATTTTTCTTCAGGCCGTCAATGTCAGAGGCAATATTTCACAAGTTTAACAGCCGCCGCGTTATATCGATGGCCTTTGGGATTCACAGTCCGACTGGACGCCTCGCAGGGATACCAACTAAGCCAATTTGTGTGTAAATAGTTGTGAGAGTTATTATTTAAGTGATTGATAAATTATGAAATCTAAGTAGAACTGGTACATTTTAGCTTTAGAATTCGATACGAACCATAGTTAAAAGTTTTCAGGTTTTAGGTATTGCTAACATAAAATAATATACCATCACACCTGTATTCCCCGAAGCGTTAGGTAAAAGTATACACCCACAATTCACCGGTTGCTTTGTTTTGGGTCCAAGTAATAGGGCTAATACACAAAACTAATTGAATTGTGTTATATTTGTAGAATCCTTTGTCCGTACAAATATTGTATGGATAAAGAGGAACGTTTCACTTAAATTGTACGATTGACTACGATAGAATATTTCTAATTTTTCGGTTGACCTGCGCCGCCAAGATTGTAGCACTAGGAAAAGAGATAAAGCGAACGCGAACAGACTGGAAAAGTAGAAAAAAGAGGCAAGCTGCCCGATGAACAAGCGGAATATACCGACTAATTGAAATCATTTAATCCATTTCAAATATTTAACTTAACCCAGCTTCTTTTATTAAGAACTTTAATTAAGCTATCAAACTTTTCCGTAAAATAAGGAGTAATAATTAATAAATTCGACATGAAATTGACACATTTTATGACTTTAAGTTGAAAGCAGCATCCTTTGATATCACAATATTAATGACGTTATTCAACCCTTTGTCTCTTCTCTAAGTAATGTTTTCTTGAGAAACCTCTTCAAAGCGCGCAAAAACGTCTATTTAACCACTATCATTAATAACTTAGACCTCTTTTCGGGGATTACTTGCAAGAAATACGGTCGAGGATATTGTACTTGAAGTACATACATTAAGTATCAATATGCTTTAGATATAGGTACCTTTTAGTGGATTCAAAAAAAGATTTACGGATAGTCATGAAGGATGACTACTTCAAGACCACATGCGTCGTTAGATTTATATAAAAAGTTCTGTTTAATTCTTGTTCTTTGCAGACGCGAATAAATAAAAGTTGGCTATAGATCTACACTACTTCACCTAGTAATCTAGAATCTACGTTCGTACATTAAACAATATATGATTTTCTTCTTTTAAAATTAATGTTATTCTTGTATTCGATGTAACAGAACCTACATAAGCGATTAATAAATGGACAGCATCTAAATTAATTATTCGGCATTAGGAGCAAAAGTAAAAACGAAAGCAAAGAAAGAGTTCAACGGAGCAATATTGCCGACCACCTGCTCCGCTGAGATAGGGATCATAATGTTAATTTAATTAAAGGACTAATCTAAATTGCAGACGACCCAACACTCCGGCGACCATTAAAAGGATATTTCGTCGCCGACACTAAGTTGGGGAAAGTCGCTGATTATAAATATCTTGGAAAACAAGTCAGGGGAGACGATTTACAGTGAAAACATCAAGTAAATACCGAAGTTCGTGGAAGTTTTAATCTGTAGGCTATATTTTTTATTTAAATTAGCTGACTAAATATGTACAAGTATAATAACATTTCTGATTTGAATAGACTTGAATAAACTTAATTTAGGGCAAGACATATAAAACGGGAATTTTGTGTAATAAAGAAACTTTAAGAATACTCTACTGCTGTTGGAAGTATGCTTAAAAGCTGTTTCTGGTAGGAAAGAAGTTCTTTAGCGAAATAGTCGTACAATCATAGTTGATGAACAGCTATATTTAATTAAAAGGCAAGTAGGATACTTATCTAAATTGCAGACGGCCGGTTTAAGTTTCATTAAAAGGGGTTCTCCGTCTCTACACAAGGAAGAAAAAGTTTTGCAGCGATAAAGATGCCTTTCGCCTTGAAAGCAGACAAAACTTGTTGGGAGGTGGGAGGAAAACAATTTATTATTTCCTTTGATAGCCAAGAATCTCAAAAGAATTTGCTAATTTAAAATGCTCAATGCACGATTATTCTTCTTTGTAACTATTTATTTGGCTGTAATGTTGTTTGCGCGATTTTTCTTTTATTTAATGTCAACTTCTTGTAAATATTCCGTCCACTCGGTGCTATATCTATGATCTAGTACTTTGTACATTTAATGGTGCTTTTGTGAATTTATCTGAAATGATAAGTAGAATTTAGGTAATCGAATAATGACCAAAGATAATATATAATGAAGAGACAACCGCCGATATCAATTCAAATTGGAGGGAGCGGTCCGTTACAGCACTGGCCCGCTGGTCCGCCCAAATTATGTTCAATGGATAATTAATCGTCCCTGTTCACTTCAATAACAATGGAGGGCCATATCGAGATAGATCGATCATTATAAAGCTATATTGCACGGATAATATAATTTTAACGACCTTTAAACGACTAATGATGCGATATTTTTTTACTGTTGACCTTTCAAATTACCTGGACGATGGGGACTTTGTTTGTTTGCCCTTTTGTCAGCGAAGCCTCGTTTATTTGTTACGCCGCAATAGGCACTCGGGCTACTGTACTAAATGATAAAGTTAAGAGGACATAATTTTGTTGAATTAATTTTCATTTTCCTTTTTTCATTGTTCGTATTTATATGTAACAAATGTACATTATGTCTTAAGTTAATGAATAAACATTATTTAATATTTTTTCGCATTTCATAAAGGATTTTTTCCATTACTTAAATAAATTCGATTTTGGAGTATAACTGTGTATGCGTGTAGCAATACAATTAACTGCAAAAATTAAAGGGAAGAAACTACTATTTAGTTATCTATGTGGATATCTTAAAATTAATTATGACACCTGAATAGCGAGAACTTTTTGACTTTCTTGCAATTTTAGCCTCATGAGAAACATACTTGAGCTACGTAGTATTATTTTAATGGAACCCCAAAGAGAGGGTCGCTAGCAATTAAAATTTTCCATTTTATTAAATTAACGAGCAGAGTTAAGTACTTCGAGTGGGTACTTCACTAAGTTTTTATTTGTGTAAATGTAACAATAATTTATATCAAGACACATTAGTTTTTATTTTAACCTAATCTCTAAATCAAAAAGTAAGACTATATAGCTGGCTTTAACATTGTTTGACTTCGCATTCTATATTTGTTTATAAATCAAAGTAAAATAATCCCTTTGTAAGCTTCGGAACGGATCTACGGGGCGTCTCTAACGAAAACTATTGGCAACGATAAACATGCAGGGTTACAAGGAAACTGGGTTTGTCTCATCCTATTTGAATTTCAAATCCGTATACAGGTGAGGATACGATTGGGCCCAACTTCCTGTACGGTTTAGATTTACCTGTCTCAATTGAATCTAGCGTTGAAACTTGCAGTGTGTTTATATATTTAATAAAGTAGCCAATGTACTTTATTTTGGTTTTGGAATGGGAAACAGGTGAGAAACGCAAAATGTTGATTTGAAAATCTTGTCGATTTTCCAGCATCGCTTTATTTAAAAAGATAACGAAAGCATCAAATTTCTCATCCCATCAAAATAAGACACAAATACAATTATCATACTCATATACAAAAGGTGATTTACCAAGTTCTCAATGCACTACAACGCAATATTTAGAATTAGTTGTTGTCATTGTCAATTATTCCTATTTCCTAATTATTTTTTTCTAAAAATCAGGAACTATTAATTGAATTAGTTTATAGAGTAGATAAATAAACTGCGTTGAATTATTTCGGTTATAACGTCTTCGGTCGATAGAGGGCGACGTTGTTTTCATAATAATAGCTTTCTATCCCATAGTTGGGGACATTGAATCCCTTTTGTCTTACCGGGAGTGACAAAATTGTATGGTATGGGAAGGTAATATAATCAGTAACACATTGTTCTATGATTTTGATAAGGGAACCTATTGGATCTAAATCTACCCGCACCAGAATAAACAAAGTAGGAGAAACGAATATAAAAAAATAAAATAATATCGAGTACCTACCAAGGCTACTTCTAGGCAAGCGCTCTATATCTCTGTCTCTGTCTAACACATCGTCAATGATTAAACACAAACCTGTTCTACATAATAAAGACAAATAATAATTTACCAAAAACAGTGAGATTAGTCAAATATGAAATATGGGTTTCATTACAAAATTCCAAATAATATTACATTACATAATTTATCAGAAAGGTAAAATTTATAGCGTATGAAGCCGTAACTAGCGGTGCTATGAGGCCCCGATTAAATTCTTTATACTTCGGATAGAGAGAGGGAGAGAGAGGAAATTCCTCCACTCGACGTCTACATCCTCGGCAATTTTTCACAACTGTGTATATCTGTAGACGCACGGCATTGTACTCTGGTACAATATTTAAGTTAATGTACGTCGATAAATAACGGCGTATACTATCATATTTTATTCGGAACATTTTTATTTTTGGTAAGGAATTGAGTAATTCGACTACCAGTTGGAAAAATGGCCAAAGCAGTTTATTTCAAACTTCACTAGGACAGCGGCTGTGGGAATATGAGTCCTAATATTGTCTGTTGATCAATTAATAACACTGCGTTACAAATTTTCAAAAAATTTGAGTACCCGCTTTGAAATGTCATGATTTTTTATTTATACGTATCGTTTAATAAACATACATACAAATTTTCTTTCCATCACGTCCCATTTTTTTCCCGCAAGAAAGTGCTATTTTATATTAGAAATTAAACCGTCAAAACATATTTTAAAGAAATCTTATAAAATCAACCAATTTTTTTTACATTAATTAAGCCTTATTTTATCATTTAAGTAAAAAAAAGTCAACAAAAATATTACCTATGAAATTTTTATAAAAAATATCGTGAAACTTCAACGTTTTCTTTTGTGCTTCGAATGATCTTCTCGTTTTAAACGCCAACAGTAATCACCTAGCATAGTTGGGTCCCAACGGCCTTGAAATCGTTCTTCAAGCTTCTTTACATCTTGGTGAAACCTCTCACCCTGTTCATCACTAACCGCACCAAGATTAGATGGAAAAAAAGAAAAATGAGAATGAAGAAAGTGAATTTTTAATGACATTCTGCAACCCAACTTTTCGTATGCTTTTAACATGTCGTTCACTAGCTGTTCCTCCTTTTCGGCTCTGTGGTTCCCTAAAAACCCTTTTATAACTGCTTTCAGTGACAACCAGGCATCAAGTTCCGTATTAGTAAGCTTTTTGTCAAAATTTGGGTCGTTTATCAAAGTACGTATTTGTGATCTCACAAATATTCCTTCTTTGAGTTTGGCGTCACTTAACTTTCAAAATACTGTCTTCAAATACAAAAAGGCATCTCCCTCTTTATTCATGGCCTTCACAAAATTTTTCATCAAACTAAGTTTTATGTGGAGTGGTGATAAAATAACATTTTTAGGATCTATCAATGGTACATGTTTCACATTAGATTTTCCGCATACAAACTCTGACCTTTCTGGCCATACTTTTGTAATGTAGTGTTTTTCTGTGGCTCTGCTGTCCCACATACAAAGAAAACAACAGTATTTAGTAAATCCGCCCTATAATCCGAGCAAAATAGCTATAACTTTGAGATCAGCGCATACTTTCCTGCTGGGAAAGTGAGGGTAGTAGAAAATAATAATTAACATGTACCTCGAAAACTAGACGTGATGGATACCACATATGTTTGGAACATTTAATCTATGACTCATTACCTATTGATACCAGCTAACAGTTAAGAGGGTACCAAAATCGTGTAACGCAGTGTAATTATATTGAACACAGAATCCAGGTATTACAATTTATTCCTTCAGCACAATAAAATTAATAATCACATTGGGACGGATTCGAGCTATGTTATTTAAAGCTTTTATAGCAAACAAGAAAGGCAATTGTCCCATGAAAAACTTTTGTTATATTCGGAAGTATCGAGCAACATCTCACTTATAACTTGCACCAAACCGATAGCTGTATCTCAGCAACCGCTTCAGACCATCTGATTGATGGGTCTAATCTCCACAACTATAGAATTTGTACGAAGATAAATAACCCCTGTACACTGGGGTTTATATATTATGTTTGCAAAAGGAAGTCAAAATATTGAGGGGAAGAGAAAAAATGCGATAACAAACATTCCTTTGTGACAATGATTTAATAATTTCTTGAAATACGGTCTTTTCTATAGAATCAGAGTCACATCAGTTTTATGAGTCAATTTAAAGAGCGAATTCAATCAGTCCAAACAAGCAGAAAATCGAACCCCAAATCATCCAATCGTAGTAAATCTCAAATTCCGAGTACGCAGCTAAGGAGCGGCCCGTCCCGGCCAAGTCCCTGATTTAAATTGCAGATGCCCCTCGGGAACGAACGCCGACTGCCGCGATATGCTAATCATAGTCAAGCCAAGGATTATCCCTGTTTACACTTAACAAACTCACTTAATTTCGCACCGACCGATGTCTTGCCATATTTGTTGTCCGAAACACTGAATAGTGGACGGACGAAATCTGACAGGCAAATTAAGAGGGACATAAATGATTAAACCGAGCCTATCTGATAGGCTAGTTAACATACTAGGTTAGACTTTAGACTACATAGGTATGTTTTGTTTCGCTATCGATTGGTGTTAGTGTATCTAGTGATCTTTGTATTGATCCGAAAATATTAGCTAGTTAAGATTTAGGTACTTAGAAACACTTTTTAGTAGATTAATTTAATTTTTTGTACTGGTTTATTCCATATCCAGTAAGCAAACAATTATTTGAATATATAACCTAAACCTAACTTGCTATACATGCATCACAAACAGTAATTGTTCACCGACTAAAAATGAGATGTAGGGCATAGTGGGAGCAATTACACGCAACCACTTAATTTGGAGCTGTCCGACTGGGCACTAACACTGCTTTGAGCTGTGTTGTGTTCCTAACGGTGAGCAAGGTTGTCAGTGCTCCGCGAGAAAACGTTGTGTTGTGGAGGGGACTTTCACCCTTATACTGTCAACCCAAATATTTCTCTTTCATTTTACAGGATGCAACGCGCAAGTGATTCCCCTTATGTTGCAAGCGTCTATAGGCAACGATAACCACTTACCATCTCAGTAGGCCGTATGCTTGTGCCACCTTAGTGGTATAAAAAAATAGATTGTTATGTAAAATGTTCAAGGATTTACACTATATGTTGTTTTAGATTCTTGCTACCTGTACTCGCTACTTGTAAGCGTGGGTGTTAAAATGAGTTTGACATGAGTTGACAGGCTGGTTTGAAGGTAAATACAGTTTTTCTAGAATTTGACGACGTCTGAGGTCTAGTGGTCAGCGTGTCTAACTGCTGATTACGAGGTCGTGGGTTTCATTCCCACAGGACACATATATTTATGTGATGAACATTAAGTGTTTGTGTTTGTCTGGGTGTTTGTTATGTAATGAAAGTATGTACTTACAAAAAAAAAAATATAATCATCCATTGTCTAGTACCCACTCTCTGCTTAGTTTTCAGACTAGATGGTGTTGTGTAAAATTGTTCATGAATATTTATTTATTTTGTATAAGATTTAACTAGATAGGTTTTACGGAACTTCATGTCGTCATCTTGCTGAATTTTATTCTAAAAAATATAATAAAAGACTTTCTAAATCTTATTAAGGATATATCTGGCAAATGTTTTAGTTTGCCAATAGCAGCAATAAATTAATACGTCCTTTAAAACAAAAAGTACAAGGTTACAAAAAGGATTCAAACTAAATTTTGGCAAGGAAACACGTTAAAGAATATTATTTTTATTTCTATTAAACATTTAACGTGTCGGGTAAATAACTAGCCCAAGCAATAAGTACGCCTGAGGCGTCGTAAAGTCGATCTGAGGTGGCACTAATACGAATTTATGTCGATGGACCCACGGAGGCGCTCTGCACGGTATCGATTCACCTAGAGCCTATAAATGTTTCAATTTTCAAACCAACCATTTTGTATTAACCATAATATATTTTAGTATCGTGAAAAAATATATTATTTATACTTTTAGAGCCGAAGCTGGGACTGTCCCAGTTGGGCGCCACTGGGATACTGAATTTAGTATCGCAGATAGTATTTCCATGGATAAGACTGTCTTATATATGCATATTACAGAAGTATGGTTTCTAAATCTAGTCAACTTATAGTCGTTTGTTAGGGAAGGTAAATTTTGACGAAGAAATTCTTTTCAACAAAAGACAAGTGCGGGCAAACACATTAAAAGTTTAGTACCACTTTGTTTAGGTATACCAGCACCCGTATAAGTATAATAAAATTAAGAAAAGGATTAAGACATATTTTACAAGCTCCAGAAGACGTCTGACAATCTGACAGAAATGTCTGTCGAATATTAGCGTTGACATAATATTATAACAGACAATAAGTACGCTTTCTGGTACCGTTTAACTTATATTATCGATTTTGGGAAGGAAATCCCTAAAATTTACATGAGAAAGCGTCGTGGAAAGAGGGCTGCGTTCCGAGAGATGTCTCGGTACGCGCTGTCTTCTAACAAGGGACGGGAATGTTTGAAGTGTCCGACGCAAGCACGCGGAATACGACTGGAATATTTGATTGAAATCGTGAACGTGTTTAATATGAATTTTTTTCTTGATTACATTTTTCGGGTCTTAATGTAAATAAAGCTTGTCATAATAAGGCACAAAGGTCTACGTGACTTTAATAATTAGTATGTAAGACGTTTAGTTTATCAACTTACCTAGTGTGTAGTTGTAGTACCTACATGACTAGGGTTGGTATGCGTTAAAAATTTAATAAAATCAAAATATTAAAACTAATTTAATAATTAAATGAAACTTTTTCTATGATCCCACATTGTTAACAAACAAGATTAAACATGGCCCCCTCAGCTGACATTAAAAGATAAATACGGTGGCGCGGGCCCCACGTTGGGCGCCAAAGTTCGCGATATGTGGCCTGCCACATGAGTAGTAATTAACACCGCCTCGCGAGCCCCCCTCCCCGCTCACACACGCACCCCTAGCATCCGCGCCCCGCACCCCTCATCCACCACCCGCAACACTCACTGGCGCACACCGATTGAATTAAACTTCGGCACGGTTGTTGTGGTTCGGATCCGAGGTTGGTTTTGTCGCCCGCCTTTCGTGCAGCTGTGATTAAACTAGCAATACTTGTCCGGCATTTATTAGTTTTGCTGGTAACATTTTGGGCTACAAAAAGTAATATTAGCAGCAATTTGTAATCCTTAAGCAACGTGTTGACAGATTACGTAGATATTATGGCGGATAATATCAACATTGGGAAAATTGACGAGCTCCATTAATTAATTAAGACCGATGGAACCAACATTATTTTTTTATTATTTTCTTATTCTATAGGTACCCGTAAACCAATTGTTTTAAGTTATTGGTTTCTGCGAATTATTAAGGCGACTGTTGTCATCTTTATTATCTACTAGGTCGAGTGACCCAAGTAAAAGGCCCGCCTTCATATTCACAATATTTTTCTCGCAGTTCGCTTAGATTTTCGTATCTGTATTTCATAATACAGCTAGACACTATCACTAATGAGGTGCCGGCAAGAAACTAAGAATAAAACACAATTAAAAAGACTGTTCCCTTTACACGCGGACCTTTCAGAACATGAGCTCAATGTCAACAGTTATAAAGTTTTTCTCTTCGTACAATAAGTCTCCGAAACAAGAAGTGTAGAGCACTAGGCAGACTGGGGGGAGGGTTTTGCCCCACCTAGAAGCACAATTAGCGCGCGCGACTCAACACGACTTGAGTTTTAACAACGCGGCGCCGAGCACTCGGCATCGTTCACATGAGATGGGCTCTGCCTTGCGGGATTCTTGTGTCCTACACGGGCATTAAAGGAACTGTAACTGTATTTGTTTTAAGTGGGTTTTCAGGTAACGAATGTGTTTAATCATGGGTGCTGTTCACGTGTACTTCAATCGAGGGAAGATGGAATTTACTTATATTATTTTGAAACTATTAAATTAAGCTAATGAAGGTGAACAAGACATCTACAAACCTTATCCTAATATCTCTCATTATAAGAGAAGGCCCATGTTCAGCAGTGGAACAATAGTGGTTTATTTTATTCTTGAGGTGAACATACAATGTTGTAAAACTCTGGACATACATGATATAACATAACGTAAGTTTATTAAAGTAATATTCAGATTTCCATTATTTTCTTGCATTCAATAAATATTTTAGGAAGCACAAACGACTTCCCTTTACCCAGTTACAAGGTTTATTCATAGTCAATATAACTTTAACAATCTCTATATTTAGCACATAATTGTAATAAGCAATAAAAATAAATAAATTGCAGTTATTAATTCAAATTATAAATTCAGGCAGTTGTAAATTAGTAATTCAGAAATTAAGTAATCATGATTTTTATATAAAAATAATTTTATCTAAAAATTAAAGCATTGTTTTTATTCAAACCGCATGATATTTTACCAGAAGTGACAAATATTTGTATCACGTAATCACATTAAAACAGTTTGTAAGGTAATTAAGCAGATAACATAAGATACATAACCTCCGCGAAAGCTCTAAATCTCACTGGGTAATTAACACTAGCTTTGCTAACAACACTTGAAACTGTATTTATTGTTTTAAACACACTGAATATAATTAAATTGAAAAGCTTATCTACTACTACTGTAATTTCATTATAAGTATAAAAGACTGTCATATTAATTCCTTTAAACGTTAAAAAAAAAAGTTATACAAATGCCAACGAATTGTCCTTGATGCAGTTGAATTTTTCAAATAAACTTTAACACTACCAATTATTAACAAATTAGATCAACGGTATTCGGAAGAAAGTTTTAAATGCGATAGGAAAGTATAAAACTGCGGAATTTTCAGTCAAAGCCACGCTATTAAACTCTCAAATGAAAATCTTGGTATATTCATAGAATACGTACATATTTGAATTCCCAACATAAAGGGAAAGTCTTTAAAAACTTTAATAAAACGCGTATATTACGCGTCCACTTAGACGACGAGTTTTTATTAGATTTTGTTGTGTTTTCCTTGGCTCTTTATACAGCTTATTTACCTTCATCATAATATAACATAGGGGATATTAATCTTGTTTTACAGTCTTATCTAAGTAAATTTTTTAATTGACCTTTATGTTACAAAATCTTATGTAGGTACTCTATAAAAAATTAAACCATCAACGTTAGTTAAAGGTAACGAAAGGTGGTACAATAGAAAGCTGGGATTAATAATGACAGGTACAAGCACATTCGTAAGTAATAAAAGTTCATCCGTTGTCGATAACAACGGCTGACTAGAGGTAGTCGACCGAGTGCCGTCCACGAGTGTCGAACGCGTGTAGCGTACTTCACTGCTCTCTCCGACTTTGAAACACTCTAAACTCCTTTATAAGCCACTCTCATTCCACGGTACTCGCTCATTTCAGCTGTAGTATTACGGATAGGCTCCTCTCTTTTCAACTCGACTTCACTTTGAACTTTATCTGTCTCGATGTCTGACGATGTACTTTTGTCTTGTCCATTGCAGCGTTATAGATTCTTCTTTTTACCCGTGAGTTTTTTCGTAACTACCTATGCAATTATTTTTATTGATTTGATACCTTACATTTTAAATTATTTTAGAATTTACATTTTATTTTTGAATGTCTAGAAACAATAAAAATTACATTAATTTAAATTAAACAATACCTACTGCAAAATAGGCTGAATATTTTTATACCTTAATTCAATAGTACGTTACAGTTTACGAAATACATTTATTTTCAAGTAAACAATACACACTCTATAAAACGTATGTAATGCGCTACGTAGTTTAAAATGTAAGGTTGAAATACGTACGTATGTTATAAGGAATCTCGTTTAGTATTAACGATAGCGACGGTACAGAAATCCGCCCACCTTGTATAAAAGTTAATAGTACGTTGCAAACGTTGGTGAGGGTTTTCCCAAGATGTCCATACCGGCTGCTCCGAGATCTCCGGTACCACTCGCGGCATTCAAATTGCGGCGTTAGCATACAATATTTGAGCAAGAGTTGGAGATCATCGTGTGCGGGTGTGCTCGCCTTGCCCTCGCAAATACAATTTCGATAGCGGACTGCTCCCTGCTGGGTTTGTTTGCGGATGCCACTCACACATTCCGATCTCTTGGTTACGAGTGTTTACAATTAGTTAATATCGACATTCTAAACTTTGATTTCGTACCAAATTCCATGTTTAAGAGCACCTGTTGTTTAGGGATGAGTTATTCTACAACTATTTTAAGAACCTTGTTCAATAGTTTTGAATGTTAAGTTTTGTACATTCAAATTCAATTAGTTAAAAGAGGAAATAGTTGCTGATAATGTATGAACGAAAAAGGTATACTGGGCTGACCGAGTCAATAAATAAGAACAGGAGGATGACGATACGTACAGTGTCTAAAAATAATTTACCTACTTACAATACAATATGCCAATATTATGTATATTAAAAGGAATACAACTCCAAAGGAAGATACTAAAATAAGGCAATTATTTTAGTTTTTGTGCTAACAGGCCTCCCTCGACAAGGGGTGACTTAGGCATACGTAACAACGTACCCCTTTCTCTCTAGCTCGCCTATTTAACTATTAAACCAGCCCGCCCCAACGAACTAACGTATTCATGACTTGGAGAATACCACCCCCTATTTTACGAGCGGTGGTCGCAGTGAATCGGAAAGGTTACCTATTCGGACCCCGGCCTATGTGAAATATCACGCTAGCATATGCTACGTAATTTGAGGGATCCACGAAAGGTTTGTTCTTACGTGCGTCGGCGCGATTGTTCTATAAAGTTAAAGAGGTACTTGAAATCATAGAACTTGAATGGTTGTCTGGTAGAAAATGCATTTAAAAGCATTATAACTGCCTTTATACATTCTTGTACAGTAAGCAAATATAAATTATTAATATATTAATGTCATGAATTGTTTTCAACTAAATTGAGTGGATTTTGTTTAAAAATATTTTGAGAGCTTCAGGAAACAAGCAAGCAGAATATAAACAGCTAGTGACCTATGTAGGCTGGGCAATGAACGACGATGACGTGTGCATGTTTTGATCATGGACATAGCCCAAATGGCATTAAAATTCTAGAATCGTCTGTATCCGAGCTGTTCCGGATAACGCATCAGTACTCTCAGTGAGGAAAAATCGTGCGCGCATTTCACGCACTCACCCTGCGCCCCTTTACCAACATTCCCATCCATTTCGTTACGCGATATCCGTTTTCGACCTGTAATATTTATATTTGGAACGAGCTGTCAGCCAATTAGGCGGCTCTGAATTCAAATTGGCAGTTCATGTTGACAGTAGCCAGGTGGCGGTCGCAAACGGTGCACGTCTCGGAAATCGAAATTTATATGAGCGTCCCTCGACATTTAATGACCCCTTTGAAGTGTTAGAAAATGGTCGTAAAGTTATTTTAGATGCCGACATGACGATTAACGTCGGTGCTTGTGTTAAGATGAATGTTTCAGTAACAAACCGCATTCTGTCGACAATGAAAGTGTTAATTTCGTGTGACTTTTAGTCATCCAAGCATAGAATTTTAAGTTAATAGACAGTATTGTATTCGCTTTATGAAAAATTAAAGATAATATAGTCGATATTTAAATTCTTCCCTATTTAATATTAAAAGAAACAACAGCATGGTATTAATAAAAACCGAGAGGTCGGTACACAGCCGTAGACATCTGTCTACGACTGAATTTATCTCGGGACAAATTGCAACGCCCGAGTCGGCGCACTGGCGTCCTGCTATCCTTTGTACAAATGAAACACACAACAGCGCAATAGTTTCGCTAAATTAATATGTTTGCACTATCTTAAATTCTGCAAATTGGGTTTGAGTCACAGAAAGAGACATGAGTTACAAGCTAGGTGTATTGTAAATACACGACGTATGAATGCGAATTCTTTTGATGTTCAGTTCAGTCGCACAAATTATACAACAATTTGATCAACAAATCTTTATTTTTATCCATCGGGGATATTCATATAATGCTACAGCTTGGCTTTTTATAAATATCAACGTCTAGACGTTAAAAACATTCGTGAGTCTAGGTGTATTAAAACTCAGCTCTCAGGTGTAACAATCGCATATTTTGAATCGCATAAGGACCAGTGTATGGGTTTTGACTACGTTCGTAGTGTGCGATAATATTGAACAAAAGACTAAACAAACTTCTTAATGTTTTGTCGAGTATAAAACAAACACAAATTAGGACGATTACCGCTTTTCAACCGTCATAAGCTACATAAACAACGAAGAAATTAACAATGATTGTTATAATATACAAAATATTTTTATTAATTAGCAATATTCTGATCAAATCGTCCTTTCTTATGAAAACATCAAAACCGCAGCCGGCAAGGTACAAACAAGGTATAAAGTCACAAGATGACAACTTGACAAAATTTATCCAAACAACTCGGTTTGTTTAAACGTTAATTATCGTTTTATTTATGTTGGAAATATTCTAATTTACCCCGGGAGCTAATACCCGAGCTGTTCGTCGAGACGAGACAAGACGGCGCCTGTCCCGCCATCTGACAGGTGTCTTACGCGTGGTCGGATTTATCTTGAGATAAATTGCTTGGAGCTCTGTTTTCTACTATCGTGTGGACCTTGCACGTCACGAGGATTACACCACGATTTAAATCTGTAAATTATCGTGTTAGTTTAGTTTGTGTGACTGTTACATTGTGTCAAGGCATTTACGCGTTTAGAAAACATATTTGGATTATAGGAGCGAATCCTCTCGATATAAAGTGACTTAAAATGCGTCATTTATAATATTTGTCGTGTATGTTTTTCGCAGCAGACTTTACCTAGCTATGGGCTAGATATTGCAGAAAGCGTAGTATAGTAGTAGATATATTACATATGGACAAAAAACAGTTTATCGTATTAGCAATAGGGGTAATTTATGAATAAGGTTTCGCGTCATTTTCACCTTATACGTATGGAGGGACAGTGCGGGCAGGTCCACCCCATCCTCCTTTGTTTTAAATATGCATCGCGCCGACTCTACTCTCGAAAGTGTCTCAAAAGTGCCTTGGCGCTTTTATTAATATTTAAAAAAGGAACTCCAATCGAGACGACATTTTTTTGGAGCGTATGTTATTTTCATTTCTTTGTGACGACACGTTTTACATATGGGTAAGGGTTACTTGAATATTAATACTATTATATGAATAGATAGTAAGGGATAGTAAGTAATTAGTAGAGATATTTAAATTAAGGAAAAAGTTTATGAGTATTATTTGTAAAGGTTAAATTCTAGACGAAATGCATATCATTTATATGCAAGAAGCATTCATTAAGCGGATCTCATTTTCAATATCATCATTTAAAAACATCGTCATAATTTAAATATGACATCCAAAGGTAATGTAATAATGAGAACAAGATTAAAAAGTCAATATAATCGATATGTCAATTAAAATCAGAAGCTGTGATTACTGCTGACAGTGTCAATGTAAATTGTGTTTGCGATCCACTTGTTTGTATAAGACACGTATTTTAAAATTGTAATATCCATTACAACATTTCATTTTGGACTTTAATTAGCATCTGTATTTCGATGTTAATCCTGAGATTAAATAAGAAATTAAAAGCAGATCTGATTTTTATCCCGCACCAGTTTTAAAAGCCAATTAAGGAAAAAAGTTAATTAAATTATCATTCGCTAGTGGTTGTGACCCTTTTTCCAGTAATTGGTAGTCAGCATGTTTCTTCGATTGATCTCTTCATGCGTCATGGCAGCATATACTTTTTCTTTCTTTCTCTCTTTACTTCTTACTTACTCTTTAATTCTCCCTCATCTCACTATAGAAAAAGTAGAATTCTACGACAGCGAGTTCATTCATTTGCTGGTTTAGCATACATTATTACTGTTAATAAATTACTAATTATGAACATAATTATGATCATAGGGGTATTATATGTCGTCTTATTGTCAGTGTATAATGAGTTCCAGTCTGGCGGCTCGGATTGTGTAGTGTAGTGTAGGCATACCGTTGTATTGTTTGCACAGTTATTTTTATTCTGCAGAGGCGAATGTTTATTCATATTTTTCTGTCTTTTGTAATTTCTATGAGATAGACATTATTTTCAATGTGTGGCTAATTTCCGGTAAATAATTATGATGATATACACTTCATCAGATTTGTATTTTTTAGTCGTTTCTTTCTTAGAACAACGCAATGTCTTAAAAAATATAACATTAATATACATTGTGGCATAAATCATTAGTGTTCTACACCCTCAGTTCGACGGAATGTTTTATAATTAATGGAAAACCTTGAAATAGCTTATAGTAGAACTTATGGCCGTTCAGAAAAAAAAAACAACATTAAAATATATCATAAGTAGTAAGTGTTTAGTCTAAGATATATATTTTTATTAAATTTTTACAAAAAGTATTCACTGAAAAATTAATTATAGAATTTTAATTTTATGCCTGTCTATTGGCATAATAATAAAATAATAGGACAACAAAAAACTGACGGAATTCATTCATTTTTGGTCGTAGCGTACAAGAATGTTAAATTAGTTAAGTAAAATATTGAAGTTTTTAAAAAATAAAACCATAGATATATTTTTTCTGAACGGCCATTACCGGTATTACCGGAGACCCAAATATGAAGCGTTTAGTTTGCTCAAACTACGAGTAGGACCTAACGCTCAGAAGCCCCGCTTGCGCCCACTAGACTTATGACGTGATGTGTTTCTATTTCACTTTTCACTTATTTAACTTGCACTAACATTTTGATGTTCAACACTTGGCGGCAAAGTGCTATTAAAATTATTTATACTAGTATTAAAAAATATTTATGCTAATATTATTGTCATTGCGTACGAATCCTGAATTTAATTAATACAATGTCTTTATGAGACAGTGGTTATGTGTGCACACGTATGTAAAATGTGAAATTATACAATTAATTAAATTTTGTAACATTGTTGTGAAAGTCGTGGTGCCTAGCTTACGTAGCTTATTTACATGTACGGGCCATGTTTTATAATATTCATAACATGTTTGAAGTTAACTATGTTTGACAGAAGACACATATTGTGAATTCTACGCGTCATATATCACGATAACTGACAGAATAAACATCGCTGAATGAATTTGAAAATACGTTAAGGTTTAACATAGATTTAGAATATAATAGACTATTACAGAATAGTCCGTATAATATACGGTAACTTACGCACTTCACAGGAAGTGCGTGAGTTACCGTCATGTGTCTAAATTAGGCGTAGGTTTTTATTATGTGGTCCCACTTCTGAGCAAAGGTCTCCCCTCAACTCCTTCCACTTCTTCTTAGCGTGTCGATGGTAAATAAAAATAATAATAATTTAACTATTGTAGACTCATATTCGTCCGGCGGTCTAAAGTGTAAAATATTATGATTTCACTCTACACATTTAACAAGAAAGAAAAAAATAATTAGGCAGGTGTCAAAAAACCGGCGTCGCAATAGAGCATTAAATATAGTACTTCGAGCTAATGCGGTAATGCGCGTAGTGTACAGAGTAGCTCGGCGCAACCTGCTCGGAGTAGCGAAAGATGCAATCTGCATACATTAGCCTAACGTCCCTTAGTTTTGACACCTGCTCTCAGCCAGTATGAAAATACGGCTGCTAGATGGATGGCGCAAACATGTCAGGAGTAAAGGCAGTTGTTTCAAAGTTGCGAGTCGAGAGAGTCGCCTGAAGAAAATGTATTGTTCCACTCTCTCTTAAGTCTGACTGGGAAAGCTTTTAACTAAGTGTTAAATTGTTGTTTCCAAGTTTTGTTTGCCGAATATAACGGATATTATTAAATTTAAGATATTTAGTAAGAAGAATAATATATCTACTTCTGCATTATCTGTGATGATGCGGTTTTATGATTGTGAATACATTTCAGAAATTATGTCCTAAAATAAGATGTAGACAGAGCATTAAAATATTATAAACGTTGTATATGTAACTGTGGATGTAAATTGGTACACCTCTGCATAACCTTGAAAACCTAAATTGATGGTATATTATGTTAGATTTTTTTAAGAAATCTTTCAAAATGTTTAATCGTCCACGTTAATTTTGAATATACAAAATGCCCGCCTACTAGTTAACAGATTATTAGCACAATTCATTAGATAAGAAGGTGGAAGCTACTTAATTATCCGTATCATTTATGCTTCTAACTATGTATTGCAGAGCTACGCCGCTGGGCACCGATGACCCAGTGTATACTAAATAACAAGTTATAACGACTTCAACATTGTATACTACACAATTTACAGGGACATTACGACTGGTTCTGACGATGCAAGCTCCCATAAACTAGTACCCCACTGAAGCAAACACCTTAAATACTTAACAGCTCAGTTACCGAGTCAAGTTTAAATGCTCGCCCAGGTCGAGAGGGTTGTCACGTTACGGCACATTTTAATAATGCACCCGCTCGTTTAGTATGAAAATTAGCTGGCGTGTGGCTGCCCTGCGCGCCTGTCGCTTGTTTTATTGATGGTGCAACTACGGTGTTAGTGTAGACACCTCTATCGGACGTTTTGGTAATTAATGCGACGTTTCACCTTCAGTGTAAATGCGCACTCGACGCTGCAATGCCTGAGCTTTGGTGATTTTTAACTTGATTACCAAATGGTCCGTGGGAACTCGCTTTCGAACGTAAATGTGGAGCAAATGTACCAAATAACTTTGTAATATATACGAAGGAATTCGAATTTAATGTCGATTACATCGATTTAAAATTTTAAACGAATGATAAATCTAATGGGGTAAATTATATTTATTTGCTTTTAATTCCTCGTTGATAGGCATGAATGTGTCAAAGCTTAGATAATATAAGATGTTGACCCGCCGTGAAACCTATGACGATTCAGCTTTTTCCCAATCTCGTAGGAATTTCCCGAAGTCCCATCTCAGTGCTTACCGGTGTTACCTATAGCTATGCGTTATCAGTGAGTTAGTTAGTGTTAGATGAATCAATCAGTAGCTCATGAAGGCAGGGTTTGTATTTCATGATTGGAGCTTATAAATGATGCAGATGTCACAATCATTTTACTCCTAGTCTTTTTCACAACTATATTGGGGTCGGGTTCTAATCTAACTACATGCGACTAAATACGTAGTAGTATGTAGATATTGCGTTATGTTGATTGATGTTGCATATGTTGATATACATTATAATGACTTAAAATTACATTGTGGCCTTCAGTTGCCTAGCGGTCTGAGCTTGTCATGCTCACTAAAATGTCCTGCTGATGGTGGCGTTGTGTGTCGGGTTGTGTTTGAAAAGAGTGTCTATGGAGTTGCTTGCCGGTTCTTCTCCATATGACCCACTTTTCGGAACCGTACAACTAGTTTTGACTTTTCAAAAGTGTTATTTTAATGGTCTAATTGAAATAAAAAATTTGACTTTGATATTGAAAAAGTGTAGGCAAGGTAAAAAAAATAGAAGATAACATTTTGAGAAAATCAACGTATTCTTGTTTGGGAAGATTGGCAATAATGATCACGTCGAGCTATGAAAGTTAATCTATTTCAATTTTTGTTTCCAATGTGTGGACCCTCATATCTTGTCGATGGATCTGCACCCAATCGCGTACAAGTACCTCCATGCCTGCAAATCCGATACGTGACTCGATTTCCTACAGATAATCTTTGTAAAGTTGTTTTAGAAGAGCTGTGTTGTGTACAGTAAATAAATACCTACAAATTACTAAATTGTGAGCCGAATTTCAATTATTCTACGTAATTTGTTACTTCTATCTAAGTCAAGCTGGAAAGATCTCTCTTTTTTAGCATGAAAGAGTACCTATTGTCGCATTTTAGCCGCGCGTTTATAGCGCCCATAACCTTCTTCTAACTAAAAACCTATACTAAAATTTTACAGTCTATGATCCTATAACTTGGCTATTTAATGTTTTTGAACGATTTAATTTTATTTCCAGTTTAATATTCATATTTTTGTATAAATTATGTTAATAGAATATCTAGATATCAGATTAAAACAAAAACAAACATCAACCGAACAAATTCCCTGTTCAAATAACAATTGAAGTTTTACAACATACGTTATAATTAATTTGTTCAAAACTTTATGTAAAAGTGAAACCGCATGTTTACATTGTAAATGTTATGTGCGGACCGGGGGAACAATGTTTTAAAGTCAACAGAGGGCTTCTGAAATATTCACACAACTGGAAATTCAATTTGAAGTTTTTACCATGAAAGTATTAAGGTAGTTTAGTGTTCCTCCATTATTTAGTGTTCCTAAATTATTATAGCAATGGCTCCGAAACTTCAACCGACTAACACATTTTTAACCAACTTCTGTTATTAAGTTGACACTAACTGCTAACAAGTTGGTAGTTTGTCAACTTCGTCTCAAAACTTTACGGCCCTAGTACAATTAATAAAAGAAATGACCGAAGAATCAGAACTTGAATAGCATACTCTAGCAAGTTTGTTTTTAAGAATAGAGTCGGCGCAGACGACCTGCTCGCTTGCTCTATTGTGTCGACGCCGCCGTGGTTCACGGCGCAACGGTCAGGTATGTCCATAGAAATAGCGAATCTTATGCATTTTTAAATTAGATCGAAAATAGTTTTTTCGTAATTCGGTCCTGGGCAACTCGTAATTCAAATACTTGTTTTCAGTTTGTGTTCCGGTGGCGCTCATTTATTATTGCATTGCATGTTGTTTGACCAACGGACTAAACGTAATCTAGCGCTCATAAATAATATAGTCTGCCATTTTCTCCAGTTTCCCATCAGGCAGGAGCGCCGAAGCGATTACTTCGCATAAATCAAATAGATTTGAATGCGGACCGCCGCGTCGTGCGGCTGTTACCGATGTAGTGCCCATTAAAGTTCATCCTTTTATTTTTATATTTCATTCGCTGGCGCTGATTGTTTGCTTTCCCTTTCTTCTAAAGCAGCTTTTCCACAATCTTACAATGTAAAATAACAGAGAGCATCACTTGAACAAATTGTTTCGTTAATTTTGCAGACACGCCCACGTTAACATTTGCATAAATTAAAAATTCATGAGCTCAATTACCTTCGACATGCAGAGAGGTAAACCTCATTATAAAAGGGAGGTTAAACTTTGTTAAATTCCCTTCAAATATAAAATAAACACAATATCGGTAATAGGACGTGGAGTGATCCCGTACCATGTCAAAACGGTTACGCGTGCCGTTAGAAATTTTCCGGGTTCTTTAACGGGATTCATTCATAACTCACGGTCGAGTGGAGCCTTCGAATATTTCAAGCTGTAGAGGCCCCACCCCTATAAATTCCGCGCGTCGGGTTGCCAAATTAGGCGCGAGGAACGTAGACTTATTCCCCCCATTACCCCAGGCCAGCCGAGTGAGACTTTTAAGGAAACTTTCCACGTCCTGTCGCAGGTGTTGTAGTAATAAATAATAATTCCCCTGTGCGTTGAGCGTTGCAAAGTTCCGATGAAAACTTGTAAATCATAATACAGAGGAAAATGCGTAAGAGACTTATGAGTGCTTTAATGCTTGAAAGGGTTAATTTTCACCGGCGTATTAAACCTATAAGTATATAAGAGCGAAATAACTCTCACTGACTAATAACGAAATCTCAGAAACTACCTACTTATAGTCTAATATAATTTGAAATTTGGTGGTAGGTATTTTGTAGGCATTTGGTATCGGCTAAGAAAGAATTTCGTGAAATTCCTACAGGATGAATGCGTATGGGAATACCACGGACCACAGCTAGTGACTCATCAGAAGTGAATGTTTCTTATTTTGAAATATTGAAATATATTGGTAATAACTATGAGGACGGATTGAAAATATTTGAAAACATCCTGAGCTAGAATTTTCCATTGCATCGTAAGTGCGTTCATAAACACTAATACTTACATGCACAAATAACCAGACCCAGAGCAGCTACATATTATATTAGTTGGGCAAAAAATAACCTATTCCGTGCTTGGGTCAAAACCGCGACATGTAACGTAGCAGTTGATTTCTCGATTACTGCGTCAATCTAGCCTTCGACTTTAGTGAAGAAAACATCGACATACAATTTGTTATGTACGAATTAGAAGTTTCATTTATCCACTATACCTTCTACTCCATGTGTAAAATAAAAGCTCCACCATCTTGTGGGATCACCTCTGAAGCAATTATGTGGGTCACATACTGTTCCGATGTAGAACACATTTGTACTAACAATCGAATGAACTTCCACCCAATTTACTTTATGTGTAACCCATTATTATATTTGCTACACAGTTACAAAGTTGCGAACCGGTCTACTACCGCGATGTGAACTGAGGCGAACTGACTCAAATACAAATTATATTCAAGTTTGTTCTTTTAAGTTGAAATGACTTTAAGTTCAGCGTTATGGAAGAGCTTTTACTTTTCTTCCTAATGTAATTTAGTGGATACTTTTGCGGTTGAATTTTCTAGATCCACTTATCGTAGGTGACATTTAACTCAGGTCTAATGCCGCTATTTTACCAAAAAATAATACATTTATACTGGTATTTTGATTTAAATATTTTTTCAAAACGTACCTAGTGACAATATTTATCTTGACAACTGCCAGTTTTTAGGAATGTTAGGTGTATAGGTATTGTATTCGTGCGTAACAACTGCGCACCACCGACGCCGAGCCGCAGGATACATTCTAATCTACATTTTCAAATATGGATACACAGAATAACATTTTGATAACGACACTACATTTAAAATAATACAGTCTGTGAAATGTACCTACAAAATGTTAGCATTCAAAATGTTTGTATTATATTTTGTAGTTACGTAGTCGACAGATTCATATTTCACTGAAATATTTGTTGTTAGAATGTGATGGAACGAAAACAAAAAATGGATTGGGGGTAAATTGAAGTGCAAATCAATATCAATATTTGGCGTGACAATAGTCATCGGGAATAATCGAGGGAACAACAACAGGTCAGTGCCACAATGACCGGTAATTTAGCGAGTGTAATTCCGCCGAGCGTTTGGCGAATTTAATTTTATGGTGGATAAACCCCTCCGCTGTAATAATTCATGAAAATTGCCACGCGACCCTAGCACGTCGTGTATTGGTGGAGTTTAAAAAATAATGATGCAGGCATAACCATGATAAAGGACACAAGAAAAATAATTATTGTGTGAATGACGTCACACATCGTTAGTTCATGTGATTTAAATTCTAATAATACAACTTTTAAAGTAGACCTACTGATAACATCCAGGTTTATAAATCTTCCTGGAAAAACTGCGGCGATACAGATTGTTTTACAGGTCCAACTAAAGTTACACCACAAAGAGATGTTAGTTAAGGTTTTATATAATTTACGGATATTACGAATAAAAACATTACGGTATTGTGTTTCAATTTGTAATAGTATTATTATTTGAACTGTTATATGAAAAGAGAAGCCTAACATATTTGTTTGAAGGTATTGTTGATCAAGGTTGCCAAACCTAAGAAGTACGAGAGTCGTGTACAATGTTAAAGTACAGAGTATTGTTAAACTTAACATTTGTTACGCAAGATGAAACAGAGCAATTGAATTAATTCAATCGGAGCAACTTTGTATTCAGCTTCAAAGACAATTGTTTCTGCTCATGTTACTGAAATAAAGGAAACCTCAAAGGGTTTAAGCCATGATCCATGAAATCATCGATATGGTTCATTCGAAGTTAGAAGTAAGCGATCAGTAATCGCTGCTTACAAAGTTGATACAATTATTGTAATAGAAATTATGTATAGATAAGCTCTTGTTATACGAAGTGCTTTAAAATTAATCATTTCTTTTAATACTCTTAGAAAAATTCAAACTTCAATCTTAGATTAAGTTTTAAAAGATTTTGTTTTAGTAATGACATGTATGGGAAAATCTCCCTCTCCCTACTAGTAATCCTACCATCTGTTATATGATCTCGGTATAATTTATGTAAATGAGGGATTCATATGGCATGCAAAGTTGTCAAACGCGTGAAAAATTCCTTAAATCGCTATACGTATACATATCCAGGGGTTCAGTAGCAGTATATTGAGTCATATCTGGTTAAATTAACGTCGGTTTGTTTTGCATTTCCCTTGCATCTCGGAAGCAGTGAGGGCGTAATAAAACGGTCACAACAATGCGGATCACGTCACAGCGGAATTATCTCGCAGCGCCAGAGACGATCAATTACACTGACAACGAGCACGTGGAAAAAGGGCGGACGGCACTCCAGGAGGCTTTTATTTTAACACGCTTTTTTGCAATACAGACCTTACGGTTGCGTATTTTAAACTGGTTCTTGTTTAAAATGACTGGCGCGAGGGTAGTAATCGTAAGACCAATTAGGCGTAGTGGAGGCTGTTCAACGACAGTCGTTTCGTTCCCCGCTTAAAGACTCAACCTCTGCCTTTATTACTGGTACATTGTCATTGTTATCGTTCTCAGTTTTTATGTACTCAATACCTAGGCGTAAATTCTTTGTGGAACTGTGAGTGATTAAATCTGGCCCTAGTTGGTCGATCATTGTGTCGACATTGTGCCACCTAAATAGGCATTGACGCGAAGACTCCATTTTGTACATACTGAGTGTTATATAAACGTGTCTATATAAATCACCACGTACAGGAGCAATTTACTGTCGTAAGTACTCCAACTCGTCTTGTAATCTTCGTACAGCTCCAAATGAAATACTAATTGTATTCTCAGAACATGTTAAATGGTACCCACATGTTGTTGTATGTTGGGAAGGGAGTCAATAGGGACTACAGTTGATGACTGTGTACTTAATGCTTTATGATAATATGGGGTTCAAATTGTATGTTCAGATAAACTAGAAATTTTCTGAACATTAGTGAAAGAATCAAGTAGATAATGCTCCTGAAAACTTATCTTCAATTTAATAATACCAGTTTGTTGTAGGTATTTTATGCCAAAGCTTGTTCAAGCATACTCAACAGATTGAAGCATGTAATACGATGACATTTCCGTGAGTTCCCTCAATCCGCGCTCAGAGGGTAAGTAATAAAACAGTGACAACCGATAGGACGGGATCGAGTCGGAACGAAATTATCTTGTGGAGACGATGTAGATCAATTATACGGCGTGTTGGGAATTAGAACGGTCGGTAAACCGGCGAATAGGTTGTGATTTATACAAGCATTTAAAAATTACTTAGTATGTTAAAGTAGATCTGTACGTTTTTTCTCGACTGCTGAAGAATGGTTGTTTTTCTTAAATTGGAGCCAACTTCAAATACATTAATCGACGGTGTAAGTCTAAATGAAATTTTGCCAGCCGCACATGTGTTGTAAATGTATCACGAATTAATATAATATAATGAATTCAATTTTATAGCATAAATCAGATACTCTGCTCCAAATAAATCTCAAATGTAGAAATGAGGAGCTTTATTCATATTTTGCCTAATGTTCATAAGATAATATAGGTAATAGTTATGTTATAAATATGTTCATAAATTGGAATTGTAAGTTTTTTTTGCTATGTTGTATTGCAACCACTACACCAATACTCCAAGAACAAAGCTTGTAGTAGTTATTAATACAAACAACGAGTATTAACACGAAACAGTGATTTGTTCATTGTTAGATAACTATTTCCTAATATACTGGTGATATATTCGCTTGTTATCCTCACAAAACAAACGGTATTAATCAACGACAATAATCCTCAATTAAGCACTAGATTATACTCATTTGACCTGTATCGAGCATTACTTTTGTTATTTCGATACAAATAATAATCACATAAATATCAATGTAAGCCGGGGATTTAACGAACGATTCGAGAAATACGACGATATTGTAGAATTGTAGGTACATATTTATTATCCTCCAGTAAGCAATATTTGTTGATTGAGTGATATTATATATTATCTTCTATAAATATTGTAGCTATATACTTAATACAAGTTGTGATTTATATAAAACGTGGCAGATACTTACATTTGGCTTGCTTGTGTCATTAAAAATATTAATAATCCGAATTAAAGGGTAATGATATGGCCCTACTTGAAATACTAAATATATTTAAATAAAATTAATTAAACGTTTCTCAATTAAACTCCAGTTATACGGCACCCAGAGTGCGGCGCGCGGCAATACGCGGATTAAATACTAAAGTGTCGCGATTACCTACCGATGCCGACCCCAAGGCGCTATTAAGAATTCAGCAAACGAATTGGGGACATCGAATCGGCAAAATTGAGCTCGCCTCATCTTTTCTTCCATCGTGTGTTTTCGCTCCCTAAGTACAGATATTTTAATATTTTCTCTGACTCCAGGGAGGAGACCGCTGTTTTGATCTACAACTCGCATTTTTTCAGTACAAACATAGAATATTCTTTTTCATTTCTTTATAGGACATAACTTTGTGAATACGTCGCTGAATAATACGAAAATCTTTTATGAATGAGTTTTTTGGGAGGGTGCTCCGAAGGGCCAGCAGTGGGGCAACGAAGCGCTTAGGTGAAATATGTTTTGTAACTCACCCTGCGTTACAGACTAAAATTCTAAACATTACCTGAAACAGACAGAGAGGTTTCATTAATATACAATGAATTATGATATACATGAGGTTAAAAGGTTAATCAAAATTGAATAATGTAATATTAATTGAAATAAAACTACTTTTTTTGGATTTTATCGCGTATATTGATATTATTAATCCCGACGTTTCGGACCCTTTACAGCGTCCATGGTCACGGGTAGACTGAGGTGGTGGGCGTCTTGGTGAAATAATTACTGACCGCTACCCTACATTTTTATTGTTACATGATCTACTAGATAAGATCCGTAAAAAGTAGTTTTATTTCAATGTATATGTATATAATATTCGCGTAAATGTCAGAAATCAAAATGTAATATTATTTAATTTTCATTTACCTCACATAAAATGAAACGATACGACAGAAGTCAAATCAAATTGTATTTGTGGTTTTCAAAGAAGAAGCTTACTGGAAAATTAAATTGTACAACATCATTTGTTGTACCTATGTAATGTGTTTCTTATACCCAGCAGTGGGATAGTAAAGCTGAGAATCAAGATCATCATAATAAAATAAACAAATAAATGTTTATTTTAAATTCTTTTACAAAAAGGTGTACATTTTATAATTATATGTTCTTCTCAATAATTCATCATTATCATTCTTCTGTCCTTATCCCAATTAACTTGGGGTATTTTTCCTTACGTGGCTATCAGCAGTTATGCTATTACTTAGTTCGACATCACTCCGTACCATATCGTCTCTCAAAAAGTATTGTATCTTCCCAAAAATGTGAATATTGAATTCCCCATGTGGGTCTTTGAGTTGGTTTAATTAAATTACAATTTAATTCAATTATGATTCAACAGTAGTCTGTCAACTAATAAGGTTGAGGCATTTTGACCTCAGCTTCATTGACCCGTCACAGCGGACGGGTCAAGTACTTTAATTGTATGGTCATGTACCAATAAGGTGCTAAGAGGGGTAATTATCTCATTTGATTAAATTTAGAAATAATATTTAAGAATAAAAAGAAATGCAAGGTGTTTTTAATTTTACCTCTTAGATAAACTCTAACACTTCACCTAATTCTAATAGAATTAAACGTATATTTATATCATTTTCCCAACTATGTTGGGGTCGCTTTCCAGTCTAACGTGCGGCTGAATATCAGTATTCTACACAAACAACTGCCATCAGACCTCTGCAACCCAATTTCTGGGTAATATCGATATCCTGATCGTAATTTCTAATAGTTTACTGTACTTAGATACAAAAACATTTTAATTGAATGTATTGATACGTCATTGTGTGCTAAGGACCAGAACTGGTTGCGAATATGTACTATCACTGTAGGTCGTCACACAAAGAATGTTTGCAAACCTCTCACAGTAAACACTGTGATCGGATTATATAACCTTGTTCTCACAACTGCCAGAGACATCGTACACCGCGACACAGTCACGACAAATCTCAAAACGCCCTATATTGATAATATAACAAATTTCCTATATCGTAAAAAGATATAAAATGTCAAAGGTCAAAGAGCAAGAATTGGATAGAATTACGTTTTCTGGGTACGAACGTTTCAAACACGATTGAAGGGACATGGACGTAACTTTTTTAACCGCACCTAAATCCTTTTACTTTACAAAAAGAAACACCATTTCCCGGGACTAAAGTCATTTTACAACAACCTTGAGAAAATTGGTGACAAAAAACGACCTACATGATGCGGTGTCAACAAAGATAATATATATCGTGGTATCAGGGCGCCTCCATCGCTATTGTTGTCCCTAAACGCGGCCATGATCCCGGGATCGCCAGCCCCGGACTCGTTTGTCCCGGGATATCCTTCGGCAAACATCGACGAAACCCGAGAATCACTAGACCTTTACACAAGTGCTTTCTTGAGTCGCTGGATGATATCAAAATATAAATATAAACGTCTCTTTTTCTCACACCATAATATTTTGACTAGTGTGTTATATCGGAAAAGAAGTTTGTTTATTGTTGTATCGCAGGATAAGCCTACATTATTGTTTGCTTTATTTTGTGCTACAGAAACCTTTACTCTTGTTTCATTTGACACAACAAGGGAACAATTATGTTTAGATGTTACTGGTCTAGCTGTTCGAGTTGTGTAATCAATTGTGCTTGGGTCTAAAAATTATAAAACAATAATTTCTGTACAATAATAGAACATATAATATACCGTCACGCCTGTATTCCTCAAAGGGTAAGGCAGTGGAGTAGGTGCGGTGTTACAAACACAATTCGTATGTATTGTTGGCCATGTTTCAGATTTCGTAATAGGGTGGGCCTATTCCCATTAACCGGGCATAGATCCAAACTCCGGGCTTCTAATGAGAATTATATAGAAAAATAAACTAGTACTTTCCTCGACCTATAAATGAAATCCAGAACCTCTTGCTTAAGAAGAATATAATAGTTTCATTACTTAAAACCTATCGCCATAAACAGTATCTAAGTAGGTACTCACATTGTCATCGGATCGTAATTCACTAGGATAACCAGTAATATATTACACATAATGGACGATTAATAAGTTATTATCTGTTGTTTAAAGTTATTAGTCTAATTGTGGATATATTATTATTAGCAGTTGATTAATACGTTAGTTTAACACTGAAGACAAAAACTGGAGTTAAATAAAGCCGTTCAGAAATAGTGTTCAAAGATCACGTCGATTCCTCAAGGAGTGTAAAAAGAGGACCAAGCCAACTTTGCACGGAAACATCCAATAAAACGAAGTGTGCCGTAGCACGCCGGTGCACGTAAAAAGTTTGTCCGTGTACGACTAGTCGGGCCCCCGGTCGCCCAAATCGCGCGACTTGTCGACACAACTTCGATATTAGTTCGCGCGTGATCGATTTAGCAGGCCAGTTTGACAGTTGCGATAGTGACAGATGACGCAGACGCCATATCGCACGGGTGATTTGTCTTCAACTTTACCTAAAGACAGTTGTTTTCACTGTTCCCCGTGCAGATCATACTCAGAGGCTAACTTTTGTCTACAAAGACCGATGTATGCCGGTGATATTTTATCTAGGTTATCGTCACAAGGCATATCAATTCGGTTAAAATCAAGCGAACAGCCTCGACCTGTTTCACTGCCGAAGTAAAATTCGAAATATCATACAGTAGTTTTTCAATATGAACACATAACGATCCAAATTAGTAAGTATAGAGCTTTTAGGTTGAAAAGAAAAAGAATCACCAGTGTTAATAGCACCTTACTTCATCGTAATAGGCATAACAACGTGTCGCTTTTCCGGGCTGTTCGCCTCAGGAAAGTGTTGAACGCCTTTGCTGTCATTCCTGTGATTAATTTGTGTCGGCTCTGTCGTGCTAATGGGCTAAAATAATTTAGTGGGCGACGCTGATTATTTATTGTCAAGCGTCCTGGTTAACGTTTGCTAAGCGATTTATCGTTAATCCGACGACTATTATAATATTATCATGGCATCTATTTGAACAGCCTATTAAATAGGGATACATTTCAGTTACGTTTATGCTTAATTTTAAAGCATAATTTTCCAGAAAACTGGAAAACGCTACCATAAATTAGTGAATACAATACATCCACAGTTTTGACATTATTTTTTAGACTGGTTGAAGTAAATGGTTGGATTAATATGGTAAATGGTACTGTATAATTTTAAAATAATATTGATTATGTAGCTATAAAATAGAGGATAAATCTATATTAGTTATAAGATGATTTGTGTTAATTCACACGATGAATTTCATGTGTTTCCAGAAATAATTAGCACTGTAACGCTAAAAGTAACTTCCGAATCAATTTCAATATAATGTACCTATAATGATGTGCAATGATTAGTTACACATTCAATATTGTGTGTTTATGCAAATGCCGCTGATTACACTTTGTTTGCTTAGGCCGGCTATTACCGGACACGGTCCGACAATAGTGCCGGAGATCGTACGCTAACAATCAACTAACAATATAAATTTTAGATAGAGCTTCATAGATTATTATGATGAATCGATGGGCGTGTTATTCTCTTGTTGATAATTTTGGCACTACATAGTTACCATAATATGAACTATGGAAGTATGATCACTTTGTATACCTAGGTACTGAGTACAAAATTAGAACAGCAAAATAAACTCTAGTGCTCTAATAATAACATCGTTGAAATAAAACTACTTTTTACGGATTTTATCGCGTATATTGATATTATTAAACCCGACGTTTCGGACCCTTTACAGCGTGTGTATGTGTGTGCTATACAATGTATAATATTCGCGTAAATGTCAGAAATCAATAACATCGTTTTCAAAATTCTATGTACCTAGTTACACCTTTTAATGCATACCTGTATCCAGCAAGTAAAGGATTTGATTTGATTTGGGTATCACAGTCTAAACCAATCTTATGAATCACTTTAAAATAGAAAATAATATCAATAACTATAAATAAAAAGAAAAAACTTTTCATAAAAATTAAATTGGTGAGCTGACTGTTATCATTTAATATTGTACTTTCGTCTACATCGTGTATAAAATTTAAGCACAATGAAAGGTCCTTGATAATCTCTATATCCTTCCAGCATTCGACATCGATTATAATACAAGCACTTAAGAAATCCTTTTTTATCTTTTTGTATATTTTTGGCATTTTCCATGCTAAGATTTTTTAAAGTTATTTAAAAAGGAAAAATTGGACCGCGGGCAGGATTCGAACCTGCGTCTTCTGGTTAGGTACACCAGATGCTATGACCACTAAGCCACCGCGATACCTACCCGTCATGTCGAATTTTTCCTTCACATACTGAATTTACGTCTTTATGGTGACGTCAGTAACACCTATTGAAATGCAAGTTTTTGCTTTTCAACCGACACAACTTACTTTACAGTTAGTTCAATGTCGAACGATGCCACCTTACCTTCTAACTATCTTTTTGTATATTTTTGGCATTTTCCATGCTAAGATTTTTTAAAGTTATTTAGAAAAGGAAAAATTGGACCGCGGGCAGGATTCGAACCCTATTGAAATGCTTGTGAAATTGAAATGCTAAGTGAAATGATGTTACTGACGTCACCATAAAGACGTAAATTCAGTATGTGAAGGAAAAATTCGACATGACGGGTAGGTATCGCGGTGGCTTAGTGGTCATAGCGTCTGGTGTACCTAACCAGAAGACGCAGGTTCGAATCCTGCCCGCGGTCCAATTTTTCCTTTTCAAATAACTTTAAAAAATCTTAGCATGGAAAATGCCAAAAATATACAAAAAGATAGTTAGAAGGTAAGGTGGCATCGTTCGACATTGAACTAACTGTAAAGTAAGTTGTGTCGGTTGAAAAGCAAAAACTTGCATTTCAATAGGTGTTACTGACGTCACCATAAAGACGTAAATTCAGTATGTGAAGGAAAAATTCGACATGACGGGTAGGTATCGCGGTGGCTTAGTGGTCATAGCGTCTGGTGTACCTAACCAGAAGACGCAGGTTCGAATCCTGCCCGCGGTCCAATTTTTCCTTTTCTAAATAACTTTAAAAAATCCTTTTTTTTAATAAATACAAGAAGCACTTCGAATATGAATTTACTATCGATCGTATTGAACATAATATGAGTTGTGTATGAGTAAATAAACACCGGAAGAAGGCTGTTGCCATCACATAATGTATGGGCGTAGGCAAGGTGGGGCAAATGGCACCCGGCACTCTTCCTGATTGGTCGCAAAAACATCACGTAAACATTATAGTATTGTTGGTTTAGAAAAAATGATATTGTATACAAAATGTATATTGGATCTGAATTTGGAATTTACCTAACCAATTAACAATGCGAAAATTTTAGGACGCAATTATGAAATTAATTTTTATTTAGTAGCAATTAAATTTTATTACGACAATCAGTTTCTTAGTCAAAAGTATTTTTGTGAGTTTTTAGTTTGTAAGGGCTTAGTAAATTGCATTATAATTTCACGCATTTTTCAGCTATGCTTTTACGTAATCATAACTGTATTTATGCAATTTATGCATTATTATTTATTTACAAACCATCACGCGGGGCATCAGGCTATAATTGAAGTGTCAATGGATAAAGTACAAACTTGGGTCGCATCAACGTCACGCAACAGCCAACTTGCGAGTGAAAACCCGCCAGGAATACGATGTAACTTGTCTGATTTCACTGAAACTTGCCTCAATCGCCCGACTTGGCTCCAACTTTTCACACAACAGATCGGCAGCCGAGCAACAATACTTGGCGAAACAAAAGAGCTCTTGGAAATACTTATACACTGCCGTTCAAATTAAAGGGAGCTGCTTACATTTTTCCTCAAGTCTTTGTTGTGGTAGTGAGATGTAGTGCAGACTGTTTTCTGATCTAATTCTATTCACCGGTTCGTTTTAATAAGCCAGTATTTATGTTTAATTAGCTCCTGTTAATTGTATATTTCGTTTTCGTAGAATCTTTTGTTGTGTTCTAAATTTAATTGTTTAAAACGATTCCTTAAATTATATTATGTAATACATTTTAGTCAATGGACGTGCTTAGGATTTAATTAAGTCATTAGTATTATTGTTTTTCTATTATACTATATATAAGGGAGGTTATTTAATTGGCCGTAAGTGTACGCCAAAAACTTGAGTGCCGCCATAATTTAAGATTAGTTTCGTATAAAACAGCTGCTATTAAAAGAGCATTAAGTTAAATTTTAATGGCATTAGGAGGGCGCTGAGGGCTTCAACACCGTAAAGTGTTTCATTTCGCAGCGCTCCACATTTGACTTTAGCGGCGCACATACACAAGTTACCGAGCATGTTGAGAACATCTGAGAAAACCCGAGGCTTAAATGTCTACCTACGTAATATGCAGTTACGTGGGAGTATATATAAACTGTTATAATATGGCAAATTTAATTTGAGTTTGTGGCCACATGTGCTTTCGTGTGTATGAGTCTGTCAGTGTCGAGGCCTTTATCTCGGCCTCATTTGCCCTAGTACCGGTAATTTCTTACCGGAGCACCTTTAGAGTCTCGTTACATTCCGTCGCGTATGTGATTAACTGTATTTATATCGCTGGAATTTCCTTTGTAACAAAGAGTGGTAGTCTTGTTATTCTCACCCCTCGTAGCTTTCGTCCCCTAAGAGTCACAAGAGCAGCTTACGTCGGATTTTCGCGATCGATGATTGCGAAATAGTAGGTATTGCAGCGGATTGCGAAACATGGTCTACTGCAGCTTAATTTTATTTATCATTTAGAATGGATTTCATAAAGTTGACAGATTTGTGGAACTTGGTGAACATTCTGTTAAATGTATAATTGGAGTAGGAACTTGTTGTAACTATTGGGAGTCTACATACCTGTCATGGTTGTGGCGAATGTAACGAATCTCAAGTCGCTTTTTAGTAAGAGTTAACATACCCTACCGCCTTCCCAGGTGGCAGACGATTCATGAAAATAGTCCACCCACCTTCTAAAATGGAAGTCTACATATAATTGTATTAAATTTTTATAATAAAATAGTTTAGGCAATTATCATTGTGGGTCCTTGTCTTTAAGTAAACTAAACTTTTATTTAATTTGATATACCTAGCTCTTACTATTAAATACATTATTCCTAAATCAAACTGCAGTTTCCCTAATCTTTCCTGGAAATGAACCCTACAAAAATATAAATAACATTCACTAAAAATAACCACATATAATAATCTCTATTATTTTGTTCGAACATTTACGGGCATAAAAATGGGTTCTGCGTATTTGTAACGCTCGTTTCAAAATATTCGAAGGTCTCTCGACCCTTGTAGGGCTTAGAAGGACTTGCGGAGATCGATGCGAGCCTCCAACCTCGACTTATATCGCTTTGTAACAATACGCAACAAAAAGTATAAGTGCCTACACGCACAATATCTTTATGAAAAAGACTAATGAAAATCTAAAAAACTGAGCCAATTTAAGTAAGACAGGTACCGTAGTACTTCAATTGGTTCAGTTTTTTTATTTGAATAATAATAACGATTATTCAAATTAAGCACAAGATTCACTATAATTTTGGCACACGTGATTGTATCATAGGTTTGCATTGCCTTTTTCTAAAATACTGATATTTAGCCGTATCTGGTAATGATAAATGATATTTATTTCTGTAAATAGATCTTTAAAGACACTTTTACAAGTCAATATTAAACATTTTTTTAAAGCTAGATGGTTCCGGTGCTCCGGTGAAAGCTAGATGGTTGTCTAACTGATATACAGTCAGTGGCTGAATATCAGTTTTATACTTGAATAAATTGCTGTCATACCTCAGCAACTTGATTTCAGGGCATTTATATCAAAAACAAATATTATATTAAAAATAAATACCCTTTAAACAAATTGATTGTTAGAATGTCTGGTGTTAAACAAATAAAAATTTATACAACACGATCTAGTCCTAAACTAAGCTGAGTTTGTACTATAGGTAATAAATAATACAGAATCAACCTAAAAAATATAAAGTAAATATTACAAAGTGGTGAATGTTTTTGTCCGCAAATGTAGAGCCTGGAAGTAATTGCCCTTGTCGTGGCGAATGAACTGTAACTATTGCTTTTATCCATCTAACAGTTCGAGGATCACAGATGGGGAGTCTTGTACAGTTTACAGCTTTATATGCTACATGTTTTATATGGGTAACGTCCCTTACTTTCCTTTTCAAGATTGAATTGTATAGAAGGGACGATACCTATTTGTTTGTCAATGAATGCTATCTATTGTTTAGCGAAGGAGATAGATCATCTGGTATCAGATAATATCAGATCAGATGGGAAATAATGTCGTAAAATATCTATTAAATATAATATTAAGTTTTGTTTCAAAGTATTATCTACCCTTTCATTAAAATGTGTTTGTTAGATTATTATTGATAAATTTTCATTCATAAAATAATTAAAATAATATTACAATATCACTTAATTTTATTCTACGTACACCGCATTATAAAACTTAGCAACATTTCATGTTAGCAATATATTTATCTAGCCTTAAAATAGACGACGAAGTCGCAAATCAAACTTATGAAATAATAAAACACAGTGTCGTAGGAATAGCATCGTTGTAGGTAAAATCGATAGAACACGGGACACACACCACCTGTCGCCGTATCACCTAGCGACCGGACACAAACAAAACGTGTACCTACTCAAATTATACGTCTTTTATCAACATACCTCTTTGTACTCACAAATTACCCACATAATGCCTCAAAGACAATACCTACGTATTATTAATTACAGTATGTTAAATTATATACCTTTTTGAATACGGTTGGATTTTACTTTCTTTGTTTTATCTTCGAAATACAATTATTTATTTCGTTTTTTGTGAATAATATGAATGCTATTATATAATAATACAAATTACAGACTAAGGAGGAAGGTACTCAAGATTAGTACGTTTTAAAAAAATCTTTTTTATTTAAAATGTAACTGTGTCAGATTGGTCGTGGTTTACCACGGCCGAGTAGTTTCTGAATCAGCTTTACTAAATTTATTACTATTTGACAGTTTGCCTATATTGACGATGTTGTAGTTTCTTGCAAGATGAAGGACAGTAGTTTTTCTCTTCTAAACAGTTAATTCAATAAATGGATAGGATAACATGTTTTGTAACTTGTAGTTTTAAAAAAACATATTTTCACTGTAATGAATCAGAAACTATCGAATCCTATCCTATCCTTCCTACTAATATTATAAATGTGAAAGTTTGTGAGGATAGATGGATGGGTGGATCTTTGTTACTCTTTCACGCTAAAACTACTGAACGGATTTTGATGAAACTTTACAGTATTATTATATATACATCAGATTAATATATATATATAGGCTATCATTGATAAAAGTTTTGAGTTAATTAGTTAAATAAGTATCTTTTCCACGCGGACGAAGCCGCGGGCAGAAGCTAACTCTGTCTAAATAATACCTATCAATGAAAAAAATAAGGTCACCGCTAGAATGGTGACGTGTACACAGTATTTATTTATATGTTACTTTGATCTTATCAGATAAGGCATAATAAATCCATCACAAAAGGGGTACATCATGCGATTGGGTTACCATATAGACCGACCCTAATTTCCAGTGCGTGTTGTAATATACGAGTGGGGGATTACGTCAGGATGGGCATCGGCATCCATCTATGTGCTAATAACATCACATTGCGACCACCAATTCGCCTGCCAAGCATAGTGATTATGGTATTACCGATCCTACAAGATCGTGCATTACAGAATGCAGGTTAGAGAGGAAGCTATAAGGTAATGCACGTCACAGTTGATTAATTTTATATTGTCATCGATGTAGTGACGAGGATTGAGAAGAATATGCTGAGATGGTTTGGGCATCTCGAGAGAATGGATGAAAGGCGACTAACAAAAAGGATTTATATGGCGAATGTCAGTGGAACCGCCGAGATAGGACGACCTAGAAAAACATATGCCGACCTTATTGGTGAGGTTCTTCAAAAAGGTCAGGTGCGTAGTACTCGCAACCGGCGTGTAAGTTTGACATGAGATGTATGAATGTGGTCGAAGCAAAAGAAGTATGCAACAATCGTAGCAAGTGGCGTTTTCTTTAGTTTCTGCCAGTGTCGATCAGGCGAGCACAATCACTGCCAGTTTTAAAAAGGCTTGTGAAGGAACATTTCTTGTCTCTTTAGCCATGTCACTATTTACTGTTTATAATTATATGTGTATATGTAATATAGATGTTATGTATTATGTATATTATTATTATTATAAGTATAATTTAAGCGTTTCTAAATTTCTGCACCATAGTCAATCTCATTTATAGTTAGTTATATTCCGATATATCCAACCAAAGTTGCCTGGAAGAAATCGCTGCTCGGGATAAGGCCGCCCATTGTAAAGTATGTATAAATAAATAAATAAAATAGTTAAGTTTTTTCTCTTTAACTACTGAGAGTTCAACACACATTGTATAAAGCTTTCATCCAGACTGCAGTACCAGTTGGATTATTAGGCAGGTATGGATATAACAGGCGTGATTTCCGCTCGCTGCCTGTAGGCGGCAAACCATAAGAGCGGAAAATATTTTTCCTGTATTTATCACATCCAAAAGAATTTCCTAATAAAAGAAAATCAACTTCCTTCCCGTTGACAACTACCAAATACACTATTACACGCATAAAACCAAGTTTATAAATCGGTTTGTGCCTTGTATATATGTAGAACGTTCCAGCGAAGTAACATGCAGACATGTGCATGAGACATGCGCATGTAGTCATCAAGCACTTACTATATCATTAATAAACCGCGTCAAAATATAGTCACTCACAAGCCGCATAAAAGCCATCAGCGTTTTACAGCGCAAAGAGGCATTAGCAGCATTAACGCAAACTTGCGCGTTTTCACTAGAACGCAGAGTAATGGGTTACAGTTATTGCTCCCTGTTGTTTGGTTGATGTAACGTAATTATGGCGTGGGGCGCGCACCACGCGATGTGCCGTGCCGTCTGAAAGGAGGATACCTATATATTTTATGTACCAATAAATAAAATAATTTTAAATTAATTTCGACTAAATTGCCTGTTACATACCTGCCTTATTAGCCTAGTGGTTGAAAACGCGACTACTTCGCTTAAAGTCCTGGGTTCGATTTCCATTTTGAGCAAACTGTTATTGGGTTTTTCTATGAAATTCTCAGTAGCAGCTCGGTGATTGGATTTGTTCCCAGTTAATGGCAATGGAACCTAAACATACCGGCGAACGGTGGGTGTACTTCAGTACCTACACCTCTGACTAACCGTTCGGGGAATACAGGTGTGATGGTATATATACCCACATAGAATATTGTGTAGGTATTATTATATAAAAGCTTTCTTGTTCCATCCTTCAAAGACGCAATTAATATAACATCGGCTGGGAGAACTGTCTAACATTTAAACAAAAGCTGTCAAGTAATTTAGAAGGAATGTTAAACGTAGAATAATACATCAATATTTAGGAAATGCGTAAACCATTTATCATAACAAGAGAGAATTAGATACGAGCCCTCCGGCACCGGAAAGCCAGTGCGCTCTTATCTACACGCAGGCTAATGTAACAAGGCCGCGACAGAAGGGAGGGAAACGAAAATATTTATGATATTAATGAACTTTCCTCTACTTGTTTTTTATTACGTAATTGTGATGGAAATTATGTCACCAAAGTGAGGTCATTAGTGTCTGCAATATGATAGACGGCGTTAGAACACGCTTGTTATAAAAAAACTTGCCTTGAAATGTCATAGCGTAAATGAGGTTTGAAATATTATTGAAAGCAATCCAGTATTAAATTTTCTTTTTGCCGATTGAAGGTGCCGTCTAGATAAATCTAAATCGATTTAACTTTAACGAAGTTAAGTTGGACGCTCGCTTTATATTCGTAGTTTACTTTTCATCTGTTATATAAATATTAATAATTAAAATGAATAAAGGAAAGTAAAACGCAAAAAAGTTGTATGTGCGTCAACATACAGAGACCGTCCGCACGCAAACAAATATTTTCTGAAAAGTAAAGGAGCCAATGTCGGGTGTAAAGAGCCCAATAGACAGTAGAGCGGCTCAAAGGCACAAAAAGCCAAGCCCATTACGGGACACACGTTGCCGGAAACCACAAAAGACCCAATTATTCTGCTGTGTGGAGCCAAAAAAGGGTTGGACCAAAACTTGTCGAGTGTTCTGTTTCACTCTCCAAATGCGCTCATAATGGTTAAGTCGTAAGTACATATCGGGTTAGTTAGTTACTTTATGCATTTCATAAATTACGTCAGAGTAATAATATAATAATAATAATATTTTTCGGACATTTTACACAATGATTATTATGATAATAAAAATGTTTTAAACCTAGGTATTTTTCTTATAGATTCGTGTTGAAATTACAAGTACAAAAAGTAAAGAACAGAACTGAATACGTCCTGATAAATAATTTGTAGTTCTTTTATTGTTAGGTACTACGAGACGTAGCAGCGTAGCAGCGTAGTAGCAGAATGAGTGCGTGAATTTAGGACTCCATGAAGATTGTTTTGAGTCTTCTATATTCGCAAAGTTATGTAATATTTATCCCTTGTGTAATTTTTAGGTAGTCTCGCGACAAAAAATATAATTTAGTGATAAAATAAATATAAAAAACCATTTCATTACAGTTCCTTATTTAGTCTTAACCATGTATAGTCATAACACCTGAAGTTATTATATGGATCATTTTATTATAAAGTCCTAATGATGAGTGACAGTATTATTCATCTGAAATTACCTAAAAAGATGTCAATTGATACACGTGTCAAATTTATCACCTTTGAGGGGAAAGACGTGGTATGTCTCTGCCTCGGAAATCAAAGGGAAGATAAATAGTTGGAGGAATGCTGTCATTGATCATGATAGTATGCCAAGTTGCCAACATATGCATTACAAAGACTATTTCATAACATTGTGAGAGTAACAAAAATTAATCATATCAAAATATCTTTCCTGGTATAAACGTTTTACATGGCATTAAATTCACATTATAGCGCGTTTTATTTTTTGCAGCTATAAAATATTTTATAGGCGACAAACTTTAACGAATTTTCCGCAATATGGTGCGTGATTTAATAACCGCCACATGTGGGTTTAAAGTATTGAAGTTGCTTATAATAGTTTCAGTTTAAACTAAACTTGTACACTCTAAAAAGGTAAAAAAATAAATTTATATAGAAAACTTACTATACCGTAAAACGTACATTAAAAAGCAGAAACAGAATTGATCCTTATTTTAAAAGGTAATCATAACCTGCTCATCGTGATTGTTAATTCAGTTATTCACTTGGCTATTAATTTAGGTGGAATTATTAAGTTGAAAAACAATATTTTGACTTTTCGCTACATAAACTTTAATGGTGAATAAATCACGAAGAAACTTCGCTCGGCAGAGGACCGCGGGTGGGAAAAATACGCCATTTTCGTAAGGGGAAAAACAATAACTCGAGGCACAGAGCTAGGGCCGCTTTTAAGGCACATAAATCAAAACAGACGATATTTTCGGTGTTACGCCGGGTGGGCACTTCGGTACGGGATTTTTTGGGGACACATCGGATTAGTGTTGTTTTTACGATTCACTTCTACTTTCTGTTGTTTCTTTATTGGCACGTCGTAAAGGCCACTGACTTGACATGTTGTTTTCGTATTCGACATCTCAAGCTGCCTTACAAATCGCATTTGATGTGGATACGAAATTGCATTACGAACGAGACGGACAGACGACCTGGTAAAAATCGCAGGGAGTCGTTGGATGCAGGCTGCATATAACAGGTCTTTGTGGAAGTCTATGGGGGAGGCCAATGGACCTCCTTTGCCTCATGTGATGATGATGAAGTAACAGAATCAAAGGAAATGTCTACAAGACGGGCAGTCTTGTAGACATTAGCATGTATAATATACAATATTTAAATTGCTAGTCGTCGATACTTCTATTTAGCTAAATCCTTTGTAAAGCCTCTCAATTAGCAGTACCTTTACAAATGTATGGTCACTCAGTAACTCAATATTCAGCACTGAAGTAAGCTAACTATACGCTTCGTTTGCTTTGTACAATTTCATTCATTCATACATTCAATATCCAACATCATTCCCACTCCTGGAGCAACGCTTGAGGCACGAACGGAATGAGATTCTTCCTTTGTGCCTTCATATTTCATCCACCTGCTAGGGTACCCGAACGCACCTAGATCGTGAACGTTCACTACTACTTTTAACCTTCACTTAACTGAATAGAGTCGAATTTGAATTGCCCGATGTGTCAAACTAACTAATACAATGTTCTGTCACTGCACATAGCTAAATTTGCTTTTAGGAAATTCGGTTCAGAGTGCTGCGATAGCACATCTGATAACTCAGTATAAACGGATTTGTTGGAAGCCGAGATACATATTGTTTAATACAGCCAGTCAGGCAAACTTGAATTTATAAAAGCTTCCGCAATACTTGCCTGGTTTATAAATGCCAACGTTAAAAATATTAAAATTTCACACGGTAACAATATGTTTTCATGTTGGCTTAACGAAACGTTTATTTAAATATATATATATATATACTAGCTTCTGCCCGCGACTTCATCTGCGTGGAATTTACCTGAAAGTAAGTTCACGGGTGATGCGATGACAAAGGGAAACAGGGATTCATTTTATATATATAGATTATGTAGATCAATTATAGGTCAGTAGGTACATAGTAATAATATATTCCATAGTTTACATGTAGGCTTGATGGCAGTGATACACTTGGGTCGCTAGGAAAAAAATATAAATAGGTCAGCCGCGTTCGTTTTATTTCAAATTGTAAAACCGGTGGCAAAATAATTCAAAACTAGCTATGTATAGTGCCTTATTTAACATAGCCATTATAAGCACGCATACAGTAATAAAGAAAAATCACCTTCTTCACTTCAAAGAAAACATTACACAAGAATCCGCTGCTCGTTATAACGTGACAAATTGACGACATTTTTTTCCGCAAAGCTTCGAGAATTAGCGTGATCAATTGCGTTCTTCGGCACTTCTTAACAACGTCTCTTTTACTCTAGAGAGAACTGAGTATTGTCTCTTTCACGCTGGCATTAAGCAGAAGCTTCAATAGTTAGATCACTAGATATTCACACCTCAAACGAACTCAGTCTATTGAATAGAGTTGGAAACTTGCGGTTTTGAGAACTGCGATCAGTAATTTTGTGATTGTGTTGAGATTCTGCGCAGTAATTAAACGTACATATGTTTAAAGAGTAACTAACGATGAATGGAATCGCCTGAAGACACAAACAAAGATACGCGTGCAAATTAATTATATGAAACATGCAATGTACCCATACAATTCCGGGAACTGTGTTGTATCTTTTAGAACTGTAATACTTAAACTGTGTATCTTAAAATGTGTATGTGTGTTCAGGCACTATTATGCTCCATAATATAAAACATAGTTTCATTAGTATGGGGTTAATTTGTATGGGATGGCACTTCGAATTTTGTAAATATATTAAAATATTAATGTCAACAGGACATAAGAAGCTGTAGTAATTATATCTTCAAGACGCCCACCACCTGTCTACCCGTGACCATGAACGCTGTAAAGGGTCCGAAACGTGGGGTTTAATAATGTTAATATAACGCGATAAAATCCGTAAAAAGTAGTTTTATTTCAATGTATAATATTCGCGTAAATGTCAGAAATCAAACTATTTAATTAATTACGAGCCCGGACTTATAATGAAACATATCGGCATGTTGGCTATAACTCGGGCGGCGGCACTCGTCTGTCTGCCGGTGACAATTATGAGTCCTCAGTTATGGATAGCAGAGGTTCCTCCGCCCACTCGGAGCCTAGATAACGCAATTACGCCACCGTTATTAAGCGTCGCCCATTATTCATTGCTGAGACCCGACATTCATCAACCAAAGGACTTTAGGTGAATATTTTTATTTAAGGGGCCATGAAAACAACATCTGTAACTGTGTTGGCGAACGGGGCGTTGTTAATGTTGCGCTTTGAAGTCAAAGCTTGTCGATAAATTATACTTAGCAGACTTCTGTGTTCAAGCGACCCAATGTAAATGTTGAATGTCTAGTAAATGTGGGAATTAATAATTGCCAATTTGTCATTTAGGTACAAATGCCAGCAGGTCAAGGTATCCAAAACTGTCAAATTATCACAATTAAAAATGAACTTTATTGCTTTGTGTTAATGTTGAAATCTATCAAATAATTCTGACAGATTGGGGTAGCTTGATGTGCTGGCCTCTGTACTATAGCAATACGCTATTTAAACTCTTGTGACAGTATTTATTTATAAAAAGCCACCAATCGTACTTCACATTATCCCCTAATGCAAATACCACTCGTTATTCAGTTATGGTTAATTAAATATTATATCGAAATTTTCGCAACGTCAAATTTTGGCTGGTGTAGCGTCAGTCTAACCTCAAATTAATCACCCGCAGATTGACAGCATTGCAATCAATAATTAACGGTCAATTACCTAAATATTGTTGACGTGGGTCTAGAGTCCACTCAACAAGTCCTTTACGTACATATGTGACTAACCATTGAATTACATGAAACTACTTGGGAATGTGTGCTGTTAACTTGATTTGAAGCTCGACTGAAGTAGAATTCACTTCTCTTATAACTTTTACACCTAAAATATAAAAAAATATAAATAAACATAATGGAGGTGCTGATATGTACGTGTCCCAGGTAATCTAATTTTTCTAAAAAATAATGACTTTTGAACATCGATAAATAAAAGAACCCAAAGTATGTATTTGAATGCAAGCTCTGTTTAGTTCCGGACTAGATGATACTATGTAAAATGTCCCAAATATATATTTATTATTAGACGCAGAAATGACGCAGCGCTGACATGGCGGGTAACCGGTGTTACCTTATTACCATAAGTTGAAAATTAATCAAAATCTACTCAAAACTTCCTGAATATATAAAATGATAAGAGGATATAAATCCTAAGATGTGTAGAAAAAACGTCCGGTATAAAAGATAGGGCTATGATTTATTACCTTCAAACAAAGAGAGCTATATATCTGACCGATATTGACGATAAATATGGAGCAGTAAGTCATGATTAATATCGGTCGACTCGGAAGGGTAAACCAGAGGCTGGAGATCTAAACACTTTGGAATTATTGACATCAGATTAAGAGGGCCTGTCAGCAACCCATATACTGTCCCACTGCTGGGCACGGGTCTGCTCTCATATTGAGAGGGATTAGGCTATAGTCCACCACGCTGGCCTAGTGCGGGTTGGCAGACTTCACAAACCGTCGAGAAAAATCTCTAAGGTATGCAGGTTTCCTCACGATGTTTTCCTTCACCTTTTGAGCGAGTGATAATTAATTATTAATACGCGCATGAATTCGAAAAGTCAGAGGTGCGTACCTTGGGTTTGAACTCGAGACCAGAATGGTCATACCACTAGGCTATCACTGCTGTGGAGATCAAGAGATAGGCTATCAAGAGGGCTTGCTTAACCCTAAAAGAAGTAGAAATCAGAATAGGATTTTGACGCTCATATAAACAATGATAGGTAGTAAATTCGTTATATATAATTAGAATAAGAGTGTCAGATATCACAAACACAATATTTTATTCTATGTACCTATTATCGAAAGTACCCACACGAAACGAAATAAATTGTGGTTGTATCGATGGCGGTTCTGTTATCTTTAGGAAACAATTAATTAATTCCATCATGTGTTCAGTGTCGATGGTTAAAACCCAACAAACAGACACAAATCGATGGAGATACAAAGAATATCAACCCTTACGGATACTTACATGACATGAAATATTTTCTCACTTCTGTGAGGTGAGAAAATATTTCATGTCGTCCTTGTTATATGTATAAATGTATGAAAGGCATGTGTATGTGACTATTTTGTCGAACATTCGGAATTATTCGCGGGAACCTTCCCAGCTATTTCTTTATTACATCCATTCCGTTGCTTCGACGTCTTGTTTCTCATGTTTTATTGTTCCCTTTAGGTTACGAACGTAAAGTGAAACATTAATGGCAACTCGTTACACGTAGTGTCTATTTTATGGATTCATTATTACCTTTTGGTATAGTCAATGTAGTGGCAGTAACTAAGTATACATTGACTTGTGTACATCATGTTTATTAACTTAACCTAAAAATATCGTATCATACTTGAAAACAAAAAGGTATTCGTTGAAAAAAATTATCAACAAATATTCAGTTCCAGTGAGTGTAAATTCAGAACAACGAAACTTGAGCGCTGTACTCAAAATACCATTGTTATTTTTCTCATCCGTAGCGTAGCTGTAGTAGGCCAACAAACTGAATTTACAGTTATCGCCTTGTTAACTTACAAATATATTGTACCTTGTTAGTCTGGAGATATCGATCCGCCTTATAAAATGATAATGAAGCGACTATGAAAGTAATAAAAAGGGTAACAGGAAGCGTCGTTCCAAAGCTGAACTAAATTGAATTAGGTAGTTTTTTATATAGCTTACGGTTAGTTGATACAGGAAAAGGTATCTTTCACGTTTAACTTTATGGCAAGATAAATATTTAAATCTGCGTTAACTTTTTAATTTAGCATAACGTTTGAACTGTAGATTGTCTTTGTAGTAAAGTGAGTGTATATAAGGTACTCTTCTTGCTACAAAATTATATTAATTCAATATGTATTTGCGATCAAAATTTCACCCTTTTCTGGGAATTCATGGTTCAAATACCAATTTCAAAGACGATCAACTAAATACTATACATAAATAACGTTCTAAGTAAACTTAACCGTCCGAATATGCTTTTTGTTATTTCCTGATTTTCCTATCTGGAACTTTCTTCACGTAGCGCGTGGATTTTCCACGAGGGAGCTGCTCGTACATTCATTAGTAAATGTCCAGTTCCCTCATTCAGAACAGAGACTAGTTCCCACGAAAGTTCCGACTCCAACATTGGGTGTTACTTCTCAAGGGACATTTTAATCAAAGACGACAGTACCGATACCGATATGTGGAAGGTTAATTGGGCACTAAAACAGGCAACCAAACACAAAAAACAAACAAACAACCAAAAAATAGCTACCTAAGTTTTATAAATATTGTTGAAATGTATGCCCGTTTTTTTATTAGTCGTGAATAGACGAATGGATGTCAGTTTACTAGTAGCACGGCCACCTCAATCTGTCGGGCACAGTGTAATAGAATCGACAGAGGCGGCGGTTGACCGCCCGGCCCCGGATATGACCTGTCATCCGGACCACTGACAGAATTGTGTAAGGGGTGACATGGCTTGTTTACTCTCCTTATTGTGTATACATAATATAAACAGCACTTGAATTTATTTTCGTGTCGCGATCAGATATCGATGGACAATATTGGTTTTGGGACGAGCTGAAATTTTCGTGTACTTTGGGTTTTAATGTTTTAAATGGAAAAATTTTAGAGAACACATTTTTATTTTCAAGTTCGTACAGTTTTATGATTAGTTTATCTGTAATTGGTACCCATATATTTTCCAGAATAATCATAAATACCTACTTTATATTTATGATTATTTCATACTTTTCATTTTATAAGCCCGTATTGTAGAATCACATCTCAGATCATCACTGCATGACCATCGTATCTTTTTTAATGTTTTCAAAAATATAGTTTAATTTTATTTCAGCATTTTAGTTCATCAAAATCTCTATTAGTGAGTACTCTGTGTTGTCGGGGGTCAGTTAATTGTTTGCGGGGGTCGCTCCGCCGCGCCGGGGGACAGCTACACTCACTCGCTGTCACAACGATGGCGCTTCCGCTTCGGTCGGGGTCCCACTATATGAAGCTACCGTCGAGCTATAAAGCTTTTGGTGGACCACAAACCAGATTTATTGTTTTTTGATTTATTATTGTAGATAAACGTTTATTTTTTAATGTTGGGCCATAAATTATTGGTTTTCATTTGGTTATTAAAATTGCGCATAAAAGTTCTTGATAATTCTTAATAATTTTAGTAATCAAAATTCTTAGGAATCAAACCGGTACCGAATATTAAGGGCAAGAACTTTGTGTGAAAAAAAAAACAAAACTAAATTAACAAAATGAAAGGACTGGAAAACTAAACTAAAATAAATAAATAAAATTTAAAAGTATTTACCATTGACACGAAAAGAAAGTAAAAAATATATATATTGCTTACCAATAACTAGACATAACGTCAGATTTTGTCGGGGTTCATGAAGCTTACCTGAAATTAAACAAGGAACATTATCAATAATTATTATACGTTAGGAAAATACGTTCACTAGAATGTTTCAAGAATAAGATCCACTTCTAGTACCTACAGCACTACGTCTGAAATAATTTAGATAAGACGTCAACACGTAATTAAGCGTCGACATTTATCAACGTCAGGGGCGGTGGACACGTGAAAAATAAAACCATCTTTATCTTCGTACATCGTGGCCGCACTCGCGTTCCTTCCTACGTTGATCCCTAGTGAACAGTGTGTGTCAGTTGATTGGACAACGGAGTTGACGTGAGTGGATTGATTCCGGCTACAGCCCCCACCCCCTAACCACCGCAAATTCCGCGACAAATGTTATTACAGAAACTATCTAGCACGTTTATTGACCCACTTCGATAATATTTACCAGAAATTTGACAGCATAAATTTGCGGGCGTAATGATAGCTTGATGATATTAGATACACATCATGGTTCATGGTTTCAAACTGTTTAGGGAAATGTAAGTCGTGAGTTTGCTTTGATTAAATAGGTATATAGATTTCATTAATACACGTCAGTTACTTCCTTTCTGTTTGTTTAATTGAATTCTAATCACTTCACAGATTAAATGATTAGAATTAAATAACACAACATTGTTGGAATAGGGAGAGAATCAGTCTGTTTCAATTTCAAAGACGCAACCTCAGTTACGAAGCTGATTAATTTTATTAAACGTTCACACTTTCTCATCCGCATTAAATGCACTCATTGTAAAACCGTCTATACTTTCCTCATTTCATGATGTTCTTTTAAAACTGGAACAACTTGTAAAGACACTTCGTATAAAGCTGTAACAACTATGACTGTCTCATTGGTCAAGAAGTCGCATGCGCTGTTCGAGCTGTGTTCTCAGTAACAGTTTCTAAGTTAGAATTTGTGTTGTTATTAGCAAGGAGCTCCTCATCTTTTATATAGTACTCAAAACATACCGGCGAACTGATGAGAGGATGTACACCCTCTCGACGTAACTTTCGAGTTATGTACAAAACTGTGATACGAGTTTTTAGAACACATTAGATATTTTTACATGTAGTATCATACCACAATGACAGACAAAACAAATTAGTAAAATGGACTACATAACAACAGTGTTATTGTAACAAAAAGGAGTATCAGGTTAATATAGATCAGCTGGGCCGCAGTGTGGCGACCTATTTGGCTACTCCTTTATTGACACCGACTGAAGATTTATTCACCCTTCTAGAAAGAGGATAATACGAACAAGTTGATATTAGACATGGTACATTGAGCGTGATTGTGTCTGTGTGTGTGTTCGTAGTGTACCCACGGGTGACAGGTCACGTTTTGCTGCGGTCGTGCGAATATGAGCTACATAGCTGCGTTTGCGCTCCTTAGGGGAAGCTAATTTAATGGCAGGGCAGCAGTAGGGCACCGAGAAAATTAGAGCTTACATTTCTTAATATGATATCAGGTTTTGGAAGATAAAAGGGGCTCGGCAGGCTGCAATTTCCTTATCAAAAGTCCTACAATATTTTTTTTACACAGTGTAATCAGAAACGGTTTACAAATTCCATGTTTTTAGAATACAAGGGTTTTTCTGTCAAGGTCGTGGTGAATATAATCATGAAGTCTATGAAGAATAGGCAAGGCAAGGGAACGTACAGTCAGCAACGAAAGTCGCTGAACACAGCAAATTTTTTTTTATTGTCACAGCTCCAGAACTTGGCAACAGGTCTTTTCTACTAAGGTAACCTAAATATTTAATGGTCATATATGCAATTATTTCGCATAACCTTCGTAGGTCAGTAACTTCATACTTGTTAAAAATCATATTGAAGATTGCAACATGTTCAGCGACTTTCGTTGCTGACTGTACTATAATAATAAATAGTGTTACTATTACTGTCATTAATATAGATGTAAAAGTATTGGAACGAAAATTATCTGTAGAGCAAGAAAGAAGTTTCTAATTACCTAGCGTAAAATCAGCTTTCTCTGTCAAGTTTCAATTTCTAAATGTTATTTCAGTGGCTAATATGCTTTATTAAATCCGTAACATACTTTCGTCTGTAATGAGAGATGTCGCAAAAATGAGAGATATTTGTCCGTTGGTGTAAGAACTTCTTAGTATGTGCCTACGTAGATGTGGGAAATAGTTCAATATTTATGTATGAAGGCGCTATTCAATATGAGAACAACAATTCTAATGGTGACGGGAGCACGGAGCTGCGGGCCGCGTCAGGCTCGCGTCACCTGCGAAGCAAATCTCGCTCATGTATCAAAAGCGCGGCGCGTAAATCACGAATCATTTTACGGAATGGCAATACTAGGACGTCCATATTTCACTCCGACCGCGTTTCCCGCGTTTCCCGAGTTTCGTCGGCGGGCTTTATAGGAAATATTTGCGGAGTCAACGCCAAAGCGGGCGTTTTGTACGACGCGACGCTGTCAGATAGTAAACTTGCGTGGAGGGTAACCAGAAACGATATTATGTTTATTTTTACGCAGTTTGTCGAATTTTAGGTACACCTTTTAACGGAGGTATTAGAATCCTGAGAGTTTCCCTTTAGAGGAAATTGGTAAAGTTAAATAAAATAAATATTTGGGACATTTCGTACAACTCGATCTAGTCCCAAACTAAGCAGTTCTTGCACTATGGGTACTAGACAATGGATAACACATATACTTTTCTTTGTAAATACATACTTATAATACATATAAGAAACATCCAGACAAACACAAACACTTATGTTCATCACATAAATATTTGTGACTTGTGGGAATCGAATCCACAAAATAAAAAATAACAGATGGTAGGTACTCGTATATTGTATAATAACAATTTTCAGAAAAAGAAAACAAGGAGCGGTAGGTTACCAAAAGGAATTCATTTGATGAATGTACTGTTCATAAACAACAAAATACCTATATGATAATAATAATAATAAAGTTTATTGTTCAAAAAAAAAGGTTACATTTGATATATGTATGGGCACTAGATCCCGCACTAGGATACCCTGTGTTGCAGGATCTAGTCTCTTTCGACAGGTTGATATGATATGATAATTATGATCCGAAAGTATCGAGAACCTCATGAGGTTTATTGTACAGAGGCCAGCACGTCAAGCTACCACAATCTGTCAAAATTCTTTAATCGATTTTCAACTTTAACGCAAAAAGATAAGGTTCATATTCAATTGGGAAAATTTGACAGTTTTGGATAGTTTGGCCTGCTGGCGTCTGTACCTAATGCGTTAAAAATAATAATAGATTATCACTTCTCTATTCTCGTACCATGAGAAATTGTTCTACCAAATTACTGATACGCTCGCGGCAACGTAAATTAAATAATATCGACACGTTAATCTGTACAAATTCTCGTTAAATTGAGTTCACCACTAGTGACTTATTTTTAAGTGGTCATAATAAAAATCGATATCACGCCACCATGTCCCATGGAGTGACGTAATAATTGGTCACCGCGCTAGACGGGACCGGCGCCTTTGAACTCGTATGAAAGGCGCAGACTACGGCGCCACCGAGGCACGCTCTTCGCCACATTTTTCTTAAGGAATATTCAAAAATAGACGCCTCTCACGGAAGTAATGAAGCTTACTGTATAAATGATTTCACTGAATTTCATACATTGCGGAATTTTATTGAAAATGTGGAGAGGTTATACAGCCCACCCACTACGATCTGGCTCCCCGTTACTGAAATATGAGGGTCTTTAAGCCTTTGTTTTATTGTTGCCGTTCCTTGAGCTATTCAACGTCGTTTCTTACCTTGTCGTTTGTGATGCTGCTCTTATGGAGACATCTACTTTACTTCACGTCTAGTGGAGGACGCTGCTGAATCGGATTAAAACCTTCATGTAATTTGGTTAAAGTCTATGCTTGTTATAGGTATGTATTACATTTACAATATAATTTTGTACAAGATGTGAATTTACTTGATTCAATTTAGTGAGAACCAACAGGAAAATATGGCTTACCTCGTTTATAAACCGTAAGATAGCGTTACCGGCAAAGACGCTACGTTACTGGCATAAAAGCCCCTTGGTTGTTGTCAAAATATATTTTCACTCCGTTTTACGTACAGTTATTTTTTATTTTGCTTTGTCTACATACAAAGAGCGACTCTATAAACTAGGTAATAAACAACACCACGTGATCACATTAACCGCAGCCACACAGCGTCGCCAGGTCGTCACTAGTTAATTTTACACACACATACACGAACAATTTTCTAATTACAAAACATAGATGGCGTGGCAACACTTATCTGTGTGGCCACACATGGCCCATGTTTACTTAGGACTGTTGTTCTAATGGACATGGATAACATCGTGCGGAGTTTTCCAACCCTAATTTTCAAATCTGAGCCAATGGACGCCGTCAGTTTGCCAGCAACTATTCACCCGTCCATCTTTTATAATGTTTTTATGACCTTACCCTAAAATATATATGGCTGTTTATATTAATTAATGTGAATTAGAGAGTGACCCCAACTGTTCGTTGTTGTGATTGAGAAATTTAACTGATTTTAATGCTATTTGCAACCTAAGCATTTAGTAATAGTGCGGCCAGTGTTATATAATATCGTAATTATTTTTTGGATAAACAGGAGAACATGGAGCAGTGATAATAGTTAATTAAACGATAGCTTCACCATCACTATAACCAATAACTAGGGTCTGGAAATAAGAATTAATGATGAAGAGTAAGTGTCGAATGTACCATGGCTATTCTATAACTAAATCGATACCTAGGTACACATATTTAAGTCTGAATAAATTGAAGTAGCCACTTAGTACTTAAAAAAAGGTGCATGTATAAGAATCTATGGCCAAGCGTAAAGCTTTGTTGCTAGAATTAAGTTCTAAAGAAGGATCTTTATTTGTATTCGTTAAATAAAATAACGAAAGAAGTCTCCTTAGAGCGGCCCAAACGTCAGCAACACATATTATCCGACAACACGAGGAGGACACAAAACTGTTCGTATCAACACTTACGATACACCCCAATCCCTAGAGACCGCCCTATTGCGTTATATTGCCTACTTCGTGTCGAACTTGAATCGTCTTGATCCCTTCACTGAATGCTTTGCTCTCCAGCTTTTTTAGATACACGGGCTTTGCGTAATCCATGAGAAATTTGAGAGTATTTTCCTTTCGTGATGACAAGATTGCTAATAGTTGTTTTCAAATATCTATGTGCTAAAAAAGTCTCCAGTTAATATATTATTGGTGGTAAAATGAAAAGTATCTCAATAAGATTTTATTGAAGCGACGTTGGATTCTAGTGGCGTCACGTCAGATAAGGTGAAAACCCAACTTGAGATAATAAGCTATTATTATTCTGAAAATATTGTAAAAGTTACTGTTGATATTCAATTATAACATAAAAATATTTATTGATGTTATATTGTCAATCATAGACCGACGAAATAGAATACTTCGAACTAACTTCCGCTCTGAACGTTTCGCTCACCTAGTTTGTGTAGCTCAGTTAATCTCCGGTTTCACTATCAAACTATACTGAGCGCCGTATACGAAAAACCGATAGATAAGAATCCACAAGTTCTAGAAACCGCAGACTACAACTTTCACACCCACACAACCAGAAAATTGCGTGTTAACACACACAGGTCCCCGTTGCCAAGGCAACCAGGCTGTGATCCCTCGGGAGTGAGCAATAACTTGCGCTTGGTTAATAAGGTGTCGCGAAAATTAGGGAAAGCACCCGGCCTCGAAGCACTAGCTGATTAGAAGCGAGGGTGAGCCGGAAAATTACTTAAATACTTGATGACAGATGAGGCCGCGTCATAAATATTTACTTTCCGCCATAAACCGACGTAGCTGTACAAAGTTTGGATTAACGACGTAAGAGTAAACACATGTTGCACTAAAAGCATTTTATAGACGTTCATAAAACATTTTATTTAAAACTGTCCTTTCGCTATATAAATTGTTGGAACACAAGATGCGGTGTCGTCTAAACGCCTGCTCGACTTTATTGAGCAACTTGTTTGCATTTGTATACAACGTAGTTGAGGCTGCAGGGGCTTACGTATGAATGACTGTTTCATAATAAATAATATAATTACTTAATACTTTTAAGGTTTCTAATAAAAAATTATACTTCGAGAGAATAAATTTGAAAGGTCATGAGACGCCATCAATAGTTAAATAAGTTTCCTGAATATTAATTTCCAGTAATTTTCTCAAAGTGGATGGTGGTGGTTTTCTCATTGGTTTCAACTGCTGTATATATGGATTACAGATTTAAGTACTGAAATTAAAATTAAAATTACTTGAATTTATCGCGTTTATATTTTAATAAATAGGTACATTCTTTCAAACATCAATATTTGCTATCACTAATATTTGAAACGATCACAAAAGCTATACTCGCGCTTTAGTTTGGTCTTTAAAATTGCTAAACTGTAGGTATACCTATTAATGGTCAGCTTTTATAAGTTTTTTTTATATGCTATAAGAATTGACTTTATTCAAAAAGGCGGCCTCATTAGTCTAGTAGATAGATCGTAACCGGGACTGTTATACTTGAGGTTCGATTTCCAGGTCGAGCAGTGTTACTGTGTTTTTCTATGAAATTAGCAGTAGGTAGCATAATTCTCAATAGCAGCTCGGAGTTTGGATTTGTGCCCGGTGCTCTATTACATAGAGCCTAAAAATACTGCCGAACTTTTGGGTGTACATTAGTACCTACAACTGCTCAATATTTCGAGGAACATAGGCGCGGTTGTGTAGAATGAGGGAAAAAAAAATATTGCGACACACATTACATTAAATAAAATAGTACAAATAAACAATACTTAAATCAAAAGAATTAACCGGTTAAATAGGACTTGGTTCAGCATGTGCCAGACATTTGCCTGGCTCTGGTTTTCAACCAGACGTGTGTGTCATCGTGTGTACGTTAAGAACAAGCTGGATTTTAGTAGATTAAACATAAACAATAAGTTAAATACACTGGAAAAATACCTATAGGCAACTATAGGTAGGTACATTAAGTGTACATGTTGGCACGGAAGTAGCCCGTCTTGTTCCCAGTGGCAACATTAATACATTTTCCCGTTGCTATTGAGAGCGAAGATGGATTAATTTCACCGAGTCAAGATCCGTCTGCCGCACCCGCTTTCAGGATTTCAGTCTTCACAAGAATACTACTTTAGTTCAGTCTCAGACTAAGTTCGAATTGAAACTAGTCCCAAGATGGGATACAGTTTGACGACAGATTTGCGGTCGGTTTCCCTTCGAGTGTTAAAATTACGGAGCGAAATTATGAAACTCTTGAGAACTTAGAGTTGCAATGTTATTAAATATTTAGCTTGTTAAAAATAAAATCATTGTCAGTCATTGAAATAAAAAAATACAAAAAAAGTGAAAATTTCCTACTTAATAATTATGTTTTTGGACACACGGCAACATTGCAATTTTTTTTGCAAATTACTGGCTATTATCGCACTGAAGTATAGTATTTATTTACTTTAATAATGTAGACAGTAGTACATAGGTAATGTCCATTATTAATAAATACTTACTAACCTTTAATGACACTTCGAAGTATCAATAGAGTTTGGGTTTGAATCGAAGAAGTTTACTAAAATTAACATCAATAAAAATAGGTATTTATGTAAATATTACAACGCGTTTTTAATAGTACAAGTCCGACGCGGTCGTTTACCTTGAAAGAAGAGTTTCAAAGATAAAGTATCCGCGAATATTTCTCAATATTATCCCCGGTAACAACATTAAAGTTTGTGAATAATATGAATAATTCGGCCATTTTTCATCGACTCACTGGTTCAGTTAGCCTTCAAGAATAAAAAAAAGTGTTTTATGGCATGTTCCCTTTTCGACCTTTTCATTGGGGGACAGGAAGGAAGGCCGTCTTCCTTTGATAAAGTGAAAAATAGCACCTTCAGAATGTAACCTGGTTTTACCCTTTAAAGGGCGTGCGTAGCTAAGGGTAGGGTTTTGTGTAGAAAGATTTTGAAAATCATCACTTAAAATTGTTTTTGGATAAAGGAAATTTATTGAATATATTATTATATATATTTATTTTTGTTTTTTCTTATTTATTTATATTTATTTGTTTATTTATATTTATTGTTGTCATTTCTATAGAATATATTTTTATTCTACAAAAATACTTGTTGCTGTGTTTAGTCAATTGAATTTTGTATTCGAAATCATAAAAAACTGAATTTTGCTAACAAATTTCAATACCTAGCTTTTACCCGCGATTTCGTTAGCGTAGACGGTAGACTTAGTATTTTTTCCCCAAATTTTCCGGGATTGAAAGTAGCTAAAGCATATGTCACAGACTATATGTGTGCCAAATTTCATACAAATCTGTTAAGGCATTTTACCAGAATCGCATTCCCGGGATTAGTAGGAAAAGTCAATATTTAGCGGGATAAAATTTACTTAGTTAAGTCGTCCAACTCAACTGTTTAGTAAATAAACTTCGATCATAGCCAATTCGGTTTCCCGGGATTTACAGGCAATTGCCTGTAAATCGCCCGCATTTTTCAAAATCAAATCTCGTAAAGTGTTCCGGGAATACCAGGAGGATCCAGTATTTACTCGAGATAAAAAGTAGCCTATATGTAATTCCCGGTCACTTAGATAGGTGCTATTTGTGTACCAAATTTCATGCGAACCGATTCAGTCGATTTTGTGTGATTGAGATACACACATTTATAATATGAGTATAATATTTAATTGCGATTACATTAGTACATTTGTAGGTACATTAGTACCTAACTACTTTCAATAAAATATTCTCTAAGATTAGTCTTCTGTGAAGATTTCCCAAATGAGAATTCGCTTCAACAACAAGTACAATTATATAAAATGTCTGCTTACATACAAATTAAAAAACAAAAACTTAATTTTATGCTACAATAGGTAGTTGCTGTAATTGTTTTCTAGTTTTATCGCATTCACTATTATTCCGAAAAAACCTGTTGAAATATATATTTTTTTAAGTTGAGCGAGTGACGTGTACGAGGCAAGTGTCATCATCAAAAGCCCTTAAGCGTGACTCGCAAGTTAACAATGCGGCCGCCCCCACCCTTTGACCTGCCTGATGCTTTGTCGCCGCGGGCACAGATGAGATGACATCTCGTATACACGCCACCTCTACGTATAACTACGCTCCTAGTACACTGTGCAAGTGTGCATTGAGAGCACGTATGTCTATACGTTATATAGATCACTCGGGATAACAAGTTCAAGTGCACTGTAAGTATCACCTGAAGGGAAATTCTGGTACCTACTTAAAAAATGTTCAAGATATAATTTCGGCTCAGTGTCAGTGTTAATACTGAAACTGGGTGACGTTTAGTAGAATACCATTTCACATTTAGTAAACTGACACTAGATCGGAATTATATTTTGAACATTTTTAAGTACACTGGCTCATTAGTCTGGAAGCTGTTAACGCGACTACTACTCTACAGCCCCGGGTTCGATTCCCAGCTCGAGAAAAGTATTATTAGGTTTTTCTTTCTCAGTAGCAGCTCGAAGTTTGGATTTTTACCCATTGACAATAGGCTCGCCCCTTATTACATACTTGCGAATAGTTGGTGTACATTAATACACCTCTGCCTAACCCTTCGTGTAATACCTACAGGCGTGATGGTATGTTATTTTTAAGTACCAGGGTACCCTTATCCCTGACGTTACCTACTTAATATGACATTAATATTTCCATTATACACAGCAGTATTAAAGTAAATCCTTCGATAAGCTTCATCCTAGGTAGTAGCCTACCTAGGATGAAGCTTATAAATTATTAACATTTAAATTGTGTGTTCATATTTATATCACAACTGAAATGTTTTACCAATTCCGAGTGAGTAGCTGTTTAAACGATGTTATGATGAACCTGAATAATTTTCTCTTTATCACAGGTAATTAATAAAATATTACAGCGAGTGATCGAATGCAGCGACCGCAGCGATCGCCAATTTGCAAAATTCATATAAGTTACGTAAGGAAATAAATACTAAAAACATTAAAGCATGAAGCCCTATTCATTTAAGTACATCATTTCAAAAGCTTACGGAATACAAATTCCGAATGACAGAAGTTTCACGTTTTCCTTGTTAACTTAAGAAATTTCGCAAAGAAATAATTTTGCCCGCGGCAATGTTTTATTTTTTCCACATTGTACGTTATTGTAACGCAGGAAAGGCCAAAGTAACATGACATTCTGTTCTTCGTGACGTCAATCTTTACCTTTGGCTCTCTTTGCAGTCCTCCTGAATGCGTTCATGCGAAAATATCCAGTAACTTCAAAAAACTGTTATATGATGTTTTCGCGTGGATGTAAAGTTGAAATCTTCTGAGATTACATTTGTTTCGGTTTGCGTTTTGGCGTGGAAGATTTTTAAAATACAAAAATGAATCGCCGGTAGCTAAGGAAAATTCAGGGATTATAATCTCGGGAGAGACCTTTGCATAGCAGTATGACAGTAGGTATAAGTTAACAAAAAAAAAACGAGATTCCTTTAATGATTTCATGATTAAAAAGTGCTTAATAATTCAACACAAAGCGGGACTGGGGGAAAACAAAGTTAAATGAAATGGAAATTAAAGCAATAAATTGTTTTACCGAGACGAAGTTATAATATTTGAAACGTGTGCTAAAATGTTGCTAAATGCGAAAACGATGAAACCAAAATGAAAATAGCAATGATTCGGCGAAGTTATTGGTTTACACGGATCAATGTAACAAATGTGGAGGAAAGGATTGATTTGTGCGATCTGACCTTAGAGAATAGGGATGCCAGTCCGACAATCGTGTACATTTCAGTCACGGAATAAACGCAGATTTTGTCGCGTGCGACTGTCGCGCTTAACAGTCGCATCACGTAGGACGACTTGATATCTAATATTTGGGGGCGACAAAAAAACGGATTTTACAAGACTGAAAATACGTGTCATGAATACATATATTAGTTTTCATAAATCTTGATAGTAACCCAGTTATTTTTCCACAATTGTTATAAATGAATAGGCAGTTACATAGATGACAAATTCGCTATTATGCTATCTATTGCAATTTTCTTGGTAGCGAGTCCTAACAAAATTCGTAGCTTTCCTCTACGAATATTGTTAGGCATCGTAACTGGTAGTGTATCATTTAGGGCGCTTTATGCTATAGGAGTGATGATTGCTTCACTGACAAAAGCTGAGATCTTAAATTAAATATAATAAGTTATAACTGCCTCGTTAATCTAGTTGTCCTAAGCGCCACTGCTACGCTAGAGGTCTGAGGTCGATTCCCAGGTCGAGCAATATATGGAGTTTGGATTCGTGTCCGATTAAATATAATAGGCTCGCCCCCTATTACATGGGACCTAAATATATTGGCTAACTGAGGGCGTACATTAGTACACCTCTGCCTAACTCTTCGGGGAATAATACAGGCGTGATGGTATGTTATGTTAGGTTAGAAATTATAGCAAAATTCAAAAGCAAAATGTCATAACTACATACGTTTGAGCCAAAACAGGTGAAAAATACTAGTTAAGAAAACCGTCGTGGGTAACACCACGAATGCACTGGTGTATTAATAATTTAAACCATTTATTAGCAGTAACTGTTCACCCAGTCACCTGTTATGAACTAGTAACGCTTTTCCAGCCGCTTTGATAGCTTCAAATTTTATAGCGCTTTATGATTTATGTTCCATTTTATATCCTCTTTATCACCTGAACAACAGCACCGCTTTCAATAAAAAGCGTATGTGCCGATTATAAATCTCACAATTTTCAATGCGGAAAATAGGCTCTTGGATGCTTTTATACAATGTATGTATAGTACCTGTATGGTAATAGTGCAGGGCAAGAGTAATAGTGTAAGGTACAGACGTCAGCAGGTCAAGCTATCCAAAACTGTAAAATTTTCCCAACTGAATATGAACCTTATGGTTTTGTATTAAAGTTGAAGATCTATCAAAGAAATTTGACCGATTGGGGTAGCTTGATGAGCTGGCCTCTGTTCATTTAAATGTGTTCGTGAAAAATCTTACATAAATGTTCGCACTCTACTATTCATATTATCTCGTGCATAAGTCCAGTACTGCGATTCCCAGGGTGATATTGGTCTGAAAATTATTAGTACTCCGGAGTTTGTATTTGTGCCCGGTAATGAGATAGCATATATATATAGTATGTCAATGTTGAGAGAAAAAAATACCGTTACGTCATACCAGTTCTTGTATACATTTATGGGAGAGGCCTTTGTACAGCAGTCTTTTTATAATCCGCATATATATGTCAAAAGACATCCCCTGGCTCCTATAATGAAAAGAATATAAATAAACTAGCAACTCGCCCCCGCTTCGCACGGGTGCAATGTACTAATAACATACATGTATTTTACATATAAATCTTCCTCTTGAATCACTCTATCTATTAAAAAAAAACCGCATCAAAATCCGTTCTGTAGTTTTAAAGATCTAAGCATACATAGGGACAGACATACAGCGGGAAGCGACTTTGTTTTATACAATGTAGTGTAAAATACATGGTTAAATATTTTTGTATCCATCAGATTGGGTACTGATCATTATTGCATGGCAAAAGACGCCTTGTAGATTCATCAGTGAACTAAAAACAAGAGATAAACAGATTATAAAATACTTAACTAATCTATACAGATAGGAATATAAATATGAAATAAAGATGAAAGGTTATGATAAAATAAGTTATTGAAAATTGCAGTTTTACTAAATTGAAAGTGTTCTCTAGGTATTTTTCATTAGCTCTCATTATGATGATGATAAGATGATGATGATTTGTTTCTGTAAATAGATGTTTTTTTTAAAGATGCTAATATCGTTTGAATTTGTATTTAATATTAGACTACTCTGAAAGGAGGCTCAACATCTGCATCCATTTTGTACATAGAACTTTGAGTGAGAGAGAGAGAGAGATAGAGAGAGAGAGAGAGACCTAGCTGAATGTGATAAACAAACTTACAAATGATAGTTTTTTTAACACATTCAGCTAGGTTTCTCTTAAAATTCTAGACACTAATTTCGCGCCAACTAATGACGTACCGTTGGAATAGCTAGACGTCTATGACATATAACCTCTACATAGGTATATGACACATTTTTATTACGTAATTTCTGTGTAAAATTACCAGGAAATAAAAATTTTCACCAGCTCCCCTGCCATAAAACTGTGAATGATTTTATTTCCCATCGTAAATGTTCGATACATGTACATAAATAAGCTTTGCACGTACACCGAGTATAATATTTATTGTACACAAATTCAGTCGATAGTCGACCGGATAAAAATCCAATTTGTTAAAAAGCAAAACTGTAATCGGCTAATGCGTGACGTAGAACTTGAGGTGAATGTTTATTATTTTTATGTCAAATAGTATTGGAAGTCCTAAATTCATTAGGGGGAAAGCTTTCTGTGTGGTTTCACAACTTGCTATTTCTGATGTCATTTTCAAATTTGATTGGACTAAAAAGTTAAACATTTTATTTTAAAGTAACCAATTTTGGGAAAGAAATTCGACCACGGGCAGTACTGGAACTAGCGTAATGTTAAATACCCTATAACCTTCCTAAAGAATCGGACTATCAAATGCAAAAATTTCAAGTCAGACTGTTAGTTTAACAGATTAGTACGTTCAAACAAACAAAAAACTCTTCAGCATTATAGTATAGATTCTATAAATTGTATCAGTTTTGTTTCTTTCGCCTAGCTAGACCAGGTACAGATATTTGCAGGAATGCTGCATCCTAAGCGGTGAATCTCAATAAGCTGAATAAGACTTCAATATACCTTCAGGTAGTTTGATCAAGAATGTCTTACGTACAACAAAGTTGAGACCTGAGGCTGTATGTTGACCTCTACGTAGAATTTGAATCGACGCGATCTAGTGGTAGGTAGGTGTTAACTTAGAAAGTGTAGTTTATTTGTGCGTGTATTTGAAACCGAACTCATTAGTTGATTAAACCCTAACTGGATTCTAAATAACATTGATCTCGAGTAGAGGGTCGGATTTTTATATATTAGCAATTATCGGACATAGTCACCGACACTTTCAACATTTAGCTAAAGCTTCCAAATATTTTATATCTGTTTTAATGACGTCGAGATGAAAGGATTTTTATTAATACACTTTGTGGATGGAGCCTCAAAAAAACTTCCGAACAAAACTATATTGAGTATATATGTATTGAGTTACTCAATCGTCAATTTAATAAATCTGTTACATATAGATATCAATAATCTTCTAACAAATTTACCTTAAAATCGTAAAATTCAGGAGCGGGATCGTCGAGGTGTTATCCTGCGAACTTAGCAACACTGCTTTCCCAAAGGCTTATTGGAAAATTCCCGATAATTCATTACAGCCATGATAAATGTTCCGTTCAGCGTAACCATTGAAACTGGGTCCTTTTTACTTTAACGGTGATACGCAAAAAGGGGTGAAAGGGGCGAAGTGGGAAAAGGGGATGATATAATCAATCTAGGGTTGTCCCTCCGCCAGGCGGATGTGTATTGAAGTGAGGCTGACGTGTGCGGTGATTACACACCCTTATTATTATTTTGCGGTGGTGGAACAGGAAGACATTTTGTTTTCGGTTAAAGTTTACTAGCTGCTAATTAACTAGTATTTATGCGGGTTAATTTGTATTTCCACCGAGAACTTGTTTTGTATGTAGAGTTTAACCGCGTAGAAGTTTTACAACAAAATCTTGTTTAAATGTTATTTAGACTAAATATGGCTTAATTTATCAAAGATTCATTAACAGACACAATTGAAAAACAACTGTTTCGTCCCTCTGGAGGGTCCTGGTACAGGGTTACAGTTTCTTTAATGATATAAACGCGTTCTCATAGTTTTATAAGACCATCAGGATTAGATTCAGTTTTAACTGAATCCTGATACAACTCATAATTTAAGGTAGTTCTTAGGACTAATCTTGCTATAACTACGAACAAGATAGCTCCATAACAGTGATTTCTTAGTTTTAATAAATCAAAATCACACCTCAGAATCTATATATTATTATATGTGAAGAGAAAACTTTGTTCCCCAATTTAAGCAAATTGCGCGCGTGTGAGATTTTATAGTCATAGTTAAAGTTTATATGGAGGAGTACAGAAAGCGAAATGTATGCATAATATGTGTAAAAATACATTAAATTAATTTTTAAAGTCATTGTTTACGTTCATATTCTCAATGTCAAACAAATATACCTACATAATATTACCTATGTTAATATGTCAATTGGTTTTTATAAAGACTGTCAAAAAAGCCTCTTATAACATTCAAACATAAAAAGATCGAATTTCGACCACTAATACTTTAATAAATAGAACAGAGAACTCTTAGCTTTCTTCGTTGATCATTATGGCAATTTCTTACGTAGGTACCTACGCTCTAACGATTCTAATTAACGTATTATCACAGAAATAAGTGTGTATAACGGTAGGTAAGTGAGAATCTGATTATCATCGTTACACATACGAGATAGAGATATAAGTAGACGCCGTATAAATGTTCATTTGTATTTAAATTTAACACCAGCATGACGTATTCAGATGGTTTAAATAAATAGCAAGAAATGCAAAAAGTATGACTAGAGTTTTAACCAGCGTAATGCAGGGTATTTTTTTCAATAACTGTACCCTCAGTACATCATTTGGGCAGATTTTAGTGACATCCTTTAAAGAGATTCGCCCCCTATTACATGGAACCCAAACATAGTGACGAACTGTGGATGTACTATCAACCTTATTATTTTGTGTTAAAGATGAAAATCAAACAAAGAAATTTGACGGATTCTAGCTTGATGTGCTAGTCGCTGTACATTGGTATACCTCAGTCTTACCCTTCGGGGAATAAAGTCGTAATGGTATGCAAAGAGATTATGCGATATAATAACCAGCATTGTGATCGTGAAGGTCGTTTTGTGAAGTAGAATGTACCGGTTTTTGACCGTAATATCTTATCACGTAAACAAAAATAAATTCAAACACTGCAACGTTTATTGTTAGTCGATGATGCAACGGTAGTATTATCTCATTATATCTCTTACCATTTTTTTGGACACTCGTTACGGTTGATTAATAATTAGATAGATCATGAATTTATATCCATATACTTTATGTTGAGCGAACTTTTTGATACTTACTAAACTAAGCAAACCAGTATTAATAACCCAGAAGATACTTAATATCTCGTAGGAAAAAAATATTTGTGAACCACAAAAACCTTTGGTAAGCAAAGAGTACCTAAGAGTTACTAAGAATGACTATTTTTTTATTGATGTCTGTCTTTTAACTAGACTTTATTACTACAAAAATAATTTCTTCAATTTTAAACAATTTTATTATATTGCTGAAAATGTCTCTAGTGCAGAGTTAAACAGTTTCTTATACCATCGTCATATTTTAGCGACAAAATAAATAGTAATTTTTTTATAAAATGCAGCTGTAAACGCTGTTGACTAGCATTAATCGCGGTTATCGAAATAAAATATATAAATGAGGCTAGTCTATGCAGCGGTGATCGGTATGCGGGCACAAATAAATCAGTGCGCAATGCACAAAACTGCAGGACCGTATCACCGTGTCACCGTGTCCCATCGAGAACGTGTCCCCGATGCGTCGACACTTGAGCGTTTACACGCAACATGCGCACGATATTGAACGGAACTTTTTTGTAATCTATCAACCACAATACGGAATTCAGAAAAAAAATATTGGTTGGTTTTGAATTTTTTTTATTTACGAAAACAGTCGAAAAGGAAATATATATGTATGATGCATTTTTATTATTTACTAGCTTCTGCCCGCGACTTCGTCTGCGTGGACTTTACCTGAAAGCATGTAGTTGTTAAGATTTTTAGATTTTCTAATTTCCTGTACAATGTTTTTAATTTTTTCTTTCATTAGAACCGAATTAGCGAAATTGTTCCATCCGTTCACGTGTGATGCGATGGCCAAGGGAAATAGAGATTAATTTTTATAGATATAGATATATAGATTTTCCTATATAAAGTACCTACACGAATTAATTTAGCTATAGTTACCTACTTCTTTACTCTATCAAAAGGAGAATAAAAACGGCAAATCCCGTTTTTATTCTCCGGACAACCCGTAAGAGGGGAAATTAACCTGTTTTTACCTCTTATATTTTTTGTTGTTCGCATCAAGTAGAAATCTCAGAATAAATCTAAGTGGGGTTTCATTATTGTATTGCGAAGCGTCTGATAAACAGATATATATTTTATCTTGACAAACATCATGTACTTGAGAAACGGGGAAAGAATGCCGCCCTCTTACATCAGCCGACCACGAGCTAAATCGAGTAAGATATCATACCGACGGACTTTTACGTTCTAACGTATAAAGAAACTTGAAAGTGTGTCACATTCGTATGTTGGACGAAATAAAATCGGTTTCGATTACACACGGCGGGCGAGTGTTTGCAAATCGTCACACATAGTCGGGTTCTGCCCGGCGAACGCGACTAACCCCACTGTGCCGGCCAACATGAATCCCGAATACCTTTTTCCCCATTTTCGTTATTTTCACTATTCCCGTATTACATATGCACAGTTCCGCTCGTACTCGACTTTTGAAAAAATTCGCCACTTAACTGTACGGTATAGTGTGGGCTCCGTAGCGCGATTGATAATGTCATAACAACCCGTCCGACTGGAATCATTGCAGCTATCTGGGATTTGACTCGCTGTCGAGATGTCAGCAGAACTGACGGGCTTATTAAAAACGTACAACAATGACATGGAATTTCATTGGCTTGTTTTTCCTGTTTTACTTTAAAATGATAACGGAAGTGAAATCTAGATGAATATTAACTACTTTCAGATAATAACCCCATTTTACAGCCTAAATTACTTACCAATTTGTCGCTTGTTGAACGGTTCGTTTTTAAAATATCGGTGGATCCATCATTAACATAAAATCTTGGCCGTAAAATCCCTGACATCATTGCCTACTAAGACGCTTTCAAGAAAATTGGCCAACCTCGAGGAAATCTGAACCAAGTTTTGACTTATATCTGTCACAAGTTTTAGTCATAAATGTGTCGCTGTCTAGTCAAATTCCCGTCAGTTTGTCAGTTAAGAGAAACTAAATAAGTTTAGAGATAAAACTAATGAATATAATAAAAGAACACCGACTTAGTAAAAAACGGAAATCAAAAGTAAGAAGAGATGAAAGCTTGTTCTACTTTGCAGTAATCCAGGTGGTTGTCGGAAATTTCAATAACCAGTCCAATAAGTTAACAAGTCCAGGAAAAACCAAAATTTCCGTATTATTTTACTTATAGTATTTGGACGCAACATCAAACGCCACATTAATCATATGGAATGGTTCCCAGATATCTGCAACCGTTCACCGAGTAGGTGTGTATTGCTCGATAAATACCTTGCTGATAATATATCTGTCAGGACACACGTTAATGAGGATTCGACGCCAAATTAATTGGTGTACCTACCTACGTGTTTCCTGGAAAGTAGGTCGGCTAGCCGTTATAACTGACGCACCGCGGATATTTTCAAGAAATGTGCAAAAGCAACAATGATACATGGGCAACAACAATCCAGTAGCAAATAAACACTTACTAAAATGTTACGACCGAGGTTAGAAGATCTTAACGTGTTTAGTTAGTGTTTGAAATCTAACGTGAACCGAAAACTTTGTATTGTCATATTTTAAGTTTATATGGAGAAGGAGTGCAGAAAGCTAAAATTTTTGGTATAATAAGTGTTTACAAATACCTTAAATTAAATTATTCTAAATAAAATATTCATTGTTTTCGGACTGTCAATGTCAAACAGAAAAATATAAATGTGAATGTGTCAATTGCTTATTAACTTTGAAAAAAAGAAACTCGTTAATATTTAAACTTAAAAAGGTCGTCTTTTGACCACCGTAGATTCACATTATTAATAAACGTCATAGACATCGGAAAAAACTGCAAAACATTTTATTATTCCACACTGAAGACTAAAAATATAAAATATTCATGACATTTCTAGGTCTTTTAAGTATTTGTAAATCCGAAAACAAGCCTCGGAATATCATTGTGATTACGTCAAATCCCTAAAAATATCTGCATAGATATCGCGTACGCTCTATATTATCGCCATCGACGTAATTCTGTCATCGGGGACACAATTAGATACGTTTAGATGCCCCACACTACATACTGGATATAACAGGTCCACTCATAACAACAAAACTATGAAATAATTGTGTGACTAGCAAAACAGGGTTATTAAAATAATAATTATTAATCTGTTGGCTACCGTGTGAGATTACAGGTAGGTATTCTCACTTTAAAACAAAAATGATGATTCCGAGCTAGGAATGCCAAATACACATAAATATATTATTATTTAATATTATTACATATACACGCTAATTACTATACGTTTTCAAACAATACGATTCATTGTAACAGAACTTGACAATGATAGGACCAAGGAATTTAACAAGAGGGATTATTCGCATCAGTGAGACTAGTTTAAAAGTGTGCGACACGCGCGGAGACGCATTTTACGACTTCCCGTGTCGTCGCGACGCGATCAAATTTGTGCCGAAAACACATCAAAATACTGTCCGAAATAAAATTTAAAAATATCGGGGACGATTATAAAACATCGTGTATCCAGAAAATACATTTTCGTATCTAATTTAAGCCACATCCCTATTAATTCATTTAGTTTAAGTTATTATTTGCATGTTCCTTTCATTTTCAACAATCATATTGAAATCGATTACATTTTATACTTTACGAATTGAGGGATTCACCCTACATGAAGTTTCCACAGTAGATACCGATTGTTAAATGTGTAGGGACTTAGCGACTACTCACATTAATCCTGTTATAAATAAACGTTATATTTTATCACTGTTTTGTTTTGTAGAGAAGAAGAAGAAACAAAATGATGAGCAACTTGTGTATAGGTTATAAAAGTGCGTTACATTGTACAATTCTCGTAATTTAATATTTTTTCCTAACAAGGTAGACGGATATCCGTCAAGTGGCTAACAACAATAAGAACGTGGCGTGACGTTCAAAATCGCACGTTAAGACGTTTTGTAACAATGGTCAATTTAAAAAGTATAATAACTGCAGTAGATCGCTAACCTGTCACCACATCACACTGATTCTGAGAAAACTTGTGTAGCAAAAACCAATACCAGACCCAGGAATCTGTTTTTCAACACAAGTTTTATCCTCAAAGTTATAATTATAATGTAACAACACACTTGCAATGTATGAAGTTAACTGTCAAGTATACATAAGTTAAACTTTCTTTACAACAGCATAGTGACTAAAAATCTTAATAGGAACAATTATTATTATCATATTCTACTCTTCTAAAATTGGTTCAAAAGTTTAAAATAGTATTTCTAAACCAACTGCATACCAGCAATCGGTTACTAGATCCCGTCTAGACCAGAAACATGATCGCGTACACTGAACCACATTTACAGCGTAGTAGGTAGAGGTAGAGGCGAGCACGCGCGCGCGGCGACGTGCGCCGGTGAATCATGCGCACTCCGTCATGTCATATTATTACGACCTCGAATTTAACACTAGTGACACACTCCGACCACTTTGTTTGTCGATAGACGCTTTTTATTGGTAATAAACTTTATTCTTTCTTACTCTAGTCCGTAATTGACGTCTTAATGCATATTTATATTCAAACATACAGTTCACTCGGTTTTATTAGTGAAAATTGCCGCTTAAATAATGTTGTTAATAAACAGAATAACGCTAGAAATATTTACTAATAAAACAACACAGACAACACTTTTAATGAATTGATGATCATTGATTAGTGCAATTAATTTAATAGGTATAAAAAGGTGAAATTATTGGGCATATGAGATTTATGCCTTACAAGTGAGACTTCAAGATGACGATTCGTTAGTAATATTACTGCTGTTTCAGGCGTTCATACTATAGACAAGCTACGGTAAGCGGCACTCACAGCCTAGAGACTCTATAGGCTGCTTACCATCACGCGGCCCGTATGCGAGTTTGTCATTAAATTACAATATAAAAGGTACCGATGTAACATAGATTGAACAGTTAATTTGAAGTATAGCAATTATGCACAACAAAGTGTGTAGGAGAAGCAAGAGTCAATAAATTGCATTCCCGGTACTTAGTTGAAACGTTTGCATTGTGCTATGCTATTAAATACATTGCTGCAATTCCATTACTTCCTTTAGTTTATTCGTGAAGTCGAAGGTTGTAGAGAAATTTAGCTAATGTTTTGTGCAAGATGGACTAGTCTCGAGTGATTAAATAACAGTTTTATTGAACAAGCAAACATTGTATTTTCCATTTTAGTTCAATAAAGTGATAAATACAGCAATATGTTTACATCTATCGATAATTATTGTCGCAGCACTATTGTTATGCTAATCTGTGGCTCGGATGTCATCTTGCGCAACAGGCGAGTGAGCGAGGCGGTGTATGCGCGGCTTAACTCTAGCTAATGCCCCACTTCGAGACTCAGCCTTAACCACTGTCATCAGCCTAAGTACACTGTAGGATCATTTTTCGAAGCAAATTACGCAGCTAGTAAATTGCCGTCATTATATGAACATATAGCTCTAAGAAACCGCGGTGTTATGACAAAAATCATGTTGAAATTGTACCTGTTCATTATAATGTAAGAATACGTCAGGTGAGACATGAAAATTACAACTGACACATATCCATACAAACTTGTATGGGAAGTATTTTTTTGTTAGATATAATGATTATTTCCTATTGTAAAGTCACTCTTTATACTATTAATTATAGGCTGTGTTTAATTTATTTTCATATTGCCGTCACAATTTTCTATTAGTTTATACACAATTGAGATATGGTATTGATTTGGAGAACAGTGTTTTAGGAACAGAAGATTTACAAATAGTATCACTCACCAGCGAAGAATAACTACATATTTCAGAAATGAATGACTACTTACATTTAGAAATATTAAGTCTTGCACACCTATTGACGTCATTCAAGACAAGACTTATCAACATTAAATGAATAATAATAAATAATAAGTCTTGTCATTGATGTCTTGACCATTCAAATTCTTATTAAACATTTATTGTAATAAATGTTTAATAAGAATAACTTGAGTCGCTCTCCTCGAGAGGAGACCCTTGCCCAGCAACGGGACAGTAAATAGGTTGATGATGATGATGATGATTACTTAATATGTAAGGAAACTTTGAGCGTAAAACAACAGACATAGTGACTGTTGTAAAGATTTTGCATTTAAACAAATTTTAGTCGACCTTATTTTCAAACAAGTCGGTGTCTCATATTGTGAAGTAAACGCAAAAACGAGACATGTAGGTATGTATTATGTTGAACATAACATGAAACATCGGTTTTTACTCGGTGGGGTAACCAGAGTAGCAAGAAATTGAGGCTAATTATAATTATTGGTGTTGAGATTGAGATCATGCAAGTAGGTACCTCCTTAATTTACCCAGAAAATTATAAGACTGCTATAACAAAAAGTAGACTATTCTAAAAACCATTTATATTATAACTGGGTACCTAAAATACAAAAACAACATTAGTAGTAAATTGTCTTTACGAATATTTTGTAAGTATTCAGAATTTCGCTCATACACAAAATTTGTACCTACACTTTTCACCCTAAAGATAGGAAGCTTTCAAGCGAGTAAAAGGGGTTATTAAAACCGGTAGGTAGATATAAGGTATAGCACCTCACGACAGTAGATCGACGGTCGTGTAGCGCCGGAAGCGAGCAGTTCGGGGGCACGCCCCACTTCCGGTGGTCGCGCGTCGTTGCATGCAAATAGTCGCGCGTCCGTCCGTCCGGCAGACAGGTGACGAAAGTACGGAAAGAATGGATACCTTTTGTAATACATTATAAACGCTCTAGGTGTGGGCCCATTACATTCACGTCACACTGACAACACTCATTCGTATTTGGAGTTGTTTTGACCTCTTTCAAGCTTAGGTGTGTACGTTATTATTAATGTTGGTCAAACTAATATAGTAACGGGGAAGTTTTCGTCAAGGTTTCACATAAGAAAGCTTATTTATTGACACGCAACATAAACATGTTAATAAATGTGTCAAAACAATCACAAAGTATATTTATAACAGGTTGTGGGAGCTTCCAAGAGCCAAAAATATACTTATCAATGTCCATTGAATTTGGCTCTCGTACTATGAAATTAGATCGGTATTTGGGTTACCTATATCATAGCTGAAGTATGCCGTATCCCTTTCTCTGTTATCTGTATCAACTTCCCAAAGGGGCTCACATGCAGCCGTCGACATAATTTTGTCATCGGATTGTCTTTTTAGTGGTCCAGATATAAGATATCAACCAAATATAAATCCATTTCCTGTCTTACTGCCAGGCACTGGGACTGGTATACTCTCTGGATGAGAGGAGTTATGGTACAGATTGCTGTCCTGGTGTGAGTTGACACACTTCACACCCAGCCGCCACTGCTGTCGATAAAATCTCTAAGTGAAGGAATAACTTCACAATTTAAGCGAATGCTAAATAATTATGAATAATATAAATTACTAGCTGACCCAAACACTGGCCAACGTTGTTTTACCATACTTTTCACCTTAGGCCCATGTGATGGCAGTGAAACGGCGTGAGTCAGTGATTAAATAGGGGGTTTTTAGATATCAAAATATTCTAAAGTATAAGAACTATGCAATTTAAACTTTATATGTTTAATAAGTCCACTATGGACATTATATCCCGACAATTTTGTTTATCTGGTATTATCCAAACCCAAGTTATGAGGGTTCAAAACAACGACGAAGCGCTTCGAGAAAGGTAGGTAGTGCCATTGCGCTTCGCTTGGCTCGTCTTGGCGATAAATAGGAGATCATAAAAATACTTACAAGGCGAAACTTCTGAACATGTCCTTACAGAAATAAAAATCATTTCATTTGTTTCCATGTGATCATTTCACCACATCCTCAAGATTTATTGATCGGTCATCAGTGTTAATTAAATCAGTGTTATTTAATTAAATTAAATTTATGTATTTTAGTCAACATACATAATTACACTCGCATCGTACATTACAGCTTCACAAGTTTGTTCCCCATTCTAATAAACAATTCTGTAAGCACATCGCCGTCTTACCCGCACATTACACAAGGATCGACCCATCAAATATTCGTACCGGATAAGCACAAGGTGGATAGTCGTGACAATCCCACTTCCGCACCACTACTGTCACAGTACCGTTGGTCAGTGGCGCGATGAATTTTTTATTCTCGATTATTCCCTAACTGCTTATCCGGTCTATTTAATTCCATGACTTGGTGAGTGAACACTGAACACGGATGAAGCTTATTGCGATAACGGTAGTAGGGTGGGCCTTAGCTTTTCTTTTAATATTTAAGGGTAGGCAAGCCTACTGAATAACAACTTCGGCAATCTGAAGAGCATACGGAATAACCCATAGTTTTTATACGTTTACAACATTGTGATAATAAAATCAAGGAAAATTTGTTTTTCCCTACGATATTCGTCGCTGCATCGCATAGTGAAAACTATTAAACTAACTATTAAACTTTCCGGAAAAATGATTGGGTTTTATATATTTTTTTAACACTATAAAATTAACAGTAATAGTAAATTGGATTCGTTAAAAATATCTACAATGTTAGAAGCAAGTTACGTAAACAGCGCTTACTTAAGCAAGGAGTCACGTTTCAATTTTAAATTAAATTTTATTTTTGATGAGCGGCACCTATAAATTTACAAAGAGCTGTTTCCAAAGAATGATTGAAATTATTCCTAAGAGTTTTAATATCACTTAAACACAAAAGAGATGAAAGCAGTACCTACTTCATAATACAACAACTGAAAACTCAATAAAATTTAATATTGACTTAAATTTATCATCCCTTGTTATTAAAGAGATACGAAACACGATTTAATATTGAATCTTGAAAGTTTGTAAATTATTAAAGAAGTTGAAGTTATAAGGAAACTGACTTTGGCACTGGTGCGCTGAGTTTTCACACTTACATTATATTAAATAACGTGACATAGACTAAAAGCTAAGCAGAACCGACTAGCAACCATTTTATATGCTTTAAGCCTCATAGAGGTCCTTTCGAAAATGGTAAGAATTTGTTGCGTGGGAAATAATATTTAATACTAGCTTATGCCCGCGACTTCGCCTGCGCGGACTTTGCCTGAAAGTATCTACCTAGTTGTTAAGTTTTTTAAATTTTCTAATTTCCTGCACAATGTTTTTATTTTTTTCTTTCATAAGAATCTTCTCCTGACAATAATTAAACACAATAAAAAAGAACTAGCGAAATTGTTCCATCCGTGTGATGCGATGACCATTGGAAATAGAGATTCATTTTTATTTAAATAGATTTTTCCTTTAATAGCAGATAAAACAGAATACTGCAATTAAATTAAGTCGTCAGCATCGTTCAGTTTCGTTAGGTTAAGCATCAAACATCGATTACAGTATTAGGTCTCATGAGAAAACCCATCGCTTTCATCCACCACTATTTATTTGACACAATATTTTCCCGAGCCCGGATAGCCACGCAACTATGTTTTTGTCCGTCTGGACCCCTTCTGTGTTGTTGAAAGCCGCTACAAACTAAAAACTGTATTTAAATTCTATAATGATTGCCACTTAACGTACGCAGTAAGTACGTAATATAAACGGGCTCGACCTCTATACGTTAATGAGAGAAAACGTAATCAGCAGGACTTTCCTCGAACAAATGAATTAACATAAGCGAAAACAAACGCAACTGACCCGAGATAATGAATAGCCGCAAAAAAACAGCGACATGAGGATTACGTGCAAGAATTCAGCTTAGAACAATGGTCGGCCTTGGGGCGAGGCGCAGTAATCACTGCTCTCGGACTGCGGACTACAATAGCGTGGCTACAGATATCTATGTAGATGGTCGGCTTGTTTGTCCTTGTCAGTAAGACATAACACGGCCGTTGTTGCCTTCAGTGACGTTACACAAGGTCTGCAGGCGATTAGTTTGTAAACGAAAGAGAATTGAGTAAGCTCTACCGCTCTAGGTGGTTCAGCCCGCCAGGCGTGCCTTGTTGACCGACCGGCCGGTCTTTCGGCTTTGTGTACGGAAGACGGGCTATGCGTTGCGTAGTTAGGCTTTAGGTTGGTCGAGGTCGGAGTGTAACCTCAGGCCTTTGACTGCTAGTTTGTGCGATTTTGCGTCCCTGCGGTGTGCCAATATAAAGTCCGTTGCTCTTGTTACCCGTCAAATATATAGAGCTATACAAACAAAAGATGACTTTACTTTTTATATTTAGGTGCAATTGTTGCCAAATGTTAAACCACCTTAAAATATTTTACAGTATCAATTTGTTTCATATTTCGGCGACAGATTTGGATTTAAAACCTATATCATATTAATATATTTTCCTTTATTTACATTTAAAGTTATTGTGAGCTTTTTATTAGGTACCGTTAAAGTATTTTATTAAAATTGTTAATATTAGAACCTATGTTCCCAGCTAACATCTGCGATACATACCACCAAGTAACTACATAGCAGCATAAACAAGTGCTACAGAAGTTAAGCCGCTCGTAAAAACTAGTATTATAAACTTGTTAGTCTTAATTAGTATAAACAATTCAATGGTAATATTGTTAACTGCCAGCTACTTTTGCGTTTGTTTGAATAACAGATGCCTAGCTGGTATTGAATTATGGGTAGTACAGTTTTTAATTGCTATTTTTATTTAAATATAATTGAATTAGAAGTGAAGTCTGTTAACCTGCAGTAGGATAGCGTCGACTATAATATAGCCTAACCATCTCTCACTTTGAGATTAAGAAACTTCCCAATGTATTGTCTTAATGACCGCAAATTGGTTACTGATAAATGAGTCAGGCAATAAAAGCTTATTTTCTGAGAGTCTCAGGCATGACTAGAAGTTAACTCCTCTTGGATTACTAAAATTTCCGTAAAATATTATAAAATGTGCTTTGAATACATTCACAAACTTCACTAGATAGGTTTTCACGTTCACCCTGTAATCTAGCAACATGGTCGTCTTCAAACTAACGAGTCACCGTGTGCCAAAGGTATTATCGTCTCGGTAAACGTTTACGATCTCGTAAGTAGTTTGACAAACGTTATAACGTATTGTCGCCGTGTGTATATTGTTATGATCGCGTTTTATCTTGTGTACAGAGGCGGGAGCGCGGCAAATAACAGTAATTTTAACCAATGTCGTGAGAACCGACGTTGTGTAAGGAGGTTACCACTGAACTAGTTCACAAATTAATCTCAGGTTTATCTTAACAACTATCATTATGATTTAGCGGTAAGGCACGATCTTAGATAACGACATGTTTTACATAAAAACGTAATGATTGTGAGCCTAGAGCAAACATGAACGTAGAGACAGTGCCTGGTTTAGTATTCTAGCATTGATCTGTGTTGTACAAGTAAGACAGAGTCGTATGCAAATAACTGGTTATGCTTAGGTGAGAAACAGAATTGCTTATCAGATCTAAGTATATCCGTTAAGATTTCCATTCAAGGCATAGTAAATACGGGTCTAGGTGTTAGGTATTGTGTGAAAATATGTGTTTATTGATGCAACCATGATTTAGGAAAAAAATCTATGTTTAAATTGAATTTAATAAGTGACGTCACGGAAAGACCAACTCATTGAAAATATTGATTGACTAACGGATTGATGGGGCAATATACTTACACAATAAATAATTCTTAAAGTTGTGTAAATGAGATGCTATTATTTTTACTTAATACCTATAGAGAGACGGGCGTCGTTAAAATGATATTAATGGGCATTTTTGTCTATCACAAATTCTCTGTAAAATAAAATGTTCAAACTAATTTATAAATATAGAAAACACAGTTGTATCACTCTTCAAAAGATAAAATAAAATACTATTCCTCGAAGTTGCTAAAATCGAACTGATTTTTTAAAATACGAAACCTCTGCATTGCTAACGGCTATCTGTGTAAGATCAAAAGAATGACACAACTAGCGTCCAAGAGTTTAATCTGAAACTCAATCAACGAGCTCACAAAACCGACACGGTCCAATCCACGCGGTGGTGAAATCGAGACCACGGCCCATGGTTACAGTAAGTGAAACTGTACACTATGCAACTTCCGTCCGCATAATATTGTCAGATATCCGATGACTGTCGGACAGGAGGGCCCGGCCTGCGGTCGAGCGTCCGTCCGACCCACTCTTACGTCATACACAAATTAACATCATACGACGTACTTCAATGTTTAAAGGATTTCATGTTTCCTAACATTCTGCGATATTTGTTTCAGTGCGCTCGCTTGTAAAACAACTAAAATTAGAACAATATTTTAAATAAACTGATTTTGAACAGAACTGTTTGCATTTTGAACCTGAATAAGTAATTTGTTGATCTTAGCAGCAAAATATTAGTTATTTTGTTTAAACACAGTGCTTTATGGAAAACTATCAAACATAATTGATTAGGTAACAATAATTAAGAAGATATTATATTCTATTGAACCAATTTATAAATAACAACCAGTTTAATCTAAACATCACACTACATCAAAAGACATTTTGTCCAGTACAAATAGCTGAAATAAGAAAATATTTTTATTGTGAACAAAAGTAAATTGAACGAAAAGAGATTAATATTGTCGTAGACACACGAAACCGTAATAAAAAAAATACATAAGTAAGTGCCGGGGGCGGACGGACAGAAAGTCGCGCGACGCCGAGCTCCTCTGGGGAGCAATAAAAATGATATAGGGCCTGCAGCTTTGTCGCAATAGAAAAATCAATAGGATGGAAATGTCAAAATAAGGTCGAGAAACTCCCCATGCAATAGCAAGCTATCAAAATTATAAACAACTACGATACCGCTGCCGTGCCCGCGAGCACAATTTACCCCATTCGGTTCCCCCCGGGATCGAATTTCAGAAAATATTCTGTAGTAAGCACTGACGTTGTTTGTACGACACGCGACAGCGAACCTTCCTACCGACTTATAATTTGCTAAAAATTACTCACAGCCGTAGGTTCTCATTTTGTCATATTATGTTGATACAGACAAAATTAAATTCTTATATTACCTGAAACAAAAAAAAACTTTGTTAATTATGATTGGCTCATTTTTGCAACGAAAATACAGGTATAAATCACTATAATTATAATGACTTCCCACGTGAGTCAAATACAAGGTCTGAGTAAAACTAAAATATGAGCTGTCATTAGAGTCCCAAACGTAACATTGTTGAAGGTGATACACTAATTGCGCCAACTGGCTCTCGGTAAACATAACAATTTGTTACAAAAGAAATTGACCGCTTTGATCATCTTTGTTTATTTGGCCAATGGCAGTGTCAGCAGCCTTGCTAACTATTTGTTTTGGATTCGGATACGTGGAAGATATGCAATTGATACAATGTTAATACAAAACATATTTGATAAGAACCAATTGCCATTACACCCGCGCACGTTCACACTAAAGCCCGTATATTATGCGCACCTTACGCCGACGTTGACAGATTTATTCTAACGTGTGGGCCGGAGTGAGACGGTAAATTTTATTGTGAACCAATTGATTATAAGAACTATTTAAAATCTTTGATGATAATGAGACGTGCAATGTAGTAGATAAAATACAAATGTCATTCTCTCGACGATGATATAATCAAGAAACAAGCAGCAGTTGCACATGCAGCCAAATTGTTATCAACATGCGGATTACCATAACGTTATTTATGCTTGTTTTCAAGTATTGATAAAATTTCAACAGATTTCAACATATATTCTATTATCAAGCAAGGAGGTCATAAATAAATTGATAACATCTTCAGAGAAGTTCATCGACCACTCATTTAGTTAGTAAGACCACTAGGTAGACTACTACGTCTATAATTTGCAACAAAATGTCATCTGTGATTTTCTAATCTCAAGTGTTACTAAAATTTAAAAAAGACCGCTGTTAAAAAATAAAATATTCTTTAAACTAATACGACATGTAGAAGTAACTCGATTATGCTAATAATCACTTAGTGAAAATACGCTGGCTGAAGTGCCAGAAAATTAACTAAGTTATCCGATGTGGCAACGTTCGTTGCCAGCTACCTAGATGGCTTGCCAATGGAGAATCACACTACATTTTGGAATGCCATTTTTGGATAACACTACAACAGTAACTTAATTTAAATACAGGATAATAAGCGGAGTTAGATTTTTTCTTCGTTACATATAGGATATGAATACATTATCAACTAACTTGAAATTTACAAATTTTGAGGATTTACCTAGATGAACAAATTACTCCGTCAAGAAAAAAATAGGATGGCATTAATTCTTCCTTTAAAATTTCGCGATAGTTCCAATACCTTTTGTGTTCATTTTTGGTTTTTTATTTGTATTATATTAAGCCTAAGTATATCTATATAGTTAACGCAGAAGGTTTCATTGCCTTCCATATTTAATTAATTTGATTTGGTATCTATTTCAACCGGTGTTATATTTTTTATTAAAATTATTTCACAAGTACCTACCAATGACGTCGGTTTGATTGATTTCATCGTAGAATCATACTATCGTATTGTTATCATACTGAATGCACACAACGTATTGGCAATAGCAACCGCACTAATTTGTAATTTAATGAAATGGCTGAGAACTTGTCAGGCTTTAAGGTTGAAACTATTATAATGGGAACGTATGTGTTTGTTCATATTCTCGTCATGGGATTGTATTAGCAATGTTTGGGTGTATTTTACTGTCAGCTTATTCGTTGAAACATGTTGAATTTTCATAAATAAACTGCAAACAATAAAGAGCTTATTTTAAGCACTTTATCGTCGTCTTAAGCATATTCATCGTTACATCTTATTTATTATGTACGACACAACATTTTAAAATATGTTGAAGTTTCGACGTATCTATTTGTCTATAAATTATACCTCATAGTTATTGATGGCCTTGTTAAACTATAGTTATGATGACTTTTTACTGTCAAACACTATATTTATTCATATTAGCTGTATCTACTTCAGAACGATAAATTATTATTATTATGTCGGGGTCGACTTTCAGTCTAACCAGATGCGGCTGAATATTAGTATTTTACACGAAGCGACTGCCGTCGATCTTCGCAACCCAATTTCTGGGTAATACCGATATCCTTTTTTGGTTGTCATTTTCGAGCTTCCCATTACCGACTGTCATACATTTTCGTATGATAACCGGGACCGACCGCTTTACGTGCTCTCCGAAGCACAAAGGAGTATCAGTGTTCGGAATGGTCAGTGGTTACATATCTACAGAATGACCGGGGCTAGCACAGCTTAACCTTGCAGATTTTTAGATTTTTAGCCACGAGCCCCTCATAAATATCACGTGATATAAAATATTATTAATAATGATCTAACGACAGGAGTGGTTGATAAAAAGTGTCGTAAAGAAAAAATATTAAATTGATTTAGCTCCAACAAACAATCTCATAAAATGTCTTCTTCACAATGTTATTGTGGAATGTATGTTATGTTATTGAACATGGTTGCTATCCGCCTTAATAAAAAGTGTTATATTTATGATCAGTGCAGGGTTACAAAAGCTTGATCAATTTTAATAAGTTATACTAATTTTAGGGCCCGACTAACACTAATGGCAAGTGTCCATGGGTCCGAATTTGCTATTTTAATTGTATCAGAATGGTTGTCCATGTCAATTAATGATACCGGGACTGACAGATTACTCAACAAAAATGACAAAAATTAACAAATCTGAAGTCATTGAATAACGATTTCGACACAATAAAATTACAGACTTAAAGTATCTGTATGACAATCAGAAGCAACTGATCCACCAGGTCCTTCGTCCTCTTAATTATTCTCATAATTCTTAACACGATGCAATTTTAAGTTTAGGATACGTTAGAACTGTCATACGCTATGCGTAAAAGCCTCTATATACAAATAAAGAGAAAAAAAAACGATAGCCCGATAATAATTATTACGTCTAAAATTCTTTGAATTCAGTTATGTTGCACAAACACACAATGTGGTGCACTCAAACTGATTAGATTCGTTTTAATCTCACTGTACATTACTACAACAAAGTAACGAGATATGTTAACATGAAGCAGACACCATCTTTATCCATTTATATTTATGTAAATTTTGGATTAATGACGCGAAAATCTGTAAGCTCACTGCTCATTAATATTTATAGAGACTGCATTTACTATTTTTTTACTGCATTCATATTATGATTTTTACTCTCCGTTTTTAAATTTAACGCTAGAAATACGTTCGCGTTTAATGTATTCATAATTAGTAGGAAAGATGCAAACAGTACTTACATTGTCATTACAAATCTTAGACTAAGGGTATTCACTGTAAACAGCACTACGAAAAAACAAGAAACCAAGTGACTGTAAAATTTCAACGGTAGCTGTTTACGTTCGACCTTTTTTACGATGTTGTTAACTGTTGATTCTTTTTAAACATCTGCGTCCGCGTCGGGAACTGTAAACTACATTGTTCGCGGTTTAAACTTCAAAATCATCCTAATGTTTATTGCTTAATCATTGGGACAGGAGGAATTTTATTAGAAAAAAAAATGGTTATACTTAACACATATATAACAAATTATTACAATTTATGACAATTTTATTTTAATTTGATTTATGTAATTATTAATGAATATCTATTAGGTTTCAATACAGCATTATTATATTTCTCTAAGTACTGAATATTTTATCATGCTCCTACATACTCTTAAAGTACTTTAAACCTACAATGCCGCGAAAAAACATAAGCCAATCGTCTAGAAGCGTCATTTTAAAACCCTCTTACAGTTCGGAAGACGTTTAAAACCAGTGTCTCACCGAGTAAAGCGTAGATTGACAAATTGTTTAACTTTTAACGGAAGTCTACGACTCTTAGGGGTGAGGTGTGTAACACATGAGAAGGTACTTTTTTTTGTTTACAAGGGGCATCCTTAGCGGTTGTTTTATTTGAGTAGTTTTGTTTATATTGTGCCGCGATCCACCCAACGAGTGAGCGCTGCACGTTTATAGCCTCAATCACAACTAGACTTCGCGTTAAACTGCTATGTTTTTCGTGAAACTACTTTCATGCCTGAATCGTTTTCCTAAAATTGTTGTGTCTCTTGTGTAAATTTGTGTAAATAAGAGACACAAGAATTTTACGAAGTAAGCAATTTATTGATCCTGAAGACAATTTACTTTTGATTTATTCATTTAAAAATGTTTATTAATTGTATTTGTAATTCGCGTAGAACTTATTGATAAAGATTTCAAAATACGTTTATTTAACCGTCTGTTATCACTCACATAAATGTTAATTTCTACGGTTTTTATTACAGTCAATTTATCAGTACCTATTGAAATTCAATTCCATTGTCACTTCTTTCGTTGGTACAATCGATACCCGCTGAAATCCCCAATATCACAGAATAAATGGCTGTAAATTTTTCATTTGTCGTCCGCAAAGCCGAATTCATTTTCTGTGCGTCCAACTCCGTATTGACATGCTTCCAGTGCAATGATGTTCCAATACGTACATACGGAATTATTTTTAATGTGTATGTTCAGAAGAGTATTCGACTGGAATTGATTAAACCAGGGATAATTAGTACGTACGCATCCAATTTTAACATTATTATTAATAACAAATAACCTAATACATTAAAAGGTGAATAGAAAACTTTATGCCCTTTATAAAAATATTGCGCACACGGAGGTATGAGATTTGGAATAGTTAAAGTTTACATGAAGAAGGAGTGCAGAAAGCCAAAAAAATATACATATACTGGTATAATAGGTATTACAAATACATTAAATTAAAAATATTCATTGTTTGCGTTCAAGATGTCAATCAAACACAAACACATAAATGTGAATACCTATGCCAATTGTTTTTTTTAAATAAACAAAAGAAACTTAAAATGGTTCCATTTCGAACACCCACTAGTTATTATTACTAGGTTTTTATTTATTAATGACACAACAGTTGTAAAATCGCTAATGCTGCTCTTTTTAGCGACAACTAATTTTCTTTTCTCACTGCATCCACGAATACAAGCACAGAAGCCTTAATCGCCTCTAGCATCGATACAATTTAAATCGGAATAAAACGAGCAGAGCGAATTGATCTCTATCCTATCGAGAGCAAATCGCACGACTAAAGACGCTCTCTCGGACGGAATGCTCCGAGCGATTGGAAATACTTGTGTCTGAAGTTCAAAAAGAAAAAAGTTAATTGGTACTGTTTTTGTCATTGCACAGTCCCGTTACTCCTTCAACTAATCTCTCTATTCTTTATCGAGATGTCTTCACCTACTTTTACACGGTTTAGCTGCGAAATTGCGAAAGTCTCGGAAATATTGTAACACTGACTTTCCTATTGGTTTTGTTCCGGTGAAATTAATTATTGGGCTACTTAGAAATCAGTTCCGCATTAACTTAGAACTTTTTGGAGGTTTCAATTTAAACCTTTCCTTATTCAATTGGAAAAGTATTTAGAGAAAATAAGTGAGTGCTAGTTATAACGATTACTTCCGATGAGTTATCGAGTAACCGATTCTTGTTAGATATTATGTTAGCATAATCGAGCCGGTTTTCTATCAAAGGGAATAAATAATAGATATCAAGACTATTTAAAGACATAACTATAGAACCCTCAAGTAAAGGAAAAGTAGGTCTTTCGGTACATCTTACATTGAAATGTATAAAACAAATACGAATATTATTACTTACCTAAACTGAAAATACTAATAATTTTAGAGACACGACATGAGTGCACAATAATTTTATAAACAGCTATTACATCTGAAGAAATTGAATGTTGTGTCGAGTTATTGAATAATAAATCATAAGCTTTATGAATATCAAAGGGGATCTTCAAAGTGTTCACTTAACAGTGTTAATAAAGAAGCGTGTAAATGTGAACCACCATATTTTGGGAATAACGATGTTTATGCCACGTTATGTGTGGCTTCTTAAACCTCATTTCACAACCCGCAGAACAAATTTTTAGGCACTGATTAAAATAAGAATCGTGCTTACCTACCTACTTTCTCAATCGATCGTAAAATTGGATGAAATAATTCGTTATTACTTATACAATCAGCCATTAAATAATAAAATAAAATACACATAGGTATACAATGTGTGATGATACTAAAAGATTTTTAATTACGAAATATACTAGTTATTCGCAAACTACCAAGTAGTCACGCTGTCGCTGCCACAGCCGACGCCGGCGGAGTCTACCAAGCGTAAATAAAGCGACATGTACCTACTATAACTGTTACGAGAATGCGTGTTAAATGCGCACGCATCGCTAACTACCGTTCCTTTAATTTTGCTAGTTTTCATACTGTCTGGTACCATTAATAGTGGCAATTAAAATCCAGGATGCAGAGATAAACGAGGTTGCTTTATAATGCAGCATAGCTAAAGTATCTCGCAATCATAATGAAATACATGATATAATAAATGTTTTAAAAAGGATTTTATACAATGTATGTGTAACTACAGTTAGTAGAAAAGTAGTAGGAAATTAAAATCAAAGGAGTGTAGACCTGCCTATATAGCCTACCTAAATGGAGGTGCCCATCCTCCATTTTAGCGGCCCTATATTAATTACCGCAAGCTATAAATATCTGTCGCGATATTAATTGTCGCGTCCCGTGTAACTAATAACTTCAATACATTTTTCATTGTTTACATCCGCAGCGGTTTCGCCAGCACGCCGCGCCATGATTACATTTTCACGTCAGTGTCAACTTTGAACAAAGACACGGAGAGAAAGCCATCAGTCATTATCAGGAGAAAGAACAATAAAACGACGAGTCACGGTCGTTAACCGAATTCACCTTACAATAAGGGAACTCTAAGGGCACCAGCCACCCTAAATACTTGGTTAAGGTTTGACGGAATGTTGGCAAATCTGAAGAGTCACGGCTGCCTCTCACGACGCAAGTAATTAGGTATTTAAATAAATTAGCTACTAAGTAAATGTTGAATTTGTGTAATGGGCTTAGAGAAACCTTGGTAGCGCGGCGCACTAAAATTAGTTTAAAAGCCTTTTTCTTGAGCACCAGATTGTGTAAAAAGCAATCTGTATTATGTTTGATTTTTTTTTTGATGATGAGCGAAATAATAATACACATTTACTTAATACATTTGTTATATAGAAACATATCCTATAACATCAACAGATTATCGTTCATTTCTGCAAAGAGGGTACGATATAAGAGAAATGGTATCAGAATTCTAATCCCCTTTCGCTATTGGAAATACGGGTAAGTAAGGTGAGCCCGAGCGCAGTATAACTCAGATTTGGAACTCGACTCTTATAATAAAAGCCAAGATCTTGAAGACGTCGGATGAATAGCTGGCTGTACCTACAGGTAAGCAATCCATTGAAAATTTCAACTCAAAGTTCCTTGGAGTATATTAATTCAATGCTTGGAAATCTGTCAAGTTGTTCTACATCAATTTGTAATATTGATTCCTGCTATTAATTAGTGTCTAAATGTTCAAGTATCATATTTTAATCATAAAATTTACACAAAGATTATAAATTAATCAACGACCGTTTACGTAAATAACCTTTTACAAGATTGAGTTTTATTAAGATTTATTTCATAGCGGCGCAGTTGAAAAGACGTAAATGATATTCAAATCTGAATAAGCTAAACAGTGCGTCGCAAGTCTTAACTTGGCTTAACTGGCGTACCTGCACGTACGTCCAACCACATAAGGGTATAATTATTAAAATTTCTTGCATACCAATATATGTTTTAGTACTTGTGAATAAGGATGGAAATAGTGTGTGAGGATGTTAAGGATTCAGGTCCTTTTCTATGCGATATATGCGTCAGCCAAGACCATTAGAGCAAAATGAGTGTGCGAGGTGTAGTGTACAGAGGAATGGTGCTGACACGGTCCAAGGCTCAGAGTCAACCGCTACGATATATAAGATTTTCGTGACTACATCGTGCATTCGTGTAACTGCTGCATATTTAAACTAACTACCGTTTTACGACTGTTCCTAATTTGCTCGATATTAGTAAGTTAATAATGTGTTAGACAGACCGTTACGTTCTAAATTTACATGTTTTAGGATGAGGATATTAAATTTTGGTCAGCGACAGGGTAATAATTTGAGAGAGATGTTATGTATTTTATCAAAGTCGTCAGGTTACAGGTACATAATTTGATTATGCTCAAAACAAAAACAGTAGCTGTACAGAACAAGCATTACAATGTCATGCATACCATAATATTTCCCATAGCTTGTCCCACCAGTTACTATTACTATCATTGTATCTCGATGTTACGGCCAAGAGTACCAAGGTAGAGTAATAACCACTTCTAATCGTCACGCTCCAGGGCACACGAGTACGTCTCAGCCGGTACAAAATGAAACAGCGAAACAAGTTTCAACATCATGGCATCTCAAAAAAAGAAGACCACATCAATCATTAGAGCACTTTCTAAACTGTTTATTGTTATTTGAATCTTTTATATAGACGTTGCAACAGTTCAACGTCCATTTATCGTATCGGCTTCTGACTACTGAGCCAATTAGATGGTAGATTTAGTCTATTATACATATTGGCTACGCCTTGTTACCTCTTAGCAAATTATCTTAACATAATATCTTGATCGCTGAGTATACTACCTATTTCACTATAAACGAAACTCAAAACGAAACTCGAAGTAGTTTTAAACTAATAAAACTATACAAAAGGTTGTTATTCTTCAATGTCATCCAATTCTTCTTTTAAACGTGGAAAGCTAAAAACGGTCTCGCTAAATCAAATACTCTTTCATAATGTTTCTTTTTCAGTAGTAATGCATCAAATAGAGCTGAGAAAAAGAAAAAAGATGCGCGTAATCACTTCAACGACATAGCCTCGGCAAGAACGAACAATGGTCGAGAAAGTTACGACGACCATTACCATTGTAAGGCTTCTGATTTTAAACTCATTGAGGTAACGTTTCCGAGCTTTAAACTGACCACAACTCATAAAGTCGGTCCAAACTCGGATCAACACGGCTAACACAGCATGTAACTATTCAGGCTACATAGATTTTATTAAAATTGCAACTGATTACGAAAATTTTCAATCAAAATCTGGAACGCCGGAAAATGTTAAAATCACTTGTTTTATGAGCATCATGAATAGAACTCGCAAATAAAATGTAGTAAATAGTACCTACAGTAAACTGTTGATATTGCGTGGTTTCAAAATATTGTTTCTTTAACGCACCAAAGTTTGACATATCGTATTGTGAAGTGAGTTTCCATAGTACAGTCAGGTCGTTGTACCGCAGAGTTCTAGTTCAGGCGATAGTGGATAAGGAACAGTCAACATGCCCCGGCCAAACAAAGGACGCACTTGTTTTGCTTTATTTCGCAATGTGGTGCTTTTATGGCTGCTTTTCCGGTTGACATTTTTAAGGTATTTCTTGAACAATGTAATTTGTAACGGTCAGAGTGTCTTAAATGATGATGGGTATATTCCCATTCAGAAGAAGTTTACGCAATGAATAAACGACCAAAATACGTTGGTTAGTAATGGTTATTATAAAATGGGATTCTAAGTAAAATTTAATTTAAGATTATTATTTACTATTTTTAAGTTTGAAGAATACAGTACCCATAACAGTTTATAATGAAACCAGTTTCTCTAAAAATACAATGTTCCTATAATCCAATCTTCTACTTAAAAGAAAACAAAACTTATTAATTCTAAGGAAAATGTTTTGAAAAGACCTGTGTCGTACGAATGGAAGACCATTTTCAAATGGTTTGCGAGACCAAAAACATATTGCCTAATTATCTATTTGTCGCTGGCGAATAGTTACTTATTCAAAAAGCCTGGTCCCTCCCCCTCCCTCACCTCTGTTACTCAACACAACACGGCTCATTAGAACCGGGCCGTGGGAAGCACCGGTCGACTAGTGCCGTATGCCGTATCCACCGCCACCAAACATCGATAAAAGTGTTGCACCGTAAGTTAATTATTTATTTTATATTCTAATTATAAAGAGGTAAAGTTTGCGAGGTTGTAGGGGGGTAATCTCTGGATCTACTACACCGACTTAGAAAATTCTTTTACCAATAGAAGCCACATTATGTGTGTGTCATAGGCTATATTTTATTCCTAAAAAAATAGGGATAGTGTAACGCAAGGTGTAAAAAAACCCGTGCGAAGCCGGGACGTGCCGCTAGTGTCCAATAAATAGATGATGACTATAATGCGCAGTCTAGCAAAATTCTGTCATCAATTATTCGAGATAGAAGGATAAGAATTTAATAAATCCATAAAACGTCTCAGTCTAACTTTTTCTAACAGAACTTTTTTCCTCACAGGGAGGTTCAAAACTTAATACTCGCACCTTTTTATTTTAGAGACAAAAGATACTCGAGGATTTATGTTACAAGAATGATGGACGCTTTTAATTACATTTTATATTGGAATAATATTTCACTAAACGGACAAACAAAAATTTTAATTAAATTAGCTTGAAAGAAGAATTAGGTCCGTCTTTCGCGTTGGCTATTTTATTTTGAATTAGAAATTAATTCTGTTATAAAGAATTGCTTGCTTGTTTTGACTAGCGATGATTGACGACCGATGGAAACATAAATTTTATGATTATGATTCATGAAATCATGACACTGTAATAAAAAACAGCATTGGGTGTTTAAAATTGGAACGCAGCATTTGCACTTTTTTATTATGAACAGCCAATGCTGGCTGGGAAAGCCTTAAGTTTAATTTTAAATTAAATAACGATCATGGCAATAATTTGTCACGATATTATGGCGATGGACTCAAGTGGATGATAAAAATCTATCGACATTGTTGACAGCAAGAACTCGACAGATGGCAACCACTAGTTAGTTTGCAGCGCAGCGTTTACAAACAACAGTGGCTGCGGACGACTGTCTACATACGAACACTATGTGAATATAACTTTCAGTTTCAACATACGTGAGAATAGCGAACTTATCTACCTTAAACGTGGGCTTTGGAAGAAAATCTTTGAAGTTGGTGCCTAACGGCCAGCACCAATGTATCTATCTTGTCAGACCGCTCAAAGTAATCTATTGGATCTATTTACTACTGTCTTAAATTTGGAATTGATGTATTGCAATTCAACAAAGCAAGATGTATTGAATAAAATGGATTATGACACTTGCATAAATATTAAAACTGAGAACATGAGAAATACAACGCATTCCAACGACTTATTACAATTCAATAATACCTACCTATTGCAACAGAATACATAAAAGTCATTCAAAAAATCACACAAACCGTACATATTCAGCGATTTTAAAGGAAATATATATAATAAAGCTTTTACTAATTCCCAGAAATGCTGCAGACAAGAATAAGCTCTAAAATAATCCTACTAGCTTCAGTTTCCGGGACTCCCAAACTAGACAGACACTTCTTAAGTCTGATAATAATTTTACTTTGTGTTCATTTTTGCGACCAAACTCGACTCATAAATTTCTTAACCATCCTAATTAGAGGTAAAACACAAAAGTACTTAACACGAGAAAAAAGAAAACAGATTCAGTACCCATTAAAAAGTTGCCAACGTTATCTAAAAATCTGTCTTTCTTAAAACAAGTTGGTGGGACGGGCTCTAGTTATATTAGCTTGAGAAGTGACATTACAAGGAAAATTTCATCTTGTTTAAGTTAAATCGTAACTTTTTATAGCCGTCGGTGGCGTGAATTCACTCTGTTCCTGTTCTGAACAAGATGCAAATATAACAAGATAATATTTTTCTTCATAAAAATATCCTCTAAAGTATTTGAATATTACGCGTCTTAAAATGATTTTGTCTCTTAAATAATTTCTTTCCATTAAGCGCTGTAAGCTCGGCTCTTACTTCAGCGGCGCTCGAAATTGAAATTTAGGTAAACGAAGTATTGTTTTTATTTAACCTTATACAACTTAAATAACAGGTAATACTTATAAAATAAATTTCTAGTCACTGAATAGGTCCACTGTTTAAAACAGTGAACCTATTCAGTGACTAGAAATTGCTTAGTGAATAATTAATAAAAAATAGTGGTCAATAGTCAAAATAAATGGTACCTAATGGATACTGGGCAATATATTATTTCGTTTGAGCCCTGAAAAATATCCCATTCTATAAAAACTACCAATTTATTGAATGAAAACGGAGTTATAAGATGAATGCGGAAAAGAGAGATCGAAAGTCGATCATGCAATAATTGATTTAACAACCTTTCATTGCGTTGATATTGGATCTTACGTATTTAAAATGTCATTATGTCCACTGAAAAAGATTTTCGACACAGCATGAGACACAGCAACCTCATTCGATAATAAAGTCTAGACCCCAGTTAAAGTACCCTCAGATTTGAGATAAAATAAATCTATAACTGAGCAGTTATGTAGAGTATGTAAATGTATTTAGGTTAACATTCTAAATTAAAATTACGTACAAGTGTGTTAAGACTCGGATATTCTAAGACGTAGTGAAGGGATAAACTGTTTATACACATAAATTACCATGTCAGTTGCTGTGCACAAAATAATCCCTTGGTATTTGCCAATCACAAAGAAATGTTAGCATGTTTTCATGAAAAATAAAATATATGCATCGCACATCCAAAAAATGTCATAAATTATCGTAAATTTCACACGAAATTGTTTTAAAAGGTGTAATAAATATCATTAAAATGTTTTTTCTCGCACCTGAATACAGTTGGACGTTATCCAGATTTTGGCCGTAAAAATTCGGCTGAGAGCTGCGATTCACAGACCAATGCCGCATATGATATTTCTATTCTAAATTTTTTAACAAAATGGGTAATGTATGTAGAATTATAATACATTTTATTTCGGTTAACAGTTTTATTTAACATTATTATAACGTTTGCGGAATCGTCGTGATTTCATGTTTTATCGGTAAACTTATCGAGATTATGACGCAATGTGTAGGTACTGCTCTGAGGGGTTACTTATATCATCTGTAGATTCATCGTATATTTATTCAAATAAAATTAGATAGTTTAATGTATTAACAATCACAGCTCTATTGATTTAAATTTGAAACAGAATAATAAAGTATGACATTCCAAACAGATAGTGGGCATAGAAACCATTTATTTTACTATAATTAAACATGTCCAATTTCTCAATTTAATGTACAAACATCAGTAATTTATTGTGTACGAGTTCTGTTTCAAATTTCTTTGATTTTTGACGAATTGCGAGTTGAAAAGACTTTTGTTTCAGATCAACATCCATTTAGTTTTATGAAAAAATAGCTAGGTAGAATTTCCGTGTTGTCGCCAAAAAGAAAAATTAAACCGTATCATTTATATTTTTAAATGATTAATTGAATGAATCTGATAATTTAGTTACTAGAAACTTATGTTATATTAGAACGTAGTCAACTGAGTAAAAAAATTAAAAAAATTACGGTATTTTTAAATAGACATGGCGCTTAACTTATTATAGTGGGTTACGGGTTTAGAAGACATATAATAATATAATTCAGTCACTGATATTATTACTGAAGAAAGTGGCAGTTTCAAGATCGGTGTCCCAAGGAGTGGTTTACATAAAACTGTGGCAAAAAACGTTCAAGTCCGCCGCGTCTAACGGGTCATTCAAAACCGGGTCTATTTCCATTATGAACGCAACGTAACGCTACAAGCACTGTACGCGGAACTTAAACGCACCGGTTTCGTGCTACTCTCAATCGTATATCATTCAACATAATTGCATTTATGCAGTGTATAATCCCACGGTACACAGTGTCAGCCGCTGTTTACCGAGGTAATACTGACTGCTTTTTAGAACAATGCTGCGTAAAATGTATTTAAGACCTGTTTATTATTCATCAAAATAAAATATTATACTTACATTTTTGGCTCACTGGTAAAATTTAGAAAATCCGTATACTGTCAACTGCTTATGGAAGATCTTTGCTCATAGCGAAGAATTTTTATAAAAAAAAAAACTTGAGAGGTGTCAAGGGACACCCGGGTGGAACGAAGTTCCTTTCATTAAAATTTAATAATTAAAAATAAAAAAACCTGTATACACTCAACAATTCACAACGCGCGAAATTCAAATATTGTCATTCACTCAATAATTCGAAATTCAAATATTGTTGACAAGCAAAAAGTGTCGTGACAACTTTTCGTAAGATTTTTTTCCGTCTAGCCCCCTTTCACAACGCGCGATAAGGAACTTCGTTCCAAAACTTCGTTCCAAAATGTTATTATTATATTATTAATATTAATCGTGAAATTTAAATATTGTCAACATTAATAATTTTCAATGCTTAATAAATTAAGTCCTCATAATTAGGTCAAAATAATATCTAAGAACGATTCCATTCGACATAGCGTCAGCTGTGAAGTAAAAAAACTAGCAACATAAGTAATCGAGCAAGGTAACGGGCGGTTTTGGTCCAAAAATGTCGAATCGAATCTATCTGTCAATTCAGAAATCGTAAGTTAAAAACGGCCGATAAAAACATGTGGCCGGGACCGTCCGGGCACGCAGCAGATGTCCGACATCAAGACGTTATGGAGGGTAATCCCGCTCACATGTTGTACGAAAAACGATCGGGTGTGCGCCGCGTATCTATTCAATACTAGACCCCAATCCTCCTAGAAACTTGGCCTTGTCACCCGCGCCACCATAATATCAGAAATAGATCAGCTGTCAAGCAATAAAGGCGGATGCCGAAAGATTCAGTCATGTATATTGATATATGAAACAGAATTATTCAATATCCAGAAAATGTATGCCATGCGGTTTTAGTTTTATTGCGATTATGACATCCACTCCCATTTCACACTTTATAAATATACAGCATTCTATTTATGTGCAGAAATTAATGTCGAGACAAATTTTCACTACACTGAAACGTAATAAAAGATGCACTAAGTCTAGAGTTATATTTAAGTAGATAAATTCTCCGCACGTAAGAAAGCTAGTTACCTGGACCGCGTGTTAAACCTAAATATCTACGTGTAGTGTTGCGTCCAGTTTATACAAACTTCTAAGAAACTCAACCGAGTGACGCAATTCCGGTCATGGATCTCGAGTTGCCCGAACCGAATTCAACTGCTCTTCGAGCTAATTTCCGAACGCCACTTTGTTCTTTATTCAATTTCCGATATCGGCTCCTTCGCGTTCCAATTTTAAATGTAATTTTGTTTATTTTTTAATTAATCGCGATAAAACTTTATGGTAAGGTACAATTACAAGCAATCATGATGTAATTAGCGATGTTTTATGAGAAGAATACCCAAATGGATAGGTAAACAAAAAAGGGAAAATATACATACCTACTTTGGCTTGGCTGCCTAAATTAAATTCCACACCGGGATTAACGGGAATTACGCAATTAGGGAAAATAAATTACTATCAGGGATTCCAAGAAATGGACGATTGTCGAGCAGAAGAGGATCTATCGGGAATTGAAACAAAGGGGATGTGAATACAACAGGTTGTCGTTTAGGTACAAGTAATTATACATATAAACACCCTATAATTTATTAAAAATCGTCCGGGGCCCGAAAACAATCAAAATTTTTTTTTAATGTGTGTAATGCGTTACTACTTGGGATAAATTAAAATTATAAGTATTATTAACATTCAGAGCTGTGTTGTTTGAAAATACAATAATATTAAAAATACGAGCGAAATTCATACTGTTTGTTAAGTTATCTGATTTTGTATTGCAAATCTTTAAAGTAGGTACATATAGAATATAAGAAAACAAAATGTAGATGGATAAAAAAAGACAATTATTGATACAGAGGGAGTAAGAGAAAACCATTTTCCTCGGAGGCGTCCCCTTTCCTTCTCCCCCCCCCCCCCACAGCCATCATAACAGCCGTCTCGGCCGAATATTAAATTTGCTTCATCAGCAAAATAAGTAAATATATTTCACAATATTGTGTTTTTTTCACTAAGAAAAGTTTCACTGGATGGTGACTGGTAAGCAATAAATTTAATTACTTAGATATTGAAATAGCTACCCATAGTTACAAAACCCAATAATTTAGCTTTTTTAAATATGTTTCATACGCCTCGATGTTTTTATATCGCATTGCTTGCTCGAATATAAACAAATTCATAGGTTATATGGTTGGTGTGTTTTCTGAAAAACAATAAATTCTCCCATTGATATAGTAAACTCTTTTAATAACTTTTATATTACACAAAATTACAGTACTTCGATACATCAACAAAACATAGTTAAAAATAAAAATCCCAATTCAATCTTTCTTTTTCCCACCGATAAATATGAAATAATAAATATTGCAAAAAATCTAAAAAATAAGATGAGCTGTGGAATTGATAATATACCAGTAAATATTGTAAAAGAAAGTATTACCTATACTGTAGATGCTTTAGTTCATATTATTAACCTTATGTTGGAAACTGGTATATTTCCACAAAATTTAAAAACAGCTATTATTAAACCATTATTTAAAAAAGGAACTAGACATGATATTAATAATTACAGACCCATTGCGCTATTGCCGAGCTTTTCCAAAATATTCGAGAAAATTATTCATATTAGATTAACTAAATTTCTGGATACTTATAATATTCTAAACACTAGTCAATTTGGATTTCAGAAAAGAAAAACTACATCATTAGCAATCTTTAAACTTTTTAAAGACATTTGGGAAAATATGAACAAAAAAAAGAAATGTACAGCGCTGTTTCTTGATATGTCAAAAGCTTTTGACTGTGTTAAATTTGATATACTTTTGAATCAATTAGAAAATATTGGTATCAGAGGTATAGGCCAGAAACTAATAAAATCTTATCTCGATAACAGGATGCAAGCCACAGTCATTGACACTTATGACAAATCGATTAAAACAATTGTTTCAGTTCAATCAAGTTTCGGAAAAGTATTATTAGGTGTTCCACAAGGAAGCATACTAGGCCCATTATTATTTTTAATTTATGTAAATGACCTTCCTAACATAACCAGTCATCCATGTGTTATGTATGCTGATGATGCTACCATTTTTATATGCAAGGATGATTTAAATGAGTCCGAATATAGAACCGAAATAAATAACACATTAACAAATATAACTTATTTTCTAAAATCGATAAATCTAAAAGTAAACCTTACAAAAACAAAGTTAATTCAATTCAGAAATTATAAAAATAAACCATCACAACTAAATATATATCAATCAAATACAAAAATCGAAGAGGTAGAACAAATTAATTTTCTTGGTGTCACAATAGATCAACACTTAAATTGGAAAGGCCACATAGAAAAAATTAATAAAAAAATTTCAAGTTATTGTTATGTTTTATCTATTTTAGTTGAGACAACCTCATTACACATTGCGAAATCTGCATATTTTGGTTACGTGTACCCCCTTCTAACTTACGGTGTCATATATTGGGGTAATTCCTGCGAGGTTCAGTCCACATTCGTACTTCAAAAGAAATGCCTACGCGTTATCTACAACATGCAAAACACTGAATCGTTGAGATCCATCTTTTGTGGAAAGGGTTTCCTCACTCTAACTGGTATATATATTTTAGAGCTGTGTTTATTTGTCAAGCATAATATTCACTCCTTTAGTCCTAAGTGCATATCTAAACCCAATGTACGTAATAAATACAAATATGATTTAAACTTGCCAAATATACATAATATGATTTATTATAAAAGTACATATATCACAGCCATACGAGTATATAACCACTTACCTGTAGATTTAAAAAAACTAAATGGTAAATTATTCAAGAGAATTTTAAAAATGTATTTTATAATATGCATGAATATTTTGCCAAAAAATAATTATTGTTATTGTCTTCAAGATTGTTACCACAGACACCTTTGTTTATTAGATTTTAATATTTTTATATTGCTACACCCGACTGGGTAGACTGTTGAAACCTACCAAAAATTGTAAAACACCTTATGTACACAGTTTTAAGCAATAAATATCTTTGACTTTGAAAATCACCATCAACCCATTTCCCACTGCTGGGCACAAGTCTCTTCTCACCACATTGGCTTAATTCAGGTTGGCAAATTACATACGCCTACTATAAAAATTCTCAGGCATGCAGGTTTCCTCACGATGTTTTCCTTCACCGTTTAAGCGAGTGATAATTAATTATTAATACGCACATGAATTCAAAAAGTCAGAGGTGCGTTTGACAGCAGTTCAATGGTCATATCATTAGGCTATCACTGGCGATAGTAACGTTGGATATTTTCTACTTACAATTATTATAGCTTATCTCCATGTGGAATTGACTTTACGGAAAAGAAAAAGTTCCGGCATCGCTTACCTGAAAAAGAAAAAATATATGTAAATCAGATCTAAAACGCTCTACAAGTTCTGTCATATTAGTCAACCTAAACGATGAATCAAATCAAATCAAATCAAATTGTTTATTGCATTCCACAATGTAAGAATAGATGATAAATACAGTTTTGTGATCATCGTGGACCCTGTAGGGCACAGCAACATAGGAGAGAGGGAGATGAATTGTAATTAATATTTATATGTAATTATTCGTTATGTAATAAATTAATTAATGTAATTGTAATGAATCTGCTCTATGGTTTAAATATAATGTATTTGAAAATAAATTTAGCAATCCATCATCATAACGCCTCGTTCATTTAATAGGCATCACTAATCATACACAGTTACGATACTAATGTATGACAGGTGTTCTTGTTACTCCAATAACAAATGTACAGTCAGCAACGTAAGTCCCTGAACATGTTGAAATCTTCAATATGATTTTTAATAAGTATGAAGTTACTGACCTGTGAAGGTTATGCGAAATAATTGCATAGATGACCATTAAATATTTAGGTTACCTTTATAGAAAAAACCTCTTGACAAGTTTTGGAGCTGTGATGTTTTAAAAATTTTGCTGTGTTCAGCGACTTTCGTTCCTGACTGTACATACACTATCTGGTTCAAACCAGTCTAGAGAGAATTACACAATTCTACAAACTACATAAATAACACAGATTAAATATATCGCATGGCTTCTTCAATATGCAAATTTTCAATTTCTCAGTTAATGTCACAAAAAATATTTCTTCTTTCCTTTGCAAACAACATAATTAATCCGATCAAGATATTAGATACCGTCTTATGACAGCCAAAATGTGCTCGAAATAAATTCGATGTCGTAAAACATCGTTAAGTAATACACAATAACTCTTGGAGTTCCACTGTTGCTATGCAATTAGGCAGGGAAAACAAGAAGGGAAGAAATAAAAAGTGCATGCCCTCGACAGATGTTGGCGCATTGGCGCTGAGCGTTCGAGACAGGTGCATCCCAGGGCTGGTACACGCATCGCAACTTTATTAAATTATGTTTTTTTTTTATTCTACTAAGTTGGCAAACAAGCATACGGCCCACCTGATGGTAAGCGGTTACCGAAGCCTATAGACGCTTGCAACACCAGGAGTATCCCTTGCGCGTTGCCGGCCCTGGATTGAAAGAGGAATAGTTGGGTTGGTAGTATAAGGTTCAAAGTTCCCCCTACTGCCAACAACGTTTCCTCGTGGAGCACTTCAAACACTAACGACGCGTTTATATACGCGATCCGATGATAGTTTTACACTTTGGGTTCACATAATTAATAACAAATATGTATATAATCGGAAATAATTTGAATGTAGAACAGATAAATTCCTGAATATTTGCGAAGATATAAATGAAATAATTAAATAGAAGGTTTCTAGATTAGGTATTTCCTAATCTAAGAAACCATATTATATATCTTTGCACAGAAATATTTTTGTGTGCGGTAATTAATTAATTCATCACTAGTGTTCGATGGTAAATTCTATCATTCGAAGGTCCAGTCCTAACAATTTGGCAAACCGAGCAATTAGCACTAATCGCTATAGTTTCCAAGCAATTTGTGCAAATGACGCGTTACTAGCTCGATACGACTGCTCTTCGACTAATGAGCTATCCACGCAATTATAGCGCTATTGATTGTTACCCCTTGAATTGGTAGTACAGGCCTAACTGAGTTATTCTGCATTAAGCAAATACAATTTTGAGTTATATAAGAACCTATATTACGCTGATTCAGGTACGCTTAATCTAATAATTATAAAAAAATATAAGTAAGTAATGACTTAAATCAATAGGATAAAAAATAATACTTTTTACATCAATTTCCCTACTTGCTTTACAACGTGAATGCAAAATAAAAGTCGCAGAAAGAAAAGACAACTCTGACAGCCCTGCGAAAAATCGAATATCGACAGCGCGGCCGTTTCTTGGCCGCTTGCTAATCGACCTACTAATCGCCGGCCGCCGCGCAGTTAGCCCGCCATCCACTGAGATAAATACCAACTTACGCATTTTATTACACCCAGCCAATACCCTTTAGCCTGTACATCGCTTTAATAAAATAATTATTTTACTTTTATTCGATTGCTAAACAAGTGATGCGCTTATTAGTTTCATGCTGGAATCACCTTAATTTCTAGTTATTAAGTGTCGATTATTGCTCCAAACCTGCAATTATAATTAATTGCGGTTGTTATTATAGATCATAGTTGTGAATACTGTCTTAGTTTCTTACCAAATAAATAAGTTTCACAACGCGATTTAGAATGTTATAAAATTCAAAACCGCAGCTTAATAAGAAAGCCGCTTGTAATCGTCATGAGAAAAACAAAGAAAAAATTAAGTCGTGAGCCAAAATTATAATAAAGCAATCCCAACAAAGACATTCCACAAGTCCGGCTTACGGCACCAGCGGCGGCGGCGGCGGCCGAGCCGCGGCGACGCGCCCCCCACCCCCTACCGTCGTTGTTTAATTCCATTAAACCACCCCTTTTATCTTTTTCGCTTTTATCTTTTCCCCACTATTGGATTACTGAACAAAATGGCGTGCAAGAGACACACGCAATCTTTCGCCTTTGCCATTACTTCACCTTTATTTGTAATAGCCTTTTCTGTTTCTGTAGATGACTGCATTTATGCATGTGCATTTCATTGTGGAAATTCCATTACTTATTACATTTCAGATACTTAATAATGTTATTGTTGTTAATATTTTCTCATATAAATATATTAGAAGCCCTCCTTTGTAACGGTTGGTTTAAATAAAACCACAAGTATACAGCGTAACTTTAAGTTAAAGTTACGCTGTTTATAAAAAGGTTTAAGACAGACAACATGAGAGAAATGAACAGAAACAATCAAAATAGTTATTGTTTTAATAATAAAACTATTGTTTTCTCAGTGTTTTTATTTTACCTAACCAATTTGTAAAAAAGGCCAAATGCTTACAAAGCAAACCGCACACTAATTAAATAGTTTGTTTGGTTTCGTCTTCATATTACCGCAGCCGCCCTCGCACACCACTTTAATCTATATCGTGTAACACGTAAACAACGAATTCAATTCAATCAAACTCCACGGCAAAGTGTCGGCGCAAACTGTCAAAGCAACATTGGTGTAGTTTAAATGACGTTCTCAAATTGAAATGCTTGCGCCACAGCGCTAGTGACGATGAATCGAGCAGCTCATTCCGTTGAGAACGTAGATTAAACAAGAAATTTCACTTAATTGCTCCTAATATTGTATGAGCTACCAATAAACCTTTGTCTGATCATTTAGCTTGAGTATCGGGGCTTGCTATTATTATAGTTATAGACGAAAAGTTTTAAGCACTTAGATATGTCTTAAAATTTATCTCAATTAGGATATGAGCTTACAAACTGCATGATTATGAAAGTGTTAATTCCCTTTACAAAACCTACCACCTGAAACCGCGAACAATGTCGTTTGTCTTCAAACTACGTCACTTAAACAAACACGGTAGCAAGTTGCGTGAGCCATCAAAGTGATAGCGTAACTTCCCGCGCGTCGATTAGGGTGAGTAACGCAACTAATTTCTAATATGTTTCGTTAACGGCACTTACATGAGTTGCCGCCGGCGACCGACGAATTTTCACTGTAGGCCGCATACTTGCTTAACTAAGTTAGTTGTTTCATGATATATCAATATACAGCATGGATGACAATCAGCAGAAACAAGTATTTGGGCTAAGTGATTTTACAAACTGATTTTAGCCAATGTGGACATGGTTATAGGTACCTGTGATTTTTCTGTTAATTATTTATTACCATAAAAACAGTTTTGGAAGAAAGATAACTGTAGGGAAGATGATAAGTTTAATTTTCGAAAATACGTTGGAATTGCACGATATAGCCCATACAATTATCAGACGACCAGACAAACGGTAATGTGCCACCGTTATATTATGGTGGATGTTCGACCAATATGCACGAAGCGTAATGCTTCCTCCTTTCTCATACGTAGACATCCACTGGATTCTGTGTTCTCAGTTACGTACAACCTGGGAGTCTTCAAGTCAGGAGTGAATAGTTTATTATAGGTATCTATGAAAGCGTGCTCCATCAGCGACCGCATTGTCACTTAATATCAGATGAGCTAGTGGTCAAACTATCCAAGTCTATCCAATATAAAAGAAAAATTTCTTTTGGCAATTTCCACATCGAAAAATCTGTATAGTTCTCCCACTGAAATGTTTGATATATTGCACACTTACGGAGTGCTTATATGTACCTACGTTTGCGAGGTTAATTCTACCAGAGACATTGAATAATTGCAGTTGACATACAAAGAACAACTAATGGATGCATTCTTACTACATCATTGGCAGTAGACTTTACAAAAAGAGAATGCGCGTGCGACGTGGTGTGCGTGTCTAAGCGCCAGGGATGTGCCAACCGGGTTTCTAATTACTACGAGGTAATTAATCTATATGATGACAGAAATATAACTTATTTTGATCTGAGATATACCTTACGTTCAATTATTATTATTTACCTGGTCTAATTTTGGGCTCACATATTTGTTGGTAAAATTAAGTAATTAACAATTTAATCGATTTTTAGTATGTGCCTGGTGTCGTCAAGATAAGTTGTAAAAAATCTGAAAGCGGAATATACCTATTTGCCCGTTAGAATAAGTAGCTAAGATAAAATCGCAAATTAATACCAATAAAATAATATTATATCATCCACAACCCTATACCTAATACATAGCAGTTGCGTTCCATGTGCCATATTGATACTGGCCACTCACTTTCGTGCGCGCGCGCACCGAATTGCATTGACTTAATTACGTGTCAACGGTGTGCAGTTGAACTATGCGGTTAAACTGTTGCTGTCGATTGCACACAGTAAAACGATACGTGGCTTATAAACTAACAAATGTTCATAAAAAAATCGCATGTTTAACAGTATATGACACGGTAACTAATATGTATACAAAATGATCCTTTCTCGTGTTTCGACATTATCAAGTACACGACGACACCGATAACGATTGTTGTGGCTCTGACAAACTTTATAACATTCATTAGATACTGCTTATTACTTTTAAATTAAACAATCCTCTCAAGACCAACCTGCACATTTCCGAAATGTTCCTACATTCTGAAAGTAGGGCAAAGCACTGAATCTAATAATCATTAACGAAATTGACTTTGAACAAACACATTTCAATATCATTCAAACTAGACAACACCTATTGAGTGGTATTATTCCATGCGATCAAACACACATTATTTAGGTACAAACAATCGAACCACTACCGTATCGGAGGTACAATTAATCGGTACGGTAGCACCAACCCCTGCGACGCTGACGCCGACGTTTTATAACCCTTTGTGATCGGAATCACTTTGATCGGAACACAATTGCGAACATAGGAAGGTCGTAATCAGCGAACGATTTCGATGGTGTCGTTGTCGTGCCGTGCGGTCATTCTACTGTGCCACACATCAGTTTTATTCACCATAGTATCGAGTTATTATCTCCGATCAAACGTCTAAAACAAATCAAATAACATCTGACGCATGCGGAATAAGGAACAAATGAGTGAAAGGAAATCCTTTTGCACATTTGGAATAATATAAAAGTGGAACGACGAAAACCTTTAAGAAAATCTAAAGCAAAATCTCTTCAAACTATGCACTTAGAACGCGAATATCTCAAGAAACTAGTTTCTACGTATTTCCTTAATGCACCGTATGCAATACCACGAAATCCGTAAAGGATCTTACCAACTCCGAGTTGTAAGCAAATTGGAAATTAGATCGTGTTAAGTACCCACCCAGTTGGCTTTCTGAAGGCAGGAGGAAACGTATGCATAGCTATTATACCAGTATACTAGTTCAGTAATAACAATTCGCTGATCTTACTCATTTCTCAATTTAGTTGGATATATTTAGTTTATGCGTAATGAAATATATCGCAGCTGATGATCGTAATTCTAAACTCATACATTTGTCGTATCCTGGTACAAAATGGACGGAAATAACATTACGCATAAAGAATTCACTTGCTTTGAAATAGCTAAGATCAAATTAAAATAAGTTCTGAAGACTCATTTAAAGCAGATATTAGAGATCTCGGAACCCCATCCTCAGTGTGCTAGAGATGGCCGTGTGTTTTTAGTAGGTAGGAGTCCAACATAACCCTCCGCCTTTTCTTCTATGAGAGACGGAGGACATCCATGAGGATTAGAAAAAAAAGGTAAGTAAAATTCAAATGTACGGTCGACAAAAGAGTTAAGTATACAGGCTGCTAATTAAACATCGTGTTTTTTTAAAGATTGTGTAATTATGTATCACGCAATATGTGTCAAAACGCAGGTATTGTAAGCTGCTTCACATCAAACCCTTTGACGGGTAATTATTTAAATCACAATCTGTGTAAAGATGCAGATTTCGTTCGCTACCTGTATACCAAACTCTTTTGTTGACTGTACTTGAAGCTACTACCATTTCGCCAATTACTTATAAAAATGTCCCGAGTTCGTTCCCATTAAAGCCACATCCAATTTCCACTGTATGAAATGACGGGCTCCGTCTAATGTTGCCGCGTCATGCATTCTATAATCCCCCGGGTTGCCACTGTGTGCGGCGGCCCTCAATCTGCACTGATTGAAACGCGGCTATGCTTGCCGAGCGTTTCGATTCTAGACGAACGACGAACGGTCGGTGAACGGTTTATGACTGCACGTAATACAATCGTTTCTTCATTCTTCACTGTTTATCTCGTCATCGCTGATTGTGATCAAACAATATGAAATATCGTAACAATAAATTACAAAATATTCAGTCTGACATAATCATTCAGACGGGCCAAATAAATTTGTTAAATTTCACAAGAAAGCAGTGTTTGTTTTAGAATCCAGAATTTGCAGAAATTCAATTTCATCTTATGAAGAACTTTTACTTGTGAAGTTCAAATATTCACTTTACTCCAATTTAAACCCACTTTATTCAAAAAATAACATGAAAGCATCATTTGAAATTCATTTAAAGATCGTTGGGTGTGTGAAATCTACGAGGTGTCGTAAGTGGTGGATAATTTATTCCACATCCTGGAAAATAACGATAGACCGATCGGGATGCGAGACACCCTCCCCCTCGCCTTTCCGCATAATCCTTTGATGGATTCTACTCCGCAGACGTTCGAGAACACTGGAAAAGTGCACTCCACTAAGGAAAAACACAAATACATATCTCTGAGGAATTTCTTGTGTAAACTTACTAAGAGAATGCGTGTCCAACTAGCGTCTTACGAGAATGTGTTACAATACAATTATTATTATTGTTTACATGGATTTCGTAGAATTGTTATGGCGTGATGCGATGTTGGACTGGAGAACCATAGCATCTTTGCTTTTACCATTGTTATTGCATATTTATAAATACCTAATCATAAACTCATAACTCCTTAAATTAAAATATTACTGAATATTTGGGATAACAAAATATAAAAGAGATAAGTACAATAAACATTAGTCTATTTACATAAAATAAATTGCCGCACATAATTATGTAAGATCATCACTTGGGAACAGCTCGACCGATTAGACAGATTTATTTTTTGTTGGGTTCGTAATTATCAGGACAAAGTTTGTGTGAAAGAAAATTTGAGAATTTTCAAAAAGATTAAGAAATACGAGATCAATGCGGGTGGCACCTCGGGGCACAACTAGTGACGAATAAATCAACGAAAAATACTTCACTTTATAATTAAAATAAACTGTAAATAACATGCCGCATGCGCGGTATCCGCATTTTCTGTCATTTCAATGAGACCATCTGACCAATAGGAATGTTTCCCGCCGAGTCAACGACCGCACGGGCAGCCAATCGCGACGAATATCGCGCCTGTTCTAGTAGTCGTCATCCGCGGCAAATCGATGTTATTTCGTTTTTTCTCGTCACGACTTGCTGCTGTCACTCTTACGAGGTCTTACAACCTCACAGAAACTCATGCTAGCGTTTTACTAGGATTTATTTGGAAAATCATGAATTAAAAACATAAATCAATTGGTTCCTAAATAATATAATAATAAAAATTTACTTATTTGTACACAAGAAAGGAAACAAGGTAAGTACATTACATAAGTAGACAGTAGGTTGTACAATCGAGATTAACGTTAATGACAGATTTCCGGCCCCTAAACTAGGTACACAGACCTGTATTTTAGGAGTCGGACATTTTTCGGCTTCCATTTTATATATGACATTTTAGTTACCTATATAATTATACACAGTACCCGCATGTTAGTGTGGACAACAGTAAGTGAAGTGAGTGTGATTGGGAGTTGTGAAGGTGAAATATGAGCGAGGTGTGTGTGGGGAGTAGGGGTGAGTGCTTAGTATTCATTCAAGGAGATTAAGCATAAGAATGTGTGGTTAATATATTTTCTGTCTCGTCATTAGTTAATAAAGGTAAGGTAAGAGGCATTTTTTAAATTTACTCTTTGTTTAATATACTTCTACTATATCTACTACTATAAATTTCACCCAACCTTTTTTTTTTCGGGTGGGGAAATGTGCCTTATGCATGCTCGGGGACGCGGGACGATTATGTCAGGCTCTCCGGCCAGGTGACAAGCATACCGACTAAAACCACCACCACTACCACCTTCCGCTTAGTGATGGGATTACGGGAATCGCTCTCGCATGATCCGCGATCTCACCACGGAAAATTTCACCCACCCTGACTATTTTCTTTAGGTTCGGCTCCTAAGCGCTGTAGCGTGATGTTAAACTCCATATCCTTGCTCAAGAATTGGGCTATCAAATGCAAATACATTTTTTTGAAATTCGACTGGTAGTTTTAGAGATTAGCGCGCAAAAAACAAAGAACTCTACAGCTTTAATATAATTAGTATAGATTATTATAAATATACGAATAATTTAGTTTTAACTAGATCCTGCGAACTGCTAAATGTATTTGTGATTAAATAGCTTGCTACATATTGTAATCATGTTACTCTTTTTCTCAGTTCGTCTACCTGAAGCTGTAATAGTAACGGTACGATGCTATTACGATTATTATCTTTGTTGTATGTGTGTACAAAATTAACTGTGCAAGCTTATAGCACGCGAGCAGAGGTTCCGCTTCAAGTTCACTGAGCAACTAGCGTGCAGCCATGCAACTAGTACTATTATCATCACTACAATGATGATAACGAACGCTACGGCAAAACTATGATTACTTATGAAGGAGCGCGCTTCGATATTTAACAAAATACTGTGGGAAACGAACCCACGAACTTATGATCAGTAGTCTGGTACTCGAATGACTAAACCACAGAGGTCGTCAAATGTACCTATAATTATGTATCATATATTATCTACAAACTATATAAGTAACTTTAAAACTTTTAATTCTTTTGTTAGTTTGTGACGACGGACTTTGTAATGTTTTCATGAACCATGTTCTCATGGAATTGATTTTTATGTATATCTTATATGAGAATAAATATCTTTTAATCTAAACTACATAACAAAGAAGACACACTTCGTAGGACTATGTATATATAACTGTCTAATCAATCTAGTGGTGGTAACCTCGACTCGTTTCGAAAAAACTACTACCATGTTTTTAAAAAATTATCAGTAGCAGCTCAGAGTTTCAATTTGTGCCTAGAATGGCAGTAAACAGAGATAAAATAACAAACTGTGAGTGTACATAAGTCAATTTCCCTTCGGGAAATACAGGCGTAATGGTATTTTTACTAAGCAAATTAAACTTGTAACCAATATGCAAAACTGGTACACCATAAAATATCACAGAGCGCAAACTAGTACAAGGTAGTGGTGGATTTATGGTTTTTATGTATACGGTAGAGAACGAAAAAAGAAAGAAAATAAATTTATGCACATAGAGAAGACGCACACAACACTTGTATTTAAACAGAGAAGTAAACTACGGTACACACACGAAGCAAAAAAAGTATGTAAGAATCGTAGCAAGTGATATTCTGTAGTTTCTGCCAACCCTTATGGGAAAAAGGCGATTTTCCATATTATTTAAATAAATATTATACTAAACTTAAAATTATTAAAATCATTTGTTTTGCTTGTAATTTGGATGACCTTAGTAATAAATACCACAAACTATATTTTATTTTTCTAATTAAGTATATTTTTGTAACTTTACCTCATTTCTGCCCTCTTTTTGATATACTGAACTTTAAATTAGTCAGTTGCTAGTAATAATGAGCCTTCTTTTTCTGTTTGTACGCTGAATCTACCCACAATATATAGCCTTCTGTAATTAACAACATAGTGGCACCTTTGCGGAGATGATAATTGTGCACATCTCGCTTTATTATAAAAGAAGACGTCCGCTGTACTACAATTTAAGAGGGCTCGACTAAAATTTTAAGCGAGCAAAATTGTAGTTTCTAACCTTTATGGCATGTACATACAAGTGCACCCCTTTAATTCATTCATATAGTGACAGTCGTAGGCAAACTGTCAAGTTGTGGTCCACGAACGTGCGTCGAAGCTTTCCGATTGTCGCCTCTCGATCTAATTGCTTTTTGGCCAAGAGTTGCTCGTATCTCTATGCCAATCGAATCGCTCTGAGGACCCAAAGCCTCGCATTCATTAGCTCGAATTCATAGATGTATACATGTTAAAAAGACTGACAATAACCAGTATTAATAACAACGCTCTGTTTTTTTTTTGTACTGTGACGAAAATTACGCTACAATTAATTTACTTATTTTCCATTCACTCCTTGAGCACAAACTTCAAAAAGACGCCTACAGAAAAATAGATACATCAGTCTAAAGTGGGTTTTAGAAGTTCATTATTTAAATATTTTATGAATATAATCTAATGACCTAGTGAGACTTTGACCAAATTTTAGTCATTTATAAGTATCGATCTTGTCAAAGCTATTTGATCTTTACAGGGCAGACAGTGCCCTAAAAACCTAGGATGGACGCGTCTCCAAACTTGTACACAGCCTATAAATAACAATGGATTTACAAAGCGTAGGACACAAGAGTCAGGAAGATTCATGTGGTGGACGGTGGCCAAACGCCAGCGGAGCGTGTAATGCTCGCCGGATTAATAATTTGGTAAGCAGATAATTTGCGGCGAATATTTAATGAGACAGTATGCATTATTTACTGTGGTGCGGATTGAAGCTGACAAAGACATTGCTGTAATAGTTATATGATTGATGAGCTCCACTTAATACCTACTCTCTGCGAGAATAACATGAATTCGTCAATTTAATTAAAAAACAATTGTGCCGTTTTGTAACGTCATATGTTTCTTTCTGATGAATATTTGACATATTCTGGCTTTAAACTGGTTTATGGTACTTATTCCTATTACGTTTCCTCAGATCTATACGACGGCAAAATTCTGCTATACATATTTATGGTTAAAATGAGTACCTACCTATCTAGATTCAATCTCCAAGCCCATGATTCAGAATTATTTGACGAAAAGTTGCGCTTTTGAAACTTAAGTCAGCTCACTAAACTTAGCTAGACCGCAGTGTAGTGCCTTTTTAAGAAGAACCATACGATGTCTGTAAGATGTTAATTATAATTACCACAATAACACAGCGAAAGTAGACAACTTGGTGAAAGAACATTTCACGAATATCTTAACGTTTAACTTTTCTTAGTTGAACATTATTATTTTGCATGCAAAAGTTGAAGTGCTGTTCATAACACCTACCGTAATAACATTAACAAGCTTTCCTGAATTTAATTACTGACTGCAATTTGGTTTTCATAATAAATATTGCTCACAAATAAATATAACACAATACTCAGAAAGAGAAACACATCGTTTCTAACCAACACTCGGAAATTCGGTGTCTCAAGCATAAGTTCTCTGAGCAATCCAACCGCTGTACAAACACACAGCGCCATCAAAGACAGACAGTGTGTTATGAAAACAAGCAACGGAGAATAAACACAAACAAACACGCGAAACAATTGATGAGAATGAGACGAGGGGACTGGGGGGAGGGGCCCGGTTACGTATTCATTGCTATGTTAAGGATTTTTCGTCCGTAAAACTGTCAAGATGCGTGCGTCTTTTTTGCGGAATTTTGGCGTAAATAAACATCAAAAGCGCTCAGCGTTGTCATGACAAAATTGAAATTATTACTGAGCCCGCGAAATTGAAACAAACAAGCTCCCGAACGTGAAAAGCTGATAAAAAGTCAACAGAGATAAAATTGTCTTACCTGTTTTCTTAAAATTAATAATCTGACTAATATACATACGGTGTGTGCTTTGATTTTAATGTAGGTACTATTTAAGAATAAAGAAGATATTAAATTTTCAGAATTTACTATTTATTACCTATACATTTATATATTCATTAGTTTTATAGTAAATATTTCAACATAGAATAGGTAAAATTTACAAAAACTATAACTCTATAAACTTAGTACTGAAGCACCAATATTTTACCATTGGAAAAATCATTACAAAATATATATTTTTCTTTAAATAATACGATGAATATAGTGTGACAACCTGTAACTTGCTGAATACTGAATCAATGCCTCTGGAAAATGGTTATTACCACCATTGGTATAAAACTTAGTTTGAGTGCCTCACCGATATCGAACAGTGCGGTGCCAGGCGAGCGACGTGGCATTTATCGACAGAGGATGTAGCTCGACGAACGACGCGAAATTGCAAATTGTGTTTAACCAAACTCGATAACAATAAAACATTCTAGCGCAGGTCGTTTTCTTTTTAAAAACATACTCTTTCTTTTAATTTACACTTGCCGCCTAAATGCTAATTATCTCCATTAAATAGTCAAAAAGTTGCCTAGCCCACTCAAATAATTTTGAGCAGCCATTTTACCATACGCTGGTCATCACAGCCTCAGTTTATTGAGTCCATTTGGCCGGTGATACTCTTTTTAATAACGTACTTTAATTTTATGTCTCTTTATCTCGGGGATTAAGGCACTTAATTGAGGTTTTTCGTCCACATGTTTATGTAAATTCATATTTGTACCAAATGCGGAGATGATTTTGAGGGTGATTATTACTTTAATTTTTTTATTATAGTATGTTACACCCGACACGAAGCGTTACGAGGTTACGACCATTAAAAACTCTTTGGAGTTTACGTGATGAGTAAATAAACTTATACATTAAGTTTTTGTGGAAAGTAAAATAAAATTCAACCTTCGCGCTTCGAACCCGATTCTGATTCAGTACACCACTGGTGTATCGAACCAGAATTAATACCACTTAATTGTACGAGCAGCCCTAAACCGAGACAAATAAATGAACTCACAAAAGCAGCCATAAAAATAACAGTGCATAAATCGGAATGAGCGGTGATTCCAACGGCTTAAATGGGCGGTCTAATGAAAATATTTTAACTATAAAGTCCATTTGATTGTTTTCCCTGGCAATAATCTGGCAATTAATGATCATTTGGTTAGTTGTCTGTGTGTAATTTATTACACAGTTACATTGCTGATGTATTGACATCGTCGCAGTTGATACTGAACCTGATGTTGTTTGTTAAACAATCGCCCTCATTTACACAAACGAGTTGCAGACGATAAGGAGCAGTTTAACTGCTTCTGAAACTGAATTAGCAAACAAATGGTGGAATTACTGATAAAATAATTGAAATATCGTTACCTAAAATAACCACAGTACTGGTAATGTCTAGACTGCGTAGATAATATGTGTTAATATTCACGTGATGTGCAATAACTGAGGTAGTAAGAAGAAATAGTACAAAGTAAAGAGACGCATGCATGCATACTCGGTGCAAACACGTAAAGCAGTTCAAAGGCAGAAGCGTCCCAAGCGTGGCGAATCTCCACGAAACGCTATAAATTTTTACTAAAACAAACAAACGCGAGTGAACAAACAAACAACCGCGCATGCGCCGCGTCTAGTAACCGCGTGGCTTATGAAGCTGCTCGCTAAATATAATAAAATATGTACCGACGCATATTATAATTATACAAACAGCTCGAAACACTGCAGCCATCGACTGCTGCGGTAATCAATGATCAACTTTAGTATGATGAACAAAATGATTGTATGTTGATATTTCACAATATTCTTGTACGTGAATATTCAACAATAAAATAATCTTCAGGTCAACCGTTGAAACTTCTGTAAATGAACCTCAAACGAACCGAAAACAAGAGACGTAGCAAGAATCCCTTTAGAAATCACCTGTTGGTGACCCTTAACTAATATAATAATGAAGTGATCCTCTCGGTCCATTTTCGCCCGGCCCTTCGCCACTCCATTTACTACGCTATAGACACTTGCCTATAAATCTATCGCTCCCAATTTAGATAATCCGCGCCAGATTTCGTCTCCGTGAATCTAATTTAAACTTCCTACTCATCGTACCATACACTCTTATGATTATGACAGTGGCCTGTGAGCTATTGTTCGAATTTCGAATGAGCTACATTGAACGTGAATCGAGGCCCAAAACTACGAACATTTCCGACAAGATAACGAACTTGGTGCATGATTGCTATTCAAATGTAGCTTTATGGGGCCGCCATAATTTTCTCATGTTTGGAGTATTTTAGAAAGAAAATCAGGTATTCTGTAGACCTCTTGTTAACTTCAAGAGTTTGTAAAGAGCCTTTTTAAGAAGATTTTCTTCCAAAACATCCTAACAAGTACAACATGCAGATGAAAGTCCTTCACAAACTTTGTACCTAACATGAAAGTTTTAACTAGTTACAGTAATATTACATTGGAATGGTACTTTGTCAGAATTGAAGAACACTCGCACAAACACGCTTCGGGAGGTATAAGTCACATTTATGCACAAACTTGAAATATTGGGCATAAAGAATATTTTATTTTGAAATAATTTTTATTCGTGAGAATACACCCCACGCCTCATAACTTGTAAGTCGATAAATCACGAGATTAGACAGCTACTCCTTGAGGGTCGGAAGGAGCGAAAAATAAAATCGTCTTTCATCAATTACCGGGGAGCAAAAGCTTTCTGTTCGCCTTATTTATATTCAAAATCTACGATATCGATGGCATTACTTGTCTTGACAAATTATTGAAACAAAACAAAATTCGATTTTACGGGTTTGCGTTTCATTGTTTAATGTTTTATTCTACGAGATTTCTCGATTAGTGTCATTGACTACCCTATTAAGAACCTGGAATTATTGTGGTTTTCGGCAATAATATACCACTCTTTTTGTACCTGTTGGTGTCATAAAAAGTCTCTCGGCAGTTTCACAATGAACCGTTATCATATACCTAAAAGAAAAACTATATAAAATATACGTACTCATATCACTAAACCTGAGGTGATGATGACAATTTTAAGTATGTTGATACAGATTTACATACAGAATTATCCGAAATTACAAATTCATTATAAGACTTATGGATTGCCAAGAAAATGGAATAAGTATGCAACGATGATCGTTTCCGATTTTCTCGTTATTGTAAAAACATGCTAATCGACTTGGATTCGATAGACTTTCAGCTAGATAACTGGATGATGTAGCATTATGAAAATTGCTCTGATATTTTCCATCACGAGGCTTGTTACCGCGGTTGCTATCGCAGACTATACAATATATTAAAACATCACCACTTTTAATTTTACATGTAAGAGTAGATAGGTACTTATATGTTTTTGTTGTTACTTAATTACCTCATTAGCCTAGGGGTCCTAGCGCGACTGCTAAACTAGAGGTTTGATTCCCAGATCGAGCGAAGTGTTATTGGGTTTGTCTATGAAATATTATCAGCAGCAGCTCGTTTGGATTTGTTTCCGGTTAATGGCAATAGGCTTGGCCTATATTACATGGGACCTCAACATACCAGCGAACTGTGGGTGTACAATTAGTACATCTCTGCCACCTCCCCTTTGGGGAGTACGGGCACGATGGTATGAGTTTTATGGTTTTAAGAGAATGTGTTTATAATATAAATAGGTTCGTTATTACCAATAAAACCAACAAAATAATGGTTACACGTTTTAAAGTTGGGATGTTGTCTTGAACGTTCATGACTCAACCACACCGTTGGCGGCTGGATAAATAATAAGATTTTTCATCCCGGAATACAGTTACAAATCATTAAAATCGCGTAGACAAAAGCTTTCAAATACGCCAAGCAATAAATTGTCATTGTGTGAGTGCTGTCCGATTTCTTGCCAATAAACAGATCATAAAAGTCCAACTGAGAAAAACATATCTACCTCGTGCATCTATATCTACTTCAACCAGAGAATAAAACTGCTTACATTCAGGATGGCTCTATTATACACGGTATACCTAACTACTTCAAAAGATACACGTTTTCATCAGCACGTGACAAATATTATGGAGAGCCGTCTAACAACGGCTACCACCTTTCACACTATTAGGTTCTCTAATTAAAATAGTTTATTTTTATTCGACTAAGAATTGTAGTGGCATGCTGTATTGTAATGGAATTTTTTAGTAGACAACTGCAACGGACAACGGGACAGCACTACCTATTACTTTATATAACGATACTTTCTAGCTACTCGGTATACTGGGTATAGCCAGATGACTTTATGAAACGCAGAAAGGCATTGATGTTGAACCAATGGTTCTGAAGATTCACTATAAAATGCTTGAAATTGGTTGTTGCCTAACCCTTCCGGGAATACAGGTGTAACGGTGTACCCACGTGTGTTAAGTTGGTTGTTTTCCTAAAAAGTTATTATTTTTTATTATTCTGTTCGAGCTTACTCCGATGTTATCATACAGCTTTGTTTAAGCCCTATTATTTTACTTAGTGTCACTACTAAAGTAACTTACAAGATCCTTAATTCGGTTTATTAGCTGAAATATAATAATTTTGACAACGTTCTCCATTGCACTCTGTTTAAGCATACCATTCTTCCATCGGCGTGTTTGATCAAAAACTTAGCTTAAACTTGAGCAGATAACTCCTGAAGTAGGTACTGCCGTGTACGTAGTTGTCGACCTTGAGGTGAACTCACTCGGTGAATCATCATACAAAATAGAAGATTCAGAAGATCTACTCAAAACAATACCCCAAAATGAAACGTTTCAGTTAGAAATTTAATAAAAATATCAGACTTAATATCTGTAATAAAAAATTATTATCTAAATAATTATTATGTATTGATATTATCAAATCCCAACATTTTGGATCCTAATCGTCTATATTCATCTAAATTATCACATCTTTTATCATTCTTCTAGATTCAGTGACTGATCACTAAATTTAGAAGACCCGTAGGGAGAACGAAATTCTTAATAAATTGATTGGCTACGTCTTTTCGGTCTCAGTGTATTTCCGATTAGCGACTTTATCACAGCAATACGAGTATTGTTTTGCTGATTACGATCGCGCTACTTGTCTGGGCAAGTAGCGCATTGACACGAAGCCTAAACAGAGGTAAAATTTATAGTTTGTGTGTAGACGTAAATCTCTGGAACTAATAATCCAATTACTGAAAATTCGTTCACCGGCCTATGTTTTATTGTAATCACGTCTTCGTAAACGAAGTTGCGGGCGAAAGCTAGTAATATAATATTTATTTATTATGTTGGTGTGTGTCTTCTGTTGTCTCTATATTTTGTCTACCTAGAACATAATTATTCAGCTATGTACGAATGTTCGCGAGCGTGTCTAGTTCCCATAACATTTTGCATCAGACATAACATTGTATCATGGACTAGCATAAAATTCTCTAACACGCAGGTCGCAGCTATTGTAACGACGTTTTATGCATTGGAAAGGCTCTTCTTAGGCTTACTCGGAGTATATTTTGTGGGCCCTTGTGTGATTTAGACACCTACGGGCCTGCACCCACTGGCGGCACGGCACGACAAAGCATTTTAATGCGACGAATAGGAATATAACTTAACTATCGAACAACGAAGTAATTTCAATTTTATTATCATTATATTATGATGATGATGATGTGGAAAACTTTATTGGAAGGATTGACCGAAGAAAGCTCTAAATCGAGATGAGTGGAAGGAGGGTAGGGAGGCATTTGCCCTGCAGTGGGACGATAATGGCTGAATATAATAATAATAAAATATAATAATACTATGATATATACCGCCAATGGGCACACATTGGCTCTATTTTTTTAGTCCCTTAAGTCACGTGGCTGATATTAAACTACCTTATAGTGCACTCTTTTACAGAGTTATATTAACAAAATCCGAGCTGCCATTGAGATTAGGCTAATATCAAAACCTTTCCCGACCTTGAATCGAACGCCGGTTTTCATGGTTAGCAAACTTGCGACAACTAGACCATGTCGGACATTATTTTTCTAAAACGTAATTTATTTTCAAAGTAAGTAGGTACCTACTTGTGCAACATCCAATTCTTCTCATTATAACTACGTTCGTATCAGCACTATGATTAATTTATCGCTCCCAGCTAATCGTGTTGTGGATAATGTAACGTATTAAAGTATTATCAGCTTCCTACATAATTCTATGTTAGGTGATCACACTGATCACGATTCCTTTGGTTGTTAATTTATTGAAACTATTACAACGGAAATGTTACAAAGAAGAAATCGTCTTGTTTAACTATATCTCTACATACCTAATTTACTGTAATGATTTCGAACGTAAATCTGTCTGTCTGTTACGCTTTCACGCCTAAACCACTGAACAGATTTTGATGAAATTTTGTACAGTTTCTTTTATACCACTAAGGTGGCAAAAAGGGATACAGCCCACCTGATGGTAAGCGGTTACCGTAGCCTATAAACACTTGCAACACCAGGAGTATCACTTGCACGTTGATGACTCTGTAAAACGAAAGACGAATAGTTGGGTTGCCAGTAATAGGGTCAAAGTCCCCCCACAACTGCCAACACAACGTTTCCTCGTAGAGTACTGGCAACCCTGCTCACCTTAAGAAACACAACACAGCTCAAAGCAGCGTTATTTCCCCAGTCGGGCAGCTCGAATTTGACCGGAATTACTCTCATTATGCCCTACATCTCTTGAATTAGAGATACATTAGAGATTTAGTAGAAAGATAGGCTATCATAGCTACATATTGAGTTTGCTATATTGTCCCCAATATGGGTTAGCAAGCACTAAAATAAAAATATATATAGATATTTTAAATAATTTTAGCCAATGGATCGTGGGCGTGCAAAAAGTGTTCACTAATGACATGTATATGGATCATTGAGAAAATCTATCACCAGAATCATAGTATCGACAGAAGGAATGAATTAATGAAAGAAATTGAGAAAGAACACTACTATAGAAGATATGCCGAGTTTCTAATTCTAGTAATTATCGTTGTAAAATTCCTTTAGAGCTACGATGAAATTGTTATGCAACCAAAAATCAATCGTGTGTAACCCTGTCTAAATTGCCAGTAAACTGATTTCTTATTTTTTTTTTCAATTTTCATCGGATCATTAACAACGATCAAGTATTTACCGTTCCCCTGAATAAGGGTTGCCACAACATTTTGTTCGTAATTTTTGCTGTCCCCCAAATTCGTTCGGGGGTTTTATCTATTTAATCAGGCAACGTCCACCGGCTGGTCCAAACTTCCCTATATTTAGGGGATCGTTAACTGAAACTGAACTCGCCAGGTGTTATGCTTATTGCCGTGTGCGTCAGTACTACCCTGGACTCGAACTGTTTAATTTACATAAAATACCAACAGCTATTCTGCACCTTTATGGAGAATCGTGTCTGGTATAATACTTGACATAATGATTGTATGAAGTATATAAAGATAAGTAATTATGAGCATGCAGACCAAATTAGTATAAAAACTTTACATTTACTATAAATACTATTAGAAAAATACAAAACATACAGGTACATTATTAAAATAGGTATTTACATTGTAAACCAAAAAATTACAAAAATAGCTAAAAAAAATAAGACACTCAAAATCAAATTAAGTGGGGTTCTCAAATAGGTCCTTCCACTTTGTGCACGATTAAGTAAAGTGCCAATAAACATTTTACAATTCCGCGCACAGCTGGTAATTTGATATTCTAATGGCTAGCCTACACAGTACTAATTTATATCCTTATTTACGACCACACGTTATCTTGTGTGTTCAGCACTTAATTTGGTTTGTGACGGTGTGACGTCACCGTCATTACTGAAGCGTGTTACTTTTTGTTCCTCCTTTTATTTTACTCCCAGCTAAACTGACGCAACATCTAAATCCTTCCTGTTAAATTTATCTTGAAAAGTTATCTTAAGGACGAATAATTCCGTTGTTTATAGCTTCTGCGGGCCCGACTTGTTACTTACGAAGATATTATCTTATATGAAAAAAAAATTATAGGCTAGACATCCCCACATTCTGTATGCGAAGTTGAACTGAACCCACATAAGTTACCAAACAAGTAACATTTAATATTTCCACGTCGGGGGAGGCGTCGTTACGGCAGGGGTTTGCGTGCGGCAGGTGACTTCGCATATGCCTCCCTTGAATGCCAACGACCCCGCTTTTACATAAACATAGTCGCTTTATTGATACGGCAACAGCTGATCGTTTAAAATATTGAAATTATACCCAACAAACCCGTAATAGACACGGTTTAATGCCGAATAAAGGTATACCGATAAATTTTAATCTACCTTAGCGACAGAAGTTTATTTTATTAAAATAAAACAGGAATGCCTCGTAATAATTCAGCTTTAGCGTCAAACTAAATACCTAGAATGCCGACGAACACAAATAGTAAATGTGCTTAGTAAATTGAAAAAGTCCTTCCTCGCTTGATGCAGCAAAAGGCAAAAAAAAAACATTTTTAAGATCATTATAAAGTGTAGTAGGTAGGTATTTTGATTGAAGTCTTTAGCGGGTTTTAATATAAAAATTTACTGAATGAAAAACGGGATAAAAAGTTAGCACATTTGATAGGAGCCGGATGCTCGCGGTCATTAATTAATAACTCAGTTAAGCCCCTGTACTAAAGCTTAACACATCAACCCGGGGGTTGCACAACTTCCGGTCAAATCCCGCGCTTCCACCCACAAGCACTTCCGGTCAACGAAACTCTGTCGGGAGTTTACAAATAACGGTCGGGAGCGAATAATGTGTGGGTACATAGCATATTTTTGCCGATATAAGATACTAAGTACTGAAACTTTGAGGCTTGTATTAAATAAGGTAGGTACTTGTGTTATGAAAAGCTTGGTTTACGAGGGAGAATGTGCCCCAAGGGTTCTTAAATTAGCGCCGACACAATCATGAGAAGAAATTCGCCAAGCGCAGAATACTTATGTACCTACTCTCAAGGCCTGTTGAATTAACCTTGGCACGGAGATAAGAAATTCATTTACAGTACTTTCTCGTCCGTCCTTCTTAGCTTTTATAAAGTAACTACAACAAGGGAATTCAACGCTTATATTAATTTAATAACATAATGTGGCTTTGCAGCTACTGACGGCAAACTGGGGCAGATCAATTTTCTTTTAAAAATTATAAAACGATCCTATTTTTCTATATTATGTCGGAGCATACGTGTTCCTCGACAGTGTCCATTTTAAATTACATAGACTTGCATGAGTGATGGTGTATTTATTTTGTACACATTGAGTCACCACGAGACAAATAGTTCTATGTAGTTAAGTACAGTGTCAGCATTCCAACTTCCTACAAAGTGAAACATAAGACCTTTTGCTACCAACCGAATGTTACAACTAGTACGTTCAACAAATTATATGCACCATTAAACTGTCTTCAAGAATAAATTTGACCGTCTCTCTCTGAGGCTATTCAGAGTCGGAAAGAGGAAAAAATACAAAGGTTCAGGTTCAGTGACATTCAACCATAAAAAACCGGTAATGAAACTTCGTGAGGCTGCAAGAGTACTTTTTCAAGTAGACGTCATTACCATCGTATGCCAACTAACAGAATAATTTCAGAGATTTATTTCAAAGAACATTTGAAAGTCTTCACAGCCATTAGATCTCGGAGATAAGTTTATTCAATTTCAAAGAACTTACACAGTAATGGAATATTATGAATTAAATATCAGCAATCAAAACTGACTTTGAACTGAGGTCAATGAACTATCAAAATATAATCATGTATCAAAATAATACACTTTAGATAAATACTAAGATAATTGTGTAAAATGGCATTGTAAAAGGCATTGCATTGACTTTAGTTAATTAGTTATGGTATGCTAAATATGTTTCCATTTTTAAAATTACGCTGACCATTGCCAACTTAAATCTCAAACATGAAGTTGCAGAAATTATGAATGTTACAGTTCCAAATTAAAATGATAAATGCCACACAACACCGCGTATGTAGAAAAACATTTAGATATGAATAAATTTGGAGACAAGACAAGCCGCCCGTATTTCACCGGCTTATCTTCAGTCACCCGAAATGCGGTTCACTGTTAACCTTAGATAGGACGTAGAAGGTGCGGCTCACCAAAGTAAAAACAAAAGGTATTTAAGCTAATTTCTGTGTAAGCTCTTTTAACCAATAATTTCTCGGCGCTCCAAGTTGACAGTGGTCATGGCAAAAGTTGCGAGTCAGCGAGCGCCTGCGGTGAACCACCGACCCTCAGTTGGCTTGGATTACAGCCGGTTCAAACGACTAAATGAATACACAGCAGTTCTATTGTGTAAACTAACAAATTATGGACTAAGAAATGTTTGGTTGACTCCAACATATTTCGCTTTAACCAATAAAAACACCGAAGAAGGGTCCGTACCGTATATTCTCATTCATTCTTTTGGTTTTCATTTTATTTAGTTCTGAAAAACTACGGGCGCAGGCTGAATGCATTTTCGCTTTGCTTACTCCGCAAGGGAAATAAGCATAACGACAATTTAGTAGCGTAATATCTGGTTATTTTATGAGCAGATAAAATAAACGTTTTATTAACTTTGTTATATCATTACAAAGAACAATAGTTATAAAAACTTGGATAAACTATTAAAATCCTAATATAACCTTCAGTAGGTTAGAATGAAGAATATAGAAGAAGGTTAGCCGCAAGAGTTAATAAACAATCGAAATTATATCACGAGAAAATCTGTAAAATGTCTTAACTGTAGCATCTATTACAAAATGCATTATTATTTATTAAGCAGTAGTAGATATCTAAACTACTTTAAATTGCGTGACCTTTAAAGGTGAGCGGAATAAGATCAATAACAATAAACACTTAGAATTTTCACCGCAAGCTGTTAAACAACCGGTTTAGAGCAAGGTCCCATTCAGCTGGTTGTACGCCATGGGGCTAAGTAAGCATATTCATAACAATTACTCAGGCCTTATCGTGCATTTTGACAGTAGCATTTAACAATACCTCGTCTACTACTATACATAACTCGTTGCACTATGTGAAGGTTATGTTTGTATAATATTTCTGCATTTAAGCACGTTTTATTTATTATGATCCTTATACACAAAGGTTTCTAAACAAAATGCGCGTGTTATTTTTTAAATTACTGATCCACAAACTGTGTTTTATAAAATATAACTTTCTATTTATATGTTAGCGTGCTATAAATTTATTTAATTTCACAACTTTCGACATACGAGCCGAGGACACGGTCAGTGAGTATCAAAAATATCACGTTCGAAAATGCCAAACAATTCAATTCGCTACTCGCATTCATAGTTAGGACTACAACCCCGAAAAAACCTAATCAAATATGGACGAGACCCCGCACCAGGTGACGACTGGCAGGTGTAGAACAATAACTCATCGTCTCTTTCCCACCTACGCGTTACCTATCAGCGTCCCATTCACACGTTGACATTAATATTTTTTTCGTATTAGATTTTTTCAAGGGGGGTAGATACGCATCGAGTTGATATACAGTGGTGTTATGACTTTTCATCCGTTCACGTCATGCATTTCAAAAAAATTGGCTTTTGAGTTAGTCGACGCTATTGTCGTTTTGCCTCGCTCCAGTTTCGCGTCACAGTTTCCGTGTTCATAGAGCATTCGTATGACAACTAGGTAGACTAAGTTAAAAGTTTCATGTTAATTAAATTCGGCTGGTCCCTTAGTTTTATACAATCGCTTCGATGCAATGGTATAAAAAGATCGTAGATTAGCGCTACTTAGAGATTGTGTTATCGATTTACACAAAACAATAGAAGAACATATAAAGGCCATATGCTAAAGAGTATTATTTCAATGCAACTATACTTATCGGGGTGGAGATAAATGTGAGCGATAAGCTATCAGCGGATCAATAAACTGTAATGTAACTTTTGTAACAGTTCTCTATCCTTGCCGAAACAATACGTGGGCATCTAAATGAAAATAATAACTTTTGGTGTTGAAATTGATCATGAGTTTTGTAACATGCAACAGGATGGAGGTAGGCAGATAACTATACACTGCAAATTAATGGAATAATACATTGCATAATCACGATGGCTAGACTAGGTTATTAAAGCCTAATGTCTGAATTATTTTGCGACTACATAATTACGTTGTGTATCACCGATCCGACGGACGTAAATGTCTGCACTCCTTCGAAACTTTAATCTAGGTAGAGTTTGGTGCGATCTGTCATTGTCAAGTTCATCGATGTTCAATGTCTCAGTACTAGAGCTTTAGTTCACCTGATTCATTATCAATAGTGTCATCAGTCAATAGTTTATCTATCTGAAATATTGTATGGGTGTTGCATTCATTTAACAACATTGTCATCATTAATGAACAACTTTGATTATAAAAGGCATGATATCTGCCCTATCCGTAGAATGGTTGAATCTTATAATTGTAAATTTGTTAATATCGATATTTTTGTATGCTCTAAACCAAAATTTAAATGTGATGTTATGAAAACTATTATTAACCAATAATGTTATTAGGAATGTAAGCTAGCCTACATCTTATTATTTCTTTCTTTCTTTCTTTTTTTTTGTGTTAATTATTACTCTGTTGCAAACCAATCGATCAATTGGAATTAGATTACTATTTTGCATGATGTAATTAATCAATTATTATTAATATGATCTGCCTAATTATTTTCTATTACCTATCAAGTGGCACTCTTTATAATATTTTCTTATGTTAATATGAGGATAATGTAGTGGGCTGCAATATTGTTAATATTTTATATTGTCTCTTTTTTGCTCCAACACATATTGTAGCTGTTTATTGTCCCTGAATAAATAAAATAAAATATAATACTATTTTTAAATATATATTTTAGTCTTCGATATTTATTACGGATGGGAAAATGACTATTACTTACTAATAAATTATAAGATAATTTAATCATTTTTTTTACGACATTTTCGATTAATTGGCCCCTCGGGCGCAAGGAAAATGTTAGAGGGTGTGTAACGATTATTTTGTATGGCCTGCCCTCGGCAAACCCACCTTTCTTCATCATTAACCTTTTACTATCTGTTGAGCTCCCCATAACTATTATTCATTTTAAGGCAAAGCGTCCCAATAGGTATGGGCTGCTACGCGAAAACGCGAAATATATTAAAGGTAATCGAGTAGGTACCCAGATATAATATTCTGATTCAAAAGTTAAAATTATTTTAACTTACAACTTTATTCTAATAACGTCATCATTAAACTGTTATTTTTATAACGATAATAAATTGATATTTCTCATAAAACTTATGTTATCGAATGAAATTATTACTTAATAGCATCCAGTGAGATGTATTATCATGGTATCTACAAATTTCGTTTCAGCACAGGACAAACTTTAGTATTCTCGCTAGAACACGGACATTCAAAAACTATTTACATATTTATTCCCTTAAAATTATATTTAAAGGTGCCATAAAAACTATAAATACATGCACTACAGCAGTAAATTGTCTCCCAACTAAAAAATAATCTAAACTGTTTTCTTTGCGACACGTTAAACACTAAATAATTCTGTCACGAAATGATATTTTTTCTATGTCACCCAACAAAGTGTCATAAATGTGGACACGTCACTTACATATTATATGAGCGCGTATGAAATATTGTTCGACGAGCTAATGGCGTGTTTGCGTGTGGCCGCACCTTTACACTGCGTTCGCCTGTTCGCCGCTGTGTGACCGCGCCTTTATATTACCATAACCATGATAGTTCATACTAATTAATTTATTTTTAATTAGTGCACGATTTTAGGGTTTCATTTACTTAATTAAACATATTTAGAAAAAAATGAAAATATCTGGGTTACATACGTTAATAGTATTATGGTGAGAGTTGGTCAACGTTAATGGGCGTATCTTTTATATGTAAGTATAAATAAACCAGCATATTTTTATCGGTTAGAAAAATAAAGTAATTTGGTACTCGGCATCAGCGTGACTCACACAAAGTCATGTGAAAAATTTTTGACATAAATCACCTCAAAGTTAGGCATTAGACAAAACGTCTCACGCGCAGCTACATGAAAATTTATATCTTTGTTGTAACAACATTGTTTTACAAATGGCGCTAATAACACCTCAAATAACTTAAGGTCGTAACAGATTGAAATCTAAATTGAATAACTTGGTGTTTTTTTCTCACTATTGTGTCAATTCATTCATTGGAGTGTGGCGATTTACTGCCGCTACACACAGCCGTGTAGATTGAAAAACGAAAATCTGACAATATTCGTGATTATTACAGAAACCCTTTTTCAGTATTTTATACCAAAATTAGTTAAATAAAATACTTAATTGAATAATTCTATCCATATTTAAATTATCTAATATCAGTGGTCTAATCTGCGTATTTTATCAAAGCTTTTTTCATTATAAATCCCTATCAATATTATAAATGCGAAAGTCTGTCTGGTGTCTATTCGCTTAAACCGCCAAACCAAATCGATGAAATTTGGTACTGAGATAGATATGACCTTGGAGCATGACATAGGCCAACCTTTGTCTCAAAATGTCCCATTGGGTTTCATCCGCATCCCAAAGGACTAGTATATAATACATGTGATGTGCTAATTTTATCTTATGTCAATTTCAATACACGCAATTAGAACTTGAACTTCAACAACACTGACAAATGATAAACAACAGAAGTCAACATAAGAATTTATACCTCTCATAACTTACAGGACTTAACTATATTCCATGCCAGCCCATCTAAGAAAACATATTAAAATGTTAAGGCGCCATGCAAGTACGTAACAAGCGCGGCGAACGGAATGGTAATATTTCACGGGTGTTAGTCGAGATTCCCAGAGCATTGTTACAAGCACAATGTTGTTTTCTTGTGCAATATTGCTGAATTCGCAACGATTGCGAAACATTCATGTAGACACGTCGCTCTGACCGTATGTTTGTAGTCATGCATTGTCATTACGCCGTGGAATTCGTAAACGGCACATAATGACAGTTCTTTCAAACAAGTATCTAGTAAAAGAATGTGGGTACTTGAATGTAATTGCGTCGCTTGTTTTCGTTTCTGAGACTACGGAGGCTGTTTATTCACAAGTATAACAATAATTATGTTTTCATCTGTAGTAGAAATAATGATGGATACAATTGTGTAATTTATTGAACGATACGCAAGACGTAAATTATCATAGACATACTTTATCATGCCTGTATTCCCCGAAGGGTTAGGCAGAGGTGTACTAATGTACACCCATAGTTCGCCGGTATGTTTAGATCCCATGTAATAGGGGGCGAGCCTATTATCATTAACCAGACACAAATCCAAACTCTGAGCTGCTACTGAGAATTTCATAGAAAACCCCAATAACCCTTGCTGGTTCGGGAATTTAACTCAGGACCTCTAGCGTAGCAGTCGTGATTACGACCACTAATAATAAAAGCTCTCCAAGGGGCCTCTACGCGTTGGACCTGTATCCCCGCGCAAGCCTGCCAAAGGACCGGATGTCTTCCTCACGGGAGATATGCCCTGATACCCAAAGTGGAGTTACAAATAATAATAAGAACCACTAATAATAATACTAATGAGTCAGGTATATTATTATCATCCCTGTCATGGTCGTGGTGAGTTTCACGAATTTCATGACCATGACTATAGGACGAATGAAGGGAAGTGCGGTTTTTAGTCGGTACAAGTCCGACATAACCTGCCGCCTCGCCAGGTGGCGGACGATCCCTGAGGATTGCCCGTACTATAAATAGAAAGTTATATTATCACGTTAGTAATATTTGTAACCATTCTGAGCAATAGCTTATCCCATAATCCAAGTAATCCCAGTTTACCACCCTATAGTTGGCAAGTTAATCAATACTAAAAGAAGATCCACAGGGTTTCGGTACATCGGTGTTCCAAATTACATTAGTATGCAAGGGACGGTACTAGGGACATCGATGTCCCAATATTTCAAGCTATATGCGACGCATACAAACTTAATGTATCCCTTACACGTATAACAAAATACACTCGGGTTAGATTACTACCTTAGTACGACAGAATATACAAGGCTTTGCAGTTTTTAAGTGTTTATTTAGTAGTGTTAAATAATTAAGTTCGTAATTTCGTCTGAGCTGTATGAAAATAATTAACACCTATTTTTAACGAGTCTTGAGTAGATAATTAAAATTATATATACTTAATACCGTGTTTATTCATTATATATTCGAACTAGGTGCCCCCTGCGGTGTAACCCGCCTTTTGTCCTGTTTTCTCGGTTCCTATTGGTCCTAGCCTTCCTCGATAAACAGACTATCCAACATAAAAAGAATTTTTCTATTCGAGTCTACTGACTCGAATAGAACTTAATAGGAACTACTGTTCCTGAGATTAGCGCGTCCAACCAAACAAACATACTCATCAGCTTTATAATATTTACGCGGGCAAGTAGTCTGCAATAAAAAGGAATGTGAAATGGCAAATTAACCATATATAAGATAAACTTGTTACACTGAACACAAAAAAATACTGAAAAGAAAAAAGTTGCCGATGCTAACAAACCGTCATGCAGTTGCAGTCTATCGAAAAACAAACAACTTACAACCTAACCACTAAAAAAAAAGTAACATGACATGACAAGAGAATGATAACTTCATGTTGCCAGTCGAGCGGTGTCATAACGTATCGATTGATGTACATTTTATTAAGTCGCGCATAATTTTATTTGGACAGCCGTGAGTGCAGTGTGAACATGAGCACTTCATTTACTGTGATATCGATTGGTGTTCAGTTCTAAATTGTACTTTTGCAGCTGGCGCGTTCGTGACGTAGGTTTTATTGTGTTAATAGTATTTGTAATCAAAGACAGCAATTAATACTAACTAGTAAAATACTTATGGTATTGCCACAAAATCACGAATAACACTTAAAAAGTGCATATCTTCTTGTGATAATATTATTATTTGTTGTATTTAACTTTTATAGTAAACTAGCTGCCCCCCACGGTGTCACCCTCCTGTTTTTCATTTTTGCTCATCTCCTATTGATCGAAGAGTGAAGTTATGTAGCCTGTAACCATCCTCGATAAATAAGCTAATCAACACATTTTTTTTTTAATTTCGAACCAGTAAGTTTCTGATAGTAGCGCGTTCAACCAAACAAACTCTTCAACTTTATATTATGACTATATAATGGCACTCAAGTAATGATCTATACTTAAGTATATTTTTGACACTCATTGCATAGAATACGTCACTCATGTAGCGATTCGCTTGAATTACCTACGAGGTTTAGTCTTGCTATCAAGGCGAAATAAAGACGTTCGCCGAATTAGCCATCACTTAACAGGCGTTCTGAAAACGCAAACTAACAATCGACAAGTTGTTTTAAACTAAACATTTTAGTTATTTACAACGCATTTGTTTCCCACATGACGTCCATTAGCCATTACTTACGAGCAAAATACCTACGAGGCTGACCGGCGGAATGCTAAAATATATATACGGCAACAACACTATTTTCTGATTCACAAAAAGTGAATTCATTCATTCAATTACTAAACCATGCAACTTTACTTACGTATTCTGAGCTAATTTATTATAATGTGTCTGCGCCACAGACTAGAAATATCGCAGCAAAGTTTAACGATTCTTGAATACGTATATTCGCTAAATATTTACGTAGTTTTAAATATAGTGTAAAAATGTTATTATTTTCTGCGGCCCAGGTTATGGGTTTGATAATTATATAGATTGAGCATTTACGTTACAATTAACATTAACGTTATCTCACATAAAATGAAATGGAATATGATAGACCGACATTCATTATACTTTTCTCATTCTATTTTATATTCAATTACTCACTTGAAATACTTAATAGCAATTTTATCTTTAAAACAAGCTTTTACTAAAATAAACTTTCTACTGTTTCTAAAAAGACAAAATAAACCAAAGTCAATTCATAATTTTGTTACATTATACAATTCTATATGAAACATTTTTCTTTGATGCGTTTTTGTTTGTTTTAAAAATATTACTACTTATTACTTAATTTATTCTAATTTAGTTTTCTCTGGACATGTTTCTAAAAAATACATCATTCGCCATCTTGTAGCGACGACAATTTCTGAAAGTAGCTATTACAATATTGAGTATTGCATATTGTATTGTCACCAGAACTAAAGGTGTATGTAAAATTTTCAGCTCAATCGATGTCAAGTGCTTCTAACTCAGTTTGAAAGATTGGACCTATAAAAACTTAATATATTATAGTGCATGGTTAAAAATGAAGTTTATTACCAGATAAGGTTTTCTTTAGAAAAATGTGAATGTAGGTCTAAAGACACCTGAACCTTTTTCGCGATCAAAGAGGTATTATTTATACAATTTTAAAATAGCTGCTCTGTACATTGCAAAGTGGGTTTAGTCCGAAGCACGCGTAATTACCTCCCTTACGGTACTGCTGCAAAAAACGCTAATGCTTTGAAATTGTGAACACAGAGCAAGTTAGTGTTAAGAGCACAAACAAAGAATATGCAGAGTATTGCAAACTGCACCGTCGGCTTTATGAACATAACCGAAACCCGCAAAAACAGCGTTTGTAATGAATTTCTCATTTGTGTAAGTGGCGGTTGGCCTGCTCACTGGACATACCTTGTGCGTTACCGAAAATAGGGTTGAGTGTCAGAGCGCTAATTGGATTTAATACTTTACCAGATGAATGAATCCTTATTTTAACGTGACGATGCACTTACCTGAAACAAGATGAGTAACATGTTATTATTGAATCCATATATAGTATTATACAGAGGGCTAAAAAATCTTCCCCGATTAGAGAACTAATGGAAATCATTTGAGCATATCGGACGATCCATTTACCGACCCGTTTGGCACAGATACTTTACCACTCCATTAAGATGTTACCAGAAGTGCCAAGCCAAAGACTATTCAATCGAAATGTATTATTGGAAGTTCCGTGTAATCGAAAGCGTCCCTTCTTAACTCTTTTACAGACGTATTTTATGTAACAAACCTTGTAATCCCGCGGAGGGGTAACCCTATGCCCCATCAGTAGGGGCAAAAACGAATTTCACTTGTAACCCTATGTCCGTATCCGACCGTATTTACCCATACCAGGCACTCCAGCCGCGAGTGAATCCGAAATGAGGCAAATAAGCAATTATGCGCTCATATTCAGGTTCGATTACGCGATGTGGGAAATTTTAGATGCACCGCTGGACACATGAGTTCGGTGGCCGCGCAATCTCCATGACTGACAGTACTGTTCGCGGACGCCGATTTAATTAATGATTCTGGATTCGGAGCAAATGGTGCGCCGCTGATAAATATACATGAAGGTGCTCCGTATTTGAAATAGGAAGCTAAATTATATCGAACTTTTTGGACCTCTTCCTCGTTATCCTAGGAATAGCAAACGCGACTGCTACGCTTACATTTCTGGGTTAGATTCCCAGCATTGAGCAAAGTGTAATTGGGTTTTCACAGTAGCAGCTCGAAGTTTTGATTTATGCCCGGTTTACGGTTAATGGCAATAGGCTCACCCCCTATGGGATCTAAACATACCCACGAACTGTGGGTGTACATTAGTGTTCTACCCAACACTTCAGGAAGTACAGGTGTGATTGTAGGTATGTTGTGTAAGTATATTCCCATATTTTAATAGTGAATATCAGAAACTAATAACTTGAGAAGTGCCCGCACCGTTTTCTGTAGTCCCTACCTTCCCCTCCGGTCAGCACGAGTAAACTTCTATTATATAGCTTACTACTCCTATTTGGAGCGTGAAGTCCGTAAGGCGCCTGCAATTTTATCAACAACATACATGAGGGGTCGCATTTACATAATAAGCCTCCGCCCGCATACGAACCATGCCCAATGTATTCAGATTTTCGTTATTATTTTAGCTCATTCAATCCGCTCGCAAATTATGTGGAGAGGGTTGAATCAAACACATTGATAACAACAAGGTAAATTTAATATTCAGCGCTGCGTTTGTGGTTCAACTGATATGATAGATAATCTTGTTTGGACTATTTAGTTGCATTGATGTCACGTCACGATTGCTATTAAATAACAACCGCGGTCGAATAGCTGGTCTCTCGTTAGCGAATAAAATATCATTTTGCAAACGATAACGTTGTAAAATGGTCATAAATATTTTATAGTACTAATTAAAATAACCGTTCACAGTTTCTATGCAAAACAATCAGTCCCACAAAATATTATTATTTATTTATAAATTCAATTTACCGATAATATTTATTTACATATTTCGTTTTATCAATTGATTTTCCATGTGAAATATATTACTAAAAGTAACATCACTACTTATATCCTATAAACCGGTATGATATTTATTATTTGTTTACCCAAACGTGTAAAGGCAACACTGTTAAGTTATTAATAAACGAAGTAAGTAGACCGTAGGAATCGTTACATAGAATTAGGTGCTTGGTTCTCTCCCTCGGCCAGTAATTTACCCGATAAAGGTTCTGATGAGAACATAAAATAAAACCGAATGGTCAGTTCGCAGTCAACGACACAGCGTTGGTCGTGCGCCAACTGTCGCGCGAAGTCGCGTAATATCGCACCGACGCGCGACGCCGACGTTAATCGAACTCACTAACCAATTTATAATTACGCTTCAGTTAACAATTGACATTTGCCAACAAAAAAAACCACCACGATTTGACATTAAGAAGCTCTAAAAATAATACTCTCAGATCTTATAAAATATAATTATTTTCTCAATAAATTTTAAAACAGAACAGCCTATGTTATTTATGTTGTCTCCCGTACGGTAAACCAGCAATCAATTAAACAATGGCATCTACTTTGATCTCATAAATATTTTAGTTAAAATTGAGAATAATTATGTTACATTTTCGTTACTAAGCCAGACAGTATTTTGGAGACAGTCTGATACTTAAACTATCTCGCTCACTCGCAATTAGACTTCAATTAGGCAGTAAATATACCTATCTAAAATATTTGATTTGTTTACCTCAGTTCAAAAGAGACAGCTAAAATTATAGGTAAATAATAATAAACGAACGGCAAACTTAAGCAACATAATTGTAGGACAAACTTCGCGTGATATCGTCGTATTGCCGCGATTACATCCCAATAATGACTCAACTAGACCTCACTTCGCAATATAAGGCAACAAACGCACTGACAGACACGCGTTACGAATGTTAATGTTACTTCGGCCGCACTTCGTACTCCCTCGTCGCCATAAATCATAGCACCTTTTGCGGCTTGCGTCCCTGTCCACTCATGACTACCGGATTGGACGGGTCACCTTAAATATCGCCAAGCTCACTAATTTGAGACTGTTTCACAATATTATCATGCATTATTTTTGGAAGAATATAGAAAGACAGAAAATTGATCGATTATTATCTTTTCCTGATTTATGAAATATTTAAATAGATATTTATGGTTTAAGAATTTATTTTCTCAAAAGATTTACACAATCACTTACAGAGATTAAATTTATATAAATCATTTATATTAATTCATTCGCATTTAAAATTGAATACGTTTCTCATTAAAATATTTTTTCCGGTTTATTTAAACTCAAGGTGCATGAAAATGCGATTTCCTCAAATTGATTCAGGACAACTTTTTGAAGACGTGCAAGGAATAAAACAATTTCCTCATGGAGATTACTGTTACAAATAATGTTTGCTCTGCACTGTCTGAAAGGATATTACGTTTTTTTTCATTTTCGAGTAAAAAGTAAAGGAAAACAGCAAATGAAATATCAATGTTATATAAATAATAGATAGGAGGTGATTGATTTTCAGCTGACTGATCCCTAATGAAAAAGGTGTATAAATAATACAGTAGGTGTACCTTTTGATTTATTGTACACACAAGTGAAATAATAATGTTATTCAATAATAAAGGTACTGTCTTACAATATTAATCTAAGTTTTATCTTCAAAGTAAAACAAGTACATTATTATAAATTACGATCTTCGATATAAATACATACGCAAAATATAAATAATATTATGTACTTATTAAAATTACTCTAGTCATATTAATAAAGTTCTGGACTACAAGGTTATTTTACCACCGGTATATTAGCGATCTCGCCACTCGTCTAAGTGTATGCTCTAGACGAGTGGCGGCGCCTCAAACTTGCCTAGTTAAATATTGGCAATGTACATATTATGTACTATTAATTGTTGTACGATGCTTTTACTTCCCGTTTGCCTAGATGTACAGGCAAACTATACCACCGATAGGCATACCAGTCGGTACAGTACAGGTAGACGCTACGTGATGTGCCTCTCGTGCAGAGGATTCCGTGTCCCCTTCGCGCCTTTACGTATAGATTAGAATTATTAATACTCGTACTGTAGATCTATAGACGACACACACTCCTATACCAATTCGTTTCGGATTAGGTTCTTATTGAAATGAAAAAATGACGTTTTGGATGATTTATGGAAACTCGACGATATTATTTTGCTTGAAAAATAACCGTGAGTTAAAAGAAGGTTAGTTTGGTAAAAGTAATTTAGATAAGAAATAAACTGGTACAATTTATTGAAACCAATAAAAGAGAAGAAATTAAATTAGTTCCAATTCCAATAGATACTATCAACGTCTCAATTAATTTGGTTTTATCGTGACATTTATGTTAAATGTGATTTGAAACCCATGCTTGAAAAGGTACTACTTTTTTTTACTATACAAAACCTATTGTAACTTCTATATAAAGCTAAGTATATTATTCAACTAAACTAAGGATCTATCTAATTACGACAGAAGTAACACAGTATAGTCATACACATCGTAACAAAAGTATCATCATAAAACCATTCAAACAAAGTAATGCAATTTGATACAAACAATATACTCTTAAATCTACAAGGTCTATTTCCTTCAGTTCTAAAGTATTATTGCTTTTTGTCTGTATAATAGAGATGTATTATAACTAGTTACGTTATATAGTGCAGTGTAATCTAAACAATAAATAATGACAATACTAAGGCTGACCTCATTCCGATCATCGCGAGTAGATCGAATGTGACGCATCGCGCATTTTAATTGTTGCGCTTGGTTGCGTCAATTAAATTACCACTGGTCCACCATTAAGCTAAGTTTACACTAGAAGAAAGTAGAATATTTATAGATGGACCTTAAAAAAAATGCTCATGAAGTAAATAAATAAATATCCAAAAACACCAGCACTAGAAGCCCGGGCAAGAAACTTCAAATCAAACTTGACGTTTAAGTCAAACTGGTTAAATAGGCTATGATCAAGTTTAACTATAATTTAGTTTGATAAATGTAAATAGTAGAGAGTCAACACGGCCCAAAAATCGAACATATTTGGCTACATAATATTATGTATTCACTAGGTAGGTACTCTTCAAGTCTTCAGGCTGTACTGAGATTTTAGTTCAGTAATGCCACCACGGCCTAAGCATAGCTATTTATCATGCATTAATTGAATATAGTGTTGCGTAGTTAATAGACGGTGTAATAAATCTGTTGTAATAATTATTGATACGCATGCCGATAGCGAATGTGCGTCGAAATCGAAGGATAGTGTTACGTCCGTACCGATCGCGGTCCCACGTAGAAACATTGCATAATTAGCAAATACAATAAATATCAAGGTTGTAAATCATATCCAGTATTATTATAAACAATTAAATTAATTAGTACAAGCGCTAAACATATTTGCATGTTTCGCAATAATAATCGATGCAATAAAACAAAATAGGTTTTGTATTTCTTACCGATAAACTATTCACATCGCACACAATTAATGTCTTCAGATTGTGATTACGGAATCATTTGCTAGAAATATAAGGAGTTGTAATTTGTACATTATTTTACGAGTCTGATATTTCACCTTTTAGGTAGATCTTAGACAAATTTTATATCCCGTACGTGCTTTTATTAGTTATTTTGAAAACATTGAATTATCTCATTTATTAGACAAGAGAATAGGATCTTCTAAATTGCTTCATACATGCCTTGGCCTTCGTAATACATGACTGAGGCTCGCCCACCTGTATTTGGGGGAGGCGATCGAATGCCGCACATCGAATAGTGCGTTGAGTTCCGTACCGGTTATTATTGGTGCGGGACAATATGCATGACCCAGTGGCGTTCGGTTTAATATTCAAGAGTCGCGCGTACGCGGCGCACGCCTCGCTGTAATAAAAGCACGCTCCGACGCTTAACGAGCCCGACCGATGAGCTCCTTCGTATTTCAAACAAGGCGACCCCGCACGTGACCGCAACGAGGCAAGAACTTAATTTGTGCACTAACAAGAAGATTGTGAATTATTGGCTGTGTTAATGCGCCCTGTTTGAACACGAAGCCCCCAATGTCGACGTCGTGATACCGCTCTTCGTTACAGCGAAACTTCCCTCCGAGTTTCCTCCGAGACATCCTTATAAATGAACTTCCCTTGATTACTCGGAGCCGTACCGAATTTAATTTAGTCAGCTAAAATTATTAAAATGATAAGAAAATGTTTAAGACTAGAAAACTCCCAAACTCCATGCCTGCTGAAAACGCGTTACGTAAAAACTTTTTAAATAGATGCCTAATTATGTCATCAGATTCTTTTATGCAAATTATTTTGAGCAAAGAATATCTTCGTTTAAAAATTCGCGTTTCACTTTGTCCTCACAATGGAAAACGAAGTTTGAAGAATTTAAACGTGACCAAAATTCGGAACAATTTCTTTTTGATATATGCATAAAATGTATCTTTAGAATTATTGTTTTCCGAAATAACTATTCTGAAGTACAACTAAGTACGGAATAATACTAAATGAAGAGTTAAATATATGCCCAGCGAGCAGTTTCGAACTCAAACTTCCCAGGGTTCAAAGAAAGTTATCAGCAATCGAGGGCCCATTGATTGCGCACAAAGAGCCTTTCGTCTTGCGACATTCGAGTTCGATTTTCCGCTCACAATGCGGGCGTCGATTTTCGTCTTGCATTCTGGATTATACTTCCACGGTCCATTCGGTTTGCGTCCATATTGTTCGGCCCTCTCTCTGTAGCTTTGTATAGATGTTTGTGAGGGCAAAAATTGCATATTTTTTACTAGATGACATCATTTATCAGGCTCCGCATAACAATAACTGTGAATTAATACATTGCTAGAATTCATAAAGCTTTAGGGTGCGTCCATTTTGGCACGTAGCCAAGTTGGTTGCACAATACACGATAAATACCTACTACAGCGACTACTCTTAATTACTTCACTCACATTAAGTACCATGTAGCTGCTGGTATACGTGAGACCGGTGTGGCATGTTAAAAATAAATATGTACCTTTACACCTTTTCAATAGGATAAAACTAAAACAACCTGCCTATATAATGGTTTTAAAATAAATTGGACGTGGATTAAGTACTGTGCTGTAATTTGGGATTAAACCTTAAACGAACATTCCTCAAAATCGTGTAAACGAAAATTCGCTACCACGATGTAAAGCCGAACGCATGGAACTGCACGGGTAATTAACCGTCACGTTTTAAATTTCCTTTTAGGACTTTAAAACATCAAACGAGAACTTTTTGTCCACTTTAGTCGACGGACGATCGGCGGTAATCCGAGGTGTAAAGGCTATGCTCAGCGCATTGGAAAACAGTTATTCAATGTGCAACGTCTCTGTTTGCGTGGTCAGTCCAGTGTACTCAGCTGGACTGCTGGAGTTGACCTTACTTGATGTACTCTGATTTATAGAGCCCCGTGATGTCGTAAAATATAGCTGTATTCAAATGTCATTAGTGAGTTATAGCGACAAACAGAGCTATCCCATGTTTATATTGGATTTACGTAACTAAACTTCTTTTAGAATTCCTAAACATATTTCTTGAGTCACTGCTTTTTTATAATTTTGATTCATGTAAATACATTTTTTTAATCTTAATTCTCTATGAACAAAAAAAATAGGATATATAAAACTAATCCTTCTGGAATTATATTATAAATAATTTTGTTTAATATATTTCATTTATCCAAACAATAATTCCGGAGACAGGTCAAACAGATATTGTTTAATGAATTGTCTAATAAATAAATTGTGTTATAACTCATTATTTATTTATTTATCTAACTCATTCTTTATTTCTTACTAAGCGCGTCCTTAATTGTTTACAGATTTCATAATCTTTTGTTGTTCCCTTTTTTTCCCTTTATTTCAATATCCATGTTATAAACATATTTGTAACTTTGATGTGTGGGTAAATGTGAATTATAATAATTGTTCGCTACTTTCTAGTTGATCTACCTTTATCAATGACGTGGAACTCTGTAATTGGCTAAGAGACAATTGTCATCATCTCGCTATCACTGTGCAGTATACATATGCTCTTTCATTACTGGGCTGTTCATTGATAGTGAAGTGAACATTTAGAACTCATGTAAATGTTAAAATAGCTGTTGAGTTTCCTTAATAAATAAATAAATATTTTTAAGCGACCTTTCTTATCGACGATCTTGAAATGAGATCCTAATAGTCTGGACGAACTTTGACACGTCTCAGAAGTTACACAAACAGGTAAAATCAACGAAACTTTCGCAAAGCGTTACCTAAAAATTGTTTTAAAGCCGTAGCACGCCGCCGTCAAAAAGCCAAAATCGACCAACAAATTCAATTAAAAGTTTTCTGCGAGTAACTCAAACCGACGAACATTAGATAAAGCTCGATTAATTATTACTCTGTTAATGGACAAAGGAACCTCTTTGCAACGCCCGGCAAACAAGATTCCAACTGAACTAGACAAAAGCTTTAACGTAAACACCAATCGCTCATTGAAGCGACCCGTGAACGCGAAGCTCGGAAAACTATCCCTCCTTTTTCCCCGTTTAGTTGGAATATATCTGTCTTTATCGTTCTGTAAGGGGAAATGCGGGAGCAGCTATTTGTTTTTACAGTCGAGCGCCGACGAACAAATTAGGTGGACAAACTGTTGAAACGGTCGAGGTGTCTATATTCCACTCTGCGGAAATTCTTCTCTTAAAATCGTTCCAGAGAGAATGTCTCCGCGATTGAACTCGAGCGAGGTAATAATTTTCTCTTCAGTTCCCATGGAGATGTTCCCTCGATCTGCGTATTATTGGCAGATACTTAAAGGATTTTCAAGAACGAAAGCGATATCGTCTATACGAATTTTCTTTCTTTTCGACTTTATCTATATTACTTGTCTATATCTAGATATCAAGTTATTGGATTTTGCCAATATGTGCTATTAATATTTGCAACGGATATTAGAAAATACAATAGAAATAAAAACCGTAAACAATATAAACGTTGTAAAAAGATCTAGGTAGGTAAATAAAAACAGTTATGATTCACAGAAAATGTTTTTTTTTTTTTATTTATAACAACCCTATACCCTTTGAATTTTAGAAACCTATAATAATTTATCTGCCGGAATTTACTTAGTAATTTAGGTTTTCGGAAAACACAAAGGGGATAAGAAGGTTTTAGCGGATGTTTGAGGGTAGAGACTAATTCATTGGGCGTTTCGGGGAATAGACAAAGCGTAATATAAAATAGCATTGGATTGGAACTGTGTAATAATCGACCTCTGTAAATTTGTGTTATACACTTCCGAAGAAATGGAAGCCATTAGGTATTCAGATTACTAAAACATTGGTCTGCGATCGGAGCGGGCAACGTTTCTAAAGCACTCACGAACGAATTGGTAGAGGAGTAGAGTGGAGTTCATGTGTACATTGAGACTAAATGATTTATAAATTCTCATGATTTAAAAAGTTATCCTTAACCTTATCCTTAACTTAAATTTAACATTTTAGCGCTAATCATATTTTAATAGTTCCTGTATAATAATCGACCTCTTCCTTCCTCAATACTATTCATGACCTGCAATATTAAATAATGACAACAAAAAAATGCCCTCTGCAAATAGAACAAACAAAACAAAAAAATTAGAAATGGAAAGCTCCTCAAAGTTATAAATTGGTCTGTCCAATTGACGCCCCGAGATCGAAATTTACCCAATTATTTAAAAGAGTCCCAATCTCTTTGACCACTGTGGAAGAAAGATACTATGAGAGAGTAAAAAACAGCTTTTGTTTTGCTCTGGGGAAGCTGACGCAAAATATTAAAGTCTTCTACAATAATTTTCATGAGCGTCCTTTCATTACATTTATTATAAGTAATAGAGTTGCCACTTGTAGGTACAGACAATGTTTACCTTGAGCTTGCAGTTCACAATCCAAAATAGTTATGTCTACGAGGACTTTTTAATAAAGTGTCAGATTTTATTAGATTTTTTAGTATTAAAAGCTGAGTAGGTAACTAAAATAATATGGTTAATTTTTGGGTGCTAATAAGTGTGAATTAATACGATACATAACACCAAACATATAAATAAATATTTGCGTACATTGGAATTTGTAAATATTTTGGGTGATTCAATTCAAACCACGTTGCTTGTGCGGCTCAGGGAATTTGTCGCGTCGCGAACTTTCCCGAACAAAATGTGAACGACCCGTTGAACAAAAAGTAGTTACAGGTTTCAGGAAGCCGTAGCGGTGTTGTCTGCGAGGGCCGGCTGCCGACTACGTATCAACCGACTTGTCACCCGATCGCTCCGGATACGGGGGAAGCGATCAATGCATTTATCATGCTTACAAAACACAAGTCAATAAGTGTTTTTGTCACTAACAGAGATTCTATTGGGCACTGTTTTGATACTGAGGACGCTCTATTACGTATGATGGCATCAGTGACATTTTCTGTACAATGTAACGGTTTATGTGTAGTTTTATTAACCGTTCTACATATAGCTTTACTGACAAGACGCTTGTATTACTAAATGCCTAATCAAATGATTAAGAATAAGGATGAATGTAAGACATTGCCAAGCCAAATCATCCGCGAGCATTCAATACTTAAAAATATCCGGTTGCATAGCCATTCCGCTCTAGCTAACATTAAAAGTATTTCGATAAAAGTTTATTACACGCAATTGTTAAACAGAAATAGACGGTGGTGCCGGGCGGCAGACCCGACGGCGCCTTGGCTCGCCGTCTGCCGCCACCAGACGAACGCACTCCTGTGCTCCCGGCAACCCCCGAGATTACACACGGAATGGCGTCAAACTCCATTGCGATTGTATGGCACACAAAAGCAAAAGAAAAGTCAGGACATTTTTCGATTCAGCAATGGATGTTTTTATATGTTTTATTAGACTTCCAAAGCATTTAAAGACTGATAACAATGTGGATTTTACGTGGAAATTATATTTCGACATCTTAATAATAATTAAAAATATTATGGGGATAAATTACAAAAACTATCCTACAAACTTTCTTACAAAGATATATTAGATACATGCAACATTTGAGAACGACGCACATGTTGCTGCCCACTTGTATATAGTAACTTGGTACAGGCGATTGTGAACCGCATGAATGAATGCATCCACGCTATGCGAGCAAAGGACCCTGTTTATAAACCAACCCCCACGCTCCACCGACCGGACTCACATCAAAGCGAAGTAGGAAATCAACACTAACTTGCCAAACAATGGAAACTGCACACAGACAACAGTATTTATTTGGCGGATTCATTATGAAAAGGATTTACACGAAAAGTACTGAACAAAGTTTGTGCATAAAACTACATTGGTCCGGTTGTTGTGACCGGTTATCGTCGCAACGCGTTTTATAACATTATAGGGGTGAATTATTTCAAAATTTAATTTCAAAACCCCATTTATGCATTTGAGTGCATTCAAACTGTAAATGGGTTTGAGCAAGATTTTAAAAAGTCAACGGACATTGTGAAATATATACCCAATTAAAGATAATTCTTGCATTAGTATTATAACTGGTCTCCCATTGCGAGTCATACTCTGAAGAATGCTATACGGATCATTTAGTTATTTTTGCCAGGTATAAAATTACACTACGGCATCTAAACATTGGTGCATCTGGAACACAGAAATGTCACATTGCTTCGCCCCGAGGATTATTACCGTTATAGAATTTATATTAGTAGTTCGGATATTCATTGCTCATACAGCGTTGCATCAGTTTAATTTCGATTTCGATGAAACATTTATCGATTGATCCATATAACACATTACTACTCCTGGTTTAATGCAGTGAAACTAAAGGACAAGATAATGTAACAATAAAACAAGCTATTTATAAAGCTGTCCGTTCAGGAAAGCGGCTGAAAGCGGTGAAGCGACATCTACTCTATTTGTCTCGGCTAACACAACCGCTGGCCACTTCTCCCGTCGCGTCGTGTCGCCTCCTCCTAGTTTGCGTTAAGGATTTTATCGCTTTTTCTCTAGGGTTGTGCTTGTTACTTTGTTTTCTTTTTTGTTGAAGTTATGGGTTAGAAACATCCAAGCTTAACTTTAACGAGATTGAAGCATAAATTTTATTTATAATAAAGGTCATCGGTTTACCTCATGCGCAGAACTGCTTCAACAAAAATCGTTTCTTAAAGGAGATTCAATTTGTGAAAATATTTAAACGATTGCAACGACGTTTAATAATTTATTTGCAAACCTAATTCGGCGTTTGCAGAAACAACTCGCGATTCCGTCCGGAAGTGACATGGCGCCGCTTGGCCTGCAGAGTCGCTTTTATAATATCGATATGAATTTCCAAATACGATCTTTAACTTCTAACAAATAAAGGCTAAAATATAATGATAGGTGAGGGCAATATCATCTTTCGATTCGAAACCGCCTTTGTCGCGAGGAAAATTTCCTTTTATTGTGTTAGCGAATGCTTATTGTATATCCGAACGTTTTCCCCATTGTAAGAGCTACGGAGCCGCACCTCTTCGGTATTACTTTACAATTGTAAGATGACAAATAGCTAAAGCGAAACGATACATTAAGTCCTCTTCGAAAGGGGAATTTGGCACGTTCTAGTCCCTATTGTTAATTTACGAGAACCGTGAAAATGAAAAGTAGGAAGGGTCCGGATTACGGGTTCAACTGTCACAGATATCGGTTATAATTTATTAAATAAGTACTCAGCGAATTACGAATTGAGAATATTTTTAGGCCTGTCAAAAAATGCTTAAATACATTACAAAGCAGGTGCAACTCACCTCTTCCTCAGTAGTGGCGGTGTTGACGGAGTCCATGCTTTGACAGAGCGCGAGCTCCATGTTCTTGTGTTGTGGCGAAGCGGGCCGGGGCGAAGGCTGCTGCGGCGGCACCAGCGCGCCTTGTGTCGCTCCTGCCGCCTGCTGCGGACCGGCGCCTCCCGTTGCTGCAGGGCTCTGCGCCGCTTGGAGACTCTGAGCCACCTGGAGGCTCTGTGCCGCTTGTAAGCTTTGTTGAGCTTGCAGAGTTTGTTGCGCCTGCAGGTTCTGCAGCGACTGATGGGCTAGGTTCAACTGGTGTTGCTGCACGATGCTCTGCTGCACTATGCTCTGTTGCACTTTTATGTGCTGGTGTACCGCTAGCTGGTGAATCGGGTGGAGAGATGCGGGGGGTGCGGGGTATGGGGGGGAGAGCCGCTGGCGCTTCACTTGCGCACTCTGCAGCGCTTCGTGCAGCCTCTTCACCGGAAGGGGGCTCTGGCCGAGGTTATCCACGGCTGTGGCTGGGCGGGCCGGCCGAGTCACGTGACTCTGGCGAGCACCGACTATTGCAGCGACAGGTTAAAGACCGCGCGCGACGCGTCGCGGGTTCGATGTCGACGTATCGACAACGGCGCAACTCTACGCTCGTTGTGGCACGCGATTATAATTGACTTATCAATTTAGATTGTTAAAGAACAGCTATTCGCGAATGTTTTTATATTAGCGCCGTAGCACTTTTGTTTTTATTCGTTTCAGTTGATCCTCTGCTTGTAAACCACTCCTGAAATAAGAAAATAAGGACATATTACATCTGGTTGGCATCGAATCCGAGAAAAAAATCGTTAAGTACAATCATATTGAAAAGGCAGTGATGCAACGAATTTTTAATACGCATTGTGTACATTTCAGTCTAGACAGCCTTACCTAAGTACCTACTTTCTAAATTGTAAGCTCCAATTATGGAGACGATGTTCTTTTGACATTTATTCACGCTCGACCAGTACCCACAAAAAGGTGGGTATGAAACAAAAAGGTGATTATTATTATTATTATTGGTAAAACACACTAGCAGCTAATTAGCTGATGCGTGTGTATCAAATAGCTTGGAGATGTTTTCCTTATCCAATCTGTTCTTGAAGCAGTACAATGTTGGAGCCATCACAGTGTTTTCTGGTAGTTTGTGATGTGCAAAAAGGTGATGTGTATGTAGGTACACATCGTAATTTCAATAAATGATTGACTTATTTTGCGCCTAATTTTACCACTTACAGTTTGAGCAACTAATGATGATTAATGAAAACTCGGCCCTGCCCTAAAATAATTTACGAAGTCTTAGTCTGGGAGGTCATTTCAATAAAATAAACGCATACTAAACATCTTAAATACTTGTAAAGGTACAAAGAAATTGGTTACGGCTTTGTTCGACCATTACAATATATAACAATAACGCTAATGAATGACTTTATACACGGCTTAGTGCGTACTTCAAAAAACAAAAGGTTATGCATTAATATTATGTCTATTCGCTTAAGAGAAATCACGAATGTTCAGACTACGAGTATGTCCAGCGTAGGCGCTCGCGCAAGTACATAGTATGCAACGTATCGGCAGTCTCGGCGTATGCGTTGTCTCTACGTGAGGTCTACGCGACGCATGCGCATCATCTACGCGGCGTTTACGCTGAAGCAATGCAAGGTAACCTTTTGACCGCCACGGACGTGTATAGACGTCAAATGAAAACTTGCTTACGACGCCAACGACGGCATGGCACGTCAAAAATACCACTTTATTTTAGTTCAAAATAAATATTGTCTCTTTATTGTCTATTACATTAGACAAACTGCGAACGCTTTAATTGAATTTACGTTAAATTATAAAATACAAGTAGAAAATTTACTATTACCCTATTCGAAGTAAATTTAAAGCCTAATGCATGAGCATTACTAACCCTAATACCATAACATGAAGTTGTTGTATTTTAATACACAGATGGTTTTGTGCATATAGCAATGCAAAAATATTAAATAGAAAGAAGAAGACACAAATTTATTGACATTGACATTTCCATACTTTAGGTAGGTAATGTGCTGGTTCTAACAACTAAAAAAGTTGTAAGAATTATGTAATACTCGAACCTAATATTTAGCAAAATCTCAATTAAGTAATATGATTGCAATGTAGTTAATATTATTTTACACTTAATAGTTAATGGTATATGACACAATTTTCAATGCTAAAAATACATATTTCTTAAGTCAAAGAGTGCCGATAGCGATTGTGTGGGTCGTAGTCAACTGTTTAAACGGTTAGTCATCGCAATAATCATCTAGCAGCGTCTAAATTACAGACTAGACTGATGATATCAGTATAATAATTTACTTAGATGGCGTCCAATACCTAAAACAACATTTGACATTATACGTTTCAACTGTATGATATAGAAATAGTCAAAATTATTTTACCAGCCTCGTTAGCATAGTTATTGGGTTTTTCTATTAAATTCTTAGTAGCAACCCGAAATTTGGATTTATGCCCGGTTAATGGTAATCGGCTCGCCCCATATTATACAGGACCTAAACATACCGGTGAACTTGGGTGTACACCTCTGATTAACCTTCCGGGAATACAGGCATGATGGTATGTTATTTATTAAATTAACATTTAAAATTTGTCACATTCGTCCTATCCGTCCAATAACAAAACGTAAATAGACAAAATCAAAGTATAACTCGGAGTTATCCTTATACAGCGTTGTTAAAACCGGACGCAAGCTGAATATGTAACAATCACGTGTACCACCATTACGTTGGCCAAGGCTGCTTTTTGCTCCGGCTCCGTGACTAAGCGCTGGTATCTACGTAAAAAACTATGTACTTCTCAAAAGCGTTCATACGTCTTAGCTCCTAAATTACAAAGAAGTACCAACGCACAAAGTAAGGCCATTTGAGACAGTGATTTTAAAATGTGACTGCAGTATCACAGATATAATAACAAAGTTCCTCTACATATTCCTCTACATCTAGACCATTGTTTCTCAACCTCGGTTCGCAATGTGTTCCATCTGTTTACGAAACACTCTTTTAATCCCTACCTACCCACTAATCCCCACTGTGAAAGTAATTCTGTCTGTCTGTTACGCTTCCACGCCTAAACCGCTGAACCAATTGATGAAATTCGGTACAAATTTAAATTAGACTTTGGAGAAGGACATAGGCTATATTTGTCTCTATGAGCCCTTTGGGATGCAGAGGAAACCGCGAGCAAAAGATAGTTCTGAATAAATGATAATGATACAGAAAATAGGACAAACTGGTTGTCTAATGAATATATTGTAGTGAGGTCACGAGACTAAAAAGGTTGAGAAACGATGACAGACTATTAAAGTTAAGCAATAGTAATAGTTAGTCGAGTTTCTATAGAACACATTATGCTTGCACGAATCTTTTAACGATTCTGTCCTGCTAAACGTGTGAACTTATAACTTTATTTTGTAAACTAATTACCTGTTAGACGAAGTAAATTGTCTGAGAAAAACATTAAAAAATAATTCATCAAGCCTTCGTATTCATTCCTCACGAACAACAACCTGCATCACGAAAGTTTATTCGATCTTCCGAATAAGGTTATAGTGACAAATTTTTCTAATTTGATATGGATCAATTAATTTTGCATTTAGGTAAAAACTGCAATGACTCAAAACTAATTTTATAAAACTGGAGGAGACCAAGAGAGAAAACTGAATTATTAACTAAAATATGTATTCAAGAAAATACACGAAGCCGTCGTGACTCGTCCATTTCCAGTCAATTAATATTTATTTAACATTGTATTTAGGCTTTTTGGTTAACAGATTCCATTAAAAAAAAAGAACAGGAATATTTCAAATTGAATAGATTTGCGTTCCATTTAAAAAAGATCAAAATTGTTTAATCTTTCAATCATTTAAGCCGGTAAATAATAATTTATTGATACAATTTCAAATAAGCCTAACTAATAATAAGATTATATAACGGGTAGATAACTCCGCCTTATACTAATTTTATTTTCTGGATACTCAAACAAAACACCGAGTAAATATTATTTAATTTAATTCAAGATCAAATTATTGGTAAACTTTTAATATTCATATTTTAGTCTTCAATAGTAGTAAAACCAACCAATGGACAACTTTCATCCATTCTACAACAGTTTGTTTTGCATTCTCAGAGTCTCCAACATTTTTCGACAGAGAATCCAGCAATACTGTCGTCAAACTTTTTAAATATATTTGAAAGTTTTACATATTGAAACGTGATTTATGTCAAAATATCTGACGAATGCCTAATACAACGTAGAAGAATACTTAGAGGGGGATACAGCGTAAGTAACACTGCTATAAGACCTAACTTTGTATTAAATAACATTAATGAAAATTAGGCCTTACAGCAAAGTGTTACTTACGCGGTATTAGAATACTCTAATACCGCGTAAGTAACTATTTTGGACCCGATTTTCGGGCTACTGATACGATAATCATTGGTAGACAGTGTAATACTACTAGTACTCTCCGAAGCACAGTGGTATACAAACATGTCAGAAAATGTCAACGTGTCGGACGGTTTACAGACATTCAGCCCTTTAAATAAATATTACCAAATCCAAACTGTCACATGAAACGTAAATACTGGTGGGTGTCCACTTTGCGAACAAACTTTAATACTCGAAAAATACATACGCGCGGAAAGTACATCTCGCAATATTTCCTACTTCGGTGAATACTTTAATCCGTTCGTGTATTTATGCTGCGGTGGTGTCGGTAAATAAGTCCCGGCCAACTCTTACAGTTTCCATTTGTTATAACTACTAAGTCCCGGCGAGATCCCGGACTTGGGGCGGGACTTTGTACCTACGGGATGTGGAAGTTTGGAATAAGTGATAAGTAGATTGAATTGGACAAGTAATAATAATGCTTACGTATCAAACCACGCTTGGATTAGGATTGGTTGATGATACCAGAAGTTTTAATTAGCCAAGTTTGAACTTGAATAATGATAGATATTTGTATATAACCTTTCTAATACTCGTATGGTAAAGAGAACATAGGTCAATGTCAATAATAGAAGAAGAAAGAACACCTTTTATAAATCGCCCTTTTTACTATATTTGATGTAACATTAATTTACCATTCAGTCATCACTGCCTACCATGGAGCAAAGTCAAAATCCTTTACACAAGATAGACTAGGTACTAATGTAGGTACGGTAGTACGGATGTACTTTGGTAATAATGGCTAAGAAAATATCATAGAGCAACCATTTCTTTAACATTCCGTATTTTGTTTGACTAAAGTTATGGATGGCTCAGTCTGTGAATCTTCGATACTCATATTATAGCAAATGGAAAGGCCAGTGTGACAATGATTTCAAGTCCCCTTTCTTCTATACAGACTGTGTCAATGATATTCTCCATGAAAACAAAAATTAAAAATTATACACTCATTTTCTTAATTTTTCGTAGGATGTTAAGCAGTTTTGCACTGCACGGGAAAGTTGGAATGAGCTGAATCAACTACATGGACGAGAACAAAGCTCATAAATTTAGAAAAAGAAGACTATTGGCAAGTAAATTATGTAATTTTATTTTTATTGCTTCTTATCGTTTTAAATTTTCTAAAATATACCAGGATCTATGACCCCGTAGCTCATAGATCTGGGTCTATTTTGAAAAATTTTAATAGTTTTCTCAGACTTGAAACCCCTTAACTGCCTCATTAGATTAGTGGTCGTAAGTGCGACTGCTTCTGGACCTCGGTTCTATTCCTAGGTCGAGCAAAGTGTTATTGGGTTTACTATGAATTTCTCACTCAGTAGCAGCTCGGAGTTTCGATTTGTATTAATGGCTCCCCCCTATTATATGGGACCTAAACCGGTGAACTGGAGGCGGTACTTTAATTACACCTCTGCTTTACGCGTTGGGGAATATAGGTGTGATAGTTTAGTAATCCCTCAATGCAAATGAAACCGTGAAATACAATGTTTCGAACACACAACGAATATTTTTTGGGGTAAGGTAGATTGTAATAACATTAGCAGAAGTCATTAGCAGGCCTCATTAAATCAGCTAGTATAATGAGGGATAGTAACATTGTATGTTCCACACTACCTCAGTGAAAATACGTATCTCACGTATAAATTGAATAACACAGGTGTATACAATGTCATCAATTTATTAAACGATGGTAAATACGATGAATAAATTATTCGATCGGATGGTAACGTCATCATTGATAACGGAATAAAATCAATAAGCGCGCAGTGCGAAGTGAGTACGCAGTTTAATTCTGTTCATTCGGTGTAATGATCAAATAAATACGCCATTTAACTTGCCGTGTGCCACAATTCTAATAATACCTTACACGAATCTCTTACTATATTTAGTGACGACGGAAGCCATTGAAATTTCGCGAATAACGTGATTATACTTGTTAACCATACTCTGCGCCAATTACTGCTTATTAGATTAACTAACTAAACTATTGTTATGTACTTAATCTTCGTTAAATAATTACCCTTATGGGTCTATCCCAAAACCTTAAAGTTAAATCCTGCGGTCAAGGCCCAGTATTCATATTGCCTCAACAAACTCCTTTAATTTAATTTGAAAACTATGGGGTCCAGCACAAAGAAATAGTTTGGAGGACAGCCCTCGCAAGGCTGCAATAGTGTAGTTGTGGTCCATGCCCCAAGTTCTAACAAAAACAACTCATGTATTAAAAGACAGTTCGAATGGAAATTCGTTAAATTGTAACTTTCACGGAAATAAAAAAAAAGTTTTAGTGAAACTCTATTTGCCTAAATGTACCTACTTAGTTGGAGAGTATATTGAACAACCGTGATACAGCGACATCTATTAATCAGTAGATATTATTTCGGATTTGGGATATAGGCTCATCCATTTGAATAACGAGTTCTGTAATTTTTTTAATTTACTTTATTCCATCAAATCATTGCACTTTACATACTTATATTAATTTATTTATTTAGATGTTGCAATTTTATATTGATTACGTAATATAGTAATAAACATACTAAAAACGCAAAGTTTAAGAAATTAATCACTTATATTACACACATCAAGTTAATTTATTTGAGGTAAATTACTCGAATGACACAGATTTAATTAGATTTATAGTTGCTCGAAATGAACAAACATGCAAAGTAATCATAAATTGACACAATTAGGAAATTTTTATTTTTAATTTTGTTAATAATTTTGTTGTTATAATGGTCGTAAGTATGATTGGACAATCATAACCAACACATTAATTGTCCCACTGCTGGGCACAGGTCTCCTCTCAAAATGAGATAGGTTATAAAATAGTACACTACGCTGGCGTAATTCTAGTTGGCAGACTTCACACGTAGTCGAGACATGTCCAATAGTACCTCTATATTAAGAAAATAATGTCAAAATGGAACGTGAACAAATTATGTTTTAATTTGTAATTATATTTCAACTATTTTTTTATTACCAGTATTTTTTTGAATAAGGCGATGACAAACAATCATACAGGCCGCCTGATGGTAGTTACACCAGGTCACTGGCGCGTTGTCATCTTGAGCCCGCAGTTGTTCAGTCTCATAATATGAAATAATTACTCAACTTTTTGAAATGTTTGAAGTGAAACTATAATTATTTACATTATTATTATATTTAGTATATTATCATTTGATCAAATGGGAACTTCTGGAGGGTTTCTTCTTCTAAGAGCCCTTGTCGGTGGGACCACCGCCACTGTTCTCTATCCTCTGGCTTCTGTTTGCCCTCTTAGGTACTTTAGTGGCTTTAAATTCCAGGAAAGTTTGAGTTTGACTTAGTAAGTCCTGTTAATAGTATTATTATTAAAGGTAATTAATATTAAAATATTATGTACTAGGTTGATGATTCGGCATGTGGCATAAAAAATGAGCTGATAATTAAATTTTAATAACACTGAAAAAAATCCTAGTAAATATAATCTAACCGGTTCATCCTAATGATTTCGCAATGATTATAATGGATTCGCAATAACGCCTGTAAATCGAAAGCGGTAATCTGTAACATAGGTATATATATATATATATATATATATATATATATATATATATATATATATATATACATGGTACAAACATATCGATGGACAATTCGGAGCTATTCCACGGCTGTGGCTAACAAAACAAGTCCATTCAATTAACAACATCGGCCTGACGACCAATGGAGCAATTCGCGTAATGAAATTTCGACTGTACACAAAACGAGCTACAGATGTTTAGAATATTTTTTTACTTATTGGTAATAATGTAATTATTGTAAGAGTAACGCATCTATTAAACGTTTTCTCCCACAATATCTTCGCAAAAAGAATTTCACTAAAAACATTCACAACGTGAAAGAACTTTCTCTACAATGGTGTCTAATTAGTAACATTTACAGCGAAATTAGCGTCTCTTCGTACAAAATTCAGTCTAATTCCAAGAGAAATGAACCTTTGTTACACGCGGGCCCATATTCATAGTGAGCGGAGCGTCCCGCAAATTGAATCTAATTGCCGCAACGAAGTGTTGAATCAGACCGACGGCCCTGGCAGAGCAGTGGCCTAAATTGTGCCTATTTACCCATTTAGGATCAGAAATACTGAACACCCACAGACCACCTGTTTATGGAATGAAATTTTCGCGAGACGGTGACATCAGCTGTCGCGCGACAGTTTTCATTAAGCGCCATCTGCCACTATCGTGTTTGCTCTAGTCTTGACAATTTGAGTTAAGATGATTCAGAAACAATAGCTAGAACTAGGTAGCTACTGTTCTTTGTACTATATTACATCCTTAAAAAATAATTTGTCAGTTGTAATACAAAGCGTAAATTAAATATACTAATTAATCTTACTGGTACCTGATTCCGATGGGTTTTAAGGTAACAGTTTTAAAAAGACGACATTCTATCAGTTACATAAACAAGATCAACATCTGCTATTGATATTCACCACTGTGTCGGAATTACAAGGTGTATCTGACCGGTGAATTGCACCTAATAAAGTATGCTTTCACAATTAAAATATCGTCGTGTTTGGTTGTCCTAACTCAACACGGTAGGCCATCAATTCGATAATTTAAAAGGTTTTTACGCACATTTTTTCCTTCACTTAAGACGTTATTGCCCAGTGCTCGGCAGAAAACACGTCATGGTACATTGAATTAATCACCTAAATAGATTTTATTACCGCAAATATTTACATTTACTGTAAAGTGATGTCTGTAACAGCGCTCCAGTTTTATTTCTGCAAGCGCGGCCGCTGTGTTACCTTACTTCTTTATTTTATTTCATAGTTTTTAAGAAATATCAGACATATTTTATTCTTATTTCAAAACTACAATATTTCCATAATTAAGTCCTGCTTGATTTTTGTTTAATGTTTTTGAATCCACGTTCGCGTGGACTTAATTTTTTTATAAGGGATTTCATTAAGTAGAACAATAATGGTACGCAGGAACTTCTGCTTGTTTTAGCCACAACTAAGTGCAAGCAGCTTCGACTAAACCAATTAAAGTTGAAAATTCAGCGTCAATTATTGATCATGAATAAAGAAAACTAGCCAATATCCTCGTAGGTACCACTGCACAAATTCAATGCATGTAAAGTAATGCATCCTACAAAATTTTATATCGCCCACCTGTAGATCTATCTGTTTTCCTAATAAAATCTCATAAATATCAACGCTATTTGTAACATTTTCACTCGTGATTACACGGCGGGTACTGCAGCCCGATGTGAAAGAGGCCGCACCGCGGAAATCGTGACAAGGCAATATTTTTTATTGCAAATCAATGCTATCCGATCGCTTTCCGGAACACACAAAACAAATTGCTAGTCGGCGAAAATCCTATCAAAGCTATTTTATACCTATGCACCACGCAATGCGACGTTTTTGATGTATCTTGCTAAGTATTCAATTGTAACTGTTACCTTTGACAATTTTTTCACTTCAACTGTCATTTTAAATTTTTTATCGTTCTTATAGGATTTGGTCATTGAGACAGCAATCAATTTTGCAATTAGTGAGATCTAAAATTTTCTTTAACTTTCCATACCCTGTTTATAAACTATGATTGTAAGAAAGTCTGTAAGAAAGTAAATTATATATTCTAACTTATAAGTCATTCTCAAATTGATTTATTCATACGAATATTTCTGTTACAAAAGTGTGGCTGAAACACATCAATCTATATACTGTCCGACTATAATTAATTTAACAAGCGGCTATTAGCTGCCCTTATAGAGCACAGCCATGTCACGGAGTGACGCAACTACTAAGTATAATAGTAGACCTTGGTACGTCTACCACCATCCGGAGTGGTCTCCGCATATTAATTATACCAACCAAATACTACCACAAAAGTTAATTTGAAAAAAATATACGGCAAAAGTCACACTCAACATTACTGATGTTGAAAAAGTGTAAAAATGTGCAAAAACTCCGGTATTTCCTACAAAAAATACTATAATGATAAACAACCTGAGGAACTTTAGTGAGTCATATATTAGACAAGACAGTAATTTCCATGTTTGCCGTGTAACGTTGTTTTATCAATAGAATAGAAAGGCAACTAGAGCACCTCTGAATAAATTTCGACACGTTAACTTGACTCTAGAAATTATTAATTTTGGGGACCTTAGAGTAATAATCGCTTAATTACATTACGTTCAAATGTTAGTAGGTAATGTATCAATGAAGTAGCCGCGTTTTTATTTAAACTTCATAATGACTACGACTCTTGCTTCAACCAATTACTTAGTATCCAATAACATCTATCAGAAATATTTTGGCTTGTTCTGGTAATGCAAAGATATAAAAAAGAACTAAGGAAAAGAAATGACCGAGGAAAATATTTTATATAAAATGGAATCCATATACGATCATTGAAATAAAGCCTCTTATAATGATATTGAGTAGAAACAATAAAAGCACCATTACGCCAGTGCCAGTGAAGAATGCTCTAAAGTGAGAGATATAATTAGGATATTGAACATCCAAGAGGCACGATCTCGATTGTAGACAATTAGAGCCTTATAATACCACAGAATGGCATAATAACATAGAGTGAAATAAAATGATTCTCATACAATAAAAAAACGCTAAGAATTTAGGTGTAAAATGTACTGAATACCAATAAACAATTTGTGGGCAAGGAACTAGCTTGTAGTCAACGTTGTAGACATAATGTGATTACGATTGCATTACTTGTGAATATTTTTCCATGCCGGTATGGGAATTAAAGAAAAACAGAATACCTGTATCAACTGTTTATTTTCACACACTTAAAGGTATAAGAGTACCTACTAAAGAAAATAGGCTCGATTGCAACCATTCACTGTGCTTTGCAATTCGCTTGCGCTTCGCGGGTTTGATTATTCTTCTTAGAACCACTTTATAAAATACTCAGTAAAAATCTTCGTCGATTTATTAAAAGTTTTAATAAGCCTATCTGTCAAAGTTGTAACGCCTAATGTAATTTAACTTCAATCCACACTGGAGAATACTTCCATTAACTCAATTAACCTCTCATTTCTTACTGTAGGGAGTCTAATGGTCACGCCGCTATTTTAGGGGTCATTTTCATTTATTGAGATCAATTAGTTAAAACGTCGGCAGTACGTCACGGTGTATCATAAATAACTTATATCTTCGAGTTAATATAGAGAAGCAACAACTATTTCACTTGTAAAGAATCGATATTTTTTGTTGAAGTCCTATCCGCATCGCATAACCAAAATATTCAAAGGTACAAAGTGACAAGAGTAAAAAAAATGTTTATGAATAATCCAAAGCTTATTATCAATTTTCGAAATCGTGTTGTATCTTGTGGATTCTCTTAATGTCTCCGAGAACATTATTCATGGGTGTACTACGTGTCTATCTAATGACGTTGACGAGTATTCGACCGTGGCTAGGGAGTTCACTCGTCTTGCATTTGCGTGACCATCAACCGTGAAAAAAGTCATCTATTTACATCAACTTCATTCCACAAACGCCACTGTATTTGAATACAAATAATTTGTTGAAGTTTTAACATACTCTGTGCTGGTAGCTTACTTGTGTAATGCAAAATCTTTGTAACAAGAGCTATTGTTTACAGCTATTGAAACTGATGTTGCGAAATAATGCCACCGGCAGCAGTATCATCTCATATAATCTGATAATGAGTTAATCTGGGTGATATTTTAGCGCATCAACAATTTGAATAAATATTTGTGTCTCGTAAATGTTATTTGTTTCCTAATTTATCTTTGATTTAAAGGAAATGGCCAATGTGGTAGCATATAGAATAATTGCTTATTTCTCTTAACAATAACCAGCACAGCATTGCTTTCAAAAGTATTATTGTTTGGTTTTTCTAGCTGGATCTCTTCGTCATGTAATAGAATTTCATTATGAATAAACTGTTATTATCTATTCAATAAATCATTACAGACTGAAATAGCTTTCTCTGCATGATGAAATTGATATGAGCATTTGATACAGTTATTTCTTTTCATAATTTTCCAATAGTCTATTCATTTTTATTTGATGGCCAATGTTACCTTCGAAATAATATGGTATACAATTTTGAATCTTAATTTAGTTATTCTATCAACACTTCAATTCTATGAACTCAGTAAGGTGTAAGTAGCTTTTACATATGTACCTATTTCCTCATTGTTTGGATTCAGTACAATGCATGGTGGTTTCAGAAAGTGCTCCCGCTGTCGATACTTGGCAGTAATTTCTACGTTGCTATTGTTGTGAGCCTCGCTTTGTGACTTTTGTGTATCACATGAATGACATACGACTACGCGTGTTTCCCATTTCGAGTCTCATTTTCTCAGAAATAAGTATTCTTTTTGGAATAACTTATGTAGCAGCTTCAATCTGCCACAGTAGTGGAAATAATTTTGTTATTTTTTCTTATATTAAGTTCTGAGGATTAAATCCAGTTCTTGTAAGAGTCTGATAAGTTTTAGCTTCTCTGCAAGCAATACCAGTAGTAGCTAACATTCACAGTTTGTTAGGCTTATCTAAAGCGGCGCAAACAATTAACGGATCATAAATTCATATCGTGACTAATAAGAGTTGCGCGCTTTAACAAAACTTTGATAACATGCGCCACTATGCGTAAATTAATTTGCAGAGAAGCTATAGCTATTTTTACTAATAATCTGGTAGCTTTTCCAACAATACCTCCGTGGGAAATATAATAAAAGTGAAAATAACAACGCGCCGACAAGTGCATTAATTAATACGTTGCATCCGACTGCCTTTTTCAAACAAGAGTCTCCGTTACCTAGAAAACAATAGCACATCTCACAAGCACACACACTGCTTTCGTCGGAAAACGCACATGCACAATTTTCCGAACGCCGGTTACGGACACTGCGTCGGTCGCGTCTAAGCAAAGGGCGGCACGTACAAACGCTGCCTCTGCACGCGATAGACTGACGGCTCACGGGCGGACTTGCGAGCGAGCGGGACGCGCGGCGGGCGTGCCAACACTCTGCGCGCGCATAACGCCTCTCTGTCCTACGCCAGTGGCTCCTATACGGTGGTCTCACTCGCACATGCTCGAGCACACCTTTCGTTCCCGAGACAGGTGTTCCTATCCCTGTGTGCGTCCAGATATGGCTGGCTTTGCTTGTATGCGCGCTTCCTGCGGCGGCGGATCGTTTTTTATGCCCGGCAGAAATTATAAAAAGTAAATGGAGGGAAAATTAAATAAAACGTTTACAATGAAGCGTTTTCCTGTGCTCTTTCAATGATTCAGTGTGCGCTATTTTTCAGGGTGGATATCATCAGTGTACACAGCGAGCCTGATTACGGAGCTTTTTACGGATGTTTGAGTGATGTAGGCGGGCGTAATTAGGCACGGGGCGGAAAGGTATATTGATTGCGGTGACGCGGCTTTGTGGAAAAATCGATATTTTTGTATTAAAGGTAGCACGCGATGTGTCCAGTCCGTGCGTCCGTGGATGAGTAAACCTTCGTATCGATCCAAATGCCGACAACTTTCGACCCTAGTTTATGGCGCGCACTATAACTTGAGCCACACTTACCTATGAACGTTATCGAGAACGCTTTGGCTGAACGACCCCCTCTTTCATAAAATCCTCTACGACTTGAGCTCTAAAGCCAATAACTACTTGGAACTTTATGGAATCAAAACATAACAAAATTTGTCAAATCTCGTATTACTAAGAGGAGATTTGACAGTAGCTCCTAGTAGTAGACCTATACATATCGACCAGAAGAAAAAAGGAGATATTTCTTCAGTCAAAAATTAATGACATTAAAAAACATCCAGTTTAATTTCAAACCTAACCTCTACAGTCTCAGAATGGTGTTTTTCACCATCATTATTCTTAGCAATTTTAGTAACTCCTCACCAACTTCAACATTTTGAATCTTACCTATGGGGACTATCTATGAATCTATAGTAGCTACTATCTTATACCCAATTCACACAAGACTTAATTTTTCACGAGTAAATGGAGCGAGCAGTGCATTTCGTACCCCTATAAAATGTTGGAATTAAACATACCAACAGTACGATACTACTTCGTGATGTTTCGTAAATATAGGTGAATGTTTTAGATGGTAAACTAAAATAAAGTTAATAAGCTAGCTAGTAATTAGATACTATAAGCTTTTGAAGATCAAAAAATTTAAAATAGATGACCGTTAGTACCTGTTATCTACTCCATTTTTTTTATGAACATACAATAGCATCACGCCTGTAGTTCCCAAAGGGTTTGGCAGAGGTGTTATTTTTTTATATACTTATTGATGTTTATTAGTAAAACTTAAAAAACCAGATGTAGTAACTAAGTAACAATAATTGAGAAAAAATATGCTGAGATGGTTTTGGCATGTCGAGAGAATGGATGAAAGGTGACGAACAAAAGGGATTTATAGGTATGGCGAATTTCAGTGGAAACACCGGGAGGGACGCCCTAGAAAGACTTACACTGGCCTTATTGTGGAGGTTCTTCAAAAAGGTCAGGTGCGTAGTACTTGAATCCGGAGCGTCTGTATTACAAGATGAGGTGAATGTGGACGAAGCAAAAGCAGTAAGCAAGAATCATAGCAAGTACCTATCGTTATTTAGTTCTGCCTACCACTATGGGAAAAAGGTGTGAGTGTTTAAATGTATGTATTAGTAAAACTTTCTCAATTTCATGCTTGAAATGATAAATTAAACTAAAATTAAAACCGTTTACAAAATATCACCTTGTATATCTTGTATATCTTATGTTCTGGGTAAAGCGATACCTAATACCCATATAAAAAGCGAAGTGAAGACTAGTTTAGACGGACTCATTTTTATGGTTTTGTGAGGGGAAACCTTTTAAAGAATCAGGAATAAAATCCTAAAAAAATACTATTCGATATTCTTAATACAGGTTTTATTTTTAGTTGCAAATACACCCAAGAAACTGACTTCATATTATAGGTACAATTTTATACATCATAGCACGCTATTAATACCTTACCGTATTAATTCCCTGTTGTCACATACTACCTAAGTAACCCCTTTATCTCTAATTCAGGACTGTTGACCGATCCTATACCTACTTATATAATCGTAGCTTTTAACATAGTCCCACTCCAGCGTCAATGACTGGATTAGTAGCCATAGCTACTTTGATAAATCTCATATATCAATGGGTATTAACGTGTGGTCACCTCAGGGGATTGATCTCATTGATATAAGTTTGTTAGAAACCCAGAATAATATTAGTCCTTATTGCGTTTAAATTTACACACAGTACCTACCTAACTTCCAAATAGGTTTACGTTTGCGTAAGCAATCGTATCTCAGCAAATCTAATTTGTAACTGATGACGACAAACTAGTAGTTTTAAAATTTTAGTATTGTTCTCAAGTAAGTGACATTATGTTTTTATTGGGAATAAAGTTTCTTTAAACCTAAACCTAAGCAAACCTAGATTATGACAACATGTGTTATATACAACTTCAAATTAAATTACAGTATAATCATCTATATATCCTGAATTTCAACATTTTCGATAAGTTTCGCAAAGTATAAACAATTTTTTCTATAGACTGACAATGCCTTACTAGCAATTCAAAATATTGCTTATTAATTGTATTCACTTCTGCTTTTTAACATCCTTTTTGTATATCACTACTTAGAATTTTAATAAAATTGATAATATTTATGTTAAAATTGATATTTTTTGGGGACGGGACACCGACATTCTGAAGCTTTCCATTATTGGTATTAGCAAACATCTGTTTAATTCTGGGTAATATACCAAGAACTAAACAAATCTTTGCTAATACGCCTTATGACGTACCACCGTCATGTGTCTTAAGTTACCGAAAAAGTAAGAGTTTCTACACGTCATTCCTAACTGGGAATCACAAAATCACGGAAGAGCCACTAATCCAACCCGTGCTCTCAAAGAAAATAGGTACTATATCAGCGCAACAAAGAAAAAGTCTATCATTTCTCATTCGCAAATAAATAGGTCTCCCTTCTTTTAATTAATTAATCCAAAACTCGCTTCAATGGCATATACGTATAACTTTCATTGGCATCGGTTTGTCAAACATTACACAATAAACTAAAGAAGTTTTACCACGACATTCGTGGGTTCTGAACCAGCAAACGTAATAAATTATACACTTTCAGAATAACATGCCGCATTTTGTTGAGCATTGCCTTTTTTATAAAAGAAATAAGAAGCAAAAGGCTTTTGAGTTGGGCGACTAATGTACTGAAGTAATAAGCGTACTCAGGTATAAAAATTAAATACATTAATTTATAATGGGATTGTGAACCGATTCGCTTTTACGATCACTTTTTTCTTATAGGTATACGTGTAGTTTTCGTCTCGACTAGCAATACTTTGTTCCACGTTCTCATGGCTTTTCTATAGAGAACAACTAACTGCAAGATTATTATATGAAACTTTATAGCCTATTAATTAAACATATAAATGAACTAAGAACTTTTAAGAGAGGTAGGGTAATATAGGGTAACATAGCGAGAATAATTGCATTCAAATTGGAGCTGCCCGACTGGGGAAGTACCTACGTCCACCTTGCAGAAAATCGAAGTGAAGTAACACTGCTTTGAGTTGTGTTATATTCCTGCGGTGAGCAAGGTTACAAGTGCTCCACGAGGAAACGTTGTGTTGGCAACGAAAGAGGAATAGTTGGCTTAGCAGTATAAGACCCCACGCCTTATACTGCTAAGCCAACTATTCCTCTTTCGTTTTACAGGGTCGTCAACGCGCAAGTGATACCCTGGTGTTACAAGCGTCTATAGGCTACGGTAACCGTTTACCATCAGGTGGGCCGTATGCTTGTTTGCCACCTTATTAGTGTAAAAAAAAACGAATATGCTAAAGTTTTTGTATATCAAATTACAGTACCATCACAAAAATCATCACAGTAACAGAAGCATTGTAAGTAGTTCAAAACAAAAAGTAAAAGGTATTGCCAAAATTTAAACTCAACAAAAATTTTATTAAGTAAAACATTTATGTCTTATTTTTTACATATTCGCTTACATTTTCCTCACTGGTTAGAAAGAGTAACTACATTTTAAGGAAGAAGGATAATTAATAAAATATATTTATTAAAACTTCATAATAATTGTCCTAACTTTATGCTAATAAAAAAAAAACACTCGAATTTCGAAGAAAGAGTTCAAGTGAGTTTGAAAAATCTATATGAAGATCTTGCTCTGAGTCTAACCGATAGAGCTGTTTTTAAAAACGTGCTGTAGCATTGGTTTAAATAAAATAGTTACGGAAAGATATAGGATAGGTAAGAATAGATCGATCGTTAGTACTACTATGTCATAATTTAGTGTTCAATTGTTCATATCCCTAAAAATAATTCCTGAACTGCTACTGGTAGGTACTGCTACTGTTAATGTATAGTACTTAATATAATAGTATTCATAATTATTCCAAGACTAGTTTCAAATTCTTGAACCATTAAATTTATGTAGTTACTTACTTAGTATTCTTGAAAAACTAAAAATTGAACACTAGAGGAATGTATAAATTACCTTGATCCATTCTATTTTACTAAATGCAAATAGTTGAGTAATCTAATTAAACGAAACCTCTTTTTAGGGTTCCGTTATAGATTTACCATGTCCATTCGTCTGTCCGTTTGTCTGTGTATGGCTTAGCTTCAAGACTCTTAGTAATTTGCACGGGTAAAATTCTAATCAGGCCGACAAAGTGGTAAAATAATATGTTGAAAAAATAACATGTAACTGTACCCCTACACGTAAAGGGTTGATTTTTTTGATCGTCGAGGATAGGTCGATCGAAAATATTAAGTACGGTCGACAAGAGTTAAGTATACAGGCAGCTAATTAACATCTGTGTTTTGTTAAAGATTGTGTAATAATGTATCACGCAATATGTGTCAAAACGCAGGTATGGTAAGCTGCTACACGTCAAACACTTTGACGGGTAATTATTTAAATCACAATCTATGTAAAGATGCAGATTACGTTCGCTACCTGTATACCAATCTCTTTTGTTGACTGTACATAACATACCATCACGCCCGTATTCCTCGAAGGGTTAGGCAGAGGTGTACTAATGTACACCCACAGTTCGCCGGTATGTTTAGGTTCCATGTAATAGGGGGCGAGCTCTTTGCCATTAACCAGGCACAAATCCGAACTCCGAGCTGCTACTGAGAAATTCATAAAAAAAACCCCATAACACTGCCTGGGAATCACACCCAAGACCTCAAGCTTATCAGTTGCACTTGTAACCACTATGCTATTGAGGCAGTTAGTCAGTATTTTTAAATGTTATTATGGGGGTACAAAAAGCATTGTTTAAGGATCCGTTTGCGAACTATTAAGCTCTAAAGTGATATTTTTTAGAGTGGATTGTTCTCCAGCCCCCAACCCTCCAGCTAAACGGTTGTTTTTGGATATGATAAAAAATATAAGGCATTAGTATATTTAAGAACATTGAAGAACATTGAAGAACTCCATAAGTTAACGAGCAATAGTCGACCAACATACACTGTGACAGGTAACTACGGAATACTGCACGTGGCCCGACACGCACTTGACTTTTTTTATAAATAATACACCTAATTTTCGTACGTCTATAGAAATTACTGTAACATAATTGATAGACAGTCTATACTACCAATTTAGCATATCTGGTTCTCATAAGTGTACCATATAAACTGCAATCAACAGTCGAATTAGCGTAAATATTATCAAATTAATTAAAGTTAGCGCAAAACAATTAGTATTCCGATGTCGAACAAGTTTAATGAACAATGTGGCTTTTGTATCAGTAAGGCTGCGTTTACAGCGGCAGTATTTCACGGTCTTTGTCATCATAATAGTATTTCGTTGCGCCCAGATGTTGAAGCACTTAGCGGCCTGCACCGGTTTTATTATGAATAGCAACGGAAGTACGGAACTAGTATTTTGCGGTTTCCCTGTGGAGGCAGACGCAAATTAATGCCCCAGCTTTCAGCTAGAAATTAATGTAATGCACCTAGGTTACGTAGCCAAATTGTTGGCATTCAGTAAATTTTGCAATGCTCAACTGGAAACTGGCAAATTTTATTTAATTAAATTTTTGATGCATCTGTTTACGGTATTTGTCGTAATTAAACTATGGTAATACAGTTGAAATCTGAGGCATTTTTAATATTTTACTTATTAGCCTCATTCAGTCATTCGATGTATTTAATGATGTCCTTGGCCTAGAATTAGTTCATAGGCTAACCCGGTAGCCTAGTAAAACCTTAGCCAATCAACATCAACCTACAACCGACTTTTTCGATATCCACCTTATTTCTACGGAGAGACATTTTAAATATTCTAAGTGGACTCTTATAGGGGTGAGTTAATAAGAGCCAATAAATTCATAATCACCAAACTTAGCAAACGACTAAGAACATACTTCAATAAGATGTAACTTCAAAGTTATGAGAGGCCTATGAAGTTACTTCTTAATCCTTTAGGATTAAATCATCTGAAAAAGTAGTGGTGGCCTATATTTATTACCTAGAGTTCTACACTCATGAAATATATTATTTAGAACACTAACAACATGTGCTACGTATTGTATAATCATATGTAGCTACACTTAAAGAGATTAAAACGCTTATCGTGTGAGCTTCTTGCTCGTTTTTCATTCTCTTATTTAAGGGCTTTTACTTTTCCTTGCGTTTATGTGATGTGCTCCACTAAGAGATTAAATTTAAGGCCTCCGCTCTACATAAAGCGCTATGTTTCTGAAACATAAAGGGAGTATGTACCTAAATAAATAATTTAAGCATTGAAATGCGATTTTAGCAGTGTCTGATGCTTTTTATGAGTTTATATAACATACATAATAATAAATGTCTATCTGCCTTTGATGTAAAAAACTAGTGGGTACTCGTAGTTATAACTAGTTTTATTTTAATTGTGTTATAATATTGGGTACCATAATCTTTCAAAACAATTTAGTAAGTACCTATTTGAATTTGTAATAAAAATGTAAAATAATAAAGTTCATAAATATAAAAATATGTAGTGGAAAAAAGGTTTGAGAAAAAATTTGTCTTTCCTAAAAAAGCTTGTGATATTTTTATTGTTTTTTGAACCAGAATCAGATTCTATCCAGATTTCACCCAGTATTATTTTTAATATGATACGATACGACACCTACAGCTACCAACAAGCTAACAACTGACAGCCTTGCCTTTTAATGTTATATAGAGCTGAACGAAATAAACTAAAGTTCCGTTATTGTTATGCTCCCAATACGCTATCACTCTGCTAAGGTATTCTAAAGAAGAATAAATTAAAGCATTAACTGTTAAATAATTAAAACATTCAAACTAAAATATACATACAATAAATGTAAAGTGGATACAGAACTTGTTGTGAGTAAATGTAAAACAATATTTTTCATAAGGGAACATACAAATACTAGAAGAAGCTATAGATTGTACCTACATACCTAAAGCATAGGTACTATCACGAATATCTCCTATAGAAAGACGTCAGGTAAAATTAGGACAACATTCGAAATACAAATCGAAACAGAACTGCCAATCTAACAACAAATGGAAACGCTGGAAGTCCAAAACTATAGCTTTTGTTAATGAACTTGTTAAAATATTTCGTCACCGAAAACGACGTGTCACCAACATAATGGTGGTATGCGCTTTGTGTACGGTGACCATAACGTTTAGACATTGTCTCGGATACGGGGACGCTAAACATTCGGACTGTATAATTAGTAGTTGTTAAAATTTAATAACTAAAGCCACACGTTGGTGTTCGTGCTGTTCAAATATACTTTGCAGATCTATAAAAACTTGTATAGAATATGATCTCCGTTTCTATGCTTGACAGATATCATGGTATACTTTTATATTCTTCGACTAATATAATCTAGCTTCTTAGTTTTAAAGGATAAAGCAACACGTTGATGTCCATGTTCAAATATATATTGCAGGTTTATAAAAACAAAAAACTTGCATAGAATATCGATTCAAGCTTAACAGAATTCATGATGGTAAAGGTACTTACTATGAATTAATAAGTTGGGTTAAAAATGAATGTAGTTTTTAATGTGTCTCTTCTATTAATCTTTTTATGAAAGTGCGCGAGTGACTTTGTGTTGAAGTTTTATTTGATAAAATATTCTGATATAAATTGTGCCATTTTGACCTGTTCATCATCGGTTCCGAAGATACACTACTAATCATTTGAAAACTTATTTAATCAAAACCATCATCGTGTCATCGTCACCAGGATGCTCGCCTGCATCATGGTTGCACTTTTTCACATACGCAAATACCTTGACCCAGAATAACTACTTCGGTACTTACGGTCTTAGTATGAAAAGCGGTTTGTTAGCGTAAAGTTGATTCTCAGGTCGAGGAGTGTTACAAATTTTTTCAATAGCAGCTCATTTGGAGTTTGAATGTGTACTGTGTGTTGAATGTAATGTGTAAATAAAGTACCTCAATCACATGGGGCCTAGAAATATCGGTAAATTAAAGTGTAGTTGTAGGTGTAGTAGGTAATTTAAAGGGTGAGCCCTTAGCAGATATAGGCATGTTGATATATTATGTTATGCCACACATCTATTATTATATACACCGTGTTGATATACCTAGGGGTTAATCAAACATCTATACTAGGTACTATGACTCCTGAATGCAACGATGTACAGCGGTCAATACCAACAACAAACATCCAATCGGTGTTTACTTACTTATGCAGCACCGAGAGATGAGGGGTTGTCTAATGTACTCACTATGTAGGTACTAGTAATACACGACTAAAGCAAATATTATTAATTGTAGGTATATAGTTATTCCGGGGAAATAATGTAATGTGTTTAGGGAAATAATTTAGTTTAACACAAATTACTATATCGGAGGGCTGTGTGAAATTTCTCATTGAGGAATTTCTAGGGAATCAATCCATATTTGGAATTCGAAACAGATCCTTAGTAATAATAACCATAGTTTTTAAAAGTTCTAATAATGTTTACATACCTATATAAGTTTAGTGTCTGTGTTGTGTATCTCGTAATGTGTGTCCAAATAAATAAATTTACTTTTCTTTTTCTTTCTTTCTTTGTAATATTATCGATGTTATTAAAAGGTGCCAATTTAAAGATGTTAACTCTCCGTGGCAGATATTCCTGAGTGGCAGTGCTCCCTATATGTATTATGAAAAAGACACTCATTGCAAATATGAATGAAAGAAACAGTTATGGTACTGATTCTTCTCTAAGCCTATATCCACTGTAGGCTTACTGAAGAATCTCTAAATTTAATAAAAACTGAAACCAACTATGTTTAAAAACTTATATTTGGTAGGAATTTAGCAGGCGCAAAACGAATACATGGGTAGCCGTAGCACCGCAGGATAGAGCTAGCTCAATAATATTCACACAATGGCTTATACCCTATGAATAAGGAAACCTATTATAGCTCAATGCTTACACCGGAGTACAGATTCAACGCTGTCATTTTATACCAAAGTGACATCAAATGGTCCTCTAGCGATGATATCTCAGCTGTTTTCATGTGCTGATGTGTCTCAGTTGTTTCTACAATGCCGTAAGAGAACCCGATATTTTACATTAATCTTAGAATAACATGCTAAAGGTTTTGTATTATCTTCATGTTGCCATTGTTGTGAAAAGGAAAACAACTATTGTTAAAATGAAAAAATATAACCCGTTTTACTGCGGAAAAATCTCCGAGATATTTTCTTGCTTCATTCCGAAATTAAAGGAAAACAGGATTTAGTACTTAATTTATTTCATTTTGATCTTTCACCGGATAAAATTTCAATACATAAAATAGGGCTTTTTACTGACAAACAGATATTTAATGCCTTCAGAAGTTTAGTAGTAAATAATTAACATGTTTTGAAGATACTGTTACATTCTCTTGAGACTTGACTAATAACGGTAGGTAATCAGTCTGATAAGTATGCTGATATTATAATAGCCAATTTTGATAAGAATTTAGAAATTCAACACGTGAAAATATTAGCATAGACAATAGATTCCTATGGAAAAAAAACCATGCTAACATTATATAAAAATAACTTTACCACAAGAACGAACGTGGAAACAAATGGAATATTGTGAAAGATATTTTAACTTAATATTAGAAAGCTCTAGTAGTAAAATGAACGAATCGGTCCCCAGCTCGACAAAACATCGTTATCCAAAACTTTCCAGTTATAGCCCATGTACCTTTGTATATTTAACATTAATGCAGTAATAAACATAATGCATAATTCAATGGGAGTAAATAAAAATCTCATCCTCAAAACAGGGTCGGATAAATGGTCCGCCTACATTTCATCCGGAGAATTTCACAGCAGCTAATACGTTGCGAAACGGTCGCAACTCGCTCCAGTATGGTAACAATTTTAATAAATAATTATGTTCGTCGGTGCCTCGCCGGATAAACAGATACGAGCTTTATTTGTTACTAATATATCCACTTAAGGGAGAGTCAATTTGCATATTTTACGTTTTTCATCCTTTGTTTTGTGCTTTGTTTGTATAACCTAGTCGATAAAAAAAATCACTAAGGTTTATATTCAAGCCAGCGTCGCTACTGAAATCGAACCCTATTATATCCTTTATGTGATGGTTACCCGGTTTCTTGGCTTTAACCATATCTAAGAAAATAGAATAAGTCATTAAGTATATTCAAATTCAAATTTCAAAATTTCTTTATTCAGACAACAATAATATATATGAAAATCGAAAAAACCAATGGGTGTCTTAACCTTCATTTTCATGAAATTATCTCCACATAAGGTATCAGACAATTCTGAATAAAATCATCACAATATTATAAAAATATTAGAATACTCAACGTCGTGTTGGCTATAATTAAATGAACAAGATTGAGTTACACAATTAAAAAGTCAGCACCTAATAACAGATTATTAAAAAATTGGAACGATTTTACAATGAGTAAGTTTCTCAATATCTGTCTCTAGCAAACTCAAAATAAAACAATTTCAAATGCATACCTATTTTGAAAGTGTTTTGACCTTGACCGTTGAGCAAGTTTACTTTTTTATTTATTTAGAAACTGTCGAACACATATTTGATAAATTTATCATTTAGATACCCACGTTATATATTCACCCAAATCATCCATGCTTTTCGGATGTGTGCAACTTTTTTTTATTTTTTCATTTATAAAAATAGTGAATCAAACTTTATTCATCATCTATGTCTCAACTACAGAAAGTCGATTCAAATAGAATTAAAACCTCTTTAGGGATTACTCATTTTATCAGTTCATTACTAACCTCTTTGAATCAGTAGAGCATGGAAAACACAAGCTTATTAAAGATATTGTATGTATTCCACTCCTAGAAAAAAAAAACTAAGGTCAACTTCACGTTTGAATGCGTTAACTAGTCACACAAAACAGGATGTCATGCATAACACAGATACTTCTCAAATTGGTAGCCATAACATTTTTGGGTACGTTGATATACCAAAAAGGTTACACGGACAATTGGGCACTCCTAATATGCTGAAGCTAATTGCAGTAAGATACCGTCCTTTTGCTAATTCGATATGTGTTACACGGGGCGCGCCTTCACACCCATATCCTTAGCACACAAGTACGTTTAAACTCCAACCTGAATTCAACTCCAACAACACGGATTTAGAGACGACTTTTGAATATGCAGCTTAAAATTTAGGCTGTTTCTATTATGGCGCGCCTTAATGGAAATTGTGAGCCGTGCCCGTGTCGTTACGCGCTGCAAATGTACATAATGTGTCGTCAAAAGGGTGAAATATACTTTAGTAGGCTGTGATTTCGTATGTAGCGAGCCGAGGCTTACCGGCTTTTAAAAGTTTCTCGAATGTGATCCCCGTTAGACGGGCGAGTACGACGTTCACGCCTGAATAAGGACACAGCTGTTTGTAAATTCAAATTATTTTAGACAAATTATATGTTCTATTAAGTTAATTCTCAGTCATATTAACACATGAGAATATCAGGCCGCTCTAGAAATAATGAATAAGTGGATACACAATTTGTACGAGTTCTCATTAACACAAAACCAACAAATTAATTCTCTTCTAACGTTATAAATATTGGGTGCGTATTTTCTAATTACTAGGTATATCAAGAACAATGGCCTTGTAGGCGGCGCACGTGTTTGATCTACGTGTGCCTTCTAGTAGGAAGCGAGGAGGCGAACGCCGGACCACAGGCCGTCACGGTTGTGGCAAATGTGACATATAGGGCTAGAGAAGGCAAGTGCGTAGAAGTCCGACATACCCTGCATAAAAAAAAAATACCCTTTTTATAGTACGGAAAATTCCTTCACTTGCCCGTCATGGCTATGGGATCCGTGAAATTCGCCACGAGCATGACCTCCTCAATCAGCAAGGCCTTCCCTCGCAAGTTAATTAATGGCACATATGTAGGAAACACACTGGTCGGACGGCGGAATCCCTAATTCAGCCGCCTGCAGTGGACTGCAGGCGGCTGACCACCTGGGAAGGTGTCAGGGTATGTTGGAACATACCCTGACACCTTCCCGGGTGGTAGATGATCCATAAGAATTCTCCGTACGATAAAAAAAATATACCAAGAAGAAGAATTTACCTTTTCTTTGTACCTGGTATTGTACGGCTCGATATACAAAGCATATATGCAGAAATAGGCGTTTATTGTAAGAATAATTATGTATTTAGTCTTATTACCTAAAATATCAACTTACTTCTGTAAGAAAACTAATTATAATCATTAATGTTGTAAGGGACTTTAACGATTAATAAATTCATTGAATTTATGATTTGACCTCCCTGCTTATCGGATATAAATCTTTGTTTATAGGCAATTAATACATCTGGTACACACGCTATTTGTGTAACATAATTCTAACAATACTTAGATATTAATTTATTCAAAAACAATACAAATACTTCTGTTGACAATATTTCCAAGATCATCAAATTGCTTTACCTAATCTGAGTAAATTTAATTGCTCCAATTTTAATCAAAAAATAAATTATAAATATTTATATATATATATATATATTATAATATTATAATATTAATCCTAAGTATGTACAGTCTATCGCTTAAATGGTGGATTTATACTTTAATTATCGCGCCCCTCTTCTTCTTACAACTTTTCGTTGTAATTTTTTCATTTGGAACCAAGGCTAGCCGGCACCGAGACAATTAAATTCCCAATTCCAGTAGCCAGCTCCTACACAATATTCCTATCTCGTGAGAAACAAAAAAGTGATACTCAAAATATGACGCTTTTATTAAATTCTTCTTACGTTTATTAACTGGGGGGAAAATGCTCCAAGTTGCTGCGAGAAAACTAGAGTAAAAAAAAAGTTTCGCGTTTCTGGACTGAGGAATTTTATTAATGTTGGCTACACTGTTCCTTGGCAAACATTATTTTAACACCCATTACGGCTCAGCTTCCGTCGAATAACTCTTGTTTTGTTAATCAACTTTAAGTAAACCGGGGAAAATGTGCAAAATTGATTTAATTAACAACTTCATCCTTGTATTAAGAATGAACATGTAAGCTCTCATGTTATTTAAATTTATAAATTCAGTAAATATTTCTGAAGCACTCATTATGCTAGAATATTATAGTATGTAGGGTATCCTACAGTAGGATTTTTGTTATCCGCAACTCTGCGGCAAAATAATTAGGTATTACATTCATATTATCCATCTACAGAACTATTTCATGAAAGAAAGCTATAAAAATAAATTTCTTCTATGTACTTAAGATATAGCTCTTTTAATACGTAAATACTGTACAACAAATACTCTTATAAAAACAGTGAATATAACTTATACTATAGGTAATGTCTGTTGCTAATTCCACTCGGTCGAGGCAACGCCCTGCTAGTAAAAGTTAGCCGCTGAGTCACAAAGTGCGAATAAAAACGTAATATTTCTATTTAAACTGCGCTTTTCCCTGCTTACTTAACCGTAACATAATTTCGCAAAGTAATGGTAGTAATACGAGTTGCAATAAGTTAAGTTCAGACGAGCAGCGGCGTATGGTACGACTTTTATAATTATGTGTTTAATAAAACGCATAGTTAACACCAGTCAGCGTTGCAAATGAGACACTATATTAATTGACGTCGGTTACGCGTGGGCAACACGTTTTTGATGGCTTTGAATATTTGCGTGGTATCCAAGCAAAAGGCTTTAGGACGTACATCCTAAAGCCTTTTGCTTGGATACCACGTCAATATAAGTGAAATAAGGATAGATCGAATAGAAAAAATTATGATTCTAATAAGAGCCAAGATTTTCCGCACTCTTTGACGACGTTGCATCCAAGTACAGTAATCATGGCAAGCTCGGTATCGTCGTGTTCAAAGTATTGGCGCGCTTTAAACACTTTTCATCTGAACGCACCTTTATCGCGCATGAATCTTGCAAAATAAGCAAGGTGCTTTAAGGCTAGAGTACCTATACACGGGGCATAAAACTCGCAATATTCTTAGCTAGTTTTCTTTTTCAGGTTGCTGTAAAAATACACGCCGCGTGCCACTACAAATTAAAATTCTGGTCTTCATAATAATATTGTTTTTGAATCCGCACTGATTCCAAAATGGAAGGAAAACAGACAGTTGTTTTACTATGATGGGTAAGTTGGGTATGATTCGATGTAGAGTAAATATACCTATTTCATAGTCTTATACAGTGTGTTATCCAATATATTTTTTTACTCTGAAAAATTTGGCATTTTCAGAGTCAATAAATATATTGGAAGGAAACTAGTAGGTACCTAACTATCCATTTAACAAAAAAAACACTTTTGTATGTTATTTATTCTTTCCCCTTTTTATAAGGAAGGTCTCAAAAACTCTGACTTACCGGTCATACGTAGTTATTCTTCTTGTAACATAACATACCATCACACCAGTATTCCCCGAAGGGTTTGGCACAAGTGTACCAATGTACACCCACAATTCACTAGTATGGGGCACAAATCTAAATTCCGAGCTGCTCCTGAGCATTTACATAGAAAAACCCAATAACACTATGCTTGACCTGAGAACCCAGGATCTCTAGCGTAGCAGTCGCGCTTAGGACCACTAGACTAACGAGCCTGTTAACCAATAATTTTGGAATATTGTGAGTTATTTATTCTTTCTTCTTTTATATATAACAAAGGTATTAACAATCTAACAGTGCCTTACAGGTTGAGCGTAGTTATTTTTCTTTTTCAACCGATGAAAAACAAAAAACGGAGGAGGTTCTCTAGTCGACGTGTATATTTATTTTTTTATGTATGACCACGCATAACTTTTTACAGTGTAGTTGGATTTTGATAATTCTTTTTTTATTGGAAAGGGTATAGCCCGAAGTTGGTCCCATATAAATTTAGAAAAAACATTCCACCCTAAGGGTAGGAAAACAGGAGATGATTGATTGTTCACTTACTGATTGTAAGGTACGACCAGTATAACTTTATAAAGAGTAGTTCGATTTTGATAATTCTTTTTTTATTGGAAAGAGGATACCTCGAACTTAGTCCCATATAAATTTGGTAAACAAACCTACCTTAAGAGTGGGAAAATAGGGGTGATTTATTGTTCACTCACAGATTTTAATGCTGAGTTGTGTATTACAATTAAATCAATAGTAATCATAAATAGTTATTAAGGTTAAATAAGAAACGTTTCTAATTTTTTGCTTTTCAGTTTTTCGGCGGTTTAATTTTTTTGTTAAAAAGTTTTATTGATAATAATATTAATTGATGAATGTATCTTATCATTCAAAATTTTAATGAAAAACTCTACGCCAGTTATTACTTATGTACACTTTCGTTCGTTCATTGCCATCATAAAAAAAAATCTACTACGTTTGAAACCCAGTTTAGTATAACATTTTCATGAAACGTAAACTTATAATTAAATTCTAAGGAAACTTATAAAAATAATTTCATAGATTCAAGAAAAAGTAGGTAAACCGCAATACAATGGAAGGGAGAAAAATATTTTTACGTTCGCTCTCTACCGTTCACTGTAGAGTTTTCTCGACTTCAAACTTGTTAGTTCGCAACAACCTATTAATATCTGAGCTTAAGAAAAAAGCCTCTTGTTGAAGTTATTAACGCAACTGTGAGTGGCCGGGCCCGCTCGGCCTTTCCTCCGGGTTTTAACGAGTCTAAATTTCCAGCCAAACTTACGAAACATTTGGCGTATATACAGATTTATATTTATGTGCTATTATAGATTAATCATTTAATCTATGCAAAAGAACTTTGTTTAGAATTGATACATTTATCGGTTTGATATTTTTAGCGTTTCTCGCGTTGACGCATGAGGGTTAAATATTAACATAAAATATTTGTAATTGTAACAATTGTGTTATGTTTCAAATAAGTATGTTATTGATTACTAGCTATTGCCCGCCGTTTTACTCTCATCCCAAAGGGTATTTTGAAAAAAAGTAGCGAGGTCTAATCTATCTCTTTACGAAATTTCATCAAAATCGATTCAGCGGTTTAAGAACACTTTCGATCAAGAAATCGAATTCATAGTCAGTTCATCCGTTTGAGAGCTACGACGCCAGACAGACACACAGATACCAATGTTACGTTTGCGTCGGAAATAATAAATTAACACGAATAATTATTATATTCCATAGGTAACTGTAGCTACTGCTATTTAGCCAAACAATATTGTGTTAATCCAGACATCATCAAAATAACTTTTACTGAGAATCAAATTAATTAATATGGTTTCTTTATGAATAATGGGTTTACCCGATTGCTATAAAACTTTCCCGAAAGAGTTTCTACTTAGTACCTACTTTGATTTTCGTAAGATCCAAAATATCGACTTCTTGGCCTTACCGTCTGTCAGTGTTTAAGTAGAATTAAATAATTATGAACGATTCTTAGAATTAATACTCTCACTATAAGGCACATTATCTGAGAGTGAAATAACATAATTGAATGTACTTATTATTCCTTGGAATCAAAATAAAACAAGAATTCTTTAATTCTACAGTCATTGAAACTTTATACCATATAATAAAAATATCTTACGATATCGGTATTGCCCAAAAATTGAGTTGTGGAGATCTGATAGTAGGCGCTTCGTGTAAAATATTATATTTAGATGCATCTGGTTAGACTAGAAGCCGACCCCACATCGTTGGAAAAGGCTAGAAGAAGAAGGCCCACAATGATACTATAATTACTGTCATTAAAAATCTGCCATTTAGGCTGTTGATCGTGACAGCACACCTCTGTCAAAAACTCGTGGCGATTAATCGGATTTTTTCCCATATCTGCATAGAACCAACCTAGAGTTGAGTTCTGTTCTTAGTGTCAGTAATACATTTGCAACTGCATCAGTGTATTATATTCCTCCCCAGACCGTCTTTTACACCAGTATACTAGTTTAAATGCAACCTTCGCGGCTTGTTTACCAGGGTTATTCGACGTTCATCAACGCGTTACATAATGTTTGCCTTTCTTTCAGATTCGTATATTTGATTATATTATTATCTTCATATCGGAGAATTGAGCCTTGCTCTTTGTCTTGAAAAATCAATTATCGGAGACCAGAATACCTATCCGATTTTTTATATCTAACTAGCTGTGACCCAGAAAATCTTTGCAATGCCTTTTCTTTTCTCCCTTTTTTTTACAACAACTCACTAACTTCATCGTAAAGGGATGAATGGTATAGGAACATACGGGACAGACAAAGTAACATTCATATAAATACTAGCTGACCCCGCAAACGTTGTTTTGCCATAAAAAAAAAATTAAGGGGTATGAAAAATAGATGTTGGCCTATTCTCAGACCTCCCCGATAAGCACAAAAAATTTCATCAAAATCGGTCAAGCCGTTTCGGAGGAGTATGGCTACGAAAACTGTGACACGAGAATTTTATATATTAGATATTATTATAAATTTCGAGAGAAGAGAAGTGTGATCACATTCGTGAATGATTCCATGTCCCAACCTAACTCTATATAAAGAACATTTAGACGTAGTCAACCACACTAAGTTGGAAACAGAAACCTGGTAATGTTCCAAAAAGCCTATTAAGCTGGGCCGGTATTCCGGTGCGATATGATAAATGTCAAAAAAACGAGCCGCATTGCGGGGTTAAAGGCAACAATTTGCCAACACAACTACGTTACAAGATATTAATGACTCCACGAATTACATTAAAATTACATTTCACCTTCTGTTATATTCCGTTTTCATAGTATGATAAGTACGTATTGGTGTTTTAAATAAGGCCCTTATTTAAAAACACTTTTTTTAATAATGTTTTATCTGTCTCTGTGTCTCGGCCTTGCTGTCAAATTAACTTATTAATTCTTTCCTTCTTTCTTTCTAATGACAATTTATAATGTGTCTGTGTCATTTAGATGCCAGACGGCACTAATAATACCCACTCGTAACATTCAGTTTGCATTAGCATTTAAGAATAAAAATAATTTAATAATAATGAACAATTGGGCACCCCTCCCAATCTTGGTACAGTTTTATCATTGTTATGGTGGAAAGGAATCACTAAAGATTGCAAGCTTATGATGTTTCATCTTTGTCTTTGGTAGACCAAACTCTTCCCACAAACATCATTGACGAATGGCAGAAAATATGACTGGCAAAATTTACTGCACGTTGCGCGTAGTGGTTAAGGTTGTGCTGGGTGTTCTGGAATTGATTCCCACTCGAGACAAATCTTTGTGCGATCCCCTGTTATTTGTTTGAGTCTAAGCGTACTTTGTGTCCGGTAATTATATGTTTGTAAAGACCCCCCTACTGCGGGAGCTAGGTACCTATCTCTTTTTTTAATTAATAGAAAAAAAAAACTAAACTATTGTCATTTTCAGTAAAATAAATGTGACAATATATAACGAGGATATCGTAACAAAGAAAACAATCAAGTCTAGAGTAATTTGAATAAATTAAACACAAGTATTTAATATTACACGTATGGATAAGTTCGCCAGAATTATTCACGACGTAGTACAAGAATATAAAAAAACAATACCCTACAGCTTAAAATTCAACTGAGCAGTAAAGTAATATATTAGTATTATTTATTATATTCGCTACTCGGTCACTAACGAGTAAGTCTACCTAATCATTAATCTTTAGTTTGTATCCTGTTTCCTGTGTACTGTTGAGGTAAAAGGTGTTATAATACGATTACGTTGTATATATATGAGTATTGGGTTTTAGTGAGTTTCCTAATAAGATTAGTCTGACTTATACATATACGTATTATACATATATATAAGTATTCGTGGCCCGGTCGGACCTTCCATATAAAGTAATCGTATCTCCAAGCGATACCATGAGGTTACGAGAGAAGAATGAACAAGATAAAACCATTATTATTCCTTACATAATTTTATTAATTGAGATAATGATGCCGTGAATGAAACCGTATAAGGAGCCATTTTTGTATTACTTTTGTAAGTATATGAAAGGTAATTTCTAATTGATTTAATACTGTTCAAATTCCAAATGTTTTTTTACTTTTAATCATAAGCTCTATACAATAAAAAAAATAACAAACTCTATTTTATGTAACCAAATGAGAATCGCTTTGATAAAAAAATGTAATCATGCTAATGTCATATTGGGAGAACGCGCGCATTCTTTTTCCATTTCAAAGTATGTTTATCTATGAGGGGTTGTTATAGTAACGGTTTACTATTGATCCAAAACCTACATAATCGGATAGCTATATCGTTTTAATGTCCAGATAGTCAAAGATAAGAGCAACGGAAAACTCATATATATATAATACATATCAGACAATAGATAAATTGGGAAATGGTATCAATTGGATCAATTGTAATAAATGGATACATATTATAATAGTAGAATTAATAAATACATATGTATGTATATATTATGTATCGTCGTAGTGTACACTTTGAGGTCCTGTAAAATGGCAACGCTCTGTAAAACTTCGGCTACAATTCAGAAATTGAATAGAACCTCATTTACTGTAAACTTTGGGATTTCTTTGAAGGATAATGTCAATAACAAGATTATCAGGAAAGGAACCGATCGAAGATCAACGAAATATCTCTGAATGTTGTCAGCACAAATTAAATGGAAACCTAAAAAAGATAAAGCCTGTATATATAGACTATGCATTTCCAGTACTCTGCGTTGCCCGTAGTTACCTATAGATCTAAACGTTTTAAAATGGAATATAATAAACCGCGCATCAAAAATACTGACTGAACGACAAAATTACTGATTGAGCAGCAAAATACAGATATCGGTTAGGTTAGGTTAGAACTGTGACCACACAACGCACGAGCCGAGCGAGCCGGCGGTGCCGTGGAAGCGGCCGGCGAGTGCCAGATCCAAATCTGAATAATACCGAATCTGAAGACAAAGATAAGCTTTAAATATCTAACAGTATAGTATAATTGATTTATTTGATGAGCAAATTTAGTGTGCAATTCAGTATTTTTGGTGCTAATTTCGAATATTTTGATCGAAAAAAGGGGATTTACAGTTAAAGTATTAAATACCACCCTTTTAAAATTACCCAATTTGGATAGACAAACAATATATTAAGAGGTAGGGCATAGTGAAAGTTATTCCACTCAAATTGGAACTGCCTGATTGGGGAAGTACCTCCGTCTTGCAGAAAATCGAAGTGATAACACAGCTTTGAGCTGTATTATATTCCCAACGGTGAGCAAGGTTGGCAGTGCTTCGCGAGGAAACGTTGCGTTGCTGTGGGGGACTTATACTGCCAACCAAACTATTCCTCTCTCGTTTTACGGGTTCGGCAACATGCAAGTGATACCCCTGGTGTTGCAAGAGTCTAAAGGCTACGGTAACCGCTTACCGTCAGTCGGGCCGTATGTTTGTTTGCCATCTTAGTGGTATAAAAATGTATATAGAAATATTAAGTGAGGGGAAAATTTCTGGAATTTGGAGTGGACGTGGTAATAGATTACCTATTATCAAAAGCCTGTGAAAAGAGTTAGTATCCAAACTCTACGCATCTATAAACAGAACCCAGACACCATTATATTAACGCATCTATTACATTAACGTAAAAGGCAAACTGTTAATAGGTATCATATTTGAAAAACCTTTTCTGGGCGGAGAAACTACACCAATAACTAGTTAACTGAAAATAAAGATTACGATAGAGCATGCATGTAGCGACAGGTTGCCGACCCGCCTAAGTACATTACCTAAGTCTAACGAGTTAATTAAGCTGGGTAGTAAGTGTTGACACAACTTGTTCGCTAGATAACCGTCTGGTTTATAAATGTAATGTATCACTACACTGTCTACTACTGTAGGTATTATTATTCGTGTAGACGTCTAATAACGTTGCAAATGACCTTTTATTTTATCTATATTTAATCCAGCTTTTTCCCTCAGCTAAGCTCACGTTTAATTATAAATCAAAAGTGATTATCTCTTCTTTCTATGGATATACATACAACAGAGAGGTCAAGCTCTATCTCAGGTTCTAACAAACTAATTAAGATAAAATAAGGTCAAAAGTTAACACTAAATTAAAAACTATTCAGGAGTTTCGCGCCAACTTCTAACAAACAGACACACAGACAAAAATCACATTTTATTATCAATGCATAGACACATGTCCTTTACGATTTTATAATAGTATAGATTAGAAGAAGTTACTGAATGACTGACATATCAATATTGACACATAGTCCTCAAATTTGGCCCTATCATCACAATTTATGGATTCAGGTAACTTATGCTAATTTATTATATCCGTCATTTTCGAATGCGATACCACCAAAAAGAAGGTTTTTTCAAAAACATTATAATTATAGAAAACAAGAAAGATATTGTACAATTAAAAACAAGCCATAGTTTATAGAACCGTAGAAATTTTATAGAGGCAGTGGTACTTAATATGATATAGGTATAGCAAGTATAAGAAGGGTTTACAATTGCCTTCATCCCAATAAATAATGAGTACACTCATTTTAATAATTGTAGCCGGAATCTGTTCTGATGTGATGATGGAATGTAGTTTTAGATAGATGTGTACGGTCATAGCTTAAAACTTGGGAGTATAAGGGAAGGTACTCATAATTTATTGACCCTTTGAATAACCAGCAAGTTAATGCAGACTAACTTAGCAAACCTAACCCACCAAGGCCTCTGAAAAATACATTATAGTAAGTGCTTAAAGGCTGGCTCAGTGACCTCTGTTTAGTCGATAAGGGTGATTTCAAAACCAAAACCTACTTCACAGTAGCACATGGCAATAAGCAGAGGAAATAGATTTTTACCCGTATTTCACAAAATAACAGATTTATCTGATACCAGAAACAATTTACTTGTTGCTCAACCTCTCAGCTTAATTTCGGAGAATGCGAGATCCGGCGGATCACTACATAATGAGCTACATTTTACGGTCAAACCCTTTGACTGCGGTGACAAAACTAGCGGTGCCACATTCACGAGGCCGCGGTGGCACCGTAAAACGGTCAATTAGGTAAAATTAAAAGCGGCGCATTTGCAAATTGGTGTGTTTAAACCACGGCATTGGACAACAATGGCCACCGTACATAATGGAAACTAAAGCGAAATTATCCTTTTGTATATGAAAAGTCCTTTGAAAAGCCACCATTTTTATGTAGAACGCGACGCAACTGCGATTGCGTTGTAGATACAGCCCATTGAGGGAAACAATGTCTTTGTTATTGTAGTATTTTTCAATATTTTTGTTCGCTGCGGTATAATAATCTTTGAGGATGCTTTGCGGCAAATTAAATTGGTTTTTTAACAAAAAGGCCTTTGCGTAGGTTGTGTTCCTGTGTATGTTAAATGATCATTATGTAATAAATTGTCCTATTACTCAACAAGTAAATTTTAACATATTACTTGCACATAATAGAGCGTAAATCAACCCCGAACATTAAACAATACATGGTTGTTACTCTCAATGCTACAATTTACTACGGACATTAATCAATTTATTACCGCTAATTTACCACAAGTTTATTGACACACTTTGCTGTAGATAATTACGCTTAGTTTCTCATGATTTATCTTCAAAGTACAATTAATTTATTTAAAAACAGTAAATATGCAATTACAATAATGCAATATTGATTGTAAAAAATTACCATATCTCATATAATATTAATTAATTCGCGAGAAATGAGAAACTCATTTAATTATCCCTTTGATCTATAGCACATGAGACACTCATTCGCTGTGGAAAATATATATGGCAGCCCTCTACACTGGTGGACAAAATCACCCTACTGCGAATAAAAATATTAAATTTTTAGTTATACTTTTAAACTTACACAGAATAAGTATAAAATGCATCAAATCAATATTACTGAAAAGGCTTGGTTATCATTCCAGATAGACAACATAATTACGTAATATAATAATATATATCTACCTACATAAATTCTTTGGGATTATCGTTTATATAGCAATACATTGTTACCACGTTGATTTTAAGCGTGACAATAATTAAATCAATAAATATTATTAAATCATAACCTCCCGCAATGTTTTTCAATACGTTTTGTAAGGATCCAATCTATTAATCCATGAAATAGAATAGCATTGCTTGTTTAGCTGTACCCTACACGGAATCAAGTCATTACTGAGTCTATCGATCTGCTACAAATACGACCAACATCACTCGGCCAAGAAATACAACAAGACTTTTTAAAACGTAACCTCAAACTAGGATTTTCTTTGCTAAGCCGGTAAGCCGTGGATTTTTGGGGCATTACCTTTTATTGGCCCAGAGTGTACGATGTGCAAGCACCTGAAGCTTGAAGTATTCATAAAGCTGAGGACATAGAGAACTAGACTAGACTTCGTCCTGTAGTGATGGGGTAACGTCCAAAGATGTCGATAACTGATTAACGGCTACTGGTTGATAACCAGTTATTTTGTAACATCACTGCTAAATAATTATATAAATAATTCGTCTATCGTAAACATACAAATGTAATTTGTTACCAAAAAAAGCCGATAAAATAAAATGGGTGACCTATGAGAATCTACAGGAAAAAGAAAACATGTTTATATATATTTTATGACTCACGCTTGACAATAAACCAATTGTATGTATACCATGTCTGAAAATTAGCGTAAATACTTCCTACTGCATCCTTATTAATTTGTGGTTTTCCTAAAGAATCCTTGTTTTTCTTCACTTTTTGTTCAGTATTTTCTTAGTACATAATTATGTCAATAATCAACAGTAATATAGGAATGTTCAATCGCGAGAGCCGTAGGTATGATATGAACTGAAATAAAATGAAATGAATGAATGTATAATACAATTTTTATGGCTATCAAAATAAGTAATAACTACTAAATTATTTGAAATAAATAGACTTGCTCACAATTACTCTAGAAAATACTTAGAATTTTCTAGAGGAATTGTGAGCAAATCTATTTACAGTATAAAATTTTACTGCAAACACGTAAAAAACTAAAAACTGAAAAGTGGTGTTAATCAATAACGGTACCGTTGCCCATCCCTATAACACTGACAGTGTTACGACTCGTCACTAGAGGTCGGCGGGTCAGCTGAAACCTGTGGGGGTGTGGGAAAGGGGTTCGGGCGTTGTCATGGCAACCGCGCCCCACAACACGCCGCGGCGGCGCCGACCGCGCTCAACACACAAACGTACCTTATTATGTATGTTTTATGTGTTTGTTGGTTGTAACGTGGATTGCAACGCCAACATACACATACCCACATCTATGCAAACACCTACGTAGGTACGTAAACATACGTGCGGGAAATAGAACGCGTTTTAATATTTAAAAGCGTATAAGGACAGCCGTTTTGTGAGTCGATGTTACTAAATTATAGGGTTCTAACTACGCTATAGAAATGAAAAATTAATTACAGTTAAATGTATAACATCGAATTAATTTGCAGACTAACCTAGACCAATAGCATATGCTGTTTAAATTAAATTAGACTAGAAAAGCCTGAAAGCTTTTTTGATTTTCTATTTTGTTTAAAAGTTTATAAGTACTATTCGTGTAGAACGCCTTTTTCTGCCTCTTTGCCTATATTAACTGTATGGTACTAGCAAAATCTTATCTCTAGTATGCGAATACCGATTAATTTGTTATTGGGACCGGCCGTAACGCACAAAAGTTTCATTTAAAGAACCACGTCCATGTGTAAATATATCCATAAACCATCAAACTCACCTAGTATAATCATCATAGGTACTCGTTTCTTTCCAAAAACAACAAAGAACCGTTCATTACAATAATTGTTGCAATTACATACTTACTTTAGTTGTAGACACAATTACGGATCCTTTCGACCGCTCTAACTCCTCAGAAGCACACATTCGGTAAAATTACAGAAGCATTATGTTAGTAATTGACGCCATAAAAGATAGTTTACTCTGGATATTCAGCGTTGGTGCCACAGAGTAACTGCCTTCTTCGCACACTGTCCAGGAAAGCGGACAACTAATACCGAAATCTATATACTGTGGCGTTTATATTTTGGTAATAATTAATAAGATTACATATTGTGGTGTGTGCTTGTATGCGTACTTATAATAGCCTTATTATCTGTCTTATAGTACCTACAAAAAGATAACTGACAAACAATTACCATGCTCAAGCTTTTCTTCATCTACCTATTAATGGTTGCAAAGTTAAGACGAACGGACAGGAGACGGTTTTTAACAATGAAAACCGTTTATCGAAAATTAAACACTCAATAAATACCAATACAATATTTATGAAGAATCAAAGAAATTCTTTATGAAGGAACCCAATATTAAAACTATAATTTAGGTAAGTATGAATTAATAAAATGTTGCGATTAGAATGCAACATCAAGTTATTTTAAGCATTATTCGTATGTGGTTATACGAAATCAACACGTTGATATTTAGTGCTGAGAATTCTACGAAACGTTGGTTCTTATTGTGAATGTAGGTTCGGATTAATGGGAAATCAAAATAATCGATATTACTTAGTATGAACGCGTTACATCACTATTTTTACATTTTTCTTTAGATTTAGTGCAGGGTACGAAATGATAGATAGGTTTGATGTGCAATTACGTGATCTGCTGTGCGACGTATTCAGATTCGATGAACATAAAGTCATGAATGTTTGAAAGCATGTTTGTTTTTTCAATAAAATTTACTTGCAACGGCAGGTTATTGTTTCAACTTTACCGTACTGAGCTGATAAAATCCCTCGCATTATTTTCTATGTTAGGAATAGGGAATGGGTAATATGAAAGCTTAATTTTGTGTGTTAATTACAAGAAATTTACAGGCAACTTGGCGTGAATTTACAATTATCAAAATTTATATATATTGGAAATTTAAGTACTACCTACATAAATTAGAATTGTGACGAATTTATGCATACTTGTTTTCGAACGAAAAAATTTACGAATTTACTTTGTGACGAATGTACAACAACCCATTTATATGTATATTGGTAAAAAGGACAATAATAAACCTCTAAATTAAAACCATTTTAAAAAGAAGACGTTTATAGACCGTGCCTTTTAAAAATTAATGGTAAGTAACGAGTAAGTTGTTTTAAAATAACTTAACTTTCATGCAGAATTTAAGCAAACAATTAACAATTCCTCATGTGAGGAACCTAAATGACAATTGAAAAGAAATTGATATTATTCACACAATTAATCAGTGCAACTGCTATATTTTACAGCAATTTCAAACGAGTAGCAAAAAATCTCTCAAAAATCCGCAATAAATTTTATGCCATTACGTCATCAATGTACTTAAACGTTACTGCATGCAAAGAGTCAATCTGCAATCCGTTATCGCCAAAATGTTCACACTTTTTCAGTAATAAACAAAGTGAGCACATTTCACACATTCAGGAAAAAATATAGGCAGATATTTGGAATGTGTTTGCTTCTATTCGGCTCGTACCCCTCGTACCATATAACTTCTGACTGTGCATGTTCGATTTTCAAACGCTATTTTAACGTATGTCAACGTACGACAGACGGTATGGAGCTGCGTGCAACACGCCAAATCTCAAAATCTGTCATACCGTTCGTGCACGCAACAAAAATAATAACCAATTTTATTTAGGAAAATACCATTTACTCAACGTAATTTACTGACCATTTATTTATCACGTGACTTATATCGGATAGAGCCTGTTTTAATAAAATACTTAGTATACAGTTATTTTTAATAGAAACCGTTTTCTAGGATAAAATAGCACAATTATTTTCATTATTTTCACAATTATATTAAAAGTATCACTGCGACTGTAGTCTATTGTGATCGCCACTGGTTGAGTTGCTTAGGGGTGAGCTCCTTTCCCTAGATGAGCATTGCACTTGTGTATTAGCGATTTGCATTTCCCCACAAGGTGAAGTTGTGTTTCAACAGACTCCTCAAAACGTAGGTTTGCGTTTCCCTCAGCCTTTAGCTTTTTTTTGCGGCTATTACTATAGCCGCAAAATAATAATAAAAGTATCACTGCGACTGTAGTCTATTGTGATCGCCACTGGTAGAGTTGCTTAGGGGTGAGCTCCTTTCCCTAGACGAGCATTGCACTTGTGTATTAGCGATTTGCATTTCCCCACAAGGTGAAGTTGTGTTTCAACAGACTCCTCACAACGTAGGTTTGCGTTTCCCTCAGCCTTTAGCTTGAACATGGTGCCTGTTTAAGCAACAATGTCCTGTTAATATGGTTTTATATTTCTTTAATGGATGAAATCCTTAAATTTATATCAGATAGGAGGGTGATAATTTTTTATTAAAACCGGGTCTACAATATCTTTTAAGAAAAGAAATAGGAACTATGACAAAAGTCATAAAAATCAAGCACAATTTTAATTTTAATAAATTTTCCCGTACAAATATACAGTTAAAAATAATATTTTATTTAGCATCAAGTTTTTCGTGGCCACCTGAAGTTTTATATTTTAAAAGAAGTCAAAACTGTGGACAGACCTTCTGACATTCAAACTTGAACATAAAGCTTATTGCAGCGTCTTCCTTGAGCTTCGTACCACCAGCTTGGTTTTACATATATGTACAAAGCTATGTGTTCCGATCATAAGTAATTATAGCCACCTGGAACTAAAATCGCCAAATAAACATTTGAAAGAGAAGCTAGCGTATATCACCCGAAGCTAAACATGTCATGCGGGTCACGAAATAATTTTTTCGTCGCCCATCTCCTGCTGGAACAAAAGCTCTGAATGAGATGACAAAATTATGTCGCAGACTACATGTTAGCCTTCTTGATTAGGGCTACTTGTACTTCCATATATCAATAAAACCTACTTATCTGGCTAATTAATCAATCCATATTCACATGATGCACAGTGAAATCGCGAATTGATTTATAATTCGCCCTCAATTCAATAATGGTACAATCAGTTGGTACATAGTGTCACCGGAAATTGGCCCACGGGTCGGCGCGCGCGCTGCGCAGGAAATGAAATCGCGTCCGACATGCCCGCTGATCTATTGTGCGATGCGCGCGCGCTTGTTATTGTTCATACGTTTTCGAGCATTTTATTATAACTGTATCTTTTTAAATAAATTTTGCATATTTTTTATTCCGTTGAGGTTAAAATTCTATAATAATCACTTTACTTATTGTTAGCTACACTCCTGATTACGCATCTACCTACTATTTAGGTATTTCATTCCTTTTATGTTGTTATAAATTAAACTTGAAATGACCTGAATGACGAATGTAATCAAATTATAATTTTAACTTTTTTGAGGTTGATGATGATGATTAAGGTATACCTAAGGTATACCATCATCATCATCAACTCATATACTGCTGGATACACTACTGGGCATGGGTCTCCTCTCACAGAATGAGAGGGATTAGGCTATAGTCAACTACGCTGGTCTAGTGCGGGTTGGCAGACTTCACACGCCGTCGAGAAATCTCTAGGCATACAGGTTTCTTCACGATGTTTTCGTTCTCCGTTTAAGCGAGTGATAATTAATTATTAATACGCACATGATTTCGTAAAGTCAGAGGTGCGTAGGTAGCCTTGGATTCGAACTCGAGACCTTGGACTTGGTAGTCCAATGGTCATACCACTAGGCTATCATTAATAGAAACAAATACCTAATTGAAGAGCCGTGAAAAACGCCAAACTGTAGATATCGAAAAATTTTAGAACTACTTTGATTCATTTTCACCTGCTCCTCTCATCTATCATCAAACAAAAAGGCCTAATGAATTAAAACTCTAAGCCAGACAGTAGAAAACGAAATGGTTTGTGAAATGATTGCTTTACAAATAAATAGAATTGTCGGCACGTCACGGCACTCTGCGCCCGCGCCGGATTCGAAATCGCAACCGGACAATTAGGGCGCTCTTTGATGCGTTACGGACCGCCGACCGCGCCTTCGGTCTTGTACAATTTGAAGCGCTTACTTAATCGTTTCATCGCGTCATTGCTCCAGTGGTTGAAAGTATTGTTAAACGTTACATCGGGCTCAATTTCATTCACATAGTGGGCAAAAACACATACCTAATGTTATAATACCGAAATGACAATACCGAAAGTCATCGAAAGTTATCTCATTTTATTGATGAATGGTCAACACTACTTTTATCAGGCTTTTGGTTATCTATAGGGAGAGCTTTCATGCACCAAATAAGCATCACATAACTTGACTTTAACCTTTCGACCGCCACGGACGTGTATAGACGTCAAAAACTTGCTCACGACGCCAACAACGGCACGGCAAGTCTAAAATACCACTTTTTTTTAGTTCAAAATAAATACAACATTTTTTTGTTTTATTGTACCTATTATTATATACTAGAATTTGTCGCTTGGCGTAGAGAGCACGGATTTTCGTTATTGACGTGGCGGTCAAAAGGTAAACCTTTAACGCATCGCAATGCCGCGACGTAACGCAAACCACTCCCTAAGAAGGACCATCAAGCCTAGCATACTTTATATACGTACCCACTGACATGCACACGTCGTTTGTATCCAAACATCTTGGTCGACGATATGCGAAACAGTACCTATATGTATTAAATCATTCAACTCACGTAGCTTTTACAACTAGTGCAGAAATATATACTCTGTATTTCTTTGTTCTCTGATCGAATATAATTCCCTTGTGGGTTGAGCACAGATCAGAATCGAATCGACTCTGGAAAACTTACATGTTATTATATAACCGACTGTTGTTATCAAAGTCTTTATTTCACATTTAGGCTTAGTTATCATACTGGTTGTTAAAAACACTGTCATTTAAAATGGAAACCTGACGATTTCGTGAAGTTTCATTCGTGACCATGAAAGAACTACCATGCAAATTAGCAATCGTACAAGGATTTTATGAATATTATGTTGGACTAAAGAATATTGAAACTAACGTAAAATCTGTCAAAATGGGACTAAATATTGATATCCATCTCATAAGAAGCAGACGAATAATGGTTGTAGAATAACATATCTTCGAAAAGCTTCTACAAAAGCTGTTACCTCTTTATGATAATATCTTTATAACTTCGGAATCATAAAGAACAAGGCATACAACTATTAGAATATGTATAAGCTAATCTCATTCGGTATGTGTAATAGTATTAATTGGGTTACGTACACAATAGGTACACAGAACTCGGTCTCTTCTTTGGAAGCCTAAATATAGGAAAGCACGAACGTCAATATCCATAATTGCTTGGCTGTATACTAAAATGTGGAAAAATGTAGGCAGCCGCTATAGAGGTTAGGTACCGTCAGCATGCGAGGGAACGCAAGCGCTTGGAAACACGCGAACCGCGCCCCGTGTTCCATCCAGTCAACATTTTATAGGGGAAATAGCTAATGTTTTCTGCTATTGACATAACGTTCGTGTTTGCTCGTAAAAGTATCCGCAGTGCGAGTGAAGCGGCGTCACATCGTTATCAATTTAAACACAAGTGGAAGGAAATTGTACCCAAGGAATACCTAATTCATCCTCCACTCCGTCACAGAATAACAATGTAGCTCATCATGTCATCTTTTAAATTTATTTATCGCTTAATACTATATTAATAAGTTTATTTTACGCATACTATGCACATATGATAAAAAGTTTTCACGTACATTAATTATACATTTGTAAAGACTTTACTGCAATATTAAAGAGTTATGGTTAGTATTTATTCAAATGGAGGTTAATGTCAACTATAAGGTTTCAAGGCTTGCCTTGGAACTCGATAGCTGATACTAAAGATACTTAAGTACATTGATTCATTGGAGATTTGATATTGTATAATCATATTCTTTCAACCTTAATTCAAAGCTGTACGAAATATTTATTCCTCAAAGCCGCTACAAAGCCAAAAAATCATAAATTCTACTGTAAACTTTAGACTTTTGGGTAAATAGGTTGACAAATCTTAGGAATAACTGCAAAACTGCTATGAATGTTTGAAGTCAACCTACAAATACCACTGGCAAAGTATTTTTATTCGAGAACATTCCTCCAATCAAATAAAAGTTGAAACACGTCATGCCTCCCATTCCACACGCGAGGGACTTAAAGAGTTCTAATTAGATTATGAGTACGTACACATATATACCAGGTCTGGCTTTGATTGGTTCGCACTCCATAAATACTTAGTTTTTTAGGAATTGTAGCATTATTGACATGACCAAATGAAACGAAAAATTACCAGCACTTAAAATTTTTGAAATAGTAAAAAAAGAAAGAGCTCGGTGCTAAGAAATAACTACGCAAATCATTCGATCTGCAAGGTTTTACTGTACTTGCCGCGGTGAGTCTATGGAAGGCTGACCATTTTTAGCCCATCACGACCCCTCCATGCGTCTGAAAGCACTTCAATATCTAACTTCAGCTATCGATCCAGGTTTTTATCGTTTGTTGGCTGTTTTCAAACTAGTATTATTAGATACTGCTCTCTCGTAGTCGTCTCATGGTTTCAAAAATTTCCATGGTGACAGAAAACAGAGGAGACAGTGAAGTCAAATTCAGAGTATTCTTTATTGTGACACAGTAGTTACAGGGTTTTATTAGAAAAGCATAGCTTGGTGATATTTAGTGGGATTGGCCCACTGGACGACCATGTTAGGTGTATTATAAAACTTATGTTGTTTAGTCAAATAAAATTACTAAAATAACAAACTCCAAATATAAATCTTAAAAAATAATAGCAATTTTATTATATTTTAATGACATGAGAACCTCCTTTTCAATTCGATTATCCAAAACGTATAAATATCGGATCGGATCGCACATCACTACTTACTATGTATCTAACCCTATTTCAAAACTTTCCGCATTATACTGTAGGCGATTTCACGGAAAAGCGTAATTTGATTTCACTCATGTTGTCTTACCTCACCTTTGTTTGGCTTCCCGTGACTACCCCAAATTTTACTACATCAAGGAAACGACTTGGTAAATACACATAATGTACCTACGCAACACGATATTGTAACATTTGAAAGCTATATTTTACCGGTGTTAAATGCTGTTATTATAGAATCTATACGCTATTCTTTGAAGCAAGACTTTAAAGGCAAAATCTATCAGTAGGTTCTTTTTATAGATAGGTTTTTACAGACCCTGTGTCTAGCGCACCCCTGATATTTTTTTCAATACGGTAGTAAACAATTGTACTGTATGCTCATATCGACATTCGGTTTGTTGAAATTTTATCTTTTGATTAAACTGCCTCATTAGTAGTCATTAGTCTAGTGGTTTTAAGCACGACTGCAGGGTAAGGAGGTTTTATTCCCAAGCCGAACAAAGTATTCTTGGATTTTTCTATAAATTTCTCAGTACCAGCCTGGGGTATGGATTTGATGGTTAATAACAATAGGTTCGCTCTGTAGTACAAAGAATCTAGTTCATTCATTTTTTTACTTTTCTAACCTAAAAAATACAGAACACGACGTTCGGATGACGGATTTATCAATTCATTACGCGCATTGATAAATAATGTTATTTCTCCTGGTAGGTTGAGCGGGTTGAGTCATATAAGGCAGTGACAAAATCATCAATCTCTATCTTAGTTATGTACCTTATTGATTTATGGAAATAAAAAAACAAACATAAAGCATCTAAGTAGAAGAGCTTAGTCATATAGCAACGAATACTTTTTGTCATCATAAAAATGTGAGCGTAGCGTGACTTTCAGACATTACTCAAAATAACTGAGCAACACAATTTTTCAATACACGATTTTCCAATTTCTTACGAAGGGAAATCATACCTACAGACCTACATCTAAAGTAGATCGTACATCCTCAATCTAATATTATGATTATTGTAAGTTTATTACACACACTATAGTGTCAAATTTACTCACCAAAATGATTTCTTCTTCCAAAACGAGGTAGTCTGTAGTAGTTTCAAGTTCAGTTCCACTTACATGATATTCATCTCTATATATTTAATTAATATTTAAAGTCGCCAAAATATTGTAAAATGCTCTTATAATGCAATATTCATAAATTTAAGGTAAATATAAGGGTTATTTTATACTTTATTCTACAGGCACAATAATGATATGTATCTGTTTGATATTTTTTATAAGCTAAGTCATCGAATTTTCGTCACTACAGTAGATTCATTGCGTATATTTATGTTATGTCATTTTCTGCTTGTACATGTTGTTTCCATGCCTCATAACCGTGATTATAAACAGTTCCTTCAAGGTTGGCTGAAAGAACTTAGTATGCTGGTCACTTTTCTTAACATTATCGAGTCACTGTTCGCTTCGGATGTTATTTATTATCACTTTATTTCACAATTCGTCCGGGCTATGGCGACTTGCTGTTTAGATTGGTTACATTTGGAAACCGCCTACAAACAAGCACAGAACTTACGAATCTACTGATAACTGTGACGAGAGAAGCAAGAGAAAAACCTGAGCGGTATGTTAAACGTACTACTAGATATATTTGATGACGGTGTAGTAATTATTTTGCTCTGTTTTCAGGGTGTATTGCTTCGCAGTGATTTTCTAACCGTGCCTCAAAATGTCACAGTTGTCAGATGTTGTGGACATGCGCAGTAGCTTTCCGTTTTGACATGTTCCTGAGGGTAATGTCGATAAAACAGGGGTTGTGACGGCTTGGCTTGGAAGCTCCGAGTTCCATGGTTGTAAATAGTTAGTAGTCCGCGACGGGAAAATTAGTATGAATTTAGATAGATTAGAATGTTCTCAGATCAGGCGGGAGGTTTACATTAGATATAGTATTTTATTATATAACATAGTCAGATGCGATGGTCTGATCAAACTAATGTGTTCTTGGTACATCCGATTGATTGTGATATAACTTATCTGAGTAATTTTTATATTATATCTAATTATAAAAACTTAACCCGTAAAAATACCCACATAAAGCTATATTTTACACTACCAAGTGTAAGAAAAACGTCTATGTACGAGTAAGTTTCAAGATAGGGATCAAAACGAAGCATGCTTGACCTAACCATTCCGTTTCTTTATAAACCGCTATTTCTGTATGCATAGCGTGACAATTTATAGCATTTCTTATATTTTTTAACGTTTTCTTTGTTGAAAAAGGCAAAATGTTGAAAGAAATATTCCTTACAATCACTTTTCTTAAAGCAAATGACCTCGCATTGCGTGATTATTATTAATAAAGAATTTACGTTAATAACGTTCGCTTTTAGCTAAGTACTTTCGAACGCATTATTATGAGCTATTAAAAGTAATCATTAAGAGAAATACGGGTCAAACGCTTTACTTTTCCGCATGATTTAAATCATAACACATTTACTAAGTTTAGTAACCTAACCATATTAGCAAATCTAGAAGAATAATAAAAACCCAATAATACTTTGTTCGACCTGGAAATCGAACCCAGGACTTCTACCTTAACAGTCACGCTTAGGACCACTAGGCTAATAAGACAGTTAATAGCAGAAATAATAAGTAATAAAAAACTGATTTGCATAATGCAGTCGTAGTCTTCACTGCGTAGCACGACGTAGCAGACACAAAGATCTGCTACGACATTTGATGCGGACTACGCCATCCTGTCATCCGTAGCGCTCTATGATTCGTAGCCAAAAAAGTCTGTTTTCCTTAAGTTTTCTCCTTTTATTTCCGAACAAACATAGAACAACATAATTAATATAGGGTCGGCAACGCGCAAGTAATACCTACCTCTGGTGTTGCAAGCGTCTACAGGCTATGGTAACCGCTTACCATCAGGTGGGCAGTATGCTTGTTTACCACCAAAAAAAGAAGTACAATAAAACCAAATATCACCAAATAAAGTAGGGCATTATATTTCAAACATTCTTTGCAGGCATATACTAACAGCCTACGACAGGACAATAAAAACGCGACGGCCTCAAGGCTGAGCGATCACGGCGACATTTGAACGCAGCATATTGTTATATGTACTTATAAATAAACTAGTAAAACGCCCTAGTTTTACCCTTTTGAAGTAATTTTCTTCAGAACTCTGTCCACATAGGATACATAGAATATTCTATCCTCCCATTATATAAAGTAATACTATTGTAGCTATCAGAATAGTTTTGTATATTATGCTAGTTTATAGTGTATGGATTTCAAATAAACATTATTAGTATAGTATATCCAATTGGTCCTAATTCTTTCTATAAACCATTTTTAGTGTCATTTATAGTGACAATAATTCATCCTTAACTCACTGTTCCACTGTTAGGAAAGTGAGGGGTTAAGCTATAAAAGGCACCACGCTGTCCTAGCGCGAATGGGCACACTTCACATTATAAACATCACTCATATACATAGCATTATATTTATATGTATATTTAATTATAATGATACGCAAGTGATACTACTGGTGTTGCAAGCGTCTATAGGCAACGGTAACCGCTTACCATCAGGTGGGCCGTATGCTTGTTTGCCACCTAGTACCTATATTAAAAAAAAATTGTAAAAAGTTATTTTATTCCTATATCTATAGCGACGACGTCTGTGGTCTAGTGGTTCGAGGGCCGGACTGCTGTTGTTCTGTGCGGTTCGATTCCCACAGGACACAAATATTTGTGTGGGTAAAACATGAGTATTTGTGTTTGTCTGGATGTTTTTATGTATTATAAGTATGTATTTACAAAAAAAAACAAAAGTATGTGTATTATATCCATTGTCTAGTACCCCTATGGGTACTAGACAATGTACTTGTACTGTTACAAGCTCTGCTTAGTTTGGGATTAGATGGTGCTGTCTAAAAAAATGTCCCAACATATTTATTTATAATTATTATAGCAATGAGTCACGCAAAATGTGATGTCGAAGATACACTTTGCAGACTAGAGCTAGCCACACCACGCAACAGAACAATAACATTAGGGTATTTATTGTACTACGCACGGTAGTCGCAATGCATTGTTTTAATGGTAGCAATAAAGTGTCTTCAAATTAATGGTTTATTGTTCTTTGTGAGCGGCCAATGGATCGGAACTTACTGTGCTTTGTTCTACAGCTATGATAATGATCCACGTAACTCTATACTGAAGCTATGCAGCGATAATATTAACGATATGTTTTGTTTAAATGAGTGTTGGTCTATGGATACTATTGTATAATATCTTCTTCCTGTGTATAGTTGTTTGCTGGCTAGTCTTTATTTTACTGCAGCGATGATTAAAAAAGGTGGATGTGGTTTATGAAGTGCAAAATCTACATGCATACTCTACGATTTTCGTGTGCATATTAATAATTAATTAATTATCTTCTCCTTATTGTCATTTACAAATCTGTCCCAATAGTCCTCTCAGATTAAGAGTGATTAGGCTATAGTCCATCACGCTGGCCTAGCGCGGGTTGGCAGACTTCACACACCATCGAGAAAAATCTCTAAGGCATGCAAGTTTCCTTACGATGTTTTGCTTCACCGTTTAAGCGAACATAATTAATTATAAATACGCACATGAAGTCGAAAAGTCAGAGTTGCGTGCCTTGGATTCAAACTGGAGTTCTTTGACTTGCCAGTCCAGTGGTCATGTCACACAAACTCTGAACGTGAAAGGCAGTTTGATTCCCATTTCGAGCACAGTACTATTAGATTTTTCTATACAATCATCAGGAGCAGCTCTGAGTTTGGCGCCTAGTTCATGGTAGACACCCTATATAATGGAACCTAAAAACATACTGATTAATTGTAAATTAGGTACCTACAATCTGCCTAGCCCTTTCAGGAGATAGAGGCATGATGGTATACGATATGTCATGGTGATAATAATATTATGGTATACCATGAGACCTTCTGCCAATACGCATTAAGCCAGCGCGGTGGACTATAGCCTAAACCCTTTTCATTCTGAGAAGAGACCCGTGCCCAAAAGTGAGACAAAATTATGAGATGATATACTAAGTCATCACAGCTATAAGGAAGGAAAATAGTCTTTGATTGTAACCGCTATACAAACTGAAGAAAGGAATAAAATTTAACGTGAACGGAACGTAGTACTCTCTACGGAGCACGTTATTTTCGTATGAAAAAACAAACCTCTAACGTTAATACGTATAACACAGTCACGGCCCAGAGCCCCTGGACAATTTACATTTTATATAAATATTGAAGAATAACCATGTTGGTAATGTTCAAAGATAAAATGGATTCAGTCGACCTCCGTCCATTTGGCTGCAAATTCAGTGTGTTACCATTTGGTAATGATGAAATTATACATTTGTACAAATATATCTAAAATATTTTTAAATAACTACAGTTAATGCTTTGATGATTTAGAGATTGAAGTTAGACTGAATGTATGAGTTTATGAACACGTGCACCGGCTGTTCATAAACTCATACATTCTTTATACATTCAATACATTCAATGATAGACAGTAGTCTGCCAGTAAGTTTGTATATTAGGCAATCTTATTTTCCCAATACGTGGCTATGGTATGGCAATCAATATATTTTTACCCGACTGCCGAAGGAGGAGGGTTATGTGTTTGACGTGTATGTATGTATGTATGTATGTATGTATGTATGTCCGTTCCTATGTCCGCTCGTAACTATTCAACGGTGCAACCGATTTAGATAAATGATACCTCATTAGATTTGTCTTGATAGCACGAGTGTCACTGGGTACATGAAATTAAAAAAAAACAAAATGGCGTATTTTATGCGCTTTAATGCATGGGCTGAAAAATATGTTTTGAGCATTCCGTATCATGTATTCTCAAATTTTCGGTAGCAATTAGCGAAAGCATTACATTACTTTATTGTTAAGGGACTTGTAGGAAATCATCTACTTTTTCATATAAATAATTTCTTCGTTAATGTCCGTAGGTAGTTTTAGATTGAGGTTAGGAAATAAATCGTTTGCGAAATCTTGCACAAGTAAATAAGACACTAGTGTTATGTTTTTGCAGCCGATGTCTGTGAAGTCACTCGAGGCCCTAGCAGAATACCAGCGCCGCTTCATTTATTTAGATGAAGTGGCAAATGCTGAGTTAGGGTCCTTTTTTGTCCTCACGAAGTTAGTTTTAGATATATAATATATATCGGGACCCATTCAAAATCGTGACCGTCTCAAAAATTCCCAGTAATGGGTCCCGACTGCAAGATTGACTTTATTCTACGTTATAATTTATTATTTTATGTATTTATCGATCATGAAAACATTTAAATGGTGTAGTTATTCAATATTACTTTACATAGGTCTGGACTACTAGACTTGTTTTTATCTTATTAGGTTTTTTTAAAGTGTTTTTATGCAGTCGGGTTTTTTAGTTATTTTAATTACATAATTTTATTATTTACAACCCATTTCCAGGGGTGCTCTTCTTTTAACAGAAATCAACAGCAGTTTTTCTTCTAATCAGAGGATAAACACTGGAACTTGACAACGATCACGCTAGCCTAGAACTAAACCTAATGCCATTGAAATAGGAACATTCGAAATACCTAATTGAGAACAGGGCTCACCTGTCTATACGCGGTTACGTACTACATTATTATTGCACGACGCCACCACACGGAGTGCGGATCACAGCTGCGGACGTAGAAAAGGTTGACTTTTTATTGAGTTAAATTGAAAAAACGTTATGCGATCGAAAGAATGCGGACGTGTGAGTGAATTTAGCCGATCATTGTCCAGCAGATCAAAAATAAATGTGAGGTCTTTTCGCATGCACCATAGTTCTACAGTTCCTGATACTTTTCAAGAATAGTTCCGGCGTTTTTTTCTTTTTAAAACTCAAGTGGCAACATGATTTTCCAAGTTGTGTGGAAAAGTCGATAAATATCTTGTAGCGAGATGTCGCTACAAGATATTTATCGACTTTTATGTAGTTCTATGTAGTTAGTTTTACGTAGTTCTATGTAGCGCGGTAGATGTACCGCGCTACATAGAACTACGAAGGCCTGAATCGCACAAGCGACATTCGCAACGAAAAGTTGCATATATACAACCGCCCGACATCAACCGTCGGGCCGTGGCCCGCCAGGCCAAACACCCGCTTGGTTGGAGGATCCTCCCTTCGTCGGAAGGGCAATACACCTCGCCTCTCCACACTGGTGACCCCGACGTGATGCCAGTGTTTCCACACTGGTGACTCCGAGCAGAACATCAGCGCAGCCTTCCGGAGACCAGCACCTTCGTCATCACCTTCCCCTCACAGCAGCCTTCAACGGATCGAGCAGCGAGTCACACAGCCAGCCAGCACTCTTCTGGCTTCAACGGGCAACCTGACCACATGCCTGCAGCAGACATGCAGCCTGGTCAGAACCCTCAGCCGACATCAGCGACTTGGCACAGCACACTGTACTTCGGCCGGTCAAATAAGCAGAGGCCGTCTCTCCTGGTCGACGCAGCAGCCAGCCACTACGCTTCGCTACGCTTCACTGCTCCACCTCGACTCACTGAGGACTACGCAGCAACAAGCATCGCCCCGACTCACTGGGGACTCATCGCACTCACCGCTCACAGTCCCGACTGACTGCGGACTACGCGGCATCCGTTCCGACTCACTGGAACTCGCACTCCTGGCACTGGCAAGCTCTTCAGACGCACTGACCGCTGACTCATCAAGATCATCGACCTCCGGTCTCGGGGGGGAGTGATGTAGAGACATCTACCGCGCTACATAGAACTACGAAGGCCTGAATCGCACAAGCAACATTCGCAACGAAAAGTTGCATATATACAACCGCCCGACATCAACCGTCGGGCCGTGGCCCGCCAGGCACAACACCCGCTTGGTTGGAGGATCCTCCCTTCGTCGGAGGGGCAATACACCTCGCCTCTCCACAATCTATTTTAATAGTTTCAACCCACTCTAGAGGCTAGAACATTTTTGTTTCTCATAGATCCGTATGAGAACTACGTCATGAAACCTGTTTTTATTCCAGAACTCACGGCAGATTCCCAGCAGATCATAGTTATTGTATATGTGAAAATTCGAAAAAAAAAAAATTTTATCGTTTCATACCATTAAAAAGCATAGAACTCTCTGGTTTACATAAGGAGTTCATCAGGAGTATATAGGTAAGTACATAAGGAGTACATAAGGAGTACATAAGGAGTACATAAGGAGTACATAAGGAGTACATAAGGAGTACATAAGGAGTACATTAGGAGTACATAAGGAGTACATTAGGAGTACATAAGGAGTACATGGGTAAGTACATAAGGAGTACATTAGGAGTACATAAGGAGTACATAAGGAGTACATAAGGAGTACATAAGGAGTACATAAGGAGTACATAAGGAGTACATAAGGAGTACATAAGGAGTACATAAGGAGTACATAAGGAGTACATAAGGAGTACATAAGGAGTACATAAGGAGTACATAAGGAGTACATAAGGAGTACATAAGGAGTACATAAGGAGTACATAAGGAGTACATAAGGAGTACATAAGGAGTACATAAGGAGTACATAAGGAGTACATAAGGAGTACATAAGGAGTACATAAGGAGTACATAAGGAGTACATAAGGAGTACATAAGGAGTACATAAGGAGTACATAAGGAGTACATAAGGAGTACATAAGGAGTACATAAGGAGTACATAAGGAGTACATAAGGAGTACATAAGGAGTACATAAGGAGTACATAAGGAGTACATAAGGAGTACATAAGGAGTACATAAGGAGTACATAAGGAGTACATAAGGAGTACATAAGGAGTACATAAGGAGTACATAAGGAGTACATAAGGAGTACATAAGGAGTACATAAGGAGTACATAAGGAGTACATAAGGAGTACATAAGGAGTACATAAGGAGTACATAAGGAGTACATAAGGAGTACATAAGGAGTACATAAGGAGTACATAAGGAGTACATAAGGAGTACATAAGGAGTACATAAGGAGTTCATAAGGAGTACATAAGGAGTACATAAGGAGTACATAAGGAGTACATAAGGAGTACATAAGGAGTACATAAGGAGTACATAAGGAGTACATAAGGAGTACATAAGGAGTACATAAGGAGTACATAAGGAGTACATAAGGAGTACATAAGGAGTACATAAAGAGTACATAAGGAGTACATAAGGAGTACATAAGGAGTACATAAGGAGTACATAAGGAGTACATAAGGAGTACATAAGGAGTACATAAGGAGTACATAAGGAATATATAAGAAGTACATAAGGAGTACATAAGGAGAAACATATTTTTTCGAATTTTTACCCATATAACCATGATCTGCTGGGAATCTGCCGTGAGTTCTGGAATAAAATCAGGTTGTTTTGTTTTCATTTGGTTATGATCTGCTGGACAATGATCTGCTACGGGGAGTTGGCAGATCATTTTGTCAATTATTTTTTTCATAGAAAACCGCCAGAACTATTCTTGAAAAGTATCAGGAACTGTTGAACTATGGTGCATGCGAAATGAACTCACATTTATTTTTGATCTACGGTCTAATGGTATACGTACGACAGATGAGCCATACTCCACATAATCCAAATATGAATTATGTGTTGTATGGTTCGATAATATTTTAAAGCGCTCCAATTTTCGCTTCTATTATTGTTTAAAAAAATTATTACAAATATTAAAAGTGTTATACATATATTTCAATGTCTTATAGATATACTGAAAGTCTTTGCACTGAGGGATCTACTGGACTATATTACACCATAAAGGCACACGTCCAAAAATGTTTAGCTTCCTTGTTTTTGGTTCATGTTAGTGTCCTTGTGTTTCCCTTCATTAATAATGCAATGGAGATCTATAAAGCTCATGTAAGTCAATTCTCGCCTGCCTGGACCCACTCGGCATGTAACCTTATCCAGAACCACAACGTACACCTAGCTAGTCGGACCTATAACGACTAGAGCACCTCTTCACTACCAAATACATCCACACGATATTAGATTTCAATGAAGGTTATTAATATCAATCTGTTATTATCCATTGTTTATTGTAAATTACAGAAGCCTTGAGACCAAAGCCTGCTAAGAGAAACAATTAGAAATCTGACTCAAACGCGTTTGCGTGCTACCGAAAACAATTAGATGCTAACGTCTCGTTACCAGGCTGGGAGTCAATTAGCAAGATTATCGTTCATTCGCAAAACTTGCATCAACTGGGTCATGATGGGCGCCGTCATGCAAGACATATACCTACACAAAGTAATATGATTTATTGATAATCTCTGTATAATCTTGATAACAATCATCATCGTTGTATTTTAATCAGATTTAAAATTACTTGAAATAGATGGCTTTGACTTTGCAATTCAGCATATTTTTCTTATAAGTCTATACAGAAAGGTTTTCCTTTTCCATACTCTTCTATATGAATATACGCCTGAAACAGCGACCAAAGACCGCTCCAAAGACGGACCGACCCACACTTTTGTTATAGGCTATTGATGAGCAGTCATAACTGGTGCGAGAAAACTGGTACTTGAAACACTATATTAGTCTCTCCTCAGTCTTACTCAAAAAGGTTTAATAAGCCGTTAGCAATTTTTTCATGATGCTCTTCACAAATAACATTGAAATGTTGAGTAATATCCAATACAAAAAATATCTAATTCTGAACTATTTTACAAGTCGTTGACCTTTCGTAATATATTTCTTACTAAAACTACAGTACAGAGTACTGACTACCACGCAACAAGAAAAAACTTAGATACTCTACAATATAAAGTAGGTAATTCATTAGTTTAGTTTTTAAATTAAATTTTGTAACAGTCATAAATTGTACACTTTTTTTAACTCTTGCCTACTAATTGTTAAAGTGGATTAATTTTGGCTCTCGCGCTAAATTGTCTATGTTACTTGTTATTGCAAAATCCACCTGTATTTGCACTGTTGCAGTCCAAATCAAAACAAAGCAAATCCTAGACAGGGAACACGGTAAATAAAATGGCCACTTACAATTGGCATCTAAGTTAAAATGTTAACAAACAGCATTTTTTATCAACTAATTACTTGTAGGTTATAAAAAAACAAAAATACCTATTTGAAAATAGATTTTTGTGCGGGTAATGATGGTTATAACTCAAGGAAAGACACGTTAGTTAATATTAACCGTACTCATGACCGTAGAAGACAGAAAGTCAATGAAACTCCAAGTGTTCGAGGTATTCGCTCGGGCTGCCGCGCTGCGCAACCCAATCCGCGCATCCAAGATGGCGCGCATAGAGCACTGCGCACACGCCGTGTCCGTTACGCTTGACCACTGAAGCGCGAACAGTTTTTTTTCTACATAAACATTGTTCGCAGTAGAGAAATCGACGGGCGTGACTACGGCCATTGTTGTACGAAGCTAAACGCAGAGAATATTAGAGCGTGATACGGTAAAATAACGTATATATCATCGGCATCACATATACACAATCCGTGCATATGTGATGCCTGTCCGTATAGGACGATGAGGTGACATTCGCAATTATACTTTTTTTTTTGTTCTAATTTACTTAAGTATGGCCATGGGTTGCAGAATTTTAAGCTAAAACCCAACTACGGAAAAATACAACTAGCATGAAATAAGAAAAGTCAATTTATGAATTCAAATTAACTCATATAGGTAGTTACAGTGGTGACACCTATATGTTACAGCTATAGTACAAAGGTTATAGCAGCATGTGACGACGACTAGGTAGGTTATATTGGCCTTTTTAGTTGATTTTTATCGTAGTCGGGTTATTTAAATCATCGGGAATATTAAAAAAAACTTATTCCAAAATAAATTTGAACTGTTATTGTACCTAAACTCCCAAGACTGAGTAGACTTAAGCCTAAATAAATACGAGGCGAGTCTTTACTAACTATAGAATATAATAACCCCTGCCTTTATCGACCAGTAACAATTTCTCATGATGTAGTTGTACAGAGTTTTATTAGATTCATTAATCATATTATAGAAAACATCCACAGAAATCCTTGTCACAATATTTTTTTAAATTGAAATCTTCAATATAAGTGTAACATTTCACAACATAATACGTATAGGAAACCCGTTTGTTTATCACTTCCGGTTTATTATTCTTTGTTCGGGTCTGTTCAGGCGCATCTATTCAAATTACATGATACCGATGCGCATACGCGATGAGCCCGCATGTAACGTACGGTACCAAAGTCATTATCGATCGTAGGTACTAAGTTAAACTTACTTGCTACACCACAGCAGCGCTGTATTTAGATTGTATCGAACAAGTAAGGTTTAAGGTTTAAGGTCATCCTGATAGAATTATTATGGTAAGTAAACAGTATGTAATGTAAATCCATTTAATCTCTCTTCACAAAATATATTTTCTTTAGCTTATGTGCCCAAAAATCACCATTATGAATACATACCATCACGCCTGTATTCCCCGAAGGGTTAAGCAGAGGGTACTAATGTACACCCACAGTTCGCCGGTATGTTTTAGGTCCCATGTAATAGGGGGCGAGCCTATTGCCATTAACCGAGCACAACTCCAGACTCCGAGCTGCTACCGAAAATTTCATAGAAAAACCCAATAACACTTTGCTCGACCTGGGGATCGAACCCAGGACCTCGGGCGTAGCAGTCGCGCGTAGGACCACTAGACTTATGAGGCAGACCATTATGAATAGTTTCGTCAAATATCTATGTGCTATATAAAATACATTTTACTCGCTGGGGGAAAGTGTCAATTCTTCAAGTCATGGGTGAATAGGTTAGTTCTAGGCAAAAGTGTTCCCTAGAACTAACCTATTCACCATACTTACCATCCGGTGAAACAGCGATCAAAAGCAAGCCTATTAAAATAAATATTTAGGACATTTTACACAGCACCATTTAGTACCAAACTAAGCACAGCTTGTAGGATGTACTATGGGTACTAGACAATGAATATAATAGGTACTTGTATACTTTGTTTGTAGGTTTTGTTCAAGTGCATACCTACTTAGTAGGTATACCTAAGCAAGAAACACCCAGGCAATCACAAACACTTATTCATCACATAAATGTCTGTGGTCTAGTGGTTCGCGTGTCGGACTGCTGATCACGAGGTCGTGGGTTCGATTCCCACAAACCACAAATATTTATGTGATGAACATAAGTGTTTGTGTTTGTCTGGGTGTTTCCTATGTATTATAAGTATGTATTTACAAAAAAAAAAGTATATAACTATTATATCCATTGTCTAGTACCCATAGTACAAGCTCTGCTTAGTTTGGGACTAGATGGTGCTGTGTAAAGTTGTCCAAGTTTTTTTTTTTTTTTTAATATTTGTGTCCTGCGGTAATCGAACGACTTTGTGATCACACAACTCGACCACAGACGTCTTTTACAGTACTTTTCCTTGTACCTATTTATTTTAATCGTATCATTAGTTGGTACCTACATTGTCTTAAGGGTGAATAAATAATATGCCTGATTCGCCGCCCCTGTGTTTTAAATAGGTACGTTTACAAAACAGCCTCCATTAAATTTTAACTCAATAAAAAGGTCGAATTTCGACCACCGTGTGTTACCACTACTTAGTTATTATAATTATGATACTATACAAGTATCTACTAACATCATCCTCAACCCATTTACAACCCTAATGCTGGACACGGGTCTCCTCTTAGCTAGCCTTATCCTCATCCGCTAGCCACATCTGCCTAGTCAAGTCTCACAGTCAGTCGCGTTTTCGCTGGACCTGGTTTAACATACCACTAGGGTATCACTGTTTTTTACTATCTACTAATAGATGTCAAGAAATAGAAACGTAACGTTTTTAATAACCCTTTTTTTATAGTACGGAAACCCCTCATGGATCCTCCGCCACCCGGGGAGGTGGCAGGGTTATTTATTTATTTATATATTCTTTATTGTACACCATAATGATACATATAATTAAATATTTAATGTAAAAAAAAAACATACAATGGCCTTATCGCTAACTGCAATTTCTTCCAGGCAACCTTAGGATGGACATAGTTGAACTGAACTTAAAACTGGGGGTTGACCACGGTGCACAGGGTTAGTCGGACTCTTACCGACTAAAAACCGCAGTTGCCTTCACCTGCCCCCTTGTCATGGCCATGGGATCTTGGGTTGGATGGGGTTTTTAAAATAGAATATAATAATCTTTATTGCACACCATGATAAGAAGCAACATTGGAATAAATTAAATGAAGGGTACAATGGCGATCTTATCGGTAATACCAGACAACCTTTGGATAGACAAGAAAAAAAGAGTTTTTCCCTATTATATTAGGCAGAGTTGACAAAATTGCACTACTTATGTTATCGCCATTACAAAAAAAAATAGCTTAAATAGGTAATTATCAATAGAGTTCGTGAACTATGATGAGGTGCAACAAAAACCATGCCATCTACATTTTTTAAACCAAAAAATCTACCGACGTAGGTAATTACTTATTGCATACAAAAATAAAGAACCTACTACACCACTGCATTCACCAAAACCCAACTAACTTTGATGTGCTCTAATACTCCTAGAAAAAAGCTGTAAGTATCGATTTTCGCACAAGAGCTGTTATTTCCAAAGCCTGACAAAATTACCTACACAATGTTATATCTATCGTTTTTATCATTGTAGAACTTTCCATTTGTGCTTTGTTCCATTAAAATCGATGGCCACATACTAAAATATTTAAACGCAGCTACAATTACAGACGTTCAAAGACAATTACCTATTAATGAGGTAAAATTGTAGAAGACACGTTTCATTGCGACATGTGTTCTATTCCCAGAGCTATTCATAGACAGGCCATATCGATTGTGGATACTTATCCTACCTACTTTAGTTGTCTTTACTGTACCTACATGTGCCTATCGCTTTACTATGTAAGTTATGGTAGTATTAGATATTGGGGCTCGTAGCTAAGTTGTAACTACGCTGAGCAATCGATCTGAAAGGTTAAGCTGCGCTAGCCACGGTCAGTCTGTGGATGGGTGACCATTTTTAAAACATCGAGGCCCCTCTGTATCTCGCAAAGCACGTAAAGCCGTCGGCATAAGCATTGCCATTCAACGTGGCAATGTTGCCAGCATAGAGAAAAGTGCTGCCAGTCTCGTGGGCACGTTGCCGGACGACAGCGATGCCGAGGAATACTCTGACGCTAATTTGCTCAGGTGTAAGTATATATCTGTAAATATATGTATATTTTTTTTTATACCACACGTGGCAAAGAAGCATACGGCCCACCTGATGGTAAGCAATTACCGTAGCCTATAGACGCTTTCAACACCAGGGGTATCACTTGTGCACGTTGCCGACCCTGTAAAACGAAAGAGGAATAATTGGGTTGGCAGTATAAGGATCAAAGTCTAAAAAACTGCCACAACGTTTCCTCGCGAAGCACTTGCAACAAAAACAAAAGTTTCTTTAATAGGTAAGCTAGCCTACTTACCCACGTAATCATCATCAACCCATATACAGTCCCACTGCTGGGCACGGGTCTCCTCTAACAGAATGAGAGGGATTAGGCTATAGTCCACCACGCTGGCCTAGTGCGGGTTGGCAGACTTCATACGGCGTTGAGAAAATCTCTAAGGCATGCATGCAGGTTTCCTCACTTCACCGTTTAAGCGAGTGATAATTAATTATTAATACACACATGATTTTGCCTTGGGTTCGAACTCGAGACCTTCGACTTGGCAGTCCAATTGTCTTACCACTAGGCTATCACTGCTTCCACGTAATAACAAACATTAAACGTTTTCGTATATCTTTCTATAGATAACGTCAAACCGAAAAGACGCATTACAAATGATTATAATAATTTATGTAGGTAGGTAAATAATAGTTTCGCATTGTAATCATGATTTTTCTTTAAAAAAATGTGTTTATAAGCTCTATTTTGATGTTAGCTCTAGCTAACGTCACATAAATTTTGGTAAGTAATGTAGGTATAAAAGTTTAATCGTTTCGTATTCAAACTGTTCTTTTTAGCTTTAAAAGACGGTTCGACCTCTAGGCTACAAAGTCACCCCACCGAAACCTAATAAATAAAAAGAAAATACATAAATAACACTCTATAATACACACTCACGTCTGTATTTTTTGTTAGATTTTAAAGATTACTTAACATAATATACCATCAAGCCTCTGGGCAAGGACTAGGCAGAGATGTACTGTTCTACACCCATAGTGCGCCGGTATGTTTAGGTTCCATCTAATAGATCGTGAGCCTATTTCCAATAACCGGGCACAAATCCAAACACCGAGCTACCACTGAAAATTTCATAGAAAAACTCAATAACTCTGCTCGAACTGAGAATTGAGCCATTTCTTGTAGTTTGTATTAAAGTTGAAAATCAGTCAAAGAAATTTGACAGATTGTGGAAGCTTGATGTGCTGGCCTCTGTACCTACCTATTTACAATTACTTGGTACCTAGTATCTCCGAATGGTTAGGCAGAGATAGAAGTTCTAAACGTCTTTCTGAAGTTCTTACACCCATACATCGCCAGTGTTTTTAAATCCCATGTAATAGGATGCGACTATTCGGTCACCAACAAATCTCACGCTTAGAAGCGACGCTTGCGGCAGTCAAAACAGCAACTTTTTTAAATATTTTTAAACCTTACAACAACTAGCTTGTACCTTGAATGTAAATTGGTATCTTACAGAAGTTTCAGAAGTGTACCAACATAATTTATTTAAAGGGGACTGTACCAAACCAACACCGGTGAGTTTACTCACATTTGTTCTACTTTGATAACACTTCGAACAATACTTTTCACTCGCTTGTTTTACTTTTTACTACTTTGAACACGCAAGAATAATTTCTGACACGAATGTCGTCTACTGCTTTTAATTATGGATAGGTACGAAAGTATTTATTTTCCGAGGAACGATACTCCATTTACAATATATATGCATTAGACAAATAATAACAATTATTGTGGTCTGGCGATCTGGCGGGTGGGAGTGGCGGTGACATAGTGGTCGTAGCGTCTGGTGTACGCAGGTTCGAATCCTGCCCGCGGTCGAATTTTTCCTTCGCTACAATGACAATTGTTGCGTTATATTGTTGGAATAACTGCATTTTAGAGAACAAATTTATACATAGTTAAAAAACAAAGTCGCTCCCCGCTGTCTGTCCCTTAGCACCTACCCTGAGATCTTTTAAACTACGCAACGGATTTTAATATGGTTTTCACTGTCATTTAGATAATTCCTTCCGGAAGGTTTATATGTATAATAAATTTATGTTATTAGTAAATTGTACCCGTGTCAAGTCGGGGCGGGTCGTTTATTTTTAAATGGTAAATTTATTATATAGGTACCGTGGCATTTATCAAGAAGTAATGGAGCTTTATAGACGCTTTTATCGAAAAAAAATATATGTCAGAACGTTATTTGTCTAAAGTTATAATTAATGTTGTGGGTATAAGTAATGTAGCTCTATCAAGAGTTTAGTGAACGATAGAAAGGTTAGGCACACAGTACAACCACAGTTCGCCGGTATTTTTAAGTTCCATGTCCAGGGGGCGAGCCTATTTCCATGTAACCGGGCACAAATCCAATTTTCGAACTCTTTTGGGAATTTCATAGAAAATCCCAATAACACTGCTCGGCCTGGGAACCGAACCCGAGTCCTTTAGTTGAGTAGTCGCGCTTCCGACCACTAGACTAATGAGGTAGTTTCAAAGTAGTAGGTACTATAATCTAACCTACTGGATATTTTATAGTAATACAATGTTTTATTAGATAGTAGGTAGCTCGTAATTTTTTCAAGACGGATACCGTACCTAGGGACTAAATTGAAACTATTTTGGCAACATTCTAAAACTGAGCGTCATTTTTTAATTAAATAAGTACCTATAGGTAGGTCCTATATCCTCTTTCATGTGAAATTAATTATAGAAATAAATGGGTATAAGTTGCTTGCGATTTTTCTCGGGACACTCGATTTGAAACGGCAATTTTCATATTACCTATAGGGTATAGGGTCACGACATTACGTAACACATCAAGTATCAACGCTTCAGAGTAACAAAAAGAAATATAATATGTAATAAATTATTACATATAGGTACTTACACCCTTAAAATAATTAGATACCTACCTCTATCCCCATTTAACAACTCTACGTACATAATAATAAAATATTAATGTGGCGTTACTCGCAAATAACAATTCGTGACAAAATGGCGGAACGTCAAATGCTTTGAATGTTTCATAAGGTCAGTCCTTTTGGGGCGAGACGGAATCTAGCCTGCCATTCGCAAAACACTAGGTATCCTAATTTTGGACGTTAAAGCGAAATTACTCAAGATAAGATTTAAAATGCTTTCCCATTTTCACAGAAAACCGGCGTGAAATAACGTTTTCGTTGTGTTTCGTCGAGTGAGTGAGGATACCGGAGGCCCAAACCGCTTAAAAGGGCGGCAACGCACCTGAAACTCCTCTGGTGTTGCGGGTGTCCATGGGCGGCTGTAATCGCTTACCATCAGGCGATCCGTCTGCTAGTTTGCCCACCCTATCACATAAAAAAAAAATAAGTAGGTCAAGGTGGGTAAAGCCGTCTACGGGGCTTATCCGTCTAATTGTAATAACTTTCGTCACAATCAAGCTATGGATTTGATTTCCGTGTCAGTAAAGCAGCATCACTTTCTAGTTAAAACTATATTTTGAAGATGGCGCTAGTCGGCATATGGTAGGATAAAACAGTGTTTAAATTTCAGTTGTGTTCTGATATTGAAAAATGAGTAACGTGTACCGCCGTTTTATCGAAAATAAATAAAAAATGATGCAACTTACAATGTTGAGAGACAGCAATACATACAGTTAAATGTCCGTTTAAACGTTTTTAGTATTACTTTGCAATAAAACACTGTAAATAGTTAAATTATATGGCTTGAAATATTTCTGACCTCATATTAGTTAAGTGGTAAATTCCGTCCATATTGAATGGGGCTTGATCGTCATATGCCGTGGTTAACCGATTTCAGATATCATAAACCTTTTTTATTCATGAAATGTTTTAGCCGATTGTTGGTAATATTTTAATTAATATAGTGGTTATGATTTTTGCAGTTTTAACTTTTATTATGTAAAGCCGCTATGATATGATGGCCGAAATTTTGGAAATGGTTGGAGGTCCTTTCCAACCAATTCATACCTACCAATAATTTATAAACCACATATTTAATAATTGGTTTTCTGGGGAATGATTGGTTTGTTTCCTTTGCAAAACACATTAACTTATCAATACAAAAGCCCCAAGCTATGAACTATGCTCGAAAAACATCCATAAGTATGTGGTTGTTCTTTATTTTGATTAATTAAAAAAAAACTATAGACGAACTGGGTTTAAAAGATAAACCGCATGCTATCTGGAACCTGGACGAAACCAAATTTCCTTTTGAGACTTATTTATTCTTGCAAATATCAAGTCAACCCATTTTTTTTTCATATTATAGCTAATAAAAGCATACGATACTGTATGTTTACCACCCCTGCCTCCTTCAGTATGCCGGATTAGCCCCACAAAATTTTTACATAAGATAAAATCCAAACTAAGCTTTATTTTTACTGTGGGAAAGCATATAATTGACTATCATGAACTAATACATGTGCAAATAGTGTGATTTCCTTAGAATAACGACAAATTTCTCAAAATCATGCAGTATGACGGATTTGCCCTCGATTTTATGGGAAAATCCGTCTAGTGACTTGGTTTTAAAAAAAACTGCATATCTCAATACCGATGATACCTAAAATAAGGTTGATAACTTCAATAAAAAGTTTAATAAATTCCTAATGGCGTGATACCTTAACATTTGCAATAATGTAAAAAGCTCATAGATTGTGGTCAATCAAACTTAAGGTAGACAAAAACTATGCCGGAATTAGCCACCCTGACCTTAATTTAGCCACGAGCCCCATTGTTCGAAGATAAGCACATCCTTCTTGATTAAACAACAAACTGGGTTTGCGCACCAGTATCATCAATCCATCTAACAAACTAGATATTTACGGAAATATTAAGTGTGAGTAGGCTGGCCTACCTAACCGATCATTGTGGCATTGTTGCGTGTAACTTACATACTTATTGTGATGACATAATTATTGATTAGTGTTCTTAACCATGCACAACGCACATATTGCGTAGTTTCTTTAGACTTTATATGAATACATAAACGCATACCTATTAGGTAGGTACCTACAATGTTTATGGTAATGTATTTTTATAATTAAGTACCTAACGGTAATACGCAACGGGCGCGTGTGTATGACAAGATATTTTATATGAATGATGAAGAAGTACCTAAGTACTTATGCAGAAAACGTTTCTGCTTAGGTACTCCTGTGGGCAAGGCGTGAATTTATGCAGTTAAGTATTTATGAGTACAAGACCCATTCCTGCACCAGTTTAGGTAGGTGCGTCCACAAAACTAACAGTGTAGTGTAGGAAAACGATAAGGAATATGATATGTCATATAATAAGATGAGAAGGTGAAAGGAACGTGGGGCGTCGCGAAGCTCGATGACACGACACCTATAAAAAAAACTAGAAATGCTAGGTGCTAGCTAATGTGGCATTTGTTGCATCCGATATTTATGGGCCATTTTCGATCTAGGTAGGATCAATAACGAAGGAAGTTAGTGAGCGCGGATTTAAAATTCAGAATAAAATTCCATCCCTTCCTTGTAAAATGATTTAGGTATAATATCGGTTTAAAAGCGTTGTAATATTTATATAAATATAATGCTTTTTGTGTTAATCTGGTACAGTTAACAAAAGAGTTAAGTATACAGATAGCAAACGAAATATGCATTTTTATACAGATTTCGACTTAAAGAATTACGCGCCAAATGGTTAGGTATGTAGCTGCTTACAATACCTACGTTTTGACACATACTGCGTGATACATTTTTACACTATCTTTATAAAAACACAGATCATTAATTAGCTGCCTGTATACCTAACTCTTTTGTTGACCGTACAGTGAGGTAGTAGATACCTGGTGTTCACTGCTTTTTCCTTAGTTTTATCACATGGCTCGCCGATATTTTTAGATCCCAGTCCCAGTTGTTAGGTCAGCGACGCACGTGATGATAATAATTTTACAACTAATAGGTATTCATGTTTATTTTTTTGTACCTATACATCTTCTTCACCTAAAGTTGATTGGCAAATAATTCCATATATGGCATTAAGTCCGCCTTATGTGCTAATATTGTACATAGAAGTGTAAATTAATTAATTAATTTTATAGTAACACGCAAGAACACAGCTCAACCTGGGAATCGAACCCAGGTTTCATGCACTGAAGGCCGTGCGCTTGCGACCATTGAGGCAATCGCAGTTGGTTTTACATTAGAAACTGTTTATAGAACTGTAGTACCTATCTAAGTTAAGAACAGGCAAATGAATACAAGAGATAACTGGGCAGATATTGTATTGGTCTAGTCACTTAGACGACATCCCTTGACACACCTGTCCATTTTTACCAGTCTTTTTACTTTTTTTATTACTACTTAATTATTGTCACCATATCTACAACGTGTTACAAAATACTCCGTAAAAAAATATAATTAATTATCAAAGCCAAACATTTTGTCAGCTGTCATGTCAGGGATCCAGATTATTTAACAGAAAGGCCTACGTACCTATTTTACCTAATAATTGTCTACTTTAATAGTTTTTCTATTTTTCATTCATAAATGTTGTTTTCCTTTTTTTGTTACTACGGTTCTTAAATATTGTGAATGGACTCGTTAAAAGGCCCCATTAACCTCCTCTCGGCTTTACGTGTAGTATATTATTATAACACCCTGTATACTTAGGTACCTACCTACTTGTTTGCAAGGACCTTCAAACATTTTTAGTCATGATGTGTGAGAAATAATTTGTAATAAACCAAACACCATAAAACGTTAGGTACCTACGCTTCATTTCATTTCAACCAGATACGTGGATTCGTTCACTATTGAAACACCTGTAATACACAGATTGCATGCTGCACAAAACACGCGAATATATCATTTTGGTTTTAATTTGCAGTGCATTGTAGGTGCTTGGTAACTTGTTATGGTTACGTCGGTTGTTACGACAACGGCATTAAGTAAATACAATAGATTAAAAAAAAGCGATTGAAAAAGACTGAAATTTAAGTTTGTTCGCATATAAATTGTGCGCTAACAGTCCACCAGCCTTTATGAACCTAGCATGTGGCTATTTTGGAAAATCCGCCTTCGCAAGTCGAATGCAAAGCGAAGCAGGGCCTTGACCCTTTGAAGGGATTGCGCTGGAACACGCCCTATCGGTACAAGTCTGATACCTGCTGACGTCTCCCCTGACGACGGATGATCCATGATCATTATCGACACAAAAAAAGTAATCTAAAATGCAAAAGAGCTTGTATGTATAACTAAGGGTGTTATTACCGCATTGGACTGAGCCACTAGGTACAGTCAGCAACAAAAGTCGTTGAACATGTTACAATCTTCAATACGATTTAATATGAAGTTACTCGCCTGTGAAGGTTGTGCGAAATAATCACATAGAAGACCATTAAATATTTATGTTACATTCATATTAAAAAAACTATTGACAAGTTTAGAAGCTGTCATGTTTTCAAAATTTAGCTGTGTTCAGCGACTTTTGTTGCTAACCGTACGTAGGTACAAATGTTCCCTTATTTAATAATGATATCCAGCGGTGCATACTTTGATTTTTCTCGTTTCATGCTAATTGATAGTTGATCGATTATTAACGGCACTCTTATTTAAAAAGTAAAGACGCGTAAGAATTGGTGTTACTCCGGAGCACAAGTCCTCACTGTTGAAGGAATACAGGTTCACCCTACCATAGGTAGGTACTTATTAACATTTAAAAGTTATATCTAAGTCTATTTGTAAATAAAATACCTTACACAGGTTAGGCACCTTTATTTCAGTAGGCGACGCGCATTTGCCACACTCATGCCTAGGATTAGAGCTTCAATTGAATGCGTCCAATGAATGCTGTTATGTCCACAACCCGTCAGGGTTGTGGTGAAATTCACGGATCCCATGGCGGTGACTATAAGAGGTAAGAGAAGGCAAATACGGTTTTTAATCGTTAGAAGTCCAATATACCTAGCCGCTTTACCAGGTGGCAAACGATGTACAAAAAATCCGTAAAACTAAAAGTTAAATATTTAACTTTCACTTTGATGCAGTTGCTGTGTTCCGGATTGAAAGGTGGCATTACAGATTTGGGTAAGTAGAGGCAAATGAGATTTAACTTTCTAAATTTCCGCTTGATTAATTCAAAGCGGAAGAAAATAATAACACCTACAATTTGCAACTCGTATCTTAACTAAATAAAACATTCGATGGAGCATTAAAGTTTTATTATATCACACAATAAGTTAAAAAAGCTATGTATAGGTAAATGATTCGTACAATATATTATAATGTAGCTATGTACAATGAGATCCTCATTGGTCACTGACCGAGTGCTTCGATAGATACTCGAAGAGTATGAATGTTTCACGCCGCCTCTGCTTGGCGGTTAACCAACTTACCTATTTACAAAATCCTGAAGCAAAAGGTGACTATTATTGTTACACAAATATCAGCACAAGAGTAAATCGTAAAAAAGTCATCTTAAGTCTAAATACATTATCTTGTCCAGGAAAGAAAAAGGCAAAAGTAAACAAACAACTATCCAGTTTTCAAATCTTTGGTCTCATTATCTTACCCGTTAGGCCGTGGAAAAGCGACTATCGTGACACCCCAAAGCGAACAAGATGGATTCTGAACAAAGAAGGAGTCTGATATCTGCCTTCCGCGCCGGCTATGTATATTATGAGGATTTTTCCACTTGGTCAGCAAGGAAGCCTATACAGGAAGAATTTGAAGTAATGGGCTTCCTTTTAAACTGAGACACTAACATTGATGCTACTTAATTACATTACGGCTTATACATATTATACGCATATTATCAATATTTTGTTATTGTATGTTATGGAAAACACAATAAATATACTTAGTAAATCACAAGTTGTTGCGCATCGTGGTAATTATTTTGTATTTTTTTTTTTAATAATAGACTATTGCAATAATATGACTTATTATTTAATTTTTTATTTCGTTTTACCTACCACAATCTGTCAAATTATCGTGATTGATTGATTTTCAACTTTAATACAAAACGATAAGGTTCATATTCATTCATTCATTTGGGAAAATTTGACAGTTTTGGATAGCTTGACCTCCTGGCGTCTGTACATACATTAACAATATTTTCGATTTGCGTAATGCAATTAGTATCATTAATAGTGTCTTAGTTCAAAACGATGCCCATGAATTCAATTTCTCCCTGTATAATATATTACTATTACTATAGATACAGGTAATATAATAATAAAGTAAGCAGATAACAAATTGTTGGGTGTCATGTCTATTGCATCTCTGAACGCAGCACAGATCTCAACAACTATAGTTTGTCGTACTACTGTACTGGACTGGTGTGATCACACTCAATAGCTTACATCCTGTTCTTTTTGGTGAGTGATAGACATCGCAGACATTTATATATTTCTAACTTGCATCCAAATATAAATGTGTCCTTAAACAGGATCCTGTTTTTTACTGGACAGTGTTATTCAGTTTGCAGTGATAAAACCGAATTTCAAAATTAGAAATCGGCATCTTACTGGATACCGCAAACAGGATACCAGTTTTAACATTAGTATTGAAAAGTATCCGCTACTAACGGGATCCTGCGAGAAACTAGACTCTGGGATATTGCCGTGTGAACATACCGTAAGGTACCTACCTAATAGTAAGTTTATCTAAAGTTGTTTATACATCTAAATTTATAACATAAGCTGCAATTACTAACAGCATAGCAAGCTGTTAACAGCTAGATAGCAGTGATTTAATGGCTGTTCGTAATATCAAACCAGTCAGTAGATTTTCTTACTAGAAATAGGATTTTGACCTATGCATTTTATGGCAAAATCTCCAGTAAGCATATCACATATTAATCGAAAATTATTTAACCAATGCCTTGCTAGGAAGAAGGACAGCTATAGGAAAATATGAAAATATGCTTCCTGTGTTAAATTATAGGAACTTAATTAAAATAAAACTAGTAAGGAAAACTAACAGCAAAATAAACATTATGCATGTAGGGATGGACTAAACCACCCTTCGTTCTCCAGCATTATATCCATGAGGTGATTTCAAAATAGTTAGGAATGAAAAGGTGGAAATCCTGAATATCTTTACTACAAAAGCTGGGCCTTTAGGATACAGATCTGGTGAACGAAAGGAAGAGCTTCAAACACTTAATAAAGTGTCTACGAAATATTAACCTAATCGGCAGTCAATCAAAATACTAACTTCAAACAACACATTCACATTCACAAAGTTCACATTTCTACAAAAACGATATGTAGCCATTAGTAGATTCCATATATAAATATTTAACTAATAAAAGGAATAAGCTCGTACTCGTAGGCCTCTTTAAGGGGATAAACACTGAACCCGATCTTCAAATTCATTACACTACATAAAATATGTGGGTAGTTATGCTAAATAAAGTTAAAATAACCTCAAAATCAATTGCCTGTGTTTTATTCAGGGAAAGACGAACAAATCACTTGCATGGAATTTACATAACAATTTATTGTTTTTCAATTAAATATACAAACATATACATTCGAATGTATATACCAAATTGAAAGGATATTAAATCCTACGACCCATGATACTGTTTACTTCTATTCTACTACTTATTAAGCATTTACAAAATAAACAATTCATTCAGTTAAATTTGAATAAAGAAATATATTTTTGTTAGTAAAATATTTAAATAATTCTTAAATAAATAAAAAAGTATGTGTTATTATAACTATTTATAGTAGTCAATAAAATACTATACATATTATATTTGAGCAGAAATAAAGCTTAAATTTTTTATTGCCATGCATTTTATTTTATAATAATCAACCCATTTACTGTCCCACTGCTGGACATGGGTTTCCTCTCAAAATGAGAGTGATTAGGCTACAGTCCACCACGCTAACCTAATGCAAGTCGGTAGACTTGTTATTGGTACACGCGGTACACGCGCCGTCGATAAAATTTCTTATGCATGCAGGTTTCCTCACTATGTTTTCCTTCCCCAGAATCGGTGCATCGACACCGCAGTTACTTTTTGTGGTTTAACAGAATGCAACATGGTAACATTCTACAACTTTTGCGATTGCTTCTTACTCTTTGTTTAATGACTTTTTTCATACCGCCAATAACAAAGTAGCAAATAGTAACCAACGAGTTGCACAGCATATTTATGTTCATGAAACAACAAAATAATGTTATCGATAGTTACCACATGTTGAGGCAACCTTACCTAACACGGCACCATATTAGTATATGGTGCCGTGTTAGGTAAAGTTGCCTAAACATGTGGTAACCCCATCCGATAACAAAAAGTTATTTGTTGTTAGTACAATAAATAACTTTTTGTTATCGGATAGGGCCAACTAACACTTGGAAATGTTACTCGACAAAAAGTAACTGCGGTGTAAGTAAGTGACTTTAAGCATGTGCTAATTAATTTATAATTATTCTGAGATAATTATATTTTTGGTTTTGTCTTTAATTTATTAAATTCTGCTATAAATTATAATGATAATATTAACATAATTATTTATATTAATATCTGATAGAAAGTCAACTCTACTGTTGCAATGCAAAATACCTATAACCGCCATATCACCCCTTAGTGTTAGTTTGGTAAATGGCTGCTTTCCTATTAGATATACACATACATAATTATGATAATATGCAACATTTGGAAAAACAAATATTACTACATAAAAGACTTGTACAATTACCATGAAATCCAAGGGGGTTGGTTCATCTTACTAATTGGCACATGCGTCATATTTATTGGCAGATTAACTACTGCATAACTTTTCCTTAACTTTCTTAATGTACGAAGTATTGTGGCACCACTTCGGCCAAGAAGAAATGCTGCTGGTATGTTCACATCTAGCTCCATTCTGTAAAATATATTAAAAATATTAAATATTTTTTGAACAATATGGGTTTAATATCATTTATATTCAATTATTTTTTAATGTGAGACCATACTATAACTTGTAGACGCAAACATTTTTGGGTTGCGAGTAAGGGATGATGACATTTAAGATACAACCACCAACCATATAGCGAGACAAACTGCTCAGGTTGTGTTGGATAATTATTAATCATTTATATAAAGTATTAATCATCCCTTGATGAGTTACATGATTGGAGTGAGTAAACCAAAAGCTGTCCAGCGATGGCTGGACCATAGCCTGTTCTGTTTGTGGCGAATTTTACGGATCCCATGGCCATGAATATAAGGCAAGTAAAGGCAAGTGCGGATTTTAGTCAGTGCGGATTCTAGTCAGTGCGAATCCGAGGAAAAGCTTGGCAGTTTTCACATCCCAGTCATGTAATAAGAATTAAAAGAGAAAATGTTATTTAAATAAAAATAAAATATATGTGACAAGCGGTAAAGTGCTGAAACATACTTATCATCCACCATCTCTATTAGATGATCAAGTGAGTCGTCCCATTTATCTACAGACTCTGTTATTATAATGGCCCTTGCTCCGGCCTCCTGCGCTTTGGCAGTTTTGAACACAAATGAACACTCCCTGAAATAAATATTAAAAAAATCATTCACATGAACAAAATCGTTTGAAAATATAGTGTTAACATATCATGGACATATAAATCAGAAATTTTGACAAGAGACAATAAATTTATAATAATATATATTTTATAATAATTCATATAATGTCAGTTCAAGGAATTAATAAATTACTTGAAACTGTTATCGCAAAAAATTATCTAAATAAACTGTACATCACATGCTCGTAATGTCATAGAGTGAAAGATAACTTCATATACTTTGAGAAGAGTGCCACAGCAAACAAAGTTATAAGCCAGCATTGGTTGAAAGCCAAAATAATAATGTCTTCTTCAGTTTCATTACTTTGTAAACAACCCACAGATGCGCTGGGCCAAGATATTAAAGGTTGCGTGGAAGAAATTTTGAATTAAGTTGTGTCCTGATGTATTTCATTTTTATTGTTGTACAATAAAGTATACATATATAAATAAAAAATAATTAATGAATCCCACTAATATTATAAATGTGAATGCAACTCTGGCTGTCTGTTACACTTTCAGGCGTAACCCACTGAACCAATTTTAATGAAATTTGGTACATAGATACGATCTTGGAGAAGGACAAAGGCTTCCTTTTATCTCAAAAAGCAATGGAATGTAGTTGAAACCGCAGCTAACAACTAGTCCCTTCATGGTTAAAAAGTTGAACTGATTTAGATGAAATTTGGTACAGAGATAGATAAGATTTTGGAGGAGGACATAGACTAAATTTGTCTCAAAAAGCCTTTTGGGATGCAAGTGAAACCTGGGCAACAGCTAGTATGTCTTATAATTGAAATTATGTCTTTGATGATGACCTTTTGCATGCACTTTATTACACACAGTATGTCAGACCAGTGTCAACGACGACAACCTCTGTGGTCTAGCGGTTCGAGTGCCGGATTGCTGATCATGGGGTTGTGGGTTCGATTCCCACAGGACACAAATATTTGTGTGGATAAAACATGAGTATTTGTGTTTGTCTGGGTGTGTCCTATGTATTATAAGTATGTAATTACAAAAAAAAAAGTATTTAAGTATTATATCCATTGTCTAGTACCCATAGTACAAGCTCTGCTTAGTTTGGGACTAGATGGTGTTGTGTAAAATGTCCCAAAAATATTATATTATTATATTATATTATTATAACTAAAAGTCAAAGATTCATGACATTTGCTACAACCAGTAAACTTATGCAATACCCTTCAGGGAACACAGATGCCTATATCTGTGTGTGTGTGTGTTGTCTTTGATAATATTGATATTATAGTTATACATAGATAGCATTGACAAGTTGTGAGAAAGGGTTGCTCTATGTCTGTAAGTACAGACACCAGCAGGTCAAGCTATCCAAAACTGCCAAATTTTGACTCCTGTAACACTGGTTAATATTTCCTAGCTCAGGAGTCAGGGTTTCAATTATTGAAACCCTGACTCCTGAGCTAGGAACATTTGGTACAGTTGCTTATTATAAGCAACTGTACCAAATGATGCTAATAAAGAAATAATTATTATTAATTATTATTTTCCCAATTGAACATGAACCTTATACTTTTGTATTAAAGTTGAAAATCTATCAAAGAAATTTAACAGACTGGGGTAGCTTGATGTGCTGGCCTCTGTACAATTGAGATATCAACATTAATCTTACCCTCTTTCTGACAAAGCGATCTGCCCCACAATATCATCATGATTAACTATATCTGAACAACTATGTAGAGGCATGGTTGGCACTAGCCGGGCTTTTTGAAATTGTATGCTTTCATTCTGAAAAATAATTGCACATACTCAATTATTTATCTATTTAATTTATATATTTTTTTATATTTCAAAACAGTCTTTAGATACTCTAAAGTAGTAATAATGGTCAAAACAGTGTAACCTTTATGTAAAAGCTGCCTGCTTCCAAGAAAAGTAGAACTTCTTAAAAACATTATGATACAAAATTAAATGTATGATATTAATAAAACTTACAAAAGGTGTACCAAAATCTTTAGCTGGCCTGATTCTATAGGAGTACCTAAGTTCAGGAGGATCTAATATTTCGAAAAACACGTCACCAAATATCACATCTGCCGTAGAAACGCCATCATAGAAGTGTAAATCATTTGCTGCAATAGTAACAGGGTAATAAGCACACAATAATCTAATCTAATAATATATAAAATAACCTACAATCAATGCATAAAATTACCACCAGGCGAGACCGAACTAATAAATATGATGAGTAATAATCCACAATAGAAGGGCACGAGCCTTTTCTGTAAATTAAATTTCACATAAATCATAGCAAATAGCTATAGAATAAAATAATCGCAATAGCAAGCTGCCGATGTCAATTTCTTCTATTTGATTTTGAATAATTTGGATTTTGGATACTACCATTGACTGTACAATTTTGACAATGACATTGACATTCTTGACAATTGCACTGCCGTTCAAAAAACTTAAAAGTAATGTTTAAAACCGAATTCAAAAGAACAAAGAAAAATAACATACACCCGAATTGAGAACCTCCTTTTTTTGAAGTCGGTTTTAAAGTTAAACATTTTTACGTAGGTTTTTATATACGTATTTTTTTACGTACTACATACTAAAGATAACGTACTGCATAGACGTTGGCTAATGCAATCCTTAACAGTGTACAGCGTGGGCAGAGCAGCGCCGTGTCCCTATGGACGCAATTGGTGTGGACCTTGCGCTGCCAGCTGTAATATCTAACATGGTTGGCGACACCGAAGCCTGGCAGGCGACGGTCGCCTTCTGCGAATAGGTTCTCTCGCAGAAGAAAGAAGTAGAGAGAGTGAGAGAGAGTGCCTCCAACCTGCCGATCCGCGCCCGGCGCACCCACACCGGGCGTAGGAACAGGGCACACAATGCCCTGTTCCAACGGACTTGGGGAAGTCTGACCGCCCACTCACAAGGCCAGAGCAGGCGATGTGGTTTGCAGTTTCCGCGTCCCGCTCAGCGGGTTGGTGGAAGAAGGGGAGGGAGAACGTTAAAGTCTCTCTCGCCTTACGCGTAGGGGGCCGCTGGGGCGGCCCGCCACTGCCGGGTCTGCGGACGAATGCTACAGCGCTCCCGTAGTCCCGGCACTAGACTAAAGTGGTGACGCGAAACGCCGTCGTTGGTTTTAGTCGGTAGATCACTCTTTTCAGAGCAGTCCGACACACCCCACCTTTTCGGAGTGGTGGCATTTTCAACCACGTCAACAAAAAAAAACTAACTTTCTGAGAAATTACCGTTTATCTCGATTGTCTATGTTCTAAGTACTTTAGATTAAGGATGTGTTTTTTCTATGCTCAATCCGATGTTGTGGATCATGACGGATCGTAACGTCAAGATCCGATCTACATCTTTTGAAGATGGAACGCATGCATTTGATCCGATTTTTAAAAGATCGTTTCAAAAAGTTTTATTGAATTTCAGTTCAATAATGCGTTCATCAGGGTGCTGTTGGTGCTACCCCGCTACAGCTGCAGTGCGTCGGGGATGTTCGCTGAGGCGCGAGTGGATTTTTTTTTTTTCATTATAATGCGCAACCGGTGTGCTTCCCTGGTGCGGGCTAGTTCTAACAGCATACTGTCCATGATAATAGACCGATAGGACTGCGTGTTCATGAATCACTGCTATGCTATCTCTCATGGAGTGATGCAGCGGTGATTTTCCTAACGACATGTGCGTGTACTTTACATGGACATGTCGTTATCTTGAATAATCTTTTGTTTTTACTAATATAGAATAAGTTTTGTATATTACTAACAAATAAGTCTGTGGTACTTGATTAAATGAATTCTATTATTATTATTTAACTACTAATACATGTAATTATTTATAACAAAAAATGGTTAGTAACAAATTCTTCAAAGAGGCGACGAAATTACACCCAAGAAGTTTTAGATTTAAAATATCATATAATAAATCAAATTAAACGAGTATTTGGAATTAAGACTTGCTGTTTAAAGCAACACAACGAAACAACGAATGAGATAATAAAATATTCGTAGTCATAGATAATATAGTGTAGATATAGATATTTGCAATTTCGCATCCTACCCACATTACTTAGGTATTCAAAACAAACACGCGTTTATCGTTTATTCCATGTCATCTGTCGCCAATCGCAAACCAATAATAATTTAGATGTACAGCTACCGACATTGTGTTTACATTTGTAATATAAACATACCACCAGGACCGCTGCGCCCGTGTGCAACGCAGTGTGCGTTACGCTGCACCATTGGTAAAACCCAGTTGTTGATGAGGCAATGATCAATGATCATGATCCACTTTATCAAACGCCTTACTAAAGTCTGTACATACTTTCTTTAAGTCGGAGCGATATGATATAACAGAGATTTAAAATAATTATGTTAAAATAAATACACGATTCTATCATTTCTATATAAGATTTGAACAAATAACACAAAAAAGAGAAGTATAGTGGGAGTAATTCCACTCAAATTGGAGCTGCCCGACTGGGGAAAATCTAAGTAAAATAACACTGCTTTGAGCTGTATTTTGTTTCTTACGGTGAGCCAGGGCTCCACGAGGAAACGTTGTGTTGCGATGGGGGGGGACTTTGACCCTTATACTACCAACCCAACTATTCCTCTTTCAATATAGGGTCGGCAACGCTATATTTAGATATATATCGGCTACGGTAACCGCTTACCATCAGGTGGGCCGTATGCTTGTTTGCCACTTTGGTAGAATAAAAAAAAATCTAATATGTACTTAAAAAAGTTTTTTGACATTTCTCGGAACCAGGTTTTATTTACCTAGGTTTTAACCTAACCTCGGTATTAAATTTAACAAACCGTGAGCGGCTGCACGGCTGCCCCTAGTTCTAGCTGGTATGATGAAGGCTAGATTTGTGGCATAGGGAAATGAGACATAGCAGCACTAATATTTTCATGATTTTGCAAATAGTGACTGTGGGTGGATCAATGAATGCAACATCACAACAACACCTAAACACAGGTTACTCAGTAGCCTATATAGGAGTACAGAGCTTCACCCGCTTACTAGATTTTTGTATTACACTTCTGTGCTACTGTATTCATCCTTTAATCTAGTCCTCGTAAACAATAAAAAATATTAAATTAAAAATTAACATCAGTCACAGTAAAGCAGTGCTGCCAGGTCCGCTCCGTGCGAGTATTGGGCGCTAGTCTAGATAATTTCAAGAAAAGCACTAGACCACGCTAGAATGACCACTTTATCGTTCATCAATTTAAATAATATAATTTATTTATAAATATGTATGTACAGAGGCCAGCACATCAAGCTACCACAATGTGTCAAATTTCTTTAATTGATTTTCAACTTTAACACAAAATAAAAAGGTTCAGATTCAATTGGGAATATTTGACAGTTTTGGATAGCTTGACCTGATGGCGTCTGTACTTGGCATTTCTTTATAGTGTACACTAAAGAAGAATCTATTCGAAGAAGTTTTTTTTATAATCAAACACCACGGAATCAAATGCCGAAACCGTTAAAATAGCAGCACTGCAGTCAAGTATGAAAATGAACTTGGAATCACAAGTAGATACTTAAGGAAGCCGATCGGGGAATCCTTGCAATAATTTTCATAAAGTTGTGTTGTATTGCCTTAAATATACTTTCAATCACCCTGAATAATTAAATTAAAAACATTTAGTGGAAATAATAATTTTCGTTTTAAAATGGTAATAAATAATATGTATTTTATAATTGAACAACCAGTTCGGTAAAGCGCTAGAATTTCCGTTAAGAGTCAACTGCTAATAATAGGAGTTGATTATTCTAAAATTCCGCTAGATCTAGCGCTGAAACGGTAAAATGGCAGCACTGGAAGATGACGTGTCCTTTTGCAATCTATGCATTGGGAATAACCGAGGATTGAACCATTGTAAACAATAAGTACGTTCCGTTTATACATTTTCCTTAAATCCCTGATGAGGTAATACTTTTGTGCAATCTGGCTCTGTTATTTCAAACTATTTTTCAGTTATCCTTATTTGTTTCACTATTATTATTCAAAATTAATTTCATACTTGAAAAAAGTTACATTTAATTGTATGTTAGTGTGAAAGGCAGAAAATATTTGAGCCGAAAGTAAAACGAAATGTAAAATGTTATTACCCAATGATTCTACTATAAAAAATACCATTTTTTTGGGGAAATTAACTACATCTCGAGCGAATTGTCTCTAAAAAAAATATCTTTTAATCTTTATCATAATAATAATTCTTTTAATAAGACTTTAAAACTAATAAAACGTTTAAATTCGTTTTGACAACTGTGTACTATTTCCATCCATCATATTTTCTTAGTGATTTAATCAAATTGGTAGTCGTATTAATTAAAAAATGCAATACCTACGTATTATTTTTATTAATAATAAATAATGGTCAATCATGAACGGTCGTGATACCTAAACATTTTTGAAATTGGGAAAAAATTGTTGCAATAGTGGCATCCCTAGGAATGTCAATAAAAATAGAAGAATATGAAGGGGGTGATTTAGATTTCGACGGGATTTTTATGTGTATTGTTGTACGGAGTTCATGTTTTACGTAAATTAAGTTTTAAATCAACAGTTTCATTAAATTGCACTGGTTGCATCATCCACTGATCCAGGTATTTCATAGCTTGTATAAAATACGTCCTGGAATGCCGGTTAATAAAACGGTAACACTATTGAAATGAGTGTTAAAATAATTTATCACTTATTATTATTGTTACCGTTTTTGTTATAAAATTATTGAGCTTTTTTTGAATATTGGCACTGTTACATTAGTCTTAATTTTTTTATGTTTACTACCTTAACAATTTATTTTTGTAGTTTTCGAAACTATTTCACCATAATTTTATATTTTATTCATTATCATCTTCAATTATCATATTAGCTTGTTTACCAGCCAAAATCAAAATGTATTTAGTTTGTGCCAATTGTAGTCTAGGGATAGGGCAATAGGAACTGCAACATTGACCAATGTACCATAACAACAATTGAACAGCATTAAGAATAAATGGTTATAGCTATTCATTTATCTATAATGATTTTACAGTACAGTTTTATTGTTTTTAATTAATGCATGTGATAATTAATAGAAGCCTATTCCAAGCAATCTTCTGCAATTTTACTATACTTAATTCTTCAGGGAATAAATACTTGGGACATTGCTACTGTAATTTTTATTTTTTTTACAAAATATGCTAAGTAGATGTTTAATTTGATAAAAAAAAAACTAAATGATGCAAATAAAAAATTCTGAGTTCAGTTATGTAAAAAAATATTGTTTTTGGGTTTATTGTTGCTGTCAATAGCTATGGTGACAGTTTTTAAGCATAGCCCGCAGTGATTTTAGCCTATAGTATTCATTCAGAATAGACATTCAGAGTTGTAAATTCGGTACATAGAGTTATTGGTCTAGTTACTATTGTTATGATTTCATTATTACATAATGAACTACAGTTTGTAAGAAATTCATAATAATTATGTCAATTTCCACCATTACATAAAGTATTTTATTTTAACATTTTTTTTTATTTATTTATTTCCAATATTCTTATTTATATGTATTTAACAAAAACTGTTGCCGTACATGGAGGCCACTGTGGGCTTATATGTCTGACGGCAAGCTCACATACATACATGTTAACCATAATAATTATTCTAACTTTGATAGGTGCTATCAAGATGGAAGTTGATGAAGGACCGGATGGGATAGACCAATTAAAGTCAAGGCCTTACCAGGCTCAGCTCGAAGAAATTGCTTTGAGAAGTAACACAATCATATACTTACCAACAGGTTGGCAAAAAACTGTCTAATTAGCTTGTAATTCATAATCATTGTAATTACCATTAAAATTATGCTAATATAGCTTGATAATAATAATAATCTTTATTGGCCTGTAATAGGTAATTAAAACAGTTTTCCATCACTCGAAAACTGTTTACAAATACACAATTGTAAATTACCAATATGGACACTTGAAATATAATTAGTGAGCTGTGTCTGTGACTTTTGTGGATGTGTCACTGTGTACATGTTTGTGTTTCACTGTGTACATGTGTGTGTGTATATAAATAACAGGAAATATTATGCTAATAACAAGGCTAAAATCCAAAAATCCTACTGTTGCAGTGTATGACTGTTTAAGGAGACAGTTTTGAACGATTATGTGATTATAATGATTTTATGAGTGTACAGATATTAATATGTGCAGGTTATTCCGAGATATTTATTGCTAAAAGCTAAAGGATGTTTTGTCTGATACAGATGTGGTGACCACATGGTTTCGACATATAGATCCAGGTTTGAACTGTGTTATAAGAGTGCTGCTTGATGATTGTGGCTGATTTGTATAAATATCTTACAGTTAAACTGTGGGATATAAACAGGGCTTAAAGTAGCAAACATTTAGTATGCGCATGTTCATCTTTTTTAGTTATTTTTTTAATTCATCTTGTAATAAATAGCTTTAGGTGGTAGTAGTAGTTTAAAATTGTTTGTCAATGTGCTTGGTAGGCAATCTTCATGACTTATGCAACCTCTTGGTGTAACTTTTTAAAGATAGAGATCAGTTTGCGCATACTCTTTGAGCGGTGTTAAATGTATTTTTTGAATGTCAGATTGCAGTCTGTCATCATGCCAAGACATTTTATGTTTGTGTAGTTATCAATATTGATTAAGTTATTAATTTGGAGGAGTTTATCAAATAGTATTGAGGGATTGTGAATAGTTTTTTTATTCTAAGGTAGTTTTGGTTTTTGATAATACATAGTAGGTACCTGTTAATGATAATTCAACTGGCACAATATTTATTTTCCCTTTTGGGAAAATTTTATTCATAGGAAACCTTTTTAGTGGGGATGCTAGTATAGTATATTTGTCTAATGGTCATATGCACCATTGCCTAACTAAAGGTCCTGGGTTTAATTCCCACTTTTTCAAGCAGTGTTATTGACTTTTTATATGAAATTACAATTACAAATTAGCTATAAAACAGATAAATAATAAATATTTATTTGCACTACAAGACAAATGAATACGGAGTAGGTTGGACATTATTATTATATCTAAGTAATATTTTTTTGTGCAAATTATACTTACTTAATTTAGGTGAAGTTATATAAATTATAACTTACTTAACATTTTATAAAATAATTATTTAATAATAATAATAAAAACAATCTTTTTAAAAATGTATTCAGTGGATGCCTGTGAGCTGTGTTTCCATACAATTTTATCTTAAATGTTGTGCATATCTGTAGGTAATTGATGTAAACGCTAGTCTATAATACTGTATAGACTAGCGACTAGTATTTAGAATGTGTTGTGTGTATTCCATTTTAGAAGATCAATGTTTGTGTCTTTATTGTTGATGTGCCTTGAGTAAATAAATTACGACGGAATACGGGTGGTTGCACTTTGGAGCAACTGTGCTGAGCAACCCATGCACCCGTCCCTTGCAAAACTGCTAAGATTACCGTGGCGATAATTATGTGTACATACGGATATACGCCTGGCGCTTTACCTTTTTTTTTAATACGAAAAATCCTCATGGTTCTTCCGCCACCCGGGGAGGTGGCAGGGTATGTCGGACTCGTACCGACTAAAAACCGCAGTTGCCTTCACCTGCCCTATAGTCATGGCCATGGGATCCGCGAACTCGCACTCGCCACGCCTATGACAGGCTGTGGTCTAGCAATCGCTGAACCCCGTCGATAAGCGAGGGCTTTCCTCGCATACTGATTGAAGGCACTCTTCGCCACAAGCGTGCCGTCTACTGGGGTCTTGTCTGGTCGGGCGGTGGAATTCCCCAATTCAACCGCCCGCAGGCCACAGCTTAGGAAGGCCGGAGGTCTGTCTGCGCTCTCCGGCGCCCGGTGCGTCTACTATCTACAGCTCCAGAGAGAGGTGGACAATTCTCTCTCCCTTTCCGCCGCCTCCTTTGCAAGCATGACTTGCTCGCGAAACAACTAGATCCAGATGATGTGTGTTAATGCAACAAATGAGTGATTGTTTCAATTACTTTCAGGTTCTGGAAAAACTTTTATTGCAACATGTCTTATCAAAAGATTTCGAGAAGCATTACAAAAACCATGGGGCGAAGGGGGCAAGCGGACATTTTTCCTTGTCAACACAGTGCCTTTGGTCATCCAACAGGTATGAAACTCCTAGAGATTAATGTAATATACTAGTAGGCTGCTATTGATGGAATCTCGACGAGTTTTTTGGCATTAGAGAACTGGACCTGCTCTACGCTTAGAATTTGAACTCACAGCTCACATCGCTCGCTCGTCTGGCGGCTTAAACGATGGGCTTGTTTATCGTCTGTTTTTTTTTGTGTTATTTTTTAGATAATTATTAATTTTCATTACGCTTTGGTGATCGTTATGGTCGTACAACACGTATTTACCAAAATATGAATGCAAGCTCTCAAAAGTAGAATGAAGAAATAAAAGCTTTATTTCTATCGCGCACTGTTCAGTCGTAAAGGCATGATAAAATCAGTGGGATTACTAGGTTCCTACATGTTTAATAATGTTAAAAATATATATGTTATGAAATAATGGTTGGAACGTGCTTCTGGCAACTAAAGCTAAGAGGAAGCAGTGATTCATTCCGACTATAAACACTACGACTCGAGTGGTTAACAAAGAACCGTTTGTTATGAAATGTATTTGCTGCAACTCGCAAGGGCTGCTTATCGCATTCAGGATTCCATTCATTTTTAAACCCTGAATTGATGCACTTTAGAGCTATTTTAGGAAAACTGGACTATCAAATAAAAATCGAATTGTGTGAGAAATTATTAGTTCCATTTACAAGAACAGTAAAAATACTATAATTCGAGATTAAAATTATTATTTACTTCAAAATTTTTGTTCCCAATACCTACTCCATAGTTGAGAATAAAAGATAGTTATTTTTATAGATAAATAAAAATAAAAAAAACGTTTATTTCAATTACAACAGGCTTTTTGATGCATATTATTGGAGATCACCTTTTAAGCAAGGAATTGCTTGTATTAGGAGATTATTAGATAAGTAGGTACTTAAAGTACTTTTTCTGCATCTAGTATGATAGCGATAGAAAGTGAAAAAATGACATTTTCTATCAATATACAACTAAAATACTTACTTACATTTATTCGGTCATATGTACTTAGACGATGACGTGTATTTTCTCTTAACATAAATCTTAATTCCTTATCTAAAACTTATGGATACCGAATGACTTACCAGTTAAGCATGTAAAGTTTCGAGATATCCATGAGAGCCGACATATTAATCGACCTTGTATACGTTTATCATGCTACTCGTGCTGTAAGTCGCGTTCACTGTCGCATATAGTGCTGAGATAATGGCTTGAGGCGAGATATTGCCATGACAATACTATGTCATGCTTGCGAGACCCATGATAGTTCCATTGGATTTCATCGCCTTATAGAGCGGCACCACATTTAATGTGACGCTCAAGCTGCCATTGAATCAGGTTAGGGTTAATGACTGTATAATTTTGGGTATTTTTATCAAAAGTTGAAATATACCATTTGGCAATTGTCATTTCCTCAATATACTTCAAATAATATTATTTTCTTTTGTAGAAAAAAGTAATAGAACAACTTTGTGCCGTTAATGGCGTCGGCGCGTACAGCGGTGAGGATTCAGTAGACTATTGGGACAAGATGAAGTGGGATACTGAGCTCGAGAAACATCAGGTTTTATATTTGTATAATAATGTATATGTACCTAATTATTTAGCTTTATCAAATACATGTACAGTTTGGGGCCATAAGTCCAGTAGCACGTCAACGATCATATTCGCTGGCACGGTACTGCGCGTATACACACATGTATGAGTGATTTCAATGCAAACATTTACCAGTCAAACAGTATAACTACGAGAAGGTGATAGTGTGTGGTTTGTCACTAAGGCGAATGATCATTATATCATCAATATCTAGACAGAAACAGTGCCTTTCTGTCTAGATAATGATGAAAGTGCGATATACGAGATCGTGTGTGCAAAATGTTTGTTATAGAAAAAGATCGTAAGTGTCGACTTGTTTTGATGCGATAGATTTGTGAAACTGCTACTGGAATTATGACCCCAACCGTACCTACCTACTGCTTATTAAACTTTCAAAAATGAATAAACTAAATTACTATGTATGGAAGTATTTTCAAACCTACTACATAGATTAAACCAATTTGTTTTATGAATATATCATCTATAACCTCATAAAACAAGACCATTGTTACTTATCTATATTATTCACTCTTGTTTCAGGTCGTCGTAATGACGAGTCAGATTTTATGCGACATGTTAACTCACCAGTATATTAGAATCGAGGATATAAACCTGCTAATATTCGACGAATGTCATCACGCCGTCGAAGATCATCCGATGCGTATTATTATGAAACATTTCGAGGACTGCTCGAGAGACAAACAACCGCGAGTTCTCGGTAAAACATATCGATTATATACAATGTAAATAGAATAGTGCTTCATTATACTAACTAGTGGGTGTTGCTATGACTAATAGTATAATTAAAAACATTGATAACAGTAGAGATCGTCGCATTTATTGTAGGGTAATATTGGTACTCCTAATAAAATTAGGAGTACCAATATTCTGATACAAAGTCCGAAATCTGAATGAATCATGTTTTTTTTTAGGTTTGACTGCGACTCTCTTGAATGCCAACGTTAAAACTTCGAAGGTTGAAGAAACACTACATGAATTAGAAATAACATTCCACGCAAAAATCGCCACAGTTGATGAACTGGGCCAGGTGTTGAAGTATGTGCCTGTAGATTCATAATAAGGGATATTTTATTAATCCAAAAGTTTTTCAATTCTCATTATTTAGTTTACTTTGGTTTTAATAAAATCAAGTCAACTAAACTTAGCTGACTTGACTTCATTAAAATGTTTATTTAATTATACTTAATTTATTATTAAGCAGAAATCTGCATGATAATAAATTGTAATTTAAAATACTTATTACAGCTACTCAACAAATCCTAACGAAATGGTACAGTTCTACAGATGTGTCAAACGTTCGGAAACCACGGAGATTGTAATAAAGAAGTTGACGGACCTGCAAAATATGATCATTAAAGTCAAACTGCCCCAGAGTACTCCAAAAAAACACAATTTTCAACTAAAAAAGTGGCAACAGGATATTAGCACTGATCCTAATAAGGTATTTAGTTATTATTATTACACAACATAACGTACCGTCTTGCTTTTAAGTTTAGGTGTACTGACGTAATCCACAGTTATGCGGGTTATTTAACGTCCCATGTAATAGAGGGCGAGCTTGTTACCATTGACCGGACTCAAATCCAAACTCCGACCTGCTACCCAGAAGCGTCTCTAGCCCATTTGCAATGCAATTATTACCGTAGCGCCCTCTAGTAAGCACGCGGTCAAAATGAAATGGATATAAATAACAGCACACCACAAACCGTTAAATTACCCCAATAGATAATAAACTCTATTTATTGGAGATTAAATTGAAAATCGATTGAAGAAATTTGTCAGTTTTGGATGCCATGATGTGCTGTTGACACTTGACAAGTATTTAGAATAACCGCGGCTGGCGCGTGGCGCTCGCCCCCTAGGACCGTTGCGCCCGCGTTATGTCCGCCAGTCCTGATTGGTTCTCAGTTCTTCTACTAATATACGATAATTTAATAACTTAACTGAAAAAGCTAAAAACAAAAATCCATTTATGAATGACAAGGTTGCCCATTTACAAAACGCCCCAGCATGGTGCTGGTCAGCCAATTCCCTCAGTTTTTTGTTATGTTTCAAGAATGATATCATTTAATTTCAGATAACTAAAGCCGTGAAGAATATGATAGCCTCCATGATAACGTTCTTGGATGAATTGGGCATGTATGGCGGTGCTTTAGGTATACTTGCCTACACAATATTGTTAGAACGCTTGAAACGAAAAGCGTCGACGAAGGAAGAAGAATGTCTCTTTAAAGCTGCTATCACACACTCTGTGGCGTAAGTAGTCTACACTCAAAAATATCTTTGAATCATATAATATCATTGTCGTAAAAGACGGTCTCATTCGCTGATGATGTCCCAACTAAAACCTCGCTTGTACTGTGAATTTCATATAAAAAATGTTCAGTAATCGATTTCTCTTTATTTTTGTCATAAAATAAAACCCTTTCACTAAGCAATTACATTTTTTATGTAGCCTCTTTGTGTCCCACTGCTGGGCAAAGGTCAACCCTGAGCCCAGAATTTTCAGGGGTACATACAAAATTATTTTGTAATATTATATTGTATAATATTACAGCGCTCGGGCGATGTTATTAGATGCAATGGAAGATGAGACTGGCTACAAAAAGATAATTAAATATTCAACGGAAAAAGTACTACTGATGTTGAACATATTGAAAGAATATAGTCCGGCGGTAATTAACTCTACTGGAGGTAAATATAAATCCTACAAATACAGGATACATTTTTAACCAGTGTTAAAATGATGATGTATGTACAGCAAAATTTAATAAACACGTGAATTTTTTATTTTAACTAAAAAATAGCTAAGTTAATGTTTAATAAAATAAATTCTTTTTTTACTAGGCTACCTTCTATTTCACCCTCAAGCTTTTAATCAGTAGTACTTATACGGAATTAATAATTAACAAACAGTTACCTATCGGTCATCGACTCTTACATTCAAAAGCTGTCAAATACGTTAACCTACCTGCAAAAGAAACTTATGTGTATAATAATATTTAAATCTGACTTTAATTACAGTTCTGTTGAAGGTCAATAAAGTAAGGAAACCTTTATCTGCGATCATATTCACTAAACAAAGGTTTACAGCGAAAGTGCTATATAATCTCATAAAGGACGTGATAAACGCTAATCCGACGGAGTACGATTTTCTGAAACATGATTTCGTGGTTGGCTTCAACGTGAACCCGCTTAAAAACACAAGAGAGGAGTACTATGTCAAGAAGGCTGGTCAACAAGCCCTCCTTAAGTTCAGGAATAAGTAAGTATTTTGCAGAAATCCAAATTGCGCTGCTATTAAGAAGTTGATAGAAAATCCCAATTATTTATTGATAGCTCTCGATATCGAGCCCAGGAGCTCACACTCAGAAGCTTGCGACCACTACACCAATGAGACAGTTCAATGACCTCTCATTCAATATTACAATATACTTAGTGGTAATTATGTCTCACAAAATAATAAAACTGGATCTAATGTTTATTTGTATATATACCTAATTCCATAGATAAAAAAGGTCTATAACCAATTCGAAATATGGATTTATTGATGTCAGAGGAGTGATTGAATGTGGAGTGCACAGTTGTCTTTTAATTAGTCGTTATTCATAACGACTAATTAAAAGACAACTTGACCAATTAGTTATATTTCAGTGATCTCAACTGTTTGATATCGACAAGTGTCATAGAAGAAGGAATAGATATACCGCAGTGTTTATTAGTGTTGCGGTACGATCCACCTCTAGAATACAGATCGTACATACAAAGTAAAGGTTCGTATACTCGTTGTTATCATCACCCATTTTTAATTTTACATTGACAGGCTTTGGATCAATTTCCCATTGTTCAATTTTCAACTTAAGCAATTGAAATTGAAACTAAAATTGATACTTTATTTGCTTATATTCAATATAATGTATCTATCATCAACAGATAAACATAGTATTTCTATGACATAAATATATGTTAATTCTAGGTCGTGCCAGAAGCTCTGAATCGAGTTATGTCATATTAGTAGATAAAGCTGACGAAAAAAGATTTATGAAAAATTATGGCGAATTCCAACACACAGAACAACTCATACAGAGGGTAAGTTACCTATTTCATTTGTATAGATATAATTAGTTTTATATCTAATCGTTGAAAATGATACCGCCAGCTGTCCAGAAGTTAGCAAAATCTTTAATTTGCTACTGCGCAGTGAAACGCATTATTTGTAGAAGAAAAATTAAATACCATAGAGTTCACACAATCTTATGTAATATCTGTAGATACTGATCGGAAACAGTGGTGATCGCAACGAGCCGGCACAAGAAGACATCAAAAATCAACTTTACCATGATGAAGATGTACCCCCATATATAACATCTAATGGAGGTACGTAATTAATGCAAGCAAATAATATACAGCGGCGTCATAAATACGAACTTTTGATTTGAACCAACTTAAACAAGAATAGAATCATTCATTTGTTGAACATAAGGATTTACATTTGAAGATCTTGAATAACAATTCTCATGTATCGTGGTGATACAGGAGAAAATTAGAGTTTAAACAAAAATGTAAGTAAAAAGTCAAATAACAGGGGCACGCATCTTTACTATACAGCAAAGAAGCTCTTTTGCATTAAAGAAGACATGATATCATTTTTTTTTTAAGATTTACACTACACAACAAAAGTAACGGCAAAAAACCGAAGAATTGTACACTTCCAAATATAAATGACAAGAAAATAATTGTGTTTAATAAAATAACATACAAAATATTGAGACAGAGTGGATCTTCTTGCTCTTTGTCTAGAAATGTATTTATGTACCTTTATACTCGTTTTCAGGCCGCTTGACGTCAGTATCTGCTATAAGTTTGCTCAACCGATATTGCTCAGTATTGCCCCATGACCAGTTTACTGTCATAACACCTATGTGGATACAGGAAAACGTTACAGACAAACATGGCGTTGAGCGTAAACTCATCACCATTGTCATGCCCATCTGCTGCCCCATTAAAGACGAAATAAAGGTAAGTACGTCACGTTTAAATAAACTTCTACCTATTGATCTATTATTCTATTGTGACCTATTTTCCGGTGGTCGAAAGCACGGCTTCTTGTAGAGCTGTAAGTCCGATTAGGATCTTCTGCAACAAACAACTTTTTGAAAACTGTTTTAATTCAATCTTGAGGTCGTAATGTACAGAGTCCAGCACATCAACCTACCACAATCTGTCAAATTTGTTTAATTAATTTTCAACTTTAATACAAAGCGATAAGGTTCATATTCAATTGGTAATATTTGACAGTTTGGATAGCTTGACCTGCTGGCGTCTGTACCAGTAGATTTTTTAACCATTTTTTATTAATGATTTTGAATTTTCGCGCGGTAACGCCCATGCTGGGGGTCTACTCCCTAAACACGAAGTCCGTAGTTTCGACCTTCGTTTCGGGCGTTTCCTACTCCGTATCACCTACGGACAGATGATTCGTTCGGGGCCCGAACTAAGAATGAATGACAACACAATTTGACAGTTGTCCCGATTCTCGATGTGTTTTTACCCGTTCGAAAAATTTAATTTGACACTTGTTTTAACGGACTCCGAAGTTTCGGAGAACTTTCGAACGGCTCGTAACTTCGTTGACGGAGATAGGGAGTAGACCCTCTGTTTCGACTCGTGACGTCACTCCGTTAGTAAACAATAATACAGAGCACGACAAAAATCTAGTTTGTGTACTATGGCTTTATATTTTTTCTTACATGTTATGAAATACTCAATTGTCGCATGTATCCATCACGTGAGAACGACTCAACCGATTTGATTCATTTTTCTTTTTAAATGTTCGTAACAGTCTGAAATTGGTTTTTCTATTATTTTTGAATGATTTATTGAACTTTGGTCTGGACAACGTCTATAGTCGTCAACTAGTATAATATAGTGATAACGTAGATAATCTTTTTGCTAGAAGATATTCGTTATATTTATCTAGGCTTAGAATGATTCCAAATGGTCCTGAATATAATACATAAATATTAATACATAAGTATTGAGTATTTTTATATTTTTCCTGTATTTGTTTATTAACTTCCATTGCTAAATTATTATCTTTCCACAGGGAATACCTTTACGTAGTTTGAAGTCTGCGAAACGTTCGGCGGCGCTAAATACTTGCGCCAAATTATACGAAGCAGGGGAGTTGGATCCAGTATCGATGCTGCCAATACGTTACACGTATGTTCCTTGAGAACTCTTGCCTGTAATTTGGCCAGAAAATATAGATTTCTACTACACTGGTATATTCTTCACTTCGCTTATTAACCGCGGCGGCGGCGTAGGCACGCGTAGTACATACATTAAATGATAATGTACTACTACCGCCTCATTGGTGTAGTGGTCGCGGCTACTGAGTGCGTTTTATTAATTTCAGTATTGAAAAACATTTTCAGTATTGAGTTTTCCATTAGGAAAGAGCAGCTGGGAGTTCGAATTTTTGGGTCCTATGTAATAGTGGCGGACTATTACATAGGACCCAAAAGAGACTGGGGAACTGTTGGTATATATCAGAACACCTTAATTACCTTCGGCGAATACTTCGGCGTGATAATATGTCACGATGTAATGTACTATACTGGGCTAGGTCGGGTTACTTAGGCATTTAGAATAGTGCATTTCTAAAAGTATTTTGCATCGTCGGCTGCATAAACCTTTAAAAGGTTTCTTTGATATAGACATATCTCAAATCGACTGTTAGAATCGAAAACAACGACAATCAAGTAAAGTGTTTGTATAATATGATATTACAGGGCCGTGAACTTTGACGATACGGATGTAAAGTCATGCTTCCCGAATTGGCGTGATAACGATGTAGGCGAGAATGTTCCTGAAGGATCTGGGGAGACTCCGGAAATTGCATATCCTGGGACTAAGAAACGGGTCCGAAAGCATAGAATACAGGTTCTTCTTATTCTTTAACAAACTTGAATTACATAATGTAAAAAAGTTCACTAAACGTGGTAATTAAAATTTTTCTGTCGTTTCAATTGGCCTATTGACAGAAAACTATGCAACATAAGTCACAGATCAGATCAAAGAGTTCTATTCCAACTAGGCCTTCCTTTCAGATCTATGCACCAGGCTACTATTTTTTAACTTTTCAAAAGTACTTATTTCAATGGTCTAATCGGAATAAAACATTTTGACTTGATTTTTTTCATGAAATGAAGAACGAGCCGATTTTAAGTAAAAAACAATACATAATACTAATGTTTAAAATAATTTCTAACAACCTTCCAGTTTCCGTCTTGTCTAAACAGTACTCCGGATGAAGATGTATATTACTTACACATTATAAAATTAACCACTGCATTTGAAGAACCGAAAGACTCTCGTGAGAAAGCTTTATACGATCTTCTACACAGACAGGAAGGTTTTGGATTCCTTACACAGAAGCAGTTGCCTACTCTGTGCGAATTCCCCATGTTCATGACGGTTGGTGAAGTTTCCACTTCTATAGATGTCAACTACGCCGTGGTTAAACTCAATTCTAAGCTGTTCCAGTTAGTAAAACAGTAAGTTCGACAATATTAATTTTAAATAAATTTATTTTAAGATTATTTTGAAACTTAACTTCAGTATTCAAATCGAATGGAAAATGGGACTAGATCTTTCTGATCATTAATTATTTTAAATTTATCTTTCTCCTTGTTGAATTAAAAAAATATTCTAAGGTTTTAACGCCTCCCTTGCTTTTTCGCTTTGGCTATGTGCGTTTCATATCAAAGCCATGCTTTGCTATTCTTATACTTGTCCGCTTTGAGAAATAATCTGCTATTATGTAATAATAATATGATATATGTCATGGGTTACACGATAATATTTCATGCTTTGGTAAAAATATCTGCCAATCAGCAGGTTCTGTCCAGGATGCGTCGGGTGTTTACTAGCCTATAATTCTGACCCTTTTGGTTTATGTCCATTTTGAACAGTATTACCCGTATTACAAACTATTTACTGACAAATACTGGACACTACCTTATTTAGATGACTTATTGACTTATTATCTTGTTATTTGGTCATTAACCCATACAAAATCTTTTAACCTAATATTGTCTTACTTTATTGACGTCGGAATGACAAATTAATATAATATCTGTCATTAGTTAATATATTCTTAAGCGTTTTGGAATAACGCCCTTAATTTTTTCAGGTTCCACTTCTTCATTTTCGAGCAAGTTCTCGCTATTGCTAAGAAGTTCCTAGTGTTTGAAGGCAAAGTGAACTGCATGTACGTCGTGCCCGTGAAGGATGAAAATGGATACGATATTGATTGGAGTGTTATGATGGCACATGACTTCATACAACCAGTCCAACCGTCATCTTATGAGGTACATTTATCAACATTTAATTCTAAATTTTAATATCTGTATTTAGATTTTTTTAACCAACTTAAAAAAAGGAGGTTCCCAGTTTGACCCCTATGTTTGGCTTAACTGATTTTGATTTTGGTTCTCAGAAAGTACTTGTTATAATTCTGGAGAAGGTTTTGGTATACAACAAATGGATACCGTGACGTCGTCCGCGTGAATCCATTATTAAGCGATATTATTAGTTCAACTCGGGCCGTTTATTTTTTTAAAACAGAATGCTTTCCTAAAAATTACTTTTACATTTTGTTTAGTTAAAATACCATTATAAAGGTTTAATAATTTGTTCAGTTATGGATATGTAAGGCTTTTGGATAACTAACACTACTTTGTGCGGCTGCGGGCTATGGATGGCTTCCATAACCAGAGTGCACTTCTTTGGAATAGATACGTTCTCTGAAAAACACATACCAACACGCCTATATACCCCGAAGGGTTAGGCAGAGGTGTACTAAATGTACACCCACAGTTCGCCAGTATGTTTTAGGCCAAAGTAATAGGGGGCGAGCTTATTGCCATTAACCGGGCACAAATCCAATCTTCGAGTTGTGTACTACTGACTGATATGTTGTACAGTTCTCTGTATGCATGTATGACCCTAGGAAAATAATTAATATGTCTATGTTGTAGGAGAGACTTCTCAATAACGTGACACCAGAAACTTACAAGAACTGCGTTGTCACACCTTGGTATCGAGTATTACCGGACAGGTGAGTTCGCCTTAGTTTTTAGGCGACAATAGCGAAAAACTAAAGTAACTGATGTCTAAGCGTCGTAAGATGTTTGCACAACATCTGATAATTTTCCGCGCGCTTCTGACAGCTCCCACTAAAACAGTCATTTACTTAGTAATTATATTTTTTGATTGAGTCGTTCGACGTACTGTGTAATGCAACTTTAACAAATTAGCACGATGTTGACTATTTTAATTTCAGCAAAAAGTGGCCACGGTTTGATTCTAACAAATTTATTTAGGGAATATCATAATATAATATATTAGGCTCATTCTATTAGGCATTGTAAAGATCGCTCCAGTGACTCACTGTTCGTACGCTTAATTTTCTAGAAAAAATAAAAATACCCGAATAACCATAAATAGCTATTCGAACACAATTTAAAACTATCTTGAAAAATATTTTACTTTACAGGTACATAGTGACCAATGTCCTAGAATATATGACGCCGCAATCTCAATTCGATTCGGATTCTTACTTAACATTTGCTGATTATTATGCCGATAAATATAAATTGGAAATCATAGGTGACCAAAGGCAGCCTCTATTAGAGGTGAGTTCAACAAACTATAATCCATATTTTTTTATAAAATGGACACTGTCACAAACTAACTTGAAAAATACACCGTTTTGTTGCATATATTTAGTGTAAAATTATAGGGGGAGTGTGTGCAATGATACAACGTATGTATGAAGTAAGTATAAGTAAGGTTATTTATTGATAGCACATCACAACAATATGGTTTACAAACAGTATAAAAAACTAGACTACACGGGCGCGGCCATGCAGGCGCGCGCTCACTCGGTTGGGGATTCTCGGCACACACTGAGTAACTTAGGGACGCCGGCGGCGCGGGAGCGTCCGCCGCTAAGAAGTAGGCAACGAACGTGCGCGCGCAGCGGCGACACGGCTGTGGGGTTGAGGGGCGAGGGGTGCGGGCATGGCGCGAGTAGGCAGGCACCTGTACATTACGCGCTATAAAATATATTATTCTTTTTTCCGTAGGTGCGCAATATAAGTTCAAGAATGAACTGTTTACTACCCAGAGCGGCTACAATAAACTCGTTTACGGACAAGCAAAGGAAACTAGTATCGGCCTCACAAGGCGACGATAAAACCAATAGAGGCTTCGCAGAGGTATTTGTAGCAGAATTCTGTGTCAAATATGACTTTCCAGGCGTATTGTGGTATAAAGCGATCGTTTTGCCCAGCATTGTGCACAGGTAAGATAATCGATAAATATTTAAACATTTTGTTTCGCAAGAACTATCAAGTAATTTTTCACAAAGTATTTATGATGACAAGATGGCGTATCTATTTATACTATTAATAAAGTAAAAATCTTTTATAATAATATGCTCAGTTACGACTACATAATATGTAAGGTATTAATTATTATTTATTTTCCAGAGTCTTTATGTTATTGGTAGCGCATGAACTACTCACGGAAATAGCCGAAGGTACAAAATATGGAACACCGAATCGCAAAAAAGGCAAGTATTGAATGTAATAAATCATTGAGGGAGTTACTTGTCTGACTACCGGCTTGATCAATCGTTTTAATGCGCATACGCATTTGTATTATCCATAATAATATTATAAATGTGCAAGTAATAAAAATAAATCTCACGCCTAAACCACTGAACAGATTTTGACTAATTTTAGAATATAACTACATAGATTGGACTTTGGAGAAACAACATATCAGAATTTTCACACTGGTTAATTTTTTTTGTACATAATAATTTAATTTACTAAAATCTTGCAGGTCGTGACGATTGGGCCCCTATAAAAGCGAATATACAAATCGCTACAAACTCCTTGCTAGCACAAGTCGAAGAACCAACTCCCATTAATTCAGTTGACAGGTAAATACAACCATATATAAATTTTACCACAAGAAGAAATCGATCTCGGATAAGATTCAAACCGGCATCCCTCGGATTAAGTATAACGGATGCTTTTGCCGTGAAACTATCGAAACCCTTTGCCTGTGATATTGAATTTAAAAGTGTTTATCTATAAAAAATAGGTAAGTAAGTTGTAATAAGTTCTGATATAAAAAATGTGAAAAACATGAACTACTTGTGTAGCCGTACCAAGGGTTTATGATCGGAATAGTGACTAGCGTCCTACTTTCGTCCTTTGTTAGTTATTTGCGTAAAAATATTTTTATATATCGCTACATAAGACCGTTCTCCCTTTTAAAGTCCGGCAACGCGCTTGTAACTCCTCTGGTGTTGCGGGTGTCCATGGGCGGCGGAAATCGCTTACCATCAGGCGATCCGCTTGCTCGTTTGCCCCCTATCCTATAAAAAAAGACATGCTTAAAGACGATAGCGACTATTAGGCGCGATCGCTAGTGACAAGGATGGAGAAAGGTATGTTAAGATGCTAATTTGGGCTTGAAGTTATGGATAAACGGACATTGACGAAACAAGTGAAGCGAGTACGGATAGAAGAGTTGTAAGGGACTGACCTCAGCGAACGTACTAAAACAAAAAACACGGTCGTTCTAAAAAAAAACAGGTAAAGAGCACCATGATGATGCATGGTGTAGGACTGGATGATGAGGAGATTAATGCAGTGATGTAGGCGCAAAGTGAGTTTTGTGACAGTTAATGCAGTTTTGATACATTTCGAAAACGAATTTCGACTTCTAAGAATAAATCATCCTGAATGTAAGGGTTTGGCTATGTCCCTGTCAATAAACATCCTGTATATTCAGAGAATTATTCGGCGACTTATTGTTTGTATTAACATAAGAATAAATATCTTCGCAAAAACGTATTTTGATTAATTCTATATTTTTTAGGATAAACAACCCAATAGACGACGACAGTGGGAAACGCCCTCGGATATTGTCTATGAAAGAAAGCTTGTATCAACTGCAGCAAAAGAGGCTCAATAAAGAGTACCCTTGGGATGTGAGTACTTTGACTTATTTTTTTTTTATAACTTTATTTGTTAAACATGGGTAAGTATACATGTTTAACAAATAAAGTTACCTACTTTATTACTACTTACCTAAGTATATCCTACTATATAAGGTGCTACAAAAATTACTCTAAGGGTCGGTTCACATCTGACGGAATTTACGTCGCCAATCTTCGGTCGCGTATATTAGGCTTAGTAAACTTAGTAACGCATCATCGGTTAAATGTGTATGATATAAGATGTTTGTTTAGAATAATGTGTACTGGCGTTACGCGAAGGAAGATCGGCGACGTAAATTCCGTCAGATGTGAACCGACCCTAAGAATTTCGTGCGGCTCAGCATCAAAAAACAAACATATTCGAGTTTATTAGTCTCGGCGGCCTGCGCAGTGTTCGGATTATCAATTTACAAATAACAAGCGAGTGGCCAGCGGCCTAAGTGCGTCGTGTAGTACACAATATTTAACAAATTTGCATGAACAATATGATTGTATATCTTTGTAATGGTTGTTCATTATTTTTTCGTTTGTGATTATTATTTTAATATCATTCTAAACAACTGATTAAATTTCTTAGAGTTAACTTTTTAACACCTTATATATAAAATTTACAAATACAAATCACACACACTTTATTTTACTTTATTTTGTTAAATTATACATACTGTCCGTGGCTTCATAAACAGGCCCTATCAGAATATCAGCGCTGCAGCTTGATTTGCTTTTTGCTGCAGCACAGTGCTGAGATAGGGACCTATTCTGACATCGCACAGGATAAAGTACCTACTTCCTTAGTTTTAAGATTTATTAAATTGTTATGTTAAATTGTATTTTGTCCTGTTTTGTGCCTGTCAGAATAAATTTTCTTTCTTTCTTTACTTTGGCTAGGAACAAGTATCTGAAGGTCATACAAATATTTGTAACTGTGAAGATTGAACACAATCAGCTGCTGAGTTTTGACCATCGCGCCAATCGATCCACAGCGATAGTTTATACCTTGTTGATATCATATGATTCACCAAAATCAGACCTAGATACACTAATGTATTATTGCTTGGAGCGTCTGACAAACTGACTCGATGTAATATAATATACCATCCCACCTGTATTCCCCGAAGGATTAAGCATAGGTGCACTAATGTAGACCCACAGTGCGCCAGTATGTTTAGGTTCCATGTAATTGGGGCGAGCCTATTGCCACAAGGAACAAACCGAAACCCCGAGTTGCTGAGAATTTCATAAAAAACCCAATGATACTGCTCGAACCTGGGAATCGAGCCTCTTGACCTCTAGCGTAGCAGTTAATTCAGTGTCTGGATTTAAAAGTCTATTCATCTTCGGCGGAGTAAGACCAAACCAGCCTAAACAGTCAGACATGCTCATTTCTATAAACTTACTGACTGGGTATTTCATATGATTAAATCCCTATTAATATTATACATGCGAATATGTAGTAACTATGTCTGTCTGTTACGTTTTCACCCCTAAACCGCTGAACCGATTTTGATGAAATTTGGTACAGAGATAGATTAGACCTTGGAGAAGGACATAGGCTTTAGCCTCTTGGGATGCGAGTCAAACCGCGGGCAATAGCTAATAGAATTATAAAAATCTAACATATTTTACTTATAACAGGAAAAAATGGAGCCATTAGACATAGAGCGCAACCTGTCAACAGCGACAGTGATGGACGTGGAGTGTTACGACGAGTTCGTGAATACGGAGTTGAATAAAGCTACATCGCCGGTCTACGTCGGTGTGCGATCACCGAAGTCCGCTTTCGGTCTCTCCGCCGCAATCTCCGCGCCGCCGGCTAAGTATGTTTCTATAAAAGGTTTCTCAACACCCGGAACCCAAATACCTATGGTGCATACAAATATTTATGGGCCTGGAACCCCCGACCGGTAGCGTGTTGTTGGCTACATTAAGGCGGATACAGACACTGCGAGGCAAGTACTTCGCACGTGGTTGGATCGGTCCGAGCATGCGCTTGTTTTACTTTTACTCGAAATTTTTATCAGAGCGTGCGCGGCGCATGTCTCGCAATGTCTGTATCCGCCTTAAATAAATGTTTGGGACATTTACACAGCACCTATTCCTAATAAAGATGAAATTCTGGGAAATAATGACATAATTTTATTATACCTTAGTCATGACCATGGGATCCTTGAAAATCGCCACGACCACGACAGTTTTCAATCGGAGAGGCCGTACCTCGCATCCTATTCGAAGGCACGTACTACTATATAAGCGAGATGGCGTTCGTACACGAGCTGTGTGCGCTAAGCTTGTTTTACAGAAAATAACTCAACATTCCACTCTCATTATTATTTATTGTTCTTGTACCCAACATTCACTTTTACCTTTCAGGGACTAGAGGCGTGATAGCATGTTATGATGTTATGTTATCTTTGTACAGGTACAACGATAAGATTGAGGTCCTAAAAGCTAAAGCAACCGGCAAAGGACCCGAATTACGAGATGTTCTAGCCGCTTTAACAACAATCAAATCGCATGACACATTCAATCTTGAGCGGGTTGAGACCCTCGGCGATTCCTTCCTGAAATTCGCTGCGTCCTTATACTTGTACCACAAGTTCCCGACCCTAAATGAAGGACAACTGACGAATATAAAAGGTCGATTGATCAGTAACAGGTAATTTTAATTTTGTCTTTATTTGTGCCCGGTTAATGCCGATATGACAGCAGTGATAGCCTAGTAGTATGACCATTGGACTGCCAAGTCGAAGGTCTCGAGTTCGAACCCAAAGCATGCATCTCTGACTTTTCGAATTCATGTGCGTATTAATAATTAATTATCACTCGCTTAAAACGGTGAAGGAAAACATCATGAGGAAACCTGCATACCTTAGAGATTTTTCTCGACGGTTTGTGAAGTCTGCCAACCCGCACTAGGCCAGCGTGGTGGACTATAGCCTAATCCCTCTCAATATGAGAGGGTCTATGGATTAGGCTATAGTCGTGCCCAGCAGTGGGACAGTATATGGGTTGATGATGATGAATGCCGATATTGCTCGTCCTCTATTATATGGGGCATGCGTACACCTCTGCCCTGCCCTGCATTACTATTTTCACTTGTATCTTACGTTCAAATGGCCCTTACAGGCCATTTGAACGTAATTGCAATTGACTGTAGGCCATATAATATTTATTCTGTGCACTAATACTAATCTCGAAGTCCTTGGCACAGACGCCAGGTGCTCCAATACTCCTCGCAGGACAGAACTATGCCTATTCTTATAGAATATTTTTTATCTATCAAAGTAAAGACTGTATAATTATGTATTTCATTGTTAGATTGGTTAATTTATAAAACAAGATCGATGTAATATCAGTCTTAAGAAACATTCATGTAGCGCGGACAATCAAATGCATGGTCCATTTGTAATTTTGGTTCTGTAAGGCGATATCTGTATCTTAGCGTTTCAACGATTTGCTACAAGTCACTGCCACAATGTACACACAAGCCATTCGAACACTTTTTAAAATGATATTTTATTTTAGAAACCTCTACTATGCTGGTGAGCGTTTCAATCTGGCTGGACGTATGAAGATAGAGCAGTTCAGTCCTAGGAAAGATTTTATGGTCCCAGGCTTCTTTGCGCCGCAAGAGGTTGAGGAGTTTCTCATAGAAAAAAAGGTAAGTAATCAGTAATATTTCCTAAACTGGTATATCATTAAAGCTTACGATTTTTTAACTAGCACAGTACCTACTTACTGCTACACACGCCTACTTACATCCGCCTACACTTACACACACCTATAGTGTACACACGCTATGCAATAGCTATACAAGTCCAGAATAATTTGATCTAGCATTGTATAAGCTTTTCGTATAATAAGAGATCAGCTTATACGGACAAAGTAGCTTGATGTGTAGCCGTGCGTAATGTCCGATTGGACCGTATGGGCATTAAGCCCGACATATCATATACTAGCTTCCTCCCACAACTTCGTTCGCGTGGAAAAGTTACTTTTAATTATTCGCATTTTCCATGCCTTAGCATGGAAAAAATATCTTTAAACAACTTTGTTTGTTTCGCATAACTAACAAAAACAACTAAGGCTAAAATAACTTTATAATCTTAATTATAAAGTTATTTTAGCGAAAGAAAAATGTAATAGCTCTACGCGTTAATGAAATAACAGTAACTGTAAAATTATTAAAAATATTTTTAATAAATGATGTAACTAAAAATTTACGGTTTTCGCAATTTTTCTTTTATCTGTGCTATAAGACGTTGCTTCGTACAAAATTTCAAGATTCTGAGGTCGCGGGAAGTACCCTGTAGGTTTTGCGTGTTTCGAAAATTTGCGGCATAAACGTTTGTAGCTTTTGATTGCATTGGCTTAGAAGTTTGATTTTTTCACAGCTCCAAGGAACAATAGACTCGAGTATTTGATATAAATTTTAGCTTGATACCTCCACGCGTTCCTGAGAAAAAGGGTCTTGACAGACGGACGGACGGACAGACGGACGGACAACAAAGTGATTCTATAAGTTTTCCGTTTTTTCCTTTTGAGGTACGGAACCCTAAAAAAGCATTTACTCCAGATGTATAAATGATAGATGCGCGTTAGAAATTGATTTACCTAGTTAATTAACGATTTACAAAATTGCATACCTATTATTATTTGCGCAAAACACAATTTTGGTTAAAATCAATAGCGTTGTATATATTATAACTGATACTTCACTTGTATTTCACTTGCAAACAAAATACGTCGGTTGGAAGATCTCATGACAAAACGTAGTCTACCCGTGACCATGGACGCTGTAAAGGGTCCGAAACGTCGGGATTAATATTATCAATATAACGCGATAAAATCCGTAAAAAGTAGTTTTATTTCAATATGAACCTTATTGTTTTGCCTTAAAGTTGAAAATAAATCAAAGAAATTTGATAGATTGTGGTTGCTTGATGTGCTGGCTTCTGTACATTTTTGCACACCCGCAACAACGTTAACATATTCTATTTATTCTTTCAACTATAAAATTTGATGAATTCTTGTACAGATGCGAAAATATCTTCAGTTAATTCCTTTGGCGTGTGTAAAGCAGCGAAATGTCCTCCATAGTCCACGCTTGTAGATCTCACCAAATTTAAGAATTTATCTCTTAAAACCCAGTCCGGTTGGTAGACGACTTCGTATAAAAATTTGATTGCGGCCGTTGGTACTTCAGTCGGTATACTAAAAGAATAAAAAAAGTGTACTAAATTGATAAGAAATCTGCATAAATAAAAACGTTAAGACTTATCAACTGTATTTGGGTAACATAATCCCCAACCTAAACCTACATAAACTGACAAGAAAAGTTCTGCGTTTCTTTGTTCACTGTGCTGGATTTTATATATATTATATGGCGAATGTCCGTGGAAGCGTTGGGAGGGGACGTCTTAGGAAAACGTACACTTATTGGTGAGGTTCTTCAATAAGGTCAGGTGTGTAGTACTCAGAACCGGTGCGTGTGTACGACAAGATGTATGAATAAAAAAAAGAAGTAGGTATGCAACAATCGTAGCTAGTGGCGTTTTTTAGTTTCTCCCTACCCCTATGCGAAAAAGGCGTGTGTATGGATGTATGTACTTGTAATTAAACTTACTCTTGAACTGTAATAACTTCTTGCCCAACGAAGCCCTCTGCATAGAGTCTCATAGAAGTGACAATGCACTCATTCATCCACGTAATAGTGACCGTATCCAAAACATCTTCAACATCGAGGTTTTCCAATCCTCCGTGAGGAGTGTCAAGTTGGTCCCTGTTACTGCATATGGCAATTTTTTCCATCATATACGCTGCTAATCCAGCTGGAGAGTCGGTAAGACCAACTCCTAGAAATATAACACAAAATTTAAGGTTTAAATTGGACTACATCAATTGAATCTACTAGTGGACTACATCATGTTGAAGGCTCTACTGCTGCATGACTAATGACTGAATATTATAGACAGAATAATATTGACTCAATATGTATATATTCAATATCGATCTCGAAAAAAATACACTTACCTACAGTATCCGGTTTTGTAGACTGAATATGAAAATAACCACTTTCTCTCAGGATGTAAGAGATAAAGTTTTTCAAAGGATATACTCTTTCGGGCCGATCTGAATCAATTAAACTCGGGAACAGGGATCCAATTAATAATTTTATGTTGCTAATTTTTCTTCCAGAAACTGGCATATTTGTGTGGTATCTAAAAAAGAACACTAGACTAATGTATATAACATGACAAAAACATTACCTTTTTACCTTCTGAATTGTGGGAGTAACTGTAAGGTCGTTCTGCCAGATCGCATCAAAGTTCCATTCCATGTTATCTTCGACATTCATTCTCAGTACATATTGTTTTCCTACTTTCGTTTGTAAGTTTATTGACCAGATTATATTCAAAGTCGAACAAGATACTTAATTATTATAACACAAATAGGCATGAAATCAGGATGGCTAACAGTCGCCATTCTTTTGAAGTTACGTAAATATCTTCGTTAATAATTAATTATCACTCGCTTAAACGGTGAAGGACCACATGGTGAGGAAACCTGCATACCTTAGAGATTTTCTCGACGGTTTGTGAAGTCTGCCAACCCGCACTAGGCCGGCGTGGTGGACTATAGCCTAATCCCTCTCAATATGAAAGGAGACCCGTGCCCAGCAGTGGGACAGTGTTATGGGTTGATGATGATGATGAAATATCTTCAGGAAAACCTTGGCAGATTCATCATCTCGACGTTGATATACTTATATATATTTATATGTAGGTATGTATATAATTATTATATGTGTGTGTTTTGATTTGTATTTATTATGTACTTATCTGTAGTTTTGTGTTTATATATAAATATATATTTGTATATTTATTTTTATGAATCGTGGTCTGTTATTATCATGTTTACAATTTTTTTGTGCATCTACTGTTTTTATCGTCTCTGCATCACCCCAAGGTTGTCTGGCAGAAAATGCCTTATGGCATTAAGACCGTCTGTGTACCAACTGTACATAAAGTATTTTAAATAAAAAAGATGATCTTAAAATGTTGCTATCTGATAAAAATGAATCTTTACCCTAAAATATTATCAGGAAACAATGTAGCCATATGTGTAGCGCACTGAGAACCCCAATCTCCAGCATGTATGTAGAACTTTTTGAAACCAAGTCGCAACATCAGGTTGCGCATAATAATGCCAATCTGAACTGGGTTCAAGCCTGGTTTATTCGTACCCTGGAAACAAAAAATAAGTACTATAAATAACGATATTTTTTATGGTCGAACGCTAAAATTAGTAAAAGCTGTTACCAAAATTTCAAAGATAACCACAGGAATTCCGAGACGAATAAAAAATGACACGTGTAACAGCCAGCTATCGTCTTGAGTTAATCAACAATACCTATACCGACGTACCTGCAATTCGACTTTTTTTGGGAGGTATTACGTTTTTATTTAGTCATAAATAAAAACGTCGGAGGCTGTTTAAGCGCTCCGTACCGCTTCGAATATGAAAATGTCGGTGTTATTAAATATGTTTGCCCAATATATTTTTAGTCAAATTCATTTTAACTATGTTCGTATAGTTTTATACTCAGCGTAGGAAACGCGTATTGAGTAACTAATTATAGAAGACCAACTGTTGCCCCCGGTTTCACCCGCATCCCAAAGAGATTTTTGAGACAGAAGCCTATGTTCTCCAAGGTTTAATCTATCTCTGTACCAAATTTCATCAAAATCGGCTCCGCGGTTTTGGCGTAACAGAGTTACTTTCGCATTTATAATATAAGTAGGGATTACTTATACATATAGTACCAACGTGGTCATTAATCGTCGTAGCAATATAGTTTTTATTTCTTACCTCAGAAAACCCGTAACCGGGCAAGTCCGCAGCTACTACTTCAAAGACAAATTTATATCCGTCTTCCGGAGTCGTTAATTTTGGTATAACTTTGTCAAACTCCTTAGACGAGCTCGGCCATCCATGTAACAGGAGAATTGGCAGTACTTCAATATCTTTATTCACATTTGGCTTAACTCTTATGTAATGTATATCTAATCCCTGTATTCTTGTCTTGTAATGAGGGAATCTATTCAACAGCTCTGCCCTCTTGTTAAAGTCAAATTTATCAACCCAGTAAGCCAAAATCTTTTCTAAGTAATCCGTGTTCATTCCATATTCGGATTGTATGCCTTCTAATGGTTTCGTAAACTTTCTCCTACTTTTTAGCCTTTGTTTTAAGTCTTGAATCATCTGGAATAATAATAAATAACACTTTTATATTTCCCATCATCATTTAGAGTAGGTACAATAAAACAATGTATGTTACAATAAAGAGACATAATAAGAGTCAAATATCAGCTTATAAAACCACTCATAAAATAACCCTTTTAAATATAAATCACGAATTGTCCTTCATTTTCTAGGTTCAGACAAAATTATCAATACCTAAGTCTAGCACGGTATTCAATTACTTAGCATTCATTGAATGTAGTAACGTAACGTACCTACCTACTTCGATAAAATTCGGTTCACAGTACACATAAATTCTTATTTCAATTCCTCAACTTTTTCATTTTTAAGTAAAGAAGGATTGTTACATTTATTTACTTCACTATTACATACTAGCTGCCCCGCGCGATTTCACTCGCCTTTTTTCTTTTTTGCTCGGCTTCTATTGATCGTACCGTGATGCTATAGCATAGAACCTTCCTTGATAGATGAACTATCCAACACAAAAATAAAAAAAACAATTCGAACCAAAAAAAAAAATTGCTACTGAGATTAGTACGCTCAACTAAACAACACAAACAAGATTTTTGAATAATAAAAATGAATCATTACATTTTATAGTGATTTATTAGGGTTCCTACAGCTTTTATATTTACCGTATCATTAAAATCTATTTTGAATGGTCTTATCGATTCATCTTCCTTTTCTGTTCTGACACCAGTTCCCCACCATTTTTGAAGATCCAATTCTGGTGTATCAGGCACTGATAGATTCTTGAAAACGAACAGAGTTCCAAAACATATGGCAACGATGACCACTAGCGTAGGTAACAATAATTTATTCATCTGAAAAAGTAAATTATAATACTTTACAAATTGTAAGTAATTGTGTAGGGATTTTCCACAAGTGGAATTTGATCTCGAGGTCAAATATCAAAAGAAAAAAAGTTAAATTGTTGCTTAACATGTTGAATTTTAAGTGTCGTCTCTTTTTATGTAGGTTTGAGAAAAGGTAATGTTCAAAATGCATGACCTTACAAGTTATGAAACTGTTAACCTAAATTTTTCAGTTTCTCAAAAGATACGACGGAAGAATTACAAATAAATGAAGCATGATCACACATACTGCACTTACTAAAACATCCTCCATTTGAAATTTAAATTCTAAGAATATTATTTATGTCAAAATTTTAGTGTTAGGTTTTATTTTTTAAATTAACAACTAAGTATGGCCGTTATAAACTATTGTCTAAATAAATTTTAGTTTATTTACGTTACAAAAAAAATTTATAGTGTACTGCAATAAGTAATGAAGATAATTTATTAGTTTCCATGTTTATTGTCAATGAGGTAGAATGACGTAGAATTGAAGGGGTCTTAATAAATATTATGAATATAAGCTAATTGTAGAACTAATATCTGCAAGTACGTTGTGTCTTTTAACACAACTTACTATAACTGTAGTTATGAAATATTTCAGATTTTATTGTAAAATATTTGCCTACTATCAGTTTATCGCCGACCTCAACGAATCATATTAAAATATAAATTTTACTGTCATTACCTTGATTGTTCCGGCAAAATTACGTCCCCTTCCAAATCTGCATTGACTTATATAACATTACTTACATGATAAAATTAATTAAAATAAACTCACTTTCACGTAATTAACAACACTCAGGCTTAAACATTAAGTATGACAAATACACTTCACATTACGTGTGGGTAGGTATATAAAAAAAAGAATAATAACAAAAATAACCATAGATTTTATCACAGACACGGTCCTTATTTATCAGTTTGTGTAGATATAGGTATCATTATATATAATGTGTGCACTCCACACGTGCGATGTCGGTGACCGCCAAAATCATATTATGACTTGGTCTCACGGAGTTTGCCGGAGCGCCCCGCGACCGACAAGCCTTGACCTATTAATATTAAGCCCTTATTGAATGTAACGTACGAAACATTCGCGAATACCGAAAATAATTATATAACTCCCCTTATAAAATTTGCCGTGAAGGGTGTACGATTCTGAATAGGTATTATAACAACTATTGAGCTAAAAATATGAATTTTTTAAATGAAAAATTGTACCTATCTCATGTGAGATTCGAAAATGCGTTAGTGAAAAACCAATCTGTAAATAGATCTTTTATAGACACTTTTACAAGTCAATATTTAATTAATACTAGATGGGCCCCGGCATTTCCTAGCTGACGATCTCTGAGAATAAACGCCGAAATTAAATTTAAAAACTTTTTAATTTCGTAATTAAATTAAAATTAAATACTTATTAGATGTGTTTTACTGTGTAGGCAAATTTAAACTGAACGTTTTGAAGAAAGAGCCATAGCAGTTTTGAGTTGACCTGTACTTACTGACGGCACGCATACATCAGTCATCGTGTAGCTCCTCTTGTTAAAAAAGAAATTCTTGATGAATCTGGTGGTGTATTTAGTTCTCCCTAACTATACATAAGTATGTACTTAGGCTTCAAAGACTTTTTTAGGAGAAACCTCATTGTATCCTTCGGGAATCTCACTTACGGCTTTCGTTGCAAGACCAGAGGCCCGAGAAGATTCATAAGAATTTTATAAAAAATAAAGAAGCTTCATGATGGAATATACGAGAGATTTACCCTCTAAGTACAGTCATATGGCTGCAGGAAAAGAAAACACTCGTTTTATATTATGCGACTGTACTGTCCAGATTTTATTTCAATTCTCTTAACATAAGAAAACACTTTTTTTCTAGACATTCTACTAAATATAATTTTTAACGTTTATCCTCTCTCCTCGTAGTGATCTACAGTAGGTCCGTAACCCATGGTATGTAATATTATATATATGTATTTTATTTTATTTATAATGGTATATAATGTACTTACTTCATTGTACATCATAATAATACATAGAAGACAAACTCTATGCAATAAAAAATATGTGTGTAATACACAATACATTATATCATAATTATTCATACTATAATAATATATTAATAGAAAAACATAGCATAAATGATAAGCAACAACATCTGTATAAATTTTACGACGGTGGCGGTGAGATAGGTAGGTAATATTTCAATATTTCTATGATACTTATACATAATTTCATACTATAATAATAAATAAAAACAAAAATATTGCATATATAATTGTATTTAGCAACAAATCTGTATATTTACAACGCTTAGGCACCTAGGTAATAAATATTTCTATGTTGACTTTTATGAAGCATGTACCTATTACTACGTATTGTTAAATTATTATCTAACAACATGGGCAAGCATCATGTATAGCAACAATCAATATACGATTAAGTTATTAGGTATATTGATAGAAAGAGATAATGACTTCGATTTTATCAAAGAAAAAAAAACCGATGAGCTATGAATATTTAGAATTTCAGTTTGTTATTTAATCAATAAATAATATTTATTTCTGTAAATAGAATCTTTAAAGATACTTGTTCGGAGCAACGCAACCGAACAGCTCAGCAATTTTGCCTTTGCGCATTTTTATAAATGCATCCGTTTAATGGATTGTTCAGTTAGTATACGCATTCAGCGGGTAACTTAATCAAATCAAATAATCATTTAGTGTTAATTAACCATTTTATACCATTAGAATATTTAAATAATAATTATTATCCAAAAATAAGTATATTTTCAATCCTCTCCATTTACCATCGTCTATAAAGCAATTTAAAATCTACAAAAAAGGTGTTTGCTTCGTACGCGGCGAACAGACCTTTTTACATGGTCCTTCGAGCCGGATTACAATTCAATATTTAATTAATAGATCGACATTTAGGCTCACGACCTCTGAAAAGAAACGCTGAAACAAGCTCAAGAAGCAACAGTATTCAATGCTTATCAGATATGTTTTTTACAATGTAGGCAAATCTGAACCGGCCTTCTGAAAAAGAGCAGCTTTGAGTTGACCAGTCCTTACTGACGGCACACATACATCAGTTATCGTGTAGCTCAACCATTATTTAGGGAGCTCAACGACCCGTCGCACGACGATACCAGAACAGCAAGATATTTGCGTAGGTCACGTGAAATACTCAAAACTGTCAGAATACGATTAAACTAGCCTACATAGTACTCAATCCTGTTATCGGTCTAAGTATCCTTATACCCACCATTTCGTCAGGCATCTATTCCACCTGTCGTCGCAATAAATAGTGTTTCCAGAATAAAGTGTTGAATATGCTAAGAATTCTAAACTCACCACAAAACTGGTCGAGTTACCTTCATGAATAACTGTGAGAAACAAAATACGAATGTTTATATCCAAGGGAGATATGTCATACGTCGTGTACCAAAAGGTTATTGTAATTACATTACTTTCAGGAATATCATGTCCAGAGGCCAGCACACCAAGCTGTCCCAATCTGTCTAATTTCTTTGATAGTTTTTATAATAATAAAGTTCATTTTGAATTTGCAAAATTTTACAGTTTTTGACATAGCTTGACCTGCTGTCGTCTGTACTTACGGAAAGCCCGTTAATCATATATTATTTTATAACTACGCATCACGGATGTCAAAAATAGTAAAAATGAATCGGTATACCTCGATGTTTAGGATAGTATCTCGATAACTCAAGCAACGAACGTCAGCGCAGAAGTTGCTGCGTTCTTCACATTCTCATTACTATTTCAAGACTTGGTATTAAAATGTGAAGTCTTTTAACTAATAATCAGTGCAAATACAAAGTACCTACCTACAGGCCTACACTGACATTTTGTAAACATTATTACTGAAAAGATTATCCATATTGGAACTTTTATGTCTGCGGCGCTCGCTTGGCGTGCGAAATTTTATTATATTTTCGCAAATTACAGGTTCATATCATATTGTAAGTGTTAACTCACATTATGATATGAACTTGTAATTTGCGAAAACAGTTATGAATATGCTACTATTACCTATTCATATGTATGCAATATGTACATAAATATTTTACTTTAAAACTGTGAAGATATTTTTTTAGACTAGTAAAGGGAGCTATTTTAATGATTGCCCTATTGTCGTCATTGTCGCAATTACGTAATATTACCATGAATTCACAAAATGTTATTGATTTACAATTGCTGAAAACCAAATTAATTTTTAATTTTAGTTTAGTACAGGCTATTAAAATGTTACATTAAACCAGATTATTAACAATCGTTAATTATTTACAGATTCGCCCAACATTCCTGATAGGCGTGCAATTTCCAACATCGGAAGCCCTGGATGGTCATTTGTCGGAAGAGAGTATGAATTTGGTGCGAGAGCGCTTCACTGATTGTGATGGTGCGGCGGAAAACGAACCTACAGACCGTGCTCAAAACGCTATGCAGTTGTATGTGCACTCGCAAGCTGTGTCTGACAAGGTACGTTATTGTACTATTTTTAAATTAAAAAAAAGAGGAAGTTGAGAAGTCAAATCACTCGAATTATTGAACTGTCTTTTGTTATTTTTTTCATATACTATGGGTAAGGGATGGAGTGCTTCATCCACCCAATTGTAGACGTCACTCGGGCACACTTGAAACATTTCATCAGTTATGAAATAGTGTCATCGTAATTTTAAAAATAAAATAAAACATTCACTTGTGAAAGTGTCTTTGAAACATCTATTTATCGAAATAATTATCAATATCGTGTATCCGGCTATCGTTCTACAGACATATCAGTGATAATGGCAAAAAATAATAATAATAAATGATAAGGTGGCAAACAAGCATACGGTCCACCGGATGGTAAGCGTTTACCGTATCTGTAGACGCTTGCAACACTTGCGCATTGCCGACCCTGTAAAACGAAAGAGGAATAGTTGGGTTGGCAGTATAAGGGTTAAAGTCTCCCCACTACCAACACAACGTTTCCTCGCGGAGCACCGGCAACCTTGCTCACTGTAAGGAACACAACACAGCTCAAAGCAGTGTTAATGGCAATAGGCTCGCCCCCTATTAAAAAAATATATAATTCGGATTCTGAAGGTCCTCGCTTATTTTAATGAATTATGAGGCTATGTTTCATTAAAGAAAGCGAGCCCCTCCATAGGGACTGTAAAGCAAGACTTATGAACATAGTTTCCTTTTTCTGCTAGTACATCCAATAAGAATTATGCACTATTATAAAATGTATAACAGTGGTCCACAAGGAAACGTTGTTGGCAGTGGGGGGACTTTGACCCTTATACTGCCAACCCAACTATTCCTCTTACAATACAGGGTCGGCAACGCGCAAGTGATACTCCTGGTGTTGCAAGCGTCTATAGGCTACGGTAACCGCTTACCATCAGGTGGGCCGTATGCTTGTTTGCAACCTTAATACAATAAAAAAAAACAAAAGTCCACTATGGCGCTGAGATATTGTTTGATGTAACAATTTAATTAAAGCAAAATGTTAACTTGAAATGGTTAATTAAAAGTCGATGAAAATAATCGAGTTTTATTAATGGTTAAAACATTTATTTAAATGTTTTAAACATGTAGGTACCTAAATCTAAACATTAAACATGTACCTAAACTAATTTAAATTTGGTCTCGTTGAAATTTTGTACATTGACCTGGCTCAAGTTATTATTAAAAACAAATTATTATGATTATGTGATTCCGGACCTCAAGCGTAGCAAACATGCTTACGAACACTAATGAGGATGAATAATTAATCGCATCTTAATGTATCAATAACTCAATACCTTAATAATTGTATCAAGTCAATCCATTAAACTATATTATACTAGCTGTTTCCGGCGGCTCTACTCGCATTCCAAGGGGCTTTTGAGCCAAAAAGTACCCTCCAAGGTCTAATCTATCTCTGTATCAAAATTCCATAAGAATCGGTTCAGTGGTTTACGCGTGAAAGCGTAACAGACAGACATAGAATTACTTTCGCTTTTATGAAATTAATAGGGATTAGTAATTTTTCAACAATTATTATACATCCAGCAAAATATAGGTACAGCTAATTTACATTACATTAAATTACAGCTAAAATATCGAATTAATTCTGATGAATTTGCCAGTCGAGATCAGGCGGGTCAAATGGCCACATATTGTTACTCATAAAAGTGGTCATTTAACCCCCCACATTATCTATACCTACCCTACCCGTATTACCAAAACAATAAATGTAAACAAATCATAAAAAGGATATAAGTTGCTAGGATGTCGCTTTTACAGTAAAACTTAATATATCTTTATCGTAGCAAAATTGAATAATTGATTAAAAATACCACCTCAAAATATCATCACCTCAATTATAATTGATAACAATATTAATACGTACAAAATTTACACATACCAAAATAAAACGGATAACTAATTGACATTATAGAAGCTTAGAAGATTGACAAAAGCACGGTAAACAAACGGCTATGATTCTAAATAAATTTATTTTATATGGGAAATATTTAGTTGTGTTTTATTACGTTTAAGTTTGTTCCTTAGTTACTCGTTTTGTTGTTATATAAAATGAGTGAACCTGGGCTGAGCAATAAATATCGTCCAAAGACAGTGCTACACTCAGTGGACAAGGAGACTCTTATCAACGTCTCCAAGCATGTAGAAGAGAAGTAGCCTAAGGACTCTTTATATTTACAATTATGACATAGTCCACAATACTGCTGAGATTATGGCAATATTTTGAGAAACATTTGGATTGTTTGTTTACATTTCTTTTTTCTTAAAACGGATAGAGCATACTAACTCGCAGTCGAAGTCGCAGGCGAAGACTAGTGTTACAATAAAAGTATGGCAACAAACTATTAAACTTAAATTAGAATACTATAGTAATTATGTAAATCAAATCGTTGATAATTCTTTTAAAAAAAGTTTTCATTATTATTTATGGAGTTATTAAAAGGCAGACTAACAAAATTATCTGAATGTTAATTTTCATTATAAAACAATAAATTTACACGTGTCATGAATGACGCTACAGGGCACTGACACTTTTTACACGAGCAGTTAGGCAGGTCTATGACATTTAGGTATCGATTACCGCATCCTTTTTTTGGTGATACATTCGTTATGACTAATATAATAATACTCTGAATCTTTATTACTTACAACTTATCACATGATAAATCGTTGGAAACCAAGTTCTTATTTTTTTTTAACCTTCTTATAAACGTAGATCTTAATTCGTTTGCTCATTTGACCTCATGTCAATCGATTTGAATGTTTCTTTATATTCCGAAGGGGAATGTGTTTTAGTGGTAACATTTTTTTTGGAGATGAAGTAGTTTTGTAGGAGGTATTTAGGTTTTCTCATTTTAAAAAGTTAATTGTTATTTTATGTTCATTCAATTAAACGTATGTATTAATAGTAGTGATAGCCTAGTGGTATGACCATTGAACTGCCAAGTCAAAGGTCACGAGTTCGAATCGAAGGCAAGCACCTCTGACATTTCGAATTCATGTGCGTATTAATATATTAATTATCATTCGCTTAAACTTTGAACTTGAAGGAAAAGCATCGTGAGGAAATCTTACGAGCATGCCTTACGAGATTTTTCTCGACGGTGTGTAGTCTGCCAACCCGCACTAGGTCAGCGTGGTGGACTATAGCCAATCGGTCTCAATCTGAGAGGAAACCCGTGCCCAGCAGTGGGACAATATCTGGGTTGATGATGATGATACGTATTAATTGTATTCAATAAAATTTTATTATTTTTAATTTAAATACCTGCAATATTTCATAAACATTTGTTTCGCACATCGTTTCTAGGATCAAAAACGGTAATGGCTCAACGGTTAGAACGATGGACTCCTGAACTGGTAGTAAGTTCGAACCACGCTTTTACACTATTCACGCGTTCACTTCTAACAAGCATATAAGCTTAGTTAACGCGATGCTGGAAGTTATATCTTGAAAACCCTGACACGGTCTTTCGTTTTTTTTAATAATGAAACTGCTTCGCCAAGAACCATACCGATTAAATCAGCTTTCAACAAAAAAAAAACGGATTTAAAATTAATTAATCATTTTGCAAATTGCAAGGCTGAGTCTGCTTTTCTTTTTTTAAATTTAAAAACAGAACGATAACTGGGTGATTTAACACATATTAATATACCAGATAACATAATTCTATTCGTATAATGTAACACTGACAATGTGCAAGTTTTATATTAATTGGAAATTACAAAGATTTCGATATAATCTGCTCACATAATGCTTGAATAACCACCGATAATCGGCGCGTACGAGTTCGTCTAAACCTTTGCGAGAGCGTCCAAAGGGTCGTCTGCCTTCATTTCCCTCTCTATGTAACCAAGATAGATGTCACAATTTACGAACGCGCCACGCTTAAATTCTACTTACACCAGCATAAAGTTCAATTTGAAATGAATATTACTGCCTAACGACACGGGAATAAACAATCGGCAAACGTGTGGACTTGCGGTTCACGAATTCCTTTTAACCGAATGTAATCGGATTTTGTGGAATGCCCAGCGCAAAATTTTTCTAAACTGACTCGTACACCACACTATCGCTTAATGATCGGATCGTGAAGTTGGCCCATTAGATACTCAAACAATATCTAAAATATCTATCTGTAGGTGTCCAATTTTCAATATTTATTTATTTATTATTGATAAACAAACCGTTGTACAGATAAGATCAATAAGTAACTTAAGCTAAATTAAGGCAAACGGATTACATTATTATTATTATTATAGACATTACAAGTTTATACAGTTAGTGATAGAATAAATATAATTATATTTATTCTATCACTAACTGTATAAACTTGTAAATTAATTAATCATTTTGCAAATTGCAAGGCTGAGTCTGCTTTTCTTTTTTTAAATTTAAAAACAGAACGATAACTGGGTGATTTAACACATATTAATATACCAGATAACATAATTCTATTCGTATAATGTAACACTGACAATGTGCAAGTTTTATATTAATTGGAAATTACAAAGATTTCGATATAATCTGCTCACATAATGCTTGAATAACCACCGATAATCGGCGCGTACGAGTTCGTCTAAACCTTTGCGAGAGCGTCCAAAGGGTCGTCTGCCTTCATTTCCCTCTCTATGTAACCAAGATAGATGTCACAATTTACGAACGCGCCACGCTTAAATTCTACTTACACCAGCATAAAGTTCAATTTGAAATGAATATTACTGCCTAACGACACGGGAATAAACAATCGGCAAACGTGTGGACTTGCGGTTCACGAATTCCTTTTAACCGAATGTAATCGGATTTTGTGGAATGCCCAGCGAAAAATTTTTCTAAACTGACTCGTACACCACACTATCGCTTAATGATCGGATCGTGAAGTTGGCCCATTAGATACTCAAACAATATCTAAAATATCTATCTGTAGGTGTCCAATTTTCAATATTTATTTATTTATTATTGATAAACAAACCGTTGTACAGATAAGATCAATAAGTAACTTAAGCTAAATTAAGGCAAACGGATTACATTATTATTATTATTATAGACATTACAAGTTTATACAGTTAGTGATAGAATAAATATAATTATATTTCAATCTAATTAGGTAATATTTTAATAAATTCTTTATTTTTTAGTCAGTAGCTGATTGCGTGGAAGCTCTCATCGGAACATACTTACTAAGCGGCGGAATAATTGGTGCTGTGAAAGTAATCGAATGGATGCAGGTCATCCCTCCAAAGGTATGTATGGCTAAAGTATCAAAATAGTTTTATAAGTATCATAAAACTTACCTACACCCAATAATCAACTAGTTGGTCAATGTTGGAAAGAATATAATTAGCAGCTGACCGAATGCTAGGGGGAACTGAAAGTAAAGAAAGAGATTGTCATTGCATCCTCCACTCAAAATAAATGTACATGTGCAACCTATCTATGTACTTAACACAATATTAAAATGTAAAAAAACACATAGGCCCCATGAGACAGATTTGAACTAGTGTACAGTCCACAGTAACTAAATCCTTATTTTTAATCATTTGATATTTTTGTAAAAAGATAACAAAATTGTTTGTAATTCCATTTAGCTTACCTTGACTTTTCTTTTTCTAGGATGACTTTGCAGAATATTTACACAAACGAGTTCCAACTGTAATCACACAACAGGAAGCGACAAATAAGGACATCGATTTCTTATTAAGCCATTGTAGACCTGATGTGGAGAAAATCTTGAACTATAAGTTCAATGATGCGTCCTTTTTATTGGAGGTAAATACATAAATACGAGAAAAGCATTGGCTGATTGTAAAGATGAAATAAAAATGATTGAGTGACCTGAATTCACCTATTGCTCCGAACGCAAGTTCTGGGTGGTAGTGAATGGTTTCAAGTGAATGTTTTATGAAGTTGATTCTTCTACATAGGATCCATTTTTTGCACCGTAGAAATAGACTCCACTTTTCATAAATGCTTGTAAATTTTTTAACAAATCAGGTAGCAATATGACGTACGCTGTTGTCTAATACAGGCGGCATCCATGAATAATTCCCCAACCATAAAAAACGTATCCCTAAAAGTTCAATAGGTATTTTCATACAGTTGAATTTTCCAGCACAGTATTTACTGTTGTAAAGTGTATGTGTATGACTAATTTACTAATATTAATAGGAGGCAAAGGAATGTATCCCTTAGATATAATTTTAGACTATCGTTGCTATTCTTTTACTGTTGAGATTGATATTTCTATGAAATTATAATTATGGCTGTCTTTTGGAGGAAACAATAAGATTTGTTTGCGAATTACTAAAGACTCAAGGTTTATTTTAGCTAGAAAATTTACTAGTAATTAATATTATTAAAATGTTTAAAATACGTTCCACCCAAATTAAATTAAACAGCATTTATTTTAATATTTTTCCCTTTCTTGCAGGCTTTATCACATCCATCATACATTCGGAATAGATTGACGCGTTCATATGAGCGTCTAGAATTCTTAGGTGACGCAATATTGGACTTCCTAATCACTTCGCATATATTTGAGAACTGTCGCGAACTGAAGCCGGGAGAAATGACTGACCTTAGGTCAGCGCTGGTTAACAATGTCACTTTCGCATCTTATGTGGTGAAACTGGGACTCCATAAGTAAGTTTGTTGCCGTACTACTATTTATAATGTTTTGTGTGTGAAACGATAGTATGTAAGACAACGCGTCGTACAGTTGCGTTCCAAATTCATCAACCCATATACTGTCCCACTGCTGGGCACGGGTTTCCTCTCAGATTGAGAGGGATTAGGCTTTAGTCCACCACGCTGGCCTAGTCGCACACACAGTCGAGAAAAATCTCTAAGGCATGTAGGTTTCCTTACCTCACCACACCGTTTAAGCGAGTGATAATGTATTATTAATGAATTAAATAACGTACATGAATTCGAAAAGTCAGACTTCAGACCTTCGACTTTGCAGTCCAATGGTCATATCACTAGGCTATCACTGTCACACACTCAATTAATTTATCTTGAGTTGGTTCCTCCCTAAACTTTGGTCGCTTACTGCTCGGACACGCCACTGAAGAGCGTTCATGTTACGAGTCGAGAAAGACTTTAATAAGGTTCATATTCAATCGGGAAAATTTGACAGTTTTGGATACCTTGACCGGCCGGCGTCTGTACCACGCCCAGACAAAAAAAACACTTACCACTTGCACTCAGTTTCTAAAATTTTTATGTCTATAACGTCTTCCAGGTTCCTTTGTTCGGAGTTGAATCCAACTTTAGACAAGGCCATCATATTGTTTGTGGAACACCAAGAACAAAGAGACCACGAGATCGTGGAAGATGTACTTTATCTGATAGATGAGGAAGAATGTCATATTGCTGAATATGTTGAAGTTCCGAAGGTTAGTATTGCGTTATCCGTTTTTTTTATTCTTCATCATCATCATATAAGCCACAGGAGGTCCACTGCTGAACAAAGGCCTCCCCCCTACACTTCCACAATGACCGGTTATAAGCTGCCTGCATCCAACGACTCCCAGCGACCTTTCCAGGTCGTCCGTCCATCTCATTGGAGGCCGACTTACGCTGCGCTTTCCGGTGCGTGGTCTCCACTCGAGAACCTTTTTTGCCTCAGCGCGGCGGCCATCAGTTCTACGAGCTATGTGCCCCGCCCATTGCCACTTAAGTTTGCTAAGTCTTTCAACTATGTCAACTTCTGTTTTGTCTGGCAACTTTGGATCTCCTCATTACTGATTTGATCGCGTAGAGAAATACCAAGCATAGCTCTCTCCATAGCTCGCCGAGTGACCTTGAGTTTCCTTATGAGACCCATAGTGAGCGACCACGTCGTATAATCCTCCACCGCTGGACAAAGACTTCCTAGTGATCCACCAAAGATGAACCTTATCCAGATACGACTGGATGACAATCTTTTATTTTACTATAAATATACCACATACATAATGATATAATATCATGTCTCATGTATCTTTGTAAAATGTTCTGGCTAGTTTTAATCTATCTTTCATCAGTTTATCGCACAAATATCGCTATTTCTGTAGTAGGTATTCGTATTAAATAATGTTTATATTGATCGCCTCAGGTCCTCAGCGACATATTCGAGGCGTTAGTCGGTGCTATATTCTTGGATAGCGGCGGCAACCTACAGGCGGTATGGTCGGTCATCTACCGCATAATGTCCAAAGAAATAAACAACTTCTCAAGTCGAATTCCGCAGCAACCTGTTAAAATATTATATGAGAAGATTCACGCATGCCCTGTATTTGGGTAAGTTTATTTATTTAATAATTAATGAAAAGAAAGAAAGAAGAAGCAAAAAAACCTCTTCAATCTGCTACTAAGAATTGCATTGCAATGCAGAAAGTGCTCCACGAGGAAACGTTGTGTTGGCAGTGGGGGACTTTGACCCTTATACTGCCAACCCAACTATTCCTCTTTCGTTTTACAGGGTCGTCTATATTATAGGCTACGATAATGCTTGTTTGCCACCTTAGTAGTATAAAAAATAAGAAATGCCTCCAATAACACTACTCTACCTGGGATACGAACACTGGAGCATCCACTATGTAGCCGCTTCTAACCACTAGAGTCTAGTGGACATAAAAATGGCAACACATGGTCTAGGGACTAGAATACTGTGGCAAACCACATTACTTACTAGCATTATTTTTATTTCAGAAAAGCTACTATTATTGATCCGGATGTACCAAAGATAAAGGTATCTGTCACCGTCACGAAGGACGGGGGACAAGTTTGCGTCTTTGGCATTGGCCGAAACAAATCACAAGCAAAGCGAGCCGCTGCTAAAATGGCTCTGAAAGTTTTGAGCCTTTAGAAATCTCATGTTATGTTTGTATTGTTCGATTTCACCATTCTTGCCAAAATAAATGCCATTTAACGTGGTAAGTTCATCATACTAAACTTGACCGTACAGATCGAATTTTCTATCATTGTTATTAAGTTCATATTTCTGCGCTGTAGTAGCTATGTCTAGGAAACAATCTTTCGGGATCACAATCATACTACTTTTTTCATTGGCATTTATTTGGACATGAATTATGATGCATGTTTTAGTCGTAAACGATTTTACTATATTATGGACCTATTTTCTATTACATAAATGTAGCGAGTGTAAGAGATTGCTGAGGGAAAAGTAATAATAATAATTTAAAAAATATATAAAATAAAGTAACCATCTACATTATTAGACTGGATCTGGGAGGTTCTGTGTTGTGTCATAGTTCTGATGGTAGCTTCGAACTTATACTGCAGAAGAAAATACAGGAGCATAATATCGCACATGACATACCTCAAAAGTCTGATTGCATTAGTTTAATTATAATAAAATTATGATAAAAAATAACAAAAGCAGCTTGCAAGTTGCCTCTAGAATTGTAACGACAACTCGTTATGGTTTGGCTAGTTTCTTCTAAACAATACGCCTTCACGATATTACAATAATATAGTGGTTTAGTACCCTTCTCTCTACGATTATCGACGCGGAATCGGCTTAGGCCGTTTGGGAAAATACTTATGTTAACGGCATAAAGGTGCGAACAACGCATCTCAGTTCACACGACGCGTCGCGACGTGACGTCGGCAATGTACGGCGGATCACCTTGACTTTTCTGAGTAGCGTGGTGATACGCACTCGGCGCAAGCCATTTTCGCGTCGATAGTTGAGGGAAGAGTGGGGGAGACCCTAAATCGTTAATAAACTGCATTTTGTAATTTGCCTTCTGTCTGAATGTGTGTATCTATGTTTAAAATATTACGAAAGGACTGGAAAGGTATTTCAATATAGATAAAATAGTTTTACGAGGGTAGTCGAAAAATATAATAATACAGGGCCAATTGACATGAAGAAATTACGATATGGAAACAAATATTTAAATTATTGAAAAAAGTACATAATTATATTTACATATTGTTTAAATATTTTTGCCAATTTAATGTAACAATTATATTTTTTTAATTATTATATATATATAATATACAATGTGAGTGAACGTGTAGAAATGAAACTCACTTTCTTCACACGTGCAGGGGTCATCCGTCATGTGCAATATATATTGAGAGGAAAACACTGTCAGGCGCTGCTGAGAGGGTGTATAATACGATTACCGCAATTATTTATTGATATAAATTTTTGTACGCACGGCACAAGCATTTACAGTATAGCTATATTTGGAGTATTATAGTTGTGTAGCCGTATGTATCATTCTTTGCTTGAATGCTTAATTTTGTATTTAAAACATGTGTGTATTGATTGAATAACATTTTCAATCATTTTTCAGTAGCAGTGATAGCCTAGTGGTATGACCATTGGACTGCCAAGTCGAAGGTCTCGAGTTCGAACCCAAGGCACGCACCTCTGACTTTTCGAATTCATTATTAATTATCCACTCGCTTAAACGGTGAAGGAAAACATCGTGAGGAAACCTTAGAGATTTTGCTCGACGGTCTGTGAAGTCTGCCAACCCGCACTAGGCCAGCGTGGTGGACTATAGCCTAATCGCTCTCAATATGAGAGGAGACCCGTGCCCAGCAGTGGGACAGTATATGGGTTGATGATGATGATGATTTTCAATTTACCATTACGCCTGTATTCCCCGAAGAGTTAGGTAGAGGAAACTAAAGTACAGCCACAGTTCGCGGGGTGTTTAAATTCAGAGCTGCTACTTTTCATCGAATACCACGACCGAGATCAGGCAATTGAGATTTTTAAAATATAATTATCATGAAATGTCAAACTTAAATTGAAACAATAATTCCTTTTACGTAATTATTTTATTTCATAACGGGTTTTATAACCATATACATAATATGTATATTTATTTTTAAAATCGAACACTCGTCTAGGTACTAGTTGGCTTAAATCTGATGCGATGAGTCAACTCTCACCGGGAGCTGCTACTGAAAATTTTATAGAAAACCCCAAAAAATTTGCTCGACTTGAAAATGGAACCCATGACCAAGCTCAAGCAATGTGGCAGTCATGGTTACAACCACTTTTTGAATTGAGATTTTTAAATATTATTTATATTTATCATGAAATAACAAATTTAAGTCGAAACAATAATTTCCTTTTACGATGGGTAATTATTTTATTTCTTAGAGGGGTTAATTGCCCATTTTAATATATAATTATTTGTTTTTAAAATCGAACACTTACTAGTTGGCTTACTTCGCTACTTTTTTGTATTGTAGGTAAATAAAAAGAGTTATTTCTTTTTATTTACCTACACTTAATAAAAAAAAATACATTTTATTTTAATATTCTATAAAATTTAGATTATTTTTTATATTTAATAAATTAATAATGTCAATGTCAATAATAAAACTTTTGGTTAATATTTTTTTGTTTCCTTTTGTTAAGTTTTTAACCGACGAAAAAACGGAGGAGGTTTTCAAGTCTACGCGTATTTTTTTATTTAATGATAATTATTTTTTTATTTACTACCTCGAAGTTAGTCTCATATAAATTTGGAAAAAATCCTACCGTAAAGGTGGGAAAATAGGGGGCAATATATTGTTCACTCACATAATGCTGAGTTGTGTATTACAATTAAAAAAAAGCTCCTCGATGAATGAGCTTTAGGCTGAGGCTACAGTAGGCAGCGATTTGCGATGCGACTGGAAAAGCGAAACGAGAAAAACATGGTATGGCTACATTACAAACGAAATTCCGGCGTATATTCGGCGATGACATGGCTACAGTACACATGCTCAACAACGAATTAATTATAATATAACCTTTGATTATATAATTGTCTAGATGGAGCAATGCAAACAAACGACACGCGAAAACTGGGGCCAAATTGCGTGATATGTGTGAGTACCGCTTGTGTACTTATTGTAGTCAAACTGTCAAGGTGTGCGTGTTTAGGAATGCCTGCTCCAAATTATTAACTTACCTTTTCTCCATTATTTAATGGGATGACAGTTAAACGAAATAGGCTGAATAAAGTAATTATTTTGTAGATTAGTGTTTTATTTATTTTAATAAAAACAAAAAATACAATGAAAAATATATACAGCAATTTATAGATCAAAATCCATCTCTTTGTATTTTTTTTCGAAATAGTTTTTTTTTTATATTTCATTTCGTGTCCGCTGTATAATGTCTCTCCAGTCTTAAGAAATCTGAAACCCAAAATATTAGAAAGAACTAACAAAAATACTATTTAGTGAATGACTTCATTTATTTTGTGAAGGCATTCACTTCACATTTCATTTTTTTATCATTTACTGATCAAATAAATTATGTAAGTACTAAAATAATAAAATTTTCTCCTGATCGAAATGACTGATATTTGCATTTTATCTCCCATAGTTTCGCCAAATCTCCCTTGTAATAAATTGACAACACCGGCTAATCTGTCGAACCTACAAATTAACGAATTGAAAAATCATGTTTTCATAAAATAATAGAGGTTAAATAACAAAACTTACCGATGTAATGTGATCTTAGTGTAATTATACGGTTTTCCCACATAATTGCGACACAATTTGACAGCACATACCGACATAATTAATTATTTTTCGAGAACTCCATACCCTGAAGTGATCCAAATGACACTGACGTAAGTGAGAAGAGAGTCTACCAATTTTAGTAGACTTTATTTGGGCCGTTCTGTACGTGTCAATGTGGCATCTAGACAAGTATATAATCAAAGAATATAACTGACGAGCATTTGTTTTTTACGTTTGAAGTACAGTTGTAATGTAGCCGCTATCATAACAGTGACTCAATTTGAATCGGTCGTTTTCTTAGAATGCGATCAAATCATGGTCCATCACGGTTTACTATACGCATAATGTAGCCACACGCATATTTAGCAGCACTGTTGAACTAGTAGTGCAAGTGAGAAATTTTCTAATAAATTAGCTTCAATTTCGCTCATATGTTGATGTAGCCGATGCCGTGATTTCAGTAATGTTGTTCCTATCGCATAAAGAGAAATCAAAGATCGCTAGTAATATTTGATGTCCGGTATAGCCATATACGTGAGCATTCATTTACTCGTTTTAATCGCTCATGTGTCGCAGGTCGCGTCGCGGCCTAATGTAGCCTCAGCCTTAGACCTGACAGTCTCGTATGTGTTAACTTGTCTCTGCATTTCTGCTAAAGTAGGATTCTAGAACAGTGAATAGCTACAGTAAGGTAGGTAGCTATTTTAAAAGTAATCAAAAAGTAAGCATCTATATGTCTGTTTGACGTAATTATTTGGTGTTTTGTATTTGTAAAAATAAAAAAAAACGGTATAATATAATAATAATATTTTTGGGACATTTTACACAACACCATCTAGTCCCAAACTAAGCAGAGCTTGTACTATGGGTACTAGACAATGGATATAATACATAATATACTTTTTTTTTTGTAAATACATACTTATAATACATAAGAAACACCCAGACAAACACAAATACTCATGTTTTATCCACACAAATATTTGTGTCCTGTGGGAATCGAACCCACGACCCAATGATCAGCAGTCCGGCACTCGAACCGCTAGACCACAGAGGTCGTCAGTATGTTTATTAATTATAGTTAAAGGTATAAATTATTAAGATCAGCTAATCAAGCTAAATTCACGAGTTCTTGCGATATAAAAGACAACTCTTGCAAATAAAACAGAGGATTCCCACATCAGGATGTAGATTTTAATAATATTATTGCATACATAATAAAATTAGAGGAAGTAGGTGCTGGGCCTCTTGTATGCGAAAGTGTTGAGGCGTTTGTGGTGGTGGACGCGCTTGGGCAGCGGGAATCTGATGTTGCTGTTGTGGAACTGCTTCACCTGTGGCCGGCGACACGCAGCCGCCTTGATAACTTCCACTTTGATGATCTGTAAGAAAAGAAAGAATATGGTATTGTGTGATAGTAAGAAGTCGACGTCATTCTACATTAATGCTAATATTCAGAGACTATTCTATTAAATTTTAACAATAAAAACTCTAGATGTCAACTTTTTGGTGCCTGAGATACAGGCCTTTATTATAATGTAGTTTTATTGGGTAATAATTTTATTATTTATTTAATTTATTTATAAGCATCAATTTGACGTAGGGATGTTGTAAAATTTTAGAATTATTATAATTATTGATGGAATAAGATGATGAAATGATTTCTGCCCATATTGTCATAGGACAATATGGGCAGAAATCATTTTAACATTTAAGAATTCAAATGAGCTTCATTATGTCTTATAACAAGATAACCCTGGTACCCATAACCAAAATTCAAGTTTAGGTGTTTGGTACTTTTTGTTGAAAACATGCAATGCAAAAAAAATACATTTGGAAATTATTTCACATAGGTAAATATTGTAAACCCTCATGAATATGTAATTACTACTATTTTCACATTTGGGAACATTGCAAACAAATAAAAACAATATTCATTTAGATGTGGTGGACTAATCCTTCCCAATCTGAGAGGAGACCAGTGCCCAGCTGTGGGAAAATATATGGTGACGATTTAGGTCAAGAATCCATAGTGATACTGACATCAGAATAATAATATAGGATAGAAAACAACAAGTTACCTGGATAGAGTGGGCGCGTGCTCTGTGCCTGGCTCCCATATCGCGGTAGCACTGAGTGACGGCGCCGCCCACGCTTAGATCACGGTACTCGCGGTACATATTGTGGACACCTGAACGGGACTCGTAGCGGAGCCAGATGCCAAAGTTCTTGATCTTCACCGGACTCTTCTCTGGGATTTCCTGGAATTTTTGTTGTGAATAGACTGGATTTGCTAAATCAGGGATATATATTTTTTCTTTTTTTACCTCCACTAGAACAGTTATAGCTAATATTTCAAATACCTATGTAAGTCATTTTTGATCATTTCCAACATGACTATTACAGATAGTAAGACACAAATGCCATACTGATTAAGAGCTTTCACTGAAAATAATGTTTGTCTTGATGATTTTATATGTTCCCATCACATTCATCCAAATAATCAGAAGATGTAATATGGATCTCACATTTTGACCATGTGGATCACCAAACTTTGTTAAATAAGCTTTATACTACATTCAATATATACCTACTTTATATTACATACAATGACAAAACCTGTCATCGCATCTGCAGTACTTGCAGCATATCAAGTGGCTTTTAAATGGCATTTAAGGTTCAAAAGCATTATATTAGAGGATTTTTTTTTGTTGGACACAAGCCTAAAGTACTATTATTTGTAACATTAATGATTAATTGTTGATTGAATGTATTTGTGACATTGATTGATAATGATTATTGAAATTTGTTTTATTTGTTATTGATATTGCATATAATTTAATAAGTTCGATATTACGTATTTTGGTAAGATTTGTCATGAATGTTATTATGTTTGATAAACCCAATAATTGAGTATTAATAGTAGATGTTGACATTGTTTACTGATTTAAGATCAATGTGACTATAATAATTACTAATATCACTATAATTGAAATTTTGAATGCTGAAAAGCTTGGTGTAGGTACTCTAATAATCCATGTTATGCCTTAATGGCATAACATGGGTTGAAGAAGTTGCATTTATTTTTTTGTCTAATAAAAGCAGTATTTCTAAATAACATTTTACAATAATATAGTTTTTTCCACCACTTATTTGAATACCAGCTATTGAATAAAGCTACTACTTATAGATTTTGATATGCAAGTGTACTTTTATTTAATTTGTTAGTTTACTACACCTAGCAAATCATCAACAATAATTATATGATCTTGATCACACCTGTATTACTTATTGAATACACATGACATCAGTGACTAGGCAGACTACTAAGAGTATTATTACACAAATCAATGTAGAAAATAGTACTAACCTTGATGGAGACAATTTCTCCAGTAGTCTTCTTGAACTTCTTCAGTTGCCGCAAGAAATACCAGAATCGGGACTTTGCCACAATTTGGTCTGGGGAGAAGATCCTCATCTTGTATAGAGGAGGTTTGGGCTCGCTCTCCGAAGGGAGCTTGCGGCCGATGACCTCATACTCCTTCAACTGCAACACATATTGACATTGTTATCCCATGCTTCGAAAATTAGCATGAATAAGTTTGTTTTACTTTTGTGGCAAAATAAATCAAATGTTGTCCTGCTATTCAACATGCGGAACAGGGTAAATTCAGAAAGAACGGCATCACAACATGACATAACCTCAAAACTATTACTATTTGTGTCAATAAATAAAGTGTGAATACGAAAATTATATCATATATTCTTATAATCAACACAATCAATGTCGTTTCATCGACGAATGTAATAAACCTTTGAAAATTCATTAAATCATCTGGATGAAATGCACCGACAACGTGTACGTATCACTAATAACGACATTGTCACTTTTTACCAACAGTTTTTCATGGTTCGAATATAAATGATGTCTTATGGGCTCCAAATAAGTAGATTAAAGTGCATTTTCTCACTTAATTCCTTCAGTAAAACGAAACTCACCTCTCCTTTAGCCTTCATTTTCGGAGATCTTACTCTAAAAGAACCTGTCAACGGAAGCGGAACACTGACGCGAAAGAAAGAAAATGGCGCCGTTTATATTATTATATAGTTGCCATATAAAAAAAATATCATTCAAATCAGAAATTTGAATACAGCATAACACTCATTATGCTGCTTCTTTAGACGTGTGGCTTTTTCTGACTGGGCTACCGGCCACAAAGTACAAACTATCCTGCGCCCTCGGCTGGACGCATTCTCCACTATACTAGTACCTAGCACTTTTGCGGTTCTTCAATTACAAAATAAACAGCTAAATTGTCCAACAGCTGGATGTGGGCCATCGTTTTCCTTTCTAATTGAGAAGAATTTGAGCAACCACGCTATGTGAATGTATAACGATGACACAGACACATGACAATAGAAATTATTGAAAAAAAAGGCTTTAAATAGTAGAACTAGCGAAGTATCGACCCGTCCCGCTTCACACAAATGCAATGTAGCTAATAAATGACTATATGACTATGACGTATTACACCTTATCAACTTTACAGAAGAAATTCTCGAAATGACAATCTATAGGGTGGTTAACAGGGTGGATCGTTTCAATGACATATCTTGTATAAAGGTCGTAAAACTCGTCGTACTCCCTAAACAACATTATTATTAGTATATGCGAAACCTGAAACACGTGTCTAGTATTTTTATGTAAATAATCTATGTACAAAATTTCAAAACTTGTATCATGAAAAATCACAAAGTTATAAGCTTGTTAAGTTACCTGGTTGTCCGTACAAAAACATGCTCATCACGCGCAGGCGCCGCCCCGCGCCCGTGTTGTCGCGGCGCTCATTGATAATAATGTGGCAGTAGGTACCTAACCGTACGGCGATTTCCGATTGCATTGTATTTAACTGATGATACATCACACTTTCCACATTTTCCATCACACTTCCAGTCTTTGAACTGTCGTAATGGTCAAGTGTAGGTAGACATTAATAAGTACTTTATTTGTAAATGCAGCCAATGCGATATGTTGCACCTTATACCAAACATTGTAAGTTCAAAATGGATGAAAAGTGTTAAACATCGCACTACTTAACCACAACAGGCTGTAGGTACAAATAAAAACGTGTGTTCATGTGTGTGACGATACTTTAATGTCAGATAGCTCCTCGTGCCGCACTGCCAGGAATACGTTATCACTTATCACCACAAACCGCTAGTATCCGTACCATTTCTTACACGAACACTATGCTTTTTACATACGATAGGTACACGTCAACCGAAACACAACTGTCGCGCGCTCGCGTTATCACCACAAACCGCTACTGTACGTACCATTTCTTAAACGAACACTACCTATGCTTTTTACATACGATAGGTACAGATCAACCGAAATGCTTGCGCTCGCGGTCGCGCTCTCGTTTTGTACCTACTTATCTGAACGGGAGCGACATACGTGCACACTTCCCTATAGCTGCCGGGCGACTGAAGTGGTTGCCTGGTTGGTTCACCCCCGGGCCCCGCCCGCCCCACTGCGCCCGCGCTGACCGCTCAGTGTCAGTGACCTGTGTTGCGCGCATATGATTGCGGATAGGTACTTAGTGTCGCTCGGTGTCCTACTCGTAACATTTTTTAAATGTTTTTGGGACAAAATATAACATGATGTAAAAATTATTGGAATCGATTCAGTTACTGATTCTGAACAAACTATATTCAGGTTTCGCATATACTAATAATAATGTTGTATACTCCTTATGTACTCCTTATGTACTCCTTATGTACTCCTTATGTACTCCTTATGTACTCCTTATGTACTCCTTATGTACTCCTTATGTACTCCTTATGTACTCCTTATGTACTCCTTATGTACTCCTTATGTACTCCTTATGTACTCCTTATGTACTCCTTATGTACTCCTTATGTACTCCTTATGTACTCCTTATGTACTCCTTATGTACTCCTTATGTACTCCTTATGTACTCCTTATGTACTCCTTATGTACTCCTTATGTACTCCTTATGTACTCCTTATGTACTCCTTATGTACTCCTTATGTACTCCTTATGTACTCCTTATGTACTCCTTATGTACTCCTTATGTACTCCTTATGTACTCCTTATGTACTCCTTATGTACTCCTTATGTACTCCTTATGTACTCCTTATGTACTCCTTATGTACTCCTTATGTACTCCTTATGTACTCCTTATGTACTCCTTATGTACTCCTTATGTACTCCTTATGTACTCCTTATGTACTCCTTATGTACTCCTTATGTACTCCTTATGTACTCCTTATGTACTCCTTATGTACTCCTTATGTACTCCTTATGTACTCCTTATGTACTCCTTATGTACTCCTTATGTACTCCTTATGTACTCCTTATGTACTCCTTATGTACTCCTTATGTACTCCTTATGTACTCCTTATGTACTCCTTATGTACTCCTTATGTACTCCTTATGTACTCCTTATGTACTCCTTATGTACTCCTTATGTACTCCTTATGTACTCCTTATGTACTCCTTATGTACTCCTTATGTACTCCTTATGTACTCCTTATGTACTCCTTATGTACTCCTTATGTACTCCTTATGTACTCCTTATGTACTCCTTATGTACTCCTTATGTACTCCTTATGTACTCCTTATGTACTCCTTATGTACTCCTTATGTACTCCTTATGTACTCCTTATGTACTCCTTATGTACTCCTTATGTACTCCTTATGTACTCCTTATGTAGGTAGGTAGTGATTATAGATTTCTACTGCACAAGTAGAACACTCATGTATTTTGTATTTTTAAATTTAAAAGTTTTGAATGACCTTGAAGATCAAAACACTGAAAATAATTCGTACCAAAAAAAACTGTACGTAAATAAATAAGCTTTGTTTGTAATGCAGATTTATGAAGCCATGAAAACTATTAGAAAAATGTAGTAATTTTGTAAAAGTATGTACAATTTTTGACATTTGGTTGTTTTGCTGCATCAACGTCTTGCTGCAAGGCTATGCAGTCAGCTTCTGACTTTACCTCAATAAAGAGTTTTAAATCATCAGCATATAGTAATGTTTCTTTTAATTATTGTAATTCGTTTGTACCGTTTTAATTAAAGTAAAATAAATAAATCAAAATGCAGTAATGGTAGCAAGTGCTGCATTTTGCTCTAGTATACATTGCGAGTACTGCATTTTTTTCTAGCACATGTTTATTACACCACTTTTGTTTAGCATAATCTTTATTTTCATGCAATTACTGTGTAGCGACATCTACCGCGCTACATAGAACTACGAAGGCCTGAATCGCGCAAGCAACATTCGCAACGAAAAGTTGCATATGTACAACCGCCCGACATCAACCGTCAGGCCGTGGCCCGCCAGGCACAACACCCGCCTGGTTGGAGGATCCTCCCTTTGGATGGAGGGGCAAACACCTCGCCTCTCCACACTGGTGACCCCGACGTGATCCCAGTATCTCCACACTGGTGACCCCGAGCAGAACATCAGCGCAGCCTTCCGGAGACCAGCACCTTCGTCATCACCTTCCCCTCACAGCAGCCTTCAACAGCATCGAGCAGCGAGTCACACAGCCAGCCAGCACTCTTCCGGCTTCAACGGGCAGCCTGACCACATGCCTGCAGCAGACATGCAGCCTGGTCAGAACCCTCAGCCGACATCAGCGACTTGGCACAGCACACTGCACTTCGGCCGGTCAACAAGCAGGGGCCGTCTCTCCTGGTCGACGCAGCAGCCAGCCACTACGCTTCGCTACGCTCCACTGCACTACCTCGACTCACTAAGGTCTAAGCAGCATCGCCCCGACTCACTGGTGACTCATCGCACTCACTGCTCACAGTCCCGACTTACTGCGGACTACGCGGCATCCGTTCCGACTCACTGGAACTCGCACACCTGGCACTGGCAAGCTCTTCAGACGCACTGACCGCTGACTCATCTGGATCATCGACCTCCGGTCTCGGGGGAGAGTGATGTAGCGACATCTACTACGCTACATAGAACTACGAAGGCCTGAATCGCGCAAGCAACATTCGCAACGAAAAGTTGCATATATACAACCGCCCGACATCAACCGTCGGGCCGTGGCCCGCCAGGCACAACACCCGCCTGGTTGGAGGATCCTCCCTTTGGATGGAGGGGCAATACACCTCGCGTCTCCACAACTGCAAAAACCGTTAGCAACAAAACATATTAATCCAAAAAAAAAAAAACATGAAAATATAATTTTCTCATAACACATAAGGAGTACATAAGGAGTACATAAGGAGTACATAAGGAGTACATAAGGAGTACGTAAGGAGTACGTAAGGAGTACGTAAGGAGTACGTAAGGAGTACGTAAGGAGTACGTAAGGAGTACGTAAGGAGTACGTAAGGAGTACGTAAGGAGTACGTAAGGAGTACGTAAGGAGTACGTAAGGAGTACGTAAGGAGTACGTAAGGAGTACGTAAGGAGTACGTAAGGAGTACGTAAGGAGTACGTAAGGAGTACGTAAGGAGTACGTAAGGAGTACGTAAGGAGTACGTAAGGAGTACGTAAGGAGTACGTAAGGAGTACGTAAGGAGTACGTAAGGAGTACGTAAGGAGTACGTAAGGAGTACGTAAGGAGTACGTAAGGAGTACGTAAGGAGCACGTAAGGAGCACGTAAGGAGCACGTAAGGAGCACGTAAGGAGCACGTAAGGAGTACGTAAGGAGTACGTAAGGAGTACGTAAGGAGTACGTAAGGAGTACGTAAGGAGTACGTAAGGAGTACGTAAGGAGTACGTAAGGAGTACGTAAGGAGTACGTAAGGAGTACGTAAGGAGTACGTAAGGAGTACGTAAGGAGTACGTAAGGAGTACGTAAGGAGTACGTAAGGAGTACGTAAGGAGTACGTAAGGAGTACGTAAGGAGTACGTAAGGAGTACGTAAGGAGTACGTAAGGAGTACGTAAGGAGTACGTAAGGAGTACGTAAGGAGTACGTAAGGAGTACGTAAGGAGTACGTAAGGAGTACGTAAGGAGTACGTAAGGAGTACGTAAGGAGTACGTAAGGAGTACGTAAGGAGTACATAAGGAGTACATAAGGAGTACATAAGGAGTACATAAGGAGTACATAAGGAGTACATAAGGAGTACATAAGGAGTACATAAGGAGTACATAAGGAGTACATAAGGAGTACATAAGGAGTACATAAGGAGTACATAAGGAGTACATAAGGAGTACATAAGGAGTACATAAGGAGTACATAAGGAGTACATAAGGAGTACATAAGGAGTACATAAGGAGTACATAAGGAGTACATAAGGAGTACATAAGGAGTACATAAGGAGTACATAAGGAGTACATAAGGAGTACATAAGGAGTACATAAGGAGTACATAAGGAGTACATAAGGAGTACATAAGGAGTACATAAGGAGTACATAAGGAGTACATAACAGGATAGAATTAAATGCTGTAAATGTAATGTCCCGTTTTGCATTATGCCTTGTTTCGCTCAATTTCATAGTAAATTAAAAAAAAATAGTACATCGCTAGTCCGTTGACATTTTTACCACCTATTTTTCCAAATATGTCAAATATTTTTTTAAGTCTAATTTGTTTGTAGTAATTATACATGCCAAAAACATAAACAAAATTTATTTTATTCCTCTGGATCCTTCTGCCTTATAGAGGGTTAACAATCCCACACTCGTTATCAAATCAAACTGAAAAACGCATTCCGTTCCGCGTAGTCGTGCCGTGCCAGCCAGAGCCTTGATTGGTTGACGTTAGCCGGCGCGCGGATCGACTCGACTTTTCAAGGTCGACACACACACTCACGGGCGATGCGAGCCCTTTGAGTAATTTTTATATCGGTTACCGGTATTTGTAATGGTTGTACTGAATTGAGGTAACCTTTAAAAGTACCTGTAAAAGAAATATAGGTTGTAACCGAAAAAATTATGGTATTGATCGTACCGGTTTCGGTCCCTGAATTACTTAAATATAAGTTAGTATATTGCTTGGCGTTCCGAGGGCGCTGGTCTTTAACTAAATCGGAAAGTGTCAGTTGCCAGTCTATACCTACCATTATTATATAATAGTCTCTAATGGCTATGCTCATTTTTTTGAGACAGTACGTAATTCTGATAAGGTAGGTTTTCCGTATTATAAAAAAAGGTATACAATACTTAATACAGTAATACATTCATGGGTTCTTGGACAAAAATAAAGAATTATTACATTATGGACAAAATCCTAAACAACAAGAGACATTTTTTTTTTGTGGAGTGACAAATTTTGAGTCACGATAACGTTTGAGTTTGACAATGCCTTTGTCATACGTCTTATTGACATTGACATATTAATGTGTTCGTTTTCGTTGTGCTTGTGACTGTGAGGTTGTGAACTTGTGAGGGCAAGGATTCAAGGAAGTTCGTAATTCTAATTCGTTCATTGCAAGCAAGGGAATTCATTGAATTGATCAATTGACTATTCTGTTCACGTTCTAGTAGACCTAGTGGTTCTATTTGCATGCGCCGTTAGTGCCTTTACACAAAAAATAGTGATCTTAACAGGAATAATATGTGACTAATTACTTAGTAACTAGTAATAGAAGTTATTAAAACATGTTTTCGAGACGAGTAACACGCGTAGTAAAATACGGACTGTACGGTAGTGTAGCTATCGGTGGTTCAGTAACAGCGGTAAAACTTCATGATGGTGATTACGACTCTTTGGCGATTGTCAGGCTTACAAGGACAGCATACACTGCTGTGGAAATTGGAAGAACTTATAAAACCTTGCTGTACAGCAAGGAATGGGACAGAACCTCTAAAGAATATTTGGAGGTCAGGAGTCAAGCTCACCAAATTGGGGCAGAGAAATTGCTTGAGCTTTGTAAGGCTAATAAAGGTGTGTACATAAAAGTTGGTCAACATGTTGGTGCATTGGACTACTTGCTACCCAATGAATATGTGAGGACAATGAGAATATTGCATAAGGATGCACCAAGAAACACTGTGGAAGAATTGTATAAAGTAATGAAAGAAGACCTAAAACAGGATGTAAGTAGCTTAGTGTCATAATTTTAAAACTATAACAGTTACCCTATTTTAACTAATGAGTATTACACAATTACTTCATATTTTTAGCCTAAAGATATGTTTGACGAATTTGAACCTGAGCCCCTAGGAACTGCATCATTAGCACAAGTACATAAGGCAAAGCTCAAGGATGGTACAGATGTTGCAGTTAAAGTCCAACATTATTTTGTAAGGGATAATGTTAAAATAGATCTAAAATGGATGGAATTCATAATCACAACTATGTCCAAACTATTCCCTGACTTTGAAATGCAATGGCTGATCGATGAAACAAAAAAAAATATTGCCAAAGAATTGGACTTTATGCAAGAAGGTCGCAATGCAGAGAAAGTAGCCTCTTTATTTAAAAATTACAAATGGTTGAAGGTACCAAAAATTTTCTGGGAATTCAGTTCTGAGAGGGTACTTGTGATGGAGTATGTGAATGGTGGACAAGTCAATGATGTCAAATATATTGATGTAAGTATGTATACATGTTTCACAACATCTTCATTTATTGCACATAAATGACCATTAAGAAGGTAGTGTTATGAAATATTCTGTACACATTACGTGTTTCTCTTGCCCCTGTATTTGCTTGACCTACATACTAATTTAATATTTTTTAGAAAATTACCAATAGATGGTAAAAATTTTAAGTAATTGGTTGGTCACCTTTGATTTTTATTATTATTATTCTAGTTATTGAAAAATATATAAATGGGTGATAAAAAAACAGCACAAAGAATACCTTTATGTTATATTTTTTAAGAATTCTGTATTCCATGCTCTATAGTTTAAAGATATACTTTTACTTAACAAGGTAGCATTGAGCTATTAAATGAAATAATATGCTAATGTATGTTGTAGGAGTATTAAATATTACAACATACACAATAATGTTACATCATAGATGATAGAGTACCTAAGGAGTAAAGAATATAATTACATAATTTACCAAACTTATCTGGTGTTTCCTCTCAGAAGATATCAGAGATTACATACAATCATGACAGCAAAAAAATGGTTTTATTAAGCTGTACCCTAAATAAAATAACAGCACATATAATAGGTTTGTTTTTTATATAATGTCATTTTCATCGTTCAATCCATAACAATATTTGATATCTCAATTTTATGGAAGTACTAGTTTTCCGCCCGCGGCTTCGCCCGCGTCGAGTTCGGTTATATCGCGTTTCCAAGAGAACTCTTCAAAAGTCCGAGATAAAAACTATCCTATGTTCTTTCTCAAGGTCAACTCTATCTTTGTACCAAATTTCATTAAAATCAGTTCAGTGATTTAGACGTGAAAGCGTAACAGACAGACAGACAGAGTTACTTTCGCATTTATAATATTAGTAGGGATTAGTAGGGAAAATAATGTTGATAAGTCTGTAAAAAATTGCATGAAATATTTATAGGTTGGGGGTTTTAAGGGTTGATTTGTTACATTAAGTCTAATCATTTTATTTTCTTTTAGGAGCATAAAATAAACAGATTTGATCTGTGTAAGAAACTTGGAGATTTGTATTCACACATGATCTTCATCAGTGGCTTTGTGCATAGTGACCCTCATCCGGGCAATATTCTTGTAAAGAAAGATCCCAAAGACAAGGATGTCACCGTCTACTTGTTGGACCACGGTTTGTATGCTGTAAGTTGTAGTTAAGTGTTTCATACAGGTATTGAGATCATTTGACTAAGTGATTCTTTAGACTATTGTCAGAGGTCATGGGAATTTTGAACTCAAGTATAATATTATTATAGGCCATAATCAATATGACTGTAGGCTACAAAAAAATATTGGTTAATGAGCTATACAAATTACATTTGTGTTTTCAGCTTTGGGTGTAATTTCAGGTAAAAAATCCTTTTCAGTATTACAGTAATAATAAGATAAGATAGAAGTATCTATAAATGTAATATGGGTGACAGAGCATGGTGAAATTTTCCTGTCATTGGCTAAGTGCCAAATGATGTAACAACATACATAATTTTATTATGGCGTTATTGTTTTTAATAAATATGTATAAGTCTTCAGAACTCGCGATATATGATATAAGTATAGCTATCATGAATAAAGTAATTTATTTTCGGTAAACAAAAATAAATGATTAAATTACAAATCATGGTCAAATTATCTACTCTATGGCTTTTATTTATGACTAGCTGTGTACCCATGTATTACCTGCAAACATCTTGTTTTCCCAATCTGGTACGAATTTCTCAAAAGCCCATTGTAATGCTCATCAATATTATTTAAGAGCTCCTGAACATAATTTAATCTAGACCCACCAGTTGCAAGCTGTATGTTGCCTATCAGTGTTTTATTAAGTAGGTTTAATATTAATATGTTTTTTCTCTCTTAATATATTATCCAGGTTTAGTTATTTTTGATTATGTTTCAATCATTTAGTGGAAACTATAAGTCATAATTATAAATAATATTATGTAAACAGAACTGGATGTATGTTGCATATAACCAGTCCTTGTGGAAGTCTATGGGGAAGGCCTCTGTTCAGCTGTGGATCTCTTGTGGCTGATATCATGACGCGCCACAACACCCGGTTCTCCGCATTCCGCATCCAGTCTAACCCAGCCTCTTGAGATCGTCGCTCCATCTGGCTGGGGGGCGTCCCACACTACGTAACAAATACTTACTTCAAAATAAAATACATGTTTTCTTTTCTTTCAGCAATTATCAGATAAGTTTAGGTATCATTATTCAAAATTATGGTTATCAATAATTGATCGGAACCGAAATGAAATGAAAATCCACGCCGAAGAATTGGGGATTCGTACAGAGTTATATGGATTGTTTGCCTGCATGGTCACAGGGAGACCGTGGGACTCCATTATGAAAGGCATTGGTCGGACAAAACCAACGTCTGAGGAGGTTAGCAACCACCTTTCATTAGTCTTTGACCTAACAGTGGCCTGTTTCTGTACTCCAAATATGTTTTTGCGTAGCCAAAATGAGTTCTTTTTTTTCTACTACTAAAATGACGAAACAGCAGTGATAGCCTAGTGGTATACCACTATATATTTGAGACCTTTCGACTTGGCAGTCCAATGGTCATAACCATTGGACTGCCAAGTGGAAGGTCTCGTGTTCAAATCTAAGGCACGCACCTCTGACTTTTGGAAATCATGTGCGTATTAATAATTAATTATCACTCGCTTAAACGGTGAAGGAAAACATCGATTACGTCAGGTTTAATAAGTATATGAAACCCTAGTTAACAAATTAATTGCGTAATCGCCATTGAAAATTCAGTCTTCATAAAAAACAATACATTTTTGTATTGATTTCTGACACGCGATAACGCAAATTTATTAAGCGAAGGAAAAATTCGACCGCGGGCAGGACCCGAACCTGCGTTCCCCAGGCCAGGCACATCTGACGCCACGATCACCAAGCCACCGCGAGCCCCACCCGCCATGACGAATTTTGTCTTCACATTCAGAATTTACGTCTTTATGGTGACGTCAGTAACACCTATTGAAAAACAAGTTGTTTGCTTTTCAACCGACATGACTTACTTTACAATTAGTTCAATGTCGAACGATGCCACCTTACCTACTAACTAATAATTACTAACTACCTTTAAAATCTTAGCATGAAAAAGCCAAAAAAATGCAAAAAGATTAAAAACTTACGCAAATATTAAAAAACCACTTTTCACGGATTTTCTACCGATCTACCCGTGACCGGATGCTATAAAGGTACCAAACGTTAACCAAAAAATAATATATCAATATTAATACTATCGATATAAAGCGATAAAAAGTAGTTTTATTTCAACACATCTGTGCTCTTCTAAACGCATAAATTACTTATTTCAGAAATCAACGTTCCAAAATGAGTTACCAAACATTTTGCACTATATTACTCAATGTCTGGAACACGTCGACAGACAAGCCTTGCTAATATTGAAAACGAATGATCTTATTCGTAGCATAGAATACGCGCTCGGCATGCAGGATCGCATGTGCGGGTTTGTTGTAATGAGCCAGTGCTGTGTGCAGAGTGTATATAACCTTGAATATAAGGTGAGTTTAAAAGAACTATGAAATTGTAAAAAATGTTGTTTATCTGCGACTAAACTACTTTTTTGTTTGCTTAAGCAGTTTCGTCTTAGTTGATCCACCATTACTGTTAACCACAGTGTATTATTCATACACCAGTGGGCATAACAAGTTGATAATGTTGAATATATTTATTGTTTTGTTTCAGAATACGTCTTCCATATTTAAGAAATCATATTTAAACCTCAAGTTTGGCTGGTCATTACTGTTGTTATATTTCTACAGTTTCTATTTAAACTTACATTTTAAGTTTTCATAAATATAGATATTATTAGTTTAATATTTTGGGTGTGGTTAACGGATTTGCAAATCTGGACAAAGTCACGAGAAGCTAAGAATATAAATTATAATGAAACTATTTTTATACATAGATATTTTACAGCTTTAATATATTTTGGAGCTAAGGTACACGAAAGTTATAATAAAACAAACAAATAGTACCTATATCGACACACGTTCGTTAGACAGGACTGTAATTTTGATCCTACTACATTAATGTATGTATTAATGTACTTTATAATTTAGAGTATTATGTTAGATGGCACCGCTTCCATCCGCTGTTCTAAGTGAGGCAAGGAAATAGACATAGCTTCGAGTTGCGCAATTATATTCGCATATTATGCGCCGAGGTTGGTTCTATCTAAATCAAATAATGTTTTATTTCAATAAGTCGATCACATTGGTATTTTTGAAATGTTCGTTGCACATTTGGAAAAAGTGATTCTTATGGAGACGAATCGGCAAGAAACTGCATAAAATTATTTTTATTACAACTTATACACATACGTCTCACGTCTACTAAACTTGAGGGATCGAAGCTTCTAACACTGTTATAAGTGAGACGAATTTTTTTTATGTCAAGTAATTTAAAACTGCCTTCCAATCCAATGGATAAACTTTATTGCCGGAAGCAAATCAGTTATTCACAACATTGCGAACAACAGACAGATAAAAATATAAATTATGTTTGATACAATACTCTAAAGATTGGGTTGTGAGTTGGGTTATATTGGGTATGTCTCCTACGGTGACTTTGTTCTTATTAACTGGAAGCTGAAATAGTTACACTAGTCCTAATAATACCTCCGAAGCTAGGCAGAGTATTATTGTATGTACATAACCAGTGTTTAATTGTAAATAATAATCGAGTATCACGATTTTATACCAAGTATAATGTAAACATTATTTTTGAAATATAGATCATGTATTTATTTATTTCATAGCAGTTTTATTATAATTATAAAAGCAATCCTACAGAACAGTGTTATTTAAATTGAAATTAAACTACTTTTTACGGATTTTATCGCGTATATTGATATTATTAATCCCGACGTTTCGGACCCTTTACAGCGTCCATGGTCACGGGTAGACTGAAATCAGTAAAAAGTAGTTTTATTTCAATATATAATATTCGCGTAAATGTCAGAAATCAGTGTTATTTAAAGTTGATTTATGTAATCACTAGCTTCAGTCCGTATTGTTGCATCTTTCCATAACGTAACAATATTAAATTCTGTGTGCATGTTGTTGCATTTTACAAAGACGCGTTGTTTGCTATCACGGCCGGGAGCCGGAATTGAATGGAATCACTATAATTGCTAACTTAGAATAAAATTAAACTTGTTGGTTGTATCGTATCCTACCGAATGGCTGACTTTGCGTCTTTCCCGTCTAACAGTAGTGTAAACACATTTTTTTGTCCTTGTTTGGCAAGCAATATCGGTCTAAGTGCGAATTTCTCATGACATCTCACTGGTGTAGAGGGTGACAGCCGCTCGGGGCAGAAGAAAATTTTACTGCCCTCTTATTTAGGTAGGTATTTCAATTACAAAGACTTATACGGTAATTATTTATACAGTAATTCGAAAGAATGAATATGTATTGTAGGTATCCGTGCGAGTCGTAGATGACGTGACAAAAATATGAAATGGTTCAAATATTATTAAGATTAATTGAAGTGAAGTTTTTGCCCGGTGCAGGCCGCCCCTGCCGCCCCCACTACGCTACGCCACTGCATTTCTTTACCCAAAAGATTTGAAAACAAAGAAAAAATACAAAAAGGATTTTTTTAGTTTTAATACATTGGGTAAATAATTTCATGATGGCAGTTTGTTTTCCAAGACAGACAGTTTATTACTCAACGTGGATAGATCACTCTGTATTTTGAACAGAATATTGGTGAAGTTGTCGCGACTCTTTCTGCCGTGGAGTTTGAAAATAGAAGTGCTGGAGATACGACACGAAATATCCGATTTCCGGAAGTCTGATAGGAAGGTGTTCATGGGTCTATTGTTCTCTGGAATCCGATGTTTATTCAAAGCCATAGTTTCATTTGATAGTGTAGATTGAGCTGTAAATGATAACAACAATTAGAACTTTAGATTTATTATTGGGTGCCGAAGGGATAGCAAAGGCAAAATTAAACAATTAATTATATAAAATATATTATTATCAAAACATTTTAATACGTATATTTTTACAAATCTTTCGTTTCAATTCTTTTTTAGTTGTCAAAAAAATATATTCTTTTAAAATAAAACAAATAAATACTCTTTTGTGAAGAGTACTCACAAAAGAGTATTTATGGCGTGAACAGTGCGTAAGGCTATTACCCAGAAATAGGGCTGCATATATGTTATATTAGGCGCTTCGTGTAAAACACTGATATTCTGCCGCATCTGGTAAGGCTGGATGCCAGAAAGCATAATGATGGCATTTGCACTAGTTCCCAAAAATATTTTTAAAAGTTTTTTTTAAAATAAATAACATTTGTAGGTAGGTACTTACACGAAGTAGGTACAGAGACCAGGACATCGAGCTACCAAAATCTGTTAATTTTTTTTGATATTTTTTTAACTTTAATACAAAACGATAAGGTTCTTATTCGATTGGGAAAGTTTGACAGTTTTGGATAGCTTGACCTGCTGTCTGAACAATGTTGATTTAATGAGACTGTTATGTTTCTTTGAATTTAAAAGTTCTTTATTAGTATGCTAGACATTACCTGCTTCCCGAAAGCGCATGTATTAATAGATTTGGAATCTATTAGCTGACCTCAAAGCGAAATTTCACTTTCCTGATCTATCAATATGTATGTATGTACCTTGACAACATGATTAGCGCAATGGTTGAGCAATAAGGATTCGATTTCCGTGCAAGATAAATATGTGAAAGGCCTACAGGAAGGTGGGTTGTTCAGCGTCTAGGTGTTTGTGTGTAGATTAGTGACGAAGACTTATCATATTTATTAAAAAAATAATCTAAGTAGGTAAAAAATATTGTATTTTCAGATCGGTGTAAATAATTTTGTCTTTTTACGGTTCTATTATTATAATAAAAATCTAAGTAGATAATTTTATAATAACATTATTGTCTTCTGTAGTAGGCCTGTATTATTATAGTAGTACCTAGTATTATCAAAAGGTAACCAGTGAGTAATTCCTCTCGCATTGATACCGTGAGTGGATAGGTTGCAATTACCGCGTAGATACCGCCAGGCGAGAGTAGGTATGCTTGTCTAGCAAAATCTTACAGAACTTAGTTCTACGGTGGTAAGTAAATTCGTTGTCGTAGCTGAAACTATTAAATGGATATACTTACAAAATCTGGTACATTCACATTTGTCCGTATTATCCTGACGGATTCCTTCGTATACCGTGTCGCTGGCTTGTAGACGATTTCCATAATGGACTCGCTCGTCTCCATTGCCAATCGTTAGCATATTGTTATGCACTGTCGTTGACGCTGTAGGTATATATAGGTATGACAAAATTGATAGGCACTCATTGTTAATTCAGAAAGGTAGGTAGGTATAATTTATTCAGTCAATATTGTGCGTTATACGCAACGCACGTCATGAATTATTTAACACTTTGCTAAGTACTTGACTAAATAAAAATTTGGTAAGTATCTAACAAGATACAGCTAGAAAAGTCCAAGGAAACACTTTCACAACTCGATTTCTCGAGATTCAGTGGCATCAGCATCCGGCCAAAAATATTTTATAGATAAACTTACATTGCATTTTCTTCCCCGGCAACCACACTTCGAGAATATATGGATGTTGCGGGTCATTGCCTTTACGCAGTTCAACTAGAGGTATCACTAGATCAGCGCTTGACTTGAGTACGATGATTTCTTCACAAAAATCCGGCAGATCCAGCAAATGCCACACTTTTTGACGTAAAACGGATATTGAAGCAGACGGCTTTACAGCTATATACCGGAGGCTTTCTTCAATAACTAAAAATAGTAAATTCCTCTCCTAATTTTGCTGTGCCCGTCAGTGTCCATAATGATCTAAGTTATCTATAGTCCACCTTTATAAAACATTATGGAATGCAATAAAGTATTGAGTATTGTACAGTCAGCGTCAAATAGTTAGTGACACTCAGGGTTTTCAAATAAATAGACGCAACCAAAAAGTCAATAATATCGGTACAAACAAAGTTTCCATATTGTTGTCAACATTATAGTCGCTCAAAAGGTCGAAACGTTTAAAATGTCACATAGATAGGTTCAGTCAAACCGCCATAAATATGGTTACAGTCATCCCGTCAATGGTATCCAAGCATTCTAAGTGGTCAAAAATATGGAACACATTAGAAAAATGAACTTTACTACTATATATTTTAAATATTCTTTCTCACATCAATTAATGTGAAAACATTTATACACAAAAATGAAAGGAATAGAAACTACTGCTGTCCTTTTCATTTTAAGCATGACGTCATAGACATGTCTTTTGTTTTGTAAAGAATTTCGTGCATAGCCGTTTACGACACTTAGCAATATACAGCTGACTGAAAATAGATGTACCTAAACCTCATTGATAATGAGTATGACTATATATCTCATAGAGCAAGAGTGCATAATTAAAATACTTATATGATTCAATATCATGATCATTTTATTTTAATTAACAATGAACGTCGACAAAACTAGACTCGATAGTGCTTGCAAAAAAGAGGTGCAAAGTTTTCAACCTTATTGACTATTACTCAAAGACTGCTATTTTAAACATAAACAAGGTAATAGAGTGGATGTATAACTAAAAATAAGCAATAAAATAATGTCAATAAGGTCGATAATCGCTTGCATTTTTTTTATGGAAGAGGGAGGCAAACGAGCAAGCGGGTCACCTGATGGTAAGTGATCACCGCCGCCCATTGACACCCACAACACCAGAGGAGTTGCCAGTGCGTTGCCGGCCTTTGAGATAAGAATAGGCTCGCTTCTTGATGGTTGCCATGTCGTACCGGAGCGGAAATACCTCCGGTGGTAATTGATTCCACAGAGCAGTCGTTCGCGGTAAAAAGTTTCTTGAGAAACGAACGGTGGTGGACACCCATTCATCCAGGTGAAATGGATGAAATTTCGATCTCTGGCGAGTGTACCTGTGGCGGAACGTAGCGGGAGGTACAAGTTCGAACAATTCCTCAGAACACTCCCCGTGATAAATGCGATAGAGAATACATAGAGACGCGACGTCTCTACGCAGGGCAAGAGGATCAAGCCGATCAGTGGGACTCCCGTCACCGACGATTCGAGCTGCACAACGTTGAATGCGATCAAAAGGAAGAAGCTGATACTGTGGAGCCCCGGCCCAGAGGTGGCAGCTTATATAATTGGAGGCGATGCGCCGATGTGAAGTACCGCCTAGCTCTGTTGAGGACACCCAGCTTTTTGGATGCCAACTTAGCTTTGTCTTCCAAATGACCGCGAAATTTGACGTCACTCTCTACGTCCGTACCAAGAATCCCAATACTCGGCTTAAAATCAAGGGGAGTGTTTTGGAACTGAGGAGGCATGACCATGGGAGCTTTTTTGGCAGAAAACGCGCAGACCTGTGTCTTTTGGGGGTTAAACTGCACTAAGTTCAGATTACCCCAATTCGAGATTTGGTCTAAGGTAGACTCGATCTCGGACACAAGTCTGCTCCGACACTCAAGGACGTGTGCCTGATAAATTTTGGAGTGGCCAAAGTAAGAGGCATCCACCGTACTGTCATCTGCATAGCAATGAATGTTAACGGAATGTAACATATCATTGATATGCAGAAGAAACAGGGTTGGGGAAAGCACACAGCCTTGTGGGACACCAGCGTTCACGGGCCTAGAGCTGGAACATGAACCGTCGACAACGACCTTGATGTTACGCTCCGTGAGAAAGCTGGAGATCCAGTTGCAGAGTTTCTCAGGCAGCCCGTCTTTTGCATCTTTTCAATTTTCTCTAGTTTTCGACTGCTTACCATCAGGTGGACTGTGTGCTTGTTTATACATATATGTGCGAATATGAAGAAATGAGGATCTAGAGAGATGAGAATAATTCGATAGGTAACGACACGTAACATCTAAACGATAGGTACATAAGGATATTCCCAGTTCATTTGAAATATCTGTTACGGAGACACCTTCCTCCCTCAAATATATAATTCGATGTTTTGTGGTGTCACTAATGCGTAGCCATATTTCTAGCTTGCTTTAGTTTTGCACTTGACATTGATATTACTGGTAGATAAATAGAATGACATGCAAATAACACTACATTGCCTAAAGAGGTTTTCATCTTTGGGAAACCGTTTATTTCTATAACATGCTGGTTTATTTTTCTAATGTGTTCCATATTTTTGAACACTTAGGTTGCTTGGATACCATTGGCGGGATGACTGTTACCATATTTATGTCGGTTTGACTGAACCTATCTATATGACGTTTTAAACGTCTCGACCTTTTGAGCGACTATAATGTTGACAACAATATGGAAACTTTGTTTGTACCGATATTATTGACTTTTTGGTTGCGTCTATTTATTTGAATACCCTGAGTGTCACTAACTATTTGACGCTGACTGTATATAACAGGACGAAAGGAGACGATGTGTTGAGCTAAACTTCGTCCGCACTATATTTGTATCGCAGCGGCATGTTTTGAGTTCGATGTAGGTATCATAATTGAATAAATATATAGGTACCTTCCAAGGCACATGCCCGCCCTTATCTCAAAGTATATTTATGTGCCCATAGAACTACCTATTACCTACGTTCTGTGCATGTCTCTCATACGCTATACTTACCTACATGCATTGCGACTTGTGCCTTATACTGTGGACGAGGCCGACGAGGCTTTGGGTAATCTTGGTTTGGCTATCTAATTTAGACTCCTACACAGAGAGCTGGACCGAAATCTTCCTCGCGTTTAAAGGTCGTTGTAGGTACGTTTCTGTACCGATTGATTCCATACCGATACATAGAAGTGTATGTATATACCTAAATTATAATAAAATCCGCCATCCTTTCTCCATTCTATAAAATATACAAGTGGTACTTACTGCCAAGGTCATACCGCCGAATAATAACAAATGTTATGACTTCTTTCCTGAACAATTTTATTGGCGCTTTTAAGAGCTTAGTTAGTGACATGATACATAGATCACCGTTACTACTCTTAAAAGCTATTAAACTAAGTCTATCTCATAATATTATTAGAGCATTTTCACAATTTTGTATTCTTTGGTTTCTCGATGACAAACTGACTGCTACTGAAAAAGTGATTTTAGACTTTGATAGGTAGTAGACAAATGAATACCTTTTTGTTTAAGTAGGTCCACGTCGTAACACGTATACAGCCGTAGATCTATATATTACTATAAGATGAATACCTACCATTTCTAAAGGATCAATAAAATTCATATTCTAGAGCACTCAAGTTAGCGTCACTTCAACGCGCTTTGATTTTTGCGCTAGTATGAATCGACCCAAAAACATATTGCCCTTACTTACAAAAGACGGTTAAAGAAAAAACCTAGCTTTTAAATAAAATTTCTGTGATAAGAGTTCAGAAATACATAAATATATACATACTAACCATCTTTTAAAGGCTCAATAAGATAGGATTTGTCCATACCTCTATAGGCGCCTTTGGTCCAATGCGTGGTTACTCCAATTCACCTGTTTTAAATCACTAAGGTGGCAAACAAGCATACGGCCCACCTGATCGTAAGCGGTTACCGTAGCTTAAAGACGCTGGTAACACCAGGGGTATCACTTGCGCGTTGCCGGCCTTGTAAAACGAAAGAGGAATAGTTGGGTTGGCAGTATAAGGGTCAAAGTCCCCCCCACTGCCAACACGAATTCATTATGCATTTTTTTAAAAACGTCAGACAACACATGATGCGCATGACATTGTGAAACGTTGAAGGCTCAAGGTTTCACAAAATGTCATACCTAACATTACTTATTCCTATTCGTAGATATTTAAAGATTGTGTGTCAGTTAGATAATCAGTTTGAGCATTTGCTAGTAAATACAAGTAAGTAAATTACAATTAAACAAAATTATCAACTATAAAACAACTTTACAGTAACACTTTATTTATATCGTTTCCCAGCAAACAAGCATTAATTTCAATGAGGCAAAAACAAGAATTTTACGTCTGTATTACAAAATATGTGCGATAAAAAATATTACAAAATATGTGCGACAAAAAATTGAAAACTAATTTTCACAAAAAAATTAACTTAGTTTAACGGCCTGAACAGCGTACATTAGATGTTGGTATTGCGAGAAGGCCCATTTGCACGTAAGCGGATTATATGTTACACCATAAGTTACTTCCACTTGACAATTATCTGTAACCAAACATAATTATTACACATAATGTATGTTCACTAAAAGAGGCTTACGTCCAGCAGTGGGCGCATATGCGGTGATGAGGATGGTGAATTGACCTCCTTTGCCGATCCCTATGCGAGATTTTTTATATGTACGTTATATTATCGGCTTCTGTGCCACGGGTTATGGGTCCCAGTACGGAACAAACATTTGTATGACTTACAGGTAGTCGTTCCGGGTCTGGGTGTTTGTGTATGTGAAAGGTTGTGTTTTGCAACTACGATACATCCTAGTGTGGTGTGGGAGCAACGTTTTTATATAAAAAGAAAAGAAAGAAAGAATTTTTAAAAGGATTTGTCTAACTTTACTCTACCTTCCTGGGGATTCAGACGTGATAGTTTGTATGTTTCGTCACTATAGGCATACTTACTTCTCTCTAATAGAAATGTGAGTTCATTAGGCGTCATAAATTTTTCATATTGATGAGCTCCTTGTGGTACAGCTCTTAGTATATTTTCAGCCAAAAATATAACAAAAAACTGAGACAGCCGTGTCCTGTTAGGAGTCGTGAAGAATATCCGGCCGCCTGGTTTCAGTGTGTGTATGCAAGATTTAATGAACAATTCCTGGTTATTTACATGTTCTATCACCTCTGACGCCACTACTCCATCATACATATTGGAAGCCGATTTGGCGTGATCCTGCAATAATGTAAGCAAATCGTTTAAACGCGAAAATTACTCTGTAAAGCATATTGTTCAGCGCCATCTGTTTGCAGGGGCGCGCGGTTGTTTAGCGGGGTTGCGCGCGTTCTGCAGACAGATGACGCTACGAACTTTAAATTATTATTGATTTGTATAAAATCATGCATTAGCTATCTATATTATCTGTGGCAAGAAAAAGGTGCTCGGTCTCTTTCTCTTTGCCTTACAACCACGACACGAACAACGTCTTTATAATTTTATATCGAACATTGTAACCTTTATTTATTTTACGATTATACCTTAAAGTATATCACAATCTTTAATTTACAAAAACGACGAAACGAAAACACATATAATTGAACTGCTGGAGAAGCTAGATATAAATGTGGTAAATCAAGGAAGGATTGTTCCAAGGGCAGTCGCTAGATGCCGTTGCTGTTATAGTATGTTTCGTTTCGGTTGAGACAGTAGCATGCTTCAATAATGGTAAGGTATAGAGGACTGTTCCCGTTATCCAGAATTCCAAGACATATATTGCGTATTTTCTACAGTATACTAAAATGTGAGTGTTAAACTATAACCTGTGGTACATAGGTACCACACATGCAGTCTCATGGCGCCTGACCAACTTTCGCCTCAGGAGTATAAGATTTAAAGAGTATAAGAATTATTACCTCAATGGTACCATGAATGTAGATAGGTTTGTTGCTTGCTATTTTGGGGTCTTTATCTTTGTGATGCTCTGCTACGGAAATGAGGTCTTTGCTTGCATCAATACCAGTAACAAAAGCTCCGAGTCTTGCTAAAGCCTGGAAATTACAATTTTAATATTAAGTATTTAATAATATACTATAATAACTTGAAATAGGGTTGCAAAAATAAAAATTGAGTTGCTTCATGTAAATTACTGATATGTATGACTGTATCTGATAGACTGGAAGCAGACTCCAGCAGAGGTGGGAAAAGGCTTGGAGGATGTTGATGTCATACAGAATTACTAAAATTACTTATTATGTTGAATTAGAAATCAAACCAAAGTCTACTTAGTGTATTAATTTTGATTATTCTTACCTCTGAAAGTATGCCACCACCACAGCCAACATCCAATATCTTTTTATTTTTTAAAGGATACAGATCTTTTTGTGCAGTAGCTATTAGACCATCTCTGACAAAAGGGACCCTAAAAAAGAAAAATCTTTAACTGTATATGTATAAACTGCCTCATTGTTCTAGTAAGCAACCATGTCTGCCAGTCTACCTGTGGCCATGGACGCTGTAAGAGGGTTCGAAACGTCAGGATAACATAATAATAATAAAAATATTTTTCGAAAGCATTTTTACACGGCACCATCTAGTCCCAAACGAAGCAGAGCTTGTACTATGGGTACTAGACAATGGATATAATACTTATACTTTTGTTTTCATAAATACATAATAAAATCTATAAAAAGTAGTTACATTTCAATATCTCATATTCACATAAGTGTCAGAAATCAATATGTCTGCCAGGTCAAAAAGTCTATGAAATTTAATAAATTTAGCATCCACTGGGTTCTAGACACCCAAACAAAGACAAAATTAGTCTTCTGATGGGCCAATGCAATTACTGGTAAGTACTTTTAGAATATCATAAAAAAAGACAAAAAGTCCTTCGCATATCCAAAACACTTTTGTGTTAGTACAAAGCTGTCAAGGACAACTGTATATTTTATCATTGTGTTGAATAATATAATTAATCATTATCAATTGAATTTCAGTGTATTGCACCTAATAACAACTTTTTTATGTTTCTCATTCATCTGAAGGGTGCAATATTATTTTTTTGTCTTTTGGTAAGAAATATTTATTTAAATATTATGATAATACATTTTAATTTATTAAAATAGGTTTAATTCTTTGATCTGTTGTCATAATAATTATTTGTTACTTTATATTTAAAAAAAATATATAAATTCTATCTAACTAGTAACTACTAGTATATACTTTTTTAATGAGAATAAAGCTTTTAATTTTTTTATTGTTATTGTTAACTAAACACTAAAGAAGTTTGTGTTATGTACAAACTAACTATTTTACATTTAATATTTATTTTGGTATTGTACTATTAACCAGTATTCGTTATAATTTAGATAATTTTCATCAATGCATTATGCAACTTAAGATTTATTCAGTTTTAGACTAGAGTCAAGGATTTTAATGTACACAGTTTTTTCAGGCCTACCTTATTAAATTCATTCTATGTAGAGGAGCCATTTCACCATCCGGCCTCCACCAATCCTTCATTTGTTTTGAAAATAAATTTACTTCTGAGGCATCGATCGTTGAGTGAGTATTACGCTCGTTGTTTCGCATAGCTGATGAGGTTGACTGAAAACCCCATTTAGGCAATTTTGATGTTGTATTTCTGAAAATTGATAATTTTTTCAATGACTAATAAAATCTACATATTATCCATGTTACGCTCATATAATTAAAATATACAGACATAGTCTTATCTAAAACACTACTGCTTAATTTCCAAGACCACATTTTCCTTTAATTACGTATAATTTCGTTTAAACGAAAATATTTTGTAAATAAATACCGGTCCGTCAGTTTTGGACTTTTGGTTGAATGAAATTATGTATGTAATAACTTGACACATGACATTGACAGTTCGACACTGACAAATACTAACACTTTAAAATAAAACTAAAATAAGGCAACAATTGCCATCAAGGAAAAAAAAATTATAAACAGCATCGATAATTATTAGCGAGTGAAAAATATCGATATATCATCAATTTTCGCATCATTATTAATAAATATTCCCAAAGCTTTTAAAATTCGTAACAAAGAATAAACATGAAGAAAATAGTATTTTTTATTAATGCTCGAGCCTGTTTTTTTTACTTCGTAACTACCTACTCCTACTTCTTATCCTAACTACTTCTAAAGGGACCCATTACTACCTACTCTAAGACCTTTTTTTAAGAACGGAAAACATCTGCCCTAATTCATGGCCATGGGACCCGCGAAATTCGCTACCACCATGGCAGACCTACTACGTGATAAATGCATTTTTGTTTATATCATGATAGCAAACCTTAATGGTGATAAGGGTGAGGCCAGGAAGAAGGGCACTGAAGAATCGAAAAAAAAAATATATATGATAAAGGTACCTATACCTACATAATAATGTTTATTTGAGCTTTGAATCTGTCCTCACTATGGATTTTAAATGTTTTAACTACAACGAAGCTACTGAAACTAACAAACTATAACGATATTTAATAATATACCTACTTTTGATATTGGAACTTTAAAAGGACATTGGTCACGGTAAATATTTCTTGAGTGCATTGGTGTTATCAAGTCTGCAGGGTAATAGGTCGTGTAAACGAGTTATAGGGACAATAACATTTTAACTGAGCTTTAGGCATACAATGTAGGATCGAATGAAGTGAATACTTTTTGAGGACAGTCTTTTTTGTTATAGGCTTATCTATACGTAGGCAAGGACACATCATCATCGTCATCAATAAATTTTTTGTCCTACTGCTGGGCACGGGTGAGGAGCTCGTAGCAGTAATAACTACGCTTCTTTTTCTAAGTGTAGGTATATGGTACGAATTTTAAATGCTGTGTGACCAGAACTTTGCCACATCCACGGCGTCGTCAGTTGTAGTTTCGCAAAGGTCACTTTGATTGCAAGATTTGGGGCACAAAGGACAGCATAGGAACACACACACGGCATAACTACGCTGATCAATCGGTTTGCGGGGTTAAGCTCTGGTCTTACCACTACTAGACTCCTCCGTGCCTCAGAGCTGTTAGAGATGTTCGTATGACCTTGTCATACGGTCTCGTTAGTGGTAATAAAAAGCCCGAAAAGCCTCAAAGCTGTCCTAATAACTTAATAGGTATAAAATAATGTTTTTTTTTTGTCTGTAAGACAAATAAACATTATGGCCAAATTTGCCGCCCTTTTTATTTTTTCGGGTGGGGAAATGCGCCTTATGAATACCGCCCCGCTCGGGGACGCGGGACGGTTATGTCGGGCTCTCCGGCCAGGTGGCCAGCATACCGACTAAAACCACCAACACTTCCACCTTCCGCATAGTAGTGGGATCACGGGAATCGCTCTCGCATTATCCGCGATCCCACCGCGGACGTCCATTGGTGGACCCTCCCGGAGGGCCAACTGCTCCATCCTTACTAATATTATAAATGCAAAAGTCTCTGTTACGCCTTCACGCCTAAACAGTTGAACCGATTTTGATGGAATCTCAAAAAGCCCTTTGGGATGATCCGCGATCCCACCACGGAGTCCAGTGTCAGACCCTCCTCGAGGGCCAAGTGCAATGGGCGACCGACGACAAAATAGGCTCCAGCCTACTCAATCTGGTAGTAAATCCGTCACTGCCTGACAATATCGGCACCTATGTGTCCAGAAATTGGGGCTCGGAGATTCGGCATCCTGCCATCTGGTTAAGCTATCTGGTGAGATATTCTACAATACCCTTAAAATCTGTTGAAGATCTCGATGTTTTTATGTGACTATAAAAAATACACTATACTGTTACGAGCTGGGATTCGGGATAAATTAAATGACACCAATTTAACCGATAAACAATCAAAACTTTAATTATTCACACGAATACAAAACAGAAATCACCAGTATGTCGCTATACTGTCTGTACTGTAGTTCACTTCACAATTTTATTCACTATCGCACTGTAGTCGCTTCGTAATTCGCTTCGATCTTCACTTGTCCGTGTCCACAATTGAACTGCCTTGCCGGCTTTTTTGTTTTTTTTTTTTTTATGACGGACTTAGTTTTTAGCTCGAGGGAGCTTTAAAAACTTAATCGGACTAGGTGGCGAGGCACCAAATGCCTCCAGCCAGAACGCCTTGCCGGCCCCTTAGGACCGCTATTTATATGGCTCAGAAAGTTCCAGAATCGAATATTCCCGAAAATGCTACAAAAAATACGAGTAGGTACTCGCGCGCCTATTGTTTCGCGGGCGTTGACCTCAGCCTATTGTGTCGCGAGCTGCGTGTCCTTGAGGTATTGTTATAGGCACTTATAGATATAAGTACCTACTTATACCTACGCGAGTGTCGAGATTAAACTTCCACGTGTTTCTAGAACCTTCGTGAGCCATCTCAGTCGTTCTATTACGTATCCGGCGTAACAATACTATAAAGTTACGTACATAGTAGGTATTTCCTTATTTTTTGTAAAAATAAATAGTTATTATATTTTGTCTCACAGTGTTATCTTATAATTTTGGTCACACTAATTGATATTTTATCTTGTATATAAATCGTACGTCTAGACATCCCCAGTTCAGAATCAATTATTTGCAGACTATTTCAACATGGTGTCGTTATTACTTATATTAGTGCTATTTATAATTTTTTTATTATACTATTTAACGACCCAAAAATTTGATTACTGGAAGAAAAAGAAAGTGCCATATTTACTGCCTACACCCCTTTTTGGTAATTATGGGGACTTTATTTTATTAAATAATTATATAGGAAAAGTAACTAAAAGAATTTGTGACAAATTTCCACAAGAACCTTATGTTGGAGCTTACTTCGGAACCGGACCTACACTTTTAGTGCAAGACCCTAATCTCCTTAAGTTGATTTTTTCAAAGGATTTTTATTATTTTAACGGCAGGGAAGTATCTAAATATGCGGATAAGGAACCAACAACAAAAGGTATATTCTTTAATTCCGGTGATAATTGGAAAGTAGTCCGCCAAAATATCACTCCTCTATTTTCGACTGCAAAGATGAAGAACATGTTTCCTCTTATCGAAAAATGTACACACGACTTAATGAAAATGCTCGACTATGAAACCAGTGTTTCAAACGTGATAGACGCGAATATGTTGATGTCACGGTTTACAATGGATTGTGTCGGTTCCTGTGGTTTTGGTATAGAAATGAACTTGATGCAGAAAGACTATAATAGTACTACTAACCCTTATAGAAGATTGGGTGATTTAATATTTGGACAGTCAGATTATAGGGGATACAAACTTATTGCTCGCTCTATCTGGCCAAAGATATTCTATGCAATCGGATTTCAAGCATTCCCGACTGAGCTTAAAGACTCTATGATTCGGCTGGTGACCAGCGTGTTTGATTTAAGACAAAATAAGCCAAGTTCAAGAAATGATTTTGTTGACTTGATTTTAAATTTAAAACAACATGAATATCTCGTTGGAGAAAGTATGAGTGTGAAGAAAGGAGAGTCAAAGCCAGTGTCTGTGAAGGTGGACAATGAATTATTGAGCGGACAGTGTGCGGTTTTCTTTGGCGGTGCTTTTGAAACTTCAGCTACTACTCTCACATTGATATTATTTGAACTATCTAAGAATCAAGAAGTTCAATTGCGAGCTATGAAAGAGGTAGACGAATATTTACTGAAACATAACAACAAAGTGGAATATAATTGTGTCACAGAACTACCTTTTCTAAATGCTTGTATGAGCGAAACTCTTCGTTTGCATCCTGTTTTTTCAGTTATCACCCGTGAAGTGATGGAAGACTACACTCTACCAACAGGCTTGCACTTAGATAAAGGAGTGCGAGTCCACATACCGGTGTATCATATACACCGTAATCCTGAAAATTTCGCAGAGCCAGAGAAGTTTCGTCCGGAGAGATTTTTGCCCGAAGAGAACTTTGAAATCAAGCCTTTTACGTATTTGCCATTTGGTGAAGGTCCGAGGTATTGCATAGGTATGTAATCAATTTTATCACCCCTACTTACCTAATAATATTATAAATGCGAAAGTACACGTTTCTGTAACACTTTTAAGCCCAAATCGCTGAACAGATTTTGAATGGAATTTGGTCCTACAGAGATGAATTATTCGAATGGAGAACGATATAGGCTACCTACCTTGTCTCAAAAAGCTTTGGGATGCCAGTGAAACCGCCGGGAACAGCTTGTTGTATATAAAAATATGAGACAATTCCACTGCTCCATCCCTTTATTTTTTTCGGTTGGGGAAATGCACCTTATGCATGCCGCCCCGCTACGGGACGGTTATGTCGGGCTCTCCGGCCAGGTGGCCAGCATACCGACTAAAACCACCACCACCGCCACCTTCCGCATAGTGGTGGGACCATTGGAATCGCTCTCGCATTATCCGCGATCCCAGCGCGGACGTCCATTGGTGGACCCTCCCGGAGGGCCAACTGCTCCATCCCTACTAATATTATAAATGCAAAAGTAACTATCTGTTACGCCTTCACGCCTAAACAGTTGAACCGATTTTGATGGAATCTCAAAAAGTCCTTTGGGATGAGGCGTGAAACCGCGGCAACAGTTAGTATGGGTAGGTAACAATAAATGCAACAGTTTGCAGATTATGCAATGTGTTTAATACAACAATTCGTTTTAAAAGTTGAAGGTCTAGGAACATTCCTCTGATCTTGAGTTCGGATAGTGGATGACCAGGAAGATAATCCGGGGCCCAATACTGCTATTTCAATTGTATCAGAATGGTTGTAAAATGGCCAAATAGCACTAAATGGTATAAGATCTGAGAGTTCACGCAGCCTGTGAAAAATCATTTTTATTCTTGTCATTGAAAGACGTAGCTGACATAATAAAAATAGCAGACTTGTTCCCCTGATCGCCCGTTATCATCATCATCATCAGCCTATATTAGTCCACTGCTGGACGTAGGCCTCGCCCGTTATAAAAGCACTTAAAATTATATTATTTTCAGGTTATCGGTTCAGTAGAATGCAAATAATGGCTGGTCTAGTAACGGTGCTGAAGAGATACCGAGTTACTTTATCAGATGGAATGAGTACCACAGTTGAGTTTGATCCCCGATGGATAATTAGCCACACTGTTGGAGGAGTAAATTTGAAGTTCGAACGCCGCAGCTTTTCGGAATAATTTGTAATAAGATTAAATAAAAAACATATTTGATATGTCTGTGTTTCTATTTATTGGTCGTAAGATAAGAAAGTAGTTCGGTCCAAGAGAAAAAAACCTCGCTTACAATGAGACTATGATACATTCAAAAATAGTAAAAAGTTAAGCAACAAAAAGGTTTCTTATATATTTGACATATTTTTGTAAGTCGATGTCATATTAATATAATTTTATAGTAAGTATTTAAAATAAATTGAAGTCAATGAGTAAGGCTGCAGCGCCCAAGAGCCCAGCCCTTGACTTGTCTCGGTTCTGCAAAAGCTCATTTACGCTAACTTTTGTAATAGAAGTTATTGGCATTGATGTTTGGCACGACTGCAATGAAGGGTGGCTGGATCTTGGGCCGATCGCTCAAGGAATCAAATTACAATACCATTTATATCCAGGCCATTCATATGAGGTTGACGTCGTTATATGGCCACATGCTGCTAAGGTAAAAAAGTTGTGATAAATTTATTGAAACAGTTCGCTCCAATCAATGTTTCATCTCTATTATAGAGACAAAGAGTAGAGTAGAATACTTACACAGTTATGTTTTTTCATTACTCACATTTATTCTTATTTACTTAGGTGGAGTTCGATTGTATCGCTACTAAACATAATTATACGTAGATATACGGCTATGTCCAGAATTGAACCTACCGTGCGCATTATTTTCTTGACTGAGAAAATGTATGAGTATAAAAAAACCTTGCCTTTTAGGTGTTTTGCGGAGGGAACTACGATTGGGTTCGAACCTGGCAGTTTCTAGAAAGAAGATGGCTGACGTTTTCTATCCGCCACGCGTTTCCATTGAGAGTAGCTGAACTGCGGAATTTTGTTGTTACTGTGGTACCTCATACCGGAATAGGATCTCTTAGCGCTAAGTAATCAAGCAATTCTCATAAACGAGTTATGAATGAATTTTTGGTGACTATGTTAAGGGATAAATTGTTTATTTTTTTATCTTGGTACTTATTTAGTTTAATGTTTAGCAGTAGGTAGTTGAATTATCCACCTTAAAAATGACTTCATCCTTATCAGAACTTTTGACTGCCATAAAACAAATAATAAAATTAAATATCTTTGCGTCATTGCTATTAATATTGTACTGTATTATTTATAAATATAATTATACTACTTATGATGAGTAATTTTTTTTTCTCTCCAGTGCCAAATCTGATAAGAATACAACCGAAGTATACCTACCTCCTTTGATGTTTGGCCAACGTCGTCAGTTCGCCCCTATAATAGAATCTGAGTTTCCATTGGAAATGTACATAAGGGAAATGATTTGGCAACGCATTGTGTATTACATCCCAGCCTCGTATATGGATGGCTTGTTCGATGTACCGTATCCAGTGTCAGGTGACGTTTTAATTATTCTTGTCTATTTTTGAGAAACTGATTAAGCTATATGCATATGATTACCAATTTAACTAACATTTACTACATGTTTATGTTAGTTATATTGGGTAAAAACGAAGCAAGCTGGTTCTTATCCAGTTTGGTTTCTGTTCTCTGTTATTTTAATAGTGATATGTTTCGTCTTTTTAAGATCGGTAGAGTAGCTATAAATGCATATGTAATTGGTATTGTTACAGACATAAGACATCAAGACGCAGCAATTTATCAGGTACAAGATGTGATCTTAAATCGCCACGTGGTGGAAGAGACGGAAACAGAAAGTGAGGAACACCACCAAAAAACCAAACGTCATAGTAAAGACAAAGAAAAGAAGAAAGTAATAGAAGTTCAGAAAATTAAATATGAAATCAAGTTATCAGGAGATTCTATAATTTCTGGTAAAATATTATATCTATGATAATGAAATTGCAGTCAATCATCAAAATTTGTTAAAAAATACAGATGAACAAAGCACCTCCTCCGTTTTTCGTCGGTTAAAAAGGAAAGCAATTCTTGACCCGGGCAACATTTAGCTTGAAATAGGTACTGTGTACTTCATTTTTGTAACTTAGTTTTTTCTACCATAAATAATGTTACGTTCAGGTTAATTCATAATATTACGCAAAACAGAAGAGACATTTTAAAAACAGATGTAAATGAATGAGCGAAATCCTATTAATTGATAATAACATAATAACTGCATCAGAAAAGGAAGGTCCGAGGAATGTTCGTGTTTAAGTGTCGGGACTTTAAAACTATTGAGACTTCCCAAACCCTAGTTTCGTAGCATAGACTTTTGGAATCACGATTTATGGAACTATATAAATATTCTAATAATTATAAAATTTCTTACATTATTTTCAAGTAGGATAATTATTACTCCTAAGTATTCAAATAAATGAGATTTGATCATAATCGTTAAAATGCTAAGCATCCATAATATGTATTCAATGTTATTATTAATATTTTGCGAGTACCTAACAAAACGTAATTGGAAAGCTCGAATTTCAATTTATGTAGTTGGAAAGGTTGAGGTCCCTATAACCTTCTTCTGTATACCATTTATAATAATAACTCCTACGAGTGCTTCGGAGGTATGCAATTGGCTCTTAAAATCCTCAGTTAACAAGCTCAGGGGTTGTATATTTGTAATAGAAATATTTTGATTATCAATATATATCAAGTGGAAAGAACATCATTCAAATCTAAAATAGCAATTTATTTAAGTTTTATTATTTAAATATGAACTAGTTAGTATTAAATATTCGGTTATTCGTAGCCACGGCTGTAATTGATTACTTCAGCAGTGGCCACGATTTAAAAGTCTCAAACATCAAATAACTGACACAATAGGAAATACTAAACATTATTAGGAAATATTGATTTCTGACATTTACGCGAATATTATACATTGAAATAAAACTACTTTTTACGGATTTTATCGCGTATGTTGATATTATTAATCCTGACGTTTCGGTCAGTCTATCCGTGACCATGGACGCTGTAAAGGGTCCGGAACGTCGGGATTAATAATATTAATATACGCGATAAAATCCGTAAAAAGTAGTTTTATTTCAATTATTAGGAAATTCAAGTTTGCAAAATTTCGTAAATTTACATTATAATTCAGATAAAATAGTGTATTTCTTGTATTAATTATAGATATCACAACTTTTCTCGACAAAATTTAATGAAGCTATGAGAATTTGAATGTGGTAAGCTTGCGTTGGTCGTGGTGAGTGTACCATTACTTTTATTTTAGGAATTGGAAGAGTAGTACCATTTGAAACAGTAGGAGACCGACCCACGGATCTCGGAGAAGTAATAGTTTTGATAAGCAGCACCAATCTGCCAGCGCAAGATGACTTGCCAGTTTTCTTCGTTAATGTTGGTACACTCACTGATATTCCAGTGGAACATTTCAAGAAACACAGGTAGCAATTTGATTGTAGTAGTTTCAATAAGCAATTTATTTAGGTATTAAAATTAGCATACGTATTAAAAAATAAACGTAACGTAAACTACTTCCATAATTCCATCAAACGTACATACATAACGCAATTACCTATATAATTACATGGAAGGACAAAAATAAGTAAATAGAAAAAATTATGAAAGGCAAATATCCAACTTAATAAATTTCCTAAAATATACCTTCATCTCTGTATCCCTGAAGGGTTAGGTACACCTAATGATATAACTAACTTGCAATAATTGAAAGACTAAAATAAGGAAGTTTACGGATGATGTTGCGCTTTCTATATAGCTGGACGTTATAAGTAGGTATTTGGATTAGCTAATTAATGGCGAGTGTCCAAAATTCTTTGGCTGTTGTAATCTCGTACATTTGTAACCCTTATGATACGGTTGATATACTCGTAAGTAGAGTGAAATAGAATAAAAATGAAATGTGATACACTAGGCAGCGATAATGACAATGCAACTCCCTTGTCCTTAGTACACTTTTGACCTTTGAAAAATATCTGTGTATTAATAATTCAATTATTACTCGTTTAAACTGCGAAAGAAAACAGAGAGGGAGTCTACATGTCTGATTTTCCTGACGGCGTATGACGTCCGCCAACCCACACTACACCAGCTTAGCCTTTTCACTGTGAGAGTAGAATCGTTATCAGTAAATGAGTTCTGTCATGGTCGTGGCGAATTTCACGGATCCCATAGCCATGACCTTATGGCAGGTGAAAGCAATTGCGGTTTTTATCGGTAAGAGTTCAACATACCCTGCCATCTCCCCGGGTAGCGGATGATCCATGAGATATTTTCCGTATATTAAAAAGTACAGTAAATTTATGAAGATGATTAATGTAAATGTAAAGGACGGGCTTTCTTATTTTTTTTGGTAATATGGTTGCAGATTTACACATATATACACGAAATGGACAATTAGTGAAGAAGAACACAGTTCAGTACCGCAAAGTTTGCTTACGAAACATCCTAAAACAGAGGTTAATTTTAATGACCATCACTCAATACCACTACCCAGTATTTTGGCATATGATATCATGGCTATATTTTTAGATGAGCCTTTTCAAATCGAGGTAATTAATTTAATTGGATTCTACTTATAAACGAGCAGTGGGTAGCCTAATACTTAGTGGGTCCAAAGCTGCGGCCCGCAGTAGAGTACCTTTCGTTCGTACAGTTTTACTTTTTCGTTGGATTTGTCTTATACATACATATATGACTATGGATGTGTGGAGAGAATGTTCTCCGTAAGAGAATTTTCTGTCACCAAGAATGTTCTCCAATTTAAAATACAGTACTATTCTTTAAACTTTATTCTCAATAAAACATACACAAATGTCACTTACTTGAGAACAATAAATTAATGTTAACATTAAAAAAAAAAGGTTCGACTTCACCTCTATGTACAGTTTCACAAACACGACCCACCCAACGCATTCATTTCTGTGAGGGTGTTTTTCTTGCTGTTAAATACTGGCCGAGCTGAATTTTGAATGCATTGAGTGAGTGTACATTTCTAATACTTGATGGTAATCTATTATATAGTTGCACTCCTTCAAATGTAACCATTTTTTTGCCATTACTGGTTCTAGTTTTAGGTAGCACTATTAGGCTCGCTCGTCGTGAGCTTCGTTGGCTGACTTGTCGATATTGAGTTAGTATAATGTTTGTGTGTATTTTTTTATTAAGCACTTTGTTAATGAATATACATGTATTATAGATATAGAGTTGCTTGATGTTCATTAATTTTGTGTCATTATAGATTTTTGAAGTTGATGTTAAATAGGGATAGTTAAAAAGCATTTTTATTAATTTATTTTGCGATCGTTGAAGTTCTGACAGTTTTGTTTTCGTAGCACTGCCCCAGAGTTCAATCAAATATAGTAGGTGCGGCTTTACTAGTGAGTTATAGATGGTGTATCTTAGAATTCGCGGAATACATCGAACTATGTTGCGCAATGTCCCTACTAGTGTCGAGAGCTTGTTTTTTATATATTCAATCTGGGCATTCCATGAAAGAGTACTGTCTATTCTCAGTCCGAGGTATTTTTCGCTTGTTTTTAGTTGCAGTGGTACGTCATTAATTTTAAGTGGATCAAATGGTGGAATGATTTTATTTTTTGCCTTAAATATTACATAGCAAGTTTTGGATATGTTTATTGTTAAAAGATTAAACCGAAACCATGTGTATAGAGAATTTAAATCATCTTGGGCTAGTGTAATAATGTTGTGGATGGAAGAACCAAAGTAAAATAAACATGTATCATCAGCATACAGGGTAAGGTGGCCATGTAGCTTTATTTCGGTGATGTTGTTAATATATATAAGAAAGAGCAGAGGACCCAGAATGGATCCCTGTGGAACGCCGCATGTTATTGGTAACGCGTTACTTTGATCATGATTACCTATTTTAACTATTTGTGAGCGGTTGGTTAAGTAGGATTTAAACATTTTTAGTGCACTTCCAGTGATGTTAATGGATTCTAGCTTTTTTAATAGTAATTTGTGACAGACGGTGTCAAATGCTTTTTTTAGATCGACAAAGATACCCACGACTATATTTTTATTGTCTATATTTTGCTTAATTTTAGTAACGAGGTCGATTGTAGCAGTGGTAGTATTGCTTTTTGGTCTAAATCCATATTGGCGATAGGTAATAAAATTAATAGAGTTTAAGTAATTTTGTAATCGGTTGTGAAGAACTTTTTCTAATATTTTTGACATTACTGGCAAAACTGAGATTGGTCGATAATTTCCGGGATCTGTAAGACTTCCTGATTTGTAAATAGGGGTAACCCTTGCTATCTTTAGTGTGTCGGGAAAGTTTACTTTACTATATTTTATATACTATATTTAGTACTATATTATTGACGACGTCTGTGGTCTAAGTGGTTCGAGTGCCGGACTGCTGATCATGGGGTCGTGGGTTCGATTCCCACAGAAATATTTGTGTGGGTAAAACATGAGTATTTGTGTTTGTCTGGGTGTTTCTTATGTATGTATTTACAAAAAAAAGTATATAAGTATTATATCCATTGTCTAGTACCCATAGTACAAGCTCTGCTTAGTTTGGGACTAGATGGTGCTGTGTAAAAATGTCCCAGAAAAATTTATATATTTTTATTTATTGAAACTTATATTTAAATAGATATAGAAGCATGTTATCTCGTGTAAAGTTTAATAGGTTAGTACATAGGTAAGTACATAGGTAAGTACATAGGTAAGTACATAGGTAAGTACATAGGTAAGTACATAGGTAAGTACATAGGTAAGTACATAGGTAAGTACATAGGTAAGTACATAGGTAAGTACATAGGTAAGTACATAGGTAAGTACATAGGTAAGTACATAGGTAAGTACATAGGTAAGTACATAGGTAAGTACATAGGTAAGTACATAGGTAAGTACATAGGTAAGTACATAGGTAAGTACATAGGTAAGTACATAGGTAAGTACATAGGTAAGTACATAGGTAAGTACATAGGTAAGTACATAGGTAAGTACATAGGTAAGTACATAGGTAAGTACATAGGTAAGTACATAGGTAAGTACATAGGTAAGTACATAGGTAAGTACATAGGTAAGTACATAGGTAAGTACATAGGTAAGTACATAGGTAAGTACATAGGTAAGTACATAGGTAAGTACATAGGTAAGTACATAGGTAAGTACATAGGTAAGTACATAGGTAAGTACATAGGTAAGTACATAGGTAAGTACATAGGTAAGTACATAGGTAAGTACATAGGTAAGTACATAGGTAAGTACATAGGTAAGTACATAGGTAAGTACATAGGTAAGTACATAGGTAAGTACATAGGTAAGTACATAGGTAAGTACATAGGTAAGTACATAGGTAAGTACATAGGTAAGTACATAGGTAAGTACATAGGTAAGTACATAGGTAAGTACATAGGTAAGTACATAGGTAAGTACATAGGTAAGTACATAGGTAAGTACATAGGTAAGTACATAGGTAAGTACATAGGTAAGTACATAGGTAAGTACATAGGTAAGTACATAGGTAAGTACATAGGTAAGTACATAGGTAAGTACATAGGTAAGTACATAGGTAAGTACATAGGTAAGTACATAGGTAAGTACATAGGTAAGTACATAGGTAAGTACATAGGTAAGTACATAGGTAAGTACATAGGTAAGTACATAGGTAAGTACATAGGTAAGTACATAGGTAAGTACATAGGTAAGTACATAGGTAAGTACATAGGTAAGTACATAGGTAAGTACATAGGTAAGTACATAGGTAAGTACATAGGTAAGTACATAGGTAAGTACATAGGTAAGTACATAGGTAAGTACATAGGTAAGTACATAGGTAAGTACATAGGTAAGTACATAGGTAAGTACATAGGTAAGTACATAGGTAAGTACATAGGTAAGTACATAGGTAAGTACATAGGTAAGTACATAGGTAAGTACATAGGTAAGTACATAGGTAAGTACATAGGTAAGTACATAGGTAAGTACATAGGTAAGTACATAGGTAAGTACATAGGTAAGTACATAGGTAAGTACATAGGTAAGTACATAGGTAAGTACATAGGTAAGTACATAGGGAAGTACATAGGTAAGTACATAGGTAAGTACATAGGTAAGTATATAGGTAAGTACATAGGTGGGACGGATAACGTCACATCAAAAATTCCACTCTCTATTTTGTCACTGAATCCTCGCTTAAAATATTTTTTAAATTAAGCCCCAGTATAAAGATTTCTTGATCCGTCTTCGATAATAGTAGATCAGGGCCTTAATCTGATTAATCTAAATCCAACGGTATGTTAAACAAACTATATTTTATTTTAGCTCCGTGGAATAAGGACATCTCCACCGGTAACTAAAAAACCTAAATTTTTTGGCTACGAAAAAGGCGATCGGGACTTTGGCATAGTTGCGCCACCTCCATTACCTAATCTTGACACTGATATTCTTATTGCACAAACCAGGATTGATGCCAGGTTATTATCAAAAATGAACGGATTCCTTAGAGAAGAGTTTCCTTTATATCCACCTGAACCCTATGTGGTGAATTTGGAACGTGAGGGAATTTGTACCAACGATATAAATGGAGTAAGAGCAAAAATCAAACCCGAGTTTGTCATCCAACCTGGCGTTGTATTGGAGGCACAGATGACGATGGAAGTATCTATGGGTCTCGTTGGCTGTAAGCCCTTGCCTCTACTTCAAAGATTTTCGAGACTGTACTGTCTTGTTAGTGAGCCTGACGCCATAATGACGATATTACGTCAAATAACTGAAATAAATGAGTCCGTATTGCTGTCGGGGTCTAGAGATGGTCTGTTGACAGGGTTTGGATTGGATACAGGGGATAAAGTGATGTTATACGTGGAAGGTCCAAAGGAAGGCCAGATTTTGCGTGTTTGGGAACGAACCGAAGATTTCTATCCCGATGTAAAGCCTGTTTTCTCGAGTTCTGCTAAATATCGAAGTCGATTGTATCCTGGTGCGTAAAACTTTCCTAGCTTTTAAATATGTTATCACTTCGATCCCCTATTTTCTTAAAATCATTTTTTGATTATCATAGCTGTACCTATTTTTTCCTTGATGATTTATTTGGTTGCAAGTAAGTTGCTGACTTAAAATTGATTGCGTTGATAAAGACAAATTTTATTAATTCTAGAGAATTTTATATTTATTATTAACAGAACTTTCCCATTCTTAAAACCAGATCATTAGTTGATCCGAACTCAGAACTAACATGATTTGTGGATATTAGTTTTAAAATAGGTATAAATTTATTGTTTTCCTACACAGAGCTGCTCTTAGCTGCAATGCCTTTCAATGTTTTGAAGATGTTCGTGCCACTCTCGGTAGTACTGGGTTTAGCACCGATTTACGCACGTCCGGCCTTGCCGCTACCTACTCGGTCTGTAAGTTATTTTATTACTATCTTCAGCTTAGTCTCCTGACAATGTCACTATAGGTTTCTTCTGATTCAACAAGATTTAGCTAAATATGGGTATTTGTGCAGAGCCTATTCTATTATATACATAAATATAGTATAAAACTTATTTAGAAGGCCAAAAACAAACAAAGTCGGTATATGTACAAACTGTACATATTGTTTTTTGGCGTTTTAATCATTGGTACGGACGGGTTCCCCAAAAGAGTGGCGGTTAATGTGGCTTTCATTGTGTGGATACACTGGTATCGCTTCGGGGTCACCAGTGTGGAATAACGACGTGTGATGTCCCTCCTACCAAAGGAGTATCAACAAGACAAATAAGTAATATTGATAATAATGGTACTCTTATAGTATATTTATCCTCGTTGTGCATTAAAAGAGCCTTCAGGAGTATGTAAATAATCCTCTGGCGTATCCTGGATAGTCTGCCTCACTTTCAATCTGATAATTTCTAAATAAATTCTGTAGGTTAATATATTTTTATTTTATTGTTTGCATACCAGAACGATAGTGAAATTATTTTTTAAGCTTCAAACCTTAAAGATAGTCTTTCTATGAAAGCCAAAATTACAATCTAAAAGCTAAAAACATGATAAAAGCTTAGGTAAAACCAAAATGCATTTCACCATGTTGTGTTTCCATTTAGGCGCTGTTGAAGATTGGACGTTTGGTCGCCAGTAAGTTTTCCAGTGCTCCATGTCGCCTCTCAATGCCCACGGCTATGGAACTCAAGAGCTTCAGACTGGAGCTCTGCGTGGCACCGCGGCCGCCACCCATTACAGTTTCAGAAACACCTTTGAATAAACAAAGTAACTTATGTTTATTGACCCCACAACAGCAGAAGGAACATACAGTAATCACCATGTTTGGTGGATAGATTGCTGATCAGAGATTGGGGACATTGGTGTAAAATTGTATGCTGTAGTCCAATAACCCTTAGTAACCCTAATGGTTATTGGACCACAGCATACAATGTTCACGTATAAAGTGAAGCGCTGACCGCAGAAGTCATACGGCGAAGTCAGACTTTGCCGTGTGCCATTTCATTAGTTTAGCTATTATTTCAACGAGGAGCCACATTTTATTATGACAGAAAACGAGTAAATAGTTTAATAATAAATGGGGATGCTTGAATATTTAAAAAATAATTATCATAGACGCTCATCGCTTCGGTATAATGCTTAGAATAATAAAGGTTAAGTTAAATTTCATATTGGTAGTCCGTCCGCCAATGATTTTTTCTTAATCTGTCTACATTTGAACGAACAGGTGTACAGGTTTATGTAATTATAGTTATTAGCTAATGTATTTGATTTATATTAGGTCTATAATAAGAATGTATCACAAATAAACGCAACCGCCATCACCTATGTTGTTGAACAAGTTTTGTTTTTTAAGAGATTTTTTAGTTTTTTTAAAGTTGTATTACAAATAATTATTTATTTTCATGGGTGCACTCGGCTACATATCACAGCTACATATACCTAAGTAATATATATCGTCGCATTGACTGACTCCCGTAAAATAACAAAAAACGTGCGTACACTCCAGGTTTTGCGTTTATGATCTCCAAGTAAAAAGTTAACTAGATTATTATACAGTGTGTCTATGAAAACGAGACTTACATATGGAATAGTATAACTAGTCTAATATATTATCTTAGTGTTATAATATATCTTAAATAATTAATAGATTTTTGTTAGGTTAGAAAAGGATAGTATGCACAGTATACACACATTGTCATGACCTGAATGACATGTAAACATTGTTATGGGGAAGGCAAAACGAAGTTCAGAAGAATTAAAAAAAAAAATCTCTAAAAAAATCTGTACATATTTCCAGTTGCTTTAATACGATATTACGTTGATTTCATTCAAAATGTTAAGCTAATATAACTCTAAAATGTATAGGATTTTTAAAACTTTTTGTAATAGAATATTAGTATTATGTTAGAATATTATTCTTTTAAATTGGTTTCCCATTTTCTTGGACAGCCTGTATAAACTATAATGAGTAAAGTTAAAGCAGTCGCTTGTATTACATGACTTATTTCCCAGTAGGTCCCAGTGATCAGCCCATACCATCTTCTGTGCACAGTGTATCAAGGATCAATTGGGAAAAGCAATCCAAACTAGCTCCTGAGATGTCTCCAATATTTGTGAAGAAAAGTGAGATAAAGAAAAATTGATATCACCTTTATGTGTTATTTGGTATTTTTTGTACTTAACTGTTTGTTTATATACACACTGTTTTTTTGCTTGGTATATATACTTAATAAATAAATGCATTGTTATTTATTTACTTTATTATATATTTGGAAGACCAACAGCAAGAACAATAACCACAAGATCTTATCTTAGCTGTGGGGGCTGGCATGGCCAGCAACACTTCGACCAAATGTTATCTGTTGTGTTGTCCCTAGCATGGTACATTCCTTACTCTTCAAAGACTCGTTCATGAAGGCGGCTAGCCCACTAAGAGGAAGGAACCTGGTAGTCCTCTGGCTTCGGGTATCCGTTGCCGAGATGACTCATTCGTTTCGTTGCTAGGACGTCACGTTTCCCTGAATCCACCACAAGCTCTACAATCATTATTCCAGGTCAATTTCATTTTTTGGAGCATGTCGTTTGTTGTAAAATGCCCAGTAAGGGCTCCGAGGACAGCCCGGGCTTTGTCCCTTCTATTGTTGAACAAGACCACTAAGCACATTAAAACATTTAGCCAATAATATGTTATTTAATAGGTCTCCGTGTATAAACAACTGAATAAATTATGTGAATGTGTATATTAGATTATAAAAAAAGAAGTATGCGGTAACAAAAGCAACACAACTAATAATACTTGGAAAAAAAGTGCTCGTCGCACCGATTGGAGACTTGATTCAAATAAATGTCAAAGTTTAACTGTTTACATTTCTTGTCTTGTCGGTAGTGCTCTCAGCGACTGTTTTGCCGATTATTCTTGTCTTGTTCTTTATTCTTGTTTCATCATTTTTAACGTCACTGGTTTAGTACAATAAAATAAATAACCCCCAGTATACTTAATTCTGTCATCATCATTATCTTTGGTCATGCCAGGGATCGTCGTGTTTGCTGTAATTATTCCACCAGTGATTTTTTGAAATGCCAAACCATTCCGTGTAGGCCCCATTTAACCTGACACAAGCTCTGGAATCCTTATACAGGGATCTCAGAGCCTGCACCAAGTGTCCGTCCACTCCATACATAGATAGTGTCGACCACAATTCTTCCCGCCACACACTATCATAGGCCTTCTCCAAGTCAATGAAAGCACAATAAACTTTTTTATGCTTTACCAGATATTTTTCGGCTATGCATCTTAAGGAGAAGGTCTGGTCCGTACATCCCATTCCCTCTCTAAATCCTGCCTGAGCATCCCATATTTTCTCATCAGTTATTCTAATCACTCTCTTAATCAAAACTTTTGCATACAGTTTGCCGACAACACTCAAAAGGCTAATGCCGCGGTAATTTTTGCACTCCTGCTGTGATCCTTTTCCCTTATATAGTGGTACGATAACAGCCTTGCACCAGTCTTCCGGTACTCGGCCATATCTCCAACACATAATAATGGAAATAATATGTTATGAATGATAATAATATGTTATAATATAGATATTTATGTCTAGTTTAAGGCATTTTACCTACTGTTTTATTCAGGCATTTGTAGTTTTATTTAGCTTCATAATATATTTTTAAAATTTGTACACCAGACATGGTAGAATATAAGAGGCATCATAATTCTTGTAAACACCGATTTGTACATTAGTATATTCTTACAAATAAATTATTTTTATCTTTGCATGTTTGCAACTTAAATGTATTCTAAGCTTTGTAAACTACTTAGCATTGTTAGAACATAGAACCTTAGAGCACACTAAGTAGCGTCACTTAGTTACAAAATAGGTGTTCAGTTAGTAAAGGCAGGTTGCTTAACTAAACTTTGGAGTTACGCGGCTTCTCGTCTCCTCGACTCGTAGTCAGGTAAGAAGCTTAGTAAGCGGTACTTTGGGTTTATATCCTAACACTTTGCGATAGGTTTTGATAATTTTTATGTTCACAGGACTAATTTATTTATAATATAGTAGTGGATGTATATTTTAACCCTGCAACTTATTATTATTATTTAGCCGCTGTCATCCCACGGCAGGGCAAAGCCTTTCCTACCCTCCTTCCATTTTCAACGTTCAAGACTATTTTGGGCCAATCCTTCCATAAAAAGTCAAGCTCATCCCATCATCTTCGTGTAGGCCTTTTTGTGGGTTTTGTGGGGATATTGACATCAATTGGGAATATTTGACAGTTTTGGATAGCTTAACCTGCTGGCATCTTTACGTTACCTGCTTATTTGTAGATATTAATGTTAAAGTTTTCGTTTATTATACTTTATTCGTGAAACATTTTGACCTTTTGATATCCTAAAATATAGTAACGTTATCAATATTTTTTTGACTGTACAGAGCCCAGCACATCAAGCTACCACAATCTGTCAAATTTCTTCTTTGATTGACTTTCAAATTTAATACAATTCTATAAGGTTTATATTCGATTGGGAAATTTTACAGTTTTGGATAGCTTGACTTGCTGGCGTCTGTACTTTGACGTAGCGGTTAAGGTGGTCACTTCGCCACTATCGTTGGGCTGAGTGCTGTGGGATCGATTCCTACCTGAGGCAAATCATTGTCTATCTGTGATCCACAGATTATATTTCTTACTGGGTGTACTTTGTATCCGTTAAGGAGGAATTCACAAACATACAAGTTTGTGAATTCCTCCGCGACTTAGGGCTTGTTACATAGAGCGGGAGTTGTCTTTTATTAAAAAAAAAGAGTATCCACGAGAGATGACATACTTTATTAATGATCATTTGGCACACCCAGGGCACTAGCTAATAAATAGTAGGACTGGCTAATGTTTTTATTTCGGCATAAAACTACAATTGTGTAACTCATACGGAAACATACACTTTTTGACGACACGTTTGGCGCAGCGGATGAGCGATCGGCTTCTGCGCCACGGGTTGTGGGTTCGGTCCCCACATGGAACAAATATATGTAGGGATGACAGGTTATTCCGAGTGTAGGTATGTGAAAGTGTTTGTTTGTAAACGTACCCACGATACAGGAGAAAATCCTAGTGTGGGGCAACGTTTATTAAAAAGAAATACAGGAAGAGTATTGTCGATCTATAAACTACTAAATAAAATCGCAAGGAAAAAGCAATGATTTCATCAAACTAAAAACGAGAACAGTTATTTTCCATATTGATTTCTGACATTTACGCGAATATTATACATTGAAATAAAACTACTTTTTACGGATTTTTAGTTATTTTTCAGTCAAAAGGAGAACATACATAAAAGAGGTTTAGGAAAGTTAAGCAAAGTCGAGTCATAGCGAGCATAAAACTGGAATAAGTAGGCATTCATGGCATTGCGCGGGCAATAAATTTGTGTGTCATAAAAATGAAAAGGAGATAGCAATAAAATCTGTCATCTTAAGTAATACCGTCGTGTTTTAGGCTTATCTGTTAACGACGACAGAAATCTTCGCCTCCGTGAAATTGGTAAGATGGTAAAGTAAAATTTATCGCTACACTTGTCACCGAAATAAGTTATTCTTGTTACATAATTAACGCCGTATTTATATCACACCGTGAGGGTTGGAACATTGGCAGTGGCGGGTTCGACGGAGTAGATTTATATGTGTAAATGAATAAGATGAAATTCAGTATCTTATTATTGTGATTTTTATTACTTAATGAGTCATCATCATCATCAGCACATATTCGTCCACTGCTGGACGTAGGCCTCTCCTAGTGAACGCCACAAAGCCTGATCTTCGGCTTTCCTCTGCCAGCTGCCTTCCGCAAGTCGTCACTCCGCCTAGCCGGCGCACTATGGGGAAGTTGAGTCATTTTCCTGCCATAAATCTGTATCTTCCATGTTTATGAAGATAATTAAGTGATTTTTTTTTCTGTTAATCTTGAATATATAGTTTTTCAAATGACATACACTTTTGAGAAAATAATATGTTTTTAATAGTTATAAAAATATGTAAACATAAAAATTAAGATTAAAATAATCTTAAAGCTATGTTTGAGTATTATAATAACAAAAAAGAAATTGAATAAACTTACAGCTTTATTTAAAGAGTATTATATATAAATAAAATAAACTTTATTTTTTAATTTTAACAAAAAACCGTTCATTTTTTCTACCAGATTTTGCGAAGCGTTGAAGAAACTGCGAAATCAGATTTTTTTAATATTTTCGTCAATCTTGGCTATGTATGGCTCAAAATATTCGTTAAAATTGTCTCGTATATAATTTGATATTGAAACAACATTATTCATGTTACTTTCAATCAGTACCTACGGTACCATAGGTCGCGTCTGGTGCACGAAAATTCACTCATTGCGAAAAAATGATTTTGAATTTTTAAACATTTTTAGTATCAACAATATCGAATAAACAATAATAAAGAACTGTATTATTTAAAACGAAAATGCCCTATTTTATATAGTATAATAATTTGAGGAGAAACGTGTTAAAAGTGGTATGATAAAAACTATCATTATGGGTATGCGCATAGTTACTATATATGGGAACCAAAACATAATATATATCTATATAATAACCGCAATTAAATAATTGTAATACAGTAAAAAGCCTTTTATATATATATCAAAGTAATCAACAAGTTCTCTTCGCGCGTGTTGTAATAATTACATTTCTTGACGTCACATTTTAAAAGATTTAGTGATGTTGCGCAAAAATGCCGCAACTTTTTTTTCATCCCATAAAATTTGGATATATCCTATGTAATAACACCATTTACAGAGCATCGGCAAATTTCGACAACAGTCAAAACCACAATTGAAAATGAAAGAAAATAATAAACTGAGTGTCATCAGAAATACGTCGCCAATTGGTATATATCCAAAAAAAATAAATCATAACTGTGTATTAAAAACGAAAATAAAAAACTTCAGCTTTCTAAAATGGTATAACAGTCACTATAAATTCAAGCTGAACAACTCGCAAATTTTGCAGATGGTTAAAGAAAATTTTCATCAACATTATTTGACTGATCCCTGACATAAAATGGTAGCAGAAAAACAATATATTAATGTAGATTCATATAGATCCATCCTTTAGCTTCAGTTTGAGGTATAACACATGTATCTCCGCAGACTTTTGGAAAAAGCATTTATGGCAGCTCTCTTAGGCGTTTCCCCATAGTGCGGCGGGCGTACTACACTACGCTTACCTAGACGCCGTCACCACTCGAGAACTCGTTTGCTCCAGCTTATCCAGTTTATCAGTTCTCCGCGAGATTGGACCGGCCCATTGCCACGTTAGCTTGCTTATCCTTTGAGCTATGTCTGCAACGTTGGTTCTCTGACGGATAACTTCGTTCATCATTCATCACTTAATGAGTGACGGACGTGAAATTGACGACTCCCAATAACATTTTTTATTGTAAGGTTTGGAGAGCCGGTCGATATTATGACAAACAATCTTTACTATATAAACTCTTATTTATGTATAAAACTGGACGTTATAGCCGGCGAGCCAGTAAAAAATACCCTGTTCTTAACATTTCCACAATGACAAATAGCTGCAATGAAATAGAAAAATACATAATTCATTTGGGTTTTTTTCAGTGGACGTAAAACATTAAATCTTTTTTACTCCTACTAACATGCCAGTCATATTTCATCTTTTGTTGTAATTGATTCATGACTGAAAAGGATTTATTTTATGTGGAAACTAAGAGTCAAATATAAGATTGTTATTTATGCATTTCGTAAAAGGTGGCTGATGCGATGCGATTTAAAGTTTCTTAATTTTACGACTAGGTTAGGTTCTTGTTTTAATAATTTATAACACAGAATGGCCAAAGTATTTTGTGAATTAGCTAAAGGGACTTAATGTTGTAAACTTGGTGAGAACGTAGTTGACAACGATACAGCATCACTTATTCATAACAATATACTAGGCACTTTAGACGATAACCGTCGTTTTAGCAAAGTGAGACAGTAAAACTCCAGTGTTGCCAGTAACTTAATATAACATTTTGCACACCTAAGCGGAATAAAGTTAATAATTACACATTATAATTTACTTTTACAACTTTATGAAACTTTACGCGAACCAGCCGGTGAACTCGGTAAGGTGTTGTAACTTTTGCCCATGTCATAAGCTCATAACTTTGGCATTATCAGTCGGTTATGTTCACACCTAATCTATTGCTATTGTGAAGTTACGTCATATTACTTGCAGGTGTAATAATTATCTCGGAACATAATGAACAAAGTTTCCTATCACGTCTTTATTATTGATGTTAAAATTTCCAAGAACTATGGCATGGTTTTTGAAATTAAGCTATCAATATGAGTAAGATTTACGGTAGACCAAGTATTATGAGAAGGAGGCTTTTCTTGTTTGTAAAGCCCAAATCCGATCCAAAGCCAAAATTAAACGTAATAGGTATGAATATAGAGTACCGAAGTACTCTTCCCATTTGTGGACCGGGGACCCCAGTACTTCCATAGCAACTGCATCTACAGTGGCAGGAGCTATTTGACCACATATAACACAAAGCGGATAGAATCGTTGACAACCTTACTCTTTATTAGATATAGCTAATGTTTTGGACGCCAAGGACATCACCATCACACACTAGGTCACTATATTCCTATGGGCTTAAGTAGTATCTATTATGTGATAAAGGCACACTTTTCAATTTCAATCCTAAATCTACAATGAAACGGTGACTTCAGTTCAGGAGTTTTGGGAATCTTAGAGTGATAGCTAAACATCCCCTACTAAGATTAATTTGAGTTTTTCGAAGTAGATTTATGGGAAAGGTTGGATCTGGGAAGCAAGGGCGTGCGCGACGACCGTACTGTTCGGACGATCATTTGTCAGTGTCTCGCCTATATCTGATCGGAAAACTGAATGAATTTTGGCAAACGCTTTCAGAATGCCTTAATTGGATCAACATTATACAGATGTGTTAGTTTAAATATTTGCGTTGTGATAATTGTTGTGAATGCAGTGATAGCCTAGTGATCGTTGGACTGCCAAGTCAAAGGTCTCGAGTTCAAATTTAAGGCACGTTCCCTGAATTATCAAAATTATTTGTTTATTATCACTATAATATAAATTATCATTAATTATCACTCGCATATATGCTAAAGGAAAACATTGAGAGGAAACTAATATGCTTGAGAGATATTCTCTAGCTTAGGGGACCATAAACCCTGTCATTCTGACAGAACACCCATGACTAGTAGTGGGTCGTTTAAACTATTCAAGTGTCGGGCGTACAATCGTATGTACACACACACACAATGCCACGGCAACCTGAACAGTATTGTCATAGACAAGAGACGAACAAAAACCTTGGAATCAATAATATAGGTTGGTGTTGGATGAGTTATTGATAAAAATACCTGTGTGATACGGAGGCCAGCACATCAAGCTACCACAATCTGTCAAATTTATTTTCAACTTTAATACAAAATATGATAAGGTTCATATTCAATTGGCAAAATTTAACAGTTTTGGATAGTCTGACCTGCTAGCGTCTGTACATTAATTCAATAAATAAACGTAATTAAGTTACTGTTACGTTAAGGTAAAGCCAACAAGAAACTTGAAATACAGAAGAGGTATCTTCCGAGACATGGGACACCGGCGCCGCGTCCAGAAATACCCTTTTCAACCCCTACGTGACATGCTTGCGGACTATCTGATTTTTATCACAATTAATTTAGCTTTATGGCTCAACTGCTCTTTGTAAAATATTTGCCGAAAAATGTATATGTCAATAAGGATCATTTTATTATATTAAAGTGATTTATTATACACATGTTTAAGTGTAGGTTATCAGTTTTTTGGACACATGACTTTAGGTATAGCAAATTGTTTGTTATTCAATCAAATAAAGTCTACGAACAAAATATTTAATGTGGAAGAATGAATAGTATTTTAGTAATCTTTCATGAATTATTACGATTTTTATTAAAATAAAATATAATGATGTTTATTCTATATTTATATACTTTAAAAAAGGTTATTAGTGTTACATTTTGAAAAAAATAATGTATTTGTTACAGATAGCGCTTCGAATCGCGACCTCTTCCTGCGATTTTGGGCTGGTTGGAATCCGAAGTCCTAGTTGTCCCATTTTTATTAACTGATTACTGTGATTATATATTTTTTTCTTATTATTTAATAATGTTCAACTATAACTGACTAACTGTAAATGTGAGTACTTTGTAGGCTAAATATACATACTCAGCTTTGAACAGTCTGGTGGCTTTGAGCCTTTTTTTATGTGGCCTACGCAAATGTGCCTCTGATCTGGTATCGTCGTGCGACGGGTTGTTGAGCTCCCTAAATTATGGTTGAGCTACACAATGACTGCATGCGTGCCGTCAGTTGGGACTGGTCTACTCAAAGCCGCTATGGCTCTTTCTTCAAAAGGCCATTTCAGACTTTGCCCTACATTGTAAGACACATATTTGTTACTATTCTATGTCTGGACTTCAAAAGAGACTATGATTCTCTGAGTTTGTTTCGGCGTTTCTTCTCAGAGGTCGTCAGCTAGGAAATGCCGGAGCCATCTAGCTTTAAAAAAAAATGTGTAAAATATTGACTTGTAAAAGTGTCTTTAAAAGATCTATTTACATAAATAAATATCATTTATCGTTTATTTATCATTTAGTCAGGTTTGAAATAGTATCCACAAACAAACGAAAATCTTTAGACATACCTCATTAAAGTAATAACAAAAAAGGTTCTATTAAAGACTTCTGCTATAATATAAACTCTTTTGTTTATTTTTTCTCATAACGAAATATTTTATTTTATTGAGTTGTGGTGCTCACTCAGGGACACTTATGGAGTAACAAGAATGGCCTTGGGCCTGGGGATCTCTAGTATGAAATAATTCAGTAGCTACCTATATGAACGATTTATTTATTTTTATCTGTAATATTTTTTCGGGATAAGGTTATAAATCAGAATGGTAATCTCTCCTCGTAAAACCTCAGATGGAATCCTAAAAGTTTACGTTTAAAAATATTTCGTTTCGATCATTTACGAAGCATGCTTGTGTAAACTTTGTAGATAAAAAAAGTCATAAAATTCAAGTTATGGAATTGGAAAAATGTTTTTAGTCACCGTAAAACTGGATACGAAAAAAGTGATTCTAGAAAATTTGATTGGCTGTTCGGTGTATGAAGCAGTATTTAAAAAAATCTTTTTTCTAAATGAATCACAGAAGTTAACAGCATGTTGCAGTTATTCTAGATACTGGTTTTAATAGTGTATTTTACTTTTTTCAGCTAACAAAAAGACAAAGCTAAAAGAGGCTCGTAGTTAAGTAATAATTACGCTGATCAACAACCTGCCAGGTTAAGATGCGCTAGCCGCGGTCAGTCAGAGGATGGGTGACCATTCTTCACACATCGAGATCCCTTTATGCCTCGGAACGCACGTAAAGCTGTCGATCCCGTTTGTTATACGAACATCTAAATGACAGTCGTTAGTGGTAATCAGAAGCCCAAAAAGCCTGACAAGCAGTCTATCCTCAAGATATTATCCAGAAAATTGGGTTGCGGAGGTCTGATGGCAGTCACTTGGTGTAAAATACTGATATGCAGCCTCATCTGGTTAAACTGGGAGCCGACATGCACGGCTGAATTAGTGAGTATTTTTTATTTTTTTAGTATTTCACACGAAGAGACCTCAGCAACCCAATTTCTGGGTAATACCGATATCTTAGGGATAGAATGGTTATCAGGCTATTTGACTGTATAAAAATATATAAAAACAAGAATCTTTAATAATCTGCTGATAAAATTAAAGCAACTCAGCCTCATTTCATATATTTTATGGATGGTAGGCTCAGGCAGAGTTCGTTTTCGTTTGGGCTGGTATCACCGCATTATTAATAAAAAATATTCTGCTGCTAAGTAATATGTGCTAACATAATAAATGTGTTCTAGTTTGTATGTACTAGTGAAAATACTGGGGATATAAGGTGCTACTAGGGTTGCTCGCGTCTATAGGTTATGGCTGCCGTTTCAAAGTCAAAGTCAAATATTTTATCTCAATTAGACCATTAAAATAGCACTTTTGAAAAGTCAAAACTAGTTGCACGGTTCCAAAAAGTGTGTCTTAAGGAGAAGAACCGGCAAGACAGTACAGATAGACACTCTTTTAAAAAAATGATTACAGTGTTCAGTATTACAGTCTAAATCTGAATAGTTCATGAGAACAATGCAGTTTGATGTGTACTATTAAATTAATCTAGTATAATAAACAGAAAAAAAGAGGTTGCCATTGACAGTAAGAGCTGACCAGCCCCGACAGACGGCACCCGTTCACGAGAATGACGTGCGTATCGGCGTCGTTCGACTCAACCATGTTGTAGGGAATAAAACGACCCGACACACCATCAGGTTTACCATCAGGCGGCCGGTATGCTTGTCAATAAAATCTGCTACTGAGTGCAGTTCTTAATCCGAAATGTCACAAAATATGCTGCTCCAAATAGGTACCTACTTACATACCGTAAATTTTCCATACCACAGAACAATGAGGTCAAATACTGGCATCCAAAAATTTGTGGATCAGCGTTTATTCGAATTTCAAACGCTTGAAGCAGGCATACTGCCAACTGTTCTGTTTGAACGCGACTATTGCATGGTCGCAGCATTTCATACCACAACCTTATAAAACGGGTGCAGTACGTCATTTTCACAACTTTTTACATCGAAATGTCAGGAGGCAATTTGTGAGGCTTGTTTTGTGTGCATCCGGATGCTCACGGTATGAGATTTATGAAACTGCACGTTAAAAACTACCGGCTTTTACTTGCATTTGACTTGAACCTAATTTCGAGGACTGAGAGACCATATTCGAAAGTTTTTAAATTCTCAGCTTTATTTCACTGGCAATATACCGGGAGCTGAATAACGGTTGGGTTGTCTGCGATTTATGCTTGGCGAAATCTGTTATTGGGATCCGGTATAATACACTATTTATAACTTTGAGTGGGTGTTTAACACAATTGATGTTTATTCAGATTGTTAGTAAGTAATACTGTATATCTTTATAGCCTTTACTTGGGATCGGAAGAGAGGTGGACAGTACCTAATTTCTCACTTTCTGCCGCCTCTTGCAAGCATAACTTGCTTGCAGTAGGAGACGGCTTCCCACATGCTCTCGCTCCTGACCATGGCTCCCTAGGTATTTTCTTTTTGAAATTTTAAGTGTATGTTTTACTAATAATTATGATCAACTTTATGAGTTTTAACTAATGCATAAAATTAACAACATTTTGTCAAGTTGAGTGAACATAAACGTATGGAACAACCGATTTCTTTTAAATGTCCCCTTATTATTTTATGGTATTTAAAAATAAGGAAGTATATAAAAATAAATAAATAAATAAACTTTATTCATAATAGAGATTGCAAATATACCAATAATACTTAAGTAAGTATATAAAAAGTAATTTACAGTAATCTCTTTACATATAGTTTTAATTACATTTTCAGCATAGAGAATTTTAGTTACGTGTCGTCAGCCTCTGTTGTTGTAGCAGGAATCTGTAATTTTACTCATGCGTTCAACATGTCCCACGTTGGTGCTTGTAATTAGTGGACTGTTCGTAATTTTGCCACTGTGCTCAGTGAATTTAAGTGGCTATTATGACGGGAGCACCCGGCGAAACGTTATGTACCTACATCATTGTTGAGAAATAACTAAAATAGTAGCCTAACCAAAATCTTCTTCTGGCATTTTTTATGTATGAAATCCCCCCTCAAGCGGTCTTATGAGGAGATGATGGAAGAAATTGCCGTAGAAAAACCAGCGACTAGTGCCCATAGCTCATCAAACTTCTCGTTAGGCTACAAAATCTCTTTTTAATGGAGACTTTAACAAGCGTAAAAGAGATTGACGATATACATAATAAACTAACGATATATGTAATTAATAAATTAAATAACATGTTGAAACGGTTAAGGAAACTTCGTGAGGAAATCGGCATACCTTAGAGTTTTTCTCGACAGCGTCCAGTCCACACTAGGCTAGCTGGGTGGTCTATAGCCTAACCTCTCTCATTCTGAGAGGAAACCTATAAACAGAAGTGGGACGGTAAATGGGATGATTATAATAAATTAGCTACACTGGCGGAGAAAACGAATGGGTCATTTTAAGTACTGGGCGAAGATATGTGTAAATAGGTGTTCATTGATTGTTATTATTTTAAATGATCATTATTTACTAATAACTATATCTATTTATATAGGCTGAGGTGATACTAATAGTACCTATGTATAATGATATATTATAATGTGTGTATGAAATGGATCAATTATAATAATAATTATTAAATAGTCTTCCTGTGCAAGAGGAAGCGGGGTATATCAGACTCGTGCCAACTAAAAACCGCACTTGCCTTCTCGTGCCTCTTGTCGGGTCCAGGACAATTTTAATTTCATGCTGAAAATACCGTTTTTCGTCTTAGTCTCACGTGAGCTGTATATTAAAAATGTTTCCATTGTTTTACTGATATTAAAATCCTTTATTCGGGAACAATTCGTGCTGCACCGACTATTGCACTATTTTATCATGGCTTCTCGTCGAAATTGCACCGTGCTCGGAATTAATTCGAGGAGCATAGTGGAATATTCATTAACAAGCTTATCACGTTCATGGATTAAATTGTTTCTACTTTTATTTTCAATACTGTTTTATGAGTAGGTATTAAGTGTTCATAATAGAGTATAATCCATTTCTGAATGAAAAAATATTAATATCAAGTACTTGGGTTGATAATTATGTATTAAACAACCAATTATGAAACAAATCTTACCTAAAACTAATGATCCCTAGGTAAATACTTAGTTTTATTCGAAATAATATTTTTTATAAAGTATATGGCTATGGCAGCCATATTATGTAATAAGTACACGCATTAGACAGATGTATACTCATGCAACCCTACAGTATGTTTTAGGTCCCATATGATATAGGAATTGCAATAGGTTCACATTACATGAGAGCCAATCATACCGGAGAACTGTGGGTGTACATTAGTACACCCCTGCCTAACCCTTTAGGGAATACAGACGTGATGGTATGTTATGTTAGCAACAACAATAATTCTATAATCGCATACTATTCACTAATAGATAAAGTTGTGCGCCTTAAGAATCAATCGCTTGCAAATTATACATAGCACGCAACTAATAATCGTTCCAGAAAGTTGAAGGCTGGATATTGCCACTGCTTTTATCGAGTTGTTATCAACAATGTTTTGTCTGTATATTAAGGAGAAGTTGTTATCGCTCACAACTCGCCTCGTATTGGGGTTGCAATACGAAGCGAGTTGCTCAAAATAAGCACATAATGTGGGATGTTTACATCACATTTCATATCTGATTAAAAGTTGCCAAAATCTACTTCGAACCTCTTATAAAAGTTAGGGGTGCTTCACATCGCCCGGAATGTTTTTGAGAATAAATTTGATTTAGTTATCAGGCCCTAACCTGCTCTACAAAGGACGTGACCTGCATATATTTCAAAGAGATTCAAGCGGAAACGATTTCCGGCTTCCGTTTAAAAATATAGAAATGAGCCGCTGGATTGTGACTGGTTTTCCTATTGAACGTACCGATAAAAGCGTAGACTTTTACATAAATGGAATTGCAAATGCACAGTTAAGTGTTGAGGTTCAAATCAAAATATAACTTATCATATTTTTGCGGTTCCCTCGTCAAATACGTCAGATTTCCACTTGAATTGGTAATTTTTCCCAGCACGTGTGAATGGAAGACAAAACCCCGCAATCTCTGTACAAATCAACTGACTGATTTATTCGCTCGAATCTACTGGGAGCGGCTTCGGAATTCATGTTGGCATGGTTTATACGTGAACGTTGAATGTCGGCAGTGCGAAATACCGACATGTGGATTATATTATGCTCATGTGCTAGAATAATGTGATTAGGATTACCAGGATTCAACTTAAAGACCGAAAAGACAAGAAGTGTTTATTGATGCGGATTTTATAATTCGATGAACCTATCTGGTAACTATATTTTTGAGCCGTTTGGGGTTGAAACGCTCGGATCGTGGGGTCTCCTTTTCAATGATATATCTAGGTGACTGGTCGACTCTTCGCGTGAACAGAGGGCTGGCTTGTTTCTAGCGGAACGTATAAGCATTGCCATTCAACGTGGCAATGCAGTCTTCTGGGCACGTTGCCGGACGACAGCGATGCCGAGGAATACTTTGACGGTTTCTAGCGTTTTTTGTTTTTTTTTGTTTTGGTTTAGGTATGTATATTTTGTAAATATGTAAGTATTATTTTGGTAATCCTATTGTATTTATAATATATTTTATAACCAATAATAGCCATTCATGTTAATTGGAAAATGGAAATCAAGCTACACAGTGTTTTCATTATGCAGATATCCAGTAAAAGTGTACTGCAGTCTGATTGTATTGCTCTTGTATTGAATGTTAATTTTGCAACAATAAAACAACTGAAATGTACAGAGCCTTTTTTGACCCATAGAATGATTTGTAGTCTCATAGATTCACGAATGAAAACTTGAGTACCTACGTAACAGAAAATTTAGTACAACGTGATTCTTAAAAAAAGGACAAACAAAGTTACCCTACAATAAAATACTAAACACGAGTATCATTAACTTCAGCTAATTAAAAAATAAAATCTGGTCATTAAGTTCCTACTTTACTCGTTCCCAACTGTCTCACCATTTATGAAACGGCAACACGTTTCAAATTTGTATTCGTCCCAAAGCAGACATTACTTGTCTTAGATCCTGGACTTAATTACGGGCGGGCCTAATAGACTCGTTCATAAATTACGGCCCACTTTGACGGACAAGATCAGAATTCCGTTGTCTATGTCCCCTCCCGTCTCTAAGGGACAATAGGTCTGTGAATTTACACTGTGAGATTATCTATAGCAGGGATGGCGAACCTTTATTAATCTATATTGTCATTATAAATTAACAACGTACCTCAGAGGAAGAACTTAATTCTGAGGTAATAAAGTGTATTATTTTGTGGAATATACCAAGAAATTACAAGACTACAATGATCTTAAAGAATCTCGGGTGAAATTTATTTATTATCCTAGGATTTTTGGTGTATCGAAAAGCCATGTTTATTATTATATCGATTAGAATTTGATAGACTTAAAGCTATAAGCATTATTGCATACCTGCAAGCAATTTTGTTTCGTCTCATATATGGCACAAGTAGGTACCATAGGTTATGATAGGTTTGGCACTCCTGATCTGAGTAATATCTGTCTATTTTAGACGGAATTAAGTTATCGGGGGCTATGATGAGATGAAATGTTTAAGCATTTTAAGAGTTTAATGTACAGAGGCCAGCACATCAAGCTACCACAATCTGTCAAATTTCATTGATAGATATTCAACTTTAATACAACACAATAAGGTTCATTTTCAATTGGGAAAATTTGACAGTTTTGGAATGCTTGATCTGCTGGCACCTGTACATATATTATAATGTACATTTCTATATATTTTTATATATTGATACAGAATACTGATAGTTTTTTTGGCTCTAGGTCTTCATGTATAATTTGTGGTTGTAGGTATGCTAAAATATATGTGTATATATATATATATATTTAAATAATGTATTTGTTTTCGTTTAGTCCATTAAGTAATCCATTGATTGATCTAAAAATATGATCATTGACTTAGGATATAAACTTTGAACTTTTTGCAAAAAGTTATTTGTTAAAAATATAAATAAAATAAAACCGTTAGTTAAAATATGATTTAGGTATAATCTAAAAACGAAGCTATTTGACAATAATTATTAATCTAGTGTTATATTGTGTTCGGAAGCTTCGAGTTAAACTCCAAACAAACAACTCACGTATATATGAGTATAATACCTATTTTACAGAAGATTAATTTCGTCCGTGTTGCACACCATAAACTATCCGGTACGAAATAGCCCGGAAATAGACACTGAAAGTGAAAAATGTGCCGGACCGCACCAATAGTCTAGCTTCCTGTTGTTTTTACAACATATATAAAGTTTCCTCGCTGAGATTTATAGTTTTTCCTAAAATATTTAGCACAATTAATATGTCTACGATCAATGGCCGATTTAGTAAGGATGTGAGTAATATTAAAATTATTTAAATGTGTTTATTTTCTTTTTATGTTTTATACGTTTCAGTGTTTGTGGATGCATATCATATATACCTACATAGAACATCCCTAATCTCCCAAAAAATGCGCTCAAATTCATTCTGATCAATTGCGAGAAGCAAACCAAGCGCGTCATGGCTTAAAAATCAACAAGCAATTGTTGTTTTATTTTGGTCATACAAGAAGACCTTTATTTATTTAATTATTCTCAGATTAATCTCATCTCTGATATATTATGTGAATTTTTAGGAGTTATCAGAGCGAGCTTATATTTTCTTCGGTCGCCGTAATTTAATTGAAACATGATCTTACATAAACTTACGTATAATTTATAATAGTCAGCAGTGCATACAAAATATTATTCTAAATACTACGTAGAATAAAGGAAAATATTCAAAATTCCTTCTAATTAAAATGTACATACAAAGAGGTTCTTTAGCAAAAACCAACCCAGCGTGATTAAGGAATAGGTACTAAGAGATGAGAAAATGTTTCGAAAAATTATGCATGGAAATGTTTAAGGGATGCGACGGCTTATAGTTATTTAAATAAAGTATAAAGTAACTGCTAAACCCGCTTCTAAGGTCTAGTTCAAATCAGTGCGAGGCACTAGTGGTGTGGCATATAGCTGAACTCGGCTCTTTAGTATAGTCATTTGGCCAAATTGTTCTTGAAGATTTAAGAATATAATTTGTATTTTTTTTGTTTATTATATAACAAACAAAACATAACAAAAGAGTATAGACTAAATTACCTATACATATAATTTAGTCTAAGCCAAATTAAGAGACTATTCAGGAATATTAAGAGGTAGCTAAAGTTAATTTTATCGTCATCAGAATTCATGACGAAGTCAAACATCACACCTGTGTCCCTGATGCCATGTTAGGCAGAGGTGTAATATTATATAAAATATTAGTAATATGGTATACCTACTCGGAGTGAGTTTTCTGGTTTTCCGGTATGTTTAACCGGGTCCAAATCAAAACTCCACGCTGCTTCTTAATGAGAATTTCATAGAGATATCCAATAACACTTACTACAAAATCAAGTCATGTGTTTTAAAGTGTCATTAGTTATTAAAGGTGTAGTAGGCGTTTTAGAATAAGGCTTTTAGTTGATTATTCTCTCAATTTGTTAATGCAAATGTTGGTTTAGTGTTATTGTCCCGAGCCGGATAGCTATTGTAATGACAGCTACTTTCACTTGTTTGTCCCTTTGTTACATAATCCGGGCGGCACTGTTTAGGTTATCTTTGTACTGTACTGCACAAGTTATTTTGAAGTAGATAATGGCTGTTTAATCTTCTGTAAATTTGCCGGAATTAAGTCTTGAAGTCTGGGTAGTAGGCGATGGAGGATAAGGAGTATATTATTTTAATAAGGGGACGGTAGTAGGTATTGTTTGCTTTTGAGTATGTTTTCTTAGTATCATTCTTTAAATTTCGAACTTATAATAATTAATATAATTTTAATAGGAAATAGTGTTACATATTATGTGCAACACTTAATTTATTTAATGTCTGTTAAACATCTGTATTGTGCCTAAACTCCATTCCAGTTTACGACTCCATTCCACAGAACAAAAACAAACACTCAAAGAGAATCAAGTTAATATCGTTACGTTGGCAATATATTAAGTACACTCCACAACACACGAGCATCGAACCATTTCATTAGCTCTTTCCGGATTCCCCCACAGATTACACAAAGAGAGACGAATAAAAAACATATTTTTCACCTTTGCCTCTTATGTTTGTGCCCGGGGTAATGTATTGTTACGAATTAGTGTTTATACGCATGGTGTTGTACAAATTGTAGGTATTTCACTAGATTTATTGCGTGTAGGTACATATGTAACTATGAATTATTTAAAAAATAAAACTGATTGAGTGATTGAGGGAGATCTTTGTTCCCGTTTGCATTGCGATGAGCAACAGATGGTAAGCCAAAGGGTTGTGGAGAACCTGAAAATGGGCTTTTCTATGTCGCAAACTAAGAAAAAAAAATCGCAAAGGATGTAAATAAATGACTATGAATTATTGAACCTTATGACTTCGAAACAAGGTGTATGTTATTGTGTATTAGGAGTTAATCATTCTCTGTTCCTTTTCCCATTTAACATCTGCTACCACCCCTTGATTTGAGTAAATCTGTTAAATAATACAAATGTTACGTCCAGTCCTCGATGGCTAGTTAGAAACTTATAAGGAGAAGTTACTGCGTTGTGCACCGCCTTAATCTACAAAGATACGTGTCACGTAAGTAAGTTTCAAACGGCAACAACTAACTCGGAACTACTTCAATCAATAATGTAGTAACTGCCAACTTTGATCCTCTCAGTCGGATTCCTATTCTAAAGGTGAATACGTGAGAGGTCGAATGAAACTGGGAAAGGCAGACTTAGGGGACAAAATTTCCAGTATAAGCTGACCCCTAAGTATACAAAAAGCCTGTAAGATGCGAGGTCAGCTTATAATAGTTTAATAATTGTGGCTAATTGTGACCTGTTGTGTCTGTAACTCATATTGAAATTTATCAAAAGAGGCGGGCTTAACAATGGCAAACAAATACCTAAGTATACGGCATTTTTTCTTAGTTAAAAAACTTCAAAATCTAAATTACAAGCTGCTTCTGAGAAATTTAGAGAAAATCCCAATTGAGTACACTTTTTTCTGCCTGGGATTTACCAGGACTCCACGCTCAACAGTTGTGCTTACAACCAGTACACCAGACCAGATGAGCCAGTCATGTATCTTTTAAACGATATAAATTATGAGAACACTAAAATAAGTTGTTCATCAAAGTACCTATTCGTAACCAAATTTTAGCTGTTTATACAAAAAACGTGACTTGCGAACAAAGTTTTATTGGTAACCAAACTAGGCTTTGGGAAAAGTAGATTTAGTAATATAAATTAAATTATTCATATCAAAGTTTGCTTAGTCTGTTAGTAGCTACTTTTTTCAGTGAAGATTTATCAGCAGATCGTTTTACTTAGGTATTAGGACTTGACTTAGCAAGAATCCTCCACATACAATCTTCCAAGAGGAATAAAATTGTCTGGAATAGCTTCTTCTACGTTGAAACGCATTGAATTCGATATCAAGGACTATTTATTTTTATTTCCTGCAATTAGGTGATTTAGCATTGTGATTTTCTAGATTTTCATCGCAAACGTTCAACTGGATTCTCTGGTAATAACATGGAAGTGAAAGAAGCCCTATAAATTTTATGGCCCGAAAGAGATTGGGGGCAAGTCGTCAGATAAAATTTTACAACAGACTAATGGGAATTTAAATATATTTTTGTATTAGCTACTGAAAATTTCACGATACTTGTGGATAAGTAAAATATTTTTCTTTCATAAATTTGTGTCAATTGATATTCAATTATGCACTAGAGAAAAAAAAACATTTAGAAACCAAAATAAGGAAGCAATAAAAGGAGGTAAATTTAAGAGATTCCGCTTAAACGATCCTTTTATACGTACGTTAATGTTACGTTTTAATTTATTTAATCGCATTAACTTTATGGGCTACCAAGGGACCGCAGAAGAACGAACTACGTTCGAGTATATTTGGGTTTCCGACAGAAAAACATGTCCGTAATGAAAAAAAAAGCTTTGTATTTCCTGGGTCACATGTTCAGGTAAAACTATCCATCGTGTCAGACATGAACTATGGGGACCATAATTGAAACGTATCGCAGGTACTTCACAATAATGTTTCTTACAAATGAAAGCGGAAAGGTATAATGTGAAAAATTGTTCCTATATATATAGCTTCCTTGTGTAGGAGAAAGAAATGAAAAAATAAAAAACTAAACATTACCGAATGTAAAATATCTACTGAGGTTAAAAACAAATAAATATTATATGTTTTTGTAATGGCTACTTCTATAAATTTATTCTAATAATGTATGTATAATTGGATAATGAATCAATTTGCTCACACACTAACCAATACTACGCCACTTCGAATTTTGAAATTTGCGACATTCATATTCCACTCACGATCATAAGCAGATCACGGACAAAACTAGGAATATCTAAGATCACAAGTGGTAGGCCCCCAGGGGGTAACTAACTATAAATGTCACAACGACGCAACCCTTGCAGCTTGTTGAAACGTTTTATGGACTATAAATCGGAACGTAGCACCCCCGTTAAGTCCTCTGCTTGGTCAGATGCTGAAATGTTTTATTCCCGACATTAAAAGGGTGAAAACCTTTGGAGTAACAAATTATACATTTTATTGAATCTTAAATTCACGTACTTAGCTAATATAGAGGTGGGTTTTCTGTTCAGAATTGGCTGTTTGTCTTGATATGGGTTTTAAAAGATGTCGTTTACGCCGTCGTAACGTTTACGTTTGCGTGTGATTTAGTAGGAACCGGAGAAATGATTTCGTCAATTTTACTCTTATAAAACAATTATATTATCTATTATAGTTTGAACAGGTTTAGGTGTCTTTTTTAAACCTAACTTTAAAGAGGCACATTTACATACATTACTCGAAATATCGATTGATCCATCAGCTATCAAAATTGGGCAAATTTATAATTTTAGGTACTATTGAAATATTTTACTATCCTCGGTTTTTATTAGTGTAAGTTATAAAGGAGAATAAAACAATTTGATAGAGTCCAACCATGAATGAATCATGAGAGAATATGTTCGGAGTGGAAGATGCGTTTTTTGAATTCAACATCAAAAAAATATTATTTAAAATGTGCTAGAATGAAATAAAGTTTGTAGGATTAATTTAGATTATACTTTTCATTTTGAACCAGCTTTGGCTAAAACCGTTGAGAGGCTGAATGATAATTTGAAAAATAATTTGCACGACGTGGTTGCGTGTTTACATTCAAAAATAATTATGTAAAGCAATTCTATTTATAAATAGCATCCGATAGCGTATAAATTATATACATTGGACTGCCAACTCAAAGACTCGAGTTCGAATCCACGGCATGCACCTCTGACTGTGCGTGCATGCCACTTAAACGGTGAAGAAAAACATCTCGCGAGGAAACCTGCATACCTTAGAGATTTTTCGACGACGACGTATAAAGTCTGCCAACCCGCATTATGATTATTATTAATAATTATTTTTAATTAAAATAAAAAAAAAAAATTATACCCGCACTAATCCCTCTAATTCTGAAAAGAGACCCGTGCCCAGCAGTGGGACAGGTTATGGGTTGATGATGATGTATTAAAAGTACAAGAAAAATGGCGATGATCATACAGTTCTTGTCAGTGAAGCAATTGCTATTGTTTTTATTATCTACCTTATATCTGACCTGATTCGACTAGATTTCCGCTTTCTTTTCGATTTTTTCTTCACTTATAAAGCTTCATGTAGGTTTTAACATTCCACGCATACTTTCAGTTTTGTCTTCTAGCAATAAATTGTCTTAATTAAAGTTGTCATACTATACTTACCCAGTGGTGAACCCCCCTGCCGACTTCTATGGTTTTCAACAAAAACAGCTATCATTATCTTTTCTTGTTAACAATTTAGTATGCTTATTGAACTCTGACGCGAGAATATTACTACGTTCTATACTTTATTTTATTATACTATGCAACTAGGTATGTTTTTTATTTTAATTATATTTGCTGTATATATAAAGGAAAGATAAGAAATAAATATCCTACAATATCATCTCCCAAATTTGAAAATTCAGGTGCGACGGTATGGTCGGAATTTTTCACAATATTGCTTGGAGAATGTTAGGTTCAAGTATTTTATTACCTCCCGGGTCTACTGATGACGATAACAGGAAGGCCTTTGCCTAACACTCCAGTGTTATTACGCCGTTATTGTCTATGCCGGAGAAAACAAGGAATTTAGCCGGAGACGAAACGAATTTAGTATAACTGTAGGTCTGTAATTTTGTCGTTGTATTGATTGTCTTATAAGGTGTACCTATATACATATTAGTATTGATACAGTAATTATATTATATAGTATTGATTATCTTTTAAGCCACAGGTGTTGAGCATAAGGCCAAGGGTTCGATTTTCACTTATTCTCTTAGAAAATTCTCAGCAGCGACTTGGAGTTTGGTTTTTCTGTCAGGTATTTTTGGTATTGGTTTACCCCCTTGTTTTGTAATGTACCTACATGTTACGTGGGACCCAAAAAATGCCAGCGAAATCTACATCATTCTGTTGCCTTACTTTTGGCTTTATGTAAAGTACTAGACAATGGATACATGCTCGTAATAATTAATCATCTAGTTACTGTATACGTTAGTAGTGTAGTTAAAAACATTGAATAAATTTTTACCTATTAATGTTGGCAGTTTTATTTCTCAACTTTATACATATAGGTATCTTTAGTACATAATATAGTATAGTAGTATCACGACTTCTGTGGTCTAATGGTTCAAGTGTCGGACGAGGTTGTGAGTTTGATTCCCACAAAACACAAATATTTATGTTGTGAACATAAGTGTTTGTGTTTGTCTGGGTGTTTCTTATATGTATTATAAGTATGTATTTACAAAAGAAGTTTATAAGTATTGTATTCATTGTTTAGTACCCATAGTTAAAGCTTTGCTTAGTTTGAGACTTGATCGTACTGTGTGAAATGTTCCGAGTATTTATTATTATAGTGTAAATAAATATTTACAAATCGAGCTTGTTGTCTGAAGACATCGCTTAATTTGTCATTCGATTCAGTATCCGACAAGTATTCAGAATAATTGATAGAATTACATTACGCACCTAGACAGCAATGTCCTAGTCCTCATTTAAATTTCTTATAGGTATACCTTAATAATCAATATATTTTTTTGGACAATTTTAACACAACACTGTCTAGTATAGATTTTGATTACAAATGGCACACTAATCTTCCTAGTCTTTTCGCAACTATTCTATGCTATACTATTCGCAGCTAAATTGGAAATTTAGCTATATGCGGCTGGATAACATAACATACCATAACGCCTGTATCCCCCGAAGGGTTTGGCAGAGGTGTACCAATATACACTCATAGTTCGCCATATGTTTAGGTCCCATGTAATAGGAAGCGACCCTATTGCCATAAACCGGGCACAAATCCAAACTCTGTTACTACTGAGAATTTCATAGAAAATCCCCTTTACACTTTGCTCGACTTGCAATTCGAACCTAAGACTCCTAGCGTAGCAGTCGCGCTTAGGACAGCAAGACTAATAAGGTAGGTAATTGAATGTTAATATTTTACAAATAGCGACTGCCATCAGACCTCCGCAACCTAATTTCTGACAATACCGATGTGTTATGGTTAACAACCAGGACCAACCGCTTCTAGTACCCTCTGAGGCATAGAAGACTATACATATATTAAGAATGGTCACCCATCCATAAGCTGACTCTAGCAAGCGCAGCCTAACGTTTCAGATTAATTGATCAAGACAAGGAAGAGCTGGTTAGATATCACGAAACTTGATGTGAGAAACAATGAATGATAGGGATGTAGAAAACCGGAGATAAGTAACTGCCTGTTCTTTTAAAAAAATATTCTCTCATTATATCTAAAATCAAGCTTCATAAAATAAATACCTAATAATGTTAGACACATAAAATTAAATTTTCCCAACACGTGCCATCACTAAGTAAATACTCGTACATACCACTGAGCGTTGATTCTGCTAGTGATGTTATCGTGATAATTTATTACACCGTTAATGCAATCCGTTCCGATCTAATCTGAATACATTATTCGATGGAATTAACGTCACAAGTATTGGTAATAGGTAAACATGATTATTCTCTAAAAATATCTGCTGTGCTCATAGATTTAGCAAAAAATGTTGAGGTACTGATGTTCACAGTAATCTTTCTGATTGGTCGGACTCGACCACTAATCAAAAATTGATTATTCAACTCAATTCTCATTTTAATCGAAGATATTTGACTCAGCTTCTCTGTGTTCCGTTAATCCTAAGGGAGACGTGTGTTATAATACTGTTACCAGTTTCTTTTCCATGTCTTATTAATATTATGTTATGAATTTATTAATATTAGGTTTCTCAGGTTAGGTGTGCCGTGAGCTACGCAACAATTTATAATTATAGATTTCGCATCACTATTCGTAACCAATAGTTTTCTATCAGTTTTTGTTCACCTGATGGGTTATGTTCACCCGATTATTCCTGATTATAAGAAATAAGTGTTATAATTTTGATGTAGTTTATATCTGTCAAATTGTTAATTTGGGTGCACGGCTGTGCACCACCAAGTTTTAAGGGGAAATTGAACGAAAATTCCTTAGACGATTTTCGTTGTGTTGTTGGTTATATCTTAACTCTGGAAAATAAATTGGGGAGAGAACTCTATGAGATCAGGTTCGATAAAATTCTCTATCTACAGGCTGAGTTGACGTTTGATTAATTGACAATTCTTTGCAAACAAACATATCGCCGATACCTACATTAGATGAACAGTACACCTTTACCTCGTGATGGTATGATATTATGTTACTTCACAAACATGATTCTTGTTTTCACTAAATTCGACCAACTAGGTGTAGTGCGTTAGTCCTGGAATCAGCTAATAAGTAAGTATCTAGAATTGCAAATTTCATAAAGATGTAGTTTAAATGATCAACTCCCTGAAGACAGTTATTTTTTTATTTGTATTTAATAGACAACAACAACCGGTCCTTGTGGAAGTCTATGAGGGAGGCCTTTGTTCAGCAGTGGTCTTAATGTAGTTGATATGACGATTATGGTGAGATAACAACATGCAATATACAAAAGTTTAAAATTCTTATGTAACTATAATGCTAATAGTAGGTATAATACTTAATGCCAACATTATCTCTTCTATTGTTAGAAGCCTAGATAAAAGCTATAAATACCAAATCCCTAATCGACGAAATTAGAACAATTTAACTATTATCCGTTATTGGTTGAACTGAGCAAAATGGACGGGCTCATTGATTTCAGGACGGCACGATTAATAATGGCGTAGGTTTGAATGCCCCAACAAATTGGCGTCAATTACTTCTATTCATACCCTGAAAGACCTGTACGACTATTTGGGGTATTAGTCACCGGTTTATTTGTGATGTGGCTTTAAACTGTGATTGATTTTTGGTTGAACGACGAGTTGGTTTTTGCGTGTTTGACGTTCTCTCGCCCTCACTGAATTAATTAGACTATTATTTCAAGTACTTTTGAAATGTCAAACTAGTTGGTTTCAAATAGTGAATTGTCTTATGGAGAAGAACCGGCGAGAATCTCCAATGTTATAAGCTAACATTATAAGCAATTCTTAGTTAAAAGAGTATTACTGTAAAGTTGACCAGATCTAGAGGTTTGACTGAGAGATTTTTATTAAGTCAAATATATTTCGTGAAATGTTTATAAGAAAACACTGTTCTGAACCTCGGGTAGGTCCCACATAATATCTTTATTACGTATCGCGGCAGCCACTGGCACGTCGTAAAAGGCATCACTTCGAGGTAGTATTCGAATATCAGCAATCCCTCCCCTAGAGAATATTTTTCGTTTATTTGCAAATTCTCGTCTCAATAATACAAAATTCTGTTCAGATCTCGAATTGAGTGGAAGGATTCCTTTTGATGTACAAATTGTTGACAAACTAAACGTTTTGGCACGTTTGCCAATATTACCTGGAGTGTCGCCGACAGACTTTCTCTGAAAAGTTTATGGTTGATGGCCTTTGGTCTTGCTTTAATAATATTTTGGAGTTTTTGATCTGTGGATCAATCTCGCGTACTCGCATATTAAGTATAATAAAACATACCGTTGAACTGTGGGTGAACATGAGCGCACTGCCTAGTCCTTCGGGAATACAGTCGTGATGGTATGTTAATGTAAATTGTTTCTACATGTGAGCGTAGCCGCGGGCAAAAGCTAGTTGTATGTGTGTTGTATTAGTTTGATGTGGCACGTCCAGTATACGTGAATCACTCATATTGAACTAATTGATATTTCGTATGTATAATTCAAATGTAATAAAACAAATGACGGACGGACCATACGACCACACTTGCAGCCAGACAAAACCGCGTACAAACGACGCATAATGCGGTGTATTACGAAACACTCATGCTGATATATTGCACAGAGACCTGACAAGGTTAATTTATACGAATGCGACAAATTTTCGTTGCTGTAAACTCTTTATTTGTTCAACGCTTGGGCGCGATTTTCGACTGCAGAAAGACATATTGTTTATATAAGAGAATTAACGCTTAATTAAAAGTAGGTATTATTTACTTACTGGAAGCCAATCAGTAAACTTTTACAGCATAAACTATAAAGCATCGGTTATCCATACTTATGGAGGGACAAGGTGTGTTGCTCCTCCAACAAAACGGAGGATTCTCCAACCAGGTGGGTGTTTTGTCTGGTGGGCCATGGCCCGACGGTTGAAGTCAGGCATTTGTATATATATATGCGAATGTTGATAGCGCGATTCAGGATTTGTCCTAGTTATAATGTAGCACGATAGATATCGCTTAACTTATATCCATCATCAACCCCCTAGTCTTTTCCCAACTACGTTGATGTCGGCTGCCAGTCTAACCAGATGCGGCTGAATATCAGTAAGTTACACGAAGCGACTAATAACAGACCTTCGCAATCCAATTTCTGGGCAATAATAATATCCTGAAGATAGACTGGTTCTAACAACCAGTCTATCAAACACAGGAATGTTACAAGCGTCTATAGGCTACGGTAACCGCTTACCATAAGGTGGGCGGTACGCTTGTTTGCCACATTAATGGTATAAAAAAAACTACCGTAGTAGAAGCGCTTACAACCATTAATGAGACAAACTTTTTATTTCCCAAAGCAATAAAATAAGGGTGTTTTAAGATGGAGGCCTTTGTCCGTCTACTGTTGCATCAGTCGTAATAATTGTTTTTCCATGACGTCTGCTCATAGTTTCTTGACAGGTACCAATGCAGATACTGACGAGTGTAACAAGTGACAATCGGGTGCGATAGAGACAACATCTGTGTCTATCACACACGTCTGTCAATTCACATTGAAACATGAACATTGTCTATCTATCCGATATGAGTTTTAGAAGGGTACTCCCCAGAATAGACGGTTTGACCTTTTCTCCCATTAAATATTCATATAAAGGCCTTGCTATTTCTGATGTTCAATATTGAAAGCTTTTTCGGAAATCGATGGGAAATATATTGTCTACGCCTGAACGCAGCCTTTTCATATTTACAAATTGTTACGAACGCACCGTAACAACAGCGCTCGCTGCGTGCTTCACGGCGGAGGAACTGAACTAACTTCACTACGCACGACACGATAATTTGTTCGCACCGCCATTTTTGTCTCGACACACAAATTGTATAATTTTGAAAAATAAACCTTTAAAACTTCGAGGTGTGATCTTTATTCTTATTGTATCGCCCACATATATTGTTTCTAAACAATGTTTCTGTGCTTAGAGTGTCCCATCATACAATCTCAACATACTTTTTTTTTTTATACTACTAAGGTGGCAAACAAGCATACAGCCCACCTGATGGTAAACGGTCACCATAGCCTATAGACGCTAGCAACATCAGGAGTATCACATGCGCGTTGCCGACCCTGTATTGAAAGAGGAATAGTTGGGATGGCAGTATAAGGGTCAAAGTCCCCCCCTCTGCCAACACAACGTTTCCTCGTGGAGCACTGCAAGTTCTATTTGATTTTAACTTATTGATATTTGTTGTTTAATGCTAATAGAATCAGCGTCTATATATTATGTACAGACGCCAGCAGGTCAAGCTATCCAAAACTGTAAAATTTTCCCAATTGAAAATGAACTTTATGTAATAAAGTTGAAAATCTATCAAATACATTTGACAGATTGGGGTAGCTTGATGTGCTGTACATGGAACCCTAGAAACATTATAGTTATCTTATCACTGATTAACTGTTCACAAAAGTAGAGTTTTGAAAGGCACAGAACATAATAGTAGATAGTGTTCTGTAACGAAAGGTAGCTCTGCCACGCTTTGGGAAATATCTAAGGCGTGATGTTACATTTTTTTGGCAGTTTTATTAGTAAGTACCTATTTCAAATCGCAGTGTTTAAAAAATGTTTATGTTAATCTGAGCAGCATTTAAATAAAACCTCTATCAATAAATCAAAGTCTTGCCAAGACAAAGCGTTATGTATAAACTTTAACTAGAGCGTAAAATTAACTACGAAACAAATTTAAAATTACATTTTCCGCTACGGAATTACTGGCCAATTACGGCTTGGCAGATTACGAAGCTAAGTTGTTGACTAGCACTATCAATCAAGTGGTGTCGTGTGATCGTGGTTGCTTCATTTATAAATCGTGTGTCAACCTCCACATAAATGAAGGCTTCTTTGGTATAAATTGTGTAAGAAAAACACGTGTTTTAAGGTTTAGACACAGACCCGACAAGTAATAAAATGAATTAGAACTATAATATGAACGTCCAAAAAAATATCTTATTAAAGATGGAACCACATTCTACTAATTGGCTGTATCGGTTGACGTTTAATCAACTTACCCATAAGGCTCTAAACATACTTGTAAGTTTAGACCATTTATCATATATCATGACAGTTTTGGGAAAAACAGTATGTAGGTCCCGTTGATTCCCAGGTCGAATTATTATAGATATTATATATATTATTTTTATATATGTATAAAAATAACGTCGAAAATTGTGTACGATCGATGATTATGTCTTACAAATTGTTTACGATCATATTGTAAGTTACAATATGATCGCCCTTTATTATAATTATGGGATATAAAACACTTATTGGGGAAATATTGGTGTATATAATAATGTGATATAAAACACATAGTTACTGGGGAAATATGGGTGTACACCAGTATACACTTCTATTATAAATGTTATTAAATAAGTGAGACAGAGGCTATTATAAATAATATACCTATATTTATTGTTTATGTGTTACCAATATTATGTCATTGTATAGTGTATTAAAATTAAAAGAGCGCCCCTATCGCCAACAAACAGTTGCACAGTTAAGTGTAAGTTCAAATACATGTATTTAATTATGAATAAACGTTTAAATAAAACTATACCTTCAGAAATACAGGCGTGACTGTTCACATTTACATTTTGAATTAACGTTATTAAAAAACTAGATGATTTCCATAATGAATAGTCAGCCGGTCGGACGGTAGTTCCCTAGTTATAATTTATAAGGAACGGTTCCAGACCAAAGCTTTAGTTCTCTGTTGGCTTGAAAAGCGCGTGCGATGAAAAACTTTCCCGTTTAATTGGAGGCTTAGCAATCTCCTTTCGCTTTGAGCTTGTTAGATTAGTTTTACGTCACAACTTGTGTTAAAATTTGTCATGTGTGAATTTTGTAAACTCGTAAAAGTAAATATTTTTTTTTCTAAGTAAAACTTTGAAATCTTAAAATTTATTATTTCAACGTTGCCTGACACTAGGATTCTCTTCTGTATCCTGGTTGCGTTTACGAACACAAACTTTCACATACACAAACACCCAGACCCGGAACAATTACCTGTAGGTCATACAAAATAGTTGGTCCGTGCGGGGATCGAACCTACAACCCATGCGGCCATGGCACAAAAGTCGATTGCTCAGCCACTGCGCCAAGCGTTTCGTCGATTTATGTATGTGATGACTATTATCACCTTTTTATAAACTAAGTATATAATGTCATTGTTTATTGGCTTTTAACTATTCCACTGCTAATTCCCCCATAGAATGAGAATGTAGTCCATAATCCTGGCCTTGTGAGGGTTGTTTTCCTTCGCTGTAAAAGCGAGTGATAATGAATTATTAATACTACATGATTTCAAAGGGTTTGACTCGTTACGTGCCTTGAATTCGATATTCGATATAATTATATTCGATAATACTACTTGGCTATCACTGCTATGTGTTTAAAGTTATAAATTATACGTACTTCCACGCCTGTATTTCCCGAAGGGTTAGGCAGAGGTGTACCAATGTTCACGTTCGCCGGTATGTTAAGGTTCTAAATAATAGGGGCAAGCCTATTGACATAAACTGGGCATAAATTCCAAACTGCGAGCTGCTATGAGAATTTCACAGAAAAACCCAATAACACTTTGCTCGACCTGGGAATCGAACCCAAGACCTCTAGAGTAGCAGTCGCGCTTAGGACCACTAGTCTAACGAGGCAGTTATTTTATCGGCAATGGACACATAGATAGTGGGGAGTTCTTTGCCCTGCAGTTGGACATTACAGAATTTAAATAGTAATAATAAATTATTTTTAGTGTCATATTAGACGAGACTGGCTTTTTTTTTCATAATGAGCAGGAGGGCTAAAATTACCACAATGTCGATCGTAATATTAATATTAGCAATTCTCGCAAATCATATTTAGAATCCGTAGAATTTCGAAATTTGAATCATAATTATTATTATTCAATATTTATTATGATTCTTTTCAAGTGGCCTTTTTAGCTCCCTTGTAAGGACCTGGTATACTCATGAATATACTTTATTGATGGGATGGTAACTCGAGTCTTTTGAAAAGATCTTTATAGAGAGATCTACACTCTACTGCTGTTTATACACAATGTTTCCCTAAAAGGGTTTATGGTCGCTCTCAAGTTACCATCATTCAATGTCATCGCATGGATTAGTGACTTGGCGCTACTAAAAGTTTACGTTCATCAAACAAAGATGCCAAACTTGCCAAGGTAACAGAAAACAAGTATCAATATCAACGAAATCTCGAAAAACTTTCGCGCTCATATTTCTGCCAATCCTGGTGCGTGATGCGCAGGAATGAGAATGATGGATTAATGCTTAATTGCTGTGACAACACCAACTGTTCTCGAATTTCTTCAGTTCGCATCAAATCAGGAAACGAATTACACTTCCAAAACACTCTCCCTTTTCTAAAAGTTAATTGTGTTTACTTTTTAATGCAGTCTCACTGAGTATGCTTTTGTAAGAATTTCGGGGAAATACTTCATAAAACAAATATGAAGGAAGTCAAAGAGCATTTTCTTGCTGGAAAATATTTTTCTGACTTTGTTTCGTTAATTTACTGACGATAAATTATTAAAACTGTTCTAAACTCATCAATCATTTAATCTGACTCAAAAATTCTCAATATTTTCGTAAGCTAAGCTATCGAAGAAGAGTGAGACATTTTAATTAAGTAATTGCTTAAAATAGGAGCAGATTAACAGACCGTGTTTGGTTTATAAGACAAACGGAAATATTTTCTGCGGACATTACATATAATGTCCGCAGAAAATATATTAGCGAATAGTATACGTAGTTGTAGTAGTACGTGGCCTAAAACTATTATATATTATAATTATACCCGTGAAAAATATTGTATTTACAAGAAAATAAAACAGTTTATTTATAACTGTTCTTTCAATGGAAAACCAAGAAATGATGGCAGAATGTACCATGTCGGAACATGGTTCTGCATAGCGGTCTTAGAGAGATTTTTTAAATAAAAGCATACCATCATGCATTAATCCCCGATTTACACCTCCATTGTTCGCTGATAAAATGTTCCATTTTTCGATAGATCCTGTTAAAAATATTACAGAAATAATTGGCTGCAATATTTATTAGTCTGCGCCTTAAGCAGCATGGCAATGTTCACACAATATACACATAGCACGTGTGCAAGATACGGGTGTAAGCGTCGACCTTTAAGAATCATCAACTCTTATGAGAATTTCTTGGAAAGTATGAAATCCCCTGCAGCAAGAACATGCTTCTGTCAAAGAAAGTTGTAAGGTTATATTCTGTATTCAATTTATAAGAAGGTAATATAAGTTACGTTATGAAATGTTGTTTTATTATAATATGCTCAAATATTAATAATTTTATTATGTTGAGTATAATAAACATTATAATTTTATACTATAAGCAATAGTAATAAATATGTCAAATTGCTGCTAAACTAAACCCTTTCTTGCCTGTGCCCGACTGGGTCCATAATGATCAAATTTAATTAGAGTTCACCTTTTTATAACATTATGGAATGCAATAGAATATTGAGTATTAATCAGGCACTAATCCAAATTTCGAGCTACTGTAAATTTCATAAAAAAAAAACTTGAGAGGTGTCAAGGGACACCCGGATGGAACGAAGTTCCTTTCATTAAAATTTAATGATTAGAAATAAAAAAACCTGTATACACTCAACAATTCACAACGCGCGAAATTCAAATATTGTCATTCACTCAATAATTCGAAATTCAAATATTGTTGACAAGCAAAAAGTGTCGTGACAACTTTTCGTAAGAATTTTTTCCGTCTAGCCCCCTTTCACAACGCGCGATAAGGAACTTCGTTCCAATACATTGAGATGAGTAGTGATGGTGAAATGTTGGGTTTGATTCTCTTCTTATAAATAAAACACGAAAATACATCTATCCTCGAGTTTAGTAGTCTTTAGTAACATATTATAGAGGACACACAACACTGACAATATTCATCAAATAATAGCGACAGTAAATATTGAAGTCGTTTGAACTAAAAGAAAAATCCGAAGTCAAGGAAGTCTGTTATACATAAATGAGAAGTTTTCCGTCTACATTTTGTTCCGTTGGAACGACATACGAGAAGCGACGTAGGATGTGGTGGAACATTGCGAGTCGCGAGCCTCTTGAATTATTTCAAGCCTTATATGTCTCAGAGCTTTTCATTCTGGCACTCTGTTGGCATAAAGAAAGAATAATTGAAAATCTCAGTAACCATGCATATAGAAGTGGGCCTGTGTATTTATTTAAGAAAAATAATGTTGAAGGCTCCAAGTTGTCTAATGTGAGAATCGGATTCGAAATGTGACCTCGCATTGTTGGTGTTCCTTTTGAAATGTAAACTACTTTATATTCAATTAGTATTGTCCGGGTATAGTAAGCTTTATTTTGTAGATAAATAACTGTCGCAAGCGACTGATAATGTACACTTGAGGTCCTTGGATCGATTCTCAGATCGAGCAGTGTTACTGGGTTTTTCTATGAAAGTGAAGCGGAATAACACTGCTTTGAGCTGTGTTGTGTTCCTTACGGATAGCAAGGCTGCTAATGCTCCGCGAGGAAACGTTGTTTTGGTAGTGGGGAGATTTTGACCTTTATACTGCCAACCAATTACTTTTTCGTTTTACAGGGTCGGCAACGTACAAGTGACACACCTGGCGTTGCAAGCGTCTGTAGGCTATGGTAACCGCTTATCAACAGGTGGGCCGTATTCTTGTTTAGCACTTTAGTGGTATAAAAAAAATTCACAGTAGCAGCTCGGAGTTTGGATCTGGCAATAGGTTCACCCCTATTACATGGGAGTTAAATATAGTGACGAACTGTTGATTTACATTAAGTACACCTTTGCCTAACTCTAAGGGGAATACACGCGTGATGGTATGTAATCCCTACTAATATTATAAATACGAAAGTCTAGTAGTCTTTCTGTCTGTTACGCTTTCACGCCTAAACCAATGAACCCTTTCTGATGACATTTGGTACATAGATAGATTAGACCTTGGCGAAGGACCTTTATAGACCTTCAACCTTTTGTTTCAAAAAGTCCTTTTAGGATACGAGTGATTTCGCGGGCAGTAGGACACACATTGAGATTGGGTTTATAATATACTAGGTATTATAAACCCAATCTCAATGTGTGTTATATGAACCCAAATCTAATCTAAGTTTTGGAATTTATTACTCTCCATAGAGACTATATTATACATAAAATAAGAATATTCCTACTTTAAAACTAAATATTAAATCTTGCACGGAAAGTGCTGTGGAAGTGGATGGGGCAAAAGTAGGTTACTAGGCATCATGCCTTTATGAGCTTACTTCTTTCACTGTTTTCCTGCAACTTTGTAATACACTCTGTTTTACAATAGTATTCAGTATTTTATGAGATTGTAAAGAAATAATGAAAAGGAGTTGCTTTCCTTCACTTATGGATAGAAAAAAACATTGTTTTGAGGTAAATTTTAAACTTAAATGGTATTTATTTCTGTAAATAATACCTATATTTTTTATTTACTTTTTAAGTAGATAGCTCCAGTATTACCTTACTGGCGATCTTTAAAAAGTTACGCCGAAACAAACTCAAAGAGAAGGTTTCCTTTTAAGGATGGTAGAAGCTGTCAGCTTTTGTTGTGGTATAAATCCAAATAAAAAAGAACAACTTTAGTGAAGTGAAATTAACTGGAAACTGTCTTTAGCAACCTTATTAGTGCGGGGCGGTGATTGTTAGCGACAAGCGATCAGTATAAATCTCTTAGCACTTAGCTCGCACTGAGTGGTTCTAATGAACTAGACTGTCCCATCGGTCACAGATAGCAAGAATTCGCAATACAGTTGTTTCAATCTACCCGAAAAAAAAACTAGCATAATTAAAATATACTTTTTAGTTCATTTCTTCTTTTAAATACAGTTGGACAAAATACAACAGTGATACAGGTAACTCTTAGTTCAAAGGTGCGTGACCTGATCCCGATTGTCTTACTACCATTCTCTGCTAATGAATTCCACGAAGAATTAGCTTCATACATAGGGGGTTTGCTAGCAGTTGGGACAACTGATCGTAAGCAATAGGAAGAAAATAATATGATCAACTACTTTTACAAACAGATTTGGTTAAAGATTAGGCGGTTTTGATTTGTAGGGTATTTGTAATATTTTTTGCTGGGTATCTGGCTCTTTGGTCATTGTGAGGTAAAATACCTAGTAACCTACAGTGGTGCAGACTATCAGTCATTTGACGATGTATCGGTAACTGTAACAGAAAATGGTCGCCGAAATCCGAATCCGAAGCCGAAATAGGTATCGATTACATCATCATCACCTGTTTTTCGTTTACGTCATTTATACGTAGTTATAATTATTTTATATATACACAAATATAATGTATATCCACAAATATATATATATATATATATTTGTGTATATATAAAATATATACATATATATATGTATATATATATATATATATATATATATATATATATATATATATATATATTTAATAATTACTTTTATTGACTTTGGTTATAATAGTGTGTGCAAATATTATGATTTATCCAGTCAAAATCCTTAACCGTAGAAAAGTCTATGTCAATTTTTACCAGGTTACCCGAGTTGAATAATGTTTGCACACAAAAACAGATCAAATTTATTTAAGTATCATGCTTTCTAGGTTGGAAAAGAAAAATGTATACCGACAAAACTTTTGTGTTTGGCAACAAATACAATATTGTTCTCGTAAGTGAGAGGACGGAATTAAACGTCGGAAAAGATTGACGACCGCCCCTAAAGTTCTTACACCTAGATGTTCCTCCGTGATAGATTAGAGCTTCGCTTTTTCAAACTGATGTGGCGATACTTGACCGGGTTTGTCGTGGGCGGTAAAGTATTGCTTTGTATTGAATTTTTCATTTTGAAGTGAGTACGGCCTTAGACTGTATATAACTCTAGACGACGTCTATGGTCTAGTGGTTCAAGTGTAAGACGATCACGAGGTCGTGGGTTCAATTCCCACAGGGCACAAATATTTATGTTGTGAACTGTGTATTTATGTTTACCTGGGTGTTATCTTATGTAATATGTAAGTATTTACAAAAAAGTATATTAGTATTAGGTATATGCACTCTCTAGTACTCATAGTACAAACTCTGCTTAGTTTGTGACTAGATGGTACTGTGATTATGTGTTATTTTATATTACAACGGTTACCTTATTGCCTTTAACTAAAGGCAATAGGCTCACCCTCTATTACATGGGACCTAAATATCTGGTATTATATATGTCCAATCAGTACACCTCTGTTAATCCTCCCGGGAATACAGGCGTGATGGTATGTTATGGCTTTATACTCGACCACAATGACATGCGAAGCAAGAATGAGAGCGACAGCGGACCTGCAAAAGACAAGTGGGCGCGTTGTCAACCCTGTAAAACGAAAGAGGAATATTTAGGTTTGCAGTGTAAGGGTCAAAGTCCCCCCCCACTGCTCACACGTTTCCTCGCGGAGCACTGGCAACCTTGCTCATCCTTAGTAACACAATACAGCTCAAAGCTGCGTTATTTCACTTCGATTTTCTGCAAGGCGGAGTTACTTCCCTAATCGGGCAGCTCCAATTTGAGTGGAATTGCTCCCACTATGCCTTACCTCTCTTCGAACTACAGATAATTTTGTATTTCGCTATCGCTTGTGAACGGATCCATGAACGTATTCAACTCGCTCATTATTGCGGTCGGGGGGTGTGTCTTGGGAGGTAGATACCCATATAAGTTGATTTGCACTATACTTCCGAACCACTTATGCCCTGTGATCTTTTTTGACGACACCTCGTCAGGATTACCTGTATGGAATATCAATGTATCAGTCGTTGAGGGGTTGTGAAACCATGAAATACATAAGCCTCTGCCTAGCACTTAATTATATCCAATAAATAAATTATTTTGGTACATACTTACTCCAATTAAATAAATAGTTAAAATTCAAGTCCCAAATATTTTAATAGTAACAATATTCAAGCTCCAAGTTATCAGATTCGATTTTGAATTATGTATTTGTATGAATGGACAGAGTTTTTGGATTCCATGTTCAGGTAGGCATTTTTTTTTTATATCAGAGGGGGCAAACGAACATGCGGTTCACCTGATGGTAAGTGACTACCGCCGCCCATGGACATCAGTGATTGTCACCATGCGTTGCTGGCCTTTTAAATATGTGTATGCTCTTTTCTTGAAGGCCCTTATGTCGTACTGGTTCGGGAATACTGCCGCAGGAAGATCATTCCATAGCTTACACGTTCTCGGTAGGAAGTTTCGTGTAAACCGGACTGTGGTGGATTGCCAACCATCGAGGTGGTGACGATGGAACTTATTTTCATGGCGTGTGGTGCGATGGTGAAACTCAGCGGCTGGTATTAGCCCGAACAATTCCTCAGAGCACTCCCCATAATAAATTCGGTAAAAGATGCATAGAGACGCAATGTCTCTCCGTAAAGCCAAAGGATCTAATATAATAATATTATATAAATATAAATCAATATATTTAAATAATATACCTATTTATATTAATAATAATTTTAATAATTAGTCGTTACGGTCAATGGACTTATCGCCAAGAGCCTCGACCAACAACTCAGGAGGCTCGAGCTGGGTGGCTGGGTTAAGGACCTGATTCAGAAGGCAGTACTCCTTGATACGGCGCGTATTGTGAGGAGGTTCTCTGGGGCCCTAACCACCGGTAGCTTGGACCCTGCTCCCGATACCAGTGGGCCTCTATTTTTTATATTTTTAAATGTTTTTGTCTTTTTTTTATTTTATTAAAATATTTAAAAATGTAATTAGTAAGTTTATAGACAATTAAAGGAGATAATTTTAATAATAATTTTATTTTTAAATAATATATTTATATAAATCAAGGGCCACTCAGAGCTGTAGTGAATATAATCACTAAGCCCATGACCTTGATTATAGGGCAAAGGAAGAAAAAGAAGTGAAGAAGACTTACCCAATTTAACCCAGATTGTAAGCAGAGATTCCATTCCTTGTTTTTGTGATACTGATAACGCATTCTGGGCGCTCACACGCTCTGTGCCTATAAAAGAAATAGCTCACCTAATTAATTACGTTGAATAAGAAAAATATTCCGACAGATATTTAGAGGCAGGTATCATGCCAATATTTGACCTAGTACAAGTAACTATGTACCTACTATAATTAACATAGGTACTAATTAGTTTGTCGAAATCACAAGTAATGAAACGGCTCCTTCCAGGAAGTCCTTTTTCTCCTAATTGCAATTAAAATCGCCGGAACTTCAAGAAGAAATTAATTTAAGAGGATTTTTTAAACTCACCTATTTTTAGTTTTATAGGTAGGTATTTTGTTAAATTTATATAATAATAAAAAAGAAGCAGTGATAGCCTAGTGGTATGACCATTGGACTGCCAAGTCGACGGTCTCGAGTTTGAACCAAAGGCACGCACCTCTGACTTTTCGAATTCATGTGCGTATTCATAATTAATTATCACTCGCTTAAACGGTGAAGGAAAACATCGTGAGGAAACCTGCATACCTTAGAGATTTTTCTCGACGGTTTGTGAAGTCTGCCAACCCGCACTAGGGACAGCGTGGTGGACTATAGCCTAATCCCTCTCAATATGAGAGGAGACCCGTGCCCAGCAGTGGGACAGTATATGGGTTGATGATTATATAATAAATTAACTAATTTAAATACTTAAAATAATCATCACCTAACATTTTTTTTAAATCAATCTTTTACACGAAGCGACTGCCACTACCAACACTACTCAACCCTATTTCTGGGCTATACCTAGGAAACTTGGAAATCGATTGTAAATAATCAGGTACGAGCGCCTCTTAGCCAAAACTGTACACAGCATTGAACCAGACAAACAAAAAACCAGACAAAATACTTTGTGGAAACCCTTGAAAATCCGCCAAATCATCGTCTACATATTTTTAAACTCTGAATATTTTTATAGAAATATACAACCTAAGCCTGATCTTTTATGGCAAATTCACAAAAATACGTTTTATCAAAATCATAAAATCAAGTACCCGTCCTATTGAAAATCGAATAACATCTAATTTAGCGAAAATTGCGTCAGTAGTTTACGAGAGAATCACAAAAAGTCAATTCCCGCGTATGTATATTTAAGGGGTGAATTTATAAACCGTCCTTGAGTCAGGTGCGTAAGTAAATATAAGCTCTTGGCACCCCTAGAATTATTTGTTGGCTGTCATATTTGACAGATATCTACGATTTTTTTTCTCTATGCTGCGAGGAACGACTTGCATGAGTACGGTGGCGTTAATATATTTTTATACAAGTCTGTATGGGAATATTAACTTTTCTTGGTAAATGTTTCTAGAAGTTGTCATTAGGTATTTTCAGTATTACAACACCATTTAAGGGATCTCGTTCATTTAGTTACACTTTGTAGTAAGCTCGTTCTCACTTACCAATTTTAGAAACATACGCCTTTCACTTAATTAAAAGCAAATAAACAATTCACGCACACCCATTAATTAAGATAAAATGAATTACAGAAGCTCTTGAATTTCAATTCAGCTTCTTACATAATCCGACTTAACATTGTAACTAATGGCCAAAGAGCCACATACGCAGGGTGCTGAGTCTTCAAAGGAGAACGTCAACCCTGGATTAATTATTACTCACCCTAATATTGTTCGACGGGTTTACTAAAGCACGATATTAGGACCTCATACTGCATTGCTTCATTAAAGGGTTGACTCAAAATTGTACCTTTGAGGTTATGTTTGCTGGTTATCTATTATTGAAATGTCTTCTTTGATCGTTAAGTTCCAACCGTCGTTGCCATTTATTAGGCCGATTTAAAGAGCCCACTGAGACCGTAAAACAACTGTACGGGACCTCACGCTCTTACGTTGCCAATACCATAGTGATGAGATAGTTATGTATGTGCTCAGCTCAGCATGAGATTTTGTGTTCGATTCCGAGGCTACCCGATTTCCAATTTACTAGCAAACTATTAGTTTACACCAGTACAACTGTGCTTAATCCCTTGGGAATATTGGCTTAACGGTATTTTGTAAGTTCCATAAAATAATGTTCTAGACTTTAATATTATTCAGCAAGAGCTACATGTTGCATTAAAAAGAAATTAAAGTCGATTAAACATTAGTTTACGTTGTAACAAATTACTCGATTCATTAACTCCCTAAATGGACCCTGTAAAAGAAATGTGCTTACGTATTTTCAGACTAAGGACACAAATAGCCTAATAATTAGTTTAAACACAGTGTCTTTAGAAACGAGTCGGACTATTTGAATAAAGAAACGGAAAAAAGCTTTATAAATTCTTAAAAGAAACGAGTTGATATTATACCGAGTGCCAAAGTATCTAAAATATAGTTCAGACGTGTAGTCTTCATATACTTGTATAAATGTAATGACTATAATATACAATATACTTATGCTTTACAATGATAGCACGTAATTTTGAAAATTAATCTTGAATTTGTAAAAAATGATATTTTTCCATTTTAAATATAAAACATCTATCTATTTTCGTTTCGAAGTCAGCCGGCAGTGATCCTATTAGCTATGAGTTTAACGGCCTCAATCCTAAACAGTATTTTCATAAGTTTGGGAGGATGAATAAAGGTCGCAAGTTATTACCCTCGTTTTTCTCGACTCGTCAGGCATGCACGTATGCACCAAAGTAAGTTATGGCACAAAAGGATTCCTTTCTATATTAAGCGGGCAGATGTGGCATAAAGAAAACAGTCGCTTATACAACCCTCGTGTTGAAAAATAAAAAATAACTGAAAGATATGAAAATGTAAATAAATGATAAATAATATTTTAATCTATAAATACATCTTTTAGATACACTTTTACAAGTCACTGTTTTACATTTTTTAAACTACGATGTATTTCTTTGATATTACTGTAAAGCACAGAAATACATCGTAGTTTAAAAAAATGTACACTACTGTTTACTCACAGCTTCTGTTCTGTAATTGTTCTGGTTTATACAATTATTGACAAACCAGGTAAATAAAAAAAATATTAACTGTTTCATTAATCTAGTGGTCATGGGCGCGAGTTCCTCTCATAGTCCAGAGTCCTCTCATATTGAGAGGGATTAGGCTATAGTCCACCACGCGGGCCTAGTGCGGGTTGGCAGACTTCACAAACCGTCGAAAAAAATCTCTAAGGCATGCAGGTTTCCTCACGATGTTTTCCTTCACCGTTTTAGCGATTGATAATTAATTATTAATACGCACATGAATTCGAAAAGTCAGAGGTGCGTGCCTTGGGTTTGAACTTGAGACCTTCGACTTGGCAGTCCAATGGTCATACCACTAGGCTATCACTGCCGCTTATTAAATGAGACCTAAAAATACCGACTAACTATGGGTGTACAGCGGGGAATACCATCACATTATGAAAATGAAAATGATGTGAAAATGTTTATTTAATCTCAAAATCATACAACGACGTCGACGATGTCTGTGGTCTAGTGGTCGGCGTGTTGGACTGCTGATTAAGTTGGTTCGATTCCCACAGGGCACAAATATGTATGTAATGAACGTTAAGTGTTTGTGTTTGATATGTAATTTAAATATTTTAATATATTTAATATTTTTTTTGGGACATTTTACACAACACCATCTAGTCCCAAACTAAGCAGAGCTTGTACTATGGGTACTAGACAATGGATATAATACTTATATACTTTTTTTTTTTTTTGTAAATACATACGTATAATACATAAGAAACACCCAGACAAACACAAATACTCATGTTTTATCCACACAAATATTTGTGTCCTGTGGGAATCGAACCCACGACCCCATGATCAGCAGTCCGGCACTCGAACCGCTAGACCACAGAGGTCGTCCAAAATACTTATGTATTTACAAAAAATAAAGTATATAAGTATTATATCGATTGTCTAGTACCCATAGTACAAGCTCTGCTTAGTTTGGTACTAGATGGTGCTGTATAAAATTGCAGGAATATTTATTATTATTATTATTCTTCGGGCCAGCCGTTAAGCACTCGCTTCACACTTTATGCAGATTTGTGACTCCCTATTGTTTATTTACATTGAAAGAGAAATGTCTGGCTTGCATTGTGTCGGCGGGAGGGCGGATCATTACCGTTGAGAATGAGTGCAAGTAGTTTTTCTTTTGATTTATTTATTTTTTTAACATACTACTATCATGACCGTATTTCTAGAAGAGTTAAGCAGAAATTTACTAAAGTACACCCATAGTTCACCGGTATGTTTAGGTCCTATTTTATAGGGAGCCTATAACCATTAACCGGGCACGAATCCAAACTCCGAGCTCTAAATCCTACAAAAAAGAAATAAAAGTTAAAGCTTTGTTAGTTTTAATATGTAAGCCTGTTGATCTTTTAGTACAGCAGCACGTATGTTGCAACTACACAGTGTACTACTCCAACGGAATACCCGAAAAAACAAATGAATACTGGTCCTCGTATTTGGTAAACAAAAACCAAAACTGTATATAAATCTGCGAGATACGCGTGGCTTTTAATATTTTGAAGTACGAATAGGATGCCCAAAAAGGATTTTTTGGTGGGTTTATCGTAGTTCCCTTTGTGACGTAAGTCGCTGCGCTGTGAAGTTGCGTTTTTATTTTACTTGTCAGAAAGTGAAAAAAAAAAAAAACTGGTCGGTGCACTATAAAATCGGGACCACTACCCTACCTCAATAGCCAACAGTAACAAACTAATGGATATTTGCATGCTAAAGTGAGAGTGAGGTTATCTTTTAAATTATCTAGAACATATGATCTGCATTCATGCTAAGTGGTGTTTTATACACATAACTTCAGTAGGTAACTGTTTAATCGACAAGGCACCGGAACTACGCGATTGCCGTTTTATAAGTAACTGATGTAGAGACTGCCTCATTAGTCACTAGACTAATGAGGCAGTCTTAGGACCACTAGGTCCTAAGTGCGACTGCTACGCTAGAGGTCCTGGGTTCGATCGCCAGGTCGAGCAAAGTGTTATTGGGTTTTTCTATGAAATTCTCAGTAGCAGCTCGGAGTCTGGATTTGTGCTCGGTTAATGGCAATAGGCTCGCCCCCTATTATTACATGGAACCTAAAACATACCGGCGAAATGTGGGTGTACATTAGTACACTTCTGCCTAACCCTTCGGGGAATACAGGCGTGTCATATGTATGATGTACAGGCACAAGAGTGAAATTCGATGTACATATGGGATTAACACTTTCCTTGTGATCGAATGGAGCGTGTGCAAATGTCAATTCCGTACATTCTCATTATTGTTCACGCCGACGGAATGTCATTTGTCTAGCTAGTGTGGTTGTTCCACTTGACAATCGACTGCAGTGTTAGCTTGTTAGCTCGACTGCATCTGTGCGGCAGAGAACAAAATATAACCTATTTAAAAGATACCTTAGGGTTGATATTTGAACACCTTCACTTCGGGTAGGATGGGTTAAATCTGCTTGAATATTTCCTTATAAGGCCACCCCAGATATATTTTTTATGTTTCATAAATAAACTGTACTATCTGACCGGTGTGAAAGACGATTCGAGGATTTTAAGGAAATTTCCAGAGGTATTTATTTATTTATATATACTTTATTGTACACCATAATAATAAATACAATTAAAGTACTTGATGCAATAAAAAACATACAATGGGTGGCCTTATCACTAATTGCAATTTCTTCCATTAATTACTTCCTTAATTTAATGAACTGAAAACTGACCAGAGGTCATCTGATATGAAATAAGAAACTTGTGGTCAAAGTATATTAATTTAATAAAAGTAACAAGTAATGGCGAAAGGAAGCTTATGATTTTATCAATGTACTAGGGAATACTTTTGCGATGTTACAAGAAAGTACATAATACTTGTTGGTACGACAGACCTTTTAGTATCTATTAGGAACTGCCTAGTTTGGAATATCGTAAAGGAAAACTGTCACAGGAGTTTATTTCTAAGATATTTATTTGGTTTGGTTCTCTTTGATTCGAAGTGCACTTAGTCAAAATTTCGCGACAGTCTTATATCTTAGAGAAAGGATTTTATTTTTCATGTAATAGTCAAAATGATTGAATAGAAACTCATTCAATTTATTTTGTTATTTTTAGATTTTTTAATACCTTGTCGCAAAAGTAGATCGACTGTTATGTATTTTTATGACAAAGTTATAGTGTCATTATTTACTGGCGACAAAATGATTTCCTAAGTTCCCAACTACTAGGAAACTATCTACGAGCCTAGACTTCAAATCTCAGGCAGAATGAATAACTTAGCAGAAGAAACAGAATTATTTAGAAAAGAAAACTGACTGAACTATATTTTTGTATTTTTTTTGTCATTTTCCTTGCTAAGATTTTAAAGTTATTTAGGGAAGGATTTAAACTATTAGTTAATTGTCGCCGGAGCCGAAGGCCACACAATGAAAATAATAATAATATTTTTTAGTTTTTAATTTGTTATTATTTCAAATTAGTTTTTGCCAGCAGTTTCACTCGCATCTCAGGAGACTTTTTGAGACAAAAGGTTTAATCTATCCCTCGTACAAAATTTCATCAAAATCGGTTCATTGGTTTAGGCGTGAAAGCGTAACAGACAGACAGAGTTAATTTCGCGAGTAAAAATCTTAAAACGATATTAGTGTTGAAACAAAACAAGTAAATACTATCTTTTAATAAATAATATGAGGAAAATTCAAAACAAAGAGGACATACGCATTTCACGCGACTTCCTATTAAAAGGCAATATAGAGTTAGGAATTAAGTACTTCGCACTGGGCGGAAGGGCAGTACAAAAACGAATTTCGACCCAAACAGAATACAAGAAAACGTGCGTGATTTACAAAGTACGTGTGTAAATCATTATTTTTCCGATATTTCTGCGTCAGTGTCGAATCAAGAACAAAACTGTGCTTTGTAAAGCGGGGAGATAAGCTCCCCCTTTGTTCGCTTTTATGCCGCTGCCGTATTTTATATTTTGTTCCGCTTTTCAATGTTTTTGGAAATATGAAAGTTTTTTAAATTATTAGTAATATAGTCAGCTTTTACTGTCAATGGCAATATTTTTTTTTCAGTTTGATGTGTAATAATAAATTAATCCAGTATAATAAAGTGAATTGTTCTCTTGAAGTATTCAGAACAAAAATTGTAAACCAAGATTAACACTATAATCATGTTTTTTTTTAAAAGAGTGTCTATGGAGTTTCTTGCCGGTTCTTCTCCATAAGACCCACTTTTTGGAACCGTGTAACTAGTTCTGACTACAATAGAATAAGCTAGAATGGTCTAATTAAAATAAAATATTTGATTTTGACTTTGAAATAGATATTATATGTAGATTACAGGGGACGGTAAACTCAGGCAGTTTGCCTTTTTAGTCTAGTGTTATTTCACATCACACACATCATGTACCCATATACTGTCCCACTGCTGGGCACGGGTCTCCTCTCAGATTGAGAGGGATAAGGCTACAGTCCACTACGCTGGCCTAGTGCGGGTTGGCAGACTTCACACACTGTCGAGAATACCTCTAAGGCATGCAGATTTCCTCACGATGTTTTCCTTCAACGTTTAAGCGAGTGATAATTAATTATTTATTAATACGCACATGAATTCGAAAAGTCAGAGGTGCATGCCTAGGATTCGAACTCGAGACCTTTAACTTGGCAGTCCAATGTTCATATCACAAGTCTTGCGATTCGTAAACCTACATCTTCGACCTTTTGTTCGACAGTTAATCTCGACGGCTGCTATTACTACGATCTACGAGATGTATTCCTAGCACAGTATGCTCCATAGCTCTTTGAGCAACTTACTCATATACTCACTATTTATTCTATTATTATATTATTTCACTATCAATGAATTTACGCATACCTCTTTTGCCATAAAGTTTACTTACTTTTTTACTTCAGGTGTGTTTTTTCATGTTTTCCGGTTTCAGCCTAATAATCTATTTAAAAACCGATGACAAGGTTTACAAAACGCTTAGTCAGTCAGTGATACCAGGAGAACAAAAATACACAGGAGGTGATAAATGATATCACTTGTTACTTATGTCACGAACTGCTAACGCAACATATACGTTGGAACGACCTCCACTCATGTATCATACACCGATGTACCGCACTAGCAAATCCCCCGACTTAGCTTGGAGTTTTTTTTAAATTCGGTGTGGTTTACTTAGAGTAAGCTAGTAGATAGAATGGTATGCTTTCGTATTTACTGCATCTGTTACGCTAGATAAGCCTTGGTCACGGTTTCATTAGGTAATGGATTTCATTTAATATCAACCTTCAATACCCAAATACCTGAAGGTATTATGAGGTGGTGCTGGTGCTGTGAAGGGTCAAGTAGCAGACATAATAAAAAAAAAACATTTTTATTGACCCTCCGGAGGGTTCACGGTTTCTTAAAGAATTAAAAAAACTCCAGTTTTTCCTTACAACAGTTTTTATGGAGAATGCTTAAAGTTGAGTTAAACATTCGAAAGATTATTTTTTGTTAAAAATTTAATGAGTGAGGCCGTTAGTCCGTTAAAAAATCCTATACCTAAGTATAGGTTTTTTTTACGGACTAACGGCTAATTTATAGTAACCTTAAAATAACAATCCTGGTTTTAAAGGGCACTTCCGTCTGTAAAGTATGATAAAAAAACATATTCAACGTTTTTTTATGTTGTACTCACTTTACTTGTTATAGTGAGATGATACTCAACTTTTACGACGTTGAATAAAAGGTTCAGATGACAACCTTTAAGGCTTTACCCTTGTGTCTACAGCTTGTAGAGTATTATCCTAAACCGTTTTTATTACTTCCCCATAAAATAAAGCGAGTACGGGTTCTAACATATACGCAATAATAGTAGTATATAGTAATAATAGTATAATTACTATTAAGTTAAGTTTCCTATCATTAGCTATATATAGTTTTTTTTTACACTTTTTAAATACAATTAAAAAAAAAATGCCTTTTTAATATAATTATGTTCTTCAAATGTTTAAAACGCCATTGGGTTCCGACGTGACGTCATTCCGATAGAAGACAAACTAGATTTTTGTCGTGCTCTGTGGTATTGTTTACTAACGGAGTGACGTCTCGTGCCAAAAGAACATGGCGGCTAGCGTTTCCACGCGAAAATTCAAAATTATTTATAGAAATTCTATTAGTTCATTACGACCTCAAGATTGATTTAAAACAGTTTTCAGAAAAGGGTGTAATACCCTATTGCCAGTTATTTGATACGACAACCTTTCCTATATCTTTCAGAAAAGGGCCGTAATGGTTCTATTTTCTGTAAGTAAAAAAAAATCAAAGCTGTTCCGCAAGTTGGTAAAGTGTAGAACGTTTAAATGGCAGCTTTCCCCGGTAATGTGTTAGGTACTTTGTACTAATGCACTATCACAAGCACTTGGCTTCATGAAGTGGAATACGGTAAAAACACCTCGATGTTCGTGATTTTCCGACAGCGATGTTTTCAAGATTCTGTATTTTGTACTCTGAAAGGAGCAAAATATAGACCTCTTATAATCATGATTTTATACATACATGTTCTTCCTGCAAGGTTTTAATAAAGATACATTTTATGATGAAGTTCTGTTGTGAAACTAAAATACAGTAGTGCAACTAGCCTTAACGTTGCGTAACTTAATATTCTAAAAGCTTATTGAAAAATTGTTTTTGTTATTTTGATTAAGTTTTATAATATTCCAAATATTTCAATAATTAAAAAAAAAGGTTGTATTTATAACACCAAGACTCCCACCACCTCAGTCTACCCATAACCATGGACGTGGTTCAATTTGATTTAATAAAAAATCCGTAAAAAGTATTTCTATTCAAAGGTATTTCACACGTTTGAATTTGAACTAGAACAGGTGGAGCAGTTTGTTGTGATGAGTATAAAATATGAAATAATACGTTGCGTTGGCAGTGGGGGGACTTTGACCCTTATACTGCCAACCCAACTATTCCTCTTTCGTTTGATGTTGTCTGGTGTTGCAAGCGTCTAAAGGCAACGGTAACTGCTTATCATCAGGTGGGCCGTATGCTTGTTTGCCACCTTAGTGGAATAAAAAAATAAAAAATAATACTATAGCGTACTCTCAGTCTTATTTTAAACATTTGGTCAAACATAAGCGAATATCATAATTTATTGATTGATTTTCGATGTTTTCGACTGAAAAGTTTGTTCGGTTATAAAGCAGGCGAGTCGTTTGGGCGTTCGGAAACGAATATTTATTGCACCAGTTATCGAGTTACAAAATTAATTTAATATTTCCAATGACAGCAGTATCATGGAATTGAACATTTGTGGTAATAAAGCAATGATTTTTTTATGAATAATTATGTAGTTTCAATGAGGAGACTGATATTATATTATATTCCATTTTGAAACAAAAGGATTATAAATTTATTATAGGAGGAAAATAAAGTGTCTTTTATTTTACCGTGCGATATATTATTATAATGATTTAAATGTTTTTTTAACCAAAGTGCTAGACAAGAAAAGTAGAGAAGTGATCATGAACCACTTATACAAGCAATTAACAACTTATTCCTTCACATTAGGTTTCATAATCGACTTTTTAGTTATTCGTATTTTTGTCTAAAGATTTGTATAGCTGGCATAACTAAAACATGTGTACTGTAAAATTAGTATGAAGTCATTTATTATGCTTTACAGGCTCGCGTGAATAGGTTCAATGTATTTTACGATAGCGTAGGCTTCGTAGAACCGTAGCAAAATTATTCTGCTACGCTTACTACGAGTTGCAGCTACGAAGTACGTAAGCCCTTATGAGTTTAACAGCACGTTAAATCGAGCGCAATTTTAATAACAAATTTCTTATTATTTGACATGTTTTATTTTCTTAACCAAAATTATGATTCCGTAGTAGTAAAAAGTTTTAATATCAGATAATATATTCAAAGTTAATTAAATATTCAAAGTCGAATGTTTTATTTCAATTAGGTAAAAATTGGTACTTTCACTTTTACTACCTCTTATAAAACCTACAGGTATTTTTTCAATAGATTACTAGCAACTTCGGAAACATACGGTGCATGAGGGCTTCATTGACGTAGGTAGATACGATAAATATGTATGTAATATTTATAAGTAATTTTGCTTGGCTAATGAGACATGTACAGTCAACAACGAAAGTCGCTGAACATGTTGCGATCTTCAATACGATTTTTAATATAAAGTTACTGACTTGTGAATGATGTGCGAAATCATTGCACAGATGACCATTAAATATTTACCTAACCTTCATTATAAAAAAAAATCTTGACAAGTTTTGGAGCTATCATGTTTTCAAAATTTATCTGTGTTCAGCGACATTCGTTGCTGACCGTACTTAATTTTTTCGGTTATAAATTCCTTTATACTATAGTATCATTTATGGGTATATTTTTCTATATCTGACTTTTCTTATTCCGTGTTTCTAATCGACACTAGTCTTCTCTATGCCAGACTTAAGAATGCTTGAGTGTGGGTCATGAGTGTTTTCAAGTCATTATTGACTTTTGAATCCATGGCTTTTCCCTCCCTCAACGCAATTAAGTGTATTGCTACCATTTCACGGCCCTATTATAACGATACTAAGAAAGTAAATGAATTACTTATTTGCTTGTAACCTCATGACACGGTGCTAAATCAGCTGGGTTATGATGCTTGGCTTTCGTCCAAGCGATTTGAGTGATTTGACCCAGATTTTGTGACCGTAATTTTTAGATGTTTCCCTGCCATAATTTATACGTACGTTTTTCTTAAAATCCTTAGGGAACTTAGCCATAAATTATAGGCTCAAACTGAAAGGTAACTGAGGCCTTTTAGTGAGGTGGCCCCACAGTTCACCCGACGTTGTAGGCCAAATGCAATTATTGCCATGGTTGTGGTAAATTTCACGGTTCCCATGATTATGGGGCAAGTGAAGGCAAGTGCAGTTTTTTGTCGGTACGAGACCGACATACCCTGCCGTGTCCCCAGGAAGTAGACGATCCACGAGGCTTGTCCGTACTATAAAAAAAGGCCCTATGCAATAATAGTTCAGACTATTGCCATTACCTGGGCATAAAACTAATCTCCTGAGCACCTACTGAGAATTCTCTTAACAAAAATATAGTATTAATTTGCTCGACAACGGAATTGAATCTAAGACCTCACGCTTAGAAGCCACTCTCACGATCACTAGACCAATGGGGTATTCTGATCTTGTCAAGCTTAATTAAATGCCTTGTTCGTTTTATTCCCTACAATATGGTTCTGTCGAGCGATGCTGATACATATGTCATGCTCGGAAACAGGTGCTGTCTCTGGGACTGGTCGGCTGTTACGTGCAATGGATATTCTTTTTCTGTATTTTTTTCTCTTTTGCTTAAGAAGTTTATACGTCTTAGTTATTGAATCAATTTCACTAGGAGAGGCCTACGTCGAGCAATGGATTAATATACGCTGATGATAATGATGATTGTTGTATACATTATTTAAAAAAAAAATAGTTTATATTAAATTGTAAACAAAGTGGTATTAATTAAAAATATATTGTTTATAAAATGTAATCATTTTTTTAAAGGTCCACTTTATGGTTTTCAGTGCCAATATTTTTTTTATGACCACTTTTAGGAAGCATCGTGCAATAATTTTCGACTTTTTAAAAGATTTGCATATTTTTTTCAATCTCGCGTCCACTACTATTTATCTGCATTTACGAAACTATTTCCGATTCGCGATTGTTTCGCGTTTGGTGAAGCGGCGCATTTGAAGTACTTCCCTGTATTTTTAGGTGCAAGGAACCCTATATTGTACCAGTATTTGACGACAAAGAAACGTAGAAAATATCTCAAGCAATTTTTAGAAACTACTACCTTTCGAAAATTTTATACGAGATACATGATTTCTATTGTGATGCACACATGCTTATTTACAAAGCGTTACTTCTAAAACCAAGTTTAAATTTCGGTTAAAAGCAAAGAAAAAATTAATATAGTATTCGAAGCAGAAATACGGTCAGTATATCGAAGTTTCTTAGACGTTTCTCTGCAGTAACAACTTATTATAAACTTATTTGAATACACCGAGTGAGTTGCAAAGGATTTAACTCAGTAATAGTAGCTTTCCCGCTCCTAATATAAAATAGTTTTCAACATACTGGCTCATAAAATGGCTCTAATTTCACCGCAATTAGGCACATAATGACATCCGTAATCAAACTGTGACTTTTTCATTGCTATTATTCACAAGTGAGTTATAGGGTTTTTTATTTTACTGGTGGAGTTACTTTGTTCTTAAAAAAGTTTAGATACAAAAAATATCGTGTTCAATAGTACAAATCAATTAATGTACCAACTGCTTGCTCATTTCATGCAACTTCGTATTTAAATAGATAATTTCAACTTGTACGTTTTTAATTAATAAAACTTCTACTAAAATATTTGTTTTATCTGTAATAAAGAAAACTTTGAATTCCCCATTTTGTACGTTGCTAAAACGCTATCCGCGAAAAGCAATAAAAATAGAAACTACGTTCTTTTAGTCTATGGCCGATCGCCTACCGCGGGTTAATAAACTTGTTTTTTTATTTGTTGACGTCGGCAAACGAGAAGAGGCACCTGATAGTAAGTGGTCATCGTCACCCATGGACATCTGCAGCTGCACCAGAGGAGTTACTGATGCGTGGAACCTGTATAGGCGCCGTTTAAAGAACCACATGTCATAGCATAAAGGGAAACCCTCAACAGGGAGACCGTTCCACATCTTGCAGGTGCGCGGGATAAAACTACGCGACGCTCTAATATTCTTAGAGACAGGTCTCCAGAATAAGAGGATGGGCCCTGCGTCTGAGGTGTGTGGTGCAGTGACAGTATAAAAAGGTGACGGAGGCACCAGTTCAAATAACTCTTCGAAACGATCCTCATAAAACAGACGATAAAACACGCAGAGAGCCAATGTCTCTCCGAAGACTGAGGGCGTCTAGGTCGTCCGTGATATTAGGATCGTCGATGATGGATGGAGTCGATGATGGATGGAGCCACACTCGCCCGCTGACGCTCGCCGCGAGAGGACGTATCGCTTGCGCTGCGCTCTCTCTAAGCTCGTCTCGCTGTGCCCCGCCACAGCGCTCCGCAGTCGTCCCGACTGCACCCACATATTTGATCAAAAGCTGCCTTTTTCAAGGCGGTGGCTGATTTTCTGTCTTTTGCGGACTTCGGTACGCTCGCGCTCTAGCCCCTTCAGGGAAAAACCACAGTTTCGTGGTCCTCGGTGGAAACCGTACGGTGCCAACGAAACCGAGTGGGGTGTGGACCCGATACACCCGCTAAGCCCCTTCTGGGTAAAGCAAAAATCGGAAGGAGCTAGGACCACCGGCCTTGGGGGGTCTCCTAGTCGACCCTAGCTCTAACCCCGCTCTCTTACAGCTCCTCTAGTATCGTACTAGTACGGTACTAGAGCATAGGAACCCGTTCGCACAATAAGACTGGCGACGGGAGACAAGCTAGGGTACACTACAGGTACTCACGCCTCCCTGCCTACACCCGGCAGGGAGGGTTCATTCACCCACACAACCCCGGGCCCATCCAACCCGGGGACGGTAGAGTTAGGATATACTAGAAATTCCCCTTTCCCCTTTGTCTCTCTCGGACATCTCGTCAAGATGTCCGACGCCAGCCTCATCATTTTCCTCAGGGAGGTCCTCTTAAAGGACCCCGAATTTTTGGCCAAATATGGCCCCAAGCTCCCACGTGAGCTAGCCCCTCGTCCCGCTCGCGCCCCCATCCCCGATAGCCCGGCCTCACCGGACGCAGATGTTCCTTCAATGGAACACCTGCGTAAACAACGAGATTCTCCGGAAAGCCCGGAGGCTCACTTTTACGACCCCGCTTTATTGTCCGATTCCCCGATCTGAGAATGTTGACGCACGTGCGTCAACTTCTGTAGTCCCGCCCCCGACCCAAACGGTGCCGATGGACACATCGGCACCGCTTGACTCAGAGTCCGAGTCATCCCTCTCGGACTCTAGCTCTAGTTCGGAATCCTCCGACGGATTCACTCCCGTAACAGGGAAGAAAAGGCCGCGTAAAGCTAAGGCCAACTCTGATGCCCCCGCTAAGGCCCCCAGGACCGATGAGTTCACCGACTCCCCAGCCTCTCCTATCCCATCAACCTCCTCCCAGGTTGCTTCCACCCCTGCCCCTCGCCCTCGTTCTCAGCCTACTGAGAACGCTCCCAAGAAGGGCAAAGCCCCACCCCCCGTCATTGTCCACGACAAAGAGTCGTGGGTCCCTATCTCCAAGATGTGTGTTGATCGCAAGATCAACTACACCTCTGCCCGTCCAATCCAAGAGGGTATCAAAGTTACCCTCTCGACCTCCACCGATTTTAGAGGTTTTACTAGCCTTCTTACGGAGCGTAAGATTAATTACCATACTTTTACGCTCGCGTCCGAGAAACCCCTACGCGTCATAATCCGCGGGATTCCCAAGGAGATTGACACGGAGGACGTACTCAGCGACCTTAAGTCGCAAAATATCCCCGCCTTGGAAATCCATCGCATGCACCGCGGCCGCGGTGGCATTCAGTACAATATGGTACTCGCCATTATCGAGCAATCGGAGGGCGCAAAGGCCATATTTAACATCCGATCCGTTTGCCACTTATCTGGTATTCGGATCGAAAAACCCCACAAGGGAGGTCCCATAGGGCAATGTCACAATTGCCAGCTTTATGGCCACGCAGGCCGTAACTGCCACGCCAGATCCCGGTGCGTGAAATGCCTAGGCGATCACGCTACCGCGGACTGCAGCCGTCCTAAAGATAGGACACTTTGTACCGAACCTCCTAGCTGCGTTCTGTGCGGGGAGCAAGGTCACCCGGCAAATTACCGTGGTTGCCCCAAGGCCCCCAAAATCTCTCCCAAGCACGCTAAGCGTGCTGCCAATAAGACTCAGAGGGAAAGCCCCTCGGCCGCCCTCCCTGACCGCCTAAGCCCTCAAAGGCCCTCCCCGTGGAGCGCTCTGAACCACCAACAAGCGTTTCCCCCACTTAAAACGCCACAGCATGTGGCTAACATCCCACCCTTAATGGGTACCCCCACCCCCGCTCACTGCGCGCCGGCTTCCCCGGCCGCTCTCGCGGTTGCCCCTCCAAGGCCCGCACAGGCCTCTCAGCCTGTGTTTGCGCCAGCACCCACGCAACCCCACGTTCCTGCCTCTGCCACCCCGGCAACAGGTAGGTCCTTGGGTGCTACTTTAAAAGCGTTCAGTGTCGCCCCCATTGAACGCATCACTACCATTGGCCACGCCCTCATAGCTAATGAGGGAAACGGCCTCAGCATTCTCAAAATCATATCTGAGAATGCTGACTTAATTGATGCATTCTCCCAGCTTAGGTTCTAAATGGCGGTGCACGTAGGTAGAACCAAACCCCGGTCCCTTAAAATAGGTTTTTTCAATGCGAATAGCATGAATGGTCAACGCGATGAGATCGCCACTTTCCTCCGCGACCATCAAATTGACATTTTCCTTATACAGGAGACCTTCCTCAAACCATCCAAGAGGAATCCTGGAATTGCAAACTATCATATAGTGCGCAATGACAGGACTCGTTCTCAAGGAGGTGGTACCCTCATATACTATAAAAGGTCCCTGTACTGCACTCCTATGGATAATCCTTCCCTCGAGCATATTGAGACCTCGATATGTCGAGTAGGCATGACCGGTCACCAACCGATAACTATCGTATCGGCTTATATCCCCCCTAGCAGTGCTAGGCTTCACATACGTCCCGACTTAGAAGACCTCTTAGGCTTAGGTGACTCAGTTATCATAGCAGGTGACCTTAACGTGAAAAATGTCGCCTGGAATTGCCACTCGAACAACCAGAGAGGCAGAGAGCTTGATAACCTGAGCACCTTGCTAAATTACGATATAATCGCCCCAATGATGCCCACCCACTATCCCGCTGACGTAAACCACAGACCTGACGTACTCGACATAGCCCTCTTAAAGAACGTAAACTTAGGTTTACGCTCTCTAGAGACGCTACAAGAGTTAGACTCTGACCACCGACCTGTGATCCTAGTATTAGGCCCCAGACTTGCCCCCTCAGATCCAGGTCAGCCCGCTCCAACAAAGGTGATAACGGATTGGAGGAAACTCGAGGAACGCCTCAAGTCGACTTCATCCGTTCACCTGGATGCCATCCCCGACTCTATAGTGTCAGTTGCCGACGCGACGGGCGCGATCGACTCCCTCACCGACCATGTACAATCCCTGTTGAACGAATGTTCACGACAGATTCCAGAGGAGTTTGATAACCGCTGGAATCTGCCGGAGGATGTGCGTGGCTTGATGACGGAGAAGAACGCGGCCATCAGAGCGTACGACAATTTTCCTTGCGAGCCGAACCGCGCTCACATGCGCAATTTACAGCGTGCTGTAAAGAAACGCATAAATGAGTTGCGCGAGGCCCGCTGGGACAATTGGTTGAGGGACCTGGAGCCCACCCATCAGGCCTTCTGGCAGCTGACCCGGAAGCTCAAGTCCGATCAAGAGTCTACAATGCCCCCTCTGAATCGTCCTAATCAAAGGCCCGCCTTTGACGACGACGAAAAAGCCGAATGCCTAGCCGACAGTCTAGAGGCACAATGCTCGCCTAGCACTCTACCAGTAGACAAGGCCCACCTCAATGAGGTGAACGCCGAAGTCGAACGTAGAGTCGCCCTCTCGCTGTCCCCTGATAACCCTACGGCCCCCGCAAGTTCTACTCCCTCCCCCGCCCCCGACCCAGACGATCCCGTCCCCCCCGTCACTGCGGACGAAGTCCGGTCGATCGTACAGAACCTACGACCCAGGAAAGCCCCCGGCTCAGACGGCATCACCAACAAGGTGGTTAAGCTCTTCCCCGCCTCCCTGATCATTCTGATGACCGCCATCTTCAATGCGGCATTAAATAATAACATCTTCCCACAAGTGTGGAAAGAAGCTACCGTCATCGGTATTCCTAAACCCGGTAAACCCAGGTCTGAGCCCTCCAGTTATCGCCCCATAAGTCTCCTCAAAGTCCTTGGGAAGATCTATGAGCGGCTTATCTATGCCCGATTAAAGAAATTTGCCGAATCCCATAATCTCATTCCCGACGAGCAGTTTGGTTTTCGAACCAAACACTCTTGTATCCACCAAGTGCATCGCATAGTCGAACATATCAGCGCTGGATTCCAGCGCGGTATGACGACTGGCATGCTCTTTTTCGACGTGGCGAAAGCCTTCGACAAGGTCTGGCACAATGGCTTGATTTACAAGCTATATTCATTCAACGTGCCAGACCGTCTCGTGCTCATCATTCGAGATTTTCTGTCGAATCGCACCTTTCGCTATCGTATAGAGGGCGGCACACTCTCGTCCCCTCATCCTATCCGAGCCGGAGTCCCTCAGGGCTCCGTGCTCTCCCCTCTCCTTTTCACGCTGTACACCAGCGATATTCCAAAAAGATCCAAGTCACAGTTGGCTCTATTCGCTGACGACACGGCTATATATTATTCCGGCAGCAGCCTAACAAACATCACCAAAATTCTCCAATCCTCAGTCAATGCCCTAGGGAATTGGTTCAGGAAATGGAGAATAGAGGTGAATCCCTCCAAGAGCGCGGCGGTTCTCTTTCACAAGAGTTCCGACCTCTCCGCTCAAGCCCAACCCATCTCCCTCTTCGGCCAACAGATCCCTTGGGAAAAGAAAGCCAAATACCTGGGCGTGGTTCTAGATTACCGACTTACGTTCCGAGAGCACATAAAAACGGTGCGTTCGCGCGCCGCTTTTGCTCTAGGACGTCTACATGGCATGCTCAATGCACGCAGTAAACTCTCCCTCAAATACAAGGTGAGAATTTACGTGATGTGTATTCGCCCCATCATGACCTATGCGAGTGTCGTATTCGCTCACATAGAAAGTCCCGCTATCCATAGGATGCAGACCCTCCAAAACAGATTCATGCGCAAAGCCACGGGCGCCCCTTGGTACGTGCGCAATAGGGACCTTCACTTAGACCTAAAACTGCCTACCATCAAGCAGTTTATGAAACGCGCCTCTAAGCGCTATTTCGATTTGGCCCCCCTTCACCCTAATCCCCTTGTGGTCAGTAGCGTAGACTACAAACCCTCTCAGATAAGTAGAGTGCGCCGCCCAAGGCACGCACTCACTTACCCTGACGACCCAATCACCCTAGCGCAGGAGTCAAACAGAGTGACTAGCACTCTCAAAACACACGCACAAAAACGCCGCCCGATATACCGTCCTCGCCGGCGAGGCCCGTCGCGAAGACCCCTTAACGGTAATCCTCCCCGTCCCTTGCTCGAGCCGGCCCGTGCCGAGCCAGTAGCTTTAAATTCGCCCCTAAATAATTTAAACCCAGATCCAGCCGTCCCTAGCTGCCCCCCCAGCAACGCCCTAAGCCGAGGTCCGAGTCCCGCAGGGGACACCCTTAGCTGTGTTGCTTAGTTTATAAGTTGCCCCTGGCTGGAGGCATTTGGTGCCTCGCCACCTAGTCCGGTTAAGTTTTTAAAGCTCCCTCGAGCTAAAAACTATGTCCGTCAAAAAAAAAAAAAAAAATGTATGGAGTCGAGAGGGAGGAGTTGGTATTGGGGTTGGTATTTTTCGACATTTTCTTTTAACGTTAACGTTTATGTAAGCGAGTGGTGATTAATTATTAATATAGACATAATTCGGTACAGGTTCTTGCTTGATCTTGATTATATCACTAGTATTTCACTGCTACACATTGCCACAGGAGATAAAATTAACCCATCAAATAACAAATTACATCACAATGCAAAATCTATTGTCCTTAGGCGCTGGCAAACTTACGCGATTTGATGAATTAAAAAGTATTTGGCCTATAGATATTATTCCTCCTTGGATGGAATATAAAAAAAAACAACAAAATAAAGACCGAAAATAAATAAATAAATCATTCTGCTGTGTCGGTATTGTTCCCTAGTGTGCAATACATTTGTAAAATACTACTGTGTGACGCCGTTCAATTAACGGAGCACTGAGAAAACGCTTCAATAGTTTTATTTGTTAGCACAAAAAGCTCGCATATATGCAGGTTTTGTTGCCAATTAGATTTTTTATCATTATATCCTACATAACTGTTGAAATGTTTGTCATTGTTCCGTTATTTGTAATTGAGAATTTATATTTTGTTTGACAATTATAAATAAATAAATAAAATAAATATTCTTGGAAAATTTTACACAGCACCATCTAGTCCCAAAGTAAGCAGAACTTGTACCTACTATAGGTACTAGACAATGGATATAATACTTACATACACGTTGTGTTATATTTATAATGGCAAATAACGGTATACAGTTTATACTATATACTGGGTTGATTTAAATAGGTATATGTTGTCTGGGTGTTTCTTATGTATTATAAGTATGTATTTAAGAAATAGAATATAAGTACATGTTTAATCTATTATAGAGTAGGTACTTATTTTACAAGCTCTGCTTAGTTTGGGACTAGATGATACAGTATAAAATATCCCAAAAATATTGATTATGATTAAGTATTGAATATTCAACAGTATTTGTTTAGTACCAGTACAAAATCGCTTATTTACTTTTTGATGAACCTTCGATGTCAACATAAAACAGTAATGCAAGCCTACATTTCTTTTATAGGCGCCGAAAAGTGAGAGGACGATAAATAAGACGTAAATTCGTTCATCAGTCATGCGCAAAAAATGCTGCAAACTTAAGACGAGCCAAGTTTATGACTTTCATGGTATTTGTTCAATCAAAGTCATACAAGCTTGCTCCTAATAATTTATCTCAGATTTCGACGCCAAAGTACCTACTAAAAGATGTTTCGATACAGTTTTAGTGTGTCTTAACTTTGTAAATAATACAGTATGACAAGGTTCAAAAAGACACTTCGGCATTTTGTTAAGGCGCAGATATACGATTTTTCTCGTCATGGTAGTGATGACGTCAACGATGTCACGAATCCGTGGCCATGACCACAGCAAGGACTATATAGTGGCCAGGGAAGGGAAATGAGTTTTTTTAATCGGTACGAGTCCAATACACCCTACCTCCTCCCCGGGTGGCAGACAACACACATGAGGAATTTCGGTACAATAAAAAACACGCACGGGAACTCTTCGCTCAGGGTAGCTGGCGGTTAGCGGCATCGCCTTAAAATAAGAAAATTTACTAATATCAATATTTATGTTTTTAAATTTAGTATTTTTCAAGCCATAGCTGTAACATTTTAAAATCATTTTACTATATTATAAAATTATTTTAAAATGTATCTAGTTCTTCATGTCTTGAGTTCTGTATAAAGATGATCCAGTGTAGTTTTAATACAGGTATAATGTTCATCTATACAAAATTTGCATGCAAATTAATTTTAAAAAATCAAGGCATACTTACATAATATATTTTATGGTATGAAAATAATCTTATATTCCGAAAAACATTACCAATATTCTTAACTCTACAGCGTCGTTACGTCTTTTTCAATTCAACCTCACGAAGTCACAAAGTTACAACATAATATAATATATTCTTGTTCACATGTTTAACGGAAATTAAAGAATCGACCTCCTCTGTAGTATCGCAGGTGTGTTTTTTATAACACTAGCAAAATATATGCACGTGTACGCAGATTCTAAGCCTACTTTAATCCCCAAGGAGGCTGCAAACTCGCAGGTTAAATCTTATTCAAAGAATTCTCTACGTAAAAGTATTCGAATGGTAAACGTGACTGGAAATTGTTCGCTTTGTTAGCTTTTTTCTTTATTTATAAATAGTTTAAATTCGTTTATATACTATCTCGAGGAGTGTTTTTGAGTTGATAATTATGTAAACAACGGATTTTGCAGTGGTTGTTTCTTTTTCTAATATTAAAATATAATAATATTCTAATAAGGAAATAAGGAACAGGAATAACTAAAAACTGACTATGCAAATACATATATGAAGGCATGTACGAGAAGATAATATTACGTAGTATGTACGGTGAAGATTACATAAATAGGTAATGCACCTGTGATGTTAATTGTATGTAGTAAATAAGTAAATAAATAAACAAATATTAAATGGCTTATGGCGCAAAAGAAAAAATATTTGGAGCACTAAATAAATTTATCATTTTATTCTTGTGATGTTTCAGATATTTTTTATATAAATCGACACTAATGTAAATGTATTGCCTCGTTCATAGTAACGTTTGTGAAAAATGTTTTATGGATTTTTATTTATTATATTTATTTATTCTTTAAATAATGTGCGAGGTACGTGCAGACGTGCACTACGTGTCTGCGTGTATTTTTAAATTTAAGAGTATAAAAAAAATAAAGAAGTATTATTTATTTGGAAAAACCATGTTACAAATTGTTTTGAACTCAGCAAAGAAAAGCTTGTGATCGGGATAAGCGCTCGTCTTAATGGACACTTACATATTAATATACATCATACATTATTCACTAAAATGTAGGTACTTACATAATGTACTTAGATTTTATGGTAAACGAACTTGAAAACAACTCTTTGGTTTATATAACACACCATAACGCCTGTATTCCCCGAAGGGTAAGGCAGAGGTATACTAATGACCTAATGTATATCCACAATTCGCCAGTATGTTTAGGTCCCACGTAATAGGTAAATGATAAATGATATTTATTTCTGTAAATAGATCTTTTAAAGACACTTTTACAAGTCAATAATAAACATTTTTTTTTCAAAGTCAAATGTTTTATTTCAATTAGACCAATAAAGTAGCACTTTTGAAAAGTCAAAACTAGTTGCACGGTTCCAAAAAGTGGGTCTTATGGAGAAGAACCGGCAAGAAACTCCATAGACACTCTTTTTTAAAAACAACATGATTACAATGTTAATCTTGATTTACAAGTTTGATAAGAATAGTTAATGAGAACAATGCAGTTTGATGTGCACCTACTAACAAATTAATCCAGAATAAAAAATAATATAAATAAATAAAAGAAAAAGATTGCCATTGACAGTAAGAGCTGACCAGCCCCGACAGACGGCACCCGTTCACGAGTATAACGTGTGTATCGGCGTCGTTCGACCATGTTGCAGGGAATAATACGACCCGACACACAACGCCACCATCAGCAGGACATTTTAGTGAGCATGACAAGCTCAGACCGCAAAGCAATCGAAAGGCACAATAGAATTTAATGTCATTTAGAAATATAGGCACTAGGTATATGCAACAGCAATGGCTGCACGACTCTAAATGTCATCGAATACTTAGATGGGTTTATTAACAATTGCATATGTCAGATTAAAGTAAAATTACTCAATTATGCGAATATCATCTTGTGGAGCTGGACCAGCACTACGCCAAACATTTTTATCCAGAAGATAATCTTCCAATTTATAGTAAGCTTGCCTGGACAGGGTAGACTTAATGAATTTTAAAGTTAGATGGCTAGGGGTGAGCTTATAACCATTAACCGGGCATAAAATGCCTAGCCAAACTCAGAGCTGCTACTGAGAATATCATAGAGAAATTTAATAGCACTGGGTATCTAACCCAGGACCTCTAGCGTGGGGGTTGTGCTTACGACCACGGCAGTTGGTACTAGGTACTTTATGTCAACGTAATAGGTGATGAGGAGAGATGAAACGCATGTTACTAAAAGAGTGATGAATATGAATGTGGAGGGATGGACGTGTAGAGAAAGCCAAAGAAAAGGTGGATGGAGTGTGTTAAAGCGGACATGATAGAAAAGAGAGTGACTGATGATGTGACGGCTGACAGAGATGAATGGAAGAAAAGGACATACTGCGCCGACCACAAATAAATTGGGACAAGGGCAGGAAGATGATGAATAGGTGTGAGGTGTATATATTTTACTTTATTTTAAACTAGCGACCCGTCCTGGCTTCACACGGGTGTAATTATAACATGCATTTATTATGCATATAAAACTTGCGGAAGAAATTATCTAAATTATAATGAAAACCGTATTAAAATCTGAAGCGTAGTTTAAAGGACCTCAGTGTACAGAGGAACAGATAGCGGAAAGCGACCTTGTTTTATACTACCTATGTATAGATTGTTAATTTGCATATTTTATTACAATTTTATGAGTTTAGTTATGTGTAAATGAGAAGCAATTACCTCCTCATATTTGTTATTACAACGATTATCTTATTTCTGCCTCATCAATGCTCAGGTGCGTCTATTTGTATTGATAACGAAATAAAAAAAAAAAATGTTATTAGAGCTTCTAGCAGAGCCCTTTGCGATCAATATGCCCTTCAAATCTCGGTCAGAGGGATTATGATCGCGCGTTGAATTTCAATAACCAATTTTCTGATAATCGGCTCTCGACGTGCTTGTGTATTGGACAAATATAGTATACTGCAACATACCTTCGCAGAGAATACCACGACCAGGGGGTCATGGCTTAGTAATAACTACGCTGATCGACTAGTCTACAAGGTTAAGCTGCGCTAGCCGCGGTCAGTCTGTGGATGGGTGACCATTTTTAACAGATCGAGACCCCTCCGTGCCTCGGAGAGCACGTAAAGCCGTCGGTTCCGGTTGTCATACGAACACCTATGACAATTGTTAGTTATAGTCAGAAGCATTGACAACCAGTCTATCCTCAGGATATCGGTGTTACCAAAATATTGAGTTGCGGAGGTCTGATGGCAGTCGCTTCGTGTAAAAAACTCACTCAACATATTTGGAAAAGGCTCGGAGGGTGATGAATATAAGCCAACGAAAGGAAAGAATTCTTCGAGAATTTTCAAAACTATGCATTTATTTATTTAATGCTTTATGCACAAATATAGGACAAATATAGGGCTTTATGCACAAAGGAGGACTTAATGCTCAAAGTGAGATTTGATGCCCAAAGGCGGACTTAATGCCCAAAGGCGGTCTTAATGCCCAAAGGCGGACTTAATGCCCAAAGGCGGAATTAATGCCCAAAGGCGGACTTAATTTTACATGAAGCGACTGCCATCAGACCGCAACATCGATATCGGCAATATCGATATTCTTGTGATGATTATAATACGCACATGATTTTGAAAAGTCTGGTAGAAGCTGGATGCGAAAAGCCGAGGACAGGGTGAAATGGTGCACATTAGGGTACGCCTACTTCCAACAGTGTACTTATATAGTATGATGATGATGATATGGGTCTGGGGATATACGTATGACGTTGTAGCGACATCTACCGCGCTACATAGAACTACGAAGGCCTGAATCGCGCAAGCAACATTCGCAACGCAAAGTTGCATATATACAACCGCCCGACATCAACCGTCGGGCCGTGGCCCGCCAGGCACAACACCCGCCTGGTTGGAGGATCCTCCTTTTTCGTCGGAGGGGCAACACACATCGCCTCTCCACATTGGTGACCCCGAGCAGAACATCAGCGCAGCCTTCCGGAGTCCAGCACCTTCGTCATCATCTTCCCCTCACAGCAGCCTTCAGCAGGATCGAGCAGCGAGTCACACTGCCAGCCAGCACTCTTCCAGCTTCAACGGGCAGCCTGACCACATGCCTGCAGCAAACATGCAGCCTGGTCAGAACCCTCAGCCGACATCAGCGACTTGGCACAGCACACTGCACTTCGGCCGATCAAACAAGCAGAGGCCGTCTCTCCTGGTCGACCCAGCAGCCAGCCACTACGCTTCACTGCACTACCTCGACTCACTGAGGTCTACGCAGCATCGCCCCGACTCACTGGGGACTCATCGCACTCACCGCTCACAGTCCCGACTCACTGCGGACTACGCGGCATCCGTTCCGACTCACTGGAACTCGCACTCCTGGCACTGGCAAGCTCTTCAGACGCACTGACCGCTGACTCATCTGGATCATCGACCTCCAGTCTCGGGGGGGAGTGATGTAGCGACATCTACCGCGCTACATAGAACTACGAAGGCCTGAATCGCGCAAGCAACATTCGCAACGCAAAGTTGCATATATACAACCGCCCGACATCAACCGTCGGGCCGTGGCCCGCCAGGCACAACACCCGCCTGGTTGGAGGATCCTCCCTTTTCGTCGGAGGGGCAACACACCTCGCCTCTCCACACTGGTGACCCCGACGTGATCCCAGTGTTTCCACAACGTCACATGTGTGGTTGCATGTTGTCTAATATTCTTGATAAGTATCTTTCCATCACAGCGGGAAGTTTAATCGTGGCCGGGATCGCACCACACGGCAATGGGGTAAAATGACACCCCTTAATTAAATTTACCAAAGTTAACCGGCGCGTAAATTGTTGCTAAAAGTATAGCTATAGATAGGTATAGCTTTACTTTAAGTTGCACGAACTTAGGTATTAATATAACAGATTAGTGTGTACTAGTTTAGTACAGTATCATCATTCTCCGAAGCTTTCCCAACTACGTTGGGGTCGGTTTCCAGTCTAACCAGATGCGGCTGAATATCAGTATTTTACACGAAGCGACTCCCATAAAACCTCCGTAACCCAATTTCCTGGGTAATACCGATATCCTGAGGATAGACTGGTTGTCAGGCTGTTTTTTGTTTCTGAATACCACTAAAGACTGTCATAGATGTTATGATAACCGGGGCTTTACGTGCTGTCCGTGATACAGAGGGGGCGATGAATCACTACATAGTATAAAACAAAGTCACTTTCTCTGTCCCTGTATCCCTATGTACGCTTAAATCTTTAAAACTACGCAACGGATTTTGATGCGATTTTTTTTTAATAGATAGAGTGATTGAAGAGGAAGGTTTATATGTATAATACATGTATATTGCACACGTGCGAAGCGGGGGCGGGTCGCTAGTTAAGAATGAAAAGAAGTCACCCATCCACAGACTGGCTGCGGCTAGCGCAGCTTAACCTTGCAGATCGGTTGATCACTATAGTAGTTACATAGCCACGACCCCCCCCCTTAAGTTTAATATAGTATGATTTCATATATTCCCATATTCATTTTGTTGGCGTCTGTACTTACCTAGTTTGAACCCTTGAAACTTCGAACTTAAAATAAATGCGAAAGTAACGGTCTCAGTCAAGATTCGAACCTGCACCCCCGGTGTAGTACACGACACGGTTTAGCCACTAAGCTACCGAATCCTATCTGAGCGCGAATTTATCTTTCGCTAAAATTTATATAAGTACTTAAACTGATGTAAGAATCGATGCTACCGTTATGGGAACGAAATATAAGTCCTCTTGTGCCGACGACTATAAAGGCATACTTTTTATACTTACGAAAAAGCTTATAATAATAAAGTATGAAATAAAGCTTTGAATAACAGCTTATCTCCTCTCATCTTATTCTAGGCCCCTTATTATTCACACAGTGCTATAAAAGCTAGACCTCTCCGTACCCAGAAAGGTTAAGAATTAATGTACGAACAGTTCTGAAATACGTTAGTATTCAAAGTGGAATAGCAATAAATTCTCTGTCAAAATGCTTCCTCGGTAACCGCCCTCGGTGCACCCTTGAACTGCAGTCTGATCGAGTTCCTGCGATAATTCGTAGTTGCGAGAATTATTACATTCAGAGTAAATTGGGCCTATTTTGTAACGACCGTACTGTCTGATATTGTGGTAAAATAGGCCTTATCCTATCAAGGATCCAATTAATTTAACAGACACAAAATACATTTTTTTTACCCTCTGGAGGGTCACTATTTGTTTAATGTATCAATGCCATAATTATAGTTCCGATATCTTGGAAACAGTTCGAAAATTCAATTGATAAAATGGTTTTTTTAAAGTTATTGTTCTCATATAAGTGACAAATTGTTTTATTGAGAAATAAAAATCTTTAAACCGAATTTCTTTTTCACAATAATAACGTCGAATGAAATAAGTATTGTAGATAAATTAGTAGTAGGTACATTAGGACCGAGCCACACGTGTCGCGAAGCCGCTGCAGAGATTGCGATATGTGGTACACGATGCGATGCGATCGTATGGCATGCTGCAGTATGCGACAGATGTTCGTAGCTTTGATTATAAGTGGGGAACGACGGCGCATCGTTGCGACCTTTAACGCACCGTGTAGCTAGGCTCTTATACAGTAAGGCGGTAGAATGGAATAAACAAATTATAATTTATACCAACAATGAAGTTGTTCTAGGAACTTGTAATAATTGTGAAGGCAGTGCAAAAACAACAATAGGTACTATTTATCGTGCCATTGTGAACAACATTGCCTTAGATTTCCAGGCGGTTATGGTCGATTTATCTCTGGATCTGTTGCGGATTAAAACAAAGAGTGCGGTGCGGGGGATGACTTAATCTTGTGAAATACGGTCCGCGGAGGGGGCTTATCTTAAGTGAAAATGCGTACCAAAATATTAGCAACTGAGGTCCTTGGTTTTTTGTTTAAGCGGTTTAAATAGAAGCAATAAAATACGTTTTGGGGTGGGTCGTTAATTTTTATGGGTGCGATTGTTTTTCGTTTTCACGGGTACGCACGTGGTGTTAAGTGTGAGTCTGTAAGCGCTTTTATTGGTCACATATTTTCTTCCACTCAATGTGTATGTGTAGTCTATGTTAAATACATAATTTTTTTAGAAAAATATAGTTCCCGCTCTAGGGAAGAAGCTCTGTGTCACGGGAAACTTAACAAACAAAAAAACAAAATTAACGGACATTAAGTACACACAGGATCGAAAAATATATCTGAAGATCACACGAAGATTTGTCTCCAGTGGGAATCGAACCCACGTAACCATTACATTACAATGTTAATGGCGAGGCTTGACTGCTACGCCAAACATTCACTGTAAATATTATATTGAACCTTGAAATTGGTAATTATTTTTGTTCGATAGAGTGTTGTGTGATATTACTGGAATGATTCCAGATAAATCTGTTTAGTTTACTGTCAACGACTCCGTAGATACACGAATAAAGGCCACTTCATTTAACTTTTCTAAAAATTTAATTATCTAGAATGTAAAATTCCAGAATTGCAAAAAATATTTAGATACTTGAGTCTAGACAATTTAAATAAAGACTGTTAAGCCAACCATTAGAGCTAATAGAGGGTGTTCAACTAAACGTAGTTTTATATCAAGTGTGCAAAATTACACGTAAGATAAGATAGCAGGACCCCCGCTAAGCGAGGCAGGCGAGCTCGTATATTCACGCGAACTCATTTCCCCACACGAGGAACTGATTAAGAAAATGCCCTCTAAAAATGTTTAAGTAGGGGCAATATCTTTGAACCGTCACTTACACCTGTTACTTAAATATTCAGTAATTGAATTTTCTTACAGCTCACTGTAAATAAAGTCCTAGGAAATTGTACAGGTGTTGAAATTTTATATCGAAAACGTCGGACGTGGATGAATCGATTTCATTCGATGAATATTTCATTTATAAAGCTTGAAATTAACTGGGTTGAAGAGTGACTCCGTAATGAGGTTCCAAGCTCAATGGTAATAGAAATAATTTTCATTTTTGGCTTGAATTGGATCTGGATTGTTGATTGGATGTCATTAAGAGCTTTGTAAAATCTGTAACTCAAAGTTAAAGAAGATTCAACTGCCTTATTAGTCTTATAGTCGTGAGCACAGCGACTGAGCGTGAGATTCTGGGTTCGATGCCCTGGTGTAGCAATGTGTTCTTAGGTCTTTTCTATTCTCAGTAACACTTCGGAACACGCCCCCTTATTTAAGGAACGTAAAAAACAAACCGTCAAACTAAGTAACCGGTAAGTACACATGCTTCGCTTCGGGAATATGGTGATGGTGTTCTGCTATTTGAAAATTTTAAATAGTTTTCTGCGAGGGAAAAATTCACCAAAACCCTTATATCAAGTCAATTACATCTCTTTGCTAGTGATGTAATTGACTTAATTGACTTGGGTTACGCGATAAGGCTTGAAATGGCATCGAGAAGATTAGTAGACAGAACACGTACGTTATCTAATAACAAACACTAGGAACAGATAGTCTGGTTGTAGGCTCGCGTTGTAGTACATAAATCGTGTTACAAATAGCTCGGTGCCGTACCCCTGGCTTAATGGTCTGTCGAATCAGTTCTGTGGTCCTCGCTTCTTGCGTGACGGATGATTGTGCTGTAGGTTACAGCACAACCGTCTTGTATGCGTTCTACGGTTGGTTGACTGTGCTGTCTTGCTTGCTAGGTGTGTGAGTTCGTCTTGTTTATGGTGTTGCAAATTTATACCTGTGTGTTAATGGGCCAATGTGTAAGTGGGACTGTTTGAAAACTATGTGAATATTTGGAATTCTGTTACGAATGTACACTTTTCGCAAGTTTGCACTGGTTATATCTGTTTGTTAAATTTGTGATAAATTATAACAAATATTTAGGATATTTTACACAGCATCATCTAGTCGAAAATTTTGCAGAGCTTGTATGACTATGGACGCAGAGAGACGTAGGTCCAAACCCGTTCACATTCGATTTTTTCCTTCGCTAAAATATTAGCGAAGGAAAAAATTGAATGTGTACGTTATTACGTATAAACGTATTTTTTTCTAAATGTAAATATAATACATTAGACACTCAGATAAACACAAACACTTATGTTCATCACATAAATATTGGTGTCCTGTGGGAACCCACGACCTCGTGACCAGCAGTCCGATGCTCGAACCATGGACGTCGTTTATGATTGCATTGTATAAACTCTCCTATAAACACCGTTGTCCGTACCTTTAATCGCTTCTGTATATATTATTATTGTCTGCCCGGACGAACGCAGCGTTTCCGTCGCCTGCAATTTCATTAAGGCTTCAAATAAACCTGTCTGTGTACAAAATTATACGGTGATACAATATATTGTTGGGTTACTATTGAAAGACATTGTGTTGATGCTGTTTGCAGTTTGCGTGGCCTCTGTGACGACACAGAGAAGCTGTGTCAATATTTTGTGTGCGTATCTAGTTTACTGCAAGGAAACATTGCTTGCACTGAAATTCATACGTAGGTACGTGCGTATATGGCTCAAATTTACTATGCCTGCGTCTGCACTAGATTACGTCTGCAGGGGCTTAGTTGCCACAAGTAATCAATTTAAATTTTTATGAAAGATTGTCGTAGCTTTTATTTATTTTTTTATAGATTATTTTTTATGGCAAAGGTAGGAAAAGGTGGCCCAGGGCGGAAAATGTAACCCGATACCGAACCGCGATACCTACTCGTCATTCATTTGAGAAAATTTTACAGTTTGGATAGCTTGACCTGCCGGCGTCTAAATAATATTTCTGTCAGTGACTGAAACAGTTCTTATTAGTTTAACTACCTGCAATACTGATATCATTAATGTTGTATAATCTTTAAAACAATGTTGATACAACTCATAGCGTTTCTTTAATAAAAAATAAACATTAAAAAAGGCCATTTACCGCCAAAATAACCCAGAACTGATTCTGGCAGTCTTCATTAACTTTAATTATAAATTTAATTATAAGCTGGCTTCACAATAGTTTAGCCAGCATATGTTGTTGCTTTCACGGAAGTTATATACCATGTATTTCCGTTTAGGTCTGTGCGAAGACCGAAGTAAGTAACAAAGAGGTACTAAGAAATCGCTATCATTCAATTTTAGACTCTAAAGTCAACAATTTAAGGATAAATATGAATAAAATATTTTGATTAGATACTGCATTATAGTATGATAGTGGGCTCAGTAGCCGTAGAATATTGCATTGATAAATCATGACTTCGTTCTAGTGCTTAGATTGTCTAGGATTACTCAAGAGGACATTTTGATTATAGAGTTTCAGGTCATCAAAATTTCGTTTTAGGACGGTTGAACTAGAACTTTTTCATGTTGTATGTATTCAAAAAAAGAAAAGGAGGGCTCGTGGATAAACTATAACTACGCTGATCAACCGATCTGGAAGGTTAAGCTACGCTAGTCGCGGTCTGTCTGTGGATGGGTGACCATTCTTAAGACATCGAGACCTCTCCGTGCGGAGAGCACTTAAAGCCATCGTGCCAGGTTGTCGTGCGAACATCTATGACTAATTGGTAGTCAGAAGCCCAAAAAGCCTGACAACCAGTCTATCTTCAAGATACCGGTATTGCCCAGAAATTTTGTTGTGGAGGTCTGATGGCAGTCGCTTCGTGTAAAGTACTGATATTCAGCCGCATATACCTATGCAATATGACCTTCAAACCTTCAAGAAAAAAGCGTACTCCCTTTTAAAGGCCGGCAACGCGCTTGTGACTCCTCTGGTGTTGCGGGTGTCCATGGGTGGCGTAATCGCTTACCATCAGGCGATCCGTCTGCTCGATTGCCCACTATCCCTATCTATTATGTATATATTTTAGTTTGCTTTTTATATGATAAGTATTCAAATATATATTATATTATATGCACCGTCAACCCCATTCTTTCTTTGTTTAGTTCTATCAGTTCATCCAAAGGTTGCCCTGGAAGAAATCGCTGATTGCGATAAGGCCGCCTATTGTATATTATTTTTGTATAAGATTGTTCTATATTTTGATACATTGGTGTACAATAAAGAATATATTATTATTATTATCCCATAAAAGAAAACTGGTTATACTAGAAATCAACCTCAACATAATTGGGAAAAGGCTCGGAAGATTATTCAACAAAAGAACGTATTAAAAGCAAAATAGATACTTTATTTTTAGAGAAGTTATTTTTACTTAGAAACTCGTGATGTTGAAGTAAAAGTTGTGAAAAATATATCAAACGTTAAATAGCATCTAAAGTGAGTTATCTATTTTTTTTTTCTACATATTTTACTTAGAGATGTATAAAACTCAATAGGTACGCTGTTGAGCCCGCAGGAGCTCGATTGAGACTATAAAACTTCTTTATCTCTGCAAAAAACGATCCTACTTTAACATGTAAAATAGTCGCCAAACAGTTTTAATGTGTATGGGAGAGTAGGCATACGGTACTTTCTTGAATTGCCTGCTCGATCTTGACCCTGTTTGTGTATTGTGTGAAGTAGTAGTTTTTTAAATTAATTATTATGATATTTAATGTATAATTTCACCAATTATCAATAATTATTATTAAAGTATAATTTATTATCGCTATTGTTGTATTGTTTTGATTTTGATTCGGTTTTATTCAGCTTAACGTAACTTTTGTATGTTTTGACTAATTTTTATTTATTGGAAAGCCGTGCATGCCTATAAGTGACTTATTTGCACAGAACTTCACTATATGTATCACCTATCTAAAAATATTTTGTAAGTAACTTATTGGCGTGCCATAAAATTATAAATAAATAAGTAAGAATAGCCGATGTTAACATAAAAAACCTAAAATAACCGTTCATTTAAAAAGGTTTTTTATTAAAAAAAAATACTATGTCAGCGCAATATTTCAGTTCCGAGTATAAATCTTGTCAACCTGTTAGTGCTCTGACGATTTTTACATATTCGCGAATATTGATGCATAGTTCGGTTATGCCATGTAAAAATAACTCTTTTTATTTTTATTCAGGCCATAGACCTAACATTCTCATAAATATATTTAATTCTAATAAAAAATACAACGAAGCCCTTCATTGTAATTTTTGATGTCTTGTGTATCAATTGCGTAAGCTATGATTTATATAGATGATATGAGGAGCAATTATTTTAATTTTTTATGACACTTAATTTAACGTATTCAATAATACTTATACTATAAAAAGAATGTGTCAGTTTCTGGTTTTTTCTCAGAAGTCGTCAGCTAGGAAATGCCGGCGCCAAGTTTAAAGATATTTAAAACATTGGCTTGTAAGTGTCTTTAAAACATCTATTTAAAGTGTTAATTCGTTTTATTTATACTTTAGTCTAATGACCTGATCATAATACTGAAAAGCTTTACTTATCTAATATAACATATATCATAATTATGTTATTACGTATTGTATATATATACGTATATATTCGTAATTGGTACCATACCTATATACATTTGTGACCGTTGGTTTTGAAGATATACCACATAATGCTTGAAGATGGTTTTCATTTCCTAAAATGTTATTTTAAGAAATGCCCACTCAATATAAAGTTACGTGGGAAAAATTAATATTACTGTTACTTGTTTAGTAATGTAGAACAAAAACACTTATTATACTAGCTGACCCGGAAAACGTTTTGCCATATGAATTATTTCTAGACACCCTTTTCGTCTAGGGGTATAAAAGATAGCCTACGACCTATTGTCAGACCTAATAAATATACACAAAAAATCATAAAAATGGTCAAGCAGTTTCGGAGGAGTTCTATAACAAACAATGTGACATGAGATTTTTATTATGTATTAGAAAGATATCGGGTCTCGTCTCCTGTGATCACTTTCTCAGTTTGGACAGCACTAAGACAAGAACTTACTTAAAAACTGCCTCATTGACCTAGTGGTCGTAAGCGGGACTGCTACAATTGTGATTCTGGGTCCGATTTCTAGGGTGGGCAAAGTGTTATTCGATTGTTTTTATGAAATTCTTAGTAGCAGCTTGGAGTTTGGATTTATGCTCGGTTGCTGACAATAGCTGTGGATGTTTTTCGTACACCTCTGCCTAACCCTTCGGGGAAAACAGGTGTGACGGTAGGTATGTTACTTGGAAACCGTATCATTCGATTGAACTTCGGTCCTTCGATCAAAGTGACGACACGAATAAATCTTGAGGCGGTAGGAAGTGTAATTATCATATATTCACTATGATCTACGATGCAAATAAGGGTGACGTGATGTGTCGGCTTTAGCTCCCAAGTGGGAGAACGTTGCATAATTGATTTGGAGATAACGATTGTTGGTCCGCTGTAATTATTATCTTTGGCCTACATATTGGACGTATTATATTTTGTTCTCTTGACAATGTAACCTTTTGTATCAATAAATTATTATTATTAGTATTATTTCATGTTTTTTAACCTTTTAACCGCCACGTTAATAACGAAAATCCGTGTTCTCTACGCCAAGTGACAAATTTTAGTATTTATACCTAATAGTTAAAAAAAACAACAAATTTTTGTATAGATATTTGTTTTGAACTAAAAAAAAAGTGTTATTTTTGACGTGCCCTGCCGTCGTTGGCGTCGTGAGCAAGTTTTCATTTGACGTCTATACACGTCCGTGGCAGTCAAAAGGTTAACAGAGTTGAAACAGAGTATAACACATACCATCACATGCGTCTCTAGCTCATGTAGCGCCCGTGTGCAATGCAATTATTTCCCTAGCACCCTCTAATAAGCGCGCGGTCAAAATGAAATGGGTACAAATAAATGCACACCACAAACTGTCAAAATTACCCCAATGGATAATAAACTCTATTGATTGGAGATTAAATTGAAAATCGACTGAAGAAATTTGTCAGTTTGGATGCCATGGTGTGCTTGTTGACAGTGTTTAGAATAACCGCGGCCGGCCGACGCTGATGCCTGCATACTATCACGCTTATATTCCTCAAAGGGTAAGGCAGAAGTGTACTTATGTACACCTACAATTCGCCGGTATAATATTTATAATTGGTATCATGTTCTTTCTCGACTGTGGTCATGCCATTGTATGGTAAGTATATAAATTATCGAAATTACCTCGCCATAAACTGTTTTTGTGTAGCTCATCCTACCCACATGTACATCCACAGTTCACTGCTATATTTAGGTCCCAAGTAATAGCCTATTGTCATTACCTAAAAAATCAAAACTCAAAAATTCAAAATTCACTTGATTGAATCTATTCCATTCTGAGCTGCTAGTGAAAACTTTCATAGAATTTCGTCCTGAAACTCGAACGCAGGTGTCATTCTTGCAAACGCTAGACCATTGAGGCTGTGAAAAATTCATCATCAACCCATATACGGACTGTATATGGGTTGGTGATGAATTTTTCATCATCAACTCAGAAACTACAAGATCTTCCCTATGAGTTTTACAACAAATTAATGGGATCACCAAGTCGTTTGCCTAATGGCGCTGTAAATTTATATAAGAAATCGTCTATAGGAAGCTTATCGCCATTATCCGGGCACAATCCCCAACTTGAGGCAATTAATTTCTTGCAGAAAAACCCAATAACTCATCGCCCAACCTCGAAATCAAACCCTATGACACTTATTAGGAAGTTATCAATATAATGGCAAAACTACATACTGAATTTAAATATTGTATCTAAGAATAGGTGGTAGAATAATTTCACTCCAGTAATTTTTCACGTAAGCAGTGATAGCCTAGTGGTATGACCATTGGACTGCCACGACGAAGGTCTCGAGTTCGAATCAAAGGCACGCACCTCTGACTTTTCAAAATCACGTGTATTACGCACATGATTTCGAAAATTTATTGTCAGTCAATTAATTATCACTCGCCTAAACGGCCTTAGAGATTTTCTCGACGGCGTGTGAAGTCTGCCAACCTGCACTAGACCAGCGTGGTGGACTATAGCCTACAGCCTCTTATTCTGTGAAAGGACACCCGTGCCCAGCAGTGGAACAGTATATGGGTTGATGATTGAATAACCATACTGGTAATCTGTGTATGTACTTGTTACTGTTTGTACCTATAATTCTAGCTCACCTCCCACGAGATTACAAACACACATCAAAAAAAGTTTGCGATCATAAGTTATAAATGATTAAAAATAGTCAACCGACCCGGGCACTTTAATTGCCCGCACATTTTGGCGCGCTTAGTGTGACCTCATAGTCTATCACAAATCGCAAACATTCCTACAATAAGATATAAAATAAATAACACTCCTACTCCCACAAACACTCCTACGACAGTTTGTTGTAGGTAAACACTACGCAATCAGTGATATTGACAATTGGTGTCATAGACTTTTACGCTATATTCGCTTTGACAAATGGTGTCGCGTTTCAAATATTTGAAATTCCTTCGGCAATGTCGCATTTAAAAAACAAAAATATTATATCAAAAATATTGATGAAGGCACAATTCTGAAGTCATAAAGGTTTCAAAAAAAATATTTGACTCCTATTTGAATCACATGGATATTCCCTATTGTTTATAACTTAAACTTAATCTGAAGCTAAAACTAAGTAAAGGAGCACCAGTTGATTTATTTTCTCTAGTGTCTTTGGTACACGTGTATCACGAACAATCTTACTTAATGAACAATATAGCTGGGCTGCCACTGAAACAAAATTAATGGTTTTCTTTAGACTAGTACTGCAAATACTGTACTATTTCGGTAGAATCTAATAGCTGCTGTATTGTTCAAAGAGAAGTAGGGCATAGTGATAGTAATTCCACTCAAATTGGAGCCTCCCGACTGGGGATGTACTTCCGCCATGTAGAAAATCAAAGTGAAATAACACTGCTTTGAGCTGTTGTGTTGTGTGTGTTGTGTTGTGTTCCTTACGGTGAGCAAGGTTGCCAGTGCTCCATGAGGAAACGTTATGTTGACAGTGGGGGGACTTTGACCCTTAATACTGCCAATCAACTATTCCTCTTTCTTTTTACAGGGTCGGCAACGCGCAAGTGATACCCCTGGTGTTATAAGCGTCTATAGGCTACGGTAACCGCTTACCATCAGGTGGGCGGCGTATGCTTATTTGCTACCTTAGTGGTATAATATTATATATGTATACGTGTCAAGAAACTCAACGTCAAGCGGGTACGGGGCGATAGGCTAACTTATACCAGTTCAGGAAAAAATAAAAAGTAAATTCCATGCTACTTGGTTAAGTCATAATAGGAATACTTTTTAAAATGTTGATATTCAATACCCTAGATCACATAATATTGAAGTACTATGATCACAGTTTTCCCAATTTTGTGATTCAGTCATACATACCGTACTAATCATGTCAAATGATGTAATTTTATTGTTCTTTTTGTTAGTAAGTATTAGTGACAGTCTCATTGTTTCTTTCTTCTTTTTTTTACTTAGGATTTACGTATCTCTGGGTTAGCTCTGAAACTACGTAACGAAACGTCGAAGGAATTTGAAATAAAGCTTGGATTCAGTTCTCAACAACATATTGGTATTTAGTTTGTAAAGTTAAATTGAGGCAGATTATAATTAAGCCGTAGAACTTGGGTTTCGTATTAAAGCTAGATACAGGATAATCACTACATTTGAAGAGCGTTGACCAGTAGATCCCTTTTCTATTTTCACGTGAATATGTAGCTTTATTTCTAATTAAACCTAAATAGCTGCTTTAGAAGTAATTTGTTGAGATTGAAGTTGGTTTAAACCTCAATATGAAATAGAAACTGATCATAATTAAAACCTAGGTACTTAATTTTGTACCCAAATCAGATGGGGATATCTTCTATTCATACTTCGAGCCTTTTCCCAATGTTGGGTCAGCTTTAATCTTATCGAGTTGCGGCTGAATATCGGTATTATACACGGAGCGACTGCCATCAGACCTCCACAAACCAATTTCTTAAAATTATCGATATCCTGTGGATAGACTGGGTGGGATTTTTGGGTTTCTTACTAGCACTAACGTTCGTATAACAACTGAGACCGACTTTACGTGCTTTTCTACTGGACAATTGAATGTTATATTTTACTGTCTAGTAATCACAAATGCAGCTGCTGAGCGGTTCCTGTCCTGTGTTCGGTTCCCAAATCGAGCAAAGCGTTTTGGAATACAAATATTTTTTACAGATTTTATTGCGATATTAAATAAATTATGTTCTATAAAACCTGAGAAACGGCCATGTTTAAATGATTGATAGAACTCGATTAAGACATGTAGGTATTATTTGTATATATTGTGAATGCTGCGTGTACCTGTAATGAGCAGACATATTAGCCCCCTTATTATTACTATTTTTTTATAATTTACTCAATATGTATTGCTGTTGGTATACCAAAAAATAAATAAATAAGACTCTCGATACAAGTACTTAGTGCAAAATTTGTGTGTTGTTTAGATAAGTTCTGTAGATATTGTTTTATCAATACGCGTCTTTTCAGAAAGTGTTGACGCTTTCACTGTAATGTACTCGAAAACTATAACTATTTCCAGTCTAGACGAAGGGAACGTCAACTAACTTTCTAGTGTTTATACATTTCCAAGTAATAGTTTCCAAGTCTAGAATTGGACTACGCTGAGATAGAATCTTGAACTAAATAAAATATTTAAAACTAGAGGGTGGTTGAAAGCGACTGCTAGGCTTAAGGTCCAGGGATCGATTACCAGCAAAATAGGTACAGACTAGCGCAGTTTTTTCTTGCAGATGGGTTGATCAACGTTGTTACTGCCACGAGCTTAACTTCTATCACTGCGGACTCTAAACGGAAATTCACTAAAAGTAATATATATCGAAAGATCGCATAGAGTGAGGGTTTTAGGTTAGTAGGGTTAGTATCAATCATCTTAAGTGTTTAAGTTTTTCTTTTCAAATTTCGTTTTGCTCGTCTGACACTTTCGCTCCTTCTTTTTTACCGTGTCTTTTAATTCGTGAACAATAGTATGGGTTACATGTTTATCAATGTATTTTATTATATCTTTTGTAAAAATGTAACATGTAACTGTTTTTTGTCCCAAATAAATAAAATAAAAATAAATTTTTTGTGCGTCCTCAGAGATGACGGCAGCACGTGGAGGTCGCGTGCCGCCGTGTGCACTGCACAGTGATGGGATAGGGAAGCGGACTTCCCTGAGACGGGCCATAATAGACGTGACACAGGTAGGGTTCCGGAAGAATACGTTTGTTCCCGGAGCCCTCCAATATTATGCTGAAGATGGCACTAGGGTTTTAGTGCGGTAAAATTCTCACATACCTCGGCCTGCCCCCAGCAGGCTGACAACGTTCCCGTCATGGTCGTGGTGAATTTCGCGGATCCCATGGCCATGACTATAGGCAAAGAAGGCAAGTACGGTTTTGAAATCGGTACGAGTCCGACATAGGTACCCTGTCACCTCCCCGGGTGGCGGAGAATCCACGATGATTTTATGTTTAAAAAGGTATCGGAAGAACTTATACTTAGGACGGCATCATGAAAATCTACCTTAAATTGAATGCTTTTGCTGTTGATGACAAAAAGCCAAAGTATTTTCTGTAATTAACCGATAAACAGTGACCTTTGCCATCTTAAAATTTTCGAGATATTTTCCTCCTTTAAGAGGCTTAAAATTCAGACCTTTTAAGCTTTCCGTGATGCCGAGAAGCTTACTTCTGGGTGAGATAGATTAATTTATTTTTCTTTCGGCAATAAATTATATGCATATTCTTAGCGTCTGCAGTGTTGTTGGGGAACATTGTTGTTACTTCTATTACATTTTATGCTATTTTAGCGAAGGAAAAATTTGACTGCGATTTGAGCCTGCGTCTTCTCGTAGGGTATACCAAACCACTAAGCCATCGCGAGTGCCACCTGCAAGGTCGAAATTTGCCTTCACATTCTTAATTTACGTCTTTATGGTGACGTTTGTGACACCTATTGAAAAGCAAGTTTTTGCTTCTCAACCGTCATGATTTATTTTACAGTTAGTTCGCTGTCGAACGATGCCACCTTACCTATTAACAATATTTTTGTATTTTTGACGTCACCAAGTATTAGTTGCCAGACTTGACACAATATTAAGTAATCAGAGTTACGACGCGTGATATGACAGCATTTTAAGGCACGGAGCAGATTGATAAATAAGAATCTATCAATAATTATGGATGAAGAAACCTTTTGTGTTATTACTAGAGCTAAGTACTTATAAGCAAATCCTCAGAATAAGTAGAGAAAAGGAAATTGGAGATGTTGATAAATATCTGGAATTATAACGGTCGACTGGACAAAAGGGTGGATGAAAACACTACAATTTTCATTACACTCTGCAATTTATCATGAGCCTTATATTGATCAGAAATAACCTCCTAATTTCGGAATGATTAATCGTTTAAGAATCGATTTACATTTATCATTGTGTTACAACGATACGACAAGATTCTATGAAAAGGTTTTTGTTACGGTAAAATAAGGAATCTGTATCGTTTATCGAATTCAGTTGTTAGTTATCACAAAGGAAATACTAATACTATATACTCCTATTTATAACTATATATTATTGAAACGGTTTTTTATTTAATAAACAAATGTCAAATAAACAACGACACGGCCAAGGTCAACTTTATGAGTCCATGTTATTATTAATTATAAAACATAAACATTACATACCATCATGCTTGTGTTCCCCGAAGGGTTAGACAGAGGTGTCGCCGGTATCTTTAGGTCCCATGTAATGCCATTACCGAGCGCAAATACAACTTTGCTCGACCTGGGAATTAAACCGAATATTCTAGCGTAGCAGTCGCGCTTGTGACCACTAGGCTAATGAGACAGTTACTCATATTGTAAATGATGTTATTATTCAAGAAACCAACGGTTTTAATATTAATTATCAAATGTCAAATAAAAAACAACACGCCTAATGTGAACTTTATGAGTCCACGTTATTTTTAATTGCATTTGGCATTAAAGTATACAAAATATTTTCAAGATATTAATTTTACGAATCCAGTTTGATTATTTTATGTTATTGACATACTTAATTATAATAGTAATATATTTTAATAATTACATTGCAAACAAAACGGATTTGTGATTTTTATTAATGTTCATTATCACCAGGTTCACCTTCGTGGTGATGCTAGCCATATGATTTTTGTATAATATAGGAAGATACTTGAGGACTGATTGCTTACGAGTTCGTCTGAAGAGGACACAAATATCTTCCAAGTCTCCAATAGTAGTGAAGTTAATCCTCAAGTGTTGTAACCTCTCGGTACTTCCGACCATCTTTCCTTGGTACAAATTTGACATCAATTTTTTCTTTAGGGCAATATATCACAACTCTGGGATCGATTCCGACCTCTTGCGGCATTCCTGCTGCTAGCTCAATTTTGTAACTCTTGAATATTGTCACCAATCCGGGTAACATTTGCATTTTTGCAAATCTTTGACCTGTGAATCAAATTATTCACATTAAACATTTGATATCTAACTTATGTAGTCAGTGTTAGTAGTTGATTGCATACCTAATAATATACGAGTCGGCAAATGCAATCGGTTTGTTATTGAATGACTTTTTAAAGGTGATTAGAAAAATATATATTACTTATTAGTTGTTTTGTACCACGAGTTAGGTATAGATGCCAGCAGGTCAAGCTATCAAAAACTGTCAAATTTTCCCAATTGAATGTGAGCCTGTTTTATATTAAAGTTGAAAATCAATCTAAGAAATTTTACAGATTGTGGTAGCTTGAAGTGCTTGCTCTGCCTAATAGAGTAAACCAGGATTTAAATTATGAAAAACTACATTAGGTACCTATACAAATCAAGTAACAGCAGATGGGTTAAATAAAAATAAGTAGGTATCACTTACCGATACAAATTCTGTAACCTTCCCCAAAAGGCATGTAAGTGAAAGGTTTGATATTTCTTTTCTGTTTGGGCAAGAATCGTTCTGGTTGAAACTTATCTGGTTCTGGGAAGTAGATGGGATTACGCTGAATATGATACACTGGAATATGAATCCGGATACCCTGTTCTACGCGTAGACCTGTCGGAGACGTGTAGTCTTCCATCACCTCTCGAGTCAGGTTTGTTAATACTGGATAAAAACGTAATGCTTCGTCGATACATGCTTCGAGGTAAGGTAGTTCTGAGACACAGTCATAGTTCAGCACGTTGTTGTGCTTGTCCAAGTATTTGTCAACTTCTCCAAGAACTTTTTCTTGTACTTCTTCATGTTTTCCAATCTCGAAAAGTGTCATAGCAAGTGTAATTGCTGATGTTTCATATCCTGCTCCAAAAAATGATATACACTGGCCAGCTAGTATATTGTCATCTATTTTTAGGGAAATTTTCTTAACTTCACCATTTTTTAGACTTTTTATGCTATCACCCGTTAATGTTTCGTTCTTGCTTATACCTAACATTAAATCAACCAGATCGTTCCTTGCACTTGGAGTATAATTTCTCTGCTTAAAGACACCCGTTAATAGATCAACATAAAAATGTTTGATTGAGGATGGGTATATTTGAAATCCTAATCCATAAAATATAGAAGGCCAAATTGCTCGAACAACATTTTTTAAGCCACTGTAAGTTGATCTTGAAAATATTTTCTCACCAATAATTTTATACGGATTGTTTTCAAATTCCTTTTGCATAACATTGGTTTCGACACCAAATACACAGGATCCAATACACTCCATAGTAAAGCGAGCCATTAAAGAGTTTACTTCAATTACATTGGAAGAACGAGTTTCATCTTCTAACAACTTTTCAAAGACGCGAGAATATTTCTCAATTAGAGGAAACATGTTCCTCATCTTATGTGTTGTAAACAGTGGCGTCATATTTTGATGGATGATCTTCCAACTGTCCCCATGGTCGTAAAAGACATTGTTTGTCATAGGTTCCCTACCTGCGTACTTAGATATTTCTCTGCCGTTGAAGTAGTAAAAGTCTTTTACCAGAATAAGCTTGATGAGTTCAGGATCTTGCACTATTAGAGCGGGTTCAGTACCATAATAGGCCCCAATATAAGGTTCATCAGGAAATTTATTACTAATTTTGCCAACAACATCTCCCACGAAGGTTTTCAGTAGTATATATTCACCATAATTACCAAAAATAGGCACAGGTTTCAAAAACGGCACTTTTTTCTTCTCCCAATAATCAAATCTTCTTTTTGACAACTGGTATAAAATTACAATAATAAAAAACAAGCCGCATAGTATCCACATGTTTTTAAATTACACTGAGGCTGACTGTCTGGTGTGAGATTCGGATTCTAAATGTGACCTCGCATGGTTGGTGTTCTATTTTAAATGCAAACTACTTTAACTTAAATTATTATTGTCCGAGTATAGTAAACATTATTCTTGTAGATAATATCTTATAAATAGAATTACATTGTTTAACACTAGATTACGGTGGTTATAATAAAATCTACCTACGACATTGTTTGATTTAGGTTTAATAATGATAACAATGTAGAAAAAAGTGTACTATAATATAATACATACGTTTAATGTGTAAATAATGGTAATTTGACTCCTATTTAGCTAATGCATTTCGAATAGTTATTGGATAAAATGCTAGTAGGTAGGTATACCTATTTAGAGAATCCAGAACACTGAGAATATAATATATTATACTTTTCTATAATATGTAGGTATATATATATATATATATTTAATTATGTATTACACACTCATACAGTAGTCATAGTCTTAGCATTAAGGAAACGATGGGTCCAGGTGAAAAACAGCGTCAAGTACATTGGTGTACTTGGCAAAAGCTGAACCTGGATGCCTATTTGGTCGGGCCGGAAAACAATATGGACCCACTACCCACTTGTATTGTACTACTGCTGTAACTATAATTGTTTGTTTTCCTTTGCTTTGGCCAAATAAACATATTTCTTTCTTTTCTTTCTATTATACTTTTTACTTAGGTCTAAATACAAAATATTAATGTCACATTAAAAGTCACGTGATTCCAAAACTAATATAAAATAAAAACCTACGTACCTAAATGTGTTTGATGTTTGATTTTTAGTATTAATTAGGTATCAAAATTCTAGATTGTGGAAATGAAAACAAAAAAGCTGGTTATCAAAACCGGTACCCAGCTAGTGTTTTTGTGCCTGTATTTTTACATAACCACCTGGTGGCTCACACTTCGCTCGTCCTTCACACATCGCTTAGTTTTACAAAGTGATCTTCATCACAGTACATAAGTATTACTACTTTTTTCTGCAGTTGCAGAACTGTGGAACTATTATTATTAGGTACACGCCTGTCCAACCTTTCGGGGAATACAGGCGTGATGGTATGATAAATTAATTTCGGCAAAAAATTGTATAATTAGATAATTTCATTAATCTGAAAGCTTGAATGGTTTCAGTCATGGTTTCACCATGAATAAAATTAAGAATTTTATTAAAGTCTATAATGAAATTCCGTATTCATATCGAATATTGAGAGAGGTCGAGGTCGTATCATATTGAAGAACGTCTTAAAAATGTCAAAAAGGTTATTATTTAGGTATTGGATATTCCAATGATGAAAGTTATATAAAGGACCTAGACATAATTTAAAGAAATACTTTTATAAGGTTGCCAGTGCTCCGTGAGGAAACATTGTGTTGGCAGTGAGAGAACTTTGACCCTTATAGCCAACTCAAATATTCCTTTTTCTTTTTACAGGGTCGGCAACGCGCAAGTGATACCCCTGGTGTTACAAATGTCTATAAGCTACGGTAACCGCTTACCATCAGGTCGGCCCTATGCTTGTTTGCCACCTTATTGGTATAAAAAAAGTCTGCAGTGCATAACGTCTTAAGTCAATATGCGTTTTAAGTGAAATATTCTATTCAGTGTTCTATTGAGAAAGGATATCTTTAAAATGATTAGGGGTTAAAACCCATTGAGAAAGGATATCTTTAAAATGATTAGGGGTTAAAACCCATTGAGAAAGGATATCTTTAAAATGATTAGGGGTTAAAACCCATAATAACGGCAATAGGCTCGACCCCTATTGCATGGGACCTTAACATACCAGCGAACTGTGGGTGGGTGTACATTACTGTACACCTCTGCCTAACCCTTTTGGGAAACAAACGTGATGGTTTAAATATGTAATAAGCAAATGTTGGTCTATGACTACAACATAATAATCAAATTATTATTATTCTCGTATTTATTTATTTTCTTATTTACATAAGGTATATTTTTAAATATCTTTACAAAGAACACATAAAAACATTTAACAATGTATAAAAATAGTCAGACTACCTATATCGGGAACTGGGTCCAAGCTACCGGTGGTTAAGAGCCCTGAGAGAGGAACCTCCTTACAATGCGTGCCGTGTCGAGGAGTAACGCTTTCTGTATCAAGCCCTTGATCCAGCCGTCTAACGAGAGCCTCTTCAGATGTCCATCGAGGCTCTTGGCTAGTTATGTTAATATATAAAAACATCTCCATACATACTTATGTTAATTTGTTTTTTTAGAAAAATGTATTTTTTGTTTAGTGATTTTAAAACGTTAACTACAGTAACGTTAATGAGAACTAAAACCCGTATCGGATTTGTAATACGCTTTATGAATAAGCCTCCTTAATATGTAGGTTGGTATACTTGGTTCCTGGCTGTGGAATAACTATGTTGATAAATGATTTGCTCGCTGACCGCAACGAGCCTTCCATAGGTTGAATGCGGCGAGCTTTCATGGTATTCGAGTATTTGGCGAGTATGGCACATTGCCGCCGCACCTTGGAGACTATCTGTTCCTGTTATATTGTAATATGTTTTATTATCTGTATATAGGTACATCATCATCATCATCAACCCATATACTGTCCCACTGCTAGGCACGGGTCTCCTCTCAGATTGAGAGGGATTAGGCTGTAGTCCACCACGCTGGCCTAGTGCGGGTTGGCGGACTTCACAAACCGTCGAGAAAAATCTCTAAGGTATGCAGGTTTACTCACGATTTCCTTCACCGTTTAAGCGAGGGATAATTAATTATTAATACGCACATGATTTCGAAAAGTCAGAGGTGTGTTCCTTGGGTTCGAACTCGAGACCTTCGACTTGGCAGTCCAATAATCATACCAATAGGCTATCACTGCTTAGTTTATCTGTGTATATGTATATAGGTACATTTATTGGGCCAATCTGAAAATCAGCGCAGCAGTAACTCGTTAGTTGTAGCATCAGCTGAGATTGGTACTGTATTTGGCCTCATACTCATTTTTATGCCTTTTGTTTTATCGTGTTGAGGTACAAAATAAAAGGTTTTTCTTTCTTATACGAACACCTGTGACATCGTTACTACTAATCAAAAGTCCGAATAGCTTAAATTTAAGATATCGTGATTGCTCACAATCTAGGTTGCATAGCTAATAAAATAAATATCTTCATCCTAGCCCACCGCTAGGATGAAGATAGTATTTAGAAGTGGGAAATATAAAAAAATAAAGCAAGTTTACGTACGTACGTATTCGACTTTAAACTGGCTTTATATTTTGTTAAAGAGCTAATGTCGATTTTAATTCCCATGGAAAGAGAGTTTCAGAAAAGTCAAACTCCAGACCACTTTGAACAAATGATAAGAATTTAAAACCAATCTCATCGTACGTGACGGGATAACATCCCACATAAATATTTAGTTGATAAAACAAAGGAAGTACGGTCAGCAACGAAAGTCGGTAAACACAGCAATATTTTGAAAGCCTGACAGCTCCAAAACTTGTCAAGGGTTTTTTTTATTATGAAAGTAAGATAAATATTTAATGGTCACCTATGCAATGCTTTCGCACAACCTTCACAGGTCATTAACTTCATGTTAAAAATCGTATTGAACATTGCAATATGTTCGGCGACTTTCGTTGCTGACTGTACATACTTACCTGCTTCGTAACTTTCTATTGATTTAACGTCCCAAGTGGGCTTTCGACGGCCGGCTTTTGATTGACATTGGTTTAACTTTCCGCACATTTATCATCTTTTTACCTTTCCCTATAGGCAAATTGAAGTTTTGAAGTTTCGGGGTTCCGAAACTTCCTCAAATATCAACTTAGTTTGACGAGCTATCAATGTCGGTCTACAGTTTGAAGGTTGGGAGGCTATTGGCAACTTCTACCTATCACAAATTATAATAAAACTAGCTAAGGCAGGTAGATATTTAAGTGGTGGTAAGAAAATATTTATTAAACATATTTTTTATTGTTCAAACTACTTGCAACAGGCAAATTGCGTAAGCGCCTTGTTTGAGGGAAATAACGCGGAGTAATTATTAGTAGTGGCAGGTAATTAAAGTGCCGAAGTAAACCAAAGTTACTTTTGTATTACCATCGACTCAGTACCTTGATTCTCACTTCCGAGAAGGAATACTGATGTTAGAGAAACACTGGACCAAGTGTGTTAAAGTTAAGCGAGATTATGTAAAAAATAAAATCATATTTTAACTGAAAATCGCAGTCGTTCATTGTCAGGCCGAGAATTTTTCACCTTGCCCTCGTATTTATTAATAGGCTATTAATTACTGTAACTTTACAATTTCTGACAGAAGAGGTTTAAAGTGTTATGGGGTTAATGCCCAGGTCGAGCAAAGTGCTACTGGATATTTCTATGAAATTCTCTAGAAGAGCTCGGAGATTGGATTTGTGACCTGTTGTGTTACCCCCTGATTCATGGAATTTTAAAATAGGTACGGTAATTGTACAATAGTATACCTCTCTGATCTTTCGAAGAACCCAGGCATGTTACGTTATGTTGTTTTATTAATAATTATAATTGACGAAAAATAATGAATCGCCTGGAGGAGATTGGCTGCATTCTACCTCGCACCCTATTATGTACGGTTTAATACCCTGTATCTAGTTTCAAAGGTCCACACGGTAAACTTTGTCTAAGCTTTGATGCTTTTCAATTGCGTGCAACTACGTCCTCCAATAAAATAGCGTTGCTTACGAAGTAGGTATCTGCAGAGAAACTATCTTGCTATTTACGAAACCGCTCAGTAGACTGTACATAACATGACGTGTATTCATCAACTTTTATTTTTTTTAATGGCTACTAGCTGTAGCCCGCGGTTTCACCTGCACCCCAAAGGGCTTTTTGAGACAAAACGTAATAAGCCTACAACCTTCTCCATGCTCTAATTTATCTCTGTACCAAATTTCATCAAAATCAGTTTAACAGTTTAGGCGTGAAAGCGTAACAGACAGAAAGAGTTACTTTTGTATTTAAGGATGAGCTATACGAAAACAGGCGACATGGCGAGGTAAATAAGCTAATTTATATACTTACCTACCATACAATAGCATGAACACATCAGTCGAGAAAGATCATGATACCAATTATCTCAGAATAAATAATATACGAGCGAATTGTGGGTGTAAGTACACATTTCTGCCTTACCTTATATATGTTCTGCTATGTTAAATAATATATCCCATCATGACCTATGCGAGTGTCGTATTCGCTCACATAGAAAGTCCCGCTATCCATAGGATGCAGACCCTCCAAAACCGATTCATGCGCAAAGCCACGGGCGCCCCTTGGTACGTGCGCAATAGGGACCTTCACTTAGACCTAAAACTGCCTACTATCAAGCAGTTTATGAAACGCGCCTCTAAGCGCTATTTCGATTTGGCCCCCCTTCACCCTAATCCCCTTGTGGTCAGTAGCGTAGACTACAAACCCTCTCAGATAAGTAGAGTGCGCCGCCCAAGGCACGCACTCACTTACCCTGACGACCAAATCACCCTAGCGCAGGAGTCAAACAGAGTGACTAGCACTCTCAAAACACACGCACAAAAAAGCCGCCCGATATACCGTCCTCGCCGGCGAGGCCCGTCGCGAAGACCCCTTAACGGTAATCCTCCCCGTCCCTTGCTCGAGCCGGCCCGTGCCGAGTCAGTAGCTTTAAATTCGCCCCTAAATAATTTAAACCCAGATCCAGCCGTCCCTAGCTGCCCCCCCAGCAACGCCCTAAGCCGCTAAAAACTACGTCCGTCAAAAAAAAAAATATATATATATATATATATATCATAACGTCCATATTCCCATATTTCAAAGTATGGATCTGTGTCCGGTAAGTGGCAATAGGCTTTTCGCCTATTCGGGAGCCGGGAATTTAAGAAAATACTGAGGAGCTTTATGTACACATAATTACCCATGAAAAAATTATTAACAGTATACATACACGGTAAAGAATTTATATCATATAAGTATGACTTTTATATGTGTTGCTATACATTTAGATACGGTATACTGAGCGGTGTCCTTTAAATTAAAGACCAGCAATTTGTGTGCGAGAAGTACATGCTATGAAAACCACTTTAATTTACAAAGTGTCGAAGTACTCACTCGGCAATCATGAGGTCACAGAACTGAAAGTTAAAACAGAATTATACTTGCTAACGATTTCGTACTGTAGCTCCGTATTTTTCTTTTAAATAAGGATTACTTTGGATTTACGGGTAACAGATTATCCCGGGCGTCGACAAACAGTATTAGTCTTTATAGACGTTTTCTTGATTTGCTTTGTACTTTCTTTTTACATATTCAACTAAGAGTAGCGTTGATTAATATATTTTAGATGAACTTTTAAGCTCTTATTTTGTTGATTTGTTTTTATAAATTACAGAATAACATCATCATCCTTTGTTTCTGATTTAAAATATTTTTTTATTTATTTTAATATTGTCTCTTTGTATCTGCCCTCATATACTGAATGCATGATTTCAATCATATATTTTACACAGATTGTAATATTGCTTCAATATTTAAATTGTGATCTATCTCATTAGACTAGAAGTCGCAAGCGCGAGTACAACGCTTGAGGTCCCGGGTTCGATACCCAGGTTGACGAAGTGTTATTGGGTTTTTCTATGAGATTTTTCTTTTGAAATTTCCGTAGCAGCTCGGAGTTTGGATTTGAGCCCGGTCACTGGCAATAGACTCGCCCCCTATTATACGGGACATAAAGATACCAGCGAACTGTGGGAGTACATTAGTGTACACCTCTGTCTAACCCGTCCGTGAATATAGGCGTATTATAAAACTGTGTTTACTTGTTTTATTTAAACAAAAGACTATTCTATGTGATATATTGAGTCTGTATTTTTACAATTTTCCCCTAAAAGTGTAAAAATACAGACTCACATTCAATATATCACATAGAATAGTAAATCAAAGCAGCATAAATCACCCAAACGTTCCCTATTATGACAGATGATAACCGCATAAGACTGGGTTACCGCCTCAAAGGTAAACAAATACGCCAATATATCACACGTAAGCCGCGGCGATAGAATAAATATCAATATGTACGATATTTAGCTTATGAACACATATGAAATATTTCCCAAGCCCCAATAGAATAGCCCTATTTATTGAAACACAAAGTAAAAGCGACAGGAAGAAAAATAAATGCGTCTGGTTGGTCGAAAGTTAATCAAATTCTCGGAAAGGAAGATGCTTAGCCCGGTCGTACACTATAAGAAAAATTCTGACGACAAAGCTCAAACGGCAGCGAAATGTATAGAAGCTCGAATGTGGCATATTTCTGACAGTTGGCGGGGTCTAGTACAAAGTATGGCGCAGAATGTCTTTCTGCGAACGTCAGAAATCTTCGGATAGTGTGCTGTCGGGTTTATACGAATATTCGACTCCCAAGGGATATTATTAGGTACTTTGTTAGTTATTATTTATTAACTAGACATAAGAAAGTATTTTATTATTTCTGTAAACGTTTTTGTTGACTTGTTTTTGTATATGTGGAAGTTATAAAGCTTAGACGTTCAATCTAACTTTGTACATCTAAGTCTGTAGCGCGAACTATTCGGGAGTTGCTCAACTGCTGATTCAGAGACGCATGACGAAGCAGGATTAGTCCTCACGTGTTCCTTAATGTTAAATTCGAAAGAATACAAGCGATAGTCGTGAGATATTTGTCTCACCTTTATCACCTGCATTCGCGCGTTCAAGCGTGGTTCAAATTAATTTGAGTCTGAACCACGCTGAAAGAATCAAACATTTATTTACACACAAAAACGGCACAACGGATTTGGGTAACATTTGACATACAGATAGATTATAAACTGCGCTAGCACATAGGATACTTTCATTCAGGTATTTCTTTGGTCCACACTGATGAAGTAGCGGACAGAAGCTAATTATATATTATATAAACATTATCAACGACACGACTGCTTCGTCTTACAAAATAAAGCTCTCTAAAGTAAAGTTTGTTTAATGTTATAAAAAGATAAATCAGGAACTCAGTTTTATTTTCACTTGTGAAACGATTGATACTGTTACGAGCTGGGGTTCGGGATAAATTAAATGTTACCAATTTAACCGATAAACAATCAAAACTTTAATTATCCACACGAATACAAAACACAAATCACCAGTATGTCGCTATACTAGTTCACTTCACAATTCACTATCGCACTGTAGTCGCTTTGTAGTTCGCTTCGATCTTCACTTGTCCGTGTCCACAATTGAACTGCCTTGCCGGCCCCTTAGGACCGCTATTTATATGGCTCAGAAAGTTCCAGAATCGAATAATCCCGAAAATGCTACAAAAAATACGAGTAGGTACTCGCGCGCCTATTGTTTCGCGGGCGTTGACCTCGGCCTATTGTGTCGCGAGCCGCGTGTCCTTGAGGTATTGTTATAGGCACTTATAGATATAAGTACCTACCTATACCTACGCGAGTGTCGAGATTAAACTTCCACGCGTTTCTAGAACCTTCGTGAGCCATCTCAGTCGTTCTATTACGTATCCGGCGTAACACTGCCCCCTCCTAAGACATGTTCGTCCCGAGCATTATTAGATCCGTGATATCGTGCTAGGCGATCCACATGAACGATCTTCACAGTACCTCTTTGTCCCTTTTGTATTCGGTAGGTGACATCGTTGATCTTAGTCACGACTCGATAGGGACCGTCCCATTTTGGCTGTAACTTAGGTGACTTTCCTTTGCTGCGAACCGGGTTATGTAGCCACACTAGCGAACCTTCGTCGAAGCCTTTATTGTTCATCTTGCAGTCGTAGCGGGTATTCGTTTCCTCGGACGTCTGTTGCCCTGACTGTCCGACGTGTTCTGAACTTCTTTTTCGTACTTCACTAAAGTCTGTTCTTAAAGTTCGAACGGGTACCAGTACTACAGCCTATTTCCGGTCATCAGTGTTCTTGCCATTTCCGTTCATCCTCCAATTTTCAAAGCAAGGTCTGCTCGGGAACCTCTCACTAGATCTTCGTTTCGGGCAACTCATCCGGAGGTAACCTCTTTCTCCGCAGAGGTGACATCTCGGAGCGGCCGACATATTCCTTTCCTCATTAGGTCGATCCTCCTTCCGTTCACGACCTTTCCAGCAACCGGCCTTAACGTGGCCTTTCTTACCACAGGAGTAGCACCTAGGTCCTGTTACAATCTTCTTAACACGATAGGTTCCACAATCATGTCTTACTGCCTCCACCTCCAAGGCATGAGCCACGGCGTCCTTCAACGTTTGAGGGTGCGCTAGTCTCACCAAAGCCCTTACCTCCAGATCTTTTATTCCGTTGATGAACGCATCCACCAGGATAATGTCAATAAGTGCAGGCTTAGAGCGGTACGCTTTCCGGACCAATTTCTCAATTTCCAGAGACCACTGCTGTAAGGTCTCCGCATTTCCCTGTACACGGCTCTTCAACTGAGCACGAAACACTTGCTCCAGGTGTGCATCACCGTATCTTCTCGCTAAAACCTCAACCACCTGCTCATAGGTCACATCCTTCCCGAGAACCTCTAGAACAGTCAAGGCTTCATTGCGAAGACTTAAAATAACTGCAATCATGGCCTGTTCGTTTGTCCACCCATTTGCCTTCTTAACAGCTTCTAGTTGAATCTCATATGCAGACCAAGAAGACGTTCCGTCGAATGGTGGCAACTTGAATTCACAACGTGAAGGCATCGTGGAACCACCAACCATAGGACCCACAATTCCGTTTCCTGCCTTGAGATCACCTAAAGTTTTCTTTATAGCACATATTTTCACTTTGGTTTCGGAAATCCAACTGTCGTGTTGCTTAACTTGCTCTTTCACCTCCTTGAGCTCTATGCCAAATGTCGCGTGAACATCCTTTAAAAAGTGCATTTGGTCTTCTTTGTCACGCTTTAATTGCTCCTGCAATTGATGCGTCTGCTCCTCCTTGCCCTTTTGCAGTTCCTCTCGTAGTAGGCGGGCCTGCTCCTCTTGCTTACGGGCCTGCTCCTCCTGTTTACGGGCCTGCTCCTCCTTGTCCTTATGTAACTGCTCCCGCAGTAGGCGGGCCTGTTCCTGCATCAGCGCCATCAAGGCTGACAAGTCAACGGCAGGCGCTGGAAGGGCTCCAGATGGACCAGCGACTGGATCTAACGTCGGCTGCCGAGGGCCTGAAGGTTGTGACGGAGAATCTCCAAACCGTCTCTGGTCCATCTCTTGCTGCCGCTGACTCCTGGTACAAATACCGTCCGTATCTTCCTTCGGTAGAACTGGCATAATTTATCCCACTACTTCTGACACCAATTGTTACGAGCTGGGGTTCGGGATAAATTAAATGTTACCAATTTAACCGACAAACAATCAAAACTTTAATTATCCACACGAATACAAAACACAAATCACCAGTATGTCGCTATACTAGTTCACTTCACAATTCACTATCGCACTGTAGTCGCTTTGTAGTTCGCTTCGATCTTCACTTGTCCGTGTCCACAATTGAACTGCCTTGCCGGCCCCTTAGGACCGCTATTTATATGGCTCAGAAAGTTCCAGAATCGAATAATCCCGAAAATGCTACAAAAAATACGAGTAGGTACTCGCGCGCCTATTGTTTCGCGGGCGTTGACCTCGGCCTATTGTGTCGCGAGCCGCGTGTCCTTGAGGTATTGTTATAGGCACTTATAGATATAAGTACCTACCTATACCTACGCGAGTGTCGAGATTAAACTTCCACGCGTTTCTAGAACCTTCGTGAGCCATCTCAGTCGTTCTATTACGTATCCGGCGTAACAATACTGATACTTAAAAATCAAAGGTCATGCTTTTTTATTTGTATAACACAGAAATTATGACAAGCGTAGGTACTTATCGGTAGTTAAAATTAATAATAAAACTCTCGCGGTGGCTTGGTGGTCGTAGCGTCTGGTGTACCTGACCGGAAGACGCAGGTTCAAATCCCGCCCGAGGTCGAATTTTTCCTTTGCTTAATATCTTTAAAATCTTAGTATGGAAAATGCCAAAAATATACAAAAAATAAGATAATAAAACTATAATTAAATATTTTCATACATTATTATAAAATGTATCCCTCATATTCTGAAAGAAGACCAGTGCCCAGCATTGGTCTGTATATGGGTTGATAATTAATTATAGTGTCAAATTTGAAGGAATATGCAGGTTTTGTATGATTTTCGGTAAAAAATGTCCCCAATCACATTCCGTTAGACAAAAAAAAGAAGATATTCGATGTTGTGTAAGTACTCCCATCAGACTTTCGATTTAGTGTCTACCTGTTTATCCGAGATAAAAGTATACTGTACCCATATCTCACTTCAATTCAGATCAAGTCGTAAATTACAAAGTTGGTATCTTAGGCAAAAACGGTTTTCAGTTTCACGCCATTTTCTCCAGTCAATTGTTATAAAAACCGGGTCTTTTTCCTGAAATATTTTCGCATGACCGTATTTAAGTTACAATAGATCTCTTTCCTAGCATTAAGATAATTATTTATAATTCAGTTGAAGATTCTGGAAAATATACACCCCAATGCGCATGGTAATCGTATTACGATAAAATGGAAAAGTTTTCTGTATTTTTGGTAGCTCAATTTTTTTTTGTTTCGTCCATATTTAAGGTGCGAGTAAGGAGTTTTATTCAAAGTGAAACGGATGGCGAGGATTGAGTAACTGGGCGAAACGGGGTGTTACATCTGTCTTTTTCTAACAATGAGGTGACGGAAAGGGACATAAATATTTTCTCGCCCATGGTAGCGGATTAGTTCAGCGAGTTGCTGGTTTAATTTATAGCTTGGACGGGCGTTGTTAATAACATTGTTACAGAAGATTTGACGTCTGAACAGTCACTGGTGAAATAGAACGCTAACAATTTGTTCACTGTCGGCGTTCTACTGCCTTTCTCGTTAATAAATTTAAGCACTAGTGTACAATTGTGTTTGGTTTGGAAAGCGTTGAGGAACAATGAACAGCATGTTTGTATTTGGAATGATAAACAAATATAATAATTGTTGATGACTAATTTCTAATGTATATAGTATGGACTCGATTACTATTCGTCAATTCACTGTGCTACAGCTGGGTGCAGGACTTTTCTGAGAATGAGAGGGTTCATTTAACATACTCTAACCCACTTGTTTTTCTTTCAATGTTTTCAATGTACAGATACAGCTTTTTTACTGTTTTATAAGTATACATTATTATTTTTTTGCTGCATTTGCTTATTGTCATTACTTAAAGGGAACTTTAATAACTTAATTGAACTTGGTGGTATGCCTCCAGCTAGGGGCACTTATAAACTAAGCAACAACAGCTAAGGGCGTCCCTTAAAGGGACTTGCTTAAGGTGTTTGTCTGGGTGTTGCTGGGGGGACAGCTAGGGTACACCTGGATCCGGATTTAAATTATTTAGGGGCGAAAAATATTTACTGGCTCGTCGTGTGTCGGATTGAGCAAGGACGGGGATGGTTACAGTTAGAGAGCCTTTGCGACGAGTCTCGCTGACAGTAGATCATACGGCGAGTGTTTAAGATATACAATTACTTTTTTAAACAATGAACACTACAGTGTAGTGCAGAAACGGCAGTAGAAGTTAAGAGGGAGAATGAACAGTTGTCCTGTACCTACGTAATATAATTAGTTATTCTGTGTAACGACTTTTACATCGGTGGAACTACACACTAAATTAGTATTAGTTTGATTAATTTACATCGATATCAGCCTATTACTTGCTATTGTTTATTGAATAAAAGCGTTGTAGTTATGAAACTATATTCCAAATAAAATATTGTTCTAACTACAAAAGATTTTATTGTCTTGAAGATTGCCTGCCTTAGAACAGACACGCCACAAATTAATTGATAAAATAAAATTAATTACCTCAGTTTATAAATAAAAAATAGGTCGTCCTGTACCTACGTATTACACTTAGTTATCCTATGTAACGACTTTTACATCGGTGTGACTACTTACTAATAGTATTAGTTTGATTAATTTACATCGATATCAGCCTATTACTTGCTATTGTTTATTGGATAAAAGCGTTGTAGTTATGAAACTATATTTCAAATAAAATATTGTTCTAACTACAAAAGATTTTATTGTCTTGAAGATTGACTGCCTTAGAACAGACACGCCGCAAATTAATTGATAAAATAAAATTAATTACCTCAGTTTATTGGATATATTTACGATAGCGGTATTATGTAACTGGTGTGTAATTGAGATACCTATTTCATTGTTCCTTTCACTAGAAAGGCTTTACTTAAAACAATTTCTTCCGGCTCGCTTTACTTTACTTTACTAAGAAGCGGTAAAACCTTTGAACATAAACAATTAAGTTTATTACTTGTTTAAAAAAATGGATTTTATGGAAAGTGGTAAAATTTTTACTTCAATTAGTAACATTGTTACGACATAGAATTCATTTTGGGTGCTAATGTCGTATCTGTAAAACAAATAGCAAAGTCAGTTAGTGATACACAATAGTTCAACGGCTTTCTACTCCTGTATATATAAAAGAAAAAAGAGTCCACTTGGTAATCCCCGTCCCTTGCTCGAGCCGGCCCGTGCCGAGCCAGTAGCTTTAAATTCGCCCCTAAATAATTTAAACCCAGATCCAGCCGTCCCTAGCTGCCCCCCCCAGCAACGCCCTAAGCCGAGGTCCGAGTCCCGCAGGGGACGCCCTTAGCTGTATTGCTTAGTAGTTTATAAGTTGCCCCTGGCTGGAGGCATTTGGTGCGTCGCCACCTAGTCCGGTTACGTTTTTAAAGCTCCTTCGAGCTAAAAACTATGTCCGACCTAAAAAAAAAAAAACCACTTGGTAACAATCGTTTATTCTCCGTAAACGGACGCGGACACATTCGTAACGGCTTAAGAAACACCGTAAACAGCTTAAGAAACAATCTTCAAGTAAAATGCTAGCTATAAAGTATACCAATTCAATATGAGTCATCAAATTAATGCCAGGTAACGCTAGCCTCTGGTTGGAAGACCCTCAGATTTTATCAAACGGACGTCACTAGAAGTTCAGCTCTAACAAAGACCACAACGCCATTGTATAGTCTGTATGGCAGACCGATGCAACTCGACAAATTGGATAGGTACGCTGTGTCGCGATACAGAATTTGTAGTTCTAGAATTTGTCAATACATTTTGTAACAAAGCTACTAAAAATATATTGAAATAAAACCCTTTACAGCGTCCATGGTCACGAGTAGACTGTCTACCCGTGACGCTGTAAAGGGTCCGAAACATCGGGATTAATAATATAAATATAACGCGATAAAATCCGTAAAAAGTAGTTTTATTTCAATGTATAATATTCGCGTAAATGTCAGAAATCAATATACTAAAAATATAGGTAGTTTGCTTAACCTGGGAATCCAATCTAAGTCCTCTAGCGCAGCTGTCGCGCTTGGGACCACTACACTAACGAAGCTGTTAGTCTCATTATGAAATATTCAGATCCTATTTCTTTACTTGACGACGTCTATGGCCTAGTGGTTCGAGTGCTCGACTGCTGGTCATGGGGTCGTGGGTTCGATTCCCACAGGACACAAATATTTGTGTGGGTAAAACATGAGTATTTGTGTTTGTCTGGGTGTTTCTTATGTATTATAAGTATAATATGTATTTACAAAAAAAAGTATATAAGTATTATATCCATTGTCTAGTACCCATAGTACAAGCTCTGCTTAGTTTGGGACTAGATGGTGCTGTGTAAAATGTCTCAAAAATATTATTATTATTATTTGTATCTCCATTTCGGATATCACGGCATATCTCCCGTAAGGAAGACACCCGGTCCTTTGGCAGGCTTGCGCGGGGACTCAGGTCCAACGCGTAGAGGCCCCTTGGAGAGCTTTGTTCTAAATATGGGATGGGGCACCAACCCGGGACACTCCAAGACTGCACTATGAGAATACTGCCATGGAGTATCCTAGGTGGATGCAGGAGTATTGTAAAATATGGTAAATAAAAACTACTTGGTTTATGGATGTAGATGATTGGTGAACCGATAACTTCTATTGCCGGAAGAAAACGGCGTCTGCCTTACAACCTCGAATAAATATCCTTAGGAATGGCAGACGGTGACTCGCCACCTCACTAGCTGGGCCTTGGGTTTCCCCGCTATTACGCCATTAGACACTTCCACCCCCGAGCATATAGCTCTGGCGGCCCCCCTCTGGCCGGCCAATTAAGGCAAGACAGAGTTGAGAGTCCTGCGGGCGCTCTTGGGGTTCCACTACAGCTACCCAGTACGGGCAAACTGGAGACGACGCCCTGACCGACTCTCTGGGGCAATAAGGACCGCAGTGTCGCCACTCACCATCAGCTCGCCACAAGCTGCCCTGCGGTTTGTGCGCTTTTCTTTACACCTTATGACACATTTTTTGTTTTATTGTCATAGGTTTGTAGAAAGCGTTTCTAATCTGCCCTCCAGTTTTACGTTAGTCTCATGATGAGGTAACGCTTGTCCCAGAGGGGGTTTATTATTATTATTATATCCATTGTCTAGTACCCATAGTACAAGCTCTGCTTAGTTTGGGACTAGATGGTGCTGTGTAAAATGTCCCAAAAATATTTATTTATTATTATTATTTAATATTACTTCTTGACATAGTTATAATTATGTTATTTGGTCTCCTAATGGCAGTTATTTATCTCAACATTGCCCATCGCCATGAAGTCCTACTGACTATGAAGTTTAGTCAAGGCAAAATTGTCAGTGCTCCGCGAGAAAACATTGTGTTGACGGTGGGGGGGCTTTGACCCTTATACTGCCAACCCAACTATTCCTTTTTCGTTGCGTCTATAGGCTACGGTAACCGCTTACCATCAGGTGGGCCGTATGCTTGTTTGCCACCTTAGTAGAATAAAAAAAGTCTTCAATAATCCATAGCATAAAATAAAACAGACCATCAAATATAACTTCCGCGAGAGTTATGGTGTCGTTAAGATGATTAATGTAGCCCCGGAATCCCGACTTGATTGGCACAAACTGAATTTAACAAGTCCGGGAAGTGAACTTCTAAGAACTGTAAGTTAGTGATTAAATACAATTGAACAAGTTGCTTATTGTAATGAATTAATTGCTAAAATATGATGTTATTTGGATACATACCATCACGCTTGTACTCCCTGAAGGGTTAGGCAGAGATGAGTGTACTAATTGTACACCTATCTCTGTTTATTATTTATTAATTTTTGCACCTAATTTTGGAAAATTTCTTTTAAGCCGATGGTTACCAGTAGAGAATGCCTCACGGCATTAAGTCCGCTTTATATACCTTATCATATCAGCCTGTTGCCGTCCACTGCTAAACGGAAGCTTCCCCCAAAGAGTGCCAACCAACAACACTCGTCTGCTCCACCGATCGTCTGTGCGTTTGCAGACATGGCCGGCCCACTTCCACTTCAGCGTACTTATTCTTCGCGCAATGTCGGTGACTTTAGTTCTTTGGCGAATGACGTCGTTGCGAATTCTGTCCACCAAAGAAACTACATTCATTGACCATGGACGGCTTTATCCAGAAAGTCCACAGGTGCCAGATAAGTACCGCTGAGATCATCCGCCCGTTCCTTACTTGATGGAAGTGCTGTCTTGCTTGCACTATGCATAATATTGCCATTAACAGGGCACAATTTAAACTCCGAGCTGCTACTGAGATTTCATAGAAAAATCCAATAACACTTTGCTTGGCCTGGGAATCGAACCCAGGATTTCTATCGTAGCAGTTACGCTCGGGACCGCTAGGTCGATGAGGCTACCTGTTGTTCTATTAAAAAAACCGTTCAGTGTTGGAGTGAATGAATGCTACGGAACGCGGATTCAATTTTCGCACGTAACAAATTCTTTCTTAACCTACAGGTACGTAGTTGTTGCGGATTTGTGAGTGAGAGAATTTGTGTTTGTAAACGCACACTACGATACAGAAGAAAATCCTAGTGGGGCGAGCAGGGAAACAAAATACTGTATAAAAATAAAAGTTTTTTTTTATTTGTGCACAGAACTATTCACAAGGAATACATTTCCACAAAAAAAGGTCATGTTTCGCTCCCAAGCACGCGTATAAAAATTTTGAAACAATGTTGGGTTGGGACGTTTCTGTTCGGTTTTTAAACGATTTTATGCTGTCACCAATCACGTACTATTTATATTGGCGCGTGACCCTCGCGACGCAGGGCATGTGTACTAGTGAGAATGATGTCTTTAAAAATATATCTCGATTTTCCCAAATCGTGGAAAAGTCCGTGGAAAATTTGTTCCAAATCATACTTCTAGTCTGACGGAAAAAAGTCCCTTTTACATAAAGTAAAAGGTAAGCAGGACAATATCTATTATAATATTATAAAGCTGAAGAGTTTGTTTGGTTGAACACGTTAATCTCAGGAACTGCTGGTTCGAATTGAAGAAATATTTTAAGTTATTGGCTAATACTAATAGAAGACGAGCCAAAAGGAAAAAAGGCGGATGATACCGAAGGGGGCAGCTATTTTGTCAGTCTCCCATTGCACTTGTCCCTCGAGGAGGGTCCGACACTGGACTCCGTGGTGGGATCGCGGATCATGCGAGAGCGACTCCCGTGATCCCATCACTAAGCGGAAGGTGGTAGTGGTGGTGGCTTTAGTCGGTATGCTGGCCACCTGGCCGGAGAGCCCGATATTACCGTCCCGCGTCCCCGAGCGGGGCGGCATGCATAAGGCGCATTTCCCCTCACGAAAAAAAAAGAGGGCAGCTATTAATAAAAACATTAACCTCATTCCGCAGTTGGGTAAAAAACCTTGAAAATTATATAAGCCAATAAACACGATCCTTAGTGAAACGTTGACCGACGTCTTAGCCTTAAGACGGAACGCGGCAAACATATTATAGTTGCTTGATCTCCCCGCCAAAGTTTAAATAGTGTGTAATTAACTACGTAGTTAAGCTTGTTGTAGTTGTAAACACGCGTATAATTTGATTCGCGCGGTTAACTTGAAGTTCCTAGCTTGCTACTTACGAAAGCGTTAGATCATTATCTCTGTAATGCTTTGTAGCATGCAAAAGTTTGGCTTCATATTATGTTGAACATATATTACGACGTGAGGTTTCCTAGAACAGTTTTGGACACTGAACATGGACAATGAAAATGTCTATGATGTTTAAAGTAGGTTCGCCCCTAATACAAGCTTGATGATAAGTATGTTATGTGAGTTTTAGATGCCTCCAAGAAATTGACTGTAACTTCAAGTCTATTCATAACATATACGTTGAGATGAGTCTAACTGATTTCTAAAATCTAACACTTGTTGTAAAAATTGGGATCCTTTACTTTATCCAGTGTCTGTTATGAATCCAAAATGTCGGGATTTAACGATAACATTAAACCGCAGTAAAATCCATAAAAAGTATATCTGTAAATTACTCTTTCCTGTTTGATTTTGTCACTGAGTAAGTGATGATGGTCACCCATGGTTTTTTTATTTGTATAAGTAGACCGAGTGTTTTTGACTATATCTTGTACTATAACGTCCTTTTGGGGTGGTACTCTTTGCGAATAAACCTCAAACACACAAGGACCAAACAATCGATAAAACAAACGACAATGCTAGTAAATTTTCAACTAAAAACTCTTCCAACTTCTGTTCGAGCAACGTGTTCAACGAAAAACACAAAAACCTGTTCAACTAAACTGTCCATTGTTAAAAAAATATTATTTATCTTATACGGTGAATGGAACAAATCAGCCAACCAATAAAACTCTGAATTCTGGTGTTGAAGTTAGACCGCCGCAGTGGCAGTAACAAATTGACCCGTTGGCGTCCTCAGATCCATTAATGGATTCTGTTTAGCTCAGAGTCTTTGTAGTGAAGTTTCTAGGAAAACAGTATGGGAAGGAAAATCGTATTAATCCGATTGATTGTTGCTTTTAAGGATGAACTTTATAGTCAAGGACACATCACACGAGACATCAAACTGCATTGTTCTCATAACAAAAATTGTAAACTAAGAATATCATTGTAATCATGTTTTTTAAAATAGTGTCTATGGAGTTTCTTGTCCATAAGACCCACTTCTTGGAACCGTGCAACTAGTTTTAACTTATCAAAAGTGCTACTTTAATGGTCTAATTGAAATAAAACATTTGACTTTGACTTTGAGGTGGCAGCTAAAAAATAATATAAATCTACCCTGATATTTTCTGGTATACTCCTCTCCACTGTGAGGATCAAAATACCACAAGGGAAAGTAGATTATTGGATTTTCCTGCAAATAAATTCTCAGTTGCAGGCTGGAGTTAAGATTTCGACGACGTCTGTGGTCTAGTGGTTCGAGTACCGGACTGCTGATCATGGGGTCGTGGGTTCGATTCCCACAGGACACAAATATTTGTGTGGTTAAAACATAAGTGTTTGTGTTTGTCTGGGTGTTTCTATGTATTATAAGTATGTATTTACAAAAAAAAAAAAGTATATAAGTATTATATCCATTATCTAGTACCCATAGTACAAGCTTTGCTTAGTTTGGGACTAGATGGTGCTGTGTGAAATTGTCCAAGAATATTTATTTATTTATTTATTTATTTGTGTGAATACGTTAAGAGGTACGCTCCGATGGGACGTGAAAACATACTAGAAAATTTGGGGTGCATATGCTATGCTATGATATTCAACATCATCAACCCATACACTGTCCCACTGCTGGTCTCTCAGTTTGAGACGGACTACAATCTACCACGCTGACCTAGTGCAGGTTGGCAGACTTCAAACACCGTCGAGAACAATTTCTAAGAACTGCAGGTTTCCTCACGATGTTTTCCTTCACCGTTTAAGCGAGTGATAATAAATGATTTATGACCCACACCAATTCGATACGGCAGAGATGCGTGTTATTTTTGATTTATTTAATTTATTTTATACAATAAGCGAGTTGCGATGTTGTGGCAATGAGGTGACGATTTGTCTCATTTTTAAATAAAAGACCTGACAAATAGCACCTAGAAATCTAGATCAATCAGAACGTTAATACCTGCCTTGGCCCACGTTATCCTAAAACGAATAGCCCCGCCGTGGACCCAGGATATTGATGTAATAAAGGCAGGATGGGAGGGTCCGGAATGCGGAGTCATTTTTCAAGACTTTTCCCGCCAAATATCCAACAATATAGCCGCGTGCTTGTAACACAAATAATTGAAAATTTATCCCTCGGGTATCTCTCAATCAAATTGCGCGTTTGTTTTTGTTGTATCCTCAATATAGGACACCGAGTTTCATCAAGTGTTCAGTTTCATAGATAGGTATAGAGGCTGACCTATTTTCGCTTATTGCTGCAACATCGGTGGTTCATAGCTTTATAATAGTTGAGAACTTTTTGTGTTCGACAAAACAACTTTTGAAAACACATCGATTTTGTGGAAACATGGAATCTTTAAATCTCCATTTTACAATTCCGACATGATCATCATCATCATGAGGGCCTTTCTGTTATCCAATCTTGGATGTAGGCCTCTTCCCTTTTCCTCCACTCCTGGCGATCTTGTGCCCGACGCATCCAGTCATGACCTGCGTGTCGCCTGATGTCGTCCACCCAGCGTTGCGGTGGTCGTCCTCGACCTCGGGTGTTAGCACGAGGTCTCCACTCCAGGAGCCTCCTTGTCCAGCGGCTGGCGTGCATTCTAGCAATGTGTCCCGCCCACCTCCACTTATTTCGGGCAATGATGGACATCACGTCACTCATTTTAGTCTTGCTGCGGATCCATTCATTGCGTTTACGGTCGCGCAGTGTGATTCCGAGCATTGCTCTTTCCATACCTCTCTGTGCGACTCTGAATTTCTCCGCGGATCTCCTAGTGAGTGTCATGGTTTCTGTGCCATATGTAAGAACAGGCATGACACACTGCTCGAAAACTTTCACTTCCGACATGATACCTGATCAGATTTCTTTATGACCTGAAATTTATATTCCGTTCAGTGGGCGACAAGTCACGTCCGATTTAGATAGGGTTGGTACCTGTTTCAGACGTTAACTTTTCACGGGATAGTGGTTCTCAAAGATGCGCGAACACGTACTAGTTTTGGCAATAAAAGCAACCCTAAGCGGAGTGTAATAACAAAACGGTTATAGGTTTGAAATGCCTTATTCTTTGTAATGTTACTACAGATTGTAAAAAAAAAACTAAAACTATCTCACAGTAAAAGCAATTTACATTGAGTACTTTTGCTATTCGTCTGTTTTTCGTTTTTTGTTTCTGACTTGTAATAAAAAGAAAGTAAGCAGCGATAGCCTAGTGATCTCTCAAGAAGACTCAAGACCTTTGACTTTGCAGTCCAAAGGTCATCCATTGGACTGCAAAGTCAAAGGTCTTGAGTTCGAATCCAAAGCAGACACTTCTGACTTTTCGAATGCACGTGTGTATTAAGAATCAATGAACACTTGCTTAAATGATAAAGGAAAACATCGTGAAGAAACCTGCATGCCTTAGAGATTTTTCTCAACGGTTTGTAAAGTCTGCCAACCCGCACTAGGCTAGCATTGTTGACTGTAGCCTAGTCCCTATGGGTTGATGATGATGATGTATTTAAACAAATATTTTCGTTAAGCAAATTATTTCAGTATGTATATTTTTTTACTAAACGTTTAACAATCATGAATAAGAATACATTTTAGCAAGCTCGCTGTCCACACAGCACAGTGGCAATTTTCCCGAGGCGACTTTGATTCATCAACAAAGCGGACTCCATTTCAAAACATTAATAACGAGAAATAATTTGCAATCACACTTCAGTTATTTTGTCAAGAACTTCGTCACTTTAAAAGTAATTATTTATATTGTCGAGGAAGAAATATGGAAAACGATTCTCCTAATTTTTTCCAGAATAAAAATATATGAATAACAATAATGTAGGCACAATATCCATTGGAATGTTTATAATAAAGACTTCATTTCGGCAAATATTTTTTATTTGGCATTTAAATAGTTATTGAAAAAAAAAACGAGTTATTTTAATACTCTGATTTGATATTAAGTGGCACATTGATGACCTCGTGGATAAGTAATAACTACGCTGATCAAGCGATCTGCAAGGTTAAGCTGCGTGAGCCGCGATCAGTCTGTGGATGGATTCTTAACACATCGATACCCTACCGTACCTCGGAGAGCACCTAAAGCCGTCCGTCCTGGTAGTCATACGAACACCTACGATAAATGATATTTATTTCTGTAAGTAAATCTTTTAAAGACACTTTTACATGTCAATATTTAATAGCGCCGGCGTTTCAAAGAAATGCCGAAACAAACTCAGAGAATCATAGTCTCTTTTAAAGTCTAGACCGTAATAGTATTCAATGCTTATCAGATAAGAGTTATACAATGTAGGCAAATCTGAACTGGCCTTTTGAAGAAAGAACCATATCAACTTTGAGTTTACCAGTCCTTACTGACGGCACGCATACATCAGTCATCATGTAGCTCAACCATTATTTAGGGAGCTCTATGACAATTTAGACAATTAGTCAGAATTCCAAAGAACCTGATAACCGAATGGTTATTAGGTTAGAGGATTCACTTATTCTCAGAATATTGGTATTACCCAGAAATTACTGTGGAGGTCTGGCAGTCGCTTCGTGTTAAATAATGATATTCAGACGTATCTGGTTAGACTGGAAGCCCACCCTAACATAGTTGAAAATCCGAGGATGATGAATTTATATTACGGCTGACTCATTTTTCTTAATATTAAAATATATTTATTGGAATAGTATATTCAATATACTATTCCAAGAATAGTAAATAGATGTATTTATAGAGAATATTCTTGATTCTCAGAATCAACTCTAAGGTAACGTTTGATTTTCATCGTAATGAATAGTTTCTTTGAAATTTAACTTTAAAAATTTGCAAAGGATCTATACTTTTTATTGAGTGCATGTAAATTGAATAGGTTCTCTTTAGACATGCATAAAGTGAAATTGTAATTTCTCATTTTATATCTTGTTTTAATTGCGAAGGGCAAAAGATGTAATTATTAGGCAAGTAATGTATTTGGGAATTGCCAGTATAAAAGATTTTCTGTTCGTGAATATTCGCTACATAAATTTATCGAGATATTGATGTTATTTAGCGAAAGAAAAATTCGACCGCGGGCAGGATTCGAACCTGCGTCTTCTGGTTAGGTACACCAGACGCTATAACCGCTAAGCCACCGCGAGTCCCACCCGCTATGACGAATTTTACCTTCGCTAAATAAGATCAATATCTCGATAAATTTATGTAACACCTAAAAAGCTTGCTTTTCAATAGGTGTTACTGTGGCGGCGAGTGGGACTCGCGGTGGCTTAGCGGTCATAGCGTCTGGTGTACCTAACCAGAAGACGCAGGTTCGAATCCTGCCCGCGGTCGAATTTTTCCTTCGCTAAATAACTTTAAAATCTTAGCATGGAAAATGCCAAAAAAATACAAAAAGATAGAGATATTGATGTTTGAAGTTTGGAAGATATTTTTTCATTGGAATTCATTTTAAAATTGATCGAAAGTATGATGATATGTTAGGAATTATACACCTTTTTATTGTTAAAAGAATAGTCAAGCGTAGTATTTTATTTTCCGACGAATATGTAAATTTATACAGTTGGATCCTTTTCGAAAAATTACAGTTTCTATAGCGCATGTTCTAATCTTATTTTCTTTAAAACGCCCCAAGTAATAAAGTGTGTATATAAATAAAACCTTATTCTACGAAATAAAATACATTTATTTTGTTTTAATAATTTTGATTAAACCTTAGACATAATCATGGCAACAAAAACCTCTCAAAATCAACAAAACAAAATCTGAAAACCGACAAAACAATATCTCTAGATATCTAAATCAACTTTCAGTCTTCCATTTTTTTAGGATAAAATAATAAAGATGTTGTCTATATCAGCATAGACGACATTTAGGTTTACATACAGATAGCTCAATATCTTGTAATATGTACATAAGAATCAGCGTTTTAGTTTTCAGTCCTCTCTTTTAGCATTTGAATTTAGTACATGCTAGGTTTTACCAGTGAAGCCCGAAAAAATCGTCCCTTTTCATAAAGCCATACATTTACCAACTCATGTCGGAAAATCTTAAGATTTACTGGTAAAACCTTTGATTAACCAATATACAGGCTTTTACAGTAACATAATATGTTACTGTAAGTAAAGGCAAAAGCCTGTATATATCTCATTTTATTGTGGCGTAACGACAAAGAAATCCCACAAAGGTTAGAGTGGTAGAATATATAGATGGCTATGGGGAATTAAATTTTGTCCCAGAGGAGACTGAAAACTAAAAGCTGATTATTGTGTACATATTGAAAAATATTGAGTTATTTTTATGTAAACATTATGTCGTCTATGCTGATATAGACGGCATCTTTATTTTTTTATCTTAAAAAAATGGAAGACTGAAAGTTGATTATGATTTACCAAATAAAAGGCAAGTAATGACAGGATTTTTTTTTTTCGAGATTTTGTTTTGTCGATTTTGAGATTTTGTTTGGTTGATTTTGAGACGTTTATGTTGCCATGATTATGTCTAAGGTATAATCAAAATTCTTATTTTATTTCATGGAATAAGGTTTTACATACACAATTTATTACTTGGGGCGTTTTAAAGAAATTAAAATTAGAGCATGCGCTATATAAACTGTAATTAAAAAGGATCCAACTGTATAAATTTACATATTCCTCGGAAAATACAATACTACGTTTGACTATTATATTAACGACAAAAAAGGCGTACTATTCCTAACATAACATCATACTTTCGATTAATTTTAAAATGAATTCTAATGAAGAAATATCTTCCAAACATCAAAAGTCAATATGTTTTTCATTTTTAGATATTTTTAAATTTGGAGTGGCCTTTAATTTTTAATAATTTACTTGCCTGTCAGTAGTATTTTTTATTTAATTTGGTTTTTACGTAAGAGTAAAGTATGAATCTGTTTGAATCGAAGTATACATTATAATCAGCCAAACACCCAAATAGGCCTGGATCGTTTTCCCAGAATAATTTAATTTCATTTTGGATAAAAATCTAATCAATAAAGAGACACCAAGCACTCTGGATCGTTCTCGTTGACAGATTTATTGGAATAATATATAAAAATCAATTTATCGAAAAGGATCCTAGCATTCTGGATTGTTTTAATTATTTTATATAGGTGTAAGTAAAAAGAAAAAAAAAAACTTGAGAGGTGTCAAGGGACACCCGGATGGAACGAAGTTCCTTTCATTAAAATTTAATAATTAAAAATAAAAAAACCTGTATACACTCAACAATTCACAACGCGCGAAATTCAAATATTGTCATTCACTCAATAATATTTGAATGCTTGTCAACAATATTTGAATGCTTGTCAACAATATTTGAATTTCGAAAAAAGTGTCGTGACAACTTTTTCGTAAGAATTTTTTCCGTCTAGCCCCCTTTCACAACGCCAAGTTCCAAGCAAAGTGGATCGTTTTAGTGTTTTTTAAAAGAATAGTCAAGTTGTAATTACGCAAAAAGAATCTAGACTTCTTGATTTGTTTTACTTAATCGATTGGTGATACTGGTTAAGAACCAGGAAGGTTGGATTGTTCAAGGTGATTTATTCTTTTTAAGTGCCATACATGTGGCTTGGTTTTGACGTTGATAAACAGCGATATACAGCTGTTTTTGCTTGGATCTTTTTTACTAGCCGATAGTATTGATATTTAGCATCAGTTTGGTGCACTCAACTCATTTTTGACCATATTGTGGATTGGATCCTTTTCGTTTAACTACGTCCAATTATTTTTGTTCGTTTGTTTATATTCTCGCTTCTATCGTGAATTTAAGCGTTTCTTCACTATTTATCTAAATGTAATGTGTGTGACCATGAAGGTTTCTGGCATTACGAGGTCGTGGGTTCATTCCCACAGGACACAAATATTTATGTGATGAACAAAAGTGTTTCGTATTTGTCTGGGTGTTTCTTATGTATTATAAGTACGTATTTACAAAAAAAAAAAATATATCCATTGTCTAGTACCCATAGTACAAGCTCTGCTCAGTTTGGGACTAGATGGTGCTGTGTAAAATTGTCCAAGATTTTTTATTTATTTATTACACAGGCATTATGTCGAACCTAGTGATTATTGAATACGGTAAAAAAAAAAAATACGGTAATAAGGGGTGAAACAAAAACAAAATGCCACGTAAAGCCATATGCATTAAGGAGATTTTCAAGTACTGGCAATAGTATTATCCGCGCTTACTGGTGGTTTCCTGTTCGACGAATTTCATACGAGTAGTGCGACATTTGATCCGCTTAACCACATTGCCTCGGTAGGCGGCGAAGTGTGAGCATCGGTTTGTTATTAACGTACCTACCTACATACGTATACAGGAAGATTTTTTTATCAGATTTCACGTTCCAATTATTTTCTAGTAAATTAAAAAAGTCTACATTTAAAAAAATAGGTAGGTAAAATATTTAAAATAAAATTTTGTTTTATCCGCAACAGTCCTAAGCCCGTGAAACTATCAAGGGAAAATTTGCAACTTATATTTTGATTGTTATCAATGATAAGGGGCGTGGCCAGGCGCGCGAGTCGGGCGGTCATTTACGTCAGTGGTCGACGCGCCCATTATGTTCACTAAAATTGACTCTTTTTGGACAACTTGTGATGCTATTATCTCAATATTTTAGTACTGAGTGATACTAAAAGAAAAAACTCGTATTTTGTTATTTTCAATAAAGATCTTACTATTAAAATTTGGAACGTGACAAAAATCTTCCTGTATAGGTAAATGGGACACATATAACCAGAACTTAGACGATTTTGAAATTAAAATAAGAGCTTATTAGAGACATCATCCTTAACTGCCTAGCCAGTCTACTAGTTGTAAATGCGAGTACTGGGCAAAAGGTCTTGGGTTTGATTCCCAGGTCGAGAAGTACTAGTTGAGTTTTTTAATGAAATTCTCATCTCAAATTTCGATAGGCTACTCTATTATATTTGTGTTTCTTTGTATCGGGTGGTGTTACGGTAGTGGCGGGAACATAAGCCGTTAACATACATAGGTACGTACCTACATATACCTATGTGCTACAGTATACGTATACTGTAGCACGTTTCTGCCTAACTCTTTCCTTCGGGGAATACAGGTATGTTATTTAACTAGTTTTTTATAAATTATATTTGGAATTAACGCATCTGACATTACAGTCTGTGGTCTCGGTACCTTGGTTGACTAAAGCGTCCAGTGTACTTAGATTTTAGAGAGACGCAGATACAAACCCTGCCTGAGATCTAATTTTTCTCACTCTAAAATGTATATCTTTAAAATTATAAAGTAAGTAACATACTTATTTTATTTTAAAATGTTATATTTGAAGCCGGAACGGATTGTTTTAGAAGAATAGTGCGTAAAAGAGTGGCCTCTTTGAAGCGTCGTGTGCGAGACAGTACCAGCAGTCTTTTCAATACCATATTGCAAAGAGTCGAATATCCAGTTGTGGCGTGATTTGGGAGAGGTCTATGTCCAGCATAGACCTGCGATAGACTGATTTGAAAGAGTCGAATGTCCAGTTGTAAGGCGCTGGAATTGTCTTCATGGTTCCAAACCGGCCATATTTAATATTAAATAAAGTTTAAAATAATAAGTTACTAACATAGGTATATGTACTACTAACACTATGGATGTACATCAATTAACATGACTGTGCTCTGATACAAATAAATTATTATTATTATTATTTACTATACTTCTCCACATTTGGCTCCATTTATTATACATAAAACTGAGGCTGTTATCCCTTCAATAGCGTTAAATATCTTCTCCATGTACCGTAATATTAAATTTTCTCAAATAAAAGCCGATCCCACTAAGACCCCGAAAGATTATTATGCCCTTTAAGACCACAAGGCACCTTTGAAGAGTCGAGAAGTGATCTTTGATATTTCCTTAAGTATTTTCTACAAGTATACCTACAGGATATTGAAAATATTGATTCGGCGTTTTCATTTTACGTCACGTTTTTCCTTGGGATTTGTTTGCGTATTTTGTCAGCATCATCTTACGGTCGAATTTTTTTTGTGAAAATGACTTTTTGTTTTGTGGGATTTCCTTATTATTTTGCCATTGATGTATTATGAAAAGGTAGGTACAGAAAATGTTGAGTATCTATTTACAGTAATGTGGTGTTATGCAATCTTACCAAGTAATCATTTTATTCCGTCATTTTATTTTTACTAGTCTTAAATGACATTTTAATTTTCTATACACTGAAACAGCCTCATAGTCTAGCGCTCGCAAGTACGACTGCTGAACATGAGGTCCCGGGTTTGATTCCCAGGTCGAGCAAAGTATTATTGGGATTTTCTATGATTCTTAGTAGCAATTCGGAGTTTGGATTTGTGTTCATTGTCATTTGTGCATTTTGCAAAACGCATTGGTATGTGTCTTGCAAAATGCACAAATCACATCACATCACATCACACACACAACAAACATCATGTGTGTGCATTTGTGCCTACTGCTAATATGGAGCTGGAAATCCAAGTAAATACCAGGAAATTCCCCCATTCTAGTATCCATAAGGGCATGTAGGTGAACGCGGTGGTTGGGGTTCTGTGGTAGCTAGTCAAGATCCTACTGGCATCCTACAAGGCTGGGTTTTGATACGCTTTTCAGCGTAGAAGAGGAAGTTTTGAATTCTCAGCTGTCTTTCCAAGAGCAGAATAGTATTGAGTAATATGAGATGCTGAATTAAAAAAAAAACACTACAAAATTGAATGTTCCTCCATTAACAAGAAGTAAAAGCTGGGTTACTTTGCAAGTACGTATGTACTTTACGAACTACATCGGTTACGGTCGGCTAGTGAGTTAGTGCACTTAACGAAACTGCTGTACATATAGTTGAGAACTTTACGATAAATAGTAGTAGCTCAAGGGGGCTTAATTGACACTGATTAATCATTATTTGTTTTCCGGTATAGCCTGACCTTGCAATACGGATTTCCGTACACTTAAAGGTCCGTTTATATTGGTAAATTATGAACCGTTATGTATACGTGTGTCCGTGACTGAAATTGTGATTCATCAAAAGGTGCGATTTTAGCACCTCGGATCATTGAAATAAAGGCGATAATAATACGCTACAGTGATGATGAAAATTTCAGCCACAACGACTGCATTCAACGCATGCGACGCATTCGATGCATGACGACATCTGCGATTCGACTCTCGGACACTCGGTTCACGAGGTCGTGTTCAATTCCCACAAATATTTACGTGATGAATATAAACTGAGTGCTTGGCCGGGTGATTTTTATGTATGTAATAAGGGTGTAATTACAAAAAAGGTGTCATCGTCATCATCATCATCAACCCATATACCTACTGTCCCACTGCTGGGCACGGGTCTCCTCTTATATTGAGAGGGATTAGGCTATAGTCCACCACGCTGGCCTAGTGCGGGTTGGCAGACTTCACACACCGTCGAGAAAAATCTCTAAGGTATGCAGGTTTCCTCACGATGTTTTCTTTCACCGTTTAAGCGAGTGATAATTAATTATTAATACGCACATGAATTCGAAAAGTCAGAGGTGCGTGCCTTGGGTTCGAACTCGAGACCTTCGACTTGGCAGTCCAATGGTCATACCACTAGGCTATCACTGCCGATAATAAAAAAGGTGTATAATAATCTAATGTCTAGTACTCATAGTAAAAGCTCTGCGTGATGATGGGACTAGATGGTGCTGTGTAAAAATGTCTCAAATATTATATTTATTTATTATGTTCAATGAATTCCGGTCTCAGTGGTTAGGAGCTTCGATGTGCTCTCATGTAACCAGCATATCCAATTTTGGCTGTAAAACGAGCACAAATAATTGACAGCGTAACATTTTTTTTTCGTAGGTTGTCGGTTGAAGTTATCACGCCATAGTCTAATCATAATTATAATAACGTGGTACTGAAACCCTAATAATATCCGAAACATGTAAAAAAAAGTCTTTGAGAAAATCTTCTTCCTTGTCTAGCCTTGGTTATCTGTTTTGACTTGACATGACGTAGGATCACACTTGAATTCCCCAAAGGGTTATGCAGAGATGTGACGCGAACCCACGATATTTTGGTGTTTTATATCAGATGTAATAGGGCCGAGCCTATTGCTATTAACGGGTCACAAATTCAAACTCTGTGCTGAAATTGAGACAAAGTAAGGTTAGCACCACTTGAATTTTCTCCACGTCGGTAAATAAACAGCCCAAAGACAGACTTGTAGATTTAATTTTTATATTCATCTTTCAGAGCTCTCAGTAACTTTTAGGCCTGTGGGTATGGGTCGAGGGATTCATTGCTATGCTTCGAATGTTGACACTGTAGAGTGCTATGCATGTCTACTGTGGTTTAAGTTTTATTCGACTATACAATGAGAGAGCGGATAATTGCATAGTGGAAAGTCATGTCGCCTTTTCATAGTTACAAAAATACACGTCTACGAAATTACGCATCTACGAAACTCCGCGGCTACGAAAATTACGCAGCTACAAAACTACGCAGCTACGAAACTACGCGGCTACGAAACGATACGTCTACGACACTATGGCTACAAAAATAATGTAGCTGCGAAATTACGCAACTACGAGCCTACGAAACTAAGCAGCTACGATTCGTAGCACAGAAACTAAAATGCTCAGCTATGATTAAAGTCCTATTAACAATTACTCCGTCTAATTATTAATTAGACTTTAATGGATATTGCCGTTCTTTAGTTCTTGTTAATGAGCATTGAACCAATCACATTAAACAAAAATATCCTGCACACAATGCTATGTTGAATAAGGTATGGTACAAATATATTTTTCTTCGTCCCATCGTCGTAGTTCCGTAAAGTAGGTTATTTATTTTTATAGTCAGTGAGATTGTCAGCGGCCTGCTTGCATTTGAGTCTATGTAATTGGCTCTTTCTGTAGTGAGCAATGTTGTGTAGAAATATTTGTACACGTCTTAAGTTAACTAATAATAATGTGCAATTATGGATGAAGTTATGCTGGCGAACAACTACCGGAAGTATATCATGAAAGACGGGACGATCGACATATGTCGGGCATGCCATTGTCCCGGTGAGTCTATCAGGCATATTATTTCTGGTTGTTCTCGTCTGGCTAACGGCGAGTATTTGCACAGGCATAACCAAGTGGCCAGGATTATCCACCAGCAACTTGCTTTAAAATACGGCCTTGTGGATTATGAGGTACCGTATTACAGATATGCGCCCGACCCAGTTCTCGAGAATGACCATGTCACGTTGTACTGGGATCGATCTGTTATCACTGACAGGACTATTGTAGCCAATAAGCCTGATATAGTGGTAATAGATCGATCAGCGCGCCGCACATTGATTATCGATGTCACCATCCCGCATGACGAGAACCTCGTGAAGGCTGAGAAAGAGAAACAGCTAAAATATCTCGACTTAGCTCACGAGGTGGTCGCCATGTGGGATGTGGACTCGGCCATCATTGTGCCTATAGTCGTTACGGTCAATGGACTTATCGCCAAGAGCTTCGACCAACACCTCAGGAGGCTCGAGTTGAGTGGCTGGGTTAAGGGCCGGATTCAGAAGGCAGTACTCCTTGATACGGCGCGTATTGTGAGGAGGTTCCTGTCTCTGGGGCCCTAACCACCGGTAGCTTGGACCCTGTTCTCGATATCGGTGGTCTGACTATTTTTTTATATTTTTAAATGTTTTTGTTTTCTTTTTTTGTAAAAATATTTAAAAATATAATGTAAATAAGAAATTAAATAAATACGAGAATAATAATAATATTTTTGGGACATTTTACACAACACCATCTAGTCCCAAACTAAGCAGAGCTTGTACTATGGGTACTAGACAATGGATATAATACTTATATACTTTTTTTTGTAAATACATACTTATAATACATAAGAAACACCCAGACAAACACAAATACTCATGTTTTATCCAATAAATGAATGTATTATTTTGTACTCTTAATTGATATGATAACCGTGTGATTTATTTAACATGGAGAGGACATATCGCAAAAAAAGAAGTTTTTTTGCGCCCATAATGAATGTGCCATGTTATGGGAAAAATAAATTACTTATAATAATAATATAGCAATTTAACAATTATGCAATTAAATTGTTATTCATATGATAATATGTGCATTGTTTGTGAATGAAGTGATTTATTATTATTAATATAATATTTATGTTCATAATGTTGTATGCAATAAACATTTGACTGATTTTAGTAATGAGAAACAATATTATGAATGTATTGATTTCTGACATTTACGCGAATATTATACATTGATATAAAACTACTTTTTACGGATTTTATCGCGTATATTGATATTATTAATCCCGACGTTTCGGACCCTTTACAGCGTCCATGGTCAGGGGTAGACGGGTCGAGTCTACTCGTGACCAATGTACGCGATAAAATCCGTAAAAAGTAGTTTTATTTCAAAATATTATGAATGTGTTTTCAATTTTATATCATATTAAGATCCATACGTGGACAATTATTATTATTTAACAATTATTTTGGAATAAACGATTATTATAAATTACAATTATTTTACATAAAATGATACGTCCGTAGGGGCTGTCGTATACTTAATTATACAGAATTATAAAAATAATATTATTATTAAAATTGAAACATCAATAAGTACATACAAATATAATACATTTATATAAGTCATATCAGTAATATAAAAAATATGTCTTGAGCGCGCACTCATATTGGGCCTGATCTCAAAGAGTTTTGAGTGAATTATGGTACGGGTCACTTTTTCACGAATATTTTTTAGTATTATTTTTATACAGGTCCATTTCGCAAAAACCACGAGGCCGTAACAAACTAAGATTCGGAGTCTCAAAGGGGGAACTTGTAAAAAGAAACAATAAGCAGCAACCAAACTAACCGTAGTTTCTCAATAAAAATCCCACGCTCGATTCTCTGATCCCGCTCACAAAGAAGATATTTGCGGGGAAAGTTTTAAAAATTGTTGTGCTCCAGATCTCGAGCTCTTTGTCCCAGTCACGAGCAAGTCCTCGGGGAGCGTTCTCGAAACACGCTTACGGTCAATGTATGTACAAACGGGCCATTTTTTTACGTTTGCTTCTAAGTTATTTTTGATACGCCTGTATTTTTTGTAACATTTATATAAGTTATTTTAGTTAATTGTAATGTATGAGTTAATGCTTGCCTGGTACAAATTAAAAGTTTTGTTATGGGTGTTTATTAATATTCTTTTTAATTGCGTGCCCCAAAATAAGTTGACTTAATATTTCTGTAATGCGGAGGTGATATCTTCTAGTAAACGTCAGGTTCTGTATGCAATCCTGTATTTCCTAGTGACGTCACAATACACAGTGTGAAATCTCGCGAGTTAATATTCGTGGTTGAGCAGCAATTACTCGAATTAATGCCAGTTCCATTTAATTGCCGTCACTTTTCCAGCGTTGTTGCGTAACTTCTGTTCCCCAATAAATTGACCGGACTTGTTTTGCACCGATGCTTAAAAGCATACAGTTTGTTCTCACAATGTTATTTATGTTTTCGCACGATTCATGCATATCGCGGGCTTATTATGTTTGCATTAGAACTCATTGTAGCAAATTGATTATTTGATACAAACACCATTTTGGGTTATCTGTTATCGTAAATTTAGCATTTTATGCGATCATTACGTAAAAATACGCTTAATATCTTAAAAAATAATTACAGGCAAGCGACTAAACGCTATTTAAAAGCAGCAAAGTAAGCACTACCTACGTTTATTATCAAATTAACAGCAGTAATGACTACGTAATCTTAGCCGTGGTAGCCCAACAAAATTATTCAATTGTCGTCTCCTGGGATTCGGAGTCTAAGACCACTGCATCCAATTAAAGTGGTCCTTTGAGTGTTTCGAAATATTAATCCTTCCACACGAACTAGAGTTTATTGAAGTGTCTCAAGTTATAAACTGAGATAGCAGTAGTAAATTAAGATTTACGTCAAAAACATTAACTTAAATTTGAGATTTAAAGGGCAAGACGTTGTATTTTAGCTTTGTTATCATTATTTAGTTTCACTAGTGTTACTTGCTTTAATTTATTTAGTTGATTTTACTTAAACAAACGTCAACGTACGACGTATTTATGTGCATTGTGTGTTTGATTAATTATTCTTAAGCTTTTAGAGGTGAAAGCAGCGAGAGATGTGAAAATATATTCATAAAATGATAACTAATTCAAAGAAGAGCAGAAATAAACTGAGCTGGCAGATTTTCAAAAGGACCGAAGTAATAAAATTCGGTTTTAGACGAAAAATTAGTTCGAAAAATATGATAGATATAAGTGCCTATTAGTTTATAGATCATTTGTAGCGGTCGTGACTGATACGCTAGATACAAGTTGGGGGTTTGATACCCAGCTCGAGCAAAGTACCATTAGGTTTATCTATAAAATTCCCAGGTCGAGCATTAAGCATAGAATAACAATAATACTTTGGTATTTTTGGTATTATTTTGTTAGAAACCCGGACTTCGGATTTGTGCCTTGTTAATAGCGATTAATAGGATCGCCCCCAATTAAATGGGACGGAAAAATACTGGCGAACTGTGGGGGCACATTAGTACACCTCTGCATAACCCTTCGGGGACTACAGTTGTCACGTTTATTATGATGGGTTATTATTATCTCACTATATTGACACCAAAATGAAAAAGACAAATATTTTTAGCTATCTCTTCATTCCATTAATTTAATCATCGTTCTAAGCTTCTATTTATTATGCCACTGCTGTAGATACTTCGCCTTAATTAATATTGGAATAAACCTCAGAGTGAAAATTCTATGGATGCAATAATTAAGTCCTCCGCTGATAAAATACAAAAGAAAAAAATAAAAGTGACCTTGACCTACTTCAGTAGGTACTTTTAATTACCTGCCACTACTTATAATGACTCCGCGTTTTCCCTCAAACAAGTGACGTCATGCAATGTGCCAGTTACAAGTAGTTTGAGCAATAAAAAGTAGTGTTCTATTTTCCTATCGCCATTAAATTTTAATAACTCAAGCTTAGCATAGCCGCTAATATTAGTTCTACCTGTGTTAAAGATTTTTGTTATAAAGAAAGTCAATGGTGAGGATTTCAAGACTATAGTTCGAATTTAGTATTACCGTTGATAATGACGAAAAAACGATTGTTTTTTTTCTCGAGAAAAGCCATATGTTGATTTTTTCAGTTTTTTTTTCGCATGTTACATAGAAAAATTAACAGTAAAACGCCTTTGGAAAGAAACATGATTTCCTTTGATGTATTCAAAAGTTGAAAAAAAACAAGTTTTATGGAAATATAATATTATAAACATGAAATATAAACTGGCAAATTTTCTTGAAATTTTTAATTATACAAAAAAAAACAACGAAACTGGAGAGAAACTGGATTTTTTGCTGCTTTTTCAACGCTAATCAGTAGGTATTAAAAATATTTCAGAGGGTGTTATTTATTTTGCAGCAAAATTTAATACACCATTATTATTACGATAATGGCGGCAGGCAACATCTGTTGATAACGGTCGATTAATAATTCGGTAATGGTATTCGATTTTAACAGTAACATTATATATTTTGGATATTTAATCACGCGTAACGAAATTGAGGGTTCCCCACATCCGGATTATCGAACTGTTTATCCCGGTTTAAAAGTTGCGTTCGGTTTACCTTGTCTGTAAGCTTTATTGGCTTCTTTGGGATCATTTTAAATGACTGCACAAAACAGGAGAAGGTTCTCCAGTTCATTTTACTTTTTTATGCATGTTCGCGTTTAGTTTTGATGCTTATGAAACAAGTTTCAGTTTTTTATTAGAGTATACCTAATGCAGACTTAAATATATTTCCTTGGTGTCTGACTGTATAGTCAACATGTCAATATACCGTTTGAATACAAATTCAAAACGTAATATTTTTTTTTTCAGAAATTGTAGGTAAGTCTCAACAAAAGCCAAATTTTTATCCGTCCCTAAAATCTCATACCTATAACATGAGAAAGTGTTTGGGTTTTCCAAGGTAGAATATGCTTACATCTTCTAAACACACAATGTATAAGAAATCTAATCCTCATAACAGCATGAACATAATAACTTGAAAGTGATTTTAACCCGCATTTCCGCCCAGGAAGCATCTTGGAATCAGTGGGGCTTAGTTGTCAAACTAAATAATGAATGGATTAAACCAAGGTATTTGGCACCGATAGATGTTTGAATGTAAGTTGAGCCGTATTTCATAGTAATTCGAGAGTTGAAATTAAATTATCAGACTAAGTAGGCAGAAACAAGGCTAATCAGGCGATTAGCTTAGTGGTCCTTAGCGCGACTGCTACGCTAGAGGTGAGTTCGACTCCCAAATCGAACAAGAGTTAGAGTAGGTATAGTTTTTTTTATGGAAGGGGGAGGCAAGTAAGCAGGTTATGGTAAGTGATCACCGCCGCCTATTGACACCCACAACACCAGAGAGGTTTCAAGTTCGTTGCCGGCCTTTGAGATAAGAATAGGCTCGCTTCTGAGGCAACCCTCAGAAATCCGGTAAGACATGGCAACCCATGTCGTCATTGTCATTGGAAATACATCTGCGGGTAATTAGCATAATTATATCAGCTGAGAGGATAAGCACACCATTATCAAATGCCAAGTTGGTTTTTTTTTTATATGATTCTTAGTACAACTCGGAGTTTGGATTCGTGTATACTTAGTATACCTCTGTCTGCCCTTCACGACTGTATTGAATTTCAGGGTAAAAATATTTTACTATTTTTTTATTATAATTTCAGGTAAAACATTTTACTGTAATATTTAAATTCAAATTTCAGGGTATATTTTACTATTTTTATAATTATAATTTCAGGGTAAAATACTTTTAGGTATACTTTTTAATATTTTTCAGTGTTAACATACCATCACGCTTATATTCCGCCTGTTTCGCCGGTTTGTTTAAGTCCCATGTAATAGGGGGCGAGCTTATTGCCATTAACCGGGCACAAATCCAATAGTAATAATTTTATTAGTAGGTATTGATAATAAACATTGAGAACCTCTTGATGGTTTTCCGGTCCAGTCCGATTACAAATTAAACTGCGTTCTAAAGGTATTACGTGATCGTTTTAATAATATTCCAGGGTGAAATGGAATTCAGGAAACGGTGTCACGTTCCACTGTCAAACCTATTGAGCATTTCAATCTATTGCAATTTATGTTCACCGTTTCTGATAAATCGAATTTATTACTTGACAAGTTTTTCTAATAGTTTTTCCAAAACAATAAACTCAACCATGGCACAACCCAACAAAATCTGGTTTGAATTTAGTAAGTATTTAGATTAAATTTGAAACCAGTAGGTACAATGAAAGACAATGAAAAGCAGTGATAGCCTGGTGGTGTGACCATTGGATTGCCAAGTCGAAGGTCTCGAGTTCGAACCCAAGGCACGCACCTTTGACTTTTCGAATTCATGTGCGTATTAATAATTAATTATCACTCGCTTAAACGGTGAAGGAAAACATCGTGAGGCAACCTGCATACTTTAGAGATTTTTCCGGACGGTTTGTGAAGTCTGCCAACCTGCACTAGGCCAGCGTGGTGGACTATAGCCTAATCCCTCTCAATATGAGAGGAGACCCGTCTCCAGCCCTGGGACAATATATGAGTTGATGATATAAGGTACAATGAAGTTTTTGAAATTAACCCATGGCGATTAACATAAAGGAGATTGGCAGGCTTGTATGGGAATTTCGTACCGGTAATAAAATTTCGTGTTTTGAGATATTATTTGTTTTAATTGGTAGTTAATATGATTGACAAGCTCTTTATAATTCTTAGATTTTTAGAACTTGGGACATAAAAGTTATAACCAGTTTATTTTTTTAAAGTTATGTACTAGTGTAAATAAAGATAGTTAATAAGTACATAAACATTGTTTTTGTGATACAAGTAAATGTTCTAAATTGCTTGTTGCTATCTTTGTAGTGTTTTACTTACCATTAAGTAGGTAGATTGAGATGGAGGATCGTACCTACTCAGTGGGGTGGGGTGCATTAGGAGATACCAATTTCCAGCAGTGGACTTTGTAGTGCACAGGTTGATAAAGATGAAGTCTGGAACATGGCCACAAAGTGTTGTTAGCTTATCGGTTTTTATCGGATACATTTCGGCAAATGTGCATCAGATCTCCACGATCATATTTAATGTTTTTTCTATTTCTGAATAATTAATTATCATTTCGATATTTGTGTTAGTTTACTTATAGCAACTTCTAAAAACACAACTGCGTTTAGTTTACGATTTTATTACGTTTATTTATGAAAATATTTCTATTGATATTATTAGTTAATCCGAAGATCTAAAAATAATATACTTACAAGAAAATAAATGGCTTAGTTGCCTTAATAAGTGGTACAAATTCTATAACAGAACAACAAAAAAAGTATGCGGTACGAAATCTGCCGTTCGCCTTTAAAGATAAAATTACACGGGCAATTTTACGCTTCTTATACGTAAAACATAATAAATTGACTGGCAGATAATGCCATTAATATAAATAAAATAAATAAACTGATGCTAAATACATTATGATTTCAATACGCTACTTTCGATACTCACTTCACGAAATTCGAAAAATATGATTTCAAATATTTTTATCGCACAACGCGGTGTTGTGCGATTCTAAAATATGTAAATCGAAATCGTTTTTAAGTATCGATTACATTCGCGTTCATGCAATACGTCGTTCGTATTCCACATAATATGCCGCCGGACAGAGAAACCCTGTAGCAAATTGAATTTTCTAATCTCCAAATGGTAAAAGGTGACTGCTGCATACGAAAGGTAGATTGGAACGTTTATTTGAAAATAGAATTGCAATAATGGAGGCTTAAATTGAATTAATACTATTTATACCGTTAGCATGGATGTTATTATGTTCTGAATTTAAATTATATAGTGTTGTGCTAGAAACCGAATATTAAATCTGCAACATGTATCAAAACTGCTTCGTTAGTCTAGTAATTCTAAGGGCGACTACTACGCTAGAAGTATTGGGTTCGATTCCTAGTTCAAACAGCATTATGAGGATTTTCTATGAAATTTTCAGTAGCAGCTCGGAGTTTGTATTTGTGCCCAGTTATTGGCATTAGGCTCGCCGCCTATTATATGGGACCTAACCATACCGGCGAATTGTGGTGGTACATTGATACACCTCTGCCTAATTCTGGGGAATACAGGCGTGAGGGTATGTTATGATAAGTATCAAAATTCTTGGAAGGTATACTATTGTTACATTTATGTATGGCGATTGAAGTAACGAAAATAAAAATAATAGTATTTTTTTCTGGGACATTTCTACACAGCACGATCTAGCCTCAAACTAAGCAGAGCTTGTACAGAGGCCAGTACATCAAGCTACCACAATCTGTCAAATTTATTTGATTGATTTTCAACTTTAATACAAAACCATAAGGTTCATATTAAATTGGGAAAAAATTACAGTTTTAGATAGCTTGACCTGCTATCGTCTGTACTATGGGTACCTACTAGACAATGGATATAATACTTATATACTTTTTTTTTGTAAATACATACTTTTAATATATAAGAAACACCCAGACAACACACAAACACTTATATAAATCACATCACATAAATTTTTATCTTGTGGTAATTGAATCCACGACCTTGTGATCAGCAGTCCAACACTCGAACAACTAGACCACAAACGTCGTCTGAGTAAAATAAAGGTACTTATATTAAAAACAAAATTTAAAAGATTGTGATGAACTTTTGACGTAAAAGAAATAACTTGAACTTGGCCCAAAGAAAACAAATCAAATAAAAATAGGCTTAGTTCTTTCAGTAAAGTTCTTCTAGACAAGCTTAGACATGTTGACATACCTAACTAACTTTAAGATTGAATTACTTCTAAACACTGTATAAAGGATACGATTTATAAAATACTACTCGCACTCAGTAAAGAGTCTAGATATAAAACCTTTTTTATTATAATCTTTTTTTTTGCAATATTTCTATTGTATTTTGCGAGATGAAAGCTTGTTTTTTTTCTGTGAGCTAGTTCTGTATAACAATACAGAACAAAGAATAGTTATAGCAACTTTTACTTCTTTATAATATTGTATAGCCATGAAATAATACTACTTTTTACGGATTTTATTGCCTGTGACCATGGACGCTGTGAAGGGTCCGAAATGTCGGGATTAATAATATCAACATAACGCCATAAAATCTGTAAAAAGTAGTTTTATTTCAATGTTTATTATTCGCGTGATCATGTCAGAAATCAATAAGATTATTATCTGTCAAAATATTCAGAAAAGTCTTGCGTTTAATGAAAAACTTGGTATATCTCAGCCTCGGCCAAGATGGCAACTGTTTGATCGTCCATCAAAAGTTAACCAGTGGCTGAAGTTCACTCGTTAATCATGTGTGTATCCTCAAACGTGACATTGCGACGTTAAACTTTACTTTCACGGGAAATTATTACCTAAATAAACTTCGCCGCCTAAATAAACGATCGCTCCTTAATTGATTGTTCAGTTTCAGGAGTCTAGCCGGTTTGGTTTGAGTTTTAGTAATTAAAATGTATATTGGAAAATTTAACTGAAATATGTTGATATTGGAAAATTACTTGATTGAAATTATTTTGATACTTTAATCTGTTGTTATTTTAGCGGCCACAGATCAACAAAACTGCCTCATTAGTCTGGTGGTCGTAAATGCGAGTGCCGAGTCTGGTCCTGGGTTTGATTCCCGGATCGAGCAGTGTTATATAGAGTTATTAGGTGTTTATGTAAAATTCTCGGTAGCAGCTCGTAGTTCGGATTTGCGCTCGGGACTTAAGCATACCAGTACTATGGGTGCATCGATACCTCTGCCTTCTAACCTTTCTCTCTATCTCTCGTTGCCTTTAAACCTTCGGGGAGTATAGAAGCCCGTTATGATAGTAACTTAACAAAATTAACACGAGTTCTTGAGTTTGTATCTCAACTATATAGATTTGGAAAAGCAACCGCCACAACATCATACAATGACTCTCATAACTTCTACAATTGCTATGGTATACAAGTACTATCTAGAAGTTTAACGTCAGTAATAATGTAGCAAGTTCCTTCGTCACTTTATTGTTGATCCTACATACACGGGCACATAAACTCAACATACTCAACACACGCGTATTTGACAGTGCCAAGTTTATTTCACTTCTCCAGACAAAAGATATGACGCACACAATTCTAAGTGTATACCTAAAACTTCGTACACACTGAAAAGATATACAAGGACAACATATGGCGTTTTTACGACTAAAGCTACGTTAAAACTATTATAAAGAAAAAAAAAATTCATACGGTACATATATGAATCTTTTGCATGACTTCGAATGTTTGTAACTTAAATAGAGTTTTTTTTTTTTTTTTTTTTTTTTTGTTTTGGCTCGCACGGTTTGTGCATTTGCCATTACAAGTGTAAAAGGTAGGGAAACCATTATTTTGGGATAAATAGATTATAGAAACGGAATTTAGGGATTGAAATAGAATATAGGATCACGGTAGGTCAAGGAAAAAACGTTAGGTATATATATTAATTAAGTAAATAATATTAAATAAACAGTAAGAATGTAGTTTGATTTATGGGAGATTAAAAATATATTATACATACAAATTTTAATGGTTGAATATTAGATAAAATTACAATTTAATATTATTATCAATTATAAACTTGGAAATTAAATTATATATGTCTAATGTCATAGAACATAATAAGGTAGGAACCGATGTAGGGAGAGGAATGCGGAGATCTATAAGAGAGTTTATGAAAGAGGAGCAATCATTGAGGAGACAACCAAAGAAAATATGATTTAAATCCTCTTCTTCATCAGCACCACAAGCGCACAAGCTGCTATTAATGATGCCAAGCCTTGCGAGATGTGAGGCAGAGCAAACGTGGCCCAAACGCATTCTAATGATCATTGAAGTGACAGATTTGCTAAACTTAATTTTGGAGAACCATGTTTTCTTAGGAATTTCATGCTGTATAGAATTGTAATACCGGCCTTTACGATGGCTAGAATCATTCCAGTCATTCTGCCAAGAACTATGTAATTGGTCTTTGGGAATGGAGACAAGATCTGATGCAACATTTTTATATGGAAACATATCGCCATTGTTTACTGCATCTTTCGCAAATTTGTCAGCTTTAACATTCCCAGGTATATTGTGATGGCCAGGTACCCACACAAGAAGAACATCAATTTTTTTTATTTTACAATTAAGTAATAATTGTCTACATTCCATTACGTAAGCACAGGTTGACACAGATTTAAATGGAAATTTTTGTAAAGCTTGTAAAGCGCTCTTTGAGTCTGTAAGAATGATAGACTTGTGGAGTTTTGCAAGTAAAATGTACTCTAAAGATTTCAGAATACCGAAACATTCTCCAGAAAACACCGTTGTTTCAGGAGGCAATTTGATTTTTTGGTGGATATTATACTGTTGATGATAAATCGCTACCCCCACCGTACTAAATAGTGTAGGTTTAGAAGCGTCACAATAAATATAATGACGATCTGCCCAGTCTGTTTCGATTGCAAATTTTATGGCAATGTTAGAATGTAGATCATTTTTTAGGATTTCAAAATTATAGTTTATGTTAGGAGGATTAACAAGCGCTTCGTAGTTGACTGAGAATAAAGGGAGAAACTGAGACCGATGTGTGGGAGCTTGCAATGAAATAAATTTACGAAAACTAATAATCAAGCATGGAAGAGATTTGTGAGTCCAATATGAGGAATTTTCTATTATAAGTGACAATTCTTGTAATTTTTTATAAAGAGGATGATTTAAAAACTGAAAAGCCCGGAATAAAAATTTATCACATAGGAACTGGCGTCGTAATTTTAAAGGGGGGTCAAGACATTCAACTTGCAGGGCATTTACGGGGCTAGATCTCATGGCTCCAGATACAATACGTAGAGCTTTGAACTGGATGGCATCTAATTTAGACAAACCTACTACACTACAAGGCTCTAAAAAGTATGTTCCATAGTCTAAGATGCTTCTTATTATTGCGTTATACAAGAGTTTCATCGTGAATGGGTGAGAACCCCACCAAACACCCGCAAGACATCGTAAAATGTTAAGCAAGCGTTCACATCTAGCCGCAATATAATAACAGTGTGATACACCAGTCATTTTAGCATCTAATACGAGACCTAAAAATTTTGTTTCGTTTTTTTCCGGGATTGGTTGATTATTATATAAAACAGTATAAGGTGGAGGTAAACGCATCCTTGAGAACAATACTGCACAACTTTTGCTAACACTGAGACTCAGCGAATTCGAGTCTAGCCAAGCCTTCAAAAATTGCAAAGCATGGTTCAAAGAGTCGGTTAATTTTTCAGTAGACTTACCTGAAACATATAAAACTAAATCATCTGCATACTGCAATATGTTAGCCTTACATGCAATATGCGATTCTAAGTCGTAGGTGTAAATATTATATAAAAGTGGACTCAGCACCGAACCCTGGGGTAGACCTTTCCATGTAAATCTTGTGATAAACTTAGAATCACCCATATTAATTTGAAGTTGTCTTTCCGAAAGAAGATTATGAATAAATTTACAAAATACAGGAGAAATTTTTAATGTGGATAATTTGGAGTTTAGAATGCGTAGATCAACATTATCATATGCGGCGGAAATGTCTAGAAAAACTGCAAGCAGGGATTCATTATTCGAGAAGGCAAGCCTTATGTCCGTAGTAAAAATACCTAAACTGTCCATGGTGCTTTTGCCTTTTCTGAATCCATATTGAGTTGAGGACAGTAGACCTTGACTTTCAACGTACCACTCTAATCTGTTTTTAACTAAATGTTCTGCTAGCTTAGAAATCACTGAGGCAAGGGCTATTGGTCTATAAGAGTTCGGGTCTGCGGCGGGCTTACTTGGTTTCAAAATAGGAACAATCTCATAGATTTTCCAAGAAGCAGGAATTTCTCCAGAGATTATGGTAGAGTTGATGACGTGTAGTAAATAATTTAGACTCGAGTCGTTCAAGTGAACAAGGAAGGAATATGGAATACCATCGTTGCCCGGTGCAGAATCTTTAACATATGATAGCACACCTTTTAACTCAGTAAGGGTAAAGGAAGAGTCAAGGGCGGAATGTTCTGTTGGAGATTGAAAAGAGTTAGAAGAAGATAAAAAAGGCATTTGAGGAACAAAGGGAGGAGCTAACTTATCTAAAAATTTATCGGCTACTGTTGTGTCAAGAAACTGTGGCAATGTTTCCTTGAATGCTGATCTAAATCTACGAACATTTTGCCAGATAAGCGATGGCGAGACGTTGGGTGCTAGAGATGTGCAGAAAGCTTTCCATCCATTCCATTTCTTGATTTTAAATAGTTTACGGGTGTTATTCATTAATAGAGTTAAGCTCTCAAAGTTCTCTGAAGTGCTGTGTTCAAGATATAAAAGCTCTGCTTCTTTCCTCTTTTTGACCGCTGCTGTGCATTCACTATCCCACCAAGGAGGAGAATGAATATTATTATTACATTGCTTAGTTGGAAAAGTTTTATCCGCAGCTTCTATTATAGCTAAAGCAAAAGCATCAGCAGACACGGAGTGATTATTTCCTTGAAAAGGGAGAGAAGACAATTTTAGTTCAACCATGTTACTAAACGTTTCCCATGTGTCACTTTCAAAGTCATTGTCATTCGGGATCTTGTATTTCAGTCTAGGTGGGCGTTTAGATTTAATTTTAATTAGTGCGTTGGGAAAAGTTATTAATATAGGATAATGATCACTGTCGAAAGTTGAATATAGTGTGCTCCAAGTCAATATAGACGCTAAGCTGGGAGTAGAAATAGAGAGATCTGGGGCACTGATTCCTTCATGGGGCTTAGTACGTCGTGTGGCTACTCCAGTATTCAAAATGCAGAGATTATTGGAATCCAGAATATCTAGTACTCTAGTACCATAATAACTGGAATTGGAGCTACCCCAAGCCTGGTGTTGAGCATTAAAGTCACCCAATATTAAAATTGGTTTTGGGAGCTGTGAGATAATCGCCTCTAACTCATTAAATATAGATGACGTCGGATGGGGGATGTAAACCGAAACGAAACATATTTTGTTAATACTAATAGCTATAATGGAAAAATTAGTACTATGGATTGGAATAGGAATGTGGTCAAATGGAACCGTGTTGTGAATAAGTAAAGCAACACCATTATAACCATCAGACCTATCTTCTCTTATACATATATACTGGGAAACTTTAAAGTTATGGTCTGGCTTAAGCCAGGTTTCCTGTAGAGCAATAGTAATGGGCTTATACAGATTAATCAGATACAATAATTCACTTTTTTTAGAATTAACACTGCGACAATTCCACTGAAGGATTGTCGATTGATAATCCATTGTTATTAAGAAGATGACTTATTTGTTGTACAGCAGCGTTGGACGGTTCAGACAAATTCTTAGTTTGAGTTAATGAGTTAATTAAAGCAATGATAAGATCTCTAGTTGACATGTTAGATAATGACACATCTTTTCCATTCATCATTGTGCCAACAGATGGCAAAGACATGTCATAATCTTTAGTGAAGAGAGTATGCGCATGCTTATCATAACCTTTACTATAATGTTTAGGTGAGTTGTTGGATTTCATAAAAACAGTTTTTTTATATGAAGTTGTGTTTGATTTCAAACTATTGCCCTTGGAAATATCATAAGTGTTTTTTAGGGGAGATGTAGGAGCAGCCAAAGAAGTTAAAACATCTGCATAAGGTTTTGATACTGGAGGGTGTAGTTTTGATGCCTCTGCATAGGAAATACAACTCTGTGCCATGGACTCTTTAATAGATTTCTGTCGACTGAATTCTGGACATTTTCTGTTGGTTGCATAATGGGAACCTGAACATAAGCAGCAAACCACTTCCTCTTCATCAATATTGCAGCCATCACCAGAGTGGTTGTTACCACATTTAAAACAACGGGGAGTGGAGCGGCATTGGCTTTTGATATGACCATAGCGGCAACAATTAAAACACTGTATAGTTGGAAATATGTATAAATCAACTGGAAGTGAGTTGTAACATAAAAATATTCTCTTGGGAAGAACCTGGCCATCAAATGTGAGGACCACAGTCTCAATTGGAGTGTAACTGGCTTGACCATTTACTATATTCTTCCTATTAATACGCCGAACTTTTAAAATGTTTCCACATCCAAGAGGTACATTAATATTTTTTAAAATTTCTTCTTCTGACCAATCAATTGGAACTCCCCTAACAACACCCATACGAATAACTGATGAGGTAGGTATATAAGCTTTGTAGTTGTTAGTTTTTAATGCTTCATTCTCAATAAAACAATTAGCATCTACATAGTTGTTGAATGATAAAACTAATCTATTTCTTCCTATTTTCTTGAGGCTTCCATTCACAATATTTTTAATAAAATTATTTTTAAGGAAACGACCGAAGGAAATAGGATGAATAACAACATTATCATTCGGGCTAGACTGGACCTTTTGGATATGGACATTATAAGGTGCGGCATCAGATGATTGATAAAGTTTCCTGCCTATTGCTACACGCGAGTCAGCAGGATTGGCATCATTAACATCAGCAGGGACAACCTGTGGTGATGGGATAAGAATTGACTCACAAGTTTCTTTGGAATCAGTTGGAAAGTCATTCTTAGAAACAGTTTCACAATGACAATCAGTCTCACAATGAATATCAGAAGAAGACTTATGACGCCTCCTCTTTTTGTTACAGTGCTTACAAATTTTACGAGACACAGCACGCTTACGTTTGGAATGAGTATTCTTTTTGCTATCCGAAGCATCTGTATCTAAAATAGAACCTTCGGTTTCCATCTCCGAACCATCATAAGTGACTGTAACAACATGAGATACCTGGAGGGAAGTCCCCCCAGGATCTTCTGGAACACTCATATTGAAAACATAAAAAACTTACCAATATACTTTTGAACTAAACTAATAAACACTATACTTATACTACTAAGATTATTTATATACACTACCGCCTAAAAGATCCAATTTCTACACAAATAAATAAATTAAAATTGATGAGCGCCAAAAAATTCGACCGCCTACTTCAAGGTTTCCCGCGCTTTTTTCTAAATAGAGTTGGTAACTTTAATATTTTATATAATGGAAAAAATAGTGTTGTGACCTTTTTTCTGACCATACAATACATAACAATAAAAAATATTTTTTGGAAAATTGCAATCCCAAATCGAGTCTTTAAACTTTAAAACGGTTTATGGCACAAATGAATAAAAGCCGTTAATTAAGAAATATTATAATTATTATGTCGGCGAATTCTGAGGTTCATTTTAGGCAATATTAAGTACCGATTTCAATAATCAATTTTAATTTATTACATTAAAATCTATTCGCGCTAACACAATGAAAAGTCTTAGGTAAGAAACCTTAGTTTGCTAAAAATCTGGAATTAATTTTCGTTATAGTTGGCAGGCGCAATCTCGTGCCAGGCTAGTTCATAGGATTTGTGTTGCCAGTCCATCAGCTTACACTGAACTGGGCTCATTAATCATCTTCACGACACTGACAAGTGAGATCATAGCCTGAGGTTGCCAGATTAGGAAAACATGATTAAGAGACAAAATATAAGCAAAGGTAGGCTACCTCTACTCAATCCGAAACTGGTATTAGAAAGCCGCCCAATACCAAATAATAAATACCTAATCATTAATCAAATCATCACTACATATTATGTATTTGTTTGGGCTAATTTCAGAAACTACTATACGGATTTTTCACCAATAGAAAGGCATTATTTAGGAAAGTTAAGAGCTGTAATTTATGAGTATACCCGTATGAAACCGGGACGGGTCGCTAGCCCGTGCGAAACCGGGACGGGTCGCTAGTCTTCTTTATAAAACTAATAAACACTGACTGACAGACAACGTACAGCCTAAATTAAGACAGTACCATAACGTCTTAGCACGATCATTTTTAGGATGTGAGAAAGGGATGGCGCCTTTTACTATGTAGAGCACGATATTTTTTACAGGGTGTTTTATATAACGTCGGGAAATACTGAGTCAGGATTTGGGGAAATTTCCCTAAGATTGAAGAATTTTCCAACATTTACCAATAAATTGCTTCACGTTGCCGAGTATCAGTTGGAGTTATCAGTACTAAGTTTCCCTGAAAATTGGCCGCTGAAATACCGGAGCTATTTCGTTATCGGGCAAGGTCGTGAACTACGGCGTCTAGGTATCGAAGTTAATATAAGCGGAGGCACTTGATTGCGGTAGTTGATATAAGTATTGAGGCACATCGAGCGCTAATTACGTTGTTATACTTATTAACTAGAAACCCATAATTAGTTAATCCGCTGTCGAATTGATTTAGACTATTTGGGTTTGGTTGACTAAAATGTCTTGAAAATTCAGCAATCAATCGAGAGCTTTGAAAGGAATTTATTAGTAATAAGGAATGCCAGTGGTTAGTTGCTTACTGCTCTTTTACTTGTGCAATAATTGAGTTTTATCAAGATTTTATTATATAGGTACGTATTTTTTTCTCCAATTACCGTAAAAAAGGGGCTAAATTAATGGTAGATATGTAAGTACTCATTATTCTTCTTCTTAGTTGATTCGCTTTTGGCAGAGCGGTCGTGGCCTTCATATAGTAGTGGTGGAGGCAGATGTTATTCGCCTCATGGTATCCCGTCATCTCTCTCTGTTGGCCATCATTCTGGTACACTCACTTATTAATAACTTTTACTATAGGACCAACCGCGTAATCGCGAACAAAATAGTATCTGTGCCATACATTTTGTGGAGTTGAGTGAACATAAATGTATTGAAGAGTTGATATTGTTTTCGCCATTTCAGGGTTGGTTCCATAGTAAAAGTTGTTCATAATAATGAAAACATTAGCCTCTTAATTTTTTATGATGATTAAAAATTAGGGGGAAATTAACTTATTTCGCCAAAAAAAAAACAAGATTATGTACGTTAAACCTTTTCCAGGTATCAAAGCGTTGAAGCATTAGAATGATATCGCAGAAACGAATAAATTTGTTCCTCTGTCCTGTAAAATCTGCCGGCCATTTACGTTGCTACGGATATGGCGATATGGACGGGCGCGTTGTGCCCATAACTTTACGTTTGTAGCCTACCAGCAACATTTCCCTGAAATTCGGCACACGTACTCATATCGACAAGTGCGAGTAGGTTTAAGTACATAACACGGCAACGTATGGAGGTCTAACTATGTAATAGTGAAAGATTATTATGGTTGATTTCAATGAAAACATAACTTGGACAATATTTGGAGGATTTCTATAGAGGTTAATTTCTTCCACAAACTTGCACAGGTTTCTTATGGGCCTATGGGGTCAAAAGAATTCGCCTGAATAGTGAAAATACAGATAATTAAGATTATCTACATAGTTAACCTTAATTAGTCTATTCTTTGTGGAATATAAGTACCTAAAAATAGTATAGGTACATCGTTTGCTATAGGTCGTCGTAAACCCTTTGATATTTGATATGTTGGTTTCATAGATTTTTATAATAAAAGTCTTGACACACCACTCTTCACTTAAATTCTAGACAAAGTGGAGAGAGGTACAAAATACGTAATGATCAATGGTGGATCGCTAAATGACTAATGATGATTACGTACTTCAAATCTCAGCAAGTAGTAATACTCTATTTGCTGTAGCATTAGACAAATAACTTGGAAATAACGACAGTATTATTAGTTCTTCTTGTAAATTTTTATGAGCAACATTCAAATCAAATCAAATCAAATCAATTTTATTGCATTCCATAATGTATACAGGTGGTCAGCTTATATTTCTTGAAACAATTATGGACCCTGTCGGGCACAGCATAGTTTAGTAGGAGAGAGGAAGAATTGCTAATTGATATAAGTAATTGATGTAAATTTATTCTTTTAATTTAATTTACAATATTTTATAGTTTTTATTTTTGTATTATAATTTGTCGTATTTTCACTTATTGTCACACTATTATTATATTATTAAAGAATAATAATGTAATCATTGTAATTTTTATTATAATTTTTGTTTTATTATTTGCACTATTCATAAATATAAGTTATTGTATAATTTATATAAAGAATTGTAAAATAGTTTGCTTAATTTATTGAAAATGTTATCCATATAACTAATTTTTTTTTATTATTTTTATTGTATTATAATATGTAAGTAATTCTTTTATATTAAATGTAATTTTATTATTCCTTTAATATTATTTATTGGTAATTATATATTTGTAAGTTTACAATCTATCATTTGTTTATGTACCTGTTTATAATTTATAGTCTTTTTAATAACGTAATTACGTATCGTCAAGATATTCTTTTATACTATAGTAGCTTTTTTTTATCAAAACTGTTTTATTTTATTAACAAATATATGAAACTTATTTTCTTTTTTTATGATGTCTGGTAACTTATTATATATTTTTATTGACATGACCAAGGGACCTGAGGAGTGCATTTCCAACCGAGAGATCGGTAGGTTTAGTCTATTTTTGTGTCGAAGTATAATTTTGGTTTGTTTATTTTCACGTTTGCTGTAGAATTCAGGATATTTATGAACGAATTTACACATTTCTAAAATATAAATGCAAGGTAGGGTTAATATTTTTTGTTTTATAAAATGCGGTTTACAGCTGTCCATTTCTTCTATGTTTACTAAGATTCTTATTAATTTTTTTTGTTGGGTAAAAACAGTTGGTGCATCTGTGCTATTTCCCCATAATATTACACCGTAGCTGAGCCAAGAGTAGGCATAGGCATAGTAGGTGACAAGTGCAGTTGGTAAATCTGTTGTTATTTTGACTTGACGTAAGGCGTATGAGAATTCATTGTTTGAATACTGAAGATAATTATAAAATTAAATAGCTAGACAAGTATTTTATTTTTGCTGCGTAACTGTTGCGTTTCTAATAGAGTTAAAACCATTATCACCGTGAAAAGCAATTTTGATCATACGCCTAAGTTTTTGTTAATATGTAGGTCTGAGATTAATGAAAAAATCTTTCTGCGTGAAGGATTGATGTAACTCAAAACCTACTCCTCCAGTAAATATTTTAGAAATACCAGACTGTAATTGAGGTCGTCTGAACCATTAATCTTTTATGCCACCCTAGTACCTAATCTTCAAACATGTTCTTTGTGACGCATTACTTTAAGTATACAAAAACTGGTGGGATATACCATACATCTTTTCTTTCTAGTAATTATTACTGGGTGTTAAAGTAGAAAAAAAAGTTTAGAGTTTACTTACGAGGCTGAGCAAGTTAGGTCGTCAAGAAAAATGGATGGCGATGTCGCTTCTGACTGATCGCAGAGACAAAAAGAACAGGATTTTATTTTATTCTAGTTTTTACACTTATTTTTGTGATGATCTGAGTTTTGTGTAAGTCCGCATGAGTATTTTTTATCGTCCGTGAACATGTTAGGTATCTTGACGTTACCTGGACTTCTGTCTTATAGGGCAGATTACGTTTATCTAGGATGTGCACTAACACTATGTCATTGGAATATAAACTTCGCTTCTGTTATGAGATCCATATAATCAGAAGTGAGAGTATTTGAAGACGCCAGCCACCGAGCAGGTCATGTTTGAGAAGGAGGCGATGAAACGGGAGGAAGAAGAATTAATTTCTCTTCTTATCCACAGTCAGAACAGATTCATTTTCGGTGGAGGATGACTTCAACCTTATACGCTGCCTTTTAGGGCAATGGCCCTAAAATATGAATGATATAAATAAATAAATAATTAATAATTAAAAGTTTATATATTGATTAGTTATATGTGTATAGTTACTATGATAATATACAAATTCGATATAGAAAGTCTCACTCTTACTCTATCTTAATAAAAATTATTACAACCAAATCCTTAATTATGGACTAAAATTATTTTTAAACTATGAAAAATTTATTCAACCTAACGTTTTTAATTAAAAAGCATTTTACTAGATATTTATTCACGTTTACGTAAACTAAAATAATAACGTGGCACTTGTTGGAGGTGTTCAGATATTTTTGTAGTTCCACAACTAGCATAAATTTTCAGAATGGACGCACAGCACTACCTAAGTTTTGTACGTTTATCTCTTGAATTTTCACAAACACACTGCACCGTAATAAATGGCGATTGTGTGATATTTTAGCACTTATGACCACTCTGTTTTGTCTGAAAACGTTTTGCATTTAAAGGCTCATTACGATAAGTAGCATAGTTACATATGGACAGGATAAGGAATGAGTATAATAAGGGGCAGTTTACAAGTAACGCCAGAGACTGGAAACATTTATGGTAGTACAGATAAATGTAGTGATGCATAAAGAGGAAGGATATGACAACAGAAAGGTTATAAGTATAAATGTGGAAGGCAGAAAAGAGTGTTTAAAGTTTCAATAAAAACTACTTAATGTTTTGTGCTGTAATGTTTTCAAAATTTAGTTGTGTTTAGTGGTATCGCTGTTTTCTGTACTTCTTTTTCTTTTAAATCGTTGCCCCACCCTATAATTTTTCCTGTATCGTGGGTGCGTTTATAAACACAAACTTTCACATACAGACACAGCCAGACCTTTAGTATCAGTTAACACAAAATGAATTAATAATGAATAGCTATTTCTGACATTTTACGCAGCGCGATTTAGGCCCAAACTAAGCAGAGCTATGGGTACAAGACAATGGATATAATACTCATATGAAGTGAACCCAGCAGTGCCCTAGCAGCCGCGCTTAGCACCAATAGACTAACGAGGCAGTTGTTGAAATACTTTATCTCACTTTACTTTTTTTTTAATAAGAGATAGGTTAGCGTTTGAACACAACCTCACCTGATGGCAAGTGATGACTTGCTTAGGGTCAGTGCAGTAGGTATGTTTGTTTCTTGCAAACACCTTTATCAGCCGTCATGTCATTATTCATTTCCTTTGTAGCCATATCAATACTTGAAACACTTTAAATACAAAAATAAATTTAAGTATAACAAAGACGAGTAGACCTATAACAAAGACGAGTACTTCTCGTGCAACTTCAAAAACAAGAAGCTACTAAAACTCACGTTTAGACGTCACGGGTAGACCGGTCTACCCGTGACCATGGACGCTGTAAAGAGTCTGAAACGTCGGGATTAGTAATATCAATATAACGCGATAAAATCCGTAAACAAGCAGTTTTATTTCAATGTATAATATTCGTGTAAATGTCATAAATCAATAAGAAGCTACTAGCTAAAATATTTCAAACAAACTAGCAAATAAAATAGCTTTATGATCACATCAGACTAAATTTTATTCTCGTTCAATCTTTGATGTATACTCAAGCAATCTCAATAGATACTTAGTGTAGACTTAGGTTGGACTGCTCAGTTCACTACTCAGTTCTTTGTCCATATAGAATGAGAAAAGTGTTCTACGAGTCTAGTTTATTACATCAATGTACGTAGTAAGGTTTTAAACCTACTAAGTAAACTTGAAAATTATTGCGATCATAATTATTTTTGAGAATAACTCATTCATTCATTAATCACAAATTCTCACAAACGTAGATTATTTTATAAAATAATTAAATTCGTAATTTAAAAATTGGCACGTAGGTTATTTATAAAGTTTAGACATCCCTCGCAAAAGAATTTAGGGTAATTTCCACTTGATTGAGTAAATAATACCAACGCGGGAAAAGGACACGCCTGGTCAGTAGTAGAGGTTTTTATTTTTGAAGACCACTTCAGAAAACTAAAATCCTATTCCATTATACCGTTACAACTCCATGGGGAGTGAAATCCGGGCCAAATCCGCGTAACACCCAATTTTTCTAATGTTACGAAAGTTTCACTTAATTCTCAGTATTGAGGTTGTATATTGGAGAAGCTGGGGTGATACACGAATACTGAAGTTCTCTGTAAGTATGCCAAGTCATGGGAGCTTTCCCCAAATCGAATTCGCCGAAGCGAATAATTGTTGGAGCAAACATCCACGTAAATACGAGTAAGTTGGTGCTGACACTGCAGTTTTGGATGGTTTTGAATTAACATTGAATAGGTATGTTAAGTTTTTGCCTGGATTCAAGTGACCAGGTACAAGTTAAAATAATTGGTTTAGTTTTACAGAAAATATTTTCAATAGAGAATATATAATAATAGGGTGGTTTGTATCTACTACCAGAATTAACAATGAACTGGTAAGTTCTTAATGAATTTATTAGATGTTCTAAATGTCGATTTTCAAATAATTGATTATTATATCCTTCTAAAATGGCGATTATTCGCGATTTTAAAAGTTGTGGGGAAGACTGCTTGCCCGTAAGATTTTCTAGTTGCTAATGCTAAGGTAGCTTTCCAAGGTGAAGGTGAATAACATCTTAAATTGCTTAACATTGTAACATCCATTAATCCACCATCATTTATTGGTGCTGCAGTGACTAAGTTTAATCACGATCTGGCCTGAGTCGCATTAATTGGGAGATGAGATTGACAAAACTTTAAATGGTTATTAAATTGGGATAACTTATACTTACTTTGATAAGTTATAAGAACGAATTGATACTGCACTATTACCAATTACGAATTTAAATTTAATTCTGAAAATCGTACCCTAGAGGTATCTGGCAATATTTTGGGACAAAAATCTTACCAAAGCACCTTTGCTTAGGTAAGAGTTTTGCTGTGTGACCGATCTGAGTCTGGTTATTGACTGTGGGAAGAAGGTACACAGTTTCATAAGCGTAAAAGAGGAGCAGCTGTTTTAGGTAAACCAATAACTAACAATAAAATTAGTGCAGTTTATTTAATTGGCATTAGAGTCAGAGGGGCACCTCAAATAAGGTGATGGCGAGAGCAGCCTCATCTAATTTTGCATGAGAACCCATCTGGCTATGAATATCGTTTAAATGATTATGTAATATACAAAACATAATTCATTATTACAAAACATAAAATCCGTTACAGTTTTTCATTATTAAAAACAATGTTACAAGTACATCGTATAGCATCTGTATAAATATAGTAATTAATTAAACCATTATCATAAATATACCGCTTAATCATTAATAATTGACTTGTAAAATATTGTATAAAAATATTAAAACATGTCCAATAAAGATTCTATTACATTTGCACAAATCGAATAATGAATTGTTTTCCGATTGCAGCTGTTCCCAATAGTAATACTCAGCTACTCCAAGACGGGATTGCAGGCCATGACAAGAGCAAATGTCAGGGGTGTGCAACTACAAATGTATTACTCCAAGTGTAGAAATTGTTGGATGAGGTAAATTGTATTGATGCTGGATCGGGGAACTCGTGCTGAAATATACTTATAGAGCTGAATTGGACTAAGCGTTTATTGACTTAGCTCTAGATGCGTTCGGCATGTGTTGCAACGCTTCGATTTCGATCTTATTTTCTTTTTTTGTCAAAAAATTACACAAATGGGCGCACTAAACAACTCACTAAAGTATAGTAGAACGAATGATCGATTTTTTTAGTGTATATTGCATTAACACATGCTAAACATTTTCAGACTACTTTTTACGGATTTTATCGCGTTATATATTGATATTATTAATCCCGACGATTTGGACCCTTTACAGTGTCCATGGTCACGGATAGACTGAGATTCTGTTCTGTATTCTCATTCTGTAAGAGATTCTATCAGATAATTTTACGAAGAACAATTGCTTCCTTTTAACAAAGACCCATTAAAAACGAATATCTTTCAATAAATGCCTACTATAAATATTATAATATTATGCGAAAATTACTTTGTCTTTCTGTTTGTATGTTACCCTTTTACGTCTAAACCGCTGAACTTTGGTGATTAGAAAGTTCTAATCACCAAATTTCATCAAAATCAAAAAGTACAAGTCAACCTACCTCTATTCTCAAAAACCTCTATGGGGTTTGAGTGAAACCCCGGGTATTGCGCTGTACCTAGATTATTTCTGAATGTTTTCTTCGTGTTTATACCGCAGCAGAAAATATTATACGAACAAATAAATTGCTATTGCTAACACTGCCGGTTACTTGTGACAAAGTTTTCCTGCCAAACAAAACATCTGCGCCTTTCTCTGTTTAAAATTTCCAAAATTGTTATTACTCCTTAGAGTCGCAATATGAATTCAGACAAGGTTTTCGTCCATATTTGTTTGACACTGCATCCCATTGCCATGGTTCTCACTGTTGGCTTCAAGCCAGTCGCCTGGTCCGTGACCTAAGGCGCACACCATTCGCTTCATACAAATCCGGAATTTAATTTTAGTGATAAATGGATTTGAGACCTGTCTCCCTGTGAAATAGTGGAAGATGTGATTTGTAGTTAAAGAGATTTCAAAGAGGTTCACGTAATGCAATTTGTGTAAAGTGTTTGAACTTGGAATTTGATGGATGAATATTGATATTGAAAAAAAAAAACGTTATTTAAACTAGATATTGGAAATGATATTTTTCATCGTTATAGAACTGACAGACTGTTTACATAATTTTATCTTTTGCTGTTGATTGATGTCATTCGCATTTTTTTTTTTTTGTGCTAAGGTTACATACATATATGTGGGCCGCAAGCATAAGCACCTCCAGTTATTAAGCCTCATATTCCCAGTAATTTCACTGCCTAAATTATTCTTTGAACCGGAACGCAATAATGTTTAGACATTGTTGCTTAGGGGCAGAAATTTGGCAATGCCCTGGTAGCAAGGCGAACTCAGCAGCAGATTTCTACTATCTCAAAATATTTATTAATTAAAAGCAAAACCATGTGAAGATTGTGTGCCTTTTTAAAAAATATAAATAATGAGCTTCCTCGCTAGTCTAGTGGTTTTAAGTACAGAACTTCTAGCATAGCAGTCGCGTTGTCAATGATGTTTCTATGAGATTTCTATGACGTTTTCAGTAGTAACTCATTGTTTTGATTTGTGTCCGGTTAATGGCAATAAGCCTCTATTATATGGGACCGAAACATACCGGCGAACTGTGAGTGTGCATTTACTGTAAAACTCTGCCTAACCCTTCGGGGAATACAGGCGAGATGGTATGTTATATAAAATTTGTTTATATATATATATATATTTAACTTAATTCCTTGTAGAATGGCAAACACTTAGGAAGACCTCGGTAAAATAATAAGCAGTATGATAATATTGATCATATATTTTCCAACTTGTTAAATGTTCAGAAACAAATGAAGAATTTCGAAATGTATTCTATTGTTAACTAATGTTTTCCACATTATTATCCAAAATTATTTATACAAATAAAAGTTATCTACTTATCTGGTGACAAGGAAAATCAAATAAGATAGGTAATTGTAATTTACGAGGCGTTTTCTGAACGACGGATCTGTGTTGCTAGTCAACAAAATTAAACATATAAAAGTAATAGCTTTATTACTATGGCAACTCAAGGTACCTATGTAACCTATGTTGGAAAATCAAAATGTAGGTACAGTCAACAATGAAAGTCTTCGAACTCGGGATAATTTTCAAAACGTTTTATTATCTTTGTTATCCAGAAGTATCTGACTCCAGAAGGTGGTGCGGGTTCTCCACATACAGGACAATTATATGCTTATAATTAATTAGAATCTAAAGAAATAATATGGTTTACTTTAATAAAAAATAGTCAATAAAAATTAATTAAAAGGCCCCGATACAAAAAAGCTAGACCAGAGCCTTTTGGGTTATTTAGCGGTCCCTCGACGCGACGACGCTGAATCACAAAATATTACTAATTAAGTATTTAAATATTAAAGTTACAGCACCAGCCCCAGAAATGTTATATTTTACTTTTTATAATTATGTTTTTTGTATCGGGGATTTCTAATGTCATTTTTATTTTAAAATTAAAAATGCTTTCAAATAAAAACAAATGTCATCCAAATCGATTCACCCGTTTATTACCGAAAAAAAAAACAGTTTAGTAGTATACGTAATAAACCTATACCACGCATGAAATATGAAGAAAGTAATTGGGAAATAACGCATATTATGTAATACAAACATAATTTAAAAATCCTATTGACTGTTGACGAAGACATTCAATGTTTATTTCATAAATTCCTTTGAAGTTTTGATTCGATCGTGTATTTACGAATGTGGAGGTTATAGAAAATTACGCAGTATAATATTGTTATTAAAATACTTGGAATCCGAAGTATCTTCCAGACATCTAGTTCAGTAAAATGGACGAGATTATCGTACTTCCTACTAATATTATAAATGTGAAAGTTTGTGAGGATGGATGGATGAATGTTTGCTATTCTTTCACGCTAAAACTACTGCACGGATTTCGATGAAATTTATTTATACACCAGAATAACTTAGGCTATAATTTATAACGATTTTGAGTTAATTAGCCAAATTACAACGATAATTAAAAGTAACTTTTCCACGCGGACGAAGTCGCGGGCAGAAAATAGTCATCAATTAATAATCTTTTCATTTGGTTTGCTCTGTATTTCAATATTATTTGTCCGCACAAAGCCTACATACACTATGATTAATTATATTGATCAAATGAATCTACAGAAAAACTTTCTTTGAAAGCATGTCCCCATCAAAAAGAAACATGGCATATTGAAATTTATGTTTGTATTTTTCAGTTATCATGTCAAACTTGCTATTGTCTTTTGTAGATATAAACTTTCAGCAATGGTCTAAATACGTCTATTTAAGACTGCCTCTTAAGCCTAGTGGTTGTAAACGCGATTGCTACGCTAGAAGCCATGGGTTCGTTGCCCAGGCCGAGCAGTGTTTTTCTAAAATTCTCAGTAGCAGCTCGTATTATTTGTACCTATGGTCAATAGCAATAAGCTCACCCCCTAGTATAGGGAACATAATTATTTTATCCAACTAGGGTTGGATTATATACAGTACTTATACACAGTTAGAATAACTCTGTCTAGATCTTCGTGCAATATTATAGGCGCAATAGTATGTACTGTTGGTTCTCTCATACTTGGAACCTGATAAATACGGGTCAAACGCTGTAAAAGTTTATTGCCGCAACATGAATATATTATTCAGATCATTAACCAAAATGTTGGTCATAAAACGAACTCCTTTTGATTAATAATTCTTGTTGTTGAAGCTATCACTTACTACTCGCACAATTTTACCACCGCCCACACATTTGCGTATACATGAAATCATTCTGCTCAATGACAAATTTCCCGGAGCGACAGTAATGGCGTCATATGTTACGCTCATACCCCATCCTGCGTGATAAGAAATGAGCTTATCTCCCTGAAACATCGCGGCAATATTCGGATTTCGGCTGCAACACAAATGAGACAACGTACCCACATAAATAATTACGGTATAACGAAACATAATGTAGTCGGACCATATTTAGTAGTAATAAGCAGATGATTTCGAAATTAGGGATGGTACACGCATTTCACTAATATAATGTAAAACTAAAATGATTTCACTACTTTTGCTGAAATTTGAGTCAACGAATGACAATAACGTGTATACAATATGGAAATAGATAAAGTCAAAATAATATATTCAAGATATACTACTAGGTGGTTCTTTTTGAACGTCATTTTTACATTTAAGACAGCCTCCAAAACGCCAGCCCTTCACCGCATCCTAGTGTTTTAGCTGGGAAGAAGCGGCGCAACAAATTTCCCAGACAGAAATGTGTTACTTCTGTCTTGTAATTTACTCGTATATATAGCGGTAACATATACATATATAAGTTATATAAAACAAAATTTTATGTTGCTTTAATTTATTTTTCTATTGCTATATATTATGTCAGTCATTGCACATGTTTTTGCATCGAAGTTAATACCGAAGGAATCCTTATTCTATTTAATAAAGAATACAGCTTCTAAAAAAACAATACATGCTAGAAACGTCTTGCAATTTAATATATTCTCTTTTAAATAAATCTCGTCAAGTTGTCAGACCGTAAAACAGCAATTATAGCAATGCTACTGCATCATCCAATTATTCGGTGAAATGCTTCGTCCGCATCTCTGTGGGAGGATGCTAGCTCCGCATTTTCAAGATCCATCCATTAAGAGTAAAGATCCAATTTCCTAGTAACAGTTAATCTCGGCGTAACGAGTCCATTAAGTAGACACAACGTCCATTACTGCATTGAGGAGGACGCTCGACATAAAATATGATTGCATGGTTCAAGTTTGTGGGACGTCAAGATGTGAAATATGTGGACATTAACCCTTCAGTGTAGTGCGATACATCATGTTACCATAGGACGCGATGCAAGGTTTAATCTATTCCAGATTAGTGTTGCGCTTGTTTAAAATTAATAGACACACTTCGCATAAAATATGAATAGTTTACTGGATAAACTACATTGAGAATTTGAAGTAAGAGAAGGTAGAAAGAGAAATATCGATAGGCATAGAACACAGAAGCAACACATATGCAGAACTTCCCGCGGTTTTGCCCGCATTCAATAAGGGCGTTTAGAGACAAAAAGACAAGATCTAAAAATTGCACATAGGCTTATCTTTATCTACCGTTAAGGTAAGCCTATGTCCTTTTTAAAGTTTTAATCTATTTCTGTACCAAATTTCATCAAAATTTCATCAGTTCAGCAGTTTAAGCGTAAAAGCGTAACCGACACTCCAACAGACAGAGTTGCTTCCGCATTTATTATAATTAGTAAGAAAGTAGGGATAGAGATTATAGGCGATGGATTTATGAACTACTAGCTTTTGCCCGCGGCTTCGATCACATTTAATTAGTAACAGTGATGATATCTTATTTTTATGGGTCTACATAATTAGAGAGGCCAAGCTCTATCTCAGGTTCGATTCCACGGAGATAACTAAGATGTACCCAAGTTTTTAAGTTGGAGAATTATGTATTCCAACAGAAAACACTGAATTAAAATAATATTTTGTAGTGTTTGCGTTAGCCTCTAACAGACTAAGAATTCCAAAAATAATTTTGGAAGCGTTTATATAATGAGACACAGTTCTTTTACGTTCTTATAATTAATACGAACTTAGGTGCGAGTCGAGGCATAACTTGAACTGTATAATTTAGTACGAAATGAAAAACAAACTCAGTCTGGTACTAGTGTCGTCGCAAGGCCACAGATAAACAAAGTATCTACATTGAAGTTTGAATGCCGCTTCGGTAATGGAAGAGAAACACTCATTGTATTGTAGGAGCCGACTATTTTCTCGTGGCATGTAATCAACTGAATGCTGCTAGGACTAAAGGAGTAGGCACATTTATAACACCCGATGACGCCCCACATGTGTTTATTGGCCGATTATCAAAATCTAAGAACACGACATATAATCTTGCGAATGGACACGTTACATTCGCGTCACGTGGCGTGGTGTGTTACAAGTCAATTCCTACCTTAAATGCCTTAATTTTCCGATACTTAAACCTTGAAGTATCAACGTTTTAAAAAACTTCTTGCGCTCTTTTGTTTCAATTTCTGGGAACTACAGAATGTACCTACTGAATTCGGTAGATACAGTCGTGAATTCGCAGCCAGCAAGTCAGGTATTTTTTGCCAGGTTACTGAAGTGGAATTCTTAGCTTAAACTCATGTACAGTTCGTATACTTCAAACAACTTACAAAAACTACAAGTCAAAGATTTCGAGTTAATAAAAATAATTAATTATCATTCGCTTAAACGATAAAGGAAAACATCATGAGGAAACATGCATGGCTTAGGGATTTTCTCTTTGGCGTGTAAAGTCTGCCAACCCGCATGGCCAGCGTGGACTAAATTCTGAGCCCTCTCATTTTGTGGCCAGCAGTGGGACAGATGACGGCTATTGTCATCATCAACCCACATACTTATGTGCATTTTATGAGAATACCTCGACTAGTTACAACGAGCTCTACCGAAGCCCTTAAATTATGAGATGCCATTATTATAGAGCTTTTACAAGTAAACAATATTTATTTACTGCTTTAGTACTAAGAAAATAAGATCTAAAATTGTTTTATTAACAATCCAAAATGATTACAAATATTTATTTAGGCTAGGTGGATTTATGAGCGTTTAAAGTTTTAGCTCAAACAATGATTTATATTCTTGTTCTTGCATGGTTTGCCACAATGCAAAAGATATTTTTGCATCTTAGGTATAGGGGGCTTAGTAACCGTGGATTGGACGCCCACGGTGAAGCGTAGTAGAACCTCAAGGAGGGGCTGCTCCTGCGGGCTTGGAACGGGAAGCCCGCACTGGAGTGGCCAATGTAGGTTGCGGTGTCGTATGGGAGGCACCGCTACTGAGGCGGGCCGCGGTGTTGTATGGGCGACACTGCGGCTGAAGGGTTACTGGGCCGCGGCGGAAGAGGAGTGCCGGTATTACGGTGTTCTCCCTGCCTTCCGCGGCCTCGACGGGGTCGCAGCCGCAGGACTGCGGACACGGTGGGGCCGCAAGGGGAGAGGAATGTCGGTATTACGATACGCCGCTTTCCCTACCCTCTGCGGCCGAGGGAGAGCGATTCCCGTGGTCCCACCACTATGCGGAAGGTGGCGGTGGTGGTGGTTTTAGTCGGTATGCTGGCCACCTGGCCGGAGAGCCCGACATAACCGTCCCGTATCCCCAAGCGGGGCGGCATGCATAAGGAGCATTTAAAAAAAAGGTATATTTCAAGTTTTCGTTTAGTTTTGAATATATGACAATTAATGTATGGTTAAACTTTTTTACAAAAACTGCTTGTAGAAAAAATCGTAACTGCGTCAAAAGTCGCAAGCGCATTTCCCCGAAGGGTTAGGCAGAGGTGTATCTACCGATGTATATAGACAATGCATCGATATGTTAATGTCTTATGTGATATAGGGCGAGAGTATGGCCCGACTAGCTCTGGGAATCAAACTCAGGACCTCTAGCGCATCAGCCACGCTTACAATCTAGACTATTGAGCATTCGTTTTTGGTGTGCAATATAGAATATTCTATGTCGCTCACTCACTACCTGTAAGTTCTGAGTATGAGTATGAGATTAGATTAGAGACACTAATCTGTGACGGTTTTTATAAAAAATCTAGATGTTGAGGGGTAAATTCTAACTGTAGTTAATGGTCATATGCTTAAATATGGTGATACTGTACAGCACTATCATCTTATAAATGTTATTTTAATTATAATTTTAGGTAAATAGAGTGTGCAAATTCCCAAAACAGAGGCCTTTGTCCGTCATTCATTCGGATATCAGTAATCCGTATCAACCCGGGGCAGCACAGAGACAAACAAAAGCTTTTATCTGTATGTCACCATGATGCAGTTTTGATGTAAGTAAGTACGTAATGCAACGCAGCAGAATTTCCACTACCGGTGTATACAGAAATGCTAAAGATTTTTTGCTGAAAATATTGTAAAAGACAAAATAAATAATGTAAAACTATTCCTCTTTCGTTTTACAGAGTCGGCAATGCGCAAGTGATACGCCTGGTGTTACAAGCGTCTATAGGTTACGGCAACCGTTTACCATCAGGTGGGCCGTATGCTTGTTTGCCACCTTAGACGTATAAAAGAAAATATATTTTTTTAGAAAAGAAAACAGATTTTATCATACCGTACGCCTGTATTCCACACGGGGTTAGGCAGAGTTGCACTATAACTGTACACCCACAGTTCACCGGTATGCTTAGGTCCCATTGTAATTGTAATTGTATTGCCTATTGCAAAATCAAAAACTCGGACTTGCTTCTGAGAATTTTATAGAAAAACCCATTAATACTTGGTCGACCTGGGATTTGAACTCGATACGTTTGACTTGGCAATCTAATGGTCATATCACTAGGCTATCACTATTTACCTACTTACTTTTATTTATTATAAGTCGCGAAAAACAGACGAATAACAAAAGTAGTCAATGCAAATTGATTTTACCGTGAGATAGTTTTGGAAAATAAATGTCATGTTAAACATGGAAAATGTGGGAAGCAAGCGGAAAATATACGCTGAAAAAGTTTTCTCATAAAACACAATTCATGGGAGCTAATAAAAAACTTGTAAATTATTCAAGGTTCTATTTGACGTCGGTATTGGAAGGTTATTATTAAAATTTAGTAGCGAGTTTCTACCCATTGTACACAGTCTCGATTGTCATACAAAAACATATGACAATCTTTTTATAAGAATTATACATGTTCTGCATTCGTACAAATGTTAGCAATCCCTTAATTGATTTCTGACATTTACGCGAATATTATACATTGAAATAAAACTATTTTTTACGGATTTTATCGTGTTATATTGATATTATTAATCCCGACGTTTCGAAGCTTTTACAGCGTAAGGCCTTTATGGGTAGTCTACCCGTGACCGTGATAAAATCCGTAAAAAGTAGTTTTATTTCAAAATCCCTTCATTATTTCTCCATCTGTTGTGTTCTACGTATTTAATTAATTACTGGCAACCTCATTGTAAAACTTCAAGCGTAAAAGCCATGACAACCAATATTATTAATATAAACTAATGCAATAATCCTGCAATGTTTGAAAATCTATATAATAATTAACTCAACATATTCCACTTACGATACAGGAATTTGCAAAACATAACTTTATTAAAACATGATTCCGTTAAATACCTAGACTTTCGATAAATTAAAAATTGAATATGGACCCGTCCTTTACCCTCATTTATCGCCAAAAACTCCCAGTTGACAGTTAATTTTACACCCGATAAATATTTTGCGGGATTTCAAAATTTCAAGCATTTTTCGTTCAAAAATTTCTACACCGTAATTGATTAATTAATTATTAATAACAGTTTATTAATTTACTTAGAAATCACATTGTACACGGTCTGACGTCACCAAATTATCGTGAACGAAAGATTGGAAGAATTTCAAAGACACGGTAAAATTTGGTTCGAGGAATATAATTCCGAACACCTTTTTCTTTAATTAAAATATAAAATATTCTTTATTTCGAAAATTAATTAGTACGTCAACCGGAAGATATGTTGTTAATTGCTCTTTTCCAAGAAGTTTCAACTGCCTCATTCTCTAGTGGTCGTAAGTGTCACTGCTACGCTAGAAGTTCTGGGTTAGATTCCCGGGTCGAGAAGTGATAATGAGTTATTCTATTATTCCCAAAAGCAGCTTGGAGTTTGAATTTGTGCCCGATTATTGGCATTTGGCTCGCCCTTTATTACCAAAATTGCCTAACTCTGCCTAACCCTTCGGGGAATACAGGCGTGATGGTATATTATGTGCCCCTGGATATGTATATCAATAAAAAAAAAACTGTAATACACATTATATTAATTAGTAACCTAATATCGACAAGTGTTTGTCTGAAATTAAGTTTTATTATTATTTTGAGTTTACATATTTTTCGGACGGCTCAGACTGATTGACGGCTGGACTGGACAATAGGAAATCCTACTACAGTTATTGGTTTCTAAAACCCTAAATCCATGAGGACTGGACATTAAGGTATGTCCACCCGGCCTTGGTCCTGCAATAGGACAAACCGTGCAATAGGATAATACGTGTTTCTTTTTTTAATTTCAGTACTTATTTGCCGGATTGACTATTTGTTGACAATAAATGAGGAGATATTAAAAATCTATTAATGGAAATAGGCTCGGTATGTTTACATGGGACCTAAACATACCGGCGAACCGTGGGAGTACATTAGTAAACATGCGTAATGGTATGTTTAAAAAATCTATGTGCGCATGTGAGTGTGTAGAGCGCATGTATGTCTGTAGTGGTTATTTTATTTTGAAATGGGTTTATTAAATCTATCACAGAAATATAAAAACTCAACACCAACGGAGATAAATTATTTCGTGACCCCATAAATATTTATTCCACAATCCAATTCACACCAAACTATAAGAGCTATAAATCTGAAGGTGCGTAAATAAACAAGCGGTTTCGAAACGGGAGTATGGTTTGAACACGTAAAACGTAAAACAAAGATTGTTCCGTTACATAATAAATAGTGACGTGAAGTCGACCGGGTCGCGAGTACGTTGGCTCGTGCCCAAACAGCGTGATATGTGGCCGCGCCTTTTCAACCACGCTCAACGCTTAGAGTCAAATTGTTTTTCTCTAAAGATTTTCATTTGAAGAGTTCTGAATACTTTCCGAGGAAATATGATGGTAATAAGGACTTGCCTGCCTGCGGAACCACCGCCGCGTTTTCTTTTTAGGCTTCTCCTATGTTATTCTAGCTCGAAATTTTAAGTGTATTCCGTAAGGGGATTTCAATGTACTAGAAATCGTCTCGCAAATATCTTAAATATATTTTAGCTATCTAGTAATACTTGACACTAGCATAATAGCAGTTTCTTATTTTTCATCTAGTCTATTGTAAAGTCTGAGAATATAATTGTGAAAAATTTGTTCTGCTAATTCTTGTTTTAAAGCATTGAGTTTAACTTCCAAATTAGGTTATAAAAGAATAGGAAATTAAAGCTAAACAAATATTATGTCCCATTCAATTCCCATTCAAATTTCACTCAATCAGTTCTGCTAGAAAATGCTTAAACTCAAGTACCGAAGTTTTAAGGCCTCAAAATAATGTTCCCTCTTTAAAGAAAGTGTAGGCGAATGCGTATGAAGCATCCTCTTGAGCTTAAAACATTTTATCGGCAACACTCTCCATTCGATTCTTTGCTGAAACAATATTGCACTGTAATTCCGAAGCGCTAGGGTTGGTAATAGATTGATAGTAATTATGTAGATCGATTGGACACAAGTGGGCCGCGCGGGACATGTATTGTGGCCCTCGATACAAACAGTTTAATGCAAAGTGCTAGAGATAAGTCGTGATACAGAGTTTTAGATAGAAAATCAGATACATTAACATTAGTCTGTTGGAGAGATTATAAGTGATTTTCATCGCGAATGAGTAAAACATTACCTACTTTATACATAATATTTTATAACTTACGAATTTGTTAGGTAGTAAAAATGAAGTGTATTCGTATCCAAAAAAAACATACCTACTATTCATCTGTGTAAGCAAATTTATTTTATTAGAAAAATATTTATGCTTAAAAAGCAACATATTTATTTTATGGTCACTTCTTTCCGGGTCTATGTTGTTTATGACGAAATAAGTAAACAAGTTTTAGTATGGTCTGCGATCTAAATATATTCGCTACACAATTCTAGGCTTTCTACTGAACTCAAAGGACATACTATCGATAAAATATATCAATAAATGTAACCTGTACTTTCTGCTGCAACTATGAAAATTTTAAAAGCACTTGAAATCTTTGCCAAAGTTGCAAAGTGTACGTCTTTTTAGAGAAGTGGCTTCGTAAGAGATAGTGAATCACCGGTGACTCGAACATTCGGAGTTTTACTCTGCCACTGAATTATTTAGTATCACCCCTGCAGGAGCAATAAGTTTAAATGTCAATTGGGCATTTACGAAAGCACGCTGCATTGGCCAAAATTACACCGCATTTACATTACCTATACGTTCGTAGGGACATTTTCCTGAATTCAAGAGACTTTTTACTTGCAATCCAAATAAAGATAGCTTTCGAATTTAGAACGTTAGGATTTTGGATGTTATCGCTTCATGGTTTTAGTGTAGCCAATGAATTAACCTCAATATTTAATCTGAAGTTTCAATGTTATTTGCTGCCATGATGTTTTCACACAAATTCGAAATTCGAATGATACAGTTTGCAGGTGAAGCTACTATTTGCTTAAACATGCAAATCTCTGAATTCACTCGCAATACCAGCAAAAGTGACTTCCATATGTTTAAACCTTTATTTATAAGGGAATACAAATGTGAATTTGATGCGTCTGATTGATCTAGTTGTTGAACTGACAAATGTAACTTGATACTTTCAGTGATGAATGAGAGGAATTCTAACTAAGGTATCTTTAGCTTACAGGTAAATAGTTAAAAACTGTAACGAATATTCTGAATTAGAGCAAATATTGGCAAATATTCGTCTCTATTCTTGTTAACGTGTGGGTAGAGAAGAATATACATATTTCCCCAGCCGTGATTTTTGACGCACCGATATTAACACGTTAAGTGCGAAGCGAGGCCTAAATCACCCCTGATGCAACTTCCCTGTGGTGCGGCAAGCAAAAAAGTGAATTTCTCTGTCGTGCGAATGGCATAGCTTTGGTTTGGTCCAGTGTAGGAAAGAGATAAATATATATTTGAGATCACTAATGGTTCCGGACTCGGTGGTGTACCTACCTTGGTACCGGATGTCTTAGGCCTCGTGCCGCACTGAATTAATATAATTTTAATGCAGTGCGGAACGAGGCTAAAACGTCCCATATCCCCCCTGACCTCGTACCGCACTCAACGCGAGCTTCCCGCGACCAGTGTTGTGCATCACGTCGATTGGAGAGCACGTCCTTTTACAGCGCCGAACATGTCTAAACGATGTCGGAAGAAGTTAATTTTAAAAAACCCAGAAACAGAGCCAAAACAGGTAAGTTTTTAATGAAAAAATCTTCAGTAAGTACCTAGTTTTTTCTTATCTTGGTAGCTATGTACCTAAAGTAAGTGTAAGATATTATTACTTAATGGTATAGAATGGAACGCTTCGTGCGCGAGTCCGACTCGCACTTGGCCGGTTTTTTTTTCTTTATGGCGCCTTCAAGCACAATTTAGATTATTTAAAAAAAATGTATCCTTTGATAGCTTTGTGTTGTTTTGCCAGGTTTTGCCCTTAAAACGATCTAATGAGATATAATTGATCAAAATCGGTTAAGTCGTTGCGTAGTTAAGACAGTTTAAAAACGTCGATATTATTTTTCCCATCACTAATCGCAGCGAAAATTTGCCCTATTTCAGTGCGTTACGAGGTGTATAAGATCCCATATTTTGTTTTGCTAATAATTCCTAAACTAGCCATCAGATCCCGGGGCGACGGTGGATTAGGGTTCATCAATTCACTGTCTATATCAATAAGGACCAAAATTCTCATTTATCTTTGATTTCGCGCCAGAAAATGGATTTTAGTCTGTAAAAGGAGGTGGGGTCTAATAGACCGCGTGTCGCCCTAACGTCTGGTTACGGTACGGGCCGATTATACCTCGTGCCGCAGGAACGGAAAGTATGCAAAAATTGGTGCCGCAGCTAACGTGTTAAGTGGTGATGAACCGGCGGTATACACCACAATAATATATAGACCTCTTCATGTTTTCGCATTAAGGCCATTTTCGCAGATTGCCCTAATCTCTCCTTTATTTAATCCACCGACTCACCATTTGCGAGATACTTTAGATAACATCTTGAACACTTTCTGAGGCGTGAACTCTCATATTTAAGGTTCCGGAGCTGCAGATGTTGCGAGACATAACGCTAAAAGCGTAATTTTTGGGTTTCCTTTTCTCTTTAATCGTGTCGATTAACTTACTCCAGTCGCGATGTTGCAGCCACTTTTATTTTATTAGATATCAAAATAAGGTTGCGTGCCTTATTTTAATATTTATTTATTTTTATTTATTAACCATTTTTGTATTACATAAGTATGATCAAAATAAATTGACTCTCTCACGGCTTTTTATTGTAAATATTTGGGTCGATGTAAGTATTGTATTGTATGTGTTATAATGAGCGAGTTTTGCAGGTGTTGGGGTAGTTTCAAATTAATCTGGACAGCGTAAATGATGATTTAATGGGGTTAAAATAAAAAAAGGTACTTCCTTGAGTCTTCTGTAATAAATTTATTTCTTGTACACTAGTTTTTAGTTTTAAGTTTAATGTGAAAAGCCTCGGAATCTTAAAAATATAAAGAAACTCCTTAATATTTTCTTGGGTGGATAATATAATAAACAAAAGCAATGCAGCTTTAATATAGGAATTTATGGTCGACTTTAAAAATTATATAATAGCCTCGATCGGTTCTTCGATATTAAAATATCTTACATGCTAGAAATTTTTAGCATAAATAAAATAATTCAAGGATTTTCTTTTTAGTTTCATTAGTAAACATTTTCTTAGCAATTGAGGCATTTAAAAAAATAAGCGGTGGTAATATTCTATACAATGGAATGAATAGCGTAGAAAAAGCTTACTTCGTTCCAACAATGCATTTACGTGAAACACTGCAATTCTCGAAATATATTTTTTTAAATCCATTGTATATAAGCATTATAATAATAGACTTTATTTCAAGCTAATTTGACGTTTCACATCATTAGCAACGACATAATTATGGCAACGACAACAATTTGACCATTTGTCAGTCACTTGAGATGGCTTTATGAGATAGTGTAGTGCTATCTCTGGTAGAGTAAGATAGCAATTAATTTTGATATTTATTTTATGGACGTATACCTACTTTAATCACCAACCAAACTACCTTAATACAAACTACAAAAACTTGACAAATACCTTAATCACCCCCCTTTTATATCGATTTACTATGGCAATGGGATCAAACTTAGTAGATAATAATTCGCTATTAGGTACTGTTTGTTTTTATGTTGGCCGCGCAATTGTTGTAAGTCCTTATTTGGGCTTGTCCCAAATATCAGCAACTTTTATTCTTATTAGTCTTGTGTATATATAGTTATTGGTTTGGCCGAGGAGATCTCTCTGCATCGAAATGGTCGACTGAAATGTGATATTCGGATATAATAATCTATTCATAGGACATTATCGATGAATAGCAACTTGATATATTCAGACTCGATAACCATATCCTTGGTTACAGGTGGAAATGCTAAAGCGTTTCAGCATTTGCACCTGTCAAGGGGGAAATACCTACTGTCGTGAAAACTGAAATTGCAAACATACTTCATTTTGTTAACATGTAAGCCATTATTAAGCAAGTCAAACTGGAGCACGATATGGGCCCTTACCTTCAAAGTTTCGTTAATTAATATTCAACAAACAACGCAAGCTATTTCTCTAATTTTCCTCACTCACGTTGAAAACAGACTCACTTGACCTGCGGTGTAACTATTAGGTAATATACTCAAGGAAGCAGGAAGTAACATTCGTAGGCATTCAATTAGTAAAACTATAGTTGCCAAAGCTTCGACTCAGACGTAATTGGTTTAAATTTTGATATCCCTCTAATTTGTTAAGAAGGAAGGCAATTGGAATAGATGAGCATGTAAGTTTTCGTCTATTGGCGGCAAATTGAATTTGTGCGCTATCTTGGCATGTTGAGCAATTTGCTCAGAATAAGGAGTCGTTTCCGAGATGGGAGCTGTGTTTAGTTTTGCATACTTCAGTGTTGATAAATTAAATGTGAGATTAGTTTGGTATGTTGGCTGTCTCGTCTGTGCTGCATCTATTTTGCTGTAAATTATATTGAGAGAAAGCGGTTGCTCCTGGATTTGTTTGCTTGGAATTTAGACAAAGAAAGTTCGAGCCTTGATTGAGCTAGACTTAATAAGCATCAAACAATAAATATAATAATCGTAAAGAAGGAACAGCAATGAAAATTAAGGTAATTGCTGGTAAAATAGTTAAAATTAATTCAATTATTTTTCCTTCTAATAAAAATCGGTTAACTTACATAATGTCTTGATATATATATATAACATACCTTCACGCCTGTATTCTTCGAAGGGTAAGGCAGAGGTGTACTAATGTAACCCACAAATTGACGGTATGTTTAGGTCCCATATAATAGAGGACGAGCCTATTCGGGCAAAGACCCAAAACCCGAGCTGCTACTGAGAGTTTCATAGAAAAACCCACAAACACTGCTTAACCTAGGTATCCCAGGACCTGTAGCGTAACAATCGCGCTTAAGACCTAAGCTAACGATATATATATAGATATTTAAAATATAATACTGTGCATCTACAAGCAGTAGATAAACTGATAAAAGATTGTAAGTTTCGTCAAATTGACAGAAGAAATGTGTTTTATGGCTATATCACAGAAAAAAAAGACAGTTTTCTAATAATGGAACGCCTTTAGCCCGCACAATCTCTGAATGTACAATTGAAAGTCCAATTCCATTTCCTATATTATGCGACGCGCGAAAGCGGATGTCATTTGCATACGCATCTTAAACTTTTATAGATCTAGTTTTCTCAAAGATAATATTCATACAATAAAGAAACTCTTCCTCTATTCTCTTATGAATTTTGAGAAAATTTTGCGTATACAACCTCTCAGAAATTAATCGCCATAATTTGAGAAAGTTTTTAACACTTTATCAAAGCTGAGAAAAAGGAATTCTAAAGACATCGGCTTGCACGTAAATTGAATAGCATCGCAGATTTAAAGCCAATTTAACTTGGTTGCTTACTCACAGTTTTAAATGGTACGTTGCCGATTCATTGAAGGGTGACTGGAGCCAAAAAGAATTCAATTCCTATTCCAATTTTAATCAGAACTATGATCTAAATTGATGGGCGGGAAATTCTATTTTATTGTTTAAGTGTAACATAATTTAACACTAAATTTGAAATAAATTATGTTCTGGCCTTAAATAGTAAATTAGAAAACAGTTTTTAAACATCGAGCAAACAACGCTTTATCTTAAGCTAGCTGTTGCCCACGGTTTTACTCGCAACTAAAAGGAATTTTCGAGCCTATGCCCGGTCTTTCGGTTTCTTCACGGTCTAATCTATCTCTGTACCAAATTTTATCAAAATTTGTTTAGCGACTTAGGCGCCAAACCGTAACAGACAGAGTTACTTTCACATTTATAATATTAATATATAGTAGAGATTATTTACTTATGCATTTTGAGTTGATTACTTAAGACTAATTTCAACGTTAGCGCTAGATGCTTTGCGTATCGGCCGAGTCAGTATACCAGAAATGCTTAAGCGTGAACGTCCAAAGCAAACTTGCCGGCGGAAGTTGCATCAAAGGCAGAGGGAATTGGACTAACCTGGCATGAAGTCAAGTATACTGCTAACGATGGAGCTCGACAGAGAGACACTGTTCTATATTGTAATCTAGGAGCATTTTGTCATGTAGGTATTATAGTTAAGTATTTCAATCTTTGATTAATTTCTATATCCCCGTTGACTTTAAGTATGCATAACTTTTAACTTTTTCACAATATTTTTAGGGATCGCCAACCAGCCAGTTCTCAGTGTACGTTTGGCTAGTAATAACTGAAACACAGTTGCCTTCCCAAACCTATCATCGGTACTATGGGATTCGCGCTTGAACATATCATTCACTACGGCCGACATTTCACAAGAAACTTGTTTCTTCTTCAACCGGATTTTCCCCACGGTGAAACTTACAATTTTTATTACCTATGCCGAATAGTTTGAAAATGCATCATTAATAATTAATATTCTATTAATAAATACAGCAACAGTTGACTTTAATAATTAAGACAAAAAAACATTAAAGTTATTATTAAATCTTAATTAAACACTTACCTACCAATGTGTTTGCAGTTCATTTGTTCTAATTCAAGTTGCTTGGCTGGGCATCTGCCAAGCAATAAGTAGTTTCGACAAGCTTCCTCTGACTTTATCGATGCTTCTCCAATTTATCTTTGATAAGTCGTAAAACTTGTTTGTACTGACGATGTTCTGTTTTCAAGTATTCAGCTTGTAATTTTCCTTTCACTAAGTTCTCAAGATGATAATGCGCGAGAAGCCACGGCCTGTATGCTTTTTTGCCGTCCACAATAAACAAAAGTATGACAAAAATATTATGGTTCAAAAAAACTATTAATTAAAAATTGTTTAAATCCCAGTAGAGTCCCAAACAGTAATAACAGATAGTATAAGTTTGATCGTGTACTCGACAAATTGTGAAACTTTTCAATTGTAGTACAGAAACATTACAAAGCTTAAATGTGTGATTTAAGAACTATTTATAAACAGACTTGTTCATCAATTACGAAAACATGTTTGTTTTAAACAAAATCCTAAACAGATACAATAAAGATCTAATAAATCGACTCTTCACGTGATCAGAGGGCTGGCTTGTTTCTAGTGGAACGCATAAGCATTGCCATTCAACGTGGCAATGCAGCCAGTCTTCTGGGCACGTTGCCGGACGACAGCGATGCCGACGAATACTTTGACGCCTACTAGCGTTTGTACTTTTATTTATTTCTATTTTATTTTTTGTTTCGGTATAGGTAAGTATGTACATTTTGTAAATATGTAATTATTTGGTAAGTATTTTTAAAATAAATACAAGGGGTAGAACTTAAACTAAACAGATTAAATGCTTGTTTTACTTACAATACAACAAAACTAATGGATTGTTTGTTCTTACGTACTTTACTCTAGTGTAGTTAATACGACTAAGTTTACCTTTTCACCGTAAAATCATCATAAATAGTCCTTTACCTGGAGAGACGAATGGATTCGTACGGAGTATAAACCGCATATACCACATATCCACCCTATAGTCACGGCAATTCATGACTCCCCCATGAGAGGCTGCATTTCAGCAATTATTCCTTTCAAGGGGCCGCTAAGTCTAACCATGATTTTCTGAATGTGAACATGAACAGCTGGAAAATCGTCGATAGATACTACAAACAAAATTAAAATATAAAGGTAGTTTCGTATTTATCAAAGATATTGAAAATGTACATAGGTACCTGTTAAATACACAATTTTGTATCTACTGCAAACGTTTTGAGTTTACGATGTAGGACTTGGCAACACACACAACCATCGCAGTCAATAAGTTAAGCCTATTCCCAAGTCAATAAGAGCAACACGGAATTAGAAGATTGTATGTGACTTTACTCTTAATGTGTTTTAATACCTTTTATTTATGCTATGCAATCGTTATTTCGACTTAGAATAATAATACTAACCATTGATGTGGTAGTAGTAGAAGAGTTAAATGCGCTTTATCTATTCGAATTTTTTTGTTAGAATATTACTTTTCAAAAATCATAATTATGCGTATAGCGACATCTATCGCGCTCCATAAGAACGAGAAAAATTGAAGGAGCTAAATCCTGAATCGCGCAAGCAACATTTGCAATACAAGTCGCATTGGGACAGGGAGGGGCTTCATATCTCGTCCCTCCACTGGTGACCATGGCGTGATCCAATGTCTCTATTGTGTATGCGTCTTAAAAAAAAAACAGTATTTTGTTGGTTGAGTGTATTTTTGTCTAAGTTTACGTTTTCTAAAACAATTTCATCAATTGCACTAAGAAAACCAACACTGTTATCCGTTTTGATTTGATGAAGCAAGCTTTTGTCATTCAATTTGCACTCTAAACTCCATTTTGTCGAGGTTTCGTAAGATTCGTTGCTTTTAATGCCTGAAATCTCAAGCGACAATCGGAAGAACCGATTGTCGTCTCAATGCTGTGTGATTTAAGAACTATTTATAAACAGACATGTGTCGTACAATTTGTTATTTCTGAGAAGAATACCAACTAATATACTACACCGGGGCAGAAAGTAACTATGAAAGTAAAGATAAATATGAAAATCCATTATTCACGTGTTTGTTTTTAATAAAGATAAAATACTGAATTATAATAAAGCAAAGGAATAGAAAATTCTAATTTCGAAAAAATATCTTATAAAATAAATGCCAGTTTGCTTATATTATGATAACAAACCTTTTTGGTACCTGTGGTGTGCTGTCGCGGGAATTTATTTATTTTATTAATTAGGTGATTAATAAATATTACATAATATATTGAATAAAATTTCCATAAATCATAAAAATAATAACTGAAAAATCAAAACAACTATACCTATATTTAAGAGAATATGAAATTTATGTAAGTATGAAAGTCTTAGAGAGGAATCTCTTATTATTTTCCAATATGTTTGTACTTCTTTTTATTTTCCCCGTATGTGAAGTAAAAAGTACAAGACCAACTCTTGTGGTTATGCGATATTATGTCAAATACACACTCATTTCACATCAATCAGAAAAAGCATTGATTCAATTAGGCGTCGATACGAAAAAAGCTTTATATTTCAACTAAGATTTTTTAATTCGTGAATGTTCGAAATAGCGAATTTAAAAAATTCACGAATGGGTCTATAATGAACACAAGCGTTGAGAATTTGCAGCACTAAATGAGTTGCCAGCATTGATGAATTATTGGATTTGTGATAGACGGCCTGCCGGCCGGTCCGTGAGATTTGCAGAAGTGCGAAATGTCGAGTGCCGTCGTATTAATGAAGCAGGTGAAATAGGAACAATTGCAGGTGAGTATTTTAGGAGATCATACGTTAGCAACGGGAAATAGCTTTGCTAATCCCTTTTAGAAATTCAAGATCAAGCAGGTAGATTGGTCCGGACAGAACTTTTTCGATCTTTAAATTTTTAGCTGTATGGTCAGAATCCCCACAATACTTTCTTGGATTTCATTGTAGTTCCAGTCCCTACCTAAAGCTTCACAATATGAAATTACGTCTGTAGAATATCGAGTAAATGCAGTAGATACGTCAGTTTTATGTCCAGCTCCAAAGATAAGCGAGTCAAAAGCGTTTGATCTCTCATCTCAACAAATCACAGATCAGTCTTGAATTTCAATGTAATTGCTTAAAGGGCTTTTAGTACCTTATCTATGTAACGAGCTATCAGCATTAATTCATGGTGGTTAAACTTAGAAACTGTTCATTATATATACCTACTACTGAAACTTGTAATCTATGAATAGTCGGGAATGAACTTAGACAATTCTCTGCCAGACATTTAAATTAATTACCATATGATTTTAAATTCAGAACCTCATTTCGAATGAGAAATTAACATTTAAAAAAGGATTCTACTTGATATTATGAACCATCAGAGTCGATGTTTATGGCAATCATATTCAGGGTTAAATACCTATTTGTAAAGCATTGATAACATCATAAAAAACAACTTTTGTTTCATGAGATTTTACTTTCATATAAAAGTAAAAATATTTAAATTGATCGCTTATAATGTTAAAAATTCTACATGTAACAAAAAAAACACTTATAGTTATGAAAACAAACATTGCATTGGGAACTGCAGGAATGAGGGTACTAATTACAAAATACAGATTCAGAAAGTGTCAGATACATACATACAACATAAACTTAGAAAAATTGTAAAAGGTCATAAAAGTTGTTATGATATTATTCCTGCGACTTGTCTTTACTTGTAAAACACTAATAACTTTGCAGTTTCGCAACCTCCTTACTGTAAAGTATCGAGGGATGTACTCTTAATAAAAAAGTTTGCGCAAACTTTAACATATAAAGATATAGCTATATTTTATTTATTTATTGATTTATTTAATACTTTATGCACAAAACACAAGAACAGCCCGGAACGCAAGTTAAAGACTTGGATATCAGAACCAACATGGGAGTTGATCCGAAGAAGAAGGATCGTCAAGGTAGGGGGGTTGTTAAATGATGATGTCAGGAAAGAATACTTAGAACTTTGCTCCTCAATTAAAAGGAAATGTCGTCGTGACAAGCATGCCTTTATAGAGGGTATTTAAAAAAGTGCGCATACTTTCTCGTAAATTCCAAGCAAAATCTTGGGTAATCGAGGACAAGGATGGTAACCCAATTCACGACCTAGAGCAAATCGCCGAAACGTGGCGAGAGTACTGCAAGGAGTTATATGCGTGCAAATGCGTGTACACATATGCAAAACTGGCGTGAACTTAAATTGGAACCGTCTATTCTGCGGTCAGAAGTCACATCTGCCATTGCACGCTTCAAAGAGAAAAAGGCTCCAGGACCGGACCAAATTACTGCAGAAATAATAAAAGCGCTCGGTGAGAAAAGTGTCGATATGTTACATAAAATCTGTAACCATGTGTGGCAGTATGGCGACTGGCCCGAAGATTGGTCGAAAACGATTGTCTTGCCACTTCACAAGAAAGGTTCCACAAAAAAATTTGGCAATTATCGCACCCTTTCTTTAATCTCACACTGTAGCAAAATCTTCCTGCATATATTAAATATTATTTAGACTGGCAAATGCCTCAAGAGCAGGCAGGCTTCGTAAATGAGAAAGGCAATGAGAGAGCAAATTCTCAATATCAGGCAACTCATTGAAAAATCTCACGAGTTTGAAACCCCAATGGTGATGTGCTTCATAAAGTAAGGCTTTTGATTGCGTTCATTTGGGATTGTCTATTAATGAATCCAAAATCAAAATCATTGTCATTGATCGCACAGGGAAAATGGAACTCACAGATGCACTTAGGCTGGACATTGTAGACGATTTCCTATACCCGGGTTCCATGATTTCTAACAATGGTTCGTGCGAAAGAGACATAAAAAGGCGCATTGGAATGGCAAAGAATGCCATGTCACAGCTCGATCGCATTTGTAGTACGAGAGCATCTCACTCAAATTAAAACAGAAGCTTGTGACCAATTTAGTGTTCTCCATCTTCCTATATTATGGCACCGAAACATGGACTCTAAAGAAGGCAGACCGCACTCGCATTGATGCATTTGAAATGTGGTGCTGGAGGAAGATGCTTCGCATCCCGTGGACGGCACATCGGATTAACGCCTCAATTCGTAAAGAACTAAATATAACTACCAGACTCTCTACGACATGTCTTCGGAGAATTCTTGAATTCTTTGGACACATAGCCAGAAAACGTGGTGATAACATAGAAAAGTTGCCTGTGACAGGCAAGATTGAAGGGAGAAGACCAAGAGGGAGGAGCCCAATGCGTTGGTCCGACCAGATTCGTTCGACACTCGACTCCAGTGTGAGCGACACCATCCATGATGCAGAGGATAGAGCAAAATGGAGGAACATATTTCGCAAGATAAGAGAGATCACGACCCTCAGCAGTGAGGAGAACGACTCAAGGAGGCACAAAACTTTACTATACAAAGGCGGAAGGTTGGTGGATACTTAATGCCCAAGGCATTTTCTACTCGTTTCTACTCGTAGAAACCGGTAGATTGTAATAATAATAACATAATTGTTTGAATCAAAAACCAAAAACAAAATGTATAAGACGAATAAAAAAATATAGGTTACACTTACATAACATAACTAACATACATATATTTTGTATAAGAACTCTTTTTCCTCCTTTTTGTCTAAGTGACAATTTAAGATCAGATTTGTTAAAAAAATATGACTCTACAGGGAAGAAAGAAACAAGCGCTACGAAGTAACCTTTCCGAATTTAACAACGGTATTTCGATACTATGCTTTGATGTAAACATTTTTGAAGATATTTTCAGATAATTTCATCTGTGTACTGTGGTATTTTGTATTTTCAGATATTGGATTATCTTTAGAGAAGGTTTTTTGTCATATTAAAGAAATTCTTTGACAAGCCTGGGATTTCAACTAGCCGAGTATCTAAATCTAACGGTGGGTATGTTTACTTGGGACGAAAGTATAACAGTTTGTATGAGGTACACAACTCGAACGTTCAAGGACCTTTTTCGGGATTTAGAAACTTTACCATGTATATTTAAACAGAGTCCATTAAAAAGTTTCTAGCACTTTTACACTTTTGTTGCGAGTACCCGTCGTGTTTAGGTAATAAGGATCAAATTTGCCTTTTACGATATTCGATATTCACTTTGATCGAGAAAAACTACATATTGTGCACATGTCTGTGAAAGGATTACCATTAAACTATTAACTAAAAAATATATAATTTTATATAGACTATATTTTTTAGCTAACATTTTTATTAGATTTTTCCTCATACCATCATACCTGTATACTTCGAAGGGTTAGGCAGAGGTATACTAATGCACACCGACAATTCGGCGGTGAGGTTGGGTTCCATATAATAGGGAATGAGCCTATTGCAATTAACCGGGGACAAATCCAATGGCAATTTGCTCCACCTGGGAATCGAACTCATTCCCTAGCGTAGCAGTCGCGCTTCCAACCATTAGACTTAAGAAGCATTTCATTCTTTGTGTCAAGAATCAAAGAGCATAATTTTGTGAGGTTTTCCTTTGGGGGTTGGTTTATCTGACAGTGAAAGGTGGAAGTTAGAAGTTGATTAATTCCTCGCACTTCTTCCAAGTTCGCCGAGGTTATTCCGTAAAGTTCATTTAGTTTAAGTACTTACCTACACAGACGAATTCTTTGTAGCGGTATTTCATTATACACACATTGACGTATACATTAACTTACATATTGCTGGAGCTGGTGTTACGGGTATAGATGTTTCATCTCTTTATTCAATATGTAATTGGCTTCGGCCGTTCTATTAAAAAAAGAATCTCGGTCTTTTTTTGCATAGTACAGAACATCGTACGGATTGTCTGCCCCTGGTGAGGTTGGAGGAGTATGTCGAAGTCGTACGGATTAAAACCATCACATGCCTTCCATGTGTGCCTTCCCCTGCCCTTTAATAACCACGAGATTCGTGATAATGACGGGATCTAGCAGCCCTACGAAAAAATGGTATGAAAACAAAAGTGACACAAGGAACTGAAACTATATTATTTATAATAATAATATATGTTATGGTTACATTATTTCATCGATGAACGCTAGCGACTAATACGCGAGTAAACCACTGGTAGGGACACAGCTGAGCGACAAAATTGGCATCGCATTAATCTTGCGCGGCGACATGAAGATATTATTTAAATTTAATTAATGTCACGCTACCATGAAGAGATTTTATTCCAATTTCATTAATAATACTTTTGTGACAGCTGGAAAGTGGCGAGTGTCAAAATTTTGGCATAGAAATCGGGTATTCTTAAGTAATTTATTTATAGAAATATGTTTATAATTTGACTAATTACTTTCATTAATTTATCTAAGATTTACCTGCCTACCTTTACACAAAATTTTGCAGAATTGTTTGTGTCCATCTTGAAAAATCATTAATATTCATACAAATTATTTAAAAAAATGCAGGTAATGTAATAAAAAATACAGGTCATATTAGAAAAATCGGTTCAAACAATAAAAAAAAACGAAATAAAAAAGATCGTACTATATAATAAAACTAGTAGAATAATAATCCAGTGCTCAAACATATACATGACATACTCAATATATGTATACACATATATTGAGTATGTCATGAGCGATGAAGTGCGATGCCCCTTCATTCAAAGCTAAAGTCGCATCGTGTTTTGTTTAGTGGCAAGAATATAAGTAATCTACCATCTATATATATAAAAGAAAGTCGTGTTATTCCGGAAAAATGACGAAATATCCCAGAAATCCCGAAAAACGGATATAGGAGAACTACTTACGGGATTTTCATGAAATTTCTTACACACATAATATGTGACCGGGAATAACACATAGGATATATTTTACCCCGGAAAAATGTGGGAATATCCCGGAAATCCCAAAAAACTAATAGCTTACGGGATTTGAATGAAATTTCATACACACATAGTATGTAACCGGGAATAACAAATAGGATATATTTTACCCCAGAAAAATGTGGGTATATCCCGGAACTCCCGAAAAACTAATATCTTACGGGATTTGAATGAAATTTCATACACAGATAGCATGTGACTAAGAATAACAAATAGGATATAATTTACCCCAGAAAAATGTGGGAATATCCCGGAAATCCCGAAAAATGAATAGCTTACGGGATTTGAATGAAATTTTATACAGACATAGTATGTAACTGGAAATAACAAATAGTATATATTTTACCCCAGAAAAATGTGGGATAATCCCAGAAATCCCGAAACACGAATAGCTTACGGGATTTGAATGAAATTTCATACAGTACACATAATAAGAGACCGGGAATAACAAATAGAATATATTTTACCCCAAAATTATGTGAGAATTCCCAGAAAACTTATGTAGGAGATCTACTTACGGGATTTAAATGAAATGTTAATAGTTTGTGATTGGCGCTGGCATATTGAATACTTCTTTTTCGGAACAAAGCGGGAATTTCCCTAACATTGAGTACTTCTTATCCCATGAATAAAATCCGACAGAAATTGCGTTACTAAGTCTAGGCGTACGAAGTCGCGGGTAAAAGCTAGTATACAAATAAATTTAATGTAGTCATTTCAACATTATAACACGATCTAACATTATCTTAGTTTGCCGTTTTTATCAGTACTTCACATAAATATAAAGTGTGTGACTTGTTCAACAATGTTTTTCATTAATTCAAATTTATCAATAGCTACTCCACTTTTGGGGTTAATTTAATAAGGATACAAACATTCAACTTGGAGTTATGAAGAATGTTACGTGATCCGAATGATGTCCGTACGGCGTCTCTTATGTGACTAAGTTACTTGATTACGTTCGAAGTCTTTGAAATCTTTAATCAGTAAATGAAGTACGCACACGGAATATCAGATTACGTAAGTTTTGTTTGAATTCCGACCCAGAGTTTAAAAGCCCTGAGTTTGGTTAGTTTTAAAGATGGCTGACGTTTGACGTAAAGGTTTCTGGGCACATTGCAAGAAGTTCTGTTTTGTCGGCTGTCTCAGTTAGTTCGTTCGAATTTCAAATGAATTGCTGTGTTAATTAAAACTTCATGGGTTACAGTCGTTGGTTCACTAGTGTATGAAAATGTGAAATAATTAAATAAAGTTATTTTTAAAAACCCTTTAGTTTACTATACTTATGAATTCTCACAATATTGACTTCTCAAATGACGCAGTGGTTTGGACGACCGTGTACTTATTTTGGTTTAAAGATACTTTGTTTATTCTAAAGAATAATGTTCACTTACGAATAAATATAATGTTAATTATAAATAAGTTCCTAAAGCTATCCGGTTGCCATTACAATAGGTAGTATTACAGTACACTTTAGTGTGACAATTTATTACTATAGATTTATTAGATAGCCGCTAGATTGATGAAAAATTGACTTATTTACATTTTTAGGTGACTTTAAAGTCAACTTGTATATGTACCTAATAGATTACATAATATGTACGTAAGTTCAAAGAGTTATGTGTGAACAGCGAATCAATCCACGAATAGGTATGATTAATATTTGAAGCATAAGAAGTGATTTCTGAAAATGTACACAGAAAAATACCCTTTGATGATATCAAACACAGCCCTGCATTAATTTAAGCAAATACGTGTAAAAGAAAAAATACGTTTTTCTTTTACACGTGTTTATATTTCGTCAATAAATATAAGAAATACTTAGTTTACTCGTACTTAATTTGTGTAAAGTGTATTTACGACTTTAATACGTGTTGTTTTTTTTTAAATATCGATTCATATAAAAATGTCATACATATATCTTAATAAATATACTATTTAGGTTAAAAACATAGCTATATCAATATATTAGGTATTACATGCTATTATAAATTACATAATATATTATTTAAATTATTATATTAATATATAATAATAGTAAGTTAAATTTAGGTAGCAGCTTATGCAATAAGTAATTGGAGCTGCCCAACTGGGGAAGTACCACCGCCTTGCAAAAAATCAAACTGAAATAATACTGTTTTGAGCTGTGTTGTGTTCCTTACGGTGAGCAAGGTTGCTAGTGTTCCGAGTGGAAACGTGGTGTTGACAGTGACAGTGGGGGGACTTTGACCCTTTAAATACCACCAATCCAAATATTCCTCTTTCGTTGTACATGGTCGGCAACGCGCAAGTGATACCCCTGGTGTTACAAGCGTCAATAGGCTACGGTAACCGTCAGGTGGGCCGTATGCTTGTTTACTTCATAAAAAAATATGAAGTTTGTCAAGGAAAGTCAACAGGGGGCCGATCTGATCAGCCTTGCATTTATCAAAAAGGATAATAACGATAGAGTTAAATACCTTCCGAATATACCGCATAGTTATTATAATATTTTTTTATAAAGAGGATTAGGGTTGTTTTTCGTTTAAACCTTTTCAGGTTTTAAGTTTAATTCTGGGCATAGTCATGAATAATCAAAAGCAAACATTCGGATTCTTGGTCAGAAATAATTTCGTTTCGTTACAATAACGAGCGCAAACAGAGCAACATTAATCGGTAGAAAAACACAATTTTGTTTAATAATACAAAAAATAATATTGTTCTCATTCGTGATGGGTTCCCAAAACGGCAATTCGTTCATGCAATTAGGCGACAATTAATAGCGGAAATGTGAAAGGAGGATTATTATGTTTACAAATTGCTCCATAGTCGACTGGTTCGTTAAGCGATTTATTGTCGGTGTGGGCCACTCTATAAAGCTTTTTACTCCCCACTTATTCAAATTACGTGTTTTTTCAGACATTAAGTTTCGCCGCCGGCGACTTTAATGGCTTCAATAAGATTACGTCGTTTGGTAGACTATGACCCTTAAACTAATTAGACTTTAGGGGAGATTTAGAGGACATGGAGAGTATTGAGTTCAGATGCCATAGAGAAGGCCAATTCATGTAGGTAAGCTTTTTTCACAATTACATTATTTCAAATGGTTATAGGCTATATAATTATTATTTCGGAACGTAAGCAAAGCTTCTTGTACAATATTTTTGCTTATCTGTTTTTGAATTGTTAATAAGCAAACAAATCTATAGTAAATATTGATCAAAGGAAAACTAAATATGAACACGTAACAGCTAAAACACCTTATTGTATCGTTGGCTGCAAATTCTCCAATTTAATACATTTTCTAGTTCATTAAACATTTCAAAGTGTCACCACTAAATCTTGATGGTTGAAAATCTTGCAAGTTAATTTACTCTTACGTGCCCACAAACTCGCAAAATAATAGCCTTATTTAGTGGTAATGAACTATTTCCATATGATGCCAGTGTAGGTAATGAGATTGTGTTTCGCCTTTTAAGCGTTCTGCGTCTGAAATAGTAATTATAACTTCAACTATGTGGGACCAAGCGTTAGACGGGCGAACTTAAACGTCATTATTCTATTGTCTTTCTTTTGAAGTTACTTAAGCATGTAAAAGTTGATCTGTTTTAATATTTATTAATTTTGATAGTAGGTAGGTAAGAACCATTCTTTACAGAATGATTGGTACAGAGGCCAGCACATTAAGCTACCCCAATCTGTCAAATTTCTTTGATAGATATTCAACTTTAATACCAAGTCATAAGGTTCATTTTCAATTGGGGAAATTTGACAGTTTTGGATAGGTGGACCTGCTGGCGTCTGTTTAACGAACAAATGGAAGTTTTGGAATAGTAAAACCTATTTCTTGTGTTTTAATTTTATGAAAACAGTATTTTTTTGATGTTACGGTCTCCGCGATCTCGCAGATATTCGTACATTTCGTGAGTAACAAAATCCAAGAGTAACATATTTCCGACTAGGTGAAAACAATGACAAGTAGAATTATTCACTTTCGTAAAGCTACAACTCATTGCCTTTGCAAATGCAGTAGGCGCGCGGACCAAATCAAACTGCGATTTATCGTTCAATCCGACAAAATCGTATGTCTTTTTATCTATATAATAGATTGGAGCTTGTTAAGAAACCTTTGTAGTAATAATACTACTCTTATTTATGTTATCCATAAAATCACAATAAAACAAAAACACTCGGCTTGTATAGTTAGCATAGTCCGTAATAAACCCAATATAGCATTGCAAAAACAATAATTCATACCCTATTGACAACTCAATAAGGTTCTACGAGTATAAATAACCATCATTCATCCAACTGCCACTATCACGTCGATGAACGTCAAATAAACCACACTAGGGTCTGATAACATATTTCGGACTATAACAGGAACATAACTATTTTGCTGATTGCCTTTTTTTAATATATTATGTTCGTAGTTAAAGTAAGCACAAATAAATAAATATTTCTTGGACAATTTTACACAGCACCATCTAGTCCCAAACTAAGCAGAGCTATGGGTAGGTACCTACTAGACAATGGATATAAATACTTATATACTTTTTTTGCAAATACATAATAATGAACAATATTCGTTTCAATATTAATTATATTTGATCGTAATATTTGTTTTCAATAAAAACGTTCACATCAATCAGATAAATCACCGCTCGAGTGAAAATGATTAATCGTTTTATTTAAAAATAATATTAAGTATAACGCTGTAATAATTTTGTGTCTACATTTGTTCATAATACGAGTATTGTGTGAAAATCCCAAAATGATGAACGTAAAATTGAAATGAATAAGTAAGTACTTATACGATTATTTTTGGATCGAAACAAATCCAAGGATACCTCATTTGTTAAAATCGGGTATTTCTTTATCAGTCCACTTTTTATTTATCATTAGCCTAGTGGTTGTACGTGCGACTGCTACGTTGGAGGTTCTGATTTCGATTTCCATATGAAATTCTCAGTAGCAGCTCGGAGCTTGGATTTGTGGCCGGATGTCAATAGACTCGCCCTATTACATACATAGGACCTAAATGTTCTGGCGAACTGTGGGTATGTATAATAACTCCTCTGTCTAACCTTTTGAGGAATACATAACAGGTGAGATGGTATGATATGTTATATATTTTTTTGTTTTTGGTAATTGCTGTAACTACGGATCAATCGATACCGCATTTGTCAAAATCTGATCAGAGTTTTTGAGCTACGATCGAACATCTTTACTCATAGAATATGAAACTAACAGCCGGGTAAAAAAATAAAAATAGGAAAAGAGGCATTGGCGGTAAAATATAAGAAATGAATAATTAATTTTGTGCCTCATATTTAATTTATGTTAAAATATCGCGATTCGATATTTATTCGTTAGATACTCGAATAATAGGCACAAATTGGTCCATTTAACGTTCAACTCAAATAACAAGAATTTATTTATTGTAAATACTGTAAATACACGCCTTGTTCGTTCTATTGTTAAAATCTGTTGGCTTTTGTGGTAAAGCTGGCGAGGACACAATGAGGAGCCTCTCACGAAGGCTGTTATCACTGATGCGAGATTCTTGAAGAATATCTTGAGGCCCGTAGATAATTCTAGACGTAGGTACTTAAGTTATATTCACTTGACCTATTCCTTTAAAGCAGAGTATTATATTTTTTGCTAGATATTTTACATTTTTTACTTCGGTTTATTTTAATTAGTGCGTCTCGATGACCTTGTCAATGTACAGAGGCCAGCACATCAAGCTACCACAATCTGTCAAATTTCTTTGATTGAATTTCAACTTTAATACCAAATTATAAGGTTCATATTCAATTGGGAAAATTTGACAGTTTTGGATAGCTTGACCTGCTGGCGTCGGTACTTATTGAGTACTATTGACCCGCCCCGACTTCGCACGGGTGAAATGTATTATCTAATAACATGCCTATATTACACATAAATGTAGCCTATGACATTCACAAATAATGTGGCTTCCATTGGTAAAAGAATTTTCAAAATCGGTTCAGTAGATCCAGAGATTACCCCCTACAACCTCACAACCTTTACCTAGTTATAATATTAGTATAGTATAGATAAATGTTAAAAAGGTTTTGTTTTTTAATTTAAAATTATAGTATTTACAACTATTCTTGATTCTTTTAAAGCCACTCGCAAAAAATACTAAATAACATATTTGATTTCAATTACTAAAGAATCTTGTAATACAGCTCAGACAGACATTTAATTAATTTTTAGGATCAATTCATATTTCTATGTCTGTCTGTTTCTTAGTAATGTTTTTTGATACTTTGAATATGACATTTTTAGCACATTTGGACGTAAAAAAAAAAACAACAAATCTATAAACTACCTAATTCTTATCAAGCGAATCATGGGATTTAATTCCATGATTCGCATTCGAGTATTTTATAATATAGATTTCTGCTTCTTCAGAAAACAAACAAAACTACAAAGAACAAATCATCATCAACCCGTAAACTGTCCCACTGTTGGGCACGAGTCTCCTCTCACAGAATGAGGGGGCTTAGGCTTTAGTCCACGCTGGCCTAATGCGGGTTGGCAGACTTCACACGCCGTTGAGAAAATCTCTAAGGCATTCAGGTTTCCTCACAATTTTTCCTTCACCGTTTAAGCGAGTGATAATTTATTATTAATACGCATATGATTTCGAAAAGTCAGAGGTGAGTGTCCTGGGTTCAAACTCGAGACCTTCGACTTGGCAGTCCAATGGTGTTACCAGTGATGAATTACTTACAGTAATAACCGGTAATAACTAATGAATGAGCTTTATTAAAAGCTATTTGGAAACACACAAGAAATTGCTATGGACTAATGCTATCAAATTAGGGAACAGTGAAGCGCTTGCAAGTGACGTCAAAGCTACACTTATCGAAATCCAATTAATCCTGAATGAGATTTGAGTATATAATGAGATCGTAGGTAATATTAAATTTTGCACAAAACACCGTCCCTGTATCTACCTCATTTAATTAAATTCATTATCGGCAGCTTATGGTCACCAAATTAAAATTTATAATTTTGCGACGTATAAACGTACAAAAAATCAAGGATATTTTTTGTATATTTTTATTACTTTTATAATTATCGGGTTTTTAACGTGGACCTATTATATCTTTATTCTGATTTTGGACAAATAGGTGACTATGAAATATTAATAAGTAAATTAATTTAAAGACACTTTTACAAGACATTAACTTATGTCATGTCTTTAAAAGATCTATTTACCGAAATTGACAGCACGTTTGGCTTAGTAGCTGCAGAGCTATCGTCATCAGCACCGCGTGTCTGGGGCTCTCCCCGTATGGAACAAAATGTCTGGCCAGATCGTTGTTTCCAGTCTGGGTGATTGTTTTTTTTTTTATGGGATAGGGGGCAATCGAGCAGACGGATCGCCTGATGGTAAGCGATTTCCGCCGCCCATGGACACCCGCAACACCAAAGGAGTCACAAGCGCGTTGCCGGCCTTTAAAAGGGAGTACGCTCTTTTGTTGAAGGTTTGAAGGTCATATTGGTCCGGAAATACTGCAGGCGACAGTTCATTCCACAGTTTAGTTGTGCGAGGCAGAAAGTTTCTAGAGAAACGCACAGTAGTGGACTGCCAACCATCTAGATGATGTGGATGGAACTGCTGTCGCGTGGAATGATGGCGGAAAGTAGCAGCAGGTAAAGTATTTGTAGTAACGTATCATCATTATCATCATATCAGCCACAGAAAGTCCACTGCTGAACAAAGGCCTCCCCCGTAAGACTTCCACAAGGACCGGTTACAAGCCGTCTGCATTCAACGACTTCCAGCGACTAGTTACCAGGTCGTCCGTCCATCTTGTCGGAGGCCGTCCCACGCTGCCCACTTAAGTAACGTATGTATGTCGTAAATATATCACCCATTTTTTTGTGGCATCTCACTATATGGATATCAAAATGACAAAGACAAGACATAATATATTACTGTGTCATCAGTTGATAGAGGTTTACTGAACCTTTTGAAATAAGAATTAGGAATTAATTTTCCATACAACAACTGCGGTCTAGTGGTTCGAGTGTCAGACTACGAGAGTTTGATTCTCAGAGGATACAAATATTTATGTGATGAACATAAGTATTTGTGTTTCTTATATATTATAAGTATGTTTAAAAAAAAGTATATAATTGTTATGTGTAACACCGAGCTGCGCTTAAAAACTGGCATCACTGATGTGGATAGAAAAACCGCTGGATTGAAGTGGGATTGGGCGGGTCATGTATCCCGGATGCACCCGGAGAGATGGGCCAACATCGTAACCCAATGGCTGCCAGAAGATGGCCGTCGACGCCAAGGAAGGCCCAGAAAACGCTGGCGGGACGATTTGAACGCTTATCGGACATACTGGCCTCAGATAGCAGTGAACAGAGATCAGTGGAAGGAGATGGGAGAAACCTTTGCTCTGCAGTGGGATCACATACCTACGTTAGAAAAAAATTGTGTTATTTACATTGTATAATACCCATCTTACAAGCTCTACTTAGTTTAGGACTAGATCGTGCTGTGTAAAATGTCCCAAATAGGTATTTATTATACATTTTCCATAATAGTGTAACTGTAAGATAAAGCGCCGCGCGTCGTGCACACAGATAGTTCTCTATTTCCTCTTTGTCCGTTTAGTTACGACTACATTCATGTGTGTAAATTCAAACTAAGCATAGAATGATACCAAACTCTGAACTCTAAGCTCCAACTAACCCACTGTGACACTGAAGACTAACATAAACTGCATGAATAATTAAGGTAACTTAACTTGTTTAGTGGCAGTGATAGCCTAGTGATATGACCATTGGACTGCCAAGTCGAAGGTCTCGAGCTCGAATCCAAGGTACGCACCTCTGACTTTTCGAAATCATGTGCGTATTAATAATTAATTATCATTCGCTTAAAACGGTGAAGGAAAACATCGTGAGGAAACCTGCATGCCTTAGAGATTTTTCTCAACGGTGTGTGAAGTCTGCCAACCCGCACTACGCCAGCGTGGTGGGCTACAGCCTAATCCCTCTCATTCTGAGAGAAGACCTGTGCCCAGCAGTGGGACAGTATATGGGTCGATGATGATCTTGTTTGATTATAATATGACCAATGGGTTAGTATTTTATCTGAGAGAGAGTATCTGCGGTAATAGTTATTTATATCTAAGATATAACAGAATATACCATCATGCCTCTATGTCCGAAAGGGATATTATTCAGATTATTCATATTAATGTACAGGTCAAGCTATCCAAAACTGTCAAACTTTTCCAATGGAAAATGAACCATAATGTGTTGTATTAAAGTTGAAAATCTATCGCAGAAATTTGACAGCTTGTGGTAGCTTGATGTGCTGGCCTCTTTACACCTACAGTTCGCCAAAGACTTTTGATATCAACCAAACCATAATTTTCCGCATAATTTCCTACCTGAAACGCAGGAATACCTAGTTCAGGTATATGTAAGTATAATATGGTTCACCCTTGTTTGGTATAAAAACGTTTGATGTAATGTTACTAATTTGAACAACGTTTAAGAAAATAATCACTTTGTATAATATCGATTAACATAATTTTCACTTCATCGAATATTTATTAGCGATAACAACATTTGCGCTATTATTATATACGTACTTATAAGGCCAAACCTAACCTAGCCTAAGTAAATTCGTTGCATTTTGAAGCCCAAGACATTGTTTCAAAGAAATAAATATGCTAAATAAAATTCTACCAATTAATTATTCGGTCAAATGAATAATTATGCGGAATGACTTTATTGTAACTAAAATTAGCCGAAGCGATTTTCGACTAAACGTTGGTATACCAAACAAGGGTGATCCATATCATATATATTTATACATTGTATTAGCTATTGTATTTTAACATAAGACAAGTTTAATAAATTATTATTATAAGTCCAAATTCCAAACTGCTATTAAAAGATACATAGAAAAATTCACCACCATTTTACTAGACCTGGGAAACGTAGCGTGGCCTCACATTGCGACCATTAGACCCACAAAGCAGTAACCTAAGACATAGGTAACTCATATTTTATCTATAAAATCCCTAATGGGAATAAATATGTGTGTGTGTGTTTGTGGAAATTGTGTTCTCCCCAAGGAAACGTTATGTTGTATTGTCCAACCCAACTATTCCTCTTTCGTTTTACAACATTTGCAACGCGCAAGTGATACCCCTGGTGATGCAAGCATCTAAAGGCCACGGTAACCACTTAACATTAGCTGGGCCGTATGCTTGTTTGCCACCTTAGTGGTATAAAAAATATAATGAATGAAATTGAACGATTGAACGATCGATTACTTGGAAGATGTCGTAATTTTATTTCGTAACACTTCAACAAGCTGTTAAGTTACACAAGTTACTGTTGGGTTGGCCAACTTTTTAAATGATATCAAAACTTTTTGTGTCCCGAATAGATTTCGCCACGGGTTTTACTTTTCGATAGTTCGTAGTAGTTTAATGATATCGTTAGGATAAGGATCAGCCTTAATCGAGGAACTCGGAAACATTGAACATAAAAACAGATTCCATTCAAAGTTTTGCTAAGTACCTATGGTACAGCCTCGGTCTAATAATGTTTATCAGAATTTCAAATTCCATATGTAATTACACTGTGTGCAATAAGGTCAAAGATAGCATATCAATAATAATAATATAATAATAATATTTTTGGGACATTTTACACAATACCATCTAGTCCCAAACTAAGCAGAGCTTGTACTATGGGTATTAGACAATGGATTTAATACTTATATATATATATTTTTTGTAAATACATACTTATAATACATAAGAAACACCCAGACAAACACAAATACTCATGTTTTACCCACACAAATATTTGTGTCCTATGGGAATCGAACCCATGACCCTATGATCAGCAGTCCGGCACTCGAACCGCTAGACCACAGAGGTCGTCAATATTTGTATTATAGTTATTATTTTTCAAAGTTGCGATCATAGCAAAAATATTGTTAAAGACTGTTTGGTGATACTGATTTTATTAAAAAGGTTTTACATTATTGTGGCATTCTGTTGTTTTGGTATTTCATTTCTATAATCTATTCATAGATCTACCTTATCATGTTAATAAATTAATACACGATCCCACATGGAGCGAAGCAATAGTGTAGCAATATAGAGCTGATAATTCTAAGCTAAACCTACGATAATGAGCTCAATCTTAACCAATCAAATTATTGTCAGTGTCAAAATATACTTCAACCAATTTACATAGGAACAAGCTGCAGTAGAGCTAGAAGCTAAGTTTTTGACCACTCGACAACCTAGCCCTTTCCCACCTGTATTTGGGTCAACTTCCAGTGTAATCAGATTAGGCTGACTATCAGTATTTTACACGAAGTTACTGCTATTAGAAGTCTGCAATCTAATTTCTGGCAAATATCGAGTATTTTGAGAATTTATTTTTCGGGTTTTTCAATACCTCTAGCGATTGACATAGAGGTTCATATGAAGACCGGGGCTGACGGTTTAATCTGCTCCCTAAAGCATATGGGCTTCAATATGCTAAGAATGGTAACCCATCCATCGACAGACCCCGAAAAGTGTAGCTTAACCTTGAAGCTTGATTGATCAGGTTCGTTATTGATTAGTTATACTTCTTTATGTATCATAAAAATGGCAGTAACGATAGAGTTTACAAATACTTGACCTTAACTGCAGATTAATGAACCGTACATTTAGGGCAAAAGCCACCTACGTGTAAAATTTCAGCTTCATAAGTTTCCTGATTTACGAGATATTTTTAGACAGAAATTCAACCTCTAGTGGTTTTATATGAACGACGAAATTCCTGCGTGAATATTACGGGAGCCGCTGACCGCTGCGGGGTAAGTACTTGAAGCTAGCTCAAACTTCATCTTATGATACTCCTGAACCATCCAGTTACCTAATAATATTAGAAATTCAAATACCATTAAATTAACAAAAATAATAGAATAACCTTATTCTATAATTTCTTGCTATTTTATCAGTTCGCTCAGTGTGTGCTGTCTCACTTTTTCGCTATTGAAATGACAATGATAGGTATATTATTTAAGCGACCCGTGCCCAGCAGTGGCACAGTATATGGGTTGATGATATATTATTTAAGTGTGCCTAAAGTTTTAACTGCCTCATTAGTCTAGTGGTCGGAAGCGTGACTACTATGAGAGAGGACCTGGTTTCTGTTTCCAGGTCGAGCAAAGGTCGAGGAAAAAGTGATACTAGGCTTTTCTATGAAATTCTCAGTAGCAGCTCGTAGCTTTTGTTTTGTTCGTGGGATTTGCGCTAATAATAATAAGCTCGCCCCCTCGGCCTAAATATACCCGTGAGCTGTGGCTGTACATTAGTAGGTACACCTCTGTGTAACTCTTTGGGGAATATAGGCGTGATGATAGTAAACTTTTTGGAAGAAGGCTTTCAGATTTGTTTCAATATTCGAACGTAATTTCACAACTTTTGACTAGCAGGGATAATCCTTATTGATTCCGATTTTATCTGGTTTAAAAGCAAATCTGTTTTATTCGCATTATCCTTTAAGCGCCGAGCTTCAATAATCTGTCTTCTAAGTTTGAAAACACGCTTCAATATTGTAGCGTTCCATAAAATCTTTTTAAATATAAGTTCGTACTTCAGAATTCCTTCTTTCCTTGAAGTAGTACCTAACTTCATTTTTTACTTTGTGTATTTAGTTTCCACTGCTTTGAAATTTTTGTGCTAGTTATGTCCTCCTTTGGGGGAACTCTGAAGTATTTTATTGCAAATATTTATATTGTCAGTATTCCATGGAATGCTGTAGTCGCTTCTCTCTTCGCATGTTGTTAGTTGGTTTTATAGTTTAAGCTTAGTTTTTGCTATAACATTTTAGAGCTGGTTTGTATAAATTAAAATGTGATCATGTTTACGTCTAAGACGGAGCACGTGATTCAAGTAAATCTTTTTGAGCTTTAGAACCACTCTGGTAAAACTTGGTGCATAACCTTTGGTCGCTAACCTGACGGATCGTTCGATCCTACCACCAAGCGTACTGAATTCTGTAATAGACAATAAATATTTTTTACAATAAATTCCTTTGTTTCAAAAGCCTATATAAACATACCTAAACTGATGATCATGCATAGGGAGGTTAATTAATGTACACTTCGTTCATTATAACGTTAGACAAATAACGGTTATAACGCCAGCGTTATTTCGATAATAGTTATTAATAAGCTACGTTATTTCACTAATCTATTTACCATTTAACATATAATTCAATAATTTATTTAGTATAACACAATAACTGTCGTTATTTAATCGTTATTTTTATAATGCTATAATAAATAAAGTATAGATGAAGCAAAAGTGGAAATCCAGTATCTGCCTGCACAGCCGAAGTAGATATTTTACTCACTCAACTTTCTCATAATGATCCCTATAGACTCCTTTCAGAATTTCCAACTTCGTTATCTATTAATTCCATCAATGATTGCCGTTCCATTTAGACAGGAACTTATGTACACTATAACATTATTACCTCAACATAACTTGTGACTCCGGGGACATCCAGAATAGCAAATATTACATGTGATCTGGATTACTCGCAAAACTTTTATCTATAACTAACTTCTGTCCACGACTTCGTCCGCGTGGAAAAGTTACTTTTAATTAGTGATGTTGATAATCGATTATCTATAATCGATTAATTCATTATCAACATTACGATCACAGTATTGAGATGACAGGAAGCAAAGGTAAATAAATCTTTAGCTTCATTCATTCATGATTATTGATTATTTGAGTGAGATATGTATACCATTGAGATAATTAAGATAATTTTACATGTTTCAATCCATTATCAATAATCGATTAATCGATTATGAACATCACTACTTTTAATTATCGTTTTAATTTGGCTAATTAACTCAAAATCGTTATAAATCATAGCCTATATGTTATTCTGATGTATCAATAATAATACTGTAAAGTTTCATCAAAATCCGTCCAGTAGTTTTAGCGTGAAAGAGTAACAAACATCTATCCGTCCATCCTCACAAATTTTCACATTTATAATATCAGTAGGATAGGATACGAAAATACAGACATACATACTATTGTTATCCATAAATAAACTTATATTATGAATGAGAAAGTAACTTCGTCTGTTTGTTTCTCTGTAACCTTTTCACGCTTGAACAGATTTCGATAAAGTTTGGATTTAATCTCAAAATGAAATAGTAATTACATCTCTAGGGATACAAGTGACATGTAGGCAACAGCTAGTCATCCTAAAAGACTGAATTCATCATTCAGTCACTAATATTAAGCCGGTATGCATTGACGTGCCCTATAATTTATAGACAGCGAGCATACTATCCAAATTTCATCGTAAATCCCAATAAGATTTTCTTCGGGAATTAAACATTTCATCTATCAAATTTATTTCATATAAAATATGAAATTTGATTTGCTTTGCTGTAGAATTTGTTTTATTTGGTTTAAACGCGCTAATCTCTGGAACTACCGGTTGTATTATAAGAAAAAAACAATTTGCATTTGCATTCTTGAGTAAATAAGTATTAGGTTTTTGTCTATTTATATTAGGGTACCTGTTAATATTGGAAATTTTAAACAACTTGACCAAAATAAATTCTAGTTTCGGTCGAGTTCCAGTCAGTCCGAATCAGCAAATACGTACCCACACACAAAAGGAAAACCTCTTACATGTTTCTCAAGATTAGAACCACGAAAGACTTGACCTTTCCTGCTTTTTGAAGCCGAAATATAGCATTTCAAGGAAACTTTATACCGATTAGAACCTTCATTAAATAATAATTATGATATTTCTGCATATGTAACATAAAGTAAGAGGTTTTTATTTTGGTTTTCCCCGCGTTTTTACCTTTCAGTGTGTTAACTTCCTTAAGAAAACGCACGTTCAACGTTCAAGTACAGATTAAAAAAAAAACAGTTTTATTTTATCATTACAATAATGTTATCTATATCACAAGTAACAGCCCTTATTAATGTATCAATTTCCTTATTGTGCAAAGATTTGCTCAGAATTATATGCGATATTTATCACCGCTGTGGTTACCGAAAACCGAGTGGCTAGATATGCGATACTCGGACTGCTCAAACTTAATCGGATTGCGCTACCGGTAAGGGTAGCGAAACTGTTGATTTTCGATCGCCATCCGGCTTAAATTGGCTTAAATTCTTTCGCAAAGCAAGTGAAAGGATACCCATAAAGATATGGGTTTTCATCATGCTTGCGAATGGGTGTCGTGGCTGGTCGGCTTATACTGTCAATGACAATCTTTTTCTGTTTAATTATTATTATACACATCATCTCATAAACTATTCAGAACATACATAGGTACCACCATCACGCGTGTATTCCCCGAAGGGTTTGGCAGAGGTGTACTAATAATATACACCCACATTTCACCGGTATGTTTAGATCCGATGTAATAGGGGGCGAGCCTATTGCCATTAACCGGGCACAAACCCGGACTCCGAGCTGCTACTGTGTCGTGCATAGAAAAACCCAATAACACTTTGCTCGACCTGGGCATCGCACCCAGGACCTCTAGCGAAACAGTCGCGGTCAGGACCACTAGACTAATGAGGCAATATTACTATTCAGAACATAATTGTAAACCAAGAATAATACTGTAATTAAGTTTTTGTTTTAAAAGCGGTGTCTATGGAGTTTCTTGCCGGTTCTTCTCATCATCATCCTATATTAGTCCACTGCTGGATCTAGGCCTCCCCTAATGTGCGCCATTTCACCCTGTCCTCGGCTTTTCGCATCCAGCTTCTACCAGCATCCTTTCGCAAATCATCACTCCATCGTGCCGGAGGGCGTCCTACACTTCTCTATAAGACCCAATTTTTGGAACTAGTTATGATTTCTCAAAAAAACTATTTTAAGGGTCTAATTAAAACAAAAAGTTTTGACTTTCACTATGACCACTTTACTGAATGGTTCGGTGCAATATTCTAATTTCGCGATTCATACAAATACCCGGCGGAATTTATACCGCTCGGTACTTTTCGCTACCTTCAGCGGCAGCGAATATCATTTATGTTTGAATAGGATTTTATTAATCATGGACTCCACAAGTAACTTTGCAGAGGTGGGCAACATTTTCCGAGTCCACGTTCACAAACATTTTGTCAATTCTGAAGCACACGTAACATTAATTATCAAATAAAACCGTACTGATCAACATTCAAGTCCAAACGCAGAACCCAATTTGAAACGGTGAATTGAATTTCAAACAGCTATACTAACTGCTTCGGAGGGGCTAAATTAATACTGTAGTTGGTTACGTTTAGCTTGTTTTATTGACTGTAGGATATTGTAAGACTGTTAAATTGATGATATCAGGTGTAGAACTATTATTATACTACTTACTACTTTATGACTGCCTCATTAGTCTAGTGGTCCTAAGCGCGACTGCTACGCTAGAGGTCCTGGGTTCGATCCCCAGGTCGAGCAAAGTGTTATTGGGTTTTTCTATGAAATTCTCAGTAGCAGCTCGGAGTCTGGATTAATTGTGCCCGGTTAATGGCAATAGGCTCGCCCCCTATTACATGGGACCTAAACATACCGGCGAAATGTGGGGGTACATTAGTACACCTCTGCCTAACCCTTCGGGGAATACAGGCGTGATGGTATGTATGTACTTTATAATTAACCTTTTAGCGAGGAAACGCAAATTATGCTACCAGTTTTACATATGCAATAATTATGCAAAAAATAATACAAGACATGGTAATGAGTTTTATATCCTTGCTCTACTCGTTACCCTTGAAATCCGTATACAACTCAAATATCTAGACGACGTGACGGAAAAATAATAGGTAACTAATATTAAGTAATATTTCAAAGTTTATTGGTAGAAACAAACTAACTTTGTAATAAACTCAATCTCAACAATTTAATATTGGAACCATCGTAAAAATATGTTAAGTTTAGGACTGAAAGAAACTGTCCGCCTTTTAAAAGATTAACGAACATGTAATGTAGTTAATGACTAATATTATTGCATAAGGACATTATTTTGCGGAAAAATTAAGATAATTAATTACTTATACACGATTTTTTTTTAATTCAACGGACTCTTTATCAATATCATTGTTATTTTAATAGTTAGACGAGAAAATCCACGCTTAAATCCCAGTATGATCAATAAATCAAAGATAATGTTGACTTTTTTTATTTGACTATTTCGTAAGCGTAATACAAACAAATTACTGAATGACTTAATAAATATTAGAATGTCCAAACATTTATTTGTTTAACTTTATTTATCTATGTACTCACAGGAAGGTAAATCAACATACCAACCGTCACCATGCGAAGTAAGTGGATTTAGCTATATAAAAATACAAAATTTCTTTATTTCATAACCATATGTATATTTTACAAACTAATTGTAGGAAGCTCTTTTTGGACATGTAGCGTGGTAGATGTCGCTAGATAGTCGCTAAAGAAATTTTCCGGATAGATTTTCATGGCGCTTGGACTCCGCTTTCTCACTCGCTAAAATACAATTTATCAAGAATAAAATTGGGAAAATTTGACAGTTTTGGATATCTTGACCTGCTGGCGTCTGTACAGTTGTTTATATAAATTACATGTAAAAGGAAGTTATAACTTTAGAACGCGCAATTATGATACCAATAAGACTATGACATTTAAAATGACGTCAAATGTCTAATAAAGTAAATACTTTAAAAAACGCATTTTAATTTCATTCTTATATCAAAGAATTTCAGTTCAAAATTAATTGGACAGAGCTACATTTATTTTATGATGGTCAACTTGCGGTAAAAAAAACTTTGTAGAATAAACAGGGTGACTTTTATATCCCCTGTAAATTCAAATATCTACGTTATGGGTATATGGTATCAACGAAATTTAAATATCTAATATTGATCTGACGCCTGTATTCCCCGGATAGTTAGAAAGAAGGGTACTAATTTACACACACAGTTAGCCGATATGTTTAGGTCGCATGTAATAGTGAGCAATTGCCATTATGTGGGCACCAATCAAAACTCAGAGCTGTTACTGAGAATTTCATAGGAAAACCCAATAACATTTCACTCGACCAGGAAATCGAACCCAAGACTTCAAGCAATCACGCTTATAACCACTGGGCTAATGAGCCAGTTTCGATTTTGGATCTATCATATTATTAAAAAAAAAAATACACAAAGGGTAAATAATCCATCATATCAGCCACAGGAAGTCCACTGCTGAACAAAGGCCTCCCCCATAGACTTCCACAAGGACCGGTTACAAGCCGCCTGCATCCAACGACTTCCTGCGACCTTTACCAGGTCGTCCGTCCATCTCGTTGGAGGCCGTCCCACGCTACGCTTTCCGGTGCGTGGTCTCCACTCGAGAACCTTTTTGCCCCAGCGGCCATCAGTTCTACGAGCTATGTGCCCCGCCCATTGCCACTTAAGCTTGCTAAGTCTTTCAGCTATGTCGGTAACTTTCGTTCTTCTACGGATCTCCTCATTTCTGATTTGATCACGTAGAGAAATACCAAGCATAGCTCTCTCCATAGCTCGCTGAGTGACCTTAAGCTTCTTTACGAGACCCATAGTGAGCGACCATGTCTCTGTGCCGTATGTCATCACTGGTAACACACACTGGTTAAAGACGTTTGTCTTCAGGCACTGCGGTATTGTGGACGAAAAAACGTTGCGAAGTTTCCCGAACGCTGCCCAGCCGAGTCGGATTCGTCGAGTGATCTCTTTCTCGAAGTTGGACCTACCTAACTGGATGGTTTGTCCCAGATAGACATACTCGTCTACAACTTCGAGAACAGAGCTCCCAACGGATATAGGGATGGGCACGACATGGGTGTTCGACATGACTTTTGTCTTGCCCATGTTCATTTTAAGACCCACCTGTTGGGAAACTCTGTTGAGATCATTGAGCATTGTGCTGAGATCCTGCAGCGATTCTGCCATGACTACGATGTCGTCGGCAAATCGAAGATGAGTGATATACTCGCCATTGACGTTAATGCCGAATCCTTTCCACTTCAGTAGCTTGAAGGCATCTTCCATTGCAGTGGTGAACAGTTTTGGGGAAATAACATCCCCTTGTCTGACACCTCTTTGCAATGGAATTGCCTCCGTACACTGTTCCTGTACTCGGACCGACATGGTGGCGTTTTTGTATAAGCACTTCAAAACTTCGATGTACCGATAGTCAATGTGGCACCGCTGCAAGGATTGCAGCACCGCCCATGTTTCGATCGAATCGAAGGCTTTTTCATAGTCCACAAACGCTAAGCAAAGCGGCAGATTATACTCCTCGGTCTTCTGTATAACCTGTCGAAGCGTATGGATGTGGTCTATGGTACTAAAACCTTTTCGGAAACCGGCTTGTTCGGGAGGCTGGAAGTCATCAAACCTGCGCTCGAGACGATTCGTGATGACTCTTGAGAACAGCTTATAAACATGGCTCAGAAGCGAGATGGGCCTGTAATTCTGCAATAGGGTGTTGTCACCCTTTTTGAAGAAAAGCACCACCACGCTTCCGTTCCAAACTTCCGGCGTTGTGCCCTCGAGTAAGACGGAGTTAAAGAGCTTCTGAAGGACTTTAAGTACCGGTGTTCCACCCGCTTTCAGAAGCTCAGTAGTAATTCCGTCATTACCCGGCGCCTTGTTGTTTTTCAGCTGTTTCAAGGCCATCCTAATCTCGTACAGGCTGATGTCCGGGATATCTTCGGTATAGTGTCGGGTTAACTTGGCTCTTGGGTCTTGTAAAGAGCCCATGGTAGGTGTAGTTGCCGAGGTATATAACTGTCGGTAGAACTTCTCGACTTCCCTCAAAACCTCAGGCTTAGTCGACGCTACGCTGCCGTCCTCGGTCTTCAGCTTCATAATACGGCTTTGCCCAATGGACATTTCTCTTGCGAACACTTTGGAGCCCTTGTTTCGTTCAATGATCTCTTTAACACTATTCGTGTTAAAGGTGCGAATATCGTGTCGCAAGGACTTCCATATCCGTCCATTGAGTAGCCGGTATTCTTCAGCATCACCAGAGGACTGAAGCGTCATGGCGCGTCTTTCTGCCATAAGATTGAGGGTATAGTCAGAGAACTTTTTCGGTCTACCTTTACGGTGGGTCTTAAAGAACTTAGACCCAACCGTTTGGACAGTTTCTACAAATCTACCATTTATGTCGTCCACAGAAACGCAATGTTCTAAACACTCGAAGCGATTCTGAAGTTCGAGTTGAAAGCTCTCGGGGTTATGGATATGAGCACTAGAGGGTCGGAGCGTAGACTTCATTAGACGAGACCTCTCAATTTTGAGATTTATATTCAATGTGCCCCTCACCATTCGGTGATCACTACCGGTTTTCACCCTGTGGATCACAGAGACATCATTGAATATTTGTCTTTTATTAGTCATAATGAAGTCTATCTCATTTCTCGTAGAACCATTGGGACTCATCCAGGTCCATTTCCTGTGAAGCGGCTTTTGGAAAAAGGAGTTCATCATAAAGAGTCCCTCCTTTTCCAGAAAGTCAGCCAGCTTCTGTCCCCTGGGGTTCCGTTGCCCATAACCAAATTGCCCCACTCTCAACTCACCATCGCATCGTGTGCCCAGTTTCGCGTTAAAGTCCCCCATTACAACCGTGAAGTATGTTTTGGAGGTATGTATGGCCCTACTAACGTCCTCATACATACTCTCAACTTCATCATCAGGGTGTGTCGAGGTCGGTGCGTAGACCTGTATGACCTTCAGGGAATATCTCTTGGATATTCTGAGTATAAGGTACGCTACCCTGCTCGACACACTTTCGATGGTAATTATGTTGTTAATGAGGGACCTGTGGACGAGGAACCCGACACCACCTTGGGACAGATGGTCGCCCTCCCGGTAATAGAAAAGATTGCCAGATTTCAGAGTTATCGTGTCCTCGCCCTCTCTTCGGACTTCTGATAAACCCATGACATCCCAGTGCAACTTTTCTATTTCTTCTTCCAGCTCAACGATTTTTTCGTCTGCCCTCAGTGTGCGTGCGTTGTATGTTACCAGGGCCAGTTTTCGTTTGGGGTGGTAGCAAGATCTCTGCCGGAGATTCTTAGCACCCCCTGCCCCGCCGTTACCGTGGCCGCTACCATAACCAGGAATAGCGGGGCTGCCGGGTACTGGGGGCCGGTTATTTATTTGTGTCGCCATTTGGGGGGAAAATGCCAATACTCACCACGCTTGGCAGGCGGGTTGGTGAGCGCAGTAGGTGGCTTATACACAAGGGGCGCTGCTGCCCACCCCTCTGGCTTATAACGGCTGGTGGTTAATGCCGTGTTGTAAAAAGATTAGCCAGTCAGCAGGATGTTAACGTGGCTGACTGCCCAGGGTGCGCCGGATGGTCATTTGTATACCATCACACTTGGAGGCTCTTTTTCGCACCCCGGGTAAATAATTGTAGGTATATAATATTTGACAGCTAATTATCAATTATCTAATACTTATCATCATAAAACCGCAATGATATCTTATAAACCTACTATAGGCAAAAACTAAAAAAAAATTCAGGGTGCTACTCGAGCGCCTTATCCTTAATGTTAAGGTAATACCTATGGCAAGGTATTTCACCGTGTAATGATCTAAAATTGAGGTAATCACGCCACCGTTCCAAAATTTCATTTAAACCTATTCCGGGGAACTGACACGTTAAGGCCGCTTGGCACGTCGCTTGGCGTACTCGTGTCGGTTTAATATCGGAACTTGAACGCTTCAGCATTATTTTTTATGTCTAGATACATACGTGACACGTCTGTGCCGAAGGCAGCTTATTTTGTCAAACGTGTGAAGTTGCCATAAAAATATTCTATTCCAGCGAAGAAATGGTTGTTTTATGGACTTGAGTCATGTTTCGGCAATGTAAAATGAGCTTCGTGGCTCAATGTTCGCTATATAGGTTCAAAATATGGATAAAAAAGTTAAACTAAACTTTTTTTCTACAGAGTTTTCTATGTTAGTATTCTACGTTTATCTATGTAGATAAGGTAAGAATGTACCTATAAGTGCAAGGCCCTTTTTGCTTGTATGAGGGAACCAATCGACAAAATCATCTTTACGGACGAAGCGACTAGTATAACTTTGGATAGTGTATTACATATAGTGTGTGATATTTACTTAAGCTGTTGCGGCTATAGTATCACCCAATTTTTTGGTAATACCGATGCCCTGAGGATAGACTGGTTGTCAGGCTTTTTGGACTTCTGACTACCACTAACGATTGTCATAGGTGTTCGTATGACAACCGGGACCGAAGGCCTTACGTGCTCTCCGAGGCACGGAGGGGTCTCGATGTTTTAAGAATGGTCACATCACTCATCCACAGATTGACCGCGACTGTCGGACTCATACCGTCTAAAAACCTCACTTGCCTTCATTTGCCCTGTAGTCATAGCCATGGGGACCGTGAAATTCACCACAACCATAACAGACTGTGGTCCAGCAGGCGCTGGTCCCCATTAATGCCTGGCGTCGCAACCTAATTGAAGGCACACGTTTGGCGAACACAGATACCTACTTCTAACTGTTTATTTTTCACAATCCTTCCAATGACTTTTTTTTTTATCATGTCTGTAATTATAAATAGTTGTTTCACATCGATAATTATTAAATTTGTGTCTGTTATTACCTGCTAGTGCTAATTAAAACGTCTTATACCTTCTGTACTCAATTCATATTTATTCGTCAGTACTTAAGCCTATCTGACAACGTTGAAAATGGTTACAATTATTTTAAAGCTTAATTCAATTTTGAACACACCTTGCCGATTATAATGAATGTCTGATCTCTCAGTTTAATTAATAGATAATAAAATGAAATAATTATTTCATGAATGATTAAGCTGTTCACGTATATAAATGTTTGAAACATAAGACACATAATGGCAATTGCTCACTATTACATGCGACCTAAACATACCGGCTAACTGTGTGTGTAAATTAGTACCCTTCTTTCTAACTATCCGGGGAATACAGGCGTCAGATCAATATTATTTAAATTTCGTTGATACCATATACCCATAACATGGGTATTTGAATTTACAGGGGATATAAAAGTCACTCTGTTTATTCTACAAAGTTTTTTTTTACCGCAAGTTGACCATCATAAAATAAATGTAGCTCAGTCCAAGTAATTTTCATTAAATTATATCTATTTGAATCGTTTCATTATAGAAAACCAAACACTGTTAGTGATTACCTGAGAATCTTGGAAAACAAATGATGAGTTTTGAAAAGTCTGTTGGCCTGTCAACGTTGCAGTAGACTTAAATTACTTATTATTACTGATTAAAAATAGTGTTTGCAAACCACTATTGCGTTATCCTGTAAAGATGGAGAGTGATATAAATAAATAAAGTTTTTATTTCCTGTAAATTTTGTGTCTCTGAATCCACCGAAAAAGGTAAATATTACAGGTGTATCGAAAGATACATTTGGAACATACCTTTGATATATAATATAAAATAGATGAACCTAATTACATGATTCGAACCACGAGTATGTGTGGCAAGTTTAACGCAACTAAAGGTTTTGTTAATAATGGCTGAATAAAAAAAGGTTTTGATACATAAATAACAATAAAATTAGCTGAAAACTATCAAAACACTAAATGTAAATACGTACCATTAATAAAGGCTGAATGGACTAAACTCTCAACGATTATTTATTTTCTAAAACTAACTTAAATTAAACAAGCATCTTTTGTAACAGTACAACTCAAGTTTTTTTAAATTTTATATAAACATTCTTTACATACAGTTTATTGCTTGTCTCGTTTCTATACTTTTGTTTATATTTACTCGCTTAAGGATTTGCAAGTCAAGAAAAACCAGCTCTCTCATTTATTTTATTCGTCTCCTTGACTCGGTACGAACTTAAGAAGGTCCAACGACCGCTACACCGTATACACTCGATTTTATGACGTATATGTATCACATGCCTTACTGTAACATACTTTTGATTGAAATAAAACTACTTTTTAATGATTTTATCGCGTAATATTGATATTATTAATAGGATATATATAGAATAATATCAATATATATATCGTATCGTATCGTATTAATAATATAATATATCATACTAGATTATTAATAGAGATTAATAATACCAATATAACGCGATAAAATCCGTTAAAAGTTTTATTCGCGTAAGTGTCAGGATTCAATATACATTTGATTGTAAAAAATAATTTAATGTACACAGTTCGATAGTCGAGTAGGTAAGTCTATCTAAAAATCCAGATTCCGGGCTATTACTGAGAACTGCCTGACCAGATTGAAATCTAACCAAAGATTTGCACACTCAAGAACCGAGGTGCAGCCACTGGATTAAGTAGATTGATTCTAATTGACTATTGTAATAAAGAACTCGAATAGTCTAGAAGACTCTCGGCCAAAGACATTTTCATTTTACTAAAACAATTTACTGCCGGTATAACTAGATTTTTTGAATGAATAAACCCGTAAAAGATTGAATAGAAGTTCCTAAATTCCTTTTAAAAGTAACTTACAAGAGTTTTTGTATATTGCTAAACTTTTACTTTTAGTGTTTAAATATTGGTGAAGGAATTCAAAATTAAATTAGGTTTAAACTCGGCTTCGGTATTATAAAAGTTTACTTAGCTTGGGTACATTTTTTTAATGTAACCACTAATTTGTAAATTTTCATCGACCTTTGCATCGAGTAAACACGCAGCATAGCTGCGACGGCACGTTTTTCAAATAAAAAGAAAACATTAGTTTATTTTGCACAAACCACAAAAGTACTTGTATCAATCAACGCAAACATAAATGAAGAAAATGGAAATTCCTTTACAGTTAGGTTATTTCCTAATTCAACTAAATAAAATATATAACAAGGACACTCGGACTCGGACGCGTCTCTTAAGCACTCAAGTTAGTTAGACTTAATTGATTGTTATTCTTTTATTACAACCACAACAAAGACATTTTGTCCTAATCTTAACATCCTAATAAATGTTACACATACTTAGGAATAGGTACGTCTTAAAGTCAAGACTTTCCTATAAAAAAATGTTCCGCAGGCGTCGTGACGTTAGTACCATAAAACGAATGAGATAATTTTTATTTCCCGTTACAAAGGACCAATAAATTCTGGGAAAGCAATAAAAAAAACAGACAATAAGGCGACACTCACGATTAACTAATAAAAAATAAGGTTTAGTTATTGTGTTCTTTTCAGAAACTAGCAGTTGAGTGTGGGCTAGACGTCAGCATATTTGGTGTTAATTGTTAAACCTATAGCTTATCCTTGCAAAAAAAATATATATACATAAGCAGTGATAGCCTAGTGATGTGACCATTGGACTGATAAGTCAAAGGGCTCTAACGATACCGATTATATTTTATCATTAATAAAAGTTTTTACAGGTTACGGGAGCGAATAATGTATCTAGAGGTATCCGGAAATGAGGCCTAGTCTCATTTCCGGCTAAAATAGTTTTGCGATTGCCCAAGTTCCAAATGTCATTTGACATTTAGTACATGGTTATTGGACAATACACAAATATTAACTTCGTAAGACCATTGCGCGTTGTTATTTCAATACGATCCAAAGCTTCCACATTACAGACTTTCGTAAAAGACCCCCTGTATATATTTGCTCCCAAAAAACCCACCGACATTAAAATTCCAAATTAATGTCCAAATCCTATATGAAACAGGCGTAACCGGTTCTCAAAAATTGCAATAACATAAAATTTTTCCTTACCACGCAGATGATATCGATTTTGGGATTGAGTATTTTTTTTTTGAAACATATACAGACCGTCATGCCTGTATTCCTCGAAATATTTCATAGAAAAAGTCAATAACATGGCTTGACCTGGGATTCGAACCTAGGATCTCTAGCATAGCAGTCGTGCTTAGGACTACTAGACTTTTATTAAATTCTTGATAGGCCTACGCTTGACCACCAGTTCGCCTGATGTTACCATCGAGGGAGCTTTAAGAATTTGTATTAATATTATGACTGCTTCATTAGTCTAGTGGTCCTAAGCGCGACTGCTACGCTAGAGGTCCTGAGTTCGACCCCAGGTCGAGCAGTATTATTGGGTTTTTCTATGAAATTCTCAGTAGCAGCTCGGAGTCTGGATTTGTACTAGGTTAATGGCAATAGGCTCGCCACATATTACATGGGACCTAAAACATACCGGCGAAATGTGGGTGTAAATTAGTACACCACTGCCTAACCCTTCGGGGAATACGTTATATTTTTTTTTTAATTAATGTTTTCCTTGACCTTAAAACTGAAGTGAATTACCTCCTTTACTACGTTATATTTATTAAATGCCGCACTTATTATGTACCAGTAGTCTTCCGGTTAAAAAATTCCATAGAGGCAGTTAAACTTACTAGTACAGTCAAGTTATTTTAAGCTCACCTAGCTCGCTAACCTATACGTTATTAACTTTATTTCAGTTACTTGACTTTATATTTTAAAGCGTCTCCGTGAGGTATACATACGAGTTTAACCAACCAGTTAATGGGGTACTCAGTTAAAATTTAATTAATGTTTAGTTAAAGAAAAGAGACGTCTCAAGTTTCTTTATACTATTATATGCTAGGCTTAAACTAATATAACATACTATAACGACATCTGTGGTCTAGTGGTTTGCGTACTGGACTGCTGATCACGAGGTAGTGGGTTCGATTCCCATAGGACATAAATATTTATATGATAAACATAAGTGTTTGTGTTTTTCTGGGTGTTTCTTATGTATTATAAGTATGTATTCACAAAAAAGTATTCAAGTATTATATCCATTGTCTAGTACCTATAGTACAAGCTCTGCTTAGTTTGGGACTAGATGGTGCAGTGTAAAATTATCTAAGAATATTTATTTATTTATTTAACATCGCGCCTGTATTCCCCGAAGTTTAAGTCCCAAATAGGGGGCGAGCCTATTTTGCCATTTAACTGGGTGCAAAATTAAACTCCGAGCCGATACCGATAATTCTATAATAGAACCCAATAACACTTTGTTCGCCCTGGGAATCGAATACGGAACCTCTAGCCTAACGGTCACGCTTACGACCACCACATTCATGAGGAGACTATGACTTTAAATCGCTCTAGGAAAGTTTACTCAGGTATTTATGATCAAGTGTATTCAACAAAGTACAGTGCTAAGTCATGGTGTGTGTGTGCGTGTGTGTTTGTTGCATATATTGCAGTATGGGCAGTGCAAGTAGAAATATTAATTTAAAACTAAGAATTGTATATTTAATTGCACTGCATTTAAAAAAGAGTAAATTAACATAGTTATTTGTATTCTTTTAGTCTTTTTAGGACAAGTATGCAAAGTTTTACGCCGATAAATACGTCATACTTGTGAATGGGTACTGTCTGTCGGGGCTAGTTAGCTCTTGCTGTCAAGTTTTAAGTTCACGCCGTCTTACACGGGCTATGAACCAATGAACGTATACTTCCTAATATAGGTACTGCCTCCCAAGATACAGGCTTTGCCTAGTTTGGGAGACAGCTGGCTATGCACTTATGTTAAATAAACTGTCCTTGTTCTAGCTATTAAGACACTGTAATTTATGATTGTGTTCCAAATAAAAACTATTATTATTATTATAATGGCATTCTTTTTTTCTGTTTAATTACTATACTGGCTTAATTTATTAGTACAGATGCCAGTAGGTCAAGCTATACAAAACTGTAAAATTTTCCCAATTGACTATGAACCTTATTGAGTTTTTTTTTATTTTTTTTTATTTTTATGTGATAGGGTGGGCAAACGAGCAGACGGATCACCTGATGGTAAGCGATTACCGCCGCCCATGGACACCCGCAACACCAGAGGAGTTTCAGGTGTTGCCGCCCTTTTAAGGGGTTTGGGCGTCCGGTATCCTCACTCACTCGACGAAACACAACGAAAACGTTATTTCACGCCGGTTTTCTGTGAGGCCGTGGTATCAAGTCCGGTCGAGCCGGCCCATTCGTGCCGAAGCATGGCTCTCCCACGGTAAGTTGCAATAAAGTTGTAAATCAATCAAAGAAATTTGACAGATTGTGGTAGCTTGATGTGCTGGCCTCTGTACACATAGAACTGCATTGTTCTCATGAACTATTCTGAACAAAATTGTAAACCAAGATTAACACTATGGGTAATAATATTTTTTTTAAAGAGTGTCTCTGGAGTTTCTTGCCGGTTCATCTCCGTAAGACCCACTTTTATGAACCGTGCAATTTGTTTTGACCTTTCGAAAGTGTTATTTTAATGGTCTAGTTGACATAAAATATTTGGCTTTAAGGATAATAAATTAAAGTGTTATCAATTTTAAATCGTTCTTTTAAGTAAAAGAAGGTAGTTTGATATAAGGAAAAACCATTGTAACAATCGTTTTAGGATTTTTGGATGTGACTTTTTTTGTAATAAACGTTTTTTGAAAGAATATCCTTATCGCAGCTCGCGGTAGGAGTTTATATTATTTTATTTATTAGGATTTCCAACGAAAAATACACATCACATATATAATTATTATTAACTTGTATTTCTTCATTTAAAGGAAATCACAGCATGCTTACGAATACAATTAAATCAGTTGCTTTGTAGAAATCGTCATAAAATGAAAAAAGCGATACGCCACCTCTCGACACGTTCGGTTCCGTCCGGAGTAATTCGGATATTATTGTCAACCACTGGCATATGGCTGGCGCCATACTTATTTACGTCATGTGACTTGAGCTGGATATACTCATGTCAAATTACGTTCGCAGTTGTAGAAAGGAGTGAGGAACTTGAATCCTGACTGGGGTCCCTCAACCGCCAAACCGCACCGTTTTTTTTTGTAATTACGAAATTCAATGCGAAAACAAATCATATCTAAACTGGATCATAAATTCTCACCGGGTGGTTAGAATTTATGATCCAGTTTATTTATCGAAGCCTGGTATTTCAAACGACCTTTTAAACCCCTTTGGACGTATTTTCTACTCAATTAATTTACAGGGATATCTAAATGCTTACATTCTCATCACCTATTAAAATTTTGGGGTATTTTGTAACACTTTCAATACTAAAAAACAAACCTCTTTTTTAATATTTGCTGATGGGGCGAACCCTGCGAGCTATGTTTTTGTTTTTGTTTTAAGACACTTGTATCTAATATGCTTGATTACGAACGATACAGGCCAGTAACTAAAAATGTACCTACTACCAAAAATTCCATATTAGAACATGACTACGTCGGAAAAAGACCTAACTCCCTCCAAAATTTAAAGTTCCCAGACCCAGCCTCTACAGATTTCCAATTCTATATTAAGAAAATTAATCTGAGAGTAGGTACTTAGATGCTTAACGGCGTAATACAAAGCGGACGACCACAAACCACGGTAACATAACTCAGGACTGTATATTAAATAGAAGGAACTCAGACTATTGTTAGTATAAATGTTTCCACTTAGACCGTGAAATTATAGTAATCTCTTAGGCTGAAAGATATTGCCCTAAATTATATATATACAATGTACAGTCAGCAACGAAAGTCGCTGAACATGTTGCAATCTTCAATATGATTTTTAACAAGTATGAAGTTACTGACCTACGAAGGTTATGCGAAATAATTGCATAGATGACCATTAAATATTTAGGTTACCTTAGTAGAAAAGACCTGTTGCCAAGTTCTGGAGCTGTGACAGTAAAAAAATTTTGCTGTGCTCAGCGACTTTCGTTGCTGACTGTACTAATGTTACGGTCAGTGTGATAAATTGAGAATTATCAACCGGTCATATGAAACCACTATCATATGTTGCTACTTTAAACTGAAATATTCATTTCGAAAATGTCAGAGTTCAGCTGTCTGTAGAGAATGGTGATACACCATAAGAGCAGGGAGCTCATGTGTACCTACTGAAAGGGTGGCGTAACAGTTCTCGTGGCCCCTCTATGAAAGCGGACAGACAGGCACAAACGGAGCTTTTAGTGGGTGCGAGCCCCACATAACCTCATTGCCAAATATTGGTAATGAGGTTATGTCGGTAATGATAATGTGTATATATAATGTGCTAAGAAATGAGTTCTTCTGTGAAGGGCTATGTAGTCAGTGAAATAAGCCAACGAAGGTCAAGATTAATATCATAACCTTGACGCGCGACCAATATCACATCTTTTTTGTTAATTGATACAAAAACCGTATTTTTTCCAGAACTGTTTATTGACATAATCGAAAATACGAATAAGAAATGAGCCAATATAAATTATTTTTTCAGTGTACCTATTACCTAATAATTCTTATATAATCGAAAAAACCTAGCGAAACATCACAATATTTTGAATAAAAAAATCATTGATTTCAGAACGACTATGTAACTTCGTGTTGAGTTTCCTACTAAACGCAACTTTAAACTCGATCGATTTCAAACAGCACTTAACGATACAATGCAATTATATTGCGGAGCACAAGGATCCGTGTCATGTGATTTGCATTTGCATTCCGACTCGACATTTCTAATACCGACCTGTTAAATAAGCTTTTAATGTCATATACTGTGCACGGGTTGCAGCTGTTCCAGTATCTGCATGAAACATAAATTTTGTAGCATTTAAACAGAGGCTGCATTATACCAATAATATTATAGTAAATGTGTTAAATACATGCTAATTATGTAATTTTATTCATTTGCTCCAGATGCAGCGCTGATGCTGACAACGATCCTCAGACATGAGGGACCGACCCCAGAGAGAGATATGTAATTTTGACGATGCGTTAGGCGTAGTGGCTGAGCGACCGGCCTTAGGGTTTTGTGTATGGAATCAATATTTGTATGATCTGCAGACATTTAGACAGTGTCAGTATGTCAAGCTGTCGGCTAGCTTGCTCTACGCTTGCGTGGTTCCACTCAAGTAATGGCAAATAAAATAGAAGGTATAAACAGTAATATATGCTTTCCGCAGATTATTATTATATTATACACAAAACTGAACCATCTCCAAGCAATATTAATTAGAGAAGCATTGAAGCAATTTTAATTACTTCACCAAGTATCCTAGAATGTTACTAGACTCCTGATTGCTTAATGCATAAAATTACTCGGAAGTATCAAATATGCGAAGTTGTGGAAACACTGGACGTTGAACATGGAATCTCTAAATGGCTCATGTAATTAGATTATGCAGTAGCGAAGCAAGAACTAAAATGCTTCATGTAATGAAGGCGAACACTGTAAATTTCGTTAAAGCATTAGAAGGAGAATTTATCGATGCTAATAATAAGCTTATTTGTAAGACAGAAGAAAAAAATAATAATATTTACATTGAAACAAAATTAAGTAACAAAAAAGTAGATACAAACCGTTTGGTAAATATTCGTCAAATATTTATGCTAAACAGCCATAGTTCAATATAATTCTATGCTTCGTGCACGAAGGAGATCCGCAGCGCTGGTTTTCAGCGACATAATATCGGTTTTTTGTATTATTACATAACATTCAATGACAAAAATATTAGTTCTGATTTCCAGTTCTGAAAGTGCAATTAGAACTAATATTACCTTAGTCTTGAGGTGTCTTTTTTTAAACCTTTCACCTTATCGTATGATAATATAGAATATAGTGTAAATCATTATGATGATTATCAATTTTGGTAACACTCAAATGACATTTAAACGCATCAATCATTTGGAAATATTTATTCAAAATAATAAATAAAAGATAAGGCAAAACCCAATAATGTCAACATTGTGAATTATCCCAAAAAAAACGTACGCACAAAACGGACATTATTCGACAATGTAATCTTGGTTCGGACCAGTACAAAAACGAAATTCAATTTTGATTTCGGCCGGACGTAACTGGAAAGGGAAAATAGTTCACAGGTGGAAACAACCTTTTTGGTGTAATGTTAAATATGTTCCCAGAGATAGTAGCTTATTCAGATATGTAAGCAATTCAGCCCAGACTCAGATATATGGGTTTATCAAAAAAAAAAATATTGAACGAACATTCTTCTTTTGAATTTACTGCGTTTGAACCAAATATTGCCCACGAAGACATCATAATTTAAGTTAATGGTCCACGTCTGTTGATAAATAACCTTTGCACACAGAAAGAAATCACAATCATCCATATTTCGATTTCGAATCCCACCGATTGAGAAGTCAAGCAGTAGCCTAACTAAATGTTCGTTTAGTGGAAGATTACTGGTACTTATAGTACAGGTTATCCTATTTTAAGCAGCAGCAGAACTTTAATTATTAATCTTCAGTTACATTCAATAGTCAGAGACATTACATAGACACAGAAAAATCTCTAGAAATATTGGCGTGATGATAGTATTATTTTTGTTTATTTTTTATTTTTTTATTGTGTTGTATATTATATACTATAGCTTAGTCTTATTTCATATGTAATCATTAAGAAGTTAATCGTTAATTTTAGTTTTTAAGGAAATTAATTGGCCCAATTTAATTAATATGTATAGTGATATCCTGAAACACAGGTTTATAAAATCTACAGGTAAAAGCAGGTAGGTCGCTACATACCTCTAGTTTAGAATATTTCTTTTTGCACCTATTATAAATAACTATGTACTTTAGTTTTACTTATTATTAAGACCCTAATCTTATACCCCACTGTTGTAAAATTGTAATGTTGACGAAATGTACACCTTTTTGTAAAAGATTTTTAAATAAAGATTTTATTATTTAAAAAAAAAAAAATATTTAGAGTTTTTGGGCTTCTGACTAACTAACGATTGTCATAGGTATTCGTCTGACAATCCGGGACCGACGGCTTTACGTGCTTTTTGAGGCATGGAGGGGTTTCGATGTGTGAAGAATGGTTACCCATCTACAGACTGACCGCGGTTATCGCAGCTAAACTTTAAGATCGGTTGATCAGAGTAGTTAGTTACAACTTAGCCACGGACCCTCCTATTATTATTATTGTTCTTTATTTCGAACCAGGAGAGGTAACATGGTGTAAAATAATGGATAAATAAATAACATAATCAAGTTAAACAACAGGGTTTTTTTATGATTCACTAACTTCGATCGCCTGCGTAACATTGAGTTCTTTATTTAAATACCTAGGAACAATTTAAGAATATGACATTTAAATAAATTATAAACATTACAAAGTAAGGCCTGACCGATTTCCACCAAACCGATTGCGATTTTATTTAAATAGACGTAGAAATTATTGTATACCTAAAAACTTTCATAATTATTTTGGGAAAATCGAAATGAGGATTTAATAAAATTTCACGCATAATTATTTCCGAATTTGGTTACTTTTTAATAGCTATTGTAATTACAACTACTTTTGTTATAGTTTTAGATTAAAATATAGGCAGGTAAGTATATAATATTTATGGGAAAGGAACCTTATTAATTAACGTATTTTTTTTTGTGGAAACTGTTTTGGCTGTGTTCTAATTTTCAACTTTTATATTCCTATGTACCATAATTGTGCTGTTTGTTTCCCTTAATAAATAAATAAATAAAAATATGGTTAAAAATTGATTTCTGACACTTTTACAGAATATTAGATATTGATACTTGACTACCACTTACGAAATGTGTCGTGTATATTATTATTAAAATTTAAGAAATATGCTTTAGGATAATAAAGGCACGTACACATTGTAGGCATTCGTCACGCATCTATGAAGTTTTGCTTGTTGAAATACGGAGATTCTACCATGCAGGTTTCCGAAAAAACTAATATTTACCTACCTTTTTCCTGTTCAAAACCAGATTTTAAATGCTCACGTTTTTAAACCTGTAAATCTGGTTTATAATAGCATTTTAAACAAATTCTCTAAATTGCTATTAAAATATTTATTTATTTACCTACGTTATTCATTGTCTAATTGTAGAAATGAAAATGAAAATGAAAAAAATTTATTTTCTAAGAAAGTTTTACACTATTGGTTCAGGCCCTAGATTCCACACTAGGATTCCCTGTGTTGTGGAATCTAGGCTCTATGTACCGTTTACAGTATTTGACTTATTATAACATAGTTCGTTTCGTTTTTTTTTTTTACAATAAGAAGATAGTAAGAATATAGGTATCTAACACATACTATCAAAGAAAGTAGGTATTTAACAAAATAGTCACTCTGAGATTTGTCTACTTTTCATGTAAATGTGATGTGAATATGTGTCAGTACGAGTGATGGATGTGAGTATTTGTAGTGTGTGAGTAGTGGGTGAGATGTGTGTGTGTGTGTCAGCGCGAGAGTGGATGTGTGTTTCATATGATTGTTCAAATGATTGTTTCATATTGATTTCTGACATTTACGCGAATATTATACGGACGCTGTAAAGGGTCCGAAACGTCGGGATTAATAATATCAATATACGCGATAAAATCCGTAAAAAGTAGTTTTATTTCAATGATTGTTTCATATTAAAATAACTTGTATGTTTAGTGTAAACTGTAAGTATAAGTTGGTTAATAAATAAAGATCGCATTTTGTTTTGCTTCAAATTGCCTGCACTGTATTTATAACACACTTTCATTAGCTTCGCTTGTATCTATGTAACGGAATTTTTGAAACAGGCTTTTATAAATAACCAAACTAAAAAGCTGAAAATATTTTTTATACGGTAAGTGCCTATATATATCAAATTACTTGTTTGACAGTTGTACAGAAGCCAATACATCAAGGTACCTCAATCTGCCAAATTTCTTACATAGACTTTCAACATTAATACAAAACAATTGAAATAATGACAAATTTGGGAAATTTAACAGTTTTGGACAGCTTGACCTGCTGGCGTCTGTAAAATGCCATGTTAGGCATGTAGGTGATCGTAAAAAGGTCCGTTCTCAGCAATAGAATAGTAGGTATATGGGTTGATGATAATGACTTATATACTTGAGAAATAATTCTCATGTCATTAAGGGCAGTTTATATTATGTAAGTGGAGGAATAAACTAAATCTCTATTGAAGTAAAGTACGTAGTTACGTAATTAGACAGAAACAGCGAATAAAAAAAAGCAAACGATCCAATTTACTTGACCGAGAATAGTATAGCTACCGATAGAATTCTGCGGGAAAAGGAACGGTAGATTGCATACTTTTTTATACTTGGACAAATGCATAGAGCGTTTTTACTTGTTAGATTGCTGGAGGAAAATTTTGCAGGGATTCATTTTGGGTTCCGAGGAATTCTATCAACTTAAGAGGTGGCCCGTGCCAAGCCGTAGGACAAACATAGTCAGTTTATAATATTAGTACGTAGGTATAACGGAAAATCTGGATTTATACTGCTAAGGTGGCAAACAAGCATACGGCGCACCAGATGGTAAGCGGTTACCGTAGCATAGGTATCACTTGCTTTTTTAAAATTCTGGCAAATTACTAGATTTTATTAACTGCCTCATTAGTGCGTGAGTCTAGTGATGGTAAGCGCGACTGCTATATAGAGGTCCTGGATTTTTTTCTCAGATCGAGAGTATTTCAATTTGTGCCCGGTTAATGTTTGTACCTTATCTATATATATAAAATTCTCGTATCACAGTTTTCGTTGCCATACTCCTCCGAAACGGCTTGACCGATTTTGATGAAATTTTTTGTGCTTATCGGGGAGGTCTGAGAATAGGCCAACGTCTATTTTTCATACTCCTAAATTTTTTTTTATGGCAAAACAACGTTTGCGGGGTCAGCTAGTATATTATAAGCACTGTTTGTTTGTAAATAATCAAGCAAGATTGTAAACTGACGAAAAGTCTATATTATCATTTTATTGTCTGTTCACAATATGTCGTCATTACAATCTCGCTGAGTTAATTATAAAGTAATAATTTCCAACATAACAAAAACAATTTACAAATTTCCAGTGACTTACGAGTATCGTATTATTTATCATATAAGTATTTATTTAGATAATATTCTACCCTATAGTATAGAATGTTAATGGAATATAATAACATTGGGTTTTTTGGCCATTATGTGGAAGCATGAGGGCCTCTCGTGGGACCGTGCGTCAATCGTCTTTTTTTCTCAGTTTTTTTCTTATATCTCTTTTATAGTTACGTATTTATATATTTGTTTAGTTTTTTGTTTAGTTAGTTTTTTTCTGTGTAACTGTCCCCTGTGATTTATCCCCTTTTGTTTTATTTCAAGCTTTTGTTTTGGAATTGTATATAAGATATCCAGGTAAGTAACTGGACAATGAAATGTAGGTATGGAGAAGGAAAGGAGGACTTTTTCGACTCAAAAGAAAAAGGTCATTTGCTTTTCTTGTAAACTTTATTTTGTAATATTTGTTTACAGTGTGTAGGTCAGCTATGTGTAAACTGACCTTTTAAAAACAATTCATATGGAATTTCTATTCAAATCGAATTTAAAATATGCAACGCGCTTTATTGAAATATCAAAACTGATTTCATTAGTAAAATATTGCAACATTCCATCTGAGTAATATTTCAACAAATAGATTTAGGCTTGCCTCACACTATACACAACAAAAATAATCAATCAATCAATCAATCCCTCTCATCTGTTTTGGTTCATGGTACGGCAAATTGGTGAATTTTATCGATTCGATATTAAAAAAATTACAAATACCAATTTGAACCAGAATTTTGCCGACTCGATGTTACAAATTGGTAAATTTTGCCGATCCGATGTTAAAAATTGGTGAATTTTGCCGGTCTGATGTTACAAATTGGTGAATTTTGCCGATCCGATGTTACAGATTGATAAATTTTCGTGCCAAATAAATAAAGAAAATAAAAATATGCCTCTAGGTACGAGAGTAAGTAGAAAGTATTGTACTTTATACCACAGCAGTTACTTGTGATAAACTTCAAATGTCAACTGCAGAAAACCACAAACTCCATAATACCAATCATATAGCTTGTACCATAAATTATGCAGATAATATTATTAGAAGCGTGGTTAAAACTTTTGCAGCGAAGAACCACAACATAAACACAAAAAGACTGCAATCAGTGGATGAAGCAGCAAAACTAATAGTCTGCAGGGACCCCATCTGAGGTAGACTTTAGAATATTTATTTTGTTTTCTGAAAATAAACGCGGAAGCGGAATTTATCGTTCAAAATTGCTCTGAAATAATTTCCTTATATGAAAGTTCATACCGTCACAGCTAAATTCCCCGCAGGGTTAGGCAGCGTTTTTTATGTACTGGGGGTGAACTTATTGTCATTAATCGGGCACAAATCCAAACTACGAACAGCTATAGAATTTGGATTTCCGAACGGTTTCCATAAGGATTTTTTTCCTGATAAAAACTAAACGCTTGCCATATACCTGTATTATATTAGTAAAATATGGGAATATGGGCTTCTCTAGAAGGACATAATATTGACCTTATTGGCCTTCAAAAAGGTCTGCTGCGTAGGTAGAAGGTACTCACAACAGACCAATGTGTAAGAATTCCAAAAATAGGTCGTAAACAGGATATGCCCTCCATAAAGTTGTAACCTACTTAATAATAATTAAGTACTTCAAGCTTTTGAAAACATTGACAATCTGAGAATATGCAAAATCTGTTATTGGTAAAGATTCTAATAGGATTTAAAATTATGTGTAAATCCTCTCACTAAATGGGATATTGACTGCTACAAAAGCATTCCACCCTTTAAATAGGTTTGTTTGCTTAAAATTTTATAAGAATAGGACATGTTTCAGAATTACTAAGGTTGGTAGGTTAATATGAGGTTATAATTTGTGTTATTTAAGCTTTAGGTATTTCTGCCGTATACGATATTTAGTATGATACGATACGATACAATAAGGACTGATAAATACAAATATTAGGATTAACCCTGTTGTGTCCCACTGTTGGGTAAAGGCTTCTCGATTCTGTGCTAATTACATCCAATTTGCATGAAAAGTATCAAGGTCGTCAACTCACGAAACAGGTGATTGATTAACTGTGCTACTAACATTTAAAAAATTCTATACATTCTGTACGTTTCTTTTAAGTTGTTCATCTTACACAGAAATTATGGAACATTTCTCTTCCATATTTCAATAGAAAACTTCTGTATAGAACGTAAAGAGACTTGCTGTAAAACAACATTATCACAATTCTTATCACAAAGATTGTCACACTTTTTAATCATTTTCTTCAGAGTAAAACATGTTTTCACTATAAATTGCTTGCCAGCAGTGTAAGTGTTCTTTTTGTGTGCCCTATCCCCAACGTTAATGCCACGACCGGTTCTGTGTACAAAAGTACAGCACTTTAATTTCCTTTGTGTAATTTAGTATTCAAGGGAAGCTTATTAAGCGAGGAACGCATAGTGCTGTCTATCTTTTCATATTAACGCGCCGGGATAGGTTTGACAGAGAAACCCGTGGACAATATACTGTTTAATGGAATCTCAGTTTATGTTTTACCCTGTTATTTTAGTTTCAACGTATCTGTGGCTGAATAGTGCTGTAACCATGGAATAACTGATATACATACTATCACGCCTGTATTCCCCGAAGGGTTAGACAGAGATGTACCACAGTTGTACACAGTTCGTAAGTTTTTATTGTGCCGGTGTTTTTTTTTTTGGATGCAAATTAAGATTTGGAATAGAAAGAACGGTGCGATTAGCGTAGTGGCTGAGCGATGACCTTCTATTCCATTGGCGTGGGTTTGTTGATGTTCTCATGAACATTAAATTTGTGCTTGTAAACGCACCCCCCTAAAGGAGAAGATTCTACTGCGGGAAAAAAAAAATACCAAATAATTTCTAGTTGGTTGGTTGGTAAATATATTGGTTATATTAGAATATAGGTAGGTACCTAACTAAGTTTACAAGTAGGTAAATATTTTGCTGAACAAAGATCTCCAGGTTTGCCACAGAGCGGTTGCGCTGAGGAAAGACGAAACGATGGCGTGAGGATCTGTATGCGCTTATGGGTAACTAGTTGGTTGGTATTATTTAAGGAAAATATTTTTCCACCCATCTCCATTTCAACAGTACATACCGATTACATGTTATTCCTAACAATTGTTCCTAATTTAAACATTACGTTTAATTTAATTAAGTAGTGGGAAAGAACAGACTGAGAATATTAAAATTAAGAAAATGTTAATTCCCGCTGTTATCATATCCCTGTTAATTATTAAGATCAGGCGTCTCTATTGTAAGGTACGTGATGGCGCACACAGATAATCTTTGGCACATTTTTTTAAACAGAATAATGATCAAGCATTATCTTGTGCCTCGTTTGTGTGTGTTCGTACCGAGAGTTTTTGTTCTGTTGTTCGCTTGAACATTAAGAGGCCATAAAAAGCTTGAAAATAGGCTATTAAGGCCAACCAACCCGATTTTCTTTCAATTAGTGTATTTAATATCAGACAATATACTGGTATGGTTTTTTTGTTGAATCATCTATTTTAAGACTACATAGAGAGGTACGCTTTATAAAGAGATTTAATAATGCTTTCTGTTATCTCACCGTTCTCACTTTTAACCTTACAATAAAATATTCGGAAGAGACCATCCGGGTTTTTTTTAGAAATAGCATAAATATCGACCGCTGTCTTTTAGAATAGTGTAAGTAAGGCTTTATAGCAGTGATTGGTCTGCCAAGTCAAAGGTCTCGAGTTCGAATCCAAGGCTCCGCAAACCTCTGACTTTTCGAACTCCTATGCGTCTGCCAACCCGCACTAGGCCAGTGTGGTGGACTATAGCTTAATCCCTCTCATTCTTTAAGAAGAGTGCCGTGCCCAGTAGTAGGACAGTATATGGGTTGATGATGATGAAGTAGGACTTTAGCAGTAAAAATTAACTATTAACAATATAAAGATGGGTGCTGATCTATTGATCTGCAAGGTTAAGCTAAACTGAGCTTTTCATCAAAACACAGACACAGACAAACACTTTGAAAGCTCGTAAAGCTATCATATGAACGGTGATCATACGAATCATGATGCCATGTGAACAGTAGTGCCAGATACCTGAAAATCTTGACAACCCATTTATCATTAGGTTTGGCATTGCCAAGAAATTGGGATGCAGATGTATTTTGGCAGTGGCTTCTTATAAAATACTGATTTCAGCTGCAACTACAAACCGACCCCAAAATAGTTGAGAAAGGATAGGAGAATGATGACTGAAGGAAAAAAGCTACTCCTGCATATCTTTATAATATAAAAGTACTATAAAGGTGTATTACTCACGTTAATTGGTATCAAATAGTTGATAATTTATTACCTACTTATTTCTTTACACACAAACATAATACAAAGGATGAATCATGAAATTCTCCTTAGTAAGCTCAACGTCTATGGTATCCGAGGAAACGTTCTAAGTCTCATAAAATCTTACCTTAGCAACCGTAAACAACACACGGAAATTAATAGAATTTGTCTTAAAACTAAGCGTGAAAAGAAATACTTATCTGAAGAAAGGGTTATAAAATATGGCGTACCACAGGGCAGTGTGCTTGGCCCGCCCTTATTTCTGCTCTATATAAATGACTTGCCACGTCACATTCAGCACCCAATGATTTTATTTGCTGATGATAGCACCGCAATAATAAAATGCGCTGACATTAATAAATATGAACATGACATAAATAGTACACTTAAGGACATAGTATATTGGCTTGACATTAACAATTTAATAATTAACTTATCAAAGACAAATGTTATGCAATTTTATCAACGGACTTCTGTACAACATTTTATCATAAAATACAATAGCCAAATAATTGATCAAATAAAAGTTGCAAAATTTTTAGGTATATATATAGACAGCCAGTTAACGTGGAAACCTCAAGCAGAAGAGGTCTGTAAAAAACGGAGTACGGCTGCGTATGTGCTATTCAACTTGTCCAAAAAAGTGAATACAGCAACAACCCTAGTAGCTTACCATGGCTTAGTGGCATCGATTTTGCGATACGGAATTATATTTTGGGGTAATTCTAGTTTGAGGGAACAAGTATTCAAAGCTCAAAAACGTTGCATTAGAGCAATGTGTGGTTTAAAAATGACTGACAGTTGTGAACCTATGTTTAGGTCCCTGAAAGTGTTGACATTCCCTTCATTGTATATATTTGAAATAGCAGTGTTTGTGAAATCAAACAAGCATTATTTCATATCAATATGTGACACTAGAAACAGACCTATCAGAAGTCAATATAAAAACCTATTGCATGTTGATAATTACAAAACTGCTTTACTTAAAAAAAGTGTCTTTAGCATGTGCCCTATCATATACAACAAAATTCCTGACATAATAAAAAACCATACAATTGAAATGTTTAAAAAGAAACTTACAGCACTATTACTTGAAAAGTGCTATTATTCCATTAATGATTTTTTAAATGATAGATTTTGACATTATCCTGTATTTGACATTTACTTATTTCCATAATTTAATTTAATTGTTTTAATTTAAATGATTTTCATGTTTGCATGCCTTATTAGGGTAGATTGTACAAGGATCAGTATTTTTTTTTTGTTAACATCTTTATTTAATGTACCTACATTCTGTGCAAATAAACAAATATTCTATTCTATTCTATTCAAAAAGGCGGAATTAATGTCTGTGACAATTCCTATCACTCCTCAACCTTAGAGTAATGTAGATAAATGATATTTATTTCTGTAAGTATTGATCTTTTACAAGTCTGCATTTCCTAGTTGTCGACCTCTGAGAATTAACGCCTAAACAAACTCAGAGAATCATAGTCTGTTTTAATGTCCAGACAGTAACAATATTCAATTTTTATAAAATATGTCTGTGTTTTACAATGTTGGCAAATCTGAACTGGCCTTTTGAAAAAAGAACCATAGCAGATTTGTGTTGAGCAGTCCTTACTGACGGCATGCATACATCAGTCATCGTGTAGCTCAACCATTATTTAATTTTAGGGAGCTCAACGGCGATATCGCACGACGATACCTGATCAGTGGGACATTTGCTCAGATATAGAGTAATATGCGCTAATAGAAGATATTGTGCTCAATTTTTTAGTAACTAGTTCCATAATCAATGTTATACTTCGAGATATATTCAATTAATTTTACATCGTACATTAATTTAAATAATTTTGATATCAACTGACTGCTCGAAACGGTTTTCTCATTACCAATATGAATGAATATTAGTTTATAGTAAATATTACATCTCTTAAGCAAAAAACATTTGAAATGTTGACTGTGGAATTGAGCTGGTTAATAATTTAATCTTTGTTAATGAATGAAATAATGATGTTGTTATTTTAGCCAGCTTGAAATTTCTTTGCCAGGTTTTTTAAAAAAAAACTCCACACAAAGTTTTCTCCTGTATCGTGGGGATAAAGTAGTGTGGAATCTAACATGACAAGAAAATGCCATTATAAATTATAAAAGTTTATCATTATGACGCTGGACTGTACACAGGTAGATACTTATGATGTTGCTCATAAAATGAAATAAGGAAATCCCACTGTATGATTTCTTTTAATTCATTTACGCAAATCAATTACAAAATATTCCACCGACTTCATTTACACAGAAGCATGGAAATAGAAAGGAAAATAAAATAAAAGTCATATAAACATTATGTTTGCTCTACAATTCGAACAAAGATATTGAGGAAAACCTTTACTAAGCCACATCTAATTTATTTGAAATTCTACCCATTTAATGAGGAAAATACTAAATATTATAACTATATGTCCAAAAAAATGAGACAGTGAAAATGTATTATAACAAAGACACTGCTGTACAATAAAGAATATAGAATATCTGCTTAGTTTGGGACTAGATGGTGCTGTGTAAAATTTGTCCAAGAATATTTATTTTAAATAAAGAAAAAAAATCTATTTCTATATTTTTTATTGTACAGCAATGCAAAGTAAAATAACACACTCAAAAATTGAAATCTCAATCAAAGCATACTATTTAGCTAACATAAGTTTACCGAATTATTAGAAAAAATAAAAGCTCAATCAACGCTATTAACTTAAATTGTTAATAGGTATTTAATCTCCAAGTTAGTGGAAAATATTTAACCTTTAATTCAAAATACCTTATGAATAAAAAATATCATATTTTTATATCATATCACGTATTTCACATTAAAGTCTTCATAAATAATAAAAAGGATCATTTTTTTAGGATCAAAAAGTTTTAATGTAAACTTTAAGGGCAGCAAAACTTGATTCTTTAATCGCTTGTCGGTGTAAATGAGGTCTAACAGACCGGTTGTACACTGGCTTTGAACGGCGACCAGGAGAATGGCAATGTCTATACTCTACAAGTAGATAGTTTGTTTAGCAAAGCCTCTGTTGGCGCACGCGACGATTAAACGAAAAATAATTCGAACCGTTCGAATTCCAAAGTATTTCAAATTTTATTGGAACTATTTTGTGAAAGATTTGATTGTGGAGTGTCCCTTTTTGAGTGAGTATTTCTTGTTAATTTCTTTATAAACGTTTTTAATTGCTGAATATACGAAAATGTATTTCGTGTTTACAATTTATTAAATTATATCTCTATTACCTTTTTATCAGAGTGCGTAATTACGTTTTATAATTATAAAGAGAAATTCGTAATACCTACCTATCCTATGGAAAACGTAAAAAATTATTACAAAGTTTAATTAAATAACTGTTATTAAATAAATAACTTTAAATTTTAATTACATGATGTTATTAAAATGTTGTAAAAATAATGTTGCTTATAAAATGAATAAGGACAGTGAAACAAAAATTAAGTCGTCGAAATAAAGTGGCTGCGATTTTAATTAAAATACTGGATTTTAATATCCAGTCTTTGGAATCCTTTAAGGAAAATCTAAAGTTTATACAATGATAATTATCAAAGAATTAATGAATTCCTATTCACTTGATGACGGCTTCTCCTATTGTAATGGCGGTAAGGTTAGAACAATGGACTAATCTCGTATTCCTCAGAGCGAATACTCGCAACCCACAAAACGCATTCCGCATTACAGATGACGTTTGTCTTTGTTCTGTCATTATTATTTAGACTAAAGATCTGTCTTTTTTTTTATTTACAATCTATTTTTTAAGATGACTATATACACTAATGTCGTATTGATTTCAAGTCAAGTCAAGTCAAATGTTTTATTTCAATTAGACCATTAAAATAGCACTTTTGAAAAGTCAAAACTAGTTGTTGTAGTTTCGATTACTTCTCTTCACGTTACTGCTCTGTACCATAGCTTAATGATTATAAAAAACTATTATGAATGGGTATCTATCGGACTTAATTGCTTTTTGTGAAAAAAAAAAAAAAACATTTGTTTTAAATCATTGCAATAAAGGCTGCTTGTTTGAATAATGCTTATCTCTCTGCCATTATATTAGGTAGGTAATAACATTTTATTTTTTATTTTTGAAAAATAATTATCTACAACCTTAATCAGGAACCTCAAAATACGCATCAAATCAAATAGTAAGCCGCACCTAATTGCGAGTAAATTGTTAGAACTCTCAGTTATGTGGTCAACATGAACGTTATTACGTACCATCAACGATGTTACCGCAGCACTAATTACTGCACAAATATGTGCATGCCCGTCTGTCTCGCCTGCCGTTTTGATGGGAAATGTTTTAATTAAATGGCAACACTGCAACAGTTTGAACGCGGACGCTCCTTTTCCTGTAGTTTGTTTATCACCCGTATTTTTCATTCTGGTATACAGATGCAAATTTTTTCGGAGAATTGTTAATTAATTTTCACTGTATAACTTTTGTATCTTTTTAACTTTTGATATGACAAATTAAAACAAAACACGGTACAGGCTACTTTTGTTTATACTGAATAATAAGCAAATAAATTGTAAGACGTTGTGTTTTACTCAATATCTTTGTAAAGACGATTGTGAACCAAAGACAATATTTTTTTTTATATGTAGTGCATTAAAAATATAGGTAGTTAATCTCAATACCAATATTTTTTATTTATTTACTGTATTTGTGAAACTGGAAGTCATAGGTCTGTAGGTATATGTGCGTTACCGCAGTTTAATAAACATTAAAGTAATTATTATTACAAAAGTACCCAATGTTCAGTGGTGCACAAATTGTTTTTTATTGTCTTCCCTTCCATTGTTGTAACGTTTTTTTGCAATGAAGTATTTTTATTCAACTTAATTTTTTTTCATAACTGTATAGTACCTATACACAATTTACATTTATATCAATTCTCATAAACAAAATAGGATGATGTTTTATCGAAACGCAGTAAAAGTTGTTGAGAGTGTACGAATAAAAAATGTAAGAGTATTCAAATGCACCATACAGTATTTGGCTCTGAAAATCTTTACCTACTCCGTGTGCACAAATAGTAAATACTTATTAGTTTATTAGAGAGAGTTGAGAAAGAGGCTGGACATGCGTGCACATTGTAATACGTAAGCGGAACAGCAACAGTGCGTCAACCTCAGTATGACACCTCGTCTACAGTTTCATACATTACAACCATTGCTGTTCCACATCGGTCCACACACGTTCTTTACACGCATTCTGTGTGACCCAGCCTTTAAAATTCATATTACAAACCATGCTCTTCTTTATTATGCGTGGAGTTTTTGACGGTCTTTATTCACTCATAGTGTACAGTTAACTAATCTGTTTGTATAGCTTACTAATTATGAAAAGTAACACTTGTTATGTCTACGTCATATTACAAGTATCCTTATCCTATCCTATCCAGGAGGATAGTATAGGAATACTATATAATTGTAAATGTGAAAGTTTGTGAGGATGGATAGAAGGATATTTGTTACTTTTTCACGCTAAACCTACTGAACCAGTTTTGATGAAACTTTACAGTATTATACATCAGAATAACATATATACCTAATTTATAACGATTTTGAGTTAATTAGTCAAATTACAATGATAATTAAAAAGTAACTTTTCCACGCAGACGAAGTTGCGGGCAGAAGCTGGTGGAGTTATAAATAAAAATGCAAATTACCAGCTAAAGTTATTGTAAATATATCTATCCTTCTGATCGCTTAAAATTTTTCGACAGACGAATGTAATTTGGTAACCCAGTAACTTATCACAAAGTAATCATGAGCCGGAGCTCCGTTATTATGTAACACGGTGGCTCTTGTAATGTAACAGTTTCGTTACACAAAACACAGGTCAAGTTCAATTGGTGTTACGCATGCAGCCGGCCAGCCGAACGTAAGAGTCGCTTGGAATACCGCTTTGAGACAAAATGCCATAAACGAAAATGCAAATATTATGAAATGTAAACATTTGGTATTTGTTTAGGATTGAATAAACATTATTATCTCTAAATATTATTATGATATTAAATGATATTTTATATGATGAAATAGTGTTTTTTTTTTAATATTGCCCCACACTATAATTTTCCTATAACTAATAGTGGATGCATTTATAAACAGATCTATATTTCGGGGTTCGATTCCCACAGGACAAAAATATATATGTGATGAACATAAGTGTTTGTGTTTGTATGGTTGTTACTTATATATTATAAGTAGGTACGTATTTATAAAAAAAAATTCAAAGTATTATATTCATTGTCTAGTACCCATAGTACAAGCTCTGCCTAGTTTGAGAACTAGATGGGGCTGTGTGAAACATTCCAAATATATATTTATTTATTTATTCACTTATACAGAAATATGGAGAACTATTTGTGTAGCCCACAAATATTAACAATACATAAGCTACGTGGTTAACCTCGATTATTAACGCTCTTAAAAATACGTAGGTATTATACATTTTTTATATGGTAAAAATATTGGACTTTGACGTTGTAATAATTGCCACTAACTAAATGATTCGTGCCTTTTTACGATGGTTAATAAAATTATATTGACCAAAGGCCAACTTTCGAGAATATTAGTTGCTCTAAAATAAGAAGCAGCAGCAAAAAATATTTAAAAAAAAATCTTAGTCGAGCATGTTGTTGGTGGATTTCAATATTTTTTCATCTAAATTAACGCAAAAACTTGTTAGTTTTAATTACAGCTGTGACATAAAATTATTGAACGTATCGAATCGAATATAAAAAATATTTTGACATTGTAAATACATCTCCTTGAAGCGGAGCAATTTATTTGGCATGGTTTCTAACAATCCAGTTCAAACAGTATGGATAGTCATTGAATAAAACCTGATACATACATATGGACTTTTTTTGATAAAATCGTAAACGTGACCTATAAATATTAGTCCCAAACTAAGCAGAGCTTGTACTATGGGTACTAGATAATGGATATAATACTTATACTACTTTTTTTGTTGTAAATACATACTCATGTTTTACCCACAAAAATATTTGTGTCCTGTGGGAATCGAACCCACGACCCCATGATCAGCAGTCGAACCACTAGACCACAGTCGTCGTTTTGTTTTCTGTTGCTATAGGTTTAGGTATATTATATAATTATAGAGAGAAAAAAAGTCATGTTAAAATCCTTCTTATTCTGAGAGGAGATCCGTGCCTAACATTAATGCAATATATGGGTTGATGTATAACGCAATATGAATGATAAATAAACACCTTGAAATTTACTACCTAGATGCGCCCAACTTTCCTCTGAATATAGAAAGTAGTATCTTGATTTAAAAGCTTAAACGATGTTTAATTATCATTACTGTTTTAAATATTTACGCCAATCAGACCTACCTTAGGAATTATAATTATCAAGAGGATTTGCATTTACTAATTAATTTAATACGATAATTAATAATCCGCCAGTCAAGCGTGTGGAGTATAGCAATATTAATATTGTCAATATCGTCACAGGAATGAAGATAATATAAGACCCACATATGAGACGGTAATGGCAATTAACTAATTAAAGGTGTGTGTTCTGATTGCCAGTATGTTTGAGGGTTAATAAATAACAAAAAAATGTAACTTATTTGAATACATTTTTTTATAAATAAACAAGTAACAATTTAAATAAATTAACATTAACCCTTTTGTTATGTTCTTTTTTCAAACCTTCCATGCGGTGTTTACCTTAAATGTGATTAGACTTTACGTTACTTTTTTTTTAATCTTTAGGTATAATTAAGAAATTAGACTTATATATGCATTTAAAAGCAGTGTTAAAGTAAACTGACATTAACTCAGCTAAATCAAGGGGAATTTTCTTAGTTGTTCTTATTATTAATTAGCCTTTTATAATGATAACTATAAATTAATTAGATAATAAAGGAATCACCGTTAAAAGAAACAACACCAGGGGACACCTCTGGTGTCAACAACAGTGCAACTTGCGCGTTACTGACCCCGTAACACGAGAGAGGAATGGTTGGGTTGGCAGTCTAAGGGCCAAAGTCCCCCACTGCTGACAACCTTGTTCACCGCAAGGAACAAAACACAGCTTAAAGCCGTGTTATTTGACTTCGATTTATTTCAAGACGGAGGTTACATACGTTATGAGATTGACAAGTCCAATGCAATGAAATACATCAAACTGACATGCATTTCTCTTCCATTCTATAATAAATTATATTAATAGACTCAAAAGACTACGTAACTCATATCTAGATCACATCACTATCGCATTACTGGAGCATAGGTCACAATGGAAGCTAGTGAGGTAGCTCTTAATAGACTATCTGTAATGGTATCTACTGTCTCCGACAGGCGGGCCTTTTGTCGCCCGTATAGGGATGACTAATGGACTCATTCTAGTAGAAAATGGAATATTTATAAAACTGAACGAAAATAGATTTCTGGGTTATCAGCGTCCCTATAGAGTCATAGGAGATGATGTAAACGGTAAATGATAATTGGAATACTTAAGTAATTTATTTTAAAGAAAGGTTAAGGATATGGTATATGGTGATATGGTGACCATTCTTGGTACATTGAGATCGTCTGATTCTCAGAAGTTACAGTCATTCGTAAAATAATTTTAAGTGGTACTCTAAGCAAATCCTGCAGGTAGCCGCGGGGTTTTAAACCCGAGGTTTTTCACCACTAAATTAGTGGTGAACTTTACAGCAACTAGTGGCGATCACAACAGACCGAATGCGGTCGCAGTGACACTATAGCCGCAAATAAATAATGATAAAAAAACCTGATAACCAGTTTATCCTTCGGATATCAGTCTTGCTCAGAAACTAGGTTGTGGAAGCTAGATGGCAGTAATTTTGTGTAAAATACTAATCAGTCGCATCTTTTTATACTGGAAGCCTGTTTAGGTGATCATAATTACATTAATTAAACATCTTTTTTCTTCATACGGTGAAATTACATACCAATTTTATACATATGTTTTGATTGCAAAAAACCAGCTGCTATTATCCACTTATATACAATTAAGATCAAGTTATCCGATTGCAGTGTTATAACAACTAAAGTGATGTAAAATACAAGTGAAAGCCCGAATGACGACATAGGGATCTGTGATTGTTGTAACGTTTTGAACCTTATTGCATATTGCTGTAAGATCAAAATTACAATTTATTGATGTTATTATTTATGATTTTCTTATTACTCAATACGCCATTCAATTAATTGGTAAAAACTGTACCGCTGAATTCATCTAGGGTGATACCAGCACAATGCCAAATATCCTGCCACGCAGTAATGAGCTACCATTATTGTGATCTGTTTTGAAGAGCAATGTAGGCAGTGAGATTGCTAGGCAAATGACAAGATGACAACGCATGAGACACGAGTGTTGCTGACGCCTTTACTGTGTGTGGATGCCGCTTACCATCAGGTGGCCACAAACAAAAAAATATGTGTGTTGAAATTCGTGTTATTTTGAAGGCTCAGTAGATTTTTAAGAATCCTAAATGTAATTAAAAATACACATTAAATCGGAAGAAAGTACAGGAGAAACAGATACTATAGTTTTACCTGCTTTATTTAGACCGAGATTATATTTTGAAATTATGATGGATGCCTACATAAAGTCAGAATAGAACTAGATAACTGAAAATCTCATATTTCTTGGGGAGGTGAGTGAATCATTATTTTTTACAACGCGACTTGCCATAAATATTAAAAATCGGTTCTAAAATTTTATTGAGGAAAATCTCAAAGTTAATCAAAATTAGTTCTGCCTATTATTTTATACAATCAATCGGTTTCTGAACTCCAGGTTCGTTAATTCATTTAAAATCGGATAAGTACTTGATTTTAACTGATTGACTGAATTGCAATCTTTCTCTGCTTCTGTATTACCTACACATCAAACGGCATTGATCTCATGAACTATTCAGAAAATAATTTTAAACCAAGAATAACAACATGATCAAGTTTTTTTTAAAAAGGACAGTCCGTGGAGTTTCTTCTCCATAAGAAACCGTGCAACAAGTTTTGACTTTTCAAAAAATTGTATTGTACAAAATACTTAATTAAAAACTATTGAAGATAATTGTCATTTTATGATTGATTACTATGTATTAAAGTGAAAGCAACCAGTTAAGAAATTTAAAAAATATTTCATACATTTTTTTTTAAATAAGAATTTGCCTCACTAGGATTTTATCCTGCATCGTGGGTGCGTTTACAAACATAAACTTTCACATGCACAAACACCCAGACCCGGAACAACTACATGTAGATCATACAAATATTTGTTTCGTGTGGGGATCGAACCCACAACCCGTGGCCCAGAAGCCGATCGCTCAGCCACTACGTCATTCGTTGGTTTTTCTTTTCTACATTTTCAAAGTTGTATACCGCAAATATCTTCAAAAAAATATAAAATTACTAACAATTCGTAAAAACTAAAAATACATAGGGGTCATAGGGGGTCATTTGGTTGCAAATGATCTCTTCTACATCACAGTATAGGGTTGCCGTCATATTACCAATAACCCTGTATATGTACACTTACTCACAATTATTTCAATGAAGAAATTCTCAATAGTAATGTGCCAATTGGAACAGAATGTAACCAAGTGACATTATTGGTCGTTTATTGAAATTCGAACGTCGCAATTTCCATAGGACTACGTTTTAGGGTCAACAAGCGTTGTGCTCATGAATAAAAGCCCTGAAGGGTCTCAGAAACAATTTTGGGTCTCGTACAAACATTTTCTGTGAAACTGCGAGGATCAAAACAACTCAGATTTTCTTTATCAATTGTTAGAACCTAAATTATTCGATCAATAAATATTATTTTTTTTAAAGCATCGTCTATTTAGAATTTTCTCTTGTATTGTGGGTGCGTTTACGAATACAGATTTCAAAACCAGACTCGGGCAACTGTCAGTCTTCTTCATCTTGAAGTAAAGTATGTTTTTGTTACTTAGCTCTTGTTGTTAGAGCAATCACTGTTGTTATCTATCCTCTTTCGATTTGACCTCTTAATACGACTAAATTCCTACACTATCCTTCTTATTATTTATATTTTCTTTTATATTCTTAGTCTAGTGAAGAAAACTAGGTAATATTATTTCCAAAAAATAACTCCATCCCAAAAACATAACATCAAATATCATGTCATAATATCAAATGGAAGATCAAGATTGACAGCTCCTATTGAAGAATTTCACGTATTCGAATGACGTCAACATAAAACATTTGACGGAATGTTCATTGTAAAATATTCTTCACATCCGGCACCGGATAATTTCTTTATCGTATTTACAGCTTTTCAGGAATCCGTATGACTCAATGAAAGAAGTTAGGCAGATATTTTATATGATCGATACGAATTTCGAATACAAAAAGATAGTTTTGTCAAATCCAAATAAACTTTTAATGACTTTACAACAAAGTATTCAGCTTCAAACCCACAGTTGGTTGTAAAAAATGAGATGTCCAGAATCATTGCGTCTACATGACAACAAATGTGACAAGGAATATTTTTTCTGTAAAAGAATGACATTTTCTGAGCGCTATACTTTTAATCTTTGATTAAGTTCTTTTTCGATTCCAGATAATTTCCTTTAGTAGAAAATTTTAATTTAAGTTTTGGGATCATGGTCATCGCTTAGTTAAAACTGCACTATAAACAACTATACCTTTACATGAAAGCGTTTAAACATGTTCTAAATTGCTTATTTTTCTTTTTCAGAAAATATGCGGGAGTCAAGATTAATAATACTAGCGGTGCTTGTAGTACAAGCATACTCGGTAAGTAATTTATAAAATTACAAATAATTCAATATAAAAAATAAAATTATATAAAAAAATAATATATAAATATCACCTTAGCAAAAAGTAGTGTCACGAGTAATTATCATTTAAAATAATTAATGTTTGGTCCTATTTTATAAAATCCATAAAAAGTTCGTTTAAATCTCTAACTTTCATGTTTAAAAACAAAAGAAATACCATCAGAGGTTTATTCCCACAGTTCGCCGGTATATTTAGGCCCCATGTAGTAGAGGGCGGGCCTATTGCCACTAATCGGGTACAAATCCAAACTCCTAGCTGCTACTAAGAATTAAAAACCCCCAAATAGCACTTGCCTCGGCCTGGCAATCGAATCCAGAACTTCGATCATAGCCTAATAAGGCAGTGAAATCAATGTAACATTGTCGTATTCTCTGTACCATAACTTTGACGCTGGATTCAGTATTATAAATGTCCTAACATTTAAAATAATCGGTTAAATATACTTCTATTTTGGGAACTCGGTACTAAGGAACTTTTCGTGGATCAAGAAATTAGGAATTTGAGAAACTAGGCACCGTACCTATATAAATTCAGACCTTAATTGGCATAACATTTTCAAGTCCAACATTTCTCGTTTCATAATTTTATAATGAGCGAGATTTTCTTGTGTATGACAGCTTAAGAATCCTGTAATTTATTACAACTTTGTCCTACATTGTGTCATTTAAGTAAGAGCTTATGTGAAATTTTGTAGATCAAATGAGATGTAGATGAATGGTGCAAGAGTTCATTATAGAGAAGAGATTTATTATTCATAAGTATTGTTGCCTTTTATTTTAATTGTAAGATAGTAGAAGAGACGAGTAAATATAAGTGTATAGGAATACATTAACATAGTCAGTGACGAAGTATTGAATAATCATCATCAACCCACATACTGTCCCACTGCTGGGCACGGGTCTCCTCTCACAGAATGAGAGGGATTAGGGTATAGTCCACCACGCTGGCCTAGTGCGAAGTATTGAATGCTTTGTGTTATAATATACATATGTAATATAAACGATGGGGCTAAAGGAAACCTTGCTAGCTTAGACCCTCTACAAAAATAAATTGCAATAGCTGGTTACGCCCGCTCCATAAAAAAATGCCTGTATTTCCAAATGGTTTCCTTTCCAACAGTATGGTCAAACTAACCGCAAAAACTTAAGATCCGAGAAACTTTTTATAAAAAACCCGATAACATTGCGTTACCTGGGAATCGAACTCAGGACTTCACGCTCAGCAGCCACCCTCACGGTCACTAGATTTACCAGTGTACATTATGCAGTACACTATAATATAGCACTTTATACACAAGTAGGTAAAGACCCACTATTGTAGAAAAAGTTTTTTTTATTATTATACTAGTAGGTGACAAGCAAGCATACGGCCCGCCTGATGGTAAGCGGTTACCGTACCCTATAGATGCTTGCAACTCCAGAGGGCACACTTGCACGTTGCCAACCCTGTAAAACGTAAAAGGAATAGTTGGGTTGGCAGTATCCCTTATATTCCTGTATACTCAAAGTTTAACAACAAATAGGTCACCTGTTAAATTATTTAAGCAATTTGGGCGAGCCCATCCATTTCCATGAGCATATTGGGTCATAATATATTATTTACTTACACGTCAATCTGTTACGCACACGCCATACAAAAACTAACTAAGAGCAAACCTTGGCAAATCTGTGACTTGACACTGAAATTAGATCTACTTTATATTTTGGAAACTATTTAAACATATTGATTTCTGACATTTACGCGAATGTTATACATTAATAATAAAATAATAATAATAAATATTCTTGGACAATTTTACACAGCGCCATATAGTCCCAAACTAAGCAGAGCTTGTACTATGGGTACTAGACAATGGATATAATACTTACATAAGTACTTTTTTTTGTAAATACATACTTATAATACATAAGAAACAAACACAAATACTTATGTTCATCACATAAATATTTGCGCCCTGTGGGAATCGAACCCCACGACCTCATGATCAGCAGTCCGACACGGGAACCACTAGACCACTGACGACACGTCGACATTGAAATAAAACTACTTTTTATGGATTTACCCTTTACAGCGTCCATGGTCACGGGTAGACTGAGAGAGTGCACGGGTAGAGTACTCGCTGTAAAGGGTCCGAAACATCGGGATTAATAATATCAATCTATCGCGATAAAATCCGTAAAAACTAAAGTTATTTATCGAAGGAAAAATTCGACCGCGGGCAGGATTCGAACCTGCGTCTTCTGGTTAGGTACACCAGACGCTATGACCGTAAAAACTAGTTTTATTTCAATGAGTTCTTAAACAATCGGTTTGTCGCAACACAAATCACTGCCCCTGTCATAATATACCCTAACCTTCATAATGTTAACCTAGACGTGTTTCTAAAAACGCCTGTTTATTTTGTCTAGCCTGCGTGCCAGGGTTCATATGTAGAATTAAACGATTTGTCAATGTCACACGGACCTCCAGCGGTTTTTGACTTGTGAAATATTATGCGGTCACCCGGTAGCTGGCTTCGGCGACATTTTGGGATATATTGCATAATTATAATATTTAGATGACCCAATGGTCATCGTTTACGATCGTTTTCGGTAGTCGGGTTTACGATGACTAGGCCAATGCCTAGTCATCGTAAACCCGACTGCTCTTGAAGTCCTGGGTTCGATTCTGTTCGAGCAGTGTTATTGGGTTTTTCTTTGAAATGCTCAGTACATACCGGCGAACTGTACTACACCTCTGTCTATCTCTTCGGGGTGTAGACCCCATATAGGCGTGATGGTAATATGCATGTTTATTATTATTACGAACGATGAAAGTCATTACTTTAACGTAAAAATATTTTGGAATAAATAAATGAGGTCGTTACTTTTGCATAAAATGTTAATACAACATATATTTTCGGATGCGTCTCAAAGCAAGTCAATTTCTTTATTGAAGAAAAATATTTGAAGTCAGAATATTTGAATTCATGTTTATTGGAGTTTTTTTTATTAAAGATGGAAGATGGAATGTTTGTGTTTGTATGTTCACGTAATAAAACATGTTTTATGGTGCAACTTGACAAATGAAACGCATCTCACACAGACTCTTTATGACATTAATCAAAATAACATATAAATTTACTGACAAACTTCGTGTCGTTTTACATATGCAGAATTTTAAAGTTGGAACCTTATTAAACTATATTATGCAATTGCGTTTGGTTTGTTTTGATTAAAACCAAAAAAACAGAAATATAGTATTATAGTCTACGATATTGTTAATTAGAATTAAATCTAGGCAACACCTGAGTGTTACCTTAGTTTAGCTTGATTGTATTAGCTTATTCTGAGTAAAAATTGAGTTTTACTCGGAATAAAATAAGCTAATACAAGCAGGGGTCTAAAATAAAATACTTGCTAGTAGGTACGATAGCTCCTAAAAAAGGCCACTGAAATCGAAACTGAAGCTACCTGCACAGCTTCCGTTTGGATTTCAGTACCTACCCTTTTTGTGTAGTACAGAAAACCTTCATCAACCCTTCTGCCACCTGGAGAGGATATGTTGGACTGTTACTGACTAATAATAATAAAAATAATTGCGAAGCAACTATCGCTCACTAAACTCCGATTAGCTACTGCCCAGTTAATTGCAATAAGCATGCTATTAGGATCAACAGTTGTACAGAGGCAAGTACATCAAGCTACTACAATCTGTCAAATTTCTTTGATTGATTTTCAACTTTAATGCAAAACAATAAGGTTCATATTCAATTGGGAAAATTTGACAGTTTTGGATAGCTTGACCTGCTGGCGTCTGTACATCAGTACACTCCTAAAAAAGACCAGCACGAGATGCAAAAGTTGCTAGGTAATATCACTGTGGATAAGTAATATCACCTAACACCATCCGTCATCATCAGGACGTTGGCTGATAGGTGGGGCTCTCAGAATCTGGGTCGATGGATACAACTGCACGCAGTCAAGTAGAGTAGTTGTCATTGACTTCGGGTTTTTAAGTAGCTAAATAAGTTTTAATAGTGATGTAAGTTTTATATTGTTACTAACAAAGTATAGAAGAAAGGTTGAATTAAATGTCTATTATTTTTACCTATAAATATCTCTCTGCAACATCGCTTGTGTCAAATCAAAGCACTTGCATCGTTACACGTGTAGTAAAAACACTATTTCTACAGGGTACTCCAAATAAAGTAGAAACCTCCGATAACTGTCTATTACTTTGGGGAAAGCCTGCCTACTATAATGAATAGTAAATTGTTTACTAAATGAATGAGTGCCCTTAGACCAATTTTTCTTTTATTCCACACTTAGATAATATTCTCTGGAATTTTACGTATTTTTCGGATCTCGTTTGTATAAATTCTCACAGATACAAATACCAGAACAAAAATGCGTAGACAATAAATTCCTTGCGAAATCGGACCCGTGACGAAACGTATAAAAAAGCTTGACATTCATGTCGCTAAGATACGAAAAAAATATCTCTTCATTTTACATCTATAATGAAGACAAAATGAAGAACAAAACAAAACAAGGCATGTCAGAGTACTACAACATTGTTAGGACGCTTTTACTCGAACGAACGGAAAAATATTAACACGAAGCTGATACCAATGAAACCTACAAAATACAGAATGCAATCGAATAAAAAAAAACGCCTCCATATTGGATTGGCGCTGACCGGAATAGCGGCAGGAAGCCAATTGAAAACAGAGAGACCTATCTGAACTGAAATGTACACGCATTGTGGTCTGTACCTTTATTAGGAATTTCCATTCCATCCAAAAACTATCCCATTTTTGTTTACTGGTCGCAAACGCGGCTACTGAGGGGTTCGATTTCAAGTTCGAAAAAAGTTTATTTTTGTTATCAGGTACATTAATTCTCAGTAGCAGCAGTGAAGTTCGGATGACAATAGGCTCACCTTAGAGAGTGATCAATTACCTACATGCGACCTAATACCGGCAAACATCAGTACACTTCTGTCTACTTATCGGGGAATAAGGCGTGGTGGTATGTTTTTTCCATGCATTAATTGCCAGAGAAAGAGCACGGTAGACCTAGTGTCAAAGAAGTTTCCATAAAACAAAATATTAGGGTTGCTAGCGTATATCGTTCACAAAATTCTTGGGGTTTAGTTAGGATGCAATCTTTTTTTATATTGTGATAAGATGAGAAATATTATACGGGACGCCGGGTCTACTCAAAGCCGCTATGGCTCTTTCTTCAAAAGACCATTTCAGACGTTACCCTATATTGTACCACTCTATGTCTGGACTAAAAGAAACTATGATTCTCTAAGTTTGTTTCGGCGTTTCTTCTCAGAGGTCACACGCACATCCTGAGACATTAGTTGTTGTCTCATATATTTGGACATATGAGACTGACATACATATGAGACGACTGAGGTCTCAAATCAAATTACTCAATTTACTGGTCATTTCACTGTTTACATTGCTTTTCAAGCTGGAACAGAATAATGTCAGCATATTATTACTTAGCGATAGAATATTTGGCAGTGGTGGTGGCACTTCAGACGAAGTATGCACCATGAGTTTCGAGAGTCAGATCGTTTTTTTTTTTAATTCGAATGTTAGATTTCAATTTGTCATCAGGCCTTGGCAGAGCCTCAGTTCAAATATGTCTAAGAGTATCCTTTGTAGCAAAACTCTGGGGAAATTAATTAAAATCAATACGGAGACTACAAAGAGGTTATTCGATTAGATAGGTACCTACTTCTCAATTAGTTTTGAATCTAAATTGGTTTTTTATCCTTCACAGGCCTAACATAGTTCCAAAGTTCAAAAAAAGGTTAGTCAAGTATTTAGAAATACAAAAGGCAGCCTAAAAGATTTTCTTTTTTTACTTCAATTTTGTTTTAAGTTTAGTAAAGTTAAATTCAGTTATAGTTGAAACAGTTGTTTTTTTTGGATTAGTTGATTTTATATCTACTACTAAGGTGGCATGGCAAACTAGTTCTGTTTGTATTTTAATATCTTATAAACAATAATAATATGGTTCCTGTTATACTGAAGAATCGGTTGACTTCAGACTGATATAAAAAACAGTGTTGTGGAATTTAGAGTCACATAAATTAATGTCCAGCAGTGGAGAGTGATATTATAGCTACATTATCAACGACTAGTCAATATTGTATACATATTTTAGAAATAAAGACCTTAAGTTAGCTAAAATAACAATTTACAGAGTCAGACAGAGTTATATTTTATCCCTAAAGGATTATGGAGAGGTGTAATGTAAGTGGCTGACTGATGGACACCCACAGTTCGTCAGTTTACAGGTCCCATTTCATTTGTGGAGAACAACTATATTTACACTGACGTTAACTTGACACACATTTCAACTCCAAGCGGCTTCTGATTTCGGTTTTAAAGCACAGACAAGCCCAAAAGATCAGCAAATTGAAGTGGTTAATCTGGTCACTTGAGGACGCGACAGTCGTTGGGATAACGAGTTTTTTAGGGAGACCGCTTCTATGGAAACAGTGTAAGTCGCTCGCCTATCTATTGTCCTAGCACTACAAAAGTCAACGCTATTGTGTCGGAATACGGGTGGTTGGGCAAACTTATAGCTTTATTTGATGCTGTGTGCTAGTGCACACAGTATCTCGATCTTTGGGTGGCTCACAGAGTATAACTATAGTTAGTTATACTCTGTGAGCCACCCAAAGATCGAGTTTCGTAGCTTGCATTAGAAGAGATCTATCTCAACCAGTAGAGGAATTTAATTTAAAAAATCACGAATAGAGTACCTAGTCTAGATCAAAAAACACAAATAAATGTTCTATATTTTTTGTTTTTCAATTTATATTTTTTTTTGTAAATTAAGTACCTAAATGTTATCCGAACATAAAATTAAAACCAAATAACGAGTTTTACTTGAGCAAAGACGACTTAGTTTATTAAGTAAGTTAATTAATTTTGGTGGTATTAAGAGGTTGTAAAGTTAACCAAGTTTGTTTTGAAAGTATGTTTGTACTAGAGTAAAACAATTGTGTTGTAATTAATTATTCTTTTAAATAAATAATAATCAATTAACTCCGGAAACATGAATTCAGTTAGTAACAGCCCATAACAAAAATAATTCTCGCTTTTCAAATTTCAAACAGGTAACAAGTTCTTTTGTTTGTGTGATAATTCGCGAATATCTAGTCCCCGTTGATTGTACAAAGTACAAAATATTAGTAAAGGACGTGGAAACTGTTTCATCATTGCTTGAACCCACAGGATGTTGCCATTGGCATTCACGTCAATTATTGCCTCGTGTGATTTCTTAGTTACTTCAGAACTTCCTACGACCTGTATGTTGCCGTCACGCCTGTGCCCACGAAAGGCCAAGGAGTACATACATTTGAATATCATTTTTAAATTATACAACAACAAAGTCCATTTTTAATCACATGAAAAATTTGCGAAGATTTTAGTAACTGTTGCCTGTGCAGAACAGAAAGGAGTATTATTCTATGTAACACAGTAGAAGGTTAATAAACCATATGACCTTCGATGGTCCACGATTTTAAGAAGATTATTGTGACGAGAACCAAAAAAAGAACCGATTTTTCTTCTATAAAGTCTGCAGCCCTCGCATTAGGAAAGCTCTGTGATGCGGGGGACATCTATACCTATACAAAGATGCTAATCGCTGTCTGTCCCTCTGTACGCTGTCTTTTATTCTACGCAACTGATTTTAATGCGGTTTTTACTATCATTTAGATAATTTCTTCCGGAAAGAAGTTTATGTTAGTATTATATCTAATAGTACAGACGCCAGCAACTCAAGCTATCCAAAACCGTCAAATTTTCCCAACTGAAAATGAACCTTATTGTGTTACATTAAAGTTGAAAATCTATCAAAGATATTTGACAGATTGTGGTAGCTTGTTATGCTGGCCACTGTACATTGCACCGAGTCGGGTCGCTAGTTACAAATATATAATAAGTAATGGAAAAAATCAAAGTCAGCGGTCAGCGGTCAGTTGCATGCAGACCGAAAATATCCGTGGATCACACAAATATTGTCTTGAGTGGGAATTGAACCCAAAGGTGACATACGACGTATACAATAAAATTGGGAAGAGAGTTAACTGAAATACATTTTCCGTCTTACATTGTATAACATGTATGTACCTACGTATAATCTTTGGTATTAAAGGTCATCGTTGATCAAAGGTGTTTGTTATTAGCTTGAGCAATTTATATTCGCAGTACTGAAGCTTTACGTGAGATTAATTACAAGCGAGATATCTCCCTCTTAAAATATTTACGTAAATACAGTAACTACGTCACACATTTAAAATTACTGTACCTACCTACTTATGAAATCATAAAAGGTACCAAGATTCCCGGAAAGATATGAAATAAAAGACTGCAAATTCTTTTTTAATGATCTATTAAAATAAATGAAAGAAATTGCATTGTTTTTTTTTTGGCCATGGAGACCAAAAAGTGACGATGTTTTGGCTAGTTAAGAGTAATAATTATGCGTTTTATTTTGCAAAAGTAAGAATGATCGAAATTAAATGTGTGTACCGTTGTAAGCGTTAATTCAAAACAGTTAAAGCACAAAATGCAGTAGCACAGCAGATGACGTAGAACAGTAATTATTTCATGAACCTATATTATAATTAATATTTTTTATTTATAAAATCTGTATAAATTATTATCTAGGTATCGATTAATAATAAAATATATTATAATACCTAATGCAAATTATATGTACATTTGAAAGTCGATATTTATTGCAACGCAGCGATCATTGCCCCATAGTCACGTCTGTGAGCAGGTGATTACTGCTAATGTCATGTGCATTAGCCTTCACCCAAAGTATTTAAATGTTTGGAAAAACACTGTGAATGGAGTCACAAACGACATGGCAAGAGTTATTATGGTCGCATAATAGCGCAGTTGTAGGACACAAGATATTTTATTTTTAAATACATCCCTACTACTACTTTAATATGCTTAATTAAATGCGCAAGTGACTCTGTATGTCTGTCTGTTACGCTTTCACGCCTTAGCCGCTGAATAGTTTTTGGTGAAATTTGGTACACAGATAGATTTAACCTTGGAGAAGGACATAGTCTAGGGCTAGAACATAGGCCTTTTGTCTTTAAAAGCCCATTGGGATGCGGGTGAAACCATGGGCAAAAGGTAGTATTTTATATTTCGACAATTTTATGATGATTTGATAATGGCCAAAAAAAATATGTCCTCTCGGTCACTTTGGATTTTACACATAAAACTTTTTCGACATCATTTTTACCAGATTACGGAAAAGGAATGTATAGTATGTATCGGGAGTCTACGATCATAACTCAAGAACTATTGATCAGAACTGTCTTTACAGTCAGCGTCTTATGTAAAGTAACATTTGGGACATTTTGGGACATTTTTACACAACACCACCTAGTCCCAAACTAAGCAGAGCTTGTACTATGGGTACTAGACAATGGATATAATACTTATATACTTTTTTTTTTGTAAATACATACTTATAATAGATAAGAAACACCCAGACAAACACAAATACTCATATTTTATCCACGCAAATATTTGTGTCCTGTGGGAATCGAACCCACGACCCCATGGTCACCAGTCCGGCACTCGAACCGCTAGACCACAGAGGTCGACATTATCAAGCAAATGATAAAAAAATATTATGAATTGTTCCTTGGTGTACATGTACTATTGTATTACCTTGAATTTATCAAAATAATATCAATGAGGCAATTATTAAAGCTAAGCTATCCCAGGAATAATTTAAAAAGCCCCAATTATTAAATTTAATTGGAACCATCTTTTGTCTACGCTGTAGGATGTTTCGACTTCCAAAGTCCAATGTTTCAATTACCAAAACTAAATAATCCAGTTAACTCTTACTCAAAGGAATCTGTACGAAACATTTTGAAATTGAGTTAAAAATTGTAGAACAAAATCAAAGTTGCAATCGGTTAACTGGTTTATATCGACAAAATAATCTTTTTATATTATTTCCTTTGTTAATTTAAGGAATAGATAGATCCTAACCTAATATTTTATTTTTATTTTGGGTTCCTATTTGTTATAAAATCATATTTTGATAACTACTTAATAACCAATATCAATAGCAAATTCGTCTACATTAAATATATCAGTCTTGTTTTCGGGGGCAATGACACATTTATTAATCTGTCTCTTTCTCCCCTTGGTGATATCCCCTTGTGCATCTACTATTTTAGAATGGAACTGCTGCACTTAATAATTTCTGTTGTCTTCATAGCCCGTTTTTTTTTTCATTTTACTAATGACTTCTGCGGTCTAACGAAAATTAATACGGAAACAAACGCCAACTGGAAGTATGAACTACATCGGTAGACAAGAAACATTTTTATGGCATTGATGCTTCAGGAAGAAGAAATTAAAATGTACATGTGTAAAATACGATTGCCATTTACCTATTACTTGATCGATGAGAACGTTTGCAAATGTGCCCATACACTTTCATAGATTCTGTAAAGCATTTCCCCCAACATAATGTCAATTGTACACGTTACTGGACGACAACGATGCCGCGGAATACTTTGAACCCTAGTAGCGTTTTTTGTTGTTGTTTTGAAATATATATGAACCCAGTAAAAATAAAAATACGTAAAACTTGTTTATAGGGAATATACTAGTCCTTATAAAAATAGAAAGACAAGTATTTTGTAATATTTAGATACCGATCGTTCTTTTGTTAATGATGGTTTTCTGTGCTAAGGCCTGTTATACTAAATCCGAGAACCTACTAAGGACTTTCTAAAGTTCATAACATCAATTGACAAATTCCGAGCTTTGGACCTTTGTGTTGTACAAAACAAATGAGTCAATTCAGTATAGGTATGATAAAGCTCTTTCTTCAAAAGGTGACATTCAGATATGGTCAAACATCACGTGAGTTTTATACACAGTAGCAATTGTCTGGATTTTAAGATACCATTATTCTCGTACTTTGATTCGGTATTTCTTCTCAGAGGTTATCAACAAATAAAGTTCTTAAGAAAATGCCGGCGCCATCTAGTATTAAAAATCATAAATTATGAGGTAAATGTACCTTTAAAAGCTCTATTAAGTGAAATAGATATAATGTATCATTATAAATTTAAATACTAGCTAAGTAATCATATATATTTAACACAACGCGACGCAGGTTTACGGTTTATGCGTTTGTTGTAATATATAATAATTACGTTGTGTAATTGCGTGTAACACCGAGCCATGGAAACATCCATTCTCAAACAATGGATGACACAACCATGCATCAAAAATACTAAAATACGGATTTAGAAACCGCTGGACAAGCATGAGTAATTATGAATAATAATTGCAGATTGCACATAAAATAACCTAAAAGTGAGAAGAATAGATAATTTGTTTCAATGAATGTATACATTTATTTTACAGCTTTCGTTAATATGAACTATTCTAAAATCGTTCGAGTTAACGATATTTAAACATTGAATAAATTTTATTTAGACCATAAATTATTTACAAAATGACATGTCGTGGACTATAAAATAGAATTTACCTATACCTACTTATTATTTCATACAGTTTATTAATGATCTTGATATTTAGTTGGTCAAGAAGTCATCAAAAACCATGGTGAGTCCGCGAATAACATGAAATAATGTATCTGATTTATTTTTCTGTAAAATTTGCTTTTAATGGAATATTAATGTCCCAAAATTAGCAACTAATGAGTTTCATTCTAAGTGAGTAGGTACAATTGCACATCAACAATGAATAATAATTACGTATGGTATCATTTCCTATTGAGTAAATTTTGTGTAAATAATTGGCAACCTTGGACGAATTTATAATGCGTGTTGACGTGAGGAAGGATTGTAGGAAAGAACGGTTCAATACCGGATTCATATTTTACTTCGCACTAACTTACTATTTTTTACTAATGCACTCTATATTAGTAAAAAGATAAACTATGAATACTCTATATCGCAATAGGCTTTAATCGACGACACTATGTCCGTGGTCAGAACGCGTTTTGTATAGAAACAAGTTATGCGCTTGAGAAATCAAAACCGCAATATAATAAGGTTGCTTCTATGCATTTGCAATCGATCGAACAAATAAACATTTAGTTTTACTTTAATTTGTTTAACTGGCTAAGGATGACTGTAAACCAAGATGAACACAGTCTGTAATCATGTTTTTTTTTAAAAAGAGTGTCTATGGAGTTTCTTGCTGGTTCTTCTCCATATGACCCACTTTTAGGAACCGTGCAAATAGTTTTGACTTTTTAAAAGTGCCGCCATGTTTGACTTTGACTTTAATGTAATCAAATGACTAAAATCAGTTTATAATACGAAATGAGGTGAAATCATTGTATCGAAGCCAATTTTATTTATTTATATATCGAGCCATTACCGCCGACTTAACGTAACCGACAAAAACCAAATTTTACAGGAGGAGGTTTTTTTTAAATAATTTTAAAAATAATTGCGCTACTAAATTGAAATTTGACATATAATAATGATTTTCGAAACCTTAGGTGTATCGGTTAAAATTTTCGAAGCAACAATAGTTTCTAAAGCATTTTTGGCGTTTACAATATTTTTGCTGTCTCAAAAAAACGACTTCTTATGTTTCCGGGCGTTAGAGATAACACTTGCGATAAAAAGTAACCGTTTAAAGTTATAACGCAAGCGACAATAAGCCATTGAAACTATGGAACTATTTTCATAAATAGACGGGTAATTAATAAATTAAACACAAATTCAAATATGTAATTTATATAGATATATATTATATTTATGAGAATAAATATAATAAACTGAAATTTAAAAAAAAATAACGAGGCAATTAAAGAAAAATACTAATTACGTGCATTCATTTCCGTTAACATTAATTCTCATTAAATTAACATTTAAAGGAACACTGAGATAAAATCAATTTAAACTAAAATTAAACCTTTAATTCTCCTTATCACTATCATCTGCATCAGTTTCAGGTAACACGTCAAAAACTGCTCCAATCATGCTTCATATTCGCATACTCTTCGTGGTACCTGCATGGAATAATATTTTTATTACACAGATCCACAAGATCTTTGTACTTGGCAGCTGAAATGCTTAGTTCCGAATGGTATAATTGTGCTGGTCCATTAGTTATAGCTGCAGTATTGCCTCTTGATCTAATAATCAGGTCCATATTCAATTCTTGTTTATTGCTTTCTTCGAAGAAACCATATTGCAGTGTAATTACTGGATTGTTCTTTTTCAAATGTACTATTCTTAATGTTTTAAAGGCTATTTTAAATTTGGCTGGCAATAAAGCTTGCGAAAACGACTTCCAGTCCATGAAATCAGTGTACTTTAAAACATGTACAGAATAATCTGTTGGATCAGATCTAGAATTGGTTATCGTAGTTGGCCACTCAGAAGGAGCCCACACTGTTTTTTAACGGATAAAACTTTCAATTGTACTGTAAATAGAGTCAACAGGCATCATTGTGTGTCCAGGTAGGAGGTAAGTTACTTTTATAGTAGTAATCGTAGTTGTTGTCTTCAAAAAATGAATTAACATGGATATCATTGCACGGTTTCTATTTTGCCCAGCACAACTATCCGCATACAGATTTATGACGTTATGAGTTCCTTTACTGTCTATAAGAGTCAAATATTTAAATAGGACAGTAACAATTTCATTACAACCTCTTTTTCCTTGACATTCGCCCCACACGTAAGAATACCCAGCCCTCGTACCGCTTTCGTAGATACTTTCGTTATAAAATGCATATTTTCGTGAGTAATATAGGGTAACACTTTTACCATGAGGAGTATTGAGGACTTTTTGTAAGTCAAAGCTTACACAAAGGGAGGTAGAATTAGAAGCTTTGCTAATATTTTGATCTTCTAAAAACAGATTTTTGCATTTGCCTTTATCTAGAATATGATTTTTATGTTCTGGAGTTTGTTCAAAAATAGTTTTGCTTTCTGGCGGTAAATTTTTGTACTTCTCACAACAGATACACTTATCTTTTTTGGGCAAATGGAACCCTATATTAAAATCGGTTCGACAAATATACAATTTGTACAAGTTTGTTATGTTTTGTAATTCTTGAGGTAAATATAATTTGGTACTTTTGTTGCGACAGTAGTGAGATGGCATAGCAGGCAACATCTCAATGAAAGATTTTATATAGCACACTTTTTCTGTATCAGATTTGTTGTGAGGGAGAGGAGTCCTTTTGTCTTTTGACAGTGATTGTTATTGCATCACAATCTTCACTGGAATGAGCTCGTCGCAACACGTTTTTTGCCACTTTGTTTATAGTAAATGACAAAATTTTGATGTACTGTGTCGGTTACGATAACAAGTAGGGTCGCTTACGCTCCAATTTTTAGATAATTACGCACATTACGATAAATGTTGATTATGTCGGTTACTGTAAAACATAGAAAACCGTTGTGCTAACGATAAACTTAGCATTTGCTATAACCTTCTAATTGGTTGTTTTTTGGCGGGAAATGTCGACGAACCAAGTCCGTTATAGTTTAAAATGTCGTTTGCGATAAAAAACGCATTTTAGGTAAAAATGTCGCTTACGATAAGTCGGCGGTAATGGCTCGATATACTTTATTGTACACCAAAAAAGTAAGTAATATACATACATGCACTGCTAGGCTAGGATTGCGATGACTTTCTATACGGTATACTAAACCGTTCTAAAAACAGTCAATAATAAAGCAATATTCATTTTATTGCACGCAAAAATTTATTGGCAATGATCGCCATACGTTAAGCGTATCTTCTACTTTATGGTGTACTATATCGGCATACAAAGTGCTCCCCAAGTCGGGGGTAAGTATAATCGGTATATTTACTGCGAAACCTTGATGTCTGCATTATATGGAATCTATATTTTATATCTTTGCACTTCACGAGCCGTATTATATGGCTAGAAGGGTGAGAGGTATTGCGAAACTGTTAACAGAAACCGAACCAGTAGGTAGTAAAGTTACATTATCAAGATAATAACATAACATAAAAACATGCTGCTTGTACACAGTAATGTTGTACACGCCTGTACCCCACGGCAGAGGTGTACTAAAGTACACCTACAATTTGTTTAGGTCCCATGTAGTAGGGGGCGAGCCTGCCATTATCCAGGCACAAATCCGTCTCCGAGCTACACATTACGAGTTTCATGGAAAATCCAATAACTCTTTGCGCAACCTTGGATTGAACCCAAAACCTTAGGCGTAGGTAGCAGTAGTTATTTACAATTACCGGAATAATAATTTATTGACCTTACGTGTTGAGTAGATATATATTTGTAGTTTGTGTTACCACATCATCAACCTATTATTCATTCCCGTCTTCATTATATCAATATTTATCAATGTAAGTTTCTTTAAATATATTTTTTGCTGAGTCATATACAAAAATTGTAGTGTTAATATAATGAAAATAATGCTTTTCTTATTTGCAAAATAAAAACTATATTCCATCTTGGCATATTACGTGGGCCATTTTTATACTTCGATATTTATAATTATTTATTGGATCTAGGAAACGATATTTTTCAAATTATAAATAACACAGGCAATGACTTAATCGGATAAGAGGATCATTAGGTCCATAACATATGTTATGGACCTAATTACTATTTACAAAAACAAGAATGAATGAAGTAAAATCCACCAAAATACCGGATACCCAATTAGTGATCATTAGTAAATTAATTGGTGTACACGTACAATATGTATACACATTATAAGTATTGAATAATTTATACATTCCTTGTATGCGGAATAAATTGCATCTTAAGGAGAGCTATTGTATTAATATATGTATTGACAGACTTCACATGCCCATCGAGAAAAATCTCTAAGGCATGCCGGTTTCCTTACGATTCTTTTCTTCACTGTTTAAGCGTATTTAATTATTAATACGCACATGATTTCGAAAAGTCAGAGGTGCATGCCTTGGATTTGATCTCGAGACCTTTGACTTGGTAGTGCAATGGTCATATCACTGGGTTATCACAACTTTTTAATTTGATATAATAAAAATGATAAATTTATTGACATTATAATAAATTGTACATTGGATAATTTTGTGCACTTTTTGTACATTTAGACTCTGCTGCCTGGTCGACTGCCTTTAACTTTGAGAGGAGACTTGTGTCCAGAAATGGAACAGTATAATAATATGATGTTGATATTTCGAGTCTTTTTTTTTCTACATTACTTATAAGTCAATCAATATTAAGTAGGTATTTTTTCTTCTTGAGAATTGTTATTAAAGGAAACAGCTCGCTTCTTCTTTTTGCCTCACACTCTGAGTTGCGCAAGAGTTCTTACCGTCTTTAACAAAAGCCATTGTCTACACGTAATACTATCATGTACTTTACTAATATAGTCGTTTGTAATCGCCTTATTTCTATCATAAAGTAAACTTATGATGCAAAACACGACACTGACTACAATTTTATAACACGTGTTAATGTTTATGAGTCAGTGGGAAGGTATTTCCTATATGAATAAAAAGTTGTTTTTAGTATTTCCTAATGGTAATGTTATTGAGGTAGCGGCTTCAGTGTTACTAGTAAAAAAAAAACAGAAGACGGGGATTTATAATATTTATTATACAAGATTTGTTACATAAAAACCAAAAGGAATACTTAGTTATCCATGATATAGAATAACATTATACTGCCTCATTAGTCTAGTGGTCCTAAGCGCGACTGCTACGCTAGAGGTCTTGGGTTCGATCCCCAGGTCGTGCAAAGTGTTATTGGGTTTTTCTATAAAATTCTCAGTAGCAGCTCGGAGTCTGGATTAATTGTGCCCGGTTAGTGGCAATAGGCTCGCCCCCTATTACATGGGACCTAAACATACCGGTGAAATGTGGGTGTACATTAGTACACCTCTGCCTAACCCTTCGGGGAATACAGGCGTGATGGTATGTTATGTTATTAGTTTGGCTTTGCTTGACAAAGGCTTTATTATTCTCACAAAAGGCGGCAATACTTCGTGTAAATAAAAATAAAGGCCTTCTGGCTCGTTTTCAGCGGCTCATACGTCTATTTAATTGGATCAAACCGCTGGCTAGTAATCAGCCATCCACATAAGGTTAAAAATCCACCAGCATTAAGTGCGCTTCAAGTTTTGATTCTTAGCTTAGCCTTATTTTAGCTACAAGTTTTCTTTAATGTTCTCATCCTCATGGATCATTTGCCGCCATTGGAGACTCTGGGTTATGGACTTGTACCGGCTAAAAACAGCACTAATTGCATCCTTAGTCTAGTAGCCATAAAGACAGCAGCGCTTGAGTTAATTGGTTTCGGTTCGCGGGTCGAGCAAAGGGTTATTAGGTTTTTCTATGAAATTCTCAGTAGCAGCTCAGAGTTGTTTGATTAGTGCTTGCTTATTGGTAATACCAATTCTGACATTGCTCAGGATAATGTAGTACCTACTTACTTAGATTAAGTCTTAACTCTATTGTTTTATTGTTCGATATTTTGTCGTGTGTTGTGATTGTCAGACTAAATTTTCTTTCTTTCTTTCCATATTATATGGGACCTCTGCCTAACCTGGTATATTATGTTTTTAACATAACATACCAGGCTACCTTAGTTGCCATCCTTGTAGTCCTTTATAGTCCTCTATGGTTGCGGCCACTTTTGCGATGTTCTCGAATCTACAAATATTCTAATGTCTTTATGTAAGACTATTTAGCCTGCGTTAGTCCTTTGAGTAAAGTCGTGAAGTACGCGTGCTGTGCATTGACTGGTTTTGGTATCTTATTTGTATTCCAGAGAGCATGCTAATCTGCCTTAGCATCATACAAGCCCATGACTACTTATTACATACAAAATAAAGTCTATTAATAATGATAATGTGCCTCACCCGTCATTCGCCATGGTATGGTCATATCATGATCATAATGAAAATATAATGGAGGTATTTAAAATAATAAATTGTTATGTTAATAAAAGATTGACAACAAGTTCTCTTTTTTAAAATCAACCTGTAATGATTATAATCAATCTGTCATACGAGTTATTCTTTTTCATAAATCTATTAGATATACATACAACACAAATATGCTGTGCTGGAACGGATACCGCCGTTCCAAAAATATATTCATACTAATAAATTCTAAGTGCGAAAGTGACTTTCTTTGTTCCATTTTCACGCCTAAACCACTTAATCAATTTTGATAAATGTTGGTATAGCGACAGATTGGACGTAGTGGTATTCTTATTATTGGGTAGTTTTTAATGTGAGTTAAGTGTCAGTCTCATTTTTCATCATGACTATTTTCACTCGCTACTACTTTTTACATAGCAGTGTTACCATCATATGCAAAAATATATTGCTATGACTACATTAAACAAAACTAAAATATATAAATAAATAAAAGCAAACAATAACATACACAAATGTGGGAAATGAAATCGTCACCATTGAGTGCCATTGACTCGTTGAAACTACATAGTTAATAGTTGCTAGCACTTTCACGTTGTCATAGTGTTGGCATGACGTCGTTCAAAACGACGTCATCGATATATCGACATACTCTTGTTGAATAAATTAACATAATTTCTAAATAACTTTACCAGCAATGTATTACTCGGTTGAAGTACGAAATAATTGTTAAAGCCGCAACCTAAATACTGGATGAACTCATATTTTTGTGATAAAACCAATAAATTACTAAGTGGAACGTTTAAAGCGGAATTTATAGCAGTACCTCTATAAAATTTTCAATTAGATATCCTCTCGAGTCAAATTTTGTTCAAATATCTACCATAAACATGCCTGCTTAGAATAATTATAATTCATGGATTCCTTTTATATTGTTTACAATACATAAATGTATTTTGTGAACATTATTATTGCTTTTGAGAGTAATTTTAGGCCAAACGTATAAATCCCGCTGAATCCTTAAATCCGCCTCCTGGCTTAACCTTAATTTTGCGCACAATCAATATATATATATATACATTTATTGAATTATTAACTCCTATTTTCTAGAATGAAACTGAAACGAGTGATTAAAGAATGAACGTAGAATATTTATCGACATAGTCATGGACAATGCAATGCACACAATAATATTAAAAACATAATTATCAAATAAAAAAATATAAAAAATGTGTTCCTCACGGATGCGTCAAATAGGCCCCAGTTCAGCTAAATACTAGACAACTGTTGAGCTACCTGGCGTTGGTTTTCAACAGGACCCTTAATTGTGACGTGTAACGATACAAACCAGTTTTTCAATAAAAATTAAAAATAACTATATTTTATATTTCATGTAGGTATAATAATATAAATAAATGAGGAGTAGCTTATAAGTGTAGCTGACAAAAATATATATAATGAAATTGATCAAAATTAATATATTAATCAATCGTTTTTCTATATAAATAAAGCGTATGAAATCAAACCCGTGTTCAAATAATTATTTCTCGCAGACAATGAGTGTATATTAGTACACCTCGGCCTTACCCTTCGGGGAGTAAAGGCTTGATGGTTTTTTTTTTAATACCCATAGTACAAGCCCTGCTAGTTTGGGACTAGATGGTGCTTTGCAAAATTTACCAAAAATATTTATTATTCTTTCTCGAAAAAGTAGATCAATTACTTCGCTATAAAATATTAGTAAAAAGTGTTTATTAACATTAATTGTGATGAATATGTAATAACTTAATTGTTGTTTGTCTCTTTACAGGCTCCGCAGTTAATTACTTTCAGTGATGGCAAGTTGGGGGTGAACTTCGCTGGGTATCATGCTGGCGTTGGCATTGGAGGGAGAGGTGAGTCACGTGTTATGTATCCATAGGAATTAATTATACCTTATCATCAACCCATATACTGTCCCACTGCTGGGCACGGATCTCCTCTCAAATTGAGAGGTATTAGGCTATAATCCACCACGCTAGCTAAGTGTGATAATTAATTAGCACCTATGAAAATCGTTAGTGGTAGTCAGAAGCCCAAAAAACCTCAGAATATCGGTATTGCCCAGATATTGGGTTGTGGAGGTTTGATGGCAGTCGCTTCGTGTAAAATACTGATATTCAGCCGTATCTGGTTAGACTGAAACTTCCCCAACCATCATAGTTGTGAAAAGGCTCGGGGATTATTTGCATACTGCAGAAGCTATAGTTGTTAATAAAATATTATAAGTAAAAATGAGTTGATAAAAATGTATTATATAACCTATTTAGGTAAATAAATTTTATTTACAAGAATGAATATTATGGTTGATATTTTAAAAAATTCTTCAATTTATATAACTATGTAAACATTGATCTAAGATAATTTTATCCTGCGTATTATTAATAATCTCAATAGAACTTACAAAGACAAAATAAAAGTCTGTCAAAATATTGTTTGACCTATGGATTTATTGAATTACAATTTTATTTTCCAAGTCTATTTTCACAAAGTTATTTTCTTTTAGTTTATTGTTTACTATCAATACCAACCTAAGTATATTATTCTGATTAGCTAAGTCAATACACACGAAATCGAATAAAATATTTAAGTAAGTAAATACTTGTACGTATATGAAATATTGTAAATAAACACTGTAAAATTATATTTTATAATCTACTGAACAGCACGAGCAATTGTATATATGTGAGAATGTATTATTTAATTAATTATATAGCGTGTATTAATATTGGTAATATAATAGCTCAGTATAAGGTTAAAGAAAATTTCCATTAACACTTTTCAGCGGTAATACCTACCTATATTGGCTGAACTTTCAGAGTAGTACATCTCTCACCTCTACATTCACGCCTCGTTATAAAAAAAATATATTCCTATATTTTAAAGCTAAATTAATTAAAGTCTCATCTCTAGTATAATATATATCGCATTCGCTTCAAACGCTGTCTTTATTAAATTAAACGTCGATATCAATATGAAGCGCAGAATTTTTACACATTTGAGAAAGCACGCGGAAATCTCACTTTTAGAGTTCTTTTCTAAGAGGCCTTCCTAAAATGATTATGGATCAGATTAAAACAACATGGTCACACATCTATTTCTTAAGTTTAAGGCTAAAAAGAAAAAGGCCTTTTGGAAATACTGACACAAAATCATAATATTATAATAATATGTATAAATAACAGAAATAGAAAATCTATGCATCAGTGGAATGTGTAAAAAAATGTTTAGCATTTTATTAAAAAATGATCATCATTTTCAATGTTATAGCCGGAGGTGGAGATACAGCAGGAGGTCTCTACGCTGAGGCCGGTACACCTTTTGGACCAGCAGCCAAGGCTGGGCTAGGCGGATCGGTGGACGGTAGGAGCGGATCCGCAGGTAAGTTTTTGTTGTATAGATTATAATCTTATTTTAGTTGAAATGCCAAATATTCTACTTAGCTATCCAGTCTCATACTCTTTATAATGTTCGTTCATTTGAATATAAATATTTTATTTGAGAAAATCCATGTGAGTCATAATTAGGTACTTTTCAAACTATGGGAGATCTTGAATTCATTATTTTTTATAACTAATCAAGTAATCACTTAACGATTCCTTTTAGTATATGAACATGTCGGCCTTATATGAGTTTCTTAATCTTTTTTGATCTAATGTGAATATTGTATGCGAAGATTACACGTCTTTTGTGTTATTAAAGAGTAGAATTGAATGGTTTATCTACTTTTAAGACCAATTTTATCTAGCTAGACAATGATTGCAACGTCTATTAAGAGCGTCAACTTCACCTCGACCTTTGTAGTTAAATCGTAATTAGCTCCTAACTCTTGAAAAAAGAGTGAAAAAATCCATTGTTTAGATTGTATATTGCTTGAATATTATCAGAGTGATAATAAATATTCATTTGTATGTATAATCTATTTGGCTTTATTTTTACTGACGTATAATTTTGTTTGATTATTAATATTCTTTAAATGGCACGGTGCTTAGCGATACGTGCTAATGTTCAATTGAAACGCTCCTCATTTTGAGATTATTTAGGCTTAATTTTAATACAAATGTGAAACGATGAAATTTAATTGATTATGAACTGTAAACTGATAATCTTTATTGTTTTAGCGTAGTAATTTGGGATGATTTTCCAATTATTTCAGATCGTACTTTGAGAATATATTTATTAATTTGGCATTTATAAAATAACTTTATGATTTTAGCATTGGTAAATGCAAAAAAATGTAAATATTACAATATTAATTATTCTTATCTGATGAAGATTTTGAAACCAAAGAGATACAAGAAATATAATTATGCAAGAAGTGAATGGAAATAAATGTAGAATTAATGTTGGTTATTTTTTGTTAACTAGGGGGTCTTTACGCTGGTGCAACAGCTGGAGGAAATATTAATGCGGCTGCCGGTCTTGGAGGATCAGTAGCTGGAGGGAAAGCAGTCGGTGGAGGCTTCTCATCGGCGCAGTCAGGAGGCCACTACGCTTCCTCGCACTTGGTAGGTGAAAAGGCAGAAAAGACCAGGAGGAAAGAAGAAAGACGTAGATTCAAAGAAATGCAAAAACGACTTAAGGAATTACGGAAAATTGATATTGGTGGCGGATGAATTAATTTTATATTTTATAACTGACCCCCTTTTATAAACGTTCCTTAAGTGTTCGGTTATGATTTAAATACTTCATAAGACATTTATTATGTCTTTTCAAAAATATAATCATATATATCTCGTAATGACTGCTCATCTAAAACAATAACTCAACTAGCAAAAAATCGTATGTAGTTTATAATAAGTATTGCTTTAATTAACTCGACTTTTAAAAAATACTCAAGGAGCGTTTAAATGCTATATTATATTATTATAAGGTTTATGTAAGTTAGAGGCTATTCTTGTACCTACTTGAAATAATAATTTTATGTTTCTGAAACTAATCCTCTTTTAATTCAGAAATAAATTTCTAACAAAGCTATGTGTTGTCATTATATCAAACGACGACAGAAATTCCTTTTATCTATTGTCAAAATCCACCGCAGTGTGACGAAGGTGAGACAAACGCGTGGTTACTTACTGGAACAAGGTAAAAGTCCCAAGTTTTCTCAGTGCATGCACTCACAATGCGCACCCATTTGTCATTTCTACTTTCATTTTTGGGACCCCATTTTTCACTTTTCCTGTTACGCTGCAAAATACCTTGCATGGAGCTTTGAATTAGACGCCTGATACCTGTACTCCAACGTGTTATGATCAGCATGTCCGTGAAAAAACTGTATTCCTTAATGTTTCACAGTCATTATCACAACACGAACCTATCAAATTTCCTGCACATTGAAATGTTGTCTTTATAGGGAGGCGAGTCGGGTGTTTCGGGTTCGTCAGGAATTACGATCTCCGCTCACAAATCTATCTCAATACCAACCACAGTGATTAAGGAGACTGAAGTTTCTGTAGTTCCTCTGAAAAAAGTAAAAACAGTACACAAAGAAATCCACAGTGAAGCGAATATCGATACAGCTAATGAAATAATAACACCAGTTGCACATGCTGGAGTAGAAGCAAATGCTGAAGCAGAAGTAAATTCAAATGGAAACGTCAATGTAAACACATACCACTACAAAGAAGTGAGTAAATGGAATGGTCCAAACTATCGTAGAAATAAAATTCCGCCTGTTCAAGATGTAATGAGTTCTTTGTTTAGGATTCCACAGAAATGGTATAGTCAACCAATTTCGTTGACACCACCACAAAACAATTACATTTATCAGGTTCGTTTATATAGTCTTAATTGAATTAGTATGTGCACCCAGAGGCTTGAAGACAGCTGCCAAACATTTGCACTTCGTTAATAATTATTCATTTTAGTACTTCTTCAGGTGCAGAACTTACTTTACATGATGTGTACTAATAACCTATGTACGTTACTTGTATTAGCAATAAGTCAAGATTACTAACTATACAATTTTAATAGTAGGGACCAATATACTTAATTATAGAAATAAATGTATTAAAATAATAATTAATACTCCCTTCTTTAACTTTATCACGTGTAGGTATTCCGGGGTAAATGTACTTTAGTCACAAAAAAAGATGTTTTTAAATTAGAGCTTCTAAGTTTTATTCGAAAAAAATCATTTAGCTAAAACAATTAAAATCAAATAAATTAATTTAAAATATTTTGTTCTCGTCAAGGTACACGTTGGACCTTCTCCGCCGCCACCACCACCACCACCACATGTCATCATTCACGAGATTGAGTCTCACGGGCCTCCTCCACCACCGCCCCCACCAATATTCGTCCACAAACACAAGCCTCACAGACACCACGTTCACAAGACTGCTTACATCGGAGGCTATGTATCAGCCGGTGGTGAAGTCGATGCCCCAGTGTCGAAAACAGTAGTTGTCAAAACTGTCCAGCCCATTGAAAAGAGAGTAGATATTGTAGTAGAAGGTGGATCAGGAGCAGGAGTTAGTGGACATCATGGTGGTGCCGGCAATGTAGTAACGTATAGTAATAGCAAGGAGGTTGTTGTCAGTAACAGCGGAAAACCAAACACTTTCTTCCAGGACATCTTTAATGTGAGTATTCAATTTAATAAAACGCTCAAATAATTATTTATCGCACTGCACTTTCAATAATCAGTTTCGTTTGAAAAAAAGGTTGATTTAATTATGTTTTTCAAAATTACTTCATCATCATCATCAACCCATATACTGTCCCACTGCTGGGCACGGGTCTCCTCTCATATTGAGAGAGATTAGGCTATAGTCCACCACGCTGGCCTAGTGCAGGTTAGCACTTTGGCAGACTTCACAAACCGTCGAGAAAAATCTCTAAGGTATGCAGGTTTCCTCACGATGTTTTCCTTCACCGTTTAAGCAAGTGATAATTAGTTATGAATTCGCACATGAATTCGAAAAGTCAGAGGTGCGTGCCTTAGGTTTGACCTCGAGACTTTCGACTTGGCAGTCCAATGGTCATACCACTAGGCTATCACTGCTCGAAATTACTTAAATAGTAATAAATAGTCTTAGAATCAGTTATGAGTTTTGGTTGATTTCAATAGTTTTTGTGACCATTTATCACAAAAAATAATCAAAATCAAAAATTGTGTAACAAAATGATCACATCGACATAGACATGATTGTATCTAATGAATCATTTATTTTCATTAGTCATGAATATTATATGTTGTGTTTAATGTATACAAGTCTAAATGTTTTACGTATTACACCTTTTTTTTGATTTGTCAATTTAACAATATCAACTGTTGTGTTTTGCAGATCCCAATTTCAACTTTGAAGGCAGTAGGTGGATTTTTGAGTAACACCGCTGCCAATACAAACATCTCGGTGCAAAAGTCCGCATCGGTTCAAGCAGGTGGTTACTCTGGATTATCTGGTCATTCTGGGTTCTCAAGCCATTCTGGCTATTCCCATTACTCTGATTACTAATAAAATAATGTTTTAATTTTTTTTTATAATTTGACTGTAAGTTTTATACAATTACAAGAAGTGGTGGATCTAAATAAATACATTTTTCTAATTTAAAACGAGGATTTAATTAGACTGCTAAATATTGATATTTAGGAAATATGTGTAGCTAAGAATATAGGTATTTACTGACGACAGTCCAAGATTACCCTATAAAAAACTGAGAGAGTAAAAAAGGATCTATAAATAATTTACTAAACATTTTAGGCAAGAATGTAATATGTTCACCTTAAAATAAAATTATCGTGTATCGTTTTTACAGTTGTGATAAGCACATAACGTGATGTATAGTGAATTAAACTTTATAATCTTGGCCTATTTTTCCTTTATAATCTTGATGATATTTTTATGTCCTAACTTTTATTACGTCTTTATTTTTTACGACTACCCCCTTCTGTGGACTTATTAAAAGAAGTATTTTACATAAAGTAACAGCTGAATTAACTCGTAAAGTTGTTGGGTTTGTTTGTTTAATTTTATTATAGTATCACCAAACTTGAAATTTATTTAACCGTTCATGGTGTTACCCTTCGTTGCTAATTTAAGATTTTTGCCCTAATTTGGCTGGTTCGTTTAAAGTATTTTGTCCCTTTCATTAAAAATTCTGAAATTTATTTGCTAATGTTAAATAGTTTATAGTTTTTATCATTGTTTCAACCTATTTTATTAATGGTAACTTGAAACCAAATTATTTCATAGTATTTTTTGGCCAATTTAGCGATTTAAATTATATTTTAGGGACATATATAAAACAATCACGTTTAGTAGGTGGGTACTTAGGGTAGGATTTTGAAATACCTTGGTTTCTTTTTTAGATCTCTGATATTGAAGATATCATATTTTAATCGTTAATATATTATATTACTACAATATTTATTTAATAATAAGTATGTAATGCAATTGGTTTCTTAATTAGCCGTTTTGAATGGTAATTTTTCATCTTTCTCATCAATTACTGAATTTTCTACAGACTCAGACCCCATAGCATCGAAGCATGCACCGTCTTCATCATCATCATCGTCTGATGCACATATATCGGTACAGACACCGAGTGCTTCAAAATTTATCGATGATATTTTCTCTGTAAGTGCATGTTCATAAATCACAAACATTATTTTTATAATTAGATAGCTTGCATGACTTGCGTGCACGCTCTCGCGTGGTTATGGATATACTATGGAGGCTCGTTTACTTCACCTATACAATAATATTAACTTATGGTGGAGGGACACTTTTTCATAGACTTGTTCCTTATTTTTTACAAACACTTTCTATGCTTTTTTCCTTTTTATATTTTTATACTTCTTTGCTCTGATATTAATTTTGATATATGTTTTTAAAACTGCGTCAAATTTCACTTATCTAACATGAGCACTTAAGTTTGGTTTTTGTGCTAGTGAAAATAAAGTTTTAAATATTTTAAGCTTACTGTAGTTCGTTGTGGTAATGGTTTCAAGAAGTCATTTATTTTTCAGAATTTTCATAAGATTGTTCCATATATTTAAAAGATAATTAAAGCAAAAAAGTTTTGCATTTAAATTAATGACTTCTTGTTTTTTTTTTCATTGTATATTAATTGCTAACAAACGGAATACGATATAATCAGTAAAATCCATGTGTACATAGTCCACGCGTTGTTTTTTTTTTATCAAGATTACAAAGGGTCTGGGTATAATTTTGGTGAGTACAGCTTTGTTTACTTGTATATACATTTTAAGCGTGTTGGTTTTGACATATTGTTGGTTTGTTTGTTCAAAAATATCTTATACTATTATGTTTTATAGATTCCAATTAACACCCTCTCGGCTGTAAACAAATTTTTAGAAAACAACGTTGGAGCGAAAAAAAGAGTTCAGGTGAGAATTTTCTTTTAAATATTTTATTTCAGTAAAGGAAACTTTAATTAACGTGTTTTTCATAAAATTGATTTCAACACCCGAGGAAAAATAAAACAGGAACGAAATGATATATTCATAAAACATTTTGTCCATGATTGTCTATAGAATTTTTTTCTATCATCTTCGTCCAAACTACAAATGGTACTTATTTTACATATAGTGTGTAAATCCAACGAATTTGTATTCGTAAAGTAATAATAAAAGTAATAATTCTGGAATCCACCACATTTTCATGCATCAAGTGATAAATTAGTACAGAATAGGTAGTTAATAAATACTGTAATGATAGTAATTATTTTATACATGGATTTTTTAATTAATCATATGAGTTGGATAAGTTCCCCGTTAATGGCAATAGGCCATATGTATATATGGGACAGAATACATACCAGCGAAATGTGGGCGTACATTAGTACAGCACTAACTTTTTAGGAAATACAGACATTATGGTATATTCTTTTATCATTATTATATTTTCGCAGGTGACAGCAGAAGGTACCGGAGAACCAACCAGGATTAGACTAGGACCACACGCTCGAAGGAGGGCCAACAAACACGTAGTGATAATACAAGAGCCTGCAGAAGAACAGCCTAAAGAATCAAATTAAACCAATTTTAACTTTAATAAAGCATTCGTACCTGAAGTTAACAATACTAATATTTGGATTCCCGAAAAAGGGAGATATTGTACAAATCCGTATTACAACTACTTATGTAAATATTTTAGTATTAAATATTAAAACAGAAATTATGTAAATTATACGCATTTTATTTATTCATTCAAACCTACAAGAACAGTAGCAACTTGTAATCGTACATTCAAATCGGGAAAAAGAAAAATAAAATTAAGTACTAAAAATACCTTCTGAAAAATCGTAAATATGTGCCTGTCACAATGTAGAACAAAATATTACAATGTCCAACAATGTCTGAAATGGCTTTTGAAGGCAGAGCCATAGTGGTTTTGAGTAGATGAGTAGATCAGATCAGATGCAGATTGATGGCATGCATTAGTATTTTTGTAGCTTTACTATAATTTAGGGCGCAACCCAACACATATACTAGATCTACTTAGGTAGTCTAAGTATTTGATACCTTTTTAGTCCGGTGGTCCTAAGCGCGACTGCTAAGTTAGAGTTCTTGGGTACGATACCCAGCTCGAGCAAAGTTTTAGTGGGTTTTTCTGTAAAATGTTCAGTAAAACTTTGCTCGATCTGTGTATATGGCTCGTATTACCTCGCCCTTTATTACTTAGGACTTAAATATACCGACAGTTCGTCGTTATGTGTACATTGTACACCTCTGTGTAACCGTTCAGGGAATACAGACGTACTGGTATGTTATATTATGTTGAAGATAGAGATGATGAAAAAGAGAAGATAGTAGAGCTGGTAAATGGAGAACTTTTGTCACTGTATAAAGTACAGAACAGGAGAGTATCCCCAATGTCTTTAATGGGATAGTAGGAAGCGCCAGGATAAACTCTTTTAAGTCAATTTTGGTAAAGTCGTAGTAATCGAACCCACGAACTCGTAATCAGCTGTTCGAGACGTGAACCACTAGACCACAGACATCATCATATAATGTGTGCTATTTAATAATATTGGCTACAAATCAATAACCAAGTTAGAATAAAATAGAATAAGCTTTATTGTAACACATACCATAACGCCTGTTCCTAGAAGGGTTAGGCAAAGGTGTACTAATGTACACCTACATTTCGCTGGTATGTTTAGGTCCCATGTAATAGGGGGCGAGCTTATTGCCATTAACTGGCCACAAATCCAGACTCCGAGCTGCTACTGAGAATTTCATTGAAAAACCCAATAACACTTTGCTCGACCTGGGGATCGAACCCAGGATCGTAGCAGTCGTGCTTAGGACCACAGCTAGACTAATGAGGCAGTCCTAAACTTTATTGTACACCACGATAAGAAGCAACATTCTGGAATTCATAAAACTAAGGGTACAATATTAAAGCGGTTTTATCGCTTATAGCGATATCTACCAGACAACCTTTGAATGGACAGGAAAATTTAAAAATGGTGGGTAGGTGGGTGGGTGTACTATAATACAAGTTAGTTGAGCAATTGTATACGGTGCCTAATATACGTTTAATCTCCATAAAACTTCCATTGGTATTTTACTGATAATAAATGTATGAAAGGGGAAGATAATTATCAATAAAAAAAGCTGGAATAAAGTCGTTTATTTTGTATAGTAAACTTTAAATTAAATATAAATTTGTACAGTTAATATAAAAGATTTGTTATGACTGTTCGAAACATGTTTGAAATTAATTTAAAATAGGAACTCACTATAAGAAAATAATATCATGTTCTTATAGTGAGGTAGGTAAACAGTAGTTGTCTCATACAAAAGTAAACTTCATTCTGAAACTTAAATTAATTAGCCTTGACCACGTAACGCGAGAAAAGGCAGTAACTTGTGCCTTTTTTGTTATAAAAACTGAAGAATACAAGGGTCTCCCCCATCTCCTTAATAGGATGGTAATAGGCACTAGGATCTAATTTATTTAAATCCATTTTGGTAAATGCATAGTTACCCTTAAAAATTTCGCAGTTTTGTTCATTGTACCTGACGTTGGACGCAGCTAAAATCACTTTTGGTATCATACTTTTGCATGTCAACTTGTTGAAACTATTAATATACTTTATCCTGTGACCAGATTTCTCTATTCCAGTTTTGATCTTCCAATAATATCCTTTTAAGTTTTCTTTTATCGTTGAATTGCCTCTGTAATATGTGTTACCACTTTTATTGTATGCCTCGACATGGAGTGTTATCAAAGGATCTTTCTCGTATGGCGGATCTGGGTTGCTACACGCTTCTATACTACGCGATGTTATTTTATACAACGTCGGTGACACTGACACTAAGAAATAAGGTAATAAAAAAACCGTTGTTAGAACATAATTCCTCCGTGACATCATAATTTTATTACTAACACATGTGTAAAAAGTAATGGTTGCTTCGAAACTAAACGAGGTACAAGATTTAAAAAGCCATATCAAATTGGATCTGCCACACGAGCAATTAAAAAACGTTTTAAATATCGTTATGTGCTATTTTCAAAATATACTGCTATAATGCGATCTTTGTTCTCCTAATTTCTTTATAATACCTATTTTTAATGTCTAAATATCACATAAAGAGCTTTACTTATTGACGAATAAATTCACTCTAAAATACAGTGAGTTCTATAGATTTTCTTAGTAAGAATCTGTTACTATCCTGTGGTATATCATCAGCCTCTTTTAGAGGTATTTGACAAAAATTACGAGTTTAAATGATGTTCAAGCAAATATATATTCTGTGAAACTGTGTCATGATAACACAGTTTCACAGAATATATAGACAAGCCAAGGCTGATACAGACATTTAGTAAAGTTGATGCAATAATCTCAGCGATTATTCCAAAAGATAAATAAGCATGCTCCAAATATATAAAATAAAGTCTACTAGTTTAGGCATCCTCTCACAGTCTGAGAGGTTATGTCGTAAATCACATCCCTATTCCATTTGCGTTCACAGTAAGTAATATAGGAAAACTTGAGAGTTCTCTCAATACATTTTATTCTTATATATTACTAGCTGTGGCCCATGGTTTCACTTGCATCCCAAAATGAATATTTATTTTTTCAAGAGTATTCTTTATTCTAAAATCTTTTTTCATCAACCCAATTTCAAAGTTTTTGAAGTCAGTTTAAGAATCTACCATGTCTTCCATATTTTTAATAGGACACGAAATCATTGTTTACTCAGGCTTCAATAGAAATTGAACCCAATTTGAAATAAGTTATGTGCTATATCAAAACACCGTAAAATTCCCACTTCCTTATACCGCATGTGAATAATAACAAGCGTCACTAGCAGCATAATAAAACCATGGAGATGACAGTAAAACTCGCAATAATACCCAATGTGGACTCATAAACCGTGATGTCGCTTTGTTTCCTACAGCTTTTCGACAAAATGAAAGTATGAAGTAATTTTACAGCTGGCATATTTTATGGTGGTTATCAACACAACTTTAAAATTTGTTGAGGCACGGAGAATGAATACCAAGGAGTGTATTGGGAATGATGATATTTAGAACATTTTACACAGTATCATCTAGTCAATACGCACACGGAAGACACAGAATGTGGCGAACACGTGACGTGCGAGTTGAATAATGCTTGTACAGGGCAAGTGAAGATAAGTGTATAGAATATTTTACTGTACTAGTACACTAAAAACCGCACTAGTACAGTAAAATATTCTATTTCGGACTAGTTAGTCCGAAATACCCTGCCGCCTTGGCGGAAGCTACATAAAGATTTTCTCTACTATAAAAAAAACCCAGACAATGGATGATACTTATAATGCGTTTTCTTTTGTAATGTAAATATAAGTATGTATTGACAAAAAAAAAGTATGTAAGTAATATATCGATTGTCTAGTACACAGTACAAGCTCTGCTTAGTTTGGGACTAGATGGTACTGTCTAAAATTGTCCAAGAATATTTCATCATCAACCCATATGCTGTCATATGCACGGGTCTCCTCTCATATTGAGAGGGGTTAGGCTGTAGTCCACCACGCTGGCCTAGTGCGGGTTGGCAGACTTCACAAACCGTCGAGAAAAATCTCTAAGGTATGCAGGTTTCCTCACGATGTCTTCCTTCACCGTTTAAGCGAGTGATAATTAATTATTAATACGCACATGAAGTCGAAAAGTCAGAGGTGCGTGCCTTGGGTTCGAACTCGAGACCTTCGACTTGGCAGTCCTATGGTCATACCGCTAGGCTATCACTGCTTTATTAATAAATAAATATCAATAATATTTAATAATACCAAGAATATTTATTAATAAATAAATACATTGATCTTATTAGTGAGTTACTTCAAAAAGATCAAATATGTAGTACTCGCAACCGGCACAAGTGTATGACAAGATATATGAACGTGGAAGAAGCTAAAGCAGTATACAATAATCTTAACAAGTGGTGGTCTGTAGTGGTTTCAGATCTGTGGGGGAAAAGGCGTGAGTATATAAGATGTAGGGGTAGTTTCCCGGGTACTGTCAAAGTCGTCTTTAGCTTTCTATTATATCCTCTTTGCCTTTTACCAAGTATGTTAGAGTCGGTGTCCAGTCTAACCAGATACGGATTAATATCAGTATTTGACATGAAGCAACTGCCATTGAACTATCGTGTGTGATCTATCGGCACTCCTATTATATTTCGTTTCCATGGTTTTCTTTAAATAAGGTGTAACATTATTTAATAAACCAGTATTTATTCACTCTCGAGTACTATTATTTTATTAGTCTTTTTAATATTTTGACCGCCACGGACGTGTATAGACGTCAAATGACAACTTGCTCACGACGCCAACGACGGCATGGCACGTCAAAAATAACACTTTTTTTTAATTCAAATCAAATACCTATGAGTACAAAAATTTGTTGTTTTTTTTAATTATTATTATACAATACTAAAATTTGTCGCTTGGCGTAGAGAACACGGATTTTCGTTAATGACGTGGCGGTCAAAAGGTTAATGTGTCTTATATACCTCAATTAGGTATATGTATATATTGAAAATCATTAATTATTACTAAAATCTCCGATCTAATGAAGATGTTTACCAAAATTTCCACTAAAATAGATACGTCCATCCAATCGCAGTGTTAATTTGAGTTCCGACCCTCGTTAGGTCCCTACACTTCTAATTAAATTAAAACTACCCAAATCATTTGCCGAGAATGCTTTGAGCTGAAATCTTCTCGCCCTTGGGGAAGACCTCGGCCATATAATAATAATCACGACAGAAGGGTTCACTCATCGACAATCAGTAATGTCACGGTCACTTTGTTAAGCATACAAAATGTGTTCAGTTAGGGCTGCCACGTTACTTTAGTGCATCAGCTCTTTTTTCTTAAGTGAGGGAAATCGTCATGGATCGTCTGCAACTATGGTAGATGCCAGGATTATGACGGACTCCTAACAACTAAGAAACACGGTCACTAGGGCTCCGAGATCTATAATAAAATGCACCAGTATATTAATTGGTATATAGTTCATTTATATAGTTTTAGCTGACCCAGCAAACGTTATTTTGCTATTACAAAATGGAGGTTGGTTGTAGAAGGGTGACAATTTAGGGTTGTATGTATTTTTTAATGCCACATCATAAAAAAAATAGAAATAAAAAATGTTGTTCACATTATAAAAATAAAATGTTTGGGGTGGACCACCCTTATCACTTGGGGTATAAAAAATAAATTACGACCGATTCTCAGACCTACCGAATATACATATAAAATTTCATAAAAATCGTTCAAGCCGTTTCCGAGGAGTACGGCAACTAACACTGTGACACGAGAATTAAGATAAAGCATATTCTAATGCTTAGATGAGTCTTATTCCTTTTACTGAGTTTTCCTTTATTTATACATTTAGTACAAAAATAAATAATAATGATTATTACTAAAGCTTTTCCGTGTAAATCCGAGCCTTGTTTCATTAAACAACTTTAATTTTAGACGCGGCATCTTCCCGAAAATAACGAGTTCATTAAAATTATGATTCATTTTGAAACAACAGCAGTCCTTTAAAACATGCGCAGGATATTTGATTAAATAATTTAATTTTGCTGTGACAAGGCCACATCTCTCGGATTGGAGTTAATTATTAGAAGTATTTTGATATAACTCGCATGAAGGAAATGTTGTTCCTTTAAATATACATTGAAATTTCCAGGTTAAATTATAACTCGTATAAAGTTAAGACAACTTGACGGGGTTAATTATCTCAAGGTGTTGCATGCAATTTTCATATCTATATTCTTACTTAAATGAAATTCTAATGAATAAAGTAGCATATATAACGTGTTATAAAATACCCCGTAAAAAATATAATTAATTATCAGAGCCAAAAATTTTGTCAGCTGTCATGTCAGGGAACCAGGTTATTTAACAGAAAGGCCTACGTTTACCTACTTTACCTAATAATTGTCTACTTTAATAGTTTTTCTATTCTTCATTCATAAATGTTGTTGTTTTCCTTTTTTTGGAGTATGTTATACAGCGTGACTACGGTTCTTAAATATTATGAATGGACTCATTATAAGGCCCCATTTAACCTCCTTTCGGCTTTACGGGTAGTTTTGTAACAGCCTGTATGATCTAATTAATGTTATTCTAGTGGAACTATATTGAGATCGACAAGATCCAATAATCCATAGGATACAAACCAACCGTTTCATGTGCAAGGCCACCGGTGCATCATGGTTTATACGCAATAGGGAACTACACCTCGAGCTGAAACTGTCCACCATTAAGCAGTATATGAAGCAGGCACGCTTCATATACTGCTAAGCGCTACTTCGATCAGGTCCCTCTCCACTCCAATCCTCTGGTGGTCAGTAGCTCCGACTACTAAACCTCCCAGATCAGCAGAGTCCGCCGCCCGTGGCATTCTCTGACTTACCCGGATGACCCCATCACAGTCCTCCAAGAAGCGAGCAGAGCACTCTCATAAAAACACACTCACGCCGTTCGATCTACCGTCCTCGCCGGCGAGGCCCGTCGCGAAGACCCTCTAACGCTAACCCTCCCAACCCTTACTCGAACCGGCCCGCGCCAAGCCAATAGCTTTAAATTCGCCCCTAAATAATATAAACCATGATCTAGATGTCTATAGTTGTCCCCCCAGCAACGCCCTAAGCCGAGGTCCGAGTCCCATTAAGGGACGCTTATAGCTGCTGTTGCTGTTTAGTATATTTATGTGCTCCTGGCTGCCACCAAGTCCGATTTAGTTATTAAATTTATACGAAGTATTAACAATGTTCATCCTAAAAAAAATTTTGATCGATCCATTAAACAATTTACTTAATAATCTAACAATGGCTGACAGACAATACGCACGTTGATAAGTAGTCTAGAATTTTTGTAGAAGAATTCAGAACAGCTTCTTAACTTTAAATTTTGGAAGGTTCATCAATGCTCTTCTTTGATAATATAATTATGATTTAAAAAAGAGAAATCATCAAAGTGATAAGAACTCGATGAATGTGCAAATTGATTTTTAAGTCTATCCATAGCTCAACTGTCTCAAATAAATATTCACTTTGACCAAAAACCTTCATAGTGCGCAATCCTTAATTCATACAATTTATTATTACTTTGAGAGTAACTGAAATTTAGAACCGAGGACATTGAAAAAATCCTCCTTCCTTGAATTAAGCCAATGTAACTTCACAATAACTTCTAAAGTAAAAAAAATGACTATCTCTCAGAAGGAAGTAGATTAAAGGGCTGAATAAATTATAACGAGTTCTAGTTATCTTAATTTTAATTTACAAATCTTTTGAATGACAAATTTTGAAATGGAAGAGAAGTTACGAAATAAAAAGCCTTCAAGCTTATGGATTCAGATAGCTTAGTGTAAGACCTAAATCTGAAAGCATATCTTTAAATAATATATATTTTTTTTTAATTAAAAGGTATAGTTCCAACTATTGCGTATGTAGATAGATAGATATTCTTTATTGTACCAAAGAACAGATTGAAAATACAAATACAATCGTTACAAAAGTAGGTACAATTTGTCGGTCTTAACGTTAAAAGCAACTTCTTATAGAGTGACAATCGGTGAATAGACAAGTAGTATAAAAATAAAGATATGTAATTAGGTTTCTATTTTTTGGGTTCTGTTCAATATTTTTAATTTATAAATCCACTATGACCTGTTTTCGATACGCATAAGTGGGAAAAATGTAAAATACTGTGTTAAAGGGTGGGCGGTTTTGGGATCCTCCAATTTAGCCAAGTTTAAATTGCTATTTGACGTTAAAAGCTCTGCCTACTTGTTTAATTTTAGTAATATTATGAGTTTTGAATATAAAATTTACTTTATATACTTATATTGTACGTGACAAAAAACTGTTTCTACTTTCCAGATTGACAAAAACCGCTTATCAAGTCGTAGGAGAATTAGGCTTCATGATAGTTTAGCAGCATGTCCAAACCTCCATTAATACCATCATAGTGCCGTGATCACATCGTCTTCTGGCCACAAACGCGAATTTAGGCGAACATCTAAATATTCCTAAACCACTTCATAACTGCTCCCGAAATTAGATCAGCTCGCCTCGGGGGAAAATTAATTTTGGACCCTAATCAAACTTGGCCATGTTCAGTAAGTCAAGATTGTTAGCAGGATAAGATTTCTCATATGCATTTCATGCTACGGAATTCTGCAATCATATTAACTTTCATAGCAAGTTCGTTTGATACTAACTTTGAATTAAGTTTATTTTTAGAACGCAACATCCTTATGGATTGTTTGCCAGGGTATGCTGGACTCCTACCGACTGAAACCGTACTGCTCTCCATAAGCCATTAGTCACTACCATGGAATCCGTGACATTTGCCGACCAAGATAGGCTGTGATCCGGAACAATCACTGAACCCAATCAAGGCCTTACTTCGCTTCCTCCTAAAATGTTCCAATAGCTCTACAATAACTCTCATCGTCTCACTCTCGAATATGATCTTGCCTGTTGGCAGAGCTGTACTGTTATACACCCACATTTCGCCGATATGTTTAGGTCCCATGTAATAGGGGGCAAGCTTATTGCCATTAACCGGGCACAAATCCAAACTCCACGCTGTTACTGAGAATTTTCTAGAAAATCCCAATAACACAATGCTCGACATGGGAATTTGACCCAAAACTGCTTGGTCAGCTTACAACCAGTTGACCAATAAGGCAGTTTAACAAAGAAATTTGACAGATTCACTAGTAATTGTGGATACTGAGCGGATTGTAGGCGTGAAAGATTCGGCAGATTGAGAGTTTTCAATAAGAGAAGATTATACTTTATAACCTTCTACTTGGTTCTACAATGGCTCCGACGAGCTTATTTTACACAATCATTCATTCTTATCAATTAAGGGTTGCTACTAATACTAATTTAAATTTTTACATAATTCTTACAGGCCTACGAAAGAGGTCAAAATAATAAAAAGTTTCAACAAGAGTTTCAAATTGAGAACAACCCTAATATAGATGTAATGCACTTTACCCAATTCTCCTTACAAAAGCTTACACCAATTTCTTAACCCCTCTTTATCGTACAAGAGACTGAAATTATTTAATTTGGACGCGCTCGTTTTCCGGATATTTATGGTTTGAATTTCATGTGTAAATTTCCCCTAATCTAATTGAATAAGTTGTTCATACGTGTGTTCCTCGGGGTTCAATAGGAGTACGGGTGTATAAAGTTGAGATAATACCCTTTTCATCGAAACAATTCAGCTTCAATATTTGTTTGAAAAGGTTCTTCATTATACGATACAGTAATCTATTGTATTGCTGCCATCAAGAAATAATAGTGACTTGGAAAATTTTGAAGTGTTTTACTATGCTGTTAACATGTCGTAATTATTTTTCTGAACGTTCTGTCTGTAAAAGTATTTAAAACCGTTAAAAAAACCATACCAAATTTGTGTCATAGTTTATTTGTAATTATACTTTTTGTGCCAGACGGGCGTTAACCTCCCAGCTATATACGGTGTATGTATGTCGGAGGGTGGTATATAGCTGGCGAGACGCTTACGTCCTGCACCTGTAGGTTCCGGAGAGCTTCGTGTGTTCGATGAAGTTGTATGTAGGCGTGTGTCTGTAGCCGTCACGAGTCTTCAGGGAGATGCGGTGGTGAAGAAATAAGAACGCAGAAATAGTCTTCAAAATATGCGGGGGAAGCGGTTCCTGGTAGATGAGCAGATTTCTTCAAGAAAATAATATGTCGCACCGATGTCTACGATTTGCGTACATTTTGCATTTACTAACGTACGCCCAAACTTTACCTTGACGAGAACCGCGGAGCCGCTTCCCGTTCGCAGTACAAACTTTATTGAAACTGTTTTATTAAACAATTATTTCTAGGCTTAAATCTAGGTCTTACATTATGCTTATGTCTATGTGTCATATGTCGATGGAAAGCCTATTTTGTAACCTATATGCCTATCTAGGTCCCATCGACCGTATGTCTATAGTTACAAAGATATTTCAGTATGAACTTGAAAATTTTAGGAATTTTTAGGGCACCTAACTTTTCCCTTAGGTCCTATTATTTTTCTATATGTGTTAGGTAAATTAAAACACTGTCGATAGCTAGGTCATTACCTAAGCTACCCGGGAATACTAAATTCATTTATTTCTATTTATATTTAATACCTAATATTAGGGTACAAAGCCTATTACGAAAAAACTTAAATATTGCATTAACAAAAAACAAACGTTCGAAGGTAGGGTGGAAAATATTCATACGAGTCTCAGGTCATACAAAAACACTAGATTACTGTTAAATGATCGAAATACTAATTTGAATACTATTTTGAGACCTGGATCGTACTTACGTTTCACCCTGGCATCGAATTAACACAAAATGACACTTATAGATAGCACTTTTCACTAGTTTTTTAACTGTTTTATTTTGTCTATTTTTCTAACACTTAGCGATTTCTATTATTGTTTTGACTTAGGCACTCGCGTAAGCACTATATTTGATGGGTGACGTGTCGTCGCGAACACTTTTATACCAAGAAATTAGAATAGCTATATTGATAAATAATTTAATTCGATTTTAATATTTAAAATGAAAATGTAAAAAATCTACAGTAGACGTCTGGGTATACCACACAACTTTCATCAAATTCCACATTCCAAGTCTCAATCTCTCACTCACTGTAAGTTAAAAAGTATCACGAACTATTTAGTAAAATAGCCCGAATGGAGGACATGAAATTTCTCCGGGTAATTTTATGTAAGGTACATAATATCTTCTCGTGTAAAATGCTTTTTGTTAGTGAGGTTTCCTGTAGTAATGTTGCGTACAAAATTGTCTTTTTGTTACTGTGTGGTAAGTTTCATGTATGTTAGTTTTGTTCAATATCTCTTTGCCTTAAGCCTGGGAAACGCTCTATGCGGTACAAGTATATCAGATATAACTCTTATACGTATACATAGTTATGATGACACATTTACGCGAAATTACAATTTTATTCTGTAACAAGTTATGATTGTTGGAATGGAATAAGGACAAGAGTAAAATAGCCTAGCCACGCCGACAGTAAAAAAACACAAGAACTCCATGCATTATTGATATAGTTTTCAAATAAAACAGCTTTAACTAAACTCGGTAAGTCGGGAGCCATTTAAGATACCTATATGATCTTATATGGCTCCCGACTTAACGAGTTTACGTTGTTTTGTAATACTAGTATAATAAAAAATAAATCATAATTTATTTATGTGAAATAAATAATTTCAACGCATACCTACACGTTTTTAAGTACAATTCTACAAACAGAAAAAGTTAACCACATAATAACTAAGATAGAAAAATAAATAATATAGCCTATATTTAAGTTAATTGTGATAAGAGATATTTTGAATTATGATAAACTTGCAATTTTATAAACTTTTAAACTTTCACGTTGCGTTATAACTACGTTCTCACTTCTCAGACGATACTTGGAAACAAGTTGCTTGTGACCATCGCCACTGCTACTCTGATCGAATTTGAAACAAAACGGATAAGGTATATATGATAACCTTAACATTCCCATAAAATTGCTACGAGTTATAAAACAATATATGAAAATGACTCACCTTAATCTGCTTCTCCAACAAATGTGCTTTTTCTCTTTTCACTGTACGACGAACTCTGGAACAACAATATTGTAGGCTATATTTAAATATCAATCAGCTTTATTAACAACGCTCCAGCGGTGCATGATATATAGGCGCTATTAGGTATATCTGCTTATTAGCTTATTGACGAATTAATTAATAGTCAAAGACTATTGATTTCTGACATTTACGCGAATATTATACATTGAAATAAATCGGACCCTTTACAGCGTCCATGGTCACGGGTAGACCATGGACGAAGGGTTCGAAACGTCGGGATTAATAATATCAATATAATGCGATAGAATCCGTAAAAATAGTTTTTGTCAAAGACTATTCAGAGAGGTTTTCTCGTCGACGTGTCAAGTCTGCCAATCCTCACTGTGCCTAACTGTGGGATGGTAAACGATATAATGATGAAAGGCTGTACCTCTATGGAACCCGAAACTCTTCTAAGAAATAAAATATATCAGTCCAAAATGCACCATGCGGGCAGAATTCACATTACGATAGGTATGTTTTAAACCTTTTTGTATTGTTTTTTTAATTATAATAAAATGACAAATAAGGTTGTATGATGGTAAGCGAAGCGACAACCGCAGCCTATACCGCCAGTAACACCAGTAATATAATGTTTCCATATTGAGACCTCAGATATTACCTAAGTCTCTTATGCCTGCTAATTTGACTGGTCACATTGTTCTTCAAACCGGAACTAATAAACGAATCTGAGCACATTATTGTTTTCGGCAGAATATTTTAAAATTCATTGGTAGCACTGCAGATGAATTCCGCAGTATAGACAAAGCCTACTTATAGGGACCTCTTAGTCTTCATAATAATGACCCTGTGGAGATATTGGGACCACGTCGGGGTCACCAGTGTGGAGAGGCGAGGTGTATTGCCCCTCTAACTAAAGGGAGGAACCTCCAACCAGGCGGGTGTTATGCCTGGCGGGCCACGGCCCGACGGTTGATATCGGGTGGTTGTATATATACAACTTTCATTGCGAATATTGCTTGCGCGATTCAGGACTTCGTAGTTCTATGTAGCGCGGTAGATGTCGCTACAACCCTCTTCACCCATAAAACAATTGAAAGTCAATTCTCATTAGCTTAAGAATACAAAAGTTAAAGATGCTTGCACTTTGAACTTGTTACATTGTGGACGGCCAACTCTCTTCTATGTTCCCAATGTTTTGCGATACATCACTTAAGTAGAAAATTTTCATAAAATCCTACAACTAACTCATAACTAACTATTGTAACTATTGTAAATAGTCACGGAGACAGTACTTAGTAAAATGTTTTAATTGTTGAAGGCTGAGTTTTCGAGACTTTACCAGATTCTACACAGTATGTTTTGTCAACCATAAATTATTGTCCTTGAAAACCTGATTTATAATTCATAAGTACCACGAAACTCGAGAATTATTAAAATTTGGCAATGAATATGAATATTTGATAAACTCATAAGTATGTGCGTGCGTATAATTTTAATCACCGTTAATTCTTATTTGCATACTTCTAATTATGACAGAAGAGGGGATTTGTATAATATTCAATGTTATTTTGACAGCATGGGAGATTTGCTTTTAACGTACTAGTCGTATGTATGGCTTTACGTACACGATATTATTATTATATTTTGGTTAACCTAGCAAAAACTACTGTTAAGTTTGTGGAATGGTTTGCAAATCCGCCAGTTCGTTATGATTTTTTTTATAAAGCCATAAGGTGGCAAACAAGCATACGGCCCACCTGGTAAGCGGTTACCGAAGCCTATAGACGCTTGTAACACCACGGGTATCACTTGCGCGTTGCCGACCCTGTAAAACGAAAGAGGAATAATTGGGTTGACAGTGTATAAGGGTTAAAGTCCCCCCACTGCCAACACAATGTTTCCTCGCAGAGCACTGGCTACCTTGCTTACCGTAAGGAATACGACACAGCTCAAAGCAGTGTTATTTCACTTCGTTTTTCTGGAAAGCGGAGGTACTTCCCCAATGGAACAGCTCCAATTTGAGTGGAATTACTCCTACTATGCGGTACCTCTCTTGTACAGTACCAACGATACAAGTATCCATCTCATAATTTTCCGAGCCTTTTCCCAACTTGATTTAGGTCGGCTTCAAATCTAACCAGATGCGGCTAAATATCAGCATTTTACAAGAAGGGACTGCCATCAGTCCTACGCAACCCAATTTCTGGGCAAGCTTGAGGATATAGGTTGTCAGGCTTTTGGGCTTGTGACTACCATTAACGATTGTCATAGATAGGTGTTCGTATGACAACCGGGACCGGGTCTAGATGTGTTAAAAATGGTCACCCATCCACAGGCTGACCGCGCCTAGCGTAGCTTAACCAAGCAGCAACCCCCCCTATAGGAGTACCCATCTATAAAAAATAAGTATTTGGAATCACTGTTGGCTGGAGTTGAAGTTTATCAGTCGAACAGAAAATGATTAGAGATGTAGGTAGGTATATCAAGTCCTATAACAGCCCATCAAAACGATATTTAAAAACGCTTCGGTTACATTTCGTCAACTTTCATTGCGCCAATTACACCATTAATGAATTACTAGATATGACCCGTGCAAATACTTCGAACCAATTAAAAATGTATTTTTTTAAATGTATTTTTTAACGGAAATAAACTAAAACCTATTTTAACTTATTTCGTCACTAGAGAGAGAAATATTGATAATTTTGATATTTATTAAGGTATTCTTACCTTCCTATATTCCTTTAAAACATTGGATATGTGTTGTGTGAGTGTGTTTTGTGTATGTGTGTGTCTAGTGCATGTATGGAATTTTCAACAGAAGCTCAGAATTTGGAGTTCTGGCCGGTAAATAAATAGCAATAGACTCGGCCCTATTAGATGACATCTAAATATACCGACGAACACTGGCTGTAAATACGTATACCTCTGCCTAACCATTCGGGAAATACTGGCATTATTTAAAAAAATTGTAGGCGTAACGTTATGTTAAGAATATTTAAATGAAAACAAACTTTGTGCACTTTTTAAAAAATGAAATGTATTCACACGTTCCCATTTATTATTTGAACAAGCCCTCACAACGTAATACATTTTCCGCAACGTTTGGTCGCGCGTCTAGTGAATACGTTCATGTAATACCTTCACTTTTTAGGGTTAAGTAGAGTAGTAGTAGTTGATATAGAAGTGTGATATCTATTTATCTAACTGACAATTAACCTCCCTTTTTCCTAGCCTATCTTAACAAATCTAAATGGGAAATTAATCATTAAACTTTTCTGATTTTTATCACGTTTTTGTACATCAGAAAGCTTTTTTATATGAAGCAAATAGGTACAATAAGAAAATGATAATACGTAAGTACAGTCACAAGCATGAATATATACACTTGGCGAAATTAAAAAACTGATTTTCTCTAAGTTATTGACTGAAGTTTTATGGTGCGTTACGAACATAGTATTTTGAACCTATAATTACATGATATTATTGTTATCTCAAAGATGCAATTGCGGAATGATCTCTTTCAAATGCTAGAAGTGTACACATAATATATATTTCGTATATTAGTTTTAAATTGTCAACGTCTAGAAAAGCTTGCAACTGAACATAAAAGGAAAAGAACGGAACTAAATACAAGGGCCAATCATAATCGATCACGACTGATTTATTTTTGTGATTCCTGAAACAAGATATCTACAGAACCCAATGTTATAAGTTCATATACGCATCGAAAAGGTTTGTTACTTGAAAAATGTGAATAATTCACCACAGTGCATCCACAATGCAGATGCAAACTTTCCCTCATACATTATCTTTCTGCACCGTTACTTTCTTTAAAAATACTTGGGCTGAAACTACGTTTAGAATAGAATAAGTTGCAAAAGTGTTGCTAGTGTTGAGAACATTTTTGACAGCGAAGAACCTTGTCAGTGTTACTGGTTGTGTGAGGGTTAGGAAAATGAATAAATTCAGCCTGTAGCAAGTTGGTACGCAAAGCAAATAAATAAATATTTTTGACATTTCATACAGCATTATCTAGTCCCAAACTAAGCACAGCTTATGCTGTGGGTACCTACTACACATTGGAAATATTTTTTTTTTAATTAATTTTTTAATTAATTAAATATTTATATGTAGTGTGTTCTGTAAATACATACTTTCAATACATAAGACACTCAGTCAAAAACAAACACTTCATGTGCATCACATAATATATTTGTGAGTGTGGGAATCGAACCGCCCTCGTCAGCAGTCCAACACTCGAGCCACTAGACCACAGATGTCATCAAGAAAAAATTCTTGAACTTTAAAGTGACTTGACTTGTATCTTTGCTCACGTGAATATTAGCCTTATCGCAGAATTTTACGCCCAACTTAATATTCAGTACGTTACAAGCAGTAGTAGGTACCTAACTTTTTAATTTTTTAAACTTTCTTGAAGATGTCTTACAGTGGGTTGAATAATACTGGTTGCCATACGGTATAATAGCGTAATTTAACGTTTATTGTTATTCATCATAGATAATTCGATCTAAATTATTAGTATGTACATACTTAGTATGTGTAATTTGCCGAACTTTAGGTATACAGCATCCTATCTGCAGTATAAAGGGATCAAGTTATTTCCTTTAGGCTGCACTTTGGTTTACCATGAATTTCCGTCTGAACGGTAGTGTTGGCCAGACAAAGTTATTGTCGAAGTAAAGTTATTGCGACTGCTTTCTGAAGGAAGTCGTAATATCTGTGAGCTTTATTTGAATGAAATTGCTCTCACAACAAGGTTTTCCGTTCAATTGAAACATTCAATAACTACATATTTTTTTTAAAACAATATTACAATTCATTCAACCTATTTCAATTTTATATATTTTCCAACGATTATTATTACGACCTCATTTCACAAATTTTCTATGAAGTTTAAAGTACACCACCTGCCTATACCAATTCTGTTTTAAAGTGTTTATCAGCCTATGTATAATAATAATTATGTATGTACGGGTATGTTTGTTCCTTTGAGAAACTGTAGAGAACAAACGCGTGGGTTGATTTTGATGATTCTTACGTTAATTAATTTGTCTTAATCTTGCAAATGTCGCTAAAGACATAATAGTAAGAAGTATACTTACAATAAAGTTGTGATAAACTTTTTTTTTCTATCACTTATATCATAACTGTCAATTAATATATTTAAATATAAAAAAATCGGTTTCATTTCAGTATTTTTTTTAACATTTTTAAATTTATTAAAAACAAATATGTAAGTATCATTCTTCTTTTTTCGAATGCTGTTTTATTCCTTTTTCAAAAGCATTATAATATATTCAGTTTCTTACCTTCCTTCAAATCATACTTGTGTATGCTTTTGACTTACTATATACGTAATCTTGCACCACGTAACGTTTGAGAGGGACATTTCCCTCAGGTATCATGAGGGATGATGGAGTGATATGGGTAGCATCTAGTTGTGAATTAGTTACAGGCAACTACGATCTCCAATCTACCATCAGTACTTTAAAACTAAGAAGTCTTAAAATTTACTTCTTTTAAATTGGCACGTGGGTTCGGAGTGATTTGAAGGAGTTCCATTTGAAAGCGTTTCGTTACAAAAACATAAATATTGTTTATTCTTAATTAGTTAATCACTTAGGTATGAATTAGGTTTTTTGACAACATGTCTAAGGAGGTTAGGTTAGGTAAAGAAAGAAAGAAATATAGTTATTGACAGTCGTGGACAATGCACACAATAATAATAAAAAATGATGAAAAGTACTATATTTTATTCTTATATATTTATGTATTATAACTTCACACCTGTATTCACCAATGGGTTAGGCAGAGGCGTACAAATGTACAGCCATACTTCCGCAGTATGTTTAGGTCATCACAGCATTTATCGGACACAAATCTAATGTCCGAGTTGCTATATTATCTGGGTGAGCAGTTTTATGGTTAACTAATTAAAATAAATCATAGATTTAAATGGAATTTTCATTATTCCCGAGATTGTTAATACAATACCCGCAAACTGAATTTATAAAACTTTGAATTAATAAGAAGGTCCCAACTTAACTGAACTTAATTAAGTGAAGTTAGGAAGGATTAAGTATGAATTATGCGTTAGCTTCCACTTTGAATACTTGGTTTTTATTTTAAAGTTTTTAATGGAGTATTTAGGTAAGATACTCCGGTCATGTTACCGGTGGTAGGTAAAAAAATAAAATGTTATAAAGCTGTAAAATTCTAACTTTTGTTCTACATTACTGTTTTTAAAAAGAAATTACGTAGGTATAACAACATAAAAGTTCTTAGTATGAAAAAAAAATCTTTGTTTCCGTATCAGAATCATCATCATTAGTTTATATTTGTCTACTGTTGAACATAGGCCTTTCCTAATTCCAAGGCCTCGCCAACTGAAGGGGTCCAGCGACGGCTAGACCACAGCCTATCGGTCGTGGCGAATTTCCCTATGGCTACGACTATAGGGCATGTGAAGGAAAGTACGGTTTCTGTCCGTACGAGTCCAACATACTCGGCCACCTCCCTACGTGGAAGATAATGGTTGACATCCTGATCAGGAAGGCTCGATCTTGGGCTTTCCTCTTCCAGTCACTGCCAGCTGCCTGCCGCAAGCCTTACTTTAAGAGAGGTAAGGCATAGTGGGAGTAATTCCACTCAAATTGGAGCTGCCCGACTGGGGAAGTACCTCCACCTTGCAGAAAATTGAAGTGAAATAACACTGCTTTGAGCTGTGTTGTGTTCCTAACGGTGAAGAAGGTTGCCAGTGCTCCGCGAGGAAACTTTGACCCTTATACTGCCAACCCAATTACTCATCTTTCGTTTTACAGGGTTGGCAACGCGCAAGTGATACCCCTGGTGTTACAAACGTTTATAGGCTACGGTAACCGCTTACCATCAGGTTGGCCGTATGCTTGTGCGCCACCTTAGTGGTATAAAAAAAAGTCGTCATTATTTCATTCACGTCAGTATTTAGTAGTTTCTCCATGTAGAGCATGGCATCCCTTGTGGAGTCAGGTGATTGTCCCAAACCGTACAATATCATGATTGTGGTGAATTTGACGAATCCTAAAGCTGTGACGAGAAGGCATGGTAAGGCTAGTGCGTTTTTAGAGGTATGAGACCAACATTCTCTCTCGTCTCCCAAGAAGGCAGCTATATTTTACTAGCGACCCGCCCCCGCTTCGCACCGGTGCAATGTACTAATAACATACATCGACACTACTATTATAAAGAGGAAAGATTTGTATTTTTGTGTATATGTTTGTAATGAATAAACTTAAAAACTACTGTCGATTTCAAAAATTCTTTCACCATTGGAAAGCTACATTCACCCTGAGTAACATAGGCTATATTATTACTAGAAAAGATCAGGGAATCTTATGTCCACCCGTGCGGAGCCGGGACGGGCACCTAGTGTATTATAAATATAAATCTTCCTTTTGAATCACTCTATCTATTACCAAAACCGCATCAAAATCCATTGCGTAGTTCTAAAGATCTAAGCATACATAGGGACAGACATCGGGAAGCGACCTTGTTTTATACTATGTAGTGGTACGTATTTACAAATTAGTCATAATAATTTCAAGCTACTTTACTTTTACGGAGGGTTGACATAATTTTTATTATTCGCCATCACAAGGTAAGAACCTCTTTGTTACATTTCAACGACAACCGTACTTCTGGACGTTATAAAAAAGCTTTTAAGTTTTCTTTTAACTGAAGGTCTAGTATGTTTCTTTTGTCCTGTTCAAAGGATTTTTAATTTCCTTAAGGAATTATGTTGTTCAGTGAAGAATTCAGACATTGTAATGGCACAAGGCCAACTTAACAAAAATATTTTAATATTTCAAATTGTTTCTGAAAATATTAATTATTCCATTACCTATATTCATTGATGACACTATTAAATTGTAAAAAAAACGAAAATAGGTACACGAACACTCTAAATTCGAACTTAGAACGTCGTTTAAGTTCGAATTAAGTTCGTAAATACATATTCTATTTTCAAAATAAATTTATAACTGGCCAGGCATCTCATATTTACCTACATCATCATCCTCCTCCGAGTCTGTTATAGTAGGCTTCATGTCTAACTGGTCGCAGCTGAATATCAGTGTTTTACACAAAGCGTCTGCCATCAGACCTCCGCAACCCAATTTTCTGTGTAATACCGATATCCTGATTACTATAATGGTTGCCAGCTTTTTAGGCTTCTGACTACACATCGTGCTCTACGAGGCACGGGGGGTCATCCATAGACTGACCACAGTTAGCGAAGCTTAACCGTGCAGATCAGTTGATCAGCTTAGTTATAACTTAGCCAGCAGCCCCTCAGTTTCTTACTTAAATAAAAAAAAACATTTTTCTTTGTGTGGCTTAGTATTAGCCTGGTACTGGCCAAGTTTTAAATATTTTAATATTTTCACTTCGCAATATTTGCACAGCTCAACCCTGACGATTTACGGTGAAGTGTTTTGATTTTTATTTAATGTGTCACTATAAAATAATGCGATAATTTTAATCATACCTATATTGGATCTTAGTTATGGAGGAAACAATTGATGCACGTTTCCTGAATATTGAACACAGTCATATGACAGCTCAAGCGCTAAAATTTTCCATATCGTTCTAACTAAGAAGAATAATAAAATTTGAACCTTGTATGTGTTAGCATAAAGTTGAAAATGAAATATGATAAGGTGTTGTTAAAGTTATGCCTCGATTTGAGGATTTTCAAATTGATCACAGTAGATTGGTTTGTGTTTAGCCAGTTGATTGCGTGCTGGGGAAATATTACTAATGATGATTGTGATTTGCGCAATCATTTTGATGATTCTGTCGCTGTTAGCTGTCGAATAATTAAAACAAACATTAATACCAAAGACATTTAAACAAAATCTCAATTAATACAGCATCATACATAACGATTTCCAGTAACGGGGACTTGTTTCATATTTCAGATTGCATGAGAATATATAAACATACTATTTTATTAAGGAACTGTTTAGTACCTATATTGCGTCTTCTATGTGGATATGACATAAGAAGGTATATTATATGTAGTATATAGGTATTATTATGTGGCAGACGTTAGATAAAGTTGGCAGTACTATTACATAACATTAGCAGCATTAAAGTATTGTATATGTTACGTACAACGACTGAACAGCTCACAACGCGTTGTGGTCAATCATATTAATTGAGCTTCGAAATGCAAGAAATTATAAAAACTAAATAATAAAAAAATCCTACTTAGGCTAGGTTAAGCTGTTAGGTTTTTTTTTTAATTAATACAAAAACTCGATGCCAGTTTAAATTAAAACAAAACTAAAATTTTTAAAAACATTGTTTAAATTACAAAAAAGTCAGAGATCACTAGCAGCATTACAATCATCATCATCATCATCAACCCATATACTGTCCCACTGCTGGGCACGGGTCTCCTCTCATATTGAGAGGGATTAGGCTTTAGTCCACCACCCTGGCCTAGTGCGGGTTGGCACACTTCACAAACCGTCGAGAAAAATCTCTAAGGTATGCAGGTTTCCTCACGATGTTTTCCTTCACCGTTTAAGCGAGTGATAATTAATTATTAATACACACATGAATTCGAAAAGTCAGAGGTGTGTGCCTTGGGTTCGAACTCGAGACCTTCGACTTGGCAGTCCAATGGTAATACCACTAGGCTATCACTGCTATATACAATTAGCAAATGCAGTAATAATGCAGCATTACAATAAAGATTAATAACATTTAGCAATCTTTCCTAATAATCATCGTTATTTTTAAATATACTAGAACAAAAGCTTTAATTTTAAATGGCTGGCTTTTAAATAGCATCAACAAGATAAGCGAGCCAACTCCAATTGAAGCACAATCCGATGGGGAAGCGTATGGCTCGCTTCTCATGAACAAGGTTTATTTAGGAAACATTGACTTAGGAAAAATAAATACATCAGAACAATCATTCTTTGTCCATGGATTAATTTGTGAAAGTATATTTGATTAGTACAGAGGAAGAGCAAAGAAAAGATGGATTGACTGTGTGAGAAATATGGCTACAAAGGAAGTGATGGTGGCTGATAGAAATATTATATTGCATAAAGGACACTGCTACGATCAAGTAAAGGTAACCAAATACCCATAGGATATCATACGTGTCTAATTGTGTTACATCTTAGACCACGTCGTCACTTTACATACACAGGAACATCCTAGCATGGGGGTCATTAACCTTTTGACCGCCACGGACGTGTATAGACGTCAAATGAAAACTTGCTCACGAGTCGTGAGCAAGTTTGTTACTCACGACGCCAACGACGGCATGGCACGTCAAAAATACCACTTTTTTTTTGTACAAAAGAAATACCTATACAAAAATTTGTTGTTTTTTTTCTACCTATTATTAGATACTAGAATTTGTCGCTTGGCGTAGAGAACACGGATTTTCGTTATTGACGTGGCGGTCAAAAGGTTAATGACATAATAAGTAAATACAACTTAATACAAGTACAAATACAACTTGTACAATTGAATACTGTGTCATATTTTTGTTACTGAAAATATGGCAAAAAATAAGTTGTTATTATTATTAATATCAGGTGAAATTGTGGCTACAATCTCTTATAATAAATATCATAATCTCTTATAGAAAAAAATAACGTATCATGTAATCATCGCCAGATGAGATGGGGTATCTATACAGGGTGTTACAAAACTACCCGTAAAGCCGAGAGGAGGTTAAATGGGACCTTATAACGAGTCCATTCACAATATTTAAGAACCGTAGTAACGCTGTATAATATACCCCAAAAAAAGGAAAACTACAACATTTTTGAATGAAAAATAGAAAAACTATTAAAGTGGACAATTATTAGGTAAAATAGGTACGTAGGCCTTTCTGTTAAATAATCTGGTTCCCTGACATGACAGCTGACAAAATTTTTGGCTTTGATAATTAATTATATTTTTACGGAGTATTTTGTAACACATTGTATAAACTCGTACCAATTAAATCTACAATTGCCTTCCCTTGCCCTTCACAAAGCTGATCATATACATGAGAGGGTCTTCTGGCTAAGTAATAACTACACTGATCAACCGTTCTGCAAGGTTAAGCTGCAAAAGCTGCGGTCAGTCTGTGGATGGGTGACCATAATTAACACATCATCTCCGTGCCTCGGAGAGCATGTAAAGCCTTTGGTCACGGTTGTCATACGAACATCTATGATTTCGTCAGTGGTAGTTGGAAGCCTGACAACCAGTCTATTCTCAAGATATCGGTATTCCCCAGAAAATTGGGTTGCGGAGGTCTGATGGCAGTCGCTTTGTGTAAAGTACTGATATTCAGTCGCATCTGGTTAGACTGGAAGCCAACCCCAACATAGACGGGAATAGGTTCGGCAGATGATGAGATAACATGTGCGAATCCGATCGCTCTACAACTGTCAAAATGTAACTTGTAAAAATCTACTTGAATGTTGAGTATCTAAAGGTAATTCTAGAGTTAAATATTGTCTAATATTATAAAATTCTCGTGTCACAGTTTTCGTTGCCATACTCCTCCGAAACGGCTTGACCGATTTTGATGAAATTTTTTGTGCTTATCGGGGAGGTCTGAGAATAGGCCAACATCTATTTTTCATACCCCTAAATTTTTTTTTATGGCAAAACAACGTTTGCGGGGGCAGCTAGTTAATAATATAATTTTGATCCAGTTTCAACGTCATAAATGTTTGAGTTAATTTTTGTTCTCAATTAAATACAACAATTTGAGATTTGAAAGACAGTGACTAGATCGGAATTATATTTTCAGCTCCCTCTGCCGTCGACTGGGACTGGTCTACTCAAAGCCGCTATAGCTCTTTCTTCAAAAAGTTATTTCAGATATTGGCCTGCATTGTGACACACACAAATTTGATATTAAAATGTTAGAAACTTCAAAAGAGATTCTCTGAGTTTGTTTCGGTGTTTTTCAGAACAATCCGGATTCGGAACAATCAGTTTTACAAAATGTCTTTAAAGGATCTATTTACAGAAAATAAATAGATATAATTTCATTTCATCATACATTTTTAAGTACCAGTATTATCCTTCTGGATAGATTCAACTGAAAACTAATTAAATAACAGTAAAAACAGAAAATCTATTTTATTTTTGAATTTAATAAAATGCCTCATTAGTCCACCAGTTGCAAGCACGACCGCCGAGCAAGAGGTCCTAGGTTTAATGCACGGGACAAGCAATGTGTTATTGGTTTATTTTTATGAAAGATCCAATAGTAGCTCGGAAATTAAATTTGGGTCCGATTAAAGGCAGTAAGCCTGCACTGCATTATATGGGACCTAAACATACCGGCGAACTGTGGGTGTATAATAAGTTCACCGAAGCTTAACCCTTCGGATAACACTGGCGAGATTGTATTTTTTTTAATTATTTTTAATTAGATTTTAAGAGTTGAAATTGCAAGTAAAATCCAATTCACAGTTGCAATGCAATTTTCTTAGCTCAGTGGCAGATAAAAAGCTTTCAGTAGGATATAGAAGCCACGACGCCACATCCGATTTAACGTGGTACGCCAATTTAGCTTTAGAAACTTTGTTCTCTATTTACATTTTGTATGGGTCTTGGTTTTACTTATACCTACGTACTTCGTATATTATACGAACATTGAATTTGATTCGGTAAGGGATTAAAATACGCACTTTGAGATTTCGGCTAAATAGGTATCTACTTACCAAATAAATAAAAATGATTACTTCGCGCGATAAATAAGTGGTAAGTATATCTTTAGAATCAATGACTAATTAATTACCTACTTAATGTGTGTAATGAGATAACGCCTAGTGATATGAACATAATTGGACTGCCAAGTCAAAGGTCTCGAGTTCGAATCCAAAGCACGCACCTCTGACTTTTCGAAATCAATAGCGTGTCAATTTAGTGAGACCCATACCCAGCTGTGGAACAGAATATGGGTTTACGAAGAATCAAAATTGATTGAATTGTATTTTATAAACTCCTTTTAAATTTGCTTAAAAAGCGCGTTCGTGGAGTCAGTTGTGAAGTCGGTTAACGGCGGAATATTTGATAATTTGGTAGAATAAACCGAGAGAAACTCAACAACAGAGATCTATAAATGATCTCAATCACTACCACGACCAAGGTTCCGAAATCCCAAGTCCAAATCCCATAAATAATAAACCTAGGTACGTATTTGTGGTTCTCAAACTTCATGAATTCTCATCGTGTGATGCCACATAAAATTTCACAGACTACTCATAGATATAATACCTAATCGATTTCTCACCTCCATATTAATGGGCGACTATAACCCTGTCAGTGATGATAGATTGAACCCAGAGCAATATAGCATGATTATATACACGTACATATCTATGATTCTGAATAGTATGTACCTACTATCCGCATAATCTACAAGATTGTATTTCAAAGCATGTAGGTAAGCACTTAGGCAAGTCATGCGACTTGAATAATACTTGAGTACAGATAGTACTTATTAGTAAAACGAGAACAAAGGCATATAGTAATAGATATTATGATATTCAGACTCCGAGCTTTTAATGAAAATTTCCTAATCGACAACCTTATCTACCCAACTTGGGAATCGAAGCTAATAGAATCATGCTAACCAGCTGCACTTGAAGATAGCAATGAGGCCGTCAAATATTTTGTTAACAGCAAAAGTTTCAAAAATGATTTCGTGTTGTAATCTAAAGACGGATTTCATTAAAAGTCTAACTAGTTTTCCTAAATCCCTTTGAATTGAAGCCGACGGTTCACGACTTCATATTAATAAGATGACAAAGCAAAATGTTTGTTAATACACCTACTTCCTCGGCGTTAAGGAATTTATCAACCTTAATAATAATTAGGTATTTAATGAGAATCATGCCAACATAATTAGAGGTAATTTATAATTACGAACGAACACGTTCAAAGTGCGTCAAGGTGGTATAATTTGTAATGGACAGACCGTACCACGACGTGTTATCGCAATCATTTTAGGTTGTGAGAGAAGGATGGCGCTCTACGGGTTAAATATATCCATCCCTCTCTTGCAACCTAAAAATCGTTGCATTAACACGTCGTGGTATTGTCTTTGTTCACGCAATCCATCATCGGAGTAATTTAGCAGAGGTAGCATGACCTCACTAATGGAGAAATGAAGTTCATGCGACAAGCTTTGTAATTTATGTTTCCTGGTGTATCCATCGAAAATTTCGAGGCGTAGATTATTGTTCACAGCTCGTAATAACACGAAACGTATTATTATCCTCCTACCTCCAACTGTGGTTGGGTTCCAGTTATAAAGTGGTTCGTATCAGACCTCCGCAAGACTGGTTGTCCAGATTTTTTAGCTTATAATTGTCAGGTATTTGTATAATAACCAGAACCGAGCTGTAGGCTTTTTTTTGGTGTTTGATATAATCAATAAGTCCACTTCTTAATGTTAGTACGGGAAGCTTTTATAGACTTTTTATACGAATAATTGTTTATAACATTTGATAGTCAATACTAATAAATACTTCTAGAACTGCAGTGAACATTACGAAGCACTATTTCAAGTCCCCTATCTCTACCAATTCGCAAACTTGAAAGTTCATTTAGCAATAGTGCACGCAATTTTCAACTTTATACAAAAGTAATAACATTGTTATCGGGAACTAGCACATTGCAGACGGTTGTTACTTTGTTTGTGCCACTGCGATTAGACGGTAAGTAAACAACGTTCGATGAGCGACAATGTGCACTTATTTTGCTTTTATCTTAGATTTTCTCATTAACGTTATATGCTTTGAAGCGATTAAACGACGTCTGTGATATTGTGGTTCAAGGATCGGATATGAGTTCATGGTTTCGATTGCCACAGGAAATTTGGCTGGGTTTTTCTTATGTATCATAGGTACATATTTATAAAAAAGTATACAAGTATTATATCCATTGTCTATTACATGTGTGACAACGGTTATATATATAGTATTTAGATGGCGTGTAAGATGTCCCAAATATTCATATTTCTATATCTTTGAGCAAAGATCGTTGACTATCCCATAGGATAGACTATACAAAACTAAACAGTTTTAAAGACATTGAACTTATTATACCTAGTTAATATTATCAATGCGAAAGAAATTCTGTCTGTTAACGCTTTGAACTCGACACCTTTGACTTAGCAGTTCAATAGTCATATCACTAGGCTATGACTGCTGGTGCAACACCGTATAATTCACGTTTATTTGTTTTCCGTTTCACCCTACACAATTACACAAATACATATTTCATAAGACAATTCTCTTAAGTGAAAGATAAAATATATTTCATTCTCGAAAAAATATACGGCTTCTCAAAATGTCATATTATTATGGCAGCAGCAGATGTAAGGGAATCCTTATTTTCTCTGAATTATTTCCGGAAAGGCCAAGGCTATTGATATTCAAGTAGGGTCCTCAGGTGTTTTGTGCAGTCACCCAACCATCAACCTTTTGTATTGTCGACTAAAGTACATAAAGAGGAGATATTATTAGAAAAGGGAACTCGGGACGAATTTTAGTGAAATCCGATTTTTTTTACAGTAAAATAGTTAGACAATACAGCCTTAACCTAGGGGTCTTAGACGCAACTGCTACGCTAGAGGTCCTGGGTTTAATTTGAGCAGTTATTGGGTTTTTTCTCTGAAATTATTAGTGCTACTAAGAATTTCATAGTTCGGAATTTGGTTTTCTGTTAATGGAAATGGGAACAGACTCGCCCCCTATTACATAGGCTCTAAACTTAACGCCAAACTGTAGGTGTACATTACAATACCTATATATCTGCCTAACCCTTTGGAGACTACAGGCGTGATGGTATGTTATTTAATATTAAAATATTTTCTGAGGTCATGTTTGGCGTGGTTACTGATAAGTATGTTATAACCGTTTAATAGTCACAAAAATTGTCTGGGCCAGGCCTAGTATTGGGATAGTACTGGGATAGTATTGGTAAACTTATAAATATTATTTTACGAAGGTGATTTAATAATAATTAATAATAAACAAAGTGCTATTATATCCGTAAAAAGTAGTTTTATTACAATGGCTAATATATATCGTGGTGGACTATAGCTTAATCCCTCTCATTCTGTGAGAGGAGTCCCGTGCCCAGCAGTGAGACAGGTATATGGGTTGATTATTGATATCAGTCACAGGAGGTCTGCTGAACAGAGGCCTCCCATAGACTACCACTTCTTTCCTTCCGGAAAGCGCAGCATAGGACGAGCTCCAACCGAATATAATCCAATAATTTTATTAATTAATAATGTTAATAACTGCCTCATTAGCCTAATGGTCCTAACCGCGACAGCTAGGTACGCTAGAGGCTCGATTCCCAGGTATTATATATATATAATCTATATGCCCATAGGGCAGGACATAGCCGATTGCAAAACTTTAAGATCATCTACATTATGTACCTATGGTCAAACATAGAATTTGATTTGATATATTCGCGTAATTATCAAATAAATGCTATTAGGTACATATTTAACTTATTTATCAAGGACATTTGTATTTGGACAAATACTTATTGGACTTATTTATATTGCTCTACATAGAAATTAAAAAATATATTTTCAAAATCTATCAACATGATGTGAATGAAAGCGAAAATACCTACTCGAGTAGTTCCTTCGATAGCCCTCCCAAGTTATAAAAGCACAGCGTGTATTTACGTTGAATTAGAGATTAACAATATATTATATTAATACTTTAATTACTTCGATTTTATTTTAGCACACGAAAATAGAAAATTCGACTCTTACCTCTAGCGTAGCATTCACGGTTAGAACCACTAGACTATATTATTACCGGTATTTAATTACCGGAATTGGCCTTCCGACAAAACACATGATAATTAATCCCACGTGGGAACCCCATTTTTACACTCTGTTAATTAAGTTCATTATCCAATAAGACCCAAGATGTCACACTCAACAACTGACCTCGTTTCCTTCCAGCCAATGAGATAATCTCAGCCCATGTTACCCTATAACTTAGACCAATACCATTACAGTAGCTTAACTCTTGCGGCAATATCTGCGGATGTGCCCGATAGTGGCCCCTTAGGATCCCTTGACGTCATCCTCGCAGATATTAGCAGTAAGTTGGGGCTTGTTGCTCTCTTGTATTAACGAGTGAAGGGATTTTGGGGCTCAGGTCTTATGATATATCGGTAATTAATCTACCATTAAATATAATCGGATGTGGCACGTATAAAATACTGTTCTACGCTTATATGTATATAATAAAAAATATTAAAAAACAAACATAAGCGAAGTCCTTAACTACGGAGTCCCGCAGGGGAGTATTTTGGGACCAACACTATTCCAGAATTATGTGAATAAGCTCTGCCGTTTGGATTTGCCAAGTTGTAAATTTTTTGCGACATGCTATTAATTCAATGAGAAAAATAATGCAATGATTGCGCAAAAATATAACTCTAACTATCAGCAAAACACGATACCTACGATACCGAGGCTTTATAAAATAGCCTCCCTCGTTTATTTAAAAGCTCTTCTTCTCTAAGAATATCAAAATTACTAATATCCACGAATAATATCCCACGTATACAGCTACACTACACACAAAAACTTCTCTATACATAGTCATCTGAAATTTTTAAACCTGAAATTTTGTTATGCACTGCAGCGTGGCAACGTCTGTCGTTGTATGAAGGACCATCAATTGCCAAAATTTTTGCCTCTTTATTACTCGAATCGAATAAATAGTTAACGATTATTCGGAATAGGTATTCAAGTGAACTTTGCGACACAATGTTGATAATATGACAGAGGAACGTTGATTGAGGATCATGCAAACTATCCGCGGAAACTCCAATAACTGTAGCTAGACACAGTGCTTCTAATACCATGGAAATTTGGGGCATTTCAGCTTCATGATTCAAGCTCTTTATACTTCAGCTATTATCTTATTATCCCGCAATTGAACACACGTGGATGTTTTTGATTTATCCGGATAAAAAGAAGAAGAAAATGCAATACAAATTTCTCAGCACATAAATGAATACATAGCATGAACACTGCCTCTGCATATTTTTTATTTATTTTAATTATTCATACATAAAACAATATGTTCCCAGTCAACTTTAAGGTGATGCAGACAAAACAAAATAGGTGCACTAGTAGAGACAAAAATGAAAAAAAAAAAAAAAAAAATTTTATAGGATGATTATTATACATATTTGATTATTGCAAAAATTAGGATAATCATAGTGCTACGCTTGAGGTCTTGGGCTCGATTCAAGCAATGTTATTGAGTATTTCTATGAAATTCTCAGTAGCAGCTCGGAGTTAAGATTTCTTTTCTGTTATTGGCAATAGGCTCGCCCGCTAATACATGGGACCTAAACAGTAAACATACCGGCGAACTGTGGATGTAGGTACTTCAGTACACCTCTGCCTAAACCTGCGAGGAGTACAAGTATGATGGTATAGTATTTCAGATAAGTAAAAACGAGAAATTATCGCAGACCCCCAAACATCCGAGTCTAGAAACTTAGTAATTAGCAAGGATTTCCTTATATAAAAGCAATCGCTTAGGCGGTAATTAGTACAACAATGTCTACAGAGATTAGTACAAAATTATATGAAATGCAAGTGTTACAGGCGGAGCAAAGGTAGAATATTATATTTAACTTTGGTTTATTTAATTAATCTGAAGGCTTCATTATGAAATCCTTCATACCTCCAACAACTCATTACCACACAAAATTAATGAAATTTACTCGTTTAAAATAATTTCACCTTCCCCATTATGATTCATTGAATTTAATAATATAACCGTACTACTCCTTAATCCACTTCGTTATTCCAAAAGCAATCACATTACAATTTTAACAGAATATCACTATCACATTACAATTTTAACATAATCACTAGGAGCAACAAGGGCGTTTGGTACCAAAGGCCCGTATTGATGTAATTGCGTCAAAATAAGCATAACCCCATCAAGTTTGTTATGAAAATATTATAACTAATTTCTACTGACTCCAAGTGTTCATTTTCCTACACTGTTTTTCTTACATAAAAACGTTAACTTCCACATTATTATCTCTATACTCATATTTTCTTACCTTTGTTGCACCCAATAGACCAATATTAGGCATTATTCTTCCATCATATCAGTTTCTGACCAAAAAAGGCTGACCAGTCTATTCTCAGGATAACGCTATTGCCCGTAAATTAGGGAGGTTTGATGTTGTTTGTGTAAAATACTGCATCTGGTTTGACTGGAAGCTAACATAGCTGTCTTCCACATAATTATGTGGAAAAAGGCTAGTAGGCTAGTCCTGCTGTCGGAATACCAATTCACAAGTTTGCACAGTGAGTCCATTTTCCCATACACCTTTATCAGCCACATTCACTTCCTTTGTAGCCATAAAGCATTATATTTAAATTGATTTAATAATTTATTGAGTCGTGGCAGATGCCAAAATTTACGCATAACATATATTGTACCTATATTGGAAATTATTTAACATCAAATATTTATAGAAAAAACACACATCCTCGTTCTCTTTATGCAAGAATTTCGAGTTTAATGGAGTAGAGGGAATGTAACGTGTTGTAACAAAACGGGCAGAACGCAAACTTCTCGAAACACGAGTTTGATTAAAAACACTCGAGAGAAACGCCTTAAGGCTTCTCTTGGCGTTTTTCTTCTTAGATTTGTTTTGTGAATTAATTTAAAGCTTTCGCCGCAAAATCCTGAAGGTTGTTATATACTCCATGTATACTTAGGAACTTAGTGCTTCAATTTAAGCGCACCTAGATTTTTTACGGGATTCTTTTTACGACGTAATCTATTATAAAGTTTAATACATTCGTGAGGTGTTACGTAACTGTTCTTTATCTGCTTGTGATTAAGAAGTTGTCCTCCTGTTTGTCAGTAAAAGACAAATTCGTATTTTTTTTGGGTGTATTTAGGTTGTATAATAGATATAAAACTCCTATTGCACCTTCTTTCGTGAAGTCTTCATCTTGTCTCTATTTGCGGGTACATTACTTCATTTTGATAGACACAAACCACTAAAGGGTTGATTTAGAGTTAATAAATTTATGTTAATCATAATTATTATTGTTTTAAGTGAGATAAACTCCCGGTGTAACAGTATTTTATATGAAGACTACTGGGACAGGCTTTGAGGTATCTGGGTACCTTTAACAAATGTCATTGGTATACGTATGACAACCAGGACCGATGGCCTAATTGTGCTCTCTGAGGGCCTCTCTGAGGAATAATGGATACCGACCCATAGACTCAGCGCTGCTGATCCATTGATCCATGTGGTTTTGGCCATTACCCCTGATATGAGTACCTGATGTAAAATCTCTATTCGGCATGATATTACTATAACAGTATAAAAAACAGTGAAAGCCGAATTATGTGACCATTGGACTGCTAAGTCATGACTTTTCGTGAATTCAGCAAACCAGCACTAGGCCAGCATGATGGACTGGGATAACCCAGTCCATCATGCTGGCCTAGTGAGAGGCTATAAAGCCTCTCTCATTTAGGAGAGGAGAACCGTTCCCAGCATTATCAACACATTAACGAAGTGTAATGTAATGATGATGATGATACCACCATTGTGATTCAGTCTATTATCAAAGCACAATCTAAGATCAATTAGTAAAAGTATGTACTTGTTTCTAACTTTTTAGTCTTTATCTATAATATTCCAAAAACTTACCCGTAATTTGCCAAAGTTATTGACAAGTTTGCAGAGATAAAATCCCGTTTCTCTTTCCAAATTACTTAGTAATTATTCATTCATCTTTTAGAAAGTCTCGAAGATTTAACATACTTGATTAAAAAAACAAAATTGATTTGACTACTTTTTTAAAATAGACTACGATTATACTGTAATCTGTCTAAAGTAGTTTAGAACGCTTAACGAATATAGTTTTAAATTGTTAGTAGAAAAAGGTTTTGTAAGTTTTTTTTCATAAAGGCTTTGCTGTAACGAGTATCTTGAAAGTTGAAGTCTTTAACTTTTATAAATATTCCTTATAATTATCCGTCACGAATATTAAGGAGATCACTATATCCTAACACTTTACTATATCCTAACACACTCTGAGAGGAGGGTCTGGCCCAGCAGTGGGACAATATATAATTATATATCGGTTGATGATGAGAATGCCATGTCCATTGTTCAGTGTAATGATTGAAATGAGAAATGGAATATTCACCTGTAAGTAACCATTACAAAAAAGCACCACGACATCGGGAAAAGTCTTCGAGTAGTGCAACATTTCATTAAAATAAACAATGTACTGGCCGTTTAAACTGGTTTAACGCCGAAAAACCGTTTAAAATGAACATATGTAATGAGAGTTTCTCATATAGTGGAAACAAGCCCGTTGCATTGCTCGATATTGGAAATACCGACCAGTAATTTCCAATAAAAAGCTCAACATTTTTTAATTACGATTGCGGACGCATACTTGAATAACCGCATTCGGTAGGCAACGTACAGAGGTAGGGATTTTTTATTTCAATTTTTTGTTTCGTAAAAAAAAAAGGTTTTAAAGAGTAAGAAAAATGAATGTTATAAAAGGAAATTTTTTTTTGTTAGTATCCTGATACTAACAAAAAAAAGTTGGACCTGTCCAACCATTGGATTTCCATCTCACTAAAAAAGCCAAGTATTTCTTTTAAAAGTAAATATATTCTCAGACAACATCAGAAGATTTGATTGGATAAAGCGGTGATAAAATACTAGGAATCAGTGAAAGGTGATGTTTTAACGTTAAACTGTGTATAATAAATTCCTTGTGACTTGAAAATAAAATACTTTTTACAGATTTTATAGTCATCATCAACCCATATACTGTCCCACTGCTGGGCACGGGTCTCGTCTCATATTGAGAGGGATTAGGCTATAGGATTTTATAGTGTTATATTAATGTTATAATCCTGACGTTTCAGACCCTTTAGAGCATCCATGGTCGCGATAAAATCCTAAAAAAGTAGTTTATTTTAATGTCTATTAGATATTCGCCTAAGTGTCAGAAATCAATACTCCGCTTTCATTATTAGTAGGTCATATTTATTTTAATTGATTTGTCAGTACAAAAAAAATGTAATAAGTAATTTAGGTAGGTACTTAATATTTTATATACCGATAATTATAAACTGGCCTGCGTTAATGGATTTAATTAAAGTGGCTTTCTATATAGTCGAAGTTCCGGTTTCTTAATCCTTTTTAAAAAGATTGGAGGCTCAGAAATCCCTCGAGGTGCTTAGAGGACGTGGAGCAAAGAAGGCAGACCTAGCTTGAATTATCTTTTAAAAAATCAAATAAGTTATACTGTTTTTTTTTTTATAAAAATCCTGATTGAAATCGAATTTGTCTTTCGCTCAAAATCATATTTTTAAAAACGTTTAGTATACGTTAATCCGAAATAAAAAAATAACTATTAAAAAGGTTAAGCAATTCGGCATTGAACTAACTATAAAGTAAGTCATGTTGTTTGAAGAACATAGTAATTTATGTCTGCCTATGATATACTGTCTTGGGAGCTTAGTGGTTAATAAGCGTGCGGTGTACTTGACCGGAAGGACACATAATGAATCCTGCCTAAGATCGAATTTTTCTTTCGCTAAATTTTATATCCTTAGAAGGGAGTAGACAAAAGCTGAAACACAACATTCCATGACATGTCGTGCCATACAGACAATTCTATTCCTAAAATGTTGTGTTATTTTTCCTGCAGGCAATTTTCTGCAAAGCTTCGTATACAATAGGCGATGAAGCGTTACATTGTCCGGGTAGCATATGCAAATACAACCAAATTACACGGCACTTGTGCAGCTTTCCTCCGAATATCTGGACATTTGAATGTAAAGTCGTCTTGTGGATTGCTATGAAAGACTTGTCTTAAATGGCTACAAGCCAATTCACCTACAAAAGAAGAACATTTTTGTCTTCAAAATAATGTTTGCCTTCAAGCAGTTGACAGTACCAATCTAAAGTTACTTACAATTTTATGTGGTTCATGAAGCTAGTAGGTACCGAGTTTAATTTCTCTCACTATTAGGTATAGCATAGGTAGGCAGCTCGAAAAAAAAGGAAAATCAATATGCCGATGTAAAAAAAATTCATACATCTTTAGTTGCCTATTACTACTGTCTAACCCTAACACTATTGGGTTTTTCAAATTCTGTGTTATTAAACTGCTCAACCTGAAAATGAAACTATGTTCCACGCACATAGTAGCCACGTTTGTCAACACACAAATTCTAAAACTATATTTTATATACAGTAAAAAGTACATTATGTAAGACCAAAGTTAACATACCTATAAAACAATTTGAAAGTACATTATAATTCAAGAGATCGCAGTTGCCAGTCCCTGTCCAGATAGTCCTGGAGATGACGATGCATAATGTGATGTCCGTCTTCCGTAGTGGTCACGTTTCAGTACGGCCTATCCGACAATCCTCTTGAATGTACGGACACGCGCCATCAAGGGCTGGGGCGGAATCACCGACAAATTGCTCTGCTCCCTTTCGGGATTATTCCGGATATACCGGGGAACATATTGCTCAAGTATTTCTCACCGGGATGCGCTGTGAGTGATGCTCTACCGCGTTTCGGTGCCGCGCTTAATTATTTTGTTGCATAAACTTTTGAGAGTTAAGTTCCTTGTTTAAGCTCAATATATTGCAAGAGTTTGCGTTCGAGATTTGAATAGTGTAAGTCGACTTAAGTTTACAGTTAGCAAATTGAGGTTATGGCTCGGCTTTTGCTAACTATTCTATATTTAAAACATAAGTTCCATGTGACACAAATATAGAACTTCCTTTATGCATTGAACATAATATTATCATGGTAACAAATCAATATTATTAATTTATCCATAATTATTAAGTATTTAGGTAGTTTAATGTTTTCCATGCTAAATTTAGTATTGTTAATAACTATAAATTTAAATGTATATACCATGGTGCCTGGTGAAAATCAATAGGCTTCTAATGTCATTTTCATTAAGAAGACCGAGAATAATAACTAATAAAAATCAATCTAAAATTGCCACCAATAGTAGTGACAGTATTCTAGAATTCAAAATAATACATTTGAATTCTACAATACATAAATATTCTAGAATACTTTTGTAGCCTCCCGACCGGCAACATACCAGAATAAACTAAATATGAAATATTGTACTGTCATAATATATGGGTATGGTACATTACCAAGACATAATGTGTCATTACTATTCAGAAGTCATACAGCGATCGGTTATGATAACCCTCGCATATCTTCGAAAGCACTGGCAGTAGGCCAAAGGTTATGTGAAAAATTATTTAAATGAACCATTCATGTTCAGTCAGAGATTGTGTCTTTTTCATTTTAGTACTGAAACAATATTTCATACTTAGTTTATTTAGGCACTTAAGTAGGTATAGTGAACAACTTATAAGTGATGTGTTTTTGATGAGATGTTGGTAAATTTTTTTTTTGGCGCTGCAATTACTAGTATGTACTTTACGTAGTATTTCCCAGAGATACCTACATTGATATTATGTATACTACTTTTATATTTTATAGTATGTAACCAGCCTTATATTATCTCTCTAAATATCACGAATCTCAAGGCCAGAGATTCGTGATATTACTTACCCTACCGTAAAAACTGCACTTACCTTTTGCCTTTACCATGCCCTGGCATGTAAAGGTAAGTGCAGTTTTTAGTCAGTGGGAGTTGACATGCCACAATATTGCTTTGCTCGACCTGGAATTCGGACATTACGTTTATAAATCGCGCTTCCAATTGGTACACTAGTGCGGCATCAAAATAAATGTAGAACTATGTCATGTAGATGTGTTAGAAAATGATTAATGAGTAAACTTTACCTAATATCCCTGTGTGACCCTTGAAATATCTGTGTTTAACCTCATGAAAATGTGTCAATATTGGAAGTTGTAGGACAACTTAGTTGACGTATAGGGATGGCGAAAAGCGATAAAAGGCGACTAACAAAAGGGATTTATATGGCGATATATGGCGAATGTCAGTGGAACCGCCGGGAGGCAATGCCCTAGAAAGACTTACACCAACCATATTCGTGGGGTTCTTCAAAAAGGTCAGGTGCGTAACAATCGCAACCGGCGTGTATAATAATATATGACATGATGTATGTTGACGAAACGTTACGATGTATCATCAGCATCATCAATCCTTAAACTGTCCCACTGCTAGGCATGGGTTTCCTCTCAGAAAACACCACGCACTGTTGAGAAAATTCTAAGGCATGCAGGTTTTCTCACGATGTTTTCCTTCACCGTTTGAGCGAGTGATAATTAATAAGCATGAATTTGAAAAGTCAGAGGCGCATGCCTTGGATTTAAACTCAAGATCTTCGACGTGGCAGTCCAATGGTTACATCACTAGGCTATCACTTTTTTTGGACTGGTTAAATTATTACAAATTTTAAAAATCAATTAACCACCATTGTCTTCGTGTCTATCGCACGTGTATACCGCAATAGAAGCCGCATCTTCGTTAAGTATTTATGGTACATGAACTACAAAGCCTGCGCCGCATACTGAAGCAGCTGAGCACAAAATGTCCCAAGAGTGACTTGCACTTAGTGGAACAATACGTGTCGCATCGTCAATATGTTATAATACATCAACAGTAGGTACACATGAGAATATTGCAGATAAGGAAGCTTAGGGCTCCAAAATGAGCGACGAGTATTGATCAAATGTGAGATTCGATTGAGATAATTGAAAAAAGCCCGATGAATAGATAAAATAGTTATAATGTACAAAGGATTATGACAGATAAACGTATATATATATATTATATGATATTCAAGAAGGACAATAATTGCATAAATAAATCCTAGCAAAGTCGCTTCTGATACCACCATCAATGTAGGTAATACATAAAAATGATTATTTTGTGATGTTTGTTGGTTCAACCTCAATGCATTCCCACATAATTCATCCGAATATGTAAACTGATGAGTTATGTGTTAATCAAAGAAGGTTTTGGCAAAGAATTTTTAAAAAGAGACAATGCAATTCATGCTTTCATGCATAAGCTGGATGTAAAAAATCGACAACAGCGTGAAATGGCGCACATTAGGGGAGGCCTACGTCCAACAGTGTACTAATATAGGCTGATGATGATGATGATGAATGCATGCTTGGCATGAATAAAGTTAAATCTGGGTGCATACCCGTGCACATGGACATCACGACGACATTTTAATCTTTTAATATTCTTTATATTTTTTAAAATTATATTATTTATTACGTACATCGGTACAGTTTAAATTATATATTTGAGGCACCTATTCCACTAAAACGCTAATATTATCTGATAAATCACATATCTTTAAGTTTAAAATGTTGTATTTTTTTTTTTAACCATACTTGACCATTTTCTCAGAAATTATAATCACAAATTCGGAGAAAATGGTTGGTTAATTTCTCTACTAATCCCCGCTACGCTAGTTTCCTCTACTATTTAGCAGGTTTAGGAACTAAGGAGTTTTGATTACATTCGGACTCCGGAAAACGGAGCTTAAACCATGCTATATAAAATCACGAACCACAAACGCAAATAATGTTATTACATCTAGAATATTTAGAGATAACATTTTAGACTGCACCACTAGAAATAAAAATGAAATGAAATTCAACGTTACACCTAAGTTGTTCACGGACTGATTCGCCGGGCATAGTATTAATATGCAGAGTTGAATTCCAACCTTTACTTACGTAGATAGTGTGCGCTTACAGTTACATTAACATTCTTACTATAGGAATTGCTACTACCTGAGATTATTGTAGAAACTTCCCTTTTGCTCGTCTTTAGCGGTGATTTTATATTTTGTTAGTAATATTCTGATATTACAAACTATTTTCGCCGATTTTATTAATAGAGTATCTACGTGGTGACTACGCGGTGTCCACGTGGTTAATTACACCGCGTTTACGGCTCCAGGCATAACGAAGGGACTCGTCAAACCCCCTGTAACGTATTAACCCCTATAAAATTATATTGCACAATATACTTAAAGGTTATACAGACAAAGGGTTGCTATCTAAAAATCATCTATAACAATTACTTTTACCTCAGATTATTGTAGAAACTTTTTGTTCTGTGGCTTTATCGGTACAGTTCTATTTTTGTTTTCTTTTGACAAATAAACTGGCCGTCTGAATTCTACCATTTCCTTTCTTACTTTTTTCAATGCTGACGCTCAGTGGCTATACATAATGCTGCGGCTGCCTTACCTTCGTCAAAAGGCTAGATTATTGTATACTCATATCAGTGCGTAGTTGAATAAAGGTCGCTTATGCTTTTGAATAATGGTAATGACTATGAGGTGGTATAACTTAGACCTTTTTGAATGAAATAATAATTATATTTTTAATTAATAAATATCATGTCATTAGTAAATCTTATTTTTATAAATATACAAAAAAATATCATGACATTATATTTATTCGGTTATAATTACATTGACGTGAAAGTCAAGGATGGAAATTTTCCTTTCAGTTTTCCTCAAAACCTTTCCCTTCCAAGGAAACCGTTTGCAAAGTATGAGTTTGCAAGCCTTAAATTACATAAACGAAATTAGATCAGCACTCGCGCAACCTTTAATCGAATTGCTACTGCGATTTTATATGTGCCGAGTTCATTTTTGTCACAAATCGAATACCATTCATCGTAATAGGAATTTTATTTGTCGAATTCATTCGGGAGTCATATATTTTACGCAACTGTGACGAAGCCAACAATTTACAAGAAATTATTAGATACGTGCGTATTTTTTCTTATTTTGAAGAACTGTCTTTGACGTGGTATATGATGTGGTGATTCTGACGTTGTCTTCACACAACTGCTCCACATTACTAATCCAATCTCTATAATATTATCTTCCATTATAATCTAAATTTGAAATTGTTAGCTTTGTTGACATAATTATTATATTATTGTTTTTCCTAAATACTAATGATTTTTAAGCATGTCTACAAGTGCATTCTGTTGTCACTGTCAGTGTCATAACGTTGTGTGACATTGGAACAGTGCTGCCAGGTTAAAATTGATATTTATGCAAAGTTTTATTTTATTAATTTTATTGTGTGATACTTTATATCTGTCTCTGTGTGTCCTTGGTTGAGGGAATAAATGTTTTCTTTCTTTCTTTCTTCGTTTAGGTCAGTGACAACATTGCCATTGCATTATTGCTGTGGTTACTGTTTACCATCAGGCGGCCGATATGCTTATTTTCAATCTTAGTATATAAAAATGAAAACATTGGCGAACTGTCGTTAGTCTAGTGGTCCTCAGCAAGACTGCTAGAAATCTTGATTTCGATTCCCAGGTCGAGCAAAGTGTTATTAGGGATTTCTATGAAATTCTCAGTAGTAGCTCGGATTTTGGATTTGTGCCCGGTTAAATGCAATAGGCCCGCCCTCTATTACATGGGACATACCGGCGAACTGTTGGTGTATATTGGCTGCGTACCCTTCGAGGTATACAGGCGTGATGGGTATTAAAAATGGCTAAACTGCAGAATGGATATTTTTGGTTTTTGTCGACGTTATTGTCTATTCAAAAATTGATTAAGATGGTATGAGTACATCAGCTATGCTTAGTATCGACAGCTCTATTAGATAATTAAGGTTTATGATCTATACCCTTCATAAAGCTATGATCTCGTAATCCCGTCCCATCCACACGGGTCGAGTATGATAAGGGATGATCGTTCTTGTTATCAGTAACCTCTCATTTGTCAAAACCGATGACGTTAAAGACGTTGATACTTAACAACTTATGCTGTCAGATATTGGCTCAACAGTAATAATCATCATCAACCCATAAACTATCCTACTACAGGGCAGGTCTCTTCTCACATAATGAAAGGGATTAGGCTGTAGTCCACCATGCTGGCCTGGCAGCTTGGCACATTTCACACGCCGTCGAGAAATCTCAAAGGCAGGTTTCCTCATGAAGTTTTCCGTCACTGTTTAAGCGAGTAATAATTAATTATTAATACGCACATGATTTGGAAAAGTCAGAGGTGCATGCTTTGGATTCAAACTCAAAAGCTTCAACTTGGGAATCCAATAGTCATACCACTAGGCTACAATTAACTGCTTCAACAATAATAATAAAATTAATGAGAAATAAAAAATACTTTAAGAATATATTTTTATGAATATTTATCGACTGTTGAACCCTTCCTCATTAGTCATATTAGACATAGTATCAAAATTCGTTACGGAGTTTAAAAGTCTGAGCGTACAGAGGGATAGACAGCGGGAAGCGACTTTGCTTTATACTATGTATAGATTTTCTCTTTCTCATCTTTTAAATACGTTTTCCATTGGGATTGTTACTGAAAAGGAAACATTTCTATCACACCACCGTGTATAAACAGTAACACCCTAAGGACCGTCCGATAAATTTAAGGTAAATGCCAATGCAATTTTGACCACCCTGTTACTTAAATTCCTAACATTGTCGCAGTGACGGCATTTTAAGAAATTCTTGCGTGCTCTAGAGGTATATTTAAGGTGACCCTATCAAAGGTGCCTTTGATAGAGTCTTGATAGGTATATGTAATCGATGCCTTGTTTCAAAATGCTACTCGCTATCCTTATAAAGCCGGGTATAAAGCAAGTGAGTAAAGTTCGCAAAGTTGTTGTTGCAGCCATAATGCACTTTACAATTTAGATTTAAGGTTGATAATCGATTGCATGTGATGCTGTTTTTATGAAGCTAATACCGCTGGTCCTAACTCAACTTGAAACAAACTCTAATCTAATATCCTAACACTTAGGTAGCAGATTTGAGAGAATATAGCATGAGAGGTGAATTTTATTATGCATTAGTATGCAGACCGTTCTAACTTATTTTCCTTGTGACAGAACAATGTAGACAAGTTTATATTTCTAGAGCGCTTTTTTATCCCCACTATAAATACTGTTGGAAGCTTCAATATAGAAATGTATTACAGAAAGGTAAAAGAAACATTATGATAAATATTTACATTGTTCATTCAGCTTTAACCTTAAACCATTTCGAAACTTGCCACCAACAGTTACAGACTGTCAAAATATAGTAATAATGACAATCTAATGATTAAATTGTCTAAAAACGACTTTGACGTTTGTAAGTAGTACGAATTAGAATATTTCTTTCGCTAAAATGTATTTGAAAATATTAATTTACCACAAATGGCTCAAGGTTGGAATGGCGCAACGATCAATCGATCTGCAAAGTTAAGTTGTGTTTGCCGCGGTCAGTCATTCTTATCACAACTAAACTGTGGAATGAACTGTCGCCAGCAGTATTTCCGGACCAATATGACCTTCAAATTTTCAAAAAAAGAGCGTACTTCCTTTTAAAGGCCGGCAATGCGCTTGTGGCTCCTCTGGTGTTGCGGGTGTCATGAGACCTCTCTGTGCCGTGAGAGTACGGAATAAGCCGTTTGTCTCGGTTGTCATCTGAACCTATAACAATCGTTCGTATCCAGAAATTATGTTGCGGAGGTCTGATAGCAGTCGCTTCGTGTAAAATACTAATATTCAGCCGCATCTGGTTAGACTGAAAAGTCGACAACAATATAGTTGGGAAAAGGCTAAGACAATGATTATCAAACGTTTAAAAATACGATAAAAAATAAGTAAAACCACGAATTTAGCAAACAATAAATTTTACTGTGGCAGCTAGATTTTTAGAAATTTTGTTTATTTTTAGAAATCTAAAGCCTAGATGTGCCGCTAGAGTACTATTCACTTCATCCATCCAAATCCTTGTGACGTAACGTTTGGATTGAAATTGTCACTATAAGTAAGATATGTTGACTTCACTTTAAGTGAAAAGAAAGTCCCGGATCGGATTTAAATACCCCTTAAAGTGTCTATGTAATAAAGTTAGCGATAAATAAGGCATTATTTTCTGTGGACACTTTTTGCGTGATAAGATAAGATAAGATGATAAGATGGTTTTTAACCATGTTCTTCGTACACATGCAAACTTGCGTTTCCGATAGCTCATTTTATGATAATCCTACGTCAAACAGTGTTAATATAATTTTTTAAAATAAATGTTCTTATTAAGTAAAGAAAACTAATTTTAAGGATTTTATTACGTTAAAATTATATTTAACAAAATGTATAAGTAGTTCTATTTGAATGTCCATTATTCAATATTGGTGTAAATGTCAGAAAATTACCAAAAACGCATTTTTTTTAAATTGTGTCAACAATTTATTCTTCTCGTTGCATTTGAGGTTTTTTGTTAATATACACCCAATAAATAAAATGTTCTAAATTGTATACAAAATACAATTTGATTATCTACCATTGAAGCTGTTTTTTAGACGGTTTTTAAACAAAATTGAGATGGTTCTCGATTAATCATTCGCCATCTTAACTGTGCAAAGCTGAGATCTTTTAGGTACTTGGGGATGATTGGCTCAGCCTTCTTTCGTTTAAAAAAGTATACTCTGCGTCGTTCAATTCGAGATATTGAGTGTTTATAGTTTGTGTTTTTAAAATATATCTATTATGAATAGTGAATTTCATCATATCATAAAAGCTTTTGATAAAACTACTTTTTAAGGATTTTATCGCGTATATTGCTATTAAAAATCCGTAAAAAGTAGTTTTATTTAAATGTATAATATTCGCATAAATGTCAGAAATCAATAAGGTTTTGTAAAATTCTTATAAGTGGTCACAAGAGCGACTTCTGAACTTGAAGTCCTGAATTGGATGCCCAAGTGGGGCAGTCTCCTCTAGTAGTTTTTCTAGTGCTTGTGGCAATCGGCTTGCTCTTTATCATGGTATCTAAGAGTTTTTTTTTTGTAATCTCATTTATTTTTAGGGATTTTTGTACACAAATGTGACGATGTCAATCCCATCGTGCTTATCTAAGAGTGTTGTAACAACAACTCTGCTAAAAACTTTGAGAAATATAGGCGTTTCAGTTACTTGTGTGTTACTATCTTTCTGTATTTTTTGGCATTTTCCATGCTAAGATCTTAAAGTTATTAAGTGTGTTACTGTTTTTACTTAACATTATTCCAAGTTCTATAATACAGTCAATGACCTGCATATCCTAAATATGATATTTTCCAGATATAATTCACTGCAAAGTACAGAAATGAACATAAAATTATATTCAACCTTTATCCTTGTCAAATATCCGTGACCTTATGCCGATGACACCATCAGCGCCTTATCGTTCCTCTTTAGAACCGAGATCGCTGGATTCTAAGCCGGCATAAAACTGTTTAGTTTGAGCTGACATTTTAACATGAAATAGAAACGAGGATAGGTTGAAATAAAATGTATAATGCTTCTAGATTTTGTTACGCTAAATTCTTTGAAAAATCGAAAATTCTCGGGAAAATCTTCATAATATTTTTTTTCAAAGATACAATACAAAAAAAAAGTTTTAAACCTCTGGAGGATTATAGTTTCTTTACTAAATTAATTGATATCTTAGTTAAATTTGAAACCTGATGTCTTGTTTTTTAATCATTTATTTAGAAAAAATGGCCCATAAATCAATAAAGATTCGCCATTCTTGGTCTATGGGGAGAGATTCAGTTCATATTGTAGATATATGAATTGTCTTCCGGCTAACACGAGCGTCAGAAAACAACTGTACCAATTTGAATTATTTGGGATAGTCATTTTAAAATGACTACTAATAATAATTAATTATCACTCGCTTAAACGGTTATAGAAAGCATTGTGAGGAAACCTGGATGCCATAGATATTTTTCTCGAAGGTGTGTGACAACGCCTAGTAGTGGGAAAGTATATGTAGAGTAAGTTTATGTAGTACAGTATTCAGAAAACGTATTACTAATGAATTGGTTAATTTCTCCATTTTACTTAAATACATTTCTTATCTATGAAGGTTACGTGCACATTTTCAGGATCAAACGTTACGCCTCGTTGATCCCAACACAATTGCCGGCGATGATTGATGACACCAAGAGCAGATAAAGTAATATCTTCCGTCGTATCTGAAATATTCTTCCGTATATGAAATGTACAAGGTCGATTATATAACAGCTGAAGAGGAAATCTTTGTGTATGATTAATTATGTGCACTGATTGAACACAAAATTGTGTTTTTGCAAATTTACAGAGGGCTTATACATGATTATTTTATTTACATAGGTACAGTCAGCAACGAAAGTAGCTGAACACGATGCAATTTTTAAAACGCTTTAAACTTTTTTATAAACGAAGAGTTACTGATCTGAGAAGGTAGTACGAGTTCTTTGTCTATAAGATAATTACAAGCTTTAACTTTATTAGAATTTAATGAAAAGTTTTGGTGCAGTGCTGTTTTCAAAATTTGATTTTGTTTAGCGACTTTCGTGACCGTACAAGTTACTAACTCGAAAGAAGTCACATCCTTTCATTAAATCATACCTAAATTCTACAAAAAAAGCACTTTCAGTTTTTCCATACTTAACTTACTAAACATTTTAAAATAATTGCTAAGTCAGTCCCGCCCTTCTCAGTTTTTTTGTTTGCATTGACTGATTTTTGCAGACAAAATTAGTTTTAACAGGTTATGAGTATTGCAGAAAGCAGTATAGCAAGTCAAAGCACGCGACTCTGACTTTTCGAAATCATGTGCGTATTAATAATTAAATATCACTTGCTTAAACGGTGAAGAAAAACATCGTTAGGAAACCTGCATGCCTTAGAGGTTTTCTCGACGGCGTGTGAAGTCTAGTCCTACTACCAACCCGTACTAGTCCAGCGTGGTGGACTATAGCCTAATCCCTTTCATTCTATGAGAGAAGACCCGTGCCCAGCAGTGGGACAGTATATTGTGGGTTGATGATGATGAGTTTTGCCTGTGACCTATTATAAACTGATTGACTGACTGATATCAATACACAGCCAAAGTTTATAGCACGTGGCACTCTACGCCCTGGCTACGTAAGTATACGTAAACCTAAATTCCATTATCCGAGTCAAACTATGATAATTACTTTGAATTTATTCGCTTTCTCACCTAATACGTTTTTTTTACACTTGTAAATCACAATCCGATGCGTAAATATTATTACTAAATCTGCGTTGTTCCTGAACCTTGAAAGGGTTTGTATGAATAGAATCAACGCCTACACAGAGTTTAATTATATTATGGGTTACGAGATGCTCATGTTTGTATTAAGACGTACCTACTCGTATACCCAAATCAAGTCAATTAAAATTTCAACCAGAGTTCATGCTATCATTTTGAGATAAACATTTATATTTTATTTTTTTTGGGACATTTTACACAACACCATCTAGTCCCAAACTAAGCAGAGGTTGTACTATGGGTACTAGACAATGGATATAATACTTAAATACTTTTTTTTTTGTAAATACATACTTATAATACATAAGAAACACCCAGACAAACACAAATACTCATGTTTTACCCCCACAAATATTTGTATCCTGTGGGAATCGAACCCACAACCCTATGATCGAACCGCTAGACCACAGAGGCCAACTATGCCTTATTTGAAATACTTTCTTGACAAACAGGCACTATGTATTCACATTCATGAAAATGGTTATATATTTTGAGAGCAGAAGAAAATTAGAAAACAATTTGTAAGAAGAACATAAGAGAAAAAGTCCATTCTTCTCTTTTGAAATCTTATAATAGCTGTTTCAGAAAAACAGAACACTAATTTGCAATACAAATGAAACTTCGTATTCAGTGTGTATCAGTAATAAATCCAATTTGAAAGTCCAATAAAAGTCTATTAAGTTATAAAGGTCAGTTAACGAAAATTTACATTTTAAAGTCAGGACACGGTTCGATAATACTTGGTTATTTCACCTACGAGTATATCCTCGGAGTGCAATCCAACTGTGATCATTTATGTATGAAATGAAAACATATTATCGAGAATTCAATGGAAAATATTGTGTATGTAAAGTAACATTTAAGGCCTGTCAAATTCAACGAATATAGTGCCAAAGACAACATTTCATTTGTAACGTAACCGCCTTGTTCATTCGCCAGTGGTCTTGAATTCTATTCCCATATCGAGCAAATGTAGTTGGGGGTAGTGTGCGTGGGTTTTTCTATGAAATTCTCAGTAGCAGCTCGGAGTTCGGATTTGTGCCCGGTAATGGTTACAGGCTCGCCCCCTTTTACATGGTACTTAAACATATCGGCGAACTGTGGATGTATGTACATACATAAACTTCATCACATAAATATTTGTGTTTTGGGAGAATCGAAACAACGACCTCGTGATCAGCAGTGCGCTACTCGAACCACTAGACCACAGACGTCGTTTAATGGTATACTTTTATGGTTCACTTTTGTATCTAGGCGAAGAAACTAAATTAAGAAAAGTAAAAAATATTGCAATAAAGTTAAATAAATTGCCTGCCAAATGAAATAGTTGGAGAAACACCACTATTCTCTAACTCATTGCTGTTCAACTTCTCCGTCAAGATTGGTTTGCTATTTGCATTTCTTTAGATTTGACATAGATTGCCTGCACTGCAAAATTGAGTATTGTCTTTACCGCACATCAAGAAACGCCTTTCGTAAAAGTAAAAAATACGGGCTTGGATGTTGGGACATTTTACCATCTAGTCCCAAACAAAGTAGATATAGTAGATATACAATGGATACAATAAAATTATATTAATATAAATTAAATTTATATTAATATAAATAAATATAAATATATTATATATATTTATATTTATTTATATTGTTTTTTATTCTGGATTAATTTGTTAGTAGGTACACATCAAACTGCATTGTTCTCATTAACTATTCTTATCAAACTTGTAAATCAAGATTAACATTGTAATCATGTTGTTTTTAAAAAAGAGTGTCTATGGAGTTTCTTGCCGGTTCTTCTCCATAAGGCCCACTTTTTGGAACCGTTCAACTAGTTTTGACTTTTCAAAAGTGCTACTTTATTGGTCTAATTGAAATAAAATATTTGACTTTGACTTTGAATACTATATTTAAATATACATTTTTTGTAAATCATATTAGGAAACACCCAGACAAACACCAACATTTATTTTCTTTCTTTTATGTGGGAATCGATCCCACTAGGCCACAGACGTCGTCAAAATCGAGCTAATGATTCGCCTGGCTACCTACTACACACATTCCTGATAAGCATGATTACGTTAAGGTAAGGCCTTGCACCAGTTAATTGCAATCAATTTTATCAACACACACGTGACGTAAATCTCAAAATTCATTACTTCAAGCTGAACAAGAAGCCAAACCAGGTTAGCATCCAGTTCCAAACTTGAGGACTTGTTTTTATTGCTCCAAGTTGGAATAGTTTTAGGAGTATCCGGGGTCCTCTAATCATGGGCATCATCGCACGCTACGGATCTGGAGCAAGTTTGAAGCACAACTTTGAAGTTTAAAGTTCGTTTACGATGTTTTTAATACCGATCCCGTCTTTAAATTTCTCTCAATCTTGATGAAATTGTGTTTTTCTGGTATAAGGAAGGAATAACAACATTTTCATTTTCATTTTTTTGCCAGTAGGTGAATATGGTCCGACATATAATTATTCTCGTTACATTTTTGTTATTGCCCCACGAAAAATAAATAAATAGAGCCGATGAATAAAAACTAAATCGGTTTAAAAATAACAAAGTTATAAGCATTTCAATTTTCTATCTTAAAAATGTATTTAGTCTAGTCTTTTCAGTATACCTTTTCAGTATATATAGATTATAATCCTTATCCTATTCCTTACATATTATAAACTAAAGTCCCCCGCTGTGTCTGTCTGTCTATATGTTCGCGATAATCTCAAAAACTACAGAACGGATATTTATGCGGTTTTTATATATCGACAGAGTGGTTCCTGAGAAAGGTTTAGGTGTATAATTTTTTAAGGTTTTGTGTAAATTAGTTGAAATTTGACTATAATTGTTGAAAGTTTCGGAAACAATCTGCCTGCATCCAGCGATTCCCGTCTATCGTCATCGTGTCGTTGTAAAGAATAAACTCAAAAACTACTATTAGTATAATGTTCTTTTCTATTAGTATAATGAGCACCCATGCGAAGCCGGGAGGGGCCGCTTAATTATATTTTTCACTAAGCCTATTATTTTGAATAAATTAAAGACCAGTCTATTCCCTTATTAAATTTTTCAGTTAACAACTTATCTTGTTACCACGTTATGATCCTAGAAATTATGTGTATGGAGATACAATGCGATAGAAGAAGAAAGTTTACTTAAAGTATTAATAGGTACAACAATACAGGCCTTCATTAGTAATATTAGCATTCCATTCATTTCACACATAATATTATAATTGTGAAAGTACCTACCTATAGTGTAGTGGTAGTAGTGTTCTATTTTCACATCTTAACCGTTAAACAGATGTCGATAAAATTGGATAACTATTAAAGATTTCATTTTAAGGAAGGGGTCTATCTCAAGAAAGCTATCAACTAGTTGAGTAATAACCCTTACTTACGATTGGAAAGTATCTGGGATATAGATGGTGCTATCTTTGTAGTTACAGTGATGCTACCTACTAACCTAAAGCTAAAGTTCGGGTTAATATCATCTGTCATGTTCTGCATATAAATTGAGATTGGAATGTTGTTAGTAGTTCGACGAGTCAATCTCACGATCCATATCAATATGTAAGTACATACAACTACAATGTTCTACTGTGATGTTTAACTACCTTATTGGTGTAACGATCGATTGGGTGGTTGCTGAGCGAGAAGCCATGGGTTTAATTCCCATGCACGGCAAGGCCTCGCTAAATTATGGGGTCCAGCGAGTGTTAGACCACAGCCTGTCATGGTCGTGGTGAATTTCACGGATTCCATGGCCATGATTGAAGGCAAGATATGGATAGTGCGGTTTTAGTCGGTACAAGTTCGACATAGGTACTTCACATTCTCGACGGAGTGCGAAGTCTGCCAACCCGCGTTAGGCCAACGTAGTGGACTATAACATCATCCTTTTCATTCTGACAGGAGACCCGTGCCCAGCAGTGAGCGTAAGTATATTAATTATTGAAGATGATAATAATTTTGTTGGGGGCTCGTGGTCAAGTTATCGCTGATCAACCATTTTGCAAGGTTAAGCTCCGCTAGCCTCAGTCAACCTGGTGGATGAATTCTTAACACATCGAGATCCCTCTGTGCCTCGGAAAGCATGTAAAGCTATCGGCCCTGGTTGTCATACGAACACCGTTAACAATCGTAAGTGGTAGTCCAAAGTCCAAAAATCCTGACAAGCAGTCAGTCCTTGGGATATCGATATTGCCCAGGGGTGTGCCATTGGGTTCTGGAGTTCTAATGGCAGTTGCTTCGTATAAAATACTGATATTCAGCTGCATCTGGTTAACCAGATGGTCTAAACCAGTAGCCGACACCAACAAAGTTTGGCTCGAAGAGGCTCGAAAGATATTAATTTATAATAACAAGAATTTCCTTTGGTAGATTGTCTCTGTCCCGAAAGGATAGTCGTATGTTTTTACTGCATGTGCTATCAAGTGAACATCACTAGTGGGTTCACTGATAATCATTTGAGTCAACGCTGCTAACTAAAGTGGTTCGCAAAGCACTTAATTAGGGCGCAGCGCTTAACGTTGGGTAGGAAGCACGTGTTTGCGGAACCCCACTCGCTTTGCAAATACCTTCCCCTACGCCTACTTTGTATGCCTTACGGAAAACCCCAAGCAAAATATTCGACATCATAAAACAAAGAGTTTCCTTTTTTATTTTACATAAATTCTAACGTTTTAAAGCTCGTGAAAGTTATAATAACAACCTCCATAAAGGGTTTTTTGAATTGTAAAGCGTTGAGGATTTTTCAGTGCCGTTACGGTTATTGAATATTTAATTATGTGTTTAAAAAAAATTACCTACTAGAGTATGATATAGAGTATAGATGATATAGAGTAGAGTATGATTCAGTGAATCGTGTTAGGTAAGGCCTCCGGCGCCAAAGAACAATAGATTTTGCAGTGTGTAATAAATTGTTAATTGAACTTAGTAACGCTAATATTTGAACAAATTATGATACTTCGGCAGTTGACTAACAAAGCCTATAAAAACTCTTAAAAACATAGATTAAAATACTTATCGCGCTAAAAAATCGCTTCAACTACTATTTTAATTAAAAAAAACATAAATGTTATGTATAAGTATATAATTTAGCAAAGCATTTAATATTTTCGAATAAAAACGTAATCGTTGATTAAAATATCATCGATAACCGATACGATATAAATAATGTAGTTCAGCATTTATTATTAAAAGTTAATGACTATTAATTTCAATATTAGTTGACGTCGTTCCACAGTCCCCAATTATGTAGGTTGACAAAGAAGGAGGCCACTCTATATGTTAAATAACGCCATTTCTCTCTCACTACCAATAAATGATGACACAAACAAACGTTTCATAAAAAATCAAGTTGTACAATAAGTCAAGCATTCAAGAAGATCTAAAATAAAAAGAAAAAATAGAGAACTTCGTTTAAATGTTCGTTACAGCAAATTTGCTCCGCATACCTCATCTCTGGAAGCTTAACTTTTCTTGCCAAGACAGTTTTCTTGTGGCCAAGTTTAGCTTTTTTCGCCTCATTAAATACCTACAATTCTTTGCAAGACAATTTTTTTACTAAGTCCAAGTCTCAAAGCGGGCTATTCGTAAATAAGTAAGTTTTTCCTCGGTAAACACTATCTCCATGTAAGAAATTGCTGTGTTTAATTTGACGACCCCTAAAATATTTCAGTGAAGTTTTGTGTGCCATTTCGGCCAATTCCAGGTAGAGTTCCTTTGGAAGTCAGTGCATCATATACGTATGGATATAAAAACATCTTAAATAGAGCTAGGAAATATTTTCAAAACATTCTTACGACCTCGATGCCATCACAGCCGGTCGCGATTCCTAGTGAACGCCTTGACCAATAACTACCAGCATTCGTCCAATCTATTATTTTTTGACGATGACGTCAGAAACCGTACTTACCGATCTTATGCCTCCTAAAAAGAAGCCAACTGGAGAACTCAATATCCATCCATATCATTTTGTTGATTTATTTTTTGATCATTAAAATTATCAATTGTTGAATATTGAACGCCTCTAAAGATTATTTCTTCAATAAAGATTAAAAAAAATGTTTTTATGAATAATTTTGAGAGCAAACAGCTTTAATGAAAGTACATTATTATTTTTAGAATTAACTATTTATATTCCACGGATTACGCAAAACTTTTTAGACATTCATTAAAAACGGGCAATATTTGGCGTGGCCAAGCGCTGCATATTTCAATATAGGTCTCAGACTATTTGACCTTTACTTTGCCCTTAGATGACCGGTGAAACATTGATAAAATTGAACCACACGTCCCTAATAAGATTTTTGCTCTATTGGATATATATTTAATTAATTAAGGGCTCTTCAGCTTGTACTCAATAAGTTTAGGTGCAAAGATTTTATTGAGAACATTTTTAGATTTATCATGTTCACCCATCCAAGTAAGCATCTATAATCTCTTAAATATTTTACGGACGATCGGATAAAACAGTTAAGCAACAGTTATCGACCCCCTTGGTTTTCAAAGGGTTAAGGGACATTTAGATAACAAGTAATTTTATTTTATTTTTAGATATTGCTAGTGTAAACAAATCCTTAAACCCCCAAAGTCTTTTACGCATTTTGAAACTTGAAATGTTTGCCTTATTCGTGCAATAGGAAACCATTCCTATTGCACGCTCACCAGATCGAGCAAAATAACATTAATAATGAATACTATTTCAATAACATTTTATTAATTGTATAACACTGGATATTAAAATTCCACGTTGAACATAATAATTGCAATACAATTATTTAATGACATAATTTGTTTATTATTCTTATGCAGATATTATTATTATTAAATTGCTGGTTAGTTATAGTAACCGTAACAGTAGAATGAATGAATGTAAATATCTTTTAAGAAAATAAAATTTACTTCAAGCATTTTGTGTCGTATCTTAAGAGCCGACGGTCAGACGCCAAGCAAATATATAGGTAAAGTGAGATTTAGTTAAATCACGAAGAAACCAATTTCGATTATCGTCTGCCTAGATAACATGATCTTAGGTGTTTTTAAACCTCTAAAGTCTATTAATTACGAGCGGCGATTTTGGCGATAATGGCGGTTTTTCGACCGGGAGAGTTGCCCTTGGTGAGATCTAGAAAGATATGCCTCGACCTAATCTGACGTGATATTTTTCAAAATGCTTATTTTTGGTGTAATGTCAACTTATATTTAATTGCGCTTATATTTAAGAGTATTTAACCCAATTTTCTCATTATTTTATTTATATTCTTGATATTCTCCCCACTTACTTCCATGTGAGATTGGGTTAGATTCAACCCCGGAGAAAGACCCCCAAACGCCGCACGTTATTACTAGACGCCGCCTAACTAAAATCTAATTGTAATTGGTCTTCAGCCATTTGTGCGACTATATAACAATTTGGGGAAACATAATAATGTGTCCTAACTTAATTAAAATTTATATTCAAGTTTCAAGTAATTTATACGTCGAAATTTCTAGAGAATAATACTACGTCTTCGTTTGTCTGAACGAAAATTATAATTGACTTAAGCTGATGTATTTGACTTAATCCAGATCTAGGCTATTTAGGGGATTTAGGTACTTAATATATTCTGAACTTATAATATTAATTAGTATTCATATATCGGTATAAGCTATGATAGCTTAACAATATGACTAAGTCATAGGTCTCAAGTTCATATCCAATGACCTACGTGATCATGTACGTATCACTCGCTTAAACGGTGAAGTAAAACATCGTGATGAAAAGTCCACGTTCGAGAGATTTTCTCGACGGCGGCGTGTGAAGTCTGCCAGCCCGTAGTAAGCTAGCTTGGTAGATTGTAGGTAGCGTATTTTTTTATTTATATACTAAGAAGGAGAAAAAAATAGTAACAAAATAAAAAATGGTAGGTAGAAGATAATATTTATGTAGGACGAACCTGCCTCTTTGTCTTCCTTTTTAAGTACGTAAAATAGATAAGAGATAAATAATTAGACGACGACGTCTGTGGTCTAGTGGTTCGCGTGTCGGACTGCCGTGGGTTCGATTCCCACAGAACACAAATTTAAATGTGATGAACATTTAAGTGTTTGTGTTTGTCTGGATGTTTCATGTATTATAAGAACGTCTACAAAAAAAGTATATTAGTATTATTATTTTGTTTAAATAAATATGTTAAATTAAAAAAATACGAATTTCAATTTTTCAGTACAAATCGGCAATTTCATACGTTAACCCTTAATATTATATCCATTGTCTAGTACCCATAGTACAAGGTGATCGCGATGGTGCTAATAAAACTCATAATCATTTAACACGTAATACTATTATGGCAGCCATTACACCAAAATATGAGATAAGGTACGTAATAAGACCCTAAATGACCCGAAACTAATGACGTCGTCATTAACACTTCTCATAAGCATTGGGAAATTAATTTATTGCGTGTATGTGCCAGGCTTAAATGTTTGACGAAAATATACACCGTGACATTACAGGCTCCTTCTAAGGTAGAATATAATAGGTATGTATAATTTTTTTTTTTGGTTATCACAACCAAAGAGGTTTAGAAAGGGAATATAATCAACCGCGCATAAAAATACTGATTGTGCAGCAAAATTACTAATTGAGCAGCAAAATCACTGATTGAGCAGCAAAATACAGATATCGGTTAGGTTAGAACTGTGACCACACATCACCAGAACCAAATCTGAATATTTTGAGACCAAGATTATAGTGAATATAACAAAATTTTGAGGTGACTATTTTTTTGACTGTACAATAAGTATTTTTGCATAATATTGGGAATTATTTTGTTTTACAAAACGTCATTTTTTTAGTTGCTAATACTAGCCTTTATAAAGCGGATATTGAGGACATTTTCGTATAAAAAATGAATCCCGATTTGCTTTCTTTCTACGGCAGGCTGACCAATGAGACACACGGATTTATTACTCTAATGGGTAATTAGTAATAGGGTTAAGTCAACAAATCGAGAATTCAATGTTATTTCCATACATTTTGCTTCTACGATTCGAACGAATTAGATAACATTAGATTACGTCTTGTCTGGCCCCTCTGGAGAGTATCCGGAGTGTCTTAATTTGTAATACGAAAGTATTCTAATATTTCAAGCAGTAATACAAAATGAATAACAATTTATTTTTGTTATAAATCAATTTATTTCGAGTATTAAGTATACATTATAAATCAGAGGATTAATTACCATAATGTTACAGTGTTAAAAAATTTCAATACCACGAAAATACGATGAAAGGAATTGTAATCGTATTGCCAAAATATATAAATCAAATCAATTTAAATATGAAAATTGATTGGATAGTTACATCAAATAACTGAGGCATATCATTTGAATAATAATAATGTAAGAAATATTCAATAACGAGATTTACACAGGAATATCGTTAAAAAGGCTAAAATTAAATATAGAAATATAAGAGTTACAATTACTTCGAAATGTTGAACTAACTCATGAAAAGACTCTTATTATCCTGTCTTACTAATATTATAAATGTGAAAGTTTGTGAGGATGGACGGATGTTTGTTGATGGATCTTTCACGCTAAAACTACTTAACTGTTTTTGATGAAACTTTACAGTATTATCATTATTATACATCAGATAGACTAGACAATAACATATAGACGATCAAAACGATAATTAAAAGTAACTTTTCCATGCGAAGTCACAAAAAAAAAGAAAAAGATGTGCCCACGTAGTAATGCCCGCTATGAACAGACATTTTACACAGCTATGAACAAACATGTGGAACAAATGATTTTAAAAATCGTTTCAATGCAACAGCATGTCATACTCATAACAAATTATATAATCACATCGATGTAATTAGCAACAATAATAGTACATTTTGGTACAAGTGTGTAATGTTGGTGATTACCGACCGTGAAACCCGAGCCGTAAGATGAAGGTTTTAAGAGACCCGAGGACGGTAATCATCAATACACACGTGTATCATACGACGTTTTTCAACACACTTGTGAAGAAAATAACTATAATTTCAACAGTGAAAACGAGTTGTGAAAAATTTTTCGCAATGGCAGGAAAAAATAATCAGTCTTCCTAACAATGGCAAATAATGGCGATCGGCCATAGACTAAAAGAATTTTGCTTTTCGCGGATAGTGTTTTAGCCACGTACAAAATGGGGAATTCAAAGTTTTCTTTATTACAGAGAAAACAAAAGTTTTATTTATTAAAAACGTACGAGTTGAAATTATTTATTTAAATACGAAGTTGCATGAAATGAGAAAGCAATAGGTACATTAATTTATTTAATTTTGTACTATTGAACATGATCTTTTTTGTATCGAAACTTTTTTAAGAACAAAGCAACTCAACAAATAAAATTAAAAAAACCTACCTATAGGTAACTCACTTGTGAATAATAGCAATGAAAAAGTCACAGTTTGATAACAGGTGTCATTATGTGCCTAATTGCAGTGAAATTAGAGCCATTTCATGAGCAAATGTGTTAAAAAAATATATAATTATATTAATACCATTAATATTCTCGGATTCACCCCTCTATTTTTTTTAAGCGGTTCCTCAAATATGGAAATTGTCAAAAACTACTACATTTTCTATCCTTTATTTTTACAAAATTATGTTCACTCCATGTATACTCATTAGTGAAAACTTTATTGGCTTTTTGTGTCACAGTAATGTAACTTGTATGTACCTACAAGTGTCTTTCCACAGAATAAGCGGTCAAAGAGATACCCCGACGACTCGTTTAAATATGACGAATATGTGTGAGTACCTAAACATCTTTTACACACGTACATAAATTAAAATAAAAGTGGATAATTCGTACATTAGGTACGAAATATCCATTTTTATTTTTATTCTCTCGATACAAGATTTTTTCAACGAGAATACATACGCCATCATGCCTATATTCCCCGAAGCGTTAGGCAAAGGTGTACTAATGTACCTACACCCACAGTGGGCCGGTATATTTAGGTCCCATGTTTGTCTTTCTATTAAATATAGCCTATATTTAATAGAAAATCCCAAAAACTTGAGCTGGGAATCGAACCCAGGGCCTCAAGCGTAGCAGTCACGCGTCCCACTAATGACCTCGGTTACCTGCACTATATCTCTTACATGTCGCTCATAACATGTTTAATTAAAGGATTGAAAAGTGGCTCTATCAAGTATTAAACGGTTATAGCAACCACAATTTCCTGTAAGTTTCACTTCCCATGACGCATATAGGCGATAAACCGTCTATGTAACGGGATATAAAACTGTTACTTAACGACTACGACGTCAGTACTGCACAAAGACTAAAGTGATATTAACTCTTCAAGTCTATCAAGACCTCTCTGCACTAAGGAAGATTTTATAGAACATTATCTTGAGATACTGATAAAAGATGGATCCAATTATAGCTCTGCTGCACGTTATTGCCCATTTACAGACATTCCATAAAGTTCTTAAAGGTCTATCAACCAGCACCAGGTGAAGCTGACGACGTCTGTTGTCTCGAGGTTCGAGTGTCAGACTGCTGATTACGACATCGTGGGTTCAATTCCCACAAGACACAAATATTTATATAATGAACCTAAATGTTTGTGATTGTCTGGGTGTTTCGTTATATATAATAATAATCATGTATTTACAAAAATATAATACCTAATAAATTTTTAAATAAACTGACAAAACAGCTATTAATTATTAAATGCATCAAAAAAATTACCTTCGTTTTCCTTCCGTTCCCTCTACCACATTCATACATCTTATCATACACACCTACAGCTTGTCTCATACTACACATCTGATATTTTTAAGAATTTCACAATAAAGTTAGTATTTCTAGGGCGTCCTCTTTTGGCCTTTTTACTAGTACACTCGTATCATTTATCTAGGTAATAAGGTTCTATTTATCAACATTATTGCACATGAACTACGTAAAGCACAGTCCATAGAACATTTAACAAGCAACAACATTGCTTCAGAAATCTTGACAGTATATAAAAATGCATGCAGACTACACTTGAATGCAAAATAGATAAGCACCCCACATTGCCCCTTGCGACTCGGGATTCAGTCTCTTTGAAATATTCTACTATGTATTCATAACAACGTTGCATTGACGACACTTGTTAATCTTCAAACTAAACAACTTGAAACTATGTAGAGAAGTTATCAATTTTAATGTCTCCCTTGAACAGAGTTAATGAGACGAGAATTTCTAATTGTATGACTGTTTTGTTTAGAGTTACGCCCCTTAGGAGATCTTTTATAATAATAATAATAATATAAAAAAAGTGTGAAAAAGTGGAAGTGCGGTGGTCGAGGTTTTTTAAATGCTAAGACCCTCCACAACCGCGAGGTGTGCAGTCTCAGAGAATATTTTCTTAAGGCTGACGTGGGTATGCACCGAGATGTGGTCGCAGTGGACAAGGGACTCACCCCGCTATCTTTGGCTAAAGAGAACTGGCGCAAACCTGTGGTGCTTAGTATCAATGACCGCAAGGCAGTATGGCAGAGCAAGGAGCTTCACGGACGTTTTTTCCGTGCCCTTCATGGGCCCGACGTAGATTTCTTAGCGTCCGTGGCCTGGCTACGCTTCGGTGACCTCTTCGGGGAAACCGAGGGTTCGGTCTGTGCAATTATGGATGAAGTTATGCTGACGAACAACTACCGGAAGTATATCATGAAAGACGGGACGATCGACATATGTCGGGCATGCCATTGTCCCGGTGAGTCTATCAGGCATATTATTTCTGGTTGTTCTCGTTTAGCTAACGGCGAGTATTTGCACAGGCATAACCAAGTGGCCAGGATTATCCACCAGCAACTTGCTTTAAAATACGGCCTTGTGGATTCTGAGGTACCGTATTACAGATATGCGCCCGACCCAGTTCTCGAGAATGACCATGTCACGTTGTACTGGGATCGATCTGTTATCACTGACAGGACTATTGTAGCCAATAAGCCTGATATAGTGGTAATAGATCGATCAGCGCGCCGCACATTGATTATCGATGTCACCATCCCGCATGACGAGAACCTCGTGAAGGCTGAGAAAGAGAAACAGCTAAAATATCTCGACTTAGCTCACGAGGTGGTCGCCATGTGGGATGTGGACTCGGCCATCATTGTGCCTATAGTCGTTACGGTCAATGGACTTATCGCCAAGAGCCTCGACCAACACCTCAGGAGGCTCGAGTTGGGTGGCTGGGTTAAGGGCCTGATTCAGAAGGCAGTACTCCTTGATACGGCGCGTATTGTGAGGAGGTTCCTGTCTCTGGGGCCCTAACCACCGGTAGCTTGGATCCTGTTCCCGATATCGGTGGTCTGACTATTTTTTTATATTTTCAAATGTTTTTGTTTTCTCTTTTTGTAAAAATGTTTAAAAATATAATGTAAATAAGAAATTAAATAAATACGAGAATAATAATATTCTTATAATAATATTCTTGGACAATTTTACACAGCACCCTCTAGTCCCAAACTAAGCAGAGCTTGTACTATAGATACTAGACAATGGATACAATACTTAAATACTTTTTTTACTTACTTTAAGACAACAGAACCCTGAAAATATCAAATAAAATATGGTAATTAGTTACGATTGTTCAAGCATAATATAACACCATCACGCTTTTATTCCCTGGAGGGATACGTGGAGTGTACTGTAGCCCGATTCACCTTATTAAACCGTAGCAATGTCGCAGCGACGTAATCGTTGAAACAGTTTTAATATTCACATCCGTCAATCGGAGTGATTTAGAAGTCGTCCTATTGAAAAATAACTGTACTAACACTAATACTGAACTGTATCACACAGTTCAATGATTTGAAAACGATTCGACCACGTAGAATCGGGCTACTGTACAGCTAGCTATCCAAAACTGTGAAAGTTTCCCAATTGAACATGAAACTTATTGCTTTGTATTAAAGTTGAAAATCTATCAAATAAATTTGACAGATTGGGGTAGCCTGATGTGCTGGCCTCTGTACAAAACAACTGTGGATGTACAAACATTTTAAGAACCATTCAGGCACAAATCAAATAGCTCTGAACTGTTACTGAAAATTTCCTTTAGGCATGCCATGATCACGTCAAAGATCACAAGATGAATTTTTAAAAAGAATTGATCAAGTATAAACTATTTTCCCATCTTAATTTTTTAACATTGTTTTTTTTTTTTATTGACGAAGACAATTAAATTCAATGTACTAACGAAATAAATCACTACTAAAAATCTATAACATTCGGTTTGACTTTATTCTGACCTAATTCTACTACCTACATCTGCAATGGTGTCGATCTTCCTTATCTTGATTATACGACACCTATGTTAAAAGCTAAGAGGTTTTCCTTTATTTATGTGCACATTTGAATGTGCCCAAAGCATTTTTCTACAAAGCAAGACTTCTTGGAACAGAACAATAGCAGGTCTCGCTTTGAATCTCACCTCAGATTTTTCAGGTAAAAGAACGGTGTTAAATGAGCGTTCGTTATGAAAGGAGAATTTCCTCTCATATTTGTTCGTTTTTATAGGACAAAAGCCAAGTAAACATCATCGAATCAAAGTTTTTTAATTAAATGCAGATCTCCTTTAATGTATTATTCCTTTCACTACGTAACTTTTGTAGGGTTATTGTTATAGAACTAAATTAACCATAATTTTTAAGATAACATAAAAAAACAATGTCACAAAAATAAAATTGTAGTCAAAGAATTGGATCGTCATTTACACTCTTAATTTTATCCTATGTTGAATGAAAACTCTTCGCTAAACCTGTTTGTTTAAAGTTCTTTACTCAGTAAAAAATAACTTACTTTTAAAGTAAATGGACCCCATAATTTTATTAGCAAATCGTGTAAAGCCCCCGGAGCCCAAGAACAATAGAGTTTGCATTGCGAGTGACGGATATGAGTTAAAGATTTCTCTAGAATAAGTGCCACCCTTGAAATTTTATGAAGAATTGGTTGAAGAAACATGATGTTTATTTCTATCGTAATATTATTAGAAATTGTTTATAGAATATAAAATAACACAATACGTCTTAATGTAAGTGTACTTTAGTAAGTAAATTTGTACCTTAATTATTTATATCGACTTTACAACTAAAACTTAACAATCATTGGTACCAAATAAATTAAATTCAAGCTTGTCTCTTCTATACAAAGTTTATATTCCCTTAGCAGAAATATTCTCCGTGTTTTATAGCCGCTCCCATCAATAATGCAACGTACACTGGCAACATTTAACCCTTTGGGATTCTGCCCCTAATTAACTTGGGTCCACGTTACCACTGCGATATTACGAATGCAAAGTCGGTGTCAAACTCTGAACAATCAAAATAATGGTGATACTCTAGGTATGTATAATCGGCAATGTCAGTTCACCACTTTTCAACCTTATTTCTTCAATGATTAGGATGAAAGTCCATAACCGCCTATTGTATATAACCTTATAATCTACGTAGGTAGAACACAAGGTGCGACCGATATAATAGTCAGGTTGAAGTTTGCTTCGTTAGTTGAATGTGCTGTGTATGTACTTTATTGGAGGCCCAAAATAAAGAAACTAAAGAATAAACTTTTCTAAGAATAAATGTATCTTTTTCTCAAGAATTTAGAAAGGGTAAGACAAAATTGGCAAAAATAATTTTGACGAAATAAGAAACAAAAATGTTTTCTGGCATTTATTTTTTCCAAATCAAGTCCTGCCTTTCCAAGCTAAACACAATATATGGAGATGAAACTCTTATTATGATTTATTGGTTCCTAATTCTCCTTAAAGCTATCATTAAATACCATAAATAAAGATGACCCGATTCCATAGAAACAAGAAACGGCTTTGCAAGGAGTAATCAACGCGCGTATCAGACAGATAACTGATCGCAATTAGGTATAAATACCGCAATACTATGTTCTTTATCCTCAGTTTCAAAGTATGACGATCGAATAGGTTTTAAGCTGGGATCAGATTAGATATGCATATACAGGCTGTCCGTGTACTCCGTATTGTGTCAGACGGAAAAACAGCATGTATAGCATATAGAGGTTACATTGAGTCTGTTCTAAGGTACGGATTAATAATATGGGGAAACTCTACAGATATAGGGAAGGCTTTCATTCTCCAGAAGAAGTGTATTAGAGCTGTTTGTGGGATCGATCCACTTGATTCCTGTAGGCCTCTGTTTAAAAAACTTAATTTGATGACTTTAGCCTGCATATATATATTTGTAAGAAAGCATAGTGATTTTTTTAATTTCAAAGGTGACAGTTACACAAAGTACAGACCGAGAGATCCGTCAAAAATAGAAATTCCATTTTGTAGGACAACATTAAATAAGACAAATGTCTATCACATGTGTATATCACTGTTTAATAAATTTCCAAAGTCCTTAAGGGAACTCCCATTCAAATATTTTAATAAAAATTTTACGTAAATGGTTGATAGATAAATGTTTCTATACTGTACAAGAGTTTTTACAGCATGTTTGTCACTAAAAATCTAATGTAAAAGCATCTGTCTCTAATTTGTATAAATGTGGTTCTATATTTTATTGTATCTAGTGTTTTATAAATAATAATAATACATATGAATAATAATTAACTCAATAATTATAAATATAAATAAATATAAATGTTAAATTAATTTGCATGCTTTATGTAGGCAGAATATGGTATTGTTCCAAAACCACCAATTTTATATCTGGTACCACCTGTATTCTACGCAAATAAATTATTTTTCATTTTTTTTTTTTTCGTGAAAGTGGAACAGTTGCTTAAAAATATGGTATAATATACCGTGCATCATATACATCATATACAGGGTCTCCTCTCCCAGAATGACACCTTATCTTTGTACTCCTTATGTACTCCTTATGTACTCCTTATGTACTCCTTATGTACTCCTTATGTACTCCTTATGTACTCCTTATGTACTCCTTATGTACTCCTTATGTACTCCTTATGTACTCCTTATGTACTCCTTATGTACTCCTTATGTACTCCTTATGTACTCCTTATGTACTCCTTATGTACTCCTTATGTACTCCTTATGTACTCCTTATGTACTCCTTATGTACTCCTTATGTACTCCTTATGTACTCCTTATGTACTCCTTATGTACTCCTTATGTACTCCTTATGTACTCCTTATGTACTCCTTATGTACTCCTTATGTACTCCTTATGTACTCCTTATGTACTCCTTATGTACTCCCTATGTACTCCTTATGTACTCCTTATGTACTCCTCATGTACTCCTTATGTACTCTTTATGAACTTTACAGGAGAGCCATTTAAATATTCAAAATTAAAAAAAAAAACTTTATAAAAAAAATACTGCTCTTACTTATAATGGGGATATGGGATCTTTATTGTAAAACGTCCCATATTATTTTGGTATATTATGTTTCAATAAAAAATCAGTTAAGAGTTCCAAGATAAATGTCGCTTAATATAAAATGATCTGTATCGCCTCACTTTTAGAGAAAAGAAAAATGATTCAACTTCCAACATTGTCACGAATCAGTACTAGACAAAATGGTTTAAGTGACCTTACAGTGCTTAAGCAGTAGAAGCCAAAATGATTGAAACGACGTTACTCAATAATAATAAGAATGGGCTATTTTATTTCACTACCAATTGGGTTTTGTTAACGATACAAGCAAGTTGACTTAGCATCGATTAACATTGTTAATGAGTGGTTTGATGTATGAGTCATCGAACCACAATTTTTTTTAAACATGGTTGTTGTTTCGAAAGGATTTTATAAAATATGGTTGTTGATACCTCTCACCTGTCGATATTATGAATAAATTAAATCTATATAAATATTACATAGTACAGGATATAAGCGTCTATATTAAATGTGTAATATTTCATCACAATAAACTGTTCAGTAGTTAAATGGGGATATGCCAACGATTTATCATTTTCCACTGACTTACCCTAAGGCACCGGGCCCTTTTATCTGCGGCCTTTGCTACGGAGCCCAAAGAATAATTCTTTTTTCTCAACCCTACCAAGCATTTGATAAGCGAAGCCCAAAGGCTTTTCAAAAGTATTGTGCTATATTCAAAATCCGTTTCCATTAACCCTTATTTGAAGTCTAAAAATGTTTATTCTTTTAAACAATTTTAATGGCCACGTTGTGTTAAAATACGATGCTATTATAAAAAATCATTATAAGGGAGGGTTCGTAAAATAAGGATTCATTAAAATATTCTAAGCTAGATGTAATTTTCTTTTATCTATTTTATCGTATACTAGATATTATTTAGGTTTACGATATAACATCAAACTGCTACATGATTAATTCTACTCCAGACAAATAAATAACATTAAATATTGATGGATATCTAATCTCACTAATTCATCATGGGGTAGCTAGCATTAAAAATTATAACCGAATTAGACGGAAATTTGACGATAATTATACGTTCTTACCCCAGCGCCAATCTTACCCCAACATACTTTATTGGGATAAACAAGATCGACGTATCCCCAAAGATTTAAATCGTTAGATGTGCGTCAAATACTGGTCACGTTTCCGTAAGTAAACTGGTTGACATCGGAAGTATCGAATCTATTATTGTCTCGTTCACTTATACTGAATATTACACACTGTCGTTATCTCTCTACATGGAATGTGTGCATGCCCTCATCTCTATATGGACACGTTTTCGAACGGTATAAGTAAGTATGGTGAGGGAAAATCTAACGATTTAAATCTTTGCGTATCAAATAATCCTTTGTTTTTTTGTGTGCGATAAAACGATTTTATCTATCTATCGATGCAGGTATCACCGCGGGGCATAGTTAGTACCTAATTATACATAGCAGTTGTAAATATATGTTTGAATCTGTACAAGACAAATATATACATTACATTAATGTTGCAAGCGTAGGTAGCGAGCAACTAATGGACGACCTAATTGTGGAATAAAGCGTACAATACCAGAATCCATAGTAAGCCTAATATCGTAACATGAGGTCATGATAATTTATTATTATACTCTACTTTTGGGCTACAATAATCATTCTTGTACTTAATATATCATGAACCCATATACTGTTACACTGCTGGGTATGGGTGTCCTCTCAGATTGAGGGGGATAGGCTAACCACCACGCTGACCTAGTGCGGGTTGGTAGACTTCACCACACAGCGGCGTCGAGAAAATTGATAAGGCTGACAGGTTTCCTCACGATGTTTTCATTCACCGTTTAAGCGAGTGCTAATTAATTATTAATACGCACATGATTTTGAAAAGTCAGAGGTGCGTGCCCTGGATACGAACTCGAGACTTGGCAGTCTAATGGTCATACCACTAGGCTATCTTGTACTTAGCGAAGATTATATTAATATTGGAACCACAGGACGAGTTGGATCCCTTAATATTTTATTTGCTTTGATAAATAATTTCGGATGCTTTTTAGGTTTAAAGAATCTTTATTCTCAAAAGAACATTACAGTTCACTTAAATGAGAAATTAACAATTTACTTAAATTAAATTACATGTCGGCGATAATGACGAAGATATATTGATATATTGAAGTTATAACGGAGATATATTGATAGGTAAGGATGATACAAGGTTGAATGAGATTTGTGATTGTTGGTGACTGTAAAACAATATTAGTAAATTGCATCATAAATACATCTTGTTGCAGAACTGGCTAATTTTTTATCACTAAGGGTACCCTTAATAATCTTTGTCAAAGTATTTTTAAACTAATGGAGGTAGGACTAAAGAATACAAGCAAGCGTGTCATGTTTAGTTACTGTGCGATACTCGAGTGTAGTCAGGGAGACCGTTTACCATTTTGTTTATTTAAGTATATTTAATAATGACTGTAATGTAAATAATATATATATATATATATATATTTTTTATTATATAACGTGTATTATTGAGTGCCTACCTTTTTATTTAAGTATGTATTAAATTACATAATATGTACTTAATACTTTGTTATTCTATTAACACAGATATATATCTTTTTTTTTTTATTTGTTCTTAAGAAGGCTTACAGACTAATAACATCAATACATGAGCAATGACGAGAAGAGTATACCTCGGTTTAACATTAGTTGCGTACTTACAATATGACAGATACTAATATTTATTATATAATATAATAAGTAGGTTTATATAAGCTAAAAAATATAACTATACCAAGAAAAATGATATATGATAAATGATACAACTAAACTAAACTACTGAACTAAGCAGTTTGAGCGCCGCTGGAGTGCAGATGATGCCTGTACAAAAAATGATTTGGCTAAAAGCCTCCTAGCTGTGCATGCATTGGTGCAGAACAGATCAATATGCATTCAAGGTGCATACATACACAATATATTAAGTATACATACATAATATGTTATGTATATTTATTTGTACCTATGTAGTTTTCTTTTTTTCTTTTTGACAAATATTTATACAGCTAATGGAAAATTAAAGTGAGTAAGCCCAGTTTTTTTAAATAGAGGTAGCCCAACACCACAAATTCATGTACCTAATGCATTTTTTTCGGGTTATAAAAACATTTTGTACAGAGTTACCTCATTATTGAACAAATGCTGAAAAAGAAAAAGAAGAAGATATTATTAATAAGACAACGATATTGTGGCAGAATTGCAGAACTTAATAATATCAAGAAGTTTTTCGCAAAAGAAAAATAACCTCCAGCTTATTTAAGTCATTGGCTACAATCCCTAATCCCAACTTAATAATATCCGTACTACGTAATATTATGCGAATGTGTGTCTGTAACCTCTTTCCGCTTAAACCGCTGAATCGATTTTGATGAAATTTAGTACGGAGATAGATTAGACCTTGGAGAGGGAGAGGCCAAGGCCAAGACCTTGCGAGATGCGAGTGACACCGCGGGCAACAGCTACGTGATACAATACAATGCTACTAGCATAATATATAAAATATTGTCATAGAGAACATTTTCAAAAATTTTGATCCCGATTTGATTTTTGTTCTCGCTTTTTCCAACTGAAAATGACGGAGATAGAGTGACTTATTTAAATAATAAAAAAAAACGAATAGATTGTTTTTGTATGAGATGTCCCGTCTATCACTAGTAAGATTTAAGTCTTCTCTTGTCAATTAGATAAATAAATATTTACGCATCCATGCCAATTACTGAAAACCTTGTAGGGACGAGTACTCGAGGGAGCAATAAACGAGTGTTCGTACATTTTTTATTGCGTGGGATTTTTTCTGCATTGCTATTTTTGTATTTATTTGTATCGTTAGTACCATCGTACAGCTCACATTTATTATTTTCTTGAACAAAATCAACCTGCTTTTTGATTTCTTGCAAATACATCATATTTTTTTATCTAATATAGAATATTTACTAACAAAAACTCCAATATAAATTTGTTCGTCTGATTATCGGTTCTGAATATAAAATGCTCAAAATTGGTGTTATTTAAAAAAAAATCAGACCCGTAGCAAAAAGTAAAAATATATCTAATTTTTATCAATCTCAAACTTACAGTAAAAATAAAAACGGGCAATTTTTCTCAATAATAGGCCGACATCAATGAATCAAATATAAATAGGTACAGATCAAGAAAAACAATTTCTACGAATAGTACAAGCAGTATCCAAAATGCAAACATCTTTTCAATTTTACCACTGAGGTGTAGACGTGCACACCGTGGGAGCATTATGAAAATATCGAAAATATTGCAAACATATATTCCAAAAATATTTATCACCCGCTCCTGGGATATATTTTAGAAGGAACTCTTCAATTTATAGTTGAAATTCTAAAAAGTTTCACGTCGCAGAAATTGGGTTCGTATCTTATGTTGAATCCTAAATTTGTGCTCAAGTTTTTTGAGAGTAATTCAGTAAAATATTCAAATTGACAATTACGCAGCTTTGACCTAAAAGGATTTGAATTTGTAGTTGTTAACAAATTGTAGCGTTTTTATTGAGTAGTTTGTAAACTTCATCTTTCATGAATATTAATGTTTAAGCATTTATTTACACTATTACAATATAGATGATTTTAAATTAATTTTACGTAAATTAAAATCTAAATTCACAGAAAATAATTATTTTCAAAAGTTTTAATATTGTTTCACGATAATTAATAAAGTTGCGAGCAAATTAATTACTAGAAAACCAAATATGTACTGACGTTGCTAATTTTGCTAAACTCTGAATATAATAAGTACTCGATTGAAGTGAAATCTAAAATAGTATTTTGAAATTAATTTATAAAACATACGTAAAGGATATTTTCCTTTATTTTTTAAATTGCGTTGTAATTCTGTCTTAGTTACGACACTACGAATAAAAAAACACGTAATTCGAGCCCAGCTAATAGTTCTGGTATAGTTCGTTAGTCTTAATCAGATTAACACGCAGATATAATTACATCATATAGCTTAATATGCCGACATTTTGACTCTCGTAGTCACGGATCAAGGATCACACGTAAACAGACAAGTGTGCCAAATCACATATGAATATTCATTAACAATGGCTCAAATATTAAGCAGGAACATACTCCCGTACAGTGCTCCTAACACAACACGTGCATTGGGTCATACGACAACAGCGTTTGCAATATTTGCAATGCAAAATACAATAACTGACTGAAAATGTATATTCAATTTTAAATGAAAACGAAATTAAAATAACGTGTTGATTATTTTATTAGCTTTGTTTTGTCTTCAGAATACCAAAATATATACTAATACTAGCTGCCCCCGCAAACGTTGTTTTTCCATAAAAAAAAAAAAAAAATAGATGTTGGCCTATTCTCAGACCTCCCCGATAAGCACAAAAAAATTCATCAAAATCGGTCAAGCCGTTTCGGAGGAGTATGGCAACGAAAACTGTGACACGAGAATTTTATATATTAGATTTATTATGTTTCACAGCTTCATTCTTTGCGATTTACAATGTTTACATGGTGTAGTAGTAGCATCCAGACTCGACAGCCTTGCACGGTTTGTAGGTAGTTTTTTTTTTTTTTTTTTTTTGTGGCAACTTCGTTGATCTGTCACTGTCACATACCCCACCACTACTGTATGGCAGTTTGGCCGACTCTTAAATATTAATAATTTCTTCATTCCGTGTTCCGTGCTCCAAGCCTTCGCACGTCTCAACTAAATTATTAGAACGACTTAAATATTTGTCATTGCTTGGTAATCCATCTTATAATCAAAAGATTTATATTACAGATGATGTCAAAAAAGATTTGATGTGGTGGACTGACCACATAGACTCCAGTTCTTGTCCTTTCAGATTTAATCAATTTGTAATTGAAATATTTTCGGACGCTTCTAACTCCGGTTGGGGCGCTTACTGTAATAATCAACGGTCGTATGGTCATTGGAAAGATGATGAGCAATGTTTACACATTAACGAATTAGAGTTAAAAGCAGCATATTTTGCATTAAAATTATTTGCTAGTAATTACTATAATTGCGAAATTCTCTTAAGAATAGATAATGTAACCGCTATAGCAAGTATCAATAGAATGGGTAGTGTACAATACCCACATTTGAATAAAATAACACGAGATATTTGGCAATGGTGTGAAACCCGTAAAATAATCATTTTCGCCTCGTATATCAACACTAGGGATAATATTGAAGCAGACTCCTTATCACGCAAAAAATTCCAAGATACTGAGTGGGAGTTAAACGAGTATGCCTTCGAAAAAATAAAACGCATATTTGGCACACCGGATATAGATTTATTTGCTAGTCGTTGTAACACTAAATGTTTAAAATACGTTAGCTGGAAGAGTGATCCAGAAGCATGGGCTATTGATGCATTTACCGTCTCCTGGAAAAATCTGAAATTTTACGCGTTTCCACCATTTTCCCTAGTATTAAAGATGTTGCAAAAAATTATCTCTGATACAGCACAGGGAACTGTAATTGTACCAAATTGGCCCTCTCAGCCATGGTTCCCTATATTTCAAAAATTAATATTCTCAAAGCCTATATATTTTAAGGCCAACCCTAATTTACTAAAATCGCCTTTCAGAGTCACCCACAACCTTCATCAATCGCTGACGTTAGTTGCCGCGGAACTCTCTGGCAAGCTCTTCATCACCTGCCGCAGCGATCTGTTGAAATAATGTTAGCTTCTCTCTCCGAGAACACCTACAAGCAGTATGACGTATGTATAAGAGCCTGGGTGTCATATTGCAGAATGCATGATTATGATTACTTTAGTTCAACTGTACCAATATAGTTAGATTTTTTGTCTAACGTATTTGATAAGGGCGCCAAATACGGCACTATCAATACTTACAAATCTGCTTTATCATTATTGATTGGTAGCAATGTTGTAAATGATGACAAAATTAAGCGATTTATGAAGGGTATTTTTAGATTAAGGCCTTCTATACCTAAATACAATATGACCTGGGACCCTTCCGCAGTTTTAGAGTTCTTGGCACATAAATGGCCTAACGACAATCTGTCTTTAGAAGTTTTGTCAAAAAAGACACTCACCCTTTTAGCCTTAGTTACCGCTCATCGCGTTCAAACATTTTCTCTTATAAAACTTAGTAACATATCAATACAACATAGCATTGAAATTACTGTTAAAATTACTGACTTAATCAAAACATCTGCTCCTAACTCTTGTCAACCCATATTAAAACTTCCATTTTTTACTGAGCGTCTTGAAATTTGTCCTGCTACCTGCTTAGAATCCTATATTCATAAAACTAGTTCTTTACGTGGACCTGGCAATGATAACTTATTTATCAGTTACCGTAAACCACATTCAAAGGTTTCCTCTCAGCGCCTAAGCCACTGGATCAAAGACATGCTGCATGACAGTGGAGTAGACACCAAATTGTTTAGTGCACATAGCACTCGACATGCTTCTACCTCTAAGGCTAATCGATTGGGTGTCAGTCTTGATATAATTAGAAAAACTGCGGGCTGGTCTCAAAATTCCTATGTGTTTGCTAAATTCTATAATAAAGAAGTTATAAGTGATAATACGAATAAGTTTGCTGTATCAATTCTTCGCAATTGAAATAAAGATTGATTTGATTAAAAATAAACTTTGATTTAACTACCAACTTATCCTTAATTTCACATTTTATGTTAGTACTCTGAACATCCTACACCATGTAAACATTGTAAATCGCAAAGAATGAAGCTGTGAAACATAATTTATGATCAAACGAACTTACCCTTACGTGAAGTTCGATCACAATTATGTGAACAGCTTCATTCGACGCGATTTACTCACACCCACCCCTCTTAAAATACCCATCCCAATTTAAAAATGTGAAATAATGAGTACTCTAAACAAAATGAAGAAATTATTAATATTTAAGAGTCGGCCAAACTGCCATACAGTAGTGGTGGGGTATGTGACAGTGACAGATCAACGAAGTTGCCACAAAAAAAAAAAAAAAAAAAAACTACCTACAAACCGTGCAAGGCTGTCGAGTCTGGATGCTACTACTACACCATGTAAACATTGTAAATCGCGTCGAATGAAGCTGTTCACATAATTGTGATCGAACTTCACGTAAGGGTAAGTTCGTTTGATCATAAATTATTTTATGAAATAAACTGCCTCGTTAGTCTAGTGGTCCTTATTTAAAGTAATGAGGTTATTCCAGGAACACGTTTATTAACACAGTTCACATAAAATACAATCAAGACATTTTTTCCTTGACGGATGTATTGTTTTTGACAACACGACAAGTTCTCAACTAAAAATGGGTATACCACCTGCATCAGTCCTAAGTGCGACTCGGTTCCTAGATCGTTAGATAGTTAGAATTCTCAGTAGCGGCTAGGAGTTGTACCCGTTCAATGTCAATAGGCTTGCCCTCCATTACATGGGACCTAAACATAACGGGCGAACTGTGTACTGTATGTACTGTGGGTGAAAAACACCTGGCTAACCCTTCGGGGAATACAGTCGTGTTGGTATGTTATTTTATCAGTTCATCCTGATCTCTATGTAAAAGCTTCTTGCTAACTATGTTCCTCCATTTTGCTCTATTCTCTGTAGCATGGATGGCTTCATTCACACAGGAGTCGAGTGTTGAACGAATCTGGTCGGATCAATGCATCGGGCTCCTCCCTCTTGGTATTTTCCCTTCAATCTTGCCCGTCACAAGCAACTTTTCTAGGTTATCACTACGTTTTTTGGCTATGTGTCCAAAGAATTCAAAAATTCTCCGAAGACATTATGGAGAGCCTAGTAGATATATTTAATTCTTTAAGAATTGAGGTGTCAGTCCGATGTGCCTTCCACAGGATGCGAAGCATCTTCCTTCAGCACCACATTTCAAATGCATCAATGCGAATGCGGTCAGCCTTCTCTTCTTCTTCTCTTTATCAGTTCATAATGGTAGCTGAATAGCATTTTATCATCAATCTCTCGACCTGGGAATTGAACTCAGGACCTCATGCTGCCGCCGCGCCTGCGACCACTACAGCAGTGAGACAGCTATTTTAAGCAATCAACATTTCACAGACAATTGCGGTCTCTGACGATTTGTGTTGCGGTATGTGGCGGGCTATATAAAAAAAATATACGCTTTATAAAGTACGTCGGTTGAGTGTTACCATATTCAGCATTTAAAAATGCCGGGTTCATTTTCTGAAATTAAAATGCGTACCTTAGTTTACGACTGACGTGCAACTTTTCCATGCGAAAACATGAAAATTGTTTAAAAACGCTTAAATTGCTTTGAATTCGTGTTTTAGTTGAAGCAATTATAGAACAAAAAATTGGTTTTTGAATAACGTCTATTTGTGTACTGTAAAATGGACAAAGAGAAGAACAATAAACCGTTTGGTAAAGTGGAATTTCCGTTTGAAGCGTCTCTTAGAAACGCCTGCATTTAAACGAACTTAATTTGCGGGAATTCGCGATGTAAATAAGAAATTGTTTAATGACCTAAAGTACGTTTGGACATTTAAAAAGAGGAAAATGAGCCCTTTGGAGTTACCATTATGATGAAGACACTTATTAATAAGGAGAGAGGGCTTTGTTTCGTCTGTATCATTAATCTTTGTAAACTCTTTATTCTGCGTGATTTTTGTAATTTTACATCTATATTTTTGTCAAACTATATGCTGGTTAGAGAATTAAAGTCTAGAATAAAGTTTAATATATTAATCTGAAAAGAGACAGTATATGGTTGATTATGATGAAATTCTGTGAAGAATTACATATTAAATTAATATTCGATACCTACTAGTATAATTAAATTAATTAAAATATAGTATAGAAGCAATATTTTTTGGTAAAGTTCTTTCTCTCTCTCTTACAAATATTAATAATTTTTCATATTATCTCAATGAACTGATAACTGAAATAATAGTTAGGTATACATACCATCACTCCTATATTTCCCACAGGGTTAGGCAGAGTTGTGGGTACTAAATGTACCTCAGTTCGCCAGTATGTTTGGATTCCTTATAATAGGGGATGAGTCTATTTCCATTAACCGGCCACAAACTCAAATTCAACCTGCTACTGAGAATTTCATAGAAAATCCCAATAAGACTGCTCTACCTGGGAATCGAACCCAGGACCTCTAGCGTAGCAGGTCGCGCTAAGGACCACTAAACTAACGAGACATTTCAGTTTAGACAGGTATCATCATAATTAACCCATATACTGTCCCACTACTGGGCACGGGCCTCTCATATTGAGATGGATTAGGCTATAGTCCACCATGCTGGCCTAGTGCGGGTTGGCAGACTTCACAAACCGTCGAAAAACATCTCTAAGGTATGCAGGTTTCCTCACGATGTTTTCCTTCGCCGTTTAAGCGGGTGATAATTAATTATTAATACGCACATGAATTCGAAAAGTTAGAGGTGCGTGCCCTGGGTTCGAACTTGAGACCTTCGACTTGGTAGTCCAATGGTCATACCACTAGGCTACCACTGCTTATAGACAGGTATAGTCTCACTATTCTGTATAGAGAGAAGGAGTATTGTATAATTTATTGTACATTTTCACCTCAAATATTTCTAGAAATTACTTAATTGATTTGAAATCCCTACATTAATTACTTAGGCAAACTTAAGTCGAAATTGTAACAGCACTTCATTATATTGCCACTTTACACAGTTTCACAGCTGACTTAAACAAATTAAAGTTGACGTTAACTCTCTTTACCAGACATTTGAAATGTAAAGCGCTGCAACAAAATTGTTTATGTAATTTCAAAGTAGTTATGTGTGATATTAAATTCTGTTTCGGGTACAGATTTAGAGAAACTTCTACTATACTTTAAGCATAAATTAAGGCTTGTGAAACGTGCAGTACCTATTAAAAGTTTTTTAATTACAATGAAAGAAAAATTGCGCAAAGAATATTTACAAAGATCTAGGTACTTTCAAGCAAAATATTCATTTCTACAAAATTAACAACACAAAACGGTGTTTCCTTATCACTTTACCTTAAACCTTACCTAAAAGTATAAGTTATTATATTGGTTCCTTTCATTTGACATGATTTTATTAATCTTCGGGACATTGACCTTTGAGATACTGACATTCAAGTCACGAATCGTATAATTTTTCAATAAATAAGTAATGCTGTCATCCTTTTTTTATTATATGATTTAGGTATGTATAGTTTCATTTTTAATAACATCTGGTATTTTATTATCTATAACTGAAGCCATTACTAAAGTTTTTTTTAACAATATTATATGGGTTAATAAATTTTAAGTAATTTTGATTACGATCTCCGAGTGTATTAACTTTGTATTAACACTCGCTAAACGGTAAAGAAACGGCATCATGAGGAATGATTTAGTCATCGTCTTTAGCAGTCTACCAACCTGTACCACACCACAATTGTGGTCTACAGCTTAACCCACTGTCATACTGATAGAAGACACAATAAGCAGTTAATAAGTTATTAAGACAAAATGATATACCTAATTATCCGTTATGTATACTGCATTAAGTAAGTTCGATATCTACAAATTACGTCATACGTTTCCAGCTTGGCTTCTCCGCGGAATTGGAGCAGACTTGAAGCGTTTAGTTACAATCCTATATATCTTTAGATCTCATCACAATGAATTGAACTAAGAAGCTTTGCTTTATCTTATTATCTTCAGTACTTATATGCCGCCTGATACATATTCAGTAGGAAATCTCTGGTTTGATCTCAAGATTGAATTGTACACGTTTTGGCAGACGTGTTAGGTAAATTACTTACTTAAAAGGCATTATGCATAAGGATTGCGACGCATTAAGGATAAGGCACTCAGAGTGAATTCTCCCAGGAAGTAAGAAGACGAATTCAAACATTTACGTCAAAGGAATCAGACTTAAATCAAAACGCCGATGTGTTTTTCGCGAGATTATGAGAGAAGTATGCATTTATGATAAAAGGTTCTCCATTATTGTCTTATTTCAGGCAAATGCCAAATATTCTGCCACTAAGCTATAATGTGCTAGTCCTATTATTATTTTCAGGTTTAAAGGGATAGCAAGTGAAATTAAGTGAGTTCTTCGAGGCTTGTTTGTCATTTTAAAACAACACCAGGTACATCGCAGTCGAACAAAAAAAACAAAAACAAAACAGTGTTTAAATTATACACAGTTTTTTTCTAAGCCATTGCTGCTTCACTCCTGAATAAAAAATAGACAGCATTTACTATAAGGCCATTAAAGGGAACCTAGAGTAACAATTCTGTTATTGAATGAAAAATTTTCTCCAACTATTGATTCCATTTGAAAAGGAATAGTACTAGTAGAAAAAACTGCCGCGTAAATACCTTTTTAAAGCCAGTAAACCTACTACAACTGCAATGGCACACCACAAATCTCAACAAAAATAAACACTAACAGAGCCACAACGAACGAACGCGTCCGAAGACTTAAACCCACGACCTTCGAAACGTGACAGGTATTCCAGTAATCTAGACAAACGGTTATCGAAACTCAGCTATTTTCATTCCTAGGTGCTTGACTCCATGGAACGTAGGAACGGCAGAGATGTGGTATTTTTGGTTTTGTATTATTCGTAAGGGCTCCTGCATATTCAAGTCCTGAGTGAATATGTTACTTGATAAGCTGGAAGAGCTTTACGTATGTGTTTAACCTAACAATCATAATTTTAAGAGATAAAGCATCACATGGGGAGATTATGTTCTGAATACGCTTTAAAATATGGAGGCAATGTGGTGGCAATGACTCCGTGTATGAACGAGATGGGAGAAGTCATGATCTTGAGTAAGTGAGGCCTGCAGAGTTGCAGCACTCGACATGCTTCTACCTCTAAGGCTAATCGATTGGGTGTCAGTCTTGATATAATTAGAAAAACTGCGGGCTGGTCTCAAAATTCCTATGTGTTTGCTAAATTCTATAATAAAGAAGTTATAAGTGATAATACGAATAAGTTTGCTGTATCAATTCTTCGCAATTGAAATAAAGATTGATTTGATTAAAAATAAACTTTGATTTAACTACCAACTTATCCTTAATTTCACATTTTATGTTAGTACTCTGAACATCCTACACCATGTAAACATTGTAAATCGCAAAGAATGAAGCTGTGAAACATAATTTATGATCAAACGAACTTACCCTTACGTGAAGTTCGATCACAATTATGTGAACAGCTTCATTCGACGCGATTTACTCACACCCACCCCTCTTAAAATACCCATCCCAATTTAAAAATGTGAAATAATGAGTACTCTAAACAAAATGAAGAAATTATTAATATTTAAGAGTCGGCCAAACTGCCATACAGTAGTGGTGGGGTATGTGACAGTGACAGATCAACGAAGTTGCCACAAAAAAAAAAAAAAAAAAAAACTACCTACAAACCGTGCAAGGCTGTCGAGTCTGGATGCTACTACTACACCATGTAAACATTGTAAATCGCGTCGAATGAAGCTGTTCACATAATTGTGATCGAACTTCACGTAAGGGTAAGTTCGTTTGATCATAAATTATTTTATGAAATAAACTGCCTCGTTAGTCTAGTGGTCCTTATTTAAAGTAATGAGGTTATTCCAGGAACACGTTTATTAACACAGTTCACATAAAATACAATCAAGACATTTTTTCCTTGACGGATGTATTGTTTTTGACAACACGACAAGTTCTCAACTAAAAATGGGTATACCACCTGCATCAGTCCTAAGTGCGACTCGGTTCCTAGATCGTTAGATAGTTAGAATTCTCAGTAGCGGCTAGGAGTTGTACCCGTTCAATGTCAATAGGCTTGCCCTCCATTACATGGGACCTAAACATAACGGGCGAACTGTGTACTGTATGTACTGTGGGTGAAAAACACCTGGCTAACCCTTCGGGGAATACAGTCGTGTTGGTATGTTATTTTATCAGTTCATCCTGATCTCTATGTAAAAGCTTCTTGCTAACTATGTTCCTCCATTTTGCTCTATTCTCTGTAGCATGGATGGCTTCATTCACACAGGAGTCGAGTGTTGAACGAATCTGGTCGGATCAATGCATCGGGCTCCTCCCTCTTGGTATTTTCCCTTCAATCTTGCCCGTCACAAGCAACTTTTCTAGGTTATCACTACGTTTTTTGGCTATGTGTCCAAAGAATTCAAAAATTCTCCGAAGACATTATGGAGAGCCTAGTAGATATATTTAATTCTTTAAGAATTGAGGTGTCAGTCCGATGTGCCTTCCACAGGATGCGAAGCATCTTCCTTCAGCACCACATTTCAAATGCATCAATGCGAATGCGGTCAGCCTTCTCTTCTTCTTCTCTTTATCAGTTCATAATGGTAGCTGAATAGCATTTTATCATCAATCTCTCGACCTGGGAATTGAACTCAGGACCTCATGCTGCCGCCGCGCCTGCGACCACTACAGCAGTGAGACAGCTATTTTAAGCAATCAACATTTCACAGACAATTGCGGTCTCTGACGATTTGTGTTGCGGTATGTGGCGGGCTATATAAAAAAAATATACGCTTTATAAAGTACGTCGGTTGAGTGTTACCATATTCAGCATTTAAAAATGCCGGGTTCATTTTCTGAAATTAAAATGCGTACCTTAGTTTACGACTGACGTGCAACTTTTCCATGCGAAAACATGAAAATTGTTTAAAAACGCTTAAATTGCTTTGAATTCGTGTTTTAGTTGAAGCAATTATAGAACAAAAAATTGGTTTTTGAATAACGTCTATTTGTGTACTGTAAAATGGACAAAGAGAAGAACAATAAACCGTTTGGTAAAGTGGAATTTCCGTTTGAAGCGTCTCTTAGAAACGCCTGCATTTAAACGAACTTAATTTGCGGGAATTCGCGATGTAAATAAGAAATTGTTTAATGACCTAAAGTACGTTTGGACATTTAAAAAGAGGAAAATGAGCCCTTTGGAGTTACCATTATGATGAAGACACTTATTAATAAGGAGAGAGGGCTTTGTTTCGTCTGTATCATTAATCTTTGTAAACTCTTTATTCTGCGTGATTTTTGTAATTTTACATCTATATTTTTGTCAAACTATATGCTGGTTAGAGAATTAAAGTCTAGAATAAAGTTTAATATATTAATCTGAAAAGAGACAGTATATGGTTGATTATGATGAAATTCTGTGAAGAATTACATATTAAATTAATATTCGATACCTACTAGTATAATTAAATTAATTAAAATATAGTATAGAAGCAATATTTTTTGGTAAAGTTCTTTCTCTCTCTCTTACAAATATTAATAATTTTTCATATTATCTCAATGAACTGATAACTGAAATAATAGTTAGGTATACATACCATCACTCCTATATTTCCCACAGGGTTAGGCAGAGTTGTGGGTACTAAATGTACCTCAGTTCGCCAGTATGTTTGGATTCCTTATAATAGGGGATGAGTCTATTTCCATTAACCGGCCACAAACTCAAATTCAACCTGCTACTGAGAATTTCATAGAAAATCCCAATAAGACTGCTCTACCTGGGAATCGAACCCAGGACCTCTAGCGTAGCAGGTCGCGCTAAGGACCACTAAACTAACGAGACATTTCAGTTTAGACAGGTATCATCATAATTAACCCATATACTGTCCCACTACTGGGCACGGGCCTCTCATATTGAGATGGATTAGGCTATAGTCCACCATGCTGGCCTAGTGCGGGTTGGCAGACTTCACAAACCGTCGAAAAACATCTCTAAGGTATGCAGGTTTCCTCACGATGTTTTCCTTCGCCGTTTAAGCGGGTGATAATTAATTATTAATACGCACATGAATTCGAAAAGTTAGAGGTGCGTGCCCTGGGTTCGAACTTGAGACCTTCGACTTGGTAGTCCAATGGTCATACCACTAGGCTACCACTGCTTATAGACAGGTATAGTCTCACTATTCTGTATAGAGAGAAGGAGTATTGTATAATTTATTGTACATTTTCACCTCAAATATTTCTAGAAATTACTTAATTGATTTGAAATCCCTACATTAATTACTTAGGCAAACTTAAGTCGAAATTGTAACAGCACTTCATTATATTGCCACTTTACACAGTTTCACAGCTGACTTAAACAAATTAAAGTTGACGTTAACTCTCTTTACCAGACATTTGAAATGTAAAGCGCTGCAACAAAATTGTTTATGTAATTTCAAAGTAGTTATGTGTGATATTAAATTCTGTTTCGGGTACAGATTTAGAGAAACTTCTACTATACTTTAAGCATAAATTAAGGCTTGTGAAACGTGCAGTACCTATTAAAAGTTTTTTAATTACAATGAAAGAAAAATTGCGCAAAGAATATTTACAAAGATCTAGGTACTTTCAAGCAAAATATTCATTTCTACAAAATTAACAACACAAAACGGTGTTTCCTTATCACTTTACCTTAAACCTTACCTAAAAGTATAAGTTATTTTATTGGTTCCTTTCATTTGACATGATTTTATTAATCTTCGGGACATTGACCTTTGAGATACTGACATTCAAGTCACGAATCGTATAATTTTTCAATAAATAAGTAATGCTGTCATCCTTTTTTTATTATATGATTTAGGTATGTATAGTTTCATTTTTAATAACATCTGGTATTTTATTATCTATAACTGAAGCCATTACTAAAGTTTTTTTTAACAATATTATATGGGTTAATAAATTTTAAGTAATTTTGATTACGATCTCCGAGTGTATTAACTTTGTATTAACACTCGCTAAACGGTAAAGAAACGGCATCATGAGGAATGATTTAGTCATCGTCTTTAGCAGTCTACCAACCTGTACCACACCACAATTGTGGTCTACAGCTTAACCCACTGTCATACTGATAGAAGACACAATAAGCAGTTAATAAGTTATTAAGACAAAATGATATACCTAATTATCCGTTATGTATACTGCATTAAGTAAGTTCGATATCTACAAATTACGTCATACGTTTCCAGCTTGGCTTCTCCGCGGAATTGGAGCAGACTTGAAGCGTTTAGTTACAATCCTATATATCTTTAGATCTCATCACAATGAATTGAACTAAGAAGCTTTGCTTTATCTTATTATCTTCAGTACTTATATGCCGCCTGATACATATTCAGTAGGAAATCTCTGGTTTGATCTCAAGATTGAATTGTACACGTTTTGGCAGACGTGTTAGGTAAATTACTTACTTAAAAGGCATTATGCATAAGGATTGCGACGCATTAAGGATAAGGCACTCAGAGTGAATTCTCCCAGGAAGTAAGAAGACGAATTCAAACATTTACGTCAAAGGAATCAGACTTAAATCAAAACGCCGATGTGTTTTTCGCGAGATTATGAGAGAAGTATGCATTTATGATAAAAGGTTCTCCATTATTGTCTTATTTCAGGCAAATGCCAAATATTCTGCCACTAAGCTATAATGTGCTAGTCCTATTATTATTTTCAGGTTTAAAGGGATAGCAAGTGAAATTAAGTGAGTTCTTCGAGGCTTGTTTGTCATTTTAAAACAACACCAGGTACATCGCAGTCGAACAAAAAAAACAAAAACAAAACAGTGTTTAAATTATACACAGTTTTTTTCTAAGCCATTGCTGCTTCACTCCTGAATAAAAAATAGACAGCATTTACTATAAGGCCATTAAAGGGAACCTAGAGTAACAATTCTGTTATTGAATGAAAAATTTTCTCCAACTATTGATTCCATTTGAAAAGGAATAGTACTAGTAGAAAAAACTGCCGCGTAAATACCTTTTTAAAGCCAGTAAACCTACTACAACTGCAATGGCACACCACAAATCTCAACAAAAATAAACACTAACAGAGCCACAACGAACGAACGCGTCCGAAGACTTAAACCCACGACCTTCGAAACGTGACAGGTATTCCAGTAATCTAGACAAACGGTTATCGAAACTCAGCTATTTTCATTCCTAGGTGCTTGACTCCATGGAACGTAGGAACGGCAGAGATGTGGTATTTTTGGTTTTGTATTATTCGTAAGGGCTCCTGCATATTCAAGTCCTGAGTGAATATGTTACTTGATAAGCTGGAAGAGCTTTACGTATGTGTTTAACCTAACAATCATAATTTTAAGAGATAAAGCATCACATGGGGAGATTATGTTCTGAATACGCTTTAAAATATGGAGGCAATGTGGTGGCAATGACTCCGTGTATGAACGAGATGGGAGAAGTCATGATCTTGAGTAAGTGAGGCCTGCAGAGTTGCAGCAGCTATTATACTGACTATCATTAGATTGATTAGTTTTGTACATTATTAGGGAAAAATGAAATTGATTACTATACAGTTTCAGTCAGTATCAGTGCACAAGTGACGTGACGATTTTTTCTACTATAGGAGGATCTTAAAAGAGTACATTCAACAACTTTTCTGCGCTAAAAAGGCCGAGTTTAACAATTCCTCTAGAATCGTGTTAAGAACTTCACGAACGAATTCATATTTAGAGCTCCCACCCAGCTGGAATAAGTTCATATTTACAATTTGTACCTAGTTAATCCTTGCCAACATTGAAATGTGAATAATATTGTGGGTTATCGACGGCGGCCATTTTAGCCTTGCTGAATCGATACAGACTATTGAGCATATTCAGGATTTAAATTATCTGCTCTCTTATCGCGTTCTATTCGGAATTCGCACATAAAGTAAGAGTAGTTGCATTGGTCGTAAGCTCTTTAAAAGATTTTACTCGTTTCCACAAACGTTTGCACAACAATTGAATACTAAATTACCACTACCGAAATATAGGATCGCTTTGAAATATATTTTATGCTCACCCTGTTGTAGTAACGTTTGATAAAGTTGTTCTGGTTCGTCTTTTATGTGCCTTTGTTTGTTAAGGTGGTATATTTATTTAATGATATTTATAGGCTAGGTAACAGAATCAGCATCATGATAGAAGTGGACCTGTTTTGAATGAGGTCAAAAAGATCCACTGCTAAACAAAGGCCAAAATCAGTCGAATATATTAAGCCTAGCCTAGAGTAGTGCTTACGATCACTCGACTAAAGACGCACTAAAAAGTTAAGAGAACAAGATTTTTTACTAAAATTACAAAGACAAGTTCTTTAATAAACTTAGACGTCAACATTTCATAAGAAATTACAGTAAATTATAAATACACTGCCAAAAACTATTTTAAACTAACAAAATTATTACATTGTAGAAGATCACGTTTATTTGGATACAAAGTTGTTGGATTGTTATACCAGATAAAACAGAGTAACAAAATAGGAAATTATTAGGCTGAGTATATAGTTACTCTAAAAGTCGAAGTAGGGAAAAAACAAAGTTATTCCATTGATTACGTCCTCTCTCACCGTAGAATTTATTGTCTTATTGAAATCAACACAACCTAAATAATATTGTTGTTGCTTTTAAAAGGAATAGCGTGTGTTTAAAATGCACGATTAACTTTCCACCTTAAAGAGAAGCCTAAAGGCTTAGATTCAATTGTCACTGATATACACAAGCAACGACCAACAGAACGAACATCTGTAGACTACACAAATTTTGATGCGGAAATTGAATTCGCTACTCTTAGCATAAGAGACAAACTTGTTCTTGTTATAATATGGACATCTCATTTTCATGTCCTAAATGTGAACTTTAATTAGAAATAGACATTTATAGACTGAGACTGACTAGGTATATATAGACAAGGTATATGCGGAAAACGTTAATAGATTTCCGACGATGGAGGGGGGGATACAGCGGAGTACGTCGGAGTCAGACCGACTAAAAACCACACTACTATGGTCGGGGTCAGAAGATTAATGATCACTCAAGACTGGACCCTACACGGTGGGGCATTTTAAATACAAGCGGGTTAATAATTAATTAATATTATCACTTGATGTAACGGTAAAATATAAACACTTATTGTAAACAAATATACATACGAAACGTTTGGCGTAATTGTTACTCGTATGAGGACTGCCAAAATGGCATCTTATCTACGCAATATATGAACTTAGCGACGAACGATGTCAAAATGAAAGCGATTCCATTGGATGAATGGAAATAATGGCACGTTGTCTACGAATCAATACTCAATCACGTGTTACACGCCAATCAATCCCATATAATATCTCATTATAGTAGCGAAGGAAAAATTCGAAATATCAAATATATACATTTGAAAATCAATCAAAGAAATTTGACAGATTGTGGTAGCTTGATGTACTTTGTGTCCGTTAATTGTACGTAAAGTGCCCCGCGACCAGATATTTAGAGAGCAATCATAGAGAAGCAAAATGCACAGTAAACTAATACTGCACGAATTTCAAATCTATTTTCAAATTCACGCGCATGAAATGAAATCAAATGAACAAAGGCGGAAGTTTAAAGTTATGCGCCCCCTAACACTGGGCTCTTGGGTGCATATGGTGCAGTTAACCGAGCACATGCCGATAACGACAGCCATTATATCACTTACGTTTAATAAAGCCTGTAGGGATTTTTTGGGTACGTTTTTGGAGAGTAATACTGAATCGTCTCTGTAGCGATGAATACCTACCCTGGATTCCTTCCTTAAGGATCTGGGTGACAGTTTTTCTCTGCTTCATTAAGTGGTCATCATCGCGAATGCTACGCTAGAAGTTCAAAACTCGTTCAGACTCCCAGGTCGACCAAAATGTTATTGGTTTTGGGATTTGTGCCCGGTTATTGAAAACATACTCACCGCCTATTACAAGGGTCCTAATTATAATCTACGTACTACGGCGTACTGTGGGTGTACATATATTAGTATACCTATGGGAATACAGGCGTGATGATAACGTGTTACTAACATCCATTTTACTTTCCACATAATTTTAATTGCTTTATCTTTTTAAAATATGGACTGTACTTTTGTTGCGTAGCTCTTGCCGCAATAAAAAGTCAAATTAGCTTATGTGAAGCCTGATGGTAGGATTAACGGTCCACTTTACAGCCTTTCAGCTTAAACTAGTCTTAGATGTGAAGCTGGTAGCTTGCTGGCTCCAAACAAGCTTTCAAAAGCTTTACTGTGTTCAATTGTGTATGTGTGAGAGCCAGAGACTGTAATTTAAGTTACTTGAATTGTGAGGGTCTATCTAAGACTCCGCATGCGTTTTCCAACAGACTAACAAGAGTCGAATATAATGCCAGTTAATAGAAAAAAAAGTTCTGCAACATTGTTTGTCAAAGCTGAGTTTCAACTACAAAAAAAAACATTGTATAATGTATACCTTAAACTTGAATGTAAACAATAAATGGATTTCCGATGTAAATCAGAATTTCTAAGCTGTTTGTCTAACGTTTTACTAGTTGACACAGTTTACTCATTTTGTTGACAGGAATAAATCAATAACTATCTGTCAGTTTTAAGTAAAGGTATTGAGGAAGGGATTATGTGGAAATAGATAAATCACCATAAACTATTATAGTAAATCATTCGGGAAGTATTTAAAGGATATTATTATAGAATTAGCCAAATTAAATTAGACTTACACAATAAGTCAAAGTTAAATATTTTATTTCAATTAGATCATTAAAATAGCACTTTTGAAAAGTCAAAACAAGTTACACGGTTCCATAAAGTAGGTCTTATGGTGAAGAACCGGCAAGAAACTGAATCTTTAAAAAAAACATGATTACATGTTAATCTTGGTTTACAATTTTGTCCCGAATAGTTCATGAGAACAATGCAGTTTGATGTGTATTTATAAATTAATGCAGTATAATAATGAAACAGAAAAAGAGAGATTGCCTTTGATAGTAACAGCTGACCAGCCCCAACATACGGATAAATAAATAAGTAAATTAAAAAAAATAGTAATTGAAAGCGTGGCCGCTGAACCTAGTTAAGGTCCAGAATTTGATTCCCAGGTTTAACAAAGTGTTATGGAGTTTTTTCATCAGAACATTTCTTAGTAGCAGTTAGGAGTATGGCGTGAGGCGTGAGCCTGTTTCATACCCACACTGCATAGGAGTGATCCTATGTTCTGATATCCGTAGTGCCTCACTCTTCAGCGATACAGGCTTGATGATAATTATTATTTGCGTGGGATTCTTTAGTATGATGTTAAAATATTCTGCAATAGTAAAACAACTCTACTAAAGCAGCCTAAGTGAGTAGACGCCTCGCCCTTGGAAGAGGTCCAGAAAGCGCTATACTACAGTCGTGGCAAATGTTACGAATTCCATGACTGGGACATATAGGGCTAGAGAACGCAAGTGCGGTTCGGTAGGAGTCCGATATACCGTTAGGTGGAAGATGATGCTTGAGAATTTTCCGTACGATAACAAAAGGGCATGTATACATAATTATTTCTTTACCCTTAGAGATCCTATTGTTTGTAATACACTCACTTTTGCAAATAACTATTTTGCGAAATGACATTGCAATTCACTATCAAAATCTAATAGCGCAGCCAATAATAATAATGTAGTATCCTTTCTTTCAAAGATATAAATATTTCAAGCAATTTAAAGAAGAAAATATTTCGCTCGTAGAGTTAAAACAATATTTATTTCTTCTCCTTAAAAGAAGAACACCAGACACATTTTAAACTTAATCAAAAGTAATTTCCCCGGCGTCCACCGCAACTCCATTCCGAGATTCTCGCTGATTTCACTCATCTTAATAAGAATATAATAAACAACGTTGTTGAACTTAAAAACAACGCTTGTGACCTAATAATACCAAAGGGAAGAATTCAGTACGCCAAACAATGGGTGTAAGGTTCTTTGTGCGCGGTCTTACATGCACGGCGTATGGATTAAGCGATTCACAATGTAGAGTCAACTTGCCTGACTGTGTAGATAAAACAATCTACTGATTAAACCCAGTGTTAAGTAGGTCGTTTGTATTGTTAAAGCTGGTCAAGTCGAGGAGCCTCGAATGGTACCAGTTTGTTTTGTAATGCTACAGCAGTCTTACACAAGTGGTAGCAGTGAATATGCAATGTGAAAACGTCGCGAAAACTACAAAATTGTGTAGGATTTACACTATCAATCTGTAGTTATTGGTAATTGGTAATTCCTGGTGTTTATACAACGTCGCACCTCACTGCAAGCAGTTGAATAAATTCGTTGACTAAGCGACAAGAAAACCAGACAATATTCATTTGTGAAACTCAGGCCGTCGTTTTTGATGTCATACAACAGAGAAGAGTTCAAAGCCCTACCTTAGAATTCCGACACGCAACTTTGAATAGACAGCGCGTCACTATTCGGAAAACAATGGTCGTTCCGCGTCCCAAGTCCACTCGAGTCGAGTCACCACGTTTTTGAGCACAACGAGGACGTCCTTTAACACGTTCATGTCGCGTCAGCGGGCTTTGCAACTTGTTCGAGTATGTCATTGTTGAGGTACCCGCTGGACAGTTCAACATTAAATTAGGATGCAAGTCTACCCAAAGCGAGCGGCGGGCTACGTGCGGCGACTCAGGCGAAAGAAGTATTTTTAGTGTCATTCAATAAATCGAGTATCCTAAATTCAAAATAACTTAACATTGATGTCGATGTGGACGTTGTAATATTTATAATTAGTGATTGTACTGAAAGGCTGAGATCTTAGACATCTTAATGTTAAGGTAAGACGTCAAATAGGTACCTAGGTGACCGTGGATGTTGTAAAGGATACAAAACGACAGGAATTAAAATATAATATCAACATAACGCGATAAATCCCGTAAAATTCGTTTTATTTGGAAGTCTAATATTCGTATAAGTATCAGAAACCAGTATATATATGCTACTGTCTTTGATTTATATTATTCGCATTGCATTCGATGGTCAACCTTTCTTAACAAGGGTCGAGTAATCCGAACAGGGTCTACAAAATTTCGCAGGAAAAGGTCTAAAATTTGGCCAATGACGTACTGAGGTCCAAATTCAGTTGTGTCAGACTAATATTTGACAGACAGAACGGATTCCGAGGGTTATACGAGTTGGTAACTTTAATTGTATCTCATTTTACCCTTTGTATTTAACACAAAATAAATAATAAATTCTGTTGAAATAAACAACAGCTTATTTTCAGGTCGTGAATATCAAGTTGGTTATCTGGAGGTATCTGTTTATTATCTTGTCGTTTGTGCCCTATTTTTTGACATTTATTTGATTAGGATTCCTTTGTTTGGTGTTGTCGTTACTATGTTATGTGTCATTGAAGCCGGCCAAATAAATGTGTTTTCTATCTTTCGATTTCCATTTTTTTTAATAATATCCTTAAAGTTCTGAATTTGGTTATAAGGATTGGGCTATATGGGAATGAAGAACTCTCACTTAAACGTAATTTTATGTGAGTCTATCATCATCAACCCATATACTGTCCCACTGCTGGACACGGGCACGGTAACAATAAAGTTCGCTAATACATCGTCATTTAATCAAAATTGGACCAGTCCACTGGTTAAGTCGGCGGTCGGTCCTCGTTTATAACCTTTTTGCCTCATTAAACTGAAAAGAACGAAGCAACTCATACAACCCGTATTTTCAAACTCCAACACGCGCAACTATTTACATACCTGCATCTTTTAATACGGGAAACAATCATGACGATACGTTTTTCCGACGTGTTTTTGAATGAATAACGACGTAACGTTGCGGTCGCAGCTTGCACATTAGCATATCCAGTAAAACTCTGATGTTTTTGCTATTTTTGTTTATTCACAATAGTACCGTGATTTTTATTGGTATGCTGCCTTCGGTTTTACGCTTAAATACAAACAACAGTTTTTATAGCCTGTTTATAGCTCCCGGCTATTTTGTCCCGTGAATTGTGGAAAGCATTAATTTAAACTTTCAACTGTAAAAACCATTGTACAGTTAGTGGGTAAAACGGTGCTTACGTAAATTAGTACCGCGCAGCGTTTTAGTTTTTGACGCAGCATTATGCCCTGGGCTATACACACCTTATGTTAATATTCTATACACAGGTGAAATCAACGAGACGTCTACATGAGCGGATAGAAATAAGCGGATAGAGCGACAATTCAACTCTGAAGTATACCTAACTGTATACAGCGCTAGCGCAACGTGTCTGTGCATCGTATTGCATTCGAATGACGTATGCGTCGTACGTTTCACGCGGCACATTAATACTACTGTATGACTAATGAGCGTTGAGTTTCAAGGGACAAAGCTCTTTAATCTCTCAAAGATTGATTAGCAGATCCAATTGTTTCGACCCTCTGGAGGGTCACACTTTCTTTTATGATTTAAGCAAGCAGTAGGTAATGCAGGCCGTGCCCATTGGATGCACTTCCGATTATCAGTCACAGGATTATCAAAAGGGATTATGAATTAGGGATCTTACTTTTATAGTGTCAGAACTCGTGATTGAAAAGGAAGATCGAGTAAAATAAGAAAGCATTATGCGCAAAAATCGGATTAAAATCCAAGTGATATTTTCCGATATTCCAAAGAATCACTTAGGTAATCATTTCTGGAAGGCAATAAATGAATATTTCAAATTCTTATATGCAAAATGCTCCGGCTCAGCTTCTAACATAGAATTCTTTTATTTTATGAAATATAATATATAGGCGGGTATATTTAAAAAAATAAAAGAAAGTAAACTTTAAGAGTTCTAGTGTTATCAAAAACAAAACATAATATCACGCCTCTAGGTATCCACGAACGGATAGGCATAATTATATGAACTGATGAAAACCCATTCCCATAAACTGGGCACTAATCCAAACTAAATCTCAGCTGCTACTGAGAATATCATAGAAAAAACCAATAACACTTTACTCGACCTGGGAATTGAACTCAATACCTAATGCTCAGCAGCGCGCTTACAGTCATAATGTGGCTTATTGATAATGATGAACCTAAAATTAATTAATTTTCGAACGAGTTTGTAAATGTTTGCTTTACCCATACTCAGCTAACCTCATCAGAGATTGTAAACATTGTCATGTTATGAAACAATAGTATAATGTGTAATGTATTCTATATAATGTCATGTGTCAATGTGAGTAATAATTAATTCTTTAAAGAACTCTGACCCTCCAAAGGGCCGTAATAATTCTTTTTCTATTGTGTTAATTTTTTCTTGACATTTGTGAATCGTAAAGCTATACGAATGATCGAATTGGCAGTTGATTTTGCTTAATAAATAGAATTTTGTCATTATAACCTCAGACAAGAAACGTTAATCACCATCGATATTTCAATATAAGCGTCTCATTAGTTCCGTTATTTCACGATTAAAAGAAGTGATGTAATCTACTTATATTTACCATTTACGAGGAAAATGAAATTGTAAAATGCAATCATTTCAAGAAAATTACAAAAAAGTATAGCTGCGAAGTAACGATGCTTTATTCGGAACTTGTTTTGTGAATCCTATTTGGTGTTATAGATATGTTCTATTAGCCTAGTACCACTCAAACTGAGAGGAGACCCGTGCCCAGCAGTGGGACAGTATATGGATTAATGATCATGAATATTAGTTACAACATCAAAACGCTCGTTAGATTAATATACCCGTGACCGCTAAAAAGGTAATTCGAAACTTCATGATTTAAAAATATCGATTATGGTGCAAAAAAATCAGTAAAAAGTGATTATTTTAAGATTTAAAATGAAATTAAAAAAATAACTAGTCCGCAGTCTTTGAGAGTCCGCCATATTTAATTTAGAGTGGCGTCATTTTATTGTTCGTATTCTTCTGAGCGATCCCTTTTAATTGGTACCTACTCATATTATCGTAGACAGAAGACCTCTACCTAGACCTCCGAAATAAAACTACATAGGTATTACGGATTTTATCGGGATAATTATATTATTGATATTATTCATCCTAAGGTTTCGAACCCCTTTACTGCGTCCAATGTCACGGGTAAACTAAGGAACGTCGGGATTAAGTCAATATAACGGCATTAAATCCCTAAAAAAGTATTTTTATTTCATTAAACAAAAGGTCACATTTCAGTGTCCAAAGTTGGAAAGAAACTACTGACCTCTGAAACATTGAAACACTACATTTTAATATTTATAGCTTTGTTTGCCAAGTTATCCACGCATTTGGAAAATGCTAATGGCCTACAAGAGCATTTTTTTTGTTACGGACGGCAGTAAAACTTTTTCTTCGTATTTATTTATGTATACTTGTTAGTAGATAAGGGTATATATTTGTCACGCACATTTGAAAGATGGGTATTGACTTTTAGATTAGGGCCATTAAATGTGAAAAATATTCAGAAATGTTCTAAATAGAAATTCCATAATAATTCACGGCTGTATAATTTGGCATTTAGTTTTTGTAGTTTTATTTATGTTTATTTTCTCTAACAGGCTTTATTTTCAAGCGTACTTTATTTTATTGATTAATGTTAGACATTCAAATAAAGTATTAATAATAAATAAACGCGAATAAATTCGTAAATAGTAGGTGGGTACTTACATAAATTTCAACGTACTGTTTTTGATAATAAAATTATCGTAATATTACCCAATAAATCTTTGATATTAGGTACAGTCAGCAACGAAAGTCGCTGAACACAGCTAAATTTTGAAAACATGACAGCTCCAAAACTTGTCAATAGATTTTTTTATTATTAAGGTAAGGTAAATATTTAATGATCATCTGTGCAATGATTTCGCACAACCTTCACAGGTCCGTAACTTCATGTTGATAATCGTATTGCAGATTGCAACATGTTCAGCGACTTTCATTGCTGACTGTACCATATACCTTGTATTATCTATAAAGTCCCTGTATTGTTGTCACCAGGTAATAGGTGGGGTAATTACTACTTATATACCGACTATAATCCCCAACAGCCATTAAGCGAGCGTAAATACGTAAGTAATACAAATAAAACATGTCTGTAATGTTACATATTTTAAAAAAGGTAAATATCGTACATCTGAGTAGGTCGGGCCAGAATTAATTAACTGAAGGATTGAGTGTATAATCTATATATAATCCGTATGAACGGACGAGCTAATTTCACGCGACAACCATGTATGACTTTAGAGCCGCATACTGTTGATGTAACAATGGACATCCATGATGTAGGTAGGAATAAAATATATTCAGTGATATAATATGTTGTACTTCATGTTGTACTTCATAAAGAAGGAAATTAAAGAAAATACATAGCCTCGATGTTGATTAACAATGTTCGTTTCGTATACCTTTGATATCAAATTGGTAGGTTTGATAATGGCACCTTTCGAGGTAAAAACATAAAACCAGTTAACTATTTTATATGTTATACAAACTGTGTATACCTAAATAAACAGTGTTTAGTCTCATTTTGTTATATATAATAAATGATCCCAGACCTGCCATTCGAAAGAAAGAAACAGGATGTGAATGGGATATTTGTAAAGGCATTTACGAAATAATTACGAGAAATTATGTGTGGGGAATACGTTTTTACTTCACCGTTTATATTGAATAATAGTTTGAACTGACCTAAATATTATCTATATTCCCAAATGCAGAAAATTTAGTAAAAGTTTTTTTATTTGATTCACATTAAATTAAAGTCCAAAGTCAAAATATCAAACAATAGGTACCAATGTACCAACCATCCTACTCATCTAAAATCACTCAACAGCCCTCGACATCACTTAAAGGTCTTCAATCAATACCAAAGGAGGCTAACAAAGAGCGATCTCGTTAATCATTTTGATACTAATAGGAATAAGCGGTAAATATGCCGCCTCCGTCATATCCAACCCATGGCTCTTGGCACATCCAATTTGCCGGTATGATACCCGAACAATCTCACTAACAATAGAACCACAATGAATGGAGCCTGATCCAGCCGTAAATATATCAAAATTATGTTCAGCCTCGGCGGCGCAAGTTGAGAAAAATTGTTTTCTTTTATTTTCCTTTGTTGTTATTGAAATTAATCGGCTTAATATTATAATTAATTAAGACCTTTAAGGATTAGTTTACTTTGGTTTTCGTATATGATAAAGTTTTTTTGCATCTTTTCGTTTAATAATTATTGAATGTTATAATTAAATATTAATTCTGAATTGTTATTAATTATAATTAATCCTGAGTCTGCCTGAGCTTGAGTTTATAATGAATGAGAAAAAAAAATAACAGCAGTTTTCTACAATATGTTGCGTTGCATTCGTTAGTTTTAATTTTACAGTGTAGGTACTGGAAAATACATCAGTAATTTTATTAATACTTACAAGAAATATTATTATAATTATGTAGGTATGTACAATTAGTTTTTCATAAATAATGCTGCGTTTTTGTCAAAAACTATTAATAACTAAATTGGTCCTAAAGTTTTTAGCACTATCTCTGAAGTTTCAAATATACTCTTTGTACTACCTTATTAGCCTAGTTGTCGTAAGTGTAACTACGGAGCTAGAGGTCCTCAGTTCGGTTCGAGTCGAGTGATATTAAGTTTTTCTATGAAGCTCTTAGTAGCAGTTCTGAGTTTGGGTTGAAGCCCGATAAATGGCAATAGGCTCAACCTAAAACAAAATCGACTAATAGTGTAAGCTAGAAATGACTAAACTTCGAGGAATTCAGGCATGATGGTATTTAAAAATGTATGAATAGAAAAAAAAAACCTTTGAATGTATGGAGGTACATTGCGAGCAATACTTTATATACTGCCCGATCATCAAGTAGGTACCGTGCCTACCTTTTAGATTGTTTCATAAAAAATGTAAAGGCGTGTGAATAGCTTCCTTGTAGAGGATAGAAGGGCTACGATGACCCGGATGAAACGCCACAAGAAGCGCAATGTTTTGGAGGAGGTAAAAGCGTCATAAATTCTTGCTACATCACGTTAAAGATGTTATATAAAGGAAATTACAGACAGATTTTCTTCTAACGGTATGGGCCTTGCAAAGTTAAGTATCCATGCCTGGCTTTACAGGACGGATATTTATGTATATACATAGTTATTAGTTAGTATTTAAGTATATTAAGTAATCCTCCATATGGATTACATAATATAAATACTGAGAAGAGAGGGTCGACACAATTGTTTTTCTATCGTGTTTGCTAATAGCTCATTAGAAGTTGGCTTGATAGGTTAATTTAAAATATGCTAGTGATAGTACAATATAAATCAATTTATAAGCACCAGTTCATAACAAAAATAATAATTCCAAATTCAAATAATACACGCGCATTCGTAAAATTTAACAATTACAATATTTATAAGTAGGTATTTAGAAATGTTTTCGTATAACAAACCCAATATAAACGAAACAAGAATATACGGTTCAATGGGTCATCAATGGAAATTGCTCATGGATCGCCCACCACTAGGGGTACCTAATTAGACTCATACCAATTGTAAACTACCCTTGCCTTAGTATCTATTGTCCCCTGGCATTCTTACACACATTTAACAAGTCACCGCGAGGCCCACAGCCTTGTCTGGCCAGCAGATTACCGAAGTGACCATGGAAGTCTATATTTATCGATTAGAAATTATCTATAATTCCTAAATATTACAATAAACATGAATTACATATTCTGCCGAGATTACTTAAATACTACAGTTGTACACAACATTCAGGATGATTCGGGTCCCTGCGACATCGTTTAACGAACTATTGTGTCGTAATTCTAGCGCTAAGCGTACTATCTCCAGAGAATTGTACCGATTAAATTCGCTCAGACCACACGAGCACTCGCTACTACCAATATGATTAATTGTGTATCGGACTGGATTACGCCTTCATAGTTTCAGTACGGCTTGGCTTCAGATCAGGGCCCCAAGTCTGCAATTTGTGTTAAGTATTGTACTAAAATGACAAACAAGAACCGCCTAATAGTAAGCCAATAGATGCTAGCAACACCAGTGGTATTACTCATGCGACGTAATTTTGAGATAACCATTACCTTTCAAACAGGAACACAGATGTAAAATATTTAGCAATGCGGTGGTAGCAACCTCAAAGCCAAAACTTATTTTTATGAAATCGTTTATCAATGACTGTGTCAGTACTTGTATCAATTATTTAGTCTCATTGAACAACTGTTCAGACACAATCGCGATAGTATAATTATAGTATAATTGTCAAGAAAAATGAAGTGAAGCTATTGACAATGAATGGTGGAGTTGATTTTATAATGGAATCCATGACAATCCAATCGTCCTCGTCTCCGTCTCTCGTCTCGAACTACGCGAAGTCACGTGGAATAGTAATGATCAGTAATACAATTATAATTAATACTAATACCTACTCTGAAAAGGTACACAAAGTTCTACAAAAGAAATGCGACAATTTGATATGATTTTTTATAATTCGACTCGAGATAGATTTAATAAAGTTCATGTTATACATGCTATTATCAAGTTAGGTCACATTTTCAAGATGATTATGATCGTGCTAAAATATATGAACACAACGTAATATCCAAATTAGTGGGTACACTTAGGTACAAACAAGGCAATGTGCAGTAAGAAAACATTTCTTAAAATTCTCTGATGCACGAGCCACATATGTCGCATTCTCGACGTGTAAGTGTGTAACTGAGTGGTAAGCCACAGATGTGCCGAAGCGAGTTACGATGACTGTTAAGCGAAACGAAGCGAGCTATACTCAAAACTTTATCTAACACGCCAAGTTTTGTGCACGTGTTCGTCGCCTGTATCGATGTTCTTGCAAACGTTAGGTTTCACTAATTAGCTGCAGTGAGAATGAGACAGCAACAATGTGTATCGTGCATCTCGTTGATATATTGTTTCTTGGTTTATTTCGAACTTTGCGTAAATTAGAAACAAAATGTACCTATAACTCACGTGTTGTGATTAATTTTGTTTAACCTTCATTCAATTAAGTTTCATTATTTCATTCATATTTTAGAGAGGTACGGCAAAGTGGGAGTAATTCCACTCAAATTGGAGCTACCCGACTGTGGAAGTACCTCTGCCTTGCAGAAAATCGAAGTGAAAATAACACTGCTTTGAGCTGTGTTATGTTTCTTACGGTGAGCAAGGTTGTCAGTGCTCCGCGAGGAAACGTTGTTGGCAGTGGGGGTTAACTTTGACCCTTATACTGCCAACCCAACTATTTCTCTTTCGTTTTACTGGGTCGGCAACGCGCAAGTGATACCCCAAGTGTTACAAGCGTTTACAGGCTACGGTAACTGCTTAACATCAGGTGGATCATATGCTTGTTTGCCACCTTCTTGGTGTAAAAACAAAAGAACCTTTCTCATAGGGGAAACCCGTACAAATTAATATTTTAACCGCGGCAGGCGCTGCTTAATTTTTGAAATCATTTGATCTATGATTACATTGCCAAAAGTCTCTATATGTTTCATTGTGTAATTGGATTTTTTCAGTATAAATTAATATTTAAACAGCCATAAAAGAAAGAAATTATGTACTTAAAATGTAAACTTCATATAACAAATATTTTTTTCTCAATTTTAGGCAAACGAAGTAATTAGTGCGTATAATAATCAAATTTTCAATTACATTTCGAAACCCTACTCAAACATGAGTCTACAATAAAATCCCTCCTACGTAATATTGATGTGCGTAAGCCTACGCAAGATTTCATTTGTCATGTTACGGTCGCCTGCCTATCTATACATATCATCTACGTACAAGACTGCTTCTTATCGTCATTCGAGTACGTTTATAATAGATCCTTTATGAATAACCGATAGGCCTGAAATCAAGTGGCCATTAAATGAAGGTAGTCTGAAGATCGAAAAACCGATAAGCGACCTTGACATCATTGTGAAAATCCTTTTGTAAAATGTTGTTAGGTGTGCAACACACTACCTCTGATTTTAGTTTATTTTTACCGCTTTTGAAAAATAAGTCTTCCATACGTCGATACATTATGTTATTTCATGTGTGTTCGCGCATAACTTTGTTGTTTATAGGCCGTTAGACTTAAATTTGATAATGTTGTTAATACAAAGACATTTTAAATCATCATTGCATTGATTCTATTCTTTTATCCAAATACACGTATACGTTAATACGTACATAATTATATGAATATAATGAATGTGTAATATTCGCGGAGTGTCAGAAATCAATATAATGAAGTTACAATAAAAGACGAGATTTTATAATAATATAAGTACAATAAAAGTAAATGAATGAACAAAAGTAAATCTTAATGTGTTCCAAACCTCATGAATTGAAGCAGCTTTCCGTGTAAGGCAAGTGCAAATAAATTGATACAGAAATTGCTCAGTGTGATCCCTACGTTTCTCCAAATGCCGTCTATTTTCCATATAAATATCAATAAAGAATGAAGTACTGGTGTATCATATGTTTTAAAAACAATGTACATTTTCAGTTTTTCCTTGAATAGCGTTGTGCTTTGTTACAAAATTCCATTTTGTTTGAACGACACGAGGAGCAATGTAAGAACATATTTCAAGCTTCCCCGGAATTCTGGGGGAAATAGCCTACTTATGTTTGTTGTTTTCACTTTGTGTAATATAAAGACTGATTGTCATGTTCCTACATTCATGAAAATGAGATTAAAATGCTAAACAAAGATAACAGACAATTGAATCCTGAAAGGGACCAATTTGCCTTAATTGGAAATTGTTTTGTTTGTACCCATACGTTAATATAGCAAGTATAAGTAAGAGTTAGTTATTTAATTCATAAAACATGGTGACCCTCCAGAGTTTCAAAACAATTGTCTTTTTACCGTCTGCTAATTTGATTGAAAAATTAGTTGTATTCTTCATGCTATGCAGTTATTTAATCCATGCCGTTGGCAAAAATATTGGCTAGTTAGCAGGTTGATAGTGAAGCGGTCCCAGGGTATACCGGACGATAATACGTCACCATTAAAGGTCTCTTTATTAAGAATGTTATACATTTTCAATTTATGAGTCATTAATTGAAATTAGAACTTTCAAGATTATTGACTATTTACTGTAAGTTAATAAAACAATTAAACTATTTACTATGTCATAAAAGAACAATCTATAGTAAAATTATATTTCTATAAAATTTTGGAAACCTGGAACTCATTACTGAAGTGAAAATTATAAAGTAAAATTGTATAATTGAAAGTATCAAAATTCTTCGGAAGTTGTTAATGTTGAGTTCAAAAATATAAGGCTCAATTTCTGAAACTTTTAATTATCATTTGCCGTGAAAGTAGTAAATTACTTACTAAATCAATGTTTGAATAAGCATAATAAGTATTTCATGTTTCACGGTTGTAATTATGTATGAAAATCTGTTGGGTAAGCAGAAGTAGTACTATCTACGTTGGTCGGGGCAAATGTCATAAATACCATGGCTATGACAAGGCCATGGCCGGTTAGTTTAGTTTTGTGTCGGGACGATTCAGACATACTTAGATTACAGATGGTAGCGTTATTTTTATTGTTTGCAAAACTATGCAGCGGTTACCTGGGGAACTAACATCGGTATACAAATAAATACCAGAGACGCCAACGTCTATCGTTCGGTTAACTCCTGGTAGAGACACTTTACTTATGTCATCACCCAAACATATTTGTAGACCACTCATTGGGAAGTTTTTTATTATTACGTTGCGAAATATATCTGGTGAAGATATATTTCGTAATGTCGGTACTATGGAGTAATTGTCTGAAGTAAAAACATAATTATTATAATTATTATTTCCTGTATTTATGTCCTTGTTAACGATTAATACAAAAAAGATAACAATACATTTAAAAATATAAAAAATAGTAGCAAACACACAGGTATCGGGAACAGTTTCTTAGCTACCGGTGGTCAGGGCTATATAGCGAGAGGAACCTTCTGACGATACGAGCCATGTCCAGGAGTACCACTTTCTGCGTGAAACCCTTGACCCAGCCGCCTAACGAGAGGCTTCTCAGATGTAAGTCGACGCTCTTGACTATTATTATTATATTGAATTGAAATATTATTATCCTCAATCTATGCTTTGTAGTTTATATACCTACTTCATACTACATTTATATAAAATGAGTTGGCAAAGTTTCATCACAGTCTGTTCAAACAAAAACCCAATTTGGGAATTCCTAGTATGCAGCGTATGTTGTTAAAACTTAAACGTGGAACCACAGCCAGCATAGTTCAATCTATTAAAGTTTTATTTTGATGTTAGCTATTCAATTTATTTTCTTTGTGCGAACTAATTTAATTATTTTATCATTTCTTCTTTTGGCTTTATGACTTTTTTCGTATGAGTCACAGAAACTCACACTCACAGAAAACCGGCGTGAAATAACGTTTTCGTTGTGTTTCGTCGAGTGAGTGAGGATACCGGACGCCCAAACCCCTTAAAAGGGCGGCAACGCACCTGAAACTCCTCTGGTGTTACGGGTGTCCATGGGCGCCGGTAATCGCTTACCATCAGGTGATCCGTCTGCACGTTTGCCCACCCTACCACATAAAAAAAAATGAGTTTTGTAAGTAGGTTTTGTTTATAAAGTTTTTATACTAGTCGAGTCTTTTTAATCTCCTGTTTGACTTCTGTGGGAAACAACATTTAATTTACATAAATAATTTATTTCATTTGCTCTATATGTATAAAGCAACGTCATCATCCCCTCTCATATTTAGTGGGTTGGAACTGACTGGAAGTTAATCACTTATAGAATTTTCTTGGTCATGCGCTTCTTACTCCTCGTAAATCTTCGTCAACCGAACCGTCTCATTTATAGAGATACAACCTTTTTTACAAAGGGCCGAGACCATTTGCCACCAAAAAAAAGATGGGGCTCATTTTTGTGACGAGCTCGACGATACTGACTCACCCCCGTTTTTATGACGTATAAGTAAACAGTTTTTTGCTAGTGATAAACATTGATAATGTTTTGCTGTACTGGAGCTTATATGGGATTTATTTTCATAGTATACTAGTTTTGATATTACAGTTCATGGTTGGGTTGGGTTCATTAATAGTTGTGCAAGCAGTGATAGGCTAGTGGTATGACCACTGGACTGCCAAGTCGAAGGTCTCGAGTTCGAATCCAACTCCAACAATTATCCTTCATCAACTCTATCCAATCCAACCTCTGACTTTTCGAAATCATGTGCGTATTAATAATTAATTATCACTCGCTTAAATGGTGAAGGAAAACATCATGAGGAAACCTGCATGCCTTAGAGATTTTTCTCGACAATTTGTGAAGTCTGCCAACCCGCCCTAGGCCAACGTGGTGGACTACAGCCTCATCCCTCTCAATATGAGAGGAGACCCTTGCCCAGCAGTGGGACAGTATATGGGTTGATGATGAGTTCATGGAATATGCTCCTGAGGGGTATAATTTATGGGAAACGTGTCAGAATCGCAAGAGCATTTAATTGAGATGTAGTTTTTACCCCTTGATAGGTACTTATTATAATTTCGCGTTTGCGATTAGATAACCTCCTGGTAGGTATAAATAATTTGAATGCAAAAGAACCCTTTCAAATTATTGTAATTTGTCTTACCTATGTAAGGTATGTACAAAGCACAATCTTCATCAAAGCAAATTAATCTTTATTGAAAGGACTTAATACACAAATGGAAAGTGACCATGTCGTCCTAGAACTTCCTTTTATAGAAATAATTGTATAATAATATATTAAACTTATTTTAAAGTTATTAAGCAAACGTAAAATTCGACCGCGGGCAGGATTCGAACCTGCGTCTTCTCATTAGGTACACCAGACGCTGTGACCACTAAGCCACCGCGATACCTACCCGCCATGTCGAACGTCTTTATGGTGACGTCAGTAACACCTATTGAAAAGCAAGTTTTTGCTCCTCAACCGACACGACTTCCTTTACAGTTAGTTCAATGTCGAACGATGCCATCTTACCTTCTAACATTTCCTTCTTTTGCCATTGACTACGACACTGACAGGCAAAATCGGCTTATATTATACCTAAATTTTATAAGAACAAAAATTTTATAATTTTTAACGCTTACTTTGAGGTAAAATATATATTATATACCTATGTATTTGAGATACAATCACTGTATTTCCCAATGTGTTGCAAAGGCGTACTAATGTACATCTACACTTCACCAGCCCGTATTTATTATTGATTTATTTATTGTACCTATTTTATAAGGTACATTATAAGTCTTATAAATTAACAAAGTGTCCCACACAACTGTATAAACAGTTTCACTGAAGGATCAATAAATGTATGTATGTATGTTTATGACCCATGTAATATGGGGAAAGCCTGTTGCCATTAACCGGATACAAAACCAAACTCAGAGCTGCAACTGAAAATTTCATAGAAAAACCCAATAACACTTTGCTTGACCTTGGAATCGAACCCAGGATCTGAAGGGTAGCAGTCTCACTTGATACCTAGGCCAGGCTAATGATGCAGTCGGTACGCTTGTGACGAAGCGTGCCTTAAAATCAGTATGCGAGGAAAGGCCTCGCTAATCGACGGGGTCCAGCAACTGCTGGTCTCCCTGCTGAGGTTTTCCCTGTATGCTATGACATGGGGTTCTTCAAACGTCGTATATACAGGTTCCTTAATGGCTGGCAGCGCATCAGCAACTCCTCTGGTGTAGCAGATCTCCATGGGCGACGATGACCACTTACCATCAGGTGGCTCGTCTGCGCGTTTATCGACGTCAAAAAATTAAAAAAATAATTATGCAGTCCTTCGGTATTAGTGATAGTAGAACAAGAAGAAGACACTCAATATCATACACGCACGATTATCATACTATAGTTGACACTTCATATACCATCACAACGGCTCCATATCTATTCATACTCTTACCCCTATAAAACAAAGTTCAACACCGAAACGAGTGCACGTCCGACCTATTTATTGCGACTACCGTCTCACGGGCAAGCTGAGTAAACACGCTGAAAAAAATATGAACGTAATAGAATTTTTAGTTCGATGCGATACAAAAACGTTTTAGGGGTCGATTGTAAGTGGTTTTTTGATGTATGAAAGAAAATGCTTTGAATTCTGTATGGTGTGTTTGACCCCCCAACATTTCAGGTAAGGAGATGAATGATATTTCTGTTGTGTACTTACGCGACTGCATAACGAGGTAAATTTAATAAGTAAATAGGTATGTATCTACAATTAGGTACTTATGTATTGTTTGATTATTTAGGCCTCCCCACACTTACAGGCGCAAAATCTGCTTAGGACGGTTGAAAACAGCTGTATGTTGATGGTAAGGTGTGAACGTCTCTCGGCTCAGTTCACGCGAGTCCGGCCGACGGCAATGTGGCGGATTCTTTTGACTTTTTGAAATGTCGTGGTGAAATCAAATGTGTTCTACACGTCACATAATTATATCCCCATTGCTGGGCACGTTTCTCCTCACAAAAACATAATTATGCGTCATCTTATCAAGAAAAAATCAATCCATAACAAATAAAGCGATACCGGAGATTACAATCATAATTTCAGTCATCATCATCATCATTAAACCATTATATACTGTCCCACTGCCGAACACGTGCCTCCTTAATGAAAAAGAGGGATTTGGCTATAGTCCACCACTCTGGTCTAGTGTGGGTTGGCAGACTTACGAAAGATTTTTTTAACTCTGACTTTAAGAGATTAGCTCGTTCTAACAAAAAAAAAATACTCTTCAGCCTTATTATATTATAATAGGTTAACATTCAAATAACATGTTACTCATTCGAGTACTACACGACTACGAAAATCTTTTTATCTTCGTATAAGATGTAAAACAAGCTAACAGAGGTTTCGTTGGCATCGAGCCGACAATATGTTCTACAGCAATTTTTATAAGCCCGCGGGTTATCTTTGTACGAGACATATACGACGACCTCTGTGGTCTAGCGGTTCGAGTCGGACTGCTGATCATGGGGTCGTGGGTTCGATTCCCACAGGACACAAATATTTGTGTGGATAAAACATGAGTATTTGTGTTTGTCTGGGTGTTTCTTATGTATTATATGTATGTATTTACAAAAAAAAAAGTATATAAGTATTATACCCATAGTACAAGCTCTGCTTAGTTTGGGACTAGATAGTGTTGTGTAAAATGTCCCAAAAATATTATATTATTATATTATATTATTATTATATAATATCTAGTATTTTTTACTTTACCAACATGGATGGTAAGAAAATTATTCCAGTTGTCCTGGATGTGGCAAGTAGTGAGAGCCTATTGATAAACTTCAAAACATGTATAGCCAAGTTATAGGTCCCGAGTTTGAATCCAAAGCATGCCCATGACTTTTTACAAAAATAAATGCCAGTAGGAAAGTCCGTATACAAACTGTCGCGACGTTGATAACGTTTTTTTTTTCTGTAAAATGTATGTAAAAAAAAAAGTTGGTGATGTTTTCATATTTATTTATTGCATTCCATACAGGTGGTAAATATAATAAAAAGAAACAATTATGGACCCTGTAGGGCGCAGCAAAGAAATTTTTAAACTAATCATTTTGGAGAGATGTTCCAAACTCGTAGAACAAAACTTATTCAGTACAATAATTGTACCCTAGAATATCTCCTCAATAGTTGCTCAGTACATAGAAAATAGAAAGGCCTCAATATTCTATCTAAGTATGTAGTAGTAAAAGAAATGAAGCAGGAAGATGTGGATAGCTTCTACAGTATTAACTATGAAACCGTGCGTACCTACTTATTTTAATACTTGAGATTTTTGCGCTGAGAAATCCTGTTAGGGAATTCCTTTGTTGTCTTATTGGAGAATAAGAACAAAAGCATACTAAACAACTTAAAAGCTTCTTCGCTAAAGAGTAGGTTATACCGTGGGAGAGCCATGCTTCGGCACGAATGGGCCGGCTCGACCGGACTTGATACCACGGCCTCACAGAAAACCGGCGTGAAATAACGTTTTCGTTGTGTTTCGTCGAGTGAGTGAGGATACCGGACGCCCAAACCCCTTAAAAGGGCGGCAACGCACCTGAAACTCCTCTGGTGTTGCGGGTGTCCATGGGCGGCGGTAATCGCTTACCATCAGTTGATCCGTCTGCTCGTTTGCCCACCCTATCACATAAAAAAAAAAAAAAAAAGGTTCTACGTAGGATAAAAATGTGACGACACAATATTTGGACTATGCCAGATGTTTGCGTGAACGACTTCTGCGACACGGGTTATGGGTTCGATCCCCCACGGTACTAATATTTGTATGATGTACAGGTAGTTGTCCCGGGTCCTTAGTGTTTATGTATGTGAAAATTTCCAATTGATCGTAATAAACGCATGCATAATGCGAGGCAACGTCTTTTAAAAAAAAATCCTAATATCATAGACTTAATTATTATCATGTCGCTTGTAACCTCGAAGGGTTAGGTATAAAAATCCCAAAAAATGGTGATGAATGTGATTACGATTTCGGAGTTCTATCAAACAATAAGTCGAGAGAAATGCAGTTTTTAGTCTGTCTATCCAGGGCAGTAAAATTTCCAGAACAAAATTTTTGAAGTAAGAATAATATTGGAATCATGGTTTTTAAAAAAGTAGATGATAATAATACGCTCACACTGCTGTTGCTGCCTGTACTGGCAGCTTGTCAGGGGGCCCATCTAGTGAGTTGGCGAGTCACCGTCTGCCGTCCCTTAGGATATTTGTTCGAGGGTTAAGGGCAGACGCCTTTTTCTTCCGGTAATAGAATCTATCGGTCCACTAAGCATCTACATCCACATCCACCCGGGATACTCCATGACTATACTTTCATAGTGCAGTTTTGAGTATCCCAGGTTGATGCCCCATACCCCTACTAGTTGGACCGGTGTCCCCGCGCAAGCCGGAAAGACCAGATGTTCTCCTCACGGGAGACATGCCGTGATATCCAAGTAATTGTAAACAACAACAAATATACTATGTTTAATAATAACAATATACTGTGTTTAATAATACACAGACAATAAAACTTGCTAACAACAGGTACCTATGGAATGAAACCTACAATTATTTGTGAACCATTTCTTTGTGAACCATCCAGTCAGCCTTAAATAATTTAATATTTACTTAATGTAGGTATCTAATAAAGCTATTTGAACTAAAAACCCGTACCAATACTTTTTGTTATGTAACAAAAGTACCTATTTTTTATAGACACCAAAACCTATTTACGCAGCATTTCAAGCACAAACTCAAGAAATGTGTGAGAAATACATTGCGTACAGTTTCTTTTCTTGTCGGTATGAAATGGTAATGTTATCTTATTGCTTGTGTCGACTTCGTTACGCGCCATTAGCGGTTCCCCACACTGGGGTAAAAAGGATTACGTTACAGTAATAGCAACCCATAGCAATTCTGTGGCTTTTATAAAGCGCTCTAGAAGTAGCGAAAGCTCCTTATGAGTATTTTACCGGCTTCATTTGAAGTCACTATCAGTGAACATCTTTTACAAAAATTTAAAAATATGTCACGCAATTAGGCCGTGCTTCCCTTATCTGATTTATAATATTGATTTTTTTAAATTTTAAAATGATATTTCTGTAAATGGAAAGTAATAGTAACAATTTATAAGAATAAATGTGAATACTTCATTCATACAAACTTCATCCATCTTTTCTTTGGTTTTCGTCTGACCTTGTCGTAGCTACCAACATTATTATAACAACTATTACCTACCTCTACTGGGGATAGTAGGGGCAGGTAATAGTTGATACGATTTTAATATAATTATTATTTACATTATAATTTTGTTAATATTATAAATGCGAAAGATTTTTTTCCTGTCTGTCTACCTGTTACGCTTTGACGCTTAAACCGCTGAACCGATTTTGATGAAATTTAGTACAGATATAGATTCCTCCTTGGATTCGGGCATAGGCTACCTTTTGTCTGAAAAAGCCCTTTGAGATGCGGCAGAAACCGCGGGCAGCTAGTTTTTATAAATAAGTTTGTATGTAGAAACAGACCTTAATGTTTTACAACGTACAGCGACATTTTAATTTTTTCAGCAGTTTTTTTATACTTTAGTCATTATTGTTTACTAGACATTTTTGTCAGAACGAGTTTAAAAGCGGCTATAACATTTTTATGACACTTTAAACCACGGAGCAAAATAAAACGAAACACGCAAAAATATTATTATAAATTGTGACGCGGTAAAAAGTTTTCGTTTTGTGTCCGAAGCAAAATATTGCTTTTTATTTTCTACTTTTATAATATTTAATATATCACTTGCAAAATTGTTTTACAGGCTTTACAAAATACAATGACGTAATCACTTAAAAGTTAAAATAACGAAATAAGAACCTAATTATTATGGCCGGCTATGCTATTCTAAATAAAGAAGTGACGGAAACCCGTTATAATGGCGTATATTACATTATGCTATAATGCACAAATTGTTTCAACACAACAGTAATTTTCCAAATGAGAGAATAAAATAATGAAAATAAAATGCATAAAATACGGAAGCAACCAACAGGGTTGCTATGTCAGACTTCACACATAACATTTCCTATTCAGTGTAACAACTAACCGAAAATTCGGTACAAGACCCTACCCAATTTAATCAATAAATAAATAAATAAACCACCGCAATTCGACCTAAACTCCAGCACACATGCGCAACATATTATTCATTACAACAAATGTGGCCCACGCAAGATAAATGCGATAGTCCAACGTGGTTTCGCGTTATTACCCAGATATAAATCTGCTGAGCACACCTAGTAAGCGCTTTCATCTTGGAACAAAGCGAACGTACATGACTCACGCTGAATGTCCCACAAAAGCTGTCATGTCTATTTCGGTGTTACAATTGCGTTATCGCGATTCTGACGACCAATAGGAGCTTTTAGTATTATGTCCCTGACCCAGTGTGTCACTTGGCACCTATTCGGGCCATTTTATATGCAACACACAGTGTATAAAATAGTGCAGGCGACATTTTCTATCCTATGTGTTGCAAGGCTGCCGGCTGATCTCTCGGTCAATAAATTCTAACAAAGCTGAAATCCTAGTTTTGCTATACTTTATTTTCACAATAACCTTTAATTATGAAAACGAATCCCCGAACAACCATTTTCGTATAGCTTGATGTCTTCTGTTTATAGTTTGCCCTTTTGCAAAATCCGTATTCCGTCACAATAGCGGTGATTTTTGTAGTGTAAGTGTATTTACTTAGACGTGCTCTAAGCTAAGAAATGAACAATACAGAACTTAATTGTTAAAAGATTAGGACTTACCTGCAAACTGTTTAATATATACTGCATACATCGTTGTCGTGGTGTGGCCTGCAGTTCATCACTACATACACTACACAACACAACACAACCCAGAACCTATATTTCTTAATAGATGAATATTACCTACTACTGTCAATCACAATATTGTTATATTAATGTCACACACGCAAGTACACAATCACAAATAAAGTACTTAAGTATATCTGATCATATCTGATTCCTATCTAAACATTTGATTTACGTAATTTTAATTTAATTTTCTATTCGTAACGCGGCACTGTTACGAATAGAAAAAATATTAGAACTAAAAATGAGCACACTTGGGGGTAGAGCGAAAAAAAAATGACGTATAACTTTATTCGCTTGGCGAACTACAGACATTAACAAGGGAATATTTTTTTAATACAGATAAAATATTGAATTATAGTAAAGAAAAGAAATGCAAAATTAGAATTTCGAACAAAGCTAGATGTCACTAGAGAAACGCTATTTTGTTTAAAATTATGATAACAAACCTTTATGGTGTTACCTGTGGTAATACAACCGAAACAGTAGAATATTGAAAACTCTTGAAGCGTTTTATTGAAATTTTTTTTCGTGACTTGCATTATGTAAATTAATTATATGAAAGAAAGATTATTATAAATTAAATGACAACTTCACAATTCATAAAAATAATAACTTTTTGGCTGAAAGTCTAAATAAGTACTGTAATATGATTGTATGATATATTTTGAATATTAATAATAATATTCTGTATGAATAGGTAGGATCGTGCACAGAGTCTTAAAAAGGCATCTTTAATTTTAGATGTTTATACTTCTTTTTATTTTCTTCGTGAGTGAAGTAAGAAGTACTATATTATGTTACACTCTGGGGAAAGCACAGATTACAGACTTTGTGGTTTGCGACCCTTGCTAACTCGGGCCTCAAATGCTCACTCGTTATTAGCCTGCCAATTTTTCCAATAGGCGAATCTACCAATAATTTGAACTCATATTTTTACTATTCTACATTATGTAGGCTATTCAAATTTAAAGCATTGTTTATACATTATAATTGTAGGTTTTTAAAATGTAATTATCAACCCTAAATCTTATTTAATTGTTTTGTGGCTGCATTCAATATTTTATTTGCGTAGGGGTCAGTGATTTTACTCCAGTAAAATTCTAGTTAATTCACCTTTATTGTAATCCAACAATTTGATGCTAATGATAAAGTGTGATAAGAGAACGTTGCGGCTTAAAAGACGATGTAGTGACGAGAATTGAGAAGAATATGCTGAGATGGTTTGGGCATGTCGAGAGAATGGATGAAAGGCGACTAACAAAAAGGATTTATATGGCGAATGTCAGTGGAACCGCCGAGAGGGGACGCCCTAGAAAAACTTATACCGACCTTATTGGTGAGGTTCTTCAAAAAGGTCAGGTGCGTAGTACTCGCAACCGGCGTGTATGTATGACAAGATGTATGAATGTGGTCGAAGCGAAAGAAGTATGCAAGAATCGTAGCAAGTGGCGTTCTTTAGTTTCTGCCTACCCCTATGGGAAAAAGGCGTGAGTGTATGTATGTATGTATGTATGTATGTATGATAAACGATACCTATCCATTTCTTTAAATAAACCTTTAAAAGACTCTCTTGCAAGTCAATATTTAAAAAAAAAATTAAAATGGTAAATGTAAATGTAGAATGGTGCCCGCATTTCCTAACTATACATTATTAACATTGTCAATCTCTGCTAACATGGGTTTATCAGAGATCCTTTAGCGAACTAGACGACGACGTATCGGTTTTTAATTATTTTTACATCTATTTCTATGTTTAGCATAATTTTTTCTACAATTACATTTCATCATCATCATCATATCAGCCACAGGAGGTTCACTGCTGAACAAAGGCCTCTCCCATTAACTTCCAAAAAGACCCGTTATAACGCCTTCCAGCGACCTTTACCAGGTCTTCCGTCCATCTCGTTGGAGGCCGTCCCACGGTACGCTTTCCAGTGCGTGGTCTCCACTCGAGAACTTTACGTAATTACATTTAGGTACCGCTTAATTATTCTCTTTTTTTTACTTTAAACAGAACGGCCGGAACCACTTGCACTATTTAAAGGCATAGATGATGAGTACCTTCTTATGTGGGTAAACAAAACTCGGCTCGTTCCTTATTGAATTAGGAACGTTGAAAAGCCAATTGACCTGATTGAGTTATATTCACCGACTTATCCAATTGTAGTATTGAAAGCTCAATCCCATATCGTCTCATCAGATCAAATCATTTCTTAAAGGCGAAATAATAAAAAAGAATATTTGTTTTAAAAATCCATTTAATAATGATGAGACTAAAATACCAATCGTCTTTTTAATTTATATTTACAATTGACTATATTATTTACATTTAGATCAGAGTATTTACAAAAATCGGATCCTGTAAAAAATGATCTTGTATCGCCACAGTCAATTTACACACAACTTCTTTTATAATGAATCCACATTACTAGCCAAACTGCGTGGCCGATATTTTTTACTATAATCTTGTAAAGGTATTTACATTTCATATAATACAAATATTTATAATTTGACGACTAACCAAACAAAACTGACGCGAGTCAAGAATCCGATTAGCCTTGATATAAGGTTGCATTCTGTATTGAGCGCAGCGGGGAGCGGGGCGGACGAACGAGGTGCCCGCTCGTCCGCCATGACGCTCGAGGCGACTACGATACGACGACCACTGGAGCCATCGTTCCTTGTTTCCTCTGCTGCTGAAACACTGCTTACTTCTGGAGGCACGCAGTTTGGAGGTTTTTCCTGCTAGAATAAAAAACTTTTCGTCAAAAAACCAAATTAGTTTATTTATGTAATTTATATGTTGGCAAAAAAATATAGTATCATTATTTATTTTCTATAAAATCTTTAGTTTATTATATTTAATAATAATGAGATAATGTGTTAGAATTTGAATATTTTATAATTCTAATGCAACGCCGGAAAGTGTGTTTTTAAATTCTACATAATGCAATTAACACTGAGCAGTTTATTGGAATAGAAAATGTTTAGAGATTTCTGGCGGCTCACCGGTCGTTGCGTAACGTTGACTTTTTCTTGACATCTCCGAGACTGATGGGCGATGCATGCTGCATATGCAATCGCATGGGGGATGTAGCTCTGTTCCACAACGCCAGCGAACAGTATAGTTGCCATAGGACCTATTTAAAGTTAAATTCATTCAATTATGATCGGAGAACAGATATTTTATTATACCGCATAAAAATAACTCATAATGGCTTTTCAAAATTACCTAGAGCATAAATAGGCACGTCTTCTCCGCCATGAGTAGCCCACTGCCGAGGTACTGCAGCTGCATGAACAGCATCCGCGGAAGCAGCAGCAGAAGCTGTCGTATTTAATGGCAAAGCCCTGGGTTCTGAATGTCCTGGGCCAGTCCCATAAAGTAAAGTGGTATATCTCAGCCCATCAATATCTGAGGCTACAGTATCAGCACCTAAGAAAACACAGAAAATAATTTAAACTTCAAAATTAGATAAGATAAAACCTAAAATTCGAAATAATAAATCTGCAAAATCTTCGAAGTAAAACAACATCTAATTTTCAAAACTCTAAGCTGCAATTTCTACGGCGAAGTCAATCGCGGTTTAAAGATAATAATGTAAACGTTTGGCATACGACTTCAATTAGCAACTTTTGTACTCTGTGCCAAATGTTGCTTGTTACGATACACATTTGGCTACGCATTATAGACATTGCCACTGGAAAATTAAATAACAATTTGGCATGAGGAAGAATTAAGTAATATTTGAATTCGCTGTTTACCCAAAACAGGGTGTCCTCTCGGTGTAGCCTGTCCGCCAAAAGTCATAACGTGACCGTGATCAGCGGTGACTACGATTAAAGTTTCGGAGGGATTAACCCTCTCTAATGCTGCCAACAGTGCGGTTTCTAACTCCAAAGTCTCGTCAAGAGCTCTATATGGATTGTTGTAGTGATGAGCGTGGTCTATTCTCCCACCTACGAACAAAAACAAGAATAATTAATAATGCGATTTCACTTTAGCGAATAATATTGGTCTGTAAATAAAGGTAAAATTTTCTACAACATCACTATAAACACAGTAAACTTCTGTAAAAATGCGCGATGTAGTCTGTTAAACCTTTATTAAAAAAATCAGATAACCCAGTTTGAAAGGAGTAATTTAAATAAATGCTGGTAATCTTATTACATCAAAAGAGTAACGCTGCCTATATAAAAAGCGGAAAGATAAAAAAGCCTTGCCTTCGATTAAGAGGAAGAATCCTTTGTCATTTTTAGTCAAAATTGACAAGGCTGCTCGGGTCATGTCAGCCAAAGACGGATCGTCCGCTTTGGCAGTTGTAGTCGCGCCCGCTCCCTCTTCCGCGTCCGCTACGGCCCCACGCTCTGCGTTGAACTCCATGTGCGAGTATTCGAACAACCCTGCGTGGTAAATAATAAATAATAATAAAAAATGAAAAGCCTTTTATTTCCTATGTAAATGGTTACAGAATTCTTTACAATATCTCTCATATTTATATGGTTATTAGTAATAGTAAGTTAAAACTTCGTTTTATACAATTACGATATTTATATCATAATATAATAATATTTTTTGGGGACATTTTACACAACACCATCTAGTCCCAAACTAAGCAGAGCTTGTATGTATATATATGCTTGTATGGCTACTAGACAATGGATATAATACATTTATACTTTTTTTTGTAAATACATATTTATAATACATAGGAAACACCCAGACAAACACAAATACTCATGTTTTATCCACACAAATATCTGCGTCCTGTGGGAATTGAACCCACGACCCCATAATCAGCAGTCCGGCACTCGAACCGCTAGACCACAGAGGTCGTCAAATGAAACAAAATATTTAAGGAAACCCGTATGAAGGCCTCCTTCAAATACTTCCATTTGGTCTGGTCTGTGGCCACTACTAGCCATTTTTGACATAAGAGGTAAAAAATATTACAATTGAATATTCAGATGTTTTTCACAAGTAGGCGACGAAAAATTACAACGCAGGGGGGTCCAGAATCATGTACTGAAGTCATGGTAAGCCTTTGCGCGTCGATGTCCCTTCCACCCCGTATAATGTCTTGTAAACCAAATTTTATCAATTAAGTATTAGATAATATGGGCAATGCTCAAACAAAAAAACTTTTTTTACACATAAGTGGTCAAATAAAAAAATGCAATAAAGAAGATATTTGTAATTATAGCATTTAAACACAATCTAAGAGTATGATGTGAATTTGAATTTGTGACCATTTTGGCAGTGCTTAACAGATGAATTAAAATACTAAGAATCGTGGTTAACAATACAATTTTTGAATTAAGAATGTTGGTAAAAGCATAATCCATATTTGAATTACAAATGCTACTTTATGTCGGGTGGGTGAGATTAAAAAGGATTTAAATGGGATTACCCAACGGCCCCGCACTGATCATAATGGTAAACGTAATCTGGGCTAACGTAAATATTTCATAAACTCCACAGAGGGTCCGGAAGTATTTTATCCAACTTTTCTTGAACCAAATGCTGACTTCTCCGGTACTGTGTGTCTCTCATATATTAATTTTGCACAGGAAACTCATGATTTTTATCGCGTCCTAATTTTTAAGCATCCGGGAAGAGTTGTACAGCGTCAAAAAACAGCTTTATAAATTTTAACTAGAAAATGGGAAGGAATTTTGCAAAAAAGGGTACGTACTTTTTATGAAGGTAATTTATTCGTATAAATAAAAAAAAACTGGTGAAGGCAAAATACCTTCATAGCTACAACACAGAACAGTAATATTGTTCTCTGTTAATTTAATTATTGTCAATAAGTGATGAGAAAGAAATTTAAATAAGTTATGGCCGTACGTGCTATTTAAAACAGATTTCCCGACGTGGACCTTATCATATCGAAATAATTTTATATTTTTTATTTCATTGTTTCTCCTCGGACGTAGCAACAGAAAATACATTTTTTATTGTATTATGCAAATATCATTGCATTTTAATTAACACTCGTATTCACGTATTTTGAATTAAAATAATTATTATTTTTTTAAATAAAGTAAGCGAATATTGCAATATTTTGCTATTCAGTTCTGCACGTGTGTATTTTTTGCAGAACAAACATCGAAGTGAACTGTTAATTCTGACCTTTTAAATTAAGAATATTTTGTTTCACTTTTAAAGACAGGGCTCACCCTAAAACGGCTTTGCGAGTACTTACTTACATTGTTGAGTAAGCTTTAACCCTCTAAATTCAACAAAGCACACAAAAGGGCCCAGTTTCTTTAATATTCCGACCGTTATGTGAGGTGTTTTAGAAAATTTTGATAAAAACCCGCTATGTTATAAAAGTAATGGGTTTAAAACTGTGACTTTATACCATAACTAAAAGAGGTGTTCGCTAGTAGTTTTCCCAAAGTAGAAGTAAAAATTTTATAAAATTATATATTTAATCTGCTTGGATATATTACTGCAATCAATAGGTTACATTGATATTAATGTTAACCTTGACAGTAAGTAGCTGTTGTAATATTTTTTTACGACCACGGAAGAAACATTGCGGTCTAGTAGTCGCAAGCAAGGCTCCTAAAAAAACTCAATAAAACTTTGCTTGACCTGGGAATCAAAACTCACAGCAATGTAGGCCAAGCAGTGTTATTGGAATTTTCCTATGAAGTTCTTAGAAGCAGATTGGAGTTTGGACGTGTGCTGAGTTAATGGCAATTAGCTCACCGTCTATTACAATAGGATCTAAAACTAACAAACAATTCCCCTACCTAATCCTTCAAGGCTACAAACGTAATGGTATGAAACAAGATCAATACTAATTTCCGCAAACATATTCTGCTAAAAGCGATAAACACTGTATCAACACGACCAAAATAAAGGAACATTATATTTTCAATATCGTAAGAGCTGGCAACCCTGAGCCTTTTTATACCCTCACAATTTCCCCTAAATATAGTGTATCGAATACCATGATTTATATATCTCCATTCACATCATGTAAACAACCCTTGGTAGCAAGATTGACCTTTTCTTGGCTATCCGGCTATGCTCTGGTCATATTTACTTCAATATTCTGACCTTGGCATGAATTATGGAGATCAAAAGGGATCCATTGATCACCTTATTCACTTTTTTTTATTTAAGAATTTTCGGTACGGCGGCGAAGTAATGACACCAGATGTTTTGTCTACCAAGTTTGGTTAAATTTAATGCATGCTAAGCATCAAGCTTTTTACTTTGGTAAAGTAAGTACTTAGTTGTTTAAAAATTTAAGATTATTTTTCTTCCCATACCCTCTGTCTCATACGTCTGTAATTAGTTGCTTGATGGGACCCATCAACTAAATACAGACACCACAGAAAAATAATTTCTCTGACTCGTTATAATTCTCTGAGCTTTGTTTCTTTACAGAGGTCATCAGGTAAGAAATGCCGGAGCCATCTAGAATTAAATATTGACTTCTATATAAGTGTCTTAAATGATCTATTTACAAAAATACAACATATATCTGCAATCTAAGTAAAATGTTGCAGTTCAAACTACCTTCAAGAATTCGTATCGATTTTCACACTAAATTGAAATGCGTAGTGGATGCAGACACGTTCGCGTAGTGCTTAAAATTGAATGTTCGGTCAAATGGTTGTGAATGGGACAGCGTTTCTGGGATTTCAACGTTTATCTGCGCAAATATCTTCTTTGTAATCTTCGTTCGAAATCGAAGTTGGAATACTTTGGAATAATTACATTTTAAGAAAACATAGACCTACGAACACGAATCACTTATAGAATTATCACAAAGGATACCTACACACTTACATTACAAACTAAAATTATTTTGTGAGACTATGAAAGTACGTTTCAACTGCAAAATTAGGTTTGCTTTTGAGAATAAAGAGGGAATCCATTCCTGCACGCCTCGTAGACCGTTTTCTTTATTCCCGCATACAATACTTTCCTGTTTCCTTTAGTGTTATCGTCGCTTACCTAACAGATAGTCCACTGTCCTAGGATCCAACTTTGCCAGTTGTTCTCTCGTGTGTATGTATTGAGCTCTCAACCGCCGCCTCTTCTTTTCCCTTGCCCAATCTTCTGCTAAATTTCTTCCATCTAGTCTTCTCCCCTCGCGATTGGGGTGTTCTGGATCTGGAGTCACGGTTGGCAGGAAATGTCTTCTTCCACCACCCATTATGACCTATTTGAAAGAATAAATAAGCTAACTTTAAAAACTAAGTCGAACTTTAATAATTTTTGATAAAATATATTATTATATCATTTCATAAATGTATTAATTTGGAATATAATAAACCGCGCATCAAAAATACTGACTGAGCGACAAAATTACTGATTGAGCAGCAAAATACAGATATCGGTTAGGTTAGGTTAGAACTGTGACCATACAACGCCAGAACCAAATCTGAATAATACCGAATCTGAAGACCAAGAAAGTGTATATAAGTAATAACAATACTTTGATGAGCAAAATTTGTGTGCAATTCAGTAATTTTGGTGCTAATTTCGAATATTTTGATTGAAAAAAGGGGATTTACAGTTAAAGTATTAAATACCACCTTATTAATTTTACCATGTACTTATGTCGTACAGACGCCAGCATGTCAAGCTATTTAAGTCTGTCAATTTTTCCCAATGGAACATGAACCTTATTGCTTTGTGTTAAAGTTGAAAATTTATCAAATAAATTTGTCAGATTGTGGTAGCTTTATGTACTGGCCTCTGTACATGCAAACATTTAAAGTAGCCTGCACAGAAAATTGATGTGGTGAGATTTCTGAAAAGGGATCTGAATAAACACTAAGTAACCCATATTACAAGGGACCACATACCGACGTACTCCTCTGCCTAACCAATCGGGGAACACAGGCGTGACGGTATATTATATTTGTTTTCTTTTTCTTATATGTTTTTTTATATTATGTGTTAAAATAGTGTACTCTAAAACTATAACAAGTACGATAAGCACACACTTAAAATGGGAAATTCTCATCCCTTCTACTACATTTTGAATGATTAAAAATGTATTCTTAATTAACTGATACTCATCTACCATTGAAAATTATTACTGCAAACACTAAACAAAAGCATAAACATAACAAATCCTACTAAAATACGTGGTTTATATTCTAGTGTGCTGTGAGCTGTGCAGATTGTTGTGAAGAACGCAGAAGTGGTCACGTTTACCTAAGTGAGAAAAGCTGTAGGTACAGTCAGCAACGAAAGTCGCTGAACACAGCTAAATGAAAACATCACAGATCCAAAACTTGTCAAGAGGTTTTTACTATTAGGGTAACCTAAACATTTAATGGTCATATATGCAATTATTTCGCATAACCTTCACAGGTCAGTAACTTCATATTTATTAACAATAATATTGAAGATTGCAACAATATGTTCACTGATTTTCGTTGCTGACTGTACCGTGTTTATTTTCAAGCATTCATTTTATATCTTAGCAAGTTTTAACACAAAACTATACATTTAATTGTAGTTTTTAGTTTTATGATTGTGACAATTACGTGATTCTCGGAATTGAGATTCCCAATGTATCTCAAATTGGCGGAAATTCACTTCAAAGTATAAAATTCTTGGTATAGTGCCACCGTTGTGAGTTTGGCAATGCATTTTACTTTGATGTTTCTGAACTTCCTTTCTGAATTTTAAAATGATTGCATAAAATGTAACAAAAATTGGCCTCTGACAATTTCACAGTTTTGTGAGCGCGACAACCCCATTTAAAAATGCTTCTATAGATGTACCCATAGCTTGACAACGCTTGAAGCGCTTCATTCCCGTAACCGTGTTATCTTGTGTCATCATAGTACTCCGTTATATAGTCAAATGAATCAACAGAGAATTTACATCAACATTACGTACACTTAAAATAATTAAAATGCACAACCCCGCTCCATCGCACCCGCTGATAGTCTTTATACCGCCAAGTGGCTCGTATCTAATTAACCTAACCTAATTTGCAAAAGGGATTTCGTACAATTTCAAAATTCACTTTTATTCATCTCCCGGGAGCTATTAGTAAAAATAAAAGAGTTTCTTTTGTGTTTCTTTTAAATATAAGCAAAGAATTTTTCCTTTATTTTTAAGGGCATTGCAGATTTCTGCCCTCAAGGCTTAATTTCGCAAAACATTGCGCTATATTTTGTTTTCAAAATATTTCGTTCAGCATGAATTCTACAAAATTAGTGCGCATATTTGCATGAAAATTATATGGGTACATTTTGCAAGAGGGTGTACAAAATGTTCTTATTTTGATGCTAAGAGCCAGACTTTCTTATTAGACGAGAATTCTTCTAAGGAATGGTCACGGGTAGTGCTACGTTATAAGTCGAAAAACAGCTGTAGATAAGAATTGATTTATCTACATTGGCTCTAAAGTTTTACATTGAAGTAAATTTCATAGCCAGAATTTTCAAACTTTGTATCTCTGAAGCAATGCGAGCAAAATAAATTATGTTAATACTTATCACATTTGTTTACCTTACTGTCTGTGTACTCATGGGAATTTCCAAAAATCTCGTTTTAGTATTCATCTACGTTGTAAAAGGAACTCCTGTGCAAAATTGAATGTATCTAACCCTCCAGTTTAATATCTACGTTGTCTGTCAGTCTATGTTAGATTTTTACTAAGAAGAATATTATACTTACATTCATACTTCTCCCCGGTTCATTTTCTACAAGCTGCAGAGCAATATCCTTGCAGTCTTTCCTGACCGTGGGTGGTACTCTGCTGTCGTCTTCCCAGTATCTGGACGGCGCATGCGCGTACAACGCCGCAGGAGTCGCGTGTGTTATCCGCGCTGTTGTTACGATGCCACTTGACTTACCTGAACGTTACGGTTAAAGATTTATTTCTCAAAAGCCGACAATAATCACTTACAGAGAAAATACATTTCATCGATTTCATTTACGTACATTCATGTAGGATTGTAGGTGAATAAAAAAATATTTAAATCAGTCACCAAGTGTACACATAATAAATATAAGTGTGCATAGTAAACACCGCAGTAGGTAAAGATACAATATTCATGTTTTAAGCCATATAAGCCAAGCTACACATAAATGACGTCTTATTTAAACCCCCATAACAACAAAGTCAACCCCCATAACAACAAAGAGCAATTCAAACAAATTTCGTACATGGAATTGGAGTAAATATAAGAACAAAATCTGGTAATACTCCAGTGTATTATAACTACGAAGCTTTGGATTTTCATTAACGAAAAACCAATATTTGTTCGAGAACTAACAATGTTTGATAACACGGGACAATTAATACTCCAGTATTAAAAAAAATATGATCCCACGTATTCACTTACAGAATAACAGTAGATGGTGTGTGGTATTTCAAAATCGTAATTCTATGACTTCAGAATTGTTGATTTTTGACAGATTTTTCCAAGACATCTCTCCTTCGTCATCGTCCTTATGTCATTTTAGTACTATTGAAAAACGATTCTGATGGACTTGGGCTCCAGATTAATTCATAAAAATGTAACAGTTATCAGTGCATCATATTCAACATACAATGGAATTCGACATAATATTGCCTTTATGAGATTCCTGAGTTTTTAAGAGAGCTTATTAACGTACTGATGTCCACAGTCAGTATTTATTTTATCAACTAGTCCAAGGGTTAATATACGTAATAATACGTAACGAGCTTAGATAAAATTGTCAGAATGAATTCACACAGAGAATTCGTGTTGTATTATAAGATACATCACATAACCTATAGGTCTTCCCATTCTTATCATTGCGGCTTAGGCCGGTCGGAAATTAGAGGTCCTGATAGGTCCTGATGGAGTCAGTTTTGGAAATGAGCAAATTTTCATAGCAAGGATAATAACAGTGACATTTTTTTTATGTGGCCTCTTTTGTATTCCACTACAAGGCAAACGCCTCTCCTATCTTGGTCCAGGCCTTTTTATCCTGGGCTTCTTCATACCTCGTCGGCAAAAAGGGATAAAGATCATCTCGCCACGCGTCATCATCGGCATTTTTTTTAACAACTATGTAGATTTACACCACAATCCAGACACGTGTAATATCCAAACGTGTAATGAGCTTAGATAAAAAATTGACAGTTTCAGTTCAAACGGAGAATCGTGTTATATTACAAGACACATTATCATAATTTACGAGTAAGTACGTGTCGGACTCCGAAGCGGTTCGATCCTCATTTTATTTTATTCCTAATATTTTTATTCTATTAACAGATTCTTTGTTTAGGGTTAAGCACATATTTAATCAGTTGTTATCGTTTTGGATACTGTATACATTATTAAGTAAATATACCTAAATGAAATATTCGTTCAATATTCTTTTGCTAAAAGAAGAAATATTTTATTATTCCAATTCCATTGTAACAATATAAGAAGATAATTGCAATCAATAATACAATAATCAAACAACCCATTTACAACTTATTTCGTATTTAGCCTTAGGCATTTTGAAAAAATAATGAGATAAAATTTCAGTTTAAAGTATATTTGAATAATTTTCTATTAGGAATACTTATACAATAGAGTTTCGCGGATTTATTTATTTATTTTCTTAAGGATCTCTGACAAAGGATATACACAAAAAGATATTAGTAATAAGTCACATAAGTCAAATAAGCCACATTTACTTGTGGAGTGTGTAATAAATCTTTTTTTGTGGCTTAGGTGAGAGGTACGACCTGCACCGGCTTCGCACTGGTGCAATGTACAAAAGGCGAGCACACCAACCTACTCTAATCTGTCAAATTTCTTAGATAGATTTTCAACTATAACACTAAGTGATAAGGTTAATTTTCAATTGGGAATATTTGACAGTTTTGGATAGCTTAACCTGCTGGTGTCTGTACAAATGCCACATGTATTATACCTATAAACCTTCCGGAATTAATCCATATCAAAATCCGTTACGTAATTTAAAAGATCTCAGCTTACAGTGGAACAGACACAGGGTTTATGTTATTTTTGACTTCTGGTTGAAGATATGCGTTTTCGGTCAGTCAGTGTTAAAGTTTTTTAAGAATTAATTATTTTTTAACTATGGTCATAAGCGTGACTGCTATCCTGGGTTCGATTACCAGGTCAAGCAGTGCTTTGGGTTGTTCTATGAAATTCACAGAACCAGCTTGTAGTTTGGATTTTGTGCCCGGTTAATAGCTATAGGCCGGCCTCCTATTTCATTGAAGTTAAACATACTTGTGAAATGTGGATGTACATTGGTATACCTCTGTCTAACCCTTTGAGAAATACAGGCGTGATTGTATGTTAATCATTTTTAATTTTTATTTTTTAGTCTAATGCGCTTTTATATTCAATTTCTAATACCAAAGAAATCAAATTTTCGAGATCCAAAATCTTTGTTATATAATAGTTACTCATTTGTGTGTCTATACTTAGGTATATGTAAAAATAATTTTAAATGGTGCAAAGCCTTCAAGTGCATATTAACATAATTACCTATTACCAATATAAGCTTCCGTTACGGGACGATATTAATTCAACCCACGATACGGGTCGAGTGTACGATAATACCACTATCCACTACGTGACCACAGCTTAAAGACATAGCTTAATCGAAGCTTAGCTGGAATTGTTAACAGGTAACAATAAACACGGCTTCATTTCGATGCCTACAGCCGGTGGCGTAATACAGAACTGATTTACAGTTATCCAAGTACGAGTTTGAACTACGAAGGTTTCTTAAGCTTCCAAATTAGTTATGACTAGCAACTCGCTCGGCTTCGTACGGGTGCAATGTAGGTACTAAAATGTAAGTATTATATCCATTGTCTAGTCATAACTAACTAGACTAAGAGAACTAAACTAACGTACTCATAGTACAAGCTCCGCTTAGTTTGAGATTAAATGTGCTGTGAAAATGTTCGAAATATTGATTTATTACTCATAACTAATTAATTGTCAGGAGTTTTCAAAATTTTCAATGAACATACAGTTTCTAAGCTCTGTTTATTATAAATAATGCTTACCAGCTTCATGGGCCCAGTCAACAAGAGAAGACACTTTGGAGTTGATGGTTGAGGCACAGATGTTGAATCTGCCTCCCGCATCGAGGCCCAACGTCTCGTACCTCGCTTTCACACCACACAGAAGAGCGGTGGCACAGGCTGAAGACTCCCCTGTCTGAGCATCTATGTTGTAGGTCTGGTAGCAAAAGAAAATCAGCTTGTTACGATTAGTTGAATATGGATACTGCTTTTTTTTCCAATGTGTGACCGTTTCACGTAGGCTGTTGACCTTGGAATATTAGTGTTCATAAATTAATTATAATTGAGCGTAATATCTTGGGATTTTATTTATTCATTTTAATAATTAATGCTTATATAAGGTTCACATAGTCAACTAATTGAAAAAGTCATTTTAATATTCGTTTGAATCATACTTGGGTATTTATTGTTAATCAAATAATCATCAATAGTGTGAAGTTGATAATTGTCAACTTCAACCGTATTTTATTCAAAAGAATAAAATACGGTTGTTTTAATTAACGATTTTACAACTGACGTTTCTCTCAGCATTTTCCTGAAATACAACTACCCAGTTAGAACAAAACAATTGGTGAAATTGTCGCATTTGCTACGATCAAAAATAAGACATCTTTATGCCAAATAGGTACCTCCCTACCACTATTTTGTATTTTGTAACCACTTCGAAGTTTTAAGAACCATAGGTACCTACTGCATCCTCATTGCGTCATTTGAAGATTCTCATCGGAAAATTGGGAGCTGAAATTGTTATAATAACCAAGCACAACAAATGGAATGGTGATCGCAAGAGGATGTTATTTGTCCACAGGCACCTGCAGTCTTCGTATAATCTTTAAATCACCACTTATAACCCACATAAAAAATAATTGGATACTTCCCATCCCTTTCCGTGCACTAACTGTTTATGAGGATATATAAGAAGGAAATTCTCATCAGTTGATTGTTTCGCTTTGCGATTGATTATAAGTAAACAAAAGAAAGTAGGTTACTATGACGTCGATAACTGGGAAGCCTCGACTAGTTGCCTACATTTAGAGTTAAATATTACCAGTTATTTACCAGGTAATACTTATTTAAAATCAAATCCCCACAAATTCCGCTATATGTAGGTATCTGAGAAGGTTATGGGAAGTATTATCTATAAGTAACATAATCCTTTAGATTTTAAATCAATATGGGTGGTTTTTTTTAAAACGTACAAACAGGGTCTAAGATAGAGCACGCAGTTCAAGGAAATTGCCTCTAACCTTTTTAGTTTCTGGCTCTCATATGACGTAACGCAGTAAATATGACGGCGTTTCTTACATCGGAGTATTATGGAGGGTAGAGGTAAGGAGGACCATCTTTGTGTATGAAAAAGTGTCCGTCGAAATGCGTTAAATTAGGGTGGCGCTATAATCGTATCAGTGTAAATTTTAAAAACCACGCCAAAAGTCATTAGAGTAAGATAGAAAAGTAAGTTTTAGGTTATGCTTACAAAATTATTTTGGACCACGTAAATAGTGATTGAAGGTTTGTATACTGTACTGTTACTAACTACTTTAGTCAACAAAAATAATAAATTTATCAACTCAGCACACTTCAAGCCGTCTACAACTGCTACATTCATACCATATACTTACTGTTGCTACGCTAGCGCCATTCTGGAAGGTTTTTGAACTGTTACTTACTGCTTAGGTACCTACAGCTGGACACTTTTTCAACTTGTCCCCCATATAAGATAGACCTCCTTACCTCTACCCTCCATAGAAGTATCTAAGACCGCCGCCAAAGAGTATCACTGTATTGTGTCATGTGGGAGTCTAGTGTCTTATTTAGTTATCTACCTGGCTACAAGTCTTGTTATGGGTCAGGTGGATCATTAGATCCTCATCATCATCAACCCATATACTGTCCCACTGCTGGGCACGGGTCTCCTCTCATATTGAGAGGGATTAGGCTATAGTCCACCACGCTGGCCTAGTGCGGCTTGGCAGACTTCACAAACCGTCGAGAAAAATCTCCAAGGTATGCAGGTTTCCTCACGATGTTTTCCTTCACCGTTTAAGCGAGTGATAATTAATTATTAATACGCACATGAATTCGAAAAGTCAGAGGTGCGTGCTTTGGGTTCGAACTCGAGACCTTCAACTTGGCAGTCCAATGGTCATACCATTAGGCTGTCACTGCTACCTTTAGGATCACTGCCAGATTTAGGCGGTGGTATTAGATCCTACGACTGCCTAAATCTCCCAAGAGTACGGAGTGGAAGTTAAAGTGTCCTTAGCAATCCTCCCACGGGCCAAAATATATTTAAATAAAACCGGCGAAGTGTGAGTCGAACTCGCGCACGAAAGGTTCCGTACAAGAGCCCCCCTTAAATATTTATTTATTTTAATATTATTATGTATTGATTTTTAAAGTGAATATACAACTAAATATTCAGTGAATATTTTAAGCGTCTACCTATTGCCGTTATTAAAATCGAGAAAAGAAACACGTTTGTTGTATGCCCCCCTTAAATATTTATTTTATTCTGTTTTTAGTATTTTTTTATAGGGGGAATAGAAATACATCATTTGAGAAAATTTTAACTGTCTAGTTATCACTGTTCATGAGATACAGCCTGGTAACAGAAGGACCGACGGACAACGGAGTCTTAGTAATAGGGTCCCGTTTTTAACCTTTGGGTAAGGAACCCTAAAAAGGGTAATATACCGTCCCGAAGGCAACTACAATATTTCTCTCAGAAATTGGACGAAGAAAATTAGCAACTTGATACTAAAAGGCGCATAAAAATATTAAATAAAATGGCGCCCTACACTCCCTGTTTAGCGTTTTATTGCTGATGATATGTATTATGCATGTAGATTTTATACGTTCGTTGCTTCAATTGTATCAAATTTGTACGAATATAATCAACCCAAATTGTCTTACCAATCTTTGCTGAACATCTCATTGAAGAATTTCTTAAAATGTTATATAAAGGAATCTTCTTGAACATGATTGGTGTAGTAATTAAAGTGGTCACCACGACACAACCATATTGTGCTGATAGTCATGGGTATGATTCCTTGAGATAAACCTTTGTTTGATCTACAGTTATTTGTAAAGCAACCGACACAGGGTTTATTCCCTAGTGCAGGCGCTGTCTTTTTCAGCATCATTAAGCGGTATCAATCTTGTTGATAGCGTCAGCCGAAATGAAGAACTAGCCAGCAACGAAACACTCATGAGTAACGCCGCTATGGATTGGTATACTACATTAAATTTATAATAAACTACGGGGAAAACAGGCGTGACGGTTTACGCCTGTATGCCTTCGGGTTTATGCCTTCGGGGACGAAGAGTTAGTTTAAGACTAAAGTAGGTACCTACACCAACAGTTCGTCAGTAGGTATGTTTAGGTCCCAGAGGGTGCGAGTCTATAGCCATTAATAGGTACAAATCCAAGCTCCAAGCTAATACAGGGAATTACATAAAACAATCCAATAACAGTTAGCTCGAACTAGCAATCCAACCCGTGATCTCAAGCATAGCAGTCTCACTTACTAACACTAAGCTAATGAGGCAGTTGTAAAGGTATGTATGAAAAATCTAAATACGCAGAAACCTACAAATGTTAATTGCTTGGCAACACAGTATTCCATATTAAATTGTAGCACGTCCATAGTATTACGATCGCACCCGTGTATGGCTTTGATTGGTAAAGTATTAATGAAGCCAGAGAAATTAAATCTTTTCAAGTGGTAATTAAGACTTCATCGATGGAAAATGATTAATATAGGTAGCGAAATGTTTACTTAATTAAAAAGTAAATAATCCATTTTTCAATTGAAGTTGAATATTCGTTTTTATATTCTATTAAATACACACAATATAATACTATGTAAGGATGTATGTATATTCGTTTTAATTAAAGTACGTCATCATTTATGTATGTCTATTGAAATGAGTGCAAATAAAAAACAAAGGCTTTTTTTACTATAATCATGAATATTAATTTGGGGGTCTTAAAGTAACGAGCAAATCTTCTAGGTAAGCCACATCGTTACTTACCATCAGGTGAGATTGTGGTTAAACGCTACCCTATTTCTAATTTAAAACAATGAATTATTACCTTTGCCAAAGCAACGGCTGGGAAGGTGTCCCAAGCCAAGTCTGTATCTTCCCCGGATTGGCCTCGTCGCTGTCCTCGCAGGATCCTGGCGGCTGTGGCCGTGGTCAGGCTCATACCGTCCCCCACTACTAGTATCACGTTCCTGCATTAAAATAAATCACTTTTTAGAAAAAGTTAGCCTAAGCCACAGACTTCAAGCATTTTGTGGTGTATCTTCAGAACACATCGCACTTCCGACAGTCAGATATGGACCATCTCAGAAGTATATTCTATCAGATAAAAATAAAAAGTCGGTTTACAATCGCTGAAGATATCGACACGATAGTCGACCATAAAATTGCTTTACTACCCTTATAGGGAATGTCGTTTGCATATCACAAAACAACAAGGTCTGTTTTTGTTTACAAGACCAAATAACAAGGTCTTAGTGAAATTTAATTTGGATGGAAGTCTGTGTCAAATTTTAAATGATAAATGATATTTATTTCTGTAAATAGATCTTTTAAAGACACTTTTACGACTCAATATTTTACATATTTTTATAAGCTAGATGGCTCCGGCATTTCCTAACTGACGATTATGGTAGCCTATACAAATAAAACACCTACATTCAAACGGAACATCCTCCTTTTTTAATTGTCTAAAAATATCGTCAGTTGTATTAATTTATATCCGCAATCGACAATAAAAGTCAATATTTTAATATGTGAGTGTAAATACAAAATTCTTTGAAATAACTACTTTTTACGAATTTTATCGCGTTCGCCCATGATCACAGGTCGACTAGGTAATGTAAAAAATAGGTACTATGGGTAATGGACAATGGATATAATACTTATATACTTTTTTTGTAAATATATACTTTTAATAGATAAGAAACACCCAGACAAACATTAACATTTATTTTCATTACATAACTATTTGTGTCTTGTAATCAGCAGTCTAAAACTCGAACCACTAGACTACAGATGTCGTTTATGGACAATAATTTCGTTGAAGTAGTTAAAAATGGTTCAATCCTATAAAACTTTTTCTTTGCCAAGTTCTAAACCAATTAATAAATATTCGCGTAAGTATCAATAAGAAATCAATACAAAATTATTTTTGAATTTTAGGTAAGAACTTCCTTATTGGCCCATCACAAACTCGGCTGCTGAACGTAAAGTCACTGATTTAATTCCTCGGACCAGAAGTAGCAGCTCGAAGTTTGGATTTGTGATCCAAAAACATACCGACAAACTGTCACAGGCTGATCAATACAGCTTATAATAATACAGCAATACAGCTTACTCTTACCTATACCCTTCAGGGATACAGGAGTATGATATGTATGCATTATTATGTATAGGTGATGCGAGTAATGGCATACTGTGTGACAGGGTGATTTTTGAATTGCGTGAGTAATGTTTTATGTTATGTAACATTCTTTTTCCCGAGAGACAGAGACAAAAAAGTCCTGCATAATATTACTTTTTTTTATACCACTAAGGTGGCAAATAAGCATACGGCCCACCAGATGGTAAGCGGTTAGGTACTATAGCCTGTAGACACTTGTAACACCAGAGGTATCACTTGCGCGTTGTCGACCATGTAAAATAAAAAAAGAATAGTTGGATTGGCATTATAAGGGTCAAAGTCCCCCCACTGCCAACACAACGTTTCCTCACGGAGCACTGGCAGGCAACCTTGCTCACCGTTTCACTTCGATTTTCTGCAAGCCGGAGGTACTTCGCCAGTCGGGCAGCTCGAATTTGAGTGGAATTTTTCCTACTATGTCCTACCTCTCTTAAAACACTATGTCACAAAAGTAATTTTATGCATGAATATTATAAGACATCAAACATCACGTACGCAATTTAAATATCACACAATCACTTCAAACATTATTCCGCTTGGCTTTTATCAAGTAGCTACCCAACAACTAGCGGAGAAATGAGTAAAATAGCAATATTATTCCCAACAGCCACAAAGAAAATATAAGGTAAATTTACGTAATAATATAGAGATTTGCTTAGTGAGTAAATAATAAAATCAATTCTATTTCTTGACGAACTTTTTCGTTTAATGTAGCCAGAAGACTACAAGTTCCTTCCTCTTAGTCGGTTAGCCGCCTTCATAAGTGTTAGAAGAGTAAGGATTGCACGATGCATAAAATATAGCATCTGGTCAAAGTGTTGCTGGCTAAGCCAACCCCCCAAGTAAGATCAAATAAGATAGTTCATAAAGTAATACAAGAAATTAAAATAACAGTATCCGACGCAGAAGCGCAAAAGATTCTAAAGATCAGAAATGTCTTACCAGGTAAGGCATGTAAAAAAAAATGTATTCAATAATACTATTATAAATTTCAATGAATATTCAAAAGATTTCAAAGGAAAAATATGAGTAGAAATACCATAGGGAATATAAGCCAATACTAAGCTTTAAGGCTACAGACAGTGTATCTTTGCCGTGTTGCTTCGTAGCTTTTCCGAAAACCGTGCTACATTAAAGTCGTTTCCCTTATGTTCAGAATCAGAAAAGAAATTGGAGCTTTCTCATTTCTTTTTCCGGAAAACTTGGCGTTTTTCACATAAGTATATGTTATAATGAGATGAGATTTCAGTACTTTCTTATTACTAGGTAAGTATCTTGTTTATTACGGTTGTTAGCATGCCTATTAAAAGAAGTAGAACTAAATAATTGTAGATGAAAATACTGATTTCATGAAAGAATAACATAATTATGATAAAGTTGTGGACGTCACCATAAAGACGTAAATTCAGAAAACGAAGGCAAAATTTGACATGGCGGGTAGGTATCGCGGTGGCTTAGTGGTCATAGCGTCACCTAACCAGAAGACGCAGGTTCGAATCCTGCCGCGGAATTTTTCCTTTGCTTAAAACTTTGAGCTGTGATTCGTGTTACAGGCTCTACTTTAAAACTTAATTAGTTGGTTAATAAAATAAATTGCCTTGAGTAGTGGCCACATGCTGTCACAAATCTTGATTGATAGGTCTTAGATAAAATATTTACTTCACGCAATTTTATGCCAAAATCATTATTTCTAAAGAAATAATTTATGAAGTTCAAGTTTTTGTGCCCAATTAATTGCTCACTATAAGTTATTATTGTCAATTTATTACAAATTTACAATAACACAATTGACAATGTACCTGTTATTTATATTACACTAGCTTATGCCCGCGACTTCGTCCACGTGGAAAAGTTACTTTTAATTATAGTTGTAATATGGCTAATTAACTCAAAATTGTTATAAATTATAGTCTATAATTGTTATTCTGATGTATCAATAATAATACTGTAAAGTTTCATCAAAATCCGTTCAGTAGTTTTAGCGTGAAAGAGTAAGCTAAATAAGCTACATAGTGCCTAGAACTACAGTTTCTCGTGGGGTGCGTGCACGTCCGACATTTGCCGTTACCTCTTGTCGCACTAATGCAGGCTTGCGGGCACCTCTGCGTAGACTTACAAGCAGCTATAACAAGCGCTTCCATCATATTGATATGTTTGCCCTTCCCGCCAAAGTGTTTAAAAAAAATATTATTGAGACAATTAGTTAATATATTAAGAGTTACAATAAATTTTTATGCATACAATTTTTATTAAATGTTTTTGTTGTAACATAATTTTTGGATTAATTAATAAACAAGTTTGTAGACTTTTGTTTGTAGACATATGAAAATCGCATGATAATAAACAATATAATTATTTTAGGTTTATATTCTGTGGAAAATGTTGTTGATTTCACATCTACTCACATTTTGTTATTAATTCTATGAAATATTTATGTAATGTGTTACTGTCTATTTTCCCTAATAAATAAAATAAAATAAACATAACAAACATCCATCCATCCATGTTCAAAAAGTTTCACATTTGTATTATTAGTAGGATAGGATTTCCAAATGTTCTGCCGCTAAGCAATAATGTGCCAAAATTATTGTGTTCCGGTTTGAAGGGCAATGTAACCAGTGACATTACTGGGCAACGCGAGATGACAATGCGCTAATGATGCTACTGGCGTTGCTACCTTCTAGGCCTACAGCTGCCGCTTACCATCAGGCGACCCAAATGCATGTTTGTCGTCTTATGATAGTCAAAAAAATATTTATTTATTTATATACGCTTTACACCAGAACACAATTACAAAAATAAAAATCCACATAAAGAGTTGGTGCAATGCGCGGTCTTATCGCACAAGGCGATCTCTTCCAGACAACCTTTGGATGGACTGAAGGAAAGGAAACACATATATTTGGCCCTGGGCTGGCTGTTGCTGAAACTGCTCAGAAATAAAATGTAGGAAAATTATTTTAATCTTAATTTATGACCTTGGAGAGCCACAAACATAATATTTTTTATTAAAATCTTGACCTTAAGGGTCCCTTTGTTTATATGACTGAGTGGATTTTGATGAAAATTATAATTTTCATTTTATACATACAAATAATAATTTTGTAATGGAAATCACGTCGCCCACACGAGTAGCGTTATTAATATTCAGATTTAATAAAATAATGTTACCAAAACAGTGATAAAGATAATTATTATTTTCACATTTTACCGTATTTAACTTTGTTGTCAACGTACGTTGAAGTCTATTATAATTTTAATGATTCATTTAAGTTAATTATGGTGTCTTAGTGTGGAGTAGTTTTTTTTTATTATTTTATTTACAATCTAACACTATCATAACAGGTTTACACCCAATGCGATTATCATTTATTTGTTAATAAGTGAAGAGTCATCCTCATGAATTCCGCTAAGTAAAAATATCAAGCTTTTATACATACATACATAACATCCCATCATGTCTGTGTTCCCCGAAGGGTTAGGCAGAGGTGTCCTAATTTGTACACTCACATCGTCGGAATGTTTAGGTCCCATATAATAGGGGGTGAGCCTATTGCCTTTAGCCAGGTACAAATTCAAACTCCGAGCTGCTACTTAGAATTCCATTGAAAAACCGAAGAACACTGTTTGACCTGGGACGCGCACCCAGAACCTCTAGCGTTTAGGATCACTAGACTGCATGTAGTTAGTGTATTCAGTCTTTAAATTATTCAGTCTAAAGCAAACTGAAAAAGTAGGTTTCCAGTTTAGCCAGCAAAAGCACAATAACAACATAGCCCTTTCCTATTTTTTGTACCGCATTTATCAGTGTCAACGCCCCCGAAGACTAATGTACACCGATGTGAGGGGTCTGAGGGCTTAACTTGTCCCCCAAAAGGGTCGAGTGGCAGGTAAGTAAACAAATCCAGAAATTACATATCAATCTTTTGTACCTCTTGGAATAAATCAGTGTTAACATAATATTTTCTTATATTTTTCAGAATAAAACACAATATTCTCCAAAGATCTGACGTAACTTCTTTTAAATCTTAAATAAATTAGTCGCTCTTAAAGAGTTTTTTTTATTTTTTATGAGAAATGGATTTTCTAGGGTGTATCTCGCAAATACAACTCGCTCACTGATTAGTCACAAAATCACCCAAATGTATAAGAATAAAATTATGACTACAAACTTAAAATTGGGCTGCTAGGTTCTTTTAGGAGAAAGTAGAAGTACTTAGTACATCTAGGAGCATCCGCTCAGAAAGGTAGAATTTAAACTGTAAAGTAAGTCATGTCGGTTGAGAAGCCGAAAATTTCCTTTTCAATAGGTGTTACTGATGTCACCATAAAGACATAGATTCAGAATGTGAAAATATATGCCTAAATTGTGGCCACATGCGGTATTTACATCAAGTGTTGTATTGACACGCACACATGATTTCGATTAAAAGATTAATTATAACCTCGTTTGCAGGCCACCGCACCGGTAACTACTCGATGCATAAAATAATTAATCGTATGAATCGAAATCGGTGTAAACTTATAATCGACTCCACGATTACCTCGGTTTCCGACTCAGGACTTGCAGCCATCGGCCCATAAACTCGTCGCTAATGTAAGATGTTGCATTTGTAACTCTAAGTCATGACCGTCAAGACCCTTCCAGTCCACTGCTAGAGAATTTCATCGAGAACCATTGAGATTTTACTGCCACCGTACCCAGCAGTGAATGGTTAGATGATGACACTGAAGTTGAACCATCATCATCCTAGTCGTTTCTCATCTATGTTAGCAACCTTAGAAGCCGCAACATTGTTGAGAAAGATTACGTTTTTTGACGATTTACTCATAATATTATACATATTTGCTTGAACGTGATTCAAGTTTACTTGTACAACAAAGATCGTAAATATTTGGCCTTAGTTTCAGTATTGTTTGAGCTGTATTGTCTCAGCGGCTGATTCTAGTTCGGGTTGAGTGTGTTTGTTCACATAATAAAGGAAATGAGTGTGAAAGTTGGTCTCTTGCCCCGAGAAATTTGCGGAAATGAGGCCAGAGGAAAGTAAATATAATACTAAGAAAATAACAAGACTAGACAGACAATTCTGATTTCCAACATTGATATAATATCATTATGCATTATGTAGATGTAGGTCTTGGGACCTACAGGTGAACAGAGTGATAATGGGTGAACAGAGTAGATACTTGGGTATCTACTATGTTCACCCATTATCACTCTGTTCGCCCATTATCATGCGACCCCGGAGAAGACTGTCGCACAGTGGTCACGTGCTGCCGTGCACAGTGACAGATTCAGGGGAGACCCGTTTACAGTCTCCCCAGGGATGTGCCTTAATAGGCGTTGCCCACGGGGGTTCTGGGGTGGTCAAAAAGGTCATAAGTATCTGCTGTGTACCAAGGCACGTCTGTTTTTACAACGTGATGCGTGTTAAAATATCGATAAAATAGGTAAAAAAAGACAAATTATGAATGCTAATTAATTCAAAGCCCTCTTACAATACCTAACTTTCTATAACTATCAAAAAATTTGATAGTGGCAGTTTTTTATATCCGTCGACGGCCATTTGACAGCTATACAAATCTGTCACCCTACTAACTTGACCGACATTTCCACTGAAGTATTTCTTTTATGAAAATCTCGGTCACGTTACACAACGACAAATAGGCATCCGTACGTCAGAACTTAGTTTAAATGTGAAAAATATTCGGACCAAATCCTGAATTTAAACTTACGAACGAATTCAGTATTAACGTTATTACAAAGAAATTGTTAAACTCATTATTATCATCATTTTCTATCCTACTGCTCAAGGTAAGGGTCTCCTCTCGTTTGAACTCGAAATTTTGGCCAGGAAGTCAGTGACACTTGAAATTGGAACACTTGGAATTGGAACTGATAGTTGAATCTTTTGGTTATAATGAAAATATTAAGTATATACTTTTTGTATTTTCATTGTACAAACAGTAACCCGTCCGAATGCCAGCATTTTTTTCTATTGTCCCTATTATAAGCCTGTATCATTGAATGTTTAGGGAGGTGTACTGATTTATGTATACAATTTACAATTTCGCCACTATGTTTTCTTCTTCTTCTGGTCTTGAATTACTGAAAGGAGGTGGTCATAACACCGAGTATTACTCTTCGACTTGGCGGGATGGAACGGTTATGTTCCTTGTAACAGCAGGCCAGCCTAATACCGTAGTTTGCCAATTGTTAGTTGATAAGATAACAAGTCTCGTTTGTAAGGTAAAATCCCTAAATATTTGATTACTTACTACCAACATTATGGGTGCTACAACCAAACCTACGAAGATTCACAACGTTATCTGTATATTCAATTAAAATAATACATTTTTCATACTCACTTTGCGACAGGATTTTTATCAGCTGCATACTGAAGACGTTTCTGCAACGTTTCCTGCGCCTGAGCGTACCAGTAGTGGCGATCTGAAGAAGGAGACAACGGTTAAAAATCTTTTAAATTATACGCAATTGATCATCAAGAGATGATTATTTATGTTATACTAGGTATTTTCCGCGGTTTCACTAGTACCCCAAAAAAATTGATATAAAAGGTAATCTATATCTTTTTCCAAGGTCTAATCTATCACTGTAACAAATTTCAGCAAAATTGGTTCAGCGGTTTAGGCGTGAAAGCGTAACAGACAGACAGAGTTACGTTCGCATTTATATTATTAAGTAGGGATAATTAGGTGTCGAGTCTAATGAATGTGTAAACTGTGTGTGTGCTTCCTATGTATAAAGTAACACTGATATTGGTAAAGTTAGTTGCTCATAAACGAGCTTCGCACTAAGACGTATTTCTTTGCAATTTCAAACCGTAAAAATCACCGTGAAATTCAACCTTATTGCCTTCAATGCTAGGTGTTATAATTTGATTTTAAACACTTAAACGTAACGTAGCATCACGCCTGTATCTCTCAAAGGGTTGGACAGCATTGTTACGTCTGGATACTTTTCCAGCTGATTGTGGTACCGTTAAAGTTATATGTATTGAATTCCCGTTTCGTATTTGTTATTTTAGTATGTCTTATTTTATTAAAAGCTTTTTTTATCATTTAAAACATTACATTAAGATTGCATTTTGTAGTTTGCTTTGTATTGAAAATACTGTCCTGTAAACAAGTTTACAGTAATCCAATTTCACGTCCGCGTTCGGGTCGGACGACGGTCGTTGCCGTGACGGAAACTGTAGCCAGTTTTCCACCTCGTCATTAAAATAGATTGTTCACGAGAAATGGTTGAACATTTTCTATATTCTCTTTAGTAACTTACATTCATACATATGATTTAAACATCCGTGATTGTTCGAATATTCCCCATTTATTTTTTGCTAACCTAACTTAACAATTGAATAGCGAAATTGACCAAACATTTCAGAAAGGCTATTTTAGTATTTCAAAATGTGCATAATATAGTTTCAATCTAATCTGTTTCATAACAGAATTAGACTTTCCTAGATTACCCGGAGTTCAGCCATCTTGATTCAAATCAAGCTGCGACATGCTATGTTATTATGTATAGAAACTAATGTAAACAAATTAAGAAAACGTAGTAAAACATTACATACATAATGTTTACAAAACATATAATGGCGTCATTAAAGTTGTTTGTTTCAAAATAACATGAAAGTACTTCTAAGATTATTATATACCTAAGAAAGTAAAAAGGGCTTAGTACCATTTTACTAAGCTCTTTTTGCATTAACAGATCAATGTATCTCTTACAACATAGAACGTAATAAATCAATATACCTACTATATCCTTCTATCATTTTCTCTCACTTAAATTCCTAACAAAGCTTAAATATAGGTAGATTAAATAGTAAATTCATGCTATTCGAAGAGAAAACCCAACTATACTTCTGCTAAGTCTATGACGCATTTTTATTTTTGTTAGAATAAAAAGAAATATGTATCGGTACTTTACTAACCTTCCCTGTGGACAGGATAGCATTTATTTAGTTTGAAAACAGGAGATATTCAAAAGAAAGGAATGTCTTTTGTCATCATAACAAATCTAGGTGCATATTCTAAACCAGTTTTACTGTATTACCAAGTAATTTTATTTCGAATAATTTCGAAAAATACCGATCAGGATATTTGCAGCATTTTCCACTAGAGCGAGAGCAATTTATCGGGAAGGGTTTTGCCCATTAATTACTTGTGCGAAACCGCAAGCGGCTCGCTTCTCTATAAATAAAAAAAGTACCCTGACGTTTCTTTTACCAGCAAAAAGGTTAATTTCGCATGGAAACTGCTTGTACATAAAACCTGTCTGAGACTTGGAAAACTACAAACTTAATTATTTTATTAAAAATAATTTACTGTGTAATGTCCGACATCTTATTTAAATTAAGAATTCAACAAAATAAATTAATTTTATTTCAAACCAGTTACGTTAATCTTTTAAAAAAAGAATTTACTGTTCTAAATTCAGCCTGTACTATCCAACTACTCACAGGTTCTTTCAATAAAAGTGATTTTACCGTCTCTCGGAATTGGCTTAGGCGGGTTGGTAGATCTATCTCACTTTTAAGACAATAAGTTCCACAGATAATATGTTTTTATTCAATATCGTAGATAAAAAGGGTTAGTCCGTACCCATCTATAACGTGGTACGAAACGTTACGTACTTATATGCATTACACAAAGTAAATATACAACGTGTTACAAAATACCCCGTAAACAATACTATAACCAATTATCAAAGCCAAAAATTTTGTCAGCTGTCATGTCAGGGAACCAGATTATTTAATAGAAAGGCCTACATACCTATTTTACCTAATAATTGTCTACTATAATAGTTCTTCTATTTTTCATTCATAAATGTTGTAGTTTTCTTTTTTTTTTTGGGGTATGTTATACGGCGTTACTACGGTTCTTAAATTGTGAATGGACTCGTTATAAGGCCCCATTTGACCTCCTCTCGGCTTTACGGGTAGTTCTGTAACACCCTGTATACCTACGATGAAAATCATCATTTTAACCTTGTCTCAACTATGTTGGAATTCCAGTCTAGCCAGATGCTGCTGAAATCATATTTTAGATGAAGCGACTACCATCAAACCTCCAAACCCCAATTTCTAGTTGTTAGGCTTTATGTGTTCTGCGAGGCACGGAGAGGTCTCGATTTATTAAGAATGATCACCCATCCACAGACTGACCGCGACTACCGCAGCTTAACCTTGCAGGTCGGTTAATCAGCCATTTTTGTGCATAATACCTAAATTAAGAAGCATAATTTATCATCCTGCACATATAATAAACAATGTATACGATAGTGCAATTACATTTTATTTTAATTCGATTTTCAAAATATAACTGTTTCCCTTACAGATAAAACTTGCAATACACGGTAGTCTCTTTAGGTAAGTAGGTACTGTAGGGCTACAGACTAAAGTCTATTTCATCAAGTATAAAAACCAGAACATTTATTTCATGAGCTCAGCTCCATTATTTCAGGAGCAGAATGAAAAACGAGCGCATTTAATCAGAACGTAATCAGCTGGAATTCATTACTGCCGTGTTGATGTCATTATTTCCTTTATTTATTTGAAGCAACAATAAATGCTTGTTATGAAATAATTTTGTGAAACATGCAACATATTGAAATAGTATTTATAATCTTATTTATTTCAAGTGTGAAATGGTTTAATACTTTTGAAATTGAAATCAACAGATTCTAGGTAGCCCTGTGCCACCCTAGGGATACGCCCTAACAGGGGGTTCTGGTAGTCTGGTAGTCTATTAAGAGGACACAGCGCCCCATGTGCTGATGGTGGCCACCGGGGTGGTTTTAGTGGGTAAAAATCCCACACTCCCCGGTCTAACCCCCGTACACCGGTAGCCTTTTGAAGGTTTCCCCCCGTAAATAAAAAAAGGTAGCACCGTGTCAGAAACTCTAGTAAATGTATACCATGGAATTTCTTGAATTCACACACATAAGAAAGAAAAAAAGAAACTACATAAAGTACGTATTTGTCACTAAGTTTCGTAGGAATTAACTTAGGAACTTTATAGACTTATTTTCACGTGCCTGTTTAAAGGGGAACTAAGAATCTACATTAAGCAATTGCTATGCAATCGATTCATAAATTTTAGAAGTTATTCACAGCTAATCCTTCGCTTATAATTTATCAAAAGCGTTTCTCTTTGTGTTTTTAGCCCAGCACGTTCTTTTCCTATTTGCTGATTAGGTAATCTACCAAGTCAAAAATTTTAAGATTAAAAAAATACAAAAATGTTTACGCGACTAAAACAAATAGGTACATGACAGATTCGTCATTGGAATTATTTGAGGAAACTACCAAATCACTGGAACAATTATTGATACAATACAGTTCGTACTTACTAAGTATAATACAGTTGTGACTTATATTATAATGATATAATTGTATTGTAGGGATAGGAAACTGTCAAACTGCTGGGCACGGGTCTCCTCTCACAGAATGAGAGGGCTTATGCTGTAGTCCACCACTGGCCTAATGTGGGTTGGCAGACTTAACACGCCGTCGAGAAAATCTCTGCAAAAGGCATGCAGGTTTCCTTACGATGTTTTTCTTCACCGTTTAAACGAGTGATAAATAATTATTAATACGCACATGATTTCGAAAAGTCAGAGTCGCGTGCCCTGGGTTCGAACTCAATCATACCACTAGGGTATGACTTCTTCGCGTAGTAGTCTTTACTTAAATAGTATAATAACTAACCGTATGCTTCTTTAGCCTCAGTCTTCTGTGGTGCCGGCGTAAGAACACTGGTACTGATAGTGGACATCATGATCGCGATGCAGCACCAAGCACTCATGATTCACAAGCCTCATCGGTGCTGCAGTCTTTTCCGGGCGTACCGAAGAAAGTCCGATATCTCTTTACTCACGTCACGCTGTTTCGATGTAATTACTGAAGTTTGTACTTTATCTGTAAAGAAAAAAAGTTTATATTAATATTGGGTCATTTTCTATGCATAGTATGAAAGTCGCTTCCCGGTGTATATCTATCCCTTTGTACGCTGAGATCTTTTAAGACGCAACGGTTTTTGATCCGGTTTTCACTATCATTTAGATAATGGAATATCAAAAAAGGATCACGTTCATAATACATTAGTGTTCCAATATCTGCTATTTAAAAAGTATCGAAGATTGTAATACATCGGTACACGTACCTAGTACATGTAATTTGTGTAGGGTAAAAATGTACCCCAAGAAAACCGATCACGTGTTTGTCAGTCATATTGTATATCAACATCTAATCTAAGATTTGTTTTCGTTACGTTCGTTAGACACGAAAATAACACAATTTTGGGGTAAATAATGTTTGTAAGCGAATGAAAGCGGTACGAAAACAGGAAGCAACAATCTATTTACACATTTGATAGATATTCCGAGAAAGTAAGTGAATTTATGATTCTTATTGTCAACGTACCGGGTGTATACTGCCATTTTTCTTTTAAATGCTTAATCGGGCCCTATATAAACATTCTAACATCGTGATGCATGAAATTGTACTAGTTGGATCTGCTGAAATAAAACTACTTTTACGAATTTGATCGCGTTGTATAAATATTAATAATACCAAAATTCCAGATGCTGTAAAGGGGCTGAATTTTTCGAAACGATATGTAATATTCACGTAAGTGTCAGAAAACAATATTATGTAATTTATAAATAGAGTAGGAATTTTAGTTACTAAGTTTTGAGATAGATTTTTAATGAATTTTTTTATTAAATTAAGCCGAGAATTTAAAATAATATTAATAAAATAAGTACCACGGCCGTCACGGCGTTTTAATACGACTATGGACTGCTAAGGCGTATAACTTGAGTTCAAATCCAAAGCATACACACTACGTACTAATAGGTTAGAAAAACTGCATTTCTGAGAGATTTTCTTAATCGCTGCAGCGACACAGGGCTTGTTCCCTGGAGCAAGAGCTATCATTTAAAAAAGGAGAGCATGACCCCAGGTGGCCAACGGGGCCAAATCCATCTTATCCTGAAAGAAACTCATCTAATAGTAGCAGAGTAAATGGGTTAATTATATTAAAAAACATGCTGTATACTTTGAAAACATCCCCATTTCCTCTTCATGGGAATTATAAATATTTCTGTCGTCTCTTTGAAAATAAATCTTCCCACACATAGCGACAAAGCGATTTAAGAACAAGGGGAAATCTCATTTATCTTAAAGGAACTGCAAATACATAGATAAGGCGAAGTTCTCCGAGGTCGGCAGGGACCGGCAGCCGTAAAGTTCTGAACTCCATTCTTCTGATTGCGGTCAGCAAAACGCGAACTTTAAAATTGTTTTCCACGAGAATAGACTCCCAATCAATATGATTTGTGTTATCAAACGGTTTATTTCAATCCCTTGCGGCTCTGTTTGTTGATTCAGTGAATTTCGTGTTAACAAGTTCAGCGTAATAGAAAAGAAAATGTTGATAGGCTTACTTAATTATTTTGTTAAAGTTTCTTCGTGCGACGATAATTGAATGATTAAATCCAAAATTAATTAGTTTTTTGATATTTTAATTAAACTATTTTGTATAGTTTCGTTGAAGTATTTTATAGTCTCTGTTGACCTAAAGTTAAAAGATTAGTCTTGGCATTCGATTTCGTAGGGTAAAGGAAGGCAAGTGCGGTTTTTAAACGGTACGAGTCCGACCTACCCTGCCAGGCGGCAGGGTTGGTCACCAGGCCATGGATTTTTGAAAATTTTTGTAAAAAATCCATCATGATGCGCACTATTTTGAAAAGTAGTAGTAATAGTTTAAAAGTATAGAACAGTAATTTGAATTACCTCCACTGTCACCAAATTAAGTTAAGGAGTTTAGGTATAATAAATGAATAAATAAAAATAAATTATGTTTGTAAAAAAACCTTAGAAATCGATATAAGAAGCCAACCAAAGATATCTAATTAGGTTATTATCTACCGACTCTGAAAAATCTGAGTTTTCATAATAAAATTATCTATATATTATATATAAATGAATTTCTATTGCCCTTGATCATCGCATCACGCGTGAACGGATGGAACAATTTTGCTAATTCTTTTTTGCTGTGTTAATTATTGTCAGGAGAAGGTTCTTGAATAACTAATTTATTAATTTTTCAATTACGAATTATTAATTATTCAATTTTATTAATTGAAATGTAAGGAAAAATTACATTAAAAACATTGTGCAGGAAAATAGAAAATTTAACAACTAGATACTTTCAGGTAAACTCCACGCAGACGAAGTCGCGGGTAGAAGCTAGTGATGATAAAAATAAATTGTAATTATTCATCAAGACTGTGGTCGTCCTTGCGGAGGTGTTCATAACAAACTTCCGGGGCCTTCAACAAGATAACGTCATGTTTCCTGTACACGATGAAAATAAATAGATGTAGGTAGAGAACGTGTAGGAAGGCTGTAGGTACGTAATTATTAGATTGGAGGTAAACTTGGAGGTACGCCACAGTACCGTTGTGGTACGGTAGATAGACACATTATCACGAAATGGTAAATTAAATTTTCATTTCGTGTAATAATGACATAATATGTAACTAACTGTAATATTATAAATATGAAAGTTTGTGAGGATGGATGGATGGATGGATAGATGGATGGTTGTTTGTTACTTTTTGACGCTAAAACTACTGAACGGATTTTGATGAAACTTTACAGTATTATTATGTATATGTTACGGGCAATGTGATTAACTGGGCATTATTAATAAGGACCGGCCATTATTAATAATGCCCAAGAGCGATGGGCAAAGTGATTAATTTATCACTTTGACCGGCCATTATTAATAATGCCCGACGACCCGTGGTCCATGTAATAAGTGAGTGTTTGAGATAGCTTGAATTTATCACTTGGGCCGGGCAGTATGAATAATTCCCTACTTGTAACCGGGCAATGTGACAAATGTGGGGCACAGGGGTGTTAATATTAAAAAAAAAACAGACTTCATCAAGTATTTTGTACATAAGTAACGCTCAAGGACCAAAAACAGCTCACAACGCGTTGTGGTCAATTATATTAGTTGAGCTCCAATATGCAAGGAATTATAAAAAATAAATAAAAGTCGTACTTAGGCCAGGTTAGGTTGTTAGGTTTTTTTTTATAACTTTTACCAATATGTGTCGTGAATTATTAATAATTACTACTAAAAGTAATAAATTTCGATCGTTTATTCACATTTACCAAAACATGTGGTTATTATTAATAATTTTGTAAAAATATTAATAATTTTCAATTAATCAGGTTTACCGTAACATATACATCAGAATACCATATAGGCTATAATTTATAACGATTTTGAGTTAATTAGCAAAATTACATCGATAGTTAATAGTTACTTTTCCACACGGACGAAGTCGCGGGTAGAAGCTATATATTATGAAGCTGTATAGTTATATAACCAGGAACAAACTATTCGTTTATTTTTAAAAGGCTGTGTTTAACTTGCAATGCTCGAATGTAAGTAAATTGCCTTTTATAAACCTTTTTTTTAAACCTGTTCTCTATCTCTGCTTGTATTACTTTCTTCAACTTTATCTTTATTTATTTTTATTTATTTATTTAAATTAAGGCACTCCAACGACTTACTCACTAATACATTTTTTGGTATCATAACGTTAAACTTATAATCTAGAGTGAGTTTGTCACTTACAGGTGTGCACAGCACTTACATATTTTTTGATCGTAATTACTCGTATATTATGGCATTATAATTTAATGGCAACATTAAGACCAGAATGAAATGGCTTAAGCAAAGGAATCATACTCGTAGTTTAAATAATAAAATTATTACAATTATTGGAGGGATTGCAATTGTTTACGAAATTGTAACAACGTGTTAGCGTAGATGTCAATGCTGTTGGAACGGGTATAGCACTCATTGTACGTCCTCATGAACCGATTCATTGGCGCCGAGCGGCCGAGATTTGTTCTTGCGGTGCAGGGAGCGAACACGTTTAGTTTGCGTTCAGTTCTGGGTAAAGAATGACGGGGAACTGATATATTTATTTCTGCTAAAAGACTAGGAACTTGTATAGATCCGTTGATGATTTTATAAAGTAGCATTAAATCATGTGTTTGCCTACGACTTTCCAGAGATGACATATGGAAGTGGCTGAGTCGTTCTGAATAATCAGCGTCTGGGGGGCAGCTGTTAGCCTTATATCGTAGATAACGTGTAAAACTCTTTTGGATACGTTCAATACGATTCGCTTGTGCGCTGTAAATGGAATTCCATACAGGCGATGCATATTCTAAAGCACTACGTACAAGTGTATTGTAGAGTACTGTTAGAGCTTGAACAGTTTTGAAATCATAGCAGATTCTCTTAACAAATCCTAGTGTTTTAGCTGCCTTGGAAACGATAGAGTCAATGTGTGGTAAAAAGGTAAGCTTACTGTCAAGAATAATACCTAAGTCACGAATCGTATCAACTTTTTGCAGAACCTTACCGTTGAGTGAGTAGGAAGAAGTGAACGTGGTATGCTTTTTTGTGAATGTGATATTAAAACACTTATCTGCATTAAGGGACATATGGTTAATAGTGCACCAATGGTGTACTGAGTTTAGGTCATCCTGGAGCAGACCTACATCGGTATCAGAGTCAATCACCTTATATAATTTAACATCGTCAGCAAAGATGGAACAGGCACTGTGTTTAATACAGCTTACTATATCGTTGACAAATATGATAAACAGTATTGGACCCAGATGAGAGCCTTGCGGGACTCCAGATGTTGAAGAGTAGGGTGAAGATTCGTAACCCTTTATCACAACTGTATATTTCCTTTCTGATAGATAAGATTTGAACCACAAAAGAAGTTGACCGAATATGCCAAGATTTGAGAGCTTTTGCAGCAATATTTTGTGATCCACCTTATCGAACGCACTGCTAAAATCAGTGTAGATAGAGTCGACTTGTTTGCGTGAGTCCAGAGATTTGCTAAGGTCATCGACGTAATGAACCAGGTTGGTTGTTGTGGATTTATTAGCACAAAAACCATGCTGTTGAGGAGCTATTTCTATTTTGGAGTGTGAAGTTAAAATGGGACATAGGAGAGATTCAAAAACTTTCGAAAAAACGGACAAAATTGATATAGGTCTGTAGTTTTTTACGTCATCTGCCTCTCCTTTTTTGAAGATTGGCACTACATGTGCCACCTTCCATTCAGCGGGAAATTGCGATGATTGAATTGATTGGTTGAAGATTATTCTAAGCGGAAAAGATAGGCTGACTGCACATTTCTTGACAAACAATGGCGGGAGACCATCTGGACCTGCACCTTTACAAACATTTAGCTTTCTTAGCACTCTAAGCACATCTCTTTCCGAGAATGCAACTCTGCTTAGGGTATTATGTGGGTAGAGGTGCAACTGCTCAGAAAGCTCCATGGACTGTAAGTCACCCGATTTAACAAAAATCGAAGAAAAATGACACCCGAAAAGGTCGCAAATGCTGTCCCCAGAAGAGGCTACCCTGTCTTCAAATTTCATTTCAGACGGTATTTCACTAGACTTTGACTTTTTAGTTTTAATAAAGGACCAGAACAGCTTAGGATTATGAGTTATGCCCTCCTCCATACTCCTTATGTAGTCATTATAGTTTCTTTTAAATAATTCATTCGCTCTCTGTCCCAGCATTTTGTATTCGTAATTGTCACGGGGATTTTTATACTTTTTGTAACGTGTTCTAAGCTTTTCTTTCTCATTTAGGATATTTATGAGATGTTTGGAGAACCATATCGGGTATTTATTTTGTTTTATTTTGGTTTTAGGTACTGTTTCATTGATGATGTTATTCAGTGACATATAGAGCACTTCCACCATAGCATTGACATCTTTACAAAAGGCCAAATTATCAGTCCAGTTAACCTGATTGATTCTATCATTTATAATTTGGTAGTTCGCTTTGCGGAAGTTGAATTTTACAGTGAGCTTATGTTTTAGTAACGTTGGTGACACATTAGTTATCTCTATGCATAACGGTGGATGGTAAGGGTCTACTGTTGACAATGGTTTTAGACATTCATTAACAAGTACTCCATGAAAGTTAGACAGTATTAGGTCAAGGGATTTGCCTTGGTGATTTTTGACATGGTTGAACTGTTCTAGGTTATTAAGGGCTAGGCAATCAATGAGAGAGTAACCTAACAAGTTATTATAACCTCTTGCGGTCATGCTGGTCGACTGTGGTAAAGTACTGTCCATCTCCCAATTGATAAATCCTAGATTGAAGTCCCCAACTATGATTGTTTGACTACGTGTTTCGTCGATTATTGAGCTGACTTTATCCAAAAACGTGTCAAATGTTCGATGTTGTACTGGCGGTGGGAAGTATACAGCACAGATATTCAAGTATTGGGTTCTTTTATTCTCAGTTAGCATCAATCTTAGCCACAGATTCTCCGAGTCGGTTTCCCACTGTGTTACGCGGATACAACAGATTGACTTCAACACAGCGATTAGCACTTCTAACATCTTTGTCATCTTCATGGGTCTAACGGTTGAAAGCTGTATATCGTGAGTCCTGAATTCGATTCTCAGATTGAAGAAGACGACCTCAGAAAGAACCGCCGAAACCAGCTTAAACATGATTTCTTTTAAAGCCCAAAAGTAAAAACTATTTTCCTAAATATAATGTTGCAAATCGATTAAAAACGGTCGAAGTTTACACTTTTTCTTCAAGAAAATGCGTCAATTCAGGACTATGACGTATGTAGGCCTGCAGTCCATTTATTTATTTTATTTTAGTATATACAACATCTTTTTTAGTATATGCGAATCCTGAATATAGTTTGTTCAGAATAAGTAACTGAATCGATTCCAATAATTTTTACATCATGTTATATATTTTGTCCCAAAAATATTTAAAAAATGTTACGAGTAGGACACCGATCCAAATTAAGTACCTATCCGCAATCATATGCGCGCAACACAGACCACGGCAGGTCAAAGTCACGGTGCACTGACACACTGAGCGCTCAGCGCGGGCGCATAGTGGGGCGGGCGGGGGTGAACCAACCACTTCAGTCGCGCGGATGCTAGAGGGCACGTGTCTCGCTCCCGTTCAATTAAGTAGGTACATAACACGAGCGCACGGCATTTCGGCTTTGGGCGCATTTTTTTGTACGGACAACCAGGTAACTTAACAAGCTTATAAATTTGTGATTTTTCATGATACAGTTTTGAAATGTTGTACATAGATTCTTTACATAAAAATACTAGACACGTGTTTCAGGCTTCGCAATGACCATGTATATTCTAAGGATAAACTTGTAATAAAGGCTTTTCAATTTGCGTTAGTTTGGCAGTCGCTTGGCTTAAAGTACTCATATTCAGCCGCATGTGTGTAGACTAGAAATAAATACCAATATTATATAGTTGGTAAACACTAGTGGAATGGGATGGACATCAACAGTGGCCTATATAGGCATACAGGATTTCGATAACTCATTTGAAATTACAGATACAGCAATTCCACAGAAGCATTCCATTATCAAAGTTGAAACGATAAACCAAAGTTCCGCGAACACGTTTGCAGAGGTCAATAATCTGATATCTATTGTGTAAAGTTCCATTATGTTTAACATATTGTATCCTAATTAGCTTTATTTCCTAACAACAGTGACGGGATACAATGGAAATAATAAATTGTTGTTGGAAATTCACTCTTAGGTTTCTAACATGTTACTTAAAAGTTATGTAACACGTATAAACAATAAAATGTGTTTGTATTGTTATTGTAAGAATAAGGCTTTGTGGGCAAGTTTGGGGCCACTTTAGTATAAGTTTTTCATATATTTTCAATTAATGTAATTGGTCTGTACCGTATTAACTGAAGTAAATAAATAAATAGAAGCATGAAATATTGCACAGTAGTTCCTTGTATAACACAAGTGCACTTGCAGGAACTTGGGATATAGCCACAGGATTTGGAAAACTACATCTTGGCGGGTGCCTACACACCTAGTAAATAAATAAATAATCTTACAAAAAATTCTACTTCATTGTAGTTTGTCCCGAGTTACTGAAAAGTTTTTGGTTATACGTTCTTTGTAAAGTATGTCACCTACTATGCGGGTTTCAGGAATTCAAGGTGAGTGGGGGAAACTTCCATGAAAGTTTGTTTTTGGAGTACAGCATAGTTGTTGTGGCTGCTTAGTTATTACTTGATATCAAATACAAAATAATTGTCATATGCAAAGAACAGCTTTTAAGAATGAATTTCGATACAAGGTTTACAGACTGTTATGATAGACCTGGTAACGTATGGAGAAGACATAGATGCGAAAGATACAAGACCGTCTCAAAATCAGAGGAGTTACGCTATAGTTCATCACCCTGGCTTAGTACGGGTTGACAGGCTTCACACGCTATTGAGAAACCATTGCCAAAGCAATAAGGATTCCTTACGATGTTTTCCTTCATCATGTAAGCGAGTGGTCATCAATTATTATAATTATTTCGCAAAATATCCAGTTCGCAGAATGTCCAATATTCATCAAAACGTGACATCCTACGACGCACCGTTTCCGAGTTATGGGACTATGCTATAATGCTTTCTGGCATTACTCTACAAGTCTTCTGTGAACTGGACATTCTGCGAGTAAGATATTTTGCGACCGCTGGACATTTGGCGAACTGGACACTTTGTGCCTAAACCATTGATAGGTACTTGTGGTGGGGGAATCCATGGTCATATCATGGAGGTTTTTATCTATTCATGGTACGTAGTTACAAATCAATATAGGTAGTCCTTAAAACAACAAGTTTAGCACCAATAACGCTACTACATACTATAGCAAATACAAACTGGATACAAAAGTATTGACTAGCAAAACACTTGAAAAGATACTTTGGCACTGTATTTGTTTGTTTGCAAGGATAGAAATGCGATGTCGATTCCTTTAGACAGAATAAACACGACACAAAGGAGAACTTCAATGTATTTCGATAGCTAGCTAAAAAAATAAAATAAGGAACACACTTTTTTTAGGTCAGGATTTCTTGTTAACCGCGCTGTGATGATTTCCGTAACTGAGGAATGCGACAAGAAGGAAGTCAAAGTATATTTTTTAATTATTACTATGTAGGTACGCCACATCTTTAACTCCTTTCGGTTTCGACATAATACCCTCACGCCTGTCTAAGGAGTATATACTCTAAAGATATTGGCAGAGATATAGTTTAGTATAATTTTATCTATAGGTTCATTTTATTAGACTTTTATATTTTTACTAGCTGACCCCGCAAACGTTTTTGCCATAAAAAAAAATTTAGGGGTATGAAAAATAGATGTTGGCCTATTCTCAGACCTCCCCGATAAGCACAATTTCATCAAAATCGGTCAAGCCGTTTCGGAGGAGTATGGCAACGAAAACTGTGACACGAGAATTTTATATATTAGATGAATAAAACCACTAGGATATAGAAAATTCAAAAAATAACGCCGCTATATAGTGTGTGGGTGTGTCGCTAATCATATGCCGCGAGAATGTCGAATTCTAATATTGTGAAGTGTACGACGTGTAATATCGTTATAAATGAACTATTAGCCTTTGTACAAAATAAGATTGACGTTATGGACAATGAAATTTTGATTAACATTTGTGCATCAGGTTTTTCAACCGAGGATATTAATGAAGCAAAAACGTTACTGTATGAATCGCTTGCGGCGAGTAAGAAAAAAAACTCGAGGCGCAAGGAGAAACATCTTAAGGATCTTGAAGACATTATAACATTGTATAAGAACACAGATCCTGAGACTATGTTTATGGCTAAAAACTTAAGTAAATTGCCCCCGGTAACATTCGATCATATCGATGTTACGGGATTGCTAAAACAGATAGTGTTGCTGAAAGCTGATGTAAAAGAAATAAAGAATAACTACGTTACTGGGAAACAATTCAACGAAATGAAAGCGGAACTGCACACCTGCAAATATGGGTCAATTATAGGAGTAGGAGGCTGCAACGTAAATAAAATTCGTCGTGGTGCATTTTGTGGGCATGTCACCAGCCGTAAATACAATCACAGTGCCGGCACAGTGTCGTTCGTCTGAAAATGCGCCACGTAGGTTGTCTCTTTCTAGCGCCAGATGAGAATGTGGTGAGAACTTATGTGATGATCGTGATATTGAAAGGGAGCGTAGGGCGCTGTCGGTTCGGGGTAATATGTTAGCACACAGGTTCGCTCGGTGTACTTCAGAAGTTAAAATAACGTTGTTCAAAGCGTTTTTCCAGACATTCTACACCAGTGGCCTGTGGGCGGACTTTACACAGCGGGCCTACGGTGCCCTGCGCGTCCAGTATAATAATGTGTTCAGGACACTGTTCCGGCTCCCTCGATACTGCAGCGCATTTGGCATGTTTGCGAATGCTAGAGTAGATGACTTTTACGCAATAATGCGCAAGAAGGTTGCATCGGTAGTACGACGCGTGCGAGGGAGCCGAAACAGTGTGCTGAGAATAGTTGGTGATAGGATTGACACCGCATTACTGGGTAGGTTCACAGAGCTTCATATCAGGGGGGACAGATAAGCCTGCCTGCTTCTTGTTATAATAATTGTGAAGATATTAGTTAATTATATAATAATAATGATAATTGTTTTGTGCTGACTTGAATACAATAATAATAATACATTAATCTTAATCTAAATCTATGGACCTGGTCTGAAAATAAATTATTTTATTTTTATAGTAACGGACACCCACAGTTTGCCGGTATGTTTTATAGGTCCCAATAAATAAACGACGAGCTAATTACCAATTATGGCGTACAAAATTCTTTCTTCCTTTAATTATGTAGGTGCTTTACAACTGATATAGGTCTGGTTCCCTAGTTGTTGCCATAACTTGCCATTAAATTGCTATAAGAAAATTAAAATTACTTTAAATAAAACTTGGCATGAATGACGAAAAAATCTTGAAGCAAAGTAGGAACGCTTTAGTACAAAATTACTACACAAATTATGAAAAAAATATTTTTATTTATATTCGTTGACCCACTATTGCATATTTATGCAATTACTCACATTATTATACACCGTAAATTGTTGCACCCAATTAAGTTCAAACCAAAGAGTCAAAAAACTGAAAATTGCCAGTAACATAGTTGTAATTTTTCAATTCAAAATGCACTATAAAGTTATGCTGGCGGCTATTATGTCAAAACTAACGTAATACCGCAATTATTTTTAATTAAGTTGAAGCGTTTACTTGTTACTAGTTCGAGCAATTTGCACTTATCAAACAGCCAAGGGAAATTCTCATTCAAAACTCAAGATCACTCCTTATTGTATTAGTTTGTGGGTTCTGTTTACTTGTTTATAATGTTTAATTTGAACTATAGTTACGGAAATTGAAAACATCCTCGAATGTGTTGTGAATACTTAAGTAAAGTATATGTGCTAACAAGCAAGGGCTAAAAAACATTATGAATCAGAACGACTATTCTCCGACCCTTCCTAGGTCTTAAATACCCCCCTGCTCCCTGTTTCTTCATTGTAGTGTTTGTCGTTTCTAAACAAAGGCGAGCGAGTGAACGAACGAACGCGAACCAATATAGCAGCGAATGCTCACAACATATAAAAGTATAAATAAAAAATCAACCCTTTCTTCTTCTTTGCGTATACAGCAAGCAGAGATTGAGTGTGTACAATGTCATCTTGTTTTTATGTAGTTTTAATAGGCATCGGGATCGAAACGTGTTCATGCTGCAGAGTTTATCTGGAGTATTGCTACCACATTGTCCAATATTCTGCCGCTACGCAATAATCATCATTTGCCTGCCCTTGTCCCAATTTATTTTGGACAGGTACACACCCTAACACACAATACACCCCATTCAGTATCCGTAAATATCATCCTAAATATCCTTCAAACACAATCCCACTCTGACACCCCAATTACTTAACTTATCACCTACTAACTCATAGAACTGTTAAGTTAAATTTAAATACATGTTTAAACTGCTTATTTGTTGTCAACGCATTACAGCGACATTCACTAAAAAAAAATTTTAAAACTATTTCCAGTGAGGTTGCACGGCTGAACACTGTCACCCAAAATACAGATTTGCCCTGGTTTGGGAGCTAGATTCAGTACCTTATATTAACTAACACTGTGTCCTACTACTTTTGCCGTTGTGAATGTAGTCATTGATAAATAATAAACATTAAACAGTAGGTATGTCCTTTTCTTCCATTCATCTCTGTCAGCCGTCACATCATCCGTCACTCTCTTTTCTATCATGTCCGCTTCACAATCCATCTTTTCTTTGGCTTCCCTCTCCCCCTCCATTCCTCCATTCATATTCATCACTCTAGTTACATGCATTTCATCTCTACTCATCACATGCGTAAACCATGCCAAACGGTTCCCTTTCATCTTTTCTGTCACTGGCGCCACTTTCAAACTTTCTCTAACACACACACACACACACACACACACGAACACACACACACACTCAGACATGTTTTGTTTTTCTTTCTACTATTATTTCATTTATTGTAACTACTATATAAAACTTTCCTGACATAACAGATGTACCTAATCATAAGGGAATTGCACTGGATCCTGTAATACAGTTATCTAATAACTAGCTCAGGATCCAGGGAATTCGTGTGTATATGCAACATTTTTATGTCAAATTTTTTATTATTATTATTTTATGGGTACTTGTTCCTTATTTTGTCCATTCTAGTTACTTCACACACCCACCTTGCTAACATTATTGTGTTCTGGTTTGAAGGACAATGTAGCCAATGAAATTATTGCGAATATGAGACTTAACAACTGTGGTTGTTAAGTCTCATATACCAGAAACACCACTATAGTGGTGTTTCTGGTGTCTATAGTCATTAGTTAAACATCTAATTACAATTTCAAAAAATCATAGGGTGTTCCGGGGTGAGTCGCAATATAATTATCTTGTAATCGCACGTCATTGACCATGTCAGATAATATAAATAGCAACATGAGTAGCCTAAATGTGATTCCCATTATCGGAAAGATACCTAATAATATTAAAGTGATCACTTGGCACTGTTCAATTTCAACGATATCCCCCGGGTGTAGGCTTGATGAGAAACAAAAGAAAGGCGAAGTCTATTTTTGAATGTTAACCGAACGAACTTAGGCTTACCTTTTAATTGAGTATCTTCTTGCTCAACTTCTAATATTGTTTATTACAACGTGTAGGACGATGGACAAACAGACTGAGAAACTCTCCTTTACATATAAACATCGTGAAAAGTATTATTATTAGCTTTTCTACAAATAATCTCACGACACGTTTATAATACATATATGATGACAAGGTTATGATAAAAATTTTGTGCAATAAATAAATATTTTCAACTGTCTCATTGGTCTTCTGATCGTAAACACGGCTGCTGAGCATGAGGGTTAACAGCTCAATCTGCGGGGATAACATGCATGCCATGACATATTAATTTGTCGTCACACTATCTCGTTTCCAGGCATAGTTCCGTACGAGACAAGCAACGACAAAATTATTTCGTAGCACGTATGAGATTGGCTGGAAATGTAATATTAACATACGCCTGAAACTCACAGGTGAACTGTGATATGTATAAGTATACCTCTGCCTAACCCATAAAGGATACAAGCATGAAGGTATACAATATTATCATTTTAGAGAAAATTTAACTTAAATTTACATTTTCTCTTTTTAAAATTAAAAAAAAAAACAATAATATTATTCATTTATGTAATTAATTTAGATCAACGAAAATGTATTTATCTACATATCTATTTTAAGTTTTTCAATCACAATCGACTTTAGTAGCATTTCAGTTAGCCTTATGGGAGAAAGACAAACGGAATTGAATACTAAGAACCCACGGGAAAGCGAACAACTGTACGGACTATCTAAAAGGAAGGGCGGGCTGTAGACTTTCAAATAGACTTGATAGACAAAAGAGCTTCCATAATAAGATTTCCAACGGAACCTTAAAAGTACTGCAAAAATATATAGCCTGAAGTACTGTTTGCCACGCAAACAAAAGCAATTATATGATTCGGATCGACTTCGAAAAAATGCTGAACCATTTATTCGTAGTAACAAATGTAAGTTAAAATGTATGAGTTGTTTGTAGCATGGTTTTAAAAGTATATTTTTCAGGAAATACAGACGTACCTAACTTCTGTATTTCCTGAAAGCTTACGCAAAAGTATAGGTACTAATTTCCAAAAGATTACATTATACCACCCTACAAACCCTACAAAGTTTACCACCCTATTTCACCCCTTTAGGATGATGAAACTTCAAAATATCCCATATTAATCAACTCAAGAACTCAAGAAATATTTCGTCCTCATTTCAACTCTCATAACTTCGGTACCTACAAAGTAACAAGGGTAATTTACAGATTTTCCCTGAACCAAATGTGATAATGGTTAGAAAAGCAAGAAACAAATTCCACTAATGACATTTACTTTTTTTAATTTCATAATAATTTACGGCGCCGGCACCGACCGATATCGGCCTCAGTGTTAGTACTTTTTAATTTTTACTTTTTTATGTCTTACGCAGCTGTTAGGCGCAATAACTCACGATCGTTCAGCCAGCCATTACAAAGTTATTAAGTACTTTACTTGCCCTAAAACATACTTACTAATTCCGCATAGTAATGTAATATAATTGCTCTTTGAGAGGTCATGGTCGTAAAATTCAGAGAAAACTTGAATATTTATGTCAAATATATCTTTTAATGTTGAAGGTCCTGGGTTTGATCCACATGTCGATACTACACAGTATTGTTATTGGGATTTCCATTAGAATTCTCAGTAGCAGTGTGATTTCGAATAGTGCTTCATCATGTTCAGAAATAAATAGTAACTACTTATTAGTTACTTATAGTTTAAAAATCGTGTGCGTATTAATAAAGAATTATAACTCACTTAAACGGTTAAGGAAAACATCATGAGGAAACTTGCATGCCTTAGAATTTTTCTTAGGTGTCTGCCCGCATTAGACTATCGAGTTGGACTATAACCTAATTCTTCTCAATCTGAGAGGAGTTCCATACCCCACAGTGAGACAGTATATGGGTTGATGATAATGATGAATAAAATTAGAATACGATATTAATTTCTTGTTTAACTGTGTAAAAATAGTTTTACTAACCTAACAGCGTTTTGCAAGAAACTATACTTCTTGGTATTATTATTCTTAGGGTTTAGCCGCTTCTACTGAAAATGTATGTCAACTGTAAGCTCATGTATTCAAAACATCACAGTAAAGGAAGGTAGAACCTCTATGTGCACTGCCGAGCTTAGAAGATGTAGGTACAATGAAAACATCCTTGGGACCTCTATAATCATAAACAGTCACAGGAGTTGGTACAATAACTAACTTAGATAAACTGAGATTACGTCCTACAAACTCGCAAACTCACAAGCGTTACCTCTTTATAAATTACTATAGATATACATAATCAGGCCATTTATCTGCTCAATACTCTGATGGCACAACAGTCGGGTCTTGACATATTTCATGCAAAAAATAATTATTTTATCCAATATTGTAGAAATTTTTTGAAATGTAAGAAAAATAATAATTTTATGATTATGTATTATTATTTATATTGATTTGTTTTTAATGGTAATCGTATTTATTATATTATATAAGTAATAAATTATTACAATTTATTTACAGTCGAATTGTTATTACATTTTTAATCTTAGAAGGTTTTTTCTTTTTATTATTGACTCCTCTACACGTGTTGGTAAATAACTTGAGTGTAGAGAGTAATTGAAATATAAATAAATAATATCGAAGATGTAAACGAGAATGTCTGAAGGGACTTTTAAGGAAAACCTTCTCATATGTCCAAGTAATTAAATATGACACGTGCTATTGTTGTGCCACGTTTTGTGTCGGTTATTATGTTACTAAGGTCTTATAAAATAAACAGTTACCTATTACTCCCTTGTTCACGTTTTGTTATATAAGAAAACCGTGACTATCTAAATAGGTATACTTAATTTTCAATTTTTATTTGTATGCTATGTCTTATAGGAAGGCCCGCAATTTATTTAGTTTTTGATAATTAGTGTAGTCAGAATACAAATACAAATAATTCATAGTTGTATACCTATTTAGCTTAGCACAGAATCAGCGAGTTTTTAAATTACCTTGTCCGTTATTGCACAAATCCTGCAATCCAATAAAAAATCTTTACTTTAGTCTACTTTCATTTGCCTATGCTACCTACAAATTCTAAGCTCTTAAACAAAATCTCTCCAATAGACAAAAACATTTTAAATAACTCAATTTTCTTAGTGTCGCAAAATCTCTTACAGACTGATAATATAATCCTTTGTCAAGACAAATCGAATTTTCGTTTGAACAAAAAAAAATAAACGTTCAACGAAACGGGGCAGACTCACAAACAATTCGTCTTGTAATCAAATAAGTGCCTTACGCAAGCGTAGTTCGAACCTTAACAAAAATAAGAACGAAAAGATAATGTTCTCGCTTAACATTCTCTTTCTGTATCGATTAAAGAAAGTGGTATCGAGGATCGAATAAGTTATTTCCTCTTCTTCAAACTTATATTCCAGAATATCGATAAGCACTTAATAATAAAGCAAATATGTATTAACTTAAGTTTTAGGAGTAACAGTATTACTTTGGTAATCAGATTACACACACATTTCGATTATCTAACTGATAGCACTTCATTAGAAGTTTGCGATAAAATAAAATGAACTTACATTGTTGGCCAAGTTATTTTGCTCGTGTAGTTTGCGACGTACTCGCAAAATGTTGGTTGTTGCCCCTAAAATATGTAATTTGGATGCTTCCTGTGATAGTTTGAACACTCTTTGAGCTATAATAATAATAATAATAACTCTTTATTATCAGGCTACTTTGGCCCATAGATACATACCTTACAGACTAACATATATCTAATATATAAAATTCTCGTGTCACAGTTTTCGTTGCCATACTCCTCCGAAACGGCTTGACCGATTTTGATGAAATTTTTTGTGCTTATCGGGGAGGTCTGAGAATAGGCCAACATCTATTGTTCATACCCCTAAATTTTTTTTTTATGGCAAAACAACGTTTGCGGGGTCAGCTAGTATTATATAACATAAAATGTGTTAGTATATTAAGACTATGTTAGTACAATAACACTTCACTTAGCACTAGTCTCTGTGCGTTCTAGTGGCACTTGTCCGCGGAAGCGACGGAACACCACTCCTTCCGGCCAAAAGTCCTCTTTCATGACGAGGTGCAAATAACTAGTTGGTATTCGCACTACAAACGCCTTGAAGTTGACGTTGCGGCGCGATTCCAGTAGTTGCACTCTCGGCTATAGCATCCATGTTTGTATTAGTGGTGATATACACGGAATATCATCATCATCAACCCATATACTGTCCCACTGTTAGACACGGAACTCCTCTCAGATTGAGAGGGATTAGGCTATAGGATTTTCCGTACCATAAAAAAAAGACTGTCACTGCTTCCTATTGCATTTCGTTGCTGTAATATAGATAGGTACTTTGTTATGGTACCCCCATCACAAAAATAACCTAAATTCGATGAGACTTAGAATTCTCGAAAACTACAGTTTTATTATTTAATAAATTCTAGAAAATATACCTGCAGTTACTTCAAAAACCTGTCGGCGGCTTAATTTTGTTAGGTGCTTAAATATAAATTCGGTGAGGAAGTTGAAATGGCTGCAGGCACTGCACAAAAAATCCGCTTCCAATTATCCTATACATACTATGCGGGTGACCAGGATAAAAATAATTGTGTTTTTCTTTAATCCTGCGTTCATTATGGCACCCACGTGAAACGGAACGACATTTTCGCGAATATACATTGCAACGCTGGCGGTTACAGGAAACACGAGCCGTGGACACGGGTGTTGAAAATTTAAATAAAATTCGAAATAATAATGTAAATTAATGCAAGTTCCGCAGTGCGATTTATTTTTTAAACGAATGCAGTTCCGATTTTAATATTGCTTTACACGTGAATGTTGTTGAAGAACAAGCCTCAAGGTTGATGATGACGGTGATTATAATTTTCTTTATTGACAACTACTGTACCTATAAATTATTAGGATATTTTTAGAAAAAAACAAGAGTTGGAACGAAAATTATAATGCTTCGGAATCCACGATGCGAATTCCGAGATGTTTTAACTTGAACTGTTTTTTCCTTCCTTTCCCTCATTCCTCATCCTTTTTTTTCCAAAGGATTAGTTAATATTCCAATATGTAATGATTTATAAAGTCAGCACCTGCACCCTGGTTGTGCAGTAGCAAAGCCAAATTATGCTGTCCTGGATTTCAGTCCCGGTATACAACCAAATCAATCCTTTTCTAAACATAACGCGATGTTGTGTCTAATGAGCTACAGCAGTTGTCAATATAAACCAATTTCAGCGCCTTGTACATAGTCCATTACAAGGAAACTTAAGACAAAAATATTTGATGACATCGTAGTTTGACCAGAATTTATTTCAAAAAGTTTTCCTTAATGTATCTCTATTTTCGATACTACTCAAGAGAAATTTAAACTTTTTTTTTTCTTATATTTCCCGCCAGTCTCACAAATGGTGCTAACTTAGTATTTTTGGTACGAAATTCTCTAGATGTTCTGTCAAGTATTTATTCAATCATGTTTATGATTTATTAAGCTAGATTTATTATTTGTGAAATTGGTTTAGCTTTAGAATAAGGCCCTTAGTAAAAAACCATATTTGTATTAGCCTACAGGCGGTTGGGTATGAGTATATGAGGGCAAGTGTTTTTTTTATGAAAGGTAAATATAGATAGTTTTAATAACTTTCTAATCCTGACTAACAGATAACGCTAATTGGTCAAAGCTTGACATTTTGAACATCAGTAAGGTAAACGTGAGATGAGATTTTGGGAAATTCCTACGAGGTCATTGTGGCAAAGCTAGTTTATATTATAAACATGTTTATCACACAAACATACAAGAGCTAATACAAAATGCCCACAGAGCCTCTATTATTAAAATAAAGTTCAGCTCTAACATCGTTGTGAGAATAAACTTTCAATATTTTTTCATGAACCAGACCGAGCCAATCTCCCCGCAATCCCCAAACGGGATTACACTCGACACTCGAAAGAGTATTTTATTATTTTTTGTTGTTCCATTCAGTTACTGGTCAGCACAAGTGTTATGATACTTTTTATTTATTAATAAAGGACTTTTGTTCAAACTAATGTATTTTATTTATTACAAGTACTTTTTTAATTGAGAATAGTCAAGATTAGACTAGTTTATATTTCGTAGCCAGCGTAGCAATATGATTCTGCTACGTTGGCTACGAGATGTAGACGCTACGGCGTAGGTATTTTATCATCTTCGTTGTATAATTAAACATTTATAAAGCACGAACACCATAGTAGACGTGGTATGTACAACGGGTATAGTAGACGTGGGCAAAAAGGCAGCTAGACTCAAATGGGATTGGGCTGGTCACGTCAGCTGCATGCACCATGATCTTTGGGCAAGGTCAAGGTCTCCATATTGAAGACGTTAGACGTCGTCGAGCCCGGCCCAGAAAGTGAAGGCGGGACGTTTTTCATGCGTACCGCGAGGGCTAGTTTGAGGGGGCATAAGAAAAAAACAACTGGAAGGATCTGGGAGAGGCCTTTTCTTAGCAGTGGGGACAGTATTGGCTAACAAAAATAAATGCAAGTGCATTATGTTCAATGTACTGTGAAGTACATAGTTGGCATAACACCATTACGTGGCGTATGTCATGACTCCCATAGTCGTGACATATAGGGCAAGGGAAGGCAAGAGCGGTTCTTAGTCCATAGGAATCCGACATACACTGCCACCTCCCCAAGTGGCGGATGATCCATGAGGACTCGATGATAGGTATCCCACCTCATTAGGTAACAATAAGCATTCTTATCATTAAGTTATTTATTTATTTTTATGTAGGTTAATATTTTATGCCCTCATAAATAAAAATTTACAGATGCCAGGAGGTCAAGCTCTCCAAACCTGTCAAATTTTCCCAATTAAATATGAAGCTTATCACTTTGTTTTAAAGTCTATCAAAGAAATTTGGCAGATTAGGGTAGCTTGATGTGCTGACCTCTGTATATTGTCTTCTTAAATTCTTTTTTAAATAGTTTTTTTTTTTATCTTCAACTAATTGGTTTAATGAACAGTCGAGGGTAAAAAAGCTAGTCTAGCTCTCACAAGTTTTTACGACGAAAGGCTTAGCTAGTTTAGTAGTTATAACGCTTTTGATGGGATTAACCTGTCTTCGCCATTTCAGTTTACAGTCGCTTAACTAAAGAGGTCGTAAATAATGGGAGGGCTTTTAGTGCCTACCTTTTAAATTACACATTTATCGTGTGTGGCCGAGCTTAACGTAATAATAATGAGGAAACTAGCTTTGTGATTTCTACGAGTAAAGGTTAAACCTTTACTCGTAGAAATCACAAAGCTATGTCAAACATGTAGGAAATCATGTTTTATAGATGGGCGAAAAAACTGTGGGCGTAAGTTTTTTTTTTATTTGGCAAACAGTCATACGGCCCGCCTGATAGTAAGCGGTTACCGTAGCCTATAGACGCTTGCAAAACCAGAGGTATCACTGCTGCTTGCCGATCCTGTAAAACGAAAGAGGAATAGTTGGGTTGGCTGCCAACCCAACTATTCCCGTTGGGTCTAAGTCCCCTCACTACCAACAACACGTTTCCTCGTGGAGCATTGGCAACCTTGCTCACCGTTAGGAACACAACACAGTTCAAATCTGTCATTCCACTTCGTTTTTCTGCAAAGCGGAGGTACTTTCCCAGTTGGGCAGCTCCAATTTGAGTGCAATGTTTTGTACGGCAAACTTGTTTACTTTTTTGTATGAGGCAAACTGAGAAAACCCCGCCGCCGGGCACCATTGACATCACGCGTGTTGTCATCTTGAGACCTGTTGTCATATATCTCGTTTGTCTCATATGCCTGGGCATAAGCGAGAATGCATGTGTGCAATATAATTATAATGATCTACTCGGGTAGCTCATTCCAAATTTCAGCGGTACGCATAATAAAAGTGGATTTAAAGCGTTTCATTCGCATTCTTGGGATGTCCACCATGAATCTATGTCGCTTTTTCATGCTTCTGGCCTCTGTCCCATAGTAGAAAAGGGAAGGGGGATTAAGATCGTGGAGTTTTTTTTTGTATATTAGTACATCTCTGCCTAACCCTTCGGGGAATACAGGCGTGATGGTATGTAGATTTGATGCACACTTAGGTAAGCGTAAACAAAAGTTGCTATTGTTTCCATGTGACCACACCGAACAACATTCAACCGAAACAACCACCTAGTAAATGAAAATGGATTCTGTTATCATGGGACACATTGTTTGACATTATTCCTCGTCCATGTTTTTATTGCCAGATATAAGCCGATTTACACGTCCAGGAAAAAAAAAGAACATACAGCCTTAAGCTATTATAAAACGATTTAGAAGTTCCAGAATAAAAAGGAAATAATATCCTAAGGCTAGGGATTTATTAAATAAAATTTGTAAAACTAGTATCTGTAGGTAAGTAGTAAGTAAAAAGTCCGTTATTTCAGTAACGTAAAGCTATTATCGGCTGTATTCCCACGGACATTGGGACAAGGATTGAAAAAAAAATTATATTGTTTCCTTAAAAGCTTTTAGAGATACCGGCCATCGTTTGTTCAAAACAATTTTTGTCGAGATACTAAATAAAATCATAATTATGATTAATTTAACTGGTATCTTTGGTTAGATTATAAAATGGCCTCTCTTTCGTTTTACAGGGTCGACAACGCGGAAGCGATACCTCTGGTGTAAATATTGAAATGTGAACTTTATGTCAATGCCATAGATGTAATCACACAGCTTTTAGTGATTTAAAGTGTCTATTTTATCTATACACAACCGAGACACCTAAGTATTAGTATTTTACACGTGCAGCCTGTGGGTTGACTTCACGCAGAGGGCATATAGTGGCCTGCGCATACAATATAACAACACGTTCCGGGTGTTGATGGGGCTGCCGCGTTTTTGTAGCGCGTCCGGCATGTTTGCCGACGCGGAGGTTGATAGTTTCTCGGCCATTATGCGCAAGAGATGCGCATCTCTTCTACGCCGTGTTCGCGACAGCCCCAACATCATTCTCAGAACGTTAGGTGACAGGTGGGACTCTCCGGTCTTGGGGCGATGGATACGACTGCATACAGTCAAGTAGACGCTCCCCGGGATCTGCCTCCCTAATGCAGCTTAAAATAAGAATATTACTAACACTAGTTTATAAGTTTCTATTGTTACTAACAAAATATGGATGTAATTCCGAAATAAAAATATATTATTATTATTATTATTATTATTAGAGTCTAGATTTTAGTTCCAACAATCTCTACGTACCTGATAATATTGGCGGAAAGTGAAAAAATAGTGCTCGAGTTTCGACTGCACATTAATTTAATGTAGCAGTCAAGTTGGTCTCCTTGCTACCACCGAGTCAAATATTTGTGTGCATATTTGTACACACAACATAAATATATGTATAAGCTTCGAGTCATACACAAAGTACACCCAGTACTTTGTGTGCATTAACTGTATATTGCGGAGGCAGTGCGGGAGCTGTCCTTACAAAATAAGTGCTGATTTAAAACAATACTTTCATTCGACACATATAAGAGACAATCTCTTTTATAATCTTTGTATAGTCGATTTTGTTTTATTTGTTTGCTCTCGTTCTAGTCCTGTGTAGCAGACCCAATTTAATTAAGTCAAGGGTTCGTCTCTATAATTCAGGTCTTAGCATTTTCATGCCGCGGTATCTCGAAAGAAGTGGTATCTAAGTGCCTATCTAATCCTGTGGTAAAACAATGTCCCATAACGTACAGAGAGGCAGGTTAAGCTATCCAAAACTGTCAATTTTTTACAATTGAATCGAACCTTATTGCTTTGGATTAAAGTAGAAAACAAATTAAAGAAATTTGAAAGCTTGATGTGCTGGCCTCGGGTTAGATAGGGATGTACTGCTGTATTCTAACAATTTGTATGCCTTAGTCCTATGTATTAAATGTAAAAAAAAAACCGAAGTGAAATAACACAGCTTTGAGCTGTGTTGTGTTTCTAACTGTGAGTAAAACTGCCAGGGCAATGTAAATATTGAAATTTTATTCCAATTAATTGTATCATAGGCTTGATTTTTAATATTAAACCCCAAAGATAAAATGTACCGTGTATTTATAGTTATAAAACCCCTTTTGTAGGTTCAGTGGTATATTTCTAACAAGGTTACCTAATATTAATTGAGTACATGAACAACCTTTTAAAATATCATGTAACACAGTTACAAAGTTATTAAATTACAATAATAATGGGTATTATATAATTTAATATTAATAATAATCATTAATTCAAATACTACATGACAAAGTATTAGTTAAAAAGTCTTACTTAAATATATTTTATTTTGTAGGTATATATGTATATACCATATTGGAATTATATAAAATATATAAAATTATATAAATTATATAAAATATAATTCCAGAGCAGAAGAACAATAACTTTCAAAAAACCAGAGGAGCCAAAAGCTCGTTGCTGGCCTTTAAAAGAGAGTACGCTCTTTTCTTGAAGGTTTGAAGCTCATATTGTTCCGGAAATGCTGCAGGTGACAGTTCATTCCACAATTTAGCGTATGTTGTGCGAGGCAGAAATTTTCTAGAGAAATTCTAGTGGACTGCCAACCATCTAGATGATGGAGATGGAACTGCTGTCGCGTGGAACGATGGCGGAAAAAAGGCATTATTTTTTTAGTAATTACAGGATTAACCAAACTCCGAGTAACATGCAAACCCACAATGCTAGTGATGTCAAAATATATTTCAAGTTCCACTCACATCATTATTTCATTACTAAACCACCACATTTGGCTGCCACTGCGCTCATTACTACTGACCGAACCAAATTGGTAGCCGTACGAAATCATAATGCTACGTTCATTTGATTGTGGAAATTATTGCTAAAGCAGTGCTTGTGTTTGTATGAACAAGGAAATAATAGACTTTATGGATCTTTCTGGAAGTTTATCTTCATGTTTTCCGAATCGAAAATCCGAACTTTTACCGATTTTTATAGTTTATGCTTAGATCCCATGGTAGGGGGTGAGCCTATAGTATGCAACAACACCTTACATAATTACATACAGAAGCCAGCACATCAAACTACCCCAATCTGTCAAATTGCTTTGATAGATATTCAGCTTTAATACAACAAAAAAATAAGGTTCATATTCAAATGGGATAATTTGATAGTTTTGGATAGCTTGTCTGTACAAAAGTTTAAATTTCGTAAAGAAAAAAAAATGTTCAATTTTTTTTACGAAATAGAAACGTTTTTACGTAATTACTATTTCAAATCGAAACTATCCCGTTACGTAAAACAAGTAGGTACATACACCAACAAAACACCGCGTGACATTGAGTTATCGACACCCTATTCCACGAAGACTTCTGTGGCCTCTATATCATTGAAATAAAGTTCAAATTTCAATAATTTAACGGACTTCGTGAGATAGTACGTTTGTTTCGTAAACTAGACTAGTCAACATTAGCTTTAGCGCGAGCATTCGCCCATAATGATTGTTCTTCGTGCTTAGTTTATTTGGTTTGCGGTTTTCAGTACATGAAAGCATAGTACAAATACAAGCTTCCGATCGCGACTTCGTTTGTGTGGCATGAAGGCGAAAATCATTTATGAGACATTTGTATAATAAATTACTGTGTATTTACTGATTTATGGCGCTTGCGGGAATATACATGACATTCTAATGGATGCTGTAAAGGAGACTTGACGTCCTGGCGACGAAACGGATGAGTCATCTTGGCAACGGATACCCGAAGCCAGAGGACTACTGGTTCCTTCTTCTTAGTGGGCTAGCCGCCTTAATGAACCACGTTTGTGAAGAGTAAGGAATGTACCATGCTGGGGACAACACAACAGATCATGTTTGGTCGAAGTGTTGCTGGCCATGCAGCCCCCATTGCTAAGATTAAGATTAAAGGAGACTTAGTGTTGAAATCAATACAAACATTCACGATTGCATTTCCAGAAGGGTTCACAGAGCTGTTCTGATGTACATACACCCACAGGTCGCTGGTATGTTTAGGTCCCATTCAATTGGGGTCGAGCCTATTGCCATTTAATCGGGCACAGATCCAATCTCTGTGCTGATATTGAGAATTTCATAGAAAAACCCAATAACTGCTCCACCTAGGAATCGAATCCAGGACCTCTAGTGCAGCAGTAGCTTATATGACTACTAGACTAAAAAGTTCATCATCATCATCAACCCATATACTGTCCCACTGCTGGGCACGAGTCTGCTCTCGCATATTGAGAGGGATTAGGCTATAGTCCACCACGCTGGCCTAGTGCGGGTTGGCAGACAATGCGGGTTGGCAGATTGGCGGGTTCATATACTAGTAAATTCATATTACTTTAGTAACCTGCTACTTATGTACATACGCCAGTAGGTCGAACTATCCAAAACTGTAAAATTTTCCAAATTGAAAGTGAACCTTATCGTATTGTATTAAAGTCGAATAACTATCAAAGAAATTTGACAGATTGTGGTAGCTTGATGTGCTGGCCTTTGTACAGTCCACAACGAAGTCGCTAAACATGTTGCAATCTTCAATACGATTTCTAATATGAAGTTACTGACCTGTGAATGTTGTGAGAAATCATTGCATAGATGATCATTAAATATTTACCTTTCCTTCATAATAAAAAAATATCTTCACAAGTTTTGGAGCTGTCAATTTTTTTTAATTAAAACAATTTCTAACAATAGATAACTAAATAAAAATAAACTTATCTACACTACTTACCAAACTACAATTAAAAAAAAAAACTACAGGGTTAAGGGTAATTTTTTTTCAAAATTTTGACCTCTATTCGGCGACTTTCGTTGCTGACAGTACCTATAAACTTTTAAAAGTATGTAGGTAATAAAGTGTAGAAACATTGAAAAGCGTTCTGAGTTCTAGTAATTCGGTTCCCAGGCAATCCAACAGTGGTTTTAATTTAATTTGTATGATAAAGTTTTGACCTTTGGCTAAGAGCACAAAGTTCGGTTCGAAATTAATCGAAATTGAAGCCTTGCTAACTAATAATAACAAACTAATCTATTATCTATAGTATTTCATTCGATGTTTAGTTAGTGGTTTAGGGCCCAATGCCATAATACCTGCCACAAACTCGATCTCCGACCTCCTATAAGTTTCACAGAAATTGTCTATAACACTTTGCCTCGACCTGGGAATCAAACCTAGGTTTAATGCTCAGCAGCCGCTTTTGCGACCACTTGACCAATGAGGCTTTTATTATTCCTCTTATAGCACAATGCTAACCATAATAATTGGTAAATAACTGATAGATGGGTTAAATTATATTTTATGTCCCTAGTAGTACCTGTAGGTATTATGAGAGGCTTATGGCTAAGTAATAACTACGCTGATTAACCTGTCCTTAAGGTTAAGCTGCGCTAGCCGCGGTCAGTTTATGGATGGGAGACCATTCTCAACACATACAGACCCCTCCGTGTCTCGAAGAACATGTAAAGCCCCGTCTATCATCCTAACACCTATGACAATCGTTAGTGGTAGTCAGAAGCCTAAAAAGCCTGACAACCGGTCTACCCTCAGAATATCAGGATTGCGCAGAAATTGGGCTACGGAGGTCTGATAGCAATTGCTTCGTGTAAAATACTGATATTCAGCCGCATCTGGTTATACTGGAAGCCACATTTGGGAAAAGGCTCTGAGAATAAGGATGTACAGAGGCCAGCACATCAAGCTACCACAATCTGTCAAATTTCTTTGATTGATTTTCAACTTTAATACAAAATAGTAAGGTTCATATTCAATAGGGAAAGTTTGACAGTTTTGGATAGCTTGACCTGCTGACGTCTGTACCTAGCAGTACCAGTACAACAACTGCTGAATTTAAAAAAAGCATTTCTTTTTACTTCAAATTTACTAAAGAAATAATTGTCAGCGCAATAATTTGATCTATACTGCGATACTTCAAAGAGTCTAATAAAACAACTCAAACGCTCAGCCCATTAACTAAATGCTAGCGCAATTTGTTTGACTTGATCCAAGCAAAGGTTGTGTTAGTAGACGGGCCACTAAACTGTACCATTTTAGTACAACGCGACGTCGCTATCTTGGAATTCTATCGCTGTCTAGCTACCCTGCTATTTAATGAACACTGGAAGTCTTAAAATTCCCTTGAAGAGACAAATATATGTATATAATCTGGCAAGGGTCGCGAGTTCAAACTACCGTTGAATATTCTTATGCCATTTTGGCTTGCGAAGCCGTTTAATAGAATGTATATCAGGGCTTATATAGACCGACGTAATATTAACACACCATCTTCAATTTAGCACTTTTGTTCATTTTCATATTCCATCGCATAAACAAGCTAGATTATTAATTAACTACTTCATTAGCTTAGTGGTACAACGTTCGATGCCCTGGAGTATAATTTGGGTTTCTCTATGACATTTTCAATAGCAGCTCATAGTTTGTATTTGTGCCCGGTAAATGGCAATAGGCTCGCTCCCTATTACATGGAACCTAAATATACCGGCGAACTGTGGATATACATTAGTACACCTCTGCCTATCCCTACGGGGAATACGGGCGTGATGGAAAGTTAACAATTGCTTAAATAAGCGAATAATATTCGCACATTATTTTGAAACGTTAGTGATGCGTTCCTTCAGTTGTAAAGGGCTTCTGCCTAGCCTCTTAAAAGTCGCTTAAGCTACATTTAACAGGCGATATCGAACAAAATAATATCGTAGGCAGCCTTTACGATGCCTGTGAAAACTATCTCTTATTTCTAAGTAACAACGAAATTGTTAAAAAAGCAGTTGGAGTATAAAATGACCCCAATATCGTCAAACAAGTTCCCATTTCTATCGGTTTCTAGAACAAAAGCTATTAACGAAATAATTTTCTTTTAAGGTCAACTATGAGTGCAAGAAGCGGAAAGATTTCTAATCAGCCTGCCTTCAACCAACATATTAAAAAAATAAACGTGATTTGGCTTCCAATTTAGTTTGCGTGGCATACGGCTATAAAACTATGTTCATAATATAAATGTAAATAAGAGCGAGATTCAAAATCAGTAGCAGTTACACAAAAACTTTTTTCCATCACATCGGAGTAGAAAAAGCTTTTTTATACTTATTTCCTTTTCTGTTCATTCGGATACAAGTTTGAGCAATTACAAATGAGTAAATTCAATTTCGAGAATTGTTTTTCACATTTTGGGAGCGTTCGAAGAGAAACTGCCGCATAGGTTCATACTGTAATTATTGAACGTCCGGAGTTTACTAGTAATATTTGATAGAAAAAATCGAGTTATTGTTCAAAATTGCACAGCTAAAAACGTATGCGATGACGAGATACTTATAATATATTAATGTGGATCATAAATCTTGATTCACATTACACACCTGATGTTTTTAGGTTAGAAAAGGATATTGTGATGCTGTGAGCTGTGTGCAGAATGATTTTTAAACATTGTTAAAGGGTAGTCTTATCTAGATGCGGTCCATTTTGGAAATAGTTTTAAGGATTTTATCGAGTATTGTTGGGGGCGGTGCCCAATGGACCAGGAATGAAACAACACTTTGAAGGTTTCCAATCAGGTGAGTTCTTGAGTACAACACGAAAAAAGTTAGAACTAACTACATCAATTTCACGATTACTATTGTACTCAATAACTTTACCTCTCTGACGACCTTTATTTTTATATCAAAAAATCACATATTTTGTTCTATACCAGATTCATATTTTCACAATTTCTATTGTTATTTTGCAAGTTACATACGTGTATTGTACATAATTTTCATCTATATAACCTGCTTAATCTTAAAATAATCAAACATTATTGTTTATAATCTTATACAAAAAGTTATTGACGTAAAATCGGTGAAAATGGCAGCAAATGACAGTTTTTGTGTCTTTAAAATCTTAATTGTACTTAAATTCTAATGTTAATCAATTATATATGAATAAATTACAAGACCAGATGTAAAAATCAACAAAATAAAGTATAAATTTCTACTTAATTCTAACTAATATAAAAATTATTGTAAAATAATCAGTTTTACACTAAAACACTACATTTCGAATCACTTATTTTCAGTCCTTTGTCAATACTGCTGACGCGTCGCCAGCAGTCTCCCCCTCGGTGCGCTGCACCTCTAGTTGTTGGGGCGACGCGGCTGGCACGATGATCACCAGGCGGGATGCCGGGCGCTTTAGCACACCAGCTGTCGTGCGCACGTCGACGATCCTGGTTCTTCCATCGGGGCCTGGGTAAGTGGCCACGATCTCCCCTCGAGGCCAGGAACATCGTGGTAGAGTGTGATCCACGATTAGGACGATGTCGCCGATGGTGGGGTCTGTATAGTGTGGACCCGTATTGTATCGGGGTACAAGTGTTGGCAGATATTCTCGCACCCACCTGGACCAAAAGTGGTCGGCCAGGCGTTGTGATTTCTTCCAGTCCGGTGTCCCATAGTTGGCGGTGTCGTCGAACGCGCCAAATATGGAGGCGCCGCTCGATCTCCCGATCAAGAAGTGGTTGGGAGTTAAGGCTTCTTCTTGATTTGGTTGCAGGTCGACGGTGAAGAGTGGGCGTGAATTTACTATGTGTTCTGCTTCTAACAGAATGGTGTGCAGAACTTCTTCTCGAGGCTGGCGCTCTTTAAGGGTGGCTGAGAGAGCGACTTTCACAGAACGAACAAGCCGTTCCCAAGATCCGCCCATGTTTGGAGCTCCCGGGGGGATGAATTTCCAGACTATCCCCATGCTCGTAGTCTTCTCTTCCATTTTGCCGAGTTCTGCCGAGATTTCTTTATTCGCGGCGATAAAATTAGTCCCATTATCGCTGTAAAGCACGCGAGGTGTGCCTCTTCGTGCGATCATTCTCCGTAAGGCCATTATCATGGAATCTGCACTTAGAGAGCAGGCGAGCTCCAAGTGTACGGCGCGCGTTGTCAAGCAGGTAAACAAGGCGCCCCATCTTTTCTCCGTTCTTCTGCCTACTGTCACGTGCATGGGGCCAAAGTAGTCCACTGCGGCGCACGTAAATGGTGCACTTCCTTTTCTGAGCCTCTCTGGTGGTAGATCTCCTTGAGGCACGGCTGGTGGAAGACTCTTGCGCAGCTTGCACCATCTGCATTTGCTTGCTACTGAACGCACTAAATCGCGTAATGACGTGACCCAGTATTTTTGGCGGACTTCATTGAGCACTGTCTGGTGATTGGCGTGTCCATAGGCTGAGTGCAGATGCTCTACCAGCATTCTGGTTATCTGATGCTTGCCGTCTAGAATTATAGGTGACTTGTATGACTCAGGCACATAGGTTGCGGCTCGTATTCTTGTGGACAGCCGCAACAGATCGTCTTCAACTTCTAACTTTAAGTTTCTCAGTCTTGATGATCTTCTGACTTCTTGTTTGTTCCTGATTGCAAAGAGTTCTTCATGGAAGCTGTCTTCTTGTATCTTCAGGATCAGAAGGCGTTCCGCTTTTTCGATGTAGTATACGGTCAGCGGAATGTAGAAGTTTCCGGCGCTGACCTTTGGTGTCGGCAGAATCCTCTGTGTAGTCTTCTTCTGAACCTTCTTCCAGGCGGGGTCCTCCTTTTTCCTGGTGATTCTTCTGGTGGAGTTGACCTTCTTCAGGGTGAGTTTGAAGACGTCTACTGCTTGGAGGAATCTTGCCGTAGCTCTCAACAGCCTTGTCCATTTCGAGAAGCGACTTGGTTCTGGCAACGCTGTTTGAGGCCTTGAGGCTGCCAATGTTACATTCGGTCTCTCTTCTCCGATGTCTTCTACAGGTTTGGCACTGGTGTCTGTTGGCCAATGTTTAGGGTCCTCATATAGGAACTCAGGCCCCCTGTACCATCGGTGGTTGACGTCGAAGTTGGCTGGAGTGTTTCTCGTCGCATCGTCGGCCACATTGTATTTCGTGGGCACCCAGCGCCACTCCTTTTGTCTGGTGGTATCTTCGATTTCAGCCAGTCTATGGGCAACGAACGACTTGTATCTGCGTGGGTCAGATTTTATCCACGCCAAGGCTGTTCTTGAGTCGGTCCAGAAGTATCGGCTTGAGACTGTGAATTCGAGTTCTTTCGCGATGGAAGTTGCTAGTCTGCTTCCAAGCAGGCAGGCTTGAAGCTCCAGTCGGGGAATGGACGTTGGTTTGAGAGGGGACACTCGGGCCTTACTAGCCACTAGTTTCACTTCCAAAAGTCCATTTGGTTGTCTTGTCCTCCAATATGCTGCACAAGCATATGCTTTTTCGCTGGCATCGCAAAAAATGTGCAGCTCCCCCTCGTGAGTCCCTCCGGACAGGCATCTCGGTATGTGGAGGCCTTGGAGAAGGTTTAGGTCTTGCAGCCATTTTTTCCATTCCTCTTGTCCTTGTGGAGTTAGCGCTTCATCCCAATCCAGCCCGCACCGCCATAGGTTCTGAATCATAACTTTTCCTTGGATGGTGATTGGTGTGGCTAGTCCCAGAGGATCAAATACGGACATCACCGCGCTCGTTGTTTCTCTCTTGGTGGGTGCTCGTTCTCCGTTGATGGTTTCGACTGGTGTATTTCGAAGATTGAGTGTGAAATTTAAGTAATCTTCTTTCACGTTCCAATTGAGGCCCAATGTCTTTTCGACCTGCTCCTGTTGAGGCTCTCCAAGACGAACGGTCCTCACACAGTCTTCTTTTTGAGTGAATTGCTCTATAACACTTTGATCGTTGCTGGGCTTCTTGGGTTCAACTCCCAGAGCTTCAATGCTGAAGTGTTCTTTTATCATCCTTTCCAAGTGGTCATCTTTCTGCGGCGATTGGCTCACTAGATGGTTGACAACTCTAACCACGTTGCAACTGCTTAGACGAGTCCCGTGCAGTACCCATCCCAGCTGGGTTCTGGATGCCACTGGTTGGTTTTTGCTTCCTGTTTTAATTTCCTGTGTCACTATCAGCCGCCAGTTATCTTGCCCCACCAGAATCGTAGGTCTAGCATGTGGGTATTGCAATTGATCCTTGATTTCTTCTAGATGATTACATCCTACAAGGTCTTCCTTTGTAATTTCTTGCGGCATCAAGTGCAGATCTTTAACGGTGTACCCCTCTAGCTGTTCGTATGTCCTCGCGAACAGTCCCTTAATCTTGATTTCGATCTTCTGCGAGGGTTGGTCCAGTCTATGTCCACCCACACCTTCAATTCTGAGGGTTTCTTCTGGTCCACGAGCTCCAATCTGCTTAGCGACCTTGTCTTCTATTAAGGTCACTGTAGAGCCTTCATCTAAAAGTGCGTGGACTTCCATGTTGCCTTCGGGACCAACAAGCTCTACGGGGATAATCTTCAGATACACCTTGTTGATGTTTCCAACTGCATTCACTGTCGATGTGACCACTTGTGTATGTTCTTGAGGCTTCTGCTTGTCACTGTCTTCATAATGCAATAGCAGATGGTGTCCTTTGTGGCACTTCGGGCATGGCTTCCCGCGGCAATTGAAACCGCGGTGCCGCCTTCTTAAGCACTTGAAGCATGTGCCACTTCTTCTTGCTGTATCCCATCTGTCTTGAATCGAGGTCTCTTCAAACTTTTTGCATTGTGCCAGAAAGTGTTCTTCTTTGCACAGTGGACACACGAACTTCTCTACTTCTTTAGTAGTCTTCTTATGTTCACAGGCACACACGGTCACTGTGCTTCTTTTATCTTCTTTAATTTCATCTTCAGATGCGTCTTCATAATCAGAGCTATCCTCTTCATCACAGTGTGATGCTTGAGTTGTGTGCACTCCTCTGGCACCGGGGTTGCGAAATCTGCTCTTGAAGCCTTCTTTCTTGATGAAAGGTCTCAATGGTTCATGAACTTCGAACCGATCCACCAGTTGGTTGAAGAACTGCATTAAATGTTGATTTATTTGAATAAGATTGCAAAAATTAATTGTTGTATTGACTATTTCCTGTCATTTGAATAAGCAATCTAGCCGCCATCTTGTTGTTTACTTCAGTCTGCCTCTGACGGTTATTTTTCATTCCTCTTCTGTACTGTGGTAGGAGCCGGACATATCACTTCCAAGTAATACAGAAACAATATAATTATTATTACTGATTCTCTGCGTGTTTAATTAACGTGCCCTACCTAGAAAAATAATAGGTTATGGGCCCAGATTGCGCAAAAATAACACTGTAAAATATATTTTTAAAATTACATAATAACTGTTGCTGCGGCGTAATTAAAAAAATGGACTTAAAATTAAAACGAAATATAAAACCGTTCGACGGCGAAAAATATAGCATTTGGAAATTTAGAATACGAGCGTTGTTGAGTGAAATGAACGTGCTAAAAGTGATTGAGAGTGATCCAATTATCCGAGATAGCTCGTGGGAAAAAAGTAACCGAATTGCGAAAAGCATAATCGTTGAATATTTATCCGATTCATACCTTGGTTTCGCAAAAGAAGACAATACGGCGAAGGATATTTTACACAGTTTGGATGCGTTATATGAACGTAAAAGTGTTGCTACCCAGTTGGCGTTAAGGAAAAAGTTGTTGGGCCTGAAATTACAAGGTGACGTTACTTTGATTAAACATTTTGCTGTTTTTGATGATTTAATCACAGAATTACTCGCAGCCGGCGCTAAACTCGAAGAAACCGACAAAGTCGCCCACTTATTTTTAACACTACCCGCAACTTATGATGGTGTTATAACTGCAATCGAAACTTTGACGGAAGATAATTTAACTTTAGCTTTCGTAAAAACAAGACTCCTGGACCATGAGGTCAAATTAAAGAATGAATCTAATGATACGAGTGTTAAAGTGCTGCAAACTATTGCTGAAAATAAGGGACAGTTTAGAAAAAGAAAATTTGATAATCGTACACCCAATAACTACAATCAAAGAGATCAAAAGGCAAAGAAGAAGTCATATTTTGTGAAGTGTCATCATTGTGGCCGGAAAGGACACGTGAAAAATGACTGCTATTATTTCAAGCGAATGAATCAGCAAAAAGGGGCGGATAGGCCGAGAACGGTACAGGCTGTCAATATTACCCAGCCATCCACATCATCAGCTGCCGTGTCTGGATTTGCTTTTATGACCGGTGAATACAGTTTGGATGCAACCGAAAGGAAGATAACCTTTTTATTGGACTCTGGAGCATCCGACCATATTATAAACAGGGAAGATTTATTTAGTAATTTTATTGATCTACCTATTCCAGTAAAAATTTCAGTTGCTAAAAACGGTGAATTTATTTCAGCTACCAAAAAAGGAACACTAAATGTAATCAGCAATATGGGTGTTCGAGGGACACTAGAGGACGTTCTTTTCTGCTCCGAGGCGCCCTACAATTTGCTGTCTGTTTCGAAGTTGCAACGGGCTGGAGCAACTGTCATATTTGATCACCGAGGTACCCAAATATGTAAGCACGGAAAAACAATCATGAGGGGTAAGTCAGTTAATAATTTAATTGCTTTAGATTTTGAAGTATCTGTGAATGTGAACTGCTCTGTTACCCAAATATATAATGTTACAACTAATAATTACGAATTATGGCATCAGCGCCTAGGGCACATGAGTAAAAATAAGTTTTTGGAATTAAAAAACAATAAAATGATTTCTGACATTGATTTAATTGATAAAGTGGTACCAAATGATAATTTATGCGAATCTTGTATTTATGGGAAACAGAGTAGGCTACCATTTAATCAGAGCAAAGATAAAAGTTATATTGAACGACCATTATTTGTTGTACATACCGATGTATGCGGTCCTATCACTCCTTCAACAATTAATAACAAAAATTATTTTGTTTTATTTGTTGACCAATATACTCACTACTGTGTTGTGTATCTATTAACACATAAATCAGACGTATTCTCTGCTTTTAAAGATTTTGTGTCAAAAAGCGAGACGAGGTTTAATTCGAAATTAGTTTATTTATATTGTGATAACGGTGGAGAATATTTATCTACCGACATGAAAAAATATTGTGTTGAAAAGGGAATTACTTATCATTTAACTGTTCCAAGAACGCCACAGTTAAATGGTGTTTCGGAGCGAATGGTAAGAAGCATTACTGAGAAAGCTCGTTCTATGATAAATGGTGCAAATCTTTCGAAATTATTTTGGGGCGAAGCTGTTTTAACCGCTGTGTGCTTGATTAATTTAACTCCGACAAATGTTTTAAAATCATCCAAAACACCATTTGAAATGTGGCATAATAAAAAACCACAAATAAAATATTTAAAAGTTTTTGGTTCAACAGTTTATGTGCATGATAAAACTTTTAAGACAAAGTTTGATGCTAAGTCATGGAAAGGTATTCTTGTGGGATACGAACCAAACGGATATAAAGTTTGGAATCCTGAATGCGAAAAATTTACTACTGTCAGAGATGTCATTGTAGATGAGACAAATTTTCTTCAATCCAGACCTGTGTTTCGACCTGAAGAGAATATCGGAAATTCTCGTGATAGTGTTAACATTGACAATATTTCTAAAACAAAGTCAATGAAGTCTCAAAATACTGACAGATGTAAATCAGATACCTGTAAATCTGATGATTATGAGGGTCCTCATAAAATTCGCAAAACTAACCATGACATAATCAAAGAACAACAAAATACATGTTCTGATGATCCTTCAGCTGTCGTAAATACTGAAGATACAAACAGTAGTGTTGAACCTCGTAGGAGCGATAGGCTTAAAGATCGACCCCCTGTTTCTTATAAAGAAATTGATGATTACCTTATGTGCGCTCAATCAGTTTTATGCAAAGTACCAAATTCATTTCAAGAAATCAAAACACGAGACGATAGAGCTCAGTGGGAGTTAGCAATTAATGACGAATTAAGTTCTCTATTTTTAAATAAAACGTGGACTTTAGTACCACGGCCAGATAACAAAAATATCGTAGATTGCAAATGGATTTTTAGTATCAAGAATGATGAATTCGGAAAACCTTTACGATACAAGGCTAGACTTGTTGCTAGGGGTTTTAGCCAGGAATATCTCATAGATTACAATGAGACCTTTGCACCTGTTGCAAGAATAGCTAGTTTTAGATTTGTTATTGCTTTTGCTAATCAATATAATTTACTAGTACATCACATGGACGTAAAAACTGCATTTCTTAACGGGGAACTAAAAGAAGAAATATATATGAAAGTTCCAGAAGGCGTATCTTGCAAAAATGGTTATGTGTGTAAATTAAATAAAGCATTATATGGGCTAAAGCAAGCCGCTAGATGCTGGTTTGAAATTTTTGAGCAGTCACTTAAAGAGAAAGGTTTTCAGAATTCATCAGTAGATAGGTGTATTTATGTACTTAATAAAGGAGATATACAGAAAAATATATATGTGATACTTTATGTTGATGATTTGGTAATAATAAGTGCTAATAAAATTACAATAAATAATTTTAAGATATATTTAATGAGTAAATTTAAGATGACAGATTTACATGAAATCAAATTGTTTCTTGGAATTAAAATAACTCGTTGCAATGATATGATGATGCTAGATCAAAGTGCTTATATTAAAACAGTTTTAAATAAATTTTGCATGCAGGATTGCAAACCTGTAAGTACTCCTTTAGACAGTAAACTTAATTTTGAAGCACTAAACTCAGACGAAAATTACACTGCTCCATGTCGTAATGTAATAGGTTGTCTGATGTATATAATGTTATGTACTCGACCTGACTTGAGCACTAGTGTTAATATACTGAGTAGGTATACTAATAAGAATAATAAAGAATTGTGGCAATGCCTTAAAAGAGTCCTTAGATATTTAAGAGGCACAACTGATTTAAAATTATGTTATAAAAGGTGTGAATATAATAACATCTTAACTGGATATGTAGACTCCGATTGGGGAGGCAATGACGTAAATGACAGAAAGAGTACAACCGGGTATATATTTAAATTGTTTGAGCATTGTTCAATAACCTGGAGTACAAAGAAACAACTGTCAGTTGCAGCCTCTTCCACTGAGGCTGAGTATATGGCCTTATATGAAGCCGTTAGAGAAGCTTTATGGCTTAAATCCTTAGCAAAGAGTATCCATATTGATATCTCTACTCCTATAGTTATATATGAAGACAATAACGGCTGTATAAGCATAGCAAATAATCCGACTAATCATAAACGGACAAAACATATAGATATTAAATATCATTTTTCTAGGGAACAGATAGAGAAAAATGTAATAAAGCTAAATTACATTCCCACAGGTCAACAACTTGCAGATGCGTTGACAAAGCCATTGCCTGTGGTTACGTTCCATGAAATGAGGCGAAATATGGGTTTACAATAATTTTCATATTTAATGTATTTGCTATAGTGATATGATATTAATTTATTATTCTGTTATACAAATATGTATCAAATGTATTATGATGAAATGATCTGATAAGGTTTTTCTGGGTTTTCCCTTATCCGAGCAACAAATGTTGGGTCATTATTTTGTATTTTCCCAGACCTACTTGGAAGTTATATAGTTCTGGTTAGGTGGTTGACTTTTTATTTGTTTAAAGAATTAATTTTTGAGGGGGCGTGTTGATTTATTTGAATAAGATTGCAAAAATTAATTGTTGTATTGACTATTTCCTGTCATTTGAATAAGCAATCTAGCCGCCATCTTGTTGTTTACTTCAGTCTGCCTCTGACGGTTATTTTTCATTCCTCTTCTGTACTGTGGTAGGAGCCGGACATATCACTTCCAAGTAATACAGAAACAATATAATTATTATTACTGATTCTCTGCGTGTTTAATTAACGTGCCCTACCTAGAAAAATAATATTAAACTTACCAGAATCGGTTCATCTTGATCTTCTTTTGCAGCCCTGTACCACTTGAACTTCACTATAGTGCACATTTTGTCTATCACACGGTTTGATATGTCACTTGAGTGGAGGTAACTGCTCTTCTTCATTTGCTGTATCACACTCACTGTGTTAGCGATGGCTCCGGCATATCTCACTATTTCTTTTGCATCTTCCGACATAGGAGGTAATTTTTCTATGTTTTCGATTTCTCCTCGAATGAGGTATGTAGGCCTTCCAAATCTTCTCTCGAGAGCTGCCATAACTATCTCAGGATCGGTTTGCGTATACAGCATCGATTTCACTGCTTCTTTGGCTTTGCCTCTTATGGCTCTTCTGAGCCTTCCCATGTTCTCGATGGCACCAAACAACTCCTTCGTATCGGTGTACGTCGCCTTGAATGCGATCCAGTCTCTTGCGTCGCCTTCGAAGGGGTGCAAATCGCTCACATACTTGGGCGCGCGCTGGAGGGCAGGCATGGACTTGCTGCTTGATGCCGACTTACATGCTTCTAATATGGCTTCGGCCAATTGGTTGGCACGGCTTGAGGCGGAGGGGCCACCCCCGGGTGCGAGGGACGCGCGGGGTGCTTCTTGAGTATGAGTGCGCTCCCCCTCGTCGCGATCCAACCTCTTCGTTTTCTTCACCCAGTCGGCTGTAGCCTGGGCCGCAGCTGCTTCGGCTTCTGGGTCTATTTCCACGTCGCTAGCATCCGTGTCTTCTTGAAGTCGAGCCAATTCCAACTGAGTTGTAGCCATCTGCGCCTTCAGTCTAACTTCTTCCAACTTGAGACGTTCCAATTCAAGCTTAGCTTCCAACTCCTTTTTCTTATTGGCGTTCTTATTAGACTTTGACTTGGGCTTCGGCGACTTGTTCACAATAGTACGATCCGCATCTTCCATGTTTCGTACGGTTGAGTCTTCAGTGGGCGCGCTGCTATCCGTAGCACCAGAGGATTCAGTCTGCTCAGTGCCGGTGCTAGCTTCTTCTTCCGTGGTAGAGCGCGTACTATCTCCGCCCTTACGGCTCCGTGTCAGCATATTCTGTGACTGCAGCGACGGCGTTCAAGAAAAGTAGCGTTGCAGCACTATATTTATCTTGACACAGTCTTCTTGATAGTTCTTCAGTTTAAATTGAGCACTTCTTAGCTCTGTGTAAACACTACACACAATCTTCAAATCGGCGGCCGTTACCCGCATATAAAACCTTCACAGCGATTCTTCACTTAGAGCTTCGGTTGATTGAGCGCTTCCTAACTCCGTGTAGACACTATGCACAATCTTCAAGTCGGCGGCCGTTACCCGCATTCAATCTTCTTGAAGACTGGGCGCTTCAGTGTTCCGCGTCTACCCGGTGCTCAAATCTTCCTCGGCGCTGACGTCAACTCTGCTATGCACTTCACTTGCTTCCAATAATCTTCGAACAACTCGAACTAAATCTTCATACAAGTTTTACTAAGGTATAAAACTTGGGTGGTGGAAGTAGTGTCTTGTTGCACCACTCATCAAATCTTCGTAGTATCTTGTGTTTTGACGTAGTTCAGTCTTCCTGGAAGCAAATGCACCCTGGCAGCAGTCGACGTTCTTCAAATCTCGTGAAGTCTTCTTATTGGTCCATTTTCTTTCACTATTCACATTTCACTATCTTCATAGTCCGCAGATCCGGCTCGAAGGACCAACTGTTGGGGGCGGTGCCCAATGGACCAGGAATGAAACAACACTTTGAAGGTTTCCAATCAGGTGAGTTCTTGAGTACAACACGAAAAAAGTTAGAACTAACTACATCAATTTCACGATTACTATTGTACTCAATAACTTTACCTCTCTGACGACCTTTATTTTTATATCAAAAAATCACATATTTTGTTCTATACCAGATTCATATTTTCACAATTTCTATTGTTATTTTGCAAGTTACATACGTGTATTGTACATAATTTTCATCTATATAACCTGCTTAATCTTAAAATAATCAAACATTATTGTTTATAATCTTATACAAAAAGTTATTGACGTAAAATCGGTGAAAATGGCAGCAAATGACAGTTTTTGTGTCTTTAAAATCTTAATTGTACTTAAATTCTAATGTTAATCAATTATATATGAATAAATTACAAGACCAGATGTAAAAATCAACAAAATAAAGTATAAATTTCTACTTAATTCTAACTAATATAAAAATTATTGTAAAATAATCAGTTTTACACTAAAACACTACATTTCGAATCACTTATTTTCAGTCCTTTGTCAATACTGCTGACGCGTCGCCAGCAAGTATTGTGTTTGTGTGCGTGAATGTTTAATATTCGCGTGTAAGAAATCAAAGGTCGATAAATGAATAGAATGGCATAATAAACAAGGTCAGGATTCACTAGGTCCAAGATGGCGGATGTCTACTCATATGGATTGGCATTCAAGAGGGGAGAAGGAGATGAGAACGTTCTCTCTCAAATTATGCCGGAGATCACACTGGTGGTCTACCACACTGATGACGTCAGAACGGAATGACAAATTACTCCCGTGACAGCTCAAAGTGGTGAAGCGAAACACCCGTGTGGTTTTAGTCGGTAGCTCATCTAATGTAGGTGGTATATCAAGCCCTGTAAATTTCCGGGTGGCAAACGTCTATGAGTATTTCATTATGCAAAAAAACAGCCTTGGAAAATCGAGATCAACACGGGTTAGTAAAATACAGACACTAAAATAATCTTTCTTTTTGAACTATTTAAATTAGGAGAAAAAAAATATATGGACTGCCTCATTAGTCTAGTGGTCCTACGCGCGACTGCTACGCTAGAGGTCCTGGGTTCGATCCCCAGGTCGAGCAAAGTGTTATTGGGTTTTTCTATGAAATTCTCAGTAGCAGCTCGGAGTCTGGATTTGTGCCCAGTTAATGGCAATAGACTCGCCCCCTATTACATGGGACCTAAACATACCGGCGAAATGTGGGTGTAAATTAGTACACCTCTGCCTAACCCTTCGGGGAATACAGGCGTGATGGTATGTGTGTATGTGAAAAAAATAATACTTACTTCAAAGGGGCTGTAGACACGAATAGTTTAAGTACAATAGTTAGCTCAAAAATAATGAAAAATCTTTTCATTAAAATCATGTCAGTATCTTCTATTTATTTGAGAACTAAGAAATATTGGACACCACTCCTTCGAAACAACTTAGTTAGCCTAACTATTATGTAAATAGGTAGTTATCCCAAGCCTAACGACTTTGTAACTAGCTTTAGACAAACGAACCAATCTCTACAAAATATATGAAGTTCTATGAAATTATCCATTATTGTGCCCTTTGTGTTCTTATTCAGAAATTGTACCCTGTATGTTCTTATTCAGAAATTTAGTTTTACTTTGAAAAGATTAAAGAATATTAGTATGAGCTGTTACCCGCATCCTAAAGGGCTTTTTGGGACTAAAGGTTATTCTCCAGGGTCTAATCTATCTCAGTGCCAAATTTCATCAAAATCGGTTCAGCAGTTTAGGCGTGAAAGCGTAACTGACAGACAGACAGACAGACGGAGTAACTTTTGCATTTATAATATTAGTAGGGATTGCATACATACTACATATGAGACGACCTCTGTGGTCTAGCGGTTCGAATGCCGGACTGCTGATCATGGGGTCGTGGGTTCGATTCCCACAGGACACAAATATTTGTGTAGATAAAACATGAGTATTTGTGTTTGTCTGGGTGTTCCTTATGTATTATAAGTACGTATTTACAAAAAAAGAAAGTATATAAGTAGTATATCCATTGTCTAGTACCCATAGTACAAGCTCTGCTTAGTTTGGGACTAGATGGTGTTGTGTAAAATGTCCTGAAAATATTAATATATATATATATATATATATATATATATATATATATTAAATGCATACATTATACATACTACATGTTCAATCCATCAAAATCTTATATGAAAAGTAAAAAAATAGTAATAAAATACTGAAAATTGGATTAATATTGCAAAATAACTATTGAAACTTTAAAACCTATATATTGGTATACATATCTTTATAGAAAGGAGAATGGCAGGCTTGTATGGGAATTTCGTACCGGTAATAACATTTCGTGTTTTGAGATATATTTTTTTTAATTGGTATTTTATTGGCAGTTAATACGATAGGTAAGCCCTTTTTAAATTGTTAGATTTTTAGAACTTGGGACGTAAAAGTTATAACCAGTTTTATTTTTTAAGTTTACGTACTAGTGTACCAATATAGATTGTTAATAGGTATACATAAACATTGTTATTTTGATACAAGTAAATGCTCTAAATTGCTTGTTGCTATCTTTGCAGTGTTTTACTTATCATTAAGTAGGTAAATTGAGATGGAGGATCGTACCTACTCAGTGGGGTGCATTAGAAGATACCTATGTCCAGCAGTGGACTTTGTAGTGCACAGGTTGATAAAGATGAAGTCTGGAAAATCACCGCAAAGTGTTGTTAGCTTATCGGTTTTTATCGGATACATTTCGGAGAATGTGCATCAGATCCCCACGATCTTATTCCCGATTCACGATCATATTTAATGTTCTTTCTATTTCTAAATAATTAATTATCATATCGATATTTGTGTTATTTTACTTATAGCAACTTCTGAAAACATAACTGCGTTTAGTTTACGTTTTTTATTACGTTTATTTATTAAAATATTTCTATTGACATTATTAATTAATCCGAAGTTCTAAAAATAATATACTTAAATGAAAATAAATGGCTTAGTTGCCTTAATAAGTGGTACAAATTCTATAACAGAACAACAAAAAAAGTTTGCGGTACGAAATCTGCCGTTTGCCTTTCATAATTTTACTAACTACCAATCTCATTATCCAAGGAACACAATTCACCCTAATCGAATTTATGTCGTACAAAATGAGTTTACGATTTTTTCGACGGATTCAATAAGCCCTATGAGGAGAGTAACTTCAAAAACAAGCAGGCCTAAATCTGGAATTGACGGCGAACTCAGAATTTGACAAGCCAAGTCATTTAACTTTGTTTATTTCCCTAGGAACTTGATTGAAAGGCGTTGAGGCGCGCCGAAAAACTCTAAAGATTATTTTACGGTCGAAAATAACAATTCGGTTGTTTACAAAAGGTTAATCACTAGGTATATAAAGTTCGTTCATTTTATGACACGTGAATCAATTAAATTTGAACCCTATGCTAGTGACATAAGAATAAAGGCGCGAGTTATCTTGAAATTAACTAAAGTGTCACTATAAAGGCGCTCCCACACCGAGAACATTCACTTGTAATGTATTATGTAACAGTCCAAAATTCGATCTTGTGCATTACTTTACAATACTGCCTAACTCACTCACTTCTCCTCACTGACTGATGTAATGTTAAAAATTGTCATAATAATAATAATTATTATTTGGTACATTTCACACGGCACGATCTAGTCCCAAACTAAGCTGAGCTTGTACTATGGGTAACAGACATATTAGATACTTTTTTTGGAAATACATACTTAAAATACATACAAGAAACACCCAGATAAACACAAATAGTTATGTTCATCACACACATCAAATTGTTTTCCACACTGAAAGACTCCCTTTTCAACAATTCAGATCGAATCTGAATTTTTAGTCTGAAATTCAGATAAGTAGAAAGTTCTAGGTATCTATCTGTCGTCTGTTGTTAATCACTAGATGGTAGATAAGCCCTTTGAAAAATTAAGGATTACTTTTATTTTTACTATTTTATATTTAAATTAAAAAAAAACTGTACCTATTTTGTAAAGTTCAGATCACTTGAAGTTTCCCATATATTGCTGGCCGCTCATATTTGCGCAATCCGTGCCCTGTATGGCTCGCTATGTACATACGTAAGCGATGCGACTGGCATTCGCTGAAACGTTCCATTCACAGATGCGTTTGCGTTGAAACCTTTCCGTTAGTCCTGTGGTATTTTTGCTGTAAAAGCGGATACGGGAGACCAATTGAATATTCGATGGTCCACGAAGTCAAACAAAGTGAAGATTGAGTAAAAAAACATTTTTTTTTCCCAAAAATATTTTCCCCTCTCAAAAGTGCTGATAACTCCATTCTACGAATGCGAAATATTGAAGGCAAGGCCACCATCTACCACCACTATGGTTAAAACAAAGGCTAGGCTTTGAATACCCCTCTTTTTTCTTTCATAATTATACGCAATGGTACACAGTAAAAGTTTTTGTCTGTTATGTGAGGTAAGTATCTAGGCGGATTATTAGATATAGATGTTAGACTTTTACGAGACGTGTTTCTTCCCAGCATGAAGAGAGGAAGTTTTGTATTTTTATCCTTGTTAACACGGCCATAAGCTTGTTTCACAAAGTTTGTTACTCTTCCTTTAAGAAAGCATTGTCTTTGGTATAATTATGACATCTAGCCAGAGGCCGTATCTCAACATGTTACAATCATTTTGCGAATGAAAAAGAGGGATATCGCTCTACACAATAACAGTGCCATCCCTTTCTCACGACCTAAAAATTATCTTATTAACACGTCGTGGTACGGCCTCAGTTCTGACGTGAAGCGGTGTCCGCTTTCGTTGCAAATGTCAGCATAAGATTTCAGTAATGCAATACATACGACCAAAGATATACTTATCAACATAGCTGTATGTTACAGAAAATAATTCACGTATTCAATCCAGGGAAACAGCAACGTAGTACTAACAAGGAGGCAAAGCTTTGAGTCTGTATATATTAGTGTATACTACACGCGTCTTTACGGAGACTTTAATAATAAGCCCAGTAAGTCTGCGAACGTTAAAGATCATCATGATAGGCTTCTTGGCCTTGTCCCAATGTTATGAGGTCACAGTTGAGTTACAATAGTTATACAAGTCTCTCTCATCCATTTATCCTCGTCAGAGTAATAGTTGTTACCTACACTAAATCAATACAGGCTACCTTCGTTATTTTGTAAACGACCTCACAGCGACTGGATGGAGATAAAATCCAGAAACTTCTACCAATACATTACATTGCATGTCGCGCAAAACTGCACTCAACCTAAGACGCATTGAGGAATAAATTATCAAGGGTAAATTAGTAACGAATAATGCATATGGAGTAACACTCCAAACCAGACACACCAATCTGACAACGCAATGAATAATCTGTTAGTAATTTAATGAAGAGTCAAAATTACTTCGTCATAGAAGCTGGTACTCTTTTCTATGACGAAGTACTTTATAAAAGTAGTAAGATAAAGTCGATTAATCTGACTGCTGGATAAAAGGAACTTAAATGACTATACCAATCTTAATATCGTCTAGGATGTTGTAATTAGCTGCGTTAATTCGTTTATTATATCAGTTTAAAGACGTTAAGATGTCAGTGAGTTTTGTTTCAGTGTTTTGATGACTTTTATGTGTGTTTGCAATATGGTCACAAAAATCATAATGAGAATTATAGCAAACGATTAGTACCATTTTACTACGGTTTTCTTACATCTAAAATAAACTCCATAATCAGAAGTTAGGCAAAGTTTATAGTATGAAGTATAATAATATTATATTCATCCCTTTTTATACTTGAGTGTTATAGTTTCGGCATTATGCATTTTATCGTCATCATAAAAATGGAAAATGTGGTAAGTTATGATAGAAAATCCTCATAAATTTCATACTAGGGATTTCATCGATATTTCTAGATAGATTTAAAACTTATCGGTCAATAGTTTTTATTACCTTGAGTAAAAACATTTATAGGTTAGTTAGTTTATCTTTCTGTGTAGTGAATATAAATTTTAAGATAAAAATACCCTACTTTACGTACGTAATAAGGGGCTTATTTTGAGAAGTAATGGTACTAATTAAATTTATATGCGTCTGTAGGAAACACCAGCAATACCAATCGCATCACTCTCATAGACTCATTTCATAGACCCAGTTACCCTTCAAACCAGTTATTGTGTAACAATGTTAACACATTATTGCAAAATATGTGGTAATGCTGGTGGTAGTAGCATCCTAGATTAACCAAGCAGTTAAATAAAAAATGATGTCCCGGAGTACCTACCTACTTTATTTTCATCATCAAAATCAACCCATACCGATATTAACCTACTGCTGGGCACAGGGGCACCGCTGCTCCTCTCAGAATAAGAGGAATTGCTTTATGCTTTCCCTATTACCTACTGTGGCTAGTGCAGCCCCAAACTTGAATGTTCGTATACAGTACTCGCTAATGAAACATAAAATATACAAACTGAAAAAAAAATGTAGGATTTAATAGAGGAAAAAATAGAAGCAAGACACACATTTTTCCACAGTTGATTGTACTTCACGACCTAGTTACCGCTCGACTCATAATAACTTCAGATTGATGTTGAAGTATGCGTGGAGTATGAAATTAAAATGCCATGAATGAATATAGCATAATATTTGCAGTGAATCATGAAATAAAAGAGGTCAAAAAGGTCACGGTCGAACTATTCCTTTGCAATCCTTTGAGAAGACCAAGAGCATAATAATATAACAATTACCGTAAACATAAGAAAACTGCTAATGTGAACTATAAAGATGTAGCAGCCCAACTGGTCTATGTAGCCTAGAGGAGAATGCCTAATGGTATTACCTACTCCAAACTGCTTGGTTGACCTTTATAAATGAACGACACTTTAAAATATATACCTGTCTTTGTCATTTTGATGCCAAGTAAGTGAGACAGCGCTAGAGATAATGCCCAATTTAGCGGTTCCCGTTTTTGTTTATTACTTACTGTAAATGGGCTTGTGTTTATTCCCTACGATTTAGAATGGCATTAAGACCGCCTTTGTAAATAATGTTATCAATAATTTGTCGGAAAATCGTAAAAGTTGTAGTGAAAAGTGAAATGACTCAGTGTTAGATCGTCTTTAAAAGTGTATTGTGTATTGAGATTTTATAAGGTAATTACCTTATAAAATCTCAATAATAATAAAAACGTTAAAATGAAGGATTCTCACACCCCAACTAATTTTTTTTAGTGGTACTTAAACTTTTACTATTATGGAAATAGTAAACATTACTTTTTAAATAAAATATTCCCAACGTTAAAAGATCATCTTTCTGGAATTTTGGAATCCTTATTTCAGTTTATTGAAACTGTTTTAATACTATTTTTGACATAACCCGGAGCTTTGAATCCGTACTTATGCAAAATATCTTGTACTAATAAAAATTCTACAAATTCTTCGTACTAGAAGCTAAAAATCCAGAGTGACACTTAATTAGTGCGGGACTGGGTAGAGCGGGTAGGGTATAGCAGCCAAAACGGGTCTTTTTCAGTAAAACTTTTTACCCCTCGGACGGTAGGTATTCAATTAGTTAAATTAAGCGGCGCAGTCGCTTTGCGTGTTTTTTTATATTATTTTCGTAAATTAAAATAATCTGAAACCTTTGGTAAACGAAATACTTACTTATTTCTTTCAGACCTAACCTCAGCTTACATCGAATTACAATCCTAAAATAATATTTGGAAATGTAGCAATACCTCTTTTGTTTAAATTTTCAAAACATAAAAATTTGGTTATAATAATCATTATAAAAGATTATGGCTATAAATAACGGTATAATACGGTTCTATTAATAGGGTATAAAATACAGGGTGGAAGGGACATCGACGCGCAACGGCTTACCATGACTTCAGTACATGATTCTGGACCCCCCTGCGTTGGAATTTTTCGTCGGCTTTTTCTTAAATTTTACAACTCGCAAGTGAACTCTAAGGAAACAGCTGACCAGAAGATCTTTCGAGTTTAATTTACAATGCTGTTTTAAGTGAAAAAAGTGAATTAATGACTTTTTAATTAAAATTCTTATTGGGTTAGATAGAAATAATGATTTTATACAGTTTAAAGTCGAAAAATTCCAACGCAGGGGGGCTAGAACCATGTACTGAAGTCATGAAAAGCCGTTGCGCGTCGGTGTCCACCCTGTATACAGTTTACATTATGAAAGATTTAATTTATTATTCAATTTCCATTATCGATTTATATTTTATATATGATACTAGCTGCTCTGCAACCCGCGGTTTCAGTCGCATGCCAAAAACATTTTCCAAGGTATAAATAATTTATCTGAGTATCAATTTCCTCAAAATCGGTTCAATAGTTTAGGTGTGAAAGCATAACAGAAAGACGGTTACTTTCGCATTAAAAATATTAAGGAGGGGAGTATGTGATAATATCAACTATTGTGATTCTTATTTTGTTTTTTAATATTTTGTTTTCGGATAAAGAACTGAATCTTTTTACCAAGCACTAAGACTACGGCATGAATTTTTAATACCAAAAGTGGTGAGTAGAGAAAATTAAGAAGCTTATGTTTTTTTAAATGACCAGAAAATGTTTAATATTTTGATACATAAAGTCCTCCAACTTAAGGGTCTAAATATAAAATGTGTTTACTCCAGTACGATTTTCTATTATTCCTTCAAAAGGAATCAAGCAGTCCAATTTTGAAATCCCAATGGAATTTAAATATAGAAAGTTGAACAAAATATTATAAGGTCGGGATTCGCGGCCGATGGAATAAAAATAGCTTATTTTCGGAAATGATTTTTATTATTGGAACTAAGTCCACAGTTCATCGAGTGAAAGTATATGAATATTCGAATCGCTGGGGATTTTTTTGGTAGAAAAGGACTTTTATGTTGATAAGGAGAAACTTATATAAAGAGAAACAAGGTACTGTTGTATATAACAATCCAAATAAATAAAATAAATGCGAAAGTAACTCTGTCAGTTTATTTCGTTTTCGTTAACGATTCGAGTGAAATAACGAGCAACAACTAATCTATAAATATCGATATACTTTAAAGTTATTAAGCAAAGGATAATTTCGACCGCGGATAAATTCGAACCTGCGTCTTCTGGTTAGGTACATCAGACGCTATGACCACTAAACCATCGCGATACCTACCCGTCATGTCTTTTGCCTTCGCATTGTGAATTTAAGTCTTTATGGTGACGTCAGTGACACCTATTAAAAAGCAAGTATTTTGCTCCTCAACCGACACGACTTACTTTACAGTTAGTGCAATGTCGAACGATGCCACCTTACCTAATATCTTTTTGTATTTATGTAAAATGCCAAAAAAAGAAAAAAATTCTTTTTACAGATTTTATCCCGTTATATTGATATTATTAATCCCGACTTTTCGGACCCTTTACAGCGAGGAGGCTCGAGGCCTTTCCTATGGTCCAGTATGGTTATACTTGTCCGGTGGTTACCGGACACCATATAAAAAAGGCAGAGGCCTCGCCGTCGCTTCCTACACAAAGGCACGCCGCGCGTGTAACAGTCGCCGCGCAAGCCTAAAAAATTGAAATTTGGCATACTTATAAGTAAATCTTATAAAGTCAGCATTTTATTTCAAAGTGAAAAGGGATCGGGTCAAGGTACCAACCTGGCCTTGATATAATATGTATTTTCCTTTTTTAACTTCAAAAAGCAAAAGGTTCTCGTCTGTATAAAAACTCTTTGTTGTTGGATGGACCGATGTCGACTATACATATAATGGACCAGTTTTGACCTTTTTTTTATTTGATTCTATAAAGAGTTAACTACCAAAATAATCCTATACCTTTGTGTGAATTTCGCTGGTGTCTTTTTTTTTATGTCTACAGTGGCAGACGGGCAAGCGGCCCACTAGATGGTAAGTGGTCACCGTCGCCCATGGACATCAGCAACGTCGGGGACAGAGCTGTGCCGCCGCCTACTGTGTGTGGTAGAGAGCTCTTTTTAGTCCTAGTTTCAAGAAGGACATGTCATAACGCACGGGGAACACCGCAGCAGGTAGATCATTCCAGAGCCCTGATAGTACGTGGTAGGAATGATCTTTGGAAGCGGACTGTGCTGAGTGAGATCGATTCCAGGTAATTCGGATGGACTGACCACAGATCTGAGACTCTGACCACTGGTTCTGACGACAAAATCCAACTAATATTTTTTTAATACAATCAATCCGAAGGCACGTTAAATGCAATGTACTAACTTAATGTACTAACTTACTAACAATAGTGTTCAACAAAAATATTTTCTGATTAGCATGATGTTCCAATGACACTACAAACGCAACCATTTACACAATAGCTAATAATCCGCTTGACATCAACGTGACTGATAATAATATTCAAAAGCCGATTTACACATCACGTTATTAACGGAACACGTTAGTGTTACCATATATAAAATGAATGATGTTGCACACATTGTGCACGATATGTGCGGTCGGATCGCATTGACTTGCTGCGGTGCAGTCCGGGCACGTTCAATGTACCGACAATCCCGTGACGTGTGAACACACCGAAATGGACGCTTGAACTAGGATTTAACCGGATTTGTCTCAATTGGGAAGAATTTGTGTTTTGCATGCATTGAAATAGCCACGTTATTTTTTGTATTTTGCTTCAATTCCTTACTCTTTTTGACTTTTTATTAAGAATCGTTGTCCTGCACTAAGATTTTTATAGTATGATTGATTGGGATTAATTTAACACACACCCACACCCGAAAAAGCTACTTGTAGGTCATACAAATATTGGTAATAAATTTATATATTAATTAACTGCCTGTATTGGGTTCAATTCCCAGGGCAAACAATGTGTGCTAATCACATCACACACATCATATTTTACTATAAGAATTTCAGTATCAGCTCGAAGTTTGAATTGTGGTCGGTTAATGACATTAGGCTCACCCCGTATTGTAAAGGACCTAAACATACCGGTGAACTATGGATGTAAATTAGTACACCTCTGCCTAACTCTTTGGAAAATACTGCGCCATTTAGTATTATTATACAAATATTGGCTTATAAAAGTGTATTTAAAAGATCTATTTGCCGAAATAAATATCATTTATTGTCAAATAAATTTATAAATATTACACTTACCTCTATATGTATAAAAACTGAATGGCTGCACTGGAATTTAGTTCATTCTGAAAATAAAATAAAATATATTAACCGACATTATTTAAATACTGACATTTCTGGGTTGAATAAATGTTCTTAGATCCCACGTAATAAGGGGCGAGCCAATTGCCATAAACTGGGCACATTCTAAACTCCGAGCTGCTACACAGAAAAACCTCATACCATATAAATATTATAAATTCCCTTTGCTGGTAACCCTACTTAAAAGTAAACTTGCAGCGTGCACATTCGTCTTCTAATCAAACGACTAAATAATTCAACCCTTCCTATCATTTTGTTTAAAAGCTTTTGTTATAGATCAGTTTATTTATATAACAGAGTAGAACTTGCCATGGTCCTGTGCACGCAATCTCCAAATTGCGATATGTGAACTGACAGGCAATTGCCAGTTGACAGGCAGTTTCCCGAGCGAGAGGGTTCTATCTGCGGTTATCAAACCGCTTACCGGTTGCTGAATAGGCACGTGCATTACTGAATTTTCGGGAATACTTATATGTGAAGCTTTGAAATCTATTGCGCGTGGAGGTCTAGTTATCCGTGTTAGACACTATATGACAATATAAGTTAACCTTGCGTTATATAGGCTCGTACAAAAAGAGGACAGCTTATAGTGGAAATGTATAGCTTATTACATGAACGAGTAAAGCATATTTCCCACATAAAATCTTACAAAAATATACTTAATGATTTTACACTTCGTCCTTCTAAGTCCTTTTTCAACTTTCATACCGATTTCCATTTATCAAGGAAGCAATAAAGACGGTCGCACAATATATTTGCGTCTCAGTCCCGCACAATGTGGCTAATGATACTGTTCGCAAATAAAAGGAAAGCTTTTAGGAATTGTGGACACGTTTCTACGTTGGGGGAAGCACTTAATAGCACGTGTTTATTTCGTTTCTGACAAATCGTTTCTTGTAAGGTCTCTTTACGTCCCATGTGAGGGAGGCCAAGCGACGCCCTGCGATACCATCTACGTAATACGCTTTGAATTTTGTGAGAGCACATGCACAATATGGAGCACACGTGTCTCGACGCTTATTAACCTAACCCGGTGGCGTTTGTGTTAATTGGTCCTTTTAGAACTCGCCAACTCACAACACCCGACGAAACGGTAGTGGCAAGGTGACCTTACCCACTACGCCAAACGTGCAGTAAAATGTTTCTGCATCGCATTGAAAATTCGCAAATGTTTTCACCGAGGACAGAAGCCCACAATCATATTCCATAATACTTACGTTATGACAGTCCAATGTCCTATATTTCTTGATTCATGAACGATTAATCAAGATGAATGTCTTACAAGACGATACATTACTTAAGCCTGTCTGGTTTTACAGAATAAATTGCGAAAGTGGATTACATAGTACGATGTTTTCCGATGTTTGGCAAGGGTTAAATGCGATTGTTTTATGTAAGTGATAATGTTAAGAGAAAAGTTTTGTTTGTTCAGGATTCCGATAGGGAAGGCTGAACTAAGTGAATATGAAATCTTATAGTCTGGGTAATGGTGTTGATTATATTATAGTTAAGACAGATTTCTAACGACGAAACTCGTCTCTTATAATATAACTAGCGACCTGCCCCCGCTTCGCACAGTTGCAATGTACTAATAAAATACATGTATTATACATATAAACCTTCCTCTTCAATCACTCTATCTATTAAAAAAACCGCATCAAAATCCGTTGCGTAGTTTTAAAGTTTTAAGCATACATAGGGATATAGGGACAGAGAAAGCGACTTTGTTTTATACTATGTAGTGATCTTCACATCGTCCTCCGGGCCTTTTCCCAACTATGTTGTGGTCGGCTTCCAGTCTAACCAGATGCGGCTGAATATCAGTATTTTACACGAAGCGACTGCCATCAGACCTCCGCAACCCACAAATATTCATCTTTTTAAAGTAGACGAAATTGTCGTCTATAATATTATAAAAGATGAATATTTGTGTGTTTGTTCGTCTTAGTGTTTCTTTGCCATTCAACAATTACGATAAAACTTTGTTAAATTGTTGTGAGAATACGCGGAGAGGTGTTCTTTATTGTCAATAATGTTGCAATACCAGACTACACTTTACACTTTACTGTCATACTGTTAGTCACTTTTTAGTTCATTTGATCTTCAGTTGACTAAGTTCGTTATTGTGTACCGCTTTTAAAGCAATGTAGCTAAGAAAATTACTGGGTATAAATAAATAAATAAACACACAACACCATCTAGTCCCAAACTAAGCAGAGCTTGTACTATGGGTACTAGACAATGGATATAATACTTACCTATTCATATACTTTTTTTGTAAATTCATACTTAAATTATAATGTTCATCACAAAAATATTTATGTCCTGTGGGAATCGAACCCACGACCTCGTGATCAGCAGTCCAACACGCGGACCACTAGACCACAGACGTCGTATGAGACTTAACAACTGAGGTCTCAAGATGACATCTTGCTAGTGACACTACAGATGTGTAGGTGTCCAGCGACTGATGGCCGCAGCCTGTCATGGTTGTGGCGTTTTCACAGATCATCAGACTATAGGGCAAGTGTAGGCAAGTACGGTTTTTAGTCGGTATGAATCCGACATACTCTGCCACCAGGTGGCGGATAGTCCATGAGGATTTTCTATACTATAAAAAAAACGGCCAAGTGCGAGTCAGACTCGCCCATGAAGTGTTCCGGAGCAGCAACATAATATAAAAGTTCTTGTAGTTCGTTGAAAGGTAAATTGCGGTTTACGATTTATGACGTATTAAAAAAAACTACTTACTAGATCTCGTTCAAACTAATTTTCGGTGGAAGTTTGCATGGTAATTATAATGTACATCATAATTATACTTTTTTTGTTTTATCATTCTGTTATTTTAGAAGCTACAGGGGACACCCATTTTACCACTTTGGAAGTGTCTCTCGTGCAAACTATTCGGCTTAGAATAAAAATATATTAGAAACCTCAATATCATTTTTAAAGACCTATCTATTATCTATCTCCACACGTATGGGTTTGCTGAAAAAATTTTTTGAGTTTCAGTTCTAAGTATGGAGAGCCCCCAAAATTTATTGGAATATAATAAACTACGCATCAAAAATACTGATTGAGCGACAAAATCACTGATTGAGCAGCAAAATTACTGATTGAGCAGCAAAATACAGATATCGGTTAGGTTAGGTTAGAACTGTGACCACACAACGCACAAGCTGAGCATTTTTTGATTTGCAGTTAAATACTAGCCAAATTTATTGTTTTTTTTTTCTATTTTTGTGTAAAAATCTTAATGCGGTTCACAGAATACATCTACTTACCAAGTTTCAACAGTACAGTTCTTATAGTTTCGGAAAAAAAGTGGCTGTGACATACGGACGGACAGGCAGACAGACATAACGAATCCATAAGGGTCCCGTTTTTCGCCATTGGCTACGGAACTCTAAATAAGGTATGAAGGTACTCGTTTGTCATCTTATAACAATAAAAAATCTGTACTTAAAAGAGTAAATAACAGAAAAAAAACAAGTAATTAAAGTAAAATGGTTCTTATTTTTAGAAATAATGGCTGGTCCTATAACAATAATTACCTTCTTTTAAAAGTTACATGAGCATTAAGTAGTCAGGAAAATATAAATAAGGCGCAAGGAAATTAAAAGAACATTTTTAATGGTAAAGTTTTGAGTAAACGATTCTGTAAGAACGATAATAAAGCTGAAAGAGAAAATGTATTGCTGAGAAAGTCTTACTAATTTACAAAACAGTGATAATTATTTTTGGAATTCGAAACACATAAAGGTGAACAACGTTTTATTATGATTTTCATCTTCATTATTATTACTTAGCAATACGCAATTATATCATTCAAAATGAAATTTAATGGAAATATTACAAGCATTATATAAACCTTATTCCGTCGATTGGAAGAATTTAACTAGGTATTTATATAAATTCAGAGAAATAGTTATAGGTTACTGTTTTTGTTTCGTGGATCGTAAGAATAAAGTTCGTACTTGTACCTACTTTAACTTAGTGTAATCGTAAACAGAGATTATTATGAAAATTAACAATAATTCGTTTCTTTAAACGTTCGTGTCGTCGTTCGAAGGCAGGATAGAGAAGCTCAGATACATTTTTCTTGCCACAGATAATAGGTACAGATTAGATTTTATAAGAATCAATAATATTTAAATCGCGCGCAGCTCCGCTAAATTACCATCACGGAAATCCGCGGTGCCGCGCATCCCCGCAAACAGATGGCATTAAACAGTAACGTTACGTTTAAAATTGAAACCCTTATAGAAAGAGCCGAACCCAACTATCTTGACCCCATTAATTTAAACAAAATTGTAGGTATTGAAAAAGGTGTACAAACGACAAAAAAATCATTCATCATTCTGTGGAAAGGTGACCATTCTTAATACAAAGATACTCCTCAGTGTCTTGAGAGAACGTAAAACAGTCGATCCCGGTTGTCATACAAACACTTATGACAATTGTTAGTGGTCACTTAGGACAAGCCAAAAAAACCTCCTCAAGATATTGGTATTATCCACAAATTGGGTTTCAGAGATCTGATTGCAGTTACTTCGTAAAAATACTTATATTTAGCCGCCTGTGGATAGATTAGATGCCGCCGTCGACCCCAACATAGTTGGGAAAAGGCTTGCAAGATGACCTAAAATGTGAATGAGTGTGTTAACGGACCATTACTAATTGTAGGTACTCGTAGAATTGGGCTTTCCGACTGTATAATATGTTTATAAGTACGCTATCTTGTTCACAATACTTACATGCCTAAGCGATTATAAGTTGGTCAAACAAATAGACACATGTGAAATTTGAATCTTAACGTAGCTGAAATAGATTCATTTTAATAGATAATTTGAGAACGTACGCCTCTTTGGGGACGGAATAATTCTCATTTCCACCTTCTGCTAGTCCTCTTACAAAAATCATCACACTTTTATGAAACTTCATCAAGGCTATTGTTTTAATTAGGTAAGAACTTTATGAGGCAATAAGAAATTTAAGTAGGTATTTATTCAAAGTTGTAACAGAGTGCGTGCCTATCGCTAACCTATTTTCCCAAATTGGTGTAATTATAACTAACAATGTCTGGGTTGTTAACAAGAATTTAGAACCAGAGTTCAACTGGGTCTAAGTAAACCTTGATAATTAAATCGATCAAGCTAATAAAGAAATAAAAGTCAAAAGTTTAACGATGAAACTCTTAATAAACTTAAAAAAATAATCCAAAGTAATTATCTATTATAAAATATTACACAGAATCCGACGACTTACAAAATTTAAGAGTAACTGAATAGAAACTAACTACCATAAGTAATATGAGTAAGTCTAAGTATATATACTTAAGTAGTTCAAAGTACAACCGTCCATTTGTAAAGCAGATTATTTCAATCAACTTATATCAAATAATGATAATTATACAGGTAAATTATTGAAATTGTTAGAACAGTTAAAATCAAAATCGAACAATGATCGTATGAGTGTATGAAAATCAAAGCCACATTACAAAACATACCATAACTCCGTAGCTATTAGGAATGTAGTAGCATTTACGTAGGTATATTACAAGGAACTAGTTACGGTATATGATGTATATTAAAGCACTCAACATTTCGAACATTTTGCGATAATTAGCTGTGAATTTCCAGAATACTCAATACTCGATATTATATTGCATTCTAGTTAATAGTAGTAATTTCATAAATTTGTTCATGAGTATTATTCGACACTAAACAATAGTGGCATAGAATAGCTCTTTGTGATGAATTTGTAAATTATTTTGATTATGAACATGCAAACCTAATTAAACACTTGGTATAGTATTTTTTTTATATATCAAGGTGGCAAACAAGCATACGGCCCACCTGATCTTAAGCGGTTACCGTAGCCTATAGATGCTTGCAACGCCAGGGGTATCCACTTGCGCGTTACTGGCAGTTTTGGGTCTTAAGTAGTGGTAAGAGGTCCTGGATTGGATTCCCAAGTCAAGAAAAGTGTGATTGGGTTATTATATGAAATTCTTTATGGCAGTCCGGGTTTGGAATTGAGCCCAGTTAATGGCAATAGGCTCGTTTCTTATAACATGGTACCTAAATATACCAGTGGACTGTGGGTGTACATCTCTGCTTAACCTTCGGGGAATACAGGCGTAAGTAAGTACTAAGTACCTATAAAGCGTATCACCTGTCATCTGTCTCTCCAGTTGCCATAACAATAATAATTTGTACAAGTACCTAGCATTTAATCGCTAATGATGTGTCATAATGTCAAATCTAATGGCGAGGAACCGCTATTGTGGGCTATCGGGCAATTTCCGATGGCTGACATTATTAATTAATATCGATTAATATTAACTATAATAACTTCCTCATTAGCCTAACTGCAACGCTAGAGAACTTTGCTCGACCTAGGAATTAAACCGGGGAAGGGTTCGATTCCTAGGTCGAGCAAAGTGTTATTGGGGTTTCCTATAATACCTCATAAAACAATTTCTTATATCCGCATTAACTGAATACTTGCTCCGTATCGACTATCTCCATAAGTTATTGGGAACTTCAACAAAAGGAAACTGAAAACTAGCATCGGGAGCGCTTTGATCTGTTGAATCTCTTGTGTAATTTTATTTTCTCTTATAAGTACCAATAGAACTCGTATCAATAGAAACTTTTGATGTAAAGTTACAGAATTTGAAAGAGCGAAGCACTTATGAAATTAACTTGCCAGTCTGTTGTTATAATGACTTATTCTACGTGAGCGAAAATTCGAGGAAATGGTGTGCGAAAATATTACAGAGTTTTCGTTGTCGCGGATCGCTTGTATAATATGGCTCCTGTGTTTTTATTACTTCACATTGTGTTTAATGTCGTTGTTTCCACGTATTCTTCGGTAGCATAGGTTAGATATAACATAACATATAATTACGCCTATATTCCCTTATGGGCTAACAGAGGTGTACTCATGAGCTCCACAGTTTACTAATAAATTTTAGGTCCCATAAGGGGAATGAACCGACTATTACAGATCCAAGCTTCGAGTTGTTAATGATAATTTACAATAATATGTAAGAAAATCAGAATATTGCATAGACCATACTACACAAAAACTAATATAATTTTACTATAGTCAATAAACCTGAACTAATAATACCAAAAAGTCCACAAACTAAGTAATGTCTAGAGCAAATGTCAATAAGTATGTTTTCAACACATTGAATGCCAGCTACGCAATATTACGTCGCTGGTAACCATACCAGTGGCCGACTACGAAATACTACGCAGCTCTTTCCTATGGATTATACTGGTTATTTCTATATTTGGCTTTGGGATTGGGCGTTTTTGTCATTTGGCATCTCAAATAAAACACATCATAACCCTATAACTTTGTTAACAAATAGTTTACAAATGAATGACTAGAGCTTTCATTCAAAATGTCAATCAATATTTGTTGTTATCAATTAATTGTTTGATATTACCCCAATAACTTTATAAATATACTAAATTATTCGATTTTACCCTCAATACTTTATAATTATACTAAACATTCCACAAATTAATTAAAACTAGAGCTTTCATTCAATATTCAATCAGCTTATTATTAAGTTGTTATCTACTGATAAACAACTAATGCTGATTGACATTTTGAATTGTTCGATGTTACCACTAAGTTTAATTATAATTAGTTTCCTGCGACCTGTATTGCTACAATAGAGAAAATATACCTTGCATATTCAATACTTAAATGTTCATAATCAAAACCACTTCATACGTGATTATTTCGATGCAAGCAACCATAAAGTATTATATTATTTCATCTAAACTTTCCAAAACACATTTTAGAGAACTTACTTGCACGCCAAAACGCATGTACTGTTAGGACTAGTTCAGACAATAGTCATAAAATTTTCCGCACATTTGGTAATCTAAGTTTCTAAATTGCACATGTACAAGCATTCTAACTCCGACTGTTCAGTATATCGCTTGCATATATTCAGTAAAACCATAGGTATATTGGTCCACTCGTGCTGGGTGCGATGGGTACTGAAACCCAGTGCCCATAATTACTGTGGACGCCATGTTATGTAAATCGTAGTACGGGTGATTCGCATAGCAATCAGATGCAGTAGTTTGAAGTGCGTACTAGCTTGCCGGTTGACTTGGCTATGCTTTGTGCATATAATACGACCGAGTTTTAATAAATGAGAAATATAGCTATGTTTTTAATCCATTGTAGTTTTTTTAATATAAAAATAAATAAGTAGTAGGTATTGGCACTGCACTTTCAACTTTTTATATACTTACTTTTAACTTGTTTATTAACGCCTTGTCATATTTTATCGAAATCTGTTCAGTGGTTTTGGAGTGAAAAGGATACATACAAGGAAAAAAGAGTTACTTTCGCATGTATGTTAATTTGGATCTGTAAATTAATCTGCACACATAAATATCACACTCGCACTATTTAAAATTATTTTTTTCAGTCACCAAAGTTTATATTAAAGTTTGTTTCTATTAAAATAAGTTTAAAATTTCGTAGATATTTTTCAATAATTTTTATTTTCATAACTCTAAGGTGGCTTAACAAGCTTGTATTTCACATATACATAATATAGTCTATATCCTACTATGCTATAACCCTTAAAAAGGATCCACTTTCGATTTCAACGGTGCATAAATACAGGGGAAATTGAGCTATTGGCCCGGTTCCCAAAAAGAAAGCGCTGTGAAGAAGAGGGCGGTACTGACATTACTAACAGCTGCCGTCAATTTGCACGTCAGTTCGAACGCTACACCTTCTATACTCAAATACAGCAGACTTTGAGTCAAAAGGTATCCAGACTGGCAATTTAAAGCTAAAAGAGATGTGTAATGTGTGATTTTTTTATGCTGTGGCGTGAGAGGATCGGTCTTTAAAGGTTCGCACCGAATAATTTGGTACTGAAAGACTAGTTTAAACATGTTTGGAATAATATTGATTTCTGACACGTACGAAAATATTGGACATTGAAATATTAGCATTATAATGTCAATAAAATCTATAAATAGTAGTTTGATTTCAATGTTTGGAATTAAATATTTTTTATGCATTTACGAATGTTAATTTTTTTTTTGAGTTCAGCCAATTAATTTCGAAAGGGCCCATGGCTTATTATTAACTGTTACTAAGTTTCTCGTGTTTCAATGTAAATTTATATTTTAAATACCTTTAATGTGTTGTGCTAGGTTATTAAAAACTTAAAAAGGTTTTTGTATATAATAAAGACGTTATTACGTTAATAAGAATGACTTTTAATAGGAAGTACTTACATTATGTTAATAAGCTAAGATTTCGAAAGTCAAAGGCGTCCTGAACCTTCCGTCGAGACTATAATTTTAGATTACTGTTGCTGAGAAGTAGCTGAGATTTTGGATATTTTATCAAATTGACTTATCGAATTTCAAAGAGAAAAATCTGCATACGGGATAAACAAGGAAATCATGTTAGATTTATTATATACCTTTAAACGTTAAGTTGTATGTATAAGGCTCACTATATATTGGTAGAATGAGTCCATAGTCATATTATTTAATTATCACTGCTTCTTTACATTATTTCTAATTTAACAAATACGATACGGTAATAGGCTACTTTAAAAACACTATACAAAGAATACCATTTTCCAGTTCATACCAGGTCAAGCTATAATAAGCTTTCCGTGACGCCATAACTAATGATTTGAAATGGTATGAAAAATAATATGATGATTATAAACTAGCGTAGAAACACGCGATAGTTCATAGTTGAGCTTTAGCCCTTTGATTATGGTAATCAAGTTCTTATAAACGTAATGGCAGGCTATTTTCTGCCTTTAATACCTACGTAGAATAAGTTATTGGCTCGTATTTTTTTAATTATATGTATGTCAAATGCATTGAATCCATAGAATCAGTAGCCTAATAGGTCAGACGGTTATTGAAAAAAAAAAAATAGAAAACATAATTAATGATGTCTTTTCTATGATATACGGGAGATCTTTTAAACTACGCAACATATTTTGATACGGTTTTCACTATCATTTAGATAATTCCTTCGTTGCTTAGGCAAGTTAAGGAAAGTGCAGTGGCCATTTACCATTGTCTATAAGTGGTTAATGGCCATGCGATCCGTGAATTCGCCAAGACGTTGCTTGACCTGGAAATTGAATCTAGAAACTTAATCGTAGCACTCGCGATTATGACCACGAGGCTAACGAGGCAGCCGTTCGATGCAGACTAAATAAAACGAAAAACGGGTAAAAAGATTAATTTCGTAAGAGATGTTGTTGTAGCTTAAAGCTCGAAATATAATATTCAAAGCGAACCCAATACTTTATTCACATCCAACCAGCCATTTGAGAGTTTTCAATAAATGAAACAATAAGTAGGTGTGAATAACACCGTAATAATAACGTTGCGGATTAACTTTACATAAATTGAATGAAAAAAAAAAAAAATTTAGGTCTTACAGACGCTAGCTGGTCAAGCTATCCAAAACTGTCAAATTTTCCCTATTGAAAGTGAACCTTATTGTGTTGCGTTAAAGTTGAAAATCTATCAAAGAAATTTGACAGATTGTGGTAGCTTGATGTGCTGGCCTCTGTACATTTTATAGTTTGGGGAGAACTAAAAAACTTAACCGGACTTGGTAGCGAGGCACTGTATCCAGAGCACTTGTTTATTAAGCGACCACCAATACCGACAACTCAATGTGCTCGTTGAAATACAGAGATATGAATATAAATCCATCCTTAAAATAACTGCAGCAAGCACAGCTTATTCTTACAGATCAATCACGAGATTTTATTATTAAATTAAATTATTAATCTAATTATATAAATTACTAGCGACCCGCCTCCGCTTCGCACAGGTGCAATGTACTAATAAAATACATGTATTATACATAACACCTTCCTCTTCAATCACTCTATCTATTAAAAAAAACCGCATCAAAATCCATTGCGTAGTTTTAAAGATTTAAGCATACATAGGGATACAGGGACAGAGAAAGCGACTTTGTTTTATACTATATAGTGATTAATAGCATCATCAACCCATATACTGTCCCACTGCTGGGCACGGGTCTCCTCTCATATTGAGAGGGATTAGGCTATAGTCCACCACGCTGGCCTAGTGCGGGTTGGCAGATTTCACACATCGTCGAGAAAAATCTCTAAGGTATGGTAAGTTTCCTCACGATGTTTTCCTTCACCGTTTAAGCGAGTGATAATTAATTATTAATACGCACATGAATTCGAAAAGTCATAAGTGCGTGCCTTGGGTTCGAACTCGAGACCTTCGGCTTGGCAGTCCAATGGCCATATCATTAGGCTATCACTGCTATTATAAAAAAAAAATGTAGTCCTTGAATACGACCCTCATCTATCGGAGAATGTAATATGGACATGTATACTCTCAAAGCTAACCCGCATACTACTCTATTCTATTTGAGCATTACGTAGCTAATGCGACAGGCGACGTGTTAAAAATGCATGTAAACCCTACTCCGTCACAGGAATTATGTTCTATGCCAACTATCTTCATTGAAGTGAACAAATTGTGCTCATGTTCACAGTGAGATTCTATCAAGTCAACCTTTTCTTTAATGGAACACGGAACACATTTTGTTAGTATATTATATATATGCCTCGTTAACTGCTACACAAGAGGCGACGACTGTTGACTTCGATTCCCAAATCGAGCATAGTACTAAGCTTTTCTATTTTCTTGTTTTTTAAGTGTGTACCTGTAACATATATTAATAAATAAACCCGGCTAAGAAGAAACAACTGAGAAGCATATAATAAGATAATTATTATCTTCATAATAGTCAATGTACTGAATTCAAAATGTCAGAACTCAATATACTGAATTCAAATCAACTCATGTACATACAGTGGTATCTATTTTTTTTATATACTACTAAGGTGGCAAACAAGCATATGGGGTACTTAATGGTAAGTGGTTACCGTAGCCTATTGACGCTTGCAACACCAGGGATACACCCGGTGTATCCCCGCATGTGGCTAACACGCGTGACTTCAATCACTATGTGAGGAAAGGCCTGATGGATGGGGTCCAGTGACTTCTGGACCGCAGCCCGTCATGGTCGTGGCGAATTTCGCGGATTCCATGGCCATGACTATTATATAGGGAATTGAAAGCAAGTGCGGTTTTTAGTCGGTACGAGTCCGACATACCCTGCCACCTCCTCGGGTGGCGGAGGATCCATGAGGATTTTTCGTACTACAAAATAATAGGTATCACTTGCGCTTGCCGACCCTGTAAAATGAAAGAGAAATAGTTGGGTTGGCAGTATATGGGCATTCTCTTCTTTTCCGTAGTGGGGTAAAAATATAATAATAGGTGGTTTGACCACTAGACCCACGACTTTCGCGGTATAGGTACTCTTCATGAATAACTCTGTACTGTATATATCTAATGTATTACACACATATTCCGTTTAAACCCGGTGAACAACGGGTTGACTTCCGTACCCATCCCGTATATATAAGGCAACCAAGGGACGTTGTCAAGAATAATATGAAAGATAAAAGCTGCCTCTATGAGCTCACAACAACCATTTAATAATTTATTCAAATAACATTTTGGGACCTGCTTTGTTAGCCTAGTGGGTGGTCCTAAGCGCGACTGTCAAGCTAAAAGTGTGTCGGTAAAGTGTTATTGGGGGTAGCATCTCGGAGTTTGGATTTGTGCCCGGTTAGTGGCAATAGGCTCGCCCCCTATTACGTGGGACCTAAACATACCGAATTGTGGGTGTACAATTGGTACACCTCTGCCTAACCCTTCGGGCAATATAGATTATAGGCGTATTAAACATACATACATATTTTGGTGCTTCATAGGTAATAGACGATAATATCGTCGTCGATACTTCAACACCGCGTAAGTAGAGTGCTACTTACGCGGTGTTGAAGTAACCCAATTCCAAAAGTTAGGCCTTATAGCAAAGTGTTGCTATAAGGCCTAAATTTTGGAATTGGGTCGACTAGACCGATAATTATATCCTGCCCCTCCCCAGGTGGCAGTGGATCCGTGAGGATTATTCGCTTCACAGAAAAAAGGTACGTGCCGATTCTATTTGTGTCACTCTAGACAAATAATAAAAACTAAAATATCAACTTATTTTTTAAGAACCTATAAATAAATTCCAAGCAAAAAATTCTTTCTTAAATTTGTCTTTACAAATAATAAAAATTAAAATATCAACTTGCTTATTAATTCCTACCTATATTATAAATGCAAAATTAACTCTGTCTTATACGCTGTTATGCCTAAACCGCTGAACCGATTTTTATGAAATTTGGTACCTAGTAGAAATCTGGTATCCTTTTGTCTCAAACATTCCTTTGAGATGCGAATAAAACTGCGGGGAACAGATAGTAGCCTATAAATAAATGCCAAGCGAAAGTTTGTCGTTCAAATTTGTCTTATTCTAGACAAATAATAAAGCTCAAATTATTAACTTGTTTATTAATATCTAAAGTATTAATAAATGCCGAGGGAAAATTTGTTATTACATTTCTCAAAATATACTTCACAATAATTATATTATTTATAACTGTTTCGTCTACGATATGTTAAAGGTCAAAGGTAAACTGTTCATTATCCACTCGATGATGACGGTTCTCTGTGATTATGACAAGTCTATTATTGCTTACTTCCATTTTGGGATATAATGAAGAATTCCAATATAGTCTCCCTAATAAGAACGCTATGTATAATGTATAACATACATAAGGGTAGATCCACATCTAGTTAAACAAATCTTGAATGTTTATTTTTCTTTTCTGGCGCTACGCAACTGACGGTATGTGACGCATCTTCCGTCAAATGTGGCATTAGCTTAAACCTAATATCGGTGCTACGTCCCGCGTAAGTGCTTGACTACGCGCGTACCAAAGCGTATGACAGTGTAAGCTGAATGTCTAAGTAGGATTTCGGGACAAATTTGTAGTGTAAGTACATTAATTACGTCCAAAGTTAAACTACGTAGATGCGGTATTTCATAATTTATATTTCGCTATAGATATACAATGAAAATTTGATTTCATTTATTGCTTTGTACAAAACATACAAATGAAATTAAGCAGATAAATTAATGAATTATCTAATAAATGTATTAAATGCAACATTAATATAACTTTTTTTTTCCACCAAAAATCTCGTACGTGACCATAATGTTCTTATCAGTAGATCTCTTTAATGAGGGCCTCTTCCGTACAATAGTCGTAACTTAATTGGAATTGCACATAACTCGCTAAAGTTAAGTAACAGTTGATCCTCTTATGGATGTTACATTCGGCTCTTGATTCTATGTCATTAAGACAGCATACATACTGCTGTAAAACTAATTGGTAGTTTCAGTGGGAGTTAAACTTTACGTGTTATACCTATGAAAAGTTCAGTTATAATGTTAGTCGACTTAACTGTTCAGTAAAATTTATAGCTTAACGTTAGTTATAATGAACTAATTCGCAAAGTGACTTTGCTCTCTATTTGAAGAATTATGTTTTAGTGCCTATTATTATTAACGGTGCTTTACTATTGAAATCGAAAATATGTTTCCAATTTAGTTAAAAAACGTGTCAGCTGTTTGCTAAAGCCTAATTGCCACTCTTAACATAATTTTCATTTTAGGTAGTCGATTCTTAATTTGGTACCTACGACCCGTATGAATTTATTATAGAAAACCTCCGAGTCCTTTCCTTTTCTTTTTTCATCTTTTTTGTCTTTAAAAAGTTTTAAAAGTCCTTTAGATACATTAACGCAAAACTATAAGTTTTGAGTCTTTGAGTTCAGCAGCTGTAACGTTTATAGCGTTTCAAAAAATATGTTCGAAACAATTTTTAATTTCATGAAAACCAGTATAATGTTACTGCTTTTTATTGCACTCAATAATCTAAAGTGCCCCGCGATTTCACCTACCGTTTAATTTCCTCTTAAATAAATAACATATTATAACCTTCAACCTTCCTTAATACCTAAATGGGCTATCAAATCCAAAAAGATTTTTTCAAATCGGACTGGTAGTTTCCGAGATTACCACGATCAAATAAAAGACAAATAAACTACAGGTTTATTATTATAAAAATATATTTGTATAAATACTTAAGCAAACGTGTTTCCAGCGAGACGATTTGTGAACTTGCAGCGCGGTAAGCTCTTTGCGATTCCAAATTGTGTGTGTTATGAATTTATGATCTCATTGCGCACTCGCAGTAAGTTTGAGTTTAAATTACAGCACGATGGTTCATTTACAATCTTGTTGATATTTTTTTCTTTTATCTCTGTATGATAAAAACCATTTATCCCGCTGATTCCGTAAATTACTTATTACAAAGACAAAATAATTATTATTTTCTATTTTTGTCTGCTACTAATTTAAAACAATCCATGTTCTATAGAAAGCTACATCAGCAAGTAATTAGTTTAGGCGTAACAGATAGAAAGACGAAGTTACTTGCTCATTTAAAATGTCATAAGTAAAGAAAGAAAGAAAGAAAAGATATTTATTTGGCCAAAAACATGTGAGACCTTACGAGTACACATAAATGAAAATAAAATCCATAAACATGCAACACTTAAAATAAAGTGTAAAATAAAAAAAGAAATACTAAAAAGGTTATGCATGTGTCTAAGTAGTGATAATTCACTACTTAGACACATGCATAGTTAGACAAATATTTAGATGCCGTACAAGTAACTCGACCACAACTGTTCGAGACAACATCACTATTATTTAATTCTATGACCACAATCAGTACAAATGGTACGCTTAACCTGATCATATTGTTATACTAATAGCTGTATCAATATCCTAGAAACGTGCCTTTAAGCACCAAATAGGATTAATCAATTGTTTCAACCAAAGAATTATTTCTACCGGGTTTTTAGGAGCCTGAAATCCTTTAAGGTAGAAAAATAACCGGGTAATCCGAAAAATATGAAGGTGCTCAGCAAAACGATATCAATAATGTATTTAGCTGAGAACCTTTTTACTATACTACTAGCTACCTATGAAAATGGTGGTAGAATAATATAGTGACAAAAATATACAAAGTAAAAACTAAAAACAAAATTATAATAAAAAAATGTACCACAATTTATCTGGCACTATATTTTAGTCTTTCCAGAAGCTCTTAAAATTTTACAGTATTTCATTTCCTTAGTACAGTAAATATTTAAAGCCTTATTAGCGACTCGGTTTATGAGTCGGTAACTTGTTAATTGGTCGACTTCATTACATTAAACGAGTTTTTCTTAGCAAGCAATTTAAGTAATAAATAATATAATTCGGTGAAATGATGTTATCTGTTTTGCGCAGACCTATCATAAAAAAACTAAAATAAATGGCATCAAAAACAGTTTGAGGAAAACAGTTTAATGTTTCTTTAACCGTTATACTCGTAAAATGTCCATGTAATGTGTTGAATTCAATGTTTTGTAGATCATTATGATAATGCTCTGATTTCACATTCAGCTCCTCCGTCCCTCTTTGAAAGTCAGATTTTAGTGTACCATATTAAGTATGCATTTACTGAATTTTTTGAATGGTCTACCGTCGCTTGCAATCTACTGGCATGGAAAAAGCGAAGGGACTTTTGGACAAACATGTGTGAAAAAACCATTTGTGTGAATATAAAAAATGTCTCTATAAATTCAGCCTTAGGTAAAGCTCTCTTCATCTTTCTGTACGGAGCTGAAACCTGGTCATTAAGACTGCAAGATCGCCGCAAAATTGATGCCCTGGAGATGTGGTGTTGGAGGCGCCTCCTAAAGATTCCTTGGACGGCGTTTCGTACTAACAACTCAATCTTAAAGGAGCTTCGCATTAAGGATAGACTTTCGTCGATCATTCAATTGCGAATACTAAAGTTCTTTGGCCATGTCTCTAGAAACGAGGACTCCATGGAAAGGCTGGTCATCCAGGGCCAAGTTGAAGGAAGACGAGCTCGCGGCCGATCTCCAACTCGCTGGACTGACCTTATTGTGAAGGCTACCCAGACCACAATGGTCCAGTGCTCTCGCAACGCCACTAATCGTCAGAAGTGGCGAAGTATTTCAAAAGCCGCGGCGTTCAGAGGACAAAACGATGCCATCGAGAACCCAGCGAATACACCATCGTTATTACCACGACCACTCTGACAAGAGTGCCCGACTAAGAAGAAGAAGAAAGCTCTAGTATGAGCTACAAATCATTGCAGAGCGCATTATCGAGGGAGCGCGTTGTGCACTCTCTAAGCAAACTGACGTAATTTCGCTGCAAATTAGCCGCTGATAACACGCCCAAGTCTAACAGCATTTTTAATGATGATCTTGTCAAATAATATAACCCTAATAACATAACTTTACTAGGGCTTAAAGCGAGCATTAAATTGTGAACCTAATGTACACAAAGTGTTAGTCCAAAATCCCAGTAATATTTATACACATAGGGCGTTATTTACTAAGACATCTATTTCCTTTTAACGCGCTTTGGTAAATACGTAGGGTTCTAAGAATCCAATAAAGCCTTACTAGCGTTAGCCCTCAGCTTAAGACTAGTATAAGGTGTCTAAACTATTCCCTTTAGTCATTTATCTTCGTTATAGAAGATGGCTTTATTCCAGGGAATAGAAGAAAATTGGTTTGTACAAGAATTTATAGTAATTAAGGTAAACTATGTAACATATTCTGATCACAACATTTTACTACTGAAAATCTGTGCTAAATTGGAACACAAGTCAGCGGTTTCCTTCAGCCTAATGACCATGACTCTAAACATAATTCTCATTTTAGGTAGGGTATGTATGAGGGTATGAATTTTTTAGAATAATAATAATAATAAACCTGAAATCAACCAATACATTTTGATTCTGGTTGTCTATTGCTGTCTCGTACCAAACAGAGCACAGCTTAAAAAGGGCAGGGTTTAAAAAAGCATATTAGATAAAACTTCATTTAGAGAAATCAAGAAGCCTAAGAAGAAAAACAAGAAAGGCAGTATCATAATATAATGATACTACCTTTTATTGCAATTACTTATCTACAGAAACGTAAGCCAAAAAATTCTATTCGATTCACGAACTACAAATTGCCAAATAAAAAAAAATTAAGCTAATTTTGTAACGTCCTGATGAATAAAAACCAAAAAAATATATTAAAAAATAGCGTAGAACTTTAATACCTTTTATCTTCTGAAGCTAATTTGGAGGTAGCAGTACGTACGAGTATTTGAATGGGTTCCGCGTTAGTGCTGACTCAGTAATCCCTATAAAACAAGTAGAATACAAAGTGGAGTCGAGGGAAGCGGGGGATTATCACTTACTATCCCATTGTGCTTCGGCTAGCTACTGAACAGCAACGCTCAATTAAAACAGGATTTGATTTTAACTTGATAACTGAACTACGCGATAATGTGTGGAAATATTGATTTTTGGTAGTTTACTATTGCTTATTACATTAATTTAAAGTCATCATTTAATTCGATGCAATAAATTACCCAACCCTTCAGGGAATAAAGACGTGATTCTAGCCTATAATTTAGATTTGAGCTAAGAAAACAACTTTGGCTTCGATAGGTCTCTAGGCCTCAACCACCAAAAAAAGCCACCAAAATACTACTATTGAATTATTTTTATGCTGAAAATAAATCAATCATGAACCTAAACTGTAATTGTATCAAGTCTAGCGAAATTGGAGCGTGTCCTTTACATTTTACCTAACTTCTTGCGAAGGAAGTTTCACAAGTCATGTAAATACAAATCTATCAACCCTCCAGACAGGTCTTTGAAATGAAGAATTGAAGATGTCGGTAAAACATTGTTTTTTTTTTATGTATTCCTTTAATGTCACCTACGGTTTTTGCAACATCTTGCCCTTTGTAATTTTCATTCGACATTTAAGATAATCGATTTTTCCCATTACCTAGTTAGTATACAAGGTCATTCTTAGTATATGCGAAACCTGAATATAGTTTGTTCAGAATAAGTAACTGAATCGATTCCAATCATTTTTACATCATGTTATTTTTTGTCCCAAAAACATTTAAAAAATGCAATCATATGCGCGCAACACAGGTCACTGACACGACACACTGAGCGCCCAGCGCGGGCGCAGTGGGGCGGGCGGGGCCCGGGGGTGAACCAACCACTTCAGTCAGTCGCCTGGCAGCTGTAGGGAAGTGTGCACGTATGTCGCTCCCGTTCAGATAAGTAGGTACATAATGCGAGCGCGACCGCGAGCGCACGGCATTTCGGTTGATCTGTACCTATCGTATGTAAAAAGCATAGGTAGTGTTCATGTAAGAAATGGTACGTACACTAGCGGTTTGTGGTGATAACGCGAGCGCGCGGCAGTTGTTTCGGTTGACGTGTACCTATCGTACGTAAAAAGCATAGTGTTCGTGTAAGAAATGGTACGGATACTAGCGGTTTGTGGTGATAAGTGATAACGTATTCCTGACAGTGCGGCACGAGGAGCAATCTGACATTAAAGTATCGTCACACACATGAACACACGTTTTTATTTGTACCTACAGCCTGTTGTTGTTAAGTAATGCGATGTTTAACATTTTTCATCCATTTTGAACTTACAGTGTTTGGTATAAGGTGCAACATATCGCATTGACTACATTTAATCACTTACGGCTGCATTTATAAATAAAGTACTTATTAATGTCTACCTACACTTGACCATTACGACAGTCCAAAGACTGCAAGTGTGATGGAAAATGTGGAAAGTGTGATCAGTTAAATACAATGCAATCGGAAATCGCCGTACGGTTAGGTACCTACTGCCACATTATTATCAATGAGCGCCGCGACGACGCGGGCGCGGGGCGGCGCCCGCGCGTGATGAGCATGTTTTTGTACGGACAAACAGGTAACTTAACAAGCTTCTAACTTTGTGATTTTTTTATGATATAGTTTTTAAGTTTTGTACATAGATTCTTTACATAAAAATACTAGACACGTGTTTCAGGTTTCGCATATACTAATAATGATGCTGTATAATAATAATTTCAACCTAGTTTTAATTTCTAAAATTGTACAGCAAATCTACTTTTTACAATTAATATCATCACGGTGTAGGTACTTTATATTGATTTTTGTTATTTAAAATGATACACAAATTATCTTCTGACATTGGTTTCAAAATTGACGAAGTATTAACCTACAAAGCTGACCTTGAAAGAAATAATCTGGGAAAATTATCTGCCCGGTTATATCACTACAGGGCAAAAACCTCCCTACCCTTTTCCCATTATTCAAGTTAAGGGGTTTTAGAGCCCAATTTCAATAATACTCAAGGCATTAAACGACGCGGATGGCCCAAACAGAGATGGGGGGGACAAACTCCTACTGAAAAATACAACATTTTTGCGATAAGACCACATTGTACCATTCTATCATTTATAAAAATGTACTTGGCATTTGTTTATGGTGTACAATAAAGAATATTCTATTCTATTATATCTCTATAGTTTCTTTTACCCCTTATTTTTCCTTGGTCAATGAATCACAACATGAAATCCCAAAAAAAGTGTACAGAAATACTTGTCATCTCGCACACGACGCCGTATTTGTGTTCCTAACACAAAAAAAAAAAAAATGTCAACATTTACCTATCCAACGTCAACACTTCAACATGACAACAATGCCAGCGATAAATCAAACAACTGGGTTAGGAACATTGTATAGATATTTAGACTGTGGCACCAAATTCGACGAACGGTTCAATTCCAGTTTCAGTGGAGAACAAACTTTTATAGATTTCTATTTCTTTTTTAAAACATTTGCGATGTCCACGTCTAGTTTCCGCAATATATTGAAGATGCGTATTGAAATAAGATTGCATGGAAATAAGGAATAGAAATAGCTAAACTCCCCTTTATCCCCAATACATTTACCCCTTATCCACACTAAACTTCCATAAAAGAAGTCAGTATTGAAGGATTTTGCGTCAAGTCTACCTTTCAGTCAAACTAATAGCGCTAACTTTTTTTTTTTCTCCTTTGACATAGTGGCTGAAATGCCTGACGCCCGATCAAAAGTAAAGGCGACGTGGATCTAACAAGCAATAAGACTAAAAAGTCGTACCTGATCGTTGAATTTCTAGCTCTATCTTATCGCCACATCGGACACTGATTGGCTGTGGCTATTACGAGTGAGAAAAACACCTTTTTTTAGTAGAAAAACATGGATGGTAGAACGATTCGTCAGCTTCACTTGTCGCTGAAAGGTTGTATTTTTTTTACATACCAAATAACGACTATATTCCTTGAAGGGTTAGGCACGGGTGTATTGTTGTACACTTACAGTTTGCCGTTATGTTTAAGTCCTATGTAATTGGGGGCGAGCTTATTGCCATTAACCGGGCACAAATCCAATGATCATTTTGCTCGAAAACAGAATCTTACGGACGCCCACTAGACTAATGAGGCAGTATTTTTTTTAATATGTATATTGCGTCTATAGTATTACTGTGACCTTAGACAGTATATTGCGATCGCCTGATTTTGTATTCTGATTGATGGTTCAACGTTGAACCCTGGACCTATTATAAATTGCAGGAATTGCTTAGGTTGCGTACGCCTTTGTTCAGCGATGAGCTCCATTATATAATCTTTATTTTGGTATGAGTCAACGCGCAATATTAAAAAAATAAACACTTAAGCCTTCGTCCGACACGTGCTTGACATATTTTCAACATCATTCTGTCAGACAGAACGTTATTTGTTGTCTGATGGAAGTAAATTCTGCGATGGGTGCCCCCGAATATTACTTTTACCCGTCAACTGAAATAATGATGTGGAATGAAAAAGTCTGGAAGCTATGTATATGAAGGCATACCTACAGATGAATAATATAATTTATTGGACAAGAATACGTTCATAAAATAAAGTTGAAATATTTTTATTGTCATATACCTACACAGAGAACTCTTACTACGTCCTCAGGTCAGTTACTTCTAGATAATAAACACGGTACAGACTAAGAGTAAAGAATGCGTCGTGTTCAGCGACTGTCGTTACAGAATAATTATTTTTGTGAAAGGTAGAATTCACGTTTCTAGAAGATTAACTTTCAATACTCTGCACGTATCTCTCCAGTGTGAAATAAATAACATCGGTCGGTATGTTCAGTAGCGATCAGAAAACTTACCACTATGTCTTAACAAACAGATTTTGGAAGTAATAAGTTAGTATACATATTGAGATTTTTTTCATCAACAGTTACATGAAATACTTACAACATAAGATTTTTTAATACCTTAAAATTAACAACTAATTTGGGGCTGCTGCCAGTCTAACCAGATGCGGCTGAATATCAGTATTTTACACGAAGAAACTGCCATCAGACCTCCGCAACCTAATTATTGGGCAATAGGTACCGATACCCTGAGGGTAGACTAAAAAAAAGCCTGACAACCTTTATTTTACCATTTTTTTATGATTTTTTAATATCTCAAAGGAAGTAAGGAAGTGAGGCTAAATATTTAGATACCACTGGTATTGCTGCTACGTATAGGCAGGCGGTTATCGCTTGTCACCAGTTGGTTTCGCCTATGTTACTAGTCATATTATTAAAGTAAAGAAAAACAGTGGATGTCCTATTCTTTGATAGGTACCAGAAAGAAATATTTCTATTTTCCAGATTTTCTTCAATAACAGCGAGAAGGAAAGTCGTTTCAAACAAAGGATGTTTTTGCTATCCTTTAAAGTCAAGCAAAACAGAAACTTACAGAATTGAATTCCGCAAAGTGACAATAGTCCATTTCTCTTAGTGGGCCTTAACAACTTGGGGGAATGAACAGCTGTTGCATTCTCGTTGCTTTTTCTATATTGTTACATTACATCGAACGATTTCATTGACTTTTTTTGGATTGAAAATTTTAATTAGGTAGGATAAGGATTTAAGGCTGCATTGCAATATGAGTTTCTGTTTAATTGTTCTCTTTCTTGACTTTTTTATTAAATTCTTGCTTCACACTTTGGCTGTTGAAACTGTGACTGATGTATCAATGTTACTTCTGTCCGGAAAATATTTCTCTCATAAAAAGTATAAAGAATGATGAGGAAATGAATAAAATGAAAATGAATATATAAGACGAATACATCAATGGAGAGGCAATAGACGGATTCACAGTATCATACATCTGTCTACCCCAGTCAAAATCGTTTCTTTAAAAACAAATTCGTAATATAAAAATACGCAGATGGATTCAGAACCTCCTATTCTCTAAGTCGGTGAAAAATAATTGGGACATTTAGGATCAGGGCATGCGAAAGATATCATAGTTCGTTCAACAATTTCATAAAATTTGATAATATCAAGAAGTTCATATTACTTGACACCGATTACAAAAGCCGAAACCAGGTGCGCATAATATTATAACACTTGTAATTAGTTTCAGAAATACGTTTAACATAATTACTAAAATCTCATCTAATTTCCTAGATACGCACTGAAGTCATAAAGTAAATGTCTCGTCGTGAACGCAGGGCTGTTTCATCGAAGTTGGCAATACTATCACGTGTGGGTAATACCCCGTAATTGTGCTTCGGTAGCCGTTACTTTTTATTGCCCAGTAACTGTTCCTAATTTCTTTCACTGCTAGTATTTCTCGTATACTAAGTCCAAGGATCAGTGATACGGGAATGACCATGGGCGGTGAAAGACTCTGTAATTTATGGTTTCTCATAAAAAAGAAAGATTTATTGGGTAGTTTTGGTGCGTACAGGAAATTCTTTGTGGTCACATGAGTGGTAACATCAGAATTCATATATTCGGTTATAACCGTTATTCTTTCGGAAGGATGACAGTATTGCACTTATTTTTATGTTCGCCACTTGAACTATGACTGTACGTAGTTAAATTATGTCTAGACAATTTTCACAGTTCAGTTTTTGAACTGATATTTAAACATAGCTGCCCTAAACTTTTTTTTTTTTTTTATGTGATAGGGTGGGCAAACGAGCAGACGGATCACCTGATGGTAAGCGATTACCGCCGCCCATGGACACCCGCAACACCAGAGGAGTTTCAGGTGCGTTGCCGCCCTTTTAAGGGGTTTGGGCCTCCGGTATCCTCACTCACTCGACGAAACACAACGAAAACGTTATTTCACGCCGGTTTTCTGTGAGGCCGTGGTATCAAGTCCGGTCGAGCCGGCCCATTCGTGCCGAAGCATGGCTCTCCCACGGTAAAAACTTGCAGGTTTTATATTGAATTCTAATGTTATGATTAAATTTCATAGTTTTGCTGTATTTATTGAAATAAAATTTTCATTACAAAGGGTTCTGGCACGAATAGCAAAAAATATACCGCACCAAAGAGAATAATAACAAAATTCTTCTAACAAGTTTCTCACTCCAACTGTTTATTTTAAAATAATTTAAACAGAAAATTTCATTGTTGGACTATTTCAGAGGTATTAAAGTAGTTAATTGAGCTACAAGTCTACAAGTATTGGATCATAAAAAGTAATTATTAAATTTTAAATATAATTTACTTTTTTATTAATTATTATTAGATAGGTTATATCGGTAGATTTTGGGGTCGACCAAAGTGTTATTGGGATTTTCTATGAAATTATCAGGTTGAACCTTGGATTTGTGGCCGATTTATGGAAATAGGCTCGCCCCTTATTATAATTACATGGTGGATGTACATTACTACATCTCTGCCTAATCCTTCGAGGAATACAAGTGTGATCGTGTGTTAATTGTTATATTTTAATATAAGTTTCAGATATACATTGAATTGTTGAAATAATTAATGGAATTATTTTTTCTTAATATTAATAATAATAAGTCAATGATTTACCTATATTTTTAGTAACTTGGTGGTGCGAGCATTTCCTAACTAATGTCATTAATGTCCAAACATAGTAGTATCAAATAATAATAAATAAATAAATAATAAAAAAAATAAAAAAACAATACGTCATAAAATAGAAACTGATTTCACAATCCGCAAAAATCCACACTCCATAATTTTACGGAACATTTTTAAATTATTACGAGTAGGTAACATCCCTATTAAATCAAGCCAAACACATCAACATAAAGATGTTGATGTTTTCTCTGCTAACAAATTTCCATCGGATGTCACGAGAATAGTACAAAGCCTACACGCATTCTTGAACAAACAACGATTGTTGGAAAACATTTCCCTCTTTCTTGGAGTGTAAGGCTAGCAGCACACGGAAATATATTAATATACCTATATAACTAGTTTTTGTGAACCGGTTTCTGCCATTATACAAGATGATTGTACAATTATTTACTGCTAGTTGTTGAGACAGAAGGTAGCCTGTGTGCTACTAATCTATCTACAGAGATAGATTAGTAGCACACAGGCTCATCAAAATTGGTTCAGTGGTTTGGACGTGAAAGGGTAACAAACATACAGACAGAGTTAACGTTTTGGCAATATAGGTTGTGGTTTACTGATAGAATAATATTTAATAAAACACTAGGCAGCACTGCTTGTGACTACTGGATCAAAGAGACTGTCAAAAAATAAAAATCCTGCGAGTTGTGAGACTGCACAACTGCTAGGCTAAAGGAAGAAATTTTCAGTAGCAGCTCGGAGTTTGTATTTGTGCCCGGTTAATGGTAATAGGCTCGCCCCCTATTACATGGGACCCAAACATATAACCAAACTGTGCGTGAACTTAGGTACACCTCTGCCTAACCCTTCAAGGAATACAGGCGTGATGGTACATGAGTTGTCAGGCAATTAAATTAACCACAAAATTATTAAAGTGAATATTTTTGAAAACCACTGAGTACAATGCTATTTTATTGTAGGCGAGTATTAAGTCCCAATAAAATTTTGTTTGCTAATTTATTCAATCCAGTGCTTAATTAAATGCATTTTTCATACAAAATGTTCTCGTTCACCGGCGTCAGTAATTTAGCATTTAATTGAATCGTCCATTAATTTCTCGCACGAGAATATTTTAGCCGAATTTCACTGGTCAATTTTGCATGCTGGCAATATTTATTTAGAGGGTTAAATCTAATAAAATAGTAAATCGCAAATCCTGTATAACGCAAGTACCAATTCTTGCTACAGGTAATGATAAAGAATGACGGGGCATATCATGTTTCGGCTGACGAATAGCACGATTTTTAAATGTGTTTGTTGCTTCTGTTTTTAGTGTATGTTTATTGTATAAATTGTATCTTAAATATTGTATTTACTCTGTGCACAAACCTAATCCGTGCTCCGAATGTCAGTTCAGGCACAAGTCTATTGCTACATTAAGTATTACTTTTAATTTGTAATTAACTTCCTGCCTGGTCTTCCTTAATCTTCCAGGTTTATTTCAAAATTATTGTAGCTAAGTATGCCTAAAACTGGGCTTATAGATGTATCTAAAAATATGTAATATTGTATGAAATGATGATGATATGAAAAAGATCTTGTCATTTAGAAAGTCAACGTTCAGAGTTTTTGAAACTAGATGATGCTGGAATTTCCTAACTGACGACCTCTGAAGATTCTCCGAAGAAACGCCGAAACAAACTTAGAGAATCATAATCTCTTTTAAAGTCAAGACATAAAAGTATTAAATATGTGAGTGTCACTACCTAACCAAAAACAATAAAATATACTTTACCTTAAAGCAATGGTGGCAAAGAGGCTACTATGATATTATGGCTATAAGCCAATAGTGTAGACAATAATTTGTTAATTATATCACAAATTAGTAGATTCCATACAACTAAATCATTCCATTGTACACAGTAATGCATCGTTTGCATACAAAACAGAGATTGTGACAGACTAGTTAATGAGATAATATGATGTTGTGATATGTATTTCTCTCAGTAATCATTGATTGGTGATATGTAATTAACGATAGATAAATATTATAGGAGATAACCAACAGATAGCTAGCGATTTAGTGAGCAAGTTAGTTAGCTATAAACAAGTTTATAATTAATGTATTATAGCGGGACAACCCTACTACTAAGTACTGGGATAGTACCACCGCAATGCAAGGTTTTTCAGCTTGAAAGTAATGAGTAGAGAGAAGTGAATATAATGACATCATTGTGTTCCAGTGTGTAGCCAGTGAAATGACTGGATAGTGTATACTTTAACCGCGGAGGTCTCAAAATGACTACGGGCAAGCGATACCAATATTATAGTGTTACCGATGTCAACGGGTTGCCGGTGTTAACGGGTTGCCGGTTGCCGGCTGCGGTTGCTGTATACCATGAGGTTATTCGGTGACATATTGATATTTATAGGACGCAATCGCTTTTGTTGAAGGAAAACTCTAGAACATAACATTTAAAAAATAATTTCAGTCCAGTGTCATAAACGTCACAATTTGTCACCTTTGGATCAATTTCCGTTTGTTTGCGTTTGACGTTTAGTAGAATACTATTTGACATTTACAAAACACACTTTTTTATAATACGCAAAATCCTCGTGGATCGTCTGTCACCTGGAAACGTAACCACAACGTAAGCAGTCCGACATACCAGAGTATATCGACTCCTACTTCGTTATGTGGACTCGTACCGATTAAAAACAGCGCTTGCCTTCACTTGCCCTATAATTATAGCAACGGGATCCGTGAAATTCGCCACGACCACAAAGGAAACATCTTTGGTAATAGTCAATTTATTCATACCTTTAAGGAAATTTAATTTTAGTAATTGCGTCCTTAAAATTATATTGGTTTTCTTTTCAAAGAGCGATAGCGGGTTATAAGGACTTTCAATCTACATAAGTTTATTGATAGGTATTAGTGAACAATGTGTGAGTTAGTTTGAAATAGTTCTGTTATACCTATGTATATTATGGCTTTGTTTCACTATCATAAGAAATATCATGACCATGACCAAAAGAAATCATAATTTTAATTAACCAGACTCTTTGGTTAAATATAATTATGATTTCTTTTGATGTAGGCAGCATTTATAACAGTTCCTTGTGGAAATCAAGGGCACGCCTTGCTTCACTAGTGGACGTCCTTTGATTGAATATAATAATATGATGATTATTATGTGGCTGTTCATAATAATCATCATATTATATCAGTCATAGAATCCGGAGCACCCATCTTGAACGTATGAATGAATAAATTTACGAATGGCACCGGGGTTGTAAATAGCTTTGTAAGGGTTGCGGGCTCCCTTCCTGCACAGGGTAAATATTTGTATGGACTATAGGCACGTATACATCATTACAAAAAAACTGTGGGTGTACACAATTCTGCCTAACCCTTACGGGAATACAGACATGATTAACGTGATGATATTTAAGTACGTAAACATAAAATAATTCCTTATGTCCCATATCTTACATCATTTGTCATACCAAAATAATTATTGTTCAGTCACTAATAAACACGATTTTGTTGTAGCAGCGAATATTTACTACCTACTATTGAGTGAAAGCTTATCTTAAACCTATCCTCAGCCAAATTACAGATAGATTCAGTTCATTGTGACTCAAAGTACCTAGACGTATTTAAACCCCATATGAGCTCTACATAATGTAGAATTTGAATACGAAATTCTATTTGAGCATTCATTACTCAATAACACTGAATATCATGGGTTTGAATAGATGAGATTTGTATTTTTTAGCTGTAACATTGATATTTTTGTATCTCTATAAAGTATTAGTATCCGATACTTTTTAGAAGTTTCGTTTGGAGATTTATAAAACTACTCATTATTAGGCATAGCCTTACTGACGCAATCCATTATACCATCACGCCTGTATTTCCCGAAGGGATGCCCAAAGAATCTTTAAAATACTGACTCAATCCGTTTTCAAATTAGTCATAGTAATTATACTATTATCAGCCATCCCGCTAAAATATTTATTCATTCATACAATATTTATTCAACTGTTGATGTAGTCCCACTAGGTACTGAAAATATTCGTGCAGTCTTTTCTCAAGATATAAGGAGAACTGAGGATTTTTCACCACGCTGATCTGTAGACAGACTTTTGACACTTCTAGTAATCCACCAACCAATTACACCGCAATAATTACACAGCGATAATTTCAAAGAAAGAACAAACTGGAGACATTTATTGGAATATGAATATTCATATTCCAGACTTGAGACTTTGTCTTGAACATAACGAGGTTAATACAGCGATTCTCGCCCAACTCATAATGTTCCACCGGTTCTACGGTCGCTGCATTGTAGTTTTCGAGTATATTTTAATTGCAGTTGTGAGGATAATGGTTCCTTTTGCTTGAGAAAATTACTTCAGGTTTCCATAATGAGATACTGTTAGTAGTTTGTAGTTTTAAATTATTTTTAACATGCGCGGCATGAGAGCTTTTTTCTGTACGAAAAATACCTACTTTGATCTCACAAAAGGACATCAATTTTTGTCGGGAGAAGCTAAATGTTGTTTACTCTGATAGAGATTACTATCAGCATCCGCCTCCACCTTTTAGGAATATCCGACATGGATTTGGAAAAGGGATACAAAAATAACCGTCAAAAAATGGTCAATGATACTTATCACAAATATTGAAGGAATAACCCGAAGCTCAAAAATAGAGAACAATCGATCTATTATTTTCGGACACAATTGATATAGTAGGTATTCCACAAAGCACGATGATACGGCAATTTGCTCTGAATAATTGAGCATTATCAGGTTTCGAATGCTCCTTGCAAGTACGTTATTGAATACCACGTCTAGTACCTGCCTTCCGGCTGATATCACAAACAACAATGTGCACCGTGTGGCGTTATCGGACACGGTTGGGCAATTCTAATTATTACCGATCCTAATTTGCTTGTGTCTGTTCCTAGACATGGGGATGATATAGTCGGCAGCAAAATAAATGATTTTAAGACAATTTCGGTGAAAAATATATATTGGATTTACGTTATCTATATGTAACACTACGTAATCGGAGGATTCAGAATTAGGCCCAATGTTATTTAATTTACAAAAACAACATTGCCATTAGAAATTTCTCCTGTATTATGGATGCATTTACAAAACCAAATATTCAAATTCACAAACCCAGACCCGGAATAAATACCAAGCCATATAAAAATATTAGATTCCGTAATTGGCTTAGGAGATTGCTTTAGCCTAGTGGTTACACGCGCAACTGCTACGCTTGAGGTTCTTATTCCGATTCCTTGGTCGAGCAAAGTGTTATTGGATTTTTCTATGAATTTCTCAGTAGCTGCTCGGAATTTGGACTTGTGCCCGGTTAATGGCTTGCCGCCATCACATGAGCTGTGTGTACATTAGTACACCTCTGCATAACCCTTCAGGGAATACGAGCGTGATGGTACTAACGCACCATCTATGTTTTATTGACATTTTTTTATTTTCATACTAAATAATAATTATTTATTCCGTTTGGGGATCGAATTCACAACAGTCATTCATTTATCAGGCGGTACAGTAAAAATCTTATTACGCGTGTGTGTGTGTGTTATGATAGTAAAGGGACAGATTTGCTATAAAGTGAAAATGCACTCGTAATACTGTTAGTATACCAACAATAAGCCAGTACTCCGCGAAGAAATGTGTTGGTAGTGGGGGAGTGGGGGGACTTTGACCCTTAAACTACACACCCAACTATTCCTCTTTCGTTTCATAGGGTCAGTAACGCGCAAGTGATACCGTGGTGTTGCAAGCGTCTATAGACTACGGTAACCGCTTACAATTAGGCGGACAATATGCTGCTTGTTTGCGACCTTAGTGGTATAAAAAAAATACCAAATATGAGTAAGTACTATTCAAATAGTTACTTGAAAATTTGTTATAGATTAATAAAGGCAGAGTTTTGGTGCGCTTATGCAGCTTCACATCCGTGGTTAGAACTTTTAACAAAATTATTATAAGCCTCGGGAACGTGATGAAATACGAATACATTTCATTTTGTACCTCTGGGGAGCTATCCATCTAAACGGGGTTTCCAATACCCTTTTCAGTAACATATATTTCGATTGGTACAACATTTCAATGGTTTCGGTATAACGTCAAAGAGAATATTCATATAGAATATGATGTATGAATGAATAAATATGTGTTTGTACACTACCGAAAATTATTGAGGAAAACTGGAATGGCTTTTACGGAATTTTGTTTATAGGTAATATACCTATTAATTTATAATAGAAAGAAAGAAAAAAATATTTTGGATTTGTATGAATTGATGGAATTTGTATTTTCACTAATTTCCTGAGCGAGCTCAGGAAATTAGTGAAAATACAAATAGTAAGGAAAAATTCAACCGTGGGCAGGATTCGTTCGACATTGAACTAACTGTAAAGTTCCATTGACTATTTGTTTTTTTCTGGAAACAGATATTTTAAAGACACATTTTCAATCGAATGTTTTAAATTTTTAATACTAGGCATTTCCTGACTGACGATCTCTGAGAAGAAACGCCGAAAAAAATGAGACAGTCAGTACATTATAAAAAATAAAAATATATAAACCTGCACGAACCCAAAAAAGTCCGTCCCAAAAAATCTCAGCATATTGCTACAACATTTAAAAATTAAAATGTCACAGCGCTGGTTTTCAAATATGTCCAGTCCAGTTGTAAATCCACGGTCAGATGAGGAGACACATGAAATAAATGATATTGAATAAAATCCAAATAAATTAGTACCTACTTTCTCCGGTATCGGGTGCATTTACAAAAAAACTTAACGGGACAGCAAAAGCTATGCCGCTCTTAACAGATCTTTTTATTTTTGTTTACGAGGGAAATCTTTAGAAAACCGTTCTAAGGAGATTAGACCGGGGGATTGTTAATTTGTTACCCACTAAGACCGACCCGGTGGCCACCATCAGCACTTGGAGGGGAAGCACTGTGTCCTCTTAATAGACCACCCCAGAACCCCACTTGCGCAACTCATGTTAAGGTACATCCCTGGTTCTCAATAGATTCTACCTTCGCACAGTACAAGGAACCCAGACAAAGCTTGCTGTATTGTCCAGATGCTGGGAACGTCACAATAGAGACATGTTCTAGTTTCCTTTATAGATATGACACCCTAGTACATGGCATCGACACATTTACGCTCGCTCCTTCACAATATTTTGTTTACTGCGTTAATTCAATCGCTAAGGGAGCTTGGCCTATTCAAAGGAATGACCTCTGGATGTGACTAAAGCAATTAATTTGAATTAGAAAGTAGAAATAACCAGGATCATTGAATTTCAAAAGATTACGTGATCATTATAATCATAATTTAGCACTAGTATAATAATAAATAAAATTATACAGACCATTGTATGCTCTTTAAAATATGTAAAGGCAACAATATCACATACTGTATCCTTTGGTGTACATTAAGAATACTCTGTCTGTGGTTACAGTAATATTTATAATGATATTAGGCTCTATCTGCTTTCGATTTTAATGTATTGTAAATGAAATAAATTTTAACCTGGAAATACTTTGAAATATTTTGAAATATTTTTTACCAGGAGGATATCTCTGATATATTATCGTCATACCTTTTCCTTAACAACTTAACTTCTTCCTATAAGGATCATAAGTTACGGGCTTATTATTATAGGCATACAACCTGTATCCTATACAAACGTCGAGAAGGGATCAAATATATTTCCTGGTTTGGATTTCCTTAAACATTTTATTGACTTTCCTTATAGGAAAGAAAAATAACGCCCAGTCACCGCCGTCTTATTAATTCAAATTGCCTAAATTCGGAAAAAAAAAAACTTTTTACCAGTCTGTCATGTTTCTGAACGTTACTAAGATCATGGGATGGTTGCTGACATGGTAAGATAAATGCGTTTCCCTCAAACGATCGGCTCTTTACGGGTTATTCTGTGACGACAGTTTTACGAGTTTGATAGGATCTCATCGTTTCGTCACAGGCGGGATGAGATAAACCATCTGTCTAACGGTTGCCTGATCTTTGACACTTTGTCGTATGCCGAGATTACTTGGGGTATGAATAACAACTATAAGTGGCGTCCATTTTATTAGAAAATTGCCACTAGAATCAGATTTATATTTCAGTGGCTTTAATAAAGGCCTTGGCATTATTAATAAAGGTACAATTGACAATTTTTTCGACGACTATAGCTTACCCGTGCCCAGCAGTGGGACAGTATATGGGTTGATGATGATGACGACGATTTTGTATCCACTACCAATACGCTAACATTAACGCTATTTTCTCCTGTATTGTGGATACCTACATTTACAAGGTATGTTATGATTATATTAACATCATTTGTTCTATGAGCTCGAAACTTAAACGTTTTACACTAAAAAACCATTTCGGAAATAACGTTGAAGGTTATTAAAAGTGAGAGAATTTTAATAGCTACCGTCAGCTTTGACATGATAAAATTTACTCGCTTTTTACTTAGGTACCCAGTTGGTCCAGCTTTTACAGAGAAGCACAAAGGGTTAGTAAAAGCTAGATAACATAAATTGCTGACACAATTTACAACCACTAAAACTAAATTGATTACCTTTGACTAGAAAAATTAAGCGTTAGTTCAAAGTTATCAAGTGTTATTCATTCAATTACTGATTAGCAAACTGCCCTAGAACTAGTTCGCTTCTATTGATATTAATTTTAACTTAGATATTCAATGAATTCCATTTCAACAGTCTAAAGTTTGAAGTCGTTAATTAATTCAATTATTTTATACAACAACTATTCAAGTAATAAGTAAGTATTTTGTTAGAGGGGTTCGGGGCTAAGTTATGACTACGCTGATCAACCTTTCTGCAAGGTTAAGCTACGCTAGCTGCGATTATTCTGTGGATGGGTGACAATTCTTAATATGTCCAGACGTCTCCGTAGCCCGGAGAGCACGTAAATCCATTGGTCTCGGTTGTCATGCCTACCTATGGCAATCGTTAGTTTAGTGGTAGTCAGAATCCCAAAAAGCTTGACAACCAGTCTATCCTCAGGATATCGGTAGCGCCCAGAAATCAGGTTGCGGGGGTTTCATGGCAGTCGCTTTGTATAAAATACGGATATTCAGCCGCATCTGATTACACTGCAAGCCAATCTCAATATAGCCTTTTCATAACTATGTAAGTTATGAAAAGGCTTGGAGGATAATAAATAAGTATTTGGTTTGAACTAATACAATCGATGAATGGCTTTAATTTATTATTATGTTAAAGTTATCATAACTTTTTTTTGTCTTTCGTTTTTTTACAAATTTCTAAATCTTAATACATAATATAATATCATAAATACCATAGATAGAAAATGGAGTTTTTCTCTTTTTCGCTCGGAGATTGGATTTGTGACTGATTAATGAAAATAGACTCGCCCCATTATATGGGCCCTAAACATACCGACGAACTTAGTCTTCATGAGACACCTCTGCTTAATCCTTTGGAGAACACAGGCGTGATGGTATGTAATGATGTATGTTAGTTGTCAGGCAAACACATTAACCGCAAAATTATTATATTGAATATTTGTGAAAACCACTGAGTACAATGTTATTTTATTGTGGGCGATAATTCAATTGCAATAAAATGTTATTTGCTAATTAATTCAGTTGAGTGTTTCATCAACTCATATACTGTCCCACTGCTGGGTATAAGTCTCCTCTCACAGAATAAGAGGGCTTAGACTATAGTCCACCACGCTGTTCTAATGCGGGTTGGCAGACTTCACACGCCGTCGAGAAAATCTCTAAAGCATGCAGGTTTCCTCAAGATGTTTTTCCTTCAGCGTTTAAGCGAGTGATAATTAATAATAATTAATACGCACATGATTTCAAAAAGTCCGAGATGCATCTGAACTCGAGACCTTCGACTTGGCAGTCCAATGGACCACTAGGCTATCACTGTTTCTTTTTATTTCTTTGTTTAATTAAACGCATTTTATATAGGAAATAGTCACGGTTATGAATACAGTTCTTCTTAACCCTTCGGGGAATAATATGATATCGTAATGATATGTTTCTGTAGATGAACCTTTTTTTTATACCACTAAGGTGGCAAACAGCCCATCATATGACCCACTTGATGGTAAGCGGTTACCGTAGCCTATAGACGCTTGTAACACCAGGGGTATCACTTGCGCGTTGCCGACCCTGTAAAACGAAAGAGGAATAGTTGGGTTGGCAATATAAGGGTCAAAGTCCCCCCACTGCACTGCCAACACAATGTTTCCTCGCGGAGCACTGGTAACCTTGCTCACCGTAAGGAACACAGCATAGCTCAAAGCTATTTCACTTAAATTTTCTGCAAGGCGGAAGTACTTCCCCAGTCGGGCAGCTGAGTGGAATTACTTCCACTATGCCCTATCTCTCTTCTCTCTCCTCTTAGAACGTAGCAGTCGAGGTTACAACTACTGGACCAATGAGACAGGTTCTAGTATAACCTATTATAACATATTCATGTCCAAGTTTGAACAAAGAGGACCCATAAATAACTCACTAAGTGTTGCTGTGAATAATTTGAACAAACTTTCCCCACTACCCTGACAAACTTACTCTTAACTCTTAGTAAATTTAACACCAGAAGTTTCTTGGTTGATTATAAAACAACCAACACGTAAACAAAATTTTCATATTAAAATACGCTCTAGTGTTCACAACTTGCGAAAACATACAGAGAAAACAAAACATACCATGACGCATGTATTTCCTGAAAGGGTAGATAGAAGTGTATTTAATATACATCCGCAGTTCACCGGTATGTTTAGATCATAGGTGCCATGTAATAGTGGACGAGCCCATTACCATAAACCGGACACAAAATTCGAAGCTGCTACCGAGGATTTAATAGAAAACCCAATAACTTTGCTGACCTGGGAATCAAACGCAGAACCTCTGGGGTTGCAGTCGCGTTTACGATCACTAGACTAATTTGACGACGAAAGCGTACTGGCCTGATGATTGCGAAGCCGTGGGTTCGATTCCCAAAGAACACATGTGTTTATCTGGGGGTTTCTTATATATATTATAAGTATGTATTTACAAAAAAGTTTATAATTATTATATCCGTAGTCTAGCATCCATATTACTAGCTCTTTAGTTTGGGACTAGATGGTGCTGTGTAAAATTGTCCAAGAATGTTTACGTGTATTTATTTTTATTTATAATGAGGCAGTTATAAAAGTAACAATTTCTTTCTAAAATAAATTATTCAGCCAATAGTGTGCTCCACGCCGCCATTTTTAAACGCTCTCGTTACGTCACTGCTCGTCCGCCGTGAAATTTACACCAGAGATAAATCGTTCAAATACATTAGCTCAGATCCCAAGCGATTACAATCTTATTAACGACCAGTGCTAAAAAATAGTCAAGTTAAAAACAAACCTTCATTACTCCAATGGCTAAAGTACCCTCTAATTAAATGTCGAACTTTAAAAACGAAATTTGAATATAATAAGTACTCGTATAATTTTGGAATGTAGCGGCAGAGATTAATAACTAAGTGGAGTAATTAATATGTCATTTGCAGAATGAAATAATTGATTAATTGATATCAAATCGAGCAATTTAATTTTGTTGGCGAATTTATGATGTAAGCACATAATTATAATATTTAGTGAAATGTATAATGTCAAATGAACGTTAATTATTAATGGAATCTTACTTAGAGTCGAACATTTCATGGTTTATTGAATAGGTACGTATTTACATAGATACCTAGGTACACTCAGGCCTTCTTCTCATAGCGGTAGGCAGAAACTAGAACCACACGTGCTACGATTCCTACATATTATTTTTATTCACTTATATCGCACATACATGATTATATCAAATCTAATGAGGTAAGTACAGTCAACAAAAGCGTTAAGTATACAGATAGAAAACAAAATATGCATTTTATACAGATTTCGACATAAATAATTACGCGCCTAAGGGTTAGGTACGTAGCTGCTTATAATACCTACGTTTTGACACATATGGCGTGGTACATTATTACACTATCTATATCAAAAACAGATTATTAATTAGCTGCCTGTATACCTAACTCTTTTGCTGACCGTACCTTGTATCGAGGCTCGAAAGAGAACATCTTTATGACTCTAGTGAGAAAGGCAGACAAATTTTAATACTGGCTGGTTTGAACAGTCTCAAAGATGGAAAGTTTTTTTCAGCTACTGAGCACTCTTACTGCAGGGGCTTGGGTGGATGACTAAGTGAAATCACTCGGATAACCATCATATTCTACCGTTTTCACTATCTGCCTCGCAATATACCTATGAAACGGAAATTAAAAAGGACCGTCGATGTCTTTGTTTCCACATGTTTGGTGCAGCGGCTGAGCGATCGGCTTCTGTGCCACGGGTTGTGGTTCGATCTCCACTCGGAACAAATATTTGTATGACCTACATGTAGTTGTTCCGGATATGGTTATTTGTGTGTAAGTTTGTTTATAAACACACACACAATACACGAGAAAATCCTAGTGTGGGGCAACGTTTTTTTTTTAAAGAAATTAATAAGAAAGATATCTTATTTATGTTTCCGAAAATAGAATAATTATACGCATAACCCAATGATAAATATTTAGCCAATCTAAAAAGGCAGAAAAAAATACTTCTAAGTTTAAACTTCATAGCGCCATCTATCAATGACATCGATAACTAAAACTCCTTAGCACAAAAAAAACACGATCATATAAAATTGATAGCAAAAAGGTGCTACATCACCAATAATATTTATTTTTCCCCAAGCTGTACTCATCTACACCACTTGCCATTTATAACACCCTGCTTATCTTTTTCATAAAAATTTAGGCGAAGCACCCTTGGAGTTGCGTATTGTTAAGATGCCAAGGCGTTTTACCGCAAATGATTCCCGAGCAGATATTCGTTGCGATGTGGAAGATTTTTCTTTGTCATAACATCAATGGGAAGGAAGTAATCGCGAAGATGGCCGTTACCAGATTGAAGAAGGGGAAATAAACGAAATTATGAGGAAATGGTTATTTGTAATGGTACTATGCACTTGGTGAAAGTTATTTTCATAGCTTTTCTTATGATTTGTGAATTTATTTAATAACGTTGGAGTTTTATGCTGATTTGATGTAAATATCCGTGCTTCTATGAGTGACCTATTCTTAACTCACCCCCATCCATGCCTCAAGAAGCACGTAAATTAAAACTGACATAATAAATACCTACTTGAAACGATTTCTCTTAATAAATAAAGTAAAATAATCATATATTTTACGTATTCTACTCATAAGCGAGAACAAAATATACATAAGTCCGGACGATAATCGTCTGTGTGGGACACCGAACAAAAACAACGTAAACGAGGGAAAGTTTTTGCGTGGCCGACACCAAAGCAACGCGTTCAGAATTTTGCCCATTAATTTTGTCCACAGGAAATCGTTTGACAGACCACTGGGCATGTCAGCAACCTATTATACATATTTAGCTGTGAGCACTGACCTTTTTATGAGTACGTATACAACAAAACGAGACATTCAATTTTACAAAACGACAATACTTAATATAAGTTTATTCTTGTCGTTTTGTAAAATTTAATACAATACAAATACAATACTACAATTTTTTTTAAACCATTGTTCATAAGAGGATGATTGACATGACAACATGGAATTAGATGTCAGAACTTGAAAGTACTCACATCTTTTGACAAATGATACACAACTCATACATTTTTTTACAAAAAGAAACAAGCGATACAATATGTGGCAAGATATGTAAAAATAAACGTTGAATGTAAATATAATTATAAACCCTTTATTTTAATTTTGTTTTAAAGACAATTTGTAAGTAAAAGATTTATTAATTTATTTGTGTGCGGGTAGTGTTGCTGACAAAGTAATATTGAATATTCGCTTCTTATCTTCTCTCTAGATAAGAATATTCGCTTGTGTTTTGATATTTTAAGCATTCAACATTGATTAAACACTGTGTTATTTTTTGTCGTCTTACAACCGAAAGAATATACTTTTACTCATCATGATCAACAATTTCTTGACGTATGGGATCAACAATGAAGTGCAAATAAAACTACATCCTACATTTTGTCGAGAGAACTGAACTTTTTTCTAAGAAACAGTATCTTTTTTTTTCAAATCTAGTCCCCTAGTATTTCCTCTCGGCTGTAAAACGACAACAAACACACTGTGTATATTAGGACATTTCATGGGTTATGCTCGTCGCCAAAAGTGGTTGTTAGTGCGACTGCTACTAGAGATTATCGGTACGATTCCTAGGTCAAGTAAAGTGTTGTTGGGTTTTTCCTGTGAAATTCTCAGACGCAGCTCTGAGTTTGGATTTGTGCCCATTTGATGGCAGTCGGCATATCCCCTATTAAATGGAACCTGAACTATCGGCGCACTGTGGGTGTATATTAATAGAACTCTGCCTAACCTATTCAGATACATATCTAATAAAATATAAATAAAGTAGATAGCTAAAGAATTCCAGTTGTATAATTATGGCTATAAAAAATATGTCCAAACGGCTCTACGCAGTGTACTTCGACTAGATGACGTATTCCGTAATCTAAGCTCCACCCTTCTACCGTTGTAAAAGAATAAAGAACACTGTAAAACGTGTTATCTTTCTGGCAAAATCATCCAACTGAAAAAGGGTCGAATTCCTTGAAGCTGAGGACAAACATTCTGTAATTAAATTTCTACAACGCTATTGTAATCCGGTCTTATATCAATATTACAAGGAAAGGTTAAATGAAACAGATCATTATCTACTAAAACCGATAGTTTTTTATAGCAACTACTATCCCAAAATAAAATGTTCGTAATTAAAAATATTCAAAGTGTAGCTATTCCATATTACATTACGGTTTTTTGGGAATGAAAAATTGGAGGAGGAGGAGAGAAATTTGGCCAGAACAATGTATGTTGGGTTAGCTAGTTCTAAATAAAAAATAAAATTCACAGTAAAATGACATCTCATATTATGGAAAAAACACCATAATACTCCCCTAACTCATGGTCACAAAAAGGAACCGATATAATTCGAGCGCAGTGATAGCCTAGTGGTATGACCATTGGACTGCCAAGTCGAAGGTCTCGAGTTCGAACCCAAGGCACGCACCTCTGAATTTTCGAATTCATGTGCGTATTAATAATTAATTATCACTCGCTTAAACGGTGAAGGAAAACGTCGTGAGGAAACCTGCATGCCTTAGAGATTTTTCTCGACAGTTTGTGAAGTCTGCCAACCCACACTAGGCTAGCGTGGTGGACTATAGCCTAATCCCTCTCAATATGAGAGGAGACCCGTGCCCAGCAGTGGGACAGTATATGGGTTGATGATGATAATTCGAGCGAAGATATAAAGACAGGATATACTGATATGTATTATAAGTATGTATTTACAAAAAAAAAAGTATATAAGTATTATATCCATTGTCTAGTACCCATAGCACAAGCTCTGCTTAGTTTGGGACTAGATGGTGTTGTGTAAAATGTCCCAAAAATATATTATTATTATTACTGTTACAAAAAGCTCACTTTGAAATATGTTATCGGTAGCAAGCTATACGTTACAAACAGTATTAATTTAGCTCATCAGAAAATTTACATGAATGGCTTTTACTAGTCTACTATTTAGTTTGCAACAATCAAAATTCGTTTAACCAAGTTCTCGTGAACTTTAAAATCGACTACTTTCCTGGACTTTGGACGATTATTAATCAAAATATACTTTTGGATAATTACCACCAAAAGGAGATTGCTGTGCAATGTTTACATTAAACAGAAACTTGTTAAATTCCATTCATTAACCATATTAACCATTTAAGAGTTCAATTAATACGAATTAGGAATCCGATTACAGTTTTGGTGTAAGCTGAACGAAATACAGAGGTATTAATTAAACTCTGTAAATTATTTACATAACTACACAATTCTACGAACTATGTGGAAGAACCAATGCTACAATTCGATCAGATTTTTATAAATATTTCGAAAATAAAGGTAATGGTTTCTAATAATTTTTGGTTTATCTCGTGAGTATGGAGAAAATAGGTGTTATACTATATTAAGTTATGTTCTATATCTATATCTCCTCCTCCGAGGAGACTCCTACGAGCCTTTTCCCAACAATGTTGGGGTCGGCTTCAAGTCTAACCAGATGCGGCTGAATATTAGTATTTTACACTAAAAGACTGCCCTCAGAGCTCCGCAATTTCTGGGTAATACCGGTATTCTGAGGATAGATTGATTGATTTCTGACATTTACGCGAATATTATACATTGAAATAAAACTACTTTTTACGGATTTTATCGCGATTATTGATATTATTAATCCCGACGTTTCGGACCCTTTACAGAGTCCATGGTCACGGGTAGACTGAGGTGGTGGGCGTCTTGATGATATAATTATTAACAGCTACCCAAAATTTTTTATTGTTACATGATCAATGACATTTCTTACTAATTATTAATTAAAATATATAGGCCAAACTAAAAGAAGCATAGGGACCCGCGTAAAAGAACACATCGCCGATGTCAAACACCGCCGTTCCAAGAAGTCAGCAGTTTGTGAACATACTATTGACAAGGCCCAGCATTATATCAGATTTGATAAACCACAAATCCTTGCGAAGGAAAGTCGATACCTACCCAGGATGATTCGTGAGGCTATTGAAATTAAAAAACATCCAAATTTCAATAGAGAAGATGGCTGGGTCTTACCACCTGCTTGGAATCCTGTTATAGATTCTATTAAACCAAAATCCAGGCCTACAACTGCAATACCAAAGGATACTGTGAGCTCGTTCTGCGTGAATCGGATTGCCAATAATTAACAACTAAAACATGATCATTGAATATTGTTACTTTAAAAGAGACCATGATTATCTGAGTTTGTTTCGGCGTTTCTTCTCAGAGGTCGTCAGCTAGGAAATGCCGGCTCCATCTAGTTTTAATTAATAATTAGTAATAAATGTCATTGATCATGTAACAATAAAAAATGTAGGGTAGCTGTCAGTAATTATATCATCAAGATGTCCACCACCTCAGTCTACCCGTGACCATGGACGCTGTAAAGGGTCCGAAACGTCGGGATTAATAATATCAATACGCGATAAAATCCGTAAAAAGTAGTTTTATTTCAATGACAGATTGATTGTCAGGCTTCGAACTAAAGGTACCTAGAACTTACATCACAGGTAAATCTATTCAGGCCATCATATCGTGCCGGTAGTGTAGTGGTAACTAACGACTGTCATAGATGTTCATATGACAACCGGGACCGACGGCTAAACGTGCTCTTCGAGGCACGGGGGCGTCTCGAATTGTTATAAATGGTCACCCATCCACAGACTCGCCGTGACTAGCGTAGCTTAACCTTGCAGATCGGTTGATCAGCGTAGTTATACTTAGCCACAAGCTCCTCTGTTACGTTTTATATAATGCCAATAATTATTTGTCAAGTTTTACAAACGGAAACATTGTTACTGTCGAAAATATATGTTTATTGTAGGACAAACTAATAGTTTTAGCACTATAGTTAGAAATTGGAATGGCTAGGAGACCGTCCGTCCTATTTGTTAGCGGTGCTCTAAGACACAGTACCCTGGTGACGTGCAATTACATGTAACTTGACCAAAGTTACATGTAATTGCACGGATTACATGTAATACGGATGTTAGCACTGAGCGATTACGGTACTTAGAAGGTTATCAGTTGGGAGTAGGTACTACGTAAAATCAAGCTCCTACTCTTCATTTAGTTTTATAGCACTGTAATACAATGTATTTGGACTAACGGACTTATTATTTTTTTAGTATGATAATAACGCATGCTGAAAATTCTTAAAGTTACCTGTAAATTTTAGACAAAGAAAAATTCGATCTCACCCATTTGAACCTGTGCCCTTCCGGGAATGTAAACCAGATGCTTTAGCCACTAACCCAACCTACCGAGACCATGACTGTATGTGATGTCGAATTTAACTTCTACATTCCACGTCTTATAGGTGTCGTCAGCGACATCTATCGAAGACATATTTCTATGTTCTTCAATCGACATGACTTACTTTACTGTTAGTGTAATGCCGAACGATGCTGCCCTACCTTTTTACAATTTTTTTTTTGACGCTGTTGTCCCGTGAAGCGCTCCACCTCGTGATTAAAATTGCATGAAGCGATGCACAATGCCCCGCCACCCGCGTACCCCTCCCTCTAATGGTTATGGTTTTTGAAAAATGCACTGTTGCTATTAGCAAAAATTTTTGGCCCACTCTGTATCCAAATACAGGATGGGCCAAAAATTAATGCCAACATTAACGCATGCTAAACATTTTTAAGAATTTTTATGCCACTAACATGGCAAACAAGCATACGGCCCACCTGATGGTAAGCGGTTGCCGTAGGCTGTACTATGCGTTTCAAATAAGAATAGAACTGACCTCCAGCCATCTTGTGACGTCATAGCTGTCTATTCAAACCAGCTAGGTAGGGTGAGCAAAACAGATATTTATGAAATAATATTTTTGATGTATTTAAAATATTCCACCGATTGTTATTTAGAAGAAAATTAGATATTTTATTACACGTGTTTATAATTAAACTAAAGTTAACGTTGTCTTGAAATATTTCCCTTTTTTGGTTTTTATTTTCGATTCATTTGACGTAGTTAATTTCTTTTTACAATCGTCACTGGTAATTGAATCAATAGTTTCCAGTGTTAGATTCTCCATTTGGCTTTCTATTTGTTGAACATTATTGTCAGCTACCCTACACTTATCAAGTGCCAGGTATATTCAATTGGATTTAAATAACAATTATAGGGTGGCACCTTCAAAACTTCAGTTTAAAATATTGTCTTATAATATAGTTTTTTTTGGCAGATTGTGCATTTTTATTACTTCTTATAATAAAGTTTTAAAATTTCAAAAGATAAAATTAATTTTCTTTGCAAGCTGTACTTTTTTGACATGTCGGGGTCATTCGAGGTCATTGACATTCCTATTCTTATTTGAAACGCATAGTAGATGCTTTCAACACCAGGGGTAGTTATCACTTGCGCATTTGGGTTGGCAGTATAGGGGTCAAAGTCCCCTGCCAACACACGTTTCTACGCGGATCGCGGCAAGTATACATATTAGAATAAGAAAAATTCTATTCTTTTTCTAAAATGTATACCTTTCGTTGACTAATTTTAAGTAAACATCCCTATCGACGAACTTGGAGCGGAAGCCGCACCTGAGTACCCGCTCCTGGCCAAGAAACCTGTCTAGTTGTCATCACGATAATTCTTGAGGTGTTGACATTCTCCAATAATAAAAATGATCACTTAGATAACAGTTCCTTGAAATTGTTTGAATATATAGGTAAGTATTATATAAAACCAAAACCCTGAACGATTATTATTTTATTATTTTTTATAACAGCTATTATTGATTAAAATCTACGAAATCTAATACAGACAACCATAAAATATTAGATGTACTTCGTACCTACCCGCTATTGTACATGACTTCGAGAAAAACACTAAATTTAACGTTACCTCATCAATTAATAAATTGATGAGGTAACGTTAAATTTAGTGTTAATTAAAATTAGCAAGAACTATAAAAAAAGAATTATTTATCAACCCTCACATAGATAAAAATGTCCATAATTAATGTATAATGTTATAATTATTGTAATATTTATTATTAATATTTTGTGAAAGATAATAATATAGTACCTATGGACTTAAGTGATGAGATGGCAACTTTTAAAGATGTAGGTCTGTATGGAAAAAATTAACGTACCGTAGTACCACACCCACCCCAAGTAATTTGGGACAAAAGAAGGAAAATGGCTATTACGTTTGAGAAAGCTTTTTACAAATTATAATACAAAATTAAACTTGTTTGACCAAGGAGTCCAAGTATACAAAAAGTCTATACTCCTCTATATAAATCTATAATCCGAGGTCATTGGATAAGAAAAGAGTGACGCAGTGTTCGTATGTTAAATTGAACCATTTCAAGCTACATTCGAGCACAACACATAATTTGTTATAAAACCTAAACGTTGCCGTGTTGTGTGACTATTAAGCGAAACGAAAAAAAAGTGTTATAATTAAAATAACAAACGACGAGTGCAAAAAGATTATTTTTATTTCATTTTTCACGCATAAGAAATGAGTAAACTCGTGTAAGCAAATGAGACTCGAAAGGAATAAAGTGATCATAAACTTATATTTATAATAATTAACATCGTTCTTTTAACGTAGCGTAAGCTAGGTATGTCATGTTATTGAATAAAAAAATACATTTAAAAGAGACTTGGTCCTTTTGTAAATTGGATCCTTTTTGTTTGCCTATGGAAATATGGGTTCCAGACATAAATATTACAACAATGGATATGCAACCTATATCCATTGTTGAAATATTTATGTCTGATCTGGGATAGGTACGGGAAACTAGACTTTCAAAATAGTATGACTATGGTACCGTAAATATAGTATAATATATTGTCTCGTCAATTTTTTATGAATATTGGAACCATTTATATAAACCAATAGATTGCCATATTACACGGGACCTAAACATACCAGCAAACTGTGAGTTTAAATTGGTACATCTCTGCATAACCCTTCGGGGAATATAAGCGTGATGGCATGTTATGTGTTTTATAATATGTTAATAAAATAATAACATCGCTCGCCACCTTAGCGAATACCGTCTATTAATTTTTTTTTATATTGATTTCTGACACTTCGCGAATAATGAAACCGAAATGTCGGAATGAATAATATCAATATAACGCGATAAAATCCATAAAAAGTAGTTTTATTTCAACATTTTTTATGTTTGTAAAGGCCAAAGAATTATGCAATCAACTAATTTTACATTCCATACCTTTTCTATATTGCCCATATGCTAAACATAAGCTGCTCACTAAAAGTAATTGTTAAACAATTACACATTTTTTTTATAATTGAATAAAATTTATATTGTCCGGTTAGAATTCCAAACACCACTGCCTCATTAAAAAAAAACATAAAAACTAAAATTCTTTGAAAATATTTCTAACATAGTTCGTTCAAAATTGCGGGCGGACAAAATGTAGTACAAAATAGAGTAATAATCTAAAAATAGCTGTTGACCCCGTCGAGTCGCTACATGATCGATTAGGCGTAACGTAATCGATCCTCTCGATTAGGCGTAGCAAAAGGGATGAGCTTAGCTTATCAATATCAGGGCCAATGGATCAGTTGGCGGAGGTTATTGAGTAACAACTTTAGATTCATACTTTTATGTAACTAAATTCAGTTTTGATATTCTTTACCAAACCGTCGATTCCAAACTACAGTTCACTGAAATTTTGATAATATATGAATACTTAAACTAAAAAAACGTTTTTTTTTAATTAACTTATTAAGGTTCAATAATAATTAACCCTCTGAAGGGTCACGATTTGTTTGATTAATTACTTTAAGATTTGGTGTATCTGTTACGCTCATAACTGAAAACAGCTCACAACCCGTTGTGGTCAATTATATTTGTTGAGCTTTAATTATGCAAGAAATTATAAAAAGTAAATAATAAAAAAACCCACTTAGGCTAGGATAAGTTGTTAGGTATTTTTTTAATAAATAAAAAACTCGTTATTAGTTTAAATTTAAACAAAGCGTTAGCTGTTCAAATTTAACTAACTACTAAGTTATTAACAACTAAAGCTGGCAGCACACTATTAACTTATAGTATTCTTAGTACAACCATTTAGTACTTTTATACAAAAAGTAAAAATGAGTAGGTATATAGTATTATGCATGTAATGGTCATTTAAAATTCAAAAACAGTTTAAGTCATCAAAATAATCGTTTCCACATTCCGACTCGTTAATTGCCATACACATATTCTAATATAAAAATCTTAAACTACTTCAAATGCCATTAAATAATTTTTCATCATCATCAACCCATATACTGTCCCACTGCTGAGCACGGGTCTCCTCTCATATTGCGAGGGATTAGGCTATAGTCCACCACGCTGGCCTAGTGCGGGTTGGTAGACTTCACAAACCGTCGAGAAAAATCTCTAAGGTATGCAGGTTTCCTCACGATGTTTTCCTTCACCATTTAAGCGAGTGATAATTAATTATTAATACGCACATGAATTCGAAAAGTCAAAGGTGCATGCCTTGGGTTCGAACTCGAGACCTTCGACTCGGCAGTCCAATGGTTATACATCACACTAGGCTATCACTTAAAATAATAGCATAAATAAATCGATAAATTTAAATATTTGGAGGTGTCTTCAAAACTAATGGTCTGACCACAAACAAGAGTCCATCTCGAAAGTATACTTATTAGATAAAAAATAGTAGCCAACATCGATTTCTTTTCTGGGTTTCGACCGCATCCCAAGGACTTCTAAGGACGTAAAAGGTAGACCTTTGGTCTCACCAAAGGGCTACCTTTTATGTCTTTCTCCAAAGTCTTATCTATCTCTGTACCTTGAGCGGTTTAGTAGTGACAGACAAATAGAGACTTTCACATTTATAATATTAGCAGGGATTAGTGCTACATGTGGAAAAAAAAGAAAAACCACATAGGTACGCAAAGAAAATCGGTTATAAATTTTATGCAATGCAGACCCAAATCTCGGAGTAATAAACGAGAATACTACATACATAAAAGGTAGGTAAGCGTCGAGCGTTTTTTCATTACCATCATTATCAACTCATATACTATCCCACAGCTGGGCACGGGTCTCCTCTTCTAATGAGAGGGATTAGGCTATAGTCTACTACGCTAGCCTAATGCGGGTTGGAAGAGGCGCCGTTCACACACCGCGCTGTCTAAAAAATTTCTAAGGCATGCAGGATTCCTCACAATGTTTTCCGTCACTGTTTAAGCGAGTGATAATTCATTATTAATACGCACATGATTTCAAAAATTCAGAGGTGTGTGCCTTGGATTCGAAATCGAGAACTTTGATTTGGCAATTCAATGGCTAAAACTGAGCTAGCTAACTGCATAGATTTAATAAAGTTTCATAAAACCTGCGCTGGTTTTGTTGCGTTATTCTTTACGATCTGATTGACTTGGCAGTCCAATGGTCGTATCACTACTACTATTTTTTTTAAACTTAGTTGGTTTTTATGTTGATTAAAACATAATACTGACATTAAATTTAAGTACCTACGCAAAAGGCGTTCTTCATTTAACCTTGACAACTGGGACAATAAATCGTGGCCTCAACTCAAACGACGCTTAAACTAATTCAATTAATTTATTGAGGTTCCGAAGACAAATCCTCTTAATAATTGAAACAAATTCGGAACTGATTCAACTGCTACTAAAATATTTGTCCCTACGTATTTGTTATAAAGATATTTAAAAATAAATTATCAGCTAAACCTACAGAGTGGCTTCCAAATTGCGGTCCTAAAAGTTCCATAAAATTTTCAGGGACTTCAATTAAAAAGTTCTGAATCCTCGTCACATAAAAAATAGCAAGGTAATAAAAATCCACTTACCGTGTTACTCTGCTCAAACTTTCCGCTTAATACATCGTATCGAAAACTTCAAACACAAATACAACCTAATTGTATTAAAACACTTTTTTAAAAGGCCAGTAACACAAAAAAGAAATCACTAAAACAATGTTTTCAAACTAACTTCAAAGTTGATATGGTATTTTTTTAATATTTTACCGACACTGATTTTCATTGTACGTTATTTTTGCATCACTGTTTTTTATTATTTGTTTTATATTGAGATATTATATTCGGAGACGTATTTACGTGCTGAGAATCTCGCGACCCGGTTCACTCCTATCCGCTTTCAAGCGGGCCTCAGAACAAACTGGTCCAACTGAAGGGGTGCCAGCACCGCGCAGGCGTAAAGCGGTGACATTCATAAACACAAAAATTATAGGTACTGGACTCATGGTCCAAGTATTATTTATTTTATTTCCGAAATAAATCAGGGACGAGAATTATTGAAATCTTGTTTAGGTTAAAATACAATGTAAATATTATCTAGTAATTCAATACAACTTATTCAATCTGGTGTTAATAGTAAAATGTAAACGAAAGAGTGGGTAGTTTCGAATATTTGAGTATTTGCTGCGTGATCCATCAACGTAACTTACATTGTGTCTTTTATTGTAATGTTGCACTCTATCAAAATTAGATCTCATTAATTACTATTATTTAAATAATGTTATTTTTAATATTTTCATAACTCTTTAAAGCAAAATAAGATAATTTGAATTGGATATATGTATTATATACTTAAATAAGATTCTATATTTTTTAATTTATTCGCAGTGTTCGCCATAAACAATAATAATAAACAACTTTTGTTAGTACACACAAAAGAGTCTTTACCTGTTTTATGAATTTAGAAGATCTAATTTTGGAGTCGGTATTTCTCTTTCGGCACCAATTTTTTCAGCACCTATGGTTTGAGATTTCATAGGTGCTCAAACCATTGGTGCTGAAGAAAATGGTGCAGAAAGAGGAATACTCCATATTTTTTGACAACAAATAATTGAATTTAGATTTTTTTTAAAATATGATTGTATTAAAATGGTTTGATATATTATATAAATAAATAATAATAATAATATTTTTGGGACATTTGACACAACACCATCTAGTCCTAAACTAAGCAGAGCTTGTACTATGACAATGGATATAATACTTATATACTTTTTTTTTTGTAAATACATACTTATAATACATAAGAAACACCCAGACAAACACAAATACTCATGTTTTATCCACACAAATATTTATGTCTTGTGGGAATCGAACCCACGACCCCATGATCAGCAGTCCGATACTCGAACCGCGAGACCACAGAGGTCGTAAATACATTGTTTAATTGTATACAAAGTTCTTAACAATCGTATACACACAGTGTCATCATTGATTCTTTTCCACTTGTATATTTTATTATCTGCTGTTAGTTTAACTGCGAATATAATTGCCATAGAAAAAAAATTAAAGATTTATTTTTCTATACTTTGTAATATTGTTTTGACAATGTTCCGTACCCCGGTGATTTCTATCAATAATTAGGGTAGACAGAGTAGGACGTCAAGAATCGTTCTACGTCCTAAGATTTTAAACTAGACTTTTTAAGAGAGGTAGGGCACAATGGGAGTAATTCCACTCAAATTGGAGCGACCCGACTGGGGAAGTACCTCCGCCTTGCCGAAAATCGAAGTAAAATGACACTGCTTTGAGCTGTGTTGTGTTTCTTACGGTGAGCAAGGTTGACAGTACCCCTTGAGGAAACTTTGTGTTGGCAGTGGTGGGACTTTGACCCTTATACTGCCAACCCAACAATTCCTCTTTCATTTTACAGGGTCGGCAACGCGCAAGTGATAATCCTGGTGTTACAAGCGTCTATGGGCTACGGTAACCACTTACCATCAGGCGGGCGGTATGCTTATTTGCCACCTTAGTAGTATAAAAAAAGAATTTGTTGCTTGCTTAACTGTGCTCCACGGTACTGCCCGCATTGATCTCATACTTCCCAATCCCGTGTGAAATTTCCATATTTTCTTTGTCCTGACAATTACGAAAACAACAATAAAAAAATTGCCAAATCGGTCGACTCGATTTCAATTTTATGATCTTACATTAAAATGCGGTAGGATTTTGTTTAATAGAGGTTACATGCTCAGGGCCCTCCGCCTACCCACTATTGTTGTACGACATGGTTGTAGGTTGAATTCTCATCCAAAGCAAATATTTGTATGTTCCACGGATATTCGTTTCGAGTCTGGGTGTACTTTGTAGCCGTCAATTATATATAATTATTTTTGTAAAGTCCCCCGTGACATATTGACTATTTCGAGAGCTGTCTTTAAAAACCAAATCCTCATTCAAACTACGGGCAGCTGAAATCCAAGCCAAAAGGTCGTTTTTATTTACTTACACCTTCATACAATACTACTTATATAGAGTATTATTTACTGCACAACAATGAAAAGAACCAAATAATGTAAAGAACAATACAATTATGATCTATTTGATAGATTTTGAGGGCATATCGATCATAAATATTCGTTAAATTCAACAAGTAAATAAAAAAATACTGAAGTTGCCACTCATTATTTATTTAATTATAACATCATATTTTTTATAACTGGTTACTTTTTAATAATTGTTTTATTATTAACTGAGGCAACTATCAGTCAACAATTACGTTAGCACCCGTTAGACCATAGAAGCAGATAAGATTTAGGAAAAAAAACAACAACAACAACAACAGTGTAGGATGAAACGTCATCGGATGATTCCGGAATAACCTATTTATAAGAAATTTAATAAGAATACTGTCAAATAATTTGATGCTTCACCAGACATATAGGCATCATACCTCTAAATAAAGCCTACCTCTTTTATTTATTTTTTTCCGTGTGGTAAAAACCTCATGGATGTTCTCAGTCTCTCCTAAAAATAAAGGCTGTGGGCTACCTATGTCGGACTCTTCATCATCATCAACCCATATACTGTCCGACTGCTGGGCACGGGTCTCCTCTCATATTGAGAGGGATTAGGCTATAGTCCACCACGCTAGCCTAGTGTGGGTTGGCAGACTTCACAAACTGTCGAGAAAAATCTCTAAGGCATGCAGGTTTCCTCACGACGTTTTCCTTCACCGTTTAAGCGAGTGATAATTAATTATTAATACGCACATGAATTCGAAAATTCAGAGGTGCGTGCCTTGGGTTCGAACTCGAGACCTTCGACTTGGCAGTCCAATGGTCATACCGCTAGGCTATCACTGCTGTTACCCGTGTTATCGTGGACTCTTACCGATTATAAACACACGTATATCTCTAGTACACTGAGAAGGGGGACTCTGAGATCTCTGAGATGTAGTACCTACGAGAAAGATGAGTGGTGCACGAAGAAAAAATCCACCTTTAGGAAACACCACCAAAACAAACAAATGTAAGTAGCCCCCTTGTCGTATTCTTCGTGCACTGCTAATATTCCTTGCACTGCAACTCAGCCTGTTCTAAGATCAAATAGCTTTTACATTATGCGACGATGGTCTTAATTATTATCCTATCGAATATTGTTCATTATGCGAAAATAAAATACGACACAAATTGGTATATCAATTCCCCACTACTCAATTGCCTTACTATCCATCTATCGAAGTCGAATTATATAAGAATCTGCGCCGACTGATACGTTCTGCGCACGTCACTTACCTACTAATAACTTACTAATTATATTATTAACTCGAGTAGAATTGAAGCTATTTCGGATATGCATAAGCGAAGTAAATGTAGGTGTGTAGATAATAATTATGAAGAAATAATCTAATTAATTCAATAAGAACCGCATAGTACAAAATGTTATTATGAATTCACTGATACAGGATTTTTATTTGTATGCAACCAACAGGAATAAATGGTTATAAACGCAGTCCCCCACTCCGCGTGTCCCGACGACGCCGACGGCTGCGTGATGCGTCCAATGATTCCGTTCTAATTTCTATATAAAAAAAACTAACGACCCGTCCCCGCTTCGCACGGGTGCAATGTACTAATAACATACATGTATTATACATATAACCCTTCCTCTTGAATCACTCTATCTATTAAAAAAAACCGCATCAAAATCCGTTGCGTAGTTTTAAAGATTTAAGCATACATAGGGATATAAGGACAGAGAAAGCGACTTTGTTTTATACTATGTAGCGATGATGCATCATCGCTACATAGTATTGACGACACGTTTGGCGCAGCAGCTGAGCAATCGGCTTCTGTGCCACGGGTTGTTGATTCGATGCCCGCACGGAACAAATATTTGTAAGACCTACAAGTATTTGTTCCGAGTCTGGGTGTTTGTGCATGTGATAGTTTGCGTTTGTAAACGCACCTTCAACACAGGAGAAAATCCTAGCGTGGGATGTTTTTTTTAATATATTAAAAGATAAGTACTTATTTTAAAAAAATGTGCCAATCAACTGTGACGCCTATGTTATTAATTTTAGCAACAAGTCTTTTTTTAGTGAATTGATTGTATATTTAACTTGAAAATATGATACTAAAATATTGAAATTTGCGTTTCGTTCGTACATTAACTACGACTACTTAGCTACAATAACATTATTACTCACTGTATTTTTTTCAACCCATCTACTGTCCCACTGCTGGGCACGGGTCTCCTCTCATATTGAGAGGGATTAGGCTATAGTCCACCACGCTTGCCTAGTGCTGGTTGGCAGACTTCACACATAGTCGAGAAAAATCTCTTAAGCATGCAGGGTTCTTCACAATGTATTCCTTAATTTTTTAAGCGAGTGATAATTCAAATTCATATTATGCACATGAATTCGAAAAGAGGTGCGGGCCTAGGATTGGAACTCGAGAGCTTTGACTTGGCATTCCAATGGTCATAATTATCACTAAGGTATCATTGCTAACTGCATAGATTTATTAAAATTGGATAAAACCTTTCTCTAGCTATCTGATAGGTACTTGTCCAAATTTCTTACTCACAGTTTGCTGAGAATATCCCCGAAAGGTGAAAAACTACTTGTTATCTGCTAAATTACTTTTTTTTTAGAAATAGTTTTCCTATAAATTACCTTTTTTTATTGCCTGCAGTGGCAGACGAGCAAGCGGCCCACCTGATGGTAAGTGGTCACCGCCGCCCATATACATTAGCAACATCGGGGACAGAGCTTAATGGTAATTCTGCGTGTTATAGTATACTTTCTTCTTTATTAACATACCATCACGCCTGTATTCACAAAGGGTTAGGCAGAGGTGTGCATCCACAGTTTGCGGGTATGCTTTAGGTCCCATGTAATAGGGGGCCAGCTGTTTGCCATTAATCGGGCACAAATGCAAACTACGACCTGCTACTGTGAATTTTATAGAAAAATCCAATAACACTGCTCGACATGGGAGTCGAACCCAAAACATTCTAGCGTAGGAAGAAGTCAAGACCACTAGACTAACAAGACAATTACTTCCTCTTTAGTTAGTGAGTTAATTCTTCTTAATAATTTATATTTAACTAGCTGACCCCGCAAACGTTGTTTTGCCATAAAAAAAACATTAGGGGTATGAAAAATAGATGTTGGTCTATTCTCAGACCTCCCCGATAAGCACAAAAAATTTCATCAAAATCGGTCAAGCCGTTTCGGAGGAGTATTGGCAACGAAAACTGTGACACGAGAATTTTATATATTAGATAGGTCTTATATTTTCTTGTATCTACACTAATATGTATTATACATATAAAATAACAGATCACTTCACAATATGTAAATCGAAATCACAAGGTGATAAACCTTGTGTTGTAAAATAGTTTTCCGGTAGTGTTGGTTTCAATCTAATCAAATAAAAAATCAATAAAGTGGTCACATATAAATTATATTTAGATACGTGAATAAAATTGATGTTAAATAAGTTATTATATAATTATTAGATTAACTGTGAATTTAAGAAAAGGTTACTAACATAAACGTTGGTATTGTCTTGAACGTTTTTATTAGAAATCCTTTCTAAAATCTTGTCTAAAATCTTGTTCGAAATCCTGCTTGAAGTCATGTTTGAAATCTTGCTTAAAGTCTTGTTTGAAATCTTGCTCAAAGTCTTCCTTAAAATGTTGTTTGAAATCCTGTTTGAAGCTTCGTTGGAAATCTGGATTAAAATTCTGTTTCATTTGTTGTTTTTTTATTAGACTATTCATAGTCCTTTTACTATTTTGCAATAATTTACGAACCGAATGCTCGCTAAATACTCCTCTTACTAGATAATTATCACGAAATGTTTTAAGCAAAGAATACTTTCTAATAACGACACATAGAAAATTCAACAAAATCGAAAACCATTATAAAATGACGTCTAGGTATCAACAATCAAAGAATTTTGAATAAAAAGAAGGCATAGATAAGTAAATTATTTTATTTATGGAAAAGAGTAAAGAGTTTTCAATGAAGTAAGTAGGTATATGGTCTTTTCGTAAAAAGTTCTTTACTGAGGGTAGTTATTTTTAAGGGTTTAGTTTTTATAGTACCCACTTTAATAAGAAGATACCGTATGATGATATCAGCATTTATTTTCTCATAGGTGAGGTAAAGTCAGTTAAGGGTTAGCCAGTATTTATGAATATTTTAGCGTTTAAATTTAAATATCCGCGGGGCAACCCACACTATGATTGTTATTATTATATAATTGATTTTATTACTATTATTTTTACTTAGGCTTAAGCAATTTTTTTCCAGGACACGTAATTATGATTCAAGTAACGTTCTAAAAAGTGACACAGGGTGGCGCTGATATCATTGATGCTGCTATTATTTAATGTATACCACAGAATATGTACCTAATACCTAGTAATGCGTATTTGATCTATACATCAATCAACAAGCAAAGGTTTAACTAAATGTCTATGAAGACCTTTATAGTACCACCACCTTTAAAACCACCACCACCACCTTTAAATGACCGTCTCAATGATGTACATACAATGTGTTTCCACTGACAATTACAAAGACGCCAATTACATTCTACAATAACCACTATTAGAAGACGGATTGGAACTCCTTTTGTCATAGTCTGCAGGAAACAAATACACTGATGCTTCCAATATAAATGCAAATGATTGAATCTTGCAGCATCAAAATAATTACAAAAAGAAAGCCAATGAATTCGAATTTTGAAACTTGAAATTAAACTGTAATTGTTGTCGAATGGTTTCCGAATTTTTTTTCTGCATTAACAATGCAAATTTCTGTTTTATCCAAACTCGTCGAAATACTAATTATTCTTATGAATAATATCTGAGATTCATACTTTAATTTCCGTTGCCCACCGATTGTTGAAGGACGTTTTGTTGAAATGAGAATTAAATTGCCTTTTGTCGTGCCTTCGCATGATTGGGCTTATCGAGATTTGTGGCAAACGTGGGCAATATTGAATTAGGTAGTTATTAGGATTTATTGCGGCTATAAATTCAACGTAGCTGGCTTTTCTAATTGGTTTGAACAAATAGTATTAATATAAATAACACAGTTGTTAGCTCATAGTTGTGTTTTGGATTATGCGTTTGTACTCGTATATTGATGCCCATCATTCTCTTAGTCTTTTCCCAACTGTTGGGGTCAGGTTCCAGTCTAACTAGATAGGCTGAATCAGTAGACACGAAGCGACTGCCATCAGAACCCCGCAACCCAATAATTCTGGGCAATACCGCTAATCTGAAGATAGACTGATATTTTGGTTGGGCTTCTGAAGTTCTGACTAAACTAACGATTATCATAGGTGTTCGTATGATAACCGGGATCGACATCTTTATGTGCTCTTCGAGGTATGGAGGGGTCTCGATGTGTTAAGACTGGTCACATATCCACTGGACTGTGGCTATCGCAGATTAACCATGCAGATCGGTTGATCGGAGTAGTTATTACTTACCCTTCATCATCAACATCAACCCATATACTGTCCTAATGCTGGGACCGTCCTCTCACAGACTGCGTGGGATTAGCCTGTAGTCCACCACGCTGGCCTTGTGCAGGTTGGCAGACTTCACACGCCGTCGAGAAAATCTCTAAGGCGTGCAGGTTTCCTCGTGATGTTTTCCTTCGGTTATAATTAATACACATGATTTATTCGAATTTGAGATCTTCGGCAAGCAGCCAATGGAGCTTAAGCAGTCCATATCTATCTATATACCTTTACTTACTCTTATTGAAAAAAATATATATAATAAATATTAATTTAATGAGATTTCAATGCTGAGTATTTACTAAGGAGCTATTTTTTTCTATCATCTAGGTAGTGCCTACTAGCAATTGCTGGCGACTTGTCCATGTTGATATCTACATTAGGTAAGACATCCGTCTCGAAAAATATCAATGCAAATAAACTGCATGTACCTCTCTTTGAGAATATTAAATCTGTGAATAGTTTAGGTACACATTGCAATGCAGAAGTACTAGAAGTAGTCAGCTTCTTACTTGCCAAAGAGATTTAAAAGTACCTAATAGAGCGGACATTGTAAACATTGACATACAAAAATTGAGATTCCGATTTGATTTGTATTCTGTCTTTGTCAGGCTAATATATGACAGAGACAAAGCGACGTAGACAGAGCATTTCGAATTGGTTATAAATAATAGGTAGATGTGATGTCCAATCTATCGCTAGTAGGTAATACTCAAATAACTTTGAAACCAAATAAACTTCATATTATGTCAGCATCTCTTTGAGAAGAATTGAAATTTTAAAGAAAGAAAAATTCGATCTCAGGCAGGATTTGAACCTGCGTTTTTCCAGTTAAGTATAACGGCTGCTTTAGCTAACTAAGCTATCGAGACTGCCTATGATATCGAATTTCCCTTCCTCAATCTTACGTCTTAAAGGGATGTCAGCGACATATATCGAAGATATTATTATGTTCGATTACTATGTTCGAATTTTAAATTTAGGTAGGTATAATTGCACTGCCAAATTAAAGTAGTTATATTCTTAGTAGAGTAGAAGATTTTGAGAGCTATAAAAAACATTCCCCTTAAGATACGTACAGACTAGATTATTTTCGGTTGTGTGAGCAAGTACCCATGCAGATTAGGTGTGATTGTATTCAGTGAATGGAATCGGAGCGGAGTGCTGATTCGTATTTGGGGAAAGTAGGTACTTACCACGACGCTAAGAAGTGTCTCCTCTATTCTGAGTAACTGAATAAGTCTTCGATTGTATTCTTTGTGAAAATTGAAGATAAAATGTTTTTGTTATTGAAGGTTATTTTCACGTTTTCTTGAATCCAAAGCTCTTGAAAAAAAATTACGAATACTTATTGCACCTTTGACGATATGAAAGTATTTAATTGAATACAATTGTAATAAACACAATAACATAACCACGTCTGCTACACTGGAGGTTCAAAATTCAATTTCCAGGTCGAGCAGTGCTACTAGGTTTTTCTATGAAATTCTCAGTAGCAGCTTAGAGTTTGGATTTGTGTCAAGTTCATGGCAATAAGCTCACAACAATAACATACCGGGGAAGAGTGGGTGTATATTATATAGATAATATATACATGATATCACGCTATATACACCTAAGAGATAAGCCACCTAAGATGTGTAGTTATATTAATAAACCTCTACCTAACTCTTTGGGATTCTCCAAATAGGCGTGATGGTACGATTATATATTGATATTGATAATTTTCCTTTAAAAGAAAAATAATAATTAATTTAATATGTAGCTCACAATTCGAGAACCGAGTACTTACTAAGAATTGTGATAAAATTTTATGATGAAGAGTTAAATATCGTGATGGCGTGTAATCCTTTTTTTCACCATTTTAATAAAGGTAAACAAAAGCGGCAAGATTAATGCCGTGACTTAGCCATTGGCTTCGATAATTAAAATAAGGAAATAAATAAATTAAAATTACATTTTATTTTAGTCAAAAACTTCCTCGTTCTATTCCTTTTCCTCCAACATTTAAAATAGTCCCCGTCACAAAGAGTATTTAATTCGATTTTCTTTTATTTAAAAAAAAAGGCACTAAATAAAATTGTGTATAAACAGCCGCTGTTCAATTACCGTTTTTAAGACTGGCTTCCGCCCACAACTCCGTTTGGGTTTATCGAATCACAATAATAACTAGCCTACGTACGAATAAAGGCTATATGTACGAACATAGGCTAGATGAACCGATGACTATCATCGCAAGGTACTCAGCCATAGTGTAGCTTTTTATCAATCAGTGCAAGAACCGTCAGAATAGGATCATTAGTTCCAAAGATTTCCCATAACATCATCATCAACCCATATACTGTCCCACTGCTGGGCACGGGTCTCCTCTCAGAATGAGAGAGATTAAGCTACAGTCCACGCTGGCCTAACGGGTTGGCAGACTTCACACACCCATCGAGAAAAATCTCTAAGGCAGGTTTCCCCACGATTTTTTCCTTCACCGTTGAAGAGCGTGATAATTAATTTATTAATACCTCCGCACATAAATTCAATAAGTCAGAGGTACGTCCCTTGGATTCGAACTCGAGACTGACTTGTAATTACATAAATTGAAAGACACTTTTGCAAGTCAAAATTTAATTGTTAATACTATATTGATGGCGCCAGCATTTCCTTGCTGCCGACCTCTGAGAAGAAACGCCGAAACAAACTCAGTCATCATGGTCTCTTTTAAAGTCCAGACAGTAACAATATTCAGTGCTTATCATAATAATTACTTGTATTTTGCAATGTAGGCAAATCTGAACTAGTCTTATAAAGAAACAGCCATAGCAGCTTTGAGTTGACCAGTCCTTACTGATGGGGTGCATACTTCAGTCATAGTAGGTATATCTCAACCATTGTTTAGGGAGCTAAAAAACTCGGCAGTCTAATGCTATTATCACTAAGCTGTCACTGCTTACAACCTTACAACATAGAAACTCAAAAATCTAACAAAGTATACATTACTATCCACTCGATGGATGTATTTAATAGTGGTGAAGTGGGAAAGAGATTCTCCCATGTCGTAGGTACTAATCAGCCGTTATTGTTGTATGTGTTCTATCTTTTTTCTTATCTGCTGTGACCCAGATAATTTATCGCTGTTCCCGAGTAAGGCGGAAAAAACCCCGTCTGGGAAAGGCTGTCGGGTCAACCGCAACAAAGGTATCGGATGAGTGATTGCTATGTTATCGTAGGTACTTGGTATGTGATCAAAGATAGTGTATAAATGTAGTTACCACACCTTTTTAACAAGTGGACTTTGATTTTCATGTTTTCAGGAATACATTATATCTTTTTCTTCTCGCTTTTAAGCTCGTTGATAGAAAAAAAAACACTCATAAAATATTTACTATTTATCTGAAGCATATAGCAGCATGAGTGGATTATGATTGAACATTATTCTTAATTTTTTTTTTTACATTAAGCTCATTAATGACTAAGTACTGCCAAGTCCTTCTCTAATTCAAATTAAATAGATTTTAGGTCAAACTGTCTCAAAATGAGCGTAGTCGAGGTAACGTTAAACGTTATTACCAATGTACAGAGGCGAACACATCAACCTACCCTAATCTGTCAAATTTCTTTGATAGATTTTCGACTTTAATACAAAATAATAATAAGGTTCATGTTCAATTGAAAAAAATATTACAGTTTTGGATAGCTTACCTCCTGGTGTCTGTACCTGCTCTTAATTTGTAAAACTAACCTCAGATTTTGCAGCAGATTCTACAATCTACGCTCATAATAAATACTTCTAGAATAAGAATCCACAAATATAGTCATATCGGTAAGACAACATTTTTATTTTATTTATTCAAGCAGTAAATTACGTTAAACGACTTTCTTCTGGGGATAATTGAGCTTAATATCAAAATGCAGCCTCATAAAACGCTGCACAGGGTTATTACAGTACTTAACAAACAAAAGAATTTAATGAAAATACAAGTATTTCTTCATTAAACTACTGGCAAGCAATAGCACCGAGCTAGACTAACCAAGAAAGGTTAATTTGTCATAGTCCGCAGCGAATTAAAAAAAAACTTAGCACAGACAACTTCCAACATCTTGTTTAAATGAGACGAAATTACAAAATGGTGTTATTAAAAAAAGGTTTTCTATTAAAAATAGGGATTGGATGATTTCCATAAACCACAGATATAAAGTACTACTTAAAATCTATGATAATATAAATAACCAACCCGCAGTAGGACAGCGTGGTGGACTATAGCCTAATCCCTCTCAATCTGAGAGGAGACCCAGCAGTGGGACTATATTATATTGGTTGATGATGATATAAGTAAGTACCTAACATCTCTGATATAAAGATATACGAATAACATTACGATAAGCGTCCTGAATATTGGTAACAGAGGCGGCGAGCCTATTGCCATTACATTTAATTCTAAACCCCAAGCTGTCACGGAGAATTTCATAGAAATTTAAAAATTCTCTGCCTGGCTTGGGTATCAAGTCTAGTGCTTAACGGTTTAAGATTAATCGAATGAGGCAGTTAGGTATTAAGCGTATCTGACCTTTTATAAATACTGAATAAATATGTGTGTATTCAGTATATGTTACGCTCAAAAATCTAAAACATTCATTGAGCGAAATAACAGCTCACAACATGTTGTGGTCAATTATATTACAATGTAGAAGTATCAGTTCTTAGCTTTGTTTAAATTTAAACTGGCAACTAGTTTTTGTATTTATTTTTAAAAAACCTAACAAACTAACCTAAGTAGATTTTTTAAAATATTTAGTTTTTATAATTCCTTGCATTTTTATAAAGGGGGCTCCTGGATAAGTACATCTATTAAACTATTCTCATCAACCAATTTTCAAGATTAAACTGTGGTTGACACGGTCTGTCAGAGGGTGTGTCACTATTCGTAATACATCGAGATCCCTCCATGCCATGGAGAGCAGGTAAATCCGTCGGCCCCGGTTGTCATAAGAACACCTATATACACCTATACCTATCGACAATCTTTAGTAGTAGTTAGAAGCCAAAAAGCTTACTAACCAATCAATCACAAATTGGGTTAAGGAGGTCTGATGGCAGTCGCTTCGTATAAAATATTGATATTCAACCGAATCAGTGCTGTAAGCCGACCCCAGTATAGTTGGGAAAAAGCTAGAAGGCTAATAGTTAATGTTGTATGCTAATCGTTTATCCACTTTGTTTAGATTCCGCAATCTATTGTTTCGATAAAATTTAATTGTTTTGAGCAAACAGTTGCGACACTGCAAATGTTTGTTACTCACAATTATTACTAAAATTATGTTCCCATTTAAAACGAGGTAGGCATATTTTAACTACCATTTTACATAACACATCAGTACTAAGAATTTCTGTATTGCCCTTAGCTTGGAATTTTCTGAGCCAAGAGAAATATAAAAAGTTATTTTAAGCAACGCTATGTTTATAGCTCTATCAATAGAAACTGGATAGATAAGTCGAAGTTTACTACTAACAGAAAGAGACATCAACAAGAAAAAAAAATTAAATACCGCTCTACACGTTCAATAGTGTTGTTCCTCTCTGATGAAATAAAAATGATAGGGTTACTGCGTTATTTAAATATGTGTAGTACGAGGCCAGACGTCAGTTACCAAAAAAAACTTACACTATTTACTTTACTTAATATCTAGGCGTTACCTGACATCCCTGGAAAATACTGTCGGACTCCTACTCAAATACCGGAAGGCATCAACACCGACGTGACGTACCGGTGATATTTGCTGTCGTACTTTTGCGGCTTCCAGATTACCAACATCCTAATCAAAATTAAACCATATTTCTTCTCAATTTAAAGTTCATTCTTCTACAAAGTTAGTGTCGGTCTTCTTAGTTTAGGTGTACCTACCCTACCTACGTAATCTACAATCGGGCATGCTTTCCGGGCCCCCAGGATAAAAAGTTGTGTTCGGACTTTTAATGAGCTTTCGACATACCTCGGCAAACTCATTTTAAGTGAACTCAATTTAAAAATATAATATGGGTTCAAGTATATTACATACCACTTAAGTAGTTAGGACACGCTTAGGGATAAGTTATGAAGGAAAATATTTTTTTCTGTATCAATACTTTGAGTGGAGACGGTTTTGTTAATTTATATCATACCGACCGGCGATTTCACTCGCATCCCAAAAGAATTTATGATTTTCTCTGTACCAAATGTCATTTAAATCGGTTCACTGGTTTAGGTGTGAAAGCGTAACATACAAAGTTACTTTCCCATTTATAAAATCAAGTAGAGATTGAGAGAGTTATTGGCAACACTGCTAGCGTTAACATTACTATGGGAAAATTTTGATTGATTTTAAAATAGTTTTATACAGCTACGTTTTAACAGTATTAAATGCGCTCACTTTACGTTACTAAACCAGCGACTGTTATCCGAGTGAAATAATAATTATGTGCTTTGGTGATAAAATAACAACAATTCCATTGTGTAAATAACAGTAAATAGTGCAGATCTAAACAACACAAACATCATTGACATATTCTTTACAAGTAGAAATAAACAATTATTAAGGTAACATGGTAATGTATTAGAATAAAAGAAAAGGACATAATTACAAAAACATTTTTTTTTAAGAACAGTTAAATAAGCATCATGCAGTGATCATGATTGACCAATCAGAACACAGCATTATTATTTTTCTGACAGAGGTTTATTTCTTCGAGACGCATATAATTATTACTTCTTCTTTTGATAAATTGTCTCATTACACGCAAGCAATTAAGTACATAGGTAAGTACATAGGTAAGTACATAGGTAAGTACATAGGTAAGTACATAGGTAAGTACATAGGTAAGTACATTGTAGAAATGCTACCGTGATTTGGAATGAAAGTGCTTGAGGACTGTATATCAGACGTATATTAAAAGAAATCAAGTGACGTGTAGTCGGCGCCCGATCGCGTAGGTGTCGTCGCCGCTGGTCGATGTGAAGTGTCCTCCGTTGTGTGCGCTGGCGCGACCGCCGGCTCCCCCTCTCCGCACGCCGCCTCAGCTGCCCCGCGCCGCTCGTCAGCAGTGCGTAGACATGCTCCCCGGGTTGAAGTGGAAGCTTCAATGAAGTGGCAGCGGACAAATGTTGTTGAAGGCGCGTCGCATGGTCCCTCTCTTCGTTTTCAACTCCGCCACCCTCGTGATGCCGTCGTTGCCTGGGAACACCTGCACAACTCGCCCCAGCAACCAGTAGAGAGGTGGAAGCCCCTTGTCCTTTATAAGAACAAGGGAACCCAAAGCGATGTCACCATCTGAAGAAGACGACCATTTAGTTTTCTGCTGAAGAATAGAAATGTACTCCAGATTAAATCTCTTCCAAAAGTGTTGTTTAATGTGCTCTACTCTTTGGTATCGCTCCAAGGTATTGATGTTGTCATCTGTAATCTGTGAAGTTGGAACAGACATTAGTGAGCGTCCAATTAGGAAGTGAGAGGGAGTGAGGGCAGAATAGTCGAGGGGGTTAGTAGAAAGTGGAGTTAAGGGTCTAGAATTCAAAATTGCTTCTATTTGCGTTAGACACGTAGCCATTTCCTCATATGTAAAATTAGTGAGCTGTAGCAACCTTTTTAAATGATATTTTGTAGATCGAACGGCAGCCTCAGCTAGACCGTTGAAATGTGGAGAATAGGCCGGTGCGAACGAGAACTCAATACCTTCCTGAGCTATTTCAGATGCAACATTTTCATCCTGTAAGAATTTGTTTAATTCATTGCACGTACCAACGAAATTAGTTCCGTTATCGGACAGTATGGTACGTGGCTTGCCACGACGAGCAATAAAACGATTTAAAGCAGCCTTGTATGCCTCTTTAGTGAGGTCTGTAACAAGCTCCAGATGTACGGCTTTGGTAGCCATACAAACAAAAATGCACAGGTAGGATTTAATAAGCCTACAACCACGACCTTTCCGGTCAGATATCAATACAGGTCCAGCATAGTCGACACTACTATTCAAAAAGGGAAACTCTAGACTACTTCTAGAAGTAGGCAACTGCCCCATAACTGGCTGCACATTTTGGGCTTTAAATCTGAAACATTTTAGACATTTGTTTACAGTTATTTTAGCAAGATTTCTGCCTCCTAATGGCCAGTACGACTGACGAATATTTGCTAACAATGATTGCGGACCTGCATGTAGTAGCTTTCTATGTTGCATATGAAATATAATTTTTGTTAAATGATGCTTACTACATAACAATACCGGATGTTTAACATCATATTCGTAGGGAGAGTTATCAAGCCTGCCACCTACGCGTATAATATCGTCACAATCTAAAAAAGGAGTTAATGAAATTAACCTGTTTTTGCGTGACAGTGACTTGCCTGACTTAAGCACAGCATATTCATCTGGGAACATTTGACATTGAGCACCACGTAATATACACATTAGTGCATCTCGCAGTTCCTGACTAGAAAGCGCGTCTGGTAATTTTGAATTCTTATTTTTTAACATGAAAATAAATCTAAACACATAGGCGACGGTTCGCTGTAAACGGTAAAAATTGGAATACTTATGAATTAATTGTTGAATAATTGTATTATTAATAAGGGATTTGGAAGAATTGTTATTTTGGGAATTAACTACACTACATACTACTTCTGGTAGATCCTGTTTCATCGATTTATTGGGCTGTTTTGGCCAATCACTTTCGTTTTTAGTTAAAAAGGAAGGGCCTGTCCACCAAAGTTCATGTTTACTGATGACGTCAGCCTTCAGCCCGCGAGAAACAAGATCCGCCGGATTGTCCCTAGACGGCACGTAGCTCCACGTCGAACTTGAGGTATTTTCTTGAATCTCGTTCACGCGATTACGTACGAAAGGATTAAGATGCTGTGCAGGCGTTGCTAACCATCCTAGTACTATAGTTGAATCGCACCAAAATTGGTAGCGATGAATTGGCAAGGTTAGCGAATCTTTAACCTTTGTGCACAGCCTTGAACCTAACAGCGCCCCACAGAGCTCCAGCCGGGGAGTAGTGGTAGGCTTGATGGGCGCCACGCGACTTTTGGAAGTTAACAGGCGAATAGTGACTGTCCCTGAAGTAACAATTGAGCGAATATACACACATGACCCATAAGCCTTTTCAGAAGCATCGGTAAATATATGTATCTCATGCTTGACCGAATTATCACTTAACACCCATCGTGGTATTTTCACATTATTTAAGCATGATAATGTGCTTGCAAATGAAACCCACATGTTTGAAATTTCCTGCGACACTTCATCATCCCATTCACATTTGTCTATCCACAGTTTCTGCATTATTAGTTTTGCCTCTACAATACATGGGCTTACTAAACCTAGCGGGTCAAAAATCTGACTTATTGTTGACAGAATGTGTCGCTTTGTAATTTTAGTATTAGACTCGATATTGATGGAAAATGATAAAGTGTCTGAATCACATAACCAGTGTAAACCTAGCGTTTTAGATGAAGTACTACAATTGGTATTTGAAAGATCTAAAAAATTATTATTGATGTTTGAAGAACCTAATTCTTTTAAAATTTCAGAGCTATTTGACTGCCATTTCCTTAAGTTAAACTTAGCTGTTGATAAAATGAAATGTACTTCCCTACAGAGATCTAGCGCGCCTGTTATTGTATTTGAGCCGCTAAGATAATCGTCAACGTAAAAGTCACGCTGTATCGACGTCTTAACATGATCGTGGCGTGCTTTGTCGGCTAAACTAACAAGGCATTTGGTTGCTAAATACGGAGCGGATGCGGTACCGTATGTAACCGTATTTAGTGTATAAGTTTTTAGTGGCTCCGTAGTATCTGTACGAAAAATAATTTTTTGCAACGAACGCTGAGAAGGATTTATTTCTACAGCCCGGTACATTTTTTCAACGTCAGCTGAAACGACGAATTTGTGCTGTCTGAAACGTAAAAGAATTGATATTAAATCATCTTGGACAGTAGGCCCTACCATTTGGATGTCATTGAGCGATACACCTGTGGTAGTTTTTGCTGATGCATCAAAAACCACACGTAGCTTCGTGGTAGTACTCGACTCACGAATGACACCATGGTGTGGTAAATAATAGCTAACATTATCTAAGTCGGAACAGCTGTTTTTGTCTATAGTCATGTGACCTAAGTTTTCGTACTCGGACATAAATTCGAGGTACATTCTTTTATAATTTGAGTCCCGTTGAAAACGTTTTTCTAGGGAAAAAAAACGACGTTTTGCTACCTCGAAAGAATCACCTAAAGTATTAATATCTGACTTTAAAGGTATAGTGACCATAAAACGACCATCATGTTTACGTTTGGTATTAGCGTAGAAACTATCCTCGCAAGCCCGTTCTTCTGCAGACAAAGAATTTCTCTCAGAAATAGAATCTAACTCCCAAAATCTTGATAAATCATCATGTACGTCAGCTTTAGAAAAATTGCAGAAATGTGAATGGGAGATGCGTGTATGATGCGCCACGGACCCTGACACTATCCACCCTAGCCTACTTTCACAAAGCTTAGGTTGATTTTTGCCTAAGCTTATGTGATTCGCCTGTATAATATTCCAGAAGACATCTGCACCCACAAGTATGTCTACAGTTGACGGAATATTAAATGCAGGATCAGCTAGCTGCAAGCCCGTTGGAATCGGGATGTCATTTATGTCTATTCGAGATGATGGTAATAGCCGCATAATTTCAGGAATTACAAGACAATCAATGTTGATCGAATAGTTATTGTAACATGACTCAATCGTGAAATTACAAGACTGTGCACTAGTACTAGTTTGATTATTAATACCTGTTATCGTGGAGCTAATGCCGCGTCGGGGCAAACGCAGCTTATCACTTAGGTTCTCGGTAATAAAATTGGCTGTACTACCGCAATCCAGCAGGACTCGGGCATCGCACCTGCGGCCTTTGCTGTTGACCGCTTTCACCCGTGCTGTGGAAAGCAATACATAGGGACGAGTAATAGGCCGTAATGTAAGGGTGTTATCTGAAAACGCGACGATTTCAGATGTACTAGGCATGGGATCTTGAACAGTAGGGGTCTCAGTTGGTTCAATGTGCAGTAGTGTATTGTGCTTTCCTGAACAATATTTGCAGTGTGACAACTTGCAACGTTTTTCAACATGACCCACACGTAAACAGTTCATACAAACTTTGAGGTCTTTGGCTTTATCAATACGTGATTCGACGGATAGATTTCTAAAAGATTCGCATGTATAAAGATAATGGTTGCTACCACACATGGGACATTTAATGTTTGATTTGAATGAATTGTTATAATTACCCTTATTTGTAGACGTAACAACGAAACTTTTAGATTTAGTAAAATATTCAGATTTGTTTGTGTTACTTATTTTGTTGTGTTTTTTGTTGTCTTCCAATGTCTCAAGTAAATCAGCCGTGTTGTTAATAAATGTGCAGAATTGAGATAGGGTAGGTGCATTAGACAAAGTATTGCGATACTCTTCCCATTTTCTACTGGTCTGTGTGTCTAGTTTTATTGACATCATGTATATAATAAGAGTATCCCAATGCTCTGTGGGCTCATTCAATGTCTTAAGTGCGCGTATGTTTTTATTAGTCACGTCCATAAGACGACGTAAAGAAACACTACATTCTTTTAAAACCGGTTCGACATTGAGTAGCGCTTGCACATGGTTATTAATAAGAAGGCGACTGTTATTGTATCGTTCACACAACAAGTCCCACGCTGTATTATAGTGGTCACTTTTAAAATCGATGTTCTTAATTATTTCTGCAGCAGCACCTCTCAGAGAAGCACGTAAATAATGAAACTTGCTTATGTCATCGATACAATTATTGTCATGAATTAAAGATGTATATGTGTCTCTATACTCTAACCAAAACTGATAACTGCCATCAAAGTGAGGTAAACTTATTTTTGGTAAACGAATAAAATTGTTCTTATTCCCACCTGACATTGATGCTTCGGAGCCTGTTACAAACCCTGCAGAGTCACGCCGCTTGCCATCTTTGCTGGACAGCAAACTTCGCGCGACCGCAACCAGGGAGAAGTACTGCTCCTCGAACTGAGCCCTCACTGCGAACGCCTCCGCTGGCTTGTCTGCTAACGCCTCGAGCTCGGTCTGTAAATCATCGAATTCTGTATACAAAGCATTAAACTTATCAAAGCGGCTATCTAACTCAATGCTTTGCAAATCAGAAAGGCTAGCGCAGCTTTTTATAATATCTAAATAATTGCTGAAATTCGTAAGCTTGGCCTTCATTGAACTACGTTTTTTGATTAATTTATCAGCCATTTTGCAGTAGAAAGAAATAAAGATATGCAAAATTCCAAAATATAAATGATTTAGATCAGCAATTTAATGAAACAAATGAAATAGACTCGGGATGACTCACAACTATAATATTGAATGCAATGAATGAAGATGCACAGCTGTTTTAATGTTGCAGGTGTTTTAATGTAACACGGAACTAGGTCAAGGCCGTTTTTTATGATTGCACTAATGAGCTACGTTTAAAAAAAAACGTTGAAGCAAAGCGAATGACTCATAAGAAGAAATAGATTTAGATTAACTACGTAGCTAACTCAAAACGCAATTGAGAATAAGTTTAAATAATAGGCAGTTAATTTTAAGAAAGACAAACTAAAAATATGGGGATAAATAGTTTAGAGGTAAGGAATAATTGGAACGACTCACAGATATCCTTATCCTTATCCACAAAATCAGTTCTGACTTCAAACGTTCAACTGTCGACGGCGATGATTTGCACTTTTGAACGATGCGGGTTCAATGTCCGATAACGTCTTGGCCTCGATATTCTTCAATACTTTTCGTCTTCGCTGCAACAATATTCTTGACCGTCGAAGGACCATATGTAGAAATGCTACCGTGATTTGGAATGAAAGTGCTTGAGGACTGTATATCAGACGTATATTAAAAGAAATCAAGTGACGTGTAGTCGGCGCCCGATCGCGTAGGTGTCGTCGCCGCTGGTCGATGTGAAGTGTCCTCCGTTGTGTGCGCTGGCGCGACCGCCGGCTCCCCCTCTCCGCACGCCGCCTCAGCTGCCCCGCGCCGCTCGTCAGCAGTGCGTAGACAACATAGGTAAGTACATAGGTAAGTACATAGGTAAGTACATAGGTAAGTACATAGGTAAGTACATAGGTAAGTACATAGGTAAGTACATAGGTAAGTACATAGGTAAGTACATAGGTAAGTACATAGGTAAGTACATAGGTAAGTACATAGGTAAGTACATAGGTAAGTACATAGGTAAGTACATAGGTAAGTACATAGGTAAGTACATAGGTAAGTACATAGGTAAGTACATAGGTAAGTACATAGGTAAGTACATAGGTAAGTACATAGGTAAGTACATAGGTAAGTACATAGGTAAGTACATAGGTAAGTACATAGGTAAGTACATAGGTAAGTACATAGGTAAGTACATAGGTAAGTACATAGGTAAGTACATAGGTAAGTACATAGGGCAGTACATGATTGTATTAGTTTGATATTGGCTTTTTCTATGAAATTCTGGAGATATACTCGCCCCCTACTGGCGAACTGTGGCGGATGTATGAAGTACATCTACCCCTTCGGGGCATACACGCGTGGTGGTATGTTATGAATTAATTTGATAAATTAGTTTAATTTGAAATATTAGATTAACATTAGTGAGCATATGGGATTAAGGATGTAACGTGACGTAATTATTTTAACGTGGAGAGCCGAAGATCGGGCTCTGTGGTGTTCACTAGGAGAGGCCTACATCCAGTAGTGAAAGGATATAGGCTGATGATGATGATGATGGACCATTGATTATCCTAATTTATTGTATCGTAATAAAATTGCAACTTTTATCAAAATATGTTGAGGTAATATCTAGTCCAATCAGATTGGGCTGAATTTAGTTTAATTTCATCATCAACCCATATATTGTCCCACTGCTGGGCACGGGTCTCCTCTCATATTGAGAGGGACTAGGCTATAGTCCACCACGCTAGCCTACTGCGGGTTGGTAGATTTCACAAACCGTCGAGAAAAATCTCTAAGGTATGCAGGTTTCCTCACGATGTTTTCCTTCACCGTTTAAGCGAGTGATAAATAATTAATTATTAATACGCACATGAATTCGAAAAGTCAGAGGTGTGTGCCTTGGATACGAACTCGAGACCTTCGACTTTTGAATTTAGTCCTATTGTCATACCAATAGGCTATCACTGCACTAGTTTAATTTAATTTAGGTAAAAATAAATAATTTAGGTACCTACTAGGGGGAAAAATTTATGAGGAGCCATAATAAATGTTGCCCCCTAGCAGGTACCCTCTGGGGTTTAATTAAGAAAAACGTAACTATGCTGTAAATTAACAACCGTTTAAAAGCGCAAAGAAGTCTTAAAACTCAACACTTTACTGTATCCCAGGTTGAAGAGAGTGTCGTCATTGTAGGCACTGTTTAAGTATTCAGTTCAACATAATATAAAGCCAGGACTTTTCATAAGACACTACATTCTAGATATTATTACGATCAGGGAACTTTTTCTTAGAGAGTCTCGTGCCTACTTATAGACTAGGCGTAACCTAGACAATCTTTTGAGTAATGATCGTTTGCTTCATCCTTGAATCATGGTAACAAACATATTTTATGCAAATCCCTTTGAAACATTAGCTATTCTATCTAGCATATCTAGTTATAGTGCACGTACCTACATTGTGCTGCAAGTATGGTGTGGTGGGAGACCAGTCAGAAAGTATTTCAAGAATTTCATCTAAAACAAAAATAAGGGACAGAAAATGCAAGACTAATACTTATATAGAAAAGTATTAAGATTTTAAAAACTACAGAAAGTAAGAAAAAGAAAGCAAGAAACATTTATTCAGTTACACTGAAAACACGAGCTTAGTACTACACAATGATTACTAGTAAACAATAAATACAAAAGGAAAGAATAGAAAAAGATAAAAACAAAAATAAGTACAGAACTTTACTATGCCTCACGGTAGCCCTGAAACGTAAAAAAAAAAAACATAATTAGGCATAGATATGTAATAATATAGACTAAACAAAAAAGTAAACATTCATTTAAAGGCCTCTGAATTGGATGGATTTTCATTAAACGAATGCCCCATAATTCCGTTTGACAGGTACGTACTAATAAAATAAATTATTTTTTATTAATTGAAGTGATAAATACAAATAAATATCAGCCCAAACAAATTATGCCTATGTGACCGTGAAAATTAAAAGCCAAAGAAAAAGTACCACAGGGTACACTTAAATTTTGAAAATTGAGATGTTCAATTTGTTAATATTCAAATATTTGATCAGTTCTTTAATTATACTGACTATAGAAAATTAATTATAATGACATAAAGTTCTTATTAAATAGAGAAGTAGATCAAACAGTAAATAGACTAATAGGTATTGACATTTAAAAAGTACTTAACCTAATTTAATGGTCTAATTAAAATAAAACATTTGACTATGACATCAATAATAGGTAAGTAAAGGCTTCTCCATATTATACAAATATACTAACAGCCCGCCCCAGCAATTAAATTTCCAAATATCCTCCTTAGTGGATGTTTACAACATAAAAGGTATCAACAGCTAAAATTTCAAGTTTGTGCCCGTTTAGACCGTGCGCTGATGAATCAATCAGACCAGTAGAGCTTTCTGCTAAACGTACAACTACTAAAGGCGTACGAAGAAGTTAGGAAAATCGAAACAAAGAAGAATTTATACACCCTAAAAAACAAGAAAGTCTACACTAACTTATTGTATCAGTAACTGTAATCAGTCAAAGAAATTCTTTTATTCAGTTCATCTCAGTAAATAGGCGACACAGCAAATTATGTCCTTCATGAAGAATTTTATTTATTCTATGGAAAAACAGGATACCGTTGTTTATGTTTTATTTGGACGTTTGCCAGATCTTTGTTCCTATTTCTACACTTCAATTGTTTGGTAACATGTGAGATTGTTCACATTGTAAGATAGGAACTGCCAAGTAACATATTGGATAAAGTTAGAAGAATGATAATGTTAGGAGATAAAGAAGTCGGAATTGTCTAAGTTTGGTAATGAGGTTTAGGACAACAGTAAAAACGTGAATCTAATACATTTGATTTCGTTTAAATAGATCCTATTGAGATTTTTTCAACATTAGTGCGTGGATTGTTTTTGAAAAAATAAATGTTACACTCAAAACCAATATCGAGAAAAAATTGGCGGAATCTCTATTACGATCTATAATAATGATTATATTATTAAAATTATATTTCTGACTTACTCGTCATCATTGTCATATCGTATAAGCCAATGGACATCCAGTAATGAACAAAGACCCTAAGATTTCCACAAGGATCGTTTATATACCACCTGCATTCTACGACTCCCAACGACCTCTATCAGGTCATTTATCAATTTCATTGGAAGCCTCTATTTGGTTTCCATTCAAGTACCTATTTGTCCCAGTCATTAGCTGATGACCGCTTTGAGCTATGGTGGACAACATTTGCTCTTTTACGTATTTACTCATTTCTGTTTTTAGCGTAAAGAAATACCAAACATAGCTCTCTTCGTGGTTTACTGTGTGACCTTGATTTTTCTTATGAGACCATGATCAGCGATGACGTTTCGGTACCATAATCTAGCTTACTCTCATTATTATAATAATCAGTCTCATTATGAAAGTTTGGTTGGTGTCCGACTATTGATTGAAACTGGTTTTCTCTTTAACAAAAGTTATTTGGTTGTGTAAAGTTATGGTTTTAGTATATTTAAGATAGTAGATAGTATATTTAAGATACAAACTACAATCAGTTTCAAAGATGTAGATACCACTTTATAGAGTTAAGAAGACAACGTCTGAAGCGAAAACCTATCTTACTGTGTCTGGATTTTAAAAGAGCCCATGATTCTTAGGGTTTCTTCTGGTATTTATTTATTTTCAAGGATCGTCAGTAAAGAAAATTTGCACTAAACATTTACTTAAATTAATATCTGTACATAACTGAAACTAAAACCCCTGAAGCATCAAACGAAAGAGGTGGATAACTTTGTATACAACGATGCATTTAAATTGGAGCTAACGATAACACTACTTCAAAATTGAGGCAACTATGTATATTCAAAGTCCGGTTCTCCTGAAGTAATAATATTATGAACCGACTCCCTGAAACTAGAAGTTGAGTTAAGTGGATGAGTTAACGAACTGTAATAATGAAAGCTTTGCTTCTACTATTAATATAGAAGAAAAAATTATAGGATAATTTATAGTTTATCATCTTTAAATCTGCTTTATCGTACGAGCGCTAGTGAGGTGGTTTAAGAATTAGTATTTTATTAATGACCTAATGTTCATAAATAAACTTGGTGCAAAAATATACTTCCCCACTTTATATAAATTTGAGTTATTTGTGTATTTGTGAGAGACAGAGAGAAAGAGAGTTACTCATTGTTGCATACAAAAAAAACTATCATAACAGTTGTATTTGTAAATTAAGCCCTCTCCGTCTCATCAATACCTCTTCAAATGAAGGCAAAACAGCTAAATATCAGAAATTTTAGAATGACAATCTAAATATTTTGTAGAACAATAAGTCAGCAATAAACTTGATCAAAAACTTGTAGAGCACAATCATAACATTTAAAGAGGAAAAACTTCAAAAACTATTTTTTTAATATTTTCAAAGCTTTCTCTCAAGGATCTTGTTAAACAACAGTTAGATACTTGTAGCTTGTAAACTCACCGAGTACCTATGTCGTGTGCTTACAAGATAGGATCGTTAGCGAAACTTTGTCTATCAGCGATATTCGTTGTAAGCATCGACATTTCCGTAACGAGATATTGTGTTTCGTATCTATACCTAAATCTACGACAGTGAAACAACCAGTGTAGGTTTTGAAGTCCAATTATGTTTTCTTTTTGGTGTGTCAAAAATATCAGCAATATTCTGTAAAAAAATTTTTTTGGGACATTTTTACACAGCATCAGTCACTCGAACCACTAGACCACAAACATCGTCAAAAAAAAGGTCTGCTAAGATGCCGAGTCTGAGTTTGAATCAATGTCTACTAATATAGGTACATGTACATTGAAATAAAACTAAAATACTTTTTACGGATTTTATCGCATTATACAACCTGTTACGAAATACCCCGGTAAAAAATACAATGAATTATCAAAGCCAAAAAGTTTGTCAGCTGTCATGTCAGGGAACCAGATTATTTAACAGAAAGGCCTACGTACCTATTTTTCCTAACAATTGTCTACTTTAATAGTTTTTCTATTTTTCATTCATAAATGTTGTTATTTTCCTTTTTTTCGGGTATGTTATACAGCGTTGCTACGGTTCTTAAATATTGTGAATGAACTCGTTATAAGGCCCCATTTAACCTCCTCTCGGCTTTACGGGTAGTTTTGTAACACCCTGTATTGATATTATTAATCCTGACGTTCTTCTTATTTTTTTTATCGGCTTAAACAGGGTATGTTCAATAAAATGCTGATATCTTTCAATCTAAGAGACCAGTAGACGTGAAAATGGCTGCCATTCGCGAGGTGTTGGGTTAGGAACTTAGGAGTATATATGAAAATGCATTTGTCGCTAAAAATGAGCATTTATAATATACCCGTAAAGCATCGATAACCGTTTTCCAAACAAACACATTGTATACACATTATAATAAACCCAATAATTTTAGAAGTATGGTTAATTTTTCAATAAAATATTAGTAGTTTTAAAAATATATTGCCCGCCTCTAAGATTTTTAATTCAATTTTCTGTGCGACAATCGAAACCCTAATTTGTTGCGCAGGCGCAGCTGATTGCTCGAGCATTACGTATCATTGTTTTTTTTTCCATTTTAACCTTAAATAAAAGAAGTAAAATGTACTCAAGTACATTCCAAAATATGATTATTATCACATCTTGAACCAATTCCTTTCCCATTACTCCACTATTTACTATTATACCCAAGAAATAACAACATTGAATAACCCAATACTGAATTACGATACGGCCGAACTATCGAAATAAGCACCACTACGAACAAACTGCTCAACTTCCATCGACATTCCAACCGGAAAATAGTGAATATTAGAAAACGATTTTCTTAATCCAAAAAACATTAGCCATGAGTCAACTGAGTTCAGTGAAGGAAGAACACATTAATCTTTTGCATTGGAAGGTTGAATATGTCGTTATTAGGCCTGGACGGTCGCCAGCGCATTGCATTGATCTATTTCTCACAATTTTGCTTGCAAACGTTATGTTCGCTTTTGTATCATGGTCAGTGATTGATACTCTTTGGCGTTTGATAGGTTAAGAAACTATGTTGTGTCTGCCAAATTCTAGACCGAAACAAAGCCACAAAGTATAATATATTACAAGCCAAGTATACTTGCTCCGCGAACCAGTCAAGTCGAATGAACCACATTTTAACACCCATTTGGCAACGAATATTATTAACAAATAGAAATCCCTAATTTATTTTTTGCGAGTATGTATGACGCTTATTTTTTATAGTACAGACTATTACTTGCGAACGTTCAGCATAAGGTATGGAATTAGTAAGCCCATCGACGTGCACCCTTTATGTTTAAGTTCCTACAAATCTCTAAGGGACTTTCATTTTAGTCTTTTGAATGTTGAGTACTATTAATTACACTTGTAACAAAAAAACGTCAGTGACTGGATGAGGAAAGCCGAAGATTGGGCTTTGTGGCGTTCACTAAGAGAGGCCTACGTCCAGCAGTGGACGAATATGGGCTGATGATGATGATAATGATGATACAAAAAAAAATATGCAATGGTTTTTGACAAAAAATACTTAACCATCTTGGCCATCGGTTGAAAAAATTGGGTCATAGAATAATATTATTAACATAACACATTTACCTACAGATGATTCCCTAATAGCAAACAGATTTCATCCATATTTTGTTCACTGTTATTTATAAAAGCTAGAATAGAATCACCAATCAATATGTAGTGTACTATCTTCATATAATATAGCTCTTTCAATTTCCTGAACGACGCTTCACGTGACCCAAACGTGGCCTTAACTTCGGCCAGAGAATAAGCATGCTTCCAGCCTTTTGGGTACGCTTCCAGGCCATAGCGATGCGAAGGAATTTTGTGATGCCCTTTACTAACTATATTATCTTATAAATATCATAGTATAGTTTTAGTTAAATTCAAATTCAAATCTTTATTGCTTTCATATGTATTTAGGATGTTACAATAATTAGGTATCAATATGAAACCCTGTAAGGGCGCTGGAAAATGTAATAACACTGCTTTGAGCTGTGTTGTATTCATTACGGTGGGCAAGGTTGCCAGTGCTCCACGAGGAAACGTTGTGTTGGCAGTGGGGGGACTTTGACCCTTATACTGCTAACCAATCTATTCCTCTTTCGTTTTAAAGGTTTGGCAACGCGCAAGTGATACCCCTGGTGTCACAAGCGTCTATAGGCTACGGTAACCGCTTACGATCAGGTGGGCAGTATGCTTGTTTGCCATCTTAGTGGTATAAAAAAATATATAATTCTGTCATCAACCTTACTTGTTCATTGCCAAAACAACTTCTTCATAAGTAAATAGTAGTTATATTATTACGTAAAGAAAGAATCTCCAAATTGGGCGTAATTCTCTTGAGACAGAGTCCATTACATATAAAATATCTAGACACGATTATTTTCTTGGACTGTCAGTTTGATTGTATTTCCTAGAGAATAATTGCTGCCCTATTGTTTCCTGTTCAATCTTTCGCTTTGTTCCTCACTATTATTACATCGTAATGATTTTTGGAATAGTTATTAGAACTTTGGTCTATTCACTACGCGAGTTGGTTATTGCTGCGTTATCTTCCCAAGATTGTAATTGTGACGTCAATAGGGGAGGGTCAATTCGGAACTATTATTAATAACAAAGGAATGTATGTGAAAGGTGTATTTTCGTTAATTAAAGTTCCTATGAACGCAGGTATAATAAACAGCTCAATTTATTAGTAATGGGTGGTAAAGATTGAAATCAAGAAGGGCGTATACTAATGAGTCTACTAAATTAAAATACTAGGTTTTGCCCATAGTTTCTCTTGCATCCTAATAAAGCGGCCTGTGGTAAAAAAATTATACATATTCGTCGGGATACAATCTATCTCCTTGCCGAATGTCATCTAAACCGTTCAGCAGTTTAGGCGTGAAGAGGTCAGACAAACAGTGTTACTGTTAATGTTCTATCATAAGAAACGTAACTTTATAAAGTTTCTTTAACATTAAAGCAGTTCTATCACTAAGTAATGGTTCTAAGGTGAAGTTAAGAAACGTTGGAGCAACTAATTACAAGTGTCGTGAATCTTCATTACTTATAATAAACATTCATTAAGCTGACTTGCTCTGATTTCTGTTAAGAAAATGTTCAGGTGGTTCTCAGGTCATTGAACTCTGTCATAGGTATATATTTATGTGTTATGGATTTTTCCGTCATCATGGTTCATCATGACAGTAGTTATTCGCAGCTTAGAACCCAGATTTCGGTATAAATTTGGCATGTACAGAGGCCAGCACGTCAAGCTACCCCAATCAGATGAATTTCTTTGACAGATTTTCAACTTTAATATATCACAACTAGCTGACCCCGCAAACGTTGTTTTGCCATAAAAAAAAAATTTAGGGGTATGTTGGCCTATTCTCAGACCTCCCCGATAAGCACAAAAAATTTCATCAAAATCGGTCAAGCCATTTCGGAGGAGTATGGCAACGAAAACTGTGACACGAGAATTTTATATATTAGATAAGGTTCATATTCAATTTGGAAATTTTGACTGTTTTGGATAGCTCAACCTGCTGGCGTCTGTACATTTATGCTATTGATATGACCATTGGACTGCCAAGTCAAAGGTCTCCAGTTCTAACCCAAGGTACCTCGGACTTTTAAAAATCATGTGCGTAGTACTAATTAATTATCACTCACTCGCTTAAACGGTGAAGGAAAACATCGTGAGGAAACCTGCATGCCTTAGAGATTTTCCCGATTGCGTGTGAAATCTGCCAACCCGCACTAGGCTAATTTTAAAAGAGGTTTAAAGGAAAAGTAATTAATATTATATACCTTACACAGTTCAATCTATAAATAGTATAAAACAAAATCGCTTCCCGCTGTCTGTTCCTCCGTACGCTGAGATCTTTTAAACCACGCTACGGATTTAGATACGGCTTACACCATAATTTCGATAATTTCTTTCGGAAGGTTTAGTATAATGTACCTACCGATAACATACATATACATGCATGTTATCGTTAGTTACTTCGTTTATAATCTCTGGAACACACCCATCATCATCATCATCCTCCTACCGTTATCCCAAATTATTTGAGGTCGGCGCAGTGGGTATGTCCTTTCCTTTCATACATCTCTTTTAGCCGCCATCTCATCATTCACTTCCTTTGCAGCCATATCATCTCGCACACAGTCCATTCATCTTTTCTTTGGTCTCCCTCTTCCCTTATATCCCTCTACATTCATGCTCAGCAATTTTCTGGTAACATGCTCTTCACTTCTACTCATCACATATTATATAACTCTGGAACACACTATTGTGACATAATTAAAGAAGTAACGTGTTTTAATTGTCGTGAGTTCCGCGGTTTTACTAAAGGAGAAAGCGTTGTTAGTGGTTTCACGAACTTCACTAAGAGAAAGTGATTGACACACTTGACATATTTTGCGTGTTTAGAAACTTAAATCTAGGGAGTGATACGATTAACCAACATAGCATCATTATGGTGTATTTTATTGTGAAGTTGCCTTGACCTGAGCACCGTCTAGTCCCAAACTAAGCAGAGCTTGTACTGGTACTATGGATATAATACTTATATGTATACTTTTTTTTACCTAAAATATATAAGTGTGGGTTAACAGACTTCAAATACTGCCGAGAAAAATCTCTAAGGCATTCAATTTTCCTCACGATGTTTTCCTTCAATGTTGTGAGTGATAATTAATTATAATTATTTATTACACACTTAGTTTAAATCCATAATAAAAGAAAAAAAAATATAATAGGTATAATATACATATATTATAAAACTATATTATGAATAAGAAGTTCTTATAATTATCATTAATAAAATAAGATTTATTTAAGTTCGTGCACGTATTCATTTCGATTTCGATTCAATTTTAAAACAATCAAATACTTTACAAGTCAGACTGAGGTGGTATTCAATATAATTAACATAGAAGATAGTAGCAAAACTTGAAGAAAAAATTGTCTTATGTCTAAGCACTATTGTATCAAGTCACACAAATACAATCAAACACATTTTCTCACACTCACAACATCAACACAAACACCATTCGTGTCTAATTAATTACGATCTAATTAAAGCAATTAGGATCATTGCACTGCAGTCAAACGCTACAGAAGCTGGTTGATTTTAATCGCTGCGGTTGTCGCACTGCGCACAGCCCTAAGCTGGTCACTGTACCTACTCGTACAGTTAATGTTCGACGCACAACGAGGCTTCTTGCTCAATTAAGGTTGTTGCTCTAAAGAAACTGAATTTGTCTCAGTGATAGTCAATTAGCAAAGCGGTGCCATCTATTCGACAATTTGACTTCGAAAATTTTGAATAGAGACTTTGGTACTCTTGCCTTCAGTTGCCCTATAGTCACAGTTACGGGAACCTTGAAATTCGCCATGACCATAACAGGCTGCGGTCCAGCAGCCCTAAAACTCTTATAATTGGCGAGGCCAGAGGTCTGTCCTCGGATAATAGGAGAGGTGGATGCTTCTGTCTCCCTTTTTCGCCGCCTCTTTTGCATGACGACTGGAAGCGAAAGGTCACCACCCACTTCCGCGACTAGATCACGACGCTACCAGCATGAGCGAGGGCCCATGCTGAGCATACCTAACTCCAATGTATGATGCGCCGTGACCTCATGGCAGTTCTCACTGGGGTGACCGGGCGTTGGCTCCCGCTCCCATATACGACACAGGTACTTCCCGAAACACTCGTGTCCCAAGAGCACCTGCGTAAACTGGAGAGAGCGCCATGGCGCCTCACCAGCAACTCCTCCATGACGAGCCCTAGACTTAAGTACCTACCTATTTTACCCTTGAAAGGTCAAGCGATTTTACTGAACCTTGTATCTAAGTTTCTTGCCGGCTCTTCCTAGGAAGATCTACTATTTGGAACCACGCTACTACTAACACTAGTTTTTGAAATTTCAAAAGTACCTCTTCTATACTACTAAGGTGGCAAATAAGCATACGGTCTACCTGATGGTAAGCGGTTACCGTAGCTTAAAGACATTTGTAACACCAGGGGTATCACTTGCGGGGTGCCGCCCTTGTACAACGAAAGAGGAATAAATAGTTGGGTTGGTATAAGGGTCAAAGTCCCCCCACTTTAGCATAGATTCCCTTATTTTAATATGTGCACATTATGAATACACACACTGTATAGACATCTAGTGTATATCCGACTTAGTAAACAAACACCCGGTTCCCCTGATTAAGGCCACCAGTACACTGCAAACACGATTCCATAGAACTTAACTCGTCCGAAGCCTTACAATAAGGACACACCGGTTGAATACCCACAGCCATGTCTTGGCACATGACGATAACCTTATATTTTATACCTTATATTTAGGTTCTTGTTACCGTATACCGTCACGAGATACAGTGAACTACAGGGTGTAAGTCAAACTTTTTTCAGAATAAAGGGCGGCCTATTAAATTTACTCACAGATTAAAAAATGAAATTTAAATGGCTTTTTTTATATATCCAGACCCAGAACTACTACTTGTAGGTCATACATATATTTGTTCCGCACGAGGATCGAGCCCACAACCCGTGGCGCTGAATTTGATCGATTAGCCACTACGTCAAAACTGTCATCAAACATAATTAAAAGTTGTCAAAATATTTGCGACGAGAAATAAAATTTCATCTGTATCCGTCATAGTAGGTATAGTCATTTTTGGACTTGCATTAAAAATAACTAAAAACTTGCTCTTCCCTATCATTGTCAATGGACAATTCATGTGTTGTGATGTTTAATGAAACAAGAAACCTATGTAACATAACTTAGGCGAAGCCATAATTTTATTCACCACCTACCCTTAAATAAAAAATAAACAACATTATGATTGTCAGTCAGCAAATACCAAAACATGTTCCATAAATATTTCATCTATGGACGTAAAGAACTAGTAAAAAAAGTTACCTATTAAAGGTCAAAAAACAGTATCATCTTAAGAAGTGACAATGATTGTGATGTATAGTCTAGACGTAGAGTGAGTTCCTACATGGATTGAATTATTTATACGTTCAATGGCACAGACTGAAAAAAAGATTGCTTACATACAAAAGAATGCCACCAAAAGCTTTGAGTATGAATAACATAAGGTAAAGACCGAGAAGAAGAATAAAGAAACATAGTGGGTATATCATATTGTGGGTGCGTTTAAAACAGAAAACCTTACATATAATCCAAAAACCTCTGATCTAGAACAACCAACAGCGACCTGTGTGTATTTTTAACATACGGGAACCGCATCTACAATCCGTAATGCAGAAGTAAATCTCTCAATCGCTAGGCCAATCGTTACATAAAAGTATTCTTCTACGCTTGTATCTATAACGACTATTATAATATGCCATACCTAATTCATACTCAAAGCTCCTCAGATATAAAGCATTTCCTCTGGACGTCGTAGGTTATTTTCACGTCCCAAAATCTTCGCAAGTCAAGCAAAACGTTCGAAATAGTTCACAGATAGATGATCTTAGAAACTTATCTTTACTGTCGACCCCGTTGCCGCTTTGCGCATTGGCAAAATGCTCACTCGTCCGTCATGCCACTTTTGTGTTATATCCTGCCAGTAACATTGTTTATTTTTTATTGTATTCGTATTTTGGCAACTTCCGGGTGATTGTTTTTGTTAAAAATAAATATAAGTGGTTATTAGGTACACTGTTTCTAAATTACTTATATTAAAACTTAAGTAACACATCCTGCGTAATAATGTTTTTAAATCTACGAGTAATACATTTTACAAGCTTTTAATCAACTTGCAATGTATGTAACTATGTTGGTTCGAATCTTGCAACTGAATTTTGAAGCAGATATCTTCAACTGGTTAATCTAAAATTTTGTATACACGTTTAGTTTGGATGATAATTCATGGTTTGTGTGACGTCATTCTAAATGAAACATGGCGGAACACCCAAGAATGCGGACTAGTTAATTTTAATGCACTCCTACAGTACTAGTATCAAATGAAAGGGCTTACTGAGGATAATTAAAAAAAAAACGTCACTCTAAATGCAATATGACTTCTAAAGAAGGCGGAAAGAAAGCTCCTTTTGAAAATTGGTTTTTTAATGTTAATTATAACTTAATTGTCTCCGGTTTCAATTCAAACCTCAATTTAAAGACTGTACCTGTTTAACTTACAGTATAAATATTAACATAAATATATTTCTCCTATATTTCTCTAATGGTATATGTAATTCACGCTCTACATTTTAACGATATTAAATCGTGCGTAATATGAGGAAGCCTATTGTTATTTATCGTTCAGGCACAATTCCAAATTTTAGGCAGCTATTGTAAATTTCTAAGAAGAAAATCCCAACAGCACTTTGCCCGACAATCTGGCAAGGATACTCGTCTAACAAAGAAAAGTTGCATAATATCTAGAATACATGTTGCGATACAACATAATCATAATACTGAAGTTAGTATGATAGTCAAAGTTTTAGGCAGAGAATCGTTCACTAGAACAGGGGTCAGCAACCTTTTGAGACGGAAGAGCCAAAACTCACAATTTACAAAATTGAAAAGCCCCTAAAATATTCGTTTCAATATTATAATATTATTTGCTGATAGGCAAAGATAGCCTAGTGGTATGACCATTGGACTGCCAAGTCGAAGGTCTCGAGTTCGAACCCAAGGCACGCACTTCTGACTTTTCGAATTCATGTGCGTATTAATAATTAATTATCACTCGCTTAAACGGTGAAGGAAAACATCGTGAGGAAACCTGCATACCTTAGAGATTTTTCTCGACGGTTTGTGAAGTCTGCCAACCCGCAGTAGGCTAGCGTGGTGGACTATAGCCTAATCCCTCTCAATATGAGAGGAGACCCGTGCCCAGCAGTGGGACAGTATATGGGTTGATGATGACATGATAGGCAATATAGTTGATTTTATAATATATTTCATTTTAAAATAAACAACTAACATTTTTGCGTATGGAACTGTAGGGCCGCAACTTTACACCGAAAGGAACGGAGCACTAGAAAAAGCCATGGTTAAGAAACCTTAGAGAATATCTCAACAAATATAGAGTCAGAAATAATAGGCTGGTGAGATGTCATAAAAAAAAATTAAAGTTCAGCCTAGAATAGAGTAATAAACAATGTCAACACAGATAAAGACGGCACTGTAACCGGTAATATAAAACGTAACTATCTGCAAAGCAGTTTATAGCAGAAAATATGGGTCGTGGCTGCCACGGTAACCGCATGCGGATTTATGAACACCCCCTGAATAGCGCAACTTCTAGCCCGAGTAATTTATACGGGAACCAGCTAATGCTCCGGATATTTGAGTCTTTTGAAATTTGAGGCGGAATTTTATTGAGGAGCGAGGTATTTTTTATATTGTTTTTTGATAGGTGTTTGTTTTATCGTTCACCGCAGATGAGTTTAGATTTTATTAGAGAAACGAATGCCTCTGGTAACAATACGTTTTTTAATAATACTTAAGATGTTTCGAGTTTATCTGCAGAATACTTGGACTGAAGGCAAATCGTGATCGGATTCGTACCCCTTTATTTATTTATTTTTTCTTTTTAAAATTATAGGTCCCAACTCTATGAATATTTCTACTGCGGTGGTGGACTGTCTTGGTCTCAAGGGTCAACTGAAACCTAATAGAGGGATATTTTTATTGTGAAAATAGTTACATAGTAGCTATAGACTAGATTTTATATCACAAAGGTCTTATTTATTTTAGTTAGTGGTACTATTTACAAATTCGCGGCAACTTATATGTAACATAGCAAAGAGGTATACGACCATAAAGATTTGAAATCTATAAATTCCTAGAAACATTTGGATATTATATTCCATGGTTCACTGATTTCTGCTTCGAGGTTGTGTATTGAGTAGTTATTGAGAGAGCGGATACGCGTCTCGAGTGCCTCGCCCCGTGCCTTGAAGACTTATTGAAACAAGCTAGCTTTCAAGGAAATTTACGAATATCAGTTCATAAATCATTTGAATTTGAATCTTATATCAGTATCCTTACAATTCCTATGAGGATCTCGTAAATCGCACCGCATATAATATACTTTCTCTACGAGGTATTTCATACCTGATTTCCATGTTCCACAATCATAATTTATTTTTCTGTTTCGTCGAATCTGATAACTCAAGGCATCGGTCACTTGGCCATAGTTTGTTCGTACTCCAATACTACCGTCATAAATCAATAAACGGTATTTTAACAGAGCGAGTTTCGAGAAATTTAAAGATTTGTAAATTTTCTTTCTTTGTAAGTATGAGATACGTAAGATTGCTCTTACTGACTTAGAAGAGGTGGGTAATTGGTCTAATAATTTGTCTAATACTTTGATGCAACAAGAAACAAAAAATATTTATATTTATTAAAGTTTATTTATTATACTGAATTAATTAATGTACACATCCAACTGCATTATTCTCACATTGTAAACTAAGAACACTACTGTAATGTTGTTTTTTAAAAGAGTTCTCCATAGCCAATATTTATAAAAAAAATTTGATTGGCTATTCATGAACTAAGCAAATGTCTCACATCGCGCGACGGGCATTGAGCTCCCTAAATAATGGTTGAGCTACACGATGACTGATGTATGCCTTCAATAAGGACTGGTCAACTCAAAACTGCAATGGTTCTTTCTTCAAAAGGCCAGTTCAGATTTCCCTACATTGTAAAACACATATCTGATAAGCATCGAATACTTTAAAACAGACCATGATTCTCTGAGTTTATTTTGGCGTTTCTTCTCAGAGGTCATCAGCTAGGAAATGCCAGCGCCAACTAGAATTAGTTAAATATTGACTTGTAAAAATGTATATGAAAGCTCTGCTTGCAGAAATAAATATCATTTTTATAATTTATAAGATACCGCTTTTTGGCTTCTAGGGGTAGAATAGTACGGTCAACAAAAGAGTTAAGTATACAGGCAGCTAATTCACACTACATTCATTAAACATCTGTGTTTTGTTAAAGATTCTGTAATAATGATCACGCAATATGTGTTAAAACGCAGGTATTGTAAGCTGCTACATATCAAACCCTTTGACTACTGGTAATTATTTCAATCAGAATCTGTGTAAAGAGGCAGATTTCGTTCGCTACCTGTATACCAATCTCTTTTGTTGACTGTACAAAATACAGTACCTACCAATGACTGCATCAGTTTGATGTAGGGTGGAAATATTAAAGTCCTGGTGCCAATTCCATTCACTAACAAGCTAGTCGTCTCGGCATTACCCATATGTCTCAAATGATTTCCTTGTCTCCTTGCAGAGGCGCTATCGCTGTCTATTAACCACGCTTCGCAGAACATTGCACTAGTTTGATTCCATTAAATTCTATCCACCTAACACGTCATGATTGAACGCAGGAAATTCTCTACATTATTGTTTGGGCGTGAAAAGGATAACTGTAAAATTTAACATGTTTTGGATAGGCCTAAGAGTGTTGATTGGAGTTAGTATTGTACTTGAATTATAAGAAAATGTAGAAAAATAAAAAGTCTTGTTTCCTAATTTGGACGAATATTTCGTTATACCTTTGAACTAGTTTGTGTTCCTGGATTCAAGATCAAGCAGTATTTTTACCCGACTGCTGAAGGAGAGTAATGTTTTTCGAGCATATGTATGTATGTCTAATTCTTAGGCACACTCTACAGCCATATTTTTTGTAGTACGGAAAGTCCTCATGGACTATGTTGAGGTCGGCTTCCAGTCTAACCAGATGCGGCTGAATATCAGTAGTTTACACGAAGTGACTGCCATCATACCTTCGCAACCCGATTTCTGGGTAATACTGATACCCTGAGGATAGACTGATTGTCAGGCTTTTTGACTACCATTATCGATTGTCATAGGTTTTCATATTATGACATGTTTTCTTATTAATACTTTTAATATATTTAATTAAATAAGACAAGTTATGTAGATGCTTAATAATTGTGCCGAAAGGGCCACAATGCAAGCTCAACATGATGGCAGTGAAGACAGACAGCTGAAAACCAGCGTCAGGTAGTTCTGATGCCGGTGTTCATTTGCAAACCATAGACAATGAACCCTCTCGCAGCATCTCAAACCGACTTATTACGGACATAAGTACCCTTCTTTTCCAAAGAACGGTCATCACGTTCATAAAACGAGCCTTAGTTAGCTCAATGTTATGTAACCCAGTTTTAAAAGAAAAATCGCTTCTGTTACGCAACATCTTTGTTTCTAAAGTGATTATCTGGCGTCGATAACTTCCGCCGTCTTAGCCGTAAACTCTCAAGAGACTATGGTGTATCGGTAGCAAGTAAATATTTAGTTTCTGTAAAAAGACTTGAAAGGACTTCGGGGAGGACTTTACTCGGCAGAGCTGGCTAGCCTATTGCCATTAACCGGGCCCAAATCCAAACTCAAAGCTACTATTGAGTTTTTTTTTTATAGAAATCCCAGTAACTTTTTGCTTAACTTGGGACTCGAACCCAAGACCTTTAGCGTAGCAGTCGCGCTTAGGGCTACTAACGAGGCAGTTAAACGTTATAAATGAAATTTGACAGATTGGGTTGGCATGATTTGCAGGCCTCTTTATACATAAACGTAGGTTAAAGTTTTTTTAACATTTAAATATTGTTAATTGGATGGCATAATAACGTCAAATAACGAGTATTTTCGAAAAAACTGCTCAGAATATAAACAAAAGATTCAAAATATTCCAGACTACTTATATAAATATTATATAAGTTAAGTATTAATAGGTTAGTTAAGTATAATAAGTATTAATACTTATTAACAAAAAATGTAATAAAAATAAAACTAAATTTACGATTACATAATGCACCTAGGTACAAAAAACTGTAAAATAGAAAGAACAATGAACATTTTTGAAAATATTCCAGATATTTGCGTATCTAAGTACCTATCTAGTGTGCAATGGACAAGTAAATCATATTGAAACAGAGTTATAGTGCACTCCTGTGATCGCAATACTAAACGAAGCACCAGAGAATATGAGTTATAGCTCCAACGTGATGTTGTATTAAACGTGAAAGGATAACTCGAATTGTAGCTACTTATGGCCGAAGATTTTGTTTAAAAGGTAAATACATACCTATTTACATCTTTATAGACATAAAATATCTAATAACAGCTGCCCCCGCGGTGTCACTCGCTTTTTGCTTTTTTGCTCGGCTCCTATTTGATCATAGCGTTATGCTATATAGCCTTCCTTCCTTTCTAAATCACCTTTTTAATATTAGTATACAATGTCTGCTTGCTTAGTGAATCCTTTCCTGTCTCACTTTTTTTTTAAATTCTTGCATAATTATTTTTTAAGTGCTACTAGTCAGTAGTGCATGAAAAATGAGTGATCCAAGGAGACCTGTGAGTAGCAGTCGCTGCTCACGGGTCTCCTTGGATCACTCTCAACAATTTCCCATACTGTACTGTATTCCTATACATATCCTCTGGTGTTCATGTCTAACATGAATATTCATCAATGAACATTACTTACATTAAATTAATAATACCTAGTAAAAAAATATTAATATTATATTAGGTACCTACCTATTCATTATTACCTACTTCATTTGGTTGAAAAAGGTTGGTAGTTTTAATAGGTATCTCAAAATATTATTTCTTTTGATCCGGATATTATAGGATTGAAGGTAAAAGTGCGATGAAAAGGAATGAAATGTTTTACAAATAGTAGAATTCCTATACATTTAAAATATTTTCTGAATATTTTCTGAATGTTTTTCTTTTTTGTAGGTACTTAGGTATAGAAAAAAATTCTAAGAATCGCTTATCCTGATAAAAATATAGTATGTATACCTACCTAAAATCAAAATCTTTCTGTGTATAATAACATAGACTTAAATATTTACCTCATCATCAACCCATATACTGTTCCACTGCTGGGCACGGGTCTCATCTCACAGAATTAGAGCGATTAGGCTATAATATAGTATATGTATATTTAACTCTAGATTTAATATTGGGAACGGCCGTAAGTCGACATCACAGAAAAATAATATTCATGGACCTAAAGTACCTAAAGTTGATCCTATAAAATATCGGTGTAAATATCACCAACTGATAATAAATGAAATATTGATAAATCCTGTCTTAATGAGTGCTTACGGCAGCAACAAACATTAAAAACATTATTACGGTGGCAGCATAGTTGGACGTTTGGACCGCCCGTAATCCATCGCCATAGACATCTATTCTGACATCGCACAGGATAACGTACTTCCTTAGTTTTAAGACTTATTAAATTGTTATGTTAAATTGTATTTTGTCCTGTTTTATGCCTGTCAGAATAAATTTTCTTTCTTTCTTTCTTTCTTTCCATAACATACATATTTGTAGTGCAATTGTATAGCTTGATAAGTTGTCGTATCTAAAAACTTCACCTCTACCTACCCCTTCCGGGAATTAGTCCTGGAACGGAACATAAGACAAACATAATTATATTTATTTACAATATAAAACAACACATAAAACTTGTTACAATAATCTTGCCAAGAATGCGGTCGTGATTACTCACATATTTAGAGTTCCGTGCCTAACTTACGGTTTAATAATTTTAGTCAAAAGTGATTACAGTACCTAATAATAATCAACTTTCCACCACCCACCTAATTTACATTGTAAAATTGGAGATAGGAAAATCAGATTAAGAAATAATTTATTGCCAGTAAAAATAGTTCTTTTACATTTCCATAAACCAATACTTAGCCAATTAATTTAAAAAAATATTACTTAAACTCAAAGGGATTTTTTGACTAAATGGTTTCCACGGCAGAGCGTCTACTCCTTATCTCCGTCAACGAAGATACGAGCCGTTCGAAAGTTCTCCGAAACTTCGGAGTCCAATAAAACACACTTGTTTTTCGAACAAATTCAATTTTTCGAACGGGTAAAAACACATCGAGAGTAGCGAAAACTACCAAATTGTGTTGTCATTCATTCTTAGTTCGGGCCCCGAACGAATCATCCATCCGTAGGTGATACGGAGTAGAAAACGCCCGTAACTAAGGTCGAAACTACGGACTTCGTGCCTAGGGAGTAGACCCCTAGATCTTAACGTTGAGGTATTTAAAATTGGCCTTTTTTGAAGTACGATAACACTCGCTAAGATCAAACTCTTCTGAGATAGACAAACAAACTAGAACCTAGATAAAAGTTGCGCTGATGGATATTTATCAGTATCAGTTGCTGTGGAAGTCTGCTATGATGATAAATGATAATGATGAAATGATAAACTGTCTTGCGGAGATATTTTTTCAAATTATCCTTAACATAATAATTTTGTACTTATTTAACGTGAACCATAACAATTCAAGTTCGTCTCAAACTTGGTCCTTTTTTTAATGATAATAATTGCTGTAAAGTTTTATTAGGTAAGTATTATATATAGATATTCTTGTACAGTTTAAAGAAATATCAGTAGGTAGGTATTGTGCAGTGTAATATCACATAAGAATGATGAAGTCTTTTAACGGTATTTCAGTACATATATTTATTATTTGTGAAGTTTTGGGAAGCGGTATGTATCTTAATACAGTATTATAAGTACAGTATAGTATTATAAGTATAATTACAGTATTATATGTATCTCAATACAGTATTATATGTATCTCAATACAGTATTATAAGCTACTCAATATTTCTAGCCTCAATATAGAAGTGTTTTCATTAACTCGTAAATGATTTAAAAATTTACGTTTTAAAGTTTAAGTTTAAAACTTCGCCTTATATCACTTGCTGAAATTCATAATAAATATTTTGGACTCAAACGGATAGGGCAAACAATAAGCCATTAAAAATAACATTTACGCATCATAAATTCGCTCAATTTATAACCCTCATCCGCTGATAGGCTCACAATTATACTATATTTATTGAATCGTTATAAGCTGTATTTAGTAATAGTTACACAATAAAGTTTTTCAATTATATTTTTATAGGATTAAACTATGGCAAGTGAAAAATTATTTATAGCTCTTTTACGTAAAATCAAGATTTGGTCGCTAATCATGAATATTATCGATGACAGTGACCCTTACAATATACTCGTTTGACTACTAGGTACCCACTTTAATATGCATAATTAAGATAAATGTTTGAGATATCTTTATGTATGTAAAACCATGGAAATAAAAATCGAAGTGAAATAACACAGTTTTGAACTGTGTTGTGTTCCTAACGGTAAGCAAGGTTGCCAGTGCTCCGTGAGGAAACGTTGTGTTGGCAGTGACAGAGCCCTATATTCGGCTTTCCTCATCCAGTCACTGCCAACTGCGGTCCGTAGGTCGACACTCTATCACTCCACCCTACGTAATAATCATTAAGAATATTAATATGACGGATCTGGAGGCCGATTGGAGCAAGATCCTTCTTCGTCACACATCTCAGTTGAGGTAGATATAGGTAGCAGTAATTAAAATAAAGTCAAAGATTAAATCACTGTTATAATTTCACATCAAATCAAATTAACAAAACTGACTATAATTATTTTGGATTACTGAGCACGAAACGAGTGACAGTTTCTAGGTACTTGTTGTCCGCCCGGAGTCTCCAAGAGAAGTGAGAGTTGTGTTGCACCGTTGAACGTCAACCGTCACCCCCCTCTTCGACTGTAGCGAACGTCACACTAGACTCTGTCGAAGCGCGCCATCTACACACACTTCCGTTTCGTAGTCAGTTGACGTCCCGTACTCATGACCATTCCGATAAATATAATAAGTAAGAAGTATATGCCGTGTAACTGGGAATGATAAATTGAGAAACAATGTGATTGGAAAAAGATGTTCTTTGAAAGATCATTTACTGGCACGGCTTGCAACGTTGTTTCAGTGCTCCGTGACGAAACGTTGTGTTTGCAGTGGATGGACTTTGACCCATAAACTGCCAACCCAACTGTTCCTCTTTCGTTTTACAGGGTCGGTAACGCGCAAGTGATACCCCTGGTGTTACAAGCGTCTATAGGCTACGGTAACCGCTTACCATCAGGTGGGCCGTATGCTTGTTTGCCATCTTAGTGATAAAAAAAATAATATGCTGAGATGGTTTGGGCAAGTTGAAAGAGTGGTCTTACATTCATGCTCCTAACATGCCCAACCATTTGTTAATCGTCTGCCTGGTTTACTTGTATTTCAACGAAGCCTTTGTCCTTCTTCAAGGTCTAATCTATAGCTGCACCAAATTTCATCAAAATCGGTTCAACGGTTTAGGTGTGAAAGCGTAACAGAGTTACGTACTTTCGCATTTATAATATTAGGACAAATGAGGGATATTGGGAAACCACATATGACTTGCAGAATAACAAAATTATTTGTAACCGTTGTTATCAGTTTCAAAATATGAATCATTTGCAATTACTACCTTAAATTATTATATTCGTTATCTGTGAAGCTTATAAATGTCATAACATATTTTAAATGTCTGCATTCTAGATTTTTCTCGACTTCAAACGTCGGGATTAATAATATCAATATACGCGATAAAATCCGTAAAAAGTAGTTTTATTTCAAGGTGTACCTATATTATTGATAAATATTTTATTACTTCCTATCAATTAAAACTGCTTTATTGTTTAGCACTACACCACTCAACAGTCAAGACATAATATCCTCCTTACCAATCTCATTTTAGTTACATGACTGTATGCGTTTGATAACTCTGACCCTTGTTATCAAACTTCTTCCCCGGTAGTATTATGTACTTATATCTGTTTGTATAAACAAATGAAAGTGAACCGATATGTGGTTAGTTCATAATTAATCCTCATTCGGTCAGTACGTCTACACCATGGCTGTGTATAAAAGCTTCTTGTTGGTTACATTTGCCTGTTCTGTGCTTTCGGAAGGAGGTATGTTCATTTCTTACAATTACTTTTTTTTATACCACAAAGGTGGCAAACAATCGTGCGGCCCACCTTATGGTAAGCGGTTACCGTTATTATAAACGCTTGCAACACCACGGGTTTCACTTGCGCGGTGCCGATCCAGTAAAACAAAAGAGGAATAGTTGGGTTGGTAGTACACGGGTCCAAGTCCCCCATTGCCGACACGTTTCCTCGCGGAGCACTGGTAACCTTGGTCTCCGTAAGGAACACAACACAGCTCAAAGAAGTGTTAATTCACTTCGATTTTCTGCAAGGCGTATCTACTTCTCCAGTCGGACAGCTCCAATTTGAGTGGAATTCTCCCAATATACCTCTCATAAAATTCCTACTTAATCTATTATATAATTATTATCTACTATTATTGTTGTTTATAATCGAGGCGCGGTATACTGTATCTTATGTACCTCTAAATACATATTATAGTCTAATAAATTTGGTAAAAGGTCACGCAATAGCTCGTAACTACAATATTGTTAGATATCTCCTACACATGTTGACCATTAAATACTTTATATATTAACAGGTCAGCTTTTCGAGCCATGTAACAAAAGCGACATAAAATGCTTGAGCACAGCAACTCAAACGTTCTTGGAGAAGACCTGCAAAGGATTGCCAAAGTACGATATATGGGCATTGGATCCGTTAATCATACCAGATCTGGAAGTTGTTGTCGATGAAGGCTTAGGACTGGTCTTCAAGTTCAAAAACTTGAATGTAACAGGATTGAAGAATCAACAGATTTCAGATTTCCAGTAAGTATTTATTTCAAGATGGTGGTCTAATTTGCAAAAGTTATTTATATTTTTTAATTGGTATTTATTGTTAATAGATTTTTATACCACTAAGGTGGCAAACAAGCATACGGCCCACCTGATGGAAAACGGTTACCGTAGCCTATAGCTTGTAACACCAGTATTGCCGACCCTATAAAACGAAAGAGGAATAGTTGCGTTGGCAGTATAAGGGTCAAAGTCCCCCCACTGCCAACACAATATTTACTCGCTGAGCAGTGGCAACTTTGCTCACCGTAAGGAACACAACACAATTCAAAGCAGCGTTATTTCACTTCGATTTTTCACATTTATTTCTGCAAGGCTGAGGTACTTCCCCAGTAAAGGCAACTCCAATTCAAGTGGAATTACTCCCACTATGCCCTACCTTTCTACTAATGCAACACAATAAGATTCATTTTAAATTGCGAAAATTTGACAGTTTTCGATAGCTTGACCTGCTAGTATCTTGACTTTACTATCTAAACAAAGAAACCATGATTTCATTAAAATATTATTTGTATATTTGATAATTTACTAACATGTTTTGATAAACACGTAAGTAAATAAAACCCCCAGCATTATCATATAACCAAAATCATAGTCATACCTCAAGGCGACAAGTAATTTAATTAACAATGAGCAAAGATGCAACACCCTCATTAATTCTACCGATAGCATTTATCGACTGTTTCTACCTTCTTATCGCAATGATAACCTCATCATGATTTATTTGCAGAATGGACACAGACAAGAGGTCAGTGATATTAAAAACGAAAGCTGATTTAAATATAGTTAGTGATCTAACAATAAGATTGACCAAGAAAGGAAAGAGCTTGAGCGGTATATACACGGCTACAACGAGTAAGTTGAATTAAGAAAGAAAGAAACTAAACTTATTTTATTTTTTTGGCATTTTCCATGCTAAGATTTTAAAGTTATTAAGCAAAGGAAAAATTCGCCCGCGGTCTATTTTTTCCTTTTCCTAATAACTTTAAACTTATTTTTTATTTATTTTTTTATACTTTCGCCCGCGGTCTTTTTTTTATTTTCTTAATAACTTTAAACTTATTTTTATTTTTTTTTATACTTACTCGTATTTTGTAAAGGACACCAGAGTACACAAAACAAAATGAAATGGAATACATACTAACAAATTTTGCTGTGGTACCCAGGTGCATTTTTTATTTTAGAGAGGCTTGTAGCTAAGTAATAACTAAGTTGATCAACCGATCTGCAAGGTTAAGCTACGCTAGTCGCGGTCAATCTGTGGATGGGTCACCATTCTTAACACTTCGTAAACCCGTCGGTCTCGGTTGTCATACGAATACCTATGAAAATCGTTAGTGGCAGTCAGAAGCCCAAAATAGCCTGACAACCAGTCTATCCTCAGAGTGTCGGTATTGCCCACCCCGAAAATTGGGTTGCGGAGGTCTGATGGCAGTCGCTTCGTGTAAAATACTGATATTCAGCTGCATCTGGTTAGACTGGAAGCCGACCATTGCAGGGTGCATTTTAAAAATCGGCCCTGTCGTACCATAATGCCAATTACGACGAATCGTATCGACGCTAATCTTACAACAGGAATTAGATATAACTAGCGACCCGTCCCCGCTTCGCACGGGTGCAATGTACTAATAACGTACATATATTATACATATAAACCTTCCTCTTGAATCACTCTATCTATTAAAAAAACCGCATCAAAATCCGTTGTGTAGTTTTAAAGATTTAAGCATACATAGGGATATAGGGACAGAGAAAGCGACTTTGTTTTATACTATGTAGTGATGATGATAAGCATAGTTATTAATATTAAAAAAATAAAACGTATATTTGGATACTTAAGAAGAGATAACAGACTGATTAAATAAATAAACATTTTGCTCAGCCTGGGAATCAAACCCAGGCCTCTAGCGTAGCAGTCTCGCTTATGACAATTAGGTTAATGAGCCACTTTAATTTAAAAAAATAGTTAAAAAAAATGCCCTAGCTTTTGAAAAAAAAATTAACATCTTTGAATCTGACTCCATTGAATTTTATTATGAACACGATAAATACTCGTGCTATGTACCTACTGATAAAATTCATTGACATTGCCATATTTGTCGACCTGTGTACAGAAATTCTATTTTAAAATCGTCGAGTTTATATATCTAAGCTTTATCAACTACCATATCCATTGAAAACTAAACAGTTCTTGCCATTTTATATGTTTTTACTATATTTATAATCATTTTAATACTACCTATTCTCAACAGCTGCCTTGGGAAGCTCACAATATGGTTACAGTTTTGTGAAAAAAGGAGACCAAGATTACTTCGAAGTAGGTCCTGAAACAAACACATGTGAGATTATTGGAGAGCCAACCGTATCTATTGATACTGATCTACTCAACACATTGAATAATGGTACGTAGACCGAAACTTTAATCTATTAATACGGTAACCGAAAACTTTGTACTTTTATGAATATTATTTAAAGCTAAAATATTGATAAGATAAAATAGTGTGTATTATATTTTACATTAAATTAAATTATATATTCACTGTTTACGTTCGAGCTGTTAATGTCAAACAGCAACAAATTCTTTTTAAATAAACTTTGACAAAACTTTATAATATTCAAATTCAAAAATGTCGCATTTCGCAGTAGGTATACATAAAAAGGATCATTAATATTTTTGTTCAACCAAATACACTTGTATATAATGAGAAGTTTGAAAGCTATTGTGAGTGTATGGAAGCATAAATCTACGCAATGAGGAAAATACAGTACGAAATTTCCCGACCTAATGCCTCTTGACCCTCTTGTGTGTCAATCACATTCAGATCATACCAGCTACTTCTTACATATTATCGACCCAGCTGTTGACATTTCCTTAGCTACTCGTATTTCCTCTTGCGCATCCAAAAACTGTGAAGATGTTTGCTTTTTATAAGTCTATTGTTGCATTAATGGCTTCTTTGTTTTTAAAGAATTGCATGTCCTGGCCTGGTCTTTTGATGATGTCTGTGATCTAGTGGTTCGAGTGTGGGACTGCTGATCATGTTGGATTCGATTCCTACTGAAGACAAATATTTATGTGATGAACATAAGTATTTGTGTTTGGCTAGGTAGCTTTTACATATTTACAAAAGCAAAATAATTGATTATATATTTATAAAAAGACTACAGAGTAGATATAATACCACTTGTCTAGTACTCCTATATAGGTACTTGAAGCTTGTTTTACAAGCTAGTTTGGGACTAGATCGTGCTGTCTAAAATGTCCCGAACATTTATTTATTATTATATACTTATATTTAGAATAGAATTTTCAGATTTACTTATACAAGGTATAGTCTATAAGTAAATCTGCAAATTCTATTCTCCGATGGACGGAAGTGTTTCTTTTAACCTCCTGACAGTTGACTAAAACTTGAATACCATTTTTAACAACTATCTTTGAAAAACATATTCGTATAAGAGGTACTTATTTTATTGTAACGATGTATATCTCTCTATCTTCAGATCCAGACGCAAAAGATATGAAGCCAACATATGAAACTAATAAAGTTACTCTAAGGAAAAAGACGTTGTGCAAGATTGTGGAAACCGCTTACATTACCGTCATACATAACATTAGGGCTTCGGCAAAGACCTTCCCAAAATCTGCCTTCTTCAAAGATATATAATAAACTAATGCAAATACATTACTATTGGATTTCATTATCTTCAGTGTTTGCTTATATTCACATTTTGACGCCCTCTGTGGTCTAGCGGTTCAATTCCCACAGGACACAAATAATATGTGACAAACATAAAGTGATTGTGTTTGTCTGGGTATTACTTATATATTAAAAGTATTTATTTAAAAAAAAAGTATATAAGTACCATATCTATTGCCTAGTACTTATAGTACAAGCTCTGCTTAGTTTGGGACTAGATGGTGCTGTGTAAAATGTCCCAAAATATGTGTTTATTATTTATATACACACGTTAGGCCTTTCGCAAGATCGTGTAGTAAACCTACACTTTACATTTCCATGAGCTGTGGCCTGCGGGCGGCTGAATTGGGGAATCCGCCATTCGACCAGATAATGGCCCCAGGAGGTGTAGTACGTGTGTTTCCTACACGCGTGCCTTTGAGTAAGATGCGAGGAAAGACCTCGCTAATTGAGGGATCCAGCGACGGCTGGACCTCAGCCTGTCATAGTTGTGGCGAATTTCACGGACTCCATGACTATAGGGCAAGTGAAAGCAAGTACGGTTTTTAGTCGGTAGGAGTCCAACATACCCTGCCGCCTCCACAGGTGGCGGACGATCCATGAGGATTTTCCGTACTCTAAACAAAAAGGTTTGATTTAGATTGACGTTTAGATTTTTTATTCATCATCATCAGCAACCCGATTTCCCCCAATATTGGGTACAGGCGTTGAAATTAGGTTTTATTCCTATTTACCCTAGGTTTTATATATATTTCCATTTTTACCGATTTCTATTACTAAGTAGGTAAGTATTTTTAATAGTGGTCGTTCTGTCTAGAGAGGTAGTAGGTCTAGAGATCCTGCGTTTAATTCCCTGATCAAGCAAAGTATTATTGGGATTTTCTATGAAATTCTCATCAGCAGATCGATCAGATACCTAAACATACCGGCGAACTGTGGATGTGCATCTGTTCACCTCTGCCTAACCCCTCGGGAAATACGGGCGTGATGATGATATAAAATATGTATTATTTCAACACGTTATTCAGCGTTTATGAGTAAAATTACTCTTTTACAAATATTTGAATTAAAGTGCACTCAATTTAAAGTTCTAATAAAATTTATATATTGAAAATTCAACAAAAGCTGAACGCAATAAAAGTTTTGTTATTTAGAACATAAATTTCTAGCAAGTCCAAACACATAAAACGATGAATAGAATAGAACAGAAAACTGTTTATTGCAAAGCTTCAAGAAAATGGAAGCAAGGATTTTCAACGAGTACCTAGGAGTGCCATAGAATGCCACGGAACTCTCTTTTATTCTTCTAGTAATTTTTTTGTTTAATTATAGAATACGTACCTATGTTTTATAGAGAAAAAAAAACAGTGGACTCGCGTAGAATTAAGTTAGAATAATTAAGAACAAAGTCCCATAGGAGCAGCCTAACTGCCCAAATATAATTAATTATGCAAATGAAGCAATTATTGTAAAAAAAGGCGCGGACCTCCAAGTCTGCGGAAAATAACTCAATAAAAAAAATATAAAATATTCATAATAATTATATATTTTTAAAGTTTTCATATTGAGTATAAAAGAGCGCATTACAGCCAATGGTATTTCATTAATGTAATGTGACTTGGCCGCACCTAAGGGCTTCGGTTAGGCTGTTGAGATACCTGAAAGTAAAAAGGTCAGGATACTTTGAAGTGAACCCGTATATATATTCCACATACATATTAAAAATTACTTGCCGACAGCTGACGTCAGAGGCCGATCTAATAGAAAATTGGGATCAAAACCAATATAGAGTAACCAGGAATAGAGGAAATTATATTCTCAAAACAGATAGTGACGATATCAGCAATTTCATATGTGCATAGAGGCTACTATATCTAAGTTGAAAGGAATTTAAAGAACACTCGAATATTCTTGCGTCTCTTCTTGATCCAGCTGTAACCTAAGTAGAGCAGTCGTCTTAGTAGAGTAATGGACTCATTACGCTCAACATAGATCGATCGATCAATTGATCAACTGGCTAGTTGATCGATTTAATAGCGTGATTAGGTCACCTCATTATGGAATTGAACTTGACATTAATCCAGTGGTTGTAAGCGCAACTGCAACGCTAGATATGGGTTCGACTCTAAATACTCAATTGGTTACTGTTATTGGGTTTTTCTATTAAATTATCATTAGTAGCTCGGAATTTAGATACATATGATATATGCTCGCCCCCTATTACATAGGATCTAAACATAACACGAAGTGTTTGTGTACATTTAATACACCTGTGCTTAACCCTTCGGGGAATACAGGCGTGATGGTATGTTATGTTTCTCTTCTATTTAAGAACTACACTCTTGCACCTTCCACAGCTCTCTATTGAGAGCTAATTCTTAAACTATTTTAACATAAAATATTTTAAAAATTAACTCTCATCATAATACTGTCGATCCATATGGGTACCCACTGTCCCACAGTTGGGTACAGTCACAACCACTCTGGCCTGATGCGGGTAGGCAGACTTCACACGCCATTGAGAAAATCTCTCAGTCATGCAGGTTTCCTCACGATGTTTTCCTTCATCGTTTAATAACAAATTATTACGCACGTGATTTCGAAAAAATCATGACTTGATTCGAACTCCAGACTGCGGGCAGTCCAATGGTTATATCGTTTAGGCTATTAGTATTTTCTTTTATTATTTATATTATGTTTTAGTAGTTAGCTACGAGCCCCTGGTTATTAGGAAAAAAGTACCTACGTATTCATTTCTATAGATGTGCGAAACCTTTGCACTGCATTTATATGTGCGATAACGCGTACAATGCACTCAAAAACAACATGCAGTAATGAGGTTGTGTTTACCCAATAAATCAGGCTAACATCATGAGTTAGACGTGCTCTCTGCAAGGCATGCACTTCTGACCCTTAGGGGTCCAACCTCATGACGTAATTACCTACCATTACAAATTCTATTTAGGTACCTACTGATTCTAAAACGGATACAGTTTTATCAGTAGAAAATAATTGTGTTTGGTTTGAAGATGGAATAATTACAATAACTAGGTAGGGATTTTGAATCGATCCCACCACACGTATGTAAGTCTAGAAATAATTATTAAAAGAGAGTAGCATTGATTCCTATTTCATTAAAGAATCACGACTCTCCAAAAAACCTACTGTAGATAAAACAATTGTTAGCCCTCTGACAATTGTTTTATCTACAGTTTTTTTTTTTCTTAAAAGAGATAGGTTAGCGTTAGACCACAATCTCACCTGATAGTAAGTGACGATATGGTCTAAATGTAGCACGCTTACCTAGAAGATAACTATTCACTCGTGACTTGAAGACCCCTAATTGTACACGTCAGGAAATACAGACTCAGGCAGCTGATTCCATTCCCTCGCTGTACGAATAAGGGATGTCGAGGCAAAACCCTTAGTGCGGGTTTCAGGAATTTCCACCATGAATCAGTGTCGCTTTTCAGTTTGCCTGGTTGTTCGATGGTAAAAGGGAGATGGCAGAATTAGATTGTTCAGTTTTGATGCACACTCTGAAATGTATCCGATAGTACTTATTAATATAATGTACCTATGATGACAACTAGTGCGTATCCCGGATGGCTTTGGGAACTAACAACTTTAGTAAACATTTCGTACAAACACGATTAAGATGAATGAAAAACGAGAACTCGAGAATTGTTCTATGCAGGGTCAAATCGACTCTGATAACATTGAACACATTTTTATTCTTATTAGAAATAGGCAAAATAGCCACATATATGTAGTAAGTACTTTATAAATATTAAATAGCAATAGCCACAATGTGTAAACAATAACATATTTATTGTTTTACGTAAACAAAAGGTTAACATTTATTCTTTTATGTAAACGATAACAGAATTTATTGTTTACATAATGTGCCCCATGTTTGAATTTGGTGTGATTACTATTTACACAAACAAGGCTGATTTTCCCTTAGCAACATAACACGACTATTATGACATGCCTTCAAGGTAAACCCGTAAACAAATGACATTCTATTGTCGTGAATACGTCACGATGATGAAAATATCTGAGATTGACATTGTGCGTGTACAATACACCTGATTCCGATGAAAATTTGATGAGCTCGCAAAGATTTCTGAAAAAAAAAAAGCTAGAAATAGAATCTTTGCAATGCATGTCATCGTCCTACCTTTTCCAGACTATGTCGGGGACGGTTTCCAGTCCAACCAGATGCGGCTGAATATCAATACATTACACGAAGCGACTGCGATCAGACCTCGGTTACCCAATTACTGAGTAATATCAATATCTCGGTGATAGACTGGTTATCAGGCTCATTGTCATAGGAGTTCGTATGACAACCGGGACCAATGGCTTTACGTACTCTCTGCAACACGGAGGGGTCTCGTTGTGTTTATAATAGTCACAAGCATACGGCCCACCTGATGGTAAGCGGTTACCGTAGCCTATAGACGCTTTCAACACCAGGAGTATCACTTGCGCGTTGCCGACACTGTATTGAAAGAGGATTAGTTGGGTTGGCAGTATAAGGGTCAAAGTCCCCCACTGCCAACACAACGTTTCCTCGTGGAGCACTGGCAACCTTGCTCACCGTAAGAAACACAACACAGCTCAAAGCAGTGTTAGTTTACTTCGATTTTCTGCAAGGCGGAGGTACTTCCCCAGTCGGGCAGCGGGCAGATTGACCGTGGTTAGCGCAGGTCTTCTCTGTCTAACCTTTCGGGAAATATAGGCGTAATGGTTTGTGTGTGTAAACTTTCCTGCGGCCGTATAACCCTTTAAATCCGCATTACCTGGCAAACACAATCAAGTGTTTCGAAAATCGTCCCAAACCTATTCTGAAATCCCATTCAAATAAAATGCTGAGAGAAGAACTCATACATTTTTGAGATAAGATATACCTTTCACGTTTGAAGACTAGGTAAATATATCTTGCAGTTTACTGCCTTCAATTTAGATTCGCGTGATAAAATCTTGTGCTATCAAAGGGTTCAATAAAATATAGTGAAAGATATGGGAAGCTGTGGAATTGGCACGTAGGTACATATTGTATGCATTGTACTGAAAATAATGTTTGTGAGAAAAAATAGCTAAGGGTTGTCTATTAATCACGTGACGCTTTTTAGCAACTTTGTAATACCCCCTGTCTACGCCTGAACGCAGCCTTTCTTCATATTTACAAATTATTACGAACGCACCGTAACAACATCGCTCGCTGCGTGCTTCACGGCGGAGGAACGGCACTAACTTCACTACGCACGACACGGAGCTTGTACGCGCCGCCATTTTGTCTCGACACAAAAATTGTATAACTATAATCTGAATCTGAACATTTGAACAATTTGAAACCTTTTAAAACTTCGAGGTGTGATCTTATTGTATCGCCCACACCCTCCTCACCCCAGGGGGCTAGTCTCAGACCTTCCCGTCTGAGACTAGCCCCCTCTACCCAACATCACGTGTAGGTTTTTGTACAGAAATTGATTTAGCAGTCGCGCTTTCAACGAAGAAATAAATACATATAATATCTCACTACACAAACCAACCCCTTTTAATATTTTTTTGATTTTTCGAAACCCCTTTTCGAACCTAACGTGTTAATGGACGACCCATAAGTGGATGTTTTGCTAGTCGCAACACACCAACCAATAGTTGTATTACTATATCTACTAATCGGCAACCATATTATAATTATTATTCCATAATAATATTAGCACATTATTGATTGGCAGCAGAATATTTGGCAAATAAGAATGCCAATTAAGATTAAAAAAGATGTGAAAGATCCTCCAGAAGTGAAAACGTACGAAGGATCTCTCGAGCGCACACTCCACATTCTTTTTACCCCACACGATGATAAAAGTGGGCTGGCCATATCTGCAGAAGAACCGACAACCGCTGAAGTAGACGTGTTTTCGAATGGAGACCACGACTCGGCAAACGTAGTCTAGGACGCTCTTCGGCAAATGGAGTGAAAATTTGCGAAAGGCTGCTTGCTGGTAGAAGCTGGATGCGAAAAGCCGAGGACAGGGTGAAATGGCGCACATTAGGGGAGACCTACGTGCAGCAGTGGACTAAAATAAGTTGATGATGATGATGATGATGATAGAAGAAGAAGACTAAAAAATACATTCAGTATACCTTCCTCTTATTGTTAACTTTATTTCTCGAACGTTCGCCTAAGCTTGTTACATAAGAGCCACCAGTTGTCTCGGTCTCAGGTAACAGTACCGATAAACAAAGGAATCTTTTACTTTGATTAATGTTCAGTAAATATCAGAAAACACCATTTATCCGATAAGATCCTTAGTCAGCAAAATGTCAGGTGAAATTGCTCTCCGCTCCGATGAAATAAGGAAAACAAGTTATAGGAGTAGGGGGGGCTGTCACCTCATTATCACCCCTCGTTATTTGTAGTTAATTAGAAACACAGAGTGTTACATTGTAAATAATACTAGCGACTAGTGGTGTTCTAAGTTGCTATAAATTAATAACATGCTTAATGCTATATGCTTCATTTTTTAAGCATGCGATTTTATGTGGCATATTATTGCTTTATGCTATATTTATGAAGCATGCTACTTTATTATGCTATATTAACCATCACTACTATTAGCGACCGGCCCCTGCTTCGCACGGATGCAATGTACTAATAACATGCATGTATAATACATATAAAACTTCCTCTTGAATCACTCCATCTATTGCTGAAAACCACATTAAAATCCGTTGCGTAGTTTAAAAGATCTAAGCATACAGACAGCGGGAGCGATTGTGTATCATATCTACTATGTAAAGAAGCATATTTTACCAATTCAAGTCAATATTATCTATAACACGTCACCAGCTTACCTTCACTCGAATGTTCTACCACAAGGGATTTTTGAACACAGTTCAAAATGGCGACTCTATCTATCAATAACTGTCAAAATGTGTACCTATATTCACAGCGGTACCTAGCTGACACTTCACTAGTGCAATCTGCAAAACCATACATCACATGAAATCATACGAGAGCATCTAGAAATTGAAATATTCTCTGTACGTGGTTATGCAATATCACTCAGTTCGCTGATAAATTAATACTGCAATGACGGAGCGATAAAATATCGAAGAGGATTATTTCAATTCCAATCATATTTCAATTCTATCAGCTATCATTCTTTCCGAGGACAGCTTGGTTTGCTGCTTGAAAGAAAAAGTTGCACAAGATTATCTCTATTATGTATGGGTTTAACGAAATTCTTTATTACTATTTTTTTTTTATTAATTGGAACAATGACAATTAAATGGAAAATGTTGAGTTTTAAAAGATTTATGCATTTTTGTGAAAGTAAATTTACATACATACAATAGTCGGGTAAATAATACTTACCTACGTACCGAATCAGTGAAGATAAATAATATTCAGAAACCGAATGAAGCTTGGGTAAGCTCCAGTGGTTTCACCGATATATTTATGTGACAAGTCTGAACACAGTGTTCAAAATAATCATTTGTTCAAGTTGAGTTTATCGTTTCACTAAATACATATAAACTGAGGATTAGAGCACGCTAGCATCATTACGTTTAATACTAGTTCAAATAGAAATCATTCATGTTTAAATTTAAATTTACAATCCAATAAGACCTATTTTTGCGTACGAAGCCAAATGGATCAGTAGCCCAGTGGTCGTAAGTATGCTTGAAGTCCTGAGTTCAATTCCCAAGTCGAACAAAGCGTTATTGGGTTTTTTTATAAAATTATAAATAGTTTCGCTCCCTATTTTAAGGGACCTAAATATACCGGCAAACTGTGGGCGTACTTTTATTTCTAAACTTCTACCAACACATTCGAGGTAAACAGGCGTGATAATTATGTTATGGTTTTTGACCTGTGGGTACTTTAGTACACCTCTGCCTGACCTATATAACTAGGTATGTATTATGTGAGTAAAATTGTGAAACATTTCACTTATCTTCCAGTAATTAGAGCTATATGCGAATTCGGAGAACATAAATTATCACTAACACAGTACCGGTTCCCCGAGTTCTTTGTAAAACCACAACTTAATTCATCAACTTCCAACTTTTGTAGAAATTATTCTACAAAGACTTATTTTAGTTATACAGAAGACGGAGATACTTAAAGAAAAATTGGAGCCATTTTTATGTCTCGCTAAGTCGGAAATTGGAATTATAATTTAATCAAACTCGGAGAAAATTCGCTCCAGGTATAGCCCAGTTATAAAAACAAACTCTGATATTCTTTTTTTGTGAGAATAAAAGAGGCCAAAATAAACGGAAACCCTTTTTAGTGAAAGCTTTTAAAGGTGATGTCAGTTGTGTGCCAAAACAAAGAATGACTGTTACATTGTAGTAAATTAGTGTAAAGGAATCACATAAGATAAATAAAAACAAGGGATCACAGAAATGTGAGAACTAAAACAAAAAGCTAGTTCTATTTTGTTCAATTTCCGCGAAGATTTGACAGCTATGATAACTAGGTATAATTTAATATTTCTTCCTGATGCGATCGTCTTCGATTTAATGTCACTATGCGCTACGTATGAAACACGTTACTATTAAACGAGTTTCGTGTACTAGCTCCAGTAATATTCTTAACCCTAAATGATCCTTAAGCTGTAATGCATTTGCACTGATAGTTGTATAACTTTTAAGGAAAAATAAATAAGGTTCAAATTCATTCAATCTAAATCTTATGAACTGTGAGTTCGCTTTCTTGTAAGATCTGTTCATCTAGTGATTGCATCCGTAAAACATGAAATTATCGATAAGAGTGTAGTAATTATAACCAAGACCCCCTCGTCATAAGTCTTGAGTCAAGGCAAGGCATCTCTGACTTTTATAAATCATCATAAATCAATAGTTAATTTTTACTCGATTAAATGATAAAGCAAAAGGTTTTTTTGATGGCGTGTAAAGTATGCCAACTTACACGCCTGAGAGATTTTCTCCATGGCATGTACACTTTTTTTTCGTACGTAAAATCCTCATCTACCATCTACCAACCACCAGGGGAGGTGGCAAAGTATGTTAGACTCGTACCAACCTATATCAGCACTTGCCTTTGCATTTAGTTAACCTCTGCAAGGTTTACTAAATGCACACCCGCTGTTCGCTGGTACGTTTAGGTCCCATGTAATAGGCATGAATCTATTGCCATTAACCCATACTGCGGGCTGAGAAACCCAATAAATAACACTGCTCGATCTGGGAATCGAACTCAAGACGTCAAGCTTAGCAGTTCCGTTTACACTAGGCTAATAAGGCGGTTTTATAAAATATTCTACTTCATAGTAGTTCTGTATTTACCAGCGTTTGCTTTGCTTCGTCTGAGGGAAGTGATAATCAGCTCATTAGCGAGTTCCGTGTAGTCAGTATTATTTAAATAAAGATTTGTACTAACAAGGCTTTCATTTTTTTGTGCCTATTAAGGGGTCGTGTCTAAATATATACTGCGCCAATCGACTCATCAAAAGTCTTCTTTGTACTTCGGAAAGCGTGTCAATCTATCAGTACCAAAATGCACCGTCGGCAAAAAGGCTTTCATTGTTTTATGTAGCAAATTTTATACTTTTTAAGACAGTAGCTTATTTAAGCCCTTTCAGTGGATGTATGACACAATCAATTATCCTTGGTAAATTTCTGAATCTATTCAGCGGTATAAGCGTGAAAAGGTAACACAAATAGACACGTTACTTTCTCATTTATAATATTAGCATGGATATTGGATATGTGATTGCCTCATTAACCTAGTGGTCTTATGCGGAGCTATTACGCTAGTGGTCCTGGGTTCGATACCCACGTCAAGCATTGTTACTGGGTTTTTCTATGAAATTCTCAGTAGCAGCTCGGAATTTTGGTATTTGTCTTGCCTATTACATGGGACCTAAACATGTCGGAGAACTGTGGGTGTACATTACCACACCTATGCCTAAACCCTCGGGGAATGCAGAACTGACGGTATGTTATATTAATATTAGTATGGATAAAGATGAGATGAGAAAGAGAAATTAAAACCCTTTTAGGCGAAAAATGTATAATAAAGTACTCATATTGACTGCATTATCAGGACATGCTTTTGTTGATGCAAATCATAAAGTTAAATATAAAAGCAATTTGCGTTCATAAGAGAACAAAGGAATGCAATAATTCTTGCGTATGTGATAAGCCTTTTTGCGTGGAGTCACCGAACTTTGTTCGAACAGTAAGCCGATTACGCAACTGGCAACCGCTTAGATTGTATAATAATTTTGCGATCGTTGCTATCAGAAAACAGGGCTGCGGTTTTGAGTTTAGAATGTTGTAATTGCGATTTTGGTAGTACAGCTCAAAGATAAAGGAGATATTATGTACTATATTTGAAATGGAATTAAATAATAAACTGGATCTGTTTGTTAATGAGAAGGTGATATTGTTCTAAACTGTGTGTAATAATCACTTTCATTGCTTGTTGGTCGTTCTGATACAATTATTTCGTGATGATTTAATTATTTCATGACTTGTTTGATTCGATGTTTTAATTAATCTAAATATACTTAATTAGAAGGAATTACAGTATTTGGGTCAAAGAACGAAGGAATTACCATAGGACTATATCAAGAATAAAATGTGGAACTGCAAAAGAATAACCTTGACAATAATTGCTGTCGGCGTAATTGTTCAAGCCAACAACCGGTCGCTCGCCATATTTGCAGCGTATATCCACTTTAATTAACTGAAGTTACATCGTAATTTTTTTTTTATACCACAATTATGACTAAGAAATAAATTCCTAGCAATGTCAGACTGCATCTTGTGTTAAAAAACTTCCCGTGATCTAATTTTGTAGTTGCATTATCTCGACTCTAGCCATTGTATTGGAACAAGATACTGACGACAAAATTATTTCGTGTCGCGAAACGAAAGTTATATAGGTACCTAATTCAAATGCATCGACAAAGTAATGTTGAGGAATTATCCTTCTTACAAAATTATTTTCCAGATAAATAGTGGAATTTATAAGGCTACTGAGAAAGGCCAACCTTTACTACTTACTACCTTTACTTTTAACGGATTTTATCGCGTTTATCTCAAGGAAACGTAAATAGACACGTTATGATACGTCATAACTATTATATATCAGGGGAAGTGATACCTAGAACATCACAGTTTAGGGACTTGGGAGTAATTTTGGATGACAAATTCACATTTGAGGCACATATAGATCATATAACCAGTAAAGGAGAAATATCAAGGAGACTGGTCGACTCTTCGCGTGATCAGAGGGCTGGCTTGTTCCTAGCGGAACGCTTAAGCATTGCCATTCAACGTGGCAATGCAGCCAGTCTTCTAGGCACGTTGCCGGACGACAGCGATGCCGAGGAATACTTTGACGCCTACTAGCGTTTTATACTTTTATTTATTTCTATTTTATTTTTTGTTTTGGTATAGGTAAGTATGTATATTTTGTAAATATGTAATTATTATTTGGTAAGTCTTTTGAAAATAAATACCAGTAAAGCCTACAAATCACTTGGTTTTGTAATACGTTTTGTAATACGCCGTTTAAAGATCCACATTGTCTTAAAGTATTATACTTTTGGTGTGTGAGGAGTGTTTTGGAATTTGCGAGTGTTTTATGGCGTCCTTTTTACAAAAAGTACATTGACAATATTGAATCCATTCAACACAAATTTATTAAACAACTTAATTATTTATGTAAAATACAAAACTTGGATTACCAAGAGTCCTGTAAATACGACAAAATAAATACTCTCGACAATAACAGACGTTCTTTGGCTGATATGATGTTGTTATGTGATATTATAAATAATAAATTCGATAGTGAACAACTACTTTACAAAATTCTATTTAATGTACCCCGTAAACGTACCAGGAACACTCCGCTGTTAACGACATCTTCAGCCTCAACAAAGTATAAAAAAATGTCACCATTTTTTCGTCTCCCTGACTTATATAACAACAAGTTTGCATCTTTGGACCCATATAACTGCCCACGCAACACCTTTATAACGGAAATATTGAAAATCCTCTCACATAATAAGTAGATTTACAATCAATTAACCGGTTTATTATATGAATACACACATAAATGCAACATTATATAAATATATACTAATACCAATATTACACACACATACACACTCAAACACGCACGCACGGAAGCTCTTAAATGTAAAATTTACTATGTTTTTTCTAATTTTTTTTAATTAAGCACTTACTCTTAACTTTATATATCCTATGTTATCTGTGTACTTCGTTATCGGCGTATTGTTTAAAATTATATAACTGTTTAGTTATTATCAGCTGTGAAGATAGGTACTATGTATAAATAAAATAAAATAAAATCAATACGCTATAACATTCATGTTTTATTTTAATGTCAAATATTTTGTGTGTCAGAAATCAATAAGTACTTACTTACCTACTATTAAAAAAGTTATTATCATCCCCTGCCAAATACCTCCATTCGTATACCTCTTAACTTATCACATTAAATCATCAACAAGACGAAGGAGACGTAGGTACACGACCATTACAGATTTTTTAAAACCGGTTCAAAGTAATCATTTACCATAATCTTTATATGGCTCATTTTGTTTTATTTCTCATAATTATATCAGCCTCTGACATTATAAAGAATGCAATAAATTTAAAAGTAGCCTGCAAGAAGTAAAACTAACGATAGATACAGAGGCCAGAACAGCAAGCTACCACAATCTGTCAAATTTCTTTAATTGCTTTTCAACTTTAAAACAAGATAATAAGGTTCATATTCAATTGGGAACATTTGCCAGTTTTGGATAACTTGACCTGCTGCCGTCTAGGTACATAAATTATGCGTATGAGTCAAGGTTATGAACTAAATGAATGAGACTACTCTTGGTTTACCAAAGGTTGGGCCCTTAGGTAGATAGATAACTGGTTAAACTACAAGCACGAAGCACCAGTAGTAGGGATATATCGTGCGTGAAACACTTACTAAGAGTTTCTGCGCAACTAACGTTTGTGTTAACAACTCGTGCCGACCACTTACAGCTGATCCTGATAACAAATTAATCAATATATTTGTTGCACAACCAGTACTAAGCAACCCGATCACATAGTAGCGAGGTGAAGTATCGTGTAGAAGTTCAAGACATTATTATTATTTATTACCTAATTAATATGCTGTCTTACTCAGACGAAACGCGACTGGTTCGACGATTTTCACACATTATCAAAAAAAAAGTAAGCATCAGGTTAATGATCTCCGAGATCCGTCAGTATATGGTAATAAATAAAAAACATGAAGTTGACAGAACTGGAATGTTGCGACGCGAATCACAACGGGTTTTAAATAACAAAAGGTAGGTAAAATTCTTTCGAGAATCTGTGTATACATAGAGTGGTTTCGCACTACGTTCGATCCGAATCCGATCAGAATCCGTGAAAATACACACTAATTTCCGTCATCCTGTTATTATCTCTCTCTCTCTATCTCTCTCTTTCTTTCTCTCTCTCTCTCTCTTTCTTTCTCTCTCTCTCTTTCTTTCTCTCTCTCTCTCTCTCTCTCTCTCTGTTTTCACAGATTCGGATCGAACGTAGTGCGAAACCGCTCCTACTAGGCATTTAAAAAATGGGATGGATGCATCCCATTTTCAAAGACACGCTCTCTACGAAACCTATAACAGATGTGTTATAGGTCTCATAGAGAGCGTGTCTTTTGTGTAAGTACTGAATGGAACCTGTCCATGGGTCAATGTTATCATGAGAATGAGACCCATAGCCATGACCACAAGGCAAAGAAAGGCAACTGCATTTTTTAGTAGCTACGAATCCGAAGATAAGCCACCGCCATCCCGTAACGATAAATAAGTTATTCCGGATTATAAAAATGTAATGAATGAATGGAAATATGTCAACCATGGTGTTTAACTCCATCAATATCACGATAAAATAATTATTGACCTTAATTTATTAGCCACAAGTAAAATTATAAAATAATAAAACTCCTGTGAGCAGCTTTTGAGTGCAATGACTCATGTTGAAGTGTTAAATGCCAAATGACATTGACATATGAAAAGACTAACTGGCTGGCTACTTATGTGAGGGTTTTGTGAACGTAGGGTCATTAATCCTATACTACCTTTCCTTTCTACCGTGCCAAGCGAAGACTGACACATTTTAGATAAAAAATGCAATCCTCATAAGTAAATAAAGTATGTTTTAATATATAAAAAGAGCTACATGAAGAAACGTTGTGTTGGCAGTGGGGGGACTTTGACCCTTATATTGCCAATCCAAATACCTCTTTTGCCACTGGTGTTGCAAGCCTCTATAGGCTACGGTAACCGCTTACCATCAGATAGGTCGTATGCTTGTTTGCCACCTTAGCAGTATAAAAAAAATAATTAAGTATTTTTTTATATATAAAAAACACAAGTAAATTAAATGGTTAAAAACGTAAAAAAAAAGTTGTAAATAAATAACAAGTTAACTACAGTAACTTTTTCTTTTAGAAGTAGAAAAAATAAAATCGAGATTATCAAGTAAAAGTCATATTACGAAAGAGGAATTATTTATAAAAACCAAAAGATCTATATCTGTACTTACCTACAAATTCAGGAGTGACTCTTTGATGTTCCTTTTTACTACATACTCAAGATAAGCTCTCTAAAATAATCGTCTTACAATAAGTAGGACTACCATATCTTTAAATTTACCTTCCAAAACCCTCTGTAAATGTTTTACGGAAGATTCACTGAACAAAGAAACTCCCCCTGTGTTCATCGCTCAGAATTTTTCATAAAGACAGATCATTAAATTTGCACAGATCATTTATCAACCAGCCTCAGACCTAATTAAGGGTAAGGGAAATAGTGAAATTCATCTTTTTTGCAGCATATCCCTTGGTGAACGAACAAAGACTATGGTTCAATGGTTTCATTGACTTTCGATAGAAATAAAATTGCCATTCGTAGTCAAATTTAGAAGCATCATCATAAAATTTCATGTTCAAGGAACAAGGAACTCTGTTGTCTTTGAGTTTTTTGTAACTATACTAATATTATAGAATAGAATATTCTTTATTGTACACCTTAAACAAAAGCCAAGTACATTTTTATAAATGATAGAATGGTACAATGGGCGGTCTTACAGACAACCTTTACCGCAATAAATAAATAATGGCGTGGAGCTAGTTTTTTTTATGGAAGTGGGAGGCAAGAGAGCAAGCGAATCACCTGATGATAAGTGATCACCGCCGCCCATTGACACCCAAAATACCAGAGGGGTTGCAAGTGCGTTGCCGGCCTTTGAAAAAAGAATAGGCTCGCTTCTTGAAGGTCTTCTTCGTTATTCTTGTTATTACATATGTATGTTTTACAACGTCTGCCGGTTCAACTAGTTATTTAATTATAAATGTTTGTATGTGTTCATTTTAGTTTCTACGCAGCGATATCAAAAAGAAAAAAACTAACTCCTCTAAAAGCTACGCTAATTAAATGAATTAAAATGAAGCTGGCTTTGAATAATGATTGTAGTGAGTGAATTCAAGAAAACAATACAACACATTTTGTGTGATTGTGACGTCCTGGCGATGAAACGAATGAGCCTTCTTGGCACCTTGGCAACGGATACCCAAAGACTACAGGTTCCTTACTCTGAGTGGGTTAACCGCCTCCATAAATAACATATTAGAAGAGAATTCCTTACTCTTCAAATATGTGGTTGCCCTCAGCCTTGAATGCACAAAGACAAGCAGCACAAAAGATCACATCGAGTCGAAGTGTTGCTGGCTAAACCAGCCCCCAAAGTAAGATAAGATTATAAATTGAAAACGCTACGCTAACGCTTGTGTTTATTATATAATTATATACTACACCTACCTTTATATATCGCAGACCATCGGAAGTTTGGATATTAATGGAAAAACCCTCTGAGTGCTGGTCCCACCTCCCGTCGAAGCCTTTAAAAATACCAATTTCAGTTCTCACATCTGACGACTTACCTGTGAACGGGAGACATTATAATTATAGTATGTAATTTACACATGAATCAAACTAATCACTTATCTAATTAATCTAGAAATTATTAATGAAATAGTCTGTTAGTTTAGCCTTAAGTAGTTACAAAAAGTTATATTATTATAAACCTTTGTAATTAATATTCTAAACTGTTTCGTTAATATAGTGGTTTTTTTTTTATTTTATTTTTTATAGTACGGAAAGTCCTCATGGATCCTCCGTCACCCGGGGAGGTAGCAGGGTATGTCGGACTCATACCGACTAAAAACCGCACTTGCCTTCACCCTGCTCTATTGTCATGGCCATGGGATCCGCGAAATTCGCCACGACCATGACAAGTGGTATTAAGCGCAACTGCTACGCTAGAGGTCTTGGTTTCGATTCCCAAATTGAGCAGTGTAATAGCGTTGGTGGTATAAACTACAGGTAGTTGTTCCGGGTCTGGGTGTTTGTGTGATAATTTGTGTTAGTAAAGAAAAGAAAAACGTATACTGCTTCATTAATAAAAAAATACAAGTGAATTCCGCTAGTTCTATTGCAGCTAGTACAAGTCGTTAAACCACTTTATTTATTCTGTGTTGGAACTTTTAGTCCAACTAAAAAACGCTTAAAGTTGCAAGCTACAGTTCTGTTGTAAGCACAAGTTGTAAAACAATATTGTGGAGTCATTTCAGTCAGAGGAGTTTTTCCTATAAGTAAATAAAATTTAAGAATACCTATAACTGAGATTAGAACTGCCTAGATAGCCTAAGCGCCTGCTACGCTAAAGGTCCTGGATCCGATTCCTACGTCAAACAAAGTATTATTGAGTCGGTAGCAGCTCGGAGTATGAATTTGTGCCCCGTTAATAGCTACAAGCTCGCGCCTTTTTACACAATGCCGCCTTCATGAACCATGTTTTTGAAGAGTATGGGATGTGCCATGGGGACAACACAACAGATCACATTTAGTCGAAGTCTTACTTGCCATGCCAGCCCCCACATTTAAGATTAGGATTAATCCTTCGGGGAATACAGGCGTAACGATATGTTATGTTATGTTCAATAAACTATGTTTTTTATGTTTTAAGACAAAGCTTAATTTGAATACCATGTAAAGAATTAATACCAACAATAACTCACACAAATAAGTATACTTACGAATATTGCATATCGCTGTTTGATCGCACATCAAAGAGACCGGTCATATTCCGGATGAAAACAAATACCAACGGCGCTCGGGTATTTATATATTTGAGATATTTGCGTACAAAAAGGATTGGATTTCGCTCAACTTTCTTTGGTTTAATCAATAATGCTTTAATGGTCCAAAGCCATTCATATACCTACCGCATCGAATTTGGCACAAATTTGCAGTATGTGGACATATTTCCTGTGGAATAGATAGATATATATTAGAGAAAAAAAAGTGCGTCATAGGTTTTCGAGTTTTAAATGCTTGAATCCGAATCTAATGCACGCCCCGCTGTCTTTTCAAAATCAAATTATTAATTCGACTATCAATTCGTGTAAACGATCAAGGAAAACGAAAAATGTTATCATGACTACACCTACATACATGAGATTTTCTCGACAGGACGTGTGAAGTCTGCCATTAACCTTCACTAAGCCAGTATGGTAGACAAGTGTTCATCTAGGGAAACATATCGTAAACCCTGATAAAATAATAATGCTCACCCCTAAGCAAATCCTGCAGTTTATATGTAGGTAGTAGACGCAGGGTTTAGCGGTGAACTCAAAAAAAATTCTTACGCACTATGACTTACAAATGCTACCATTCAAAGATCCCTTACGAACAATAAAATTATTAAAACAATATAACATTTTAAGCCTGGAGTCTAGACGTTTACTGTTGGTTGCAATGATGCTTCATGGTTTGTGTAACAATAGATATGACTGCATTGATATCACAAATAAAATATGTTACTTTGTGAGGTTCGCGTGCCACGATTATTCGATATGGATTCATGTAAAACTAACGCGGGGGCACGAGTACCTCTTCGTCGTCTTGTGGAAACTTATAACACGCAGTTCTTGGACTTGGATATTTTCAATACATCGAATAAAAAATTTAAAACATTAGCCATAAGTGCACTTTCCTCAGAATCTTAACTTAAAATATAATACTTAAATTCTTTAAGCCTATTTAATGGTAGACAATAGCCTAATCCTTCTCATTTTGCCGTGACCAATGTTTTATCAATGACTAGCGCCCCGGCTTCGCACGGGTGCAATGTACATGACACTAGTACTATTATACATAAATATATAATAAATGTATGTCAGCCTATGACACCTACAAATAATGGGGCTTTCTATTGGTAAAAGAATTTTCAAAAACGGTTCAGTAGATCCAGAGATTACACCCTCATAAACTTTACCTCTTTATTATATTAGTATAGAAGTATATAATTATGTATATGATAAGTAGGGCCAGACAAAACAGAAGGCATAAGATGGAGAGTCGTGGCCCAAGGTGATGGTCTGGCCAGTCACCAGAGCAACTGGAAGTTTCTATGAACGTGACAGTCCATCATACCACTGACCGTATCAAACGGGAACCACTATCGATAGATACACTATAATGGAACAAATTAGGTGATTCCGATATTCCATATATTATAACGAGAATTTAAAAATCAGTACGTACTGTATGTAGTACGTACTGATTTTTAAATTCTCAATACTCGATGATCAAGTACCAAATAAATTTCAATTGGATGTTATATGGCTGACAAAAACAAAAGCTAATAAAAATACCGTTAAATTACTAAGGGAATCGACGCATGCGGGTTGAAATTTAAACGCAATTTAAACGCACCTTCGAATTCGCTCCAGAGCGAATCCGGTTTTTTGTTTTAGTAAAAAATAAACGCCGTATATATAACCTTGGGTACGTACAACAAGAAACTTTTCTTTGAGATTAGTAGTGCAAGCAAGATGGTGTTCGGTCGTGTACAGTTTGTCTTTTGTGTTGTCATTGTGTTTCAGACTATACTGTACTGTGATGGTCAGTTTGAGCAAAAGCACTATGAAGCGAGTGAGTATTTCTTAGTACCCATTTTGTATCAAAAATGTTGTATATAGAGAATGATTTGATTATTACCACCGATGTTGGAACACAAGATGATACAAATAAGAATACTGAAAGTTATAAACAAAATGATAGTGACGGTTTTGAGACCCATTTAGTTCGACAGTGGAATTTAGATAAATTTTTAGTATTTACTCAATCGGAATGATCTCCATGACAACTACTTGTACTGTAGTTAACATAACATTGACTTTGAATAAATAAAGAAGCTCCGCTAAAATATTAGACCTCCGTGAGCTTTCGGGTCGTTTTACTGAGTAATACCTCACGGAGAAAACCATTAAAACAAATGAAAAGACAAGTCATCTATTACAAGCATCGCTAGAGTTTAATATTTCAAACAAGAAACGTTTTAATTTTGTTTAAACTGTTCACAAGACAAGGAATTAATTTGATTAAATTCGGTACAGTACGGAGCTTTTATATCTTAACCTAAATACTGAATTGTTTGTCTCGGCCTGTCGTTCCCATTTAATACTTACTATAATACAAGTGTATCTGGTAATAAAGAATTTATGTAAATATCAGTCATGTTCCTAAAAACGAAACACATAAAAGGAATGAATGTTTCTTTCGGCCTGGTTTTACTAGATTCGTAGGTCATGTTAGAATTAGGCTGGAGGTCATTGGATAGATAATGGTCACATTATGTAAGCAATTAATAATTATGTAACAAATTACTATAACTTCTCTATAATAGAAGATATTAAGGGGATATCTAGAAAATTTATGGAGATATTTATTAAATAGACAATTATTAATCTATTTTCCTTATAAAAACCTTATTGGTCGTAAATGCGGCTGCTGACCGAAAATTCCGGTTCGATGACCACGTCAAACAGTGTTGTTAGTTTTTCTATAAACTTATCAGTAGCAGCCTTGGAGTTTGGGTTTATGCCTGGTTAATGGCAATAGACTCACGCCGAATGCATTGCATGCATGCGCCTAAAAGGATATAAAACATACCAGTGATGTAGGTGTAGGTACATTAATTCCCCACACGGGATTTATTATTTATTTGATGCTATACTTAGCACTGCGACGGTAGTCGGTCTATTGTGACCGTTCACATAGGATACGTGATTATAATATTATATTCCATATTGAAAAAAATTAAATGCCTACTAGCCACCCACCTCGGTTTGCACGGGTTCAATGTACAGACGCCAGCACATCAAGCTACCCCAAACTGTCAAATTTCTTTGATAGATTTTCAACTTTATTACAAAGAAATAAGGTTTATTTTCAATTGGGAAAATTTGACAGTTTTGGATAGCTTGACCTGCTGGCGTCTGTACTAATAATATTCATGTATTATACATATAAATATATATAATCCTTCCTTTTGAATCATTCTATCTACTGCTGAAAACCGCATTAAAATGCCCAGTGCTCCACGAGGAACCGTGTGTTTACAGTGAGAGGACTTGACCCTTATACGGCCAACCCAACTATTCCTTCGTTTGACAGGGTCGGCAACGCGCAAGTGATACTCCTGGTGTTGCAAGCGTCTATTGGCTACGGTAACCGCTTACCATCAGGTGGGCCGTATGCTTGTTTGCCACCTTAGTAGTATAAAAAAATCCCTTGCTTAGTTTAAAAGATCTAAGCGTACAGACAGCGGGAGCGACTTTGTTTAATACTATGTAAATATTCTCTACTTTATAAAGCAGATAATAATAAAGATGTAATAAGAAGATGTTTGGCCTCGAATACGTCTTTCATAACGCCTCTCTAAAAGGAGCACTTAATGGAACATTCATACAGAATCTGATTATGTGAATAGCGTAACGATAAGTGTGTTCTGGAAGGCTACCTACTCTTTGGCTCACGTCACCTAGGACCTACCTCGCTGAGCTCACTGTCACTCACTCTCTGAGCTTGTATTTTATTATTCATAAAGTTCATGACTTCTGTTAAATCCGCAGAAGGCACTTATGACTTTTTAAAATATGCGATTCAAAATTTGAATCATTCGCTTTAACGGTATGTTTTATTCGCGGGCATTCAGTACCTACCTACTTCAGAATTCTCATAGATTATCCGCCACTTGGGGAGACGGCAGCGTATGTCAGACTCGTACCGACTAAAACACTTGCCTTCACCTGCTCACTAGAGAGCTTCACACTATAGACACCTAGACTGGCCATTTCATAATTTAAGTGCCTGCATATAGTCTATGTGTTATATTTAATATCCAGTCGCGGTAAAATCACGGTTTTCTGATTGAGATTTTTTTTATATTCTACCAAGGTGACAAACAAGCATACGGCCCACCTGATGGTAAGTGGTTACCGTAGCCTATAGACGCTTGCAACCCCAGGAGTATCACTTGCGCGTTGCCGACCCTATAAAAGGAAAGAGTAATAGTTGGGTTGACAGTATAAGGGTCAAAGTCCCCCCACTGCCAACACAACGTTTCCTCGTGGAGCACTGGCATATTTGTTCAATAAGTATTTATAATACATTTTTGGCCTCTATTGTAATGGTTGTTTGAGGTTATTTAGGCTGATTACAAAGATAATAATAGGTAGGTACTACCTATATTAAATTTATTTTATAACAGAAGTTACAAAATTAAATCGAGGTAAAATACGAAAGAGGTTTCTTTTTAACATTGTAATATTGAGCCTATTATTATAACTCTTTTATTTTTATGGACATAATTAAATATCATAATCAGATAATCTAACATGTGACTGCTGCAATATTTAAGAGACTTAAAGAGCTCGAACCGTAGAAGAAAATGAATGTAAATATGTTTATCTTTTCTTTAATAATAAGTACAGACGCCAGCAGGTCAAGCTATCCAAAACTGTCAAATTTGCACAATTGAATATGAACCTTACGATTTTGCATTAAAGTTGAAAATCTATCAGAGAACTTTGAAAGATTTTGGTAGCTTACTTAAACATAACGGTGTTGGTACCCCCAATGACCTCATTCGGTTAAATTTTATTAGTAACGATCAGCAGATAACTTTTATTTATATTTTACTATTATCCTCTATATCCTAGCGGTCGCCAGCGAAACTGCTAAGTAGAGGTCCGGGGTCCAATTTTCAGGTCGAGCTGTCTTATAATGTTTTTCTAAAATTCTCAGTAGCATGGACATTGGACCTCCTTTCTTATGTAAGTATCCAATCCAATTTATAATCCATCATTGTACAATACAAAACGATATTTTGAAAGAGTAATCATGGAGTTTCTTGCCGGTTCTTCTCCATAGGAAACGACTAATTTGGAACCGTGCACCTAGACTCGACATTTCATAAGTGCCTGTATATAGTTTATATGAAAATAAAACTATTTTGATTTTCATATTATTGAATGTTATAATTTTGACCTCCTTGATTTTTTTGATCCTATCCTAAGTAGACTCGGTACGCATACTGCACCTAACTTTATAATTTACGAGGTGTTTCCCGCCGTTTCAACCGCATCCCAAAGGGCCTTTTGAGACAAAAGGTAGCCTATGTCTCTCTCCAAGGTACAATCTATCTCTGTACGGTCAGCAACGAAAGTCGCTGAGCACGGCTAAATTTTGAAAACATGACAGCTCCAAAATTGTCAAGAGATTTTTTTATTATGAAGGTAAAGTAAATATTCAATGGTCATCTATGCAATGATTTCACACAACCTTCATCATGAAGTTCATAGGTCAGTGACACCATATTAAAAATCGTAATAAAGATTGCAACATGTTCAGCGACTTTCGTTGCTGACTGTACCAAATTTCATCAAAATTGGTTCAGCGGTTTAGGTGTGTTACTTTCGCATTTATAATATTACTAGGCATAGTTAGGATTAGTAGCACTAATCCTGTTTCATTGAAGTAGACAATGCATACACGACAAACTCTTAAAATGTTGAGATTCCTATAATTAAAATAATTCGCTAGGTACTTTGGAAACCAGTACCAAATAAAAGATGCATTTTTGTGCCTTCATTATGGAAGTCGCTACAAAGATAATCATAGCATTTGTGTGCTTTTTGATATTTTTAGCAAATGAAAGCTCTTCGGTTGAATTTAAACCTTGAACTTTCAACAATGTTTATCAAAAAGCCAATTTTGATCAACATTATTTATAATATTATTATTTATAAATTAGTCATTTCAAATGTTGAAAATATAACTCGGATCTAATTTGAGTGTCATCAATGTCAAATAATATTCTCCAACAACTAATAAACAAACGCCAAACTGTACAGGTTATATAGTAATGAGATGGAAATTTCACCCAAAGTGATATAAGCTTAATTAACATAGCGACTAGATAGGAATTATATTTACAACATTTTTTAATTATCAGAATTGGCGTTCTGAATTTGAGGATGTTCAGATTAAAATTAGAAAGAAATAGATATTATTAATTAAAGATTTTTATTTCTTTGGTAAAATGTACGATACCTGCCTACTGTTTTAATAACTGTTTATCAGCTTTTTCTTAACTATATTAGGGTTGGCTTCGTCTAACCAGGTGTGGCTGAATATCAGTATTTTACAAGAAGCGAATACAATAATTATCCTGAGGATAGACTGACTGTCAAGCTTTTTAATTTTGGCTTCAGACCACCACATAAGATTGTAATTATAGGTGTTTATATGAAAACCGGGTCTAATGCCTTTACGTGCTTTCCGAGGCATGGAGGGGCTTCACCCATCCACTGACCACGGCTAGCGCAGCTTAACCTGGCAGGTCGGTTAATCAGCGTAGTACATAATTACTTAGACGAGAAACCCTCCTACTCTATAATTTATAATATTAATGAAATGCGTAGTAAAAAAAGAAGAAAATAACAATTGAACCATTTTCCAACTAGGTTCCAACCTTCTGTAACTCTACCAACCTTTGTCTGAAACAAAATCGAACTTCAAATATCACACCAGGTGTCGATAAAACCACAAAATTTTATGGATCACATTTACTCTCTCTTATACCTTTATTCCTTTGCCATTACTACAACCTTTTGTAAAGTTAGCTGAAGGGTAGGTAGGTACCTAAAAGTATGTGGAAGTGAAAAAATCTAATACTCTGTCCCCTTTAAAAAAGGGTCACACGAAATTCACATTGTTTAGGCGAGAGAAAAATGCAAAAAAGGGGTTTGCGAACATACCCGCCTATTCGGGGGCAAGATTTACATAAGCAGGCACATTATATACTGTGTATATTACATGCCTACTTATGTAACGAAGTTTTACGAAGCACTCAATGAAGTTAAGTTATTAAATATGAGTGTTACAATCCTACCTACCCAACTGCATTGGAGCAGCGAGGTAGTCTATAAAGAAAGACCGATATTAAATAAATATTTTTGGACAATTTTACACAGCACCATCTAGTCCCAAACTAAGCGTAGCCTAATTAGTTTACATCTACACTTGGATAACTGCCGTTGTTATTGTGTAAACTTTCAAAATATGCTACTAGCTGAAGATGAGCTGCTTGTCTTAGTTAATCATTAGAGTTTGACGAAGCCGTCGAAACCTTGAAGTCGCTACACAAAGATGGGTTATGGAGCGGATATTGAGGCACATTTTCATAAAAAAATGTTGATTACGATTTCATTTGTTTTTTCTCTGTGTCAAGCTGACATAATATGACAGAGGCGAGCAACTTAGACTGAGCGATATGTTTTCAATGTAAAAAAAGTAATTACATTATGCTTTTTTTTCATGTCCCTGCTCTCGCTGGTAATATTAAAATGTCTTTGTCGCAATATCATACTTTCCCACCCACAACGGTCCTACTCCTACGCAGATAGACACGAAAAACCCAACTCTCAGGACATCGCTCGTTTAACCGTTTTAATATAAAGGCACAGGATTCAAGAATTAATTTGAATATCCATAAATGTAGATAAGTATTAAGTGATTAATCTGGCATTAGTGACCATAAAATTCATAACCGGTTGACTATTGACGGATGGCAACAAGTCGTTATTCTTTTAAAATGAAAGTTCGAGAGTACTTTCGAAAGAAATTGGCAAAATCATCTCTTCATTGATATTTTGTAGGATTCATATTATATATAGGTAATTCATTAATTTGTTGGGTATGTATTTATTATTGTTTAAATACTGTTTTTTTTTACATATTGTATGGATCAACGTTTGTCAACTGACTGAGACTGTGACTCTGACTGTGCCGTGGCACAGTCATGTTGACAAACGTTGTGATGTGTTGTGATGTGAACGTGTGATGCTGAGACAAAGCGTACTTTGTCTCAGCATCACACTATGGTCGAGCGGTAGAGAATGGTTTTGGAATTAAGTCCGCCTCTGTACAATTGTTGTGCCTATAGAATTAAAATAAAATAAATAAATGGGTAATTTGAGTTAATTCAAGTCATCCACCAGCAAGCATTATTCTTCGAGCTGTTTCCCAACTATGTTATGGTCGGCTTCCAGTCTAACCAGGTCCAGTCAAACAGCGTACTTCAATTCTTCAAAGGAAAAACAACATTGTCTTGAGACTGTACTAGCTACAAATGAGTGATTAAACGAACTTACCTGTAAGTGAAGTTCGATCATCATTATATGAAGACACTGTCCTTCAATGATCACCATGTAGTCCCCTCGTTTTCATGGAACCGACGCACGATATTCAAAGATTTTTTAGAAAATATTTCTGCTGAAACTAAACGCCCTGTCTCCGGCTCCATCAGTTGTCAACTGTAACTGTCATTCTTTTTAAAGCCACACATTTTTCACAATTTTGTTCTGGGTAAAAAGAAAGAATTCTTTCGAATGGGTGTGGGTGGGCTCCCGTGATCATTGAAGGACAGTGTCTTCATATAATGATGATCGAACTTCACTTACAGGTAAGTTCGTTTAATCACTCATTATACTTCAGACGTCCTTCAATGATCACCATGTAGATGTTTAAAGCTTCATCAAAATTGTAACAAATGTGTAAAATTAAGGAAACATCCTGTACATTTATATAGTTTCTTTACTTTTAATTATTGAATGTTGAACTATATTTCAGTTTATGTTGGAATACAAATTTCGTTATATAAGTACTTAATTATAATGCACTTTATTATATTTATTGTAACACCATGTATACCATGTTTTATGCAAATAAATGTATTATTATTATTAATTATTTCATTTTTATCCATACCTCATTGCACATTGTGGCACACAAGGCAGTACCAGTGCCGCGAGGCACTCTCCATCAGTCAACCCTCAGATCAAAAGGAAATCAACCAAATCAGATTAATATTATCATAATAATTTAAACATTTAAGTTTTAATATTCTTAATCTTTGTAATCATTTTAATTAATAAGATTACTAATCATTTACCATAATTATAACCATCTTTATAATAATATAGAGCTCCAATGCGTTACTTGAACCTGTACTGTGCTCCACACTGAATAATATTACCTTTGTGAAAGAGATAAATAAATACCTTTATTATTATGACATATTGTAATACGAAGTGAAAGGTTTTATATCCTCCAATGAGTAGGTACTGCTCATGTAGTGTTAAGAGTAAATTATTTAGAATTGTTATAGGTTGTAAGGTCTATCTTACAGTAGGTAATTATGCACATGCACATAAGCACTTCGTCATTAATGATATACTGTCTAGTTGAGACTGAAGTAGATGCGTGTCTAATACCTGTACTTACCTACATAAATGTATTTATGTATTGAATAAGTTGAATGTATATTTGTGAATAAATATTTCCATTTATTATTAATAGGAAATAGGTAATTAAAGACCAGGTACTCTTACGTGTCCTTTATCTGTCTACTGATTGTTATTGTTGTAGGCCTTCTATTTGCTGTGGGCTTTTATAAGCTATACAGATTTCAATATTATCTCTATGGACCTCTGCTCTATGTGTCTAGACGTGCCATAGAAGGACAAATTTTAAGGTTGTTTTGTAAAGATAAGAGAATTAAGTTGGGTTGTTATCAGCTGGTAGCATTTATTTTGATACTATCAGGTGTTGTGGTCTGTAGTTATCTTAACTGAATTTTAGCATTTTGCCTGACAAATGTTATACTGAAGTATACTTATTAGATATTGATATATAATAATGAGATAGGTTCATAGTTGAATTTTATGAACAGAAAATCTAATCTCTATTAAGGTTAGTCTTCTTGGCTAATTATTCTACATATATTTTTATAAAAATAGCTTTTTCTAAAAATATAATAAGGTTGGTTTCGTTTCTAATGAACATAATGAAGAAGTATTAGATAAGTCAACCCACAGTCTCAAAGATAACTAACTATTATAGTATTTATATTATAACGTCTTGGATGTATAAATAAGTACTTATGTAATTAGACACTACACAATAACACAACCTATCTGTATTGTGGGTACTGTAGGATGAACCTTGATTACTTATATATTGTCGTAGAAATATATAAAAAAATTTGCACTATGGCTATTGATAAAGGAAAACAAATATGTTTTAATTTCACTCATGTTAAGCAGTACCTAACTATTAATTGGGATTGTTTTAATTCAATGATGGAAGCCATTATAATAAGTATCTGTAAGTACAGATAGCTCTTCCTTGTCTGGTAAGATAATGATCCCCAGACTATAATCTCCTAGTTGCAGGCTCTTTCTGAATATGAATGGTTATTTCTCTGTTGAACAATCAAAAGATGTGAGACAACCATTGACATATAAGTGTTGGGAACCTTAGGTTGAGCAACCCATGTGGCACTATTGTGATAGGCTCAGCTTCATCCTAACCTTGTTTGAAAGTTTTAAGAATTAAAGAATAATGGTGGAAATGCCTAGAAAAGAGAATTGACCCTTTTGCAAAAGTTTAAATACTTATGTACTTTGTGCTTATGTCAAGCAATATATTCTTTCTTTCATTAATAAACTTGACACTAATAGATTATTCCAGGGTATTTATTATAATAATTTTATACCAATTGTCTGCACCTATGTCAATGTCAGGCCCCTTCCAATTTATATTATATCATAATTTAATTAGATTTGATGTTGTCTTATTTATGTGAATGTGATATGATTATCTTTTAGAGGTAATAAGAAGCAAATAACCAATTACTTATATTTTTACTCCACTAGATACCATAGGTATCTATTAGTGAAGAAAGTGAGAGAAGTGAACACCACTCACTGTGCATAGGTACCAATATAATTATTAGATAACAGTACCTAGTATTGTTATCAAAATTGAAGTAATAATATGACAACACATATTTACAGTTTCAGTTTTGTTTTCTATTATTTTCAAGGATTGCAGTTTTCAACTTTGTATGGGTATATACTAACATTTGTTTTGTGTAATTAACTGCATATCTAATTTAGTAGATAAGGATGCATCAAATGATCTCTATTCAATATAACATTGTTTGAATAGTGATATGTACAGTTGTGTGTACCAATGCATATTGGTTTTTTATCATTTAAAATCCTAGGTATGAGCGAGTCAGATGTCTTACTATCATAATTTACTATAACATGATAGTATTTATAAACAATCTTTAAAGACATCTTACCTATACCAAACATGATGGTTAGTATAAATTCTTATTAAATATAAGTGTGATCCTAATTTATTTCCTCGGTTTAGGTACCTATGTTTTATTTTGGTTATCCTTTTAATTGAATAATGTGTAAGTAATGAATTATCCAAGTTGATTGATTTTTAGGTCCAGGATCAAAGTTCTTAATAACAACTACTTTCAGAATTTTTGTGAACACAATGGTTCTATAAATTCTCCAATATCAAACTATTACATTAATATGATGAACTAAGGTATTTCTTATGTCTTTGATTTATATCACAAAACAGATATCCTTTAGGTGTACTTATGTAAAATGACAGTTTCTGGTTATGATACTTGAAACTACAATCTTCTAGCAATTTAAAGTTCTGATCAATATTAAATAAAATTAATCATTACTTTTGCATAAGTTAATAGTAATTTGTCCTGCTTAGTACAAAGGCTAAGGTCTAATAGATCCTTATCTTTGTAATATTCAGTAACATCAACCAATTTTGTTCAGTTTGTTAAGATTTCCTCCTGTTTTGTGAAACAGGTATCGGATGGTCATAAAACTTTACTGTTTGTTGAAACAAAAAGTGCAAATCCTTTGATCACTGGGGCGAATGTTATCCAGAGGGTCTTGGGTAATTCTCTAATAATTGTTATAAAAGAAAACTTTAATTTTAAAACTTTACCCGGTATGTCTGTGATAACACAGATCACTGTGGAACTCTCTGGTAATATGCTGGTGATACTGTAACTACTTCCTGGCCATGTGTACTTGCCTCCTGCTACTGCTTTAGCTCTCTTCTGAGATGTCATTATGATGTACCTATGATGTGCTATGGCTCTATTTAGTATGAGGTTTGGTAGATATTTGCTCACATCCTTACTGAGGTGGACTTGTCCGGGTAAAAGGTTGTGAGCCTTTTGATTGAGTTATCCATAGGTTGTTTAACCTGCTAGCTTCTTTCTTGAGGCTTTACATTTCAGTGACATATAATCTGTTAGTACATAATTTAAATTATTTTGGTTATGCCTCTGTTTTAACACAGAAAATAGCTGCTTTGACGTGGATTTGCGGAAAGCAGACTGCTATACCATACCATACCATGCCTCCGTTTACACCGTTTTGGATGCATGTGCAATCCCAGGAGTGGTTAGCTGGCATCAATGCTAAAAATCCCACCCTGTTGGATTTGGTACATTCAGCTAGCAAGCAGTATTAATTTTAAGGATAAATTATTATTAGTTGAGAGTGATTATTGTATAGTATTATAATCAATGGTAAAGGATGTGTTTTCATTCTTTGTAAGGCAACCACACACAGTCACAGTGCATTTTTTCAATTGTGTTTTACAAGAACACTTAGGAAATCCGTCCATTATTTTAACATTATCTGAAAAAAAAATCAGTAATTTACATACCTCGTGATCCTTGGTCTGGTGTATCCTCCTCGCCCCCCCCCCCTCCTCCTTTTCAATATCACAAATAGAACACTTCTTGTTAGTATATTGTGCATCTTGTTGCATCAAAACTTCGCCCCTAAGGCGACTGCCATTGAGAGGTCCCCCAGTACCAGTTCTAGGCAGTAAGCATCGCGCTGAATGACCCCCCAGTGACATTTCTAGGCGTGCATGGCCATTAAACGATCTCACAGTATCGATCTTAGGCCTTGTTCGTGTATTGTGAGTGAATGGCGACAGTGTCGCATATTCCAGGTAGGAGGTAGGTAAACGACGCCGTGAATGACCTCACAGTGACAATCCTTGGCGTGTTAATGTCATCGACCAACCCCACAGTGATGGTTCTAGACGTACCTAATAAGACATGTTCCAGGTATGAGGTAGATAAACGACGCCGTGAATGACCTCACAGTGACAATCCTTGGCGTGTTAACGTCATCGACCAACCCCACAGTGATGGTTCTAGACGTACATAATAATACTATTGAACAATCTTATGTCTTATGTTGGGAGGGAGGCCGACCATGTTGACAGCGATTTCTTTTACGTCGTCGTATTGGTTTTTCATCTTGCATAATTTCTTCCATATGCACTCCTCACTATCACTGCATTTCAGCATGTTTATTTTAGTATAATATTAACGTAAAAACACTTTTTAAACGAAAAGAAAAGTTTTTACGTTGTGCGTCATTTACACGAAAAAAAGGAATGACAGTTACAGTTGACAACTGATGGAGCCGGAGACAGGGCGTTTAGTTTCAGCAGAAATATTTTCTAAAAAATCTTTGAATATCGTGCGTCGGTTCCATGAAAACGAGGGGACTACATGGTGATCATTGAAGGACGTCTGAAGTATAATGCAACAATACTGGTTCGTTGTATTTACAACCAACCAGTATTGTAGCTTTTATTTTTAGACACTTTAATTACCGCATTTTTACGTTACAAATTCATGATCTTTGTCATTTTATTTATTTTTATTTGTTTCTTTTTCGTTTGTTTTAAAAGACAACGCCCCCACTAGGGAACAAGCCCTGTGTCGCTAAGTAGGTACTTTATAAACATAATTATAACGGACACAAAATAGTTACACTCCGATTAAAAAAATATATGTGTAGATCACACAGATTTGTCTCGGATGGGAATCTAATCTCGGTGCAATGGTAATCGCTAGGTGACCACCTTAACCGCTATTTATTTACAAAAAAACACATTACAGTAATAGCGGGAAACTATAAGTAGAGGCAATTTCATTTATGATTATTACAGGAACAGTTTGATTATAGCCGAAACAATATTCATAAAATTTTACGACCCCAAAATCATAATAATATGAAGCTTTTGTTGTTACCTTGTTATAAATTTGTATTTTTTTGTTACCAAGTGATTGTGGCAATATAACTAGCTTATTTGATTTTTATTTGAAATACTACACCTATCCTACACTCTAAATTATACAATAATAAACTCATTGGACTATTAAAAAAAAACTAATAGGTAGGTAATCATTTACATTTTAAAAAAAACAAGTTAGAGTATAGATAATATACCTATGTACCTATAATTTGATTTATTAAAAATAAATGTTATGTGTGGAATCTTGTAAAACCGTTTAGGTATATGAAAAATACCTATCAATCTCGTGCATACGAGTATCAATTCAGGAAAATCGTGACAGTATTGACTCAATAATCTTAGTGGGTTAAAGACATTTGAAAAAACAATGCTTAGGGATGTCGATTGTAGGCACTACTTTCTGAACTAATTGTCCACAGTGTCACCACTCCCATTCCCAACTTGCAGAGCGGACAACATCGACTGCCTCCGCCGCAGCCTAAGGACTTTCTTTTTTTTAATGGATTCCGGTGACTTTGGCATGCAGCCTGTCGACCCGGCCACTATAAACAGTGTGGCCCTAGCTATACCTGAACAGCAAACGTCATTTTTACTGAGAAGGGTCAACGTTACCGGCGCTAGGTGGACCAAACTCGTTGAAAGGAGGTTTTAATCTTTATTCATTTACGATGTATAATGTTTTTGCTTATTAAATACATTTGGGTCTGTACAGTGTACTAAGTACCTACTTAATCTTTCAAAGATTTGTGGAGTTATTAACGAGTACCTACCTAGGTAGGTTTTAATGTAGCGTGTATAATTCCACAAATCCTTTTTAAACCATATAATAATAATAATAATAATAATATAATAATATTTTTGGGACATTTTACACAACACCATCTAGTCCCAAACTAAGCAGAGCTTGTATTATGGGTACTAGACAATGGATATAATACTTATATACTTTTTTTTTTGTAAATACATACTTATAATACATAAGAAACACCCAGACAAACACAAATACTCATGTTTTATCCACACAAATATTTGCGTCCTGTGGGAATCGAACCCACGACCTCATGATCAGCAGTCCGGTACTCGAACCGCTAGACCACAGAGGTCGTCAAATGTAGGTACTTACCTAAGTATACGCACACCCGTTTCTGTTGTTATATTATTATTATTATGTAAGTTGGTGTGTAGGTATTTACTTTTAGTTTACGTAAGGTTCGAAAGGTTACCTAGATAATATTTAGGTATCTACTACGTAAATACCCAAGTATTGCTCATTATTAGGTAGGTACCCTTATGTATGTGATTTTCTAAAATATTCTATTGTTCTAACAATAGATTGTTATATTGTATCTGTAATTTGTTATTGGAAGGGTTAAAATTAGGGAAACTGAAGATTAGCTTACATTCAGTATAAATTTTCGGTTTTATATGGGTGAGGATACCTACGAGATTGATGATGAGTATTTGATGAGGCACCAGGACATTGGAGATTTGTTGCTAGGTACTGGTCGTTAATTTTATGAGCAACTTCATCGGGGATGTAACTCAGTGGTAGAGTGTCTGCTTCGCATGCTGAAAGTCCTGGGTTCAAATCCCAGCATCTCCAAATGTTCTTTTTGGATTTTTGTAATAAATTTATTTTTATTTTCTAATCAGAAATTATCTGAATATCATTAAACGGATACTTTTTCATTCTTTTAGGTTCAATCTAAAAGGTGGTAAAAGCGGAGTGATTTTCAGCACTGATCTTCACTTGACGGGACAAATTAGTATGGAAGTGGCTGGAAAACAGGAATCTCATAATGCTTACATTACAATGGATATTCGTAAGTACCAGTTTTAAAAACAATAATTAAGAGCAGAAATTGAATAGGTACCTACTTAACGATTATTATTTTTAATTTCTTGGTGGGTTGAGTAGGTATACTATGCCTTGGTAGGATGTCATAAAATAAGTAGGCGATTATAGAGACATGTCAGGGATGAACAAAATTGACATGTGATCGTACATTAGGGTTGCCCACCTCATAATCATTAAATGAAGGTAGGTTTACGCCAAGTTGTTTATCTAGTACAGGTACTAGATAAACAACTAAACAAACAATAATTAGAGATGGACATGCTATAGGTAAGTAGTAAGTGAGTCCATACTATAGGTAATACGGCTAAATCTATAGGTACTTCCCTACTAATATTATAAATGCGAAAGTAACTCTGTCTGTCTGTCTGTTACGCTTTCACGTCTAAATCACTGAACTGATTTTAATGAAATTTGGTACAGAGATAGAGTTGACCTTGAGAAAGAACATAGGATAGTTTTTATCTCGGACTTTTGAAGAGTTCTCTTGGAAACGCGATATAACCGAACTCGACGCGGGCGAAGCCGCGGGCGGAAAACTAGTAGTTTAATAAAGCTGAAAAGGTGGTTCTTTAATATCTCTAAAACTAGCAGTCGGATTTGAAAAAAACTTGTATTTGATAGCGCATTTCTTGAGGAACGTTATAGGGTTAACATCGCGCTACGACTCTTAGGAGCCGAGCAAAAATTAAAAAGTTAGATCAGGTGAAATCGTGGGGCATAGCCAGTTAGGTATAAAATATAATAATTATTATACAAGTAGATAAGTAGGTACGTGGATACAAAAAATAGGTAGGTAAGTACTCGTACTACACTCACGACTTGACTTCCCACAGTATACAGAATTTAGGTACTATATTCATATATACCTACCTCACTTAACTATTGACCAGTTGGTACTTAGCTACCTAGGCAAGTAGAAGTAGGTATGTACCAATGTACAAAACACACAATCGTTTACATGAAAGCAACTGATCCTCTAAAATGTTACCTACATAACGTAAACGTAAACACCCAATTTCATGCAATTAAACTTTGTTTTAACTGCAGTTAAGCGCAGTTTCAGTAAGTTCTGACTACCCACATAAAACAGGTACGCTTTAAATTCCAGAGGGCGCGGAGAGCAACGTAACTTATCCTTGGAACATACAACGAGGCATCGATAATGAGGATTACATTTTAATCGGTCCAGCGAGGATAGCTGTCAGGAATATGCGGACACCAACGTATTTTTTGCAACCGAGTAAGCCTTGATTTATGTTATGGGTTGACTGTATTTTTGGTTGGAAATTTTAAATGTGTTAAATACGAAGTTCTTTTTAAATCTCCAATAAATTAACTTTTCCAAACTATTGTAAATACTTAATGATGTAGCACCAGAAAGTAGTACCTACCCACATTTTTCCATCCTATATATTTTTTATATATTATTGAGCTTAACTTACAATTCTCCTGCCTCAGATAACTAGTAATAAGCGAGGCTGGTGACTGTGAAGTCCAGGGACCAATTGACAATTCCCAGGTCAATCAGTCCTATTCTGTTTTTCAGTTATCAGTAGTACCTAGCTTGAAGTTTGGATTTGTACCCAGTTATTGGCAAATAATAAGTACCTATACTTACCTATAATAAATAGAATCTAAAAACAGACCGGGGAACTGTCTGTGTAATCTTAAACCAATTTAGGACATTAAGTTTTTGTCCTAGGTGTACATCAGTAAGTACATATACCTAACCTTTCGAGGCTACAGGTTTAAATTGTGGTAGTATATATAATTGAAAACTATAATACCTAAGTATAGTATTAATGTGAGGGGCTCATGGCTAAGTAATAGGTAACTAAGCTGATCAAGCGATCTGCAAGGTTAAGCTGAGCTAGTCGCGGTCAGTCTGTGGATTGGTGACCATTCTAACACATCGAGATCCCTCCGTGCCTCAGAGAGCACGTAAAGCCGTCGGTCCCGGTTGTCATACGAACCTATATACCTATAACAATCGTTAGTGGTAGTCAGAAGCCCAAAAAGCCTGTCAACCAGTTTATCCTCAGGGTATCGGTATTACCCAAAAATTGAGATGCGAAGGTGTGATGGCAGTCTCTTTAGACTTTAGACTGGAAGCCGACACCAATATAGTTGGGAAATGGCTTGGACAAAGAAAGAATATTAATCTAAGCAAGTATCAATAAGTTCAGTTTGTTTTCCATTGTTGTTAACTATTCAATAAGTCAGCATGAATAGTCTAACCCACTCCTCCTCTGAATTATTTAAAACATTAAGTCAAAAAGTAGACCAATACTTTACTATCAAAAAAGTATTTCAGTGTAACTATTTTACTCAATAATTATTTCTTTTGCAGATTCCAAGGACTCATTCATCATTGATGAAATTCTCCAGATGAAACATACTATACTGGATCATTTTTCAAATGAAATAACAGCAGCACTGATGCATTCTGTAGTAGATAATTTTAGATTATTCTCCACTAAAGTACCTATAAAATACTATTACAAGTATTATAATGAATAATAATTGTTTGTAAATAAATTGAATCATATCATCATTCAATATCATTCAGCATTTAAACGCTTCATTGTAAAATTGAATTAGGTATTTATTAAAAACAATACAAACAGGCACATTACAGTTTTTTTATTCTTCACTTCAGAAGGCATCACCCATAGATTCTTCAACAAATTTTTTATAGATAGCCATAAATTTTGCAACAAATGCTTCAAGGTGGAAAATAGCTTTATTGCCAAGCCTCATTCTGTGTTCATAGTTTGCCGCATGGCTTGCTACTTGGCACTTCATAGCCATATCACAGTTCCGCACCAATTCCTTCAAAAGTCCTCCGAATATCATATCAGGAGGTACACCATGTATAATCAGTTCATAGAGTTTTTGTCTGACTTCACCTAATTTTTTTGGAGTCTGTTCTGATAAAATCATAGAGGCTGTATCCCTGATAAATTGTTGCCAATCCGGTTCAGGTATCTTTTGGTCTGCTGTGAAAGGATATTGTTGGACTTTACAAGCCTCACACATGAGTAGAGCTCTTCTTAAATTACGATCAGCTGATTTGGCAATCCGAAGTGCAAGTTCGGAAGGTATATTTAGACTTTCTTTCTTACAAACTAGTTGGAGTACTGACGCGATTTCACTTTCGGAGGGTGCAGGTACTCTTATGGTTAGACAACGGGATCTGATTGCAGGAATGACACGAGAAATTGAATTAGCAATAAGTATTAGACGACATGTTGCAACGTACTTCTCCATGGTTCGACGCAAAGCGTGCTGGGCGTCTTTCGTTAAATCATCCACCTCATTCAATATGACAACTTTGAATTCCCTCTGTCCAGACGAATCTATCTGGTGAGTTTGAGCCACATTCTTCACCAAATCCATGATAACAACTCGGTCGTGAATTCCAACATCTGTGGGGTTAACTTCAATGTGGTAGTTACTACTTACAGTCATGATTTCTACTTTTTTATTGGAAGGTGTTGTGAAAGTCATGGTTTCTTGCCTGAGCCTTTCGACGCCAGACCCGTACAGTTCGCGCAGTAAACACATTATGCGAGTTTTCTTACCGGCGCCCGAAGGACCGTAAACAAGAAGATGCGGAAAATCACTTTGCTGAACTAAGCTTTTTAATCGAACGGCTTGATCTTTATGAAAATCCAGTTTCATCAAATCTCTCGGTCTATGTTTATCTACCCAAAGGCTCATCGTTGTTGGTTGAGAAATTTACCGATTACCTACAGTTTTGGTTTTACGGTCACAATAAATTTAAGCTTATAATTTTAGCGGGATATCGCCGCATTCGATGATGACTGATGACAGTTGACAGTTTGACAGTGACACCACTTGACGGACTGATGAAGTGATGATATTAATATATTACTATTAGGTTTGGCTTGGATACAAAGTCCTTTAAGCCAAAATTAGGGACTTAATTTGAAATACTAATGATAATGATATATTTTTATTGTAATATTTTTTGTGCCAATGATTATATTTTATGACAGTCAACTACAGAGAACAACAACACCATTTGGAAGACAAAGCTAAGCTGGCCTTCAAAAAGCTGGGTGTCCTCAACAGAGCTAGGTAGTAGGTACTTCACGTCGGCGCATCGCCTCCAATTATTTATGGCGCAAATACGGCCGCACATGGAATACTGCTGCCACCTCTGGGCCGGGGCTCCACAGTATCAGCTTCTTCCTTTTGATCGCATTCAACGTCGTGCAGCTCGAATCGTCGGTGACGGGAGTACCACTGATCGGCTTGATCCTCTTGCCCTGCGTAGAGACGTGGCGTCTCTATGTATCTTCTATCGCATTTATAACAAGGAGTGTTCTGAGGAATTGTTCGAACTTGTTATTGTTACTTTTTTAACCTACCTGCTTAATATTATTTTCTTGCCAATGAAACTGAATTATTGTTAACTAAGCTACAAATAATAATAAAAATTAAATAAACTTAGTACACCACGTTATGAAGCAACATTCTATACCATCTGCCTAGTCTTGCCATAAATATTGTAACAAAGAAAAAATATTTTTTTTCTATTTCAAATAACATTTTTATCTTTTACAGTGTGTTAGTTTAATACATAAATATAAAACAATTTAAAATGTAAAAAGCTTATTCGAAGTGATCTCCATTGGCTGCAATACAGTCCTTTAAACGTTGAGGCCAGTTATCAATAGAAGCACGCACTCTTTCCATGGGAAAATTCTTCACTGCCAATCGTATGGATTGTTTTAGGGACTCCAAATTATTATGGCGTTTAGAGCAAGACGTACTCTCTAAAACTGATCATAAATCATAATCCAGCGGATTAAGATCGGGACTAGACGACGGCCAGTCTTCAGCTCTGATGAAGTCTGAAACGTTCGTTTCCAACCAAGACTGCGTGGACCGAGCTTTATGACCCGGTGCCGAGTTTTGCTGGAAGGACCATACTTGGTTATTGAACATGGTTTTGTTAAGGGGCTTAACTACCTTCTCAAGAATGGTATCTTGATACACTTGTGGCGATGTTTTGATACTTTTTTCACAAAAATATGGCTCAGTTGCTCCTTCATAGCTAACACCCCACAAAACCATCACTGAAGTCGGATAATGCCCACGTTGCGCTCTGTCGACTAATGGGGAAGCTTCCTTAGAGCTTTGAGCGTAAATACGGTCACGTTGTTTATTAAAATGTTGCTCGATTGTAAAAAAAATCTCATCCGTAAACAAAATTTCTCGTGACCCCCCTTTGCGTACTGCTTCAGTAGTAGTTTCAATTTTACCACCCTATTCTTTTTTAAATTATCGACCAGTGCGTCTCTTACAGGCTGCAAGTCCTAAGTCCTTTTAAAATATGCGACATGGTTCTAGGTGCTATCTTCATCTCCCGAGATAAAATCTTTTGCATTCGGATAGGATTTCTTCGAATTCTTTCCCTTACTGCTTTGGCCACCTTTTTCGTACGAACACTACGTGGACGGCCAGATTCTTTCTGTCACAAACAGAGGAGGTCTCATTGTACCTATTAATAGCCCGGTACACAAATATTTGACAAATACCAAGCGTATTCGATTGCATTGTATTTAACTGATGATACATCACACTTTCCACATTTTCCATCACACTTGCAGTCTTTGAACTGTCGTAATGGTCAAGTGTAGGTAGACATTAATAAGTACTTTATTTGTAAATGCAGCCGTAAGTGATTAAATGTAGTCAATGCGATATGTTGCACCTTATACCAAACACAGTAAGTTCAAAATGGATGAAAAGTGTTAAACATCGCACTACTTAACCACAACAGGCTGTAGGTACAAATAAAAACGTGTGTTCATGTGTGTGACGATACTTTAATGTCAGATAGCTCCTCGTGCCGCACTGCCAGGAATACGTTATTACTTATCACCACAAACCGCTAGTATCCGTACCATTTCTTACACGAACACTATGCTTTTTACATACGATAGGTACACGTCAACCGAAACACAACTGCCGCGCGCTCGCGTTATCACCACAAACCGCTACTGTACGTACCATTTCTTAAACGAACACTACCTATGCTTTTTACATACGATAGGTACAGATCAACTAAAATGCCGTGCGCTTGCGGTCGCGCTCTCGTTTTGTACCTACTTATCTGAACGGGAGCGACATACGTGCACACTTCCCTATAGCTGCCAGGCGACTGAAGTGGTTGGTTTACCCCCGGGCCCCGCCCGCCCCACTGCGCCCGCGCTGACCGCTCAGTGTCAGTGACCTGTGTTGCGCGCATATGATTGCTGATAGGTACTTAGTGTCGCTCGGTGTCCTACTCGTAACATTTTTTAAATGTTTTTGGGACAAAATATAACATGATGTAAAAATTATTGGAATCGATTCAGTTACTGATTCTGAACAAACTATATTCAGGTTTCGCATATACTAATAATAACGATGTATATGTGTACTATTATTATTATTTTTTTATTTTTTTTTTATTTGTAGGAAGACTTACTGACAAATAACAAAACAGAATGCTTAAAATAATATAAAAAACAAAATTGCTAATTACAAGTCTCCACTGATAAATAATCCAAACATTAACATTCTTGATAATGAAAAGTTAACATAAGAATAAAAATAAGAAAAGTAATTTTAAATTTAAAGTTCACACAAACTGCCGCTACCTGATATTTCTTGTTCGAAAAATGGTTTTGTTAGTAGTCGCCTTGCCGCGTTTACACTAGTGCAGAATAAATCAATGTTTAGTTCTTTAGAAACTTCATTAAAATGACGTGCCGTTCTTAGGAAGAATGCATTGCGTCTATAATTGGTAGTTGCGAAGGGTATATGGAGAAGTGGTCGCTGTCGAAATCCCATTTGATTAGTGCGTAATCCAATTTTTTATCTATAATACTTTATTAGATCTGAAGTGTATTAGGTACTCAACTACTTTCATCACTCATTACGTGAACTAGGTACAAACGCCAGCACATCAAGCTACCACAATCTGTCAAATTTCTATGATTGATTTTCAACTTTAACACTAAACAGTAAGGTTCATATTCAATTGGGAAAGTTTGACCTGCTGGCGTCTGTACTTACTAAAGGCAACGGTAATCATTATTTTCATCCTGATCTGATGAAATGAAAGAAGAAAACACTAGTCTATTTAGTAGGTAGGCAGGTTATACATTGAAGAAATAATAATATTGCATTGAACGTACAGACGCCAACAGGTCAAGCTATCCGAAACTGTCAAATGTTCACAATTGAAAATGAACCTTAGACGAGATGATTACAATTTGATGTTATTGCTACTAATAAACTTCAATGCCCCGAAAAGTTTTGAGGAGGATTAAGTTACTATAGAATGAAAGTTTTGGGAGGTAGCTATATAAATCAATAGAAGGATTATTCTTGGAGCAATTAAAGAATTATAGAAGATGTGTTCCAAGGTAGGACCTATAACCAACCCACACTTACATAGAGACGAACCCGAATTTTATGTAAAAAGATTGGAGAACAACAATGACCTATGCGGAGTCTGCACAGAGTTGAAACCACTTTTTTGGATATCTTCTTAAAAGGGTGGAACCAAGGCTTTGGAGTAACAAAAGGTTGTATTCGTTTTATAGCCTAATAAAAAGATCTTTTTTGCCGTTGCCTATGGTTGACACTTGATATTGTTGACATTAAAATTTTATAGTTTGACACAGGATGTATTTTTTACAGAGGAAATTAGGAAAGTCTCTTTCCTCTGTCTACGATTTTTTTTTTTTTTCTGACAATGACATGTGGCTGTCACAGACTGACAGTTGAATAGCTGAAGCTGACTGCTGAACTGATGTAAAAATATGTAAATGCAGCGGATACAGCTGCTGTAAACAAAATAATAAATATTGATTTATTTGAATTAAATGTTGTAATAATACATACAACACTTAAGTTTAATCTTGGTCGATGTTTTCATAATTATTCGTAATGTTAACTCATGCTTTTTAACATGAAAGTGGTATTTATTATTTTTCAAATAGGTATCATAATATTTTGTTTGAATAGAACTTCTGGTGAAGAAATCAATTTATATGGAGATGCTGGGGAAGCTTATGCTATAGAAGTGTATATGGGCCATCCTCACCAAAAGGTTTGAATCATAAAAAGAATCTCAGATTTCAAATTTCAAATAAAATACTGTGACAAAGTATATTTTCTAAGAGATGTCTGAGACTACATTTTTTTTTGGCTAGTATCCAAACAATCAATAATGTTGCGAAAAAATTTGTTGGTCATTGAAGATAACGCTTAGCAAGGAACAAATCTTAACACTACTAGGCCATTTTCTGTGTTCCTGACATCTGGCTTTCTCATTATTAGTGCAACATATCTGGTTTAGTTGTATGTTCGTCCATAAAATTTAATTAATGTATTTTCCTATACTGATTTAAATAGTTTAATTCAACACACAGAAAGCTGACAGTCCTTTTTGTTCACAGTTCAGATTATTAGTAGATACGGGGAGCACAACTCTAGCTATAGCATCATATGCTCGCCAGGATAGTGATGAGTACTTCCATGCAGATAACTCAAGCAGTCTTTATGACAGTGGGACCAGTGTAAGTAAATGTAACTTAGAATTAATTATAAAATATTATTTTCATGGTGCCAGAATCCAAGTAATGCTTTTATGTTTAAGTAAGAACAATTTTTAAGTTTCAAGTAGAAAATAGTTTACAATAGTAACAGAAGGTAAAGGAAAGGAGGATTGCTTATTTCTAATAAGCAATCCTCCTTTCCTTTACCTTCTGTTCACATCCTAGTGCTAGCTGCTGAGTAAATTAAAAAGTATTTACTTAATAATAAAGCATCAAGGAATTGTAATACGTAATTTGGTATTTTCTAAGGGTAGCTTGACCTGTACACATGTTTTACCTATCACAGACCCCAATCCCTATTTTAATTATAACATGACTGTATTACGCAAAGGAGGGTAATGTATTTACTATGTAAATAGAAAATGATTTGATTTGATAAGTAAGTACTGTGACTTTTTATGTGCAATGAGAAAATAAAAATTCTGTTATTATTACTTCGCTCTAAACATTTTTATTTCAGTAACAATTTAAGTCCAATGTATGCACAACTGAGAGAACTGTTAAATGATAATCACCAGATGATGCCACCTAGAGTGGACAAAAAGTGTGCCTGATTAGCCTCACTATAAGACCAAAACTATATCTATCTGTTGACTGGTATTTTTTTGGATAGCCTGCTTTTGAGCAATTCTTTTTACTACAACATAAGCTTAGTACACAATGACAAGGCTTAACACTTTCAAGACAAATTCTGTTTTCACAGATACAAGCTGCTTATACTCAAGGCACCTGGCTAGGGGTGCTAGCTTCAGACTTCATACAGTTCCCCTCATTGACTGGTGTACCAGAAGTCCGATCAGATTTTGCACTTATAACAGAAAGCCATGACTTTTTCACAAAGTCTTCAGGTTGGCAGGTAAGTAGCACAAAAATGTTGAAGATTTTCTTGATATCAGTTTTGAATTCCCAAAGGTGTAACTTGGGTTATTTTATACCTATCATTAGCAGTTCAGTTTGAAACTGTGCCTAATAAAGCTAAAGCCATGCTCTGTTTTATATCTTTTTTATAATGACCATAATGTCAATATAAAAGAGAGTTGCCTGGAACCATTCGAATATTATAAATATTATAACTAAGATTTGTACTTAAGTTTTCCAACTCGAATGTAATACGATTTTTGTGTCCCTAGGTACAACAGCTAGGTATAATAAAATAATGCCTATTTAATTAGAGAAATGCCCTCTCAATTCTATTCTGTTTGCTAATAGATACTTGATGAATTTATGTAAAATTTCAGGGTCTCCTTGGCCTAGCATATCTGCCTGTTGGTGCATGGGGGAAGGCCAGCTCAGTTGAATCCTGGTTGGATGCAGTTGATCGTAACTTGAACAAGCCAGTGTCATTCGAATTAAAACTATGTGGGCCAATAACCACTACAAATTCTACACATTATGGTTATTTTAAAATTGTCGGTATGTAATTTCTTACTGTACAGGGGCCAGCACATCAAGCTACCACAATCTGTGAAATTTCTTTGATTCATTTTCAACTTTAATACAAAACGATAAGGTTCATATTCAATTGGGAAAATTTGACAGTTTTGGTTAACTTGACCTGCTGGCATCTGTACTTTGTGAACCTAGGGTTCATAATTTTCATATTTTAGACACAGAAGAGAAATCTGCCAAGTATGTTGAATTTGTTTTGTGTAAGTGTCCAGGGTATCACAAGAAGACTTATTGAAACTGATACTTACTACAATTCATACTACAACCATTAATTAATATAATTAGTTTTTTGGTGTGCAATTTAGTATCTACCTCTTACTATTAGCAAAATGAAGCTGCAAGCCAGGGTTGCCTTCATGTACTTACATAATTATGTTTACTTATCTTTATATTATGCTATGCTTATGTTTACTTAACTGCCTCGTTAGTCTAGTGGTCCTAAGCGCGACTGCTACACAAAAGGTCTTGGATTAGATTCCCAGGTTGAGCAAAGTGTTATTGGGTTTTTCTATGAAATTCTCAGTAGCAGCTCAGAGTTTGGATTAGTGCCCGGTTAATGGCAATAAGCTCGCCTCCTATTATAAGGGACCGAAACATACCGGTAAGCTCCATGTAATGAATGAGGAATGAGGAGAGGCGGAGGTGTACACGTGGGTGTACACCTCCGCCTCTCCTCATTCCTCATCATTCGAGTGATGTTATGTGCATATAATGTTACATACATACACTGACGACTTTTCCCATGGGGGTAGCCAAAATTAAAGAACCACAAACAATGACATCTTGTTTTAAATTATTCATTCACTGACCTTTGTATTTAGAGACAACAAAACAAACTGATGAAAAATGACTGTTCTGCAAGAAGATTAAGCAGTGTTCTAGCGATTTTCTCATTGATACTTTAAGATTTCTACTTTAAGTTCCAGCAACTTGGATTCTTATGTTGAGTGAAATAATGACTATAATTGTCTGATTGTATTACAGATGACCACACAATAAATACAAATCAAAACAAACTATTCCGGACTCCTGTATTACGTAAACGTTGGTACGAAGTAGGCGTTATATCAATCAGAGTTATGACGTCACTGATCCCTGACAAAGAAAATAATATAGTTGAAGGGATGGTTAAAGATCCCGATGTAGATATGTGCTTGAAACTGAATACTGTGAAGAGTATTGTTGATAGTGGAACAACTCAGATCAAATTGCCTGATAAATTGTTCCGACAGGTAACTATTATTGATATAAAACTACTTTTTACGGATTTTATCGCGTATATTGATATTATTAATCCCGACGTTTCGGACCCTTTACAGCGTCCATGGTCACGGGTAGATTAATAATATCAATATACGCGATAAAATCCGTAAAATGTAGTTTTATTTTAATGTACATATAATATTCGCGTAAATGTCAGAAATCAATAGGTAACTATTATTTTTCAAAGTACTTTTAAGAAGTTTTAAGTTTACTTGCAATGTGTGATACACAACACCATAATTATGATATAATGCTGTTGTACAAACGCCAGCAGGTCAAGCTATCCAAAACTGTCAAATTTTCCCAATTGAAAATGAACCTTATTATGTTATCTTAAAGTTGAAAATCTATCAAAGAAATTTGACAGATTGGGGTAGCTTGATGTGCTGGCTGTACTTAATTCTGATATTTCTAACTAACTATTGGGTCTGTGAAATTTTTTTTAGATGTTCGCATCTAACCTTAGGGTTTTTTTTGGGTTTGGCTAAGTACAAACACAACTTACATACACTTGCACAAAAAACCGGAACAACTACCTATAAGTCATACTTATAACTATTTGTTCCACGGGAACAGAACTCGGGACCCGCAGCGCAGGGGCTGATTGCGCCAAAAGTTACTTGAAGAGTCAAATTCAATTTTCAATTTTTTTAAAGCATACTCATTTTCTACGGAATTCTTATCCTTGGTTATTTTAGACTATGATAGTAATTGGTGATATTGTATTAGTCGTCACACGTCTCGTCAGTTGTTCTATAAGATTTATGTCGTATTGTTTGCAATTTGACATACAAGCTGTATTGAATACTGACCCATGAATCGTACACATTCCACACTGTACAAGAATGGAGTGAAGTACACGATTCGTTCCCTGTAAGCAAATAGAATTGCTTGACATTGCGACGACGAACGTCAATGCAAATCTAACTTCGTGTCGTAAATCTAGTTTCATATAGATGATTCTTCTTATCTATTGATGATTTACTATAATAATAAATATTTTTGGACCATTTTACACAGCACCATCTAGTCCCAAACTAAGCAGAGCTTGTACTATGGGTACTAGACAATGGAAATTTATATGCTTTTTTTTGTAAACACAACATAAGAAACACCCAGACAAACATAAATATTCGTGTTCTGTGATGTGTAGGTATCTTCTTTAAGAGATTCTTATTTTCTTTATAAATCTCCGTTTTCAATAACGGAAACCTTGGTATCTGCTATGAAATCTCAAAAATGTATATGTATGCATAAGTATAAACCTATAATTATGTATGCATAAGTCGAGTGTTCGCAAGAGCGGGTCGAGCAAGACGTTATTGGGTTTCTATACAATTATTAGTAAAAGCTCGGAGTTGCCGGGAATTGGCTCGTTCTTTTTTACATGCGAGGAACTTAAACATCGGCGAAATAGAGTGAGCAGTATAGATCTTCTTTACCTAGTAATACAGGCGTGATTATATATGTATACATATATATATTTTTGTATTTATTCGGATGATAAATACCATTAAAAAAACAGCCATTGTGTCCACTGAGGCGTAAGACATATCATATTATTATACTAAGTAGTTGCATTTAAATTCATAATTTGTCATGTTTCAGGTTGTTGATGAAATGAAAAATGAATTTAGGAAATCACAGGTGCTCATTTTAGATGAGTTCTGGAATCGACGAGAGGTAAATACTTATTTGTATATCTATAGAATAGAATAATCTTTATTGCACACGCACACATAATCAGAAGAAACATTAGGATTAATAAACCTAAGGGTAAAATGGTGGTCTCATCGCTAATAGCGATATCTACCAGAGAAGCTTTGGATGGACAGAAAAAAAGGGTAAAAAGGGGTTGTTCGAGGTGTACATACACTCACGCCTTTTTCCCATAGGGGTAGGCAGAAACTAAAGAACGCCACTTGCTACGATTCTTTATACTTCTTTCGCTTCGACCACATTCATACATCTTGTCATACATACACGCCGGTTGCGAGTACTACGCACCTGACCTTTTTGAAGAACCTCACCAATAAGGTCGGTATAAGTTTTTCTAGGGCGTCCCCTCTCGGCGGTTCCACTGACATTCGCCATATAAATCCTTTTTGTTAGTCGCCTTTCATCCATTCTCTCGACTAAAAAACAATAGAATAAATACAATAATAGAAGATTAATACAATAGATTACAGTAGATGTGTGTATATATACTTATTATAAATAAATGTAATGTATATTTTTATCTATGACTGTTATTAATGTCAACTTGTCGAGAGAAGAAAGGATTTATAAGACGAATGTCTGTGGAAGCGCTGGAAGCATTTTCCTAGTAAAATTACAAATCAAGAGAAGCCTTTAAAACATTATTAAGTAATTACTTATTGTGTCTGAAGATATTAAATCTTTACCTTTTTTCAATAACTTATTTCAGGCTGCCTGCTGGCCAGAGCCTCAAGTTTGGACGTTGCCCTGGTTGGCCATAGACCTTCTAAGTGCTGATGCCGATAATCAGTACTTTACTTTGGAGATACCGCCTCAGGTACGAGATTTTCAATATCCGATACTAATATTATAATTGCGAAAGTACCTATTACGCCTAAACTGATGACCAGATTTCGATAAAATTTGGCAAGGAGATAAATTGCATCCTGGGGAAGTAGCAGGCTACTTCCGTTTCAAAAACGCCTTTGTATTGCGAATGAAACCGTGGGAGACAGTTAGTCCTACTTATCCTATTAATATTATAAATGTGAGAGTTTGTGAGGATAGAGATTCCTTTTTTTTTTTTTTTAATTATTATTATTATTTTAGAACAGCGTTAATTGATAATTCGTTCAAAGTAAAACGCACACTAAATGTATAGCATATTTATGTTGTGTTGCATGGTCTTGACTTACGTCCCCAATCTATCTGTGAAAACTTGTAATCTATTGAACGGATTTTGATGAAACTTTACAGTATTATTATTTATACGTCATAATAACATGTAGGCTATAATTTATAACGATTTTGAGTTAATTATCCAAATTACAACGATAATTACACATAACTTTTCAACGCGGACGAAGTCGTGGGCATAAGCTAGTAATGTATATATTCTGCCCAATGAATCTGAAAATGAATGCAGTAGATGAGAGGGGCTCGTGGTTTAGTAATACGTGGCTACGCTGATCAAGCGATTTGCAACATTTGCTGCGCTTGTTGTGGTCAGTCTGTGGATGGGTGACCATTGTTAACACATTGAGAACTCTCCTTGCCTCGGAGAATATGTAACGCCCTCGGTCCTGGTTTTCATACGATATCTTTAGTTGTAGTCAGAAATCCAAAAACCCTGACAACCAGTCTATCCTCAGGATATCAGTATTGCCCAGAAATTGGTTTTCGATGGTCTGATGACAGAGGGAAGAGCAGAGGGACTCCTGGCTAAGTACTAACTAAGCTGATCAACCGATCTGCAAGGTTCAGCTGTGCTAGTCGCGGACAATCTATAGATGGGTCACTATTCTTAGCACGTCGAGACCACTCCGTGCCTCGGAGAGCACGTAAAGCCGTTGGTCCCGGTTGTCATACGAACACCTATGACAATCGTTAGTGGTAGTCCCAAGCCCAAATAGCCTGACATCCACGTTTCGAGGGTCTGATGGCAGTCGCTTTGGTGACTACTTTTTACCTAAAACCACCTGAAACTACCTTCAACATTATCCTCAACCCATTCATCGATTTTTTTTCCTTCGCCGCTTAAGCATGCAATTGTCAGATTTTTATATAAGACTTGTATGTTTGTAGAACTACATGCTAGTTGTGGGTGTGCATAACAGCAGTGATACTACGGGAACGGTGTCCACTTACTGCTATAAACTCGGACTAGAGGCGGGAGGCACTGAAACTGTACTCGGGTATACCGCGATGGAGGGATTACAGGTAAAATTATTTATATAATATATTTATTTTTATGTGATTACATGACAAACAAGTATATGTGTCGCCTGATGGTAAGCGACAACCACAGCCTAAATATGCCAGCAACAACAGTGGTATCACTCACGCGTTGTCATCTTGCGAACTCAGTTGTTAAAGTCTCATAATTGCCCAATACTTTCTACGTTGCCCTTCAAACCGGAACAGACCAGAGGAACGTTGATTTCCTCTCAGCATGAACAGAGCCTTCTACATATAAAAATACGTCGGACCAGTAGGCAAAATCGTTGGTAGAATCATCATCGTCGGACATTATATGGGCGTAGATATTTCTCATGACAGAATCGAAAGACGTAGATAGGCTAACTTGCTTTAGTCACTTTGACACAACGTAACGTGAAACAGTTTGTAGGCAGGTGTTGTTCGCTCTAAAGCTCTCGTAACGCGTCGCCGATCTCGCACGAACTTCATGCTAGACTCTGCTGAAGTGCGCTAACGTCACTTGCGTTCCGTTGTAGCTGCCGTACTCATGACCCGTGCTAATTACCAAGAAAGTCCGTGCTAATGACTATCCCGATAAATATATTTATGTGCTGTTTCAGGTGCTATTCAACAGATCCGCCGGCTGGATCGGCTGGCAAACTTCTGACTGTGGATCAAACGCTCGAATCACGGGTCCATACAATGCATCCACCTCTCTAAAATCGACTTGTCAATTGATAAAGCCAGTTGCAGACACAGCGACTTCAATAAAGGCAGCCCAGTGGGCGCTATGTGCGATATCGATAATAGCCGCTGGTGTGTTACTATACTTATTGGCTCCGTGCGTCAAAACTTTCTTCGTGAGAAGAATGCCGAGATCTCAACAAATTTCACTGTCTCAAGCCGCGTTAGTGGAACAGGAGTCTTCGTAATGTGATATGCAGGTTTGCGTGATTTAATTTAGTATCTAACACTCATTCCGAACAGCAAAAATAATACCCTAGTGTTGTAAACATACGATTTTCTTTCGAGTTTTTAAGATAAAGATTCACTTCTACAGTGATGTTCTTGCCGATTTTATAATTCACGATAAACGAATACATACAGTATATTTTCTCCTTGACCACTGTTAAATCTGCTTTCAAAGCAATCTAAGTAAAAGTTGTTTTACAAGTGTGATTTTTTAACATAAGTTAGTATTATTAAGTATTAGATTAGTACAATGTTTGGGCTACATTGATTGTAATAATTAGAAAAGGCAATATGTAAAATATTGCTAAAATATTTATAAGGTGGTAAACCGAAATAATAATACCGGATCTTTTTATTATTTTCGGTAAATAATTGATCATTGTTTTCAAACATTTGTACTTGATAAATAAGGAAATACTTTAATTTGGGTGATAGATTCGCAGCGCAACAGTTGCACGATAGCTATGCAACATTTGCGCAATAAACAACAGCGCTACGAAATATGGTGTGATATAAACAGAAATCCGTCGCCTAAATTGAATAACAAAATATTGTAAGTTGGAATAAAAAAGATTTTTTAAATAACTTGGAAAAAAAAACTCATACCAAAATTCGAAAAATTTAGTGTGATTAGATTATATTTATTATTCGGGCATTGTGGTATTTAAACTAATTGTGTACTCTAAAAGAGTAGTGTTTTATTTTTTTTATAAGTCTGAATAGATAGACAGGTAATAGGTTAGTTGAATATTTTTAATATCACTTTTACACCACGCTCTTGCATTATTTATAAATAATATTTATTAAATAAGATACGTCTTTTACTTCATACAATTTTGGAAGTAAATATTAATTCTTTGAAAACGTGACAGTATTTGTCGAAACATTGTTTGCTAATAAAGAATTTTGAAAAAGAGTGATAAGAAGTCGCTTCAGATCATTATATAAACACTTAAATAATTATTATACTATCGATGACCTGAGTATTTAAACTCTTTTCAAACTTAGGTACTATTAAGAAAATAGGGGCTAGGTATAGCTGACGTACTTCACTATACCTAAAGAAATTATGGTCGGAAAAACTACAGATAAAACCTCGTTCAACATATCATGGTGACCTTTTAATGTTTTTTTAAATAGTAAGTAGTAATATAGATGATCTCAGAACTTCAATAGTTGGGTATTTTGTTGAATTCTCTCTTTATTAGCAAACTTTGTAGACTTGTTTGTAAATACATAATATCAGTATTCTTATAATTATTAATGATTACCTATGCACTTATATACCCCCTTATTATTTAATTACCGTAAAAAAGTTAGTGCAATTTGTACTCATTATTAGGAACAACTTCTACTATGAGACCAGACCTGAAATAACGAAATAAAAATAATTATTATTATTTATTGGAACTTGACAAAAGTTTACAATAGTGAAAACTGCTGAATAATAGCTACATTCGTTCAGAAACTGTACCGTAGCCACTACGCTCACCTCCGGAGGCGGCTGCGCAAATTTTGTTCATAATGATCATTACAATGGCGCCTTACATTTTTACTGTTATTAAAATTAATGGGGTATACCCCCATTGAAATTATTATTTTTTTTAGTATCTTTTTGCCATATTTAGATATTGTTATTGTCACAATCAGCTGATATTAAATAAGTATTCTCACGCTTAGTATTTAATTAGTATTACAGTGTTTAATTAGCAATAATTTTAGCCATATTGTATTCTGCAGCAATATTTTTAAAACTAATGAACAATATTGTATTATAAGCGGTACTTCATAGTAACCCTATTGATGAAATGACGCATATGGGGCTTTTGCACTCTATGATTCTTTGTGGGACACTGCAATGTTAAGGGTTAATATATCATTTTGGGGATGGCAACTAAGGATATAATAAGATGCAATGGTAGAATAATAAAAGGTATTCTCTTCCAGTGACAGCTGTTACGTGTTTTTTTTTTTTATTTTTTTCTTTATTTTCTTTCACAAACATCAGGTTTTTAAAGTTAGTCATGGTTGTCTTAATATAACAAGTTACAATTTATAATGTTTGTGAGAGACTGGTGTCTGAACTAGGCATAATGCCTGTACTACAGATCACCAGGATCTCACTTCTGAGTTTGTATGTGCTTGTGAAAAATAAACATAATTTAATTAATTATATCTTGGTCATATTACAAACCGTTATTATGTGAATGGGATAGAGTGATTGAGTGAGGTGTATGTGTGAGTGAGTGAGTGTAGTGTTTATAATTAAGTGTGTGAAAATGTAATTAATCATGATTATGAGGTACGTAATTTAATTTTAAACTGGGTGAGTAAGAAGATTGGTTCGCAGTAACGTCATATACAGTCTGACGTTTGATATCTCTTCACATGTGTTTCATTACATTACTTCAGCAAAATGCATTTTTCACTTACTTGCTTCTATAATGAAATAATATTGAATTGGTGATTGTATACAAATAAATAATATTCTTGGACAATTTTACACAGCACCATCAAGTCTCAAACTAAGCAGAGCTTGTATTATGGGTACTAGACAATGGATATAAATACTTACGTACTTTTTATTTGTAAATACACACTTATAATACATCAAAAAATATTCAGAAAAAACACAAACACTTATGTTCATCACCTAAGTATTTGTGTTCTGTGGGAATCGAACCCACGAACTCGTGATCAGCAGTCCGACACGTGAACCACTAGACCACAGACGTTTATTACAGTTTATTTTTTAACTAAATAGATGAAAAACTAAGCAATTTAGCTTGAATCATAAATTTTCTTAATTGTATTGAAGATATCAAGCAACGACAATACTGACATTTGTGACGTCATCGCGAACGAACTTGGGAAGTAAGGGAATACCTGGCCTAAGATTATTATTCTACCATGATAAGATGTACAGACGCCAGCAGGTCAACCTATCCAAAACTGACAAATTTTCCCAATTAGTTATGAACCTTATTGTTTTGTAATAAAGTTGAAAATCAATCAAAGAAATTTGACAGATTGGGGTTGCTTGATGTGCTGGCCTCAGTACCTAATCAGTACAGTGCAATTTCATTGCCTGAAACCTTTTTGACAAATCGCTAATGTCAATTTAACACGTTGGTTGTAACTGACATCTGTTTCAGTTTCGCATTACCATACCCACCACAATATTTTCCAGTGTATCTTTGAATCGAATCGAGAAATCGTGGTACCAGTCTAAAGAAATATGTCCTTGTAATCAAAATATGGCCGTTTGTCAATGTGATAAGTGACAAAAAATACTAACATTAAAATAATAGGTTCTAAGTTATCATAAGTACTTAACGTCGGTAGGTAACATATTCAATGACGTATGTATTTTGATTACGCTTCATTTTATTAATAGAATTGACTCGTTGAGTATACGGATAGGTACCTATTTCTTTACTCTTGTTGAAGTCAGAACTCAGGAAAGCGAAAGTGAGAGGTAACTATGTCATTATACGGTATTGAAATAATCGGATTCTTTACAGCATCTATGCTCACCAGCAGACTCGTGACAAATTTACATAAAAAAGTAGGTAGCTTTATATTTTTACCAGTGCAAGAGTTCAAATCAGCGTAGGTAGTCAACACAGTATTACGGCAGCTAGGCCCAGATCTGGCGTAGGGGGTGCACTTGCCCCGGGCGACGTAGAGTGGGGGGAAGGGAGGGGGCGACAGCCAGTCTCGCTGTTTGTACTGTATCCCATTTTTGTATAAATGGGCATAGCTTATACCTAAAATCCGACGTCAGCTTTTAGGTGTAAGAGTGACTCCAGATTACTGACCATTATATTGTCATGTTATAAGTACTACAACGTGATTTTTTATTTTAATCTATTTAAAAAATGGACGCAATTTTCAATTCGACTGTTATTTTTTTATGTGTACCTATGTGTTACGCTCAAAGATAGTATCATTGAGCGAAAAAATAGCTTAAAACGCGTTGTGGTCCATTATATTAGAAAGTAGAAGTAGCAGCTTAATAATCAGTTGTTTTCATTTAAATTGGCATCGAACTTGTGTTTATTAAAAAAAAAAACAACCTAACCTAGCCTAAGTAGGAATTTATTATTTAGTTTTTATATTTTTTTTCATTTTGAAGGTCATCTAATATAATTAATGATTAAACGAACTTACCTGTACGTGAAGTTCTATCATAATATACTCGTGCATCGTCCTCGAGATTAGTAACACGTTGAAATATATGTAGACCTTGAGAGATGGCTGGGGAAATGTCAACTACAAAAGATACTTTTGTATGAATCAATCTTTTATTTATTTTTTATTTTAGTGTTATTTGTTAATAAAGTCAACGTTTTACGTATTTCTTATAGTACTTAATTAGTATCACAATTTTAATCAGTCGTTCATTTTTTAGCACTGTTGTGCCGAGCATTAATTATAAACACCTATAGTTAAAAATTTATGAGTATCACCCTAGTCACACGTCTGATAGTACTGCCGTGGCGAGTGCTGTTTCGTTGTGATTGATAATCACCCTGTTATAAAACTTCCCGAACACGTTAGAGCTATTGCTCCAGCTCGCGGTGTTGCGTATTATATCGATGGTTACGCCACCTTGGTGAGCTTTTGACGTGGCCGCGTGTCTCGTCCTGTGAGCGGAGAACACAGAGGTGTCAATCCCGCTGTCTTTTAGGACAGTTTTTATCCACCGGCTTAGGGATTGTGTGGTTACCGGTTTATATGGTTTCCTAAAACTGATGAACAGATTTTCATTTTTGCTACGTATTGTTTTTGTTTTGCTAAGGTAGGTCACTAAGGTTTTACAAGGGCAGATTTCCGGTTTTGTCTCAAAAAGGGTAAAATTAAGGTTGGTTGATTTGAGCCTGGCCTAGAAGTCTTAATGTGCTCCGGTATCTTAATTATGATTTTTGTAGGAAGGATTTCTATAAAGTTTGCATACGGTGTGCAGTTGTAAGAGCGAGTAAGGTAACACATTTTTTAGTTAAGGTTTCTAATGTAAAATTTTCATTTGGAAAGTGTTGACATAGGTAATCTAGTACAAGAGACGTGTCCCACGTTGTGTTGTACTTAGGCCGTGGCGGACGAAGCCGATAAATTCCCTTGAAAAACCTCGTGATGCGATCATCTTTTGACATGAGCGGTCCTATTATTAGTGCCAGGGCGGACCTACATGAATTTAAGCTACCGTATTGTTTGCCCTGATTGTATATTTCTGTGAGAAAATGTAGAATGTTAGGGATTGACGCCTCACATAATTCGGTATCGTTTTTTAAGCAATATTCAAACCACTTTTTGAGTGCCGAGTCGTATTGTCGGAGCGAGTTGTCAGATAGTGAAGCCGTCATGATCTCTATCGTCGATGGTGGGATCCTGCGTCGCAGAAGTGCTGTCCGGATAATACGCCGGCAACCAGGGTAAGGTTCGCTTGTATGTTCCGGTTGCTGAAATGTGAAATAATAACATTATCACTAGGTTTTAATTCTGACGTCTCAGATACTAGAAGGCGTTGGAATATGGGGAACCAGGGTTGTGTGGGCCATTTAGGGACAACCATGATTCCTGACGCTTTATCGGATATTATTTTCCTTAAGGTTTTAAGTATGATCGCAAACGGGGGGAAGGCATAAAACCTAATTTTTGTCCATTTGATAGTGAATGCATTGACTGCGAAAGCGTCTGGGTCACGATGCCATGACACATAGAGATCACACTTAGTGTTGATTCTACTTGCGAATAAGTCTACTTGTGGGCAGCCGAGTTTATTGATTATTGCTTTGAAAGCACTATCTGTCAGTTCCCATTCTATGTCTGGGTGTACTCGACGAGACTCAGCATCTGCAATGTCATTATCTGCCGATTTTATGTAAGATGCGTATATGAAGATGTTGCGAGATTCACACCATTGCCATATCTCTTTAGTAACCTCTGGGAGATGTGGGTATTGGATGCCACCCATGCGGTTTATGTAAGTCATGGCCGTGGAGTTATCTATACGGAGAAGAATTTGGCAGTTGTAGAGGTCTTTGGCAAATATTTTGAGGCCAAAGTAAGCAGCTAGAAGCTCTAGCTGATTAATGTGCATTTTGTTCTCATCTCGCGACCATACTCCACTGGCTCTTCCACTGCCACACGCGGCACCCCACCCCGTAGTTGATGCGTCAGTATATATTTCCATACAGTATTCGTCGATTCTTATCTGCCGTATCGATGTGTCGATTGAGTTTATCCACCAATGAAAAGAGCTATGTAAAGATTCCGGTATATTCATATATTTATCATAATCCTCATGGTCTTTTAGGTTCAAGAATTTACACCTTTCAAATTCTTTAGTGTAAAGCATGCCATATTCGATTGCCGGGCATGCTGATACAAGCAGTCCTAATAATTGTGCAAATTTCCTAATTTTGCATCTTTTAAGCTTCATCATCTGTATTAGTTGAGTCTTTATGTTAGACCTTTTCTCATTAGGTAAGGTTATTTGAAACTTTTTTGAATCTATTATGTAGCCTAGAAACTTGCAAGATTTTGAGGGAGTGAGATTGCTCTTTTCCTCATTAATAATGAAGCCTAAAGATGTTAATAGTTTCTTGGTTATTGAAATATTGTCTAAGCATTCTGAATAAGTCTGTCCTAGCAAAAATATGTCACCCAGATACATTGTAGAAAGATATCCGCATGCTCGAAGTAACTTTATTACTGGTTTCATTATCTTAGTGAAGATGTATGGTGCTTTGTTCAACCCGAATGGTAAAACATTGAACTCGTACAGTTTTTGATCATATTCAAATCTGAGGTACTTACGAGATGTAGGATGAATTTTTATTAGGTGAAATGCATATTTTAAATCAAGATTAGCCATGAAGCAGTCTTTGGAAACTAGCTTTATTGCTGTTCGCAAGTCTTCTATTTTGAAGTGGTCTGTGTCTATAAAATTATTTAGTGGTTTTAGGTTTAGTATGAACCTCATTTTTCCCGTTGGTTTGGGTCGCAGGAAAATATTTGAGACAAATTGACCATCACAAGGATCACATACAGATATCGCTCCAACTTTTAGTAAGTTATTTATGGCTTCATTGAATTGTGCTTTTTCAGTCCTTGTGTGCTGTGTTACTTTTGGTTTACATGTTTGGACAACAGATTTATTAAATTTCAATTTATAACCGTCCACCCATGCCAGAATAGTTTGGTCCTGCGTGATCTGAGACCACTGAGCATAAAAAGATGACAGTTGATATACAGTTGATACTTTACCGGATTTATCGCCGGCGCGTTGGCTTCGACGGACGTCGCGACATCTTCGACGATTTGCCTTGCGTCGCGTTGCGATTGTATCGTCCCGAATGGCCCGGCACCGGCGGGGGAGCTGCTTCGCGACCTCGCTGTACTCCTTGTTGTTTGCGCACTGGGACCGGGCTTCTCCAGTTTAAATTATTGGTTGGAGGAAAAGGTTTGGTTTTTGGCTGAGTCTTGTTTTTTATATCAGTCCCCGACTTTGTTACTGCATTCGCTGATTTGATTGAATCAGCTAGATTTTCTCCGAAAAGGTATCTGTCAACTTTTGCATGCATCAGGTGTTCTTTTAAGTCCTTTTTTATGGAAAATATGTCGAAATTTCGCCTGGTAACTGACTCATCGTGTTGTATGTTGCACAAGATGCGGCATACATCCATTAACTGTTTGAGGCGGTCATTATTTTTATCCCCTAATTCTTTCGTGAGGACTCCAGCTAATCCTGATATAGCAGCTGCCAACTGGCTTTGACGCGCTTCAATGCCCTTATCCCGCTTCACCACAGTTTCTGTTAAAGCTGCTTTTATTTCAGCATTTAGTATGGGTGCTCCGATTAAAGTGCTGTTTGCCGGGATGACATACCTTTCGGTCAGTTCTTTTCGTAATTCTTTGGTAAGTCCAAGCGTTGCTATGTGCTGCAGCCTTGTGGCTAGCTCCTTGTGTATCTCAGGCCCATAGTTTTCGACCGTGGAAGAGTCAGCTCCTAGAGTGTCTAATATTTCTGGATCAAGGCCTTCAGTCAGGCATTCTGCTGAATCAGCCAGCTCCTCATTGGCTTTTGTGGCCGGGTCCACCTCCTTAACTTTTTCTAGGAGGACAGTCATTTGAGTTTAACAATTGTGAAACTTCTTCCACGGGTTCAATATGCGGGCTTGGTGGTGTGTCATATTCGGGTTCTATTGTCCGTGGACTATCCAACATAGCAGCAACTGAAAAGTAGATAGTTACCTGGTAGGAGTTTTGTTTTAAAAGTTGTTATTGTAGACACGGCGAGTCTCATAAACTATCAATGTTTCAGATGCCAGTGAAGCAGTCCCAAAGACTGTTCTGATCACCTATGGGCAGGTGGCTTAATCTCTGAGAAGCTGCCATACTGAAATAACCTGGCGATGAGGCCCCAAAAGCCGCTCTAATAGGTGTTCAGTACTATACGACCTTGCGTGTTTCTCTGATATATCAGAAACTTGTGCCATCGAAACAGTCCCAAAAACTGATCTGGTTGGCTAAGGATTAATGTGTGTCAGTTACTTGACCACCGTTTTGGATAAATTACCCTGAAATTACCTGGCGATATGGCCCCGAAAGCCGCTCTGGTAGGTGTTACGTACTTCAGTATGTGATGTACTTTTGCCTGGCAATTGTGCAACTTACCATCTTTACCCGTGATATGTTATTACATTGATGGAATAATGAATAGGTACATTGTATTATTATGCATTGAAACTAACTCAGAACTTTTGACAGATTACACGGCCCTTGTAGGTGTTTGAAATTGCACAAAATTAATTTTGTGCAATATCGTCTGATTTGTACGAATGCACGATTTTTTGCAAATTTTTATAATGTTTAGGTTATTTTCGTAAAATTATTTGGGTGTGGTTTACGTTTCATGTAATAAAGCCACTTTTTACCCTATAATATTGTGTGAGGCTTACCTTGCTCATCATCCGTGCTTCGATGCCTTTCATGCTGCTTTCGGCCATGTGATCTTTTTAATTTTTTCATCAGCTTTCGTATTTTCCAATTTATGTATTCTATTTCGTCTTCGTGGTTTCTTTTAGACATTTTGTGGTGCTTGAAATGTCTACACGCGCAGTTTAGAATAATTTAAAGTAATTTATTGAAAATTAAATTGTTCGAGTGGTGGCGCACTGTGACGTGAATGAAAGATCGAGAAGCCGGGATGACAAGTAAAAGAAAAAAAAAAAAAGCATAGATCTCCAAACATTCAGTGTAAGAGTGGTGTCACTAACGTGTTACTACATATATTTCAACGTGTTACTAATCTCGAGGACGATGCACGAGTATAATTGAGCACAACGCGTTGTGAGTTGGTTTTCGAGCGTTTTCGAACTTTGAGCGAAACATATGTAATGATATCTTTGCTAATCGAGAACCGATATTGATGTTTTTTTATCTGAAAAACTGTATATACATCTTTGTTGGTTCTTTAAAATTTTGATGTCTGACCATTCACCACCAGTGAAGATACACCACAAGTCTTGAAGTCGGCTGTCAGAAGTTGATTGTAGCTATGTTATAATATGAACATGTTATACAACTAAGCCTTAGTTTATAACATGTTCACATTGTAACATCTTCTTACATAATCTGGCTGCAGTCATTTTAACATTCAACAAAATTATAAGTAATTTATCAGATCTAAGATGTACTCATATTTTTTGTAGACATTTTTTACTGTTACCATAATTATTCAATAATTTCCGTAACATCAATAGTCTAACATAACATATTTACTTATAATTATATTTTCATGTACAGACGCCAGCAGGTCAAGCTATCTAAAACTCAAATTTTCCCAATTGAATATGAACCTTATTCTTTTGTGTTAAAGTTGAAAATCAATCAAAGAAATTTGACAGATTGTGGTAGCTTGATGTGCCTCCTCATTAATTACTTTGTGTATCGGAAAAATAAATGATTATTATTGTGTAGTTTTTTTACGGCCATTTTTATTTTACGGCCATTCTCTGCAATAATTAAGTCGCCAATTGATTTGTAATTGGGAATGGCCATTAGTCAATATGTAATTAGCATCGTTCAATTAAATGAGTTGTAATCCTTTTATTATTTTGATTTGGAATTGTACGTTTTTGTTTTGTCTTTTACATGTAAATTATCATGAAGACCAATCTAGGCGAAAGGGTTAAACGCTAATAAATTGAAAAAATATATTTACAATTAATTAAATTGATCTAAACCAAGGTTCCTTGTTTTTTTTAACCTCCCTACAATCAAGTCAGCATTGGCATTATTAGAAAATGTTTTCTTTATTCAAAAGGAACACTATAATTAGGTATATACAACGTGTTTCAAAATACCTACCACGTAAAAAATATACTTAATTATCAAAGCCAAAAATTTTGTCAGCTGTCATGTCAGGGAACAAGATTATTTAACAGAAAGGCCTTACTTTTACCTAATAATTGTCTACTTTAATAGTTTTTCTATTTTTCTTTCATAAATGTTGTTGTTTTCCTTTTTTTTTTTGGGGTATGTACTTGTAGTAATATCCTGTATTTATGTACTTCTATAATCTTAATAACAACATTTGACACCTACAACACATAATTATTTACGCCTGCAACACATAATTATTTTCTCAATAAATGTCCAACTCGGTAAATAACTATTGTAGGCAAATTTCAATTGGTAAATAGATCTTGTATAGACATTATTACAAGTCGATGTATTTATATATTTTTTTTAATTATAAGGCGCTGGAATTTCCTAACTAACACCCTCTGAGAATAAACGTCGAAACTAACTCGGAGTACCTACCTATCATAGTCTGTTTTAAAAGTTCGACTTCTGGCAAGGCGGCTAGTAGGTATACAAGTAGGGAACCAGGACCATAAGATAAGGGAAGGCCAGTGCGGTTATTAGGCGTTATGAGTCTACCATACTTACCCTGTCGTCTCTGGCAGTGGACAGTCCTTGACGACGATCCGCACTATAAAAAAGATACCTACCAAGATACTGAGTTGGATTTAAACGGAACGGAATGAACTGTGTTTAATTGGCACTAAAATCGTAATGTTTTACACAAGATTAAACTATTAGTAGGTACTTAACTTTTTTTTACCTACATAAAAAATATAAGTTTTACATATGTTTTGTAGGTACTTTTCATAATATTAATAGCATCAAAATATGTACCTACTAAAGCTACCTACTATTTAATTAAAATAGCATTTTTTTCATTTTCCTGCCGCTAATGCTAAGAACACACAGTGAGGTCTGATGTTCAAACTAATGTGTTCCACGTTCACTATTTCCTATATTTTCCTCGTCCCATTCGTATTCTAACTAAAACAAAATAAAATGTAACCCACCTTGCATGCTCGTTTATAATGACCCGTTTAGTAGCCTTATGTCCGTGAAATAATATTGATTCATAAAAAGTGATGACTTTTCATACGCACGTTGTGTAATCGTGTCCGTGAGTCATCATCATCATAATTTATTGCCGTCTACTGCTGAACGTAGGCGTCCCCCAAAGAGCGCCAACCATCCCGGGTTTAGGCAGCTCGCATCCATCCGCTGCCAACCTCTTCAAATCGTCGGTCCATCGTGTCGCTGGCCGTCCCACACTACGCTTGCCCAAACGTGGTCGCCACTTAACACTTGTCTGCCATTTCTGTCCGTGAATATACAATGAACATACTTATTATTGGTATAGGTACCTTAAAAGTGGCTATTTTAACCCATCTAAACACGTAGAAAACTGATTTCGGGACTCCTTTAAATTGGATAACGATAAGTACCTACCTACTCGGTAAGTATAGGTAGGTACGTCAAATGGTACAAAGTCACTGTGTAAACCTTTCGCAGTGTGTCCGATACCTAAGCAGATGCTACAATTTCCTTGGAATTAATAACTAGATCGGGCTGGAAGTCTCGTCTCGACACTGCAGTCCATTTCCGTACTGATTAAGTAACCATCAAAGTAATTGGCTAGTTCTTGACCATGCAATCTTAGGTAGGTATCGTATCTAAGACATCTGCGGTGTAGTGATTCGCGTTTTGGACTTCACTCACTAAGTCCTGGATTCGATTTTCATAAGACACAAACATTTACATGATGAAATCATACCTAAGTGTTTGTGTCTGTGTGTTTCTTATATACCATAAGTATGTATTTACAAAAAAATAGGTATAGGTATAGGTAAGTATCTATTCTAGTATGTGCCTACACGCTCTGTTTAGTTTGTATTGGGACTAGATGGTGCTGTTTTATTTGTCAAAAACTATTTATTTTGAATTATTTATTTATTTATTCATGTCACACACTTAGAAACTAGAAAGTAGCCACCTTAGGACTATTTAGTACAAACGTCTTTTAGGTTTAAAGGTTTATTTTATTTCAGTATAAATGTTATATCTATCTAGTTATGAAATCGGAACGAACTACAGGCTTAGCGTCTATTGACTAGTTAATCAATAACGAACTCATTTTTACAAAGCAAAATTTGCAAATGCGCCGAAAAATAGAGAAAAAAAATACTAGTGGTCTAGCCAATTGTCTCCGTTTCATCAGAACAAAAATAAAAAATTGTGTTGACATTCTTACTTACCACCATTTACGTATAAAGTAGATACCCACTCGAATCCTTTTCTATATAGGGACCCTCAATTGTGTAGTATCCCTTAAAGAAATAAAATTCAAATGGCTTTTGAGTTCGATTAAATAACTCAGTCGTCAAGCGTTTTGTGGTAATTTGCATAGAAACGAGATCAGACAGAAGTCGCTGTTCGAAACTGAAATTAAATTGCGATTATTCCGAGATTGGAAAGAATCGCGCCTAATGCCCTGTAAAAAGAAATTTAATTTTGCATGCGACAGAATTTCTTGGATTGCTGCAAGTTGTTACGGATTTACCGGATCACGAGACAATAGCAATATAACAGTTATTTAATTTATAAGACAAAGGGAATACAGGGTGGAAGGGACATCGACGCGCAACGGCTTACCATGACTTCAGTACCTACATGATTCTGGACCCCCCTACGTTGGAATTTTCTTAAATTTTACAACTCGCAAGTGAACTCTAAGGAAACAGCTGACCAGAAGATCTTTCGAGTTTAATTTACAATGCTGTTTTTAGTGAAAAAAGTGAATTAATGACTTTTTAATTAAAATTCTTATTGGGTTAGATAGAAATAATGATTTTAATTAGTTTAAAATTGAAAATACTGCAAATAAAAACGTAAAGAAACTGCTGCCTGGAAGAAATCGCAGATAGCGATAAGGCCGCCCATTGTATGTCTTCAAATATTAAATGTATGTGTCTGTATATTATTTTGTTACTTGGTGTACAATAAAGTGTATATAAATAAATAAATAAAATTTAAGAAAAAGCCGACGAAAAATTCCAACGCAGGGGGGTCCAGAATCATGTACTGAAGTCATGGTAAGCCGTTGCGCGTCGATGTCCCTTCCACCCTGTATATTATTTAAGTACCTACTTACACAGAAATTCTTTTCTTTGCCAATTGAACTCTGTGACCTTTTGATGAAATGAATGATGTCATTGTTAGTTAAGTGGTGTGTACAGCTCTAGGGTTTTATAGACATCATAAACACCATAGATGTAGTAGGTATAATACACTACATCAAGATTCACATTATGATACGGTCCCATGTAGGAAACAAAAACTGCTATAGGTACTGTTGTTAAGCTTAAATTATGACCCGGAACAAACAAATACCTATCTAGTGGTTTTTTATTACAGTGTGGATGTGGAATATTTTTATGCGTCGTCTCATCGGAGTGAAACCGACCGTAGAACTTGCCTAATCTATCTTGCTTTCTGGACAATAACAGAACCATAGTGTCGACCATAAGTTACGGTCGGCACTATGGTTCTGTTGATCACAAACACCATGACCGATGATTTTAAAAAAAGAATAGTGGAAGTAATCCGATTCGACTGGGGAACTACCTCCGCTTTGCAGAAAATCGAAGTAAAATATCAGTGCTTTGAGCTGTGTTGTATTTCTTACGGTGAGCAAGGTAGAAAGTGCTCCGCGAAGAAACATTATGTTGGCAGTGGGGGGACTTCGACCCATATACTGCCCACCCAACTATTCCTCTTTCATTTTACAGGGTCAGCGAGTGATGCCCCTGGTCTCACAAGCGGTTACAGGCATCGGTAATCACTTACCATCAGGAGGGCCGTATGCCTATTTGCAAACTTAGTGGTATAAAAACTATGATTCAATTATATGTCTAGTAGGGAGCATAAATCGTTAAAAGAAAACAAAATAAGGGGAATGAATTAGCACGTTCGTCAAGAAGATATGATAAATTATACTACAACTAAGTATTACCTAGGTACTTAGATAAATGAGAAACAGGTTTTTATAGCGTTTTAATGACTGAACTAGTTCCAAGGACCTGTTGTGATCTTTGTCCTTAGCTCCTATCTCAGCACCAATTTAATAAACTCATCTAATTTTTAGGATTCCGTAGTTTCAACCTTTTATTGCATATGGAGTTTAACGTATCATACTCTGCTCTTATTCACTTAAAAAAAGAACTATCTAAAATATTATTGGTGAGTATACATAAACCTCAAGTTGAATTCGAATCGCATCGAAAACACCAATCGAATTTATAAAGGACCATCTCACCTTTATCATAACAAACAAAAAAGAATCGCCAACTTCGGTCCATTATTGATAAAACTATGCCCAAAATTACTTAATATAAAATATTGGACCAAGACTCGATTAAAAACACAGTCAACACTTATGTACCTACTTAGTTTGATTAGGAATCTCTATAAAGTACAGCTCACAAGGATTTGAATTTTAATTACATGGATTATATCGATTCTAGAGTCGATATTCAAATGTTCTTTATACTTCTATGTTTGTGAATTCTGTGTAATTTATGCAATGGATGTAACAAGAATTTGAGGCGGGCTGAGGAACCTTTGCTTTTTGTATAAGGACTATTCGATAATTAATAGTACCAACGTGACACGACTCACAAGTAAGTACTGGCATATTATTTGCAGAAATTTATGTATAGCGCACTGCGAACCAATACAAAAAGGGACCTAACAAATATAGCTACTCGTCGACCTTGCAAAGTCCTTGTTGTAACTTTGACCTCAAACATAGATATTCAATATTACGAATTACAAATATCCGGGTTTTATAATAGACTTAAGTATAATTAATGATAGGCATTTATGGTACAGTCAGCAACGAAAATCACTGATCATGTTGCAATTTTCAATATGATTTTTAATAAGTATGAAGTTACTGACCTGTGAAGGTTATGCGAATTATTTGCTTTTAAAAAATTTTGCTCAAGTCCAAAACATATTATGATGAGGTTGAAAGCTTAGTGCAAATAATAAAATAATAAAAGTTCACTCTCCTCTCTCTCTCTCTCTCACACACACACACACACACACAAAATAGTTTAATTGGCATATACCTAAACAACTTCTGGAAGAGCAGGATATCCTAACACAAGCATAAAATATGCTTAAAAGGATATCCCAAATGAAACAAATGTACAATAAGAATAAACATTTTTTCATTTTTCATTTTCATTTTCAATTGCATAGATGACCATTCAATATTTAGGTTACCATAATAGAAAAAACCTCTTGACAAGTTTTGGAGCTGTAATATTTTCAAAATATAACTGTGTTCAACGACTTTCGTTGCTGACCGTACAGTCTGTCTTGGCGTTTTAAACCAATCGTCCCGGTGGTCATATGTAATTATTATTAGCTTAGCCCTAAAGTGCTGACTGCATTGATTTTCATCATCAACCTATATACTGTCCCACTGCTGGGCACGGGTCTCCTCTCACAGAATGAGAGGGATATAGTCCACCACTTCCGTTTCTCAATCATAATTAAGTTATTTTATATCAAATATGTTAGTTAAGTTGTATGTGTAGCTCTATTTTGCAAGCTGTGGTCTCCTGTAAGTGAGGGAGTGCACTTATAGAATACTCAATATTGTTATTATAAGCTTGTATGTGTACATCTTTCGTTGGAGATCCTAATTACATAAAATAAAATAAAAAATAAAAAAATAGGCTCGCTGCTCACGAACCTTGTCCTGACAATTACGAATACAACGAAAAACAAATCAGCCAAATCGGTCGAGCGGTTCTCAAGTGATGCTCCATGAAGCATATGGCAATTGATTTTTGCTTATAATTATAGTACATTTGCTTATATAGTACGCGTGGAATAGACTTTCGGCAGCATTTTAAATTTTTTAGGCATTTTAATTATTTTGCAATTTATGGTAACATTTTTACAAACTTTGAATGTCGTATTTATTAATATCAAAGATTCAAAGATTTATTGCTTTCTAAGTGTACATATTAATATGGTGTTACATTACATTTTAGTGAACTTATAACTTAGCGGCCTTTTACAGCATTGCAATATTGCAATATAGAGGGCTATAATATTAATTAATATTTCATATTTATTTATTTAAATTGTTAACTCTAATAACAAGTAAGTATGCATTTAAATATCCTAAAAAGTAAGTTTCAAACTTCTAGTTTTAAAAGTTACGTAATTTCCTTACAGTCCTTTTTTCGCATTAAGAAGTAGCCTATCCCTAGTCCTTTCTCAGGCTCCAGACTGTCTCTGTATACCAAATTTCATTTAAATCGTTTCAATAGTTTAGGCGTGATTGCGTAACACAGACAGACAGAGTTACTTTCGTATTTATAATATTAGTAAGGAAGTAAGGATAGTATATATTGCATCTTGTGATATTAAAGGATCGTGTATGTCGTACAACAATATCTCTTTTCCAAGTCATGCTTAATTGTGACGAAAAAATTTATAGATGCGATAATAAAGAAATATATGAAAATCTGGAACGAAAGACTTGGATCGTAAATCTCAATTTCGTTTGCTAGAAAAACATTCCAGACATGTTTGTTTGAAGTATTACTTTAACAAACGGTACGATACAGATGAACAGTCTGGTCGCCTCGTAATTTTTCGCGAAATTCCATTTTTTTTTATAAATCTTGTCTGAAAGATCATATTATATTATGCAATCAAGATACGTCTGTGATAATGTAGCTTGAGTGTTGGATCAAGAGGTCGTGGGTTCGATTCCCACAGTTTTAGTAGAAACAAATATTTATGTGATGAACATAAGCGTTTGTGTTTGTCTGGGTATTTCTTATGTACCATAAGTACCTATGTATTTACAAAAAAAGCATATACTTAAGTATTATATCCATTATCTAGTACCCATAGCACAAGCTCTGCTTAGTTTGGGACTACATGGTGCTGTGTAAAATGTTCCAAATATTCATTTATTCTATCTCTCCTTCACCATCTATCTCTATACACAAAATTCATCAAAATTAGTTCAGTGGTTTAGGTGTGAAAATGTAGAAAACAAACACAGAGTGAATTTTGTATTTTTAATATTAGTATCGGTAAGTAGGGATGTAGCTAGTAATAACGATGATAGTCTTCAAACGATACCGCTGTATGCAGTAATAACAAATATAGGTAAATTATCACTCCAAAACAGTGAATTATTTTACACATTGGCATGCTAGTATCCTTAAGTACTAATTTATGTAACCCTGACCTTTAAAAATCTAGTTTTGTTTATTATTTCATAACAATTACTGTCTCAGCTAACATTGAGTACCATTGAGTAGGAGTTTATATCGCAACGTCCTTCCTAGATCCCTCTCACCTTTTTTTATAATACCGAAAATCCTCATTAATATCCTTTGATCGTACCGACTAAAAACCGTACTTGCCTACATTTGCCCTATAATCATGGCCGATACGGGATCCGTTAAATTCGTCATGACCATGACGGAGACCTAGACGATTAACTTTCCTATCGCTCTATCTTTACTGTAGGCTGTGTAGTAAGAGCTGGCCAGAACCTGAAGTGAAAGCTTCTTTTTATGCAATGGTGGAAACCATAAAGACGAGCAGGTCAAAGAAGGTAATAACAATATCATCATAGATTTAAAGAAAACCTACACGGGCCGAGAATTTAAAATACTTCAAAGTACTCACTTAGTACAGTTAGGGAGTGGAACGCGATCACAATAGACCGACTGCGGTCGCAAATATACTACAGCCGCCTTATAATAAAAAAAATAGGGAGTGGAACTCTTTGTTTGCATTTCAGGTCATGTCAAAAACAGAAAGTTGGGAGTTTTCAAGTCACGTGTGAATACTTACGTTACTTCTAGGCAAGATACTTACTTCTAGGTGAGGTAGTGTTCAAAAACAAGCTTATCTAATACAATATTTATAGTATTTATTTTTTGTATATATGTATTTTATAGTATGTACCTACGGAAAATGCTCAAGGACGAAAATCCGCAGTTGCCTTCCCTTGCCCTATAGTTATGACTATGGGATTTGTGACTACCACGACCATGACGGGAAATATAATTATCTAACCTACCAAACCACCCAAATGATAAAACACACTAGATTATTATTTATAGGTATTCGTATTTATTTATTTTCATTATGTTTTTAAATGTCTCTCACATAAAAACATTTAAAAATATAACACATAATCAGACCCCCGATATCAGGAACAGGGTCCAAGCTACCAGTGGTTGAGCCTACAGAGAGAGGAACCTTATCCTAATCTATACCTTCATTATTATTTATATTATCTAGTCTATTAATATATATTTAGTAAAATTAATAACAATTTGTTTGTAACACTAAACCCAACAATAAATCCCAAAAGTTTTATAGTAAAATGTTGAATGTCTCAATTTAAATGCAAGAGGAAATATTGTTTTTTATCGATTAGTCTCTAATTGGCCAACCTTGACTTTGGCAATGAATAAAGCCGTAATTGATAGAATAAGCATGTTTTAGAAAAATCTGCTTTACTATCTACACGACTAAAACTGTCTCATTAGTTTAGTGGTAAGCGTGCGTTTGCTACTATAGAAGTCCTGGGTTCGAGGCCTGGCAAGTGAACCATTAAATTTGAAAATAATCTTATTTTAAATACTATTGACCTACCTACGAAGGTCTCGAATTACCCAAACCTCTGACTTTTCGAATTCATGTGTGTATTACTAATTAATTATCACTCGCTTAAACGCTGAAGGAAAACATCGTGAGGAAACCTGCATACCTTAGAGATTTTTCTCGACGGTTTGTGAAGTCTGCAAACCCGCACTAGGCCAGCGTGGTGGACTATAGCCTAATCCCTCTCAATATGAGAGGAGACCCGTGTCCAGCAGTGGGACAGTAAATGGGTAATACCTACCTACATTTAACCTAACGCATTTTCCCAAAGGGGTAGGCAGAAACTAGATACTTACCTTTACTTTACTTCTTAAGTTTTATATACTTATATTTACTTATCTATCTATACAGCCGGTAACACCCACTGCTGAGTTGGATGAAGAAGTTCTTTATCGCGTCAATGTTGCTATACATATATACTTACTAAGTAAATATAGAAACTATAATATTATTATAAGTTTGAATAGCGCAGATAAAAACTCAATTCAACTATAGAAAATTGAAGCTAAACTGACCATAATATTATATACCAATATTTTAAAGACGTTTCTCGTCCTTCTGTTTTAAAAAATATAACTGGTACGGTCGACAAAAGAGTTAAGTATACAGGCAGCTAATTAAACATCGTGTTTTTTTAAAGATTGTGTAATTATGTATCATGCAATATGTGTCAAAACGCAGGTATTGTAAGCTGCTACACATTAAACCCTTTCATCATCATCAACCCATATACTGTCCCACTGCTGGGCACGGGTCTCCTCTCATATTGAGAGGGATTAGCCTGTAGTCCACCACGCTGGCCTAGTGCGGGTTGGCAGACTTCACAAACCGTCGAGAAAAATCTCTAAGGTATGCAGGTTTCCTCACGATGGTTTCCTTCACCGTTTAAGCCAGTGATAATTAATTATTAATTATCACTCGCTTCAATCCCTTTGGTCTACCTCTTTGACGGGTAATTATTTAAATCACAATCTGTGTAAAGTTGCAGATTTCGTTCGCTCCCTGTATACCAAACTCTTTTGTTGACTGTACCTACCAGTTCATTTCTGACCACTTTTTACACTACATCGTTTTTACACGAAACTAAAAATGTACATAAATATATTCTTTGTTTGTGTGGTAAGTCGGAGCTTTTTGCAAATTAATTAAAAAAAAACTGTTTGTAGCGTAGGTACCTACTGGTAGATACTCGTAGTGTGATTTTATGACTATGTTAAAATAAATGAATTCACAAGTTCTTATCGATAATTTTTAGTTAGTTGTTAATAGCTCTTAAAATACTTTTACACTGCCTTATTAGTTTAGCGGTCGTCAGCGTCACTACACTAGAGATCCTGGGTTCGATTCTAACAAAGTGTAATTGAATTTTCTTTGAAATTCCCAGTAGCTCGAGGTTTGAATTCGTGTCCGGTTAATGGCTCGCCCGCTGTTACATGGGAGCTAAACGTACCTGCGAACTGTGGATGTACTCCTCTGCCTAACCCTTCGGGGAATACAAGCGTGATGGTATGTTATGTATGTTAAGAATTCTGTAGGTACAGGTCACACCAGGCGTGAGGATTCCTACATGTGCGCCTTTGGTAGGATGTGGGGAAGGGTTATTGGAACTATTTTGCGGCCGAAATCTTTCGGCATCGTATAGAAACTGTATTCACGAAAACTGACCTTTTTTATAGTACAGAAAATTCTCATGTATGCTCCGCCACCCGGGGAGGCGGCAAGGTATGTCAGACTTGTACCGACTAAAAACCGCACTTGTCTTGCAAGTGAAGGCAAGTGAAAGCTCGATTTTTTTATTAGATTTTTTCGCCGCGACCACGACGGGACGAAAACTTTGGCCTGGAGGTAGTTTGACGATGACTTGGTGATTATGAGGTGTATTTTCTCGGTAGTAGACCAATATACCCTTAGGTGTTCAAGCGGCGAGAATCGATGAGGATTTAGGAAGACAAAATAACGGCATTATTGTAAAGGAGCCTAAATGAAAACATATAATTATTATTATACTTTTTCTATAGGAAAATAAATCAATTTCGTGAAACATTCGCGTTTCAAATAACGAATATCGATCAATGACATTAGATTATATAGTTTTAAAAAGAGGTCGGTCAACAATCTTAAAATTGTGCACATTTATAATTGTCTTTCATAGTACTGAAAAGTTGCCACAGTGCAGATAAGTGTTTTTATTTCACACCCAGGCTGAGTCTAATCGACATCATTCTTATTGTTGATAGACACCCTTGACCTTGGCAGTATATAGCTAAGTTTATATATAATAGGAGCTGATGGATCAAGCTGATTTGTGCCTTGATCAAGCTTTAGAACGGACTGTGCAACGACATAAGTTTATTCGCAATGAGTGTCATCCTTAACACGTTTATACTGTTAATGCAAATAACATTTATATTTGCAACATGTAAGTGATAAGTTTATTTTTAACACTAGACCATATTTAAAAAAGATACGCTTACAAATTATAATAGGTATCTAGTTAAATAGTTGCATTTTCTTGAAGAAATTAATTACTTAATATTTAATTTTATGTTTTTCTGTTTTTTTTTTTTTAAATATTTACCGATGTTTCAAGTATTTTCATGCAAAAAAACATTTAAAACTAAAAAAAAGAAAATTACGAATGATAGAACTTTTTGTTAAAATTGATGTGTTATTGCATGATATATTTTTTAATGATGTAGTTTTAATTTAAAATTATTTAATCATTTAAAAATATTATTTTCGCATAAAAATATTCAAACGTAATAATTCAAATCAGATTGAATTTTTTGGTTTTAATCGTAAACAATAACATCAGTTTAATTGGTTGTAAAGTGAAACATTACCTCATTATCAGTTTATATCTTCTCGTATAATTACATACCTACATTAATTAATTACACATTGAAAGAAGTAAGTACAATCATTCGCAAAGTATAAACAAATCAAAATCAATCTTGAAATATATTCGATACCGTACTTTTTTTGGGACTATTACAACACACAGCACTTTTTACACTAATACAGCTATTGTTATAATTATATGCAGTGATATCCTAGCGGTATGACCATTGGACTGTCAAGGCGAAGGTCTCGAGTTCGAACCCAAGGCACGCACCTCTGACTTTTCGAATTCATGTGCGTATTAATAATTATTTATCACTCACTTAAACGGTGAAGGAAAACATCGTGAGGAAACCTGCATACCTTAGAGATTTTTCTCGACGGTTTGTGAAGTCTGCCAACCCGCACTAGGCCAGCGTGGTGGACTATAGCCTAATCCCTCTTAATATGAGAGGAGACCCGTGCCCAGCAGTGGGAAAGTATATGGTTGATGATGATGATGACAGCTATTGTTAATCAATAGCACTATTGTCTTGACAATGGAAATACTACTGATAAATATTTTTCGTAAATTCATATATCATTAGTATTTGGCTGGGCTTTTCTTATTATATGTAAGAAACACCCAGTCAAACACAAACACTTATGTTCATGACAAACATAATATATTTTTGTCCTGTGGGAATTGAACCCTAGTGATCAGCAAGTTCTACGCTTGAACCACTAAATCACAGACGTCGTATATTATATGGTCTAGAATTAATCTGCTATAAGAAAGGAATTGGGAAAATACCACATATTTACACATAATTGGGATTATGGGATAATATTTGTTTTTGATAAAACATAATTAACGTTAATGTAATTTAACATTAATGTAATTTTTTTACTGTTAACGTACGTTACTGTTAACGTTAATGTAATTTAACGTGGAATTACATAAATGTGGTTTTAGTTTAGTAGGTACTTTTTTTTTTTTTTTTTATGACGGACATAGTTTTTAGCTCGAGGGAGCTTTCAAAACTTAACCGGACTTGGTGGCGAGGCACCAAATGCCTCCAGCCAGGGGCAACTTATAAACTAAGCAACACTGCTAAGGGTGTCCCCTGCGGGACTCGGACCTCGGCTTAGGGCGTTGCTGGGGAGGCAGCTAGGGACGGCTGGATCTGGGTTAATTTTTTAGTAGGTACCTAACAACACACATAAAAATACCTTCAGTAAACGTTAAATTTTACAACTCTATGCCTCTAAGTCCCCACGTGACAGGTTAAACCTAGTCGTGTGGAGAGACCACTAGTCAAATATATTCTTTCGATCCAGCCTTTCGGCACATTACCCCTGGGATTAGGAGTTGCATAGGGGGGTTCTGGGGTGGTCTATTAAGAGGACACATTGCCTCCATTTGCTGATGTTGGTCACCGGGGTAATTTAAGTAGGTAAGAGTACCACACATCCCGCGTCTAGTCCCCACAGACCAGTTGCTTTTGAAGATCTCCCCTCCTAAAGAAAAAAAATAATGGTGTAATTAGAGAGGTAAGTAGATATCAGAATAAGGAAATATAAAGAAAAGTTTAAATAGAAAATAGTTATTAAAAGGTGAAGTTAAGTGAAGTTTCTTCACTTCAATTCACTTAACGCTTTGACTGTACTGGCAACAACGTACCTAATTTCTGATGTATCTACCCTAGATAATGTCCACGTCAATGTGAAACCCTTACAATCCTGACTTTGTCAGTTTTCAAGTTCAGTGCTCAAGGTTTTAGTAAAGTAAATAGGTACTTACATAATTTGATATTCTACCTACTAGCTACACAGGTCTAACCTCGATTCTAGTTTAAAATTATGCTTCTTTATTTTTTTTGTACCTACTAATGCATAATAAATTACAATACACTCAAAAAAACTCATTACACTAGTCAACGAGCCTAGAATCTCAGCCTCAACAGCCAATACCAATCAGCTAAATATTATGTCATGATCAGCAGAAAATAAATATTTTGACGGTGATTTATCTTGCTTTGCCTTACCTACACCTATAGTATAACTATAAATATTATTACAAAAAATTAGAACAATCTTTACGAGTAAGTACTTACTTACAGTACCTACAATAGGTACCTACCCGAATCTGTAAAATTTCTTTGATTGATTTTGAACTTTAATAGGTACAAAACAATAATGTTTATATTCAATTGGGAAAATTTGACAGTTTTGGATATATTGACCTACTGGCGTCTGTACACAAATATTTTTACAAATAACAATATTTAACGTTTAAAAATAGTGTACCTAATAAAAAAAAAGTTATACGGCGCACCTCTGAATTTTCGGTGACTATTTAGTCAGTCGCTTAATTTAGATGTAATTAATAGCCGTTGATGGTTTCACTCGCATCCTAAAGTTTTTTTTAATGATGTCCTTCTCCAAGATCTAATCTATATCTATATCAAACCTCATCAAAATCTGTCCAGCGGTTTACGCGTGAAAGCGTAACACAGATAGAATTACTTTCGTATTTATATTATTAAGTAGAGATGAGATGTATTGTATTATACATATTTAATGTATGGTAAAATTATACTAGAAGGTACCTAGATAAAAAAGCAAAAAGTTTGTGACTTGAATGCAAAAAATCCTAATATGAACTAAATTAACTAGATTATCGTAGATACTGAGATATAGTACGTTTTAAATATTGCATTTGAATTCAAATCACGTATGTATGGATATGTATTTCTGTTTGTTTTTGCACTCGTGGTCGTGGTCATGGCCGGCAAGGTGAGGCATCTTTTCGAATCGTGTATCTTTTAGCCTTGTAATTTGATGAAGATTTAATCGGTTTACGTGTTTAATTGATTTACATATGTTATAATTTGTATACATTGATTAATAATCTATACTAATTGAAATAAAACTATACTTTTTACGGATTTTATCGCGTTATATTGATATTATTAATCCCCTTTACAGCGTCCATGGTCACGGGTAGACTGGGCACTGTAAAGAGTCCGAAACGTCGGGATTAATAATATCAATATACGCGATAAAATCCGTAAAAAGTAGTTTTATTTCAACGTATATATTTTTGTAATTACAAACTTAAAATGCGTAAGAATCATCCACACAAACACAAACACTTATGTTTATAACATAAATATGTTTGTGACCTGTGGTAATCGAATCCAAGACCTCATGATCAGCAGCACAACACTGAAACTACTAGAACGCAGACAAAGTTCACCTAAAAAAACCTAATAACAATGCCTGTAACCTAATAATTTACGAACATATTCGCGAGAAGCCTAGGCGACTCGCTAGTTAAAAAAAAACTCACGAATCACGCTCTTAATCTCTCTATAGCGTGCTATAAGTACAAGAAAAACCCCAGATAATAATTTGAGATTATATTATTATATTCAGTGCATTAAAACCTCCACAAGTAAAAATACATGATCATACGGCTTATAACAGTCAAACTGTTTATATACAGTTTTGTGGGACATTTTTTTATTTTATAATAAGTTTTAATAATGTACCTTATCATCATCATCAACCCATATACTGTCCCACTGCTGGGCACGGGTCTCCTCTCATATTGAGAGGGATTAGGCTATAGTCCACCATGCTGGCCTAGTGCGGGTTGGCAGACTTCACAAACCGTCGAGAAAAATCTCTAAGGTATGCAGGTTTCCTCACCTTCACCGTTTAAGCGAGTGATAATTAATTATAAATACCTACGCACATAAATTCGAATAAACAATGTACCTTATAAAATACAATAAATAAATAACAGCTTAAAGAACAGAAAAAATAGCGTCAGATACCTACCAAAAACGTATTTTTTGAAAGGTACTAATAGTTTTGATTAGCTCATTAGCGTGGCGTGACTTGAGGTTCAAGGTTCGAATAGCTGGTCGTACAGTGTTATTGTTTTCCTATGAATTTCTTGGCTCGGAGTTTTTATTAGATTTTTACCCGGGTAGTTCGCCGTTTTGTTTGTCCCATGTAATAACCAACCGGTGAACTGTGGATGTACTTTAGTACACCTCTCAAATACAGGCGTATTGGTATGGTATACTATTATATTTTGTTAAAAACAATTGTTTGAACCTTTTGAGTTGCGCATACCTCTCATTTCAAATTCAAAACGTCTAAGTAGTGACTAATGTCACTATAAAATATGTACCTATATAATAATATATACCTGTCTTTGTCGTTTTGTTACCTATAACGTGAGACAGAGATTTCCACTTTGTTGTCACATTATTACATCATAACGGGTAGGTATAATTATTGTTAATTTCTAGTTTTTACATAAACCGATATACTTCTTTTGTTTTCCTTACAAACAGGTCGAAATAGGTTAATCAATTATAAAACAAAACTATATTATCTGCATTTAATGTTATAAATAATGTTAGCAAGAGCAGAACTTGACCTTTGAATCGGTTCTTTTACATAAAAGAGATTCGTTTTGACTTCCGCGGCAACAAACTGTGTAGCTTGTTCAGCCCTTTTCGTTCGCGGAAGTAGATTTACTATTTCAATCAAAAATATTGTCAGCTTATTTTTACGAAAGGGATGCATGTCGCCGAGATGAGAATGCTACGAGGAATGTGTGGGGTTACCAGAATGGACAAGGTGAGGAATGAGTATATAAGAGGAAGTTTGAAAGTGGAGCTAGAGCTAGACTCTGCTAAAGAAAAGCTGTCCAGTAATGGCTGGTCATGATATGGACATGTGATACGTAGAAGTGAAGAGCATGTTACCTGGAAGGTGCTGAGCATGAATGTAGATGGATATAAGGGAAGAGGGAGACCAAAGAAAATATGAATGGACTGTGTGCAAGATTATATGGCTTCAAAGGAATTGAATGATGAGATGACGGCTAAAAGAGATGTATGGAAGGAAAAGACATACAGCGCCGACCCCAAGTAATTTGGGATAAGGGTAGGAAGATTGTAAAATAGAATTAGGACATGATTTAATATTTTTTTTATAATTTTTTACTGCATTTGCTATCATGTGGGAACTAGTATAAGTTGCATTGCATTGCAAAATGTGGGCATACCAAATCATTCATCATCATCATCATCATATCAGCCACAGGAAGTCCACTGCTGAACAAAGGCCTCCCTCATAGACTTCCACAAGGACCGGTTACAAGCCGTCTGCATCCAACGACTTCCAGCGACCTTTACCAGGTCGTCCGTCCATCTCGTTGGAGGCCGTCCCACGCTGCGCTTTCCAGTGCGTGGTCTACTATCGGTACATCGAAGTCTTGAAGTGCTTATACAAAAACGCCACCATGTCGGTCCGAGTACAGGAACAGTGTACGGGGGCAATTCCATTGCAAAGAGGTGTCAGACCAAATCATTACGATACATTAATATTGAAATGAATATAGTATGGAAATTAAGTTCTAACTTTGATACACGAAACATTAACAAACAGGTAGGTATTTTATTTTTAGGAGCAATTTATTATTTATTAGGCCTTTAGTTATCATGTATTTTAACACGGCTGCTTTATATTCATCTGTGAACAATACGTTTTTATGTTAGGATCTTGTTGGTCCATTGCGTTTTCTAATATCAGCTATAAGCAAATGAAAATTAATGTTAGCTTGTTTTGAGAAAGAGTGCATGGTATTTGAAGAATATGATAACACTTTTTGATAATAATTTGTCCCCGATTATAAAGAACTTTATCACGCCTTTAGTAAAAGTTTTGAAAATTTCAGTGAGAAACGTTGCTAACATTAATTATGTTAATCTGCTGGCTTAAAATCGTTATAGATCCTAAATGGTCATCCGAAATGAAAAATGATAAGAGAAACCTAAAGATGTTTTTCGAATTCCTATGCAATACCCTACTTAACATAGTTTGTCAACGTTATTTTTTCTTTTTCACAATATGGCGTGTGGTTGTCGCCATACTTATTTAATTTAATATAACTCCTGTCATTCTGAGAGGAGATCCGTGCTCAACGGTGGGAAAGAAAAAGGTTTGTTGATGAAAATAATTTAAATTATATAATTTAATTCAATCATCGTTATAATAAATCTTAGCTAGCCATAAGTAATTTGACGTACGATTAAAAATATGACGTCATTAGACCTGTTTAAATACAAATGAGTATTATCGATGTCATTGTTTAATTTGTTGATTAGTATTAATCGCAAGCAACTCTTCAAGAACTTATAAATCACAGGCAACAATGGATAAGGAAACCTTAATTGCTTATTACAATTATTCAAGCTTACATTCTTTATGAAAGGTCACTGACCTCAGACCAGGCTTAGCCTATCATGAGTCATCAAGGTGGCCTAGCGAGAGTCATCAAGTGCCTCCCAATCATCGATGGTATATCTCACCTCTACGATAGCAGACTAGATCTGGGGTGTACCACGTTCTAACAGAACACCAGTGTAAAGTATAAATGTTTGCCTAGTGAGGCAGAGAACCAATTAATGACAGCAGTATTACAGAGTGGACTCCCTGTGGAGTATACCTGTACCAACAGTAATGAAGAATCCCCCGAGTAGGATTACGCTCAGTCTGTCCTGTGTATTCCGGTGACTTAAAAAGGTCGGCAATCTCCTGTGCATGCCCGGAGTCGCTTGCTCGTTTGCCGCTTATATTATTAAAAAAAAATGTTAGCAATTGTTAAATGTCGATATATTATAATTCACTCGAAGCAGCCTTTTTACCTTGTAGATGTCACCACTAAAGCTCATTCTATATTCTGTTCCAGTACCACCGATCGAAAAATGCAATTTGAATGACTCAAGCTGTCTGAAAAAGTCGGCACAAAAAGCCTTGGGTGTGTTCGTCGCCGGTATCCCCGAAGTGGGATCGGAAACCTTAGAACCAATCTACGTTGACCTCATCAATATTGACTTGTCTGGACTTAAGCTAACGATTAAAGATGCTAATATTAAGGGAATGAAGAACTCTGTGGTTGATAAAATCAGGTAAGTTGATCTAACATGATCTGTCTGCCTATTACACCGTACCATACCATGACCTTGGTGAGGGTATCAGGCATGACAGAGTCTACTTACGTCCAAAAGAGTGTATAATTACTTTTCAATACCATAATCGATATCATTCGTATCGATATTTCGATCCGGACGGTTTAACACTATAGTGCCACATAGCGTCTAGTATAAACCACCAAGACCGCCCATTGTACCATTCTATAGTATATAAAGTAAATGATACTAAAGTACATGACTTGACATTTGCTTATGGTGTTCAATAAAGAATATTCTATTCTATTCTCTAAACTGATTTAGCATAGTATAGACATTTCGTGTAATGAGCGGTCAGCTTATAATGCTAATGAATGAATAGTGTGGCATAATAAAAATAATGAGAAAGTATGGTTTGTCCTATACTTTACATTTACATACTAATTTATACAAATAATATTTTTTTGCTGTACAGTTAAGTTATTCCAATGAAAATTTCATAGAATACATACCATCACGCCTGTATTCCCAGAAGGGTTAGGCAGAGGTGTACTAATGTACACCCACATGTCGCCGGTATGTTTCGGTTCCATTTAATAGGGGGAGAGCCTATTGCCATTAACAGGGCACAAATCCAGACCCCGAGCTGCTACTGAGAATTTTATAGAAAAACTCAAATAACACTGCTTGACCTGGGAATCGTAGCAGTTGCGGCTAGGACCCCTTAGGTTAGACTTAGCACTAACACGGCAGAATGTAACATCATGTACGTAATTATCATTGTTATTTATTATTTATTAATACTTTATGCACAGTTGGTACAAAGGCGGTCTTAATGCCATACGGCATTTTCTGCCAGACAACCTTGGGGTGATGCAGAGACGATAAAACAGTAGATGCACTATCTTTTTATATTTTTTTTAACATTTTCCATGCTAAGATTTTATACATAAATACTTGCTTTTCAATAGGTGTCACTGACGTCACCATAAAGATGTAAATTCAGAAAGCGAAGGAAAAATTCGACATGGCGGTTAGGTATCGCGGTGGCTTAGCGGTCATAGCGTCTGGTGTACCTAACCAGAAGACGTAGGTTCGAATCCTGCCCGCGGTTGAATTTTTCCTTTGCATAAAAACTTTAATAAATGCACTAGTCAAGTAATACAAGACCACGATTGACAAAACTAAATATACAAATATATTAATTATACATAAATACAAGAAAAACTACATAACATACATATTAAATACAAAAACATACATATATAAGGTCAACGTCGAGATAATGAATCTGTATTTATCTGTATTATTTATGTTATCTGTATTTTCAGCTTCGACAATGCTAAGAAACAGATGGAGCTCTCCTTCCACGTGGCACCCATCAGTTTGAAGGGCAAGTACACGGCTAGCGGCAGGCTACTCATCCTTCCCATCAGTGGAGATGGAGATGTCACCCTCAAAATTAGTACGTATAAAAATACTCATCTGCATTTTGTTTTTAATTTAAATAACTTTTTAATCAAAAATTGACTGCCGATTTATTATTAGGGAGTAACATTGCAAAAACAGCATTTATAATAAGTAAAGCAAATGGAAATTGAATTAGTTAAGCCAAATACTCATATCGCCTTATTATTTTTTAGAAAACCTCATACTATTTTTATCCATGGCCTATGACATTGTCAAGAACGAGAACGGGAAAGATGTCATCGAGTTGAAGAGCTACAAGTACACTTTCGAGAATAATGAGAACACGCATTACAAATTGACGAACCTGTTTAATGGAAACAAACAATTAAGTAAGTATTATGATAAACGTTTTTGATTTGTGGAAGAGATTGAGGGATCAAATAGTTCAATAAAGATACTAGCTGATTGTTTTTGTGAATGTAGGTTTTGTCAAACAAGGCTATGATAGGGGGTTTTTTAAGTGCGAGCTGTATTATAGTAGTTCAATAATAGTATTCTTTGAGTATGTACAGTGACCAGCACATTTATTTATTTATTTATTTATTTATTTATATTATAAGGCACACCAACAACTTACTTACAAAATATTTTTAGATAGGTGATACATAGTTATGTTCTGTGCAAATAAGTCACTTAAAGGCGTGCACAGCTTTCCAATAATTAAAAATTAAAAATTAGTCAAAATTTACAAAAGTTAAGATAAGCTCAATAAAACCGAATCAAAATCAAGACAATACAATAATAGAGATAATAAATTATACATAATAATATTAAATTGGTGAAATCATACATTAAATACCATAATAATTAATTTAAAAGATTGAGTCGATTGACTAACTAGCGGCCGACCACAAGTCATTACAAGTATTAGTACATTTTGCCCTTAGTTTTGACAAAGCACATCAAGCTACCCCAATCTGTCGTATTTCTTTGATATATTTTCAACTTGAATGCAAACTAATAAGATTCTATAAGACTAATAAGATATTTTGACGACCTCTGTGGTCTCGAGTGCCGGACTGCTGATCATAGGGTTCGAGTCCCACAGGACACAAATATTTGTGTGGGTAAAACATGAGTATTTGTGTTTGTCTGGGTGTTTCTTTTGTATTATAAGTACGTATTTACAAAAAAAAGTATATAAGTATTATATCCATTGTCTAGTACCCATAGTCAAGCTCGCTTAATTTGGGACTAGATGGTGTTGTGTAAAAATGTACAAAAAATATTATTATTATTATTATTCATGTTCAATTGGAAAAAATTGACAGTTTTGGATAGTTTGACTTGCTTGCATCTGTACATCTGCAGGATTCCTCACCGTTCTGTGTCTTGAATAAGGCTTTTTGTAGACATTTGCGTATCAGAAAATAATTATCAAATGGTGACCAGGTCGTCAAGGTTAGATTAGAAATAGGATATATTATAATTAGCTTTTGCTTAAATCTTGGACAAATCTGTATTGAGGGTTTGTTCCTGGACCCCATTAAAGAACTTGAACTAAGTTTCTTCTTGATATGTATAATGGTATTTCCTCTCGGCATACTCCTCCATCTTCTTCCATCCATCTTTAATTAGTATGCGTTTTTATGAATTCGTAGTGGTGTAGCCGGTGGACATTTTACACCTATTTTACCCTTATTCTCCACGTTGGCTAGCAATTGTTTTTTTATTAATTTGATTTCTAGTAGAACCTCTCCTCGTTTGTAATTCTTTCCGTCTAGCCGGTCCCTTCTTTTTTTCTCTGTAGTCTTTTGTATAGAATATTGTTGTTATCGTCCAGGTTCACGTTGGACACCCATGTTTCAATTTCCTTTTTTAATTACATATTTTGGTAATTCCAGGTGACGCGATGCACACTTTTATGAATGATAACTGGAAGGCAATCTCACAAGAATTCGGCAACCCTATGATGGATAAACCAATGGAAAAAATATTTACTGCCATCAAAACGTTCTTGCGATCACAACCCTTGGAAGAAATTGCAAATGTTTAAATTAGAGATTTAATTAAAATTAGAATGTATGATGTACCTAATAATGTAAAATTTGAGATTGGTGTATTTGATTTCGTGAAAATCATGTCATCATGAAGTGTTGAATGAAATGTTAAAAATGGATTTAAAATTTGCGTGGCTGTTTCATTTCATCTTTGTCAGAACTTGCTAGTGTGTTGGGGGAGTCAAGGTTAAAGAAAATTTTACTTTTTTCGCCAAAACACGAAAACATTCATGGAGGTCAGGAAATAGGGTTAGGATGTATATTGTAAAAGTGACAAACCCGCAATGTTGTGTAGATTAAGCTAATATTGTTTTTTTCTATAACTTTATTAATGCTTGTTTTTAATTCTTCTATTTTTTAAAATTGTTTTATTGATAAATATTCCTTACATACATACACTCACGCCATTTTCCCATGGTGGTAGGCAGAAACTAATGAACGCCACTTGCTACGATTCTTGAATACTTCTTTTGCTTCGACCACATTCATACATCTTGTCATACACACACGCTGGTTACGAGTACTACGCACCTGACCTTATTGAAGAAACTCACCAATAAGGTCGGCGCTTGTTTTTCTAGGGTATCTTCTAGCACCCCTCTCAGCGGTTCCACTGACATGTAAGTTCCTTTTGTTAGTCGCCTTTCATCTATTCTCACATACTACATGCTCAAACTAAATATTCCTTATGTGTGAGGAATCGACTCCCAGGTCAAGATTAATGTGATTTTTCATTAGAATTATAAGTACATAGTAGCTCAGAGTTTGGATTTGTGGCTGTTTAGTAGCAAAAGGCTCGCCCATAAACATATTAATTAACTGTGAGTGTTCAACAGTACCTACGCATCCGACATAGACCTTCCGATTCATGTTTGTTCTATTTCATGTTAAACTAGTTGCTACCCACAGATTCACTCGCTTCCCAAAACGACTATTAGTATTTGTTTATTCGAGATGTCGTAGGGTAGCCTTATTCCTTCCTCAGGATGCAATCTATTTTATTGCCAAATATCGAAATCTGTGCTGTGGTTTAGGCATGATAAGGTTTTAGATCAACAGATTACTTTCGCATTATAATTATACATATTGTATTTAATAGTACCTAAGTTCCAATTGTTTGAAAGGATTGATTATTTTAAAACTTTGTGGACGTGCTGCTGAAGTCAGATGGCTGAAGGGCAAGTTTTGCCTGAATTAAGTGAAGGTATCTTATTGAATATTGTTGAGTCACTACTAAAGTTGCTACTTATCCGTATACTTAATAACCATAATTATACATCTGAATTAGGGTGAGCAAAATATCAACGTGTGCTTCATTGCCTTAAAAAAATGGTAGGCGCTTTGAATGCCACAGCCTGTGTCGCCTTGCACAAGAAAACTGACAAGTTCCGACTTGAACGGGGAGTCAGACAGGGCGATACAATATCACCCAAGCTGTTTACGCTCGCACTTGAATTCATCTTTAGACAGATGCAGTGGGAGAATAAGGGCCTGATGGTGGACGGAGAGCGGCTTTCCAACCTTAGGTTCGCGGATGACCTGGTCCTCATCTCGGACGATATGAGTGATATGCTGACGATGATAGACGAGCTGAGGATGGTGTCGGAAAGAGTGGGCCTCAAGATGAACGTCCGGAAAACTAAAATTATGACCAACGTAGACATCACTAATTACCGACTGCCGGTGGACGTGGTGTCCGAATACATCTACCTTGGACATAAACTCTCTCTAGGTTATGAAAATCAGACTGCGGAAATAGAACGTAGAATCGCACAAGCGTGGGCAGCATTTGGGTCTAATACTAAGACACTACGTGGAAAACTACCACTACACCTCAAAGTGAAAGTTTTCGAGCAGTGTGTCATGCCTGTTCTTACATATGGCACAGAAACCATGACACTCACTAGGAGATCCGCGGAGAAATTCAGAGTCGCACAGAGAGGTATGGAAAGAGCAATGCTCGGAATCACACTGCGCGACCGTAAACGCAATGAATGGATCCGCAGCAAGACTAAAATGAGTGACGTGATGTCCATCATTGCCCGAAATAAGTGGAGGTGGGCGGGACACATTGCTAGAATGCACGCCAGCCGCTGGACAAGGAGGCTCCTGGAGTGGAGACCTCGTGCTAACACCCGAGGTCGAGGACGACCACCGCAACGCTGGGTGGACGACATCAGGCGACACGCAGGTCATGACTGGATGCGTCGGGCACAAGATCGCCAGGAGTGGAGGAAAAGGGAAGAGGCCTACATCCAAGATTGGATAACAGAAAGGCCCTCATGATGATGATGATGAGGCGCTTTGAAAAATACAATTTAATAATATTTTTATTCCATGCACTTTAATATGAAATTATAGTACGATATTAATCATAGGGTAAACTCTGTTAATGTATATGTAACAATTTGTGGAACTGCAAAATGAAATGCTATAATGTAGTAGGTAGGTAGGTAGGTACCTACTTATTATGATTGACATTATCATTCACTGACATGTGACTATTTGCAAATCTTCCACAGATAGTAATGATTTCGAGTACGGGTGTAGGTACCTTGTGTCAATCCTACTAAAATTATAAATGTGAGTCTGTGAGGATCGATGGATGGATTGATGTTTGTTACTCTTTCACGCTGAAACTACTGAGTGGATTTTGATGAAACTTTACAGTACTATTATCTATACATCAGAATAACATAATTATAGGCTATAATTTATAACGATTTCGAGTTAATTAGCCAAATTACAATGATAATTAAAAGTAACTTTTCTACGCGGACGAAGTTGCGGGCCGAAGCCAGTTACTTATATGTTTGACAAGCCCTGTGTTACGGAACACCAGGTTTATGCCCTAGTACCTGCACTAGGGCACTGTCAGTAAAAAAAAATAGTCTTTAAGTGTACGAAATGCCTATAACATGTGGGGTCATTAATGGAAACGATGTATGGTTGTGAAGCTGTGTGTCCGTGAATTGTTGTGATTCATCTAAAGTGCGATTTTGGCTGCTATTTCCTTCTTATAGAAATAATCATCAACCCTTGTACTCTTCCACTGCTCGGTACTCTCAGATTGAGAGGGATTAGGCTACCATGCTGGCCAATTGCGGGTTGGCAGGTTTCACATACCATCGAGACAAATCAGGCATGCAGGTTTTTCATGATGTTTTTCTTCACCGTTTAAGCGAGTGATAATTAATTATTAATACGCACATGATTTCGAAAAGTGCCTTGGATTCGAACTCGAGAACTATTAACTTGGCAGTCCAATTTTCATATCACTAGGCTATCAAATTTATTAATTATTTATCTATAAAAAATCAAATGTAGTGATGATGCATCAAGTGAAAGTGTTGCTAGAACAAAATCATACTCTTAAGTTAAATTATGTTCTAACAAATTTAAATAATAGTATTTTCAAATAAGTAGACAGTAGATGCACTTGACTTATGTCTAGTGATAGTCATTTGACCTAGAGAATGCAATAGAAAATTGTCAAATATTTAAGTAGTAAATTATGTAAATAAATAATAATAATAAGTAAGGACTGTCACGCCTGTATTTCTCGAAGGGTTCGAGATGTAATTAAGTTCGAGATTGTACCTACTGTTACGTAGTACCTATGGTTTTGCACTCTATGTAATGGGGCGGGCCCGTCCCCATTAGCCGGGAAAATCCAGACTCCACATTGCTGACAATTTACTATCAGAAAAACTATTACAGTCAATCGGGGTGAATAGGAAGTCAGGGGTAAATCCAGACAAAACTTAGGAATTTTCAGTTATAATTATTGTTGGAAAAAAAGACTAATATTGTTCCTAAATTTTATTGACCTTGTTGTTATGAAACTTTAATAATTACAGCTGAAAATCTCTTCCAAAGTTTTCTCTCGATTCACCCCTGCATTTCTATTCACCCCGTTTGACGTATATAGTTTTAACCTCTTTGCGAAAAGTGACTCTAGAAAAATTTTGTTTGTTTTATGACACCTCACAAGTAATTCCATATCTGTCACCATCAACTCATATAAACAGTGAAGGAAACGATCGTGAGGAAACCTGCATGCCTTAGATATTTTCTGGACGGCGTGTGAAGTCTGCCATCCCGCACTAGGCCAGCGTGGTGGACTATAGCCTAATCCCTCTCATTCTATGAGAGGAGACCCATGTCCCAGTGGGAGAGTATATGGGTTGATGATGATGAAGATATCATTTTGTAACTGTCCTTTCTAACATTCATTGAAATCATCAACATCAATAATAATTGTTAACCCATTTACTGTCCCACAGCTGGGTACAGGTCTTCTCTAAGAATCGGATCGGCTATCAATTTACAAAATATAATCAATAAATAATTTTTATTTTACCGTGAAACCTACCAGCACTAGCAAGTTATTTCTTCAGTCTGTTGAAAACAATAAAATTGTTAAAAAGAATAAGAAATATGATAAATTACACTGATCATGAACATTGAACGTTTATGTAAATTGGGTACTTAGTTTTTTTTTGTAAAATCAAAATTCTAACACTTCGGTTCTAGGCACAAAACAACTGAAGATAGGTATTTTATTCGGACCTTACGTAATTGCGTTTTTTTCCATACATTGTATTTATGACATGTAATAAATAATGCGTTATTTTTATAGTAACTTTAAAAATAATTTATTTATGTTTATGTGTAATTATGGGCAACGGTTGGGTATATTAACGCACTGTTTCCAAGCTGAGGTACCAGTTCATCGATAGCAACAGGACAGTTTGTATTGAAGTAAAAATGGTGTTCAAAGTGACGTGTTTTGCCCTATTGGCGATTGGCTTCGTTCAATCAACAGGTAAGAACACTTATGTAATTCTTAAAAAAAACATTATTTGAAAAATTTTGTTTAAATTTAAATTGTGGTTTTGATAAAAAAATGATAATTCACTTTCGGATGGTGAAATGTTGAGACTATCCATATTTACCTAATCCAAGTTCTTAAATAATTTTAATTAAAATAAATGTTATCTTTTATTATATCTTAGATCTAGCCAAAAGAGTTCCCTACCCAAAATGCTCCAATGTTTAATCTTTCCTTATCTCTTACCATTATGACTTCTTGTATTAATTAGTTTCTAATTAAAATATTATAAGCTTTATTTTTGTTACAAAATATTAGATTTTAATTAACATCTTCGCTAAGATCTTCCCTAATTTGCTTGACAGAGCTATAAGTATGTAATTACTTTTCTAAGATAGGAACTGTATAAAATTAAATTTGCCTCTGCTAATTATTAAGTTAATTGTAAAATCTGATAATTTCTAGGACGAAAATTGACGAGAAAGCATTATTGATTTTTGTCTCTCTTTGATAAGTATTAGTTTTTAGCAGAATTCAGTTTGCATCCGACTCAGACTGCCCCAGAAGGAGGCACTGATGTTTTTTCTATCTCTATTTACTGATAGAAAGTAACTAATAGATTTAGGGCCTGTTGCTTACCAACACCTCCGGAAAGGCACTATCTAATTCAAAATTGTAACAGTATTTGTATTGTATTTGTGTCATTTATGTGTCAGATAATTTATCGGTAATTTGTCAGAAGGCGATGAATTAATAAGCCCTTATTAACTTAATTTCATTTTATAAGAAAGTGATCACCCCTCTATGGTCACTCACCTCTCACCGTTCTCTGCTGTAGATAGCTAACGATAAAACCGTGTTGATTTAGGCAGTAGGAAAGTGCGAAATAATGTAGGTACTCTCTCGGAGTATCCACGCGGATTCTTGACGCTTTTTGCTCTTTTCTCATGAAATGGGCCTACAGAGTCATGTGTATAGTATGACAGATTTACAGGTAAACATAATCTCGTTTGAAACTTTTTATCGTATACGACAATATTGCGGACGATAGAGAAAGATTTTTCTGAATTTTACTTATATCATAACAATATCTATCTAGGAATATAGCAGTAATTATTGTTTTTACAGTGTAGCAATTTGAACTTAAGTCATAAATTTTATGATAGTAAAATGTTAAACGTTTGAGTACCTATCTACTTGTAAAGTAATGACTCTAGATGATAATAATCATCTATTTCGCAAAAAAACAAAACATATTACCACAAAACTAATTGAAATATTCATGCTCAGAGAAAACGATAATCAGTGCCAATTATATGTCAATTCGCGTTAATTAATGGTTAATTAATTAATTCAGTGGGTCATTAAAATTTGTAATAGACATTTAGTCATCGCAATGTGGTGTACGTGCCACTATAATCATCCATACCGTTATAATGTATACAATTTGTGTTAATTTTGTAAAAGAGCATGTTTTTAATCTCATTGGCCGTACCAGCAATTCTTATGCGTGTCTTCAGCTCTTCCGTTGACTTTATCAAGAATAGAAAATTACAGAAAATAATTCAGAATTTTAAAGCTTTGTTTCATTTAGAAACGCAATTCACAAGTTATGAAAATGCTTGGTCATTTAAATACTGTAACCATGAATAATAGAATGGGCAGTAGTTACTATAATCGACCATATTTTTTACGTTGTAAGTGGATTTAATTATGCATTTCCTAACAACGGGACATTAGTAAGTAACCATGTGATATCTATTTATGCAAGCGTTGAAGGTCTTATGATCTTAAAATTATGTGAGTCATCTACCGAGTCTAAGGTTCTTTAAACGCTTTTAACTATTAGCACTAAGTACTATTTACCTGTCTTTGTCATATTTATGTCAAAAAAGTGAGACGGCTCTAGTTGAACATTATGTTGATTAATAACGATTGGTGGACTGGAAGTTCTGAATTCAAATTATACTTTTTCAACGTCACCACTTAGATCAAGAAAATTGTACAGAAAAACCTTGATGATTCAAAGTGGTAATCACGTAAATGTGTGGTATGTCTTCAGAAAAAAAAGTTTCGATCGAGTTTATACTGTAGTACCTACCCCTTAACTGCTCTCTTTCTCTTTGACAAGCACTAGCATTTGATTTCCCTAATTCATTACTAAAATTATATTTTCACAGTTATACCAGTGGACAAATGTAAGCTGGAAGACTCGGCTTGCATGACACCGGCATTCAACAAAATGCTGCCGCTTTTCATGTCTGGAATGGCTGATGAGAAGGTTGAAGTGCTAGACCCTATGAAGATGGACGATATATCCTTCGACTTAGCTGGTCTCAAGTTCACTCTGACTGATGCTACCATGAAGGGAATGAAGACCGCGGTGATTGAAAACGTTGAGTAAGTATTATTTGATTGTATACTGACATAGAAGTGGTTGGTGGTTGCACCGTGCCCCGGCGAGCACGTTAAGCCGTTGGTTTCGACTGTCATACGAACATATTTGACAGTCGTTATTGGTAGTCAGAAACCTAAAAAGCCTGACAACCAGCCTGACAACTCGTATCACTTGCGCGTTTCTTCGTGGAGCACTATTATACATACCTTGTTGTTCAAAGCTTATAAAACCAATACTTATAATAAATAAAACCAAGTGTCCTCATGTAAATATATTTTGAAATAATCTAGCATTGCATGTCTGAATTCTTAGTTCTTTCATCGACTTTATAGGTAAATAAATTTTCTCCATTTGTATTCCAGATGGGACACCAAGAAGAAGGTCATCTCTATCTATTATCACTTGGATTGCACAGTGAAAGGCCACTACACTGCCAACGGACAAATCCTGATCTTACCAATCACTGGTGATGGCCAGTGTAAACTGAAATTGAGTAAGTAAAATTACAACTTCAACGATTTTAATAATATCTTTTCAAAATCCTTGCTTATACGGTGAAAGAAAACATCGTGAGGAAACCTGCATAGCTTAGAGATTTTCGACGCTGTGTGAAGTCTGCCAACCCGCACTAGGCCAGCGTGATGGACTTATAACCTAATCCTTCTCAATCTGAGAGGAGACTTGTGCCCAGAAGTGGGATAGTATATAGGTTGATGAGGAATTAACTTACTTTATTTGATAGATTCGAATAGATAAGTCCACTAAACATTATTTCTCCCACAGAGAACCTGGATATGAAACTGCACATCCCCTACGATATAGTGAAAGGTTCCAGCGGCAAGGACCACATCAAGCTCAAGAAGTACACCTTCGAATTCGACGTTAAGGACAACGCTCATTACCATCTCACTAATTTGTTCAACGGAAACAAGGAGCTTAGTAAGTACTCCCGTCTTCTCCTTATCGTCAATGGTTAAAGAATTTTCGAATAATATAAGGTCGCATAGAGATCCTCCCTCGTGCAGGAGTTTGGGTACAAGACACACAAGTATTCCTTTATAAGTATCATAAATGACGACGATGTCTATGGTCTAGGGGTGCACGAGACCATGGGTTCGATTCCCACAGCACACAAATATTTATGTAATGTATTTTGTCTGGATGTTTCTTAGTATAATGAGTAAGTATGTATTTACAAACAAAAGTATATAAGTATTATATACGTTGTATAATACCCATACTATAAGTGCTACTTAGTTTGGGACTAGATGGTGTTGTGTAAAAAATTGCCCACATATAATATATACAAACCATTTAAGTGTATTCAGGACTCGTTCTGTGACCAGGTAGTAATAGGCCACACATATTCTGTCGATAGAGTAAATTTTTTTCTTTATAAAACCTACAATTGATGTAAAATCGTTGAACGTACAGACGAGCATAGAAACTCCTCCGTTTTTTCGTCAATTAAAAAGGGTGACTAAGCTAGGGTTGCCTCCCTTAAAACATCCATTTAAAACATCGTTGCAAAGTCAAAACTGAATACTAACTCGGATTCAATGCTTTGGATAATGAATATACAAGATTTTCTAATACAATTAATTCATAAGAATTAATTGTGTAGTGTGTGTATTAATTTGTTGTATGGTAGTAGTAAGGTAGACATAGATGCCTCTTGAAAGATCTATTTAGAACAACACTTAATATTTATTTACGAGTTTTTTTACTAATGTGTTTGTAATAATAATGGTACCAAATCTATGTTTGCTTTGACGCTACTAAAATACGGGTGTAATATAATAATATTAAGTTTCCCAGACAAAATATCAACAACCCTTTGCAATGAATGTGGCATTAATCTTTGTCCAACATAATTGATGACCCTCACATATTGCTTTTCGAACTACAAAATTTACTTTAAAATTCATTCATAAGCGAACGTTTTTCTTCTACGTTTTCAATTACCGCGTGACAAGAGATTAAAAAAATAATTAAAATAGAAAAATCAAGGTTTACACATAGCAGATTTAATTAATACAAGTTTTAAATTCTTGTAGATTTTTTACTTATTTTTAATTTACTTTAGAAGTTCAGTTGTTTACGTAACAGATTATTATTCCTACTTCTCTGTCTACCTGCTACGGTTTGACGTCTAAATCGCTGAACTGATTTTGATGAAATTTGGTACAGAGATAGATTAGACCTTGGAAAAGAACATAGGCTACCTTTTGGGTCAATAGGCTCTTCCGGATGTGGGTGAAACTGCGTGCAACAGTTAAATTATTATTTACATTCTACACATATAAAGTCCTTTCTAGCAGTAGACGAACTTTCTTTGCACATTTCTAAACAATATTTGTGTCTTCGTCTGACTCAATGATCAGCGTGAATGTGATGATGTCATGGTGCTGTGATGTCTATCGATAAGTTCCGAGTGTCGAGTCTTTTTTTATACTACAAAGGTGGCAAACAAGCATACGACCTACCTGATGGTAAGCGGTCACCGCAGTCCATAGATGCTTGCAACACCAACCAGGGGTATCAATTGTCCATTGCCGACCCTGTAAAATGAAAGAGGAATAGTTGGGTTGGTAGTAAACAAGGGTCAAAGTACCACTGCCAACACAACGTTTCCTCGTTAGTATCAGTGAAACGTCTTGCCATGAGTCTGTCTGTGTGTGAAACTTTTTATAACTCATTAATTTCTATTCTAGGTGATTCCATGTTGACTTTCTTAAATGAAAACTGGAAGCAAGTTTGCACCGAATTCGGCACTCCCGTGGTAGACAATGCCGCAAATAAGGTATTCAAAAATATGAAGAACTTCTTTGAGGCTATGCCCATTGAAGAAATAGCCAATGTTTAAAATGTGACCATTTATTTATTGATTTTGTTTGAATAAATTTTGTTGGTTATTGTAATTGATGTTTTTTTTTTATACCACTAAGGTGGCAAACTAGCATACGCCCCACCTGATAGTAACCGGTTACCGTAGCCTATAGACGCTTGCAATACCATGGGTATCACTTGCGTGTTGCCGACCCTGTAAAACGAAAGAGGAATTGTTGGATTGGCAGTATACGGGTCAAAGTCTGCCGGCCACTGCCAACACAACGTATCTTTGCAGATTTTTATAAAAAAAAGTGATATTACTGAAAATCATATTTATTCGTATCTCTTCAACTACAAATTTTACTCTCCCACTGTCGGGCACGGGACTCGAAGGGCGCTAGGCTGTAGTCCACTACGCAGGACTAGTGCGGAAAACAGAAATATAAAATTGAAGTACCTATTTCTGATTTCAAAATAAATTGAAGTGAAGCTGCTATGCAGTGATAGCCTAGTGGTATGACCATTGGACTGCCAAGTCGAAGGTCTCGAGTTCGAACCCAAGGCACGCACCTCTGACTTTTCGAATTCATGTGCGTATTAATAATTAATTATCACTCGCTTAAACGGTGAAGGAAAACATCGTGAGGAAACCTGCATACCTTAGAGATTTTTCTCGACGGTTTGTGAAGTCTGCCAACCCGCACGTGGCCAGCGTGGTGGACTATAGCCTAATCCCTCTCAATATGAGAGGAGACCCGTGCCCAGCAGTGGGACAGTATATGGGTTGATGATGATGATGAACCTGCTATTTGTAGTATGCTTAGTATGCTAACTACACCAGCTTTTAGATTTTTTGTCTGCCAGTTTATCTTGAATAGGCTCCAAAACGGCTCTACGTTGTTAAATGAAAATGTTTGGAACTAAAGCTGGAATTTTAACTTACATTTTAGTGTATGTTCCAATCATTTAACGTATTAAGAAAATATTTCAATCATGATACCTTCTCAATATTCCCAGAGCGAGTGGCATCAAATAAAGATTGTTTTGATTATCTGTTTGAATTTTTTGGTATTTTCCATGCTAAGATTTTTAGTTATTTTAGCGTAAGAAAGACTCGCAGGGCTTAGTGGCCATAGCGTCTGGTGTACCTAACTAGAAGACGCAGGTTCAAGTTCTGCCCGCAGTCGACATTTTCCTTCGCTAAAATAATTAATCAATTTGATTTTTACCACTTGTATAAGTATACAAGTGGTAAAAATCAAATTGATTTTTTGTACTTAGAATATACTACGTATATTGACAGTTACTTATTAAGTAATAAGTAACTGTCAATATACGTAGTATCCGTGCAGGTACTCCATTTTCTATCAGTACCTGTCGTACTAATTCTGGTTTGCGCTGCCCTATCCGTAGAATGGTTTCATCTTATAATTGTAATTTTGTTAATATCGATATTTTTGTATGCTCTAAACCAAAATTTAAATGTGATGTTATGAAAACTATTATTAACCAATAATGTTATTAGGAATGTAAGCTAGCCTACATCTTATTATTTCTTTCTTTCTTTTTCTTTTTTGTGTTGATTATTACTCTGTTGCCAAGCAATCGATCAATTGGAATTAGAATACTGTTTTGCATGATGTAATTAATCAGTTATTATTAATATGATCTGCCTAATTATTTTCTATTATCTATCAAGTGGCACTCTTTATAATATGTTCTTATGTTAATAAGAGGATAATGTAGTGGGCTGCAATATTGTTAATATTTTGTATTGTCTCTTCTCTGCTCCAACACATATTGTAGCTGTTTATTGTCCCTGAATAAATAAAATAAAATAACGGTGGACTATTGAACATGAGGATGTGGCTTCGTGATCCAACATTGAAGCCACTAGACCACAGGATGTAGGTAATCGTATTTTATAAGTTATATAATTACAAAATATTTATTTAAAAAAAAAACATATATACTTATGTATTATAGGGACCCATAGTACAAGCTCTACTTAGTTTTGGACTAGATAGTACTGTGTGAAAAGGCTCCAAAAATATTTATTTATTTAAAAGACTCCCGTCAATCGATGCAAGTATTTTACGGTAAAATACACTTTATAAATCCAACAGTGACAATATAACCAATTAATCTGTCAGTGTTTTATTATTATGCAAAATCAAAATAACCAAAAACAATAGCAAATAGTTTATAGTGGATACCTAATCAATATACATTTCAGTACAAAATAAACATTGTGATCACAATTAAAAGCTGAACAATACAACAAACAAATTGTTTAATGTTAAAAAAAATTACACCGTTTTCGCTGAAATATAAATCGTGTCAGCTGTCATTCATATTTTTTTCTGAAGCATTTTTTACTGTCTACGATTTTTTATAAGGGTTTTAGTGGCACCTGTAAAACCCATTCGTCCGCTTTATGAATATTTTATCACGACAAATCAGATTACGGGTGAAATGAATCTGTGTGGGAAAACTCCTCTTTCATGGCTGGGAAATTGTGAAAACCCTGAATAACTTAAAGTTTAGTGATGTAATATTATTATCTTCATGCACATTTTGTTATGAATGAGGTTTTTATAGCAAAAAGGTTTGCTTGAATCTATGTAGGGTTCGCATAACATTAATCTTTGCTATTTAAGGATTTTACATCAGGTGCTGATTTCTTAAAAAAAACTAGGTCACGTCCTCAGAGCCTTTTCTCAACTATGTTGGGTTCGGCTTCCAGTCTAACTGGGATCTATCCATCATCAGGATAGGACCCATGGAGGTAACAGGGGGCCAGGCTACTGCCATTAACGGGTACAAAACTAAACTGCTACTGAGAATTTCATAGGATAACCCAACTTATCGATCTTGTAATCGAAACCAGGACTACTAGCTTATTCTTATTTATAGCATCAATTGCGCCTACTACTACTAGGCTAATGAGGCCAATGGTGCAGTAATACATAGATTAAATTATAATTACTAGTTTTATTATTACAGAAGTTTTTTCGTATTTAAAAATCCAATTGACGTATTCACATTGTTTGACATTGACAGCTCTAACGTAAACAATTAATATTTTTATGTAAGTAATTGAATTTATGAAATTTGTAACATTTATTAAACAAAAATGTCAGCTTTCTGCACTCCTTCTCCACCGTAATTTTTAAACTTGCCGAATCTCACACTCCTCCGTGCGCACAATATTCTTTAAAAGGGGTACAAAGTTTTCGATTCACGATTATTACATCCTATAAAGAGTACCGAGATTTGGGATTGACATTTAACATGGGTGTTCCAGGTCAATCCAATGTTTTAATTATTTTTATATCCTGCAGGGTAGCTATCTGGGATGAAAAACTCGTTAACTCTGCCGAACATTGAGATTGATTGTAAAGCCTATATTGACGTAACATTTATATCCACATTTGAGTTGTCATCCAAAGTTAATGGTCAATTTGAATAAGTCTGACGATGAAAGTAATTTTTTTTTTTCTCAATAAGGGTCGTACAGAGGCCGGCACATCAAGCTACCCCAATCTGTCAAATTGATTTGATAGATTTTCAACTTTCATACGATGTAATAAGGTTCATGTTCAATTGGGAAATTTTAACAGTTTTGGACAGCTTGACCTGCTGGCGTCTGCACATACCTTAATTATTACATTTTCATTACAAAAACTAAGTGTATATTAAAGCTTTATAATAATGATGATGACGATTTCTTTAATTGGACCAGAAATAAGAGCCTCAATATGGCTTTTGAAACACTATCCATTAAACTAAGTATTTAAAACTTGTAAAATATATTTAGGAGAGAGGAATCTGCTTCATTCAGTTGTGTGTCCTTTTCATAGACTCGGCACTAGTAAGCAATTTATTTATAAAAGTGGCGGCCTTAAGACCTCTGCATCCCAATTTCTGGTCAATACCTATATTCTAGGGATAAACTGGTTGTCAGGCTTTTAGGGTGCCCGACTACCATAATAACGATTAATTACCTATTAACTGTATAAGAACTTGGGCCAATGGTCTGATGTGCTCTCCAAGGCACATTTGGGTATCTGTTATGAATAGTGATCCATCCATAGACTGATTTCGAGAGCTTAACATTTCAGATGGTTTGATTGGGCAGTTATAACCGTTAATCCCTTCTGGTGTATATTTTGTGTTGTTAGTGATTATTTTATTCCAGTATAAAAACAATACCTGTCTGACTAATAGGTCTAGTGGTCGTAACCGAGACTGCTATAATCGAAGTTCTCAGGTCGAGCAAAGCGTTAATGGACTTTTTGATTTGAATGGGTCTATGAAATTCTCAGTAGCAGCTCGAAGTTTGGGCTTAATAGGCTCGCTCATTACATGGGACCTAAACATACTAGCAAACTGTGGGTGTATAATGGTGCACATCTGCCTAACCCTTTGAGCAATTTAGGCGTGATGGTATGTTTATATTTTTTGAACACAGACCATTTTTCAATGAAAATGTCGAAACAAATAAAGTAAACGGCTTGAAAAAGGGGGTATACATACTGGTCATAAAAAGTAGGGTCCAAGCATGATAATATTATAACGTGAATAATTAGGTATATCAGAAGCTTGGCGTCACCTGCGATACGGTCACCCACGTCTTATTAAAGCCGATTGACACTTTAACGCGCGCAGCTGTCTACTACGGTACTCAATTCTTCTTTTCTCATGTGTACCGCTAAAAAGTGGAATTCCTTGCCGGAGTCTCTGTTTCCGCCGAGTTATAATCTGGGAGTCTTCAAGTCACGAGTGAATAAGTAGTTACTGCTAGGCAAGCATGCTCCCCCCCAAGCGGTTCTCGCCTTGTCGCAACGGGGGAGCTTAGTAACCGTGTTTTGGACGCCCATGGTGAAGCGAAATAGAACCCCAGGCTGCTCCTATGGGCTTGTGCTGAGACCTGCATAGGAGCGTCCATTGTAGGTGTGGTGTCATATGGGAGGCACCGCAACTGAAAAAGGCCGCGGTGTTATATGGGCTGAAGGTTTACGGGGCTGCGCGGGAGAGTTACACAATATATGGAAGTCTTGCATCTGCTCTCTGCTGCTCTGTTTTTGCAAATTTCTCTTACACGCATTTTTTTTTTTTTTAATATTTTTGGGACATTTTACATAACACCATCTAGTCCCAAACTAAGCAGAGCTTGTACTATGGGTACTAGACAATGGATATAATACTTATATACTCATTTTTTTTGTAAATACATACTTATAATACATAAGAAACACCCAGACAAACACAAATACTCATGTTTTATCGACACAAATATTTGTGTCCTGTAGGAATCGAACCAACGACCCCTTGATCAGCAGTCCGGCACTCGAACCGCTAGACCACAGAGGTCGTCATATTTGCATTGCTGAATTAATCACGACAAAGTATGAAGCGGCCTTTACAGTTATCGTGTAGGACTTTTTTTATACTTATTATGTTTTCCAGACAGGCGGCCATTGATATCACTGCGGTATAAATATTTTATTTTGACGCAGTCGGTATACGGGACGGACATCGCCTTACAATGTTCACGTTAATTTTTTATCGTTCGTACCTACTCTGCTTATTTTTTGCGTTGGAAATTTTGATGCTAAATTATGTTAAACGGCTACAGGAATATTACTTTTTATTTTCTATTAGCTTCTGCCCGCAACTTCGTCCGCGTGGAAAAGTTACTTTTAATTACCGTTGTAATTTGGCAAATTAACTCAAAATTGTTATAAATTCTACGTATATGTTATTCTGATGTATAAATAATAATACTGAAAAGTTTCATCAAAATCCGTTCAATAGTTTTAGCGTGAAAGGGTAACAAACAAACATCCATCCATCCATCCGCACAAACTTTCACATTTATAATATTCGTAGGATAGGATTGTGATTATAGTTTCACTTATACAATGAGAAATACGAAATAAATGGTCGAATTTCCATCACTACGCTCGAAGCGGCTAATTGCGTATTTTCTTGATTTCACCGCAAAGGAGTGGGATATGCTCTCCCTGCGTCTGTTCCGTGACTCATATAACCTTGGTGCATCCACACCGCAGTTACTTTATGAGGAGCAGAGTAACGTTTCCAAGTATTAGTGGGCAACATCCGAAAACAAAAAGTTATTTGTTGTAAGCATATGTTGCCGTGTTAGGTAAAATTGCGTCAACATATTGTGATAACTATCGGTAACATTTGTTAGTTTGTGAACATATACTGTGCGACTCGCCGGTTACTATTTGTTACTTTATGTTAGTGGTATGGAGGCGATCATTCAACAAAGAGAAACAAGCAGTCACAAAAGTTGAAGAATGTTACAGTGTTCCATTCTGTTGCTCCACATAAAGTAACTGCGGTTGGTGAGAGTGAACAGGCATTTTCTGGGTAAGCGTGTCCCACGTTCAACCTCGTTGTCGCTTGCCATCAGGGTGAGACTGAGGTCAAACGCAAACCCAATAACAATAAAAAAATACATACAGCGTATTTTTATAACACAATAGCTGTATTGTTACCACATCATCTTTTAATTGAGCACTTTCATTAGAACCATCTATTATAATGCTTTCATTGGACGCGTTATAGTGAAATACAAGATCTGTCGTGGTTCGGCAAGAGTAATAGCTTTTATGTTATGTTGGGGTCCTTGTCCTTATCTCAACTATATTGAGGTCAGCTTTCAAGCTAACCATGCGGCTGAATATCAGTACTTAATACGAAGCGACTGCCATCAGACCTTCGTAAGCTAATTTCTGGGTAATACTGAGGACAGACTGGTTGGCAGGCTTTTTAGGCTTCTGACTACTACTAATGATTAAATAAAAGTAATATATAAATAATGTCTCAAAGGAATACAACAAAATCCATTCTATCATTAACTCAGTAGGTAAAAACATTAACAACAAATTTAATAGCCGCATCCGCAAATATTTATGTCAAAAACAATTGAAGTAGGTACGGACGCAAATTGGTTACGAACTTGGGAAAACAATTACTAAAGTTGGAGTTGAAATAATTGGCCAATAGGGTGAACGTCTTGTCAACGTCGCAGCCCCGATTCTATCGATGTTACGGACATTGATTAATACGGCACCCTACCTTGAAAGCTGTCTGTAATTAGTACAGATAACGTTATCATTATCAACTATCGGAAACTGACGGCGAGGGATTGTATTAATGAGATGGAGTTGACACATTTGTGGCGTGAGGTCGTCTCAGGGCGTCTTTATCAGTATGACGAGCTTATAGTGACGTCATATTAAGTTTGACTACCGATGCTAATGTTTTGCCAGTCATTTAGAGATTAGAAAGAAAGAATAAAGAAAGCAAAAACTTTTATTTTGTACCTCACATGATAAAACATACATAAATAAATACAAAAAGCATATAAAAACATTACATGTGAGGCCAAAATACTGTGCCAATCTCAGCTGATGGTACAGACACATAGTTACTGTAGCAGATTAAGAAAATTACGTTTTTTTATTGATTTACATACATACATTATATCATCCAGCCGGTACTACCCGAAGAGGTGTACTTATTGTCAATCCACAATTCGCCCGTATGTTAAAGTCCCATGTAAAAGCCAGCCTATTGCTACTAACCGGGACTAATACAAACTTCAGCACTGGCAATCTTGCTCACCGTAAGAAACACAACAAAGTTCAAAGCAATGTTATTTTACTTCCATTTTCTGCAAGGCGGAAGTACTTCCCCAGTTGGGAGTTTCCAATTTGAGTGGAATCACTCCCACTATGCCCTACCTCTCTTAACTTCTTCTCTTAGGTTTTCCATACAGTGTCATGTTGTAGTAAAAATGTATAACTTGGTATGTAGCCGTTTGTAAACAGCTACGTCAAATGTTGCCTTGCATCGTATCTTATTATACAAATTTAAATAAAAAACCACTTACCTTAGTGTTGGTTCCTGGTTCACTCGATCTCACACTCATTCTGGTAGACCGTGTCTACCCAGTCCTCTGGATCTACCGGAACTCTTGATTCACTTATTCACAAGACACTGGCACTAGCACGGAAGAAATTGTAAGTAAAATACCCATGTATCTAAACAAAACACAGTCGAACACCACTATTACATAACAAATTATAAATGCCGATCACACGTCACAGAAATTCAGTAAAATAAATGCGCAAGAGTCAAACGATTGAACGACGTAAGTGTCGAATGCACTCTTGCAATGGATCAAACACACAGCTGCAGCTGACAGACAAGTGTAAAAAGTGATAAAATGTGGGTACCTTAAAAATATCGAACAGATAGTAAATTACAAATAATTCGTTCCAAATATGAGTATTGACATTATCGATAATGATTAACTCTCTATTGTATTAGGTAAATAGTTGACTAAGCAATAGTTATAATAACGTTTCGTCAAACAAAAGTTCATTTTAATTATCCACTATAATTATGTATAAAATATTTATAAGGTTCGTATTCCATATTAATTAAAAAAAAATACCATACTAATTTGTACCCAAAACGGTATTAATTCATAATATAATAATACGTTACACTGTAATGAAATATAGTGTAGTCCTAGGTTCGATTCCCATGTCACGTAAATATTAGTTTGTTCATGGTTTGTTCCACTGGCTAAATAGTCTGGAAAACTGTGGGTATGTGGGTGACAGTGGCTAAGTATGTTATTTTGTCCTCAAACTGTTTCGATTATTTTTATAATGTTGGTTGAACCAAAACGTAGTTTGTTATTCCACGCCCCTGTAGAGAGCCGCCCTCCCCCTCATAGGGAAAACCAGCTAAAATTTATCGTTGAATAATAGATGGAAAATGTATCAAAGTAAACTTTAATAAGCGAAAGACGATAAAGAAGTTGACGCAACAATCTGCATTGTTGATGTTTTGTGTTGAGGAAATTTTCATGTTTTAGATCCAATGACGTCATAAGCACTGTTTTTGTAGTTAGCTTTTTTAAGATTTGGTAGGTGCATAACTCATCATCACTTTGTGAAGGTATGTTTTTTATCAAATTACGCTAACCTGCGGATTTCGATGAAAAATTTACACACCATTAAATTTTTGAGAAGTATTTTCTTAATAGAGTTCTAAAAATTTTACTTTATAGCTACTAGATGGCGTCTATATCAATTCAGTTGAAAATGTTTAACTGAATTGATATAGACGAGATTTTAGAATTGATAGAGTCTAATTATTTAAAACTCACATCTGTCATATTTTCACTGCACGTTTAGGTGATCACCTCGCTACTACTTCTACTGTTGCGCCGGGTTTGATTCCCACCCGACACATATCTTTGTGTGACCCACAGACGTAAGATTTCTTAATTATTGTGGGAACAGCTATATTGCCTATGGATATAAATATTCCCTCTATGGGATCCGACATTCCGATCCGAGACGACACAATTTTTGGGCAAAAAAAAAAAGATGATTGTGTTACATCTTTCGATCGCAAATGCAATCATGACTAATTACGTGCCCTAGAGTTGGCCACAGAGGCCGAAAGGTAAGAGCGGTTTTTGGTCAGGACAATTCCGACATACCCTGCCACTTCCCGTCAGACGATCAATGAGAATTTCTCACACAATAAAAAAAGGTTTATTTATATAAGTTAGGTTATTAACAAAAATATGAAGTAGCTATTTGGTAAGTGCCTCATTATTTTCCATGCCCGTTAATGTTAGTTGGGATCTATGCTCCTGGAATCGTTCGGAGTATCAATAAAATATAAAAAGAAGTTTTATTTCCATAAAAAAAGTTTCAAAATCATTTGGTCGACCAAAGTCGGTCGTCTCTAAAATTATCATTTTCACAATCAATTCGTTAAAAAGACAAACGGAGAAAGAATTAGCAAAGCCAATAAGTTTAACAATCAACTGTTTTATTGAAGTTTTATGATTTGTTTAAAATTCATCGCCTGTGTAAAACATTTAATTACTCGGCGTTTTAATTACCTTCGTTGAGGCGGTTGTAAATCTTTCATTAATACTCGTTGATAAGTATCTGTAGATAAAAGACAAAATATTGGAGTAATACATTCTATCTAAATTGAATTTGTCGACTAAACGGTTTTCCTGGGAATCAGGATAGCCAATAATTAACAACAATGTAGGGTAGCTGTCAGTAATTATAACATCAAGACACCCACCGTCTCAGTCTACCCGTGACCATGGACGCTGTAAAGGGTAGGAAAATAGCAATATAACACGATAAAATCCGTAAAAAGTAGTTTTATTTCAATACTTACCAATTTGGTTTATTTTTGTTATAATGACTATACAATAGGGCTGGTAGGTACTTTGTTTTTTTTTTTAAATCTGAGTACTAACTGAGTATTAACAAACATGTTGAAAGTATTGTCAACAAAGCCTTTCGGTTGTATGGTTTCGTCATGAGGTCCTGTACTGACTTTGTGCGACCCTCTACATATTTATTATTATTCAAAAGTTTGATTCGGTCTCAATTGGAATATGCCACATCAATTTGGAATCCGCTCTACTTGAAATATAATCATAGCCTTGAAATGGTGCAGAAAAAATACTTACGTGCTATGAATTACAGATGTCATAATTCTAAGATCCCTTACGCAGATTTACTGCTAAAATACGACATTTTAAGTTTAGAATCCAGACGCCTACTTCTTGGTGCCATGATGTTGCATGGCTTATGTAACAATAAATTTGATTGCATGGATGTTACAGATAAATTATGTTATGTAGTACCTAGAACAGTCTTCAGGCGAGAGGTGCGTGTGCCCCGGTTGTTCCACACGTACAAATGCAGAACAAATGCCGGCGCTCGAGCACCTCTTCGTCGACTTGTTGATACTTACAATACTCATTTTATGGAATTAGACATATTTTCACTGTCCAGGCAAACATTTAAAAAAATGGCCATTGGTATTTTATCAGATCTGTGATCGTTAAATACTGCTTATTTCAACTAAGATGCATTTCAATGTCTGTTTCCTTTCATTATTTTTTTCTTCAATTTTTAAGCATACTCGTGGACAATGGTGTGGGTTACGTGTTTACATAATCATTATACTTTAAGAATCTTAATTGTTAAATTTTAACATGTAACTGTTTTTTGTCCCCAATAAATAAAAAAAAAAAAAAAAAAATAACTGAATAAATAATTTGCTTTGAAAAACAAAAATCTGAATAATGCAAGCATATTCATATCCATTAAACATGCATTTGCTTTTATATTTTCATTTCGACACCAAAAATATAAAAGCGCAAACATCATGAAATATTTTATTTACCTCTTTGCTTTTTATAAACATTTTAACATTTTAATTTACCTTAACGAATTAACCGTTTGAGTACAATTTTGTTCTTAATTCAATTATATAAGCCGCGTTTGACTTCCCAACAGAAGCTTATGTAGTCTCACTGAAGATAAGGGATGCTGATTTGCATAAAACAATTATTAATTATATCTCATGGGACGCACCCATTACGCTAGACTGCCAAACATAGGTACTATTTCATACGATTGTTATGTAAATTTTATTAATTAACGTGACATATTCGTATTAAGTTAAACCATTTCGACTACGACATAATTTTGTCGTCTCCAAATTGAGTGCGTTTAATTTTATTTATTCGTCTAGTGTTACAATTTCACCATTAACACAACATTTTTAAGTCCAAGCTTAAACATAATATCACCTGTATTCCCCAATTGGGTTATGCAGCGATACAAGATAAATGTACACCTAGGGGTCTACAGTCAGCAAAGAAAGTCGCTGAACATTTTCATTTATTTAGGAAACCATTACAAAAAAGTATCACAATATATAGCAATATATCAGCCATCATCTCATCATTCACTTCCTTTGTAGCCATTATCATCTCTCACAAAGTCTATCTGTTCTTTGGTCTCCCTCTGCCATTATATCCATCCATTTTCAAACTGAAAACCTTCCTCGAAAGACGCTCTTCACTCCTACCCATCACACTCTATGTCATACCACTACAAAAGATTACTGCATAGTTTTTTAAAAAGTGTCTACTTAAAAACAAGTATGACACAGTAGATACTTGCCTTCGAAACGAATTTATCGCTTTACTATTTTAACATTAATTTTCATTATGAATGCCAACTAGAATCTACGAAATTAATATTCACCCGAAATACGGACAGTTCAATTGTAAACTCTTTCAACTTTGCCCATTATTCATGGAGCCACCATGTTTCAAACTCGGCTTGTCAGTGGTCCATACAAAAAGTTCCACGGAAAATACCAGCTACGTAATAAGAGAATTGTAAAATGAATGATAAAAAACAGTATGATTTTGATTTTGGTCCAAAGTTCAGCCATGTGCATTTATTTAGGATCTTTTGTAAGTGTTTACTGTGCAGATAAATAAAACACAGTGCTAGGGATAAATAGAAATAGCTATAACTAAACTATAGTTCTAACTACTGGTTAGAAATAGCCCGAAAAATGAAAATATTGTTATGGTTTCTAACATCAAATGGGGAACATTGTTTCCAGCCTATTTTTTTAACGTATTGGGGTTGGCATCCAGTCTACCCAAATGCAGTTGAGTATCAGTATTGCACATGAAATGCTCGAATTTAAATCGCGCACCTCTGACTTGTCGAAACAATGTGTATATTAATAATAATCACTCGCTTAAACGGTGTAGGAAAACATCGTGAGGACGGCGGCGTGTGAAGTCAGTTAACCCGCATTAAGCCAGCGTGGTGGACTATAGCTTAATCCTTCTCATTCTGAGAGGAAACCCGTGCCCAGCTGTGGTAGATATGGGTTGATGTTGATTCAAAATGCTCAGTGTGGCCTTTTTATGTCTCACTTATTCGAAAAGTTGGAGGTGCGTGCCCTTGTTATGAGACCTTGAATAGTAGACCCTGGCAAAAGAGTACTCCAGCCCTCTAATCACCTGGCCATGCTGTGTATAAAGTAGCAATAATTCATTACGATTATATTCCGTCAGTATTTCTTACTACAATCGACCGCTTATTCAATTAAGTTAATAATAATGATCTTATTCAATTTAATGTATCTGTTACAGACAATGGAATCCTTGCAGGGTTCCTAATCCATAGGATTAAGTATTGGCTCAAGGTAATATGTTAACTAGCATTAGCCAATTATAGGTAATTGATCTGGCCAAATCCAATTATAATTATGTTAATCTGTACAAAAATGGATTGGTATATTATTGGATGATTGAAGTCATTCAGAGCGATTTTAAGTATTTGCTTCACCTATTGGTGAACAAAACACTTTTTCAGTATGCACCTGTTAAAAATTACTCAATAAAACTGTAATTTAAACTAATTCGTAAACTCGTTTAGTGGATTTAGGAGTACGACATTTTCCGTATTTTTTTTTAAATAATTATAACGTCGGTCACACTAAACCGGGGTTTTTGTGATAATATTCCCTTTAGATTGGAAAAAAACAAGATCATTGCGGGTATTGCGGGTAGGTTACACCACGGCTAACCGCTAGCTTACTCGAAAAGTGAAGCTGTTTTCCTTCCCTACAAATTTTAATGTATTCAACTTGATAACTTATTATTCAGTAGATCAGATGAACAATCAAATTAAGAGTAATTTAAATTGATCGTTTTACTAGTCTAGTGGTCGCTAGATGTTCGATTACCATGTCAAGCAGTGTACAATAACACTGTATATTTCATATAAAAACCCACTGGTTTTTAATGAAATTTTCGGTAGCAGTTCGTAGTTTGGAATCGTGGCAATAGGCTCGCCCCCATATCATATGGGACCTAAACATACCGGCAAACTGTGGATGTAAATTAGCACACCTCTGCCTTACCAACTTCGCGGAGTACAAGCGTGATGGTATCTATGTTAAATTAATAAAATTAGAAAGCAGGCTACATGGTGGTGGGTGGCAGGCTTGTCAATCTTTGCGACACCGTTTCATGGTGGAAATTCCTGAAACCTCCAATAAGTGTTTTGCCTCGACATTCCTTATCCGTACAGTGAGGGAATTGAATCAACTGCCTGAGTCTGTATTTCCTGACGGGTACAATTTGGGGGCCTTGAAGTCACGAGTGAATAGGTATCTTCTAGGTAAGCGTGCTACATCTTAGACCACAGAAAACCTTGCGTAGGTTCCTGAAGATGTAAATATCTATATCTATATATCGCCCTTGATCTTAGTACAACAAAGAATCAATTTCTATAGAGCTATTGTTTTCAGGAGAGCCTATACAAACTGGCAACCTTGGATACAAAAAGCTTACGGACTTTATATAGGGTGTCTATGAAAACGGAACAACTGCTTAAATTATGATATAGTATAACGTGAATACACCTTGATGAATTGATTTTTGTTAGGGTAGAAATGGATGGTGTGAACGGCTCAGGACCTGAATATTTTTTAAACATTATTAAGGGGAAGACTATCAAAATGAGGTCCGCAAAAAATAAAAAAATATGTTCTAACATAAATCTATAACTTTACAGGTTCTAGCGGCTTTTATGCGGAATTATGGTGATTTAACTCAAAACTTTAAACGGGTATATCTCTAAAATGGATAGGATATTTTTAAAGTTCTTTTAGTAATAGAATATTAGTATTACTTTTCATCCATTTAAGCAGGTATCCTATTTTCTTGGACACCTATGTAGGTGTCCAAGAAAATACCCGTATAAATTATGTAAGAAAGAAAAATATCTGATTCTTAGGTTTTAAGAAGGCCAACCAGCTCTAAAATACAGATTTACTTTATATGTAGACTTTCGTTCCCCGTATGTCGCCTAATGTTAGAAGTAACCTATTCACTCGTGACTTATTTAAAGGTTGTAACTGACACCAAACTAATTTCGATCCTGGATCTTAGAATTGTGCCCTAAAAACATACTTTGCGATATATTTTTCATATAACAATTTCCAAATAACAAAAAAAAAAAACATCCCTGGTGTCCTCAGATACAGTCTTTGGTTTCGTTTATGTACCAGTCTCTGTCTAAATAAAAATTGACCTTGAAATATTAACTCTTTTTTACGGATTTTATTGCTTTTATTGTTTTTTTCGGACCCTTTATAGCGTGGACGTCTTGATCTTATAGTTACTGACAGCTACCTTACAGCTTCGTTAATTATTGGAAATCCGATTCACGCAGAATGAGCTCACCGTATCCTTTGGTTTTGCAGTTGTAGACATGGATTTCGATTTCATCATAGAATCTATAACAGGATTCCAAGCGGGTGGTAAAGACAGGTAGGTAGGATTCTTAATATCAATATAACGCGATAAAATCCGTAAAACGTAGTCTTATTTCAATGTCTAATATAATTATTCGCGTAAGTGTCATAAATCAATAAAAATAATGATCAAAACGTACTATCTAGTACTGTTGATGTTTTTTATACCATTAAGGTGGCATACGGCCCACCTGATGGTAAGCGGTTACCGTAGCCTATAGACGCTTGCAACACCAGGGGTATCACTTGTACGTTGCCGACCCTGTAAAACAAAAAAGGAATAGTTGGATTTGCAGTTTACTGGTCAAAGTGCCCACTGCCGACACAACGTTGAAACCTTGCTCATAGTAAGCAACACAACACAGCTCAAAGCTAAATGGTTTCGTGTTTGACTTTGAATAATAGCTACATATATGTATAGTCATTTGTGTATATATACCTCTACTTTACCTTTAGAAGCGTAATGGTTACGGGTTTATAGATATTAATATCCTGTGGACTAAATTACATTCCAAAGAAAATATGAAAAAGTATAATCAAGCTTTAATACAACTTTTCATACAAGACTGAGATTATATTTCTTTGAAAAACTTAAATGAATATTTTTATGGTTTCACTAAAGAATATTAAACTGAAATTCGAATTTCGTCTTTTGGCGAATATAATACTTAGTCTTTATTAATGTCTGCAATTTTCTCAAGAATGTCAGACATCAGTCAGAAGCGTCCGTTGGTTTCCCAAGCTCTTTGAAAGTACAGCAACCTTAAAATTAAATTAACTTTATGTGCTTCAGTAATACAATTCAATCGAAATATTGCGTTATTAAGTTGTGTAGGTACTTCACGCTTCACTTATTGGTCATTCCCAATCAAAATTGGGGCAACTTTACTTACACTGCCAACCCAACTATTCCTCTTTCATTTTACAGGGTCGGTTTCGTGTTGCAAGCGTCTATAGGATATGTTAACTACTTATTATAAGGTGGGCCGTAAGCTTGTTTGCCACTTTAATGCTGTAAAAAAGAAAAAAAATATTTGTTCCATACAAGTAATGTCAGAATCCTATCTCTAGTAAGCAAATCTACTGACAGATTGATTTGATATTAGGACCGTCCATAAACCTAATTGTATTCTTACTACTTATATTAATAATTATTATTATTTCTACTTATTTATGCTTCTATATTATTATTTCTTCTTAGGTGTGTTTGCACCCAAACGAATTGCGATTTGGTTTTATATTTTTAATAAAGAAGGAAAATCTGTGCAGTCTTTAGAAGATTATAAGTTGTTTTCTAGTTGATGAAGGGATGGTCACATCCCTCACTCTCAGAAACTTATAGCAGAGAAATCGTGTTTGGGCTCATTAGTATGGTCTCAATGAATAGGTTGTTGATAGTTGATGATATGATAGGTGATCAGGGTATTTTAAATTTATATTTGTATTGTGTCAAAATTTTTATCCGTCAGTCATTGCATCATTTATTTATTTTAATTGGACCACCATTGTCATACCATTGAAATAGCAGACTTGAGCTTTTGTTGTTTTTTTTTCTACAACAGTTGTTTCCCAACCCAAACAGATAATAAAAATGTTGCCTGTAATTCAAATATAGAAGAGAAAATATACCTACTTACACCAAAACGTAGGCCCTCATTCGTTTTTTCGTCGGTTAAAAGCAAAGACTACACGTTAACGTCTAAAGAATCTGGTAAACGGTTCTCAAATGTATCCATAATCTGTAAACTTCAACATTGAAGACAGATAACTGAAGCAAGAGTCGTTATCAAGTTAGCGCAAGCACTATTGAACTTATCTTCACGGCAGCGGGTGGCTCTCCGCAGGGATCGTCAAATATTTCAGATTTTCAGCTTCATAGCAATCCAGTCTTTACTGAACCGTCGCGGGGGTAGGACGTCTGCGGCTCCCAACCGCATCGCTATCACTCCGTTCGAAAAATATTTCAAATATTTAAATTAAAACTTTATTCGTTGTAAAGATTTAATAAATAGACACGGTATATGTGAATTAGTTTTGGAGTTGACTTGATTTTTTTTTCTTTTTTGGTTTAAACAGTGTTACTCAAGTGGTGGTGTCGAGTTAATGAATGTTAGCGGTGTTGACAGATAAGTATGGTAAGTGTTGACACAATTGATTTGTATGAAGTCGACAACACTTTTACGTACTTTTTAAATTCGATACTTTTTTATTTAAACTGTTCTCATGCAGTCTTTACAAAACTAGGTTTAGGGTGGACGCCCCTTACAGTGAGTGCTTTTGAAAAGGTTCACTACAAAATAGAACAACAAAATACCTACGTAAGGAAGTGGAAAACTGAATTGCGACGTTAAAATTGGACAATTCGTGTTCCGTTCAGGAGAGATAACGAAATAAAACTTTCGTCCAAGTTCGTTCGAAGGGTTCTGTACATCCGAGTGATTCGTCAACGTAACAAAGTGGAACCCGAGATTGACAGAGGAGCAATTTTCCGAGTAATTTTTCACTTTAATCACAATGGAGTCGTTTGTTAGCGTAGGTTTTAATTCGCTTTTTTTTTCATCTTCAGCAATCAAATTTAGAACCTTGTTTCTTTTGTAGATAGAAAGACGTTAAATGATTGGATGAATCTTTGATCGTATTTTGTTTTAATTCGTAATTTGAACCGATTTGTTTACGGAGTATCGTTCCGATCAGGATCAAAGACTACTTTGTTATTTTAATGTATAATAATTATTTCTGTCTTAATGACTTAATTTTGAGTAGAGATGATCCTGAATCCGGACTTAATTCGGACAACGAGAATATCATTCAATCGAAAATAGCATGAAATCTATAAATGGGATTCCATAACCTCATTATATAAACACTTTGGCGATTCTCACTGACGAATAATTGGTTTAACTTTTCTTTGGCGTTTGCCTCTCCCGGTGAAAGGTTCTCCTTAAAGCAATTTACAGTAGGAACCGAAATATCACGAGATACTTTTGAAGACAATAGCTGAATTTCACTTCAATCTTCGTTTATTGGGCTCTCTCAGTAATAATACTGGATTGATCTTGTATTTTATCTGGCACTTAACTACGAGAATAATAAAGACTGAAATGTACGTCAATGAATAAGCAAGTTTGATCTCTAATCATGTTTAATTATGTTGTTTTTCGTTTTATATTCTAGGTAAAGATACGTTAAATTTTGTCCATAAACTTTTTACATCTTCACACATCTTTATTGTGACTTTTGGAATAAACTTTCTTTTTCTAAACAATGAACATATTTAGGCAATATTATGGTAAAATTGTGTTCCATTTTATAGGTACATAGTTTAAATTGTAATAAGAATCGGTTAACAGTTTACTCCAACGATCAAGCAATGGGCAAACACTATTATGAAAGTCATTTTAACTATCCGCAAGATTCGGTTGATATTCAAGGTTTGATCTGTGACAGACTATGTCTTAAAGTCTGAAAAATTATTGCAACCATCACACCAATACTATTTTTTTTTTTATTTGAGAATAGCTATGTCTGGCATGTATTGTGATGCATCTTCTGCTTTTTTCCATAATTAAGTATCTATTTTGTTAGAAACCTTCGTGGGCGCACATATAGACACTCATCAAATAATAATTTTAAATACTAGAAGATTTCATCAAAATATTTTAAAGGGTCCCCTAATTATAAGTTGTCTTAATCAGCTAACTACAGTTTAATTCTACTTAGTTTCCAGATAACATTACTATAAACAGCATTAAATACTTCTTTCGCAGCTTTGATAGTGTTAAGACGTCATGCTATACTCCAACATGTTCAAGCTTCATCTACTGTCTACATCTGTAGACAGAGTTAACTACAAACGTTATTCCACGCAAAAGTGTATGACATGAACATAATTATGTGAAGTAGAATTAGAAATGACACACATTTTCTGTGTGCATTGTACTTATACAATGTAATGTTGTTTCTACAGACTCACATTGCATTTCAACATAACGATCAGTGTTAATCCCTTACTTGAATAGTGTTTGAGTGACGTCTTTGTTATCGATTTTATCATAAAGTAAAACCTCATCATTCTTCTCTTCCAGTCTAATCAAACCCGGCTAATGATCAGTATTCTACAAAAGGCGATGTGTTAAGACTATACTGATTGTTAGGTTTTTGGGGCTTCTGACTATCACTAACGATTGCTATAGGTACTCATATGGCAACCGGGGCCAACGCCGTGACAAAGTATTTCTTCCTTGAGTTCTAAGAATGGCAATTAATCCATACACTAATCGATTCGATCGAATCGATTGATCACCGATTTTTTGATCACCGATCACTTTGCCACGAGCAAGTTTGTAGCTCATGTGCTCAATTACAAATACTAATTGGTCTGGAATGATTCACATTTTATAGGTCTATCAGTAAAATATGAAAAGAACCACATATATAGAAACTTTCTAGAGAAAGTTTTCGCTACTCGATGGGCTAGTTATAAGGGACATGCTATGTATATGTATGTGTTTGAGATTGGAAAAAATATGTATTCTTCAAAGGGAAGACATTAGTATTGAATTAATATTAATTTAGGTAATCGTTTCTAGAATTATGTTGATTTGAATATTGTATTCCGATAGGAACAAACTCTTTGCCAAATTAGTTTATTGATGGCTATTGATATCTGTAATATGATCGACTGGTAGGTTCCCATAATATCTATTTATCGAAGTTATTCAACTCACGAGTGGGTGTCATTTTTCCAATAAATAATAGACTGCTTAGAAAATGAACGCGAAAAATTCTAGCTATATTCATAGGAGCGTGAGTTCAGCCTTCTAGCCTTTTCCTAACCATCTACATATGTTGGGATCGGCTTCCAGTATAACCAGATGCGGCTGAATATCAGTATTTTATACTGAGCGACTGCCATCAGACCTCCGAGTTTTTAGGAAATACCAGATAGTCAGGGTTTTTGAGCTTCTTTACTAAGGATTGTCATAAGTGTTCATGTGACAATCGGGACTGACAGTTTTAGGTGCTCTATGAGGTACGGAGGAGTCACGTTGTGTCAACAGTAGTCACTAATCCACAGACTGACCTTGGCTAGCGCAGCTTAACCTTACCTTACAGGTTGATCAGCGTAGTTAGTAATTAGCCACGAGGCCTTCCATAGCCATAGAAGTGTAATTTCGCGGATTCGATTGCACTAATAAAATTAATATGACAATAATTATTAATGTTATTTAAATAAAAGATGATTGTGATATTTTGATTACTGACACTCAATAGGATTATGTTGTTATTTTTGATTGTGTTAGTCCGAAAAATTTTAAAACACAAAATATCCGAGGTTATTGAAACAATTTCTCAATTAAAACTCGGCACAGCGGAAATTTCGTGTGGAGGAAACAATATGAGTTCGTGAATTGCGTGGCTAGATGAAAAAATAAAATGGAGACACTGAAAAGGCTGGCAACAAATCACGACGAAGGATGCGTAAACATCGTTCGTGGGACCAGAACAATGTTCCTTGTGAACTATTAGCAGAATTAACTGACGACTAACCGATGTTGGTTGTGCGTTTAACGTAAACGACTGTTTTTACCGACCTGAATGTTGGACAGTTTCCATGTTGATATGGGTTGGGAAAATAAAATGGAGCGCTTGTTTGTTTTAGGGGTGAAGGATCGTGAAAATTTTACAAAGTTGCAGAGTTTTTGAATTTATAGGGATTAAAAAATTGGGTTGGCTGTTTTGCACGTTATTTTGACGTCGACAAATTTTTTGGAACATAAGTTTATATTTTTATAACTCTTTCTGGCTTGCAGTTTCTTACCGTTAAGATTTGCTATTTAATTCAAGATTTTTGCTCTTATAACTACAATATATGTATAAATGCAGTGATAGCCTAGTGGTATGACCATTGGACTGCCAAGTCGAAGGTCTCGAGTTCGAACCCAAGGCACGCACCTCTGATTTTTCGAAATCATGTGCGTATTAAGAACGGTGAAGGAAAACATCGTGAGGAAACCTGCATGCCTTAGAGATTTTCTCGACGGCGTGTGAAGTCTACCAACCCCCAATAGGCCAGCGTGGTGGACTATAGCCTAGTCTCTCTCATTCCGTGAGAGGAGACCCGTGCCCAGCAGTGGGACTGGTTGATGAAAAAAAGATATATAAACATTGAAATAAAAATATTATACTGAAACATTAAAAAGATATGAAGAAATCTGATATAATGTTCAGTACATTATAATCCTTTATTCCTAAAAAAAATCTACCATACATGTCGTTATGTTGTGTTATTCCCCCATAGGCGTTCATTGACATAAGCTAAAGATATTCGCAGCGTAGACGCATCGTGGACATTTCACTAACGCTGCTTAGAAGCTTCTTAGACGCCACGTAATATAAGTCTCATAATATACCCGGTAATTTCACTGTTCTTTTGTTTTTACAATGAATTATTTATCGGGCCCAACAGATTTCTTTGTTCTAGAGTTTCTTATATACAGTCGATAATCTTCTTAATTACCAGTACATACTTCAAGCTGACGTTTGTTACGTCTTAAGAGAAAATTAAAGCTAGCCTTTTATTAAATTCTGCTACATTTAACGTGTGTGGCCTTGCGTCGACAAGGCCTTTATATCAAAGAGATTTAATTATAAGAACTAGCTTAAACACGTGGTTTTGTTCTCGTGCACGTCGATTATCCATGTACACGTTAAATATCTGGCATAATATGTTGACGAGCTACATAAATTGATGTTGACTTCATCTACATGAAGAAAATTGTACTTATTTTATTGCCCGGGACGGAAATAATTATATAACATTCTAGAAGTAACAAACATACTGACAGACAACCCAAGACTAGTGGTAGATATCGTGTGGAAACAACTAATTTAGACCCGTGCACCTAGACTCGACATTTCATAAGTGGTTTATATGAAAATAAAACAATTTGATTTGATAAAAAAAGGGTATGTAGAACTTATACTGAAAAAAAAACGTATTCGCCTTACTTTGCCCCATGGTCGGAGCCACTGGATTTGGATTCGTGGGGCACTGGAACGATGGATTTCTAGAAAGGGAATTATAGCTGTATCTAACTGACAACGACGGCTGTGGTCTAGACGTTCGAGCGCCAGGCTGCTGATCACAAGTGGTGTGCGATTTCCACAGGACGTAAATATTTGTATGATGAAGAGAGATAGGGCATAGTGGGAGTAATTCCACTCAAATTGGAGCTCGCGACTGGGGAAGTACCTTCGCCCGGCAGAAAATCGAAGTGAAATAACACTGCTTTGAGCTGTGTTGTGTTCCATACGGTGAGCAAGATGTCAGTGGTCCGCGAGGAAACGTTGTGTTGGCAGAGGAAAGTCCCCTGACTTTGACCCTTATACTGCCTACCTCACTATTCCTCTTTCGTTTTACAGGGTCGGCAACGAGCAAGTGATACCCCTGATGTTACAAGCGTCAAAAGGCTACGGTAACCGCTTACCATCAGGTGGGGCAAAAAGTATTTGTGTTTTTGTCGGTGTTTCAAATACTTACAAAAAAAAGTATATAAGTATTATATTCATTGTCTGGTACCCATAGTACAAGATCTGCTTAGTTTGGTGTGTAAAATGTACAAAAAAATTATTTATATAATTAACTAAACTCATATCCTAGTTGGATGGATGCAAGCTGCCCAAGACCGGGATGGTTAGTGCTCTTTACTATACTATACAGAACTAGGAAGTTCTGGCCAAAATTTATCATCGATTTACTGCAAGCACTGCTAAACTCTTTCTTTCTCCCAGCCTTTTCCCAACTATATTGTTGTCGGCTTCCAGTCTAACCAGATGCGGCTGAATATCAGTATTTTACACGAAGCGACTGCCATCAGACCTTCGCAACCCAATTTTTGGGTAATACCGATACCCTGAGGATAAACTGATTGTCAGGCTTTTTGGGCTTCTGGCTACCACTAACAATTGTCATAGGTCTTCGTATGATAACCGGGACCGACGTCTTTACGTGCTCTCCGAGGCACGGAGGGGTCTCGATGTGTTAAGAATGGTCACCCATCCACAGACTGACTGCGACTAGCGCAACTTAACCTTGCAGATCAGTTGATCAGCTTAGTTATTACTGCTTTACAATAATATTGACTTGTTAGATAAAGCAGCTAGGTACGCGTTACAAAGGAAGTGAAGTTTGTATTCTATAACTTTCGCTTTATAATTATATTTATCGGGCTTAATTCCCGTGAATAAATAATTTCCCTGAGATATTTCGGAGGCTTAGCACCGGTTTGTTTACTTAATTGTGTACGCGGTAATTCCAAGAGATGATAATTATGTTATTCAAGTTGATAGAACAAATTAAATTATGTATTAATGATATTTCACACTATTGATTGCTGAATAATCCAGGACATATACTTTGTATACTCGTCATATATAAAATATTACGATGACTCACTCACCCAGTGATTAAACAAAATATATTAAAAACTATAAAACCTTCAAACTTGAAATGGTCAGATAAGTTCTCTATAAAATATCGTGGGAAATTCCCACGCGGCGCACTGCGGGGCATAGCTAGTATTATTTTTATATGTTACTTGTTTTCACACGCAAATATACAATTTCTATTGCCTTTTAATGAGATTAATAAATTTAGTAAAAAATATTTGTTGGCTTATTACATGAGTATTACATGGGACCTAAAGATACCGGCGAACTGTGGGTGTATCTTGGTACACCTCTACCTAACCCATCGGGGAATACAGGCGTGATGGTATGTATGAGTTATTAAATATTTGCTGTTAATTTAATTTGTAAGATAACACTAAAAAGAAATGGGCAAAAAATTCAACCATAGAATTCCTTTAGGTATACAATTTTAGCTTAGTAATTTAATTTAATTTTTATTGTGATAACTGTTTTAATACCTAATTAAATATAAATGATAATATTGTTATTGTATCGTACCAAATTACACTAGAATATTAATTTTGCAGCGCCCTTGCAGGGTTTCATATTGATACCACAAATTATTATAACATCCTTATTACATATGAAAGCAATAAAGATTTGAATTTGAATTTGAATTAAGTAGAAACTGTATGCACCGAGGAGCTTGTAGATAAAGCGTTGCGATGTGGCTGCATTCAAGATACCTGAGCGCTCATATTTCCGATATATAATTTATATTTATACTAGCGAATCGCCCTGGCTTCCTACGGGTGCAATATAAAATAAAATAAATACTAGGGACATTTTGACACAGCACCGTATGGTTCCAAAGTAAGCAGAGCTTATACTGTGGGATAGATGTGAAGGAAAAATTCGACATGACGGGTAGGAATCGCGGTGGCTTAGTGGTCATAGCGTCTGGTGTACCTAACCAGAAGACGCAGGTTCGAATCCTGCCCGCGGTCGAATTTTTCCTTTTCTAAATAATTTTAAATGTAATATTCTTTTATAAAGAATCTTCACTGCCTCATGAGTACTCCCGCCCCTGAAATGTGAAATATCTCCCTGTTTTCGTTAAGAAAGCAGTATGTACAGTCAGCAACGAAAGTCGCTGAACACGATTCAAATTTAAAACGCTTTAACATTTTTTATTATTTAGAAGTTACTGACCCGAGAAGGTAGCACGACATTTTTGTATATAAGATAATTACAAGCTTTACCTTAATAACTAGAATTTAATTAAAAGTTTTGGTGTAGTGATATTTTCAAAATTTGGTTGTGTTTAGCGACTCTCGTTGGTGACCGTACAAGAATTGTTGATTTAAATTTATTACATTTTACATGACGGGACATATCAACTGTATTCCCAAAAGCTTGATTCTGTATCGAATTATATTTTTGCGAGAAAAGGATATGTAATCATTTTATTTTGAACACAAAATTATATACCTTTTTTTATTATAGTACCTATGGAAGATTCTCATGGATCCTCCGCCACCCGGGGAGGTGGCAGGGTATGTCGGACTCATACCGACTAAAAACCGCACTTGCCTTCACCTGCCCTATTGTCATGGCCATGGGATCCGTGAAATTCGTCACGACCATGACGGGCTGTGGTCCAGTTATTGCTGAACCCAATCGACATGGCCTCGTATTCTAATCGAAGGCACGCCGCTTACGGGGGCCATTATCTGGTCGGGCGGTGGAATCCCCAATTCAACTGTCCGCAGGCCTGAGCTCATGGAGGCCAGAGGTCTGTCTGCGAATTATATACCTACCCAACGTTAGATTAAATGTACATCTTCCTCCTAGTATTTTTATTAAAGATAAAAGATAAAGATATTATTGCTTTGCAGAAATCAACATTGATAGAAGTTTGTAAACAAATATGATTTATCATTTACATCGTTGTAAATGGTTGATAAAAAGTAAGAATGTGATAAAAAGAAAGAATTGCAAAAGAAATCAAAGCTAGACTACTTTATAGTAACATGACATGACACACATAATCACGCCTTTATTCCTAAAGATTAGGCAGAGGAGTACTAATGTACACCGATCGGTATGTATAGATCCCATGTAACAGGGGACGAGCCTATTGCCCAAACCCCGATCTGCTACTGAGAATTTCTTAGCAAACCCAATAATACTGCTTGACCTGGGAATCGAACCCAAGATCTCAACCGTAACAGTTGCGCTTAAGACAACTAGACTAACGAGGCAGTTATTAGTAAAATTTTAAAAGCCCTTCTCTGTATGTTTTCAAGAAAAGAATAAAGGAGTATTTTCTCTCTACATTACATAAGTAATTAAAACCTATTTATATTTATTCATTTATACGGTATTTATATTATATTATATATTATTAATATGGTTATATTATATTATTTTATTTATTTTTATAAATGTAGTTTTATTTTTATATTTTATTTGGTCTAATGTGACACTTGACTCACACCCTATTAATATGCAACGATCACTCAAAGGTTTGCTGGTAGAAAACTCAAATTGAGTTAAGCTCGCCTTTGTACATTGTTTTGTAATCATTTTGTTATTATTTTTTTTCTGTGTATGTGCAATAAAGAATAAAGAAAGAATAAAGTAAAGTTATACAGCGTATTATAACCGTCCATTGATAAAAACCTCCTTTAAATTAAAGCAAACTTGGGACCTGATCTGAGAAACAACAAACAAACCACTTAATCGCCCAAATACGAGCTGCAATGTCCAACCTCGGGATTCTCTAATCCTATTACGTATCTAAGTAGGAAACTGCAGATACGATATAGCCGGTTATATGGCATTACCATACCGATATAAAGCTGACTTTATTACACTAGTGACTGCTAACTTTGAGGTCCTGAGTTCGATTGTCAGGTCGAGCAGTGTTGTTGGGTTTTTCTGTGAAATTCCCCTGCTACTGGGAATTTTCGCAGTTTGGATTTGTGCGCCGTTAATAACAATAGGCTGCCCCCTATTACATGAGACTTAAACATACAGATGGACTGTGAGTGTAGGTAGGTACAGACGCCAGTAGGTCAAGCTATCCAAAACTGTCAAATTTTCCCAATTGAACATGAACCTTATTCCTTTGTATTAAAGTTAATCTATCAAAGAAATTTGACAGATTGGGGTAACTGGAAGTTCTGGTGTCTGTACATTAGTACACCTCTGCTTAACCCTTCGTGGAATACGGACGTTATGGTATGTTATGTTTATGTTAAGGTAGTTCTATCCTTCCTCAGGATGCAATCTATCTTTTTGCCAAGTTTTATCGAAATCTGTTTAGCCGTTGAGGAGTAAAAACTGAGTTCTAAATGATAATGACAAATGATATTTATTTCTGTAAAAACATCTTTTAAAGACACTTTTACAAGTCAATATTTTGCATATTTTTTTTAAGCTAGATGGCTCCGTTCTTCGTCTATCGTTTGTTTCACATTCATAATAATTATTAGCACAGCGTAAGAAAAGTTCTTTAGATTGTGATATTAGTATGGAAATATGGATTGTGCCGCATCTGCTGAGAATTTCAAGAACCTCTACACTTACACTAAGGATGACGTCAACCTATTGAGGTCATCCTTAGTGTGAGTGGGGACGCGATTGAAGAGGCCAACTATCGGACGAAAATAGAGATAGGTATTTTCTACAGTTATATTTTTCTTTCCTACAAGACTTGTATCGCCGGGGACTTTTTTTATATACTACTAAGGTGGCAAACAAACACTGCCCACACGATGGTGAGCGATTACAGTAGCCTATAGACGCTTGCAACAGCAGGAGTATCACTTGCGCGTTGCCAACCCTGTATTGAAAGAGGAATAGTTGGTTTGGCAGTATAAGGGTCAAAGTCCCCCCACTGCCAACACAACGTTTCGTGGAGCACTGATAAACAAAAACAACGAATCATATAATTAACAGACACAAAGAAGGTACACCTAGACTAAAAACAAATATAATATGTTAATTAGGTAAATATTGGTCTCGGGTGGGAATCGAACCTACTACACCCAGTGCAGCGGTAGTGGTAACCACTTTAACGGTTAAACCAAACGTGCAGTCCAAATACATATCATATTTTAGTCTTCGACGGGAAAACTCCAATGACTCGTTGATTTTGCAAGTGTGACTGCTGAACGAGAGGTACTGTGTTGGATTCCCAGAATAAGCAGTGTTATTGTATTTTACGGTTATGTTTATTGGTACGAAGGTGTACTAATGTACACTCCCCAGGTTCCCAGGATTCCCAGGGCTCCACTAGAGGGCTAGCGGAGCAGTCGCAACCATTAGACTTATGAAACAATAAAAAAAAACTGTTTAGAGTAATATAGTTTCTATTCAAACCGACGTTTAATATCACAATAATGAATTTATCATTCAACAAAGTTTAACCTAATGTTTTTGACTCCTGACAACCACTAGAAGCGAATAAGCCATAGATAACTTACAGCATCTATTATCACACCACACGGTAAACCCTGACTTAAAGCGATGCGGGATACAAACCCTGATGGCTCGGATAATCACCCAAATTGCGCGCGCAGTTATCCTTAGTCCCCCTACAGGCTATTCAGGGTAACTATTTTCAACTATTGAATTGGAAACGAGGATATAAAGACCAGGAGCCAAAATTTGCGTGTTTTGTTTTTGAAAAGTTTAGAGCTGACAACAACGTTTTACATGTTTGTGGTAGTCTGTTTTAGTTGTGTATAAGAGGGTAAGTAGGTATAGGAAGGCTCAGCATAAATTATTTTGACGGAAATGATCGTTGATAAGGATTGAAAAAAACAATATTAAATATGAATTTCGAATATATGCAATTGAAGCATACATACACATATAATATTATGAATATTGTGTAATATTCCAAACAAATATTATGGATTGACTATTTAATTTTAAAGTAACTCCACCTGTCTGTTACGCTTTCACGTCTAAATTGTGGAACCAATTTTAATGAAATTTGGTACAGAGATAGATTAGACGTTGGAGAAGGACATAGTAGCCTTCTTTTAAAAACGTTTCGGGTTGCATGTGAAACCGCGGGAAACAGCTAGTAATAAATAATTGTAAATAATATTATATATAAACAAATACACAATTTAAGACTTAAAAACACGATGAAGATCAACTTTTGTGTAAAGGCAAAAATATAGGTTAGTGAAAGGTCCTTTTGACCAAAACTTTAATGATACTGTGGATCAACGGTATGGTAATTTTAAACCGACCCAATAACATTATTACCAAGCGGTTTCGTCCGAAAATTATCTCGTCATGAATTTCGTTACTTAGCTAATTACTTATTCAACATTTTCAATTAAAATGTCAGATTCCTCCTTATTCCCATTTCGAGAGTTTCTTCATTACCATGCTAATTGTTATTGTAGTACAGTCACCATCAAAAGTTGGTAATTTCACAAAGTTCAAAAGTTGTTTTTTAATAAAATATTTAAGTTACAGTTGGCGTAAAATTTTCCATTCAATTAGGAATTTTCTTAATATTCAGTTTTATATTGAGAGTCAGTACTTTGTCTAAATAGACTCGATGATTTCCTGTATGTAAATGAATATCTGAAGTTACCGATTGCTTTAGCTTTTTGCATTCACTTTTTTATACATCCATCTAACCGGTGCATAATATTATATGTATGTTCAATTATCTTCAGCTCGCGACTTTGTTTGCGTTGATTTTACGTAGATATAAAGTATTTTGTGTTAATTCAGGTAATAAAATAAATATGATTTTGCGTGTAATAATAACAAACCAAACATCCTCTCGTTATTACTTTTAAAACAATCATAATAATTATTATCATTGTTTTAACATTACATCAGACCATCAATACCAAAATTACCATTTCCAGATCAAAACCCAACACTGTTTCCGCAATTGTTGATATAAATTGATTCGATAGATACGTACGGTTTTGTTAATTACCCCCATTAGTTACCGAGTACACATCAATAGTGGCAGAGTGCCCTGTGTATGGCAGCACTAGCGACACCTCATTAGTGTCTCTGGCTTTCTATTCCGGAGTAATAAAAGTGGGCTGTTTGATTGGAACTAACATTAATTTGTTAGCTACTATTGTAGGTATTTTTCCTATTTGCAGATCCGTTGGGTTTTTTTTTATAAAATGAAATGTATGAATGTGGTCGAAGCGAAAGAAGTATCCAAGAATCGTAGCAAGTGGCCTTCTTTAGTTTCTGCCTACCCCTATGGGAAAAAGGCGTGAGTGTATGTATGTATTATAAAAATATTTTCTACATGTAGTAGTATTTATCTTCTATCCAAACATTCGCAATTATTAACAGCTGTTTATGCTTACAACTTACTCGGGTACGGAGACCTAGAGACCTGTAACACAGGTATTCCTGGTACAGGCTCCAGTCTACACAACATTTATGTATTTATAATGTGAGTATAGTTCTGTAAGTACTATGAAATTGTATTTGAACTGTATTTCATTATGTGGTAGAGAAATAAATACATTGTTATTATAGTAGATAATCAATTTCTAGATGTCAATTGAATAACTCGTATTTTCATTGCTTTGAAACAAAAGTGTTACGATTTGATGAAAAAAAATATTATTTAAACAAAAATGTTACGAACTTATTAGGAAAAAGCTGTGATCCGCATTATACAAGATGACATGGTCTCGTTTTTTCGAACCCCGTAGTCTTAATCCTTACCTACATTAGGTATGTTATATAAGAAACTCCTGTGCAAAATTTCATGCTTTTAGACCATGTCTGTCAGTCAATCAGTGTTAGAGTTTTATCAGATAAATCAGAGACACTTTTTCTATATAAAATTCAGTGCTAAAAATATCCTGTAAAGGACTAATAACAAAATAGTATGCTTCAAAATAATTCTAGCCAACCTAAGCGTATTGTTTTTATACGTTCATCAAAACAAATTGCTTGTACAATCTCCAATTTGCTAATTACATAACGAAACCCCCAAACAACCTATTTTTACCAACAAGATCAAAATGGAAATGATCCGCAAAACTTCTTAATTAAATACGAGTTGGAAACACCTCGCGAATACCAAAGCTCTTCAATTTAAACCGGGTTTAGGCACGCCTACACGGTTCTAATCTAGGAACTTCTTCAGACCTCGCTCTGGTGACTTCATTTCTTAGTCTCGACTCTTCAAACTGACGTGTGACCACTTGCTTTGATTGTTATAGTAGCTGTCATGTCTGAACTTTGCGCAGTGGAAGTGGAACAGTTTTAGAAAAATGAGGCCTTTGAAAGTACCTACCTCCGTACTTTTTACAGTTGCGAAAATCCTCATGGATCAATTGCCATAGGAAGGCTGCAGGGTAGGTAATTAGGTATGTTGGACGCGGACGATATCTATGCGGGAACGCCTCACACTATATTGAGGAGAAGGTCTCCTCAATATAGAATTTAAAATAAATAATAGAAATTAAATTGAAAAACATATTACTAGTAAATTGTTTTACTATTGACACGATAAGAAGACCGCCTAAAAATCGTACTTGCCTTCATTTAGGTTACTATACATATATTCATGACCAAGATCCGTGATATTCACCACGACCAAGGAACAATTAGATCGCAGTACGTTATGTGGATTAAACTAATTCAAAAAACAAAAAAAAAGTTATACGAATATTAAGCTAGTGCCTAGTAGCCTAGTGGTATGACCATTGGACTGCCAAGTCGAAGGTCTCGAGTTCGAACCCAAGGCACGCACCTCTGACTTTTCGAATTCATGTGCGTATTAATAATGAATTATCTCTCACTTAAATGGTGAAGGAAAACATCGTGAGGACACCTGCATACCTTAGAGATTTTTCTGGACGGTTTGTGAAGTCTGCCAACCCGCACTAGGCTAGCGTGGTGGACTATAGCCTAATCCCTCTCAATATGAGAGGAGACCCGTGCCCAGCAGTGGAATAGCATGTTCTTTTGTCCCGTTTTGAATTCCTATTTTTTTTTATAATGTGGCGGTAGTATTACTGCGACCGCAGTCGGTCTATTGTGATCGCAACTCGTTGCATTATTAGAGCTAACATCGAAACCCTTTAAATTCCTAAATAAGACAGATATTTTACAGCTAATAATTATATAGCAGGTTGACTTATTTGTAGGGATTTATTTGTTTAGCGAGGGCTGGTTCAAGGCTTCAAGAAAAGAGTACCAAGAAGGTCGGACGAAGGCATCCAGCAATTATTGTTAAAGAGAAAAAAAAACATAATGTCAGAGTCTGAAACTATACTGCTATTTATTAATTATTTAAAGTGGTACTATTTATTGTCAAAAGTAATAACACACGTTAGTGATGGGCGGTTAATGGCAATAAGCTCGCCCCCTATTACATGGGACCTAAACATACCGGCGAAATGTGGGTGTACATTATTACACCTCTGCCTAACCCTTCGGGGAATACAGGCGTGATGGTATGTTAGTGATGGGCTTAAGTTTTATCGATTTTAAAGAACTACATAGGTAAAAGGTCTGAAAGGTAAAGGTCGAGTTCTCTTTCTATACGGTAAAACTTTCATACCTATTTCTTACTCCTATAAAGTGTCGAACGGAAGGGACAACACGACAAATAACGAGTTTCAACTTTATTTTTCTTTTCAAACTAACGTTCCTTATTTATCGTTGTATTTTTAAGGTTGCAATTTTATTATAGACACTACTCATATGGTATCAAGAAATATATTTTTCAAAAACTTTTACGGAATCTTCGTCTGATTATATGATATCTGTCGTCTACATACAAACAATTTTATTTTGTCTCAAACATTGTACTGTATTCATACAAAGACTAATAAAGTCATTTATTCAAAAAGTTTGAAACATATGATACAAACACTTCGGGATAAGTTTTAATCATGCGCAATTTTAACCGACATTGTGATGTACATACCTATAAGGACCTAGGTAGAACGGGCGGGCGTGAATCGTGCCACGTACGAGGCGCGGACGAGGCACGGATCCAAAATTTTATAATAATTGTTTTAGCGACACAGTGCATGGATGCATAGGCGCCCGAGCTTCGTCCAGCGGTGCTAACATACATACCGCGACATAATTTTGTGGTGCATCCACACTGCAGTTACTTCTTTTAGAGCAACATAATGCAACACGATTAGTAACATTCTTCAACTTTTGCGCAACTGTCCACGACCCAACAAATGTTATCGATAGTTACCACATGTTGACGCAACTTTACCTAACGCAGCAACATACTACAACAAAATTTAATAATTAAATTTTTGTTATCGGATGTTGCCCACTAACACTTGGAAACGTTCCATAAAAAGTAACTGCGGTGTGGATGCATGTTTACACTAACTCTGAAGGAACTAAGTGATGAGATGACGGCTGATGGAGACTTTTGGGAACAAAAAATTGCGTCGACCGCCGATGAGAATGATGATTAACTGTTACTCTACCAAATTATTTTGTAGTGCACATGTTAGACTAGCAGGACGCGGGCACCGTACGGTGTAGCATGACCTGTTTCATATAAAATATTCGTAAAGTTTTGGATCCGTGCCTCGTCCGCGCCTCGTACGTGGCACGGCTCGCACCCGCCACGGTCTAGTATAAATCATCCTTAGCACGTATGTCTACAGAGCAACTCATCGTCAAACATAGTTTGTGAAACACGATTTAATTAACACGAACATCAACATTTAGCATGAAATTTTCATAACTCTCTAAAGTTATTAGGCATCGTCTGCGATGCGTCTTTGAGGCCTTTTGTGACAATAGGGCCATGTTGATTTCACTGAGGTGTGCGCAGATTTACTCGCTTTTAATTAAGCCTCTAAGTTTGCTCAGCGTTCATATAATATATTATAGTGATAATGAATATAATCTCCAGGCTTACTTTCAGCGAGGAAGAATTAAATGAGGGCACTGAAGGATGTTACATTGTGGTTGAATACTGTTAAGGGTTAGTACAGAGTTAATCATGCTTAGTGAAGCGTTCTGCTTTTAGGATATAATTCTGACGGTATGTTTCCTACGTATTGCCTTTGAAAGGAGATATTTTATCCACATCCATTTCTGGCTTTATTATAATAATGTAAGTAGTTCTTTGTTCAAATGATAATTTTAAATTATAACTTGACAAATTATGTAGTGTATTTTTGATAAGAAATATTCAGTTTCGATTTTAATGCCGAACCACCCACCATTATATGTACCTATAGTAAACTAGCTTTTCCCCGCGACTTCGTCTGTGTTGAATTTACCAGAGTAAAAAGTATCTAGTCGTTAAGTTTTCTGAAGATTTTCAATTTTTTGTGTAATATTCTTAATAATAATTTGTCTTTCCAAGAACCTTCTACAAAGTAGGTATTAGAAAATTTACATGAATGAAAGTCGTCATCAAGTTGGCGTAGCCAAGGGAAACAGGGATTCATTTTTATAGATATATACTTATAGATTATTAACCAGTGAATTAAAAGAATATTAATTATTATTAGGTATACTAAAACTCAAGAGGCTTAAAAGGCACTCACAAAAAACGAATATTTTATTGGTACATATACACTACATTGGTATATAAGTATAATTTATTAGTTTTTTGTGAATTTCTGGGTATGGAGAAATAATAACTAGGTATTTACGTGGACCAGTTAATCCGTAGGAAATTGATACTGTCCAGAAATTGGGTTGCGAACATCTGATTAGCAACGTATAAAATAATGATATTCAGCTTAATCTAGTGAAACTTAAAGCCAACCCGAACAATGTTGGCAAGAATACAGAAGGATGCCTCATTCATTTTGCTGTCAAATCAATAACTTTTTGCAGTAACAAAACATACTTCAAAAGTGCTAACAAAAAGTGCTTAAAACAAACTGTCGATGAATAATCTAAACGTGACAACAGATTCTCAGTGGGTTTTGGACTTAACACAAATTACCGAACTTTGCGCACTCCCCCCAGTTATCCCCTAAACAATCATTAGCTAAGGTTACAGCTGAAGTGGTATTGCTGTCTCACTTTATTGACATCAAAATGAAAAAGACGGCATACATTTTAAAGTGTCATTAGTTAATAAACGCGTTAAGCGTTTTGGAATGAAGCTCTTTGAAAAGTTTTCCAAGCTATTCCCTGGAGTGGTTGGAATTATCCTGCCTGTGCAGCATACAAACTAAGTGAAGCATAAAAGAGCAACTTCACAGTCGTTTATTTTAAATTGAATAGAATACGGTACTTTAACAAAACAGTTTGAGAATAATATTATTGAATAATTAAACTTTAAATTTATACACATAACCCTACCTTGCAGTGCTATCTAGTAATAATAGCACCCCACGCTTTTTACCATATTTTTTTTTTGTTAATTAAAATTTATTGAAAACTGGCTGACGCCGCAAACGTTGTTTTGCCATAAAAAAAAAAAATTAGGGGTATGAAAAATAGATGTTGGCCTATTCTCAGACCTCCCCGATAAGCACAAAAAATTTCATCAAAATCGGTCAAGCCGTTTCGGAGGAGTATGGCAACGAAAACTGTGACACGAGAATTTTATATATTAGATTATTTTACTTTCTAGATTTATTTTCTATAAAAGCCTGTATTGATAGTTTTTTTATTATCTTTTTGTATATTTTTGGCATTTTCCATGCTAAGATTTTAAAGTTATTTAGAAAAGGAAAAATACGACCGCGGGCAGGATTCGAACCTGCGTCTTCTGGTTCGGTACACCAGACGCTATGACCACTAAGCCACCGCGATACCTACCCGTCATGTCGAATTTTTCCTTCGACATGACGGGTAGGTATCGCGTCCAGGTTCGAATCCTGCCCGCGGTCGTATTTTTCCTTTTCTAAATAGTTTTTTTATTATTATTTATTTTCTACTTTTTAGTTTGGTTATCTACAAAAGCGTGTATTATTTGAACTGTCATTTATCTCTGTTTTTTTACTAAAAAAATAAGTAATCCTCAGGATCCTGGTAAGGATAACGGGACAAACTATACTAATTATTGGATTGTCATCGGTCCTTGATAAGTGTGCAAAGTTTCAAATCCATCCGTCATTTTGAAAGGGGTGAAAATCACGTTCAAAGATTTCCGGTAACATAGATACATACCAACTAATAAAAGCGTGTTAAAAAAAAACATAATTATAATTTCTGCTGTAAAAGTCGTCATCTACTTAAAACTCGAGTTATTCCTAACTACTCAATTTACCTGTTGCGGGATAATACTAAACTAAAGCGATAATAAGTGTGGTCTTATCGCAGCTGTGAACTTTAATATTTACGGACGGACTGTGGTTGGGTCGGACCGTGATTGTAACCGTTTATTTTGGATTGTTCTCCATTAGTAGGGCCCTTAATGGACCGCCCTGTACAATACTACCTTTTTAGGACAAGATAAATGAAAGTCCCATGTGTGGGAACATCTTTATTTTCCGGTTACATAGATACCTACGTTTTTTCGAGCGACTTACTAAAATTCGATTTTCATTTGTATTGTATTCAGTCTATCGGACTGTTAGTAATGGATTTATATTACTTCCGTCATTTTGTTGAATTTCCTTGTCTTCTGAAAACGACAATAATATTAAAAAATACGCCACGAAGATGAACAAGTATCGTTTAAGAGTTTTTTAATAGTTGAAATGATTTTTTACTTTTTTTTACATGGTAGATTGATGTTCATTTAAATTGGAAGATATTTCATGTATTTTATGACTTAACAATAACATTTTTGTTTATAAATATTTGCATACCAAAATGATGAAATATGTAAAACTTAATTAAAATATAATATAACAGCTTATGTACCACGCTTCAGGCAAATAAACTTATTTGATTTGATTTGTTTTTATCAAGCTTCTAAAAAAGTATTAGTAATTTTGGATGCATGCTGTAAGTACTATTTATTTAATAAATAATAATTTTAATTTAATAAATATTCTTACTTTGTGAAAGTGGCTAAATTATTATATTGATAATATTAATTTTGTAGTAGACTAAATTTATAAAACGTCTTTTATTGGATTTTGTAATTTTATTACAAAGGAGTTTTCGCATGTACCTATATTTTTTTTTGTCAAAATATGTGTTTTATATCGACGTATTTGAGTGGTAATATAATTCAAATGAAATTCATAGGTTTAATAAATTAAATTCTTGTTATCATAATTATGTAGCTATCATAGTAGATATCAATAAAATTTCACCATACGATAAGCACAAAAACATAATTAAAATAGAAATTTCATAAGTCCGTGACAAAAATAATTCAAATAAATAGTCTATTCAAAGTCGAAACACAGATAGCCTTTAATAATGAGGTCCTTTAAAACGGGCGACCTTTTGAATATCTGGAATAGCGGGGCGAGCCAAGGATTCCTTCAAACGTGCGCCCTCTACGTGCCACATTCACTGCAAAACCACCCTATTTTACTCAATTACGAAATAATTTTACCTTCCCGCGACCTATTTTTAGGTCGCACTGTGAATGGGAGATTTATTTGGTGTAGTTTTCGCTGTACGTAATACTTATTTATTTCCAGTTTCTTTCATTAACAAAGGATCTAATACAGTCGTGAAGAAACTATATATCTACGAAAAATACACTTCTTGGCCTCTTTGAATACAAAACAACTTCATTTTATGTAAGTAATTGGATATGCAATGGGACTCGTGGCTTAGTAATAACTAAGCTGATCAACCGATTTGTAAGGTTAAGTTGTGCTAGTCGCGGTTAGTCTGTGGATGGGTGACCGTTCTTAACACATTGAGACCTCTCCGTACCTTGGAGAGCACGTAAAGCCGTCGGTCCCGGTTGTCATACGTACACAACCAACCAATCTATCCTCAGGGTATTACCTAAAAATTGGGTTGTGGAGGTCTGATGGAAGTCGCTTCGTGTAAAATACTGATATTCAGCCGCATCTGGTTAGACTGAAAGCCGACCCCAATATAATTGGGAAAAGGCTCGGACAAAGAAGAATTGGATATTAAATGTAAATATGTAAATTCCGTTCAAAAACTTGCAAGGAAACTTCGTGAAAATTTGGAAAATAACATTTTTCGTGTCAAAGGTTTGTGTCACCGAGTTCATGATTCATATTTCGTTTGACAAATTTTTTCAGAAATCAGGGATACAATTTAGTTTATTTGAAATTTACAATTTAGTTTAGTCGAAAGGCGAAACCTAATTGATTTTGACAATACGTAATTAAGTGAGAAGTTTATGTTCTGTAGATGTATATGAGCAACTGCCTCTTTACTCTAGTGGTTCTAAACGGGACTGCTATGGCCCTCGGTTCAATTCCCAGGTCGAGCAGTGGGTTTCTCTATGAAATTCTCAGTAGCAGCTCAGATTTTAAATTTGTGCCTGGTTACTGGTGATAGGCTCTCCCCTTATTATTATAGGACTGTGGATGTACATTAGTACACCTCTGCCTAACCTCTCAAAGAATACAGGCTTGATGGTATTTGTATCATCACTGCATATTTGAACGTAATGACTGTAATGGTTAAAAATGGCCTCCATGCTGCAGATAAAACTGCTCCCTAGACTATCTATCTTTTCAGCCAGTAACAAGGCCTCTTCTCTGCCCCGCCACTGTTGCCGATCTTAAGCAAGTCGCACCCACTGATTCCCAACTGCCCTCACAATATTATCTGACCATCGGGCTGGTGGTCGGCTCTGCAATCGTTTTGTATCACTGCATTCAGTTACTGCTTTGGTCCACCGTCTTCTTCGTCTTCACATCTTCCCGTCTTACTAAACTAAACTTGTCTTGAAAGAAAGAAATTATAGGTTTATCAACCTTTCCATTAAACTTTATTCTGTAATATATCAAATGTAAATAAAATTATCATGCGCTGCGAATATTTCATTTGAGTTCATATTAATCTACATAATACACCAGTGTCTAGAGCAAGTCGGAGATTGATTTAACATTTCATATGAAGCAATAATATTAACGCACACGTTATACTTACGTAGAATGTTCTAGAGTGAACATAATATACACTCATGGGCATACAGCAAATGAATACAAATGTCTAATATATTTTATTCATCATCATCAAGCCATATTCTGGCCTATGCTGGGTACGGATCTCCTCCTGCTACGCTAGAGGTCTTGGGTTCGATCCTCAGTTCAAGCAAAGTGTTATTCGGTTTTTCTATGAAATTCTCAGTAGCAGCTCGGAGTCTGGATTTGTGCCCGGTTAATGGCAATAGGCTCGCCCCCTATTATATGGGACCTAAGCATACCGGTGAAATGTGGGTGTACATTAATACACCTCTGCCTAACCTAATGTAGGCGTGATGGTATGGATCTCCTCTCAGAATGACATGTATTGGGCTATAGTCCACCACGCTAGATGCGGGTTGGCAGACTTCACACACCGTCGATAAAATCTCTCAGCCATGCAGGTTTCCTCACGATGTTTTGGTTTCCTGACGATGGTCACCCATTCACAAACTGACCGTGGCTAACGCAGCTTCACCTTGTAGGTCGGTTGATTAGCTTTGTAATAACTTTAGCCATGAGCCCCTCAAATATATACCCTTTACGAATAACTGTGATATTATTACATAATGTTCCATTATCTGGTATTTCCTTTAGCTAAACATGTCTTCTTTATGATATTGGAGAATTATTACAAAAAAGGTTGTGTATCAATAATACATACAAATATGCCAGACGGTTCGATTGGCGCAGAAGGCGAGCAACCGGCTGCTGAGCTAAGGGTTGCGTTTGATTCCATCAACATTTAAATGGAATAATAATTGTATGGCGATTAGTAGCCGTTTCGGGTTTTTGTGTATGAGAGATTTTTTATTTGTAAACGCAACGCAAGGAGAAAATCTGAGCGTAAACATTTTTGATTAACAAACAAGTATTTTTAACATTTTGTATAAATCATAATGTAAGCAGTGATAGCCTAGTGGTATGGCCATTGGACTGCCAAGTCGAAGGTCTCGAGTTCGAACCCAAGGCACGCACCTCTGAGTTTTCAAATTCATGTGCGTATTAATAATTAATTAACACTCGCTTAAACGGTGAAGGAAAACATCGTGAGGAAACCTGCATACCTTAGAGATTTTTCTCGACGGTTTGTGAAGTCTGCTAACCCGCACTAGGCCAGCGTGGTGGGTTATAGCCTAATCCCTCTCAATATGAGAGGAGACCCGTGCCCAGCAGTGGGACAGTATATGGGTTGATGATGTATAAAACATAACAATATAATTTAGGGTTAGGCAGATGTACCTATACTTGCGTACACCCACAGGCCACTCGTATGTTTCCGCCCCATGTAATAGGGGGCAAGCCAATTGCTATTAACCGGGCACAAATCCATACTTCAGGCTGCTAAAGAGAATTTCATAGAAAAATCCAGTATTTTTTTATTTATTTTATTTTCGGAAAACCAACAGCAAATAATAACTTACATAAACTACATTTTAGATAACATACAGCCAATAATAGGTCTTCACGTATAGTGTTTGTATAAAATAAACATTAGATAAATGTGCTTACATGGTCCAATTTTGCATAAATAAATTATTATTATAATAGCTATATAATACAATAAACAATATTTACCACTTCGAGAAAAAAACCAGACTTAGTATTCGTCTCACTGATTCCAGTTTCGAGTTAAAAATATCAAAACCAAACTGCTTGCATCTCTTGTTAATTGTGCTACTCGCTCGCCACACAAACGCATTCTGGCGGTAGTTGGAGGACACCAAAGGCAGGTGTAGAGGAGTGTAATATCTCGCGGTTCTGGTTGGAACATCAAACGACATTTTGGAGAGAAGAGCAGGGCAGTCAATAGCACCTGACAGGATATTCAAGAAATATGTGACATCAGCTATCTCACGACGATTAGTAAGTGGGAGAATGTGGAATTTGGCGCAATACTTATAATAGTCTTTGGACGTGTACCTATACTTTAGACGGTAGCACAAATATTTAATACATTTTTTCTGTATGTTTTTAATACGGCAGATGTATTTATCATACCGCGGGTTCCAAACTTGACTTCCATACTCCAAAATGCTACGCACGAACGTGCAATATAGAATCTTAAAAGTTTTGATTTCGCAGAAGTAATTCGACATGCGCATTATAAATCCCAACGCCCTAGAAGCCCTATCAATAATGTTATCTATGTGATCCTGGAATAATAACTTGAAATCATGTATGATACCGAGATCGCGTTCGGCGTAGGACCTCTGAAGCATATATGTAGTATTCGGAAAGGATGATCGTTGATTTCCTACTGAAAATAACAACCGAGCACTTCGAGGGATTTAGTTCTAGTTTATTTAGAGTACAATAATCATCTAAACGAGAAAGGTCCGATTGGAGAGCATATGCATCATCTATAGTTGAAACAGTGATGAAGATTTTCATATCATCTGCGAAGCATAATAATTGTGAGGACTGGAAGCACTTGTCGATGTCGTTCACAAAGATTAGAAACATTAGCGGACCGAGCAAGGATCCCTGAGGCACCCCGCTGGGTACAATAACCCAACTTGAGATGTTGACTACGACTGCTTGAGACCGATTATTTATGTACGATGAGAACCATTGTAACAGGTCTCCCCTTATTCCGATGAGCTGTAACTTACTTATTAACGTCTCATGGTCTATTTTATCGAAACATTTACTGTAATCTGTGTAAACGACATCGACCTGTTTACCTTTACTCATAGCGTCGGATATGAAATCGTTCAGAAGTATGAGATTGCTTGTTGTTGAACGACCCGTCAGAAAACCATGTTGGAAGCTGTTAAAAGAACCTTTTAGAGCGGCATACAACTGGTTGTATACTATTTTTTCAAATACCTTAGCTAAGACACATAATTTTGAAACTGGCCTATAATTTGTAGCATCTGATTTAGAACCTTTTTTATGAATAGGTGTAATGAAGGCAGATTTCCATTTGGCTGGTACGGCACATTCTGTTAGGGATTTTTTGAATAGTAATTCAATTGGTACTGCAATCGTATCAGCACATCTAACTAAGAATAAGGGCGGCACATGGTTTGGTCCTGCGGACTTAGCAAGGTCTAAACCTTTTAATATTTTATGTATCTCAGTTACATTTATATTGATATTACTTATATCCGAGAGTGAGTCTTGGGCTGGGGTTGAGCTACCGAGATGTGTATTTGGAGAATTTCGTAAGAATGTTGAGTAGAAGAAATCAGAGAATACGTTACATATAGCATCGCCGGTATTAGCTACAATATCACCATATTTAATTGAACTCGGTATGCCAAATGATCTACGCCGTGATTTAGTAAATGACCAGAAATGTCTGGGATTATCTTTGATTGAATTTTCGACTAATTTGATATAATTTTGAAAGCATTCTTGCTCCAAATTTTTAATTCGTTCCCTTAGTAGCTTATATGTTTCATTGTCTGATCGGTTATTATAGATTTTGGATTTCTGAAAGAATTTAAATATCTCCTTTATAGATTTTTTTAAGGCCGCTGAGTACCATACTGGGTAGTTATTATTACGAATTTTACATTTAGGTACATACTTATCCCTCAATTGATACAAAATCGAGTAAAAATATTCAAGAGCGTCATCGATATTACGATTTTGAATCATTTTTGGCCAGTCGATCTTTGCGATTTCCAAATTAATCACGGTATAGTCACCTTTCGCGAATAAATATTTAATACGTTCAGCCGGTTCTAAATACAAGTCCTCACGAGCAAAGTACTTAATACTTTGCTCGTGACTCGTGCTGCGTATCAAACCTAGGACCTCTAGCATAGCAGTTAAGCTTACGACCATTAAACGAATGAGACAGTCAACATTTTGGTGACACTTTTGGCGCAGCAGCTGAGCAATTGGCTTCTGGAACACGGGTAGTTGATTCGATCCCCGCACGGAACAAATATTTATATGACCTACAGGTAGTTCTGGGTGTTTGTGTATGTAATAATTTGTGTTTGTAAACGCACCCACGATACAGGAGAAAATCCTGTGTGGCATCGTTTTCTTTTTAAATAAAATAAAACAAAATATTAAATTTCTAATTCCTAAGTAAGTAGCATATTTTTCCAGAAGAATGTCTACGATGGACAGACAGACGAACTCGAGACTCATGTTATAAGGTTACCTATAAGTTACCGCTTTTCCTTATAAATGAATACCCATGAAATAAATATATCTAAGCTTACTCACAGCAATATTATAATTAGAAATAAGAACACATTTTTTGAGACAAGACACACACAGATAAAATGTAAAATGAACATATAAAAGACACTAGCATGTATTGTCAGCATGCTTGATCCAAATGAAAGAAAAGAAAGAAAAACACATTTATTATTTTATAATGAGATGCCAGCTCAGCATTATGCTGGGCCTATTTAGGTAATACCCACCGCTGATTTTCAGTTGGCGCCCTAGCAGTAATAATGTACATAATAATTATATAATTATGTACCTGACTTACTTAGACTTAATGTCCTATAACCCCTAGATGGGGCAGAGGGCTCCACAGATGTCCTCCATCGCGATCGGTCTTGAGCTTTACGCTTCACCTCGCTCCATGTCATTCCGATGCTCGTCGCTTCTACCAACACGGTGCGACGCCAGGTTTCATGGGGAAGGCCACGTTTTCTTTTTCCTTGGGGATTCCAGTCCAAAGCTTGCGGGGGCATGTGATCGGGACAACTCCGGGCGTGTGGCCAATCCATCCCCACTTGCGACGCTTGTTCTGGCGGTCGATCGGACTCTCGTGGCATTTCTCCAAAGGAGAAATTATGTAGGTACCTACATACATATAAATTTTATCCTAAAATTGTGTGCATATCTGAAATTGATGTAAACACTTTCTTGCTTCTAACCTATCAATGTTTGTGTTTATACGTTTAATGTGCCTTGAATGAATTAATACGAGTAAATACCAAATTCGTATGTACGTTGTTTCATGCATATTCGTTTCTCGACTCCTTTTGTACATAATAGGGAAAAAGAGATAACATGACACCACTATTTTCTGTCTTTGTTATCTCTTATTATCGGCCGCCATGTTGGACAATCGAATCCTTACAAATGTGGAAATATTATTGTATTCTTTTTTTATATCACAAGAACAGGTTCCGGGGTCCATCTCTATTAGGTACAAGCTAAGGATACAATACATTAATTATTGTGTGCCAGTGATGTAATTATACTATTGATGTGTGTGTAAATTGAATGAATTCATTGAATGGATTCAATCCATTTTAAAAGAACTGCCTCATTAGACCAGTGCTCATAAGCTCGAAACCTATGCTTAGAGGCCCTGGTTCGATTCATGCAAAGTGATAATGGGTTTTTTAGTGTAATTCCTATTAGCAGCTCGTAGTTTGGATTTGTATCCGATTAATGCCATTAAGCTAACCCCATATAATATGGGAGCTAAACATATCGGCGAACTGTGGGTGTAAGTATATAGTATACCTCTGCCCACCGTTTCGGGGAATACAGGCTTGATGGAATGTTGTTGTTGGATTGAATCGAATATGGAACGCTATACAAATTTAGTTATGGTGTTTTTAGGCAGCTTTGCAAACTCGTTAGGTAAATGTATAATCTGTGGTTTGATATCAATTTTGAAGCCGTAAATGATTAAAAAGATAAAAAAAAAACAATTTCTTTAAATTTTCATTACATTACATTACTGTAAACCTGGAAAAAATGCTAGCTCAAAGTAAGATAAAATAAATAATTCAATGTATCTAATGTAACAATAAAAAAATAATTGTGATTGACAGTTACTAATATTACAATGAAGATATAATATTAAACAGAATATAGTTTCTAAATCTAGTGTTACCAATTATAAATTCATTAGTAATTACAGCTTTATTACTGTTGGGTTTTGTACTCTCTAATAGAATATCTAACGAGACCCATGTCAACAATATAGTAATGATCACTTTACATAACGCATTGTCTTTATCATATGCTCAGAATATTCAGGGTGACTTTGAATTCATTAGCATCCTTTTAACCTTAGAATCTGTATTTGAATGCTTATATTCATAACATACACTGCGTTGCCATTGGGAAGCTCCCGTAATGTATGAGAAAATAGTTCACTGTTCACAAAGAAATTGACTTTTGTAATCACTAAGGAGTATGCATTTGAGGCCTCCACTCGACACTAGTTAGTAATATGTATTTATTTACGCTCAAGTGATACATAGTGCTTTTTACTTCGCATATATACGAGGAAGCTTAAACAACAATTTCAGGAAAAAAATTGCTAATAAAACTACAATGCACACTTTTCGAGTAGGTGCAGTTAAAACTGTACATATCATCACGCGTTTATCCCGGTTGAGGGAGTTTACTACAGTAAATTGTCAATAATATACAGTACTTTTTTATAGTTCGGAAAATACTCATACTGGTCCTTCTGCAACCTGGGGAGGCGGCAGGGTATGTTGGACTCCTTTCGCTTAAACACCGTAATTCCCTTCTTTTGCCTTATAGTCTGGGCTATGGAATCCATGATATTAACCACAACCATGATAGAAAATATACAGTACCAGCGGTGGCCCTCAGTTTCACTTGCATCAATACAAAAAATCATCAATATTGGTTTAACGATTTAGGCGTTAAATGTAAAAATCAAATCAATTGACAGACAGATAGAATACATACGTATTTATAATACTAGTAGGTATGGTTTCTGTATTAGCACACGCATGAATAAAGGATATTGTTTCAACTGCGGTCCGTTCAGACAGTTGGAAACGGTTTCAAACATATTTCAAGTGTGGAACGTAGTAAGTGGGCTGTAAATGGTACCCGCATGTGCGGTTCAATGCGTCCTACAGATATTTATCGAATCCCGCAAACGTTGTGGAGTTGTTGGCAAATGTAAATGAACTATTAAGTCGGAGGGCTGAGGTTCATTATAGAGCTTATTTAGACGGTGCGAGAAATATGGTGCAAGATGCCGTACATTGCCGTCGCGCGGCCCCGCAATGTACCGCAACTTGCAGGATATTTCTAGCATCATCTAAATAAAGCTTATTGTTTTATTTAGATAATGCTTATTAGCTCAAGACTATCTTGAATACAAGTGGGTCGTTAGTCTAGTGGTCCTACGCAACTGCTACGCTGGAGGTTCTGGAGATTGATTCCCAGATCGGGCAGTGTTCCTGTCATGGTCGTGGCGAATTTTACGGATCCCATAGACTAGCAGAGCCGGACCGTGAGTTTAAGGGGCCCTGGGCTTTGAGAAATTAGGTGGGCCACTAAGTAGTTAATCCTACTTAGGGGCTTTGATTTATATTGACTTTGACTTGACTTAGTTGCCCAGGGCCTTGAATCCACGGGGCCCTGGGCTGAAGCCCAAAAAGCCATATGGTAGATTCGGCCCTGTAGCCTAGGATAGTATAGGGAAAGTTAAGGAAAGTGCGGTTTTTAGTCGGTACTCGTCCGACATACCCTTTCGCCTTCCCAGGTGGCGGATGATCCATGAGGAAGTTCCGTACAGTAAAAATAAAATAAAAAGTAGGTTGAGCAGTCTTATTCGGTTTTTCTCTGAAATTCTGAGGCGCGCGAGTTTGGATTTATACCTGGGACTAACATACTGGCGAACGATGGGTGTACATTGGTAAATTTGTGCCCAAGTTATCAGGGAGTAGTATTCAATTATTCATACATACATAATGTAGGAATTAAATAAAGAATAAGAAGATAACCTAATTGAGGTACATGGAACTATAATGTTAAAAAAAACTCAGACAAAGTTTATCCAAAGTTTTGTTCAATCTAAAAAAGAAAATGAAGAAAAGTTTATTTGAGATTTTAGCGATGTAAATTCGTTGTCTCGTCTTTTTGTGTAAAAATTCAAAAGGTCAAACATGTGACCTTGTTTTGTTTAACAAGTCATAATTAAATAAGTTAAGCATCGGAAAAAATATTATTAGCAATATCTTTTTAAGTATTTTTTTATACTCATTGTCGTATTGTATGTAATATCTGATGGTCGTTAATCTGTATATCAGACAGGTGATGTTTGTCTTAAATTCAATTTAGACATTGTGAAAGAAAGAAAGAATGAAATTGTAAAATTAAGAGAGGAAAACAGACCAATTACGTTAATCACTATTTCTCTCTCTTCAGCGTCAATCAATGTTGATAGGTAAGAGGGTAAACCTTTTGTTATTGTCCAATAGAGCACCAATGCCCTTTGCACTTTGGTGCATTTTTCTTTCTTTCTTCTTCAATTTGGTTGTTGGCATTTGTTTTTCCACTTTGGTTTTCCCTCTGCATGAAATTTTCGAACCTTCTCAATTGATTTTATACGAATTGAGAAAATAATATTAAAAATATAGGATAGTTATAATGTTTAGGTGGCTCGTGGCAGATTTCCATATTATAAAAAAAGCTACAGTTTATGAAATTAAGATCTAAATAAATATTACTACGATTAAATATCACATTAATTTTATTGGAAACAAAAAATATGACTAAAATTTAGAATACCAGGTGTAAGATTCATTATAAGTATCACTAAATAATAATTTTCCTTCAAAAATGTAAAGATTATAACAATATCAGAATAAAAAATGAAACCGTAACTGTTATTTACTCGCTTAAGCACCGAAACGCTAGGAAAATAAAATTAAATGGCGGACGCTAAATGACCCGTAAAGTTGATTTCCTTTTAGTGGATAGTAACCGCGTAAAAGTTAATGTCATGTTTTTCAATCGTGTTAATGAAACCTCGTCTTATCGACCGTGATTGTGGGCAATACTAATATATTTTAATACTTTTTAAAGCTACAAATATATTATGAAAGTTTTTTTAATTTAAATATACATATATGTATATACAAAACCCTTAAACATAATCTATTTATATGTATATAGGTATTATACTATATATTTATATACTGTTTTAATATATTAAAAATAGGTACATAATCTCTGAAATAAACTTTGTATAATAAATTATTATTACATTTGTATCATTCACTAAGAATTACTGAGAGGTTAATAGAAATATTATAAAAAAAAAAAAAAATTATATTCACTAAGTTTTATTAAAATCAAATGAATATGTAGAAAGTGTGAACAAGCGCGACCAGTTGGTATTTTAATCGACTGGTGCCCGATTTTCCCAAGTTTAAAATTCCCCAAAGTATTAATTATTGTACGACTCTGTCTTGACGGCCGAACTGTTTGACAAAAATTTCTGCAGGTAACATCGCGATCAGAAGTCGTTTGATAAAAATCTTTTCTTGGTCGTTCGGCAAAAACCATGCTCAACATTCAGGGTTGCGCAGTGATCACAAAACTTTTATAAGAGATGATGTTCCGTTCTTAGAAAATAATCTAACTTCCTGCCAACTTGCCTGCCTAAAAAACTTTTCAAATTTGATGAGCGCCTATAAATTATTACCGGGCCTCTTTACTTTTTTCTCGTTACGTAGATAGGTAGACGTTGAAATTATATAATCGATTCGTACATCATCGTGGGGAAATTGGATGTGTTTGTTGTTCAATATTTAATACGTAAATCAAAGAAAAGTAATAAATTTTTGGTTTACGAAATACCTACACTTTAATTAGAATTTAATAAGAAATACTCGTAGTGATTATTGTTTAACATAATTTAGTCTTTCAGCTTTCAGCCATTATTTCACTGACTGAAATGGTCAATCGAATGTGGATTTACCTATATATTTTGGAAATCTTTATTTCAGCATGATTATAATACCAATTTTAGTGCACAAATGGGCATTATAGTTATAATATTAAATTAATATTTATGTATTTATTGTTATTTCAAATAAACATTTATTATTTCATATATTATGCATAGACTTCTTATTTTACCTTTAAAACAAGCCACATTTATAGTATGAATTGGTAATATTAGAGGTTGACCATGGCTATAAAACATAATTCACTTATGATGATAACTGTATCACTAGCTTGTTGGTACTCCTCATAACAAGTGAGTGCATGAACTAGAACATGTCTCGGCACTATCAACTTGAGTTGTACATATCGAATATCACTTATTATCTAGTGCATATTGCCTAAACACTGTTATGTCACATGACGTGTCAAAACAAGGCGATTTGCGATCAAACGCTGTGTCGTGTCTCGATATACGTAGCAGTAGTACATAGGTACGATATGTAATAGTGATTATTGTTCCTGATGATGAATGGCAATGGTATTGACGTCTAGAATTGTAATGCATTGTTATTGAAGAAATGGTGTTTACTGAGATCTGTGTATTTAATTAAGTTGCGTATCTATACACATTATATAGACATGTTACATGTTATTGTTATAAATTAGTATTAGATTTGATGACGAATTTATCATCAAAAGATTTACACAATCACTTAAGGAGTAAATACAATAATAAGATTTAAAAATACATAGTAGAAGTAATATATATGAATAATGTTCAGTAGTAGGTAAATATATCGAAGTAAAAGGGTAGTCGCAAAAAAGGTATTACACAAAGCTAACCGTATGTGCATAGCTTCTACAGGTAGGCGCAACGGAGGGATACAGTATTTACCATTTTTGGGAACCTCAAAAGGAAAAAATCGGAAAACTTACAGGTTCAATTTGTTGTCCTTTATCTCGGGAATGCGTAGAGGTATCAAGTTGAAATTAAAACCATAAGTCTATAGTCCCTTGAAACTGTGAAAAAATCAAACTTCTAAGTTAACGTAAAAAAAATACAGTATATTTCTCAAGGGAATCAAAATGTATAGGGTACTTTCCGTTGAAATAGAATTATGAAATTCGGCAATTAATATCGTCTTGTACCAGTACAGGGAAATCTGAAAACTCTACATTTGTCAGTAGACTCGATTCCTGAACTTTTTATCATAATTATGTACCTACTTTGTACGGAAACCTCGGTGGGCAAGTCCGACTCGCACTTGTCCGATTTTTGTTTTTTACGGCCTATCACACAGTGACTTTATCGTTACGTCTGGAGTACCTAGTAACGCAGTTATTATCAGTGTTGTTTTCTTTAATGCTTAAAAATAGCATGACAACTATGTTCCTTACACGTAGGTGCTACCTAAACTAACTCTTTCATTAAAATTTATGCCAAAATTTATCCTGTGCATTTCAGGCCTTAGAAACATCAAATATATGTCCCTAAATTTTACCGAAGCAGTATGTAATACAAGTAGGTTTGTTTTGTATACTGATGATATTTATTATTATTTCCTTTTCGCATATTCTCCAGAAAATATACAACCACATCACGATTTATCTTCATGCGTACATCAAGACGTCGAACATACCAAATTCTCTTTTCCATATAAAACTTGTAGGCATTTTTGTCGCACGTGATCTCAGAAAAGGTACGAATCTGTCGAATCTCAGTAGATACGATATATTAGAACGTTTCACGTATATTAAAGAGCTTAGGTATAATCAAAAAGTTGGTGATCAAGTTGGTATAAAGGAAAACTTTACTACGTGTGGCTGGAAATCGCTGAAAGGAAGGAAATCCGTTGTCTTAGTTAAATCAATATTTAATAATTATAACTGCCTCGTTAGTCTAGTGATCCTAAGCGCGACTGCTATGCTTGAAGTTCCGGGTTCGATGGCCAGGGCGAACAAAGTGTTATTGGGTTTTTCTAAGATATTCTCAGCAGCTCAGAGTTTGGCTGGAGGATTTGTGAGAATTTGTCATTTTTTATACCATTAAGGTAGCAAACAGGTGGCCCACCTCATGGTAAGCGGTTGCTACGGTAACCGCTACGGTACGATCTATAGATTATGCAATACCAGGGTATCACTTGCGCGTTGCCGATTCTGTAAAACGAAAGTGGAATAGTTGGGTTGGCAGTTTAAAGACACACACACACAGCACACACATAATGTTTCCTCGCGGGGCACTGGCAACCTTGTCTACACAGCTGAAAGCAGTGATATTTCACTTCAATTTTCTGCAAGGCACAGGTTCTTCCCAAAAACACAAGAATTTATGTTCATCACCATAAATATTTTTGTCCCGTGGCAATTAAACTCAAGGCCTCGTGATCAGCCGATCAATCCGACATTCGATCCACTAGATCACAGACATCGTCAGATTGTCGTAAATCTAGCTTTGAGTAACTACCTACTTATATCAAAAAAATCAACAAGGTAAATGTTCTGAAACATACATAAGGACATCTATCTAGTCCAATTTAGATAAGGTCTAGTCCCTAAGTATCACTTAGCTACAATAGCGGTCATTTAGCTCCATCAGATGACGTCACAAGGGGCTCATACCTTCTGTCCTTGATTGATTGTCAAGGGACAATGGATTGAGTGTTTATTAGCACTTAAGACTACAATAGCAAACAGGTTTATGTGGTAATAATGTAGTAATGTAATAATTATAATTAGATCCAAAAATAGAAGTTTCGCTTTGAAAGGGAAACTGAAGGAGTTCGACTGGGCTAAGCTGCGACCAAGTAGGTATTACTGTTTTTTTATAGTCGTGGCGAAATGCATGGCTCTTATGGCAATACTAATAGGGCAAGTGTGGTTTTTTGTCGATGCGAGTCCAACATATCCTGCCGCTTCCCCAGGTGGCGGAAGATCCATGAGGATTATCCGTACTATAAAAAAAAGTTTTTACTGTGTTTAAGTAAAAAAAAAAAATATTTGAGGTAGGATTATATGCGTTTACCCAGGGGCGTATTTTGGAATATGGCGCCCCAGGCCAATAAGTTTCGCCACCACAGAATTCTAGGAAAAAAATATTTAATGTTTTTTTTTATATTATTTTAATTTTAATTATAAGGAGTACATAAGGAGTACATAAGGAGTACATAAGGAGTACATAAGGAGTACATAAGGAGTACATAAGGAGTACATAAGGAGTACATAAGGAGTACATAAGGAGTACATAAGGAGTACATAAGGAGTACATAAGGAGTACATAAGGAGTACATAAGGAGTACATAAGGAGTACATAAGGAGTACATAAGGAGTACATAAGGAGTACATAAGGAGTACATAAGGAGTACATAAGGAGTACATAAGGAGTACATAAGGAGTACATAAGGAGTACATAAGGAGTACATAAGGAGTACATAAGGAGTACATAAGGAGTACATAAGGAGTACATAAGGAGTACATAAGGAGTACATAAGGAGTACATAAGGAGTACATAAGGAGTACATAAGGAGTACATAAGGAGTACATAAGGAGTACATAAGGAGTACATAAGGAGTACATAAGGAGTACATAAGGAGTACATAAGGAGTACATAAGGAGTACATAAGGAGTACATAAGGAGATAACTACTACGAAGATACTACGAAACTGTATTATTTAGTTATGAACAATATTGAAACCAGTTCATCGACATAGATAATGTCCCTTATTATAATTCTTTCTACATCAAAAAATATTTGGTTCCTTATTCAGTAAAACAAATAACGACTCTAAAAATAAATAAAAAAATAGTAAGTAGGTAATAGACAGTGACAGTCCGCAATGCGTACAGAAACGCGTATCATGTCTATGAAATACAGGAAGTGCAAAGCTTGCAGATATGCAAATCATATTTGACTGTCATAAGGTTTTGGCATAGTTTGACAACCTTTAGTGAACTTAGGTATTAAAATCTACTTCTCTCTTGATTTTTTTATGGGATAGGGGGAAAACGAGCAGACGGATCGCCTGATGGTCAGCGATTACTGCCGCCCGCTACCCGCAACACCAGAAGAGTCACAAGCACGTTGCCGGCCTTTAAAAGGGGAGTATTCCTCTTTCGGCACCAATTTTTTCAGCACCAAAGGTTTTACCACCTATGAAGTGGAATAGCTTAGGTGATCAAACCATAGGTGCTGAAAAAATTGGTGCCGAAAGAGGAATACTCCTTAAAAGGGAGTACGCTCTTTTCTTGGAAGTTTGAAGGTCGTGTTGGTCCGGAAATACTGCAGGCGGCAGTTCGTTGCACAGTTTAGTTGTGCGACGCAGAAAGTTTCTAGAGAAGCGCACAATAGTGGACTACCAACTATCTAGATGATAGGGATGAGTACATCAAATCTGGTCACAGCGCTACTACAGTTGCGACGTGTCATGGGTTCATTGTTGCGAGTCTGGTATCTTGTGCCCGTTTTTTTACTGTCTCTATGTAAAGTCCCCCGTGACAATAGGTTTGTTCCCTAGTGCAAGCGTTGTGTTTTTAAAAAAAGAAAAATAAATAGGTTGAAAGACTGTCACATACAAAAAAAAATATGGAGACCTACCAAAATTGAACACACTATAAAAAGGAGAGGCGCAATTACCACGCCTACGCATTGTAGATCTGAAAGCCTTAAATCCCACGACCTACATATAACAGAAAGGTCAAACAGTTGTTACACACACATCTGATTTCGTTGACAAATGTCCTAGAATAAATTTCACGCGAAATTGAATACACGATATTCCATTACGCTGTTATACAAATATCAGTAGAGATGCGAGTTGACGGGGTCTCCGTACTATGCATTATCACTCGTCTAAAAGCAAGTGACGTCGATTCCCAGAGTACAGGCCATTAGTCGTCTGTCTGTGTTCGCACTCTCCAACGCTTCCTTTGTGACGGTGAGAGACAAACGATGCGATTATAGCACGGAAATGGACACCAATTTAGAGTATCTACCGTTTTGGTTCGCTTAAAGTATCATACTTATTGGTTCGGTCAAGTGATTCTCGATTTGAGGATAAAGATTTATATAGATCCACCGAAACAATAATGTAGTGAAATAATAATTTCTCATCTCTCTCTTTCGTTCCACTGCTGCCTACATCTTGGAAAGGCGAAGGAAAAAATTATGATTCAATCTGCCAACCAAGGCGTGTTGTTAGCCAAGATGTACGAAACCTTTTCAATATTATATTGTTATGAGAAAACATTTTATTTCTATTTGCTTCACACATATATTTTTGAAGTAATGCTCAACGACAACGATTACTTTCCTTGTTTAGGAACACAAAATATAAAAAGATGTCTTTTTGTTCTAATATATATTATATTTTTCCACTAGAATGTACCTAGATAATAATTATGTTCTAAGAACTATATTTATTGCGTTCATGTAGTTAGTTTGTATAGTTAATTACGACACATTTGGGAAATAATATCAACTTTTAATTAATTTATCAACTTACAAACAAAATTTTAAAACTATCATACTGGTTGATTCGCGTTATATTGATATTGTTTAATTCTCAATGTTTCGGATCCTTTAATATTTTTTATTTGATATATTTATTATCTAATTGACAACAATGTAAGATATTTTTTCATGATGATGTGATCATGGATTCTGTAAAGGATACGAAACGTCGAGAATTAATACGAAAATCGAAAATACAGCTATAGAATCCGTAAACAGTAGTCTTATTTCTATAGAAAAATCATTTGAAATACATATAATTCCCACCCACGAGGTTACAATGATCAATCTGTTCTAGCAAAGTTGAGATTGGTCCTAAGTGGCACGGAAACTTTGTACCTAAATCTATGCGCATTGCCACAATTTTTCAATGCTTGATATTGGTTCCTAAACTAGGCTACATTTTTCACGCGGAAAAGGATAGTAGTGTCTAGTGATATGATAAAAATATGAGTACCTATTTGTAGTGATATTTTTTCTCTTCTATTCTTGAGTTAGATATAGTTAATGGTCCTAAGCCACTTATAAGTTTTATTTATGTAATTTCTTAAAACCTTCATAATTTCAATATCGTTTGGAAACTAATAGATAATATGATCTTTCTTGGAAAGGTCCTTCGCTAATTACTACAGTTTAAAGATGCAATTGTTTGCATCTTTAAAAAGTATCTAGGAAGTGAAAGATATTTCAGAGTTATGTAGGCATATAAAATTCGCTTTGAACCACGCGGCGCTTTGGTATATGTATTTAATGAATAAAATGAACATACATCAGCAAATATCTTGGCCGTTGTTGAGATATGCAAATAATGTTATTGATTTTCCATCAGGTGTGGTGGGATCCTCGTTCGTCTTCAGATAACGTGCCTCCTATTGAATACCTTTCACTTCTAAACTTAACTATATTAATGAAATAGCTGTATCATGTAGATTTTTTTCTCAGAATCTTAAATATTTCTGATATATACTGAAGAAAATTTAAATAAAGGGCATTTTAGTACAAATAGCTATTAATACAAGAAAAAGAACGATTTTATCGCACAAGGCGATTACTTTCAGGCGAACAAATGCACAATGGTCACAGCCAAAGAAATAAAAAGTAAAATTTAGGTGTTAAAAACCATATCTGTATTAAATAAAGCTCTTTTATGAAAGACAGAAGAGATTAAGTAGTTTACAGAGTATGCTAAATCCAAATACGAGAAGAGAAACATTAGGCTTAAAACAATATGACAAACAAACACTTTAGCGTTTATAACATTAACATGCGAATAGGCTTTGGATATACGAAGATTATTCGCTTAAGGTCTTACGATGAACGCGATGCAACAAAAATATGCAAATATATGGAAATCAGGTATGGAAAACAACAGTACGAATGTGAGTGGTAAATAACACGTACATCCCATTTATTGTACTACAGCCGCATTCAAAGATGCAATAAATATTCACAGGGATAAAGAAATTACGAATCCCATTATAAATACTATACATATAATAAACACAACATTAACTTTCAAACAACATATTTTCGTTCTTTCGTTCCTAGTCTTTTCTAGTTTCCGACTTTTGATTTACTCATATAGTAGATTATTTTTAGCGTCCGTGTAATTAAGCTCGTCTATTGTTAGTATTGATACGAGTAGTTAGTCTGGTAGTAAATTAATAATAATTGAAAATTACTATAACTACCTCATTAGCTTAGTTGTCCTGAACATGACTGCTACGCTAGAGGTCCTGGGTTCGATTCCCAGGTCGAGCAAGTGTTATTGGGGTTCCCTATGAAATTCTCAGTAGTAGATCGGAGTTTCGATTTGAGCCCGGTTGATGGCAATAAGTTCGCCCCTTATTAGATGAGACCTGAATATACCGGAGAGTTGTTTGTCTATATTAGTATAACTACTCTGCTTAACCTTTCGTGAAACACAGGCGCGATGGTACATTATATTATTATACATATAAGTGTCTAAAAATTCCAACTCTAATATTTGCTGCATGAGTGCGCCTATTGAGGTCATCTTTAGGGCTCTTGTAGTTGCGATACTGTCTACCGCGTCTAGCTTAACAAAGTTCACAACTCTGTCACACTCAAGTGGAACTAAGCTTGAAACATTTTTTTCATAGTTCACCTTCATTTTATCATGAATTTATGTAACTTGTTAAAATAAATTGTAAAATGTTCTAGATCAATTCTTTATAAAGCTAAAGATTGATCCAAGATTAATCAATTTGATTCAAGTAAAAGGATTTGGGAGATTAAAAACCGTGAGCAATTTTATCACGAATGAAATTTTGTGCTCAAAATTCAGAATGAATAAAATTTTATGTAGGTAACAAAGACGGTCAGTGGTCCTTATCAGCAGAAACCTTTATAGATACCTACATGTAAAGTTACGGAAGTGTTTTTCTTTATAAAGGACATTTATGAATTAATGGCCTTTGTTTTTGAACCAGTATCATGTGCGGCTTTTCTGATAGGGAAAATTATCAAAAATATGATTACAAAAATATTAATAATTAATAAATTAATATTTTAAATTATAATTTTATTTGCGTAATAATAATTTTACACAATGAAACAAAGAGAAAACTATTGTGTATTTAAAATATCTATCTATATCATAGATTCCTTTGCTTCAATAGAATTTATGAAAACATTACCTTTCTGTCAGTATGGTGTCTTGTCATTCTTGTCAAATCAAAACATTATTTACCTAAATGTCAAACGCAATAATTATTTTCAATTTTTCAGTTTGCTTAAATATTTTTTATATATTATCGTAATATTTTTTATACATATATTCAATCACTTGTGTGTTTTGAAAAACTGAGAAAGCTTTGAATTTGACACTTGACTGACGTTGACAATAACAATAATGACATCGAATAGAACAGTGTTTCCAAAATCAATAATTACTGCGAGTTGCAATTTACATAATAAATTATAATTATTAAAAATAATAATAATAATAAAAGGGTGGCTTTAAAAAAAATAAAAAGTATATACAAGGGCTCCTCAATTTATGTACTTTCATAGAAACAAAACCTTATTACGGTTCATAATATTTTGGAATAAAAGCTCAGCCCCCATACAAAAATATAACATGTCCTTTACTAACAATTAATTTTTCTCTTTATTGTTCACGCGTTCGATATTCATTCGCTCGCAAAAAAAAAACAAAACATCTAAAGTATTTGTCTAATAAATGTTGGCGACATCTGCGTACTCGGTACGAAGCCTTAGAGTATTCACAGAATTTATCTACCCCTGTCTTCATGGTATTGACATGTTCCTTACAAGGACACTTTTTCTGTTTTCATTCCCGGTAAAGTTACGGGAACATCAATCGTGCGGTTATATCTTAAATGTACCAAAAGTTGTTCTCCGTCAATTGTTTACGAATTGTGAATACAAATAATGGGACAAAGAAATGGTATTAGATCACGAAGTCTTGCCAATATTTCAGTATTGAGCCGTTTCATGTTGGAACAGTAAAAATAATGGGTGACATTTGGAACATGAATATAGAATAGTTCCCAGTTAAGTTTTTATTTGATGTTGTAAGTAGTTCTTCTGTTTTGTACGTGTGCTTGATATTCTTGGAAAATATGCTTAGCTTTGATTTTTTTCCTTTATTTACAAGCCACAATCTCCTTTTTTAAAGCTTTTATTTAACTTGCAATGTTTTCTATTCTTTTTTTATATTTCTAGTGCATCTAGTGGTCGTTAGTAAAATATTGCTGCAGTTTAGTACTAAAAACCTGAAACATGACTTGTAAAAGTGGCTCTTAAAGTTCTGTTTAATGAAAGAAAAATAAATTTACCTATTCTTACCGATAGAAATGGTCCTTTATTTTACGGGATGGTTTCAGGAAGCTTTTCTTTGTGTTCCATTTACATTAATAAACCAAGCGTATAAAATTTGAGGTGATTACATAAATTCCCAATCTCCAAATGTTCATGAGAATTATTACAATCAGATTGTATAGATTCACATTGAATTTCACGCATGAGATCACAATACTTGTGGATGTGGTTATTTTTCTACTCGTTTAGCGGCAAATTTGGTTTTATTGTGCGATATCTTATATTTGATAGCAAAGATTGCTTTAATGCGATCAGCGTCTTTTTTTACTTTTTCATCTCTGAGCTGAGGGACCAAATAACATTTTCTGAGGAGAAAACCAGCTCCTCGTAGCATTTTCTTTTCAATTTATGTATATAGTCTATGTGAGAATTTCACTAAATCTCTTTGTAGCGGATAATTTAAAACCACATAATTATGTAGTATTTTACGAAACTAAGGTCAATTTTTATGTTGATAAACCTATTTCTTTATTAAGAGTTCGTAAAAGTATTTGTAACTTTTAGAAAGACTATAAATAGTACATAGTTTATTAACTAGGATTCAGAGAGTGAGATATTATGTATAATGTTTTATACATATAATAAAACATATATTTATTTGTTATTTTTTATATACTTTAAATAAATGAAACTGATTAAACATTTCTTTGACAGTTAACATCAAGGTTAAAGATCGTTAAAAAAGAAAATAGAAAAACGAAACATGAAAGAATATTAATTCTGGGGCTGTATTTTATATCAAATCTTTTAGTTAAAGGACTTGAAAGACCTATAAAAGCGAAAAACGTGGCCGAGACATTTACACATAATCCCACTTTAGCCGTCATATTAATAATATTCCGTTGAAAAAGTAAAAATGGTCAAACGAATTGCCTTTACTTTTTCCTTGTACGGATTTGTCAGGGAGTGGTGCCTCCACATTTTGCGATTAGCAGAGCCCTGACATATACTTTTCTATATATATTCTTATTTATATATGTATTCCTTCGTATCGCACTCGTGTTATCTTTATTCAGCTATTCTCTTCGGGGAAGCGATCATAAAAACACAAAGGACATTACCCGAGCCTTGATTTAAAGACCATACTGAATTTGGTGTCGTTTCCTGATCGGATGTTTATTTGTTTTTCGCTTAGAATTTGCATTGAAAGTTTCGTCGACTTTCAGGGTAATCAAATTTAATTTGTTTCTTTCTAACATTCGCAAACTTTCGCCACCCACAAAACTTTTGCCTTTACATTAAACATTAAGATTTACCTTAAAATATATTTTTTCCGTATTAAGAATACAAATATCCAAACGAATATTATTATTCTTGTGATAGAGTTTTACAACTTTACTAGAATTATTTTTTGTAGAATCCAATACAAATAAGTCAAAATGTTTTTGTTTTTGTAAAGAACATAGTAATATGACTTCGTTCGTAGATGTTGCATGAGGAAATCGTCGAATGATGAAGAGAAATTCGACTTCACAAGTAGTTTAGCTGGCTAAAGTGTCCGGTGTACTTAACCGAAGGGACGCAGGTAAAAATCCTGCCTGAGGTCGAATTTTTCTTTCGCTAAAATGTATATCTTTCAAAACATTTTATTTTATTTCGAATTAAAATAGGTTACATGAAAAGTCAGACACACGACTCCAAAAGTGCGTAATATATCATTACTAAGATAAAAGCAGTGAAAAACTAAAAAATATACCACATAACGCGATATTTTTGAGATTGAATAGCTATCCCTACGCATAGATTCCTGCAAATAAAAGGGCCCATAAAATAAAACCACATAAGTAAGCTCGTCTCGGTTTCAATACGACGCAATAATTTCGGTCTCAGCATAACAATTTCTAAGAATAAAAACCTATTCTGAACAACTGATCGTAAAAATGTGAGCTTTCCCTCACACAAGTGTACTAGACCGTGTCAAATGTTGTTTTCGTCTCAGTGACTTGCAGTTTAAGAGTGGACCAGAATCGCTTCTCGCGTTTCTCGCATCCTCACTAATTCCCGTATCACGGCGTCGAAAAATAAGCTGACCAACTTTGTCGTTTACTTCTAAAGTTCGGGCTTTATTGCCATGTAATGTCAGATAAACCGGACAGTGTAAGGACTTAGAGCGGTGTAGCGCAGGGAAACTGCCCATTACTATGATTGTAATGATGCGGTCGTTACTTAGTACAATCTGGTCTGCGATATATTTATTCTATATTCTTTATTCTATCACTGCCATCAGGTATTACACTGAGCTGTGGCTCTTTTGACACAATAATTATTAAGTACTAAATTAAATATAATTGCTTATGCAGGTACTTATATAGAGTTTGTTGTACTAATAATAACGTTTTCTTTGCTTCTTTCTTTTTATGTGCACCTAAGGTACAAAGGCGGTATTAATGCCATGAGGCATTATCTGCTCGACAACCTTAGGATGTTGCAGAGACAATAAGATCACAGTAGATGCAAATTATTGGTCTGAGCAAGTTTGAATAGATATTGGTAGGTAATGATTTGCAGCTTGTAACCTGTAAGCTTGAGTGTCAGTTATATTTAACAAGCTGTATTTATTTTCAACGCTTTGGGCGGTCTGTCTTTTATTTTTCATTGAAAAGCAGTCACATTACCATTTTCATTCAGTGAGATGTTTAAAAAAATTTAATAAAAATAATTACCTACAAATTATCTACGTACTAAGCTAAGAAATCTTTTTTTGTTTTCATCTAAGTAGGTATAAAATGCGATGTTTTTTAATAATACAAGCAGTCTGACTACTTTTACACAACTTTAATTAATTGCAATTTCTCTTTTGACTTTACATTTACATAAAACAGTACTAAATTACTTTTTCTATCTAGAACAATGACAATTTTAAGCAACTCAACTTTTAATTAAACAATTTTTACATTACTAAATATCCACAAAAGACTTTTAATCAACAAACGTGGTACAGTTGTCGTAATAATGCCAGTGTCTACATGCAAAGCACAAAGAAACTGGGAGAATAATTTTCGTACTATAACCTAGAGTTGGTTTCGGTCTTGGCGACCCAGCCAAGTTCATGTTGTAGCCAAATGGGACGACATATCCCTGACCTGCTTTTTGCGTTTATTTTTAGGAACACTAAGTTGAATTTGTTGCTGTTATCTTCCGCTAGTGATGTGCCAATAGTAGTAATTTAATTTTATGATACTAGACTGTAATTAAAAAAGTCTTTGTCTGCTTTTTGGCCGGTAATTATTGTACGTTTTGTTTTATTGTCAAACTTAAAAATTTTGCTTTATAATAATTCTATGGTTTCATTTAGATAACAGAATCAATGAATAATTAATGAGTGTTCTGTTAAGACTACAGTTAATTTGTATCGGTTTGCAGAGATACAATGAACAATGTATTGTTAATGAATTTAACGTTCATTTTCTTTCAAACAATTTTATTTTAATTGTATTGATCGATACAATTATAATAAAAGTAATGACCGATGTTTAAATAATGTCAACCTTTACTCTTTTATCATATCATTTTATCTTCATCACCCTCCACCCTCCGAGCCTTTTTCTAAATATGTTGGGGGTCAACTCCCAGTATAACCAGATGCGGCTGAATATTATACAAAGCGACTGCCATCAGACATCCGCTACACAATTTCTGGGTAATACCGATATCCTGAAGATACACTGGTTGTCAGGCTTTTTGGGCTTCTGACAAACACTAACGATTGTCATAGATGTTCGTATTACAACCAGGACAGACGGCTTTACGTGCTCTCTGAGGCACGAAGAGCTCTCAATGTGTTTAGAACGGTCACCCATCCACAGACTGACCGCAGCTAGCGCAGTTTAACGTTGCAGATCGGTTGATAAGCATAGTTATTACTAAGCCAGGAGCCGCTCCGATAATTATATAAACTCGTTAATGGTCCTGAAAACGAAAGATCGTTAAAAAAAAAAGACTCCAAGATTGACGGTGTATAAATTATCGTCCGACCTTTTTTTATATAGTATGGAAAATACTCATGGATGCTCCGCCACCCGGGGAGGCGGCAGGGTATGTCGAAGTTATACCGACTAAAAACCGCACTTTCCATAAATTGCCTTATAGTCATGGCCATGGAATCCGTGAAATTCACCATGACCATGACAGGCTGTGGCCCAGCACTCGCTAGACCATAGCCTCGCCCTGCATCCTATCGGAAGGCACGCGTGTGATGAGCACACGTGCCGCCTACTGGGGCATTATCTGATCGGGCGAGGGAATATCGTCCGGCGCAGCCTCATCGTCAACCTGGAGTTCAACTTATACTGGAAATGTATGGCCGTTGTGTAGTCTTGAATCATATTGTGATTTACCAAAAATAGCGATTGTAACTCCTGGTGACTGGCTGTTTACCGAAGTAAGAACTATTCTTCAGTAGAACAAGAAAATGATAGGAGAAGAAGAAAACTTGAAATGGACTGACCCATAGACTGACAACGAAAATATTCCTCTTTCGTTTTATAGGGTCGGCAACGCGCAAGTGACACCCCTGGTGTTGCAAGCGTCTGTAGACTACGGTAACCGATTACCATCAGGTGGGCTGTATGCTTGTTTGCCACCTTAGTGGCATAAATACAAGGAAATACCGCTCACAAAGGGCGAGGATTTCATTCTCATTCCTTGGAGGCAAAACTATGTAATTTCAGATAAGTTTTTTTTGACATCCGGTTGTGTAATAGGCTTTCCGCCGAAGGTTTCCCTAGTAACTAAAATATGGCATTTTTCAAAGGATTCGAAAAGACCCATTGTTTGGCGAGCGTTCATACGGCTGTGGTCAACACTTACTATCAGATAGGCCATATCCTTGTATACAACCTTATAAATAAAAACCAGGAATTTGATATCTGATTGATATTTCCACCCTGTTTGTTCCATGACACCGAAAGTGACGCGTTGAAAAACAATAAAAAAGTTTAGATTTATCTGTGAGAACGCTTGTCAATAGCTTAAACGCCATTACGTTCCAATAATGTCGATAGTTTGATAATAAAGTGTCAGTCGGACGGGGAAGTGTTTTACTGTTCTTCCATTCCATTTCACTACTGTTGATTAGAAGCTAGAAGTGCTGACAAGTGTAAAATCATGGATTTTGTACCATTTCGTTTAAATGTTTTTTGGTTATACAGTTATTTAAAATAGTTATAAGCAATGCTTTGAGAACTGAGGGTCACCCCACAAGCAGTGAACATAAACGTTTTTTGATGGCAGTGTGGAGTTTAGACCAACGTAGGTACCTCCTATAATTACCAATAGGTTAATAAATAATAGAATAAATTGCGTCTTTGACTCCGGTTGATTTTTATTATTATTATTATTATTTATCTGTTACTCAGTGCTAAGCACCGATTATATGTTTTACGACGACTGTTTAACTATTGTGTCCACTTGGCCGTCATTGAAGTTTTTGATTGATACACATAATAATGATAATCTCGACGATGTAGAATCAACCATTTTATTTGGCATAAGGCAGCAAATAGAACTAATAGTAAAGCCGCACGAATAACTCTAAAAGATTAAAAAAGAGCTGAATAGGTACTAAAGCAAACAGCCCATTTTTACTGAGATAACAGATTCAATTCCCCTGTGAATGAACTGAACTCACTTTTTCTGGAAAGTAATCATATATGAGGATCTTGTTCTTAAAATAACAGAACATGATTACGAATAGATCCAATTCTACCGAAAAACAAAGATAGAAAAACATGATACGAGAAATAACTTGTAGGTACTAGTAGCTACTTCAGTGGAGAAAATTGTTAAATGAATCGTGGCCACGGTTGTAAGTCTCGCAGCGGGCGGTGTGACCGAAGCCAACTCGGTTGAGCACCGAAGTAAGGCTTCCCGTATAGCGGCCAATCGCCTCATACCAGAATCCCCATAATTATATTGTTACTTTTTGATTATAATTTTCTCCAGCATTGCGTTATTTTTCTTGTAGAATATTAAAATGTTATTAATAGAGATATCAAAGGTGCTATTAATAAACTTACTATTTAGTTTTATTATCTGAATAGAACTTACTTATGCATTGTTACTAAAGTAATATAAACGAAAGAATTATAGGGTTTAATTTATAGAGGTTTTAAACCGTTCCAAAGCTAATCTTAAATCCATCCATCCATCCATCCAACACAAACGTGAAGTTTTTCAAATATTGTAGTCGTTTGAGGTAGTAAATAAAACAAGCTTACTCAATAAGATTCAAAGAGAACCTGCTGACTAGATTTATTCGGGAAAATTTTAGAAGCTATCATCGTACAGGCGTGCAGCCGCGGTGGAGCATAAAAGACGGATTTTACGATCGCGACTGTTCAAATAACGAATTTTGTGAAAATATTATTCGGTTTCACCACGCCGTGACTCCGGATCATTAGGCGTATTACACATACACACGTCACAATCATGAAATCGGAACAATCTCGACACGCAGCGATGACGCGTCGAAGATGCGTGATTTCGTCGCAACTTTTGTGTATTAAAACAGTTACTTTTATTGACCAATCAATATCTATATTTTGTGAGAGCTGTTGGCTTTGCTCCAACGCAGAAAAGGTACCGAAACATAGGGATCAAAAACCTTAAACGACAATAACATTAAAAGCTTTTCTGTGTTTATCGGTATAATGTCTATATTGAATAGACTGCAAAGGTTTTAAAGACGAACATTTGATGTCTTTGTTGAAGTTTCACTATAACTCAGTGTTTGGCAGCAAAGTATCGATTATTTCTTCTTGCCAAGGCTTTATCTCTTATATTACTATATAAGAGATAAATATGATAATATGATGATGCATACTTTTTCAGTACATCCGCAATAGTTGGTCGTAATTACATTACTATGTCATTACACCCAACTATTGCGGATGTACTGAAAAAGTATGCATCACTCTTTACAATATCAAATGGTGATTCTGCTTTATCGTTTTGGCAATGTGCCTGTGTAGATATGAAGTCTAAATTTTGGTCTAATGACTCTTCTCGTGGTGTTAAGTCAAGTTTTACAAAACGCCATACTTTATTAAGCATAATAAATCATTTTGCATTATTAACGTTATATTTGTTTGGCTTCTGATCCTCCCTCCAATAGATGTAGGGACTTAACTTAGTTTCTATCATTCAACCCATTTCTGTGTAGTAAAGTTATAAATTTTACATTACATTTTCATTACTATGTCTCTTTGTAACTTAGTTGACTAATAGTTTGGTGTATGGGCTAAATATCGAAGGGTTTCACAGGCTTGAGTCTGCCTGCGGTCGAATTTTTTTCCGGAAAATTTATAACATTCGAAAATGCTAAAGAATAAAATAAAAAAGCAATTTCTCTTGTTTTATTGCGGCCCTACTTTTAGAAGAGATTTCCTTATGTTATTTGTGTTATACCTATCTGCAAGATTTTGTTTTCAAACTATTTTACTCATATTTTTTTTATATTTCAACAAATATCCCTCAGGAATTTTACAGTACATCTTCAGTTTGTGATCATTAACTTCAGGCCCCCGGAGGCACTGTCATAAAATATAGCGGGGTTAAAGTCACGTTACATTTTTTATAACAATGGCACTAAGAAAGCGGTTTTGTGGAGAGGAAAAACAATTCCTAAATGATGATAGGTAAGTACTTTATTTCAGAATCAAGTAAAGAAGAATAAGAAGTATATACTCGGCAACCCTGATTATTATTATAAGGTTAGGAGATTCATTATATAGGTGATGCTAATATATTCGGCCAAAATCTTAGCAAGTGGATAACTATAACCGCTGCCCAATGAGAGACAGGTGTGAAAATATGTTTCTATATAATGTAAGATATGAAGTCAATGTTAAAGTTTGTAAATAAGCCTTCATTGATCGTATGAGAATAAAATAAGCGTTATGAAAAATAATTTATTCACGTGATCATCAGTACTGTGCACGAAGTGTATTCAAAAGTCCCAGAATTTTGTGAAGAATCCTATAGGAGACCTATTTCTCGTAGTTCTTTTGTTCTCTGAGGTAGCGATACTGTGAGATAAAGTATAGATAATAAAAACAATACAAAAAATAAAATAGGTATTAGCCTGCAACAGATTTCCAAGTGACAACTTTACGAATCTTTTATTTTATTATTTGTAGGTACAGTCAGCAACGAAAGTCGCTGAACATGTTGCAATTTTCAATATGATTTTTAATAAGTGTGAAGTTACTGACCTGTGAAGGTTATGCGAAATAATTGCATAGATGACCATTCAATATTCAGGTTACCTTAATAGAAAAAACCTCTTGACAAGTTTTGGAGCTGTGATGTTTTCAAAATTTTGTTATGTTCAGCGACTTTCGTTGCTGACTGTACCTATTCGTAGTGCTGAAATTGCTCATGGTTTGTCTGCTACCATCAAGGACCGTAGTCTTGGAACGAATCCTATGTTAAGCCACCTACACCAGTGTAAGGACTTACATACTACTGCATTAAGCGAAATTACATTAAAGTAAAACGAAGTTTCAACTTCAATTAGAAATCACAATCTACCGGCTCGAGCTTGAATTATAAGCTTGTTTAAATGTAAATACACCGTGTAATTAAATCTTTAAATTAATTTACCACGAAGGTAAACTAATTACGCTAGAAATGCTCAAATCGCATATATTTAGCATAACGGTGACACGACGAGCTTGAGGCATTCGCGAGGGTGCCGTGGAGTCTACGGGTAGAATTATATTTCTTAAAAACAGACTCAACCAGTACTCTGGTTTTAGAGTTCTAGCTAAATAGCTAAGGAAGTAATAACGATATTTCTCAACATGGCAATAATAATTGACGTCATTTAAGCGTTTCTAAAACAAGCGTAAGATAAATAAGTAGATGTTGCCATTGGCGAATTATGATTCATGTATGAGAAAACAAATGCAGTTTAGTCGATACTTACAAGTCTGATATAACCGGAAAATTGACAGTGTATAAACCAAATCGTCGGTTTATAAAAGTAAGCATGGAGTTTCTTCGACTCTTTTACGGACTATTTGGAACAGTGTATTTCATATCTAAAATAAAAATTGTTTGATTTGGATAAGTCCTTGCTTAGTTTAATAAAAAGTTCTGGATTGACATCATAAAGAAAAGCATACCTGTATATGTCACTTTTTAATAATATAACTATTAAAGTAGGTTAAGGGTTAAATTAAAAGCAATAATATCATAAAATTAATTGGTCAAGTTGGTGCAACACAGTAACTGTGTCAGTAGAAGATTTGTGCAGGGATGCCGTCCATTCACAAGGCCCGTACATTTCATAATGGATGGATTTTAAGCCCAAAATAACGCATGAGTGAGTGCAGTTTTTATGAAACAGGTCCAAACGTGCATTAATTTGATTATTTCTTACTAGTTATTTTTATTTTAAATTTCGACGAATGACGTACATTCAACTTGAGATAGGTAGAAGTTTTCTTTTCGGATTGGATGAAATAATGAAATTGGATTGTTTCTTACTGTTTTTTTTTTGCGCTCGAATTTCTGTAAATGGTTTTTACTATTATTACATGAGATAGATTAGACGCCGAAGGCAAAATACTGGGTAGGTATTGTTGGCAGAAGTTTATTAATTTACGTTTCCATTTTTCCCACATTGAGTGTTTTTACAGGTCCTACACAAAGGAGACCGTTATTATTACATACAATTTTGGGCCTAGAATGTAAAGAGATGAAAATGGTGTGAATTCATAGATTCGGACTAATCAGTCCCTCGCTGAAAATTTTTGCAATTTTTGCAGACATTTGGCTATCTGAGAGTTATTAGAGGATTAGTAAAAGTGAGGTTATGTTACATTGTTTAACTTATAGCTGATTTCTGAAGTGCAAAATTCAGTCATCCGTTAAAAACAAAGCTGTGGTCGTTGAAAAGGAAAAATAATCAGGAAAGCACTCAAAAATCGAAACGACGAACCGTGACGTCAAAATGTTGATTTTTTTAGAAACTATATTACTGCCAATTTTTTTTAACATAACAAACCATCACCTCTGTATTCCCCGAAGGGTTAGGCACAGGTGTCCTAATGTATACCCACAGTTCGAAGGTATGTTTAGGTCCCTTGTTACGAGCCTATGCCATTAATCGGGTAGAAATCCAAACTCCGAGCTGCTACTGAGAATTTTATGGAAACGACGACTAGGCTAATGAGCTAGTTTATATTTTAAAATTAAATCAAATCATTTATTTCTTTGCAAACGTGGGTATAATAAATATATGTTGTCAGAGTTAAAATTCTCCATATTTTGCTGTAATAAAAAAAAACATGCAAATTATACAGTAAAAAAATAAGTATCTATATATCTATTACTCTAAATTAATTAAACAGCTATAACAGTTAAAAAGTAACTATAAAACCTATGTTTTTATAGGTACGTATTAGTTAATAAAACCCCACACGCTTAACTAACTTTCAACATGCAGTTCGCGTTTGCTTCACGGCCTTGCAAAATGTCTAAGAGAAAAAGAAAAACTAATAAAAAAGTATACAGTTTTTTTATTCAAGCAGCGTATCCAATAAAAAACATGAAATCTAAAACAAAGGTCACAACAGGCCAGACACGTTGTCGCCAAATGTGGCATTAAGTTTGGCCGAACTGGGGATAATATCGTAAGAATATACTTAATGGAACCTATTTTGTAGCGGTTTTTATTATTTATTGTGGATTTGTGGGTTGCTTTAAATTAATTATTGACTGCTCTAATTAGTCTAGTGGCTTTCGGCGCGATTGGTACGCTAGAGTTCTTGGGTTCAATATCGAGTAGGTATAATTAAATTCTCCGTAGCAGCTATATACAAAATAAAAAGGCTACCTACTCTTTTAAGGTTCTCTGGTAGGGTAAAACTTATAATTAAAAAAGTGTCTTACATTATATGACTTATGGATTAATGGTGTTAAACGGTTCCAAGCTATGACTGTTGAACTCTGGGCAGAGAAACACTAACACCTGATGACATGGTCCTAGTTCAGGTGTTTAGGAGATTTTTAACAAAAATGCTTAATCCTACTTCTCATTATCTGTTTTTCAGTTTTACCTCACTCATTGAGGCAAATAAATAAAATTTTTCCTCTCCACCTCCAAAACAAACTAATGTTGAATAAATTTAACAATACCATTACGCCTGTATTTCCCGAAGGGTTAGGCAGAAGTGTATCATTGTACACCCACAGTTTGCCGGTATAGTTATGTACCATGTTTTAGGCAGGGAACCAATTGCCAAAGTCATGCTTAAGACCACTAAACAAAACTTGTTCCAATAGGCACTAATAACTATATTTTAAGTTAATCGTTGTTTAACATAGGTTATTAACAAAATACAATCCACTCAATAATCATTAAATCTCAAAACCAAAGCGAAAAAAAATTAAATGTGGCAGGTAGATTCTTACGGTGTTATGTAATTTCGAAACGAGATTGTAGGGAGCACCAAGGGGCACAAGGGGTCATCGGGAACCCAATTTTCAATAATTAAAACCACAGCTCTTTACCGACTCGGGTACCTCATATGTACGCTTGTGTAAGCTTTTACTTATTTACCCTAATGAGTATTTTGAAACATCAACCAATAGTTTGAGGGTACGCCGTCGTTCAAAACCTCCTTGGCTCCGAATTTTCTTTGAAGTTGGCTTTCATCAAAGTCCTGTCCACGTCAGTTGATCTTTGAGACCTCAAATAATCGTTGACTGGAACCACTCACCGATATTTGTATTTTTTTTAATAGCAGGACAATTTGTGTTAAGTTAAAGTTGGAATCGACGACCGAAACGAAACGCAGACGAAATTAACTGACGCCTGATTAGTCAAGGCTTATGTTATTTGCATAAATTTTTATGCATATGTCAATTCGAATCTTGTTTACAAGTTATTGTTACTTATTACAGGTATAAAGGTTATTGTTACAGGTTACAGGTTATTGTTGAGTTATGGTTTCTGATATATGCAATTTCTTGTGTGTGTTGCGATGCATAATTATATCAAATAATTGCGATTATCCTTACATCATCAACCCATATACTGTCCCACTGCTGGGCACGGGTCTCCTTGTGATTATTTTGGTGAAGAAAAACAGCGTGAGGGAATCTGAATATCAGAAAGATTTTCTCGATGGCGTATGAAGTCTGTCAACTCGCACAAGGCCAGCGTGATGGACTATATCTTAACCCCTCTCGTTCTGAGAGGAGACCTGTGCCTAATAGTGGGTCCATAAATTAAATAATTTTATTTTTGAATATGCAGACTCGATCAGCAATAGCGGAACATTAATTGAAATGGCCAATTAATAAACTAATCAAGTTTTTTGTTTTGTACCTTTGTTCAAAAATAGGAGCAAATATTGTTCTTATTCCAGCCCTGACAACATCCAAATACTAACGAACTAAAATTGAAATATCAGAAACTTTATTGCTGTTACTGAGAGCTTGAGCTGTAAATTCAAGGATCTCGACTTCCAGTGACAAAGGAACAAAGCATAATAAAAATATTGATTTGTTGGAATTTCTTGGAAAGTCATTTGGCTTGTAATGTTTGCCTATAAGATGTGCTAATAGCATGAAAACTGAAAAGAGATCAAAAATTAATCAGTGAATTATGTATTTAAGTACACCTCTGTCTAACCCTCCGGAGATGCAGCCGTGATCGTATGCTATATAGATAACACCTGTACGTCATTGACATAAAAAATTTCAATAATTTAACGGTAAGTTGATTATCGAAAATTCTAAAATTATTTTGAAAACTTATATTCAGAATTAGATTGATAGGTACATAGGAAAATAAATACGCACTTTTTATAGTTGCGTCACACTTCCCCATCAGATAGATCAATCTACTTAGCATTAACTTGCCATTGTATCTCGTCTCTTAGCAAAACAAATTTATGGCTGCTAGTAAAATATCGCTTCTGCATCCCTTTTGCCTTATTGGTATTAGGGTGCGTATATCTTTGTAAATTGTTTGTACATTGTTTGGACAATTTTAAGTCTATCAGTAATATTGCCTTTCAATGATAATTGACGTAATATTTTTTCAATAGGAATAAGTACTATTAGTATTAGGATGATATGTTGAAATGAATGAAAATACATAAACGCGAAAAATTATAGTGCGAATGATCGTGGGCCCATGTTGATAAGCTGTGCGGTCGACAATGGTGCACACCTTAATGATTGCCAGATTGTAATTATCTGGAAAATACACCAGCAATGAGTTTCACTCCTTCGTGGTATACGTAATAAAAGTATTAGCAAAATGCTTCGTTGGTGAACCTCCGGTTATCCAACGATGGATAGGGCTTCTAAGAATTCAATTGTGTAATTCCAATGCACTCTCACCGAAATGCAACCGATAAAAAACAGAAGGGCTAGTAACTCTGCGCCGATGTTCAAGGCTCTGTAGTTTTGCTTTAAGGAATAAAGGAAATTATATGATATGCGGTTTTGCGTACTTCAGAGAATTACTTCTATGTTCGATGTATTCATAACAATAAGCTTTTAATAAATAATATTAGCAATTTATTAGAAGGCACTTAACCTTTGACACGGAACTCTATTTCCTCCAGGAAATTGACAGAGCACTCGCCACCGATCTAAGAAAAAGTTCCAATCGGGAAAAATATATCGAGGAAAAGATTCCAAAGACGTGTCTTGTCACGCACGCTCCACATATGATTTTTTATTTTATTCTCTTTAAATGTGTGACGGAGAATTCTAGCTCCAGTAAAATGTTTTAAAGTAACATCCCGTGAGACGGGACTTAGTCGCTGGTCGTACAAAATTACTTCCAACAGAGTAAATGAATTCAGTTGAATTCTAATTACACGAAATGTTGTTCCTTTTTTGGATTCTGAAGAACTTCATAATAAATTAATTTATGTTTAAGATAGGTATAATAAAATATTACAGCATTTCAAAATAAATCATAATACGATACTTACGTTTATAACGAAGACAATTTACGTTATTTATATATTACCCCTGCAGAATCGCTGCAAGAGCTGAGCACAATGCTCAAAGACCCCAATAGAGTTTTCTAACAGGTGTGTCTTAAAATGAACATTGGCAAGAAGTCATGTCAAATGCCTATGTGCCTTTTTATCGAAATTAGACCTAGATTTTATCGAAGGTGTGTGAAGTCTGCCAACCAGCGTGTTAGACTATAGCAATAATTCAATAAATAAATATAATATCAGTGCTATTTGGGACCAACCGTCCACAAAGAGATCATTCGTTGAATACAACCCTGCTATACGCTATACAGCTGGGCATCGTTCAGGAAACTTCGCCACATCTGTTTGTCAACAGTACCGCTGTGCCTTAAGTTAAAAATGTTTAAACAGTGCGTGCCAGTGACAACATACGGCATAGAGACATGGTCGCTCACTATATGGACCTCATAAGAATTCTCAAGGTTACTCAGCAAGCTATGGAGACACCAATGCGCGGCATTTCTTTCCACGATCGAATCAGAAAAGAGGAGATCCGTAGAGAAACCAAAGTTACTGACGTAAATCAAAAGATTAGCAAGCTTGAGTGACAGAGGGCAAGGCACATAGTTCGTAGAACTGATAGCAATTTCTACAAATTCTAGCAATAACTGGACCTTGTAGATGTCAATGAGGGAGGCCTTTATTCAGAAGTGGACCTCTTTTGGCTGAAATAATAACGATACAGTACCTACTTACCTCAGTTTTTAATTTCACGCATAAATAAATAAGATTATTTTGTATCTAGATGCAAATTGAAATGAAAAAATACTCAATAAAATCTAATTAATAATTTTGTTACAGATGAAGCATGGAAACTTGCAGGAGACCTAAAGAAGACAAATTTACGATTAATGCATTATGATGGCAACATACCTCAAAATTTTAATCCCAAAAAAGAAAGTCGATAATTAATTCTTATTATGTTTAACTATGAAAATCAAGAAAGTCTGAAGACAGTGTACCGATAGCATAAGGTCTAAATGCCTAATTTAAGAGAAGAGTGCGCTGCCTTCAGGCGCCGACTATGTTTGACTCGACCAAAGGTGCACTACTCGTAGCGCCGTCTCTTTCCAACAGCTCCTGTTGGCTAAACGGCAAGGGCTGGCCATCAACATTCCCCGCGCCAGCCGACATATTGAAAGCATTCTTCATATTTGCACTTTCTATGTCAATTGTTTTCGGGAACTTGGTTCTGATCTGCGTTTTGAATAATAGGAGATATATCAAGTATATCGAAAACCAGGTATTCTTTTTAACCTTCTGGTTACTCTTACAAAACTTTCATATTCACATTTTAATAAACCTTAATAATCATAGATTAGATTGATTGTTTACATAGTGATAACCAATCCTCCTATCATAAGTTACCTAATGTTAAATTTAACAAATTATAAATTATTTTAATGATCTTGATAATACTGCCATTATCATAAAACCTCGATTATGTTGGAGTAATAGCGTGTCAGATAATGTTAGACTTCTAACTAATGTTTGGAATATTACTAGATTCAACCTAAGTTATTTGGCATCGTAAGACATCTTTCTTGCTCATTAATTCAAAATGATAGTTCTCTACCAAAATAATTTATGTTATGCCATATTTTACAGCCGAGATATTTACTGACCTCGCTCGCACTGAACGATTTATTCACTGGAATCTTGATAGCTCCAGTGGCACTGCTCCCGGCTTTGTACAAGTGCTGGCCATACGGCGAGATATTCTGTCAAATACAGGTACGTTACCTCAGAATTGTCAATACAAACTCTCCCATATTACTCAATACTATAAAAGACACCGAATAGTTATCCAAATAAAAAAATTTTTTGGTAAAAAATATTAAATAAAGTTTTGACAAATACGAGTATGATTTTGTAATTAAGATTATCTGAGAGTAAAACTTACAGTCAACACATAAAACGAGTGTTAGTACTAAAATTAGTTTGCCATCAAAATTTCACGAGACTTTCTTAATCCAGTTAGAGGTAGGCGAAGCGACGAGGTCCTCGTAAAACTTTGTTTAAACAAGAGATGAAGAGAAAATGAGTAAAGTTGCTTCTAAGAAAAAAGTTGGCAATTCGAAAAACAAAGTTAAAGTGTAAACGAATAATAACGGTAAATACTAATTTTAAAATTGCCGATGTTTGATATCATGAAACACAGAATCTAGAAATCTTAAGAAAAACCCAATTAAAATAAGTCTTTAACGTTCCTTTTCAAAGTTAATTGACAGATTTAATGCAACTGAAATTAAATCTACTTGTATATATATTTTTTATGTTTGTTATTTATTGAATTGTTCAAGAAAATGAAAACGTAAAAAGCCACATCACTACTAAGCTCTGACGTCTAAGAACTAACCTCTGAAATTCAAATTACAAGTCACTGATAGATTCAAAATAAATTTTGAAAGGTTCATCAATTGTTGACGTTCCTTAGGAGCAGCGATTCGTGAACAATAAAATTACTAAAACTTCTATGGCAGCTCATAATGGTGTTTCAGCTAATGGCTTACAGTGACCAAGCACAAAATAAGGATGAAGTTTTAAGCTTTGTAACTTACTCCAGATGCCTGATGACTCGTTATTCCTTTTACGGAGTGGGCCCCTTATTTCACAAGATCAAGGCCTTATTTGCTTAGCAATATTTCCTTGTGTCTGACGTGACTAATTTGTACATTAATTAGTATAATAATAAGTCGAATGATTTCAGGCTCTTCTACGTGGAGCTGTGAGTCAACAAAGTGCGGTTATTCTGGTCTGCATGGCAATCGATAGATATTTGTATTTATTGCATCCGGACACCTATCATAAACATTCAAGTAAAAAGGTGAGTAGGTTTTGTATTGTTTGTATAGGCTATTGTTGTGATATTCATGTTTCTTTCCATGATAATAAAAATTGATAACGTCCGTTCATAGAAACGGACACGAAATATTGTAATTCCACATTTTTAAAAGCACATTTTGATAAAAAATCTCAGATGAATTTGCCTCACAAAGCTTTATTTTCTTACGTTAAAACCGCAGAAAATATTTGAAGTTTAGCTAAAATTAAATTCATTTTACGTAAAACATTAAGCGCTTAAATGTTTTATATATTCGACGATTCGCGATACCTTTAAAAAGCTTTACTTGGTGACATATATCTTTCTTCAAAGTCTCTCTCTGAGCGGCTTAGAAAGTTCTAAGTATTGGAACCGAACTTAGATGTAAAGGTTAGTTCAGTACGTGTTTAAAATTAACTCTTTCGTCTCAGAAAATAAGTTATACTGTATAATTTATAAGGTTTATGCGGGAACTTTACGTCTCGAACAGTATTCAAAATCAATTTAGTTTCAATAATGCTGAGGAGATTTATTTCATTTGTGTTCTTTGTTTTAGATTTTAGAAAGAAGTTTTGTAGTACAAAGTTTAGTATTCATATTTGTTTATTTAAAGGAGATTCAAACTATTTTATACTGCTATTATAATATTTCACTATCCCGGTGTCTAGATAATTCAAGGGTTGTATTATTAATCATAATGTCAAGTTAAATTCACATCAAGTGGTCACCAGACTATAAGATAAACAACTGACATTTCAATTTAAATTATACCCACAACTAGTTACTTGATATTAATGCGTTTTACTAAAATTATTGGTGGAGTTTCTTCATTTTTATTTTTATCATTTACATTTTATACGAATACATTATTGTCATGTTGGGTTTTTGAACATTAATTATGTTTATGTTTTTTTTTGTACAGGGTTGCGTGCTGGTAATAAGTATAACTTGGATATTGTCAGTATCACTATTTGCTATTATGGTGCTCCCAAGATCTGGATACTACTTTAACTCCACAGGACTTATGGCTTGTGATGTTTTCCATAGTAGAGTGGCTTTCAGGTAAGTTATCAACCATTCTTTTAGTAGTATCTTCGCGAATATTATGTTAACTTTAATATAAAAACTCCATGAAGTTTGACTTTTTGAATTCGAAGCTTTATTTCTTGGCATAACATAATAATATATTTTTTTTATCTTGAAATATTTTATTTTGTGTTTATGATTCTGAAAGAGATCTCTAAAATCTTTTAGATAAGACTGTCAATTTTGCCATTCTATGATATATAGAATGCTACTTTCCATTGAATTTTGGTGTCTTCATCTAAGACTAAGAATTTGTGAACATCTAAAAAGTTCTGATGTTTTTATATCAAAGCTTTGCAAAGTATTTTTGGAAAGTTGTTGGAACTTTTGAAAGGCTTTTAATCTATTTTAAAAAGTGACTTGTGGAAGATGTCTGAAATCTTTATTCTGTCTTAGAATTCTGTCGTGCTGTGCCTACTACTTCCCTACAACTATGGCACTGATGTACTGCTACGGATCTGGGTTCCATGTTAGCAAAACTAGAGGCAAATGTAATCCTGAACCGATGAGACCCAATGGAGTGCCAGTACCTTGTACTAAATCTTCACACAGTGAACATGAAGTTGTGGTAAGACTTCTCATATTTATTTATAAGAGATATTTTTCCTTGCAGTAGTTCAATCACCTTTTCTTTTCAAAGTAGGTACGGGACTGAAATCCTCCACGCAATGTTGAACCATACTGTTTGGTGAATGCCAACATAAACATACTAACACATCTATATAATATTGTCATATTTTCAGTATATATGGCAATGAGCTTATTGCTATTAACCGAGCATAAATACAAACTCCAAGCTGCTACTGAGATTCTTAATAAACCGAAAAACATTACTGAACTTGCGAATTTTAAGCCAACAAGTTTGGTCCAACGATACGGATTCTACATGAAATTTTCTGATACCGTTAAAACAATTTATTATAACGAACAATAAGCATATTTTAATCAGCAATAAATTACCATGAAGTACTCATACGTTAAGTATTATTTTTCCATCATTATATGTATTAAAAAGATGAGTCCATAAATAAATGGTTACAATGTTTTTTATGCTAACCTTACACGTGTCGTTAAATTTATATTATTTATTATATTTGTAAATACTCATGTGGATAAAACATGAGTATTTGTGTTTGTCTGGGTGTTTCTTATGTATTATAAGTATGTATTTACAAAAAAAAAGTATATAAGTATTATATCCATTGTCTAGTACCCATAGTACAAGCTCTGCTTAGTTTGGGACTAGATGATGTTGTGTGAAATGTCCCAAAAATATTTATTTATTTATTTATTTATTTATATTTATTATTACCGATTCCACGTATTTGATACATACATACATAAATATGATTTCCGGAAAATGTGATGTATATAAATAAATATTTCCTTAATCCGGACGGAGTTGTAACGTTTTTAATTTACGTACCCTATTATTTTTTACCTTAATTTACTGATCCGCTTTGTTCCTATTCCCATCTTCATCATAAAAAAGAACACAATAAGCATTCATCACACAAAGTTACTTTTATAAATGAGGATGATAAATAAAATCTCGCTCATGGAGTAATTGCATCAATAAACAGAATAAAATTATCCCCTGTGCTTCATCTTCCCCTATCTTTTTTCTAAACTTCGTTACCAGTGCTCCAGTTATGATATATTGTCTTTCATTTGAAGTAGGTACGGCTGACGCGTTCCCGGATTCATTGATTTAAGTGCTACGATCTCGTCTATATTAGGATCTTGTAGAAGTTAGATCTAGAGACGTGAAACGTTTACTCTTTTAAGGTAATTACAGATTACTAGCTGTTGCCCGCGATTTCACTCGCATCCCAAAGTAACTTTTGAGATAAAAGTTAACCTTTGTCCTTCTTCAAGGTCTTATCTATCTCTGTACCAAATTTAATCAAAATTGGTTAAGATGAGGTTGGGTACAACAACCACAATCAGAACTAATTACCGAAAAGTTTTAAGTAATTTATTGTTATCGGTATCAAATCGCTAGCGGCCTATAACAACTCACCAAAATTATAATAAATAGGCATGCTATAACAAGTTGGTGATTTATAACTATCTTTATTACATTGTATTTAAGGATTAATTCAGTATATATTATACCTATTCTGACCCTACTGTAAATGTGCTATTGACGCTTTTTCTTTTATTTTGGAATAATACTAATTTTGCTAACTTCATTTTCTCCGTACCAGATTCAAGCCCCAGTGAGACCACACAGTGTGAGTACATCACGAACTATGGCAGCAATGTCATTAGGGTTCATCGTTATGGTCACTCCAGCTACTATTCAGGAAGTGGTTGCGGCTTGTACCGGCTGCAAGGTATGGATTTCTGCTTTGAAAATTGTTTGAACCCCAATATTAAAACAAATTAGGGTATCTTGTTTGCGTATTTACAATCTTGTGTATTATCTAAATTTGTATGTGAACCAGAACTAAAGGAAGCTACAATGGAATTACGATTTATCTCTTTTGAATTTTTATTTGGATTTGTTGACTGATTGGATTTGTAAACAATTTGAATACTCAGCTAATTTATGATGAATGTATTACAGAAATTATACGTTCAAAGCTAATAAAGTTATCAAAGCTTTGGAATATAGTTACGTAACTACATATTAATAATTCGAAATCTTAACTTACCAGAGACGTATATTAGGTATTTTTCTTGTTGATATTTAATCAAAGTGGATTGGCTTCCTATTTATATCCTATAAGGATAATGTAATTACTTTGATACAATGAAGGAACCCTTAATATTATATGAATAAACTAATAGACTTAAAATAAATAACTATCTTTCTAACATAGACCTTTTTTATTTAGGTACCACCATCCCTGGATTTCATAGTCACATGGTTGGCCTTGAGTAACAGTTTTTGGAACCCCTTCCTATACTGGCTATTGAATAGTCACTTTAGGAGGATCAGTCATGAATTACTTCAATATTACGTAAGTATTGACCTTTGGCTAAAATGATTAATTTCTACTTTTTGTAGAATATAGCCAACAATTATTAATTTTAAATGGCTAATTATTTTCTTCTAACATTTTTTTTTCTACAGGTCTGCTGTCGGAGATCAAAATCTTACCCAAGTTACGAAAAACCTACAACAGGATGTTGTGGGTCCCCCGTCACTTCTGATGGGCTACATTCAAAAGGAGAATTTGAAGGTCTCGGAGAAAAATACTGGGGTGAAATACTAGAACGTACTGTGTCATCTTCATCCCTTCATGCAATCCAGAAGGCATGCCACCGAGATCCTTTACGATGTAGCGGTTCTTTCAAAGGCTGCCCCAGTAATGCTTGTAAAAACGACCCCAGATTCTTTGACGGCTATGGTCCATCAGATTACAGGCAACTTGATAGATCAGCTTTTCAAATTGAATCATGTTCACGTCAGTGTAGATTGAAGAATTCTGATATGTGCCTATTCAGACCAAGTCCAGGTTTGGAGTGTGGTCGCTCTCGTTCAAATTTGAGCTTAGATGAGGGCAATTTTAACAAGACTTGTAACGGTAGGCATCCAGAATTGTGAGAGTTCCGAAACTGTCCGATTTTCGGGCATAGAAGTAATAGTATAAGCATGTATCCAGGTGTGGAACATTTTAATTCGAACATTAAGTGGAAGTTTGACGATTCGCCCGGTGTTGACGACGATATGCAACATTTAGAGCATAATCTTGATAGAATACGCAGTTTGAGTCATGAGAGGAGTTTTAACGCGTATGGACTGAAAGAAAACGATAATTTATTGGAAGTTGAAGTGAATGACATAGTGGAGGACGATTCAGATGAAAACAAAGACTATGGTAACGGTTGTGGTCATGACATTCATGAAGAAAAAAGTGATTACAGTGCTCATAAATTCTCTCGTACTTCATCGCTATCTAATAGGGAACTCGATGTTATTAAAGAGAGCTCTAGGAGCTCGAGTGACACTGAAGTGACATTAACGCGATGACTTCCGAGGGTAACCTTTGACAAAGCGGTAAACGTTGTTCACTTGGACTTATCCCCGGAACACAGACACTATTGTAAGCAAAAGTGTATATCGTCAGTTAAAGGCCATCCTTAGTTGATTGGTGGGTTAGAAGAGACATTAGTTTTAAGTACATGTGGACCAGTAGCTTCGGGTCTGATTTCTGTAAATTATTCAATAGTGTGTCAATGTGATTTATGAGCGTTGGAAAAAATCAATTGTGCCAAGATATTAGTGGTAGAACATTGTGATCTCCATCTACCTCTTTGGGAGACACTAACCGGTTTATGTAAATAATTTTCCGAGGATAGAATATGTATTACGTAAATATTTATACTTCTTATGAATAGATATCAAGTGTTGACGACATGTTTTAGTATTAATCAGGTAAATAAAGTTTTGTATTTTTTGTAATAGTCGAATCTAATACTTGTGAAATGTTATAATTATATAATATACGTTAATATATTGAAAGAAATTTTATGTGTTTCTGATTTTAATGAGAGCAAAATTAATTCGACTATAACCTCCTGTATAAGCCTCTTTCTGATACTAATGTTAATTTATTCAATACCTATGTAAATAATAATAAGACTGTTTGAAGGGAAATTCTTAAAGTTATTCAAATCGCACAATACTTTTCTTCTATACATTAATAAACTAACTATAAAAAGATGTTGATATCTACTTCAATGTTAAATCAGCAAATGGAGAAAAAATAAATTGTTTGTATAATTTTTGTGCCTTATTTATCAAAGAGGTAATGCTACGAGTATATCCTTCTTAAGTCTAATGTGAGCTAAGTTTTTGTGGGAGTTTCTTTCCACTTTTGTTTATTGAGTGCTGATTCCAGGGACTCATTACTTTGATACTTTTTGTGCATAGAACACGTAGGTGTTCGTGTGTCTTGTAGTAGTCCGGGTTGGCTCGAACTTCACGGATCCCACTGCCGTGACTATAAGGCAAGTGAAAGCAAGTACTGTTTTTAGTCCGACGATCCCTGCCACTCAAAGTGCCAGGTGGCAAACAATCCATGAGGATTATCCGCATCACCAAAAAAAGGTAACTAGTACAAGAATAAAATAGTTATTAAGCAAAGGACAAATTCGACCGCGGGCAGGATTCGAACCTGCGTCTTCTGGTTATGTTAGGTTAGGTTAGGTATCGCGCGGTGGCTTAGTGGTCATAGCGTCTGGTGTACCTAATTAGAAGACGCAGGTTCGAATCCTGCCCGCGGTCGAATTTTTCATTTGCTTAATAACTTTAAAATCTTTGCATGGAAAATTCCAAAAAAATACAAAAAGAAAGAATAAAATAATTATAAAGAAAGAGAAAAAGCTGCAATATAATATAATCAGTCACTAGGCGTAAGCAACACGAGTAGTATTACTAACGCATTGTCATCTTGAGACCTCAGTGGTGCTAGCGTGGATCAAATCGTTAAAAATGTCGACTCGATAGGTACAATTCGATAATTTTATAAAAAATTTTAGAATTGAACTGCAAATTTAACCATAGATATTCTTTGTCCTTTTGACATACGTGTTTGTCTGGGTGTTTCTTATGTACTACAAGTAGGTATTTACAAAAATAAAGTATATAAGTTATATCCATTGTCTAGTACCCATAGTACAAGCTCTGGTTAGTTTGGGACTAGATGGTGTTGTGTAAAATGTCCCAAAAAAAAATATTTTTGAATCTATAGTTCCATGCTTAACAATATCAGAAAATCTCGAAGATGTACATACGATAAAAATAGACTTTAAATGGTGCGAGAAATATCGTGCAAGGTACGGTACATTGCCGACGATGATTGATCACTTAAGGTACCGTAGCCGGGCGGCCCCGCAATGTACAGAGGCCAGCACATCAAGCTACGTCAATCTGTCAAATTTCTTTGATAGATTTTCAACTTTAATACGAAATCATAAGGTTCATATTCAATTGGGAAAATTTTACAGTTTTGGATAGGTTGGCCTGCTGGCGTCTGTACTGCAACTGGCACAATATTTCTCGCATCGTCTAAATAAAGCTTTATTCGTCTTGACGATCAATAAAGCATGGGACCGATAAAAACGATACAATTCATTGAATTAAACTCGTTTCGGACCCTTTACAGCGTCCATGGTCACGGGTAGACTGCCCGTGACCATGGACGCGATAAAAATCCGTAAAAAGTAGTTATATTTCAATGTATAATATTCGCGTAAATGTCAGAAACCAATACGATACAATTCGTTTAAATTCGATATTTTAACGATGTCGACAGTTTCAGGCTAACAGCTCAGTTCAGTTCTTAATCCTTATAATTATGGCCAATAACTTCACTTGAGACATTCCTTCAAACCGAAACACAATAATATTAGCACTTGAATATAATTGTAAGACATGTTACGCTCAAAGATCGAAAACGCTCATTGAGCGAATAAACACCTCACAACGTGTTGTGTTCAATTATATTAGAAAGTAGAAGCTTAATAATCAGTTGTTAGCTTTGTTTTAATTTAAACTGGCATCGAGTTTTTGTATTTATTAAAAAAATAAACCTAACAACCTAACCTATACTAAGTACTTAAGATTTTTTTATTATTTAGTTTTTATAATTCCTTGCATTTTGAAGCTCAACTAATATAATAAAATTGACCACAATTCGTTGTGAGCTGTTTTCCATCTTTGAGCGTAACATTATACATTATTTACAATAGGCTTATCAAAATTTAAATACTTAGATATTTACAAAATATACATTAGCACTTAGCACTTATGTTAGCACTTTATTGCTTAGCGGCAGAATATTTAACAATGTGGTGGTATTACCCCAGACTTAACTAATATTCTAATTATAGCAACCTCAAAATCAAAATAATTTATTCAAGATACACTATAATACGAGTACTTACTAATTAGTACTTTTTGAACATTTAATTTCAATTTACATTAAGATAGTCCCCCTAAAGTCAAAGTCAAAGTCTAACATTTGATTTCAATTAGACCATTACGGCACTTTTGAATAGTCAAAACTAGATGCACGGTTCCAAAAAGTGGGTCTTATGGAGAAAAACCGGCAAGAAACTCCATAAAACAAAAACAAACCTAAAACTCCAACTTAAAAAAAAAACATGATTACAATGTTCATCTTGGTTTACAATCTAAATCTGAATAGTTCATGAGAACAATGCAGTTTGATGTGTGCCTACTATTAAATTAATCCAGTATAATAAAAACGCTAAAACGCCCGCCCTTCACTAATCTGTCATAGGCTATTGCGCTGTAAACATAACTTAGTGCAACTCTGAACTAGTTCATCTATGATATGTGTGGGTTACGGCCATTTTTTATGGCCAGCCGACGGGTTTACAGCTTAAAGCGGACGCTTAAGCGATAGTAAATGTGTTGATGTTTGGGAGTATACAGTATATACCGAGGCTTATCTTGTGGAACTGACCTCAGTGTGTAAACATTGTTAGGTACTCAGGCTCAGTGATACTTTAAAATTGTCCGTCATTCAGTGCTAACTTGCATAACTACCCCATTCTGTAATTGAAATCTTTGTTGTACAAAACTCGGTTTTGTAAATGTATTATTCCAATTGCTTGATTGTTCTAATGGTCTTAAATGTGGGTGCTGTTCGTGAACCTTGGGTTCAATTCCCAGGTCGAGCAACGTGCATTTCCTCTGAGGGTTACAGAGCATCCTCATAATGTTTTCTTTTACCGTTTCTATCAAAATGGAACAAAATGACTTTAAAGATGATTTTCAGTAAGTTTATCTCTGAGAAATACATAAATGAAAACCTATCTTGCCTTGCTCCGATGTAACACAACCATTTTAAGGCCCATCGACCATATAAAGGCCGCTTACAACATTCAATCCATATAACGTAACGTAACATAATTGGCGTAACGGTTAAGGTGGTTATCTCGCCACCATTGCGCTGGATGCTATGGATTTGATTCCCACTTGAGGCACAGATATTTTGTGTGATCCACAGATATGTCTTAAGTCTTGGTTTACTGATGGTGAGTTAATTAGTTCTGGTCTTTGATTTATTCAAAATAACAGGTTAATACCGAAAAAAATATTTCAATCGACTAATAAAGTTTTGAAATTAAAGCCTTTAAAGTTTTTGGTGGGGTTTGAGAGGGTTGCTCCATCCCTATTCTGCAAAACGAGTGTAAGTATAGAATTTGTATGGCGTCCAGAACACTGACGTCACATTTTTGTACAGTAGGTACGCTCTCTGTCTCGTACAAAATTAAAATGCATATAATTTTTTGAACCGATTCTGATAATTATTGTTTATGGGCTCTATTTATATAAACCATACATAACATAGCATACAATACCATATAAGACATACAATACCATAAAAAATAGCATACAATTGGCTAGTAATAATTCACTAGCCAATTGTATACTTTTCCCTAGTCTTAGTTGACTTTTTAAGAAAAAAAAGAAAACAATATCTCTTCTATATTAATTCCTTTTTGTAACAAATGACTTTCCCGTTTTGTGTTAAAGACATAATAATCTGTCACAATTTACAAAACGTTGTTTTTTTATGTTTTCACCGCGGCGCAGGTATTTAGTCAGGAAATTATAACAAATGGTTGTAGCTGCGTAGATACACGGAACATCTTTACCGTGAAATGCGTCTACTGTGTTTTATTGTCACTGTATTAAGACTAACCGTGCCCCGCGGCGTTTCTGTTCGAAATATTTTCGTGTCAAGCTTATCGTGCTTCTAACTACCGTTAACTATTTGTTATAGGTATCATGTGTAAAAAATGGTCACCTATCCACAGTTTGAGCTTAAACTTGCAGATTGGTTGGTCAGCGTAGTTATTCATCATCATCATCATCAACCCATATACTGTCCCACTGCTGGGCACAAGTCTCTTCTTATAGTGAGAGGGATTATATAGGGAGATAGTAGGAGATTAGATAGGAATGATATTAGGCTATAATCCACCACGCTGGCCTAATGCGAGTTGGCAAAGTTCACATGCCTTTGAGAAAATTCAGGCATGCAAGTTTCCTCACGATGTTTTCCTTCACCGTTTAAGCGAGTGATAATTAAATATTAATACGCACATGATTTCGAAAACTCAGAGGATTCGAACTCGAGACCTGTGTCTTGGCAGTTCAATGGTCAGCCTAGTGATTTAGTAGATTAGTATATCATCTACAAACAGCCTAGTGGCTGTTTGTAGATGATACAGCCTAGTGGCTGTTTGTAGATATTACATATGCCCAAACCCCTCATAATCAAAGTTATTAAGCAAAGGAAAAATTCGACCGCGGGCAGGATTTGAACCTACGCTACGTCTTCTGGTTAGGTACACCAGACGCTATGACCACTAAGCCACCGCGATACCTACCCGCCATGTCGAATTTTGCCTACACATTCTGCATTTACGTCTTTATGATGACACTCATAATCATTTTTAATAACATTATTTGACCAGAAGATGCAGATTCGAATCCTGCCCACAGTCGAATTTTTCCTTCGCTAAAATAACATTATAATGTTCTGATTTACATGTACCTACGTAGCAGTATTCTTATAACATTTCCTTCAAGAAAATTCCGAAACCAAATATGAGTAATATATATACTGAAATACATAAGTATGTTTATATCCAGTTCACTGAAACCGCAATATATCCACACATAATTCTCTCTTCGTTATAACACGTACGGACAGACGGATCGTTTTACAATACAGAGTATGGTATTATTATTTTATGTGGGGCTCAGCCTCGGTCACACAGAATGTCCGAGACGTGACCTGGGTAAGCACAGGGTATAATCTTCCATAGCCTGTGTATGTGTTATTACCGGGAAATGTTTCTCTTGTTAATAGAATTACTGTTTGTGAGATCTTCATAGATTTTGAAATGCAGGTCACGATTTATCGAACTACAATCGGCTATTACGTACCTACGTAATGGTCGATTTTAGTTCGAAAAATCATGATTTGTGTTTATACCGAATGTATATTACTAATTTTGTCTCGTGGCTATTTGTGCTGTGCTACCTGCATAGGTCTCGTATTTCCCGATCCGATGGGTTATTCCCAAATTTTATTTCATACAAATCTTGTCCTGACTAATTAGGTAATGATGAACATAATAAAAAACAACCAAATCAAAGCCGTTCTCAAGTGATGCTCTTACATACATGCGGGAAATGTTTTTATATAGGTAAATAGAAGTATTTTGTGTGTGTAGTTTTTTACTATCTCAGACTAACTTTTTCTACTTCATATTCAACGTCATCAACCACTGCAAGGAATGGGTGTCCTCTCAGAATGAAAGGGCTTAGGCTCTAGTCCACCACACTGGCCTAGTGCGGGTTGGCTAACTTCACACTTGACTTCACACGTCGTCGAGAAAATCTGTAAGGCATGCAGATTTCTCATGATGTTTTCCTTCATCGTTTAAGCGAGTGATAATTAATTATGAATATGCACATGATTTCCGAAAAGTGAGGTGGAAGGTCAGGGGCCCTGGATTCGAACTCGAGACTTTCGACTTGGCAGGCCAATGGTTATCACTAGGCTATCACTGCTTTTTTCATAAATGAGTATGTATTGATAAGGTATCACCACCGCTGAATGAACTAGTGTTATTGTCTGGTCGGGCGGCGAAGTTCCCAAGTTAGCTGCCCACAAACCATTGCTCATAGAGATCGGTATGCGTACCCTAGTGGCTCTTTCTAACATAACATGACACTAAGTCAATAGTCAAAGTCAAAGTAAAAAACAAAGTCAAAGTCAAAGTCTATGTCTAAGTCAAAGTCAAAGTAGTCAAAGTCAAAGTCAGTCAAAGTCAGTCAAAGTCAACGTCAACGTCAAGTCAAAGTCTTAAGTCAACGTCAAAGTCAAAGTCAAAGTCATAGTCATAGTCATAGTCATAGTCATAGTCATAGTCATAGTCATAGTCATAGTCATAGTCATAGTCATAGTCATAGTCAACGTCAAAGTCAAAGTCAAAGTCAAAGTCAAAGTCAAAATAATTTATTCATGACTACTAGGTAGTACTTTTTGAACGTCATTTTTACATTGAAGACGGCCTCCAAAACGCCCGCCCTTCAGATTTTGCCCTTCAGATTGGTACAAAAGACTTATCGAAGTAGGTACTTACACTTACACATAATTATACAAATTAAAAAACGGGTGCGACTGAGCGTCAAAGTATAAGGTAAGGTTTTGTAAATGCTGGCACCTAAAGTACATTATGCTGATTTAAATAAAAAGAAAGCATCGGAGGGAAAACTAACAGTGTAGACCTTCAGGTCCTTAATCATATCTTTAGGGTAAATACAATCACAAAATTCATTGCTGGCAATGTAAAATTAATATCCAATAAATCAAATAATGTCTTTATCATACTCCCACAATAGAAGGTACATTCAGGTATGAAATATTATAGCAGCAAGACAAGATTTCATATTGCACAGTGCAATGACTCGTAGCAAAATAATAAGTACAATTTTGTATGGATCGTTTAACTGATTGAATTCGGAAAGACGTTTCTTTAGTGAAATTGCCAATAAAGACTTATATTGATTACGTTGATACTGTAAGTTATACCTATTTCAAAAAGGAAAACGTAGTTACTTTTTATATTACGGGTGATATTATTACGTATGTACATACTTACATTTACTAGAAGAACTGCCTCGTTAGTGTATTGGTCTTAAGCGCGACTGCTACGATAGAGGTTGGGTTCCCTGGGTTCGATTCCCCGGTCAAACACGCAAAAATGATCATCGTAATTGGTTGGGCCGTTTTTGAGTTTTAGCGAGATTAAAGAAGAACATTTGATTTTATAAAATTATGTATAAGACAGCTAGCTCGACCGACAGACGTTATCCTGAACCCGATTACAGCAGTGCCACCTACCGGGTCTAAATGAATGAATCTAAACCATCAAGGCACCCACTCAAACACATACAAAAAATGTCATCAAAAACTTTGACCAAGACTGACAGCATTTTTATTGTATAATAGATATATATATATATATATATATATATATATATATATATATATATATATATATATATATATATATATATATATATATATATATATATATATACTACGTACCCACTTTTTTTTGGTTGCGGAAGTCTAAGATCTTACTGGGCAGGCGGCGGGCTATGTTGGCCTTACCTATACCGACTAAAAACCGCACTTTCGTTTGCTTGCGCGTGGTGACTATTCGTGACATTCAACGGTAACATACCTGTAAAATGAAAGAATAAGCCATTAGATAATCTCTCGGCTTCAAAACAACTAGGATTTTATATGAACAAAGAAACATGAACAATTTAACCAAAAATACATAATGAAAAAAAGGATACGAAAGGATTAAGAACAGCACATGATTATTTATAATATGTATTCATTTTTAAGAGAGGTAAGTTTAGTGGGAGTAATTCCACTCAAATTGGAGCTTCCCGACTGGGGCCTTATAGAAAAGCGAAGTGAAATAACACTGTGCCTTGTGCTGTGTTGTGTTCCAAACGGTGAGCAGGGTTACCAGTGCTCCGCGATGAAACGTTGTATTGGCAGTGGGGGACTTTGACCCTTATACTGCCAAACGAACTATTCCTCTTTCATTTTACAGGGTCAGTAACGTGCAAGTGATACCCCTGGTGTTGAGAGCGTCTAGAGGCTACCGTAATCGCTTACCATCAGGTGGGCCGTATGATTGCCACCTCAATGGTAAAAAAAATGAAAGCCGCATTTGACGATTGCGAATCTTATATAGATAAGCCTGTTTACTTATCCAGTAGTAATGGCTCTTAGCCCGCGCCGAGGAAAACTTCTAGTCCCGGAAAACTCTCTTTTTCTATCGTTTTTCGACCGAAACGTAAAGCGAACGCTACTGAAAGAAGTGTTATATTTCACCAGACTCTAGTAATAAATTTCAGAATCAATACTGCATCGCGGAGTAAAGTTTCTTATGCCAAAATTGCATTCAGCAAATTTTCCTTAATGGGTCATGTTTCAGCACCTACTTGTAGTTTAAAAAGTATTTTTAGTACCTACATAGGTAATGAAAATTAACAAAAATTGGGTCTTATTATACCTACATTTAAATCAGTTTTTATGCACGCCTCATTAGCCTTCTGGTCGCAAGCACTTCTGCTATGCTTGAAGTCCTCGGTTTGATGCCCGGGTCGACCAGTGCTATTGTGTTTTTTTAAGAATTTCTTAATAGCAGCTTTATGTTCAATTTTATTTGTGGTCCGTTAACGGTAATAGGCTCACACCTTCTTACGTGGGACCTAAAAATACCGGGAATCTGTGAGGGTATATTAGTGTATACCTCTGCATAACCCTTGAGGAAATAGGCGTGATGGTATTTTATAATAATAAATAAATAATAAATATTCTTGGTCAATTTTACATAATACCGAACTAAGCAGAGCTTATACTATGGTCTAACTAGACAATGGTTATAATACTTATATACTCTTTTGTAAATACATACTTAAACACCCAGACAAACACAAATACTATGTACATCACATAAATATTTTTCTTATTTTATTATAGCTATAATATAAAAGATTTGATATAAAAGTTTATTTAATTCGTAATCGATTTAATGAGCTTGATTTGCTAAATTATGATGGTAACTGTCATTTTATTATGTCTAAAATGATTAACACCATTTATATTTAACACGTAAAATTACTGTCTTGCCTCCCTTTTCTGTATGATTGGCACCATAGTACTCACGGACTTTTAAAGTGACCGAATTCTCAATTCCAATTCAATCTTCTTTTCCGTTATTATACGCTTAATACTATAAAATTGTAACAAGAATCCGTAAACGGGATATATAGGCACCGACTTTAATACACTGCATCACTGGTTAACGATGGTTTCATAACAGATAGAAACTATAAAACTGTTTATGACTTCGGATTCTAGCCGATGCAATAACGTGTGAATGGATATTGGAGCCGGTATTTCTTCAAGCTAGATTATACTATATTATGTATGTATACTCCGAGCTGTTACTGAGAATTTCCTAAAATCCAGAAATCGGTACCCAGAACCTCACTGAAATCTCAAGTTATATTGTAAAGGCATTCTGTGAGCCTCGAAAATATTTATTTGTAACTTGCTGTTGCCCTCGGTTTTACCCACATCGAAAAGAGTTTTTTGAGACTAAATGTAGTCTATGTCCTTCTTCAAGGTCTAATCTGTCTCTGTACCAAATTTCATCAAAATTGGTTCAGCGGTTAAGGCATGAAAGCGTAACAGTCAGACATACAGACATAGTTACTATCGCATTTATATTAGTAGTGAAATTTTACCTATAAACAACAATGTTCAATTCATTTTCCTCTTCGAGAAATAACAAAAAAGGAACCGAAGACTGAAGGGTCTACAAGTCGACACCAGTAACATGAAGGGTTAAACCAAGTAATAAATAAAAGAGCGTAGTCCCTATATATTAAGTTCACACAAAAATACGCTTTTTGGAGGCTGTGACTGAAATATGAGGGAAGGCGGAAGGGATAATGATCAACCGGTAACTTTGAGAGTAAGTCGAGGTAGATTGAATCACGGTATTCTTATAAGCGAACATTTGTGACGAGGATTTATGTCGCTTGAGCCACCATTAAAGCTCAGTGTGTTGTATTACGAGTGAATATATATACTTACTTCTATCCAACAATAGACTATACGTTGATAGATAGACTGATGAACACATTGATGTTCTTTTCCATAAAAAAACATACTAAGTTAGCATACTAAGTTTTTCTAAATGTATAAAATGTATACTATAATGTCGAATATGAAGTCTATACGTTTAGGTCTCATGTAATAGAGGGTGAGCTTATTGCCATTAACCAGGCACAAATGCAAACTCCGAACTCCGGTACCTACGAAAAAATTCACAGAAAAATCACAATAAGAATTTGCGTGAAGAAAATATAGGTCACTAGCTGTTGCCTGCGGTTTCATTGTCGTTCTCCAAGTTCTAATCTATCCCTATACCAAATTTAATTAAAACCAGTTCAGCTGCAGTTACCGCGTAACAGACACACAGACAAACAGAGTTATTTCCGAATTTATAGTGAAATGAAATTATATTTATTTTTAATTCTGTAAATAGATATAATAATTATTAGTAGAAATAATAATACTCTCCTTAAAATATCCCGTAAAAAAGAATCCATATAACCGTAGTGTGAGCTAACAAAAAGAGCAATCGATTAATTTCAACACAATCAGATTTTTTGTCATTGATATCAATTGTCCCGAGGCAATTAAAGCAACCGGTGTCAAATAGCTGTGATTAATATTCCTTAATTTATGTACAAAGGCAATAAATTGCTCTCACTTAACACCGATACTAATTTGACGAGGCGGCTATTCGAGTGATGTAAATAAATCGTTATACTGAGAGGTCGTGTTCTTATTAATGTGGTTCATTTGTTTTTATTTTGCCAGTAATGAGATTGCTATTGAAAAGCGTCTCATTATTCTAGTGGTCGAGTAAGAGGTCCTGGATTCGATTACGATCAAGCAAATTATTACTAGGTTTTTGTAACAGCTGCTCGAAGTTTGGATGGCAATAGGCCTTTTAATACATGACACCTTTAAACCGTTTTGTCCGTGTGGCTTTTAGGCCGTGTTTTGGCCGTGTGGTGTCGGCCTAGAATACACCATCCCATCACATGACCTGGGTGTTGTAAGAGGCGACTAAGGGATTCACCGGAAGATGGGCAGCAGCGTCCTCCAAGTATTACTTCCACCTACTGCGATCGCCAACCCGCCTGCCAAGCGTGGCGATTATTGGCAATACCCCCCTCTGGGGAGGCGTATGTCCAGCAGTGGACATTAAAAAGGCTGGTATGATGATAAGAAACCCTTAAACATACCGGTCAACAGTGGGTGTGTCGCAGGCATGTGCACGCGTTATACAACGTGTTACAAAAAACCCCGTAAAAAATATAATTAATTATCAAAGCCAAAAATTTTGTCAGCTGTCATGTCAGGGAACCAGGTTATTTAAAGAAAAGCTTACATACCTATTTTACCTAATAATTATCTACTTTAATAGTTTTTTTCTATTTTTCATTCATAAATGTTGTTGTTTTCCTTTTTTTGGGCTAGGAATGTTTTATGGCGTTACTACGGTTCTTAAATATTGTGAATGGACTCGTTATAAGGTCTATTTAACTTCCTTTCGGCTTTACGGGTGGTTCTTAAATATTGTGAATGGACTCGTTATAAGGCCTATTTAACTTCCTTTCAGCTTTACGGGTAGTTTTGTAACAACCTGTATAAAAACTCAATAACACTGCACGAGTCGAAACCACCTCTAGTGTAGTAGTCGCGCTTATAACCCTAAGCGCGTCACTACACTAGAGTCTAGTAGTTACAAGACTAATGTTATGAGGCAATTTATACATACATATAATTATATACTCACATATAAACACGTATATGTGTACATTAGAAAACCTCTGCCTAACCGTGATGGTACGCCATCAATGCAGGTTCATGCAACGAATGAAATTGAGTTATTCATTCGCATAATTTCTCATACACTGTGGCTCAAATAAATCGAACATCTTGTTCACGTTTGTCTAAAAGAATATAATCTTATATTCCTTCGAGATTTCTGAGGTTCAAGATACAGAGAACTGACTATTACGATTGTAAGATATCGGTTTTCAAGTTCTAAAGGAGCTGCAGGATTTGTCCTAGTAAAGAAGCTTAGTGGAAGTCCACTTTGGAACTAACGGGGACGTTGGTTTTATGATGTCCTTTCGCTATTGACTCTTTCAATTTGCTCCCGGAATGAATGCATTGTGAGTGTCAGGATATTGCAAAATATGGAGTGCTAAGCTTGTCATTATGACCGGCTTTGGCATCGGTCGCGCGTACAAGTTACACCGACGTACTCGTATCTATATAAGAAAAAGATAACTTTACGCTTATTTAAGCGAAGGCAGGACCTGTCCTGCGGGCAGGACTCGAACCTGCGTCTTCTGGTTAGGTACACCAGACGCTACGATCACCGCAAATCCCACCTACCAGGCAAATTTCCTAATAATCCTGCCCCCAGTCGAATTTTTCCTTCGCTAAAATAACTTTAAAATCTGATCATGGAAAACACCAAAAAATACAAAAAGATAATCTTTATGCTATATTTTGTTTCTGATATTGTAAAAGCGAAATTTGAGTTCTACTATTAGGTATTTAAATAAAACTACTTTTTACGGATTTATCGCGTTATATTGATATTATCAATCCCGACCTATTGATTCTAATGACATGTCATGTACTGAGCTCGTAGACTAACAGGTATATGTAGTTTGATCAAAGAAAAAACTAATAGCATTACAAAGATATATTATTGATCTTCTTGTATCCTTTTATACAAAAAAAATAAAAAATAGTTTAAAAAAACTATAATACTTCTTCAAGACATTATGGTTTTACAAACATTTTTGATTGGAGCCTCCCTTTAAACAAGTAATGCTTGTGTTAGGAGACTCCGCTGTGTTATCTTATATTTAAATAAATAAATATCAATACATTCATTCTACCGGAAAATCACCCATTTTCTTGTAACAACCCCTTACATTTTCCCCTAACATGGCACACAAACAAAAACGGCAAATATACCAATTCATAAATATAAATAGAAAACCAGTCATAATTTAATATCATGTACAAATATGTAGTGAAGTGGGGCACGATTTCCAAGGAACTAGTTCCCCTTTCGCGGATATTGGCGAGGAAGGAAACAGCCTTCCAACATTACGGAAAGTAGGCTTGGAGTTCCGTAGCGATGGCGACGACGTGTCACTGCGTTGATATGTGTTTCAATTCGTATCACGAGTTTTATAGGTTGAGGTTGAGAAGGAAAATCGAGCTCAGATTTGTGTTATTGGTTGGTTGTTGTCGTTACAAGTTTTGAAAAATAATAATAGATTTCTGACATTTACGCGAATATTATACATTGAAATACAACCACTTTTTACAGATTTTATCGCGTTATATTGATATTATTAATCCCGACGTTTCGGACCCGGGTCACGGGTAGACTGAGGTGAGGTGGTATAGGACCTACTAGACCGGATGAACAGCAAGCAAAAGAAATATGCAGCCTGATCTTGTTAACTTATGTTATGTAATGCCTTTCCTTATTGGAAAAAGCAGCCTTCCTGTATATGAAAAAAGGTGTATATAGCATGTTCTTTAAATGTTCTTTATGACAATTTATTTCCATTCACCATTTCAACAGATAAAGATCTCAACAGCTCAAACAACAAAATGAATTAAACTCATTATGAAAACTCATAACGTACGACATAATGTTTGAATTTTAAACGCAATTTATACATTGCCTGCATAACAAGCTGGCGTGGAGACTACATATGACGCCTGTTAGCAATGTACAGGAAATGATTGACACAAATTGGATGTATCGTGCAACTGTCGGTAGTTAATGGATACCGATCACATTTTCCCGCTTAGGATAGGTGCGTGCGTTACGTCGTCTGGTGTGACCCTAATATGTAGTAAATTTTTTTTTAAGTTAAGATACTGTAGACAGATGCACAGACGGACACAAAAGGCACCGTTCTTACTAAAATTATACACCCTTAAATTGTACTCTACACCTAAGAAGTTTGAGTATTGAGTATTGAAGAATGACTGCTCTCAAATTACCGCCAGAAGCATAATACTTAAAAAATATTGCTTTAAATCGACATGAGGCATCTAAAAATGTGCATAGGTTTTGAACGAATTCTGAAAATTCTAAATTGCAAGTATAAGTGTCTTATCATACCATGCCTTATTATTAGAATAAATGCCTTATCAGGACCATTCTTTAATGGCTCTTTGGGTCCAAGCTTCCCCAAAAATGTTTTCTTATTGGTATTACTTTAAAAAATAATTATAGGAAAGTTTTTTTTTGCGAAGCAGTGAGATACGGGAAATGTCTTTTTTACGTAAAAATTATAAATTAAAAAAAGAGCAAGGATACAAACATATAATTACCGGCCACAAAGTACACCCAGACTCAAAACAAATATCCGTGATTCACACAAAGATTTGTCTCGGGTGGGAATCGAACTCGTGGCAATGTAAGCACTAAGCTACCTTAACCACTGAGCCAAACGCGCAGTCTGTTTGCTATTTATGTATAAGAGTTCGTTAAAATTATGAAATCAGTGGAAACAATTAACCTGATCGAAGCGCTAAATTCCCGCCGATAGCTAGTAATAGAACAAAGTTTGATACAACTGATTATTTTCAGGAGTTTGCCAGAAATTGGCCTAATTAAAAGTTTTAGAATGGCTTCCTTCATCGTATTATATTTAATTGTGTATTTTATAGCAATTAGAGGAAAATTTACTTGTTAAAATATTATCAGCCTACTATGTATAAACAAACATACCATTTCCACGAAGGGTTACTTAACATTCTTACTTTGGGGGCTGATTTAGTCAGCAATACTTCGACCAACTGTGATCTTTTGTATTGTCCCCAGCATTGTGCAATCCTTATTTTTCAAATACTTAATTCATGAAGGTGGCTAGCCCACTAAAAGGAAGGAACCTGAGTCTTTTGACTTCGGGTATCCGCTGCCGAGATGGCTCATCCGTTACGTCGCCAGGACGTCACAATCACAGACAAGATGTGCTGCATTGTTTCCTTGAATTCTAATTTGGTTTTTAGTCGGTATGACTCCGACATACCCTGCTATCTCCCTGGGTGGCGGATAATCCATGAGGATTTTCGGTATTATAAAAAACGGTCGAGCAAAATGTCATCAGATTTTTTTGTTTTCTTTTTCTGTGAAATTCTCAATAGTAAGTCAGAGTTTGGATTTGTCCCAATAGGCTCGCCCCTATTACATAGGACCGAAACATACCAGCGAAATATGTGTGTACTGAAGTATACCTCTGCTGAACCCTTCGAGGAATACAGGTATGATAGTATAGGTATTAATTATTTAAGTAGCGACCATAATGGCTTAAGTACTGAAGAACATAATATCCCAATAGATAATACCCTAGGTATTATCCATTGGGGTATTGTGTGTGTATTCTGGAGAGCGCTTAATAGCTTCGTTGTATCCACATCATTTATATCGTCTAACGCAGTACTGTCAATCGTCGGCCATTTATATGTTTTATTGAGGTCAATACTATTGCCTACAGTTGGTTATCATTGTGGTGACAATAAGAGGAGTGTTCTAGTGCGATTGGTTGAATTTATAACTGTTGTTACTGTTGGTATGTACTGGGCACAGGTCTCCTCTCAGATTGGGAGGGATTAGGCTATAGTCCAGCACGTTAGCCTATTGCGGGTAGGCAGAATTCACACACAGTCGAGAAAAATCTCTTAAGCATGCTTTATCAATAGAAAGAAAGAAAGGAAAACAATCTGTTGTATTTTTTGGCATTTTCCATGGTAAGATTTTAAAGTTATTTTAGCGAAGGTAAAATTCGAATACGGGGAGGATTCGAACCAGCGTCCTGGGGGCCTACTCCCTATCTCCGTCAACGAAGTTACGAGCCGTTCGAAAGTTCTCCGAAACTTCGGAGTCCGATAAAACAGGTGTCAAATTCAATTTTTCGAACGGGTAAAAACACATCGAGAGTAGGGACAACTGTCAAATTGTGTTGTCATTCATTCTTAGTTAGGGCCCCGAACGTATCATCCATCCGTAGGTGATACGGAGTAGGAAACGCCCGTAACTAAGGTCGAAACTACGGACTTCGTACTTAGGGAGTAGACCCCCTGGTTAGGTATACCTTTTGGTGGCGGGTGGGACTTGCGGTGGTTATAGTGTCTGGTGTACCTAACCAGAAGACGCAGGTTCAAATCCTGCCTGCAGTCAAATTTTTCCTTTGCTAAAATAACTAAAGAAAAACAATTTATTTTTTGCAAAAAAAAGCAGGAGACTGTCACTAAAATATGTACTATACACGTGATTATATGCGCAGAGTTGTTTTATTTCATCATTTGCGTAAGTGTCAGAAACTCAATTCTTCGTTTATATTTTACCTACACAGCAACTAAAATCTACCGTATACCCAATTGTAAGTGTGTGTCTTCGGGAGGAATACTAACAATGTTAGTCTTTCGAGAACAGAGAGTACACAAACAACATAGGTACTGATCAGAATATATTAAACACCGGTGGCACATGAGCGATGTAGTCCCAAACTACTTGTTATAGCCGCCTTGGCCAAGTCTGAGTTACAGAGTAGGTACACCAAATATGGCGGCCAGCCAAGGCAATAACATTTCGCTTCATATAACAACACTTGGCATTGGTTAGTGTTGTGCTAAACTGATCGATGCTTAATCAAATTGTACATAAGAAATAAGGTTTATACATAGTATCAATTATTAAAAAACCATCACGACTGCATTCCCCAAAGGGTTAGGCAGAGGTGTACCAGGTACTCGTAGAGGTACCAATATACACCCCACACTTTGCTGTATGTTTAGGTCCTATGTAATCAATACGGGCGAGAACCTATTGCCATTAACCGGGAACAAATCCAAACTCCGAGTTGCTATTGATAATTTAATAGAAAAACCTATTAACATTTTGCTTGACCTGGGAAACGGACTCATGAATTCTAGTGACCACAGACAGTTTATAAATTATGACATTAATTGTATATTAGTTTACGTTTTATAAATTATTATACTTAGTTGCCATAAAAGGGAAAATTCAAAAGCATCGGCTTTCTACAAAAAAAAACAAGCTACTTTAAGATATACATACGAAGTTATGACATAACGCCGTTGATACTACAATACCGCGTAAGTTGTTACTTACGCAGTATTGGAGTATCTATCTAATATTTCTTGTAAGTAACAACTTACGCGGTATTGGAGTATCAATGACGTTATGTCATTACATCGTCTACCTTCTTTTTTATACAAAGTAGCCACAAAAGAGGCGACGGTAGAATATGTTAGACTGGTACCGACTAAAATCTGTACATGCCTTTCTTTGTGTGGACTAATAGCCTAACCCCTCTGACGTAAAATGAGACCTATACCCAACAGTCAGACAGAAAATGACTTAATGATAAATATTTTCTTAAATTTATTTTCTTAAATAATAAATAAATATTTTTGGGACATTTTACACAAAACTATCTAGTCCCAAACTAAGCAGACCTTGTACTATGGGTACTAGACAATGGATATAATACTTATATGTATACTTTTTTTTGTAAATACATACTTATAATACATAAGAAACACCCAGACAAACACAAATACTCATGTTTTACGTACACAAATTGTGGGAATCGAACCCGCGACCCCATGATCAGCAGTCCGGCGCTCGAACCACTAGACCAAAGACGTCGTCGTCTTAAGCTACAATATTTCTGTACTGTTGTATAATGAACACCAAACAACAAGTTCATACTTATTTATAAAGTTTCAATGGCCGTCCTCGAAATGTTTGTTTCATTATAAAAAAGATAATAAGTACCCAATTCTTGTTTTTTGAAACAATTAGTAGGTACAGTAGAAAGATGCACTTTATAAAAAATCTACAAGTCTGTCGTTATATGCAGCAAATATATTGGCAGAAATCTAACTCCTGTTTTCTTCAAATTAATAAATAAATCCTAATATAGGTATAGACACAAGCAGGTCAAGCTATCCAAAACTGTCAATTTTTCCCATTGAATATGAACCTTATTTGTATTAAACCCTTTTTTGTTTTACCCTATTTTGTATTAAAGTTGAAAATCAACTAATGAAATTTGACACATTGTGGTACCTTGATGTGCTGCAGCTGGTCACTGTGTTATGGGTAGTTTTCAAGTCCCAAACTGAACAGACCTTGTACAGACGCCAGTACATTAAGCTACCCCAATCTGTCAAAGTTATTTGATAGATTTTCAACCTTAACACAAAACAATAAGGTTCATATTCAATTGGGAAAATTTGACAGATTTAGATAGCTTGACCTGCTGGCGTCTGTACTATGTATGGGTAATTTTAATAAATTTAACGGAAAAGTAGTTTCTAATCGTTTTTCGCTGTAATAGTGCAGATGCCTTGGAGCGAATACCATGGTTGTATAGATGACAGTGTTATAGATGGTTTGTTTTTAGAGCGAAACACGTTAACAAGCTGCGTTAGTCAACTAATATTTTTATATTAACCTACTCTAGTTTGTCTGTCTTTTGTCTACCAAGGGTCGTGTTGACCGGCTGCCGTCCAATGCAGAAGCTTCGTTTTGCTCCGTTTTCATTTCTACTAGTGACGTCATAATCTCGTACTATTCTTTTTCCAGATTCTCTCACTAGCCTTCCATTATAGCAACGACTTCAACATTTTAACAATATTCTCAGAAAATGAACAGGAAAAAGCGAAAAGGACTTTTAACCTAATTTTAAGGAAGGTTTTCATGAAATTCGTGGTTGTAAGCGGGATTGCTCTGCTTGAGTTCTTGGGTTCGATTCTCGGGTCGAGCAGTGTTGTTGGGTTTTTCTGTGGAATTCCCAATCTAATTTTTTTGTGAATGCTGACGTGATAGTATGTTTATGTTGAATGTGATCATTTTGTGCATTACGCCAAGAAATATAAAATATTTGAGAAACCATTTTATTTTGTACAGCATAATATATAGTATAGTCTTGGTCCCTATAAATTAGATTAATAATAGTCATAATCCGACTCCAAAAACAGTTAATTTTCGATTAACTTTTTTTTGTGAAGTTGTATCTCTATAAAATTTTCGATTCAAATATTTTATATTTATTAAGGTTTATATTTTTTCTTCACCATGAAGGTCAATAGTTACCTTTTTACACGAACCGGCGTTCCAAGATCTTCACTTAAGCGCACTGATGGAAGTTTAGCAGAACCTTTATAATAGGTAGATACGAAATCTTTAGCACCATTAACGCGTTGGTTGCTGATTTCACGCATGCGGGCTCGTGAGATTGAAAACATGCTTGCGATTTACGATTTCGGGTTGTGAATGCACACGAGTCGATTGGTCTATAATTTGACGATAATTAATGTCGAGGCTAGCTAGAGTAGGTTCTACGCATCAGTATTCGTAGTTTCTCTCATCAGTACATGGATCGGTAGGAGATGCTGGCGAGATTATCTCGATAGCTTTTTGCCAACGTGGTATGAAGAAGCCAGATAGAAAATCCAAGACTGAGTCAGCGATGGCCTTTGCCCAGCAGTAGTACACAAAAGGGGCTACATACAACAAATGCGTTTGACCCTAGTCATGCCTGATAAAAGGCAAAAACAGAGTCTAAGATGGGGCACACATTTTAAGTAAATAGTTCAGATATTGGATTGTAAAATTCTGACGGCAGTCGCTTCGCGTAAAATTCATATTTAGCCGCTTCTGGTTAGACACCAACTCCGTTGGCAAAAGGTTATAATAATAATGATGATGAATATGTAGTTATAGAAGAGAAAGAGAGACAGTATACACTGTCTCTCTTTTTCTTGTATAACTTGATATATAATTCAAGTTGTGAGTATCATTGTGTGCAAAATAAATGAAAATACTTCAACAACTACTAAATTTTATACTACAACAATCAAACCTTAAAAACCACAATAATTACCAGCAACAAACAAAACACCGAACAAATTCATATAACATTTTAATACAATGCTATTTCATTTAAAAATGGACGAGCATTTAAGGCACTGTACTAGAAACATGCAAGTTTGCACCTTACTCATAGTGAAATGTGTGCGCATTTATTTTCTTTTCCACAGTGGAATTTATTCAGGGTTCAGTGGGCAGGCTAGGGTGCCGTACACACCGTTGTTTATGCGGCTCCCCCCCAAACCGCACCGTAATGAGTGTCAAGTGCTTGCGACAGCGACGCGCTTTAAAATCTAATTTGTACGACAAGAATGCTTTTACACAGTTTTGAACTTCGCGCCAAGAATTACCTTTGAACCCGCGAATAGATATCGTATATTTCAGAGGGTACACTTAGAAGCCGACTGGGAACATAGAATTCTCATTTTCGTTTTGTTTAAAATCAATGTTTTATTACTTTTATTTGAGCAGAATTTTGGTAAAATGTACAATAAATTCAGCAGCAACCTTTGCAAACATTGGTAGAGGAAAAAGTAGACACTTATTTAACAGAAAACATTTTTTTTATGGCTTAGTTATGTTTTAGTCTTTAAGGTTTAGTTGATGGTATAATGGCCAGATAATTTCTGTCAACAACAGTATATAAAATGGGCTGGTAAATGCTACTAAAACTAGTATAAATAATGTGTGTAAATATTTAAACTGTTACTGTGTTATGAACTCTTACATAAAATTCCTCCCCCTAGTTTTTCCCAATTATTATAATCTACAATAATGAAATTCTTGTGTCACAGTGTTATTTGTCATACGCCTCGGAAACGGTTCGACCGATTTTTATGAAATTTTAAGTGTATATTCGGCATTCTGTGAATCGGTAGTAATCTACAATTAATTTATAATTTGCAGGACAACGTCTGGCGGGACAGCTAGTAATGCATACTAACTGAATATCAATATTTCCGCAACTCAGTTTCTGGGCAAATCGATACCCTAGGGATAGACTTGTTGTCATTATTTTGGGTTGATTTACAAAGAATCGATATCGAATTACAATAAAAATAAGTAGGCAAGTACCTACTTAATTTACATCACATTAATACATAATAGAACATCATTGACTTACATGAAGCCGTAGATTAAACATTGTACGTATGTTTATACTAAAACATATCATTGTTTACGCATCTCGTACACCGTAACCGACGCCTAATGAGTGTCGTCAAATGACGTCACGAACGTCACCATTAGCGCCGCGCCACAGATAATACCAACCCACTTGTTCTGAGCCACGTAAATAAAACCTCCGCCCTTTACTAAATGAAAATTTATTTTGAAGATTTGTTTTTTGAATGAAAATATATGTGTATTGTTGAAAAAATGAGTCACGTAAGTCAAGTTTTTCCGTACAAACGATGAGGAAAATAGTACGAAGCTTGTAAAACAAGGCTTATGAAGTTTTTACTGCTAACCCGTGCGAAGAATAATAGTCTATGTCGAATTGTCAATGTAGTGGAAAAATGTGGAACTATTTTATTAGACCTACTATAGTAACTTCCGCCCTGCTTAAACTATATGTACCGAAGTGGACCAGAGAAGTCCATTTGCTGCAATTGTAGGTACCTATTGGTTATTTTTTTCTGTAGCACAACATGACAAACTAACATACATTAAATTTCTTTATTTCATACAAACCGCAGCATATGGATGACAGTAACACAAGCGGTATCAATGAATCACGCGTTTTCATCTTAAGACATCAGTTGTTATATCTCATGTGCCTGCCAGATGAACTCAGCAGCAGAATCCTGATACCTCATTATCTCCTCATATTTTTTACTCCCGCTCGTCTCATCGACAGGGAGTTTAAGGCTTTAGTTTGAATAAGCAATAAGATGGCAAATTTTATTTATGTATTGAGAACTATTTTCACCAAACTCACTTAAAAACACATTACGCGGAGTTTAGTTGAAGCGGCAGTTGCATTTCGCTGGTCGTTTATATTCTTGATCCATCGCTGTTCAAATCGTGCATCATTAACAAATCTTGATCGTCTGTACCTTGTAAAATATGTGGCGTTGGAACTTGGGTACTTAGTTTAGGTATTTTGTTATCGAATTACTCTTTAGATATATTTTTATACTACAAGTAGCTGTACTCTATCCCGTACCTGTACTTGTAGCCCATTTTTTTATCTACCACCTGGTGGCAGGGTACATCGGACTCCTACCGACTAAAAATCGCACTTGCCTTTTGTTGTCCTATACGTCACGGTCAAGGGATTTGTAACATTCGCCACGATTGTAGCAGGCTGAGGTCTAACGCTCGCTGGACCCCTTCAAAGGGCAAGGCCTTTCCTTGCTTTCTATTAAAATAACATTTATTTTCGGCATTTTAACGATTCGGCAATTTAAAAGAAATAGTTAAGCAATAAAAAAAATATTGCAGTGGTTGCTCAAATTGGCGGTAAAGGCGCCTGACACCACTGATAAGTACCAACAAACAAAAAAAAAGTATTCTACCAATGCCAACTTAAACTAAATAATCAGCAACGATATTAGTTTATTAATAAATAAACAGTGAAAGAATACAAACAAACTGTCAACAGCATAACTTAGGATTTTGGAAAATTCCTATTGATTTGAGAAAATCGAGATCATCAAGGGTAGTTTAAAGAGATCATTTTAAATTAAAACCTCTTGTGCTTGAGTGCTTTAATTATTATGATACTTAATACACATAGAAAAATAGTTACTGAGTCGTTTTAATATACTCATGCAGTTTAACGTAACCTACCCCTTGACAAAGGCAACGCAGCAATAAATTTAGAAGGGAGTCACTGACACAATCCCTAGACCCTTAGAACTGAAAATCTTGAACAACGATCCTTACTTACGCGGTACATTTAGAAAGCTTACACGAAAAATAATATACTTTAGAAACTCATTTTAGTGAGTTATTTTCGCATTTATAATGTTATTAGGCGTATGATAATATTAGTAGGATAGTAGGATATTGTTTTCCCCAATCGGTATAATAGTTATTACGAGAATATGTAATATAAGGCAAGAGCATATTAATGAAGATGCAAAACTATCCCACCTACGTGTGAACTTGTTCCTAAGTTAAGCGCAGTAAAGCAGATATGGATTTAATTTCAGGTTTACTAGAACACAGCATGTTAGAATTTCGTTGCAATAGTAGCCTTTAGGTACCAGCTGAATTACACATAAAACATTTAAAAAGACAAGTCGGGTTTGTTATGTTTTAAGTAATAATTAGCAAACGTAAAACAAAAATAATAATTTCTTGTCAACATTAAAAAGGCAAAGGTTCTATGAAAATATGAAAATGGTTCTATGACAATTTCGTTAATCTTTCAAATTTTCAATTAGATTTTTTTAAATTTATTTATTATAATTTTAAAAAGAGTTTTAAATCATTAGGTACGAAACTTTTTTGATAACCCCCGATAAAAACTCAAAACTCAAACTCAAGGCAAACATTTAAAAATTAATATTTTTTGGTCCATAGACTTTTATATTGTTTGGCAAAGGAGACAGGCAGTTGACTACCTAGTCAATTTAAAAATAGACTGCTATAAATTTTCTTCCAAAAAGAAAATAAAAGAAAACTCAATTTTCTTTTGTACATAGCTGGTAATTTAGGAGCTTCAAGACGCTGTTAGCTGTCTGATGGAGGAGAAGATGTTTCTCTTCCCTTGAGGTCTAAAGACAATCAACCGTCAATCACGGCAATTGGGCGTCTGCAACCACCGTGACGAACCAATGAGGATTACTACACACGACAAACCAACATCGATAAATTAGTCACAGGTTCTAAACGACAAGCTCTCAGCATTGCAGTCGGAGGAACTTTAAATTGACTTGTATGACGTCACGTCGCGAGTCTCGTTGTTAGTTGAATGTCGCATGTCGATTTGAATGTATCTTAAGTTAGGTGACTTGTTCAGTGTTGTGGAAATCTTCGTTGCGTATCAAATTTAGTCTTTACAATTGAGGAAGTTGAATTGTGCTGTTCTGTCTGTCTTAAATTAGACTAAACTTAGTAAGTAGTTGAATTTTAATTATATAAACGCCTTTTCCTAAAAACTACAGAACGCCATTTGCTACGAGTTTTCTTACTTATTTTGCTTCGTTCACATTCATACAATTATTTTATCACACACACGCTGGTTGTGGATACTACCCACATGACCTTTTTGAAGGATCTCACCAATAAGGTCGGTGTATGTCTTTCTAGAGTAGGTATCCTTCCGACAATTTCACTGACATTCGTCTTATAGTTCCTTTTGTTAGTCTCTCGACATATCACATTCTTCTCAATTCGTGTCACTACATCGTCTGGCAAAGTTGCAGTCTAAAACCGCAACGTTGCCTTATCACAAATATTTCTCATCATTTTAATTCATTTGGCCTATAAAATATGTCATACATATTTTGTCCGGGAATGGAATGTGCGATGCAAATTCCGCGGAGCAATTCACGCAATGGAGCTCTGGAACATTCGAGTCATCCAACTACTAAACATTAAATCAATTAATCAATCAGCCTCTTTCCTACAGCCATGGTAAAATTCAATGAGTGCAGAATAGACCGTCGATGGCACAAATATGGGTTGTTTTTTAATTATCATCATCCTCCGACCATTTTTCCAACTATGTTTGGTTGACTTCCAGTTTAACAAGATGCGGCTACTATGCAAAGGAAAGTTATTATGCAAAGGAAAAATTCGACCGCGGGCAGGATTCGAACCTGCGTCTTCTGGTTAGCTACACCAGACGCTACTAAGCCACCGCGATACCTACCCGCTATGTCGAATTTTGCCTTCGCTTTCTGAATTTACGTCTTTATGGTGACGTCAGTGACACTTATTGAAAAGCAAGTATTTTGCTCCTCAACTCCTTAAAATCTTAGCATGGAAAATGCCAAAAAAATACAAAAAGAAAGATGCGGCTGATTTCTGGGCGATACCGATATCCTGAGGACAGGCTGGCTGTCAGGCCTTTAGTGCTTTTTAGACCCACGGCTTTACGTGGTCACCAATGCACGGAGGGGTGTCTCAATGTATTAAGAATGGTCACCCATCCACAAACTGACTGTGGCTAGCGCAGCTTAACCTTACAGATCGGTTAATCAACGTAATTACCTAGGTACACCTTTGCCATGGACCCCTCAAACAGCATCAACATTGAAGCCCCTCAAGAGGTTGTTTTTTAATCTACCATATAGTTATTTGTTGTAGTTTTGGTGGTATTGAACCTATAATGTATTTACTTCAATAAAGGGTTGCTCATAAATCTTCGCTATTACCATTTAACATCAACCGTCCATTATTTCTATCTACTATCTATTCAATAACAATGTGAATCTATCAGCTATAGAAACGTGTCGGGTGACCAACTAGTTCACTAATTGAAATGAACAAAGTTAGTTGTTGCTTTTGTTTGTTTGGCCTACTATCCGTAGCCTGTGGCCTGAAGACAGGCATCGTATTACTGTCAATGGTTGAATTAGAGGTGAGTTTAGTATTAGGAAAATGTGTGTTGCTAATGTTATATCATTGGTTAATCGGTGATAGTTAGGTTTCATCATCAACCCATATACTGTCCCACTGCTGGGCACGGGTCTCCTCTCATATTGAGAGGGATTAGGCTATGGTGCACCACGCTGGCCTAGTGCGAGTTGGCAGACTTCACAAACCGTCGAGAAAAATCTCTAAAGTATGCAGGTTTCCTCACGATGTTTTCCTTCACCGTTTAAGCGAGTGATAATATTAATTATTAATACGCACATGAATTCCAAAAGTCAGAGGTGGAGGTGGAGGAGTCATGGAGGTCGAAGTCGAACTCGAGACCTTCGATTTCGACCTTCTACTTCGACCTTCGACTACATTAAAATATTACCTATATATATTTAATTTTATATCTCTAATTAATGATCACTCGCTTAAAACGGTGAAGGAAAACATCGTGAGGGAACCAGCATGCCTTAGAGATTTTCTCGACGGCGGCGGCTTGTCAAGTCTGCCAAACCGTACTAGGCCAGCGTGGTGGACTAGCCTAATCTGTGACCAATACCCGTGCCCAGCAGTGGGACAGTATGCGAGTTGATGATGAATAATTTAAGATAATATTTTTTTAAATTAACATTAGAGATAGTGTGTATTGGCTCTACACACTTTGCTATTAATATATTTATGAAAGTTTGCCCCTCGTGTCATTAATTTTGCGTTAACAAGTGTTATGTGAACTGTAAATGCGAACGTAAACGTTTTGACAGCCTAATTAATAGTCAATAAGCTTAAGTATTACCATTAATACTATATTTTCCAACTTTTGAATGACCGCTATTGAATTCAGTTCCTAACTAGATTTTTTTGTAAAAGAATAATATTTATTTACATATAATTAATAATTTGAATAGTTTCCGTTTATTTTTGATACTCGTATAAGATTATTTTCTGTGAAAATGATTTAAAGCAAAGTCAAGCAAAACTGGTCAGTATACGTAAATAGGGGATCACACTGCCATTTAGCTATGGCGGAAGTGACTGAACAGACTTACTCCGAATTTAAAAACGACATTGACAAAAGATTCGTCCGCTGTAATGTCGGAAAGTGAATAAGTTTTCGTTTTACGAGTTCCGAAACTGCCGAATAAAATTTTAGTAGTGTGTACGAATACTTTTCAGTGCAAAATACGACCGCGACACATTACCGACTGTTTTCGATTTAATTTTAGTCAAATATAGATTTTATGTAAAAGTACAGGCGCTATTCATTTGCCTGTGAACATACCAAAAATAAGATATGTAGAGGGAGTTGGTCAATAAAAACAGTTACATCTTCCTACAAATTTATTATAAAAATCCGCACTGCGGACGGAGCTCTTGCCGTGCGCGGTTGGACAAATCAACTGACATCTTAAGTTATCTAGGATGGCGCTAGTAGCGCACCTGTCAAGTGTTAGGAAGGAGTTTCATGTTACAGATAAATTATATTTATTTCGGTAAGTAGATCTTTTAAAGACAGTTTTACAAGTCCATGTTTTACATTTTTTAAGCTTGATAGCTCCGGCATTTCTTATCTGACGACCTCTGAGAAGAAACACTGAAACAAACTCAGAGAGTCAAAGTCTCTTTTAAAGTCCAGACATCGAATAGTAACAAAATATAAAATCACCTCATCAATGGGTAAGACTGGTAGACCTAAACCCTTTCATTTCGTGAGGAGACCCGTACCCAGTAGTAGGACACTTAATGGACTGATGAAGATATTCAGGTGGGGGGATAGTTACTTCTAGAATCGAAAGAACTCTGCAACTTGGAAACTCCGATGTATTCCGAAACTATTTGAAAAGCAACAAGAGATTGATAAAACAGTTAAAAATTCACATTTACTTCTTCAAAATTAACCTAGAACATTTCATATTCACGTGGACGCATGCTAACAGCATGATTCCGCAATTCACTCATTAATTACCCAATGTTCGTGGCCGCAATTAATTTTGTTCTGACTGTTGTCATAGATTTAATAGCTATCCTGTATTGTTATTTGGACAAGTGTGGCTTGTGGGCAATCAGTGTCTGTAATCAGTAGTAGTGTTGGTGTTGTGAAATGATCATTTTATTATTTAAGAGGTAAAAGTTGGTTCGATTGGTGCAATTTGCTTCGGCTTTAGACCTTTTCGTCGAAGATTCGATTTTCAAATCGACGCCCAAATTAAAGATTAGATATAGATTTTTACTCTAAATTCTTGAGAAATTGCCAATATAGCAACGATTTTAAGACAGGACAGTCAACTTTTTTAAGATAATATAAGAAATCTAATTTGAAAGGAACCGAGGTAAGGAAAAATTAAGCTCTATCCAACAAATGAAGTAGATAGTAACAATTGCTATTTGGCTTGTCTAATATATAAAACTCATAAGATGGTTTTCATACATTGAAGAAATAGCACCGAAAAGCTTTTAAATTTTGTGTCTTGCAAGACCAAAATACACTGACCCAAATCTAGAGAAGGCAGAGACACCTACATACGTAGCAAACCTTAAAAGAATGTCGTGAAAGAATTGCCAGTATAATCATAAACTACTGTAAGGAGTCTAGAGTAAGCTATATACCTGCATTGAATAATGTAGGTGGTGTCTCAACCTGTAAAACACGGTAAGAACATTTTTAATTTTTGAACAACTTAAATTGTTTACTTTTTCGATAATAATTTTCTAGTATTATGAAGGTATTGACTGGTGTATACCTTAATAATCAGAATACACTGTTGACAATGTTGAACTAAATTACGTAGCGACTGTAAACCTATTGGCGTCTGTACACTTATCCAAACTGTCAAATTGTCTCAATTGAAAATAAACCTTATTACTCTGAATAAAAGTTTAAAATCTATCAAAGATAGACAGGTTGGGGTAGCTTGATGTGCTGGCCTCTGTATATATTTGTATTTGGAGATCGCTGAGTACCAATTTACTTTACTCATTGGTAGCCTTGATATCCTTTCAATTTATCTGAGTGCAATATTTGTGTTGCATTATTTCGTTGAAATAAAACTATCGATATCTATTATTAATTCCGACGTTTCAGACGCATTATAGCGTCCAATAAAAAGTGATAACATCCGTAAAAAGTGTCCGAAATCCATATAAAGTGATTTATATTTTTTAATTGTATACTAGGTACCTGTGTCGGATATGCGTTGCAATGCCTATTATTCTTTATTTTACTCATTAGTCTGACACATAAGCCTTTGAGTTAATATCTAACAACATGAATAAATAATTATAATTAGTTTTAATACAACAAGCATGCTTTATTTGGCGCGTCGTCGTAGAAAGTTACATTTTCATTTGTAAATATTATAACTTTGGTAATTAACATTCAATTATCATATGGTAGGTATCAATTATTTGATACAAAATAAAGAAACGTTTAAGTAAAAAAAAAGACAGTCGTCAATTCAATGTCCCAATAGACGAGTGACTGACCCAACATTCTGACATATTCCATATATTTTGCCCCAAACAGGGTATCCGGTTTCTTTCTTTCCACAGCATGTTATTAGAAAAATCAACCATAATTACATGTCCAGCCTTGTTGCGGTACAGTTATGGTATTGAGGTAGTTACTGGTGCGTAAAATTAATAAATTAATTTCATGTCACTACACTCGAAAGCGCACATGATGTGCGTAAGGAAACTGCTATAGACAAAGCTAAGAGGAAAAACGACGCTGTGCGCGCCGCGTATGAAATAATATCGTTTACTTCAGATCAAATTATCCCTTATATTTTACTAGTACTACTTAGGACTATGTGAGTAACCACATAGACACTCAATTTACCTCAACAGAATAATATGTTTGTTATTAATATCAGCCGATTGTTCATAGATTTCTCAATCTGCATATCTCGCAAAACTACAAATTAACTTACAAAATAAGACTGCTATGCCATCATGAAGAACGAGAAATTGAAAATCCATTTTGGCAAAAGGCTTTCAAACTTTTGACTGAGCTTATTACTCTATTGAACGATATTTCTTCAGCCTAGATTTGAAGTCTTTTTATGTAATAAATATTCTACATTAAAAATTACAAACACAAACGTAAATGTTTTCGTCAAGTTTCGCCTCTTACTGCACAAAATCGCATTATAATCAGTATGCAGCGTTCCTCAGTATATCACATTAACTTAGTAAACCCTTAGTAATTTTTAGACGAGAATTTTTCTCACCTTAGCTACGATAATATTTTCTGACGTTTTGCGGAAATATTATGAATTAAAAGGAATTTTCTACTTTAAATGTAGATTTTATACCTGCCGGAAATCATTTCACGGTGAACTTATGTACTTTTTGTATGAAAAAATGTTTCTGAGATTTTGAGAATAAAAAGAGTTAGTTTCATTTCCGAATCTTCACATTCGTTTATTTATAAACGTTTCGTTCCTGTTCAACTTGTCAAAGAATAAATAATTACATGGAATCAGAAAAAAAACATCATTATAATATATAAATGATTAAGTTATTAAAAACACCAACATGCCAAAAAATTATTAATTTAACAGGGAATCTACACAGAAAAGATTTGATTACCTTTTCCTAAAATATTCGAGCATCTCTAGTTTAGCTCTGCATTTAAAATTAATCCGTATGTGAAGCGCACAACGTGGGGATTAAGTAAACAAACCTAATGCGTCAATCCTAACCGACGAACCTCAGCCACACCCGAAACGCCAATAAAATACACAATATATTGACAAACACCTACACACTACACAGACAGTAGTTTAAAGCGCGCAGCTGTCCCTATCCCCCGAGGATACATCTCCAGTAAGATGTTACATAGTAAATTGACAACAGTAGGGCCATTACCTTAGACGAAGATTTTGATCTTTTCGTCGCAGATTCTGACCCACACAAGAGATCACTCGCAACGGATACCCCGTTGCGTGTATTGAGATTTATCATTACTTAAATATAACATGGCTTTGCCTGCACTTTTTGACAGCTGCTAAAATTGGCTGTAATCTAAATTGTGGTCAAGAGCATTCCATTTTAATACATAAATTCGTGGCCACAACATAAAAACTAACGTAGTGGTTTAGTGTGATAAGCCTTAATAATAATATTCCCCTAACTAATTTTGCTGAAGGCAAGTATGCCTTAAAAAAAGAATAATTTAGTCGTATCTCCAGTAGGAGATACGACTAAATTATTCTTTTTTTATTGATTTGACATATTTGCGTAACTCGTGGCCAATTAATTACTAGTCTACTAGTAAAGTCATTTCAATAACGCAACCAAGTTGTAGTACCACCAAGAAAGTTATACTGTGGCCTTACCTCGTGCCTTACATTCCCAAAGAGACGGTTTTATTCAGACCGTCGTCGAGTGAAAGTCTCTGTACTTCAATCGGATATCTTGTTACGTAGAATTGTATACAGCATTTTTTACTTTGGTATTAAAGTAGGCAGTTTTGTGTTTCTTTGGGATGTAAGTGTAGGTTTGTGGTAGTGTTAGAACGCCCCCACTACTAAGTAAAAAAAATACATGAAACTTAAAAGCACAACATTATTGCGGGTATAATATAATCATTTTTTGGCTGTAAGCATTAGGCTAGAGTGGTGGATTATAGTCTTATCCCTCTTATTCTGAGAGAAGACCCCTGCCCACCAGTGGGACAGTATAAAAATAATATGGGTTTAATGTTAGTTGATGACATCATTTTGACAGCATTGGCGCCAAGACCGCTAAGACAAATGAGGTACAAATAAATTCGTATTAATTCAAAACTTAGCATAAAAGGAAATGATAAAAAAATAATTAAAATTAATTAAGTTTGAATATTATTTTCTATTCATTTGAAATAAATCAAAATAAATTCAGTATCTAATTTCTGACACTCATGCAAACATTAGACATAGGTACTTTTTACAGATTTTATCGCGTTATGTTGTTATTGGAAACCACAATTTAAAACCCTTTACAGCATCTATGGCCACGGGTAGACTGATCATGTACCATGGACCTTGGAAAAGGTCCGAGAATTCAGGACTAACCTCTAATTTTATTTAAGATTTTATTGATATACATTTTATTTATTTACCTATGCCTACGCAATATTACACCCATATGCACATTGCATATTAATCGGGACTACAGGTTCTAATTCACAAACCAAAACTAAGATCTAGACCCAAGGTCTAAGGAAATCTCAAGACTATCTACATATAGTTTAGACAGCTCTCTCCAAACTAATAGCCAGCAGATGAAACTTTAAGTAACCATTTCGGCACACATCCTGCTGTTTGTAATTAATTAAGTTCTCCCGATGACCCGCCCAGGTTCAGATGTTCATTTCCTATCGCTAATTGGCCGTACCGTCTTTGAATTGATTAGTTTTACACATAAACTACCAGGAGAGTATTGAATGGAAAATTAGGTTTATAATACGCGCTCTATATCTCTGTTGTGGTCTCCTGTCATTAAAATGAAGTTACAAAATATAAAGTTTTTTATTATTTTATATATTTTACACCAACAGCATAGGTAAAATATGTAATTTTACAATCAATAGAAAAAGTCTGATACATAAATGCCAATTACAGGTATACACAACATTTACCACTGAAGTACACAATTATAATAGGTATTACAAAGGATAAGATAAGATTGTCTTTTATCTGAAACAACCTTTAAAACCTAATCCTTTATCGCAGAAGACTTTATAAACTTATAATCAATAGACACGAAATACGTCTACATCCGATATACATCATATAATTTGTATCATCAACATTAAATTCACATCTTGTATTATCTAAGTCCTTTCTTTTATGCCAACCATCTCAGTCCCTTGCCTCACTCATCCAGTTTGTTCATATGTTTATTATGTCATCAGCTCACCTGGTTGCCGGACGTCCTACGCTTCGCTTGTCCATTTTAGGATACCAAACGATACCATACCATATTTGAATATGTAGGGTATATTATTTACCAAAAACTTTATCTTCTTATTCTAGGTGCCATTCGCACTCAGAAATTATAACAAAATCCCTAGAATACTAAGTGATTTTAAAGTAGCTTTCTTGAAAACGTTAAATTATATAACGTGTTAATCGGTAAATGAATACCTAACCGAGGATCCCTTTTAATAAAGATCATAAGTATGGGTTAGGTAGAGGTGTAGGTAATCCCAAAATTTGCCGGTATGTTTAGGTCCAATGGAACCTAGGCTCGCACCTATTAAATGTAATAGGTGCGAGCCTATTGCCACTAAACGGACACAATCCAAACTGCGAGCAGCTGTTACTGAGAAATTCACAGAAAACCCCACTAACACTTTGCTCGATCTGGGATTTGAACCCAGGAGTTCTAGCGTAGCAGTTGCGCATACGACCACTAGACTAAATGAGCAAGTTAATTAAAAAATCTTGATAATTACGCAATATTTTATGTATTTAAAAATCGATAGCATCGGAATCTACTAAACAAGCCACGTTTAGTATTCAACGACGAAATAAAGAACATTCTAGAGTATTGTTCAGGGAAATCAGGTGGAAACCGCAGCCATTTTAACTTGAACTCCAAATATCCTTTGCGTTAATATTTTTGATATTAGATGTTTTGGTAAACTGAGGTCAAGTTAAAATGGTTGTCCCGCTTACAATGTACTGTTAATTAAAAGTATGCTATTTTAATAAAACAATAAAAATACTATTTACTTAAAATCCCACAGATACACGTTTAATTTCGTAGCTTGTTTATGCTTGTTAATTTCTGGATTCTGTATTGAAAAGGTCAAAAGGAAACCTGAAGTCTGTCTGTCTACCTAAAAAAAAAAAATTTTAAACTATTTATTCTTTCTCTGAGCCTTTTCCCAACTATATTGGCTTCCAGTCTAACCAGATGGGGCTGATAATCAGTATTTTACACGGAGCAACTGTCATAAGAGTTTCGCAACCCAATTCTTTGGGTAATACCGATATCCTGAGCATAGACTAGTATATATCTATTAAAAAGTAGAAAATCTTAACAAAAATCCAACAACTATTGTTGAACTTTTGTTTGGAACTCTTCAGAGTTCAGATTCAGATACAGATAAAGTCTGAATATGAATTTGAACTCTAGCCTACCATGTCTTACCTCGTTACCACAATACCGATGAGGCGATAAATAACTCCATAGTCAATTAATGTTGGCTGTAAAATCCAGCATAAATTCATCTCACAAAACACACAGTTTATATTGGCATATTGCACGAACTAATCCATCATGAGCTGGACCATTATACAGAATAGAAAATTTATTGGCAAATTTTGTTGATGGGTAATTGTGGCTATATGTTCCTAGTTTGCTTGTGTTCCTTTAATATACTATTATTACTATAATACGGGTATTCTTTGAAAGGTTCTTTTTATTAATAGTTTCTGACACTTATGTGAATATTTTAAATTGAAACTAGCTGACCCCGCAAACGTTGTTTTGCCATTAAAAAAAAAAAAAATAGATGTTGGCCTATTCTCAGACCTCCCCGATAAGCACAAAAAATTTCATCAAAATCGGTCAAGCCGTTTCGGAGGAGTATGGCAACGAAAACTGTGACACGAGAATTTTATATATTAGATAATCCATTCTGTAAAGGAGCTGCAAAAGATCCAAAATGTTGCTATAAATGTGAATATAATGCAACAAAAACAGTGATAGCCCTTTGATGTGATAGCTGTTTGATTGGACTGCTAAATCAAAGGACTCGAGTTCGAATCCAAGGCACGCACCTCTGACTTTTCGTATTCATGTGTGTATTAATAATTAATTATGACTTGCTTATTAAACAATGAAGGAAAACACCGTGAGGAATTTTATGTGTATGGTCTGCAAACCCGCATTAGGCCAGCTTACACAACAGTATATACCGTTCCACTTCTCAAACCCATATGTGTTTGATCATGATGACGATGATGATGAGTATAACGCGATGTATTCCGTAAAAGGTTGCCTTTGGTGTCCTCCAACTACCGCCAGAATGCGTGTGGCGAGCGAGTAGCACAATTAACAAGAGATGCAAGCAGTTTGGTTTTGATATTTTTAACTCGAAACTGGAATCGGTGAGACGAATACTAAGTCTGGATTTTTTCTCGAAGTGGTAAATATTGTTTATTGTATTATATAGCTACTATAATAATAATTTATTTATGCAAAATTGGACCATGTAAGCACATTTATCTAATGTTTATTTTATACAAACACTATACGTGAAGACCTATTATTGGCTGTATGTTATCTAAAATGTAGTTTATGTAAGTTATTATTTGCTGTTGGTTTTCCGAAAATAAAATAAATAAATAAATAAAAAAGTAATTGTATCACCCCACCAAAGGTGTTCTAATGGAGATTATTAAAGGATTCTATACAATCCCAGTTGCTACTAAGAATTTAAGAAAATAAAAAAAATATATTAATTGTATAGTACTTCCAATTTTGAGGTATGATGAGAATTGGCACGAACATGCTAGCAACTTTCCCTCATTTATTGATTTCTGACATTTACGCGAATATTATACATTGAAATAAAACTACTTTTTACGGATTTTATCGCGTATATTGATATTATTAATCCCGACGTTTCGGACCCTTTACAGCGTCCATGGTCACGGGTAGACTGAGGTGGTGGGCGTCTTGATGATATAATTGCTGACAGCTACCCTACATTTTTTATTGTTACATGATCAATGACATTTCGTGATCCTGGGATTCCTGGGTAGGTATCGACTACTAAGTCGATACCTACCCAGGATGATTCGTGAGGCTATTGAAATTAAAAAACATCCAAATTTCAATAGAGAAGATGGCTGGGTCTTACCACCTGCTTGGAATCCTGTTATAGATTCTATTAAACCAAAATCCAGGCCTACAACTGCAAGACCAAAGGATACTGTGAGCTCGTTCTGCGTGAATCGGATTGCCAATAATTAACAACTAAAACATGATCATTGAATATTTTTACTTTAAAAGACCATGATTCTCTGAGTTTGTTTCGGCGTTTCTTCTCAGAGGTCGTCAGCTAGGAAATGCCGGCTCCATCTAGTTTTAATTAATAATTAGTAATAAATGTCATTGATCATGTAACAATAAAAAATGTAGGGTAGCTGTCAGTAATTATATCATCAAGACGCCCACCACCTCAGTCTACCCGTGACCATGGACGCTGTAAAGGGTCCGAAACGTCGGGATTAATAATATCAATATACGCGATAAAATCCGTAAAAAGTAGTTTTATTTCCCTCATTTAGTTAAATAGACTGAATTTTCAGAATCTCCTTACAAATTATATGTGAATTAACCCGTTTACATACGAACGCAGTGATATAATGTCCCACATTATGTAACCGAAACAACGACACGTTCTGATTTCAAAATTACTGACTACCCACATTTAGACCTTGGCGTCGTGCGGAGCGTTGTCACGACCTTTTGTTGTTCCTACAGTAAAGTTGCAATGTCTTCTTTTTGAACGGAACATAATTTTAAGGCTTATGATAATATTTTCAGTGTTGTATATCTGTATATTTATAAGTACTTATTTTATTTTTCACTTTGTCTGTGTGATTATACTTTGTCAGTATTTTTAATACAAGTTTATTTAATACACTAACAGCATATTTCACCAAATTCTCTTCAAATTATTCTGGGAATAACGGATACTCAATTTTTACTTTTTTATTAATAAATAATTATCACTTGCTTAAACGGTGAAGGAAAACATCGTGAGAAAATCTGCATGCTTTAGAGGTTTTCTCGAATGCGTGTGAAGTCTGCCAACCCGCACTAGGCTAGCGTGGTGGACTATAGCCTAATCCCTCTCATCCTGGGAGGAGACCTACGCCCAGCATATGTTATAGGCTATATTAAAAAAAATAAAACGTTGCCGTAGAAGAGGATCACAGTAAGCTATGACTCTTCCTTTATAATGGATGCCTTTACAAACACAAATTCTCACCTACACAAATATTACTACTTGAAAATAACGTGAATCCAAATCTTTCAACAAAATGGTATCGCGAAAACGTCAGTAAGATGAAACTCTATAGAATAGCTATAGCTACACCTAATGGAATAACAGTACTAGTAAGAATTTCAAACTTGGCAAACTCGGAAAGATTGCGTGGGTGCGGTTAAGCGAGACTCCACAAATTGGCGCGAAGAGCCCATACTTAGAGTGGGCGGAACGGCTCCGTGGTGACTGTGGATGACAATGAATTAGGTAATGTGCGTGTCCATCGTTGAGCCCCCAGCGTCCGAGAATAATAGATCTCGTCCATTATCAAATCAAATTTCTTTCAGCAAAATGGAGATTTTTAACTCTAACAACATCTATTTAGTATACCCATATACTAAATAGATGTTGTTAGAGTTAAAAATCTTCATTTTGCTGTAACATGAGCATTCAAATTTTACAGTACACAAATAAGTATCTTGTGTCTGCAATATTTTGTTACTTTACGGGATAAAAAAAATTTCATACAAATATTCAATAATTCATTCGATTTTAGCTGTGCCCCAGAGGAACTAACGTATCATAAACCATACATTCCTTAAAAAAATACATTAGTAGTAATAATGTATGTAGATACATTATTACTACGGTAAGCTTTATTTACGTAGATTAACATAATCTACGTAAATAAAGCTTAATGTTCGTGGGGCCATTAAATATTTGTTGCAAGCGCAAAGTTGCTATGAACTTCCTAAGCTAAGGGTCTACAGGGCAACAAAGTGTCATTGGATTTGTATATCAAAATATCAGGTTTGTTGCTCTATTATTCAAAATAGGCTCGTTCCCAATTAAGTACAGTCAATAAAAGGTTAAATGCTAAATCGCTGTCTGTATACCTATACAGGTCGTGATTTAGCATTTTATAACGCTATCTATAGCGTTATAAATGTAAAGAAAATCGCTATACTAGTGTAGTGATTTTCTTATTTAATTATTTAGATTGGCTTTATTCATAGAACAGTATTGATTGATGATTGACACCTTTACAACAGTGTGTCACTGTCAGTCTGAGGGAAAAATTTAAATAATATTCATCTAATCTCTAATATATAAAATTCTCGTGTCACAGTTTTCGTTGCCATACTCCTCCGAAACGGCTTGACCGATTCTCATGAAATTTTGTGAGCATATCGGGAAGGTCTGAGAATAGGCCAACATCTATTTTTCATACCTCTAAATTTTTTTTTATGGCAAAATAACGTTTGCGGGGTCAGCTAGTTATATAATAATTTCCGATAAAAGAGATAACAAATATCAAATCCTGGAATAAAGACATTATATGTTGTTTTTTTGTCTTTACAGGTGAGTTAGTAGTTAGTTAGAAGTGTTTTAAGTAGAAATAGGTTTGTTTGTTAATAATAATTTTGTCTTTACAGAAAAACGCAAATATTGTCTTTATTTGGTATTATTATATAAATATAATCATAAATAATTATCCGCGAAAGGATATGTGAAACAGCATATTTTTTGTTTGTTTTAATGACTAATAGTTTCGCCCCCTGAAAGCTAAACAGTGGATGTTATTTCACGGTATATATTTTATCTAATCTAGTTAAAAAGCAGTGATAGCCTAGTGGTATGACCATTGGACTGCCAAGTCGAAGGTCTCGAGTTTGAATCCAAGGCACGCACCTCTGACTTTTCGAATTCATGTGCGTATTAATAATTAATTATCACTCGCTTAAACGGTGAAGGAAAACATCGTGAGGAAACCTGCATACCTTAGAGATTTTTCTCGACGGTTTGTGAAGTCTGCCAACCCGCACTAGGCCAGCGTGGTGGACTATAGCCTAATCCCTCTCAATATGACAGGAGACCCGTCCCAACAGTGGGACAGTATATGGGTTGATGATGATCATGATTTTATCTAATTCTGTATTAATATTGTATATTGTAGTTAAATTTAGGTAGATATATATAAGTCCTCGCTGTATAAGGGTAGAAGGACATTGCGGTCATGTCACTGTCCCGCCCACGGCTATGAATCTTTATATACTCGTAACTAGTGTGTATCAAATACACTTTTGAACCAATTAATGATTATTAACCTTATGACCGCCACGGACGAGTATAGACGTCAAATGAAAACTTGCTCACGACGCCAAAGACGGCATGGCACGTCAATAATACCACTTTTTTTAGTTCAAAATACATACCTATACAATTTTGTTTTGTTTTTTGTTACCTATTATTAAATATTAGAATTTATCGCTTGGCGTAGAGAACACGGATTTTCGTAATGGACGTGGCGGTTAAAAGGTTAAGGACGTAAGCTCTGCTCTTGTTGCTGAGGTCGTCTGGGCTAGTACCTACACCAATTATTATGGCCACTATTCAATAATGTACTAACATTATTGTGTTCCGCTTTGAAGAGCAACGTAGTAAGAGAAATTATTGCATACTAGTTTTCCGCCGGCGGCTTCGCCCGCGTCGAGTTCGGTTATATCGCGTTTCCAAGAGAACTCTTCAAAAGTCCGAAATAAAAACTATCCTATGTTCTTTCTCAAGGTCAATTCTATCTCTGTACCAAATTTCATTAAAATCTGTTCAGTGATTTAGACGTGAAAGCGTAACAGACAGACAGAGTTAGTTAGTAGAGATAAAAACTGAGGTCTCAACTAAGGTAACGTGCCAGTGATACTATCTGTGCTGCTGGCGTCTATATGTCATGCCTTCCGCTTACTATTAAGCGATACGTATCTATACATTTGTTGGTCATCTTATTACAACTAAAAATAACTTGTGATCATGTCATGCTAAGTAGGTATTATATCTTAGAAATAATAGCCATGAATATAGTTTAAAGGATCTTATAAACAATTAGATTTGAACCGCAAACTGGTTTGTGATTCAATCGCGCGGACGGTATCACAATTTTATAAAAATATTTCTGGTTAAAGTAAATATCTCTCTATCTATGTATCTAGCCTAAAAGAAGCAAGGTTAAGTTGCAAGATTCTTAACACATCGAGACCCCTCCGTGCCTCGGAGAACACGTGAAGCCGTCGGTTCCAGTTATCATACGAACACCTATGACAATCATTATTAGTATTCAGAAGCCCAAGAAGCCTGACAACCAGTCTATCCTCAGGATATAGGTATTACCCAGAAATTGGGTTGCGGTGGTTTGATAGCTAGGTAGCTTCATGTAAAATACGGTACATGTAAATTCAGCCGCATCTGGTTAGACGAGAAGCCCACCCCAATACAGTAGGAAAAAAGCTTACAGGATGATGAACAGTTCCGGAGATTTCCCTCTATGTATAAACACACAAATTAATAAATTTTAGATAGGTACAGATATCTACCCCTTTATAACATAAGTATGTAAATATAGATAACGTGAGGTGGGCACAATATTACTTTTATTGCCCGCAATAATATGGTATCTACAACAAAAACATAATACATATAATCGCTTACATTATTTTTTAATACCTGAGATAGCACAGATACTCGACTAAATAAAATTATATTTCAGCAGAGGGAACTCCAAAAGCAATATTTTCCGCAACCCACAATTTACTAAATTCTTATTTGCGTGTGCTAAATATAAAAATCATGGAGCTCGGAGCTTCTCTCATAATGAATTCATGATAAAACTATGTAAACCGAAGGGCAGAAAGTAATGTACCGAGGGAGGGAAATCTTGAAAGGGTGATATTTGAATTTGATTCGAACCTGTCGTCTTTGAGTCGTCTAGGGATGTCCCTAGGGCGATACCGGTCTTGCCCATAAATAGAAAGAAGGCACGAGTATTTGCCAACGGATAGAATATGGTATACATATATTTCCAAACTTTAATTTCGTTCAAGATTTAAAAAAGTTATTTACTAACAGTCTGTAGAAAAATTGAAAACATAGGTTTGTGGACCTTTATATAGTCTAACTCATGTTTTTTTCTTTTCTCTTCAAATCACAGACAGTTTTTTTGGCTCCTTAGTCGTTTCGCAACGCGAGCGTTTCGAACCGCGTTGTAAATTGCCCAAGAGCTCTTTTTGAATGGGTCCTTACAGTTTTATAATAGTATAGATTCAGGCTTTAATGATAAATCTTGATGTACGGTCACCAACGAAAGTTGCTGAACACAACCAAATTTTGAAAACATAATTGCAACAAAGAAGTCGGACTACCTTCTCGAGTCATTAACTTTTAGATAATAAAAAATGTTAAAGCGTTTTAAAATTGAATCGTGTTCAGCGACTTGCGTTGCTGACTGTACCTGCTAATCATGACAATATCTTTGGCTATCAAAAAATACTAAATGATTATTCTGTTTAACTTTATTATTCACGTTTTGAACCAGCTATCGGTAATCATAACATAGCAGCCAACTATACTATAACTAAATAGTTAACCAATATTAGATAAGTTTTAATTCAGATAGAACGATAAAAAAACGATTAAAACTTAAATAATTTATGATTAAGTAATATAATCAAGTGTCAACTCTCTCAAATTTAATAAAGGCTGATATTTGAAACCAATAATATTTTAGTTTTTCTTACTGACTTTGAATCAAAACAAGTAAATAACACAGTAAAAGGCTTGCTTTCAAACTTGGCCAGTGATGAAAATATAATGGCCCCATAAATACGGGATATCGGGACAGTGCGACACAAAACGACAGTTACTAGTGATGACTTTAACACTTTTACACATTATTGCACACTAAAAGTAACTTCCGAGATGATTAAAGTAACGAATTGTGTGCTATTCAGTGAGTAAGTGACTCCAAATTAATCACTTTCGATTAATCGATTTCGTTTCATCATTTTCGTCTTACATTATGATAATTTCCATTTGTAAGAACTGAAAAAATAAAAATGATACTTTTTGATAATTTTCTCTTTTCAAAATTCAAACTGTTTTATCTCATGGAGACTATTTCTGTTTTACCGGGGTTATTTTTTAAATTTAAAAATAAATGAAAACATGCGTTTTGCCTTTAGTTTCATTCCAGACATCCTAAATGGCCATTTTTATTATTTTATTTTCTGCCGTCATCGTCCTACTGGAGGGCAAAGCCTTCTCTTTCCCTGCTTTGCAATATGAGTCAATCTTATCCTGCCATCTCATTCTGATTCTGCCGCGACTTCTTTTGGACTTTTGTTGCTAACACAATTTGGCGGTTTTTGTCCATATTTTATCAGACATGCGGCGGATGTCCAGCACATCCAATTTTTGTACAATGTCCTAATAAATAATTTGACATAATATTTTTCAGACAAGATCCCATCCTACATAAATCAAAATATACACCGACAAAGTTATTAAACAACTATCACAACTTAGGTCATCCTAAATCAGCCAACTAGTGGCAAATATTCTCTGAGCCCAAACTGTAATCAGAACCGATTATCCCTTCGACCTCACCAAACTTATCACTTACAAGTGCTCTACGGATGCTTTTGTGCTAGCAAATAGGCTCTAAGACTGTGTTTACATTATCAAAGTGAATAAGAGGCTCGGACGTTGACGGATGGTGTTTGTGGACACATAGGGAGGGAACCCCAGTGGTTGTGCGTAAACAACAGGTTTATTTATTTGCAAAGTTTTCTGCGTATTATTATGGTGAGCTCGTATTAGGAGTTTTGGGATGTGAGTTTTCCGTGTAACTTCAATCTGCTTGGAGTTAATATTTACTTAATTATATTGTTATCTTATTATTATTGGGTTGTATTTGTTGGCAGGCTCTTTTATGTGGAAGTTTATAGGGCTTTGCTTATGCTGCTGGGTTCATCTGGGGATACCACTGCATTGCCGAATATTTAGTCGCTTAGCAATAATGTGCTAACATTATTGTATCCCGGTTTGAAGGGCAATGTAGCCTGTGAAATTATTGGGCATATAAGACTTATAACAACTGGTGTTGCTAGCGTGTATTCTTGTTTATCTATAGTCGAATCAATGATATTGAATCGAGTTTGCGTAAAGTGAATATATATTTTGTCGAATGATTTTAACTATTAATAGAGTTCTCACAAAATGTCATGAATGCTTTGACGATGATTATCTCAATTTAAAATATTGGTATTAACCTAATTAAATGTGTGATTCATCAATTTATTTTTTAGGAGTTGCAATACTTTAAAAATGTTTACATCAGCGAGAGTTATAAATCGTGGCAAGTGGTTTTACAACCGTTTTATCACCGAGTGGGAGTGTTTGTGATTTTTTAGAGCCATTCAACCTCCACGGGCTGAAACTATTTGGCTTGTAAGTAATAAATCTGAAGCTTTTTGTGGATTAGTGAAAAGCCTTGGAAATATTTCTTCAGATTAGGCATTATGTTATAAATTGTTATTTTATACAATTCTAACCTTAGTAATTCTTACTGGGCCTATTGAATAGAATAAGAATAAAAGGGTCTATTGAATAGATCAAGAAAAAAACAATTGTCATCGTGTTTTTTATAATTTTAATTTTATATAGTATGCTGAAATCGAATATCGAGTGTCGAACTCTGAGAAAACCCCGGGCAGGAACTCCAAAGTCATTCTTTAAAGCTCAATATAAACATTTATTTATTTTTAATTAAGTAAGAATACCTACCAAACGTACAGTATTGTCTTACATAGAACAAATATACCTACATTGTAATACTGCTCATACAACATTATAATTGTGTTAATTACTCACGTTATTTGCCACAAAACTAAGCAAGACACAAAATATATAGTAGTTAACGCTAGTCAATACTTTGTTAATTGTTTAGCTAGGTAGGTACCAAACTGTCTATAACTTAATTTAATGTTCCTGTTTCTGTTCCTTGCTTTGATCATAAATCTATATCAAAAGTGTCATGAATAACTAACAGGGTCTACTGGTGGTATACCTAACTCCTTGATTCTGTCTCCCAATCTTTCTGATTACGGATTCATATAAATTCTGTAGGCCTTCGTCATCTTTCAGGGGACATTTTGGGAGATCTCCAACTGGAAATTAAAAAATAGAGAAAATAAATGTATAACCAGGGTCCACTGGTGGTATCCCTACTAACTCCTTGATTCCATGTCTCCGAATCTTTCTGATTACAGATTCAAATTTTTTTCGGCATTCGTCATCTTTCAGGGGACATTTTGGGAGATCTCCAACTGGAAATTAAAAAAATAGAGAAAATAAAAGTATTCAAACATTTTACTTAATCCACATTAATAACTGATGAGCAGTGATAGCCAATGACCATTGGACTGTCAATTCGAAGGTCTCGTTCGAATCCAAGGCACGCACCTCTGACTTTTCGAATTCATGTGCGTATTAATAATTAAATATCACTCGCTTAAACGGTGAAAGAAAACATCGTGGGGAAACCTGCATACCTTAGAGATTATTCTCGATGGTTTGTGAAGTCTGCCAACCCGCACTAGGCCAGCGTGGTGGACTATAGCCTTATCCCTCTCAAATATGAGAGGAGACCCGTGCCCAGCAGTGGAACAGTGTGCGGGTTGATGATGACGATGATGATGACATTTATAACTAAACAGTTGAATTATATGAGCTGGAACGGAAAGAACCTAACTTGAATGAATGTCTCAGCTTCATTAGCTCTAACAACATCCAAGTTCAGTAATTACTACAGCCACTAATACCTTCGTAGAGACTTCTTTGACTTCGAAACTTATTCGTCGAGAGAGAAATTTAATATATTCAACTTTCTCAATAGTCCGGTCTATTTACACATTCAAGTTTACATAAATTCCCATAAAGCTGAATATTGGCATAGTTGTTCAAAACATCATTATAAAGAAAATCTCAAAAGTCCTCATCGTTCCGAGGTGTGCTAAAAATTTGGCACGGGGTCAAAGGTCAAAAAAATGAGTTTTTTGCGATTTTTAGCGAAACGGTGAGTTTTTTCGCAAAATTACCCCAGTACAAAATTGTAGATCACAAAATTCTCTACAAAAAATATATCAATATTTTTTTTCCTAAAAGCCACCATTTTGGAGATATAACGTTCCGAAAAGTTGGATCAGTCGTAATCCCTCTATTTTGCACACGTTTCCACGCCACCTATGAGGTAGTGTACAAAGCGCGTTTTTTTTAACGTGGTTTCCCCAGTAGGCCTATTCCACGGGTCTGCTGAGATTTTATATGTTTTAAAACTATTGCAAAATAATATTATATATTATAGTGGGCAAAAACAACGGCGGTGTAATTAAATAAAATACTTAAAATAAAAAGTTAGTCGTCTGATTCATAACTGTCCAAGATTTCTGTTTCTTCTTCTTCTTGATCTTCTTCTCCTTCTTCTTCCTGTTCATCCTCTTGTTCTTCTTCTTCTTCTTGTTCTATTTCACACGTAAACTGCCCCAATAGCGATTCCTGATCGGTATCAAACGAATCTTCAAGAGTTGGTGACTCAACATTCGAGCATGATCGGCCTTGACAGTGTGTGCATGCCAGGGAACAAAACAGTCCAACTTTTCTGCAACCACATTTCCCTACGCAGTGGCGCTCAAGACTAACGGTATGTATTTCATATATTGGGCATGCCAACATAAAGCAGGTATACGACCCTAGCCACGCGGACAATAGAATAAAAGACAGATGTTATCCCAAGGTTATACTGACGTACAAATTTAGGAACGGGGTTTCATTATACCTGAGATTCTCGTAGTTTAACTTATATTTTACATAAGCAAGTTACAATAAATAATAGCGAACTTATTTTAGTTCTATTACACCTTTAGTGACTTTCATATGTGGCGTACGTGTGCAAAATAGAGGGATTACGACTGATCCAACTTTTCGGAACGTTATATCTCCAAAATGGTGGCTTTTAGGAAAAAAATTATTAATATATTTTTTGTAGAGAATTTCGTGATCTACAATTTTGTACTGGGGTAATTTTGCGAAAAAACTCACCGTTTCGCTAAAAATCGCAAAAAACTCATTTTTTTGACCTTTGACCCCGTGCCAAATTTTTAGCACACCTCGGAACGATGAGGACTTTTGAGATTTTCTTTATAATGATGTTTTGAACAACTATGCCAATATTCAGCTTTATGGGAATTTATGTAACCTTCCTCCTGATTTTAGGCTTAAATAGACCGGACTACAAGCAACTACAACGAACTGTAATGTTAAAACCATAAATAACTGTTATATAAATATATAGGTAAGAAACATGTTACACAGCAACGTCTAGACCAATCTAGGCAGAGCTTGTACTACTAGAAAATTTTAAAAAATCCTAAATACTTTTTTCTGAATATACATATTATTATTATAATAGACTAGCTACTGCCCGTGACTTCATCCGCGTAATTTATCATTGAAATTTGGCTAATTAATTCAAAATCATTATAAATTATAGCCTATATGTTATTCTGACGTATAAATATTCGTTTTAGCGTGAAAGAGCAACAAACATCCATTCCCATAAACTTGCACATTTATAATAATAGTAGGAAGTAGGATATATACAATATTCTTTATTTAATTGTACACCAAAGAATAGTTACAGAGAAAAAAAAAGTCACATGAGTACAATTGGCGCTTATCGCTAAAAGCAATAGGTAAATATGAAGCACTTAGCCAAACACAAACACTTATTCATCACATAAATATATTTGTGTCCTGAGGGAATCGCACCCACAAACTCAGCAGTCTGAAATTCGAACCACAGACATCATCTAATTAAGTATTACCAAAACACCTGTTTTTGAGTTTCAGTACAGGACTGTTCAAACTTCTTCTAGGTTCGCCCCCTATTACATGGGCCTAAACCGGTATGTTTAGGCCCATGTAATAGGGAGCGACCTGTGGGTACATTAGTACACATCTCCCTAACCTTTCGGGAAATACAAGAGTGATGGTATAATATATTATGCAGAGTACCTAACTCTTAAAACCAGCGAATTTTGCGATTATGGTAATATTATCCTCGCTTCTCGAAAAATAATATATTTTGTTCTTTGAAATATTTATGGTTGAGGTATGTGTTCAAAAGGCTTTTCTGATATTCTTATTATGAAGTACTATTGAAAAAAAACTTCTCAGAGACAGAAAATCAATTGTTATGACCCCCTGGAGGTTCAATTGGTTCAATCTACTTTATTTAAATAAAAATATGTTTCACGGAATCTAAGTACCTAGTATTCTTCTTCTCAGTAAAATTTATATGTATATTCATAAAATCTTAGATACAGTAATCTTATTTCATCAGGTCGAGGGTCGTGGGTTCCATGCATGGGACAGATATTTATGTGTTTCACAAATATCTATTTATTTTCACTTTGTATTCTCACGACACAGGGTTTGTTCATAAACATACACAAACATACCATCACGCCTGTATTCCCCAAGGGTTAAGCAGAGGTATACCTAAGTACACCGACAATTCACCGATATGTTTAGGTCTCATGTGCACAAACCCAAAACTCCGAGCTGCTACTGAGAATTTTATATAAAAATTGAACCCTGAACTCAAGCGTACCAGTAGGGCTTACGACCATGAGGCTAATGAGTTTCAGGTACTTAAAAAATAAAAACTGATCTAAAGAAACTAAAACATAAAAGCGTGTCGATAGGGAAACATTACCAACTCAAGCTGCATATTACTATAAATAAAACAATAAAAACCAAGACCAACACTGAAACACTGATTCTTCGTACAACTACAGCAATTAATGAATATTTCCGACAAACGCTCCACTAAAATAACACTAAATTAATGAAAGGTTCGTGGCTTGTATAAAACCATTAATATCTGGGCCACGACTCCACAAGCAAAGCAGTGCAAGTGTGGCACTAATGGCACAGCCCTAATGTCCACACCATCTGTCAACGTCATGTCTTTGCCCGCTTTTTGTAGCACTTATGTACGAATCTCTCAGTTCTATTCACTTTATTATAATGTTTTTCGTTTTTATTTGACGTGATGACCGGTTAGTTGTCGCGTAATTGAGATAATAGATCACTCGTTTAAACGGTGAAGGAAAACATCGTGAGGAAACCTGCATACCTTAGAGATTTTTCTCGACGGTTTGTGAATTCTGCCAACCCACACTAGGCCAGCGTGGTGGATTATAGCCTAATCCCCCTCTCAATATGAGAGGAGACTCGTGCCCAGCAGTGGGACAGTATATGGGTTGTTGATGATGATACCTACTTATGTATAATAATATGGAAATAGCAAGGGTTACAGTCATGGACCTAGGTATCTCATTCGATCAAAAACTCATTTTCCATGAGCACATTATAATTTATCGACAGCTAAAGAATAATTTCGGTGACTAGGAATAAGGTAATAGGGTGTTCTGCGAATCTGCTGTAAATTTAATAATCTTCATGTTATCAAACTTCGTGAACCTTGCAGTTCCGTGGATCTGCGTAATTATGTCTTGCGCCACGAATCTTATAAGGAAGCATAGCCATTTAATTTAATTAATGCTTTGGACACATTGTTCATGGCCTTTTGTAACAGAGGCGCATACAAGAGAATTACACGAGTCATTATAACTGTCATCATTATGGATATTGGACGTTATACCTTTAAATTTGCCCACCCAACGGCCATTGTTAGGTTTAATGCTTATTACAACATTGTACCAAAATATGAGGCCACTTTTTAACATGGTCAATTATTATATATATTGGGGAGCTTATTACAAAATTAGTAGTAATTATCAGTGATCGGAATTAGGTGTGCTAAATAACCTAAACTTCATAAAAAGAACAGAGGCAAAAATTGGAGACTTCCTTACGACATCATTTTTTTTTCGGGGCAAACAATATAAAATGGATCTACTAGTTTTGATGATGAACTTATTCTTATAGTTTGATTATCTTTAAGTAGATGGCATTAAAGTTCCAAGAACTGGTACAAAGATCAAATGCTCAATGTCATAGGACAATGTCAAAGCACACTGACCAGTCACAACCTACTGACTGTCTAATATTCTTACTTCGTAATGATCTATAACTGTATGTACAGACGCCAGCAGGTCAAGCAATCCAAGACTGTCAAATTTTCCCAATTGAAAATGAACCTTTACTATTTGTATTAATGATGAAAATCTATCAAAGAAATTTGGCGGAGTGGGGTAGCTTGGTGTGCGGGCTAGGCTAGGTTTTATACATAATATGTACTGCTCATGCCTCCATGACATTTTATAAACTTCAATTGTATCAGAATGGCCGTTCAATGGCATAACTGTCTAAAATTTCCAATTTTGAAGTCATTGAACGACGATTTTGACAAAAGATTAGATTTATATTTTATTAGATTAGAAAACTTTGGCTCCTGTTGATGAAAATAGGGTTACTACACTTAGAAAATTGTGCCATAATCAGCATCGATGTCCTTAAGATTTTAGTTATCACAATTAGTTCTCAAATTCACACGATACCTAATATGTTAGCCCATATATTCATCATCATCAATCCATATACTGTCCCACTGCTGGGCACGGGTCTCCTCTCATATTGACAGGGATTAGGCTATAGTCCGCCACACTAGCCTAGTGCGGGTTGGTAGACTTCACAAACCGTCGAGAAAAATCTCTAAGGTATACAGGTTTCCTCACGATGTTTTCCTTCACCATTTAAGCGAGTGATAATTAATTATTAATACGCACACGAATTCGAAAAGTCAGAGGTGCGTGCCTTGGGTTCGAACTCGAGACCTTCGACTTGGCAGTCCAATGGTCATACCACTAGGCTATCACTGCTTTTTAGCCCATATATTATCTTGTAAAAATCTCTATAGATACTTAATAGGCACATCATACCTACCCCTTTCCTAATTCATATCCAAGCATATAACACTGTCTAACTTTTTAGTAGGATAATAATATTTCATACCACTCGGTCAATATTCGAACGATTAATATTGATGAGATGCTTAAAAACTTAATTTCGTCAGGATACGTCGAGTTGGGGAAACTTTTAATAGAGCTTTTCAATGCAGACGCGAGTTTAAGCCAATTTTAATTACAAGCTGACGAGGTATCTGTTCATTGATTGGTACCTACTACTGAGGTAGGTAGTACAAACGGATGAAACCACAATTAATTTATTGACTTCTGACATTTACGCGAATATTATGATGAGCAACACCTGGCTGCTGAGCTTCAACATGTCAAACAAGTCCTGCATGACAACAAGCTCCGAATACCGCGCCTTTGTCACAGAAACCGTGTGAAACGTGCCACAGTTGAGCACTTACCTGCCGTACTACCATATGTTAGAGGAGTCACCGACAAAATTGGCTACATCTTGAAGCGTGCTTCAATTAAAACATACTTCAAGCCGCTGAAGAAGATCAGTCAGTTCTTACCATCTGTCAAGTGCCATATACCTCTACAAGATGCGGGTGTATACAAGCTTGATTGTGATTGCGGTCTCTCATATATAGGCCAAACTAAAAGAAGCATAGGGACCCGCGTAAAAGAACACATCGCCGATGTCAAACACCGCAGTTCCAAGAAGTCAGCAGTTTGTGAACATACTCTTGACAAGGCCCAGCATTATATCAGATTTGATAAACCACAAATCCTTGCGAAGGAAAGTCGATACCTACCCAGGATGATTCGTGAGGCTATTGAAATTAAAAAACATCCAAATTTCAATAGAGAAGATGGCTGGGTCTTACCACCTGCTTGGAATCCTGTTATAGATTCTATTAAACCAAAATCCAGGCCTACAACTGCAAGACCAAAGGATACTGTGAGCTCGTTCTGCGTGAATCGGATTGCCAATAGTTAACAACTAAAACATGATCATTGAATATTGTTACTTTAAAAGAGACCATGATTCTCTGAGTTTGTTTCGGCGTTTCTTCTCAGAGGTCGTTAGCTTAGCTAAGAAATGCCGGCTCCATCTAGTTTTAATTAATAATTAGTAATAAATGTCATTGATCATGTAATAATAAAAAATGTAGGGTAGCTGTCAGTAATTATATCATAAAGACGCCCACCACCGCAGTCTACCCGTGACCATGGACGCTGTAAAGAGTCAGAAACGTCGGGATTAATAATATCAATATACGCGATAAAATCCGTAAAAAGTAGTTTTATTTCAATGCACAATTAATTTTTTTACCAACACTATGTTCAGAAGAAAATTTTTACTCTTCTAGAATATTCCGCCTCTCTGAATTAGGTATTTGTCGCGCTAGAGGTCCTGGGTTCGATTCCCAGATCTGAACTCTCGAAACTGATAGATAGATTTTCTATGAAATGCTCAGTAGCGGTTCAGTTTGTATTTGTGTCGGGTTAATGGCAATAGGCTCGCCCCCCCTATTACATGGGACCTAAACATATCGCCAAACTGTGGGTTTGCTTTTGTACACCACTGCCTAACGCTTTGATGAATACAAGCGTGACGGTATTTATTGCTTTAAAAATGTTCCTTTTTTAACGCATTTTTTCTTTTCCATTTGCTTTCGACACGCAAAAAGCCTGATTACCTTTTTTTTACATAAAACGCTTTGGTCATTTAAGAGTCATATGCAAAACGAGCTCAGAATAATAATCCTTCAAAGCCCGCTTAACCTTAAGCATTTTATGCTACATTAACATATCAGGAGTGGTCAATTTCAAGGCTATATTACATAGGTACGACGATTTACTAATGCAATGATAATTTTGACTATTAATTATGTAGACAAGGTAACGAAGTGACTTATTGTATTTATTGGCAACTTCAGACACATTAAATCAATACAAATATTATAATTGTATCTCAATTATAATATTTGTATTGATTTAATTGACAAAAATGTATTTTGATAAGAATTGGCATAATTATATAGTCTACATCCCGAGAAAGGGTAAAAGCTACTTTATGTCTCTTTAAATAAAAGCTTATTGTCTTTTTGTGGCATTTTCCATCATAAAGACGTCACCATAAAGACGTAAATTCATAATGCGAAGGCAAAATTTGACATGACGGGTAGGTATCGCGGTGGCTTAGTGATCATAGCGTTTGGTGTACCTAACCAGAAGACGCAGGTTCGAATCCTGACCGCGGTCGAATTTTTCCTTTGCTTAATGTTTTCCAGGTGGCCAACAATTTAAAAGGCGACTAAGTGTTTATAACTAATAAAATAACTTGCTAGTGACTAAATATTTTCGCGACTATTATTTATTAAATAAGCTTCTGAAATAAGGGTATTATAAAAACTAAAAACTGGCAGCCGAATAATAGCTTCTACTTTAGAATACAGTAGAATAAAATAGAATTTTATTTGCCTAAAATGTGACATTAAAGGCAGTCCCGTATACATTTTGTCGCATTATGACATGCAAATATTTATAAAATTAGAGAGAAATTAGTAATAACGAAGTACACAATTACAATTTATACATAATTATCATAATAAATTCTATAATTTTTCTTGTTGGGATAATTCTGATACAGAATAAAAGCATTTTTCTAATAACCACATTTTCAGTTCTTTTCTGAATCTATTTGAAGGTAAGGCTTTAGTTTTTACAGGAATAGCATTATAAATACGTCCACACATTACTTTAAATTTTTTTAAATACATTGTTGTCTTCGGTACGTTATTCAGGACAATTCTACTTTGATTTCTTGTGCCTCTGGGAAATATGTCTCTAGCGATTTTAAATAAATCAGGGTTTAATTTAACGAACGTAGCTTTCAGGATGTACATATAGGTTATTACTACATTTAAGGTAGCGAACATAATTAAATATTAAACAAGGCCAATTGAAATCATATTAAAGCGAGGTACTATAAAATAATAATGGCATGGCAACTAATATTATTAATTTGGCACTTGAGTTTGTGTAGGTTGGTTTGTAATAACCTAACCTAAACTAATTTCTACTTAGGATAGATTAGGTTGTTAGGTATTTTTATTTTCTATAAAAAAAAAACGATGCTAGTTTAAATGAAAACAAAGCTAACAACTAATTATTAAGCTGCTACTTTCTACTTAAAATTATCATTTGCTGTAGCTACCAACCTACTATTTTTGCTACCGGATTTAATTGTTTTTTAATTCCACATCAAAACAATTTATCGCCGCGTTAAATACATGCCTTAAATAAATAGTCTTTTTGCGACACGAGTAAAACCGCAAGTAACAGCTTGTTTCACAAACTTCTTTTTTCTATCTGTCACAGCTTTGACCCCGGAATTGACTGTTGCTTAGAAACTATAATTAACCTACGAATTTGTAATGTATTTTTTTTATAATTTATAATCAAATGCAATTTGTAGCTGACAGCTTCATTGACGTCGATAAAAACAAAAAGCAAAACTCATTGCAATATTTTTAAACGTCCTCATCGTGTGAAAATGGTGTCAACAAGATTGATTAGCCATCAATTTTAATTAATTAAAAAAGAAGCATCCGCTATTTTGGGGAAATCTGTTCAAGCGAAACGTTAATTACTCAATGATTAATAACTTTCAAAATTAAACAAAATGCAACACAGTAGCAGTGACAATAGCGTATTGTGTTTATTTTCCTTTAAAATATTTAAAATTAATTATTCTAAATTTTATTCAAATTGTGGAACCGATGATAAAGCTCATTGTGTGTCGTTTTTTCAATTGGATTTTCATAGTAGACCCCCAGGAGAGGAAACGTTAATAAAAATCACAGAATGATTGCATATTTTAATATTGACAACCCTAGTTTTATCTGACGTAAAAACAGGAGCGGGGTTAAGGCGGAGCACGTGACTCAAGCAAATCTTTTCAGACTCTTGTTATTGTATGAATTTTCTCATATAGCTCTCACATACACACTGAATAAAACCAGTAAAACTGGAACCAGTCTTACACACAAAGGTGCTAGTAGATCACTAGACCACCAAGTGTGTTGGGTTTTAATGACTTATTACAACAAGCGTCTTTTCTCAGTGTACGAGGAAGTATCCTTTACAGCGTCCATGACCACGGGACTCGACCATGGACACCGTAAAGGATCCGAAACGATTATTTGCGTAAGGTTCAGAAATCAATGTTTGTAAAATATCTTAAATCCAAAAAAAATACTTAGATGTTTACAAAAACACTGTTTTTTGTTTTGGAATAATTAATAAGACTGATTTCATTTCAGTATTTAACTTGATATTTATAAAGTCTTAACAGTTCTAGTTAATTCTAGAATTTTATTAAGAAACTCTCCCTGCCACACTTCGGGGCAAGTTCACAGTCATAGTACACAGATACATACACTTTCAGTTATACTATGCTATACAGATAATAATATGCAATAAGTATCATTATGTATTTTGAATGTATCATGTTTTTGTACTTATGTATTATAAAGAATACCTATGGGTACCTAATACAGTGTAGAAAAACAGGTTCTCAACCATATCTTCGTAATAAAATGCATTTTATATCGAGCCACATACTCCACCAATAACCCACACTCACATTCATAGACATAAAAATTTGAGCGACATAATCAGATTAAAACACTCCCAAATATCACCAAATTTATCATTCTGTTGTCCTGCGGGAATAACAGACGTCAGCCTTATCTTCACTAAATATTATCATTTATTAGATTATACATCATAATCAATCACACTATGTCAGCTTTTGAATGAGAGGTACTTCGATTAAGCTTCAAATTTGAAAATGTCTTCTAACAATGGCATTGTAACGATGAAAAAACTGTAATCACACAAAAATTCAGGCGCTATCAACACAAAGGTTTTGGGTATCCTTTAAAAAATAATTCCCACGTGACTGTTGAAATATTTTCAATTGAAACTTGTTGTCATGGAGACACATTTTTATGTTATTTATCTAGAATTATTTAAGACTAGTTATAAGACACTTACCCGGTCTAATTGTGAATTTAAACCATCAGTGGAAGCCACTGTAACCAGCACAAACAAATTCATCAAAATGGGTCAAACTGTTTTTGAGGTTTAGCAACAATAACGGACAGCAATAATTGATTTTTATATAGATTATTTAATACAGAGGACAATCTGATTAATTATAATAATCATCATTTATTTCAATTTTCATAGACTCATTTTATTTTCGATGTCAAATTTTCCTATCACATTATAATAAATTCAATAAATATAGGGGATTAAATTAAAGTTAGTGTAAATTTCTTACGTTTGAGTTTAAACCAGTTCCAATTGTTATTATTTCCTGTGTGCAACGTGTAGCTCACAACAGTGATTAATGAAGGAGTAATCGAGTCTTTCAGCAATCGCGGTCAACATAATGTTGGGGCTTCCTCTGACTCGCCGCACTAGCGAGGCGCCTCTCTCTCTTCTCTTATTGCCAATATCGGACAACAATTTAAAATCCGAGCTACTTGAGAACTAAGTACACATAAAAATCCAATAGCACTTTTCTGACAATTAAATTCAAAGCTTCTTAAGTAATAGACCAATGAGGCAGCTAATAAGCAGAATGAATCAATAAAATTAAATAGTAAGAGTGAAGGCTTTTTTATGATGAACAGACTTAACCTTACAGACTAAGTAGTAGATTGATCGATGATAAAAATGCATTAGCTTCGATCAGTGCTTAAACGATCCACTCAATCAAATTCCTGAAAACTGCACTTGAAGGTTCAGATTTTTTATAGAAAAGGACGTTGCAGTTTAGCTATAATTCTGCTATATATTTATGTCGCCGCATATCGCAATCTATGAAATAGGTACCTACTGCAACAAAGTTTTATCTCGAGATGTACAGACGCTATCCAAGGTCAAGCTATCCAAAACTGAAAAATTTTCCCAATTGAAAATTAACCTTTTTGTGTAGTTTTAAAGTTGAAAATCTATCAAAGAAATTTGACAGATTATGGTAGAGTTAACTTCATAAATCCAGAACAAATCTTCGTGGTGCATGTCAGGAATCCCATGGCCATCATATATGCCTATAGGACAAGGAAGGCTAGTGCGGTTTTCTTTTCCAAGTGTACCTACCGAAAATCCTCATACGTCGTCTACGTATGAGGATTTTCGGTAGGCACAATAAATAAAAAAGGTCATGAAAAAAATATTAGTTTCGTGGAACATGGTATCACGAAGGAACATAGATGCAAATAATATCATATAACATTTTACATTATAAATAAATACTTAACCTCAAACGTCAGGTAGCTTAATGTCAAGTTCACTACACATACTTACACATATAAATAATAAACCATTTTAAATCTCTGTGTCCATACATTAATGAGCAGAAGCCGATGTAATATTTATTTTATTATACCCATCATAAACAATTTACGATAACTTGCAGACATTAGCTACATAATCGTCTTCATTATGCAAGAAAAAATTAAAAGTATAATTAAAAATGACGTCATAAAAGTAAATAAGGGAACGCCCTTTCACGTCACAAAATTGTCAATAAAATGATTATGCTAAGTTGCTGGCCCTTCTAGGTAAGAATAATTTTAGGGAAGCATTAAAAAATTTTGCATGTTAAAGATTATGAAGTGAGGCAAGTGGGGAAGTGGCTAGAATGTGCGCTGAAGCGGAAAATATCCCCGATCAGCATTCCACGGGTTGATTCTGCTCTTCAATTACCATTTGCAGACAGTTAGGCTATTGTCGGCCGATTCGATCATTATTGAACGGAGAGAATAGTTTTTTTTCGTCATACGAGAACGCTTTGGAATGAGTTGATTAAAATGGTTTTTTTTTTTCAAGAAAGAATTTGAATAGCTCGTTTAATAATTTTGTACAAGATTGCAGGTTGAAGCAAATTTAAGATTGTTAGCGAATTCTCCGTTGCAGCCCAGCCTAGTGTTGCATGAGACATAAAAATACAGCGGTTCACATTGTCTATATAAATGTACACCTCTGTCTAACCTTCACCTTCTTTGATTAATGGATGTGGACTGGAGTGACTAAATCCATAAATTCTGTATATTGTAAATATAGTTTTCTTATTGATTGAAATTGATTATAGATTGAAATATACTGCTATATTTAAATAAATATTTATAAATTTATACTGAAGACTTTATTAAAGCTTGAGCAATAAAATTATCCAATTATGTGCATTTAACAAAACCAGAGATATTTTATTGGAGCTGCCCGACTGGGGAAGTACCGACCCTTGCAGAAAATCGAAATGAAACAACACTGCTTTGAGCTGTGTTGTGTTTTTCACGGTGAGCAAGGTTGTTGCCAGTGCTCCACGAAGAAACATTGTGTTGGCAGTGGGATCCTTATAATGCCAACCCAACTATTCCTCTTTCGTTTGACAGGGTCGACAACGCGCAAGTGATACACCTGGTATTGCAAGCGTCTATAGGCTTCGGTAACCGCTTACCATCAGGTGGGCCGTATGCTTGTTTGCCAACTTAGTAGTATAAAAAAAACTAGTACACCTTTTTCCTTGAGTCGAGCCTAATTGAACACTTCTGCGTTCCCAACGCTATTACCTAAAATAATTTTAAAGGTGCGCAACGAGATAACTCCATTGGAGAGAATTGTTAACTAAGAAAACAGAATTGCCTTTCCTTATTGGATTAACATTTAAGTAGACATCACCATTACTTCTCCAGTAAGTTAGAGGTACAATAAATTGGTTAGTCGAGGCGCAATCTTCAGTACCCCCAACTAAACGACCAAGGCAAACAAGACTTAATTTTTTTAGTGATAAGATTGATTTTAGCTGATAACATTTTGTGTGGATTGAAAAGTGTGGGCGCGAACCCAATTACGTCACTCTAACACGAAGTACCAACGCTGCTAGTTTAGAGAAGGGTTAGAGAGGTGCTTAGTCGTATGCCCAGTAAAAGTTGTAGCTGCCTACATATATCCCTGTATATGTATATGTGAGTGTAAAAAGGTTTTTGTTGACAGAAACAAGTTTTTTGTGGGGTTAAAGTCGGACCTAGAAAATTCTCTAAATTTTAGATGAGAGGAGAGAGCTGAAAATGTTATTAGGCTTAGAACTCTATTTTGACCTCTCGTTCTGCAAAATGTGTTTGTAATGTAGTCATTAAGGACACACTTTCGGGTGACTAGATTAGAAAGTTCTTAATTAATTTGTTTTATTTTTTTGTTAAGTTAGCGTGAATTATGAATCCAACGCTGTAAACTGCTATTAGATTTAATTCTTTATTGTTCCAAATAAATTAATTTTACTTGAAACAAATAAGTAGATGTAATGTTTTATATCTAGCTTCAATAATAAGGCTTCAATTTCTCAGTTTGCTATTTCTAAATCACGTCTATATCTGTCTTTGTGACGGTTGACATCTAAGAGAAAAAAATCATTTTACTAAAAAGTTAAAGTTGATAAACCTCGAAAAAACTAAGTAGGTACCTAAGTGATATTATTTCGTAACCGCTTACTAAACTACTTTTTCATTAAAAGTTAGGGAAACAACCGTTACTAAAACTTTCGGTTAGTTTGACAACAAAAACTTTTAAGTGGTACCCAACGGTAAACCGAGTTTTCTTAGGAATGAATGAAATATCGGTAAATGCCGAGAGTTTATATTTGAAAATTGATTTGATTATTTTTATATGGATTTCCGAATAGTGTCCGAAACGTCGGGATTAATAATATCAATATAACGCCATATAATCCGTAAAAAGTTGTTATCTTCTTAATATGTTGCCAAATGTAATATGGGTATACCCTGAAATAAATAATCTTTAATTTTTATTTATCTATCAAGCAATTTCTTTGATAGATATCTTTATTAAAAAATAATAAGGTTCATATTCAGTTGGGAAAATTTGTCAGTTTTGGATAGCTTGACCTTCCGTAGATAAGTCTTAAAGAATAATAATATTTATCAAAGAAACTGTGACCATCAAGAGGTTTGATTGATTGATTTTCTATTGTGTCTGCTAATTTATCCTGGATTATATTTTTCAGCTTCCACCCAAGGAGGGTGGAAGCCTTTTGCTGACGGATCAAGATGTTTTTTGGGAAAATCCTCCCAAAAAAGTCTGCCCACGCTGTAGTTTAACGTTTTCGAAATTCTCGACAAAAACGAAATTATCGAACTTGGTGCCAGTATTGTTAATAATAGTAATGTAACATAGCTTTATTTAAATATTTTATATTTAAAACAACCCTTGTTAAATCTTAAAAGCTGGGATAGCCTAGAGTAATATTAATACCATTGGACTGCCAAGGCAAAGATTGCGAGTTCTAATGCAAGATACTCCATTCTGACTTTTCGAAATCATGTGCGTAATTGCCACTCGCTTAAACGGTGAAGGAAAATATAGTGGGGAAACCTGCATGCTTCAAACTTTTTGGACGACGACGTGTGAAATCTGCCAATTTAATTTGCATTAGGCCAGCGTGGCGGACTATAGCCTAATCCCTCTCATTTTCAACAATATATGGGTTGATAATGAGACATCTTGCAGGTACATGCTATCATTAAGAATCATTACCTACCCAGTGGAGATAGGAACCTATAGGTACTGAAAAAGTGTTTCTATAAAAATGAAACTGTATTTTTGTATAGGTCTCCACCCTTATTGAATTTTTCAAATGATAGTTAGTACTTAATGAATACATAAAGATATACAAACTACATTAAAAAATCATCTTTTTTGAAAATGATGATCATCCTCATTATGATATGTTTTTAGTCAATCTTAATCCGCTGTATCTACAAAGTAAAACTTAAAAATCTAATAAGCGTTTGCGCCATAACAGACCGTAATAGTTAAATGAAAGCTATGCAATTTCTCCGAAAGTTGTCACCATCGCGGCGGTAGCAAAAACCGCAAACAAACCCGGATGAAACACTTGTATCTAATTAAAACTTTTGTTTTAAGTGCAAACGGCACATCTCTAGTGGGTGAGTCAAGTGTTTGCTTGTTATAACTTCAGTAAGTACTAAGTTGTGATTCTGCAACACTTATGTAATGATTTTCGTATTAAAATTTTCGTACCTCCGATTATCGGCGTGATTTCTGCTATTGCGATTTCTTGCCGGCCACGGCCAATATTTCTTATTTGACATCCAAACTCAATTCACATTTACTTAAAACAAACAGTAGCTGACCCGGCACAACTTTTCTAAAATTTCTTTCCTTAAAAACCTTATTTACAACTATTACGGACATAATATGAAACAATTCAGCCGTTCTCAAGTGTCCTTATCATCGAAATGCATTTAATATTTTTTTTAAATAAATGAACTAAAGGCCAGGTCTTTTACCGGTTCCGAGTGTAAAATTGCCAGGACAGTGCGCACGCGCAGGAAAGCTTTTCAGTATAGTTCGATTAACGTATGAGTGAGATACCCATCTTATAATATGAAGGTATCAAATGCTGCAATAAGAACGGTACCTAAAAGGTATATTGGTTCGAATTTCAAACACGAAATTTTTATCACAATCAGCATAGATAAAAACATGATTGAAGAAAAAGAAAACTGAAACGTAGAACAAAAACAATGTCTGGATATATAAAGTCCAAACATAATGTGAACACAAAAGTGTTCTCTTATTGATATTCAGGGAGCTATAAATAACAAGAACGGCCTACAAAGGTTAAGAGTGTGCAATCTAAAACGCTTATATAAGTCTCAATTACGTTATTCTTTATTCGTTTCAGTGAACCATGTAATAATACCTACTTTGGAAACAAATGGGTTTTAAAAGCAGTTAAGTCTTCAGTTTATAATTAGAAATTGATTAATATGGGGCCTGTAATTTATATTCTATATGATTTATTCCAAAGCAGTTTTAAGGCAGTGATAGCCTAGTAAATGACATTGGACTGCCAAGTGATGACCTCTGATTTTTTGAATTCATGTGCGTATTAAGTGCCTGGATAAGGATTATAATGAAAATAAAATTATTTTAATTTTGATTGATTAATAATTTCTTAACACTTAAAACGGTAAAGGAAGACATTGTGAGAAAAATTGCATGTCTTAGAGATTTTTCTCGACGGTTTCTTTAGTCTGCCATCCCGTAATAGGCCGGCGTGGTTTACTAAAATAGTCTCATCCTCCTCAATCTAAGATGAGATCCGTGCTACAGGACGTATAGCACCAATCCTTTTCGGAATCATACATGGTGACTTTAACACTACATATTACAACCCCTAATACGAAATTCTTGGAACACCCGTATTGCTCCTGACAAACAGCAGATCGACAGAGCTTTATAAAATGTGTCAAAACATATTGAAATACTTTTTGTTTGAACAGTCGGAAATATCGTCCGTCGTTTGTGAACTGTCTGTCATGCAATGAAAAATTCGAACAAATAAAAAAAACGCAACTAAACAATCAGCTGTCAGATCTCTTTGTAGTTGCGGATTGGCAATTTGGCAGTTTGTATACTGTTCAGTTATCATTTGTATTAAAAAATCAACGGAAATATAAAATCTGGTCTTCAAATAATTGAAAATCGAATGTTGAAAAAAGGTTATGTACTTTGAAATATATAGATCAACTGTTTCGTTCTTCTTCTGAGTTATTACTTAGTATATTTTCGCAATCTTATACTGAAAAAGTATGGAGAAGCATTTTAATCTTATTATAAAGAAACACAGTCATATAAAACAAAACATTGAAAGAAATTACAAAAAAATATTTTTTTTATGCCGCTTAAACCATTTATTTCACCAAGCCAGGACACAAAGTACCTAGGCTGTAATATACCTACATTTAGCACTTTATGCAATAAGTTCCTAAGTATTGATTGTAATATTCCCAGTGTGAATGAATGATAATTATCTAATAATTCATGGCAGGGAAAATTAACCTTTTAATAAAAGATACCCTTTAGAAAATCGTACCATTTGTGCTCTTTGGAGCTTCACTAATTGATGAGGGTTAAACATGAAGACGCTTAATTAACACATCTTTAATGAGATACTTAATCAACATACGTTTTAAGAAGGAGTTATGTTAAAAACTGAACTTAATGACGGTCTGAAAATTTAGCATAATGTAATTGTAAATTTGAAACAACGCACTTAAAGCGATTCAAAACATTATTTCCTATTGTGTCCAAAGAAACAGTTGAATATCACTTACCTCGATTGACTCGGATGATGAGCTCCAGCAATCCAGCATACACGGCACGACGATGTTGGTCGAATAGTTGAGATTAGCAAAGTTCAAAATCACACTACACGGCAATGAGTTCACAAACACTACACCCATACACCCACACACATATATACACATGATCATCCTTACCAGTATCTCTTATAAACTTTGAGAGGAATAAAACGTTCACCCAAATCCACGCCTAAAGTCCGACTAATTGACATACGTTGACGTGCGTCAAGAGTTGAGTGGATTTATCAAACTACCCTCAGTCGTAAAATATCTCAACAAATTTAAAAATCTATTATAGATATTGAAATATGAATGTATGTGGTAATGTTGTACATTGAGTTGGTAAACCAATGAAATAAATAAACAATATAATTAATAAGTAGTGTATTTATTCCTTACAATGGTTTAAACAGGTAAGTATTATAAAATACCTGTAAAATTTAATATGGTTATATTCTATCCAAAATGAATAATTCCAATCCCAAAAGTGTATTAAACATATTTTACAGTTTATGTAACAGTCGATAAAAAAAATTGCCTACTTGACATTTTATCCACAAAGTTAAAAATGTAAAAAAAAAACAAAATGTTTGAAGGATTACCAAATTGGTTTTAAATTAGCCTAAAGCGAAAACAATGGTGTATTAAATCTTGAATTCTGTGAGCATAGAAACCGTACTTCTGACTGAATTTAATCAGAATAAAACTGTTCCGTTAAGAAGTGTTCCGTCACTTCAAATTCTGTTCCAAATTCACGAACCGGACCACAACGTTTAATTGCGATCGCTTTGTGATCGAGAGAGAGGGATGCCTCTCTACACATTAAATAGCGCTATCCCTTTCTCACAACCTCAAAATGATCGCGTGAACGTTGTGGTACGGCTGCAGGTGTCTGTTTAGGAAAACAAACAACGTAGTCTAGTATGAAGAAACTCGTGCTTGACATCTTGAAAACCTCTACCGTACCTCTGTCATGTTGAAAATCCCGACGTAATAGGCAGTTTAACTTCGTTTTTACGGACCTGAATTTCATTTCAGACGTGCTTATTTCACCAAAAGGTAACAAAATAGAGGTTTTTAGAATTGTAGGTAGGTAAAGAACACTTGGTTTGGTGTTGATTTTGGAAATAAAGAAAACAAAGTATTCTCTAGATATTTTTCCTGAACGGCAATACGGAATAGGGATATTATGAGGTGGAAAAACGTAGAAAGTTGGCTTTTTATGGAATTATTACAATTAAGATTAGCCTAGTGCGTTCCACTGCTGGGCAAAGGCCCTCATGCCTCCATCTATTGGATCCTGTGCTGGTTGGATCCAACCCGAATTAAAAGTGGTAACGTCATCACGTCATATCTTTCTGTTGGATATTTTGATTGTATAATTGCAACACCAACATTAAAATGCAAATTATTGTTTTTCTGTGGCAACATTCTTACCTTGCAACTATGACAGTGGTCCAACACACACGTAAAAATGTATTTCTTGGTCGTTTTATTTATTCTTCCCCGGCACCAACGTACCAGCACCTCATCAGCCCCCACCACCACAACAATACACCGCTGCATATCTGCCGCGACATATATGTAGAAAAAGTAAATATAATTCTATGCCTATCGGTATAGTAATATATTTAACTACTTAGGTATTATAGGAAAACTATATGTTAAGCAGAGGTGTGCTGATTGGACCTGGAGTGACCAATATTGCTGTAACTAAAGTATAAGTGTCCCTATTCGTACTTCGCTAGTATATTTAAGTCCTATGTAATATGGGGTGAGCCATTGACATTTTGTTTTTAACCGGGCACAAACCCAATCTCTGATTAGTACCTACTACTGAGAAATGAATTGAAAAACGCAATAATTAAAAAAAAATCTGGGGGCATTTTTACACAGCATCATTTAGTCCTAAACTGTGCAGGGCTTGCACTGTGTGTACTAGACTAGGACGATCACGTACTAGACAATGGATATAATACTTATGATACCGTAAAGTGGAGCTATTTGGTATTTTTTTTTATAAAAAACAGGCTTGTACATAAAAACTACTTAAATTATGAGCTTAGACAATTTTTTTACGACTAACCTCATCAATACGAATATGATTTGTATTAAATACTTTTTTTGTAAATACATACTTACAATAATACTCCTGGTGTTGCTCATGGTTTCACCCTAAAGGGATGTTTGAGACCAAAGATAGCCTATGTCCTTTTCCAAGATTTAATCTATCTCCAAATTTCATAAATAAAATAATATCAGTTCAGGGGTTTAGGCGTGAAAGCGGAATAAGGAGACAGAGTTATGAACAGAACAAGAAACACCCAGAAAAACCCCAACACTTATGTTTATCATGTAATGGAAATCGAGCCCCCGACCTCATGATCAGCAATCCAACAATCGAACCACCAGACCACAGGCCTCACCAGAATAATAAAACTTTGTGCGACCTAGAAATGACTCAGCAAAAAAATAAATGTGAAATGTGTGTGTTTCGCTCCGAATAAACGATTTTACTTTCTTTCAAATATGTTTCTATAATGTCATCTACTATCGCACCTATCCGCAAATATTTAACGTAGGCATAAAACTAAATCGATATAAAAAGATTTTTGCAAACAAAACTATGGAGAACCCGGGTATAAAGATGAAAATAATGTGTAAAATATTCATTGTATGGTCTAAAATTATCGTAATAGTGGCACTGTGTGAGCCAATCCTTACACTAGAGGAAATGGCGATCTCTTTACCACTTGACTTTAATATTGCAAATCCCACCCTAGATTTTATCTTTCAGCCTCCACCATATTCGCTTGGTACGTTTTCATGTTGAATTTTCCTTGCATTATAAAAAAAACATACAAACTTAAAATAAATAAAAGAAAACGAAGAAAGAATAGTTACATTATTTTTTTATAATAATAATATATAATATATATACCCCACCCCCTAATAATGGGACAATTTTACACAGCACATAGTCCCAAAGTAAGCAGAGATTGTGAGTACTAAACAATGGATCTAAATCTTTTTTTAAAATTATACTTATAATACAGAAAAACATATAGACAAACACAAACACTTTTTTCGTCACAAATATTTGTTTCTTGTGGAAATCGAACTAGTATTATCTCGTGATCATATTCGTAGACTACAGACTACAAACGTTGTCTACAATAATAACAAATAGCTAAATCGAATAAAATGTACCTACATTTTATTCGATTTAGTTTAAGTTTATCAAAATGCGGAGAAACTAAGTAAGTCATACTACCGCTTCATATCGTCAGTGTCAACTAGAAAATTCAATTCTCTGTAGGTAAATCCACGTTGGTACAGCGTTCTCACGGAAAACACACATTCTGCGACGTCACTAGTTCATCCCGCAGCTAACACAACACATACCTTTGCTATTTGAATACCATCCCTAATGCAACCACATAAGAGTTGTTTAAACTGCATTAAAATATTTGCTAGTTTGTATTCGTCATAGGACCGCGGGTCGAGTCTTTGTTCTTGAAAAGTCGCTTTGTTTGTATGTTTCCTATAACCCGACAGACTTGCGGATGTGTTGTTTTGATATTTTATAAACAACTTGTTTGTTACACCCACCCATAGGAAGTTATAAAAGAAACATATTTGCTGTTGCGAAATATACTTTACCAACTTTTTTGAATAATTACGTTGTGTGGCATTGAGCGGTGCCAGCGGATCTGGCAGAATCACGTATTATTCCCAACCCTAAGATGATTTATATTACAACCTAACCTCAAGGGTACTGAATAATTAAATTTTCACATACCTACATTGTTACGTAACTAGTCTAAATTACAATGCCACGCAAGAACAATTATAATTTTCTGTTGGTTGCTAAGTGTGCATTTAATATATTTTTTATCTTGTTTCTATTACGGAGAAAACTAGTGGGGTTTTCAATGAAGTTGTCAGTAGCACCTCCAGGCAAGGATTTATGCCACAATTATATGGGACATAAACTTACCGGCGAACTGTGAATTTACATCAGTACAACTCTGCCTAACCCTTTGGAGGAGGTATTCCATGAAGCACACCCAAACGAAGCCCACCCAGACGAAGCACACCTAAAGTATTCCACTTAGCACACCCGTAGGTGGGCTTCAAATAAAAAAATTATAATAATTAATTTCCTATTCCACGAAGCACACCTACGAATATCACTCGCATAGTGCGGAGACTAAGAAATAAAAATGTCGATAGAAGAAAATATTTTTTATTTAAAAGACTAACTTAAATTTCTAAAATCATTCAGTTTCATTATAATAATGTGACACAATATTTGTCATTTTTGTAATCTTACATCTTAGCATGTGCGTTAGGAAATACTGCTGTAAAACTCCTGACGGCAGCTTCCTCAAAATCGCTTGTGAAAACATTGACTTGCATTTTGGGTATTGTTGTTTTTAATAATTGAAATAATAATTTATAGGTCGATTTTTTTGTTAAGTAATAAAGCATAGGCTAAAGGTTTAACGATAATTTCAACCTCACCGTGGATGCTGTAAATTTGAAGAAATGGTTTAGGCGCGCTTTAAAAGTTCCGTCGCAGTATATATGATCGCAGCTTTCAAGATCCTGTCTACTTCTTCTGTGTAGAAAATAAAAGTATTCTCGTTTTTCCGTCGTTATAGTCAGCAAGTACAAAATCTTGAAACGGTTGAGGTTATCAAATAAATACTTCTCTCAAATCATTTGTACTAAAATAAATAAAAATAATAATTGTTTATTATCACAAATATTTACATATGAATACATGGGATGTGCACATATTGAAGAAAGTAAGGTAAATGACTTAAATATAAGCAGCCATGTTAGATAGTTACTCCATAAATCATTCAATATCTGCGACTGAAAAAATGGACATTAACAAAACAAAAGTCTTTTCAAAGTGAAATCAAACATTATTGAAAATGGCATGCACGAATTTCTTTGGTAAGATATTAGCAAACTCTTACAAGAGTTTTTTTTTTATTACAATAATGTTCAAATTAAAAATAAATACATAGATTCCATGTCTCAATATTTTGATAATATTCTAAGGAAATATTAACTCTACTTACTTGTACATTTATAGGTGACTTCGCAAACAATCTATTTACACCGAGAGATTTGTTTCTCTTATTGTAGAGGCCGGACTTAACATTTTTAAATTGTGGCATATCACTGATTTAATTTAATACTCGGTCCAATGTATCATTAAGTTTTTGCTTGTAGATTGTAGAAATGGGCTCCATTGTGGAAACTACTTGCTGCTTGAGTTCATGCATTGCTTCCTTAATTTGGGTCTCCAAAACGTTTGAGGCACATTTATGTTTCTTTATTTTAACAACTTCTTCCGTGCTACTTAATGTGAGTAAGCCATTACACCCTTTTTTAATACACCACCACAAGGCATTACCGTTTTTATAAATCTTGTGTTTACTATAAATTGTTTGTTATTATACACTAACACTTGTGTCCCCTTCCGGCCAAGTAGGTACGTAATTAATAGATGGGTTAAAATTTCTACTACTTGGACCTGCCATCGGCTCCATTATTTTGTTTGAATAAATTGCACGAAAAACAGAAAAAATAACAATAACAAGACCGGCGCACAATCTCAATAACTCAGCCCGTGACGTCGCGATAGTGTAATGAGAACTAAGCATGTAAACAGGTTCCGGAAACATATCTTATCTTATCTATGGGATTTATATATGAAAATTACAAGTATTGTATCACATTATTATAATGAAACTGAAAGATGTTAGATATTTAAGTTAGTCTTTTAAATAATAAATATTTTCTTCTATCGACATTTTTATTTCTTAGTCTCCGCACTATGCGAGTGATATTCGCAGGTGTGCTTCGTGGAATAGGAAATTAATTATTATATTTTTTTTATTTGAAGCCCACCTACGGGTGTGCTAAGTGGAATACTTTAGGTGTGCTTCGTCTGGGTGGGCTTCGTTTGGGTGTGCTTCATGGAATACCTCCTTTGGAGATACAGATGTCAAGGTGAGTCATTTAATTAGGCACTTTGTTCATAATATGTATAGGAATGGATGAAAGGGAATAGTACTAATATTCTATTACATATAGAATTTTCGTTATTCGTCCATTTAAAGTTTTGAGTAAAGTCACAATCAGCAGCTGGAACCTGTAAAGTAAAAGACTTCACAGAACAATTTTTTTTATATCTTCCGGACCTCTTTTTGATAGCCCTCTCCTTAAGAATGCTTAAAAATTATTAATGAACTATCATCTATGCAAACTATCCTTTTCTGACCTAACAAAAAATCAATTAATCAACATAATAATGATAATCACGTTATACTCATCATCATCAACCCATCTATTGTCCCACTACTGGGCACGGGTGTCGTTTCAGATTGAGAGGGATTAATAGTCCACCACGCTGGCCTAGTGCGGGTTGGCAGACTTGACACACCGTCGAGAAATCTTTTTATAATTTTCCATAGAGCATTTAGGTTACAAGGCCCGGCTATCGCTAATACTATTAAAATGTCTTTGTAACTAAAATAATAATATGTCACTACACTAAGGAAATAATGTAACTGTCTGGATTGCACTGTCAGCTAACGAAAGAATTCCTTTCAGCTTACAACTAAATCTCAGTCTCTACAGCAAAGCACATACAATTCTCATGTCGACATTGGAACTCGGTACATTTCTATGCGAAAGTGATACTCTCCAAAGTTAATGCGCTCGGGGTCTTCTCCCGTAATAATGGACCAAAGGATGTGGACGTACGAATTTATTACCCTGTTTTATATTTATTACTTTGATCATTGCTGCTTTCCATTTAATATGGAAGTGGTTTTTCAGGCATGACCTAGTTCCGCTGAAATTTATTTCGCGTCTTCGTTTGATTTTTCGACTGGATTTCCTGGTAAGTGGGCAAATCCGCTCGATAATTATGATTTTAGTATGGAAAGTTGGCCAAGGATCAGATCCTCTCAAATCAATAAATTTCTAGAAATTCATAGCAGATGCTTACTGGCTGGAGGCATTTGGTGCCTCGCCACCTAGTCCGGTTAAGTTTTTAAAGCTCCCTCGAGCTAAAAACTATGTCCGACATAAAAAAAAAGCAGATGCTCAGCAACTTTTTGTTTTTTTATTTTTATTTAAAGACGAAGAAAGACCCAATAACACTTTGCTCTACCTGAGAATCGAACATAGGGTATCTCTAGCGTAGTACTCGCGCTTATGACCACTAGACTAACGAGGCAGATATTTCAACATTCATTTTCTCTTCCACAAATAATGCATCTATAAAGAAAAAAACTACTTTCGATGCAGATATGACAACGGTATAGGTACAGAGCAAAAATCCGAGAACAGATAAAATCCGTCTCGCTTTAATGACGTCAAAATTTTAATGAATGCCCTGCCTATCGATCAGCTAAAAGTTTGCACTAGTTTTTAATGAAAAGCTTTACTTTCTATGTTGATGCCAAGGTGAGCGTTGTTATTCAATTTCCTTCCATTAGTGTAGCTTTCATATAGTAAACGATAATAAATACGCCAAATTATTGTGGTAACCTCGACTATTTGGAGGCGTAAAGTCAAATTGATTAAATATAGTAGTGTACATTTTCAAGAGAGGTATTGCTTACGGTGAGCAAGGCTGCCAGTGCTCCGCAAGGTAATTTTGAATCGGCAGTGGGAGGACTTTGACCCTTATACTGCAAACCTAACTACTACCAACTCTTCTTTCGTTTTACAGGGTCGTCAACGCGCAAGTGATACCCCTGGTATTGCATGCGTCTATAGGCTACGGTAACTTTTTATCATCAGGTGGGCAGTATGCTTGTTTGCTACCTTATTAGTATAAAAAAGAAATATATTTACTATTCTATATTGCTACTATACTTAATTACAACGAGATATGAATAATTCTGCTCCACACATTTTTACATATTTTTTGGTATGTTCAAAAGTATAGTAGTGGGGAATTATAGAACCAATTTTATAAATTTAGTTAAAGAATAATTCGGATGCTGGGTGAGTTGGACCTCAATCTGCGTCCCGCGGTCCAACGAAAGCCTAAACTACTTTGGTATCATAGTGGGATCAACACGTCAAATTAAAAAAATAACGCGGACAAAAATATGTAGCTTTAATTTACAACTTTAGCACATAGTAAAAGTAAGACGGATTGTATAGATTGATTAGAAAAAAAAACTGTGCAATAAAATAAATGAAAAATAATTTAATAGATTGCCTGTCATTTTAATTTAAGTTTAATGTTTATAATTTTGTTTCAGTATCATGCAATTTGTTAAATAAATAATTAAGTATAATTATGTAGTTTGTAATTTGTTGATATATTACTAAGTAAGTACATACAGGATTTCATGTTACTAATTAAATTTAAAGACTGTTTATTTGACATGAAACAATAAAGAATTTTGACTTTGACTTTGGATTATTTTCCGATTTCCCAAATAAAATGATGAGCTGGGTTTTGCTCATTGCTTAAAAGGCTGAACTGAATTTTTCCCCGTAATTTTGCCTTAATGAGTAGGAACGCCTGTCAACTCCCAAGTTGTCACTTTATTAATAACTGTCACCCCTATTAGAAGGCTCATAGGGTTCATAATATATCTTATTCGGGGACACAGCAGCAGCAATCTGATATATAAATAGAATTCTTTCGCCAAAAGCAATAGTGGGCAATAAAATGGATTATTTCCCTCTAGGCCGCCATTCCCCGCCCTAACTTACTACCCTCGTCTAATTGCAAGTTTCTTCTGAACATCTGCTGTCTTTTAATTAATGATCATGTCCTACGTCCCAAGATAGTCCCAGCCCCAGTATTTTTTATTTACCTCCGGTGAGACACTTGTCATTAACTTCGTTACATTTTTTTCTATATACTGCATAGTAAAACGCTAAGAAATAATTATGCTTTATTTTAGTCGCCCGATATCGGAAGTTTTTGGGAATTTATTCTGTTGGCTCACAAACATACATACACCTATTTCCCTTGAGGGTAAGCAGAAACTAAAGAACGCCATTTGCTACGATTCTTGCATACTTCTTTTGCTTGGACCACATTCATGCAATATCTTGTCATACACACACGCCGGTTGCAAGTAGGTACTACGCACCTGACCTTTTTGAAGAACCTTTCTAATAAGGTCAGCGGAAGTTTTAGTTTTCTGTTAGTTTTTATATAATTATGTTACAAAATAGATTTATGTCTTTTTTCTGTATAATTATAAACTTATCTTCTAAATCCATAATCTGTAAATCTATAATAATAGTTATAATAAAGCTAAAAAGTATTTTGTTTGAACGCGCTAATCTCTCAGATTGCCAGTCGGATTCGAAAAATGATTTAGCATTTGTTAGGCCAATTCTTGAAGAAGATTATAGAGCATTTAAGGTTACGTTTCGACCCTTAGGATCTGAGCAAAAAGGAAAAAGTCGGCCTGATTTTGATGAATTTACTGTTGAAATTAATTATAATTTGGACGGGACGTTTGTTGGATCAGCTAGTATATTATAAATCTTAAATAATAGATTAAAATATTAAATTTATTATGTGAATTTTATTTGGTAGGAATAACACGGCCGGATCAAGCCAAACTATTTTCTAAGTATAATAAAATTAATACGACCACTAAAATCATAATATATTCGAGCTAATAGAGGAAAAAAGCACTGAGCCATAGATAGCGGTAAGACTATCGACTGCCAAGTCAAAGGTCTCGCGTTCGAATCCAAGACACCTCTGACTGAGGAAACCTGCATGCCTCAGAAATTTTCTCGAAGGCGTGTGAAGTCTACCAACCCGCACTAGGCCAGCTTGGTGGACTATAGCCCTATAGGACTAATCCCTCTCAATGTGAGAGGAGATCCGTGCTCAGCAGTAGGACAGTTTACGGGTTGATGATGATTGGAGGTGCAAAATCCTTAGAGTTATGTCCTAAATTTAGCTGTACCTATACTTCCTCAAATTTGGCTGAACTCATAATGAATCACTGAAGCGTAACATACATATCATTACGCCTGTATTCCCCAAAGGGTTAGGCAGAGGTGATTTCCAAACACCGGTATGTTTAGGTCCTATGTAATAGCGGGCGAGCTTATTGCCATTACCCGGATACAAATGCCGGAGTTTGGATTTGTTGAGTACCTACTGAGAATTTCATAGAAAACACTTTGCTCGACATTGGAATCGAAACTAGGTAGCTAGTACATTATTTTAGTAGCTAGTAATTAGAAGGTATGTAATTCCAGAAAATCAAAACAGTTTTATTTTCATATAAACCATATACAGGCACTTATGAAATTAATGTCGAGTCTAGGTGCACGGTTCCAAATTAGTGGTTTCCTATAAAGAATAACCGGTAAGAAACTCCATGGTTACTCTTTATAATAATTGTTTTTTACAATGATTTTCGTTACAATAATAATTATAAATTGGATACTTACATAAGAGAACAATTTAAGAATGTTGCAGAGATTACAAATATATGAAATACAGCTAGACAAATATATAAAAGAAAGTTCTAAACAGTTCTCCAATTTTCAAAGAGTAGAATATAATTATCACTACATTACACAGTATAATAAAATCACTACACTTCCATGTTTCACCAGTTGCATTGCAGAATTTAAGTGACTCATATTTTATTGCAAGCCTGGATACCCGAGAGGCGTTCGATCTTCATTAGTAAAGACGCTCGCACTTAATTGCCAATACTCCGGCTAAGTGCCCCTATTTAGTCGTGGTACCTCTAGATTAATAACTATAAAATGTCTCATCAAGTTTTCAATAACCTCGGTTAGATGTTAACCAGGTCATTGAAGAGTATTTACGGTTAAACTTTAAATGAAATAATGCCTAGGTTGCGTCAATTTTTTGTAAACCAATAATCGTTTGGTACAGCAAACCGCATAGTCTGGGTCTTATTGTGAACCTATACCGTCGATGACGACCCATTCACCAGCAGCTGACACCAGCATCGCTAAAATCATCAACTCGTTTAACCAGAAAAAGTATACATCGAGTGCCCGCTTGAGAGATAAGACGCGACGAAAAGTAGTCGCCCAACATGCACTGGGCCTGGGATGAGAGGTTTTAATTAGGCTATAAACCAGCATGTCGGCGCATGCCACGCCAGAAAATGGGTTGATGATGACTGATATACTTCTTCTGAAAGGGATCGATGCCAACGCAGCCTTCATTTAAAATTTTCTATCAAATCTGAATATCGGCTTTACATTTTCCGAATTTCAATCTAAAGGTTAAAATATTTTTGTTCCGTATTTTTCACAACGCAATTTTTATTTTACACTACTACACTTTGATCCCCAGATCGAAGTCAAAATGCACATGTTGGATTTAAGCTGAAGGTCTCGAATGGACATTTTATTCCAACTATTCCGATATTGGACAGCTAAATGCAGATAGGTACAGTAACCCGCTTACTTCGGCAGAAATATCCAGGTTTATATACGAAAAGATTTTTAATACTCACCTACAATAGGTGAATTATTTTTCTCTTACAAACTTTTTTAAGTGTCAATGTTTTTGTGTGATTTAGGTACTCGATCACTCATCTTCTATTTATAAAAGGGAAAACACCACTCACTCACTTACTGATTAATCCAAAAATCTTAGAAACTATTATTATTTTAAGATCTAGAAACGCTAAGAAAATATTTTCGGAAATTCCGACGGGATCGGAATAATTAGATGAACGCGAGTTGTATTTGTTGGTAGGTAACTATTTCATAATTATAATATTATTTTTGTGTTTTTTTTTACTTGTTTCTCTCCGAAGGGTAATCTCCCAGCTTCTATTTCCGTCCATACTTACCTAAAAACAATCAGAATCAGTACAATGGGTGGAATGAGCTAGTGATTTTTTCATTGCTAGCCGCAGGTAGGACTTTGTGATGGAAATAGAGTTCAAAAGTACAAGAGAAGGATCCTTTGCAAAGTCCTAGAACCGTTATAAAACTGGTCTTAGAGGAGTAAATTGTTTTTCTGCCTTAAGGCGGTTTGCATCATCTGGAAGCAAGCGGGACCGGGAAATATTAAGCGGTTGCTATTTCCTTTAAGTGTTACTCGCGAGCATGTTACACAACATAGCTAGCCCTTAAGTTTGCAAAGGCGTAGCTTTACTTTAAAGCAAGCGTAATAAAAATGGCCATTATCTAGAAAAATCTTAAACTTAAATCTCAGCGGTGCCGACGAAATTATTTCTTTTGGCACCAGCTGCAGAATTCTTTTATCGCAAAAATGGCACAAAAGGGAATAGTAACGTAGTCTACAAAGAAATAAATGGATAATTTAAAGTTGAATGCTTGGAGCTATTTTTCAGTAAAAACAAATACTTATATGTCAGAAAAATTCTGTGGTTGAGAAATAAGATATTTGCTGCTTTAAAACTGGCTATTAAGTGAGAGGGTTTTATAAAATTTCACCACAAATTGGATGACCGACTCGTCTGGATCACTGAATGAATATAAGTAAAGGTTCTTAAGAAACCGAAAATAAATTTTAGGTGGCTCTCATATACTACTGGGACCATATTTTGGTGTAGGACCCTCAATTACAACAGGTGCGCAAGGGGATTGAAGAAAGTACTCGGAGAGAGATATATTCATTTTTTCTTATAAAAATACTCAAGTGAGCGGAATAGAGATTGAATTTATTTTGATACCAACTTACGTCTTCGCTACGAATTCTACTAATACGTTCATGATTCCGGCGTCTGCATTACAGTATCTCAAGTCATTGCCTTACTTACGACTAAAATCTGGTCTTAATGTTGCCTTTTCAGCCTATTGTGTGCGCCGTGAAGGCTCAATTCACTGCCTTTAACGGCTTTTAACAAACTCAAGAAACTAGAAGCTTTTAACCGGAGAGGAAGTGAATCGGAATTGTTGCATGTTAGGTAAGTTCGTGACGCAGAAATTCTTACAAATAATAGTGTACAACAAGAGTAAGATGATAAATTTTATGTTCTGGGCCAGAGCCACTGCAGTAGTACTTTTAACTGCTGCAAGTATATGAATTCTATTTTTATTGCAAAATAAATTACAGGCACTAACTTTAGTTTTTCTAGGTTACTGCCTCATTAGTAGTGGTCGTAATGACCAATGCTACGCTTGAATTGGTTCAATTCTGAAGTCGAGTAAACTGTTATTGAATTTTTCCTTTTCACGCAAGAAAATTAATTTGGTGTGAGCCCTTAAATACAAGCTTTAGCTACATTAAACAATTTTTGTTACAACCCGAAATATGGTATCATAATAATTATCCACATGGATTACATAATTCTATTCTGTTACCAATCTTTCACGAAAATGTCAACATCAGCAAATTTTAAACGTTATATTTTAAGTTTTCTCCTCCGAGACAAACAGTATTACGGTTCCCATTCCTGGTAATCTCATCTGCTTCGCCGTCGGTAAGGCGGGCACATTGTTCCACCTTTATCTCAGCTAAATTACATTTAGGCCCAGATATTCGTCGGCGCCTGTCTTTGTCTCGCCTACCTGCTTCGTAATTGCACTTTTAGTTTTAAATCTTCATGTAAAAGATAGCCGATAATCGTTTAAGCTTGAGTTTATTTATTTCTTGCAATTTAATGACAATTCTTTAAGTAATTAAATTAGTCAAAGCAAAGTCAAATCGCTGTATTAGAAAATGTAATTTTCTTGCACTACTTTAATAGTTATTTGGATATTATATTTTTTGTTCCTAATTCTTCAGTACTATCTGCGTCAATGGTACAATAAATAATTCTGTATAAAGGGTTAGAAATATTCATAGCACCGTTTGCACCAAAAAGTTCATTCCAAATATTTACCATACTCTATAAAACCACAGCTGGAACAATAAAAACCTGATACACATTCAAGATTTCGTATCCCGGAGAATTCTAACCCTATTTCGACGGCATCCAATAATATTCAAAGATGGCGGCATGCGGTTTTCGTATGGATGAACTTAAAATTTAATTAAATCATAAGGTTCGACGCGAGCACGTCCACCGTCAGTGATGATGTTTATGTTCAGTGTAAATATAGGGGTTTGCAGACGGCAGACAATTTGGTAGCAAGTACCACGGTAACGGTGTAATAAGTAGGTATGGCGGATCCTTGTGTTGGTTGATAAATTATCGTTGCACTTGCAGGGTTAAGGGAATTTAGGGTTGTTCTCGAAATTATTACTGCCAAGAAAAAAAGTAGCATTGTGGTAATTAAAACCTTTGACTATATGAAAAATTTATCTTTCCATACTCGTACATCTATTATATAAACCGGAAAATGTTTCTTAAATACAATATAGGGATGTTTTTTTAACATTTTCATCAGACCGCTATTTACAAAACGTAATCACTAGATATGGATGGGACTTTTGTTTGCAGAAACGTTTATTTTTCCGTCAGACACACTTTATGGAGGGCAATAAAAGGTTATTTACAAATGCCGTATTTCGCTGAATCACGAAATACGCGAGAGTGGACCAGAATGAAAAAATAATAAATATCATAATTTTACGGAGTTTTCGTACCATGGTTGTTGTTGTGTTGTGTGTCATTTGGGACTCTCTGTCTCTGTCGTCAGATTTCAGCCTTTTTTGTTTTCAAACTATTTTTTTTTCATTCTTAGGGTGACTTCAGACTCTGTACGGTTAATAAATAATCAAAATTATTATTATTTATTATACTTAAAGGAATTATTACATTTTTTTTTTCCTGTTGCTGTTGGTCATTATAACATAATCATAAGATACCATTACGCCTGTATTCCCCGAAGGGTTGGGCAGAGGTTTAGGTCCAGGTCCAGGGGGCGAGCCTCTTGCTATTAACTGGGCACAAATCCTAATTCCGAACTGCTACTGAGAATTTGATATCAAACGCCCAATAACTACTTGCCTTTGGAATCGAATCCAGGACCTCTAACAGAGTAGCAGTTACGTAAGATCACTAGACTAACTGGGTATGTATAAATTTGTTACACATTTATACTATAGATATCTAAACCCCACAGGTCCCACAGGGTTGTATGTAATGTTTAATTATTAAAGTTATATAAAAGATAAATCTAATTTTCTAGAATTATACAATAAAAATATACCTAAGTAAACCTAATTTTTATGAATCGATTAGCAATATTAATGATATCCTTAAAAAAACACTATTAAAATGTTTATTATAATTATTCAAGTAACTTAAAACTTATTAAAATAATATTATAAAGGTGTAGACAACTTTTCGAGAGCGTGCCTAAAAACTATTAAAATAATAGGTGAAATAAATTATGTGGGCGACCTTTAATAGGTAACCCGATATTATTAAGTCAGCAATTAGTGAACAAACAGAGGTTCTCCGGCCATTTAATTTCTGGCCCACAGGGCTTTAATTAAGAGAAGGCCGGGGCACACTAAATTAATGTGGAACAGGATTTTTGAGACAATGTTCTAGGTATCTCCCTTGGTAAGCGATTTAGTGGGATGCGCAACGCATACAAAATTGCGATGTTTGTGCGTTTCTTGGTAGATACGTCCTTTTTCTATAAAATATTTAATATTTAATTTATCTTTTTCTTTTTCTATTTTCTATCTTTTTTTTTGTAACTCAATGTAGGTATCCAAAAGACTCGTAGGTACTAGTTCATTTTAACTCCGGAGAGGCTCGTGGCTCAGTAATAACAAAGCTAATCTGCTGTGTTAAGCTGCGCATGCCGCGGCCAGGTTGCGGATGGGTGACAAATCTTAACAATTCAAGACCCCTCCGTGCGTCATAGAGTACGTAAAGTCGTTGGTCCCTTTTGTCATACGAACATCTACGACAGCTGTTAGTGGTAGTCGGTACCCCAAAAAGCCTGACAACCAGTCCTAACCTCTAATCCTCAGGATATCGGTATTACCTAGAAATCGGATTGCGGAGGTCTGATACGTCACTTCGTGTGAAAATAGTGATACTCAAACGCATCTGGTTAAGCTGGAAAACGACCCCAACATAGTTGGGAAAAGGCAGAGGAAGATGGTTATAAATTTAAACGAGCTATTTTCTTTTTCACCACTTGATATTTTTTAATAATTATGTTTATTAAATAAAATCAAAGCAATGTCAATAAATGCACGCTCGTTTTTATGCAACCAGGTACTTACCATAGATCAAAAAACCGGCCAAGTGCGAGTCGACTCACGCACGAAAGGTTCCGTACCAATTAGTATGGGAGCCCCCTTAAATATTTATATTATTCCATTTTTATTTGTTGCTATAGGGGTATTTAGAAATACATCATTTATGAAAATGTTAACTATCTAGCTATCACGGTTCATGAGATACAGCCTGGTGACAGACAGACGGAGAGCGGAGTCTTAGTAATAGGGTCCCATTTTTACCCTTTGGGTATGGAACCCTAAAAATATAGGTTAGGTAAAAAAGTATAAGGCAGCGGAAGATGGTTATAAATTTAAACTATTACACGAACTATTTTCTTTTTCACCACTTGATATTTTTTAATAATTATGTTTATTAAATAAAATCAAAGCAATGTCAATAAATGCACGCTCGTTTTTATGCAACCAGGTACTTACCATAGACCAAAAAACCGGCCAAGTGCGAGTCGACTCACGCACGAAGGGTTCCGTACCAATTAGTATCGGAGCCCCCTTAAATATTTATATTATTCTATTTTTATTTGTTGCTATAGGGGTAATAGAAATACATCATTTATGAAAATGTTAACTATCTAGCTATCACGGTTCATGAGATACAGCCTGGTGACAGACAGACGGACAGCGGAGTCTTAGTAATAGGGTCCCATTTTTACCCTTTGGGTATGGAACCCTAAAAATATAGGTTAGGTAAAAAAGTATAAGTTAACAATTTATAAGTACCAACATTTACTACACGGAAAAATCTTCCAAATACAATCTCAATATAACAGTAGGTACATTTTATTCCGGCATCAGTTCATCATAAGGCACTTGTGCCAACAAAACGGATAGATTCTCCACGACAGCCGCACTGAGAGATTGACAGATGGATGGGCCGACGTCAGCAACAATTTCACGCCACATTTCATTCAGGAGCCTGTTGATTTGGTCACCTGGAAAGTTATAGCATAGGATTTAGTTTGCAAGATGTTCCGTTTGAAGTTGCTACATCAATATTTAATGACCCATAAATATAACTACGATTTGTTCTTGTATCCAAGTTAACATAGGGAAAATTCAATTTGCTTGCAAATCAATTAAATTGAATAAGTAAAGTTACAATTAAAATAGAATAACAGATTTCTGACATTTACGCGAATATTATACATTGAAATAAAACTACTTTTTACGGATTTTATCGCGACCATGGACGCTGTGAAGGGTCCGAAACGTCGGGATTAATAATATCAATATATGCGATAAAATCCGTAAAAAGTAGTTTTATTTCAATAACAGATATTGTCAATAATTATTTATTATTTATGTCTATATCTCAAAGCAAGTTCACCTTGCTTTGAGCATACAATTTATAGAGTTTTTTTTTATAAAAAAGAAAACTAATTAATATATCAAAATATAGGTACAACTTCAGCTTACAAAACAAAATTCGCCAATAAAGCATTTTATTTGCACTAATCCATTCTTAAAAAAACAAACGTACACTCAATGAGACTGAACTTCATCCATACTTATAAATACTACTTATAACTAACGACCTTATCTACAAAAATAACTTTAATAGTTATAATGTGTTTAATATTTCTTCTCTACACATTGATTTGAAGTATTGCCAATCATCTAAATTCACAAACACCAAAACATGTAATACGCTCAGCCATTTGCAGAACTTTTTCATCGTAAATTGTTCTATTTTACTGTTATAGGTTCGTGGAAATGCTCCCTCAACGATCAATCATAAAATTGTGGCAGTTTTTGTTTAGCTAACACTCAGGTTTCCTATTGAAACTCTGTTATTTGATTGGGAGCAAATAAATGGATGAATTAATTCAATTGTATTCCGTTTGATTCAACAAAATGTTTTGCGTTAACGAAGTCATACAATTTTAATTGCACCTCGATCGATATTTTTTATTGGTGTTTATGTTAAAAGTGCTTAGAGACAAAAATTGTCTCTGTGAAAATTATGTCATGTGGACAAAACTGGCACAAAACGACCTTTTTGTTTATCAACTCAACAATTCTGCACATTTGACGTAGCTCTTAAGGTCACCTCACCACTACTGTGCACCGTATATCATCGGTTCGATTCCCAGTCGAGACAAATATTTGTGTGATCCAGAGATATTTCTTTCGAGTGTGGTTATAATTACTTTAAATATCTTTGTTAAGTCCCCCGCAAGACAGGGATAGTTCTCTAGTCCGGGAGATGTCTTTAAAATAGATATGAAAGTAGAAAGATAGAACTAACTTACAGATACTAAGGGCAATGATGTAACGAAAAAAAATATATAATATATGATAGAAACCTATGTTTTTGTCATTCAAGAGGTTCTCCAGCCTGAAGGTTGCTTTTTCAACTTCATATTTGATATCATGTTTATATATATTCCAATGAATTTTTCCATCAGGTCCTTCTATATGCTCGTACCAGAAACGAATGTGTAGAAGAGTATTTTCTGTAAAAAATAATTGTATGTATGTAGCAAGTACTTAGTTAAATTAATTTAATTATGAATATAATTAATTATGCATGGTACTACATACGTCTAATAATTATTTTGTATGAGATTAGGTACTTAAATGTAATAATTATATTCTTATTGCTTATAATACAATTAGGTATATTATGTAAATATAGTTACAATATTTTAAGTATTATTTTATATAGGTACTTCTTTACCTCCTGATTTGATAATTGTGTTAATGGTTTGTACTCCTTGATACAGGTGTGTACTAATAATTTCATGTATAACTTTTTAATTTTTTATATGAAGAAACAAAGAAGTTATCCCAAGTAATGTTAGACCATTGCCGAAGCCTGCCAGCACAGTTGGTAGTCGCTATTATTGTAAGCAAGGAAGGTGAAACAGATCACTGTTTTTTTAAATCTCATCATCATCGTGATAGCCTAGTGATACCTATAACAACTGGGCTGCCAAGTCAAAGGTCTCGAATTCGAAACCAAGGCATGCCTATCTAACTTTTTGAAAACATGTGCGTATTTATAATTAATTATCACTCGGTTGAACGGTTGAACGAAAAAATCGTGAGGAAACCTGCCTTAGAGATTTTATCGGCCGCGTGTGTATTAGTCAACCAACCCTTAATAGACTAGCGTGGTGGACTATATCCCTCTCTTTCTGTGAGGAGACCCGTGCCCAGCAGTGGGAGAGTATATGGATTGATGAAGATTTCCTGACTGGTAATTAGGATACTTCACCGAAAAATGCAGTTTTTAATCTAGTTTTAATTAAAATACACAAAATATTTATATATACACCGTGACTTTATAGTCGTTTTGGAACCGAAACGTGGTAACTTAGGATAATTAGTAGAACAAAAAAAAAATATTAAGTTGACTGTACAGCTAATAATAAAAAAGTTGGCATTTCAAAAAAAAAATTCACTTGTTCGAGTTTGTTCATAGTAGTGCACGAATATTTCATTCTAAAACCGCCGCAGTCTCAAGCTTGCCATTTATCAATGATGCGCGGCAGGCGGCGCGGGCGCGGGTCGCGAGTGGCGCGGGTCGCGGGTGGCGAGGGTCGCGGGTGGCGCGGGTCGCGGGTGGCGCGGGTCGCGGGTGGCGCGGGTCGCGGGTGCCGCGGGCGCGGGGCGCGGTGGCGCGATCGCGCGGTACGAGTCAGCTCATCAGCTGGTTACCTACCTACAGCAACGCGAGCGACGGACGAGGGTCGGATGATCCGTCCGAGTACCTACTACGCGTGATTTAATAGCTAGTAGCTAGACAAGTACATTGTATTATTAAAATAAATTGCATTACGATGCAGATAGCGACGTAATTTGATGTTAGGTTAGTATCTAGATCGCAGTTCAAATACTACAAGTATGGCGCCCAGCGAATCAGCTGATGATACGGGATACGAACGTAATACTTACATTCTTACTAAAAAAATTAGAATAAGACTGTGTGTAGGTAGGTTTTATCGTAGTTTTTATTTAAGAAAAAAACCTACCCAGCCTAAAACCGCAAGCCCAGAACAATCACCTACAGATCATACAAATTGGTTCCGAGCGAGGATCGAACCCGCGATGGCGCAGCAGTCGATCGCACAGCCGCTGCGCATTGTTGACGATACGATTGCGTGTCGTTTGGGTAAGCACGCACAACACTTGCATAATGAGCCGGGCAGCTGACATAGGGCAATTCTTGCCGGTGCATCATTGTTGTTGATGACGTGAGCTCGACAGAACTTATAGGGATGTTAAGCCATTATTACCACCATTATAATCGCATTGCTTCGCCGCGGAGCCCGCTCGAAGTACCTACTCCAGAATAGCGTCTTCGTTCTACTGCGAGTCATTCAGGCGCCCTCGACCTTGCGCGTGAGGCGGCACACGGAATTGTCCATGATCGAGAAGGCGCTGGGTTGCAGCCAAGTTGGTAGGGCTTGAAGGTACTTGAGGACTTTCAATCCCTCGTAGCCGCAGCGCCTTTAAATGTTCTGGCCGGGAATACAACCGCCTGGCCTCTTCCAAATTGTAACTGGCAACAGCGTACAGCTGAACCATTGTCAAGTACCTACTCCGCGTTCAAGTATTCATACTGAAGACTCATTTTCGTGGGTTTGTATCGCGTGGCTACGTATTACGTAAAAAATAAAAAAAATTATCGCGCGCGAGTTGCAACAGAACTGGCGGGTGCGGCCGTGCGGGGTGGTTAACGGGGAGCGGCGCGGGCGACGCGACGACGCGGGAGCGCTCGCCGCGCTGGCGCCGCGCAGCCTGCTACTAGGGGTAGGTACATAATACATTACAGCTGTGTGCGTGGATTGTAGGCAGCGGGCGCCGCGCCACATCCAATGGGCGGATAACGTGTCTAGGCATGTTTTACCGCTTAGTGTTGTGTGTCTAACATTGAATGACATCGATCGTAGTGATCGTAGTACGTAACATTGAGTGGAGTTATCATGAGTTCTCATTTTTTGTTCGAATATGACATTATTTTTCATAATCAATAAAATAATATATTTTTATTTAAATTAAATTATATTTTAATAGGTTCCATTACTGATATAGAGTCTAAAATTTTCGGTTCCAAAACGACTAAAAATTCTCGGTGTATAATTCATGTGGTACAATTTACGATAATAATAAAAACTTGAGAGGTGTCAAGGGACACCCGGATGGAACGAAGTTCCTTTCATTAAAATTGAATAATTTAAAAATAAAAAAACCTGTATACACTCAACAATTCACAACGCGCGAAATTCAAATATTGTCATTCACTCAATAATATTTGAATGCTTGTCAACAATATTTTAATTTCGAAAAAAGTGTCGTGACAACTTTTTCGTAAGATTTTTTTCCGTCTAGCCCCCTTTCATAACGCGCGATAAGGAACTTCGTTCCAAAACTTGGTACTTACTCAGGTTTATCATAGAATCGCCATTTGATGTCACAGGAATCATGAGTAGTTTTCCATTTAAATCGTAAGTGTTTTTCACATTCAAGGTGACCAAAGCGTCGGCTGTGATAATTTTATTTTCTAGATCAAACCTAAAAATAAAATATATAGTAAAAAAAAACTAGATAGTGAAGCAAGGTTTTTGATCTTTCAAAGAAATTGCGGTCAGACAAACTATTAGCTAAACGGTTATGTTGAGTAAATAATGCTATATAAACTTCTCAGAATTTGTACTTAATAAATAACCAACATTATTTCAGGCTAGACTGAATTTTGGATGACCTCAACATTTTAATAATCATGAAAGCCTTATGTACATTATTAATGTTCACGATACACAAGACGTTAACAAAAATGAAGACAAATTCGTAGTTAAAATTCACCATTTAAGACCACGCCTTTTTAATAAAAGTTCTCAACTATGAACGAGTAAACTTGCAGAACAAAGCTCAAAAATAATGAATATGCAAAAATGTATTTGCATTCATTTTACGAAGCTGGCTAGTTTGAATCAAATTCCGCACGATCACCGCGCGGTTTTTCACTCCATTACTCCTTTTGTTTTCAATGAATCAACGCCTGAGCCTAATTATTTCGACGGGCCCTTTAAGTTAAGGCGCCTTCATAATATTATTCGTAATTAAAAGGCCCAAAGCTAATTGTCCGTGAGTCACGTCGTCGTTAGTCGACCACATAGTTCATTATAGACGTACGTACCTACCTACAGTCGGCAGAATAAACTTGCGATAGAAAAAAAACTATTTGAATAAATAGGTTCAAAATTATAGTTTGCTATTTAAGAAGATTTCGTAAGTGTTAAAATTTAAATAATTACTTTTAATTATTATCACTAGAAGTAACTATAGCCATACAATTTATTTTAATTGACCCATTAGTGTAGTGTCATTATACATTTATTGAAATAATGTGTATCCTAAATAGCTTCCACAAATAAGAGTTTGATAGTTAGTTTTGAATTTGAAAATTTTAAATAGTAAAAGATATGGTTAATATCAGGGGGTATTTATTTATACCTTAAAATAAGGTATTAAATAAGGCATTCCTAGATTTATTTATCACACAAAAAATTCGTTTTCATAAAAAAAATATTTTGATATCGAATATGTACACCGAAAAGTTTCTTAATTTTAGATGTTTAACTGTGTGTTGTACAAAACCAAGTTAAAGTAATTAACAAATTTTAAATAAACTGATGCCGTTAACTTAATAATACAATATTTTGTACTCTAACTAAGAAGTCTTGTCATTAATGCTTCAACATCAAAATGTGCACATAACTACTCGTAGTGAGTAAATTATTGCGTATGAAGTTAATGTTTTACGTAAAAAAGTTTTTGCCTGTACCTTGATAAATCAAATTTACTCGAGACAGGCCCAATAATAACTTAAACAAAGAAAATATTTCAAAATATTGTGTTCATTATTGCGATTTTTATCCAATAATACAATACAAATATTGTATTACGTGTTTCTAAAATATTTTAAAATCACTCTTGCTAACGCTACTTACGGTAATCATAATGTCATGGCAGTAAAACGCTAATGATAGATATCTACACGTACATGACTTGTGCCAGTACAACTACGTCATCTAAACAGCTAATGCATGTTTGACATACTTACTTATTAGATTTAAATCTTCCAAATTTGTTTATTTAAAAATAATTCATCTTATGTTTTATATGGTCAGGTAGTCGTTGGATATCCAATATAATGAATGACAGTGCCGTAGATTTATTCGTGTCAGGTATGAGAATTTGAGAAAGATATGGCAAATCCGAAAAAAACTCCAGTCAACAAATTCTATTTGCACTACTAGTCTGATTCAAATAGTATCTATACCTGCATCGTTAAAATGAAAATAGTGTTGTTATTTGTAGTGAAATTCAATTATCTTATTTTTTATTAAGGTTTTCGGAACATCCTTATTCAATGGCGTTTTATCGTCTATCAAACTAAAACATACCTATTTCGAAGTACTTAAATATTTTTATCTCCAAATATTTTGTTTTATTCACTTCTCAATTTATTTGCATACAGATTTGCTAGATAATTCTTGTTTTAGATAATACTTAGTCATTCAGTGCTAAACAATACTGAAAGACGTTTGTACCATTTATTATAATTAAATCTGGCATCTTGTTCTTAAGAAACTATTGACCAACTGTATTTTAGAAGAATTTAAAAATACCGACGCATCTTTACACCTCTTATGACTTTAAAATGTATCTCATGATGTATTTGCGACGTGTATATAAAATAAAACTCAATAAAAATCTTACTTTAAAGTTATTAAGCAAAGGAAAATTCGACCGCGGGCGGGTCGAATTTTTCCTTTGCTTAATAACTTTAAAATCTTAGCATGGAAAATGCCAAAAAATACAAAAAGATATCTTACTTTAGGCTCTCCATATGCATCTTAGAAAGTCCTGTAAAATAGTTGTCTTTGAATATCACTTTGAATCCCTGTTTGTTTGGGATGTACACAGTCATCTCTGCTACGTACAGCGGGTCTAAGGGATTAAGTCCTCTCTCTGGGTCCCCTAATGAAAACTGATGAATGGAATCGCGCGCTGACTTTAAGGCACACTCATTTAGATTTGGATCAATTCTTGAACATGATGATATGAATGACGCTGAAATAAAAATATATTGACTTTTTTTATATTTTATCTTCTGATATTTAAAAAAAATATTTACATTGTACAGAGGCCAGCACATCAAGCTACCACAATCTATCAAATTACTTTGATTGATTTCAACTTTAATACAAAACAATAAGGTTCATATTCAACGGTGAAAATTTGACAGTTATGGATAGGTTGACCTGCTAGCGTCTGTACATTGATATTTAATTTGACATACCTACAGTTAAACTTAATCTGATTAATAAACCGATCAAAATATGTAGAACGGTTTACGGCAAATCATTCTACAAATGTTATGTTAAATATTACAACGCCAGAAATCTCTGATTAGTAAATCTAGTCTTACGTATCCCAGATACATAGAATAGGTAGACCTTATTTTGATAAACTCAGTCACATTTGCATAAAATTAAATTTCTTAATAGTAGCTGTTGCTAAAAATAAGATAGCCTATGTATTTGATATCATAAAAAACAGCATTTTATAGGAATTTAACATAATAATTAAGCAATGCAATAACAAGTTTAATCGGTAAAACTAAAGGGGTATAGGTACATAATTACTAAAACAAAGACCGTAGTCCAAATAATTAAAACTCACGTAGTCCCATAGATACCGCACAACTAAACAACCCTACGAACAAAATTATCTGTAGCATTTTGTGAGACAACTGTATGACACTAGTGAAAATTGTACAACTGTAGTAAACTGGCATGTTTAACGCTTATAAACAAACAATGAAAAAATGATATGCTGCAACCATTTCATTATGTCAATACACTTCATACAACCCTTAATTTTCTGTCGACATCTGAATGGCTGTCTCACGTGCGATTGCATTATTAGGAATCGACTCTGTAGACTTCTTAGATCTGTTTCAAAACCATTTCGTGTTTCGAATTCGTTAGCAATAAAAGTATTGAAAATACCGCGCAATGAATATCCTTGTGTACAATTAACCGGTAGATAATTTTATATTTATTTATAAATCGACTACTCAACGTATCATGGTTCACGAACACCTTCACCTAGATTCAGACTCTGAGTACTCAATTTTAAGGATGAAATTTCTATGTTAGGTATTGGTACAATCTTCCATTATGTAGTATGACGTAAATCATATTTTTCAGATTGTATAATAAGTATTATTTACCTATGACTAAATTACACTTTGGATGCAAATACGTCAGTGCTGACATAATTTTGTTATTGTTCAATTTAAATGCAACTTAGAATTATGAATACTTAAACTGCTTAAACCACTAGAGTAACGACTCTAGTGGTTCTACGCGCGAGTGCTATGCTAGAGGTGCTGGGTTCGATTCCCAGGTCCGAGTAGTGTTATTGGGTTTTTCTATAAAATTCTCAGCTCGGAGTTTGGATTTGTGCGCGATTAATGGCAATAGGCTCGCCCCCTATTACTAGCTTAACACGATTATTAATTATGAGCTAAATACTGTTATAAAAAAATTTTGTAGTTCACTGTTATCGCCAAGTAGTTGACTGTGGCTCGTCTATAAATTATTTAAAAAAGAGGCTAGATGAACCTCGCAAAATAAAACTAAAAACGAAATACGACTTGGTTTCATTTCACGTTCCCTCGGCACTGTTAAATTTATTTTGTAACAAAAGTTGTTGTAATTAAATTACCGCCAACTCATACAAACCATATCATTACAAACCACTTCGTTTAACAATAACACATTAACAAAAAACCTTCATGCTAAAAGCTAAAGTGTCCACTTGACAAGGACATACATGAAAAGCGTCGCAAATGAAAAATGTACGCGACAATATATCACCCAGGGAAATGTAAATAAAATCACTCACATAAACATAACAAGATGCATCTTTGACATTATGAATAATGTTTGTGTAAAATTCAACCTTATTCCTGTGACATAGAATTCAATTTGAATAATGAATATATTTACTTTGGAACAAAGGATACAGGCCTCTACTGTTCCAGTGTTACAGTTGATTATTAAATGGCATTATTATGGAAATGAATTTTTTTTCTAGTTAAACTTTAACAAAATAGTTTAGGTTGGGAGTGACAGGCAGGGCGCCACTTGAGTGTTTACGACATTTATATTGGATGAATAGTGTTTAGATTAGCTTCATAAAATGAAACTGACACAAACAAAAAACTGGAAACTGTGGAACTTAACTGGCATGAGCATGACAAGCTAAATGGAATGTGTTACCAACTTTTAATACTATAAATAAATTGTATGTTAAATATTATTTAGCAGCTGTAAATTGTATTATTAAAAATCAAATTGGTTCCTTCTTAATGTTCTTGTGTGTGCGGTCACCATAGCCTATAGACACTTATAAAACCAGGGGTATCACTTGCGCGTTGCCGACCCTGTAAAACGAAAGAGGAATGGGTAGGCAGTATAAGGGTCAAAGACCCCCTCCCCCCACTACCAACACAACGTTTCCTAACGGAGCACTGGCAACTTTTCTCACCGTAAGGAACACAACATAGCTCAAAACAGTGTTATTTCACTTCGATTTTCAGCATGTCGGAGCTACTTCCCAAGTCGGGCAGCTCCAATTTGAGTGGAATTACTCCAACTATGACCTTTCTTTAATTGTGAACAGTGTTGATATGTAGCCGCATCTGGTTAGACTGGAAGCCAACTCCAGAAAAAAGCTCGGAGGATGATGGGACCCTAAAAATAAAGTTATCAAAAAAAATCTAATCATTAGTTTTGGAGGATCGGATCAAGATCTAACATCCATAAAACTAGATTTATACACCATGATTCTTTGAATTTGTCTCGGCGTTTCTTCTCAGAGGTCGTCAGGAAGTAAAAGTAGAAAATGCCGGTAACATTTATTATCATTATTATTAAAAGCCTGTAGTGTCCCACTGCAGGGCAAAGACCTCCCCACTCTTCTTCCACCTCTTTCTGTGCGTTGCTACCAGGGACCAATCCTTCTTAAATGAGTCCAGCTCGTCCCGCCATCTCCGTCTGGGCCTGCCGCGTTGGGGTCTACCATTCAGTGGGACCCATTGAGTTGTCAATTTGGCCCATTGAACGTCTGCCATGCGACAGATGTGTCCAGCCCAGTTCCATTTCAGCGTGGCAGCTTTCCGAGTGCCGACTGTTATTTTCGGTGACATCTAGTATTAATTAAATATTGACTCGTAATCTATCTATATATCAGCCACGGACGTCCACTGCTGAACATAGGCCTCCCCCGATAATCGCCACAAACTTGTAAAAGTGTCTTTAAAAGATGTATTTACAGAAATAAATATCATTTATCATAGACTGCTAAACTTCCTTCCTTTTCTGGAGTCGGCTAAAATAAGAAACCAGCGCTACTTCTGAAAAGTAACACAATTACTCACGAGGCCTTGTTTTCAAGACCACTGATTGTGTATAATTTGCTTAGCAAGCAATTTACTGAATTATCCACTTGCAGATGAACTGTGGCATTGACATGTTGGTACAGTCAGCAACGAAAGTCGCTGAACACGATGAAATTTTTAAAATGCCTTAACATTTTTTGAAGTTACTGACATGAGAAGGTAGAATAAGTTCTTTGTATATAAGATAATTACAAGCTGGTTCACTAGAATTTAATCAAAAGTTTTGGTGTAGTGAAGTCTTCAAAATTTTATTATTTTTTACTTCTGTTAAAACGGTACATACCAATTACAATAATAGAAGATATATGAAAAACTTATATTCGATTTTACTAAAATAATTAGGAATACATATTTATACTTACATCCTTCTCACAAAAACGCAGACACTTCGACAGAAAAAACGGCAAACAAGTTACAATCAGGATTGGATTATGTTCAGTGACTTACGTTGGTGACCGTACCTGCAGTATCTACTTATTAAGGTTAGAAATAATTATAAGATCGATGGTAATTTATTACATTGTAATACTAATAAAGTAATATACCATAATATCACGCCTGCGTTAACCACTGGGTTAGTCAGAGGTGTACTAATTATGTTTCAACAGTCCGCCAGTATGTTTGGGTTCCATGTAATAGAGGGCAAACCTATTGCCATTAAACGGAAACACAAGCACAAAATCGGAATCCGAGCTGTTTCTAAGAATTTTATAGTAAAGCCCAATAACATTACTCGATCTGGGCATCGAACCCAGGACGTATAAGTTGCTCCTGCAAATTCTAGGCTATATAAGGCAGTTACTTTTTTATTAATATTAATATGGTTATGTTGCGAATAGTTCAGATCGTGGCGAATATTAATCGGGAATATTGATCTTCCCTGGTGAAGTAGGATTTCATCATCATCGACCTATACAATATCGCAGTGCTGGGCACGGGTCTTCTCTCAGATTAAAAGAGATCAGTCTATAGTGGACTGTGGAATCGCACTAGGTCAGAGGGTGTGTGTGTGTGGGTTGGCAGACTTCACACTTCGTTGAGAAAATCTCTAAGGCATGCAGGTTTCCTCACGATGTTGTCGTTCACCGTTTAAGCGAGTGAAGGAAAAATTATGAATACCTACATGATTTCAAAAATTCAGAGGTGTGTGCCTTGGATTCGAAGTCGAGACCTTCGATTTGGCTGTCCAATCGTCATACCTCTAGGCTATCACTGCTTTAAAGAGGATTTACCGCACTATAAAATAATGATCTGTAACAGTGAGTGTGAGTAATTATACGCAATGAATTAATATATACATACTAAAGTAACTATGTTTTTTAAACATTATATTTTTAATTAACCTACACAATTAAACTGAGATGATAAACGTCTTAAGTATGAATAATAGTTATACTTATTTAAGAAATACAATATTCGTAGATACCATAAAAAAATTCCAACTAATTCCAACCAAACAATATCAAGAGGAAGATAATTGGGAAACTCTGTCTCTTAAGATACAGGTTATGAGACAGAGTTTAATCTATTGTGTACAGATTTCTGCAGAATCCAAATGTTTCATGTTTTTATCTACCATTACAAAAAGAATTGTAAACAAACATCAAGTAACTGTCGGTTTTTTTTTGGGAAATAATGATAGGTATATTATTTTTCTCTTCATTCATTTATTTATACATAATATTATTGATATTTTTAAATATTTAACAAATATTTATGTGAAGGCAAAATTTGTCATGGCGGGTGGGACTCGCGGTGGCTTAGCGGTCATAGCGTCTGGTGTACCTAACCAGAAGACGCAGGTTCGAATCCTGCCCGCGGTCGAATTTTTCCTTCGCTAAATAACTTTAAAATCTTAGCATGGAAAATGCCAAAAAAATACAAAAAGATATTTAACAAATAGTATAAAAAGATTGTAAAACATTTAAAAATATGAAAAATAGTTGCCCACCGGTATCGGGAACAGTATCCAAGCTACCGGTGGTCAGGGCTCCAGCGAGAGGAACCTCCTGACGATGCGCGCCGTGTCCAGGAGTACCGCCTTCTGCATCAGACCCTTGACCCAGCCGCCTAACGAAAGCCTCCTCAGATGTAAGTCGAGGCTCTTGGCTATTAGACCATTGGCTGAAACGACTATCGGCACAATGACTGCTGAATCCACATCCCACATGTCTACAACCTCGCGCGCCAAATCAAGATATTTACTTTGTTTATCTTTCTCAGCTTTTACGAGATTCTCATCATGCGGGATGGTGATATCAATAATCATTGCGCGACGTTCTGATTGATCTATCACCACTACATCAGGCTTATTGGCCATAATAGTCCTGTTATTAAAAAGTTCCAACTTTAAAATAAGTATGTAAAGTACCAGAAGTACCTATTTGTTATTAATGTTGATAAGAAGAGGCTCAATACATCAGTTTATCAGTGGCCATGGATGCTGTAAAGGATCCCAATCGCCAGGAATGAATATTAAGAAATAAAACTTTTACCGTTGAGGGCATTATGGGTGGAAATCTTTGTGTAATCCACAGATTTTTGTTTCAACTCTGGGTGTACTTGTCTTGGTTACTTTATGTCCCTTTATTATATGTTATTAAAATCCCCTGGGACATAGGTTTGTTCTCTAGAGCGAGACCTATCTTTAAAAAAACAAGTTTTTCTTTGCAAAAAATAAAGAATGAGGCTATCACTAACACAAACAAACATGCTCTATATAATGAAAGTGGCTTTGAATAATGATTATAGACCTTTTGGTGAATTCAAGCAAACAATGCAGCAGATCTTGTGTGCATGTGACGTCCTGGTGACGAAACGAATGGTCATCTTGGCAACGGATACCCGAAGCCAGAAGACTACAGGTTCGTTCCTCCTAGTGGACTAGACGCCTTCATGAACCACATCTTTGAAGAGTAAGGAATGTACCATGCCGGGGACAATACAATAGATCGCATTTGGTGAAGTGTTGCTGGCCATGCCAGCCCCCATAAGATTAAGATTTACATAAGTTAACACAAACAAAACCACAAAATTCGATAAAATCCATAAAAAGATTATTTATTCGTGTGTATCTCCATACAGGTTGCTGCGTAACAACTACATCCCATTGCCGCGGTTTACAACCATCTCAAAAAGAAGAAAATCAGTGTTACAAAGTACTCTTAATTTACAATAGATGAAGAACAAAACCGCTGTCTTAGATTCAGCCTTCTTATGTAATTAATTATTCTATTTCGTTTACGCATCATGGCTTTAACGTCTTGTGGTAAACGAACCTAGTTTCAGTTCGTATAATAATGTGAATTTGTATAAATTCACACGTGTGTTACGTAATAGTTAATAATAAAATATTCTCTGTTATTTAATGAGTACCTACCTACTCACTTATCAAACCGTTTTTTAATTATCCTCAGCCCGACGCTGTCCACTGTTGGATTAAGGCTTCTTCATGCATCTTCCATTGATTTCAGCTCTGGCCTACTCTTGACCATTTCTTTCCTTAACCTTTACTATATCGTGGTACCATCTAAACCGTTTCTTGTAGTCTTCAAAGAGCAGAGGGCTCGCTTGTATAATGTACACTTTTGAAATGTTAATTTTTTTATAAGGACTATTTTCATCAACCCGTTTACCGTGCACGGGCACGAGGGTTTAGGCTAAATCCAATATGCGTTGAATATTTTTTTTTTTAAATAAAACTACTTTTTACGGATTTTATCGCGTATATTGATATTAATAATCCCGACGTTTCGGACCCTTTACAGCGTCCATGGTCACGGGTAGTCTGAGGTGGTGGGCGTCTTGATGATATAATTACTGACAGCTACCCTACATTTTTAATTGTTACATGATCAATGACATTTATTACTAATTATTAATTAAAACTAGATGGAGCCGGCATTTCCTAGCTGACGACCTCTGAGAAGAAACGCCGAAAGAAACAGAGAATCATGGTCTCTTTTAAAGTAAAAATATTCAATGATCATGTTTTAGTTGTTAATTATTGGCAATCCGATTCACGCAGAACGAGCTCACAGTATCCTTTGGTCTTGCAGTTGTAGGCCTGGATTTTGGTTTAATAGAATCTATAACAGGATTCCAAGCAGGTGGTAAGACCCAGCCATCTTCTCTATTGAAATTTGGATGTTTTTTAATTTCAATAGCCTCACGAATCATCCTGGGTAGGTATCGACTTTCCTTCGCAAGTATTTGTGGTTTATCAAATCTGATATAATGCTGGGCCTTGTCAAGAGTATGTTCACAAACTGTTGACTTCTTGGAACGGCGGTGTTTGACATCGGCGATGTGTTCTTTTACGCGGGTCCCTATGCTTCTTTTAGTTTGGCCTATATATGAGAGACCGCAATCACAATCAAGCTTGTATACGCCCGCATCTTGTAGAGGTATATGGCACTTGACAGATGGTAAGAACTGACTGATCTTCTTCAAGACGCCCACCACCTCAGTCTACCCGTGACCATGGACGCTGTAAAGGGTTCGAAACGTCGGGATTAATAATATCAATATACGCGATAAAATCCGTAAAAAGTAGTTTTATTTCAATGTATAATATTCACGTAAATGTCAGAAATAATTTTTTTTGTTCAATTTTGTCAGTCCATCCTAAGGTTGCCTGGAAGAAATCGCTGATCGCGATAAGGCCGCCTATTGTAGTATGTTTTTCTGTACAGATTATGTTTTGTTAATTTTTATATTGGTGTAAAATAAAGAGTATATTATTTCCTCACGATGTTATCCTTCACCGTTTACACGAGTGATAATTAATTATTATTAATACGCACATGATTGCAAAAAGTCAGGTGAGTCACATCAACAATTCAAATAGTTGTTTCGTAAGAGAAGTAATGACAGAAAAAAAAGAAAAACGTAAAAGCGACAATATAATAACACGATTTATTTAAAAAAATAAGTATACAATTAAATTATAAGTATGAACATACCATAATGTACATAGTTGTTATAATAATATGGGCACAAATAGAAAAGGTAACATATTATAAAAAAAAAAAAATTATAATTCATCTCTAGCGTAAGACGAAACGTCGTCAGCAATAAAATACTTTGCAGGGGTTGTATCAATGAACTTGTGAATGTAGATGTATACGTAGCTCATAGCCTTATCCATGAAAGGCTTGCCAAATGCCTCCATTAGGCTCCTCCAGTTTTGATTCAGAAGTCCAGTCACGAGTTTGCCTGCAAAAATTAGGAATTAGTTCACAACGAAATTTAATTTTTAAAACTAGTAATAGTATTCCATTAGTTTATTGGTCAAAAGCGTGATTATTGAGTTCATCTTTTTGTTCGTAAAAAAATGTATTTAAATAACGTCGGCCACTTTCCTCTTGTATCGTGGGTGCATTTACATACACAAATACCCAGACCCGGAACAACTACCGGTAGGTCATACAAATATTTGTTCCGTGTGGGGATCGAACCCAGAACCTGAGGCACAGAAGCCGATCGCTCAGCCAGCCGCTGCGCCAAACGTGTCGTAAAAATTATGAATTTTCATAATTCCTGTGTTCAGCAAAAATTGGGATTATAAACGCAGCTCTCAATTTTAGGACGGAGTTGGATTTGTGCTGTACGAATTGTGCGTGTATAACAATAGCAAATCCGAGTGCTGGGCTACTTATAGTACTTTTCTTGACCTGGGAATCGAACCCTGGACCTCTAGCGAAACAGCTCTAAGGACCACTAGTCTAATTAAACATAAAATTCAAAAATTAAAGTCATGAAAGGAAACACTTTAATTATTATGATTGATAATATAATATATTGGTTATTAAATATATTGATAATATAATAATATATTTAATAACCAGGTTGGTTATTAAATATTCTATCTGATCAGATAGAAATATACATGATACAAAGAAATAACTTTTTTGACCCAGTTTGAACACAAATTAAGGTATAAAACCAGTTCATCACTAAGCTATTGCCTGCTTATTAATACTCAATAATTATAATATATTATTACTTATGCACACGATTGCGAAAAGTCAGAGGTGAATTGCCTTGGCCTTGGATTCGAATTTGCGACCTACGACTTAGCAGTCCAATGATCAGAACACTTGCCTATCACTGTTATTGTGCAATACCTAATCACACGATTGCGAAAAGTTAGAGGTATGTTTTGGCGATCTGGGAATCGAACCCAGGACCTCTAGCGAAACAGTCACTATTAGAACCAATGAAGCAGTCAAGAATAAAAAGTATAATATTAAAATAATGTTCTGGCATAAGAAACTGATATTATGTCTTTAAAATTAAATGAAATGAAATGATATTTACGAAATTAAATGAAATAATATTTATGAAATGATATTTATTTCTGTAAATAAAAATAATATCATTTTCAAAAATTAATCAGCTTATTCTATTCTGCAACTATATGAAGATAATCTGCATGACAAACCTCTTTTTTTAATTACCTACCAGATAACTACTAATTATAAATAACAAGAACCATTTTCTTTGCTGTAATGTAGTTAAATACCAACAATTACACACAATCAAGCTGTATAGTATTAACCTTGAACCGCTGAGATCTTTGAACATAGTAATATACGAGATTGACTACTATTCTAAATTGCTGTAAAAATGCATATGCAATTATCTTTTTTTTATACCACTGAGGTGGTAAACAAGCATAGGTACGGTCGAATTGATGGTAAGCGGTTACCGTAGCCTATAGACGCTTGCAACACCAGGAGTATAACCTGCACGTTGCCGCCCCTAAAAAACGAAAGACAAATAGTTGAACTGCCAACACAACGTTTCCTCGCGGAGTACTGTGCACTCTACTAGTATAACGATGCCAACCCGCATTATGTCATCGTGGTGGACTGAGAGGGATTAGGCTACTGGCCTAACCCCTCTCGATGTGAGAGGAAACCGGCGCCAAGTGAGAAATAATAATTTGTCATTCATATAAAAACAAAAGAAAATCAACTAAGGAAATAATATTTCCCTATCACATGACGACGTAACATAATTATTATAATACCTACAACACTAAGATAAGACTTACATCTTAATTATAATTACAAACTGTTCTGTCTAACTACATGATGTTGGATCAACATTGTATTCAATGGATCAAAATCACGAATGTACAATTAAACATAACTAGGTATCTACTAACAAAAATACATGATATTTACTCAAACAATGGCATAATAATCTAGTTTTTAGGTTATATTTTAATTTCACCACAAAAATAGATTTTTGCAATTTAAATTCGATGGATGGTCATGTTTGGTCACGTTTATAAACCGTAAAATTACAGAAATCCGTTCAATTCCATCGATTTACATTCCACTATTATAAAAGCGGTTTCAATAACGCTGAGAAATGATGTGAACACGTTATCCAGTTAATACAGCATATTAATTGACAATAAAGACAAAATACACTATTTCTTTTTTTATTTTGTATTGTTTTCTATTCTTTTATTATATATGTAATTTCTTCTTACTGGAAAGTAGTTTTTATCAATCGACACAACGTTTTTTAAAATCTTCTGTGGTCTAGTCGTTCGAGTGTCGCACTTTTGATCACTGAGTCGTGGGGTTCGATTCACACTGGACACAGATATTTATATGATGAACATAAGTGTTTGACTGAGTGTCTCTTATGTATTATAAGCATGTGCTTACAAAAAAGTATTTAAATATTGTATCCATTGTCTAGTACAAGCTCTGTTTTGTTGGGGATTAGATGGTGCCGTGTGAAAATGTCCAAAAATATTGATTTATTTACTTACTTGACTCTTGGTTTCCTAAATACAAATTGTCAGCAAAGAAAGTCATTTTTCCTATTTCATATGAGTAGAGGATTTTATCAGATTTACATTTTATATAGAGTTCCCCATTTCGCCTCTGGATGAAGAAAAAGAAATCGAATTTCATGTGCAGTTTTTCTGAAAAGATAAACCTTATTAAAATAAAATCATTGAAAATTGTAGTTTGTTATTTTTTATCATATTTGGCATGAACTCATGCTGAACTTTTTTTAAGATATATATTTTTTTATACTACTAAGGTGGCAAACAAGCATACGTCCCACCTGATGGTATGCCGTTACCGTAGCATATAGACACTTGCAACACCAGGAGCATCACTTGCGCGTTGCCGACCCTGTATTGAAACAGAAACAGTTGGGTTGGCAGTATGAGGTTCAATATCCCCCCACTGCCAACACAACGTTTCCTCGTGGAGCACTGGCAACCTTGCTCACCGTGAGGAACACAACACAGCTCAAAGCAGTGTTATTTTACTTCGATTTTCTGCAAGGCAGGTACTTCCCCAGTCGAGCAGCTTCAATTTCACTTTCACACCATAAAAAATCGATCTTACACAAAATTCGAACCAGTGCTTTTCCGGTTAAATATATTGTTTTTAACACATACAAATAGAATACATTATTTTACCTGCCTCGTTAACCTAGTAGTTCTAGCACGACTGCTACGTTGGAAGTCTTGGGTACCTAGGAGCTGAGAATTTAATAGAAAAACTCAAGAACACTTTGCTCGACTTGGGAATCGCGCCCAGGACCCCAAGCATAGCATTCGCGCTTACGACCACTAGGCTAATGAAGATGTTTAATTAATACATACAGGGTGTTACAAACCTACCCGTAAAGCCGAAAGGAGGTTAAATGGGGCCTTATAACGAGTCCATTCAATATATTTAAGAACTGTAGTAACGCTGTATAACATACCCAATAAAAACGAAAACAACAACATTTATGAATGAAAAATATAAAATCTATTAAAGTAGACAATTATTAGTTAAAATAGGTATGTAGGCCTTTCTGTGAAATAATCTGAGTCCCTGACATGACAACTGACAATAATTTTGGCTTCGATAATTAATTATATTTTTTACGAGGTATTTTGTAACACGTTGTATATTATAAATAGACTTACCGATTTTGACTTTTGCATTTCCATCGCCATGAACAGTCTGTCCGCCAAATAAGTTTTTGATAGCGGGACTGTAAGTGTTTACTTTGTAGTGTCCTTTGACAGAGACATCACATTTTAACTCCATGGAGGAGTGTTCTTTTTCGATGTTGGTACTAAAAACAAAGATTTGAAATTAGAATTTCACGGTTCGATTGGCGCAATGAATCGAAATTCAAAAGATTACTTATGTATCTACACAAATTAAAATATTAAAAGTCATCTAAGAAAATATTAGTATAAATACACACATTTCAAAAGTAATACAATACACAATTTAAAATTATTTCATGTCATAAAAGTATTCTTAAACTAACCAAGTGTGAAACCCTACTTAATAATTTCAAAAATAGAATTCTGATCACTTTGGGAATTTTATTAAGCACTTTTACTGTCATTATGTGACAGTTTCGTTGGCATAAGGCTGTTTTACAGCGTGGCAAACTTAATTTAGTGGGATACTAGTGGATTGGAAATAATTATTCTTTTCAAATTTTTCAAACAAATCAGGGTGCTTCTTTACAAAAATTCCAACTTGCGTAAGGTACAGCCCAGTCAGGATCAAAATTTGTAGTTTTTTAAATAACAGCCTACACAAATGTGAAGTAAATTAAGGTTGTGCTCTCAAGTTTTAATAATATACGGCCAAGTATTACAAAACCGATGGGGAAGTAAAATAGAGATTTTGAGCAGAATATGGTTGAAGAACTTTAGCAACTATGAAAGAACCAGTAAAATTACATTGAAATAAAACTACTTTTTACGGATTTTATCGCGTTATATTGATAATCATAATCCCGACGTTTCGAACCCTTTACAGCGTCCATGGTCACGGGTAGACTGTAAAGGGCGTTACGACGTTACGTTTGCACGCTGTAAAGGGTCCAAAACGTCGGGATTAATATTAACAATATAACGCGATAAAATACGTAAAAAGTAGTTTAATTTCAATGTATAATATTCGTGTAAATGTCAGAAACCAGTAAAATTAGTTAATTAAAAATCTACTCACACAAACTTCTCGACGATGCAATTTTTAATGCCCTTAAGGTTTCCTTCAACCAAGGTAATGTCAAGGGAATTCAAAATTGATACAGATACATTACTTAGTTTCAAAGGATCAATGTTTGGTATGCCTAATTCTGGAATACCGGTCTTGGATATATCATGTAGAATAGTTGTAATTAACTCGTTTTGGCAATCACCATCGTTGATATTACATTTAGCCAAATTTTCCACTGTAATAAAGAATATAATTTTAATTATGGTAACGAACGGTAAACAGATTATCCAGAAAAACTCCAAAAACAGTTTTAAGAAACTCAGTATGCAGGATTTATAAACATAGATTCAACGAAACACCTTTCATGTGTGTGCATTAGTAATTTCAAAGAAGGTTAATCTCTAATAGATTTTTAAAAATCGAAAATTTAAATCAATAATATAAAAAAAAAACATTGAATTAACATTGTATAACAAAATAATCTTACCAAACCCTGATTCACAAAGCACAATAACTGTGAACACAAGACTTAAAGACTTTTTTAAAAACATCATTCCGACTCCGAGTCCTTGCTCAGATAAAGCTTGACTGTACACATGTTTCTATATTTATAACTTCCACAAAATCAAAGTGTAGACGTAAGATGTTACAAAGTAACGAATATTCAAGGTCATTCTTTACTAGACCTTAATGCTAGCTATTAAAGTGATTTAATTGCGTGAACATGGTTCAGAGGAAAAAACATAACATATACCTAGGTACCTAATATAACATATACCTATAAAGCAGTGATTGACTAACTGATCGACAACCGCATAGCCTAAGACTGTGTCCCTAGAGACGCATTCGTTGGTTTTGAAAAATGTTGGGTCTTAAGAAACTATCACAAGACATAGCTCAATATTAAATGCAAAAAACCTTGAAGATATCCATTAACTTTGTATGCGGTGTATTTTATAAAAAAATATGCAAATTTATTAATGTAGGCGAACTGCGACATTATCCTAGTGGTCGAAAACTCTGTTGCACTTGATCAGTGTTATTAGGTTTTTTTAATAAAACAATTCATTAGCAGCTCGAAGTTTGGATTTGTGCTCCACTCTTTACTCACTCATTTACTTGCCGTTCTGGAATAGTACACTTAGGTACATCTTCTTTTAAACTTATTCGCACTTTATGAATCCTAAGCTATAAATTATTAATACACTACTCAACTTCTCTCTCACACACACACACACCCCTCACTCTACTCATCCAGAGGACTGAAACACACTAGTTTATTTTTATTAAATTGTGAATTTTTCAAAATAGCCTGTTGTCCGTTAGCTTAGATAAAACATGTATACCCTACTCCGAGGTTAGAGGCGCTACATGCTGAAGCACAGGTTATAGACCTAGTTCAGCAGCAGATGCTGATGATTTGTTCATGAAAATGCCTACTAATACCTAATAAGCCAGCATTTACCTATTTTGTAAAAAAATTGTGTTAACACATTTTTTGGTATAACTAAACTATTAAACTATTATTAAACACTGTACGTCTTAAGGTGACGTCACCAACTTCTATTGAAGACGCAGTCCCATGTCCTTCAAACCCTTTTTTTTTCGTAAAAGCCTTACAGATCGTGAACCACCTAAGGGAGAGAGCAGGTTTTGCCGACTGGTGACCCTCACCAAAATCTTCAAGCAGGTTTTGATCTTTACATAACATACGATTCAGCTCCCTAAATTATGGTTGAGCTACACAATGACTGATGCACGCGTGCCGTCAGTTGGGACTGTTCTACTCAAAGCCGCTATGGCTCTTTCTTCAAAAGGCCATTTCAGACTTTGCCCTACATTGCAAGACACATATTTGTTACTATTCTATATCTGGACTTTAAAAGAGACTATGATTCTCTGAATTTGTTTCGGCGTTTCTTCTCAGAGGTCGTCAGCTAGGAAATGCCGGAGCCATCCAGCTTAAAAAAGTAAAATATTGACTTGTAGAAGTGTCTTTAAAAGATCTATTTCCAGAAATAAATATAATTTACCAATATACACCCATAATTCGCAGGTATTTTGTTTATATAAAAACAATGTATGGCCTACAGAGACTCGTTCTAACTCTCGGTATGCCAATACAGAAGAAAATCTCTTGGAGAGAACGGGAAAACAGTGACTCTCAAATATAGAGTGGATACTATTCTAAGATATACATATTTCCGAAAGAAAAAATCGATTGCGAAGTATGTAATTCGGAATGATAGATTGAGTGATAAGGCATTGTTGCGGCGTAAAAGACAATGTAGTGATAATAATTGAGAAGAATATGCTGAAATGGTTTGGCATGTCGAGAAAATGGATGAATGGCGACTAAAAAAATTGATTTATATGGCAAATGTCAGTGGAACCGCCGGGTGACACTCTAGAAAGACACACCTTATTGGTGAGGTTATTTAAAAACGTCAAGTGCGTAGTACTCGTAACAAAATGAATGAATGTGGATGAAGCTAAAGTAGTATCGTAACTAGCGTTCTTTCTTTACTTTAAAAAAAGTATATAAGTATTATATCGATTGTCTAGTACCCATAGTACAAGCTCTGCTTAGTTTGGGACTAAGATGGTGCTATGTAAAATTGTCCAAGAATATTTATTTATTTAGTTTCTGCCTATACCTGTGGGAAAAGGCATGGGTATGTATAGAATGTTCAAATAAGATCTCAGCCAGGATTCAAAAGGGTGACACTTCGGTTTGTACACTACTAAAATTTGTATCTTTAAAAATATTCAGCATGCGTTAATGCCAAATATAATGAACATTATAGAGGTACTTAACTAGGGAATATTTTTAGCAAAGTTTATATAGGTATCCTCTATTCTCACAAACATTAAATAATAAATACATACGCAGCTAAACGTGCAACGAACCGTGAGAGGATTTTTTTAGCTTAGTTACACGTAACTTTAATTTTGAGAATTACTGATTAAATTAGTGTTTTATAATGTTCACGTTAAATTTCTGAACCTCATCATTATTCTTTTTTAACCCCCGACCAAAATCTCTCCATCTCTTCTCAGATTGAGAGAGAACAGTCTGTAGTCCACCACGCTGGCCTAGTGTGGGTTAGCATACTTCATACATCATCAAGAAAAATCTCTAAGGCATTAAGGATTCCTTCACCGTTGTGATAATATATAATAATTAATTCTTTATAATGATAATTAATTCTATGTACGCACTTGATTTCAAAAAGTCAGAGGTTCTTGCTGAGCCTTGGATTTGATCTCTAGACTTTTAACTTGGCAGTCCAGGGTTATCCATATTACGAGGTTATCACTGCTTTTTCAACTCATCATCATCATCCTTGCTTATAATAGTAGCTACTCCGCCAGGTCCTAGTGGCAGAGTGGAAGGCGCGACTTGCGCAGCCCAGTGCAGGTCACACCACGATAGTGGCGGTAAGGCCTGTCATGGAGGAGTGGCTGGAGAGGCGCCACGGCGTCCTCAGTTTCCGGTTGACGCAGGTGCTCTCGGGACATGGATGTTTCGGGAAGTACCTGTGTCGTATACGCCGGGAACCAGCGCCCGGTTGTCACCATTGCGCGGACTGCTCCGAGGACACGGCGCAGCACACGCTGGAGATATGCCCGGCTTGGGCAGAGCAGCGCCGTGATCTAGTCGCGGCAGTGGGTGGTGACCTTTCGCTTCCGACTGTAATTCAGACTATGGTCGGGAGTGAGAGTGCGTGGGAAGCTGCCGCCTCTTACTGCGAGCAAGTCATGCTTGCAAAGGAGGCGGCGGAAAGGGAGAGAGAATTGTCCACCTCTCTCCCGATCCGTAGTAGACGCACCGGGCGCCGGAGGGCGCAGACAGACCTCCGGCCTCCATGAGCTGTGGCCTGCGGGCGGTTGAATTGGGGGACTCTGCCGCCCGACCAGACAATGGCCCCAGTAGGCGGCACGCTTTTAACGAAGCGTGCCTAAACAGTATGCGAGGAGAAGCCTCGCTTATCGACGGGGTCCAGCAACACTGGACCACAGCCTGTCATGGTCGTGGCGAATTTCGCGGATCCCATGGCCATGACAATAGGGCAGGTGAAGGCAAGTGCGGTTTTTAGTCGGTATGAGTCCGACATACCCTGCCACCTCCCCGGGTGGCGGAGGATCCATGAGGATTTTCCGTACTATAAAAAAAAAAAAAAAAAAGACTAAATAGGTGCGACTGTGCATCAGTATTCTACACGAAGCGACTGCCATCAAACCCCGACAACCCAATTTCTGGGTAATACCTATATATCTACGTACAGGCAAAATTTTTTACAAATAGATCATGGCAATCGCAGCTGAAGAACCAAAGTAACCGACATAGCTCGCAGGATTGCACTGTTGAAGTGGCAATGGGCGGGCCATGTGGCTAGATGAACAGATGGCCGCTGGGGAAATAAAGTCCTGGAGTGGTCACCACGCATAGGAAAGCGCAGCGTAGGACGGCCCCCTGGACGGACGATCTCGTGAGGGTCGCAGGAAGTCGGTGGATGCGGTCTGCGCAAGGCCGATTTTTATGGCAATCATTAGAGGCCTATGTTCAGCAGTGGACGTCCGTGGCTGATAGATAGATAGAATCGCAGCTTAACCTTGTATATCAATAGATTAACGTAGGTATTAGGTATGTGGCTATGAGAAGCCTATTTTGCGATACTAAAATCTTTTTATACTTCTATAGGATATCTAAATAGGGATTGGGTTTTGCACCGTTCACTGGGAGAGGCCTATGTCTAGCAGTGGACGAATTTGGGCTGATAATATCGACGATGATGATAAATTTTCGTGGAACAATAGAAAAATAACTTTTTTTAATTAGCTGATAAACTTGAAGTGGTTTTTTTTTGTTATAAGTAATTAGCATTTCCTCTATAAAGTGCTTGTTTGGACTAGGCTGTCTTGTGAGTTATAATTGGCTATTTTTTATTGTATTGTTAAACATTAGTTAAAGTTTATTTCTTTACCTAACATTTAATTGTTAGTCATATTAATGAAATGCTAAGTCTTAATTTAATATAAAATAAACTAGGATATTTCAGCACATCCCATTACCAAGTATAATTTCTGAGCAATCCAAAAAAATTATGGTTCCTTCGAGATTTATAAAAGCCGTCATAGAATAAAATGTAATGAACTTTTCTTGTTTCTCAAATGTTAGTCAAATATTTTTGGTTAGGCACCTACCTACCTTTTTGAAAGAAAGAAGAAAGATTTTTCTAGCAGATTATTAGTTTTGATTTTACATTATCGGTTATTTACTATGCAGCCTAGTGGTATGACCTTTGACTGGAAAGAATACATCGTTACAAAACAGGTTTTGTAACGATGTTTTCTTTCCAGTCCACCGTCACACACGGTCGAAAAAATCTCTAAAGCTTGCAGGTGTGTGAATTCTTCCAACGCACACCTGGCCAGCATCGTGGGTTATCGCTGAGCCACTAACATTATGAGAAGAGACCCGTGCCCAGCAGTAGGACAGTAAATGGGTTAACAATGACTACGGAACCACAGCGTAATGATTTTTCTCAAAAATGTTTGACAATAATTGGCATTCAGTATATATAAATAAGCAATGTTCTTCAGTTCTACAGTACTTCTGTAGGATCTGTAACTAAACGTTAAAAAGATGTTCAAAATAAGTGCTTTATTAGCTGCCGTCTTCGTATTGTGCGACTCAGCTTCGCTCCGTAAGTTCATTATTTTGTTTCTACAAATATTTTCTGTTTGAAACTCGGTGTTCAAATGATACTCTATATAATTTTATCTTCCCTTGCATATCTTTTAATATAACATAAATACCTATCATCATTTTATCACACATGCATTATAATCCTATAGTCTCTAGCAATAATTGAAGTTAAATGAAATTAAACCAGAAAAAATCTATACTCCGAGCTATTACTGAGAATTTCAGGGAAAAACCAATAGAAAATTAATGTTCAAATAATACTTTATATAATTTCATCTTCCCTTCTTTCATAGTTTTTAATAAGATATTATACTTATAATGACGCCTTTATCACACATAATATTATATCCCATAGTCTCTGGCAAGCATTGAAATGAAATGGGAAAAAATCTAAACTCCGAGCTGTTACTGAGAATATCAGGGAAAAACCCATAGAAATTGTTTACCCTGAAAATAAAATCTACGACTTTACGCTCAGTAACCGAACTTCCAATCACAAGGCCAATGAGACTTGATCATTTGATGACCATTTGATCATTTTTGCCTGCGGCTATTGTCTATTTCTGTGTCTATACAGTTGAGAATATTATCTTTTCATATTACATTAAACGTTTTAATTTTATTTAACATAATGTCTCGTTAATTTAAGTTCTGTTTCCAAGTTAATTTATTATGTGGGAATGGCTGGTTATAAATAACTGATTTTTATTCTTTTCAAAAGTAGAAGAGTTGTCAAGATGACAGAGGGAGATGAAAAAAGGAGGCTCTGATACGATGTTACGTATCTATTTTTGTGAAAGTTTCAATTAAAATTTTGAAGAAGTGAATCCGCTATTTTTCAATCATACATCCCACATATTGTATTATGTATCAGTAAATTAAATTAAGTATACCGCCTATTTATTTCTTCTTCTTTCTTTTTCCGAGCCTTTTCCCAACTATAATATTATATTGGGGTCGGCTGCCAGTCTAACCAGATGCCTGCCAGATACCACCTATTTATTTATTTTTAAATATTTATTTCAGTTGAAAGAGTTAATAAAAAAGAAAAATGTAGTATTAAAGACGATGAGTGTATGAAGTCTTTATATGGAAGCTTTTTAATAGAATCAATAAACAATGGCATTCCTGACATGGACATACCTAAACTAGATCCATTGGAAGTCAAATACATGAATATACAAGCTCTTGGTTTGTTAAATGTCACCATTACGGATGGAGTCGTAAAAGGTTTAAAGAACTGTTTCTGTGCATCTTACAAGTAAGTTAATATTTACTTTTCTTCGGCAGTCTAAAACAGCAGTGATAGCCTAGTGGTATGACTTTAATTAGACTGCCAAGTCGAAGATCTCAATTTCGAATCCAAGGCACGCACCTCTGACTTTTCGAATTCATGTGCGTATTAATAATTAATGATTACTCTACACCTTAGAGATTTTTCTCGACGGTTTGTAAAATCTGCCAACCCGCACTAAGCCAGCGTGGTGGACTATAGCCTAATCCCTTTCAATATGAGAGGAGACCCGTGCCTAGCAGTGGGACAGTAGGTATATGGGTTGATGAGTTAAACAGTTCATGATAATAATAATAATATCTTGGAACACTTTAACACCGCATTATCTAGTCGCAAACTAAGCAGAGCTTGTACTATGGGTAGTAGATAATGGATATAATATTTATATATAATAGGTACTTTTTTGTAAGTGCCTGCTGATCATGGGGTCGTGGGTTCGATTCCCACAGGACACAAATATTTGTGTGGATAAAACATGAGTATTTGTGTTTGGCTGGATGTTTCTTATGTATATAAGTATTATATCCATTGTCTAGTACCCATAGTACAACCTCTGCTTAGTTTGGGACTAGATGGCGTTGTGTAAAATGTCCCAAAAATGTTATATTATTATTATTAAATAAATACTTAAAAAACATAAGAAACTCCCTTAGTTGGTTATACGCCTCTTTAAGCGTACGACACTAAGCCCGAATCTGCAGTTAATCCCTACTAAATATTATAAATAGGAAAGTATCTATGTCTGTCAATTACGCCTTCACGCCTAAACCGCTAAACCGATTTTGATGAAATTTGATACAGAGATATATATAAGAGAAGGACTGTAACTATAATCTGTGTATCTTTAAATCTCGAGTGAATCGGTTTCTTCTAGGCAAGCGCGCTCCACATGTCGCTTAACATCAGGCGAACTAGTGGTCGGTCTATCGTGAATAAAAAAAAGGACTAGGCTAAGCTTTTGCCTGAAAAAGTCATCATGGGATGCTGATAAAACCGCGGGCAACAGTTAGTATATACATATATAAAATCGAATTCAACTTGATTGAAACAGATTCATGATTTAAAATTCAAAATGTCACTATCAAGTAAATTTTTCGATGACAACAACGCAAGAACAAGAAAAATCAGCAATACTTTTCTATATAACAAAATAGCTAAGGAAAAATTCAACTTCGGGCAGGATTCGAACCCGCGTCTTTGATTAGATACACCAGACGTCACCATAAAGACGTAAATATTCAGAATGTGAAGGTAAATTTCAACCTGGCGGGTGGGACTCGCGGTGTCTTAGTGGTCTTAGCGTCTGGTGTATCTACCCAGACGCAAGTTCGAATCCTGCCCTTAGTCGATTTTTTCCTTCGCTAAAATAGCTTTTAAAGTTATTTACTTAGTGGAAAAGATAATATTTTATAATGTCATTTTAAGGAACGATTTGGAAGCTAGACGTACTGCAATAGAAATGATATGTGACGTTTTCAATATTGAAGGACATTACCAGTTTGAACCAACTCCTACCCTCTTAGCATTGACAGGTGGTATCAATGTTCATGGGAAAGGATTAGGAAGCGCTGTCATTGGTAAGAATTTAATTATTTATAAAAATAATTCATTATAATGATGAAGATGATTGTACTAATAATTAATTATCACTCGCTTATACGGTGTAGGAAAACATCGTGAGGAAACCTGCATGCCTTAGAGATTTTTCTCGACGGTGTGGGAAGTCTGCCAAACCAGACTAGGCCAGCGTGGTGGACTGTAGCCTAATCCCAATCAATCTGAGAGGAGACCCGTGCCCAGCAGTGGCATGATATAATTATTAATTTAGCTTCACTTAGCCTACCCTATTAGCCTAGCCTAGCTTATTATTAAAGCTTCACTTTCCTTTTAACAAATGAAATAAATTAGTACAAATCATAAATACAGACGATCTTTTAATCGGTGATACTGATCAAAATATGTTATTTGGTAAGGAAAATAAAGTATTTTAAATAAAGTTGATTAATTAATTTGTCAGGGTTTGTGTAAATCCTCTATTTTATCGACAACAACATTCCCATTACGGGGTAGTTTTTCTACTTCGTTGGATATAGAGTATTTTTTTATTTTCACTTATGTATTTAGACTTCTAAGCGCTCTTAAGACCTAGTTCTAACAAATCCGTAAGTTGTTAGAAAAACTTTAGCCAGTTTATGTAATCTCTAGAAATTGTAAATATCAATGTCAATTATAGAAATTATGAACCCAACTATCCCACTGCTGGGACGGTACGGGTTTCCTCTCAGATTAAGAGGCATTATTTCAATATTATGTTATACGAGTAATTATGTCATTCATGAATACCAATGCAACTAACGTTCGAATACTCCATTCATGGTGAGGCAGTAGGTGATGTCGTATAACTTAAATGTATCATTTGCAGAAAAACTCAAAATTAACTTGAATGTCGCATACGAAGTGAAGAGACAAGCTGACTGTGAACTCCATTTCGAGTTACAACCTGAAGAATCTTCGTATACGTTCGACGTTTTAGGAAAAGTGATGGCTAAGGGTGGCAACGTTTATGTGGGGAAACAAGATATTAGTGAGTACCTGTCGTTTGGATTATGACGAATTACTAACAAACCAGATAGACAATGTTGCATTATCATAGACTTTTTTCTTCGAGTCGATTTCCAGCCTAACCAGATGCGGTTGAGCTTCAGTATTTTATACGAAGCGACTGCCGTCAGACGTCCGTAACCCAATTTCTGGGCAATAACTATATCTTAGGGATAATTGTTTGTCAGGCATTTTGGGCTTTTGACTAGTACTAACAATTGTATAGGTGTTTACATGATAACTGGGACTAACGACTTTATTCCGAGGCACGGAGAGGTGTTAAGAATGGTCACCCTTCCACAGACTAACCGCGGCTGGAGCAGCTTAACCTTACAGATTGGTTGATCAGCTTAGTTATTATTTAACCACGAGCCTCTCAAGGCAGAAATGCAGCGGTACAATAAAATATGAACGAGTACAATTATGTATTGATTTGCATAGTCTGGTACAGATTAATAGGTAACAGTAGGTTAATTCTGGTAAAAATTTTCAAAATATAATTCCAATGTAGTCTCACATTTGTAAATGTTAATTGGTATTCGACTAAATGTCAAACGAGAACAAGTTATTGGAGGTTGTGAAATTGACCCAAAAGGAGAGAATTGAGATTAGTGATAATGATACATTTTATTATATTTTGTAAATAGATAAGACACTTTTACATATCAATGTTTTACATATTTTTTGGCTCCGGTATTTCCTAACTGACGATCTCTGAAAAGAAAACACTGAAAAAAACTCAGCATCATAGTCTCTTTTAAAATCCAGACATAGAATAGTATTAAATATGTGAGTCTTACAATATAAGGCATTTATGACACTGACACTAGACTGAAATTGTAATTTTAACAATTTTTTTACATTTATGACACTGCCACTAGACCGAAATTTTAATTTTGTCATGTTTTAAGGACCAAGCGTGATCATCTTCAGTACCTTTGTTTGCCTCAATACAGAAATAATTAGTTTTTATTAGATTGACATTTAGTAGGTACATACTGTGCTAAGAACATGAATTTTACTATCTTAAGACAATGACCTCTCTAAGGAAATAGTTAATGCATGGCCTTGTATGCAAGATTCAATACATTTGCTCATTTTTTAATAATTAGGTATGTTAAGGCAAAAAATTTGAGTGCCAGCCATTATATGCAAATTACTTTTTAAAATAAAATATTATTCTTAAATTATATCTTGACTTTTCAGGTGTAGTGACGGAAAACATCTTTAACGAGAACTGGAAGACATTCATTAAGGCTTTTGGGCGCGAATACTCTGATAGGGCTCATAATTTATTCCTTGAGATTGCTCAAAAAATTTTCGACCATCTTCCGATCAAGCACTTTGTAACTGAAGATTTATCGGCTTACGTAAGATAGCCTGTAAATATTACTTATTTATTTCAGATGTTATTTTTTTTTTATTGAATCTGGTGATTTAATTCAGCTTGTCTTTTAATTACAAATACATTATCCAACTTATGAGAAATAAATAAGAGGTAAAATAATATACATTTACGACCAACTGTACTTTTATTTCCTACCTTAAATCATGAACCATAATTGTCAAACCAATAAAGACATTTTACTTGCTACGCTTGAGGTCCTAGATAGTATTCCCCGGTTGAGCCACTGCTCGACCTGGAAACTCACGTTTCCGTTACAGAGGATTTCTTTTAAATGAAATCATTAGCGGCTCAGAGTTTGGATTTGCCAATGCCTTGTAATAGGCTCAACCGAGAGATACCGGCGCGGAGTGTGGGTTTACATTTAATACACTTCTGGTTAAACCTTCGGAGAAACAGGAGTGATAGTAGGTTGCGTAATAAATGCGCACACGGGGAAAAACGCTTGTCATAAAAGTCAACAAAACTCAGCACGCTTAATGGTAGGATCTAGTGGTCCGCCTAGCTATCGACCACCGTCCATGTAAGACTGGCTTCAAAGAGATGTACGTGTGTGAGAGAGCTGAAGACCTAAAGAGTATTTACTTAGGTTGCGATCTGGAGCTCGTACCACGGACCCCATTTATGCTTTCTATCAGAAAATGAATAGTATCACATTAAGCAAATAAAGTTGTATTGATAAAAATTAAGTTTATACTAACAAGTTAGAAAATCACATTTAAATCAGGAATTTCGTGAACCTGACTTTGGAGGAACCGTGATAACTAGCAGGCTATCGGTATTGCCCCGATATTGGATGGCAGTCGTTTCGTATAAATTATTGATATTCAGCCGCACGACATTAAATTTAAGAGGGCAGGGCATAGTGGGAGTAATTCCACTCAAATTGGAGCAGCCTGACTGGAGAATATACCTCCGCCTTGCAGAAAATCGAAGTGAAATAACACTACTTTGAGCTGTGTTGCATTTCGTTGAGCAAGGTTGCCAGTGCTCCGCGAGGAAACGTTGTGTGGTATAAAAAAAACCTATGTAGTTAGACTGGAAGCCGACACCAACAGTGTTGGTAAAAGGCTGATAGACAACTAGCAGCATGTCAGAAGAATAAATAAATAAATGAAATGAAATTAAAGCGTTGCACACGCCAGTGCTCCGCGAGGAAACGTTGTGTTGGCAGTGGGAGGACTTTGACCCTTATACTGCCAACCCAACTATTCCTCTTTCATTTTATAGGGTCGGCAACACGCAAGTGATACTCCTGGTGTTACAAGCGTCTATAGGCTACGGTAACCGCTTACCATCTGGTGGGCCGTATGCTTGTTTGCTACCTTGGTGGTAAAAAAAAAAGGTGGGAAATAATTAAGAGTAGGTAGGTAGGTAAACTAAAATAACTATATCTATTTTTTAAACGCTTTTTTATAGTTACTGTTGTAATACCGCAGAGTAAGAAAAACTTGGCATCAAATTATTATTTTGGTAATAACATTCATGATTATATTAAGCGCTTCGGTTGTCTTCATGTTTTCCTTGTGCAGATTATATGACGTTCGCCTTAATTTTTTAATAATATAGTATAATACTCGTACTATTATTAATTTTATATTATAATAGGAGTGACTTCGCATTTCTCCTACTTATAAAGTAATAATAATATAATAATAATTTTTGGGACATTTTACAAAAAAAAAACCCCTATTTCAACCCTTTTTTCAAATTGTCAACCCATATACTGTTCCACTGTTGGCCACGGGTCTCCTCTCAGATTGAGAGGGATTAGGCTATAGCCTAATCCCTAGTCTAGTCCACCACGCTGGTCTAGAGCGGGTAGGCAGATTCCACACAACGTCGAGAAAAATCTCTACGGCATGCAGGTTTCCTTACGATGTTTTCCTTCACCGTTTAAGCGAGTGATAATTAATTATTAATACGCATATGATTTCGAAAAGTCAGAGGTGCGTGACTCGAGACCTTTGACTTGGTAGTCCAATGGTATCAGTCATACCACTAGGCTATCACTGCTCTCTAAACCCTTTTTTATAGTAGGTACGGAAAATCCTCCTCGGGTGGCGGAAGTAAAGTGCGGTTTCTAGTACCACTAAAACCGCACTTTCCTTAAATTTTTTTTTTTTTTTATGTGATAGGGTGGGCAAACGAGCAGACGGATCACCTGATGGTAAGCGATTACCGCCGCCCATGGACACCCGCAATACCAGAGGAGTTTCAGGTGCGTTGCCGCCCTTTTAAGGGGTTTGGGCGTCCGGTATCCTCACTCACTCGACGAAACACAACGAAAACGTTATTTCACGCCGGTTTTCTGTGAGGCCGTGGTATCAAGTCCGGTCGAGCCGGCCCATTCGTGCCGAAGCATGGCTCTCCCACGGTAAACAAATATTTTCCATATACCACCAGACCATGGGATCCGTGAAATTCACCACGACCGTGACAGGAGCAATTTGGACTCTGCAAAATTAAAAAGTTTAGGTCTTCTTCAAAAAGTAAACATGTTCAACTCTGGTCAGGGTAAATTTCCAAGAACGATGAATGACATGGCTACTATACAAACCTACTTACCACTCCTAAGTTTATTATGTATATAAAATAATTAAACTTAATTATGGTTCCTCAGAGCGTAGTGGAAAACCACTGTAGAATTCAACTTTTTTGACGAAACATTTTTTATAAACATACTCTCTATTACACTATAATAAATTGGGAGTGCGATTGCGATGCCCCTGACCAGACCATGCTACATTTTTTGGAGTGCCCAAAATGCCCGTACACCTCTGACGATCTAAAGAATGCCACTGATGCCGCAATTAACGTGGCCACCTAATTTTACCAATTTATTTTTATTAGAAATACTTTAATGTGTCAAAAACATTCTCTACTTATAATATATAATCTGTTACAACCTTTTTTTTTTCGTTTACGGGGGTTACGGGAGGAAACTTTCAATAGTGAATGGTGAGTATGGGATTCTTACCCAATAAAACCCGTATGGCCCGTACATTTTTTTCACCATTTTTCAATTTGACATAAACGTCGATATATATTTTTTTTCTACGGAACCAATGCCAATATTTTAATTCAAATAGTTTAAGATTAATTTGCATTTGTATGTTAGTATAAAAATGTAAGTACGCTCATCCAATTTAACATTAGTTCGCTACCATACACAGTAAAACGTCAGAAAAATGTTAAAAACAAGTTTATTGTTAACCACGGCCATCTTTGTTTTGTGCGACTCAGCATCGATTAGTAAGTTTTATTATTTTTAGAAATATGGTTAACTAATGACACTGATTATATTATAATACGCATTAATATAATCGAATCGAACCAATTTTATCACGATTACCAACCATTCATAAAATAACATAAATTCTTCTCATCTTATTTAAAAACAAATTACTTGTGAATTATCATTACCGTTACCATCACAGACAAAAGAGGTTCGCTACTGAAAAAAAATCTTATCATTAAAAAACTAAATGCTTACATTTTATTTATGTTTTCTTTTCAGTTGCACAAGATTTAAAAAAATGTGGTATAAAAGACGATTCGTGTTTAAAATCTATGTATAGAAGCCTAATACAAAAGGTTTCAGACAATGGTTTTCCAGATATAAATATTCCTAGAGCAGATCCATTTGTCATAAAAGATATGAATATACAATATCTCGGTTTGATTAACCACACCCTTGTTGACGACACTGTGAAAGGTTTTAAGGACTGTTACAGTACAATTTACAGGTAAGTTTAGTTTAGCACCTTATGCTTAAGGAACATAAAAAAAAGTAAGTTTATAACAATATTATCGTCATGATCCTTCGAGCCTTTTCCCAACTATGTTCGGGTTGACTTCCAGTCTAACCAGATGTGACTGAATACCGATATCCTTAGGATAGACTGGTTGACAGTCTTTTTGGGCTTCTGACTACCACTAACGATTGTTATAAGTGTTCGTATGACAACCAGGACGGATTCACGTGGTCTCCGAGACACGAACGGATATCGATGTGTTAAGAATGTGTCACCCATCCACAAACTGACTGCACTAGCATAGCTTAACCTTGCAGATCGGGTGATCAGCTCAGTTATTATTCACGAACCCCTTACCATAACAATAAGTCGGGGGTACTTTTTACTCTACATAAGGATATTGCCAAACGCCTGAACGACGCTTCAGCTGGGCCCAAAAGCTGGCCATTGTTTCGGCCAGAAAATAAGCATTGCCATTCCAGCCTTTTGGGTACCGTTCCAGGTGATAGGGATGCGGAGGAGACTTTTGATACCTACTCTTTTCCTTAATTTATTTTTAGTCGATTTTTAATTTAGTTTACTTTATACTTCCTGTAATAAACTTTAGTTTGTTAATACATCATTTAGTTTATTTCTAGATACCTAGTTTTTTAGCGCATAATTACATAATATTACTTTCAAAATAAAATAATAAATATTACTTACATATTTATGTTAAGAACATACGTATGCTTATAAACATAATATTAGCCCAAACGAGTCCATTGCTAGACGCAGGCCCCTTTAAGGGCCTCCCACATCAACTATCAACGCAACTTTAGCCGAATGCGTATCACCACACTTCTCCGAAAAGCCAAAACAGTCCACCATATCACCGTCGCGTCGACTGACGTCGTGTCGCACAGTATGGAAAATGCCCTATGTATACGTCCATCCACTTTTTGTTTCTCTTTTCAATTGAGTAATTTATTCCAAATACAAATTTCTTTTTATAGAAATAGTGGTAGGTATCTACTAAAAAAACTGTTTATTATTAAAACTTTTCAAAATTAATATATTGTTTTAAAATTAACTTGCCGTTTTACTTATTAAAAGCTTTATTCTTCTGCAAGGTCACGTAACACCTACTCATGTGAAAACAGGATCCTCTTTGGGAGGATCGTTTATGAAACAATGTTTTTTCGTTTTGCCTCTCTTTAATTATTTATGTAATTCTATTTTTATTTATTTCTATATTTTTTTAAATAGTTTTGTAATGTCACTGTGTAAATATTTACCATTCAATATTATTTTTATTTTAAGGAACGATATTGAAACTGGTCGTAATGTCGTAGAATTAATATGCGATCATTTCACTATTGATGGAAGTTACATCATCGAATCGTCTCCAGCACTATTAGCACTTACAGGTGGTATCAATGTTCATGGGAAAGGAAAAGGAACCATGACTCTTGGTAAGAAACAATAATACCTACCTAGGTACAATAAATACTTATATTTTTATTATTATAATTTACATACTTAAATGCATTGTAATAATGGACATACATGTGTAAGCATAATTATATAATTACCTCACAATAGTATCTGCAACTTTACTATCCTATGTATATTATATAAACCTAAATATTGGCAACTTAGCTGCAAAACAATAATTGACAAGTATTATCTATAAAATGTAGGTAGTTTATAAATTATGGCGCCCTCCCCACTGTCTATAAAAAGGGGATGACGCCATACTTTTGGCTCAGTCTTAATTGAGTGTTCGTGAAGTTAACATCAACGAAGCCTGTAAATTATGTAAGTTCTATTGGTTATCCTTTTACTTTGTTGAATGGATTAATTGATTGTTTAGTATTAACTATTGATATTAATATTGTTATATAATATGTGATTATAAGTAATAATTATAATGAATAAATATTATATAAATATATGAAATTGTAAATTTAATAATTACTTACCAAAATATAGATATTTAGCCAATAAATAATATATCCAGTAAAATAACACCTTTTATTTTACAATTCAGAAGTGGGATAAAGATCCCCCTTTTAATATATTTTTATTTTTTTTTTCTTTTCCGGTCGAGTACTATGGATAACACGAGAGAATCTGCTTCTCCGATATTGGGGAGTACTCGGCTGCCGCCAAGTGAACGTGCTCGTGACATAAGCCCTCAATCTCGAGCACAGTCATCGCACGGGTTGCGACAGAACCTTCATCAGACACTAGGCCAGATGTCTGACGAGATCCGGAGATCGCGAAGCATTTCGCGTAGTCCAGTTATGGATCGACGATTATACCGTCGATCACGCAGCTCATCGCGCCGCCTGTCACGAAGGCACCGTTCGCGCAGCCGCCTGTCACGAAGGCACCGTTCGCGCAGCCGCCTGTCACGAAGGCACCGTTCGCGCAGCCGCCTGTCACGAAGGCACCGTTCGCGCAGCCGCCTGTCACGAAGGCACCGTTCGCGCAGCCGCCTGTCACGAAGGCACCGTTCTCGCAGCCGCCTGTCACGAAGGCAACGTTCGCGCAGCCAGTCTGACTACCAATGGGATCACTTCGGCTTGTCATCAGACAGGCAAACTGGTGAACAACACTGCGCTACGAATAACCGGACTGGGAGCATCCAGACACATCGCAACGATTCGCCACGCAGAAGCAGGCGGTGCGGTAGCCCGCCAAGCAGAGCGAAGCGTAGCCACGGCCGCAGCATGCTGCACAGTCCAGAGCAACTTCCTGCACGAACTCAAGGATCTGGAGGTAACGCTACTGCTTCTAAAAGAAGCAGTAGTGATTTATTTTATAATACGAAAATGACGGACCGAGGTAGCGATTTGATTACATTAGTAAAAGCATTAAAATCCATAGTCCCGGACCATGAAAAGATAGGGTCTTTCAACAATACCATACCTGAGTTTGATCCGGCACGAAAGGAACAAACCATGGCAATGTGGCTACACAAAGTTAACGAGTGTGCTGCAATTTATACATGGAATGAGAGACAAATAGTTCATTACGCGTTACCGAAACTGAAGGGAGTAGCGAAACGTTGGTATGAAGGGTTGCCATCGGTGCTCTTTTCTTGGAAAGAATGGCAGGTAAAGCTAATGACAGCATTTCCCTCGGACGAAAACTACGGTCAGATGTTAGCTGATATGTTAGCTAGGCGCGCACGGTTCGGTGACTCTCTCGAGGAATATTTTTATGACAAAATCGCCCTCATTAACCGATGTAGTATAACTGGCAAGCGAGCAGTAGAGTGTGTTTTACATGGAATTGATGATCGGGCTGTTAGGTTGGGAGCCGAAGCTGCTCAGTACGAGGACTTGGATAAACTGCTCACTTATTTAAGAAATTCAAGGAGCTTGAAACAACATTTAGATCGAAAACCCGTTAGTAAAAATCAGTTCCCTACAAACTCCTCCGAATCCAGAATGAAGAATTCGAACGTTAAAGATAAATCCCCTCGTTGTAACAACTGTAAACAGGAAGGTCACTTTGTAAGCCAATGTACTCAACCAATTAAAAGGTGCTCTAAATGCATGAGAATTGGCCATGACGCAGAAAATTGTTTTTCTAAAATAATTCCAAACCAAAAGTCTGTTAACAGAGTAGGCAATAATAGTGCAGTTTCAGATAAATATTTAAAATCAGTCCGTATTAACGGCATAGAGATGAATTCTTTTGTCGATCTTGGCAGCGAATGCTCCATGATCAAACAATCTGAACTGTACAAATTAGGAAATATGCAATTAATAAATAGTGATTTACCCACATTACGAGGGTTTGGTAATGCCGTTGTCCATACCTTGGGTAAAATAAATACGTCCATTGAAATTGACGGAGTAGAAGCAGAAGTAGAGATATTAATTGTACCAGACGATGTCATGCAAGTGCCCCTCATGATAGGTCAATCCTTCACTGAGCAACCTCATGTGATGATTCAGAAAACATGTAGTAAATTGGAAATTTTACGTAATGAGTTTAACGATGTTATCTTTAGTAACAAAATTAAAGATTTTACCCGTAAAGCTGTTGAAATTATTGGTTTAACAATTTTAGAGGTTTGCACAGAACCTAAATTCACCGGTGATCTTTTGGTTGAGGGAGGCCTGCGTAACAAATATAACTGTATCCATTTTATTCTAACTGGGATTTATCAATTTGATTTGGTTATGGGCACATTGCCATTAATAACTTAAATCCCAGCCCTCTACGTTTAGAAGGAAGGATTTTACTTGCACGAGGTATTATTGCTAATCAAGAAATTGAGAAAAATATCTTGTGCGTTAACAATTTTAATCCACGGGATCACCAGTTAAGTTCTATTTCTTATTCGGATCTGAACATTTGTGGTGAGCTTGACCAAACTGTGATTGCCGACTTGCTTGATCTGTTAAACAGATATCGCCATTGCTTTGCCCTTAATCTTTCAGAGTTGGGACACTCTTCGGTCTGTGAAATGAGCATTGACTTGCAAAGTGACAAACCTGTAGTCTATAGGCCCTATAGATTGGCAATCAAAGAGAAGGAAATAGTCAGAGGTATGGTAGATGAACTCATTCAAAATAATATTGTGCGCCCCTCGGTATCCCCTTTTGCTAGCCCTATTGTTCTCGTACGTAAAAAGACCGGCGATTACCGATTATGTATAGACTATAGGGCTCAGAATAAGAACACCATACGCGAACATTACCCAATGCCCCTTATAGACGACCAGATCGATGCGTTAGCTGGTAATATTTACTTTACTGCCCTTGATTTGGCATCTGGCTACTACCAGATATCCATCAGAGAACAAGATAGGTATAAGACTGCTTTTGTCACACCGGAGGGACATTTTGAATTTAACAGAATGCCCTTCGGTTTGGCAAATGCTCCGGCCACATTCCAGCGAATGATGCATCAGGTCCTCGGAAACCTCCGTCATAAAGAAGCATTAGCATACTTAGATGACATAATAATTCCATCAAAAACTCTCGCAGAAGGTATGAAGCGATTAGAATCGGTATTGGGGTTATTATCCGACGCGGGTCTCACTCTTAAATTGTCGAAGTGTGTCTTCTTTGGTCGTTCAGTAACGTACTTGGGCTTTAATATTTCAAGTGAGGGTATTCAACCGGGGTCCGCTAAGATAGAGGCTGTAGAAAAATTTCCGGTACCTATAAATCAGCACAATGTCAGGCAGTTCCTCGGATTGGCTAGCTTCTTCCGTAGGTTCGTGAGAGGATTTTCAATTATTGCGAAACCCTTAACACAATTGCTAAGAAAGAATGCTATTTGGGTATGGGGGTCCGATCAGCAGAATGCCTTCGAAACTTTAAAAACAACGTTAGTCCAGAAACCGATTTTAGCTTTGTATAATCCAAAAGCCATTACAGAATTGCACACTGACGCCTGCAAAATAGGTATCGCTGGTATATTATTTCAAAGGAATGAGAGCAATATTTTAAAGCCTGTAGCTTATTTTAGCAAACAAACCAGTCCCGAAGAGCAAAACTATTGCTCCTATGATCTAGAAACTTTGGCAGTCATAGCTTCATTACAGAAATTCCGCATATACTTAGTAGGGATACGCTTCAAAATTGTAACCGATTGTAATTCCTTAAGATCAACTTTCATGAAACGCGACATGATTCCTCGGGTAGCTCGATGGTGGACCCAAATGCAAGAATTTGATTTTGATATAGAATACAAGGCAGGAAGTTCTATGGCCCATGTGGACGCTTTAAGTCGCAACCCATCCAGTAGTAGTAGTAGTTGTAATGCTTCCGAACAAATAGTAAATACAGTTGCAGAAATAGATTGGCTTACTACGGTACAGAATTCAGATTCTGAAATCCAACGTATTATTGGAATTTTAACCAATTCTGACTTCAATGACATTTTAGAAATAAAACAGAATTACAGATTTAAAAACGGTAGACTTTTCAGAATCACACCTAACGGAGATAGATGGGTTGTACCTAAAGGCGTCCGGTGGCAAATCGTCAAACAGAACCACGACGATATTGGTCACTTCGCTCTAGACAAAACACTAGAAAAAATAAAAGCTCATTATTGGTTCCCAGATATGCGTACTTTTGTCACTAAATATGTAACCTCTTGCTTAGAATGTGCATACAGTAAAACACCTGGTGGAAAAAGGCCCGGCTTTTTACACCCAATACATAAAGTAGACGTGCCATTCGACACTATTCACATGGATCATGTCGGTCCATTTGTACGTAGCAGTAGGGGAAACATATACATATTAGTCATAATTGATGCGTTTACAAAATATATTTATTTAAAACCAGTTAGGAACACAAAATCCAATACGACTATTCAGGTTTTACGCGATTATATAAGCACATTTGGTGTACCTAAACGTATTATATCTGACCGTGGTACGTCATTTACGAGTGATCTGTTCAAAAAATTCGTACTAGATAAGGGCATTAAACATATTTTGAATGCAGTCGCTACGCCGAGGGCCAACGGGCAGGTAGAAAGATATAATAGAGTTATCCTTGATGCGTTAACAGCTAAATGTATCGGTACATCCGAAAACAAATGGGATGACTACCTGCCCGATGTCCAGTGGGGTATCAACAACACTTTTAACAAGGGCATAAATAAAACACCCGCGGAGGCCTTATTTGGAATAAGACTACATGGCCCTAGTGATAATAGGGTAATTTCTGCAATCGATGGCGATATAACTTCTGCGAACAAAACCCTTAATGAAATTCGTAGTGAAGTGTCTTCTCACGTTGAATCTTCCCAAGAGGCTCAGAAAGCAATATTTGATAAAACCCGTTGTAAGCCCATCAAATATGATGTCGGAGATCTGGTAAGGGTTGAGCGCCAAATACCCGCTACAGGAGGTAGTAAAAAATTAATCCCAAAGTATCAAGGCCCTTACAAAATTACAAAAGTCTTTGATCATGACCGTTACCAAATAAAGGACACACCACTAACGAGAAAGGGTAAAAAGAAATTCTCTAGTGTCGTTGCCGTAGATAAATTAAAGCCATGGATTTGTTTTAATAGACCTCATGATGACTCCTTGCTCTCTGATTCAAATTGATATATTTTTTTTAACTGTTTATTTTTCTCCAAAATTACTAATTTGATTTAATTTCTTTACTGCCCTACAGGGTCCATATTTATTTCTTTTATTATATTTACCACCTGTATTGTACATGAAATGGAATGCAATAAATAAAGATATAAAATATGAATATTTTATAGCCTTATAATTACGATAGACCAATGGGGTCTAAGTGTATGCAGACCAATGGGGTCTTAGTATGTTCAGACCAATGGGGTCTTGGTATGTGCAGACCAATGGGGTCTTGGTATATGTAGACCGATGGGGTCTAAGTGTGTGCAGACCAATGGGGTCTAAGTGTATGCAGACCAATGGGGTCTTAGTATGTTCAGACCAATGGGGTCTTGGTATGTGCAGACCAATGGGGTCTTGGTATATGTAGACCGATGGGGTCTAAGTGTGTGCAGACCAATGGGGTCTAAGTGTATGCAGACCAATGGGGTCTTAGTATGTGCAGACCAATGGGGTCTTGGTATGTGCAGACCAATGGGGTCTTGGTATATGTAGACCGATGGGGTCTAAGTGTGTGCAGACCAATGGGGTCTTAGTGTGTACAGACCGATGGGGTCTAAGTGTGTGCAGACCAATGGGGTCTTAGTGTGTGCAGACCAATAGGGTCTAATCGTTTTCCGACCAATGGGGTCTAATTGTGTTCAGACCGATGGGGTCTAAGTGTGTAGTACTGATTAAGATTATTTTGTAGGCATAAATAGTATTATATCCAACACATATTTTTACTGCTAGTTCAACTTTGTTTTGTTCATTGGTTTGCAGCTAGGTACGAGGACGTACAATTTACTCGGATGGCCGACTGTAAGCATAATTATATAATTACCTCACAATAGTATCTGCAACTTTACTATCCTATGTATATTATATAAACCTAAATATTGGCAACTTAGCTGCAAAACAATAATTGACAAGTATTATCTATAAAATGTAGGTAGTTTATAAATTATGGCGCCCTCCCCACTGTCTATAAAAAGGGGATGACGCCATACTTTTGGCTCAGTCTTAATTGAGTGTTCGTGAAGTTAACATCAACGAAGCCTGTAAATTATGTAAGTTCTATTGGTTATCCTTTTACTTTGTTGAATGGATTAATTGATTGTTTAGTATTAACTATTGATATTAATATTGTTATATAATATGTGATTATAAGTAATAATTATAATGAATAAATATTATATAAATATATGAAATTGTAAATTTAATAATTACTTACCAAAATATAGATATTTAGCTAATAAATAATATATCCAGTAAAATAACACCTTTTATTTTACACATGCTTGTATTTCCCGAAGGGTTAAGCAGAGATACACCTACCGAGGTACACCAGAGGTACACCGCAGTGGTATACCCACAGTTCACCGGTATGTTTACGTCTCATATAATAGGAGGCGAGCCTATTGGCATTAACCAGGCACAAATCCAAATTCTGAGCTACTACTGAGGAATTCATAGAACTCAATACAACTTTGCTTGACCTGGGAAACCCAGGACCACTAGCGTAGCATTCGAAACCAAGGCGGTTTAATGGAATGTCGACATTTGTTTTGTTATATTATATATCGTTATTATTTTTCAAATAATAACTATAACTTTTTAAATATACTGCGTTCACTCGAGGTACCGTTTTAAATGATTCGTATGAAATTTACTGAAGCACACGTAATTTAAAAACATTGGCATGAATCATTATCAATTTTCAGAATTGTTCTAAACATAATGTGCTTATTAAATTCAATAGTTGTTTAAAAAATGTGAAAATGTGAAAATTCATAGGTATTTAGTAATATATTTAAAAAAAAAACATTACTATCATAGCTTTAAGTAAATTTTGTTACTAACACTATGAGTCTTAGTCACTTGAAATAAAGTTATTACGCGTAGAGGCCCCTTGGAGAACTTTTATCTAAATATGGGATGGGGCACCAACCCGGGACACTCCACACCTGCACTACAGAAGTACAGTCATGGAGTATCCCGGGCGGATGCAGGACTATTGTAAAATATGGGACTATAAAAATGGGATTATGGAAGTGGGGGTTTGGTGGACTGATAACCTCTACTGCCGGAGGAAAACGGCGTCTGCCTTATAACCTTGAACATACATCCTTAGGGATGACAGACGGTGACTCGCTACCTCACTAGCTGGGCCCCCCGAAAAGCTGCCAGTACAGGCAGAAGGCGGCAACAGCGGTGTGAGCGGCTATGGGTGTAGAGAGGTGCGGCCACGGTTTCACCGTCGCGAGTCTCCACGAGACCCGGATTGGGTTTCCCCGCTATTACACCATTAGACACTTCCACCCCCGAGCATATAGCTCTGGCGGCCCCCCTCTGACCGGCCAATTAAGGCAAGTCAGAGTTGAGAGTCCTGCGGGCGCTCTTGGGGTTCCACTCCAGCTACCCAGTACGGGCAAACTGGAGACAAGGCCCTGACCGACTCTCTGGGTCAATAAGGACCGCAGTGTCCCCACTCACCATCAGCTCGCCACAAGCTGCCCTACGGCTTGTGCGCTTTTCTTTAGACCCTATGCCACATTTTTTGTTTTATTGTCATAGATTTGTAGAAAGCGTTTCTAATCTACCCTCCAGTTTTACGTTAGTCTGATGATGAGGTAACGCTTGTCCCAGAGGGGGTTTATTATTATTATTATTATAAAGAAATTAAGAATAAAATTTTTATTACAGAAAAACTAAAACTGAACCTCGAAGTCGTTTACCAAGTGGAGAAACATGATGATTGTGAACTCTATTTCAATTTAAAACCTGAAGAATCTTCATTTACGTTCGAAGTTTTAGGAAAATTTACGATCGCTGTTGACAACATTATGGTGGGAAACCAAGACATCAGTAAGTATATTTCGTTTGACTGTTCGATTATATTACTAATATAAATACTAAAAAAATATATTAAAAACGATCGGTACAAAAAATACATGGAATTCTCAATGTTTTCCAGTCTCACGAAATAAATGAATAATTATTTATAATAAATTCAAATTTTATAATATAATTAATCATTTATTTAATTTGAGTACATTGGTTCTATGGTTAGTAGAACTTACTGGCTATAGAATATCACATGAGATACTCTAGGTATATGAAGAAAACTTTTTTTCCCATCTTTATTGATGTAAGCTAACATAACCATCACAGTGAAATACATAATTATTTAGAAATAAATTGATATATTTTTAAATATTATCTTGCCTTTTTCAGGTACAGTTATGGTGAATATTCTCAATGAAAACTGGAAGGTTATAACGAAAAATTTCGGGAACATTGTATTAGATAAAGCCATTGAAGTTTTCTATTTGTACGCTCAAAAATTCTTCCATAATGTTCCAGTTAAGGACTTAATAATTGAAGATTTATCACCTTATGTAAAATAATCTGTGTTAACCGTGGCGTGGTGTGGTAATTTTGAGAAAACATGTATCATATAAGAATTCTGAATTATTATATTATTATTATAATAATGGTCTGCAAGACGGTACTTTTAACTATAACACCGCCAATTATTGTACCACTTTAAGTTTGTTTGCTTAATATAAATAATAATAATAAAAATAAATATTTGGGTATTTATTTTTACCTAGCACCATCTAGTCCCAAACTAAGCAAAGTAATACTTATATCCTTTGTTTTTGTAAAAATATAAGTAGGTATCTTTTTGTATATTTTTGGCATTTTCCATGCTAAGATTTTAAAGTTATTTAGAAAAGGAAAAATTCGACCGCGGGCAGGATTCGAACCTGCGTCTTCTGGTTAGGTACACCAGACGCTATGACCACTAAGCCATCGCGATACCTACCCGTCATGTCGAAGTTTTTCCTTCACATACTGAATTTACGTCTTTATGGTGACATCAGTAACACCAATTGAAAAGCAAGTTTTTGCTTTTCAACCAACACGACGGTTGAAAAGCCTCTAAAAGGTTCGAATCCTGCCCGCAGTCGAATTTTTCCTTTTCTAAATAATATAAGTAGGTACTTATATTACAATACATACGAAACACCCAGACAAATATAAACACTTTATGTTAATCATAAAAATATTTATGTCATGTGGGAATCGAACCCACGACCTCGTGAACAGACTCACTCGTGAAATCAGTACTTGATATTACTCTGAAATCAGTTAAATTGTAGCGACATCTATAATGATACATTGGTACTACAACGAGCAATCCTGAGTCGCGCAATCAACATTCGCAACGCAAAGTCATAATACTAGTACCTACTTAAATTTCATTTCGGTAAATAGATCTTTTTAAGACACCTGCAGGCAGATGGCACCTGCATTTCCTAACGGACGACCTCTGAGAAGGAACGCCGAAACAAACTTAGAGAATCATGGTCTCTTTTAAAGTCCAGACATCAAATTTGTGACAATCAAAATATTTGATTGTCAATACAGGTTACTCTTTGAGATTAAGTTACATTGACTTTGAGTAGACCAATCCCAGCCGACGGCACGTATGCATCACGTATGTCATTGTGTAGCTCGAGCATAGTGTAAAGAGCTCAATATAGGGATATGTCACATCTGACGTAGGAGTTATATCCAATTTAGGCAAAGCAGCGCCGTGACCTAGTTGCGGCAGTGGATGATGGTTGACCTCTCGCTTTTAGCAGTAATTTAATCCATGGTCGTGAGCGAGAGCTCCAGACGCGATAAGGAGGCGACGAAATGGGATTGTAGTGAATGCGATCACTTATTCAATGGCTCCCATAAAGAATGGGTAAGCAAGTGCGGTCTTTAATAGGTATGGATGCAACACTGTCCATCAAAAGTGCTTATGAGAACTTTCTGCATTTCTAATGACCCGCTTCACGTTTGCAGCTTTTTATCACACAAATCTTTGTAATCAAAGATTAGTAGAATCTGATGACCAACTAAACTCAAGCCTTTACAAGCTAGGAATTAGAACTGTTTGAGCTACTGAACACAATTTTTTCAAGGACTGCTAATTCACATTAGTTCCGTACTTTACTTTGAGTAATACCTAATAATATATTTTGTTTGACCTACAGATAAAACAAATACTTTATCATTATCCTCAAATGCTTATTAGCTAAAATAATGTTAATTATATCCGTAATGTGTTAAAATTTTCGGTGCATATTACTCACTGCCAAGGTAGGTATCGTTGGATAACAAAAATATTAAACAATCTTTATAGTTCCTCAGAGCTTAGCTGCTAACTGCTAAAACTATCACAGAAGTTAATCAGCTATAATAATTTCTTCTAATCATATATTAAACAATTTTCGAGTAATATGAGGCTACTTCAATGCCATCAGTCGTAGTCGTAGAGATTGTCCCTCATCATTTTCCGAGCCTTTTCCAACTATGTTTGGTCGGCTTCTAGTTTAACCAGATGCAGCTGAATATTTTCAGTACTTTACACTAAGTGACTGCCATCAGACCTCCGCAACCCAATTTCTAAGAAATTTATTCACAAAATTTCAACTTTACATTTCTTCACCTCGGTGCTGGACGACAGACATTGTATTTACTTCCAATTGGTTACCACTCGGTCAATTTGTGTACTTGTCATGTGTCCCATAATGATGTTCATTTTTGTAGTTCGGCTATGAAATCGAGACATTCGCCACGGCCATGACAGGCTGCGATACAGCGTTTGCAGGACTCAAATTCAAAATTAAGTATTGTATTTCAATTAGATCACCATCACGATAGGCGCAATGGCTGTAAGAATATTTAATAAATTACCAGCTGATATAAAAAACCCACTCAAGGTATCTTTATTCAAAGAAAAATGGTTAATCAATGAGTTTTATATGACCTAAAAGATTATTTTGTAGTGAATATTGTATGAAATGATTCATTTCTTGACATAAAGTTTAATTTGACATATTATCTTTCACCTGATTATTATATATTTGTCATTCCAACAATTATTATTATTACCCACTAATTTTATTATTTTATTAGACTGGTTATCTTGTACAAGGACATTTTTTAATCATTTTATTAAATATTTAATAATATGCATGCCAAATCCTGGCGAAACATGTCATGCCACTATTTAATAAGTAACACCATTTTTTACCATGGTTGATGCAAATAAATTTAATTTAATTTCATATCTTTCATTTCGTTTCGTTTCATTTCATCACTAAAATAGCGCTTTGAAAAGTCAAAAGTAGTTACACGGTACCAAAAAATGGGTCTTATGAAGAAGAACCGGCAAGAAACTCCATAGACACTCTTTAAAAAAATATGATAACAGTTTAATCTTGTTTTACAATTTTGTTCTGAATAGTTCATGAAATAATGCAGTTTGATGTGTACAATAATAATTAACCCATCCAGATTTTTTCACGGAACTACTGTACCCAAAATTTTAAATCAAATGCGGATTTACATTATTATTGAGTAGCATTGCATGTAAGTATATAAATATAAGTAGCCTCCTGAAATTTGATATTACATCGTTACCCAATATAGTACCTAAACGTTAGAAAAATGTTAAAAGCAAGTGCATTGTTAGTCACAGCTATCTTTGTTTTGTGCGACTCAACACCGATCAGTAAGTTTTACGAGTATTTCTTTCAAGCACTGTAAATAATGACACTGAGTCAAATTGGAATGGTGGATAATTAAATCAGTGTCTACAACTTGGATCTATCGTTTTTTTGTTTAATAATTCCTCTTATGTTGTTGTGACGATCAGAACAAATTGTATTTCTTTTCTGTGTTCTGTGCAAATTTACCGGAAAAAGTGTATATTATATGTATTTCGATAAGATCTACATCAGATCTCCACGACCTTATTCCCCTTTGTCTTGTCTACTATCGGAGACCAGAAACCCGAACGAAACGCTTTAAGTGTACTTTTATCATGTGTACCTACTGCTGAAATGTGGAATGAGCTTCCCGAGTGGGTCTTCCCCAATGGCTAGGTATATTCTGGGTGTCTTTAAATCACGAGTAAATCGGTTTCTTCTAGGCAAGCACGCTCCATCGTAGATCGCAATGTCGCGAACTAGCAGCCAAGCGTAGGCCTATCATGATTAAAAAATAAATACATTCAAGTTGAAAGGAAGCGGGGTAATTTTTCAGGACTAATTATTATTATATTACTTAGTTATTAGAAGCTAGAATAATTGCTTTTCATCTAGACTACTGCCTCATTGGTCTAGTGGTCGTAAGCGCGACAGCTACATTAGAGGTCCTCAGTTCGATTATCAGGTTGCGCAGTGTTATTGGATTTTCCTATGAAATTTTATATGCTCAGATAATGGCAGTATGCTTGCCCTCTATTGAATGGGACCTAAACATCGTATGCATATTAGTAAACCTCTCTCTTCGAGGCATACAGTTGTTATGTTACGTTACCCAACTCTTAGCGTTGGTACCTATAACTTTCACCGTGGGTGCGTTTACTAACACAAAAAAGATGGCCAAAAATTGTATGGGCCTATGCCCCAGAATGTACACAAATAAAATGTATGTCATTTCATAGTACAGATCTTGTATGAAAATAAATAAAAAGGTGCATATTGCTCAGCCGCAGTGAACAAAGTTATAAAGGTTTCAAAAAGTCATTTTTTCAGTATGACTAAATCAGTTTTATGAATATAAGTTATGAGTACACAGTTTACAATAAGTGGAACACTCGCGTGGGGCTACGACACTATATAATAAAAACGTCCATTTATCAATATCAAGTTAAAACACAAAACTAAACAATTACCGCGAACCGGCGCACGAAAACACATCAAAGACGAAGGGTAATTGTGTTTGACATTTGACTTGCTTGAGTGCTGCCAGCACAAAAGTGAAATAATTGCAGTCCATAATTACAGTTGCCTTGTATTTCATTGATTATTGTGCAGTATTAATTCGATAATAGATAGTATCATTTATCGAGAGAAAAACATGAATAATAAATAATAGATTAATATTACATTTTAGGTTACGATTATTTTACATTTTATGCCCGCTACGCGTAATAGTTATTGTTTTCCCTGTTTTGATTTATTGGGTCTTGTATGGCAACACTAAGGGGACTTTAGTGAAATAAAACGGAAAAGTTCTTTTAATTATGATTTTTTTTTCGACAGCTGCTACAAGCCGTAAATAGTAATTCAAAATTCTTGTTTTATTTTATGTAAATGAATTGCAATGCATTTATTTGTGTACACTTGGGGCACATTTTGTCCATCTCCGTTCAGATACCTAAAGAAAAACTTGGAACAAGGGATCTCTCTCTGTGTCTGTAGGCCATATAAAATAATGTTTTAATTCAGTTCTGGCAAGATTTTTTATAAAAAAGGATAAATACTCATAAAAATATCTTATATTTAATCATCTCATATTTAGATACTGTCATTATTATTTAAATAGTTATTACATAAATATATTTATACATCGTGCCACGGACAGCCTGGAAAGCCGTCGGTCCCGGTTGTCATAGGAACATGTATGACAGTCGTAATTTACCACTTATACATCAGAAGCCCAAAAAGCCTGACAACCAATATCCTAAGGACAATTTCATTACCCAGAAAATTGGGTTGCAGAGGTCTGAGTCAAGCATCTGGTTAGTTAGGTAGCTGACCCAAAAAAAGTGGTGAAAAAGATGATGTCATTCATACCCTAAATTATGATTAAGTTAAAAATTGGTCGCATTCATCATTTTTTACAGTTGACGAAGAGGAAAGATGTAGTAGCACAGACGAGGACTGTCTAAGGACTTTACATAAAAAACTTACAAAGAAAGTATCAGACGGTGACATTCCAGGCATGCCAAAATTTGATCCATTTATAATTCAAGGTGTTGATGTACAACTTGTTGGTATGCTTGACATCACCGTTATTGACGGAACTTCAAAAGGTTTCAAAACCTGCTACAGTACAATTTTCAAGTAAGTTTATAAATCACTGATACGGCTACTGCAATATTAATAAATATACAGCTTACATCTAAAGTAGAGATTAAGATGTTCATATCGAGTAATGATTTGAAACTGATAATTTGATAGATAAATAAACGCTCCGAAACGTAAGGTTAAGTAAGTTCTACCAAACGTACCTAATTAAAATTTATTTATTTTAGGAACAATCTTCAGGATGGACATAGTCAAATAGAAGTTATATGCGACCTTATAATTTTGGAAGGAACTTACATCGCAAGATCAACCCCCGCCCTCTTAGCACTTACAAGTGGTATCAATATTCACGGCAAAGGAAAAGGAAGTACTGTCATTGGTAAGAATTTATAATTAACAAGAGACCTTACGTCATGGAAAAGTATTTTCAGGCTGCGGGAAACATTTTACACACACATTTTATTTAAATTAGGGAGCTAAAATGGCGAATTTAGATGAATCATATCATCACCATCATGACATACAGTGCCGAAACGTGAACGCTGACAGTAGGGTCGGTCCACAGATTAAAGTTGCTCGGCGAGCGATGCATGATTTCTTTGAAAGATAAAATCCGTAATGAAATTATCCGAAAAAGAACGAGTCACTGACATAGCTTCTCGAATAAGAAAACTGAAGTGGCAATGGGTCAGCTAAGTCTGTCGATGGACCGATGGCCGTTGGAGCAGTCGTCTGCTCTAACAGCTGATTCGCGGTTTCCGCTCAAGGACACGAGAAGTGTAGGACCCCCCCAGCTAGATGGACCGACAATCTCAAGAGGGCGGCTGGGTCAGACTGGATGCGGAAGGCGGAGAACCGGGTGATGTGGCGCGATTTGGGAGAGGCCTATGTCCAGCAGTGGACGGCGGTAGGCTGACTTGAGATGAATCACAAATCACAATAAGATTCACGTCAAATTTCCAGGAGAATTTCCATTTGCAATGCGAGGTCGGCTTACTTTGGAAACTATGGAAAGATTCATACAGTTTAAAATATTTTACCTGTGTAATCTCAGAAATTATAAGTTAAGAAAATTAATATAATATTTATTACAGAAAAACTTAAAATGAATGTCGATGTCGCCTATGATTTGAAGAAACATGATGACGATAAAAACTATTTCAATATAAAACCAGAAGAATCTTCGTATACGTTTGAAGTTTTAGGAAAAGTAACGGTCGATGGCGATAACTTTTTTGTGGGAAAACAAGATATTAGTGAGTATTTTTCGTTTGAAATCTTACTCATATTTCTTATTCAGATGAACATAATTATGTTAACCAAAATAAAAAAAATGTTGTTACATTAATAAAAGCTAACTAAAATATACATCAAAATAAATGTATATAAATAAGCATGGTCCTCAAAATTATACTTTTATCAAAAAGCCTACACCTATCAAAACTATCTTTAATTGTATTCATGATGTGCGCACACATCATGATTACGCACAGCGTAAGAAACATATAAGTAACCATAAAACATGATAGACAAGGGTATTAAGAACATTCGATACATTCGGTAGGTATTTAAAAAGAGCAATAAATCTGTTATACTTAATATTATAAAGCTGAAGAGTTTGTTTGGTTACACGCGCTAATATCAGGTTAACTACTGGTTCAAATTGAAAAAAACATCTATATTATGTGTTGGATAGTACATTTATCGAAGAAGGTTATAGGCTATATAACATCACGCTACGACCAACAGAGCCGAGCAATAAAGAAAAACGGCAGATGACACCGCGGGGAGCAGCTAGTATTTCATATTCAACAATCATAAAATAATAATTATATTATAATTTTTTTTAAAGATCGTCTCTTTTTAGGTACAGTCGCGACTAACATCGTCAACGAAAACTGGAAGATTTTCATAAATGGTTTCGGGAAAATATTCTTGGACAAGGGGTTTAACTATATTTGTGATTGGGCTCAAAGAATCCTCGCCCAGTATTCAGCTGATGAATTTTTAACTGATGTTTAATAATCATAAGTAAGATAATATGTATTATTATGTTTATAATTACTTTCATAATTATGTCTTTGGTTTTATTTGAATCCAAATTATGCATAATGACTTATGTGCACGCTGTCATAAAAAAATAAAGTAAAATATAATCATTGTGAACGGTAATAGTGTTTTATTTATTCCCATAACTAGCCTCCCGTCTAAACATCATATCAGCCACGAGAGGTCCTTGGTACAGCAAGCAAAGGCCTCCCTCATAGACTTTTACGAGGACCGGTTATCCTGCACCCTCCTGCGGGCTCCCATCGACCCTTTACCAGGTCGTTCGACTCGGCTGGGTATACCACATACACGCTATACTATAGTGCCTTAAGACTAAAGTCTTTAATCAAAGTGTGTTATAAGTGATAGCAAATGACTTAGAGATGTCATCGCTCATTATGGGTATTATAAGAAAGCTCAATGAGCTATGCTTGGTATTTATACATAACCGAATCAGAAATGAGGAAATCTGCAGAAGAACGAAAGAAGGATTATTAAGTCAATTATCTCCGTTCAATTATATGTCTGTTTTGATCTGAGAAACAACAACAACATCAACCCATATACAGTCCTACTGCTGGGCACGAGTCTCCTCTCACAGAATGGGCAGGATTAGGCTATAGTCCACCACGCTGGCCTATTGCGGGTTGGCAGACTTTACAAGCCGTCGAGAAAATCTCTAAGGCATGCAGGTTTCCTCACGATGTTTTCCTTCACCGTTTAAGCGAGTAATAATATATATATTAAAAATATAATATATATTTTGGGACATTTTACACAACACCATCTAGTCCCAAACTAAGCAGAGCTTGAACTATGGGTACTAGACAATGGATATAATACTTATATACTTTTTTGTAAATACTTCTTATAATACATAAAAAACACCCAGACAACCACAAATATTCATGTTTTATCCACACAAATATTTGTGTCTTATGGGAATCGAACCCACGACCCTATGATCAGCAGTCCGGCACTCGACCTGCTGATGACAGAGGTCGTCAAAAAAAAATACGCACATGATTTCGAAAAGTCAGAGGTGCGTGCCTTGGGTTCGAACTCCAGCAGGGCAGTCCAAAGGTCTTACCACTCGGCTATCACTGGAGAAACAATACATACTAAAATATTGGCTAGATTAATTACATTTACTGCGCAGGGACTGACACACAACTGGATCTGTGAATGTGATTGCTAGCAAACCGCGGCTTGGTGTGGTGATTTTGAGCAAGCGTCTATCATATAAAATCAAACTATTGTGAGGAAATACAAATGGCGATCATTGTAATTTTAAGATGTTTAATTTACACCCAACCTATTTTCTACGGTGTGGTCTGTTAGACATTGCTTTTAGCGATAAAACCGCCAATTGTACAGACAAGCTATCCAAAACTGTGCAATTTTCCCAATTGAATATGAACCTTACTATAATGTCTTATAGTTGAAAATCTATCAAAGTAATTTGACAGATTGGGGTAGCTTGATGTGCTGGCGTTTGTAACACTATAAGTTTGTTTTTTTAATATTGTATAACTAATACATAAAAATAATAAATACTCGCGTAATTTTTTACACAGAACCATCTACCTAATCCCAAAATAAGCAAAACATGTACCTAGGCATTACATATAGGATATATGTATAATACTTATATCCTTTTTTTGTAAAAATATACTTATATTACAATACATACGAAACACCCAGACAAACATAAGCACTATATGTTAATCACATAATTATTTATGTCATCTGGGAATCGAACCCACGGCCTCGTGAACAGACTCGTCAAATCAATAGGTACCTACGGATATTAATCTGAAAGCGATTAAATTGTAGCGACATCTATAATAACAGGTTGGTACTACAACAAGCAATCCTGAGTCGCGCAATCAGCATTCGCAACGCAAAGTCATAATTTACTAGTACTTAAAATTTATTCCGGTAAATAGATCTTTTTAAGACACTTACAGTCAATGTTTTGAATTGTTAATAGCAGATGGCGCCTGCATTTCCTAAGTGACGACCACTGAGAAGGAACGCCGAAACAATCTCAAAGTACCATGGTTTCATTTTAAGTACAAACATAAATATGTGAGCGTCACAATCCAGGGTAATGTCTGAAATGGCCTTTTAAAAATAGAGCCACAGTGGCTTCGAGTAGACCAACTCCAGCTGACGGCACGTATGCATCAGTCATTGCGTAGCTCGAGCATAGTATAGGGAGCTTAATATCACATCTGATGTAGGAGTAATATCTAACTTAGGCAGAGTAGCGCCGAGATCTAATTGCGGCAATGGGAGCGCTGCCTCTTATTGCGAGCAAGTTATGCTCGCAAAGGAGGCGGCGGAAAGGGAGAGAGAATTATCTACCTCTCTCCCAATCCGTAGTAGACGCACCGGGCGCCGGAGGGCGCAGACAGAACTTCGGCCTCCATGAGCTGTGGCCTGCGGGCAGTTGAATAGGGGATTCCGCCGTCCGAACATATAATGGCTTCAGTAGGCGGCACGCGTGCTCATGACACGCTGACATGACAGGCTGAGGTCCAGCGAGTGCTGGACCACAGCCTGTCATGGTCGTGGTGAATTTCACGGATCCCATGGCCATGACTATAAGGCAAGTTAAGGATAGTGCGGTTTTTTGTCGGTACGAGTCCGACATAACCTGCCGCCCCCCCCCCCCCCGGGTGGCAGAGGAACTATGAGGATTTTCCGTACTTTAAAAAAAAATTACAAGACAATGGATATAAATACTTACATACTTTTTTTTGTAAATACATACTTTTAATGCTTATGAAACACCCAGACAAACACAATGTTCATCACATAACCATTTGTGTTGTGTAGGCATCGAACATGCGACATCATGACCAGCAGTCCGTCACGCGAACCACTAGACTACAGATGTCGTCAATTATTAATAATCGTATAAGGAACTTGGTGTACAGCATGCCAAACCGCGTAAACGCAGTAATGGAAACACGAGGAGGCAATACAAAGTATTAAAATTCAAGAAAATCGTAATGTTGTTCAAAAATGACGTTTCCTATTTTTGTTTTAAGGTCAGCACCTTTTTTTATGTAATTTTTAGTTAATAAAATGTAGTGACTCATAAATTTTATTACTTTCATTTAAGGGGTATTATAATATTGTCTATTAAACAAAATTTATTTAATTAAGCTAGCATTCTTAGTTTCCAAGATTTATAGGTTTCTTTAAGTGACCCGGATTCATTGCTCTCGAGTGTATAAATAGCGAAAAACTCATAGGAAACGAGATATAAATTTACAAAAAAATTAAAACGATTTTTGTGACCTTTGACCTTAGATTTTGATAGACGCGGACACCCTACCATATGTAGGTTTTGAGACAACTTTTAGGATGATAGAATACAAGTTTATAGCTGGGTATCACAAATTCCGAGATCCTCACCTATTTTGAGTATGATGACTGGAATACACACAAATCTTAAAATATAATCTTAAAAAGGCTCTAGTGTGTCCGATACATAAGGTTGGGGACAGGCACAGTGTCACTAATTATAGGCCCATTTCTGTACTTACAGCAATTTCTAAGATATTGAAGAGGGTTTTAAACAACAGACTTAACAACTATCTGGATAAAAATAGCATAATTGCTGATATTCAATCTGGTTTTCGGAAAAATAAGTCAACAAATGATGCTGTTCTTGAACTGTCTGAAAGTATCGTTCGACTGCTTGATACAAAACATAAAGTACTGGGCTTGTTTTTGGATCTTAGTAAGGCATTTGACACTGTGTCTGTTCCTCTTTTACTTTCTAAGATGGAAAAAATTGGAGTGAGAGGCGTTGCGTTAAACATCTTTCGTAGTTATCTTTCGAATAGAACTCAGGTAGTTAGAATAGGTAACTACATGAGCAAGGACTCCAGTCCACTTTTTGGTGTTCTCCAAGGAAGTGTACTGGGGCGAACGTTATTCCTCATCTACATTAACGACCTGTGCAAAAAATCGATGGCGAATTGCAAGATAATCACGTATGCCGACGATACAGCGCTACTAATACACGGGCTTAACTGGGATTTGGCAAAGATCTATACCGAGAATACTTAAGAGTATTCTCGGTATAGATCTTTGCCAAATTAGAGAAGTCACGTCGTGGCTTAAGAAAAACCTGTTAACCTTAAATGTTAGCAAAACCAAGTACATTGTCTTCTCACATAAAGTTAATACACAACCACCTTCAGAATACAGTATTAAAGTTCACAATTGCGCACCACTAGTAACCCATTGCAGCTGTCTATCCCTCACAAGATCTACCGAAATAAAATATTTGGGTGTAACCATAGATAGCTACATAAATTGGCATAGCCACATAAAAAACTTAGTCGGCCGTGTAAGAAAACTTCTACCTGTCTTCAGGAATTTGAGATATTGTGCAGATATCAACACGTTGAAAACTGTGTAGCATGCACTGGCACAATCCCTGTTGCAGTATTGTGTGGTTTCATGGGGTGGTGCTGATTCTACCTCTATGATTAAGCTGGAACGCGCCCAGAGGGCTCTCCTTAAAGTGATGACCCGTAAACCGAGAAGATTTAGCACCTGCATTCTGTCTAGATGAATGTATGGTGCTGACTGTAAGGTAGTTATATGTATTATAGGTTATAATCAGGAAGAACTCAACTATTGGCTACCAGGAAATTAACACTCGTAGAAAGACCGAGGTGTGCAAAATCATCCCATGTAGAACGACCCTTGCACGGCGACAATTCTATATAAGCAGCAACCGGCTTTACAATAAGGTTAATAGACTCACCAAAATCCACTCACTGCCTTTATATAAATGTAAAAAGATTCTAAAAGCATGGCTCCAAAAACTGTCTTATCAGGAAACGGAAGACCTAATTAAATAATGGCACACACACACACACATACACACACACACACACACATCCCCATATTCTTCACAATCACGTACACTACACCATCACACGCGCGCACAAAGTATTTGCTCCTCATCTAAGTATACCTGTCAATTTGTTTGATCGTCTATGTTAATTGTACAATTATCTGAACGACGCTGATAACTGTGATACAATTTTTACTAGTACGGTTATCATCGTTAGCCTTATTGTCATATAAATATGAAATTACAGTGTACAATATCTTGTCTAGATTATAAGGTATATTATGTTATTCTCTTTCTGTTTCAATAAATTATTATTATTATTAAATCTTTGTAATCAAAGATTAGTAGAATCTGATAACCAACTAAACTCAAACCTTGAGAAGCTAGGAAGCAGAACTACTGAACACAATTATTTCAAGGAATTCTTATTCAAATTAGTTCCGTACTTTACTTTGAGTACCTTATACCTAATATAATAATAATAATTTTTATTAAGCACAGCCATACAACTTATAGATATAACTAGTGACAATTTAGACAATCTATGGCAAAATCACAACAGGCATCAGTATCTGCTGCCTCTCAAACTACTAACCTGTATCTTAAGAAACAGATAATAAAATAATATATTTTATTTGACCTACAGATAAAACAAATACTTCATCATTATCCTCAAATGCTTATTAGCTACAATAATGTTAATTAAATCCGTAATGTGTTAACATTTTCGGTGCATATTACTCACTGCCAAGGTAGGTATCGTTAGATAACAAAAACATTAAAAAATCTTTATGGTTCCTCAGAGCTTAGCTGCTAACTGCTAAAACTATCACAGAAGTTAATCAGCTATAATAATTTCTTCTAATCATATATTAAACAATTTTCGAGTACCTAATATGAGGCTACTTCAATGCCATCAGTCGTGGTCGTAGAGATTGTCCCTCATCATTTTCCGAGCCTTTTCCAACTATGTTTGGTCGGCTTCTAGATTAACTAGATGCGAATGAATATTTCAGTACTTTACACGAGATCATCAGACCTCCGCAACCCAATTTCTAGAAAATTTATTCACAAAATTGCAACTTAACATTTCTTCACCTCGGTGCTGGACCGCAGACATTGTATTTACCTCCTTTTGGTTACCACTCGGTCAATGTGTTAGTGTACCTGTCATGTGTCCCTTAGTGATGTCCTTTTTTGTAATTCGGATATGGAATTCGGGACATTCGCCACGACCATGAGAGGCTGCGATACCGCGTTCGCAGGACTCAAAGTCAAAGTCAAATATTGTGTTGTGTGTGACTTTTCAAAGTGCTATTTTAATGATCTAATTGATAGATCATTAAAATAGCACTTTGAAAAGTCAAAAGTAGTTGCACGGTTCCAAAAAGTGGGTCTTATGGCGAAGAACTGGCTGACAAGATACTCCATAGGCACTCCTTTAAAGAAACATGATAACAGTGTTAACCTTGATTTACAATTTTCAGAATAGTTCTATTCAGAACAAAATTGTAAACCTGCATGATATGTACAATAATAATTAATCCAGTATAATGATTAAACAGAAAAAGACATTGACAGTAAGAGCTGACTCCTTCAAACTATTCGGATTCTAATTTTAACCTGAGATAGATATGATTTTTCTACGGAACTACTGTAACCAACGTTTTAAAACAAATGCAGATTTACATTATGATTGAGTTGCATTTGCATTGCATGTAAGTATATAAATAGAAGTAACCTCCTGAAATTTGACATTAGATCGCTAACCAACACAGTAAACGTTAGAAAAATGTTAAAAGCAAGTGCATTGTTAGTCACAGCTATCTTAGTTTTGTGCGACTCATCACCGATCAGTAAGTTCTATGAATATTTCTTTCAATCACTTTAATTGTATCAGTTTCAAACTTGAATCTATAATCTTGTTCTATTTCATAAATTTTCTAGTGCTGTTGTGATGGTCAGAACTTAAACCGGAAAAGTCACAATATATTGCGATTAGATCTACATTCAAGTTGAAAGGAAAAGGGGTAATTTTTCAGGACTAAACATAATTATTATTTAGTTATTACAGGCTAAAGAGCTAGGATAATTACTTTTTATCTAGTGTGACTACTGCCTCATTGGTCTAGTGGTCGTAAGCGCGACGGCTACACTAGATGTCCTCAATATGATTCTCAGGTTGCGCAAAGTATTATTGGATTTTCCAATGAAATTTTCAGTAGCAGCTTGGAGTATGAATATATGCACAGATAATGGCAGTAAGCTTGCCCTCTATTGAATGGTACCTAAACATCTTTTGCATATTAGTAAACCTCTCTCTGCCTTTCGGGGAATACAGGCGTTATGTTATGTTACATTACGCTAACCAACTTTTAGCGTTGGTACTTATACCCTGCATGGATGCGTTTAAGAACAAATTTCAGATACAGAAAAACTCAGAAAAAGGGACCTTTCTCTGTAGACCATATAAAATAATACTTTAATTAAGTACTGGCAAGAATTTTTCTTTTAAAAAGGGGGTATAAAAAATATCTGCTCATAAAAATTATTTTATATTTAATCATCTCATATTTAAATATTCTTTGAGTAGGGCCGACTTAATTTAGTCCAATTTAATCCCACAAAGACGCATAAAAAACTGCCAATGGTAATTTCTCCTAGTTTTGAGAGCATTCCCATAACTGCCTCAACCAGTATTGGAATACATCGACAACGAGTCGACATATCGAATAAAGTCCAATACCGCGACCATTTAGAGTACAAGGCTAAATGAGCCTCAAAGAAGCTTGGCGTGCTTAGTAGATCGAGACGGTATTTCTTTCCGGCCCACCGCCGGCAACGCGCTTGTGACTCCTCTGGTGTTGCGGGTGTCCATAGGTGGCGGAAATCGCTTACCATCAGGCAATCCATCTGCTCGTTTGCCCCCTATCCCATAAAAAAAGATATTGTCTTTATTATTTAAATAGTTATATATAGTTATTACTTAAGTATGTTTATACACCGTGCCTCGGAGAGCCTGGAAAGCCGTCGATCCCGGTTGTCATACGAACATCTATGATAGTCGTTAGTGATAGTCAGAAGTTCAAAAAGCCTGACAACAAATATAGATTTGTTGTCAGGCTTTTTGAACTTTTGACTATCACTAACGTTTCTGGGTAGAAACAATATGGTGATTTATACATAAAATGTGCATTATGTATACTTAAAAATTTGTCGCATTCATTTTTTTACAGTTGACACAGATAAAAGATGTAGTAGCACGGACGAGAAGTGTCTAAGGGTTTTAGCTGAGTTGATTTTTAAGAAAGTCTCAGACGGTGGCACTGTAGGCATACCAAAATTAGATCCAATGATGATTCAAGATTTTCATGTACAACTTGTTGGTATGCTTGACATCACCGTTACTGACGGAACTTTGAAAGGTTTCAAAACCTGCTACTTTAAAACTTTCAAGTAAGTTTATAAATTACTGCTACGGCTACTGAAATATTATTAAACATATAGCTTACACCTAAAATAATCGACGTAGATTTTAAGATGCTCATATCTGATTGATAATATAATTAAACACGCCATACGCAAGCAAATTTATTCTACCAAACGTTCCTAATTAAAATTTATTTTTTTAGGAACAATCTTCAGACTGGACATAGTCAAATAGAAGTTATATGCGATCTTATAACTTTTGAAGGAAGTTACATCACCAAATCAACCCCTGCTCTCTTAGTACTTACAAGTGGTATCAATATTCACGGCAAAGGAAAAGGAAGTGCTGTCATTGGTAAGAATGTATAATTAACAAGAGACCTTACGTCGTGGAAAAGTATTTTCAGGCTGCGGGATACATTTTACACACACATTTTATTTAAATTACGGAGCTAAAATCGCGAATCATAGCATCATGATCATGACATACAGTGCCGAAACGTGGACACAGAAGAGCTGGTCCACATATTTAAAGTTGCTCAGTGAGTGATGGAGCTCCACCGCTCGCTGAACAACTTTAAATTTTATCTTTCTTTCTTTGAAAGATAAAATTCGTAATGAAATTATCGGAAAAAGAACTAGATCACTGACATAGCTTCCCGAATAAGCAAACTGAAGTGGCAATAGGCCAGCTAAGTCTGTCGATGGACCGATGGCCATTGGAGCAGTCGTCTGCTCTTATAGCCGATTCGCGGTCTCCACTCAAGGACACGAGTAGTGTGGGACGCACCTCAGCCAGATGGACCGACGATCTGAAGAGAGCGGCTGGGTCAGACTGGATGCGGAAGGCGGAGCACCGGGTGATGTGGCGCGTTTAGGGAGAGGCCTATACCCAGCAGTGGACGGCGGTGGGCTGATTTGAGATGAATCATAAATCACAATAAGATTCACGGCAAATTTCCATAGTATTATGCAATGCGAGGTCGGCTTACTTTGGAAACTATGGAAAAAATAATATAGTTTAAAATATTTTTACCTGGGTAATCTCAGAAATTATAAGTTAAGAAAATTAATATTATAATATTTATTACAGAAAAACTTAAAATGAATGTCGATGTCGCCTATGATTTGAAGAAACATGATGACGGTAAAAAATATTTCAATATAAAACCAGAAGAATCATCGTATACGTTTGAAGTTTTAGGAAAAGTAACAGTCGGTGGCGATAACTTTTTTGTGGGAAAACAAGATATTAGTGAGTATTTTTCGTTTAAATTTTATCTTACCTGAATTTCTTATTCAGATGAATATAATTATGTGAACCAAAATAAAAATAAAAGCTAACTGAAATATACATCAAAATAAATGTATAAGAATAGTCCTCAAAATGATACTTTTATCAAAAAGCTTATATCAAAACTATCTTTAATTGTAGTCATGATGTCTTAAGCACAGCGTAAGAAACTTATATTATTATTATAGTGTACTTAATATTGTAAAGGTGAAGAGTTTGTTTGGGTTGAACGCGCTAATATCAGGAACTACTGGTTCGAACTGAAAAAATATTTTTGTTGTCCATATCGAAGTTATAGGCTATATAACATCACGCTACGACCAAAAGAGCTGAGCAATAAAGAAAAAAGATAGGGGTCACCGCGGGGAGCAGCTAGTATTTCATATTCAGCAATCATAAAATAATAATTATGTAGTAAAATGTTTTTAAAGATCGTCTCTTTTTAGGTACAGTCGCGACTAACATCGTCAACGAAAACTGGAAGATTTTCATAAATAGTTTCGGGAAAATATTCTTGGATAAGGGGTTTATCTATATATGTGATTGGTCTCAAAAAATCCTTGACTATTATTCAGCTGATGAATTTTTAACTGATGTTTAATAATCTTATGTAAGATAATCTGTATAATGTTTGTCATTACTTTCATAAATGATGTATTTGGTTTCATTTGATTCCAAATTATAGGTAATGGATTATGTGCACGCTGTCATAAAAAAATATAATCATTGTGAACGGTATAGTGTTTGATTTATTCCCATAACTAGCCTCCCGTCTAAATATCATAAAAGGGACACCCGGATGGAACGAAGTTCCTTTCATTAAAATTTAATAATTAAAAATAAAAAAACCTGTATACACTCAACAATTCACAACGCGCGAAATTCAAATATTGTCATTCACTCAATAATTCGAAATTCAAATATTGTTGACAAGCAAAAAGTGTCGTGACAACTTTTCGTAAGAATTTTTTCCGTCTAGCCCCCTTTCACAACGCGCGATAAGGAACTTCGTTCCAATAATATCAGCCACGAGAGGTCCTTATTTCAGCAAGCAAAGGCTTTCCTCATAGAATTTTACGAAGACCGGTTATCCTGCATCCTCCTGCAGACTCCCATCGACCCTTTACTAGGTCGTTCGCCTAAATCCAAATTTCTAATCCGACTCGGGTCTGGTAGCATCTGGGAAACTTAGCAACGTCTTTTCACCAACTATACCACAGTGGTTTAAAACTAAAGTCTTTAGTCAGTTCACCAGTGCTGGCATATGGCACAGAGATGTGTTCGCTCACTGGGTATCATAAGAAAGCTCGGCAACCTATGCTTGGTATTTATACATAACCGAATCAGAAATGAGGAGATTAGAAGAACCAACATTTCTGAAAGGATTAGAAGTCAATATTTCTTTTCAATTATATGTCTGTCATGGTCTGAGAAACAATATCTACTAAAACATCGGCTAGATCAATTGCATTTACTGCGAAGGGGAACTGACACACTGGATCCGTGAATGTGATTGCTAGCAAACGTTAAATAACAATATAAAAATAAGAATATAATTATGTAGATACCTACAAATTTTGATTCTAGACGGTACCTTAATTATTACATTTGTCCAATTTTAAGTTCATAAAATCTTTGGACCCATCTCTAAACAAGATCTGATACCGTCTGGTCAATATTGCAATTAGCGTGTGCAAACAGATTCTATACAACCAACTTAGTTGTTTCGCAATTTATATCCAGGAGATGGAGTAGCGTGCACAAATTAATGTTAATAACTAGTTGTTAGGCACAGTTACACCTGCTTCCCAAAGGGTTTTTTGACAAAGGGTAGCCTATGCCTTTTTCCAAGGTCTAATGTATATCTGTACCAAATTTTATTATTAAAATCGGTGCAGCGGTTTATGTGTGTACATATACAGACAGAGTTACTTTCGCATTTTTAAGTAGGAGTAGTAGGGATTATACTAATTTCAGGAAGTCCTTTGACTATGTCAACCATCAGAGCCAGAATATAGTGGAGATGTGTATCTATTATTTGGTTTCATCGTATACTGAAAATCAAAACATCCTCAGGACTGCCACAAGGTTCAATTTTAGTACCTCTCTTATTAATACTGTTCATTACCGATCTAAAACCTTTGTCTGTGCATTCTTACATGTTGCTAAATACTGATGTCATAAGGGTTCTTAAAATAGTACGAAACATTCCAGATAAACACCAATGACAAGCCCACCTTAATAAATATGAGGCATATTATTGTACGTGTGATAAGATTCATGTAAATTATTAATGTTTCAAAGCCAAGTGACCTTTCATTTCTTTGACGAAGTCTGTGATCTAGTACTTCGAGTGTCGGATTGCTGATGAAGCGGTCGTGGGTTCGATTCCCAAATATTTGTGTTATGAACCTAAGTGTTTGTCTTGGTCTGGGTGTTTCTTATGTATTTTTGTACTTTTTCTATGCTATGGCACTTTAGGCTCCTCCCTTATTGAATGGGACCCAAAACACACGGCCAAAATGAGGATGTGCGTCGGGAAACCTCTGCTTACCATTTCGGGAATACAGATGTGATGGTATCTAATATCTGCGTATGTGTAAATAAAAAAGTTTATTTGTTGAAAATACTTTCACCAATGTCACAATACTAAAAAAAAACACTACATAAAAAGTCTTAAATGTTTTTTCCGAATTATTTGGAAAACGTCTGAGATAAACATATATCGAGACAAAACATTTAAAATATTATCAGGGTCTTGCATAAGGCGATAGGTCTTCAATGATGAAGTGTCTGGCGGGTACATAGTCAAAGAAATATCCAGCAAATTTGAAGTAGAATTCCGTAAGAGCTTTATCGATAAAAGGCTGCCCAAATACTGACATGACGAATTTCCAGTTTTGGTTTAGCAAGTCTATGACTGTTTTACCTGAAAAAATAAATAAATTAGCATTATATTATTTATACATTACGAAACTATAAAGAGGGTTTTTACCCAAAAATATAGTCTTTTGTCTGAGCTAATACCGACATAATGACGAAGCAAAAATAAATAATTATGCTTTTTTTTCAAATGGGTTTCATATTATGTAATGTTTTTAATTCAAATTAAGTAGGTAATCTATGTGTGTAAGATATAAAAATTTAAACACACCAGAACTTATACAGAACGAAGCAAAGATCTGAATATATTTACTGAATGCATTGTATTTTTACTAGAACAATTTAAGCAGTATTCATATCATCACAGAGCGTATCGAAATTGAGCATCAAAAAAGTACTTAAATAGTCATTTTTGTTTTTTAATTACTATAAGTTTTATTTGAAGGTCAGGCAATGTTTTTATTAACCACGTGCAACATTTGATATATTTATACTTCAATAAAATATAACTACTCTAATGTAGCTAACCTTTTATAGCAATAGTATAATATATCTAGTGTATTTAACCGATATAAAGTTATAATGCAAAAAAATCTCATGGATCATCTGACACTTAGGGAGGTGGCATGGTGTCTTGGATACGTACCGACCAAAAACCGCACCATTTCTAAAATATAATTTTATCAATGATGATACAGTTGTCTTTAGAGATACTTTTACAAATCAATGTTTCAGATTTACTAGATGTCCCCAGCGGTTTCTAATTACTGATCTCTGAGAAGAACGAACTTAGAGGATCCAGTCTCTTTTAAAGAACCGACATAGTCGTAATAATTTATTACGACTATGTCGGTTCTACATTATAACAGTGTTATTGTTACAATGAAGGGCAATCACTGTAATGTCAATTTTGCCAATATCACAAAAACCTATGCACGTAGGTTGGTCATGGCTGTCGGACCGTCAGCGACAACAGTAACCACCATCTCCACACAGGTTATTCCCTTTTTGGTAACATAATCCTTCATCTCTTCGTATCCTATCAAGACAGCTGAGTATAATTCAGGTATACCAAAACTCTAACGTTACGTCTTACGAAGTCTATCGTACTTTGGTGACGTCATAATATTTATATTTATTTTTACAATTTAATAAAGCTCTAAAAAATATTTATGACTTATTTTATACTTACTGATTTCCTGGCCGCCCGCTTGAAGATTATCAGCAAAGAATAAAACATTTCCACCTATTTCATATTCATACTTGATGCGGTCGTAAATGCATTTTATATATATCTCCCCATTATCTCGCTTTTGTGCGTAAAATGGGAAATCAAATTTCAAATGCAGTTTATCTGAAATATACATTTATTTTTTATAGAGCTCGTAAATTTGCCGTTATCTCAGGGACGAAATAGAAATTAGTATTAGTATTTACAGTAAATACACACATCAACAGAATCTAGGGATACCTTAATCCTAAATTATTTACGGCTTTATAGTTTTAAATCTTATTAATTTCTATAAAAAGTTTATATACAGATTGAAATCTCTTTTATTCTGTTTCCAAAATTTTTAAATTTAAATAAAAAAAAAAATAGAAAAAAAATACGGCGGCAAAATTGTTAATAACTCTTTACGATAGGGGAAATTTAAATTCTTTTATTAATATTAATGAATGAAAAGGGATATATATTTTTTTCTTTTTTAATTTAACGTGCTCTGTGAGCTTTAAGAGTCATGTCACGTCGTCATTTGAGTCGAGATGAAATGTTACGAGCCGTGGGCATGTTAGAAAATGGTGCTGTTCAACGTGTCGTTGCTGAGGCCCTACACACCAGCCAAAACGTGATATCAAGGTTGTGGTCACGTTATCGCAATACTGGGGACGTGGCTGAACAGCACACGGGTAGATATCGTGTTACTACGCAGCGACAGGATCGATTTCTCCAAATGACCGCCAGAAGACAACCCAATATCACAGCGATGCAACTAGTACAACGGCTCCAGGAGGATCACCAGCTGCTGGTAAGTGACCAAACCGTGCGAAGGAGGTTGGTCTTCATGCTCGAAGACCGCTACGTGTTCCAGCATTGCGGCGTGGCAATCGCGGCCGCCGGTTTTCGTGGGCTCAGGAGCATTTATCATGGAGTGACGAACAATGGTCTTTGGTGCTGTTCACCGATGAGTCCCGGTTTGGGTTTCATCCGGATTCACGTAGAACACGCGTTTGGAGAACACCAGGGAGAGTAAGCCGTCTACGGCACCCTCAGGAGGTCCACTCTTACCAAGGCGGGACAATCATGGTGTGGGCAGGAATTCGTCTTGGCGGACGAACCCAGCTCGTTTGGATCCAAGGCAGCATGACTGCACAAAAATACCACGAAGAGGTAGTAGAGCCTGTTATTGTCCCACACAGAATACAAATGGGCCAGGAATTTCTACTCATGCACGATAATGCTCCTTCCCATACGGCGCGGCTGGTGTCGGCAGCTCTCCGAGACCGGGATATTCAAGTTTTGGATTGGCCTGCACAGTCGCCCGACTTAAATCCTATCGAGCATACCTGGGACATGCTACAACGAAAAGCTCTGAGAGATTTCCCGCCAAATTTTACAACGGAGCAACAACTTTACGAACACTTGCAAAGAACATGGGACCTCATACCACAGCAACACATTGACAATTTAATTTTAAGTATGAACAATCGATGTCAATGTGTAATTAATGTAAGAGGTGGCAACACTGATTATTAGTAATTAGATTTTATAAGATTTTTTCCATTAAAATTAATGATTTTATATGAAGAAATGAAGTTTTTTTATCATACTCATTTTCTATGGCGTTTAAAAATATTTTTTATTTATTTAAAACAATAAAATAACGAAGTGCTTGTATTTTTTATTAAAGACCTTAAAATAACCTATCATTCTTCCATACACTATATCAGAAATTTCTTCATAGATTTTTAGATATTTGATGAAATATAAAATATCCCTAGATTCTGTTGATGTGTGTATATTGTCGAGTTTCCAGTAATCTCTGTCTGTATTCCCGGAAGGATTAGGCAAAGGTGTACTAATGTACAACCACAGTTCGCGATGCTTAGCTCCCGTGTAATAGGAGTCGAGACCTAAGCACAAATCGAAACTCTCGAGCTGCTATTTAACATCTCAACTGGGAATGAACCCAAAAAAGTGAAAACGCGACTGGTCAAGTGTAGAAGTCGACCTAGTAGAGGCTAGAGGCTAACGAAGCAGTTGTCGACTTTAGGTTAGTCGAAGGTCTCGAGTTCGAACCCAAGGCAGGCATCTCTGACTTTTCGAATTCATGTGCGTATTAATAATTAATTATCACTCGCTTAAACGGTGAAGGAAACCATCGTGAGGAAACCTTCATACCTTAGAGATTTTTCTCGACGGTCTGTGAAGTCTGCCAACCCGTACTAGGCCAGCGTGGCGGACCATAGCCTAATCCCTCTCAATATAAGAGGAGACCCGTGCCCAGCAGTGGGATAGTAAATGGGTTAACGATGATGAATCTTTAATTAAAACCACCAAACCTATAGGCGCTTCGTAGTTCGTACCTACTTTCAATCTAGCTATCCTAACAAGAAACTTCTTACCTTTTTCTTATAACTTCCAGCTAGTTTCAGGTTTTTTTAATACTTAATTATAATTATATAAAGTTTGGGGACATTAATTATCAAAAGCGTCATGTAAATCTATGAGGTCACTATTATAACAACAAATACAAGTAAATGTCAATTATGACTTTGATATTAATTACATGAGATTTCAATGATTCGATCAATATTTTGTTTTTATATACTATTAAGGTGGCAAACAAGCATACGGCCCACCTGATGGTAAGCGGTTGCCGTAGCCTATAGACGCTTGTAATACCAGGGGTATCACTTGGGCGTCGCTGACCGTGTGCAACGAAAGAGGAATAGCTGGTTTGGCAGTAAAAGACCCCCACTGCCAACACAACGTTTCCTCGTGGAGCAAAGTTGCTGCAGAGAAAAGTTGCATTCTGTGTTGGAGTCGACTCCAGAAAACCAGATGCTGCTGAACATTAGTATTTTACCCGAAGCGACGGCCATCAGACCTCCGCACCACAATTCCTAGGCAATTTGGGCTTCTGACTTTTTTTTTTAAAGTACGGAAAATCCTCATGGATCCTCCGCCACCCGGGGAGGTGGCAGGGTATGTTGGACTCGTACCGACTAAAAACCGCACTTGCCTTCACCTGCCCTATAGTCATGGCCATGGGATCCGCGAAATTCGCCACGACCATGACAGGTTCTGACTACTGCCTGCTAAAGATTGTTATAGGTGTTCGTATAACAATCGGAACGGATGGCGTAACATCATCAGCCTATATTAGTGCACTGCTGGACGTAGGCCTCCCCTAATGTGCGCCATTTCACCTTGTCCTCGGCTTTTCGCATCCAGCTTCGTAGTATAGTACCTACTTCAAATAATTACCTACCAATTTTGACTTTCCCATTGCCTTCTCCATGTATTTCACCTTCTTGGAAAAGCCCTTTAAGCAATGGACTCGCAGATTCGACTTTGTAACGACCCTTGATTAATAAATCGCATGTATTCTCTTGGTGTCCTCTTTCTTCTGTTATATTTATGCTGGAATAATAAACATACCATCAATTTTTACATCAAGTTTGTCCTCAAGGTGTGCAACATTATTGTTATATAAGTATATTTATGTCACAGTATGCTAATATATTTCGTGAGAATGTGAACTGACGATGTATTGTAAACTGTACTATGCTGGTTAAAAAAAACTGCTTACAAAATAACGTTTTAATTTTCGATAGTTTATAATTTAGACTGCTCTGTGAAATCAATTAACAGCGGAGGTATTTTCGATCTGGTACGACATGGCAACCTTCAAGAAGCGAGCCTATTCTTTTCTCAAAGACAGGCAGGCCCCTCTGGTTTTGTGGGTGTCAATGGGCGGCGGTGATCACTTACCATCAGGGGAACTGCTTGCTCGCTTGCCCAATCTTCCATAAAAAAAACACGTCAAACAGTTAAATAAAATTGTGAACTGACATAAAGCTTGAATGCGAAGGACGCACCTAGCGCTCTTATTGGTTGAACGTCATTATAGTTTTAGATAATAATTAATTAGATTAGAATTAATTAGATAGATTATGAACTGGTTCACAATCATTATGGTGACATGATTTATATACATTTTACGACGTCTAGGTTTGTCTGTGGGTTCGATTCCCACAGGACACAAATGTTTATGTGATAAACATAAGTGTTTGTGATTGTCTGGGTGTATTTTAACTTCATATTTATGTTTGCAAAAAAAGTAGGTATATAGGCATTATGTCCATTGTCTATTACCCATAGTACAGAGGCCACAGCACATCAAGCTACCACAATCTGTCAAATTTCTTTGATTGATTTTCAACTTTAATACAAAATAATAAGGTTCATATTCAATTGAGAAAATTTTACAGTTTTGGATATCTTGACCTTCTTGCGTCTGTATAACCTCTGTTAGTTTGGGATTAGACCGTGCCAAATATTTATTTATTTATCGTTTTTTTAACTTTATCAGGTTTTCGATTCTGCTTACGACAAAATGTCCTTGATCTTATCACTGGGAAATTTAAATATGCTTACAGCATTATTATATTACAAAGAGAAATACAAGACAAATCACAATTTCGAAGGGTACCTATTAGTAGAAACACTAAGGGTCTACCTACCCCTTATATACTACATGCCAGTGTATGATACTTTTAAGTTCTTTTGTCTTCTGACATCACTTAACTAGCCAGATTATTGTGAATTAAAAAAAACACACATTCGAGAACAGGCGGGCGGTTTGTATTTTTAATATCATTGTCGCTGTCTCTTTCACTCGCGCTGCAAACAGGTGCATGCACGGTGAAAGAACACTAATAATGCAAGATTTCTGCGCATATTTCATATAATATAGTTATTTCATAAATAATCTTTTTGATACAGGATCTTCTTTCTCCGAGCCTTTTTCCAACTTTATTGGGGTCAGCTTCCAGTCTAACCAGATGCCGCTGAATATCCGTATTTACACGAAACGAATGCCATTAGACCTTTGCAATCCAATTTTTGGGTAATACCGATACCCTGAGGAAAAACTGGTTGGCTTTTTAGGCTTCTGACTACCACTAACGATTGTCAAAGGTGTTCGTATGATAACCGGGACCGTCGGCTTTACGTGCTCTCCGAGGCATAGACTTTTTATACAACGTGTTACAAAATACCCCGTAAAACATATAATTAATTATCAAAGCCGAAAATATTGTCAGCTGTCATGTCAGGGAACCAGATAATTTAACAGAAAGGTCTACGTACCTATTTTACCTAATTAGTGTCTATTTTAATAGTTTTTCTATATTTCATTCATAAATGTTGTTGTTTTCCTTTTTTTTATACAGCGTTACTACGGTTCTTAGATATTGTGAATGGACTCGTTATAAGGCCCCATTTAACCTCCTCTCGGCTTTACGGATAGTTTTGTAACACCATGTATAAAACATTTTGTTATATTATCTAGGCTACCTAGTGATTCCAAATGGTTCTGAACTCGCAGCCATCTGGAAGTCACGGTCTACATTGAATCATCATTTTTAAGTAAGTACCTATGTATAAAACTGTTTTATGATCAAGGCCTAGATTATTATGTATAAATGCATTCACTATATTAATTTTGTTCATGGTCACTACTCAACGCAGCGATTAAGCACACACCATTTGGCTGATCTTAACATCGCCTTGTCTTACTCGATTTCCATAACGGCTGTGTTCATGACCAGAAAAAAGCCCATCATTTTATGGTTCACATATTTTTGTTGCCTTGTTTTTGTCGCGTTTGTATAATGTAATGCTTGTTACATGAAAACTTAATTTATCTTTTGAACTTATAATAATAATATAATGTACCTACTGTTTATTTTTAACTCTTTGGTGAAAACTTTAGAACTGAAAACCTGTTAGAAATCTTTAAAAACTAGAATGTTCTTGATATCTCATATATAAATATTATCATAACATACAATTCCGCCTGTATTCCCCGAAAGGTTAGGTAGAGGTGGACCAATGTACATCCACAGTTCGCCGATATGTTTAGATCTCATGTAATAAGGGCAAGCCTATTGCCATTTATCCGAGCACAAATCAGAGCTGAGAGTTTCACACAAAACCCAATAAAATTGTTCGACCTGGGAATCAAAATCATCTAGCGTAGGTACCTACCAGTTGCGCATAGAACCACTAGGCTAACGAGGCATTACTCTGAAATATTAAAAACACGTCAGTACCTACCTGAATTTGTCAAAAACACAATCCTTAATTCCTTTGGCTACTCCGTCCACCATAGTAATGTTAACTATGTTAAGCACACTGACAGTAACGTTCGTCAGTCTGATAGGGTCCACCGGTGGTATCCCCAACTCCTTGATTCCACGTTTCCCAATCTTTCCCGTTATGGATTCATATAAATTTCGTAGGCATTCGTCATCTTCCAGGTGGCATTTTGGGAGATCTTCAACTGTAGATAAAAAAAATACTATAAAAATATACCATCACGTCTGTATTACCCGAAAGGTTAGCCAGAGGTGTACCCATGTACACCCACAGTTTGCCAGTATATTTAGGTCCTATGCAGGTAATAGGGGGTGAGCTCCCTATAGAAAAAATCCAATAACAACACTTTGCTCGACCTTGGGAACAAACCCAGGTCCTCAAGAGTAGCAGTCGACCACTTGGCACGAGGGAGTTAAAAAAATTAAAAACGTTACTATTATAAAAAAATTAAATCATGCAAAATAAACTTATAAAACTATTATTTGCATCTGTTATTAGCCCGTATAAAACTACATTATATTTACTTCACACCATAAAGTTTGTTTAAGGAAAACTTTAAAAATGAAGTCCATGGGATAATCGGCTACTGTCAACCATATGAATACATTATTGAATACTTAAATAATAAAAAACTTATATTAAAAGATGAAATTATTGAGCAAACTTTAATACTACCAAATCACTTAATCCTTGCCGTCAAAAACGTAGAACCGTAAAATAAAATGTTGGAAACTCACCAAACGAAGAGTTACAAACACTAAAAAGTGTGAACGTAAATAACAGTCCAAAGATTTTTAATATCATTTTTTTTATTTGACCCTCTCTGTTTATTCAATCTACGATACTGAGTTGAGATTTTATACAAGACTGGTAACGCTAATTATGAACAACTGAATATATTGCAACAGACTGGTTCTCCAATGGCGACCAAAAAAACGGCACACTGGTTATCTCTACGCACATAGGTTTTATTTCAACTGTTACCTAAACAATATTTTTTTAGGTAATTTACTAAAGATAAATTGCATACTTTACTGCAAAACTTGATGAATTCATTCAGTAGAAATATTACAATCGTGTACCGTGTACCTACTGTTTTTCTGGAAATATTTTTTTGTTATTATTATTTCCATTCTGCCTGCATAAAAATGTTTACTCTTTGATTATATACTTGTCTAGATGCCACATTGACACGTACAGAACGGCCCAAATAAAGTCTACTAAAATTGGTAGACTCTCTTCTCACTTACGTCAGTGTCATTTGGATCACTTCAGGGTGTCGAGTTCTCGAAAAATAATTAATTATGTCGGTATGTGCTGTCAAATTGTGTCACAATTATGTGGGAAAACCGTATAATTACACTAAGATCACATTAAATCGGTAAGTTTTGTTATTTAACCTCTATTATTTTATATAAACATGATTTTTCAATTCGTTAATTTGTAGGTTGTCAATTTATTACAAGTGAGATTTGGCGAAACTATGGGAGATAAAATGCAAATATCAGTCATCATCTTTCAATCAGGAGAAAATGTTATTATTTTAATACTAATTACCTACATAATTTATTTGATCAGTAAATGATAACTACTACGATAAAATAATCTCACAAAATAAATGAAGTCATTCACTAAATAGTATTTTTGTTGTTCTTTCTAATATTTTGGGTTACAGATTTCTTAAGATTGGACAGACATTATACAGCGGATACGAAATGAAATTAATAAAAAAGTATTCCGAAAACAAATACAAAGAGATGGATTTTGATCTATAAATTGCTGTATATATTTTTTCATTGTATTTTTTGTTTTTACTATAATAAATAAAACACTAATCTACAAAATAATTACTTTATTCAGCCTATTTCGTTTAACTATCATCCCATTAAATAATGGAGAAAAGGTAAGTTAATAATTTGGAGCAGGCATCCCTAAACACACACACCTTGACAGTTTGACTACAATAAGTACACAAGCGGTACTCACACATATCACGCAATTTGGGGACAGTTTTCGCGTGTCGTTTGTTTGCATTGCTCCATCTAGACAAGTATATAATCAAAGTGTTTACTGTTTTAAAGCCAAAATAATATACACACACAGAGAGAGAGAGAGAGAGAGAAGAACATAACAACAGAGCATAATGGATAATTTTGTATAAAAATATTATTTAGTGCCTCTGTTATTTTTTTGCTAGCAAGTGTATTGATTATAAGGGTCCTTGAAAACTCGTCTATACAAACTATACGCTTGCTACAATTTAATCAAGCTATGAATTCGTCTTTAATATTTACCAAAGAATTATTTAAAACGCCAAAAAGAAGTTGTTTTTTTTTAATTACAACCACATTTTTTAATTACAACTACAATTATTTTGAGTTATATGAAACCTATACAATGTGACATTTTACGTGAGCCTCTCATAATAAAAAAAAAACTAATTTAAAACAAAAATTAGTATAATAATAATATATGTTGTTAGTTGCAACTCTGGGTCGCATCATTTCAATATAAATGTACTATGTAAGGTTTTATTTAAATAAATATCTTCGCAAGTGGTAATGGTATGGATACACCATACCATATATCCATACTTTATACCCGGTAATAACTGTTAACTGTAAATGGGTGACCATTCTTAATACATCGAGGTCTCTATGTAGGTACAGTCAGCAACGAAAGTCGCTGAACATGTTGCAATTTTCAATATGATTTTTAACAAGTATGAAGTTACTGACCTACGAAGGTTATGCGAAATAATTGGATAGATGACCATTAAATATTTAGGTTACCTTAGTAGAAAAGACCTGTTGCCAAGTTCTGGAGCTGTGACAATAAAAAAATTTAGCTGTGTTCAGCGACTTTCGTTGCTGACTGTACCTCAGAGTCCACGGTAAGTCAGCGGTGCCGATTGTCATACGAACGTCGAACACCTACGATAGTCAGAAGCCCATAAGCCTGACAACCAGTCTATTCTCAGCATAGCTATCAGTATTTTCCAGTTTGTTGGCAGTGCGATACATACGCGATTTGCGTAGCTGCAAACTGCATCTTGCTTTTTCCCAATTATGCTGGTTTTTTTTATACCACTAAGGTGGCCAACTAGCATACGGCCCACCTAATGGTAAGCGGTTACCGTAGCCTATAGACGCTTGCAAGACCAGGGGTATCAGTTGCGTGTTGCCGACCCTGTAAAACGAAGAACACAATTTCCACTTCAATTTTCTGCAAGGCGGAGGTACTTCCTCAGTCGAGCAGTTCCAATTTGAGTGGAATTACTCCCGCTATGCACCTCTTTCAAAAGATATTTTTTACTTAGGTCCTTAAACTTTATAGGTTTACGCGGTCGAACTAATAGCAATTTAATTATAATTATGATTTCATCGATAAATCTTTGGATTATATTTATGATACGCAAAACTCGTATTTTGTTCGTGTTGATTAAACTCGTACTTTGTTGATTATTCAAGTAATAATATAGGCAATTTCAACCGCTTTATTTATCAACTGGCTGATCCGACAGACGTTGTACCGTCCAAATTATAATAAACTAGCGATCCGCCCCGGCTTCGCACGGGTGCAACATGTACATATTTATTTATTTTTTACTTATTTAAAAAAAAAATGTGGAAGACCCTATACATAAACTTATCTTCTTATGTAATAGCCGCTTGCTACACCAGGGGTATCACTTGCGCGTTGCTAACCCTGTAAAATGAGAGAGGAATAGTTGGGTTGGCAGTTTAAGGGTCAAAGTCCTTCCAATGCCAACACAGCGTTTCCTCGCTGGATTATTATTATAAAATTAACCCAATTATTTACTATTATAATCTTGTTTTTAATATTTCTTTTGTGGAATAAAGGAAAAAAAAAAACAAAATATCACGTGCAATGTATAAAGAATGAACACTTTAACAACTTAGTTTCTTGTAGTCTGGGTCACGCACCGCTGCGCTGTCTCTCAAAATAAATTTAAGACCATAATAACATTTTGACAAAAAATTAACCTTACTTTGTTACTAAGACTTATTTTGATACAAAACTAAAGAGGTTTATTCTATTTTTTATTTTTGTTACAAACTGTAGTGACTATAGAAGTACCTAGGCCTAAAAACGGAGTAGCTCCTATATAACCTTGAACAGTACTATTATTAATACTATTTTTTTTTATCGAACATCTTTGGAGGTATTGAAAGTATGGAAATAATATGTAGTATGGTAATTTTAGGGAACAGTAGATTTGAAGCGCACGGGAATAAGCCGAAAGGTCTGCGCGTGAACCACAAATCACCCGTATTTTTTTAACTATAGTGCTTAATTATTTTTTCAAAACGCATTTCGAAGTACTTAGGTATCCTTATCCTAAAAAAATATATACCTATTTAAATAGAACTACTCTGTAAAAAAATGGGATCAATTTTAAAACACGTTTTTTAGAACTAGTTTTCACTGATATTAATTTTTGAATAGCAGTTAATTTTAGTTGGTGCAAAGGCATTTAGTGAAAATTTGTTTATTTATACTAGAGAAAACGTAATGTAACTAAGAACGGGTTTTAACTGTAACATATACATTAAGTACTACTCCGTTTTTTTGGTCGGTTAAAAAGATAGCAGAATCATTTACTAATTTTGAATATTATATAGTCCAACACACTGACGTACGGTAGACTTCACACGCCGATAATAAAATCTCTGTGGCATGCAGGTTTTTTCATTAAGTTTTCCTTCCCTGTTTAAGCGCGTTATAATTAATTATTATCACACACATCATTTCCCAAAGTCAGAGATGCGAGCTTTGAATTCAAATTGGAGACTTTTGACTTGACAGTCCAATCGTCTCACTCGCTAACTAAAATAATAAGCAACTACTTAAAACTAACAAAAACTTAAAGTCTAAAACTGTCCAAAATATTTATTTATTTAAAGTACTTAAACTATTACTTAAAGTCTACTTAAACTTACAGTACTTAACATGTTACTATCTATTCCATTATATTATCTACGGTTCTAAAATCTGTATTTTACGCCTTAACTTCATTTATTTCATCATTTAAAGCTTCTAAATTGTTATTTGAAATACGAAGCTTAGTTATATCGGTTTTTAAGGCCTATGAGTGGTAATTTCAGGGGATTCCATCAAGTCTTGCAATTTTTTAAATCAAAAACCTTGGTAACACCGATACAGGTTTTATTAGTGTCGTTTATCATTTTCGAGTTGAATATACCTTTGTAGTATTTACATTTGTAGATAAGCTGCCGAAGGTAAGGGTAAAATGAAATCATAGATGCGCCTGACTATAAACTGCTAGCACCTTGTTGTAGTTTGTAGAAATTACATTAATGTTAAATTTTGAGGTTTAGACTATTATTATTAAGAGAGGTAGAGCATTGTTGGAGTAATTCCACTCAAATTGGAGCTGCCCGACTGGGAAAGTACCTCTGCCTTGAAAAAAAATCTAGTGAAATAACACTGCTTTGCTGTGTTATGTTCCTTACGGTGAGCGAGGGTGCCAGAGCCCCGCGAGGAAACGTTGCGTTGGCAGTGTGAGGACATTAACCATTATACTGCCAACGCAACTATTCCTCTTTCTTTCTACAGGGTTGGTAATGTGCAAGTGATACTCCTGGTGTTACAAGCGTCTATAGGCTACGATAATCGCTTACCATCAGGTGGGCCGTATGCTGGTTTGCCACTTTAGTGGTATAAAAAAAAGACTACGTGTGTGGCCTAGTGGTTCGCGTGTCGGACTGCAAACATGTGGCCTACCCACATCGGTGATAATTAGTAGTAGCTTAAAATTGCCACATGACAGAGCATGCAGTAAGAACATCCCGACCGAATTGCCATTGTTTTTTGTAAATAAATACTTATAATATATGCTGATTATGAGCAGCAGTTCAACACTCGAACCACTAGACCTCAGACGTCATCGCGAAAATTTGACGAAGAAAATTTGGAAAGTAAGTTACTTTTAAATTTGGCGTTAACGCATGCTAAACATTTTCAAAGACATAAAATTAAATGTTAGATTAGTTGTGCCATTTTCATAGTACGGAAAATCCTCATGACCTGGGCAGGCGGCAGGGTGTGTTGGACTCGTACCGACTAAGAACCGCACTTTCCTTCACTTGGGATCCGTGAAATTCATCACAACTATGACAGAGCGAAATTGTGCCTGAAATCGAATATTTCTTTCGCTAAAATTTGGATAATTTCACACTGGATTGAACAATACAAGTACAATGCACTGCGGAATATTGCTTGTTTGTAATACGGATTAGTTGTATGCTTCTATTCACTGGTGCGTAGTTACGATCTATTAGATGTGTGTCGGATGCAAGACGTAGTGAATGTCTGGCATTTGACGTGTATTGCGCTTGTAATGCCAGTCGATAGAATGATGCAACGATGCACAGAGCTTGAAGAGGAGTAAACATGTATCAGTAAGGAGTCCTATCAATATCGGCCTTACATGTTTTAAGAAATAAAGACTATTTTTTTCTTTTTTCTTTTTTACTATATTACTAAAAAGAGATTAATAAATATAATAATTAATAAATATTTTAATAAATATTTTTGGGACATTTTTACACACCACCATCTAGTCCCAAACTAAGCAGAGCTTATACTATGGGTACTAGACAATGGATATAATACTTAGATACTTTTGTTTTGTAAATATATACTTATAATACATAAGAAACACCCAGACAAACACAAATACTCATGTTTTACCCACACAAATATTTGTGTCCTGTGGGAATCGAACCCACGACCCCATGATCAGCAGTCCGGTACTCAAACCACTAGACCACAGACGTCGTCACAGATTACAGTTTTAAACTAACTAGACAAACTAGACAGTTTTAAACTATAACCTCTGCTTTTGCCGAATTCCTCCTCCTTAATTCGTAATCCTCAATGCTGAGGGTCGTGACCTTCTCTAGGAATGATTTTATTGCGGATGATTTTTCGCCATCTGTATCGGTCACTCGCTGCCTCGACGGCGTCATGAACGGTGATGGAGAGTGAACTGCGATTCTGGTCTGTCCACCTTGTGGGACTGCGGCCAGTTAGTCTTCTACTTTGCCAGTGACAATCAGTTTTTCCAGATTGTCACCTGTTTTCCTTCCTATATGGCCAAAGTACTCTAGGATCCTACGTAGGCAAATGGTAGACAGTCTCACGGTGATTCCGGGCTCCTTCAGTATCGAAACATTTTGCCGAATTAATCTGAGACAATTGATGTTTATTTTGTAAATAGATCTTTTAAAGACACAAGTAATATTTTACCTTTTTTTTAACCTTTTTTTTAAGATTGCCAACATTCTGCCGCTAAGCAATATTTTAAGTTTGTATTTACAAAAATTAAGTATAAGTGTAGTGTTACATCCATTGTCTACCACCATAGTACAAGCTCTGCTTAATTAGGGCAGACGCTCGGGGGAAGATAGGAATACTCCAACTAGATGGTGTTGTGTAAAATTAAAAAAAAAATGGTGCTAATATTGCGGTGTTTCGGTTTGAAGAGCAATGTAGTCAATCCTGCGCAGCTTGGGTAGTCAGTTTTGCGAAAAACCTGCTGACTGACCATTCTTACTTCGCGGCCAAAAGTATATTGTGTAGCTCCAGACGCCATGACAGAAGGAAAAAAATATTTTAGGGAAAATAAAGCTAATAAAAACTATTAGTAGTAGTATTCAAAATAGTATTCATAAATAAAAGAATTTTCCGAGCCACTTTTCTTTTTTTTCTTTCCCTATAAACGTTATTCGGACTATTAAGAACATATTCATGAAAAAAAATGACAAATCGATCCAGCTATTCTCAAGTGATGCCAACGAACCAACGAACAGTATTAAATTTTTATTTTTCCCTACTACTTTTGTCTGAAAAAATCTTTTGAGATGCGAATAAAACCGCGGGCAACAGCTAGTACATATTGTATATTATACATAAATACAGATAATGTAAAATTATGTAATAACCATACCATTATGTACATAATCAGCCGGTGCAATCTAAGTGTGAAAATTAATTATTACCTACGCACTTATAAATTGACAGATACTGCAGGCCCAGCTTGTTGGCCTTTAAATGGTCATTGACATTAGAACGGCAGTCATTAGACTAATCATTTCATATAGATTTTCTTGCTGGGAAACTAGGTGTAGCTGAGTGACAACCATTCAGTCCCATTTTTATATAGGTATACAGTGTGTTACAAAACTACCCGTAAAGCCGAAAGGAGGTTAAATGGGGCCTTATAACGAGTCAATTTCCAATATTTAAGAACCGTAGTAACGCTGTATAACATACCCCAAAAAAAGGAAAAAAACAACATTTATGAATGAAAAATAGAAAAACTATTAAAGTAGACAATTATTAGGTAAAATAGGTTCGTAGGATTTTCTGTTCAATAATCTGGTTCCCTGATATGACAGCTGACTAAATTTTTGGCTTTGATAATTAATTATATTTTTTACGGGGTATTTTGTAACACGTTGTATATACATATTTTGTTTCGATTCAAATCAAATCAAATATATTTATTTGTTTAAACAAAGGTAAAGTATGGTGTTATTGTATAAAAAAATGAGGTCTATGTTTAGATCTTAATGACGTACAAATGTTGTAACACTTTTTACTATTACGTATTGTGAAACTATAAGATGCCAAATTTAAATTCGTTAATACTATTTGTTCGTCAATTGACTGCAATTGTCAATAATTGTGTTCGTAATGTAAACCACAACACAGGACGTCTTCCCTATACCGAGTGAGGTTTAAAAAAGCACGTACCTACGTCAAATTGCACCTATTCTACAGTTCCTTACGAATAGAACATAATTTAAGGCTTAAATAGCCGTAAAAATAAGCTTAATTGGAATTATTGGAGCAAAAAGACAGTTGACGGTTCATAAACTTTTGTTAGCTATATGTTCACTACTGCTTTCGTGTAAAATACAACACAGACTGTTTCTCTGTGAAAGCAGTAAACAGATTTATGATTTCTGTACTATTTTATGTGTTTGTTGGATATCTAGTAATATTATTTAATATTTTTTATACAGGACTGACTTTTATCCTATTTTGTTTTTATATCGGACGTAGTTTTTAGCAAAAGCATTTAAGGGCGAGTTTACTGCGTGCATTTAGCGGGCCGTCTGCACAGCATGCACAATGCACGCAGTAAACTCTCCCTTAAATACTTTTATCCTAAGAGGGGCTAATGGCCTGGCTGGAGGCATTTGGTGCCTCGCCACCTAGTCCGGTTAAGTTTTTAAAGCTCCGTCAAACCTCGAGCTAAAACCTATGTCCGACATACAAAAAAAAGGGGCTAATGGCTAAGTAATAACTATACTGAATCAACCTATCTGCAAGGTTAAGCTGTGCCCGTTTATGGGTGACCATTCGGAGAGCACGTAAAGTCATTGGTCCCTGTTGTCATATGAACATCATTGACAATCGTTACAGGTAGTCGGAAACCCAAATAAACTTTTTTTTTTTTACAATATTATTCTACCCTCAGAATATCGGCATTGCCCAGAAATTGAGTTGTGGAAGACTAATAACAGTTGCTTCGTGTAAACTAGGTAGATACTGATTTTCATCGTTCCAAAAAAAGGCTAGCTGAATGACTGACTGGGTATATTAATATCCTATAGGTATTTGTTTTTTATTTGTATGTAAATAAATAATAATAAAAAAATAAATATATAAATTAATTAAAAATAATAAAATATAATATTGATTAAAATAAATTAATTTAATATAATATTGATTTCTGACATTCACGCGAATATTATCTTACATTGAAATAAAACTACTTTTTACGGATTTTAACGCGTATATTGATATTATTAATCCTATATATATTATTAATCCTCAATTAGCTGTCAGTAATTATATCATCAAGACGCCCACCACCTCAGTCTATTTTTTGTTGATTTTCAACTTTAACACAAATTAATAAGGTTCATTTTTAATTGGAAAAATTTGACAGTTTCGGATAGCTTGACCTGCTGGCGTCTGTACCTATTATAATTTTAAGCTAATATTTTTTTGAAGTAAGCTAATTCAGCTTACTTACATACAGCTTACAATTTTGTAGAATTTGTATTTAATTGATGTCATCAGTGATGAAAAAAACAAGAATATGACCCCTTTGCCTTCTTTCTTCCACTAGCGTTCCAAAACTATGAAAAAATTATCTACATAACACAAATCAATTATGCCGAATGTTTCTTACTAAATAACTGATTAAACTTAATTCTACATAACATACCTACACGCCTGTATTCCCCGAAGCGATAGCAGAGGTGTACACTTACACTTAGTCGGTATGTTTGAGTCCCATGTAATAGGCGGGGCAATTTTTTTATATACTACTATGGTGGCAAACATGCATAGGGCCCACTTGATGGTAAACGGTTACCGTAGCCAATAGACGCTTGCAACACCAGGAGTGGTTGTTTAAAATAAGGGAACGAAAAAGGACTAGTTGTTTAAAATAAGGGAAAGAGAAATAGTTGTAATAGTACCGAGCTGCCACTAGGAATTTCATAGAAAAACCCAATAACACTTAGCTCGACCTGAGAAACGAACCTAGTAATGTAGCATTCGCGCTTACGGCCACTGTACTAATCAGGCAGTTAAACTTAAATCGATTAGAATAAATATGATAATTACAAAGATAACGTACCCCGCCTTTAACCGACCGTTCAGACGTGAACACTCACAGCTCACCAAAATGTCTTCACTTCTTCTGTAACTCATTTCCATTTCATTCAAAATATTTTTTTTAAAGACTAATAGAAAAACCTCATTTCTTCATAACCTTTTGCAACGACGATAAGTAACAAATTGCCGTAAGCCTCTACAATAATAATGCCGATTGTAAAACGCTAGTATTAAAGATAGGTAATGATGAATCATGATAGTTATTACCAGTTTCGACACCTATGCGCCCGCGCACGATACGGCGAGGCAGTAGGACTCCAAACCGTTACCTTGAAATGATTTAATGCATAAATGCAACGAGCACGCACCTGCTGCTGAAATAGTTGAGTATTACCTATTTTACTAACGGAACTATTCTGGAAGTTATATATTTTTTATGAATCCTCTTTTGTGTTCCACTGAAGGAAAAGGCCTTCCCTATGTTAGTCTAGGACTCTCTATCCTGGGTTTCTTCATACTATGTTGGTAAAAAGTGATCAAGCCAGCGCCTCCTCAGTCGACCTATTTACTTATTATTAATATATTTATGGAACTACAGACATTTTCGTCTAAAACTGCACATCAAAAAGATATCTAAATTATATTATTCTTTAATTTTGTACTTGGTATACGACTTTAACAGTCGGGACCCATTATTGGGAGAATTCAATTCGATTCGGTCTAGAATTATAATGGATCTCAACTGTTAAAGTCGCTATGTTCCTGTAGTCTTGTTTTTTCTTTTCAGTTTTTATTTAAATTTCATTTTTACGCAGTTTTTTACAGTCAGGTTTTTTAAATTACTTTTTTCATATTATTGTCTTGACAGTGAGGGATACAGAAAAAATGTTATTTCTTGTTTTATATGTAATGTACACTAATGCCTGTACTATCTCTTTCCCATAGGAATAAGGAGGGAATAGGTCCTCACGATGTTTTTATCTCTGCCAACCCGCACTAGGCCAGGTGGTGGACTATAAGCCCTCTCAATATGAGAGGAGACCCGTGCCCAGCGGTGGGACAGTATATGGGTTGATGATGATGTTTTTATCCATAGTTAAACAGAGTTATAATACATTAATTTATTAGTAGGTACGGAGTATCCAGGCCAGGTGAAGTGACGGAAGTCGAGGAAGATAAGAAGAGTTTGTGGAAAGCTGGCAGTGACTGGATGAGGAGAGCCGAAGATCGGGCTCTTCGAAACTCTGTAGCATTCACTATGAAAGGCCTACGTCTAGCAGGGCAAGAATATGGGCTGATGGGGATGATGATGGGGATGATGATGGTGATGATGACATGACATCCAAAACTCAGAGGTACGTTTTTTGTTTTCGGTCTTGAGATCTATGACTTGGCCAGAGCGATAGCTAACTTGGGTCATATTGTTTACATCAATTAGGCTTACACTGCTTTTTCTAAGTATTTCACTATAATGATTTTGAATACTTTACTCTGGAGACATTATACTTCAATACCATGTAAGGTTTAAGGTTGGTATATTGCAAAATTTACGCTAACAGGTCACCGTGTCCGACCACCATAGTAACCCGTTTGTTGTGTCCTTACGCAACGATGCAAGTAAGCAATGCGTGGCGTATTCCAATAGATCATACGTGGAAATTTTATTTGTGACTTATTTCAATGGTATATAGGTACCTATTATTTCTTAATGACTTATCCGTGAATAATCTGAAATCTGACCGCAGCTACGAAGTTGTTTCATTTATGAATCACAACTTGACAAAATAAATCATAACAATGGATTAAAATATGATTCAAAAATTTTAATAATAGCACAGCCTATGGATAGCTATATTTTTAGTTTAGTAGCTATACTTATGTTCATCACATAAATATTTGTTTCCTCCTGTGGGAATCAAACTTATGACCTCGTGAACAGCACTATCGAACCACTAGACAAGTCCTCGTCATTTAGCTCGTAACAATAATTCTGTTATTTTTTTTTATATAGGTCCAACCTGTATGTTCTTTATAATTTTAATGGAGGTCGCAAAAATTTCCGACGAAAAACCCATATTTACTTACTTTAGTCATTATGACTAACCAAACGAAAGTACCCACTAAGTACATAAACTTCAACACCACGACCTTCGTACTTGAACCAACTTCGAAAACAGCGCAACTGGCCAATCACGGTGCAATATCCCAGAATACGGTCGCAAGCGCACGCAGCCCGGCGCATTCACGTCGCGAACATTTTGTGGAACGGATTAGTGGGCAGCGTTCCGTGAAAATCAATCGGGCTCCACATTGGCAAAGAGCTCGTCGAATTTATGCAACCGAAATAAGAAAGAACTTGTTTCGATTTACATGAGCGTGCCACGAAGGTGCGAGGGTCACCTGGCTCAGTTCGCTTCAGGTTTTTGTTGACATCGTTGTTTACGCACTTTACGCGGTTCGATCGAGTGGTACAATGTGTGATAGTAGATATGTTCTGGTTTTCACATTGCTGTCGGCGTCTTTCGTCAGCGAGTGTTCGGCGAAGTTTGCACGTGAGTTTTTCATTTGTTTTGCAATGTTTGCGGCCCAGTTGCGGATTGTTTGATTTATTTGCGGTTTATGGATTCTATTGATTATGGAACTTATCGTCTGTTTACATTGAAAGCTAAATACTTTTATTTAAGGTGAGCTAAGTTGCTCATAGCTCAACAAAATAATATACTTAGTGAAGATATGTTAGTTTTGATTAGACGTTGAATTAAATTATATTAATTTCTAATAGCTTCAATGACGACACATATTTAATTTATCTTTTCTTCACATACGTGCACTTCTGCGTATCCTCCTATCCTTATCCCAAATTACTTGGAGTCAGAGCCGTAAATATGTCTTTTTCTTACTCCATAGACATCTTTATCGGCGCTCATCTCATCGTTTTCTTTCTTTGTAGCCATATCATCTCTCACATAGTCTATCCATCTTTTCTTTGGTCGCTTTCTTCCTTTATATTAATCCAAATATAAATATCCAAAATTATATCACGATATAGGTACGTCCTGATATAATTTTGGATACAACCAAAAGCGGCCTACATAATATCATCAATGTGGAAATCCTAAACAAATGTTGTGTAAACTAATAAAATTGTTTTCAGTTAATTTAATAATGTCAACCTGCTTCGATGATACTTGTTAATTGAGCATAATTACTTACGCAAAGCCCATGCACTATGTTTGAATTTTATAATTAACTAGCTTCCGCCCGCGTAGACTTTACCTAAAAGCATCTAGATGTTACGTTTTTTAAAATTTCTAATTTCCTGCACAATGTTTTTAAATTTTTCTTTCATAAGAACCATTCTCCCGGCAATTATATTTAACACAACAAAAAAATTGTTCCATCCGTTCACGCGTGATGCGATTACCAAGGGAAATAGAGATTCATTTTTGAGTGTGAAATCGAGTATTAGAAATTTTCACCCAATATCCTTCCGAACAACATTATCATTTCGAAGGTTAGAGTGAAGTCGAAGGAAGTAGTAGTGCTAGCTAACTACCTCCGTCTGCGTTGCCCCCAATCTTATTAACAGTTGTTTGGATATCTCATTTAAACCTTGAATTAACTTTATAGAAAGCCTGGCAAACGTTTCAGTATTGAGCAAGTTATTACCTTATTTGGTACTGGATAGATAGGTATTTTAGTAGGTATTACGAATTGTTGATGTCAAGATAAAATATTTACTTATTTGTTAAAATGTGTAAAAGCCTAGTATTTATGAATGATTTCGTTATTTAGCATGAAGAAGCTGATTAAATTATAGTTGCCACTAAAGTGATAGCGTCCCATAGATTGAAGAGCGCAACGAGGGCGTGGACAAAGCACATTACAAAAACTATCTTGAAAGCGTAGTAGCTAAAGCGTCCGGAATATCAAATAGAAAAATGCAGGTTTGAATCCTGTCTGACGCTTTTAACTTTCATTGAAATTTATACCTACCTTACAAAAAATTAACAAGGGTCCATCAGGATTCCTCCTGCTTTTTTTTCATAGAGCCCTTAGGGATCTTTATGTACAACAGTCAGGGTCAACCGAGCTATGACTTAGTAAGGTTATGCGGCTTTTACCGAGGTCGGGATAAGTAGCAGTATTCATTTAATTAACCTTATTTTAGGCACCCCCGAATTTTAATCCACGATAAAAAGGCTTAGCTTTGAGAATTTGAATAAACAGCTTTTATGAGCATAGACTTAATTTATCTGTTGAAATAAAATAAAAAACTTCACGGATTTTATAGCAATCTGTCCCGGACTATGGATGCTGTAACGGTTCGAACCTTCGGGATTCATAATCATAATCAACCCATATACTGTCCCACTGTTGGGCACGGGTCTTCTCTCATATTGAGAGGGATTAGGCTATAGTCCACCACGCTAGCTTAGTGCGGGTTGGCAGACTTCACAAACCGTCGAGAAAAATCTCTAAGGCATGCAGGTTTCCTCACGATGTTTTCCTTCACCGTTTAAGCGAGTGATAATTAGTTATTAATACGCACATGAATTCGAAAAGTCAGAGGTGCGTGCCTTGGGTTCGAACTCGAGATCTTCGACTTGGCAGTCCAATGGTCATACCACTAGGCTATCACTGATTTTAGCAGCAAACCGAGAAACCTTTGCTCGACCTAAAAACTTAAGCCAAGACCTCACTCTCAGGTGCCACGGGACCACTAGATCGATGTAGCAGTTTAATGCTAACCCAGTTCATCGGTATGTTTAAGCTCCCATGTAGGTAACGAGCTTATTGCCATTAGCCGGGCATAAATCCAAACGCAGAGCTGATACTGAGAATTTCATAGAACAACCCAATAACACTGCTCTAAATCGAAATCAGGATCTCAAACGTCGCAGACGGTTACGACTAATAGCTAATGAGACAGCTTGTAACTAGGTGTCAATAATTTATTCTAAAGGTAGACTCCCACGACCAGTACATTTGGTTATTAGATAATCGAAACACCATAATGTAAACTCTTCACACCTTGGCGTTCGGATAATATTTGTTTAGGTTCAACCAAGGTTCAACAGTAACCGGGCGGCCGCGGCCCGTACAGTAGGTAATGATGTTAATATTTTGTATGAGAGTATTGTTATGGAAGGTAAGAAACCTTTTTTGAGGTTATATTTTGTTTCTCGATACGAATGCCTCGGTTTTGTAAATGCAATACTTTTTAATTAGGTATTAAAAATGTGGGGTTTATTTATATTAAGTTGCATATATATATACTAAGAAAGTTTATAACAAAAAAAAAACTGTGTAATGTTTGAAATAACAGTGAAATCTACATCAAAATAACTACAGGTATGACTACGAAACCGAAACACAATCGGCTGGTTTCGGGTCTCCGTCTTAAGCGTCTTATATAAATAAAACAAAAATAAAAAAAATATATTCTACATTATATTTGTTTCCTTCTTTCTAGTGGTAATTTTGTTTGTCATGCGAACACCGATGAAAATTTCTTTTTTTATTTTTTTGTCATTTTTCATACTAAGATTTTCATTATTGCCTCAAACTACTCCAATATCCGATATTTGATAAAATTTCTTTAACGATTGCCCAAAACTACTGGTCCCAATATTTGATAAAATTTATTTAACGATTGCCTCATACTACTGGTCCAATATTTGATTATACTTCTTTAACAATTGCCTCCTGGGAGTGAGGGACCGCCGTAGTACTTAGCTACACTTAAAATGGTGACATACCTCTTGAGCAAATATTTCATCTTTTAGATGACCTTGAGTGCACTCAGATTTTTCACTTGGCTACTCAAACTAAGCGTTGTAAAAAACCTTTAGAATCGATTGAATATAAAGAATATGAAGAAGTATTTTTTTTACAAATACCCTTCATTTGTAAAAAAAATATATCAATGTTAAAACAATTTTCGGGTGCATAATTATTTCGTTGAAGGTTATTTTTATGAACATTTTTAATTAAATTATCAATAGGAAAAATAATATGTATTATGTATTAGTTACTACGAGCTAACTTTACCCCACGGTTTCTTTCGCATCCCTAAGGAACAGTATTTCCATTCTAATCTATAAACTAAAAACATAGAAACTGGTTCAGCGGTTTAGGTGTGAAAACGTATCAAACAGACAGACAGAGTTACTTTTGCATTTATAGTATATATAGTGTGCATAATTAAATAATTTATGAATCAAAAATTTTAATGGATATTTTGATTAGGTACCTAATATTTTTATTTTGCAGACAAAAGCCGTAATGTACCTAGTTTATAGTATTCCAAAACAGCTGTTATTCTGATAATGGTATTATTATTTATTACACGCCTATAGTGTCCCACTGCAGGGCAATGGCCCCCTCACTCTTCTTCCACTTTCTGTGTGTTGCTATCAAGGACCAGTCTTTCTTGAACGGGTCCAGCTCGTCCCGCCATCTCTGTACGGTCCTACCGCGTTGGCGTCTACCATTCAGTGGGAACCATTCAGTTGTCAGTGGTATAATTATATATACATAATATTTTTTGGAGATTACCGTCCACTATCCTATTCTAGAATTTTGTCCTGTAATTAAATTTAGACATGCATATACACCCAGCCTCAGAACAACTATTCGCAGTCCTATAGGCTCTATGGCCATCTAATATTTGTTTAGTACGAGAATCGAAAGTTAAGAAACCTAGCGCTCAACTATTGTGCTAATGCAAATGCTCTTATCTACAATATTATAAATTGCAGCTCTTTTACAGTTTTATAATAGTACAGATTGCAATTAACTACTTACTGTAATCATTACACAATAACTATCTGCAATATCTACTACACGCACTCTACATGTTGCATACACATTTGAATTACTTAGTGGAGGCTCATGAATAAATCTTTATGTTAAATCAAACTTCCATTAAGGTGATACGTGCTGCTGTCGCTTAGCTCGTTAAATTCAAATTTTATTTGGTTTGGCAAAAGGTCATTTCATTTCATTTATTCAATTTATTCAATTCATTTATTCAAATATTGAACTATGGTATTTTACACCATGTAAGAAATAATATAAAATAATAGTTTAAAAAAAACTAAAATACACGCTTTTGTAGATAACCGAACTAAAAGTAGTTGATAGTAAAAAAAACGTGGGGTGCTTGTAGAATATATTCATAATAAAATTTTACTTTAAATTTCTCAAATTGAGTTTTTTTAAGATCAACTGAATGGTAACATCAGTCAAAAAAGCCATTTCATATACTTAACTTATGAAAATTATTTTCTACTTTTCAGTTCGGTTATTTACAAAAGCGTGTTTTTTAAATATTATTTAACATAACATACCATCACGCCTGTATTCCCCGAAGGGTTAGGAAGAGGTGTACAAATGTACACCCACATTTCGCCGGTATGTTTAGGTCCCATGTAATAGGGGGCGAGCCTATTGCCATTAACCGGGCACAAATCCAGTCTCCGAGCTGCTACCGAGAATTTCATAGAAAAACCCAATAACACTTTGTTCGACCTGGGGATCGAATCCAGGACCTCTGGCGTAGCAATCGCGCTTAGGACCACTAGACTAATGAGGCAGTATTATTTATTTTCTATTTTTAGTTCGGCTATTGCAAAAATACAATAACCAAGAAACTTTGCAGTAGCAAGAGCATTTCACGAAAATCTGAATCTCACGTTTGGAAATAACACTAATTTTATTTGAATCTGAAGCTATACTATCACTACGACCGTATAGTCTGTCTATTGTGATCGCTTTTCGAATTGACCCATACTACGTAATCGAATGAACGAGCGCAAATGTCAACCCCATACATTTTCGTCTTATCGTGACGTATTCACTCCAACATGACGTCACTTGTCTGGGGCAAGATGCGCGACAAAAGCGTATTCACCCCATCAATGTCGTGAAAGCATTATTGTATTGGACACAAAGCGAGCGTCTGACCCTTAAATCAAACTTCCATTAAGGTTCAACTGCTTGCTTTAAGTAGTTTGCACATGTTTAAGAATATGCTAGTTAGGTAGTTATTAACGATTAGTGAATTATGTTTTAGCTATCGTATTCATGGCTTATTAAAACGGTAGATACTTAATAATTAATTCAGCCCGTTACAGCTTGTAACGCACTTCGTTCGTTTGGCTATGGTAGGCAGACCTCCCATACCTATAGGCTACATAACGTAGGTACCGTCGAGTGCAAAAAAAGCTTCACAATAGGCGGCTCGAAAAGAGTTCCTTTATTCATAATGCTATCGGTTATCTGAATGTATGTGGAAATGCACCATGTGCCATTCTCCGTTGTAATATTATTACAAGGTGCATGACAAACAGTTTGTTTAAAACACGCGCCCACTTGATATTGATATCTAAAAGTCAGAGGTGCGTTTGATTTTCCCAAATCAAACGTGAAAAGTAGTAATCTTGTTTTCAAAATGATCACATATTGTAAATAAGATTTAGTATGTTATAAAGTTATAAGGTAGTAACACTGATTTTTCAAAATCATGTGCGTATTAATAGTTAATTATCACTCGCTTAAACGGTGAAGGAAACCAACAAACAAACAAAAAACAAACATCGTGAGGAAACCTGTATATGCCTGAAAGATTTTCTCAAAGGTGTGTGAAGTCTGCCAAGCCGCATTACGACTGCGTAGTGAACTATAGCCTAATCCCTCACATCATGAGAGAAGACGCTTGTCCAGTAGTGGAACAGTATATGTATTTATGATGATTTTATAGGTATGTATCCATCATTTTCTAGTACCCATCGTACAAGCTCTGCTTAACTTGGCACGGTGCAGAAATGTCCCAAAAAATATTTATTTATTTATTAAATATTCGCATTGAAAACCTCATTCTCGTTTGAAGTCGGTTAAAATAGAAGGAATAATACTTATGATATATAGAATAACTTTTAAGGTCATGAGTACCTGCTCAAGACCATAAAAATAGGTCAACCTACACAAATGGATTGCATAACCATACTACATTTAATATAATACATTTAATGTCATCGCATGCCTAACAAGTTTGTAGTTTTACTTACTATGCTAAGGTTATACGTGTAATTTTCTCTCTGATAAGGATCTAAGTACGGTTGTTTTCAAACATTACCAAAGTAATTTTATTACCAGCACTAAGATTGTTGTAAAGACAAATAGTGAAGAAATAAGTGGATATCTACACGCGATCGAAATTTCAAGCGCGTATCATAGAAGAGAGAGGTTGATGGTAGAGTAATAATATAACCAATATAAAATAGAGTACTCAATTAGAGGTGTTGCGTTGGGGCGAGCTGTAATGTAGGTGTTTTATCTGTGCACCTCCAAGTGAATACCCTGGTTTAAACTTCCTTTTCATATCGTTACTAAAAATATGTGACTGTGTCACCAAATCAGGATTTTGTGACAATTGTTTTACTGGCGTAATTTATTACAGTTTACAGGACACAAATATTTGTGGGTAAAAACATGAGTATTTGTGTTTATCTGGGTGTTTCCTATGTATTATAAGTATATATTTAAAATAAAAAAAATATATAAGTATTTTAACCATTGTCTAGTACCCATAGTACAAGCTCTGCTTAGTTTGGGACTAGATGGTGCTGTGTAAAAAAATGTCCAAAATATTATTATTAAATATTATATTATTTATTAAATTTTATTACAATATGTCACTAACTTAAGAGCCATATACTATATAATATTGATTTTTGACATTTACGCGAATATTATACATTGAAATAACACTGCCTTTTACGGATTTTATCGCATTATGTAAATACTCCATGGTCGTGGGTAGTCTACCCGTGACCATGGACGCTTGTAAAGGGTCTAAAACGTCGGGATTATTAATATCAATATAAGGCGATAAAATCCGTGAAAAGCAGTTTTATTTCAAAGCCATATCTATTATCTCAGTCTTATTATTCCAATTTCATTTTTAAGTTACCAAACTAATTATGTTTGTATTTTTTTAGCAAAAACCCAAAAATGTAAGGAATGCAACTGACACTAATAGCTACCTACATGTAAATATACTTACAAGTGATGAGACTGATGAAAGTGACATGATAATGCACATCTTCCGAGCCTCTTCACAACTATTATAGGTCAGCTTCTAGTCTAACCAAATCCGGCTGAATATCAGTATTTTATACGAAGCGACCACCATCAGACTTCCGCAACCCAAATTTCTGATACCGATATGCAAATTTAAATCAAGTCAAATATGCTTACAAGTATGTCACACAAATACAAAAGTTCGTACACACATTATGTTACAAACTATGCTAAAGAATGTAATTTAACTTATTAACATCATATCAGCAAAAAGAGGTCTACTGCAGAACAAAGCCTCCCCATAGACACAAGGACCGGTAATATGCCGCCCTAATCCAACGACTCCCAGCGATCTATACCTAGTTGTCTAGGTCATCGAGACCGTCCTACGCTTCTGAGAAAGAAAAACTTTTTGAATTAACAATTTTTTTTTTGTTGGCGTGACTCGGACAATCATCGTGTTGATTACACAATTCCATCCCGACAACTAAAGAAAACAATTGATATCTATATTATAAAAGTGAAATACTCACTGATTAAATTTTGATTAATCACGAAATCACTGAAACTACCCAAATAAGGTCCTTGAAATTTCCATAGAATAGAATTAGGTATATCTACATGAACGTGAGTAGCACCGTAAAGCACAGCTATGTAGTAAACAATATTTGTACATCCGAAGTATCAATTTCCAGTACGAAAAAACATACTCTGCGGTATTTAAAATACCACATTATTGACTCAACGACTGACCAATAAACGTGTCCGACGTGTACTCAAAATATAAACAAAAATTGGCAAACTAGGTCAAGTTCAGTATTAAAGTGTCTCCGGTTTCAAGGTAAGGTATCTCCAAAGAGGTTTCAACTTCGTCTGATGAAACATAAGTATATGTAGGAGTAACCAGTTTTATACAAGTTTCCGTACATTGCACGTTGTAATCGATGCCGCACAAGATGTTAAGGGGACATCATTTCTTTTCTATTTTCATTGATATTGATACTTATAGAAATAAAAATTAAATGCTGTTCGTTGATGCTTATTTTTATTTATTTATTTATTTTAATACTTTATGCACAAACATAGTACAAAGGCGGACTTAATGCCTGAGGCATTTTCTACCAGTTTTTTCTACCAATTACCAGATGTATAATATAATACAATAAAATATGTAAATACATATATATAATATATATATATATATTAACATTTATACAAGGAGAGGTTAATGTTAAGAATCTGCCAAAGAACAGAGGAGATGTTTCCGAAGTTTACTTTTAAAGGAGTAACGACTGGTAGCCATCCTGATCTCCCGATGTAGCGCATTCCACAGGATTATGGATTGTACGAAGAAAGAAGATTGCATGAAGTCAGTATGATGAGGACATCGCAAGAGACGATTAAAAGAAGACCAAAGATTTCTGTCATGATTTGAGCATCTTTTGATTATTAAATATTGAAATTGTACTGAACAGTGCAGATTAAAAAATGAGAGTGTCGCTAAAATGTATTTTAAATGTATTCATTCATAATTATTATATTATAGTAAAAAAAGTATTTATTTTGAAGGTCTATAAGTATACACCAATAAAGACGCGAGACGCGATTTACATATGCCCGAAACTTATCTTAAATGGTCGTGTTTTCTTACATTACCTACACGGTGTATTATGTCACAATAATGACAGTGTTTGTCGCCAAGGTTTTACTGCGCAACACTTTTTGTTTGATCTTAAAATGAGTCTTTTGCTGTCAATAATTATTTGGAAGGAATAAACAGCTACGACATTGTTACAATGCGTGGTATGATGAGGATGTATTTAATTTCATAATAATATTATAATTGTGTTACACAATAAATTATATATAAAAATTCAATTGTTATCTTTTATATTTTTTTTTATCACGTAACTTTTTTCAACTGCTTAAAGGTTTTTTAACTATGTTTGTTTTAAAAAATATTTATAGCTATCCAAAAAGAAAAAAGAAACTCAAAACTGTGTTCCATCCCCTTAATGAATCGCGTGTGTCTATCGCGAAACGCAGTATAGTCTTGCTTAACCACTCGGAATCAGTACCTACCTTTACATTAGTTGAAATACTATTACTAAACTGCATTACAAATGTATGTATCATTAGTTAAGTGGTCAGAAACGTGGCTGCTAAGTGTCCTTTGTGAGGGTCCTGGCTTCGATTCCTTGGTCAAGCAAAGTTTGGGGTATTTCTCTCAACAGTTGGTCCAGTAGGTAGCACGCGTGTTTGCTATACGTGTGCCTTTGATAAGATGCGTGGTAAGACTTCGCCAATTGAAGGAGTCCAGCTGCTGGACTACACATCATCATTATCATCCAACCCATATACTGTCCCACTGCTGGGCACGGGTCTCCTCTCATATTGAAAGGGATTAGGCTATAGTCCACCACGCTGGCCTAGTGCGGGTTGGCAGACTTCACAAACCGTCGAGAAAAATCTCTAAGGTATGCAGGTTACCTCACGATATTTTCCTTCACCGTTTAAGCGAGTGATAATTAATTATTAATACGGACATGAATTCGAAAAGTCCGTGCCTTGGGTTCGAACTCGAGACCTGCTACTTAGCAGTCCAATGGTCATACCACTAGGCTATCACTGCTATTACTCCACAAGAATACAAAATACAACAATTGCTAATAACAAGCACACATCATCAGCCTATACTACTACTGGACGTGGGCCTCCCCTAATCTAAATAACAAGTATTCACAATCATGTATTAAGAAGGTATTTAGTTTTTTAAATTCATGTTTTTCTTTATTCACAGCGGATTTCATCCATCCCTGCAATAACACTGAACCCGCGTGTCTAATAAAAGCAACTCAAGATGCGATACCACTGTTCTCCAAGGGTTTACCAGAGCTCGGAGTGCCATCTTTGGACCCATTCGTCATTGACGAGCTACCCATTCAATTGCCTGGGATCAAGGTCACATTTTATGGAGGGAAGGCGACCGGACTTCGAAAATGTCAAGTGCTGAATGTCGAGTGAGTACCCACAAAAAAAAAACATACTACATACATACCATCACGCCTCTCTTCCCGGAAGGGCTAGGCAGAGTTGTACTAGTGCACATCTACAGTTTGCCGGTATGTGTAGATCCTATGTAATAGGGGGCGCGCCTATTGCCAGTTAACAAAAATAAAAAGGAAAAATAAGTTAAGTAATGCTTTTTGTTTGTTACTTAACATTTATTTGCTATTTTTTAATAATTGTAATCACCCATAGTGACATTCAACCGGCTCGATTGCTCGGCTGCTACTTTAGGAGTCGCAGTTTCGATACCCGCACGAAACAAATGTTTGGCCTACATAGATAGTTTGTAAATCCACTCACCAAATAGGAGAAAATACTTATGCGGGTGTTTTTTTAAATATCTGAACAATTTACAAAATAAAGCGAAAAATAACAAGTCACAAAGCTTTTTCTTTGCAAAATATAAAATAAAATGTTTAAAATCTCGGACCTTTGCCCTGACTCACACTTGAACAAAGAAACAATTATTTCTGCATGAAATGGTTTAAAGCTTTGGAGATTGTCCTTGATATTCTTGAGGCGAAGATGCTTTTGTCTACGTAAGGATGTATTAAAATGCCATGGTGTTCCACAGCCATTAATTCAGAATAAAATAGAATAAATTCTTTACTGTACACCATGAACAAGTAGGTACCTACATGTTTCTAAATGATAGAATGGTATAAACGCCAGCAGGTCAAGCTATCCAAAACTGTAATTTTTTTTAAATTGAATACAAAACTTAATGGTATGTATTAAATTTGAAAATAAATCAAATAAATTTGACGGATTGTGGTAGCTTGATATGCTGTACAGACGCCAGCTGGTCAAGCTATCCAAAACTGTCAAATTTTCCCAATTGAAAATGCACCTTATCATGTTGTGTTAAAGTTGAAAATCTATCAAAGAAATTTGACAGATTGTGGTAGCTTGATGTGCTGGCCCTGTACAATGGGGTCTTATCGCTAAAAGCAATCTCTTACAGACATTGCATGGATTCAAGAGAAACGGAGGGGCGACAATTAGGTAGTCTGGCGTACATAAAAATCGGTGCAGAAAGCTAAAATTTATGTATATTTCAGTTTATCAATGTCAAACTATATACACATACACATACTCACACTCACGCCCCCCTCCAGTGGGGGTAGGCAAAAACTAAAGAACGCCACCTGCTACGATTCTTGCATACTTCCTTTGCTTCGACCACATTCATACATCTTGTCATACATACAAAAATACATAAATTGTAATAATGTCAATTGCGTTTTAAATGAAACTTCATAACATTAAAACTAAAAAGCTCGCATCTCTATGAAGACAGAATAAAATGAGCAATGCATTCGAGAAACAAAAGTTCAAAATAAGTTACTTGGTATCCTTAAAATTTAAGCACTTTAAGCTATAATATTAAGCTAAAGTTTCCTTTGCTTTTAATCGTTTCATATTCAGGCGGCAAACAGCTTATAATATTTCTAAGTATTCCAGCATTGTTTTGACTCGATTCCGAACTAGTTATGAACGTGAATTTAAATGCAATATTTAGACACCTACCCTAGATAAGCTAAACATAGCGAGTTAGCCTAGCACTTATAGAGAAATTGACAACTTGCAAAATATAGCTTGGTCCGTCCCTATAGCAGTAGGAGGGAGTCATTTTCATATTTGTCATCGATATCAAGCTATGTTTTACGAAGTATAGTCGGGTTCGTGACTTAGGCTCACACGTCCGACAACCACTGTGGGCCTAAGCTGCAACTGTAGTTGACGCTCCTGATCAGTTTATTTTTAATCAAACGTACTGATTGAGATGTGGCAGAAATATGAAATAACTCGACTATAATAAATAACAAATGAAAACCAATAATATTAAAACAATAAAATAAAACCGTCCTATTTATAAAAACAATATTGATATTAAATAATTTGATTGAAAATGAAATAAAACCTCTTTAATATTTTATCCAGTTATATTATGGAAAACCCAGAAAAAAATAGTTTGAATTTTATACCTAGTTAATAATAGTACCTACCATCCCAGTGCCGTGCCTGATAGTATACAACTCATTAATCATTTCCAGCTTTTATTGACCCACTGCAGGACATAAGCCTCCTTGCTTTTACGCAATTCATCCGTTTCGCACCAATCTTATCCAGCTCTTTCTAATACACTTCACTATACCATCCACACACCTGGCCATATTTATTGACAAGTTACATGATTGATAACATTATATATTATATCAAAACCGCTCGCTTTCGCGTTTTGTTACATTCAAGCACAATCAAGCAAGCAAGCACATCAGATTAAACAAAACTGTCAAATTTCTCCAAATGATTTTAAACCTTAAAATTAAAATCAAGTTAATTTCAAAATATAATTATGTATATAATAATCAGTATGCGGCTGAAAATCAGTATTTTACACAAAGCGACTGCCATCGCAATCCGTTACCCAATTTCTGGGCAATTCCGATATCCTGAGAATATATAACAGACTATACTGTTACTCGTTATACAATATATAGTATGGACCCGGTCGAGCACGGCAATGTAGGAGATAGGCAGAAGGCTAAAAAAATGTTAGGTTCTAAGTATAGCTATTTTTAATGTTTTTATTCATTTACTATGTTTTTATTTTATTCGTGTCTTTTGAAGACCTCTAATGTTTGTTATGGATTGTATGACCACCGCGATCGTAGTAGTAAAGAAAGCAAGAAAAATATTAATTGGATTATCATAAACAAACAAAGAAAATTACATAAAAGTGCGATTGGAAACCCTACGACCATGATTCTCTGAGTTTGTTTCGGTGTTTCTTCTCAGAGGTCGTCACTTAGGAAATTCTAGCTTAAAAAAATCGAAACATTGTCTTGTAAAAGCGTCTTTAAAAGATATATTTACAGAAAATAAATATTATTTCATTTCATTCCTAAATTTCTGTTCTTTTTCTAAATCAGAAACTCAACCGTGAATCAAATCCTTAGAAAACTTACTAAAGGACTACTTACGTTCACAAATTTAGATGCAGAAGATACTCGCACTTTCCAAACGTACTTCCAAGGATAGACGAGGAAACGTTTATCTCAGTATAGCTCTTTTTAGGGACGAAGTATGGGGCTTACTATGTTGTCGTCGAGTAAAAGGGTATGACATATCTAAATTGTTTTTCCTATTGTTATATGCCTTCGAGGGTTCCGAGATGTGGAGTTGGAAAGGCTTATAAAATACATTTTGTATTCAGAAGTGTTATTTAAAGTTTTTCGAATAAAAATAGAAAGGGGAATACTTGAATTGGGTGATCCATTTGTTACCCAAGTTGAGTTTTCTCAGGCACGGGTCAAACAAGCTAAAATATAAAAAAAATACCACCGCATTCCAAGTCTGTATTTATTGTATTTATTTGATGTTCAAATTATTATTAACGTTAGTAGATGCTATCTGATTTATATGTTGTGGTGTACAGAGCTGACAGCTCTTCAGTAGAGCTAATACTTCACGTCAACTCTATCTTTTACGCTTTCACGCAACACCTCCGGTTTTGTTGAAATTTGTACAGAGAAAGATTAATCCTTGGAGAAGGATATAGACTATTTTTTGTCTAAAAAAGATATTTAAGATGAAACCGCGGGAAACAGCTAGTACAGTTTATATTTACTCTTCAGATTATTTGAATGAGACATTTTCTTCAAAGAAAATTAGAAATTCAACACAATTATACTACTTAGTTCCCAATGTAGAAAATAGAATTATTATGAAGATCCTGAAACAATACATAAATACATATCTAATATCTAAATATTTTATCATTTCAGAGCATACTTAGAGCAGAATGTATTCAAACTGGAGGTACGATGCAATATTACAATCAAGGGGAGTTACACGGCAGTGGGCAGATTGCTGCTCTTCCCCATCAACGGTGAAGGTGACTCCAAGATCAAAATCGGTGAGTGATGATTATAAATTCATCATAGCTAGTTAAATAGTTAATAAGTTCATTAAATTGATAAAGTATCGTACCAACAAAAAATAATCCAAGATTCACTTAATTTTTCCACGTCAATCTTTACCCCCATTCCAACCGACGAAAAATGGAGGAGGTTCTCATTATAATAACATTTTGAGTTGACGCCAAACAAACAATTTCATAGTACGATCGTTGTTGATTGTTTGATTGGCTCCAACTCAAATAACTATTTGTTTATTAAAAAATTTAAACAGTTTTTGTTTTACTGTTTATTTCACTAGCTTTGAAATGATACCAGTAATATCAATCGAGAGTAGCATATCAGTCTCAAATTATTTTGCATTAAATATTTTGCATACAATTTACCTACTGTTCTCCTGAATTTCAAGTAAGACGCGACAACTTGACAAACAGTATAACAGACGGACAATAGCCCAACCCTTCTCATGCTGAGAGGAGACCCGTGCCCAGAAGTGGGATTCTAAATGAGTTGACGATGAAGCCTAGAGAATAGCAGAGAAACATGCACTTCAAACAAATTACTGCGTAGCTCCTAGGAAACAAAATAAATAAAACGAAGCAACACAACATCGAGAAATAAAATCCCATGCCATATTTCGAAGAATCACTGCATATGTAAATAAAATAAATTGCAAATATAGCTGAAATGCCTTCACATACCTATAAACGGATACAATGCCAACTCACGATGAAGTAGAAATCTTGCATTCGTCGGAATATTAAATATTGAAAGTGGTTGCGTTATTGTATGCGCCTGCTAGTAGTGTTTTAGCAATGTGCGGGTTCTACACTGTTTGAGTTTATCGTTTAGGCCATATAAAAATATGGCCTCGGTGTTCCAACCATTGGTATGAAATCTAACATGATATATATGATATAATCATATCATCATCAACATATTATAATATACCGACCCACTGCTGGGCAAGGGTCTCCTCTTATAATCATATACCTTGTGTTAAATAAAGACGTAATTATTATTCTCCGACCAGAGGCTTAGATTCGAATGCCGAGTTTTCTTCCCACATTTTTATACTTGGACGACGTCTGTAGTCTACTGGTTCGCTTGTACGACTGCTGCTCACGAGGTCGTATGTTCGATTCCCACAGAACACAAATATTTATATAATGAACATAAGTGTTTGTGTAGATGTTTCGTATATAAAAAAAAAAAACAAAAGTATTATATCCATTGTCTAGTACCGATATTACAAGCTCTGCTTAGTTTGGGACTAGATGGTGCTGTGTAAAATTGTCCAAGAATATATTATAATTATTATATTTTTATACTAAGGTTTCTATCTAAATATCTTAAAAGTGACAACTTATTACATAGCCTTAACCTTACTCTTGTTTCAGTGAACTCAATTATCAAACTGAATATAAATACGAAGTACTTCAAGGATGCCGATGGTCGTGACCACTTTGGGATCAAGAACTACAAGTACACGTTTGATTACGGTGAAAGGATCATCTACACAATAAAAAATCTCTTCAAAGGCAACCCAGAATTAAGTAAGTTTAATGTGATTTGTTTTGAGAACAAGCTTGCTATTATTATAATGATGCTTGAGCATTATCTTCGAGGCCAGGACATAACGTGCGTACTAGTCTACAATATAATGAATGAATATATTAATAATTAATGTTACTATTCTCAGCAAAAATAAAAAAAATGTTGTATTGAGTTTCTTCTGATAAATTTTCTTATCAGACAGAAATGTGTTGATGGGGAGTTTGTTGGGCTACTTCTTTTGCCCAGTTAAAAAAATAGGAGGCGGTCAAGGGCAGGCGTTTTAGGGTTTTCTAAATGTAAAAATAACTTTCTAAAAGTACTAGGTACCTAGTAGGTATTCTATCTTGACTAAATGATTTAGACTTTGTCTTTGACTACATTAAGTTGAAATGTATTAACGACACTTCTAAGTACCTCACTATTACATGGGACCCATAAACATACCATCGTACTGTGAACGTGTAGACATCTATCCTTCAATGACATAGCCGTAATAGTAAGTTTATTATTTTCTTCTCTCCATCATTGCGGGGATACTCTCTCTTTTAATTATGGAGTAAAAATTTGTGATAATTTTCTCGACATTTTAGTGAATTGGCTTTTCAGTTTTTTTTTGACTAGAAGGATAAATAAACTAAGGAATCAGCTAGTAGCTCGTAAGCTTGACGGTAATTACTAGGCTATAAATGGAAAAGTTGCATACAATTTACTTATATATTTCACTAATAAAAATGTATTACCTGGCCTTTGTCTCGATTCAAACATACAGATTTAAAGCACAAATACATAACAGATATAATTATCTAAATACAGCTTCGCAAATTTTTAAATGGAACCTTATTTAATTTATAGAGTAAATTAATTTAAAAAGAAAGTAGATTTCCAGACAGCATTAGAATCGTGAGCTTTTTCTTCTAAAGCTAATGAGACTTAGATGCTATACGATTTAATGAGTTAAGGAACAAGATTGAAAATAAAATGGCATCACATCCTAAAGAATTTAAATGGTTCCAGTATACCAGCCATTATCATTTCCTATACTCTGACTTTTCGAATTCATTCGCTTAAACAGTGAAGGAAAACTTCGTGAGGAAACCTGCATTCCTTATAGATTTTTCTCGACGGTACGTGAAGTCTGCCAACCCGCACTAGGCCAGTGTGGTGGACTATAGCCTAACGCTTCTCAATCTGAGAGGAGACCCGTGCCCACCAGTATGCGTTGTTGATGATGGAGCATCGTAATAAAAATACATCATTATTAAACATTCATTCTTCTATTTCAGGTAACACAGTGCTGCAATTCCTGAATGAAAATTGGCGTATAGTCACTGAAGAATTCGGACAGCCAGTAGTGGACTATGCCATCAACGTCACCGTCAGTACAGCGAAAAAATTCTTCGATGCAGTACCGTATGATGAACTACTTCATGTGCCTATACCTAAGTATTGATAAGTACCTACATATTCATTAGATATCTACCTTATTGAAATAGTCATAATGAACTGTTCGTATCAAATCTATCTACTAGAGCTGTACTAAAATGTTGCTTGAGTAAAAAACAAAGTCGACATTTACTCAACCAATATTTGCATAATAATTGAATTTATTTTAATGTTCTACAAGTATTATTACTTAAGTCTTATTAGCGGAAATAATAACCAGATCATAGTTTACAAAAAATATGTTGTGCTTAGTTTCATTAGGCACTTAGACCAAAAAATTATGAATTGATTGTACATACCTGCTTTATTAGTTTCTTCTAAGATATACAATTATAATTTCTATCTACATAAGTATTGTATAATTATATCAATATTCTTACATTATTATTGTAAATAGCTATATTTAATAGTTTTAAAATTAACTTTAACAACATCACAAAAATTATTAAGTACCGAAAGAATTAAACTTGAAATGTTATTAACTTATAATAACATTTCATGTTTTAATTTAAAAACTAAGCAGCTTTAAAATATTTGATTGCCAAATTGTTTAAAATAAATTTATCTCTCGGAAGTATAATTAAAACCACCTGTATAAAACTTGTTTAGTAGTAAAAAAACAATGCTAATTTAAATAAATATTAATCTCTTTAATAATAAGTATGACATTATAATTATGAAAATGTTTTAAAGTTATTTAGAAAAGGAAAAATACGACCGCGGGCAGGATCTGCGTCTTCTGGTTAGGTACACCAGACGCTATGAACATTAAGCCACCGCGATACCTACCCGTCATGTCGAATTTTTCCTTCACATGCTGAATTTATGTCTTTATGGTGACGTCAGTAACACCTATTGAAATGCAAGTTTTTGCTTTTCAACCGACACAACTTACTTTACAGTTAGTTCAATGTCGAACGATGCCACCTTACCTTCTAACTATCTTTTTGTATATTTTTGGCATTTTCCATGCTAAGATTTTAAAGTTATTTAGAAAAGGAAAAATACGACATGACGGGTAGGTATCGCGGTGGCTTAGTGGTCCTGCCCGCGGTCGTATTTTTCCTTAGCATGGAAAACGCCAAAAATATACAAAAAGATATGAAAATGTTCTTATACTTGAAAACATGTTTTGAAAAAACAACAACAATGCACAACACATGTTTCGTAACATCTGTTGTTCGAATTTATTAGTTACTTTTTTTTCTGTTCTATTGGTTACCAGAAGTGCCGTCTATGAGCTCGTATATATTGAAATAATTGAAAAAATACTATACTTTATAATATGTTGTATTAGGTACATACAGTTAAAATGAATGAATTTTAGTATTTTACCATATTCATTTGCTCAATAAAGTTACAATTTAAGTAATAAATTTGCTGGGTAAGCTAATTTCTCACCTTGGTGATTTTGACCAACAACAAAAATTGGTAAAGAAAGAAAGAAAGAAAGAAAAATATGTATTGACACAGTCTTGGACAATGCACACAGTAATATTAAAAACATGATGGAAGTACAAGGAAAAAAAAAAATGTGTGTCCCACGACTGCGTCACATAGGCTCCAGTTCAGCTAAATGCCAGACCGCTGGTGAGCTGCCTGGCGCTGGTTTTCAACTGGACCTTTACAATGGTGTGATGTATGAATTATTGAACAAAAAAATTGGTAACAAAAATGTTACCAATTTTAGGCCTAAGTAAGACTGCAAAAAATGGTATAATAATTAATTTGTGTAAATAGTCTTTTAGTTAATAGCGTCACCTGTTTTTCTATATAAATATAAATCATATTTTTAAGACTCGTTGTGTTACTATACTTCACAATCAGTGGATCATTATTTTCACACAATAAAAGTAGTAACCAGGAAAGGTTAGATAGAAGTGTACTGCAGTAGATCTGCCATTTATTAACCGGTCTATTTTAATTTCCATGTAAGGCGGCGGAGAGGAAGAGAGGATTGCCCATATCGCTCCCGATCCGTAGTAGACGCACCGGGCGCCGGAGGTCGCAGACAGACCTCCGGCCTCCATGAGCTGTGGCCTGCGAGTAGTTGAACTGAGGGTTCCACCAGATAATAACCCCAGTAGGCGGCACGCGTGTAATACGCGTAAATTCAATAAGTATGTGAGCAAAGCCTCCCTAATAAAAGGGATCCAGCGACTGCTAGACCATAGCCTATCATGGTCTTGGTGAATAACACGGATCCTATGACCATGTAGTGAAGACAAAGCGGTTTGTAGTCAGTACGAGTCCGTCATACCCTGCTGCCTCCCTAGGTCACATACGAGCCATGAGGATTTTCCATACTTTATAAAGAGCAATAAAATATTCACAAATAATATTCAAAATAACTAAAATATGTTTAATTCCTAAAACGCTCCGCATTTAGTTCGTAGGTACACTGATTGTGTGCTACAGAATCTGAATGCATAACTACGTCACAAATTAATTTAGAGAAACTCTCAGCTTGCAGTTTAAATGCCAAAAGTTGTATATGGAATATACTGAGCACTTCAGTGTTATTAAAATGACTTACAGCTTAAACGGTGTTAACTGTGAATGAAATAAGTACCTATTCAGTTGATTAACAAGTTATAAACAGTTTACTATGCCACTTTTATTCAAAAAGACCTATTAATTAGTCGGTCGAATTTTTCCTTCGCTAAATAACTTTAAAATCTTGGCATGGTAAATGCCAAAAAAGATGCAAAGGGATGGTTGGCGGTTAGGGTGGCATCGTTCGGCATTGAACTGCTGTATGGTGGGTCGTGTCGGTTGGGAAGCAAAGGCTTGCTTTTCAATAGGTGTTGCTGACGTCACCTTATAGACGTAAATTCTGATTGTGAGGGCGGAATTCGTCATGGCGGGTGGGACTCGCGGTGGCTTGGTGGTCACCACGAGTCGATCACAATACCCATTACCAAGACTGCAAGGAAGTTTGCGGTTATTGAAAAAAAACTGAAAGAATCATACTGTGCAGCTGTTACTGCGTAGGATGATTATTTCACTCTTTATAAAAAAAAATATATTTGAAGCACTTTGGAATTACAATAATTCCTTATTTTTGCCTTTAATCAAGCCTTTAAAATTCTTCTTAATTTTTTTTAAACCTTGTCCTATACTAGATTTTCCTGCTGTATTCACATACACCAACACCTAGACCCGGAACAACTACTCCTCATATAAATATTTGTTACGTGCGTTGATCGAACCCACGACACATGGCGGTCGAACCGATCGCTCCGCCACTACGCCAAAAGTGTCATTTAGAAATGTAATAAATTCAACATGCAATCACTTTCTGTAAATTCATCATCAGCTTCTTGAGCTATAATAATCAATTAGAGCTATAGGACTGACCATTCTGATACAATGTAAATAGCAGACTACTATGTTGTGTAAGTCAGCAATCAGTATTATAACCGGACTATCTTATGTATAGGTACAGGTTGTTTAAAAGAAACGGGACACCTGTTTTTTTTTTTATGGGATCGGGGGCAAACGAGCGAACGGATCGCCTGATGGTAAGCCATTCCCGCCGCCCATGGACACCCGCAACATCAGAAGAGTCAAAAGCGCGTTGCCGGGTTATTCTGCCAATTATGCTATTCTTAGAAATAAAGACTCCGAGTAACTTTTTTAAAAAGTTTGAATATTGCTGTAGGCCAAAGTAAAAATTTACGGAGTCAATACATTAAGATTAATACACATAACAATAAATACGCAAAGATTGGATTCAATATTAATGTCACAACGACAAGCAGCAAAGTGGGACAAGTGACGACTGTGTTCCTACACTCGGCGACACACTGAAAATATAAAATAGGCGGTAGTGTTATAAAAATCATCAATCTCCTAACAGTATTGTAGCTGCATTACACAAGCTGTGGAAGACCTATTCCTAATACACGCTGAAGACGAGCGCCGTACCTAGTCGTCGAAGAAAGTGCTCAGCAGATAGTTCATGACCTGAATGATTGATTAATATTGCTGAAGGGAAATATATCAAAATGAGGTCTGGAAGCAATAAAAAACTATGCTCTATCATTCTGCATTTATGCGAAATTATGGTGACTATAATTGTATTATATCAGATTTATAGATTGACGCTTAAACGATGAAGACGGTGTGTGAAGTCTGTCAAACCGCACTAGTTCAGGAGACCCGTGCCCAGCAGTGGGCCAGTATAAGTATGGGTTGATGATGATGGTGATTTTACTCAAACTTTAAACGGCTATAACTCCAAAATGGATGCCTTTTTTTCTTTTTTTTTTAATGCAGAATAACTACTAGTATTTCTACATTTTATCTATTTAATTCTTGGACACCCTGTTTATAATAATAACATAGTAATCGAGTAATCTTGCTGAGGTCATAATTATGGCAGGCTGAGGAAAATAGCAACATCTAACTTCATATTTTTAAACTAAAACCGAGGATTTATTACAATATAATTATGTACAACTCTGCTAATGACTATGTATTAGCTGACCTCGACGAGGTTGAAATTATTGGTGGCGATTTGAAATAACAGCAATACAATGTTAGCTGATAATTCATCAGCCATTGTATATTCCCTTTTATATGTATTTTTTAAGTGTTTAAGTAATAACTACGCTCGTCAGCTGATCTGCAGGGTTAAGCTGCGCTAGCCGCAATCAGTCTGTGTTTGGGTGACCATCCTTTACGTATCGAGACCCCTCCGTACCTTGCAGAGCTTATAAAGCCGTCGGTCCGGGTAGTAATACACCTATGACAAACGTTAGTGGTAGTCAGAAGCTATAATAGTCGATCAGTTGAGCAGACGAGTGTTAGAGTGGAGACCACATTTGCGCAAGCGTAGTGTGGGACGCCTTGAAGAAGGTGGTTTGCAGCGAATGAATGCGGGCTGTCCAAGACCGGGATGGTTGGCGCTCATTAGGGGAGGCCTACGTTCAGCAGTGGATGGCCATAGGCGGATATGATATGAGTCAGAAGCTTAAAACCAGCATATCCTCAGGATACAAGATATTGCTGAGAAATTAGGTTGGAGAGGTTTGATGGCAGTCGATTCATGTAAAATACTGATGTATCTGGTTAGACTGGCCGACTAAGCCGACCATAGTTGGAGCTCGGAGAAGGATGATTTATTTTTTAAAGTATTCCTTCATTAACTACGATTAGTCTGTTATGTCTCACTGCGGGACAAGGGATTCATGACTCCATGCCTCCATATATCTCGATCTTGTGCTTGCTCGATCCGTAGTAAAGATAACAAGGTCATCTTTACTCCTTTATGACTATACTTTAGGAAGTCATTTTTGAGTACCTAAAGTAGATTGATTTCTGACATATAAGCGAATATTATATATTGAAATAAAACTACTTTGTACGGATTTTATCGCGTTATATTGCTTTTATTAATCCCGACGTTTCGGACCCTTTACAGCGTTCATGGTCACGGGTAGACGCTGTTAAAGGGTATAGTACCTAAAGTATAGTAATAGAGTCGTTGAAAAAACAGGTCAACTATTCTCTATACCTACTTCCATGGTCTAGAGAATAGTTGGTCAGAAACCAACTTTAGGTATACCAATTATAATCAAGGATAAATATTAATATTTTCTATGGCATAGAAAGAATTCTGAAAAATAGAAAAAATATATTCTTGTGATCTTGAACGACATTAACTAAGTGACATAACACATTATGTAAACCTGTAAACTATATTTGTATATTTATTTATAAACCAAAAATAATATTAAATCATACTAAAGCTCACCAAACCAGTAATTTCATTAAATTAGTGCTTTTTTTATTGGCATCCGCAATGAATATTTTATGAAGCATAAAGGTTAGGCATGTAATTCGGCTGGTCTACAAAACTATATTTGACATAGTCAAGTCAAATGTTTTATGTTAGTGAAACTAGTTTCACGGTTCTAGAAAGTGGATGAAAACATGAATACAGTATTATTCTTAGTTTACAATTTTGTTCTAAATAGTGCTTGAGAATAATAATAATATTTATTTTTTTAGACAAGGTCCATCTTTTTAACTGACTTCAAAAGAGGAGGTTCTGTTAGTTACAATTTTACTTATTCTATGTTAGTAGAAATCTTTTTACATATTTTTTTTTATTACTTTATTAAGGCTCGAATGAACATGATCACGGAGTCATACTTATCCATATTGACCTTTATTTAGGATGCCATTGGTACTGCCCCTCACTCTACGCAATAGCGACGCTACATGCTTACGGATGATAGCGTGGAAGCCATCTACTCTTGCTTCCGCAAACATTGTATGGGATCCACCATGAAGTGCAAAAAAAAAACAGCTGCATCCTACATTTTGTCGAGATACCTGAACTTTTTTCTAAGTAACAGCTCTCTTTTTTGTAGTCTTAGTCCCATATCTATTAAAAAATATATTATTGAAATAATGGTATCCCTTCGGCTGTAAGACGACAAAAAAAACACTGTATAAACTTAATAATATAATGATTTCTGGCACTTACGTCATCATGTTGACGTAAGTTGACATAAAACTACTTTTTACGGATTTTATCGCGTTATGTATTATTAATCCCGACGTTTCCGACCGTTTACAACGTCCATGGTCACGGGTAGACTAAGTCGAAATTAATAATGATTAACGCGATAAAATCCGTAAAAAATAGTTTTATTTCAAACTTAAGAACTCTTTGTCTGACCTGAGAATCTAACCCAATACCTCTAGTTTATTTATCGCGCTTATGATCACTAGACTAATGAGGCAGTTTTAATGGAATACTTATATGGCCTTGACCATTTAAGATAGCTTATTCATCATTTATGTCGGTTTTGGTTCCTCTAGAGGGTTCTCCACACAAAAATGTGGCAGCATCACTGGGGTTTATCGCTCACTGAAATCCTGGTCGGCTAACATTGCTGGAAACGAGATAATGTTATCACAAAATTATGTCGCGGCATGCATATTACCAGTTGGGCTACAGATTTAGAGAAGCTTAATGTAGAACATAAAACTGTGGATACTGAACTGTGGGTGGGTATACAAAAAATGCCGTAATGCGTACAAAAACAAAAACTACAATTACAGAATTAATGTTCATCACTATTATAAATTAAATGTATATATAAAGTCATTATGCCACGGAAACAAAATCAGGGCCATAAGAAATAACATAAAATAAGACTACCAGAAGTAATTTACGCATCGTAGGCTTTATGCCACAAAAACGCCGCAAATACAGTGTGGAGAGGCGAAGTGTATTGCCCCTCCAACTAAAGGGAGGATCCTCCAACCAGGCGGGTGTTTTGCCTGATGGGCCACGGCCCGACGGTTGATGTCGGGCGGTTGTATAAATGCAACTTGTGTTGCAAATGTTGCTTGCACGATTCAGGATTTTGTAGTTCCATGTAGCGCGGTAGATGTCGCTACAACAGTAACCGGAAACAGATAAATAGATAGATAGAATTATTGTACACCAAGAAGCTTAATAAAATTAAACAATAAACTTAAAGAAGTACAATTTGCGGTCTTATCGCTAACAGCAATTTCTTACAGACAACCATTGGATGGACATGGACTATGTAAGAAAAATATAAATGGGCAGTTAGCGGTGTACATGATACATGTACACCGCTAACTACATGTATTTCTAAGTAAAGTAATAAAATAATAACCTATAATAAAATACAGTATAAACAATACATAAATATTCCCTAAATTATATATACTATACATATATACATACATACTAATTGTAATCGATAATATTTTTCATTCAGATCAGATTTTGGATTCAGTAAAATAGACTCCGATCTTTCAAATTCATCATCCTCCGAACTTTTTCCCAACTGTACTGGGGTCAACTTCCAGTATAACCAGATGTGGCTGAATGACAGTATTTTGAACAAAGCGACTGCCATCAAATCTCCACAGCCTGCAACCTAATTTGAGCTTTCGGGCTTTTGAATACAACTATTTTTATAGTTGTCCATATGATAACCGGGACCGACGGCTTTATTATTCTCGAGGCATGGAGATGAAGCGATGTATTAAGAATGATCACCCACTCACAGATTACCGTACTACACTATACGGCCTATACGGAGATGGCGGTATGATTTTTCTGGAAGGATTGGCCCAAAATAGTCTTAAATGAAATCGAGGGGGTAGAGAGGCATTTGCTCTGCAGTGGGATGAAAATGGCAGAATAATAATAATATATAGGAAAGTGCTTTCCTTGTTAGTTCAGATGATATATTTCAATTGCATGAGCGACGCGAAAACAGGTATCCTGCATCCTGTTTTCTGGTCTTGCAATTGAAAAAGATCATGTATTTAAACGATGAAGGATACTTCTTGAGGAAAGGTTTCCTAAAGATGTTTTCTATCGCAGTTTTCCGTTATGTATATTCTCCCAAACCGCATTAGGCTAGCGTAGTAGACTATAGCCTAATCCCTCTCCATCTAAGAGGAGACCGTGCCCAGCAGTGGGACAGTATGCGAGTTGACGATGATGTGTTTATTTGTAATATACAGATTAAAAGCCTCACTATTATTTTTAATATGAATGGTGTGTATGTGACGAGATGTATGAATGTGGACGAAGCAAAATAAATGTGCAAGAATCGTAGCAATACGCGTTCTTTAACTTCTATGGAAAAAAGGCATGTCATGTATGAAAATCAATAACGTATCGATAAATATTTATGGTGCATAAATCGATTATAAAGTAAAATGAAGTGCATTTTATGAAATACCTATCTACCTTGAACTTTAAATCTCTAGAGGTGAAAGCAGCAAATCAATACACTGCAATATGTGATAGACACTTGAATAAACGTATTCTAGAAACATAATTATAATAATAATAATATATAATAATAATAATTTTGGGACATTTTACACAACACCATCTAGTCCCAAACTAAGCAGAGCTTGTACTATGGGTATTAGACAATGGATATAATACTTATATATTTATTTTTTTGTAAATACATACTTATAATACATAAGAAACACCCAGACAAACACAAATACTCATGTTTTATCCACACAAATATTTGCGTCCTGTGGGAATCGAACCCACGACCTCATGATCAGCAGTCCGGTACTCGAACCGCTAGACCACAGAGGTCGTCATTAAAATGATTATTAATGATAAATACAGGGTGTTACAAAACTACCCGTAAAGCCGAAAGGAGGTTAAATGGGGCCTTATAACGAGTCCATTCACAATATTTAAGAACCGTAGTAACGCTGTACCCTGTGCCCAAAAAAAAGGAAAACAACGATATTTAAGAATGAAAAATAAAAAAAACTATTAAAGTAGACAATTATTAGGTAAAATAGGTACGTAACATTATTGGCTTTGATTATTAATTCTATTTTTTACGGGGTATTTTGTAACACGTTGTCTAGACGTGCTTCTCGGATTCTATAAATTTGATATTCTTTAAATGTTAAAGTATGTAAATGTAATACGCATAATCATGATAACATCACGGCTGTATTCTCCGAAAAGACAAGCAGTTCTCCGGCATGTTTGCCGTGTACACAGAATAGGAATAGGCACACTCACACCACCACATTCCAACAGTTAAAATTTTCTTATTAACCTACTTTACTGCATAATAAACACATTTATTTACAAATACTAATATTATAAATGCGAAAATTACTCTGTCTTTGTCTGTCTGTCTGTTAAACCGCTAAACCGATTTTAATGAAATTTGTTACAGATATTGATTAAACCTTGGAGAAGGATATAGGCTACCATTCGTCTTAAAAAACTCTTTGGAATATGGATCAAACCGCGGGCGATAGCTAAAATAATTGCATTCTCTTATTTGAACCTTAAAATTTTTAGGAGCGTTTTTATTTTGTTATTGTTACAATTAGTGCAGTCAAGCTGTAGGAGGAAGTCAATGGTGTCTGTTACACAGTTCATACTAGCATAGAAAGAAAGAAAGACGAAAGAAAAAGTATTAATTTATTATATTACACTCACATTGAAGCTCGATAAAATAAATAAAAAACCTACACACATTAAATAAAACTATAAATTAATAATCTAACACTACACTAACCTAAAAAGCCCATAGTCTGCTCCTGACCTCTGATAAAAAACAAAAAATTATGATCTGTGGCGACACACAAAACCTACTTTAATGTTCTGTAGTCGTAATAATGTTTTGTGCATCTGTGGTGGTATTGTTTTTGTTGCCAAGGGTATACCTTTCCGGCTTTCCCAAACTAGTAAAACACCATAGGAGCCCCATTTACTCTGTTTTTTTAAGACGGACATAGTTATTGGTTAGAGGGAACTTTGATAACTTATTCGGACTTGGTGGCGCGGCACCGTATACCTCAAGCCGGGAGCACTTAAATATCAACAGCAGCTAAGGATGTCCCCTCACGGGACTCGGACCTCGGCTTAGGGCATCGCTGGGGGATAACTTGGTACAGCTGGATCATGACGTAAATTATTTAAGGACTAATAAAGCTACCATCTCACCGCGAGCCGGCTCGAGCAATTATATATAATATTTTAATATTTTTGGGACATTTGACACAACGCCATCTAGTCCCAAACTAAGCAGAGCTTGTACTATGGGTACTAGATAATGGATATAATACTTATATATATATATTTTTTTTTTTGGAAATACATACTTATAATAAATAAGAAACACCCAGACAAACACAATCACTCATGTTTTATCCAAGCAAATATTTGTGTCCTGTGGGAATCGAACCCACGACCCCATGATCAGCAGTCTCGAACCGCTAGACTACAGAGGTCGTCAATTAAAATTGTCGTGAGGGAGACCGCAAACACATTCCTATTAATAAATCAACCGTTTAAAGAAAACAATACTTAATCAAATTACATGCTACACGATTTTAAATTATTATTATTTAGTTCATTGCTTAAAAAAAAACAAATTAAAACTATCTTAATATTCTATCTAAAACCTTAATTATTATCTAGCAAAAGTATTCGCATTAAACAGTACTGAACGAGAATTGAAAATAAAAATAAATAAACGTTTATTTGGAACGAATAAAGCTTACACAAATATTACCTACAAGAGATTTCTTTAGAAATAAACAGTACCTACCTTTGTACTAAATAGTCCTAAGCAAGCTACTTTCTAGTTTCTAAGTGTGTACACTAATTAATAAATGAATAAATTGTAACGATGATTACTGCAAAAGTTAAAAACTGTGGCGGAGCTATCAGGGCCTCGTTCTATAGTATAGTAAACGTCTAAATAACGAAATAAATTATATTATGAGAAGTATAATATTTTTTTTAATTGACTTATCTGGGTGTATCCACAAGCTGATCAACACCAAGAGGTTCGTCTTGGGGCCGGTCGTCCGCTTACAATGTCGGCGGTTGAAGGTCTTATAATCATGTTTCCGTTTAGTTGATATATAGAAGCTAAACTCAGCGCAGCCGATACAGTTGTAGACGTGCCTTTAATTGTTCAACATAATTATTTTTGGCCAAAAATGAGTTGGCAAGTGCCTGTCAACGGTGTTATCTTATGTTTCGTCCTATGCTTTTGCAGTAATGGATACGCGAAACTGGCACGTAAGTCTTTTACGATTGTCTTATTAGTTGCTTTCGAACCAAATTTTTATTTTACAGATACTAAAATTTTATAGCAATTTATTTTATTTACAAATAAAAAAAAATAAGTAAAAGTTTTCAAATGTAAAGAAATTATTAAATTAAAACATTCTAATCTCGAATAATATTCAATCGCAGATTTACTAATAATATTTTATGCGTTCTTTATTGTTGTGTTAGACAACGCATAGAGCTCGCCTGGACTCCAATACAAATGTTACCAGTTTTTTTTATTACTAATAAAATTCTTCCAAATTCTTTTATTCATATCAGATTTTCAAAATATTCGGTAATTTTACTTACACCAAAATCCGCAAGCTCCCTTTAACATCCGCACAGCGTGTGACTCTCGATACTAGAAAAAATTATACATAAGATAGAAAATGTAGAACATAACATGTATAACAAACATCATATTCTGTATATTCCTCGAAAGGTTAGATAAAGATGGTGTACATCCTCAGTTCGCCAGTATTTAGGTCCCATGTAATTTTACGTGGGTAAATTAGCAACTTGGGTTTGATTAGAGGTTAGTGACAATTCATTAATCTGGTAGAAATCCAAACTTCGAGATTTTAGAAAACCCCAGAAACACTTTAGTCGACCTGGGAATCGAATCTAGGACCCGTAGAGTAGCAGTCGTACTTAGAACCGGTAAAGTAACAGGCGGTATGGTATATTATAACATCGCCTTTCACCCTTGATGAGCGTGTTTTGCTTAATAAAATGTAATTATTCGAAATTATTCAATTTTTAAACTTTAACGATTAGGTAACCGGGGTTAATGATCACCAGTTTGAAGGCCATTGTTATAATAATAAAAACTAGAACTTCTTTCTTGTGGATTTAATTTTGGTTTATATTCGGTCCAATGAATTCCAAAAGGACCAGTGATAGCCTAGTGGTATGACCATTGGACTGCGGAGTTCAAGGTCTCGAGTTCGAATCCAAGGCATGCACCACTCACTTTTCAAAATCATGTGCGTATTTATCGCTTAGATGGTGAAGGAAAACATTGTGAGGAAACCTGCATGCCTTAAAGATTTTCTCAACGGTGTGTGAAGCCTGCCAACCCCTATTAGGCCAGCGTGGTAGACTATAACCTAGTCACTCTCATTCTGTGAGAGGAGACCCGTACCCAGCAGTGGGATAATATATGGGTTGATGATGGTGAATTCCAAAAAGCCTGAAATGTAATCCCCTTTTTACCCACGACAGAACGCAGAAGTTGTATGTAGATATTGTTGTATAAACAAACCTTACCTAATGTTTATATTTTCTAAACATAGGTACATATTATATGACATACCATCACGCCTGTATTTCCCGAAGGGTAAAGCATAGGTGTACACTCACACTTCACCGGTATGTTTAGGTCCCATGTAATAGGGGGCAAGCCTATTGTCATTAACTGGGCACAGATCCAAACTCAGAACAGCTAGAAAAAAAAAAACATAGAAGAACCCTATATACTGCTCGACCTGAGAATCCGAACTCAGGACCTCAAACGTGGTGTTCTTCTTCTCATATTCTCTTTTTTCTTATTCCTCTTCTTTTATCTTCTTCTCTTTTGCTTCATTACTGAAGGTCATGTCTAGTCAGACGCTTTGGTCGCTTGATGAACTATGCACTCGCTTACTTACCACTAAGCTAATTAGGCAGTTATTAGTTTCTGTGTTCTAAAGAAGTATTTAATTTAATTAAATCGCTTCACTTCGGGATAAAACTAAAGAAAGAAATTACTAATTTCCAAGAAAGTTTGATTCTACTATAATTCATATAATAATCGTGACCATCCAAAGGGTTGTAATAATTGTTTTTCAATTTTGTATTCCAGTTTATCCTTGACAGGTTAAATTGATATAATATAGTGTTAGGTACAGGCTATATTTTTAACTATGCTTAATGCATTAAGAGTAAGGTCAAGAATCACGTCAGTTTATGTTTGTTTAACAGTCCAAGGTTGATATCAAGTGCAAGGTACATTCTTACGCAATTCGATGCACTTACAAATTTTAAAAATAAAAATATATAAAAAATAATGTTGAACATTGGTATTATCAGTATGATTACCATAGTAATAATTAATAGGCTCGGACCTTATTACGTGGAATCTAAACGTATTAACGGACTGTGTGAATTGGTATACCTCTGCCAATCCCTTCGAGGAATATAGGCGTGATGGTATGTATGTTATTATCATCATCATAATATCAGCCTGTTGCCGTCCACTGCTGACCATAGGCGTAATAATAATAGGTGGAATTTAATACCTAATTAATAATTACGCTTATCCATCAATCTGCAACGTTAAGCTGCGCTTTTTAGGTAAAAGGTTAAGGTTATATGATGATCATTCCATCTGCTCAATAGTAGTAAAAAATTAACTCATTTATAAAAGATTTACAATTGTAAATCTTATAAAAATGAGTTAATTTTTTAAAGTTTGACTATTTAAAATCCTAAAAATTATAAAATCTAATAGCACTGTTTGACCTAGAATCAAACTTAAGATCTCACGCTATTGAGCAGATGTAATGATCATCGTATAACCTTAACCTTTTACCTGAAAAGCGCAGTTTAACGTTGCAGATTGATGGATCAGCGTAATTATTAATTAAGCATTATAAAACATATTTTTGAGGTTTCTAAATTTAGAAGCCTCAAAAATATGTTTTATAGTGCTTTTTTACAAGTATATAATGGACTTCTGATATTTTACATTATAAAACAATTTTTTGTAAAGCGGTTGTAAATTTGTTGTATACCCGAGAACACCTCTGTCCTTTGAAGATTCAGGTGATATGGTACGCTATGCTATTCTATGCCTTCGCATCACCTTCTACACGGCCTGTCTCAATGGTTACCACCGGGTCTCGTCCATGCAAACACAATTTACCTATAAAGTATTACAATATGATACCTATATAATTATATAAAATAATAAATTCAAACACACTTTTTTTAATTACGGTAGGTGCGGAAGTATATTTTTGTATGTAATTATAGCTATGCAAATTTATTTTTTTCTTTAGTAGACTACTAACCGTGACTTTGCCTTCAACGAGCCGCGCGAGCCACGGTTCGATTGACTTTATCATTGCATTATATAATCAAAACATAAACATAATATGATTATCTATTTATAATAAAAACTACGTGTTAATTATCTTTTTGTATCAGTTTGCATTTTCCATGATACAATTTTAAAGTTATTATAGCGAAGGAAAAATTCGACTCGCGGTGGGTTAGTGGTCATAGCGTCTGGTGTATCTAACCAGAAGACGCAGGTTTGAATCCTTCCCGCAGTTAGATATTTCGCTTCTTTCCTTCGCTAAAATAACTACTTGTTAATGTTAGATTTTTCCCAGTACTTTATTTTTAACTAAATATCTATTACTCATAGCCAACTGCTTTATTAGTCTAGTGGTTTTAAGCGCGACTGCTATGCAAGAGGTCTTGGGTTTAATTCCCAGGCAGAGGTTTACTAATTGTACACCCACAGTTCACTGGTATATTTAGGTCCCATGTAATAGGGGGCAACCCTATTGTCATTACCCAGGCCCAAATCCAAACTCTCAGCTGATACTGCGAACTTTATAGAAATCGCAATAACACTTTGCTTGACCTGGACCTTTAGCGTAGCTTCGTGCTTAGGACCTAATTTAATGAGGCTGTATATATTTATACCTTAGTCTACCAAGTAGGATGCTATACAGGATTTGACACGTTAAAAATTAAATAAAACAATATACCGCCACAAAATCCTTTAAAAGTTGTATTGTTTCCATAAAAGTCCCATCCAGGAGTTGGTATACCTATTAAGTGACTCAAACTCATCTTATATCTCTCTTACATCATCTCCGTCGTATCTCATGTCATTTTGTAACTTGTTATTACTATTAAAAGCGATGAGATTTTATGTCATAATCATTCTAACAAAATTATGTTGTTTGCTTTGGTTTAATTTATTTCAGTTTATTTTCTTCCTTTCAGAGCATTTAAATAAAAACTTTTTTTTTTTACGATTAATTTGACCTTATACTTTTCCTTTCTTTACAGCCGACTACATTCATCCCTGCAATGAAACATCTAGGGAATGTCTCGTAGAAGCAACACAATTTGCAATCAAACCTTTCGTTAAGGGTATTCCGGAGCTTGGAGTACCAGTCCTGGATCCCTTCTTCATAGAAAAATTATCGATTCCCCTAAGTGGATTGACATTCACCTTCTACAATGGAAAAGTATCTGGCTTCAGAAATTGTATCGTCGATGACGTCATGTAAGTATTTTTTTTTTCTTATTGCGCCCGTATGCTTGTTTGTTAGATGACAAACAAGCAAATAAATTATATTAAACAGTAGAATGAGGAAAAACGCTAAAGATAGAAGATAAATCATGGCTGATCCGTTTAAAGCTAAATAGGAAAATTAAAGAATAAGAAATTCACTCAATAATAATATTTACTATCACGGCTGAATTCCCCGAAGGGTTAGGCAGAGGTGGATTAATATACACCCACAGTTCATATAAATGACATAATAAACTGTTAACTGGAAAACGTGGTCAACGGAACTGTTTTGAGTGGAATTACTCCCACTATGCCCTACCTCTCTTGAACTCTTGTTTTGGTAACGCTTTTCATTCAACATATTAAATTTATAACTTTTGTGTCTGACTGTACCAAACACCTTCAATAATTTGATGATGTCCGAATTGTCAGTGAAAAAAATATTAAAATTAAAATATGTATAATATCAATTCGCAGAGTTTATCCGAATCGCCACCAAGCCGTTCTATTAGATAATATTCGACAAAATTGTCTGATATTTTTTCATTTTTTAACTTAGATATCTCAATAACTTACCAAATTAACTGCGTTAGGTAATTATGATTTAATTCAGAAACTCGTTTGTATCTAATTATTGTTTGAATAGATGAGAATTTTATCGCAGGAATACTTAATTATCTTTTTATATAGAAATTAAAAGATAATAATTAGATTATTAAAATTAAATATGAAGATTAAAAGTGGCCAAATTCATGGCACGCCTACAGGCATGGCACAGGGTGTTACGGTTTGAAATCATTTATTTCCAAAGATTAAAAATCACTTATTACAGAAATAAATACTAAAATATTTTAAATTATAAACTAGAGTAGACTTGTTCCTATGAGAATTCTCTTAATGTATAGTAATATGACCATCTTATAAAAATTAAGTAACAGTTTAGTGACTAACGGCCAACAATCAATTAATAACAAATCAACAGTAAGTAGATTTGCTTACGGGAGATAGGGTTTTGACATAGGTAAAGTCCATACAAGTAATGTCAGAAATTCTGTCTCTAGTTAGCAAATGTATAGAGCCACCACATCAAGCTACCCCAATCTGTCAAATTTCTTCGACAGATTTTCAACTTTACACAAAGTAAGAAGGTTCATGTTCAATTGGGAAAATTTGACAGTTTTGGATAGCTTGACCTACTGACATCTACAGATCACTGTTGACTGTACACAGTCAACATCAAGTTACCACAAACTGTCAAATTTTCTCATTCATTTTGAACTTAGTCATCATCATTTTAAGAATTAAAATAATTTGGAGAAATTTGACTATTCTGCTGTTGACTGTACCAATTGATTTGTTATTATTACTGGCCGTAAGAAGGAAAATATTATAAGAGAGAGTAGAGCAAACAAATCCTGATCCTGATCAAGCAATACTTACCGAAAAGTGAATGCTGTAAATTAAATTCCACGAGGACAAACAACAGTTTACATTTACATCTTTCCGACGTTCGTTTCCTCCAAGCCATATTAAAAGCTTTTTTGTACAAATGCAAATGAGAGCTCTACTAGTTTCTTGAAACAGACCGGTGCAATGAGCTGCAAATGAAGTCTGAATTAAGTCGCGTACATCATTATTTATACCAAGAAGTCTATTAAATATTGAAAAAGGAATCTATTGCTTACTCTTTTCGAATGCATTTATTTTTATCATTAATTGTTAAAAATTTCACTCGCTTTAGTAGTGAAGAATATTTTGAAAAAAAAACCAAGGGGCTAAAAAATTTCTATGGTCTTATGATTGAGAGAAAAATATCGAAACTATAAACAAAATAAAAAAACTGACCAATTAACATATTTTTCTATTTCTAAACATAACAGAACATGTCTTCTATTTTCGGTGTCGGTTAAACAAAACAAGTATTAGACGAAGGTATTGCGACTCGCGTACAAGTATACCTGTATTGGCTAAAAAATGGGAACCTCTATCAGGCAGAAACGACACTAAAGTTATTGATCCGAGACTATTACTCAAAAACGACCCTAGGAATCAAATGATACGTCATGGAAAAAAGTTGTGTTCCGTGAGAACTTATGATACGGAACAGAAAAAAAACATATCATACGTAATACAACAATCATTTTCTTGTTAATCCTGCGATGAAAGACACGCAAAGCCGTGAACTAGATATATAACGTCATGCCATAGGTTTATTGTTACTATGCATTCTGCATATAGACATTTTATAACATGAAGGTCATTAAATTATTGACAGGACATTTTCACCCTGTCAATGTTTTTATATAAGTTGCACGTGCTAGCTGTGTGCCGAAAAAAATGCAGAAAAAAGTATTCGAAGCAAAAAACTACATTATACATTCAACGCCAAACGTCAATGACCTTTGGCGTTGAATTTACATTAATAAAATGTTTTGTAACATTCCAACTTAAATGTTAAAAATTAAGGTATTTGGAGTTGTTTGGATACCTATTGCTATCTTTAAAATCATGACATCACGCGATACGATTACCTATAACCTCAAAATCTGAGACTTTATATTTAATAGTACGATTCTCAAGGTAGTCCGCTATAAAATGATGATTGTATGGGAATTTACAAATTATTATATATAAAGGATTATTTTCCTTTGCTGTTGCCTTCGGTGCGAACGATGTATCGACGCAGAACAATGCCCTTTGAACTTTATATGAATTACATAAATATTCAATACTCAGGTTTTTGTGAGATAAACTGACTGTATCTGTGCCTTAGGAGCTACGTCTATGCTTACCAGCATTTTTTTTTCATTTTAAAATTTAATATGGCCCTAATTGTATTTGTGCCATATCACTATATATATATATATATATATCTATCTTCAATATTTTTATATATCTACCTATAAATGAACCATATACATAAATGAACTGAAATGCTGCTCACACGTTTTATTCTTATTATGCATCAATTAGCATTCAACAATAAACCTTAGAGGCCGATCATGACAACCAATCAAAAAACGGAGGTCAAGATCGATCATTTTGATGCCAGAAGTGAATTACTTAATTGCTTCATAAAGTATAATAGTAATCTGATTTTAATTGTCTGTACAATGTAATTATGGCGCATATTATAAATTTTTTATGACGTTTCATTATTATCCATTCTATTTATGATTCATGCAAGAATCCAATAATTGAACAGCAAAGATAGTTTGCTATCTTTTTAAGTATTTCAAATTTAAGATAACATCATTTTAGCGAAGGAAAATTTCGACTGCGGATAGCGACCAGAAGACGCAGGTTCAATAAACCAAAATGGTGTATTAAATCCGAAGACCCCGGTCGGAATCCTGCCTGCAGTCGAATTTTTCCTTCGCTAAAACAATTTCTTGCAGTACTTTCCATCAGACCTTAGGCTAGATGAATTCATGGTCTGCGGGCGGTTGAATTGGGGGATTCTACCGCCTGACCAGACGATGGCCCCAGTAGGCGGCACCTTTGTGGTGAAGCGTGCCTTTAATCAGTATGCTAGTAAAGGCTTCGCTAATCGATGGGGTCCAGCAACTTATGAATCACAGCCACAACGCGAATCCAATGGTCATGACTATAGGGCAGGTGAAGGCAGTGCGATTTTCGGTACGAGTATGGCATACCCATCCATTAGGATTTTCCGTCCTATAAAAAGAAGGCTAGATGAATTCGTATAATCCTTCATAACATCTATGCAGGAACAGGGTAAGAAAAGCTATTGATAAAGAGCAAAAATAAGTTAATCATGGTTTCACTTCAAGGTAGCATTCTCTTCATGGTGAATGTTCGCATTCCTCCTAAAAATATCTGTCTGGTTTCCATATATCTCTTATATTGAGGTCATGACCGTTACAGTGTTGCAACACAAATCAATTTTTATTTGTTTGTCCGATATTTGGGGAGGGCAAAGCCAAAGGGGTTGATATCCAAAATTTATTGATGTTTTTCGTGAATTTTGTGTAGACGCAAAATTCATTGCTTTTTGAGTGTTCTAATTCTTCCTTTATAGTATAACATAATATAGATAGACATATCCTCAGGTTAGGTCACTATTCATAATATTTTGTTACTGCCTCAAACCTGGTTCTAAAATCTCCTTAGTCCTAAGTAACGGTCTTGGATTCAATATTATCTGATTTTAATTTAGAAATATTCAATATTAATATTGGTAATAATCAATATACATCAGCTGTATACCTTGTCCCAGTTATAGTACATAGTAGTCCCAGAAATAGTTTCAACCCTTACAACATTGAATCTAAAAACTTTTTGCAGCTCTTCCTTCAGCCTTCGGGGAATACAATTTATAATAATTGAATTAGTTATGATATTATAACATTAAGGTAATAAAGAGTCAATATTTAAAATAATTGCTGTAAAATTACATTTGACCAGGGCCTCAATTCTACTATTTCCATTGTAGCGGAATGGTCGTTCAGTGGTACTAAAATGACAGGACTGACAGATATCATAGACAAAACTGTCCAAAAACAACAATTCTGAAGTCACTGAATGACGATTTTGACACAATAAAATAGAATATGCTATTTGTTGCTATTAGTTGCAAACTTAACAACAATTTTATGCAATTAAATGACACTCTTCTTGTAGGATCACTTTATAATGTTTTTTCTTAAATGGTGCCAATAACTGGTTCGATAACATATTTATTCTAGAAAAAAAAATTATAAAGAAAAACGAATTTATGTAAATTAAATTATTAAAACGACTTGCTTGTTTATTAATTTATACTTTAATAAACCTGTTCTCGTCGGCCAAAACACGTCTTGGGTAATTAATATGTAACATAGGTAGTTTAAAATAATTAAGTCAGAACATTGGTCATTTTGTCTTTGTTTTTGTCTTCTCAAGCATACATTGATACTTTATTCTTGTAAAATGTTACGCACTGATTCCCGAAATTAAATGACGTTATGATTTATAGGTTATTGTGATTGAAGGATTTTTTAGAAAAAAAAAACAATCACAACGTCTACATTTTATTTAAACTTCTCCCAATAAAGTTTTAGGTGTAGGTATGTCATGTTTTATAAAAAATCGATTCAATATAGTTCAGGTAAAAATATACAGACATGCATTTATATAATTTAAGGATATTCTGAAAGAAAAACAAACTACTTCAAAATATGCACCACTGAAATTCCGAAGCTAATATTCTGATAAAAACTAATGAACGACCATGACCGTTCTAGATAATCTAAATACCTGGGGGCTTAGACAAGTGGCAATCCGACAATCGAATCGATGAACGAACAGAAACAAAATGTATGGGAATGACATCTATGATCGCCTGATTTGTCGAAAGCTTATGTCATTTCCATACTTTTTGTTTCTATTCGTTCGTCGATTCGATTGTCAGATTGCCACTTGTCTACAGGCGCTGTAGCATTAACTTTTATTTTAAAAGTTATACACTTAAAGTCTTAATTATGAGTAAATAATTCAAGCTCTGCAAACAAACTCAAGTTAACTTTGCTTAAACATTTTACACAAACTTGCTGAGAAAGTACATCTAAATCATTATTATTCAAAAAGGTTAGATGTTATTTATGACCTATGTGGTCTAGCGGTTCGAGTACCGGACTGCTGATCATGGAGTCGTGGGTTCGATTCCCACAGGACACAAATATTTGTGTGGATAAAACATGAGTATTTGTGTTAGTCTGGGTGTTTCTTATGTATTATAAGTATGTATTTACAAAAAAAAAAGTATATAAGTATTATATCCATTGTCTAGTACCCATAGTACAAGCTCTGCTTAGTTTGGGACTAGATGGTGTTGTGTAAAATGTCCCAAAATTATTATTATTATTATTGTTTGTAATAGAATATTCAATTTGGGAAAAGACTTGCTTAGAGAATTCGCATTTTAGTAATAAATCCTTATGATATAAAATATTATTTAAAATAAAATTAATAGTTTTCGTAGTGTAACTATTGATAAAACATTATAGAAAATAAAAAGGTATATTATGACCCAAAAAGTTTCTAAAGCAACGTAGGAAAGAAAGCAAATGACAAATGTTCCAACAATTCTCTATACGTTCCACATTCAAAAATTATAACAACAGACGCCTGTATTCCCCGAAGAATTAGGCAGATGTGTACCAATCTACACCTAAAATTCCCCGGTATGGTAATAGGGGGCGGCCTATTGCCATTAACCGGGCACAAATCCAAACTCCGAGCTGCTACTGTGTTAATATTACAACTTATCAAAATTGCTATTATCGTTTTTTCCAGATCTGAACTTGAGAAGCGTCACTTCGTTCTTGCTTTTCACTGTAACCTAACAATCGTAGGCACTTACGATGCTGTCGGTAAAATCCTTCTATTCCCTATTGACGGTGCTGGTGATGCTAAAATAAAGCTGAGTAAGTACTTCTATTAATAATTCAACAGTTTTTAATGTCTACAGTTATTTAGCTTTTAAGTTTAGCAGCTTTGCATTCCAAATTCGTTCGTATTTTAGGGATTTAGATTAGTTTTTAAGGATTTTATCGCATTATATTGATATTATTAATCGCGATGTTTCGGACCCTTTACAGCGTCCATGGTCACGGTCTACCCGTGACCATGGACGCTGTCCAATCCGTATAAAGTAGTTTTATTTCAATATCTAATATTCACCTATGTGTCAGAAATCAATATGATGTAGGTATGTTTCATGGTTGTGTTGTCAGCAAGAAAACCTTAAAAATTCATGCTGTGTCAATCCCATCAATCATTTTGACGGTAATACTGAGGTATTTTAATCAGGCGCTGATTTTTGTACCATAAATAATATGTACAGACGCCAGCAGGCCAAGCTATCCAAAACTGTCAAATTTTCCTAATTTAATATGAACCTTATGGCTTTGATTTGACAGATTGTGGTAGCTTGCTCTGCTGGCCTCTGTACAATATAAAAGTTAAATGATAAGTTAGTTCACTTACAACAAGCTGTATGTTTATCTAAAAATAGGAAATGGATCAATTGCTGTTGTTAAATATTTTAGGATTTTGCTGAGTCGATTATTTTTATCCACTATCCACACACAAATATCGTAATTATTATTAGCAAATTTTAGCCAATTTTTTTTAGTTCCAATTTCTATTCCAATAACTTTCTCTAAAAAAATATTTCTGTTACAGCCAACCTTAGAATGAAGGTCGATATAAACACAAAGTACATTAAAGACGCAGAGGGTGTCAATCATTTTGCTTTGAAAAATTACAAGTACACTTTCGACTATGGAGATCGAGTGACGTTTGACCTTAAGAATCTCTTTAAGGAAAGCAAGGAACTTAGTGAGTATGAAAACATTAAAAAAGAAAAGTCATGACGATTCGTATCATCATCATCCTCCTCTCCACAGAGCCCGATCCTCGTCCATCCTCATCCAGTCAATGCCAGCTGCCTTCAAATAATCAACGATAGCCGTGCGGGCGTCCTTCACTACGCTTGCCTAGGCCCGGTCTCTACTCGAGAACCTCTTTGCTCTAGCAACGATTCCTATATTATCCGATTCTGGCATACTGTGAAATTATTTTCGTTCTTTTTAGACGTCTTTTGTTTCGCCCAGATTCATATCTACTCATACAAACGCGTGGCGGCGAGTATGAACCTGACCTTATTCAAGAACCTCAACCTCAAAATTATTTTAATAATTACTGAAATTGTGAAGTTGTCGGAAATTGATGCATCCTCATTATAGCCTGCCTACCAATGACCCAAAGTAGAAATTATTTGCTAATTCGTCCTCAATGTTGTATCCTTTAAGGAAATCCTCCTCCGATCATTCAAAATGCTGCGTTATAACAATGTTAGTCATCCTTTGGAATTAAATCGTCTCAGACAAATACATAATACCTACATCAATTGCAAAAATCAGAGCACAATGAAATTATCTAGACTTAGATGATAATTTAAATAATAAAATTGTGCTCTTATTTTTCATATTCTTAACATAACATACCATCACGCTTGTATTCCACGAAGGGTTAGGCAGAGGTGTACTAATTTACACCCGCAGTTCGCCATTGTGTTTAGGTCCCATGTAATAGGGAGCGACCCTATTGCCATAAACCGGGCACAAATCTAAATTCCGAGCTGCTACTGAGAAATTCATAGAAAATCCCACTATCACTTTGGTCAAACTTTGAATCAAACTTAGGACCTCAGCGTAGCAGTTACGCTTATAACTACCAAGCTAATGACGCATTTCATGTACATATTGAAGTTCATGCATAACTTCGCAATTATTCATAGAATTATCTTATTGATAACTTTATTACAGGTAAAACCGTCCTCGATTTCATTAATGAAAATTGGCGGATGGTAGCACAAGAATTTGGGAAACCAATCGTAGACTACGCAGTAGAATTAGTGACAAAATCAATAGAAAAGTTTTTCCTTAGGGTACCCTATGAAGAACTTATTTACGTGCCCATACCCAAATATTAAATCAATAGTTGCAATGTACATTTGAGACATAATATAATATTTTACTAGGTCTTCCTTTGTTTTATTGACCCAATAATACTTTCAAATTATTTTTTGTAGTCATCGTTTGTTCATTTCATTACTCGTTTCTTTATTTTTATTCTTCTTTCATAATATAAATCAAATGTTTACATATTGTTTTGCTACCAGAATTGACTTTCTAGGCAGTAGTTCTAGTTTCTGGTTGTAGTTTTTTTCCTCAATTTTGTCTGTGGTTTTTTATCCTTTTCATTTCTCACAATCGATTAGACAGGAAGTGTTGTTTCAGTGATTATGGGGACGTAATGGTTTTTTTGACATTAAAATTTTCATAATTTTTGTCACTAGTTTTATAAACAGGTAGGATAATTAATTTAACAATCCAATAAAATTCAAAGTATAACATTTTTATATTTAGTTCATTGGTTGTTGGTATTAATATAAATCAGAATGCTTAAATCACAATACTAAATTGTATAACAGAATATACCATGCGTTGGCTGCATTGACACATTAGTACTTAAGCCAATTACTAAAACTACGCAATTATCAGAAACAGCTTCGTCCTCATTACATCTGTCTGCCAATGAGCCAAAATAGCAATTATTTTACTTAATTGTCCCCAGCGCTATATCCTCCAAGGAAATCCTCTTCCGATCAAGATGTGCTTATCCGTGAATGTGTTGCTGTGTAATAAAATCTGTTGACCTGCTTCAATAGCTACTTACTTGAAAAGCAATCTTAAACCAATGCAATAATAATAATCTTTACTTAAAATTGTCTGAATGAATATTATGATTTTAATTTAATTATTTTTCTTTGAAATCAACTTATTGTTCTTATGGTCGCATACTCTGCTGTTAACTGAGTAGTGGTATCAATTGGGTTATCCATCAAGAAATTAGTAATAGTTTGTAATTTAACATTTGGACCCATCCATCAATCCATTTTTCAATTCAATTAAATGAATTGAATTGAAAAATGAATTGATGGGTCTAAAATACCAATGAATTCTTGGTACATATTTGTATGGGATATATGTACAGTCGTGATGGTATACAATGTTTTGATGGTTCACCCTTGTTGGTATAACAACGTTTGATGTAATGTTAGTAATTCGAACAACGTTTAAGAAAATAATCACTTTGTATAATATCGATTAACATAATTTTCATTTCATCGAATTTTTATTAGCGATTACAACATTTGCGCTATTTTTATATACGTACTTATAAGGCCAAAAATAAAACCTAACAACCTAACCCAGCCTAAGTAAATTCAAGCATTTTGAAGCTTCAAAGAAATAAATATGCTAAATAAAATTCTACCAATTAATTATTCGGTCAAATGAATAATTATGCGGAATGACTTTATTGTAACTCAAATTAGGCGAAGCAATTTTCGACTAAACGTTGTTATACCAAACAAGGGTGATCCTGTTTTGATATCTTAATTTATTAAAATGTCATTAACATGTTCCACTATTACAGGTAAAGCAGTTCTTACATTCCTCAATGAAAATTGGAAGATGGTAGCAGAAGAATTTGGAAAACCAATCGTAGATTACTCAGTGGGACTAGCTGTAAAAACTATTGAAAAGTTCTTCCTTGGTGTACCCTACGAGGAACTAATCAATGTTCCTATTCCTAACTAATTTACTTGATCGTTTCTACTAATTTTATCGCACATCGCACTAAACAAAATTTCATCACACTAGCCAGTTAGTCACGGGAAAATATTTCCGACTTATTACGTTCTCACATTGAAAACAAGTAATTTAAGTGATTTGATAGCACTACACTACCATTTAATATAATTAGATTTTTCGTGTCTTTTAATAAAAAGATATGGAATGAGACTTAGTTTGTAAACAAAAAAATGTACTCCAAAAATGTACATTGCAAGAGAGATAAAATATAATCGTTTTAAGATTTTTCTTTGTTTTATTGACTTGATATCACTTTCAAATTATTTTTTAGGTTCCCAATTATTTACTTCTTCACCCTAAATTAAACTGTAATGCCTTGTAATAAGGTATTTGTTACAACTATAATTTAGAACATTTTGGAATTATAACAAATCATTTGTCTTAGTTATGTGGGTGACAGTCCCGCCTTTCCCGCGTTTTCGTCATCTTGACAAGATCCTTTCCTATTACTTGTGGCATCAGACGTCTTACATCACGTTTATTTCTTAAGATCATTTAGAGAAGTGTCTTTTTGTTGATTTTAGGACAGAATAAGGTTTTTTGATCATCCAACATGAGTGATAAATTACTGGCGCTTAAGTTATGTCAGTATTGTAGAACGAATTTTAAAAAAAATTGTGGCCAGCGTTGTGGAAGATAGCTTAAAAGTAAATCTCTTCCTAACAGTGGGACAGTAAGTCGCTTGATGGTGATGTGTTTTTTTTTCGCATTTCTGGTATAACAGGCAGATAATAAAAATATAATATATTTATTAAACAATAAGGTCAAATTGAAAGTATAATTTATGCGGTTCTTGAAGAATTCAAGAACTTGAGGCAAACGTTATCTATGAAAAATAACGGAAAAGTCTGGCTTTATAAATGAGAAGATAAAGTTAAATTAATAAATTTACATGAATATAATATTGTAGAAAAAGATGGAAAAGTTTAGATAGATTAAAAATTAAAATTGGTCTACTGTGTACGTGTAATTATTGCATTTAATATTGACCCAATACATGTAGTATTGGGTTAATTTTTATAATATAAGTATATGTTCCTACTTGTATAACAAGGTTAAACATGTTGCTAGGCCATTAATTTACTATCCAATGTCACACTTGAGATAAAATAATACTAGAATACTTTATAGATTGAACTTTGAATTAGTGGATTGTGAAATGCATCAATATGACTCTATTATTAATAAATTAATGACATTTAATATTACAGTCGATATTGTTATTGGTCTGCTAATAAACACTTATATAGTTTTTATTTAGAAATCAATCTTTTAGCTTTAAAGTCATTAAAATAATATCTATATTACCTACTTTGTTTGGGAATGATAATTTCTTAATCAATCATGGAGAATAAACGATAAAGGAGACCGATATGAATACATATAATCTTGAGCCAAGAATGTAAAGAGCTGAAAATGGTGTGAATTCATAGATTCGGACTAATCAGTCCCTCGCTGAAAATTCTGTGACTTTACGCAATCTGAGAGCAGAGTTATTAGAGGATTAGTAAAAGTGAGGTTATGTTACATTGTTTAACTTACAGCTGATTCCTGAAGTGCAAAAGTCAGTCATCGATTACAGTCACAAAAACTGTGTAATCGGTTATTCAATATCTGACGAAATAATTATTTTTTTTTAATTTTTCGCAGCTTCCAGATTGAGCATTGTGGTGATTTTTCTTATTCTTAAATAAAAAAATATTATCAATTTTTAGACTCTATCAAACGTCATTACATTTTGGCCCACAAATACCCATCTCCTTTAGGCATCCACATATTACAAGTTAAGCAAAAGTGCAGTAAACATAAAAAACAACCGGTTCCAACAGCTGCGCCCTTTTCTTAAAATAATATGGATTAGGTTCTTAATTTAAACTGACTTTCATCATAATTTGGTAGATTTCACAAACGTTCAAGAACTTTACCACCATTGCCTGGAAGTGTAGTACCTACTATTATTCTTTTACCGGAACATCTCAAAAACCATGGTATCATTATGCGGTAAGCAATTAGGTAAGGCTCTTATTAAAAAAACGCTTTGCTTTACAGTTACTTTAAAGCTAGTTAGTTACTTTATAGTGGGTACTGTAAGTAATGACATTTAAAAATATAACAATATGTATACATAATGAGAGTGCACTGGCTGACATAATTATAATTAAATCAATGAAGATTTGTTTAATGTAAGCAAAATAAAGATTTATATAATATTTTACATAACAAAAATTAACAGACAGAAACGTTGGTGAGGAACGTATGTTGCGCCTTTTCTTCTTCCCAGCCAAAACACTAGGAAGCGGTAAAAATGACGTTCAAAAAGTACTACCTAGTTAGTAGTCTATCTTGAATAAATTATTTTGACTTTGACTTCATATAGGTACCTACTTTTATTTGTCATTCTAATGTCAATTAAGTGAGACAGTCCTAGAGATAATACCCATTTCAGCTGTCTCACGCTAATGAGCTTTTTGGAATACGGGGGTTGGATTTCTTTTAATTGCAATTTATCTGACAGCTAGTGATGAAGGATAGTTTTGTTCATGGCATTTTTATATAAATATATTGTATAGACTATATTATAATAACAACGCTGATCAACCGATCTGCAAGGTTAAGCTGCGCTAGCCGCGGTCACTCTGTGGATGGGTGACCATCGTTTATACATTGAGATCCTTACGTGCCTCGAAGAGCACGTACAGCCGTCAGTCTCGGTTGTCATACGAACACCTATGACAATCGTCGAATTGGTAGTCAGAAGCCCAAAAGCCCTGACAGTCAGTCTATCCTCAGGATATCGTCCAAATCGTGGGTTTTGCCCAGAAATTGTGATAAAATACAGAAGCCGTACCACCACCTATTATTGCGATCGTTTTCCGATTGAGAGAGAGGGATGACGCTCTATAAATTACATAGCGCCATCCCTTTCTCACAACCTAAAAATGATCGCATTAACACGTTGTGGTATGGCTCCTGATTTTCAGCCGCAACTGGTTAGACTGGAAGCTGACCCCAACATAGTACAGAGGCCAGCACATCAAGCTACCACAATCTGTCAAATTTCTTTGATAGATTATCAACTTTAATACAACGCAATAAGGTACATTTTCAATTGGTTATATTTGACAGTTTTGGACAGCTTGAGCTGCTGGCGTCTGTACATACTTAGTATAAGTATTTCTAATGCAATAATATTTTTTGACTTTCCAGTTCATTCGGTACAAGTATCAAGGTTTTAAGGCTGTTGAACTATTGTAGCAATAACTCGTAACGATTTGCTAAATATCCTTGTCAAATATTTCTTAATCCAAATGCCAGTCTAGCGAGGAATTTTTAGAATAAAATTATATGGAAATATGTTCTGAGTTTGATTAAATATCTATCTACAAAGTTCCTTTTTTGCAGTAGGTACGAAACATCCTCATGGGTCAACCGCCACCACAAGACACAGTAGGGTATTTCATTTACACTTAACTTCACTTGCCCTATAGTTATGGCCATGGGATCCGTGGAATTCGCCACAACCATGACGGGCTTTTCTTTATACCACAAAAGTGGCATACGGCCCACCCACCACCACTACCACGCTACCACGATAAGCGGTTAGCCTACAGACGCTTGTATCACCAGTAGTATCACTTGCGCATTGCCAACCCTGTAAAATTAAAGATATTGATGATATATTCACTGACAGCTACCCTACATTTTTGTGAAATGTAGGCTATTTACTATAATAATAAATAAGTTTAAATATATAGCACAAATACGCTTGTAGTCCCCGAAGGGTTATACAATACAAAATACAATACAACAAATATTTATTTTCTTTCACAAACATCAGGTTTTTAAAGTTAGTCAAAGTTATGAAGACGTTTATTAATTGTATACCCACAGTTCGCCGGAATGTTTAGGTCCCATACAATAGGGGGCGAGCTTATTTCCATTAACAGGGCACAAATCCAAACTAAGAGCTGTTACTGAGATTTCATACCTATAACATCCCAATTACAATGCTCGACTTGGCAACTGAACCTAAGACCTCTAGCATAGCAGTCCCGTTTAGGATTACCAGGCTAAGGATTTTAAAGATATTTTAGCGAAGGAAAAATTCGACTGCGGGCAGAATCCGAACCTGTATCTTCGTCAAATAGTTGGGTTGACCATATAAGATTCAAAGTAGGTACACCCCGCACTGCCAACACAACAATTCCTGGCGAGGCACTTTATTATACAGTTGTTACTTTATAATATTTAGTTATTTGCATTAGTCTAGTGGTCGTATCCGCGGCTGCTGCGTTAGAAGTCCTGGGTTCAATTCCCAGGTCTAACAAAGTGTTATTGGATTTTTATATGAAATTCTCAGTAGAAGCTTGGAGTTCGGATATATTAACAATAGGCTCGCCCCTATTACATAGAATCTACAAGGAACGCCTATACGTGACGGTTATATTTTGTTGTGTCATCGCCATAAAATTAAATGACAAAAGTAGACAAAGAGGGCTCGAAAAAAAAACAACTTATGAAGATTAATAGAAGATAAGTAAGTAAATAATGACATATCGCGCCTATCGCCTAAGCGTAACATAATGAATAATAATGATCTTTTATTAAGTATCACAGATTTTTTTTTACAATGAAAGACTTCCATGTATTGGGATTTAGAATAAAATATAATAAAACATACCGTCACGCCTGTATTTCGCGAAGGTTTAGGTAGAGGTAAACATTAGTACACCCACAGTTCGTCGGTATGTAGGGTATGCCATTCACCGGGCACAATAAATCCAAACCTTGAGTTGCTACTGAAGATTTCATAGAAAAACCCGATACATAATAACCCAATACACTTTGCTCGACCTGGCATTCGAACCCAAGACCTCTAGGGTAGGGTAGGTTAGTCGCTTTTACGAACATTAGACTAACAAGGCACACAAAAATAACTATGAATATTATTTATAAATTGTAGGTATGATGAAAAAATACACAATGATCATTAACAAAAAAGCATGATCATTAACAATGATCATTAAAAAACATTGACAATGATCGTCTGTTGCACCTAACCAGAAGACGCAGGTTCAAATCCTGCCCGCGGTCGAATTTTGGCTTCGCTAAAAACTTAGAATGCAATATACAAAAAAAAAAACAGATAGATAATTATCATTAAATTCACTTGCGCGCCACAACACTTTACCGATTTTCAACATTTTATAAAATAGAAATTCGTAGGGAAGTGCTAAAGTTTTAAGCGCTCGTAAAACCGTATTTTATAACATAACTTACTTAATTTTCCGTTGTTCATAATACTCACGGCAGTGAACAGATTTTTGCGATTTTCAGACTTTATTAACGTTGTAAAGAGTATATCACGGTATGCTAATATTTTAATTAAACGGTAACACTAATCTGTTACATACGATTTGATAGCCTAGTGATTGATATCATGGACTGCTAAGTAATAAATCTCGAGTTGGAATTCCAAATAGGCCTTGCAGAAAATCGAAGTGAAATAACACTGCTTTGAGCTATGTTGTGTTCCTTACGGTTGGCAGGGCTCCGCGAGAAAACGTTGAAAAGTTCACTAAAATGTGTACACTTAGAAAGCAATAAATCCTTGAACCTAAAAAGGTCAGGTGCGTACTACTCGGAACCGGTGTGTGTATGACAAGATGTATGAATGTGGACGACGCGAAAGAAGTATATTGTATATATGAATAATGTGCTAACATTAATAAGTTCCGGTTTGAAAAGTCAGTGAAATGATTGAACATTATAAGATTTAACAACAAGTCTAAAGAACAACGCGTGGATCGGATACATCTGGTATTGCAGGCGGCGTATTGCTGTGCTCGACGGAGTCCTTAATGATCAAATTTAATTATAGTCCAAAAAACATTATGAAAAATAATAAATTATTGAGTAATGCCCTGTATGCTCGTTTGTCATCTTAACATAAATTCATATAATCAAATGTAACATAGATACATATTATTGTTATGTACTCCTTATGTACTCCTCATGTACTCGTTATGTACTTACCTGTGTACTGCTCATGTACTTAATTATGTTCTACTTATGCCCTTCTTATGTACTCGTTATGTACTCGTTATGTACTCCTCATGTACTCCTTAAGTACTTACCTATGTACTCCTTATGAACTCCTTATATACTCCTTATGTACTCCTTATATACTACTTATGTAGTCCTTATGTACTTCTTATGTACTCCTCATGTACTCCTTGTGTACTCCTTATGTACTTCTCATAAATATTCCTCATGCACTCCTCATGTACTCCTTATGTACTCCTTATGTACTACTCATATACTCCTCATGCACTCCTCATGCACACCTCATGTACTCCTCATGTACTCCTTATGTACTTATCTGTGTACTGCTGTTGTACTTGATTATGTACTACTTATGTAGGTACTTACCCATGTACTGCTTATGTATTAATCTTTGTACTGTTTATGTATTTATTTATTTATTTAATACTTCATGCACAAAATAAAATGGTTGTACAAAGGCGGACTTAATGCCATTAGGCATTCTCTCCCAGTCAACCTTAGGGTGATGAAGAAACAAAGCAAGTTAGTAGGTGCACAAATGATGCAGGAAAATATAATTGAATAAAATTTAATATAATTATTTATTTAGGTTTATTATAATCTTTGATTATATACTTGTCTAGATGCCACATTGACACGTACAGAACGGCCCAAATAAAGTCTACTAAAATTGGTAGACTCTCTTCTCACTTACGTCAGTGTCATTTGGATCACTTCAGGGTGTGGAGTTCTCGAAAAATAATTAATTATGTCGGTATGTGCTGTCAAATTGTGTCGCAATTATGTGGGAAAACCGTATAATTACACTAAGATCACATTACATCGGTAAGTTTTGTTATTTAACCTCTATTATTTTATGAAAACATGATTTTTCAATTCGTTAATTTGTAGGTTCGACAGAGTAGCCGGTGTTGTCAATTTATTACAAGGGAGATTTGGCGAAACTATGGGAGATAAAATGCAAATATCAGTCATCATCTTTCGATCAGGAGAAAATTTTATTATTTTAATAATTACCTACATAACTTATTTGATCACTAAATGATAACTTGCCTTCACAAAATAAATGAAGTCATTCACTAAATAGTATTTTTGTTAGTTCTTTCTAATATTTTGGGTTTCAGATTTCTTAAGACTGGAGAGACATTATACAGCGGACACGAAATGAAATATAAAAAAAAACTATTTCGAAAACAAATACAAAGAGATGGATTTTGATCTATAAATTGCTGTATATATTTTTTCATTGTATTTTTTGTTTTTATTAAAATAAATAAAACACTAATCTATAAAATAATTACTTTATTCAGCCTATTTCGTTTAACTGTCATCCCATTAAATAATGGAGAAAAGGTAAGTTAATAATTTGGAGCAGGCATCCCTAAACACGCACACCTTGACAGTTTGACTACAATAAGTACACAAGCGGTACTCACACATATCACGCAATTTGGCCCCAGTTTTCGCGTGTCGTTTGTTTGCATTGCTCCATCTAGACAAGTATATAATCAAAGATTATAATAATGATTATGAATAGATTTAATATATATACAACGTGTTACAAAATACCTCATAAAAAATATAATTAATAAATCAAAGCCAAAAATTTTGACAGCTGTCATGTCAGGGAACCAGATTATTAAACAGAAAGGTCTACGTACCTATTTTACCTAATAATTGTCTACTTTAATAGTTTTTCTATTTTTCATTCATAAATGTTGTTGTTTTCCTTTTTTCGGGGTATGTTATACAGCGTTACTACGGTTCTTAAATATTGTGAATGGACTCGTTATAAGGCCCCATTTCACCTCCTCTCGGCTTTACGGGTAGTATTGTTTTAAACGTTAACTCACACTAGGATTTTCTTCTGTATCGTGGGTGCGTTTACAAACACAAACAAACTTTCACATACACAAAATAAAAGGAAATATGTAACAAAGGACGCTTACTAAAATGTCAAGCTTAGGCCCTATTTACTATTCCAGAACCGCCGCACCATAACTTCGCAAGAAAAATATAACTGCAAGATGGTCCACAAGCGAACACCCGCAACATAGTCACAAACTCACGAGTCAGAAACTCTTAATTAAATGTCCGAACAACCCACAAGAGATAACCAAGTGCAGCGCATTCTATTCTGTGTACCTAACAAAGCTATCTATGGGTTCCCTGTACAGTCGCGGTCTAAAACATGTTTATCCCCTTAGGTCTATAATTGTTTGCACATTTCTATTATCTGGTCTGAAAATAAATTATTTTATTTTATTTTTATTTTTTATTTTATTAACTGCGTCATTATGTTAGTGGTCCTAAGCGAAACTCCTACGCTAGAGGTCCTGGCCCTAGAGCAAGGTGTTTTTGGGTTTTTCTATAAAATCTCAGTAGCAGCTTGAAATTTGTGCCCGGTTAATGGAAATAGGCTCGCTCCTTATTACATGGGACCTAAACGTACCGGCGAACTGTGGTTGTACATATACACATGCGTGATGGTATGATGATGATATTTCTATTTAATAGTCTGTAACCAATATTTTGCGCGGTTGTTTTTTAATTACTATATGTCTTTCGGGCAATGTCAATATAACTGGTAGTCTAAGGCTCATACTGAGGTGTTGTCATCCTCTGTAGATTATGTTATGTACGAATGCCACACAACGTTTTATATAATTATTTTATATAAATATATTTTTTGAAGTTGCTAATACATATGATATTTCGCAAAATTCAGATCAATAAGTATGCGCGTGCGCATATTTTTGTAGTTATTGCTACAATTGCTTTACCATATTCATAACTTTGTACCGAATAGGTATACCTATACAATCATATACTTTGCTTAAAAATTATGAAGTTATAATTATGTTAAATTACTACAGCCATGAATCTACAATAGACCTTCAACATAAAAAACCATTATGTAGTTATGATTCAAATTTTATGAGTAATAATGTATATTGATATTACATCTTAGACCTTTATCTTAGTCGAGACCTTAGTGTTAGTCTGAGACCTTGGTCTAGCTTAGTCCACAATGTGAGAAATAATCTAATTTGAAAACCGCTAAATATTATTAGACCACGACTGTACGCGGAACAAGTCCCAACTTGTCTGCAAGTTAACAACTTGTTGTGGAAAGTACTAGTGAAGTGGGTTGTCCCGGCTGACCGAACATAATAATTTTATTGTTTGGAGAACATTGCTTTAACTTCATTATTTGCAAGGAACTTGACAGGCGTCATTTTCATAGTGTATTTGGTCCACCATATCCGTCTTTGATAGACATTGATTGAATGTCTCAGTATATCTAGAACATTTTCCTATATATATTCCATTATTCAATATTATAAATATTTTTATTACCTATTTCTCTTTATTAATCTAGATATTTTTTTACCACCACCACCTGATGGTAAGCTACCGCTTGATGGTAAACGCTTGCGTGTTGCCGACCCTGTAAAATAAAAAAGGAATAGTTTGATTGGCAGTATAAGGGTCAAAGCCCCCCACAGCCAACACAACGTTTCCTCGCAGAGCACTGGCAACCTTGCTCACCGTTAGGTAAATACTTTTTTTTCTTTTTTAATATAAATACTTACCTAATCGGTCAGTAGTTTATAGTTTAATCTTTGATTATATACTTGTCTAGATGGAGCAATGCAAACAAGCGACACGCAAAAACTGGGGCCAAATTGCGTGATATGTGTGAGTACCGCTTGTGTACTTATTGTAGTCAAACTGTCAAGGTGTGCGTGTTTAGGGATGCCTGCTCCAAATTATTAACTTACCTTTTCTCCATTATTTAATGGGATGACAGTTAAACGAAATAGGCTGAATAAAGTAATTATTTTGTAGATTAGTGTTTTATTTATTTTAATAAAAACAAAAAATACAATGAAAAAATATATACAGCAATTTATAGACCGAAATCCATCTCTTTGTATTTGTTTTCGAAATAGTTTTTTTTTATATTTGATTTCGTGTCCGCTGTATAATGTCTCTCCAGTCTTAAGAAATCTGAAACCCAAAATATTAGAAAGAACTAACAAAAATATTATTTAGTGAATGACTTCAATTATTTTGTGAAGGCAAGTTATCATTTACTGATCAAATAAATTATGTAGGTAATTATTAAAATAATAAAATTTTCTCATCGAAAGATGATGACTGATATTTGCATTTTATCTCCCATAGTTTCGCCAAATCTCCCTTGTAATAAATTGACAACACCGGCTACTCTGTCGAACCTACAAATTAACGAATTGAAAAATCATGTTTTCATAAAATAATAGAGGTTAAATAACAAAACTTACCGATGTAATGTGATCTTAGTGTAATTATACGGTTTTCCCACATAATTGCGACACAATTTGACAGCACATACCGACATAATTAATTATTTTTCGAGAACTCCACACCCTGAAGTGATCCAAATGACACTGACGTAAGTGAGAAGAGAGTCTACCAATTTTAGTAGACTTTATTTGGGCCGTTCTGTACGTGTCAATGTGGCATCTAGACAAGTATATAATCAAAGAGTTTAATACTATTTTTATTCTTAGATATTTTAATATAATATTTAATTAGCAATGACGGCACGAAATCCTACAAAATAGGTACCATTGCTAAATACAAGTGCAGTATCCGAATATTCAAATGAAGTAAATGTTCGTTGTATGTACTAACACAACGCACGTCAATTGATGACTTGACGTTCGAATTCAAATCCAATCAACATAAACGTTAATCATCGCTGATTTGTATCGAATTGATGGCCGTACAGACAATTCTACCACACAATTGCCAATGTTGCCTGTTAATTTGGGTGAATGCGTTATTGTGCAATTATTCAGTTTACATTTAATTGTTTTAGAGGATTATTTCTAGAGTCGTTATAAGTCATTAGAAGAGATAGAATCCATTTCATCTCATATCTTGTCTCTCTCATTTATGTGTACTTCATCTCGTAGGTAGATACCTACATATAATATGATACAGATGAAATGAAATGAAATGATATTTATTTTCTGTAAATAGATCTTTTAAAGACACTTTTACAAGTCAATGCTTTGATTTTTTTTATGCTAGAAGGCATTTCCTAACTGACGACCTCTGAGAAGAAACACAGAAACAAACTCAGAGAATCATGGTCTCTTTTAAAGGCCAGACATAATAATATAAAATATGTGAGTTTCACAATGTAGGGTAATGTCTGAAATGACCTTTTGAAGAAAGAGCCACAGCGGTTTTGAGTAGGCTAATTCCAGCCCACGACACGCATGCATCAGTCATTGTGTAGCTCGACCATATTATAGGGAGCTCAACAACCCGTCGCACGACGATACCAGATCGGCGGAATATTTGCGTGAGCCTAATGAAAATGTATAATTATTCCATAAATAAAATAAGTACCGATTTGATCATCGACATCGACCCATTAACTGTCCCACTGCTAAGCACAGCTCTCCTTTCAGAATAAGTTAGGGTAAGTCCACCACTCAGGCCTAGTACGGGTTGGCAGACTTCACATATTGTCGATAAAATGTATGCAGGTTTCCTCACGATGTTTACCTTCACCGTTTCAGCGAGTTATAATTAACTAGTAACTTGCCCCTGCCTCGCAAGAGTATATTCATAAATTACAAGTCACTCTTACTTATTTTTTTACGACTTTATCAGAAAATACGGTTTTTTCTTTATTATACAAAAATACTTGCGGAGTTTTTTTTTTGTAAATATAAACTTTCCAGAAAAAAATATCAAAATTATATCATCAAGACGCCCACCACAGTCTACCCGTGACCAATATTGCACTTCATAAGTGCATTATGCATGGTTGTGCTACGCGATAACCTGATGTACGCGTGCCGCCGTCAATTCAAAGCTGCTATGGCTCTTTCTTCAAAAGTCTGGAAGAGATGTAAAACCTTTATAGACCGACATTGGGAACATTTTCAAATAAAAATTGTCATTAACCGGGCACAAATTCAGTCTCCGAGCATCTACTGAAAATTTCCGTAGAAAACCCCACTAACCCACTATTACTCGACCTGGACTCACGACTTCTAGCGTAGCAGACGCGCTTAAGACCACAAGGGTGATGAGACAGTATGAGGCACTTTGAAATCAATTTTCGTGATTTTGAAGTATCGATAATTAGGGTCCTATCGGTCGGAGTCATTTCATCTGTCAGCGCATTTATCTGCATTTCTTCGCTCATTTCTCCCGGCTTCTGAATCCTCTGCTTATTGATGGACCTGTTCATATGGTTGGACCTTACATCCTCCATTATAGTCCATATGTTAGGTGTTGTGTCATACAATTTAGCTGGTCTGAAATCTGGAATCGTTTAACTTAACAATAAAATTGCAGTACGGTGAATAAATTAATGTTATTTGCAAGCGTTCAGTCGCGTAGCAGTTTTAAAATCAGGTTACAACTTCATTTTACACTGAAATTTGATTTAAGTTAATCTCAGTGCAAAATGGAAATACTTTAGAGAAGATTTTTTAGCTTTAAAAATATTAAATAAGGTTATCTAGGCAACTCCTTATAAACTAAAATGGTATAAAGGTATTACATTTATCTAAGTAATGATTGCACTACTCAGTTGATCTGTAGGAGCAAAATGCGCTGTCTGCGCTTAGTCTATAGATGGGTAACCATTCTTAGCACAACGAGACACCTCCGTGCCTCGGGGAGCACGTAAAGCCGTCGGTCCTGGTTGTCATATTAACACTTATGGCAATCATTAGACGTAGCCAGAAGCAAGAAAAGCCTAACAACAAGGTTATGTTTAGAAAAACGACATTGCTCAAAATTTGGTTGCGGAGTTCTTATGGCAGTGTTAAATTCTGATATTTATTACATTTATCAAAAGTATTTTATTCCAATTTGTAAGTAATGCTTGATAAAGAAAATATTTGGTATAATCTAAACTATGAGTCCTAGCTTGGATTTCTAGGTCGAGCAAAGTCTTAATTGGTTTCTCTATGAAATTCAGGTTTAGGTTTAAAGGAACTTTATTCACAATAAAAACATAAATGTCACTTATCTGAGAACAATACTAAAATCTTAAAACTACCATAAGTCTGTAGTTCGTAAATTCTCAGTTGCAGCTCAGAGTTTTGTGTAACGGGGGTTATTGGCTCACCCCTTATTATCTGGGAACTAAACATACTGACGACCTATGAATGTCCATTAGTATACCTCTGTCTTACATTTCGAGGAATATAGTCGTGATGGTATATTTACGTAAAAAATATGTTTATTAAAAGTACCAGTAGTGGTGTAAGACCACTTATAGTCAACGAGGACAGTGGTCGCTGCTGTCAATTGACATGGCACAAACTTTTCCGAAAATAAATCTAAAAGTTCACCTGAAATTCGTAACCAAAGAAAACACTCAGCAAAAACAACTTGGACAAACTTGTCAGAGTTAATTTCACCGTATAAAGTTTGGAGAGCACCACGACCCGTTTGTCGGGGATTTATGCTCTCATTCAAGGTTTCCACCTTATTTATGTCTTATAGAAAGAGTAAAAATTTAACCCACGTTATTAAAATAATTGTTAACAAAGAATGAAGCTGTGAATGTGAATTTTGCCTTGTGATAGACATTACGCACCAGTGTGCATTATAAAAAAAATACATACAGTCGAACATAGAACCTCCTCCTCTTTTAGGTCAGTTAAAAAGAGCCTCGTTGGGTATCGATGTTGTATAAAATGATCAACTGGAGCACCATGAACAAGTTTGTTACGTTGTTTTTTAATAATACCGCATGAGTAGATACTGATGACACGATATCAGAAGAAATAATCCCCCTAATTCTGCTTTAAGATGTTTCTTTTGTTAAGAATATCTTTCGATACGATGGGTACTTAGATACAGGATCTAAGTAATGATTGCACTACTCAGTTGATCTGTAGGATCAAAATGCGCTGTCTGCGCTTAGTCTATAGATGGGTAACCATTCTTAGGACAACGAGACACCTCCGTGCCTCGGGGATCATGTAAAGCCGTCGGTCCTGGTTGCCATATTAACACTTATGGCAATCATTAGACGTAGCCAGAAGCAAGAAAAGCCTAACAACAAGGCTATACTTAGAAAAACGACATTGCTCAAAATTGGGTTGCGGAGTTCTTATGGCCGTGTTAAATTCTGATATTTAGTCTATAAAACCGACGCCCATATACCTATTTGGGTAAAGGCTAGGAAGATTATCATGTTCTATTCAAACATCCTAAAATTAATCCTGCCTCATTTAGTTTTTAAGAAACCAAGATAAAACAATGTATAAACTATAGACTACTCCCATTGCTTATTTACATGGTGGCGAGTAAATAAGGATGCCAAGTCTACAAAGACAAGTTCATCAATTCAGAACCCGTAAAAATTACAGGATACGGGATATCAAAGTGCAAAGCTGAATAAATAAATGCCTTTACAAATACGGGGTCTTATTCAAACAGCGAGCCTCAATACAAGATACATCAATCAAACGCGATGCGAAAATATGGCGAAGCGATCTTTGAATCTCATTCTTTAGAACATTGATTAATGTGAATAGGTACTTATCTTTCATTTTAAAAGTATTACATAGTTTAAATTGCCATGACTGTAATTCCTTAAAAGTTAGACAGAAGTGTGGCTTTCACTGAATCAGTATGTTTTTCGATCCTATATTATAAGGGACAAGGCTTTTGCCACCAATTTCCGATCCGTAATTAAGAATTACTGATCGATTGGCGACATCATGGTTAACCGAAAAGAACTACCGTGACGACTTGGACACTTTTAATCTAGATTGGATTCTGCTTGCACAGGATTGAGATAGATGGAGGCATGAGGGGAGATCCATTGCTCAGCAGTGGCCACACCAGGCTAATTGCAACTATGATTGTTTAACAGAAAACATCATTACTTGATCAGGAATAAAACGCAGGAAGGTCAGAAAGGTTAATCAATAGATCCACGAAGACTACCTTTCCATATACTATTCTCACCTATATATCTGTAATACCCACATATTATAGCTAATTGCGACAGCTAGATATGGCTTCATCGACTTAATCGGAGCTTCAATTAATCCGTAACCTAAAACCGATTACTAATATCAAGGTGAACGTGACCTATTTAAAATTACTGAAACAGCCCTTCTGAAACTTCTTACGCTACATTTAGACGTCATTGGTTGATTCAGGTTTGCAATATCATCAACCCATAATTATACTGTTCCACTGCTGGGCACGGGTCTTCTCTCAGATTGAGAGGGATTAGACTATAGTCCACCACGCTTACCTAGTGCTTGTTGGCAGACTTTACACGCCGCCGTCAGTAAAAATCTCTAAGGCGTGCAGGTTTCCTCACAATGTTTTTTTCGCCAAACGGTGAGAGAGTTCACCAATCGAGTGATAATTTATTAATACGCACATGTGTGTGTGCCTTGGATTCGAACGGATGGATGGATGCCTAAGGTTACATACATATCTTGCCCAAAGGCTGTTGTTCTGATGTCAATGTGAACCCTTGTTAAATCCGGTGTCATTAATTGACTCCATAAAATAATTAAGTGTTTTATGTTTGAACAAGTCAACCGTCATCAATATCCTTTGCGACAATTCATTTAGGTAGGGACTTGGTAATTAAAAATATCGCAAACCTGTTTAATTAAAAATGGTTATTACATTAATTAATTCCAATATTTATTTTCCTAATTTACCTATTTTAAATGAATATGAAAACAAAATTAGTTATACTTATGTATCATTTCTTCTCTTCTATCAGCCTCTGCCCGCGACTTCGTCCCATATAGATAGAGGGCCAACCTATTGCCATTAACCGGGCACCAGTCAAAACTCTGAGAAAGTACTGAGAATTTCATAGAAAAACCCAATAACACCTGGGAATTGAACCAATGAGCTCTAGTGCAGCCGTCGCTTTAAGGATCACTAGACTAAGGAGGGAGTTGGCAACCACAGATCTTGTAATTTAATAAGCTCAGCATAATCCAGGAAAAGCAGTATTTCGACAACGAAATACACTAATTGTTAGTCCATATTCCCACCTCTATAGAGATCATTTTTGTACCTACGGAAACCTCGTCGATGTAAGGTTCTGAGTGCACTTGAAACTTCCAGGAATAGATTCAAATCCAATGTGTGAACTGGAATTTTCCTAACATCAAAAGCATATTTTTGTGTTGCTGCCACGGTATTTGTGTCAAAAAACTAGTGACAAATATTCTCGAACATTATGACGAAATTATGTCTGTAGAAGTCACCTATATTTTCCTTATTTATCTCAAGGAAACTAAGGTTTTAGGAGAAGTACCTAAACAGTTTGTATTCAATAAGATTTATTATGCTACCTACATCGTATCTCCACAAAATTTGAACATAACTTACCATCACGTCTCTATTCCCCGAAGGGTTAGGAAGGGGTGTACCAATGTACACCCACAGTTCACCTGTATGTTTTAGGTCCCATTTATTAAGAGCTGAGAATTCGATCGGCGAATTGAACTAAGCACTAGCGTCGCAGCCACACTTAGGACCACTAGACTAACACGGCAGTTGAATTTATAAATTAGAATTATTATTTTATACCTACCATGCTTCTTTACAACCACCATTTGTTCAAGAAAGGTTTAAAAAAGTCGATAAAGACAGTTCGCTTCATCCAATTTGATCCTGAGATGTTTCGCCGTTTTTTATATCCTACGGGCACTTAACCCAAATTTCAGTTGATTGATGGAATCAATGGATGCAATCTACAAAATTAAACGCAGAATCGATTTAAATTCGACAGGGGAAATTGGATATAAATTTTCGGTCATCTTCTAAAGTGTATGGGACTAACTAGGGCTTTCCGAAATCCCATTGAAACTTCCCTGATAAGATCGGATAAGGTTGGGTACGGAAGTGCATTCAAAATTACACCTTCAACTGATACTTTGTGGGCAAGTGTTGAAATGATTTTGTAACTTCGGTGTGTATCGATTTTCCTGTTTGGTGGAATTGAAAAGGTTATGTGGTAGAACTGTGTTCTTTAGTTCGTCTGAGTTGGCACCTAACACCGTATAGCCAAATATTTTTACACAGCACTATCTAGTCCCAAACTAAGCCGAGCCGGAAGGTAGGTACTAGACAATGGATATAATACAATACTTTTTTTTGTAAATACATTGTTACAATACCCACCCACCCAGAAAAACACAAACACCTCTGCTCATCATATACATATTTGTATCCCGTGGGTATCGACCCCCAACCTCGTTATCAGCAGTCCGGCCACTCGAACCACAGACGTCGTCAATCGTTTCTGTCATCATTCCCTGAGCATTTTCCCAACTATGTTTGGGTCGGCTTTTAGTTTAACCAGATGCGGCTGACTATCAGTATTTTAAACGGAGCGACTGCGATTAGATCTCCGGATCTCAATTTCTCGGTAATACCGATATCCTGAGGATAGACCGATTGTCAGGCATTTTGGGCTTCTGACTACTACTAACGACTGTCATAGATGTTCTTACATCGGCACGGAGGGGTCTCGAATTGCTAACAATAGTCACCCATCTACAGACTGGCAACAGCTCCCTTGCCGATTGGTTGATCAGCGCTAACATTGAATAGTATTAAGTGCTAACATTATTGCATTACGATTTAAACTATAATGTAACCAGTGAAGTCACTGGTCATTATGAGATTTAACAACTCAATTCTCAAGTTGAAAGCGCGAGTGATATTACTGGCATCTGTACGCTGTTGTTGCCGCTTACCATCGAGCGGCCCGTATTATTGTTTGTCATCTTATTATAATTAACCTTTTGACCGCCACATCAATAATGAATATCTGTGTTCTCTACGCCAAGCACTATAAAAAAGTGATATTTTTGTCGTGCCATGCCGACGTTTGGCGCCGTGAGCAAGTTTTAATTTGACGTCTATAGACGTCTGTGGCGGTCAAAGGGTTAAAAAACATTCTGAACTTATGCTATTTATAATGAGGACCAACGAAGCAGTTTAATTTGTAATATATAATTCTAAAATAGTTACAATTTTCTCTAAAAGTGCAATGGGAATACAATAGAAAAAAAATTCGTGTGCATTACTAAAATCATTGAAGATGTAGCAAGCGCATGAAGAGACATCAAGTAGGTAGCTATCAGGTAGTGTAAGGTTGCCAAACGAACCGAATATTCTAATGAGCGTGGTTTTGACTGATACATTACACTTTATCTTGTTAGATACATGATATCATTTCGTTTTCCGAATACATACCAAGTTTGAGAATTTAAAAATTCTTAGATACGATGTTGAAGAGCTCTGCAGCTTATTTTGTGCTTTCAGAGAAGAAAACTTCACTATTTTATCTAATAAAATGAAGTCTGTTTCAACAAATAAAATAAATATGACTACAAAAATATAACGATTCAACTCAAAACGAACTTTGGAATTATTTTCAATAGTGAAAACGGCATAATAGAATACAGTACTCAGCAGAAATCTACACTACTATTATAAAGAGGAAAGATTTGTATTTTTGTGTGTTTGTTTGTAATGAATAAACTCAAAAACTACTGTGCCGATTTCAAAAATTCTTTCACCATTGGAAAGCTACATTCACCCTGAGTAACATTACATAGGCTATATTTATATCTCATGTCCACCCGTGCGAAGCCGGGACAGGCCGCTAGTATATAATAAAAGTAATATTTTTGGGTCAGCTTACCTAAAATCCAGCCGTATTCCTAATATATATTGGGTAATTATTGAAACTATCGATATCCACAATGTGAGGCCACACTTAGACACATTTTCAACATAGTCAACCCACACAGAAGGAACGCACCAGAAACCACTAAGGTGTCGACTCCAAGTTCAAGCAATATTATTGTTAATCCCTTGTTAATCCCTTCCTCTTTAGAGATCAAAAGGGTACTACTAATTAAATGCCACAACGATACTGTATCCATGACTCGAAGGTATTTTCAAATAATATTTAGGTCTTTGTTTGATTGCTTTCAAAGTTATATTAATATGAAGGAATTTAGAAATAACATTTTCGAAATCTGTTAAGTATATTTTATTAAAAAAATACTTGGAGCTTTCACAGACATAATTATAATAAAAGTTATAAAGAAATGTATTAAAATTATAAAACATAAATATCATCATGTTTATCTCACTACTGAGCACAATTTTTTCGTAGAAAGAGAGGGGTTATGCTCTCGTCTACCACGCAGGTTGGTAGACATCTAGACACAGACATCAGACGACAGGGTTGATAATGAATGGCAATAGACTCGCAACCTGTAACGTGGATCCTAAAAATACCGGCGATCTGTGGGTATATATTAGTACGCCTCTACGTAACCCTTCCGGGAATGCAAACGTGATTGTATTTTATGTTAAGTCTAACAACAAAACTATGCATTTCTAACTACTTAAGTACCTATAATAGGTACCTACATAAAACTCAATTCTCGTTCAAATAGATATAAGATGCTACGTTACGTAAACATAGAGGTTAATATTCCCGTATCTAAAACCTTAATTACTCACCACCACATGCAAGGTGATAGGTGCAAGAAAAACGCGGCCTAACGCGGAAAAACCTGGCCGGAGATGGGACGCGCCCCAGTTGACGCGGTAATTAATAGAAATATGATACATCAGGGACGCATTTGGCTATAACATTTTCTTTAGTCACTTTCAATTGGATTTTTTGAAATCACGAGATTATAGCTATCGTGACTTGATCCTAGTTTTTTTTTTTTCATTTAATAAACGTGCCGACTTTATAATTTTCTCTTGTATAGTGGTATGTTTGTAAACATATTTTTACATAATAATATATTATATACATACAAATATACAAACCCGAGCAATCCCTACTAATGTTAATTATAAATGCGAAACGCTTTACGCTTTATGCCTAAAGAGTTTAACCGATTTGGATGAAATTGGGTACCTACAGAGATAGATGACCTTGAAGAAAGACGTAGGCTACCTTTTGTCTCAAAAAGCCCTTTGCAATGCAGGTGAAATATATATATATAAATACTTACCTAAACCAATGTAATTTAATAATACACTAGAAGCAAACTTTGCTATAAATATAATTGTAGGTGAAAAAATATCATAATATACCATCACGTTTGTATTCCCCCAAAAGGTTAGGCAGAGGTGTCTAATTGTGTTAATTAACGTGCTCTGAGCTTTAGATAAATATTATAAATACCAAAATCAATGTAATTTATGTTTGGGTTGTGAGGATGACTCAAAATTGTACTTGAAAAATTATTTAATAATACGCTAGAAGCAAACTTTGCTATAAATATAATTGTAGGTGAAAAAATATCATAATATTACATACCATCACGTCTGTATTCCCCCAAAAGGTTAGGCAGAGGTGTCTAATTAACACACACAGTTCGTTGGTATGCTTAGGGCCCATATAAGGGGCTGAGCCTATTACCATGATCTGGGTACGAATATACAAATATATCCAAAGCATCTACCTACTGAGAAATTCAGAGAAAAACTCAATAAGACTGCTCGACTGGGAATAATTATCGTATGATATTATGTTGTGTTCTGTTACAAAGAGCGTACTCCCGATTTAAAGGCCGGCAACGCACTTGTGAATACACTGTGTCCATGGGCGGCGGAAATCGCTTACCATCAGGCGATCCGTCTGCTCGTTTACCCCTCATCCCATAACAAAAAATTCGTAGTATACATTATTTTGCTTACACAGCAGCAGTTTCCTTCATTCATTGGTTCTTAACTGACTACTATTGTACGATTTTAAATGGAGGGTTACCCAATTAATGTCGCCTTTTGTACATTATATTTTGATCTTTCAAAGTTTGTAGCCCTCTAAATGTATTTTCTGAGTATATACATAGAAATTCACTCAGAAAATACATTTAAAGGGTGAGCTCACGAGCTCTTTTCATATAGTATTATGAGAGAGAAGCTCGTAGCTAAGTTAAAGTTACGCTGAACACCCGATTTGCAAAGTTAAGCTGCGCTAGTTGCGGTCAGTCGGTGGATGGGTGACAATTCTTAACAAATCGAGACCCCTCGGAGAGCACGTAAAGACGTTGGTCCCGAATATCTATGACAATCTTCAGTGGTAGTCAGAAGCCCAAAAAGCCTGACAACCAGTCTATCCTTAGGATACCGATAGTATTGCTCATTCTGTGGGAGGAGACCCGTGCCCAGCACTGGGACAGTATAATTATTATGGGTTGATGATGATGATTGCTCAGAAATTGGGTTGCGCAGGTTTGATGACAGTCGCTTCGTGTAAAATACAGATATTCAGCTGCATCTGATTAAATTAGAAGCTGACCTTAACATATATGTATCTATACTTAGTTGAGAAAAGGCTCAGATATTTCAAACTATCCCTAGGGTTGAAAACCACTACTCATTGATAGGGACTTCAATTAACAAGATGGAATCATGAATGGTACAGACTTGATTCATCTGTATCATCGGTGCCTATTCAGTGCCGGTTATAAGCTCACAGTGGTACTTAAAGATGTCTCAAGAGACAATTTCATACAAAGGCTGTGGGAGGCTTCAGAATATCGTTATGATCATTGAACTAGTTGGTCGTGTAGTGGTACTTATGTATGCCAATGCTTTGTAATGGTGCTTGAATCGTAATACAAGACTTGTTCCTTAGAAAATATGGAAGCATGTTACTGAATGTTTCAAGGGTTTACGTACTTTAGCTATACTTTATTAATTATAGCACTAACGCTATAATTAATATTTGTCTAATAAAATAACTTTAAAACGCCAACGTTATATCGATGAAAACGACTAATAAGGTCCGTTTTTTTACGTTATAAGAAATATAAAGGTATGTAATTGTGTTTTTTTATTTTAATTATAAGTTCATGGTTTTTTATTGGTGGCAATAAATATTTTTTCTTGCTTCCTTTAATTAATTCATCATTTACTAATAAAATTGTTTTCTAAAATGCACTTATTTCAACATTATGACTTAATAAATGTTGATATTTCGCCGTTATTTATGCAATGAAATGGAAAATAAAACGTGGTAAGTGAAATAAATACATTCTCATCATCAAAAAATATTATGTTTTGAGTTTTACGCGACACTATCGAACAGCAATTAATTTTTAATATAAGAGAAGATTAGGATAATCTAAACAAGTTAATATATTATATACATTATAATTATTATGTCCAATAATTGTTTATAAAAATATTCTACATGCAGTAAAACCACGTTCCATAATTTTCATATAAAGGTAAACAAATATTTCTTCATTTTGCACTACTTGCCTGACTTTTAAATCTAGCCGTGATTAAGAGATTAAGTTATGGATATACATTTACCTACTTTTGTTTTTTTTTGCTCAAGTTTTTGGACTTTATTATATGAATATGCACATTTAGTGGAGCATTTTAAAAGGTCAGTAGGCACAACGTTTCCTTTTAGTTACATCTAAATGTCAGGGTCTATTTATAAATTCAATTGAAAGAATACGTAGGAGGCGACTGCTTCAGTTTTACTTAAAATCTCAGTAAGTAGCGTCTTATTTACCTTACATAATATCACACCTGTATTCAATGTAGGTACTAAATGTTTAGGTACGGTCACCAACGAAAGTAGCTGAACAAAATCAACTTTTGAAAACATCACTGCACCAAAATTTTTCATTAAATTCTAATAAAGGTAAAGCTTGTAACTATCTTATTAAAAACTCGTACTATCTTCACGGGTCAGTAACTTCTATATAATAAAAAATATTAAAGCGTTTTAAATATTGCATCGTGTTCAGCGACTTTTGTTGCTGACTGTACTATGTAATATGGGGCGATACTGTTGTCATTCTTCTTAATCGCTGTCTTCATTACTGAAGGTCATGTCTAGGTTGACGCTTTGGTCGCTCGATGCACTATGTATCTCCACGTGTTCCTGTCTTCGGCGGTCTTAATTGCTTCGATTATTGGCAGGTCAGTGAGCGTCTTTACTAGGTCTGATCAACGAGTATATGAGCGACCTTGTGGTCTTTTTCCGTCAACCTGACCAACAACCATCAGGTTTTCCAGGATATCAGGGTTTCTACAAGCGACGTGTCCAAAGTATTTGAGTATCCGCTGGAAACAGATAGCGGACAGCTATTAACCGGTCATAAATCTGAACTTCGAGCTGCTGCTGAGATTATCATAGAAAGCAATAACTCTTTGCTTAACCTGAGAGCTCAAGCATACCGCTTGCCACCATTAGGCAATAATTGTTGTTAAATGGGACAGTTTATTATTACTTACCTACTGAAAGTACAGATGATAACAGGTCAAGCTATCAAAAACTGTCAAATTTTTCACTCAGCCGCAAATTGGTGGCTAACCAACGCTATACATATATATATCATCGAGTTAGTTCCCGACTTAATATAAGCAAACTGAGTTATCAGTACCTGAGAAAACGATACGCCTTTAGTCCCAAATCCAGTCAAAATATTAGATGCTATCATATACTTTTCTGCGAGCCACAAACTGTCTAGCGTAAATCATTTGCTTTAAAATGTCTATTCAGACGTTAACGTTACGTTTACATTATCCTTGACACGTCGCACAGAAAAACTCATTCTGGAGGCAGCAGACATTATAGATCACTCTAAAGCTACGCGTCAGCTCAGTTCAGGTCCCTCGATAAGCCTTAGTTACTTTTTCTTTCACAAAAAATATACCTATAAAAAGAAGTTATGAAATTCGACAATGTGCTTCCTACATCATTTTTTTTTACAAAATTAAATACCTTTACGCAATCAAACAATTCATTTAATCATTCATTCAAAATTTAATTTTTACAAAGGTATGAGTGTGCAATTTTTTTTTTACAGGGACTTTATTTTCTGCTGTTGTTCATTAAAAACATCTAATAAAGTGACTGCCTTATTAGAATAATGGTAAACTGCGACTGCTACACTGGATGTCCCCGGTTCGATTTCCAGATCGAGCAAAGCGTTATTAGATTTTTCTAGAAAATACTCAGTAGAAGCTTGGATTTTAGATATATTTGCGCCCGGTTAGTGGCAATTAGGCTCAGTGGCGTTCACTCAAAGAAGCCTATGTTCAGCAGTGGACGAAAACAGGCTGGTTGATAATGATGAATGGCAATAACTTCACCCCCTATTACATGGGACCTAAACATACCAGTGAACTGTGTGTATGTGTGAACTACTGAATAGATAAATACGGTCAGAACTACATTAAGTATTAAACCTCTGCCTAACCCTTCGTGAAATACAGGCATGATGGTATGTTATGTTTATCTAATAAAGTTTTATGAAAAATATGTCAGTCCCGCAAATGCGCCCCTGGTGATACATGAACATGACACGCCACCGAGACCCGCTGACCCGTTTCCCTTCAACCAGCTGCGACCAGTCAATTTACCTTTAAAAAAAATCTCAAGCAAACCTCAGCCCGAAAGAAAAGCAGTCTGTTTACTTAACACACATACATACAGTAACGGCCGCGTGCCCCCATTTCTTCGGCCACGCGAAAAGTCACTTTACCCTTTTCACACCTTTGCTTTTAAAGTGTATATTGCTGTGAACTTTCAAGTAGTGCTTCTGACGTTTCGAAAGGTGATTTTAGAGGAATGCTTAGGAATGGTTGAGACCTGAAGCGCGATGTTTACGGTATTCAAATTGCTGTCACACGCTCTGCGCGCGGTTAAAGGTCCAATCGCACTTACGCCGCGGAATATTCTGTTTGTGCGAAACAAAGTATTGCATTGCGCGAATGGGTGCAAAAGTATTTTTACATTTCTTGTAACTTTAACGTCAGAACGGACTTTTAGGGCTGCGCCAGTTTTGTAAGATCCAATAAAAGGGATGTTTTATTCATGGCCCGGTAGTAAAGGATCTTTTGTTAGCGTTTTCCGAGTGAGATATCAGGTGTGGTTCTGTATTCTATCAAAAGAACAAATTTTATACTCAATTCCGTTCCCTTCGTCTACCTGTGTCATACAATTTGCTTATTCTTATTTTTTCCAAAAATAAATATGGATTGAGTATTTTTATCTTCTGATATACCCTCACGCTTAGATACTTATATTCTCCGAAAGGGGTATAAGGGATATAAGAGAGAGTTTTTAAGTGCCAGGTGGTGAGCCTAAAGTCATTTAATCGGGCACAAATCTAAACTCCGAGCTATCTTCAGTCTTAAGTCATAAGTAGTCATAACTTAGATTGACCAATTTGTATTTTGGATCTCTAAAATAATTCAGTCAAATAGCCTACGCTGTCAGAACGACACTTTTTTTTATAGCACGGAAAATCCTCATGGATCCTCCGGCACCCGATGAGGTGGCAGGGTATGTAGACTCGTACCGACTAAAAACCGCACTTGCCTTCACCTGACCTATTGTCATTGCCATGGGATCCGCGAAATTCGCCACGACCATGACAGGCTGTGGTCCAAACGACACCGCAAGCATCCGATTTTATTTTCATCATATAATATTTTGAGGCTTTGCTTTTATTGTAATGCCAACATTTAAATGATAACCAGGTACAATGAGAATAACACTCACTAGTGGAATAAAATCCATAACGTAGACAAATCTGTTTTTGAAAGTGTCAAACACTTGCAAAGTCGTTCATAATGCGCGATTGCATTTCAAATACTATCCGTTGAGCCCGCGTACACTTCGAATGAATAATTCAAATCAGACCTCCGTATTCAAATACCCTATGTATGGATGCAAAGCAAATCCGATCGGTAAGCACTCGGAAATTTGTTTTTACAAGACATCTGAGATCCGATCTGAAAAAAATTACGCTAACATGTCGAGAGAGCAAGAAAGTATTATCATTTTCATTCTTTGGAGCAAAGAGGTTTTTGTTGACACAGCGGTATAGAAAACTATTTCAGAAGTGATAGCTGTTTTTAAAAAGCACTGAACCTATTACTGATACCTGGGTGATCAGATTGACAGAACAAATGATGGCGTCTGTCCTTGCACTATTTATTAAACATTATAAATAAATGACGTCGGCAAACGAACTGTCAAACCACGTGTTGAAAACTGGTCAACGTCCTATATACGCGCCATTTGAAGAATCCCATGTCATTGAACTTGGGATAATCTCAGCAGGAAGACTATTATTCCACACTTAGAGGTGCATAGGTAAAAACTACGTGATGCTCTAACATTGTGTATTGTATAATGATATAATGGGCCGTACTCCTATGCAGGGTGATGCAGTGATAGAAAGGTGACAGAGACACCAATTCAAAAGTTCTTTGAACATTTCCCATAAAGTTCGTAAGTTCGTAACACCGATAATAATAATATAGGTAATCCATATAAAATCACGTAACACTAAAATATTTTTTACAAGATCTCCAAAAAGTTTCCTACTTCTTAAGGTACTAAGTACCTCCGCCAGATTTCAAATTAACGTCGGAAGTCGGTAATAAGGCCAGGCTCACCTACTTGGCTGTTAATAACGATCTAGGTTAGGTGCCGTTGCATGCATTTTATATGAGAGTTTTTAGACAAGAGCTCCCTCGACAGAACTGAACATTCTCCCGAGATTCCAATGTGAAAACTTGTAGAGGAATTCCTATAGACTGCATTATGCATATATTTGTTCAAAATTGTTTTAAATGTAAACTATTTAAAATAGTTTAGATTTAAAAAATCATGGTAGACTGACCATACAAAAAAATTAAGGATTAATACATACTATGTTAAAAACCTAATATAATTAACATAATAACATTGTTCTTAATCTTAGATTATCCACTTTCACTGGTTTTACCTTAATCCAATAGAGTTTTATGCTTTCTTAAGTCAAAGGTAATTTTAAACAACTTCAAAACAACAAAAAGGTAACTTTATCTTTGTGACTTATAATAAAAGGTACGATTGATCTGACAATAATATACTAGTAATAGTATGTTTGTATCTTTCGGTTTCGGTTAGGTGGAGGTGTACCAATTAACACCCACATTTTAATTAATATTGCCATTACCCAGGCACAATATATCCAAACTCCGAGCTGCTACTGAGATCTTGATAGAAAAATCCAAGTTACTGTTATGCTTTTTCTCTATAAAAATAGTTTTATGTTTATTTGTTTGTCCCTATTTATATATATATCATTGCGATGAAACTTGGTTAGTTTTACATGCATATGCCCAAATGTGAGGGTTTCTGATTAAAAAATATATAAAGCTAGTTTCTCTAACAAGCTGTTTGTACTTTGAAAACCTCTAGCACTAAGTTTAAAAATACTTATAGTCATTTCCTTTTTTTTTCTCATACAGACTTTGGATGGTTATTGCTTTCATCGCAGTGTAATTTTCTATTTTTTTATACCTCATTAAGAATTTGTGGGAAAATCTTTTATGAGCATAGGAAGAAAACCTTGTCTAAATAAATAAAAACGATCCATTATTTTCTTACATAGTAATTTTGTTATCAAACTTTCTTTCATTAAAATTTCTCTATTAATTATTCTCTATTAACTAATATTATTTTTCCTTTGACTAATTAAAATTATACAATAACATTAAAAATAACGAGCATGGTACAACAGTCAACCTAGTCTTTACATAATCCAGTAAAGCTACAGTAGGAACGTTGCCGTCGTGATACGATTGTGCAACGTCGCTGGGCAGACTACTAAGTGCTACAAATCCCCCGTCCAATGTCCCGCACTAGGGTGCGACTCAGTCAACCGTCGATACTTACGACACACAGTCGCGGAGAAATAAATAAAAGAAAAATACCCAATAAAAATATGATTTCGCTATGGCGGCGGCAATTTATCTAATTCTCGCCATACTTGTAAATCAAGTCAACCCGCAAACAAGCTCAACTACGTTGAACACAGGAAGCGAAATAAACAGTTTATCAGAAGGACTAGAATTTACTGCAATTTTTCCGACGCAAATCGAACAAATTCAAACGACATCGGAAACGACGCCCGTGGCTTTCGCCGGAAACAATCTAAATATCGAAGATGGTAGCGTACAGGCCTCTTTGGATTTACCAGAACAGAATTTCCAAGCAATCTCCACAGTTTACTCAATCAAAAACAAGAAAATTGATGATAAAAAATATGCGCGCGAAATAAACGATAAATTACTAGATGAAGGTGTGACAGGATCTAAAGAAAAAGGACTACGAATTTCTGAAGAAAATCTAGATTCTATTAAAGCTGAGGCTTTAGTTTGGGATAATTGTTCAGAAACAAACTTTAAGAATAGTCCCCAAAATATAGTGAAATCTCAAGACACGCAAAATGATAATCATGATTACAGGTACCAAGGGAACAAAGAAATTGGTAGCTTATGGAGAAAAAGAGATGCAGGAAATTTAAAGTTAAATTCGACTGCAGGAAAAGCGTGGCTGGAAAAGTACAATAATTTATTGAATGCCAAAACAGAGGAAAGGCGGCAGCAAAAACCCGAACCAACAGTAACTAAGCAGACGACTTCGACTTCAGTGGCCACTACTGCAGAAACAAAAACAACTGTTCAGGTAATACCAATAACTAGAGAAATTTTCAAAGATCCCGTAGGAATATTTAACACTACACAAAATTCAGTAACTGAAAGTGATATAGTAGCAAGTTACACGGAAGACTGGTTTGAAGAAAAGGACAGAAGCAAAATAAGATTTGGGAAATTGCCTCAAAAAGAAACATATTTAATACCAGCACTGAAACTGGAGGCAGGCTTTCATCCTTTTGGATTCATGTCGGAGTTTTTCTATCTGATATATCCATTTGATTTTCCAGTAGGTAAGCAATGGCTATACTATATTAACAGTAGCATAGTAATAATTATTGTAGTACCTAAATTTGTGAATATTATAGAAAATGTTTTTTTCTTACACTTTATTTAGACACTGATAATGTACTTAGTTTAAATGTTTGTATGACTGCACTGCTAATAGAAATCTCATAGTCAAATATTTAATTTCCATTAGACCATAAAAATAGGTAGGTTTTAAAATGGTAGAAGAATTGAAAAAATAATCTCCATAGACAGTCATTTAAAAAACATACACACGGTATTATTCTTAGTACAATAATTTGCTTCTGAATAGTTTTTGAGATGAATGCGGTTTTATGTGTACAATATTAATTGAATATAATAATTAAAAATCTACTCAGACAATCTATATCTATTTAAAATGATCATAATTCGATACGAAAGTAATAAAATAAGAAGGTATGTACCAAAAATAATTAATTAAATTACCATTCTGTTTGATCCGCAGTTTCAGATCATAGTTCCACTAAAACTGTCTATCTTAGATAAAACCGCTAATCTATCGATGTGACCTTGTCACAGTCCCTACAATATCAAAAGGCTTCGTGCCGGACTCGTTCAATGAGGTCATACGATGATCTCGTTACTTCAACTGCTAACTGTATAACGATTTCAATGGAATCCTCTATTTGGGTAGATACTTCAATATTTGTTTAGATTGTATCTATTTTTATTTTAATACTATTTGTTTAGGTTTATTAATTCAATATTTAATAGGAAGTTTCAATAAATGTTTATAAGGAACTTCACAAATTGGTTGCTAGAAAATCGGCATCTCAATACTTACTCACAGCTACATAATAAATATTTTTTATAAAATAAATACATACATTTTTACAAGAACAGGTGCTCTTTTTTAATTATATCAGATAATTTTGTCCCGATATTTATGCTGCGTATAGTTTTATTTAATTATTTCTCCCCTTTACAGGCCTTATCAAGGATATAGTATGGGGAGAGTTCACGTTTCCTTACTCCTTTCTTCAGGTAAGCGTTTTCTACAAATATTTAGGTAAATAAAACCATATCCCTTTTAATATTTTTTATTTTTAATAACAATCAGTAACATTTTAATCTTATTTTAACGTTTCGTTATTGTAAACACCGTAAGTTTTTATGAGTCCAGACAGATTATTAATTTTCATTTTTCTTTTAATGTACGATTGTAAAGTTATCCAATCAAAAATCATTTGATAATTCAAAATCTGACTAGATTTATTTAAAAACAACAGTATAAACCTATAAACCACCAACTTAACAAGTTAACATTTTTTATTTTGATTTGGTTTAAAAATTTTCTGACACATACTTCAATGTGCAATATAGTTCAATACGACTTTTAAGCCTGATTTCTAATTGCAAAATTATAATTTATTATGGACAAAACGAGTTTTATAATAATAAAGCTTAATAATTAATTAAGTAGCATCATACCGCAAACAAATATCCTTTTATCCCTCAACAAACAATTCATCTTTAGGAACAGCTTCAAAGAACTTCTTAACAATACCAGACACAAGATCAACAAGCCTATCAACTAGAGGTTTTCCAAATTCTTCGACAATTTGTTTCCAGTTTTGGTTCAAGAATTGCAATACTGCCTCACCTGAAATTAAAAAACCAATAATGTAGTACCTACTTTACATTACATTTATTTCAAAACATTTTTTTTTCGAATCAACATGATAGTCTTCATAACTTCATAGGCCAATCAAAATATGATTTCTTTTCATTCGACCTTACAGTCTGCTTTAAAATTAAATTGTGCAGTTAAACTTTGTATTGAAAAATTCAAGTTAGCCTTGAATGGCCTATAGCATTACATTTTACATGAAAATTATACAATGAGTCGTTGAAAAATATGCAAAAGTACGTATGTAAATAAAACAGAAATAGATTTTATTTTAAAACAGATGATACAGAAATAATTAAACCGTAGACTCAAGTGTAAGGTTTAATTAACCTATATGTATCCATTCATTCCTTTGTAAACTGTTGTGTCCATCCAAACCGTCCATTATAGTCGAACATGCTCATAAATTAAGTAATATACAGTAGGTATTAGAATGAATTTGTAATTTCTCAAACATGACCAATAGCCGTTTTAAGCATGTTTTTTGGCCAGAAAGCCAATTCTCTTTTTTAAAAAAATGTTTAAAATACAATTTCGATCTAGTGTCAATGTCGAATATTTTTTGCTCTATTTACAAACTCGTTACACTTTACGGTGTACGACATTGGGAAAAAACGGAAATATAACTAGAACATTTTTAATTAGCAGAATAATTTTGGCCTTCAGTGTGATGTAAGAAAAAGTTGTTGTGAATATATGACGATAAAGATTGGTTGCAACTGATATTATATCACAAAAATGTTTTCTGTTTCCGAGATAAGAGCCAGAGAAAGAATATCAGATAGTGTTGCCCGCGATTTTCTTGTATCGATGTTAAAATGATGTCTAAGTGTTATGTTTTAAAAAAATATTGAAGGCTACTATTTCTTTAGACGTGTAATAAATACGAATATGATATGACTTCAAATTATTACGGAGGTTTTATGCCTCAAATTTTTTACAAATGTTTTAGGCAATTTTCAACATTCATGTGTCGAACTTTACATTATTATGTATATAAACACATATAAGTATATTCTAGGTTAAGGTTCGGGTGATAATTAAGCCCACGTTTAGTTTATTATAATCCAGTAACACTGCTGGAGGGGCTCGTGGCTGAGTAGTAACCACACTGACCCACCGATCCGTAAAGCTACCCGTCTGGCTGTACCATTCTTAACAGATCGAGACCCGTCCGTGCCTCAGAGAGCACGTAAAGCCGTCGGTCGCGGTTGTCATGTGAACGCCTATGACAATCGTTAGTGGTAGTCAGAATCCTAAAAAGCCTGTCAACCAGTCTATACGCAGGATATCAGGTTAGACTGGAAGCTGACCCGATACCCGAACGATGATGTACGTTACGTTTATATTATTAGTTTGGAAACGTGTATTATTTTTTATTTCTTTGAACTTCAAACATGCAAGTATCTCGTATTTTTCCTCAAAATAAATTCCCTATTTAGTAATAGTAGTGTTTGTAATAAATTCCCTTGATATAGTTAACAAATATTTGTTGATATAGTTAAACAATAGGTACTATTACTAAATAGTAGTGTTTGTTGCCGCAAACTTACTTATTTCAGGGTTTCCTTGGAACAAATTCGTCAGGCTAAAGGTAACTCTGTCTCCATATTTCTGTTTGATGTCGATATCTTTCACTTCATGGTATACCACTCCGTCGCGAACATTATCTTGGAACTTAATTTTGGCGTGCATCAAAATCTTATCTATAATTAAATAAAACTTGATTAACAAGACACAATATATGAGATTGGTTCACAAATGTAAATAAAACATATTGAGTATAAAATTACACCCTCTTTGTAAGGGGTGAGTCAAGGATATCCATTTTTATGTAAGATGACATTATATAGGTACGTATGCTAGACTCCCACCTAGACTATACACAATGTATTATCTATCTAATGCTTGTATACTAATACTATAAAGAGGTAAAGTTTGTAAGGTTGTAGGGTGTAATCTATGGATATTCCAAGCCGATTTTGAAAATTCTTTTAGTCTCCCACACTCCCCCGTCAAACCCCCTAGACCGGTAGGTCCCTTTTGAAGGTTTCCCGCGTAAACAAAAAAAGGCCTCTCTTCGCTTATGCCACCTTCGATCCTTCGTGCTAATTTTATCCATCCATCCATCCATCCATTTTTTTATTTATTTTGTTTATTTATCGTCTTAATACCAAATCAAAATTATACTAACTAATTTTGATTTTAGCATTTCCATCACCGTTTATTGATACAATTAATATTCTTCCGGATGCTTTATATTGTCCTTTGATAGTTAAATCACAATGTATTTTTAAATCAGCTTCTTTATTTTTGTATCTGAAAACAAAATTAGGTTGATAACTCACTTTTTGCATTTAATTATGTTCACGCATCGAAAGTGTGATCTAATTCATGACTATGGTAATGGTTATTTAGTGATGATTAAACCAACCCAATAGCAATTTTTCTCGTTTATTGTGTCGATTGCGACTTTTTTCTAAATTTTCTAAATTGCGACTTGCTGAAACATGTTGATTGCCAGAAAACTCTTGACAACCAGAGAAGCAGTATGCAGTGACAGCGTTATTTTATGATATTATAGATAATAATTCTAATTCAGTTCATTAATATTACATTTCTAGGTAAGAACTTTCCGGATACACAAGGATCAGTTCCTTGTGGAAGTGGATGATGACTCACTGGATACCAGTGTTATTAGAATGGAATTGGTATGGCTATTTTAAACCAAGCTAGCCAGTGCGGGATAGTTATTTAAACAAAATATTTATAGCTATAAATCACTTTGCTACTTACGACACAGAATCCACGGTACATTTCCTCAATCCAGTCATAGTTCCATTGCTAAATTCGATGTTGAACCCACCCGGGAGGACCAGGTTCACTTTTTCTTCTCTCAAAGGGTCGATGGAAGCCACACCAAGTTCGGGAACACCCTTTGCAAACAGTGGTAGAGTTTCTTGTACCACTTTTATCAAACAATCTGACTTCAGACCAGGGCAAGTTTTGATGTACGTAGCTAAAATACACAAATATTTATAAAACGTGTTTAAGAATCAATCATTAGCGTCTCTATTAGTGACAGTTATATCTCTCAATTATCTAATATACTTCCAAGGAACAAATTAATTAGCAGACACCATAGAAAAATCATTGTTTCGACCCTCTGGAGGGTCACAGTTATTTAATAAATTAAAGCGATAACTCATTATTTTAACTATTATTGTTTGTGTAAATTAAACTGCAATTAAAATATATAAATCACCTTTTTTAAATACTGTCTAAATTATTAGGTCTTCTTCTAATACATCGTAGCTACAAACATATTTTACGTAATATTTCCAACGAATCTATATTTCATTCATAACAAAAATTAAACATTAATTGTTAACACTTTTAAAAAATATAGATGTTAGCGAAAGTTAAATTTAAAAACACTCACGTGCAACTTTAGCAGAGCTCCCATTTAAAACTATAAATAAAACTAAACAATACAAAACTATTATCTTGGACATGGTGACCCAAAAGTCGTTTAACACTGTTGATGTCCAAATGTATACTGATCAGCATACAGAAGGTCCTGCAAAATTAAGCTTACCTTCTGATTATTGCTCGTGAATAAATAATTCACGGAAAGATGTCTTGAATAACCAGTTCACCGTAATGATAAATTAAGTGACAACGTGATGACCCTACATTAAAAAAAACACGTATAAATGAATTATTTGAAATACAACCTTTTTGTTCTTTATTTAAAAATGTGGAATTAAAAGTCATATATTAGGGTTAACACACAACAGTTACGTCCAAAGTAAGACATTGACATTTTAAAAGGATCGCTTCCTGTTACTCGATAGTGCTTTTTGATCGTTTCGAGTACGAAATAGGGCGATAATGCGTCGCCTAATATTAGGACTCCCAGCAAAGCAAACAAACATTATTTTGCTTTGTTTCCGCCACTATAATACCTAAAATCTTAGTAGGTACAATTTTACACAGGACCATCTAATCCCAAACAAAGTAGAGCTTGTACAAAAATGGATATAATACTTATACATATACTTTTTTTTAAACACCCAGACAAACACAAACACTTATGTTCTTCAAATAAATATTTGGGTCCTGTGGGAATCGAACCCACGATCCCGTGATCAGCAAACCGACTCGCGAACCACTAGACCACACACATCGTCGTATATGTTTAGGTAATACATGCGTGTTATTAGTACATAACACACATGTATTCGCTAGAATTAAAATAAATAACAAAACATACTCTATCATCAGATCATCACACCAGAAGTGTACCTATATACTAATGTGCACCCACAGTTCGCCGGTATGTTTAGGTCCCATGTAAAAGAGGTGAGCCTATTGCCCATAACCAGGGTCAAATCCAAAGTCCGAGCTGTAACTGCGACTAGAAAAAATATACTACTGTTCGACCTGGAAATCGAACACCAAGCCTCTAACTTAGGAGTCTCACTATTCGACGTCTAAACTAATGAGGCAGTTACTAACAATCATAATAAATTATTTATTCTGGAGGAAACAAACATATGTGTATACTAACAATGTGGCTTTGTTCTGAAGATATTTCGAAGAATCTTAATGTAAACCAGCATAATAGGCATAATTTAAATGGGGTCGTTTCGCACTGAAAACGCGAATAATTGTAATTAAGTCTTTGTGTTCAGTCAAACTTGGTGACATGGATCTGTAATGAGGTGTCTCGTATGTTCTCTTAATTACGACTGGAACGAATAGCACCTTTATTTTAAAAAATATCGAATAAGTTTTTATTAGTCCTGGGCCTTCAGACAATTTGCTATTTTTTATTCTAATCGAAAAACGAATATAAACAAACTGTACGGAAACGAATAGGTTTTATTTTAAAAATATGACAGCCTCGCTCTAGGATACAAATCCTTCTGTCATGGTCGTAGCGAATTTCGCGGATCCCATGGCCATGACAATAGGTGAAGGCAAGTACGGTTTTTAGTCGGTACAAGTCCGATATACCCTGCCACCTTCCCGGGTGACGGGAGATCCGTGAGGATTTTCCGTACTAAAAAAAGGGTACAAGCCCTGGGTGGGTACAACCACAGGGGACTATGGTTATATGGTTATATGGCATTGCCAAATATTCTTCCGCTGAGCAATAATGTGCTAACAGTATTGTGTTCCAGTTTGAAGGATAAGTAAATGTAGCCACTGACATTACTGGACATATAAAGATGACAACGCGCTATTGACTGGCGTGGTTGAAGTCTAAGCTGCGCCAGCCGCTTCCCATCAGACGTCCCCTATGCTTGTTTGTCATCTAATGACATTAAAAAAAGTGTAAAATATTGATCAGCACAGGTGTAGCAATTTACCTACACCTCTGCTTAACCCTTCCAGGAACACAGGAGTCATGGTATCGTATAAGTCTCTGTGTATTTCATGTTACTTATTCTGCTATGCAATATTATTTCTTACTGGAGAGTTCGTCTATACCTTTTAGCAGAGAGAGCTTCTTCTGAAAGGTACCAGAGCTTTCTCTCAATTCGCCAATCTTGGTTGAATGTTGACAGCCATTTATATTAGAAGGATGCTGCACCGATTTTACTAAAATTGGAACATGCTTTTAAAAATACGTACGTACGTTTATATGTATATTATATAAATTATAAACTAGAGAGCATTCCAAAATGCTCTCAGAGAAACAGACGGCGCGAAGTTGTGATAAAATGAACACTCTTCTATTGATTTTTCTTTCTGATTTTATACACAGAGTTCGGGCGTTGACAGAAACCTTTCAATTTAGAACCAAGGTTAGATTTCATTACAATCATAATATACGTATGTTCACTGGTTATCTATTGGAAGACTTACGTAGTATTTACAAAAGATATACGATACAATGCTACAATCCAGTGTACATTATGTTTGCAAACATTTTCCTAATAATCGTTTAAAAGAAAATCGTGTTTCACCTGAAATCACTATGGATAAAATTCAGTTCGAAACATACGTTTAAATATAATGACTATCATCAATACCCATATACCTACTGTCCCACTGCCGGGCACGGGTCTCCTCTCATAATGAGAGGGATTAATTAGGCCATTAGTCCACCACGCCGGCCTAGTGGTGTAGAATAATTAAACGGAAGCCAAGCCGCAAACATAAACTGGTCTGTTGAGTATATAAAATAGGTACAGATTTCTTATCATTTATAAATAAAAAAATGCATACGTGTGTAAGATGTAAATATTTATAGCATGGGTATCATCTAGAATCTTCTTAGAATGACTAAAGAGCGCAGTATATTAAAAAATATCAGACGTATAAATAACTCATTAAGCTTATCAACAAGGTTAAGTATTGCTAAATTATAGAATTCAAGTATTACAAGGCTCTGTGGAAACTTCTCGGTCTCGGTTACTATTATCCATAAAAGACATGCTACATAAATTTCCCCTTGGACCGGAATTCGTCCTAGCTTTCAATAGTACTAAGAGAGTTTAGGTCCCATGTAATAAGGGGGCGAGCCTATTGCCATTAACCGGGCACAAAACCAAACTCCAAGCTTCCATTGAGAATTCAATAGAAAATCCCAATAACATTGCTCGACCTGGGAATCAAAGCAGTCGCGCAAAGGACCACTATGCTATTAACATTCTTATAATTATGATTAAAAAGGATTTGGTTGTCAAATATCAAAGTGGTTTTTGTGGGTAGGTTCACGTATAGGTAATACAATAACTTACTAACATTATAATTAGTATATTCGATTTGATACATATTTTCGGATATTTTTCCATAATTTTTTTATTCATCTTTTGACAATTTTTATTAAAAGAATATGAGATATATCTCGTTAGTTTAGGTTTTCTTGAGCATTGTCCTTTGTGCAATCACTTTTATTCCAAACTAAATCATTGCTTCCATTTTTTATTTTAAATTACTTGACATAATATTACTATCAACTATCTCATCTTCTGTGATAGTATCGAAAAGAATCGGATGCTTATGAACAAATATACCAATTTCATATATTTACAAGCATGGCAATGGAAGAATACGATGTTTTTTGAATAATGGCACACAGCTGTCTATGTATTCGGCTCCACTTATAGCTCTTGAAACAATATGCATCTTATTTCTAACTTCCTAGACAAACTGGTTGCTTCTTATGTATAAGAATATAATTATATATAAATGTATGTACTATAGTACCAGCTTAGTTTAGCTGAGGACTAGATCATGCGATGTAAAAAGTGCCAAATATTCATTATTTTTATAAACTACCGGCCAAGACTGACTGCTACACTAGAGGTCCTGGGTTCGATTGCCAGGTTGAGATAAGTCTATTGCGTGAAATGTGAAATTCTCAGTAGCAACTTGGAGTTTGGATTTAATAGGTTCGCCTCCTCATAAATGGGACCTAAACGTTAGACCTCCGCCAAACACCGGTTCTAGAAAATCAATGGTACCTACTTATACTTTTGCTTACACAATTTTCTTAACAACATTTCATTTTAATTTCAGTCGATAAAAGTGGAATCAACGTTCCTGGCATTCATCATCGCGTTTGCCTGCATTGCTCTCGTGATACCTGCGTACCTTCTCATTTTGGGAATACTGTCCCTATTTTGTCCAAGGTCCGGGTACGACGATGAAATGGAAACTGGAGCTTTATTCCCTGAAACTGAGAACTCGAATTGCAATGACAGAGCTCTGATGGTTGTTACTTTATTCATCGTTCTCGTCTGCTGGTTAGTACGATATTAATCTTGTATTTTCTTAAGGAACTCCCAAAGGCTTTGGTACTTCAACTTTATAGGTACTACAAGATAAACTTATGCGTAAAAGATTTTTTAAATTACATTTTCTTTATGCAAGTAAAGCGTTTTAGCGATTTTATTTATTCGGTATTGGATATGCAGCATGTCTTCACGATGACATAGAAAATTACTTGTTTATTTTTCTGTATACAAATATATATTTTTTAAATATGTTTATAGACATTATAAATAATTACGTACTGTTTTGCAAATTTTACGGAATAAAACCAAAAGGATCATTTTGGATTGTTTAGCATTTCAATAAGTACTAGTAAAATTGACAGACAAACCGCCAGGCAGACAAACTCATTTTAAAAACATTTCGGTGTTATATTAGTAGCATAGATAGTATAGATTAATACTTTCAATTTAGACGTAGGTATAAAATCGTAAATCGTTGAAAAAATAAAAGCAAACTCAGTATTTTTTTATTTAAAAGGTTATTTTGAGGATAATTTTTATGACAGATACGTAATCTCCTGTACATTATTACATGAACTAAATACAATAAAACTAATAACATCACCAAAATTCCTAATATATACCATAATGTAAACCATTTTAGTAAGTACCTACCTAATAACGAAAACGTAAGTGATTCTCAAAGCGCAAATATTGATCCTAGACAAATATCGGCAATATAATGTATTACGAAATAAATTATTAAACAAGCAAATACATTATCTCCTCCGACTCATTCTCGAAGTCTTATGTAAATAAATTATGAACTAATTTATTCGATCCACATGTTTACACGCGTCAAAAGAACCGCGAGTACTATCCAATTAATTTTAAAACATACTTGTAGGCAATGTTCACAAACTTCCGTGGACTCGAGCAACGCGTAAGGAAGTTTTGTAAAGTTAAATTAAACGCCTACAGTGTATCGTGTTTGAAATCTGCCTTTTCAATCAGAAAACAGGAAAATCTTTTGAGGACAAATGTTTAATGTAAAAATCAAGTCTGTATTTCGATCTTTGAGTTTCAATAAATATTTCTAGGTTTTATTAAATCATTTGGAATGCCTTATTGATTCAAATATCAGGTCGAGCAATGAGAATATTTTTAGTAGCAGCTTGTAGTATTGATTTGTACTCGATTAATGGCAATAGGCTCGCATCCTATTGCATGGGATCTAAAGCATACCGACGAACTCTGGACGTAACCTACCTTATTAAACCATTCTGAGTGATGGTGGCCTGGATTCCGCACAGCACCATCTAAGGCAGGCGGGCCTTTGGGCTCGCGGGCGTTCAGAGAGGGGTCTCTGTTCGCCCACCATCATGCGATCCCAGAGAAGACAGTAGCACAGTGGTCATGTGCTGCCGTGCACAGAGACAGATTCAAGGGAGTCCCGTTTACAGTCTCCCCAGGGATGTGCCTTAATAAGTTTTGTTGGTTCTGAAGTGGTCTATTAATAGGACACAGTGCCCCCCTCCATGTGCTGCAATCAGCACATGGCGGGGGCACTGATTGTGGTCACCGGGGTAAGAATCCCACACTCGGGTCACACCCCCGTAGACCGGTAGCCTTTGAAGGTACCCCCCGTAAACAAAAAAAAAAGGTACCTTATTAAATCTCCGCCTAACCTTTCAGAATACAAGAGTGACGCTATGATAAAATGTATTAAGTATTTTATTAACTATTTACTGATCTAAAATATTGATCCAATATACGGAAAATCTCTATTTTCTTACAGTGTCCTCATATCGGGTATGGCTGTAAGCAACGAGCAGGCCCGGGCAGCCTCGTCAGAAGGGCGCAACGTAGTTAGCTGCGCGTGCGCCGACATTGCCTCGTGGTTGTCTGCTGCTGCGCGAGAGTTGCACCACAGTCTCGTTCCACCTGTTGATCTTGTGCTGCATGCTTATAAACAGGATTTGAAGAGTAAGTTTTATATAGATTATTCTTTTTTTATTAAAGCAATTTAAGACATTGACTTGCATTGCAACTGCCTCGTAAGTTTAGTGATCATAATCGAATTTAGTGATCGAAATCCTTGGGCTACGCTTGAGGCCCTGGGTTTGATTCCCGGATTGAGCAAAGTAGCAGTGGTGGCAGCGGTCCGAGCAGTTCAGGATTTGGAGTTGCACTTATAAAATTGACTAAAGATCCATTTACAGAAATCCATACGTCCTTGATAATTATATTATAAATGCTAAAGTAACTCTGTCCGTCTGTCTGTTGCGCTTTCACGCCTAAATCGCCCAACCTATTATGATGAAATTTGGTACAGAGATAGATTAGAAGGAGCAGAAAGAACATAGGCCACATTTTGTCTAAAAAGCTCTTTAGGCTACAGTAAATATCATATTTTATCTTTTTTTTATGCGTTGTTTGGGTATAACCTAAATAATAAAGTAGCGAGTGTGGTACCATGATATTTAAAAAAGCCGTCTCATATTACTTAGTTCAGCTCCGTCATTATTTTGATAGGTAAGTTACCTTTTTAAGAGAGGTAGGGTATGGTGGGAATAATTCCACCCCAATTGGGGTTGCCCGACTGGGGCAGTACCTCCGCGTTGCAGAAAATCCAAGTGAAATTACACTGAACTGACTTACCTTGAGCTGTGTTGTGTTCCTTACGGTGAGCATGGATGCCAGTGCTCCGCGAGGAAACGTTGTGTTGGCAGTGGAGAGACTCCGGCAACCCAACTATTCCTCTTTCATTTTACAGGGTAACGCGCAAGCCCTGGTGTTACAATCGTCTATAGGCTACGTTAACCACTTACCATTAGGTATGCCGGACGCTTGATTGTCACATTAGTGGTATAAAAAACCCCTACCTAACAAATGTCACAGTATAAATATCGAATCCTATATTGTGCAAATGTCTTATTAATTTAACATAAGACGTTGACGTAACCTATTGGTTTAATTCGGTTTATAAGCATCATTGGCATGCTGTTTAGTGGCATGATCTTTAATAACAAATACTTAACCTACATACATACATACACTCACGCCTTTTTCCCATAAGGGTAGGCAGAAACTAAAGAACGCCACTTGCTACGATTCTTGCATACTTCTTTCGCTTCGACCACATTCATACATCTTGTCATACATACACGCCGGTTGCGAGTACTACGCACCTGACCTTTTTGAAGAACCTCACCAATAAGGTCGGTATAAGTTTTTCTAGGGCGTCCCCTCTCGGCGGTTCCACTGACATTCGCCATATAAATCCTTTTTGTTAGTCGCCTTTCATCCATTCTCTCGACAAATACTTAAGTATCTACTTTAATTGTTTTAATATACCTACTTGAGAAAAGTAAATAACTTATAGGCGACATCAAAGACTTGCGCAAATAAAAATCGAGAATTATACTCTATATGTAGATAGGTAAAACCTAAAACGTCTTGCACTTATGTCATTTTATGATTATTATTGTATCATCACTACATAGTATAAAACAAAGTCGCTTTCTCTGTCCATATATCCATATGTATGCTTAAATCTTTAAAACTACGCAACGGATTTTGATGCGGTTTTTTTATATAGTGTTTGAAGAATTTCACACATGTGAAACGGGGGCGGGTCGCTAGTTTTTTTATAAAAGACAATTCTAACACTAGGGAACACTCCCTGTATCCGCGTGGATTTACAAATATATAATTAACGGACACAAAGTACCTACACAGACGCGATATCTGTGATTCACATAAAGATTTGTCTCGGGTGGGAATAGAACCTACAACACCCAGCACAATGGTAGTGGCGAACTGACCACTTTAATCGCTAAGCCAACATCATGCTATGAGACTTTCCCCAATCTATGTTGGGAACTTCAGGTCTAACCAGATGCGGTTATCGATGCGAAAATCAGTATTTTTTAAGAAGCGACTACAATCATATCTCCGCAACCCAACCTAATTTTCGCGTAATTTACCGATATCCTGATTATAGGCTGGTTGTCAAGCTTTCTGGACTTCTAACTAACGCTTGTCATAGGTTTTCTTATGACCACCAGGACCGATGGCTTTACGTGCTCTCCGAGGCACGGAGGGGCCTCAATGTGTTAAGAATGATCACTCATCCACAGACTGGCTGCGACTAGCGCAGCTTAACCTTCCAGATCGGTTGATCAGCTAGTTATTATTTAACCACGAACCCTTCTAACTGCTAAGCTAATCTGCAGTCAAAATTATTAAGGTTTACAGGAGTTTTCAACCTGTGCTCCGCGTGTGCTTCATGAATTTCTCATTTCGCGTCAGACAGAAAAAAATAAAATAATGTATAACGTACTACCCAGTTTCGCCTTTATTTCAAAATTTAGGCTATCTTGGTATATTACACTCATTCTCATTGTTGGCAAATTTAAGGTGAACATCGTGTACGAAAATTGGAGCTGTGTTTTACCACAAATGCTAGTCTTATACAAACATTCCTCATCTACCTTAATTAAGTTTTTGGAAAATGCGGTATGCGTATTATTAATGAAAGTCTTTGCTTTCTTTTTCATGTTACTTGTAGTACCTATCTACATTATGTGTATAACGAACGAGCTCGCTAAACATTAATGATAAAACGCTTTTGTTAGATATTTTGTGTTAAAATAGACGCAGAATTTGGGAGCGTAGTTTTAACATGGTTCATAATTCTAGTGGAATATCTACTTATTAAGTTGTAAAATGATTATTTAAAATCACATTACAACATTTTAATAATGTTTAAAATATAATAAAAAATAAATATTAAAATGGTAAGGTAACATCGTTCAGCATTGAACTAACTGTAAGTCATGTCGTTTGAAGAACATGGCAATATGTCTTCTAGATATCGCTGACGTCACCTATAAATATAGCTTTTTTTTTTATCTCTAAGATCTTCCCAGCTTTTTCCCTACTATGTTGGTGTCGGCTTCCAGTCTAACCAGATGCGGCTGAATGTCAGTATTTTACACGAATCGACTGCCATCAGAGAGACTGTTTGTCAGGCTTTTTGGGCTTCTGATTGTCATGTCAGGTGTTCATATGACAACCCCGACCGCCACCTTTACGTGCTCTCCGAGGCATGGAGGGATCTCGATGTGTTAAGAATGATCACCCATCCACAGACCGACCGCGGCTACCGCAGCTTAACCTTGCAGATCGGTTGATCAGCTTAATTGTTCCTTAGCCACGAGCTCCTCTAATACCTATTTTAATAAGATATGCACTTAATATTGAGGATAAAAAGAAAGAAAAAGACCACAAAACCTGACAAATTGTGAAGTAAAATATCATCAAAGTGGGCCATTACAGTACAAAGAATAATTTATGATCGATAATGACATAGATGATTTATTAGTTAATGCTTTATTCATTGCAGACGTTGAATCGTTATTGGGAGAACCCATTCAACAGGCGATATCTTCAGAGAGCGGAATTGATTTAGTCTTCGATTCTTTGGCAGATATTATTTCAGGTAAGGTTTAAATACATATTAATATTAATTGACCACACTTTTGGCCAACTTTTAAAAATAAAATACTTGGATTATTTTTAGACTCGAATCGCAAATAGCCAAATACAAACATGAATTTAAAAAAACCTATCAAGTTACGCAAAACCAAAACAATTTTTGACATATTTTTGTAATGACAGCATTGAATTTAGCTGTAGATTTTGATGATCTTAATCTATGCTAATATATGTTTTTGTTTGTTTGTTTGAACGCTCTAAACCCTAAAAATACTATTCGGATATGAACAATTCTTTATGCATTTGATAGGCCAATTCCTGAGGAAGGTTATAGGGTATTTCGCATCAAGCTACACTAGTAGGAGCCGAGCAAAAAGCAAAAAGTCAGGACAACGTCTATCGGATCAGCCACTCTTATTCTAAAATTAGATGCTTAACTATTCTAAATAATACGAATAAAAATTACCATTGCTCATCAATAAAAGCTTTTCAAGGTTTTGGCCTGTCCATTTGAAATTAAAACGACAAAGCAAATAATAATATTGAAGTCTGCATTAATTAGGTAGGTATCGGACCTCGATAATAGTCATTAAAGATTACTATTATAATCAATTTTGAGTAGCCTCATGACCAAGATAATATCTATACATATATAGAATAATAGTTTAGAGGTCTTTACTACCAAAAAACAAACAAATTAATATACCGATTCAGTTAATAAGTTATATCATATAAATATATTTACTGATTAGAAGTGAATACATACATAATTATATAAAATGATGACCATAAAAACACTAGCTCAGAATAATCTTATAAATACTTCAAGTTTTTTTTATCGAAATACGCTAAGAATACATTAAATTAATTAGATAATAATTATATAAAGGAAGAGAATAAAATCAGCTCATTAGTATAAAATATTGACAATATCAATTTCAGAAAAAACTTATACAAAATTCAATTAATTCAAATTAACAAGTCACTTAAAATAACCAATAATATATTGAAATTAAACTACTTTTTACGGATTTTATCACGTCATATTGATATTATTAATCCCGACGTTTCGGACCCTTTACAACATCCATGGTCACGGGCAGACTGAGGTGGTGAGCGTCTTAATTACTGACAGCTTACCTACATTTTTGTTGTCAAATGATCAATGACATTTATTACTGCAAATAGATCTTTTAAAAAGGCCTATTCTACAAGTCAATATTTAATTAATCTAGTATTAATTAAATATTGACTATTGGAGCCGTCATTTCCTAGCTAACGACCTCTGAGAAGAAATGCCAAAACAAACACAGAGAATCATGGTCTATTCAATGCTTATATTTTAGTTTTGTTAATGCAATTGCAGTTGTAGGCCTGGATTTTTGGCTTGCAAGACCAAAGGACTGTGAGTTCGTTTTGCGTGAATCGGATTGCCAATAATTAACAAAACTAAAATAAGTATAATAAGTATTGAATATTGTTATTTTAAAAGAGACCATAGGTAATTCTCTGAGTTTATTTCGTCGTTTCTTCTCAAAGGTCGTCAGCTTGGAAATGCCGGCTCCATCTAGTATTAATTAAATATTGACTTCGTAACACGAAACTCCTTAACAACCTCCTTCATATTACTTGGCAGGTGCTGAGCTACTAGCGCCACCCGATAAAATGTTTAAAATGTCAGTTGGTCTGAAGTGCAAAGTAGGCGTGGCACGCGTGCCATAATTCTGTACCTGAGAAGCATATAACTGTAAGAGCCAAAAACCAAACTTTACAGGAGAAGATTTTTTCTCAAAAATATGTGACAATCTTGACTTTAAGGAGCTTGTGAAATAAAATGTGGCAACATTTTGCAGAACATGTTTAATTAGCTATTAACTACACTATTAAACTTTAATTAGGTAACAATATTGAAATCAATTTGACAGTATAACTGGTACTTTTTAAGAAAATATAAAAAAAACTGTATCACATACAGTGTTATGCTTTTAAACAATTTTACTTTTATATTAACAGTCGGCAACATACCTTAAAATTATAATTACAATAAACTGAAAAATCAACAAAAAATAATAATTATAAAAAATGTTCAAACCTATAAAATCTCGTAAAAACCTATAAAGTCTTGATTTTCGAATTCTTCGAAAACATCAACAGTATTGCCGTGAGGAAGGTCAATTTAAAACTTTTTTAGGTCTGGATCGGCAATCCACTGAGTTAAAGTCCTTATCTTTGTATTTAGGAATGCTAATGAGGCGAATACTCTGCTTTACTTGGGGCAAGGTATTTGGCAACAAAAGAGCTTGTCTTGTGTTTTTCATAAAAAGAATTTTTACACCTCTGGCTGAAATTATTAATTAGTTGCATGTCCATCATAAGCGTCATGGTTTTTCCTTCAGATGATTTAGCATTATCTTTTTAGATTATCTTTTCTTTTTAAACTATATCTATTATCAGCATCTCGTGTTCTTTTCTGTCCTTATCTATTTTTTCTTTTTCTTCGTCATTAGTTTCGTGTCTTAATAATGAAATTTATTTATCGCAAATATCACACGTGTCTGTGCTAAGTGAATAAAACGAAAGATTAAAGTCCTATGGATAGCGGGACTTTCTATGTGAGCGAATACACGCAATACAATACGACACTCGCATAGGTCATGATGGGGCGGATACACATCACGTAAATTCTCACCTTGGTTTTAAGGGAGAGTTTACTGCGTGCATTGAGCATGCTGGTATAGACGACCTAGAGCAAAAGCGGCGCGCGAACGCACCGTTTTTATGTGCTCTCGGAACGTAAATCGGTAATCTAGAACCACGCCCAGGTATTTGGCTTTCTTTTCCCAAGGGATCTGTTGGCCGAAGAGGGAGATGGGTTGCGTTTGAGCGGAGAGGTCGGAACTCTTGTGAAAGAGAACCGCCGCGCTCTTGGAGGGATTCACCTCTATTCTCCATTTCCTGAACCAATTCCCAAGGGCATTGACCGAGGATTGGAGAATTTTGGTGATGTTTGTTAGGCTGATGCCGGAATAATAGATAACCGTATCGTCAGCGAATAGAGCCAACTGTGACTTGGATCTTTTTGGAATATCGCTGGTGTACAGCGTGAAAAGGAGAGGGGAGAGCACGGAGCCCTGAAGGACTCCGGCTCGGATAGGATGGGGGGACGAGAGTGTGCCGCATTGCATGTGATTTTGACAGACTTTGTCGAAGGCTTTCGCCACATCGAAGAAGAGCATGCCAGTCGTCATACCGCGCTGGAATCCAGCGCTGATATGTTCGACTTTGCGATGCAGTTGGTGGATACCAAAGTGTTTGCTTCAAAAACCAAACTGCTCGTCGGGAATGAGATTATAGGATTCGGCAAAGTTCTTTAATCGGGCATATGAAGCACTGTAACTCCTGCGCGCTATTTATAAGATCGCTTCACCGTGTGCCACGCCACCGAAAGTGTAGCGGCAGAACAATATAACTCCGCACATACAGTAAAATTCAAATTATATATTCGAGTATTTTAATGTATAATCACTTAAAATATTATGCTTTAGAATGTTCCCCAGACATATATTATAATACAATTTCGAACTACTGTGTTTTCTGTAATCGGTAGTCCTTCTGTCCACAGAAACTGAAGACCTATCATCAAAGATATCCTCATTGAGAGACGTCAGTGTCAGAGCAGGCTCTCTAGCGTCTGCCGCGTCTGATAGGATCAGGGACTTGGCTCGTCAGCTGGAGAATCTCAGAAAGCATTGCACCTTAAAGGACTCGCCTCTTTGTGACACAATCAATACTCATTCGTTGGAGCTGAAAATGAAGTTCGATTTGGTAAGATAGACAAGAAATAGATAATATGTTATATCATTATGGAGTGCATCTTCAATATGGTATCTGTATGTAGGAATACTACTGATGTACAGAGGCCAGCACATCAAGCTACCACAATCTGTCAATTTTATTCGATTGATTTTCAACTTTAATGCAAAGTAATAAGGTTCATATTCAATTGGGAAAATGTGACAGTTTTGGATAGCTTGACATGCTGGCGTAGCTGCCTCACACAATACAGGTGTGATGGAATGTTTATGTGTCCTGCTTCCCCTTGGGTTAATTATGGGTAGTGAATCGGACATATTTATACACACAAATATTTAAAAATTAATCCTTGTTTCCCTTGGTCACGCAATAACTTAAGAACAAAAATGTATAATGTTATTAAAAAAAATCATAATGTTATTAAATCATAATTATGATATAGCAACATAATATTTTGCCGAATGAATCACTTTTTTTCAAAGTGAACATTAACTTATTGTTCCAGATTCTACATGAACAGCAGTTATTGGAACTTCGCACTCTAGGGGTGGAGAATTTAACACGAGCGATAGCAACGGCCCGACAGGAGTTCCGAACTTTGCCTTCAGCCATATTGGCGCAGACCACACAAGTTAGAGAAGGTAGCCTCTGGGCATATAAAATAGGTCAACAGAAAAGTGCAGTGATAGCCTAGTGGTATGACCATTGGACTGCAAGCTCTTGAGTTCGAATCCACACGACATACGCCGCTTTATCACTCGCTTAAACTTGAAGGAACATGGAATTGAAACATCGTGAAGAAACCTACATGCCTTAGAGATTTTCCCGACAGCGTGTGAAGTCCGCTAACCTTCACTAGGCCAGTGTGGTGGACTGTAGCGTAGTCCATCTCATTCTGAGATGAGACTACTACACTACACTAGGGATAATAATGAAAACAAATAAACTTTTTGTTTTCATTATTATTTGTTTAAACTTGCTCCAACATCGTTTAGAAAAACTAAGCTTATAAAATCTCTAATAATTATGGTTCCAAAAACATAATATTAACGTCTTATTATATCCTCAGATATCCTCCGAGACGTGGAAATCCGTAGGGAAGCGGTCCACAGTTCAGCTAAAATACTTAGCGACATAGTACGCCATCTGACTTCGGGGCTTCACACTATTGCAAGACAACTGGAGTTGAGTCTCGAGAGAGTACAAAGATATGAGTTTGGGAGGTGGACACTCATGTTAGGTAAAGTTTGTCTTATGTTGCAGCTTACTTAGTAGTTAATAGTTTTGGTTTGTGTATTTAAAACCTAACTTGTCCAAGTTTTGTATTTAATATAATTTATGTTCAAGTGTTGCCCGTTCCAAATTTCTTGCACATTTTTTTAAGAATATTCCAAATGTTTTACAATCTTATCTGCTTGTAGGGACGCTGCTGACGCAGTTTTTTGATTTTTATTGTTTATATAGTCTTAGGTAGTGGCTTTGCGCGACGCAGCAGTCGTCTCCCCGCACTCAGTCGGTCAGGTCGTTGGTATATAAATACTATGTAATAAGCTGATCCCAGTAATACCCTCATTCAGTAACCCCCTCACACGTTCATCACAATACCCCATCAATTAATATTCAAAAATATGGTAATGCACATCATTTGTTTAAATGATCTGGTAACACCTAACAGAGGGCTATGCAATAATTAGGTACCCACTCATTTGTTCCATCAATTAGGTACATTACTTTTATTTACCCAAGTACTAACACATTTATATTTCAGCAAGCATAGTAACTTTTGGCTTTGGCATGGCGCTTATAATTCTGGCTATGCTCTGTGGCTGTGGATGCGCCAAGAATCATGCAAGAAGAACATTGAAAATGTAAGTTATTGAAATAAAGCTACTTTTTACGGATTTTATCGCGTTATATTGATATTATTTACTGTTATTATGTACTGTTGTCTACCCGTGACCATGGACGCTGTAAAGGGTCCAAAACGTCGGGATTAATAATATCAATAAAAAGTAGTTTTATTTCAAGATATAATATTCGCGTAAATGTCAGAAATCAAAATGTAAGTTATCTTCTATCAAAAGAAATTTCGTCTGAACAGATTCCGTGAAAACTCATAATTTCTAAATACTTTGAGCTTCAAATAATAAGTTGAAAAGTACCTTATTATTATTAACCACTTTGACTTTGACTTTTCAAAACGCGACTGCTACGTTAGGAGTCCTGGGATTCCCAGGTCAAGGAAAGTGTTCTTGGGTTTCCTATGAAATTCTCAGAAGAATCTTGGAGTTTGGATTTTTACCCAGTTAATGGCAATGTTAATTGCACTGCACCTTATTATGGCTATTCTTTTGCGTTGTTTTTCCAATTTTTCTGCCAAAGAAAATATTTTATACACTTATTGGACAAAGAACCAGAAATATCTAATTATGGACATGAAAAGAGCTCCATAATTTAAAAATTTTATACTTAATAATATTCAACTGCGGGTAGGACACAAAATTGCGTAGGTTCTCCGGTTTGGTACACCTTCATACAATTTTAAATATTTTTTTTCAGTTCAGCAGTTTGGTTATGCTTCACTTCATTAATTCTTTGGGGAATAGTATCAGCAGTTTTTCTAATAGCAGGCCATGCGGAGGTAAGTCTAGTTACACATTATAATCAAAGGGGAAAAACGTTCGCTTGAGAACGCCTTTGTTCCACGAGTTGTAAAATTGCTTTTGTGTGTATTGCTAAGTATTTCTTTGAAGGCGTTTAGAGAACTGTTTTAGCAAGAACAGTTGCGAGATGCTCTGAATATGAAACTGGATGATCGAGTAATTACAGTAATGCTGCTGAGTACGGAGTCCCAGATTGACTCCCAGGATGAGCACAGTATTAGGTATTTCTTAGTAGCAGCTCGGAGTTTGCAGTTGTGCCCGATTAATGACAATAGGCTCACCGATATGCCTGTATTTTTAGGGCCCATGTAATAAGTTACATGTGCCGTAAAAACATACAGGCGTAGTATGGGTGGACGCTAATGCAAATCTACTTACCCTTCGAGGAATATCGGCGACTATGAAATTGTTCTTAAAAACACTATTGCTGTAAGAGTTGTAAATTGCTTTTATGTGTATTGCTAAGTTTTTCTTTAAAGTCGTTTGGAGAACACTGAAGCAAATTGTTTTGACTTGTTTTGAATATGCGTACACTGATACAAGCTTGCTTGTAAGTTTATCTACAATCTTATTTATACAGTATGCTAGGTATAATTACTATTACGTACCTATCTATATGTTCATAATTTACTTATTATGTATTATTCATACTCATTCATACCATCACGCTTGAATTCCCCGAAGGGTTAGAGGCATCATTACTATTATTAAGTATAATGATATAGATAGACTAAATTAAACCAATCGCACAATTTTGTAGAGTTTGATTACCGACAAAAGAAACTTCAGTAAACATCATCATCAATCAACCCATATATAGGTAGGTACTGTCCCACTGCTGGGCACGGGTCTCCTCTCAGATTGAGAGGGATTAGGCTATAGTTCACCACGCTGGCCTAGTGCGGGTTGGCAAACTTCACACTCTATAGAGAAAATCTCTAAGGCATGCAGGTTTCCTCACGATGTTCTCCTTCACGGTTTAAGCGCGTGACAATTAATTATTAATACGTCTCTACATGATTTCGAAAAGTCATTTGTGTCCAATGGTCATGTCACCAGGCTCACTGTTTTCTTTTCTTTCTATTTTTATCATTGCTTTATTTTAATTATACCAAATTGTGCGTATGATGTACCTTTGCAAGAATCGTAGCAAGTGGCGTTCTTTAGTTTGTGCCTACCCCCATGGGAAAAAGGCGTGAGTGTATGTATGCATGTACTAAATTATTATTCTAGAGATATTATTCTTGCTGTCCCGTTGATCTAAAGATTGCGAAGTGGTTTTTGCTGGAGCTAATTATGATAATAATATGATGTTCCAAGCAAGAAAACATAAATAACTTTCATGGGCAAAATATTGTTTCAGGTATACGTATGCCATGCTTTATGGGACTCTCCACAATATGAAACACTGACTGATTTACTAGACAGGCCGTCCCCACTCTTGCCGAATAATGAGGGTATCTTCGACGCAATGTTCCGGGAACTTGAAAATATAACTATCGATGTATCCGTGAAGGATGTTCTCAGGTACTTTGGCGTGGATTTTCCTTGTTTTTGGAGTATTTATACTATGTATCGATACTGAAGCGAATATAGTGTTGTAGCTGATTATAATGCCATAGCATTTTATTAATGTGATATTTACAGTACGATGCTAAAACTAAACTTTGTCCACAGGCCAGCACATCAAGCTACCCCAATCTGTCAAATTTCTTTGATAGATTTCCAACTTTAATACAAAACTATACGGTTCATTTTCAATTGTGAAAATTTGACAGTTTTGGATAGCTTGATTTTTTGGCGTCTGTACAGTCATTCGTTACCATCATTCCAGCCTTTTCTCAACTAAATTGGGGTTGGGTTATATTTTAACTAGGTCCGGCTAAATATCAGTATTTGACAAGAAGCTACTGCCATTAGACCTCCGGAATCTATTTCATGGATATTGTCCTAAGGATATCATCATCAATACTGTCCCACTACTGGGCACGGGTCTCTTCTCATATTGAGAGGGATTAGGCTATAGTCCACCACGCTGGCCTAGTGCGGGTTAAGAGACTTCACACAGTCGAGAAAATCTCTCCAACATGCAGGTTTCCTCACGATGTTTTCTTTCACAGTTTAAGCGACTGATAATTAATTATTAATACGCACATGAATTCGAAAAGTCAGAGGTGCGTGCCTTGGGTTCGAACTCGAGACCTTCGACTTGGCAGTCCAATTGTCATACCACTAGGCTATCACTGCCTAAGGATATACTTAGGACTATATAGCCTAATCCCTCTCATTCTGTGAGAGGAGACCCGTGCCCAGCAGTGGGACAGTATATGGGTTGATGATGATGATAATGATTCTAAGGATAAAATGGTTGTCAGACTTTCGGGTGCCTGTCTACTACTAACTATGACGACTGCTTAACGTACCCTTTGAAGCACGAAGCGGCCTCATAACGAAGACCAACCCATAAACTGACCGTGGCAAGCGCAACATAAACTTGGCGATCATTCAATTAACTCAGTTATTAATTAGTCACGACTCATCATAACTGTCAGTCTAGAAACACACTACGTATACTCCAATTATAAAAACAATATGTTTCAGGGATTGTGAAAAAGACAGACCAGCATACACTGTGTTCCAATTGGACAAAATACTTGACGTTAACAAGGAGACATCGTACTTCGAATGGAAGGAACTACAAGCTGATTTCGGAAGACTTGCATCGTCCATAGACGTTGGATTACTCAAAACAATATCAGTTAACTTCAGCATGCTGTTGAACGAAATGCTGGTGGTGTCTGATGTGAATATTGCCAAGTATAGGTAAGGGTTGTTATATCTTCAAACAGTTCCGAAGACCAAATGCACGAGAGAATAACAATAGTTCTCAAAAAAAATACAAGTGTTCACATGAAGATGTCTTCTGCAAAGAATGAAAATAGTGCTTTAAAATATTTATATTTATTGCTTTTTTATAATATAACACTATCAAACTTATTACTGTCCCACTGCTTGACACGAACCTCCTCTAAAAAGAGGAAATAAGGCCATAATCCACCGCGTTTACCTACTGCAGGTATGAGGAGGTTTCCTCCACTACTACTTTCCACTTTAATTCAAAAAGTCCTGGATTCGAAGTGTTTCCTTTGATATTATGTCGTTAATAATATCTAATTTTCAGAATGGACTACAACGTCCCTGTAGTTGGTAAAGACCTCCCGTCCCTAGTTGACCAGCTCGAAAATATAGCTGCTCAAGTAACTGACCTGACCACAGCAGGAAGACTGGAAACTTTAGGTTTGAACAAAATCCATTTTCTTAATCCAACGAAGCATTAACACCTCCGAAATTGACACCGAAATGAACTATATTCCGGTGTCAATTTTGGACTTGTGTTTTAAAAATAACCTTATTAACTCTCTAAAAGTTCAATTTCCTTATTTACAAATGAAGGCTGGTGTAAGGTGTTATTACGATTTTCTATCATATTTTTCACTATCAACTAGGAGTTTGAATAGTGTCGCCGAAAACATACTAGTAAACTGTGTTTGTACATAGGAATACCTCTGCCTAACCCTTCTGAGATACAGCCGTGATTGTATAGATGAACAGAGAGCAGAATTTATTAGAATGTTTTAATTCAAGAATGCCAACATCAATTTCTTATCTGACTATGTATGAAATTTGGTCAAATACAAGAAATATTGACTCAAACTACCACACTGTGAATAAAAGGCTGAATCTATAATAGTACAGGCTGTTCAGACCTACCATCACGCCTGTATATACTCCGAAGGGTTAGGCAGAGGTGTACCTACTAATGTACATCAATTATAGTTCACCGGTATATTTAAGCCCCGTGTAATAGGGGCTGAGCCTATTGCTATTAACCGGGCACAAATCCAGGCTCCACAAATTTAATAGATGTTATGTTTTCCAGCTACAAGAACACAAAGACTGTATCTTACAAACATCAAACCACTGGAACAACTGCGTGCTGATGTGGTGTTTAAATTAACAGAGTTAGAGCTTCAACTGTCACCGTTTAGGAGAAAGCTCAACATTTCTCTAAGCCACATACATACAGCACAGTTTTATATTGACAATCAAGGCGATGTTATTGCTCAAAAGGTAAGCCAGTATATACAAAGCCTTCTTTTTTGGCATCTTCATCATCAACCCATATAGTGTCCCACTACTGGGCACGGGTCTCCTCTCAGATTTAGAGGGATTAGGCTATATTCCACCAAGCTGGCCTAGTGCGGGTGGGTGGACTTCACGCTCCGTTGAGAAAAATGTCTAAGGCATGCAGGTTTCCTCACGATGTTCTCCTTCACCGCTTACATGATTTTGAAAAGTCAGAGGTGGTCGAAGAAAAGCATTCAAACTCGAGACCTTTGACTTTGCAGTCCAATTGTCATATGAATAGGCTATCATTGCTTTTTTTTTTGTTTGTCATCTTAGCACAATAAAGAAATAATGAGTTTTTATTACAATTGCGATTTACCATATTATGATGAAATTAAAGTTCATCCATCTAACCTTTTACTAACGACCATTCTCAATTGAAAATCGGTCAGTAGAGTTGCTTACTGGAGATTTTGACATAGCGTCCATACAAGTAAAAAATAATGTAGTAAACAAATCTACCGATCGATTTGTTATTGGGACCGGTCCTTACTCTACTGTAGTCCTTTTCTTTATTTAGTTTTTGCAAAAATACCAACGTGTGTTTATTGGCAGATTTTTTTAATTTCGACATTAACTTTATAGTACGGAAAATCCTCATGGATCATCCGGCACCTGGCGGCAGGGTATATGTCGGACTCATATCGATTTAAAACCGCACTTGCATTCACTTTCCCTGTAGTCATGGCCATGGGATCCGTGAAATTCGCCACGACACTGACTGAATATCGACATTAACTAGTCAGTAATAGAAAAAGGATTCTGACGTCACTTTTTTCCATTTTCCAGAAAGTATCAATGTACATTTCTCGACTGGTCTCTCATGCGGCTGGATGGAGGACCCACGTGCTCATATCGACAGCGAAGCACGCCGCTCGATGCAAACCATTATATGCAGTATATGGCGCAGCAAGATCCTTGCTGTGCTCCAAATATGTGTCGTCTTTGGTATGAAGTTGGCAATTGTTATCTTTAAATCTACTATTAATTTAATAAGTCATCATTCAACTATGTGTGGGTCGACTTCCAGATGTGGCTGAATATCAGTATTTTACACGAAGTGACTGCCATCAGACCTCTGCAATCTTATTTCTGGGCGATATGTTGAGGACTGGCTGTCAAACTTTTTCGCAAGAAGACATTTATTTTGATACTAACACTTTTTAAACCCTTTTTTGCATATTTTGTTCTTAAAGGCTTTAAACTCTCTTTGTGTGTCAACTTATCTCAGTACCTACTAGGAGGGTTGAAACAGACTGACTTGATGTAGAAAAACCATATTATGAAATAGTTCTAGAGATTCGTTATTAGCGGCTGAAATTAAATTTCTAATGATACAGTCTTCACAAATCTGGCTCATTTAATGAAGCAGTAATGCCCGAATAAGTAAATTTTGTGTCAACTGTCCTAGGTCTCCCCTGCTTTATATAAAATTGTATACAATTTATGAAGTATTTATTTATGATAATACAAAGGTAGGCAGGAAGGTAGTAGTAGAAAAGGATGGCGGGATGAGCTATACCTATTGGAAGGAGGGTTGAGAAGCCGTTGCCCTGCAGAGCGACGATAAGATGCCTAAGATGGGATAGATAGAAAAAAACAAAGGTTTAAATTTTATTGTTCTTCCAGCACGGCTGGTGGGTGTGCGGATTTTTCCTGGGAATTTCATGGTGCACTGCACTAACTCCACTTTGTGTCAAACTTTGGCGCGCATACGGAAAGAAAATTAGGGCACACGAAGCTATGACGCTGGCCAACTTGGGCTCAGGGTTGGTACAAGTTTTGCTTTGCCCTATTCAAATCAGTTTATGTTATGTGACTTTTACTTGGTTTTACAACGCTACTTTGTGAACCAAATAGTTCCTGTATCTATTAACTTGCTTTGCTAAGGTTTAAATTTATGAAGCTAAAACTAGCAGTTTGCTTAAAAAGAATTGCTGAATTTCCTTAATATATTGCTAGTGCTGGTTGGCAGACTACAGATACCATCAGGAAATAATTATTGGGTAAAAATACCTTAAGGTATCAATTTGTTTATCGGCAATGTTCGTACCTAAGGACCATCCACGTCTTTATCTACTTTAAATTTAAATGCCAGTGCCCGAGGAAACGGGGTCTTTGCCTCTTATACTGCCAAACCAACTATTTCTCTTTCGTTTAACAGGGTTGGCAACGCGCAAGTGATACCCCTGGTATTACAAGCGTCTATAGGCTACGGTAACCACTTACCGTCAGGTGGGCCGTATGCATGTTTGCCACTTTAGCAGTATAAAAAAATAGATGCAGAACGATTTCCTGGCGATCAAACGTTTCTGAGGAAGTTTAAAAAAGAGCTTATACAGATAATCTGTTATTAACAGCTAATGAAAATATTTTTCAGACAACAAGAAACTCCTACAACAGCTTTATGTGATGGCAGCAATTGGAACACACCAGGGTTAGTTTGATAGTGTATCTATTATGTAGGTAGAATATTAGAATTTCCATCAATCCTCCGCAACTGTATCTTTGAGCAATACCGATATCCTAAAGATTTCCCAATGATAAACTGGTTTACCGGCTTCAGAAAGAAGAAAGAAAAATATTCATTGACACAGTCTTGGACAATGCACACAGTAATATTAAAAACATGACGAAATAACAAATAAAATAAGGACAAAAATTGTGTGTCCCACGACTGTGTCAAATACTGGGGCCGTTCAGCTAAATGCCAGATCGCTGGTGAGCTGCCTGACGCTGGTTTTCAACTGGACCTTTAGAAAAATAAAAAAAAAGGTATAAAGAAAGGTATTCCGATGACAACCGGGACTGACGGCTTAAAATGTTCTCAACCCCGCAGAGGGGTCTGGATGTGATGTCTAAGAATGATCCCCACCCAACAATAGACTGCATGGCAAGTGCACCTTAACCTTACAGATGGTTTGGTCATATCTTATAAAATAGCTTTACCTAAATTCGTAGGATGAGAGAAGATTTAATAGTTCATCCGTGCATTGATATTTCAGTCATTGTTTTTTCTTTAATAAACATATAATAATGAAACACCATAATTATCATCATAATCCTACGATCCTTTTCCTTACAATGTTCCAGTCTAACAAGATGCGGCTAAATATCAGTCTTTTTGACGAAGCGACTGCCATCAGACCCTTGCATCCCAATTTCTGGGTAATACCAATCGGTATTACTTTGACTACCATTAGACTGGTCCTGGTTGTCATGCTTTTCGTGCTTCTCACTACAATTAATGATTGTCATAGGTATAACAACCTTGACCGAAGACTTTACCTTATCGGACGCCACGGAGGGGTCTCGATGTGTTAAGCATGATCACCCATCCACAGACTGGCGGCGGTTAGCGCTGCTTAACCTAGCTGATCGTTTGATCAACGTAATTATTACATAGCCACGAGCCCCTAGCCCATATTATAATAAATACTATTATCATGCTTATGTTATGTTTTAGGCCTCCGGCACCTCCACCAAGGAGTGACAGCTGGTGAAGCAGTATCACTCGAGGAGCTTTTGTCAGCACAAAGTGATGAGTACCAGTAACTCCTTAAAGGATTAAACTAATATTTAAACCAAAGTAATTAACTAATGAAAAGAAAGGATTGGGACACCTTAGGGTCCAAGAGACTTTTTAAGTCACAATATTATTTATAACTTGAAATACTTAAAGTTATTTACTTTAAATTTACCTATAAATATAATCATGATTTGTATGGTTATGTTTGTTATGAATTTCAGTGTTGTTCTTTGGTTTTTACACTCGTACCTAAGTTAGTTTTAAGAGAACATTTAGTGCCTATTATTTTTAGTCATCAAATAAAATTATGGAACCGGAAATTACTATTCTTTCAATACTGTTTTCAGAACTTACAAATAGTAGTCATTCTACAAAAATATTTAAAACATTTTGAACACATATTTATTTATTTAAATTGGGTATATTACATATTAGATATATATTATATTTTGGCTCGCATTGTTCCTACACAACGTTATGGGTTTTAAACCAACAACATATCGTATGAATAATGGTTTCTTTGTTTCTTACTATAAAGTTTATTCTATTTCAGCATTGGAAGAAATATTGCTTGCCTCTTGGGTAAGATTAATACTGTTTTCTTCTAGAGTATATTACCGTGTATTAGTGTTGTTTTTTCAGTAGAAAAAAAAGCAAAAGGAAGCAATACCGATATCTAATAACTTTTCAGCTTGTTGTTAGTAGCCTACTTTTCAGTCAGTAGGCTGAAAAGTAGGCTACTAACAATTTTCATTGTTCCTATAACAATCGGAATCAAGGATAAAAGATACAAGTGAGGCTAAAATGGTGACTTTTTACGTATCATATGATTCACCGACTGCACGCTGTAGTACCATACATTTCCAATATAAGTTGACCTATAAGTGCAAATTATTGCCCGTTGTGTAGGCATGTTCATCAAAAGAGGCCATCTCTGGGGAGGGCTCCCCAGAGGTTATCGTCTATTGATCACTAAAATTACGCAATATTTTTTATCGTCTCACATCTTTGCCGAAACAATGACTGGAGACGACTTAATACAACAACAAATTTATATCGCAGCATGCATATTAACCCCCAAGTTAGGCTACAGTAGATATTCCTCAAATCGACCGTCTTACCACCATCTCAAAATTAACATGATCTACATTAAATTTACATAGCGCCGCAAATATAGTCCTATTAAGTAAGTGAACGTCGAATACATTGGCATATACTAATGATGTGTGACCTAAATGTGTGCAACATTGAATGGCTTAATTTAAATTGGAGTTGATACTCCAACTTAATTAAGAAGTAGGACTGTTACTAACACTTTAAAATTCAAATTACGGTAAGATTATAGACGGCCCGTTTATATACAAACAGTTTACTAACCTTACCTATCATGTAAATAAAAGTACTGAAGTAGTAATTGAATGCTAAGCTAGAGGTGGATTCCACTGCCAGGTCGAGCAAGCAAGTGTAGGTATTGGGATTTTCTATGACATTTAGAAGAAGAAAATTAGAAGTAGCTCGGAGTCTGAATTTGTGCCCAATAAATGGTGAAAAACTTGCCTCCTATTATATACATGGGATCTAGACATACCGGTGAACTTTGGGTGTACATTAGTGCACCTCTGTCTAACCCTTATGACGTAATAGTAGTATAGTATATAATTTATTGCATATAGCAGTGATAGCCTAATGGTATGACCATTGGACTGGCAACTCAAAGGTCTCGAGTTCGAATCCTAGGCACGCACCTCTGACTCGAAGCCATGTGCATATTAATAATTAATTATCACTCGCTTAAACGCTGAAGGAAAACATCGTGAGGAAACCTGGATGCCTGAAAGATTTACTCGAAGGCGTGTGAAGTCTGCCAACCCGCCCTAGGCCAACGTGGTGAACTATAGCGTAATCCCTCTCATTCTGAAAGGAGACCCGTGCACAGCAGTGGGACAATATATGAGTTGATGATGATATGATTTATTGTAGTTCCTTAGAACTAGGACTTTTAACTGACTTCCCGAAAAAGAATAAGTACATCCTCACGAGTGCTCACTGTAAATACAAACTTGTACGTGATTGTACCAACAAAACACTTTGTTGGCATTTTCTATCTATCTATCTATTCAGCCGGTAGCACCCACTGCTGAGTGAAGGCCTCTTCTCTACCCCGCCACTGTTGCCGATATTGAGCAAGTCGCACCCTCTGATTCCCCACTGCACTGTTACCATTTTATCATTGTATAAATCTTTAATTTCCTAGTTTAGTTCTTCATCCTTCTACCCTTATCCCAAATTACTTGGGTTCGGTATGTCTTTTTCGTCCATACAACTACTAGCCGTCATCTCAAAATTCACATCTATTAGCCATAATCATCTTTCATAGTCCATCCATCTCTTCTTTGGTCTCCCTCTTTTATATGTAACAACCAGGAAGGTTCCGAGTATGAATGTGAATGGATTCCACTTCACTCCTACGCACAAGGCAACTTTTCCGTAACTGGTGAAAAGTTCAAACTGCCTCACGTTTAGTTGTAGTGAAAAAAGGTATCGAATATAAACAACTGTAGGTACAGAGGCCAACACATCAAGCTATCCCAATCTGTCAAATTTCTTAGATAGATTTTAAACTTTCATACAAAATTAAAAGGTTCATTTTCAATTGGGAAAATTTGACAGTTTTAGATACCTGCTGGCGTCCGTACACCTACTACCAGACTAAGACAAAATGGCATAAGATTGTTATCTTATTTATTTATCAATTATGAAAATCCCGATAGCCAAACGTGGAACAACGGAAATAATAAGTTATAAACATCTTAAAAATATATATATATTTTATGTGCTCTGTAGTAAAAAATATTTTTTACTACAGAGCACATAAAAATCTGAACAAGGTCATTATTTTTTTTTTTACAGAATTAACAAGGTCGACGAGCTTATCATAATATGATAAGATATCTACCGTATCAAATTAGTAAATCAACAAGATTCTTTAAATGGGGCCTCCATTTAAAGAATCTTGTTGATTGTCAAGTTCAAACAATCTTTTTAAGTTAATTTTTTTTTATTCTATGTTTCTATGTTTTAGTACCTTCATTCACCACTTATAATTAACATACGTGTTATTTGTCTTTCACGTTTGGTCGCAGTTGTTCTAGAAAGTTCGACTCAAACACAAAGTTATATCAGACATTATGTTCTATTCAACTAAATTGTATTTGTTTTGAGAGTGTTCCGCACCATAGTTTGGCATCTCTGATTTATAGTCCTCATTTGGAATTACCCAATTATAGAGTACTTTATTTGCGTACATGATATGAAGTTGTTTTATTGATCACATATTAAATAAGGCGTGTTGATTGAAAAATCAAGGGCACTTAGTTGAGTAACCGTTGCATTGATCAAAAGTTTTAGATAGTATGATTGCTATCGATGATTTTATCAACAATTCTTATCTGCGAAAAATGAGGCTAGTTGCTATACTTTCCATAACTAATTGCCCGGTTTTATTTGCATCCCAACAAGTATTTTTAAGAGAAAATGTAACCTGTCTTTCCCCTATCCAATGCCATCTATCTCCCAGGTACGCTTGCTTATCACACGCATGCCTTCAGCTGATAGGATGCAGGGCAAGGTTTCGCTAAATGATAGGGTCCAGCGAGTGCTGGACCACTGCCTGAGCCTTCGGGAAATACAGGCGTGATAGATATTTTAAATTCTCATGACACTGAAAGAGCTTGTGGTTTATTTTTAATGGAATACCGAATAACCATTTATGAATGTGTTAAGTACTTACCTGACTGATAATAAATGCAAATATACACCACCACATTACTTGAAATAGATCTTAGATTGGATTATTATGTATTCAAATATAATAATATTATAATAAGGAGTACATAAAAATTACGAAGCCACGGCGTACCATCAACTGAAATCGTGATTAGCGGGATAGGTAATTCCTAGGGTTTAAACCCAGGATAGAAACTGCTAGACTGAGTTAGGAGGACGGTTTTACCCAGCAGAGGTAAATGAGGCTAAGTAATAAAAAAAACATTATTCTTATTACAAAAATGTTATTACTTTAACACAAATTCCTGTTGACATATTACTGTAAATAGGTTATTTACAGCTCCATATTTTTCTAGTTACATAACATACCTTCGTAAAACAAGTGATTGCGCAATTTATGAAGCGTAACACAAAAACGTGCCAACCCTAATGATTAACGAATACCTGCGTAACCGCACCCTTTGGTCCTACGGATGCTGTTTGATGTTGTGCACATAATTTATACCTGTAATCAATCAGATAGGTACATCATATATTGTGGGTAAACAAACACCGGTAGTATGCTCAAACAATTCCATCATTTGTATTTTTGATTTTATTGGGCTGCAAATAGGGTTGCCAAATGTGATTACCTATATGTTTGGTAAGGTAAGTACGGTTTTAATCGATACGAGTCTGACATACCTTGTCGCCTCCTTGGGACGACTAACATACACGCCACCAAGTAATTTTGTCGTCACTTTTGTTGTGCCAAAACTATGACTGGTGACGAGATAAGTTGACGACAAAATTATGGCGAGGCATGCTTGAGAGCAGCGCTGGCAGCGCAGGGTCAAAATTTCTTTACAAGCACTGCGAATATATTAATTACATCTCTGTCTACAGCATTTTGTAAAATATGGATGAACTTCATTTAATACTAACTATAACTATTGCCCACGGTTTCGCTTGCATTTCAAAGGACTGTTTGAGACAAAAGGCTCCAAGTTCCAATCCATCAAAAATTGTTTAGGTGTGACAATGTAATTAATAAACCGATAGACACTTCAATTTTTATAATGAAATTTTTCCATCATCAGAGCTATTTTTCCCAAGGTATAATGTACGTATTAATAATTAATTTATCACTCGCTTAAACGGTGAAGGAAAACGTGAGGAAACCTACTTGCCTTAGAGACTTATTTTTTTCGGCGGCGTGTGAAGTCTACCATCCCGCACTAGGCCAGTGCGGTGAACTATACCCTAATGATAAAAAAACTGATAAAAAAACTAATAATACAATTTTAAATCACGAGAATTACATTAACAATACAATTGACATATTATTGAATTGGTTGCAAATAAACAATTTACAAATCAATTTAAATAAATCAGTATATGTACAATTTAATCAATCATTTAATATAAAATACAAATTCAATCTTAATATTAATAAAATCAATGAGGTAAATCAAATTAAATTTCTAGGAATTATCATAGACCAGAATATTAACTGGAAAGCACACGTAGGTAATGTTTATAACAGAATTAATAGTTTCGTGTATGCTTTGAAACAGGTTAGAAACATTACAAACATTAAGACTGCTGTAATATCCTACCGAGCTTATGTAGAATCTATTCTCCGTTACGGCCTTATAATGTGGGGTAATAGTACGGAACTGAACAGGGCATTTGTTGGACAAAAAAAATGTATTAGAGCAATTTACCGACTGGCGACTGATGAATCATGTGAGCCCATATTCAAGAAACTTGGTTTACTACCACTACCGTCGCTGTATATTTACGAAGTGTGTATGTTTGTGAGTAGACATAAAGAATTATTTAATAAAGCATGTGACATTAATCCAAGAAATCCGAGAAACCCAAATAGGCTTGTTTTCTATGACATTCCTAGATCAACAGAATATGATAAAAGTTGCTTAATGATGTGTGTACGAATTTATAATAGGATACCCAGTGAACTTAAAGACTTAAACATTAATTTATTTAAGAAAAAATTGTACGCATGGCTAAATACTAAAAATTTTTACTCACTAAAACAATGGTAATGACCTAATTTTGCATGCTATACTATAATTAGCAAAACATGATTGATCAAAACTTATTTGTAACAACTTTTTATACCATGTTTTATGCAAATAAAGAATTTGAATTTGAATTTAATCCCTCTCAATCTGAGAGGAGACCCGTGCCCTGCAGTGGGACAGTATGTGGGTTGATGATGATAATTTCGTTGATAAAGGATTGTAAATAATATCACATGTGTTCTTGATCTACTTTTTAATCAAAAAGTATATAAGTTACACAAGATGTGCCTCAAACTACCCACATAAGTACTTAATCGACCAAAACAAACAAAAAACATAACAGTAATTATAAGAGCCCAACTATTACTACACGCTCCACCCAATCATCTAGAACCAGACCGCTTAAGGATTAAATTCAACATGCAAATATCTACAATTAGGTGCGTTTGCGCAACCGTCGGATGTAATGATCCATCGGGCCACTGTCGACCGCTTAACATTTCGCTTGGCCTTAAACGTTGCGACATTTTGTAGGATAGAGATCACATCTGAACTCATTGTTGGCGAGATACAGAACTATTGGTTTCGGATTATAGATTGGAAGGTCGCATTGTGTGTTAACAACGAAAATATTATTAGGGACCATTTTTCGCGTGTGTTGGTATAACTAATGGGATTCATTGATTATGATAAACAGTTGAATGTGAAGGAGGATTTTCTCCTGTATCGTGGAGGCGTATAAAAACAGAAAAAAGATCAATACTGCTGTCTTGGAGTAACTATATCTAAATATCCTCTCGCCACCTAGTGCCGCAGTCAATTCCTCCACCACTCCGCCAATCGAGTCGTCAATTGTGAGTATATTTATCTATATCGATGTCTCTATATCTAAAATGGTTTTGCTTTGATGCCTCTGAAGATATATTTTCTCCTTAAATCTATTTTATTATATCTATTTCACAATAACAATGACTTGAATTGCATGATCTTTCTATTTATAAATAAACAATACGCTAATTACATAACACTGCATAATTGCCAAGTCACTATCTAAAAATTATGTAACTTTTTTATCCTTTAAAACATGGGGTGAGCCTATTGCCAATAACACAAATCCAAACTGAGAGCTGCTACTGAGAATTTAATAGAAAAATCTAATAACACTGCTAGACCCAGGAAACCCAGATACTCTCGTTATATTCATACTATACCAAGGAGGAGGAATTTACCCACAGCGTAGTTGATATTTTTATTTAGTTGTAACCAAATCGGACTGATACTTGACTATGGTTATAGAAATACATCACTAGCTAGCCACTAACATTACTTTCATAGAAGTAGTATTGAGATCTGGACGTCTTTCAAAACAACATTTATGAGATCTTTATTCAAAGTACCGGGATTGGCAGCTAGACGCAATCTATACATACTTGTAAGTATTTTAATAAATTATCCTTACTGATTTATTAAGGCAGAACCACTGAGGCTACAAACTGGAAATTTTTGCAGATACCTTTTATGTTTAAGGAAGGATTTTTGGAAATTTCATTGCATTGCTTCGTCTGAGAGGAGATGATGTGCTGAGCAGTGGGACAGTATACGGGTTTATGATGCCTGAATGGTTGTATGGAATATAGAAGTCCGTCATCTAAACATAAAAGAATCTTCATCATTAGCCCATATTCGTCCAGTGCTGGACGCAGGCCTCTCCTATTGAAAGCCACAGAGCTCAATATTCTTATTTCCTCATCCATTCACTGCCACACTGCCTTACGCAACATAAAAGACTAAATATTTTTAATATTTTTCTACCCATGCGAAGCCAGGGCAGGCCGCACGGTAGTCCTTAATATTTTGAATTTAGAAGGAGATTTTTTTTCTAAACGTGCCCGTCCCACACTAGGGTACTAAAGGAGGTTCTAAATGCAGTTTAATTTCAGTAATTTCTTTATTAAATCTGCCGACAAATAAGAATCGTTACTATACAGTAACCAAACATACCTCCCACTTAAATCACTATGACAGTAACACAATGTGAATACAAACACTTTAATATACGTTACGCAAGAAATGAATAAGTTGAAATGTTAATGACATTAAGAGTCATTCTTGTTACTACTTCTTGTCACCTTTGTAGGATGCCCGGACAAGTCTATTTATAAGCCTGCTGACCCACTTTAAACAAGTGTCGCAAACTTTATGTATACACTGTACTTATAGATGTTAGGAATATATTTTTTTAATTAACTTGAAGTAGATTAATTACAGTATTTCTAATTACATTTCATACTTTTTATTGCACTAGTCATAGGTTTTAATGGATACGTAATTGCAAGAGCGGATACTGAGCTGAATCTCGTAGGTGAGCTTTTTTTATTTTGAAAGACAACTGTCACATTGGTTTTGTCATAAGTGTGACTGCTATACTAGAGGTCTTAGGTTCGATTCCCAGGTCGACAGGGCAAGTTAAGGAAAGTGCGGTTTTTAGTCGATACGAGTACGACATACCCTGCGGCCTCCCCGGCGGAGAATCCATGAGAATTTTCCGTACAATAAAAAAAATCGTCGACCAAAAGAGTAATTAGGATAATTTTATTCTCAGTAGTAACTCCCCGCCTCTACTACATGGATTCTAAACAGATTATTCCCGTGCGCTCTAAATCTACTGATCTCTAAAATTTATTTTTCCATATATTAATTATTACCAGGAGCTCCAAAGATTTTTAATTTTAGTTTTGGAGCGCTTGCGAACAAAATCGTGGAGCGGGCGGGAATATGCCATCTAAACATAAATCTACCGTCAAACTGTGAGTATACATTAGTACACCTCTGCTTAACCCTTTGGAGGACACAGGCGTGATGGTATGTTATGTTAAAACTCAATTTTAAGGAACTCCTACATTACTTGTGACCGCCCACTACAGACTACCTACAGTCACAACACCAAGCCATATTTAGAATCCGAATACAACCCACTTCTCCATAAACGTCACGTAAAAATTCAACTTTAATAGTTTTTTTTCACTATGACGGCAATCTGCACACGTCACTACGTAAATATTACATACAGTGATGGTTTGAAATACTTATCAAAACCTCTATTCCGTGAAGGGTTAGGCTGAGGTGTGCAAATGTACTCCCACAGTTCACCGGTATGTTTACGTCCCATGTAATAGGGGGCGAGCTGATACAGAGATTAAAAAAAACCATTAGCACTGCTTGACCTGGGAATCGAACCCTGGACCTCCAGCGTAGCAGTCGCGTTTACAACACCTGGGCTTATGAGGCAGTTCTCTTTTACCGAAAACTATGGCAACCCAAGGTTAAAAGAAAGACATTTTCAATATCCTTGTGTAAAATCATAAGACTCGTTTATTTTCAATTAACAGGATATATGATATTTATATCTGTAAATTAGATCTTTTTAAAACCCTTTTGGCGCCGGCATTTCCTAGCTGATGACTTCTGAGAAGAAACACCGAAACAACCTATTGACAATCATTGTTTCTTTAAAGTCCAGATAGTAACAATATTCATACTATCTTATTTCGAGAGAGGTAGGGCATAGTGGGAGTAATTTCATTCATCTGCTCTGCTGCTCCGCGAGGAAACGTTGTATTTCACCCTTATACTGCCAACCCAACTATTCCTCTTTCGTCCTGACAATTTTTTAATGCAACTGTACCTGCTCGATCCTTCGGAAAGCCCGGTTTCAGAACGGCCTACTTATAGTAGTTTGCAGTCGATTCTGTCTGTGGATGATATTGATGATGATGATGAATTAAACGATTAAACAAAAATATATTTTATATTATATTAAATAGATACACGTGACAACTAGGGACCGTGACCGATTTGTTATTAATAGCAGATAAAAGGAAACACCGTCACATCCTCTTGGTCTTGATCAGCCCATTCTCGCCTTTTATGACACCGGTCTTGAAACTAGCGATAATTAGTTTGATAATATTTATTATGGAATATCCGATCTCGATAAGTAATAACTAAGCTGATCAAGCGATTTGCAAGGTTAAGCTGCGCTAGTCGCGGTTATTCTTTGGATGGGTGAGAGACCCTTCCGTACCTTGGAGAGCACGTAAAGCCGTCGGTCCCGGTTATCATATGAACACCTATGATAATCGTTAGTGCTAGTGCTTAGTTATCCACAGGATATCGGTATTACCCAAAAATTGGGTTGCGGAGGTCTGATGGCAGTCGCTTCATGTAAAATACTGATATTCAGCCGCATCTGGTCAGACTGGAAGCCGACCACAAATTCGTTGGGAGAAAGAAGAAAAGATCCGATATCCTTTTCAGATTACCTACTAGTATCGATAAAATTCTAAGCTTTTACTATAATTATTAGAGTTGGTTTCTCATATTATTATTACGATATAGCTGTATGGAAAAAGATCTAAGGCGTAAAATGCGCTCTAAGGCAAGAAATCTTAGTCCTTAAGATTAAAAATAAAGAAAAAGAAATAATAATAATAAGTAGGTACAGGAAAAATGAACATCTTTGAAAAATGTTTACCTAGTTTAACTAATTAATACCAAATATAGTAAAAATATCTATGTATCAACCAGGATTTTAAAAAGTATAGATAGACGCTAACAGTATTACTAGCTACTTAGTTCCACAGAAAACCAATAGAGGCGTTGTACAAAATATTTCGTTTTAAGTTTCTAATACAAAATATTTTACAGATATACTAACCTCTATCGTTCACTGAACTCCTGGTAAAACTACAGAGCACCAATTTCTCTTAGATGTTACAGAAAAAAAAAACGAATAAAAAAATTGACCAGCAAAGCCAATGTTTTTTTTTATTAGGTTGAACATAGTTTTAGCTCGGGGGAGCTTTAAAAACTTAACCGGACTAGGTGGCGAGGCACCAAATGCCTCCAGCCAGGCAAAGCCAATGTTTTGTCTTCAGGTGTTTATGGCGCGATCGTATTCTTTGAGTGGCTATAAATACCACCTACTTACCACTTAACGTCCATATCCCAAACACACAGCCTCCATTTAATCTCAACGACATCATTTTATTGACATCAGATTCACAATTTTGGTGCAAGTACCGAAAAAAGTCCACAATTTCGCAATAAGCTGTAAAATATCACCTTGGCACAGAATTCGTACAATAGCTAATTAGCTATTGTACGAATAGACCTCCCAAGAACATTATTGTTATAATTTTATACACCTACTTTATGCTAATCGTTTTCTTTGTTGGACGCTCTGAGTGAATATCGTGTTTATTACGAGCAAATTTATCACAATCAGTGGTAATTAACCAACTTCAAAAAAGGAGGAGGTTCTCAATTCGAGTGTATGTGTTTTATGGTTGTTACGTCATTACTCCGCTAATTATGACTTTGATGATTCTTACTTTGTTTAATATGTTTTCAGAGCTCTAATTATGGGGGTATAAATATTATCGAAATTGAAAAAAAAAAAAAACAAAATCTAAAATACACAGATGACATTTTGGTTCAAAAAGTTTTGATTAGGATTTTCAATCGGAGTTTAAACGGTTTTAGATATTTCTAAAAATGAATTTTAGTATTAATTTTATCGGTAATTAAATAATAGAGATTAGCATAATATCTTTATTATTTAATTGATGACATCTTTGACGACCTCTGTGGTCTAGCGGTTCGAGTGCCGGACTGCTGATCATGGGGTCGTGGGTTCGATTTCCACAGGACACAAATATTTGTATGGATAAAACAAGAGTATTTGTGTTTGTCTGGGTGTTTCTTATGTATTATAAGTATATATTTACAAAAAAAAAGTATATAAGTATTATATCCATTGTCTAGTACCCATAGTACAAGGTCTGCTTAGTTTGGGACTAGATAGTGCAGTGTGAAAAAAAAAATTAATTGATGATATCTTTGGTCTAATAGTTTGAGTACTGGACTGCTGTTCACGAGATCGTTTCTCACAAGACAAAAATATTTATGTGATGAACAAATTTGTTTGTGCTTGCCTGGGTAATAATCACCTGATTTGCAGATATGCACGCGCCTATGAACCGCCTGATGCGGGATTATAATAGAATATCTATAGAAGCCGATAGCATCGACATATATTCCAACTCATTTCAAGAATTCCGTGGGAGACTCTGGGCCTATTTATGTGGAGCCCCAGTATAACTCTGTACTCGCGCAATATACCTACTATCAGGGGTTGCATCTGCTAGCGGTCCATTCTAAAAAAAAAAAAAAAAACTTCCAGTATTATTAGTTAGAGGATTATAATAGTTTTATAATTAATTATAGCTTTTAGCAATTTTTTTTTTTTTTTATGTCAGTGTTGTGGACTTCTATAAGTGACGAATTCACTGCTAAAGAAAAATATCATGTGTATATTATATTTACTGTGTGTTTAGTGAATAAGTCGTTGAAGTGCCATAATAATATAATAAATAAAATAAATATCAAGGTTAAGAGCTGAGTTAGCCGTGGTCAGTCTGTAGATAGGTGACCATTCTAAAATATCGAAGTCCTTCCGTGCCACGCAAAACACGTAAAGCCCTTGGTCCCGATTGTCATACGAACTCCTATGTCAATCGTTAGTGGTAGTCAGAAACCCTGACAACCAGTCTATCCTCAGGATATCGGTATTGCTCAAAAATTGGGTTGCGGAAAGTAAAATACGCATCCAGTGATGTCATTTCAAGCCATGTATATTGGGTATTTCGACAACATAAATGAGACGTAAATGAAATAGATCAGATGCCATAAATATAGGTACAGGACACGTCATTTACATATTTTTTGTGAAACGACATAGTTCTTTAAACTTGAAACTGGTCTGGACCCGAACAAGATTCTCGAGATATGAAACAGAAGTATATCATGAAGCAGGGCGCTATTTTAAGCATGACAGTTGTGATTTTATTTACAGGTATTAGGATCCAGATACCAATCTAATGAGACCAGAGTGACGTAATCATTTTTCACATTAAACTGCAGAATCAGTACTTTGAATTAACCTTGAAAACTAAACAAATGCCAATCATAATGTATCACAAAAGTATCTAAAAATAGAGATATACGTTACCATAAACTGCCATAAGGTTTGTATATCAATAAAAATAAATATAACAAAGATCAATGACCCGCCACATAAAAAAATACAAAACAATAATAAAGATGTTTCAAAGCCTTGAACTAATGCCTTACTGATGCGTTCGAGAGCTCACATGGCAGCCAGACTCGTCTGCCGTACCATACATAGAGTATAATGCGAACTTTTTTAGATACGGCATTATCCATAAACAATATTACTGTATAGATTGACAATTGTAGTATAGAGGTCAGTGATTAACAACCTTTAACTGACCTGGGGACCGTAATTGGAATTAAAGTTGTTTTAAATGTCACCATTTTTGTTGATGCAAGTCATAATAATAGGTAAGTATGTCAGTTTGGACTGAGTGTTTCCATTTTACGTTTTGTTGAATGTTTCTGCGTCATGGTAATTTTATTCACAGAATTTTATTTTATTGTATCTCAAAGTTTATTCTGGAATGGTACGTTCAATCTTAGAAACCTATTTTATATTATAAAACGTTTTTGGTCAACATCTTATAGTGACGTCAGTTAATTATCGATTTCTGTGTAAACTGCATTACCTAGTTGAAAACTGTGTCGTAATCATTAAGTGACTTGCCCATTGTACATATTATAATGTTTAGTTTAGTATGTACTATGACAACTAGACTGGTCTACCTTGCCACACATAGATCATAACAATTGTAGATATGGCAATAGTCATAGAAACTATTTTACGAGTACCCAAGTGTGTCTATTGTATTGTCTGTGGCATTGTTGAGTTGGTAGATACCAATTGCAAAAATAAAAATCAATATGATTGTATTTTGTTTATGAAACAGGATAGGGACTGTAACGCGTGACTGCTTCACCAAGCATCATCCTAATCCTGGTTCATAATGTATTTCATCTTAGTCACGTCAGCAATTTAAAGTTCTATTATAACATTTATGGATTTTTAACATATTTAATGTTTGTTAGGATAGGATAAATAAATACTTTTGGTTTACAATGAGTGAGTGAGACGACCTGTCCAATCTGGCGCATACAACATAGAGCAAATATTAATGTAGAGGTATGATGGCATTATCCACAATATCTTATTATGCTTTGCGGCATCAACCTAAAAAATAATGGTCGTGAGCACACCTGATATAATACACAACACAAAAGAGCTGATTTTAGAATATCTACCATTGAGCTGTGAAAAAAAAATTGCCATCTTTAATTTTCTGAGAGGAAACCCGTGGCCAGCAGTAAGACAGTAGATATATGGGGTGATGATTAATATAACATAAAGCATTTTAAAGTAGCACGCTATAATGCTATAAAGATATTTTATAACACATTTGCCGTAAAGGGTCTCTTATTTCACCAATTTCAATATCGTATCATATCTCATTACGTACTTGTGCGATAATGTAATGTAAAATGCACGGTTTATCAAGATCCTCCGTTTAAAACGAATGGTACTTTTTTAAATCTTAGCAGAGATTTTATGTCTGAAAAATGGTCAACATTTTATGAATAAAATTAACTTTGGGAGATAAAATATAATAAATAAACATTTAATTCTTTAATTTAATTAATTTTGTCAATAAATTACAAGCATTTATCTGTAACAAAAACATAAAAATATTAATTTACTTTATTAGTAATACTGGCTGTTTTTTGTGCCTTTGCTTAAAAAAAAGCGCTAATGCGCGCGCATCGCTAATTTGTGAACAAGTAAAAATTATTCCGCGCGCTTTTTCAACAAGTGATTAAAGATTTATTCGTATATGAAAGTCTGAGTTTATTTATTTCCTCGCAAATATGTTATAAAACGTCGTATGACGTGCGCTTTGATAATTACAGCAATATCGCCTCGGCTGTAATTTTCAACTTACCACACTTATATCATAACGTACTATTGCTTTATATCGCATAGCACTCTCTCTCTCTCTATCAACCAACTGTCCGTCGGGCGTCGCGTAGGCACATAAAATCGCTTGCTTAAAAAATTAAGCTTATTGTATTAAGCAAGTTATTGATTTATAGCAACTTTGAACACCAGTAGAGATGATTATGAGGTATTTATTATTCTTCTTAGAGTGTCGATTGTATCAACTGAAAATTTCTCATACCCTCTACATTATCTTTAACCTATTCCATTTTTAAACTTCCCCTAACACGCTTGGCGCCGGCCCGCATGTGAGGTTTATTACTCTCTCAAAATAGGAGAAGAAAAAAAAACTATTGTATGCTCATCCGGCCCCGAATTCAATAACGCGGACTGCGTTTGCTGATGCGGCCACCAAATCCTCGCATGTGCAGGAGGTATTACAGTATGTAGCTACAAGCATGTTTCTCCTGCCAAACTACATACTTAACAGTTTGTCGGTAGCTTTACTTAATCGAATATTATTACCAGGTAGCTGATCTATAAATAGTGTCATACATTTTAATGGAACTCCTTTCCGTCCCGGCCGGTTAGCCAAGCGTCTCATAAAAAGGCAAATTCCCATATCTTAACCGCAACTTGTCTATAAATGCTATTAACATGTGTACAGTGATAATTATAATCTAAAAACATTATGTAAGGTCATTCTCCTCTTGTTATCAACCAACTTCAAGAAGGAGGAGGTTCTCAATTTGTGTATGTTTTAGGTCTTTTTTACTGACTGCCTTGTTGGTCTGCCGATCCTAAGCACAACTGCTACATCAGAAGTCCTGGATTTAATTCCCAAGTAGCAATGTGTTATTGCTAATTGGGTTTTTCCATGAAATTCTCAGTAGCAGCTTGGAGTTTGTATTTCTGCCCGGTTATAAGCAATAGGCTCACCCCGTATTTACATGGGATACCGGCGAACTGTAGGTGTACATTGGTACACCTCTGCCTAAGCATTTGGGGAGTACAGGCATGATGGTACCTTAACGATTTTATGTAAAGCCCCAATAACATTGCACGTGCTGAGAATCAAACCATGACAACGTTCACCCGCTCTTGGGTAAATTTAACGACAAAAAAGCTAAATATCTAAGTACACATCCACTGTTATAATATGAAGCGATGTTTCAAGTACCTATTATTTTTACTATAAATAAAAGATGAGTAAGTAGTAAATAAGAGAACAAGGTCAAGACTATTCAACGTCACAAACACTACATAATCTGTGTGTACATCCTACGTGATCGACTCGTGCGCATCACAGTGCATCGTATTGCGTCATTTTATATGAATCAACGAAGGTTGATGAACTTTGTAGTAAAGTTGTGGCTGTAGAATTATGAATGGATTCAGAACAAGATGTTGCGATTAAAAAACAATGGTAAGGGCGGCCTTCGGGAAATTTCGCAACGTCTTTTCGTCAACTGTAGTTGAAAAAAACTAAATACTTTTGTCTTAAGGCAAGACATGAGGGAAGACAAAAGTCTTCAACCAATGACGACACGTTTGGCGCAGCGACAGAGCGATTGGCTTATGCCCCACGGGCTGTGAGTTAGATCCCCACATAGAACAAATATTTGTATATAATATAATATTGTTTAGGACACTTTACACAACACCATCTAGTCCCAAACTAAGCAGAGCTTGTACTATGGGTACTAGACAATGGATATAATACTTATATACTTTTTTTTTGTAAATACATACTTATAATACATAAGAAACACCCAGACAAACACAAATACTCATGTTTTATCCACACAAATATTTGTGTCCTGTGGGAATCGAACCCCATGATCAGCAGTCCGGCACTCGAACCGCTAGACCACAGAGGTCGTTATAAGTATGATCTACAGGTAGTTGTTCCGGGTCTGGGTGTTTGTGTAGTTGTGAAAGTTTGTGTTTGTAAAAACCCACGATACAGGGAAAAATCCTAGTGTGGGGCAACGTTATAACAAAAAACATTGTATTTTACTAGTGATGACTATGGCACAGAAACGAGGTCGATGGTCGATCACTATGGGCCTCATAGAAAAGCTCAAGTTCACGAAGCGAGCTTTGGAGAGAGCGCGCAACTGAATCAGTAATAAGAAACAGTTACCGACATGTTATATTTGTACGAAAACTACAATTCAAACATTACAAAGCAGTCCAAAACGTTTTATAAAGTTATAAAACGTTTTAAACTGCTCTGTTAACTAACTGCCTCATCAGTTTAGTGATCGGAGGTGCAGCATTTACGTTAGAGAACCTGAGTTCGATTCCCAGATAGGGCAATGTTATTGGGTTTTGCTATTTCTCCGTTTTAAATTCTTCGTAGCAACTCTGAATTTAGATTTGTGCTCGGTGAAATAGCAATAGGCTCATACCCTGGGACCAAAAATAAACCAGCGAATTGTGGGTACATATGTAGGTAACCTCTGCCTAACTCAATACAGGTATGATGAATGTAACCTATGCTTTATTATGTCTACACTTTTTAACTTCTTTGATACTTATATCTTATCTAAAAGTTTAATAAAGTGAGTACCGAGGTCTAACACAGTAATACCCATATTCCCCCTTACACGTTGCCCAACATCGTCTGACGGGTTTGCATGACCTTTCACCACAAGCGTACTGTCAGCGCTCTAGATTCTCAACTAGATAAAGATAGAAATCTTTAGAAGTTTGCAGAAATGGCATCATGATGATTTTATTATATTCATACACTTCATTAGTACCAGGACGATTTTAAGAAGGTAGCTGGCAGCGATGGATGCGAGCTGCCCAAGATTGGGATGGTTGGCGCTCTTTGGGGGAGGCCTACGTTCAACAGTGGACGGTAATAGGCTGATATGATGATGATGGTTAGTACCAGGTACCAGCAGTATCTAACTTTACAGAATCTTTATTGGTTACGCGTGGAACTAAAAATGATAAGGTCTTTGGTAGGTTTAAAATTGCTTTACGTAGTTTTAAAATCTGCAAGTTATCACGCAATCGTAATAATTAATTATTCATCTTATTTAAAAAAAGGAGCTGATGTCCAATTCTAATCTTTAATATTTGTTTGTTTTTTAATGAGGTATATTGATCTAAAAGAAGGATACTTCCAAGTTAGTCCCATAAAATTTTTATTGATATCAGATTATCTATTCTAAAGATAAACCCCAAAATGCTTAAAATCTGTTTCTTTTTCTGAAAAACTATTCAATTCATCCAGGTTCCCGCTAGGTATACGACATGCCTACCTACATAAATATCTTTGTCTGTGTTGTATATCCTCAGAGACACAAACTTTAAGAACGTATGCGACCTCTATAACTTTCATAAGATTCCTGTAAGATAAGCGTATGTCCGTTTGCGAAACATAAATCGATAGACGCTAGAGAATTCTCGAAGTGTCACAAAAAGTATCGATATCTCGATAATTAATCGTCTCGTTATGATTGAGCGATATAAATACCAACACACGATGTGATTTTTGTAACTTTACGTGCGTTAAATGCATACTAATTTGTAATACTGACATGAAATTACTCTACATAGCTTTTTTAGTATTCATTGCGATAGATATAGATTAGATAGATAAATTTAAAAAAAAACGTTTTAATTGTAATATCGGTATCGATAACATCATCTCCTAACTGAATTTTCCCATCTTTGTTGGGGTCAAGCCACTGCCATCAGACCTCACACAAACGTAAAAGAGTCAATGAGTGTGGAAAAAATAAGGGGGTACTTCCCCCTTATTTTTTTAATTACCGAAAACATGCGAAGGTGTCATTGTACCTACCCATCGTTATAGAAAACTTTTACTAAGGAGCTGAACAACTTAACTTGAATGCATAATTATAATTAACGCTTTATGTATTGTGACTTTTATGTACTAGCGACCCACCCGGCTTCGCACGAGTATGTTCAGCAATCATAGCATATTATAACCTACGTAGATAATTACTCTTTCAGTTTGAACATCCGTACAAGTAGTTTCCAAGATTAGCTCGAGCAAATACAAACTCCCCCCGGCGAAGCATTAATTTATTTATTGTAAATTAAAATTTCAATATAAAATACATATACCATCACGCTGGGTTAGACGTGTTTTCGAGTGGAGACCGCGACTCGGCAAACGTAGTGTTGGACGCCCTCCGGCAAGTTGGGGTATAGATTCGAAAGACTACTGGCTGGATGCGAAAAGACAGAATGAAATGGCGCACATTAGGGGAGGCCTACGTCCAGCAGGGGATTAGTACAGGCTGCTGATGATGATGATACCATCATGCCTGTATTTCCCGAAGGGTTAGGCAGAAGTGTACGTACTTATATACACCCACAGTTCGCCGGTATGTTTAACCAGGCACAAATCCAATCTTCAAACTGCTACTGAGAATTTCATAGGAAAACCCAATAACACTGCTCGACCTGGGAATCGAACCCTATAGCGTAGCAGTCACGCTTAGGACCACTAGATTAACGAGGTAATTTTATTTATAATATGTATTTAGCTACGTATATCTGTTGCTATACAGTGTCCAAGAAAATTACACTCTTGCTTAAATTGATAAAACGGCATAATACTAAAATATTTTTGGAAAAAGATAAAAAACTTTTTAAATTTTTTTGTTGTCACCATAATTTCGCATAAAAGCAGCTGTTACTTGTAAAGCTTTTTATTAATTTTATGGAAAATATGTTATACTCCTTTTCTAACTTAGTAATAAACAATTCATCAAATTGTAATCACTTTACAATATACCATATTTACACACACACACACAGTTACTACGACCTAATGTAGCTGTCACTTCTCATTATTGTAAACTTTTGTTATTGTTCCAACAAATAAAAATTATTATTATAAGTATACTTAAGTTGTCCTGTTGTCCAGTTGTCCCGATTTCATAGACACTTCTTACTACATGGAAATATATAACACTAAATCATATTCATATCTCACGAAGCGTTTGGTCTAGATAGATAATTAATACGCCATTTCAAATGCCTATAAACTGACTGCGTCCATTACGAAATTGGTACATGCTATGACTAACCCGCCCAGTCATACCTAAGATTTATTTACAAAACATGTAGTACTTTTCCACTGTTAAATGCTACGGTGAAATGGTGGTGGGAGGGATGAGATAGGGTTTTGCCCGATGGAAAGCCCAAAAAGGGTCGAAGATGAAGTACGTAATACAATTGAGTGACCTAACGTTTCAAGGTATTAGAGTTTATCATCACTACAACGTAGTATAAAACAAAGTCGCTTTCTCTGTCCCTATATCCCTATGTATGCTTAAATCTTTAAAACTACGCAACGGATTTTGATGCGGTATTTTTTATTAGATAGAGTGATTCAAGTGGAAGGTTTATATGTATAATACATGTATGTTATTAGTACATTGCACCCGTGCGAAGCGGGGACGGGTCGCTAGTATATTATAAATATGAGAACATCTCAAAAGACAAAAATCTCCTAAAAATCCAAGTACACATTTCCAGACCTGTTTAATCGTACTCAGGAACTTTAAATTAAAAGGCTCGCTTGCATTACTAGACAAATGAGACATATTACATTATGTTATAATTTATTTATATAATTAACGCCTGACAAAAATTACTCAAAAGAACCGCACAATAAACATTTATTCAAAACATTATTAATGTAGAGTTAATTGTACACCACTCATACTAATTACACTAATTAATTCTCTTGACACATGCCTAAAAATACCATATCTGTATCAAAAGATTCATGTAATATACTCGCTTATCATTATGTAAACCTTATATGGTAAGAATCTACTTTTGGAATGACTCAGACATTTTATGTATACAATTCGCGTGTACCCTAAAGAGGGCACTGCGCAATGTGTTAGGCCGAAAATGGACTAGTTTATTAAACATTTTGCACGTTTTGAAAGTGCTAAAGTCCTTCTTTTGTAATATTTCGAGGCTTAGAATAAAAAGGCGTTGTAGAAGGCGACCATTATGTCCGTTGAGCTCACGAATCTTAAATTGAACAATGTTAACATGTGATCGGAATAACAAAACATTTCTAGTTGTTTATCTTTTAAAAAACCTAACTTACGACACTAGGGTTTTCTCCTGTATCATGGTGCATTTAGAGACAAAAATTAATTATTAGGTTCCAGTTTAAAAACGTGACCGTTAATGGATATAGGCATTATAATGAAACCTCAAAACATACTGGCAAACTGTGGGCTTTCAGTTTCATTTCTCGAATGTTCCGTACCCAAATCATAAGCACTTTTTAGCAGTTTACTCAAAAGTTGAGCGAGTTTTACTTGCTCATGGTATGTTCTTGTTTTGAGATCTAATGCTTCCACCCAATATCGCTGTGTATCTTCTTTTTTAGTCATAAATGTGGATACCATCCATGAGATTCTGATATCTGTAAGAACCTCTGCATCTAGTTTATTGCAATTGAATTAATTTATGTATCAAATCAGTCAACATTCATTAACATAAAATAGATTTATGATTATTTACAAGCACGTTTGACCTTGACTCATCAATATTATGCAAAGTGTAACGCTCTAAAAATTTGCAGGTTGTTTACATCTAAATGTCGTAGGCCTTATAAATCAGTTTGTAAATGTCTTTAGAGTTGTGACATAAACAGATTTCATTGCTATCGTCAATTATAATATGACTAACTGTGTCCCGCAGTATTGCCCGTGATAATATCATTTTTTGCCTATCCCACAGGGTTTTTTTTTCGTGATAAAATAATAATGAAGGGTTTTTGTGAGAAGGTTGTATAACCGTGTGTTTCTATTTATTTTAGTAAAATATAGTACAAGTTTTTCATATATCTTCAATTATTGTAATTGGTCTGTACTGTTTTAACTGAAGTAAATAAATAAGTTGCATTATGTAAGTAGAAAATAAAACAACGACAAATCTTATATCACTCCTGAAGAAGCTAAAAAATGAAGATTTTAGTAATTTTCTATTGTAATTAAAAGGTAATATGAGTACTTAAATGGCTAATATGAGGTATGAATAATTTCAACTAATTTCAACTTATTCCTTTATTCAAATTTAAATATTTTGTTTACGGGGGAAAACCTTTAAAAGACTACTGGTCTACGGGGGCTACACCGGGGTTGTGGGATTTTTACCCACTAAAACTACCCCGGTAGCCACCATCAGCACATGAAGGGTTTGAAGTATTCGCAACTGTTTCTCACAGTTGCGAATATATCAAAAATTAAATTGTCTTATGAGTCAAGGAGATAATTGCTGTAATTTTTCTAGCTACTAATTGTACAGCCATTTTGTAATTACTAACTGCAATGAAACTAGGCATTCATAGAATCAAAGGATGAATTTCTATTTCATTTGTAACATGTTTAACATAATTTTATTGTGCAATACCTCTTAATTTAATTGTGTTTCATCATCGCAACATCAAACTGCCTCTGTTATGCTAGAGGTCCTTGTTCTGGATTCTCCGGTCAAGAAAAGTGTTATTCGGTTTATCTTTAAAATTCTCAGAAGCAGCTGGGAGTTTGCATCCTCGCCCGTTTAATTAAATTAATAGTAGGTAATAGCCTCGCTGTCGTCTGGTAGTGAGATGAGCGGATGACATTTTTACCGTCTCAGGAAAGACATGGATGACACTGGCACAAGAGCACGGAAATTGGAACTACAAAAGGAGGCCTATACCCAACAGTGCGTGAAGTCTGGCTGCGGATGATGATGAAGATGAATAGGCTTACCTTCTATTCTATATGGGACCTCAAGCAACAAATCCTAGTTAGTCGGAATATATATTGCACAGAGGTGCACTATTCATGGTAGTGTTCCCTTGGATATCTCGAAGCCCCCCTCAAAATATGCGGGAAATAACCACCATGTGGGTGTCAGTAGGAGTCCCACATAACCATACAAAACAGACAACCACAATCAAATATTTAAAAAACATGTATTAATGAGGATTTCCAGAGGGATAAAAATAGACTCGCTTCCTATTTATTACAACGGACCAAAATGTTTGATATCCCAAATGAGGCAACAATTTTTGGCACCTAGTTTTAAGATAAAAGCTAGGAGCCAAAAATCTTGTCAAAAGAGAAGAATAAAATAGCTTCTATCTTGAATTATAATTTTACAAACGAATGAAAAGGAAACCCTTGCATAAAATCAGGACCACTCAAATAAGATTTTATTATTGTAAAACTTTTAATTTCCGTTTATGTTCCTACTATTGAAAAAGTTTTAACGAAGGAACTTTAACATTGTTGATTTTTTTATTGCTTTACCACTTACAATGAATAGCAAGAATAATTGAATGAAAGACATTATTTGTTATTTTGTCTTCGAGTTTCTTAACTAATTATTGACATGTATTTAATATTTAAGGGTATACCTACTCACAGTGTGGTACTATTTTAGGTCAGCTAAAAATGTGGTAATGTTTTAGTGAAACTAGAAATTGACTGGTCCGTAGATTAAAAACTTATTATGAATTGCTATTGTTTTTTCACAAATTTGTACAGAATATACGCTACCGTCTCTGGTAAATTATTTGTATGCTGATTTTGTAAGTAATTTCGAGTTATCTCGGAGATTTATGAAATAACTTGGAAGAGTGTTTTGTCTTGCTCTATACACCGATAGACTTGCTCAAGGGAGGGCCTTATTATTATTTATACTTCTAAATATTTTTAAATATTTCATCGTAACATAACACAAAAAAAAAACATTTAAAAATATAAAAAATAGAAACCCACCGGCATCGGGAGCAAGGTCCAAGGTACCGGTGGTCAGGGCCCCAGAGAAAGAAACCTCCTAACGTTACGGGCCGTGTCCAAGAGTACTGCTTTCTGTATCAAGCCCTTGATCCAGCCACTCAACGAGAGCCTCCTTAGATGTTGGTCGAGGCTCTTAGCTATTAGGCCATTGGCTGAATTCACCTCCCACATGTCGACAACCTCGTGTGCCAAATCAAAATACTTTATTTCTTTCTCTTTCTCGGCTTTCACGAGGTTCTCGTCATGCGGTACAGTGATGTCAACAATCATTGCACGACGCATTAATCGATCTATCACTACAATATCAGGCTTATTGGCAGCAATAGTCCTGTCTGTAATGATAGACCGGTCCCAGTACAATGTAACATGACCATTTTCGAGAACTGGGTCGGGCACATACTTGTAGTACGGTACTTCCGATTCCACAAGATTGTATTTCAAAGTGAGCTGCTGAGCTGCTGATGGATAATCCTGGCCACGAGGTTATGTCTGTGCAATTATTCGCCGTTAGCCAGACGCGAGCAACCAGAGATAAGACATATTATTATTATTATTATCAGCCTTGATCATCCCACTGCAGGGCAAAGGCGCCCCTTTCCTTCTTTCAATCTTCCCGGTTGACAGCTTTCCAACACCCAACCCCCACAGTATGAGTCAAGTTCATCCCACCATCTCATTCTGGGTCTACCGTGACGTCTTCCAAGGGAACCTTATCTTAGACGAAACAAAACTTAGAAATAAACCACTCCAACACACGTACTAGGGGTGTGGTAAGAACATCAAGTTACCATGTCTTGATATATCTCCATCAAGGTCTGAAATATATCACATGTGAAATCGTAACATCAACACGACAAGCTATTAATATCGCCTACCACGAGAGCTAATTTTTCTTGAATATGGACCAAGGTGACGACTCGCCAGCTCTTGAAGTTCAACCACATCTCTGCGTGATTGCGACCGTGTTTTGTTTTTGGGCACTCTCGGTTTTACTATGCCTATACTGTCCGTCCATCAAATAATGCATGGTACGTATGAATGATAGTGAACAGAAATGGCAGGTACTACTTAGTTAATAATTTGTGATTTACAAATGAAAGTAATAACTACTCCATTCAAAAATATGGTAGCTAATTTCAAGCTAACCCCAGATTTAAAAATCATTACTATGCTTTTGAGGTCCACCGCAGTCTTACAAATGTATCCATCACTTTCTAGCCACATAAAAAAGTCTTGAGTTTTTATGGTTATTTTTTCCAATAAATAGGGAATTATTTTCAGTATACCTCACAAAAAACACGAAAAAAACATAAAAGGCTAGAAGATATAAAAAAATAAAATTAGCTTCATTCAGCTCTCAAATTAGCCCATTTGTTTGTTTTGTCAAGAGACCACCGAATATACAGATAAATAATTTGATAGCTCTAAATATTATATTATTTTTTGTTCTTTTTCAATGTTTGTAGGAAATAATTTAATTTTTGCTTTACGTTTAGTCTTTGAGGCTCAAAGGACCAAATAACAAAATATTATTTGGTCCTTTAATATTTTTTGGTTAATTTATTTATACATTTACAAGTTTAGGTGCTGCTGGGTAGTTTGTTGCGCCGCTACTTCGCTACTACCTAAAATGTCGTTCAAAAAGTACATCTTTAACTTTAACTCGAGTTAACTTATGGCACTGCTCTGTTTTGTTATACGTGTTGTCGTGTATCGCTCTTCTTATTAGGGCATGAATTAAATTTATAAATACATACTTTTAAGTTTTGGTCATACTGGTCCCGTTATAATGAATAACTTTGTTTTTATTTGTCTTACTTTTCCTACTTCACGGGTCTCGTTTTAAGCCTACAAAATCATGGTCACCTCACATACGATAGCCACATTGTTACACTTAAGTAAGATGTACAGTTGCGTACAAATGTGCTATAACATGCATAAATTAATAATTACCAAAACACATACTACATAACATGAATAAATTAATCTGGGTTTAATGTGCTTTTTAAGTGAACAATTTTATTTATTATTAAGTCATACATACATACATACACTCACGCCTTTTTCCCATAGGGGTAGGCAGAAACTAAAGAACGCCACTTGCTACGATTCTTGCATACTTCTTTCGCTTCGACCACATTCATACATCTTGTCATACATACACGCCGGTTGCGAGTACTACGCACCTGGCCTTTTTGAAGAACCTCACCAATAAGGTCGGTATAAGTTTTTCTAGGGCGTCCCCTCTCGGCGGTTCCACTGACATTCGCCATATAAATCCTTTTTGTTAGTCGCCTTTCATCCATTCTCTCGACATGCCCAAACCATCTCAGCATATTCTTCTCAATTCTCGTCACTACATCGTCTTTTAAGCCGCAACGTTCTCTTATCACACTATTTCTCAATCTGTCATTCCGAGTTACACCACACATACTTCGCAGGGAACGCATTTCTACAGCATTTATTCTACTTTCATGTTTCTTCTGCCATACCCAACTTTCACTTCCATACATAAGTGTAGGTACCAACACACCGTTGTGGATAGCCATCCGTGCCTTTTTTGACACCGACTGGTTAGCCACAACCGCATGTATAGCACCATTCACTTTATTTCCCGCATTTACTCTTCTTTCCACATCCGCATCAATCTTACCATCCCTTGTAAACATACTTCCCAAATAAACAAATTCATTCACTTGCTCTATACTCTATATATATATTAAGTCATATGAAATGTTAATTGGTTTTAGGCCTAGTTTTATTGCTTTATTAATATATTTTTTTCTTGTGCTCTATTACACTATAATGACATAATAAATATATTGATGTTTATATATGTAAAATGTGCTGTGCTAAATTTATGCCACATAAATTAACCTTAAAATTTAAGTGTTTCACATAATCATCTACACGTGTAAGTAAATAAAATTATGCAAGGTTAAATTATAGTAATCGGCTAGAACTTACTCATGAGTTTGCACATAATCAAAAGAATAATCGACTTCTATAGGTTTTATACTAAGTACATTTAGTTTTGTTACATTGCAATTCATAGTTTTTGTTTCTAGTAGGTTTAATTATTTTGTCTCATACTTACTTACTGACTTAAATTTAATTAACCATGAAATCTAAAAATATATTTTATTTTTAGCTTACACTTACAGATATTTCTATAATATATGTATAAACAAATTTGTGATAATTAAAAGCTATTAAACGGCAGTGACTACGATGGCGTCATATCTAAATATCCTCAACTTAAACACAAATGAACTTTTAAAACAAAAACCTGCAACAGATTTACCGCTTACCAGTACCATCGGGTGGCACGTCTAAGAACATAACAAATGATGCGTGTAGACATTGATTTTGTAACTTTCGTACTCGACTGCCCGCCTAACCACGCCTGTTACTTGATTATGACAAATTACTCGATTGTTTCTGACTGTACTTGAACTTCAGTATCTACTTTAGGAAGGTGATTTATGAAGGTAATAGGCCTTCAAGATAAAGCTGTTGTACCATGCAGCAATAAAAGATATATCCGTATTATATAATATATCCGTAGGCTATCATGTTCAATCCTCGAATTTGGCTCAAACCCGTAGCCTGTATCCTGTAGCTTGTAGAAATGTAGTAACTTCTATAGCTAATATTTTGACAGACAGAGTTACTTTCATATTTATAATATTAAGCAGGAATTTTTAAGGCAAGGATTAAAAAAATATACTACTAAGGTTTACTTAGTATTCAGTAAACGTTACACGCTAGCGGCTCTGGTATTTTTATAGAACGAAAGCCCTCTAGGTTACACCAGAAACATTTAAATCAGTATACATTATTTACACGTTATCGTCTATAGTTTACTGCACAGTTGGTAGATCTACAGCATCGTACACATATCATGTTCTATTCCAAAATAAACTGACCTCTCACAGTACGAAACACCAATACAATGCCAAATCAGCTTATACTGGAGTGCTATAGTTAACTTAATTTGTCCCTACTTAAGTGTTTCCAAAAGCGTTTGTTTTCGAGACTTTTTCCAACTATGTTGGGGTCGACTTCCAGTCTAACCAGTTGCGGCTGAATATCAGTATTTTACAGGAATCGACTGCCATCAGACCTCTGCAACACAATTTCTAGGCAATACCGATATCCTGCGGATAGATTGGTTGTCCGGCTTTTTGGGGTTCTGACTACCACTAACGATTGTCATAGGTGCTCACATGACAACCGGAACCGACTGCTTTATGTGCTCTCCGAGGCACGGAAGGGTCTCAATCTGTCACCCATCCACAGACAGACCGCGGTTAGCGTAGCTTTACCTGGCAGATAGGTTGTTCAGCGTAGTTAAAACTTAGGCACAACTTTTTTGCACAATAACTGACCCCGGAATTTTGGGGCAAACCATATGATCAGTCTATTGTGACGAAACCGACAATAATTCCTTAACAATCTTACTCAAACTACCATGACCAATTACACACATAATTATTTAATATAATAACCTCGTTATTAACAATTAAACCGGTCAAGTGCAGTTAATTTCGCGAATTCCGACCTACGATACGCGCCTTGAGAATATCGACCTTTGCTACATAAATAAAACCGTATTATTATACATACCTGTAAGGTTCTTGAAAGGATGAACTAGTTTGGAAAACTGGGTGATTTGGTAATTTTCGTTTTTATTGCGTCATTGTAAGTTATGTAGGATTCAAAAACAATTAGAGCAAGGCAATAAGTCATAGCCCGACACTGTCACCTTTTTTTAAAGAGCCAAGCAAGTGCTTCCAAACCGAGAGAACTGAATAAAAGATACTTCATATTTTGATAGATCAGAATTCGGCGTGTTTAGGAAAAAACAGACACACATACAGAGAATTAAGTACAAATAATGTTTGAGCAGCATTCAAGTATTATTAAGTGTTTAGTGTTTGTTCATTATCACTATGATATAACCATATTCATCAACAAATTCAATTATGTAAGTTTTGCTAAACCTACGAAACTCATCCTTAGTCGCGGTAATACAGACTCCTAGCCTTTTTCCCAACTATATTGGGCCAGATAGGCCAGTTCTTTGGGTTTGTGACTACCACTAACGATTGTCATAGGTGTTCGTATAACAACCGGGACGGATAGCTCTACATACTCTCCGAGACACGGCGGGTCTCGATGTGTTATGGTGTTCGACGACGTCTGTGGTCTAGTGGTCCGAGTGTCGGACTGATGATTAACAGTCCGACACTCGGACCACTAGTCCGGTGGGACATAAATATCTACGTGATGGGATGAACATTAAGTGTTTATGTTTATCTAGGTGTTTATTATGTAATTTAAGTATATCCATTGTGTACCCATAGTTCATGCTTTGCTTAGTGTGAGACTAGATGGTGTTGTGTAAAATTGTCCAAGAATATTTATTATTATTATTTATTATGTTAAAAATGATCACCAATCCACAGACTGACCGCGAAAAGCACAGCTATTGGGATCACCATAATTGTTACTTATCCACTTATCAAACTACCTCTACATCTGATTATTTCACACTTCCATAAATTTTGATCATATTTAAGAAAAAAATTAAATTACGCGCTCGACTCACATTGACCCACATGTTCGAAGGCTGGACAAATGTCAACAGGACCTTTGCGATGAGAATCGGAGCACCTGCAGAGGCAAATGTGGCAAACTCGATTTTACACATCGCACATCGATGGGATTGCGTAATCGAATCGATTTAATCGGATTGAATAGATTTTTTGTGCATGCGTTATGCGTTGAACTCTCTAGCTGATGAACATTTAGGTAAATGGTACAGGCATACTTTTTAGTTTAACAGAAACTTAACAGGGTCTTAACATTTTAGTATCATTAACTTCATTCATCTTCCAAGCCGTTTCCCAAGTATGTTGTGGTCGGCTTCCAGCCTAACGAGATGCGGCTGAATATCAGTATTTTACACGAAGCGACTGCTATCAGACCTTCGCAACCCAATTTCAGGGCAATATCGATATCCTGAGGATAGACTGGTTGTCAGATTTTTGGGCTACTGACTACTAACGATTTTCATAGATGTTCGCATGACAACCGGGACCGACGTCTTTACGTGCTCTCTGAAGCACGATGTATTAAGAAACTATCCATGAGAATTTTCCGTACTGTAATAAAAAAAAGTGTTACTCCGTTACACAAATTCAAATATTGATTTCTGACATTTACGCGAATATTATACATTGAAATAAAACTACTTTTTACGGATTTTATTGAGTATGTTGATATTATTAATCCCGACGTTTCGGACCCTTTACCCTTAGGTAGGTCTTATATACGCGATAAAATCCGTAAAAAGTAGTTTTATTTCAACAAATTCAAATGTTGAACTCCCTAAATTACGGTCGAGCTACGCGATGACTGATGCAGCCGTCGGCTGGGACTGGTTTACTCAAAGCAGCTATGGCTCTTTCTTCGGCCATTTCAGAAGTTGCCCTATATTGTAACACTCACATGTTATTTATACCTATTATTCTGTCTGGACTTTAAAAGAGACCATATTGATTCTCTGAGTTTGTTTCGGTGTTTCTTCTCAGAGGTCGTCAGTAATAAGGAAATACCGGAGCCATGTAGCTTAAAAAATGGAAACATTGACTTCTAAAAGACACTCACATATTTTCTACTGTCCTATGTCTGGACTTTAAAAGAGACCATGATTCTCTGAGTTTGTTTCGGTGTTTCTTGTCAGAGGTCGTCAGTAAGGAAATGCCGCAGACATCTAGCTTAAAAAAATGTAAAACATTGACTCGTAAAAAAATCTTTAAATATCTATATTTACAGAATAAATGTAATTTTTCTTTTATCACTACACAATAAACTCCAAGGTCGAATCAATACAGCAAAGAATTCACAATGTCATATTTTTTGCTCCAACTTAATCTTTAAAGAGCATATTAGGGGGGGAGCCGCCGTGGGGCACACATTTTTGTTATCTGTCATGATGTTTTTAATATTATTTATGTAAATTGTCCATGACTGGGTCAATGATATTGATTTCTGACACTTACGCGAATATTATACATCGAAATAAAACTACTTTTTACGGATTTTATTTAGCTGTCAGTAATTATATCATCAAGACCAATTCAGTCTACCTGTGACCTGTGGCTGTAAAGGGTCCGAAACATCGGGATTAATAATATCAATTTATCGCAATAAAATCCAAAATAAAAGTAGTTTTATTTAAATGGGTCAATGAATATTTTTCTTTCTTTTTTTTCAAATTCTAAGAATATAAACTAGTACCAAAAGCCAATATCTCACGTTAACAATGAGAACTATTTCGATCACAATCATAAGTCCGTGTTCACACGAGTGTGTCGCCAAGTTTTCCCATCATTATAAGTTATGGTTGACACCGGTCATTACGCCCTCTTCCCTTTTGATATAACTTCTCTTGTGGCCTTATTATTAAAAGTTTCAGTGGTGATTTTAGGTATGAGGAAATTGTCCAGTTCAAGGGTGTCTCATCTTTTGAAAATATTTGGATTTACCCATTATCCCTAGTAAAAAAAGAAGTAATAGCCTAGTGATATGACCTTTGGACTGCCAAATCAAAGGTTGTGAGTTAGAATCCAAGGCACCTTTGACTTTTCGAATTTATATGCATATTAATAATTAATTATTACTCACTAAACGGTGAAGGAAAACATCGTGTGGAAACCTGCGTAGGGCAGCGTGGTGGACCTAATCCCTCTCAATCTGAAAGGAGACCTTTGCCCAGCAGTGGGTGCCTTTGCCAAGGCAAGTGGGTTTTAGAACGTACCAGACGTTCCATAAGAATATTTCGCTCCCTAAAAAAGAGGTTACAATAAATATCTGATCTACTAATAGCCAATATCAAGCTTTATGGCCTTTGAAATATGAACTATATCAGTATGGTCGTAAAAACATATTCATAAGTGAGCTTCCAGGTTGTTAGAAAGTTCTCTATAATACACACTTTTCAGTTCTTTTGTAACAAGCATCGACACCCATACTAATTGCTTTATTACTTTTGTAATCATAATTAACATCCCTACATTTAATTACCGAGCTCATTAGCAACGTGCCGCCAATTCTTCAATGCAGTCGGTTCCTGTTTTCACCAGGAGCATTATTTTAATTAATACTGCAAATGAATTAACAAACTATGGTATTATTGAAGTTTAATTAAATCCTTTGAGAGAATAGCTCTGACACAGTAGCCAACTCTTGATGATTCCTTCCTTTCGGAGTTGTTTTGTTTATGTTTTTGCTGTCAAAGGCCCGATGGCCGATGGAACAGCTGATCCTTCTTGGAGGGGACAGTAGGTACTGGTAAACGTAGGTGTTTGTAGCAGAGACAAGTCAGACGGACAAATGACGTAAGTAATATCAACTCGTAATATCATTGGACATTCGTTCTGATACAACTTAATCTTTTGAGCGTCACGCCAGGATCATGACAAAAATACGAAGACCGTGGCATGCTGGACACTATTTGGCCTGTCATCTGTTTGTGGCCTTATCGGTCAATAGGTTAAATATTGGACTTTCTTAAAAAGGTCTTTCACTTCCGTCAAAATCGGTATATTTCCTAATAACGAGCTTGCGTTCAGAAGACCAATGAGTTGAAAATAAATTAGTTCAAAATGATTCTATTGAATAAAGTTACCAACCTTAATTACATGGAATTACCTACTTCAAAGCTCACCCACGACCATACATCAATCATGATGTATCAATATGCGCAAGAAAATACAACCATTAATGTTTTTGTATCTCTTCGGTACAAATTATCCAAAATGTTTAAGCAACTTGATTTCAATCTTACAATAATAAATAGCTTAATAACTTAGTCTCATTATTCTAGTGATCACAAACGCGGCTACGATCTGGGGTAGAAATAATTAAATTAAATTAAATCTTAAGAGAGTAGGGCATAGTGGGAGTAATTCCACTCATATTGGAGCTGCCCGACTGAGGAAGTACCTCCGCCTTGCAGAAAATCGAAGTGAAATAACACTGCTTTGAGCTGTGTTCTGTTTCTTGTTTGTAAGATTGTTTATAAGATTGTTACCACAGACACCTATGTTTATTAAATTTTAATATTTTTATATTGCTACACCCGACTGGGTAGACTGTTGAAACCTACCAACAATTGTTAAACACTTTATGTACAGACGCCAGCAGGTCAAGCTATCCAAAACTGTCAAATTTTCCCAATTGAATGTGAACCTTATCATTTTGTATTAAAGTTGAAAATCAATCAAAGAAATTTGACAGATTGTGGTAGCTTGATGTGCTGGCCTCTGTACATAGATTTACACAATAAATATCTTTGACTTTGACTTTGACTTGGTGGTGGTTGGTGGACAAGGTTGCCAGTGCTCTACGAGGAAACGTTGTGTTGGCAGTGGGGAAATTTGACCCTTATACTGCCATTCCAACTATTCCTTTTTCGTTTTATAGCGTCGGCAACCCGCAAGTGATACCCCTGGTGTTGCAAGCGTCTATAGACTATGGTAACCGCTTACCATCAATCATCAGGTGGGCTGTAAGCTTATTTGCCACCTTATTAGTATAAAAAAATCTAAGGTAGAGTAGAATGATACTGGGTTTAATAAATATTTTTGGGACATTTTACACAGAACCATCTAATCTCTAAGCAGAGTTTGTACAAACACAAACACTTATGTTCATCCCATAAATATTTGTACCCTGTAATCGAACCCACGAGCCCACGACTTCGAGCTCGACACTCGAACCATTTTACTACAAACGTCGGTCGTCTGAATTATTTGCATAAATTAATTCCTAGTAGCAGCTCAGAGTTTGGATTTGTGTCCGATTAATGGCAATAGGCTCTCCCTCTACGTTGTCGGTCAGTCTTGCCTTATTATGTACAGACGCCAGCAGATCAAGCTATCCAAAACTGTCAAATTTTCCCAATTGAATATGAACCTTATTGTTTTGTTTTAAAGTTGAAAATCAGTCAAAGAAATTTCACACATTGTGGTGCTGGCCTTTGTAACTATGTACATAACATTGAGCTCCCTAGAAACAATTTCAATTCATACTCACTCTAATGATATCATCGGGTTATAAAGTTGTGTAATGTAATTTATTATGGATTGCACTGATCGCATTGTTTTATAGCAATGAAGAAATATTGCAATGCCTTGAATGTTTCCTATTCCTGGTTTTATGTAGATAAAATCTTTTAAGTTACCTTGTCATTTCTTTAATAATTATTTTATTCATTTACGATGTAAAAATGTGCAATGTAAAAATTCTATATTTTGAATTTGGAGTCAATTCCGTATTAATTTATGAATAGGTACCTATTAATAATAATTATTGAAACAGTGAATAATTATTATTGAAAACCAAAGAAGAAAATAAATAAGAAAATTATTAAAGCATAAATTATTTTTTCTTTTAGTAAAATGTTTAACGTTCAGAATGTTTAGCATTGCATAATAACAAGATGAAATATCTATATACTCGTATTTATATATCAAATTAACACTACTAGCACAAACTTTCACCCGCATCCCAAAATGCTTTTGGAGACAATCCTTTTCCAAGGTCTAATCTATCTCTATACCAAATTTCATCAAAATTGGTACAGCAATTTATGTGCGAAAGGGTAACAGACACACAGTTACTTTCGCATTTATTATATTAGTAGGAATTAGTAACTATAATATATTAGAGTTAAGAATGTAACACCAGGTAACAATATTTGACTTTAAAACTGAGATAACTCAGTTTTAAAGTCAAATATTGTATATTAAATATTGTATGTATTGTATTTAGTAATCAGGAAGGAAACAGGAAGTTCCAAAGCATACCTAATAGAGATACTATAAGGGAATATCGTAATTTTCTCTCTAATAACACCAGAAGATAATTAATAAATTATTAATAATTAAACTGATAAACTAATTATCGTTCACTAACAAGGTAGGAATGCTTACAATAAATACCTAATGTAGCTATACTGGCTAAAATTATAAACAATTCTTTAAATAAATTAATCTGTTCTTTAGTCTTATTGGTGCATCCACACTGCAGTCACGTTTTGTGGAGCAACAGATTGCAACACGATTCATTCTTCAACTTTCACGGTAACATTATACTAACAACAAATAACTTTTTAGTATCGGATGTTGCCCACTAACATTTGGAAACGTTGCTCCACAAAAAGTAGGTAGCAGCTGCAGTGCCTTATAAAATCGTGAATCTATTTGTCAAAAAATATCAAAAGAAGCATACCAGTTAATAACTACAATACTTTATAGAGTAGATATACTTCTGGTATAATCCCATTTAAATTTGGTTGCTGTCTAACAATCGACTCCGAAGAATCTTGAAATTTCCTTTTAAAAGTACTACAACTCCAAGAGAGGACATTAAAATTCTTTTCCAAAATCTAGAACATGAATTCAAGTAGTCTTTATTGCCCATTCTTAAAGAAAATAGTGGTCAATTAGAAGCAGTCGTTATCAACCAAAAAATCACCCATGGCTTGTATCCAGCGACATCTGAGCTTGAAGGCCAATTAGTGTGGTTAAATGTCACCTACTCTGCGATATTGGCAGAGGAAGTGTACAGGTTAGGCTATGAGCCAACGCTACGTGAATATTACTTTGCATAATGATAATTATAGACCCGTAGACCTGCTGGCCTAAAAGGCTACTGTATCAATATGATTCACATTATAAAATTACCAACGAATTACCTACCTATAGTTCCAAATATGAATTAATGTTTTAGGAGGAGAGGCCTTTTAATTATAGTAATTCTACGAGTATCTCACAAAGACCTCTGTATCAGCCTCTAACTCATTGACATAAAGTTCAAATTCAATAATTTAATGGACTTTGTAAGATAGAATGTAATGTAATGTTTGTAAGATGTCTCTAACATTAGAATCGACGAATCGAACATAAGGAAACAATATGAAAATGACATAAGCTTTCGGCACTTAATATAATTATTAAAAAAAAAACCAAGCTCTTTAAGATTCTCTCCCATACAAAACCGATCTTAGAAGTAGATAGATATACTTACTGTTAGAAATAGGTGTGGGTACTTGAACTGTCAAATAAAAATGTGTGAAGTCAAAATCGGTTCTTAAATAACAGAACTGCACACATAAAGAAATGGTTATAGGTACAAGATTGATAGAAAACTAAATTTTTTGCGGATTTCATTGCAGTATGTTGAGCAATGATATCCTAGTGAGTAATAGTCGACTCGAGACCTTGGCAGTCCAATGGTTGTGTCAACCTTGTGCCAAGTTAAAGAACTCGAGTTCAATTCATAGTTACGCACCTCGAAACGGTTCGAAATCATGTGTGTATTACAACATAACTTATTAACACGTAATTAATTATCGCTTGCTTAAACAGTGACTGTAAAATCGTTAAAAACCTACATGCCTGAGAGACGGCGTGTGAAGTCTACCAATCCACATAAATAAAGCTAGCGTGATAGACTATACCCTAGTCCCCCACATTCTGAGAGCAGACCTGTGCCCAGTAGTAAAGTAGGTATATTGGTTAAAAATTAATTTTGATAGGTATTCTTCAATCTTTCGAACTTTCTTTTCTCGATCTATCTAGATCTTTCTTGAAACTTTCGGAAAAATTATGCTCATCATGACCATAGGTAGACCAAGATGTTGGACGTTAAAATTATTAAAATCTTACATCATCATCATCATATCAGCCACAGGAGGTCCACTGCTGAACACAGGCCTCCCCCAATAGACTTCCACAAAGACCACAAGAGACAATTCCAAGCGACCTTTACCAGGTCGTCAAAATCTTACATATTTTGTTATTAATTATATTTATTATCAGACAACCTCCTTTTTTGTAATCTATTAAAAAGCAATCAGTTCAGTCGTATATAACACACCTATGTTATTATTCACAGAATGATTACCTAGTGTTAATAACCCAACAAAACATTACACTATGTACGCAATAACAGGACGGACAGCGCCGCAACACGCAAATAAGTCAGTTGTTGTTTTGTAATACAAATAATATACATACACGGGTCTCCTCTCATATTGAGAGGGATTAGGCTACAGTCCACCACGCTGGCCTAGTGCTAATACAAATAAGAAAACAAATTATTATCATAAATTATCTATTACCCAGCCCAGGGTGTCACCCATACCCCAAATGCATTTTTGAGACAAAAGGTGTCCTTCTCCAAGGTCTAATCTACCCCTGTACCAAATTTTATCAAAATTGGTTCAGCGGTTTAGGCGTAAAAGCATCAGACATAAAAGAGGTAGGGCATAGTGGGAGTAATTCCACTCAAATTGGAGCTGCCCGACTGGGGAAGTACCTCCACCTTGCAGAAAATCGAAGTGTTAACACTGCTTTGAGCTGTGTTGTGTTCCAAATGTTAAAAAAAGACAGAGAGACAGAATTACTTTCGCAATCAAATTATTAGTAGGGATTAGAACTACAAACGATTTATCTGTTACACTGGCAAAAGTGACCTTATAAGCAAAGTAATTGAAGTACCTACCTACACATATTTCAATATCCTTTACTTTTTGTACCAGCCTTGTCGACATCCGCGCAGTTTGCAAAAATATGAATATATTGAGGTGCGTAATTACAATTTGGTGTTCAAATGTTTCCTGCGATGCCTACAGTCGTATAATTTTATCTGTTCGTTGAACAGGTCATAAAAGTAGTCCCGATATCGTCTGTTAAATAAAGAAATTCCTCCTGTAACGCATTGAAAATATACCTCAAATTAATTAATCGTGTTCCAAGCCTTTTCCCAACTAGAAACATATGTTGTGGTCTGTTTCCAATTTAACCAGATACAGCTAAATATCAGTATTTTACACAAAGCCACTGCCTTCAGACCTCCGCAATACTTATATTAAGGGTAGACTGGCTTTTTGGAGTTGGACTTTCGTCTAAAACTAACGGTTGTTAAATATTCTGTCAGGGTTTCTGTGTAATGTATGGATATTGCATGTGTTCATGGACCCGACGATAGGCCAAGAGAAGGTGCCTAGTAGGCGTATGTACAATATACGTGACGTCTTCCGTGGAGGCTAAAGATCCATGAGGATAGTCCGTTCTGTAAGGATCACGTTTTAACGCTACCATTTAAAAAACACAAAAAACATGATATTTTGTTATGTTAATCGATGCAATAGACTCGCCCGACTCGACTCTATTACATGAGATTTAATATGTGTGACGAAATGTGGGTGTACATGAGTACACCTCTGCCTAATCCTTCGGGGGATAAATTGATGCATTGAAGGAGAAATTTCAGTCATAACTTTCCTTATGATACTGAAATTCCTCCTGATAAATATGGTTACAAGAATTAAAACTACTTCTTACCGGTTTTATTGCGTTATATTGATATTATTAATCCCCACGGGTAATGCTATCAATACAACGCGATAAAATCCCTAAAAAGTAGTTTTATTTCGATATATAATACTCGCGTAAATGTCAGAAATCAATACAGTTACAAGAGATAAAATCGCCTAATATCTTCATTTGGTAACGTCATACCTTTTAACCCTAATACCACACTAGATAACAATCCAGCATTTCATTGCTAAATTAAGCTATTTCAAAGTTGTAAGATATTACACACAAACATAAAATGCCATTTATACTCGTATTAGTGTGTCTTAAGTTGTGATAAATATAGAACAAATTCTTACTTCCAGATGATTAAATACAACGTTATCGAGTGGAAAAAGTTCCTAAGAATCCCTTTCACAAACCTGATGATATAAAATTTATCGATATGTCCTGTCCTTTTGGAGTGACAATAGTTCATTTGTATCTACTGTGAGCTTTGGCGATTGAGTTTATTTCTTTGTATGTGCCAAATAGTACTTATGTGTACATAAGTAGTACTATGTATCTATGTACCTTACAAAAGGAATACATAAGGAGTACATAAGGAGTACATAAGGAGTACATAAGGAGTACATAAGGAGTACATAAGGAGTACATAAGGAGTACATAAGGAGTACATAAGGAGTACATAAGGAGTACATAAGGAGTACATAAGGAGTACATAAGGAGTACATAAGGAGTACATAAGGAGTACATAAGGAGTACATAAGGAGTACATAAGGAGTACATAAGGAGTACATACACTAAAATTTGATGATCATCCACCTAACTTGGCTCGTAGAACGATAAACCCTTATAATGTGGGATCTTCGACACAAAGATGTTAAGAAGTACTCTACTACACAGTATTGTGCTTCACCGCCTCCGCAGTGATGACAAACACTGTGCACTTAAGACATTTATAAATCTGAGTACTACAGGTTAATTGGATCTTAAATACTTCTCCCATGCCCTTTACAATTGACATACTAATGTAACCTTGCGGTAATACAAACTTGTATAATATTACAGCACACTTATAATTCACATACATAAGATTTTATATGGGAACTGTTCTTTATAGCGTTCATTGAGTCTATTTATGACGTAGCTACAGTATGTTCTCGATGTTTTATGAGCTAATTTCTAAGTTTATGTTTCAATTAATTACTTACATTTTAGGTAATGGCTACTTTGATTGACATGTACAGTACAAAACCACAAGTTGCACAAACTCCGAAGGGACTAGGGACTGGGTCTCTACTGCGATGCGGGCTATACTATACTTATCTATTAAATATAATAAAATTTCCAGGTCGTACGGGCTTTTCTATGAAATTCACAGTAGCAGCACGGAGTTAGAATTTATGCCCGGTCAATGGCAATAGGGTCGCCCCCTTTTACAAGGGGACTTAAACATACCGGCGAATTTTGTGGCGCCCGAATTTTGACATAGGGCCCTAGCGCGGGCGCTGTCCTTTTAAAAAGAAAAAACTTAAATATAGGTACTTGTGTTAAAATGAAATTGCCAAGTTCTTTTTTTTTTCAAAATACAGCAAAGCAAAATAATAAGATAAGTTTAGCTGAAATATCTTCTTCAAAATAGAGGCATTCGAATTATTGCTATTTAATTTTATGGTTCGACGACACTTCCGAAAATCTCAACTATATTTACTGAGCTACCTTCCCGCGAAAAAAGAATGTAGGCCGCCGTTTCAAGGTTAAAACATATTAACTTTACATCTAGCCAAGTGTTGAATTACTTTAGAAAATTGCGACCGAACCCACTTGGCACTATTACATACATGTTGTTCAAACTAGTCGCCTGGGAAAACGGAACTTCGATGTACAGATAGCAACAAAGTTGTATTTTGCAATTCCGACTCAATTTTCACGATGTCATTTTGCAAATCATATTGGTTATGGGTGTGTAGATTATGCTTATTCGTTGTTACGCGTATAACTTGATTCCTAGTTATGTTTCTACTACTTACAAAATTAGGTGCAGTATTTAATAATAATGCTAACGGCCTCATCCATACGTTAAGTTGTTTTAAGTAGAAAGTTTATAGCAGTCAAGTCAAATATTGGTATTATATTCTATTAGGTATATATCTATATTAATGATAGCTATTAAAATAAGAAATAACTTATAGAAATATCAAAAAGCATATTATACGAGTATTAGTAGTAAAGGGGACAGCACATCAAACTACCACAATCTGTCAAATTTTATTGAGAGATTTTCAATTTTAATATAGAAGAATAAAGTTCATATTCAATTGGGAAAATTTGACAGTTTTGGATAGCTTGACCTGCTGGCGTCTGTACTTTACCAAAATTATATAAATAGTTTTAAAAGTATATCGATAGGTACAGAGGCCAGCACATCAACCTACTCCAATCTGTTAAATTACTGTGATAGATTTTCAACTTTATGTTAAAGTAATAAGAATCATTTTCAATTGGGAAAATTTGACAGTTTTGGATAGCTTGATTTGCTGGCTACAGACGCCAGCAAATCCTACATCAGAACCATTATTTCACTCAAAATTACTTATTTATTATAAGTTATTAACAAATTAAACAGAAAATTAGCATCATATAATACAGTTTTAGCAACATTGATAATTCAGAATTGTTGTACTATGGTTATTATAAAATTTATAGCTATTATTTTTGTCCACACTAATATTGTTCTGCAAGCTGTACCTACCTATTTTAATGTCAGACATATGCATACAAGGCCGATGTATGCCTCATAATAATTAAGTGGATATTATAAAGCAAATAAGCTTTGCGCATTAAACTGCAATTTGAAAAATATAAAATTGCATTAGGTTTAGACATTATTAAAGGAAATAAATTTGTGCTCGTTTCTAAATTGCAAGCTGGTTCTGGTTCGAAATATGCGCATAAATTACATCTACAATCATGTATTTCACGTTACATAGCTTGAGAAATTTAGGGTCCCTGGGGAAAGAAGATTCTCGAATGGAGACCACGCACCAGAAGCTGCGTAAGACGAGCTCCAATAAGATGGACGGACGACCTGGTAAAGGTCGCTGGAAGTCGTTGGATGCAGGTGGCTTATAATCGATCGTGGAAGTCTAGTTCTGTTAGTCTAGTAGGTCTGAGTTCAGCAGTGGAGCTCTTGTGGCTGAGATATGATGATGATGATAATAATGATAATGATAATAATTATTAATAATTATATAATGATAATAATTATTGATAATTGATAATTATTTCATGTAAGTATACATATATTTAGATTTTCTTAAATGTTGTATTGCCCAGTAACTGAGTTATGCAGGGTTATCGGAAAACCTGTTGGCTGTCTGGTGGCTGTAGAAAAGCTTAATCTAAGATTCGAATCAACAAAAAAATAAACCAAATATCTGAAAATGAAAAAATCTTTCGAATAATTGCATTCTGTTACAACATACATATTATTTGTAGCAGCTTACCGCAATTGAAAGCATTCAATAGACTTTAATCAATGTAGAAAGAAACTGTACCTTATTGTACACGCACATTTCGGCACTATGTTTTATGTCCCATGTAATATGAGCATATTGCCATTCATAAATCAAAACTCAGAGCTGTAATTGATAATTATAATAGAAAACCCCTATTATTAATATCAGCTTACTGAATGGTAATCCTCACGCCCAACAGCCTCGCTTCCAATCACTAAACCGATGAAGCAGTTAGAACTCAAATAAAAAGAATACGTTCATCAAATTACACATATCTAGATTTAGAGCTTATTAAACAACATTTTACGACATAGGACTGTTATTCAACCGAAACTACAATTAGATTTATACAAGGTCTGTTAACAACAATCGTTTCTTAATGATAGATACATATTTTATTACAGAGTGACCAATATAACTTGACATTTCGTAGCAGCACTAGCTACTTAAGCAAATGGCAATAATAACTTCAGATTATCTATATTTTGTTTCCTACTTGACCACGTGTCAAGATATAGTGGTACTGTAATTCGATAGTTACGATGAACGCAAGATGTTATGTTACAGACATTGTTCGATAGTTTGACCTTCGATTCGATGACTAATTTAGGCATCGAGTAGTAACTCGGTTTGGCTATCGGATATCTAAACTGATTGTAATCGATTTTAAGTATTCTATTGTAGTGAGTGCAAGGCTTGTACTTACTCGGAAGAGACTATTATTTTCAATGACCTAAAAAGGTTGTATGTAGTAAATTGTTTTCTACTTTTTTATAATTACGTACCATTTTAATTAAAATGAGAATTATAATATTTTCTTTTCCAGTATTTATTTCCAGGGTTTTTTCATTATTCCAAAAAAGAGCAATACTTTGTAAAAAGGAACACTAATAGAATTTACCGATAAATCTCGTACCGGTAATGACAAAATATATAACAAAACAATGACTTCCTAAGGTCATTGTTTAAGCAGATTTGTCTGTATGAGCTATTAAGCTACAAACAATCCATAAAATCTAGACTAGGTACGACGAAAGAGAGAGAAAACTGCTACTCCAATAGCGCCACTATTATTACGTCTTCAAAGCTGCCTCTATTGCTTGTACATACCAAGAACATTGGCACCAAATGTTGGTTGAACTAACGCCAATTTATTACATCCAATGATGCATAAGAACTCCTTTCCTTAACTTCTTGCATACAAGTAACTTTGGTAGAGCAAGGTGGCGACGATGTTGTGTAAATATCCATTCCTCAATAGTGTATTGCGAGATATCTTTGTGTAGAGAGCATTATATCCTTTATTTATACAGAAGTATATTCAAACTTCTAAAGTCATACATTTTGAGAAAGATAATCAAACTTGAGAAGAATATGCTGAAATGGTTTGAGCATGTCGAGAGAATGGATGAAAGGCGACTAACAAAAAGGATTTATATGGCGAATGTCAGTGGAACCGTTTATTGGAGAGGTTCTTCAAAAAGGTCAGGTGCGTAGTACTCGCAACCGGCGTGTATGTATGACAAGATGTATGAATATGGTCGAAGCAAAAGAAGTATGCAAGAATCGTAGCAAGTGGCGTTCTTTAGTTTCTGCCTACCCCCATGGGAAAAAAGCGTGAGTATGTATGTATAATCAAACTTTTTTGATACTGAAATTGCAGTAGGTGAACAAGCAGTATAAAGCTAGTGTATCTGTTACATATTTTGTATGATAAACTTGATAAACCTGAGGTCTTGTCGCCCGAGAAACTAAGTTTTTCATTAACTCTAGCTTCTATCCCTCGGTAAACTTCTTTATGCTACAGGAGGCTAATATCGACACTTCAAGAGAAGTAGGGTATAGTGGGAGTAATTCCACTCAAATTAGAGCAGCCCGACTTAGGAAGTATCTCCGCCTTGCAGAAAATCGAAGTGAAATAACACTGCTTTGAGCTGTGCTGTGAAATATTGTGTTGGCAGTGGGGGGACTTTGACCCTTATTCTGCCAACCCATCTGTTCCTAGGTGTGTTCGAAGTGTATGGCACGTTGTGTAGTCATGTGTACGTGAGTCTAATGGTTATTCACCAGAAGTAGCCACTTAAACCTCCCAGGACCAAAATCGAGGATATCAGAAAAAGCATTTGGACCCTAAATTGGAAGCGAGCCAGACGCTAGGCTGAAAGATAAGTTGGAATGATAGTCAAAGGCAATAGCGAAATGAAAACATCAGTTTCATTCATCATTCACTAAAATACCAATCAGTTCACTCTAGTGTTAATGCGAAACCTAAAGCGCAAACATCAACTATACCATGTGTCATAGCTCCGCAATCTATTTTAAACCTTATGACATTAACTTAAAAATGTAATTAGCTAAAACATTTTTAATAAAAGAAGGATGAAGATCGAAATCTTTTTGACACTAGCTAGACTATCGCGGGTTTACATTTTGTTGATTTAAATGGAAGTTAGTCAATGTAAAATGAGATTAAGGTTTAATTAGCTAGTTTAACAAAACGTTATATCACTCCGTCTATCATATTTAAAGTATATTATTAGTTAACAAAGTAATTTAGATGTAAAGAAAATGTATAAACAGCATGTTATTAGATACGGCAGCGATTAAATTCGGATAAACTTTTTCAGTTTTCTAATTGTTTATGTAATGTTATGTTAACCATTTTTGATGATAGCTTGAAATGTACTTTATTTTATGGATATTACGTTAATTTTAACTTCTAAAGCTTTATATTGGATACCCAAACTTTATACATTCTTACTATCTTGAAATAAAACTACTTTTTACGGATTTTATCGCGTTCTATTGATATTATTAATCCCGACGTTTTGATGCTTTCATTTCAGTCTACCCGTGACCATGGACGCTGTAAAGGGTCCGAAACGTCGGGATGAATAATATCAATATAACGCGATGAAATCCGTAAAAAGTAGTTTTATTTAAATATACTTACTTATAATATTCACGTAAATGTCAGAAATCAATATTCTTACAATCTTTTCTAATTCGTATGATTGTTATTTTGTCTTCTAATATTTACAGTTTCAGAATTCAATTTTAGATTGGCTCGAAAAAGCCAATCTAAAAAACAAGCCATCAAGTCAGCCTGTTTAATAAAATCCATGTTCTATGAAAAAAAATTCAAACTTTTAATATTAACTATATCTGAAACTAAAAAACAACCGCAGGCAATACAACGCCTTAACCATCAAGGGTGCCGAAGTCCCATAATCACAAATTTCTATTCCACATTTTTCATTGTAAACATGACGTCCTGAATATGGTCGCCCTTTCCTTTCACAGAAATTCTATCTTCGGTTTAAAGATCTTTATTTCTCATTAAGACATTCGTCACTTACATGAGAACAATAAATCTTAATACTAATTAATTAATCAATGCGGGTAGAAGAACAAAATAAAAATAAAATATGATTGTTGTCAACAAAATTGGAAGCGAGTTCACTGCATTCCTAAGATAAGGCGGTGGCACAAGTTAAAAGATGTTGCTGCTTTAAACGAACACATAAACAATACAATTAATGAAGTGTTTCGTCGTTATAAATATGAGAAAATAATTTCTTTTTAAATATGTTGAGTGAAGTCGCTTCTTTTACATTTTTTGGAAGTTTATTGAAAAGCTGTGCTCCCCCATAGGTTAAGTTATGTTTACCGTAATTGGTTCTTATTCTAGACAATACTAGGTCACTAGCTCGACGAGATGAGTATTTGCTTGTTTCACCCTCGGTTGTGAATGTAATGCGTGAGTAAATAAGTTTGTGAATAATTTTATATATAAGTATACACGTGTGATATATATAAAGTTGTCTGATGTTTAGTAGTTTGGTCTCTTTGTAGATAGTTTTTGACGGTGTTAGAAAGTCGTAATTGTGTAGTATTTTAATTATTTTGTTTTGTAAAATTTGGATTGGTTTTAGATGAATTGCCCCATATTTCGATGAGATATAACAAATGAGGCTTTACAAGGGAATTGTATATTACTAGCCGAACTTTTTTTGGAATACATCTAACAATTTTATACAATGAGCCCAGCAATGAAGAAAGTTTGTTTTTAATATGTTGAAGGTGAGCTTTCCAGTTCAAGTTGTTGTCAAGAGTTAATCCGAGGTATTTTTCATTACTCGTTCTTTGCAGTACTTCTCCGTTTATGCTCAGATTAGGGTAGTTAGGTAACTTTTTATTTTTTGCACTAAAAATTATATATGAACTTTTGGAAGCGTTAATAGTTAAAAGATTGATCTTCTATAAGTAAATCTAAATTTGGTAATTAAATCTTACTAAAAAAAAAATACCAACACTCTAAATATATACATACTCACGCCTTTTTCCCATGGGGGTAGGCAGAAACAAAAGAACGCCACTTGCTACGATTCTCCAAATATAATTCTCAAACCTCCAAGCATTTAAAAACGAAAAAGCTCCTTAAAAAAGAACGGAGGGCGTGTCCCATACATAGTGGTTCGACAGGGGTTCCCACTTACCATCCTATGTTTTATTGATGCGCCACCCAAGGCCTGCCATTAAATTTTCATTGCTTATCATCCAACTTCCGTGTTATGTATGAGAACAGTAATTGCTTCATCCATGACGTTTAAGCCGCATTGAAAACTACGCGGCGTGTGATTTTCATAAGTTGAACTCTGAAATTAAAATTTGCTTTTTGTTTTTGTGTATAACTCTTTCGGTTTGCCAGTGGCTTTACAAACGTGAATCATTTTATGAGAAGGTTATTTAAAAAAAGTTACGCTTTTGTAATCTAAATCACAATGGGACAATGAAAACACTGTAAAATGTGAATGAAACAAATTATGTGTATGTATTAATGTATTAATAGTACAAATAAACACATACATTATCACCTCGCCTGTAAATCCCTTAAAGGTAAGACAAAGGTGTACATATTTACACCCACGGTTTGCCGGTATGCTTAGGTCCCATGTAATAGGGGGTGAGCCTATTGACATTAAACACACTGCTGTTGGGAATTTCACAGAAAAACACTTTGATCGACCTGGGAATTGCACCCAGGACCTCAACGGTAACAATCGCACTTAAGACTACTACTACTGACGATAATATAAATAAATGAAAACATAACCACACCATACCAATTCTGGCCCGCAACGTTCAACATTTCAATATTGTTCATTCATTGAAACTCTACCTTGCGGTTATATATTTCCTTTGCCTCGCAAAGCAATTACTAGCCACAAAAGAGTACTCCAATCCGGATCACCGAGCACTATCCAAAATAAATCAATAGACACAATTCGAGTAGGTAACAAACAATTGAGGTCACACCCACGCACTAGATTCAAGCATGTAGGCACTCGCTAACCAACGCTAATATTTTAAAATAGTTCATTGGCAGACCAGATTGCAATTGCAACAAACATACGTACTAAATAAATTCTCAGAACGATTATGCAACAAATCGAATGTGTAGAATTGATATATCGATGTTTAGACTAACAGGCAACATTAACAAACGCAACCGAGTAGGGCCCACCCAACGGGTCTCGATTATTCATATACATATCGATAACGGGCTAACGAGCATCCACCGATTTGTTTGCGGTGCGATATGAATAAAACATATCGATTGTTCATAATTCGCTCGAATACACACAGGCTCACGTGTGTGATCATTTTATTGAAAAAAACAATCGAGTGATACGATTAATTAAGTTGTACGAAACATGGATGTTCCGAATATAAGAATTTATTTCATTAAGTACCTACGTAAAAAGTTTACAGACGAGCAAGATGGGAATGATTTTATCATCCAAAGAAAGGCAATCTTTATTTAATTTGTAAACAATTCATGGGTTAATTTATCTATCAGTTAATATTTTACATTTCTATTTATGCCTATTGAAGATTTATTTATTTATTTGTTTCAGTTAATTCAATTGAGCATTAATAAACTTTTATGGGAAACAAATAATTTACACAAATTGTAACAAGCAAAAAATCTGCAATCATTGATATACCTAGTCCTTATTAAGATTACGTTACCATAGACGTAAAGCTATCGCGAATGGAACTCACTAGAAATAAATCTTATTGGAAATATTCCATACTTAGCGAGCGGTGTTTTACATTAAATAAGTGTAATGAAAGTATGGACTCATGAATAATTGTTCGTTCTACCTTTATGGTATGTTATTAAAGTCAAAGGTTAACCTGAGTTTAAGGTCTCGAACTGGTTTAACAGCTGTGATGTAGTGATGCATAAGACTCATTAAGTTGTTAAATGAGGGAGAAATTGTTAAAGCGTCGAATATATAAAAGCTTGCAGCTTTTGGCAAAATTGTCACTCATTGTCTGAAATTTGAAGAAAATAAACGAACAGATAATGCAAGAGGTGAGTTTAAAAGAGTTGATTAAGTGGAAATTAAGTATTTCACATCAATGACTTAAAGATTTTTATTTTGTTATTGGTAGAAAGACCAAAAATCTTAGCGTTATGGGATATTGTCTTGTATCTGAAACAATTTCACATAAAGAAATGTTTTAATGTTATCAATTACTGTTTATGTTTCATTCCAGATACTATTATTATTGTGCTCCATCGCACTTGCGAGTGCTGGAGTCATTGGAACTGAATATTCCCCTGCCACTTCAGTTTCTTACTCTTCAATATCACCGCACCTCTACAAAACTATTTCAAATCCTACTGTCGAGAAAACTGTAACTTCACCGATTGAATACACCAAAATAATTCAATCGGCTCCAGTATATCAGTCTATACTGACAACGAAAGAAAATAATTATGAAAGCCCAGATAGCACTCAACACGCAACTTATACCAAATCCTTCGACACGGCTTACTCAAGTCTTAACAATTTTGAATCCGAATCACCTAAAGATGGTCACTTAATAGCCAACACAATACCCGGTATTTATTCGACCGGTGTTCACTCTCCAGTCGTATATCACCCAGGAACAGCGTATACGGTTTCTTCCCCATTAGTTCATACAATTCACACACCAACACTAACTAAATCTGTATCAAGTCCTATATCCTACACAACTCACGATATTCCTTTGACTAAAACTATTGTTGCTCCTACATACTCAACACCTGTTTTCGAAAAAACTAAGTATGTAACTTCAGGATTGTCTTCATATTCCTCCCATACGCCTGTAATTGAGTCTCAACCAATTAAAACTACTATTACCTACTCTGAGGCTCCCTTGGTTTCTCATATGTCGTTCACTGGCCTAGGAGCAAGTTACGCATGGTAAATTCTTGAGATTTTTTCCTCCACATGGTATGCGCGACTGACTGCTTGATTAAGTTTAATTTATGTTTTTAATGTTACATTAATTTAAGTTTAAATTATATCTTATAAAATAAATTATTTCTGCATCATAATCACGTGTGACTCATTTTTTTCCTCATAATTACTGTAATGCAATTCAAAGTCATTCATCCAATATTTAACTTTTAATTTTAACTACTGGCATTGAATCTTAATTAACAAAATTTCTAAATATTACTTAGAAAACAAACATTAAAATTTACTTAAATGGGTGAAGTTAGCAATGTTGCCTACATTCAATTTCTTAATTCCAAGTCGATAATAAAATTGTGAGGCAGTGTGTTAACTTCAAATGACTTCATTAATTTCCTTGTCACTGAGGCTGCCAACTTCTAGACTGAATCAACATTCTAGTCAATTACAGTCTGTACTAAAATAGTCACAAGTTACCTAGACAGATTTAAGTAAGTATCTTAGTGGTTCATTAAATAAGTAAGTCGTACGTCCAAAAGTTATTAAAACTAATAATGTTAAAGCAGGTTTTGTTACGCAAAAGTTTTTAAACTTGTGAATTAAATGGAACGAAAAACAACAATAAAATAAAGAAATAACACTATCTCGATATAATAAGAAAGCAAACAATTTTGTCCTGAAAAACATCTACTCTAATCAAATGTCAATGTAGTTACACAAAAGCGTGTTATTCCTTGATAGTACACAATATTTTAATGTTAGAAGTTGTGCAAGAGAAATGGATAAAAGTTTCAGGGAATGAGAATATTGCAGGCGTATATTTAGATTTCATTGATACTGTTAACTAAGACAATATCAAAGAATTATATTTAATAAAACTTAAAATTGGAATTTACCGAACCAATGATAATAATAGAATGAATTAATGAAGGAGGTGACTCTTCATATAGACATAAAGTTAGAAAGGTACATAAGCGCATGTTTAAAAGTACCTCGAAGCATATTTTTTCTTTTACTAACCAGCTTTGTACAAAAATATCAAGACAAAACTGTTTTACTAAAATCATTTGTAGCTATAATATTTCCAGTAAATAGTTTATATTCTTTCAGCAGATATTATTTCATTAATTGCTTCATAAAATAACTTCATCGGATCTATATTTAGCCAGTGAAACATGGTATTTACGCAGAATATTGGGATATTTCTGCTCAAACAGATAAAGTAAGATAAAATACTATATGACTATCTGAGATCTACCCTATATCACTTCCAATTGTATGCCTAAATATTGACTTTACTTCGGTGGAGTAAGGAATCAGTATTTAGTGAGTTTTATGTTTGTTATTTCATTAAAGCGCACTGAATCTTGCGATAATTGATGATGATGAGATTTTAAAAATACTATATAAAGGGTAGAAAGCTTCTTATTACAGTAGTCATCCTGCATCACAAGCCTTTTTCCAATTATGTTGGAGTCTACTTCCAGTTTAACTAATTGTGGCTGAATATCAGAACTTTACGCGAAGTGACTGCCATCAGACCTCCGTAATCCTGATATCCCAAGAACAGACCGTTTGTCAGCTTTTGCAATGCTGTGCTACATTCCAAGACAAACTCTGCATGATCCTTAAATTAAGAACGCTTTCTCTAATATAACCAAATATAACATACCATAAAGCCTGTATTCAAGTATTTATTGCATTCATGTGTTACGTAGATGTTACATTTATAAATAGGTTCAACATGAAACCCAGTAAGGGTATAGCAACATAATAATAAACTATAAAAAATAAAAATAAACTTAAATTAACTTAATATAAACAATAACAGGTTGGTTACACAATATAATTGTAATTTATTTTCTAAATATTCTGAAATGGAATAAAAGCAATTTTGTATTAAATACGATTTCAGTTTTTTATTAAATTAAATAAGTTTGGATTCTTGTTTAATATGTTGTGGAAGTTTGTTGTAAATTTTTACTGCCATATAGTATGGGCTAGTATTTAACATTTTTATTCCCCGAAGAACTAGTTAAAGGTGTACTAATTTACACCCACAGCTCGCCGGTATGTTAACATATTTAAGGACGAGCCTGTTGTCATTAACCTGGCACTATTCGAGGCGCTAGCTTAGGGTGTTTCATACAATAACCCAAAAACACTTTGCTCGACTTGGGAATCGATACCAGGATCTATAGCGTAGCAGTAGACAAATGAAGCAGTTAACTGGGCTAATGAGGTAGCCTACTTAGAAACTTACTCAAACTACGTATTTGCCTACAATATCCTGTTACGTTACCAAACACGTGCGTTACAATCTAAGATCAGATTACCACACGTGAGGCGGGTCCAATCGGCGACTGTTCACAATACCGGATTTGATAAAGATGTATTGTGGCCGGCGTTTACGTTACACAGTCGACTTGCTGCCCGCACGATTGACCTGTCCATGTGCGTTGCAAAACGCAACCTAAGCTCGGCGTACATGGATATTAACTTGATGGATAGACCTAGAATGGTCTAGTTAATATGAAGCAATGAATAAATAAAACAAACAAAATTTTCGTTTAGCTAGTTGTCACTCATTATCAACCTTAGGTACTCCAAAAATGTTGGGGTTGGCTTCCAGTTAAACCAAAAACGGTTTAGGTATATATCAAGTCCAATCAGCAATATTTATAAAACCGGCCGCCCTGAGCTACGATTCGATTGCCAAGAGATCCCTAAGATGAACTAATTGTTAGGCTTTCGGACTTTTGATTACCACTTACGATTGTTATTTCGTAAGACCACAATATACTTCAACTACATCACTATAAATAATTTTTTTTTATGGTAGGTACCAGTTAAACATGTTTTAATTAAAAATAAAACAATATTGTTTACAATCATATTTATGTAAACATGAATATTTAACTATTGCCGTTCACGTATTAAAAGGCCATTGTAGTTCCTGTTTCATACTTTTTTAGTCATATCAAGTACAACTACCAAAATATGTCTTACAGAAGTCTCAAGATCAATATTTTACCAGTTCAGATCATTTTATATTTTTAGTCTTTTGTTCCGCGCTCACTTTTGGCAACTGAATGACGTCAAAAGTCAGACAATGGATTGAACAAGTCATTTTAAAGATTCTTGAACTAAGATTGGAACATTGACAGCCAGAAGTTTGGACGTTTTGTAAACTTGTGGGCGGTAGTAGGAGTCTTTGCAGAAATGTTATGTTTATAACATCTAAATTATCCCAACCTTGTGCCTGACCTCGGAAAACAAGCACGAAGTAAGTTTTATTGACGTTATGACTAACATGGTTTTGATCTCGTTGCGCGGTTTCAAAAAACGTCTACAAACAAAATCGTACATTAAGATGTATGTGTGTAAAGACCAGAGAAGGGTTACTTTGGACTCGGAAAGAACACGTGCACTTTTAGCCATCCCTTTAGCGATACGACAGGATTCGCTCAAAAATAAGTATGGTGTGGTCTCAACAATTATAACTAACGCTTACACCAGACAAGGCTTTTCTGGAAATCAGGCCCCTATTATCATTATTATCAGTCCAGTTTGTCCCACTGTGCACTACACGGCACAGGCCTTCCTACCTTTCTTGTGTCACAACAATGAATAAAAAAACAAATTATCATAATAATTATTGGTCTTTCCTAAACTATGAGTAGTGCTAAATGTGCCAACTTAAACCAGTATCGTTAAATAAGGTGTCAAAGACATTATTCGTAATCTTAAAAATATTTCGCGTGTGTATATCTGAACGAAGTGTAACGGAACTGATCCAATGAATTAATTTGAATAAATGAATGTTAATTAATTAAGTGATCAATGGCGGCAAAATATTTGATTAATCATTTGCATGGATGATTTTTACAGATGTTTAACTAACATGAATGGTTTATGTAGATCAAAGTTAGTTGGCGTTTCTGTAAATAAAAACATAAAAGTGAAAGAGAGGTCAAGAGGTCAAGTTCATTACGATAATATGATGGGTTAGGACATAATATCTTGACTGATTCATCAACACCGAGCTAAAATGGCAACACTATTAACAAAACTTGCACGATACCTGCATTTTGTGACGTAAGCAACTAGGAAATTTCCCACAGGTTTGTTTAAAACAAGGTTTTATTTGACTACATTAGTTTAATGAGACAATGCTCTGTGTGGAAGAAAACAAACTCGCTGTACATTGTTGACATTTCCTGGTAATGTAATGGCAAATACACTGAATTGTGGTAAACAATAAAAAATATCTGTAAGTATAATTAAAGGTCGATACTTCGTGGCCGGATGAGATACTTACTTACTTATTTTTTTTGTAAATTGCATTACTTGAAATAAGAAATATCTCAGCAAACTTAGCAGCCTATTTAATCTAGATACATGTGTACTGGCCCTTTGAAATACCAGTATATTGCCCTTAGACAAAAGCACTCATAAGCTTGCATAACCCTGCTACTAAGTTTCATATGAAACTCTATGCAGGCCACATAATACTCTGACATGTATATTAATTATAACATACCATCACGCCTGTATTCCCCGAAGGGTTAGGCAGAGGTGTACTAATGTACACCCACATTTCGCCGGTATGTTTAGGTCCCATGTAATAGGGGGCGAGCCTATTGCCATTAACCGGGCACAAATCCAGACTCCGAGCTGTTACTGAAAATTTCATAGAAAAACTCAATAACACTTTGCTCGACCTGGGGATCGAACCCAGGACCTCTAGCGTAGCAGTCGCGCTCAGGACCACTAGACTAATGAGGCAGTCAGATATTAATTATAATCACGAATAAACACTAAAATTGTTCCATGTGTACATTAAAGAAGGAACAAAGATTTAACAAAAAGGATTTTTCAGGTAATTTCATGAATAATTTATTTAAAAGTGGTAAAACTAGAATTATTTGTATAATAATCTCAAAAAAAAACCCTGAATCTAACCTATTCAATAATTTATATAAAAAAAATATAAATTTCAGTAACTAGAAAACCTACTCTGAAATATGGTTGGTAGATTCTTTTCAGGTTGTAGCTATCCGATATGAACGGATCCTAGAGACGTTGCCACGACATTGGGAAAAAACAACTGGTTGACAGATTCTTAAAATTCTTTTGTGTATTTTATATTACTTTTGTCACTATCCGTGAACTTGGTAGGTCATGACCGAGTCCAAACTGTAAGTACTCTCATAGTGTAGCCGTTAACCCTTCTATGTTAGTACGCTACTATATGAGATCAGCACAGAGAGCAAGGCATACTTGATTAAACCTTTTGGAAGGAAGCAATATTCATAAGCAAATTGGTCTGACTGCCTCATTGGTCTAGTAAACGTAAGTTCGACTGCTTGATCTAGTAAACGTATACTTGAATACATATTCCAGGTTCGATTTCCAGATTATCCCGGATTCCCGGTTTGAGCAGTGTTATTGGGTTTTTTTATGAAATTCTCAGTAGCAGCTTGGAGTCTGGATTTGTACCTGTTAAGGCAATAGGAGCCTATTGCTACCTGGTGTACATTGGTACACCTCCGTCTAAACCTTCGGGGAATACAGGCGTGATGGTTAGTTTATTTAGCAAATTAGCAAGACATCACGCCCTAGACCTGGTGATCCACCATGCTGACCTATTACAGGTTCGCAAACATTACACATTTTTAATTTATGGAATTTGGTTATCACAAGTAATAATAAATTTTGACGACGTCTGTGGTCTAGTGGTTCGAGTACCGGACTGCTGATCATGGGGTCGTGGGTTCGATTCCCACAGGACACAAATATTTGTGTGGGTAAAACATGAGTATAAAATTTGTGTTTGTCTGGGTGTTTTTTATGTATTATAAGTATATATTTACAAAAAAAAAAAGTATCTAAGTATTATATCTATATATAGATTTTGCTGCAATATCTGAGTGGAGCAAATGCTACGGACTCAGTGTTAACCCGTCTAAGACACAGGCAATCGTTATTGGTAGCTCACGAATGGTTTCCAAGATAGATTGGTTCCGTCTCCCCCAGTTTATCTTTGATGGCATCCAAATTCCTGTGAGTGACCAAGTTAAAAACTTAGGGTTAATTATGGACAGAACCTTAACATGGGGTCCACAGTGCAGGAAACTAGCCGTCGTATGTTTGCGTCAGCAGGATCCTTGAGACGACTACGCAACTTTCTTCCAACTGCCACTAAGATTGCGCTTGCACAATCTCTCCTCTTGCCTGTCCTTGACTATGCCGATGTCAGCTATCTTGATCTCACCGAGGACCAATTCAATAAGCTTGAGCGTCTCCAAAATTTTTGCATAAGATTCATATTTGGTTTACGCAAATATGATCATGTATCAGAATTTCGTATTAAGCTCAAGTGGCTTCCAATTCGCCTTCGTCGGAATGCTCACATTCTTTCGTTACTTTATAGTATTCTTTTCAATCCTGCTACACCCGCTTACCTTAAAACACGATTTGAGTTCGTCTGTGATACACATTTGCGATCCTTACGATCATCAGAGAACTTAAAACTAAAGATGCCTATGCACGCCACAAATTTTGTTGATAATTCTTTTACTGTTCAGGCCACTCGTCTATGGAATGCTCTGCCGGTTTCCGTGAGACGTGCCCAAACACAGGCATCTTTTAAAAAAATGGTAAAGGAACATTACTTGGCTACGTGTACGTGAATTGTTATAGTATTCTCTTTATGCAAAATAATATATTGTATGTATAGTATTTATATACATTATTAATATTTATTAGATATTTATTTTATTTTCTATATCTATTATATATCTATCTATCTATTATTCTTTAATTAGACTTCTAAGCACACAACCGCCCGTTACCCGTTTCTTACATGACTTGTCCGTCCATGGTTGTCTGTAAGAAATTGCTTTAAGCGATAAGACCGCCAATTGTATATACATTATGTGACGTTTGTTTTCTTTTTATCATTTTCTCTGTATTGTGTTATACAATAAAGAATATTCTATCTATCTATCTATCTATATCCATTGTCTAGTACCCATAGTACAAGCTCTGCTTAGTTTGGGACTAGATGGTGCTGTGTAAAATGTCCCAAGAATATTTATTTAGTTATTTAAATTTGAATATCGAAGTTCAACGTCATTCCTCCGGTTTCTTGGATCTCCATGTGACATTTAACTTCTGGGGTGATAATTACATTGGCAATGATTTCAGAGAATCCTTTTCTTGAATGGCGTCAGTTTACCTTTAAGAAGGTATCGACTGTGAGAATCTAATTTCCCTAAGGATTGTTTTGTTTGAATACATTTTTAAACATTGTACTTTGCCTATACCTACTGTGTGAGCATTTAGGTACTGACAAAAAAATCACAGATTTTTGTGGTATTTCACATTAACGCATACTAAAAAGTTTTAAAGATATAAATTGTAGCGCTCCCGAATTGTAGCACCTCTAACAGAAAATACTTCAAGAGTTCATTGTACTCATCATTATGAACTTTTGAACTTTTACTGAGAAACCTACCCTGAAATCACGAAAAAAGAAAAATTTATAGAAAAACTATTATTTACGTGTTAGTTTAGTAAAAGTTGTAATAATTTTATTTTATTTCGATAACTAAAAATTAAGGTTGTATATGTATATAGCAAAGTCAAACTCAAATGTTTTTTTCAATTAGACCATTGATATACTTACTACTTTTGAAAATTTAAAATTAGTTGCACTAGCTGTATAATTATTAGGATAAGTAAGTGATATTTATTTCTGCAAATAGATCTTTTAAAGGTACTTTTTTACAAGTCAATGATTTAATTTTTTTTAAGCTAGATGAATCCGGCATTTCCTTACTGATGACCTGTAAGAAGAAACGCCGAAATAAGCTCAGAGAATCATAGTCTCTTTTAAAGTCCAGACATAGGATATAAGCAAACATGTGAGTGTTACAATGCAGGACACACAATATAGTTTGCAATATACAAAAACGGTAACCGAAAAAATATTTCATAATTTTACTATCTGCTTTATTAAGGTAGCTATCTCGATCATAATTAAACATGACAATATTAATTTCACTATCGAAATCAATCATGAGACTAATGAGCGATATTGTAACCAACTGTACAGGTATCAGCTGATCAATAGATAAGAGGTAGTGTAGTAGCTGATTATCTCAAAGTTTGTAATAGAGACAAATTAATTATGTGTGAGATAGATTCCTGTATCATGTGAAACTTAGGATTGAGGCTTCCTGAATTTGATAAATTAAGGTTGTTTCTTATTACTTAATCATTGATTAAAGCCTTTGATAGCAACGGTTCTGTTTTAATCTATATTGGTGGGAACAGAATAGAAGTAATAACATTATCACAATAATCTGAATTCCTGATTTAAGCGCTAACATATACATACCAGTATATATTTATTGGTCTGTACTAATTCATCAACACAGAACCTAAATCGGATGACGAACTTTTGGCAGTTGATACCTTTTATTTTGTAAGCGTCCACTAAGGATTTAGGAAATTTCGGCCTTAAGAGGGTAAAATGAACAAACCCGTGCCAAACCGGGGCAGGCAGCAAATACTATATTATATAATAATACATTGTATACGTCGAGTACGCCATGAGTAAATATTACTAAAACTTAATAAACTATAAAACTTAATATTTTTGGGACAATTATACACATAAGCAGATACAACACAATATATAAGCAGAGCTTGTACTAAATAATATATTATAACATACCACTGTATTCCCGGAAGAATTAGGCAGACGTGTACCAATGTACACCCACAGTTTATGTTTAGGTCCCATGTAATAAGGGGCGAGTCTGTGAGCTTTAACCGGGCACAAACTTCAAAGTCTTACTGAGAGTTTCATAAAAAACCCCAATACAATTTTGCTCGACCTGGGAATCCAACCCAGGACGTCTAGCGTATCAAACACGCTAACGACCACCAGGCTAATGAGGCGGTTAACTTGTTAAAACTAAACGTTTCTATGCAGTGTACTCTTTTTACTTGTATTAGGTATATGTGCAGTCTCTATAAAGGTTTTCCTCAACGCGACTTTCATATTGCCTTGTGCCCTTTAGGTACTAAAAAGTCAAAAATGTTCAATATTCGCCTAATGACACAATTTCCTAAAACAAATTTTCGCATACGTTACATATTATCAGTTCAGTGGCATACATTTTGGGCGGTCAGTTTGTAACATGGTCCTAAGTAATTGCGATACTAAACCACATTTGGTACCTGCGCCCGCGCTCACGGGGGTAACGAGTCTAGTATAAAAGTGCTTGTGTGTACTCAGACCGTATCACTTGCCGTAGTGGAATTTATATATCATAATGGCAGCTAAGGTACTTTATTTTATAGTTTTCAGTGCAGTTTTTAAATACATAGTATATTTTTTTTAAATTAGTATATTGGATTTTTGACGACGTAAGATAAGTTATCAGTTAACCTTTATCGCAAAATCACAACACGTTTTATTAATATTATAAAATCATACCAAATATATTTTTTATAGAAATGTTTACTTACATACTTTTTATGAGACATTATTTCAAAAAATATAACGAAAGTTATATGCTTAAAAATATATTATTTTTTAATAACTTTTTAACATTATAAATTACTATTTTTTTAAATTAAAATTTCGTGTTATTAACATTTAACTTTTTTTTTACAGTTACTAGTCCTTGTGTGCGCGTTGGCGTCAGCCCGTGCTGGTGGTCTTTACGCCGCTGCTCCCGTGGCCACATACGCCGCAGCTCCTGTTTACAAGAGCTACGCGGCTCCGGCCGTAGCATACTCCGCTCCTCTCACATACTCCGCCCCCGTGGTGAAGGCGGTGGCTCCAGCAGTCTCCTCTGTCTCATCATACTCTACACACACCTCGCACGGGTCTCCACTGGTGGCTAAGTCCTACGCTCCTGTGGCTACCTACGCCGCCGCTCCTGTTGCCACATACGCCGCGCATGCCGCTCCAGTAGCGACTTACGCCGCCCCTGCCTACGCTACGCATGCGACCTATGCCGCTCCTGCGTACGCTGCGCATGCGACCTATGCCGCTCCTGCGTACACTGCACAAGCGACATACGCTGCTCCTGCGTACGCTGCGCACGCAACATACGCCGCTCCTGCTGCCTACGCCGCCGCTCCCGTCGCCTACGCTAAATCGTACGCTCCTGCTCTGTCGTACGCGCACTCTGCTCCAGTCACGACGTATGCCTCCGCTCCCTACGCCACTTACGCCGCTGCCCCAGTTTATAAGTCCGCCCTGACCTACTCCGCGGCTCCTGCCGTCTCTCATGTGTCATACAACGGACTTGCGTCCAACTACGGCTGGTGATCGCCTTAACGACTGTACAAATCTAGTTGTTTATGTTTTGTATATAAATACTTTTATACAATGAGAATAAAATTTATAAAATAATAATATGTTGCTCTTTTTTTTATCTGTACTTATTAAAAAATACTAAAGTATTGGCCTCGTAATGTCATTAGTGGTCACCCAATCATCCAGCAAAGTGCCGGCAAAGTAAGACAAGATTAACTAGAAGGACAAAATGGTGACAAAACTACACGAGTAAAAATTTGACACACACGACAACATTTGTTTTTACAAAACAATCGTGATTACTCGTATCTTAGTTTCTCATTACATAAGCGGAAGGGTAGATTTACGGGCTCCCTTCCTATCTGAGGCATTTGATTTATATCCCGGTTCCTTATAAAGAAAGGGATTTATTGTACATAAACACTATCAGGATATTGATTTGCCTTCAAAATGTCTAAGATGTTTTTGTAAAAGAATGACGATGACGAGGTAACCACGGCAAAGAAATTTCAGATAAATTCTTATTTTTATTAAAATACACTATTATGCATCTCGCTTGTATCAATTTCAAATCATTGTGGAATCTAAATGCTTGTAAAATATTCAACGGAACAGGAATATCCGCTCTCAATAAAACATAAGTAAGTAATTACTTTTATTAAAACAGTAAAAAGTTTATAGTAGTTCCTAATAAGACTATAAGAAGCGTATAAATTTTAACTTATTCAATGATCTTATCAAAATCACACTTTAAGATACACAGGAGATAGCAACAAGTATGCTAGCTACATAGACCTGAAGCCTAAAAAAACATTAAATAAATAAAGAAACTTCGCACTAATTGGTGTATAATTATCATTCCGCACAAACTAACAATTTATAAAAATATGATGTGTTAATATCACGATAGGCATCATTATATTCATCATCATTGTCTTGAACAAGGCTGAGAATTTATGTCGAAAGTATGGGAACAAGGCTCGCCTTACGTCACGCGAGAAGCAATGCAGACTGCAGGGCTAACACGCACCACTGAGACGTGACATTGTGTCACATTTGTGTAAATATAGTTAGTTGAGTTCTAAATTCAAGAACTTTTTTTTTTTTATAGTACAGAAAATCCTCATGGACTATCCGCCGCCTGGGGAGGCGACAGAGTGTCGGACTCATACCGAATAAAAACCGTACTTGCCTTCACTTGCAAGATTGTCATGGCCATGGGATCCGCGAAATTAGCCACGACTGTGACAGGAAATTCAAGTACCTGCCTATTGCCAACTTAGTTAAATGCTCTAAATTCTAGGCTTTATTTACGCTTCTCTATGCTACAGTTTAAAATGGTGCACTGTATTTTTTACACTAATTCCTATCCCAATATTATATTTACCATAATATATTTTTATAGATTATCTTCTTATCAACAAAAATTGTGGCTTTATAACTTGTTGCAGTACCTAATGCGTGCTAGACCATATAACCGCGCGAGACACGTCACATAAATAATTGCGGACACCAGGACCAGAATGAGATATTTTTAGTGTTGTGTAATATTTCTCACTTGGCATAAATTCGATTTTAATAGAAGATACATGCGAGAGATTTAGACCAGTGCAGCGCAATAACTAAAATTACTTAGTGATTACATTAAATGGTTAATTCCCATGTAGACTGTAAATGCTTTTTGTAGAAATTTGTTGAATTCGTATTTAGAAAAAGTTCTAAAAGTAACAGATACGTGATTTCAATGACACTAGGCTACTTATGCTTAGTACTATGTATGATAAATGCCATATTCTTTGAAAAATAAAAGCATATAATCGACCTAAACCTCTATAGTGAAGTTAATTAAACATTGTTGTCCAAAAAATATCTAATATTTAAACAACAACAAATTGTACAACTGAGCATCATAATTTAATGTTAACTGGAAAAGAATGCCTAAGCCAGTATAAGTAGGACCACCGCTGCACAATTATTGTATGTACATAAAATTGTAATTTATGTCAAAATATTATAAATTAAATAAGTTTTGACAATATTGAGACTATTTGTTGAATTCTCACATAAATAAGGTTTTATTGCACCAAATAATTCGCACACTACTGCAACTCGTTTGTAACGTTCATTCAGAAATAACGGGCAGGTACTTGTCACATTTTTTGAATTCTGTGTCAATTCGGTTCAGATTTAATGGCTTATTATGTCACAATACTTCACTGTCGAGGAGATAATTATGATGTGTTATGACATAAGTAAGTAGCCTCTTTATTATAAACATGTTGTAATCATTGCGCCAATGTACCAAAACGTAAATATAAATGGTTCATCTCTCGTAGGCGTTGAATTTTTGAGTGACTACTACAGTTACGGTCCGGAAATTAGAACATTTTGATACGATGCCTATAGTTTTTTATCTCGCACTTTTGCATGGATGAAATACAGTCATAGGTCAATTAAAATTTTGACTTTGTGTAGTGACTGTCTTGCAGTTATTCTTGTCATAGTGATAAAATAATTGCTTCCAAAGAATCCACGAACAATATTCATCCGCTTTATATTGATTTTTTGATGATCTCGTGGAGATATTTGTTTCATTTATTTTAAAAGCCATATCATTATTGCCTTTAACGAGTTCACCACGGCTCTTTACAGTAATATTACAAATCTTATTGCATAACCTTCGAACTTATGAGTATTCCGACAGGATCATTTGTGTTCCATTTTTAATTACAAGTGTTGTTAGTTACATACTCCCTATAATAATTAATATGTCGCTCAGATTTATATGTCCAAAACATTTGACATTTCCGCAATGAATACAGAGTTATTCAATGGCGATATAATTCATCTAGAAAAAAAACATTTTTGGTACAATGCCAAGACATATGCGTATTTATCTGTTGTTACATAAAACATATTGTATATGTACAAATAAGCATTTTATTTATTTATTTCCATAACAGTAGTAAGCGTTAGGAAGCTGTCTGAAAATCATCCTAGATGAGACGGCTATACAATATCGTAAGTAGTGTGTAATATCCTGAGTACTGTTTTCTTCCCAAAAAATATTAATTGTCTGTTCAACCAACAGTACTCAATCTTTGCTAGCTATTGGTATTCCATCAAGTATCAAAACAACACAGCTTAAACTCATAAGCAGTCTCTTCGTAGAAAAGGTGAAACGAGCATAAACATAAAATATGTACATCATTATCATTATCCACCCGTATGCTGAGCAAATGTCTCCATCAAATTGAGTGGGATTAGGCTATAGTCCGCCACGCTGGCCTAGTGCGGATTGGCAGACTTCACACACCGTCAAGAAAATGTCTAAGGCATGCTTAGACATTTTCTTGACATACAGGTTTCCTCACAAAGTTTTCCTTTACCATTTAAGCGAGTGATAATTAATTATTAATACTCACATGTATTTGAAGTCAGAAGTGCCTTGAAATCAAACTCGAGACCCTTGACTTGGGAGTCCAATGGTGCTATCACTGCTTTATGCAATACTAGCTTTTACCCGCGACTTCGTACGCCTAGACTTAGAAACACAGTTGTTGTCGGATTGTATTCATGGGATAGATTACTTCTCACTCAATGTTAGGGAAATTCCCGCTTTGTTCCGAGAAAATAAGTATTCATTATGCCAGCGCCAATCACAAACTATTAGTGTACCAACATTTCATTCAAATTCCGTAAGTACGTCTCCTACATAAGTTTTCTGGGAATTCCCTTTATTCCCGGTCACATACTATTAGGGTACTAAATTTCATGCAAATCGGTTCAGCCATTTTTGCCTGATTGAGTAACAAATAAACAAACAAACAAACAAAAAAAAACAAACAAACATCCAAACTTTCACATTTATAATATTAGTATGATGTACATAATATATTATTATGTTATATTTAATAAATGTTTTATACTATTTTTTATATTATTATTGTTGTGCACTATTCATTTGTATTATTGTGGCATCGACCCTATAGCGGTCTGGAAGGCAGAGTTCAATATACTTCCCAAGACATTCTTACAAAACATACGAGTATTACTTAGGCCCAATCGCAAGTCAAGTTGAGTAATTTTATTTAGAGACAAGAAGTAATAAGATAAAAGTGCTGCCACATCAGGCCTATCTTTTATTGTGACAACACATGTTGCACTTCAACGCCAAAACTTGTCGTCCTTATTAGCTTATAATACAATTTGGTCCTTTTGTCCGCGCATTGCAAAATCTAATGAAAATTATAAATTGACATCCTATATGTTTTTAACTGTCTTAAAACAGAAGCTAGTTCTTACTCATATAATTTTAATTTGTTTGTGCATATTTTTTTGTTTTTTTGAGCCGATTTTTACGATTCTTTATTTGTTTTGTTAATACTTATATAAGTCTATGGAGGAGGCCTTTGTTCTGCAGTGGAGGTCCACTGCAGAACAAAGGCCTCCCCCATAGACTGTAGCTGATATGATCATCATCATATCAGCCACAGGAGACCTTGTGACTGATATGATGATGATGATGATACCTATATAAAACTTAGGTAAGATTTTATCCATTTTTTTTACTCCTACATTTTCAAGGACGAATCGATCGTACCAATAATGGGTGGATTAGCAACATTAATAGCACTTCAGAAAATTCCACACAGCACTTACATGATTACTATTATTTACTTAACCAGTCAATGTCAAAAATCAATCTACAAAATTAGACAAAAAGGCAGTAATCAACAATCTCATAAACGCACTCACGCTTATATAATTAATTATTAATGCAAAAGAGATATGTCTAATTACCGCTTAAGATCATTTGTTACGCTGTTAAAAATATTAATTTATAAACAGACGTCGCCGCGGGGCGGTACAGTGTACAAGTCACTAAACATATTACAAAATACGTGTACATATTGACGTGTACCTATGTGCTTGTTTTTTGTCGTGACCCGTTATCGAGTTGCCACCAAGCTTTTAGGTCAACGAACTTTGCAGCTGATGACCTCAGGATACAAATATTAGACTGGCATAGTTCGATTACAAATTGTTTAAATATTAAAAATATTAATATTTTTGGTCTTTTTAAACAAAATAATGTCCAAATAGATAACATCAATGCAATTATTCAAATATTCCCCATTGAACCCAATTCGTTGAACCCGAGAGCGTCAGTTCTACCAATGTATTAATATTATTATTTTGACCTTTAATGTGCACCGCAGATATAATTTATCTTCAAATATTCTTTATTGTAATACACCACAAACACATATACACCAGTACAGCATTACAACAGAGCACCATTTTTTCCCTTTTTCCTATCCATCTAAAAGTCGATAGATATCGCTATTAGCGATAAGATTATTCCACCATTGTAGTCTTAGTTTAATTAATTTAAATGTTATGTCTTGTCATGGTGTACAAATAAAGATCATTCTATTCTATTATGCATCATTATGATACCTCACTATACGAAGAAAATTCTAGCAATGAAGTAATCAATGACGCCAGAAACTAGTTAGATATTTATCTAAATTAGATCGAAAATCTAGGTAGGAAGAATAAAATTGTATCTATAAATAAAATTCATAGCATTAAATCATAGCAGTGATAGCCTAGTTGTATGACCATAGGATTGCCAAATCGATTTCAAGTTCGAACCCGAGGCACGCACCTCTGACTTTTAATCATGTGCGTATTAATAATTAATTATCACAAAACATCGTAAGAAAACCTGCATACTTTAAAGATTTTTCTCGACGGTTTGTGAAGTCTGCCAACCCGCACTAGGCCACCGTGGTGGACTATAGCCTTATCCCTCTCAATATGAGAGGAGACCCGTGCCCAGCAGTGGGATAGTATATGGGTTGATTGATAGCATTAAAATAGTGAGTATTTAAAGAATTACTATTTAAAGATTGTTATTTGCAGAGAATCATTTTTATTATTGGCAACGTAAGATGTCAACAGGTTTAGCCGGAAATGCGTCCGACCGGCCTCGTTATGTTAATGAGTGATATTGAACTATCAAATACTGATAAACTGCTACGCATAATATTGAAAATTAATGAACTTGCCACACTATTTTCATAGCTTTGGAGTGAACATCCCACTCCTGGGCACGGGTCTCCTCTCAGATTGAGCTATGAAAGATTGTGCTAGAGTCCACCAGGCTAGCCTAACTAAGGTATGCAAGTTTCCTCACGATTTTTCCTTCGTTGTTTAAGCGAGTGACAATTAATATTACGCACATGATTTCGAAAAATCAAAGATCCTGCCTTGGATTCTAACTCGAGGCCTTTGACTTGGCAGTAAAATGGTCATATCATAAGGCTACCACGGCTTATATAGTTACATATAAATATTAGTGAAATCAAACTTTAACCTCAGACAGAAATAAATTTCTGCGAAGATATAAATTTCAGTAAAAGTTACCTCACACTCCATTCGATCACTTGGTAATTAGTGTCGAATAGAGTGCATCCCATACATTTTCATAGTTCTGAGGACCTATCCAGGTATTTCAGAAACAGTAGGTAGTTAAACTATATGAAGGTATAAGAACAGAAATCTATCGTCTTCCTTATTGATACACACTGGTCTTAAAGAACGCAATGGAGTAGAACGTGTATCGCATGAATTAAGTGATTAAAGAAAATAGTACATCGAATAAACATTATTGCGAAAGCCTTAAGACCTATTATTATGGCACCTTCCAAGCGGACATAATACTGGGCACAATTCCAAGATATGGTAGTTTTGAATTATTAACATCAACATCATGTATTTCGTAATGATTAATGTTACATTTTATCAGACCTGTTACAACGCAAATTTAAATTTCTCAGGTGGCTAATGATGATGTTCATGATAACTCATTGATTTACAGAACCAATCCTTAAGTACTTGCAAAGTTATACTGATTTATAAGACTCCTCAACGAATATTAGCCATTGAAGTTAATAATGATTAATGTTAATAATTAATTATCACTCGCTTAAACGGTGAAGGAAAACATCGTGAGGAAACCTGCATACCTTAGAGATATTTCTCGATGGTGTGTGAAGTCTGCCAACCCGAACTAGGCCAGCGTGGTGGACTATAGCCTAATCCCTCTCAATATGAGAGGAGACCCGTGCCCAGCAGTGGGACAGTATAAGGGTTGATGATGAATGATTAATGTTACATATTATCAGACAACGCAAATTTAAATTTCTTAGTAATAGTGACAATGTTCACGATGGCTCGTTTATTTACAGAACCAATTCATAAGTAGGACTTGCGAAGTTATACTGATTTCTAAGACTCCTCAACGAATATTAGGCATTGAAATGAAGTTAAATTGAGATTTTTTTTATTTCCTACCGTCTACCCGTGACCTGACCCTGTGGATGCAGTAAAAGATCCGAAACGTTGAGAATTGAATAATGACAATATTAAGCGATAAAATCCGTAAAAAGTAGTTTTATTTTAATACTTACCATCAAGGCTTTAATCTCCGAAAGCTTAAGCAAAGTATACTTATGTACACCCCCATCGTAAGTCCTACGTAATAGGGGTGAGCCGGCACTAACCGGGTACAAATCCTACCTAATAATATTCTAATAAATATCCTACAAAATAATACCTACCTATGTAGCGATTTGATTTATGTCACTACTAGACAAAGGTATAGAATTGAGATCCAGCCTATCACTTATAATAACATGAAAATTTATTTAATGAGCGGTTATCCCTATAAGGAATCAAAGGAAGGGGTGACAACACGTGCGGCGCAGCGGCTGAGTGATCGGCTTCTGTGCCACGGGTTATGGGACCGATCCCCACACGGAACAAATATTTGTATACCCTACAAGTAGTTGTTCCGGGTCTGGGTTTTTGTGCATATGAAAGTTTGCGTTTGTAAGCGCACCCACGATACAGGAGAAAATCCTAGTGTAGGGAAACGTTTTTTTAAAAAATAATAACTTCCCCAACTGTGAGAACAGTAGATTTTCTATTACCTTGTTACGTTACAGTCTACAACATAGAATAATATGTGCAAAATAGCAAGTCATTCAGGTTATATCGTTATATTGTTAGTATATAGGTGTCGTCACAAACTGGGTACCTAAGTAGGTAGGTACTGCAGCTACTGTATATGATTATAACTACATTATATTGCAATCATTTCATGTACAAGAACAATGTATAGTGATTTGACCTATTTTTTTTCTAGCCGCTTAGTTATTATTCATTATTAGTTTTTCATTATTGACACAGCACTGGCATTTACAGTTTACTTCAGCCAAACAAAACCCATCCTATCTGCTTACAAATAGACCAATATTCACACGTGTGATACGAACTATACGCGCGTTACGCTACGAATGACTTGGAAAACAATGAAAATACCGCTCGAAGCTAGTGCAAAACAAAAAACACACCAATATTTCCATTTCCTGAACATATTTAAATATTCGGCAAATTAGTTCACCTTCAGTTCACCTTATTATTATAATATTATAAAAATATGTTTAATTTCAAAACAGACCTTATGCAGAGCGTTTGTGGTACGTTTATGCGTTATTTTACTAAAATTACCTAGAAACTTGACAATAGCGAGGTCGCTTTGTTTCCTGAGATTTCGTTAAATATATAAGCTGACAGTTTTCGTTTGGCTAACATTCAACACGTCATATTCCAACAATCTACATCAAGATGATTGCTAAGGTAAGAATTATTCTACATGCAACATTTTAAAGAATTTTCTTTAAACAAAGTGTTACGGCAGTGATGCAATTAATTGTTAAAGTGATACCAGTGATAAGTTCTGAAAGATAAACCTTAAACTGCACTTTTTTGGGCTAATGCATCCATAATAGCAGCAAAATAAGCGCACCCGTACCAAGCTTTTCAAACCGCCTTTTTGGAAACCTAAACGGACTATTCTTACTAATCTAATGTGACTATAGTGAAACTAATTACTTTCTATCAAAGATTCCACCTGCGCTCATTGATTCCTCGTCCCATTTTTTTTCCACATTGTAGATATACAGTATAATATAAATAACATGTTTCTCCTGCCAAACTGCACAACAATTTGTCGACAGTATTTTCTAAGAAAAACTGTTTTGGCGCCATGCGCCATCTCCCTAGAAATAATCAGTGAATCTCAAAAAAATGCTATGAAAACAGGCTTCAAAGTCAAAGTCAAAATAAATTCAAAATAGACTACTAATTTTTACATTAAGACAGCCCCCAAAACGCCCGCCAGTCACCGCTTTGTTTTAGGTGGAAAGAAGAAACGGCGCAACAAACTCACCAGCAACACGTTTCTGTCTGTTAATTTACGATAGGATTAATAACAGTGCATGTAATGCATGTTCTTAATTAGGTAGTATTGCTATTTAAAGTTTTTCTAAAATATTTAACCTATTCTTATCAATAACCATATTTTACTACATGTTTTTTAAGCAACATTTAGTGTTGCATGCGTCTATCCAACGCTTTGAGGTTAGCCATGACAGTGATGTACGTTACCGCACCACAGTGTTTCAAACAGAGGCATTTTACTGAATTGCTTTTACCCGACCGCCGAAGGAGGGTAATGTTTTTTGTCTTTACTATCTGGCATCCAACAATTGATATTATCAACTGCATAACAATACAATTTATCTTTTATATTCTGGCTTAATATGTGTATTTATAATACAATATTTAAAAATATAACTATCAAAAGAATACTGATATATTTATAAAATACATATAAAAAAACACGAATGGTTGTCAAAGTAGGTATTCCTAGGCTTCGCTGTCGTCCGGCAACATGCCCAGAAGACTTCATAATGTTGTAAAAATATTTACATAAATAAATATCACTAGAGAGACATATACGAGAGGAGACCCAGTGCCCAGCAGTGGGACAGTAATATATAGATAAGGGTTGACGATGATGATTATGAAATATCACCAATCTGGGAAACAAGCTACTTAAACATTTATTTTTCGCGCAACATCAACAAAACCAACGAACTCTTGATAGAGATAGTCTGTCATATGGAGCATAAAGGTTTTATGTGAATGAGAAACATTTTTGGTTAAGTTTTAAATTTTAATGGGTTTTAAATCTCTCTTTGTTTGTTTTACCATTTTCACTTTTAATATTTCTGTAGTTTGTTAAAACGTGTCACTACTTTATGATTTTTTTACTTTGAAATAATTAGTGTCTGTATGGTTGTGTCTAATTGCTTATTGCGTCTAAGAGCAATTATCACTTTTCCTTCTAAGATGAATAGGAAATAATGTGTGAATTTTGACCATTTGACTTTACAAGTCTTTTGATCTCTCTTTTACTTTAAGTTTTTTTTTAATTCTAATATTTTGTATAATACAAAATATTTATACATTTATACAAAACAAATAAAAGGCTATATAGCTCATATTTTATTAGTGCATCTGCTGTGTTCGTCTCTGCATCACCCAAAGGTTGTCTGGTAAAAAATGCCTAATAGCATTACGACCGCCCTTGTACGCATTTTTCTTTGTACAGAAAGAATAAATAAATAACTAAATAGATTGTCAAATTATGTTTATTTCTTTAAATAGGTCTTTAGAGGTACCTACTTTTATAACTCAATGGTTTTAAATTTTTTTTCCTGAATTTCGCGACGACTTCTAACTAGAAACACTGAAGTCTGAAATTAACTCTAACAGAGAATTATTGTCTCTAAGTTACACAGGACATTAGGTTATTAAGAATTAGGTTTTTAGAAGCTTTGAGAACTTAAACGTAAAGGTCATAGGCTTCACTTGCGCTATAACACAGCTGCATATATGCAGATATGGTATACAATTTTGCATACCGTCCCCAATTTCGTCATCTTAAAATTTTGCTGTATTTTTTTCTGTTAAATCTATAGTTCAGCATTTCATTACCTACCTTACAGAAAGACGTAGACACTAACATCACGGTGATAAGCGAATCGGCAGACCAATTTAAGTCATCCACACATTCGCAAATCTCAACTGACCGGTTTTAGTGCAACCTATCTAAGTATCTACCATTATTCTCGATCCACTCAGAGACTTGCTTAACCTAGTTCTTATTAAGTAACTGCGGCCTTTGAGCGAATCAATCAGTACAGGTTTTAGATCTCTGCCATCGGAGACAGCTTTCATAATATCTGTCACACACGCAATCAACTAGGTCGTTAATCATAAAATGTCCAATGTAAATTAATAAGTAAGATATTTCCCTTAATTATCCTGCAATATGGATGTCCTGTCATTCATTTGATGTTGCAGATTTGACCTTTTATTAAGTTCTGATAAGCTAAATTTAAAATCATGCCACATAATTACTTAATGTCAAAAGTTTTAATGACCGCTACTGTATTGTTCCCGGTATAATATAAGCCTACCCTACATTGATACCCACTCCACCCTTATTAAGGCGGAGGTAATTTCTAGCTCCTGCAGACTAAAACCTTACAACTCAAACTCACTATTTAGTACAGTCAACAAAAGAGTTTGGTATACGGTATCGAACGAAATCTGCATCTTTACACAGATTGTGATTTAAATAATGACCCGTCAAGGGGTTTGATGTGTAGCAGCTTACAATACCTGCGTTTTGACACATATTGCGTGATAAATAATTACACAATCTTTAAAAAAACACGATGTTTAATTAGCTGCCTGTATACTTAACTCTTTTTTTGACCGTACGTCTACTTTATGCTAGGGACCTGATTCACGACTTTAGTCGTCCTTAATAGTCTATTTATGTTTATGGTCTGCTAGTTAGAATAAATATGTCAAGTTTCCTTTTACCGTTATTTGCAATAGTCATTTATCCTTCCCCTTTTGTCCTTGGTCCTTTCCCGGGGTGGTGTAGTGTCTTGTGTCAAATTTAAGTTTCAGAATTTGAAATACACTCACTCTCTCAATGAAAATTGTTAATGTCAATGATCGTTTACAAAATTCCGTGACGCTTATAGATAACAAAAAAACATTCATTAATTGAAAGTTCTAATTGTTATAATGCGTAGGTGTTAGAGCAATGCAAGAGGATTGTTTCATGACAGTCATCTACATGTGTCGCAATTGTCAAGGTATTGGCCTCGAACGGTCCCTAACGACTCGCGACGGTAGACGGACTAAGATATGAGATTGTGAGCTCACTTTTGAAAGTGGTCAAAATTGCTCATCGACACGCTATTACAATAATAATACGAGTAACAGTCGAAGATTCAGGGTTAAGAGCTGGAGCAGCAGGTGGCGTAGAAAGTTTTATATTACCAATGGCTCCCATCAATAAAATAAGTATAAATTAAATTCGGACTGATGTGATCACTAATTAAGTACTCGAGGTTTTTTAAGAGCATTGCCCTATCCCGACCCGGAACAACTATCTGAAATCTAACCCGTGACCCAAAACCCTGAAGTCAATTGCACGATTAAAGTGGAATGAAGAAAGGTGGAATGATACCTAGTTAATAGTGCCAAACTAAATGTTACCAGGAAAGTTCCGAGATGGGCGACCAAAGATGGATGATCTGTGTAAGAGATGAAATGGCAAATACAATACATAGGAAGTGAATGATTGAAGATGTAAACAATACGATCTACTTTAAGTTTCCAAAAAATATTAATTGCATTGCCTTGTTCCAGTTCTCTGCTTTCCTCTGCCTCCTCGGCATGGCTCGCGCTGGCGGTTGGAGCGGTCTCGGGTACTCCTCAGGCTACGCATCTGGACTGGGCTACGCTTCAGGCCTCGGCTATGGCCTGGGCTATTCCAGCTACGCCGCTCCCGCGTACTCTGCTCCCATCGTCACCAAGGCCGTGGTAGCCCCCATCGTGACCAAAGCTGTTATTCCTTCTGTTTCGTACGCTCCTGCGATTTCCACGGTCTCCCGCTACCAAGTTCATTCATCACCGATTGTTAAGTCTTACGCGGCGCCTGTGGCCTACTCGTCTTACGTTTCCCCATACTCCGTGTCTTATGGTCATGGTTACAGCGGCCTCGGCTCGGCCTACGGTGGCCTTGGCCTGGGCTATGGCAGTTACGCCTCTGGCGCTTACGGCTACGGCTCTAAGTACCTTTGGTAAGCAATGAAATTATATCTAAAAGAAAAGTGCTCCGTATGAGTTTGTAAATATTGTTTATTTTTCTGTGTATAGTATGGCTGTTTTAGTTTATAGCAGAGTTTACTTTGATTCTGATATATGTATTAATTAAACTTGTACCTGTATAAAAGATACATTGTTTTTAATTTTAACTAATAATACCTACATCCCTTGGGTACTTAACTAAAAACAAGTAGATCTCATTTGAAAACAATCATTTAGAACAAAAGCATCAGATACCCGTATAAGTAACGAGTTCAACATGAGTAATAATTAAGAAAATTCAACTATTCATCTTTAAAAGCTATTACTCCGACAAGTAGTCGCACTTTGCGCAACAAGGCAACTAAGCCTGCAACTATGCGCCTGGGCATACTTCGATCAAAGTCTGTATGTGTGTAACTATGTCCATCCTTCCGTTACTAATCCTACAAAACTATAAAGCACTCGATCAACTATAATTTAAATACATGAACAGAATTTTCTTGTTGTAAAACTCCAATAATGTTTGTTTTTATTAACATATCATTTATCAACGGCTGATTATTTTGGAATACCAAACTTCTCATTCAAGCTTTACGCAGCTATAGATTTTATTGCTAATAAAATCTCTAAAACTAATTCCTAGTTGAAATTAAGAGCTAATCAAAAATAGATGCATTTTAATATGACGCGTTGTGTAGACTACTTAAGTAGTTGTAGACCTCTGAATCCTCTGAAATTAAAGAATATTTGGAATATTTTACATAGTAGCACCATCGAGTCGCCAAACTAAGCAGATACTTATCATATATTTTTTAAACACAATATACTTATTATACTTACACAATCAAAGGTTTCGGTGTCGAACCTAAGGCACGCACCTCTTTTCAAAATCATGTGCGTATGAATAATTAATTCATCACTTGCTTAAACGGTGAAGGAAAACATCATGAGGAAAGCTGCATACCTTAGAATTTTTCTAGACGGCATGTGAAGTTTGTCAACCCATATTAGGCCAGCGTGGTGCACTATAGGCTACCCGCTCTCGTTCTGAGAGGAGACCCTAGAGTGCCTAGCAGTGATGATAATAATGACGATTTTCTTCTACTTATCGTGTCAATGATTAAGTAATTTGCGAGTGATATAAGGCCAGGTTAGGCGTGGCCACATAGAGATCACCTGTGCAGGTATTGCGACATAGTTTTGATTATGATGATGAGGGGAGAGACCTATTGAAAGATGGGTCTATTTCTATAATATTCAAACTATTTGTGGTAATACAAATCGCATTCAAAGGGACACTAGTGACATATTAAATGATAGTCCGGCCCATATTAAGGCTCATTATCAAACTACTGACTAGCTTATCTTTTTACCACGATATTGAGATATTATTGTGAAGATCATGATATAACACGATGGAACAATTGGGTCCATTGGGTCACTGTAATATAATAGACAGTCGACCAAACTGTAGTACATATTTGTATAGTATATTTTCAAGGATGCAACTTGAGCATTTGTCATTGAATGCTATACTAAAAGAATTGTTTGATAAATAATCAGTACACTATGTTTATCATAGTGCAAACGAAAAAAATAATATTTTGACATCAATTTGTCTTCGCTAAATAAATACCAATCTGTCATTATGGGATTTCGGGAAACTCTCATAAGAAATAATCTGAAAAACGAGATGAATGCTATGCAGTATATCAAAATATTTTAAAGCATTGACATTTTATGAATAACAAAGCAAGTATCGTACATATGTATGTACATCTCATGTACACAAATTTAATATTTAATTAATTACAACAGTTTGTAGTTTACACTAATGCCAACCCTTGTACAACAATTCTCAAGATTAACACCATAAATTAAAGATTATCATCTTTCTAACGTTCACATGATTACATTCTTTATAACAGCAACATAAAGTTCATAATTGTTTGAGAAAATCAGTTCAATACATTAGTTAATATTGCATTTAAGCGTAATCCTAATTAAAACTCGTCACGCTCCGTTTTTCTCAAAATCTAATAAGACCTTGAAAAAGAATACTTATTTCCTACGTTTTTAATATAAAAGCGTGGAACAATAGCATCCAAAACATTCAATTCATCAGTGTTGAAGACATACCAGCAATATGTTCACTAAGGTAATAATTGCATATTATACAGTGTTTAAATCTTAATTACATTATTCAGGTTAACGTTTGAAATTAAAACGATAATTTCATATCTTTGTATCAAACATTTGGACTATGTCAGACTAATTTATTTGGAACCAGCTGTTACCCTCCATTAAACTCGCATCCCTAAAGTATTATCGAGAAAAAAACCTATGTCCTTCTTTGGACATAGGAAACCTTTGTCCTTCTCCTAGGATATATATATCAAAAGGTTTTGGATTAGACACCAAGGTCAAATAGAATGGACCTTCTAATCTATCTTTGTACCAAATTTCATCAAAATCAGTTCAGTAGTTTAGGCGGAAAAGCGTAACAGACACACAAACAGACGGACAGAGATACTTTTGCATTTATAAGGATAGATGTTTGGTATAGTCCAGTTATCAGTTCTGTATACTACAGCCATTGATTTTGTAATAGGTACTCGTATATATATATATATATAAGCATTCTTCTGAATGGACTTTTAGTCTGGTCGATGGTTATCTAAGTACAGAAAATTTAATTATTGTTAGTGTTTTGTCAACATATACATACCTTTGTCTGGGGATACTACAAGGGGATCATGCTGTGGACCTATGAGACTACAGATAAAAAAATGGTGGGTCGGCTTCTAAGACTAGAAGAAGTCTTGAAGTGACTACTATCAGACCTCCGCAATCAATTGTCTGGGCAATACCGTTATCCTGGGGATAGACTGTTTGTCACACTTTTTAGACTTCCGACTAGTACTAACGATTGTAGGTAGATAGGTGTTAGAATAACAACCGGGACCAACAACTTTACTCTCTCTCTGCTCTCCGAGACATGGACACTCCATTACATTACTATTAACTTTTCAAATGCATTTGAAACAATTTCATGAACTATCTTTTTGTAATTTTTGGCAATTTAAAGGAGAGATAAAAATATAGCTCGAAATAACTACCATAGTTATAATTTGTCTGTTTTTCACTATGTTCATTACTATTTACAGATTTTCGCTATCGCTGTCTGCCTTTTCGGCATGGCCCGTGCAGGAGCCCTTTTAAACGGAGGACTGGCTAATGGATACTCCGGCTACGGTGGCTATGGCGGCTATGCTAGCGGCTATGGCGGCTACGGCTATGGCGGAAGTGGCTACGGCGGTTACGGCCCAGCCACATCTTACACTTCCGTGACCAAAGTAGTCCCTGACACTGGAGCCAACTACGCAGGATATGGTGGATACTCCGGAGCTCTTGGAGGCTACTCTGGAGCTCTTAGAGGATACTCTGGGGCTCTTGGAGGATACTCTGGGGCTCTTGGAGGCTACTCCGGAGCTCTTGGAGGATACTCTGGGGCTCTAGGAGGCTACGGGGGCTACGGTACACACGGCTACAATGGTATTGGAAACGCTGTGTCCTCTGTGTCCGTCTATCGTGAGGACTCCCCTAGCTACGCCAATGGTGCGTACGGCGGATACGGTTATGGCGCTTACGGCCATGGTGGTTACGGCAACGGTGTCTACGGAAACAAGCTGAACTGGTGATTCATAAACTATTGTTCTTCGAATTTATAAATGTGATGCTAGAATGGAAAATAAATTATTGAAAATGTATTATTGTATTTATGTTAAACCGTACATTCCCTGAAAATCCCGAATCATAAATAAGTAAATAATAATCACAGTTTTTCAATTGTAAATATTAAATTTAATTTAATAGATTATTCTAAATATATTTTTTATCAATAAATTTACCTCATGCAGGATCCGGATCAAAGATCTCTATTCATCTCAACAGCTCATTGAACTTTCTTTAACAAAATGTATAACTTTAGAATCATTAAACATTCTGTATACATTATAATCGCATTCCCGAGCTCCAGACACAAGCTATGCTTAGTTTGCGGCTCTGAATGTTACTTTTTTGTCAATAAAGAATTTGTATTGTATTAGTTTTTTATACAGGACCAAAATATGCATATGCAGTGAATTTTCTAAATACAAGTACGTTCTTTTCCTATAGAATAAAATTATCTAAACACCCTTTAATATCGATTTATAACCGGATATCCCTAAACAAGGTACGTAATAAATTGTATTTTGCTGTTTTTATGGCTAATTAAAGGTTTCTAGTGATTTATTTTATACACACCATAAACGATTTCCGAAAACCACTTCCTTATTATTGGATTATGATATAAACTTGGTGGTCCATGATATGAATGCCTTCGGCAGATTACACAATTTTATTTTGCCGGGTGGAGACTCACCTTGACATTGAAACGGAAAGTGCCCGCGGCTGATCCACTATGGGATTCAATACCAATACCAGTTTGCAGACGCGATATAAAAGCGAAAGCAAGTGCTCCAAAAATTACACACAACCTCAACGTTCAACACAAACATGTACTCCAAGGTACAGCAGTGAATATTTTTAATTTATTTTTTCGGTATTCTCTGATTATGGGCTTAAGTTTGATTGCCCTTTAGGTGAATTGTGATCTAAAAACGCAACGGTTACAATATTTGTGGCAAAGTGCAACTTTCAACTATTGTCAGCCATTCAGATCTCCTGAATAGGCTAATCATGATAAAGTGAGATTTTTAACTGTGTTTAATACTGTTCTTTTATCTTAGGTCGTAGTCTTCCTGTGCGCGGCGAGCCTCGCCTCCGCCGGTCACCTCCTGCAGGCCGCTGCTCCAGTAGCCTACAGCGCGCCCGTAGCATACAGCTCCGCGCCAGCCGTCTCTTCTGTGTCATACTCTTCGCAAACATCGCACGGCCCCGTCGCCACATACGCCGCCGGACCTATTGTAGCCAAGAGCTACGCCGCTCCAGCCATCGCCACCTACTCCGCTGCTCCCGTCATTACCAAGTCTTATGCTCCGTCAGTGTCCTACCAGTCCATCTCTACCCACTCTGCTCCCGTCGCATACGCTAAAACTTATGCCGCACCTGCCGTCACTACCTACGCTGCAGCTCCGGTCGTCGCTAAGTCTTACTCCCCAGCTGTCTCTTACCAATCCATCTCCACCCACTCTTCTCCCATCACATACGCTGCCCCCGCAGTCCATTCTTACGCTGCCCCCGCCGTGGCGACTTACTCTGCCCCAGTCTACGCCAAGTCAGTAGCTCCCGCTGTGTCCTACTCGTCGGTCTCTTCCCACTCTGCTCCTGTGACCTACGCCGCGTCTGCTCCAGTCATCGCTAAGACCTACGCCGCTCCGGCATACACCACCTACGCCGCCGCTCCTGTCGTCACTAAGACCTACGCGTCTCCCGCTTACACCACCTACGCGGCTGCTCCCGTCGTCACCAAGTCTTACGCCGCTCCCGCGGTCGCTACCTACGCCGCTGCTCCCGTACTCAAGTCCGCTTTGACTTACTCTGCCGCTCCCGCCGTATCTCATGTGTCATACTCCAGCCTGGGAGCCAACTACGGATGGTGAAAACTTGTTTGTTAATATTTATTGTTAGTAAATAATTGACTGTATATAATGTTTGTATATTCGAAACAAATCGAAATAAACACTAAAGAATATTTTTGTATTTTTTTTATTTCTTCAGTCTTCATGCAAACGACCTTTCCTGATACCTAATTCATAATGATATAATAATAATTGACACCTATTTGAAGCTATCCAAAATTACAATAATTATACTGTGGTTACAACGGAAATTGTTATTATGTATCAAAATAGATACTTTTACCTTTGATAAAATTGCGAGTATGAAGGAAACCTAAACAATATAGGTATTCTAATATTTCTAATACCTCAAATCCAAGCATGCAAGTGGGCGCTGAACAAATTGTCGTCTAATAGCGATTTATTAGACGAGTAATTAAGATGCAAGATAAGTTTTATTAAACCAATAAAAAACATACCATAATAATGTAGGTATATGCGTATTGGTGAAGTGATGTTAAATTGCAATAGTTGGCAGGTCAATTTAAAACAAACCGTCCATTTGAACTCAAATTATCTCTTTTAGAAGCTTTTATCAAACCTACTAAAAACAAGTCGTCATTAGCACATCAGAACGAGGATCCAAGATCTCTTATAAACAAACATACAGTCTATGGATAGTACCCACCACCTGTATGGTGACTCTCGTGAGGCCTTACTACAACGGTATAGCGAGGGATACGGCTCTACCCATCAAATACCTCATAAACTAAAAATCACCCCTTTTTCACATTCTAAAAAGTAGTAATACAGCCTCTGTAGGCACATAAGTACTACATCACCAATGGGGAACATCTAATTCACTCACAAGGTCGTCCTTCCCAAGGTCACTAGATACCAAAACCCGAGACATAATTAATGTGGCTCCCTGTACGTGATGCGATTGTGGAAAGTCGGCATTTTACCCTCCCTAATGGAGCTGGACACCGACCCTACCTTATTTTTTAAAGTACGTAAAATCCTCTTTCATCGGACTAAAGCCTCACTTGCTTTCCCTTGCCCTTTATGTCACATCCATGAGATACAAGCATTTCAGATATGTTCCTTTACTAAAAGGCTACAAAAATAATTCGAATAAGCGTTTGTGTTTATTTTTTTCTCTTAATTCCATCCATTATTGAAATTATGTTCACACACAGGATATCGAATGAAAAATCGTATGTGTAAGTATTTCAGTACCTTTTTTTCATACACAATAAATTTTTCGCGACATTGTCCTACCGTGCGTAGTAGCATGAGGTAATTTTAGAAAAAACTTTTTTTTTTACAAACTATGTATATTATTGTGATTTCGATCGAGTCACAAACAAGAAATGGGGGAGGAGAGCTTCGTTCAGCAGTGGACTTTCTCTTTTTGTCAAAACCTTCATACATATTGTTTCTTTGTCGATTGTAATGTTCGATTACAAATGATTTACCTACAGACCCTGCGTGTGCGTCATAGCTATGAGGACTCCATAAAGTTTTAAAAGGTTTTTATAGTCTATCGTTGTCCCATTAAAATATAACTATTTACGGATTTAATTTCATATATTGTAACCACAAAATTAAATAGTAATTATATTTCAATGTCTAATATATTATATAAGTGTTAGAAATCAATATTCTCGTTCTCGTTTATCAAGTTCAAGTTCTTATTTCAAATAAGCATTTATGAACCGTTAAGACTCTAGTTATTGCACGGTTACAAATCCTATGGAGAAGCAGACGGGAAATCACTTCATGGATACTCTTTTTAAAATAAGAGGTGTTCATTCTTCACTGGTACAATATTGGGATTACAGGATGTGTGCACATTGTGAGTCTTATTAAAACAAGGTTCCCAGGATAACTCAAATCTTTTTTCTTTCTTGTGAACTAGCCTTAACCATCTCAATCTGATAGGAAACCTTTCCTCAGCTGTGGGATCTGGTATTACTTATAATGTTGTTATACGTATGCTAATTAATCCTAATAACTAACACAAGTTTATCACGATTATATATTATAATTACTGCAGTTATTTATTTATAAGTGAAAAGTAAGCTTATGAATCATCAAGGTGGTTTAGTTACTCTTTTCCGAAACTAGTAATATTCTTCTATAATTAGGTATATATAGACATTGTCCTACAAACTGATTGCAACGCCACCTACCGGGTCTCATTGTGGATATAAACTAACAAGGGATTCACTCAAACACACAAAAAAAATCGGTCAAGCCGCTTTACTTTTACCGAGACTAACGAACAGCAATTAATTGTTATATTTAAAGAATAAAAATATATTAATACGTGAACTTGAAGCATATTGGGCGCACGGAGGAGTGAGTGAGAAAGAGCAAATTTGGTATACAGTCAAACGGGTTGGGTAAATCGCGTAGGTAAATCGAGACAAAACTTTTTGTGTTTCACAGCATAAATGTTGACAGTATGAATGCTGCCAATGTGAAACACTTAAAAAGCTGAAGCATCAATTGCTTTTTAAATAAGCTTTGGCAAAAGAATCTATACCTAACCTCTATAACATTCAAACTAAAAAGGTTGGATTTCGATCACCGTGGGACCAGTTCGTTTTTATAAAACCACTAGATAGTGCTTCACTCGCATCTCAAAAGGATAACCTATTACCTAAGGAGTACCTATTTCTTTTTTTAAACATAAGATAGCCTACGGGACTCTGCGGACGAATGCTTCAGTACTCCCGTGGCCCCGGCACTAAAGTGGTGACGCGAAACGCTTCAAAGGTTGGTTTTAATCGGTAGCTCGCTCTTTTCTGAGCGGAGTTCGACACACCCCACCGCTCTCCCCGGAGCGGTGGGTAGTGCATAAAGCATTTCCAACCCCGTCAAAAAGAAAGGTCCTTCCTGAGGAGGCATTATTTTAACGGTGAAGGAAAACATCATGAGCATGCCCGAGAGATTTTCTCGACGCTGTGTGAAGTCTAGCAACCCACAGTAGGAAGAAGAGAAGATGTCCCATGCCCAACAGTAGGACAGCGGGTTGATGATGAGTTATTTAAAAACTTTAACTTTATTTTTATGCTTGTAATCTTTGAGATTAACATTACACTCAGACGTAAGTACCTACTACTAGAATTGCGTTACATACTAATTGTGTCGTTACCCTCGACTCGTGAGTCACTCTCGTGCTTGACCGGTTTTGTCTTGACGGAACAAACTGAGCTCCAGGCGATATCTCATGGAGATTCAATGCTAATACCAGTTCGCAGTCGCTGATATAAAAGCGAAAGCAAGTGCTCCAAAAATTATTACAAACAAGAACCTCCTTCACAACAAACATGTACACCAAGGTACTACAGTGATTTAAATAATGTATTAATTGAATATTATTTTAAGTAGGTATAGGTTTTGTACAGATTCATCCTCTAACCTGGAAAAAAACAATAATGCCGCTACGAAATTAATTATTCTTCTTATAAATGTGATATACTTACTGCGCAACGTAGATGCAACCAGTGTATTATTATAATTATATAGTAACCAAGTTTTCAATACACAGGTATTGAAAACTTGTTTATAAATTTATTGTTTGTCGCAGGTCGTAGTCTTCCTGTGCGCGGCGAGTCTTGCCTCCGCCGGAAACCTGCTGCATGCCGCTGCGCCAGTGGCATACAGCGCACCTGTAGCGTACAGCTCCGCTCCGGCCGTATCCTCCGTATCATACTCCTCACAAACTTCGCACGGTCCTATCGCTACATACGCCTCTGGACCCATCGTAGCCAAGAGCTACGCCGCCCCTGCAATCACCACTTACACCGCTCCTGCCTACGCCGCCGCTCCAGTCGTCACCAAGTCTTACGCCCCGTCTGTTTCATACCAGTCCATTTCGACCCACTCCGCTCCCGTCGCATACTCTAACACCTACGCTGCTCCCGCCATCGCGGCCTACTCTGCCCCAGTGTACACCAAGTCTATTGCTCCCGCTGTATCTTACTCTTCGGTCTCTTCCCACTCTGCTCCCCTATCTTACGCTGCAGCCGCCCCTATCGTTACTAAAACCTACGCCGCTCCCTCTTACACCACTTACGCCGCCGCTCCCGTGGTAGCTAAAACCATTGCCCCTGCAGTGTCATACTCCTCTTACTCTACCCACTCTGCGCCTGTCGCGTACGCTGCGAGCCCTGTCGTCACCAAGACCTACGCCGCTCCCGCTTACACCACCTATGCTTCGGCTCCCGTCGTCACCAAGTCTTACGCGTCTCCCGCAATCACCACTTACGCCGCTGCCCCCGTACTCAAGTCCGCCGTGACTTACTCGGCCGCGCCCGCCGTCTCCCATGTCACATACACTGGTCTTGGAGCCAACTACGGATGGTAAAAATTTGTTTGTTAGTAAATATTTATTAATAATAAATTATACGACTGTAAATATTGATTGTATATTTGAACAAAAAAGCTAAATAAAAACTGAAAAATACTTTTGCATTTTTTCTTTATCAAATTCGCCCCGATTTAAGGTATTTGTTATGCTATTATTTAAAATAATACAGAGCAAATTTTGCATCAGATAAAATAACTTACTAATGGAATACCAATATTCAGGGATAAATGTCAACTAACTTGGGGCAACTATTATAATAAAATACTTGACAAAATATATTTAGGCTGTTATCAAGGGTTTTTTCATATTTTGATGGTTAAATTAAGGCCCGTGCCCCTATATTTGAGGTGCAGGTAAACTACCAACAGCGCAACTATCAGCAATGATTCCTCTAGTAACGCACTATTTATGTCAATCGCAGTCTTTATAAAAATCGTAATTACTATAATCGATCATTCAAGATTGAGCTCTGAGGCGTTCACTACAAGAGACTATACACTTTTGAGCCTATCCGAAAATCAGCGCTGCAGCATCTAGGTTGCTGCGGAAAAAGCTGCGATTTACACTACATACATAATAAACCTTTTTTTTCCATTATTTCTATCTCTTAAGAGCTCTACGTATTCAGGATAATTATTGCAAAACGTAATAGCAGTGATAGCCTAGTGAGGTATGACCATTGGACTGCCAAATCGAAGTTCTCGAGTTCGAACCCAAGGCACGCACCTCTGACTTTTCGAATTCATGTGCGTATTAATAATTAATTATCACTCGCTTAAACGGTGAAGGAAAACATCGTGAGGAAACCTGCATACCTTAGAGATTTTTCTCAACGGTTTGTGAAGTCTGCCAACCCGGACTAGGCCAGCGTGGTGGACTATAGCCTAATCCCTCTCAATATGAGAGGAGACCCGTGCCTAGTAGTGGGACAGTATATGGGTTGATGATATGAAGGAGTCCCGCAAAGAACCACTCACTCATATTCCACTATTTCTACTATATACTGCAATCAGGAAATATATGAGAACTAAAACTCTTAAGCAGTGGTAGCCTAGTGATATGACAATTGGAACTAAAATCCAAGGCACATGTGTCTGACTTTTCAAAATCATGTGCGTATTAATAAATGGCTAGTATTTAACTGCCAATCAAAAATGACATTTTGTAACAAAACAATCCTAAGCAAAAATACTTATTGCACAGCAAAAATACTGATTGAGCGATAAAATTACTGATTGAGCGACAAAATTACTGATTGAGCAGCAAAATAGTCACCTCAAAATATTGTTATATACACTCAAAACATTCAGAATTGGTTCTGGCACTCGCCGGCCGCTGCCGCGGCACCGCTCGCTACGCTCGCTCGACTCGTGCGTTGTGTGGTCACAGTTGTGACCTAACCTAACCAATATCTGTATTTTGATGCTCAATCAGTAATTTTGTCTCTCAATCAGTATTTTTGATACGCGGTTTTTTATATTCCTTAATAAATTCATTATCAATCGTGAGGAAACCTGTTTGATTTTCTTTATGGCGAGTGATGTCTGCCAAACAACATTAGACCATCATGGTGGGCTATATTCTGAGAGAAGACTCGTGCAGGTCAACCATCATTTGATACGTGTTCGTATCTTTCAGCTTTCTACTTCAAAGGTCTTCGATATATGGCGTATTTTTGTATACAGAGTGTTACAAAACTACCCGTAAAGCCGAAAGGAGGTAAAATGGGGCATTATAACGAGTCCATTCCCAATATTTAAGAACCGTAGTAACGATGTATAACATACCCAAAAAAAAGGAAAACAACAACATTTATGAATGAAAAATAGAAAAACTATTAAAGTAGACAATTATTAGGTAAAATAGGTACGTAGGCCTTTCTGTTAATTAATGTGGCTCCCTGACATGACAGCTGACAAAATTTTTGGCTTTGATAATTAATAAAAATTTTACGGGGTATTTTGTAACACGTTGGATATCTTATAAGAACGATAAATCTTGTTTTATTTAAGGTGTGATTTTATTTTAATTACTGTAATAGTTAAGTTAAGAACCTGCAACATGTATTAGCGATATGCCTATAACCTTCTATTGCACTTGTAAAATGTGAACAACATTTTCTGTTCCAGTTTCAAACATGTGAATCAAACTCGCACTTGACCGATATTGCTCTCATAAACAAATGCAACTGAAGCAGAGATTCAATTTGAATACCAGTTTGCAAACACTGATATAAAAGCACAAGCTAGTGCTCCAAAAAGTATTACATCGTTCAGCCACGTTCAGTTCAAACATGTATACTAAGGTACAAGTGATGTGATCAAATTATTAATAAAAAAAATATTAAAAATCTAAGCTTACTTAGAAAAAAAATGTCTTTCTCTCTTACGGTTCAAATGTGTCTGAGATTGTTATTTTTTATCAGGCTTTTCCAGTTTTTTATAGCATGTATTTGGCGGAAGACAATGCTCAACCCAACCTATATTTTTGAAAATTAAAATTTCTTAAATATTCTAGTAGTTTCAGAAGCTCTTCAGAAAATATTAAAAAGACCCCCAATACGACTCATTGTCTTTTTGTTACCAATGCAACCGAAGTCATAAGTAACGTAAAATTTTAGTTAATCAAAGAACATGTTTTTGATAGTAATAAAATTGTATTTTTCGTCACAGGTCGTAGTATTCCTATGCGCGGCGAGCCTCGCCTCTGCTGGTAACCTTCTTCATGCTGCTACACCCCTGGCGTACAGCACACCCGTTGAGTACAGCTCCGCGCCTGCCGTCTCCTCCGTGTCGTTCTCCTCAAACACTCCCATCACAACATACGCCGCTCCCGCTACCTCATACGCCGCCGGACCCGCTTATACCACGTACGGTGCAGCTCCGGCCGTCGCCACTTACTCCGCCCCAGTGTACACTAAATCGATAGCTCCTGCTGTGTCCTACTCTTCTGTGTCCACTCAAACTTCCCCAGTGACTTACGCCGCAGCTGCTCCCGCTATTACGTCATACGCCGCTCCCGCCGTAACAACTTACTCTGCTCCTCTTGTGGCTAAAACTTACGCCGCTCCCGCTGTCGCCAGTTACGCCGCCGCTCCAATTGTAGCCAAGTCTTACGCTACTCCCGCAGTGGCTACATATTCCACTGCTCCTGTTCTCAAGTCTGCTTTGACGTACTCAGCTGCGCCCGCCGTCTCCCACGTCACCTACACCGGTCTGGGAGCCAACTACGGATGGTGATTAACTCTGCCTTAATAATTGATATTTTTTGATGAAAGCGAATTTGCGTTACTCTATGTTCTACCATTCGAAAAATAATTTAAATAAAAAATATAAACCTACTTTTGTTGTTTTAACTTAAACAACCCATTTACACTGCTGGGCATAAGTCTCCTCTCAGAGTGAGACCGGTAAGGCTGTAGGCATCCACGCTGGCCTAACACGGTTTGGCAGATTTCATTTCATCGAAAAAAATTCTCAAGCATACTGCTTTTCTTATGCTGTTTTGTTTTATCTTAATGATGAAATAAAACACAACTTAAGCATTTGTCTAAATATTGCATATCGGAGTAGCCGATTGAGAGTCTAATAACGAGATATAGTTATAAGTCGCGGTTATCAGAACTGTCAAAATTAAACAAAAAGAAAAAAATGGCTGGTTAAACGGGCAAGATGCAAGATGCAATGACTAATATAATATTAACAGTCTTAAACATTTTGATATCAATAAAGTGAGATGGCACTAAAGATAATGCCAATTTTATCTGGTTCAGTTCAGTGATCATGAATTACTTTGGTTATAAATGGGAAGATATAACGATATGACTACTTGCCAATCCGAGACCCACCGGTCCCTGTCACCTGGTCAATTATTTGAGTAATAAAGATTAAAATTAAGGTGTTAATAATTAATTATCACTCGCTTTTTTTTTATTCTGCTAAGGTGGCAAACAAGCATACGGCCCACCTGATGCGGTTGTAAACGGTTACCGTAGCCTATAGACGCTTGCAACGCCAGGAGTATCACTTGCGCGTTAGCGACCCTGTATTGAAAGAGAAATAGTTGGGTTGACAGTATAAGGGTCAAAGTCCCCCCACTGCCGACACAACGTTTCCTCGTGGAGCACTGGCAACCTTGCTCACCGTAAGAAACACAACACGGCTCAAAGCAGTGTTATTTTACTTTGATTTTCTGCAAGGCGGAGGCACTTCCCCAGTCGGGCAGCTCCAATTTGAGTGGAATTACTCCCACTAATACCTCTCTTAATAGTAATCCCTTAAACGGTAAAGAAAAACATCGTGAGGAAACGTGCGTACCTTAGAGATTTTTCTCGATGGTTTGTGAAGTACCGCACTAGGTCACCGTGGTGGGCTAATGTCTCTGTGGGACAGTATATGGGTTGATGAATTAGAAAGAAAGAAAAAATTATTTGATCAAACATGAGACAACATATTACATACTTCTGTGTCTACTAGTACTAATGGATTGATTAAAGCCTCAGTTTATCTAATATTTAACTGTGGAACTTATAATCTGGTCTTCTGTGGCACAAAATAAAAAAAACTCGAAGCTGTCTATTCAATTAAAAACGCACTGAAAAGCAAATAGCTTTTAAATTGTCCGGTGTTAAAGAAACTAGTCTTACATGGTTCCGACAACTTCATTAATGGTCAATAGCACTGCTATTAACGGGTACCGCACCGGTAAGGGTACATACGTGTTATATTCAGTGATTGAAAAAGGTTTTATAGGAGAAAAGACAAAAGTCAAAAGTGAGTCATTAATTTATTGAATTATAAAATTATCTTTAAACGATCTGAGTATTTACAGAAATATTATTTAATTACGCATATATATGCGTAATTAAATGATATTTCTGTAAATACGCGTAATAATATTATTACGCATATGCGATCGCTTCAATTTACTGAAGAAGTTGTATGATGAATGATCAGATTATCCGTCATAATATTTATGTAGAGGAAGCCTGTGCCACATAGATGGGCATACTTAATATACTGATGGTGCTGATGAGCCCTTTTGAAGTGTATTCGAAAAAATATGCAGTGTCAAGACGACATCGATTATTATTGATCTAGTGACCACGAGAATGGTTTGCTATCGAATCGATAAAGGTTGTAAAGAATTCTTAATTGTTAATATTGTATAAATAGTACCTAGTAAAATAACTGCCTTATTAATGTTGTGGTCGTTAGCGTTACTGCTACGCTATGAGGTCCTGAGTTTGACTCCGAGGCCAAATATTGTTATTGGTTTTTGTTATGAAATCGTTATTACCAACTCAGAGTTTGGATTTCTGCCCAGTTAATGGTAATAAGGTCACCTGAACATAACGTTATGTGCCTGTGCTCAGCAAATGTGGGTTAGCTGGATCAGAATTTCATCTGTGTTTGTTATCAGGAGAAATAATAAAAATAAAATAATACAAAAGAGAACTATTATTGCTTAGTTTTTTTATTAATTTTTTGTTTCAAATATTTACAGTGTCGAATATTTCTAGTAATAAATAATCAACAAACGGTGTTTTTACCAAGCGTAGTTGGCTCCGAGACCAGAGTAAGTCACGTGGGAGACAGCGGGTGCGGCAGAGTATGTCACAGCGGACTTGAGCACGGGGGCTGTAGCGTACGTGGCTAAGGCGGGAGCGGCGTAGGACTTGGCTACAATGGGTGCAGCCGCGTAGGTGGCGTAAGAGGGAGCGGCGTAGGTCTTAGCAACGATGGGAGCGGCCGCGGCGTAAGACAGGGGAGCAGAAATCGAGGAGTAAGACACGGCGGGAGCAATAGACTTGGTGTACACTGGGGCGGAGTACGCCGAGATGGCGGGAGCGGCGTATGTATTAGCGTACGCGATCGGAGCGGAGTGGGTAGAGATAGATTGGTAAGACACAGATGGGGCGTAAGACTTGGCGACGATGGGAGCGGCGGCGTATGTGGCGATGGCGGGAGCGGCGTAGCTCTTGGCAACGATGGGTCCGGCAGCGTACGTGGCGACGGGACCGTGCGCAGTGTGCGACGAGTATGACACGGAGGAGACGGCCGGAGCGGAGCTGTACGCTATAGGCGCGCTGTAGGCTAATGGAGCAGCCGCATGTAGAAGGTTGCCGGCAGAGACGATGCTCGCCGCGCACAGGAAGACTACGACCTAGTAAGACAATAGTAATTAGATTTTTTACACTTTTACCTCATTGGCATTACATTCAGAACTTATGTTCTAGGTTTGGTTTCACGCAAATATAAAAACACTTTTGGTTTCAAAACATAAGTTACAGATCTTTGACCCGTGAGTCATAGGTAACTTGTATGAGGCATAGGTCATGACCTATGCGCACGATTATAACGTAATGAAGTATTAAATAGTGATAAAAACACTGATATACCTTGGAGTACATGTTTGTATTGGACGTGATTGTTGTGTGTAGTTTTTGGAGCACTTACTTGCGCTTTTATACGAGCCTGTGAGTGGTATTAGCATTGAATCTCCGTCCGGTACCGCCTGAAGCTATGATAATTCCGGCAGGCAATTCGCGAAATGTAAATAACATTAACACGTCGCATTAATTATGTCCTAAAATTGATTAATAATCTATTTTTAAAATAAGGTCTATTTATATACAACGTGTTACAAAATACCCCGTAAAAAATATAATTAATTATCAAAGCCAAAAATTTTGTCAGCTATCATGTCAGGGAACCAGATTATTTAACAGAAAGGCCTACGTACCTATTTTACCTAATAATTGTCTAGGTACTTTAATAGTTTTTTCTCATTCATAAATGTTGTTGTTTTCCTTTTTCAACCGACGAGAAACAAAAAACGGAGGAGGTTCTCAATTAATAACTAAGTTCTTATACTAATTGTAAGACACATATTTTGTTACTATACATTGTCTGGACTTTAAAAGAGACTATTATTCTCTGAGTTTGTTTCGGCGTTTCATCTCAGAGGTCGTCAGCTAGGAAATGCCGGAGCCATCTAGCTAAAAAAAAAAAAGTAATATATTGACTTGTAAAAGTGTCTTTAAAAGATCTATTTACAGAAATAAATATCATTATCATTATCATAATGTAAGTTTATCTAAGTAATTTTGAGTCGGCGCCAATTTTTTTGGAATGTTAATTAATGTTCATCGCTGGAGATTTCACGTTTCATTGTTAATTTGATTTGGCTATTTCTATAAATTTAAAGTAATTTAGTGATCTTTGTTCATCGATTGTTTGGCGCCGACTTAAAATTACTTAGATCAACTTACATTAGTATAAGAACTTAGTTATTAAAGTTAAATAAGAAAGGTTTATTATTTTTTGCTTTTCAGTTTATCGGCGGTTTAATTTTTTTGTCAAAAAGTTTTTATTTTATATTTTTTGGGGTATGTTATACAGCGTTACTACGGTTCTTAAATATTGTGAATGGACTCGTTATAAGGGCCTTATAACGAGTTCATTCACAACATTTAACCTCCTTTCGGCTTTACGGGACTAGATGGAGAACTAGATGGAGCCGGCATTTCCTAGCTGACGACCTCTGAGAAGAAACGCCGAATCATCCTGGGTAGGTATCGACGATGGATGATTCGTGAGGCTATTGAAATTAAAAAACATCCAAATTTCAATAGAGAAGATGGCTGGGTCTTACCACCTGCTTGGAATCCTGTTATAGATTCTATTAAACCAAAATCCAGGCCTACAACTGCAAGACCAAAGGATACTGTGAGCTCGTTCTGCGTGAATCGGATTGCCAATAATTAACAACTAAAACATGATCATTGAATATTGTTACTTTAAAAGAGACCATGATTCTCTGAGTTTGTTTCGGCGTTTCTTCTCAGAGGTCGTCAGCTATGAAATGCCGGCTCCATCTAGTTTTAATTAATAATTAGTAATAAATGTCATTGATCATGTAACAATAAAAAATGTAGGGTAGCTGTCAGTAATTATATCATCAAGACGCCCACCACTTCAGTCTACCCGTGACCATGGACGCTGTAAAGGGTCCGAAACGTCTGGATTAATAATATCAATATACGCGATAAAATCCGTAAAAAGTAGTTTTATTTCAATGTATATTCGCGTAAATGTCAGAAATCAATAAATATTTATTATTATTTTTGATACTGACGAAGTAATTTTTTTTTTTTGAGCTAGCTTCATTCATTCTGCACTAGCTAAGTCTCCAAGGCCAATTGTTACAAAAACAGCAAAGTGGTCAGCTCAGTGCCAAGGTCACAACCACAACGGATGGAGTCCGTCTGATTTCTTCAGGATAAATTGTATCCGCATTCTATAACACGCTGAAATAAAGATTTTTGCAAACCGTGTACTAGGTACATTTTCATCAAAACAATTCACTGTGATTATAATATTAAAATATGATAAAAATGGACGGATGACTACCTACTATGATGACGATCTTTTGGTGCATTTTAATTCCAGGCATACTAATCAGTGACATAAAAAGTAATATTTCCATTTATTTAATTGTTGATAATGCATAACATACATAATACGTGTATATATGTATATATAATATATCTATATGTATGTATTCCATCTGTACAGTATTAATAGTTGTGTATATTATTATTTCAGCATCTATTGTATCTAGGTATTATTTTTATTTTATTATTATTAAATCACCTCTCCGTGTCTCTTAAATCCATCCAAAGGTTGTCTGTAAGAGATAGCTTTTAGCGATAAGACCGCCCATTGCACCATTCTATCATTTATAAAAATGTACTTGGCATTTGTTTATGGTGTACAATAAAGAATATTCTATTCTATAATAATCTTTGTGACGGTATACGAAAGAAACAACTAACTGACTGCATAGGAAAAGGAGGGTAATGTATCTAGTAAGATGTTCACAGTTTATTGATGCTTCCGTCTGATGACCTCACAGACCGATTACTTACATAATATATATTAATGTCATTGAATTATTACCTCGTCTCGTATTTTTAAGAATGTAAATTAAAACACCTTTTATTTATGGTAAATAAATGAATAAGCTTTCGAACGATCTTGGTTTTATTTTATATTTAAATAAAAAACAAGGCTTTGAGATACATGCTATCGACAACGACATCTTACTCATTCTTTTTTTACATTTGTATAAAACCTATATGTTTATTATAATAATATTAAACAAACATAAATTACTTAAATACAATTGCACATAAATTAAACAGTAACCTCACAAGACAAGAAAATATAACTACATTTATTTATTATCTATTATTATTATTAAATTTACGAAGACAATCATGCTTCTACAAAATTAAATTCGTTATACAATCACAATTTATTATGCAAACATAATCCAATAACAGTCAAAACGTTACACGGAAACGAATGTAAAAGTAAGTTATAGCATCAAAACTTCCATGTAACAGAAACCATTGGCAATTCTAGCTATTAATAACATAACAACAAATAAAACTAACATTTATATACCTGAGGTAACATGTTTATTTTATTAAACCACTCAAATCATACAAACTTTAACTTACCACCCATAACTTGTCCCAAAACCATTAAAGGCAACACTAGAAACTTCTGAAGCCGGGGAAAATACCACAGTTCTAGTATTGCTATTTCCTGGTGTAGCTGAAGACACTGGTGTGGGCCCAACTGGAGTATACACGTTTTCAATAAAAGATTCAGCATATACCCTAGGAATGGGTGCAGAGTTGTACTTGTACAGAGTACCAGCACCAAGATTCACTGGTGCTCGAACATAAGTAGCAGCAGTAGGAGGTGCTAGTTGCAGAGTAGCTGGGGAGTTCGTTTCTACAGCAGAAACCTGGTAAATAACTGGAACAGGTACCGGCTTAGGTACTGAATTATATGCAGAAGCATACCTTATCAGTGAAAGACCAGTTGTATATTTACGAGTGGGTCGAGGATGAGCAGTGACTGAATTAAATGCCTCTACTGTATAAATCTTCTTGGAAGTAACTGAGGCAGGGACTGCTGGATTTACGGCGTATGCTATACTTGGAGCTGAAACCTGAGCCACTGGAGGTTTTACTACATGATTTACAGAATATTTCACCAAAGCCGGAGATTGATTTGTAAATGCTACATTTGGTTGAGGTTGCTGAACAGCATAAGGGATAGAAGGATGCACATTAACTGTTCCATGGGATTCAATTGATACTTTTTTTGTTCCCATGGGTAGGGCAAAATATTTACTTGCATCAATGTTGGCTATATCTGGATTATAAATAATATATTTGGCTGCAGGATTTGTGTCAACTTCTTTGAACGTCTCAACTGTCTTTACTGCAAGTGGGACGGCATAGTACTGCCCAGGAGCTAGATCATTATTATAAGCGATATTAGCAGCATTAGTCGCTTGATCTATTGTCAAAGTCTTTGCTGCAACAGGAACTGAATAGTACGGCCTTATTGGTACATTATCTTTGTCGCTGGTCTCAAGTATATTATTATTTTCTGGGGAATCAGGATCTGAGGCCACAATGGCGGAATAAAAGGTGGTGACTGGTTGATTTTCATAACCTAGTCCATTCGACTGGCCAGAAACACTATTTGACTCGATGATAACATTATCGGGCAACGTTTGCACGACCGCGGCGTTGGCTTCATATGTCCCTGGAGGAAGGAAATGATTAATTGGATGTGGCACTACACTTTGATAAGAAGACTCAGAAGGTAAAGCGTCGTTGTCTTGTTGTTTGGCAGCAACTGAGTGGTCCGTTTTAACTGTCGTGGTAGTCGTCACTGACGTAGGAAGTAGAGATTCTGCTGTTGCATTTTCAGCTGCAACATGCAACGGGCTATTGCATACGCTAGCTGCAGCACATATAATCACGAACTGAAAATCAAACACGGTTAATTTTTTTTAGTTTTCAATTAAAGTTTCACTTATAAAAACAAAATATTGGAGAATATTATTATCACCTCTCTTAACATGTTGGTTCCGATCGTTTTGATAACAAAATAACATCAAGAATACGTGCATTCACTTTTATACCATCTCCGCAAAACTGGTATCTAATCCTAGAAGTCTTTATGCAATTCAAATTAGAGACGTTAGTCATTGAGAAAATGACCTTTCGAGCTTTGCATTACGGTGTAATATAGGTGTGTTTAAATTTGCAGTGTTAAGGCTCGTTGGAGTTTTCCTAATTTAATGGAATAAGTATATAAATGTACATGATGTGTCGTAACTTGTTAAGTAGGACTAAAAATTATGGAGAAAGTAGTATCGTATTAATAATTATTATAAAAAAAATAAAACCAGCGAACCACAGAGTTCACTAGTATTTTTATGTTCCATGTAATAGGGGGCAAGCTTATTGCCATTAATCGGCCACAAATCCGAGCTGCTACTGATAATCTCATAAAAAAAGCTGCTGGACCTGGGAATCGAAACCCAGGACCTCCAGCGTTGCAGTAGTGCTTACGATCACTAGATACTAGATAGACTAGGCAGTTTTTCTTTTATACCCCTTAGTGGTATAAAAAAAACTGCAACAGGCAAACAAGTATACGGCCCAGCTGATGGAAAGCGGTTACCATAGCCTATAGACGCTTGTAACACCACTTGCGCCTTGCCGACCCTGTAAAACGAAAGAGGAATAAATAGTTGGTTTGGCAGTATAAGGGTCAATGTCCCCCCACTGCCAACACAATATTTCCTTCCTTGCTCATCATAAGGAACACAACATAGCTCAAAGCATTATTATTTCACTTCGATTTTCTGCAAGTTTTATTAGTGAAGCTATTTTGACGATCCCTTTTTCGTTCGACAGAGTACTTGCTTATATTTAATCAACTGCAAAGCAGAAATTTACTCCAGTCGTGGACTAATACAGGCTGAAGATAATGATGATGAAAGCAGAAATCCAATAATTTCCTTTTCAAACTATTTTATCCTGAAAAATGGCAGAAAAATGTATCTTAGTAAGGACTTCTATTTTCACTGAACCTGTCATCAATAAATTCCAGCATACTGGTCAAACGTCTGGAAAGGTACTGTAGACATCGCACAAAGGAGTTAGCATTATCGCAGGCTGCCCGGTTTTATTAAGTACAAACAAACATTCGAATTTAAGACGTAAGAATGTTTAGTAAAAATATTAAATACGAAGAATTCCTTGGGCTTTTGAACAATAAAGTGGCAGTTTTTGTATTTTTTGGCATTTTGAATGCTAAGATATTAGCGTTAGATGTTATTTAGCTTAGTGGTCATAGCGTCTGGGGTAACCAGAAGACGCAGATTCGAATCCTGCCCGCGCCTTTGGTAAATAACTTTAAAATATAGTGGCTGTTAAAATAGTTAAAACCGAGTCTTTCCTTTTCCTCCACATATCTCCTCAAAGATCCCTATAACAAGTATCTATGATAGACGGGAGCTTGTCTTCATTCTTCAATTATTGTGACTATGCTTATTTATATCCAGTTCAGGTAGAAATTTCATTTCATATCAATTCACAAATCCTAAACATAATTTATATAAGAAATAAATATATATATTAGTTAGGTATCTCATTTCGCAGACACTTCTCGGTTCAGTGAACCTATTTACATAACTTCATTTACATAAAATATGTATTCAATAAGTAATATACTTTTCTCTTGTTTGGTTTAATTATAAACAGACACTGTACCACTATTATGAATAACATATATTTTAATATTATTATTTTAAGTGTTCATATTATATTTTATTATGGAGTTATATTATTATGGAGGTTAAAAAGTTACGCAAGTTTGAACAGCTTACAATTTTGATGTTCCGATTCATGTCTAGGAGTAAGTACCATTTAGTTATGACGATAAACAAGCTATTATATGTATATTTTCACTTTACTTTTCTCTGTTGTTGGTTTGTTTGATTGTAGATAGGGCTATATTTTTTTTAGTAAATAAGGTAACTTAGCTATTCCAATAAGTCAGATATGTCATATTATAGTTCATATAATAAACATATAGTAAACATATAGTTCATATAGTAAACGCTGTATATTGCAGGTTTAATTTTTGTTCAAGTTTTGTAGAAATTTGATAAAGCAATACGTAGCCTACACAGTCAAAACATTATGTATCTCATTGAGATTGAACTCTCATCAATCGCTAAGTTTTAATAGGGAATAGCGTATTTAAATTAACAAAGCAAATTCGGATTATGTTTTTCATAGAACTGAATAAACATAATTAGGTAATGATCATAAATTAAACCCATAAATTAAGTTTAGGCGAGTCGTTTAATTTTTAATTGGTCTATTTACATAAACAACAGATTCAGTTTACCAACCGTAGTTAGCGCCGTGACCGCTGTATGCGATCGCGGGGCCAGCGGAGTACGCCACGGACTTAAGGATGGGGGCGGCAGCAGCGTAGGTAGCCACGGGAGCGCCGTAGGACTTAGCGATCAAGGGAGAGGAGTACGCGGCCACAGCAGGGGCGGAGTACGCGGCGATGGCGGGAGCGTACGCGGCACCGTGAGCGTATGCGGCACCGTGAGCGGTCTGGGTGGAGTAGGCAGACACGGAGGAGACGGCGGGTGTGATGGTCTTGGTCACCACAGCGGGGGCAGCGTATGCGGCAACAGCGGGTGCGGCGTACGCAGCGGGTGCGGCGTATGCAACGGGAGCGGCGTAGGCGGCCTTAGCCACAACGGGGGCAGCGGCGTAGGCCACGGGAGAACCGTGAGACGTGTGGGTGGAGTAGGAGGAGATGGAGCTCACAGCGGGAGAGATGGTCTTGGTCACGACGGCGGGGGCAGCAGCGTAGGTGGCGACGGGCGCAGCGTAGGCGGCGACGGCGGGAGCGGCGTAGGCCTTGGCGACGACGGGAGCCGCGGCGTAGGAGATCTCACCACCGTGAGCGGTGTGGGTCGAGTACGAGGAGACAGATGAGACGGCAGGGCTGATGGTCTTGGTCACCACGGCGGCAGGGGCGGCGATGGCGTGCGCGCTGTAGGCCAGAGGAGCGGCTCCATAGAGACCGCTGGAACGGGCCACACCCACGGCGCAAAGAGCGATGATCAACTGAAATGTTAAAATTTCATTAATACTCACAACTTACTGTATTATTGTATAAGTATTTCCTGGTTTTATAAATGTCCTATATAAAGTAAATTATCCAAAAGCAAGAGCTTTTAAATGTTATCCTTTAATGGACCTATAGCAATGGACTTCCTGTTTGAGCTTTACTGCCCATGAATCACTGTCAACACAAGTTATATTAGTAAGTAATTACGATAGTAATAATTCCTTTTAGTACCTTGGCGTACATGTTTATGCTGGAAATGTTGGCAACTGAATAATTTTGACGGGAGGTGCTCCGGTTTTTATACGAATAGATCGCGTCTACATTGTCCAATTCACTTTCATTGTCAAGGTGATCTGGCGTACTGAGTAAGTAGCCTATAGCCTACGCGTGTGAGTCAGAGATAGCCTTTCAATTTCATTTGTTCCGTGCTTACAGAAGCACGGGGCGGACACAGCCTTGATTCGAAGCTACTATTCGTCCTCGTCTAAAATATATCGCAACTAGTATAGAGTGATCCATTATTCGATGCATTACATAAAGGCCAAAATTAAGTACTTAGTTAAATATATTCGTTGGAAATAGTGTCCTCGTTTTTGGCTAGTACAATGTGCCTAACAAAAATTGTGCTATATTTTTGCAATGTGTTTTAAGTCTGTAATTTGTATTAAGTATAAGTCAGTTAATTACATAGGCGGCTTAGTTTAAAATGGGTTTGGGAAAACGTTGGAAGGTAAGCCTGTGGGCAAGAAAAGTTGGATTATTTATAATATAGGTAGGTACTATGAGATTTTTTAAGTTATATATTAGATTTGTGATTATTCTTATCCTTAGGTAGACTACCTAACATAAGTACAATTTGTGTGTAATATATATAATATATCCAGCATAAAACAATGGTTCAAACTACGTGATAGATCTAGTGGTCGCAAGCGCGCCTGAGTATGATATTCTGATTTGATTCCCAAGTTGAGCGTAATGCTTTTGGGATTTTACTTGCCTAATGCTGGGCAAGGATCTCCTGTTATAATGAGAGGTTAGACTATATTCCATCACGTTGATTTAAGTGGAATTTCACACATCGTTGAGAAAATCTCTCGATCATGCAGGTTGCCCTACCATAGGTTCCTTTGTCGTTTAAGCGTGCCTCGTTTTAGGCATTAGTTACCTACGCACAATGGATTTATTTATTTGTTGCACTAAAACCATAACTATTATTACCTTAAACATACATGGACTCCTGCTGTAAGTAATTATTAATATTTTGAATATACGACTTGGCAGTCTATTATTTTTTTATTGTTGTGTGGCTATAGTATCACTGTGACCGAATAATATATGGTCTATTGTGATCGTCACTCGTTGAGTTCACCGCTAAACCCTTCAACTACCATAAAGTCATCCGGACTTACGATGTTTTTCCTTAGATGAGCACTACGCTTGTGTATTAGCGACCCGCATTCGTTTCATCAACCTCGGCACAACTCTGGCAGGTTTGTGTGTCACTCAGTACATGAAGATCTAAGGAGGTTGAACATGTGCTTGTTTAAGTACCAATGCGCAAGTTGTTTTCTAGTCAACGCCAGGATCTTAACACTAGACTACTGCTTCATTTGCTATTACTACCCTTAGGTGGTTAGGTCCCTGTGTAATAAAAGTTAGAACTTCAGTATTCTATACATACCTACATAATTGCTTGTTCTATCTGACTGATTCATGATCGCAGAACCTAAACCACTGGCGCTACACACTTAAAATTTTGACAATTGATGGTGAAAAGTGATGATCTATTATCCCAATACATTTCGGGTCAGCCCTCTTACTATTCTTGCGCCACATCGTACTACGATTCTGGTTGTCTCTTCATTCGTGTTTGTAGAGCTCAGGTCTTTTTTTTAACCGACTTCAAAAAAGGAGGAGGTTTTCAATTCGACTGTATATTTATTTTTATGTTTGTTGCCTCAGAACTCTCCACTGGGTGAACCGATTATGATGATTATTTTTTATTTCAAAACTGGTGCTTTCAGTTCTGACAATGGCATCCATGAGAAAACCATATAAGTCTTATTTTTACACACAATGCTTGAAGTCAGTCATTGGTCGTTCATGGGCTCTCTTTTTGTCTTCTATATTTTATCTCTCTTAGTCATATTATGGTTATCTACGCGTCTCATTACGTGCCCGTACCCGCAGGCGGTTCTCTCTAAGTATCCACTAAGGTGTGATTTTTGAAAATATTAACCCTAAGGAGGTAAAATAAGAGGTAAACGGTTCCGTAAGACCGGTTTCCGAAATGTCCTCAGAGAGCACGTAAAGGAGATTTGTTAAGAATCACCCATTTGACGGTCTAGTGGTTCAAGTGTAATACTGATGATCACGAGAGTTCAATTCCAACAGGACACAAATGTTTATGTGATCAACATACGCGTTTTTGTTTGTCTGTGTGTCTTATGTATTATAAGTATGAAGTTACAGAAAAAAGAGTATATAAGTATTATATCCATCGTCTAGTACCTACTCATAGTACAAGCTCAGCTTAGTTTGGGACTAGACAGTGCTGTGTAAGCTGTGCCAAGTATTTATTACTCCAGTTCAAGTCCAAAAATGAATGTTCTTTTGGGCTTCTGACTACCACTACTGATTGTAATACGTGTTCGTATGACAACCGGGAGCGACAGCTTTACGTGCGAGTATGGTCATCTATGGAAGTCCAAAATTTCCTACTTAAATCGACGTTTTTCAAAAATTTACCCCTAAATATTAAAGAATGCTTAAAAATATGATTGTACATGTGTGATGGTCTCATGGGTGGGTGGGGCACTAGTACCTACTTGTTTCGATACCTTATTTAGATATAATAGGCCTGTTGTGAACACGTAGGAATCAAAACTGAAACAAAAATTAATTAATAGAAAAATCCAACCAAATTTTGCCACACCTGGAAATCAAACCAGAAACTCATGATCACTTACTAGAATCGAGTCCACTAAATCTATGGCCGCATTGCTCCAGTCAATTAAGCCAGTTTATTCACACATTCTCCAATCAGAATTATAATAAATATTTATCTGTTCTTACCGGAACTGTTTCGCGACAATAAACCCGTGTAAATTGAAATTGGCAAATTACAATCGAGTAGACATATCAAGGACATGTTCGGATCTCATTTCCTTAATATAAATGTGTGGTCGGAATGTAACAAAATTATGAGTTTATCGCATATGTATAATTTTTCATTTTTGCCAACCCGCATTAGGCCCACGTGGTGGACTATATGCTAATCCCTCTCATTCTGAGTAGAGACCCGTGCCCACCTGTGGGACAGTATATGAGATGTTGTTGTATATTTTTATTTTCATAAAGAACAGAACCATATGCATACTATTCCTCACTTATAAAATGTCGAGGCTAGGTGCACGATCCTTTAGGGAAGTCTCCTATAGAGAAGATACAACAAGAAACTCCATGGTTACTCTTTCAAATTATCGTTCTTTACAATGATGTTCGATACAATAATAATTATAAATTGGATTACCTACATGAGAGCATAATTATTAAAGAATGCTTGCGAAGGTGCGACTAAAAACTGCACTTACCTTCACTTGCCCTATAGTCATGCCCATGGAATCTGTTCTGGGGGCTTGGACAAGTGGCAATCTGACAATCGAATCGACGAACGAATAGTATGGGAATGACATCTATGATCGCCCGATTTGTCGAAAGTCATTTCCATACTTTTTGTTTCTATTCGTTCGTCGATTCGATTGTCAGATTGCCACTTGTCTACAGGCGCTGATCATGCTCATTACAAATCCGTATAAATAACAGCGCAGGAGTGTGACAAAGGGATGTCGCTCCAAAATACATTATTCATAACAACTATACAAAATAACATTGTATAACATCACCATCATGCCTGTATTCCCCGAAAGGTTAAATAAAGGTGTACCAATGTACACCCATAGGTCACCATTATGTTAAGGCCGATGTCATAGGGAGCGGGTACAAATTCAAACTCCGAGCTGCTTCTGAGAATATCATGATAAAAACCAATAACACTTTGCTCGGCTTTGGAATCGTTACTCAGGACCTATAGTCCAGATTTCTAGAATGTAGCGACTAGACTGTTAGAACATAATACGGTAATTAGGTACGAATTTTATATAATTTTGTCAACGATCTGGTTAAATTTCTAATAAATTGTAGGTCCATAAAATGATAACAAGTGGGGAAGAAACAACAAGGTCTTTCCTAAATTAAAAAATCAAAAAACCCGACTGTGTAAAAAGTTAACCAAACTACGTACATAATAAAAAAACTGAAAAGAAAAAAAACAAACAGATACTATTGAAGAAAATAAAATATATTCTAATAATGGAACATAACAACTGAACAGTCGGGATCCATTATTCGACAGCCAATCTAATTTTTCAATATCAATTTCATATTTTATTTCACTCCTTTGCGTCGCGCAGTCGGGTAAAAAGAATATAGTTGAACAAATATTATAGTTGTTGACCAAAATCTGTTGGAATTGTGAAAGACACTTGAAAATCCAATGACTCCAACCATAGGGAAAGATGTCCCCATGATATATTTTAGTTCACGGAATGCATAGTGGGAAGTAGGAGTAAGGGGTTTCGCTCCTAGCGACGTTCTTATACGATAATAACTTAAAATTTATAATGAAATTTCTAATAATACCTAAGACGGGTATAGTATTCTTTATTATTTATAGGAGTAATATCAAAAGTAGCATCGATATAAATATGAACATAGTTATAAACGACATTATTGAGGAAAAGAGTTCTTTGTATGCTTATAATGTAATGCTTTTCAAGAAAACGTTTATGAGAAATTCTCGGCAAATTGAAATCATAATCTTTATAATAATAAAGATTCTATGTACCTATTTATTCTTAGTACCTACATATTATGTCCGTGTTTTCTATAAATCTCTTATTAGTAGCTCGAATTGTGGATTTATTATCCAGGTTACCAATGGCAATATGGTCTATATTACCATTGGACTGAAAAAGTGAGTGTACCTCTGCTTTATTCATATCTACAAACGGCATGGTGACGTGAGGAATCAGTTTTTTTTACTATATTTATTATTATTTATTTATTTATTATTTTATTTGCACTTTAATAAGTATTTTTTAATTCTTTATTTATTAACGTATTTTATTGAAAACTAGCTGTAAAATATCAAATAAAACAAAATATTTACATTTTCGCAATTTTCTAAGCTTTTCCGGAAACTTTTCCAATTATCCTTCCCCTAAAAATCTTATTCGGACTACTGCAAATATATTAAAAAAATAATAACCCAATTGGTCCAATCCATCGGTTCTCTCTAGATACATTATAAAAATGTTTGCTCTTCAGGTCGATTTAAGGTTCATTTGAATCGAATGAATGTACCTAATACACGCGGCCATCCATCTTCAGCCACGCAAAAGCCTATCATCAAGGATATCAGTGTGCGTCGCCACAAATTTGACGACGCTGATATCTGTCGCAGTGAAAGAAGCGAGGCGAGGCAAACCAGAAACCGGATCACTTGAGTTCCTACTCGCGATACCCTTTGAAACTGTTATTAAAATTAATCACGAAGGCCGGCTAGCAAACTGCCGGACACGCGACGAGATGTAAACAGTCTTTATTAATCGGTAAGTATCTACGTAGGTATTGGTTTTAAGCCGACTCCAAAAAGGTGGACATTCGAAATTCAACTGTAGGATTTTCTTTGTGTACGTCGTGTTGTTACGCAATATCTTCGCCGATTGTGAACCGATTTCGACATTAATTTTTTATATGATAGATATTTATTAGATGGTCCTAACTCCTGTATTAATTTGGTATGTATCCGGCCATCGGTAGGTACTGAAGAAACACGAATGATTGTAGTTATTTTATTCCTAAAAACATAACTTAATAACATACCATCACGCATGTATTATCAGAAGGGTTAGACAGTGCAATGCTGTACAACAACAGTGTCGCCGGCATGTTTAAGGCCCATGTAATAAGGGACAAACTTATTGCCAATAACCGGGTACAAATCCAAGCTCCGAGCTACTCAGCAGTCGCATTTACAGCCACTAGACTAAAAGACTAAAGAGGGAACAATGTTTTCACATAATATCAAAGTGAAGCGGCAGTATTTGTATTTGCATTTCATTTTAAATTGTTACCTATTGAATAATTTAGGCGAGTATTTTTAGATCGTGGCAACTAGGCAGGCACTGATCTCTGGGACTGGCCCCTCCCATGGGGTGTTACCCCGGGTGGCGAAGGGCTCCCGCTTTATGGATGGATACTCTGCTCGCCCCTTTAAAAATGTAGATCCAGCGCTGCAAGGTAGGTAAGCGCGCTAGGTAACATTATTGTTGTGTGCGCTACTTCTCGGCTAATGGAGGTAGGTAGCCAATCAGCCCCAACCACACAAGTCCATCAACACCTGGGGTCACGAACGGCTATTCCAATTACATACCTACATGTCGGTAATTATACCTGTTATTGTCCCGTGACTCACCTCAGAATAACTGTCGTTCATTGAAATTGAATAACTGTTTATACTTATAGGTACTTTACGATCGATTTCCATACCTACAGGACCTGCGAAACGAACCCAGGACCGCTCAAACTGAAACTAAAATTGTCGAATTGGCCACACATTTATTTGCTGGTAATCTGGGACATTTAAGTATATCGTAGTATTCCTAATTAATCCTAATCATAGGGAAATAATTAAACTGTATCCGCAAACAATCCAATATAACATTATTGACCAATCAAAAATTTACAATTTTAAAATTGTAGATGTAATTTTAAGACCTACTTACGCCACATAGCTAAAGATTACATTACATGTAGGTGTTCAACATTATAATAAATAGAAACCTAATTTAAAACGTATTACCTTGAAATTCAATAGAAATAACAATTACTTTTTCAAAAGGTATACCTAAGCAATGTAACGTTAATAACATTAATACCATCACGCCTGTTCCCGAAAGGTTAAGGGGCAGTGAAAAGGACCTAAAACATATAGGCGGTAGTAAGAGGGGCTCGTTGGTAAGTAATAACTAAGCCGATCAATCGATCTGCAAAGGTAAGCTGCGATTGTCGCGGTTTATCTGTGGATGTGTGACCATTCTTAACACATCGAGACCCCTCCGTGCCTCGGAGAGCACGTAAAGCCGTCGGTCCCGGTTGTCGTACGAACACCTATGACAATCGTTAGTGGTGGTCAGAAGCCTGACAACCAGTCTAAAATCCCAATAACACTGCTCAAACTGTGAATCGAATCTAAGACCTCACACGCAGCAGTCATGCTTTCGAAAAATAATGGCCGTTCTGTCTTTTATCCGTAGCCATTAAATAATTATAGTTTTGTAACAAATACAGGTAGTTATGTAGTTTTTGACAGTCTCCAATCTAGCTAGAATCCTGAGGTCGTTGACCATAATAGTTTAAGATCACGTCAAACGTAATGTCACGACAAAATATACTTTGGTAAGTAAGTAAGTATAGGTACCTACTAAGTAAATGTTGCAACTCGTACCTACGTATTATTCTTTTTTTATTGAGATGAGATGGCCACGCACCGGAAATCGCAGCGTAGGACGGCTTATATATATTATAGTAGAACTGTCTCCATGAATAACTACATATATAGATAAGACGCTTACCTACCTAAATAAATAAGCTTATCTCTACATCATAAAAGTGCATAGGCATATTTTTTAAACATTCACCAGCCACCTACCTACTGCTCCGGTCGTGAGTGTTTGCGAAAACGAAGTTGACATTTAGGGCTACAATGCGCGCCGAGAAAGATATTTTTTATAGTTCTTTTATACACAAAAGTATCTCTTGGCGGGACAATGCATAATTATTTCACAGTCCATCCATATTTGGTCAGCCTTTTATAGAGCTACATACTTTAACTTAAACCGTCTTGTCGGTATCTGTGGTTATTTCTGCTACAATATCCATGTTTTCCCCAAAGAGAGCTCATCAGTCAGGAAAGTCACATTCGAAAATATGAACCATTAATATAAATACAATCCATTCAATTAATACTTATAAGTGGAATTAAATAGGTAATTTATATTTCTGGCATTGTTATCTTTTAACATCAAGGTTGTTGAAAAGTAATGAAATTATCTATTATGCAGATAGGCCATGCAGTGACTTGCACGCAGAATCGGCCTCGAAGCTTTATTTAAAGATTTTTTCGGCTTACAATGTGACATGCAATTCGTTTTGCTCTTAAGATAGATTCAGATTTGAATGGATGACTAATAATGGGCCTGATTTGGCACGAAAATAATGATAAAAAATATTATGGCAAGACCTTACTATAGACGAGACCAGGGACATCCAGTTCCACTCTTCGCACATAATTTTATGTGGACTGGACAACAAAATTATAGTGATAAGCGAGTAATCGGGGATTATATAGGTACGAATTCATTCTTCTACATAAAACTTATTTTTATGATAATATTTATTACCTTATACTAAAATGTTTTCTGAGGAATTAATAATGAAAATTAAAGAAATTTAAAATTTTGTTCAGAAAAAAACGTTTCTGGCTTTTCAAATAAGAAGGAAGTAGGTCTGTAACGTTCGGAAACATGAACCATACATTTTAAATTATGCCCAATTACAAAGTATGTTGCGGTAACAATAGGAATCGATTCAAGACACTTTGATAATCACACTGATGATCGATTCGATTGCGATTAACCGTGAAATGTCGATAGGTACTCGTCGATATTCATCGTAACCGTTTCATCACTAAAAATACCGGTATATCACACGATATATGGACACGCCACATATTATGTTGATTGTTGTTACCAACAAATACCTTTTAATAAAACAAACAATACTTATGTGCCTCATTCATAACCTGGAAGTGGTAGGAAGTTGTATAATAGAAATTAAATAAAACAAGAATCATACACATAATAACAGATATATTTGTCTTTTAATTGACAGACAGTCCACATCAAAAATACACAAATAGTGACTTACAATCTAACATAGATTACATGACAAATTGTTCATAAAAATGGCATCAAAAACTAAAACTCCTAACAAAATAACTCATGGTCATTTTAAAAACAAAGACAACAAAAAGTTTAGGAAAACCATAACCAAACCTACCTAAAAATATTAAAAATCTATAGTCTACTGAATCCACGCTTTATCTTTGAGATCTAGTCTTTTAAATTATTAGTAACGAAATATTTTTACAAATCTCTTTACCGTTTACTGTACCATTCGGAACCACTAATATCTCCTTGGGTCTGTCCCTGTTAAGAAAACTTGACCCTGTACATTCTTATTAATAAATAGGTACTACGGCAATAGCGTGAGTACCCAGCGCTTATATCAAATAAAATAACTTTTAGCACCCTAATTGTTAGGTGATCGTCAAGCGAAATTTTGAAATGTCAAGACATACCTTAGTTACTTTTTTAAGCCAACAAAAAAGCCATCGGGAGTATACTGATAATACCGAAATCTGTTAAGTATGCACAATGAATATCCTATATGAATAAACATAATTATGATTTATAACCCGGAAAGAGAAAAACTAAAATAAAATCAATTAAGTGTCTGAGAGGAACAAAAATCTTTTGTTCCAGTTTGAGCATTTCAAATCTAATGTATTTTACACTAAGTTCTTCAACTTTGTGCGTGTTATATCTAATAGAATGTTTATCAAAATAAATCCTATTTGAGGTAGGTACATTATAAATTAACAATAGTAATAGCAATATACTCGGATGGCACAAATTTTAAGTAAACCAGCCGACATTTTGAATGTCGTTAAAATTTTGAAATACCTACCAATTTTTAGTTTCGAATTTAAGCAGCTTAAATGGTTTAAACTCTACGTGTATATTTATCACACGATTCCGAAGCACCAATCCTAATATCGCAAAATTCTAAACCACTCGTAGTAGTCAACAGACCTGTCCTTAAATGTTCATGCACCATTTCGATTATAATGATGTTTATTTTTTACAAAAATGACATTCTGTCTTTGGTATATCTAGTATATAAACACTTTCTCGTCTTCACATTTTCACGATACCAACTGCGAATGAAACAATTAATTAAAACCAGCACGGTATAGTCATAAATTCAACTAAATAAAACTTATCACTGAACTTATTTAAACCCAGGAAAATGAGGTCCTAAATATAAATAACTAGTACCTAGTATTTGTGCTATACGTTCGACCAGGCTCCAAAACAAGCGAGTTCTTATTTCAGTTTATAGATGTTGTCACTCAATGTATTCAGAACAAGAAAGTTTTCGCAGCTTTTGCGTCAATAATATCAACAGCCTGAATTCAGTGCAACATCTCCATTTCAGTATCGCGTCCGGATCGAACGCAATGCAATATCAACTATTTCATTCTAAAGACATTTTGCGTATAGACGAACAGTACATACATCTAAATTGTCACAACGACAAGAGGTGGGAATCCAAAAATACTACTGCAATAAATAAGGCACTGAACAGCTAATCCGACAAAAAGGTAGATCTTACCGTAAGTTGCTAAGATTTGAGTGAGTATTTTTCAGCTCTTTGTGATTGGTTGAACAAAATTTCAACAACCAATCATATCGTTAAACATGTTATTTGACAGCAGATTTACCGATTCCAGATTTGAATATTTTGAAAATATGAAAGTAAAACTTAACGTGTAGCATCCTAGCTGTACAATACCTTATCTATTTTAAAGTCAATCTACAAAACTACATCTGTTTTGGTTTTCAATCCAAACTTATAAGCATCAATATTCCTCACTTGTGACAAAACAAGTAAGGCAGCATAAATCCGATTGGGGCTGTTTAAACACGAATAAGTCTGAATGACACCTAACCCTACACTGAAAATATGTTTAAAATCCTACTTTAAAACTACAAATATTGAAGACAACATTTAAAAAAACGGCTATATACCTACAGAAATGAGCAAAGACAAATATACGCCAATACATTTACTACATCAGTTTGTTCATCTTAATTGCCAAAACAATAATATACGACAACAGATTATTGTCGTGTAAACCATACAATAACGCATCTATTTAAAAAAATTCGGCGATATAATTTTTATCATACTTAATTAAAATGTACAAGGGTTGGCCAAAAAGCCGAATTTTTTGAAAAAATATTATTATAACCTACAGCTTCAGCCTTGGTTACTTATGTAATGATGTAAAGTATTTAATCCCTTATCACATAAGGCGGAACCGTACATTTAGGTAGACATAATAATATGATCAATTCAATCACGCCTTTTTGGCACTATCGTTTATATGATTGTTTACAAAACAATCATACCAATATCGCCCTTGAGCTTACCACATAAGGTTTTCAGGATAATTATTTAAGTTAAATGCTAGTTATTTTAATGTAGAAGAGTCTTATAGACTTCTTTATAGTTTATATTTTAATTCTAAATTATACAAAAATTGGGACATTTTATCATAAAATCAAAAGGGATGTTTTGATAAAATATGTTTTACTAGATAAACTATCTTAAGAATACTCTGTTCTTATTGAAAAAGTTTGTACGTGAAATACTTAACAGGGTAAGATATGAATTATATTCGGAAGTGGTCCACAAGATTAGACAAAATTCAAAGAAATGGAAAAAATTTTAGCAACTCATTTTTGCCTTCTTATACTCTTATTACCTGTAGGTAGGTAAAAGATGTTTTTCGGGCAAATATTATTCATACATACAGAGATAATTTGGAGAAGCCAGAGCATAAAATGCTACGATACAAATATTATATACTTAAGTATAGCAAATAATATAATTTTACAGCAAATACAAATGTCGTTCAGGTATTAAAAATAGATAATAAGAATATATTTAATTTTTAATGTTAACTTGTCTCTACTGGGGAGGGAATTAGCATCAATAGTATTGCGGACGGTTTATAAGAGAATAAAAAAATATAGGGTCACCGAAATCAAATATATGTATAATCGAATATATTCAGTTAAGAGTTAAACTTTTTTCTAGACCCTGTAATGATCACAGACATTAAACTTAAAATAACTAATTATTATTATTTCAAAGCAGGGCTATTTAGGCGGAACATTCAAGTGCATGCGATACATATTGAAGGTCTATTCTAATTTAGGCGATATTCTGGTCGCAGTGAGTAGAAAAATCCAAGAGTATGCCATAATATTACCAAATGAAGAAAGGGATAGAAAAGGGAAGAGAGAGAGAAAAGTATATTTCGCTACCGGATTAGGGATATCGCCGAATACACCATCACTTATAGTAACGCAAATGTGATGTCATTTTCTTTAGATAAATATTATTAGCTATACAAAATAAATTAATGTTATTATATTGAGTTAGATGTTGTAAAAACAACGCAGTATCACATAGCAGCAACCTTGAAATTCAGCTAGAATAGAATCTCGAGTCTCCTAAATATTTTTAGGAATTATTGTGGCTGTGTTTATTGTGCAAATTACTGAAATTGTTAGTTTATTAATAACACGTATGGTGGAATATAATAAGCGTTATATATAGGATATAAGTTTTAACCCTAAACTGTGATAACCATAACGTGGTTTGCTCAAAAGCCGATTGCAAAAGTGCAGTTATTTAATACTTTTTTTAATAATTCAACCCGTAACGGTCTCTCTGCTGGAGGTTACGGGCCTCCTTTCATAATGAAAGGGGAAACAACATCTATCAAAAGTAAATGATTAATAATACTACTTTTTAAAGTCTTAATTTTTTTGGTTGAAGGAATGCTTCAACCGCGTTCAGGACTTCAATCAACTCCTTATGGTGACCAGACGCTTCTGCCAAGTAGCCAGCGATGCATTGGCAAAATTCTCTGTTATATACTTAATCGGCCTTATAATGAAGTCAGCGATGACAGTTCTTCAAAAAATTATAACTTTAGAATTGTAAATGCGCAGTAAACTAATCATCTACTTTTGAAATAATCCAATATCACGAAGAGTCACACACGAAGCACGACGGCGATTATCATAGAGCAGAGTTAGTATTTTTATTTATTTTGCTTTATGCTTGTCTAAAACGTTTTATAGATTGAATTGTCATTCCTAACTAAGGAAACAAACATGAAACTTAATATTAACGCTTGTTTTACTTGTAGTTACAATTTTTGGTAATACTTATTATAATAACAACTTAATCTAGAGATTTTATGGTATTCTTATTTTGGATACACATGGCATAATGGGTTTATGAAAGAAAATAGCAATTTTCGTGATACCTAAGGTTTTCGTTGTACTTGAAAATAATCACAAAAGATTGAAAAAGCATTGCAATTAAATGAATAATTCTACAACATCGATATATTGTTATATTAATATCATAGACAGCGATTACACAACATGACATTACTGATTCATAAAAGAGACGAATATTATGGTTAACATTGAAAAGATTCCTAAGGAATCTATACCACATATTTTTTTTATCATACATTCTAATTAGAGATGTAACGAATGTTCGATTTTCGACATATTCAACTCCTACATTCGGGAATGCGAATAATATAAATATTATTGGACAAATTTCACACAACACCATCTAGTCCCAAACTAAGCACAGCTTGTACTATGGGCACTTCACAATGAATATAATACTTACTTACATACTTTTTTTTTGTAAATATGTACACAGTTTTTCAAATAATTACGGCGCCAAAAGTATTTTCTATCTCACGTTTTGATCGTACATTTACGACCCGCCTTGAAACCGAAAGTAGCCGATACTGGACGAAATAAAAACACCGTGATTGCTGGCTTATTGACTGAAGTTAACTACGAATATTTTTTTCGCCAATTAGTTTTGAGTCAAGTAAAGTACTTAAATAAATACATTTTTGTTTTGTTGAAGTTTTGTGCATATTTCTACTAAAATAATATTCGTTACACCACTAATCCAGATAGTATCAGTTAGATACTATTACGTTTCTGATTACGCAAGCTTCATGAGGATTTTTAATCGCTCCACATAATCCAAATGACGATTTATTTGTCAAACCTGTATTTTTGCAGCCGCGGAAGCAAGTGGCATGGGGTACATGACGACCCCATCGAAAAATGATGCGGCACTGTCTTATAAAGAAAAACACGTCAAGCATCTTAGCTGGAGGGAGCAGATACTTGATATGTCAGCTTCGTATCCTTGTTCACTTTAGCTGCGAGCAGGCCAGGATTCTTTAGGAAATACCTGGAAAATGAAAAATATAAGGTTAAGCATAACAGAACATACAATCACGCCTGTGCTTCCTGAGGGGTTAGGCAGAAGTGTACACTAATGTATACCCACAGTACCGATACGTTTAGGTCCTATTTTAGTCCCGTGTCCCTAATAGCCAGGGCGAGACTTTTGCTATAAACCGGGCACGGGTGACAATTTCATATGAAACCCCAATAACACTGCTCGACTCGAAACTGCACTCAGACTCCAAAACATATCCGTGGCACACACAAACAAATATTTTTTTTATTTTACACAAATAATGCTTACAGATTTTAGTAGAATTAATGCCAATTACAAGTTTCCATATATATTAATACAATTATTGATATCAGAATTCAATACAGTAGGTAGGTTTAATTAATAATACTATTAAGTTCTATTATTTAACTAGCGACCCGCCCCCGCTTCGCACGGGTGCAATGTACTAATAAAATACATTATACATATTATATTATACATATAAACCTTCCTCTTCAATCACTCTATCTATTAAAAAAAACCGCATCAAAATCCGTTGCGTAGTTTTAAAGATTTAAGCATACATAGTGATATAGGGACAGAGAAAGCGACTTTGTTTTATACTATGTAGTGATAGTGAAGGTTAAAGTGCTCAAGAATTAGTATAAAAACAATTACATATGTCTCAATACGGAACAATGGTAGTGGGGAGGTACCCAACTGAACCAAACATGCAGTCAATCTATCAATACCATATATCATCATCAACCCATATACTGTCCCACTGCTGGGCACGGGTCTCCTCTCATATTGAGAGGGATTAGGCTATAGCTATACCATCTAGCAGACAAGCTATCACTGCTTGTCTAGCTAGCCTAGTGGTATGACCATTGGACTGCCAAGTCGAAGGTCTCGAGTTCGAACCCAAGGCACGCACTTCTGACCTTTCGAATTCATGTGCGTATTAATAATTAATTATCACTCGCTTAAACGGTGAAGGAAATCATCGTGAGGAAACCTGCACACTTTAGAGATTTTTATCGACGGTTTGTGAAGTATGCCAACCCGCACTAGGCCAGCGTGGTGGATTATAGCCTAATCCCTCTCAATATGAGACGAGACCATCTAACTAGCATAAATAAACTCACCCAAGTCCACGTTCTCTGAGGCGTTGAATAGTAGCAGGTTTTATACGAGCGCGTCCTTGGCTATGGCTGCCTCTTCCAGTTATGAAGAACAGCGTTTGCTTGCGACGGTTGTTGGCATCGCGTAGTTTCGAAATATGAGTGTCGATAAATACATCGAGGGACTCTTTTGCTTCCTTTACGCGCAAGTAATGAAGGTCTATAGTTGTGCAGTCCGGGTTGTTCAGTGCGTGGAACTGGAAAGTGAGGAAGGATATGTCACCAAAAGTTGTTACATTAAAAAATCATCTTTATTACTTGTGTGGGAAAGTCTATAATAAATAGCAGCAAGTGTTTTCACAATAGAAATATCCTTTACTAGTACATAATAATAATCTTAAAGGTATTTTTTTACAGATGGGTACATTCCCTAATGATACCAATAAATCGAAAACCAGTATTTTACTGTTACACATCTAAATGATCATTCATTAAATTGAATTTTCGTCGTTTCAACTCCAAGAAGTAGAATTATAAATTAAATTTATATCTGTAAATAGATCTTTTAAAGACACTTTACAAGTCAATGTTTTACATTTTTTTAAGCTAGATGGCTCCGGCTTTTTCTAACAGACAACCTCTGAGAAGAAACACCGAAACAAACTCAGAGAATCATAGTCTCTTTTAAAGTCCAGACATAGAATAGTAGAAAATATGTCAGTGTTACCATTAAGGGAAATGTCTGCAAAGGCCTTTTGAAGAAATAACCATAGCGACTTTAGTTGACCAGTCCCAGCCAAGGGCACGCATGCATCAGTCATTGTGTAGCTCAACCATTATTTTGGGGTACACAAACAAGAAAGAAGAATGTCGAGATTGGACCCAAAATTAACGAAGCACCGTTCACGTGCTAGTTTGTATTGATTATGACAACAAGTTTATAAGAGAATTATAAAAAAAAAATTAAATCGCTAGGAGTTGGAAAGTAAAAGATATAAATGTTTTTGATTTATTAAAAAATAAGTAATCGTGTAGAACGTTACGAAACGCAACGCGTTTTGAGTTACATTTCAATCAACAGCAATGATTACAACAAATTCACCTTTTTATACCTAAGTACGTTTTTACTCGATGTTTTTCCTTTTTTATACTTTAATCTTGTTAAATATAACAAAAACATATAGAACTACGTATTGAAATAAAATATAAACGGCGTATAAAAAAAAGATTAATAATTCTAATTATTTTGTTCTAGCTGACAACGCAAAACGGAACGCTTTGCTGTCAATATAGGCTGGCTGTCAGTTCCTAATGCTTTGAAATAAGGGTTATAATCTTCTACCTTGGGTATCTTTTTTTTCCTAACTTCTATAACTTTCCATTTGCTTTTTTGTTAGTTTTATATCGTTCTAAAAGTATTTAGAGGTTTCCATTATGTACGCTATTCTTATAAATGGGTACCAAATTATATGCAATCTCGGCATCCTTCTTTTGTTTCATTGTAAGACTTACTTGCATTAATGAAGCAACGGCGAGACCATTAGCGTGCTCGTACTTCTGCTTATGGAAGTTTGCTATCTCGGAATAGTAATTAGCCACTTGAGTCATCCCTCGACGAACGCAGTCTTGAGCTTTCTGATAGTTGCTATAAAGATTTGTAAAAAAATATTATATTCTACACACCATCACGCCTGTATTCCCCGAAGGGTTAGGCAGAGGTGTACTAATGTACACCCACATTTCACCGGTATGTTTTAGGTCCCATGTAATAGGGGGCGAGCCTATTGCCATTAACCGGGCACAAATCCAGACTCCGAGCTGCTACTGAGAATTTCATAGAAAAACCCAATAACACTTTGCTCGACCTGTGGATCGAACCCAGGACCTCTAGCGTAGCAGTCGCGCTTAGGACCACTAGACTAATGAGGCATTACATTCTAATTATCATAAAACCTCTTTCTAGTCAGTTATTGCCACTGAACAAGTTTGGCTTCATAATGAGGAAAACTATTAGTCTTAATTGTGAACTGTGGAAGATGTCCACCACATGTTGATAGAACGTGGACGATATATAAGAGAAAGGGAAATATTAATGACCGAATTGAATATTAATATTTTGGAGCTAGGAGTCTTTCAAACAGTTTCAATCTATGTCGTTCAGTAAAGGAGCTATAAAGATTTATAAAATTTGTATGCGCATTAAAGAGTTATAAAATGTAAATTAGTGTATAGGCTGGTATAATCTTTGACGATTAAAAGCCTCTAAATTTTATATTATTTATATTTTTATATTTTAAATATTATTATTTTTTAAACTTCCTAGCCTATCCTCAACTAGCATGTTCGGGTCGGCTTCGAATGTAAGTAGATGCGGTTGAATACAAGTATGTTACACGAAGCTACTGCCATTAGACGTGCCAAAATGGCAACCCAAATTCTGGACAACAAATCCTAAGGATACGCTGGTTGTCAGGCTTTTCGGGTTTCTGAATAACACTAATGATTACCATAGATACAGTACAGTCAACAAAAGAGTTTGGTATACAGGTACCTAACGAAATCTGCATCTTTACACAGATTATGATTTAAATAATTACCCGTCAAAGGGTTTGATGTGTAGCAGCTTACAATACCTGCGTTTTGACACGTATTGCCCGATACATAATTGAACAATCTCTAAAAAAACACCATGTTTAATTAGCTGCCTGTATACTTAACTCTTTTGTCGACCGTACAATCAGGAGCGTTGGCACACACACAATTTTTTTTTATAATTGATACAGGTACTTACAGATTCCGTCGAGCAAGATGTCTGTCAGCTTCTTCGCGGAAAGCATCCACTGTAGACATATCGACTTTGTGGTCTTTAGACAGCAATGGCCATTCTGTTTCTGAGAGTTCCTGCAAACATTCTTGCTACGTAAATTTTTTTAACATAATTATACTTTCTCATTAAATGTAAAAAGCGGGAGCTTCGTAATTAGCGACCTTAAATCTAGCCCAAATAGTCGAATTTTCATTGCAGTTATAATAGTTTGAGACATTTTGAAAACAGTTTTGAGACCTCTACACAATTATGTCGTTGTTTCTATCTAAAAACGAAACTGTCGAAAAGATAATCAATTTAGCCCAAAAAGGATAATCTGTGATCTCTATTTATAATAATGCTTCATAAAATATATTCACTTTTAGAATATTATTATCAATTATAACGTATTAATAATATTGTAAAGTATATTGACTCATTCATCTTTTAGAGGCAGCATAATATAAGCAGGGATATTTCTATCGAACCATTAATTCCTATTGAAATTGAAGACTTCATTATTTATCCTTAAGGTTCATATTCCCTTAGAAGAAAAAATAGAGCTAATGATGCGACCGCAAATTCACTTTTAGATAAAATTCATTTCCACAATAACAACAATTTATTATCTATCAGTTATTACGTCATTATGATTTAATTATTCTTTTTATAACATACCTTCCTTTGTTCCTGTAAAATCTTATCCTTTCGTTTCATTTCCTCAGCCATCACAAATTTATTAATACCATTTTCTTCTTCCAGTATATCATCGCGACCAGTAGACATCAGCAGCACCTAGTCATCAAAAAGTTAAAAAAATGGATGTGGTTTCCAAATGCCAATTAAAAAAAATATCTTATTACCTCAACAGTAGCATTGAAATTATTATCGTGGGCCATAAGCAGTTCAGTGAGAGTATCCTTATCAACATCAGGGAATAAATTGTAGAGTTTGTCTCTGGTCATCTTAGCAGCCATGTCTGTTGGCATGTTGTTCTTCCATTCAGACATATCTTTTTGGTAAATGGCCAATGCCATATCCATATCCATAATTTCTTTGAAATCTGGGACCTCTGGCTCTTTGCCTGCAAGTAATAACTCCTCCTCCTTCATCGCCATTTGTCTACAAAGAAAAATAAATAACATAATAGCTCAAGAATAGTAGCAATAAAAACAGACGAGGTAAAAAGGGCACATCATAGAAGGATAGCAGAGGGGGATAGGTAGAAACAGAACTATATTACACAGATCAAGGAGAAACTGAAGGTTGTAACATATAAGGAGATTCAGGATTTGGCTTTCAATAGATAGCCGTGGAAGGTGCTGCACTAAGCAGAGTGCAGAGCAGAGTTCTTAAATAGAAAAAGAATGGCAAAATCAGGCTGGTGTTATACTTGGAAATCAAAGAGCGCAATCAATATTAAACAACATTAAAACTGATATTTGCCAGAGATATACATATGTGTACTGCGTGCTAGTTGACAAATGAAAAAAAAAATATTTTTTGCTGCTCACCTCGCTAATTCCTCGTCTTGCTGCAGTATAGCTGCAATTTCCTTCGCATGTGTGTCAAGCTGATCCGTCAGTGATTCCATCCATAGTGCATTGATTTCGTTTAAGGCGGACAGTGGGAGGCTAATCTTAGGCACTATATATGCTGGATACTCCATATTATTCCTGCCATACCGTTCATCTAACTGTGATATAAAAGCCATCCCCAAATCAACAGTGACTATATTCTCACCATCAGTTTCGCTAGCATTAGAACTTTCCTCGTCATCACTGACATCGTAGGTAGATGTATAGTTAGGTTCAAATGGTGCAGCCTCTGGAGACAGCCCCTGAGCACCATATTCCTCAAAATTATTCTCTTCTACATCTGGTTCTCCACGGCGAAATTTCCGTATCTTAAGGCAATGTTTGGAATAATGATTATCAGATATGACCACATTCTGCTCAATCTGACGTTTGATTTGAATAGTTTCATCAGACATTGTTACATCACGTTTTTTCTTTTGGGCTTGAGCACCAATTGTGACTGGAGTTTTATCATCCTTGGGTGTGGTTTTTACTGCATCTGATGAAGCGAGACCCAATGGCATTATATCAGGTATGATATTGTACTTCGCCAAACAGGCACACTGTTCCATATTTTCTTCTTCTTCTTGATCAGATAGCTCTTCTGTGTCAACAGTTTTAAATTGATTGTTATTCATGCCATCAAGCACAATCTCTACACTCCAATTAACATCACCACAGCATTTATCAAATATGTCTCTCAGATCTGACCTGGCGATATTCTTGAAAAGCTTTCTAAAGGCATTAAAATGTTTTTCTTCATTAGAACATCTAAAGGCTTCTGTAATTATACCTTCATGAGTCATGCTACTTTTATCAAGCATCCTTTTTTCAGGGATCTTTTCACGGTTGAAGGATATAAAAAATTCATTTATGTTACGTGGCGTGGCAGTAATTACTTTGTGTTTACCGCTAACGTTTGTATCTCCAATTTCTATATAAGTCCCACTAGACCTTGTTTCGACGGGAACTTCTGGGTTTATGGCAGAAGTGGAAGGATCAGGTGAATCAACCCATGGTGGCATAAACATTGAAATTTTACTCCAATCTTGACATTCGTTAACTGTTTTCATCAAAGATTCTGCAGTCCCAAACGATGTTGATACAGGCGGCGCCGTGTTAAGTGATTTCCGTTGTGGTTTTGCATCAGGCAAAGAGCTGGTAGTGTCAGCAGTGGGAGAGATTTCAGAAGATACAGTAGAATTGCGAACTTGTTTCACTGAAACTGTAGCGCCATGGTCATCTTTATCCCAACTGTCACCATTTTCCCATTCTTTTTCTACCTTTTCTATTTCCTCCAACTTCTTCTGAGCATCCAACAACAATTTTTGTCTAGCTCTTTCTTCATGTGTCAAATCATCATCATTTAAAAAACGAAAAAAATCATCAGATTTTGTCTCTTCCTTATTTTCTAATTCTATGTTTTCTTCATCTTTCTTTTGTTCTGGTTTGTCGATAGTAAGGTTTTGCTGTGTCTGAACATTTACTGTTGTTGTTGTTGAGGATCGAAAAAACTGAATGTTAGTAACATTTGGTGCAGTGGTAGAAGTACTGCTAGTGTTGGTATGCTCCTTATCACCAACATCTGGATTTAATGAAGTTGAGTCTTTTTTAAGGGGAGGCACATTTCGCTTTACTGGTGGTTCCATACCAGCAGGATAAGATAACCGATAGGTATGTATTAAAGTTTCACCTGTTATGCCCTCTTTGTAGTTTTCCAACATTCTTTTTATGGTAACTATAGGCACATTGTGCGAGTTTTTTTTTGCCAACTGATTTGCTTTTCTAGCCCATGGTGTTGTTGGTTCCACCACCTGAATAATATAACCATTGTTAACTCCTTCTTTTAAATATGGTGCCATTTCCCACAGCTCAATATTAGTATTGTCTATAATGATAGGGCTACATCCCATCTTAGCAGCCTCTCTGCATCTATTTTGATTCCACGAATGGGCCTCGGATAGTCTATACTTGTCATACTGATATTGGCCTCTAACGTAAAAATAGTCATCAGTGCTCAAAATATGTGAAGAATGTAAAGCAATAGGCCCTACTGTCATTTCAATTATTTGCTTGGCCAGATACGTCTTTCCACTACCAGGTACACCTCGCATTAAGACCAGTGTTCTGTTGCCTTGAACATAATGGTACATTATTTCTCTAATCTGGTTAGTCCAGACGTTAAACTTCTGTTGGACTGGTTTAAGTTTCGGTATAGCACCAGTGTTGCTCTGTAGCTGTGCAGGTTGGGCAGCAGAAGAAGCATATGAAATTGAACTCTGACTTGCTTGGGTTGTTTGTATTGTTTGCGTAGAAGACACATTTTCAGTTGTAGTTGTTGGAGTTGATTGATCCTCCTCTTTTAATGTTACATTGTCATCATTTGTCATATTCATGATTGCATCCACAGACGTATTTACTGACAGACAAAAAAAAAATTGAATTAATTGTTACACAAGCAATTACACGGAAAAAAAATATACAGATTACTATTGTGGTTGTTGAAAATTATATGTAATGGAAAAGACAAAAGTATATGTAAAGTATTATACAAACTTATTATATGTATAAACCATTATATAAAAACAATGTAAGTAAAAACCATATCAAAATATATTGTGTGATTTAGAAGATGTAAATGAAGAAACAAAGACTGCAGACAAAAACTTTGTTTTATAATGTTTAGAGATAAATAAATCACGCAAAGACATTACAAAATTAACTAACTATTGAGTATGTACCTATACATATGTACTTAAATAATGTGAGTCATATAAGTACTTTTTTTATTATCAGTGGTCAAGCAAGTGGTACATAGAAAAAATGTTTGATAATTATTAATAGTCATATCACATATTTTTCCTGGCCTATATATTAGTATGTAAAACCAGACAAAGGATTTCCCCCAAATGATAATGATTTGTATTTAGGGGTTCCTTTAAAAAATATTAACATGTATTTATATTAAGTTTATTAAACCATCATTAACAAAAAGTAGGCTCAATAGAAGGATTATTTCTCAAACATTATTTGATTTAGTGAATTAAAATTTAAATAGAATTCTTTGCTTGTCCAAGCCAATCTGGACATAATAAAAATATATTGTTGTAATACATTCATTAGTGCGTTAATTACTGTTTAAAAAAACTTGGTACCACTAAATTATAATTGGTTAAATATTGAATTAGTCAGTCAGTATTTGTTTACTGTAAGTACATTGTGAAACATTGGTGTCATGACCAACTGTGTCCAACAAGGCCGATTCTATCCACATAATTCAAACACACATGCTTGGCAAGCATTACCTATAACATGAGACCTAAAAAATACTCCTGCCAGATTCACGTAATTAAAACCATAGTGATGTCGCAGCGACTTAATAGTTGAAACAGATTTCCTATTCACATCTGTGATCAAATCATTTTCAAATCATTGAACACACAGAACAACACAATCATTGCATCACACAGTTCAACGGTTTTTCAATAGGACAACTTCTATTAGCTCCAATTGACGGATGTTCACATATTTATATTATATCCTATTCATAGGAAAACGTTTCGACCAACAACTGGTTTTTTTGGTGTAGTAGTTAATAGACATCATTTGGCAATATTTCAGTATATTTGTTGTACAGTGCAAGCATGTATAAATATGTTTTATATCACTTGGTCAGCACTATACCTAAGATGCACAGCCTACATATCAGTACACCAATATCATTCAAGTAGTGTGCACTCTTGCTCATTCAAACAATAAATCTTATTATCAACCACTTTTTGCGTATCAACCAATCACTCAGACCACTATCATTAAAAGCTATAAGGTCATAAACCCTACATCTTTTTGGTCCTAAGCCGGCTGGCTCCAGGATCCATACACATCTTCAGTGTGGCCTCATATCTGAGCCAAACCAGGTGCAGCTCATGTAGTTCACTCTGTATATACTACTGTAAAGATATCTGTATGTTGCCAAACTAGTGAGACCATTGCATTTGATTATATATTTATATAGCTTCACTCATTAGTTTCTGTTTACCCCTAAGATAAAGATGTGAGTGTATGTATATTACTAGTTGCTACAGGTCTGCATGGGTAGAATGTACTAATAACATGCATGTATTATATTTATAAACTTTCTGGAAGAATTTATCTAAATGAAATTGAAAACCATATCTAAATCCATTAGGTGTTTTAGAAGAAGTATGTAGGCAGAAAACACCAAGACACACATAGACAATGACTGTTTTATAATATTTAGAGTTTTAGAGATTTATTTTATCAATTATCATACATATTCAAAATTTCTAACAGATTTTAATGATAAGTATTGTACTCATTTAGGAGACAACATATCTTATCATGATTTTAATTTTTTTTTATATTAATATTGTGTGCTATGTTACCTATAAGTATTTAAAACCTCCTAAAACAACACAACACAAACAGGATAAAGCCTACCTATAGTCTACTCTGGACATCAGTGTTCTTGTAGCAAGATTACAAATTCTGTTAGATATGGGTATTTCTATGTACTTATAGGTGAGTACTTACCAGAGCAGCAGAATATGGCCTCATTACAGAGATATCAATAAAGAGACTATTGATTACTAATGTTATTATAATTTATTTCACTCTAAACTTTGAACTTTATATATCAATAGAAAACAAGACACACAATAATGAATAACAATGATTATTGACCACACAACATTTGCTCTGCCTATTGGGTGTATCTCTCCACTTGAAATATGGATTTTATGAATAGTGCATCCAAAATCGTCATCCTTGTTTCGCATACAGTGTCCTATAACTAACAGTATGCACTTTATGTACATAACTGAATTGAAGTATTGATCGAATCACGTTTTGAATATGTACCGCAACCGTACCTGTCTTACTGCGCCGCGCAGTCAATCCATACCTTTTTGATAGACTGCGCGGCGCAATAAGACAAGTACTGTACTCCAAAGGTATGATACCAATAGAATTTTATCCTTACATTACATATAATTAATTTCTACTTACAATCACCATCACAATTCTCAACTACAGCTGAAATCACATCTCTACTCATCAAATTGCCGAACATATTCATTAAATTGTCAACAATATCAGAATAGTTTTCTTCTTCTCCTATGGACTCCATGGTTGCTATCAATAGTATTCCGATATCCGTTTTGTATGATAAAACACTTTAATCTTGATTTTTTATAAACATCAATAGCGAAATTTTAAGAATCAATACTAAGAATATTGAAATGGGGAACTGTGAATCAAATAATACCGCACAACCAGCAAACAGATCGAGCGAGATGAGCGAGATAGATCGACGTAATTTGACGGAAATAACACGAATAACTGAAAAACTGACAGCTGAGTGAGTGACCCGTCACCCAACCGACACTGCTGACATTTTTACATTGACGAGTGACGTATCGCAAAGCAAATAAGTGTTGCAGGTGCGACAGTGGCTTATTTCCATCAAATCAAATCAAATCAAAATCGTTTATTTGCGTCAAATGTGGTACAAACGATGATCTTGTAGATAATATTAAAGTACAAAGACACATTTCGCCATTAGTTTTGGCATGCAAATATTTAGTGTTACATAATTTTGAATCTTTAAATGGCTCTCCTATAAAGTTCCTCGTAAAATGTCGCTTCAAACAAATAGCCGTTCACCCATCATTATGCCTTCTCTACATAATCAGCCATGATGGGCGATTACACGAGAGCACGATCGTGTAGAAGGGCCAATTGCCTGTAGTCACAAATTATCGTCCATAATCGTCGTCATGACCGTGGCGATCGGTGACTTGTCCGTTTTTCGGGCACGCATCAAAGGGAATTGCTTGTAGTTGGATGCGCGTGCCCACAAGATCGCCGATCATTCGTTCACCGGAGGACAGCGAGCCGTGCGTACGCGTCGTTATTATGTTTTTAAATACAAGTTAGGGCGAGTGCAAAACAATGACTACTGGGTGGTCAAATGAAGAGACATTCAAGTTCATAGAACTATATCAGAACCACCCAGTAATATGGAATTCTAAACATAAATATCACAAAGATAAAAATAAGGTCCTCCACGTCCATCCTGAAGGCTTGCCGCTCAATAAATGATCATGGACGATCGTGTGGATGCTTGCACAATGATCGTGACGATTACCTTGCCGATCACAGACGATCAACGAGTGTCGATCATGGCCGATTGTCTAGAGGAGGCTTTACATAAGTATTAGTTAACATAATTAGTTTACAATGCATTCCTGAAATGGTAGGACTTACATGTATGATTTTATTTTAAGAAATTCACTGACAGAGTAAATACTATTACTATAACCATTTTTCTTCAGTACCCCGCAAAACTTTCTGTAAGGCATTAGGCAGTTCAGTAATCCAATTAAGCAATGTATTAAATATAAGTGGTGCCATATATAGTTCAATCCTCGGTACAGGCATTTTCAATGATACTTTTGCTACTTTGCGTTTTTTAGACTTGTCTTTAAGTTCAAAAAGGGAAATGTCATTTTTATGCCCCCCGCCCCATCCTACATACAATAATATGTTCATGATAGCAACAAAACATAAGCTAAGCATGTCAAGTCAGTGGACCTCTTGTGGCTGATATGATGATGATGTATTCCTTGTTGAAGATTATTATTTAGGGAATTTTCATTAATTGGCAGCCCTGTTAATTAAGTTATTTGTCATTCATCTTAAAATACATATATCCAGGGCCATAAAAGTAATATTATTTAAACATATTTTTGGTCATGTATTTTTGTGAGAAATCGCAGTTTTTAAGATTTTAAAGGGGAAAAACCAAAGACGAGGAGTATGTAGGTAATAATGGAAAACCCACTTACCTATCTATTATAAAGTTTATTATAGAGATCGAGAAACCGTTTTAGAAGAGCGTTTTGAGCAGTAGACCAGGAAAAATAATTATTTCCAATTTTACAAGCTTTTATTTACTTTCACCTGTCCCGTTGTCTGTAATGGACTTTTGCAAGTTAAATTTGACTCACTTTCCGATTTCCGATTGAGCTGAAATTTTGCACGAATATGCAAATCGCGTGACAATGCAATATTATGATGTCGTGGAGCTGATCTGATGATGGAGCTGGAAAGTGGCCATAGGAACTCAGTAATAAAACCACATAACCCCATCGAGTTTGGGCTCGTTTGATTAGTCTTGATGAGTACTTTATCTTCAGATAGTTTCCAGGGTCTGATGATGGAGTTGGAAGGTGGCCATAGGATCTCCATAATAAAACGACATAACTGCATCGAGTTTGGGTTCGTTTGATTCGTCTTGATGAGAACTTTAACCTTAGATGGTATCAAAGTCTGATGATGGAGCTGGAAGTTGGCCATAGGATCTCGTTAATAAAACGACATAATTGCATCGAGTTTGGGCTCGTTTGATTCGTCTTGATGAGAACTTTAACCTTAGATGGTATTAAAGGTCTGATGATGGAGCTGGAAGGTGGCCATAGGATCTCCATAATAAAACGACATAACTGCATCGAGTTTGGGCTCGTTTGATTCGTCTTGATGAGAATTTTTACCTTAGATGATATCAAAGATCTGATGATGGAGCTGGAAGTTGGCCATAGGATCTCCATAGTAAATGACATAACTGCATCGAGTTTGGGCTCGTTTGATTCGTTTTGATGAGAACTTTAACCTTAGATGGTATCAAAGGTCGTGATGATGGAGCTGGAAAGTAGTGTGTAGTGTAGGATCTCTGCAATAAAAATCTCCTTGATAATATCCCCAGGGAACCCTTTTAGATTTGGGAAAATAAGTTTGTTCCATTTGTTAGAATATGCATTCTGTTAGATTAGATGGATGACCCAATGCCAAGGCGAGTACGTGCCGAGGGCTGAATTGTATGAGGGTGTATAAACATGACGTCATATCGCTAGCGTTGTGCCTCAGGGTACCAGGGCAAACCCTGTTGTAATGTAGCCCTTATCCCCTACAATGGACCTCTGGGGGGATGGACAGTTTATATGTCATATACTCGTGGGAACAACATGATTAAATATTGCCGTAATAAATCCCGAATCATAAAAATAAATACACCTACTAAAAATTTAAAAATAAAGAATAAAAAACTTTTTTAAAAACATGCTTTTATTACTGGGGATTAAAACTAACTAAAAAGTTCAAAATAATTTAATATATGTATTAGAGGTCAGTGCATATGTCAAACTCTATATACGGAATATACCTCTAGTCAGCGGGCAGGCATGATTATTTAAAAATGTTTTTTCCTTATTTTTCTCTGAAAATAAAATTAAACACTGACTTGCCGGTATAGATATTTACCGTAGCTAAAGATACTCGACTAAAATCCGTCTCACGTAAGAAGTCACGTAAGAAGGAAATGAGTGGAACTAATTTTGAAAACTTGGACAACCTTACATTATATCAATTTCAATAAATTACTGAAAAAGTAAAATCAGATTTCGTGAGACGGGCTTTATTTGTGAAGTGTGATCTGTCCGATATCGATTTCTTGGTAGTAAAAAAAAAAAACACTCATGGTGTCAACTTGTCAAGGTGTCAAGGTGTCAACTTGTCAAGGTGTCAACTAGGGATGACGAATCTTCCGAAAAAGATCGATTTTTAAATCGATTCAGATTGAAGGTTGATGAATCGATTCACAAAATACATATTATAGCCTCTTTTGTGTCCCACTGCAGGGCAAAGGCCTCACCTATCTTTGTCCAGGACTCTCTATCCTGAGCTTCTTCATATCACGTTGGCAAAAAGCGATCAAGATCATCTCGCCAACGTCTCCTCGGCCGACCTCGTCCACGAATAGCATTGCAAGGGACCCACTCTGTAGCTACTCTCGCCCACCTGTCCAGTTGCATGCGACTGACGTGGCCAGCCCATCGCCACTTTAACCTTGCAGTTTGGGTGTCATGCGCGTTTTGAAACGGAGGGTGCTATTTCGGACGTGGTCAGTCCTCTTTATACCCAAAATACTGCGCTCCATTGCTCGCTGACAAACCTTAAGTTTGGTCTTCTGCTGTTCATCTGTAAGTTATTGACCAGGTCTGGGAGCCGTAGATGAGAACGGGCACGATACATATGTCGACTAATTTCCACTTTAAGGAGAGCGGGAGGGTGTTTTTCATCAGATACTTCATGGACCAGTAGCACTTCCAGGCGTTCTCGATGCGTCGATAAATAATTATATTCGTTGACCTAGTGTATTACATGCCCATCTACCTCGATAATTTTCTTGCAACCATTAGTCATGACTTGTACATAGATAATGTAAATATAAATCCATTTTATGAAAAACAAGAACCATGCCAATAATAAATAAAATTAAATGATCTCTTCTCAGTAAAGTGGTTTTTTTTTAGTTTAGGAAATTCTATAATAACAATTACTTTTATTATCAAAATCAAGTCAGATCAGTTATGAAAGAAGATATTGGTTTTCAAAATGTATTTAAAAATTGGCCTGAAAAATTGATTTTCCGATTAATCGATCTCAGATCGCCATCCCTAGACCCTAGTGTCAACCAGTCAACGGCCAACGCCAAACAAACGTCAAGTCAAATATCTGACTGAACTGAACTGAAATCTGAATTCTGAAATTGTTGTCAACGTCCTCGTCACGTCATCCACCGTCTCGCTCGTCTCGTTTAGCATTATCTGAGAATTCGCGTTGGTTTGGTTTGGTTACCTCTACCTCCAATAAATGGATTTGTGTTTCTATTAAAACCTTACAAACCTCCAAACGTCTGTCTGAAACGAATTCTCAAAAACTAGAAACAGAAGCTCGCATACCAATGCTAACGCCTTCTACAACATTAGGGAGTTTGAAAGATAAATAATTCATAAAAGTTGGTAGATAAACATAAATAAAACTCTCCAATCCAAAAAGTGTCGTCGCCAACTAGCTACCAAACTAAAACTATAAAAATTCTTTAGCTAAATTCTAAGCGGAATGTCGTAAAGATGCAATAAAAATCAAATTTCTAATTCAACAATATCGGTAAAATGGGTGACAATTTTCAAAACAAAACTATGGCACCAGTGATGATGGACTATGATTTCAAAGTGAAAACTCAAAATGAGCGTTCCAAAGTAGAGGATTTGTTCGACTTTGAGGGTTGCAAAGTTGGTCGTGGTACATACGGTCACGTATACAAGGCTAGACGTAAGGATAATTCAGATACTAAGGATTATGCTTTGAAACAAATTGAAGGTACTGGGCTGTCAATGTCGGCTTGTAGAGAAATAGCGGTAAGTCTAAGTAAGATATGGTTAGGCTTATTGTACTACACAGTGCCCCCCTGTATGTGCTGATGGTGGTGGTCACTGGGGTAGGTTAGAATCCCACACTATCCAGACTAATTCCCATACACCAGTCACCTTTTGAAGGTTACCCCCCTTAAACGAAATACAACATTTATTTTAATAATACTGTTAATGTGACAGCTCCATGTAACATACAGTTTTATTTGCACAAAGGTTTTATGTAATGGATATATCTCATCAAGGATAGCTGCCACAATGATTTCAACTTTAATGAATTAATTATCTGTTCTATTCTTCCAGTTGCTCCGAGAATTAAAACATCCAAATGTAATAAACCTCATTAGAGTTTTCCTTTCACACACTGACCGTAAAGTTTGGTTGCTGTTTGACTATGCAGAACATGATCTTTGGCACATTATCAAGTTCCATAGAGCTGCTAAGGCTAACAAGAAGTCTGTGATGGTGCCCAAAGGCATGGTGAAGAGTCTCCTCTATCAGATATTAGATGGGATACATTATTTACATTCTAATTGGGTTTTGCATAGAGATTTGGTAAGTAATAACTGCCTTCTATTGAATAAAACTTAAATGAGATTATATTGTGAATCACTAATCACTATGCTACATAATTATATGTAATTGGGCTTCTATTGCTTGCAACATTTTTCAGTTTTCAACAGAACTATAAAATACCTTTAAGGGCTGTTATTCTCATTATAATGTATTTCAATTAAGGGACATTTAGTTATATTTAATAAAATTATAAATGATAATGGTACATTACGATATGGCTCATTATTAACTTAATATTTTCATATAAAATCGCGGAAATGTGCTATGAAAATACCAACAAGATTTCACTAAAATTTCTGTGCATATGCTCAGAAATTTGTTGATACACATGCAACTTATGCCATACATGCAAAAATGTATAATAAATAATTATAACCTATGTAATTTTCTGTCTGCGCCAATATTAAATGGGGTGAATGAATTCCTTTTTTATGGGGATGAATACGGAATTGGAATCTCTTAAGTGCGTTATAAAAGTAGGATTAAGTCGTGTACAAGTAACCTTACTAATTAATTAGTATTCTTGCATAAGACACATAGGTACATTTTTACTGCATGTTACTGACTGATGACTATTTACCTACAAAAATAAGTTCCATGCGAATAATATTGTCCATGATCATTTCCAGAAACCAGCCAACATTTTGGTGATGGGTGAAGGTCCCGAACGAGGTCGAGTAAAGATAGCTGACATGGGCTTTGCAAGACTGTTCAATGCTCCACTAAAGCCATTGGCTGACTTGGATCCTGTTGTGGTCACATTCTGGTACAGGGCTCCTGAACTCCTGCTTGGGGCAAGGCATTATACAAAGGCTATTGGTAAATATGTTATTAATTTAAGTTGTTAATAATAATGATAATTCTTTAACACTAATAAAATATTCATCACGGTAGTGAGGCCCTGACTCCTGTGCTAGGTTAACAAACCTATGTTACAGAAGCCAGTGTCTTCTCCCAGCAGTTCTAATTTTTATGCAATATTCATGAAAAGAAGCAATATTTAAAAAATTAAGCAATAAAGGTATGCAAGAATTATAGCTAGTGGCTGTCTAGTTTCTATCTACATCTGTAGAGAAAAGAATGTGGTTGTATGTGTAAAAAGAGTTGCAGATACCACTATACCATGGATGTGATGATGGAAAGTTAGTGTGAACACTGCTTTTTTGTGTGCTAGTGCTTTACTGTGGAGGACAGTAATTCAATTCAATTTCTTTATTTCTATCAGTAAAAATACCATTGTGTAATTAGAAATATCTTATAATTAGTAATATTACCTTATGACTATTAATGAGCAGACTACTAACTAAAAAATCCCAAAAAATAATTGCTTTACAAACAATTAACGATTAAAAAGAATATAATTATGTATATCCAACATGTAGTTTCTACATTGTGGTTTATGTTCTTAAAGCAGTTGCTGCTTTAAGAACATAAACACTTTCTGTCTAATAATATCTGTTTTTTGTTCCACTAGATATCTGGGCGATAGGCTGTATATTTGCAGAATTACTGACATCTGAGCCTATATTTCACTGTCGCCAAGAAGACATTAAGACTAGCAACCCTTACCATCATGATCAGCTGGACAGGATTTTCAATGTCATGGGCTTCCCGCAGGAGAAAGACTGGGAAGATATTAGGAAAATGCCTGAACATGCCACATTGGTTAAAGATTTTAAGAGATCTAAGTAAGTTGATTAAATGCAATATATTTAAGAAAGTAACATAAAGGGTTAGGCAGAGAACTCATCAAATTCAAATTATTTATTGCGAAATAAGTGTACATAATTATGATGTCTTTTTCATCATTTTAATGAGGAGGTATTTAAGACTTAGTGCCTTTTCAAGCATTGCAACATTATTTAAAAATGGCTGAACATGCAATTGAGAACAATGTTAAAGAATGATCAAAAAATTAAAATAACAATACCCAAACATTGTTATTAAATGAATATAGCACAACCTGCTGACTGTCTAATATTTTTACCACCACTGCAGGAACAGTCCATCTTTGACGACATCCGTGGTCTAGTGGTTCGCTTGTCGGACTGCTGGTCACGAGTTCCTGGGTTTGAATCCCACAGAACACAAATATTTATGTGATGAACATAAGTGTTTGTGTTTGTTTCATATGTATTATAAGTATGTATTTACAAATAAAACCATTATATCCACTGTGCATGTTAAGCTCTGCTTAGTTTGGGACTTTAAGGTGCTGTATAAAATTTTACACCGAATTTTGGATATGTCGGTATGAGCATTAATGCTCACACCAACACATCCAAGTTTGTTGGTATAAGCATCAGCTCATACCAACATATCCAAAGATCCAAAGATAAACTGCTGGGGACAACAATCTTTCATCTTCAATGCATCCATTCATTGTTGCAAAACTGATTATGGATGAGCATAGATAAAATATGGGGCCCACAGGCTTCTTTTACATTACTTCTCTTGCCAAAGAGGGACATATGGTAATAACCTCCTATATTCCTTTCAGTTACCAGAACTGTTCTCTAAGTAAATACATGGACAGGCATAAGATAAAGCCAGATAGCAAGGCTTTCAGTTTACTACAGAGGCTGCTGCTGATGGACCCTAATAGAAGAATCACGTCAGAACAGGCTATGCAAGACCCATACTTTACAGAAGATCCCTGCCCTACACAGGTAATAGCACAGAACTCTCGCTTTCGAGTAGGAAGTGAAGGGAAGCCTTGCCTTATGCTGGTTGTAGTGAACTATAGTCTGTCATAATTGTGGTGAATATAATAAATCCTTTGTTATATTCACCACAACTTTGGCTATGACGAAAATATGGGAAAAATGGAAAAAAAGTGCAGTTTTAGTCGATACAAGTCTGACAACTCTGCCACCTCCCCAGATGGTAGAAGATCCATGAGGATTTTCCCCACCCCAAAAAAGGGCACACATCTCTGATGCATTTCATTGACGATCCCTTGGACCTTGTCATGTACTATAAGATTGTCATGTCATGTCCTGCAAATTGGACCACAATAATGTTTATAAGCACATTACTGATTGGTGTCAAATTATTGCACAATGTGGTATCCACTCAATTAAAAATAGTATAAGAATGACACAATCCTAGTCGATTTGCGTACCTATTGTTTTTATGATAACATTTTTATTGTTAGTGAAATATAATAAATTATGTTTGTGTAATTACGCAGGATGTATTCGCTGGATGTCCCATTCCTTATCCGAAAAGGGAATTCTTGACTGATGACGACCAGGATGATAAGAGCGATTCTAAAGCGCGCCAAAATCAACAACAACAGCAACCTAATGTAAGTATATAAACTAATTAAAAAAAATATGCATTTGTACAAGAGTTCTGTTGTCACTGTCAGTGTCACAACGTTGTGTGACATTGGAACAGTGCTGCCAGGTTAAAATTGATATTTATGCAAAGATTTATTTTATTAATGTGATACTTTATATCTGTCTCTGTGTGTCCTTGGTTGAGGGAATAAATATGTTTTCTTCTTCTTTCTTCTAATATAGTTACCGGTACGTAAGTTAGCAAGGGATTTCCGTAGTGGGGGAAGTTCGCGCAAGTTTTTTTTTTTAACTGCCATCAGTCCTCACAGGACTATTATCAGTTTGGTTAGGTGTCATATTGGCGTTTTAGATGCAGCGGGGTTTTCTCTCAGATTGAGAGGGATTAGACTATACTCCAACACGCTGCTCTAGTGCGGGTTGGTAGAGTTCACACATGATTGAGAAAAATCTCAAGGCATGCAGGTTTTCTCGTGATGTTTCCTGTTCAAGCGAGTGATAATTAATTATTAATACGCACATAAAAAAGCAGTGATAGCCTAGTGGTATGACCATTGGACTGCCAAGTTGAAGGTCTCGAGTTCGAATCCAAGGCACGCACCTCTGACTTTTCGAATTCATGTGCGTATTAATAATTAATTATCATTCGCTTAAACAGTGAAGGAAAACATCGTGAGGAAACCTGCATAACTTAGAGATTTTTCTCGACGGTTTGTGAAGTCTGCCAACCCGCACTAGGCCAGCGTGGTGGACTATAGCCTAATCCCTCACAATATGAGAGGAGACCCGTGCCCAGCAGTGGGACAGTATATGGGTTGATGATTAAATACGCACATTAATTCGAAAAGCCAGAGGGGCGTGCCTTGGATTTGAACTCGAGACCTTTGACTTGGCAGTCCAATTGGTCATATCTAGGCTATCGCTGCTTCAGTTAGTTTGATGTTGGCAAATTGTTACCTGTGTTTATTTTGCTTAATATTTTTCAGACACAACAAAACCAAGTACAAGCCAACAGCCATGATCATGGAGCAAATAACGCAAAGAGGATGAGAATGTCAGGTATTAAATGTTTTTTTATATGCCATAGACAAAATTAAACTAAACTTATATTAATACCTACGCACACACTTCCGCCTTACCCTTTGAGATACGGGCCGGATAGTATATATTACTATCCGGCCCGTATCTCAAAGGGTAAGGCGGAAGTGTCGTAATGTAGATCCACAGGTCTCCGGTGTTTTTTATACCACTTAGGTGGTAAACTTACAAGCATACGGTCTGCCTGATGGTAAGCAGTTACCGTAGTCTATGGACGCTTGCAACACCAGGAGAAAGACTCGCGCGTTGCCGGTTGTGTAAAAATCGTTTCACTCTCTTTTTGAAGAACCCTTTGCACCCCTGACATGTACTATCTTGGGAATACCTCAGCGGCGAGCCGATTCCACAGCCTTAGCGTGCGAAGCAGCGAGTCACACCTTGCTACTGATATTTAACACTACCTGATGTGGAAATCGAACTGACATTAGACCAATAATTTATTTTTTTAATTCCAATAAAAATTTGACTTGCTGTCCCAAACAAAGAGCAGCCCATAGTCCAAACTTTTCCCCAAAATTTGTCCAGGAAAAATAAGATAGATAACCAATGATTGATGTAACGTATAACGTTATTTATGTCTATTCCAGGTCAAAATCAAGGCAACAACGCAGGCGGAGGTGGTCAGCAGGAATTCCATCAACAACAACAGATGATGTTTGGTGGCCAACAACAGGGTGGAAGTTCACAACAACAAGGCAACTTCCAGCAAAGATTCTAGTGTTGCCATGTCTGGTTAAATTTGTATTATAATGCCATCCCCGTTAATAGACATTTTCATACTTCAGACACTATTGAAATGCTCCAATTCAAATTCAAAGTCAAATGTTAACCATTATTTCAGGTGTCTTTGTACCCGAAATAATGCTAAGAAGCAGTATGAAATTCCATAGATTCTCCTTTAGTTAATTTTATCAGTGTTTTTCGTCTGTTTACGATTTTGTTCTATCAATGAGATAATTATGCAGTTTGATGTGAAAAATGAGAATAGATCATGATCGATAATCGCCTTTCAGAAGGATAACATTTCAGTAACCGAATTGCCTGGCATGAGGCAACCGAATTGCGTGGCATGAGGCAACCGAATTGCGTGGCATGAGGCAACCGAATTGCCTGGCATGAAGCAACTGAATTGCCTGGCATGAGGCAACCGAATTGCCTGGCATGAGGCAACCGAATTGCCTGGCATGAGTCAACCGAATTTCGTGGCATGAGGCAACCGAATTGCCTGGCATGAGGCAACCGAATTGCCTGGCATGAGGCAACCGAATTGCCTGGCATGAGGCAACCGAATTGCCTGGCATGAGGCAACCGAATTGCGTGGCATGAGGCATCCGAATTGCCTGGCATGAGGCAACCGAATTGCTTGCCTCATACCTAAGTTATAACTACGATGACCAACCGATCTGCAAGGTTAAGCTGCGCTAGCCAGGGTCTATCGTATATGAGAGTATAGGACGGGACGGAGACGTGGCACCTACAGCCATATTCCTAAAAAACTTTCTTTAAACATATTCTTAAAACACGTTACGTGTGCAACAACCTTTAGTTATTCTATAACGTGTTTATTATGTTGTGCTGTATATTTTATAAAATATATTGAATTTTATATAGAAACATACTAAAGTGCAGGCACTCAAGGATTGGTGTAGTTATAATTATTAAATAATATCGATAAATTTGTGAATGGTAACCTAATTAAAATAATCCACGAATGTAATCATAAAGTTTATGTAAATATTAGTTAAGTAAGAGTGATCTGTAAAAAGTAATGAGAGAATAAATTTCTAAAAAGTACAAAAAAGATTTTATTCGAACCACAGATTCATGTAAAAACATTTATTATAAGAACCGAAAATACAATATCAAATTATATACATCTATGTGGACGGAATAAAAGTATTGGGATTGGAATAAAAATTTTAGGAGATACTTAGACTAAAAACCTTAAAATATCAGTCGTATATAGAACAGGCGGGTAAGAGCAGTCGCTAATACGTACCTATTAGAAACTAGAATGTAACACAATTCCTTAACTTTATATACTGAAAATAATGCATTTCAGTTTTGCATTATTTTCATGAGGACGTAGGTATGTTTTGAATTTAAACTTTATGGTTATTTATGTTCTTATAAGCCACACCACAATTGCACTTAATCAAATTATGTTGGTTTATCTATAAAATTTAGTCTGCATTTATTAATAAAGTAAGAAAAAATATGGAATTTTTTACACAAATTGTTTTACAATATTCATAATACTGAAAATATAACTTATGCTAATATTTTCCGAGGAGTATAACACTGAATTTGAAATCACCTTTTTCTTAAATAAATCAAGAATCCTCAATTAATAAAGACGGGCTTGGACTTATTCCATTATGTTTTAAAAACACCTTACTCCATAAGTACGTACCGACTGTTGTCAAACTAAAAAATAAAAATTGTGCTCTGTTGCAATGCAACTCCGCTGTGTGTTGACCTAATTGATCCACAGCCTTTTTCATCGATCGAAGTTACAAAATTATTATTTATTGTGTATTTTTTCATAATTAATTAAATTAAACCGTTCTCTACTTGCTCTTTACTATAGCAAAAAGCACAATTTACTTAAAAACAGTTGGAATATCAATTATTTCATCCCTCTGGCACCATAAATGTCATTGTGTTTGCGAGCGAGAGTGAGTAAATCATTTCCCAGATAGACCACGAGCTGAAAATAAGGACCATCTTCGCATAATTAATTTGTTCAAGGATAATTTAATCGATGATTGTTAATAGTTCATGTTTTACTCGTACCTGTGAAACAATTCACCCATTTTCGTAATTAATCTACTTACAACCTATAAATACAAAATACCTGCAACAATATTAATTTAAACCTGAGAACTCAATTACAGTTTTGGTGCCACTATTATCGAGGAAGTATTGTGCTTTGTTCAGTTCATCCCTTTTCAGTTTCGTGTTGGAATCGACTGTCCTGATGCGCGTGCGCAGCCTGCCGCATCGCCCGTCCAGCACCTTTTCATATGCTGGAAAATCGAAGAAAACATTCATTAGTGAATTTATATTATGCCTACATAAAATAGTTTGGAAGAAATTGATCTGTTATGTAACCACAATAATCATAATTAAATATTTTTGATTCACTATTCGTCGCTGGATGTAGTAGTATGTGGTGATGGCTGCTGACTTATGTGTCCAGGGCGAAAAAAATTCAGAGACGGAAAATTTTGGAGGGTGAAAAAAAAAATTACAAAACTCGCGGCATTTTTTACAGTGCCCAGGGGCGGCACTTAAGTTGAATCCGTCACTATTGTTCAAATGCCCTTGCATTGTAGGGATTAAATTTATTTAAAGGGTATTAAAGGGTATTTGTAGGGACAGAATACCTTTATTTTGTCCCTACAAATGGTAACTACGAGACAAAGTCCAAGACACGTAGGTATGTCACTATTACCACATAATAGTGAAGTACAAGAAACAGTGTTGTTGTGTATGACTATAGAAATGAATGCTATCGGAAATTACTGAACAGCAATTGGTAACAACAGTCTTCTAAGTATCACCTACTAACGATGTACTATGTACATTAAATACCACATTAATAGGTATGCCTATTAATGTGGAAATGCGATATACTAATTTTAAAAGTAGAGTACAGTTTTAGTTCTTAGACTTAGTTTATACGCACTGTTTGCTGTTCCAGATTGATTATTCATTCATCGAATGAGGAAATCGCAATTTTTTAAGTCAAGCCGATAACGTTCGTATGTGCAATAGTGTAATTAATCCAGTGTAAAATTTAGTTTTTTGCTGACCAAAACCAATGTGAGTCAGTTAAATATGCGTTGAAATGTAACGAAACAATAATAAATTATAACTCGCCAAGTGCGAGTGGGAATCATGCACTCAGGCGCTGTGAAAAAAGTAAATCAAAGGTAGTTCAAGACTCGTTTGGAGTGCACTAAAAGCCCGCAAAATGAATGACAGAAAACGAAAATATATAACTGCTGTAAAATGTATGTACAGCCAATGTATGACATGCCAGCAGATCAAGCCATCCAAAACTGTCAAATTTTCCCAATTGAATATGAACCTTATTGTTTTGAATTCAAGTTGTAAATCAAACGAAAGAAATTTGACAGATTGTGGTAGGTTGATGTGCTGGCCTCTGAACCTATGTTTATTTATGTGTGCGGAAAATCTTAATGGATCATTTTCCACCTGGCGAAGTGACTTAACCACACTTGCCTAACTTGCCCTTTAGTCATGCATGATCATGGGATTCGTAACATTCACCACGACCACAAGGGATGATCAGTGTACCTATACTAATGTCCCATGTATGTAGGTGCCTTTAACTGGATTCAAATCCAAACTGCTACTGATAATTTCCGAGAAGAAATGCTCATAAACATGAACCAGTTTTTATGTGTATTGACCCACTATACAGTTTTAAGTACCTACAATTAATGCTAAATTCGTTAATAAAAATATTTAGGTACCCATACCGTTATTGTGCTCATAATATGTATCAACGGCCTATAAGGTTTTCTTGCATTAGCCAATATTATGTACTGTGAATAAAATGATTTATCTTGTCTTCGAAATTTAATAAAGAAATATCCGAGTAAGAAAAGATGAATACTCACGATCCTTCCTGTATGAATTATGGCAGGCCATATGACAGACAGATGGGAATCCCTTCAAAGTGTTTGGGTCCAAAAAAGTAGTAGAGAGCGGGGCTGCACATATCGGCTCTCTCCTCCCTTTGCAGCCGTCTGTGCATGTTTCAAAGTTATTCTTCTTAGGTTTGCTAGTTCTTCGGGTTTTTGTCGTAGTTGGTCTTCTTGTAGTGGTGGTCTTACTCGGATTAAAATTAACGTTTGTGATAGAGCCACTAGGAGCAACTACTCGAATTCGCAGAGGAAATGTTCCAACGAGAGGACCAAGCTGTGATGTTGGCGTTAAATTGTTAGTTACATTTTGGCAGTTGCGAGTTCTTGCAGTCGGTGTTGATAGGGCTCGGTTTGGTAACGGGGTGGTCGATGTGGGAGGTGCAGTTCGAGTAGATAGAGGAGACACCGTTGGACCTGGCTGAATGATCACCGTTGATGGTGCTCGTGTGGTAGTAGTACCTTGTACAGCTGTTGTGAATTGTGGCACTTCTTGCGACAATCCCACCTGCCCTGGATAACTTTGAATTGACTGTGGTGCTTGCTGATAGATCATGAAGTAGTTTGACAGCGGTCCTACAGTCGATGACTGTGATTGTTGTTGTGTGGATACTAGTTGTTCAGGGAGATTTTGGCCTGGTAACAGTTGCCTCTGAGGTACAAGTTCGAGTCGTATTTGTTGTGACTGTGTTTGCGACGTCTGAGATGGTGGTTGCTGTGGTTGAGTTACGGAAAATGTTGTTTGTTGTATTTCTGGCTGGGATGGTGGCTGAGTCTGTTCTGTAAACTGGGTTATAATTTGTGGTTGTTGCGGCGCTTGAGTTGATGAAATTTCTGCTAAAGTCGTAGGTGTGGTTAGAAAACTCGTTGGAGGTATAGTTTGTACAGAAGATGGTGGTACTGTCACTGATGTTGTAGATGGTAATAAAACCACAGACGTCTTTGTAAAATCTGTAGAAGAGGAGCCTGTAGATGATATCTTTCTCGGCGGTGCTAATGTTGATAGTAATAAGATCTCGTCCGGCACGGAACTGGATTGTTTCGGCAAAACAACTATTGGATTTGTTGATGAAAATGGCGATTCAGTTGAAAATATTTCCGATATCGATTTAGGTTGGAAGCCATCGTTGATCACGTTTGCCGAATACCAGGATTCAGATAAGGAGTCCGATATTTCAGCTCGGCATAGTTGTAACACTGGAAGATACAATATTCAAAATTAGTTTCGATATTCAGAGAAGGGACTTAATGCGACTACTACTATGCTTTTCTGCTTATAATTAACGGCAAACACAAGTCTCCACTCCACTCAAGAGTGACATTGTAGTCCGGTAACAAAAAATGTTAACATATTGCCAAGTTGATTTACGCATATTCGTTCCATCACATCCCGTCGTGTCGGAACCAGTTTTCAAGGTCCGCTTTTTGCGATTCCTGTCTCCAGGGAGGTCAAATACCTCAGGGACGGAACCCTTATGCCGTTTCATTGAGTAAATCGTATGCTCTATATGTTACACAATGAATATGAACGGTAGGCGAGGCAATTCGAACTTTCACGTTGTTCAGTCAACCGTGATTATACAAACGCCAAAATATCGATGCTTGTTTTTATAAGTAATGTATTCGTTACGATATTTTGGAAGGTACTGTTAACTACGACTGTTTAACTTGCAATTGAACCCAGTCTCTATCTAGTAGAATAACTTGTCCACTCAACTCGACAAGCTTCTTGATTGAAGTCATCGTAAAAAAATCTTTCATTGTCTTGCGTTTTCCATTGTTGTGTGAAATGGTTGATTTGAATGCAACCGTGGCATTTTATAGTTTATTTTTATCAAAGTAAATATTATCTATATTCTACAATCGAGGTGCGATAATGCTAATGAGTTTTTTTTGCTTAGTTTTGTCTTGGTACGTGATGTTACATTGATGATATCATCAATAATTTTAATTCAGTTTCGGATATTATTGACATCCATTTTACGAAGAATCTGTGAGCAGTAAGAATCTGATATAAAAATAAACACGTTTTGCATATTTAACAAGCAAAACGCAAGGGAATGTTCTGTGACTCATAGCTCTAGAATTCTAAGCATTTCAAAAATGTTTAACACCGTTGGAAATGTTGATATAATAGTTTAAGTTTAAACTATATTGCGACCCGTTAAGGTCCAATATAGGCATATTTATCGATCAAATATTCCAGCAGCTGCAGTTGTAACCAAAGGAATTTGTTAGTGTATAGGTACCTAAGTAATCTTGATGTTGAGACGTCAAGACGTCAATCAATCTGAAACCTGCTTTGCTCCATTGAGATAAGATGTAAAATTATGTAATTTTGCTTTGTAACAACTCATAAAGGGTAATAGAGACAGACGGAAAATATTTTTTATTGCTTTTTCGGCAAATATTTGATGCAAGAATAGAATGTTTCTTAGCTGATTATTACCATCATCCTAGCCTTTTCCCAACTATTTTAGCGTCGGCTTCCAGTCTAGCCAAATGGAAATAATTATAGGTATGTTAGGTATTATTTAACATGTAAGTACTTATACAGGAGTATAGACATATGCAGACACCTTATTATGTCTACCTGTTACAATCCTAGCATACCACTTTCGCTGCATCTATGTTCATTAAACTCTTCAAAATCCTCTGTTCAGTATGGTCTTCACCAACATTTTTTGTGGTGGTAGTTACTTTCGGTGAGGTGAGGTCCTTCCGACTCCCAACTCGGCTCGTTTACTCAACGAAATAAGTAGGTTATTTCGTTATCGTTTGTTTTATTTCAATTGCAACCAATAATAGGCACGAATCATGACCAAAGAAGTGGTAGGTAATTTGAATGAAAACTTGGGAAGGAAAACGTCAAACTATTACAAGATCTAAACACAGCTAAATTTATGAAACCAAGAGCCCTGAATCAGAAGATACTCTGACCCCGGGAATCTAACCCAGACTACTGGCACAGTAGACCAACAAGCCGGTAAATTGAACTGGTTTGAATTGATTACCAAATGTAAGCAGGTAATAGAAATGTTAATGCCTAATTTGAAGGATCATTTTGGATGCGTGAATGCTTTCAAAGCATTTTTTTTTGCTTTCGGTTCCTAGGTAATGATTGTTGCGTAGAGTTAGTTAATGTAATAGGGATTATAAACCAAATTACTATGCATCATTACCGGCACTAAATCAATTGCGATGGACGTTTTACAATGCTGAAAATGCATCGTATCTTTAAGTGGTGTGACCGGTGCGGATCGATATGGCAGCTTTACTAGTAACTGTTTGTGGGTATTTGTATTACAAGCATACACTCTATCCGTAAAGAAAGTCTGCCAATAAATCTTATCAACTTATTTTTTTTGTTACGTTTACCTACTCAGTAGGTATGGCAATAGGTTCGGGTCATCAGGCCTGATAAAGTCGAAGTGTATTGACGTAAACTCAGTTTGCCGGTACGTTTAAAGGTCTATACAATAGAGGCCATATAGCAGGGCCTTTGCCTTGGGGGATCTAGAATAAAATAATAGTGGTCTAATATCAAATAGTAACCTACTTTCAGATTGGAATACCCTTTATGATCTAAGCAGTAACAGAGTGGTTCCAATTTCACGGGACGATACTTTCTACATCTACGACAACACATAACATCTACCAGGCAATTATAAAACGAATGTTTTAATACAAGGAAGACAACCGCCCACAAAGCGGCCCCGTTCCGTTTTTGAGTACCTAGTGACTAATATAACCCATTAAACTACCGTTAACGGAACAGTTGTAAAATGTAAGGTGATAATGTATTAACTATTGGACAGCTGATAAAGTTTACTTATTTAGATACACATTCATTATTTTCTTTAGCTACATTACACATCTTGTTGATTTATCGGTCTGCGAAGTTAAGCTGCGCTTGTCGCTGTGAGTCCAGTTGGGTAACCATTCTTAGCAGAAACCGAGGCCCCTCCACGCCTCAGAGAGTGTGTCAAATCCTCGTTACTGCGTAGTCAAATGACCACCTTAGAGCTGATGGTAGTCGGAACCCGAAAATCCTGACAAACAGTTTATCCAGTACCAGTATTGCCCTGAAATTGGGTTACGGAAGTTTGATGACAGTTACTTCGTGTAAAGCTGATATTCAGCCGTACATGGTTTGACAGAAAGCGAACTCAAGCAGAGTTGGGAAAGGCTTTGAGATAGCTGGAGACAAGTAAATCATCCAGATAAACATACTTAAACTAATAAAATGAATGTGAAACAAATTCTATCTGTTTGTTTGTTACGTTTTCATGCCTAAACAGCTGAACTAATTCTGATGATTTTTGGTATACGGATTGATTGGACCTTGGAAGTTATGGTAAGAATATTGGCTACATTTCGTCTTAAAACTCCTTTGAAACCGCGAACAACGGCCAGAGATGTATAATTTTGCAATATTGACTTTTTCTCACATTTCTATACATGTTTACGTTCTCAGAGATAATAACGGTGAATACCTGCTTGACCTTTCCAATGGGAAAGTATGTACCGTAGTTGAAACAATGAAGAGTAATGGTGGGAATTGTAAGAAATGACTCGAGGAGGTGACAAGATATCATTGTTGGAACAGTGATTCTTACGAGGAAATAAACTTTCTTAACATAACTATAAACTTTCCAGATAATGTTGATCACTTCTGTGATTTACAGAATGTGCGTTTATAACCATATTATAGTACAGCATTTGAAAGGAGGTTATTTCTAGCCTCGTCAGAAAAGACGATTGTTAAAGGACATTTCGAATTAATTCTTCAATTTATTTGCCTAATGTCTACCTAACCAAAAACCAGGATTAATATCAAAATATTATTACTCCAACCGTTCAAACTGGAACACAATAATGGTAGAAAATTATTGCTTTGTGGTAGAATATTTTCAATACGGTGGTAGCCACTCCAGAGGGAAGAACCAACCTCCTTAAAGATAATGCAAATCAAATGACGTTGTATTGTAATTAGGTTGCGTCATATAGGTACAGTGTTTACTTGTAAAGTTTATGTACCTATATATTAACTGCAAGATGGATTGCAGCACCCCAACATAGGTGGGTAATGAGTCAGGCTGAATGTAGGTACCAACAGAAAGCCTACTCTAAGTAAATGCAGTAAACATAATTTAAACATTCAACACTCGTCTCATGCAGTTTACACTACATAACGTTACTGTTGTTCGTGCGATGTATACTCGTTACAAGTGATAGCATAACTGACACACAGTAGTTACGCAGACTACCTGGCAATAGCTCATGTTTTATGAACCAATTTCGAATCAAATTATAAGGGTTATTCGTCTGGGTTGGTACCACCGGATTGCCAAATATTTTGTGACGCAAACAGATGTACCTACAATTATTAGTGTAAAAATATAGTTAAAACAATATCCAGATACAGTTTCCACAGATTACAATAAAACAAAATTTTAATCTAATAATCATTCTTAGATTAGACTTGGACCAGAACATACTTTACATAATAAGTTTAGATGTATTTTATGGTCATTAACTCGTATACTGTCCCACTGCTGGGCACTGGTATCCTCTCAGATTAAGAGGGATTAGACTATAGTTCACCACGCTGGCCCAATACGGGGTTGGGAGACTTGACATGCCATCAAGAAAATCTCTAAGACATGCAGGTTTCCTCACGATTTGATTTTGTTTAAGCAAGCGATAAATACGCACATGATTTCGAAAAGTCAGAGGTTTGGATTCGAACTCGAGACCTTCGACTTACTTGCTAGTCAACTTGCTTGACTGGCAAGTAAGTCATACCACTAGGCTGAGCTAGCATACCACTAGACTGGGTCATACCACTAGGCGCACTCTGCTTTTTTAGCAAGTATTTCATAAGTTATTTTTTGGATGCCAGATTTCGGTTGTTCAGGTTAGAAGGGCATTATTAATCCAGCGAAATTACGGGGCATATAAGACTTAAAAACTGAGCAATGATAATACTGGAGTTGCTGGCCTCAATATGCTATGGTCACCGCTTACCATCAGCGGCGGCAGCCTGGACACTTGTTTGTCACCATAAAGTAAAAAAAGAAGATTGGAGATGGAAATAGACAGTATGCTTCTAAATTTTTTAAAGCATGTATCTACCACAAGAGAATATTCTTTGGTATTTTTTTTTATGGAAAATACTTAAAATAGGTACTCTAGCAGTCATCCTAACATTCACTTTTACCAAAGACGAGCGATAGCTGGGGCATTATAAACAAAATCGTAATCCACTACTTGTTTCCAGTTGAAAACAAATCGTTCTGTCGAAGTGTAACGATATTGGCAAAGAGAAATCAAACCAAATCGGGATCAACGTTTTTGTGTGTTCCTAATGCTCGCTCTTTATCCTTAAATAATTGAATATTTGGATTTTTTTTTTAAGATTTGTTTTTTTTTTTAAATATTTGGTACATTTTTTAAATATTTGGAACATTTTAGTTGGTAGTATAATTATGGAGAGTCATTTGTTAACCGATTTGAACTGGTGTTTGCTGATGAGTACAATGCAATATTATTTGAGTAGTACCTACCTATATAGGTATTCATTTTTATAAATAATTCAATTAATTATGTAGGTACCTGTACGTAATTAAAAAACCCATCAATTTGTTTTAATAGTACGAGGGAAAATTATACATAACTAAGGTTATGAGTTTTAATGCAACTCTTATTATTTAGGACGTAAGGTCGAGGGCTTACGACGTATATATTTTGACTTCCAAAGAAAATAGAAGTAATAGGTATTTATGTACAGGTGAATAATCTTGCGTCCTACGTATCTACGCGTGAGAAATAATTTAAAATAAAATAACTAAACCTACACAATTACAAAGCCCTGTTTAAGGTAAGAAAATTCATGACACGGCAAAATGTAATGGTTATTTAATGTATATTATTATTTTATAAAAGTATTCTTGAAGCAAAACAAAACCTACCCATTTACTTTTTATACTTACTTCAACTATAACGCAATTTAAAACCCATTTGAAATCGTCACGTCAACACAAATAATATCTACTTAAAAAAAAAATAACTAAACGCGAGCTGTCATCACAACGCCGTTTAACAAAACGACCACAATTCATAAAACACAACCGATATACACACAGATATAAACGAAATACTAAAAAGTATTTATGAAAACAACATAAAAATCTACTTACAAGTTAGAACGAAGAGCGATCGCACGTGCATGTATGCCATTCCGGTCGGACTGTGACGGTATGGCGGGCGAGACGGACGGGCGAAGTACGTTGGTTGCCCACCTCTCGCGAACTTGAATGGGCTTGGCACTTGGCAGGTGTTTCAAATGATGCGCACACGATTGTATGTGATTGATGTGGTGAAGGTTCATTCCCATGTCTTAAGCCTTTTCTTTCACAGTAATTCTACAGCTATTCTTTTTTCTACTAGTAAGAAAAATACATACATATTTTAAGAATACATATGTGATGCTCATTTATTTCATGGTCATAAAAGAAAAATAAACATAAATGGAACAAGTTTGTGGAAAAATTGGTTATAAAGTTTTCTTTTAAATATGTGAACCTTCATTGGGATTTTCACATTTAGGTGTGTCGAGAGAATGTTCTCCGTAACAGAATTTTCTGTTGTGAGTGAACTTAGGAGATCATTGTCCAGTACCTAGATAAAAAATAAATGTGAGTTCTTTTCGCATGCACCAGTTCTACAGTTCCTGATACTTTTCAAGAATAGTTCTGGGGGGTTTCTATGAAAAAAATAATTGACAAAATGATCTGCCAACTTCCTGTAGCAGATCATTGTCCAGCAGATCATAACCAAATGTGATTTTCTTGTGAATGCAGCTGAGTTCTACAGTTCCTGATACTTTTCAAGAATAGTTCTGCCGTTTTTTTTTTAACCTCAAGTGGCAGCATTATTTTCCAAGTTGTGTGGAAAAGTCGATCTATTTCAATAGTTTCAACCCACTCTAGAGGCTAGAACTTTCTTGTTTCTCATAGTTCCGTATGATAACTACGACATGAAACCTAATTTGATTCCAGAACTCAAGGTCCAGTCCCAGCAGGTCATGGTTATATGGACGAAAAATCGAAAAAAAAAATTCATACTATTCAAAAGCATAGAACTCTCTTGTTTCTCATAGATCCGTATCAGAACTAAAACATGGAACCTGATTTGATTCCAGAACTCACGGCAGAGTCAGCAGATCATGGTTGTATGGGAGAAAATTCGAAAAAAAAAATATTTATTGTTTCATACCACTCAAAAGCATAGAACTCTCTTGTGTCTCACAGATCCGTATTAGAACTACAACATAAAACCTGATTTGATTCCAGAACTCACAGCAGAGTCCCAGCAGATCATGGTTATATGGGTGAAAATTGGGAAAAAAAATATTTTTATAGTTTCATACCATTCCAAAACTTAGAACACACGCATACGCACGGAGGACTCCACGAGACAGGCTCGACCTAGTGTGGATTTCAGTAGCAAAAATATTCCTTTGTATAATTTAAAATGTAAAATGTTGTACCTATGTAACTAGAATTAATAATTACATCTGATCTGATGTAAAATAGTTACTGGCAAATAAATTATTATTATTATAGTGACTTTAACAGTCGGGATCGGGACCCATTATTGAGAAAGTTGGATCCGGTCTAGAATTAAATAAAAGCATAGATACTATTACATTAAATTAAGTTTACCATATCATTTGACACCATAAGGCACGTCATTACAATGTGTATATATGTATATTATATAATATTTGGAAGATTTTGCACAGCACGATCTATGATGTACTATCCTTCATTTGCATTTCAGAGTTTTTGTATTTGTTAGTGATAAACTTTAATTTTTCATGTAGACTTTCTATCTCCGATTCTAAATTTTGTGTATTTTTTATGCTTCATTGTAATTTTGCAGAAAACGTACGTAATTTGTTTAATAATTGCAACCTTCCTCTATTTAATTTAACATTGAAATAATAAAGCGTCCATGGTAACGGGGAGAGTGCCCGTGACCATGGACGCTGTAAAGGGTCCGAAACGTCGGGATTAATAATATCAATAAACGTGATAAAATCCGTAAAAAGAAGTTTTATTTCAATGTATAATATTCAAATTGTCGGAAATCAATAATTTAACATTTTTAATAGAGAATTTTTCTTTTAATTAATCTCTTTGTCTTTCTAATATTTTTATTTATTTTTACATATTTTTTGAATTTAAGTATGTACATATGGAGTATATAAGGAGTACACAAGGAGTACACAAGGAGTACATGAGGAGTACATGAGGAGTACATGAGGAGTACATGAGGAGTACATGAGGAGTACATGAGGAGTACATAAGGAGTACATGAGGAGTACATGAGGAGTACATGAGGAGTACATACGTTTTATACAATGAAACGATTAAGATATATTTTTTCGAATTTTCATCCATATAACCATGATCTGCTGGGACTCTGCTGTGAGTTCTGTAATCAAATCAGATTTTATGTTGTAGTTCTGATACGGATCTATGAGAAACAAGAGAGTTCTATGCTTTTGAGTGGTATGGAACGATTAAAATATATATTTTCCGAATTTTCACCCATATAACCATTATATGCTGGGACTCTGCTTTGAGTTCTGGAATTCATCAATCAGGTTCCATGTTGTAGTTCTGATACGGATCTATACGAAATAAGAGAGTTCTATGCTTTTGAATAGTATGAAACGATTAAAAAAAACTTTTTTCGATTTTTCACCCATATAACCATGATATGCTGGGACTCTGCTGTCAGTTCTGGAATCAAATCAGGTTCTATGTTGTAGTTCTGATACGGATCTATGAGAAACAAGAGAGTTCTAGGCTTTTGAGTGGTATGAAACGATTAAAATTTTGTTTTTTTAGTTTTTTATCCATATAACCATTACGGTTACCATTAAAAGCATAGAACTCTCTTGTTTCTTATATATATTTTACTATATATTTTCGTTGGAAAATCATGCTGCCACTTGATTAAAAAAAAAAAACGCCAGAACTATTCTTGAAAAGTATCAGGAACTGTAGAACTCAGCTGTATTCACAAGAAAATCACATTTGGTTATGATCTGCTGGACAATAATAATAATAATAATAATAATATATTTATTTATTCAGACAAGGTCCATCTTTTGTTAGTAACAATTTTACTAAGTCTATGTTAGTATGGTAGGTTTATCTAGTGGTAGTCTATGTCATGTTTTTTTACAGAAAATTACTTGACAAGGACTCGAATGAATTCCTTCATTATCAGGGAGTCGTACTTATCCGCAATGACCTTTAGGATACCATTAGTACTGCCCCTCACTCTATGCAATAGCGACGCGACACGCTTACGGATGATGGCGTGGAAGCCATCCACTCTTGCGTCCGTAAACATGCTCGATGCGCTGCAGAAACGAGGCAGTCTCAATAGCATCCTAAAGCCATTATTGTATTGGACGCGGAGCGCATTGAGAGATCTCTGAGTATATCTGACCCACAGGCTGCTCGTGTAGAATGTTTGACAATATGCTTTGAATAATGTGATTTTAACTTCATTACTACACCGGGCAAACCTGCGGGCCACCATGTTACTCCTAATCGCCAACGCCCTTCGCTCCCTCTCAATATCTACTTGGTCATCCAGATCCTCAGCAACATAATGTCCAAGATATTTAAACTGGTGAATCCTCTTCAGCTCAACACCGTTTAATTTTATTGAGGGCACACTTGTCGGACACTTACCGCGGGCCTTGAAGACCAAGTACTCACTTTTCAATGAATTATACAGTAGCCCATGGTTTCGGGCATACGTCTCACAAATGGCTAAAAGTCTCCTCAGTGCACCCATGGTTGGACTCAGCAACACCATATCATCAGCGTAACTGAGATTGTTCATGCAAACATTATCAACCGAACACCCGATTCTGGTGCTGCTGAGTTCAACCATAAGCTCATTCACGTACAAGCTGAATAGCTTGGGAGAACTCAAACCACCCTGTCTCACCCCACACTCCAGCCTGAACGTGTCGGAGAAGGTATTAGCCCACCTAACGCTGTTTGTTTGGTTAGCATACCAGAAATGGAATAGCCTTTGAACCTGTGTATGCACACCTGTTTTCTTGAACTTTTCCCACAGCACGTCATATGACACAAGGTCAAACGCCCTTGACAAGTCGAGAAAGCATGCATACACAGGTGGACTTCTCGTTGTATAGTATTGAAACTACGCTCTCCTACGGGAAGTTGGCAGATCATTTTGTAAAACCCCCAGAACCCCCAGAACTATTCTTGAAAATTATCAGGAACTGTAGAACTATGGTGCATGCGAAAAGAACTCACATATATTTTTGATCTGCTGGACAATGATCTGCTAAGTTTGCTCACATAATTTTCTGTCACCGAGAATGTTTTGCAATATTAAGAATGTTCTCAATATTGCAGAACAAAGTTCAAATTCTCTGACACTGAGAATTTAAAATACTACTATTTTACTTTTTACAATTATTTTATATTTAAAAAGATGTAGAAGCATGTTATCTCCTGTAATTTTAATAGGTTGGTACATAAGTAAGCAGTACATCAGTGGTACATAGGTAACTACATAAGCAGTACATAGGTAAGGAAATAAGTAGTAAAAAGGTATGTAAGTACATAAGTAGTACATAGGTAAGTACATAAACAGTACATAGGTAAGTATACAAGCAGTACATAGGAAAGTACATAAGTAGCACATAGGTTAGTACATAAGTAAATAAATAGGTAAGTACATAGGTACTGTGGTATCTGTGTATCTGTGTATCTGTGTTTTAATTAAAACCGCATTCACAGAAAATATATGATTTGTGTTGTGATTCCACAACAAATTCTTAAATAATGACAATAATCAAATTGTTTTCTAGACATCTTTTAAAATCTACTTACTTTTTTGTTCGCCAAATTTTAACTGGCCGGAACGTGAACATTAAAAACTTTTCGTTCCAAAATCTTACAGTACATAGGTAAGTACATGTAAGTACATAAAACGTACGTAGGTAAGTACATAAGACGTACGTAGGTAAGTACATAAGTAGTACATAAGCAGTACTTAGGTAAGTAGTACATAGGTAAATACTTAAGCAGTACATAGCTTAGTACCTAAGCAGTACATAGGAAAGTACATAAGTAGTACATAGGTTTTACATAAGCAGCACATAGGTAAGTACATAAGTAGTTCGTAGGTAAGAACATAAGGAGTACATAGGTAAGAACATATGAAAAAAAGTACATAAGTAAGATATATTTAAAAAAAAATACATATGTAAGTACATAAGTAGTAAACAGGTCAGTACATATGTAAGTACATAAGTAGTAAACAGGTCAGTACATATGTAAGTACATAAGTAGTAAATAGGTAAGTACATAGGTAAGTACATAAGCAGTACATAGCTAATATGCTAATGTTAAATACTGGTCATAAGGACTAGACCATTCTAGTTAAATTGTATAATAATCAATAAATAAATTAAATATACCTACAGCTGACGTCGAGCGTCTATATTGCAAATTGCGTTGCGAATGTTAACCGCAATTCAGGATATATCCGTGATGTCTGGCTTAATTCTATTACCGTTTTTCTTAAAACTTCGAGCATCTCGGCGAGCAGAACAGTGTCATCCGCAAAGTGTATAAGTTTTTACAGAACATCCTAATGGATCATGCACCATCCGAGGAGACGGCAGGGTATGTTGATCTCGTACCGACTAAAGACCACACTCTTGGCTTCACTTGCCCTATAGTCATGCCCTATGGTCCGTGAAATTCGCCAAAATGAAATTAATAACTCAAAAAAAATGTTACTGTGAGTCAATCTTAGAAGATACGATGTATCTCATCGCAGACTAGACTCGAAACTACTTTTGAGTTTTTGAAGCACCTATTCTTTCGTATATTATTTTTATCTTTCTCGTGTGATTCATTTAGCGTTAGCCATGAAAGCGCTCGAAAAAATTTGTTGACGATAGTATAGGTAATTAGTTTTCTCTACAAATATACAAAACCGATTATGTTTTTTAAATTGCTTACCTGTATTTTTTTTACTTTGTGTTTATACATCTGTGGTCTCTTTTTGGTTCTGAAGAAAAGTGCCACAAAATATTAAAGTCAGTTGCATATTTCTTAAAAGTTAATTAGGTAGGTATTCTAAAAACTAGATGTGGTAGATATGCCTTTTTCATTAAAATGTCGATGTATTAATTCTAAGGGAACTTTAAAACGAGTTGACTTGTGGTCTCTGCGTTCATTTAGTGTTTACCTTTTGAAGTATAGAGTTTTGGATTAAAGTGTTAAAGTGATTTAAGTAATTATTTTGTCCTTTAATATTGAGTTTTAATCCGGTATCTTAGGACTTTTGAGTGTCTGCAATTCCTAGTAAGTGACGAGTTGTTTGTGCCAAGATTTCTGTTATCATTATCATCAACTTATATACTAGCCCACTGCTGGGTACGTATAGCAAGTCCACCGCGCTGGCTTAGTAAAGTACTTAATTTTTTTTACATACATACCATCACGCCTGTATTCCCCGAAGGGTTAGGCAGAGGTGTACTAATGTACACCCACATTTCGCCGGTATGTTTAGGTCTCATGTAATAGGGGGCGAGCCTATTGCCATTAACCGAGCACAAATCCAGACTCCGAGCTGCTACTGAGAATTTCATAGAAAAACCCAATAACACTTTGCTCGACCTGGGGATTGAACCCAGGACCTCTAGCGTAGCAGTCGCGCCTAGGACCACTAGACTAATGAGGCAGTAATTTTTTTTAAACTTATACATCGCAATTAAGTACTTCTACCCCCTTGAAGTACTTCGTCATCAACCCATATACTATGTCACTGCTGGACACATCTAGCCCACCATGTTGGCATAGTGAAGTACTTACATATTTTTTTTTAACTTATCGTACCGACCCTGATGAAAATGTACAGAACAGCTGTTTTTCGTTGCAATTGTATTATGTCCCCTAAAATTTTCTTCGGTAATTAAAAATTACGGGGATAACACGTTAATAGATATACCTACCTACTTATTTGCAGTAAAGCAACGGAAACCCTAATTATAGGTAAGTAAGTGTAAAATTTACAGGTACCTACGTGTATTTAATTGTATTTGATTAGGTACCTACCAAATAACATAAGGCAAGATATTTGTCCAGTATTCTCGTTTTCGGTAAAGCAAAACGCAAAATCAAGTTATGTTAAGCAAATAATCTGCACCGATATAGGTACCTAAAATTAACCCATTTGCCTACTTTCAATTAATCGATCAATTAAATGCAGCAGGTTATGGTAGGAAGATAAATGTTTTGGTATGTACTTACCTAAATAAGTACGTATGTATGATTAAGTATACCGTTTTCCCAATACATCAAAGTTTCCACGTTATTTAAGGGACTTCTGAAAAATTTCATGTACTTAACTACATGTTATGTGGATCCTTATCTTAAGGAAAATGAAGCAGTAAGGGAAAGCTGAAGGAAATACGAACGCTGGGTAATCGCGAACGCAGTTATTTTACTACGTTAGAAAGAGTATCCATTTTAGAAATAACGTTGTCACTAGCGCCATCATCATCGCCAAAGCTAAAGCCTCCGGTGTACTTCTCGGAGGAACGCAGGTTCAAACCCTGCTTGAGATCAAATATTTTTATCCCAATTAATATTGTTGATTGTAGTAGTCTAAAGTATAATAATTTACCTACTTTAACCATATTTTCATTTATTCGTAAACTCCCTTAGGTGTTCGTAATTACTCCGCCTTCCCCTAGCAATCAGCATCAAAGATATAAAATAAAGATAGGTATTCTCAAATGATCAAAACTAGAACCGAACACACACACTTCTAATCTCATGGCCATGACTATGCATAGGGCAAGTGAAGGTAGGTTTTAAGAGAGGTAGGGCATAGTGGGAGTATTCCCCTAAAATTGGAGCTGCCCGACTGGGGAAGTACCTCTGCCTTGCAGAAAATCGAAGTGATTTCACTTCTTCAACTCTGCTTTGAGCTGTGTTGTGTTCCTTACGGTGAGCAAGATTGCCAGTGCTACGTGCCCTTTACACTGTCAACCCAACTATTCCTCTTTCGTTTTACGGTGTCGGCAACGTGCAAGTGATACCCCTGGTGTATTTAAGTAAGCGTAAGAGTAAGCGTCTAGAGGCTACGACAGCCGCTTACCATCAGGTGGGTCGTATGCTTGTTTGCCACCGTAGTTGTATACAAATAAATACAATAAAATAAATAAATAATTATTATAAGCCAATACGTGGAGATATGTACTTAATGGGCTTTCTGGTGACTATGGTTTCCTTTTTTGTCTATTAACCTAACCTAACCTGCATCTTCTGGTTAGGTACACCAGACACTATGACCACTAAACCACCGCGCGTCCCACCAGCTAGGTCGAAATTTGCATTCACATTCTGAATCTTTAGGTTGATGTCAGTAATACCTATTGAAAAGCAAGTTTTTGCTTCTCAACCGACATGACTTACTTTACACAGTTCAATGTCGAACGATGTCTGTCACTGTCGAAAAAATTCGACTGCAGGTAGGATTCGAATCTGCGCCTTCTGGTTAGGTATCTACACCAGACGTTTTGAGTCTTTATAGCTAGAGTTCTCCAATTTCTAAGGTGAATCAACCGACCCATGCTAGACCAGCGTGGTGGAATATCCCCTCACCCTTCACTCTGAGGAGGCCAGAGCAATATACCATAAAGGATTGCACAAAGTACAAACAAATACATTATTTTTGTGGCTCAATTTATTTTCCTTCATCTTGTATCATTGAATCATAATATCGAAAATAAAAACTTAATCTTTTTTTTATTATTGTTATTGTCATAAGATGACAAACAAGCTAAAATTATCGCCAGGTGGTAAGCGGCTATAATATTTGTTGGTTTTAAAATGAATACACTTGTTATATTAATTGTACTGTATTTTATTTTAATTAACTTTTACACAACAAGAGAATTGTAGTCTCCATCTTGAGTGCCATAGAGGGAGAGAGAGTCTATCGTCAAGTGTTATCATCACAATAATATAAATCTATTACAGCGGCAGCCGCAGCCTAAAAGATACCATTAAAACCAGTATAATCACTTGCGCGTTTTCATCTTGAGACCAATACCCTACCCAGTAATTTTACTGCTACATTGCCCTTCAAACTTCGTGGCAGAATATTGAGAATTCGGACAAACTCTGCAGCATAAGCAGAGCCTACCATCTAAATTACCTTCTAATAGTTTAAACAATGAAAATCGTGATAAAAAAAGGAAATCTGTAACCGTAAAACATTTTATAATATTCTGTGATATTGTAAGAATTTTGGTAACCAATAATGTTCTTAGTTATGTATCAGAACTATGTACAACACATGAGAGAATAAATAAAACCTCAGTCGGACCATAAGTGTAATACTTATGGTAACCAATAATGTTCTTAGTTATGTATCAGAACTATGTACAACACATGAGAGAATAAATAAAACCTCAGTCGGACCATAAGTATTACACTTATGGTCCTGATACATAACTAAGAACATTATTGGTTACCAAAATTCTTACAATGTACAGCTAAACATCTTGCCAATACTAAATAAAATTTTGTCATGTGAGCTGAGAGGAAGGCGCCAGTGTCTAACACAGTTAATACTAGTACAGACACTGACGCTCATTCTGTCTCAAAAATATATAGCGTTGTACATAACAATGTTTCTGACTAATTATATGTGAATTTTTGAAAATAAACACCTATACTCCATTTGGTTAGGTACTTAACTGAAGGTAAACAAATCATAAAAAAGGTTCGTTTCGAAATAAAACGTAACCAAAATAAATTATTTAATCATTTAAAATCACTTTGCTTTTTATGTAAGTACTAGTATATTTAACTACTTTGTTTAATATTAAATGGTAATTATTAATTCTTAAGCTTGCGAACTATTAATTATATTAAAATTTATAATTCAGTTTTAAAGTATTGCAATGTGCCTACTAAGAAGAACCTAAAAAGACAGATATTCAAAAAATTTTTTAACGTAGTAGACTTTTGATAACTCTGAAAAAACTGAGAAATAGTACTGCGAGGAAGTGCTGCAAAATATATTACCGATATTACACATAAGTCGGGTAACCAGACGCCATTCGTGACAGTTTGTGTTGACTTTATTTTCGTTCGTTTTTGTGTTTCTTTTGCCGTAAATTGTGTTAATTAGTTATTATTCCGATTGTTCGTTGTTTTTATTGATTGTTAGTTGTATTGTTATTAATTTTAATTGTTAAAATGAGTGCTCCCGAGCCAGGCCTTGCTTACATTTCGATTACCAAAGCAAATACGTTTCAGAATGGCCTCTTTCGCCATTGGAAAAATGTACAATTATAATCATAAATAAATATGTCGAGAAAACATGGTCCAAAGATTGTTAGAAACATAATTAAAAGGTATATACATTTCACTCCCAATTCATAAGATACAATTGTAATAAAAGGTTGAACAGCCCTGAAGGCCGCCATTTTTATTGTTTACCTTTAGTTAAGTACCTAATCAAATGGAGTATATGTACTAATCTGTATCTATCTAATCTATCTAACATTATAAGGGGCGAGTTGTAAAACAAAAACTTGCGCCTGACATTATTCTTTTGGCAATTTAACCAACGGGACAAATAAAAATTACTTGCGCCTGACATTATCCATTCGGCAATTTTTTCCGTAGCAATAAATAAATATTACTTGCGCCTGAAATGATTCCTTCGGCAATTTTATCCGTAAGTACAAAACATATAAGTATAAAAACTACTTGTTTTACATTATTTTTTTGGTCAATGTCGTTTCGAACGTAGGTAATGCTTTTAAAATGAGTATGGATTATGATCTTATCATCTTTATGATAGTGTAAGTATACCTTGAAGTGCGTATGATTAGAAGAAGGTAATATCTGTGTCTGTGGAATAAAGTTCAGATCTCAATAATTTTGCGGACTTCTTGAGATAGTACGTCTGTACCTACCTATATAATTATAATTTTCATCATAGATCATAATCATTGTCTTAGTAGAATGCGTCACTCTTAGTAGAATGATCGTTGTCATTCCAGATAACCTCGATCATTCTACATAATAAGTACGTCAACATCAAGAAGATAATAATCATCAAAGTCAAAAAGTGGTCAAGCCTGATCCATATCTGTAAACGGCTAAGTTTACGACTGCTATTATTGCTGAATTCTGGGCCGGACGAATATGAGACTACAATAGGTATATTATTATTTAATTTATTTTTTTATTTACCATAGACACGCTATGAAGAATGACTAAGGAAGTATATCCGTTAAATAAACACACTAAGATCTATCGTTCGTTCGACACAGACGTTCCAGTAAAATAATTAGTTTTTGGGGTTTCATTCATCCCGGTATAATAGTATAATCTGCAGTATCGTATAGTTTAGAATATCGAGCTAAAACAGTCTCTAAAAGATCTAGAATAATTAAGTTATCTTAAGTCTGAAACTATGAGAAAATCTTAGCTAGACAACTAAAGCGCCGCTATTGTTTATATTTTTTATTATTTTATTTCAACCTGTGGTCCGTTGTCGTACTCATATTTCACAAATGGCTCAATCAGTAAAAAAATCCCTAATTTTGGAGAAGTATGAAGAAAAAATATTGTCTTCATTGGAGCCTCAACCGTCGCCGAGGAAATATCAAATAGTGTACCGAAATGTTATCACGTTTGGATATTGGCACTTAGCGGCTCTGTACGGTGTTTATTTGTGTTTTACTTCAGCAAAATGGGCAACAGTTACTTTCAGTAAGTATAGTAAAGTCTATAAAAACCCTAAAATCTCTTCATGTACGGTCGGGGTCATACGTCCAGTAGCAGTTTCACAAATCTATCACATCAACACAAGTCGCACTTACGACCTTTTTCCTTAACAACCATTTTGCACACATACACGATCTCGTATATCGCACTCTTTCATTAATATCTAGACTGAGAGTGTGATATACCTAATGATCATTTGCCTTAAGATATATATACTGTTTGACTGGTAAATGTTTGCATTGAAATCACTCATATGTGTGTATACGCGCAGGACCGTGTAAGCAAATATGATCGTTGACGTGCTACTGGACTTATGGCCCCAGACTGTACATCACTTTTATTTTATCTCACTTTCATTAATAACATTCACATACAAATAAGTAAAGAAAGGAAATTCTGAATAAAAACCACAAATTTATACTGAAAACCCGTCAACCATTATGAGTATACCATCTGTAGTAACTATGTAAGGTAAGAATATTTAGCATTGTAGGACTTTTACAGACACTGGACTTATAAAAAAAGTGGCTTGTTGACTTTCAGGTTTTATGTTATTAGTGATGGCAGAAATCGGAGTCACAGCTGGCGCCCATAGGCTTTGGGCCCACAAAACGTACAAAGTGAAATTGCCCCTAGAAATTCTTCTGATGATCATGAACTCTATCGCTTTCCAAAACACGGCTACAGATTGGGTGAGGGACCACCGTCTCCATCATAAGTACAGCGACACTGATGCAGATCCTCATAACGCTAACAGGGGTTTCTTCTACTCCCATGTCGGTTGGCTCCTCGTGAGGAAACATTCTGAAGTTAAGAAACGAGGAAAAGATGTTAACATGTCTGATATATACAACAATCCGGTGCTGCGGTTCCAAAAGAAGTTAGTATTTTAGAGTTAGACCTTACAGTTTAAAAGTAACTATAACTAATCTTAAATAAAGTCCTAAAGCTATCTTTTACTGAAGGATGAAGAAGTAATTTAAAGTAACGAATGATTTTAAATTGATTATTTTTTTAAATTTAAGGCGAATACATTATATTGATGAGTGTGATCATTTTGACGCTATATTACGCACTGTCCGATTGCTGTTATGTATACAAAAGGGACTTTTACATTCAGTATCATATTAATTAAATAACAGACAAAATATTCATTAACTGCACTGATATTTTTATGACATTTTTTTTTGCAGATACGCAATACCCCTTATTGGAGCTATTTGCTTTGGTTTACCAACAGTTATACCTGTCTACTGTTGGAGAGAAACTTGGAGCAATGCTTGGCATATTGCCATGCTGCGTTATGTCATGAACCTCAATATCACGTTCCTGGTCAATAGTGCGGCCCACATCTGGGGCGCTAAGCCTTACGACAAAAGCATTTTGCCTGCGCAAAACACCGCCGTTTCTATCATGTCGTGTGGAGAAGGCTTTCATAATTACCACCACGTTTTTCCCTGGGATTATAGAGCAGCTGAACTAGGGAACAACAGTTTGAATTTAACAACTAAGTTTATAGATTTCTTCGCGTGGATCGGATGGGCGTATGATCTGAAAACAGCATCAAACGATATGATTAAGCTCAGGGCTAAACGAACAGGAGACGGAACAAATCTTTGGGGATTGGAAGACAAAGATTTTTCGAACGAAATGAAAAATTTATGACGCGTAAGACAAATGAAAACTAATATGTGAAAACTAATATGTAGTTAAATTGATACATTTTGTGATGATTTTTGGTATTATTTTATTGATTTTGTAAACTTTTTGGTATAAATTGGAGTTTGAAATCTAATTTATTTATTGGCTTTGTTTCATTTGCGATTTTTTCATTTAATTTGATCGAATTGATTGAATCGTACCTTAGTGACAGATGTATGGACAACGCGTAACAATATCTATCTATTTAGTATCTGCGTAGGTTTGTAAATCTCATTTGTATGAATTATGATTCTGCCCCAATACTCCTTATAAAATCTGCATAATATTATATACATATTCTCTTTCACGTTTATATAACTAAGTATGATATAATGAATTTTCAATTTTAAAGAGATCGTGGATATTTGAAAGCATTGGTAGCGTGTCTAAAAGTCTTAATAACAACAATATTATTCATGTAATAACACCTAATTAGTAACTATTAATGGCACGGCACAATAACCTATTAAATACATACATAGCCCAATATAATAAGACAGGGTGAGAAATAAGAGAGGCCTATTAATAGGGGAATGAAATGGTCTGTGAAAGACGAGCAACTTGTCAATGACCAATTATATAGACACAACAGAAAAACAATTGTAATTAGTTTTTCTGACACGTCACAGTTCTTTAATAAATTAATGGTAATTTGACCACAATTATGAATATAGAACCCGTGATATGTGGCAGTGTTATTTTCACTCAAATAACCGCTTAGGAGGCAGATCAATGTAAGGAAAGATATATCATAATATAAGCTTTGTTTTATTGCAGTATTAAAATATGGCTCAAACACAACAAACAACTACAATTCTTAAAAAGGAGAAAGATAAAAATGTGACCTTGATGGTGCCTGAACCATCGCCGAGAAAATACCACATCGTGTACCGAAATGTAATCACGTTTGGGTATGGGCACATAGCGGCTTTATACGGTCTTTACTTGTGCTTCACTTCAGCAAAATGGGCAACAATTATCTTAAGTAAGTCCAGTATAGTAAAATTTGTAAAAACGGTAAAATAACAAAGAGTCATTACTGCACACAGACTCAGATCTGGACACATTCCATGTAGAAAATTTGCTTTCATGATGAGGAAAGCAACTTCGCCCAATCGTGTAGAATGTGGAGTTACGGAACACTTATATAATTTATTGCTGGAATGTGTTCGATAAATGATTCTGCTAGAAATACATTAGTAACAGTCTTAAATTTAAACAGAACTTACATAGGCACATTTCATGAAATTTTATCCCAGCCAAGCGGTGCTGACGCAAAAAGTCTGTTTGAATTTATGATTAATTGATTTGTTTGAATATGTATGTTTAGGGTATGATGAGACTGGCATACGCTGAGTGTAAATGACCCTTAAAAAAATATGATTAAAAAATAGAATAATAGATACACAATTTAAGCATCAGAATTTGACTCTAAGTACCTATACCGTCTGTAATTGATTTGTATTGAGCAGCGTAAAAAGAGATGTATAAAAAGAATAGAGAACTGATACTAGTAACCATTGATAAAATTTGCAGGTTATATTCTTTTAGTGATGGGAGAAATCGGAGTGACAGCTGGCGCCCATAGGCTTTGGGCCCACAAAACGTACAAAGCGAAATTGCCCCTAGAAATTCTACTGATGCTCATGAACTCAGTAGCTTTCCAAAACACGGCTACAGATTGGGTGAGGGACCACCGTCTCCATCATAAGTATAGTGACACTGATGCAGATCCTCATAACGCTACCAGAGGTTTCTTCTACTCCCATGTCGGTTGGCTCCTCGTGAGGAAACATTCTGAAGTTAAGAAACGAGGAAAAGATCTTGACATGTCTGATATATACAACAATCCTGTGCTGCAGTTTCAAAGAAAGTAAGTTTAAGCTATGTTAGAAGTTATGGTTTTATTTTGATTGTAAGGGAAGGTAACCTTAAAAATAAAGCATCTAAGGTTTTTTATTGACTAATATGAAAATACAAATTATTTAAGATTTATAAAAAAAGCATTACAGTATTGTACATCAAAATCATGTTAGTAATTTCATTGTTGAGTGTTATCAATTGACGACTAACCAAGTACCAAGGGTAAACATTGTTAATTTTTTTGTGTATTTGTAATTTTTATGATTATTCTTTTGATTCTAGGTACGTTATACCCTTGATCGGAGCTATTTGCTTTGGCCTACCAACAGTGGTTCCTGTCTATTGTTGGGGAGAAACCTGGAGCAATGCTTGGCACCTCGTCATGCTGCGTTATGTCATGACTCTTAACATCACATTCCTGGTCAACAGTGCGGCACATATTTGGGGCGCTAAGCCTTACGACAAAAGTATCTTGCCTGCACAAAACACCGCCGTTTCTATCATGTCGTGTGGAGAAGGCTTTCATAATTACCACCACGTCTTTCCCTGGGATTATAGAGCAGCTGAACTAGGGAACAACAGTTTGAATTTAACTACTAAATTTATAGATTTCTTCGCGTGGATTGGATGGGCGTATGATATGAAGACAGCTTCAAGCGATATGATTAAGCTCAGGGCTAAACGAACAGGTGATAGAACAAATCTCTGGGGATTGGAAGACAACGATTTGCCAAAAGAAATGAAAAATAAAATGCAAATCATTGACGCGAAAGACGAGTAAAAACTATTTTGGATGTTACAGTGGACAGTGTGATACGATTACGTAATACTTATTGGAGTTTTTATGACTTAATGGCTATAATTTTATTTGTGATGTTGTAGGTAAATAAAATCATATTTCACATAAAGAACCATGCCTTTTGAATCAATCCTTACGTGTTACCTCCCGATACGGCGATATTGTTACTTTTATAACAGCAAGACTCTTTCGACTTTAATAGTGTCGTTTTGCTAGCTCTACCTCAAATAGATATACCATGTAGTTGTAATTGATAGCCATATTGCAAAACACACTGTCCGCAGTATGTTTTTTCGGCAAAGAACTCTAATTTTTTACAGTATCCTAATCGGCCTGATACAAGTTATAATATGTAAGTATGTGCGCTTTAAACAATAATTTTTCGTCAGTCAGCCAAAATTAATTCTTCGTTTCCAATTTTCGAAAGTACTATTTGCAATGTAAGCAAGCACTATAGTGCTGTATTTTATTAAGTTCTTGTGTTATAGTGAACGAAACTTTCAGAACTCACAGCAGATTCCCAGCAGATCATAGTTATATTGGTGAAAAAAAATATTTGAATCGTTTCATACCACTCAAAAACAGAACTCAACATGGAACCTGATTTGATTTCAGAGTCCCAGCAGATCATGGTAATAATAACTATAATAATATCGTAGAGTACATAAGGAGTACATAAGGGGTACATAACGAGTACATAACGAGTACATAACGAGTACATAACGAGTACATAACGAGTACATAACGAGTACATAACGAGTACATAACGAGTACATAACGAGTACATAACGAGTACATAACGAGTACATAACGAGTACATAACGAGTACATAACGAGTGCATAACGAGTACATAACGAGTACATAACGAGTGCATAACGAGTACATAACGAGTGCATAACGAGTACATAACGAGTGCATAACGAGTACATAACGAGTGCATAACGAGTACATAACGAGTGCATAACGAGTACATAACGAGTGCATAACGAGTACATAACGAGTGCATAACGAGTACATAACGAGTGCATAACGAGTACATAACGAGTACATAACGAGTACATAACGAGTACATAACGAGTGCATAACGAGTACATAACGAGTGCATAACGAGTACATAACGAGTGCATAACGAGTACATAACGAGTGCATAACGAGTACATAACGAGTGCATAACGAGTACATAACGAGTACATAACGAGTACATAACGAGTACATAACGAGATATCCTATCATTACTCTGGCGCAGAGTGAAATGATACAAAAAAAAATATTGCGAGAACATTATGTTGAACGCGCAAACATATTATCAGGCGTTTCAATTTTTCAAGATGACGTATACAAGGAACATTATTCGTTTTGACGTGGAGTGCAATGCTTTCTATTTAGCGCAGCACCTCTTCAAAAAAGAACCAAGCTATACATCATTCTAACGTTGAATGTTCCTGCGGATATACAAATAGGCAAGAATATACTTTTGTAAATATTAATATTATTCTGTTCCGCGATTTATATTTAATTCAAGAAGCTTCTTGGCTGTGGTGCAACTGTAAATAGAAATAAAATGAAACGAGAGTTCTATGCTTTTGAATGGTATGAAACGGATAAAATATTTTTTTTAGATTTTTCACCCATATAACCATGGTCTGCTGGGTCTGGAACTTGAGTTCTGGAATCAATTCAGGTTTCATGTCGTAGTTCTCATACGGATCTATGAGAAACAAAAAAGTTCTAGCCTCTAGAGTGTGTTAAAACTACTGAAATAGATATTTTTCAACTTTTCCACACAACTTGGAAAATCATGCTACCACGAGTTTTAAAAAAAAAAAACACCGACCTGAAAAGTATCAGGAATTGTAGAACTCAGCTGCATTCACAAGATAATCACATGTGGTTATGATGGCTGGACAATGATCTGCTACGGGAAGTTGGCAGATCATTTTGTAAATTTTTTTCTTCATAGAAAACCCGTAGAACTATTCTTGAAAAGTATCAGGAACTGTAGAACTATGGTGCAAGCGAAAAGAACTCACATTTATTTTTGATCTGCTAAGTTCGCTCACATACTCTTTTGGTATACTTTTAATACTCTATGATTTTACTGTTCTTGTCATGCTATGATACGTCAGTCACTTTTTTGTTGTAGATATTTTTTAAAGTTTGATTTATTTATTATAATGTATCCGCTTTATATTGTATAGATAAAAGTGGTTACTTATTCTATACAAATACAATTTTTTTTAACACATTTGTCGCGTTCAATCGCAAAAAATCTGCAAAGGTGATTTTCTACAAGACTTACTTCAAAATCATCATAATATTGTATGCTTGCATAACTCTAAGTTCTGAAAATGTAACCTTTTTGCAAAGAAAGGTAAATAATTTTATTTATTTCGTACTTTTTGAGTTGTTTTCGGGTAGAGAATAGACAAGTAATACCTACTCCCTATTAATATTATAAAAGCAAAAGTAACTCTGTCTGTCTCTATCACGCCTAAATCGTTTTTGATCAAATTTGGTACATAGATAGATTAGATTTTGGAGAAGGACATGGGCTACCTTTTGCCTGAAAAAACCATTTAGGATACGGGTAAAAACGCGGGTAACAGTTAGTAATTAAATAAAATCGTTTATCACTTACTGTTTATCACTGAAATATAAAAAAAATGTTTACATCTATGGGAAATGCTGTTATTTACAGTTCAAATATTTCAGAGTCGCAGGGGGAAATTAAGAACAAATTTCGGCGATGAAGTTGAACGCGGGGAATGGCCGCATCATGTAAGATATATTAAATTCATAATTATTGTTAGTTATATCTCCACAGTAACATGAAACAATGAAATTTTACATCACGACAAGCAGTAGTTTCGGTCTTTCTCTATTTAACCAGAGGGACGCGGTTTAAACCCTGCCTGAGATAATCGATAATAGATCTAATTACTCTTTCACTAAAATGTATGTATCCTTAAAAACATGATTTGAAATAAAAATCAGTTAACAAGACTTAGAGCGGATGGAAACTAGAAATTAATAAAATAATTCTAATATTGTATTAATTTGTAGCGGATAGAAACTATAAGTCAATACAATAATTTCTTATACTGTATTTCCTTTTCTTTAAGGTATTAATTTTTAGATTATATGACAAATGGAGGTTGCTATACCGAGCTTTCTGTGCGGGAAGTATCATCGGAGAGACAAGAGTTATCACTTCAGCCAATTGCTTTCTTACAAATAGAAAAAAGTGAGATATATAATTATATATATATTTTTATCACATCCATGTTTTATCTATGGTAAGAGAAGCTCATAGAGTAATAACTAATTTAGCTGATCATGCCTATTTACACGAGTCAATTCACGGAGAGAGAACTACTCGTAGAAAGGAAGCGAACATCTCGATCAAAACTGTAGATTAACGTTTTTGTAATAGTAGGTACAGACGCCAGCACATCAAGCTACCACAATATGTCAAATTTCTTTGATTGATTTTCAACTTTAATCCAAAACTATAAGGTTCATATTCAATTGGGAAAATTTGTAAATTTTTGAATAGGTTGACCTGCTGACGTCTGTAGTTAGATCAGATACTTTATGATAGCACACCAATGGACATAGTATGCGTACACACACGAAACGCGCTGCAGCGTCAGTTTTACTACAGTTTTTTTTTAATTTTATAAAGTTATCGCGTAAATTCTCGCAAATTATAGTAACTCCTATTTTATTTAAGTTAATAATAGTGTGTTCATATTTCAGTCAACGACACGATTACCGTTACGTAAGAATAGTGGCAGGCATTCTTAAAACATTTGGAAAAGAACCGGCTAGTGAAGATTTTGAACAATGGCGATCAATGGATCACTTATATTCACAGAAATTTTATAGATTTCCTGCTTTTAATTTAGCGATCGTGGTAAGATATTTTTTCCCATTGTTTGTCAGTTTTATCTATTTGTCTGTTAACGCCTAAACCACTGAACAGATATCGATGAAATTTGGCATGGAGGTGGATTAGAGAAGGGGAAGGACATAGGTCAAAAATAAACCATAATAAATATTAAATAGGTGGTCCATTTGCAACGGAAATGAGAATGTTGAGGTGGATTTGTGGAGTAACTAGAATGGACAAAATAAGGAACGAGTATATTAAAGGAAGTTTTAAAGTGGCGTCAGTGACAGATAAGTTGAATGGGAACCGTTTGGCGTGGTATGGGCACGTGATGAGGAGAGATGAAACGCATTATGTTATAAAAGAGTTAATATGAATATGAATGTGGAGGGCTAAAGAGAGGTCAAAGAAAAGATAAAAAGAAAGTAGAAAGGATGGATTGTGTTATAGTGGATATGATAGGAAATGATGTGACGGATAAATGGGAGAAAAGGAAATATTGCGCCGACCCTAAATAAATTGGAACATAGACAGGAGAATGATGATGGTCCTTTTGGAATGCCAGTGAACCCGCAGGCAGCAGGTAGTATAATAGAAATAAAGGATGGTTGAAACTAAGTGGAGAAAGCCATCATACTACTCCTATCCTTTTCCCCACCATATTTAGGGTCGTCTTCCAATCTACCAGAGGCGTCCTCCTTCAAAGGGCCCTATCAGAATATCAGCGCTGCAGCGTGATTTGTTTTTTGCTGCAGCACAGTGCTGAGATGGGGACTTATTCTGACATCGCATAGGATAACGTACTTCCTTAGTTTAAGACTTTAATGTTGTTTTGTCCTGTGTTGTGGCTGTCAGAATATTTTTTCTTTCTTCTTCTCTGTTGGGATAAACGCAGACGTGCGCCTAGCAAAGGTTTAATAGCAATAACACATTTCTATGTGCGCTTGCTCTATGATTTCCTCCGTCCCTCTGTAAAAAGTCACTACACGTGCTCGGTAATGTTCTAGAATAATTAGTCTAAATAAATAGTCTTTCTTCAGTTACAAGTCTTGATTTATTTATTTCATCAGGTTATGGGCCTCCCCTGCCTGGATAATGATAAACAGTGAAAATTAAACGTAAATCAAGTTGATTTTGATCAGAAATACGTTTAACCTAAAAATTGACATAACGGTCGCCGAAGTTTTTTTCATTTCAGTTATAATAATTTTATAAAAAATGACAACAAACGGTCCTCTGATGCCAATTGAAAAACTAACTGGCCGAGATAATTGGACAAGTTGGAATTTCGCTGTGCAAGCATACTTGGAACTTGATGATTTATGGGAATGTGTCAACGGTACAAATACTGATCCAAAGAAAGAAAAAAAGGCCAAATCAAAACTAATATTATTAGTTGATCCGATAAATTATGTACATATACAAGATGCCAAGACAGCGAAACAGGTTTGGGATAATTTATCACAGGCATTTCAAGACTCCGGTTTATTGAGGAGAGTTGGTTTATTGCGAGACTTAATTAACACTAATCTAGAAACAAGCACCAGCGTAGAAGACTACATCAACAAAATCATGAGCTCAGCTCATAAGTTGAGAAATATAGGATTCAGTGTTGATGATGAATGGCTCGGGACTTTGATGCTGGCAGGTTTACCCGATGAATATAAGCCAATGATCATGGGTATTGAAAGCTCAGGGGTAATAATAAGTGCAGACTCGATTAAGACTAAACTTTTGCAAGAAGTAAAGGCTTCATCAAGTACTTCAGCTTTATATACAAAGCATAAAAATACTCAAGCTAAGTTCAATAACACTCAGCATCAGTCAAAGTCAAAAGGCCCAAGATGTTTCAATTGCAACAAGCATGGGCATCTTGGTAAAAATTGTTGGTTTTTGAAAAATAAATCACAAGATAAAGAAAATAATAACAAAGGTTTTGTGGCAGCATTCTCAGCCGCGCAACTGAATGATTGTATAAATTGGTATGTAGATTCAGGTGCTTCTATGCACATGACTATGCATAAGGATTTATTAGAAAATGCAACAATACCACCAATATCCACAATCAGAATTGCAGATAATAAAACTTTACAAGTTGAAAGCTGTGGTGATGTTATTTTGCAAGTATGTAACAAAGATGGCAGCAATAGTGAAATACTAGTAAAGAATGTTTTATTTGTGCCGCAGCTGTCCACAAACCTATTGTCAGTAAGTAGAATTGTTAAATCCGGTTGCAAGGTAGATTTTGAGAAAACTGGCTGCTCAATATACAATATAAATAAACAGAAAGTAGCTACAGCAGATCTCATAAATGATACTTACAGACTAAACATAAACAATAATAAAATGTATGCATTGTCAGCAAAAGCAGAGTCAAATACACATCTATGGCATCAACGTTTGGGTCATTTAAATTATAATGACGTCCACAAGTTGCCTAGCTGCACAACTGGTGTACAATTGTCATCTCAGAAAGAAAAGTATGTATGTATAAGCTGCCTAGAAGGTAAGCAAACAAGGCAATCATTTCCAAGCAATGGCTCCAGGGCAAATGAGTTGCTAGAGCTAGTCCACACAGATGTATGTGGCCCGATGCAAGTTGCTTCGATTGGCGGTGCCAAGTATTTTACAACTTTTACAGATGATTTTTCAAGAAAAGTTTATGTTTACACTATAAAAAGTAAGTCAGAAGTATTAGAAAAATTTATTGAATACAAAAACCGAGTAGAAAACGAATTAAATAAAAAGGTAAAAATTTTACGCAGCGATAATGGATCAGAGTATGTTAATAAAAACTTCAGTAATTACTTAAAGAGAAACGGAATATTGCATCAGACTTCCAGTCCATACACGCCACAGCAAAATGGTCTTAGTGAGAGAATGAACCGGACTCTTATTGAACGGGCAAAATGCATGATACTTAATGCTGATTTACAGAAGAACTTTTGGGCTGAAGCTGTAACAACTGCAGCATATATAATTAATCGGTCACCCACACATGCTCTCTCAGACATTACACCTCATGAAGTATGGACTGGACAAAAACCTGACCTCAGTAATATGAGAATATTTGGCTGTCCTGCTATGGTGCACATACCCAAAGAAAAGCGACAAAAATTAGATGTGAAATCTCGTTCACTAATCTTTGTTGGGTACAGTGAGTGTACAAAGGGCTACCGTTTTATAGACCCGAAAATTAAAAAAGCAGTGATAAGTCGGGATGTAATTTTTCTCGAAGAAAGTGTCAAAAGAAAAATGGTAGAATTATCTTCTTTTTCAGCACCTGAAACAAAAGTTAATGACATTAATGAAGAAAAACATAAAATGAATATATTAACAGTAACAGAGAAAAATAATAATAATGATGGAAGAAAAATACCTAAAATATACTTACCATTAAATGAACAGACATCTGGTTCAATTTCACAAGATGAGGAAAATACAGATGGGGAAGATCAGTCCCCTTCAAGTGATATGAGCCATAGTACTTCAGATACTACGGAATATGATGATCCACTAGATGAGACATACTTACCAAATGAGAGTATTGATACACCTGAAAATACAAATATTATTAAAACCCGTCGACAAGCAAAATTGCAAGCAAATAATGAAAGTTCGTCTTTATACATTTGCATGAATGGTGAGTCAACATCAAGCTTTCTTAATAATGATCCGCAGAGCTTAGAAGAAGCTCTTCAAAGTAATGAATCTGATGAATGGAAACAGGCTATGAAGGAAGAGTATAAGTCTCTAATTGATAACAATACTTGGTCTTTAGTGGACTTACCTGAAACGAAGAAAGTTATTCCTTGTAAATGGGTTTTCAAACGAAAGTTACCATACACGGAGCAAGCACATTGATGTCCGCTACCACTTTGTCAGAGAGAGAATTGCTGACAAGCAAGTTCTAGTAAAATATCAAAGGAGTCAAGACATGGCCGCTGACGCTTTGACCAAAGGACTGCATAGACCAAAACATGAAGCCTTCAGCAGAATAATGGGTCTGCGTTCAGGAGAGAATGTTGGGATAAACGCAGACGTGCGCCTAGCAAAGGTTTAATAGCAATAACACATTTCTATGTGCGCTTGCTCTATGATTTCCTCCGTCCCTCTGTAAAAAGTCACTACACGTGCTCGGTAATGTTCTAGAATAATTAGTCTAAATAAATAGTCTTTCTTCAGTTACAAGTCTTGATTTATTTATTTCATCATTCTCCTATCAATACTTTACACGGAGCTACTTACTGCCATCAAACTTTCGCAAGTCAGAAGGAGATTTTATTGTTACCTTATATTGACTTTGTTACCATTAACCATTCTGAAATTCAAACTCCAGAATGACTTTGAGAGTCCAAACAAAATCCTATAACATTTCGCATCGAATACTGGACTTCAAGCTCCGTAGGCATACTTGCGATCGCGAAACCAATAACACAGTCTTGTAACATTAAAATTAACAATATTTTAGAGAATCACTAAACCCTGGATTTTCAACGCGTACGTAAACAAAATTCCTTTCGCTGCTAAAGAACATGATTTTGATGGAGTTTGCACAGCTACTGCGGTAAAAGCTACAAGAGTAAGACCTTATTCATTATTAAAAGTTACTATCGTATCACATTCCGTTTCAAAATTATGAATAATATTAGAAAACTTTATGTTGAACGGAGATCGAATCATAAATCGATCATCTAATCTGCTTCACGTTTCTTGTCCATATTATGTACTTCCAGCCATCGTCATCATTGAAAACCGGCTGAATATCAGTATTTTAAGAACTTTGCTGGTTCGTAAGCCAGCATGGTGTACTATAGCCAAATCTCTTACAAATTGAGAGGAGACCTGTAGTCTGACAGTAATAGGCTTAATCATTATTAAAATTGCAGAGTTGGTCAAGAGTGAAGTATGTCTACACTGAAGAGGTTGAAATGCTCCAAAGATCACAATGCGAGAGACTGTTATGTAGAAGTTGCAGATTATTCATGTGCACTGTGTTCGACAATAGGATACAATATGCTTATTCTGTACGTATTTTAGACAAGTTTTATGGTTTTTTATCATTGACTCGAATCCGTTCGATCAATGAATCTCGAATCCATTTGATCTTAGCCTTCCATTGAAACACCGTTTACTCTGACGGAGACAATTTATTTTTTTACAATTTTGCACCTAACCAAATTGAGGTAACGAAACCATGCTGCGATCTATTTCGATCTCAGCACCATCTAGTTATAAAAAAGGAAACATTTGCAAATCTGAATTATATTTTCTAGTAATCTGAACACTAACGGTACACAATAGAACTGTTTGTTTACATGGCAGCAAGTCAAACGAATCATTAGATCCTACTCAAACTTTATATCTATAATTAAATGTGAAATAAGAAACATGTCTATATCCATACTAAAAGCAACAAACCTTATTTTCTAAAAAATATAACATTACGCCTGTATTCCCTGAAGGGTTAGGCAGAGATGTACTATGTACGTCCCTAGTTCCTTGGTATATTTAGGATCCATGTAATATGGGGCGAGCCTATTGAGTATATAGAGAACTGGGAACAAATCCAAACTCAGAGCTGCTACTGAGAATTTCATAGAAAAACCCAATAACACCGTCGACCTAGGATTGGAACCTCTAGCATAGCAGTAGTGCTCAAGATCGAGGCAGTTTCTCTAATGTTAGTGTGTATTTTAAGGAAACTGAAGGCGGCGGCTTAATTTGTTACGAAACTGGTGATGCAGCGGAAGTTGACCCAGACCAGGGAGTGCTGGTTGCTGTGACCACAATCATCAATATTGGTCTTCCGAACCTCCACATGCGTGTGGGGATGTTCAACAAATGGGTAACAGACACCTCTTCTGTCGTGTCTATCAACAAATCCATGATGTGCATTTGTATTATTGTTTACGTTATTAAAACTTTTTTTTTGTAGCGTTCCTGACTTTGTTTACTGTGCGTTCACTATTGGTACAGTGGTCAGCATATCAAGCTAACCTAAACTGTCAAATTTATTTGATAGATTTTCAACTTTAATGCAATACAATCAGGTGCATAATCAATTGGGAAAATTTGACAGTTTTGGATAGCTTGACCTGCTGGCGTCTGTACATACGTTTTTTTTTTTTCAAATTTTTTCTGCTAGGTGAGGTAGATATTCAAATTTATATCTATTTGCAAAAGACTACTCCTGTACTTATTGCTTTCTTTGATTTAGATCTTGTATCTTATAGCTTAGTACTCGAATTTGAATAATTTAATCAAGTTTACCTACCTCGATCTACATAGTACGCTTACTAGAGCGACCTTAAGAGCCATATTACACAACCAGTTGAGCAACTAGTTGAACAACCCTGTAGCGCATTTGGCTGTACAACGTCGTACAGCGCTTTGCACGACCAGCGCGGTTGACCCGTCATAACATACTGTGCACTCATTGGTTGGGTTAGTAATTAAAAATAAATAATTATTTGATTTATTTTACACAGCACGATCTAGTCACAAACTTAGCAGAGCTTGTATTATGGGCTCTAGACAATGGATAAGCTTAAATTTTTTAAATACATAGTTTGAATCCATAAGAAACTCCCAGTCAACATAAACACATGTATATCATATAAATATTTGTGTTGTATGGGAATCGAACCCACGACACTCGGAGTTCCGAGTGTCGTGGGTTCGATTCCCATACATATACTAGACGACAGAAGTCACGTGTTTTATTATGCACAACCAATCTGACGATAGGTGTGAGACAGTCTTTGGATCTGTATACATTTTGTTGGCAGTGCAATCTGGTTGCGTCGTCGGCTAGAGCCGAAACTCCTGTTAGAACAGGAGTTTCTAGCAGAGATAAGGTCCAAAATAATAAAGTAAAACAAATCAGAATAATAAAATTGTTTTGTATATTAATGTCATAGTAATAGCCGTGTACGTTCCAAAATTGTATTTGAACATGAAGACCGAGCTAGATTTACTTTGGCTTATGAAGCGTTTGTATCTAGATACCCTGGTGAAGAAGGACCCTCGGCCTCTGCTGTGACCGCTGACCACACCAACAAGCACGCCTTTATCTTTTTCGTTGGGATCACCCGTGCTTGCACATACTAAGGGTCCACCTGAATCTCCCTGCAAAGTACATCATTTTAAGCCGCGTACAAAATACGGTATAGTATTGAAATAAAATCACGGTTACGGGCAGTCTACCCATGGCCAACGACGCTGTAAAGGGTCCGAAACGTTGAGATTAATAATATCAATATACCGCGATAAAATCCATAAAAGGTAGTTTTATTTCAACGTCTCATATTTGAGTGAGTGTCAGAATCAATATGGTATAGTAGTGTATATAGTCGTATCAAGAGGTGAAACGGAAAGTAGAAGATAGAGAACAGTGACGATTGCTCAACTGACAAGAGCTGAGCTCTCAAATTGAAGAAGAAGACAAAATATGTCCACTACTACTAAACTAACTACAAAATGGGGTGAATCGGGATAAAAATTTAAAAGTATTTTTGGGTTTATTAGTGAGGCCTCGCCCGCATCCCACCTTAAGACACGTATAGATCCCATGTAATAGGAAGAGTCTATAGCCCTTAACCGGGTACAAATCCAGACTCCGGGCTGCTACTGAAAATTTCATAGTAATACCCAATAACACTGCTCGACCTGGGAATCGAACCCAGGACCTCTTGCGTAGCCGTCGCGTTAGGACCACTAGACTAACGAGGCAGTTTAAAGAAGATGAATAAAAAAAAAAAAAATGAAATTAAGCAGGTTACTAACCTTCCCGACGTCCGTTAGAGCCGAAGAGGTACATACAAAATCATCCATCCTTTTGCGGTGTACCCTAGTGCACGTCCGTTTTGGCATTATATCTAAATGAGCCAGTAGAAGCACTTCGGTTTGTTCCTAAAAAAACTTCATTAATAATAATGACATATATTATGACAATTGTTAGTTGGTTGGAGATTTCGTCTAAACAAAACTTCACAGTCGTTTACAAGGCGTATTATGAAATGTGTCCAGCAACTACACGACCTTATCCCAAGGTCCACTTTCCTTCATCCGACTATCAGACTTGGAGAGAGAGGATGGCTTTCACCCGTGGTCGAATTTGCACCACGACCGTGTCGAATTTGCAAAGGAGTGGAATGCTCTCCCTGTGTTTGTATTCCCGGACTCATCTTTAAGGTGAGAGTGAACAGGCATTTTCTGGGTAAGCGTGTTCCACCTTCGACCTCGTCGTTGCTTACCATGAGGTGAGAATGAGGTCAAACGCAAAACCCATCAACAATAAAATAAAAAAAAGGTCAGGACCTTTTTTTTATTTTATTGTTGGCCCTCCTCACTGGTGACCCTTCCAACGAAGGGAGAATCCTCCGACCAGGTGGTTTTGCTTAGTGGTTTTTGTTGCGACGGTTGATATCGAGCGTCTGTATATATATACAATGATGTGATGATGAACCGATGTTAATAGCGCGATTCAGGATTTGTTCCTCGTAGTTCCATGTAGCGAGATAGATGTCGCTACAGTCGCTACAGTGGTAGTCAGAAGCCAAAAAGCCTGACAACCAGTCTATCCTCAGGATGTCGGTTGCCTAGAAAATTGGGTTGCAGTCGCTTTGTGTAAAATACTAATATTTAGCCGGTTTTGTCGATAAAATTAAGCATAGATTCCCATATTTTAATATGTGCAAATTATGAAGACTCACACTTTCCTCGAAGTGAAGCGTTGAAGCGAGTGATAATTAATTATTACGTATGTATGCAAGTTTTAGATAATTAATTGAACCTTACGTGTTTAGCCTGTCCTATCCTTCCAAAACCCGAGACGAGACATTTACCATTATAGTCTGTATTTTGAGTTGCTATAGGAATGGGGCCAATGACGTCAGTGAAAGTGAAAGGCTTTGTTAAAAACTGAAAAATAAGAATAAATGTTACAGGTAAGTTACTTATATTATCTTAAGGGGTTCGTGGCTAAGTTATAACTGTGCTCACCAGTCAATTGGCAAGGCTAAGCTATGCTAGGTGCGGTCAGACTGTGGATGTGTGCCCATTCTTAACACATCATGACCCCTCTGTGTCTCCTAGAGCACGTAAAGACATCGGATTTGTTTGTCATACGAATACCTAAGATAATTAGTGGTAGTCAGAAGCCCGTAAAGCCTGACAACCAGACCATCCTTGGGATATCGGTATTACCCAGAAATTGGGTTGTAGAAGTGTGGTAACAGTCGCTTTGTGTAAAATACTAATATTTAGCCACATCTGGTTAATTCCGAAACTGAGCCTAATATAGTTGAGAAACGGCTCGAAGGATGATGGGCTGGTTTATTTTCACTTAGGATCAAGTGGGCCCAACGAAAGTAGACCCGCTTGGTCCACTGTATGGACCACTTGGAAAAAGTCGAGTTTTAAGAGAGGTAGGGCATAGTGGGAGTAATTCCTCTCAAATTGGAGGTGCCCGACCAGGGAAGTACCTCCGCCTTGCAGAAAATCGAAATAAAATAACACTGCTTTGAGCTGTGCTGTAATTTTTACGGTGAGCAAGGTTGCCAGTGCTCCACGAGGAAACATTGTGTTGGCAGTGGGGGGACTTTGGTCCTTATACTGTCAAACCACCTATCCCTTTTTCATTTGACAGGGTCGCGACACGGCAACGCGCAATTGATACCCCTGGTATTACAAGCTACGGTAACCGCTTACCATCAGGTGGGCTGTTTGCTTGTTAACAATATCTAACCAAAGGGTGAACACCGAGAGTCTCAGTCGAGTAAATATTACTAGATCTTATTAAGCACGTATATAATCGAATCACAGTGTGTTTTGTGCATGGTTTGCCAAATAAAATTGGCCGACAGGAGAGGTCATTAGCTACCTCTTCAGGCCCTCAAACTCATTCCATGTTACACTGGTTTTTTATTATATATTTTTGAATTTTTATTAATAAAAATACAATAACTGTTTAATCTTGAATTAAAAAAAAAGTCTCTTCAAAAGGTCTAACACCCATTGCACAGTTCACCGGTATGTTTAGGTCTCATGTATTAAGGAGCGAGCCTATACCATTACGCGAGCAGAAGTCCAGACTCAATTCTATCGAATCTGGGTTGATAATGTTAAATTTACAAATACTCACAGCCACAGCTATGTCGTGTTTTGGAAATTTATAGTTTTTGGGGTAATACACGCTGTGTAGTGTCCTCCACTGGCCATTTGCGCCGTCTGACTGATACACTTCTTTGTTATTTAAATTACCAGCCACCGCATACCTGTGCTTTAGCGCCGCTTTGCTTGCTTGTCTAAACAAATGGAATAACTATTATGGATGGGCGCTCTGCGTAAGTATGCATTCTACCATCTAGCCTAAGAGTTATCAGACAGTCCATTTCAAGGACAAGGAATGGAAAAGGAATGATAAAATGATTAATGGGTCCCCCTCAATACAATTCAAGAGTGGTAGGGTGTAGTGGTAGTAAATCCACTCAAATTGGAGTTGCCCGACTAAGGAAGTACCTCCGCCTTGCAGAAAATCGAAGCGAAATAACACTGCTTTGAGCTGTTTCTTACAGTGAACAAGGTTGCCAGTACTCTGCTAGGAAAGTTGTGTTGGCAGTTGGGGGACCTTGACGCTTATACTGTGTGTGTCAACCCAACAATTCCTCTTCCGTTTTTCAGGGTTGGCAACGCGCAAGTGATACCCCTGGTGTGACAAGCGCCTATAGGCAACGGTAACCACTTACCATCAGATGAGCCGTATGCTTGTTTGCTACCTTAGTGGTATAAAAAAAATACCTTACCTTTGGTACCATAATTGTAAATAATAAACTAACAACTTGTCATTTATTCCGAAACGGGTTCAGGAAGTCAACTTCCTGAACCCGTTTCGGAATAAATGACAAGTTGTTAGTTTATTTTGTATATACTTCAAGACGATTAGGGCGGTACGGGTAGAATATATTAAAAATATAGTTAAAATATATAAAAAAATATAAATTCCATACCCTGGATATAAGAGCTTTTCACAGGCACCCGAATTATCTTGAAAACAGTGAGCTGCAGTAAGTAATTTAGTTCTACCGAGTATGGTGGCACCGCAGAACGTTTTATATTCCCTCTTTCTGCGATTATATAATGCTTTCATCGCTACCTGTAACAACCAATATAGGTAATATCCAAAGTTAGTACACCAACAAATACAATATTCAAAGTGAGTTCAACAGCCCTTGCCCTTTCTACTATCGGACGATCAAAAGCACGAAAAAGCAAATTCAAATTCAAATCATTTATTGCAGACTATATAGCAAGATGGATTCATGGTGGACATCCTAAAAACCCGAAAGAAACGTTTTAAGTCCACTTTTATCATGCGTAACCGTGGAAATGTGAGTTTCCCGCGTGGGTCTGCTTCGTTATAATGGTATAGCTAAAGAAGTTTGTTAGTTTGTATTTTTTGACATAGGCTGTTGTATTGTTATAAAACCACGTGAACAAGTTGTGAGCGAACATTATTTATTTATTTAATGCTTTATGCACAACAAATTGTACAGAGCCGGACTTAATGCTAAAAGCATTCTCTACCAGTCGACCATAGGGTGATACAGAGACAAAGCGTGGCAGATGCATTAATCAGCTCAACATTACGATTATACCAAATGGTATACGATGACAACTCCGTTACAGTGTAAATAAAATATATGCACAAAGTATAGCGGATATATTTATTTAAGAGCTGAATTGTCTTTACGCAGGAAGAGGAAATTTGCATGCCTGAAATATTTTCTCGACAGCGTTTGAAGTCTGCCAATCCGCACTAGGCTAGACGTAGTGGACCGCATAACCCCTCTTATCCCTGAATGGATCCAATAGCACAATAGTCTCATGATGATTACATTGACATACCTGATAGGGAACATCCCCAAGTTTTGCTGGCCACCCGTTGATTACACGAGGTACCCATGAAGGCTCATCATCCACCTGTTCAGTTGTAGTTGTATTTTGAGAAATGGATATTTTAAAATAAATAAAAACCCAGAAATAATGTTTCAAAAACATGACACGAAAATTTTGTTGAAGAAACTATTCCGAAAATAAGGTGACAGAAAATATCAATATAGAGTAGGTAAAGAATCAAAGGGGAATATTTAATAAGACCTTGTTTTTAAGGAGGATTTAATTAGATGTGTCTGTACTCTATGGGACGATATCATAGAAGGAGTATTGAACTGACGTCCCGGTCCAAAGAGTATAATAATATAGTCCCATAGTCCCATCTACGTCCCAGTCGGTGTCGATGTGTCAATAATGTTTAATTGTTCACCCATCCTCAGACTGACCGCGGCTAGCGCAAATTAACCTTACAGATAGGTTGATCGGCCGAGCGTAGTTATCACTAAGCCAAGATATCCTCGAAGTCCAAGTACAAGCACTTAGGTACGACTGCTATGTATTAGAGAGTTTCCACTAGTGACGTTATTCTGTGCTCGTACTGCTTATGTAATGCTCGTTTGACGTATCTTGGGCAGTTAGTCATGCTATCAACTTTCTGGCTGACTAAACTTTTTCCCACGGCTTATGCGGTCATGATTACACGTAAGACGATATCTTTTTATAAGTCAGTCCTAGAATTGGTTTTTTAAATAAAATACTTTTATAGACAAGGTTCAATGGAGCACTTTTTCATTAAAAAAGTTTGCGTAATTTTTAATAAATAAAGAAGAAAAAAAAATAGATTTTTAAAGGACACCTGGGTAGAGTAACAAAGATACTAATAACCACCTACTTATTAGCTAAATTGTGACAAGTGAACCTTACAAAACGGTCCAATCTCAGCATAATGCCGAATTGCCAGTTAAAACGACACTGGTCTTCCGAAACAACTGGTTTGGTGTTGCTAATAATGCTCTTTAAAGAAGATTTGAAGGAGTCTGAGGTTGGTAATATTCTTTTTTAATAAAACTAAAATAAATCAAAACTGAATAAACCAATATAATTTGATAATAAAAGTATATTAACAACAACATAACAGATACTCGAAGATTTTGTGCAACAGTTCGTTTCTATAAAGTCTCGGTAAGACGATACCCGGACGAAAATAGAATGTATGCCTGGGTAAGTTCCACTTGCAATTCCAACTAAAGTCCCGCTTCCATTGTTTTCCGTCCGGACGCCAGACTGTGTACAGACTAACGGACTTCCCGAGTCACCCTGGAAGTTGAAATTGTTTTTTTTATTGTAGTACGGTCGACAAAAGAGTTAAGTATACAGGCAGCTAATTCAACATCTGTGTTTTGTTAAAGATATTTTAGTAATGTATAAACGCAGGTATTGTAAGCTGCTACACATCAAACCCTTTGACGGGTAATTATTTAAATCACAATCTGTGTATAGAGGCAGATTTCATTCGCTACCTGTATACCAATCTGTTTTGTTGACTGTATCTACTGAAGTGAGGGCCTGGTGGCTAAGGCTATAACTACGCTGATCAACCAATCTGAGAGGTTAAGTTACGCTTGCCGCGGTCACTCTGTTAATGTGACCAGTCATAACATAGCGAAACCCCACCGTGCCTCGGAGAGCACGTAAAACCGTCGGTCCCCGTTTGTCATGCAAACACCTATGGCAGTCATTAGTGGTAGTCGGAAGCTCAAAAAGCCCGACAACAAGTCTCTCCTCAGGATATTGGTATTGCTCAGTTGCCTAATTGGATTGCGGTGGTCTGGCAGTCGCTTCGTGTAAAATACTGATATTCAGCTGCACCTGGTTAGATTGGAAGTCGACCCGGAGAGAGTTGGGAAAAATAAATAAATATTCTTGGTGGTGCTAGACCTAAACTAAGCAGAGCTTGTACAGACGCCAGCACATCAAGCTACCACAATCTGTCATATTTCTTTGGCTGATTTTTAACTTTAACAGAAAGCAATAAGGTTCATATTCAATTGGGAAAATTTGACAGTTTTGGATAGCTTGACCTCCTGGCGTCTGTACTATGGGTACTAGACAAACGATATAATACTTATATACTTTTTTTTGTAAATACTAAATACATAATAAAAACCCGGACAAACACAAACACTTAATGTTCATCACATAAATATTAGTGTCTTGTAGAAATCGAACCCACGACTTCGTGATTAGCAGTCCGACACGCGGACGACTAGACCACAGACAACGTCAAAATGCTGGGAGGATGTATGAGTAAATACTCTTTGCCTTTTACTACGACCTGCTTCGATCCTTTATAACCAACCACAACATGTCAATGGACTTCAAAAAACGGGAGAATAGGTCTTCTTGATGTTTAAATAAGTGACCTTAATTATTCAGCAAGCAGGAGCAGGAGAAGAAGTCAGCAATACTAATGAATTTCAGGCTTATAGCAACAATAATTTAGAAAATAATAAAAATAAGAATAAAGTTAAATCTTACCTTTCCAATATCAGATCCGACTACCGAAGTACATATAGATAAAGACATATCTCTTCTTTGAATTTGAGTGCACCAATCATCGGGAAGTAGGAGCAGGTATGCTTTTAATAAGGTGTCTGATGATATCTGCAACATGATTATAATCTGTGACGAAAATCGCAGATGAGGTCAACCGAGAATCATGTTGACATGTTTCCAATCGTATTTTGTTGGAGAATATAAAAGAAAATAGAGAAAATCAATTCGGGTGATGCATGCTTAGGTAGTAAATGATAAATGATATTTATTTCTGTAAATAGATCTTTTAAGACACTTTTACACATTTTTTTTTAAAGCTAGATGGCTCCGGCATTTCCTAGCTGACGACCTCTGAGAAGAAACGCCGAAACAAACTCAGAGAATCATAGTCTCTTTTAAAGTCCAGACATAGAATAGTAACAAATATGTGTCTTACAATGTAGGGCAAAGTCTGAAATGGCCTTTTGAAGAAAGAGCCATAGCGGCTTTGAGTAGACCAGTCCCAACTGACGGCACGCATGCATCAGTCATTGTGTAGCTCAACCATAATTTAGGGAGCTCAACAACCCGTCGCACGACAATACCAGATCAGAGGCACATTTGCGTAGGCCACTTAAAAAAAGGCTCAAAGCCACCAGACTGTTCAAAGCTGAGTATGTATATTTAGCCTACAAAGTACTCACATTTACAGTGATTAAGCAATTGTTTGTTTTTACATAATTTTCCACAGCACCATTTAGTCCCAAACTAAGTAGAGCTTGTATATACTATGGGTACTAGACAATGGATATAATACTAATATACTTTTTTTTTGTAAATAGGTAGTAATAAGAAACACCCAGACAAACACAAACACTTATGTTCATCACATAAATATTTGTGTACTGTAGGAATCGAACCCACGACCTCGTGATCAGCAGTTTGACGCGCAAACCACTGGACCACAGATGTCGTCAACCCTCGCTCACTTCACCCACAGTCCCACACTGTATGCGCAGTATTTTTTTTGTGAAATAAGCTGAATGTATATTTTTCAAAATCATACCTATAGCATTTAACGTTACCAATTACCAACATTCCAAGAAACCTGGTGCAGACTTACAGATACTGAAATTTTCCCATATCCAGACACGAGACAAAGTCCTTCGTAATCTTCAAATTTTCTAGCATAGTTTATAGGCTTTACATATTCGTTAAACTGGAACCGACCCTTCACAAACTGTAGAAAAGAGAAAACATTTGCTTATAGGTACTTCTATTAAAAATGGTGATTTAATAAAATAATTAAACGAATAGTATAAAATAACAAGCTTTAAGCCTCATTTAGATGATGCGAGAAATATCGTGCAAGTACATTGCGGTAAATGATCGATCACTTATGATACCATAGCCGCGCGGCCCCGCAATGTACCTACTGCAACTAGCCCGATATTTCTAAATATCGTGTAAATGAGGCTTGATTTATTATATGCTCACTAAACATAAACATCCCATCACGCCTGTATTCCCCAAAGGATTAGGCAGAAGTGTATCAATGTACAGTATTAGGTGCCATGTCATAGGGAGCGAGCCTATTGCCATTAACCAGGCTCAAATCTAAACTCTACCACACTGCTTGACCTGGGAAACGAACCCAGGATCTCTAGAGTAGCAGTCGCGCTTAGGACCACTAGACTAATGAGGCAGTCCTCAATGTGTAGTTTTTTTATCATCCTCTCATTTAAAATCTTACCACAACAGCTAAATCGTTTATAGGGAATCTGTAGTCTGTAGGATACAACACTTTCTCTATATTCTTCCATTGCTCATATTGTGCTCGTTCATAAGCTTTATTTCTTAATGTCCCTGCTACAGCAAATTTACCATTTACGTCATCCAAATATGTCTGTCTGGAAATAAAAGTATATTAAATTTGAAATGTATTGTTATTCTTAGCTTTTTTAAATATGAATTAATCATAAAATGATAAGTTTTATAACATGGGGGTAAAAAAATACATTTATGAACGAAAAAGAAATCAGACGTAATTTTTTAATAATAATAATTAATATTTGGAATATTTTTACACAGCACTATCTAGTCCCAAACTAAACAGAGCTTGTACGTAGTACTATGGACATAAGACAATGGATATAGGTATTTCTTATAGGGACTTTTTTTACAAATACGTAAGAAACACCCTGACAAACACTTTCGTTCGTCCCTAAATATTTGTGTCCCGTAGGAATCCAAACCACAACCTCGTGATCAACTCTCCCGACACTCGATCCACTGGACCACAGATGTAGACAATTTCTCCAGCCGCTATATGCATTTTTGTGATTATACTAGCAATGTGCACGAGTAAAAATTTCTCAAGTTGTAAAATTCTTATTCAATCGTTTCACGAACGATTGAGTTTTAAAAAGTGTATCGTCATATTTTATCGAATTCAGAATTCGATAAAATAAATGATGATACACTTTTCCAAGTCAATGTTTGACATATTTTTTTTAAGCTAGAACTTTGGAATTTCCTGACGACGTCTGAGAAGAAACAAACTCAGTCTTATTTAAATTCCAGACAGGATTTTAGCAAATATGTGAGCGTTATAAAGCAGGGCAATGTCTGAAATGGCCTTTTGAAGAAAGAATTATAACGGCTTTTAAAAAAATACCAGTCTCAGCCGACGGCATGCATGCAACAGTCATTGTATAGCTTGACCATTATTTAGGAAGCTCAAATGTTGTTAAATTATTAATGTAACTACGTTTTGAATAATTTGAGTATATAAATATAATTTACCCAAAGCACATGCTGAATATACCAGCGGATTCTGAGACGAAGCAATGTGCAGCTGACAATGTTTTAGCCTCTCCAATAATGGCTCCTCCACAAAAAGTGTAGTACGTTTTCGTATCCCACGGATCCTTCGCCTTGAATGCTATCTTTGGAGTCAAAACAAAATTGTTCAGGAGTTTATTTATATTTTACGATAAGGGTTTCTATTATTGTAAGTGGATAAGACCGGAAAGTCTCAATTAGTGTCTCAAAGTCTTTCAAACGGCCTTTTTACCCATCGGTCCGGTGCAAGTCATCCTCTATTAATTTTATGTTTACAGTTGAATTATGGAAGACGGTGGATCGAACATGATCGGAGGATAGGAGGGGCTCATAGCTAAATTATAACTACGTTTCTACTACTACTACTTTACTACGGTTAAACTGACCAGCCGCGGTTTGTCTGTGGATGGATAAACATTCTTAACTCAACGAGACCCCTCCCGTGCCTCGGAGAGCAAGTAAAGCCGTCGGTACTTAAAATGGTTTTGATAGACCTTTACGCTAAAAGTAGACACTCTTTGTTTAAAACGAATCACTTTATCACTTTTCTACAATGAATTGTGGTCGCGAATGAACTTTTTGGGAATAACTTAAGTCGGGGGTGAAATCGGGCTGTAGTTGTAATAAAAATGTTGAAAACCTGATAAGGCATTTCACCAAGTTGCGCGGGTGTTCCTTGGTATACACGCATTGTTATATTTGTTGGAAAATAAGGCAAATCTCGAGACATAATTAACTGGAAGTAAAGGTTCTGGAGCATATATAATATGATTATTGTATTTAAGGTTATAGGCATTTCACCACTGATTTAATACAAACTAATATATATTGTAGTAAAATAGGTTTATTATAATTTGTTATCAGAATTTTCATGACAGTCAACTTCAAGTAAAAGTGGCATTATCCGTTCTAAAACTAATAGCAGTGTAAAATATTCAGAGAAGATTTTGATAGAGTAATATTAATTGTTATTAAGAAATCAGCTGATCCAAAAAATATTATAATGTATCTTACCTTTCCTTTAAAGTTTTGCATGTACACTACTGCAGGTTTATAGTCTTTTTCCCTTTAATGAAAATGATTGAACCATTTTTATTTGAAACGAAATTTCTTGACTCAAATAACGGATTTCTGATGGCTTCAATCAATGTCAATTTAGATTTTCACTTTTTGTAGCGTTTTTAGGTTTTAAAATCAATTTTCCAACAAAATTCCAATAAATGGTAACATTAATACTAAAAATTGTTTCTACTTTAATATTTTACGTAATGCCGGTCTTTGAGAAATCAGTAAAAGCTTTCCGTTCAAATGAAGCTAGTGATAATGATACCAAAAAAGATGAGTTTGATTTTAGAGTAAGTATTGCACTGGGTTTTGGGTATCCTTTATTTGGAAGCATAACATAAGCGTTTCTTGTAAGTTATGTGTGGGTATTCGAGAGATTGTTTTACGGCACACCACTCTAGGTCTTCAGGACATCAACACCATTAGGACCCTGATCCTGTCTGCTTGCCTTAATGCCTACCAGAAAAAGTGTGTTCAGGTGAGGTGGAAGCAGGCTTCTCGTCCAACAAACCTCAGGGACATCGGCGTCAATCCTCTCAGACTTGGAGAGGCGCTGAGGTTGGCTGATAATCGCGATATCGCTGGTTTTCTTACAGTGGTTTAAGTTGGGTTTGATTGAGAATTATCATCATTCGGACGTTTTCCCAACTATATTGGAGTCATTATGCAGTCTAACCAGATATGGCTGAATATCAGTAGTCAACATGAAGCGACAGCTTAACGTCCTCGATAGAAATAATGGGCTATACTGATGTTCCAAGCATAAATGAGCAGTCTGTACTATAATTAGTTAGTAATTAGTCTGTATTAGACTAAAAAATTGCCCAAAAAATAATTGGCCAGCTTGACAGGGTCACCATAAGATGTATGCGCTGAGGGTTCGATGTAAAAAAAAGACTTCTGTTAGTTTCAACGTGTAAAAGTATAGTTATGGAAAATGACAACAAAAGTTTCCCACAAGTTATAAAAGTGAACTCGTAAACAAAACATGAAACTCCCCTAGTATTATAATGGAGCGTATCTACTTACTTACTAAATAAGCTAATCTAAACATATACTTCAATGGTAATGTAGTTCAGATTATACTAAAAAATTGGTGTTACTGATGTCACCATAAAAACGTGAATGCAGAATGTGAAGGCAAATTTCGACTTGGCGGGTGGGACTTGCGGTGGCTTAGTGGTCATAGCGTCTGGTGTACCTAACCAGAAGACGCAGGTTCGAATCCTGCCCGCAGTCAAATATTTCCTTCGCTGTAATAACTTTATAATTAACTTGCGGCCCGTCCGGCTTTGCACGGGTGGATATATTGTGATCGCGGTACTTTATTTTTTTCTCCTTATAGCATCAGCAGTAAAAGTCCCATTAAAATCCAGCTGTTTCAGAGATTAACCAGAACAGACAGACGGACAACGTTTTTAAATAACTGTTAATTTGGAATTACATACAGACACTTTAATTTTATTTATTTGTATATAGCAGCTAAATATAATGAAATTCTTTTTAGGATGTAGTTCGAGAAAATAGTGTGTATTCACCGTTTGTTGACAAGTGTCCTCTCCGGATATATGGTGGGCATTCAGTAGGTATTACTGAAGTACCCTACCAGGTATATAATACACAAATTTTTACTTTCTTATTACAACTTTCTCATTAGTCTAGTGGTTCTAAGCGCGACTGCTGTGCTAGAGTTTCTGGGTTCAATTTCCGGGCCGAGCAAAGTGTTATTGGGTTTTTCTATGAAATTCTCAGTAGCAGCTCGGAGTTTGGATCTGTACCCGATTAATGATACCTGTAAAAAGTAGTGATATACTAGTGGTAATATGACCATTGGACTGCAAAGTCGAAGGTCTCGAGTTCGAATCCAGGGACCTGACTTTTCGAAATCATGTGCGTATTAAAATTAATTATCACTCGCTTAGACGGTGAAGGAAAACATCCTGAGGAAACCTGCATTTCGCTTGCCTTACCTTAGAGATTTTCTCGACTTCGGCCGATGTAGGCCAGCGTGGTGGAATATAGCCTAATCCCTCTCATTCTTTGAGAGGAGACCCGTGCCCAGCAGTGGGATTGTATATAGGTTTATGATGAAACATACCGGCGAACTGTGGGTGTATATCAGTACCTCTGCCTAACCCTTAGGGGAATATTAGCGTGATGGTATGTTACGTTAATACATAAGAGACTTGCTGTGTCATTATTTATGCCCCCTAAAATATTAATACTGTAGCAAATTCAGATGTAATTGAAGTAACTGTATAAAAAAAATGATTGCCATTTAAATTGGACCTCAAATTCAGGAGTTGCAAATTGGCAAAAAGTGTAGTAGGGTTGTTAAACAGTTTTTTATTTTTGATTTTTATAGTAAAATTATTTTATTTATTTTTTATAATAAGTCCTTTTTCTGTAACTATTTCGATTTCAGGTTGTTATAAGGAAAGGCATGAGACGAGGCAAGTTATGGTCTTTGATATGTGGAGGATCAATAATAACTAAAATCTACGTACTAACAGCTGCCCATTGCTTTGAAAGATCGTAAGTTATCGTCTCGGTCATCATTTTCATTGCTGATTACATCGTGAGGTATGAAATTGAAAAAAAAAAAACATTAGGTATAATGTTGTTGTAAATTACTACTCCCAAATCATTATTACAATCATAATTTTTTTATACCACTAAGATAACAGCAAAGAAGTATACTGCTCACCTGATGCTAATTAAGCGGTTACCGTAGCCTATAGACGCTTGTAACACAAGTGATACCCCTGTAGCACTTGCGTTGGCGACTCTGTAAAACGAAAGAGGAATAATTGGGTTTGGCAGTAGAAGAGTCAAAGTCCCCACACTGCCAACACAACGTTTACAACGTTTCTTCGTGGAGCACTGGCAACCTTGCTCACCGTTAGCGACACAACACAGCTCAAAGCAGTGTTATTTTACTTCGATTTTCTGCAAAGTGGAGGAACTTCCCCAGTCGGGCAACTCCAATTTGAGTGGATTTACTACCATTATGCCCTCATCATCAACTCATATACTGTCCAACTGCTGGGCACGAGTCTCCTCTCATATTGAGGGGGATTAGGCTGTAGTCCACCACGCTGGCCTAGTGCGGGTTGGCAGACTTCACAAACCGTCGAGAAAAATCTCTAAGGTATGCAGGTTTCCTCACGATGTTTTCCTTCACCGTTTATGCGAGTGATAATTAATTATTACCTAATACGCACATGAATTCGAATAGTCTGAGGTGCGTGCCTTGGCTTCGAATTCGAAACCTTCGACTTGGCAGTCCAATGATCATACCACTGCTTATGCCCTACCTCTCTTATGTTATTATTATTATCATCAGCCCGTACAGTTTTCCGTTTAATTATAATGGGTTCAGTGGCTTAGGCTTGAAAGCAGACAACAAACAGACACGAGCTATTTTCAAAGTAGGGATTCTTCAAGAAAAAATACAAATCACGTTTTTTTTTTTATATTAGGGCCCTGAGAATGCTGAAACGTTACAGAGTGGTGGCGGGCACTAGTCAATCTAACTGGTATTTATTTCAATCAAAGGAAAGACAGGAACTACAAGACAAGTTAGCTGGAGAAGTCGAAGTCTGGAGAAAAATAGTAAACTGTTTCAGACATGCAAAATATAATCAACGATACATAAACCATGATATGGCCGTGCTACTGGTAAGGATCCATTTTTGATACTTTCGACGCCGGTTTTCCCTGCTCGTCGACCGTATTATGTTAATCATAAGACGCATTTTATATTGTGTTGTATTGAGCCACACACTCCACCAATCATATCTCACATATGTTACTTTCACTCGTTCGTCATTCGCATTCATTAATCATAATCATTTATTATTTGTGAAACATAGGTAGACAAAAACTGAAGATCTTATAATTCAATCATTCAACATTCAAAAACTACTGAGACTCACACCTAACGACTCCACACCTAATTTTCTTGTAAAAACTATTAAAACAGATTAAATCCTGTCGAATACCAACAAATTCATCTTTTCTTTGGTTCTGCGTGTACAGATACAAACATATATTTTTTAAAGATAAAGATAATTTTATTTGGTAAAACATGAGTATACACACATAGGCATGATGTTGCATAATTTTTAAGATCGTCATGTTTAGCCTTTGCGGCGTACAAAATATTCACATATTATTATTGTTTTAACAAATTAAATAATGTTAACAGAATTCTATCATTATTAATTAATTAACACATTATATTATTAATTTTATTACATCAAATTACATTATCTTAAATGAATCAGTAGGTATAACATTCTATACACTATTAATACAAATTATCAACCAGTAAAATCAGCCGTCAACTTTATCATTTAAGAACTCGTCAATGTTATAATAAGCTTTGTCTGCTTAAAATTGTACCTACACCAGAAATGGTAGAATATAAGAGACATAATTCTTATAAACACAGATAATTTGTGCTATATTCTAAAAAATACTCTTATCTTTTTATATGTACATAACATCATGTACCTACTTATGCTTAAGATTGTTGTATGTTCGTAAAGTCCCCTGTGACACAGGCCGTGTTCTATAAGTTTAGGAAGCTGCCTTTTAAAATAATAATAATTATATTGACTGGAACCACACTACGCCTCTACCTTTTTTATACAATTCCAGCGAGCGGGTGACGTCACCAATGTCGGTCAGCCTAACGCTCTACAGGCTATAAGGTCGTTGGCTTTAATTACATAAATTAATAAATATTTGGGAGTACTTTTACATATCATGGTCTAGTCCCAAACTAAGCAGAGCTATGAGTACTAGATAGTAGATATTATTATACTTTTACACGTATTTTTTAAATTTTACTTTATTTATTTATTATTTGGTTAGCCAACAATTACTTACACTAATACAGAAATTAATTTAAAAGATACGGTTACATTTAAAAGTGTAGTAATTACTTACTGGCTAACACATCATGCACTATATACGGTAAACATCATCGAGAACATATAAAATTTAAAAGAAAACAGTATTTAAACAATATTTCAGTGTAAATGTTAAATGTTAGTAATTATTTTATGTAAACATTAATTAAGATTAAAATAATAAAAAAAAAAAGATATTTAGACCTTAATCTTATAATACATGCCAATCTTCACCATATAAATATTTGTGTCTTGTGGGAATCCAACCCATGACTTCGTGATCAGCAGCCCGACACTAGAACCACTAGACCACAGACGTCGTTTTTCATCTTTAAATAACATACTAAGGACTTTTATTTTTCTCCTTATAGCTGGAGTCTCCAGTTCGCTATTCGCCAACCATTCAGCCAATACCGATGCTCAAGTACAGCCATGGCATAAAACTAGAGGAAAAAGGACTGTGCCTGGTTTCAGGATATGGATTAAAGGAATATGTAATTAAGTTTACCAGTGATAGCCTAGTGATATGACCATTCGGCTGCCAAGTCAAAGGTCTCGAGTTCGAATCCAAGACCTCCTCTGACTTTTCAAATTCATGTGCGTATTAATAATTAATTATCACTCGCTTAAACGGTGAAGGAAAACTTAGTGCGGAAACCTGCATGCCACCACGCTGGCCTAGTGCGGGTTGGCGGACTCACGTCGTCGAGAAAATATCTAAGAAATGTACCTACATTTCTTAGATATTTTCTCGACGACGTGACGTGACGTGACGGAAACCTTTCCGTACGATGTTTTCCTTCACCGTTTAAGCGAGTGATTAATCGAGTATTATTAATGCGCACATTATTTTGAATAGTCAGAGACCTTGGATTTGAACTCCAGACCTTTGACTTGGCAGTCCAATACTCATATCACTAGGCTATCACTCCTTTATGAATATTTTTTTATAGTTTTGTTGACACACATATAGTGTCAATGGTTCAACAATTTTTGTTTACAAAGAAACCACCTTATTGATGTTAGAAGTTGTCGCTTAGAGAACGTGTCTTGTGTGCAACACAAGCACAGCAGAAAGTATCATAGGGAAACAAGAAATATTTAAGAACAGCATTTTTTTTTGTGGGTTCAATACAGTTACATGTACAGTACAGTCAACAAAAGAGTTTGGTATACAGGTAGCTAACGAAAACTGCATCTTTACACAGATTGTGATTTAAATAATTACCCGTCAAAGGGTTTGATGTGTAGCAGCTTACAATACCTGCGTTTTGACACATATTGCGTGATACATAATTACACAATCTTTAAAAAAACACGATGTTTAATTAGCTGCCTGTATACTTTTACTCTTTTTTCGACCGTACCTCGGTCATGCACATGATGCTTATGCAAATAGAAAGAGAGCATTCACATCAAACAATTAACTTTTCAGAGAAATCCGTCTGCAACACTTCGAATGGTGTGTGTTCCTTTAGTAACATCGACATATTGCAGAAGTTTTTATGGAAGTAAAAGTGTAACCGATTATCAGTTTTGCGCAGGTGATTGGGGGAAGGACAGCTGTCAGGTACATTCTTTTGACTGCCTCATTAATCTAGTGGTCCTAAGCGCGACTGCTACGCTAAGGGTTCGATCCCAGGTCGAGCAGTGTTATTGGGTTTTTTTATGAAATTCTCAGTAGCAGCTCGGAGTCTGGATTTGTGCCCGGTTAATGGCAATAAGCTCGCCCTCTATTACATGGAACCTAAACATACCGGCGAAATGTGGGTGTAGATTAGTACACCTCTGCCTAACCCTTCGGGGAATACAGGCGTGATGGTATGTTATCTTTTTATATTATTTTAAATTGTCCTTGAAACTAGAATTTTCTCTTCAATCGAGGGGCCTTTTACAAAAAATAAGTTTTACACCGAAGTTTAGTTTTTAACTGAAACCGCGTTCAGAGCCGAAATCACTGAAAATAATCAGGAAATTAAAAGTGTGCCTTTGGTGACTTAAACAACCATATTTAGGGAAATGTATGAATCGTTACCTAGGTATCGTTATAATTCGTGTTAGACATAACTGTCAAAAATCAACTATTCTGAACTTATTGAACTAAGATTTTGACAAATTTAAAAAGCGAACATGGACCCCCGATGGTTCGCGGCAAAAGCAGCGTATAGTCGCCAGTTACAAAATTGTGTCATTTGCGTATCAAACTCGGATTTTATCTTAGGAACTCAATAAAGGTAGAAACAGACTTGTAACACACCACGCCACGTGACGCGAATGTAACGTGTCCAGTCACCGTACTAAAGATAGGAACAGACTTGTAACATACCACGCCACGTGACGCGAATGTAACGTGTCCATTCAACATAGTTGTGCTCCTAGATTTCAAAAATCGACTAATAAACACGCGTCATCGGGTGTTATAAATGTACCTGCTCCTTAAGTTTCACTTGAATACATAAATACATACACAATAATGTTAGCTCATTATTGCTTCCATCCATTTTGTCGGTCCCTCAATGCTGAGGATCGTGACCACTATGTCTTTTAGGATTAGCATGCTCTCCAACCGGCCCGGTCACTCGCAGAGTGGATTGCCTTTTGGAGTGTTAAATTAGTTGCCTTGAGTATTTGATCACTCCATTTAGCAGGTGGTCTGCCTCGAGCTCTTGTGCCCTCTATTTTTCCCGTCATTATTGCTTAGCTGCAGAATATTTTATAACTCAGAGGAACCCAGTAGCAGAGTTGTACCGGTTAAAATACCAGGTATTTTTTGTTTCAGGGTGATTCTGGTGGTCCTGTTACGTACAAAGGTTATTTGGTTGGCATAGTATCCTACGGAGGTGAATGCGGCAAGGCTCCAGGTGTCTACACGCTAGTGACAGCTTACACCACCGGTGCTAAAGTACCTTTTATTAAAGGCCATTGTTTTGTACTTACGTTTAATACACACGGAATTATTATTCTAGTATTTCTGACGTTCGTATATAATTATATTGTTATACAAAATTTATGATTGAAATCACTTATGAATGAAACTAGTGATGTGAATTGATGTCAAAAGTTTATTAGCTTTTCGGATTCAAATATGTAAATGAGTAATTCTAATGTATATGAATAAATGTAATTAATCTTTTGTGTGAAAAGTTATTACCTTAATTATTAATAATGATCATTTATGTATCTATTTGTGTAACTTATAATCATCATCAACCCATATACTGTCCCACTGCTGGGCACGGGTCTCCTTTCATATTGAGAGGGATTAGGCTATAGTCCACCACGCTGGCCTAGTGCAGGTTGGCAGACTTCACAAACCGTCGGGAGAAATCTCTAAGGTATGCAGGTTTCCTCACGATGTTTTCCTTCACCGTTTAAGCGAGTGATTATTAATTATTAATACGCACATGAATTCGAAAGTCAGAGGTGCGTGCCTTGGGTTTGAACTCGAGACCTTCGACTTGGCAGTCCAATGGTCATACCACTAGGCTATCACTGCATTTTTGTTGTGAAACCTATAATAATATAACAAAAAAAATATTGAGTGGTTATTTTGCGCGGACACGTTTGGCGCAGCGGTTCAGTTATCGGCTTCTGCGACACGGGTTGTGGGTTCGATCCCCGCACGGAACAATTATTTGTATGACCTACAGGTAGTTGTTCTGGGTCTGGGTGTATGTGTATGTGATAATTTGTGTTTATAAACGCACCCACGATACAGTATGCCGTACGGTAACCAGAATTTCATTTGGATAATTTTATTGAAAGGTCTGGTCTACAACACAGCTATACGGTTTCCTAATATTCTCTATGTACAGTCGCCAGCAGGTCAAGCTATATAAATTGTAATATTTTTCTAATTGAATGTGAACCTTATCGTTTTGTATTAAAGTTTAAAATCCATCAAAGAAAATAATTTGACAGATTGGGAAAGCTTGATGTGCTGGCCTCTGTACCAAATACACAATTCTCAAGTAGAAGTGTGCAGCTATGTACAGTCAGCAACGAAAGTCGCTGAACGTGTTGCAATTTTCAATATGATTTTTAATAAGTGTGAAGTTACTGACCTGTGAAGGTTATGCGAAATAATTGCATAGATGACCATTCAATATTCAGGTTACCTTAATAGAAAAAACCTCTGGACAAGTTTTGGAGCTGTGATGTTTTCAAAATTTTGTTATGTTCAGCGACTTTCGTTGCTGACTGTACTTGCTTGTACTATAAAAATGTACAGTCATAAAAAATCACAAGAATAGTGATATTCTGGAGAGTTAAGATTCTATAATTTGTATTGAAACCATTCTTTCTTTATTAGAACAGAGTCAATAAGTCTCATAGTCTATAGTGTTGTGCTCTGTAGCCACGCCACCGTTTATTTTTTTATGAGAAATACTTGCGAGTATGAAAGTATTTGGTACCAAACACCAGAAATAAAAATACTTGCAAGAAAAAAACATATCGTATTTTAAACAAGGAGCACAATGGTATTTGCAGAAAAAATACTAAAAGGTACAGCGAAAAAAGAGTGAACTCTTATTATTTAAGGCATCGAAACAACAACCACGACGTGTGCCACCGATATATCTCAACGGCGTAGTACTCAATGTCATTAATAGTTTTAAATATCTGGGTCACATTGTCACTAGTGATCTACGGGATGATAGTGATATAGAGCGAGAGCGCAGGTCATTGGCGGTAAGGAGTAATATGCTCGCCCGCAGGTTCGCCCGCTGTACGGCAGACGTCAAAGTAAGTTTATTTAAGGCGTTCTGCCAGTCGTTTTACTCGAGCGGCCTGTGGGTGTCATATACAACCCGAGCCTATAATGTCCTGCGCGTACAGTACAGCAACGCCTTCAGGATGCTGTTGCGGCTGCCGTGGCGCTGCAGTGCGTCTGGCATGTTTACGGAAGCCCGCACAGATGGCTTTCACGCTATCATGCGTAAGAAAGCGGCTTCCATGCATAGCAGTCGGAACAGGATTCTGAAGATGATTGCTGAAAGGCTAGATTGCCCCTTCCAGAAACACTGGATGGAGCTGGGAATGGGCGGGCATAATTAAAATTAATTAAATAAACTACCTACTAACAATACTAATATAGAACATAAGCACAATATGTTACTAACACATCACTAACAACCTATGGACTGTAATGTCTGACAATAAAGTATTATTATTACAGCGCCATCTATCTACATACAACATCCGTGAACATGTTTATGTTCACGGATGTTGTATGTATTTTTTATGAAGTACCTAAACTTGTGTTGTTAAGTTAAATATTGTATTCTAGTGTTATTTTAATTTATTCAATTACTGTTTATTATTCTTTACGGCTCTTGACAGCGTCGTGTCAGTGGTGCTACCTATCGGATTTTATTTGAATTAGTAACAACTCAACGTTAAGTTTTTCACCGTATACAACAAGATGGCGCCTTTGACTTGGTTTTTGTTATTACATTCCATGATACCAAAGAGCGCTGGTAGATGTCGGTATTTTATATTTTAGCTACATTAAAGTAGGTAATAGCTTTTTATTCTAGTGAAAATCCGTACTTATTTTTATAAATGCGAAAGTAACTGTGTTTATTACACTTTCACGCCTAAACCGTAGAATCGATTTTATGAAATTTGGTACAGAGTTAGATTAGGCATTGAAGATGGATGTAGGCTACCTTTTGTCTCAAAAAGCCTCTTGGGACACCGTGGGCAACAGCTAGTTTTTATTATATGTATATGTCATTGCTTTTAGAATTAAAAGGTTTGAGCAGAGACTTGTACTTTTTATTTATGTAAATAACACTGTTTAAAACCAATTACAATACTCAAAGCGGACAGAATAACAAACATAAAATTTAAAATTAAACAAAACAATAATAAGATTAAACAATAAATAACACTAAGGCTGGCAACACTCACGGAACTTCAGATTCATGACCATAAATTAGTCGACGTGTGCCACAGACTCTGGTCTAGTGGTTCGTGTTCGTGTGACTGCTGGTCATGGGGTCGTGGTTTCATTTCCCACAGAACACAAATATTTATAAAATGGCGCACATTAGGGGAGGCCTACGTCCAGCAGTGGACTGATATAAGCTGATGATGACAAATATTTATGTGATAAACATACTTGTGTTTGTGTTTGACTGGGTGTTTCTTATGTATTATATTTTTTTTTAGACTACTAGGGTGGCAAACAAGCATACGGCCCACCTGATGGTAAACGGTTACCGTAGCCTATAGACGCTTGCAACACCAGGAGTATCACTTGCGCGTTGCCGACCCTGTAAAACGAAAGAGGAATAGTTGGGTTGGCAGTAAAAGGGCAAAGTTCCCCGCTGCTGAGGTACACAATCCTTGACCAATACAAGTATAGTAAAATTTTATACTAGGTAATATAAGTAGGTATATTAGTAGAACTAAACAATAAGTTACGTTCGTCGAGAAAAAAAAACAGCTACAAATTATCTAGGTACGTATAATGAACTCTATTAACGAAGTCTTCATCTTAAGACTTAAGATCAACGTCTACAAAACTTCCTCACTATAATCTTAGCAGTAGTTTTAAGGGGATGCTAGACGGTGTGCATTATACATCAGCTGTTTCATTACCTCTAGACTGAGCGGCCGAAGCCTCCGGAACTCGCTTCATAAATTATAACTTCCGTTAGTTTAGACTTGACGGATTTAGCGGCTTGTTACACTAGTTGAGATTTGTGTTGAGAAAATTTAGTTGAATTTGAAGACTTTTACTTTTTAAATATTCACAATGATAATAAAATATTGATATGAAAGTAGAATAAATGCTGTAGAAATGCGTTCCCTGCGAAGTATGTGCGGTGTAAATCGGAATGACAGATTGAGAAATAGTGTGATAAGAGAACGTTGCGGCTTAAAAGACGATGTAGTGACGAGAATTGAGAAGAATATGCTGAGATGGTTTGGGCATGTCGAGAGAATGGATGAAAGGCGACTAACAAAAAGGATTTATATGGCGAATGTCAGTGGAACCGCCGAGAGGGGACGCCCTAGAAAAACTTATACCGACCTTATTGGTGAGGTTCTTCAAAATGGTCAGGTGCGTTAGTACTCGCAACCGGCGTGTATGTATGACAAGATGTATGAATGTGGTCGAAGCGAAAGAAGTATGCAAGATTCGTAGCAAGTGGCGTTCTTTAGTTTCTGCCTACCCCTATGGGAAAAAGGCGTGAGTGTATGTATGTATGTATATTCACAATGTTCGGTATACTAATTGATCGTTTTTCGGCCTTTTTTTTATCTGACTACGTCAACAGAAACTTTTTGTTTTTATAACTAGGATGTTTACTGAGGCTCGCACGGATGGTTTGGATGTCCATCATGAACAAAAAAGCAGTTTCCCTGCTGGCTCGGATGCGGGATAGCCACAAAGGCATTCTGAACGCAAAAGCTGTACGTTTTGACTGTCCCTTTCAACATCAATGGGTCATGTCTAGTGATGGTTCATATAGCTTATAGCATTATAAAGTAGCGTGCTTATTATAAGCAAATGATATCACGATTGGCACTTTATGCTATAATGCTATAATGCTATAAAGCTATTTTGCTTTATATCGCATAACACTCTCTCTCTCTATCAACCAACTGTCCGTCGGGCGTCGCGTATAGCGTTAGTAACAAGGAGGCATATAAATTAAGCATGCTATAATAAGACACATAAAATCGCTTGCTTAAAAAAATAAGCAGCAAGTTATTGATTTATAGCAACTTTGAACACTACTAGTCATGTCTGGTGTGGCGAGTCATGGCAAATAAGGAAAAAAATGTGTACTAGGTTAAGATTTCTACGGGTCTATGCCACCCGAAATAAAGTTTTATTTAGTTTTAAGGAATACTGCCCATTATTAATTAATATAAAAGTCCATCTTTATTTATCTAATACAATATTTATGTAATATATTTAGGGCTATTTAGCTACAAGTGAGTATTAGGTACTAGGCAAAAAATAATGTCATTATTAAGCATCTCCAAACAATACAACAATCCTTATTAGGCGACAGTCCTTTTTTATAGGTTAGTTTAGGTCGTCATCATCAACCCATATACTGTCCCACTGCTTGGCACGGATCTCCTCTCAGATGGAGAGGGATTAGGTTAGGTACTTACTCAAAATTGACGCGTGTGTATGATAGAACCACAAAAGTATTTTCTTTAGAGTTCTGATAATCTTCATGGATCCAATGACCTTGTCAGAAAGGACCACAAGAGCCGTAGCACATGATATAAGGAAATAAGGCGTAGGTAAGTGTATATTGCTTAAAAACCAACTTCAATTAAAAGCCCAAAATGAAAATTCAATAATACGCAACTAGGGAGTGCCTAACGCGTTAATTTTCAAATTTTCACCTCGTACGGCACCGCCCGCCTCCGAAATCCGTTTCTCGTGAATTGTCTTGAGATTTGTATTTAATTAGTGCGACCTCAAGTCGATGTGTGTAGCCCAAGACCGGATATTAGGCCTGCATATCTAATATGGCGCACTTTGTAAGGTAAGCGACGCAAATTGGACGTGAAGTGTATCTAATTCATAGGAATGGTTCTTAATTAATTAGCTGTGAAATAGAATTATAGGAATGAAAATGAATATTTTCGTGGGTTAGTTTAATTACTCTGATCAATCCATTGGCAAGGTAAAGCTGCGGTTGCTGCGGTTTGTAGACGGTGGCTAATACCCGCCGATTCCGGTTTTGACAACCGGGACCGACAGACATTAGTGGTAATCAAAAGTCCAAATTTAAAGTAAGCAGTGATAGCCTAGTGGTATGGTATGACTTTGGACTGCCAAGTCGAAGGTCTCGAGTTCAAACCCAGGGCATGCACTTATAAACTGCATGCATTAATAATTAATGATCACTCGCTTAAACGGTGAAGGAAAACATCGTGAAGAAACCTGCATACCTTCGAGATTTTTCTCGACGGTTTGTGAAGTCTGCCAACCCGCACTAGGCCAGCGTGGTGGACTATAGCCTTATCCCTCACAATATGAGAGGAGACCCGTGTCCAGCAGTGGGCAGTAGGCATATGGGTTGATGATGAAAAGTCCAAATAGCCGGTGTATCCTTTGGTTAGTTCAGTTTATATTATGAATTGCGGAGGCCTGATGGTTACTGCCTGCATAGATTAAATACATCTGCCTGAATTGCTTCGTGTTCAGTTAAATAGGAATCTTGCATTATGAATAAATAGCTACTTAAATTATCATAATATCTGCAGAGAATACGTAGGTACAATCGACAAAATTGACAATAATTTTCAGGATTTTAATTTTAAGGTGGTTCTAAAGAGACCACCAGCTCAAGTACTTCAGTCCTACCTAAGACTTACAGCTTAAGTATTAACAGACACCTACTAATAGTACACAGAACAAGACGGTACTAATTAGGTCTGCTAAGTTAAACAAGTTAGAACACCGTCACTACCGAAATACTAATTAAGTGATACGTTCTACTAAGTTCTGTTAAGTTAGTACTAAGTTCTATAGTCTAACTTCGGATCGGTTGAACTGCAGGCTCTCTCTACTAATCTGTTTCGTGGTTTAATTTGAATTAAGTAATAGAAAGTTAATTAAGACCTCTTTCTGTAATGACGAATACTGATCTATAAAAAGTCTTCTTATTAATTAATAAGGGCGGGCGTTTTTGGGGCTGTCTTAATGTAATAATGACGTTCAATAAGTACTACCTAGTCTATCTTGAATAAATTATTCTGATTTTGACTTTGAATAATACATGCATACACTCACGCTTTTTTCCCAAAAAGTAGGCAGAAAATACATAACGCTACTTTGCTACTACTTTAGCTTCGTCCACATTCATAATTTAATACATACGAGAAAGTTGCGAGTTCTACTCATCTGGCCATTTTGAAAAACCTCACTAAAAAGGTCAATCTTAGTAGGTAGGTATGTCTTTTTGGAGCGTCCTCCCCTAATAATTTAACTTTAAATAACATAATTAATTGACGACGTCTGTGGTCTAGTGGTTCGAGTACCGGACTGCTGATCATGGGGTCGTGGGTTCGATTCCCACAGAACACAAATATTTGTGTGGGTAAAACATGAGTATTTGTGTTTGTCTGGGTGTTTCTTATGTATTATAAGTATATATTTACAAAAAAAAGTATATAAGTATTATATCCATTGTCTAGTACCCATAGTACAAGCTCTGCTTAGTTTGGGACTAGATGGTGCTGTGTAAAAAATGTCCCAAAAATATTTATTTATTTTTATTTATTATTTATAATTAAATCGATTATGTTAATTTAATTTTCATAATTTGTAACATTCAAAAACATAGAGGAACTCATTATATAGACTATTTATTTAATTATTATGACATAAGAATTATAACATACCGTATCCTCCCACACTGTATCATCGAAGGGTTAGGCAGAGATGTACTAACACAGTGACAGTATACGTGGGTATACTGTCACTTGACCCTGAACAGTCAGATTGGGCACAGAACTAAACCCCTTGCTGTTATTGGAAGTTTAATAGAAAAACCTAACAACATTTAGCTCCATCTGAGAATCGAAGCCAGGACGACTGCGACCACCAGTACAATGTGGTTATCATTGAATAAGGAGAATATAACTTATTGATCTGAAATTATTTATCTTGAATCTAAGTTCTTTTTTTTTTATTATTCCAAACAATTACAACAAATTATGTTCACAAATATGAACATAATTTGTGCTTTTGGAAACCATTATGGTTTATTAACAGGAAAAGAACGAATTAGCCCTGTAATGTGACCTGTCCTTTACGTAGGTGTAGGCTCATTGTAGAATGAGGCAATTTGAACCTTCTGCTATTAATGATAATTAGAGTCAACAGTACTCAGATTGTCGATCGCATCACATCTTGTTTTAGTCAAAACATTATTTCCGAACGAAACATACATTATGTCTCTGCCTCCTTGGTTACTTGTCAAAGAATATAAAAAAAACCCTAGTATAGATCAAAATGAACAGATGGGTCACAATACTTCGTTACACCGACACTTCGCGCACTCAATAAAAATATAATGAATCATAATTCTGCACATATGCGAGACTTTTTAAAGGACAGTAGATCGGTTGGGTGGGTTCGCTTGTTCTGTCCTCTTTGTTAATAGCATTTTATTATGAGTGTGAAATGTTGAGCATAAGTGCTTATCTGTAACAATTCAACGGATTTAGTAGATTCGAGATTTTGGAGTATCATCATCATCATCATCATCAACCCCAGTCCCACTGCTGGGCACAGGTCTCCTCTCAGATTAAGAGGGATAAGGTTATAGTCCACCACGATGGCCTAGTGCGGGTTGGCAGACTTCACTCGCCGTCGAGAAAATCTCTAAGGCTGTTTGTGCTTTCCTTCACCGTTTATGCGAGTGATAATTAATTATTAATACGCACATGATTTCGAAAATCAGAGGTGCGTGCCTTGGATTCGAAGTCGAGACCTTCGACTCGGCAGTCCAATGATCATACCACTAGGCTATCACTGCATTTGCATGATGACCCACACGGAATCGCTGGTGGCTGAGCAAATGGCTCATGAGCCATTTGCTCAGCCACCAGCGATACCGTGATACTCACAAGGTATTGAGCATGCTCAATACCTTGTGAGTTTGATCCCCTGCTTGAGACTTGTGTTTATAAATACATAGCAGAATTATTGTCTAGTGGAGAAATTAAAATACTAAATGAGACTGCTGTTAATTACTCGTATTAAGGAACACATCATAACTGGCAGTAAACAATACATTGTATAGGCGATTGTTTTTTTGTGAATTTATTAGACAGAAGATGAAAAAAAAAAATGACATATTTTTAATTCTTACTCACGAAACACATAAAAGAGAAATAGGGTCGAAAAACAAAAACAATGACTCCCCGTGTCAAAATATCCCTAATTCGATCAAACAAAAAAACTGACCATACTAGAAGGTCACTCAAGTGGCTAATGGCGCAACAAAAAGCTATTTAATAGTGGGCCCTACTGGGTCATTACAGTTTGCAACCGGTGCTTATTAAAAATGTGGCCTGAATATCAAATTGCTATCTCTGCATTGTGTACCACCCCTAAATCATAGGCACCAGCTACCCCTTGGATTGTGATGCCAGTATTTATAGTCTATCGAAAGTTTAGACATGCCAAAGGCATCGTTAATTATTTCTTAACGGTCTTACGCTTTATGCAGCTCACGAAATACACCACATTTTCTCGCTATCTGGCTAGTCTTAGCATGAGATTTGTGTTGACAAATTATTTCAACTCGATTTCGAGTTTTGTAAGATTTTTTAAAATCTTAATTTTTATTTAAGACATGTCAACTACATTTTTTAGGTTCATCAGTATTTTTAGTACCGTTTGTTAAGTATAAAAACATATTATTGAATTGAGCAAAGACAAGAAATAATATAGGGAACGAAGTTTTGGTGAGGATGCACTGATATTCTTTTGATTAATCTATGTAAGAAAATTTGAAGTTTTTTTTTCGCCTGTCAGAATATCATAACATTACGAATTATCTATCATTGGGACGATGTCTAATAAAAACATTTCGATGTCTGTTTGCTCCCTCTAAAAGTTTAAATGTACTACATAAAAAAGCTTCAAGTCCAAGTAGCAGTTATCAGGGGCGCCACTTGCCCTAACGCGCACTATTGTTTGTTTTTTTTATATAAATAAATTCAGTTGTCACATCTCACATGATAAATGGTCGCACTGACATGATGCTCATATGGCGAATTTGGGCCCGCTTGGGCCACTTGTTAGTTTGTTAGTGCCCTTAGTAAGGGCGCGATGTTTTTGATTATAGAAGTTTTAATTTGCATAAATACTTTTTCGAAAACTTTGTTATTGAGTGATTTAATATTGTCTATTTGTAAAGCTTCTAATATTAAAAAAAACATAACAAATAAAAAATATAACATAACGTTAGAATGTTATTTTATATTTTTTATCACCATCACGCCTGTATTCTTCGCAGGGTTAGGCAGTGGTGTACGAATGTTCACCCACAGTTCACCAGTATGTTTAGTTACGAATTAATAGGGGGCGAGCCTATTGCCATCAACCGGACACAATTTCATAGAAATCAAACCCAATAACATTTTGCTAGACCTGGCAATCGAACTCGGGAACTCTAGCGTAGCGGTAGCGCTTAAAACCATTAGACTAACGAGTCAGTTTTTAATACTAATGCAGGAGAATAATTCAGAATTATATAGACAGGACAATAATATCACTAATACTGTAAACAGTTCTATTTTAAATGGGATCATAAATATAAAAACACGTAAGTAGGTATACCGAAAACAACAACAACCAAATATTTCCATTTGCGCTATTTCTAACACAAATATAAACAGACAAAAGCTAAAAGCTAAGTAATCATATTTTGACAAAATAATCTAAACCAATTTTGAGGCTAATATTTCGCGACGTTAAATAAATAATCAGCTCGCGAATCCATTTGCTTCGGTTTCCGCATTTTTTCGGCTCCATTACAAGAACGGTGTGCAGCCAATTTGAAAATATTGAATAAGTAAAGCTTCCCTAAATATGAATGCAGAGAAGAGACTAATAGCAGAACCGACACTTCTATGGTAGCGTGAGAGGAGAAAGGCAGCTTGTTAATAGTGAAGTTATTCAGATTGATGCAATAAATCATATTATCCTTATTGCAAAGATTTAGATAATAATTTTGGAAAATACCAAGTAATTGAACGGTGGTCTCTATACAAAGATTTCCATATATTTCAATCCAAAAATATTAAGAGGCGATTCTAGAGGTGGGTGAATATAATAAATAAATAAATATTTGGGACATTTCACATATCACAATCTAATCCCGAACTAAGTAGAGCTTGTACTACGGGTACTAGATAATGGATATTATACTTATATATCTACTTTTTTTAGTAAATACATACTTATAATATACATAAGAAACACCCATAAATAAATAATTGTGTCCTGTGGGAATCGAACCCATGACATCGTGATCAGCACTTCGACAGTCTCACTCCACTAGACCACATACGTGTGGTGCAAAATTTAAGAAGTTTTTAGTCTGTTGAAAATGTTTCTTAGTATGGTTCTGTTTGGTCTGTTTGTGTCTGTTTTCCGCAACGTCCTATCTATTAACATAATCTTTGACGTTCAGTAGAGGAGCAAACGTTAAACACATTATGACGAGTTACTCTGTTTTATCATGGCACGGCTCCACAAATATGATAACACGGTTCTGTGGGAAAATATACCATGGAAACGCCATGGAAATTACTCTCGCGCCATTAAGGAGATGTTGGATAGACGGAGTGTGCATTTTTAGTGAGAGGAAATGGAAACGTTGTTCTTTTTTCAACTTTTTTCGGAGCGATCGCTTTGGTGAAGTTGTTTTAGTTGTCTGTTTGAGTGAAATTGTTTTAAAGTTGCTTCTGCGATTTTATTTTAGTAAGTAATGTTAAATTTAAGGCAAATTAAATGTTCAATACTAAGAATTCGAATCCAAGTGTTTAAAATCGTGAGCATAAATATAGATTATTTATTAGTTAGGTATCACTCACTTAAACGGTGAAGAAAAATATTGTTAGATGACCTGCAGGCCTAAGAAATCTCTTAGGCCTTAGGTTTCTGGACGATAATTAAGCCCACTGGACTCACACTAGGATGACGAGGTGGATTATAACCCAAACATTCTCTTTCTGTGTGGAGATCCATGCCCAGGACTGCAAGTGGGTGAAGTGATGTTGAATATTTTTATCTATCAACTTTATAATAATCGCACGTAGTTATCTACGAGTCTAGTAGGTCAAAAATTCGTATTCAATCTTTAAAAATGTTGTGATAATTGTGTTCAGTGTACAGTAGTGGAGTAATCATTGCTGTGCCGTGCCCCGTACCTACGGTAAAAATTTTTGTATAGCTAATAAAGTTGTCATGCCCGACCTGGTCCAACTTGTAACATTGTGGAGTGCAATAAACGATTTGAGTATTGAATATATTGCTACATAATTTAAATGCAATAAACAATATCTGATAATCACGATGTTTTCATGCATTGAACAATGCATTGAACAATTTTTATATGAACCTGCAGAAGATATGTGTCAAAAGTACCTAGTACTTATACATACTGTAAATTAGACTTAAGCGCAGTTTTTAAATTCATTTTCGACGTATGCGTCAGTTCCTGACGTGTTTCATAGTTATATTAACTATGAAACACGTCAGGAGAGCTGAGAGAGCTTTTTTTCCAACGTCTTCCTGACTAGTGTTTTTTTTTGTCTTTTCAACTCACTGTTATAATTTTTCAATTGATTTTTATTTTGTTCGGCTTTCCAAGCTGGTGCTCTTTTTAGTTACATAAACGTAGTTATTGAAGTCAAAGTCTGTTTTATTTCAATTACGAGTAGTCAATTAAAATAAGTACAGAGGCCAGCACATCAAGCTACCACAATGTGTCAAATTTCTTTGATAGATTTTCAACTTTATTACAATAGAATAAGGTTCATATTCAATTGGGAAAATTTGACAGTTTTGGATAGGTTGACCTGCTGGCGTCTGTACTTATGAAAAGTCAAAACTAGTTGCACGGTTCCTAAAAGTGGTTCTTATGGAGATGAGCTGGCTAGAAACTACATAATTATCCTTAAAAAGTATATGATTATATAATTATTCTTAGTTTTTATTTTTGTTCCTGAGAAGTTTTTTTTTTTACCTCTACGACGTATGCTTGTTTGCTACTACAAACAAGCATACGTCCATCTGATGGTAAGCGGTGGCCTATAGACGCTTGTAATACCAGGGTATCAATTGCAAGTTGCCGACTCTGTCAAACAAAAGAGGTTTGGCAGTATATGGGTCAAAGTTCCCCCACTGCCTACATAACGTTTCCTCGTGGAGCACTGGTAACCTTGCTCACCGTAAGAAACACAACACAGCTCAAAGCAGTGTTATTTAATTCGATTTTCTGTAAGGTGGAGGTACTTCCCCAGTCCGGCAGCTCCAATTTGAGTGGAATAACTCCCACTATACCCTACCTCTCTTAAAAAGAATATTATTTGATGTATACAATAATTACTGCGGTCATTGAAAGTAAGAGCCAACCAGCCCCGACAGACAACACCCGTTCACGAGCATGATGCGTATCGGCCCCGTACGACTCAACCATGTTGTAGGGAATAAAACGACCCGACACACAACGCCACCATCAGCAGGACTGAGAAAAATTCGCTACATTTTTTAGTAAAATTGTTATAAAATTAAATCTTAATAGATCTGTAAAACTAATGGAAGATGCATTAAGAGGTGTTGATGCAGCAGTGCATAACATCGGGCTAATTAATAATAACTATGATGTTGATAAAACTTAAAAAATAGAAAGAAAAGAAATTAAAAAAGGGCACGAAGAGGGGCTCGTGGCTATGTAATAACTAAGCTGATTAACAGATCTGGAAGGTTTAGCTGCGCTAGTTGCGGTCAGTCTGTGGATGGGTAACCATTCTTAAGACATCGAGACCCCTCTGTGCTTCGGAGAGTAAACGTAAAGTCTCATTGGCGGTTGTCATATAAACACAATACCTATGACAATCGTTAGTGTCAGATGGCTCAAAAACCTGACAACCGGCCTATCCTCAGGATATCGGCATTACCCAGAAATTAGGTGGCAGACGCATAATGTAAAATACTGATATTCAGCCGCATCTGGTTAAATTTGAAACCGACCCCAACACAGTTGGGAAAAGGCTCGGAGGACAATATGAAGAAGTGCAAGTAGTAGGTACTGAAATATTTTTTGGAATAGGTAGCTATTATATTGTTGCATTAATACAAATTGTTTACTGTCGGATTTTACAAAATTCACACAGCATGATATCTTATTCTAGTACACAGTTTTACGAAAAAAGTCGGCAACTTTTATGGTACAAACAAATCAGCTAGTATCGGTGTGACAGACGGCTAACCCTTTTACTGCGGACGCAGGGTACATTAATACCCTTTTATGGCTTATTTGTTTTGTCAAAGACGTCACTGAAGACGCATTCAGAGTCTAACAGGAGCGTATTGTGTCAAAATGTTTGCGAAATTTGTTTGCACAGCGTGTTGCGAATTTTTTGATAGTTTTTGGGATTGTACTACATTCTTTTCGGTAGTTATTTCGTGTGTGTTTTGTGTGTTGCTAATAAGTAATAACTTAGCAAAAGAGACGTAATAATTATATAGAAATTCTCTTGCTCATTGTTACAAATGTGAGTTGTTTTTTTGTCTGCACGATTAAGGTGCGGTTAAAATGGGTTATCTCACCACTACTGTTGCACCAAGAACCGTGAGTTCAATTCCCACCCAAGGTTCAACATTTGCTAAATCCTCAAGACACAGGCCTTATTCTCTAGTACTTATCTTTTTTAAGTAATAGAAATTTAACGTTCTCAAATCAAATTACTATTGCTATTACTATACCAGTATTGTGTATCAAATTGATGTCTAGTTTTGTCGAATCTATGAGACATATTTTTATGAGCCGTCGTACCAATATAGCAAAACCCAATATTTTCAGCTAACCGTCACAAAAAAGTTGTCACTTCCTTATCGCGTTACGCTAAGTGGCCAGATTTTTTGTCCACTAACCACTTATGAAGTGTGAACACCTAAAAACCACTCCACTTACCGCAGACCATCAGAAATTCACACTGTTTGCAAACTAATCAATTGGTATCAACATCCGCTGTACGCATCTGTCCGTTTTTGTCGCGGACATTTCCTGGAGGCCCTTCATAGAAAAGCAATCGGGTAGTCGTAAACGTTAAGGGTCTGAAAGCACCCCCGGGGGGCATGTAAAGGCAGGACGATGTTTCTTGACACTGGCAGAAAAAGTACCCGTTGGTAGCCCCTAATCCGGGACTCGCGTCGGGGGGGTTATAAGGCCAGCAAAAAGTGTAATTTAAAGCTGACTTAAGGTTTCGAATTAAAATGAAGGAGGAAGTCATGTTAGCTTGTTTCTTAAGTGTAACTCGACTACTGTTGCTTGGTGACTGTATATTTTTTAGAATATTTTAAACGAATAAATCTTAAAGGTGTAACTAACATTATGCCATAGATCATTATTATACAGATCAAATGGATTTATTACGGGAATTCACGTTTTTCTTTTACAGATTTACGTATATAAAAAAATAACTTTATTTCCCCGAAAAAGTACTTATTATAGATGCAGATAAATTCTATGATAAAACACACAGTATTATGTACACAAAAGTTTTAGCATCTGAAGCCGAACTAGGGGGTAACTGTATTTGGGCTTATAGCGCCAACCCCCAAACCCAATTAGACTGCTCTTGTTTATGGCAACATTTTTTATAAAGATTTTTGAGTGTTAATAATAATGATATTATTCATACTTGTCACTCATTGACGAAAGTACGACAAGCGCAGTTTCATCTGTCACCCGGGAGGCGATAGGGTTTGTCGGACCCGTACCGACTAAAAACCGCACATGCCATCTAGCTGGCTAGGTACCTAGTCATGACCATGGGATCCGACAATTAGTACAAAGGCCAGCACATCAAGCTACCTCAATTTGTCAAATTTCTTTGATAGATTTTCAACTTTAATACAAACTTTATAAGGTTCATTGTCAATTGGGAAAATTTGACAGTTTTGGATAGCTTGACCTGCTGGGGTCTGTATAAGCTTTTGCTTAACCACGAGCCCTTCAAATATTTAACACGCACAATATCAGCATTCATTTAATATTACTAATTAATATTCATCGCATCACCACAATGCAAATGTTGATTTCCTAATCGATTTCATTCTAGTTACTGGCACAATAGTAACCTGATTATAATGCCTGGATCTAGATCCTATTGTTCCAATAAAGGTCTTCAGGAAATAAACTTTGTATGCTAAATAAGACTGGCAGCGGACGGGTTAGAAATTGTGTTAAGAAAATGTCTTACTTATAAAGAACTCTTTAATGCCAGCAAACTAGATATTCTGCGTATTTTTTTGGATGAATATGATCAGCATACATCCATATCTGTCCTTGTATTTACTAATTCAATATTTTATTTCAAAGGTGGACTATAATTAAATATGATCATTACCTATAGACCTTGTCGGGCAGCAAAATTAGGAGAAAGGAAGATGGTTTAGCAGCAACTTGTCTAATAATTTTTTTGTATTATTTTTTTTTTTCGACCTCACCATATTCACGTAAATTCTGAATGTGAAGGCGAAATTCGTCATGGCGGGTGGGACTCGCGGTGGCTTAGCGGTCATAGCGTCTGGTGTACCTAACCAGAAGACGCAGGTTCGAATCCTGCCCGCGGTCGAATTTTTCCTTTGCTAAATAACTTATAGTCTAATAATTGTTAAACTTACAAAGATGTTATACAAACTCATATTCACATTCAGCCGCATCTGGCTTAACTGAAAGCCGAACTCAAAAAAAACTAAAAATAAAAAATATGTTGATGAGTATTTGTGCTATCCCAAATTGTCTCGTTCGCAGAGGACCTTACTACTTACCTCTTCTATATATAGTGCCAAGGGATTATAAGTATAATAAAAAGGAGCTATTTACATATTATAAGTATCTTAGAAATAATATTCTATTTACAGATCTATGTATACCTAAGTGAAATCCATCATACATCTTAAGTTGAAACAAGTAACGATATTTCACGTAACAGTCAAGTCTCTAGGCACTACGTGGGCGTGGCGAGCGGTGGGCGTGGCGAGGAGGGCGGTCCCTCTGTGGCCTCCCAGAGCACTCAGGCCCCGGAGACGAGCGCCAACTTGTTTGTACCTTGTTGTTGAACTTAGATATTAGTCATTCTATACCTAACTGTGGTATAAATGTACCTACTTGGCATGCGGTAGGGTATATTGACTCGTGGCGTCAAACTACTATACATACTTATTGATATATAGTTATAGATTTGTTCAATTATAAGCAAATAGCAGCTTTGAGCTGTGTTGTGTTTCTTATGGTGAGCAAGGTTGCCAGTGCTCCACGAGGAAACGTTGTTGGCAGTGGGGCGACTTTGACCCTTATACTGCCAACCCAACTATTCCACTTTCAATACAGGTCGGCAACGCGCAAGTGATACTCCTGGTGTTGCAAGCGTCTATAGGCTACGGTAACCGCTTACCATCAGGTGGGCCGTATGCTTGTTTGCCACCTTAGTAGAATAAAAAAAAAATAGGTGGAGAAAAAAGTATTTAGTCTTTTTTTTAAAACGAAGTCTACGATACATAAGCCATCTATCTTGATCCTATCTTATCTTATCATCTTACTCTGCGGTCTCGCCACCATTTTTATCAAGTGTATGATTTAAACATCTAGGTAAAATATAGGTACTGTCTATCTGAATTTGCGAATAAATTAATATGAAAATGATAATAAATGATATTTATTTCTGTAAAATTATTTTTTTAAACGAGAGGAAATAGAAATATGGTTTAAGAATACCTTTGAACATTTCTATAATTAAATAAAAATAACTTATCTACACTACTTACTAATAAACTATTATTTAAAAAAGAAAAATAAAAAACTACAGGGTAAACTAAACTAAAACTAGACTAAAAAATTGCATCAAAAAACTCATCCGCATCGCCATCGTCTGGTAGCGTACCCAAGAGGCTGGCTGCATTGCCACGTTGAATGGCAATGCTTAGTCTAATAAATAATAAATGATAATTGCGTGTGTCTGTAAACGCGCCCACATACAAGAGAAAATTCTAAAGTGGGGCACCGTTTAATAAAAATTAAATAAATTTCTGGGAAGTTGCGAGGTGGTCCCTAAAATCTAGTCTAAGTCTAAAGGGTTGTTCCATTTTTTTGTTCACTTACAAATGAACTTTTCATTGTGTACGAACATGAATTTTGGTTTCGTAAGAATGACGAACATAACTAAAATAATCTATGAAGACGTGGTAACTAATAATCCAAAAAATAAATAAAACAGAGACAGTATGAATGTAATACGAATAGTTTATTTTACATAATTTTATACTGTAGAAAACAATATTTATGTTTTCCATTCAAAGCAAGAGCACAATTATTACTAGGTACTACTCTTGTAATATAAAAATATCTTTATGAGTACAGATAACATTAATTACAGTTATAAGAAGTCTTTTGCACATTGTGTGCAATTTTTTTATTTTTTTTTATTATTATTTCTGCAATCAAGGCAATCTGTTCAATAAACAATAAGCCTTGCTTTTGTGTGATAAATTTATCAGTATTGATTATAGTCATAGTGAGCCTTCCCAGTTTACTGGTAGGCTTTCACTTCTTTTGGCAGAATCTATCCAGGAGCGTAGGGATACTATGTCTTTTTAGTCGTTCGTGCTGTAGTGATCCGCGTCCACTTAGTTTTACAGCTAGTGAATTCTTATGTCCAGATAGTCTCTCTTGATATTTAATACTATGTTTTGTGATCTCTTCCTTAACGGAGTTTTTTTTTATTGTGTGCAATGTTACGGAAATATCTACACTACACTAGGGTAAATATACACCATAGCATTGGTACTGCGAGCCGAGCCACACTGATATCAATAACTGCTTGATGCATTGACTTTGTTGGAATTATTAGGACGGCTTCGTTAGTGCGCGTCTGCTGCACTGTCCTGGGTTCAATTCCCAAGTTGAGCAATGCTTTTAGGTTTTTCAATTAAACTAAATTCTCAGTAGCAGCTCGGAGTTTGGATTTGTGCCCCGTTAATGGTAACAGTCTCACTCTCTATTATATGGGACTTAAACATACCGACGAACTGCCGCTGCTAAAAAGCTCGCACGGTGCAGGAGAAAATCTTATCGTAATCTTATACTGATTGGCATTACTTTGATATTACTAAATCTCGATGTTACGGATCCTTTACAACATAATGGTCACTGGTAGACAACTGTACACCATTAAGTACTACTTTTTTTCTATATTAAGTTGACAAATAAGCATACAGGCCGCCTGATGGCATTAAGGTATCCTGTTGTATTGACTCAGCTGCTAAGTTTCGTATGCTCAGTAATTATTTTCTCTGTCACACTCGAATTATTTTCAAATTAAATCCAATTTGGAAATAATTTGAGAGTAATGTGGGTTACTACGATACCCTTTGAATTAGGTATGTAAAATTATATTTTAACAAAATGACTAACTGAGCGATATTAAAAAGATTTTCGTCGTAAGGAGCGAAGATATTTAAGAGTTTCACTAGTAATATTAATGCCCAAAGGCATTGCACGGGCCTTTTCTATATTAGCCGTGAGCCGAAAACTCAAAGGTTGAAGTATCGTGTGCAAATCTCGTGGACAACACGCTGCCCTAATGCAATCTGGCAGCCTTCACACGACTTTGATTTTTAATTGAGTACTTGATTATACTTAATTGAAAATAATATATTAGAAATGCATCAGTCAAAAATGCCATCATCTTGTTATAAAAATAATTATGAGAAATATACCTCATCATCAACCCATATACTGTCCCACTGCTGGGCACGGGTCTCCTCTCATATTGAGAGGGATTAGGCTACATTCTAATCAAATCTATAAAAATAATTATGAGAAATATACCTCAAAAAAGTTAAAACAGAGATACCTTTTATCACAAAAACCCTTTAGGATGAAACAGTTAATCCTACTATCCTACTAATACTATAAATGTAAAAGTTTGTGAGGATGGATGGATGTATGTTTGTTACTCTTTCACGCTAAAACTACTGAACGGATTTTGATGAAACGTTACAATGTTATTATTTATACATCAGAATAACATATACGATAACATTTATAACGATTATGAGTTAATTTGCCAAATTACAACGATAATTAAAAGTATCTTTTCCACGAGGACGAAGTTGCGAGCAGAAGCTAGTAAATATATAAATCACACCAGTGCAGCAGTATTTATAACCCCGGTTAGGAATTATAATTCCCTGTTGAATTAACACCAATGTTTCTAACCACCAGCTGCCACCGGCTTGAAATTCAACATTTGAATTTTATGACGGTCTATTGTAGCATTTATTCTCGGAATGGAAGTGACAATGTAATATTGTTATGCTTTATCTTTTTATTTGATTACATAGATATTAGTGATGATCCATATACATACTATCAGGGTTGCATTTTCCGAAGGTTGTAATAGAAGGCGAGCCTAATGCTACAAATTTAAAAATACCATGTCATAGATAATCCCAATGTCAATGTTTGACCTGAGAATTGAATTCGGGACCCCTAGCTCCGCAGTCACGCTTACATCCACTAGACTTATCAGGCAGTTTAATTCAACAACAACGGATCGTACTTTGTCTTTGTTATATGTTACTTGATGGATAAAAATAAAATTCACTATGTACTACAAAATATTCAGCTGCTAAGCAATAAATGCTCATAGAACTGATGGCCACTGTGGCGAATAGGTTCCGAGCGGAGACCGAGCAACAAAAACGCAGCATAGGAAGGCCTCCAACGAGATGGACAAACGATCCGGTAAAGGTCGCTGGAAGTCGTTGAATGCAGGCGGCATAACAACCACTCTTCGTGGAAGTCTATGGGGAAGCTTTGTTCAGCAATGGATCTCTTTAAATTGATATGATGTTGCTGTTGATACTTGAAGCAATAATTGTGCTAAAATAATTGTTTTTCGGTTTGAAAGGTAATGTACCTAGTCGGTGAAAATTACTGAGCAAATTAGACTTAACAGCTGAGATTTAAAGTAATCGAGAGTGATATAACAGATACAATAAAAAAAAAACAATCGACCCTAAAAAGTATGAAGCTATTGATGCTTTTGTTTAGGAAAAGACAACTCCTGGCCAAGGAAACAAGCCCTGTGTCGCGAGGAACTTCACAAACATACAATTAATTGACACACATAACACTAAACCAAGACTAGAAGCAAATATCCATAGGATAGAAAAATTTGCTTTGCTTTTGCTTTGCTCGAAGCCGAATAGGCGACCTTAACGGCTACATCAAACGTGCAGTTCAGTTACTTCTGTATTCAAAAACACAAACATAACGCCTGTATTCCAAAAGTTAGCTACTGATCATTTCATAGAAAACCCCAATAACACTGCTCTTCATAAGAATCGAACCCAGGGCCGGTATCGTAGCCGTCGCGATTATTACCGCTAGGCTAATGAGGCAGGCAACTACTGTATTCCTCGAAAATCTAACCAGATGTGTAATACTGTACACCCACAGTTTGGCAAAATGTTTTTAAGTACAGGCGCCCGCAGGTCAAGCTATCCAAAACTGTCAAAATTTCCCAATTGAACATGAACCTTATTATTTTGTGTTAAATTTGAAAATCTATCAAAGAAATTTGACAGATTGTGGTAGCTTGATGCGCTGGCCTCTGTGCCATGTTATATAGGAATCAAGTCAGTTGGTAGCCTTTGTATGCAGCCTCATCATCATCATCATCCTAGGCTTTGCCCAACCATGTTAGGTCCGGCTTTCAGTCTAACCAGTTTTATCTGAATATCAATATTCTACTTATTGATTTCTGATAACTCTTACGGAAACATCAGACATTGAAATAAAAACTTTTTTACGTTATATTGTATAAATAATTATAACATCAAGACGTCCACCGCCTCTGTCTACCCGTGACCATGGACGCTGTAAAGGGTTCGAAACGTTGGGATTAATAATATCAATATAACACGATCAAATACGTAAAAAGTATTTAGATTTTAGAAAAAGATAGAATATTTTAGAAAAAGTATTTGTATTTAGATTTCTTTATAAGCATGTAAGCCTTTACTACTTACTTTCCAGAACTTCTAATACAATGTTCAACAAACGTTCCTAAGAGAATATTACCCTAAGTATTATGATCAACGGGTTCTCTAGACACCAGTTATTTAGAATTTAGAATTATATTTAAATTCTCAAATCAGCAGCATGTGTCGCGTCAACGACCCGAAACGATATTTTAACAACAGCGTTAGCGTGCTGCGATTTATTCACGTTCAAACATACAGAACACTTTACATATAATTAATGAGGCGACAAAACCTCATCTCGGTAGCAGTTAAAGTCAATTCCCACTGAAATTTCATCATCGTCAATCTAACTTGGGTTTAATAAGTAATACTTGCGCCGTGGGCCGTCCCTGAGCGAAGCTCGGCTGGTCCAGCGAGATGTTGTGCGTCTCATCCATCCCGCTATCCCTTACTCTCGCGAACGTGCCGCGGTCTCTGAGGGAAACCTCGCAACGTCCCTCCATTACCATAATACGTGTCTATTAATCCACATGTGTATGTTGAACTTTTGGTCCTAAAAATCGTACAAGATTTTTTTATTATTATTAAAGCAACTGATTTCGGCGTTTTTGTTGTTTGTAAAGGAAATGGAAGAGAGTGCAAGTGGCGCCACCTGCGTCTGTGTATCTGTCCCGCTCTTGAGGCGAGGGCGTGTCCCCAGGGCGCCTCCCACAGTCCGCGGGGACGGACGGGGGCGCCGCGAAGCCCGGGCACTCGGCGGCGCGCTCCCGCGACGCTTGTTAGTGTTCCGCAAATTCACAGCGGGATCGCCCGCACAACCGGGACTCGATCCCAGAACGCACATACGATAACACAGAGCCGCCTACCGGATAGTTATACAACAGATAGTTAAGTACGAAGTTGAGAAATAGTTTTTTCGATACGATTTAACTACGAATAATTTTTGTGTTCTTTTTTCGAGGTTTTCCTGTGATTGTTTTTATTTAAAGTAGGCTTATTTTTGTGTTGTACCGTTTTTTATTAAGATTACTTATACAGGAACTTTTTTCCAAATAAATTAAAGGACATTGCATTCTATTATTTAACAATAAAGGACAGTGCAATAAAAGTAAATTTGAATTTAGACCGCGATTTTCGGGAGTCCTCGTGATTTTCCGGGAGTGATCGTGCGCTCTCGGGCGCGTAATCGGGTGCGTGTCGTGATTCGCGATTCGGTCGGACGAGTTGAACGCGGCGGCGGGCGGGTACACGGGCTCACCGTGGCCGCCGCTGGAACTCGACCCCGTGGGATGGGGACGAAAGCTGTACCCTTCGGGAGCTCCAAGATCCTCAGGTATGTTGGCAAAGACAAAAGTTTCAAGTTAATATTTATATAATTACCTTTAACAACGTCGGAGTGATTCACTTCTGACGGCGGACACGCTCTTAGAACTTTTGGTTCTAGAAAACAAAATTAATTTTCATAGACTTTAATAAGTACTTTAAGAAGTTTTTGATATTTGGATGCAACAATCTAAAAATTAACAAATTGATCTCATACTTTTTGTATGCTTAATTTCTAACACAGAATTTTACAAAACTATAATTTAGATTATATTCTCATTCCAATATGTTATTTTTCATTTTAAATAATCATAGAATAATGTATTAAGCTTTAGTAAATCATAGAAAAAAATAATTCAGCGTTGTGTTGATATAATCAAGTCTACGAAAACGTCTACGGCGTAGCATAATAAATGAGCGTAGCCGCGTCTGCGTAGCAATTAATTTACTGACTAATTCAATGGCGACTAAGCGGGAGAAGTAATTTTATTATTGTTTGATTGATAGAACTAAACTTTTTACAACATAACTTTTTAAGTTTCATCACGGAAAAGGTTCGTTTTTTTTATTTACGAATTACATTCTAGCTCATAGCTTTTTGTCCCCTATCAGTAAATAATTTAGATACACAAATCGCAATACAAAGATCATAATTTATTGGTATAGTTATTTATACTGAATGCAATTACATATTGAAAAAGTCTTTAGATTTAAGTAGACAGATGAAGTTATTTAGCGAAGGAAAAATTCGACCGCGGGCAGGAATTTTTCCTTCGCTAAATAACTTTAAAATCTTAGCATGGAAAATGCCAAAAATATACAAAAAGATAGACTAGAATTCACAGAAAAAGCACTTATTTTATAGAATCGTTATTAGCGCATTGAAAAAAGGTAATTTATTTACCTTTTTAAAGAAGACGATGTGATCTTATACTGAATAATAGACGCTAGCTTTGGTATTTCTTTTATATGCTCACTGAGTTCCTAGGGTACTAAACTACCACTAGCCTTCTATTAAAAAAATATGATTGTCGTAAGAGATCGCTTTTAGTAGTAAAAGTACATAATTATACTTATATCATTTTTTAATATTTTTTCTTGACTACAAATAAAATAAAATTACTCCAACAGATATAGCAAAATTATAGGGCTACGTATAATTATTTATTATATCTGTTACAATAAATCATTTTTTTTTCCAATAGTAACTGTATTATCAAATAATCGAAAATATTGTTTCCTATAAATCTAGTAAATGTTCGAGATAAAATAGCTCCTTAAAAAATATGTTTATACAAAACTTTTGAAAAAAAAAAGTTTTTTAAAATACTTAACTATTTCCAAAAAAATATATATACATATAAAAATATTTTAATTACATAATTTTTTTCTGTCAATTAAAATGTATATCTTTGCACGAGATATATTTTACCCCTTTTACAAAGCTAAGCTCTTAAATAAATAAACAGCAGTACTTACTATCGCTAAAGATTTATTTGTCGGCAGTCGGTTTCTTAATTCTTTTATAGTACAACAACGAACCGAGAGCATTTTATAGCCTAGTGATATAACCATTGCATTGCCAAGTCGTAAGTCTCGAGTTCGAATCCAAGGCAAAGACTTTTCAAAATCCTGTGCGCATTAATTATTAAATATCACTCGCTTTATCAGTGAAGGAAAACATCGTGAGGATTTTCTCGATGGGGTGTGAAGTCTGCCAACCCGCATTAGTCCAGCGTGGTGGACTGTCTCTCTTATTATGACTAAAGACTTGTGAGTTGTGTCCAGCAGTATAGCAGTTTATAGGTTAATAATATAGTACTGTAATGACTGCCGCAAAAGCCTGCTTCTTCCAGTAGCAGCTTCAAATAATTCATAGGAAACGTGAAAGGCAACAAGTAATTATCTTATAATAATATATCGTAAGGGTTTCTACGGGTTAAGGTTTCCTTAAACTTTAGAGATTATCTATCTTTTTACGATCTGCTAATGTAAATCTCTACTTCTTATAATTACAGGCAAGACAATATATACAAATGCTGAAGGTGGAGATTTTCTCGGATAGACTCTACTAGATCTCGGATACATATACAGGGTTATTTGAAAAGGCTATACAAATCCGATAACCTATTCATTGTACAACTTTTCAAAATAACAAAAAAATATCTTGTATCCAAAATGAATGAAAAAGAGATTGTATGTGAAGAAGGATTTATATAATTGTCAATTGCCGAGTTGTTACTACAGTGATGCTGTTCTGATTGATATTCCAAATTACCCTAAATAATAGGGATACTTTTATGTGGACCATCATTGGTTGGTCACTGATGTCCACGGGCGGCGGTAGTCACTTACCATCAGGTGACCCGCATGTCCCCTCTGATATAAAAATAAACCTTATCTCTTTAAAGAAAGTATTTTTTATAATTTTCTGCTCCTGTTAATAGTGACGTGTTTGCAGGCGGACTGATGTTCGGCCTGCACCACCAGGAGGCGGCGGGGGGGTTGCATGCACAGCCTCGAGGACCCGTTACCTCACTCAAGGAAGAACCCCTCACCCGCGCCTGGATGACTCCTACCTCGCTAGTTGATAATACCAAGTAAGTTTTATACATATTTTCATGTGGGGGCCAATTGCTACGATTCTTGCATACTTCTTAAGTAAAGTATTCAATAAATCCAATTCGGTTAAATACATTTATTTTTATAAGAAAGGACATTACAGAGTTCTCTTTTAACTGAGAATAATAATAAGTAGTAGCAAGTATATAATGAAAAGTATATCTTTTTTTTTTATTGTGCGATTCTCAGTTAAATTTTATAAAAATAAATTGTGGCTATAAGAGTAATTATTTTATTTATTCAGACTACATAATTATTAGTTTTTTTTTATTTATTTATTTACTAAGTACAGCCACATCACATACATTAAAATAATAATCATAAAACAAACATATGAGTAGTATTTTATCTGATGCACATGACAATTACGGCGTACATAACACTCATAATCAGTTAGCCAGTTTTCTCTCTCTCTACATTATTTAACAGCATAAATATAGGAATAATATACAGTATTGGACCTTGAACTCCTTAGTAACACCATAAAACTATTTATTGCTTTTCCGGAACTATTCCCACTGTTGATTCTAGTGCTTTTACTTAGAAGTCATTAATGAGGCTTTTAATGAATAAATAATATGACTTACTTCAATCACAGTCTAATAATTTTTAGGAAATTTTATGAATCCTAGAGGAATTTAGCACCTGTGGTTTTTTGCAAAGGAAGAGAAAACATCTGGGCTTTTCCATCGTACTTTAAATAGTTTTGCAGATTCTCTGCTTGAGACACTCCACTTTGAGAGGAAATAATAATTATTAGTTGTTGTTCGACTAGGAAGATAATGATAGTAATACTATCAGAAAATAAAACAATAGTTATTAAACAAACATAGCCACCAAAGTTTTAATAAAAATACTAGTTTAACTCAAACAAAATACCCTCATTTGATACACTGTTAAACCATTTAGTGGCCAAAAAGAGCAGCGCACTAAACGCATTATGGCTACCAAAATTGTATTAGCGCTCTTCGAACTCAAAGCAAAACGAATGTACCCTGTTTGACATTAAATAACGGTAAGGGATTAAGTTCGGGACATAATGCGGCTTTCTGAGGGTCGCTGTCAATCAATACGTTTGGTTTAACTTGTATTCGGGAAAAGACCAACTGTGAATAAAATTATATGTTGTGGTTTTTGTTTGAAGAAGTATTTAATACCAAGAATAAAAAAACTCAGAAGAAGAAAAACATATTTCTTTTTAGGGATATGAATTCTTACTACTCAAAAACATGCGGTGATCCTAAGTCGTGCTAATGTTTTTATTGTAGATCAGAAAAGGGTACGCCTGCAGGTCAAGCTATCCAAAATTGTCAAATTTTCACAATTGAATAAGAACCTTATTGTTTTTTATTAAAGTTCAAAATCAATCAAAGAAAATTGATAGATTGTGGTAGCTTGAGGTGTTGGCCTCTGTATATAAAATATTATACAAAAATATTTTGATCAGCTATATCTCGTTATTAAGGCATATAAAGTAATCATAAAATTACACATACACACATGAAGCAATAAAGAACTTTGAATTTGAAAAGTTCAGTGATAATATATATATATATATCTTAAAATGATATAATCGATAAAGAGTTGTTCTTTGTTATCTATCAATGCATTTTTTTAAAAAAGAGGTCTAACATCATCGTTTCTTGTCAGAGACGTCAGCGCCAAAATAAGTACTCCCATAAAAAAACTCTAATTTACCACCTTTTTAACTAAAGAAATATATATTGAAATAAAACTACTTTTTACGGATTTTATCGCGTATATTGATATTATTAATCCCGACGTTTCGGACTCTTTACAGCGTCCATGGTCACGGGTAGACTGAGGTGGTGGGCGTCAATTAATAATTAGTAATAAATGTCATTGATCATGTAACAATAATAAAAAATGTAGGGTAGCTGTCAGTGTGTAATTATATCATCAAGACGCCCACCACCTCAGTCTACCCGTGACCATGGACGCTGTAAAGGGTCCGAAACGTCTGGATTAATAATATCAATATACGCGATAAAATCCGTAAAAAGTAGTTTTATTTCAATGTATAATATTCGCGTAAATGTCAGAAATCAATAAAGAAATATATGACAAAATTAGCAGTTTCCACAAAAAATCACCTGCTTCACTGCCCGGACGATACGTACAATGACTCTATTATCAGCCGGTATCCAATCAGGGGCGTACAAATTTCGCACGGCCCATAATGAAGCATGCGGTAACAAGTGTGTATTCATAAAAGCAAAGGGCGCTATAAATCATAGCATGGCGCGATGCGGTGGGGCGAAACGCTATAGGCACTTTTGCTTGCGACTATACTCGTATAATTAATAGGATAGGTGCAGTTTGAGGTACAGTTGTAGACATAAAAAAGTAGCTGTTTTTAAAATTACTGTTATTAATGAAAATCAAAATTAACAGAAGGTACAGATAAACGCAGAAGTCTTTTCTGACACTGTCAAGTAGGAATATTTTTACAGGGGGGAGAAGGTAGGATTGACAATTAAAGATTTGATTTATAAATTTTATTATTTAGTAAAAAGTAATGGAATTGGACTTTCAAACTTTAACTTGTCAGTTAATGTAAATTGTTGATTATTTTAAAATAATGACGTGGTATGTAAAGTATATCACAAAGTGTATCAATGTAAACATTGGTATAGTAAAATATAGCCCATAAACTCATAGGAGTTTATGTGCTTGTTGTTTATGTTCGTGTTTATCTCAGTTCAAAATAACAATAATCAAAACAAAATGACTATGTAATTCAAAACAAAATTATTTATTCAAACTCATAATTTAGTAGAAAACCTAACAGTAGCATACCTTTTATGATAATAATGAAGTTGTGCAACAATACGAAACATTTGGCGACTATATAATGCGGTGTGTGGACGAACCGGGCCGAATTAGGGAGTATTGTGTTTGTACAGAATCATAGAGCACCCTCCTGACATCTGTCGTGTTTTAGCCGAACCGAGTTCCGTTCTTAAAATGTTTACTTTAATTGTTGAGTATTTTTGTTGATTTATATGTTTGTTTGGTATAATAACAAGTGGATAAATTGATTGCGTTTAATTTTCTTTAATATAATTTAGTATGGAATGGGATGGATGTGGAAAGCTGAAGATCAGGTTCCGTGTCGTTCACTAGGAGAAGCCCACGTCCAGTTGACGAATATGGGCTGATGATGATGATGATGTTGATGGAATGGAAATAATTAATTTTTAAGTATTGAACACCGTTGAGCAATGTTAGCACGGAAAATGCAAAAAAAATATATAAAAAGACAACACCGTTGGAATTAAAATGAAAATTGCAATAGACAACATATCTTCACCATGTAATAGGGGGCGAGCCTATTACCATTAAACGGGCTAAAATCCAAACTCCAAGCTGCCACTGAGAATTTGATAAAAAACCCTAATTACAATCGAACCCAAAAGTCTTAGCGTAACACAGTATTAGGACCAGACTTAAGAGGCAGTTGCCATAGTCAAGGTTGCATAATTTTGTTGTCTTAATGAAGTTGCTGGTAGAAATAGAGTAGGAGATAGAGATGAGAATAGATTATAGAAATAAATTAAAAATAAATAAAATATATTCTTAAAAAAGCCTTTAAAAATATCAATTGTAACAAAATGCTTAGTAAAAAACTTTTCTTATGGATTTCTGACATTTACGCGAATATTATACGTTGAAATAAAACTACTTTTTAAGGATTTTATATTGATATTATTAATCCCGACGTTTCGGACCCTTTACAGCGTCCATGGTCATGGGTAGACTGAGAAGTGCTGTCAAGGGTCTGAAACGTCGGGATTAATAATATCGATATAACGCGATAAAATCCGTAAAAGCAGTTCTATTTAAAAAAAATGCTATAAATTTAACTTTAACCCAAAATGTATTTTTTAATTCAATAGCCCACTAATTAATGTAATTGCAAGCAATCACCGGGTCGTGGGATGACAAATGTTGACAGATAGCTACCCGTCGGCGATGACAGCACCATTTGTAAGCCACTGTACATCATTAGGCCGCGCCCGCCTGTAACTAGCGTTTTTAATAAATTACATTACTAGGTAATGATCCGTCTAAGAGTGCCAGTACACGCGAATTGTAATTGGTTTTTGTACTATTATAATTGAAGTTATTCGTTAAGTAATTTCTTTTTTTTTGTTTAATTTGAAAACTAAAATTGAAAACATAACTGAAGTTGTTCGTTTAAAAGAGTGTCTACAGGTTGTAACAAGTTCCCAGGGTTGTTCCCTCACAGGTGTTGCACTGGGGTGGTCTACATATAAAGAGACACAGTGACCCCTCCATGTGCTGATGGTGGCCACCGGGGTGGTTTTAGTGGACAGGAATCCCACACTTAAATCCCTGTAGATCCGTGGCCTTTTGAAGATTTCCTCCCGCAATAAAAAAAATAAAAAAAGGTTGTTAAAAAGTTATATCTACCCTACTAGCCTATTCCCATGTATGGTAGAATTAAATTTTAATCTAACCAAATTTGGCTCAATTAGTATTTAACACAATGTTACTGCCATCTGATCTCCCCTAGACAACGGTTGGTCGATACCAATATCCCATGGTCAGTGACAAAGTATGAACCAGTCTAGGTTGCCAAGAATTTGAAAGGTTTCAGCGAATGCTAGACGATTGTTGTAGCGAATTTCACAGATTCCATGTCAAAATAATATGAGGCAAATGAAGGCAAGTGCGGTTTTTAGTTGGTACGAGTCTGAAATGCTCTGCTATCTCTTCAGATCGACGATCTATCAACGGACGATCCATGAGGCTTTTTCGTACTACAAACAAAAAAGGTCGTCGCCAGAAATTATGTATTTATAGAACTGCCATTTATCAGTGGCAGTGAGGTAAATATAGCCAAGAAGTCTATTCTTGGAAAGTGTCGTCCACATGTATGACTAAATAATACTTAAATATTTTTGTAATTTAGTGTTTTTACGGGACAAATAAAAATAATACGATAACAGTGGACTCAGTTGTTATAGGCTGTGTAGCCTATTCTATTGAGTGCAATAAAAAAACTAACAGGCGCATCAAAGAAAGATAAATAACTCCGTTACAGTCTAAAAAAATCGTCAAAGATTGACAAAACGCGCGCGATCTGTAAGCGGAAAAAGCACTACAACCTAATCGCGAACGCGCCGCCGAAACTGGTAACGATAAATAAAACAATGGAGTGTCGCGTGCGAGAGTATAAAATGGCAATCGCGAAACCAATTTGTTTACGCAAATTCTGCAGCGGGGAGAGATGAATGGGCAACCATAGCGTAATACGGTCCTGGTGGGTAATGTGCTCTAGTGATGCTACTACGCTATCGAGGTTTGAGGTCAGAATATTAAAGATATGAGCTGTAAGTTTTTTGAAGTCTGTGTGACGACTTTAAAGAAAGTGGACTATTATTACTAACCACAATTGCTGCCTGAAAAAGTGTGTTACTGAACAGGTTTATTATTATTTTTGTGTGCGTTCTAAAGCAATACTTACAATAGTACCTATTACATTTTTTAATTTTTAAAAATGAATTAGGTACTTAGTTAAAAATATTGCAAAACCAGCCATATAAAAGATGATGTTCTATGACCTTCAATAAGAATACAAAATATACATTTTACCTAGAATATAATAAGTAGGTACTTAATGTAGTTTTTATTTCTTAATATTACTATTTGTGTTTGATATGTAATATGTGACTCTGACTACCAATAGAATGACAAGATAATTATATGATTTACCAAAAGATAACAATCAATCAGCCTATCGCAGTCCATTAACCACTGAACTCAGCACGGCACAAAGTTAAATACTAAAGTATAAAGTCTGTAATCTTTAAATTCGGTACCACATAAGAACATCACTAAACACGAAATTTACATTTACGGGGAACAACAATGAGAAATGAGACCGAAGATTTGATGAACTGCGCGCATTTGAAATGTTACTCTATCGATGTATTTATTGAACACGTTATCACACACATACTGAGTCGTGTAACTCCAAAATAGACCTTATTAGTTCAGTGTATAAGATTGACATTATTGGAATACTTAAATTTGTATTCTGTTTTGAGAATCGAACAGCCCCACGTGTCGATATCGATGTGTGTGGTGTCATTTGTACATCGTCACTTCATTAATGTTATCGATATTTTAGAATTGCTTCCGAATGGTAATCTTACATTTGTTTGGCTGTGATTTTGCACAGAATCGTAGAATACAAAACTTCATGATAATTTTATTATGATAAGAAAGTGGACCGTAAGCCCTTTCTGGATGGTATTTCAGTTGAGCGTTTAACTTAGTAAATATGTTAAGTAATAAAAAATAATAAAGTAATAAAATAATAGGTATATCACAGAAATTGCCATTCATTAATTTATTCAAACCTATCAAGTGGCTGGGAGCCGCCATCAGTTCTTTAACAATTAAGTTGTATTTGGTATTTAGGGTCTTGCGTGGGCAAACGCTATCCAAGTAGTTGTCCACTTGTACAGTGGACAACTTTCTGTTCCATTCTAAAATATTACAGCTTTCACGAATAACGATCATAGAAATATATGCCAAATAGGCACCAATAACAATGACGCGAGTCTAATAATTAGTTTCTTTGATAAATATCCTTGCTAAGGCACACAAAATGTCTCTATTTGTGAGAAAATTAAGTGATCAGTGTCAACAAAAAATCAGTAAAAAGGGTAACTGTAATAATAATGCAAACTTCATTCTTAGTAACGGTAAAAGCAATAAATCAATTTTTAAAAGGATTATAATCTGTTCTATTGTTTAGCTGTATTTTTGTTTAGTCTGTGGTTTTTAACAAAAGCGCGCGCTTAGCAGCTTTAGTGGCTACGTCTATTGACAAATTGCAGTTTGGAAATAAAGTGGTAACTGTGAAAGGAATTTAGTAATTTATGACCTTAGAATATGATTCCGGAGTTTTTGTACCTAAACTTCGTGGTTAATCATTGTTTGTGAAATAGGATTCCAGTACATGACATAGATTATTAAATTTGCAAAGGTAGCGAAAAGTATGTAAGTAGCTTAATTAATCATAAGTATATTTTTTATTTATTTTTTTTATTTATAAGTATAATTCATTAATATTTGAGATATTTTAGCGGTGTTACTTAAAATATACATTATAATGTGTATTTTAATCAACATAAAATTATAGGTTGTATAATTATATTTTTATTACCAGTAACTTATTTGGCGCAATTATAATGAGATTTGGGGTCGTCATTATCAAACAGATTTTACTAGTGAGTACTGCAAGGTTGATGTTTGTGGTCCACATCAAGATGATAGACAGACAGGAGTCAAAATGTAATTCACCATCACGGCTCCCGAAGGGTTATGCAGAGGTGTACTATTGCTATTAACTCGGCACAAATCCAAGAGTATGAGTCGAAATAAATAAAAAATATTCTTGGACAATTTTACACAGCACCATCTAGTCCCAAACTAAGCAGAACTTGTACTACGGATATTAGAAAATTAAGATATAATACTTATATACTTTTTTTTTGTAAATACCTACTTATAATATACAAACACAAATACTAATGTTCATCAAATAAATATACAGGGTGGAAGGGACATCGACGCGCAACGGGTTACCATGACTTCAGTACATGATTCTGGACCCCTTGCGTTGGAATTTTTCGTCGGCTTTTTCTTAAATTTTACCACTCGCAAGTGAACTCTAAGGAAACAGCTGACCAGAAGATCTTTCGAGTTTAATTTACAAAAATGTTTTTAGTGAAAAAAGTGAAATAATGACTTTTTAAGGGTTAGATAGAAATAATGATTTAAAGTTGTAAAAACTGCAAAAAAAAACCGAAAAATTTACGACGAAGAATTCCAACCCACCAGGACCCCCCGTCCAGAATCATGTACTGAAGTCATGGTAAGCCGTTGCGCGTCGATGTCCCTTCCACCCTGTATGTGTTCTGTGGGAATCCAAACCAAGACCTCTGACAGACTAGACCAAAAAGTCGTCAAATATTTACGTTATCAACATTTCTTTTGTCCTAACAGCAGCGTAGGCGTGGGTCGAGCTCACTTCGAGAAGCAACCGCCCAGTAACCTGCGCAAGAGCAACTTCTTTCACTTCGTGGTCGCGTTATACGACCGGGCGGGACAACCAGTCGAGATTGAGCGCACCGCTTTTATTGGGTTCATCGAGAAAGACCAGGTTTGTTACATATTCTATAGGCTACAGTAACCGCTTACCATCAGGTGGGCCGTACACACATCAAAAAAATAAATCTTTTTTGTGACGGTAGATTATAATTATGATTTCTTCTTCTTTTTAGCTTATTTAACAGGGTATTTTTATTTAAAGAAAACCCACAACAAAAAAACAAACTCACTTCCTTTTTACAAGAGGTAGGACATACTGGGAGTAATTCCACTCAAATTGGAGCTGCCCGACTGGGGATGTACCTCCTCCTTGCAGAAAATCGGAAATGAAATAACACTGTTTTGAGCTGTGTCGTGTTCCTTACGATGAGCAAGGTTGCCAGTGTTTCGCGAGGAAACGTTGTGTTGGCAGTGGGGGGACTTTGACCCTTATACTGCCAACCCAACTATTCCTCTTTCGTTTTTCAGGGTCGGCAACGCGCAAGTGATACCCCTGGTGTTACAAGTGTCTTTAGGCTACGGTAACTGCTTACCATTAGGTGGGCCGTATGCTTGTTTGCCACCATAATGGTATAAAAAAAAATATGTAATTAATCGATAATGATGTCAAAAACATAGGTAACTTGACCTACTGGCGTCTATACCAATGTATAGACGCCAGTAGGTCAAGCTATCCAAAACTGACAAATTTTACCAATTAAATATGAACCTTATTGTTTTGCATTAAAGTTGAAAATCGATCAAATAAATTTGAGAGATTGGGGTAGCTTGATGTGCAGACCTCTGTACATCTGCAGTTCACCGGTATGTTTATGTCCTGTGTAATAGGGGGGAGTCTATTGCCATTAAGTGAGCACAAATCCAAATTCCGAGCTGCTACTGAGAATTTCATAGAAAAACCCTAACACTTGGGTCAACCTGGGAATCAAATCTAGGACTTATAGCGTAGCAGTCGCAACTAGGACCACTAGACTGACGAGGCAAGTGTCACAAGAGGATTAATTATTGTCAATATAATTACTCATAGGCATTTTCACGTGCATTTGTGAACCCAGTGATAATACTTAGCAATAAAAATATGTTTTAAACGTTTCCCTATTTCAAAATTGGAATTAATATTTTTTTATCAATAATTTCAGCACTAACATACCAAATATAACTAACGATTTTCTGAAGAGAGAAACAAAACAAATAGTTAAAAAAAAAACAAAACAATGCCTAACAAACTGAGCCTATTACGATATTCCGATACCCAAATAACTTAGCTTAGTTAGTTAGTCCCTTTCAATACGGCGCCATATTGTTAGTTTATCAAGGAATGTTCAAGGCGAGATAGGAATCGCGATTCAGTCGAGTTCATCAATCAGGATCGCTCCGACATGATATCTATTGTGTTCACAACACTTATTTACATAATACGCATGCGTATTGGTCGCATGTGTTAAAATGTAACTTTCGAGATTCTTTAAACTTTAACGGTCTTATTCATAAAAATATTAGTCTACCCGTGACCATGGATGCTGTAAAGTGTCCGAAACGTCAGGATTAATATAACGCGATAAACTCCTTGATTTAAAACCTTAAATCCTTAATTAAAAGTTCAATAACCTCCTTTAGTTAAAATTGTGTTGCCAAGTTTTAAGACGTGATATTTTATTGAGAAGTAAAATAAAAAAAACACAAGTAGACGACGTAAAACTACCTCATAAGCCTAGTTGTCCTAAGCGCGACTGCTACGATAGATGACCCGAGTTCCTTTCCCAGGAGCACAGTATGTTGGGTTGTTTTTTATGAAATTTAAGTAGCAGCTTGGAATTTGGATTTATGTCCAGTTAATGGCAATAGACTCACCCCCTATAATACAGACGTGATGGTCTGTAAAATTACGACGTTTTTGAAAAAAAAAATGTTTATTTTTACGCACAAAAAATATTTACAGTTTTGGTACATACCAATAAGGGACAAGTCAGCATAAAATAGTAGCAATATTAGCTTTGAATAACGATATTTTTAAAAATATTCGATGCACGTCAGGAGGATACTATCCCTCCGCTGCTCTTTGTGGAGAGCTTCCAATTAATTACATTATTAATATAAAATCAATCAATTTCATCATGAAAATCTTCACTATTCGCAATTACTTCCAATATTTTAGCGAGAGTCAAACCAGTGAAATACATAAATTATGGATGTACACGAATATAGGTTACAACGAGTTTCGCCAGAGGGCGTTGGCGCGTTCACACGTCTTGTTTGTTGGCGTCGCGTTAATTATACACATAGTAAACATTCATGTTCACGTTTTTACTGAATGTGTGGTGCGCACTTTAAATATAACTGGATATTTTTTTGGGACGGGTTTTAGTTTGATTATTTGGTGGATATTTATCACTTTCTGACTGCCTAGTTATTGATATTATATATCAAGTTAGACTTCAGAGATTTTCTATAAAGAATGTGAACACTTCAATTGAGTCTGAAAGATTCACTAAACATACGTCATACTTACAACATGGATCATTGCTGGTATTTAATGAGTTCATGTAATAGGAGGTCAGCCTATTGCCATTGATCGGGCACAGACCCAAACTCGAATTTACCACTGTAAATATCCTAATAGAAAAACACGATAACTCGACCTGGAAATCGAACTAAGGACCATACACGCAGCACTTGTAACTACTAGTCCAATACGACAGTTAAGAAAGAAGACAAGTGTATATTTTTTTCAGTAGATACTATTCTAAGTATAACATTTTTGTTTCAGGAAGTTGAAGGACAAAAGACGAACAATGGCATCCAGTACAGACTTCAATTACTTTATGCAAATGGTAAGTGACTATCTGCTCAGTTTTGGGGTTACCCCATGACGAGGTTGGAGATATTACTGGAGAAATCCACCCCTTTTCATATACTACTATGTAAAAACTTCAGTAACTTGTATCTTTGATCAAAACCTTATGTACTTTTGTAATAAGACTGAGTTTCGCTTAGCAATGATGTGCTAATATTGTTGTTTTCTGGTTTGAAAAGTAATGTAGCCATTAAAATTACTGGGCATTATTGAGGTCACAAAATGACACATGTTGCTAGCGTCTATAAGTTGCGGTTGTCGCTAACATACAATACCTACAAATATTATTAATGCGAAATTCTGTCTGTATCTCTATTACGCTTTCATGCCTAAACCGCTGAACAAATTATATAATTGGTTTTTGTACTAAAAATCCTTTGGGATGCAAGTGAAACCGCGGGCAACAGCTAGTTTATAAACACATTACCCTCTTTTGTGTGGCGCAGTCGGGTAAAAATAAATACAAAATGCCATACTGTAAGGTATTTTCAATATTGAATCCATAAATGAGGTTTAATAGTGAACAAAAGATAATAATTATATAACTTATACTTAACTATGCACCCTGTATATCCGAGTTGCAGTCAATGTCATTATATAGACAGAGCACCTATAGTGATGTGCAAAGCATTATCGACAGTCGGTCGAGATTGAGCAAATATTGCCCGACTTGACTTCCATTGTCGTACTATCTTGTATGCTATTGTCGTCAATAGCTATTCAAGACTGCCTCTAAGATGGCGCATGTTACAGTCAACAAAAGAGTTAAGTATACAGATAGCAAACGAAATATGCATTTTTATACAGATTTCGACATAAATAATTACGCGCCAAAGGGTTACGTATGTAACTGCTTACATTACCTGCGTTTTGACACATATTGCGTGATACATATTACACTATATTTATCAAAACACAGATTATTAATTAGCTGCCTGTATACCTAACTCTTTTGTTGACCGTACTTAGATCTAAGCAGACATAAATAATTTTGAAAGGTCATTTTTGGGACGAATAAAATCATTATTCGTCCCAAAAACGACCTAATTTCCCAGTTAGTCTAGTGGTACTAAGCGCGACAACTACGCTAGAGGTCCTAGGTTAGATTCCCAGGTTGAGTAAAGTTTTATTGGGTTTTTCTATTAATATCTAAATTAAGCTCTAAATTTGGATTTGTGCCCGGTTAATGGCAATAGGCTCACCCTCTATTACATGGGACCTTAACATACCAGAGAACTGTTGGTGTACATTAGAACACCTCTGACTTACCCCTCGGGGAAACATAACAGTACTTACAAAATTAAAAAAAATGTTTCTATTTTTTATTTGAAAATCTCACACACCACAATATAAAATTCTAAATTTAAATAAAATTATAACTATCAAAAATATACAAAATAAAAATTAAAAAGTGCCCATAAACATAGATATATTTTTCAAAATTTAGTACTCCACAAATATTTACACAAGCAATTATGCCCTTTATTCCGTAGTAAGAAGGCATAAATCAAAAGCGAAGCCTTAATCTCGTATTCAACAGACGTCGGCGACAACACAGACTACACACGACCGTCGCATTGTAAATATTTGCCGTCTTGCCGTTAGACCACGGATAATGGAAAATTGGCACAGAATAGCGAGCTCTTCGACTATGAATGACGACTGCATTGAAGCTCTTAGACTACGTTATTGTAGCCGAAGCTGGGTTGGATAAATGAGATAATGTTCAACTTAGATTATATAAGTTTTGTTACAAGTAGATGTAAATCTACACTACTATTATAAAGAGGAAAGATTTGTATTTTTGTGTGTATGTTTGTAATGAATAAACTCAAAAACTACTGTGCCGATTTCAAAAATTCTTTCACCATTGGAAAGCTACATTCACCCTGAGGCTAACATAGGCTATATTTATTGCTAGAAAAGATTAGGGAATCTTATGTCCACGTGCGAAGCCGGGACGGGCCGCTAGTTAGTACTATTATGGATTTTACTCATTTCATTTATTAACCGACTTTAAAAAAGGAGGAGGTGCTCAATTCGTCGGAAACTTTTTTATGTATGTTCCTCTATTACACGAAGACGCCTGGACCGATTCGATATTCCTCTTTAAATAATATAAAACATAATATGACATAATATACCATCACGTATCAGCTTGTATTCCCGAAATGTTAGGCAGACGTGTAACTATTGTACACACAAATCCAAACTCCGAGCAGCTACAGAGAATTTCATAGAAAAACCCAATAACACTGCTCAACCTGGGTATCGAACCCAGGACCTCAAGAGTAGCAGTCACACTTACCATGTAGACTTATGAGACAGTTAATCATACAAAACTGTATGAATGACTTAAAGAAAGTTAAACACATCAAAAATGTATCTCAAAGTACAAACATGTGACATTTTTACATCTTTTTCTTTCCTCTCATAGACGAATTAAGTATCCAATTACAATTCGTAGAAAATTAAGGTTAATTTAAACAGTTTCTGACACGGATCTCTAAAAGGAGAAAACCAAGCGTAGAGGCAATTCTAGGAGGTTAACAAATTGTGCAATGTCTGCCTCTACGTCGTAGCGAACGCTCGTAGCCCGTAGCTTCGTAGCCTGCTACAAACTTTATTGCTACTATGTGTAAATGTTACTGTTTTATAGAAGCGAGAATTAGAACGTTCTTAATATAAACAACATGTTGGTTGAGAGTATGTTAGTAATACTATTATTTTTAAATGAGGGTAACCATGGCTTAGAAACTGCTTGAGCAAAAAAGATCAAACAAACCTTATCATAAAATGTTATCCTCATTATTCTTCGAGCTGCTTTTCCCAACTATGTCGGGATTGGCTTTCAGTCTAACCCGATGCGGCTGAATATCAGTATTTTATACGAAACGACTGCCAGACGTTCGCAACATTTCTGGGTAATACCTATATATAGGATAGGTTTTCAGAATTATTATACAGTGTACATTTTAAATATTTTATTCGTCAAAATGAATTAATGAATAATGGAATATTGTAAATAGAATGTAATATTTTATCTGCTCATGTCTTTCACAGGTATTCGACAAGAACAAGACATTTTTGTGCGGCTTATCGACTCGGTGACGAAACAGGTAAGATTCAAAAAAAATATTATTATAACTTTTTTAATGAATAACTTAGATTATACGATTGACTATTTATTTTAATTATATGAATGACTGAATGATTGATAAATTATATAGATTTCTGTATATGTATAGACACTTAAATCTTTATAATTATATGGTGCCATTTCTGAAAAAAAAAAACACCGAAACAAACTCAACTCAATTGGGAAAAGGTTCGGAGAGTATTATGTGCTGATACACATGTCTTGTTGCACCAATGTTATTTTTGAGAGAGAAACGTCAAAATCCTTTCTTGTTAGATTCTATGGAAATGGCTTTACCAAAAATGCACCATGTGGCCACGTGACATCCACGTGGTAGCCACGCGACTGATTGTCATCGCCGTCGCCCGATTAGACCCTAATCCACACGCCCCCTGGTCAACTAAATTGCATTGCGTTTGGGCACAATCATTATCTTTATCTCCAATTACAATTTTATTTTAGTTTACAATTTGATGGCGCGAACGGGGAGTGTCATGTTTCGAAATTTAAGATTTGATCGACGTAAAGGGTTGGTGTTGATCCTCTTGTTAGGATTATGGTTCATGGGAATTGTTTAGAGTTCTGTCATCATTATGATTTATGAAGTATTTTCTATTATTCGTAGTGAAGTCGTGTGCATACAGTTTCATAACAAATACTAAATTTGTTTAGAGGAGATATAAAATGGCTTAAGAACTTTTTTTAAATCTCAGTGTAATGAGTAACATTCGTATGATTTTGACTATTCTGTTCTAACGCTTTATCGATCTTTGAACGTAACATATACAATTAAAGCGAAACCCTATTTACTTAAATTATTATTAGTTTGAAATGCAAATGTTATATAATGATTTCTGACACGCGAATATTAGACATGAAATAAAACTACTTTTGATGAGTCTACCCGTGACCATGGATGCTGTAAAGGGCCCGAAACGTCGAGATTAAAATAACGTGATAAAATCCGTAAAATTAGTTTTCTTTAAATGTTACAAAGTTGTAGCTCGTCCATAATATTTTTTTGAACTTTCAGGAAAAACATATGATCTTAATTTTTTTTCTAAATAACTTTAAAATCTTAGCATGGAAAATGCCAAAAATATACAAAAAGATAGAAGGTAAGGTGGCATCGTTCGACATTGAACTAACTGTAAAGTAAGTCGTGTCGGTTGAAAAGCAAAAACTTGCTTTTCAATAGGTGTTACTGACGTCACCATAAATATGATCTTAAGTTTCTAATGTTTTAGCCACGATGAACTGCAATGAAGCACACAAATAACAATATTAAGTAAAGCATGATGAAACTTCACCACCTCACATATATAATTTCAACACGTCCTCTCTTAGTGTTGTGTAACAAGAGGCCAATTACCGAAGATTTATGTTGAGAACATAATTAACTTAGGCCGAACGTTGTTAACTAAGAATAACGGAATCGTATGTGTATACAAGTTGCAGTGTTCTGTTCAGCGGTTGGTGCTACCATTTTTGGCGGGAGGAGTATTTATTGCACTGAAAACCCTACTAATATTATATATGTGAAAGTAAATGTATCTCTCTGTTTGTCTGTTGTGCTTTCTCGCCTAAACTGTTGAACTGGTTTTGCCTAAATTTGGAACAGAGATAACTTAGATCTTGGAGAAGGACATAGGTTATCTTTTGTCTCAAAATCTCTTTTGGTATGCAAGTAAAACCGCGGGCAACAGTTTTGAAACGTAAGATACACTGCTGAATGTGAAATATTTTGTTCAAAATACGAAATATACACTCTTTTGTATTTATACGGTTATAAAGTTAAAACGGTACTCCTTCGATTGACGCCAACGAGAGTTGCCATAAATTAAACTTTAGGGTTAATTTAAATTGCACCACATCTCCATACCTTACCCCTTCAGGGGGCTGTTTTAAATTATGACTACGGAATATTGTCTTGTTTGTATTATTAGCGCAGTAATTCAAGAACTTATATATTCTTAAACATTTATGATAGAACATGACGCTGATGAGTTCATAGAAAAATCAAATAATATTTTACTCAACCTGAGAATCGAACACAGAACCTCACGCTCAGCAGCCGTATTTGCAACATCAAGATCAAAAAGGTAGTCACGATTGGGTAAGTAGTATGAGGTATAAAAAAATGCCTCAAAATGACAAACACAGCAATGCAATGTGACACAAATAGCACAATAATATAGTATCAAATAAATTGTGTTCTATCACAGTTCCAAGTACGATAGTGGTGTTTTATGAGCGAGCAACAAATAAAAAGTGTACTGCACTAGACTCAAGACGTTCTTGCATCGTAGCATCTCCGTGATTTACATGAGCGACAACGCAAGGAGACTTTGAAATTGTGCAGCACATCTGTGTTAAAAATTTTTGTGATAGGTACGTAAATAGCGAGTAGATATTACTCTAGGTATATTTAGTACAAATGTTTCTGTCACTTTTTAATGGAATGTGTCAGGAACGAGTAAGAAAGAGATGTTATTTAGAGAATTAAATATTAATAAGTTAGATTTAGGTATATTTAATATTATTTTAGCCAAACCAATGTCGCCAGCTGCATTCGTTTATTTATTAGTTGCTATATAATTTCGATGTAGGTACTTAGTTTAGGTTACGATGGAAGTGGCGTAACAATTGTTAAATGTTCCTAAATAATTAAAAAAAAAAACAATGTTTCTTTATTTTTATTCAGCCATTATCGTCCCACTGCAGGGCAAAGGCCTCCCTACACTCCTTCCACTCATCTCGGTTTAGAGCTTTCTGCGGCCAATTTTTCCAATACCGGTCTAGCTCTAAATGTTTCTTTAGTTAATTTTAATGATTAAGCCGAAATCAGGCTGATTACTTTCGCTAGGTATACATTACGGTAGACTATACAATCACCAGTAATTATGACTGCTTCTTTAATTAATCTGGCAACATTATTATGTAGCTACTGAGTGTTAGGTCCTGGGTAGATTCTCAGATTGAGTAAAATATAATTAGGTTTTTCTATGAATTTATCTGCTTCCAGTTTTGATTTAGGTCTGGATTTATGGACATGGGACCTAATCGGGTAGTTTGTAGGTGCACATCTGTGCTTACCCTTTGGGGTTACGCAGACTATTATGATTAAATAAAAAAACGTATGCATTTATTCTGTACAATGAAATAACTATAACATTTATTATAGATTTTGTTCATGTAAAACTATAATGCTTTGCTTACTGTGCACTGTCAAAAACATACCATATACGTTAACTTATAGTATTGGGAATACAGTCATTAAGCAAATAATGAAATCTTAGTAAAAAAAAACAATTAATTTTTAAATATATTATAGAAACATAGAATCTGATTAAGAAATAAAATTACAATCTTTTTGTATTTTTTTAACATTTTCCTTTGCTTAAAAACAATAAAATTACAGTTTGTAAATTCTAAAGTTAAATAATTAACTCTAAAAATATTTATTTTAATTAATTATCATTAAAAAACAAGTTTACAGCGATGGACGCTATAAATGTTAGAAACAGTTACAAAGACAACAAGAAGAAGGTTGATTTACGCACGAAGCAAAGTCGCGTAGCGTCCTTGCCAGAACAGTTACAGTAAAATATTTTGGTTATTACTGTTGTTGCACTTCTGTGCAATTTATTATCACACACTTTATAGTACATGACGACGTCTGTGGTCTAGTGGTTCGATTCCACAGGACACAAATATTTGTGTGGATAAAACATGAGTATTTGTGTTTGTCTGGGTGTTTCCTATGTATTATAAGTATGTATTTACAAAAAAAAGTATATAAGTATTATATCCATTGTCTAGTACCCATAGTACAAGCTGTGCTTAGTTTGGGACTAGATGGTGCTGTGTAAAATTGTCCAAGAATATTTATTATTTATTATTAAAAGTACAAATTTTTCTCACAGTAAAACTTCAAGTAATATCTATCTATCGAGGACCTAATAGGAGGTTGCATATCTGTCATTCAATTGCCTCATTATGTATTGATTTTTGACATTAACGCGAATATTATACATTGAATTAAAACTACTTTTTACGGATTATGGACAGCGTCCATGGTCCGAAACGTCGGGATTAATAATATCAATTTAACGCGATAAAATCCGTAAAAAGTAGTTTTCTTTCTATGCCTTATTATAGTTCGATTCCCAAGTCAAGCAAAGTTTTGTTGGGTTTTTCTATAAAATTCTTCTTGTGCCCGGTTAATGGCAATAGGGTCGCGAGGTTTGGCTCTAATATAACTGCTTTATTGTTCTCAAGATCGCAAAGGCTTGCAGCGATAAGTCTTGTCTCAATTTGGTTGGGCAATATAATAATATGATCAATTGAGTAAAACATTTATAATTTAAGATATCAATTGTCTATGTAAAAATGTCACAGGTATTTAAAAAAAAAAACCTGTAATTCTTTCTACGAAGCCATAATACTGGCCCAAAATTCTACGTAAACCGGCTTCCGAAAGTCATTTTCTCAACAAAAGGCAACCAAATTAATATGTTGTTTGAACATCGTTAAATAAACATAATCATGCCGCCACGTGCGCTGCGCACGCCTCTCCATTCAAACCGTGGACCATTCTATGCGATTTGGCCGAATCTCATTCGGCGAACTATGAGTCAGTATCTTAAGACTATATCCAAACAGAGGGTGGGCAGATTGATGTTTTAGATATTGATATGATAGTGATTTAGTATGGGAACGCAAATAATCCGGTTGTTGCAACTTGTATGGTAGTTGGGTGCGCAACATTAAAACACTTAAATAGGTACTTTCCACGTTTGTGGCGTCTGATGACATCTGTATCGTGGTTCGAGTGTCGGACTGGTCATGAGGTCGTGTGTTCGATTCCCACAGAAAAAAATATGTGATACCTAAACATAAGTGTTTCTGTTTGTGTTTGCTGGGTGTTTCTTATGTATTACATTTACAAAAGTCTAGTACAAATATAATGATACAAACTGAGCTTACTTTAGGACTAGATGGTACCGTGTAAAAATGTCCCAACCATTTTTTTTATTTACTTACATAAAAAAGATAGGTAAACATTTTTTATATACATTACCTTAAATCACTATTTAAGGTAATTATTTCATATTCACAGTATAATTACCTTAAGACACTTTCTAGCTCGACCTAGTCACTCGTACTTGCGAGTGCTTTTGACATTTGCACACGGAAATCTTGTTGAATATTTTGTCTTACCAAAACAAGAGTTGCGTGTCCTGTTCGCATGCACTCTACAGCATTAGCTGATTGCCCGTGTGCCCACAGCCTAACGTTTTAATACAATTAAATCGACCGCAAGTCACTATTACTCGAACATCTTTTCATCGCCATTTTTGTGAATGACTCTTTTGCGTGTCACTCGATTTGTACGAACTTATTAAGATAATGTTACGTGACATTTTGGACGATTACGTCCTTTGTTTCAATCTGTTTTATTCAATCAAGCTTTGATTAGAAAGTATGTACTGTAATCTATCTGATTTTACATACTTAGTTTTTTTTAATTAGCTTACTCTGTTAAAAGTGTTTATATTAATATCTACTGCCTAACCCTTTGGGCAGAAATAGATAAAATGTGTCGTATTACTACATATTACAGAACACATGGTTCACAATGTTCAAGTAGATACCTTGAATCAGATGAAAATTGATGAGAATTACACTAATAGGTAAAGCTAGGTGTCCATTTTTTTTATAACCTCACTAATTCCCCAGAGATTGAATCCCATGCGACGGAGAATGCCCAGCGCGCCGCCGACCCCAGACATCCTGGGGGATTGTCTCAATTCAAGGAGAGAACTTGAAAAATGTTAGCTCTCACTACTACCACACTAGTAATACTATTTTTGTTCTACAAAAACGAAATGTTAGGAGTTATAAGAGTTTCTAGCTTTGCAAAACTTTTTGAGATTAGCCCTTCCACTCGTAATACATACGTACCTATTTGCATTTCTCAACTCTCAACGTTCTTGTTCTTCTACAAATAAAAAAAAAAACTACATAAACTTCGTATCTATAAGTACTTAATAGTGATGACATAGAAAAATGTGGAGAATTATAATACAAATAAAATAATTTTAGAATTGACTTCTATCAAGAAAGAAGTTATTTTATTACAGGTTATTTAAGCAGTTTAAATATTTAAATGTAGTGATATAGTAAATAATATAATTCTCAGTAACAGTTCGGAGTGTAGATTTGTTCTCAGTAAAACGGCAATATGCTCGTCCCCTATTACAAGGGACTTGTGTTATTACATATGGATTGTGGGTGTACATTAGGACACCTTTGTAACGAGCCCTTTATGCTCCCGGTGCGAGCAGCTGTAACGAATGCCTTCAAAAATGTTCTGATCTAATTCTGGTTGTCATATACAGGGTGTTTGGTAGAACGTTGAACATACGAAAATGGTGGTTAGTTGGGATCATCTGCTACCCACTGGGTCCAAATTATTTAACCTTGGCCGCACCGTTTTTTTTTTTACTTTTTTTTAATTTCACAGAAAATTATCAGTTTTTTATCAATTTAAATTCGAATATCTTTACTTGTGATGGGTAAAACAGGCAGGATGTTGTTTTGTATTAATGTCTAATTGCAGCAGACTCCCATAAAATTATTGTTACAAGGTCAAATAATTTGGGCCAAGTGGGTAGCAGATGACCCCAACTAACCACCATTTTCGTATGTTCAACGTTCTACCAAACATCCTGTATAGTAATACATTTAAGAAAAATAAAAAATCGATCTCAGGTTGGGTCTTGCTGCGTCTTTCCGGTTAAGTACACCGGACGCCAACTAAGCTAGAGAAACCATTGCCTCTGATGACGAATTTCTTTTCCTTATTCTACGTGTGACGTTCTTCAGTAGATAATTGCATGTTAAAAAAATACTAAATTGGTAGCTTATTACTATTGAATTACATCAATGAAATATCAAAATTGTCTACACAGCTTTTATGCAATTAAATTTATTTTAACGATTGCTAACGATGACTGTCCAATACAGTCATCATGACTATTGATTACAGTAACAACTGCACACAAAAGTTGTACAACATCTGATTTACAGCCACACCTGATCCCGTCCCCTTACTTAAGCCCAAAATACAGAAAATACGACCCCCAAAGCTATTTTGATGTTCCTAAATACTTTTGTATGACCCTTGAATACCTATTACAATATACAAAGTCCTTATAAATCCATGGTACAAAAGACGATAATACCCTGCTTCATATTCAATTAAATATTTTGTCAGGGATGAAAAAATCTATTTGGGATTTAGGGGATCAGGGTAATGTCGGATGTGTAAGTAATAGTTGCACATATTTTAGTTGGTGCTTTGATAACTGAGAATGTGTAGGTTTTTTTAAAAACCTAAATGGGATTATTGTGATACAGCGTTGAAAAAAAAAAAAAATCTTCTGTAAGGTAATTTTTATTCTAGTATTAACTATTCACATTATTTTGAAAAACAAATTCGAAATGATACCACTTCATTGGTTTTCTATATGTTAATTAATAAATAGTTGTAGGCATTTTTTTCCTAAATTATATAGAATCCTAAAGTGCACAATGAAATAGTTGGAAATGAAATTCCCATGAAAACAAGGTTCAATTTTTTTTGTGCGGAATATTTTGTACCCTCGGTCTTTTGGGGTTACTAGTAATTAGATATTAATAGATAAACACAGTGTACGCGTGTTGGGGTTGGATGTTACCAGATGAAAATAATTAAGAACTGTAGGTATTTAATCTGTTAGTGCGAGACAGTCTTGAAAATTATTTCACTGACTTGTTTTTTAAATTTTATTTTAGTTCATATCACTTTTTATAATACTAATAAAGTTGAATATGAAAACTGTTCTATCGATTTTCACATTTTATGTGCTTCGTGAATTCAATGCGCGAATTATGCTAATAAGGTTTTGGTTTAGATAATAAAATGCAATAATTATGCATGCGAGGGTGCATGAATTAGCCAAAAAGTAATAACCTGATGAAGACGGCCCGTTTTATCTTATCTATTCGACAATTTTTAATTAAATATCGTATCTGGTGACCCTAATTTATAATTAAGGTTATAATGAGATTTTTTCTGAGGCTCTGACTCATAAAGCGGCTTCGAGTTTATAAAATAAATATGAAATAGTTATGAAATTTGTTTTAAAATAAACTTCAAATTATAATTTAATTTATGAATCTTAAGTATAGGATCAATATAAGTAGTTATGTAATTTGTTTTAAAGAAATTTCAAATTTTAATTTAATGTATCGGGTCAATATAAACGAATAACATTCTTATAGTTTTAATTATGTTCCTATGCAATAAAGTTAAGCAAGAACATATACTTAGTAAAAATCTAGTTAGTCTAGTGGTACTAAGTGCGACTGCTATGCGGTGCTATTGGGTTTTATATGAAATTCTCAATAGCAGCTCGGAGTTTGGATTTGTGCACAGTACATGACAGGCTCGCCCCCTAATATATGGGACCTAAAACATACCGTACAACTGTACGTATATGTTGGTATACCTCTACCTAACCCTTCGGGAAATAGACGTGTGATGGTATGTTTTATAGTCAAAACAATTGCAAGAATTGTGAAAAAATAAGATACAGATTGATTATTTTTTTTTTGTTTCAGCCCATCATCTACGAAGGTCAAGATAAGAATCCAGAAATGTGCAGGGTTTTGTTAACACATGAAGTTATGTGCAGGTAAATATATTATTTCATCTTCATCATCATATCAGCCTTATTAACGTCCACTGCTGGACATAGGCCTCCCCAGAGGGGATTATTTACGAATAATCGCCACGCTTGGCAGGCTTGGAGGACGCTGCTGCCCATCTTTCAGTGAATCCCTTAGTCGCCTCTTATGACACCCAGGGGCTGTGATGGGATGGTGTATTCTAGGCCGACACCACATGGCAATATATTATTTAATTTTTTAAAATACCTCATTCACGGTCGTGGCGAGTTTCACGGATCTCATGGTCATGACTATAGGGCAAGTGGAAGCAAGTGTGTTTTTTAATCGATGTGGACTCATACGATACTCATAGAGTATGTCGGACTCGACATACTCTGTCGCCTCCCCAGGTGGCGGATAGTACATGAGGATTTTCCGTACTATAAAAAAATGACAATGTTATCTACATCTATACTATTATAATATTACAAAGCTGAAGAGTTTGTTTGTTCGTTTGGCTTAACGCGCTACTCTCAGGAACTACTGGTTCGAATTGAAAAAATCTTTTTGTGTTGGATAGTTAGTTCATTTATCAAGAGAACTTCTTTACGGATTTTATAGCGTTATATTGATATTATTAATCCCTCTAATCTCTATAATAATCAATAAATATTATAATATTGTTATTAATAATATCAATACAAAGCGATAAAATTCGTACAAGTAGTTTTATTTCAACTGTGTTGTTTAATTAACCTAGCTATAATTTTATTACTGGCAAGCGTATTAATATTAGAATACTACATTCAAATATTCGAATTCTATATTTAAAATTAGGTGTAAAAGTTACACGCACGTTTGTTTCCTAGAAATGTCGCGACAGTCATTTGTCATAAATATTGACTCCCAAAATATTATTGCACGGTCATGTTTCTCCAAATGGTAGGCTTTTGTGGCCATACATAATACGACTGTGTCAATACCTTTAAAATTGATCATAATGTAAGAGTAACGTCCCTTAAAAAGGCGGGTCATTCCTTTTTATGTACATGTCAGTTCTAGGAGTATTTTACATCCTTGTTTGTAATGTTGCTATTTATTTTTAGGAGTAGGTAGATTTTTCTTTTATATTTCTTAAATATAATCAACGAATTGTCGATGTACAGCAGTATATACCTGTCCAACCCTTTGTGAAATACAGGGGTGATAATATTAAGTATAGTTTGAATATATTTTGTACTATTTCTCTAGGTTTCTAACAGTGCCTAAGTTAAGTGCCTGGTTTTTCACATATACTATTGATATTTAGAAAACACAATAGGCTATATTAAAACCGCAATCAAGCTTAAATTTGCTAGATATAAGCTCATGTCAATAACACATCGGATCCAAATCGAACACACAATCTCTAACACTGAACTCAGCTTTTGCACTTTAGATGCCTTATAAATTAAAAACTAATAAACAAACAAACTTTTTACAACATTACCTACATAAATATATACATACTTATAGTATATTATGTAAGTAAATAGATTTCTATAATAGCATTTCTGCAAAATATTTTTATTGATTAGGCAAATAAACACACCACTTTATATATCAGACATTTTTTTAAATAAAATAAAGTTAAACTACGCAACAACGTATTACAAATGTAAACTACTTACACAGGAGCGCATCTTGTAACTTCCTAATTACGAGCGAACAAAGAAGTGAGTGTCCTTATTAATTTACCCATTTGTTTGGGGTGGTTTTTCCGCTTGTAAATGTACCGCGTCTCGCCATTTTATCAATGTATGTGTGTGTAACGATGCTACATCGCGTCAGTGTGAGCAATTAAAATTTTATTCCACCTTAGACTGTGTGTCGTTGTCCCTTTCTTCTGGATATGTGCGTCTCGGTCGCACGTCTTCAGGGGAGGAGTCTCTAGGGAGTCTGTCCTTTCAATGTCTTTGCCCTTTGCGTCAAGGAGCCCCGGTAGGGCGCGTGCAACGTATTGTTGGTTTAGTGTGGATACGGCGCTTGACAAGTCCTTTTTTATTGCGTAGTTTTGAAACTACAATGTTTTACTAACTTGGCCTGATACCCATTTAGGAAAAGTCTACTGTTAGATATTATTTAAGGACACACTTAAAAAGTATTGTGAAATAAACATAAACCTACTTTACAGTACTTAAAATACTTCAGAACTCTAAAGAATTGTTGGCTACGTATTAATTTTGAAACGCAAAGGTAGAATTTTTTGTATAATTTTCTGTACCTATTAGGTAAAATTGATAAAAAACATACGTACTTAAGTATTATAAGCATTTTCAATTTTTTTTCTAATACCTGTGTTAGTTTTAATAAATTTATTGATGCTTAATTATTTTTTGCAGTCGGTGTTGTGATAAGAAGAGTTGCGGTAACAGAAACGAAACTCCTTCGGACCCAGTTATCATCGACCGGTGAGTCAATATTTTAAATATTATTAACATAATATATTATCCTCTAAAAATAAAGAAAAAAATTGATCTCAAGCAGAATTCGAATCTGCGTCCTTCCGGTTAAGTACACTGAATACCGGATCTAATGCCAAATATAATAAAAATAACTAATAACATCTCCTTTAAATTTCCTTGAAACTGGGAGAGCATAATATGACAGGAGATCTATAATAAATAAACGGGCTGATTTTAAAATATACCAAATAAAAAAACGAGTTGTTTTAAATGAGTCCACGATCTGTAGACTTATTCGGCATATAATTAAGTTCACGAATCTCATGGCCATGACTTAAGCGCAAAGGAAGGCCAGTGCGTTTTTTAGTCGGTATCAGAAATTATCCTGTAGTATAAATATTATTGTCAGTCACATTGCAAACCTCTATTCACGTCAATAAGTACTTACCATAGATGACCACGAACTGTCCATTGAGGTCTTATGCTTTTTTCGACGTAATTTACGTCAGTCGTGTAACTAAATAATAAATTATTACTAAAAATATTCTTGCCTAACATTCTATTTTACACTCATACTCCAAACTCCAAACACAATACAAAACAAATCACAAAGTTCATTGAACACTAAAACAATAGAGTAGCGTTTGTTAAAATTTCGTATTCCACAATTCGCGGCGATTCATCAGGCTGCAATGACGGCAATCTCGAAACTTTGCCGAGGCAAATGCATTTTCACGATACAGAAACTTTTGAGGCTCTCAGTTTGCATTGTATTTTTATTGCGATCGTTGCTGCCAGATATCTATTGCGGAGTTTTTGTACGCGAAATTTTATTGAAAGCTCTCCGTGAGCGGTTTTGTTGATGTGTGGTATTGTTTTCGAAATTTCGTGGGTTATAAAAATCTATCGGTTATATAAAAAATTGGCAGTCGTGCCACGAAAAGTCAACCATAGGCGGGACTTAAACTCGCGACTACACTGGTTCGGTTCATGAACTATGGAAGATGAAGAGACTAGCATTACATACCTACCTAAATATTTAAATTTAGGAAATAAATCTATATTTATTTCTTCATATACTTATACCATTTTACGCAATCAAGATAAATCACGACTACAGAACAAACAAAAATAAAAAATTACCTCTACCGAATGGTGTAAAAATAACAATAGGTATAAGATTTTTTTTTCGGCAATCGTCAATTGGGGCTTTGCAGACAACCCAGTGAAACAAAAGCTGCACAAAATTGCGCTCACATCGGTCTCACGCTGAGCCATTCAGCCTTCTCTGATGTAGAACAGTGTCGGGAGGAGCGCCAGCTAATCAGGCTGACAAATATCGGAAATTTCAATAGAGCTGCGGCCACTATTGATACGAGGGTTCGCGGATATATTCTATATTTTTTCGGCCTTTTTCGGGAATTCAATAGAGATAGGCGTCTCTCGTTCGGTACGTCGGCGTCGTTCGATATTTGAAATGTAGGGTTGGCGATAATGATTTATGTGACACTTTTAGAGAGTTTAATTCTCTGTGTTGTAATATGTCCCAGTTTTAGTATCTGTATATAAATTTTTATAATATTGATATCTACATTAAAGGCTACCCGTTAAATTTGTTTTTCTTTGGTACGCAGGAATTAAGTCCGCATGTTTATTGTATAGTAAGTTTATTTTTTGTCATTTCAAAATACCTGGTAGTAGTATAGGCCCGTAATAATATACCTATTATTTAGCCATTTTATGCGACGAACTCAGAAATTAATTTGAAATAAAATCTTTTTAACTATAGCGTATTAGTTATATTAGGTAGGTAAATATACGGGTCCTAAAAATATAAGTGAACTCACCTGACAGCCCTACATACCAAACGTCGCGCGTCGGTTTTGTAATTCACTCGATTCAAATTTTTTTTCTACCTTGGAAACAAAAAAATCAACGGTTGCCTTTGTGCCAACTTTCCTTTGGTTTTCGGCGCATGAAGTTGATCGTGGAAATTCTCCCTCGCCACCAATAAAACTTGTGATTTTTTGAGCGTTTGAAGTATCAAAATTAAACTCTTTTGTGTGTGGCGTTCATTAGACGTGAATTTTTGATTAAAGGCATTTTTATGAATATTCATTATCATTGGTTATTGGTGGAATAGGGTGTGTGTTGTACCAGATTTTAATAATGAGTCTGAAATGAGTCAGGGTTGATAGAGTTTTTTATATAAAATTAGGAATATTTCCAGGAAAAAACATATTCTATCGTATCGGCATACAATATTTTATGCTGTGGTAAAATGATAAGTCAGACAGCTGGACAGGCTGTCCACTTGTAATTTATACGCACAGTATTTATTAATATTTTTAATGCTCTCATATAAGCTTTACAATTATCTAGGCAGGTCCGAAAAGATAAATGCAATATACACGAGTTAACGTCAAGCATCAAGTACTATCACTGTCACAAGTCACTAGTATGTGCAGCAATATTCATCAGGCCATTCATGTACACGGGCCGCACCCACGGTACACTCGCGAACTAATGCGATAATTGAAATTGTGCAATTGCGTGCGAAACGCCCAACACCGAATTCATTACAGTCGTGTTTTTTGCAATTTGTTTTTTTTTTTCTGTTTCACTTTTTTGCACTGGCGCTGCCAGCGAAATGATACGTTCTCTGATGGTTTAATTATTTTATGGATGCGTCATCGTAGTATTTTTATTTAGCAAATGGATGTTTTATCATAAAGTTATTTTATGAGTAGCATAATTTTTGTAGACGCTTAAGTAGTATTTTTTATTGGTGTAGTTTTTAGTGATGGATTATTTTTTCCTAGTAAACATCTACTTATTGGAGATAGGGCGCCCATTTTGAAAATTTAATATCTGTGTTTAAAAAGGTAAAAATATCGCTTTTGTATATTTTTCTGGGCTTAATTAATTTGGACAATGGGCAGTCCGCCTCGTTGTCAACCCGTTATCCAGTAAATTAGTACCATGGAATTAAATTATAGGAATACAAATAAATGGATTAAAAATGTGTTAAGAAATTATATCCGTAATTCCATACTAATATTACAAATGCGTGAGTAGCTCTGGCTCTTTCTTTGTTTGTTACGTTTACACTCCTAAACCGCTGAAACAAGTTTAAAGAATTTAGGTATAGAGATACATTGATCCTTGGAGAGGGACATAGAATACCTTTTGATTTGAAAACTCCTTTAGCATGGGAATTACATTTAACATAAATTTCACTGTTATCAGAACAATTGACTGACACGATTCGATACATACGTCAATGATAACGAAACACCTTTTCCCATCCCTATGCATTGGAAACAAAACTCAAAACAACTCTAAACCGTTCGTGTATCGATAACACAGCGAATAATTGACGTAACGGTAAAAGCAGGCAACAATCCAGAACCCTACGAATCAGCAGCAATTTGTTAAGTGGATTTTTGGGCGAGACACGCTCCCGGCTCGTTGCGCTTCTGTACACAATTTCATTATCTCTGCCCGCCTGCCCGCCTGACTCTACTATTAACTTATATGCGATACTGTAAGCTATGGTCATTTTTTTCGATATATTTTAAATATATATTTTTAAATATTGTCTGTCAGATTTTGTGGTGAAAAATTGGAATTGATTTTATTGTTACCACATCACTATATTGTTGTTTTTAAAATAGAAATTATTTGTTCCTGATATATCGGTAAGTAGATTGTTTTTTCTTAAATTGATTAACATTGTATTGAATTATCGTTACAATTATAAACATATAGTGTGATTGCTGTTTAAGAATAAATGTAAAACACAAAATCTAATATTTTAAAAGGGTACATTTTTAATTTATCATCCATCAAAAATAGTCATGTCCAACAAAACAAATTAAATGAATTAAAATCCAATCAACTATACTTCAAATCATTGTAGACACCCCTCAATATTGTTTCTATAAGTACTACCGTTTACCAGTCAGGTACTTTAGAAGATGGACTTTCGAAATCAATTTATGCCCACGCAAACCGTCCCCTACGCAATCACTTAAGAATTTTATGAACCGTAATGATTAAGATGTTTTGTCGTACTTGAATTTAAAGCTGCGTGAGGGTTGTCACGAAACTAGATTGTTGTGTTAAACATATTGTGACTGGAATAACTATTAAAGGATTAAGCGGACGTTTTAAAAGTTGTTTGTTTATCGAGTTTAGGGTGTAAATTAATTAAGTAGGAGCGTGAGACTGTGGGCGGTCTATAAAATATAGCATGAAGTCGTAGAATTTTGATGATTGTATAATATAATATATATAATATTTTTGGGACATTTTACACAACACCATCTAGTCTCAAACTAAGCAGAGCTTGTACTATGGGTACTAGACAATGGATATAATACTCATATACTTTTTTTTTTGTAAATAAATACTTATAATACATAAGAAACACCCAGACAAACACAAATACTTATGTTTTATCCACACAAATATTTGTGTCCTGTGGGAATCGAACCCACGACCACATGATCAGCAGTCGAACCGCTAGACCACAGAAGTCGTCATAATAAGTTAAGGCTGAATTAAAATGATTCATAAATAGCAAATATCAACCCTTCAGTTTATAAACTAGGATGCATACTATTTTGATTGAGATCACCAGAAAACAGTAAAAAAAATACATTTGTGAGGTATAAATAGTTGTTAGATTTTTTGAGTGCGTGTGAATTTAAAATTTATCTATCTGTGGTTTTAGAATCTAGACAATATGATGTTTTCCATCTGCTTTATTATCTATTACAAAATGATGTCACAGTTTTGTGCGCGACATCAAAGGACGATGACAAAAAAAAAATTGAATAAAAGGTACCTAAGGCTAGCTATTATTATATTAATTTGTCAACATTATTATTCCTCAATTTGTTTTCTAGTTTATGAAATCAATAATAACTCCTTTTTAAATGACACACGTAGTAAAGGGGCAAAGTCTCGTCTCTTTCGACATATGGCCAACATCTATATTACAATGGGATCTTTACACCCTATTTCGGGTGCGACAAAATCGTTTCCCAATTCGATATGACCCTCTTGTGCTTCGGGCTTGATAGAGACATATTTAGGGTATAAATGTGCACGTACACGTAGCTAGATTCAAAAAAATTAGAATTCAAACGACAGACTGACAGATTTTTGTAAGTATATCTGGAAGAAGGTTTATGAAACCCAAATCAGATTGGATAGCATCGAATACGTCACTGTTGCAATCTAAAAAAACTGTGATTTTTTATGTCTAAATGTTTTCTATATCCTCACTTTACACTAGCTTGTATTGTGTTAATCTATTCTTTTCTATCCTTATCTTTCTGTACCTACTAATAAAACAGCGTAAAGCATAGTAGAAACTGAATTCCACTGAGTATTTGCTTTAATAAAACTTATATCATCCTTCCGAACAAAACTTTAATTTTAAATTAAAATAACGTTACCAAAAGGTTTCTATCGGTTGCAGTTTTCCGGTGATTTTCGGTCTTGTGAACGCCGGTGTGAGGGAATCACGGCTATTATATTATCTCATTAGACACGCCGCGCCGCCGCTATCCCGCCTCTTTTCTTCTCGCCAAATAAATTCCTTTTACGTCTGATATCTCTATTACCTTTTTGTTTTGATACTTATCTAGATACCTTCTAAGACCACCTTTATTAATCCCTGTATTACTAGCCTACTATTGCTTTAAAAATCTTATAAGAGAAGTTGTGTATTTATCAAGTACAGAAAACCAGTGTTAAGGTGAAACTATTAATTTATATTACAAATAGTTTCCAACTACAAGTTTATTGGTGCACGACTTCGGAACGGCTCGGTTTGCAGTTACACTGAGAAACTTTCCATAACTTCATAAGTCCCTTTATTAATAGCTTTGCACTTTCTTCTGTTCGCGGAAAAGGAGAATTTATTTAACTGAACTTTTTATTAAGTGTGGTTGGTTGGATTATTTCTTACGTTTGCATTCTTATTAAGTATTCGCTAATTCACTTTTGTTTACATCATCATACAACACTTTTTTTATACAGACGAGCGCTACTTTCTATACATTTCATGTCAAATTACGCTACTTATCTCGTTAAAACGGTACTAACACAAGTACCTAAACACAATACAAATCACACAAATCTGTACAAAAAGCGGAGGCGGCAACAAAAGAATTCGGCACACTTACAGTGTAATGTAAACCAAAAAAGAAAACTGGTCCCAAAAGTATACCCTGGGGAATTCTCGCGCGCTTCGCTCGGCCCGATACAGACACGACGACTGGTGATTAGGCTTCTTATCCACGAGATAGCGACAGAAACTGTGCAAGACTTAACAACTAGGACCGTTTTCTTATTCCCTCCGACCAAGCATTTTCTTGGCCGCCGACTTATCTAATGCTTCTGTTCAGCTTAAAATTCCTATATAATATTAGCGGCTAACTTTCGGAGCTTATGAATTTTATCATGCGTATTAAATTTGAAATAATTAACGTGCCATTTTGTTTTCCTTAAGCTAAAGGAAATAATTATAGCACAAATTCTGTGCTATAGAAATAAATTCTGAAATCAATAAGCCATATTATTTCGGTAATGAGACGTCTCATTTCTGATTTATATCTGCGTATTGGTTGCCCCCCAATTTTTCTACTCGATAAGTCCGGGTGGTGATCGTAAATTGAAATATGATAAAGTCGCAGTAATAAGCTCTGGTAATCGCATCGACCCTCTGTAGGCGCTCGAGTGACGACGGGAAAAGTCATGCGAACCTAATTTGGTAGTAGTTCATATTTAATAAATTCTTGCCAGGAATAGCTGTATTTTAGTTCCATCGCTCATTAATTTTTATCTTTCAACGCCAACCTTATCTTGGAAGCCTTTTATTCCAAAATGTTCTGGTCTTCTATCTCAATTCCGACCTCATTCCCGATTCCAATACGTGATTCGTCGGTTCGCAAATTATTCGGTGAAAATTCACCATCTCGTTAGAATGTGCGATCCGGTCGGGCGCGGCGAGCCAACCGCTTGATAAATTGTCTGGAATAATAATGATGAATTGCAACTAGTCCGATCCCAATGTAGAATCTAATCTATGGAGCTGTTTTACTACACATATAAAAGCTGTGTCTATTATCGTTTTATAAAACCGCGCATGTACATACATATTTATAAATATCTCCATATTAATTCTATAAGATACGACAATATTTCATTCGCCTAAATATGATTTATGATTAAATTTTATTCGACGATTTATATTTCTTGGAGCTCGACAAAATTACTTCAAATTAGCGACAAATCTATTAAGAATAGGACGTCTTGAGCCCATTTAATTAGTGACGGGGTTTTATCATCCGCCCTCTTTCCTACCACTCGTTGAGAATTTTAACGATAATACTGCCATATTGGCGTGGCTTAAATAATATTGGTTATTTATACCTTATAACAGAAGTGCTTTTGTCATTTTTATTTACCGTTCAGTATTATATATTTCTTGGATGTTCACGTCAGATATCTGGTTTTATTTCCATTCGTTCATTAGAGGTGGCCATAAAAGCGGTAATGTAAAAGCGTCATTAAATTTAAATACAAATTCACGCGTGACATCTCCTTTGAAGACAAACACACCCAGTACTTGGTAGTAAAACAAACTAAAGTTAATTGTTGCTTTTATGATGACATCGCGTGAGTTGGGGTCAGATAGCAAACAAATTGTTACTTTTATTCTGTCGCTGGAGTAGTAAACACTTTGGATATGGTATTGTTTTAAATCACTCTCATTCATCTCTAGAAAAAATGTTATAAGATGCTAATTGATACAGAAATAAAGCTACTGTTCTTAAATACTTGAAGATTTATGAATGGACAATTTGATAAAATTTGCAAGTACTGACTTAGTACACTTCACGTTTGCCGCTGATTGATATTTTAGCTCCTAAAGCCTTTTAGATGTGAAAGGTAATAGAAAAACAGTTCGTTTTTTAGCATTTATTTATATAGTATTAGTAGGGACTATTATGGATATAGTACAAGGTTGATATTTATATTCTTTATCTTTAAATAATTTTAACAGTTATCTTCTTCTTCGTAACCACAATAAAGCAAAACATCACTTAAATTCAATTTATATGAGTGGCTCGTTCATTTGTTTATCTAGATTTGTATGTAATCATGTCCTCTTACTTGATTGATAGTATCTTCAATCCTCTTCAATTTTACGTTTAACTAATTGCAGCTTCGAGTCGACCCTGTTACACCGTAACCACTGTTTTATGTCCATTAGTTTGATGATGACTTTTAGTGATTATGATTTCCCGGATTTTCAGTTTAATAGTTAAAATGAATTTGAAGATTATTTTGCTTCCAATACAAATACGTATTTTATTCGCTCTATTTCGAAACTTTTCGTAGGTAAGGTTACTTTCAATTCCTATCTTACAAAGACAGCATTTTCATCTTGAATAAACTCGATCAAACAAAATCAAATCGTACCTCGCTTAGCAGCAATCTCATTCTGTATAACAATTTACAAATTCAAAACATGAGTAAACCCATCTCCACTTACGGATAGCAAGCATATGCATAGGAGCAGTTAGTGCCCCCCTTAGGGGCTCCAAGACGTCAGCGCGTTTAAGCACCAATTAATTATTAAGGAACACTGAGCTTCCTTTGGCTCTTTGACGGCGACTGTACAACAATGTGGCTGACTCTCGTGATTGGCTGCTTTGTAAATTGTATTAGCGTGGTTTGCTTGTGTGTTTGTTTACTTGTATCAAAATGATACGATGAGTGTTTATTAGGGATTTATTGGGAGATCTTAACTTGTTTAAGTAATAAAATATAAAATTTAAGAAAACTCATAGAAAATACTGAAATTTTGGTACGAAAATCCTTAAGTAGGGTTTTTTTTTGTTATAAATGCGAAAGTAACTTAAGTTTTCACGTCTAAGCCACTGAACTGATTTTGGTGAAATTTTGTACAGAGATACGTTAGAACTTGGAGAAGGACATATGCCATTGTTTTAAAAAGTCCTTTCGGTTGCCCTTTAGGTGAAACCGCGGGCAACAGCTAGTGGACTATAAATGTTGGTTTATCGGTTCTATGAGTTTTAGTAAGTTATCATATTAACCACTCAAATTGGAGAAATAACACTGCTTTGAGCCGTGTTGTGCCGCGAGGAAAGGTTGTGTCGGCAGTGCGGGGACTTTGACCCTTATACTGCCAACCCAACTAGTCCTCTTTCGTTTTACAGGGTCGGCAACGCACAAATGATACCACCTCTGCCACCTTAGTGGTATATCAGTAAAAATCAATACAATAATATTCACTAACTCGCATCAATGACATTTGCTTCATATTTTGACGTAAGAGTACACTTACGTACACTTTCGATATAAAGCAATAATTCTTTGTAAGAATAGAAAGCACTTTTAAAATGTATTTCGACAAACATGTCGCAGGGGTCGCCTTTGATGGAAGCGCCTTCTCCAATTGTCAGTTGTAAATTCAATTTTCACTTTATATTGGTAGTTTCACATATCGGGGGGTGCACGTTGATATTAGATACACATCTTTTGCACGCTAGATATGCGTTACGATATGCGTTTTGTTAGAATAAATTCTCAAAGCATATTTTATTTCACCAAAAAAAATATTACTTTTTAAATCGTGATTATACTCAGAATTGTTTAATGATTCTGACGGTACAGTTTTAGAAAATTAAGTGTCTTATTAGCACAAATGTTGTGTTGTGTTTAAATTGTGATTTGTCATAATATTTTCAAAATAAGTACCAAATAGTCTAATTATATCAATAGTAATAGTCTGTCTCAGCCCAGTGGCCCTAACAACGACTGTGAGACCTGAGGCTCTGGGTTAGATTCCCAGGTCGAACAGTTCGGAGATCGGATTTGTGTCCGGTTATCTAATGATAATAGACCCTTTATTACATAAGCTAAAAGATACCGGTGAACTATGGGTGTACATTTAGTACACCTCTGTTTAATTTTTTGGGAAATACAAGCGTCAAATACGTGACGTGACAATTTATATTTCGAAATTGTAGGTACATATCAACTGAACAGAACTGTGGTAGGTACTTACAATGACATATTTATAAATTATAATAAATACAGTATAAACTATATAATATATAAATAATACAGTTTAACCAAAGAAATAGCAATCTTATGAACAAAACACAAAATTTCCTAAACATCTTGACATCTATTATGGAGAGAACCCTAAAAAAATTCTCAGCTTAAATGTGCGTATAAGGAAGAAATTCGGTTACACGCCAACTGGGGTAGATTAAATTGCATTGAGCTACCCATTAACGCCTTGTCAGATCGGGTTACGATTTATATATTTGATAAATCGGATATATTGCAGTCGAGAACGCAGGGTTGTACGTACAAAAATCATGAAGTAGATTGAGGAAGCAGATTTAGTTGAGTTGATGCAGTTAGTGACATAGTCGTATTTCTACCGTATCATGGGTGCATTTAAAAATACATATGTCATACAATTACAAACATTTCCTCATATACTCATAAACAGTTTACCCGCGGACATCGGAACTATTAAAAATAAATTTAAAACTATGTTAAAAACACCTCATATTAATTCACATAATGTACCATAAAATAATTACTGTGCATTCCTTATATTTTATCTAAATTTTTAAATTATGTATTATGATCCTACAGTCAAACTGTTTATACAGTTTTGTGGGACATTTTGTTAATTTATAAGTTTTACTTCTACGGTCGACAAAAGAGTTAAGTATACAGGCAGCTAATTAAACATCTGTGTTTTGTTAAAGATTGTGTAATAATGTATCACGCAATATGTGTCAAAACGCAGGTATTGTAAACTGATACACATCAAACCCGGGTAATTATTTAAATCGCAATATGTGTAAAGATGCGGATTTCGTTCGCTACCTGTATACCAATCTCTTTTCTTGACTGTACCTTATAAAGTACAATAAATTAATAAAATAAATTAAAACATCTAAACTCTTAATATCTATGTCATACAATACGTTCCTCATCCTCAGCCTTTTCTCAACTACTTATGTTGGGGTCGGCTTCCAGTCTAGCCAGATGCAGCTGAATATCAGTATTTTAAACGATATGGGTATTACCGATATTCTGAGTATAGATTAGGGTTAGGCTGAAATGTACTAAAGTACACTCATAGTTCGCCGGCATGTTTAGGTTCCATCTGATAGGGAGAACCTATTGTCATTAATTGAGTACAAATCCAAACTCCGACCTCATGAAACTGAGAATTTCATATAGAAAACCCGAATAGCATTTGCTCTATCTGGGAATCGAAGATTGCGCTTAGGAACTAGTAGTAACAAATGGGCTAATGATGACGTTTTTGAAGATTCTAAACCTACTTTAATACTATCAAATCATTCCAAAACCAAAACATTGACTTATCCAAACTTCCTCTACATTTGTTTTCGTTTGTGTTACATTTTTTCCCGTTGTCACGGAGAGTTAATGAAAGAATTAGCTTTCATTACAACTGATACGATTCCTTAAAGGGATTCCCGAATGAAGATGAAGTGTTTTCGTAACCTTTCTGATGGCTAAGGATCAATGTGGAAGAGGGCCCTCTTATCTGTGATTAGTTTTTCGGGACATATAAAATGCTGTTAGTATTAACACCTACAGTCTTATCCACTCAATATTATTTATAGAACTTTTATCAGAAGTTTTATAATTAAATCTTATTGAGGATATGAAAACGTTAAACACAAAGTAAAATGGATGGTTCGCATAAATGAAGAGTCGTCGGAACTTTCAACTCTAATGCATTAATTAAACTGGACCGATCCCCGAAAATCGTCTCGGAACTCTCTCTGTTTAAATTAGTGCAGAATTCATTTTCTTTTTTAATTCGTCTTCCAAATTCAAATAAGATTTCTTTTTTTTTATTACGCCACGCCGCATAAAAGGGTAGACGAGCATTCGTCGCTCCACCGTTCACTTCGGAACGCTAATTCCTCCTCGTTCCGAGATACTGATTGGACGATATATTTAACAATGCTACCGACACGCTTCTCTGCGAAAAAATACATCTTACGTACTACCTTTTTTTCTCGCGCTTGGATTCCTTTATTTTCTTATTTTCTATTTGGCATCGTGGCCAAAGGTTAGAAGGGGCGGTAGATTGTACAAGCGTTAATGATACTAATAGCAATTAGTGGAAGGTTGTGTTTGGCTTGTACAGTTTAGGTGTTTAGTTATTCCGTGTTCTGGTTGTATAAGCATATTACGGGGCACCCAGCCTATGGAGGGTCTTAACGGGAGGTCGTTTGCTGCGCTGCCAGCCTTCTAAGATTAATGACATTACACCAAGACAGTTTGTAAGAGACAATCGTGACAAAAAACTGAGTAGTAATTAAGTAGATCCAATGAATAGATTTAATGGCTGATAGTGTTTCTTCTTTAAATTTTATTTACGTAAAAGTATAAAATTTTGTAATTTTTACTGAAAATGTACAATACATCTTTTGTATCATATCGACTCGCTGAAAACAAAATAAGCTCCGTTCGCAGTTTGTGGTTAAACTAGATAGATGTTCTCTTAAGATAAGCGGCGTAGTAAAATTGCAGGCGGCGTATCGCCGTACAACGTAGAAGGCTTTACAAGATCGTGCCCAAGACTTGAAACTCTGAAGTCCGCACTGGACATCATAAAATATTTAACACTCATATCTCGCGGAGCGGTCCAAATATTATCGACTAGCCTATAAAACGAAAAAGTCCCGCTAAAAAAAGATAGATATATACTTTACACTTATGAAAGAAAGAGATGTGAACACCGTTATTGTACGATCTTTGGAATTTCGATGGAAACGTTTGGTTTCTTTTCCATCGTTTTTATCGTGGTCGTTATATTTTGATAGAGCAGTTTGGCAGGATCGGCGATATAACGTTTATGTTTTGGTTTTCGGTAGATACCTTTTGGCTACATTTTGTTCCTGTTTATTGTTTAGATAGCTGTCTATACCAGCATTTGTAGGTTAACCCTTCAAAATCTAAAAAATAAAAATAAAAACATTTTCTAATTTAACAGGATTAAAGAAGAGGGGGGAAAAATTCAAAGTCAACGCACATGCCTTTGAGTTGTTTCTGTTTACATTATGTAATGGGATAATAATAATAAAAGTATTCTTTAATTCCCATGGCATAAGACATACATACAATATTTGATTGATTTATCAAAATTTTCAATAAAAAAACATCCGTATTAATTTAGATTTTTTGCAAACTTATCAATAGGTAGGTTTTTAATTATACAAAATATGTGTTAATAAACGCTTATACGGCAATTTATTTATATAATTGTGGGGATCGCATTTTATCGGATGCCTACTAAAGAGACGTAAATATGCTTACCTTAAAAGTTTCCAGTGATAAATAACCTGTAGGGCCCGTGAATGTGAAGCGTCTGGTACTCTCACCCACATAACGTGTTTACACAGTTTTGATTGATGACAGTTTCTTGGTAATTTAAGTTTAGAACTAAAATCACATAAAATGGGACACTTATACCTCAAAATTTGAGGTTGTTGTTTGACTGTCTAGCACAGTGGTTTTGCTGAGGGACTCAGATGATGCAAACAGACGTGGAGTTAGAACATATATTTTTTAATTTTATTTATTAAATTATACAGAAAATAACATTCACACAGAAGCAACCAATGCGTTATACGTATTTTTTTAAAATAACTTAGCAAATGGTCTTTAGTTAACGATGGTTTGTAAAAATAGTTTTATTTTATACGTAAGTGAACAAAAACGGATGTATATTTTTCTTACATTTAAATCACAAGTTACTAGCTAGCCCTTTTGTTCGCGAGTGTACGGCCGCCACAATAACTCAACGGCTCCCTCTTGCGGATATGATACAGTGCGCAATGCAGTTACGTATATTTTTCATTCCCCAGTCCAACTGCCAAAAATCTATCCATACCATACTTCAATATTATCGACTATTTTAAGTAACTATAATTTTTTTGTGAATCTGAAAATTAGAAATTTAAGTTCTACGAAATAGTTTTTCAATGTTTTTCGATTCTAAAATTGCCTTCACAGTTCTTACAAGTTATTTTTTAAAGAACAACATCAATTGGTTCTTATTTAGATTCAAAACAGCCACAGGAACTTAAGGATGCGCAGACTGATTTTCGTTATGTGATATTAAAAGAACATGATTGTGTTCTTTTCAGGTCTCTATTCCTTGAAGGGTTAGGCAGAGGTGTAACGATATGCACCCACAGTATTGGACTTTGTTTAGGTCTCATGGAATAGGGGGCGCTATTGCCAGTAACCGAGAAGCCAACTCAGACCTAAAGCTTCCTAAACCAGAGAATTTGGATGGATTATTCTATTTCATAGAAAAATCCCTTAACATTTTGCCCGAACTAGGCAATCGAAAAAAGGACTTGTAGCGTAAAAGTACATAAGTATACCTCTGCCTAACCCTTCGGGGAATTACAGGCGTGATGGTATGTTATTATTTATCTAGGTGAACGCATAAAAGCTTAATGCCGTTAATAATGTCATTTAATATTGCGGCTTCAATTACGTACAGCATGGATCCGCATAGTGTATGAAAATACGCGTTCGCGAATTTCCCAATAATAAATTATACTCCTTGTCCGCTTACCTCGGGTTAACCGGCTTTTATAAACTACCCGGGTAATTTATAACTATTACCCGGCCGAAAACGATCACGTGATATCACTTTATAGCATATTCACCCGGTAAATATGAGGGAGCCATGTAATAATGTTTCATGTATTTACATAAAAGTAAGTACTAGAAACTATCTGCGATGAGGTTGTAATTTTGTGGGTGAAGGTTGAGTGAGGGTTAACTTATTGGGCAGGGATGATTGATTATTTGTTATGTTTATTTGGTTCAGTCTATTTTTTACAAAAAATATTTAATTAAGCGTCAAAGTATTTCTCGATATCGCTGTCGTTCGGCAACCTTCACACATATTCCACTTCAACAACATAGAAACTTTTAAATTTCAATTGAAGCAGTTTGTCATTAATAAGTCATATTATAATAATAATGAATAATATCTTAATGCTAAATTCAATGCACAAAAGTTAATATATAAGAGACTACAGACACAATATTGTATACTCAAACCGCTTTATAATCGCACTCATATCGCCACAATTTGTTCAAAGTTTTTCATTTAACAACAAACAGTAACCGGGAAACATCGTGAAAATAATCCACAAAACACTATCTTACCTTTCTAACACTACAACTAGGTACTTAATGTAATCGCGTTCAATATCCTTTGTTCACTTTCAGACTCATTAAAAAGGCGATGCAATTTAATGAGTTGATAGTGTGCGTTAACCCTCGCTACGTTTGCAGATACGACCTTTTTCGTGCAATCCAATGTGGACTTTAGTTCTTGGTGATAGGTCTTATATTCTTTTAGGGAGTTGGGGAAGCGTATTGGTATGTAGGGGTCGAAGATTAGTGGCTCACGCCTACTCGGCGGAGCGCTGAGCGGCTGATAGTGCCCAAGAGTGTAGTTACAATTAGACCGGTGCCCACAATGAAGTGATGCCACGTAATGTTGCCCCTTGTCTTTGTATGTTGATTGTGCACGAAAGAGCAATGTTCGTATATGTTTCAAGTGTACATATGCCTTAATTTCTGACTAGTTAGAGCTTATGAATATTAAACGGTTGGTTATGATGCTTGTTAAGATGTAGGGGCAGACAAATTTGTAGACAGAACCCACAGGTTTATTGGTCCAAATGCGTTGGTATAATTTCTTAACAAAATACAGAAACTATAATTGTATTTTGTAGGTATACCAACGTTTTACATACTCGTTCCGGGGCTGGTTGAATCAGCGTCAGACAATCTGTTTGGCATATGCTGAACCAGATCCCTTTCAGCTCAACCGTGAGGCACTGTACTTCCTATCTAACCAGATGCGGCTGTGTATCAATATTTTACACGAAGCGACTGCCATCAGACCTCCGCAAAACAATTTCTGGGTAATACCGATATCCTGAGGATAGACTGGTTGTCAGTTTAGGCTTCTGACTACCACTAACGATTGTCATAGGTGTTCGTATGACAACCGAGACCGACGGCTTTACGTGCTCTCTGAGGCACGGCAGGGTCTCGATGTGTTAAGAATGGTCACCCATCCACAGACTGACCGCGACTAGCGCAGCTTAACCTAGCAGAATGATCAGCTTAGTTATTACTTAGCCACGAGCCCCCTAATTAATGTGATTTTAGATTCTATTTTCGATTTATGTTTTTTTTTTAATATCTAATGGTTTGTTTTAGGTACCACGTAACTTAAATGATAAATGTTATTTATTAGTAAATAGACCTTTTAAAGACATTTTTACAAGTCAATATTTAACATTTTTATTTAAGCTAGATGGCTCCGGCTTTTCCTAACTGACGACCTCTGAGAAGAAACGCCGAAACAAACTATGATTTTCTCACAGTCTCTTTTAAAGTCCAGACATACTATAATAACAAATATGTGTCTTACAATGTAGGGCAAAGTCTGAAATGGCCTTTTGAAGAAAGAGCCATAGTGGCTTTGAGTAGACCACTCCCAACTGACGGCACGCATGCATCAGTCATTGTGTACCTCAACCATAATTTAGGGAGCTCAACAGAGCGAGTGGCCCCAATATACTTGCAAAAAGGCTCGGAGAAAGAAAGAATCTAGAAGCACGTTAATCTCTCTTGGCTGCCGTTCTTTTCCATCTTCCAGAATAATAGTATTAAAATCATAGATAATATGATACACCGGCTTATAAGCAAGTATTTTAGCTGAATTCTGGCAGACGAGGGCAAAGGCGCTTACGAGCCGCGAGCGATTGCCCCGTCTAGTAGGAGGTACATTGTCAATTGGAAACTACTCGACTCTGAGAGCAAGCGCTTTTAGATTTGAAAGAGTACCTTCTACAGTATACGTGAGAACTGCAGATAAATTATTTATTATTTTGTGTGGAAATTGTGAGGGTACCAATATAATATTATATTTTGCCTGCCTCATTAGTCATGTGTTGTATAGCACGACTGCTAAGCTAAAATGCTGGATTCGATTTTCAAGTCAAGCAAAGTGTTATTGGATTTTTCCGTGAAATTCTCAATAGCAGCTCGTAGTTTAACATACCAGTTAACTGTGGGTGTACAGTAATACCTACACTTCTGCCTAATCTTTCGAAGCATAGGGCGTAATGATAGGTATGTGTAATAATTATATTTAGTTTGTTTCTGATATTGGTACCGCCAATTTTGGTTCTTGATAGTTGGACATCATTTTATTTATACCAAGCTTTATTTATATCAGGAAGTTTCTGAATCATAATACCTAGTAATTGATAAAATGAGAACGATCTTGCTTTGAAAATAATCTACTCGAGGATATTATTTACAGCTACAATTTAAAAAAATATGTATAAATTTTGACTAGCCTATGTTTATCTATGAAAAAAATATTTTATAGGGAAGAATTTAATTACACAATTCTAAATTGTAACTAATTAATTTTCTGTAAATAAATACGCTTAAAAATTAATTTTATAGAAATATTTATATTATTATGAATGCAGTTCTCATAAAAACCAAACAAATTTCCATCGCAAAAGATTCTCTGAAACTAACGTTTACTGTTACGGAGGGCTATGAAAAGGCGAGGTTTTATCGCGTTGCCATGACGACGGCGGGATGCTGCGTCGCCCGCGATACCCTCCTCACTCGACACATTGGAAAAAACTACTACAGTGCTTTATATTTACAGCCTCCGATATGTATATGTATATAGGACGCATTGTAGGAAGTGAAAGTCCCCGAACTATGGATAGAAATCGATGAGTGCAAGCTATACTTTATGTTACAATGTCGGAGATTTGGAGGAAAGTCGGGGATATAATTATTCGTGTGGCTAAAGTATCGTTTTGTTAAGGTATGGATTGCTGTTTTGAAATTTTTAGTATTTGAAACGAATAAGTATAATTGATTGTAAATCTTTACTTTGTTCAAAATATACATTGTTTCTTACTTCTTGATCTGTGTGTACCAGAAAGAGGTGCTTATTAGTGAATGTAATTGTCTCAAATACTCAATGAATTATTTTTCAAAACGACAAAGATAACGTTTTGGTGCTTGGCGATTTAAGGTTATATAATTAACGTATTTATTAATTTATGTTAAAATATAGATCACTACTAGATTTCAATGGTTTTTAAATAAATATGGTGTGCTTGAGAATTTTTGATAGGAACACAGTATAATTCATAGTGGATGTGGCCCGATGTAGGCTGATAACGTTTATAGTATGTAAAAATGTTATATTGTATAAGAGCTGCCTCGTGGGTCTAGCAAGGGCTGCTGCTGATTGTCGGGTCCTGAGTTCCGCCCCACGTTAAGGAGTGTTATGTGTTTTTCCTACAAATTTCTCAATAGTAGCCTGACCTCTGTCTTTGTAGGACAGTAGCCATAGGCTCACCGCCTATTACTTAGATGGAATCTTCGTACCGGCAGACTGTGGGCGTCTATCGATACACCTCTGCCTAACTCCTCGAGGATGCTGGCATAATGATGGAATCTATAAAAACAATACAAAGTGCAAAAAACATCGCAACATAAGTCATATCCTCAGTTCGCTATTTAATCACAATAGGAATCGTTCAATTGTGCCGTCTATTTACACCGTCGACGTAGGCGGGGAACAGTTAACCCTTGAATTTGGTACACACTGAAATATTAACGCCTGCTATGGAAGCACGCGGAAAAACAAGTCGAAAACTGGGCCCGTTATGGGCCCGTCGCATGTTACGCAAAGATCAACCCGCCGATGTTATTTAGTGGGTGCAGATACGACATATTGTTCTATGTAGGTGTTATATTAAAGTTTTCTTATTAATTATTTGTTTATACAATAAATGTATGAACAAAAGTAAAAATTATGATCTTACATTCAAAATTTTTTATAGTTTGGAAAATTCTAATGATAGATGATATTTATTTCTGTAAATAAATCTTTGAAAGACAATTATTTTACTAGTCAATATTTAATATACTAGATGGCACCGGCATTTTCTAACTGAACACCTTGTGGGAAGAAACACCGAAAAAAAACTTAGTAAATCATGGTCTCTTCTAAAGTCCAGTCAGTAACAGTATTCAATGCTTATTATACATATAATGAGACGTTCGCTGCCTATCGGCAGCCAGCCAGGGTTATAGCTTTAAGGCTATCAACCTAGGAATTTTTTTCCAGATCCAGAACCTCTAACTAAAATAAGAGATAATGACTCAATGTAATATTGCATTTGCACATGATATATTGAAGAAATATTATATATTTCTTAACCATCCCTAAATTCTTTAGTCTGTGCACAGCCAGTAATGAGTGGAATTATTATAAATTAAGTTGGTTTTAAGAAATGGTTTTCTTGAAATGGGTTTTTTTTTTGTAATTGACACGTAGTTAATATCTCGGTATTTATCTACAAAAATTCACTACAAAGTATTACCCACATACGTCCCATTTGACACAATAACCGCCGCTTCTACCTGCTTAATCTTTGGCGTCCGCTTGGCGTGTCGGTATTGAGTGGTGGCAGGGGAGGGGCGCACCAGGGGAGTCGATGCCGGCCCAGGGGACCGCCTCCCGAGGGAGCTGGCGACGGGCCGCGGGCCGCGGGGCCACGGGGGGGACGAAAGGTTAAAAGGGAAAAGTTATAAGAGACCGCTTGTTGTCGGATCTGCGTAGTTCGATTTTCGTATGCGGTTTAGCGAATTTTTCTTTCCCGTAGTATTGTTGTAAGAGTTCAGTTTGGGGTTATGTTAGTTTGTGTAAGTTATCATATTGATACCTTGGGATGGAAAGGACGTAAGTGACATATTTTAGGCTGTATTTTAAGCCTTTTAAGGGTCAAGATATTTGGGTATCGGTAGTGTGCTATTCTGACGTAAAGGTATAATTTGCTGGTACGCTAGAACGTTTATAACTTTAGCAAATTTTTATAAGGGTAAAAAAGACTCGGAGTAGTCTCCTCAAGATTACGCTCTCATCATTTAAAGGTATATAGGTAAGTTTAAAGGTACACATATATACGTAAAATCATAATGCAAATAAAATAATGGTAAGCAAAATTTAGGTGTTGAAGTATTTTAAAAAAGCAACTTTGTAACTATTTAATTTTCGACCTTTAGTTTATTGAAATAGGTTCTACAGAAGCAGAATTTCTTAACAGACGCAGGTTTTTTTTTAAATATTTATCCAAGAAATATCTGATGCAAATAAACATAGTCTATGCCTCGCCAGTGGTGTGGGGTCGGGGGTATTCAAGTGTTCCGAGGCGACTTGAAAGAGGCCAACCTACTACCTCACCTCTTTGCCGCGACTTAATACCGTACTAGATTTTTTTCCATCGAATATGTAGTGGAAATGTAAGTAGGCATGTAAGTATTAATAGCTATTTAACGTTGTAAAGAATATATCATTATAATCCCAATCCATGCTAATATTAAAGAAATATTAAAGTAACACCATTTGTCTGTGTCTGTTAAGCTTTCACGCCAAAACCGCCGAACCGATTTTGATGAAATTTAGTACAGTGATAGATTAGACCTTAGAAAAGGACTTAGGTTACCTTTTGTCTCGAAAACACCTTTGGGATGCGGGTGAAACCGGCTAACAGCTAGTAGTATATAAATATATTAAAAAACGTGATATTATGTTTATTGAATATACAAAGCTATATAACATAGGTACTTACCATCACGGCTGCATTCCTCGAAGGGTTAAGCAGAAGTTAATGTGACTAGGAATTAGGAAATATGTTTTCGTTTACATAAAATTCATTTTGGTCTTTTCATCAAGTCTGTGAAGAATGAATCCTCATTACGAAATAGACTCGAAAAGATCGAAGATTCCCATTCTTCTTTCAAAAACCCATAGAAACCAATTACACACACATACTGTCTATACTCCTTGAATGGTAAGACAGTGGTGTTCTAAAGTAGGCATGCACAATTCGCTGGTATATTCATCTCCTATGTATCATGAGGCGACCCTATCGCCATTTAATCCAACTATCTACTAATCCAACTCCGAGCTGCTACTGAGAATTTTATAGATAAAATGAAGAACACTTTGCTTGGCCTGGGAATCGGACCCAGGATCTCAAGCGTACCGTAATATTAGTCTAACGAAGCAGTTAAAAACCAAACTAAAACCAAATGGAAACAAATTATCTTGACACTATCAAAAAGTCTTGTACCGAGCTAAGCGCGTTAATACAAAGCAGTTCACCGCAAATGTCATTAGCATTTTATACCAAGTTATCTGTTAAATTATTTTTTAATTTTTTTATTATAATTATGTTCTCGGTTTCTTCAGTTCGTTACGATTACGATTATCCTGGTGTATCGCATTGCAGTCGGTATGAGTCCAACATACCCTTTCGTCTCCCCGGGTGGTGGATCACAGCAGTGATAGCCTAGCGGTATGACCATTGGACTGCCAAGTCAAAGGTCTCGAGTTCGAACCCAAGGCATGCACCTTTGACTTTTCGAATTCATGTGCGTATTAATAATTAATTATCACTGGCTTAAACGGTGAAGGAAAACATCGTGAGGAAACCTGCATACCTTAGTGATTTTTATCGACGGTTTGTGAAGTCTGCCAACCCGCACTAGGCCAGCGTGGTGGACTACAGCCTAATCCCTCTCAATATGAGAGGAAACCCGTGCCCAGCAGTGGGACAGTATATGGGTTGATGATGGGTGGTGGAGGATCCATGAGGATTTTCGGTACCATAAAAAAGGCTATCACTAGTCACTACTACGTAATAGACATACGTTTACGGAACCTATTTTTAATTTAACTCCTCTTGTGTCCCACTGCTGGGCATAGGTCTAATATAGTCCAGACTTAGATTACTCCAGGACATTTTATCCTGAGCTTTTTCATACCAATAGCTTCATCTTAAGTATAGTATAATATTTATTTTAATTTCGTCCCTTCTAAAAGTTCTTATCCATAGATACTATTTACCTCAAGGTAATATTTTTTCGGCTTACCGGTCACCGCGCTAGAGTGATATCGTAGGATAACGTAACTGTCAGGTGGCCCTTACAATGATATTAATGTTCCGAGCTTTGGATGACCAGGGGAGCTACTTTTACGATACGTCTTACTGAGGGCTCCGGAAAAAATATGGCTGTTTACCTGAATTTAGCGAATTTATCATAGAGTTGTGCGTGCATGGGATGTAACGGTAAGGACATGTAAATGAAAAAAAAACTGCGTAGGTACTTGGTACGAGTAGGTATGCTTATAGATTGTCTTGACTATATTGAGTTTAGAATATTAAAAATATAATCAAGAATCTAATAAGGCATATAGATATATTTATTATACATAAAATTCAAACGTCGCAAGTCTGTCACGTGAGAACGGCTTGACTGATTTAGATGTTTTTATTGTTGTGTTCGTAATTGTCAGGACTAGGTTTGAATGAAATATTTTTTTAAAATTCACCTGATAAGTCGGAAACCTGTAGGGCGTATGAGGGCAACAGTTAACTATACAACACAATAGTCTGAATGTGTATATATTATTGTTAAAAGCTCGGGCAAATTTGGAATCGTTTTTAATTTAAGCTTAGGATAGTTTATTAATTAAGATGTATCGAGGAATAAAAATCATATACAACGTGTTACAAAATACCCCGTAAAAAATATAATTAATTATCAAAACCAAAAATTTTGTCAGCTGTCATGTCAGTGAACCAGATTATTTAACAGAAAGGCCTACGTACCTATTTTACCTAGTAATTGTCTACTTTAATTGTTTTTCTATTTTTTATTCATAAATGTTGTAGTTTTCCTTTTTTTGGGGTATGTTATACAGCGTTACTACGGTTCTTAAATATTGTGAATGGACTCGTTATAAGGCCTCATTTAACCTCCTTTCGACTTTACGCGGGTAGTTTTGTAACAGTCTGTATATACATAATTATAAAAAAATATTAACTGTCTTTAGTTTCACTATAAACAATCAATTCAACAAATACATATAAATATTTAGAGAGTTTTGTGTGTAATGATTGTTCAACAAACATCGTACTATAAACATAGTATTGACGCTTGCGCATCCAACATCTTTGCCGTATTGTACGAGTACCATACTAGTGTCATAACTCACGAAATACGTAACAAGACAGAAAAACACCTACTTATTGTACTCCTTAAAATAAAATCCCCATTCACGGCAAGTCGTTTGACAGCGGCGTAAACTCGTAACTCGCAATATTGTGACATAAGGTGTTTAACATAAATAATGCGGGAACAGATGTGTGGCGCCGCGGGCACCACAAATACGTTCGCGCAGTACCAACACCGCTCATATCTGGATACGTTTTTACTATTTATATAGAGCTGTTGTAACTCTTGTGGAAGTTTGCAGTCAAAAGGTTCTATAAAGCTAATTATCCTTCGCTTAAAAAAAGTAAAGAGAACTTGAAGAGTTGTCTAACGGTGGTATCCTAAATACACATAAATGGCGAGCGAATACCTAATCCAAGTAATAAATTAGTTAACATTTGAGTAGAAATACATCACAAGGGATCTTATCTTGAGTGTGGATGATTTTGAGGTAATCAGAATCATACCAGGGTAGGATTTAAATATAAGGAACTTACACTATCAAACTTCTAAATTAGTTGATCTGGATTAGGAGAATATTTCTCCAATATTATTCGCAAAATATTTCTCAAGTCAAACATAACCACACCATTCATGAGCGGCGAATAATTTATTACGTACATTAGGGGTGTCTAACAACTCTACTAAATCCACACGTGTTGGCACAGCAATATTCGGCGTGGCGGCATCGCCGGAGCCTCAGGCTATGTAAAATATTTCTGCTAAAGCATTCATCGTGATCGCCCGCCTGATCGTACGCTCAACATTACGCACCGACCAACTTACACAAACACCTCTCGTGAACCTTACGACGACGACATAAAAACCACACTATGTCAACAAAAAACTCTGAATAAAATTGCAAAGTCTGACTATTGTGTGTAATCCGATATGCCGATAGTTGGCCCGATAGACTTTCCGTTGGAAATTGTTTGATTCCGTTTCGAGGTTTCGTTTTGACAGCCAATAAAACAACGTTCCTCGATCAAATATTCTTTTATTTCCAAAAACGAAGTCGGATTTTAGTTGCTGTCTGCACTTTGTCCATGCGTTTTGTTTCCTTTTACGTCGACTTTATTCTTTTTTAAATTGACACATGACTTTTCGTTTATGGCGCAAAAAATCAAATAAGTCGTAAAGTTCACACATTGGATGCCAATGAAGCAAAAACAGTAGTTTGAACGGAAGAGCGGAAGGTACAAATTTGTGAACACGAGAAACAAATTAATATGCGATGTTAAAGTGGCGTGCGTAGTAGAGAAGTGGAAACAGCTGGACTGCTTCGGTACGAACTTGTAATAGGTAGTCAAAGTTGCTAGATATGCAATGACTAGCTGCTAATAAGATACTTTAATATTCCAAATCACAAAAGGGAATATTACGTATATTTTCACTATAATTCATGTATTTTGAATCTTCTTGATTTTGAAGATCTTGAACCTTCAAATTCATAATATTTTTGTTAAGTTCTCCGAATGTTGACTCGGTCTTTAAAAGTTATAAATTTTTCTTTTCCATAAAATATAATTGTTTGGTGTTTTTATTAAAATCTCACAGTAATTTTCGTACATGAAACATTTCTGTTGTTCATATAGTTTATATTATGTTGTCGACGTTTGATTTATGTGTCCGCTTCATTTGCAGCATATTATCTGTTCACACGCCCGTCGATATTTTATGGATCCACGATATGCTTGTGACAGTTTTTAATATAAAAAAAAACTTTTACAAAACGGTCTCCATGTGCAAGTTTTAATAAATGGTTTTGTTGCAGGTTTTTCTTGAAGTTCTTCCTTAAATGCAACCAGAATTGTTTGAAGAATGCCGGGAACCCTCGAGATATGAGAAGGTTTCAGGTATGTAATCTCACAATTCCATGAAAAAACTATATTGACGTATATAATTTTTTATATACATTTGTATAATTTCTACAATAACCCCCATATCGTTAACAAAATATATTTAATTCATGCTGACCACCTCGAAAGCTTTAGTCAATTCCAAAAAATAAAATCTTTTTGCTGTGCTGTAACAACTCACAACACAAGACTCCTTTGTGATTAAATCTGTGACGTCTAAGTGACTTAAAATCCAACCCAAGATCTTCCATTTCCATCTAAATCCAAAAGCCACAGAAACAAATCGACCTTTATGCCCACTGACAATTAGTAATTATTCGACCTGTCGACAAGTCAATGGTAACTTGTTTACCAGACGTGGCGAAAAATTGCCGCGATCTTTACACGAGCCTGTCTGTATTACTGCAAATGTTTGGTATACATCATAAACTGAAGCGGACAGAATAGAAAATGAGAAGGTCTGCAAGTGAGTTCAACGTTTCTTTTTTAACATAACATATCTATTCTAGTCCTAGTCTATTTTCCCCGGAGGGTTAAAAAGAGGAGTACTAATGTACACCCACAGTTCGCTAATATGTTGAAGCCTCGTGTAAGAGGGGGTGAGCCTAATGCCGTTAACTGGGAACATATCCAAACTCCGAGCTAATGAGAATTTTATAGAAAAAAACAATAACCGTGTTCGACCTGGGAATCACTCGCTCATTACAGTTTCGCGCTTATGACTAATGGTCTGTCAGATTAAAATATGTCAGACGAAAATATCTTTTTTAGCTGTGTTATTTGAATTTTCATCCAAAACAATTACGATAGAGAAGAGGGAGAGAATCTGACGAAATCCTCATAATCTCTCCTCGCATATAAAAATGAAATGTTTCAATACCGTGAAATCTCTTTACTTGCACCACACAACTGTCTGTATTGCCCTTAACTGTAGGAAGGGTTGCGTTCACGACTCTTGAATATTTGAAGCGCCTCCAATTTAGGGGAGGGGTGAAATTAAATTTATTTATACGAGTTTATTTATTTACTTTCAACCGATCTCTGCTTGCCATTTATTTGTATTTTTTTAATTGATTATGCTGTTTTATTTAATTAAGGACCTTACAAGTTCAAGTTTAATTTGGATCAATAAAAAACTAGCTGCGCTTATTCTAAATCTGTAGGTTCGACCTTACCGTCGACCTAAGCTAGTGGCTTTCCACATCCCCAATTAATTTATTGGGATAAAAGGTTTAAAAATTCCATATTTATAAAATGAAAGAGAAAATAATGCTGTGCAAAATAATGTTAGTGCAGTCCCTTAAGAAAACTAAAATAAATCAACATACCTAAACAATAACATTAACATACTATTCTAACACTAAACTAACATAAACTACAAAGTCGTTATTCTCACTTAAAACTTTCTCACAAAATCTCGTAGCTCATAATATAACTAATTAGTAGCAGCCCTAATATAACTACCCGAAAGGTGCATTCACACAGTCTACTTATGAGTACAAATTTGCTTCCACAGTTGGTCTAAGACATATTTGTCTCACGTGTCCTCTGACCAACTTTAAACAAATATAGAACTTACTGTTATACACATATTGCTCATTTCTATAAGCAACTAAAGCGACAATTTCTGAGTATGTGTGCGTGTGTATAGAAATGTCTATTTTGGGCTTTCTGTGTGTCATTGAATAATTCAGTGGTCGTTCCCCAACGTTTCAAGGGTAAGAATATATGGGTATAATATATAACTACGTACATATTTATAGGTGGGTGTAGGAATCGAAATAATGCAGTCGCTTTATCGACATGAATATTGTATTCCATCTGATTTAGATGCCAAAGTTTGGTTCTATTTTAGAACCTTTGCTGAAGTTCCAGTTCGTTCCACCTGACTTCAGTTATTAATTTTCAAGCTTACTGCACTCATTTACTTACCTACAGAAAACCACAAACTAAGAAAAATATTAATAATTTGATTGTTGAGTGGGTTTTTATTTATGATATCATGATTGGAGTTCGAAAAGTTAATTTATTTCATGATTTAAATTACCATATAAATTGAGATTTTTCATTTTATCATTTAGAAAACCTTAAGTTAATTTTTATAAATATTTTACGTCATATATATTATGACGTGTATAGAAAACGTGCATAGAAGTCATGCATGTATAGACCTCACGCAGGTATCTAAACTTACACATGTTTACCCAACAAAATTTGTTAAGCTACTCCCCAAAGTACAGTCGAGTAAAAAACCGTATCGATTGAATAGCCGTCTATCAATCGACCACCCACGGCACACATGGTCACATCGGTACGCAAGCGTGCACACAATGCACTTCCTTGCATACCCATTGGAAGAGTTTCGTCCATTTCGTCGCTCCCGAGACATTGGCTCCACCTCCCAAGGGACTCTCCCTTTCAGCTCCCTCCGCACTAGTGTGTGTCGGAATGCGGGTGTTTGTTTTGGTGTGTGAAATGTAGACGCGTTGTATATCTTCATGAGTTTATTTCGGTGACTGTGCTTTTGTTTTTTTTTGGAATCATGACGGGACTTTGGCACGCTTACACACTTTGTTCATTATAATAATAATATATTAGGTATTGCAAAAAGTTTAATTTTAAAATAAAATAAATAAATTAAATTAGTTAAAATTTATTGCAAGGACTACGATAAGTTCTGTCTCGAGTCTGCTATTTCAATTGTATCAGAATGGTCATTCAATAGAATTGACAGATTTCGAAGATATAACTGTCAAAAATAAACAATTTTGAAGTCTTTGAACGATGATTTGACACAGCATAGTACATGTTACATGAAGAATCATTGAAATTATTCACTCCAATTTATTAAACCAAATGAGAATTCCTTGAAAATAAAAATCAACACCAGCAACATTTAGACAATAATTGAAACAGTTATTAAAATAGTAGACACAATGAAATACCGGCATCGAGGTGAATGTGATCTCTATTCCTATGGCCCTGACCATAGGGTAAGTTAAGAAATACTCACACACGGCACCTTCCTTACCAGCCGACGATCCATGAGGGTTTTGGCACAGAATGCAATGCACTAACATTGAAATTTGTTCTAGGTGGTAATATCAACACAAGTGATGGTCGACGGGCCTCTGTTAGCAATATCAGACAACATGTTCGTCCACAACAACAGCAAGCACGGCCGGAGGGCAAAGCGATTAGACCCAAGCGAAGGTACAGACGCCGCGACAGACAATACTTGTACGTTTTTTATGTTCTTTTTTATTTTATATTTTTTTTAGTGGCAATATTGGAACAAACGATTTATAAGATGTGTAATTGAGAAATTGTTTTTTTATAATAATTTTTTACGCGTACATTTTTCCATTTAATGACGTTTGTTTGAATATTACCGTCATTTTTTATAATTTTAAATATTATCATTATGTTTGTAAGTTGGCTTCCATTTTTTTCGAAGTATACTGACTGCCGGTTCTATAAAAAATATGAAACAATGTGAAGAATCACTGACTTTTATTTTTTGTTCAAAATTTTTATTAAATATTTTTTTCTTTTTTTCTTTTTAAATTTAAAATTGCAGAAAGCTATTTACTTAAGTATCTTTCCTAGTGTCATATTCTGTAATCATTACTGTCATTAAAAAAAAAACACTTATAGACGTAAAATTTCGTTAACAATATTTTCTACGTAAATACGTGTGAAATCCAACAGTCAATTGACGATGAATGTGCAAAACTCATAATACACCGCTTTAAGATGTCGTTTGTATTCAAGGAATCACTGTAGACATTTCGCAAAGAACTTCTGCCGGGTGTTTCGGGCGGGTGGGGGCGTTGAAGCGAGCATGAACGAATAGGGATAATTTAGTGAGAAATTATGCTCCGTACTAACTTGGGGCATGCGTTTATACTATTTTAATTCAGTGGTTTTTTAGGTAAATATATGAATAGATATATAGGTATATGTATATTATCACACCTTTATTCCCTGAAGGGTTAGGCAGAGGTGTCCAAAAGAACACCATAAGATGTTTAGTTAGTAATAGGGGGCGAGTCTAATGCTATTCTATTGCTACTCTATTGTCTATTTTTGAGATCACTAAAGCTGAAAATGTCATAGAAAAATCCAGTAAATCTTTGTTCAACCTGGGAATCAAACCCAGGATCTCAAGCGTAGCAATCGCACTTCATCATTCAAATAGGTCTCTCCCAAATCGCGCTACAACACCCGGTTCTACAAATACGGTCCATCGACAGTCATGGCCGCCCTGCAATCCCGTTTAGGCTAAATACTTTTTAAATTCAGTAGTTTTTTTAATGTGACACAGATGCACATCAAGTTACCCCAATCTGTCAAATTTCTTTGATAGATTTTCAACTTTAACACAAAACGATAAGGTTCATTTCCATTGGGAAAATTTGACAGTTTTGGATAGCTTCGGAAAACATCGTGAGGAAACCTGCATACCTAAGAGATTTTTCTGTCTGCCAACCCGCACTAGGCCATTGTGGTGGATTATTGCCTACCTGATCCATCTCAATCTGAGAGGAGACCCGTGCCCAGCAGTGACCAGCAGGACAGTATATGGGTTGATGATATTAGTAACACCATGGTATACCTATCAAATTATCAGTAAAAAAAATCATAGTCAAGGTCTTGACCACATATCATATCATATCCCATTTATTTTTTCCGAAAAACTTGGCGCCTTTGTCAAAATATTTTTGTTAGAAATTCATACATAAATTAAAATAAGTCACTTCTATCAATTGTTGTCTATTTACAAACGAAAACAAAGTTTTTCATTTACAAAAGTTTTATTGTGCTCTCGAACTTAAACAGAATTAGACTATTCCACATTAAGAAAACGGGAAAGTTTCAAGGAGGCCAGACGACGCGAAACCGACTCGAAGGGATTATGGTGCGAACGAGAAAATTAACACAAGTAAATTAGCTTCGTATAGTGAAATCGTACCTCCTAATCGAATATTTCTACGGTTACAAGACAAAGGAAATCCCATCAAAAACATTCTGTAAAAAACTAGCCAAGTCTCGATGGAGCTGCTGGTTTATCTCTAAAAAGTAATGAAATCTAGCTAAACAAAGTCGTGCCAAGTCTAAGGTACTGCGATTTCTTTATTATTTATAGTTAATGTTGTGTGACTTGGCCGTTGACTTGTACAGAGGCCAGCACATCAAGCTACCACAATCTGTCAAATTTCTTTGATAGATTCTCAACTTTAATACAACCTTATAAGGTTCATTTTCAATTGGGAAAATTTGACAGTTTTGGATAGCTTGACCTGCTGGCGTCTGTAAAGTACCCTTGTTGTAAATTCAAATAATATAAAGGTGAATGTTCAACACATTTGTACACAGAAGATTACGTAGTATGAATGTTCGTTGAGAATACAATTTGAACATTCTTTATACGTTAGTGGGTACAAGTCAACGGCCAAGTCACACAACATTAACTATAAATAATAAAGAAATCGCAGTACCTTAGACTTGGCACGACTTTGTTTAGCTAGATTTCATTACTTTTTAGAGATAAACAAGCACCTCCATCGAGACTTGGCTAGTTTTTTACAGAATGTTTTTGATGGGGTTTCACTTCTTTTTGTAGAAACGTGGGCTTATTATAATATGTCGACATTTCTAATAGTTTGGTTGGGCTCTTGTGTTTTCTAATCAGGGTCACCGGGTACTCCAGATCTTCGATTATCCTAGTTTTTATAGTTTTCCTTTATGTGGCCATTAAACCCTAACTCTGTACCAAATTTCAGCTCTCTGAGTTTATGGGAAGTACTAGTTCTATTTTGATGATCATGAGTGAGTGAGCGAGTGTCATAAATGCGAAACTTTGCTTTCGCTTAACTTCGGAACTAAATGACCTACAGACTTGAAATTTTGGATTTTAAGTATGTAATTATAGCTTACTGGATGACGAAAATTTTTGCTTTCTGGTCTTATCCAGAGGTTCTCAAATAGGGGCCTGAAAATGCGGCGAAATGGTTCCAGTAAAGGATGGTACGGCAGTGTTTGCTTCGCGCTCGTCTTGGCGGGGGCACCGCCGTGCCCCCAGAAATTATTGTATTACTAGCATTTGCCCACGACTTTGTATACGTTGATTTTACCTGGATAAAAGTATTTGTTCGTTAAGTTTTCTGAAAATTTCCATAGTCCTGCTAGTACTGAATAGTAGATAGGTACATATTATAAATTATATCAAAGTTCCAAGCAGACGCTCATTTCATTGACTTGGTCTTGGATTGTAAATAAATAAATAATCCAAGCGACCTTATTCACGAAATATTAAAACATCTTAAATGGGGAGAATATAATATTAGTGAAATTAAAAAAGGACCACCGAAGTAATCGCCTTTCGTCCCCTTAAATTCACTTTCTCCCGTCTTTATTACAACGTTGTTCGCAAGATTTCAGTTTCCCCCTTGTTCAGCGCGTGTCCCCCCTAAACCTTGCACTCGCAACAGCAGACAACGTCATAACGACCGAAAAACTGTATTCCATAACCAACTTTATTACTTACAGTTAAAATTCATTTTCAATTATCGTTACCAGTTGTTTGACTCCTTGTATCAGTGACACTTACACGGTGACTTTTACGGTGTACAATTGTCCTTTTTCTAGAACAGTCTAAAGTGTACGTTCAAGAAGGACGGAGCGAGTTTTAGTGGTTTCACTTTCAACTTTTAAGTTGTTGTAGCATTCAGCCCTTACTTTTGCGGTTCCTATGAAGATGCCTTTTGCAACCCTGAATGCTATTTATATGAAAGTTCGGGAACTATTTTGGGATTTCGTGTTGCGTTGTTACTTTGCGAAAGAATTCGACAATTTGTGACACACACATTATAATTTAATACGCAACTGATCTATACAGATATCTTTTAATAATTTTTGTTTATAAAAAATACGGAGACTTGTACCCAGCAGTGAGACACATTTTTTTTGTACGTTTGGCGTAGCAGTTAATGTTGTCACTTAGCCACTTCTGTTGCGCTCGGTGTCATGGGTTCGATTCTCATCCAAGACAAATATTTGTGTGATCCACAGATATTTATTTCAAGTCTGGGAGTACTTTGTATCCGTTAATCATAATAATTTCAAACACAGGGCCTCTCTATTTAAAAAAAAAAATAGTAAGACATGTAAATGATGATAACAATACAGAATATGACACTAGTAGTTTATAACGTATTCGAACAAGCATAAAGTTCTTTTTCACGTAATATGCTATATTAAAATGTTTATACTTTTGTATGGTATATTGGGTGTTTCCGCAATTCGATTATTTTGCATGACGTCAGTTCTCTCTACAATACTTAACTTACATATTTGACAGCAGGTTTATATCCTCCGCTGCCGGTAGCTACACCCTGCATCAAAGCGATATCGCCAAGCGAAGGCTGGACGTCTGGCGGGTCGACGGTTATCATAGTAGGGGACAATTTCTTCGATGGACTACAGGTTGTGTTCGGAACCATGCTGGTTTGGAGCGAGGTGAGTTTGTACCTTTATCAATATATTTTTCTTTACGATTAATAAAATCTAAAATTGTTTGATTGAGAACGCTGATCTAGTAAAAGTTCCTAGATTTTATATTCATTTAAAAAATTGTTTAAAAATATTAAAAGTAAGTGATATTTACGATTCGCACGTACCTCAAACGTGTAATAAGTGTTGTACTTGCGTAATAATTTTATTCACAGAGCATTTTTTTTTTCTAATTAATGTACAATATGCATAAGTGCACCCAGCCAAGTTCTTTATTTTATTTATTTATGGCACTCCAACAACAGGTTCACAACTACATTCATATTTATACACAGATTTATAATATTGATTTGAACTTACAAGTATGCATAGCCTTTTTAATATCTATAAATTGTACACATAAAAGTTATTTTTTACTTTAATTTTAGAAGCAGAGTTTTTAATAACTTTTTAACGACATTTAGTAGATATACAATTATAATACTATGAAACCTTTTATCAGTTAATAACGTCACACGCGATACGAGTGCAGACGCCACCTCGACACATACCGGGCGTCGTAGAAGTAACGCTCTCCTATAAAAGCAAGCAGTTCTGTAAGGGTGCTCCTGGAAGATTTGTTTATGTTTGTGAGTATATTGTTGTTGACGAACTTAAATTGACATAACACACCATCAGTATTCGCCGAAGGGTTTCACAGAAGTGTACCAATGTAGACCCACAGTTTGCTGGTATATTTTAGGTCCCATGTATACGGGGCGAGCATATTGCCATTAACCGGGAACAAATCCAAACTCTGAGCTGTTACTTAGATCATAGATAAATCCAATAACACTGTTTGACCTGGGAATCGAAGCAAAGCGTAGCGGTCGCGTTTAGGACCGCTAGACTTAATTTGACATAACGTATTATCACGCTAGTTTACACTGAAAAGTGAAGCAGTGGTTGAAAAGGGGTCAGTCTATTGGCACTACCCGGGCACAAAGTTACTGCTGGAATTTTCCGTCGGAACTAACTAAGACTAAAATTCAACTTCAGATCGACAACTAAATAAAATTAAATGATTTTGGCACCGTTGTTTATAGAAAAATAATTTTGAGCCAAATTTAGAATAAGTATTGTATTAACATCCATACGCTTGATGTTGAGCAGTCTCCTTAATTAGTACTAGTTGTAAACTCCATCTGTTGTTTAATCATGTATAATTAATGTACTAAATAATTATACGAAACGATTCATCGAAAAATAAATTCCTTTCTCTCTCTCTTTTTATGCTGTTACCAAGTACTACAAGGTCTCATTATTTACGATCCAAATTTATCCCTCAGAAAATAATCAGTAATTAGGGACATCGGAAAATCTTATACAATCCATCAATTAGGCTTTCATTTGTTAGTGGCCCAACTAATGATTGATTTTGTTTTTCTCTTGTTCGCATAGCAGCGCTGAACGAGCCAACGATAGATTACGGCTTTCAGAGGCTACAGAAACTTATACCAAGACATCCCGGAGACCCGGAAAAATTACCAAAGGTATTTTTGTTCAGTGTTATCGTTGTTCTGAGGAAACGTGAATAATTTGATATTTTGTATGGATTGGAATGTGTTGGGAATATAAATATGATCTGCGGCGTACTAAACTATATTTAGACATAATTAAAATAAAAATATATTGGTATACCATGACAAACAGCCGCCTGATGGTAAGCGACGCTATGGATTGCAGATACCAGTACTGTCACTAGCGTGTTGTCATCTTGAGACCTCTGTTGTTAAGTCTCGTATGCTCAGTAATTTCACTAGTTACATCGCCCTTCACACCAAGCAATAATGTTAGCACATTATTGCTGCGGGCCCAAATATTTGGAAATGAGCTTTTAGCACCGCATAATGCAGCAGCACGAGCAAAGACTACCAACCTATTATCTAATATATAAAATTCTCGTGTCACAGTTTTCGTTGCCATACTCCTCCGAAACGGCTTGACCGATTTTGATGAAATTTTTTGTGCTTATCGGGGAGGTCTGAGAATAGGCCAACATCTATTTTTTTATTTTTTTTTATTTTTATTGCAAAACAACGTTTGCGGGGTCAGCTAGTATATTATATGAAATTTAATTATTAATTGATAATTTTCTACAGACATCAGCAGGACAAGCTATCCAAAATTTTAAAATTTTCCCAATTGAATATGAACCTTATTACTTTGTATTAAAGTTGAAAATCAATTAAAGAAATTTGATAGATTGTGGTATCTTGATATGCTGGTCTCTGTACATTCTTCATTTTTAGTGAGAAAAATACACAATATATGTATAATTATGTAATTGAATTAAAATGTTGGCGAAGCTACTTTCGAGTATGCAGTACGGTATTACGTTTTCAAAAATTACTAACAAAAATATTTTCTCCTAGGAAATAATCTTAAAGCGAGCAGCGGACTTGGCGGAGGCATTATATTCGATGCCTCGTAACAACCAACTAGGTTTGGGCGCCCCTCGGTCCCCGCCCGCCAGCATGCCTTTCAACTCGTACACAGGACAACTCGCGGTTAGCGTACAGGATACTGCGGCCTCGCAGTGGACGGAAGGTGGGTTTTTGAATTCTTTGTAATCCGTAGATTTACTTATATTGATCAAAGTTATCAGTACACTAAGCTTTTTAATGCCCTTATTTTTATTCCGATCGTAATATTTCTCTCATAAATAAGTTCCTTGTGATTCCATGTGATCCCAGTTTGTACGATAGTTTACATTATTCTTTTTGAAAATTTTACTATAAACTATTGTTAGTGCGAACCGTGTTTGACAGTTTTTAATATTATCCTAAAACAACGTAACGTTTTTTAATAATATTAACCATTTCCAATACTGTTTTAAATTAGGTGTAGTAAAAAATTAACAGTAATTATGTGTTGATCCCAGGCTTTTTCTTTTAGAGGAGTACGCGCGCAGCGGTGGCTCAGTGTCGCCTCGGTACTGTTCGGCCGCATCCACGCCGCACGCCGCACCCGCCGCCTACCCACACCCACAACACTACCCAGCTCCACCGACCTCACTCTTCAATACCACGTCACGTAAGTTGAACATAATATTTAAATAATATTAATTTATAAATCTGGTTGAGAACTTGGCAGGGGCCACTGCCGTTCACCGTCTGTAAAATTAATTTGTATTCGATGATTTCTCAGAACGATACATTTTCTAATACTCCAAAAATAAAATAAAAATTCATACTTAAAGTCAGTAAAATTGTTCTCACTTCATGTGCTCGTTATCCTAAGATCGTTTGATTCTTGTATTGAAAAAAGTTTGTCATCTTAATTCTTATGTAACTAATACTCGTATATAGTTAATGGCCAACTTAAATTATAAGGCATTTCTTTTTACGATAAAAAAATAACAATACATTTCTCGAAATTATGTTCAATGAAACTAAATTCACCATTAGGTACATGTGCATCTAGCTTCTTATATTTTAAATTTCTAACCCAGCTTATCTAGCTAAACAATACAAACAAGATTTAAGTTCACATTTCCGACGCTTTCTTCGCACGGCATCTGTTTGTTTACGTCGCTTTGTGTTAACCCCTGTTTTCTTTATCCCGTCCAGTGTCTCTAGGACCGTACCATCCAGTGAACATGAATGGACACTTATCATCTGACCGTCACTATAACGCGTATAATACGAAAGATAGCGGACATTACAGTGAAAGAAATGGGAATTCTAAAAGCCTGGCCGACTGTCCGGTAAACATTCATACAAAATGCACCGGCAGCGATATGAAAGGAGCTCAGAATAAAGAGACTAAGCTGAGGAGTGCCTTTGCCGTAGTGAGGCAGAGTCCGCCACGGGTTGCCAATGAGCATCATCAGAATTGGCACCACCTCGCCGTTCAGTGTTAGTAGTTTTGTTTTTATTTGTACTGCGATTTTGTTTTGTTTCGCTTTTTTGCGTAGCACAGTTGTTTGCATGCTTTGCTTTCACCCTACTCCATGTTTGATACAGTCGTGAACAGAAATTTTGATATTGAATTTAAATTACAGTTTGGATGCATTTGTAGTCAATGTAAAACTCAATTTTAGCTTTTTATTGATAATTTGAATATAAATAAAAAATATTAAAATAGCACCTAGCTAAAAAAACTCAATTTAATATTCATGATTATACGTTACGATATTCTCATGCGAAGATACAATTTTTTTTTCTAACATAAAAACTGCCAGTATAAATGTATGATATTTTGTTATTATCTTGCTAAAGAGAGTAAAAATTATATCTAATAAATACTATCTAAAAATTATAACAAATTAAATACAGTTGTTTTTTATCACTTCACGCGAATATTAGAGATTGAAATAATATTTTTTTTTACGGATTTTATCGCGGATATTGTGTTGTATTTAAATATACGCGATAGGTACAATAGTAAAAAGTTGTTTTATTTCAATGAATACTTACATTCGTTTTCTAATCTTACAGTTTTTTTTCACAATAACAAAGTTACTTAGAGTGACCCAAGTGTTAGAGAGTGTATTAAAACTTTATTTTATTTTTAGCATATACACTAATGTCATGCCTTTAACACAAATTTACATTATTTCTCTTTGTCCACAGGAATGGGCGGGCTAGTGTCGTCCCCTTTCAGCGTCAACCCTTTCTCGCTGCCTACCTGCAGCGCTCAACAGTACGCTCAAACAGCTCCACTAGCTTCCAAGTAGCCCACACTAAAACATTTCTACGACGGTCAGTTTCTATCATGACAGAATTATTTACAATAGCATTGTACAGACGCCAGCAGGTCAAGCTATCTAAAACTGTCAAATTTTTCCAATTGAAAATGAACCTTATTATTTAGTGGTAAAGTTGAAAATCTATCAATTAAATTTGACAGATTCGGGTAGCTTAATGTGCTGGCCTGTTTACAATAACTATTGTACAAACTTGAAAAATATATCGGGTGATTGCAACTGATTACTTGAATAGTCTTTTGACTGTAAAACTATAAATATTATAACGTTTTAAAGATACGTTTTGAAGAACAAAGGTTGACTTGAGATATCTCAAGTTAACCTTTGTTCTTCAAAACGTATCTTTAAAACGTTATAATACTTAACAAGCAAAACATAAAAAAGCCTTAATAATGATATCTATTTCTATAAACTCCAAAATACCTAATGTTTTTTTGTGACAATCAAGTAACTAATTCTTTCATCTGGTTGCTAATACTACTTGAGAATTTATTGAACAGGTTGAATGTATAAAATGGATGATTAACTTACTATTGCTAAAGTTTCATGGCAAGGTCCTGGCGAGCGGCATTGTAAATAATAATATTGTAATTTTAATGTAAATATAAATAAATAACATTCAATAGTTCAGTTGCTAGAGTGGACATAGTGTAGATTTTATATACATTTGAAGGCTAACGTTAAACTGCTCAGGATGATTGAAAAATAAATGTATAAAGTGATTCTGTTTTCGTTTACCTGCATGTCAGTTTCGTTCTTGTAAAATCTGTGATATATTTATTGTAAGTAACGTTGTAAATTTTAATGTAAAACGTAAAAGTGTAAATTTTTCGATTCTTAAATTTGAATAGTGTTCGAATTGTTTTTCGCTTAGGTTACGGATTCGGACATCCAATTTTAACCGAATATCGATCATATCTAGAAACAATACATATCCAGTGAATACGAAGCTTGGGATATAAATATGTACAACAAAAGAAAATCTGATGCCGAAATGAATGTATACGAAAAAAATCCAATATTTCTGGTTCACTTTCCTTAGATTCACGGAAAACGAATTGTATTTTGTGAGATATCCTCCGTGAATATATTATGTAGTTACGTATTATTATTTAACGCAACTGTATATCAAATAAGACATTGTAAATTATAATCGTTCATGAAACAAATTATCACGAAATACGAGATTAAATTACGTAAAATAATCAATAATGTGTTTTCATTTTTAATTGTAATGTAATTGTTTTATACTCGACAGTAAAATCAAATTACCTAATTCACACATTTTGAAAATAGTACAGTTTGATCTTGGTACAGAGGCCAACATATCAAGCTACCACAATCTGTCAAAATTTCTTAGATTTTAACTTTAATCCAAAACTTTAAGGTTTATATTCAATTGGTAAATTTTGACAGTTTTGGATAGCTCGACCTGCTGGGGTCTGTACCTACTTATTTGTAGATACAATATGTTCTGTCAGTTTGCTTAAGCAAATCGAGTCTTTATTGTATTCGTTTTTGTTCACAATCACACAGCTGTACTGGGGGTATTAGAATGCTGCCAAGTATGTCTATTAAAACTGAATACTAATGTTATTTCTACTCAGCACACTTTTTAAGAAAAGTGTGAAGACTATCGGCTGGTGCAACTTTATAATATACTAGCTTTTGCCCGCGACTTCATCTACGTGGATTATCTATTTATTTATTTATATATCTATTTTTTCCAATTTCCTACGTTATTTTCTTAATTTTTATTTCCTTATGAAACTTCTACAAAGTATTAGAAAATTAAAAAAAAAAGATGAATGAAATCGGTAGAGTCGTTCTCAAGTATAAAAATAAATCCTTGTTATATACATTTATGTATAAATAATTATGTTACGCTCAAAGATCGAAAACGCTCATTGAGCGAAAAACTGCAATCAACGCGTTGTGGTTAAATGTATTAGATAACCTTCAAAATGCAAGGAATTAAACTAAATAATAAAGAAAATCCTACTCAGACTAGTTTAGGTTTTTTTAAAATAAATACAAAAACTCGATGCCAGTTTAAATTAAAAACAAAGCTGATTGATTATTAAACTGCTACTTCTACTTTCTAATATAATTGATCACAAGGCGTTGTGAGCTGTTTTTTCGCTCAATGAGCGTTTTCGATCTTTGTCTGCCTATGAAATATAATTATTAAGTCGACACAATTTATGATATAAGTAACTGATGATCACCATAATAGTATATCCTGTCTTAATTACAACTGGACAGAACTCATCCATCATGATCACATGTGACTCAAATAAAAACATGCTCATGGGCCATTGTGATTTCACACATGGTACTTTTTGCACCCCACTTGAAATATTATACTAACAATTTTTGTCCAAGGGTAATATTCTCTATTGTGGGCCATGACGAGATAATGCATGGGTTTATAGCTGCCTCTAATTGTTGTACTAAAGAATGGAGATCGTATTTCTCCTACATTAGCATTAGAATGGACTCGCCCGGTTTATAAGGTATGATTTTGTTCATTTAAATTAATTATCGTGATCTAATATGGGCTTGGAAAGGGTGTTATTTTAAATGGGTGCATAATAAGTTTAGAGGCTTGGGTATACGAAGACTGTTTTATAAAAATTAAGATGTTTTTAGCAGAGATAGTTTTCTAGTATTATGATAATGGACAGCCAAGTGTTTGAATTGAAATTTATGACGGGCGGCTCTGATCTTCAAAATCATATGAGTAGTAATAATTAATAATCACTTGGTTTAATTTCTTGACGGTATGTGGATTCTGTCAAGGCAATCCTGGTGGACAGCCTTAACACATTCACATAGGTACTGAGCGGAGGAACCTATCCAGTAGTCGAATATTAAAAGGGTTGATTATTTCCAAAATTTTTATATGAATATCTAGGTACCACAATAATTCATTACAACTAGAAATAATTGTTTCAAAATAGGGATAGCAGGTCGATGTCACATAAGGCACAGTACACATTATTGTCTAAGGAGATTACGCTTCAATAATCTAAATGAGCGTTCAGTCGTACTCGTTTGTCGTCGTGTGTGGCGCACGTGTGATGCGTCTGTCGCACGCGCCTATCCGGATGTCATTCCATATCGGTGTGAAGACGGACTTATTTGCAGCGAGCGGCGTGGGTTTGTATTGTATTTATGATTTATTTTTAATTTTGTTTAATTGGTTGTAAGGTCATAATATATCTGATGGTGGTTAGTTGGTGTCTATTATGAGTTCGTCTTGTTGAGTAATTGTTGTATTTGAGTTTACGTACTTTAAGAAGTATTATATTATACTAGCGTATGCTACAACTGTGCTTTTTATTATTTTTCTACTGAATTAAAATTGTAATATAATAATGAAAAAGTGATTAGGTATCGAATGACAAAGAGGGCGGGAGTGACATTTTTATTTCTCTGCATATTTGTATGCCCCTCGCGATAAACAAGTTAAGTGAACAAATCGTCTTGTCGCGTCAATCTGTCGCGTGGCGGTCGCAGCGCGTGTCTGCCGCGTGGCGATGTCGCGCATTACCAAATTAGCGTCCGGTGTACACCTAGCCTTAAATTATATTAAGTATGGGTCATATTACTAAAATAAATTAGTTATATGGAATGTAGTTTTCTTAAATTAGGTATATTTTTTACTTTAATAAACTTTAAAGAAAGTTATCATTGTATTGTGTTCTGTTTTAAAAGCAAATCTTTACCTTTTTACATACATACCAATACATACATACATTTACATACATACCAAGTTAATTGTGCTAGTTTTTTTGCTAGCTAGGTACCTTAATGAACTATAAAGGCTCAGGATTTAGTCATATTCTTTGAGATAAGAAAAATATTTATACTTCAAACTGTAGACTAAGAAAACAACACGAATCGAGCCTAGAAACATTCTCAAAAATAAAACGTAAAACGCATAAGAAAGCTGAGGGTGGAACTGGGGCTGAAAACTGGGGTGGGGAGAGGGGGTGGTCGACAATAGGTGTACAGATAACTTTCCTTCTACAGTAGAGTCAATACCGACCCTAGGGAGTTTTACCCTCGGGGTTCGGTCGCTTGGGAAAACTAGACCCAACAATATAGAAAAGGACAGAGCTATACATCACGGGAAAGGGGGAACGGTGCATCGGATTGTACTTATGTATTAATAATATATAGAGGAAAAATGCCGAGGACGTGCGTCGAGTGATATGTTGCGACTGTTAGCAAGAGAGGGATGGATGACATCAATTTGTCGTGTCGTGATGGGGTTTTATTTTGTTTCTCCTTTTGCAATTTTTCATCCATCTCGATCTATTTTTTGTAGTTTATTCGGTTCGATTTCAATGCACGACTGTTTAGAGGTTTGAACAAAAAGGTTTGATTACATTTAAACTACGCTATATTGTGAGCAACTCGACTTTTGTGTCCATTCATGTTTCAGAAACACAGAGTATCAAATATTTAAAATTAAAACTTTTACTCTTAAAAAACGAAACGCATAAAATTAAATAATTTAATAAGTATTCTTAGCTCCATAAAGACACTTCTTGAATTTCTAAAACTCCTTCGGCTCGGAGGGCCAAGTTTGTACCATAATGTCATAGTAAAACAGTTATAAGGCGATATCGTAGCGGCATCGAGGCGTGTCAACGGAGGCGTTAAGCGAAATTGAGTGAAAGTCAAGTTAAAGTATTAAAAGTTTTCAGCTAGCGATCTTTGTGAACGCGCCGAGCGACCGCCGTACACTTTGTGGGGTTGTAGTTCGACGGTGAGTATCGATAACGATAAATCGAAAATGTATATAATATTTGAGTGTAAGTAAATTCTTGGACAATAACTGGTTCAATGGGAAAATGTCAAAATAAACGTATAAATACGAAATTAACTAATTATGTTGAATTATTATATAAAGATCGATAACTAAAAAATTGGCAAGGAGAAATATAGCATCCTCGGAAAGGATATGGCTACATTTTGTAAAAAAAATAATTAGTTCTTTTGGGATTAATATCCCAAAAGAACTAATATTTTTTTTGGTGTAATGGTATGTTTATGGTAAGGAATATATTATTATATAAGGTAAGGAATATATTCCTTACCATAAACATACCATTACACTTCTATTCTCTGAAAGATTAGGCAAAGATGTACCAATGTACACCTACAGTTTGCCGGTATCTTTAGGTCCCGTCTAATAGGGAGCGAGGCCATTAAGTAGGCACAAATCCAAATTCCGAGATGCTACTGAAGATTTCATAAAAAAACCCAATAACTCAACCTGGGAATCGAACCCAGGACCACTAGCGTCGCGCCACTAGTCTAATAAGACAGTTATCTTATATCGACAAGAATATAATAAAACTCGATAGCATCTCTACTTCCTTAACACGGTGTAAGTTAATAATGTAATAGAATTACGAGGGAAAAACTGTTGAACTCCGTCGGAGCGGGTCGCACTTAATTGTGGCACTTTGTTTTGTAAGTCTGACGTCACTTGTATACACACACTGTTTACGCTTCGATTGTAAGCATGTGTGCGTGAACAACAAGAATAATAGAAATAGTAATGCTTGTATAGAAGCAGTGATAGACTTGCGATATGAGTATGTACTGACAGGTCTGGAGTTCGATTCAAAACATTCAAAATAAGCTGCGTAAAAATAAATATTGCAATAAAACTACTGTTTATGGATTTTATCGAGTTGAATGTCAATAGACAATATAATTCCGGCGTTTCGGGCTCTTTACAGCATCTGTAGTCACAGCCCGACTGAGGTGGCGGGCGTCTTGACGTTACTTATAAATATTATAGTGATAATGGTTTTATTATTTTTTATTAACAGTTCGATTTATTGGCTTATATTTTGATTTAATAGAATCTTTAATAGAGTTCTAAGTTCGATCAAATCTATAAATAGTTTTATTGCAATGTCTAATATTCACGTAAGTTATTTTATTGGTAACTGTAGCCATAACTACATTGGTACAAGCTTAGATGGTAGTCGACTGTAGCAGAAAGGTATATTCCGCGTAGACACTGCGTAGCGACAGCGTAGACACTGCGTAGACACTGCGTAGCAATGGCGTAGTCGCTAAGCAGGCAACGCGTAGATACTACGTAGCGTTCGCGTAGACGCTGCTGTGTTGATACTACGTCGCAACCGCGTAGACTCTACGTAGCAACTGCGTTCGCATTCCGTAGCCTACACTGCGTACATATATATTCTACACAGCTGCCACTCTAACCTCTACGACCCTACGCGTATTTCCACGTTTGACTAATGCTAGATAATTATTTTACCGATAAATATTTAATTTATAAATGTTTAATTATTTTGAAACTTTACAAATGATGCGTCATGCTCCAGGTTACCAAAATAAATCCAGCACATTATGTAAAACAAAAACCAACTATTGGAACATGCAGAGTCACTAATAAAACTGAATTCAAATGCTAAAGTGACGTCTCTGAGGTACCTAACTGAGAAAGTTGGACTAAAAATCATGCGGAATATGGAGGTAGTTGGCGAAAAATTTACAACTCGGACGTGATGTGTCTAAAATTTCATGCCCAGTTGAAACAAGCTCCAGGATAGTTACAAACAGTCCGTTTGTTGAGTCTATGAATGTGATGAGCAATATGGGACTAGTTTATAACCAGAAATAACTTTTTTGGTGCCGGAAGAGAAATTGGGAATGTAATAACAAAAGATTAAGTATGGAAAGACTTTTTTATTTATCTTTGACTACGACTTTGAGAAAGATCAACGTATTGGATAGAGTGGAGAGGTATCTAGCTACTCATGCTGCTGTACACTTCGACGATATATTTAGGTCTCACGCAAGCCTATTTCTATTAACTAGGCACAAGTTCAAATTACGAGCAGCTACTGAGAAAGTCATGGAAAAACCCAATACCAGTTTGGTTTACTTGCTAATCGAATTCTCACATTCGGCAGCCGCACTTTCAATCACTAGGTCAAAGGTCAAGGTTTTGTCTGGTTTTGTTTTGTCTTAGGCCTTAGGGATGCGGGTGAAATTACGGGCAACAACTAGCTTCATAATTATAACTTCTAACACAACGATACCACATGCAATACCTACAACCTACATAACAGAATTTGAAGGCAAATTTTGACCAGGTGGTTGGGACTCGCGGTGACTCAGTGGTCATAGCATCTGGTGTACCTAAACAGAAGATGCAGGTTCGAATCCAGCCTGCAGTCTAATTTTTCCTTCGCTAAAAATACTTAAAAATCTAAGCATGGAAAATGCCAAAAAAATAATTAAAAAATAGTTAACAGGTAAGGTGGTATCGTTCGACATCGAACTAACTGTAACTTAAGTAAGTCATGTCGGTTGAGTAGCAAAAACTTGCTTTTCAATAGGTGTTACTGACGTCACCGTAAATGCCAAAAAATACATAAAAAGATAACCTACATAATATTCAAGCTAATCTGCAACACTTAGACAATAAATTTAAGCGAATGTTTATTACATGACCACTTCACACAGTGTATACGTTGCCGATTCACGCATCCCTTATCAAGATCGCGCCGAGTTTTATGGCCCTAATCGCGGCCACCGCAAATAGGACCCGGGTGGGTAATTTTCTAACCTGACCGATTATAGGATTACGGCTAATTAGCTATTACCGATATATTGTGACTTACAACGCAATTTTGTACGGTTATATTAAGGACTTATTTGTCTTTGGTAAAAAGTTTGTGGAGATGAATTTGTTTTTTCTACAGCGTTGGTCAAAATTAGGTTAATTCCAATACGTTGAACAGTATTGTTCAAAAAGGTGTTCTTTAAAAAACTGTTTAATGTAAATTGAAGAGCTCTTTCATACACCGAGCATGATTCCGGGTTCAATTCCCAAGTCACGCACGGTTTTCCTGGGTTTTTAAATTTTATTTATTTCTTTCTTACTTACACATAAATAAAATACTATACTTAGGATCTCTAGCCATCTTGATAAATTTAAAATAATCTACTATGTTCCATTACATTTTTCCATTGCAAAATACGCTTATATAGAACATTATTTGCTTAATGCTATAGAACGAAATCTATAAATATATCAGCTAAAGGAAACTAGCCGTTGGATGTTTGCGTCAGCAGGATCCTTGAGACAGTTGCGCAACTTTCTTCCGACTGCCACTAAGATTGCGCTTGCACAGACTCTTCTCTTACCTGTCCTTGACTATGCCGATGCCAGTTATCTTGATTTGAGCGAGGACCAATTTAACAAGCTTGAGCGACTCCAAAATGTTTGTATACGATTAACATTTGGTTTACGCAAATATGATCATGTGTCAGAATTTCGCAATAAGCTCAAGTGGCTCCCAATTCGCCTTCGCCGGAATGCTAACATTCTTTCATTGCTTTATAGTATTCCATTTAATCCTACTACACCCCCTTATCTTAAAGCACGCTTTGAGTTCGTCTGTGATACACTTTCGCGATCCTTACGATCATTGGAAGGATGCCAATGCACTCCACAAAATTCTTTGACCACTCTTTCACCGTTCTGGCCACTCGCCTGTGGAATGCACTGCCAGTGTCCGTGAGTAGTGCACAAACATTGGCCTCATTTAAAAATCTGGTGAAACAACATTACTTGGCCTCTTCTGTTTAAATTGTTACTATTTTATTATATTAATATAGATATGTTGCATATGTATGTATATATATTTATATATATATTTATTTATAAATTGTGTAAGTATGTATTTTAATATTTATGATTTTTTTATACTCTTATATTTCTTTATAAATGTTATATATATATTTTTTTTTTACACAACGTCCCAAGAGAAAGTCCCAAACTAAGCAGAGCTTGTACTATGGGTACTAGACAATGGATATAATACTTATATACTTTTTTTTTTTTGTAAATACATAAGAAACACCCAGACAAACACAAATACTCATGTTTTATCCACACAAATATTTGTGTCCTGTGGGAATCGAACCCACGACCCCATGATCAGCAGTCCGGCACTCGAACCGCTAGACCACAGAGGTCGTCAAAAATAAATATTAAATGTTATAATAAAATCTTTTTGTTAAAGTTTAATTATATCATATTAGAATTAATGATTAAGTACACCTTCGACCACCTGTTATCTGTTTCTATTCTAGACTCCTGTCCATCCAATGGCTGTCTGTAAGAAATTGCGATTAGCGATAAAACCACCAAATATACTCTTGTAGCACGTAGTAGTGTATTTGTCCTATGGTGTACAATAAAGAATACTCTATCTTTATCTATCATTATATCCATCGTCTACCGGTTTTTTGTTTTTTTTTTGACGGACATAGTTTTTAGCTCGAAGGAGCTTTAAAAACTTAACCGGACTAGGTCGTCTACCGGATAGTACCTAGTTCCTTTTTATAGTACGGAATATCCTCATGGATCGTCCAGCACCTGGGGAGCCAGACTATGTCAGACTCGTACCGACTAAAACCCGCCTGTCCTATTACCTGCCCCTATAGTTATGGCCGTGGGATCCATATCTATCTATCTTTATCTATCAGACATTCATCGTCTAGCGGATAGTACCAAGTCCCTTTTTTATTGTACAGAAAACCCTCATGGATCGTCCACTACCTGGGGAGGCGGGGTATGTGGGACTTATACTGACTAAAGTCCCCACTTGCCTTCAACTGCACTATAGTCATGGCTAGTATTCGCCACGACCACGATAGGCTGTGGTGCAGTTGTCGCCGACCCCTTCGAACAACGACGCTTTACCTTGCATTCTAATTGAAGGAACGCGTGTGGCGAACTCACGTGACGCCTACTGGGGCAGTGCATATGTCCCTAAGTCAGCATACTAAGTAAAGTTTAAAAATAATTTCTTTCTTTCTCCTATGTTGGAATAGGCTTCCAGTCTAACCAGATGCGGCTGAACATCTGTATTTTACAAGAAGCGACTACCATCAGACCTCCGCAACCCAATTTTTTGGTAATACTGATACTCTGAGGATAGACTGGTTGTCAGGCTTTATGGGCTGCCACTAACGATTGTCATAGGTGTTCGTATAACAACCAGGACCGCCAGCTTTACGTGCTCTCCGAGGCACGGAGGGGTATCGATGTGTTAAGAATGGTCACCCATCCACAGATAGACCTCGACTAGCGCAGCTTAACCTTGCATATCGGTTGATCAGTTATTACTTAGCCATGAGCCCCTCTAAGTTGAAAATAACTCATTAATTAAATATATGGTACCTACGACCTTTTTTATTATAGGTATTGTCGGATAAGCACTTAGTGCGTAGGACGCTAAGCCTCCCTTATAAATTGATAAGCTACTTACAAGAGATCGATTTCGCATTTTATGGCTGCTCCATTTATTTATGAAGTTCGTGTGGTTCTTTAAAATTGTTGCTTTTTGCTAATAGCTTTGTGTAAGTATCTAATGAACTTTTTAATTTAATTATTCTTGTGTTTATTTTTAATTATTTCTTTTTTATTAGTTTTTTTACAATAAACGTTGCCTCACACGATTACTTTAGTTTCTTTTATAAAAAATATGCGCACTAAATTAATAAATATAAAAAAAATATTAATTAATCTTTTTATGTCATATTTTTTTTAAAGGAGTCTCTATGGAGTTTCTTGCCGGTTCTTCCTCATGAGACCCACTTTTTGGAACTTTTGAAAGTGAAATAGTCCTTTTCAAATTTGACTTGAATGACTTTGACTTAAACTATTGATTTTGAGTCCAAAAGCGTTTTGAACGACTGAACGAGATACTGTACCAATTTCGACAACATTAATTAAAGTAAAAGTAAAGGGTTCGAAACGTCGGGATTAATAATATCAATATACGCGATAAAATCCGTAAAAAGTAGTTTTATTTCAATGTATAATATTCGCGTAAATGTCAGAAATTAAAACATTAATTTACTATGGAGAATTACAGGAATTAGCACACCAGCTTCAAGGAATAGTGTACTTATAAAATGAAAGCTAACTGTGTAAGTTGACTGCCTCTTCAGATTAATCGAAAGCGCGACTGCTACGTCAGAGGTCCAAGTTTGAATTCCCGGGTGGAGCAAAGTGATTGGGATTTTTTTTTATGAAATTATAAGTAGCAGCTCGAAGTTTGGATTTGTGTCTGGTCAATGGCAACATCCTCGCCCCGACCTTAATAATTATTAAACTGTGGGTGTAATGCACATTATCTCTGACTAACTCTTCGGGGAATATAGGCGTGATGGTATGTTATATTATGTTAAAATGAAAGTTCGGTTTCTAGAGATGCTTCAAAGGGGCGCTCATGTAATAGGCTGTCGCTTGGTAGAGCATAACATCTCAGCTTGTACACGCCTCTAAAGATATAAGTACCTTAGTCTATAAAATATATTATGTATAAGTTTTCAAGTCGACATAAGTAGGTACCTAAAATCAAAACATATTAATTTATTTTGTTGAAACGGGTACCGTGACCATGGACGCTGTAAAGGGAAATCCGTAAAAAGTAGTTTTATTTAATTTATATTTAATAATCGCGTAGGTATCAGTAATCAAAATATTATATTTTTCTAAATTAATACTTTCAAGTTAACCTTACTACTTAGGTACAGTCAGCAACGAAAGTCGCTGAACATGTTGCAATTTTCAATATGATTTTTAATAAGTGTGAAGTTACTGACCTGTGAAGGTTATGCGAAATAATTGCATAGATGACCATTCAATATTCAGGTTACCTTAATAGAAAAAACCTCTGGACAAGTTTTGGAGCTGTGATGTTTTCAAAATTTTGTTATGTTCAGCGACTTTCGTTGCTGACTGTACCTAGTACTTTGAATTTAAGTTGATTACAGATATTACTTAACAATTTCGTAGAAATATAAAATCGTCCATGGACAAGATTCGAATCTGTTATAGTTAAACTTATGGTTCCATAAATCAAACGCTTGTCAATGAAGCCACTTTCTGAAATGTCGAATTTCTCTTCCACAACATTCTCCATACAGTAACGTTTATAACTTTTTTTATAGACATCACACACGTCGACACAGGAAGTATTATTCTTCAATATTTGGAAAAGAGTTGCCTTAGTTTTACTACCTGTATAGAGTACAGTTAGTATGGTGTATATAGATAATATAATAGTACAGATAACATATATAGCCTCGCCAGTTTGATAAGTGGAATTCTACTACAAGCCGAAATCTAAGTACCAACAACAAAACCGTGTGGTAACGTAAATTATCGTAAGTTAAAACTCCGCTAATAAAACCATCAAAGTGTATCAAAATCCAAAACTTTCCTCGTCTCGAAAGGCTTTCGAGGCGACTATCGGCGCCATCTTGCAGTAACTTCTCGGATGTAGTTCGGCCTCATTCCGAGAGATGGCGTTGTACAATACTCGTGGGAGATCGGCGCAAACACGGTTTCAGTGGGCACCGTCCTGAAACAGAACGCTACTACTTGAGAAAGGAAGAGAGAAATTCTCAAGGCTCCCCGTTTAGGGACCAGTCTCGTTTAGTGCCAATGTTCCTTTTTGTTACAGCAGTGGGTGTGTTTACTGGCAGCCAATGGGAGCGATTTCTCATGGTCCGACCACACCTACCCAGTTTTCGATGCCTACTGGGAGTTGGATGGAAAAAAATGTTGAAAATAGGTAATTCTGAACGTCGTTTGCAGTGACGTAATTTCGAATTTATGGTCCAACGAATTACCTTGTTGATATTGCGAGTTGATTGAAATGGAATTTTAAATTATATTCCGTGAGTAAGCATTACTTTGTAATGGAGTTTTGGGGTAATAACTGTATTTTTACATATTTACGACTACTTGAGCCGCCTCGATATATGTACGTAACCATTCGGGTTTGACCTGTTTATAACAAGGTAATGTAGGCAGATTTAATGACAGATCTTTCTTTCATCGTATCTGTCTGTTATTTCAACATGAACAAATACGCACTATTCTTTATTTTACATCTTCGTATTTTAAATCATCAAACAAAATACATGATGACATTGTACCTATTGTATAGTTAATTAACGTTTTGTTCTGCACATTCTTGAAATATTTTCAACCATCATCATTGAATGTGAAGACGATTTTCGTAGTTGTCCTTAAGACAACCAAAATCGACGGCCTAACATGGTACCTATCTACAGCACGAAGGAGTCTCGATGTATTAAAAATGTGATTCATTTATCGGCACAGCTATTAAGTACATATTTATAATGTATCATATCTTCTTTTAATAATATCTTCCAAAAAATTCGTAGCCATACTTTTAGCCGTAACTGTTACAATCTTTTTCCAGCTCCCATCTTCACACCACATATAAAGCTAGGGGCACACATAAAACTACGAAGGTACGGTATGCAAAAGATATATTGATGGATAAGCGGTGTGTCCCTGGGAATACGGCGGTCTCTACATGGCTTAGCACTTCAAGGGGGAGCTCCACGCCTTCCATACGAGTTTTAAAGTATACCAAATTGCTTTTTAGTGGCAGTTTTGAATAGTAGGTGTTTTGAAAGTTCGGAGACGGTTGTTATATGTGATGGAAAGCCATGGGCCGAGAGTGCTTTGGTAAAAGGTTTTTTGAGATAAGTTTTTCTTGTTTCGCACTTTATTTTGCTTTTAATTTTATAAAATTATACAATCATTTAGTTGAATATAATGAAATTATTGTTAAAAAGTACTCATAAAACGTACTTAATAATGAATTATCACTCGCTTAAACAGTGAAGGAAAACAAAATGACGAAATCTGCATATGTTAAAGATTTTTCTCGACGGTGTGTGAAGTCTGCCAATCACTTTGCACCAATCACTTGGGACTTTAACCAAGATTTCTAGCTCAGCATTTGCTTACTAGTCGTATGATGACCTACAGCTGTACACACAAACTAGAGTGGGAGATTTATCCCACGCGATCGGCACCGTGAACCGAGATCTTGACTCAATTAAGGACTGGGCTGATAGGTTTGGTTTGGCGGTGAACCCCAATAAATGCCAAGCCATTATTTTAGGCAGTCACCATAATATCTGCAAGGTGAGCAGTTGTTATGTTCCACCAATCTTCTTCAATGGCATAACCATACCTCTCACACCCAGCGTCAAAGATCTTGGACTACACCTTGACCCCACTCTAAATTGGCAATCCCAATTTTCAAGCGTTAGCCAAAAAGCGACAGGAACTCTGCGGTCTCTGTACCGTCTGAAAAATTTTCTTCCAGCGCGTACAAAGGCAATGCTTGTCGAGACCTTAATTTTCCCCATAATCGACTATGGCGATGTGTGCTACTTTGACCTGAATGCAGATCTACTCAACAAATTAGACCGCCTTCTCAACAATTGCATTCGATTCGTATTCAACCTACGTAAATATGACCATGTCTCAGAATATCGAATAAGTTTGAAATGGCTACCTATTCGCCAACGCAGACATTTGAGGGCGCTGACTACTTTGTACTCTTTACTTTGTTCTCCCAATTCTCCATCTTACTTATCTTCTCATTTCCAGTATATTTCATCCTCCCACAGTAAACATCTTCGTTTATCTTATACTCGTCTTCTTCAATGTCCTTTTCACCACTCTGACTTTGTACATTCTACCTTTTTCGTCCAATCAATACTGTTATAGAATGCTCTCCTTCTTGAAATTAGGATGCTGAACAGTTGGCAATCCTTTAAAACCAATGTGCGCAAATACTTGTTCGACAAGACCCTGTTAGATTCATCTAGAATCTAAATTTTATTTTTATTTTTTGTATATATTAATTATATATTGTAAGTATTATATCTATAAATATGTGTGGTATATATATATATATAATTATATTATTTAATATATATAGATATATATTTAAATATATATATATGCTGTAAAGTACTTATATGTAAGTATACTAAATGTACTTTTATAGTTTAGACAATAAAAGTTGCGTTATACCTCTCACATCTACCATTGTAGTGCATCTACCATGATCGTCTCTGCACCACCTAAAGGTTGTCTGGTAGAGAGACCGCCTTTGTACACTTTTTGTACATTAAGAATAAATAAATAATAATTTTCGATAGCAGAATGTCTTTCAATACCCCCTATAACGAGCAATCATAATTCTATCAAATTTATTGCCTACCCCTTTCACTATAACATGTGTTGTGGCTATTATCACAGTGCCACACTACAACAAAGCTACAATAGCGACAAGTGATATTTGACAAGCAATAAATTTAATTCCAACATGTACTATTGTGTTTTCATTTGTGTTCAATGTGCGATGAAATTAAGATATTTAGCGATTTGGGGTGTACCGAATTTTCTAATGTGTTGTGTTTCAGAGAATATGTTTCGATGTCGTGTGTTGGACGATTTTATAAAAACAAAATTGTTCGGAGTTGCAATCAAGAATATTTTTAGGATATTTATAGGAACTTAAAAATATAACAGATAATTAATGCTTGGAAATGAAGGTGAGTCCTTTTAACTAATTACAAAGTCAAGCAGATGAATATACATCTTAAATAAATACATACATCATAATATAATTTATTTTTCGAAATTCGTTGACAATTAGATTAATACTATTATTTTATAAAACCACGTTCAATACTCCCTTTACTCATTATGACGAAGTTAATATCCCAAAAGCTCTCTCAAAACCGAAAACCTCGTATCACAAAAGGAAAAGAGAAATCAGGTGTAAGCACGCATTCTCGGCGATCATTAATATCTCGTTGCGTGTAATGACGTGCGACAGGCGGAGCTACACGCCTCTAAATTGAAATTCTTTCACATAAACAAACTCACTTATCAGATTTTTTCTCCCCTTGAAGATTTTTGGAAGCTGTTTTTCGCATTTCTTCATCGTATTACGTTGAGACTGACTGATTTAAATACTGGCGGTACTTATACATGTTATTGTATTTTTTTCAATTCAAAAGGTTGAATGACGTGTAGTCATGTGCCACAGATTGTTTTTAAAATAAAACACCTCTTATATATTTTTTTCAATGCTTTCCTATTATCTTACGTATAGAATCGCGCTGGATAGATCTCATTAAGACGACAACTAAGGCGTCTATGACAGAGTGTTCTCGTAATGCGACGAACAGACTACAATGGAGAAACATTGCGAGGTCAGTAATCACTGCCGCCGAGAAGACTGACGACGTTGAAGACCTACCATGTACCACCATCACACCAACCACGACCACTCTGTCAAGAGTGCCCGATGAAGAAGACGTATACAATGAAAGTTAATTGTACTTATTATATAAGAACTTTAAAATCAATACGAATATTATTAGCAAACACACATTACATTATTATCAAAACAAAATATAATGTTATCTAATAATGAATCTACGTTTTAGTACAAAAATGAGTCTTAGCATTTCTACAGAAAATCATTCCGTCTTATAACAAAGGTAGTCACCCTAATGCTTAAATACAGTCTCGCTTATTTAAGAAACGTCGAGTTTATTCATTCACACCTCTTTGTGAATTTAATTTATTACGCTCCACAAACGAGATGGGACAAGTAAGTATCTCAAAGACAGTGAGTATAAAAAGCCACATGTTGGCACTGAGGGTATGTGTTTTTTTAAAAGACATTTACTTAATTGTATTTAATTCTAGTGGTCCTAAGCGCGACTGCTATGCTAGAGGTCTTGGGTTCGATCCCCACGTCGAGCAAAGTATTATTGGGTTTTTCTATGAAAATCTCAGAAGCAGCTTGGAGTCTGGATTGGTGCCCAGTTAATGGCAATAGGCTCGCCCCCTGTTACATGGGACCTAAAACATACCGGCGAAATGTGGGTGTACATTAGTACACCTCTGCCTAACCCTTCGAGGAATACAGGCGTGATGGTATGTTTTATGGGCTACAATGGAATACGGTGACACTATTGGTGTGGTTTACGTGTTTAGTTAATGAAAAGGTCACATATTTTGTTTTATTCCGTGTTTAATATAAGGACATTATTATGCAGCCACTGGTAACAACATTTATAATAAACGTGCGATAAAATCCGTAAAGAGTTGGTTTATTTCAATATCTAATTTTCGCGTAACATTCAGGAATCAATATAAATAGATTTGTGTGAAATATGATTCTGATGATAGGTGAAAGTAGAGTAAGGCTGGGCGCGAAAAAGTCTCCATGTGTACAGAACTAAAGCGTAATCAGCGAAAAAGTATACAGTTATTTCCAATAATTCAACCTCTCATCATCAACGCATATACTGTCCCATTGCTGGGCACGGGTCTCCTATCAGAGAGAGATTAGGCTATAGTCCACCACGCTGGTCTAATGTGGGTTGGCAGACTTCACACACCGTCGAGCAAAATCTCTAAGGCATACAGGTTTCCTCACAATATTTTCCTTCACCGTTTTAGCGAGTTATAACTAATTATTAATGTGTACAAGATTTCGAAAAGTCAGAGTTGCGTGCCTTGAATGCGAACTCGAGCCCTTTAACTTGCCAGTCCAGTGGTCATACCACTAGGCTATCATTGCTTTAAACAATTATTATCAATTTTAAACTATAAATGATTAATACAACCTCTATACTCCATCTAATTCCGATTCCGTTCGCCTCATTAACTTTGCCCCTGTGACAAGGCTATAAACATCTTATTGTACAATTATAAATGGCGTTTGTATCGCTTTTGTATTGCGGCACAATTCGTCAAAGTCGTGGACTTTGTAGCAGATGTATTGCATTACAACTTCATTTTATACCGAGTCGTTATCGGCTGGGGTTGTATAACGGGCCTAGTGTAAAAGAAATGAGTGGATGCGGTGACGTTTTTAATACGAAGTAATCTTGCAAGTATATTTTGACATTTGCAATTAAATAGATGGATTAGGAATGTATTGAAAAATTCATTTTTTTATTTTATTGTATCGTATATTATGACTGTACGATGGGTGTAGTGGGTAAGGTGGTTATCTCGCCACTATCGTTGTAGCAGCTGCCGTAAATTAGAATTCCACCTAAGTAAGATCTTTTGTGATTCATAAATATTTGTTTCGAATCTGGGTGTACTTTGTGTCCGATAATTATAGTTCCGTCCGTTAATTATTTAGTTTAGTTAATTATTGTCTTGTGTTTGTAAAGACACATTGACACGGGGCGTATACCCTAGTGAGGGAGCTGTCTTTTGAATTAAATAAAAAAAAATGGATCCACGGTCGCTATACAACTTCGAGCTTTTCTCCTAAATATGAATAAAAAAAATCTATAATTAAATCAAAAAGTAAAACCAAAAACAAAATCTCTGCTAATCACATCCACTCTATTCTCACACCCCTCAGTACCGGCGCGCACGCACCGCGTCACAGAACTGTGTAAAGTACGAAATAATTTCACGCATCACATGACCCCGCGTATAATGACCCCAGGAGCTCCCCGGCGATGTCCCGGCCAAAACAAACAGCGGCCTAATAAGAGAATGAATAAGTCCCCTGAAGAATCCTTTCGGAAAAGAAATTGCGTCGGTTGAAGGAAGTTAATGTGTGTGTTAAGGGAATATTTGTTGTGGCTCCAATTGTTCCAAATGTAGGGATCAATCTGGGATTTGATGAGGTAACAGTATATAATATATATCGAATGCAAGTATTTGCTGGACTTCCAGGTTTAAATAAAGAAGATCTACTAAAATGTCGTAAAAGATTGTCATCTCAGATTATTTTTAATAGCAGGATTTCATTCATGTTTAAAGGAATTTATGAAGAACCAAATGTTTTTATCTAGGCTAGAAAATAGGCGACTCTTGAGTGTAACGTCGACGCGATGACTTATTTGGGACCGGCGTGAGCTTTTCGGCAGCAAATATCCTAAATAATTCTGATTTAGACTGATTTAGACGGTTCAATCCCCAGGTCGAGCAGTGTTATTGGGTTTTTCTATGAAATTCTCAGTAGCAGCTCGGAGTCTAAATTTGTGCCCGGTTAATGGCAATAGGCTCGCCCCTTATTACATGGGTCCTAAACATACCGGCGAAATGTGGGCGTACATTAGTACACCTCTGCCTAACCCTTCAGGGAATTCAGGCGTGATATTATGTTATTTTATGTTATGTATGGTATGTTAATTCTGATTTAGAGTCGCTAATTATCTCTACTTAGCGACTGTGATGTGATTAAAAAGAGTCTGTATAAAACCGATTTGGAGTTAGTAATATATTATTACCGCAATATTTTCGCCGTAAAAAAATCTTTTTAAATGGCTACCTGCATTCCTAGCATAAAAAATAAAGGGGTAAACACCAATTTGCGACAGAACCAATAAACTTCAGCACGATGAATGATGAGATCAAACAATCGAATCCCACCGCAATCACACTGCGCTGGCTCCATAGATTGTGTTGACAAAACCAATGAACATTCTTAATTATTTGCCCTGTTCGTGTAAACAATGACCTCACACAACAACCACAATAGCTTGACCTCTCAATTTCTATAACACATCCCTTACATATTTCATTATTTCTTCACCGTTAACGAAGGTCAATTAAGAGTGGTTTTCAAAACTATTGTTTGACAGCCTGTGTAGGGTCTGTCTCAATTAAAAATATTGCTAACAAGACAAACAGTTGTCGCTTGAATTTTTGGATTTTAATTGGCTATTTGGATAGCGATTTTTAGATAATGGTGTGTGGTGTCGCATTTGTTGATTTTACGTTCCATATGACACCTAGTTTTAGTAAGGTATCGATAAGCAGAATTCCTTTTACTAACTAGTATTTAGCCATAAAAAATCAAATTTCAATTGCACTCAAAACCTTTTTTAATGAAGCTAAACTAGTGATGGTTATAATATCACAATGTTTGCGCAATTGCAGAAAATGATGACTGACCCCACAAACGTTGTTTTGCCATAAAAAAAAACCTCCAGGGGAACTCTTATCACTTAGGGGTATGGAAAATAGACAGTAGCCGATTCTCAGACCTACTGAATACGCATATAAAATTTGGTAAAAATCGGTCAAGCCGTTTCGGAGGAGTACGGTAACTAACATTGTGACATGGAAATTTTATATATTAGATATTATTTTAATCAGCTATCAGATCCATGATTGCTCTCCGAACGAGAAATGACCTTGAACGCAGAAGAAAGAAAATCAGGAAAATCTCTAGAATGCAGATTTCTTCATTCCTTCACAATGTTTCTCTTTGCCACTAAACGAGAACACGCACATGATTTAAAAAAGCGGTCGGTCGCTTGGAGCCTTGGTTTTAAGACCTTATTACTCGGCAGTGCATGGTCCTCTATCTTACCGGTGCTTTTATCTAGAACCAGTTTTTCAAAGTTAAATATGGCCAGTAGTCAGAGCGAGAACCGGACTAGATTTTGAGATACTTCAAGTGGCTAGATTATCCAATTAGTACAATAATTCCTTGTTGTAATAAAGTACAGTACAAACACAGTAAAATAATAAAGGCGGGTGATATATTGTTTACCAGTAAAGTAGCACTCAATTTGGGTGAAGGGCTCAGTGGCCAGCGGCACATGCTTTAAAATAGGGATCGGATAGTAGTGATGCGCTTCATATTATTATAAATATCGACTACAAACCCCTATTGTTAACCGTGATTTAATTATATCTATTAAATTCTAATTTTGAATAAAAAAAAAATGTTTTGTAAAATTATGGAACTTTATTATATTTGTAGAAAAATCTAGTTAGCACTAAAGAATAACTCATTCATTCGAGTATAAAAATTCATCGAATTGTGGCATACGAGTTTGAAGAACTACTAGGAATATGAGCTTCAGGAGTGACAATAGTGAGGAGATTTATAAATGACTGCTCAGTGCATCATGGATCTTTGCTATCAACCTGCTGATTGTAACTACAATATGAACTTTGGCGCAGCCTATAAATCCGACACGATAGAAAAACAAATAAAAATTTTAAGAAACAGAAAGTTGAGACAGATAGATATATCGATAGGTTACCTTACCCATCACTACACTAGTAACCCTACTTTTTTAACGTGATGGGACATCTAAATATTTAAAAAGCTCTTATGCTATAATTACGTTGATTTATTGCTCTAGTTGAATACTTCTTGTTTGCATTATTCGATTATTTGAAATATTTAAAAAGGGGCCTGTTTGAACTACAACTATACTTATGCATTTTTTGACCCCTTCCTGTCTCGGAGAGTACGTAAAGCCGTTGGTCCCGGTTGTCCTCTTATCCTCAGGAAATTGGGTTGAAATTGGATGGCAGTCGCTTCGAGTAAAATAATGCTATTCAGCCACATCTGCTCAGATTGGAAAAAGTTGAGTGAAAAGACTTTATGGAGATTTTAAAACATTAAATCCCTACAAACTAATTCCCAAAACAAAGCATAAGGGTGTCTTCGTAACATTTGGCTTTAAACCATTATCAGTACAGTCGCAGGGCATTTTAGTGTTATCTGCGGGCCACATCTCAGGGGTCGCAAAGTGGTCAGCCTGGTCTTGCGGGGCAGCCCCAGTGTCAAGATGAAAGCTTGTTTTATTATGAGGAGGGTCTCTCGCTAATGAGTTTAGTGGTTTAAGGATTAAATACAGCCAATTTGAATGGTTGCGGTTAAGTTTGAATATTGTCTAGTGACAACAGACGGCGGTATTTTGAGGAGGATATTATATTGACAATGTATTCTTTTATAGAATTTGAATTTTGTTTAGAACGTTATTAATACCATATGAATTAAATGAATACGAACATTTATCTCATTTTCATACGATACACAAAACCTATCAAAAGTAATCAAAATTCAAATCAAAATAAAAGAGTACCTATCCATAAACAAAAATATCGAAATTACATTGTTTCCCGTCGGCCGTCAAGTGTGACGCGAATGCATAATCAATCAGTAATTCTGAGCGTCACAGCGCTGTGACGTGACAATCGCATGGGATTTGAATTTCGAACAAAGATTTTCGAAATTCAAATTTTATGCGGTTTCGTTTTAGCTTGTACAAAAAGTATAAGTAGAGATCAGCTATAGACATAGGTATTTTTGAAAAGGCATCTTTGACAATTACGTACCCTTTTTTATAGTCCGCCATCTGTGGCAGGGTATATCGGACTCGTACCGACCGAAAACCGTACTTCCCTCCACTGGCCCTATAGTCATGGCGATAGAATCCGTGAAATTCGCCATGACCATCACATTCAATTACTCACCCTAATCCATGTCCTTGGCAGATTTTATCGAAATCACGTCCTTTAGGATGCAAATGAAATCGTGGGCAACAATCAGATAAGAATAAAGTACTAGATAAATAAAACACCCTTTGGATTTTCTAAGGACATCATGGAAAAAGCCGTCAATTCGCTCCAGCCGAGAATTCCCGAACGTCGCCGACAATTCCCGATCATCTGTGGTTATCTTTAAAAGGGGAATGACAAAGAAATGCGTTCAATGAATGGATTTTAATTTTAAAAGCTTTCGCGGCTTTTTTCGGAATCCGACATACCCTCGGGACTAGAGCGGTGATTATTGATGTTTTGACAACTCGTATTTACTATTAATTATAATAATGGATTGTGTGCGGTTGTAAAAAGGCCTTTTGATATTTTGAGCGACTGTTTCACGCTTCTGTGCTTCCTTATATTTTGCGTATATATTCGAAAAGATTTGTCGCGTTTTTTGTCATCGGTTTTAGATTTGCGGGCGTAGTAGGTATAGACTTTTATATCACACCATGTCGTCACGTGACATAAATGAGTAGAGACGGATTGCATTCACAGGAAACTCACAAGCATCGCTGAGGTATAATAACACGAAAATAGCGGCTCATTTCGTACCCGTAAAGTGAGCATATTGCATTACCAACTTACAACACACATTTGACACGGCAAAGTAAACTTTATGACGTTAACATAAAGATTTTGTTAAGTCTATAAGCTGGGCTGTGAGAGTAAGCGTACGTCATAACCTCTGAACGAAATAGGGGAAAGTGTGTGTGATAAATCACGTTACAGATGTTAGTGTTTATATAGAGATACCTAAATAGAAAGTACAATAAATAAAAAATATATTATGTAAAATATTATTTTATTTAGATTTTATTATATTCTTTATTTTTTTATGTTATCTATTTTTTGGACGACTTGGATGCGTACCACGTTAGAGGCAGCGCAGAAAAAGAGTACCTGGAAGGACCTGGGGGAGGCTTTTGCTCAGCAGTGGGACAGCAATGGCTAAAAAAAAGATGTATTGTAAAATATTTAAGCTATTTACAGGAACAGATCAAAATAATGCCGTATCACTTCCATGTATTTTTTATTTTATTTAAAAACGTGTCGTATTAAATGCATTTAGGTACGAGTATGTGTGTTAACTAGACTGTAATAATAATTCATATGATAAAATTCTGTGACCATAATGGTATAGGATTTATAATAATGGTTTTTATTTTGTTTAAAAAAAAACGTTGCCTTGTTTATTGATTACATTAATTTGGCTAACCTAAAACTTAATCCAGATAATATATACATGTGGAAGCTCATAATTAGCAAATGCCCCTATCTAACTAATGTGATTTAATGATTATTGTTAGTCTATAAGCTTTCTAACAAAATAAATAAATATTTAAAAATATGCCTACAAACTTTTTATCATTGTCGTAATCCGCTGTCAATACCTCTATTTCGCATCAAAACAAAAACAATGTAAAAAATGATTACGCCCATGAATGAATCACATCAGGTTAAGGACTCCATTGGCGGGGCCTTACTCTCATCCATAATAAAAAATCAAATTACAATCATAAGAAGATACACATGCAAACAATTCTTTCTACAACGAACATCTAGAAGAATCACGTAAAAGTAGCCACGTATGGTCACCGAGTTGCCAACAATCCCGTCCGTGATTGGTTGAATTTCCCAGGAGAGCGTAACGACTCGCGACTCAACTCTTAATTTCTTGGCTCAACTGCGTCTTGTGCCCTTTTAGCGACCTCTGAGTGTTCTTTAAGCGTTTGTTTGGGCACATGCAACAGTTTAGCAATTGAATTGATTGTATTGTCGCACGTAAAAGTATTCTAGAATAAAGTAAGAAGGCGTATGTATTTTATTTTATTTATTTATAGAATCTATATCAAAGAAAGTTCACAATTTCTTACATAAAATAATTACACAAATGCTTTAAGTAATTGTAGTACATTGACTAAAAGCACATTGTTTCAGTAAACTGAATAAATTGAATTGATTTTTGATTGAAAAATTTAAAATCTTTTTTGTAAAAAGTGTGATAGATAAAAGTACATTAATTAATTTTTAATATGGAAGCATAACTATTAATATTGTGTTCAAGACCGTACTAAGTATCATATTTTTAATATTAATAACCAGTTTAAAATCAAATGTTATTCTACGAAACGTCAAACTTGAACAAGTTAGTTTGATAGATAGATTTAATTGATTGAATCGAAAATTGACCCAAAAATGACATTTTTGACGGTTATGATACTGAAACTGAAGACCGAAATTATATTTTGATATTTTTTTAAGGACCAGAATTACCCTTCTATTAATAATTGATATACTTTTGAAAGCAACCTATGCAGATCTACCCTGATGCACTAAAACATAAACATTTGAATATTACATAAGTCACTAAGTAATGCATCTAGAACATTGCACTATGTGAGTGATATGAAAAAAAAAACCGCAATAAAGCAGCGAACTGGAAGGCTGAGCGTGAATGAGCTGATGAATACTTAGGTACTGCGTGCACATATCCATTACAAAGACCCATCTAGTATCGCCCATCTACAATGAACTCATTCGTGGCAGTGGTTTGGGAGTGTAATTTGATGGGTTTGATGGAAAACATTGAATTTGTTCTTCTGGCGAATACTGATTTTTAGCTAATGAAAAAGTGAGTTTAGTAGTGAAATAAAGAAGATTTTATTGAGTAGTTAGAGTTGTTATACAATATCGACCATTTTAGATGCATCAATCCGCCCAGTTAAGGCATACGATAATTTTGAGATACTCTCCTGGGATGCTCTTTTTTATTGCACTGAACTGGAGCCCTGAAATAGTTCACTGGAGATGAGACAGACCACGGAGGTTAGCTACCAGTTAATAATAATATTAACTACCATTATTAGTAATTACCATTTCTTATTTTAATGTGGTTCTTTAGACTAGAATTTTATAGGCAGTGGTTTCATTTAATTTCGTATGTTCGTATCCTTCTGCTTAATCGAAGTGTAATAACACTGCTTTGAGCTGTGTTGTGTTCCTTACGGTGAGTAAGATTGCCAGTGCTCCGCGAGGAAACGGTGTTGGCAGTGGGGTGACTTTGAACCTTATACCTACTGCCAACCCAACCATTTCTCTTTTGTTTTACAGGGTCGGCAACGTGCAAGTGATACCCTTAGTGATAGCGTGTATACACGCTTGTAACACCACGCTAATAATGATGGTAAGTCGTTACCGTAGCATATAGGCTACGGTAAACACTTACCATCAGGTGGGCCGTAAGCTTGTTTGCCACCTTAATGGTATAAAAAAGGCAGAGGTGTACTAATGTACACCCACAGTATGATTTGGTCCCATTAACAGGGGGCGAGTTTATTGTAATTAACCGGACACATCCAAACTCGAAGTTTGCTGCTACTGAGAATTTTATAGTAAAACAAATAACGCTACTTGATCTGTTGCGCTCATAGCCACTGGACTAATAACACCGTATATAATATGTATGTATTGTGTAGGGTCTTAACAATGATATTCTTCTATTGCAGTTATTCAGTGGCACATTATTACGGCTGCCGTCCACGACGATGATGGATCGCGACCCGCCAAATCACATGAGATTTGAACTTTCCTTACTGCGCGGTACACGAATAAAGGAAGTTTTATCTTGTACTTATTTATAGTACAACTAAATGACATCAAAAATAAAAAACGTTTGAATAACCCTGTCCAAAATAATTGTAAAATTTTGCAGTCTAAAAATAGTGAAATACTTTATAATTACAGTTAGCTATTCATATTTTAATATGGAAAGCAACTGTTTTTTTTAAAACGTTGCCCCACTGGAATTTTCTCCTGTATCGTGGGTGCGTTTACAAACACAAACTTTCACATACACAAACACCCAGACTCGGAACAACTATAGATCATACAAACATTTGTTCCGGGGATAGAACACAGAAGCCGAACGCTCAGTCGCTGCGTCAAACGTGTCACGGTTAAGCTTGCTAGCTTAACCTTAGCATCTTGCAGATCGATTGATTAGCCCAGTTAACTTAGCCACGAGCCCAAAAAAAAACAACCTAATCTATGTCGCCTCAAACCCCGTACCCCATAATATAAGGCGTTATACATATACGTTAACAGAACATTCTGTGGGTCCGTATAAATATTTGACAACGCGACTCTGTCTTATGCCTAATTTATTTTGACAAATCATCTTAAGCGAATAAAGGTGTGTTTGCTAAGGAACCGCGGGTTTGATGGAATGGATGTAGGTTTTTTTCAAGGTGGGTTGGGATTTGGGTTCCTCATGAATTTTCAAATATTGTGCGGTAAATGAATTGGCGTATTCTTATCCATTTTTTATTGTTGTAGTACTTATTTCATTTTTATTGTTGTTGAAGCGTTCCTATTCTGGTTTTGTCTGCCGAATCTGATGATTATAATTATTACCAATGTTGCCATTTGTTAATAATAAATTAAAATAGTCATTTTTTTAAGACGTCTGTGGTCTAGTGGTTTGAATGTCATATTGCTGATCACGAGGTCGTGGGTTGGATTCCCATTTTATGTGATACCTAAACATAATTGTTATGTTGGTTTGGGTGTTACTTTATAAAAAAATAATAAAAAAAAAATCTATCCATTTTCTAGTATTTTGTATTATATCCAATGTCTGGTACTCATAGTTAAAGTTCTCTTTAGTTTGGGACTAGATGGTGCTGTATAAAATATCCCAAATATTTATTAATTATTTATAATGAGGGTTTTGTTCGAGCTGTTTGAGTTAAAAAACCGTGTATCTCATCATTTCAAATAAAAATCAATAATTTAGATCGAAAATTTAGAGGAACTGGCTGCTTGTAGCCGATAACCGACTCGAGTCTGCTTTTAAAATTTATTTTAGAATTATCCATAAAAAAATCACTGCGACAGAGTCTATATTAGGCAGAAGCGTCTTGACTACCCAAACTAAATAATAGGTCTTACTACTAAATAATAGGTGTCATGTAATAAATACATTGGTATAAACTGATCGCAATTCGAAACTCCAAGCTGCTACTAAAAAACAATAACACTGCTTGACTTGGAAATCGAAAACACTATCCCTCATGATCAGCTGCTACGTTTGCGACTATCCAACCAATGATACACGAACATAACACTTAAATCATTTTTTAAATCGAATATTCCTTTGCCTTCAAAAAACCTAAACTCCTTTCTGCAACTATGTATTTAACCAATGATACACTGACAGAACAATTAATATATTTTTAAATCGAATATTGCTTTGCCTTCAAAAAACCTAAACTCCTTTCTGCAACTATTTAACCAATGATATACGGACAGAACACTTAAATCGTTTTTTAAATCGAATATTCCTTTGCCTTCAAAAAACCTAAACTCCTTTCTGCAACTATGTATTTAACCAATGATACACGGACAGAACAATTAATATATTTTTAAATCGAATATTGCTTTGGCTTCAAAAAACCTAAACTCCTTTCTTCAACTATTTTAACAATGATACACGGACAGAACACTTAAATCATTTTTTAAATAGAATATTCCTTTGCCTTCAAAAAAACTTAACTCCTTTCTTCAACTATTTTAACAATGATATAGGGACAATAACACAGGACAGGGATAAAGCAGTGATAACCTAGTGGTATGACCATTGGACTGCCAAGTCGAAGGGCTCGAGTTCGAACCCAAGGCACGCACCTCTGACTTTTCGAATTCATGTGCGTATTAATAATTAATTATCACTCGCTTAAACGGTGAAGGAAAACATCGTGAGGAAACCTGCATACCTTAGAGATTTTTCTCGACGGTTTGTGAAGTCTTCCAACCCGCACTAGGCCAGCGTGGTGGACTATAGCCTAATCCCCCTCAATATGAGAGGAGACCCGTGCCCAGCAGTGGGAGTATATGGGTTGATGATGACAGGGACATAACACTTAAATCATTTTTTAAATCGAATATTCATTTGCCTTCAAAAAACATAAACTTCTTTCTTCAACTATTTTACCAATGATACACGGACAGAACACTTAAATCATTTTTTAAATCGAATATTCCTTTGCCTTCAAAAAACCTAAACTCCTTTCTGCAACTATTTAACTCATGCTACACGGACAGAACACTTAATATATTTTTTAAATCGAATATTGCTTGGCCTTAAAACCTAAACTCCTTTCCAACTTACCTTTATGAATTACTAGTAAGACAATAAACAAAGTTAACCGATATGGGCTACATGCAAATATTGGATGAGCAGATAGTTGAGCTCCCAGTTAAATAAGTAAGTCGCGACCAAATCCCAGAAGGTCGCGACATCCGACATTCGGCGAGCCTTTATTTTGCCTTCCATCTAACCAGACATGTACATCATGTTTCATTTTATTATTCTCCTACAATATTATGAAATTGTGGTCAAAATGCAAATTTTGGTAATATAATATTAGTTTAAAAAAATTAAAAAACATGCTTTTGTAGATAACCGAACTAAAAAGTAGAAAATAATTTTATTTTGATCGTAAAAAAGCGTGGGGTCTTTGATCTCAATTCTATTGGAACTATTTCTTTTTTAAGTGAATTTTTTTAATGAATATATTTTACAAAGCACCCTACGACTACCTAGTAGTCCTAAGCGCGATTATTAGCTAGAAGTTCTGGGTTCGATTCCCAAGTCCAACTAAGTGTATTTTGGTTCTTCTATGAAGTTCTCCGTGCACAAATTCAAACTCCAAGCTGCTACTTAGAGTTTGAATTTGTGCACAGTTACTGGCAATAGGCTCGCACGGCCCTATTAAATGGGGCCTAAACATACCGACAAACTGTGGGTGTACATTAGTAGGTACACTTCTGCCTAACCTTACGGGGATTATAAACGTGATGTTTGATTTTACGTACAGAGTTTCTTTTATTGATTTTCAACTTTAATACGAAAAGAATAAGGTTCATTCAATTGGGAAAATTCGACAGTTATGGATAACTTGACCTGCTGCCGTCTGTACATGATCAATCGTGAAAGTATTAAAATATTTAATTATTATTTTAATAATTATAGTTACTCAAATCTCAATTTTCACATAAATATCAAATAGGTAATAAATTATATTTAAAATCTGCGATCCTAACAAAAAACTAACATGTTTACGAGGACCTTCGAGAAAAAGTAACCCTTTTTTTCACCACCTGTATATACGCTCGCCGAACACATTTGACATAGCTTCATAATATATGAGACGAGTTAACAAGCATGTAGTTACTGGCTACCTCAGATGGCGGTGCGCTGTCGCCTCAAGGGACTGACAAGGACTAGTATGGAAATAACTTTATTTTATAATATTGCTAATTAAGTTTCTGAAATGACATTATTTTTGGGTGTAATCCGCAAAGAGAGATCCTAAACTGCGTCGCTAGAGGTCGTGGATGTGTTATTGAGTTTTTCTATGAAATTCTCAGTAGTAGCTCGGAGTTTGGATTTCTGCCGACCGATATTCGGTTTGGCAAACTTCACATGCTGTCCTGAAAATGTCTAGAGCATGCAGGTTTATTCACGATGTATCCTTCACCGTTTGAGCGCGTTATCATTAATTATTTATACGCACATGGTGCTGCAAAGTCTGTGACTACGTGAGACGACGTCTGCGGTCTAATGGTGAGAGTGTCGGACTGCTCATCACGAGGTCGTGGATTCAATTCCCACAGGACACAAATTATGAATTAACAAAAAAAATGAGTACCTATTAGATCCATTGTCTAGTACCCATAGTACAAGCTTAGCTTAGTTTGGGACTACATGGTGTTGTGTAATAATTATTATATTAAAGTCAGAGGTGCGCGCCTTCGATTCGGACTTGACTTACTTTGACTTAGCGGTCCAATGGTCACACCACTCTGCTATCACTGGTTTGACATCGCATTTCACAATTCCTATATTTCAAGCAACTCTTCTTTCTCCGAGCCTTTTCTGAACTATATTCCAATCTAACCAGATACGGCTGCATATTAGTATTTCAGACGAAGCGACTGCCGCAACCCAATTTTTGGCTAATACCGATACCCTGAGGATAGACTGCTTGTCAGGCTTTTGACTACCACTAAAGATTGTCATATGTGTTCGTATGACAACCGGTATGGATGGCTTTACTTCAAGCAACTGAAGCGGTATATTGCAATGATAAAATAAATTAAACTCCAACGAATGACCTCTCAATATGTGAACGATATTCAAAACCAATATCCGAGCGTTCTATAAAATTCATACGGCCATCCAATTTGGTTCCTATCTCGACCGATCAACGTCTGTACCTTAATGTATAAGCAGACATTATCTATATCGGGCTGCAATGTAATTATGTGGGGATCAAAATGTCACTTCTTTAATATTTCACAAGGGTTCGTTCGCTATTCGGGGTTAGGGCTTTTAATATCAAATCTGGATTGGAAACTGTTTCTCTGACCTTTAGAATTGGAAAACGTAAGCTCAAAATGCTTGTTAACATCGTTTTAATTGATTAATGGTAATAAAGAAAATCGGCCACAACGGTCTACTACTTCAGATACTATTTAAAGGCCTCCAAAAATAATTGAATCTTAATCTTTAACTTTTTGTATTTTTGGCATTTTCCATGCTAAGATTTTAAAGTTATTTAGCGAAGGAAAAATTTCGAAACTGCGTCTTCTGATTAGGTACACCAGACGCTATGACCACTAAACCTTTGGCAGACAATCTATATTTATACAGAGTATAAAACAAAGTCGTGACAATAAGACACACAAAGGGTATTCGCTGCCTCTATACCAAATTCATTTGTCGACTGTACCTAATAGTAATTAACGAAACATATTCAAGCTAATCGGAACAGCTAGCATAATTAACAAAATAGCTTTTAACATCACTCAAACAAATTAATATACTCTTAACATGTTTATCTTGAAAATTAATGGCAATTTACGAAGCGGTCAGGTAGTCCTGAGACTTCTGACCGAAACTAATCTGTCTCCTTAATTGTGTTAGCGACAACTTTGATCCCTGCCTCCCCCAGGATATGATCCGACAAGAAATTATATTAGTTATAGTTGGCTTCGCTAATAAAGGGCGAATTTTGTCGATCGTCCTACCGCTATTTGTAGAAGTGTGTTATGTGTGGGTACGTCGAATATTTCGTGGATGATCGATTGAATTTGTATTGTATTGCTGGAAGTTTTGTATAGGATATTCACGTGTTGAATTCGTACCTAATATTTATTATCTTATTGTATTTTTTTTTGCATTTTAAGTGCATTTTAAAATGTATTGTACTTAATATGTATTTGAAAATTATTTTGACGAAGGAATAATTCGACTGCGGGCATCATTACAATAAAAAGCAGTGATAGCCTAGTGGTATGACCATTGGACTGCCAAGTCGAAGGTCTCGAGTACGAACCCAAGGCACGCACCTCTGACTTTTCGAATTCATGTGCGTATTAATAATTAATTATCACTCGCTTAAACGGTGAAGTAAAACATCGTGAGGAAACCTGCATACCTTTGAGATTTTTCTCGACGGTTTGTGAAGTCTGCCAACCCGCACTAGGCCAGCGTGGTGGACTATAGCATAATCCCTCTCAATATAAGAGGAGACCCGTGTCCAGCAGTGGGACAGTGATGATTATAATGATGACATCATTAGAACCTGCGACTTCTAGTTTAATACACCAGATTCTATGACCCAGTCCCACCCGCTAGGTCGAAATTTGCCTTCGCATTATGAATTAACTTTTCAATAGATGTCTCCGACGTCACCTTAGACGTAATTTTTCCGAATTTTCCTGCCTTGAAATAACTATAATTTATATTTCCTATTTTAACCTGCGTCCCTTAGGTTAAGTACACCGGACTTTAGTCAATTAAGATACCAAGACCACTATCTTAAATTATAATGTATAGCAACAATAAAGTAGGTTTTTCTATGAATTCTCATTATCAGCTCGGAGTTTGGATTCATGCCCGGTTAAATGTGCGCCCTATAACATAGGACCTAAACATACCGGCGAATTGTGGGTGTTAAATTAATATACCTCTGCCTAACCCTTCAGAGAGTACAGGCGTGATGATATTATGTCTCCACAACTGCATCAAAAACTGGCGACAATTTTTGAACCAAAAAATTATGCATGAAGCTATGTTATTCAATGAGGTGTACAAATTCCTCCCTACATCTACTTGAATATTTAAAGGCTCGATGTCTTTGCTGCTGAAAATTCATTACTGCGCCGCGTAAAAACGCCACCCTCTTTGTTTAAACGCAAAATCACAATAAACTTGTTCGTGTAATGGCCTATGCATTTTGAGGAGACTGTGTACACTGGTAACAGTTTTATTTATTGTTTTAATCTAAGCAGTGTTTTCTATGGAGTTTCTTGCCGGTTCTTGGTGGCTTAGTTGCTGGTTTATTGAACAAGAAAACGTAGGTTTGAATTCTGTCTGCAATCCAATTTTTCCTACGCTAAAATAACTTTTAACACGTTAACAGTCCAGTGACCGTAATGTGGGGTCACCATAAAATTTGATAGCACATCAGTGCCCCCACATGTGGGTCACAGGATTTATACTACTTCTAACATGTTTACAGGCCTGGCCTTATGAGTAAGTTTATGAAATATATTGGACTTATGAGAGGAGAAAAAATTCATACGTACCATGAAATAAACATACCATAATTTTTTTTCCTGCGGTCAGCAAGAGTTCATGCCCCCGAGAAAAATTCTAAGGAAAAATGTTTTTTGGGAATAAATACATTTTATCTATTGTATTTTAGAATTCGACATTATCTAAGTTGAACCTGAGGGTTCGATATTTTTATTTTTATGGGGACTGTGAACTTGTTGAATATTAGCTTGGATTATGCAAAAAAAATACAAAAAGATAATAATAACCTATTTCAAAAACACTGCAATATATTAATTGACAGTGGTCACCATAGATATAAAGCATTTCAAAACCGATTAATCTAATCTCCTCGACTGTCCCTAGGCTAACTTCGGGCGGACTGTCTGGCCGCTCCCCAAAGACGGGACCGCTCTGATATTAGAATGTCTCCAATCATTACTATAGCTTTACATAGAATTTGTTTATAGCATTCTAGTATTACTTACGTCCGTTGTGTTTTCATTATGGGTTATACATCTGTTGAAGAGAATAAATGATATTATTAAATGAAGTGAGAAATAAGAAATACTTTAGAATCTTAATTTTAAATAATACTACTTTTAATATGATTATTTTATTTTTTCCATGCCTTAGATATTTTCTCAATGGCGTGTGAAGTCTGCCAACCCGCAGTAGGCCAGCGAGGTGGAATATAGCCAAATCCCTCTCTTTCTGAGAGGAGACCCGTGTTAAGCAGCGGGTCAGTATATGGGTAAATGATGATGATGACGATCTCAAAAACTAATAGATGGTTACGAAGAAATGTACCAAAATAAAGCTATTTGAATAAAATGTTACCTGTGGAAGCACCAAGCTATATGTTATTGGTACTTAATTTAAATTTCGATCGAAAATTTCAGCAATAAGTTCGCATTACCTTAGTCAAGCGACCTTTTTAACGAAGCGTAAAGCATTTCAATTTGCCACATTTACCGGCAAATGAAGCGGGACTTGCCAATTTTGTGGCATTATAATACAAATTTTGGACACAATTTCATATAGTTACATCGGAACCCAGGGGATCATTACCGTCATTCGATGGTAATGATACAAAGCCTTGCGTTTGCTTCATTAAATATTATTGAATCAAATTGATGATCCAAATTTGGACATATTAAAACTATTTTAATGTTCCCAACATTGTGTACTGCGATAAAAAAGGGTTGTGTGATTTTCTGGATCACTTTATAAGCAAATAATAGTAATTAAATAAATATTTCGGACATTTAAAAAGTATATAAGTATTATATCCATTGTCTAGTACCCATAGTACAAGCTCAGCTTAAATAATAATAATAATATTTTTGGGACATTTTATACAACACCATCTAGTCCCAAACTAAGTAGAGCTTGTACTAAGGATACTAATAGATGATTAATATAATACCTTTATACTTTATTTAAATACATTCTTATAATATTTTAGAAACACCCAGGGAAACACAAACAGTTTATGTTCATCACATAAATATTTGTGTCCTGTGGAATCAAACCCACGACCTTGTGATCAGCAGTTCGACACTTGAACCCATAGACCACAGACGTCGTCAAATGATTTGATTGTAACGAGCATCATAATGAATGGTGGCCAACGATAGGGTATATGAAGTTCTGTACCTATTCTTTGGTTGAACTTTTTTATAACTAAGAACAATGTAGATTAATGTACAGAGGCCAGCACATCAAGCTACCCCAATCTGTCAAATTTATTTTATGGATTTTCAACTTTAACTGAAAGTTATAAGGTTCATATTAAATTGGAATTTTTTTACAGTTTTGGATAGCTTGACCTGCTGGCGTCTAGGCGTTTGTACTTTTTGTATTTTTAAATGTTTTTATACATATTGTAAAAATATTTATTAAATAAATTACAGTAATCATGCAGAGTAAAATAGTTATTAATAAAAAAGGTTTTCGCTTTTGATATCTTTAATCCCGATTGGTATGAAAATATACCCATTATTGGCATTTTCACATAAATTAAGAATGATAAACACATTAAGTACTCGTAAATAGGCAATTGTATCCCCATAATGAGACAATAAATAAGCTCGATAAAGTTCAGCTACGATATTATTTACCGACAAATGGAACGTGTATTGTCGCGATTGGCGGGAATTTGTCGCCGATATTTATGGCTATTATTAACGTGGAGCTACGAAGAGGTTACGGTGTAAAAAGGAGGATTTATTCGAAATTCGTCTTGTTCCTAAATTAATCTGGATTTATTTATATCAACATCAACCCACTGCTGGGCACGGGTCTTCTCTCTGAATGGATTAGGCTCTAGTTAGTTTTCGGAATCGAGAAATTCCGAGAGGCGTTTATTACCAAATTAGCAAGAAATCAAGTCCTGGACCACCATACTTACCTACTGCTGGTTGGCAGACCCTCATCACCAACCCATATAGGTTACTGCTACACGAGTCCTACACGAGTGCTGTCCCACACGAGTCTCCTCTCAGAATGAGAGGGATTAGGCTAATAGTTCACCACACTGGCCTATCGCGGGTTGACAGACTTCACACGCCGCCGTCGAGAAAATCTCAAAGGCTTGCAGGTTTTCTCACGATGTTTTCCTTCAACGTTTAAGCGAGTGATAGATAACTATCGCTCTTTTTAACGATAAAGAAAAACATCGTGATAATACGCACCGGATTTAAAAAAGTCAGAGGTGCGTGCATTGTATTCGAACTCGAGACCTTTGACTTGGCAGTCCAATGGTCATACCACCAGGCTGCTTATTATTTAAATACATTTATATAAACCTTAATACAAATATAATGCATTGTTTGAGTGAAAAAAAATATACGAAGAATAAACGAAGTGTGTTTGTTTCGTAAGATTTGTTTATAGTTCTTCGATTTATATTTTTTTTAGAGCAAGATATCAGTAGGTATCTCTTAAAATTTGTAAAACGACCATCATTTATATTTTCTTGAAAATTTCTAAAATAACTGACTTGGTTACAAAAATTTGTAATGAAAGACGTAAGTGCAAGAAGTGCCACATCCATAATTTATTTGAATATTATTTCCATGTTTATACTCGTAAACAGACAATATTGCATACAATTTATGCATGGCTAATTAAACGTATCATGTTAATTGCAACCCTACACAATATTGATGTTTTTACTATATGTACATAAATAGATACTTAAAACAATTACATGGTAGTAGTTATAATTGCGTTTGTATGTAATTATGTTTAGACTCGAAACCTCGTACTTTTTTTCTGGTCTTATGGATGAGAGTTTAGTAAATTACACATTAAAAAATATCAATGCCTAGTGTGAGAATCAAAATGTTATTTTATAATAATATAAATGTAAGGAAAAACAATTTTAATAGATACCTAATACATTTGCAATATAAGATTTTGTTATTCAAAAATGCATAGCAAAATCTTATAGATGTTTTCCAAAACGCGGAAAGAAGGACCAAATTCCTAAAAAAATTGAGACAAGGGTTGTTCAAACGTTTTTCGGTTAAACAAATGCGGGTATAAATTAGCTGAAGACTGACGAGGGTACCTCTGACACGTGGACATACGTAGGTACCTTATAAGTACTTTTATACTTTAAGCATAAGGGTGGTTAAAGGTGGAAATCGGAAATGTACAAATGGATGCTTATAGGTAGAAATCGCCGATCGCCTCTTTATTGCATCTTGCATCAGTATGTGTGTAATTAAAACTTATTCGACTAGTTTCTTGTTTGCTTCAATAATTATGTCGAGCGCATGGATGAAAGGCGACTAACAAAAAGGATTTATATGGCGAATGTCAGTGGAACCGCCGAGAGGGGAAGCCCTTGAAAAACTTATCAGTGCGTAGTACTCGCAACCGGCGTGTATATATATATCATATATCTTGTCATACGACAAGATATATGAATATAGTCGAAGCGAAAGAAGTATGCAAGAATCGTAGCAAGTTCTTTAGTTTCTGCCTACCCCTATGGGAGAAAGACGTGAGTGTATGTATGTATAATTATGTATATATATACATTAACAGCCGTTTACTTACGCGACTCTAGTCCATCCAATGGTTGTCTGCAAGAAATTGCTTTTAGCGATAAGACCGCCAATGGTAGTCATATACGGAATACTCTATCTATATATTTATAAATGTGCCAAATTTGAATAATACGTGCGGCAATCCTTATGGTAACCAAGACACATGGATTAAACTTTTAGATTAGCTTACTTAACAGCGCTTCTAGAATTATATAATTTAGTGTATTCAAAATAAGTATTGATACCGGGTGTCTATATGTATACTTATTCAAGTACAATAGTCGTTGTGAAGAGATATCATTATACTAAGGCTTCATTAGTAAAGGCTTGGGTTGCTACGTGACAGCGTTGCGTAGGCGCGTAGCACGTTTTCTGCTTTCGTAGCATTCAGTAACTTCTACAAGTCCTTTACTTTAATATTTAAATCTGGAATCCCAAGACATTATAACAATCCTTTTGATTTTCGGATCTTTGTTATAGATGGCCAAAATAGTTATTAAATTTTACAAAAAAAAGCAAAACCGAAACTCCTGACACTGCACAATTTATGTACTATAGTCCCCCAAAAGAAACATTATTGATGATTGAAAAAAAAAAATTAAATCTACTTGATTTCAATTAAAGACATAATCAGAAATTGAAACTTCATATAGGTATAACTTGTTCTATTACAACATTGCTCTGTCACAAACGTGTCCATTATTATAGGCACCTACGTATTTACGAAGCCAAACGTTTGATTTCCAAAGCTGTGTATAATCTAATTACTGCGAACAAGCGTTCTGCCAGACACATGACACGTCATGACAAGGCATAACATGGAGTTACCCGTGCCTGACTATTACGATATTACTACGTAAATGTTTTTAAAAGAAAAAATATATTAGGTATATTTATCAAAACAAATAAAACTCTCACGGGATAGTGGTAGCTCGGCTGCTGAGCGTGAGGTTTGATTCCCAGGCCGAGTAGCGTATTGGATTTTTCTATAAAATTCTGTAGCAGCTCGAAGTTTGATAATTATGTGCATGAAAAATTAATACCGGCGCACTATATACATGAATTCTCCTCTATCTAACCCGTAAACGAATAGTATGATTCACATTATGGCTTTTAGGAAACGTGAAGTTAGTGTACACCCTCATTATGTTTTCAGGTCTTATATAGTAGAGCTAAGTTTATTTTCATTAGATGAGACATTATTTTAATATTGAGTCGAAATTAGTTGAAATAATATCAGTTAAAGTATTTATACCAAATAGAAATAGATCAGGATTATCCCTTACAGTCGACCGCAATGTAAATACATAACCAGTGAGTACAATCGGCGACATTGACGTTCTGCCACCGGACAAACGTTGCCCCAAACATTTATTACAGAACAGAGAGTGCCTTGGAGTCGAATGCAACATTATTAATCATATACATTTTAAAGAAAAAAAAACTTTAAACTGTTTAGCAAGGTCTTAAAAACAATATTTTTTTTTCTAGTAAGTATTTTTTTAAATTAGAAAAAATATTGTATTGGTCTAAAAATGTTGTAACATTCAAAGATGCAGTACATAATTGTCATAATTTTCTGTCATTATTCCACTGCTGGGTATAGGTCTATACCTATCAGCCTAAGATATTCTGATAATAAAACAGAAAAAGAAGAAGAAACGTGACTAAGAAGATCAAAGTAATAATTTTCTAACGTTTTCTGGAATTCGGCATCATCACTATTATGAACCGATTCATTTTAGTATTCTGAAAAGATACTTGGAAGGGTATCGAGATGCATCATTATTTTTTTGTTTTGATAAAACGTTATTTATGAAAAACTACTACTTAAATAAAGGTTTTATATTTAGATTAGTAGTATTCTTGCTTCTGTAAAAGGTAATGCTGGCATTACCTTTTACAGAAGCAAGAATATTTTTGTAATTTTTTTGATAGAATATTTAAATATTTTTTCTGGAAAAAATATTTCAGTCTAAAAACACATATCGCTGACTCTATGCTAGTTCCTGTTCCAGTGACGTCTGCATACATCACGGCACACGCACCATTATTCTAATTGGTCACAAATTATGCCTGATCGGGTTAGCTTAGTTTAGCTGGGGACCGCACGTAATTCAGTTTAACTATTGTGCGATTTACTGCTCTTTATTGATTATTGTATTGTTGCTATGTTAGCTTATAATTAGTTTATTTCTTTTGTTTCAACTAAGTAGAAGGAAATAATAATTATATTTTTTAAAGTTGTAAAAATACTTTTGGACACAATGTAAAGACTAGTATAGTGTTTCAATTTGTGAAGGTTCCTGTTATGTGGCATGGCGCGTATTCTTGTCGCTATTATCTCGGGAAATAAATTATTTAAATTATAGATATTTCGATCAATCGATTGTGTTTTATTAAGCCATCATGTTATCGAAACATTAATCCCTATAGGTATTAAAAATCATAAAAAAAGATAACAACATAATATAATATATTATAAGTACGTCTAACAAAAAGGTACAGTATACATTAACATAACACGAAAATCCCATAAACATACGACATTTGTTTTAACACCCTTTTGCGTAAGCGACGTCGGATTGTCACAGTTCCCCCTTTTGAGGACGAAATTTACTGTATAATAAGCATTTGTCTGAAAATATGATTTGTGAGTAACATGAGTTTTTATTAAGTTGTATACATACAACGCAAGTAATGTATAATTCTATTTTTTTTTCAGAGTGACGACGCTTCTGAAACCCCTAATCAAACTTAGAGAAACATGCTTTTATTTTAAATTGCAGACATAATATCAGATATAAATATAATAATGAGTCACAATATAGGGCATTAACTTCATGAAAAGGGCCAACCGTATAACTACGATTACCTTTCTAAATGAAGAAAATACTCTGTATGTTTACCAAATGAGAAATATTGCGTAAATGAAAATGAATGTGTGGTATTAATTTAAATAAAGTAAAGTATACATATCGTTGTGTGTGATTACAGCGGTATTAACTTAACCCTTCCCTAGTTAATGTGATGTCAACGTAATTTATTGATGTTTAGTTTTAACTGTACGGTTTTCAGAGTAAGTATAACAATCGCGTGTACTAAAGAAAGTTTTGGTCCTTAGCTCCAAAAAATATTCGAGGAGGTGAATTAATTACATTTTGTAATTAGTTTGGATTGTTCAACAAACTTATTTTGAAAATTAAAATATTAATGTCGGTGCCTACATCGTCATATCCACATTTCTATAAGTATATAAAAATACAAGACTCACGGATAAGAATTATTTAAAAATAGTAGCACTAAATAAGTAAGTAGGTACCTAACTTATTTTATTTCCTCGTTCCAAGCCGCCGACATTTTCTTCTGTTTTCGATCTAATTTATTTTGTCTTTTTTTCTCTGTAATAAAATGTTACAAGTCAAAACAAGACAAAACACATTTTAGCAATGAGGATTAAGACATTTTAAAAATTTATGAATAAGACCGTTACTAAATATTTTGGTAATAATGGTATATTTGCGTTTAGCAAAATTAACAGCCGCCTCTTGCTCTCGCTATAAGTACAAGTTACGTAATTTTGTATAATTTTTTAAAATTTACGTTGCTGTCCTTACATTGTAGAGAGTAGTCATTAATAGTAAAAGGGTATGTGGTCGTCTTATCGCATTAGAGATCTTATTTGGAAATTTCTATGACCTTTAGTCACGATTTTTTTCAATTAAGTCTATCTATTAAACTATGATTTACGTCCCATAATAATATGTAGAACATCACTACCTACTGAGCCATAGCGCCTATTAAACTGCACTCAAGCTTATTCGTATTTATACATTATACACTTCCTGAACTAAAATTATGAACTAAATGTATTTAACGTATATGAATACAAGTTTGGACTTGGATATCAGTGTTTTAATTTTATATTTCCTCCAAATCAAAGTGAATCCTAAACTCCTATCTACTTGATAGTTCTGGATCACTGCCGTTTTGGATAATGAGATGTAATATTAGTCACCAATTCCTAATTTAAAACATAAGAATTTGTTTAAAAACTAAACAGTTTCATTCCAAATAAAAACATTTTCAGTCTGCATAAAAACACAACAACAAGAATCAACTCGGCAAAATTCCGTGTAAACAAAACCCTAAACTCCAAAAATACGCCAAAAAAGCAGTAGAAAACCGCGGCCCAGCCATGTTTTATTCAAATTTACTTACATTTATACTAACGGGAGCGACCTTTGGTACGGAATTGTATTCCCTTGCCAGACCATACATCTTCTTCACGCGTGGAACGTAGGTAGGTACTTATTTATTTCCGTAACGTACACAGCAAAGAACATGATGTTTTTGTTAGTTGCCAGCCACGAAAATGTAGGCGCTGCAAAACAAAATGGTGGTAAAAATGTTATGTAGTACACATTAAACTTTCGATACGATTTCAGCAATAAAATATTACTGAAATCTTATCGATGTTGCTGATTATTTTGAAATCATTTTCACATATTTTAGTTAATATATAATTTAAAGGAAATTATTTCGCTATAAAGATACTAGATACTCTGTTTGGAGTTTTAATCACAATACTTTTATGTATAAACCCAATCTTAGGATTTTTCGGGACAATAAAGAGTGCTTATTGAATCTGCCTACGAGATTTATTTATACGAACTGTATGTTCACCTAATTTTTCCACTCACATCATAAAATCATGCAGTATAACACGAACGATAAATAATACTGGTTGTCTTATAAATTATTATCGTGTTAGCTCACTGCTCATTTGCTGACGAAGTTCAAACCCCCAGGGGATCCAGCCAATCACGGCGCGCGAGAACTTGTTATGGGAAAAGTATGATCCTGAAAGTTCCGTAATGTAATGAAATGTGGCGTAGATTGTTTTATATCTAGAGTTATGTGAACAGAACTGAAAATACATAAATAAGATAAACTTATAACGTAATATTAAGATAATTATCGATATATTATTTTCATCGACATAAATTATAATAATTATTAGTTCATTTTCATTCCAATCGTTCTCCAATAAGTAAATTCAGATAGGTAGGTACTGGGATTTAGAGAAATATAAAACGCAGAATTATAACTCTTGAATTGGTCCTTTGATCCGCACCTAATTCTGTGTGTTAGGTTAAAACATAAATAAGACATTTCTTAACGATGATTTACTAATTCAATTAAAAAGAAAAGCACTATCTTCTTAAACAATATTTCTCTATATAATAACTCTTTAAACAAGTTTTCACTAAGTGAAAAAGATCACAAGGAGTACTACTCAAGTATTAAAACAAAAGGCGTCCACAAATGAACCGAGCTCCAACGATATATCATCGAGTTATTATAGACGAGCCTCTGACGCGCTGATGGTGACAATTTTTCAACGCGAAGTGGGAAAGGAACAATCCCTGATTAATCCTACGGTGGGATTATTGAAGCCATTGTGTGCGGTGGGGAACGAAAGTTTTGATACTTGTGTTGTAAGAATTTAAGCAAGAAAATATTGATTATTGGCACAGCAGGGTGCAATTTTTATATTAGTAATATAATCTAAGTAAGTTAAATTAAAAAAAGGAAGGAAGGAGAAAGAATTTATGTACATTATTATGTACTTAAATATATTACTCACTTTAGACTTTTCATTAAATTATTTATAATTATGCTAGCATAAAATTAAAGTGGAAGCCGCTATCGTATTTTTTAATTTAAATCATTTGCCAGAAACAAGGTCACAAGATTTTTTAATTGCTACATGAATGGATCAAAATTAATCGATCCAAATATATTATCGCACCAATACTTACCATAGAACTGGTGCATTAATATTTTGGTTGAGTTTTTCGCCGCCATCAATTCCCGGAGCGACTAGAATGGGGGGAAGTTATTACCGGGAGATATCGCTCCGTCTCAATAAATTATGGGAGATGAGCGGGAACATTAACTAATTACCGACACCGATACCTGAGTGTCTGAGAAAGTACAGGTACCTGTTAGTGAAAGTATTATTGATGAAGGTTTAATAGGGACACAATTTAGAAAAAGTGATATTGATAATTTAAATTCTGTAATATTGCATTAAACATATTATTATAATGATTCTATAAAATATTATTTTAGAGTTATTTAGCGAAGGAAAAATTCGACCGCGGGCAGGATTCGAACCTGCGTCTTCTGGTTAGGTACACCAGACGCTATGACCGCTAAGCCCACCCGCCATGACGAATTTTGCCTTCACATTCAGAATTTACGTCTTTATGGTGACGTCAGTAACACCTATTGAAAAGCTAGCTTTTCAACCGACATAACTTACTTTACAGTTAGTTCAATGTCGAACGATGCTACCTTACCTACTATCTTTTTGTATTTTTTTTGGCATTTTCCATGCTAAGATTTTTTCCTTCGCTAAATAACTTTAAAAAAATCTGGCACCTATTGAAAAGCTAGCTTTTCAATAGGTGTTACTGACGTCACCATAAAGACGTAAATTCTGAATGTGAAGGCAAAATTCGTCATGGCGGGTGGGACTCGCGGTGGCTTAGCGGTCATAGCGTCTGGTGTACCTAACCAGAAGACGCAGGTTCGAATCCTGCCCGCGGTCGAATTTTTCCTTCGCTAAATAACTTTAAAAAAATCTTAGCATGGAAAATGCCAAAAAAAATACAAAAAGATATTATTTTAGATCAACTTTTTTGTACCATTATTATTCTGTATTTGGTGGTTATTAAAGTTTTAGTTGTCTATGAAAAAAAGTTCTTAGCCTTATGGCTAACGTTTTGATAATGTCATGAAATTCACTGGCAAACGTTGCAGATATATTATACATAGGTATATCTTCCAGTAAATCTTCGTAATCTATCCACAAATCCACATTATCAACGAACGTAAAAATCAAATGTACACATTGATTGTTACCTAAAACCATTTAAAATGTTCATATTGCTTCATATTCACCAGCCATGATATTAAATTACAACAAGCAATCGTATGCAACGTCCAACTTAAACACAAAGAACCAACTCGTTCCTGCCTCATTGTTGAACCAAATGCAAATCCAGACGTTACACCCTTTTGCCCGGCGTATATTTAATTCAACAGAATGCAGGTAACAATCGCGAAACACCGGTAACTGTTGTAAGTGTAAACGAAGAGGGAAGCACGAAAAATTTCCACGGGAAAGAAAACAAGAAAAAAAGCAACAAAGTGAAACTCTGCCTTCCTTATTTCCCCTGGCGATGGCCCGCCGACGTTCCCAGTTTTTCCAGGAAATGGAAAATATTGCGATAAGGCGCATTATAGATTAAACACGTCCCGCGTCTTTAATGCGTTCCACTGTGATCAAGTGTTGCAGATAGGTGTGTGTGCGCTTTTAAAAAGTTGTAATGATGTTCGGTGTGTAAATAATGGCTTCGATAAGGATATTCATATGCAAACTGCTCTTTATTGTGTCCCGATGTTTAATATGGATAATGTAAACAAGAAAAGCTATTTATATACAAATGTTTTTCCCATTGTAATACGTTGTGATGTGCACAGAATGGGTTACTGTTAAAATTGATTGAAGGGATGTTAGACATAATGATGTTCTTTTACTCAACAAAATCTAAATAAGTGAACACAAACAAAATACGAGTATTGAGATCAAAGAAGGTGTCATTGCAATAAGTCCGGATATGGGACGATTTTTTGTTTGCTTCCTTGCATGACTGAAGTGTTTAAAAGAAAGTAGCACAGGTCAAGGAAAATCAACATCATTAGCCTTATCAATAGTCTAACATCATCTCTTACTGGAAATAGACTATTTTTTGCCATCTATTATATCAGTCCTGTCCCTATTTAACCTATGTACAGTTTGCGACTCGTTGCAAGTCCCTGCTAACCAATTATTATTATCTGTTATAAGTATAATATTCATTATCTAGTACCCAAGTTTGGGTCTAGAATGGTGTTGTGTAAAATTTATTTTACAGCTCCATCTCTAAATTTTCCTACCCAACTCTAGTTCCGTTCCATTATCAACTACATACAAATACAAACTAAATTATACAGACATAACCCTAATTACCCTTACTAAAACCACATCAGTTAATCCTTACCAATTTTTCTCATGTAATACCCGCACGAGTGGTGCGTGCTGGTAATCGGTATTAGATCAAAATTTAAAGCCCCGCGCACATGTTACTGGCTCGGATTACACTAGTCGTAGTGCACCCTTAATTTGTGTGCGATATTATAGAATGACTACTTCTGAAATTGTATACATTATTTTTTTGTACTTCTGTTTGGTTACGTAATATCGTAAATGAATTATAATAAATTATGATGAGTGGAAAACAAACAATATTTTTTAAATTTAAGAATATTCCATGGAATATTCTTAAATTTAAAAAATATTGTGTGAAGTACTAAGCCACACATCCAACTATTTATTAGTTACTTTTCTATTGAGAGTACCAAAAGACCAATATTTTTTGCCAATGGTCAACAAAGAAACAAATAATTGAATCAAACAACCGAACTGTACTTACTACGTAACGCACACCATCCAAATGAACAGTCGACTACCAAGTGTAACACAAGTAGGAGCGCATATGGTAACGCTAATTCCATACACTGCCCTTAGGGGTTGAAATAAAATAAAAACGAAATTAGGGGAAGATGACGCAACGGCACACCCCTTCGATATTTGATAAATTCCATTATACGCTTATATCTCGATGCATTACCTACTTAGTCTGTTGATGTATGTTCCTCTTTGGTTATTCATGATGGTAGCTTGATTATCTTTTTTTTAAGGTGTTTTTCACAATGCAAATAATCATAATTCGTCGGTGATACTCCAATACCGCGTAAGTAACACTGCTGTAAGGCCTACTTTTCAATGTTATTCAATATAAAGTTAGGCCTTATAGCAAAGTGTTACTTACGCGGTCTTGTAGTATCACCGACCAATTGACACTTATGCCTGGAACTAGGAACATTAATATCATTTTTGCTCACCTATTGCATGACACCTAATACGTATTGGCAAACTGTGTGTGTTTGTATATGTGTATGTGTGTAAATGATACTTATTTCTGTAAATAGATCATTTAAATAAATTTTCAAGTCAATTTATGTAAGTATTACTTATATTGACTTGAAAATTTTGCTTCTTAAGGCTATTAGGCTTCACCTTACACATCTAGGTTTTAGGTTCGATTCCCAGGTCAAGCAAAGTGTTGTTGGATTTGATATTATGTTATAGGTTTGATATTTTGATAGGTATGAAATTCTCAGTATCAGCTCTGAGTTTGGATTTGTGCCCCATTTAATGGCGATAAACTCGCCCCCTATTACATAGGACCTAAACATACTAGAGAACTGTGGGTATACATTGTTATACCTCTACCTAACCCGTGGAGAATACTGGCGTGATGGTATGTATAGTTAATACTAGATGGTGCTGACATTTCCTAGCTGATAACCTCTAAGAAGTTTCTTCTTAGAGGTTATCAGAAGCTGAAACAAACTCAGAGAATCATAGTCTAAGTGATCGTCTGGGGAATACAGACGTATGTATGTTTGTAAGTATTGTTTATGCTCTAGGTTAACCTTGTCTACTAGATATTGTGGTTGTTTGCCGGCTCCTTCAACTATTTCTACTGTTTCTGCAATCGTTTTTTAAGTACAATAATACTGATATTATTATTAATAGTCCTCAAAACATCGTTAGGAAACCTGCAATCCTGCATACTGCGAGATTTTCCCAACAGCGAGCGTGTGAAGTCTGTCACACCGTGTTAAGCCACTGTGGGTCCACCACGCTTCTATATATTTGGCTATAATTTCGGGTTGACAAATATTTTAGACAACCTACATTATTTTACTTGAACATACCCTCATGCCTGGATTCCCCGAAGGGTTAGGCAGAAGTATACTAAATTACCACATTCCGCCGGTATGTTAATCCCATGTAATAGGTCCACCCTGCCAGTAACCGAGCACAAATCCAAACTTCGAGATTTTATTGAGAATTCCATAAAAAAAACACAATAACACTGCTCAACCTAGAAACCGAGTCCGAAACCTCAAACATACAATCAGTAGACCACGAAGATACTCAGTTATCATTAGAATCCTGAACAATTCCGCAAAATGTAATATGAGAAATGCAACGTCATATCAACACGTTATCGATTTCTAGTGCCCACATGTTACCCAATTTGCACAGAACAAGAATCACCCGCTGCGCTGAATAAATTATATCGCGAACGCCCCTACTATCAAAATCATTATACTCAACAAAAGATACTTGATTATACTAGTTATTATAACTGACTCCTAAGCTATTTTTGTATACGATTACAACATTTTGATATTTTACGATAATTGTTCGCGCAAGTGTCGCTTGTGTTTCCTTTTTAGTAAATCAAGGAGGTTTAATGTTAATGGAGGTTTATGTTATTTTATTTATTGTTTATAGTTTTTAATTCATTATGAAAAAAAAATTGTCTATAGAGAAATCTATTGTTCTTGAACACTGTACCTATACAGTATACACTATATATGTAATTTAGTGAATTTGTGTTTTAAAGAAGATTGACACAGCGATAAAATCCGTAATAAGTAGGAAATTTTATTTCAATAATATTTTTCTTTGTCTTATTCGTCTTATGGATGTATTCGCGGCTGCTGAACGTTAGGGTTCTCGGGTATAGGCTCGCCCGCCACTTAAGAAAAAATAAGGAACCGGCGAACTGTGGGTGACTGTTTATCAGTACAGTCGCCCAACCTTTAGGAAGTACAGGCGAGATGGTTTGGTACATTCTAATAGTCACGTAAATGTCAGAAATCAGTACCTATGTACTTACACTACCTGTTCAACTGTTCCATTGTACCTACCGCGAATCCGACATGTATCTGTATTTCCGCGCTACAACCGGCAATCAGTCGCGGCGTTCCCATATAATGAATCCCGGAGGAATGATCCGTCCGTGCAACAATCGTGACTTAACTCTTGATCAATTCCCAATACGTTTGGTAACGGACAGTGTGATTTATTGTGTTAGACCTATGTTATGTACGGAGCTGAAAGATGGAGGTATGAGTAAGGCTTTGTTTGTATTTACTATTTATATTTATTTATGTACACACAACAAAAAAAAAGTAAATTGAGAACATAGGACTATAGAGTACAAAGGTGCTGCTTATTTCTAAAGAAATCTCTTCCAGGTCTTGCAGGTCTGCCCTGCGAGAGATGAAATTAATATAGGTAAGGAATGTAGACACTAGTGTGAATGACATATAGACACAAATATACATACTACCAAATACAACATGACATTATAAATACATATCATATTACATACATAGCATAGCATATAGCGTATAACATAGCATATTATTATAATAAATACACAAATAAGATATACAACATACATAATTAATTGTAGAGAAAAGGCATGTAGAACTTAGATATATATAATTCGATAGTATATACTATGGCAACTTATAAGCCGAACGACGCTACTCTGGTAACTTAAATAATATTCTTCTCAATAGTAGAATTACAAGAAATATTGGAGTATCTCTGTATTTTATAGTCCTAAGTTATTTTAATTTACTTTATTTGTTTGTTAAATTTGCACATAAATAAATGTCAGACGAAACGTTTGACGCGGCGGGTGAGCAATCGGCTTCTGCGACACGGGTTGTGGGTTCGATCCTCGCATGGAACAAATATTTGTATGACCTACAGGTAGTTGATGATAATTTGTATTTGTAAACGCACCCACGATACAGGAGAAAATCCTAGCGTGGTGCAACGTTTTTTTAACAAAAAAAAATGAATCCTCTTGGCTTCGAGTTGGTTGAGGTAACTAACTATATTGCCGAGCTCCTCTGAGTCGATACGCACTGCATTACCCGCATATTATGCCGCTAAGGAATAATGTGCTCCAAAGGGAAATTACTGGACAAATGAGACTTACAACTGAGGTCTCAAAATGACAACCCACGAGTGATACCACTGTTCCTGTATAGATTCCAATTACTGCTAACAATCAGGCCGAACGCTTCTTTGTCATCTTAGAAAAAAACAAAAACAAAAAATAGTAAGAGTCTGACACGACAAAACACGAGGAAACGTTGTGTTGGCAGTGGGGGGACTTTGACCCTTTTACTGCCAACCCAACTATTCCTCTTTTGCTTTACCGGGTCATACCGCAAGTGATACCTCTGGTGTTACAAGCGTCTATAGACTACGGTAACCGCTTACCATCAGGTGGACTGTATGCTTGTTTGCCACCTTAGTGGTAGGTATAAAAAAAAACAAGATAAATCTAATATTAGGAACGAATCGAAGAAAGTAAAATATTCATTTCATGCACAACAGTTTAATAACGGAACTGCTTTTCGAATAAACTCATTAATTCAAAAATATTGTGAAAACAAAAAAAGAGCAACCTGAAAGCTTTTAGCTCCGAATTTCCGTGTAATTAATAAAAAAGTGTGGTCCATTAACGTGGATATCGATCTACATCTTGTTGTAACAAGTTGATCCTAACAACCCTCTAGCGGATAAGCCAATAACGCAAAAAACAGGGAGGATACTAAATGAGCCGTCTCCTGTTACTTGTGAATATTTATGAGACGAAAAATAGTGGAATATTTTGTTAGAGGATTTAATGTTGAGTTGAGCATTTGTAGAGGGTAGTGTGCTTTTTAATCATTATTTATTTTTAATTATTTTTGTTTATGTAAAATGGACTTTATGGACGCTAATAAATAAGATACATCTTTTAGTATTTAGGCAAGAAATATTTTAATTGTTTAACGGGTAGGTAGTAAACTGCTTCTCCATCTCAAATAACTCTTTCTGCCTGTTCAATTCAAACTCCACTAACTCTCTCTTTAATTCTTCTATCGACTTCTTTTCGTCTCTTGGGTCGAGGTTAAATTAAAACTACGCTAATTAACAGATCTTCAAGGTTAAGCTGCGCTAGCCGCGGTCAGTTATAGAATGGGTGAACATTCTTAACACCTCGAGAACTCTCCGTACCTTGAACAGTACGTAAAGCCGTCGGTACCGGCCATGCGAACACCTATGGCAATCGTAAGTGGTAGTCAGAAGGCTAAAGAGCCTGACAACCAGTCTATCCTCAGGATATTGGTATTGCCCAGAAATTGGGTTGTGGATGTCTGATGGCAGTCGCTTTGTGTAAAATACTGATATTTAGCCGCATCTGGTTAGACTAGAAGCCGACCTGAACATAGTTGGGAAAAGGCTTGGAGGATGGGTAGGTATAAAAATTGAGGATTGTTGAGGATTTTCGGTACTATTAAAATATGGACTTTTCATGCCGATCATATTCTAACTTTTCATGTGACATAATCTAAAAATATAGCCTTGTATTGTTTTTCCTGTTTCGTTGCGATAAAGCTTTCAATAGACGGACTCCGAAACTTATTATTGCATCTAATTTTTTTATAATAAATTGGATTCTAGATTATAAATTTGTTACAGTAATTTTGTTTTTAAATTTGCACGCCCCAAGGGACAGAATTTGCTGTTCTGATATGCAAAACATCTGCAACTATATCAACTATATCAAATTCGAGCGAATTTATTTGAATTTAAAGTTCCGTGTATAAAATGATTCGCAGTTTCGTTATACACGCAACCTGCCCTGACGACCCCACCACCACCTAGGAGAAAGGCATGGGAGTATATGCATCTGAAAATGAAATCCTTTACTTAACAGTGACATGTTACTAAACCACAAGAGAACATAGATGTAACAAAGTTTATAATCTATGCAGCGTTACTCCGAAACTTACTAGGAATTAGCATATGGCCGTGTCGAGTTCTCAACACAATAAAGCAATTATAACTGTCATATTTCACCCGCTCACTGTATTTACATTTATATTGGTACCCCGATCTGCCGCATTCATGCGATTCCGTGTAGGATTGAGTTCGTTATTTTGACCGGGGCGCGAAAACTTTCACTGGGTGTGCATATTGTTTATGTTATTAAGCAAGATACGAAATTTTATATAGCAAAACCAACTTCTATTGTATTTGGTGGAATAGACAACGAAATTAAATACTCTCATTCTCTGAAAAGACTGCTCTACTCTGCTACGTACCAGCTTTTTAGTTGTAAATGTATAATAAAACAATGAGGTTATATTGTATTATAAATTTCATACCTATTTATTAATTTAAACTTAAACCTATTATTTTGTTCGACTCTTCTTTAGCATTTTTTTAAAAGATACAATACAACTTGTTTTTTATTGCCTACAGTTTAGCAGATGAGCTAGCGGCCCACCTGATGGTAAGTGGTAACCGCCGCCTATGGACATCAGCAACGTTGGGGACAGAGCTGAGCCGCCACCTACTGTGTGTGGTAGAGACCTATTTTAGGCCTCGTTTAAAGAAGGCCATGTCATAGCGCACGGAAGCCATCGCAGCAGATAGTTTATTTCAGAGCCTGATAGTACGCGGTAGGAATTATCTTAATCTTAATATTATATTATTTTACACTTTAAAACAAAATACTATTTAATTTTATCTGATAGGAAAATCTTCAATACCCAAAACAAAATTCTATTCCACATTCTAGCAGTTACTTCAGAAAAATTCACATCCATTTGTAATATTTACGTCTCAATACTACGACTATCCGAACTATTCAAAAGGATAAAATAAAGTCAGCGACATATGAGTATTTGCAATTCGGTCCACGGTTGAGACTGCACTCTTCTTGATTCCATTTGGGAATTACTCTGTCGCCACAAACTCACAAATCAGGCTTTCATTATAATGTTACGTAGTACGTGTATGCCTGAACCTACTGTTATTTTGTATTGAACTAAAATATTGTACGGAGGAATATGGTCTTTATATCCAAAGGCATTGCTAAAAGCTTTTATTTTACCGTCAAGTCAACCAATTTTAATTTTTAATTTGGTTGTGGAATTGGCCAAGTTCTTGCATTTAATATTCGTACCATCGACACGACGAAGAAGAAGAATTAGCCGATCAAGAGCAGCTACATTACCATTTTGATAAAGAAAGTAATAACATGAGTTTGTTGAGAAGCAAACTTGCTCTTAATATATGTCACTGACTGATCTAAAGTGTTAAAGAAGTAAATTCAGAATGTGAAAGCAAATTTCGACCTGACGGGTTGGACTCGTGGTGGCTTAGTGACCATAGCTTCTGGAGTATTGAACCAGAAGACACAGGTCCGAATCCTGCCCGCAGTCGAATTTTTCCTTTGTTAAAATAACTTTATAATCTTAGCATGGAAAATACAAAAAGGTAAGTCCGGAATAAAATAAAAAATGGAACAGAATTTATATGAAATTACTCTAAAACATACCAGCTAATTTAGCGTTCAACCACATAACACATACATACATACACATACATATTAGATAATAATAGGACGTGTTCAACTTTAATTATTTTGTTCTTAAGGAGATAAGGAAAAATGTTAATATTATTTGATGTAAATTGTAATAACAAATTCACAAACTCGTCTCGCCGTTCGAAAACAATAGATTTCTTGTATCTGCAATTTGGTAATTAATGGTTAGTGAAATATTATATTTTAATAAAATCGTCTATAAAATAAATAGTGTCAATTCCATAAATATAAATGATACTTCTTAAAATACTGAGCATTTGCTTCTTGGTATACATTTTTTTAAACAGTAACATAACGAAGAAACAAAATACACGTCTTCAAACTAACAGAAGCAGGTGCTTTCAATTCAACTTTTGCAACCGCCAATAAAACTTGAAATCCCATGATAAAATAAAAATTCACGACATGTTGCGTTCAAATAAATAACATTGACAGTGTCCAAAATGGCTTTTCCTGACCAACATTTGGGGGCCACGTTTTATCCCATTATTGTTTTTGAGAAATTGTTACACTTCTGACGAGTGACCTGACCGTTTTTCTTCGGTCGCTAGTCGGCCGGAATGAAAAATTTTCAAGTTGGACCCCCTCGCGTCCCTAGGGTGCCGTAAAACTCTGTCGGACGCGGGATAGTCCGACTGACCGCCAGCGGACAATTTGTCATATTCATATGTTAACGTGTCCGTCTTTTCTTGCAAAAAGTGGATAACTTAATTCCGGGAGGCGGTGGTACGGTTATTCGATTTGCGGACATTCAAATTTCATGTCTTGTTATGGTAATACAGGTGTTGTCTCGCCCGAGGCGGATTTCATTTTATTTGGGGAGTGGATTTTTGCGTCTGTCTTGAACCCTCTTTGTGTTTCTGTTGCACATTCCCGACAATACTCGATGAAAAACAGAATATATATTACGTAAACCGTAAATTCATGAAATGAAATTAATTTGAATGTATTTTTGTAAGATCTTTTTCAATTTAGCAAGATAAAATCTTAGTCTGCCATATAATTACCTGGATTTTCTTGATATTATTATTAGGAAATGTCACTTTTGTTAGCCTTATTCTCTTTTTTTACTGCATTCTTAATTCATATTATTATAACTGAAATTAATTTTCATAACATCCCCTAAAAATGTTGACATTGAGTAGTAGGGTGACCACACAACACCGCAGCTCACGCCAATATCAATAACGTGTTGCAATTGATGACTTGTCCGATTTGTTTCGGCCAATCGTTTCTCATCGGCTTTACGACATACGTGTTCAGGTTTGACGTTACGTGTAGCGTTTGGACACCCTAATAATGTAAGTGAGTTTAGCAAAATGTTCTTAAAAAAAGCAGTTGTAATTCTTTATTAATTCATCAAGGATCAATAGAAAAACAATTGTTTCGATGAGAGGGTCACCGTTTCTTTAATGAATTGAAAACCTATTCATCATTATCTTCAACCCATATACTGTCCCACTGCTAGCACGGGCCTACTCTCAAATTTAGAGGGATTAGGCTATAGTCCACCATCCTGGCCTAGTGCGGGTTAGCAGTTAGACTTACACAACGTTGAGAAAAATCTCTAAGGCATGCAGATTTCCTCACGATGTTTTCCTGCACCGTTTAAATGAGTGATACTTAATTAATGATTAATACGTACAAAAATTCGAAAAGTTAGAAGTGCCTTGGATTCGAACTCGAAACCGCCGACTTGTCCGATGGTCATATCACTGAAACTGAAAAAGCCCATTGCTACTTAATAATGTAAATTCACTAATAGGAAACACTTTTGAAAGTAAAAATTCAAGATGATAAATAATAAAACGTAAGTATGTATCATATTTAAAATACAAGCAAAACATTGCTATGTACGGTCGGATGTAATGCGCTGTTTTTTAACTTTTCCTTAGAATAAATTTCTTGCTTAATAATAATATCCCACTTCAGGGCAAAGGCCTCCTTCCTTTCATCGCGGTTCAAGGCTATTTTGGGCCTATCCGTCCAGAAAAAGTCAAGCTCATCCCGCCATCGCAATTATTACCACACTAAAATCAAAACAAACTACACAAAAACGCAGCGGGATCCACTCTAAAGCCCATTACCCACGAATCACTTAATTAAACTCATTACCATATTTATCATCACCGCTCATTACTTTCCTGCAGCGTCATTTTAAAGGCAAAGTAAACAGAATTTTTGTCACCATGTCCAATGAAATTAACAGCGACGGCTGATAGAGGGCTAGATGACTTCTAACTTATGACGGGTGGTCACGCGATCTTGTCACGGTAATGACAGAATAATAAATTATGCTGTAATAACTTATTATAATGTGCTCTAGGGCTTATGATACAGGGAGTGGGTAAGTACTTAATTAGCGAATTTAGTAATTAAATGTTCGTGTTTTTCGTTAAGTAATGAAGGGTTAACGGGGTTTTGATAACGCGTGAGTTATTAATTTAATAACTTGATGTAGTGTTTCTTTAATATGGTTAAATGGGTTATATCATTATATTTTCAAAAACAAAAAAAATTTTTGAATTAAAAAAATTTCATTTTTGTGTTCGGGGATTTTTATATACTCAAGCCCACTTGTTTCACGTACAGACACAGACTTTTACAATTTTATAATAGTACCTATCTAATATTTTTGGAGGTAATTAATTTTCTCCTTTTAATGGTATTATAATTATAATGTATGTATGCAACAACCGTCTCAATAAATTCGTGGTATTCGTTTCAGTTATTTTTATAATTATTTATTAGCAGTAATAGTATCATTGCGAAAGCAGTCGGTCTATTGTGATTACCGAAATTCCGTTACCATTGTAATAAATATTTTTAAAAACTAATGAAATATTTTGTTTAGCGTAAATAATGACTATTCAAAGGATACGCACCTTAAAGTAATTCCATTATAAGGCCAATAAAATGCGAAGTAACACCGGTATAAATTCAAACAGTTTATTGTAGTTTAGTAAACATACGTGCCTACTATCTACCTACTTAGTATGCACCCTTGGGGAGGTTCAACTAGTATAAAATAGTTAATTTTTAATTACAATTTTATTACTCACTAGCATCCCATCCAATTACTGAAAGAAATATTACGCACCGCCCAAAGCAAATTGAAATTAACTTTTTTTTCGTATGGATGTCGCATATCTGTTTACCATCAGCTTAGAAGGAGACCCAGATATACAAAGATTTTTTTAACCCTATCTATCTTATATAATATATTGCATATGACTTCAAAATACCACATAACCTTACAATTTCATATAGTGTAAGAATCCGCTAAGAGATTTGAGAGAAAAATTAAAGGATTGTGAAACTCCGCACAGCTGCAAAATTAGTTCTTGTTTAAGTCAAGTGTCAATATTGACTAGGTACTAAACCTAAATATGAATGACACATTTGATGCAAAATTTCAAACACATCAAGCAATCAATTTCTTTTTATAGATTTAGAACTTTAACAAAAAATAATAAAGTTCATGTTTTGGTAAAATTTGACATTGAAAAGCTTCTCAACCGACATGACTTTCTTTATAGTTAGTTCGATGACGAACGATGCCACCTTACCGCATTTCCATGGTAAGATTTTAAAGTTATTTTAGCGAAGGAAAAATTCAAACGCGAACAGGTTTCGAGCCTGCGTCTTCTGGTAAAGTACAGACGCCAGCGGGTCAAGTTATCCAAAACTGACAAATTTTCCCAATTGAATATAAACCTTATTATTTTGTGTTAAAGTTGAAAATCTATCAAAGAAATTGACAGATTGGTATCTTGACGTCTGGCCTCTGTACATGTTGTATTTCAAGTTGACGATACATTTTTGACGATCTCTCCCTACCATAATTCGCGAAATAGGTCGTGTCGAAACTAAAAAAACCCTTTGAAATTCGAGTCGCGAGCTACCACAGGATGGAAATCTGTATTCCCCATGCTTTCACCCGATACGCATACGATATGTGTTATCTGCTAATGCCACTTGGGATCACGTAGAGTAGTGCTTTGTACTCAAAGTCAAAGGCACCTGTTTTTTGTGTAAATAAAATCTATTTCTGTTCACTTTGGTTTCGCTGTTATATAGTAACGTTATTTTAAAAATACACCTAGCTTTATTTTTATATCTGACATAATAAAATTTTTTTCGTTTTTATTAGGAAACGTTGCCAACACTAGGATTTTCTACTGTGCCTGAGAGCGTTTATAGACACAAATATTCACATTCACAAACAACCAAACTTAGTACAACTACTTGCAAGTCTTACAAATATTTGTTCCGTGCGGCTATCGAACCCTAGATCATGGCGCAGAAACCGTTCACTCAACCGCTACGCTAAACGAGCCTACAATATTTATAATTTTGTTTTGCAAAGCAAATAATTATGTTTACCTATAATAGCTTTATACCTAATTATGACGATATATAATTATGTGGTCTAGTGGTTCGAGAATCGGAACGCTGACTACTGGGTCGTGGGTTTGATTCTCATAGGATACAAATATTTATGTGATGAATATAACTTTTTGTGTTTCTCTGGGTGTTTCTTATGAATTATAAGTATGTATTTACAAAAATTAAGTATATAATTTCTGACATTTACGCGAATATTATACATTAAAATAATTACAATATTATACATTATAATAATATAATAAAAATGTAGGGTAGCTGTCAGTAATTATATCATGATCGTGGACGCTGTAAAGGGTCCGAAACATCGGGATTAATAATGTCAATATAACGCGATAAAATCTGTAAAAAGTAGTTTTATTTCAATTAAGTATATAAGTTTATCTAGTACCCATAGTTGCATGAGCTTGCTATGGGCAACCATAGCAAGCACATTATTGCAAAAACAGCAGTGATAGCCTAGTGATAAATCCAGAGAGACAAGTCATAGGTTTCCAGTTCGAATTCAATGCAGGTTTGACTATAAACATAATTCTACATCAAAATAATTCTCCAAAATACAACAGGTTTAAATAAAAAAACACACAAATGCACTTGAAACAGTTACCATTTATCAGTCAATAAATATGATAAAAAGTATTATTGGGGTGTATATGTGTCCGTCGGGATATCCGAACCGTTATTGTTTTTATTTTGCACCCTTTATACGAGTGTAAGCGAGAATGTTTTTTATTGAAATGATGTTTGATATAAAGATTTATTGCAAATGTTTTGTGTGGTGAATTTTTTGTGCGGGTGAAATTTCTTTCTGGACGAATGTATAGGCTTTTGGACGATGTTATAACACTAATTTAGCGAAGGAAAAAATTGACCGTGTGCAGGATTTGTACCTGCATCTTTTGATTAGGTACACCAGACACTATGACCTCTAAGGCACCACGACTCCTACCTGCCAGGTCGAAATTTGACTTCACATTCTGACATCTTCACACTTTATGGTGATGGCAGTCACTTATAACTTTATAACTTTAAAATCTTAGCAATGCAAAAAAATATACAAAAAGATAGATGTTATGATAAAAATGGGTTTACTTAAATAGCACAAACAGATTTAGAATTTTCATTCTTGTTCTTAATCATATATAATTATAGATATTCTGTTAATTCTCATCTTCATTCATCTCACAATTATTGACGTGAAAATCGGTAAGTAGCCATTGTTGTCCGCCAAATTAATAAAAGCCAACAATATACGAAAAAAGTAAGATAATCAACCGAGGATTGTATAATGTATAGCTTGACCCAACGTTCAATCAAAATAGCTATTTTTCAATTTAAACCTACAATTTCCGTCGGCGAACGAACCCCATAGCAATTTTCCAATCATCGACAGATTCACCCTACCAATAACAAAGCTACTAATTTTTTCAGTAAACAAAACGGGCAATATTGTCGCCAATAGTGACGCAATATTAGGGTAAACGTCCCCGTTGCCAGCACGTCCTTATTTACTTATTGTAAACTCACATGACAGGTGCCTTAATGGGCGAAATAACATGGCGGGTGCGCCGCCGGTAGCAGACCCTAGAGTAAGAAATATTAGATGGAATGGACACTAGACATATAAAATATGAAGCATGGAGAAATTAAAATGAATTGAAAATAGATTAAAATGCTGTAGCCTTTCCTCATTAACCTAGTTCCTCAGATGACTGCAAGAGGCACTATCCAATATTTTTTTAACAATTTGACAGATTCGATAGCGACTATCGCTCAATAATCGAATGACAATAAGTACTGCTAAGCTTTGGTGTTTAAAAAAAAACTAAAAGTGAGCGTGTCTTTAAATAGACACGTTCACTTTTAGTTTATTTTTTACGTCAATTAATATTCTCAGTGTCAAGTCTCAGTACAATTATTTATTGATTTCTGACATTTACGCGAATATTATACATTGAGATAAAACTACTTTTTAACGGATTTTATCGCGTATATTGATATTATTAATCCCGACGTTTCGGACCCTTTACAGCGTCCATGGTCACGAACAACACCTTGAGTCATACTGTGTATCGAAAGAAAACCCATACAGACAAATACCTAAATGGTGAATCGCACCACCACCCAACACAGTTATCTACCGTCGGTAAATCTTTGTTTCAGAGAGCACATGGGATCTGTGATGAGCAACACCTGGCTGCTGAGCTTCAACATGTCAAGCAAGTCTTGCACGACAACAAGCTCCGAATACCGCGCCCTTGCCACAGAAACCGTGTGAAACGTGCCACAGTTGAGCGCTTACCTGCCGTACTACCATATGTTAGAGGAGTCACCGATAAAATTGGCTACATCTTGAAGCGTGCTTCAATTAAAACATACTTCAAGTCGCTGAAGAAGTTCAGTCAGTTCTTACCATCTGTCAAGTGCCATATACCTCTACAAGATGCGGGCGTATACAAGCTTGATTGTGATTGCGATCTCTCATATATAGGCCAAACTAAAAGAAGTATAGGGACCCGCGTAAAAGAACACATCGCCGATGTCAAACACAGCCTTTCCAAGAAGTCAGCAGTTTGTGAACATACTCTTGACAAGGCCCAGCATTATATCAGATTTGATAAACCACAAATACTTGCGAAGGAAAGTCGATACCTACCCAAGATGATTCGTGAGGCTATTGAAATTAAAAAACATCCAAATTTCAATAGAGAAGATGGCTGGGTCTTACCACCTGCTTGGAATCCTGTTATAAATTCTATTAAACCAAAATCCAGGCCTACAACTGCAAGACCAAAGGATACTGTGAGCTCGTTCTGCGTGAATCGGATTGCCAATAATTAATAACTAAAACATGATCATTGAATATTGTTACTTTAAAAGAGACCATGATTCTCTGAGTTTGTTTCGGCGTTTCTTCTCAGAGGTCGTCAGCTAGGAAATGCCGGCTCCATCTAGTTTTAATTAATAATTAGTAATAAATGTCATTGATCATTTAACAATAAAAAATGTAGGGTAGCTGTCAGTAATTATATCATCAAGACGCCCACCACCTCAGTCTACTCGTGACCATGGGCGCTGTAAAGGGTCCGAAACGTCGGGATTAATAATAACAATTATTTATTTAAATATAAATAATTGTACTGAGACTTGACACTGAGAATATTAATTGACGTTGTTATTTAAAATAAAAAATGCACAATAATATTGCTATATTAGAATATTTAGCTAAGTTAAGCTACAATAAACTAATATTATATACCTTAATAAAAATAAGACTATTATATAGTAAATATTATTGTGTTATTTGTTATTTTTTATAAAGATCAACCCTATTTTAAAACAGTTGGGTTCTGAGTACAACACCGAGTCTAAAAACTCAACTGTCAACGTCGTATCTGCTGTTAATTGTCGCCTGATCTTTGTCTCAACGTTGAACGCGGACCTCATGGGAAATCGGCTGTTGCTAGCTAGTTACGGTAGGCGCTGCGGCCCGGGCGCGCCAACTACCTGTAAACGTAATTAATTAATTATCGATTTTAACTTACCTTTATTATGTACCTTCAGTTTATTGGTTACGTTTATAGTGTTGTAGTAAGGGATGATTTATATTTATAGTAGATGTAATGAATAATTAAAATAGAAACTTTTGCAAATGCAAAAATTCGATTCACTTACTTCTTTATGAATATTGCACAAATTGAGTAATTAATTAAATAAAAAACTAAAGTATTATAAACTAACAACAAAATTTTAGATTAGGTAATCTAAAATTTTGTTGGTAGTAAATAGTATGGTAGGTACCATACGATTTACATAAGTGCAAATCTCATTTGCATAGATTATCTCATTAAAAAAACATACATCATCTCAACTTTAAATTACTTCGCCTTTCAAATTGCCAATGTGCACAGCAAAACATTACAGTAATAAAAATAACAATTGCATAAAATATTTACATTTCAATTGTGTACAAACAATCTCCAATTCTATTCACACAGCTCTCACTTGGAACCTAAAACCTGCAACTTCTGTCGTAAGTGCCAACAATGGGGACAGTTACCCTATCTCTACGAACCGATAATGGAGCGTGAACTCTCCAGACGATTTCCGTCTGTCTCAAAATGTCTTTCAGTGCTGTATATGTGTAACTATGAATATTGCCATCTATTGGATAATTTTGAGCTTCTAGTTAATGTTGGATATACTTGCGGGTCTTATTTAAAAGCGAGTGATAACTAATTATTAATATTATTAATAGTCAGCAACTAAAACTATATATATGGACTACTCGTAAAAAAACTCTATAAAGCTTAAGCTTGTGACTCTTTAGAATATAAATGTTAAATACTTTATACCTAGTCTAGTCTGATTGAGAAGCTAGGTAGTTCAGTTCAAAGATACTTTGTAATTGTTTTTTTTTTTTAATTCTAATGGTTAACATTAGTGTAAAATGAATACAAATTGCCTATTATGTCAATATATAGAGTAAACTGAAACATATTATTGTTATACCTTCAAGCTAGTGATAATTACTATACACAACAACTTACTGGTGGCCGGGCTTTACGTTATCATTGAAATTATATCCTTTACTATTTTATTTCTAACACCTTACAGAATTCTAATAAGAAATAAATAAAAAGATTAACTCACACAAAATTTTGCATTCATAGAAAATATACCATTACGCAATTCAGCATAGAATTTGAATATTTCCTACATTCCTGTAGACATAAAAATCTGACCGGCCAGTTCAATAGGAATTCGGTACATTAACCGGCAATAAGGCGTTTGGCCATCCAATAAAAGGAGGTAGGCTTGGCAATATAAACATGGGCAACATAACGACGGGTCGAATGTGCCCTGACAGACATAACTGGGGGAGCCGCGGCCAAATTGTAAATAGTGCTGCCTCCCGTTTAGTTTGCAATATTTGTGCGGTTTCGTGTAAATGGAAAAAAGGTGTACACAGACTACTGTTTGATGATAGATTTGGCATATAATATTATACATTGAAATAAAACTACTTTTTACGGATTTTATCGCGTATATTGATATTATTAATCCCGACGTTTCCGACCCTTTACAGCGTCCATGGTCGTCTTTTTACGATAAAATCCGTAAAAAGTAGTTTTATTTCAATGTATAATATTCGCGTAAATGACAGAAATCAATATATAATATTATTTTAATTAAATTAAACATGAAATCGGTAGTTAGTTATTTAGAAAAGGAAAAATACGACCGCGGGCAGGATTCGAACCTGCGTCTTCTGGTTCGGTACACCAGACGCTATGACCACTAAGCCACCGCGATACCTACCCGTCATGTCGAATTTTTCCTTCACATACTGAATTTACGTCTTTATGGTGACGTCAGTAACACTAAATAACTTTAAAATCTTAGCATGGAAAATGCCAAAAATATACAAAAAAGATAATGAAATCGGTATTTAACTTAGTGCTCTTGGTTTGACAACAAATCATTTTGCGTTGAAAATTAATCTTGGTTCTATGGCTTTTTTCTTAACTAGTTTAAGAACCAAATTGGACCGTTCAATGGAAACAAAAAGGTAATCCTAAAAGGAAAAATCGTATTCAGATTTTAGGAGTTGTAACGTGGCATAATTCAGACAAAAACTAAATTTCGGGACTGCTGAGGTTGAAGTCCTAGGAACGATTTTGTAATAATGGTTCTGGGATTTGTAAATTTTATTTTTCTGGACTTTTTCCCCCGATATGAGTAGATTTGACATGGTTTCATTATAATTATTTCTGTAAACTTTGTTTTGACTGACTTTGGTATGTCTAAACCTTTCTTACTCTATGCATAAAGGGGGTACAACACGATATCGGAAACGCTGATGTGTGTAAGTCGACGGGAATTAGACGTTACGACGGCGGGGAATTGAGCAGACGCGGCGCACATTGCCGACCGTGCGATGAGGCGATACGCCGCGATTATGTGTGGTACACTTAATTTTATGAAATATTTATTTATGGTTTTTGTTCAATATTCAAATTTAGCACTGCTACATAGGTATTTAAAAAAAATAGCTTTAAAAAATTATAAGTGTTAATCTTGGTTTACCTACAATTTTGTTCTGAATAATTCTATATATTATATTTTTTTTTGCTTTAAGTAAAGGAAAGTCTTTGTAAAGTCCATAAAGTATAATTTTATGAAAACGCATTCAAAATACATTTATAATTCAATGAGAACACAAATGGTAGTATATAAACGGTAACACGTGAACAATGATCGAGTTGTCGCTAACGTCGGTGTAACATTGTCCAATTAATCGCGTCAAACGCACGTCATTGGTGCGTGACGATTAGAACGCGTGACGTAGCAGGAATGGATATACAACACTACTAATGGATAGACTAGATAGACAATTAATGAATTTTTACGGATACATTTGGATGTTCTTTGGGATTCCTTGTATTTTATAGAAGACTAGCGATCTGCCCCGGCTTCGCACGTTGCATATTATACATAAATAAAGCCTATAACACTCACAAATACCGGGGCTTTTTATTGGTAAAAGAATTTTCAAAATCGGTTCAGTAGAACCAGAGATTACACCCTACAACCTCACAAACTTTACCTCTTTATAATATTAGTATAGATATAGACTATTGCTCTCGATTTCTCCTTATCCCAATTGCGGGTTGGCAGACTTCGACCTCGTCGAGAAAAATCTCTAGATACGCAGGTTTCCTCACAACGCTTTCCTTCACCATTCGAAAAGTCAGAGGCGCGTGCCTTGGATTAAAACCTCGAGACCTTTGACTTCGCAGTCATATCTTTGAATGGTTATATCGCTAGGCTACCACTGCTGTTTATGTGCGATAGGAACACTAAATATTTTTATAATAGCTACGATTAGGCTGCTACGCCAGCTACGCTGCTACGCGAGCTACACTGTCGTAGCATATAATCAATACAGCTACGCGTCGGAAAAATCTTGTGCACCGTGGTCCGTGACTTAATCGCTAGTGTAAAATATAAACTGAACTTTAAATTAATTATTCAAGTAATTTATTACTCTAGTGGCTCTTGCCCGCGGTTTCACCTGTTGGCGACGCGTAATTGTTCACTATTTCATTGGTTTCAAGGAACTCTATTTCTTTAAATAAAAGTAAGCTATCTAACCCTCACTCCTTATAATACCAGCTATCTGCTAGTGAAAGTCCCGTTAAAATCGGTTCAGCCGTTTCAGAGATTAGCTGGAACAAACAGACTGGCAGACAGACAAAATTTTTTTTAGTACAGAGGCCAGCACATCAAGATACCACAATCTGTCAAATTTCTTTGATAGATTTTCAACTTTAATGCAACAAAATAAGGTTCATTTTTAGTTGGAAAAATTTGACAGTTTTGGATAGCTTGACCTGCTGGCATCTGTACCTTATATACTTGCATTTAGTGTAAAGCTGTTAATTTGGAATTACAAACAGACACTTTAATTTTATTTATGTGTATGGATAAAGTTGGAAGTATGTGTCAAAATCACCTGAAAATGTAACCATCTCATTTGAAAGGGCGTCTAGCTAGCACACGTAACCGCAACCCAGCCATTACGCAGGGCTGTCACGTGCCGCTAATCACTGCGTCCGTGACGTCACGCACAGCTAATTCGCACATTTACACCTCTACATACTTTGAGCTAGGTGATGTGTGTAATGTGTTCGGTATAATTAATGAGCTGTTATTTTAGTTTTGGTAATTCAGGTATTATTGTATAACGAGTCTAAAAGATAAATTATATTCTGTAAACTACTGATCAGACGGATTCAATACTTATTATATGTAGGTATAAATCAACATTAAAAAGAAAATGTAAATGTGAGTACTTTGTAGGCTAAATATATATTATATACTCAGCTTTGAACGGTCTGGAAGCTTTGAGCCTTTTTTTAATGTGGCCTACGCAAATGTTCCACTGATCTGGTATCGTCGTGCGTCGGGTTATTGAGCTCCCTAAGTAATGGTCGGGCTACACAATGACAGATGCATGCGTGTCGTCGGCTGGGACTGGTCTACTCAAAGCCGCTATGGTTTTTTCTTCAAAAGGCCATTTCAGACATTCCTTTGCATATTTGCTACTATCCTATGTCTGGACTTTAAAAGAGACTATGATTCTCATCTTCATCTCATTCTTATGAGTTTTTTTTCGGAAAACATTGACTTGTAAAAGTGTTTAAACTTTTATTCCTTAGCCATTGCTTTCCCACTGCTAGGAAAAGCCTCCCTCAGATCCGTCCAGGTACTATTTTCTTTTTTAGCCTTGAATCAGCCCGAAACCGTTCTAAAATTTAAGATATTTTTTTGTAGAATCATATCGTCTTCAAAACAGAGCTTCCTTATTGAGAGGTAAACCGGCATGATAATATATTCATCACGCCGATTACCATGAAAGATTAGGCAAAGGTAAACTTATACACCAACATTTCGCTGGTGAATAAGTTATTTTAATAAATTTCCAGTGTTATAATGGCCGAGCTGCAAGTTGTATTAATGCATCATTACAAATTAAACGAATTCAACCAAAATCAATTCAAAATCGCATTAATATTCACATACCATCTCTAATCGTGGGCTTTCAATAAATAACTAACGCTAAAACCTAGTCTAGACCCTATTGAGCATTACACGGTGGACGTCAATCTGTCCATTTGTCCACTAATAACGGGCACCATCGTCTGGCCCATGTTGGGTACACCGCAGCGTCATTAAGCAGTATCGTTTATTTATCTGTTGCCTAAAGGTAGAAGGTGGTAAGTCTATTTTTTATTTAACGGATTTAGGTTTAAACTATTTATGCATGAATATGAGGCACATCTGTACCCCAATATAACATTTAGGCACGGATAAGGCGCCATTAATTTAATTCATAAGATAATATTGACAGTTTTTGAACTCCTATGTAAAAAAAAATAAGAATCGGCTGACGCCCCTGTTTAATATTTATTACTTAAGAATCTAAAAAAATAATGAATACACTTTTAGTTTAGCCATGGAAATCATTTACCTATACGACGTATCCGAGCGCGCAAATACAAACGAATAAGGTTCATATTCAATTGGGAAAAGGAGGTCATCAAAAGTCCATACAACTCTGCCCAAATTTGTACCTGAGGTACATGACAGCTGTCAAGTTGACAGTTTTTACTATGAAATCATTATGAAACTGTTAATACCCAAATAGTTTGAAAAATTATTTAAAAATGTGGACATAAAACCATTTGCCTCTCAACTATTTATAGTATTTGCAGTTATTTATAGGGTAAGTGATAAATGATATTTATTTATGTAAATAGATCTTTTAAAGACACTTTTACAAGTCAAAATTTTTCATTTTTTTAAGAAAGTATCAGTCTGTATAATGTTATCGTTTGTTAATTAATGATTTTACCCCCTGTTGCGATTGAATAGGTGTCTATTATTACAACTAACAGCTATAATGTCTTACAAACAATTTTAAAAGTCCTCAGTGTCACTTGTTAGACCTTAAAGTAAGTAACTTTATCAGATAAACTACTTAGTAACTGTACCAAATTTGAAAATCGCCTTACAACCGGTTTCAATAAAGTCTCTAGTAAGCAAATCCACTGACTAGTAATTGTTTTATTTTGAGTACTTAACCCTAAAAAGCAAGTTTCTGAGTAAGTGATCACTCATGGTTTATCTGAATTTATAAATGCCATTAAGTCATTTCTAGCAGAGATCCCACTTACAATATTTGTTTATGTATATAAAAAAAATCTAAACAAAAAAAAATCGTTCTAAATTTAATTTCGCACGAAAACTATAATACTTCTCATAAAATAATGATACCTACTTGTTTTTAATGTTATTTTTAAGAGAAGATGAGAGTTACTTTGCCTGCTCTATTGTGTAATATGTAGGTATACAAAAATTATAATATATTGTCTTTTTTTTTCTGAAAAAGCACACACAATATCACGTCATCTGCCCCAGTACTACGGGACCTAACCCTTAGGGTGCAGTAACCCACCGTAGTAATTAACACGACGAGAAATAATTCACGGACGGACAAAACGAGAATTTTAATACGCAAATGAAATAATTCCTCAGATTGATGACGCGGATTCCTCGCCAGATTTTTTTTCACGCGTTTTTTTTTCCGGAATTGAATTTTTAATTACGTTTTACGCGCTCGCGAATAGCAATTTGTCGGATTAACTGCTTTTTCCGTTGTTTATCGGTTCCGTGAAGTTTTTTATTGCTCTGGTTTTTGATGGATTGTGTTCTTGCTAAGATGGCTCTAGAGATTATTCTTCTTCGTTTTATAAAGTGAAGCGCGTTAAGGGTTTTTATTTTGTTTATTGTAGATACGGAAAACGCCTCGAATTTCAAGGGAATGTCAATTACTTACTACTTATGTACTCGTACAAGAGAAGTCGGGTGCGTAGGTAATACTCGCAACCGGCGCGTGTTTAAGACAAGATATAATCTCGATACCACATTCGTGGACATAACAAAATATGCAAGGATCGTAGCAAGCGGCGTTCTTCAGTTTCTGCCCAATTTATATAATATCTCAACGACTGACGATTGCCGTGTGACTGGTTGTTGAGTTTACAGATTTATTACGTGCCTTCAGTTAAAACAGTTCAACTCAAAGCTACAATATTATGGTTCTTTCTTCAAAATACCATTTTATATTGTGACCCTCACATTTTTAATATCTGGACTTAATAAGAGACCATGATTCTCTAAGTTTGTTTTGGTGTTTCTTGTGGAGGCCGTTAGCTAAGATACGCCATCTAAAGCATTGTCTTGTAAAAGTGTCTTTAAAAACCATTTAATTCACGGTAATAAAACTATTATGTAGCATAATATTGTTTTAGTCTTTCAAATATAGCAGTTCTAGTAAAGTAACCAAGTTACCTCACACAAGAAAGTATTTAATTTTGAATAATATTTTTATAAAGATTTTATATTTCTCCTAACAGCCCTTTTTAAATATTTTTTGTACTTGTAATTAGATACGTATTTTATTGCAGTCCCCGTAATTTCAGCAACCAGACCAATATATTCTACTTAAGAGCTGTAAGTAGCTCTGCTTAGTAACTAGTAGGTTGCTTCATCCAAACAGCTCCCTTGATACATACTTTATTCTAAAACAGAGACTGTAGTGTTAGAAATTTCTTACAAGAGCGCTATTTTACATTTAGTATCAAACTTTCCATTCAGCGGTCGTTAGACCTTCTACTAATGTGTTCACGTCTCTAATTAAGGGAACGCACAGTACCAAAGTTGTCCAAAACTCCGGACACATCCGAGCATTATTATAATAACCCAACTTCGCTTGCCCAAAATGACATTACATGTCCCAAATGCACGTTCAGTTTATACCCACTCAGACCTCGCAACCAGCCACAGACTAAAATATGTTCATTGAAGATGACTTTTCAAAGTTCAGTTACGCAAACGTGTGACTGGTATGTGTGTAGACTATGGTACGGGTACCCCTAAAGGGTAACATACACTGAATGTTGTTTTAAAATGATATGCGTTTCATTTATAAACAGAGAGACGCGCGCGACCCGGCAAACAACCTCCCCCAGGAACTAAACTTTCCGTCCACCTAGTGACAATATTTGAAAGTTATTTCAGCATTCACAACCCTCATAGGCGCCGTTAAAATTTTCCCTGCCACCTTATTCATAATACACACATCCTCCATCCCTTTCAGCCTTAAATTTGGAAAAACATGAGCGAAAGAGAAAGAATTATTTACAAACTGACATCTCAAAATTAACGGTGGTCGGCTCATGATAATTTACATATTTAGGTGAAATTAACCTCGGTACGTTAAATTATATTATGAATATTAATAGGTGTGTGTATGCGAAGTAATGTATTATATTAAATGGGTTAGTGTAACCCCATCTTTATGGCTCAGATTTCAGTAGAAATTGTAATGGTCTACACAAATTAATCTACCAATTCCTATAAGATTTGAAAAGGCAAGTCTATTAGTATTTATTATTTTGCACATTTCCTTCTTGTTACCAAGGTCCGAAATGATTGATGATATCCTAAATCGTGGCTACAAATATCTTAATGACGGACACTAAATGATTATTCCGAGATTTAGTTCTGAATTTATGACATGGAACTCTATTCACTGTAATATAAATAGTAGTCAATCTTAATAGTTATTACTTCTCTCTTTGAATGGCTTTAATTTTTATTCATTGACAATCCCTCAATCATCCTTCTGATTTCAAGAAAAGTTTACCCCAAAAATCTGTCATAGAATAGCTTTTTCTAAGAAAAATCAAAATTTTTCATACCATAATGCAAATATTTCAAGACATCTTGGGGACAGAAATTGCAAGGAGGTTTGGAGGTTTATTTGGTTATCTAATAAAATATTACGAGCTTTGACAAGTGCCTTGGAGCTGCCCCCTTGTGGCCTTTGCTCCTTACCTTTTTCAGTTATGGCTGCGTAAGCAGCGACTACGGCTTTTATGTTACAAAACAAAATAATGTTAAGGAACTGAAAGAGAGTTCGCGTAGTTCTTCCTTGTGTTTTTTATCTACGTACTAATAGTTTAACTTTAAGGTTAACTGGTTCATTGGTCTCATGGTCGCACTACTGATACAAAAGGTACTGGGTCTGATTCCCAGTTCAAGAAAGTGTTATTTGGTTTCAATGATAGAATTATTGAAAACTAGCTGTTTCCCGACGCTTCATAAAGAACTAAAGGGCTTTTAGAGACAAGCTATGTCCTTCTCCAAGGCCTAATCCTTATTTGTACCAAATTTCATGAAAACCGGTTTACTGGTTTAGGCGTGAAAGCGGAAAAGGCAAACAAACGTACCTACAGACAGTTTTAAGTATTTTCGCATTTATAATGTAGGGAAGTAGGGATGTCATCATCAACCCACATACTGTGCCACTGCTGGGTACGGGTCTCCTCTCATATTGAGAAGGATTAGGCTATAGTCCAACACGCTGGTCTAGTGCGGGTTGGCAGACTTCACAAACCGGTAAGGTATGCAGGTTTCCTCACGATGTTTTCCTTCGACTTGGCACTCCCATGGTCATACCACTAGGCTATCACTGCTTTTTTTTTAAAGGGAAGTAGGGATAATCACTACAAACTATGACATAATTATTATGAAAAAAAAACACTGGGTAAGCTATAGTATAATCATAAACATTCAGAAATATATAATGAATTATAAATATTTGCAAAAGGTCGCTGTACCCAGTAGATGAGCCCACTTTATCATAATAAGGTCATGTTGACCCCTACAAAATTAAACAATACACAGAAAAAGTCCTTACGGCTAGCAATAATTCGGAGGGTGGGAAAAAACGTTAGGGGATTTAAATTTAATTTTCGAAACGGAATGACGTCAAATATCCCCAGCGGCAGTTCCAAATTCAAGCGTGAAACAACATCTTGTAAAGGACGCGTTAAAATGAGAAATAAAAAAATTAAGATTGGAACGTTAAACGTCGCACGTAACTTAATTATTTGCAGCCAGTTAGCGTGTTATAAATATAATTATGTTTTTCTTTGAATTTAAAGTTAATCTGAAGGCATGATTTAACAACAGAACTAAGAAGAGAGAAGCATAACAAAGCTACAAAATACGCAAATAGTGTTTACATTAACTCTTTTCATTAACATAAAAGTTATATAAAAAAACCTTAATACATGATCAATAGTCAGCATCATCATCAACCCATGTACTGTCTCACTGCTGGGCACGGGTCTCCTCTCACAGAATGAGAGGGATTAGGCTATAGTCCACCACGCTAGCCTAGTGCGGGTTGGCAGACTTCACATGCCGTCGAGATAATCTCTAAGGCATGCAGGTTTCCTCACGGTGTTTTCCTTCACCGTTTAAGCGAGTGATAACTAATTATTAATATTATTAATAGTCAGCAACTAAAACTATATCTATGGACTACTCGTAAAAATATTCTATAAAGCTTAAACAAAATATTCAGGATCAGGTCAAAATCAACAAAGTTATAAGCAACACACAATGTTCTGTGTAGTTAAACTGAAGAATTGATAAACCTTCTTTTTTAAGTTCTTTAAAAACCAGTTTCAATTTTACCAGCAGTAAATTACGTATATCCAAATTTGATCTAAATACAGCAAACATTTTAATATAAAGACAAAACATTTAAAGGTATTCGGGAGTAGGTAGATGCGACTTGTACTTGGTAATTAACAGAGTATCCTTGGGGATGGCCGGGTCGGACGCAATATATTATATTCTAGATGACACCCACGTTGGGGACTTTGAAGGATCGTATCTGTTATTCTGAACTCCCCGAATTGGATATGTACATTCCAACTTCCATTGTTTTTGTGTCTCGGTATACATTTTATTAAAAAAGGTAAAAGGTTTTTAAATTGTTTATCCTATAATTGAGATGGTTCTGGTAGATATAATTCTTAGTTTATTCATGTAGGTACCTACTATTTTTTTTAATAAATAAAATTTATTGCCTAAGTTTTTTTTGACAAAAATGGAATAGGTACATAATTACATATTTGCACTAATTAGTAGCAGAAATGTACCTATGTGAAAGTGTTAATTAATTTATTAAAACTGAGCGGTAGGTACAAGAAAAACAAAATACCAACTTAAAATAAAACTATATAAGCGTCCTGCTTGATCTAGGTTTATATAAACCTGTGTTTCAGGCCATCACTTTACCAAATATTTACAAACGGGACAAGTTTTACAATTTTGCTAACATTTGCTACATTTTGCTAACATTTGCTACATTTTGCTAACATTTGCTACATTTTGCTAACATTTGCTACATTTTGCTAACGGCATATATAATATATAGTTGATACCTTTAGGATATGATATAACAAGCATTAGGCAGAGGTGTACTAAAATACACCCTTCAACGGTATATTTAGGTTCCATGTATTAGCGGGCGAGTCTATTGCAATTAATCGGGCAAGAACAAAAACTAAGCTACTACCGAGAATTCGAACCCAGAACCTCATGTTCAACAGTCGCGCTTGCGACCACGCTGTTGCTACTAGTCTTCCTACTGTAAACTATAATATATAAAACCGTTAAGAACCTGTGTCTAAAGATAAAATATTTTATAAAAATTGGTTAGAGTATAATTACGTACTTATATGATGTTTGAAAGTCTTCGAACGAGAAAACGTGAATTTCGAAACTCTTGCCTGTATGTCTGTTTGTTAGAGGTTGGTACGAAAACTACTCAATAGGTTTTAATTTTGTTGTCACTGTTGGAATATTTATGTTCTAATTTAAAACTGTGGTACATCCTATCTCAGTTAGTTGAATATTACCTGAGTTAGAGCTTGATCTCTCTGTTGTATGCAAGCCAATAGAAAGAAGAGATCATCTCTGTTGGTTTTTAATTAAACGTAAGCGACAAGTGTTAGACATAAATGAATAAGTAATTATCCCCACCAGGGGATATTATATTTTGCGAAGTCTGAGTCTACCCACTGAATAAATTAAAAAATGGAACACAGTTCCAGTAACTGCCGGAATTATCAACTCTGAGTTGGTATAGGCCCAAGTATCAGCCCTTAAATCGCAATACACCAAGACAATATCCAGGATACTATAATTTTCATAGTTGAGTGCGGCGCTTTTTACGATGAACGTTATGGCCTCGTCTCGGCATTACGACGAAGGAATGGTTCTACGATTAATTCGTAAATGTTTCATGAAGTACAAAGTATCTTGTTTGAAGAGAATTATAGAATTTATTGTTGAGGTTTGTTTTATACCAATAAGGTGGCAAACAAGCATACAGCCCACCTGATGGTAAGCGTTTACCGGAACCTGTAGACGCTTGAATTACCAGGGGTTTCATCGCGCGTTAACAACCCTGTAAATCGAAAGAGGAATAGTTGGGTTGGCAGCATAAGGGTCTACCTACTGCCAACACAATGTTTCCTCGTGGATCACTGGCAACCTTGCTCACCGCAAGGAACACAACGCAGCTCAAAGCAGTGTTCACTTTGATTTTCTGCAAGGCGGAGGTACTTCCCCAGTTGGGCAGCTCCAATTTGAGTGGAATTACTCTTACATTTGAAACTGACTAACTTACATTTGAAAATGTGTGTATGACAAGATTATAATATATGAACGTGAACAAGCAAAATAAGTATCGAAGAATTGTTGCAAGTGGAGTTCTATAATTTCGGGGTATTATGTTTGAAATTTTTCCCGTCTTTGGAAGGCAAAGGATTATGGCAGATTGACTGAGCCTTTAGCAAATATCGTAGTGGTAACATTTTGGGAACTAGTCATATTTCAGGTTACCACAATTATATCTTTACCCATAAACAGGTATAACCATAAACTATATTATTATTTACACCGTAAAAACAAAGTGAATTAGTTTTATATCTCGCATCCCAATACACAGCGGCCACTAAATCTTACCCTGACATTCTATATAAGAGCTGCTTCACCCCTATTGCTTAGGCGGAATTAGGAATTATCGTAGCGTTGGCAAAAATGTTGCACATATTCTGGAAAAAATACTTTTTTTGTATATTTAGCCTTTTTGTGTCCTACTACTGGACAAAGGGCTCCCCTAACTTAGGTCAGACTTTTCTATCCTAGGCTTCTTCGTGACGTTAACAAACGCGATATGAATATATCATCACGCCTGTAGTCCCCGAACCTCACCGATATATTTAGATCCCATATAATAGGGAGGAGCAAAAGTCAAAAGTCAAACCGAACTGATATTGAGAATTTCGTAGAAAAACCCAATAACACTTTTGCTCGACCTAGATATTGAACCCAGGACCGAGTAATACGATTATGGAAGTATATAACACTTATACGAGTACTTGTTTGTCTGTTCTGTTAGTTCTATATTCAAATAAGGTTACACTCTTTGCTCTGAAAAAATCTGTCTCTACTAAACAGTCCTAAAATATAGAAGACACCGTACCCCAGTCTCAATTACTTAATAGTTGATTCATGCTTCAAGTCCTTAAAAGTAACATTGGCGTTTGTAAATAAAAAAACACCTCGATCGGTGGACGTCTTTTGTACAAGTGATGGATATTCTGAAATTGCCATCTTTTCTTCGGAAAACTATCGGCAAATAATGCTACTTTATTGAAGATTACAATTTACCGTATGAATTGTCGGACATTTTTTCTGCTAACGCTACCTACCTCGCTCGGCGCGTTCGTAACTAGTGTTTTTCACACAAGTTTTATATGCTATTATTTGCAACGGAACATAAAAGCGGCCCTGGCCACGTTTACTGCTGACCCAACCTAATCCGGGCAGCGTGAAGCCAATGCCAACCCCTTTATGTTGTGTTCGACAGTAAAATCTTAACGTAGGTATGTATCGTTTATGTACAAACACACATAAGATTTGAGAGCATGGTGGTAAGAACAATCTTTGTAATGGCATCTGTAAAGACTTATGATTCTTTTACTTATGATAACTATACTTTTACGAGTGTTGTGTTATATGAAGAGTAAATAATAAATATTCTTGGGTAATTTTACACATCACCGACTAGTCCCAAACTAATCTACTCATCAAAAATACTGATTGAGCGACAAAATTACTGATTGAGCAGCAAAATACAGATATCGGTTAGGTTAGGTTAGAACTGTGACCACACAACGCACGAGCCGAGCGAGCGAGGCGAGCGGTGCCGGCCGGCGAGTGCCAGAACCAAATCTGAATGTTTTGAGTGTATATAACAATATTTTGAGGTGACTAATTTGCTGTGCAAATAAGTATTTTTGCTGTGCAATAAGTATTTTTGCTGTGCAATAAGTATTTTTGCTGTGCAATAAGTATTTTTGCTTAGGATTGTTTTGTTATACAAAACGTCATTTTTTGATTTGCAGTTAAATACTAGCCATTTTTATCGAATAATATTATAAAACATACTATGGATCAATCTCAAGAAATGTTGATAGGTAAAACAATCCATGAGGATTTTCCAATCCATGAGAATTATCGCCAGACAAAGCAATCAAAATTTCATCAAGAAGTAGTATCAGATATTTAGGAAAATAGTACCTACATATTTCTAGATGCACTGGTGTCTCGTTTATTATTTCATATTGAGACATCCATACAAGCAAAGTTTCCAAAATTTTCCTAAAATTCTACCTTCAGCTTTTATAAACCGAAATTCGAACGAGAACCACAGGATTAGTCTAGGAATAGCCCGTAACAATCGGTTTTACGCGACGCAAAGTGATTTTGTGTGCAATGAAACGCACACAAGTGTGCTGTGATTTCGTGAAATTTTCATCTGTACTGTAGCCGTATACACTGAAGTTAACGTTTATCGAGCGGGTGACGGAATTAGTTGTAAATTCGGAATTGGCCCGTTAAATTTAGTACAGGTGTGGTGAATTGAATTTTGAATTTAGAACTGAGTTATATGTACATGAAATTACGTGAGGAAATTAACCTGACCGTAGAAGGATAGGCAAGTTATGTCTTTGGATAGCAAAAGCTTACAATAATTAATTTATAGACAGCGTAATATAAAAGCTCTTGAAAGTAATCTAAATCCCAGCACAAGAATAATTTTTTTAATGACAGTATATCTTATTAGCCATCTTTCTCCATTTTTATTATTGAACTCCAAAGAGGACTTACTCCTACAATATGAACGATACATACAATATGAACAATATGTACGTGATATTCGCAACATAGTTTAATGTATGACAATAATTATCTAGTAATATAAAATATTATATGGAAAATAGTATAAAAAATAAATAAAAATCCTGTAAAAATATCGTACAGGTACACATTGTCACATTTACCCCTACCACCCACTCGCGCCAATCCAAAAGCCATTTTCTGACATAAATAAAACAGGTCTCAAGCGCCCCATAGCATTCAATTTCTACCTAGTATGTACCAACAATATTCCCGGGACCATACTAAACAACTGTCATTTTATTTTATCACCGGGCTTTCGCGTAAACTGTCGCGCTAGTGATAAATTTTAATGTTACAAACGAAATATTGTCGCATAGTAGGGGCTCTGAAGTTTACGCGTTCCTGAAGGAATTAAGTTAGATACTGTAAGTCTGTCTGGATAATTGCTTTATTTTTGTTGTTTCCAAGTTAAAATGCTAATTTAATTGCTCAAGTTGAAGTTTTTAGAAAGTTACAGGACCATAAAAAAATCAGAGGACCAAGGTTGTTTAATATGAATAACTAACTGGTCACCGTGGTGCTACCTGCGTTCATTTATTTTTTCCCAATTATTTATTTCTGGGTTCTAATCTAACTTAATCGATATTTAAAAGTCAAAGTATTATAATTATTTATTAATAATACTTACATAATTCTCTCATACCGAATTTAAAATTAGTTTTATTACTTTTTATGACTTTGGTCTGTAACACCTATATCTTACAAGAAACCTATCTGCCTAATGCCAAGTTTTTACTTTCTTCACTTTTTAATAAACAGATGGAGGTCTGTTTCTTAAGCGCCATTGATTAACGTGGACTATTATAAATTATACCTACTGGGTTACTGTTAATTCATTCATTTCAAATATTTAAGTACAATAATTCTAATGAGAATCTAAATAACTCTCCATAATAAACATGAGATTTTGACTCATAAATTATTCCCAAATTAGCAATAACTATTAAAATAGTCATAAGATAAAGTCTTAAATGTGTATAACACCACGCATCAATAGCTACAAGACCTACCAGCAATGCCAAAAGCCACTGTTAACAGAATTATAACACTACCAGTGAAAATGGCATACACGGAATTCACGATCCAAAGTCAGAAGCGAAGTTAAACAAACTTGCCAACTAACCTATAATTCCCGTAACTACGTCACACGCCACACAACCTGTACATATTTAATGTATACACGATTAATCTCTGTTCAATCACAAAATAAACAAAGAGAGACGCCATAAGGGAGCCGTAAAATTATTCATCCACCCGAAAATTTACGTAACCCATTGTAAAAACGTCTTTTTTAACGAACTCTAAGAAGTTTCTGAACTCCGTCGCGTTTCAAATCCAACATGGGTCTCGGGAGAGTCCCCGTAAAAAATTAAGTCACAAAAGAGTCCAAAAAAAAAAGTTTAAATGTCCCCCTCTTTTGGCAGAGTAAACATTTTACGTTCGCTTAGGAATTGGTTGGCTGTGAATTAAAAAAGCTCTTTGTAAGCTCCGCGGTGACGGTGTTTGTACACATTTTAGGCAATTTAATAATTGTATTGGCTCAGTTTTTTTTTTTTGCCATTGTTATTTATACGTACATTTATAGGTACATTGGGTCAATACGCTTAATGCAATACCTAAAATATCAGTGAAGATTTCAAAAAGAAAAGGCATGATGAATGATTTACCAAATTCGAATTTAGATGTCGTCCCCTGGATACCTGAAGGGATTCTTCTGAAAGTTGGTATTTTGACACCCGGTAGCCAAAAATATTAGGGATACTAAATAATTATAGAAAACCTCTATGCATAATTAAATGGTTTCTGATCCAAAACGCTACTAAAAGCCACGAGAGTTTCATAAAAAATCCTAATGACACTTTGCTCGACCATCAAACCTAGGACCTTGATATAAAGCTGTTGTCACCTGGTAAGAATCTACCTGTCTATAAAAATATCGTCAACAGGTATCATAATCCGTACAGCACCGACCCCGCGAAAGCAAAGACCCGTACAGCGGTTAATTTCATGTTGAATTCATTAAGTTTGTAGGCGCCTTAACTAGGTGTCTTGATAATTTAATCCGGCCAGGATTGCCCAATTAAAATGTTGCCAACGACTTTTTAAATATTCAACCAGGAAGGGTTACCAACTTCAAAAACGCAAGGTAAAATTCATCACTCCAGGGAGGATTTGTGCGAAATAATGACATTTTAGGTGTCGATTAGGAGAAGTTTGGCCGTAAAACTTTTTAGAGATGGATTTAAGTTGTCGGGTAAGATGAGGCGTAAAAATACTTTTGAATTTGTTCGGTGTAAAGGATTTGCACAGTTATTATAAAAATATATATAATAAAACAATAGTTATAATAAAACAAAAATAACAATTTGTAAATCAATAGGTTGTTTTTTGTGAACAATAATTTGTGTCATTCTTCGTTTTCGGGCATAAATCACCGAACTGTTCTAAACATAAGAACTCTTGTATTCCCAAAATGGTTAGGTTACAGTTACCTTTTTTTATATACTACTAAGGTGGCAAACAAGCATACGGCCCACCAGACGGTAAGCGGTTACCGTAGCCTATAGACTCTTGCTACACCAGGGGTATCACATGCGCGTTGCCGACCCTGTAAAACGAAAGAGGAATAGTTGGGTTGGCAGTATAAGTGTCAAAGTTCCAACACAACGTTCCTCATGGAGCACTGATACCTACTGATTTAGGTATCCCCACACTTCGACAGCGTGTTTAATTTCAATATAATAGGGACCGAATATATTGCCACTAAACTAGGCACAAATCCAATCTTTGATCTGGTACTGAGAATTTTGTGTTGTGAATTTCACGGTTCCCATGGTCATGACTGTAGGGAAGGGAAGGTAAGTGCGGTTTTGAGTCGGTACGGGTCCGTTATATCATACCTTCCCAGGTGGCTGACGATCCATGAGGATTATTCGTACTATAAAAAGGCACAAATCCAAACTGATCTGCTATGTACTGAGAATTTTATAGAATAACTTTACTTAGTATTCAGCCCACGTCGGAATATAACTCAAGAACGCAGCGTAGCATTAGTGCAAGTAGCATACCTAGCATTCCTGCTTGCTACCACTACATTAAGCAGTTGTAAACCGACCTATGTGTAAAAAATTAATGAATAAAATTTATTGATTGCATGACAAGCAAATCTTTTTATGCGTTACCAGACAGTCTAGAAAACTCACAATTTTCAATGAGTTTTCTAAACTTGACTTTATGTCCTATAACTATATGAAATATGCGATCGATAAAGATAGCAGCAGAGTTGTTACTACAGAGATAATATGATCAGAAACTATGATGCAACTCAAAATATAATCTAAATCGCAGATAGCAGAATAGAAATGCAATGGAGTCGCATATGTTTTATTATCTTCTTTAGGCCACAGTAACAATTGATAGAGTTTTTATTAAATTAGGATTTTTTAGGAGTAACCTACAACAACGTGCAATATCCGGACCGAGATTCGATGTTAGGTACTTCCACAACGCCTAACGACTAATACAATGTCTCTGGTGTTTTTTTTTTTAACTAAACTGGGATTGGTAATGAACACCAAACCCAGTTTAGTAAAACAAAAGCAACCCGTGACCATGGACGCTGTAAACGGTCTGGGCTGTAAAGTAGTTTTATTTCAATGTATAATTTTCGCGTAAATGTCAGAAATCAATATGAAAGAGGAATTGTTGGTTTGGCAGTATAAGGTTCAAAGTCCCCCCACTGCAAACACTTCCCCCCCAGGTAGACTGCCCGTCTACCCGTGACCATGGACGCTGTAAAGGGTCCGAAACGTCGGGATTAATAATATCAATATAACGCGATAAAATCCGTAAAAAGTAGTTTTATTTCAATTCCTCTTTCATTTTACAGGGTTGGCAACGCGCACGTGATACCCCTGTTGTTGCAAGCGTTTATAGGCTATGTTTAAAATCAGCACGTATTAGGTAGATCTAGATATTTTGGGAAAAAATCATAGCTCTAGAGGCATTATCTACGAAGAAAACAGCAGAATACGTTTGTATGGAGAAATGCCAACTTGAGTCCCCTCATAATGGTATAAAATAAACTTAAATATATAACTATCTATTCCATAGGTTTTCTGTTCATCGAAAATAGCCGAGGGACACTCGGACGTGGAGTCGTGGACAGACGGACGACGAACAACTTTTAATATTTTCATTACATTGCTACTCCCATAGGCATCCCTGCCTGATTGTACTAAGATAGAACATTGCCATGGTTTTCACATTTATACCATACCTACCTACACAAATTAAAAAAAAAAATTGTACTTAGGTATCTAATACTTATTGAAATTATAAGTAGTAGTATGTATCACGCCATAATACTAAGTGGTGGGATAGGCAGAGGTGTTGGTGTTCTCCGCTACTGAGAATTCCTGTGACTATAGAAAAACCAAATAAGCAATTCCACTGGAAATCGGACTGGAGAAGGATTCGATCAAATACGAAATATTTTATTAAAAAAAATGTCTTTTGATACAACATCTATAAATACAAATGTATTGTATGATAGGTATGCTTCATGATATTTTTTTTACTTTTACTAAATATATTCTGCTACTGTTAGTAAATATTGATAATCAAATTAATAAATCTATATCATCAAAGCGCATATTCTAAACCGCGCTTTCCGCTTATCCTTGCTAACTTGTAAAACTAGTTACACTGATATTGTTCATACTATTTACTTATTTGCAACGTTACATCACCGGCCTCGGTAGCGCAGTAGGCAGCGCGTAAGTCTCATAATCTTAAGGTCGTGAGTTCGATCCTCACCCGGGGCAATTCTTTTAGTTTTTCGATCTGTTATTTAGCACCTTTTCTAAGGGACAAAATAATTTATTAAATACTTATTTTTTATGTAAGCAAGCGTTATTTATAATTATCTTGATAGAGAAATAGTTTTAACTAAAAAAAACCTCTTAAAATCTAAAATATATCCTATGTACCTTCTTCTTTTCTCTTCTTCCTCCTAATTTCCTTAATTTGTCTTCAAGCTAAAAGTGTATGTAAATATCGTATTACTATTTTACTTTCAAAACGTCTTGTACTTACGGCGACATCTACTAGGGATTTCTAACAAGCAAATAGAAAGAGACGTGCGATGCAATTCTAAAAATTCGAAACATAGATCACAGATGGCGCTTCGTAACCACGCCATCTATCGTAAAATATATAAGCTGCATGGACATATGCATGCATAGTCAAGAGAACTAGTTTTACTTGCGTTTACGTAGTTCATGCTTTCACCGCTAGATGACGCTGTAATTAATTCACAAAAGTAATAATTCTTATAATCTTATATATTATCGTAATTTACTACAGATTTACAGAATGATGTGAATGTTTGCTTAATTTATTTCTAAAAATGTAATACTGCAAGTTATGGCCGGGACTGAGTAAAAATAGTTAAAGAAGATGTGAAGAAAAATAGTTAATTTGAAAGAATATAGATAAGTTTGGTCATGTTGCGAGAATGAATAGACAATTAGTGATTAGCAGAAGGCTTTCGAGGACTGATATATTATATCAGTGGAAACACCAGGAGAAGACGCCCCAGAAGAATATTTATGTTGGTTAAGTCATAGTAGTAACTTGTAGCAACCATACCTATGCATAATTATAACAGCAAGACCGTAGGCAAAGGAGGGGTTCCAGGGGACCCTCCGAAATTAATTCCTAACTAAGGCCTTGAATGTATGACAAGATGGTCGAGCCAAGGATCGTAGCACGTAACGTTGTTTTGATTCTGCGCCTATCCCTAGGAAAATAGCGGTCCTTTTTAAGGTGCGGTTAAGTTTAATAATGAGTGTATGTATGTTTTATTAATAAAGATGTAAATCCTGGTTTTAAAATATTCAAGATAATTATTAATTACTTACCTATGAACTATGGCGTCACTGACCATTAGTTAAATGGCGTCGCGTGACAGAATGGAGAAGTATTGGTGCAAAAAATTGTACAAGTCTCTCAGTTCAGTTATAAAAAGACAATTTATGAGCAAAATCAATAAAATATTTACGTAAACGATTATAAATAAAATTAAAATTGTTTTTTTTTACAAGGTCGTCCACTGGCGCCAGTGTTTTAAATTCTTTTCTGATGATGCCGGACTTATGGGCAAACAACCTAACAAGGGATTTACCTCATTTTATGTTTATTTTTATACATTATTGCCAAATCAGAAGAATATTCGTCTAACTAATGTTATTTTTATTGTTATAAAGTTTATACAGTCAATAAAACTCTGATGTTTATATTTTATTTTTGACATTTAGTGCATTATTTAACCCTTTTGAAACTTGTCCAGCTTTTATTGCATTTTAAATTAAATTGATATAAATTTTTAGTCACTAATGATTCATAAGCACCTATAAGATTAAGTATGTAAGTAGGATAACACCAGTACCTACAATATATAATATAATACAAGATATAACTTAGTTTGGGAATCAGTATCAGTAGGTTTTTTTTTTATTCTACTAAGTTGGCAAACAAGCATACGGCCCACCTGATGGTAAGCGGTTACCGTAGCCTATAGACGCTTGCAACACCAGGAGTATCACTTGCGCGTTGCCGACCCTGGATTGAAATAGGAATAGTTGGATTGGCAGTATAAGGGTCAAAGTCCCCCCACTGCCAACTCAACGTTTCCTCGTGGAGCACCTTGCTCACCGTAAGAAACACAACACAGCTCAAAGCAGTGTTATTTTACTTCAATTTTCTGCAATGCGGAGGTACTTCCCCAGTCGGGCAGCTCCAATTTGAGTGGAATTACTCTCACTATGCCCTCACTATGCCTTTATCTTTAGAAAATACGTCTAACGTATTTTTATAGAAAGAAGAAAGAAAGAAAAAGTATTTATTTTTACACTCACGCACACGTCGAAATAAATAAAAACACGAGCATACACTAACAAATAGAATTATAAAATAATCTAAAATTATAATAACCTAAAAAGCCCGGTCTGCTCATGAACTCTGATAAAAAAATGCTTATAGGCCTTAGTCTGTGGTATGTACTCATTTTTTGTGAGAAAATAAATACTTTATATTTATTTAAGATGACACATAATATATTTTGTCGAGGACATTGAATATCAAAGTGACAATGAGGAAGTAAATTAATTACTACATACTTACCTAGGTATTTGCCTTATTTCAAAAGTAGATAAGCTTTAAGTAGATACGTACCTACCTATAAAACTAGAACAGATAATGGTTATCTACGTTTGTTATAAAACAGGTAAGTAGGTATGTAATTGTATCCCGTATGTAGGTACATCCATGGCGAGATCGCAAATCAAAATGCTCTCATCAAACGATCAAATAATATCATGCTATAGTAATATTAATTTTAGCTATATACCTACATAACCTTATTAAGTAGGTACCTACATACCTATTACTTGCCATGAGAATATTACCTATGCAATCGTGGTCTTTAAAAGAGAGGTGTTTAGGAGGAAGCAGATAGATTGCATCTTGAGACTGCCATAGGCTACCGTTTGTCTCGAAAAGTCCTTTTCGGGATTCGAGTTAAACCGCGGAATACACACTTATTTATTAAATAAATATTTTCGGACATTTTTACACAGCACCATCTAGTCCCAAAATAAGCAGAGCTGGTACTATGGGTACAAGACAATGGATATAATAGATATACTTAATTTTTTTGTAAATACATACTTATATTACATAAGAAACACCCAGACAAACACAAACACTTATGTTTTATCACATAAATATTTGTGTTCTGTGGGAATCGAACCCACGACCCCATGATCAGCAGTCCGACACTCAAACCACTAGACCACAGACGTCGTCAAATTATTATTATATATTTGTATTCATTCTCCGCTTAATTTGAATGCTCCATACCCCTTTTTTTGCCTTCAACCATGAATTACGTACCTATATTCACATTCCTCCTACTTCGTACAGCCGTGACTAGTAAACCAGCGTCCAGTAAGGTCACATTTGACAGTTAAGCAGTAAAATGAAACAAGCGCGCGGCGGTTTGATGGAGTATTGTTTCGGATTCCGTCACGCGTTCAGCGCAGTGCTGCAGTGCATGGGTTAAGGCCACTGAGCAGTGAACTGATATGGTTGTTTCTGTGGAATTTCCAATATTGTAATGTGTTGAGGATTTGTAATGTTGTATTTTGTAGTAAACGAAACGGACTATTGCCCTAGATATTTTCTTTCTGCATGATAGGTTGAATTTTTTCCGTACTTAGCTCGATTAATTTAAAAAATAATATTTAGATACCTAATTAAAAAGAGTACCCAATGAAACCTTCCAGAGGGTCGTAACAATTATTTTTATATTATGTCTGCTGATTGCTCCTCGACGGGCATGATTTTTTATACCTAATTAAATAAGACTGCCTCATTAGCCTAAGCGCGACTGCTGCACTAGAGGTCCTGGGTTCGATCCCCAGGTCGAGCAAAGTGTTATTGGGTTTTTCTATGAAATTCTCAGTAGCGGCTCAGAGTCTGGATTTGTGCTCGGTTAATGGCAATAGGCTCGCCCCCTATTACATGGGACCTAAATATACCGGCGAAATGTGGGTGTACATTAGTACACCTCTGCCTAACCCTTCGGGGAATACAGGCGTGATGGTATGTAATTAAATAAGATTAGAGAAATACTTAAGTAATACTTTGATAATATTTGGAGTCGCGGATGAGCGACGGCGATGTATTGAAGGTTCGAATTTCGTACGGAACAAATACGTATGGTATGAGATAGCCTGCAGGTAGCATATAAACGAACTGACGATACAGAAGAAATACCAAAGAAGAAGAACGAATACTATCTCAATGGTCTAGTCGAGCAAACTATGTTTAGGAGGATCTTACTCAATTATTAGTCTCATAAGTAATTCCATTCATTGCCACTGTAATAATTGAAAACAAATCTGAACTCCAAGCTGCTACTGAGAATTTCTTAAAAAAACCTAATAAAACTTTGCTCGACTTGAGGATCGACCTCAAGCACAGCAGTCCCACTCAAGACTATTTAGGAATCTCGTTAATTGGCGCGGATTACCTATTCAAAAAAAGAATTATCAAAATTATACTTACATTGTAAAAAGTTATGCGTCAATTTGAGAACCTCCTCCGTTTTTTGTTTCGTCGGTTGAAAAATACTTATTCTGACGCATGACGCTTCAGTGACGGATGTGTTTGTCAACACATTGTCATTATGATGTTTCCGCAAAACATGCTTATTTATTGATAGTAAAACCTCTTTAATGCTTACGGTTTAATTGATTTATGAGCAATTTACCTTTTTTTTTTTTTTTTTTTTTTTTTTTTTTTTTTTTTTGTTTACGGGGGGAAACCTTCAAAAGGCTACCGGTCTACGGGGGTTAGACCGGGGAGTGTGGGATTCTTACCCACTAAAACCACCCCGGTGGCCACCATCAGCACATGGAGGGGGGCACTGGGTCCTCTTATTAGACCACCCCAGAACCCCCCTGTGCACCGCCTATTAAGGCACATCCCTGGGGAGACTGTAAATGGGTCTCCCCTGAATCTGTCCTTGTGTACGGCAGCACGTGACCACTGTGCTACCGTCTTCTCTGAGATCGCATGATGATGGGCGAACAGAGTCCCCTTTCTGAACGCCCGCGACCCCAAAGGCCCGCCTGCTTTTTAGATTGTGCAGGCGGGGTTTCGGCGTGTTAGGCGCCAAGGCGGTTGCCTCCCTGGCGCCTCCTTCTCCTAGCTGGGTCGGCCCTCTCCCGATCCCGCTCAGCAGCCTCCTTCCGAACCATAATGTTTTCACAGAAGGAGGCCACTTCAGCCCAGTTCTCCGGCTCTGCCAGCATAGCCCTCACTACTGCTGGCAGCGATAAATTCCTCCCAATCCTTGCGACCAGGACCCGCCGCTCGGAAGCCCACGCTGGACATTCCTCAAGGGTGTGCTGTGCGGAGTCCAGGTCACCATCGCAATGGTGGCAATTCGCCGTGGCTTCTCGCCCAATCCTCTTCAGGTACTCACCGAAGCAACCGTGCCCGGTCAGCACCTGAGTGAGCCTGAAGGAGATGCGCTCTCCTCTTTTCAGCCAGGCTTCGAAGTGCGGCAGGATGGCTTCGACAACGCGCTTGTGCGAGTATTGCGGCTCTTGTAGCCGTTCTCGCCACCGCTCGAGCGCGTGTCGCCGTTCTCGCCGCCTCAGCCTTACTATAGCCATTCCTGGCACTCTGTCACCGCTTTGGCGGATGGCACGGATCTGGTCATAGACCTTCGCGTCCATATCCGCCAGGATATCCAGCGGCGGAAAGCGCGCCAGGAGAGTTGCTGCCTCGAAAGATACCGTTCGGTAACCTCGTGCGATACGAATGGCCATTTTCCGCTGCAGTCTGTTGACTTTCGTTCTGCAGCGTCGGCCCGACAGTCTAACTGACCATACAGGCGCCCCATAAAGGACCATCGATCGCACGACACCAGCGTAGAGGCAGCGAACTTCTTCCCGAGGTCCCCCGAGGTTGGGCAGCAGTCTGTGCAAAGCACCCACTGCCTTTTCGACCCGAGGGACCAGGCGCTCAAAGTGCTCTTCGAAGCCCCACCGACCGTCCAGGGTAAGGCCAAGATACTTAATGTATCGGCCCACCTGAACTTGCGCATCTCCAACTTGGACTAGCGAGCTGGGTGGCTCTCTGCTCCTCGGCAGCTTATGGAACCATAACGCCTCAGTTTTATGAGGCGCTATTTCTAAACCCAGCCCGCGGATCGATGCCACGACTCTTGCCACCCCGAGCTCGGAGAGCTGGATGGTCTGCTCGAAGGTATCCCCGCTGGTCAGCACCAGAGTGTCATCTGCGTAGCAAACGACACTAACGCCAACGGGGAGGTCCACACGCAAGACCGCATCGTATGCAAGATTCCACAAGAGAGGACCCAGAACCGACCCCTGCGGAACCCCACACGTAATCTCCCTCCGATGGACGTTACCGTCCCGACCCACATAGCGAATATGCCTATCACGCAGGTATGCCCCAACAATGCTCTGCAGGTAAGGAGGCACCCTATGATATACTAGTGCCTCCCTAATAGTTTTCCAGGGCAAGGAGTTAAAGGCATTGACGATATCTAAACTTACCGCCAACGCCACCCCACCCCGGGATACTGCCAGTTTTGATAGCGAGTGAACGCGTAGAATCGCATCCACTGTTGACCGCTGCTGCCGAAAGCCGTACTGACAGTCGGCAAGGTCGGGACCAATACGCGACAGGTGCCCGACGAGTCTCTCAGCAACTATTCTTTCGAAGAGCTTGGAGACCTCGTCGAGCAGGCAGATGGGACGGTATGCAGAGGGAGACTCTGCGGCCCTGCCTTCCTTCCTTAGTAAGACCAATCCAGCCTCTTTCCAGGAGGTGGGGAACACGCCTGCACAAAGACAGCTGTTAAATAGGCGTCTCAAGCGGTCACCCAGTGCAGCCAGAGCAAGAACCCACGCCCTGCCAGGAATACCATCCGGGCCTGGCGCGGTGTTACGAGCTCCCAAGCGTCTAACGGCTCGGTCAAGCTCCCCTTCTGTCACCCTTAATTCATCAGACCAGTCCAACGATGGCGAGAAGGGCGAGGGACTGTCTCTTACTACTGGGAAGAGCGTATTTACAACTCTCTCCAGTAGATCTGGATCCATGGTTTCTGTAATAGGGGGGACCCAAGGACGTAATTTGTCCATGACCAACTTATATGGTTTCCCCCATGGATCCCTGTCCAGCCCCTCGAGAAGCTCTCCCCAGGAACGAGACTTGGCATCCGTTATCGCGTGTTGGAGCGCCATAGTCGCCACTCGGTAAGCTCTGTAGGCTCTGGCTATTTCCTCCTCCGAGGCTCTCGGCTGCCTTCTGCGTCGGGTGCGCTGATACTGGCGCCGGCACCTAAGACAGGCAGTGCGCAATTGCGCAATGTTTTGAGACCACCAGTAAGCCGCACCAGGGCGCTGGACGCACCTGACCCGGGGCATGGAAGCGTCACAAATTGACGTCATCTTGTCCCGAAACCAGGCTGCCTCCTCTTCGGGATCAGGCAAGATCCCTTGAGAACTAGCATCTGGCCATGCCGTGACGTTGGCAGCTGCAATAAGCATATCTCGATCGAGCTGTTTAAGGGCCCATCGTCGCGGCTGTGGGCCAGAGTTTGGGCGACTCGTGTCGTTCGAAGGGCGGCGGAGTGCCACATCAAAGACGATGTGACGATGGTCGGAGAGCGTGACAATCTCCTCCGCAACCCTCCATTCTGAGACCATGCGGGCTAAGGAAGGAGATGCCCATGTGAGATCCACTATTGACTCACCTTGCCATCGAACGCATGTAGCAACGGACCCCCGGTTTAAGAGCCGAAGGTCAAGCGAAGCCGCCCAGTCTTGTACCGCGTGTCCTCTAGGTCTATCCCTAGTGTTACCCCATGCTCTGGAATGAGCATTAAAATCACCCAGGACGAGCACCGGACGGGGTGAACATTTGCGCCGAATACAGTTCGTAACCCCATCTAGATAACCCTCGAATTCAGCTAGGGAAATGTTGGGAGACACGTAGCAGCCCACTACAGCCAGAGGTCCCCATTCCACTGCGACATATCCTTGCCCCCTGTCTATTAAGCAGCAGTGAGGCCCACCGCTTCCACCAGTCCAATAAACGGCGACAGAGTCCACGGTGTCCCGGAACCACCGAGGATGATCCCGGAGGCCGTAAGGCTCTGCTACCACCGCCAAGGCAACTGACCACTCCGCAACAGTCTGCAGAAAGAGGTTCTGCGCATTACGGCAGTGGTTCAGGTTGCATTGCAGAACTTTTAGGGCTGGGAATGTGAAGTGTCCATTTCCTCCGGTGTGCCTTCACCCCGTGGGGCCGGCTTCGATCGCTGCAATGTGGCCGGGACTGGCGAGCCCCGCTTCTTGCGTGGAGCACATTTATTGCTTCCGAGCCGGTGATCCGATGGAAAACCATGGTCCGCACACAGCGGGCACCGCACGGTCGGCGACGTGCAGTCTCTCGCTTTATGTGCTCCCCCACAGGCATAGCACTGGGTGCTTCGGTCGACCGTACTGGGACACTGACGGCGGACGTGTCCGGACTCGAAGCAACGGAAGCACATCATACGACGCGCCTCTAATACCTCCACCCTTACTGATGTCCATCCTAAGCGCATGCGCTTATCGGATGCCAGCTTCTTTATTGCCGCTAGTGGGCCACGAACCCAGACGTGCCCCAGAGAAGAATGTGGGCGACGGATTTCACCCACCTTTACGTCTGCGGGAGAACAGCCGCCCGCTTCGGCAATGGCAACAGCGACATCCTCCGGCGTGACAGCGTCATCGAGGTCCCTGATCCTTGCCTCAGCCTTTTTTATTGGCCGCGTAATTTGCACATCAAACTCTGCAAGGACTTCCCGCATACAACTGGCGAGATTGTCAGCCTTGGCAGAAGAGTCAGCGCCAGTAACAGAAATTATTAATCCGCCGTCAACTGCCCTTTTTTGGCCGACACTGTCGATACCGATGTCAGCCAACTTAATTCTCTGCCTCGCTGCTGACATAACCTCAGCAAGAGTTATAGATGATCCCTCTCTTACCGAGACAGCAATAGCTGCCGCAGCAGGAACTCTAGGCAGTTTGGCCGGCTGTTTATTTGCCTTCGCAGAAGTGGACGCCAGTGCAGGCGGAGCGTTGGTTTGGGGCGTCTTAACTTGGTTCGTCTTCCTCCCCACCACAGTAGACCAAGCCTCCGTGCCAGTCTGTGTTACAGCCTGCGAAGCCTGCGGGGTCGCTGTGGACACAGCGGGCAATTCCTCCACCGGAGCCACTGCTTTGCTCTTTCCTTTCCTCTTTCTCTTACCCTTTTGCTTTGCAGGGTTGGGAGGGTTAGGAACCTGCTGCAGGTTCGGACTCAGCTGCGCTTGGGTTTCTGACGGTGAAATCGTAGCCTTCTTTACATCAGTGGCAAGAGGTGGGCGCAATGGCCACTCTGGGAGCAACCTGCTCTCTAAAGCAGCCAACTTGGCGTCCACCATTCCCCCAATTTCGAGGGCAATAGAACGCCGAAAGTGAGCCTCCGCGTCGTGCCCCAGGTCTGATACCAAAGGATTCCCAATAGACCCGGCCGTTGGACTGGCATGACTAAGTCCTATCATATTAGCTGCCACGCTGGAGCCTGCTAATTTATCCTCCTGGCTTCGAAGAAGACTGACCTGCGCTGTCAGCTTCTCAACTTGTGTCGATAGACCGGCAAGTTGGCTTTTCAGCTCCACGTTTTCAGACTGCAATATCTCGACAGTAGCCTCAACGGCCGTTCGTGTTGCCAATTCAGCCACCGCAGCCTGCATCGTCACCGCCGCCACCTTAAGACTGTGAGCATAACTCCCTTTAAGGTTGCGTGATGCATTTGCAACTTCCTCTATGGTTCTAAGACTCTCCATGATGCTAGAGCTTAGTTCCGCTGTTGGTTGTGCCTGCATCGTCTTCGCCAACAACTCCGGGTTTGGCAGACTCTGCTTCGCCTTAGCTCGGGTCCTTGCCTGCTTAGCCGGGGGGCTTGCAAGCTCTGAATCCCCTTCTTGCTCTCCTTTGTCACTAAGCGGCTTGGGAGGCTTCTTCCTAACTGCGATCGGTTCATATGTCTCTATTGCCTGGGTACGCTTACGCGTGCGGGCCCGAGACGATCTCGTCGATATTTCCGAGGCGCATGACATTTGTGAGTAAATAGACTCACCACTGTCACTCGCCACCTCATCAGCAACTGGAGTAGGTGGGCGTACAAATTTTCCACGGGTTTGCTTCTCATTTGGCAACCTATGCGTCTTCTCGGCAGGTGACGTACCTGCGCCGGCTGATGCCTGCTTTTTGGGTTCTGGTGCTGCGGATGTGCTGGGAAAAGAACCCAACGACTCCTCATCACAGGAACGAGAGCCACCCTGGCTCAATGCGCCCTTAAAGGACGGGTAAAAGTCCGGAACGGACTCCAAGCGATCAATGTCCCCCCCAGAATACGTGGGACTGACCGAGCTCTGCTCGGTGAGGGATTCTCCTACTGCAGTGCAGCAGGTACCCTCCTGAGGTAATATCTTTTTTTGATGCGCTTCCATATTGTTTGCTGAACTCAGCTTTGCCTTTTTTATGGGGTGGGGTCCCCAGTTGGTGGATTTTTGAAAGGGGTTATCTCCCCGCAGCCCTGCATGCAGAGCTCCCGGTCCCCTCAGTGGAGATTACGGGTCGAGCCGAACGGTGGTCTGTATCAGACCGTGTCTGCTAGTGTTGACCCTAACTAGCAAACTCGTCGCCTCTACATCGCTTTGAACGACCTCTCGTAATTCAGGACTCAGTCCTGACTCCAAAACCACTGCTTCACATCACAGTCACGTCTGATGAACAGATGCATACCCGAAGTGAAACCCCCCGTCCATTCATCACGCAGTCACACCGCCCAATAACACGAACTCGGTTCAGGCTTCCAGGCGGCGTGCCCCTCTCGGCAGTTCGATGTTATGAACTCGGCCCTGTGTCTCGCCTAGTCTGGTCTCTCCCTTCGAGCCTGTCCGGCATGAGTATCTCTACCGGCATAGCCCCAAAGATCATTGAAACACGCAAGCCCCACCACGACGACAACGTGGAGACACTCGGTGGGGATGAGCAATTTACCTATCCACACACTGATTGAACACCAACCTTCTCGTTACTGGAATGTTAACCCGTTCAATAATAGTATCATATTTATAAAAAAATATACCTAACCTAAAAATATGGTCATTTTTTGTGATAAATGATAATTATTTGTTAGAACTTTGAAATATTTTTTTACAGGTCAATGTTTTGAATTCTTAATGATAGATGACTATTTTATATTGATTTCTGACATTTACGCGAATATTATACATTTAAATAAAACTACTACTTACTCGTGACCTAACGCTGTAAAGGGTCCGAAACGTCGGGATTAATAATATCAATATAACGCGATAAAATCCTTAAAAAATAGTTTTATTTCAAAGATGACTATTTGACGACGTCTGAGAAGTCGGAAAATCATGGTCTGTTTTTATAGTCCAGACATAATAGTATCAAATATGTGTGCAGGGTAATGTCTCGAATAGTCTTTTGAAGTAAGAACCACACTAGCTTTGAGTAGACCAGTCCCAGCCGATGGTACGCCTCATGCATCTGTAATTGTGTAGCCCAACAGCCCAACCATATTAGTTCACTGTAGGCACTACAGACCGTGCCTTATAATATTTCTGTCTATCTATGCTGCATATGCTGAGCTCTAAGTGTACCAAAGGCTTATACAATCCGAGGTTAGATTATACTGGATGCATGGACCAATGTGTTGTGTGCATACATGCCTAAAAACCGCTTAAAAGATTTCGATATAATTTGGCAAGGGGATAGCTTGCATTTTGAGGAAGGCTAATTTTGGGATGCAAGTGACACCGTAGGTATATGAGTAAGATATACAAATATAAATGGGATTATTAGACCCAATGTACATTGGCGGCGTTATTGAACCTCGCTTCTGTTCACCCAACATCGTAAATTAACTTAATTATAACTTGTATACATTGCAAATTGTTTTATAATGAAATCATAGATTATGTTAATCCTTCAAGTAGACGAGCGTGGCTCTCCATCACGTTGCAACAATTAACTTTGTTTGAAATAATCACTGTTTTGCTTTAGAAGACAATTTAACATAGTTTAATAGTAATTCAGTGATTATTTATGCATTTGTTCATTTAATGTTGTAGTGGTTACAAGCTGGGTTGCTGAAATAAGAACATGGGTTCGAATTCAGGTAGAGCAAAGTTTTATTGAGTTTTCAATTACAAAATTCTCAGCAGCAGCAAACCAAACTCCGATTGGTTTTGAGCCCGGTCATTGGCAAAAGGCCTTGCCTCTCTTATATCACAATTAATATTATATATAAAATGTCAATTTATTGATAAACGTAACACATACGAGTAGTAATAAAAAATACTTACAACCTCAAAGTCAAGAAAATCAACAAAAATCGAGGGTAGATATCATTATAGGTTACTACGATGAGTTATTTTCTTTTAAATTTAGAAATAGTGCAATTTAGGGTATTATGAGTTACAATAGGAATTGGAAAGGAATCTGAATGTTTGTTTCTTATTATATGATGTTGTGTAAATGACCCGAATTTTTCTTTTATAAATGGTATCTAAATTACGGTCGAAATCCCCGTGGTAAGTAATTACCTACTAAAAGTAAAATGGCGCCAATTACTGTAGATTTAAGATTTTCTACTGTACCGACATTGAAGTTCTGCCTGTTCTAAAGATTATTTTTTCAATAGGTGCTACTGACGGCACCATAAAGACGTAAATTCATCATGACAAAATTCGTCATGGTGGGTGGGACTCGCGGTGGCTTAGCGGTCATAGCGTCTGGTGTACCTAACCAGAAGACGCAGGTTCGAATCCTGCCCGCGGTCGAATTTTTCCTTCGCTAAATAATTTTAAAATCTTAGCATGGAAAATGCCAAAAAAAAAATATAAAAAAAGATAGTTATTATAATCTATAACAGGATTCCAAGCAGGTGATAAGATCCAGCCATCTTCTCTTTTGAAATTTAGATGGTTTTTAATTTCAATAGCATCACGCATCTTTCTGTGGAAGTATCGACTTTCTTTCTCAAGGATTTCTGGTTTATCAAATTTGATGTAATGCTGGACCTTGTCAAGTGTATGTTCACAAACTGTTGACTTCTTGGAACGCCTCATTTTCAAGTGCTAAGTAAAGAATATTAAGTATTGTTTTGTCGTATCACATTGCCGATTATAAGATTTACTTAAATCAACAAGGAAAATTCTTGACATTTTCCTTGAGGGCACTTTTTGGCTGTACCAAAGTAAATTTTAAATTCTAATAGGTATTTGATGTCTGTTCGTGTGAATAAAATTTATAGGTTTAGGTATAACAGGTTTACATCGGTATAAATGTTTACTTTGTTTATTTATTTTATAGATAAACATTAAATAACAAGAATGTATGAACAGGATGTGTTGAACAATATCAATAATTAACTTTTTTACAAAAAATAATTAATGTAGCATTAAACTACCACAAAAGCCTAGTGGTCTTAAGCGTGACTACTACGCTAGAGCTCATGCGTTCGATTCCCGGTCGAGCAGTGTTTTAAGTTCTCGATGTAGAATAGAATAATGTTTAACGTACCTGTCACACTTACTACATAGGTGCTCTTAGACAATTAAGATTTAGGTATACGTAATTAAATTAACTCATAAGTTACCACACCTCCACACTAGGGCGAGCTTGTCTCGTGTAGGCCTATGACACTATATTAACTCAAGTTGCACATAGTGTTCAATACCGTGTTGTGTTAAGAATATTCACTCATTCACAACACAAGCGTACCTTGCAGATAGCTTGATTTTCGTAGTTACTACTAATACACGAGCATCTCAAAGAATATTGGCATTTTTTTCAAACTCCTTAAATTTCTCTCGTATGCATCTTTCATGTCTACTATCCAAACAAGGTAGACCACATTTTTTAACATATTTTTTTAATAATCTCTGGTTTGTTCATCAGCTCCTCCCTTAATAGGACAAAGGGCGGACTGTTAATATAAATCATAAAATGAATGTGATTGGTGTTTGACCTTACCTCTTGGCACCATGCACTTAAGAATGTTTTAAGGAGAAGTCCTTTCTGATATTATTTTATGATAATTTTGGTCACTGTGCACATTGATACTCAGATCTGAAGACTAAGGGTAAATAGTTTTTTATAAAAATAGGAATAAGCCATTTGCAGTAGGCAGAATAGCTAAACACCGAGAAGAATGGTGTGCAAAAGCCCTCTTTGCATACTTTTTTAGTGTAGGCCACTGCCTACACTGGGTGAACAAAGGCTGAGAAAGAAGAAGAATAAGGGTTTTCTACCGACCTATGTTCCCTGATAATATTTCTTAATTAGTTGTAATAGTGTACTTAGGTACAAACGCCAGCAGGTCAAACTATCCAAAACTGTAAAATTTTCCCAATTGAATATAATAATAATAATATAATAATATAATATTTTTGGGACATTTTACACAACACCATCTAGTCCCATACTAAGCAGAGCTTGTATTATGGGTACTAGACAATGGATATAATACTTATATACTTTTTTTTTGTAAATACATACTTATAATACATAAGAAACACCCAGACAAACACAAATACTCATGTTTTATCCACACAAATATTTGCGTCCTGTGGGAATCGAACCCACGACCTCATGATCAGCAGTCCGGTACTCGAACCGCTAGACCACAGAGGTCGTCATGAGCCTTATAGTTTTGTATTAAAGTTGAAAATCAATCAAATAAATTTGACAGATTGTGGTAGCTTGATGGGCTGGCCTCTGTACCTACCAACGTTATTTAAACTTGTTTTACTAGATTATTTATTTACCAATCTGATATTAAAGCTTGAAATGTACTCCATTTTTCTTTTTTTAAAGTCAGCTCCCGGGATTACTAGGGAACAAGCCCTGTGTTCTGGGGACGTTACAAATATTTATAACTAACGGACATAGTAATTATTACACAATAACATTTTTTTCAAATACGCTACAAATTATAATAAATTCGACGTAAATATAAAATTTAATTTTATTCTAAAAATCGGCCCATATTTCAAAACTGAACAATCACTAAAGTCCCCTCATAGCTTCCTCTTAACCCTAAAATGGTGACGGTGCAACCCTCAGAATCACCCAATTATACCCCTTTTAAGGGGTGCCGCCCAAAGCTATTAACTGTTGAACTACTGATTTATCTATGATCATTAGGTGCATCGTTGATTAGCAACGGCTGCCCAAAAAAAAAAAGAAATTCGATAGTAGCCAGTGATTAATTACTTTAGCCCTATTTTAACAATTTTCTGATTGGATACGAATTTTTTGAGCAGTCTTTTTGTATGTCTGATTGTTTTTAAATGGCAAATGGTTTTTGGCAGTGGTTCCTAATTAGTTTAGTTGTTGAAATAAAAATTCGCACTAAACCCGTCCTAATAGGATTATTAGATGAGGCAAAGTATAGAAATTAATATTTGCAATGGAAGGCTCAAAATAAATTACATATTTATACACTCACGCCTTTTTCCCATGGGTGTAGGCAGAAACTAAAAAACGCCACTCGCAAAATAAAAATAAAATTAATTTCAAAATAAATTCTAGGGGGAAATATCTGTAATAACATTCATAGTCGGTCAAACCGTCCGGGCGGAGAATCAACCCACAGAACTCCTCTCATCATCAAACCATGTAGGTACTGTCCCATTGCTGGGCACGCGTCTCCTCTCAGAATTCTTCTCAGAACTAATGTATATGACTTTTTTTATTGTTTACTTTGAGCAAATGTACAGTTTGAACAGTAAATTTGAATAGGTTATTATCATAATTAACAATTGTCTAATTGTACAAATTAAGTTGTTTTCTGTGTCATTGTGTACGCATCAAGCTGCATTGCTCTCTTGTACGTCTGACATAACAATGATTTATATTAATTTGATATCAGCAGACATTACTGAAATTAATTTACCGTGATTATATATTTTTTTCTTACTATTTAATAATGTTCAACTATAACTGACTAACTGTAAATGTGAGTACTTTGTAGGCTAAATTTACATACTCAGCTTTGAACAGTCTGGTGGCTTTGAGCCTTTTTTTATGTGGCCTACGCAAATGTGCCTCTGATCTGGTATCGTCGTGCGACGGGTTGTTGAGCTCCCTAAATTATGGTTGAGCTACACAATGACTGATGCATGCGTGCCGTCAGTTGGGACTGGTCTACTCAAAGCCGCTATGGCTCTTTCTTCAAAAGGCCATTTCAGACTTTGCCCTACATTGTAAGACACATATTTGTTACTATTCTATGTCTGGACTTTAAAAGAGACTATGATTCTCTGAGTTTGTTTCGGCGTTTCTTCTCAGAGGTCGTCAGCTAGGAAATGCCGGAGCCATCTAGCTTAAAAAAAAAAGTGTAAAATATTGACTTGTAAAAGTGTCTTTAAAAGATCTATTTACAGAAATAAATATCATTTCAGTTCATTTCATTTCATTGAAACCATTAATGATTTAAGTAATATATCATGCGACGTCTAATAAAGCTTACTTTCCTATATAACTTTGTGAACATAATTATAATATTACCATAATTGATAATAACTTACCTAACAAAACTTTGTTGCCAAAATAACGATTAAGTATATAAAAGGGTCCTTTGACGTGGAACCTTTAAAAGTTATCTTTCTAACGAATCGATCATGTAGGTAAGTGTTCGACATTATTAATGTACAAAACTATTATTATTCAGCTTGCATCTTTTCACAAACGACGCCGACAATGATGAACAGCGAAACGATAGAGTCATCTTCACTTGAATAATTTTTTCGACGGAGTTATTAATTTTATTTCTTGAAATATTGGACTTGTCACAAAATTAATATTTCACATTTATCTTCTAATTCAATAGTGTTGATTTGATATGTTAAAGTTCGGTTCATATTAAGTTGTCATAATTATTAATTGCACCTATTAAGTTCTGCAAAGTAATTTGTCATAATGTCTTTTTGGGAATAATAGCGTACAGTCATACACGGATATTGTTTACATCTATAAATAATTTTTTAAAGTTTCAACGGAAATTTAAATTGTTAATATTACTCATAATATTGTAATGCTTAAGGATGTTGTGTTTTTTTATTTATTTCAGTATTTCAATAAAAACCAAATTTACCGTAAGTACTAATAACAAAAAAAATATATATTTATTCTACAATTTTGTCAACAGTATGTATTTCATTACTTCAACAATTTTTATTTCATTCAACAAAATGAAAATATTTATCAGCAGTTTTCCTCTCAATATAATTTTTGTTCTATTGCATCGACCCAAATTGAGTTATCAACTTTCGTGAAATTCATTGTTTTTAAGCTTTTATATATCTTTTTGTGCCGATACGTGTTTAATAGTCAATTAATGAAGCTACCTGCGGCTCTTTGATCCCAAATCGATCGGTCAGGATGACCAGTTACTTGCCTTAGGTGATGTGTCCGTGCGGTCGACTGGACCACATTCGAGTGGCCGTAGGGTTACAGGGCTAATGAATTGGGATTGTATTTTTATAGATGATTATTGTCGTCAAAATTTAATGAATGCTCATTGGATTTATATGTATGCAACGGTAAAAGATAGTGATAACGGTAATGATTGAAGTATTGATTGTCGTTGTATGTAAGTTAAAGCGGAGTAGGTATAGTTTTCCCATACCTACAATCATGTTAAGCAATACTTCCACAAGCCTGAAAATTTCGGCCACTGGCAACAAATAATTCGAGAAATAATCAACGTGACAATGGAATTGACGTTTACTGTACGTTTGGCGTACCGTAAGGTGGTCACCTCGCCACTATCGTTACAACGAGTGTCGTGAGTTCGATTCCCATCCGAAGCAAATCTTTGTGTGATCCATAGATACTTATTGTCAAGTCTGGATGTACTTTATGTCCGTTTATATGTTTGTGAACTTCCCCGTGATACAGGACATGTTACGTAGTGCGGGATTATCTTGAAAAAAAAAGCTAGTACTTAGTTATTTTCACTACTACTTAGATAAGCAACATTTATAAAAACAAATTTTATAAAAAGTTTAAACAAACAAATGCAACTCTTCCTTAAAAAACAACAATCAAATTGATTTTTTCTCTCCAATTTTACCAATCAACAAAAATTATCCCATTAAAGTTTGGGCGCATCTAATTGTAGGGCAGGGATCGCTAACGGGCGGTCATGTTATCCTGATCCATACTGAATGAAAGTCTGTGGTTAATAATAATAGGAAACCAAGGAAATTAGAGAATTCCTCTAGCTAGGCTTTGGTCCTTTTTCTTAAAGGATTGGAGGAATATAAATATCCTGTTGATGCTGTCGTATTCGATACAGTAAGGGGGGAGATAAGGATATATTGTAGCGTTTGTTTAAACGTACCACTGCAGGATTTTCTATCAAATGACTTTATTTTTTTCGAATGACAACACTTTTTGCACGCCCGCGCCACCCATTGAACGCAACCCGTTGGATAAAATTAGGTATTTGAAATATCTATATAATATTTTTTTATTTTAGTGCTTGCTAGCCCTTAGGGGGGACAATAGCAAACTTTCAAACACTACACTACTGTGTCTATGTAGGTATTGAATCTAATACAGCTTCTGATTGTAGTACGGGTAACAACGTTTGAGTGAGAGATAGCGCTATTTCACATGTAGAGTGACGTCCCTCTCTCACAACATAGAATACAACTTAAAAATGGTAGTTTAGTAGTACGTGCCAAATGAGACTCGCCCAGATCCAAAACAATTCAGTATTTGTAGGCTATACAAATATATGCTTCAACGTCCTCATTAACCTAGTGGTTATTAACGCGACTGCTATGTATCAGGTCCTGGGTTCAATTCCCAGGTCGAATAGTGTTGTTGTTTTTTTTATGAATTTGTGTTGTGTTCCTTACGGTGAGCAAGGTTGCCAGTGCTCCGCGAGGAAACATTGTGTTGGCAGTGTGGGGACTTTAACCCTTACACTGCCAACCCAACTATTCCTCTTTCGTTTTTCAGGGTCGGCAACGCGTAAGTGACCCCTGGTGTTACAAGCGTCTATAGGCTACGGTAACCGCTTACCATCAGGTGAGCCGTATGCTTATTTGCCACCTTAGTGGTATAAAAAAAAGATCTTTAAAGAAAGTTATTATCGAGAAACTTTAACAAATTGTAAGCATTTTGCTATATCCTCGTGAACCATTTCAATCCAAAACATTATTTTACTAGTACTTCGACCAACTCGTTAATTAAGACGAGTACCACTTCCATTTTATTGTATTCAAGCGTTGAATGCGGCCACATTAACTGGCGTATACCAAATAAAAGGTCGCACTGTTGGGTGGTAGGTGTTTATGACCCCAACTTGTGTGTTCCCATAGAAGTCGGCGGACTTTTATTTCTTGCTACCTAGCCGACTGTGACTTCGATTGAGTCAATGGTTTTATTATTCTGCGCAATACTCAGAGTATAACATCACAGTATTTGCTTAAGTTGAATGCTGTTTTAACTATTCGAAGATATTATTTTTTATTGTTCTTGTAGCTACTTTTTGATTACTGCATCTGAATTATATTTTTATTATTAAAGTCGCTAACTTTTATTTTTTTCTAGTTTACTGCTCTATTAGCCTAGTGGTCGGTAAATGCGATTACTAGGCTTGCGGTTCTGAGTTCGATTCCCAAGTCGTTTACAAATTTTATTGTGTGTTTCTATGAAATTAACAATGGTTAATGGCAATAGGCTTTCCCCCTATTACATGGGACTTATACATACTGGCGTACTGTGCACCTAATTAACCCTACCTAAGCCTATTAGCCTAAGCAATTAACAAACGTAAGTAGAGAAATATGAGATACTCGTAAATGCATAGTTTAATGTTATTGTGTCTTACTACTTTTGCCAAACCTTTATGAATATAGTCATTGACGAACAATAAACATTTTTTTATTGTGATATGTACAACGATTAATTTAAGGGTGGTATTTAATACTTTAACTGTAAATCCCCTTTTTTTCAATCAAAATATTCGAAATTAGCACCAAAAATACTGAATTGCACACTAAATTTGCTCATCAAATAAATCAATTATACTATACTGTTAGATATTTAATACACTTTCTTGGTCTTCAGATTCGGTATTATTCAGATTTGGTTCTGGCGTTGTGTGGTCACAGTTCTAATCTAACCTAACCGATATCTGTATTTTGCTGCTCAATCAGTAATTTTGTCGCTCAATCAGTATTTTTGATGCGCGGTTTATTATATTGCTCAATTTAATACTTACTTATAGACGATGATGATGATGATTGACCTTATCATACTACCACTAGCTATACTCCTGTAAGACTATCTCTGTCCATACATTTTTGTAAAAGGATTTAAAATTAAATAAATCGATAACTAATACTGAAAATGGAGTTCTTTATCTATTTAAAGACATGCAGGTCTCGTTGGAATTTAAATTACGAGGATTTACGGTCATAAATAAGAGAAATTATCATAAAAATCTGTAAATGTCTATTGTTTTGTAACAATATTGGTGATGCAATAAATTAATTGGTTGACTGAAAACAATAAGTCATTAGCAAGTAGCTTACGTAACAGCTTGTTGGTATTACGGCTGTGGTTGAAATAAACGGGGAAATCCTTAGTGGTGCATAATGCTTATGATCCACCAAAGTGTAACAATATTTGTGTTTGAACGACCAATTTCAGGCTTTTTGAATGAAAAAAAAAACTGTGAAAATTCTCGATATTTGGATTGGTGCCCGCTTAAATTGCAATAGGCTCGCCCCCTATTACATGGGACCTAAACGTACCTATACCTCTGCCTAATCCTTCGGAGAACACAATAATGTTATGTTACATTAATAAAATCTCGGCCCTTGTTAATAAGCCACCTTTTTGCACGTATTCTTTAGCCACGAGCCCTTCCTTCACTGGTAGGTACTGTGTCAAGTACGATCATAATAAAACATTGTAAGGTAAAATTGTTTTGGTATTGGTCAGTGAATACCTTGACTTTAACGTCAAGGTCTTGCAAAGAACGATATGAAAATTATTATAATGATAGGTTAGAATCGCATGCGGTAGGTCAGCTGTTATGTGGTCATCCTATTTCAATGTTGCTTTACTAGTTAGACTAGTTATGCCATCTGTTGGCGAAAAGTGATAATATATTTTATAATTAGCCAAAAAGGTCTTATTGAAAACTTGCGATACAATACGAACAGGCTGGTTTGCAGTAAGCTGAAAAGGGAGAGTTTTGTTGGTAAACTACAGCAACACAACACGTAAAAATAATTATAATTTAAATAATATTTAAATTAAAATACCCCTATTTTAATTTAAATATTAAAATTCCCCTATTTTAATTTAAATATTAAGTATTTAAATTATAATTATTTTTACGTGTTGTTCGACTTCCATTTCTAAGACATACGCAATACTATGTTAACAAATATTTCGCACAATTACACAACACAGCATTTTAATGCTGAGCTCTGTTCTTTGAAATAGTCCGAAGCACACTAAACATGGCCAACGAATAAATCGGTCGAGTTATGATTGTCGCATCATAATTGTGGCGTGCTGGCTACGCCCATATTACCATTCCAACCTTATTTATCAATCCCGTGCATATGAAAAAGCAGTGATAGCCTAGTGGTATGACCATTGGACTGGCAAGTCGAAGGTCTCGAGTTCGAATCCAAGGCACGCACCTCTGACTTTTCGAATTCATGTGCGTATTAATAATTAACTTTCACCGTTTATACCTTAGAGGTACTGCATACCTTAGAGGTTTTCTCGATGGTTTGTGAAGTCTGCCAACCTGCACTAGGCCAGCGTGGTCGACCATAGACTAATCCCTCTCACTATAAGAGGAGACCCGTGCCCAGCAGTGGGACAGTATATTAGTATATGGGTTGATGATGATGTGCATATGAGAGTCATGCTGTTCAATAAAAACCTTACTTTTTCATAAATAATAATAGGTGTTTTGACTGCAATTCTCAAAGCTTCACACCCAGAACTGAGAGCATTACCTACATATCCAATGAATAAAGCTAACACCCACCACTTTCGGTAAGGTGGTGGGTGGAATATTTGAATAAGTATATAATTGTGTAACAATAGGTATATAATCATACCACCACCTCATTCACACCTAGAACGTTCTTAACCTACACTTAAAAAAAGAAAAAGCAATAAATTCACACATTTAAAACTGCAAGAGTGCAGGCAGGTATGGTACAACAATGAATCAAGCAGCTAAATACGTGGTAATTACGCCATCTGCCGGCCATACGTCCAATATCAATTTGAACGAGAGAGAACTGCTGTTATGGTTGTAATAACCCACAGTTTATTTTCTTGCTGTATTCTTGTATGTGGTGTTGCTTGATTTTTTACGAGACATAATTATTTACTAGGTTTAGAATCATCGATAGAAAATAGTTTTTTTACGCGTATCTCATGCCTCTCGGCTAAGGATCAAGTCGATATAAAGCGATGACAAAATTATGTCGGATGCATGCACCTACTGTTTTGTATTGTCAGCCTACTCTCCTCGGAAAAGACATACATATTGTGGTTAGTCACTTAAAATATTTTGCAATTTAAACATGGAATTCCTACAAAAAATGTTGGACCGTCTATAATATTTTATACGTTTGAGTATACAAATGTACTATAGAGGTTTATACTGCGCTTAAATTCTTTAAAATAGATGTAAACACTAGTTTAAAAGCACAAGCGGATGTGTAAAAACTATAATGTGCACTTACCATCAGGTGACGAGAATATTCTTTAGCCCCTTCTGAAAATAAAAATAAAAGGTATTAATAGATTTATTCTTCGTTCATCCTGAAGTTTTATCCCACATTCCAAAAAAATCTTAGTTTGTCCCATATCACTATTGAAGTTCTGCTTCGTCCCAAATTCCAAGTACTTTAGAGGTACAGTTAACAACAAAAATAATGTGCTTATTTCAAAATTCAATAATAAAACAATTTTAAACATTTAGGTATAAATTATCTTTATTATACAGTATCACAATCAAAATCACAGAAATATTAATAAGAATCGAGGACCTTCAAAATAAGAAAGAAATAAAATTAACTGAAAATGCTTTTTTTAAGATCCTTTTGCTTGTGGGAAAAGCTATCATCTGGGATACATCGAACTCTTTATAACTAAAGCCATCCTGTATAGCTACAAAGTAATTTTAGCAAAGGAAAAATTCAACCGTGGTTCGACAGGATTCGAACTTACGTCCTCTGGAAAGGTACATCAGACGACGTCGCCAAAAAGACGTAAATTCAGAATGTAAAGGCAAACGACCTGGCGGGTGGGACTCGCGGTCGCTTAGTAGTCATAGCGTCTGTTGTACCTAACCAGAAGACGCAGGTTAGAATTCTGCCCGCGGTCGAATTTTTCCTTCGCTAATATAACTTTAAAATCTTAGCTTCGAAAATGCCAAATATACAAAAAGATGTAGCTTCCAAGCTGAGTCCTCGTTACTTCCAGCAAAGTATACATTCAATTTTATGACAAACAAACGTAAAAATATGCTTATTCAACTCTATAGCAGAGGATTTAAGATGTGTGAAGGTTGAATAAATGGTAAGCGATGCGGTGGATAGTGAAAAAATTAACCCTAATTACAGGGAAGCTTGGGTTACGATCTCGCTACATTTGTTGGTACTAAGTACCCAGTTAACTTGCGTGTTAAGAATTATTGGCTACGTAGTTTTATACACAGCTAAAAATGTTGCAGGCTTTTTTCTTTCTTTCAATCTCACCTGATGGTGAGTGTAGATGTAACACTGCTCGACCAGGAAATCAAGGCCTGCAAGGCTAATGAGGTAGATGGCATGCAGGAATAAAAAAAAAAATCTCGACCACCCTGCAACTGAATAAAGCAAAAATCTGGTGGATACAAAACTCAAGCAATCTTAGTAATGCATCAGTAGATTAGTAAGAACACTACAGAAACCCAACGGAAGACACGTGCGCATGAGTGCACTCGTGGTCTATTGTGTTGTGACGTAGGAAGTATGCCTGTGATGATATCGCTGTGCGTCTATATTATGCAATGATTTATTTTTTTAAGTTATTTAGAAAAGGAAAAATTCAACCGCGGGCAGGATTCGAACCTGCGTCTTCTGGTTAGGTACACCAGACGCTATGGCCGCTAAACCACCGCGATACCCACCCGTCATGTCGAACTTTTCTTTCACATTCTGAATTTACGTCTTTATGTCGACGTGAAAAAAATCTTAGCATAGAAAATGCCAAAAAAAGAAATATAAAAAGATATCATGCTGTTTTATTGTCATCCTTACAAATCCGTAAAAATATTATAAATGGCAATGTGCCTCTGTCGGTCTGTTTATAACGCTTTCACGCCCGAATCGCTGAACCGATTTTGATGAATTATGGTACAGCGATAGATTAGACCTTGGAGAAGACATAGGCTACATTTTGTCTTAAACAGCCCTTTAGGATGTGGATAAAAGCGCGGGCAATAATATGCATTAGGTAATTAATATATCAACAATTTATTATAGAATTAAAAGGTACAGATGAAGGTACAGATGCCATCTTAAACATGAAAATGAACCTTACAGTGTTATATTAAAGTTGAAAATCAATCAAAGAAATGTGACAGGTTGTGGTAGCTTGATGTGCTGCCCTCTGTACCCAGCTAAACGAAAGCCTAGTATTTTATAATATTTCACAGAGAGTACACCCACAGCTTGCCAATGTTTAGGTTCCATGTGATAGGGGGCGAGCCAATTGCCATTAATCGGACTCAAATCCAAACTCCGAACTAGGAATTTGATAGGTACCTAAATTTAACCACTTAACACTATGTTTGACCTTGACATCGAACCTTGATCCTTACGCTAGCAGCTTCTCTAATAAGCCAGTTTGTGTTTTGTATCAAACATATCGAGCTTTCGGCGTTTTGCTTTCAACCTTCCGTAGTTGGTCTCTACTGGAGATTTTAGCATACTATGCGTTTCAAATAAGAATAGGACTGACCTCCAGCCATCTTGTGACGTCATAGCTGTCAATTCAAACCCGCTAGGTAGGGTGAGCAAAACAGATATTTTTGAAATAATATTTTTTATGTATTTAAAATATTCCACCGATTGTTATTTAGAAGAAAAATAGATATTTTATTAGCCGTGTTTATAATAAAATTAAAGTTATCGTTGTCTTGAAATATTTCCCTTTTTTTGGTTTTTATTTTCGATTCATTTGACGTAGTTAATTTCTTTTTCCAATCGTCACTGGTAATTGAATCAATAGTTTCCAGTGTTAGATTCTCAATTTGGCTTTCTAATTGTTGAATATTATTGCCAGCTACCCTACGCTTATCAAGTGCCAGGTATTATCAATAATTGGATTTAAATAACAATTATAGGGTGGCAGCTTCAAACTTTAATGGGAGTTTAAAATATTGTCTATAATATAGTTTTTTGGCAGATTGTGCCTTATTATTAATTTGGAGAGTTCCGGATTTGGTATTACTGCTTATAAATAGATTATAAAGTTTTAAATATTCAAAAGATAAAATAAATTTTCTTTGCAAGCTGTACTTTTTTGACAGATCGGGGTAATTCGAGGTCATTGACATTCCTATTCTTATTTGAAACGCATAGTAAGGGAGTTAAAGTTGTTTAATCAATCAATTACAAGATACAATAGAAAAACATTTCGACCCTCTGGAGGGTCACGGTTTCTTTAATAAATTAAAAAAGTATGAAGTACTTGTAGATATAATACAAATGTCATAAATAAAATAGATCTATTTCCTGCCATAATTCAACGAACATGCCAGAGCGCACTTAAAATCACGAAAATTCTCAAGAATATTAGCTTGCTTAATTAAAGTATGTAATTAAAACCCGAACTACAACTCTAAGCACAAATTAATTCACAATTTACTAGCAAGTATAAAACTCTCTCACGTTAAAAATAAACCGATAGTCGATACACATATCTACACGGTACAAGAACGAAAATAATTACGCGCGATCATCGACCATTAAGGACCGTAAATTACGCGCGTAACGTAATACGCCCATACTAATTATTACGCGCGGCGTATAATTGAGGCGTCTTAAATATAATAATAAATTTACCTACTTGGTGTAACCAATTATTGTTAAGGGGAAACGCCGCGGTATTTTGTAAGACTCGGATATATATGAACTTGGTATTGTGAAGTACTTACACATAACTGATAGCCATGGTAAGACCATTGGACTCGAGTCGAAGGTCTCGAGGTCGAGCCCAAGACACACACCTCTGACTTTTCGAATTCATGTGCGTATTAATAATTAATTTATTATCACTCGCTTAAACGGTGAAGGAAAAACATCGTGAGGAAACCTGCATGCCTTAGAAATTTTCTCGACGGCGTGTGAAGTCTGCCAACCCGCACTAAGCCAGCGTGGTGGACTATAGCCTAATCTCTCTCAATAGGAGTGGAGACCCGTGCCCAGCAGTGGGACAGTTTATGGGTTGATGATGATACGCATAACATACCATCACGCTTGTATTCCTAGAAGGGTTAGGCAGAGGTGTACTAATGTACACCCACACAAGTCAACATGCCCATGTAATAATTGTTTGTCTGGGTGTTTCTTATGTATTATAAGTATGTATTTACAAAAAAAAAAGTATATAAGTATTATATCCATTGTCTAGTACCCATAGTACAAGCTCTGCTTAGTTTGGGACTAGATGGTGTTGTGTAAAATGTCCCAAAAATATTATTATTATATTATTATTATTATTCCAATTTTTTTCCCTGGTGGGGAAATGCACCTTATGCATGCCGCCCCGTTCGAGGATGCGGGACGGTTATGTCAGGCTCTCCGGCCAGGTGGCCAGTATACTGATTAAAACTACCACCACTACCCCACCATCCCACCTTGGATGGGATCACGGGAATCGCTCTTGCATGATCCCACCGCGGATGTCTATTGATGGACCCTCCCGGCCAAGTGCAATGGCCAACTGACGATATTCCAATTGATTCTACCAAAGACGTATTGTATTGCCGATGTAGATTAATAATAATAATATTTTTACACGACACCATCTAGTCCCAAACTAAGCAGAACTTGTACTATGGGTACTAGACAATGGATATAATACTTATGTCCTTTTTTTGTAAATACGTACTTATAATACATAAGAAACACTCATGTTTTATCCACACAAATATCGATCAGCAGTTCGGCACTCGAACCGCTACACCACAGAGGTCGTCAAAGATTGGTGTTGCTACGCCTCATCGTCAGACACTGCGAATCCACCCATCTTTGTGTTAACTGCCTACGAACTAGTAACAACCGTTCAAAGTACAACAAGATTATCATTATTTACTTGTATGATAAGATATAACTACTATGTACTTGATTATATGCACCGGCATAATATAATTATTATGACGCTATAATATATCAGTGGGCGCGACTTGCTCAAGACCGGCAACAGTGGCGGGCAGAGAAGAGGCCTTCACTCAGCAGTGGGTGTTATCGGCTGAATAGATAGATAGGTATAATATATCGACAACCTAATAATTTGTATCCGCAAGCATGACTGCTAAGTTCGATTCTCAGGTTGAACAGTATTATTAAAGTTTTTAAGCAAAGGAAAAATTCGACCGCGGGCAGGATTCGAACCTGCGTCTTCTGGTTAGGTACACCAGACGCTATGACCACTAAGCCACCGCGATATCTACCCGCTATGTCGAATTTTGCCTTCGCTTTCTGAATTTACGTCTTTATGGTGACGTTCATTTGCTTAAAAACTTTAAAATCTTAGCATGGAAAATGCAAAAAAAATACAAAAAGACAGTATTATTAAGTTATTCTATAATGAAGAAAAAGAACAAGCTTCTTCAAGAAGCGAGCCTATTATTATCTCAAAGGCCGGCAACGCACTTGCAACCCTCTGGTGTTGCGGCGGTGATCACTTACCATCAGGTAACACGCTTGCTCGCTTGCCTCCCTCTTCCATAAAAAAAAGTAATTCTCCACAGCAGCTAATGGAGATAGACTCGCTCCCTTTAACATGGGAATTTATTGATAGCCTTTCAGGTAAAACAAACGTGAAGGTACGATATAAATACAGGTACCTATTTAAAAGTATAGATATTTGTGATCGACCGTATCGGTAAGTGGTTTAGCGATTTTGGAGATAAATAGATTATGGAACCGAAATAAGTTGGAAATGAACACCTGTTTCATTCATAATAGAATACTTACTAGGAGCGGCCATTGATGGATTATGTAAAGACATTGATGAATGGATGCGCGTCATCGTATATCGCATGATTTTTTAATCAATGTTATATTTCAAGACAAGAGCCTGCTAGCGATATGGATAATCTATAGCAATAATATGTAGTAGTTCTAATCTTTTGCATAAATACAAAATAAACTTTTTAAAGCCGCATTAGGATTACGCCGCTTATGATTAGCATGGAAGCCAGCTAACACGAGCTGAATTTTATTTATGGGAAAGTTAGCTCTAGTGCGCATGCGCACGATTACACGAACTTTATTCTTGTTTGACATCTCCTGTTGAGTTGAGATGATGGCATGACAAAATTATGTCAAGGGAATATCGTTAGTGTGGGCTTCCTGGTGACATGTGGTCACAAGTACCGATTAGCTACGTTATTTGGGGAGGTGCCTATCAATACTTTATGATTTATATACCTTTTCATTTTCTAATTTATATTTTAAGGGAGGTAGAGTGTATATAGTGGAGTGGTAGAGGTATAAAAAAAAGTTTTTTTTAATTGTTTATTATTCAACACCAAAGTTTTTATTTTATTATACAACGTGTTACAAAAATGCCCCGTAAAAATAGAATTAATTATCAAAGCCAAAAATTTTGTCAGCTGTCATGTCAGGGAACCAGATTATTTAACAGAAAGGCCTACGTACCTATTTTACCTAATAACAATTGTCTACTTTAATAGATTTTCTATTTTTCATTCATAAATGTTGTTGTTTTCCTTTTTTTGGGGTATGTTATACAGCGTTACTAACGGTTCTTAAATATTGTGAATGGACTCGTTATGAGGCCCCATTTAACCTCCTTTCGGCTTTACGGGTAGTTTTGTAACACCCTGTATATTCGATCTTCGTAGCAGGCGGCGCGCGAGTAACAAACTCGCGCTCCTTCGAATAGGAAGCGAGCCCCGTGTTGGTGGTCGTGTCGTGTCCCATGGCCATGACTAAAGGGCAAGGGGAAGCAAGTGCGGTTTGTAGACGGTATCAGTCCGTCATACCCTGCCACCTCTCGAGATGGCAGACGATATTTGAGGATAAACCGCACCCAAAAAATTAATAATTTATGTACATCAACAACCCATAATACTGTCCCACTGTTGGGCACGGGTCACCTCTCAAATAAGCAGACTTCACAAACCGTCGAGAAAAATCTCTAAGGTATGCAGGTTTCCTCACGATGTCTTCCTTCACCGTTTAAGCGAGTGATAATTAATTATTAATACGCACATGAATTGGAAAACTCAGAGGTTCGCTGGTCGGAAGGTTATCATTGCTCTATTTATGTGTAAAGTACACAGGCAGAACAAAGGTACATAAGGAGTACGTAAGGAGTACATAAGGAGTATATAAGGAGTACAGTCAGCAACGAAAGTCGTTGAACAAGTTGCCATCTTCAATATGATTTTTAATAAGTTACTGACCTGTTCAGGTTATTCGAAATAATTGCATAGATGACCATTAAATATTACGGTTACCGCAATAGAAAAAAACTCTTTACAAGTTTTAGAGCTGTGATGTTTTTAAAAATTAACTGTGTTCAGCGACTTTCGTTGCTGACTGTACATAGGTAGTACATAGGTAGTACGAAGAACACAATTATTTGGTACCTATTAGTACAACTCTGATTATACCTTCGGGGAATACCGACGATATGGAATTATATGTTATTTAAATATATTATTAGATATTTACATTACTTACAGATATTTATATCATATTTTATGTCTTATATCAGTGATCGTGATTATCTTCAATCAGTTAATTGATATTTTAAGAATGTTTTAATCTTTTTTAAACGAATACCTTAGATTTGATAAGATTAAAATAAAGACAAGACGTGCATTACATAAATACGTAGTGCTTACATAAATAAAAAATCTTACTTATATCTACATATAGGCTCACTACTTCATTTTAATTAAAGATCAGGGGTGACCAACACGAGGCCTGCCGTGCCTCAATGTGCTGTCCGGGGAGTTAGGTCATATTATAAAAAAAAGTATTCACGTGTCTCGTTTACTTTCTTTAACGACAAAAATCGTGATTAATGAAATTGTCTATAAAATTTGACCGTGCTGCTAAAAAGGTTGGCTACACCTGCTGTAAATTATTTTATATAACATTACGTATTGAAAAAGTATGGTGATGTATTGTATTATTATTAAAAAAAAAAACAAAATGTGTAATTATTTCTTACTTAATCCATCTATAACTAAATCCACAAAATTCGTAAGAAGCTTTTAGACCAGAAATCACTTTTGCGTAGGAGTGCCGGCGCCAAAGCTCCGGACAACTCATATTGTATGCTAATATGCCAAGATTTAGAATAATAATTATTAGAAAAATTATTTCGTAAAGCTGCTCATACGAACCGCAACTGGTTCGTCAATGGGTACTGTCTTAGATAGAATAGATATTAGGTACATTACTATACCGGTTTGACGAAATTCAAACGGGCCCTTGAATATTCAGGAAAGTGCTGTTATATATACCTACGCAAATAACTGAATATAATTACAGGTAGCTCGTTTAGATTAGTTAATTGCTGATTAACTGCGTAACAGCATCTTCAGGCTATGAAGACTGCTACTGAATTAACGACAGTACGAAGAAGAGCAAAATAGACGCCTCAACCGCGCAGTAGCCCGATTAGCGACGTCGCAGCGACTTAATCGTTGAAACAGTTTTACTACTCACATCCGTCAATCGGAGCGATTTAGAAGTCGTCCTATGGAAAAATAATTGTACTAATACTAAACTGTATCACACAGTTTCAACGATCATCGCTAAAACTGTGTGATACAGTTTAGTACATCACTACGGGTGAATCGGGCTACAGGGCAGGAGCAAATGGAGAAGAAAATCAAGGAGAGCCACCCTTAGCCCACATGATGGAATCAATGATGGTATGCCACCGGTCAAATGTTTAAGAACAAATTTTATAAAGAGCTTATTAAAAAAAACTTGGACAGCCAAGATTTTTTAAAACAAAGCTTCTTAAAACATATTTCTAAAATCATCTAAAATGAGGCCTATTGGCTAAGTAATAACTAAGATGATCAAATGATCTGCAAGGTTAAGCTGCGCTAGTCGTGGTCAGTCTATGGATGGGTGACCATTCTTGTTGGTTTTTATTTCAGAGCCTATTGGTTCGGAGGATGGTAGGATCATCTTAAATCCCCGATTTAAACACGAGAACACGACAAGTTTATACACACAATTTTTTGTGGTGCACGTTGCAATACAAAAATCACCCCTATTACGATGAAATATGGGCGGTCCAAACGACAAACTGTATTTATTGGTATAATCGTGTATTTCTACATAATGACTACGTACATACTTACAGTGTGAATCTATGCTTAATTTTATGGACAAAAACCATACTAGATTTCTTTTTAATCCTAAAGTTATTGACCTCCGTGTAATCAAAACTTATAAACTATATATAAGGTATAACTTTTAAACTAAATGATCTATCATAAAAAAGAGTCAATAATGATAAGTAATAATTAGGCACCTTTTTAAAAATCAAAATTGGGGAATAAACTGTTCTTAATTGAAAATTACGACGGTATTTTTAAGAAAAAACTTATTTTTTTTTTACAAATTTTTGTCGAGGGTCGGGTTCGGTAGCGAACAAGAAATTTAAAATATGGTTTCTATCGATAAAATTCAGCATTATGAATACTCACACTGTATTTTTAACACCATACAATAATCACGAATCCAAGTGATTAATTAAATGATTATGTCGATATTTTCAAGGATAGTAACTTGTACCAGACGACGGGGGAGTCCCTTGGTTAGTCTACTTCTGGACTGATAAAGATCTTGATTAATGTTTAGATAAGTTTACTTTATTTGTTATCACTATGCCTGAACTGCCAAGACCTTGGTCGTTGGCCATCGTAGGCCTTCCTTAAGACAGTGTAAATCGATATGATTAATGTAATTATTAATTTTTTGACGTGTTAAGCAAGGTCTTCCTTATAAGGTGGAAAAAGTAGGTGTATTGAAAAGTGATCCTCAATGAAAAAAGAAGAAAGCTAGAACCACTGCCTCATTAGCCTAGTGTTCGTAACAGCAACTGACACGCTTGAGGTCCTGTGTTTGAATCCCAGGTCTACAAGTATTATTGGTTGTTTTCTATGAAATACTCAGTAGCAGCGTTGAGTTTGGATAATTATCATGATCATCATCATCAGCCTAAATTAGTCCACTGCTCGACCTACACCTCCCCTAATGTGCGCCATTTTATCCTGTCCTCGGCTTTTCGCATCCGCGCTTCTACCAGCAGCCTTTCGCAAATCATCACTCCATCTTGCCGGATGGCGTCCTACACAACGTTTGCCGAGTCGCGGTCTCCACTCAAGAACACGTCTACCACAGCGGTTGTCGGTTCTTCTGCAGATATGGCCAGCCCGTTGCCACTTCAGCTTGCTAATCCGGCGTGCTATGTTGATTACTTTGGTGGATAATTATGTGCCCGGTAAAATAGCAATAGGCTGGACCCCTGTAACATGGGAGATAGCATACCGGCGAACTGTAGTATGAATATAAGTTCCTACATCTCTGCCGAATCAACATTTTCATTTTTTTATAGAAATATTTTGACAGCTCATTAATGAAAATGATATTATTGTTTATCGAATCAAAATTGTCTGATAGTGACTTATCAGTTATTGATACAAAATTTTATCACTTTTTTGTGAAGTTTCATACTGTAAGATAGCAGAACAGCTATATAAATAATACTTGATAAATACATGATTATTAACCTCAATAATTATAATTAAATTTCAATAATTAATAATAATTATGAACCTCATGACGATTCTACAATAAATGTATAATTGATGTTCTCATTTTTTAGGATTTCAGGTAATACATTTTTACGTGCATACTAAACCTCTTCCGTGTGTGTACCTTTGCCTACTTGACAGTGCTATGGGCAAGTATTTTATTTTGTTTCATTTAACACTAGACGCAGACAGAGAAACCTAGCAGTAGATGTGTCCCGTGGTGTTACCCGCATGCATCTGGTTATTACCAATCCCATAAGTATTTATATTCATATCTTTTGAACCCTCCAAGATATCGAAATGGAACACAAGTACACGAAAATTTAAGTTAAAGTTGGAACTTAGCGAATATTAGACATTATAATACATCATAACATAACATGATAAAATCCGTAAAAAGTAGTTTTATTTCAATAAAAATTACTATTTAATCCCCCCTCTTCGTTGTTCCAAAAAAAACTCTTTAGTTTTCACTGCCATAGGCTGACATGATTGTATAAATTATAAATAACACTTTTCACTTAAATTTTGATACTATTTCATTTAGAAATCACCGACAGGCATTTACATTTTATTTATTGGTATGGATGACTGAGATCCGTTTAAGCCACCTATGGCCTAACCTACAATTTATTTGATCAATAACTTGAACACTAATGAGTTCTGTGAAAACTTGTTTACCCTGACAGGCCAAGGAGTGTTTAACTTAAGCCTCCCATTTTCCTCCTTTTACATCTGAACTGAATGTGTCACACATTAACGTGGTCATCAAAATTCATTTTAATAATAATCTTTTTATTTTATATACCTAGAATCAAAACTGTCACATTAGCCTGGTATTCGTAAATGCAACTGCTATATACAGCCTATACTATATACAGCCTCTGCTATATACGCCAGCAGGTCAAGCTATCTAAAATTGTCAAATTTTCCCAATTGAATATGAACCTTATATTATTGCATGAAAGTCGAAAATCAGTCAAAGAAATTTGGCAGATTGTGGTAGCTTGATGTGCTGGCCTGTGTACACTCGATTCGATTCCCAGGTCGAGCAGTGTTATTGAATTTTCTATGAAATTCTTAGTAACAATTCGGGGTTTGGGTTACTGTCTGGTTAATGGCAATAGGCTCGCCCCTAGGTATTACATGAGACATCAACATACAGATGATACGTTAATGCCGAACGGTGAGCAAGGTCAATGCTCCGCGAGGAAACGTTGTGTTGCCAACACAACGTGTGGGGGACTTTGATGATTATGACAATTATAGTCAACCAGGGTAATTGTAAACAGTAAATACAATAGGTAACTGGAAACGTAGGACTGGTATTGCAGCTACCGTTTGCAATTACCCCTTGAAACAATTGTTTGCCATTTACCCTGTAAAACGAAAGAGGAATATCTTTCGTTTTACAAGGTCGGCAACGCGCAAATGATACCCCTGGTGTTACAAACATCTATAGGCTACGGTTACCGCTTATAATTAGGTGGGCCGTATATGCTTGTTTGCCACCTTAGTGGTATTAATAAAAAATAAAAAAAAACCTTCGGGGATAACGCCTGTTATGGTACGTATTTCTTTAGAATAGAATACGCTAAAGAAACTGATAGGACACGGCTAGGAGAATTTCCTAATAGGAAAAACACAATAACTCTTTACTCGACCCGGGAATTAAACCCAACACCTCACGCCCCGTAGCCACACTTGCGGCAACAAAACGAATAAACCAATCACAATATCGGTAAAAATCTCTAGAATTCTTGTCTACCATGAAAGTTTAAAAAAAGGAACAACACAACTCAAGGCAGTGTTATTTCACTTTGATTTTCTGTATGGCGGAGGTTTATACATAATATGTTAGGTAAGTAATATTTACTCACGAAAATAGTGAGTTCGATGGATTGTAGTTTTGTCAAAGTAAAAATTAATTCAGTTCAGTTTACATTCATCAGACAATAACATTTTATAACTCAATACCTACCTACAATTTTCCCACACTTACCAAAAAAACTTTCTTATTCTCAATCAATATTCTTATACATACTTACGTTCTTATAGTCAAATGGCTTATTTAAAAACATAGCGGACACTAAAACGCTTTATTATTATCGTCCAATATACTTACCGAATCGTTTAAAACAAATTTAAGAGATCTATCAAATAACTTCCAAGATTACTATCGATTGGTATCGATTTTAGATAGTAATTTCTTTGTATAGACAATTTGTTTTGCATATTTTCGCAATAAATATTGGTTTATTTGGGTTATCTTCAATAGAGCATTCCCTCAAACTTTTAATCATAATTAGAATTGAAACTAAGTAGGACAATGAGTTGTTTAATTCATATTTACATCTTAATCATTTTCTTTGAATTCGTTATGTAGTGATTATAGTATGGATTATGAAAAACTACTTCATTTTCGTAAAATGCGGCTTAGGGATTATTTTTAAACAAGTCTGAGAAGAAATGCCGTGAAAAGCTCAAAAATATCTAATAATTTATTTTTAACTCCAGACATAAATACATTACGTGAGTGTAACAAAATAGGGCTAATGAAGAGTATTAAAATTCAAGTTACTTTTTTGGAATCGTTTCTATCATACATCACTCCAGTAAAAATCAAACTCTCCACTACACTAATATAACAGAAATAATACCGATAATTAGTACTTATTAATAATGTTCGTATTACTTTAGTTTTTTTAATCGTTGAAGTATATGTAGCGACATCTACCGCGCTACATAGAACTACGAAGGCCTGAATCGCGCAAGCAACATTCGCAACGAAAAGTTGCATATATACAACCGCCCGACATCAACCGTCGGGCCGTGGCCCGCCAGGTACAACACCCGCCTGGTTGGAGGATCCTCCCTTTGGTTGGAGGGGCAACACACCTCGCCCTCTCCACACTGGTGACCTCGACGTGATGCCAGTGTTTCCACACTGGTGACCCCGAGCAGAACATCAGCGCAGCCTTCCGGAGACCAGCACCTTCGTCATCACCTTCCCCTCACAGCAGCCTTCAACAGCATCGAGCAGCGAGTCACACAGCCAGCCAGCACTCTTCCGGCTTCAACGGGCAGCCTGACCACATGCCTGCAGCAGACATGCAGCCTGGTCAGAACCCTCAGCCGACATCAGCGACTTGGCACAGCACACTGCACTTCGGCCGGTCAACAAGCAGAGGCCGTCTCTCCTGGTCGACGCAGCAGCTAGCCACTACGCTTCGCTACGCTGCACTGCACCACCTCGACTCACTGAGGACTACGCAGCAACAAGCATCGCCCCGACTCACTGAGGACTCATTGCACTCACCGCTCACAGTCCCGACTCACTGCGGACTACGCGGCATCCGTTCCGACTCACTGGAACTCGCACTCCTGGCACTGGCAAGCTCTTCAGACGCACTGACCGCTGACTCATCTGGATCATCGACCTCCGGTCTCGGGGGGGAGTGATGTAGCGACATCTACCGCGCTACATAGAACTACGAAGGCCTGAATCGCGCAAGCAACATTCGCAACGAAAAGTTGCATATATACAACCGCCCGACATCAACCGTCGGGCCGTGGCCCGCCAGGCAAAAACACCCGCCTGGTTGGAGGATCCTCCCTTTTCGTCGGAGGGGCAACACACCTCGCCTCTCCACACTGGTGACCCCGACGTGATTCCAGTGTTTCCACATATATAAAGTATATTACATTGCAGTAGGTACCTAATTAGATAAATCAATTGGTCAATAACTCAATCATTACTTTGGAACGTGCTACTGTTTTGTTTGATAAATTAATAACATTTATTAATATTTTAATGAGAAACCAATATTATCTACAAATAATATTTACAGTTGCGAAACAAAATTAAAACCTTGATAAAAAACAGTGTTAAAAAGATGAATAATTCATATCCATTGTTTTAGATTTAATTTAATCTAAGGCTATCTCTGTTAGATGAATTAATATGTAAAAAAAAAGTGTAACCTGTCCTTGGGGAAGTCTATGGGGCCTGCCCCATATACCCACAAAGGCCTGCGTTTGTTTAGCTGGCCGTTGTGAATTTCGCGGATCCCATGGCCATGACATATGAATGCAAGTGCGGTTTTTAGTCGGTAAGACCATGTCCATGAGAGTTTTCTGTACTATAAAAAAGCTATTTACGTAGCTTAGTCCAGGTTTCACAGGTTTATTAAGCCAAGTTTGTATAAATTATAAATCATCTTTTTGTATTTTTTTAACATTTCGACCGCGGTCGAATTTTCCCTTTGCTTAAAAACTTTAAAATCTTAGCATGGAAAATGTTAAAAAAATACAAAAAGATAGTTAGTAGGTAAGGTGGCATCGTTCGACATTGAACTAACTGTAAAGAAAGTTGTGTCGGTTGAGGAGCATAAATACTTGCTTTTCAATAGGTGTCACTGACGTCACCATAAAGACGTAAATTCAGAAAGCGAGGGCAAAATTCGACATGGCGGGAAGGTATCGCGGTGGCTTAGCGGTCATAGCGTCTGGTGTACCTAACCAGAAGACGCAGGTTCGAATCCTGCCCGCGGTCTAATTTTCCCTTTGCTTAAAAACTTTAAAATTATAAATCAATTTTATAAGTACTTTGCCTCTGCTGATCCCATACGCTATAAACAAGCGATGAGAAATACAAGTCCGTGAAACAGGCTCACCGTCGGCTTCCTACAGAAGCGGTAATTGAACGATTAAATCTGCTCCTAAAAGACTTTATTGATTACAATTTTGAAACTTAATAAGGGTAAGGTCGATCTCATAAATATTTGATTGACCTGGGTTAGGCTATTGTGTCTCAAATAGTACAATGAGTGATAATGTCACCTAGTATTAAGGTCAGGCGGTATGACATTAAAAAGGTATGTAGCATAAGTATATAGAAAAGTGTCAGTAAACACTTGACAGATCTCTGAGGCGTGGTTACAGGCCGACATAATTCTTTATTTTATCAATTCTCTATCAGGTATCATCTCATCACTTAGTTATTTCTATACCATATTGTCTTTCACGTATTCCATCCACGTTTTCTTTGGTCATCCTCTTTTCTTACATCCATCCACATTCATGCTTAAGAAGGTTGACGATGCCAGCAAGTCAAGCTACACAAAACTGTCAAATTTTCCCAATTGAAAATGAACCTTATAGCTTTGCTTTAAAAGTTGAAAATCTATCAAAGTAATTTGACAAATTGGGGCAGCTTGATGTGCTAGCCTCTATACTTCCTCTGCACATCACACCTATGTGTCACCCAGAAACGGACTTTAGGAATACCCATAATATAATAGTTTATAACAAAGACATTTATAATACTAAATATCCCGGAATTATTGTCATTCCGTTTCCTTTTGCAGCAACATGTTATGTCTACAACTCTGTGACCTTAGTCGGATGTGGCTTATCGTTCAGTCTTCAGTTCTTAGAATAGGAACATATTACGGTATAGACTTTCTTCCTTTTAGCCTATTATGGCAATACATATCTATATTACGCTTCAATTATAAAATTAGTAGGTATCTACTCTATTACGTCGTGGCGGCCTACGGGAACGAACCAAAACAGATAGCATCCACGTAGCTGAAAGGATCAACAAACTTAAGTGGCATTGGGAGGGTACATATCTCGTAGGATTGATAGCCACTGGGGTACTGGAATCCACGGACAGCCTCCAATGAGATGGACAGACAACCTGATAAAGGTGGTTGGTAGTGGTTGGATGCAGACGGCATATACAGGGTAACTGGTAATTAAAGGCATTCCCGCAAGCCATAGAGGGACCCAAATGCAATAAAAAAGGACCTGATATTAGGTCTGTATGTGTACATTCGGTGTCCAATATCATCATTATTGAAATTTTAACTTTATGCCATTGACATAGAGGTCATCACATAGGTCATCGTGAGATAGATAACTATACCGAACCCTTTGTAAAATAGGGGAGACTTTTATTCTAGTAGCATGTCCTTTGGCTGATAGGTAATTATGATGATGATGAAATCACATTAATAAAACAATTCAAATTGAATAACTATGAATTATGTGACCTAAATAACTAATTATGGGTGCAAGTGTATGATCACAGCCCTAATTTGAAAGGAACAACAAACAAAATAATAATACGGGGGTAGGTACTCACTGATGCGTTGGCGCCGGCGCGACGGTTCCTCGGTTATGCACAACATAGTTTTGATTTATGTATAATACAAGATTTAGATACACTGAACTGTCGAATTATAAAATTTTCACTTTTCACGGGCAAAAACATAGTAAATAGACCATTTTTTCGAATTGTTTAAACGCGCGCTTGATAATGGCGGCGGCCGTAACGTTTGGAGAACTATTGACAGTGGCGCCTCCCGCGGAGATTTATGAAATGATTGTGAGAAATTGGTGGGACAAATGAATGTTGCAAACACAAACAGTATCTATTTTAGGTACAATTCGCGTCTGCATATTATTATTGGAAAATTAAGGCATAATTTAAATAAGCAATTCGCGTAAGGGCCCCGAGGCCCGAGAACAACAGATTTTGCATTGGGTCTGTATAAATGACGATCACAATTTTATTATAGACTGACTGCGGTCGCAGTGATACTGCAAATAAATATTTAAAAAATGGTTCTGTAATTTGTTACTACTTGTAAATTGTGACGGGTTAACATTTAAAAAGCGTACCTATTAGTTAAAAATGTTGTCTAGCATCTTCTTAAGGTCCTTATTACTCAGATTATTAGTTTTGCTAAAACAATAAGGGAAGCATCCTTATTTTTTTTATTCGTGACGCAAGCTACATGTGATTTCAGTCTTACGTCATTTTCTTAACATCCTTTATGTGTTTATTTGTTTATAGAAACTTCAGTTTGTTGACAAGGCGTGAGCGTATGATTATTAACTAATTAAAGCATACACTCTTCGTGTTAGTATTCTCATTAGTAGTACAAAGGTTAAAAATATGGATGTGGGTGTGTTTTTACAATGTCGTAGTACGTTTGTTGTTTTGCTAGGGGGGGGGGCGTGGTCGTGGCCTTTCTCAAGTATGTCTTGATCGAACAGCAGTGCTGTACTAGTAATATTTTATGATATAAGTAAGTATAAATGCATAACTATAAAAATCATAAATTGTATTACAAATAGATACTAATTCATTTTTTTATAGATTTCAAAATCTAAATATTATTACGTTTACTAAAACCAATTATACAGGCACTTTTGTAATGTCAAGTTGCGGTGCACGGTTCCAAATTAGTCGTTTCCTATGGAGAACAACCGGCAAGAAACTACATGTTTATATTATAAGGACACAATAATACTATTACATTAGTTGTCATGAGAGAACAATTCAGTAATGCTTTCGAAGATTACAAATGAGTGTAAAAATACAGATAATGCATTAAATAATTTATTGCCTTTTTATTCAAAGATGATGTTTATCATCTATGTACTTAAGTTGGAAATCTATCAAAGAAATTTGACAGATTGGGGTAGCTTAATGTGCTGACCTCTGTACCTACATCAATTTAGCTTCTTGTAAAATACCAGACATCAGAAGTGCTGATATGTTTGTTTTATGTATGTTTATAATTTATAACTACTTACTGTATAGCTAATCTTTATACCTCACCAAGATACCAAAATTTAGTTAGGTCGCTCTAATCAATAATTTAATGAATTTCTAAAACCGGTATCGAAGATGAAAAAAATTAAATGTTAATAAAACTTCCTCTATATGTGTTCGATTACATTATGACACTGCGCGGGTGACAGTTTGTGGTTACAGATATCGAACAGACATTCGATCGTGTTGGCTACCGGGCGTGTCTATGTCTTACAAGCATTTTCACATTTATATAATAATTTATTTTTAAATTAGAAAAAGGAAAAAAAAATTTAACTGTCACGAAGACACAAAATTTAATAAATAAGAAAAGACGTTGAAATTGAAATAAGAACTAATCTTAGTGGCAGCTCGGAGTTTGGATTTGTGCTCGGAAAAAGGCTATAGGCTCGCTCACATCGGACCTAAATACCGGCAAACTGTAGGTATACATTACTACACCTTTGGCTAACCCTTAGGGGAATATAGAAGTTGTACTAAGTTATTTTTCTTAAAGTTAAGACATTATTATACTCTAAAATGAGACAACCCTGTCATAAAAAAAATCTTCTGCAAGGATATCCTGCTATACCTTTAGTTTAATAAAATAATGCAAAGTTGGCAATGGTATTTATTGTGTTCTTCCTACATCGACTTTATATCGATTTCATATCGCGATTATATCGAATCGATAGTATTCCCCTTAACGATTAAAAACAATAAATTATTTTTAAATAATGTCCGTTAAATATGCTCATTACATGACGGAACGCCTCTCAAAACTGTCGATGCATATTTTAGTAGCGCGATTTAAGTACAGTTAGTTTGCAAAGAATAAAGAATAAAACAGAAGGGTTGAATACTTTGAAGCCTACGTATGTCAGTCAACCTTCAATTGACGACTTGACACGTTTGACGCAGTGGCTGAGTTATCAGCTTCTATGTTATGTATTGTAGGTTCGATCCCCGCACGGAACAAGTATTTGTATGACCGGGTACCTACGGGTAGGTAATTTTTCGGGGTTTAAGTGTTTTTGTCTGTGAAAATTCGTGTTTGTATCGCATCCACGACATAAGAGAATCCTAGTGTGGGACAAAGTTAAAAAAAAAAAACAATTTTCCTCTTCTCTTGAAACATGAAAAATGGGTCACAACTGTTTTCCGCAAATGACAATGATAGCTTTTATTATTTCTGTCCTTTCTCAATTATGTTTGCAAGAAAGATATATACTTAGAATGATTAAATAATCATAATACGATGTCGAACAGAATTCGCACAATTCACACTACGCTAATTTTTGTTGTACACGTTATTAATTAACACAGACATTTGAGTATATTCAATTTAAAGTATTATATAGCAGTCTTCTTCGGTGAAGCAATCGCCAATGTTCTCTATCAATTATCTTATGATACAACTAGATTCCATAACTTTTCGTCACTTGTTTTATATATAACTTCATCTAGGTCTTCCCCATCCTCTCTTTCCTTCAATTTTGCTTTCTAGAATCGTCTTACAAAAGTTATCGTGTTGTACCTATTGACCAATCCACTTTCTTCTTTTGTTCCTATGATTCTTAACAACTGTCTTTTCTCATTCACAATTTGTAATACTTCTTCATTTGTGCACCACATACTAAACGCCTCTAACCTTTAACTGTCTCCTTCAGTCAACGTCCACCACAGCCATGTCATGCTTATGCTTCAGACTTTATCAGCCGTTTTCATATAATCGTCTTTATTTTGGCTATAAATAATTGTTTTTTTTCCTGTTCTTAATTATAGCGGTATATATAGACATTTTTGAGATCTTTTCCTTAATTAGGCAGCCACATTTTGTAATTATCTGCAATATTACATGCGTCGATCGAAAGATATTGAAATGAAAATGACGTAGGTAATAAAGGAACTCATTAAATTACTTACCTATCCGATTAAAAAAAAATACAATATTTTCCTCTGCATCTAAGAGCACTAAGCTCTTGCAAATGAAAATTCTCACACAAACACCCAGAACCGGAACATATAAGCCATACAAACATTTGATCTTTGTAGGGATCGAAATTACGATGATTGGCTCGGAAGCCGTCGCTAACTGTTGCGCAAGCAATGCCTTACTTTTTCCTAACTCCGTATCTTTGTACCTAGCTGATACCTATTTAATTCAGTAGACTATAGTCTAAAACTAAAAAACATCTTTACGGCTTTATAATGATATTTAATGAAAATAATCTCTGTCACTATCTTCATCTATTAAGTACCGATTACAAAGTACCTCGTCGGTTACAAATGAGGTAAGCGTTTAAAAACTTGTCCGATATGGACCGTCTATTTTTTCTCTTTGGACTTTATCTATGCTAATAACGATTGTGCATGTTCATGCAAGAATATTCAGTAAAAAATCGTATCTTACATCCATTAGCGCCTCATATCGTATGCAAATTGCGGACACCACGGAGCCTACAATTACTTCGGGCTGCCGTCGATTTCTCTTAATTTTTCGTGTCTCATTTCCCTCGATTTTCTTCCTTATCTTCTTAGTTTACGATCACATAATAATGTACATATTATAAAGGTGATGATTTTGGGTGGTCCGCTTTTGAAGTAATGATGTTATTATTTATACGGGGTTATTAATGGTGCGCCTGCGACTCAACTGTCTCATCAAGATAAGTTTGTTCTCAACGAGCACTCATTACTATGCTATCGGATGAACGATTGACTTTTAAACGTTTATCTGTGTTTAGAGATTTCATTTGATTGTTTTCGAATGTTGCCGGTAAAAAACTGTGTTTGGATTTTGTTTTGCTCGTTGACGGCTACCGTTTCAAATTTTCTTTTATTTATTTTTCCGGTGTTAGGAAATGGAAGTTTTGTGTTTTTCTAAATATTTCCTGTGTAATATCTATCAAACAATACATTTTAAGCTATAACTATAGTTCTCAATGGCATATATTAAATTTTTTAATCAATAGTAAAATTTATAATCACTAGGTAGGTATTAAGTATGATACTGAATCCAAATTTTAATCCGCAGATAGTCTACTGAATAGATATCGATAAATATCGACAGGAAAGAGGTAATCAACATGAAATATGGTAGGCAATACCAAAAATTTTATTTTTCAGATATTTATGTAGATAGCTATGGGAGATTTGTTTGAATAATCAGCGATAGCAAGGTTTTTGACGTTCAGAAAAGCTGCTGTTATCGCCTGCATCACACGATATCTTATCGAAACCTTACGATTGAGTAATTATGTTAATTACTCATTAGAAACTAATTATACTGTTTTATACAAGAGATAAATAATATTATAATTACTACTTCAATATAGCCGAGATATGAGATATTGCAATGCAATGACATTTAATTTTATCTTTTGCTTACTCGGTTTCGGTTTTTCTATAGTTAAAGCTCACCTTACCTAATGTTATATTCTGCGGCGTCAAAAGGAGATTCAATAACGTAAACAAAAAATATATTTATTCACTAATAACATGCCTTTTCACAAGCCTGATGACTTTGCGTAATATCCAAAAAACATTTTCAAATATATCGACATCTATCTAATCAAGCTATTCAAATGGGAAAATTTTCAGTTTTGGATGGCTTGATGGCTTGACCTGCTGGCGTCTGTGCTTCAAATCCTTCTTTACGTAACAATAGCAAATCAGTTCGCAGTTTTGTGCTAATCTTATTAGGTCTTCCTGGCGATCAGCAAATTAGATCATAGCCTCATTTTCAAGTGCTACGCGATAGTATCGAGTAGTCTAGAATCGTAATTTTAAAAAGTCTCTCGAGACATTCTAAAGGAATGATTTCGGGGACAGTAAATCTTTGGTTAACCCCTTCAGGGGATAGAGCTGCTGATAGCATGTCATGTTTAAGTTAATAATCTAGACTTAAAATATATCCATCACAATCTAATTCCATATCATGAGAAGGGACAGAGCTATTAAAAGGCTTGGGTTTTACTTAGACCGTCATTAGGGTGTGAATGTCAATCACGCAAGTACAACGTTTCCCGTTATCATAATTTTGTGAACTATTTCGGTTATTACGGTTATAAGGGTCTTAGAAACTGGTTGCGACAGACGTGGGAACTTGGGTTATTTGCCCACAACGTTTGTTGGTCTCTCGAAGACGACCAAACACTCGACGCCTTTTGTCCAAAAACGTAATGGGGATAAACAAATAAAATAGGAGAACACTTCAATGGACGGCGCTAGATATTTTGGGAATAAGAGAATGCATTGTCAGTTTTTTTTGTAAAATTTTGAAATTTGACGGGTCTGTTAATTTGGTGGTTGTTAAATTGGGGTAAAGTAGCACGTTTAGAATATACAGACTAAGTCCAAGTTTTTGAATTGGGGGGATAAATTTTGTACAAGACTTAAGCCAAATAATATAACATCTATTTTCCTTATTTTACAGACAGGACAAAATTGATTTTAAGGACATTCAAATTGCTTGGCTTTATTGCTATTACTTCCAGGCAACCAAATATTATTACTGTATCAGCCGAAATGGAGACCAAACCTATTTTCAAATTGCTTCACACATTATTTTTAGGTTTTTTGTTCGTTAATATGCAAATATTTCTCTTACCTGTGTACTTATACAACGTGTTATGTGTAACAAAGAAAAAAAAAGAAATCTGGCATTCCTTAAGACCTGCTCCTCCGCACCTCTGTTATGCCTCAACATATCCGCGAGGAACCTAATGGACTTGTAATACCCGATGACTTCAAACAAACAAGTGGCGTTAAAAGGACAAAGGGCCAACACAATACGTTTGGGGGTGTGGCCCAATTTATGAGATATTTATCACACAAGTTTAGCCTTAATACATCAAATTGAAATATTTTTAAGATTTAAAATAGATTTTTATAGAATAATTTGAAAATAATTTATCTATACAGATTATCTACTTTTTTTGAACGCCAATGTGTTTTAAATCAAAGACCTGTCCTACTTCTGTCATCATAATAATAATCCGTTCTTATCTTTAACAGAAATAGATAATATAATTATACATAGATATAACAACAATAGCTACTAGCTAACTTTTTAAATGTACGCACCAGCTAGTATTCCCCAATGTCAAAATGTTTTTTTTTTAAATATGAATAACTGTCATCATTGATAAGTTCATTATAATGTCTCTCCTGAAATCTACGAATTGTGACTATAAATTGTTATACTATTAATTGAAATCGCTTTTCGAAACCGCATACGCCTATAACTTGTATCAAACTACTAAACACTGGACCTCCAATATTTACAAAGTGGAGTATTTTTTGTCAAGCCAATGGAAGGGTTGAATGGCTGAGGGTATTTGGAGTGATAGCATTGAAGGCAGCTTTCGTAAAGATATAGAAAAGAGTGGCTGAAAATAATGGGACACCATTGTTATTACGTTATTGGCCATGCAGTGTGTAGTTTGTGGTTGGTTTCCTCATCTTCTGGTAAAACCAAATATTGGAAGTATTGTGCGTCGTACGGGACTATGAAAAGGACCAATATTTAGATACCTTTTTTTTATAGTACGGAATATCTTCATGGATCGTCCGCCTCCTGGGGACGCCAGAGGGTATGTTGGACTCGTACCGTACTTGCCTTCACTTGCCCTATAGTCATGATCATGGGATCCGTGAAATTCACCACGACTATGCTGAATATTAATTATAATATGATAATATGGTTTGACGACGTCTGTGGTCTAGTGGTTCGAGTGCCGGGACTGCTGATCATGGGGTCGTGGGTTGGATTCCCACAGGACACAAATATTTGTGTAGTTGTGTTTGTCTGGGTGTTTCTTATTATAAGTATGTATTACAAAAAAAGTATATAAGGATTATATCCATTGTCTAGTACTCAAAGTACAAGCTCTGCTTAGTTTGGGACTAGATGGTGCTGTGTAAAAACGTCCCAAAATATTTATTTATTTAATGAAGATAGCCAAATACCTTTCACTAAATAATCATGAGATATTTTGAGGTATCTTAAGAAAACCAAAAAAAAACAATTGATGAACACACAAAATCACTTAAAAATAAAACAGAAAATATAGAGGTGCTGGGTGTCTCGACAAGAGATTTCTTTCAACAGATTTGAGAGAGAGAGAGAGTTGGGTGACATATGTATGTTCTAAATAATGTTCATTTTAGCTAAAGCTGCCTGTAGTTCTTGAGGGGTGCAAATGTAAAACCTTGTTAAAAGTCTTAAAAGTAAAAAAAAAATTTTTTTTTATACATTTCCAGCACAGAAATGTACGTAATTTTTTAATATCGTCCAGTTTTTGCCGGGTACGCGCCATCCGCATGAAATATACAAGTACCCTCCTGTACATCAATTGTTTGCTCACCACTTCAATTTCCTTGTAACGAGAGAATATTAAAGGCTCACAGCAACGAGAGGGTTATTATTTGGCCCCTTGTAATCCATAAACCTTTAAATAATATTGTTTAATTTCTATACTTTATTATTTTGAAAGAAAGAAAGAAAAATAGTTTATTTCCTCAACCAAGGACACAGAGACAGATATAAAATAAACACAATCAGTATGAAAAATACAATTTTACACTGGCAACACAACGCGAATCTGACAGTGAAAACAGAATTCACTTTGTTGACGTGGCGTAAAATTATTATTTAACGCCAACTTCGTCTACGTAGACTTTACCTGAAAGTATCTAGTTGTTAAGTTTTTTAAATTTTCTAATTTCCTGCACAATATATTTAATATTTTCTTTCATAATAACCTTCTCCTGACTATAATTAATACAAAAAAAAAAAAAATGTGCGAAATTGTTCCATCAGTTCACGCGTGATGCGATGATCAAGGGAAATAGAGATTCATTTTTATATAAATAGATATAGATGAAAAGCAATAACGGCCTAGCTGCAACTTTTATTTGGGATTTTGCCGTGACTTTATATTATTTTATGAAAACAATTTCTTATTGTTATTATATAACAGCTTCATTAGCCTAATGGTCATAACCACGACTGTTACGCTCGAGTTACTGGGTTCGATGCACAGTGCGAGAAAAGTGTTATTGGATTTTGTATTAAATTCTCAGTAGCACTTCGGGTTTTGGATTTGTGCCCGGTTAATGGCAATAGGCTCGCCTCCTATTACATTGGAGTTAAACATACCGACGAACTGTGGGTGTACTTTAGTACACCTCTGCCTAATTTGGGGAATACCTACAGGCGTGATGGTGTATTATATTTTGTTATTTTAAGAGAAACAAAAGGCTCCTAAAAATACATGTAGACAAAGAATGTATTTGACGTGTCAATTCTCCACTCTGTATAATGTATAATATCAAAAAGAAGTAGGCACGCAAACTCTAAAATATCTAAAGAATAATTATCTAAATCTAAACAGATTAGATATAATAATAATGTTCCTATCGCAGTCAGATAATGTTTTTAGATGACTCTAATTAAACCAGATTTTGAAATTTTGGCAAGATCTAAGCACGTCTCCATTCATTTTAATAGTCTGTATCAAAAGAATAAAGTTTACAGGACCAACAATATACAAAATGTTTTGATACTATTCCATACAATTTATTGAATAGCTTCATCATTCATTCATTTCTTTGAACCCATGTTACAACAGATCACTTAAAGCGTACGGTATAAACTCACACACATTTGTAAGCAATTGTGCCTTAACCCTTTAAAGCCACGTGCGTTCTAGGGTCGTCAAACTGGTCCCCCTTTCTAAAGAATCCATTTACGAAAATATTCATGAATAAAAAAATATGTATTTGTCGGTTCATAAACTTCTTTTTAGCGGTTGGTGCTGGTTGCTGCTGTCCAAATGTTTGGCCAAGGTGTTAGCGTGGACCCTTGGATAGTTAGGATCTTGGCTCGATTAACGCACGATTTTTTAGAATATTTTGCTTCTTTTATTCAGGTTCTTATGTGAATAAGGTTAAGAACAGTTTCTATACCTGTAAAATTTTATATGCTTCTTATTGGTTACCTACTGCGTTTAATATGAACGTAAATTGGTTAAGTTATGATAAGGGTTCTGTAAAATTAATTGTAAATATATTTTTATACACGCTGTATCAAGATTTTTATTAAATTAATTTTTAATAAAATTAAAGTGAAAAAATAAATAAACGACCGTTTCCGTATGCATCTTAAAAAAAACAAACAAGTAATCTAACAGTATTAAACAATAATGCATATTTAATATGCTTTTAGCGTACATAAATAGTATTAAAATTAATATTCTCGCCACATATTTGAGAGGCTCTCATTGTAGACCTGCATGGGCAGCGGTATGCAATGGCACGTACTATAGACTAGTTAACACATACATCAGTACATATGTTAGTATCGACAAACATATTAATCGACTACATATGCGGCGGTGTGCTCTCGCCCGAACTTGATTATTACACTCAGTGTGTAGAGTAGCCCACGGGACAGAGGTAGCAGACTGTGTACTGGCTTATACTTATTCTACGAGTTCTTTTTTTCAAAATCAATAGGAACTTTTTGGAAATAATTTGAGCAGTATTTTGCTCTTGTAACATTTTATTTAATATCACCATTTCTCTCACTTACTGCTGCAAGATATCCCGAAGATTTTTAATGATGAATTGATGATAGGTAATGAAGGTAAATGTGCAAAACAAACTTGCTAATGCGACCGCTTACATGTCTCGTGTTACAATTTTTAACGATAACAATAAAGATTATTAAAGTATGTTCTAGTTATTTTTCAATATTTACCTAGATGTCTGCGATTCAAGTAGCCAACAGTCGACACATTCTAAAGTACTTGAGACTTAGCACAGAGATCCGTAATCAGCAACCCGCAAAAGGAACCACATAGTTTTTTCTTTACTCATCACTCGGGCGAAGTCACGGAAGGAATCTAGTGTATACTACAATAAAGTAGTTTCTTTAACATTATTTTTGCATTGTGCAAACTATTTTAAGAGGACTGAGCGACGAGCATATGAAAACAAATAAAAAGTTTTTTGTCAATGAATGTGTGGAAGACATCGGTTTATTTAATAAAAACTTATAAGTACATCATGTTTCCTTAAATTACGTAAACTGTGCATGATGAAACATAGACGGATTGTATGTAAAAAACTGTGACGCAAATTCTCACCGATAATAAAGATGTAGGAATAATATTACTTTACAATTCGCTGACAAAGGCGTGTCAAATCACGACTAGTGCCGTCAAGAGTTCGCATTAAGTCATAGAGTATGGAGAACAAAGAATATAAGTAGTCAACTAATAAACGTTGGTCACGTTACGCCTATGACTAAAAGGTACGGGGTCCAATAAAACGGCAAGTGTAAGTGATGTGGTCCGAAGTTTTAGGCTTTAGACATTTTAAGTTGAAATAATTGAAATTCTTTCGGTATATAGCAAGTCAATATCTGTTTTATTTTGAAAAGTATTTACGTGGGTACAACATTTGATTCAATGAAAAATTTGTTATTTCGATAAGTAGGTACTTGTTCACAAACTGTTTGAATGGATAAACTACAAATTTGCTTTGGAATGCTTTTTTTCGTAGTAATATGAAATAACGTCTGCCTTCAAATGATGAGTAGATACTTATTTCTAAACTATTTCTTTAGTTAATATATCGCATGTTTAGGATCGACAGTGCACCTAGACCCGACATTTCATAAGTGCCTGTATATGGTTTATATGAAAATAAAACTATTTTGATTTTGATAACTCAGCCATTATAGTAAAAAGAGAAATACGTAAGGCTTTATGTTTTACACACCCCATGTGCGTTCATATTCAACTTAATTCATAAATAGTCTCCTGTTAAAGAATTTCTACATGCGTAAAAACTAAATATGCTTGAAAGTGAATCTCTAGCACCGGAGGTCAATGTGCCAATACTATTTTTGAAAATAGTAAACATTATGATTAAAACAATATTATTCTTACCTCATCCTATTTGAAATCCTCTTGAAAATGTTGACCAAATACTGTTGTACCAAATTTTAAATGTACCTACCACTTCAGTTTGCATTGCTAATATATCAATGATTGCCTCTAGCACACCTGAATTGGCGCAAGTACTTGTCAATTATCCACAAACATTAAAAATTAAACATACTTGAATTGCATATTTTGATAGGATATGTTTTTATAAATGATTTCTAAATATAAGATCGACTTTTGAATGATTATTCGTTTACTAAAACTGGCGTTAGACAAAAATAACAGTAACTTAAATTGCGTGTTCTATGATTAGATCGTTTTTAATTTAATTTCTGTATCTACCTTCAATTTACATCCTGTCAATTTGAGTTTAGATATCTGTCAAAATTTCATTCAAACGTCTTTGTGAAACCTACTTTTTTAAATAATTAAGATAATATTGAAATGAAAGTGTTACTACACCGTTATACCGCCATAATATTTACAGACACTATTCTTGTACAAGTAGTTGTTATCTCTGTGTTATCTTGCTCTATGCGCCGACGCAGCGAGGTGCTAATCGGAGAGCGCACACGCGCGGGCGACGGCATCACGCCCAGTTATCCCCACTTTACCCTGTTTGTTCTTATTGTTACATTTTACTTGCAAACACCCTCTTCCGGCAAGATTATTAGAAATATCGCCTTTTTGGTGGCCGCACCCGTCTGGCTACTTTTGGGTAAATAGTCCTTTGGCCGGTTCATCACGTATAGGAATATCAGGAATATGTATTTTTAAAGGAAGCATTCCTATATTTTCTATAGGTATTATTACATAAGTTACTTTACAACCTTTTTTAATGGGTAAAGACGAGAAAATTATGTACGCAAAATACTTCAAAGAACTGCTTCATTAGATTTGTGGTCATTAGCATTGCTACAGTTGACGTCCTGCGTTAGATTCCCAAGTCGAGCGAGAATGAGAATTTAATAAAAAATATGAGTAACACTTTTATTGATATTTTCTATTAAATTATCTCTAGCAAGTCGGAGTTTAGATTCTTGCCCGGTTAATGGCAATAGACTCACTCCTATTACATGATACCTAAAACATACCAGAGAACTGTGGGTGTACTTTAGTACACCTCTGCCTAATCCTTGCTACATTATGTTACTTTAAACAATTCACCTAGCACTATTCACCTTTTTTACTCTAAGTAGGTCCTTAGAGTAAAAAATCTGGTCCTTGGGTACAAAACCATTACAAGGGGTTGTATATTATTTTTCCGGAGATGAATAATGTATTTTCAGGAAGAAATAACAAACATGTTGTATTGCGAGTTAAATATGATTTAATTTCGTAATTTTTCTTAGCAATTATATTTCGTTCTCAGCATCTGAATACTTATAATTAGACACAGTAATATATAAGACAGTGTCACGTTATTTTAACAAATTTATTATGTATTTAAGCGCATATTTTGTAAACTATTTTACACATTGTTTGGAATGTATCAATATCTTTTACAGTTTGTCTTCTATGTATTATATTCTAAGGAATAATGGAGGAATGTAAAGCAACACATATACTTAATACATTGACTGAATGGTGACAACGGTTTCGCGTCATTTACTTTTATTGAATAATGTTGGACATTATAATGAGTGAGCAACATTTTGTCCATTGTATTGTCTCCTCAAATGTTTCTATTGGTGTCAAGAAGTTATTAACACCGGTAAAAGCCTTAAGTAAAAAGTTGAAAAACCTCACTAGTTACGTTGTTATCGCATTCAACAAGTTACTCACACAGCACTACAATGTTCCGCATTAATCGATAACATTTACTTAAAATTTGAATATACACTGGGTACAGGATACAAATATTACTTTCACTAAATTTTTGGATGAGCTTTGCAATCATTTTCGACAGGACAGTAGTGCTGTACGCATTTGTTCTAGGGTGGGCACATTTGAAGGTAATTTGGTGTCGTCAAATCTCCCATGTCACTAAAATTATATTTGAATACTGCTAATAAGAAAATTACGTCATATTCCATATGTTCCTTTTGAAAATGACTGCAGAGTTGAATAAATTCTGTTATATTTTCTTATGTTAAATATTTTTATCTACTCCAAGTTTACAGACAAAATTAATACACTAATTATAATGCGAACACATATTCATACACTGCCACCACACTATGGCACAGATCTTATTAAAATATTAAGATTAAAAATGTCCTCTATATGTATTTACGGTGACGAACATATGGATAACGGCAGAACACTCGATTCTAACGCCTTCTGTTTCAGTTCTAATGGATACTAAAACTGGCAACTTTACAATTGAAAAATCATCATAAGAATCGCCAGAAATCAAGAAGATTTTGACGAAAAGAGATTCAAGTACCTATCACTCTCATACAAACTCTTAAAATAATATATACAAAGCGCTCTAAATCATACAATCAAATTCACATATCGACCGGGAAATTATATTCAAATGAACATTAATAAGGAAAAGTTTCAGTACATGGAGTTAGTAAAGAAAACTAGGTCATAGCGACTGTGGCTAATCACAAGAGAGCGATTGGTCGGATAGATTAAATACCCATAATTAAATACAAAACATTTTAATACAACTTTACATCTAACACCTACGTTTACAAATTTCTGATTAACTTTTGTTTGATAAATAAGTAAACACAATTATTTTTATTATATTTACAAGCAGATAACACGATCCGTACTTAGTAATAAAGCGTTTTAAATAATAACACACTGAGAATTGACGTAAAGGCGTTTTCGCTACACTTATGGCGAGCCAGCTGGAGCAATCGAGGGCTACATACACTAACGACGCGTCAACCAAGTTGTTCCCGGAGGCCGCACGTCCGCGACGCACGCCTCAGTCCAGCGGTGGTCCGTCGGAATACTCGTGACTGGCGACACTACTATTTACTCTTTCCACAGAAAACCTTTTTTCCTTTTAGAGCACGAGTCCGACCGCTGGCACAAGAGCAAACGAGCGCCAAGATGTTACACGACCTTATGGAATTTCACAGCTCCGGACGTCGTCCCGGCTCGGGTGTTTTTTTCCCCATTCAAATGTTTGCTCTCTCGCTTCAGCTACCATTCATGCGACGTTTGAAACGCCGCGGCCACCGCGGCCGAGCTAACCTAACGCTATCCAGTCCACGTCACTGTAATAATACTGCGATAGTTGACTAATACTCTGTCCACTCACAATGTCCATCGACAGCTGGCAACGGAACGCGCGAAGCGTTGAAGCGCAAATGAGCTGCTAACGTGTTGAGGTTGTTGGCGGCCTACGTGCCGTCACAGTTCCTCCGCCTCTGATGCCTACCGTGGTGGTGGCGCGTACCGTGGCACGGTGGCTTGATGGAGTTCTGCGGCGGTGGCCGGAGCCTACGCTGCGGACGCCACTTGGGCAGGTCGCCGGCGCGCATTATGTTGTGCCTGTTTATGTCGAAGTCGTGGGCCTCCTTCATGAAGGAGAAACACTTGTGCAGTCGCTCCGTGAGGCGACTCTTGCCGCGCCGCAACTGCAGGCCCCGTCGGTTGAACCCTATGTAGCGGTCGTCGTTCTTCACCAGGTGGTATCTGTTGTAGCCGTCCACAAACTCCTCTTTGAATAGGCAGTTGGGTTGTCTCTCCGCTTGGAAGCGCGTCTGTTGACAATGAAACAGTTTTTTAATCGCTGAATAATTTTTAACTGCTACGGAATTTCATAAGACGGGTATAGTGTATACCTAATATTAATATAACTTGGAATAGGAAACATTGTGATTAATACTTACCAATCGTCTGCCTACAAGCCGGGATCGATTGAAGCAAAGGTACATGTCCTGCACGGGAGAGTGGATGAGCAAATCTAGGCTGAAACCGCGCGTACTGATGGTGAGATTCGCTGTAACAATAGAAAATGATACATTAAACACATTATTTTTTTAAACAAAAATGAAAAAAAAATGTATCTATGGTTAATTTCTTTATTGAGCTCATTTGTTTTTCAAAAATGTTGTTCACATAAAGGAATACTAATATTACAACAACAAACTCCAACAAATTAAACATAAATCAAACTTTCTTCCCGACATGGAATTAATTAACTCATAACAGCACGGATTAATAAATAGAAAGTAAATATTCAAAGAATTCCCAATGTAACTCCTGCTTAAAGTAATTACGACACCCCAGGTGCATATTTTCTAATTTCAATCAACGCCGATGACCGTGGTCACGTAATAAATTCAATTTATATTGTAGAAGAGTTAGCCGAACGGTCAGGTGCAACAAACTAATCGTTAATGATATTTGAACACTAATAAAGTACAAAAATAAAATGTCGATAAATATTAATCTATTGCCGGACATTCAATACCTGACAGGTTAAGAGCGGTTTACATGCTGGGCGAAAGTTCATGACATCTTAAATTTTTGTTACTTTATTTTGTTACGTTATTAAATAACTACCTACCATATTAACTTTTAGAAACTTCGGCGAAATTTTAATGAGTATTTAAAGACGCTGGGAAATATGTTTCAGTATGCAATTTTATCGAGACGATAAATTTAATTCCGCATAAAAAAAATCTGGTCAAATAAAATATAAACAGACATTGTGTCTATACAACAGCTGAAGATTTTATCACATTTACTTAATATCTCAAGAATTAAATGTTAATGTTAGCTCGGTTATCTTTACTGACATTATGAACTGAGTGATATTGTGAAGTATTTTGTTTTGACCACACACAATGTATTTTTTTTAATTGAATTGATAAAGTAAATAATAATAAAAACAAAGCTTTACTGGGCGCTATGATAGCTAAGGCAAAAGACAAATAATAATGGAAAAATCCAAGAATTAGATTAAGTTCGTACGACCAAGTCAATTTATTTCATTGCCAAATATTTACGTTGTTGATATTATTGAATGAAACTCAAATGAACATCAAAATAATTATTCCACCATGTAAGCCGTCACAACTATCGATAGATAACATTTATAAGGGAAAAGTCGAAGTATGGAATTCGAAGCTCAAACTCGCCGGGTTCCGTATAAAAAGAACGAATAAAAACAAAACTATATACTCGGATATAGACGCCTGTGACACCGGCCGTGTCATTTCAATTAACATTAAGAGAAATAAAAATGCTTTAACTTGAACAGAACGTGAATTCCTTATATTTAAATTCGGTTTGACCGACAATGTTCAGGTCCTGTATACCATGGTAATTCAGTTGCTGATATATTAACCTTTTGGAAGGATTTATTGATCAGGATCAATAATGAATAACTATTCTTATCTTTTAGGTCAAACTGCATCATTCTCATATTGATAGAACAAAATTGTAAACAGAAAAACAGTGTAAACATTGATCTATGAAATTTCTTGTCGGCTCTTCTCCATAAGACACACTATTCGGAACCGTGCAACTAGTTTTTGACATTTCAAAGGTACGTTTAATAATGGTAATTGTAACAAAACATGTGACTTTGACTTTGAATGAATAGGTTTGTGACAGTGAACATACTGTACATAGAAGTAGGTATACAACGCATTTCCCTGACGCTTATTTTGACATTTCAAAAGTACGTGTAATAATGGTAATTGTAATAAAACATGTGACTTTGACTTGGACTTAGAATGAATAGGTTTGTGACAGTGAACACACTGTACATAGAAGTTGGTATACAACGCAATTCCCTGACGCTTATAGAACTGTTCAAAATATAGTGCTAAGCTTCGTACTGATACAAACGAAATTGTCATCCACTATTTTGTTATGCAAAGCTTAGCAAAATAAACAGTAAAATGGACAATGTTCCTTTTTGTTATATTTGACATTACCGCATGGTTTAGTGACAATTATTTGAGTTCCTTTTTGTTATATTTGACATTACCGCATGATGTTTAGTTGGTACGAGTCCGACATATACAATAAGTTTTATGTTCAATTCGATTATGTCCATCCTAAGGTTGCCTGGAAGAAATTACAATTAGCGGTAAGGCCACCCATTGTATGTTTTTATAGCATCAAGTAATTTAGTTGTATTTATTATTATGGTGTACAATAAAGTATATATGTATAAATAGATAAATACCCTACCGCCTTATATGATCCATGAGGATTTTCCGTACCTATTATAAAAAAATGGTGTAAATCCTAGCTCCATAGCTTGTAACCTCATATTATCTGCTCAAAATGTAATATATGAGTAAATTCAGTAAATTGTCTACCAATTGTCAGTCAGTATTTTTAAACGACTTCAAAGAGATGTTTTAAATTCACCGGTACTTCTTTCCGTAATTAAAACATTCACACTCGTTGTACATGAACAATTTTAATCTCTAGTGTTAAAGACGTAATTAGTTAAGCTTGCCCAAATAATATTTTCTTTTGCTTTTACGACGCTCGTAAAACAGAAAAAGATAACAAGGAGCTATGTTAATAATGTTCATAATCCATATTTCTATGTAATTTTATATTTAATGTAATTTTTCTTCTTAATTGTTAAGATTAGTTAAAGTCCTGAGATTAGTAGAAGGTAGGTAGATACTTTATTTTAACTAACTTAAAAAAGAAGGATTCTCAATTCGACTCATGTTTTTATGTGTAACTTATGTATTCGTCGTTAGTGAATCGATATCAATGTTTTTTTTTAATCTGACGGAATATAATTGTGTAGTGTAGCGGTTAAGGTCACTTCGCCAGTAGGTACCGTTGCACTGAGTGTCGTGAGTTCAATTTCCAGCCGAGGAAAAACGTTTATCCACAGATATTTCGAGTCTGGGTGTACTTAGTGTCCGTTAATTATATGCTTATTGCGTAATGCGGAATTATATTTTTATTTTAAAAAAGACGGAGTGGTTCGTCCAAATAAATTTGGTTAGTGTCATTTTGAAGATACACCACAAAAAACTTGCAGTCTCTCTTCGAGAAGAGAAGAGAACGAGTTTCTGAAAAAAATATTTTCTATTTGTACTTGCTTGAGAGTGTCCGTGGTCGAACCAGATAAAATGAATCAGAGATCAGAGAAGCCCTATCAGAAAAAACATACTGTTCGATATTCGTCTATCTTATTTTAAATAAGTATTTTTTACCGACTTCAAAAAAGGAGGTTGTAAAATTGTACGGATTCGGGTTGTTCGAATGTATTTGTTCTGTTGTATGTGTCCGTTAATTGTATTTTTGAAGTCCGACGCGATACAGACACCTGATAGCCCCTGGCAGGAGCAGCTTTCGTGAAAACCGAGCGACAAATGTATTTAATACTAAGCTACTTGCAAAATGTATCCACCACATTAATATGCTACCAATCGTATGACATATAGGTACACACAAATACAAAAGCCATTGATTGATCATGTTTATCACATGTAAAAATCTCCATTCATATTTGACACTCCCAAAAATTATATTAATGAATTGGATTAAGTCTGAAAATTATATTAATTAATGGAATTAAGTCTGATGGGGATTTCCTTCTATATCTTGGAAATAATTATTGATATTTAAAAGATAATGCACCAATTTTGTTTTGATAGGATTACATATTCCTCGTTATCGTTGACTTAAGAACTCTAAATCACTTAAAAACTGGGCTTAGATCACTAATTCCTTTTGATTAATTGTTTGTGCAACATTATTATCTTATAAAAATAAGATTTCATTCATATGAAATTAATTATCGGCTCACGTGTGTTCATTTCAACTAAAAGTTTGATGGAAATATTCTTAAAGATAAATTTCGAACTCAGGCAGGTTTCGACCCTGTATTTTTATACCACTAAGGTGGCAAATAAGTATACGGCCCACCTGATAGTAAGCGGTTACCGTAGTCTATAGACGCTTCCAACACCAGAGGTATCACTTGCGCGTTGCTGACCCTGTAAAAGTCTTTTCACACCTTTCTTGAAGAACCCCATGGTATAGTGTCTCGGGAAAACCTGGGACGGGAGCTGATTCCACAACCTTACCGTGCGATTCCAGAGGCATTTGCTCCCACGCACGGTAGGAGACCAAAGTGGTTCCAGGGAATGTGGATGAACTCCACGCCAATGTGTCCTTTCGGTTAAGTACAGTAGTAATTATTCTTAGTAGTAATACTTAAATATTGTTGACATTAATTCATATAGTTCAAAGTCCATTCAAATTCATTGTAATCGATTTTTCTTCACTGTTCTTTTTTCAAACAGCTTTTAATGTGGTTGAACTAAGTGCGTCCGAGTCTGAAGTCTTAACATGACAACGCGCGAGTGATAGTTTGCACTTTTAGTATTCCTGGCGTCTATAGGTGTCTATTGCCGCTTACCAATAGGCGGACCTTATACTCATTTGTCATCTTATAACAAGAAAAAATCTTATTTAATGAGGTTGAATCTGGCAACACAATCTGCTCCTAGTCATTGTCATTGCACTGATTGCACGATAAGATTAAGAAAAAAAATAGATTCTAATATACTCGGTCGGTTTTGTGACAAACAAAATTACAAAATTGACACTTAATATTAATAATAATTTTATATTACGAGTTACATGTAAGACCATAATAGAGATGTAGAGAATTCAGGTAACAAGTACAGATTACATCGATATCGTTATCGGCTCGATAGCCAGTCGTTGACCTGATCGTACCGACTTTCTTCCAAATATTTATACTATACTTTCTAGAAATTTCATACTTACTTTCATGTGTTGAGTTTCATTTTGTCTTTTTATGTGTAGTCGTGTCCCTTAAGTGTGTGGGGATCACGCACAGCCCTAGCTCTAACCATAGTTTATAATTGTGTATTATTAAATCAACTATAATGAATTATCTTCCCTTAAACAGTTGAAGAAAACATCGCGAGGAAGACCTGAGAAATTTTCTTGATGGCGGTGGGAACTCTATCAACTCACCACCAGCGTGGTAGACTGTAACCTAACCCCTCTCATTTCGAGAGGAGACCCGTACTCAACATTAAGATGGGAAGCAGGATGATGATGGAGATAGTTTTATTTAATTATTCACCAAACTAGAAGGAAACCAGTGAGTTCCTAAGTATAAAAAAAGCCTCAAGTGAAATTACAAGCGTCGGTCGGCACTTCAAAGCATGTTTACTTTAGCGACTCGAGATTATGTTGTCTTTACAAAATTAGCCTATTACGGAGGTTGGGCAATGTTTACTCGCTTCGTTACGTCTGAAAGAAAGTCCCTTCGGCCTAAAGTCGGTCGTAGGTCAACCTACAAACAATCTTGTTTTGCGTAAACGAACAACGTAGTAAACAAATATTGGTATTCGAAAAAAACTGCTCATATTTGTGAAATAAGTTCCCAGTTTCAAGAATCGAAATGTTGATATGGTAATTGACGACTCGATTGGCGCTGTGGTCGAGAAATCGGCTGCTGCGCCAGGGGTCGCGAGGTCGATCCTCGCACGGATCAAATATCTATGTGTATGTGTCTACAAATATACATATACAGTTTTTCTGGGCCCGTGTGTTTGTATTTGTAAGCAATTCACGATACAGGGAATATCCTTAGTGTGGGTGGTACAGACGCCAGCAGGTCAAGCTATCCAAAACTGTCAAATTTTCCTAATTGAAAATGAACCTTATTACTTTGCATTAAAGTTGAAAGTCTATCAATGAATTTTGACAGATTGGGGTAGCTTGATGTGCTGGCCTCTGTACGTTTTATAAAATCCTTTCTTCCTTTTTTGCGGAAATCTCTTTTTGGGATTAATCGTTTCTGAGATTTAGGGATCAGTCAGTGATAGGTACCTAAATGAAGAATAATGAGGAGTAAACTGGTGTTAATATCAATCAATCATGCTTATTAAAGCTAATTGCACTAAAGAAACAACAACAGGATTAATTTTATCAAAATATAATAATATAATTTGTGCATTTCACAATCGCTTTATAATTGTGAAATCTGATAAATTATTTGGACATTAATTTAGGAATATAAAAAAGAAAGTTGACAAGACAAACAATAAAACTAAAATATACGTATATTTTATTATAATAATATTTAGGTATTTGATGGACCAGTTTGTTGTTGGAATTTTCTATAAAGTTCTCAGTTTGGAGATGTTGCCTGTTAATAGGCTCGCCCCCTATTACATGGGTCCTAAACATACCGGCGAACTGTGGATGTGCACTAGTGGACCTCTGCCTATACCTTGAGGGAATACAGGCGTGATGGTAAGCTATGGATGCTATCGAACCTATCATCCGTTGCTACTCGCTGATAGCGATTTCTTATAGAAAAATACTTACTCCTTCCTTTTTCTATAAGAAACGAACGTTACTGTATTGTTCTATGAGAATACAGGGGCTATTCCCTAAGCACGAAGTCCGTAGTTTCGTTACGGGCGTTTCCTAATCCGTATCACCTACGGACGGATGATTCGTTCGGGGCCCGAACTAATAATGAATGACAACACAATTTGACAGTTGTCCCGACTCTCGATGTGTTTTTAATCCTTAGAAAAATTAAATTTGACACTTGTTTTATCGGACTCCGAAGTTTCGGAAAACTTTCGAACGGCTCGTAACTTGGTCGACGGAGATAGGGAGGAGTAGACCCTCGGTAACGATGTTATTCATAAAAATATAAAATATCTTATACATATTTCTCCTATTTGATAATGTGTCTTTTCTCTGTAATTAAATATTATAGGCAAAATAATACCAAAACATATTAATAACAGATAAATCTTTAAAAATACAAACAATTGAACACATATTTCATAAAATTCCATTCAATTTGTAAAATAAATTTTCAAATAAATATATATAAATGTGTGTTCACGTCATTATGTCAGTATTGTTCGTTAAACAGATATGGTTGTTAACTAATGAAATCATTATTTGTGTGGTTGCCAGTGTGTCTCGTGTACCTACTCGTAATAATTCGATAGCACACGACATTGTATATAGCCTTGGACATTGTAATCTAGATGTAAACATAACATTTGCGTAACTACATATCTACAACAGCAAATTAAGTAGAACATAATGTCTATTTTTTTTATTTTGATGATTTGTTGATGAGTTTTCGTATATTTTATGATAAAGTCTGAAGAGATAATTATGAAAAATAAACACTATTTTATTTTTTATTGAAATTTTATAATTGTGTAATTGTTTACAGGTTAAATTTTGTAATTGTTTCGCATTTATACTAATTCGATATTAAAGTTGAGTGAGTGCTAGGCGCAGCACTATCTGTGAAGCACATGTCTTTGTACATTTCAGGCATACGAGTGAAAATAGTTTTTAGTCTCGCATTAATTATTCCATAATCAATTTATTTAGCTTTAATTCAAATAAATTCATTAAATTAAAATAAAGAACGCGGATCGCATAAACTTTTCTGAAATGTGGACAAAACTGCTCCCATAAAATTAAAAAGAGACATTCAGTATTTAAAATTAGAATTACGTTCACGCCGGCGCCAGCCTCATTTTAATTAACCAACCGGATTCCCACATACTAATTACCGTTGTTGATAAAGCGAAATCCCAGTTAACAGAGCCGTCGTAGACAGATAAACGGATATAAACTGGTATAAACGCGTACAACGCGCCTTAACCCTGCGGATAACGCGCGTAATCTGACCAAATCCGACAGGATACAGCCGCTGCGGTAGGTAAGTATTTGTCGGGAATCTTGTGTTAAATTCCAGACCGCTTTAGTAGCAAGTGTGTTCGCATTGTTACTTCGAACAATTTAGATGTTCATAATAAGCTAAAGCTAAAGCAGTGATAGCCTAGTGGTATGACCATTGGACTGCCAAGTCGAAGGTCTCGAGTTCGAACCCAAGGCACGCACCTCTGACTTTTCGAATTCATGTGCGTATTAATAATTAATTATCACTCGCTTAAACGGTGAAGGAAAACATCGTGAGGAAACCTGCATACCTTAAACATTTTTCTCGACGGTTTGTGAAGTCTGCCAACCCGCACTAGGCCAGCGTGGTGGACTATAGCCTAATCCCTCTCATTCTGAGAGGAGACCCGTGCCCAGCAGTGGGACAGTATATGGGTTGATGATGAATAAGCTAAAGATACTTATTTTGTTTTGAAAACATTCTTATTTTGAAAAAGAAAACAAATTTGTCTATTTTCTCCTGAATTCTGCTTTTACAAACACCCGGAAAAATACCCAGTAGGTAAATCATAAAAATATATATTCTATTCGGGATTAAATCCACAACCCGTAGCGGACAATCGGATTCAGTTCTATTTGATAACAATGCTATATACCTACAGTTGTTTACAGACTTGATACGCCATTTATAAATTCGATTAAGTACATAAATAAATAAATAAATAAAACATCGCCAAATTACCAGTAACTGAAAATGTAGTAAGTAATCGTTTTTCTCCTTCCCGATACGTCATTTTCAGCCTACGAAAATTCTGTAGCAACGGAAACGCGTGCACGTAGCGCCTTCTCGGCGACAGGATATGTACTTACAGAGGCACTATAAACAGGGATTACACGCCTTATTGAAATCCTTTAGTGTGCCTCTATCTTAATCTTAGACGACTTCATACTTATGAATTATTCGTAAAGCTGTTTTGCTTTAACATAGTGTATGGTAGAACAGACTCTGTAGGTAGCGAATTTGTGTCACTTCTAGAAGCTCTATTTTCAAGTACATATTATCATATGAATTCCCCGAAGGGTTAGGCAGAGTATTATAAAGTTCAGCCACATTCAGCCACTAATACTTTAGTGGCTGACCTTTAGTATACTCTGCCTAACCCTTCCTTGCCTAAACCCACTAACCCTATTCACTTAGGTCCCATTTAATAGGGGGCGAACTTATTACCAAAAATAATTCCTAAATCCAAACTCCGACCTGCTGCAGCTCGGCTTGAGAATCGAAAGAGCTCAAGTGATAATATTCCCAATGCACATTCTAAACCCCTTTAAAATCCTTATAACCTAAACCGCTGAACCAATTTTAATGAAATTTGGAACAGAGATAGATTAGACCCCGTACAAGGTCATAGGGTAGTAGTAGGCCTTTTGTCTCAAAAAGCCTTTTGGGTTGCAAAACCGCGAACAACACTTATACTATAAGTAGCACCAACAGTATAAATGGCAATGTTAACTTTTTTTAACAATACTTGTAGTATGTTTTATACATAAAGGATCGGTGATTAGCTGTTATAGTTTTCATCATCAAATTTATCTAAAATATTCTGAAGGATTTTCTGAAAAAAAAAATGTCCTTGGTTTTTCCAATATTTCAATTGAAATTTATTCATAATAACATGAGTGTTTAAAACGCACGTTGCGGAAATATCAAATTCAACATTAATTACTGTGTTTTCATGAAATTTGACCTTATTATCATCATTGGTTGTTGTTTAGAATTGATACCAAAAATCGCACGGTATCTACTGAATTTATTTTATTTCTTATTTTTGTATAAATAAACTATATTAAGAGCTACATTTAAAGAGTATTCTTTATTGCATACATACTTAAAAACTAAAGACAAGTTGAACTTTAAAGTCATCAAAGAACCATTCAATAGCTTGTACTACTAATTCCTACATACAACTTTCGGATGGTCTGTAAGGAGATTTCATTTAGTTGATAATGATTTTCGGAAAGATAAATTACTATAGGTAGAATTCCAAAAATACGTGTCGTACCCCACGTTTTATACGTGTCGTACCCCACGTTTTATACGTGTCGTACCCCACGTTTTATACGTGTCGTACCCCACGTTTTCTTCACACATGGTCTAACAACGTCATTTTACAAATGTGTTATAATTACTAAAAACATCAATACAGTAATAAACCGTTTGCTAACGAGTTGTATAATACAATTATTGTACATAAAATCATGTGAATAAATAATCTATTCGTCGAACTATTCATTCAGTGCGATAATCGCTCACTGTATCCATTGAGATATAAGTACTAGAGCAGTCACATAAAATGTAATTGATGTATAAGATATAATTTTCATGTTGGTAATCAGTACCAAGTTTTTATAAAATAATACAATAAAATATGCCATTTATATTGGTCTAGTTGTCATAAGTGCGACTGCTATGCATGTATTTATGGATTTTCTATGAAATTCTCAGTAGCAGCGTTTGGATTCGATTTGTTTAGATTTGTACCTTGTTAATGGCAACCGGCTCGCCACCTATTATATGTGACCTAAACATACCGGTGATTTGTGGCTGTACATCTTTATCTAACCCTTCAAGGAATATAGGCATGATGGTATTTTTATGTTACTAAATTATAACACATTGTAAGTTTTCTTGAACGAATAAATGAATGATCAATATGTTATCGTACTAGAGTGTGGGGCGCACACTGAGCTTATAGAGCAAAAACTCCCCGTAATGTCTCTGGTTTATAATATCTCAATGATAGTGTCTTACATTATATGGATTCCGAGCTATAAAACCTTCACAAGTCTTTTCCTTGTCAATCTTCCTCGTGAAATGACGTCACACGTCTCAATAGTTTACCTACTTTGCAAGAATCCTGACATTTTGTGGCGGTTTCACATCAACGGTTTTGTAACAGCGTTTAATAATTCAGTGTATTTGAATAATACGAACATTGTGGTACTTCAAATATCAATACTTCAAATGTCAGGTGCTACCCGTTTTCCATGAACTTGTTGCGACAAAAAGTGTCAAGAAATCATTCACTTAGTTCTGGGAATGAAGTTCATTTAGTCATCTTGACTATCATTAATAATACTAAATAATTATATTTCTCAGAACACTTTTTTTGATATAGGTAATGACTAAAATAAATGTCCTTTGAGAAACAAAGACTGACGTCACTCGGGTAATGACATAAACTATCCAATAAAAGTTTCATTTTTCATAAAATCAATAATTCGTACAGAACGTATTATTTTTTAAAGTATTCATTGTGTATTTCATAAAAATCAGGAATATCATAATAAAAACAACATTCATCGAATAATGGAACACATTCAAAATTTTCAAAAAGTAGCACTTCTCAGTGATGTACAAGGAGTAATCAGTGAATAAGTACCTAATATCACGGAATATCAATAACAGTTCATTAAACTACTATAAGGAATTGATGTAATCATCATGATCGGTAGATGCGGTTCATTTTTTCTTCTAGACAGCTGTGTATCTATTTCGTTTACTGGTAGCGTTGGCCTATATTATATCAGGAATTACAAATAAGTACTTAACATAAGATAACCATCACTAATTAAAAACTCACATACCATGGATTCTATCTAATCGCAGCCTAAGACTAGCAATACATTACATTAGCTTGGCTACTAATATCAAGTTACCGTCTAGGCTGACTAGATTATATGACCACAAACATTATATGGCATTGACACTAATACGAGATATGTCTGATACCTTTACAATATGGTTAGGGACCTCATGTATGTACGAGTTTTTAGGTGATTTATTTGTAGTTCAGTGGTTATTGCTGAAAAAATACTTTTTCTTTAATTTTTCAATTTTAAATTTATTTAAACAATTATGAGCCATCCGAATTTCATTTTTTATTTTTCTCAAAATATTATTTTATTGATAATACTTAATCGATTACTACTCAGCTTTTGTCTGAGATATATCTATGCGAAGAGAAGTTAAAAAAGAATAAGAAAAAGTGAGCCAGTGAAAAAATATTCATTTGTTTCACAATTAATATGTAGGAAACTAATACCCAAGAAGATAGAGGTTATAACCTCATACGTGAGACAAGAATTGTGCATAAAATCGTACGCATCCCACAATTATAGTCAAAATATAATATTAATATAGTCAGATGCAAAGCAGCGCAACCCTAAGCTATCAATGTTTATGAAGAATCTGGCACATGACACATTAGCCGCCCCCTAGTCTGATCTCTAATGTTCGCAAAATAGTGATAAGATTGTTTTGCATGTCAATAACATTGTCAGGTGTCTTGTTCATCCATCCGATTTTATTTCAGCACAATCTTTATCACAATCAGTGTGCTTATGTAGTTTTTAAGGAAAATAAAATAATCTACATGAATATATATATGAATCGAAAAACAAGAAAAAGAAAACCCTCTTTTTATACAATATAATGTAATTTATTGAAACCTATTTCGATTATCGAATGAAAATTACTGGTAATTCGAGTTTGGAACGTGGAAATGTCAGCTGTTTCTTAGACAAAAGTCCAGGTCACCAGATGCCGAGTCTCCTGTCATGGATTCCATCGAATTTCACGGATCCCATGGCCTTGACTATAGGGCAAGTGAAGCCAATTGTAGTTTTTAGTCGGTATGAGTTCGACATACCCAAGTGGTGGAAAATCCATAAGGATTTTCCGTACTATAAAAAAAAGGGAGCGCCACGTGTACTATTTAATCAGAATCGTCTTTCAATGACACTGAATGACACAAGAACTGACAGATTTGATAGACAAACAAGGCAAGGCTCTGCGAGGAAACGTTGTGTTGGCAGTGGGGGGATTTTGACCCTTATACTACCAACCCAACTATTCCTCTTTTGTTTTACAGGATCGGCAACGCGAAGTGATAACCCGTTGTAGCAAGCATATATAGGCTACAGTAACCGCTTACTATCAGGTGGACCGTATTCTTGTTTGCCACCTTATTAGAATAAAAAAAAGTAAGGTTTGTATGAAACATTTTAAATTATTTAAATGCACTGAAATTTACTCAGGCGACCCCGACCACGAACAGCTAGCTGACTAAAAAATGGGACACTGCATGGGTGTATACAGTATACTTAGTAACGATTATCTATGACTAATATATCGAACAAATCTAGACATAACGGGAGTAGGTCCATGACGTTGTTGCCAAAAACTATGTCAATATTGCATCGCAATTATTTGCAATGTACACCAGACAAACGAAAATGATCTTTAAAGTTTAAGCGATAAGAGTAACTTAAAGTGCGTAATGTTATCTTGTGATACGGTTGGGTATGGATTGTCGCGACAATTGGATTCAGGTCAAACACATAACTTGATAAATGCCGCATGTAGCAAAAATGCTTAAGATACGATAAAATAATATGTATCGGAAATTTTGACAGTTTTCTTGATGTAACTAGAATGTATTTCACTGTGACTAATAACACCTCATCTTCTTCATGACAGCGTTTTCCTAACTACGTTGGGGACGGATTCCTATCGAAACAAATGCTACTGAATACCAGTATTTTACACGAAGCGAAAAAATCTGAGCAGTACCGATATCCTGAGGACAGACTGGTAGGTGGGCTTTTTAGCCTATTGACTACTACTCACGATTGTTATATGTGATGACAACCAGGACCGATGGCTTTACGTGATCTCCGCTTAACCTTGTATGCAGTACAGCAATTTCAAAAATTGTACCAAATAGAAATTGGAAACAATACTGACATTATTTTATGACGTATTCATTCCCAAAGATAAGCAGCTTTCATCTATTTCGAATCTTTTGACCATAATTTGGTTAATTGACCAAAATAATAATGTATTAATTTGAGGGCACCGTAATAAAAATACTCTTATCTTTTAAATAATTACTATTAGGTCATGCTACTTCATTAACCTTGATATCACTGTTGTCAATATAAGTATTCATATTATGGACAACGTACGCAGTGTTGTCATACAGAAAAATTGTTTCCGGAAAAATATTTTATATAGGTATATCGATCACCGAACGATTTTCAACGTGTGCCAATTTACAGTGCGTGGCCGAAAAAAATACCCACAATTTCCCGAAAAATATTTTATAACAGTCGATCACCGAACAATTTTCTACGTGTGCCAATTTACAGTGGCGGCCGAAAAAAGTACCCACAACGCATTCCCTTTGCAATAACAATAATATATTCCCTACAAAGCACGAATGTTTACTAAACATCGTTTTTTTTTCGCGACATCAACACTGGAAATACACGCAAGACCACCCAACAAGCAATTGTTCGGAACACATGTTATAATAACAGCAATAAAACAACAGATAAACTGTATCTGTTATTTTGATAAGTTAGTATGCCTGAAATTCCTATCAACAAGTATTAATTGAAATACGTCATAAATACGTTGATAAAAAACTTTGGCATAATTACTTATGATACACGCATATTTGAGTGAGAAGCTAAGCTATAACTAGACTGATCAACCAATCTGCAAGGTTAAGCTACGCTACCTACGGTCGATCTGTGGATGAATTGACAGAACTCCTTGCCTCGGAGGCACTTATGACAGTCGTTAGTGTTACGCCTAAAAAGTATGACAGTCTATCCTCAGAGTAACGGTTGCCCAGTAATTGTGTTGCAGAAGTCTGTTTTTTTTTTTTGTAGAAAATGTTGTGTAAAATGCTGATATTTAGGCGCATCTGCTTAGATTGGAAGCCGAGCCCAACATAGCGGGGAAAAGGCACGGAGGATGATGTTAGAGTGAACTGATATTCTTCTAAAGTTCTAAAGTCGTGTAACCAAATTTAAATTGCGTGAAAAGTGTTCAGCTTGATTGTTTTTATAAGTAACTAATAAAAACACCCGATACTCTAGAACGCACAAGAAATATTATTAGAATATATTTAAATCATGAATTCGAAAACAATAGACATTTGGTGGAGTAGACTAGACAGTCCTCACACTCATTTATACAAAGCCCGCAAATAATTATCATCTTTGTATATTCAATTATTAAAAAAAAACAGACACAATAGAGATTAATTGAAACATTATAATGTATTGAAGAGCAATACTGACACATTGTTTGTTTGTTTGCCTTTGAAAGAAAGAAATAATACAAACGAGTGTGCAAGTCACGCCACTTACCTACTTTTTAACAAAAACATCAAACGTTATCACTAAATTTCTCGCAGCTAACTAGTACAAACAAACCGTTCATAATCACTATGTATTAAAAAAACCTGTTATTTCTTTGAAGGGACCATCGACACGCATTCACAGCAAAAACAATGAATCGATAAAAAATAATATTCGAATTTAGAACGTCTGTTATTTTGATGCGCGCGCAAATTACATTATTAATTCCCTATTAGATTATACCGCATTATTGGTGGTCGTGCGTGTGGTATATTTTTTTTGCGAAACAGAGGGCCTTATGGACCTTTACTATTATGTTTTAAACGTAACAACTTAATTTAGGTAGGCGCCGTACCGCCTACGTCGATTGATTTTATGTAATTTTCGTACCGCCAAACAGTCTTTCGATGAATAGCCACAAAAAATAAACCACCGTGATAGGTATCATCGTTTAAGAACTTGCGGTTTCCGTTGAGGATATATGGCCACATCATGAACTCAACAGTTCATCCTATGAACTGTAACCAGAATCCAGACTCTTCGCCCAATAAACAGTACATAGTTAATCTACTGTTTATAAAATCTAAATAATGATAATAAATCACTGTATTTTATAAGTATTATTAAATTCCTGCCAACTTTCTGCAAATAGCATTTCTGCAAGGAGCCAGAAACTTCGGATGACAAAAGCTGGCTGTTACAATTCTAACATTCCTTTATTAGATCACAGTGAAAGTAAATAAAACAAAAAAAAAACTGGTTTGAAAAAAAATAGATAAAAATGTGATTGATGTTCTATATTTGAATCATTAGTCGATTAATATTCCCATTTGTTTTATTAGACCTGTTCATTCCATTGGTGACACAAAGCGTCATAAATATTTAACTAAGTTCCATTTTCAAAAATATATTTTTAAAGCCTGCGGCGTCCGCACTGTTGCCGTTAGTTGAACCAGTCGCTGTTTCTAACACGATGGAAATAATTAAATTTCGTTATCAGTGCCTTCGAATCTAATTTTAATTAAAAAGCGTCACATATTTCACGCGGTATTCGGCGGTAGGCGGTGCAATGTGTCCGGAGAGTACTACAGACCAAATTAATTTAAACTACATTTCATTAGTATTTTGGTATACAGAATCAACATCTAGAGATCATTCTAAACTGGCGATGCAATATTAAATCGTTAAATTTAATATTGGCTCTGTAGTTTCTTTTATTGCTTCACAACTAACACGTATGCTAACACGGGTCAAGTGATTAAATTTTTTACTCTAGCTACAAATAAATGTTTATTCTCACGCGATTATTGTTCATATTAAATTAATAGCTTTCCGCTCTGTATTATTTATCGACGTTATGTAAAAAATGTACGTAATGTATAGCATTATTGAGTGTCGGTAAATTTTATAAGTGGTAATTTTGATATTAGAATTTATGATCGATTAAATTTGTAATTAACTATGCGTGGGTGACGCAATTATTTTAAAGCAAACATCTTCATAATTAAATTAAGTGTCAAAATGCTGATACGAAACTGTCGCTGACTTTATTGGGTCACTAGTTGTAAGAGCGTCGTACGTTCACGTGTAATATGAACTTCACAATAGTAAGATGGCGCGCTTTGCATACATTCTGCTACTTAAACTTGCTCTTCGACGCAATTTCAACGTTATTCTCCTAATCATAAAGTTAAAACTTTAATACGACGATTAATTATTAAGGAGATGAAAGACACTACAACAATATGCCTGCATGTTTCGCAATCATCAAATTCCTTTCTGTGTATTCGGATAAAGATCTTTGCGCTCACTAATTATAATATACTAATGATACGGGCATATAAATACGAAGAAAATAATGGACAAATAATGAAGTAAACATTCTTTTACTCAACCTTTTTCTGCCTACACAGACGAGAGTGTTCAAATAAGAGTAAAAAGATAAGGCTTAATCAGAAAGCAGAACCTGGCACTTAGCCAGAACATGCTAAGTAAAACAAAAGATTGAATATTTAAAATGCAATTCGCCCGTAACACAATTGGATATTGCAAAACAAAACATAAGCAGTTTCTGAATCCACTCAAGAAAAACGGCAACAACTATGCAATAAAAATGTTTCTCTCCTGTTTGAATATTAAAAGAAAATTATTGGTAGATGTTACACAAAGCGCTTTGTAATACCCATAACAGTCAAAGTCCAGAATAACGAAAGGTGAAAGCAAATTTAAACAAGCGACAGCGCTAAAAGTTGCGTCGTGCACCAAAACAAACATTAAGTAATTCGCAAGTAAGAATAGTATTACATATTCGCGAACATTACTTTCGTCAAATAATAGAAAAATGAAAGGGCCTTCACTTTGCCAAGCCCAGCTTAAAAGCCAAGTCTTGTATAAATAGAAAAAGTCGTCGATTTATCGCCGGTGTCGTTAGGGGAGTTTTTGCAAATGTTTTTCTAGGGGCTGCGAGAAATAATGATAGAAAACAACCAAAAAAGTTGTTCAGATTTAAATTATTGCCGGTTTTATTGCAAAAAACCATGGTGGGAAGGCGTTTTCTCATAAATGATTATACTGAAAGCTTATCATAGAATACAAACCTATTTATGTAAGCTCTTATTTTACAGTAACTTAAGACTTGGTACATACAAACTATAGCATCTTTATTTTTGGACACCTTCACGCGTGATTACCGTACACGAGGGCTATGTCGATGAAAAAGATGTTAAAAATAAAAAATAGCTTAAGAGTAACCCTTGACTTAAGTTTTATGGTCATGCTACGAGTTAACAATAGCTTGATATCGAAGCATAATTTGATGCATCTCTTGTAATTTACAAAATGTAATTTACAATCTCTTGTCATTACCGAAAGTGCCGAAAGGAATCAAAACTACTTTCAATCAAAAGACTACAATAGTGCCTGTAGGTAAACACTACTAAAAATAATCCATCCAGCTTTGATGCATTCTTGTTTACAAACACATTTCTCGAAATATACTAATAGTACAACATGGGTCATCAAACAGCAAGCCTTTAGAAACCAAGAAAGCCTTGAGTTAAGTCTTTTTCACTAATAAACCAGGTATAAATATGCGTAATGCTAAGAACAGTCACATTTTACAGTCATAACTTCGTAGCAATGCTGTACCCGTTACTATATCGCACAGTGGTCTCTACCTGTTGCGGTGACTGGCCATTGACCCGTCAAGTATTGACATATTCCTATAGTTTCTCACGTCTAGCCCCTACACACTATAACTCCGCGTGCTTTTACTGTGTTAGCGAAATGCAGCCTTCATCGATGCACCTCTTGGCTGAACTGGTTATACTTACAACTTTCTTTACTTATTTAAAGTAAGTTCCCAATTTACACAAGACATACTGTTTAACTTCACATAACCCAAATTACTTAGTGTCTCGAATAGAGTGGAGGGATTTTCCAAAGGGATAATATTAGGATAATATTATACGACTAATCGTATTCTAAATAAAAAATATTATTTAATCTTCTTTTATCTGTTTTAAAAAAATATCATTTGTCGTATCTAAAAACACTCATTATAGTAAATGATAAATAACTACAGGTGCAAGTCCAAAGTAAATTTTCAAAGGAATTCCCAGTTTAAACTTCGCGAGAATAAACAGCTGTAAATTTCAGACACGCACTGACTGACTAAGTGTAAACCAAAGGACACCCCTTGTTATTACGGAGTATAACAGAGACATTCAACCTTTTGACAATTCCTATATAGTTCAGAACGACTTACTTCTGAGATTCGAAAAGCGTGCTAATTTTAAAGCAAATCATTTTGATTCATTCTAAAATTAATTACCGCTATCATAGTTTATAGATATAGAACAGAGTAATCAAATTTATTGAAATTCGTTAACTTTATAATCGCATTTACAATTTTATATATTTGAATTTACTAAGAACTAGGGCGAAAACCGACCCTTTTATAAAGAGAACGTTATACACCATAAAGAAATTTGAAGGGTTGCGTGCCTCTGCTTTATAACAACCACTTCTAAACTAAACGGTTGATTGTCGCCGATTATAGTATTACTTATTCAATAGCTTATGTCTGCATTGTCTTCGTATTTGTAATTCAATTGGAGGTAATTGATAATTGTAATCGGTTATCGTAGTTCATATCAATGTTTACTAAACGCTATCAGAATCCATATAATTTTATGTTTCCTCATTTCGGTTTGTTGCAGTTATGATATTAATTCTTTTTATTCAATTAATTTATTGCGATAACAAAATATTTATGAAGATTTTACTTCAACAAATGTCTACTGGCGTTCAATGACAATTCCATGTCCTGCCTTGTATAGTATGCAATAAAATTCAAATAACTTGGATGTTAAATTTTAAATACAGAAGGTACTTACGCTGGTCGTTTCCATCGGAGCGAGCCATGACGGTACCGTTTGGAAACACGTTGACGTACATATGGGAGCACTGGCTGTAGAGGCGAACCGACCGGACCATCGATGGCACCGCACCGCAGATCACCACCTGTTCGCAAAGAAAACCTCTAATGTAATCAAAGCTTCACAAAGCAGCGATAATCTCGATACAACAAATTTATTGCACAATTAGAAGAATGGACAGCATAAGATAAGATTTCAATTTAATGGAGTGCAGAAATAAATTCACAAACGATTCGGAATATTCTAATATGTCCAGCTTATCGTGAATCAGGTTTGCAAGGGTGATAATTATGAAAATTACCAAGCACGACAAGATCTCTTAATAAACATTTAGCAAGACTACCTAAGGACATTAAATTCATGAACTTATTGAGCCATTTTGTGTGTAGTCTCGTAATGAAACACAGAACTGGATATTTTCGCTGCTATCAGCGTTCAAACAGACTGATGGTCATGCTAAATTGACGACGCGATAACATTGTGCCATAAAACACTGATTTACGCAAGGATTAGTCATGACTTTTAATGTACGACTTTAGTCTATGTCACAGATATGACGTAAAAGAGACGTGCTACGTACTGAAAATCTAAATCAAACAAAATTGTATAACGGAAAAGAGTTCCATTTGCAGTACATTCAATCTATACCCCAAGTCTGATGTAAAAGTAAGTATTGATGTCACAGAGGAAATGTTTAACACGCTTCTGCTGCGTGTGGTCCATTCTACCTCACTCAACAGCTAAGTGTCAAGTCATTTAAATTAGTTTCCTTATTCTGTTGGTGCTTTCACCGGGATTTTAATGGCGCCAGTGTCGCTCGATACCTCATTACGCAGATATTGATCAAACCCTATCGCTATGACCTTGTGAACTTCACGAGTTGAGATGTTGAATATTTTACTCGTTAACCCTAAAACACGACAAAATTTTCTTCTAATTTCCATTTCGAGATCTAGATTTGCTCCGAGAATCCACAGCTGATTAAATTACTACGTGTGATATCTAGTATTAATAATCAATTAATAATGCAACAACTACACAAACACGCCTATAAAGTGATAATCTCAGACCTTGCATATTTCCAATGGTGTGCATGCGCTTGGAGAAAATACTTGTTCATATTATAGTCATATTGTAATTATAACTAGAATCACGCGTCGCAGGCACCATAATAAGGAAACAATCGATCGTTTTAATGGGTCAGCCGCACTCACTTAATCCGTCAGACTGAGGGTTCGAATTGCGACGTTTAGGCAATAATAAATCCTATTTAGGTGTCCATCAAAGTTGGTTTTTCAAATTTATCTACAGTTGTTTTAGGACCTTTTGTAACTATACCAACGGTGTCATATTCAGGTGGGAAAGCATAGGCTACCGCGACGCGGTCACTATTCAGCCATATTGCATTTCACGTGAACTTTTTGTAAACAATACGCATTTACTTTTTAGTGTTGAATGTTTAAGTATACCAATCGTTTTGTAGCCATAGCAATTCTGTTAAACCAATACATGTAAATTTTATGCTTATGAGATAGACAACGTTAAAAAATTGTGGTTATTGTACAACTCGAGAGTTTGACGTTACGAAACATAATTTAAAAAAAACCTTTTGGATTCTTGACACATAATCATATCACGTCAAAACGAGTCATACTTAAAAATAACGGCCCTGTTTCCGAATACGATGTGAGAGGTACAGATTTTCATATACTTTTAAAAAGTAAAGAATATTATCTCTCATTTATGTTTAATAAAGCGTTAAAGTATGATCTTATGAAACTAGTCACACGAACCGCATTAAACTGTAATCTTATTTATAGTAAATAAATAATTGTATGTTTATCTCAATTAGTTGTAGCATCCTGAGATTATAAACTCTGTACAGTTGATTCTATTAAGATAAATTAATCGAGATATCATATCTAAATACCGTAACTATGTAATTTATTTGTGCTCTCAACTGCGGTACCTGCAAGTTTAAAGAATCGATTATTTTGGCTATCAATATTTTTATTTCTATCGACTGTCTCTTAATAGGTACCTACTTTAATATAACTTTTGCATTTACATTTTGTATATTTCTTATTAAGCTATATTTTAAATTATATTACAAATGAAATGTTACTTGTATAATTTCATAATTGTATCCTTTCTTTTATATTTCTAGCAGTGTATTCTGTTTTCATTTTCAAAGCATTGTATTGAAAACATTTGGCCTATATTTAGATTCTCCAAATCATGTTTACGGTATATATGTATTAAGAGGAAGGTCGATACCATGTATGCAATTATCAAGTATTCGGAGGTCACTGATCGTTCTGTCATTGGGCTTATCTTGGCCGACCCGAGCAAACGCATTATTGACGCTTGATTACATGTCAACCAACCAAAACTATCCGGTACCAAGTGTATCGGAAATTTTCACGGTACACAGCACAGATATCTGTGTTCAATACCATGTAATCCTCAGTACTTTGCATGCTTGTTTAGTTATGAGAAAATTAATATTTCAGTCGCAATTTATCATCCCATACGAGTGGATGATTATCTTTTTCAAGTATTCATTAAGAGCTGCCACGCGTTGAGGTCAAATCATCAGTGCAAACAGAAGTGAACATTAATACTTTGTCTTATATAAAAAATATGCATCAGCTGTAATCCTCTTCCTATAGGAAGAGGATTACAGCTGATGAAAATATTTTCTACACACATTGATAACGTAATTTCTCAGTCATACTTCGTGTTTGTTGATAGGTTTTAAAAGTAAATTTTGTGTACTTTTGATATGACTGATATTATCGTTTTATTGAGTCTGTCTGTATAATATCCGGGTTCATCCAAATTTATTGTAGGATTTACACAATTTGGAGATGGACAAAAAATATGTTAGGTTTTACTTATATGCTTATGACTGTCTTTTTATTTTGTGTTGTATGATATTTTAATATAAAATGAGTTAAATCTTGTTTTTTATTTGTTGCATTGTTATATTTACATACACTTTGTATATTTTGTATATCAAATCTTTGGTGCAAAAGTCAGAGTATTATTACTAGCACCAAAGATTTTAGTCATAACTTATAGACTTTCTTGAAAATCTTCAAATGCAGGCTCTTTAGGCTGGGTGATATCAGTATTGAAGAAATAGAAAGTAAGTGAAACTGTTTGGGTAGTTTTCACTAGGTCATGCTTGATGGCAATAAATGACATATTTTCACACATTTTCCCTCGCGGGGTTGCAGAGAATATTAGTAAAAATAGAAATTGCATCACTCTTTATATTGCTGCTGTTTACAATGCTCTTACTAACGATCTGTTGAATATTTTTAACAACGTGTAATATGACGATTATATTAAATTTAAAGTAAAATGTCGCCATCGCTTATAAAATTATGACCTCATTAGCTTACTGCCCTCAAATATCCTGTCGACTAGGATGGCGTTAAGCTGTAAGTGAGACATCAAAATGAATACCAGTTTGGTTTCCAAATCCTTATCAACATTATCATTACTTATGGATTACACCGGCCACACACGAGCCAAGATAACGTTGTTTTTTTACCATGATAAAGTTTTAAAGCTTACAAAATTTAGTTTTTAATTAAATAAATAGGTGTGAATATTCTTTTATATTATGACGTCATAAATTTAATTTAATATTTTGGTTTATTTATATATAAACAATTATTATTAATACAAACGCTAGCAGTTAACTATAAAACTTTTCCTAAACAGTTATTCCTAAATAGTCCTTGGTTGTACAGTTATTACGTGCCTGTCATTGTTTAACATGTTTGTAATATTCCAAAGTTTTAGGGCATTTCATATTTCAAGGTAAAACACCATAATTCCTTTGTGTAAAATGAATTCCATCAACCATAAAACGGCTAAACGATAGGAGTATACTTTAATTATTCTCTCCATCATGACGATAATTTTCTTCGAGAGAATTAAAAAAAAAGACAAATTTAAAGAAGAAACTGCAATACCGTAAGGTCTCTAAAAAACTCATGTTGAAATAAGGATATGAATACAAAGCAGAAGCGGATCATAAACGTGCTAAACAACAAATCGTGTAAGTGATTTGCAGAGATCCGTTAGCCGTCTTGCATAAACCCGTCCTGTGGCATTTTTGGCAAAATTATTATATTCAAGCTGTTTGATATGAGAATACTAATTATTATATAATGTAACATAATGATGCGATATAATATCGATTTTTATTGTATCTATTATTTATTCAGTTTTAACTTTTATTTGTTCTTTGACCCATTACGGGAGGCTAAACCTATATTCCAACATTTAACAAAAAAAGGTCTAAATATATTCTTAAACGATCAAAATATATTTTTCTGCACCAAGATTATAATGCAAAATAAATGATGATCAATATAATATAACAATATCTAAACATTTACATATCGATTACATGGGTACGTCAATCGATATTCGGTAACAGATTAATTTGGAATTATACAGTTCAATAGAGGCTGTAATTGCGTAGATGAAATCACGTTAATTATCATAAAATTAGTTTATAGATAAATGAGAGTGTATCGATGAATAATATTTAATACTTATAAATAAGGGAATCAAAGGTATAAATCGATATGAAGTAAGTAATGTAAAGGAGATAGTACTTGGTTACGGGGAGGTAACATGTAACGCATGAAATTGAGGAATTGGATGAAGTCGTAAGTTTGGCTGCTGCATCAGATGACAAGATTGGTTTGAAGAAAAAAAAATATTACGGAGTTTATCTACAACAAATTGTCTATTAGTATTACTATTACATGGTACCTAAAATACAGACAAACTTTGAGTGTACGACAATACACATTTTTATAACCCTTCAGGAATTTGTGTAATATCATGTTAAATATTGTACAGACTTTTAACCAACATGGTTATCCAATGTGTCGGTGGTATCAATGCACTTGGTATCAATATCTTGTCGATTGTGATAACCCAGATACTTGTGTCGCCGAAATGTCCAGACATAAGCATGTCCGGTCTCAAGTGGTTGCTAACATGTATCCGTAGTAACTCTTTAGTTATCTGTGGCCTGGTGTAGCAGATGGTAACTATCATCTATCTGATATGTATTTTGATAAAATAAAGAGATTCTTAGCAAGGCGGACAAAGAATAATATGGATTCTATTTATTAACTGAGCAAAATATACTATACCTAACCGACTCCCATCATTATCACAGTAACTGGAGTTATTGCTAATGATTTCCCATAAATCGGTAGTATATATTTTCATTTGTGATTTTAAGTTGATTTACTAGTTTCCATCCCCAAACGTGAGTTATTCCACGTTAAACACTTACTCGTACTAGATATTCAGTTTGCTCTTTAATCAGCGTTGGCCTGGATCGTGCTTTCAGTATGATTATCGTATCATCAACTGAATAATTATTCCTGTCAACATGACATCTTCGACTCTGATTCGACTTTGAACTAAAATATTTCAGTCCCTCATTTGCGGAGATTGTAAAATTAATGTCAGTTTTGTCATGGATAGGGTATTTACTAAGACTAATTTTAATTTAACTGAATTTGCTAGACGAATTAAAATCAAAATTTTCGTGAACTAATTTATCATAGTGATATTTTTAAAAATCTTAAAAACTTTTGGTAGATTATCAAAAATATTTAAGACGCTTGAGAGTTGAAATACTTTTTCTAAAAGGAATTTAACTCGTTTCAAACTCATCATAAACGATCTAATTTATCCTTATAACATTACCTGTGTTTTATAGCCGGCTTTGTAATTGAAAAACTAGTAATAGGCGGTATTCAATAAGAGCAAATTTCTTCATCGGACAGCGTGTAGTGTTTGCGTATGTAATCATGGCAAATGATAGGTGGCCGCTAAACTCTCCTGTGATGTCCCGTACTTTAGATATGATGCGTTCGCGGAAAAATAGGGAGGCCTTTCAAATTTAATCGATTATCGAGGTCGATTATAGGCTTTATAGACTATTTAGTTGTCTATAGGTATGTATCGTAATAGTTACCTCATTTAGTGATTGATATTTTTACACTATTCATTATTAAACTTGTAAATAGATTAAGATAAAAGTGGGGAAGTATGCGATTCTCATTTTAAAGTAACGGGGAAAAATCCTTAATAAGCACAAGTAAAAATTTATTTGTGTCGGACGTGACTCGCAAATCTTATGGCTGACAATACTAACAATTACTTAGGGAGAATATGGCAAAGGAAATAGTCTGGTTCTTAGTCAGTCGGAGACTCATGGATGCAGGATACCCACACGTTAAATAAAGTTGGGAGATTCCTGACGTACGATTCACGTGATGTTTTTACAGCATCGCCTCATATTTCGATCATAATAATACGTAGCATATGTGTTAATTCCAACAGCTTAGCTGCGGTCACGTACCGACGTACTTACTAGTTTTAGGAAGTCAATTTGTTAAAATTCCTAGCTTCAACATTTCGAGGATATAATATTTCAATAAAGATGGTATTCTATATTCAAATTAAATACAAACATCTTGGAAATTGGAATAGTATACTTAATTTAAGTCTTCACCTTTTATTTGTTTTAAATTTATTAGTCTGACCTCAGAAATTAAGAAATATTATATATTTTATTATAAAAATTGAGACTTTTCAAAATTGGTACTTACATGTTTCTTACTTTATTTATTAAAAAAATAACAATGTTCATTCGAATTACTTAACAATGTAACGTCTATGATAATAATCAACATCGCAAATCAATATTACGCTAGTGAACAGATAATTGATTGATTGATTTAATTAAATGAGTGAATGATAGATTTATTAACGTCGTGCGACTGATAATGACGCCCGGGACACGTCACGTCCACGTCTAGACGTCCGTATCAAACGTTCTAACAAATGCGGAACCCTAAGGTGCATTTCATTTTAAGTAAAGACACAAAATAACATAAATAATGAGACATTCTAAAATAAAAACTGTATGGTTGATCCATTAGATTAAAAACAACTTACTTGCATTACTATTTTTTATTTTAAATCACATTGGATGCATAATATAGTTTATAGTAAGAACTCTTAATATTATGTGATCAGCAGATTCCTATAAACATGCTGTGTTATTATAACACATAATTTACAAACGCTAAAACATGTTTACAAAATATGTTTACATTTAACAAGAAAATAAATTGTATGTTTGTTTGTATGTAAATGCTAATCAGTCACGGTATTCCAATATTTTAAAAGTAAACAACGCTAAAAATAAATGACAAAATGAATAAGCTAGCTGTACTGTATGTAACTATTATTGAAATGAAAATACGGAAAGAAACATAAATTAAAGATGACAATAAAACATTCATTGAACAAAGTAGATTAATTAAACATTTAAAACTGAACAAAGTAAGTGATATCCTATACCAAACGTTCTGTATTACATTATTATGGTTACCCACCAAGGTTGCGACTATCGCGGGAAACAGCATAATAAAGGGACCTAATATAGTACCCTGTGAAAATCTACAGAAGTAACCTATATATTTTGGTATCTAATAATAGTGTATGATGTCTGAACCGTGATTAGGTAATTCAAGCCTATTGAAATCATCGGAAATATATTCAGATTGGGTAAATTAAAGCAACAAATGCCACAGTTAATTAGAACTACTACATGTAAACTAATCAGAAGCAGATTACGAATTGGAAATACCGAAGTTTAGTTGTTTGTCAACCTCGGTGTTCTTAATCTTAATTGTAACCTGTCGAAATATTTACATAATTACATTTTATGTTAACGATTTGTAGACAAGATGAATATGCAATAACTTAGTCTTAATGGTTAAATTGTATTCCATTTTGAATTATAACATACCATCGCGCTTGTATTGCCCGACAGTTAGGCAGGTTTGCCAATGTATACTCACAATTCACGCGTATGTTTAGGTCCCATGTATAAGGAAATAAGCTCGACTATTTTCGTTAAGGGGGCTCAAATCCAACTCGGAGCTGATACTGAGAATTTTATAGAAAAACCCAACAACACTGCTCGACCTGGCAATCAAACCCAGGACTTTAACGTAGCAGTCGTGCTCACGATGACTAGACTAATCAGACAGTTATTTTGAAGTAGAAATAATACAGATTTAGTTTTGAGCAGATATCAACAGATATTCATCCAGAACAATAATTAACCCAATGAAAGACTATGCCCTGTAACTTTTCTCAGTCCTCTGGGAACTTTCCTAAATCTTTACACACCGAGTGTCTAAATTCCTTCAAAAATTACGCGCTTCATTGCCTTTATAGTTTCTAAGACTGCGGTTTTAGTTGATGAGTAACAGTCGTATTACTCTTTAGCATTATAAGTAGACCATAGATAATAAATGGTAAAACCGAACATCTACCTACATATGTCGAAGAATTTCTTAGAACTTTTATCGCACTTAAACGCGTCGCATGCACTTCACGGCTAACCGGCAGACGTTTTCTCATTACACCAGCTAATGTAAATAAAATGATAGCTGCGATTGAAATTACTAATCCTTTTACACCGGATAACTGACCTTTTTCCGTGTTACGTAAATTAGTTTTATTAATGCTTACATACTTGGATCATGAGTATGCCAAACCCAGACACGAATCAGGTAAATCGCCATCTCATGTTAATTTTCAATCATCGAACAAGAAATTTTATTTGGAAATCATGAATGTGTATAAGTAGGTAATGGTATAATTTGAATGTTGGCAACTTTGATAATTGAGTTGTTAAGTGAATCAACCTTTTGGCTCCTCGGTTAAAGCTACACAAAATATTAACTCTCGGTCGAAAGCTATTGATGAGATATAGGAAACGGCTTAAAAGCTAAGATAAATCGACCAAGGAGGTACCGAAATAAATGTTGAAGAAACAGGTTAAAAGAACAGCCCACTACATAATTTAAATTGATTATACAGTAGCAAATTTTATGGACTGCCACGCATCACAATATACATTTATGACTACTCACGATAACCTCAAAACTTCTGACTTTATTTTTATTTAATTAAAACCTCTTACAACATTAATAAACTTTATGATCAGTACTAATTTATTTTATCGCAAATTAATTGGGTATGAATTTTTAAATTTATGTTCTATGCTAAATGAGTTACTAATTCTACGTCCATAAATGCAATACAAATGATTCTAGTTTTAAAACTGTTGAAAACAATAAAATTGGAAGATATTTATAAGTAGTGTTTTAATAAGTATATTAATAAGTAGTGCCATTTCATATAATACTACTAATCCCGGAAGACTTTCTTTTGCAACCCGATGGCAGAGCTGCTCTTGGTTCTAAACGGTCACAACACATAAAGAACATCAAAATTGGTCCAACTGTTTTGGAGGAATTCAGTGACAAATAACTCAACCACCTGTCGTACAACGAATTGAATAAAATAAGTTGCTTAAATCCAGTTGTTTAATCTAGATTCATCATAAATTATGGTCAAGATGCTTCTTATTAGAAGGGAATACCCCAGTTACGTAGACACTATCTTGTTAATTCTATAAGACCCGCCAGCGGCTAGACCAATTGTTTCCATAATTGAGCATTGAGCGTATAGCCCCTGGCGTTCAATAACAATACCTACATTTTTCATTGTCTGTAAGGGGTTAGTTTGCCTGCTAATTTGTATGTTGACGGCTAAACACGTACTAGTTTGGCGTATTCTTTACAAGACTGCCCAATCTACTTTTTCAATGATTACATTAAGGCAAAACTTACCATCAGGAGGCACAATATCTTCGCAGAGACGGCAAGCTGTGGTAACCTGGAACCAATAAAAAAAAACAAATGAGTGACAATGGAGATAGTGTATTAAGTAACAATTCTAACAAAATATTTATTTCAGTACAGGATCAATAATTGATATTCCTTTTTAAAGTTAATTGAAATATAAGACCAGTTCGATAAATAGTGAATACAATAAGAAAACTGAAAAAAAAAAAGTAGTCGTTGAGTTTGCGTTTGATAAACAAATTGTTAAGTACTAGAATCAGCCTCCTGACATGCTCCAATATGTCTTACTTACTAAACTAATCAAAATCTATAACAACACCACTGATTAGCCGTGAAAGAAGACAATGAAGGAACTTTAAATCTACTATATCCTTTGGTGTTACAATAAGCTTCTGCTGATTTAATGTAAAATTTGACTTTCCAAATAAACTAAAAATTTGTACCGTAACTAAAATATATTTCATTTAATATTTTTTTATTTAAATTAATGTTATTGATTGATTTCTGACATTTACGCGAATATTATACATTGAAATTATTATATCGCGTTATATTGAGATAAAATTATATTATTATTATTAATTAATATTTACTAAAATAAATTAAAAATAAATATCGATCTTTCTCTAATATAAAACAATTTTGTATTATCGCATAAAATGACTTATGTTGATCATACATAACTACAATTATTAGTGTTATTTAGCTGATTACACCCTGACAGTAATCTTTCTCAGGAGTTGGAAAGCGCAAACAATGTCAAGTATATTTGTCTTGCTGGCGTATGTGACCAGATAAATGCTACACAGTAGGTAATAATACAGGAGAATAGTATTTAAACTCTTTTGTAATTTCTTAGCTCTTGTTATATGAATTCATAAGGTTACAATTTACTCTTGAAAAGAAACACCTTTATTTTTAGCATAGCATTGAAGATTAGTTGTTTATTAGACTTAATAATTATCTTTGTGATGTAATGAAACTATTACTTCGTATCAATTACCTATGAAGATAAGTAAAGATTAAAATATAAATAGAATTTCAATAATAATTAATTCAGTCTATTGGTCTACGTGGAAGGTTATAATTTTATCGTCCCCAGCATATACGATGACTATAAGTCCATCATTTAAAATTATGATATCCATGTAGGTAATAGGGGGCGAGCCTAGTACCATTAATAGGGCATAAAACCCCAATGACACTTTGCACCATGGAATTTTATCCAAGACTCTTTACCTTAGGAACCGGCAAAATAGATTTTAATAACCAAATGTTAAATATTCCACATACAAAGCAGTTTTTAAGCGATTATAGCCATGTTCTGATATTACTAAGGTATAAAAGAAGTAGGAGGAATTTATAAAAGAAAACAAGAATGTAGATATTTTCTTATCTCTCCACGGTTATGTACAAGTATGTACTAAGAACGAACGATTAAATAGATTATTTTTTATTTTACATGCTCTTGAATAATACGAGACAACAGCCAATAAAGCTACAGCACCTTTACGATTCTTTCTACACAATACTTTATAAAGAATAGGAATATATAACAAGAAAGTATAAAGTAAGTAATCTCATTTTACTTGTTACATAATCGAAATTTATTTACTTATGTATCCTTATTAGTAAACTTTCACAATAACTCATATTTAAACTAAGCCCGACAAAACCATTTTCTTGCTTTGTCTTCGGTTATTTTAAGTAGGTAAGGTAATTTTAATTACATTATGCTACAGGTAGTTTTCTCCATGGGAGCTGCAGAGAACAAACACTACATTCTGACCCACTCATATTGATTCTTCCATATTAATGCTACATTTTTAGCACAACGCATAGTTACGATAATGCGTGAAATTTCATTTCGGTCTTCGTTGAAAAGAAACTAGAAAATAGACGATTATATCAGGTGGAACCCTCCCAGAGTTCTTTCTTCCAACTAAGAAGTCATAAGGATAGACGTGTCGCCGAAAGTAATCGGTGCTAACAGACAATATGTATTGAAGAATCCTTACAAAACCATTAATCATCGATAATCATACCTCCTACCATTAAGTAACATGATATAGGTATCGTAAGCCGGGCACTATTCTTGGACAAAAACATAGGGTCATAGGCCAGGTAATCACTGTTAGGTAAGGAGTATAATATCATGTAATCAAAATGAATGTATAATATGTACTTGCGTAGAGGTGTGCTGATTGAAAAGTGGAAACTAGTGACATTTTTGTAAGTGACAAAATTGAAATAAAACTACTTTTTACGGATTTTATCGCGTATAATGATATTATTAATCCCGAAGTTTCGGACCCTTTATAGCGTCCATGGTCACGGGTAGACTGAGGTAGTGGGCGTCTTGACGATATAATTACTAACAGCTACCCTAAATTTTTATTGTTACATGATCAATGATATTTATTACTAATTATTAATTAAAACTAGATGGAGTAAAAAGTTGTTTTATTTCAATGTATAATATTCGCGTAAATGTCAGAAATCAATAAGTGACAAAATGTTTTTGATACGAATATTTTAGGGTTGTCGCCTGTCCTGTCACGATCATAGCGATTGTTAGAAATCCCTTGGTCGTGACATATAGGGCAAGAGAATACAAGTGCGGGTTTTAGTCGGTAGGAGTTCGACATACCCTGCACACCTCCTTAGGTGGCAGAGGATCCATAAGGATTTTCCGTACTTAAAAATAAGGTTGGCTCCTTTTTTTAACACAATCGAACCTCCAATACTGTGCATATTTACGCAGATACGTACGTTATAGTAAATATAAGTAAGCACCGTACTGTTTTCGATGTCTTATTTCATGAGAAAACAAATGTAAACACGATATCAAATAACACTCAGTGTTTGATTGTTGTATAAAAGGAAGAATGTGAATGTATGTACCTAAGAATTCTTTAAATTAAATATAACGGATACGGTTACCACTGCGTAATTACTCTTACAATTTCACCTGTACGCTGACATAGGATGCGACACGTATAACATTACGTAAATTCTTACTAATTTACCTGACGCATCGCCAAAGAATTCTATTTCACGCAACACACAGACATGAGAATTTCTTTTGAAACGTTACTAAATGTACGTCAGTACATTAGCTGTGTATGGAAAAAAAATGTTAGTATTTAAAAAACAAATAAACGTCGCTTAGCTTAATGAGAGTTATTGTTGCTCACGTGGACGCACGTTTTCGTCAATGCTGTACGAAAAGTAAAAAAATGTAAGTTTTAAAATTCGAACGCCCCGATGCCGTCGCATTGAGTGTGTTCGTTATTAGAATCCGCAGTTTTACGGCTCACATTTGAATAGTAGCGAATAATTATTTAGATTCGGTGACTTCCTTAAGTTTACACGCAAGGAAATCGAATATAAACAATCGATTTCCATGTTTATCTATCAATAAAATTAAACAAGTATCAGCTACTTATTGACACGTGAGTGTTTCAAGAAATCTACAGCGACGCGTGATATGCATGAGTCTTCTAAAGTAAAAATTGCAACTAAAAAAAGAACGTTTTTTTCCCCAAGTTTTTTAAAAATGATAAGCTATTATGCAACGACAGGTTAAAGCCCAATAACCTACTTCTATCAATCAATATTTTAGCAAAGAGATATGACGATAAGATACGTTACGTTATCATAATAATGATGAACAAAATTCAGAATAAAATTCACATACAGTAGCTGCCCGCAAACTAATATAACATGACATACATAAACTACATCAATATTCGTATTATGGTATTTCAAGGCTGCAATAAAAATAAGTGGAGTCGATTGAAGGACACAATAATCGTGCTTGCAGCGTTTATGCTCTTTAGTGCTACGAACTGGTAGGTTATCATTACCTTAAAACTGATTTAAAAGAAATTCAGTCCTACTCAACTGATATTAGCGAGAATGTATACAGATCTATGAATGACACAATTTTATGGACCAGATGCAGTGTTGAAATGACATTATCTGTCAATTTAGATGTAAAATTTCAAGCCAAAAACGTTCGTAAATTCATTGGGAGAGGCTATGTGAAACATGAACTAAACCCATTATCTGCTCTAAGGCCTGCCCTTTGAAATGCTCTTCCTAAAATCTCGCGAAAAAAAAGTAAAAGTTCATAACCACTAAAATGAAAATTAATAATACTGCAGCCACAATTCGAACTTTGCTCTAATGAAACTGAACTCAGTACCGTAAACTATGTACATAAATAGAGGATATATATATAAAGGGAAACTACCACGTTGTGGAGGCAAATACTCGCTTGGTAATGAATTTTCTCGCTCCGGCCTTGAACTTCGCGTGCCGTGAATATGAAATGAGGACAGTTTCTAGCGACTGTAAATTCTAATTAGTGTCTGGGAGGTCTCTATTAACATAAATGTCTCAAAAACAATAAATATTGTGGATTTCGTAACATCGCATGTGGTAGCGAATAATTTTGTTTTCATTATATTTATGCATTCTCTTAAGTGATAAACTGATAATTTTATTGCGCAACAGTTGACAGAAGGAAAGTGATGCCGAATCAGTGTCTTCAACTGATTGAGAATTATACACATCCCGTCTTTAATAAATACAATTAACTATGTAATATTAAATTGGATTTTAAAACTACTTTTTACGGATTTTATCGCGTATATTGATATTATTAATCCCGACGTTTCGGACCCGTGACCATGGACGCTGTAAAGGGTCCAAACCGTAGTTTTATTTCAATGTATAATATTCGCGTAAATGTCAGAAATCAATAGTCGAGGATTTTTGTATTTGAGTACTTCTGTGATTTTTAATACTCATATATCTAGACGGACAAAAAACGTCACAAGGACTTCTAGAGCCGATTAACGACCATCGAACTTTCGATAAGTCACGCTTGCAAAGAACGTACATTATACGAAGAAGCCACGTGTATATAATAGGATATTGGTGCTGATTTTGATGTTTACAAACTAAAGCTAATACAGTCTCACTGTCTCTTTCTAACAAGAAACTAACTTCGACTGACCATCGTCGAGAAAAGGATATTGGACATTTGGTCCTGTCAAAATTGTTCACTTGATTTAACGTGAATTTAGTTGCTACACGACTTTTATCCCTAAAATGAATTCAAATTCAAAATGGAATATTAATTGTTAATTCAATACAAAACATTTTAGGTCATAAGCAGCGTGTCCTATACAAATTTATTAATAAATTCTAATTATAAAATATAATTAATTATTCATCAACCAATCAAGTAACCAATCAGTGTCGTATCAAGAGGTAAAACGGAAAGCTGAAGATAGAGAACAGTGGCGATTGCTCCACCGACAAGAGCTGAGCTCTTAAATTGAAGAAGAAGATTCATCAACCCATATACTGTCCCACAGCTGGGCATGGGACTCCTCTCATATTGAGAGGGATTAGGCTATAGTCCACCACGCTGGCCTAGTGCGGGCTGGCAGACTTCACAAACCGCATTCAGGATTGACCACAGGCGTATTCTAATTTGATAGTTCTAAATATTTACTGTCCTTTTTCAATTACATTTTTAAGAAAGGGATATAGTGTGAATAGTTTAGAGCGTTATGCAACATAGTCAGCACCACTGTTATTACTAAGTATTCAATGTTTTGACTTAACATGATGTCTTCATATGCAAATTTAGATAATAAATGTTCACATCTTTTGTTTGTCTTTTTTATTGGCTTCAACATAGTGGTGCTTGTAGTTTCATTGGTAATTAAACGCACGATATCTACCAGTAAAACATATTTTATTAGGTATTAATTTTATAAATGATTTTACATAATTACATTTTACACAATATCATTTAATTTTTAATAAAGAACTTCAAAATATGTAAATATTTACAAAATGTATTTACATTTGTTACAAATTTTAATTAATTAAATAGTTTAGCAAAAATAAAGGTCCAAAATTCAAAGTATGAAAAATCGGATCATAGATTTATTGCCATATTTCCTAGTATAGTAGCTATTTTGTATGGAACCACAACGAAAGACACCTTTACTAATCCTTCAACAATATAATTATCACTAAGTGAGACGCCGCCATATTTAATTTAATTTTGCCCGTTGTTTCGTGTTGTTCGTATTGTGAAATATTGACAACACTGATGATTCTAGAGACACATTTAAATATTGAGACATCAATACAATTTATGGATCTATTATTTAGGATTAAGAATTTGATCGTCAATTTTTGATAATCAAGAATTTTTGAATTTAGAAATTAGAATTATATTAAAAGCAAATTGCTTGTATGAAAAGAAAAGATTTGAAATATTATGTGCAATATAAAGGTACCTACACTTTAACTTAAATGATTTACAGGAATACTATTTTTTTTTATTTTGATAAGATTATTATAATTGTGCAGTGTGCACACATTTTTAGTATTATAATAAATTGTAAAAAATATTTAGAAAATAATAGGTAGTAAGTTAAAAATATTTTTTTACAATTAGGTACTTATAGTTAGGTACCTATATTCGAAATGAGATTCTTTATTATTTTAAGTACGTATGCAAGTACTTTATTTAAAAGTTGCATTTAATTTATGTTAGTTGTAAAATCTTCACTGTTTTATTGAATAATTTCTCATTCACTACTTCATATTGTTTATGTCATGTGCAATAAATCATGACAACTATTATTACTACGTTTTCTCGTATCAGAATTACTGTAAGATGAGGTAAAGCATTATGTAACTAGGTATTCATTGGAGTAATAATGGAATGAACATAACAATATAACTGTCAAACTTTATTGCCCTTGTCAAAGAGAATTGAAGTAACGTAATGTTAATGATACTTATTAAATGTTTGTTACTTTTAAACATACACACACACACACACACACATTTTTGCCAGTGCTCCACGAGGAAACGTTGTGTTGGCAGTGGGGGACTTTGACCCTTATAAGGCTATAAGGACTTTCCATAATATAAAAACTAAAAGGTACCATGGTACCATGTAATAGGGGGTGATCGTATTATAATTAACCAGACACAAATCTAAACTCAGAGTTGCTTATGAGACTTAGTTTGTTGGTTTAGATTATAGGTGATTGGAAAAGCTGACTTTACCTAGTCAATTAGATTGTCATAAATTCCTGTTTATACCATCATGTAAGTCCATGAAGATTTTCATCAAGAACAAGGGCAGGCGGTAATAAAATATTTTTTGTCTAGGCCCCCAGGTCGTTTCTGCTACCCGAATCGACAGTCTTGGGATTTTGGGAATATAATTTTAAGGTATATTTTTATTTATACTATTAAGGTGGCAAAAAAGCATACGGCCCACCTGATGGTAAGCGGGTACCGTAGCCTTTTGTAATACCAGGGGTATCACTTGCGCGTTTCTGAACCTGTAAAACGAAATAGGAATAGTTGGGTTGGAAGTATAAGGGTCAAAGTCCCCCAACTGTCCACACAACGTTTCCTCACGGAGCACTGGCAACCTTGCTCACCGTAAGAAACACAACACAGCTTAAAGCAGTGTTTTCACAATGTTTTTTTTTTTTAAGCAAAACGGTATTAATCAAGTAAGCATTCAACATCTGTATAATCACATTAACAATAATTAAGACACAATAGTGTAAATAATACTAGATCGAATATTTAATGAAAAGTTAAAAGCATTCATTAATTAAAGTCAACATTCATTTATCGTGGCAAAATCTAGAAAAATGATTATGAAAAATGTGAAATCATAATTAAGAATAAATAAAAAACAAAAATGTTACGTTATTTTATAAAACAAAAAATAAATTAAAAATAAATCGTTACATTGACATACAAATCATGTTTTCATAAAAAATATTTCATGTTTAAAATTATTGAACAAACAAAATTATTATTATTTGTTTTTTTTTTTATGATGGGAGAACAAGAGAGATTTGATGCGAATTCTAAGTAATTAATCCCAGGAAACAAACATGATGACTGAATTTTCTAATTATTAATTTGTCAAGCTAAAAATTACAGACATCATAAAAAATATATTATCTGCCGAGCAATGGAACCCATACCATCATACACACGCCTTTATTCCCCGAAGGGTGAAGCAGAGATGTACTAACTACACCCACAGTTCGCGCGTATCATTACGTCCCATATAATAGGGGGTCAACTGCTAAGTATATACAAAAAAAAGTATATAAGTATTATATCCATTGTCTAGTACCCATAGTACAAGCTCTGCTTAGTTTGGCACTAGATGGTGCTCTGTGAAATTCTCCAAATATATTTATTTATTTTATTTACTGAGAATTTCAAATAAAAAGGACTCCAGACCTCAAGCGTTGCTGTCGCACTTACGACCACTAGGCTATTGAGGTGTTATGTGAATACCAAGTAATGATAATAATAAATTATTGTGCCGATAGTTGTTGCCAATGGTTTAATAGCCAAGAGGCTCTTGTTAGACGGCTGGATCAAGGGCTTGATACAGAAAGCGGTACTCCTCCACACGGCACGCATTTTGGGGTAGCTTGGACCCTGTCCCCGATATCGGTGGTCTGACTATTTTTTATGTTTTTAAATATTTTTATGTGAGTGTTTTTTGTAAAGATATTTAAAAATATAATGTAAATAAGAAAATAAATGAATACGAGAATAATAATTTATTGTTTCAAAAGTAGAACAAAGAAAAAAAAATGCAAATACAAATTAAATCTAAGTGTGATGGTTGTAAAGTGCATTATATTAGGACACACCGATTTCTAGAGACATACTTGTATTCCAGAAATCAGTAATACACGACTACGATCTTGTAATAAGTAACATTACATAGTCATGCTTACACTCTTATACATGATTATATAATGTATAATTATCATCAGTGAACCCAATTATTGGTAGTACACAATTAATTATAACAATTAATATTATTAAATCTTTCTGATAGCAATTGATAAGGTACTTGACACCACAAAGCTAATCTTTAGGCGCCACTATAATTATATACTTTTCAGGTGTGTTACCGTGTGGTATTGTTACCCGACTTTGCAGAGAAAGGGTACTGTTATACACAGTTTTTTTTTTGCATATGTGTCTGTTTTAGACAGATTTTTTACGTCATTCGAACAATTTAGGTATTATAGATCATCTATTTATGTCTTATATAAAAAATTGGAAATAGAATTTTAAGAGATCTCAATGGAGTTTACGTGATTAAAGAATTTATTACCCATCCACTAACAGACCGCAGTACGCGTAACTTCGTAACCTCACAGACGTAATTATGACAGATATATATTTTAATTTGTTTTTTTTTTGGTGTACAATAAAGTGTGAAATAAATAAATAATTACATGTTCATCATAATATAATATAATATTTTAAGAAAGGTATGGCACAGGAGTTATTCCACTCAATTTTTTTTTTTTTTATGACGGACATAGTTTTTAGCTCGAGGGAGCTTTAAAAACTTAACCGGACTAGGTGGCGAGGCACCAAATGCCTCCAGCCAGTATTCCACTCAAATCGGAGCTGTCCTTTATATACTGTCCCACTGCGGAAGTATCTCCTTCTTGCATAAAATTGAAGTGAAATAACACTGTACGGTGAGCAAGGTTGCCAGTGCTCCGCGAGGAAACTTTGTATGGCAGTGGGGCGACTTTAACCCTTATACTGCCAACCTAACTATTCCTCTTTGGTTTTACAGGGTCAGTAACGCGCAAGTGATAACCTAGGTGTTGCAAGCGTCTATAGGCTACGGAAACCGCTTACCATCAGGTGGGCCGTATGCTTGTTTGCCACCTTAGTAGTATAAAAATATAATTATAACCACAAATCCTTTTACAACAGTGACGTAGGTATAATGAGTTAAATATCCAATAAAATTAACATAATAACTACCACAAGATGATGTTATTCATGTATTAGTTGTAGTTTAATTAATATTCGCCTCTTCGGGGGGTAATGTGGTGACCTAGGTCAGCCACATACAGACGATAGCTTCGCAGCAAAATAAGCAATATGCGCATAAGATATATAAATTCCTTGTGACATAGTTGCCACAAACACCACATTGTGCGGATAGTGATACGAGTGACACAGTTTTATACAAGACGCTTAAAATATACATACCAATACTCCAGTATTCTCCGAAGGATTAGGCAGAGGTATAATAATGTACAGTCTCAGATTTTTTGGTTAGAGACTTCTTTATACATATACAACAAATGTACATATCAATCCAATCGTATTCTTGACAACATCACACATAAACTTTATATACGAAGCGAACGTATTGCCCTTAACTGGGCAGAAATCTATATTGCTAACTGAGGACCTCTCGATAAGTAGGAGCGCTTGAACTACTAGCCCACTTTTTTTAATGAAAGATTAAATAGGCTCGCCCCATATTATATGAGACAAAACATACAGGCCCGGATGAAATAAAGGAGTTTACCCCTAAGCAAATCCTACAGTTTACAGTAGCCGCAGGGTTTAGCGGTGAACGAACTCAACGATTGGCGATCACAAAATAGACCGGCTACGGTCGCAGTGATGCTATAGCCGCAAATCAACAATAAAAAAAAAATACCGGTACCTACACCTCTGCCTAACCCTTCGGGGAATACAGGCGTGATGGTATGTGTTTTAAAAACAATTATAATAATATCAGTCTATTACTGTCCGGTGGGCATAGCCCTCCGCTCTGATTTGCCATAGTCTAAATCTCAGCGGCATGTGAGCACTGGTAGTCCTCACTAGGCCGTAATGAACTCACCTATAAGCCTACTTTTATTCCTAGATACCTGTAGAGACAGTAAATGTCTTGAAGACGATTAAAATTGTAGGCAAACTATTCTCTCCTCCAATATTTTGTCATATTGGTAATCGTGAATGGTTTTTATACCTGACGCTGCAAATGAACAAGCACGCAACCGCACGATATGCAAGAACAAAAATAATGACCAACGTAATTATCTTTATATTATGTTAATTATTATACATATATATATTGGAAGTACATAGTTGTATCAGCGGTATTAACGCTCTTGTCACGATTATATACAATTGAGATTTACATTATCTATATCGCACACGAATCAATAATACAAATCGATAAATAAAACGCTGTAAAAAATAAATTTCCATTCATAACAAAAGTTTTATGAACGAATTTACGTCACTTTAACACCCAGGTATATTATTCGAATGTAGTGTTTATCGTTGTATGTAAGATTACATGGGTTTTGATATCTAAAGAGTACTAAAAATAAATATAAACGATAAGGCTGAAAAATAATATGAAACAAAAATGTTCCATTCATGTTACAGAACTAGGCGCATGGCAACTAGTGACGCAAATGAAAAGTATTAAAAATAATACCAAATCCACTTACATAGCCGAACTTTGCCGTCATGTTGTGTCCCGTTGTATATTATGTAGAACATACATCTAACTGAATTACTCTGCCGCTTTTCCTTTACTAAAACTGAACAATCCACTTTTATGTAATATTTTTTCAACACACTTCTCATTCAATAGAACAAAACACTGAAAATAGTATACTTTTTGTGCTTCAATTCAAGCAAAACGCAAACAATAGCTTTTGTAGTCACTAGAAAAAATACAGAGCAAGCGCTGAAGGTACTCTGAAGAGAAACACCTACGTTTCACATCACTTTCATAATTTTCCGAATAAGCCCGACGAGTGGGATTTAAAAATGGAACACCTTTTTTTGTCAAACGCCTTTGACGTGCTTGGCGTCTTTGAATTATCCAGAGTGCGATTTTTTTTCTAAATTTTTCATATACGGGGTGTATTTTCACGCGCGTATTTGTGAGGCTTCAGCGCCGACGGTCGACATGTGCGCTGCGCGGCGTGCGGCCAACGACTACGAGATAAAAACCTCGCTTGATTATAAACTTATAAGCTAAACTTTTTTGTACGTGTGCGTGCGTTTGTAGCAGTGTGCACGCGAGGCTTTGTTGGTGACCTTACAAAGTTTTCACTTGCGTAGTTATTCTTGTAGAAAAGTCGCTTTTTTAAATTATTGGAACTATGGAATCACGTCATCGGAATATAAAAACTATGAAATCTCATATTCAATGGATTTCTCATATTTTTCTGAGTCAAACGGAATTACCGATCATTTCATTCATGGTTGCATGTTTTTTTTAATAAACAAAGGGCTTCCATGAAAAATAATTGAAATATTATATAAACAAACGTTAAGTGGCTAGTATTTAGGTAGACTTAACAATATTTTACGGCTATTTCAGTGTATAAAAATAATGTATAATAACGCGAGCTTAATATTGTTATGTTCATACTAAATTAACACGTGTTAATAACAATAACAACATCTAATTTCTAAATTTATCTATGTCCCTTTATATTTGACACGGACTATCTAAATATTTGAAAGAATTTATACATGGCCAAATTGACACTTAACAAGGAAGAATGGCATAAAAGAAAGAAGGCTACCAATGATAATAATTAAAAAAAATTATATCCCCAAAATTGTAACTGAAAACATGGTACAGCTACAGAGCATGCAAGAAATTCTATTGGAATTCGAATTTTGAACTCTATTTTATCGGATAGACAGTATGTAAGAGAAACATTGTGCGGTTATAGTTTGACATAACCTTCGCATTCACGGGCGTCTTCCGCACGTTATAAAAGGCTATTTATATTTAAGGGGGAATTCACACTTTACTGTGGGAAATTTAAAAAGAAGTGTATTTTATATCGTTTTAGTTAGTTTTTTAGCGCAGTTAGTATTAAACATTATGTTGTTATATTATTTGTTAGAACGCAATGATGACCTAGGGATATATACATTGGACTGCCAAATCAAAGGTCTTGAGTTCTAATCCAAGGTACCTCTGACTTTTCAAAATCATGTGCATCACGTGCATGTGTCATTAATAATTAAATCACTCGCTTAAACGGTGAAGGAAAACATCGTGAGGAAATCTGCATGGCTGTGAGAGTTTCTTGACGGAATGTGAAGTCTGCTAACCCACATTAGGCCAATATGGTGGACTATCGCCTAATCAATCTCATTCTGAAGGGAGAACTATGCCCAGCAGTGGGACAGTTTATGGGTTGATGATGATATCATTTTGTCATTTACGCAAGACTTCCAACTTCTATTTTTTCCAAATTTAAACTTTCGTATGGAAAAGCCGTTTAGTATTCATACTATTCACTAATGTTATACTTGCGAAAGGAACTCTGTTTGTCTGTTTATTACGTTTACGTGCCTGAACCGCTGAAACAATATTCTTGAATTTTGGTACAAAGTACAAGTAATACAAAGCAAAGTATAATCGGATTGTTCTATGAAATTCTCAGTAGCAACTCAAAGTTACGATTTGTGCCCCCCTATCATGGGAACCGGCGAACTGTGGGTACATTACACTTCTACCCTTCGGGAAATAGAGGCGTGATGGTATATTTATGTATGTTAAAGCGTGGAGTTCCACGTCAAAGGAAAAATATGAACAAAACTAAACACGGAACGCGATGCATGCAGCACCTGAGCATTAAATCGGACGGACGCAATCTATTCACGACTTTATCAAAATGGGTCAATGCGGCAGTACCTTACTCTGTTACTCTTTACTGCTGCAGTCTAATGTCCAACGATATTCCCGCCATGATGCACATACATTGCTGGTTTTGACGGGATCATTTTGTAAGTACGGTTATTCAGGCAGTAATGAATTTAATTATTTGAAAGTTCAAAATGACGAGGTGATAAGTACTGCTTTTTTTGGTTGAGGTAGCAAATTAGAGTTAGAATAAAATATATTTTTGAGGTATGTCTTTTATCTGGGATATTCGATAAATTTTGATGTTGCAGAAATTCTTTAGATACATTTATCTAAAGATTGCAAGCTAAGTTTTGCAACAGACGATGTCAAACATAGTGGTGATGACGATGACGAAGATATCTACCCGTTTGATAATAAATTATCGCTAAACGCGTAAATTATCATCATCAACACATTTACTGTCCCACTGCTGGGCACGGATCTCCTCTCAGAATGAGAGGGATTAGGCTATCGTCCACCACGCTGGCCTAGTGCGGGTTGGCAGACTTCACAAACCGTCGAGAAAAATCTCTAAGCCATGCAGGTTTCCTCACGATGTTTTCCTTCACCGTTTAACCGAGTGATAATTAATCTTATTAATACGCACATGAATTAAAAAGTCGGAGCGTGCCTTGGATTCGAACTCGAGACCCTTGACTTGGCAGTCCGATGGTCATATCACTAGGCTATCACTGCTTAACGCGTAAATATATAAATTAAATAAAAATTAACAAGATGATAAAAAACACACGGCCGAGCTAAAAAGTATGAAACGGTACATAAGATTCAAGAATCCTTTTCCCCAAATCACGAAAGATACGAAATATGCCTCATTTAAGACCGGTTTGGATTTTGACATTACTTACTAATAAGGAGCGAACCTATGGCTACTTACAGGGCACAAATCCCAACACCGAGCTGCTACTGAAAATTTCATACATAAACCCAATAACACTCTGCTCGATCTGGGAATTGAAGCCAAGACAACAAGCGTAGCAGTCGCGTGTAGGACCACTAAGCAAATGAGGTAATCATCGTAATATGAATGACAATATAATTTAGAATACAAAACACAATTATTAAGATATTTGCTTGTTACTTTAATTAAAGTGTTTTTTTTTCGTTTTTGTGCTCCCACCTTAAAATTATTTTTATAAGTTTATACGTTAGAATTTGTAATTGGCTTTACAGTGAATGTGACTATGGTTTCTTTCTGTTTTAGTTTACTTTTGTTAGCTGTAAGTCTTCAATGTACTAAATAAATAAATAGATAGATATTAGTTTGCATGTGTATTGTATTTTGATCTGTTCGGAAGCGAAATATCCAAATATCAATTATGTGTTTACAAACTAAACCTTGCAGATGTTTTTATTTGCCTTTTACATACTAACGTAGCAAGCCTATATTTGTTAGCACAAAATTGACATTGTCGAAGTTTAGACGTTCAATGCTGATTATACAGCGAAATATTAGGGTCATGTACTTGGAGCAAGGGCAAGTACACACAACAACTTGTAAAGCTTTACAGTTGCCATTCAAAAATAACTACTATTACGACGGAATACGGCAAATTATGTAGCCCGATTTGTAGTCGATTTTTTATATTTTTACAAAAATAAATCATTTTCTTTCACATTTATCCATTACTTGCAGTTTCCTGAAGTTCCAGCATTCCAAAGGACTTTCTAAGATAAAACACCAAACTTCATCAAAATTGTTTCAGCGGCTTAGTTACAGAGGGTTACTTTCACATTTGTAAATCTAATATTATATTATTATTATTATCTAATTTTAAGTTTATAAAAACTTTTTACATTATAAATTGTCAGTATATTCTATTGAAAGTAATTAGGTCAACAACCTTCTGTAAGGAACAAAAGCTATCTAGGAATTATAGATAGGTAAATAATCTTTGCTAAGATAGCAATAATCTTAAAAGCTTTTATTACTACAATAAAATTTAATAAGATTAATAAAATATAAAGGAATAAATTATGACATTCCAAATACAATTTCTCGATACTGTTACATTAATTTCTTCTTAGAATAGCAAAAAATCCGTTGCCTTGGAGTTTAAAAAAAAACATTGAATTCCTACGATTCGAATTTTAAATTTCGACCTCTGTCACATTAGTGGAACTCTACTTCCGAGTTCATAATACTTTTTTTTCCTTGTTTAGACTCGAGGATAAAGTGCTGTGGCAGGTATGCAAGTAAAGAGGATTGTTTGGACAACGTCGCCTTGACCCGTCCAGCGCATGACCGCTTGATCGTCGTCCAATAAATCGTGACCTTTTAAATCTCATTCCATTTCCTTTATTTACTTTGCCGACAAGTGTTGACGCGGGAAGCAGGAGAGGTACTCATTAGCTGGTCCAAAATAGGAATATTTAATCACTGTCAATTTCCTTACGCCTAGTGGTTGCAAGCGCGATTATTACGCTTGACTGAGGCGTGAGTTCGATTCCAGGTTGAAGTGTCATTGGGTTTTCTTAAAAAAATGTCAGTAGCAACATTGAGTTTGGATTTGTACCCGGTTAATGGCAATAGGCTCGCCCTTATTAAATGGGACCTGAAGATATCGGCGAGCTGTGGGTGTACATTAATATACACCTCTGCTTAACCGTTTGGTGAATTCAGGCGTGCTGGCATTTATGTTCTATCAATTTCACAATAGCTATTAATTTCTTTCAAACTATTATTTATGTTGTTAGTAATTAATCTGGCCCTGAGAAAATATATAGGTAGTGTATTTCCCAATTTTCTCGACAGCCATTACGAAACAAAAGGGCAACGGTACACCGTAACTTCTTAAAAACGTCGTCGAAATATGTTAACAGAGTATTGCTATACAACTTGAATAATGTCCAATTTAATACACTTTTATGTATTGTATAGTTTATTCATAATATTGTTTTTTAAAGTGACGGTTTGTTTTTCTACACTTATACACGCGTTATCTTGTTCAGTTTATTAATTTCGTTTTGGTTGTCTGAAAGAAATCAATTTAAGTGATAAGGCCGCCCATTGTACATTTGTTGCTAAATATTTTTTATACATTGCTGTAATGTCAAAATGTAATGTCAAAGTGTAAATGTAAAAAAAAAAAAATATACATATAGGTACATAGGTATTTTTATTTTCTTTTTATTTCTTTTGGTGTAAAATTAATAATAAACAAATAAATATTCAAGTCCCACTAATAATAAAGCAAGTCCATATTGCAAAATGTTTAAATAACACAAAATAATAGCATGGCTGCTCGTTGTCGCGTTTACGAGTGTATATTTGCTCAATGCACTACAATGCCCATATCGCACAATAAAGTTACGCTCGAAAAGCTATAATCAGAATGTTCTGTGTAAATAAACTTGGTCCATGAAGACACTTAACTTACACACAACGACAAACAGATATACTTACATAGGTTTTCATTGCGTTTTTTTAATTTTAGTATTTACTATATTACATTAACATTTTGACCGCCACGTCAATAACGAAAATCCGTGTTCTCTACGCCAAGAGACAAATTCTAGTATTTAATAATAGGTAAAAAAAACAACAAATTTTAGCATAGGTATGTATTTTGAACTAAATATACACTCATTTAATGTATTCAAAACTCAATTAGCTCAATTTGTAATAGTGAGCAATATGTCTCCTATAACATGAATACATTAGATGTGTATTAAAGAAACGACGATTTGTAATTATTGTTTAAGCTAATTTGTTGTTCTCAAGTAAGTGAATTTGTATTTTTATTGAGAATAAATTCTTTGAACATAACTAAAAAAAGTGGTATTTTTGACGTGCCATGCCGTCGTTGGCGTTGTGAGCAAGTTTTCATTTGACGTCTATACACGTCCGTGGCGGTCAAAAGGTTAATTGAGGGGCTTGTGGCTAAGTTGTAACTACCGATCTGCAAGGTTAAGCTGCGTTCAGTCTTTGGATGGTGACCATTCTTAACATATCAAGACCCCTTTGTGCCTCGGAGAACACGTCGGTCCAAGTTGTCATGCGAACACCTATGACAATTGTTCTACTAGTAACAATTCAGAAGCTCAAAAAGCCGGACAACCAATCTATCCTCAGATCCTCGGGATAAAGGTATTGCATAGAAATTGGAGGAGGTTGCAGAGGTCTGATGGCAGTCTTTTCGTTTAAAATACTGATATTCAGCCACTGCTGAATATTTTTTCTATCGTCAATGTATTAAATCAGTGCTACACGAGGAAACGTTCTGTTGGCATTGGGGGGAGTTTGACCGTTATGATGCCAACCCAACTATTCCTCTTTCGTTTTACAGGGTCGGCTACGCGCAAGTGATACTCCTGGTGTTGCAAGCATCTATAGGCTACGGTAAACGCTTACCGTCAGATGGGCCGTGTGCTTGCCACTTTTGTAGTATAAATAAATAAAAGAAAATCGCAATATCTATGATTTTTCTGTGGCAACTGTTTGGCTTGACATTAAGTTAAGCTAAACGCTTGACTTGATGTCGTGTGAATGGGTGGTTACGCGCCTTCGCTAGTAAAAATGGCTCCTCCGTCTGTCATCTTACTCTAGTTTTAGTACCGGCGACATTGTCCGCCATGCGACAACCGACAATTCTGTAAATTTATGCTTCAAGTAAATCCGGCGAAAAAGTTCAACATGTTGATGTAAATTACAATGGAACGTGAAGCTAGAATACGAATAGCTTACTTTTAAGTTTCAATTCGATTAATAGAATATAATTAAATAGTTCAAAATAGTATTTCCCGATCAATTTTCAGTCACATTTCAATATGAATTGATTGTTTTTTTTGTCTAAAAGATTAAAACAAAAGATCAATCAATCTTGCCACCCGGACGTGATCTGCAGTGGACTGTATGGAGAGCACTCAACCGGCTGCGCACTCAAATTGCCCGCTGCAAACACAACTTGGCGAAATGGGGGATCACAGCAGTGTGACCAGATTCAGTATTTTAATACTTTTTCAGTATATTTTATCAGTTTTTTCGAATATGAAACTATGCAATAAATAATCTATAATTTTCAAAACAAGGTAAGTATTCATAAAGCAAGGTGTTAAAAAATAATCTGGTCACACTGGATCACAGATCCCCCTGTCACAGGTGCAAATGCGGTACCCCTGACCAGACCATGCTACACTTGCTGGAGTGCCCAGAATACCCGAAAACCTGGACCTTTGAGGACCTAAAGAATTCCACTAATGCCGCAATCAACGTGGTGGTCGCGTACTGGACTCAAGTGATATAAATAATGTATTTACCATCAACACGATAAGAAGATGAAGATAAAACTACTTTTTACGGATTTTATCGCGTACATTGATATTATTAATCCCGACGTTTCGGACCCTTTACAGCGTCCATGGTCACGGGTAGACTGAGGTGGAGGGCGTCTTGATGATATAATTACTGACAGCTACCCTACATTTTTAATTGTTACATGATCAATGACATTTATTACTAATTATTAATTAAAACTAGATGGATTAATAATATCAATATACGCGATAAAATCCGTAAAAAGTAGTTTTATTTCAATGTATAATATTCGCGTAAATGTCAGAAATCAAGATGAAGATCTTAAAGATATTTTGTATTTCATTGATTTGGCTAACGTTGAGTAACATGACATGGACTACTTATATGTAGTTCATAGCTCTTTATAGAGCTACCAACTACCAAATAATTGGTAGTATAAAAAGCGCCCACTTCAATAGGTATATTTAAGATTTTGATTTATTAACCTATTCTACGTTTTATTTGCCTTGATTTCTTGTTTTAATTAGAATATGAAGTAAGTAAATTATTCTCAGAATCGGTTTAATTTCCGTTCCTGATATTATTTCGCCACAGTTCAGCATTGGCGATTTCATGTTGTTTACATCCTGTATAGAGATGACTTTGATCAAACTGTGGTTTGATTGGGTTTGAATTATAAGTTCGAGTTATTTTGATTAAAGCACGATTAAGTAATTAAAACATTTGGAGGTACCTAACAGGAGTGCAGTAGCATCATTTTAAAACCGATTCTTCTCCGTATCGACACGAAGAAGAAGAAAGTAAGAATTTTAAATATTGTCCGCCCAGAACTTTGTCATTTCCACAGCGTCGTCAGTACAGAGTTCGTATTTTGGGAAGGACACGATAGGAGACGTGACAAGAAATCCCACTGAGAACGTAACTGTAAAACGCACCAAGTAATCTCCAATGAAACCAAAGTGTCTTAAAAGTCAAACCAGCATACCTGCCCTTTTTCAAGGGAAAGTGAGCAAGTCATCGAAACTTACATACTTACATACTGAATACTTCTTAACGTTGTAAATGGGTGGTGCACTACCATGCACCCAGATTTAAAATTACATAACTGAGGACATGTTGACATTCCTCAATGGTCATATATGCGGAAATTATTTATTTTTTTGAGTGGCAATATTATATATTAATGACGTAATTACGACGGATTCGATCATACCTTTCGTAGCTCTAGGGTCAAGACCGCACCGAGAGCGTCGGAAAATTTTACTTAGCAAATGTTATTGTTAAAGAGTTTCAAACCATATTGTTAAGAAGGTAAAGCATAATTTCCATGATTCAATGTTATGTAAGCCAAGCGTTTGTCAACGAGTAAGTATGTAATGTAAATAAATAATAAAAGAAGCGCCGCCTACACGTTTTCGTATTGATATTTTTTTTAATTTGCTCAATACTAACAAATTATTTTAAGTAGTGTTACAAATAACATTAGCAAACAGTTAGAAAAAATAGTTTGAATTTATAAGGTTAAAGGAAGCAGGTCATATAAACGCATACTGTATTTTTTTTAAATTACCTTTTTCATTTAGGTTGTTCCTATTTCGAAACACTGCTCATATCCTTATGATAACTACGGAAATGAGAATGTAATAAGGAAATCAAAAAATCAATGTAAACTTTTTATACAGTGTACTCGTAATTTCGAGTACCTACCAAAATTCGAAATATCGCGTCCACCTTGCAACTAAGTACTTTATAAAACGGAATAAAATTCAAAATACTTGAGAAAGTAACGACCTTCATTTACAAAATCGGTCTTTTAAAAAAACATATAAATGATAAATGATATTTATTTCTGTAAAAAGATCTCTTAAAGACACTTTTACAAGTCAATATTTTTAAGCTAGATGGCTCCGGCATTTCCTAGCTGACGATCTCTGAAATGGCCTTTTGAAGAAAGCACAACCACAGCTTTGAATAGACCAGTCCCAACCGACAGCACGCATGCATCAGTCATTATGTAGCTCAACCATAATTTAGGGATATGTTATGTAATTATTATACTTAAGTAAAACATTTGGATTTTTTTATTTCATTCAGCCTATATCAAGGCAAAGGCCTCTCTGTTCCTTCTTCTTCCCTCGGTTTAAAGTCTTCTGCGACCAATCCTACCAATAAAGATCTAGCAGGTCCCGCAATGTCTTTCTGGGCCTGCTGCGACGTTGTCTTTTAACGTTGTTTGTAATACGTATTGAATTTATTTGTAAATAATTATTTTATTATTATACATTCTGAGAGGTGACCCGTGCCGAGCAGTGGAATGGGACAGTATATGGATTGATGATGATGACATTTAAGCTAATATTATACATTGAAATAAAACTTCTTTTAGTAGATAACTAGTATAGGGTAGCCTGTCAGTAATTATATCATCAAGAGGCCCACCACCTCAGTCTACCCGTGACCATGGACGCTGTAAAGGGTCCGAAACGTCGGGATTAATAATATCAATATAACGCTATAAAATCCGTAAAAAGTAGTTTTATTTCTATGATGATAATTTTAGAGAACATATTGGATCTAAATTCCAAGGCAAATCCCGTAGTTAAACTTAGTATCTCTATTAAAAACAGCACGGAACATTAATATTGCATACTTAACAAGTTTTATCTATTGATCATAACGCACTAACTGCGATGGCGCAATGTGTGAAATTCTAACGTACCATAGCTTGAGTGTTAACTATGAAAACTAATATTTGCAAGAACTTCTCCTATAATAAATTAATATTACTAGATATACAGCGTGGGTTACCTATCGTGTTTTCGTTACCTCGAAAGAATAATTTGAAATAGTTTAACGTAAATGCGTAAATGCGCGGTGATGACGATTTTCCCAGTGCCGTTAGTTGTGGTTAAAGAACTTTATTCTCATAAGAAATTACATTTCACTTAATGAGATACAAACATTATATAATATACGGTTACTATATTAGGTGTGCGCTGCTGAAAAGTAGTAGTTAGGGCAAGTCAACTCCAAGCTGCTGTGACTCTTTTAATGTCATACATTGTAACACTCGGATATTAAATACTACTTTAACTGGACTTTAAATAAGAACATGATTCTCTGAACTTTTTACAGCATTTCTTCTCAAAGATCGGCACCTAGAAAACAATTTTGTTTACAAAAATAAGTATAATTTAAAAAGTAGGTAATTTTAATGGCTATATTACCGTTGCAAATTATAATCACAGTAAGACGATATATGGAGCCAAAAGTCTATATGTATATTGCGTACTGTGCTAGAATAATTTCAGTATATAACGAAACTTCAATACAATAAACTGCTAAGAAAGTATTGGACATTCTTTTATCTTCTTAAACGTGTTCCAATTCGAACATTATCAGATAATTCATAATTCCGTGCCAATTCCGTTTCCTTCTAGATAAAATTGTGTTAGGTATGAATTCACTAAAATATATTGATTGTGACAAATTAGAAAATGGTGATGTCAACAGTGGTATCGTTCGACGAATTTCACCAATAATACATATATGTGTTATCTTAATTTTGGTATTATGTTAATTTCACTAACATTGAGAATAGCAGGAAAATCTATGTCATAATTTATTATAGGTATTCGGGTTAATGTGCAATTTACGTAAAATACAATGACGCTTGTATTCCTCGAAGGGTTACGTAGAAGCCTTACAATCTTAAAATGCACGTCACTAGTAACTGTGATAATTTAATGTATGAAAGGAAAACCATAATTAATTTAATTGTATAAACTGCGCAATGTGGCTTTGATTTTCATAATAAAATTTGACGAAATCTAACCGAGATAAGCAGTGGAAAGCCTTGTAAAAAAGTTTTTCAATTTCGTTTTTGATATGCAATTTTATAGTAAACGATTTCAAGCATACGATACGGCCCACCTGATGGTAGGTAAGTGGTTACCGTAGCCTATAGACGTTTGCAACACCAGGGGTATCACTTGCAATATTGGCAATAGGCTCGCCCCTATCACATAGGACCTAAACATGCGACTGTTGCTGTAGGTACATTAGTACAAGGGAAGTACAGTAGAAGGGAAGGGACCTTCGGGAAAAACAGGTTTTACGGTATGTATATTTAATTGAAAAAGCCATCATATGGCTCCTAATTCACCAGCGTGACAACCGAAATATCTGATTGCCACAACAATATACCGCAATACTTACATTTTCGCAAAAGGCTAATGTTTTCGCTTATAATCTTCATAGTGTTGTGTAAGTGCTAAAACTAGATACATTAGTAAATCAGGAGTCTCGACTCTATGTATCTGTTTGTTCGAACAATTACATACACCAGGCGCCAGTCGACAAATATAAGTACGACAAACTTTGAACGTGCGTATAGAAGAAATACGTAGAGGATTAGGCGCATTACAGAATATGTTAAAGAAGGTATATTGTAAATAACACATTCACATCATAGACTTTTTTTTCTATACTACTAAGGTAGCAAACAAGCATACGGCCTGCGTGACAGTAAGCGGTCACCGTAGCTTATGGACGCTTGCAATATTAAGAGTGTTACTAGTACGTTGCCGACCTTAAAAATTGCTCCTGCTGTAGAATTTATGCTAGTCCCGAGTTTTCTTACGGTAACGGCCATCAAGCAAGCTAGGGTTACCACTATCTAGTGGCGGAGACTGAATATTTGGTACTGTATACGATACAGTAGGTATATTATACAGTAGAACTTTATTTCTGCCGTCGTGCTAAGCTGTTTGTACAGTGTGTGTCTTCTGCAGAGTATCTGTTGCGTAGTCAACATACAATACGTGCGGTTTCCTATTTGTAATTCCAAACATTTTTGATAGCCAGTACTTTAGCTTTTAAATACATTCTCTAAATATATTTTGGTTTAAATAAAACCACTCGTAATAAAATTGGTACAAAATAATAATGAAGAGTAAAAGTATATCGGACGGAGATTTCTGTTCACTGTATCTGTATAGAACTTTATAGGCAATTAGTACAATTTGAAAGCAAGAAGTTCTTATAACGAAGTTAAGTAAACCTGGTGACAGAAAATATTTTTTTATTGATTTCTGACATTTACGCGAATATTATACATTGAAATAAAACTACTTTTTACGGATTTTATCGCGTATATTGATATTATTAATCCCGACGTTTCGGACCCTTTACAGCGTCCATGGTCACGGGTAGACTGAGGTGGTGGGCGTCTTGATGATATAATTACTGACAGCTACCCTACATTTTTTATTGTTACATGATCAATGACATTTATTACTAATTATTAATTAAAACTAGATGGAGCCGGCATTTCCTAGCTGACGACCTCTGAGAAGAAACGCCGAAACAAACTCAGAGAATCATGGTCTCTTTTAAAGTAACAATATTCAATGATCATGTTTTAGTTGTTAATTATTGGCAATCCGATTCACGCAGAACGAGCTCACAGTATCCTTTGGTCTTGCAGTTGTAGGCCTGCGATTTTGATTTAATAGAATCTATAACAGGATTTCAAGCAGGTGGTAAGACCCAGCCATCTTCTCTATTGAAATTTGGATGTTTTTTAATTTCAATAGCCTCACGAATCATCCTATTCATCATATTTTTTTTTTGTTTTTCGCAAATTTTAGGTCATATTCAGGTACATGCCAATTTTACTAGTTGGCTTAGTCTTAGGCAATAATATAGCTAAAGAACTATTTTAAGCAAAGGTTTATTAAGTATACGTTTATAAATATTGCGTAGTAATGTCGCGATTAGGTACTTGTTCCACGAAGACGTGTACTTATCTAGAACCTATCCTGAATGTGTCATGGACTTTCAATTATTCGCGAAATTAAAAAAAAAGTTGGCAGTCTAGGTCGAACACGCCCCCGCTTCGCACGGGTGCAATGTACAACGTACTATGACGACCTCTGTAGTCTAGCGGTTCGAGTGCCGGACTGCTGAACATGAGGTCGTGGGTTCGATTCCCACAGGGCACAAATATTTGTGTAGATAAAACATGAGTATTTGTGTTTGTCTGGGTGTTTTTTAGGTATTATATATATGTATTTACAAAAAAAAAGTATATAAGTACTATATTCATTGCCTAGTACCTATGGTACAAGCTCTGCTTAGTTTGGGACTAGACGGTGTTGTGTAAAATGTCCCAATAATATTACAATATTACAATAATATTACTAATAACATAAATGAGTTATACATCTAAACCTTCCTCTTGAATCATTCAAATCACCACATAAAAATCCGTTGCGTAGTTTCAAAGATCTAAGCTTTAAAGATCGCTTCCATACATAAGGACAGACAGCGGAAAGCGACTTTGTTTTATAGGTACAGACGCCAGCAGGTCAACCTATACAAACTGTCAAATTTTTCCAATCGAATATGAACCTTATATATTTGTATTAAAGTTGAAAATCTATCAAAGAAACTTGACAGATTGGGGTAGCTGAATGCTGGCGTCTGTACTACTATGTAGTGACGATAAATACTTCAACGTCTAAAGTTACTTTACACAAAAATTGCAGAGAAAGTTCGTAGAAAAAATCCACTGTCTCCAACAAGTAATAAAATACTAAATAACCATTACAATTTATCAGCTTCGATACTTTCAGAAACAGACGTCTGTAACGCTCAAAGTTATCGCCTTATCGTTATTATTGTTATCACACGCATTGATACTTGGCGCCAATGCACTATCGCATGGCTTTACAGTTTAATCCCATATCTGCAACGTATCGACTTATTTACGAATTCACGGGTACATTCATCATTTTGAATACGGAAAATAGTGATGTAACCATGCGTAATTAGTATCGAATAATTTTGTAGAATAGGAATATTTTTGGATACTATTTTCCCGTTACTGTATTAAGTGCATTTACATATAAGGTATGTGATTCATTCGAAGTCATGGACAGTAATCTTGTGAGATCTATCGTTACACTGTTGAAGAATCAGTTTGTAAAGTAGTTTAAGGGGATTAATTAACTTCGAAATATTCAAATTTTATTAGGATGAATATTGAAAAAATATGCTTCACATTTTTTCATATCGAGAATATTTAGTCTAAACGTGTAAAATAGTACATCAACATTCCTCTTGTTCTGATCCCTACAAATTTTAATTAACAAATCTGAATATGAAACACATAAAACGTATTTAAAATAATATGTAATTTAATGCATATTTATACACGCCGTTTAAAAGTATGAGTCATTAAATGTAATTTAATCTATTACGAATAATCTACGATACTTACTAGTAGAATTAACTAAAAGAATGTTCAATGACATCTGACTAATCAAAACCACTCAAAGCTTACATTATAAAATAAATTTAATAAGAGATAACAGCGATTGCATAAACTTTCTTCGAAGCGCACGCTCATCGATACACAGAATTAAAATATTTCGTGGCTAAACCTTCATACACTGCGGTGGTAAGAGATTTTTATTCGTAAGTTGTTATACTGTGGCGTCCGTCAAATTTAGGTGTCGCAATATGGGTAGAGGAAGTTTAGCCGTAATGTACATATCGTCATTGAGTATCATGTGGTCACATGGTGACGTGTCAATGAACTCGTTACGTGTCCTAATTCGATTGCATCTAAAGTACTGGCGATTAACTCTCTATTAAATAAGATAAGTACTTAAAATATTATTTCTAGTTGGTAACCTCTCTAAAAGATGTATGATGTCACAAACACACCCATAAATTGATGTTACAAAAGTACACTCAGTATATTCACTTCATTATCATACCAAACACTTAATTTAAAAAATATAGAAGTCACGCAAAAACGTTATCTACCTACTCTGTTTCAGTTAAATTCAAAACTACCTCACAATAACAAAAACAAACACCAACTATGTCTTTGCAGGAGTATTTTTCTCTACGTTACTTTTTCGTTGTTTGTGCTTTAAGGTACCTACTTAAAAACAAAATGTACCTATTCAAAGATTACGAAGAATAGGTATTACGTATAAACTTAAACAGAACGGTCATGTAACTCACAATAGGTACCAAAAAAGTGCATTGTACACAAAATTCACTGAAAACGGTGACCAATGCATTACCTAAGCTATTAAGTCACAATGCATTTGATAGTTACATTATGACCAACTGGTGTGCCTAAGAATTGCAGTAAAAAGTATGAATAGTATGTATTTTATGTATGTACTGTCAACATGGTGTGTCAATCAATGCTTTCTTTTAAAACTTTCTTATTGCAAAAATATTACGGAGATTACTTGAGAAATACTCAAGCTGTATTTTTGCACGGTTTTCTTCAATTTGTATTTCCGTTTGTTTGTTTGTAGGAGGCAAAATTCTAAAATCTCCTATTGAAACATATGATCACTACTCGGGGTGCCGAAAAGGTACAGGTAGAGGTGTACAACTGATATAAACACACAGTTCGACAGTACGTTTTAGGCCCTGTAATATCTGATCTATTGCCATTGTCATTATAGGTTTTAGTCAGAATTAGTATGACTATGTATGGGCTACGGATATCAATAAGAATTTCCAACACTTCAAAGATCAAAATAGAGGTGACCATCACAGTTCCTTTGGTGCAAACTAGATAAAAAAATATTTTATAAGAAATCTAGATACAGAGAAAAATGGAGAGCCTTTCCCAAAATTTTCCTGCAAGTAATATAATTCACATATAAGTATGTTATATATTCAAGTAGGTAAATACAACGAAGCTATCTCAAAATTAATCACTACTGTAACTTGAGTTAGCACTATCGCAAATCACGAAAAAAGAAAATGAGAAAACAAAATACCATACCATGGAAAATAAAACAGCGATCCTTATCGAACTTGGTCTGCGCAGTTAGTCATGGCATTGCTCAGAACTCGAGAAATTGTTAATCGTATTAGCAGGCTTCTTGATGACTATAACAGTTTGTATGGTTTTATGAGATCAAGGGGAAAATACTCATAGTACTACTCTGAGACTGGGTCAAGTTACAGACGCTGTGCTCTTTCTTTATTAAAAGGCATTGTGTAATCATCAACCCATATATTGTCCCACTGCTGGACACGGATATCCCCTCACAGAATGAGAGGGCTTAGGCTATAATCCACCATGATGGCCTAGTGCGGGTTGTCAGACGCCGTCGAGCAAAACTCTAAGGCATGCAGGTTTCCTCACGATATTAGATATCCTTCACCGTTTAAGCGAGTGATAATTAATTATTAATATGCACATGATTTAGAAAAGTCAGAGGTTCGAACTTGAGACCTTCGACTTGGCAGTCCAATGGTCATACCACTACTCCTGGCATTGTGACACATATTTGATACTATTATGTATTAAACGGACCGTAATTATCCGGGTTTGTTTAGGCGTTTTTTCTCAGAGGTTAACAGTTAGGAAATTCTATCTAATATTAAAAAAATCACAGTGATAGTAAAACATTGATAGTAAAAGTGTCTTAAGATCCATTTACAAAAACGGCTAAATTATATCTAACATTTCGTCTAATTACCATACAATTCGAATCATTAGATAAAGATTTTCGTGTTTATAACTATTATTTTTTACGTAGAATGTGTCAAACAGTTTCAATAACAGCTACTCTAGACTTGACATTTCCAAGCGTAAACGCATTACGAAAACTGAATATGTATGGGATCAACACGCATCACGTGATGGAACGCAGCTTTTGCAAATGTCAACCCCCTTATTTCAGTAAGTGTTATAACCATTTCATACATTCGATTGTTCACCAAGAAAGTTTCATTTCTCTAAAAGGTATCATAAAATTATAAACGTAAATAAATCCTCTTTGAACATACGATTAATTTTATTAAAAACTTTACCGAAGCACGTTAGGGTTAATATTGTCTATATAACGTTTTTAGGTTGTGCTAATACTCGACACGTCATGCATTGCGTTTTTCGATCTACATGTAAGTAAGCCGCTAAGCCATTTCTGTCTCAACGGTCAATTGCACACATTTGAACACAAATAGTGTGTTAATACACAAACAAACTCTTGAGAAATGTGAGTTGTTTTTCTTGCGGCAAACAACTTGAAAAATAAAACTTATATTGAGGAAAATATTGAGACTAGTCATCCTAATCTTAAAACAAACAATCACTGTTTACTTTAACTACCCATCGAAACCCCCAATAACATTACTGTGATTAATTTTATCTCAAAATCAAACACGTCTGTGGTCACTGAAATCACATTTTTTTTCTGTTGACCGCATATTCCGCATACGACGTGCTAAGTCAAATCCCGTGTACTTTAATGTCCGAAGCTGACGTTTATTTGTTGAAGACATGCCTGAGCATTGTTGCAAGACCACTCTGTAAATAGATACGTCATAAAAGAGGCGAGCTTAACCTTACCCTTACGACGAAGTTCTAATGCAGAACTAAAAGGAAAATGAGCCTTAGGGACGGTGGAGTGCGGAATGACGGCTGCGAAGCCGCGGTTAGTCAGTAATTTCAAGTCTGATTTATTGCTATGAGCTATGTTTTCTATTATGAGATTTTACCACTGTAAAGTTCATATTTTCAGCCTTTAAGGGACATAAAAACTTCATCTAGTTATTTAAGGGCAACACCAGCAGTAATTTAAAAAATCAAATAATTTTTTTTTTGCTATCCACACCTAAAATATTTGTTTTCTCCTTCAAAGCTTCTGTCCAGGTCATGGGTTCGATTCCCATGACTGTATAAAGGTATTTTGAGATCCTATTGCCATCAACAGGGCACGAATCCAAACTCCTATCTGTTACTGAGAATTTTATAGAAAAACCCCAAAAGCACTGCTCGATCTGGGAATCATACCCAGGACGTCATGCAAAACAGTCGCGCTTTCGACAACTAGGCTTATAAGACAGTTTGTATTACTCATAGTACAGTCAATAAAAGAGTTAGGTATACAGGCAGCTAATTAATAATCTGTAGTTAGATAAAGATAGTGTAATAATGTATCACGAAATATGTGTCAAAACGTAGGTATTGTAAGCAGCTTTAACATACCTAACCCTTTGGCACGTAATTATTTATGTCGAAATCTGTATAAAAATGCATATTTCGTTTGCTATCTGTGTACTTAACTCTTTTGTTGACTGTACTATCAGAATAAAATACCCATACAAAATATTATTATAATAAGAAGGACAAGAGTCAACAGTCGTACAGGCCATACCGCCAAGCAAGGTTACACAAAGGTTTTAAGGTTATGACAATATACATATCGAAGTACCCTCCAATTGCTACATTAGCACTTTTTATTTACTTATATTTATTTTTAAGTTTAATATGTGTGTTTGTACTCACTTAAAACTCGAGGACTTAAGTTTTGTGGATTAATTGACGGATATGAAAACATCGTGAGGAACCCTGCATGCCTGAGAGATTTTCTTGACAACGTGGGAAGTCTGTCAATCCGCACTAGGTCAGTACGCACTACTCACTACACACTATACAGCGCACTGGGCTTACAGTAAAAGAGACTTAAAAGGGTTCTGTATATTTTTTTGGCAGGGTAACATATTATGATCCTTTCATGGTCGTGGCAAATTTCACGGATCCCATGGCCTTACCAGACTATGCAAGGCAAGTTAAGGAAAGTGCGGTTTTTAGTCGGTACGAATACGACATACCCTCCCGCCTCCCCGGGTGTCGGATGATCCATGAGGAGTTTCCGTAATATAAAAAAGAGGGTAACATATGTTCCTTCATGGTCGTGGCAAATTTCACGGATCCCATGGCCTTACTAGACTAAAAAAAAAACTACAAAAAAGAAAAAAACGTAACATGATAGAGACAGAGCAACTTCGGAAGAGCGATTTGTGTCCTATTGGAAATAAGTAATACATTACGGTTTTTTCCTGATGTCCTATATTTGTAATATTTAAATGTCTTCGCCTTAAAGAGATGAGGCCCATGCCCAACAGTGGGACAGCAAACGGGTTGATTAAGGTGGTAAAATACGCAATTATCTCCGTAGAAATAGCCAGTTTTACGATTACGATGTAAAGTTCGCTAGATCAGGTGGGACTTGCATAATGAATTAAGTCGTTTTTCAATTAACACGACGAGGTCAGGATGTTTTTCGCTGTACAGTACTAACATTTTAATTCGAAATCTGCAATTAGTTTTCCGTGCACGTGGAAAGTCAATAGAGACTTCTGACTTTTGACCTGCAATTAAGTTATTGTGAATATTAAACGAAGTTGACGACGTCTGACTGCTTATCATGAGGTAGTGGGATCGATTCCCACAGGACACAAATATTTATGTGATGAATATAAGCGTTTGTGTTTATGAACATAACAGTTTGTTATGTATTATAAGTATTATTATAAAAAATATACCTAAGTATTATTATCCATTATGCATTGCCTATCCATAGTACAAGCTCTACTTAGTTTGGGACTAGATGGTGCTAGTTAAAATGGTCCAAGAACATTTATTTGTTTACAACAACAATATAATACAATAACTGTCATTATTTGGCCGATATTTATCTAATGCATGAATGAATTTGTAAATGGAGTGTACATTCCTAAAACTTACATAAACGTATCGAGGTTAATCCACGGTGTTTTCCGTGATGTTCGATGTTTTCACATCACTACAAAAAATTCGTAGAAAACATTAGCTAACAGCTAATTAATGCACCCTCACGTTTGACGACTTAACATGATTTTACGCAGCGTGTCAAATTTTTATTTTTAATTGTAATGCAAACAAGAAAAGTAAACGTCCATGTGAACATTCCATAAATTTTAAAGAATTGTGTCATCAACTATTTTATTCATTAACACGTTCTAATTGAGTAATGATTATTAAAAAATCTTTAAGCATATAAACATTGCTGATATATTGAGATATTAAATCATAATAGAACTCTTTGAAATTATACAAAGTTACCTACTGTCCCTTCCTTATGTAGTCCTGTACATCTAACAAGCCCGCCTCGAAATAATTTTGTCGTCGCTTATCTCGTGCTAAACTATGGCTGGAGACGACATAATATGTCGCAGTATGTCATCCCCTTATGATAAAAAAAGAACAAGCTAGTAGAAGTAATGAGCCATTTCCAAAACCATCAAGATTCAAAGACAATTATTACTCGCAATCATTCCCTCATCAATTTCCTGAAGAATCCATTTATTGCAGTGAACTCAGATGACGCTGAACTTAGATACACAATAAGCAGGAAGAGTGTCGGCTCTAGCTAGTGCACCTACAATGGCAGTAAAGCAAGCAATCTCGAAGATTGTAAGACGCTATAACCGCCTCATTTATCTGCCATACTGCCAGCGTTTCAAGGTTCGACGTATCAAAGGTAGAAAATATGATTATTAGGATGGCACTCTGCGACCGCACGCCACGTCGATTACAAATAGATCTTTAATGGAAACCGCAGCATATGCGATTGTTAAGCTTAGGACTTACGATAGAATTATCTATGACTGTTTTTCCTAAATTGTCCCATGCTGAGATTCTTTATCTAGATTAGCTTTCTTTAAGTCGCAACTATTTGAGCGATAATACCTACTTCCATACTAATATTATAAATGCGAAAGTAACTCTGTCTATCTGTTACGCTTTCACGCCTAAACCGCTTAACCGATTTTGATAAAATTTGGTACAGATATAGATTAGACCTTGGAGAACGACATAGGCTACCTTTTGTCTCAAAAAGCTCTTTGGGATGCGGGTGAAACCGCGGGAAATAGCTAGTGTTTTAAACTTAAACTGTTAAAACTATGATCCAGGTTACATATAACAACTGCTAGATCTCTTCTAACAGAAATAAAATAATTATTTCGTTGCCGTGACATGCTATATGGTATCAGATTTTTTCAGATAAATTATGGTCTTATAAAATCAGGTTATACTAAAGTAGTGATAGCATAATGATATAGTAAACAATAGTACTTAAGTATCTGGTGTGTTTTGTTTGTCTATAAATTCCTGACTGATACTAAAATGAAGTATTTGCCAAATAGTGTAGACTTATCTTTATGGCAAACAGATATGTACAATGTTTTCATCAATATGCTTCCAACCTTGGGAAAATAAAATAATTATATTTAAATAATTGCATTTCTGTTTTTCTACACTAAGATATTATAGAGGAAAATATTTGTATTTTAGTAACGAAAAATTAAATTATGTTTTATATAATTTTACCGGTTTATACCTACGAGTAAATTTCAAGTTAGAAATATGTTACTGGGGAGTTTGTTGCGTCGCTTCTTCTTCCAGGTAATACACTAGGAGGCGGTGAAGGGCGTTTTGGGGGTTGTCTTAAATGTAAAAATGACGTAGAAAAAGTACTAACTAATACTCTATCTTGAATAAATTATTTTGGCTTTGACTTTTGACTTTGATTTATCTCCCATTGGATTTCTATGATAAATCGCATCTTTACTTTCGATGCTTTTATTATTGACGCCTTTTTCTTCGAACATATAATTAGGCACAATGTCAAAACAAAAATTACGAATTTTATATTGTAAACTTAGCCTTCACTTAAAGGCATGACGCCCACACAAAATACAACAAACAAACATGTTGTATGGAAAATTTTGAATTGACACATTGTCGCTTCATTGGCAAGACCACCCGTGATATATAATAGTATGTACAGTCAACAACAGCAGGTTATACAAAACTGTCAAATTTCTCCAAATAATTTTAAACCTTAAAATGTTGATGGTTAGGTTCGAAATTGAATGAGAAAATTTGACAGTTTGTGGTATTTTAATATGCTGTTGACGGTACTTATGCATATTGTACATATATTGGCACCTCCATTGAGCCGTACAGGTTTATCAATTTCAATAGGTACATCTGCTCATCTGATGTCAAAAGAATGATAAACTTATCTCTATTTTCATGCAAATCTGGTAAATGCTGTTTATAATGTTGCAAGATTTAATGGTGGTTAGGAATATTTTCTAAAGCCCAAGATCGTTTTCGGCTATTCACCCAATATAGCTTGGCAACGTGTGGTGGGCCACACATTACGTCTTGAATTATGTCTTGGCTATACTTTAAGGTCGGCATTTAAATTATTTTGCGTCTAGACGTGCATGCTCGAAAAAAAAATGATAAAAATATCAATAGAGAAAATAGCCTAAATAAATAACAGCAATTGGGATAACAAAGGACGTAAAAGACATTGGAGCATCAAGTCATTTTTAACACTATTTATTAATAAAAGCAAGCATTCAGCTTTGTTTGTAGATATTTCTACAAACAAAACTGAATGTCTTGTCCACATGTCTTTTAAGCCCTTTGTAATCCGAGTGTCGATACATCACTCAAACCTTTTTCTCACGGTCAAGCAGAAACTACTGAAAGTCACATGTTGCATACAACATTTGGTTCATCTACGTTCATTCTCGTCGTCCGAGTACATGCTATGCATCCTAGTCGTAAAATGGATATCCCTTATCATACCATCACGAAGGGTTACGCAGAAGTGTATCAATGTACACCCACAGTTCGCGGGTATTGCCATAAACCGGGCAAAAATCTAAACTCCGAGCTCTAAGCTGAGGATTTCATAGAAAAACCCAATAACACTGCTCGACCTAGGTATCGAAACTAACATCTCTAGCGTAGCAGTCGCCCTTAGAACCAATAGACTAACGAGCAGAAACATGACAGTGACGGATAAAAGTTTTTCATGCCAACATCAAATTAATAATAAGAACTACTTAGGTATTAATTTCTGACATTTACGCGAATATACATTTAAATAAATCTACTTTTTACGGATTTTATCGCGTTATATTGATATTATTAATCCCGACGGTACGGACCCTTTACAGCGTCCATGATCACAGGTAGACTGTCAATCTATATATTTCAACTACTTAGGTATATTCCACGAAACAGTAAATAAAGTCTATTAGTGCATACTTCTTACATCACCTTCTTGCATCCGACACACTGGTGTCGGGCTGTAATATTACATAATCGTACACCTAGTTACGACAGATCGCTAACGCTAATTAAGCGTTAAGAGAAGTCGATATTAACTATAATTCCAAGAAAGATAAGAAGAGGTGTATCTTTCAATAGCATTGCAAGCATATTTTAGTGGTAAATGTTACAAGAACACTAGTCATGTTAAGCTATAGCACTATTTGCTGCCCCACTGCTGGGCACGAGTCTCCTCTCACAGAATGAGAGGGATTAGGCTATAATCCACCACGCTGGCCTAGTGCTGGTTGGCTGACTTCACACGCCGTCGAAAAATCTCTAAGGCATGCAGGTTTCCTCACGATGTTTTCCTTTACCGTTTAAGCGAGTGGTAATTATTAATAAATACATGATTTCAAAAAGACTTGGCAGTCCAATGGTTAGGCTATCGCTGCTTATAAATAAATATCAAGCTTTACAAAAATGTAATACATTGACTTGTAAAAGTGTCTAAGATCTATTTGCAGAAATAAATATAATATAATATAATATAATTATTATAATATAATATAATTATTATATTATCATTTATCATAAGCGCCACTACGGCGCACTATTGGTTTCGATTCCCAGGTCGTTCTCAGGTGTTATTACGTTTTTCTATAAATTTCCAGTAGCAGCTCGGAGCCTGAATTCGTACCAAATTGATGGCAATATGTTCACCCCCTATTACAATGGGACCTAAACGTACCGGCACAATTAATTGATGTATATTGGTACACCTCTGCCTGACCCTTCGAGGAATATAGGCGTGATGATATGTGTCCCATAATGTTTTAGCCGCACTAAAACCTCTTGTTGTCTACACGTCAATTGATAATATAATTTAATCATTCATACCATTCAAAACTAAGAATGTAATTTCCATGACAATATTTTATTGCCCATGTATTTTGATGGGTTTATCAACATAGATAACGCAATATAATTGTTTGACTATATTATTAACATGCGGATTCCAACAATTAGCATTTTTGTTTGAGATAACAACGAAACGAAAAAAAGATGGCGTTTTTGGAGCCAGCATTATTATTCTACAGCTAGAAAAAGATGCACCATAACCAAATCATGCGAGTTTATGAAATGTGCAAGCAATTATAGATCTTAAGTTGATTAACACTTATAGAACGCACCAGTACTCCTCTCCTGGGACATACATCAGTACACCTCAAGATATACAAAACTGTCAAATTTCTCCATATGATTTTAAACCTTAAAACATTATTGGTTAAGTTCAAAATAGAATGAGAAAATTTATCAGTTTGTGGTAACTGGATGTGTGCTGACTGTACAACAACCCCGGTATACTACCGAAAACAGGCAATGAAATAGAATGTAACAGTGAATGGTTTTGGGCGAAATTGGTTTCTCTTACCAACACCTAAGGCATATCTAATGGCTAGTCGGAAGCTTGTCTTTTATCTGAACTAACCATAAGACAACAATTTTTATATTTATTGCTTTATAAGTATCGTAATCTTCCGAGCCTTTTCCCAACTATGTTCGGGTCGGCTTTCAGTCTAACCAGATGCGGCTGAATATCAGTATTTTACACGAAGCGACTGCCATCACACCTCCGCAATCCAATTTCTGGACAATACCGATATCCTGAGGAAAGAGTGGTTGTCAGGATTTTTGGGCTTCTGACTGCCACTAACAATTATCATAGGTGTTGCATGACATCCGGGACGGCTTTACGTGCTCTCCGAAGCACGGAGGGGTCTCGATGTATTAAGAATGTTCACCCGTCCACACTTACCGCGACTAGCGCAGCTTAACGTTGCAGATCGATTGACAAGCGAATTCATTACTTAGCCACGAGCCCCTTTATGCGTTGACGGTACCATTCACCACGGTCAGCCCATTATAATAATAATAATCATCATTCATATATATTTGAAAGAGAAGAGGACTGAGGAGACTTCCCTGTGGCACTCCGTATTCACAAGTTTCGGCTTCACTGATGGTGTCCCCTATCTTTACACATTGAGTTCGATCCTGTAAAAAGTCTTTAAATATCTCAAGTGCATTAACACGCACCCCAATCCTCTCCAGCTTAGCAAGAAGGATTAATGTTGCCATTACATTATCACAAGCAAGACTTACAGAAGTAAGTCTTGCTACTTACTACTTACTTACAGAAGTAAGACTTACAGAAGTAAGACTTACAGAAGTAAGTCTTACGATATATGAAAATAAATTATGTTATGCAATGAAGAATCATTGCATAACATAATTTATTTTCATATATCGTCGATCCGCGATTCCAAGTTTAAGTAAAACTGCATTACCAGCACAATTTAATCAAAATACAATGCTGCATTTCCTAAGATAAACTTCATGGAATTGAGCTCTAAATGGAGTTTTATGTGATTGCAACATTGTACATCACTTTTAATCATTTCGTTGAATTCCATGTTCGTTATGTAACTTCATGGTTACAAAGTATCACTTAGAGTAATAATTTCATGATTACTTGACTGCGCAAAGCATGGGCAAGAAGATATTTTTTTTATTATTCCACTAAGATGGCCTACCTGGTGGTAAGTGGTTACCGCAGCCTATAGATGCTTGTAACACTAGGGGTATCACTTGCGCGTTGCGGGCCCTGTAAAACGAAAGAGGAATAGTTGGGTTGGCAGTATAAGGGTCAAAGTCCCCCAACTGCCAACAACGTTTCCTCGCGGAGTACTGGCAACCGGCGAGTACTGCTCACCGTAAGGAACACAACACAGCAGTGTTATTTCACTTCGATTTTCTGCAAGGCGGAGGTACTTTCTCAGTCGGACGGCTCCAATTTGTGTGGAATTAAAACCAGTATGCCCTCCCTACCTCTCTTAAAAAATCAAATCATTTTTTTCAAGCGTATGTTTGTCATACGTATTTTTTCTGCATTGACTCTTATCAGACGAAAGGTGTGGATCCAACTTAATTTTGCTAACAAAAAGGAAAACAAAATAATAAGTTAAGATGAAATATGAATGTGAAAGAGTGGCGCGCAATATATGTATACATGTATTATTTTCTTTCTTTCAATATAATATTGTTTATAAGGGATTTTTTTATTTATTTCTCAATGGATCTGTGTTTGATCGCTACTTTGTCTGTTGGTAAGCAACGGTGCGGTCTACGATCGAGCCTTGAAGACTCCCAGATTGCAATAATCCGGCAACACATATGTACGCCGGCAAGGAGGGTTATACACAGGTACTGATGTAACCCACCAGTATGTTTTTAGTTCCCATCTAATAGGAAGCGAGCCTATTGCCATTAACCGGACCAGTATCCAAACTTTCAGTTGCTTCTGAAAATTATATAGATGAACCCAATATCAGTTTGTCGAGCAAACTGATATTGGGTCACCTCACGCTCAGCAGCTGATTTTATATATTTCCAAGAGGTTTAACCAGTTGTTTAAAAAATCAGCAAAAGGCATTTAACGAGTTAAATAATTAATCGGAACGATAGTCGAAGAGGGAGCCATCAATTACTGACAACAACAGTCGTTAAGGGTGCATAGAAAATAGGGGAGACCTCATAGCGAGTACTGCAGACATTTAATTTGTAAAATGACTTTATAACGATTTAAGAGGATTGGAAGGGAGGCCTTTTACTTACAGTGGGACGATCCGTAAGTAAACTTTTATAGCAGATATTGGTCAATGTTCCCTATCGCTCTTCACCGAGACGGTATTTGATCACTAACCAGTGGTAGTAACTGCTGCAGAGAGTGAAGTCGGAGTGCGATTCCCAGTTTCTGCAGTATGATTGGTATTTTTATAAAATTCTCAGTAGCAGCTCCGTGTTTGCTTTTGTGCCCGGCTTACCGCCTACTACGTGGGCATAAAACATACTAACTAAATCAAGGTTCAAATCAATATGCTATCTAATCTTTCGAGTATTGCAGGCATAAAGATGGTATGATGAAATTTCCTTCATCTTTAGGATCGAATGATCCGCTTAGCTAGGTACCACTCTCACATGTAAGCCCAGCCCGAGACAGTTTTAGTGTGCAGCGTTTAAGAATGGAGGGACATACATAAGAGCCAGAGCCCAAAAATTTACTAAAGTACTTGAATTGTGTGCTATATCTTAGACCCTCGGGCAAAACTAAGGTCAAACACATTATATTCAAAGACATTTTCGTCTGCAAAAATCTTTTACGTATTTCCCTGTTTGTACTTTATGTGTCAGGGGACCGAATAATCGTTTTCCCCATTTTGAAAGCCGTGCTAGTTAAAAGGCGTGTTTTGAAGGCTCGTTAATTCTAAGAGTAGAAAGGGGTGAAATTGTGTTTGTGATTCTTTTTAGGTAAAGAAAAATATAATTTGGATCTCACTGGTATTTTTGTTTTATAATACTATAAAACTACTGAAAATAAAGATTAAGTGTGACCTACCCCAGTTTCTAATTCACTAATTTAATAACAAAATGAGCCAATCCAATCTATGATTTCCTAATCAAATTCAAAAGTTTGAACACAGAATAGCTGGAATACCTACAAGTATTTTCATAAAATCACGAACAATCCAAGACCTAAATTAGTTGAGCACACTCAACTCTATTGAATTAAGCACACAGTGTGGAAAGGGCACGAATTGTGTAGAAATAAAACGTTGCAGAGGCTTCGTGAATTGGATTAATTCAGTGACCCCAACCCCGTTCACCGGCATTGAAAGTCACGCGAGTTTTGATTTGATTGGTTACCAAGCTATTTAATAGTGTTAAGTTGGTATTATAGTTTTAATTATAAGAAAATTAGGAACAATTTATTCAGGGAATAAGGCAGTAGCCTGATATACTTATAATGTTTCAATCATGCGTAGCGAATTCAGATATTAGTGTAGGTACGTAGGTATGTACAGAGACCAGTGGCTATACCACAACGTGTTAAAGCGATCATTTTTAGGTTGTGAGAAAGGGATGGCAATATTTAATTTACAGAGCGACATCCCTCTCTTTCTATCGGAAAACGAACGCAATAACAGGTTGTGGTACGACCACAGCACATCAAGCTATTTACAATCTGTCAAATTACTTTGATTGATTTTCAACTTTAATACAAAACCATAAGGTTCTTATTCAATAGGGAAAATTTTACAGTTTTGGATATCTTGACGTGCTGGCGTCTGTACTTACCTAAATTTGTTGTTTTTTTTTTTCAATCTTTTATTATAGATTTTGAATTGTTTAAGTGGTAATGTTTTGTATTTTTTGATATCCTCTGACTGTGCACTGAGGGCATACTCATTATTATGGTAAACAACATTCCCCAGTACGTCATGGGAAGGATTACGATTACGATGACGCGATGACTAACCTTAATCTCACAGCCTAAAATATTCAAACAACCAATCTAGGTGATGTTTAATTTCTCCGAACAATGTCACATTTATCTTGATGAATTAGATATTCGGAGAAAATCGTATTACCTTTTAGTCAGACTGCTTGACGTCAACCTGTCTGTGACTAGACAAGTGGAAATTTGGAGAACGTGACTTACTTATGGCATAAACAAACACTTAATTGGAGGAAAGTTGATACCATTGTGTTTTGATTTTGTTTTGTTGTGTTTTGTTTTGCGCAAAAGTGTAAGGTGAATATTCCGCTTATAAACACGAATAGATACGCATCACCTTTCTCAAGCGTGATTCTAAGGAGATAAGTCTGTGTTAGGAGTTTGCAGTTAGTTACACCCTTATTTTTTTTTGTAGCACGGAAAATCCTCAAGAAGCATATTCCACCTAGGAAGGCCGCAGGGTGCTGCGAACATAGCCAGGTACAGGTTAAATAAAGAACTGTAATATATCCTTAATAAAATCGATATGATGAGAAACTGACAAACTACCTCGTTAGACCAACGATGTAGTTTGTCAAGGTCCTTTCCGCGACTGCTACGCTAGAGGTCCTGGGTTCGATTCCCAGGAGCAGTGAAACTCGAGCAGTGTTATTGGCATTTTCTATAAAATTCTCAATAGCAGCTCGGAGTTTTGATTTGTGCACAGTTAATGGCTATCGACTCGCCCCCTATTGCATGGCACATAAACATACCGGCAAACTGTGGATGTACAATAGTGAGTAAGATTCATATGTGTGTGTGTATATCATGACATAACTATTATATTATGATGTATAATTATATGAATATTAATGAACTGTAACACTAAAATAGTACGAAACATTCCAAGTTCTTTACGATCATTTTCAATATCGATACCAATAAAATCAAAGCTTGATTTTACAAGGTTTAACGGTAATAAACCATTTACAGCCGACATGTTCTTCGTACTTATCGACAAGAACTGTATGGTGGAAGCTATCGTTTCTTGAATATTCATTAGAGAACCTTGACCAATACATTTGTCTAACCAACGGACGGGTCCCCACACTGTGACGTCTCTTAGAACATGTCTATGTAAATTTTGAATTTCTACCGAAGGAAACTGGACATTTGTTAGCAAATATCGTTTTCGAAGTATGTACGCAACATGCAATTACAGCTGTAGAGATTGTAGGTTAATTTGCACAATTAAATTAATAAGCGCCGTTTAATTACCGGTTAATTTGTCGGACGTGCAACGGTTTTAATGAATGCATCAATAATAGAATATTTAATCAGTACTTACGAAAAAAATAGGGAAAATATTTCATGACGCATATTTTGGTTTTGAATGGCGAACATAACAATGCTTTTTTTAATAGCAATTTTTCTTTTTGTGAGTTTTACCGACTTATAAACGAAAAAATATCAAAAAAGACAACTAATATGTTGATAAAATAGAGTTATTCACGTAGGTACTTACATGAAAAAATTTAACAGGAAGGAAAAACCGCGCGTGGGCAACTCGATATTTTCCCATTTTTGCATCAACCAACAATATACCATTGTTTATGGGATAAATGTAAGATAAAAAGGAAATACTAATAAAATACTTCCCTAGTCATGATGTATGATGTATCTACTATGAAAAAAATACACATAATAGAAACTATTTCTTGGTATCAAGTTTCGCCTGCATTGTTGGGTAATAATTTTATACTTTGAAATCTTAAACAATGAAATATTATATCTACTGTAAATCATAATTTCGTACAATATCACTCTTGCGCAAGAGGTTTTCATTTTATGAACTTCAAAAAGGTTCGGAATTCATCTATACTGATTTTTATGTTCACGTATATCTGGAACCGATTTTGACGATTTTTATTTAAGTTTTATAGAGTGATTGCCGCACCATGGTTGCAGAAAATCCCCATGGATCATCTGCTACCTGGAGAGATGTCGGGTATGTCAGATTTGTAGGTACCGACAAAAATTTTGTACTTGCCTCCCCTTGCCCTATAGTCTCTATAGTATTATAAGTATGTATACTAAGCCACAATTTTTTCAATTGTGGCTTAGCTCCATTGCCCTCCAAGGCGACTATTTACAAAACAAAAGTATGAAGGTATTAAGTATATCCATTGTCTAATACCCATAGTATAATTGACGAAATCTGTGGTCCAGTGGTTCGCGTGTCGGACTGCTGATCACGAGTACAAATATTTATGTGATGAACATAAGTGTTTCTTATATATTATAAGTATGTATTTACAAAATAAAAGTATCTAAATGTTATATCCATTGTCTAGTACCCATAGTAAAAGATCTACTTAATTTGGGACTGTGTAAAATTGTACAAAATAATAAAAATATAAAGAAAGGATTATTTTTTTGGAATATCCAAAGCTTGTGTTCCAAAACGATCAAGCTTCAAGAAAATAAATTATACGGATACCGTTAAAACTATAACCATTATACAATAAAAAGTCGAATCAATAAAATTTGTAACATCGGTAGCGCCTCGCGTTCGCTACTCTAGTATCAAGACGCGATGTTAATCAGCTGATCCAACAAAAATGTGACACGTGGGAAGCACCACTAATATATTACCGAGACGTGCATTAAAAACAGAAGCATAACGTTCAAGTATCGAATTGAATCGATAACGACCATCGAGTTACGTTTACGACTATCGGAAACCGTATGGAACGGCGTCGTAACTAATGCAAATGTCAATTTAGAAATTAAGAATGTGCGAACAAATAAAAAATAAAATAAAGTTTCCCTTGAACTACGGTGCGACTTTCTTTGGCCTCAACCGACTATCTGGTATATTATATAAGATTAGTTTATTTTTATATCACTAAGGTGGCAAACAAGCATACGGCCCACCCGATGGTAAGCGGTTACCTATAGACGGCGGTTGCCTTTAGATGATTGCAACACCTGTTGTCACTTGCGCGTTGCCAACCCTGTAAAACGATAGAGGAATAGCCCCAAGTCCCCTCACTGCTAACACAACGTTTCCTCGAGGAGCACTGGCAACCTTGCTCACCGTAAGGGACATAGCAGCTCAAAGCAGTGTTATTTTACTTCGATTTTCTGTAAGGCGGATGTACTTCCCCGGTCGGGCAGCTCCAATTTAAGTGGAATTACTCCCACTATCTACTTCTCTGTAACTTTCCTCTTTTTTCTTTGGCCTCAACCTAGTATCTGGTATATTATATACGAGTAAGAATATTTTTTTAAGCATTCGCTGCCTCATCAGCTTAGTGGTCATCAGTGCGACTGGTACGCTTGCGTACTATATTTCGAGCAAAATGTTATTGGGTTGTTCTCTTAAATTCTCAGGAGCTGTTCGGTAGTTGGATTTGTGCCCGGTTTAGGTACTAGACTCGCCCCCTATTGTTTAGGACTTAAACTTACCGGCGAACTGTGGATGTACATAAGCATACCTCTGCCTAACCCTTCGGAGAATATGCGTGATGGTATGTTGGTGTAAATCATTGCACATGTCTAGGCTCCTGTACCATGTATCGTAGGTCCATTTATAAGAACAAATTCTCAGATGGACAAATCCGGAACCACCACATCAAGGCCATAAACATATTCGTTCGATGGGAATCGAACGAATTATACCGTCAAATTATGTATCACATTTCTTTATATAGTACGGACTTTTTACAGTTCAGTCTAGTATTTACAACTCATTGTGAAAGTATGATTTAGAAGACGTTACATGTAACCTCTTCTAAATCAGTACTAGTATACCATGACGTGTTGAAGGAAAGGTTTCTATACGTGTATGAATCTATACATGGGCATTGGAAGTCGTATGCTGACACAAAGCAGCAAGATTTATATACACTTTATACTAAAAACAAAAAAAAACTTTTTAACAAAAAATTAAACCGCCGAAAAACTGAAAAGCAAAAAATAATAACCTTTCCTTTTTAACCTTAATAACTAAGTTTTTAATATAATTATATTAAAAATAAAGTTAAAATTTACGAGAAATAATAATCCACACGCCTTCAAGTAAATTTCAGGCATTTTCATGGTGACCAGTGACAGTGACATTTAGGCGAGTGATAATTAATTATTAATAGGCAAATTTACAGATAATCTGACAGTCCATGGGCTTTACAAATAAAAAGGTTGTATATATAATCAGTTTCTATTTAATTGTGGCTGAATAAATATTGCATAACTTTATTATAATTTACGTAAAGAGTAGTAATACTTTTCCATTTTAATAATAGCCGATTGACAAGAACCAACACAGAATCTGACCCAAAGACTATTTTAACAACCAGGACATTCGGTATTAATAGCTGTCACCTATTCTTCTTAATTTAAATTGTTAAGTATGTGAAAAACAAAGGTGTGGGTAATTATTTACATTTTATTTGACATATTACTGCAAATACCGGAGATGCTACGCCCGATACCGGCCATATACCAATAACTATTTGTCGAAACAATAATTTATTGTACATTTATGTAAATTGAGAAACTAGTAGGAGATATAAAGCTGGTTTTATGGAATTTTCATTATCTTTTTTATTGTTTCATATCGGAATGCGAAGATTCTTGTTTGTGTTAATACATAATAATTTTAATTCTAACAAAAATAATACTGATAAAACAGAAAAATCTGACACAGAATACAAAAGGAATCGATAAAATTAAAACGTTTTTACGACGGTGTGTTGCACGACATTAATTTCAAGCAATAGAACATACGTCATGCCTACATTTATTACGTACAATATTTATAAAATATTGCTCAATATTTTAATCAACCATCCAATCAAGCCGTGCAATTATTTGTTCGACATCTCAATAAAAAAACAAAATAGTTTTACAACATACACGATTCGCACATCTTATTGTAAAATGACAAGCAAAAACCTAACAAAAACATACAATTAAATTTTTATTTACAAAATGACATGTAAATTGGCAAATTTACAATCAATATGTTAGATCGTTTCGGTCAATTATAGTAATTTTATGACATTCTTTAAACAGTGACGTTATTCTATCGTTATTCATTGTGCTACCTGTTGAGGTGGCAACAGTTTTGGCAATATAATTAATTAGCAACATTGTAAGATCTTAATAGCTCTATATATGCGCCAAAAATATTTAAAGCCGATGTTTTAGGGGTGTCAGAATAAACCTCATAATCAGTCAGAATAAAACTCATATCGTGACATCCCTGAAACTTATGCCTGACGTTTTTTCGTTATGCGATTGTATTGTCGAAAGGCTACACCTATATATATTATATTAGGCTTTTTATATAAGGATTTAATATGCTGCTTTAGATAAACCATAACTGTTTCCAAAAGCAACTTTTGTAAAAAATGTTTTGTGATTTCTGTTGGATGTAAAATTAATTAAAAAATATTATATTGTCGTGTTTTGGTCTATATTGTTATAAATGTTTATGTATCTCTAAGTAGGCAAGAAATAGTATTTGAAATAGTAACCTACTCGACTGCAGGGAAAAAAATTAAGAAAAACTAAATGACGCATAGTGCTGGTGTTTATGACTTCCTTCAGTGTCAAATCCTTCTAATAGTCATAAAAAATGTCCATCATACATTCCTTGTAAGAAAAATATTTGTATGCGCCCAACAATAAAATTGAAACATCTTCAATCAACAAAACAATTTAAAGGTAAATCACACATGCATTGGCCTCAATTATAAATGGGTTCTTCCAAAATAACGTCTTATTTTGTATTCCAAATGTGACCGCAACTGGTGTGTTCGCCTTAGTATTCCCAAAACATTATACATTGTCGATTTAGAACTGATATCAATTTGTAGTTAAGCACGCGAGGAGAATATTAAACGCAACGTATGCGTAATAAATTTGAGTAAAAATACGTTCCATACATAAACACGATAGGTTCACGATTTGTTTCTCTTTTTTTATTACGATTATTAATATTTATAGTCGCTCGGTCTTGTAGGGAGTTGATCCAAACGTCTGTGACAACGTTGAAACAAATGACAGTGTGATCTAGTAGGAAACAAACTTGTATTATGTAAAATAATGTTTCGAGAGCTCAAAGAAACATGTGTATCTATTTTCTCGGACAAAATAATATAACAAAGTTTTCTTTTTTAGTGGTAATAATCATAGGAAATGCTGTAAAACAATTTGTTTATTATGTGTTACAAAAGTAAAAAATGCATTATTATTTTAGATCATAACGTGTCTCGTTCTTTCATCGACGTATAGATGTTTTAACTAATCTAGGTTCACCACCCAATGCACCAAACCTCGTTCTGGTAACTGGAGGGAAATTGGAAGAGGCATTATCATTGAGCATGAAGTCACGGAAACAGTTTCCGTGAGGTTACTGAGAACAGCCTAAGCGATATCAGAGGATATCAGCTCCAGAGGATAAAGGCTGCGAAAAGCTTTTTTACTTCATTTCTTTACTTATTGTTGCATTGTTTTAGGCTATAGATACATGTTAACTTAGTAACTAATGGGTAATTTAGTAACTAACGTGACAAAAAAATAATCAATACCTTATTATCAAATTGAAATAAATCTAAAGTAAGTCGATGAATATGTAAGCTAAAATAAACCAGATAATCTTGACATGAGCATCCGTCACTTGATAAATCCAGTAATCTAAGGATTACTGTTTGTAAACATGTCAGCGAATTAGATCGGACGAACGGATAAGTTCCAACCGATCACATCAACCAATTATTTGACATTGTTGGTATTCCGAAACTATTGTAGTTCATTTGCTTATAAGGCTGCGTTTCCACAAAAGATGTGCAAGGAAGTTGAGCAGAGCGCGAGGAAAAAATCCAATCGTTTCCAACAGAAACAAACGCTGGCTGTTGGTGGATTCCACGCACATCTCTGATGGAAAAGCAGCCTTAAGGAGGCTCATTTCCAAATAAACAGTTGGCAGATTATTGTTTAATAAAGAACATAGCAATTAAGTGGAAATTCATACATAAGCATTTTTTTTTCTCCATCATTGATTAACTATACTTAAGTAACATGTGCATCTGTCTCATTACTCAGTAATCAGTACTAAAGTTCTACCGCACGGGGGCGCCGTCATCTTTAGATATCGCACCGGTATATCGGCGCTTTGAACACCGCCGCGAATTATCACAGGCTGTAGACACACTGGGGTTGCTGATATTTCCAAAAAAATATACAAACATTCCCTTAAGGGCAGAGGTGTAATAAAGACCACCTACAGTTCACCGATATAATAGAGGGCGATCCTATTGCCATTAACCGGGCACAACTCTAAACTCCGAAAAGCTATTGAAAATTTCACAGAATTCCCAATACTGAATCCAGGGCATCATCGTGGCAATCGCGCTTACGACCCCTAAGCTAATGAGGCAGCTATGATAGCCTTGTGATTTTTGGACGCGACTAGTGCAGCTTAACCTTGCAGATTGGTTGATCAGCTTAGTTATTACTTAGCCACGAGCCCCTCACGTTCTCATACATACTAATATTATAAATACGAATGTAACTCTATCGAGTTCGAAAATCCTTTGACCTTTCAAAATCATGTTCTATTAATAATTTATTATCACTCGTTTAAAACATCGTGAGGAAAGATGCATGCCTGAGGGATTTTTCTTGGCGACGTGTGAAGTCTGCCAACCCGCATTACGCCAGCGTGGAGGACTAGCCTAATCGCTCTCATACTGAGGGGAGATGTGCCCAGCAGTGGGACAGTAACGGTAGTGGTTGATAACGAAGATGTCTCTAATATATAGATTTCAATATGGAATGAAGTCGCCTAAAATATTTTGTTTTGCCAAATATAAGATCTAGTAAATGGGACACTAGAAAATTTTAAAGTAAACTTTTTAAGTGTCAGCATTAACTATGTACTTATATATAGCGAGTCTGCTTCTCCTATTGCCATTTAAACAATATTCAGTATTCAGTTCCGTGTGCAATTAAAAACTAAATTTACTATTACTGCGTCTCTGTGTCCATATAAAATCACATGGTTTAGTTGATTGAATTCGCAATACAACAAAATTAAATAACGGACAACAATTATTAACGTCACATGAAGGCATTGTATGTACAACAATTTATGTTAATTCAAGTGGAGTACTTCAGGAAGAAAACAATTAACATCTAAGCTATACTAAGCGCGTGCGCACACAATCGTCAATTAATCATTGCGTTCAAAATACAAAATTCCTAACGCACGGCAAAAATATCATTATGGGTATGTAATTAATTACGTGAAGTCAAACACACATTGGTGTCACAGACTTTGTTCATAATTAGCATGTTGCGGTGTATACACAATGACAAAAACACAGCAGTGTAATCGTTAAACAAGCGAAATTTAACATCGAGTCGACAACTATACGCCTATGTTCTTTATGTTCGACGCACACATTCGACTAACGGTCGCCTACCATCCAACACCTATTGCGCCCACAAAGTTGTTTAGGATTAATTTTATCTACAACTTGTTAATGATATTTGCATAAACATCTTCAGAAATAATTCAATAGATGATTAGCATAAAGTCAAATCACTTGCTAAGTTTTTTTATTTCTAGTCAAAGTTGTATTGTTTTTTTATAAAGTCAAATGAGCAATCGTCCGGCCGACCCCTGTGTGTCCCGCACCGAATGACAAAGATTCTCGAGTCGCTCTCCGCAATATCTCGATTGTTTTGCATATCGCGCAACCACTTCTGTGCAGCTGATGCGAGGCAAATTAATGATCAAATGGAATCCCGCCACTGCCCGCTTTACTTGAACTTCCGACGTAAGTATTGCAAACAATAAATGCGGTCAACAAAATACACTTTGAACTTTATGCCACCGACACATGAAAAAGATGAGAACGCCTAGGTACGGAGTAACTTTGGTATCATAATTCAATTACACCGTCCTTGGCGAGTGTGCGGACGCCTCGTCCATCAATCACACTTTCAACTGTATCAAGTTTTTTCACCGCTTGCGCTTCACCACGTCTCTTTAAGAGACCGCCGAACAGACTGCCTTAATTTGTCAAACTTTTTTATTCAATTAATTGATCACCGTGACGGAGCCGAGCCAAGCGCGTAGCGCACTGAGGAAATATTAACATACTCCATGATTGTGTATCTAAGAACTGAATGTCGTTAACCATTTCCTGCACAAGAGTTTCGAGTGTCCATCTTTCAAGTCGGTATTGAATAAATATTGTTCAACAAGTTGCCAAGTGACATTTTGTTGCGCTAGCGCATCGGACGGCTGCCCCCTCCCACGTCATCTCACGATGTCCACTCTCAATGTGAACAATTTATATCCAATGCGTTTTATGCAAAACATGACAATTAAAATTGTTTTATGAATTCATAGTCGGATCAATTAAGATTTCATTTTGATAAGGACGGTACTTTTGTGAACTATATCATTAGGCTTCATCACGTTCAACTAGTAGCTTGAGTTACTGGAGGGATGCAACAATATTAATCTATAGTTTGCGGCGTAATGGTAGTTCTGTAGTAAACGACAAGATACACAAGGACGTTTTTAAAAAACATGTCAAGGAAAGAATAACGCCTGTCATTTGAAATGTATTGCAGTATCCTCATTTATTGTACGTTATGTTTTCACAACAAGTTCAGTACCAATAAAGTTTTCAAACAATAAAAACTGTCAAATATAAAGATTTAATACTGAGTGGTGCCGAGCTACTGTATCTGGACAGTGGATTTATGGGGATCGAGTTATGGCAAAATCAGTTTAGATCCAAATCATACCGTCAAAGTTTTAAAGTTCTGAAGAAAGACCGACATATGCTTCTAAGTATATGTCTCAAACAAAGGATAATGCAAAAGCGCATAACAAGCAATTTTCCACTTATGAATGTACAAAAGATTTAAAATACTCGGAACTGGCTCATAAAAATCTTCCGAAAGGCTGTACCATATGTAAAACGGCCATCAAATCTTTAGGGAGTTAAAATGAAGACATAAAGAATAATAGTGGTTCGCAAAAGCAGTGTTAATTTCCTTCAAACATTAACAGGGCCATCTTAACAGAGCATCGCTTCACATACAGACAGACAAACCCCTATTGTCAGTACTGCTATTCGTGTCATGGACATAGTAGTTGAACTGGGCGCAGCAAACGCAGGCATTGTCATGTACATTGTAAATATGAATGGACATGGTAAAGACTTCCGATTGTTCGAAAAGTTTGTTAGCGACTTCAAAAGGCATGAACAAAATCAAAGAGAAAGACAGGTCGAAAAATTAACGGTATATTCATATTAGATAGTCACATGATTATCCTAGATGTCAACAATACATAACAAATAAAGTGAACACACACTGATCTTTCTAGTAAATAATCTAATTCTTTTATTTCTTTGACTAATAATCTAAATACAACAGACTGTATGAGTATTGAGCACTATTTATGTATATCGCTAATTATAGAATTTATATCTTAAGATTTGCATTTTATCCTTCAGTTTATTTTCACGTAAGTGGATAATAACCTTACTAAACAGACCGAAATGATGATTGGGTAATGACTTCACAAATTAATACATTGTCTTATTTGGACATGGAATGTGGGCTTGACAGATAAACGCTTCTTGAAACCAGGCTTAAAGAGTTAAGGCTAATGGCTTATGTAGTAATAATCCTTACAAGCCAAAAACATGAACAAATTGCTTTTAGAATGAAGTTGTCTCTTCGCAAACTTGACATTCCAATATCTCCTTACATTAAACAAACTAAAACATATTTTACTGTAATTTTATTTAACATACCCACCGATATCTTTATAGCTTCGGTAGCCATAAAATGTTTCGTGAAAAGTATAAACATGATTTATTGTGAAAGTAATGTTAATAATAACATCTTGAGTTGCCACTTTAAGAATCTCTCCAAAGACCAAAGCTGGTTGGAAAAAAAAATTAGGCTAGTGCATTTGAAATTTTAGTTGTAGCACCGCATAGTCGTACAAAGCATTTGATTGAAAAGAGAAATAAACAATGTTAATGAGTGTTGTCTATCAAATCGTGATTGTTCGGGATTGGTACTTATGCTGTGTGTTAGCCAGTAACTTAAATATTCATTTCATAATCATTTATTTGTAGCGTGATCATTAACGGATTGATTTTGATATTGATTGCTCACTTCCGCATAGTTCTTGTTCGTTTGCTCGTGTTTTGTTTTCAAACAAATTGTTTGATCTTCATCAATATTTGTTTTGAAATACGATCTATTAGTGATCGTGTAAATTCTCTCGATTATTGGTTTATCGTTGTTAGTGACATGATCAAAATTCTTCTATTTATTTTCCCGTGCATACATAATCAATGAATTTGTTTTTTGTCTATTAACATCTACCGGTTTCGATATACAGTCTTGAATTAAATTATTTACAATCAATTTTGTTTCACATTGACTCTGTTGCTGTGCTTGGAATTGTCTAGGAACTTGCTTAAGCTACATTAGTTTTGCAGACTAATGGCACTATAGACAATCGTGTGCGCGGAACAGTTTTGATTAAAATAACAAATTATTTTATATGCTACCGTAATAGCAGCTCATGTTTCTTCATTAAGGCAACCATTTGTTATGCTGCCAGTCGTCTAATGTGTTGGTAATATACTTTTAATAGTAACTTTTTTAATCTGAGCCCTGGCACATGACAGTGTCAGAGAAACTTCGCGATTGATCAACTTCCAAACTTTCCATCTATAAAATGTATGATGCATAAGTAATTTTGAAAAGCATTTATTTGGAATTTGAATACAATTTATCGAAAATTGCATTAATTTTTTTTAAGAATTGCAACAATATATTCTTATGAAATTTGTCATTCATTATATATACGGTATTGGCATAATAATTATCGCTATACATGGTGTTACAAAACTACCCGTAAAGTCGAGAGGAGGTTAAATGGGACCTTATAACGAGACCATTCACAATATTTAAGAACCGTAGTAACGCTGTATATCATACCCCAAAAAAAGGAAAACAACAACATTTATTAATGAAAAATAGAAAAACTATTAAAGTAAACAATTATTAGGTAAAATAGGTACGTAGGCCTTTCTGTTAAATAATTGGGCAAATATAAACTTTAATATACATTTAGAATTGTCTACTATCTCAAATATCCGTATCACAGACATCCACGACAATATCAATGAAGCCAATGATTCCAGTCTTTAATAACTTTCTATGGCCATATTACAAAATGTCGTTAAATCAAAGGCGGGGCGTGTTATCAATTAGCCACCGAGTCTTTAGTGTTCATTTGATTCGCGTTATATCCAATTTAATTGAACGCTTGCTACGCCTTCTAATAAATACAAGTGCCGTGGTTACGAATTGATAGGATATTCTTATGTATGATGTAGTTTCTGGTTATTTTAGGATTGAAAAGTGAAATTGTATTATAAAGTCGTCGATAAAGTTGTAGGTCGTATGAAAGCGTTATAATTACTTTTTCGACTTATTCCCTTAGTTCCACTTCTATCGTAATTGTGGCCAGTATAGCTACATGTGTTGGCACAATGAATATTCGCGGTAAACTTCAGGTATTCTTCTTTATCTTAACGATGATCAAAACAACGTATTTTACTGTAAATTATTACTCCACGAAGTTGATATGACGTAAATACAAAAAAAAGGTCAATTAACAGTGTTTCTTTACGGAAAAGTATGAATTGCTTAATTTTTATAACTCATAAAAAATAATTAGTAAGAAATAGCTGTTCCTAAATGTCATATTTTAAGGCATTTACTCACCCTACGGTTTTTTCCAATGCACTGGTAAAATAACGTATAAAGTAATAAAGTGTAATCATGTTTGACACGCAAGTTGAATGACAAGTATAATTATAATGAAACTTAACAATAAAAAAAAACTAGAAAATGCTCGGCAAACGTTAATACGTAATACAATTATTTTAAAAAATCAGTATAAAATACAAAATACTGCGAGTATTTCATTTGAAATGAAAAACCGCTATCAAATTGAAAAGAATTTACCTTAGTGATTAGATTTTAGAAAAAAGAAAAAAAAATACATGTGTTCGTTACAAAAAGAATGTAATTATCTTTGATTATGTACTTGTCTAGATGCCACATTGACACGTACAGAACGGCCCAAATAAAGTCTACTAAAATTGGTAGACTCTCTTCTCACTTACGTCAGTGTCATTTGGATCACTTCAGGGTGTGGAGTTCTCGAAAAATAATTAATTATGTCGGTATGTGCTGTCAAATTGTGTCGCAATTATGTGGGAAAACCGTATAATTACACTAAGATCACATTACATCGGTAAGTTTTGTTATTTAACCTCTATTATTTTATGAAAACATGATTTTTCATTTCGTTAATTTGTAGGTTCGACAGATTAGCCGGTGTTGTCAATTTATTACAAGGGAGATTTGGCGAAACTATGGGAGATAAAATGCAAATATCAGTCATCATCTTTCGATGAGAAAATTTTATTATTTTAATAATTTATTACCTACATAATTTATTTGATCAGTAAATGATAACTTGCCTTCACAAAATAAATGAAGTCATTCACTAAATAGTATTTTTGTTAGTTCTTTCTAATATTTTGGGTTTCAGATTTCTTAAGACTGGAGAGACATTATACTGCGGACACGAAATGAAATATAAAAAAAAAAACTATTTCGAAAACAAATACAAAGAGATGGATTTTGATCTATAAATTGCTGTATATATTTTTTCATTGTATTTTTTGTTTTTATTAAAATAAATAAAACACTAATCTACAAAATAATTACTTTATTCAGCCTATTTCGTTTAACTGTCATCCCATTAAATAATGGAGAAAAGGTAAGTTAATAATTTGGAGCAGGCATCCCTAAACACGCACACCTTGACAGTTTGACTACAATAAGTACACAAGCGGTACTCACACATATCACGCAATTTGGCCCCAGTTTTCGCGTGTCGTTTGTTTGCATTGCTCCATCTAGACAAGTATATAATCAAAGGTAATTATCAATAACACAAATAAAAACCTTAATTTGACCTAAATAGTGCGTCTCCTCCCCGCAAGGAAAAGAGGTTTCGCTTACATGAAGTAAACGAAATAAAGTCACAATAATAAAGATGAAACTCAAACCCCTCAATCTATAGTAACATCATTTAAAAAAATATACCAAGCTTAAAATGTTTACAGTGTGTAAAAGGCTTCAAGAGATATCAGATACCATGTTATTGATCCCTGATAAAATCTACTTTTTGTTTTAATAAAAATTGTTCAATGTTGTAAACATTTAACAAGCTCGCAATTACTTTAATTGTGAATTCTGAAGATATAAACTAAGTATTTTATTATCATTAAAAGCGACACTTTTGCTTGCCGAAGATATGTCGATTACAAAATGACTACCAATGACGTTTTTGCCGCAATGGCCGAGTAAGGCATGCCGGGTTCCTTTATTAACACATTAAAGTTGGTTGTAAAAGGTACGTTATATCTATAATGTAGTAAGTAGGTACCTCAAAATTAAATTACATTGGTTTTTCATATGGTATCATCATTCACATTGGTTTTACATTTTTCATTTCATTATCGTTTATGACAATATATATTTATGTATGATAGTCAAATATTTTGTTTTTTTGTTGTTAACCTATACCTGCTGTCCCACTGCTGAGCAAAGGCAAAGGTCTCTCACATAACCTTCCACAAATATTTATTAAATGACTAAAGTTAAGTAAAGTTATATTACAAAGTAATATCATCTTAATAAGTAGGCACTACGTTAATGAGCCTATCTCCATATCATATCCATAATTACATAAGTTCAATAAGGCTCTCCATCTTGCGTAATATGGCCACACTATAAAGTGATACCTCTTACAAACCTCCTACATCATTGGCATGTATCCTTGCTAATTGGTACTCACTAGTCTTACAACGTTGAATACGATACAACATCGTTTTTTTGTTCCTTTATTTCAATACTTTAATGCAGTTGATACTGATAATTATTGAAATAGGATAGGATACTTGTAAATGCATGTCTCGTACCACGAATAGTAAATGTAAGGCTTCATTTAAATCCTAGATAGTATTGAATCGAATTAAAATGGCGGTTTTATAGAAGCTTAGTCACCCTTGGGCGTAGATTAGATTGTATGACGTTTAATTTAGTTAAACACATTTCAATACAACTGTTGCCTTTGGCGTCTATGTAGAAGCATTAATTGGCGCCGTAAACATTTTTTCCTTCTTTGGTCCTGACAATTAATACAAGATACAAAACCAAATCATTAACGAAGTACAAAATAAAACTAAAAATGCTACTTATATTTTCAAGAATCACCAAGTTAGATTTGGATCTTATTAGAAATATCAGTACAAGGTATCTACACTTTTTCATCACATAATAATAATTTAAATATATTATACTACTTTCAAAGGCAATAGATGAACCCAATAGTCCATACGTATACATTAAAATATACCTTCCTATCAACTATCTAAGCCGTAATTCAAAATTTTTAATATTCATACTTGGCATAAAATTACAAAACGTCCATAAAGAAAAAATCTCACGACCTCAAAGTACCGACTGTACCTATCGATAAACATCGACCTGAACTTGAAGTTATGTAAAGCCCAGATCGCCAAATACGATAAAAAGTCTAGCTCAGATCTTGAATCTAGATAAAGTGGAAACTTGAGCCCTGGAAACGGGTCACGGACTTAACGAAATAGTAGGGGAAAATATGACCGGCTCTGATGCGGGTAAAGATATGACTTGTGCTACAACGGAATGACTTTGTTCAACAAATTAGAAAATTGGTTGTAATGGTTGCGTTGGAACAGGTGCGAGTGGTCCTAAGTCAATATGTAAAGTTCAATGATCAGGAGCGAAGTTATTGTTCTTCCTTAACCAGTGTCAGTGGTATGATTTGGTTAATTACAATCCTTTAGAAAATCAATATTCTAGTTAGAAATATTTCTGGTTTTACGTTCAGAATGACGGCATTTGTATCACATTAGCAATGTCTAAGTAGTGAAAAGCAAAGGAACAATTAGCGTGTTACTAGCTTTCTGGTTTTAGTAAAATGAAAGGAACGGTCTACAGCGTTTTTTTAGTAAAAACTTTATGAGTGTTATAAAAGGAAATATGAAAAATTCCATTAAAATGACGCCAACATAAAATGTTGCAGTTTTATACCCTGATTGTTCTGTCTCGCATAAAACAATATTACACATAGTTCATAAAATTTCATACCGACATTTAAATCATACAGTGAGCGACAAGAAAATCGAATCGAACCACGAACATTATAATTACGCGGCTTTTAATTTAAATTAACAAACCGTGAGATGATTTTACGGCTATAAATATCGGTAACTATGAAATGGACCATTGGCCCATTCGTTTATTAGACGAAGATATGGTTATGATCGAAATAAGAAACTGTGTTGAAACTACCATTATGTTACGTTATATGGGTTATGAAAGTGTCAGAATAACGCTCATGTAATAGAAAATAGTGTTGGTTATTAAATTAATTGTTACTAACTATGTCGACCACACGGATTTGTGTTGATAAGTTATGAGACGTTTTACTAGTAGATTATAAAGCTTGGACTCTGTTTGAAAAGTCTCCAATAAAACGATTTTCTTCCTCACTTTACACGATTTAATACATGGAAGTAATTATATTCTGCTTACCTGCGATTAAAGCAAATATTATGCTGTTTACTTATACTAGGATAAAACAGTTACAGAGTTTTCACTTTTACTGTTTAGTTAACTATTTACAGTTACAGTGTTACTTCTGGTACTATAATCCCGATGTTAACAGGTAATTTCCTTGTGAAAGTATTCTAAGAAGCATCATGCTCGAATTATACAGCTTTATCAGCATCTGATAACATTTTCCTTATATCAATACACATTATAGTATCAGTACACCATTACATCGTAATTACGCTAGTAATTATCTCAATCAATCAATCAGTTGTTGATAAAACTGACACTTCTAGAATTCAACTTTCGAAAAACTAACGCGTTCCAAATTCGAGTTCTTAATTCCAAATATGGCCACCGTGGTTTAATGTCAAATAAATTTTAATTAAATCGAACAGCGTCAAGATGGCCGTTTGCTTCTAGTAATTGACAAGCTCTTGATGAATCGCTTCAGCGTTCTTGTTATAACTAGAGCCCATCTGTCTTTTCTTGGCACTTTAGCCGTACATTCGAAAGGTTTAATTTGATGTAAAATCTATGAGTGATATATCGTATGGGTTTTCGCTTTCTGTTAACGTGTTTGTTTGTTTGTGGGATATGGTTAAAGCTGAGGTGATACGTAAACTATTTTTGCTGTCATGTTATTGTTTGTTAAAACACTGTTTTCTTTGCATATATCACAAATTTATTACGAACACACAAATATACTGTTTGGTGGTTTTTAATGTTTGAATGCCTTATTTCATAATGTTCACTATGGTTGTTTTTATTTTTAAGTGCCATTAGTTAATAATGTTGAGTAAGCGTATTGGAATAAGGATATTAGACGCTCCTTGGCATAAAACGTAGGTACTTATCTGCTCTATGTTCTACGTACTCGAGGAGAATTTCAAAAAGATAAGTGGTAAGCTACATTTTGGGGTTTTAAATTTGGCAATATGCGCGTGACTATCACTTAAGTTTCTTTTCTAAATAAGCGGTCGTCAACTTTTATTTTAAAACTTTATTGGAGTATTCGTCTTTTTAGTCTTCTAGCGATCAATATAAAGATAATATAAATCTAGTCTAACCCTAATTCTTTAAATCAAATTCCTGTCGCGTATTAAGTCTATAATCTGATATATTTCGGTTTCCATAAAAGCTAATCCGTTTTGATACTCCAAACATAAGCTCGTAATTTTCTTTTACGACTATTTATAGAAACTTATCAGCATTCGTAATAAAAAGTTTCAATAAATTAATATCCTTTCTATCGTCGGGTAACGGTACAAAATCAAAACTATAGAGAATGCATTCCTTAAGTTCAAAAAAGGAATAAAAACAAAACGAGTGTGTCTTGAGTTGTATCTTGGAGGCGAGAAGTTGACATTATTCTTCCGTCAGAGCCTTTCAACGATCAACACGGATGCCTTAAAATTGAGGAGGAGGTATTTAAGAGCAAATTAATAATAATAATAAATTTTAATATTCTTAATTTATTTTTTTAGAATTGTTAGTTCACAGAATATATAATAGTAAATATATAACAATTTACCTTATAGCATATTAATTTTAAGAACTCTTTCTCTTCTTAAAAATAATTTATTTTTGTTTTAATTTATTTGGAAATAAAATAAATGCCCTACTCCAATTGAAAATTAATAATGATCTTTTTAATTTAATAAATACTCAAGACGTTATAGAGGCTATTGACAGTAATAATATTACTATAGTTTAAGCTTTTTATAGCTTCGTCATGTTTTCTGTTTTATCATGTTCGTCAATTTTAATGTTTTTTTTAAGTGCTCTACTAATTTACACTTCCATGTCGCGTTGCGTTCATTGTAACTCGGACAATTTGTCGTGGGACATCAAAGTCCTAGTCCACTTTGTAATATTAATCTGACTATCCCTCATCAAATCAACTATCACACACCTACACAGATTTCTATCATCTCACATTACTTCAAATCCATTCGTGTTAGTCGCTCCAAGATAAGAACAGGATCGTAATAAATGAAACTTAATAAAAATACCTTTAATCAAGGATTACTTATATTCAAAATGTATGTAAATTAAACAATAAATTTTGTGATTAAGCTACTAAAAATTGAATAAATAAAATATTATATACAAATAAAAAATTACATCAAAAATGTAGGAATCGATTCAAACAACAACAGTTAACTTATGAAAAATATTAGCTGCCGGCAGGATACAGCTGTGTTCGAAAAAAGAACACAAGATTCCATAATTAAATTAGCGTGTTGGAAATTAAAAATGGAAAAGAACGCACGGGACGTCCTACCGGCCGCTGTGGGGCGCCGTCCTCACGACACATACCATAGCGTTTTATACCCATCAAATCAGCCGATAATTGAAATGAGTTCCTTGTAAAAAGCAGAAAAACGATTATCCCTATACCTTTTAAGACGTCCGAGATACACAAATGGACTTTGTATTAGAATTTATGTCACTTAAAAGAGATGATATAAAAAAGCGCCGACGGGTTTACACGCAATAAAAATATGGGAACGACGAGAATGCCTTCCCGGTTGTCAATCGAGGGTTTAATAATCGTAAAATGCTTTTTGATCTACTCAAGTCGCGTAGTCCTGTTTGAGAATGTTCAGTATGACACTTTGTTAAATTGATTGCGAGATTTGTGAAAAAATACACTACATACGTTGCAAAACAGCATTTATATTTAAGAATTTCAATGTAAGTTGGTATTTATTACGAATAAACGTTTTTCGTAAATTAATGTCACGAGCTTTATTTATAATTTTTTTTATACATGCCTTATTAATATTATAGGTGCATTTTTTTTAATAAGTACTGCGTGTTTACATTATTTTTCCAACACAAGAATTTTTATTGAAGCAAATAAGGCAATTAAATTATAGAATAAATGATGCACTGCAAGTGATATAAAACGATATGTAGGGAAGCACGTCTAGATGTCCCACAGACTTATTAAATTAATATTAATAACATGCTGCGCTTCAGATGTGTGTGACACATCAATATGCTCACATTGATTTTATGACTTTAAGTGGCAATTACAAGCGTTGTTTATCTAAAAAAATTCAGTGCTCAATGAGCGAGTTTTACGATCAACATAGTAATAACGTATTAGTTAAGCTAAGAAGCGATAAAAAAATCGTTTTAAAGTTCTTAAAAACCCATAAAGTAATATAATTATTGCATGCTAGTTGCCGCTTTCACTAGAATCGATCATTTTACTAAACACCCTAAAAGATTATAATTATCTTTAATTACGGACAATGTTCCTTGACGGCCATTTTTCTCGTTTCTTAACTATTTTCTGACAACTAATAACGTGTTGCGGTAATCGGTACGTAATTTATACGCCGAATTCTTTACGCCCTGAACGATTAATGCGTGGTCTTTTTAATATTCATAATGTCGGCCTGGATTCTGTTTGAACGGAAATGCACACTCCATCGGTCAGTTTTTTATTGGATCGAGTGTATCTACAATAGAGTTTATCAACAATAATAAGGCCACATAATATAGGAGAAAAGGATGTGACCTCTCCAAATAAAGATGTTTGTAAACATGAATAAAAAGTTGAATACAATAGAATATCTATTGATTTTTTAAGAGCGTCGTATTTTATAAGCAAGTTCTTTTTCCTATGTTGATATTGATAAAATTATAGTAAAGAGTATCATTCTGTATACAATATACATAACATAATAGGTATATTCCTTTATATTGGAGAGTTGGTTATGTTGTCCCACCTAAGGGTTAGCAAGCATTAAAAAAATTATTTCAAATAATTATAGCCAATGTGTTACGTTCAGTGGGTATATAATATAAAGTCATTTGTTAAAAAATACCGCAGTGGTACGACTAAACCAACGGTACAATATAGCCGACTCTCCCCTAATACTTGACTAGAACGTCACCATGATAGCACGGATAGCACTGTAGCTCAGCGATCGACTTCTGCGGTATATATACGGTTCAAAGGTTCGATACCGCAAGTTTTTTATTTTTTATTTACGGAATGTTCTTCCTAGTTTGAAATAATTATACCGGTCTTTTAAGTTGTCATCATCCACCTACTTTTTTCCAACAGAGTTACGGAGAGGTTTTGATTTGTTAAGAATGATTACCCATAGCACAGCTTACCTTGATCAGCATAGTTTTTACTTAGCCACAAATTCCTTAATGTTTAATCATCACTGGATATTAAAAATATGTCAGCTTGTATCACAAGGCCAAAAACTAGGCTTGTTCTTTAGTCACGGTTTGCTTTAATCTAGGCCCAAGTATACATAATATGCGAAGCTAGATAAAGGTAATGAGGTATTAACCCAAATCTGTGAACAAGGTCTCAAAGATATAATGTTGCAAATAGTTTAGAAACGGTGCTACTAGTGACTAGTTCTTTAAAATATTTATCACTTATTCCAACAATACTGATAATAATCGATTTTAAGATGTGAAAGTGTCACAAAAGTATTCTGATTTAACAATGCGAAAATGATTTAACCGCTGTATCGATTTTGTGAAATTTGGTACAGAGAAAGATTAGACCTTGTAGAAGGACATAAGCTACTGAATATGAACGAAAATGATTTTTTTTTTGCTTCCCTAAAATAACTTTACCATCATCTAGAAAAATATAAAACTACAACTTATGTTCTTAACATAAATTCGTCTACATAGTTGTCCCAGAAAGGTATAATAAAAACGATGTAATTAAAAACCTTTAACGCTGCATATATTTCACTAATAATCGAGATACGCCGATGGTCGCCGTTAATAAGACATCAACGGTTTATGGTATAAAAATCCTGCCCCCGAGTTAATATACCTATTCATTAAAAACACTTGCGCCATGTAAAAAATGTTGTATTTAAACTATGGTATAAGGGATTCGCGGAAAGCGGAAAAAATATTTTCATCTAACAATTTCATTAATCAAGTTGCATCATCGATCGCATCATCTTTTTAAAGCGCCATTTGAGAAGTACAGAACATAACATAACATTCACAGTGGAACTCTAAATCAAATCATTTATTTCTTTGCAAACATGGGTAAGTATAACAGCAAAATATGGAGAACTTTAACTCTGTCAACATCTATTTATTATAAATAGATGTTGACAGAGTGAAAGATCTCCATATTTTGCTGTAATATGAGCATGCAAATTATACAGTAAAAAAATAACTATCTAATTATCTATTATTCTGAATTAATTAATCAGTTATTACATTATCAATACAGACATCGTGCATCGTCGTTACAGTCCATTAAAAATAAAATAACAATTTAAAAATGAATAGTAATTATTTAAAGTGTCATAATTCTAAATTTAATGCCGAGGAAAATTAGTAATTCATGTCAGATCAAATAAATTAATTTCTAAGTATAGTCAAGAGTGTCAGAAAAGGTACATTTATTTAATATTACGAATTTGTGCACACAAATTATTGTCCGTAAGGATTTCCTTCTATGCATATGTTTCCGGTTTCTTACAACTTGTCTTCAAGTTAGGAGTAACTAGGTTTCTTGTAGACAAGCGTGCTCCATTGTCAACCACTTTGTCGCTGCAGATCAGGTAAGATAGTGGTTTAACGCAAGCCAATCCAATTTAAATAAGTACAGATCCAACCCAAAAAAGTTTCATTTCGCTGAAAATAAAATTTACACACAATATCAGAGTAAGTTGTACAGCGCATATATGTTGGTTATTTGCCTGCATACTTATCTCCTTTGTCGTGTGTATATAGCCAAAAGAAAATATACGAAGTAACTTCACTGACTCTCGGTTTAATTGTCAAAACACCTATCGAGCTCTAAGTAGGTTTTACTTATTTGAATAGTGTATATTTTTCTCTCTATTATTCCGCCTACGCCCTCTGTCTTGCTAACAGGTGTGATCATTCAGAACACGAAACAGAATAGTCAGAAGAACCATTCATTTGTCGACAAATGCGTGATTACAGAACAGTTACAAGTCATACCTAATAATAACAAATCAAACTCCAATCAAAGACGTTTCTTTGGAGACTATTCATTTACTTTTCAGTATTCATTCATCATCATCATCATATCAGCCTATTGTGGTCCACAGCTGAACGTAGGCCTTCCCCAAAGAGCGCCAACCATCGCAGTTTTAAGCAGCTCGCTTGGAGAGTATTAGTAGTTCCCAATTAATTCGATGATTATAGATACTGAGGATAAAAACAGACAGTTTTTCGAGTATAAAACTATTTTTATGCAGTAAAATGTGTGTTTTTATTACAGTAGGTATTAATTAGCCAAATCTATTCAATGAGATTCACTTTTACAGCTAAACATCGTTAGGTAAAATGTTAATCTGAATCAGCAAATACCATCTTAAAGCTATTTATTAATTAAATCCTAAAGTTTACCAATACAAGAACCAAACTTCGATTCCGATATCTAAGTGTCCAGTTTGTAATACGTTTTATGAAATGAACCTTCTGTATCTTTTAATGTTGATTAAAAAGAACTGCCTTTGTCAAACCTCATTGTCGCTTTCTCCACCTACGCTGTCTCTCGTCACTTGAGCCGAGGTGTTAACCACTAAACCCACAATTACGCATATTGCTTGATCACATCAAAAGACCCGACCGACAAGCTATTATGACGCGAGCAACGAATTAAAATGAAAACATTTAATTTTGCTATTAATAGCTACCTACTCGATGGCTTACGCGTTATGAAATGTTTTGGAAGAATTTTTACACAAACAATAACTTTATCAGACATATATACGTAGGTATAATATAATATATATTAACGCATACTCTGTTTGAACCGCTACGAAAACCGTCATGAAGTCATGTTTAAATAAAAAATTTGCATTACATATTTTCCCTTAAGAGTTCGATATGTGGCGTGGTGACAGACCGAAAAAGTAATGGCGTGACAAACAATGAAATTCATATTGGATCCAATTGGCACAGAACCTAGATAGACAGAGGTATGAGCCGGAAGCCAGCAGTGGAACTCACCAAGCTAATCGTAATCGTAGCTTAGTAGTACCTAAATCATAGAAAATCCCTTGAATTAAACTAAATTTACTTGAACAGATGTGAGGATGTTGATAGATGTGAGGAGAAAATTGTGGAAATCGTAGTCACAAAAGAGGACAAAAAATAATGACACTTCGGAAACTAATTCATTTCGGATCAACAGTATTTTGGTTACCTGTATTAGGGAATTATTCCAATAAGACACTATCTTGTACAAATAAAACAATAAAAAAGAACAACAGTTGGTAACTTCTACCCAATACTTCAAACTGCTTCCTAAAACAAATTCACGAAAGATATCAGCGAGATACATTCTTCAATTTGTTCCATTTCGACCAAAATCCGAGCAGTCGGCATGTACGAAACTCCCCAAGTTATTTCAAAGAAAACAGCTAGGGAACATCATGACAAAAATAAGAAAAACTATTTTTAAATAAAATTCTCTATTGCGTAGATTATAGAACTTTTAGTTCGCTTCCAAATAGTTTTGTTTTCCCGTTTTAGTTGTAGGAAATGGCAAGTCAAAGTTACGCATAGGTACATTCTTTTCCTATTCTATTTACTGTAGGGGCCATGTTAGGTCGAGTCTTTATTGAAATGGACATTAATAAACGATTTAATGTAGATTATAACATTATAATAATTACATTATCTCCCGAGCCTTTTCCCAACTATATTGGGGTGGTCTTCCAGTCTAACCAGATTCGGCTGAATATCGGTATTGTACAAGAAACGATTGCAATCAGACCTCTGCAACCCAATTTCTAGGTAATACCGATATCCTGAGTATAAACTGGTTGTCAGGCTTTTTGGGCTTCTGATTATTACTAAAGGATATATTAGACGTTCGTAATCGGGACGGAGGAGTCACGATGTGTTAGGAATAGTCACCGTTCCTCAGACCACGGCCACGACTAGCGTAGCTTAACCATGCAGATCGGTTGATCAGTCAGATAGTTCTGCGGATTTAATTTCAAAATCCTATGTCTAGTAAGCAAATCTAATGATTTATTCTGTTAGTAAGCAATACTATCGTAGCGTGTTACAGAAATGAGAGAAAAATATCACGGTTGTGGTGAATGCCACAAATCCTGTGGCCATGACTCACATGGTAAGAGAAGGCAAATGCGGTTTTTAGTCGGTACGAATTCGACATACCATGCCACCTACCCAAGACGCAGACGATCCATGAGGATTTGCACTCACCAACAATGATACGACAAATGAGAGCTTTGGCTCCAAGTATGAGCAAGTAATCATCATTGTTGAAGAGATGAGATGAGAGATTACAAAACTAGTAGTACCATCACGGTGATGCCACATAATTAAAATGATCACTGAACCATGCATTGCTGCAATCTTAGCACTAAAGGTGAAAGTGATAAACGCAATGCACAAATATTTATGACACACACTTTCTGCTAAGTCAAGTAAATGCTTCATTACATTTAATGTGTTTTTCTTTGCCATCTCCCATAAAACTAAGACATTGGAAAAGTCGGTCGAGCCGTTAGAGACACCATTGCAAGTCAACAATCGTATCTCCATTACTTTTCTCTTCATTAAACTCGGACAGTTGCCTAAGGAAACTTTTAGAATAACAACCAGTAAAACATTCAAAATAGAAAAAGTATAAATAAAATCATTTCCTAGTCGAAACCTGACCGGCTTGTGCACAATACTTTCTGTGCACTAGCATAATTTTATTATAACCCACAGTAATCTGAAAATGTCATCATTTAATTTATTTAGTCTAAAAATTTTAATTATACATCAAGTAGGTACATCAGAATTACTTGAAACAGAAAAACCTGAATGATCTTTGGAGCAGAAGGACGTATAAAATAGTTTTTTTTTTAATCTTGAAAAAAACTTGTTAATTGAATCCAAAATGTGGTAAACATACAAAGAATAAGAAGTTATAGGAAGTCAACAACAGATAAGGTGTACGCGTAAGAAAGTAAATAACAATCAAGTTTCATGGTTCAAATCTTATTTTGAAATCCGACAAGAACATGAAATCAATGAACTTGCATAAGTTTTCAGTCGCATCGCTGACTAAGGATAAGCAAGTTTGTGTTTCCAATAGTACAGTAGCTATGAACGTTACGACGTAGATACCATTTTGATCCTACAGTTAACTTTGTAACAAGCACTGTTGGTACAAACTTTGTCGTGTGTGGAGGCAACAACCTCGTGGCAGTACTGATAAAAGGAAATGCTGTGTTTAAACAAATAAAATATATCTACAAACTACTGGTAACGTGGTTATTTTAACGGAACATTATTTTGCAATTGTAAAATGCACTTGCATTTGTAAAATCTCATTTTTATTATTGAACATCCTATGGAGGTCCCTCGTCCTCGTCTCTCGTGCTCTCCTCTCCTCTCTCTCCTGCTCCTCCTCCACCTCTTTCTACTAAGAAACTGAACAAATAACTACAAAATCCGCTCTATGAATTTTTACTCAATGTTGCGCTAAACTTACAGTGAGTTTGACGCGAAGTGGCAAAGCTTGTAAAATATCATAATCTAGTCTTATATCTATGTCATCTTTCACACCAAACTAGCAATTTTGCTCAGATCTTCCGTCCCTGAACCCGTTTTATGCGGTCGGGTATCCTAATTTTTCTATCCTAAGTTAATCTACCTTGGGTGTCGGTTCTGGCAATTGGGCTTGCCTGAGATCTCTTTATATTTGACTACCCCTGTTCCGGTAGGGTAAACGCAATTAGTATCACAAAATCGTCTGCGCTAGAAGTTTTGTTATGCCCCTAACATTTATGGAAGTTTTTAACGTTTTTTCGCAATATTCTTCAAATAAATACCAAGAACAATTGAAATCTTTCCATTATTGGACTCTACGTAATGAGTATAAGCAACTGTTCTTTTCAAAATGCATCAGAGTTCTTGAATGGGTCCGGATCACGGGGTTATGTTAATTAATTTATTGTCACCTCCATATTTTCTGTATTATGTATCTTTTGTCGAACGCGGCTGTTAATTATAAGGTTTTTGCTGAACAAGAGAATGGGGACAGTTGTTTCGACCTCCGAGAATTCATGTTTGAGGCTCATGTTACTGTAGAGCAATTATTCTTTTTCTACTATCATGTCGGCTTGAGCTTCACAGTAGTGAGTTAAAGTCATGTCGAAAATATTAGTCTGTCAGAAAGCAGATAACAAGTTATACTACTCAAGATGACTATCATTTATATGTTCTCTCATGGAGCCTGCTCTTTTAAGCCACCCAAATAAGTGAAGCTATTGAGCACACAATTGATATCTGCTCAGTTTAGCGGTTCCATCCAATGAGAGCGGTCATTGATATTTATGAACATGTTTTATGAGGAACAAAAGAACTACTACTAAGGTTTTGAGTACCAAAATAGGATTCTGTGAGGTGGTACGAAAGGGTGAACTCTCGGGTGTATCTATCCATCTCTTTATCTACTTCTAAATTTAAAAACTGAGAGATAAGATGCAAAGCAACTGGAAGCACTTCACTACAAATAAGAACCAAATATGGCTTAGATGCTTCTTAAAACTTGTATCCATTCAAATACACATACATCATCCCAACAATAGAAAAGAATATTTTATGACAAAAATTAAAGAAACACAGCCATAGATCATAAAACATACTTTATATAAAAAGTTTCAAGTTTAACTCCTGTTTGTACCGAATAAATTCGCCCACGCATTTATGGTAAAAGTTGCTTTCCAAACGCAATTGTATGGCGTGACGAGTTCAAAAAACATGCTCATACAGCGCTCTAGCAGTTTGGTCAATTCAAGATAATTTGTATTTGTAAACATAAAACTTACTTTTAAACAAGATATTTTAGTATTGAGATTTTAAGCAACTTCACCGAGATGAATAATATTACGAGTAGGTACAATTAAGTTTATAGCCTTGTCTTGACCATATACAGGAAAAAGGATAACAATATTTTTCAGCAGGAGAATCGTCAATGAATTAAGTTTTTGACCTAAACAATAAACAAAAAGAACGAATGTTTCCTCATTAATCTAGCGCAGCTGCTACGCTAGAAGTCTGAATTCGATTGCCAGGACCAACAGTGTTATTCGATTTTTCTAGAAAATTCTCAGTAGCAATTTGGAGTTTGGTTTTGTGACCTAAATATACCGGCGAACCGCATACTGCGTAACCCTTTAGAAAATATAGCCGTGATGGTATGATAAACAAACTTGTTTAAAATATTTAAAATGTAAAACAAAACACTACCTTTACCTATCATGTGAATATGCCGCAGTCATCTGATTAATTGAGCCATTTTATTCGCTATTCATGGCTAATATTTAAGTAAGTAAACACTTAGACTAAGGTCATCTACTATTTACAACTGTTAATTTTCTTTAAAAAATAATCTATTAGACCTTACCTTACCGCACCTACCTACCGCAGTGGGTCAATAAAACTTGTGAATGATGATAATTAAAATGAAATAGTTCAACTAGAATATTTTAGGGTTATTATATTAACTAAAACATTAAAGCCTCCTTTCCTTTCCTTGGATGGTTAATTCAACCAAGTGACTAAGAAGTTTATATAACCCGACAACAGATGTTGAATTTTGTATTTATTCAACTTAAATTATTTTATTATATATTTTATTATTACTCAACCCAAATCTTATAAGTAATCCAAAGTACCGCAAACAAATAAATTGAATTAATATTCATTTATTTATTAGGTACACCAACAACTTAATTAGAAACTATTTTTAGATAGGTGATACATTTATAGTATGTTCTGTGCAAATAAGTCACTTTCAATAATTAATAATTAGTCAAAACATACAAATATCAAAAGTCATGTTAAGCTGAATAAAGCCGAATTAAAATCAAAACAATACAACAATAGTGATGAAATGCTAAAATAATATAATAATTAATTATCATTATTGATATCTTAACATAACCATTAAAAATAATAGAAAATTTACAATTGCCATTAACCGTTAACATTTTATTAAATATTCAGCTACACATTCTTATGTTACACACTCAACCTTCATAAATAAATTTCTTTAACAACCGTGCACAATAAATTGCAAATTAAATGTTTGTAGAATTAATTATTTCGATAACTATAATCATAGATAAGATAAAAATGGAACACTAATACCTGACGTTTATCGATTCTTTTTTTATATATGTGAACTCACTCAGCATCATCTAGTTCCAAACTAAGCAGAGCTTGTACTGTACTAGACAATGAATGTAATACATGTTTTCTTTGTCCAAAGATCATTCGAAAAACTGTGACAGTTCTACTTGACCACATATTAATTTCTTGATTGGACGCATACAGTGATTTCCCAAATAATAGAAGTCGCAGATCTTAAACCAAACCATACCTACCATTAAAAAGATTTTTGACTACCTATGCAGCAAAATATAGTTTGAAGAGTCGACTATCATGCTACATCTTCTGACTCGCAACTTAATGAAAATTTTAAAATAACGGTTCCTAGCACTCCATTTTCATTACTCCGTGTAAATTACGATCATGTTACTACTACGACTAATATGCTGCATAATAATGAACATATTACCTCGACCATCTGCCCACTACGACACCTATTAGCTAAACAAATTGTAATTACATACATCACCTCTGTTTAATTAAACTGCCATTATGAATTCACTGAGGTTAAGTAATTAGGCAGTGACCAGATTATCGCGTGGGCGGATAATATAATGAGCTGTACAAACTTTGGTGTTTTTGAGTATATTTCCTTGAGGATACACTGTATGTATTTTTGTTTTTAAAATTTGGTCCTTTTATCCGAAGAATGACTAAAACTTCGCCTACGTTGCTGGAATTCTCAGAAGTATTCAGACATGTTTATTGTACGAAATACCTTATTGTATACTCATATTATAAGTAGCACCGTTACATCTTTGATTTCAATTGACCTTTACAATTTCGTAATATAATACCGTTTATGATATGAAGGGAAGCTCTTCAGGCATCGTTTCGCCTTTGATGACAATCAGTAAAGAAAACTAATCCGTCTATTAGTATTAGAGGCCCATCGCGCCACTTAGTCCATTCAATTCCTGAGTAGGTAGCTGTTAAGGCGAAGTTTATAACAGTTATAAAAATTCTTACACGCACGTTTTCTTTGATGATTTCATCTGGTAATTCGCTTACAGTAGAGTAATATAAAATCACAATATTATTACATAACAAACATAAATAAATTACATCGTGCTTATGATACTGGCAAATATTGTAGGTATAAATCCCTTGAATACATTATCGCAGAATATACAATGCAACAAATTTTCCATTTCCATGGAAAAATTGCATTATTACGTCACATTCAAAATAAGTAAACCTATCAGAAAAGGAAAAAAAATTAAATTGGAATATTACATATTAGTAAGACTTAGCTCTTAGGACAAGAATTAAAAGTAAAAAAAGATTGCGAATAACAAAAATAAAATTACATAATTATTTCTGTCGTGCTATTATGATAGATAGACTAGTCGTCCTTGGAAGTCTATTTATACCTGTATAAATTTAGACATCTAAAAATAAATCTGATCTCAATATAATTGGATGGTTTTTATATACCAGGAAAAAAATTATAGAAACACGTCGATCAGATAAAACGCGTTACTAAGATATACTTTGGGAAATTCATGGAAAATTACTCAGTTTATTTCATTTAAAATAATAGGGTGACACAATTTTTTTTTGTTGTACTAGTAATATCTCAAAAAAAAAAAAAAAAGAAATACTAAGACGGTACTTTCATATTACTTTAATCCATGTTTAAATTAATTATTTTATGTTTAACAGCCTCAATTCTAGTACGTAATAGAGCAGCGACTGAGCGTGAAGTCCTTGGTAGGTCAGCAAAATACTATTGGGTTAGCAGCAGTTTGAATTCGTGACCGGCAGAGGTAACCCACAGTCGACGGTGTATTTTTGTTACCAAATAAAAGACGGACATGGCTTAATATAATACGCTTTTTCTGACCCAGAAATGGGACTCAAAACCTTACGGTCAACAGCGCATGCACCAGAGCAATTAGTCTTACAATATACGTAATGATTATAAAATAAAAATAAGCTATCACCGTCTACTTAACACGCTTCGTGTCAATAATTCATCAGGCTCCGTATTTGGACGGTGTAAGTTGATATAAGTGACATATGAATTACATTGTGTCTTGCGTTTCTGCCTCACGTACGTAGGTCTTTAGTGAAAATAAATACACTGACAGTATTTTTATTAGTCCTACTAATATTATAAATGCGAAAGTTTGTGACGATGATGTTTGTTACTCGTTCACACTAAAACTACTAAACAGATTTCTAATCAAATCAAATCAAATTTATTTGTAAGAATATGGTGAGTAGATTAGATCTTACAATAATAGATTTATGTTGTAGCATATTCTGCCACATATCGCGTACAAATAATTGTCATATTTTGTTTTGTTTGGGAATATAATTACTAATTAAGTCTATATTTATATTGAATAATATTATTTAATACTAGCTGTTTCACTCGTATTCAGAATTTGCTTATGTCCTTCTTCAATGTCTAATCTATCGTTGTACCAAATTTCTTCAAAATCGGTTCAGTGGTTCAGGCTTAAAAGCATCACATACAGAAAGCATAGCAGGAAGTTACTTTCCCATTAATTATATTAGTAGGTATTAATTTTTAAACTTGCAAATCTTCAGCCTGACAACTGGGTAAAACCCTTCAATGCAACCTGAACTAAAAAAATAGCGCACATCTACACAACAATGAACTAACGGTACATACACATACACCATATCGCATATATCAAAACACGGCTATTAGAAACAAAACGCAGCATACAAGACAGAATCAATCATGATTGATTTGTTTTTAAATCCCGCCCACAGTTACAAGTAGCTGAAATAAAAAATGTCTGCCTTTCAATACGTCTAGACGGTTCTGTTGTAAGCGGTAACATTGCCCACTAATTGGTACCAACGTTTGTACCAATGTTTGTGATTGGATGGATCAAATATTGGCATTAAAATAATGTTATGAATTAACAAGCCTGAATTTTTTTAGTAACAAAATCCATTGAATATTTTTTTATTTTAAATACTTCTATTACATATTCATAGTCTTCAACAGTTATCTGATCTCACTTTAATGTTACATACGTTACTTAGGTAGTTTTAAATCAAATGTTTGTCCAAATATTGGCTCCAATATTTATAGCAGTTGATGTAACATGAGACGGCCACAAACAATATTCTTCTACCCACATACAACAGTTATTGTTGCCGCGACCAACCGGCGTCGACGACGCGGCGTTTCTTAACGTGCGAATAAAAAATAGGCTTGTCATTAAATCTCGTAGTTACAAGCATGTGAAGACAGACGATGGAATAGTAAGTAACGAATGTACATGGAAGCAGCATTATTTAAATGTATGTAAATATTTGTTACGTAGCCAAAAGATTAATGAATTATTTCTGACAGTAGACATTATGTTAAGAATTAGAGACTCCTGGGTAACATGAACAATATAACGGTACCTACTTAATATACAATAACAAAACTAAATAACAAAACTAATTTTATAGGTAACAATTTTAGGTATTTGTTGTAAGTAACAATATTATAATCGGAGACGAAAAAAATGTCGCGAATGCATTGAGATGAATCATGCATGACAATCAGCATTAAAGGATAACTTTAAATCAATGTGATACAAAACCATACAAAAACAAATTCAAACCAGTCACGTAACCATCCATTTTCTTTAGAAAACTAAGTACCTAAAAGAGTAGTATTAAAAGAGACCGCGTTAGTATTCACTAACGCGGAACCAAGCGACATATCGGAAATCACCATAACAAGTATTCGACTACCCTTTAAAATCCTACCTACTTACTGCACAGCTACACAAGTACATTTACGAGCTTGTAACATCACATTTGATTTAAAATCATCGCTTTCACTAAGACAAGATGTCAAACGTTATTGCTTCAGTCAATTACATCCTTAAAAGGCTACCCGAAATAGGCTCTTGGACTATAAAATTCAGTTGCAATAAATTCCTAAGCGCCACATTATTGTCTGTTTACTACGCAGCGGCTTCTATTGAAATAACATTGTGTTCAATTTCACCTGCGACTGTGATCTTTGCCCTAAGAATTTTAGCTTAATATACTTCTAGCTTGAGAAGAGTGTTGTCTCGTTGGGAATTTATAGTAAAAATAGCCTCATCATCTTCCCCATTTTCATAGCTTGTGTTGTCATTTATAAACCGCATTGGCACGAGAGCAGTGTTATATTAGGTTTTCTAATAGAAAACCTAATCATTGTCAGTAGCAGCTCAGAGTTTGGATTAGAATTCGGTTAATAGCAATAGGCTCGCCCCCTATTACATGAGACTTACCAGTGAACTGTAGGTTTACAGCATTGTACCTTTCCCTAACCCTTTAATGAATACAAGCGTGACGTTTTATTATGTTAGTAAGTGATAGTTCGGTGTATCAAGGCCAGCACATCAAGCTACCCCAATCTGTCAAATTTATTAGATTTTCAACTTTAATATAAAATATTAAGGTTCAAGGCCAATTGCAGAAATTTGACAGTTTTGGATAACTTGACCTGCTGGGCTCTGTACTTCTCAATAATCCTATAGATGCACTTTTACTTTCTTTTCCGGTAATTTTCATCCATTGACACATTTCATTACATGACATTAACACGTTATTCTTTTTTAGATATATAACAATTTTTGAACAAAATCTTATAATATTTGGCTTGCAGTTCGCAGACTAATAACACTATTAACATATTGTAAATATTTCAAATAAGTAAATAGAGATGACACATATTTTATTAGTCGTAAACTCTCATTGAAGCTAATAAGAGTTAAAATCGTATTGGATTTACAAATATACCCGATAAACGAGACTTAAGTGCCTCTAAAATAATATTTATATTAGTTTCGAACCATAAAAACATGTAAAATTCCCCTTTATCGCGTGTCCTAATCTTATTGTTGACTTGATGTTTTATATTATTAGCAATATTTAATCGCTATAAGTTAATCTGAAAGACAACACCGATAAAATCGGCTATTCTATGAAATTCAAAGTAGCACGGAGTTTGGATTTGACCCTGTTAATAGCAATAGGCCCATTCTTACATGAGCCTAAAATCCTACCGGCAAACTAGTGAAGTTACGAAAAACATGTAGATAATAGCTTCTTTGGATATTTAAAAAACGTAAAAGTAACAGTTTTGTCACTGGACATATCTTTCATCTCATCATTATCGATCAAAAGACGTCCAGTGCTAAGCAAAGATCTTCCCCATGGATTTCCAAAAGGTCCACTTACCTATATGTCTTCGGCATCCAACGGCTCTTATCAACCGTTGCCAGGTCGTCTGTCCAAGAGATGCCTACTAATCTTTAAAACTATGCTATAGTTCAACCAAGGTGGTCTTTAAATAATCCTAGACGTCACGACACTTAATTATACAAACTTTACCAATTACTACTCTAGGTATAATACTCTTTACTTAATTAAGAACGTGCAATCCTTCTATAAATATTTTGTAACATCGCCCGTTTTGACAGCGGGTTGTGTAAGTAGTCGCAAGTTACAATTAGTCTTGTAATATTTGACACTTTGCACCTTTGAACCCTGTAGTAATTAATAACGGGTACAGGAATTAAACTAAAGTAAATATAGGTTTAGGAGTTGTAGCAATGCTAATTATGTACAGCCAGATCCCAATAGATTACAGTCAAAATTGGTGTCAGTATCGATTGATCACAAGCTTGGCTTCTAAGTGTGCAGCTCGATTATCAGCCTCTTTAGGTATGAACATGACTGGCCAATACGTCTTTTTTTGCACTAAAAATAACAAACAAATGGCACCAGTTACGGAAAAACTATGCAGTAACCAATTGTCAGAAGTACATGTGATGCGTAGGAGTAAACAGTATGTTACCATGAAGGTTTTGAGCATGAATGAGGATTGATATAAGGCAAGACGGAGACCAAAGAAAGGATGTATGGACTGTGTGAGAGATGATATGGTTACAAAGGAAGAGAATGATGAGATGATCGCTGATAGGGATGTGCTTATGGAAGAAAAAGACTACTGCGCTTAACCCAAGTAATTTGAGATAAGGTTAGGGTACTCCCCCTACTCATATTATGAGCATAATAAAATAACAAATAAGCATTACGGGCCGCCTGCTGATAAGCGCTTAAGCGGCAACCGCAGTCTATATACTAGCAACAGCAGTTGTATCACTTTTGAGCTATCATCTTGAGACCTCAGCTGTTTTCAATAACCTCATTTGCCCAGTAATTTCTCTTTCTATATTACCCTTCAAACCATGTTGAGATATTATTGCTTAGCAGAAAAATATTTGGCAGTACGGTGCTACGAACCCCAATTCAGCAGCTTATTCTACCAACCGTACATACGTCACGAATAGATGAACATAGGGTTGACACTTACCATGAATTGAATATAGACATCTTTTTATCACTTGCTCGAGAACTTAGTTACTTGTCTAAGGGCGTAGGTCACGAAAAGTATCACAGGGTTTTCCTTTCAGTAGCAGCTGGGAGTTATAATTTGTGACAATTTAATACTAGTAAGCCTCATTAGTCTAGTGGTCCTAAGCACGACTGCTACGCTAGAGGTCCTGGGTTCGATCCCCAGGTCGAGCAAAGTGTTATTGGGTTTTTCTATGAAATTCTCAGTAGCAGCTCGGAGTCTGGATTTGTGCCCGGTTAATGGCAATAGGTTCGCCCCCTATTACATGGGACCTAAACATACCGGCGAAATGTGGGTGTACATTAGTACACCTCTGCCTAACCCTTCGGGGAATCCAGGCGTAACGGTATGTATGTAATTATTTTGACAAAATGAAATAATTCTCATTGGACACATTATTTAAACTTGTGAGATTATAAGGGTAATTTTAATAAACATTAATTTACAAGATCACACTAGTGTCAAACTGTCCCGCGGTGTTGCCTTCGTTGATCTTGATTTTGGTATTAGTCAGGGTGGTATTTCGCTTTCATTTAAAGGTGTAATTAAGTGTAATATAGTAGTACTTAAATGAGAATTATTTAGCCGTATGTCAAATTCTAATTAGACCCATCGGGCAGCAATAAAGCAATATATATGCGCTTATAGTTCGCTTGTATATAATAAATTTTCGTAGTACCTACACTAGACTACTGACTTTGCAAACGTCTTTCATTAGGCATGCATCGTCCCAGACAACCGTTGTTATTAATTAGCCTATTGTGTCCACTTATGGTATGACTTGAATACGAAGAGTGGGTGGAGCAGATCGGTCAAGGGTATAATTGGGCTATATGTAGCCAAAAATCCCCATCTGACCTTTATGTTTTAAGACAAGACACCATAAAAGTCAGTTATTCGTTGTTTATTAGTGATATAAAGGCGAAACGATGATAAAAATGTATATAACTGCTATTTTGAAATCCAAATTTCAAAATTAACAATGTGGTATTGTTCGCTAATACCATAAAGGAACGCAAGAACCTGCTAAAGTTTACCAGTTCAGTATAAAATATACGTATAACGTTGGAAATTATGTTATAGTTAATGCGACATTTTTATTGTTATTGTTTTAACGTTATTTATGTAATTTTGGAAAAATACGAAATAGCACTTTCGAACACTTTCCTCCTTTAAGAATTTCGAAAGTTGAAACATTTTATATCAACAACTTGTGTTGAATTCATAATTATTTCTTTATACCGTAAAGTGAAAATAGTATTTTAATAATCAATATTGAAGTACTTAACTAAACACATTTTACTAGAAATACTGGGAAACCATATTTTTTAAAATATAAACGACATTAATATGGGTTGAAATAAAACTACTTTTTACGGATTTTATCTCGCATACTGATATATTTAATCCCGACGTTTAGTCTACCCGTGACCATGGACGCTGTAAAGGGTCCGAATATACGCGATAAAATCCGTAAAAAAGTAGTTTTATTTCAATGTATAATATTCGCGTAAATGTCAGAAATCAATATTAACATGGGTTCAGAAGCAAAGAAAATATTATTCTTAGAAATATTACGCCACCCAGTTCCATGTGAAATAAATCGCTTCTCTAATCTGAACACAACTTTAAGCACTTTTATTTCTAAATTTTTATATCCAGTAAAGCCCACGAACCGCGACCCGAAATCTCTCGGATAAATCTATATCTTTGGTAAACCGATAATCGATATCTCAGTGAACATATGAACCGTAAAATGTAAATTAATCTTGTAAAAACGAATAATCTGTTTAACATCAAACAATATGACATTCCTTACAACTTGACACGTCTCCGTGACTTTTTTGACAAACGATAAGAACAAATAAATCATGTTGTTGCCAAAGATTTTTGCATCTCCAATTGATCATATTAACAGCTCACGTAAGACCCACTTTTAGTTTTGAAATTAAAGGTAGATATATCTCCATAATTATTTGCGGAGTCATGTGACATAATGACAGCTGATGCTTTGGTTAAACATCCATAATATAATTGTGCCACTAAACTTAAACCTTTCGTAAAAAAAACATGATTTGGTAAAGTGTATTTTTATTAATAGTACTCGATAATAGCAATTACGAAATTTATAGGTCTTCGGTACCTGAATACCACGGAACCAGGATGTTGCTATACGATAAATACAGATGTCAGATGTAAGTTTAGATGTGTTTGATCGTTTTAACGTATCCTTGCAAAACAATATTCAATTTGACCATTAATTACAATAAATCACATACGTATAACATTATCTAAATTCTTACCCCCAAACAGTCGGAAGCATTTCACTGTAACTTCGCTGTGTGAACGAACTTTATCTGTCTTATCGAAGAGCACTTACCGTAATCTGTCGATGGGAATTTATTTCTACACTAACAACTAGCAACAGAACATTAATGTTAGAATAATGTAAAATATATTCACTAAACACGAAACTTACTTTCACGAAATCTGGTAGTTAAAATTTGACATTTAACCGTAATGTAAAACGTTCATTAAATCAAACATTGTATATTAAACGTTAGAAAATTAAACACGCGAAACACAAAATGTACATGAAAATGTTATTATTTATGTTTCTATTGTAAACAAACGTAGTGGAGGACGTGCTGAATATAATGACAATAAGAAAGACGTATTCAAAGAAGTTTTCAAGTTGACAAAGGTAGAAATACATAGAAACGAAACCGCGTCATAAATCGAACAGAAACTAGCCACTCCCGTAAGACACGCCGAAGAATTTAACGGAATGTATTGACATGTTTTATGTCCTTTACACTGATGAACGTTAAGCACAAGAGGTTGTAGTAGGACAGTGATGATCGTAAAAGTACTCATTACCAACTAAGATTTATTCTAGCTTAAAGTAATTTTAGGAGACACAAAATTAGAAATCTTTTAGTTTACTCCTGCCAACATACCTACTTGATCTAGTCGTACCCGGAACAAATCCTTGTTGCTGTACAAAGTAGTTTTGGCTGGATGTTGTTAAATATGATGTGACCCAGAAAATAGTAAACAATTAAAAGGAAGGCAATCCCACAAAATGTGGGAATGAACACGGTAGATTAATAGAAAGAGGTATGATCAACAAGAAGATTTTTTTAAATCATAACAATGATATCTGAAGTAGATAAATATTCTAGAATTTATATACTTAACTTACCTCAGTGAGAGAGTGATCTGTGACAATTTAATTTAAAAGCAAAAGCAATAATCTTACAGACAGCGTAGGAACGATAGAAACACAAAAAATAAATATAACACATTAACATACAAGAAACATAGAAGCATGTAAACATCACTTAATAATAATGTTTGATCAGTAAAAACAAGCAATACTCACGTGTATACAGATAGTAGCATCCAGCACTGCAGTCGCGCGCTGGGAAGCCACGTGACGTAGCGACCTGACAGCGCACAGTCGATCCAAGATGCAATATAAAGCATACCACCGCAGTGGCCACCCCGAACCGACTAACGCAACTTCTGGTAACTCACTATTCAACGATTTTAATTACTTTGACTAGTATAGTTTGAAAATCTTCAGTTTTATTTCTACTTTTGAATTTAGATTTTTGGACTAAAGGGCCGAATGTTGGAGAAAGTTTGTCTTAATATCATCTACTTATCTATACACCGGCTATCGTTAGCCGAGCTGAAGCTGATTTCTTTTGGGGAAGAAAACGACGAGGTAACTCTGCTTAGAGCACACCCCAGCATCTTTGATTATCGAACCGATTTGAAAATAAGGTTTTTATTCAAATAATTACTATTCAAAGTCTCCTAGCAGCGTGCCAATCGAATACGTCATTTCCATATTGTTCCTGCAACAAAAGAAATGGAGCGTTAAACATTTTATTGGTTCTGATCACATATAAACATTCGATTCAATTTGGACAAACAACAGGCTAGAAACCACCCAAAGTCGGTCAAGAGCTCGCTTTTAAGGGTAAGGTCATAAATAAATCGCACCTTCACACAAGCCTCGAGTCCCTTTTGTTTAAATGCTACCAAGCATACAAAAAAGCGATATTTTTCTGGCAAGCTGTTTAAAAAAAACAAAGCTGACCAAGAATTGTGCAAGATCACAACAGAAAAATCATTAAACAATGCCTCTGCCAGGAATTGAGGTGTTTATTATGTCGGTCCACGTTCGTTCCGAGTCATTCTGCAAAAAAATCAAGAATCCAGGTAAACTGTTACTGCGTTTTTTTGCACCGGGAACTTATTATGCGGGATTTATGTCACTTTTTGTTGCGTCCGAGCTAATTATTGTTATCTGCTTTCTGCTTGACCATAGCGTTTTCTATAGAGCAATAATGGGCCACTAATTCTCCTAACACCTCCGGAGTTAAAGCGTCAATCTCCCGGCGGACGTTCCTATTGTGTAAGTGGACAAAGCCACCCGCAATTCCTACCGTGCCTTTAACGTTTTTATTATTTGCATTGTCGATGTCTCATTCAGCTTCATCTCGAGATACCTTTATGGCTTTTGCAAAAATTTCTCCGCACTATGCATATATGCCTTTTGGTGTCTGCCATTAATTACCATATCGCTGACTCATTGGATCTACCGCTAATGGGCTAACAAAGGATTGCAAATTAATATTTCGACCGGCATGCGGCAAAGGGAAAAAACGTAACAATAAAATATCGAATTTAGAACAGCAATCCGGGCGCGGGGCTTATTATTTTAGCCAACAAAGTAGAAAACCATTTACAATAAATCATTTTGAATGCTTTCTTGGTTCCCATACGTCGGCCGGGCGACGCAAAGGGTGATTTCTGTCTGAGTGTACATAAATAAAGGTGAAGGTTCCGAGTGCGGATCCCAGGTACTTTTGGTTTGAAGTTGAGTACACAAAGATCGTGTTACTGGAAATGGCAAACGTACACTACTGTGCTTATAAGTACTCCTTCTGTTCCTTAAAGATAGTATTTCCATATCACATAATGATCCACGAGCTGATATTTTAATTATGTCATTCCTACTACTGATACAACTAGATTTCATGTTGAGATTTTTATAGAAAATTATAATCTACTGGTTATTTTTTAGCGAAAAGGATTACATAATATGATTTACGGAATCTCGAAATCTGTACTCAAATAAAATGGCATCAAAACTTTTCACTTTCAGTTCCAATAAAATCTGCGTGAATACTACGCTTGTGGTGTAGTGACCGCACTATAGAATGTTGCGCCTGCACACCGCACACGCGTATTTGTTGAACGATTAGTCGCGTTCCGAATGTATGGATTCCATCGTCCACATAAGTATGGAACATTTCACAGATGGTGATAAATCACACATTACAAATATTTTTCATACCTGCTACTGATACCGATAGCCTGTTTAAAATCACTGCTGTATAATCGCAAATCCCTTTATCGTGAATCATCAATCATAGTTTCGATATTAACACACGTAATCGTCACAGTCGCAATATACAAAAAAAAATAACGAAAAATCGTAGTGAGTGAAAATACTGGTAGTGATATTTCACAGGTGAAATCGCAGTGATTTCCATGCCTAGTTCTTTAACTAAGCATTGCATATATTGCTGTTGCTATCCCTGCAACATGACTACACTTTACCGCGGAGACATTTGTGTGTACGTAATTGAAAATAATGATTAATTTCACTTGATGTTTGCCGCCTTTCGACTAGGCTAAGGATAAATTTTAAGTACTTTTCTTATATATGTTACACATACATAATGTAGTATAATTAGCTTCTTCACCTCTTTAGGTTGTTTTCCTCAATGCGGATCGTTACCTTGCCTAGGAATCGTTGAGGTACCTACCTTTTTTTTTGGGTTTTAAATTGTTACAAATCCTACACGTTACATTGAGACAGAAAACACATGCTATTGAAATTTGACGTTCTCGACGGCCAAAAATGTAAAAAATCTAACTTAATATTGAAAGCTTAAATAATATCAACAAAGCTATAAACGTAATTCGGTGGGTGGTCTTTTTAACGTTTCATCATGTTACAAATAAGACCCATAAAAAGCAACGACACTCAATACTTTGAATTGTTTAAATTTCGAAGGACTACAAGACTTTTACTTTTTGGAAGTTGGTCCTTTTTACCAAAAATATCAAAGGAGAGCAACGTTTTGTTTATGGGAGTCATAAAATAATTAGTAGATAGCTACCGTCAATATATTTTATAGTGGTGCTCTCTAATTTTTTGTCAAGTATCTGATGGAAACCGAGACATGAACCGAAGGGATTTTCAATAATAATAACAAACTAAGAATCTCAACTCAGTCTCAACAAAATGATTAATTGATTTCTGACACTGACGCGAATATGAATCATTGAATTAAACCTACTTTTTACAGATTTTATCGCGTTATAATGATATTATTATTAATCCCGATGTTTCGGACCCTTTACAGAAGCCATGGTAGACTGAGGTAGTGAGCATCTTGATGCTATAATAACTAAGTCTATGATTTATCATAGCAATGAAAAACCAGCACTTCATTCTATTCAATATTCCTGTTAGCATGCTAAGCTCAACAAAAAGTTGTGATACAGATTGAAAACGCCAGAGCCGCAAATATAGCACTCTCTGTTGGCAGCAGCAGTTAGCAGGCAATAAACCAACTGACACTATTAATCACTGGCGATGGCAACAAAATTCATTTGGCAACTATATGGAAAATATTGGAAAGTTTATTGGAAAACTTGATCGTATATTCATACGTGTGTTCATGCACGTAAATATGTATTGAGCCTTATGTGAGTACTTTCTTTATTTGATATTTTGATGTGACCAAAAAAATATATACCTATTACATTACTTTTATTTGACTGATTAATTTATATTTGGGGCGATAAGATAAAAGTTGAAGGGTGTCGTTTGTTTGTAGGGATATCAACGAGATAACCTTGCGTTTGTCACCGTTAATTCATGTATGAGTGACCATTCTAGAAACAACTACCCCTATCCGCCTTTCAGTTAACATAGAAGTAATCAAATCAAGAAGGAAGCATAACATATGTTTTACTCAGTCAGGTCAGGTCAGGTATCGACTATAGCTAGCATACACTAATGCTACCTATAGTCGATACCTGACAATGTCCCTTGTAATTTTTACATAACAAAAATACTTTGCAACCTAAGAATTATATCAATCCCTAATCCCTACTTCCCTATTTAATATTATAAACGCGAAACTCTCTTTCTGTCTGCTTCTCTGTTACGTTTTCACACCATAACCGCTGAACCGATTTTGATGAAATTTGGTACAGAGATAGATCAGGCCTTTTGTCTCAAAAACGCTTTGGGATGGTGCAACCACATAGTACACCACATAGTATAATAGAGTATCAGTATTTTACACGAAGCAGCGATCGGACAATTGTAACCCAATTTCTGGAGAGACTAAGAATAATAATAGTTTAGAAAATCTATGACCTGTCTGTTATTGGAGGTCTTCCGAATAATAAAACAATGATCAAGAAGCATACTGCCTATTTCCTATGCTTATGTCTCTGCGTGGGTGCCAATAACGACATTTTAAAGTATACATAATTATGTCTTCCGTAATATGATACCCTGTTGTAACTTTTATTAGAGCGGTTTTTATTTGTTATGCTAGTAATAAATTACAGTGACAGTCGAATTATTTTTAATTATTTAGGAACTTAGTTTTTTTTTATCCGAGACAAGATGAGGTTAGTTATATAAATAAAAAAATAGTTAAATCCTCTGCCTCGTTAGACTAGTGGTCCTAAGTGCTGCGCTAGAGGTCCTGGGTTCGAGTCCCAGATCGAGCAATGTTATTGGCCTTTTCTATGAAATTTTCAGTAGCAGCTCGGTGTTTGGATTTGTGGCCATTTAATGGCAATAGGCTCGCCCCCTATTACTTGGGGCTTAAATATACCGGCGAACTGTGAGTATGGATTATACATACACCTTTGCCTAACCGTATGGGGAATACAGGTGTGATGATAATTATTTAAGTTAAACATACAAATACCTATATAACACGATACGTAACCAGGAGCGAGTTCTGGGGATCCATTTGAATTGTAAAAAACGCACAGACGGCGAAAAAACAAACAAATATTAATATACATACATATAAATAATATATCTGATAGGTACTGAAATACAATACTTGGATACTTTTACTGAATTCATAATAAATATCTAAAAGGAAAGTACAACAAGTTAAGTATGTAAAACATAGCTAGATTCCGGTGACAGCAGGACCAAGTCATACGTTAAGTTAAAAAAAGCCTTACTCGAGTCATCGCTGAGAAATATAAGAATTTGACGTTTTGTTTGACATCTGTCATCGATGTCAAGCAATGTTTTACTAACATAATTTTCTAAAAACATAACAGTTTCTAATATCTAAGACCATAGATTATAATATAGACGGTAGTATCTACTATAATAATTCTATGTCTACTAAAACGTCAAATATAATTGCTTATTTGCCTAATTCAGAGTATTTTATTTTAACAGGCGTGCGCCTTTTTTTTTAGTATGCTTTAAGGTGAAGTCTATCAATATTCTGACTAGTTAGTAATAATACGGATGTCATATTTTCTCTTTATTAGTACATAGACGCATCTACTATTATTTATGTGTCTGGCAAGTTCATTTTGGAATCAATTTTCTGTTTACAATTGGATCTATAAGTCCACAATTGGAAAAGGATCAGTATTGATCATATTACATTAATATGTGATTAAGATATATCGATTGGCGCAGTGGTCTAGCTATTGGCTGCTGCGCTAGGAGTTACGGGTTCGATCCCCGTGCGGACGAAATATTTGTATAGCTGCTATACAGTATTTTCACCTTTTTTTAACTAACTGTAGGCTATAGTATAGCTTACAGATAGCTTTTCTGAGTCTGGGTGTTGTGCATGTGAGATTTGGGTTTGTGAACGCACCCATGATACCTATACGACAAAATACTAGTGTTGTGCATGCAATTTCTAATATAACTAAGTAATAGTTTGAATATAAATCTAAACTAATATTATAAAAAAAAATGATATTTTGTATGTTTGTTTGTTAAGGATAAACCCAAAAAATAATTAAAATTCTTTCACTTATTCAGCGAATAAGAAACTGTGGCAGGTCACTAAGATTATATAAATTAGTCTTGATTAATCATCATCTACTCTGTGACGTCTCACTGAGTTCGGCACGGCTCTTTTGTCAGTTTTGATTAAATAACAATATTGCGACAAACCGGTCCTTGTGGAAGTCTATGGGGGAGGCCTTTGTTCAGCAGTGAACCTTCTGTGGCTGATATGATAATGATGATGATTGCGAAAAATGCCAAAATGTGTGATATCTCTGCTGGGGCACATAAGTACGCTGCGCTAGCATTGCGGGTGCGCTAGCGCAGCGTTCAATTAACAGAAGAAACGCGGCGTCTGCGCTGCACATACGTTCATCGAACGCCTACGTTTGACAAACGCTAGTGTGAAGGCACCCTAATGACGAATCACGACCAATAACTACTAGAGGAGTTCGGTTCCAAGTTGAGTGTTATCGGGTTTTTCTATGAAATTCTCAATAGCAGCTCGGAATTTGGATGTGTGCCCGGATAATGGTAATAGGACATGATACATGGGACCGACGAAACATACCGGCGAACTGCGGGAGTAGATTGGTACACCTCTGCCTAACCTTTCGGGAAATACAAATGCGATGGTATGTTGACAATATTATTTGTTCTATTAATATTTTTAGATAGCTGGTCCAACACTAAATACCAACCGTTTTTACTTAACATCAATGCCTTGGGATATGGGACCTTTATAGACCATCAAACAGATACCGATCCAAGGTCAAATGACATCGTAAAGACAGTACACAAGGAGATACTCCATAAAGAAACATTCAAGCTGACAGTTATCAAAGTTAGACATTCGTTTCTTTGCACAATTTTTTACAATAAAAAAAACCAGATCACAAACCAAACTCCGGGCTGCTACTGAAAATTTCATAGAAAATCCCAGTAGGTACGTACCCCTTTGCTCCATCCAAGAATCAAAACCAGATCTACTCGCTCGCCAGCGCTTGCGAACTAGACCAAGGCAGTTGTTGATGGATACAAAATAATGAGGACACCGACATAGGATTCGAAGTTTAAATGTCATAACTCTAAAAAAGGCGTCATTGAAATATTAGTGATGTATCTTTCGTATCGATGGTTGAACTCCAAGTGAACAAAAAAAATCATGAAAATCGGTTTGTAATCAAAATTTATGTGCAAGAAAGTACATTCAATAATACTACTAAAATAATAAGAACTTCCAAAAATTCAAAAGTATGAAAATCCGGTTTTCGCGACAAAGACCGATCACATTATGGATGTTAATGGATAAGTAATGATGTACTTACACACACAGTATACTTGACTAATTCACATTATGTTACACAATAGATCAAATATCCTGTTTGCCGAAAGAGTTAGGCATGTTATCAAATATTTGCAACGTCATCCAAAGGTATGTATGACTCCTACTTACTAAGATTAATTTTTATCCAAGATACAAACAAACAAACACCAAATATTATTAACAAACTCACTTTTTGAACTCAACACTACACCATTGCACCATATACACAAAATTACACACATAGATTTGGTTTATGGAGTCTCATTAACTAGACCTGCCTATCCAACTAGCAGCGAGCAGATACCGATTTTAGAAAAAGAAAAATATCTAAGTACCTCTTTAAATATTGACAGAACATTATTACGTCAAAGTGATAGTTTGACGTTTTCCTTACGAAATAAACGTCAAATAACTTTACCTGCCCTCAATATTTTTGATCGGCATTTCAGAACAAATAACCAAACAAAATAAATTTACCTACTGAATACTGGTATTTTTTTTTTATCTACTACTATTAATACAAGTCGAATAGTAGTAACATTATTCATTCGACAAATTGAACGCGACATATGAGAGGGACACAACACAATCCCATCTCGTTTGTCTACCGAAAACAACCATCCATCTCGCGTACCACGAAAATATCCGTACTCCAATAATAAATCACCAGACATTTCTCAATCGACATTTTATACTAAACCGTACGGAAGTTACCAGTTAGACGTGTATGTTAGGGATGTGTTCCCACCAACTATAGGGTGGAAAGTCACTTAAATTTCGATCGAATTTCACGTGCAGAGTATCTTGTGAAAGTTATCGACTCAATTCTGCTATTTTATTGTCAAAATCGTCGATGATTACAAAATTGTTGATTTATGACAGATATGTCTACGAAATCTGTCAGTCCTCATGATATTTAGTCCATTCTGATACAATTCAAATAGAAGACTTGAGCCAGATAGACGGCTTGTTTCATAATTTACTGGGACGCTCTATAAGTACTTGAATCTTAGTGGAACATCTTATCCAAAATCGAAAATGTTTGTGACACACACCTATTTTTTGACTATGTTTTTAATTATGTGATCATAAACAAAAGTGTATGTTTTTTTAATATACGCATAATATCTTTAGCAAAGTTGAAACTCAGGGGCTTTTCGGTAAATACTGGATTACTCTACGCTATATCCAAAGTTAACATGGAATATTTATTTAAATCCGGCAACAAAGCCTTCTTTCATCTGTTACGATCATATCTCAAATGTCATTTCATCTGTCAAAACCTCCACAGAAAACGATAAAATTATAGTTATGCCTTTAAATCTGCCGCAACTTTGTCACTGAAACTTAATCGATATGTTATTTCATCATTGGAAGTATCATTGACTTTCTGTTATTGCTCGACCGTATCGTAAATGAAAATTTAATGGGCGGTGAAACAAAACACCGCTGCGTTCTAACTAATATGGAACTTTAACCGATAAAAGACATTAATGATTCCTTAAGAGTTCTGAAAAAACTTGACAAACGACATAATTTAATAATATAACTGAATGTCCCGCATTGTCCCGCAGTCTCTCTGAGGGATTGAATTCGCAACAAACTTATCCGTTGGGAGAACCAAAAGCAGCTGAAAATCGGGCTCAGTGACGTTCACTAAAAGGGCCTACGTCCAGCAGTGGACGAATATGGACTGATGATGATAATGATGATGTATTGTCACCCAATGCGAGTAAAATTTGTGAATTCGGCATTTTAACCTTAAAATAATGTCCTATCTACAAGGCCTTATTATCAATAGATTTATAAAATAATAATACCAACAAAATACGATCTGATTGATCGTATTTGAACCATTCAATTGAAATCCAATCGAGTTACCACGGTAAGTGCCAACGTACACGATTCCAAAAATACGCACGTACGGTGCAAAGTGAATAACGTATTCGGAAATTGTGAACGTTGTGTCGACGGCGAGTTCAAATGACATCAATAGTGCAACGAACGAGTGCAGCGGTGCAAAATACAGATACGACCTTTTATAAATACAATGCCAGGATTTTGTGTTGGGGTGCATTATTCTATTTTTTATTCACATTTACCGACTGGTAGGTAATAAGATACATGATATTTAAGCTGCTGATGCTACCATGCAAATGGCACTCATTTTACTGATGCGTTACTTATAAATAAAACTAGCAGTTTTTAACTTTATATTGAATTATATTTATGTCATCATAATCCATATCTCAATGTATACACGAGTGGGTTGTATTTATATTGCAGTGGAATATTGCACTGGCTGAGTATCAAAAATATAAAATATTTTGCAAACAAACATGTCCTTCGTATCCTTCCAAAAACCAAAAAACTCGCTAATTGAAAATCAAGTTATCACTCTAAGTGCGAACTCGCATGGTTCGTAAAATACGCGTACGGTAAAAATGACTAACGCTTTCGGAAATTGTCGAACGTCGCCGATTCTTTACGAAAATGCTGAGTGCAACGAACGTTTTAGGTACAATAAACACAGACGATTTAGCACGACAAATTGCGAATATGTGAAATATTTTCGCAATGGTTCGGGATTAAAATTTTACTGTATGTAAATTGAATTTAGCTTGGAAAACAAAGAGTTTCGCTGTGTTACAGAAAAGGGTTACGACGATAATATCATTTCACTAGTCGGAAAATTCTAATACACATTTTGTTGAATAAGATTTGAAATCTTTTGTTTTCGTCTCTTATTTCAATTGAAATAGTATTGTATCTTTTATGCTGTCATATTCAGAATTCTAGGTTCAAAAATCTGATTCCGATGGCGGTTATTTTAATTTTTGAATATTACATTTCATTGAGACAATGTCCTCTATTTTCATCAACACAACAAAGTTTCTTCGACCACAGTCTAACAAAATACAAAAGATTTTCATTGCGTTCCTAGAATTAATCAAGTGACAGGCAAGCTATTACTTCGCGAATTCTAATACAGTAGTAACTCATACGCATGTGACGCGTGGCGCTATCGACTACCGCAATACCTTATATTGCAATGCATGCGCGGATTATTATAATCGAATCGTACATGATGTGTCTTAAATCGTTTGAAAATATTTAGAAAATTAATTTAAATCGAAGAAGTTCTGTTGTATTTTCAAACTGCCAGTAATATTACAACCTTTTTCGTTTGAATTTTTTAATTACAAAAAAATAAATATCAAAAATTCATTGGCGTTTTAGTAGTGTAGTTTATAGTTAGTAACAGAATAATGAAGTCTCCTATAATTATCCGACGAATTACTGAAATGGTAATGGTAATTTCTTCAACAACCCTCTAAATATGTGGCTAAAAACATGATTATTTCCTTATAATGCACGTATGGATACATTCTATAATATATCGAAACTTGTAAGCACTATATGACAACACAACATCCAGACACAATTTGTCAAAATGCACTCGATGTCTCGAACCGAAACTCCAAATGATAAATAGATAAATATTTTAAAACTGAATTTATGGAAGCTTTACGAATGAAGTAAACAAAGATTTTACTTGCGATATTGGTTCCGTACCACAACGTGTTTTGAATGGTGATGAACTAAGTAGGATTATCACACTGATTTGTAAGTTTCATGGCTAAGTAATATTTAGTTTAGTGCAACTAGTTTTGACTTTTAAAAAGTGTTATTTTAACCTTTTCACCGCCACGTCAATAACGAAAATCCGTGTTCTCTACGCCAAGCGACAAATTCTAGTGTCTAATAATAGGTAAAAAAAAAACAACAATTTTTTGTATTTATTTCGAACTAAAAAAGAAAGTGGTATTTTTGACGTGCCATGCCGTCGTTAGCGTTGTGAGCAAGTTTTCATTTGACGTCTATATACGTCCGTGGCGGTCAAAACGTTAATGGTCTAATTGAAATAAATTATTTGTCTTTTCATGTTTGATTTTGACTTTGAATAACTAACTTGATAAACGTATTTGCAAGGTTAAACTGCGCTTACCATAGGTGACCGATGGGACCATGCTATTGAAGACTATTAACACATCGAGACTCCTCTGTACCTCGGAGAGCACGTAATGCCTTCAGTCCTGTCATGTGAACACCTATCGTCAGTGGTCGACAGAAGCTCAAAAAGTTTGATAGCCAATTTATTCTTAGGATACCGATACCTCTAGCCCAGAAATTGGGGAGGTCTGATGGCAGTCGCTTCGTGTAAACTACTGATATTGAGTGATATCCGGTTAGACTGGAAGTTGACTGACTGCAGATCGACTGAGTAGCTTAGTTTATAACTTAGCCACGAGCCCGAGATTTGTGGCTCGAAGTGTATTTTATTGAGTGAGAATATCCTTATATTCTCAATAAATTAGTGGGTTTAATATCGCTGTTTTAATACGGGTTAAAATACACTTCACTTCGAACCACAAATCACAGAATTAACACCTAAATCTTCGAAGCAATGATAAAATTATCCAAACTAGTATCAATAGCGGGATGGCGCCAGTAACTTGCGTAAGTAAGTAGGCTAGGTAAGCAATATGAAGTAGGATTAGCCAGCAATTAATTAATCACTGACCACAACACTATATTGGTATACTGTCAACTTAATTACTCTGTGGCTTTTGAAAGGAAATATTTAGATTTGGGTATGTGCTGGTGGGTTGCCTAACTTTGTCCAGTCTGTGACTATTCGGCTGTCCTTTCCAAAATCAAGCGAGTATTTTACTGTCTCAGTCTACTGATCGTAAGTGCAACTGCAAAGAGTTCTTGGGTTTTGTCTATGAAATTCTTTGGAGCTTGGAGTTTAGATTTATGCCATGTATGGGACCTAAACATACAAACTGTATACCTAATCCTTCAGGCATTACATCTAATATTGCAATGTATGGCAATGTATCTAATATTGGTCAAGTTAGGGAGAAAGTATTTTTTCTTTATTGGCATACTCTTAAAAGCCTAAACATACTGGTGTTATAGCCTAATCTTGTAATATTTTCTACTATAAAACTTGTGTCTGGGCCGTCTTTTGTGTGTCTTTAATACTTGCTTAAATTTAATTGGTGTAGAATCCAAAATAAATACTTCAAAAAATGCTTTGAAAGTAAATCAATAATCTTATTATACTCGTATTAGATTTTTTTAATAACTGTAACATGCCTTTTGTATGCTTTATCCAAATGGTTTCTTTTTTAAAGGAATGTCCTTAAATTCGTATTTCTCAGTCATGATCTAGAAGAAAGTACTGTAAGTTTTACTATTTTTGATAACATTCCACTCTCACTTTCATTTTGTGTCGTAATTTGATTCGATGAATTTTAAGTACCTTTTTGCTGGTCGTCACCCAAACAAACATGTTTTTAATCCAATCACATTACTTGAAAGGTTCTCGTTACATAAATATAGTTACAATTCCTCTTACTCAGGATGCGTGTTTGGAACTAAAACCATTACAATAAGTAACTCAAGTTTACACCATGGGTAGGTAACATTTAATTAAATCGATGAGAAAATTCAAGTGTTTTCTTCGGTGTTCTCTAAAAACAACGCCACTGTGTAATCATCTAACAATAACTGACAGAGAACGCAAATCTTAAACCGGGAATTTCCCAATCCCGTCTTAGTTCTCATGCTTCTGGACCCACTCCAGAAGCATGCGCACTAAGACGTATTTTTGGGATAATCCCACAGGATTCCTCATCTCAATCTATTATCATGTTGATATTGTTATCAACATGATTGAAAAAAAAACATGTAGACATACCACGATATTGTCCTTTCCTACGATTTGCCACCCTAATTAAGAACCATACCATACCATACCATTCGTAATAATAACGTTACATTACAATGTAATGTTCTAGTCTATACCCACCTTAAAATACACACTTCAAAATTTTCATTATATCTACTTCATTATTGAAAAAGAATAACCCAACGTTTCGTAATTTTAGGGTCACCCACTTTTAATCCTACCTATAATCTGCTGATTAACTCAAAAGCAGGCTAAATATCAAACTGGGACAGTTAATAGCCATTGTACCGAGCCAATGGACCACTAATCCGTCACTTAATCTGCATATTACTGATCGTTAAACCCGACACATTATTACTGTACACGACTGTAAGGGTGTTGACACATTACGAGGTATGAAGATAGAAGCTGCTCGAAGCGGTATATCATAACAGTAATCATTCAAGAACAATCACTAGCAGAGCTAGGCAGCCCTAATAGATTTAAAAATGGAATTGGATTATACAAAATCGCTTTAAGAACCATTTAAAAGCAAAAAAAAACTAACGATGATTTTAGAGGGATGCATCGTTCTGATGATCAATTGGCCGATATCGGAATAAATTTTATCAAAACAGGTTTTTATACAACGCAAGAACATACATAAAAATAATACAGACGATAGACGAACCTCTACGAAAATGAAACAACATCTCAATAAACAGATAAGGTTAAATGGGAAAGGGATGATAGATCATTATGCCATATGTTACAGAATAAAACTATCTTGTCATCTGTACCTTGAGTAACGGATAGCAAGCAGTTGATTAGCAAAGAACCATGTTTTATGGCGTCATTGAACAAATCCTTGCTAATAAATTGACACTTACATCACTAGAAAATCCGTGTAATACGGACTAATAAACTTAATCTAAAAAAAAAAAACAAAAATGGCGCCAACGTGAAATTAGAAGGATCAAATTACTTTCTATCTCCCCTAAAATGCAAATCTGCGCAACAAACACGAACAACGAAAACAAAAATAACTCCCCATAACCGGTAAATAACATAAGAAATAACTATCTAAATATTACTTTTATTTCGCGAAAATAACGTCCCAGATATAGTTGAAACTTTTCGAAGCGTAGATGCAGTTTCTTAGATACGTTTTCGGAAATTCAGTTGCGTTGCAAACAGTTATCCTCGAACTTATTCGTACGAGTCAATAACACCGTTCCCTGAAATATATGGCTTAGCGACTTTAATACCCATTTCAAGTTATTCCTGCGTAGACTGTATGCGATTTAGTTGAACAACATTTTACCTGCGACATATTGTACTAGATATATACAGTCACATATTATACTTCATTCGTTTTTATTCTATCATGTATTAGTAGAAGTTTTATATATTTAATTATTCGTAGAAGTTTGGAAAACTAGTCGGTTTGGTAATCAATTTGTCTTTGTGACAAGGACGTATGTTGATGATTATGTCTATATTTTTGGATTTAGATGAATTGACAGGCACTTTACGTCAAGCTTATAATATTAATCGTTTTAGATTATTCGATTTTATTGACAACTTGATTTTCTAAATTTAATATTCATCTATGGTAAGATCGATTTCTTGTAAGGAAAACAAGTAGATGTGTGCACAAAAATATCAGAGTGATGGGTATGATTTTATATCAATCCTAATAAAATAAAGCTATGGATAGACGTACCTATCTCAGATTTATATGTTTTTTATTGTTCATATTGGCGACATCCCTAATACATTTACATGATGTAGTCGTACCCTAAGGTCATGTTGCGTAACTTTTTTTTTCTTTTCAAGGTCATGCCTTTCATGATAAAAGGTTTCACTAATAAGAAAATGTACGTCAAAAAGAGTATGTATTACTAAATAAATAGGACTAAGTAATTAGGTTTTTTCTGTATAATTTTGTTGAGAAATTAAACCTAGATAAATAACCTTGAGACTATGTTTATTGCGTGAGTTATAGCTAAAGGTACTTAAGTTAAAATATTTCAGTTCAAAATTAAATTGAGAAATATATTTATTGCTTTGAATGTTTTACCCTTGGACTTTGACAATAAATAAAAGGCAACTTATTCGTCCGAACAAGTAAAAATTGTTTTTTTTTTACTTTATTGGGCAGGGGTCAAATATGCATATGAGATTGATAATAATACCTAATACTTTGATATAATACCTAGTATTATAAAGTATTTCTTAAATGAGGTACTTATATTTTTGTTGTAATAAATCTTTTACACACTCATTGCTAAGTCTGCTCTCAAAATTACTTCCAAAAACAACAGACTGCCCTCAAAATGATAAACAAGACCTTATTGCGTTAGAAAATCTGACTGTTGCAGTGACTTAGAAACTGGACATCTCTTCGATTTAATCAGAAGACGACAGGAAATGAAGTACATAGACCAACACAACATCAAGCTACTCCAATCTATAAAATTTCTTTGATATAATTTCAACTTGAATATAAAACATTAAGGTTCATATTCAATTGGGAAAATTTGACAGTTTTTATAGCTTGGCGTGGGTCTGTACACAGTACGATTTTATTAGTCATGACAACTCTTCAATTTTCGAACGCATTACGATTTTTGAAGTTAGAACTTGTGTATTTAATGTAATTTCAATTATTTTCTTTTCTGTATTTTCGTGTCCTTTACAAATAAAATTATCTTTCTTTCACTAACCCTGGTGGCCATAGACCACTTCGATAAGCCATTTAAATCATAATATCTTTCAAAATCGACAAATACATAAACTATTTCCGAGTTAACTGGAAATTAATACTTAGCATTTCAAAGATCCTAATTTACAAGTATTTTCTTATAGATATTTACTTTTATCTTGCAGCCTACCATAACAAGCGAAAGAGGTTCGTGTCTAATTAATTTTCGATTACTTACTACTTCTCATATTACATGCGTATACCTAATGTCATTAGATACGTTACCAGATGTCCCAACAGCCATTTACTTCCCTATGAAAAGTTTAGTCGATTTTAATTACAGAAACGAATATAATCGCCGCTTACTCGATTATAGGCAGTTTGCGCTGGTTATGTGACGGTACTGTAATGAGATGTATAGTATATTCCAGTTTCAGTTTTATGGGATTTAAATGGTGAAGACACGCTTTATAGCAAGTATTTATCCTGTACAAAATATTTTAGTTGGATTAGAAAAAATAATCAATCGATTTATAGTAAAAGGATTGTTTACTCGATCATTTTTGTAAAATTTACAACGTAATTTAAATCTAATCTGGGGATTGGCGTAGTTAAAACTACGTTAATCAACCGATCTGCGAGGTTAATTCGCACTAACCGCGGTCAGTCTGTGGATGGGTGACTATTCTTAACAATTCGAGACCTTTCCGTGCCTCGGAGAGCACGAAAAACCGTCGGTCCCAGTTATCATAGGAACATCTATAACACTCGTAAGTGGCAGTCATAAGTTCAAAAAGCCTGACAAATCAATCCTCAGGGTATCGGGTATTACCCAGAAATTGGGTTGCGGTGATCTAATGGAAGTCACTTCGTGTTAAATACTGATATTCAGCCGCATCTGGTTAGACGGGAAGCCGACCCCAATATAGTTGGGAAATGGCTCAGAGGTGTCATTGGGTTATTCTATGAAATTCTCAGTTCAATTTCAATTCAGTAGCATCTTATAGTTTGAATTTCTGTCCGGGTAATGGCAATATTACCGTTGCAATAGGCTCGCCCCATATATTATATGGGACCTCAAACATGCCTACTTTATGCGTTACGTTATTTTTTTTTATGGGATAGAGGGGCAATAGAGCAGACTAATCGCCTGATGGTAAGCGATTTCCACCGCCCATGGACACCCGCAATACCAGAGGAGTCACAAGCGCGTTGCCGGCCTTTAAAAGGGAGTACGCTCTTTTCTTGAAGGTTTGAAGGTCATATTAGTCCGGAAATACTGCAGGCGACAGTTCGTTATGCGTACAACTGTGGTACACACGGCCTATCCCTTCATAATGCAGTTGAAATGCAGTCCGTCCGTCTATATCCTTAGAAGTATATTCTACATATTATTATACAAAACTAAAATTCGTAATCGATTTACAATCGCAGAGGTATGCGAGTTTTGTCAATATAAAAAAATGCAACGTTAGTCTAGTGGTCCTAAGCGCGACTGCTATGCTAAAGGTCCTAGGTTCGATTCTCAGGTAGAGCAGTGTTATTGGGGTTTTCTATGAAATTCTCAGTAGCAGCTCTGAGTTTAAATGTGTGCCCAATATGGCAACAGGCTCGCCCCCTACTACATGGGACCTAAACATACCGGCGAACTGTGGGTGTTAATTGCAACACTTCTGCCTAACCCTTCGGGGAATACAGGCGTGATGGTGTTATGTCCATAAAACCTCTTTAGTCAGAAGGTGACATAACATAGTCATGTTTTTTTATTCTTATTTTTTTAACAAAACTATCCCGAATCCGATCCCATTCCAAAAGTCGTGTAAATCCTATCAGCAAATAAACTATTCCTAGGCCCAGGATATCAATCCATCAGACACATGAGGAATTAGAAACAGAAAACCTATCTCAGAATACCAAAAATTGTGCGGAGGTCTAACGCTCGTGTAAAATACTGATATTCAGCCGCATCTGGTTAGACTGGAAGCCGACCCCAATATAGTTGGGAAATGGCTAAGGATAATAATTAGTACCTGTTTATGTGAATATTCTATGACGAAAACTTTTTTTTAACATTGGCCCCACAAAGTTTCACCGGATTGGAAGAAAAGCATAGTAACGCACAGAGGACGAGCAAACACGCAAAATATTAAATAATACTTTTTTTATATTCCGAAATAATCTAATATTGGTGTTATTTAATTTTCAGAACGTCGAACTATGATACCTACTCTTAAAATATTCGCAAACAATGTGTATAGATCTTTACAACAAGTTCACACCAACTTTTTTTTTTCGCTACTGTTACTGTAAGAAATTAATCATAATCGCGCGACGCTGATCGGGTTAAACAATTTTCTATGTAGTCAACCCGTTAATGCTGTGGTGGCTTAGTCGGTACGATAAATTGATTAAGTAATAATGCAGTTTTTGTATAATTTTATAAAATAAGTGGTCGGTAAAAACGAAATATCTATTTTGTGAAAATTATCTTAGTCAATTGTCATAGTAAAAAATCGCGACCTTATACCAATACAAGAAAATTAATTGAATAAGTAATCAATACTCTTTTTCATGTTCAAGTTTTAAAAGAAAATCTCACACGAACTCAAAGAAAAGTTAAGAGATGCGTTGATCATCTTCCTTAATCATGTGTTTATCATAATCATAAAATGTAAACGCACATTTCACTCAGCGCGGCCCAATAACTGCCAACCTACGCATTTTCATTTTCCCATAGTTTTTCGCAAACACATAATCAACTAACTACAGCAATAAAACAAAGCACTTAATAACTATTCAAAATATGTATAACTTTAAAAAATAAAATGAAAAATAAACAATAACCAACCAAAAACTCCGGAACAAAAAATCCAAATCAAACAGTGCACAAAATAAAAATCACTTCACACCAATAGAATGTTTCGGCACACCGGTACAGCACACAAATAAATTAAAAGAAAATCTTAAAAAGCTCTGAAAGTTATCTAAACACTTAGGACACCAACACACAACTTTACCGTTTGCCGCCAACTGCTCCAAATTTTTCAAATACAGAAAAAAAATGTTCGAAATTTTCGTTTAAATAATTCGCGAATTCGAATTTCAACTTTCGCGTCGCGTCGTCGCGCGTGTCTCCGGGAATGTGGAATTTCGGCTATGATGGGGAAGATGCTCGCATAGCTGTGGCTTAGATGAGACTGTGGTGTGGTACCGCGTCGATCCAACTGTGTGGCCGAAGCCGACTTTCGCCCCGACCGGTCGCCCTACAGCTCTGGCGACCGGTGACGCATCCAGGAACTCTGTTAATTCACTATATTTAACACCATGACTACATTTTTTTCTTGGGATAATCCAACACTAGATCCTTTAATGATATTTATATGCAGAAAAAATACCGATGAAAAAAAATATCTCAAAGAAAGTATGTAAGGGTAGCATTCAAATACTATTCTATCGAAGACCAAATTTGAATGAATATTGTTGACAAGAAAATAATTGCAAGTGTGTATTCTATTGTTGCTAGGTCGTGTTTTATTAATTTATATCACATTAATTTTTTTATATCGGAAGTGCGTTGTCATTACGAAAAATTGATGCGTTCCATACACAACATTTTGATATCGATTACGTTGTTTCCGTAAAGTCGATTCATCACTTCCGAACTTAAAACTTATGATAATAACGAATGCATTATTCATTGTGCAAATGTCTAAGCATAATTTTGCCGGAACTAGGTCAGTATTTTACGACGAAAATAATTCTTTTGAAACAACATTGAATTACCGGGTAGCGAGAAAAACAATTAAAGGCCATTTTAATAATAACTGTGAATGACGAATAGAAAAACCGCAACCTGACTCGACTTATATGGAGTGGCTAATTTAATACAAAAGCAAGAGATGAGTATGTATTTATATAAAACTCGTAACCTAAGCTGCGGTTATATTTGCAGAGGTAATCTTGTTATCTATATCTAAGTGCGTAAAAGTTTAATATGTACTTGGAAAGAAACGTGTAATTTTAATTAGTATAATATTTGCGATATTATTTTAATCATCATATCCCTACGTATTTTTGCGTTTTTATTAGCTAAACAAAACAGAAACACCTATGTCATATTTTAATACAAAACTAGAAAAGGAAAATAACAATATATATTATTTACGAATAAACTGTATAGTAAGTAATAAAGACGTTATCTAGTATTATGTCACCAGTAACCCAGTTAGAGCACAATGTGAAGTTGAAACAAGGATTGCAGGGACCGCAGGAAGTGACAGGAGCAGGATATTCCAACTGCCAGTGGAACTGTGCGACAGAGCCGCGGAGTTTACAACTGTTGTACAGTTCGCCGCGCTATTTATGATCGCCTTGTACTATGATTTCTCAATTCCGATCATTTATTGTTATTACTTTAAACTTTGTGCTTCTTATATTTTTCAAAGAAACGAGTATTTTAAAATCGACTTATTCTTTATCTTCTTGAAGAAACGTCATATTGACAAAAATCTACCACTCTACTATTTTTCATAATTATGTACCTACACCTACCACACTAAACTTTACAGAAAATGTTCGTACGAAAATGGTCAATCATTTAAAAAATAATGTATATATTTATCAATTCTAACAGATTATTCCAGAAATAAAATAATGTAAATACACTTAATACTACGTTAAAATGTTGGTATAAATCTGTTAGTTGCATTCTATAACACCGTGAAAGAGATTTGAAAGTCTAATTTTCCTTAGAAGGAAATCAATTAAGTATAATTAATTTAACGGTGGTCTATAAAACCTATACATAATAGTATTAAGACGTTTTTTCTTAAGATTTGCTTATAAGAGACCGAAGGACTGTGTAATTCTCAAAAATTGGAAAATATTTCCTGGACTCCCTCAGCGGCAATATCATTAGTTAATGACAACGACACATTATTAAATAACACTACCTAAATGTTCATATCACAATAAAAGTTAAGTTTATCGAGACGATAATTGATATACAGTCGCGTTAAGAAATTTATTTAAATGCTGCATTGTTTTTTTTTCTATGCATAATAAATAATATTATATTTTACCTACATTCTATAGCAACCCGAAGACGTCATAAAAGACCTGAGTGGCTGTAATTAATTAAATAAACTATTTTTTTTTTTAATTCCTAGTGAATCTTTTACCACAATGTGAATTATTATTACGTAGCTCATGATGACAGTAAAAAAATCGCGACCTTATATCGAAACAAGAAAACTAATTTAATAATCCACACGACAGCAGAAGAAGATGAACATAATAATAATAATTATTGTTAAATTTATGAGATTAGTAAAAAAATAAAGTGGAGACTGGCCAATGAACCTGCCAAAAATCATATTTACACCAGTGGACGTCCTACCTCAGAAAGTTCGCAAAATTATTGAAATTTGAACTTTATGTCAATAATATAGAGGTCACAATGTCTTCTTAAAATAGAATGAATCAGTTTACAAAACCTACCAATATTAGATAATAGAATAGTAGCGATATTAAAAAAAATCTTAAAAGATATACAGAATATAAAGCATATTACGATGTATCAATAAAAATATATCAATGTTCATGCTGAAGTACAATAGGAAACAAACGATGACAGTACTGAAACAGAATGATCTTCAATGGCCTACAGAGGAAAAGATTTATTAAAGGGACTACAGCGACTATTTCTGTCTCAGACGATGGTCCATCATAGTAATTCAATAACATTTCATCATTTTACGCGTCTTTGTTTCGCTCATACTTCGTATGAAATAAGCATAGCAGAAATGCTAAGAGGTTATTGTTGACACCACGTATTGCAATAATTATGTATTGTGTTTAATAATTTCAAGAATTTACACGCAGTAACTATGTCTCCACACTCAGAAAGCCACAATCAAGTCTTAAACGCATAATTTCAAATTCATCTTTATAGCGACTTGCACAAGACAAAGAGCCATTGGGGGCAATGTTTTCTTATTTCCTAGAGAATAATTTGAAAACTTTTAACGACATTTGCTCATACTGCATTAAAATTTCCAGACGTATTGTAAATTTGAATACCTAATAAATTTGAAAACGAACGCAGAATGCTGTTTCAATTATCTTTATTAATATTGAATGATTTATATATAAAATCATAGGTAACGTATCTGTAAAACACAGTACACATACAAATCAAATACTACTTCTTTAACCTCTCAATTACTCTTATAGCCCAGAAGCATCGCTCGACCGGCATAAACATTTGAATACGACGAAAACGTGTCACTACAGTGTCATTCATTAAACTTTCTCTCGAGTCTGACGCCCTTTGACTGATATCAATGGGCCCTCAACAAATAGGTTTAAAATGTTCGTCTCAATTGATAGCCTACTAAGAAATCATCGCAAGAATTGAGTATGAGTAGCTACTTAACGCATGCTCCTTAATTTGTTTGTTAGGCTGCGTACCCTTGCACTGAGTACACTATTTTGAATATTCTCGAATTCTAAATTCAAACCAAGCTTTATAAATATAACTGTATCCTGTTTAAACTTTATTGGAATCTTCTAATTACAACAGAAAATATTAAAACAAATGAGCATAATACTAAAGGCATTCACGCAACTGAGTACGCAAGCGTATAAACAAATAGTGTAGGTGTTAGCGTATCAAACCGAGCATCTGTTATTAAATACACCATCAACATTAGTTAAAATTATCGGAGCTGCAAGTCAGGTACAAGTTTAATGACAAACTTGATTTGGAAATTATTCGTTATCGTTCATCTATCTTGATCTCGCAGACAACTCACTTGTAGAGGCAGCTTCTGCAGAGCTACCGTCTGCAGTAATAAACAGAAATCCGATATCTTTGCCTACGACAACCATTTAAACTACCAGATCTCTGATAAGAGGATCGTTCCTTTTATTATTTACAACCTGTATCTGTAGTTCATTACGCCAAAAATTGATTTTATTTTATTTATACGGCAGATCTTAAAGTTGCCATTCTGAGCCGATGAATATTTAGGCTTTGAAAACTAATCGCTATGCGAATTCAAAATCGTTTGAACGCAGAATCGCATTACAAATTCAAACACAGCAACAGCTGCGGCCTAAACTACAAATTCTAAGGCCTCATATTAATTTATTCATTTACCCTTCACGCCCTAAATCCCTCGGTGGTGATGAATAAAAGGGGTCGATGCGCGTCGCCGCGTGCGCCGGGCCATCCATCACGCTCGATGCGAAGCAAATCGATTTCTAAACACACGTGATTTGTTATTTCATTATCAACAATTTGTTCTATCACTTTAGTAACAGAAGCTACCGTTCCTGATTCCTAACTAAGATTTACCTCAAAATCGTCAAAAATAGCTAACGCAGTTAAACCAGACAGATATCCTTTTTATTGGCATATTTTAGTGCAAATAAAAGTTGTTGACGTATCATCAAAGTTTTATACCGAGAGCTTGTTTTATTATACTTTTCATAGTATGAGTACACAAGTAACCACGTAATTATTTCTGCTAGATATTATCGCTGCGGTTAATTAATTGCAGATAGTGATCTGTTAAATTTAATATCCGCCAGCCGGACACGAACATCTTTAAAAGAAGAGCTTAACAAACTGCCTGCTTGAAAATGTGGAATGTTAAATATTGCACGATAACCATAGATCATAATTAAAGAAAGATAATGTTGTTTCATGTGCGGATATCTTTGAAACCGGTACCAGTAGCTTGAAGATTTAACAGCGATTATTATTTTAATAATAATTTATTGCAGTCAATTCCTTTTTAACTTCTAAGACTTATGACCCGCTATATAGATTTGAGATACTATTACATTTTAATGGTGAATATTATAGGTATTAGTATGCACGTGCGAATTAGGGAAAGTGGGTGGGTACGTGCAGTATATAAATAAAGAGAAAGATTGAGACTTTATAATGTTGATGAGAGAACTTTTATTTTTATCATTTAGTGGGGAAAAGATAACGCATCAAAGGGCTAAGGGCCCTTTGATGCGTGTATACAAATTTTGTAAAGGGAAGTATTGTCACAAATAGATCTTGAACAAAAAAAAATTGTTGTGGTTCGTACGGAAGCCGAAGGGTGAAATAGGAAGTGATACCGCTTTTTATTTCCGTCCCCACACTATGTATCGATTCCCCGCTGTCACCGCAACGGGGTGTTACTTTTGAAATGATTTTGATTGATGTACATGCCTTATTGTTGCCTTGCGAATCAAAAGAATGTTGATTTGAATCTGACAAACAAATAATCTTTGTTGTAGAAATTATATTATTTATTTTTGGGTTTATTCTAATAGGTTTTTTTTAATCTATTGCGGCTCAACAAATGATTGTGATGATCGTTTGAATGTGCGTCGTATATTTTAGTAGCAAATTCATAAATTAATTCTTGTTTGACTAACTACCGTGTCTTCGACTGATATTTTTAGCATTACTTGGTGATATAATGATTCATCGTAACAAGTCTTATGTTTACTTCACTTAAATGTCATTCCTGTATAGATTAAACAGAATATTTCCTATATTTGAAATTAATATAGTCTTGACTTCAGAATAGACTAAAAATGTTTTTCGATATCAGCAATAATATGTGATAGCCTGAGTACTACTCACGTTGGAATTAGTTATATGTGAACAATATTGCAATGTTGTATTTTTGCATTTGAAATTACTCTAATGATGAAGATGTTATTCGGTATCATTTCTCCGTTGTTTTATGATTACACTTCATATTACAAAAGAATATCTTAGCATAATTCATTTAATAGAACTATAAACGTAAATATTACAATGTAAATATTCAAAAGGTGACATGTCCAAATAATTTGCATATAGGTTACTATCGCACTTACTGCTACTTACAATACAGTTGAATCGCAATTATGTTTTATTATTTTAAGATTCGAAATTTTAACTAGGGAAACACTATTATGCAAAGCTATCGTCCCTAGCTTATAGAATGGAGATGTAAGCGGATGACTGTCGTGTGCCAAACCGGTCTACTTTCAATAGAGATGTAGCTTTTACAACGGGTCTATTGTTAACATTTTAATTGGCATTAACATCGCTGAATTAGCATAAGGGCGAGGGTCATAGCAATTTCAATTTCAGCTCCCAGTATTAGGTAACATGATTGCTGATCGTAAATGGAAACAAAAAGAAGTTGGTTTTGGAATAGAATGTGATTATTGACCATAAATATGTAAAGCTGGTAGTCAATTTTCATTTATCGAAAATGTATTGAAAGAGGCTTATCTGCCCTCGCACGATGTAGGAGTGAACTGGAAACCAGGTCATTTAATGGCGTAGGTTTCAGATGTAATATTGCAACTCCCACTAAAGTTAACTTTATCTGATAATGAGTGCTACAGTTTCTGTTTTTCCTAGCATTTAAACAAATTGCCTATGTATTGGAGGGAGCAATATGCTTGAGCACACACGCTTTTGCTAACATTGTTCTGCAATTTGATTGTCTGATGCAATGTTATCAATCAAAAATGTTTTCAGGATATCAATATTTTTTGTTTGTCAAATTTATTGTGTGTATTGAAGCATTCTCGGTTATCAATATTAAAATCTATGTACATATAAGTTCCTTTTTCTATGAATATTTTTATTTATGAAACGACTATTAACGTGATTATTTTATCAAAAGTTTTATTAGCATAATTATGTTTCATAATGTAGCCAGATGGGTGGAAATCTGATCAATGACCTCCATACTTAATCGGATCAGATTAAAAAAATACATATTTTGACTGTTTTGGAGATTATTAATCCGCATATATTTGCCCTACATTTGTTTTACTGCATTTTTATATCTAACGGTGATGCCATTTCCCAAATTTAACGTCTAAGACCCTGACTGATCGAAGCTCTAATGCGATAAGTTACATAAACAAAAACAACACATTTCTGTGTTTTCACTGGTTCATTATGTAAAATACAATAAAAAAGTATCTAATCAGTCTTTAATTTCATATTCAACAAAATCAAATTAGTAAAACGAAGTATCGTGGGATATAAATTTTTAACGCAACGCAATAAAATGAATGATATAGCGTATTAGTGGCAGGCCAATAAATAAATATTTATAGCATATTAAACATCAGTAAAATCTCAATAAACGGATGAGCTGTAACACTATAGAGCTTATTGTGAAACGTCATGTGATTAACAATGGAGAACCTACTTACGTAACCATCTGTATAATCTGGAATGATTTTGAACTAAACGACAAACGTTGTCTGATCGTAAACATAATATTTGGGAGAACTACTGTGCGTTTTATAGTCTGTAATTTTTATATAATGAATGCCATACAAAGGTAGATTTGGTGGCACGGTAATATATTTTTGTTACACTACTAACAAATAAACCATTTGTACCTATAAAATCGAAAGCGAGTCGAATGATGCACCAAGACTTTTGAATCGTTTGAGGTAACCACCTACCACAAGGAGAATTTAATCAAACCGAATTCTAAACTGCAATAGACAATTTTAGGAAACGTTTTCTTTATTCCTTACTTTGCTTACATGAGACCTCAAAACCCAACTTATTTATTAAAAGTGCGTAAGGTCTGCCAACCCGCATTAGGCCTATGATGGACCAGGCATATGAAAGAAGCTTAACTGGTAGTACCATTTCATCCTCATTGCTATTACAAAGTAAGAAAGAATGTAAGTGGCATCATTAGATATGTAATTTACACGTTTTCTGCTCACATTAGTACTAGTGATTAATTCTAAGATCAATTTAAAATATCAGCGCATTAACAACTTGGCTACCGTATTTTACCGTTCAGAGTTTTTATTTCTTAATCAAAAAAGGATCATCGGAAGAACATTTTGTGTTGAGAATGCAAGATAGACATGGTATACTAATGAATACCCACAGTTCGCCAGTAAGTCCCATGTAAAAAGAGAACCCTATTGCCATAGATAGATAAATAGATAGATAATTATCATTTGTTATTAGTCTGTACTAATAAAGAAGGTAAAGAAGCTCAAAGTCACTCAGCGAGCTATGGAGAGAGCTGTGCTTGGTATTTCTCTACGTGATCAAATCAGAAATGAGGAGATCCGTAGAAGAACGAAAGTTGCCGATATAGCTGAAAGACTTAGCAAGTTTAAGTGGCAATGGGCGGGGCACATAGCTCATAGAACTGATGGCCGCTGGGGAAAAAAGGTTCTCGAGTGGAGACCACGCATCGGAAAGCGCAGCGTGGGACGGCCTCCAACGAGATGGACGGCCGACCTGGTAATCGTCGCTGGAAGTCGTTGGATGCAGACGGCTTGTAACCGGTCCTTGTAGAAGTCTATGGGGGAGGCCTTTGTTCAGCAGTAGACCTCTTGTGGCTGATATGATGATGATAATGATTAGTCTGTAAACCTTCCTCATAATAACAAAAAAAAACTTTACTCCGAGCTGCCTGTTCAATCTAAATTCAACTGCATGCCTCTATGCTAAACCACTTCTCTCCATTCAAATATTGTACATAAACTCTAAATTCCCAAGAAATAACGATCATATTATCTTTACCGTATTTATGATATTATTAGTAATGGTGTGACATGTGCAGGGGCCATTATCATTAGATACAACACTTAGTAAACTTTCGTGAGGCATAAAACTACGTGTTTCGTCATAAGGCGACCACGGTGACCATATAGAAGTAATAACGAAAACTCGCGGCCTTTCATACCAATAAAACAATATAAAAAAGTTATTGACAATAATTTATTCAACGCGGTACACGGAGCCAAGACGTTAACTTGAGTGGAATGGGTCTTTTATCCATAGGGAATTATGGCGTTTGATGTGTCGGTTGGTATAGTTTTGCCAAGTTAACTTTTGACACGACGAGAAAGGCAGGAACCAATGAAACGTTATTTCGAAAGTCTAGGTTTTCTCTTGTTTCATATCACCAAACGAACAAATCTTGTAACAGAATTTGCTTCTGGATACAATAACACGATTGACGGAGACGTGTAAATGTAAGGTCTTGTATCTATTTTATCTTTTGTCTTGTATCTATTGAATGTATTTCACTAAGTAAAAGATACCAGAATTTTTATTAATAATTAAATTCTAAATTTAATAAAAATGTTAAAATGAATAAAATTTAAACACGACTTTTACATAATATTCGCTTGTCTAGATGCGCTAACTGCTTCAACGTCGTTTTATCGATTGAGTCGATTTTGAACCAAGTTACATAGTTAGATACCTGCGCGTACGCATGGTTCCCATCTTAAACTATAAATTCGTACGTTAACGTCTTTCCCGTATCTCCAATAGTGTACAGACTCAAACTCTATGGGAAGCCGAGTGGGCGGCCCTAATCTACTGATTACAACAGTATTATCACCGTCAAATGAAAGAAGCGCACATAACTTTTCCATAAATACGTAATTTGCTTGAAACATATTCTATTCTTACATTTTGTTTATTCAATATTTTATCGAGTGTGTGTACGATGTGTCCCGCCTTATAATCTCGGCTTATATCTATCCGTTCGAAGGCATATCTATTGAAATTAATTTATTTTAAGCTCGTAAAAATGTTAAATTCACAAAATGAAATTCTTTAGATAAAATTACATTGACAATATTTAATACTTACTGGTGTAATATTTATTGTTGGATATCGGTGTGAATGAGTGACAATAAGAATTAAAAAAGTAGTAAATGTAGTAATGACACATATTTCATGTATATTTCCAGGAATTTCGAATGAGTACGATGTATTCCTTGGCAATCTCTAATATTTACCAATGTATTAAAGAAAGACATTGTCATTTTTTTTTTATGTATTTGCTAAAAAAATTTCACTCATATTGACTTTAATACTTTATTTCCATATTTTGAAAGGAAAACCCAATTTACAGTAAACATACTTTGTCCATTAAATTAGCACAACAAAAAACCTAAAACTCGTGTTTTCCCGATCAGACATACCTGTATTTTACTATTACGAGTAGATAGTATAGTTTGCCAGCTTGTCGAGTCGAAGGCAGCCGCAAACAGCGTGCGCCCGCGCCGCTCGCCGCGCGAGTCATCGCTCCTTCAAGTGTTGACATTCGATTGTTTATTCGTCTCGTCAAAGTCACATAACAGTTGCACAGACTAATTACATATAAATAAGACATTTTTGTACACATCTCGATGAGTGGGCCTTTTATGACCCTCATCTTTTTGAACCTTAAAGAGGATGAAACTTCTTGAAGAAAGGTTAAGGTGATCCATCGGTGTACCCTTGATAGACAACTCATTGCCATGTTGAATTAATTTATCATTAGTCCAAGCCTTGCTTAGTTTGGGACTAAATGGTACTGTGTTAAATGCCTCAATTTTTTTTTTTTTGTATAACTCGTTTAAGGATTGGCTTAGCTAGAGTGGAGTTTAGCACTGCCAGGACTATCTTTTGATTATTGCTTATTTATTTATATGTTTAGCCGTAATACGTGATTTTTGACCTATGATAAAATAATACTTTCAAAAATAAAATTAAAACAGTCATTAGATTCATTCTATTGACACTGACAGTCGTTTTTTTTTTCATAATATTCGAATATCTAAGGATAACATAAATTCACCGCAGCATCCTTGACACTGAAACAATATTTTTATTCGAACAACAATAAAAGAAGCCGAAATTTTCGTTGTTGTTGACTTTCCTTATAAAAATATTAAGTACTCTCAGTCTGTCTACCAAGGTCACAACCCAGACAAAGACTTTAGGATTAAAGAAACAGATGAAAACAAAATATCGTAACTTTACGTAAAGAAAGTAGAATATTATACATAAAGAAAGTTATGATAATATTCTAAGAAACACATCGATGGAAACCGAGACACATTGTTGTTATTCTCAAGAGTTTCATTATTTGTTTTATTACTTACAACATAATATTTCTGTAAAAATGTGAGTATCGTACAGACGCCAGCACGTCAAGCTATACAAAACTGTCCAATTTTCCCAATTGAATATGAACTTTATCTTTTTGTTTAAAAGTTGAAAATCAATCTGTACAAGATAATCACAAATGTGTATACTCTTACGCTCTCGTAAAGATCGAAAACGCTCATTGAGCGAAAAAACAGCTCACATCGCGTTGTGATCAATTATATTAGAAAGTAGAAATAGCAACTCAATAATCAGTTGTTAGCTTTATTTTAATTTAAATTGGCATCTAGTTTTTGTATTTATTTTAAAAAAACCTAACCTAGCCTAAATAGGTTTTTTTTTTATGAAAATTATATGGAATACATATTTGTATGACCTACCTAGTTATTTCGGGTCTGGTCACATCACTAGGTTATCACTGCTAAAGTTGTCGATTACCGATGTTGTTTAAAAAACTCGAACGATTCATTGATCATGACAATTTTAGTTAGTGAAAAGGCAAGCAATATGAATGATAAGCTAGTGTTATGACTCCTGTCTCTAAAGTATTTATTTCCGTTTGATATCTCTTTGCAAAGGAAATTATGTATTAACACACCGGTAGCTCCCACCTTGAAACAGGAAATTTGCTGATACGATATACTGATAACAGTCATGTCTTAATCAATAGCACAAATTATAACGATACATTTGTCATCGATTCCAACGAATGCACCTTCAAGAAATGTTCTAAATTCATATCAAGCGATTATACACTCTCGATTGCGACACACCGACAATCGATATTTGTTTATATGATAATATTCACAGATATTTAATAAATTGCGTTTCTATCTAGTTATCTTCACTTGTAAACTTCCTTAATGCAATCTTGGTTACATACTCGTTTCAAGTGAACGGACTCTTAATGATAATTTGTAAAATATTAGTAATTACTACGCATACCATTAGTTGATCAAATCGTGTTTGTATAATCATGCACATAGGTTTAATATTTGGTCTTTGGTGAAAAAGGTTAGCCAGAAAGCACACAGTTGCAATCCGAGGTATGATACAGTTTTAGTCATTAGTAACAGCTAGGAAGAGCCAACATCTGTCAAATTAAAGTTCGTACTACGTACGTAAAGTTAGTTCAACTACGATAGAAAGAAGACTAGAGAAAATTAGAGAAGATTAGAGAAATTATATAGTAAGATCCAGAAACGCAAAAAAATATATGCTGAACTGCTTTAAATAATAACAATTCGATTCAACCAAATTGAATTTCGAACAATCGTGCACAGAGTATAAATATAATTTCACTTTTTCTACGTTTACATATTTCAGTTCCACGTTTGCGGGTTGCGGCATGCGACGAACACATTTCCTTACAAATCGCTATCGGAAATGGCGTTGAGTGAAGTTGTTTCACTGGAAAACCCTTATCTTGCAACAGAAGGTATGTCGAGTACATCGTCATTATATTAATACGTACACAGGGTTCGCAGAACCTTAGAAAGCGGAGACCATCCTCTTAATTAGTGTTTACGTACCTATGTACATAGGTACATTGGACACGTCTTTTTTTATTCTTATACCTAAGATAAAAACCGACAGTGCCTCCGTCCTTAAATTTACTAGTTTCGAGGACCCCTGCGGATAAACAATTTTAAGTCACATTTTTGCCAAGGTTTACATTTCATTTGATCTAAAACATTCTCCACAACCAGTCACTTGTCAAATTCTTTGAAAAAAACATGAAACACGTGAACAAAATACGTGAAACACTTCCAAATTATTCTGCTAGAGGTTCAACTCTTATGTTACGTGTTCAACGCATTTGCTGAGCGTACGACGAGAAACATTAAAATGATAATTCACTTCAGTAATCCATTTCGCAATAATCTCCAAAATTATATTTGCTATCGGGCAAATAATTGAATGTTTGACACCAGGATGTTTGACAACCCTAGAGACATATTGCTGGAACTTTGAACCTGTTTAACATGACATAATGCATGTAGTTGGAGTCGGCTTCGTCAGCCCGCAGCCGACGAATATTTCTATTTTTACATATGTATATTCTTTCAGGTAATATAATAAAAGTAATATTATGATTCAGGACTAGTTCTGGCCGATTCTTTCACTTGGAAGAGGGCCTTATCATGTTAGGAAAATAAGTGTCCATATACCTGTTTGCATACGATATACGATCGATACGTTCCTTTTGTTTTCCTAAGTGGATTTATATAATATAAACGTATATACATTTTTAATTTGATTTAAAATCGTAAGACTCTATTCATATTCTATTTTTGTTTTTTCTCTTGATTCTATAACTGTTCACAACTTTTTATTTTCCGCTCATATTAAACCAATAAATAAAGAATGTCAAAATAATTTTCTCTAATCTTACATTTTGACATGATACTTCTTAGTGACCTTTACTCCAAGGAAAGTGGAGTGAAATGATTATAATTAGAAAAGAAACTCTTCCAAATCCTGACGTAATTTATCACACTGAACAATTACCATGTAACTGCGAAACCGATATCGTTCCATAAACCTCAATAGCCAATAAAGAGTAATTTGGAGTGGAGAAAGTTCTGATCAAATTGTCTGTTACAGTAACCTTAACGCCTCTAATTGGGATCGAGTTGCCTAATTATTAGGAGAGAAAAAGGATGACATACTTCCGAGATACCGTCAAAAAATAGGTGGATCGATAAGGAATTGGATAATGGTCGTAGTTCAACTGCTATTCAAGTGAACGTATTTGCATCAAAGGTTATAATTATTAATTACCGTGTATTAGAATCGAGTATGCTTGGACTACCATATTCGATTCATAATTAACTCATTAGTCAATGTCTTTTTTAAAACGTTGCGCTACTCTTGGATTTTCTTCTGCAGCGTGGTAGGCCATAGAAAGATTCGTTCGAAGCCAATCGTTTAGCCACTTTTTTATTGTTATCAGATGATAAACAAACATACGGGCCGCCTGATATTAGCCGGGAGCCGTAGCCTATAGCAGTAGCATCACTAGTACGTTAACATCATCAGTTGCCACTGCGCCAATCATACTACTAATGTGATGCTATTTTATTCCGATAAAAAAACGAACTTACAATTAGAAAATCTCTAGCTTTAAAACTAACTTTAAAATTCCCTTTAATGTATTTTTTTCATTTTTCTTCTTCTACAGCATATTTTTAGAATGAACTCAAGTGGACTGAACAACGTCTAGGATAAGTATTTAGCAGACTTTAAACAAACAGAGGTGACAAACAGGAAACCTCATTAGTGAAAAACCACAACACATAGTAGCTTAATCGCCTAGTGGAGTGTTCCAGTGCTTCGGAGCGCAAGTGCGTGCAAATCTTAATGTGTCTCGAAACTAGTTATGTGAGGGTACTTGTGAGTTGCCAGTCATGCACTCGTCTCTATACAGCGCTGTTTATTGATGAGACTAACCGCTGTCGTCGCCATTCTTTCTGTATTTAATGAAGTATTATTGTTTTTAGTGTACATATTGCTTGGACTGTTGTTGATACCCTTATCAAAGGCAAATTGGGTGCTAAACATACCATAAGGCTTGTTGACACCCAATGAAGTGCGGCTGATCGGTCTGAAAGATCAGTGCTCCGCGAGGAAATACTGTGTTGGCAATGGGAGGACTTTGACCCATAAACTTTCTCTTTACAGGGTCGGTAATGCGCAAGTGATACCCCTGGTGTTACAAGCGTCTATAGGCTACGGTAACCGCTTACCATCAGTTGGGCCGTATGCTTTTTTGCCACCATTTTGGTATAAAAAAAATACTTTGGCTGGCTGTAATCTTTCCTACCAGCTTTAGGCCTACCTAAAGCTGGCATACCGGCGAACCATGGTCAAGGTCCTAACCTTGACCATGGTTCGCCGGTATGCTTTCGATATGTGGTCTTCATGTCAGGGTTCATGACTGGCTTCACAATTCTGCACCACTCCCATCTGGTTGCTGCTTTCTCCATTCTTTCTACAATCCAAACTCCGGGCTGCTAGTAAGAATAGAAAAACCCAACAAACACTTTGATTTCCGGAAATCGCATCCAGGACCAGTCACGCTATCAACAATAGAATAACAATGCTGGTAGCTGTAAGCAGCTAGTAAAAGTTTACAAAAATAGGGAATTCATATTACATTCATTAGACTTAGGATTTTCTTTTAGATTTGAGTGTAAGCTTGCTTGAAACTTTGCTGTGACTTCTTGTTTTATCTTTTTAGCTCACCGTGCTCACATTGGGTATGTCGGTCTCGTACCATCTAAAAACCGCACTTGCCTTCACTTGCCTTATAGTCATTCCGCGAAAATCGCCACGATCACTCTAGAAGTACAGCAGCTCGGAGTTTGGATTTATGCCCGGTTAGTAGCAATAGGCTCGCTCCCTATTACATGGGACCTAGACATATCGGCGAACTACATCTCTGCTTATCCGCGTCCTGCGTATCCCACAAAGGATTCGTGGAATACAGACGTGAATTCATTACTTTTTTTTTTTTTTCAATGTAAGTGAACTGTAAATATGTTCTTTTTGAGAAAATAAAAATGTCTAGTCGTCTCCGATGTGAATTTTATTGTTTTTGCAAATAAATGTGTACTTGAAAGTAAGATCCGTTGTCATGAGATGTTTACAGAACAAAAGTCCAAGGATAAAACAAAGTACAGAGCAGTAAGTGGTGTTCTTCTAACGAAAAGGAAAGTCTTTTTCTTTTCGTCCCAATAATTTCAAGTACTCAGTCTTTGAATACTGTAACGTCAAGTAACTTGTAAAATTTCAAGCGATTCTTGGAGAAACTCTGATCTATGAGAATTTTAACTATGAGATCGATTCTATGCTATAATTCCAGGGTACGATTCCCAGGTTAGGCAAAGTTACTAGGTTTTTCTATTTTCAGTAACAACTCAGTTTGGATGGTATATTATAAATAACACTTTGCTTGGCCTGGTAATTTAAATTTCGAACCTTAAATCTCAGCCGCCATTGTAACCACTAGCCAAAGAGACAGTAAAATAAACTTTATCAATTGTACAATGGGGAACAGCCTGTATAACAAACTTGTTTTGTCTGGAGATAAGTACTAGTAATCGACGGACAATTTAAAGAATGCCAGTATTATTGTTGTCAATATAACATCTAGTTCAAGAGGCTCTCGAGTGACCTAAATGTTAACTAATATTCCGGGGGGAATACCCCTGTAAATAATAATAATGCTATTTACATCAGATAAAGAATACAGTGATAGCCTAGAGATATGAACATTGGACTGCCGAGTCACATACCTCGGAATTTTCGAAATATATCCTCGCGCATCCAGACCTTTCACACCAATGGACGTGACGAAATCCGCGCCTCATCTCGCCTGTGTAAAACCACCTTTAAGCCAGCGTCGAGGACTATAACCTAACCCCTTTCATTCTGACAGAAGACCCGTACCATGGTAATATTAGATACTATTACCGTGCCCGTACCCTGCAGTGGGACAGTATATGGGTTGATGATAATTTTAACATCAGATTATGTTTTATTATATGATTATTCTTTGTTATCAAAGTAATTGATGTACGCAAATCGTCCATTTTGCTATCGTAGAGTGGCGCTTAAATCAAAAGTGGTAAGTTGAATCATTTACACGTTAATGTTACGTTCTCAATCAATATCTGTTGCAGTTTGTGTTGACACTTGAGATATTAAGTGTTCCCTTATAATATAAATTTTAAACTGTTATTATTTTTGAATATAACATACCGTCACGCCTGTAGTCTCCAAAGAGTTAGGCAGAGACGTTGTTAGAGAGTTAAAAAATTTATTACTGAAATGTTTTATTACTGTGATTGTATTTTTTCTTATTATTTAATAATGTTTAACTCAATAAAATGTAAATGGAGTACTTTGTAGGCTAAATATACATACTCAGCTTTGAACAGTCTGGTGGCTTTGAGCCTTTTTTATGTGGCCTACGCAAATGTTCCTCTGATCTGGTATCGTCGTGCGACGGGTTGTTGAGCTCCCTAAATTATGGTTGAGCTTCACAATGACTGATGCATGCGTGCCGTCAGTTGGGACTGGTCTACTCAAAGCCGCTATGGCTCTTTCTTCAAAAGGCCATTTCAGACTTTATGAGACTACATATTTGTTACTATTCTATGTCTGGACTTTAAAAGAGACTATGATTCTCTGAGTTTGTTTCGGCGTTTCTTCTCAGAGGTCGTCAGCTAGGAAATGCCGGAGCCATCTAGCTTAAAAAAAATGTAAAATATTGACTTGTAACAGTGTCTTTAAAAGATCTATTTACAGAAATAAATTTAATTTAAGAGTCCGAAGAGTTACGTAGTAAGTAGGTACGTACGAGTCACAGTTCGCAGTATTTAAAATGCATTTCATATTCTAAACTAGTAATGATGATATTTTTTTTGTGCTAGTATAAAATTATTTAATAGGATTAATGACCTAATTAAAAACAGCAGTACAGACTGCTTATTAAATATTTCCAGTAAACAATCACAACATTCATATTGAGTATCAATAATAAAAAAAACGTTGCCGTTTAAAATGTTGTAATTCCAGAGAGGGCTAAAATGAGCAAGACAACGTGCAATCAATTTCCAGTATAACCTGATCTCTAAGTGTACGAAAAGGATATACAAGGCGAGGTTAGCTAATAATGGATGTCCATGGCCCGTTGTGAAGCCATGTATCCGGGAATTATATTGTGATTTACCAAAAGAGACTTTAGCCCACCAAATGTCATAGCGTCATGTCTGACCCTCCCCTCTCACTCTCTCTGTCTCTGCTCTCCTTTTATCGGTCCGATTGAAGCTACGTATGATGTGTATCTCAATATTGATATCACAACGACAGAGACAGGTACAGACGCCAGCAGGTCAAGTTATCCAAAACTGTCAAATCTTCCCAATTGAATGTGAACCTTATTGCTTTATATTAAAGTTGAAAATCAATCAAAGAAATTTGACAGATTGTGGTAACTTGATATGCTGGCCTCTGTACATATTTTAAAGTTTCTGTTAATAGAGTTTACTTAGCATTTAGCAATAAGGCTCTTAGTTCTTACATAAATTAAGATTTATTAAAAATTAAGATTTATAAATTAGATTGAAATATGATTCTAAAGCTAATAAATAAGTGACCTAGAAACACTATCTCAGGATCGTATAACGCGGCCATCATAAGTGCCATAAACCGTAGGTGTTGACGCAAAAAACCAATTAATATTGATAATTAGTTCGGTGAGCCGCCGCACGCGCCGATCGTTAATCGGTTATGATTGAGGTATTTGGAGCGCATGCGTAACCGACACGGGTTTAAATGTTAAGTATAATAATATGATCTGGGAAAATCAAAAAGTGTGACGAATTATTACATGATACAACAAATATATTTTTTTACACTTCAAATTGGGACATAACAATAAGAGATAATTACAAATTAAAATTATTATTATTATTTAGCCGTTGTCGTCCCACTGCAGGGCAAAGGCCTCCCTACCTTCCTTGCATTCCTCACGGTTCAAAGCTATTTCGGGCCAATCCTTCCAGAAAAAGTCAAGCTCATCCCGCCATCTTCGTCTAGGACTGCCACAAACAGTATTTATAAGCACCAGCAGCATAGATCTTCGATAACTTTGAGCCAAATATAATCTGGGAGTTAAGCCATATAATACAGTGTCCAGTAAATAGTGTGATATACTGCGGAGAGTAATAGTTTAGCTGAATATCTATAACAACAACACAATTTATATTCTGCAATATATTGAATGTCGCACTATTTACTAGACATCCTGTATAAACCTACCTACTTTTGTTGCAAAGAGGATATCAAAAAATATTTGGGCCTCAGTAAATGGGCTAATTTTTATATTTAAGTTATCTGTAAAACAAGTTCTTAAACTATAGCCTAACAAAATATTACACGCAGTCTTTGAAGTATAAAAAAAAACAAAAAATATCGGTCAACGTATAGTAGCAAAAAAATTGCGTTAACACACTTTTGAAAACCGCATTTTACTAGCGGGCCCACGAAACGTTAGATCTCCCACGTAATACTCTATATTCGCTATGGAGCACTACATAAAATAATAATGATCATGTCTGTATGTTTATTTCACTCACGTACTTATTTGCGACCACTGTGGTCCGTTTTATTACTACGTTTCAACAGATGATGAGCCGACTTAGAATATTAACGAGTGGAATTTAACGTTATAATCAAGGCGCTTTGATAACCATAGACTAACATGCAGAGGTGATACCTCATTTTTGAAAAACCAAATTATCACGTCAAAGCCCTATTCGATTCATAAGTTGGTATTATTGCAAAGCTTATGGAAATTCTGTTCTTTTTAAAATTACTGTTACCTCACACAAGGATTTTCTCTTGTATGCTGCGTGGATTTACAAATAAAAATCTCACATGCACAGACACCCAGACCAGAAACAATGATGTTTAGTTCATACATACATTTGTTCCGTGCGGAGATCGAAGTCAAGTTGCTATCTAACATTAGAATCGACGAATTAAGAGAAACTAGCTTTTGACCCCGGGGTCAACAGCATTTTTTTATATATTTTTCGCGATAAAAGATGCGCATGAAACCGCTTTCATACTCGTCTTTTTGAGATGTACTCCAAGACTCAATCTAACTATTTACCTTAATTAATCAAAATTGATTTAGTTGTGTAGGATAGAAAACAAATAATAATAATAAATTGTTTATTGACAAAATATACATAGTACACATTAAAGGAACTCTTGACTTCCAAACTAAGTAAACACTTGTAATATGGAAGCCAAGGAGTGCAGGCATTGACACTTACAAATAAACTATGTGAACACGGTGTAAATAAACTTTTTACAAAAAAAGATAATAAAAACATAACATACTGACAGATGGATAAACTTTCGCATCTGTAAAATTAGTTCGGTTAACAGACACAACTGTCTTGTTCTCATTTATAAAGAAAGCACAAGACTAAACTTACTGGGTTTTAGTAGGTAACATTTGTTATCAATACTAGTTTTACTAATTTTTCTACACTACTTTAATTCCAAAAAAAAAATCCTATAAGGCCTTGTTGAGACAAGAATAGGGCATAACAGAAGGAAGTAAATCTATAAACATAATTTACACCATTTTGGTAATACCAAATAATAGTATTAACCACAAACTATTCACAACAGCTGAATATTTGTCAATTTTGCTTTTACCCTGTTCGCTCATCTGCCAGTATTATTTTTACAAAAGAAGTGACAATTAGTGAAAATATACTATCGAAGGGGACCCAAATCGAGAACTAATCGATTTACCTACATCATCGCTGGCATTCATCACACCCCTAGCGCCGCGCCCGTGAAATGACCAACTATATCACCCCGAAATAAAATAAATAGGAAACGTATAATTCACGGGTAAATTGCTCTATTTCCGTTCAAAATCGACGATTCTATTCGTCACGGAATGGACAATGGTCAACTCTACTGCCTACTGAAATATGAGCATTATTTCTCACAAAATACAGTCCACTTTGGATCTGAAGTTGTGTAGCTTATTCGCAAATAATAGGGATGCCCAAATCAGGAGTGATTAAATTCTTCACTTATTAATTTATTATATTTTGCTTATAATAAAATTCACCTTATTTAACACCAAAGTTGGATAATACTCGTATATTATGCTCAAAACAAAAAAAAATAAGATAAATCATGATTATAAAATTAATCTTACACTGTATTAAAAAACCCATTTATAACATTTTATTTTAAAAGGTTAATTACTGCATTATTTATAGTTGTCAAGAAAGGGATTCGCCTCACTAATGACTCCACCTTTGCTTGACAAATTGAAGAAATACAATGGAAAGATAATAATTCTAATAAAATGTCAGATTTCAAAATGTCGGCTTTCACCATCTGCTCAGTTTATTTGTAAAGAAATATTTTTGCCACGTGTCCTGTCATATAAAAGCAACATATTGAATAAATCTTATTATGATCACCACAATAGTTGTCAAATGGGCAATAATTCTTTGGCATTGTGGTCAATCGGATGCAACGCTATTCGGGAATACGGATTTTCCAAATCATTACATTTTATTTTCGGGATCATTTAGGGTTGAACGTAACACAATGGTATTATCACTGTCACAATATTGAATGTAAGTACAGTTTATTTCCAGAAATCCTGATACAATTATTTTTATATAGAAACTAACTTTTGCCCGCGATTTCATCCGCGTGGAATTAGTAGTTTGGTTGGCTTATTTTTTATCTAATCTGCTTTTTGTTACTAACGAAAATTTAAAATGATAAAAGTTAATCCTTTTTTATAGATTACACCTTACAAATTTGCACCCCCGTTTTCACCCTTTAAAGGCTGATTTCTGAGATAAAAACTACCCTATGTCCATTCCCGGGACTCAAACTATTTTTATACCATATTTTTTTCTAAATTCTCAATCCCTACTATCCCTACTATTTATTATTATAAATGCGAAAGTAACTCTGTCGATCTGTCTGTCTGTTACGCTTTCACGCCTAAACCGCTGAACCGATTTTGATGAAATTTGGTACACAGATAGATTAGACCGTGGACAAGGACATAGGACAATATTAGCTAGTGATCAATAATTTTAAGTAGAACCTGAAACTGAACTACCTCATCCTTAAGTGCAAGCGTGACTACTCAGCGTGAGCCCCCGCGTTCGACACCCAAGTAGAGAATTTTTTTATTGGGTTATTCTATGTAATTTTACATAGCAGCTCGGAGGTTGGATTTTTGCCCGGTTAGCGACAGACCAGTAATAAATTTGAAATAAAACTTTTTACGGATTTTATCGCGTTATATTATTGATCCCGACGTTTCCGACCCTTTACAACGTCCATACAACATACAACGCTATAAAACGCGACGCAATACAGTAATAGATTTTCTCCTATTACATGGGTCCTAATAAAACATACCAATCAACTGTGGGATTACATCAGTACACCTCTGTCTATCCCCTCAAAGATACAGGCGTAAAGTTATCTACCATTATTTTCTATAAATCAAAATTGATACTGAAGTTAAAACACTCGCTTGTGTAAATAACATAATAAACAAGTCTATTCGAAATGACAGCGCAATATCGTAAAAGTCTAAATACAATAATGTCTTAACTACACACCGTCGTAAACACTTGAAATTCTCATATTTTTTTGTGTCACTTATCTGAGACACCCACGCACTGAACACTAGTTAATCGAATATACTAATTAACTACTTACAGCCAATTATAGCGGTAATATTGATTTTGGACATTGACCCTTTACAGCGTACATGGTCACGGATAGACACCCTCAGTCAGTCAGACCACTCCATCAGTCTACCCGTGACCATGGACGCTGAAAAGGGTCCGAAACGTCGGGATTAATAATATCAATATAACGCGATAAAATCCGTAAAAGGTAGTTTTATTTCAATATAGCGGTAATGTTTGACTTAAGTGTCCAATTGTCACTCCAGTCTTTAAAGAAAGAAAGAAAAAAAAATGCCATAAAGTGGGCATAAATCTAAACTCCGTGCTTCTACTGAAAATTTCATAGAATAACCCTACAACACTTTTTTATCATTTACTAGCTTGCCCGCGACTTCGACCGCGTGGAAAAGTTAATTTTAATTATCTTTGTAATTTGGCTAACTTACTCAAAATCGTTTTAAATTATATATAGCCTATATGTTATTCTGGTGTATAAATAATAATACTGTTAAGTTTCATCAAAATCCGTTCAGTAGTTTTAACGTGAAAGAGTAACAAACATCCATCCATCCATCCATCCTCACAAAATTCCATATTTATAATATTAGTAGGATAGGAAGTAGGATAAGATTAATAACCATATTTTCTGTGTAAATATAGTCATCATCCTGAATGTCTTCATCGCTATGTATTTCGATATTTAACACAAATTTGGCCACGATCCATCCATCATGAACTATGATCACTGGATATGATCACCTTGCGAGTTTTTACGGTTTAAAGATAATTTATTTCTCAAAGAATATCAAAATATTCCTTCGTTAAAATAACATTACATAGTTCACTTAAAGAGAAACTTAATTAAATTACATTTATGAAAGTTTATAATATTGTGGCGTTCAAATAATTTGAAATCAGTTATTTGTACTAACAGCAGATACTAATCTGCATTACAAGGACATAAGCTAATCCAATTTGGGTATATAATCTTAACCTTCTATTAAATATAGGTGTGATCATAGACTCTTTTTTTCCCAAATATGTTGAAGTCGGCTTCCAGTCTAACCAGGTGTGGCTGAATATCAGTATTTTACTGTAGTAGTGCTAGGTTCTGCTTATCCAACAGAGTTCGACTGGGGTGATATGTGTTAATATTAAAGGGCAATATAGCCAGTAAAATTTCTATGATCTCAAGTTGACAATGCACCAGCGCGTGATACCGCTGGTGTTACTGGCGTTTATATGTTTCTTCGGTAGTCGTTGACCATTAGGCACTGTATGCTTGATATTCTTATCATGATAAAAAAATTGCATAGTGTCCTCACGGCCTGTCTGACGGTACCTAAATGTATGCCTAAACTTGGTCTAGCCTAATCATGATAAAGCTTTTATTTTGTTTACATTAACATAAATAACCTTTTTTCTTACAATGCGACAGCTTTGTGGCTATCCTGGAACTTGATCTGTTACCCAAGAATTTATGATACTGCGCAGACTAAACAGAAATTCGAATAATTTATGCTTAAGTCTTAAAAAAAGCTTCTCCTTTTTATCCAGTAGTCATATGTACAGACGCCAGCAAGTCAAGCTATCCAAAACTGTCAAAGTAGCTTGATGGCCACTGTACAATTAAATTTATTTTAAAAAAAAGATAAACTTAGGCAAAAATATTGTACCTACAAAATTAAAAAGATTGCTATTCTTATCAACTTAAAAGATTTTGGCAATCATCAAAGGTTCGTCTTCGCAAAACGTCAGACACAAATATCAGGTAAGGCAGTTTTTTGTTACGAACATTACTTAATCTTCTCAAAATAGAAGTGAGTTATTGTCCTCGATTAGCAAGAACAATCAAAATAAAGTACTGACAAAAACTGTCACACTTGAAGACTAACGAGCCAGTCGCGATAACCAGGTGCGATGATTTTTTACACAATTTTCTTGCGACAAAAAGTCTGAAAGCAGTCGCGCCAGATTAATTAACAGTTTTATTTGTGGAGCACGTCGTGTCACGTCTTCATGGATTTCCATTGTCGCATTATGATGTACGACGTGTGTTTGTGTCGCGCAAAAACTGTGGCACATAATAGTCGTAGTGTAATCAATTCGCCAGACAGCGTGCCGCGAGTGTTGCTAACTAATCTAAGTGACGCGGAGCTACGAAGGACGTCTCACAGACACGATGATTTAATGTTTATTATTATGACATTTTAGAAAACAATGTTTATAATTTCAAATTCATACAATCACGCTTGTATTCCCCGAAGAGGTAAGCAGTTCACGTTAGGCTACAGATCGTATCGTAAATCTTTTTCATGGATTATGTGGTGGTCATTAAACTAAGTCTTAGGTAAATTAAACTTATATTCTTTACAAAAAAATATACAGTGTATCGGGCTTCACGGTTAAATTCATACCCCACTTTCATACAAAAACAAGGATATTTGATGGACTGAAAGCGTGATGGAAACATCTTAATTTAAAGCTCTAAAAATAAAATATGGTCAAATTACTTCATCCGGTTCCTTTCTGTTGAAGAAAGTTTAAGCATATTTTAACTGGTTGTGAACACTATATATGGATGATGCTATATTTAAGTATGTGAATAAATACATTTTATAAAGGAAGTAACTCTCTGCTATTGCCTTCAAGTTTAGTTGTCATTTCTGAAAATTTGTTCATCAATCAATAACAAATCGAGTCGTGATAGGTTGTGAGCGTTAGTTAAATATTTCATATGCCTACAGATAATATCGGCGTCAATGCGTTACACTTTATTTCCTAGACCACCTGCGCTGCATACATTAATTGCAATGTATTAAATCCTTGAATAATTGCAACCTCCATACGTTTCCTCGTCCGATTTGAAATTAAATCCACTCCAAAGTTAAATTGTAACTCCTTGTCACCACAGAACATCTGGGCGACTCAAGGTCTGGGAATTGAGGAAACTAAACCGAAGACCTTATAAAAAACTAGTGTACGATTAGTGTATTATTTCTATATCATTAGATCGGTCGTTCCATCATGAAGAAAAAAATTATATACAAATATCGTTCGATAAAAACGTGCCCACAAAAAGTAATGAGCTAACAAGCTAGACCAACTTCCTTGACAACATACAGTTATTTTGTTAGTTTTATTACTTGTTTATTCGATGCAAAAACTTCGTACATATGATTAGGACGCGTGTCCATATAATTATCTCATTGGTATTCCGTGAGTCGGTCAGTTACAATCTGCTGTGCCGTTAAGTAACCCGAATAATGTAATCGACTAAAACCTTGTGAAACACTTTTTTGTCTGCGAATTGATTGATTCGCAATCTTAAAGCCAAATAAACGATTAACATCTACATCGATGCAGTTACAGTTTCTAACGGGCCACCAAAGTAGACGTGATGAAGACCTGGTCAAATTAACAAAAACACCACCTACCAACTTTTTACTTGGGGGGCTTGGCCACCAACACTTCAACCAGATGTGATCTTTTGTGTTGAAGACCTACCAACTGTAGTAATATTTATTTTCCAAGACGCTAATAAAATGTATCCTGCTATTCATAACTCATAGTTCAGAGATATGGAAGCTCGCTCAGGACATTGTGCTCAGAATACGTTGCACAAACGTGCCATGCTCTCTTGTCCCAATCATCAGTATCCAAAAACTATCAGAAGACGTCAGAATAAGGATTTGGAAGTGGGGCTGGACAGCACTTGGCGAAACGACACAGGTGAAGCAAATATACTAGATAGCAAAAGCAAGGGTACAAGAGGAGGAAGAGAGGACGAAACACAGTCTGTTTTCAAAGATCATTCCTACCCCGTACAATCAGGCTCTAAAATGAACTACCTGCTGCGGTGTTTCCCGTGCGCTATGACATGTCCTTCTTCAAACGAGGCCTAAAAATAGCTCTCTACCACACACAGTAGGCGGCGGCTCAGCTCTGTCTCCGACGTTGCTGATGTCCATGGGCGGAGGTTATCACTTACCATCAGGTAGGCTGCTTGCTGGTCTGCCAGTAGTCTGTAGGCAATAAAAAAAAGAGGAGATGGGTCAACCATATTATTTCCAGTCGCAGAGCATAAGTACCTACAAGGGAACAGGATCATTATGAACGGTACAAATTAAGCGTGACTTAAACATGGAAATGGTTAATATCAGTCTCTCGCAACGATGAAACCAATAGGAAAAGCAACAACACACGCATAACAAGTTTACAGTAAAACGAAATATCTGCAGCAAAATCTCATAAATATTCCATGATGCTAGGCTAGTTAACATTTTCACAAATTAAAACCACGTAAACCATAAATAATTGTAAGTACATCTGTATCTTCTTATTGTAACGTAAATCACGCTTTCTTATCTTGTACAGTCATAAATATTGCACCATAATAAATGAATGCTATGCAAATTCATTTATAGCACTTTAAAAAATGAATTTTATTGAAAACACAAGTAAATCGTAGTTCATTTTACATTCAATAGTTTATCTTCAATACTTATATGATGTTAGTTTCAATACTTTTGAGTATTTTTGAATCACAAACAATACTATTTGATATGGAATGTTCAAATAATAGACAAAATGTTACTTAAATACCTCTTTAAACAAATTTATTTAACCTGCATGAAAAATACAAAGAACAAACATGAATAAAAGCTTGTAAAATTTAAAGTAATTGAAATTATATTCACTGACCCACCTACGGAACCCAATGTCGTTGAGAAACATATATATAAATTTTCCCGCGTGTCAAAAACAGAGATCACTGGCTGATATGAAAATCAATAAAGATATAATGATGATATTATTATACGCTATAAACAAACATTTGCACATGAATTGTGTCTTTCTCACATAAATCAATATACAGTTTTCTTTGTCTCGGAAATTGACAACTTACTTTATGAAACGTTCGTTGAGTTTATTGTTATTGGTCTATTCAGAGTTATCTATGCTGTTTCACGAAAATATATGTAGTTATTCTTCTATAGATCTCCGAACTGTATGATGACAGCGTAATAAAAAAAAGTATTTAAGATAGGCAGTGGTATGACTATTGGACTACCATTATATTGGATTACCATTCGATTACCACTGGACTACCAAGTCAAAGAAAACTCGAGACCAGTACGAATCCAAGACCTATGGACTTTTCGAATTCATGTGCGTATTAATAATTAATGATCACTCGCTTAAACGGTGAAGTAAAACATCGTGAGGAAACCTGCATGGCATCGAGTTGAATTCTGCTAACCCGCACTAGGCCATCGTAGTGGACTATAGGTTAATCCCTCTCAATCTGAGAGGAGATCCACAGTTGCAGTGGGACAGTAGGTTGATTAGTGTATTGGTGGTGGTGATTGGTGTAGGATGATTTAAGATTGTTAATATAATTGCTAATATTACAAAAACTTAAGTTTATTTTTTAAATATATAATCAAATGTAATTAATTTTAATATATCTTTTTTTAATGTTTGAGAAAATCTTCCTAACAAAGAGTTACTTATTTAAGAAGACTTTTGTATCTAAATTTATCAAAGAGTTATAAGATTTGCGGCCATAAAAAAATATACTCGACTCTTGACAGCGCTTGTTCGTATTTTCATAAGTATACAAATAAGGACAATTTAGAAACTTTAAAGAGAGAACACATTAAATGCCCGAGAAATATTCAAAAGGAACAAAACCGGACCAACGCTATACCAGTATTAGCTATAACATTATTCAAACAAGCATCATCTACGTCCATAACCGCTACACAATTCATTAGCTCCCCCAAGTGAAGAATTAAAATTGATTGATTGGTGACATAAAATTTTTACGTCGCAGCTTGGCCGGGTATCAATCAGCCGTTTCGTCAGCTGTCTCATCTACCAGGTATGACTTATACTTCGGGGCCTTTTAAGTTGTAAACACCTTTACTTACTTGACTTAACGATGACAGTTTTATTTGGCAGCTTATCTAGTAGGGTGGCCAGGTCTTGAGACGTTATTGGACAGTTCACTAAGTAATTTGAAAAAAATGTTAGTGGTATTAGATGAACAATATGACTTCTCGTCGGAAATTTTCTTCTGAAGATGATATTTTCTTCTGTTTTCTTTTTTATAGAAAGAATTAAGAATTCGAGTTGATTTCCGTAAATCGAACAGAACGCTATCTCAGACCAATTAGTTTTTATTACTCAATTTATTACTAATTATGATTGTAAAAAGTACAAAATATTTCTAGATTACTTTGCAATCGAAAGTTGGACCAATATTAAACATAAATTTATTTTCTTTAAGAATAAGCTATATTTAAAAACTGAACAAATCTGTAAAATTTTCCCATACTAAGTATGTTTGATGGTATGAGTTTAATAAAACGATCGTTAATCTAACAGTGTTTCAATAATTTGAATAAAAGTGAATACGTAATAAGCTTCGATGGTGACTTTAACGGATAGACTATTAATCCCTTAACCTTAGACAGATATTTTTAAATTTTGAATATCACAAGCAATGAATAATAAATATATTTTTAGAAGATCATAATGGAATAATTTTGGCCTTTGAAATGCGGGTTATGGAAACAAAGTAATTAAGTAAAGTCTTTTATTAGGTTAGTTCTTATATTGACCTTATGATATTATATTTTTGATTATGCCGTCCAAGGATTCGTTCAACTGGGTCGTTAGTCTAGTTGGCCTAAGCGCGACTGCTACACTATAAGTTCTGGATTCGATACGAGGTCGAGAAAAGTTCGGAGTGTGGATTTGTGCCCGGTTAATGGCAATAGGCTCGCCCCGTATTACATGGGACCTAAAGATACCAGCGAAATGTATGTGTACAACTGTAGTATCCCTCTGCCTAACCCCTTGGGGTATACAAGCATGATGGTATGACCAAGGACTCGTATTACGTTACAGAAGTATAATATATATTAATAATTAAAGTTAAGTGTAAAATTGCGGCAATAATTCAAAACTGCACAGTCAACAAAAGAAAAAATGTAAAAAACAAATAATTTAAAACCTAATATATTACACTAATACTGTAGAAATACACCCAAAGCCCAAAGAAAAACACCAGGGCATTCGTTGATAAACAATCAGAAACTGTCAAAAACAAAAAATAATATAGTTTATCTGTTCAATTAAATTTGTTTTCAGATTGATGTGCATAAGTTAAGTACGCAGCTTAAACTTACTATTACAAACTGGTGATAAAACTAAACTATCTGAAAACACCACGATCATAATTCAGGTGGAAATATTCGCTCTTATGTCAGCAGAAAAATACATTCTGACTATATTGAGGTAATACTGTAATATGTAGGAAGTACTAAGTACATATTTCTTCTTCTACTTTCTCTAGTACGTTATAAAGAAGATGCCCACAGAAATGACTTCACTTGGTTATAAATGCAATCCACGAGACAACGTATCTATCGTAATAATTTTATCAAAAATACGTCTTTATCAGCTAACCTGTCTGAGACTACTAGGCATACGCCAAAAGTCAGTCGACAACGCTGACCTAGTGCGGGTTGACAGACCACTATTTGATGAAATTAACGGTCCTACCGTTAATTTCATTAATTAGTACGTCTAAAATATTTATAATTTGATTAAATTATTAAATGAATTAATCAAATAATAAATATTTTAGACGATTTAAATTAAACAGTCTCGATAAAAAAGACACATCTCCTGACTTCTATACAAATATAAAGCATTATTGTCACATTACATAGTACCAAGTCTGTATTGTTACCCGAACAGTTAAGAATTTTCAAAAGTTGTCTTACATGTGCAGAATTCGATGTTTTCCTCTCTCATTAAAGCAAGAAAAATAATCCTGAAAAGATACTAGTAAATCTTTATATTTCCTCTAGTAGGTAAATAACACGTCTCGTTTGATGATTACAACTCTATAATACCTCAATGTTCAGCGCTTGGTGGTTTACTAAAATAATCTTTTATTGCAATGTAGGGGTACCGTTGAAGTTTTGTCAGGTGCCGATAAATAAGAAGTTATCCACTTACATTGTAAGACGCCGTTGTAAATAGTAGCAGGGTTGTTTTCCCAAAAGTATATCACGGTTTGTTCTAAGTACTTCGAGTTTTATTCGTTTCGACAAGTGCTCTCTCATTTGGACACTTGAGAGATTTTAGGAGACTTTTCACACTGTTTACACTTTCAAGTTACCGATTCTTCATTAGCGAGACTACAAACAACAGATAAACACAACTAAATTATACAAACACAACAAATTTATTGCTTCAAAAATTTCACCGCTTTAACAGGTCTTGAAAAATTGCAAGTACTAGATTCTAAAGTCCGGAATTCTATCATAAAACGAAGGTACCTCGTTAATCATAATCAAACGTAGTCGTAAAAATGCCAGTCACATCACAATCCAGAGTCAGCATTTAGCAGGTGCGCGCTCCCAAACAAATCATGTTATGGCGCGTATGATTCGATTTTCGAAATTTTCACCATCGTCGTATTTTTATTTTTATGTGTCGCCAGTCTCAAATTTCCTGTTTTTCAGACAACGTCTTCTTCGAAATCTAGGATTACGCTATTGTTTTTCAACTCCTTTTTTACGACCTTTATAATAAGAACTTTTTAAATGGGGTGGTTGTTCACAAATAAGAGAATATTTTTGTTTAAATGGGTGAAGGGGTCCGTGACTAAGTAATAAACACGCTGATCAATCGAATCGTAAGATTCGGCTACACTTAATGCACTCATTCTATGGATGGGTGACTATTGAGATCCTTCCATACCTCAGAGAGCATGTGAAGCCATCAGTGCCGTTATCATACATATTGACAACCAGTTTAATATTGAAGAATAAATAAAGACTGTAATACAAAATTCTCTAATTAAAATTACATGCCTCTCGTCTGAGACACGAAAACTTCACGTCACCTCCAATAGAAGTAGTCCCAGAAGAAATATACGCAAATAATCTGACATTCAATGAAACAGCAAAAATCTAATTTCCTTTATACATAAATATAGATGCAGAAACGATTGAATAATCGAGAATAGCAACGTCAGCATTTTCGTAAATTAACAGAGCTCGAAACAAAATGTGCGCGATACAATTCTCGATTCGCGGTCGGCATAAATTGAATTCCTATGCGATGAACCCGCAAGCTACAGAGTAGCTCAAAATGGAGTTCTTTTATAATTATAAAGTTTGATTTTTTTAAATGTGATGTTTGATGTTGCTCCATTGTTTACAAACTCAAATGTTTTGAGCGGAATGAACAAGAATGAGTTGTATGTCGTCCCATTTATTGGGCTCCCATGATCATAAAGGTGAAGTTCGCTGCCAGTTGTCCATATTTCAACTTTATATTCTCAAAAACAGGGTTGTAAATTAGTCAAACACAGGTTTCTCAATTCCACTAGGTTTTCTGCTAATTGTGACGAAGCAAGTTACATGAAAAATCCTTTCTCAGTATAAATGAAATATTTTTTAGCTGTCATCAACTCCTAACGTCCTTGGCTCAAGAAATCTAGTGGTCGCATATTTCTTTACAAATTACACCTTTGTAAAGTTGAGCACTCCTTTTATCATCGGCTCCGTGGCTCAGCTAGACGCTTCATTTGCTAACTGGGTCTTTTATACAATTCTACGGCCCTATTTGAATGTATTTTCAGAAAATGCCTCCTGACGTAAATGAAAGTTCCATTGGGAATCTTTTAATTAAATCTTAGCTTTATATGTTCGTAGAAGTTAATTTTGTTTCTAGCTTATCTTGCAAGAGGCAGATAGCAGCTTATATCTAAATATTTTACAGGTTTCAGTGTGAATTGGAACAGAGTATTAATAAAAAAAAGCTACTTTTTACGGATTTTATCGCGTTATATGTATTGATATTATTAATCCCGACGTTTCGGACCCTTTTCAGCGTCCATGGTCACGGGTAGAGTAAAAAAAGTAGTTTTATTTCAATGTATAATATTCGCGTAAATGTCATTAATCAATAAAGTATTATTATGTTATTCGATTTATAATAATAATAAATATCAGTTTACAAGTTCCAAAATGGCTACTAATTTTTTTAGTTAGCACTATTTCCTTTTTTTTTTCATTTTTCTTTTCTTTTCTCATCAATTAATCTAATTAATTCAGAATGATCATACGCAATTTCTTAGACAGTCTGAAAGCGTATATTGAGCGTGGACCAATGATGTCATACAGCAAAAATTATGAATGAGCATGTCCAAGGGGTGCTTACGTCAAAATACTTGGCATGATGCCATGCTTCAATGTGTGGGTATAAAAATCCAAGCAAATGTCAAAGGTCAAGAAATTAATGTGTACAATGGTAGATTTGTATGGCTGTTTAGTTAAATACCTACCTAGAACAAATTCACCTAAAGTGGCTTATTATATTGTACTAACTGTTGCCCGCAATTATTTCTATTTTTACTGTTACTTGCTTTTGACAGTTTTTTTTTTCTTTCCTGAGAAAACCAAGAAATATCTATAAGTACTGTAAAAAAAATATTATAATATTTATTATTTATTTCTTTGCAAGATAATTTCTTTCTAAACAACATATAAATGTACCCCCATCAATAATCTTAGGAAAAGAGAGACTATACTGAAAATAATATAAAATGGCAGTATGAAGACAGCTACGAGAATCCGTAGCAACCGTACTACGACGGCCTTTTACCGCCTAATCAATCTTACAATCGAAGTCAAAAGGAACTTAAAGTGCTTTACAATCGAAGTCATACCATCACACCTGTATTCCCCTATTCCCGTATTGTAAGGGTTACACAGTTCGCCGGTATGTTTAGTTCCCATGTAATAGGGGACAAGTCCATTACCATCAACGGGGTAAAAATCCAACCTTAGAGTTGTACTGAGAATTACATAATAACACTAGGCTTACCACAACTAGGCTAATGAGACAGACAAAATCGAATCAATCGAAGTCAAAAGGAACTTACAGGTCTGCACACACGACTTCGTTCCTTAATCATAGGTACTGGCTGTTAGCCAAATATTGTGTCTAGGGCGACAGCAATGTAACGTACTTTTGTACAAGATGTTTTTACAATGGGTCGTGTAGCCACAAAAGCTATGTGGGCGAAGTGCGGCAGATCGTTACGGATATTGGCAGTTCGATCTTAGTGATTTCAAAGGGCTAACCTGCATGCCGCGACTTAATTTTATCGTCGCATTTTCTCGTCTTCCGTTATTGTTTCGGCGTAAGATAAACGGCGACAAAATTTTCCAACACGCGTAGGATGCTGTCACATTTTTTAATCCATTGCCATACACTAGGGTTTTCTTTAATACTCACACATTGGTTAATTGGCCTAACAATTAGTGCCAACATTGGAGCCAGGATATGTGTAGCCATTTCCAAAAACGAAGTTTCCACATAATCGAAATTTCATTGTTCATACAATATCTTACATAATAAATGAAAATTAAAAACTGTTGGTAAGCGCATCACTTGAGAACGCTTGAACCGATTTGGCCATTTTTTTAAATAATATGATCGTAATAGTCTGAATTAGTGTTTTAGGAAAAGCAAAATTGGAATATTTACCCGGAAGCTTGGAAATTTAGGTAAAACTGAAAATGGATTTTTCTATGGGGTTTAGGTATGATTGTCTTTGAACAGGACAGCGCCTGTCGGTTCTACTAGTATAGAATAATTTTACTACATAGTCTACAATTTACTAATTCACAAACATGCTCGCGAACTCGAGACAATAAAATATTTATAGTACAATAAATTATCCAAGAGATGATTATATTAGATATAACTTTTTACGACGTGGCAATCGCTCATGTAATCACTATAAATCATTCAAACAATAAATAACAAACGAAGCAAAATAATATATTACAGCACAGGAGCGAAATCTATCAAAATAGTTTTATTTTCATATAAACCATATACAGGCACTTATGAAATGTCGAGTCTAGGTGCACGGTTCCAAATTAGTCGTTTCCTATGGAGAAGAACCGGCAAAAAACTCCATGGTTACTCTTATAAATTATCGGTTTGTACAATGATGGTCGATACAATAATAACTGTAACTTGGATACTTACATGCGAGATCAATTTAGGAATGTTGCGAAGATTACAAATATATAAATACGAAATACGAACATAGAGTGAGTGCCGTTTTACTTGTATAAGAGATCCATCAACAATCGTCATCATATCAACCAAGCGACGCGCGACGTCCACCCCTGAACAAGCGCCTTGTGAAAGTGAGGTGGAATTGCATACATAGTAGCACTAAGGATTCCTACTTAATATTATAAATGTGAAAGTAACCATGTATGTCTGTTATGCTTTCACGCCTAAACCGCTGAACCGATTTTGATGAAATTTAGTACTGAGATAGATTAAACCTTGGAGACGGACATAGGCTACCTTTTGACAAAAACCCTTCGGGATGCAAGTGAAGCGGCGTGCAATAGCTAATCAATATAATAAAATCATAAGAAAATATAAATTCAAGTAACCCCCCCTACCCCTGTCTATGTTTGTCTGATGTACCGGTGTCTGACGTCACAAGGCCGGTCGGCGCCTGGCCTGCCCGCGTTCAGTGACTAAGCTGTATTAATATACTAGCAATGTGTTTGCCCCGTCTTCGCCTACGCACTGAAAACCGCGTGGGAGACGCTAAAACTTATCTACATGATGTTTTCTTTTCAAACATTGTCTACGTTTGGTTTATTATCTTACTTCAATTTGACGACACGTTTGGCGTAGCGGCTGAAAGATCGGCTTCTGCGCCACGGGTTGTGAGTTCGATCCTCACACAGAACAAATGTTTGTATGATCTACATGTAGTTGTTCCGGGTCTGGGTGTTTGTGTATGTGAAAGTTTGTGATTGTAAACGCACCCACAATACAGGAGAAAATCCTAGTGGGGCAAAATCTTATTTAAAAAATAAAACATTTAAACGTCCACCACAACAAATGTGGTGGACGTTTAAATTGAAGTTTTTTTTTTTGTAAATGTAATGTGTTTTCTATCTTTTCCATTATCATCATCATCATCATCAGTCCATATTCGTCCAATGCTGGACGTAGGCCTCTCCTAGTGAACGCTACAAAGACCGATCTTCGGCTTTCCTCATCCAGTCACTGCCAGCTGCCTTCCATGTGACTTGAAAATTCATTAATTTGTTTGGAAATACCATTTAAATTAATTCCGTTACTAAGAAAAAAGGCACATATTTCTTTCTTTGATATTATTGGTAATTAAAATTATAGGTAATTACGTAAGAATGTAATCAACCCATATACTGTCCCACTGCTGGGCACGCGTCTCCTCTCATATTGAGAGGGATTAGGCTATAGTCCACCACGCTAGCCTAGTGCGGGTTGGCAGACTTCACAAACCGTCGAGAAAAATCTCTAATGTATGCAGGTTTCCTCACGATGTTTTCCTTCACCGTTTAAGCGAGTGATAATTAATTATTAATACGCACATGAATTCGAAAAGTCAGAGGTGCGTGCCTTGGGTTTGAACTCGAGACGTAAGAATAATTTTAAATATTTTTCAAATTCAATAGCATAGATCTAAAAGCATATAAAACTTTACTGACCTCTTACCACGAATTCACGCAAAAGATGAATTCGAAAATCCTTTTACAGAGCAGTGTCGAAATTCTTTTGCTTGAATTCTAAGAACAGAAAGCTAAAGAGTTCTTTGAACATACTGTGCATAAGAAAACGGCGCTATGGCGTCGCCGCGACTCGCACGATGACACACTTTCCATTGACGGGGATGAAACCACCCCTCCTCCTCAACCCCCTCACCCCTCCGGCTATTTCGGTAGAAATTTATACTAATGACATGAGTATTAAGTAACAATGAATGCTATTTACTATTTTCGGGGAGGAACGCGTTGGTTTTCATTCATTTAGGTAAAAGGTGGGTGGACCTGATTCTCTGTATTTTGGGAGTATGTTTGTACAGTCGGAGGGGCTAGTGGCTAAGCAATAACTAGGCTAGGGTAAGTTACGCTTGCCGAGGTCAGTATATGGATGGGTGACCATTCTTACAGCATATTAAGCCGTCGTCCGAACATCTCTGACTATCGTTAGTAGTTGACAGAAGCTCGACAAGCCTACATCTTAGGATATTGGCTTGTTTTATCAGGCTATTAGGTAACTAAATTGTATTTTATAAACGCTCACTAGCTAGTGATTGTCAGTGTAATGTGGATTTCACTAGTTTATTCGATATTTACTGAATTGTACTGAAACTACTAAAAAAGCTAGTTTTGTCAATTTTATTACTTTATAGCACCAAGTTCCGCCGTTTGACATCGCGGAATTACGAAGATGAGCGGACGTTTTTAGAGCACAAAACTTGAGAAACAAATATTCATGGACGTAAATACCTGCTTTCTATCGTTTAAAATTAATTAAAATCATTATGAGGAACTAGATGGTAGCGTGTAAAATACCCTAAATGAATATTAGACAACGAAGAAAATCAATCATCATGGAAAACTCCTCATGATGAGTGCGACAATTCGAAAATTAATATGATTCTTAGATGCATAACTATAAGAATTTTAACTATAACTTTTTAGAAAATATACTCCTTTCAATTCGAATTAAATAATCATCTATTTTTTCTTAAAAAAACGTTGCCCCTCACTAGGACCCAGACCCGGAACAACTACTTGTAGGTCATACAAATATTTGTTCCGTGTGGGGATCGAACCAACAACCCGTGGCGCAGAAGCCGATCGCTCAACTGATGGGCCAAACGTCAAAAACAAACAAACGTTTTAAACCTGAAAACTTCGTTGTCATAGCAACGAAGTCTAGAGAATTGAAGTAACCCTTGTACGTTGTATTATGGCCCATTACGCGATATTCAGGAGTAATCCCGTTTGAAACAGGCGCGTATGTGGACACAGCAACAAAATTAATAGGTATATGTTGTCGTTAAAGGAGCCTATACATTGAGCTTACTGTCTATGGTTGAGTAGGTAATAAAAACAACGATACTGTTATGGTGATGAATGTAATAAACTACGTTCATATCTTGTCCAGAATAATAAAGGATAGTGCCTATTACATACTTACATAATTATTTAAAGTAACCCGTGGTAATCCATTTGATTTTTTGTAAGCATTTTCCGTAAGCGTTGTCCATTTCCTTGCGGGGTTTGTTCCATGCGGAATTCGAACCTGCGACTCTTAGCGCAGAAACCGATCAGTACAATAAAACTTGTAAATTAAGCTAATATAACTACATTCTATACCACATAAGCCGTTTTATTAATTACGCCTTACGTGGTTAGATAAAACCTTGGCACTATTTCTAAATGAACATAATCCAATAGATACCATTTACAAACTTAAGTTACTGTGTGAATTCACTTAAACCCACTTTCAATTTCACACAATTTAATTAGTATTTTTTGGAACCGTTCCAAATTACCAGTTACCGACAAAGACCTAATATAAGATTAGTTAAATTAAATGAATATTTTTTCGAATAATATGAATATAACTGTGATTGGTTCACTCCGGTGTCCGGTGGTTGTTTAGATCAAAAGAGCCGCGTATTATTCTGTTAACATGAGCTAAACGCTAAAACTGATTTGTTAGTCACGGGCGGACGCGTCGCAAGAGTATGAATAAAATATTGATGAGCCAATAAAATGTTTACGATTTTCCCATTCAAAATTAAAATAGTTTGGAACGGGATTAGAACATCGATAAGGTTTTTAAATTTCTAATACTTTGGAGTGAATATGGCTTCAGAAGAGACTAAATAAAAAAAAGTAAATGAAAATACAAAGCGATTTCAAAATGTTATTTAAATAAATAAATATTTGTGACATTTTACAATGCACTATCAAGCCCCATACAAAGCAGAGATTGTACTATGGGTAGGTACTAGATAATGGATATAATACTTATATGTATACTTTTTTTTGTAAATTTACCCGAAATACCTTCGGCAAACTCGGTTCGGTTTATACAACTTTATCTAATATATAAAATTCTCGTGTCACAGTTTTCGTTGCCATACTCCTCCGAAACGGCTTGACCGATTTTGATGAAATTTTTGAAAATTTAAATTTTTTTGTGCTTATCGGGGAGGTCTGAGAATAGGCCAACATCTATTTTTCATACCCCTAATTTTTTTTTTTTATGGCAAAACAATGTTTGCGGTGTCAGCTAGTTTCTCATAAAAACATACATGACATAAGTTCACATTAAATGAGATACAAATAATTATTAAGTTATAGTTTACCTCTAGTGTCGGAGATTTTATACAATCATATAACTGTAACTAAATAGATATTAACATTAAATTACACTGTATTTACACGTTTTCTAAGCTTATTTTTCAACTCTTTCAAACTCAAACACTTACTCACTATTCATCACATACATATATGTCCTGTGGGAATCGAATCTACGATCCATCCGTGATGTCAGTCCAAAACTTGAGCCACTGGACCACAGATGCCGTCAAAAATATATCCTAGATATTTAGATAGATACTATCTTTTACCCGCTGCAATTTATTAATTAGAAACCAATTGACGATCAATTCCTTCTATGGGTCTGCATAAAACAGAGAGGTCAAATTTTATCTATGATTCTATTCAACGAATTAAAATAGGTGTACCACACTTTTTAACTTGTAACATAAATGCAACAGTGAACACAGATTTTTTAAGCCAACCTCTAACAAACAGACAGAATTCTACCCACTTGTTTTTTTTTTTAATACACGTCACCACCAGTACAGACACCGTCGTTTTACGATTTTATAATAATATAAACTTCTCAAAAAAAAATTTTTTTTTTTTTTACTTATAAACAACAAGAATAGTTAATTCGAATTTGGACAGTCCAATACCTCTATGACGTAGCGCAACGCAAGTATAAAATAGTAAGACTCCCACGCTGACAAGCCATCTAACATTAATTCATTACACAACTAAAAAAATCACCACCAACAATGACCATTCGATTCCCGACCGCCACATCTACCGTTAAGCCTTTTCGCACATCACGTACTTGCAAATCCTTAGGACGCTTTGTTAGTTGCAAACGTGTCCACTTGCAGAGGATTAGCGTCAATGACGTCATCACACGTCCGCACGAGTATCCCCGTAAAGCTTAAGATCCCTATGAATGGGGACTATTAGGGACCGGTTGGCAAAAAATGACCATTGAGGTTTTGTTTGCGAAATAAAATTTAAAGGGTGATTTTAATTCAAACTAAATAGCCGGACTGTTTGGTGCGAATATGATTAAAATTTATTAGCAGTCCTTGAACTAGTTTCTTTGTATGAACTAAGGTGGGGAATATCACTCGGTATAATACGCTGATACGTCAAAACAGGTTAGAGTGGAAGCTCACCCTAACATAGTGATGATGTACATGACATCATTATCAAATATGATGACTTCAGAATGCCTTTGCTGAAAGACTTAGTCTTTTTTGTTACATTTTTTTTATATACTTCTAAGATGTACCTGATGGTAAGTAATACCTGATGATAAGCAGTTACCGTAGCCTATAGACGCTAGCAGCACCAGGGGTATCACATAACAAATTATTTAGGCGGACTAGCCTAAATAATTTGGTATTAAACTCTCATTCGGAAAGAAGACCCGTGTCCAGCAGTGGGACAGTATATGGTTTGATGATGATGTATCCCTAAAGGGTTAGATTACATTAATTTGTGCAGAGGTTTACTGAAGAAAACCCACAGTTTAGGTACTAGTACGTTTTTTAGTCCCATATGTAATAGGGGGCGAGTCATAAAAAGGGTCTATGAGGCCATATGTAACTAATTAAAAAATATTTATTATACTAACTTTATATCATATTTTAATTTTTAGTCATTCTACATAACGAATATATATTACCTTTAATTTTATTTCTTATTTGCTAGTAAAATATTAATTATTTTAATTGCTTTGTAAAATTTTTGCATGCTGTGGTCTCTAATAATTGAAAGAGTACACTGGCCTTATTGTATTCTTATCACTAACATATTTTTGTGTATATCCTTTGTCAGAGATCCTTAAGTAAATAAATAGATTTGTGTCGAACCACTAGACTGCTAGATGAATAGAAGCACAAGAAGCCTTTTGCTAATACTTTTATTATGCGTGCCGCCAAGGAGTGGAATGTGTTTCCAGATGTGAACAGTTTTTTCCTGGGTGCTTCATCGTAGACTGCACTGTTGCTTACCAACAGAGAAAGTAGCGCCTGCGTTTAGGCCCATCGAGAATTAAAAAAAAGAATGGCTAATTCAAACAGAATTAGGTGCACATAACATAAATTCCAGTAATCGCGTAGTATAATGGGAGTCAAATCAGCAGACCGCATCAAAAATAGTATACTGCGCTCCAAAACCCAGATCGCTGACATAGACCAAAAAGTTGCTAGCTCTAAATGGAACTGGGCTGGACATGTATGTCGCATGTCAAATGATCTGTGGGCTAAACGAAGAACCGAATGGATACCACAAAACGGCAGATTACAGCGCAGCAGGCCTAGACCGAGATGGCGGGATGAGCTTGACATTTTCTGGAATAATGGAAGGAGGGTAGGGAGGCCTTTGCCCTGCAGTGGGACGACAACGGCTAAATAATAATAATAATATAAACTCCAGTCCACTGCTACATTAATATGAAATATTTAACATAATCTAGCATGTTTAACATATTAATACGGGTGAACATACTTTCTCCTTTGAAGGCGCATATTACAAATTCATGTACCACGCGCCTACTAAGTAGGAGCAATTTAAAGTGATAAATAGAAATAATACAATATTGAGCGTTGGTCGGTTCCGTAGAACAAACTGTGCGTATGTTTGCCCTAACAATTTTACGTTCTCGGAAGGTGCTCTGAGTGCAGGTAGTTTTTTTTTAACTCTGGCCACACCGCCACCTCTTTACATATGAGTTGGGTTAAGTTTCATTATTGTATTTGTGTTTTAGTGTTGCCTATGCTAAATAGATTTCTATTCCATTCATAAATATTTTTAGTAGCGGCAACTAGTGTTCTTCAAATCATTTTGTAATGTAATAATGGTCTAATTTAAATATTACTTTAATAAGATTTTGGACTTTGCATTAACATATCTAAATACACAATAATATATAAAATTGAAGTGTTTGATATCTAGATAGATAGTTAGATATCTATGTATTTTTATAAATAACTACATAGTATAAAACAAAGTCGCTTTCTCTGTCCTTATCCCTGTGTATGCTTAAATCTTTAAAACTACGCAACGGTTTTTGATGCGGTTTTTTTTAATAGATAGAGTGATTGAAGAGGAAGGTTTATATATATAATACATGTATTTTATTCGTACATTGCACCCGTGCGAAGAGGGGGCGGGTAATCGCTGGTAATATACAAATGTAAAATAACGACACAGTTAAAAGTATTAGGTACTATAAGTAAAATCTTGTCTTCAAATATTTATTTAATTTTAAAGGTACCTACTGAGGTACCTATAAAATTAAATAAATATTCAACACTTAATAAGTATTGAATATTTATCATTCTCAAGTATCAACAAAACAGCTCTTTTAGTCTGAAACAGCCACTTGATAATAAACCTACATTCAACTACATAATTAAATCACACTCGAATTGCATTTAAGTTGATACGATGTCGATCAACAAATAAATCAGATTTAATAAAACCATAAAACCGTTTCCGCTTAATTAAAAATATAGACACGTGTGACAGGCAAAAAACGAAACTCGTCAAAGTCAAAACATGCCACGTTCGAGCACCGGTGATTGATTTAAACTGACAGTTATTACACGATTATGAAGTGACGTGTTATCTTTGACATATCAATATCGTAAACACAATATTTTATTCGATTTATAATACATTAATATCATTTCAATATAATAATATCTTTACATCATCCTTTCATACGATATGTAGTATCTTACTTAAAATATACGAAGATTTGTTACATTTTTTTATTCATATGCTTTGGCTTTGTTTTTCATTAGTGCCTTTAATCATCATCATTAGCCTGAAGCAGTAGGAAATGTTATATTAATTTTGACTTACAACTGTGATTTTTTTATTCTACAATAATATAATTAATAAAAGGTGATGTTTCTCATTAATATAGACACGTTATTTTTATTTATCACGCTCTATCGATCGAAGTCATATCGAAAATAAGTATTAAAATGAATCAACTTCTCAACAAATCGTAAGTATGAACTTTACTAATATATATATAAAAAAGCTTGTCATAAAGAAACTAGTACATAACCTTATAAGGTTATATACTATTCATTTTTATAGTTAGGGTTACGATTCTATAAACAAGTTTTCAGATAGGTGTTAAAGTTTGTACTAAAGTACGCTTCGGTATTTCCTGCAAATATCTGTTCTGCACCTAATTAATAAATTGATAATACAAAAAATGTCATTAGCAATAATCTACAATATTTCATAAACAATATAATTGACATTATATCACCATGTCGAGCACTGAGTTATTGAGTCGACCAGTGAACGTGTCATTATTCGCAAGATTCCAATACCAACAAGGTTGCGCTCGCGCAGTTTTATAGCCGAGAAAATGCTTTTAAATATAGAAAACAATGTGACCCCACATTCCTGAAGCTGTATGACTTTAGTGAACATGTTGCTAATCGTGTTCTGTATGCGGCATCACGGAGGAACCACTTGCAGCCGTAAAATCACGCTTCGAGACGAATTGACGCATATTAACGTTGAGAATCGAACGTCTTTGTTAGGATTTCGTTAGAAGTGCAATGATCTATAAATAATTGTGGTCAAAATAGTCTGTGTTAAAGTAAAATCATACAATATCTAAAAAATACAAAACATACTAACCTACCTAATCCAGTGTCTCTTTTTTTCAATTAGATATTAAACACTACATTTTACATTAAAAAAATATGGAGCCTGAAATGTATATACATTCTTCACGGTGCCTTTAAAAGTCTACTGAAATATCTTGGATAACATGTTGCTTTAGGCTTTCGCATATTGCCTAATCCCCACGCATATTATAATTACACACTACTGCTGCTGCAACATTTTAGGCGTCAATACGTATTGTAGCCACACAGGAGAGGGCTATGCGAGATGAATCTGTAGAGAATCACTCCCTGTGTCATTTGCATACGTTCAGTTTTATTGCACGGCCGTAAATAATCGTCATAATGCTTGTCGTTTGGCGAAAACGATGTTTTTCATACGCATCGCCGTCAATACGTGTGTAGTTGAAGAACGTGAGTGACTGTTAGTGAAATCGCTTACATTATCTACTCATTGGCCTACTGACGTGTACTAAGACGGCTTCTGCTTCAGAGGCCTTTATTCTATTCTATGGATATGAAGGTTTTCTATTAGTTATTTTTTTATTAAATTTCTATAGTTAACTTTACAAAGTAGGTATTTTATATTCGCTGTTTTAATACCAATTTATATTTATTATAAACAGCTCCTCTTAAAATAATTCTAAAGTTAAACTAAAAAAAAACATCTAGATTTTTTTCATAGAAACGTGTAGTTATATAAAATATTATATATTATTAATCGTAAAAATAATAAAAAGAAAAATACACTAGCCCGTGCACGGTGGTCCGATTTCGAATCCACGGCACGCACCTCAGACTTTTCAGAAAATAAACTGGTCATCCCTTGCTTCATCGGCGAGGATACAATAAAATATCGTTAAAACACTTGCAATCTGTGAGCAGTCTGCCAACTCGCACCTCAGACAACATGGCGGACTATCATTTTAATCCCTTTCAATCTGAGCGAAGGAGGCTCGTTCCCAACAGTTACATAATAACAAGCAGATATTATAGGCGAAATAACTACTCATCGCAGACACAGTATCTGACAATAACTGCGTAGTAATTTTGACAGTACACACAAAGTTGATATGGGCAATAAAATTTGACAATACGATACACTACGACAATTACATGAGGAATAAACAGCTATGTAGCAGACACTTGTAGATTTTTGTGCTTTACAGAAAAAATCTAATTGCAATAGGCAATAGGCTCGCCCCCTGTTACATGGGACCTAAACATACCGGCGAAATGTGGGTGTACATTGGTGTACACCTCTGCCTAACCCTTCGGGGAATACAGGCGTCATGGTATGTATATGTAAATAAAAAAATAATGTCATGAATTTAAGTTTAACTCAAAAATGTTATGATGAGCAACCATATTAATCTAAATGCGTGCATGTTGCACGAGAATACTATACTAATTAATTACATTCATCACTCTAAAAACTACAGAACGCTACGTTTTATTCTTGCATTGTATTTTTGGTTCATATCAGTTTATAAATGTTATAAGTTTATACATAGATTGTGTGCGACTGCATAAGCACACATAAATCCAAAAGTTATCAATAACAAAATTCATACTTCACCTTCCACCTTCTTAGCTTAATGTAAAATAGTGCCGGTTAAGACAGGTTGGTATAGTAATAAACAAAAATATTTAAGGATTGCCGTTTACACACGTGATTACTTGCTAAATACTACTAGCCACATAATTGTAACCAGTTGGAAATAAAGTAAGTACGATAGATACTAGTATTGGCGAATTCGTACCTAAGTTCAGTACCTATAGCTGTTGTTTAATGACTTGAACAAAGTCTTAATGCATCGTACTTGTATATGCGAAACTCCTAAAAGTTAACTTTACTTAACTTTGGAACTGTTAATTATTGTTACAATCTTAAACCTCGTTTTATTTTAATTAACAATTATTTTCACTCACACATTTAGGTATGATATGAAACATTAATTAGAGGAAACTTTTCAAAATTACCTAATTTTAATAAGTCGCTGCGACACACGACGCTGCACGAAATGTTGGGAACAGCATATGAGTAACTGCGCGGAGGGTGTCTCGGTGAGCAATTTGGGGTTCCGTCGGCGGTCTGTATGCATGTGCAATGTGCCTGCATTTCAAACCCGTGCCAAAATTGCCATCTTTCCGCTGGATAGTCGCGAGCTGACGAAATGAGGTGCCAGCACCGTATTTGGTTAGCAATCTAATCTCGGATTAACTTGGAGGTTTAAGTTTTAATTTGTAATAAAAAGGGATTTTACTAGAAGCATTTTAACTGCTTATTTTTCATGTGCATTTATTTGATTTATAGTTGAATCTGAATCTATACTGTGTGATGATGTCGGAGACATCAAATGTATTCAATCCCTCCATATCGTGCTTTGGGTGTCTTTATCAACATTGGCTTCAAAATATATTTCATCCCTTAAACATATACTTAATATAAATCTCAGGAACTACTGGTTCGAATTGAAAAAATATTTTTGTGTTGGACCGTTTGTTTTATAAGGACTATTTATAATTACTTATCAAATCTTCTCTTATCCACGTATGAAAATGAAAACATATAAAAACAGAGTTACATCATTAATTATGGTTTAGCTAAACGAAACATTGTGTCACAGGCCACAATATAAAATAGTCTTCGACAATGTCGCAGACCTCATAGGATTGATAGAGCTCATTTAAAAAAACTAAGTCACATATCCCAACATCACAGGCGCCTCATTTTAAACCTTAAATCTGGTAAAACAAAGTTTGAAATCGGTTTAAAGAGTTTTTAAGTACCACATCACAAACTGAGTTACTATGGCTTCCATCCAAATGTGATGCAATAACCTTTGATAGTACCAACTAGTAACATTTTGCTGCGCTATTGTGCCGCTCGATTTAATACAAACAGCCTTACATGAATCGGTAAATGTTTCTAATATACAAGTTTCCAATTTAGGTAGTATTGGCGATGAAATGGAACGAATCCAAGAAAGAAATGTACGTTCAGGATATTGCAAAATATGGTATATAATACATTAATTTTATTGATTGTAAAATTATAACCAATGAAAAATGTGTTTTCCAGACGTATCTTCGATATATGCGAACATGAGTAATGAATTGCAGCAAGTACCAATTACCTACAGTAAGAGAAACACTTTCTTGTCAAAGCACAATACCAAAAGCAAAGCCATATAGTTACCACAAACAATCGATTCCAATCAACTCTAACTCAATGCGAGTTTCTATCGATTAATTATCGGTAATGTGTCGTAGAAATGACTATTAAACATAAATTACTCTCTGAAGTTACATTTTGTTTTCAAAAGGAAATTTGATCGCGGGAACTTTTTATAAAATAAAGGATTATAGGACCATCTGGGAAGTACCCATACTCCATCAGATAAAAACAACAACATAATTAAACGCAAACATACATAAATATAAACGTATTAAAGATTTCCTTTTTTAATCCGATTACAACACAAATAAGAAGCAAGACATTTGAATATTTGACTGCCTCATTAGTCTAGTGGTCCTATGCGCGACTGCTACGTTAGAGGTCCTGGGTTCGATCCCCAGGTCGAGCAAAGTGTTATTGGGTTTTTCTACTGAAATTCTCAGTAGCAGCTCGGAGTCTGGATTTGTGCCTGGTTAATGGCAATAGGCTCGCCCCCTATTACATGGGACCTAAAACATACCGGCGAAATGTGGGTGTACATTAGTACACCTTTGCCTAACCCTTCGGGGAATACAGGCGTGACGGTATGTATGTATGTTCATTTGAATATTTGTTAGATATTATTGTTCTCTAAATATGGTTTAATGTGCATGCAAGATTTATGTATAATATGTAAACGCTTCCAAGATGAAGTAAAAATATGGTAAGGAACTTAGTAGATGTAATCTACGTATGCGGTCGAGAAAGAGATTCAAGAAATTCTCAGTACCAGCTAGGAGTTTAGATATGTGCCCGGTTAATGGCAATATGCTCTTCCCCTACTTCGCTCGCACCTCTGCCTAACTCTTTGTTTTATATTAAAATGTATTATATCCTCCAAGATTCAAAATGTCACTTGGGTGTAATAAACATAGATAGCATAGATTAAGAATCTTCAAAACAATTCTAGACAACAACAATGAAAATATATTATGCGCTAGCGAGGTATTAAAACGTATTGTGGAGCATTCATTATGGCACATAAATAAATTAGTTAAACATATTTCTGCTTTTGTCACAAACACAAAGTTACTTTGGCATTATTAAAAAGTTCTGTTCTAAGAACATAACTTCTCCAGTGATAATTATTAAGGTCAATTACGTTATTTTTAGTGAACATGTTGAATGAACTGCATTGAGATAATCTAAGAAATCGAAGCTTCGAATCCAAACTCATCAATCAACTCAAAACATTGTGAAGAAACCCACTTACCCAGATAACTTGCATAAGGCTAGCGTGGTAGCCAGCCCGTGCCCAGCAGCGGGAAAAGTAAAAGATTTAATGATGATTCGAAAGAAGCCGATGATTCTCGAAAAATGCCGCAAAGGTGCAATTTTTTTTAAATGTATACTGATATAAATCTCCTTTACAGCATTCATACTGATTACCTTAAATATAAAATATAAATATAAATAATAAAATCCGTAAAAAGGATTGCTTTGCGTCATTGATTTTTATTTCTAGTAATTGCGTAAAGTAAGAATTATTGTAGCCTAAAAATTCCTCGTAAAATCTTTATTCAAAGATACCGGTACCTCCACGGTAATACGTAGGCTCGCAGACCGTAAGCTACGGAGCCCTCGCTCCCAGTCAAGTCCCACGGTGGGTGTTTATGTTGAACGATCCGCTTGTGATGTTCCGCCGTCCAATTCGCGCTGCGGATCGTAAAGCTGCGGTCGACTCAGGCGCATAGCACGTGTGTGAGGCCATAAGGTATGAGTTGTTGAACATTGAATGTATGAACACTAGTTTTTTGAGTGATATGTGTGTAAATAAATATAAGTTAGGATTTGACTGGTAGATAAATGATAAGAATGGTCGATACCTACTTCCTCAATTCTTTTAATAACGGTCCCATTACTATTACTGATAAATTCAAGAACTTGGAGATATATATCGATACGACACTTTCTTGGAATGCGTAACTGCAGGAAATTAGTCGTACGATGTTTGCAGCGAATGGCTCCTTGAGACGCCTTAGAATTGTTCTTCCTATTACTACCAAAATTGCACTTGCTCAATGTCTTTACATTCCTATCCTAGACTACGCTGATGCCAGCTAATGTTCTTTTTAATCCTTCCACTCCGCTCTCTCTAAAAGCTGCTTTTATTCCGTCCGTGGTGTACTAAGACCAAATAAAATAAACAATAGAATGTATAAACAGGAAAATTAGGACAAGGATGGCAGGAGGACGATAATATCTCTCTCATCATGCTTATTTTAGATATTTAGATATTGAAACTTTCGACTGTCTTCTATCACTCAAGAAGAAATCTCCCGTTACTCGCTGTTTTCGAGACCTTCGCCTGAAAGATAAACCGCTTTGATTTGAAAACACCGCAAGTTTAATATGCCGTAATCTACACTTCTATAGTGGAAATTAAAATTACGGGAATATAGACTTTGACGCACAAGTAATAAGGTTATCGCAGGAGTGTTAGGCGACAATCTGTCTATATTGAGACGGTGGATAGTGTTGTAAGATCCTTCTATAAAACTACACAATCTTAAAAACAAATCTATTTCAGGTACTTATGATATTTATAAGACCTAATTAAAAAACGCTCATAAATTAACACATTTAATGCCAGTGACGCAACGCGAGTTCTCTAAAAATGTTCGTTAGAAGCCTGTGCAATACCGCCTGGCGAGTCCTACATTTTTGAAAAACCTTCTAAATCAAAGCTAGAGCTTAAACTACAAATTTGTTATGTGTTCGACTGGTAACCTCACCTTATCTCGTAGGCAGTGCCAACTACCCGCCTAGCGAGTCCATAGAAAATGTAAGCGGCATCCGTGTGTTATGTTCAAAATTTGGGGTGGTGTTGAATGTGTTAAATAACAAAATTGCAATATCTATTTCAATAGTTTTAAAAAATAACACAATTATAGCGTGTGCCGTGTCCTCGCAATGGTGTCTACTGGGAAGAGGAGGGGCCTACGTCCCTGATACGAATGACTCTGATGATGATATTTTTGAAAAAACTAAGATTGACTGTGTCCTAACTTTTACCAAGTTTTTATACTAAAATTGACCACTGCTCAGCAACTAGCAAGCAACTTAAAGCAGTTACGTCATCGAAACTGCACTGATTCACTCTGTTCCGTAGCAACATCTATTAATAAAAGATGATAAATTATCTTTATAACAAAACGTAACATAACAAGGGTATGCAGAGGTGTAGTAATGTAAGGGGCCAGCACATCAAGCTACCCCAATTTGTCAAACTTCATTTGTTCAAATTTTTCTGGGTAATACCGATATCCTAGACTGGTTATCAGGCTTTTCGATTTCTGATTACCACTAACGACTGTTATAGATATTGATTTCTGACATTTACGCGAATATTATACATTGAAATAAAACTACTTTTTACGGATTTTATCGCGTTATATTGATATTATTAATCCCGACGTTTCGGACCCTTTACAGCGTCCATGGTCACGGGTAGACTCTTGACTGATTGACTCTTATAGATGTTCATATGACAATTTGGGACTTGACGATCTCTCTGAGTCACGGAGTAGTCTCGGATTGTTAAGAATGGTCACGCATTCATAGACTGGCCTCGGCTAGTACAGCGTATTCAGATTGGTTGAACAGCGTTGTTCTTAGCCACTATTAAAATAAAACTACTTTTTACGGATTTTTTCGCGTTATATTGATATTATTAATCCCGACGTTTCGGAACTTTTACAGCGTCCTTGGTCACGGGTAGACTGCTCGTGCCGTGGAGTCTACCCGTGACCATGGTTTACCATAGTTTTATTTCAATAAATAATATTCGCGTAAATGTCAGAAATCAATACACGAGTACCTCTCTTTTAATTGATAGAATATATTTCCGAAATGACCCTGAACCAAAACGCTTGAAAACGATTTTATTTTCCTAAAAAGTTAATTATCGTCGAATATCTGTGTTTGACTGTATTGAAGCCTAATAACGGGTTTTTAGATTAAATTTATTACGAATCGAACCATACTCTTATCTTCGATTCATTTTCACGTTACTATTTCCATATGCTTATGTTAATACGCTAATAAATTTTAAAGATTTTCGTATCTTCTCAAGTATTTGACACTATTTTAAATTTAATACAAACAGGCGATTATCACGGCCATTTCACAACTTAGCAACAAAGTAAGAAATTAATTATACGCAGATCCGAATTCTATCTTTATAACATTACAATCTATAATAAATAGTGTATAAATAATGTTTAATCCGTAAAGTAAGAGTAATGTTATGTTGATGAAGGAAATGCGACATCGAAGCTCAATATATTACTAACTAATTACCTATACATTATACTTATCGGTTCGTTCAACAAACGAAAGAAAAATATTTTATTTGACCTGTTGAAATGTATCCGGTATTTACATATCTATTAATAAGATTAAAGGAGGATTTAGTTACACCTGTTTGTAACTTGTTTGAGGGGAATGTGACAGTCCAATAAAAGGATTTTTGGAGTGGAAAATTAGTATTTATGATACTATGAATAGCTTTTTTCCATTTCAGATTCTGTGTCCCTTACGTATGTAATTTAGGTATAAATTTAGAATAGGATAGAATTTATTTCATCTTAAGTTACATTGTTCACACGATACAATTTCAAAACAAAGACAGTTTAAAGTTAAAACTAAAGTAATCCAAACAATAGATTAGAACTTACAAATTACACATGCGTTATTAGTAAAAATAAAACAAAAGAAACAATTAAACCAGCTGATAGTTTAACATAACACAACGAAATGGCGGTATACGACAAAATTCTTTTCCCTCCGTACTAGTCAAAAGACTGTGTTACGGCAAGGTAAGGATTCACGCTCCAGAAATAACCAACTGTAAGTTAATTGAAAATTTAAGGGAATATTGTGAATAAAGACACCTACTACATACACACTTACTATGTTTTATTTTATACTATCTTTTGCCAGAGATTTCACTCGCATGTAGAACTTTTTGAGACAACCTGCCTATCCATTTCCAAGGTCTTGTCTGTCTCTGTACCAAATTTCATCAAAATCGGTTCAGTTGTTTAGGTGTGAAAACGTAACAGATTTACCGTCGCATTTATAATATTAGTAGGGATTTATCGATAACTTTACCTTTTTTACAAGTCCATCTTAAGAACTACCAACATAAAATACCGTTATACACGCCAGCAGGTCAACCTATCTAAAACTTTCAAATTCTCCCAATTGAAAATGAACCTTATTATTTTGTATTAAGGTTGAAAAACCATTAAAGAAATTCGACAGATTAAGTTTGATGTGCTGACCTATGTACCAATATAATTTATATTTTTAATCTACTAACTAAAGCTATTTTATACCAAGTAAAGGTTATAAACCTCATTATTATCAAAACAGTGTTGCTAGCTGTAGTATTAAAACCGATCCCACATTTATCGCATTTATCGCAAGAAAAACGCGTCATGCCTTCTCACTAATATGAATTCTTCTCCTTTTCGTTTCCATAGTCGGTGCCTAAATACATTTTTTACTCAAAAAGATAAAACAACGGACTTATTCTATAAAACCTTAAATACGTGAAGGTTCTTTTTCAGTCTGAAAACAAGCGGCTCGTTGGTCTAGTGGTATGATTCTCGCTTTGGGTGTGAGAGGTCCCGGGTTCAAATCCCGGACGAGCCCTATTTTATGTACCAGTATCTTAATAACTTATTTTGCAAGTTGTGACATAAAAGGTAAATTCAAGAGCCGTCTATGATACGAACAATCCACTTTTCAGTTGCAAATATTTTGGTAATCATTATTTACAGCGTGGTGGACTGTAGCCTAATCCCTCTCAATCTGAGATGAGACCCGTGCCCAGCAGTGGGACTGTATATGGGTTGACGACATGACCCAAAATGCATTATAGTTACTATACGGTGGGAAAGGATATATTTTAGTATTGTATAACTTGAAAAAGTATAGACTTGTATTCATTATATTATAATGCAATAAGATTGATGACCTCTTCTGTTTTTCCTCATTTATATTGTGATTTCAATAAATTGATGTTTTTTTTTCTATTATATTTTATAAATATTATGTGGCCACTATTTTGAAAATATTATTCTAGAACTGTCTGTTAGTTGGTCGTTTCCTCATTGCTCATAATCTTGACACCTAAATTAAGTTTTTTCTCGGATTGAAATTTTCAAATCCAATCATACTCTGATATAGGTAGGTAAATACTGACTCTGAGTACTAAAACTCTGAATATTTCATAACATAACATACCATCCCGCCTGTATTCCCCGAGGAGTAAGGTGTGTTCTTAATTGCTATGCACTGAAAGTTCTTTGGTACCTATACTTCCCTTGTTCTATGAGTAGAAACCAGAACCTCTCACAGTCGTGCAACAGGTTTTTGAGCTGCCTCTAATATGGTCCAGCTACACAATGACTGATGCATGCTGATGTCGCTGTGGCTCTTTCCTCAAAATTTCAGACATTACCCTGCATTGTGATAGGTACACATATTTGTCATTATTATGCCTGTACTTTAAAAGAGCTTCTCTAAGTTTGTTTCAGAGTTTCTTCTCAGAGGTCGTCAGTTAGGAAATGCCGGCGCCAGCTAACATTAGAATTTCAAAACTTGACTTGTTCTCCTTAGCGTGTCATAGTTAATTTAAAAAAACATATTTATAATAATAATATATAATACCTACCTATCGTAAACTCATATTTGTCCGGCCCAGAATTCAGAAACGCGGACTGCGTTTAATGATGCAGCCACCAAATCCTCCAATTGACTTGTAAAAGTGTCTCTAAAAGATCTATTTACAGAAAATAAATATCATTTCATTTCACCTGTGCTTGCGTCCTCCATATCAGACTGTTCAGAAAACTTCAAACATTTGTTATTCAAAATATTTATACAAAACAAGATCAAAAGAGGACAAATGCCACCTGCCATAAACTACAAACACTCTCGATTTTAATAAAAGAAAAAGTAAATTTATAACAAGGGACGTTAACAAAAGTCATGTTACTTTTTATACGATATATTATAATCAGACGAAGTTTAATAAATCGCTTCCTGTCTCACTATCGATATTATTTGGAATTTATCTGATGTTTTAGATAACATTTCTGTCACTTAAATCCTCAAAGGTAAAGACATTTTCTATGGAATATAGCTCTATAGTTAATTTCCCAATCGGACGAACTGCAATGGGATATTTTTGATCAAATAATAAATATTATACATAAGAATTGTTGCTAAACACATCACTTGAGAATGAGGATCCAGGTATTTTTTGAAACGTGCGTATGTTGTTTAAATAAGGTTTTCAGGAAAATAAAAACTGGAATAGATTCCCGGAAAATCGGGAAAAGCGGAGTGCTTTATTCAATGGGTTTTTTGTAAGATTTATTGAAAATTGGACAACATTTGTCGGATCAGCATGTATATAATAAATGCTGGTAAATATTACTTGTAAAATGTTCAACATTAATCGGTACCGATAAAATATTCTCCTATTTTTTTTATAATCATACTAATATTATAAATGTGAATGTTTGGATGTTTATTTGTTTGTTTATTTGTAACTCAATCATGCAAAAACGGCAGAACCGATGTGCATGAAATTTGGTATACTAATAGTATGTGACCGAGATTAAAGTATAGGCCACTTTTTATCCCAGAAAAATGTGGGAATATCCCGGAATTCCCGAAAAACTAATATCTTAAGGGATTTGAATGAAATTTCATACACACATAGTATGTGACCGGGAATAACAAATAGGATATATTTAACCCCAGAAAAATGCGGGAATATCCCGGAAATCCCGAAAAACGAATATCTTACGGGATTTGAATGAAATTTCATACACAGATAGAATGTGACCGGGAATAACAAATAGGATATATTTTACCCCAGAAAAATGTGGCAATATCCCGGAATTCCCGAAAAACGAATATCTTACGGGATTCGAATGAAATTCCATACACACATAGTATGTGACCGCGAATAACAAATAGGATATATTTAACCCCAGAAAAATGTGGGAATATCCCGGAAATCCCGAAAAACGAATATCTTACGGGATTTGAATGAAATTTCATACACAGATAGAATGTGACCGGGAATAACAAATAGGATATATTTTACCCCAGAAAAATTTGGGAATATCCCGGAATTCCCGAAAAAAGAAATTCTTACGGGATTTGAATGAAATTTCATACAGACACAGTATGTGTGACCGGGAATAATAAATAGGATACATTTTAACCCAAAATTATGTGGAATTTCCCAGAAAACTTATGTAGGAGACCTACTTACGGGATTTAAATGAAATGTTGGTACACTAATAGTTTGTGATTGGCGCTGGCATATTGAATACTTCTTTTCTCGGAATAAAGCGGGAATTTCCCTAACATTGAGTACTTCTTATCCCATGAATACAATCCGACAACAATTGTGTTACTAAGTCTAAGCGTACGAAGTCGCGGGTAAAAGCTAGTGTGTTATAAAAGCCAGAGCCATATGATGTCAGTTTTTATTCGTATAAATTATTTTAGTCATTACAGTTTGAATGAATATTTACGTCGATGGTGTGAGGACCTCCACTGCAGTCTGAGCTAATTTGGTATAATTAAAAATTTATTAATAAACTTTACAAGGCTACTTGAAACCGTTCTTAATAAATGAGTCAAACATACTTACGATTAGTCACCGGAAATGGATGTCACTAGTAAGGATTCTACGCCTTAAACGGTAAAATGGAACCCTTATGAAATCACCCCACTATTGCTTGATGCATTTTGATGAAACATATTAATACCTATACCTAAAATTCAAGTTAGTCATTTTCATGTTGTGTTTGGTGCTCTTGGATGGCTTGTTGCTAAGCTTTTGAAGACATATCATCACGCCTGTAGTCTCACAAGGGATAGGTAGAGATGGACTAATGGACTACACCAAGAGTTCACCGGTATGTTTATGTCCCATGTAATAGGGGAAAATCCTATTGCCGGTTAACAGGACACAAAAGCTGATACTGAGAATTTTATAGAAAAATTACACTGCTCGACCTGGAAATCCAACCTCCTACCTATAGCCTCGCAGTCTCGCTTATGACTATAAGAGTCTTAAGGGTGCTCTTGAAGACATACGGTTAAAACCATGCGACCTGGCTTAATGTTAAAGCAATGGGCTTGCACTAGAGGTAGGGAGTTCTATCTCCGTGTGCGACGTGTACCTATATAATAGGTATATGCCTTACAGATAGTTCTGAGACTGTTATTGCACGGAAGATTTTTATTTCTAAACGCACCCACGATACAATAGAATTAATAAAGTGGGGAATTGTTTTTTTTTAAAGTGAAGCCAATATAAACAAAAAAAAAAGCAGTGATAGCCTAGTGATATGACCATTGGACTACAAGTCAAAACTCTTGAATTTGAATCCAAGGCACGCACCTCTTGAATTCATGTGCGTATTAATAATTAATATTATCACTCGCTTAGACGATGAAGGAAAACATCGTGAGGAAACCTGCATACTTACCTTAGAGATATTTTTCTCGACAGCGTGTGAAGTCTGCTAACTCACACTAGGCCGTGATGGATTATAACTTTTCAATCTAAGAGGAGACTCGTGTCCAGCATTGAGACAGTATATGGGTTGATTCTCGAAATTTGTTTCGGTGTTTCTTCTCAGAGGTTGCATTCTCTTTTGAAAGTGTCTTTAAAAGATCTATTTACAGAAATCTTATACCTCTTCCAATTATTTGAGAAATATAGGGTTATGTACTGCCAATTGACATTTAAGTTTATATGACGTAACAACGGAAAGATATTTTTTGTTATTGCATAGCTAAGTTTTCATCAACATATACACACCTTAAAACCACCGTGTAACAGATTGATATGAGGAAAATTTCGACATGAACACACAAAACAAATGGCGTCTTCGAGTTACCAACCTTTTATAGTTTCCAAGAATGTGTCCTTAGCCCTTGAATGAAGCGAGGTCGTGGACGTGCAATCAATAAATACGACGCTTGAACAAACCATTATATTAATTACTAGCTTTTGCCCGCGACTTCGTTCGCGTGGAAAAGTTACTTTTAATTACTATTGTAATTTGGCAAATTAACTCAAAATCGTTATAAATTATAGCCTATATGTTATTCTGATGTATAAATAAAATTATACTGTGAAGTTACATCAAAATCCGTTCAGTAGTTTTAGCTTTGAAAGAGTAACAAACATCCATTCATCCATACTCACAAACTTTCACATTTATAATATTAGTAGGAATTATAAATATGCATTTACATAAAAAAGGATATAAGTTTTATATCCATTATCTAGTATCTATAGTACAAGCCCTGCTTAGTTTGGGACTAGATGATGCTGTGTCAATCGTCCAAAAAATTGTTATATCTTTAAAATACCCATTATAAATGTACAGACACAACGTCCTCTCTCTATCATAATATAGTTATTAATTATAATTAGTAGGTAGGTATATTTATTAACACATAGAGACGTGGATTTCATTGAGCTTCCTGAGTGGTTTGCGTAATTAGGACGCATTGTTGGTCTCTTGTGGGAACGTAATAGGTGTAGGTATTGTGTACATAAATGTTAATTAACAGTGCGTAATTTATTGATTAAGTTCTAACGGTATAAAATTTAACATGGAGTGTCATCTAATATGCCACCTGTTGTATTCCCCGGAGGGTTAAGCAGAGGTGTAGGTACCTACTAATGTACACCCTCGGTTCGCTGGTATGTTTAGATCCCCTGCGACTGTGTGTTATTCCCATTAACCGGGAACAAATCCAAAGCCACACCAAGACTTGCTCCCATTTTTGTCAGTGCCCCAGCTTTATGAGTTGTTGAAAAATTTTTGCATTTGCCCCGGTAGGCTCAGCATCCGCGCTCACCGGGGCAAGTCGCACAGTTCGAGACGCATTTGCCCCGGTACGGCAAAATTAAGTACAATTTGCCCCGGTACGGCTAAATTAAGTATAATTTGCCCCGGTACGGCTAAATTAAGTATAATTTGCCCCGGTACGGCTAAATTAAGTATAATTTGCCCCGGTACGGCTAAATTAAGTATAATTTGCCCCGGTACGGCTAAATTAAGTATAATTTGCCCCGGTACGGCTAAATTAAGTATAATTTGCCCCAGTTTTTAGTGGCATGGATTAATTTCCATTTGCCCTGGTATTCGACGTAGTATATATTTAACGGAAAAGTAATACTTATAAATAAAAAGATTGATACTGCTGGTGATGTACCCATTACACTAGTAGTGTATTCGGTACAACTACACCTTTACATATCTAATCCTTGTACAGAGGCCAGCACATCAAGCTACCCCAATCTGTCAAATTTCTTTGATAGATTTTCAACTTAAATACAAAACCATAAGGTCCATATTCGATTGGGAAAGTTTGACAGCTGTGTTAATGTACTTCGTAGATCATACCGACAAAATATGAGGGCTGAAGCAAAACTACATGCACTTCATAGCTTTCTAATTACGATCCCGACAAATTACTGAACTATTTTTATGATTTAAACATTAATGTTTACCGAATATAAATTAATAACAGGCATTATTTAAACATATGTAGCGATAACCATCTGTTTTTATACCAATGTTAATCCTACGTTCCTTAGAAACGGAACCAGTAATTTATGATAATATATCAATGTGTAGTTCCTTAAACTAAACGTTATAATTAAAACATGACCCAGTGTCACAAATACAGGTATCGATATCCGTTGCGGCAGAACCCTTTAATTGTGATCAAATCGAAGCTTAATGTTATTGTGCCTTCGTTCATGTTATCGATCGACTTTATAAATCGCTTTATTTGTCATAGACTAAAATCTTCGAAATAGGTCCTTATGAATTTATGATAACGTTTTTCTTTTATTTTTAGTCTGTAACTCCATTGCAAGTTAAAGGTAAGGTAAAGGTAAAGCTAAGGAGCCTTTTCTAAAAAAATATTATCATCCTTATCTCCCTAACCTTTTCCCAACTATGTTGGGATCGGCTTCCAGTCTAACCAGATGCGGCTGAATATCAGTATTTACACGAAGCGACTACCATCAGACCTCCGCAACCTAATTTCCGGGTAATACCAATAACCGAAGGATAGACTGCTTGTCAGGTTTTCTGGGTTTCTAACTACTACTAACGTTTGTCATAGGTGTTTGTAACATCCGGGTTAACAACGGTCTTGTAGTTGACATGCACTTCGAGGCGCGGAGGGACTTTGATGTGTTAAGAGTGATCACCCATCCACAGACTAACCGTGGCTAGCGCAGCTTAACCTTGCAGATCGGTTGATCACTTAGACACGAGCCTCTCCTTTCCGTTATTATTATTAACGGAAAGGATTACTATTTCTTTAATTTATAATTCCTAACTTAAACTTTGGAGCCAATTACAACAGCAATGACAACAGTGGTGATTGCTCCACCGACATGAGTTGAGCTCATAAATTAAAGAAGAAAAATAGGAGGCAAACGCACAGTACGGCTTACGTAACGCCGCTCATAAAAATCTGCTACAGCAAAGAACTCGCCGATGCGTCGTCAACCATTTAGGTGGGTATAGGCTTGTTTTTTGATTCCGTCTGGCATATTCTGAACCAACGCCGTTTCAGCGCAATTGTGGGGCATACAATTTACAATGTATTCCTAGTACATATTAATAGTGTGACAGTCTGGTTTTTTTTTTAATTCTATTGATAGAAAACCTGGGAATTGAAACGAGTTGATTACAAGTCAAGTCAAAATTATTCAGAACGTCTTAAAAGTGTCTATCTCAGATGACTAATCTTAGTCCTCACAGAGTAAATCTGTGCGTGTCTACAAACCTCAAGCTCAAATACCGGTCTGCGAGATACGCAGGACCACAGAAGCGACGTCGGCGTCGGCGGCCCCAAGGCACGCAGACAATATCGCTCCAGATTGAATTATCGATCCGATAATACGATCGCGAGAGTAATGCCCCTATATATTGTTCTTGCTACTTTAATTATAGGAGCTATTGAACCAACTTGTTTATGATCCACTTGTTGAGCGTAGGATCAGATGACTGTAGAATTAAAGTTAATTGTTTTGTGCAAGTAATTACATTTCTATGTATTATACTAATAAGATAATCTGCCTTATTAGTCTAGTGGTCATACGAGCGACTGCTACGACCAGGATGGGTTCGATTCCCAGATCGAGCAGTGTTATTTATTAATTAATTAATTATAAATATTTACACACTTAGAAACTAGAAAGTAGCCTGCTTAAGACATATTTAGTACAAAGGTACTGCTTATTTCTAAAGAAATCTCTTCCAGCAAACTGAATTGATTTGTTATTGGGTTATTCAATAAAATTTTCAGTAGCAGCTGAATTTGTCACCGGCTGGGTCAGACTGAATGCGGAAGGCGGAGAACCGGGTATTGTGGCGCGATTTGGGAGAAGCCTAAGTGCAGCAGTGGACTGCGATAGGCTGATTTGATTGAATGACAATAGGCAGTATGTTTAGGCCCCCTATTACATGGGACCTAAACATAACAGTTAACTGTGGTAACTGTAAATTTTTTTCTTTGGGGAATAAAGGCGTGAAGGTGTGTATGTATGATATGGTATTTTAAATAACACCCTGGAAATGCTCTAAATAATAGTTTAAAAAAATTGTCATAAATACACGCGTTAATTGGACGAAGAGATATCTGGTATCATAAAATTAATTTCAACTGTGGTTTAGCCGCAAAACGGGCATTATAGTAGCAGTTTTTTTTTATTCAACTAAATTTCCTATTAAAATTAGAAACATTTATCAATCAATTGAAAGCAATTAAACAAAAATATACCAATTCTATTTAATCAAAAGATCTAAACCATATAACTGACCTATAGACACAGTTACAAAGCGTTGGAGGGTAGATAACAATCAATATGGCGCCCGGAGCGTCACCGGCTGTCAGCCAAATGAACGAGCACATTAAAATGAAACGCCTCAAAGTAATGGATATAAATTAAATAGTCGTCCACGTCACTCAAGGCGCAGGACCTGAAGAAATACGCCTTGACGGAAGCCAGGTAGTTAAGATTCGAAACAAAAATATGAGATAACAACAGTTAAGATGTTAAATTTTATTAGTAACCAACAAAGCGACGCTAATTTACGTCCTTTTTGGGTCGTAAGATAAGGAAAACAGTATTCACTTTTAACGATACAGAATATCAAGGCGCATCGTGAGAATTCTCAGTAACCACGAGTGCTAAGTCTAACCACTCACGTTTTCTAAGACTACAATTCTATACACAAACAGAACATAAAATTTCTTCACAGCAATCGCTCATCTTAAATTATTGCTGTGGGTCATACCACACGCGAATGTATTGCAATTCATTACGACACTAACGTTAGAAACCGATAGTTACAATACACGGTGGTTACAAGTAAATTACTTGAAGTACTCGTAATCTACGCCAAGGAGGCAAACAATAGAGCAATAAAAGCAACTGCACCCGACGACATGAGAAAGCAACAAACGTATCGACAACATATAAATCAGAGACAACCTCGAGCGTTACTCTTAAAGGAACCCAGAAATATACCAGTGAACGTTACAGACCAAACACTGGCACATAATTCAGTTTTCCGTTACATAAAATACTCAGTTTCATAGAAATACATCCCTGTTGAAGCGAACTATCCGCATTTTGCACTATCTGTCTCATCTTTCCGTTGATTTATTTGTTGAAGTTGACAAAGTATAAGCAAGTTAATTTTCCGCTTTGGGTAACTTTTTTAAGGGATCTCTTGTTGATATTCCGATGTCTTTTGCCAAATCCGGACTGAAGTGGGTCGGTATGTCTCAAAGAATAGGAGAAAAAAGTTTCTAATGAACACACAAAGCATTATTGCCTCCTGGAAATGTTCTGTTGCGAACCTTACCATTTTAGCATTACCTACTTGAAGTTTTCATTAAGCGGACCCAAAAAATCATGTAGTTACCATAATTGTGTTTAACGACTTGTGATGAATAATAAAATAGTAGCAGTGATAGCCTAGTGGTATGACCATTGGACTGCCAAGTCGAAGGTCCCGAGTTCGAACCCAAGGCACGCACCTCTGACTTTTAGAATTCATGTGCGTATTAATAATTAATTATCACTCGCTTAAACGGTGAAGGAAAACATCGTGAGGAAACCTGCATGCCTTAGAGATTTTTCTCGACGGTTCGTGAAGTCTGCCAATCCGCACTAGGCTAGCGTGGTGGACTATAGCCTAATCCCTCTCAATATGAGAGGAGACCCGTGCCCAGCAGTGGGACAGTATATGGGTTGATGATGATGAATAATAACTTTCCACTGGATCGAAATTTCTGATTACAAAAGTAATAAGCTCAAATTCAATTACCGCATACCGTCGGAGATGTCACACACATAAGCAGTAATAAAATTTCGGTACAATTGTCAAAATACGTATAAGAGCAGCTGGAATTCTTACACGGTGTATTTCGTAAACATGGTTAATCTTAAGGGCATCGGAGCAGGTGGAGGGGAAATCAACATAGTTGCATTGCTTCACGGCATTAACAATTATAGCAGTTTTCATAAAAACTTTGTTGATACTATCGGGTCGCCTTTTCTTTGTAATTCGTAAACAGAAGACATTCGCTGACAAAATCTCTTCATTTTATAAGATATATATATTTTACATAACATACCATCAGGCCTTTTTTCGTACGGAAATCCATATGGATAGTCTGCCACCTCGGGAGGCACACCTGAAATTCACTACGAATATGACAGGCTGTGGTCCAGCAATCGCTGAACCCCTTCAATTAGCGAGGCCTTGCCCCGCCTACGAATTTAAGACACGCATATTCACCTCACCCGCCTGCTGGAGCCATTATCTGGTTGGGCGGAATCCTCCATTTAACCACCCGGAGGCCACAGCTCATTGAGGCCGGAGGTCTGCGTGTGTCGCGCTAAAGACCAATAGGCTAATGAGGCAGTCAATATATTTCATAGAAGTATTTCGTATGTTTAACTCTGAATATTAGGTTCCAAGGTCTAAAATGAAATACAAAAGATTATTACATTCAAGATGTTTTGAATACCCTTCATTGTCATCAGTGCACTGAGGTCTTGCGCAAAAATATAATTGATATATTTAAATATATTTATTCTTTATTTCCTTAACATCCACACAAAATATTGTATTATCTATCTTTATGCATATCTCATAAACTCTGACTGTGCTCAGTACAACAAAACAATAAGTTTGAAATTATTTCTAATAGCATAAAAAAATACGGGGCATATTGTTTTAGTATTCCTGAATAGGGAACACTGAATACCCTGTACTCAGGATACGTTCACAAACACATATTTTCACATATAGTACACCCAGAGGCGTAACAGGTGTAGGACATACAAATATTTTAGTCTATGCGGGGATTGAACCAAGAACCCATGGCACAGAAGCAGAACGCTCAACTACTACGCCAAACGTGTATTCACAGTGTGAGATGTACGGGTAGGAATCGCGGTGCGACTGCAAGCTACTACTCATCATAATCATCGTCAACCCATATACTGCCCCACTGTTGGGCACGGGTCTCTTCTCACAAAATGAGAGGGATTAGGCTATAGTCCATCACGCGGGTCTAGTGCGGGTTGGCAGATGTTTAATACGCACATGATTTCGAAAATTCAGAAGTGCATGTCCTGGATTCGAACTTGAGACCTTCGATTTGGCAGTCCAATGGTCATAGCACTAGGTTATCACTGCTTTTGTCATCACTCACTCATCATGAGCACCCAATGTCTAGAGCATTCTGATAGCATCAGAGTCGCGTTTCGTAGACGTGACCTCATCAATTTCACCATAACAAGACTTGTTCACATGAGTATCTTGATCTGTCTCACTGTGAACTATGGTATAATGGACCACTTCGATAATATTATTGTCTTTAGGCCCTTTCTCGTTAACGACTAAATTTTAATGTTTTTGTACATACATTATGTTGTAAAATGAAGAGTTTTGTTGATTTTTCCCCAAAGATTCTAAAAGTCAAACGTCGTTAACCACTAGCGCCATTCATAGAACTAGATTCAGCATTGTTAATAACCGTACTAAAATCATTACATGTTTTTTTAAATATAATATCATAGTATACTTTTATTTGTATAGAAGTCATGCGATCTTTCTAACGAGGGTTAAAGGATCAAATTTAAACAAAAAACTACAAACCAAAAATAGTACAGTTTATTCAAAATGTTATTTCATGAATAGTGTTTTATGTATCAATGATCAACATCGACACCCACAAAATTGTATTAAAAGTAGCATCAACATGTTTTATAAAAGAAACATACGTTAAAGACGATGAGTATTTTCTATCCAAAATAGACGTGAAACAATCAAAAATTTATTTTCTGACAGAAACAGTTTGTGGAACAATTGCAAAAATATACATAACAGCATTTCTATTTCTTTTTAAATCTAGTTGGAGAGTGATTTATACTTATATATTTTTGTAAAAATAACTTACAACAGATGTTATTATATAAAACCCTAAATTATTTTAACCCTAACCATTACTAAAGCTAAGTCGAGTTTATCAGTTACATATCGGTTCACTTAAATAATTTAAGTTTAAATTTATATTATCCTTGTTGAATATGCACTTGGAAAAAATCCTAAAAAGAAAGTAATTATGCTAGTACATACATAAACCTGCAAAAATCGAAAATTTCCGAACAAAATATTTTAAATTTAAAACATACAGTACTTATCTAAATCCAAATATACGATGAATATTAAAGTATTGGCTATACCTTTATAATGATATTTAAAGTCCAAAATTTCGAGACGAAATTATTATAATTTTTAATTTACAAAACGAAGTATCTAAATCAAAATATACGGTGGTTATTAAAGTACTGTACTTTAATATCTGTTCTGTGATTTCGGCGGCATTTCCCTTCCTGTGTCCCTAACTTTAGGCGGCATGTGCTTGCCAGTTTGCTCCGACTTTAGGTATCTCGAGTCACTCGTGCAAAGTGATGGTGGAATTGATCGGGACGTCACACAACGAATCAACTCAAAATCTATAGATCGATTATAAGACCTATCGTATTGTCTTGATCAGAGTGCTGGGCCGTTAAGAAAATGGATGAAAGAAGACTACATGCAACGGAAATGAAAATGTTGAGGTGGATGTGTGGAGTTACTAGAATGGACAAAATAAGGAACGAGTATATTAGAGGAAGTTTGAGAGTAGAGTCAGTGACGCAAAAGTTGAAAGGGAACCGTTTGGCATGATATGGGCATGTGATGAGAAGAGATGAAACACATGTAACTAAAAGAATGATGAATATGAATGTGGAGGGATTTAGAGGTAGAGGGAGGCCAAAGAAAAGATGGATGGATTGTGTTAAAGCGGAAATGATAGAAAAGAGAATGAGGATGTGACGGTTGACAGAGATGAATGGAAGAAAAGGACATACTGTGCCGACCCCAAATAAATTTTTACAAAAATGAAAGGAAGATGATGACTATTCTTTAATAATCATATCTAAAGTCATACGAGGAACCACTACTTTTTGAGTTGGATCTATCTCGAATGCTTTCTCTATCTCCCGTTTTGCTCCAAAAATCTTTATTATCGCTATCATTACTTCTCCCACTATTGTATTTAAATTTGTTTCTTGTATTATTATATCCATTACGGGACCTGCTATATCTGTCCCTATTCTTCTCTGTATCTTCTCGGTCTTCGTCTTCATCGAGTGGAGAACGTTTGTAAGGTGTATATTTGTTACTAACAGGCTTAATATCCGTGTCCTTACCTACATCAGGCGGTGGTGGTGATTTTCCCAACAAATCAGCTATATAGTTTTCTCGTTCTATCTGATATCCTCGAGCCTTCTCGAATTCTGTAATAACACATTTTAATGAAGGAGTTTTATCCATAGCATTACAGATCAAACCAGATTAATACCTATTAATTTAGTTTTGTAAATGAATGAATTTCTTCCGTCTATATTTGTGTGGTGATTGTGATGGTAGTTTGAAGGATAAACGCCACACAGCAAAATCAGAGACATTCTTTGAAGATTTCACCTTTTTTTATTTATAGCACGGAAAATCCTCATGGATCCACCGACACCCGGGGAGGTGGCAGGGTATGTCGGAATCGTACCGACTAAAAACCACACTTGCCTCCACTTGGCCTATAGTCGTGGCCATGGGATCCGCGAAATTCGCCACGACCATGACGGGTTGAAGCTTTCACCTGTCCTAACAACACTACACATTATAGCTAACAGACTTAGTACTGACGGCGTGCGAAACAGCCAGCACTAGTGAAGCAATAAACAGTTCATAGTGATATTTATAGACAATAACTAACTCTTAATAGCGTCCTTGGCGGGAACCCCGAGGCGGTCGCGCATGAATCTGCACACCATGTAACCGGTGCGGTTCAATCCGTGCGTACAGTGGACACCGATCAGGAATTCTGTAACAATGTATTATGTTCAGTCTTGAGCTACAATCACATCACAGCCTTATTTGCATTACAAGGGTTTTGAAGTTAATAATTAAGTTAGATAATAAAAAAGCAGTGATAGCCTAGTGATATGACCATTGGGCTGCTATGGCAAAGGTCTCGAGTTTGAATCAAAGGCACCTCTGACTTTTTGGATCCATATGTGTATTTATAATTAATTATCACTTGCTTAAACGGTGAAGGAAAACATCGTGAGGAAACTTGTATGCCTTAGAGATTTTTGTCGACGGTGTGTGAAGTCTGCCAACCAGCACTAGGCCAACGTGGTGGACTAAGCCTCTTATTCTAAGAGGAGATCCGTGCCAACAATGGAACAGTATATGGGATGATGTTAGACACTAATAGTTATTTCACCCTTATAGCATGCAAAAAAAAATATTAATATGACTGATTCATTCATCATCGATCATTATCACAACAAATTTATAATTAAAATAATGGATATTCCAGGTAAGTCAAGAAATGGAAAATGTTAATTTAATAAAAATAAAGGAAAATTATACCTACATAATATCACAATTACAATTATTTTATGGTTGGATCTTCCATAGATTCTCTAGCAGAGTAGTAAGCTTTTTTCACAATTAGACAGTGCAACCTCTTGTTTAATGTGGTAAGTCATTTTCCAGTCGCGATTGTGATTGAAATTTAGTAAAAATTTTTGGACTCATGAAAAATATGGAGGTTGGAAGGTCAAATGCATAATTTGTCTAAATTACGCTTCCTTGTGCAATGCTCAAACAAACGTTGATTCGATTTAATAAATAATACTGCTTGGTATATTGGATAAACAAGGCAGTGTTAAATTTTTTAACGCCTTAAAGTATGGTTTACATGAGCCTGTTTGTTTTAAGCAGCAAAGGCTGTTTCACATCTTTTTTTATTGATTTCTGACATTTACGCGAATATTATACATTGAAATAAAACTACTTTTTACGGATTTTATCGCGTATATTGATATTATTAATACCCATAATATCATTAATAATTAATAATATACGCGATAAAATCCGTAAAAAGTAGTTTTACTTCAGCATCTTCTTTTGTTATTTAAAAATGTAAGATTGGACCAAACGTGGATAAAAATTTTAAGTAGTAATTGCCCGGATAGACCAGTGCTGCTACTAGTAATAGAACTGATACGTTAAGGGGCCCTGAATTAAATTCCCAGGTCGAGCAAAGGGTCATTGGGTATTTAATTTTCTATGATATCTCAGCAGCAGCTCGATGTTTAAATTTGTGCCTGATTAGTGGCAATAGGCTGTGGGTTACATTAGAGCACCTCTACTTCACTTTTTGGGGAATAAAGGCGTGATGTTATGTTTATGTACGGTCAGCAACGAATGTCGCTAAACACAGCTAAATTTTGATAACATGACAGCTCCAAAACTTGGCAAGAGATTTTTTATTATGAAGGTAAGGTAAATCTTTAATGGTTATCACAAGTTTCACAGGTTCATGACACTTTCGTTGCTGACTGTACTATGTTGCCCATGTAAAATTTATAGGTGTTCAAAATCTTGTTCAAAAATCAAATAAAAAATATAATATGTAAAAACAAACAGTAATGCAATCACGATCAATAGCCACTAAAGCGCACCGCGGAAAATAAACGAAAACCGCACGTTTGTGTCTTCAAAATCGCACGGCAAACATCGGCCGGAGGTCGTTGACTCCCGCCCCCATCGCACCCCATCGCAAAGCGAGGGCGGTGCAACGGGGTGGTGCCAGGGAGAAAGGAAGTCGTGGCCGCGGTTTGACACTTCCTCAGGAAGACCTTTGAAGTAGCAACCAAGATGTACCTTCACATCCCACACAATAGTACAACGCGGTCTTTTAAAATTATTGCGTCTAGGTATCACATCGATATGTAGTTGATTATTTATTACTTTATGCTGCGTCTGACGTCATTTTGCGGCGTCCACTTCCACCAGTAAAGAATAATCTACAAAGACTTATTTTACAACTTGACATTTTTGTCATACAATCAGAGTACGTTTCAAGTACCAGCGAACAGAATCATAAACACACGAAGCGTACGCGAGCATAATACAGACGTTACGACCTGACTTTGTCCGCTACATATGCACCTCGTAAGTTCCTTAGCACGAGACAAAAAACGAGCAAAAACCTTATTGTCGATGCAAAATTCCCACGCAGAGCGGCCAAGAGGTAATGCATTTGAGGCATTACACATGCAAATTCATGCCAAGTCGGGACAGACAAAAAACAAATTTAATTTAAAACAATCCATCAAGGCAAGCTTTAGCCGGCAACTTAATTAACATGTGTACATGTTTTCAATTACAGAAACAAACAATGTAATGATAATTACGAACTCACTCAACTCACTCTGAGGTATCTTTATGAGATAATATTTATGAGTACAACAGTAACGAAGCTGAGTAAGTCTTATTAAATCTGAGAACTAATAAAGCCTTCTCACTATCCCGTGTGTAACTCGTAGGATAATAGGATTATTCGAATCTTTGGGATAATCCTAGGACAAAAGCAAAAGATTTTTGGTATCTAACATAGATTTTCATAATCATACTAGTTGTATCAGGATCATTGGAAAAATCCCAATTATTCGTGACTTACTTAAATATTCTGTCTTTTGCAATCATCCTAGGTTTATTGCATAGATACGAATTGTCTGATTATAACGACTGAGTGTATGTTACACTAGGCTATAATAAATTCTACTGAATGTTCTTGTTCAAGCAAAACGTCTTGTATCGAGTTAACCTAACAACATTGATATTATTTTTAATTCATTATTAATTATTAACCATGTCATATGACCAAGCCTGAATATGATTTTATTGATTATCAATTGAGGGAAACCTGCATGCCTTAGAGATTTTTCACGACGGTGTGTGAAGCCTGTCAACCCGCACTAGGCCATCGTGGTGGACTATAGCCTAATCCCTCTCATTCTGAGAGGAAACCCGTGCCCAGCAGTGGGACAGTATATGGGTTAATGATGATGATGATTATGATTATCAATTTGTTTACAAACAATTTTCTTAGTTACATTGATATTAAATGCAATCATAATTATGATGCTTACATTAGAGCTGCCGTATCAGGTTTCCAAAGTAGCATTTGGTGACATTTCAAATGTCAACTATTACGTTACGTTGCATTGATTCACATGCAAATCGACATAACAATAATCCAATAGCCCAGTACATGTTACCACTTGCAAGTCACTTAGCATAGAAAGCGTGTACGTACTGCATTTGTAATGTAATAAACTTGATAGAAAATAAACAACAGTGGTATTCCGACAGACGAGCCCAAACAAACACACAAAGGGTATCAAAAGAGGGCGTTACATAATTATAATAATGATGCATTGATGAATACCATTACGTAATAGTAGGACCCACCGCAGTTTAAAATCTTACAGATTAGTCCAAAGTAAACGCTAGTAGCGTACCTAAAAGCGTAATAAGAAAATTCAATAAAATTAACAACGCACACAATGCTAAAATGTTTCTGTATGCAGAACATGTTTGAACTGTAATATTTTAGTTAGCGTTACATTTCTTTGACGTCAATAACCAAATCAACAACAATGCGACTTAATATACTAGTAACATACATGTAAAATATTTTCACAAATACTGCATTAAAACACTTATAAACAATAAACAGATCTATAATAAAAGTTACATCAAGTATGATACATCTCTTAACTGAGACGAAAAGGTGTGCGCATCGCGTCGTGTATCGATTGTCGACAATTGATGCATTGTGAACGAAACGAGTCGATATCGATACGCGATAGTTCGCCTACGCGCGACCCCCTTACATCGTAATCGGCTTATTAGGATTTTACCACACGCATCCATGTGACTGCGGTGTGTTAACAATGTTACGATGCCAACCTAGGTATCTCTACCGTACTATCCTATTACACCACACTTAAAAATCGTGTTGAAACCTAGAGAAGTTGACGTAGAGAGGTTTAGATATCTTGATTTGACGACAATGTGGTATTTGCCAGAAGCTTGCATATAGATTTTCATATAGGAGGTGGAATAGAAGTTTATAAGGAAAATACTGCAAACAATTTTCTTCTAACGCTTGTGCGAGCGGATCCGAGGCATTTACAGAGTCAGCCATAAACTTGCTAATTGATACTTAGAAATCTCGATAAGCAAATAAAGTTACGTTACAACTACGCTATTACAGATATGAGTAGTAAAACAAACCAAAAGCGCCGCGGGATGCTATTAATGTTGCCTTCGTTTGAGACGCCACTTGACACTAACAACATTTTTCGGACGATAAAGGCCTTATTACGTATTAATACATTGATATTTTTATGATAACAGTTTATGAAGCTACGGAGTAAAAGGTTGAGGTGCAGAGCGAGCGAGAAGCGATTTTGTCGCCTGCTTGTAACGAAAATGCGTGATTATTTTCCACTATAGTGCGAGTAACGTTAAGCTCATCAAACCGCTTGTATTGAAGCCTTATCCCAAGTAGTATCTTCGAACTTGTAGCGTGTTGCCACATCGCCGGCGCCACGCGTGGGCTGTGATGTGATGATCAGATGACTGATTAGGTATTTAAGAATATTAATTATCGCAATGGCTCTACATTCTTTCGTTCGGAATTTTTATTAAACACGAACGACAAAATTACCAATAAAATTAAAGTAACTGATGATTGAGAGGCAGTCGAACGTAAAATATTGTAAAACATTAGTTGAAGCATTTAAAATCAAAATGAAAATATGTAGTATAAGCAGAGTAAGTATAGTATAAGCACATAATATACATAATATATTCTTAAGACTTGCAGCTGAATAAAGAGGAACAATAACTAACCGAGGAAAAAACATCAACATTTCAAGGAAAACAAAGAACGCCAAATATTACAAGCAATTGTATTCTTCAATAGTCCCATCCCGTCCAAAATGGTAGGCACATGAACAGATCATAATCAAATCTGCAAGCAACCAATTATACTCGCACACAATAAATACAATCGAAGAAAGGAATGGCTCGCAAAATTCTACCAACAAAATGTGTAATATGTCGAAAACAATGCATATCTATTGGAATTAAATTGCTACCCTTCAAATAAGCCGCAGAAAGAGTTCAATGAAACAATAAATAAAAATGGAGTTTCAGAAGATAATTTTTAAAGTAACACAATAATTTACCAAATAACAATCGCAATATATTATGAGCAACTGTTATCACTCCACAAATAGACGTACAAACAGATTTCTCAGCAACATTTGTCACTGTAACTGGTTCTATTCCAAAAGTGCAACTTTGTCTGCAACTATTTTGCTGTAGTAAGTAAACTGCTTGAAACGCAGCGATATATCCAGCTCCCATATCAACAAACTTTGAAACTTAGTTTCGGGCAAACTCATTTTTACGTGACGCCGTTCCAATAATATAAAAAGAAAGCTTATTTTATCACTGTGCTCTCTTTACGATCAAGACATACAATAATCATTAAATGTTGGTAGAAAAGATTTTACTACTATATTGTTGTTTGCATTACATAAGAGAAAACGGTGATCAAACCAAATCCAGTCTAAACAGAATATTACTACGATGGGTAATCAAAAATTTCTAGCCGAACGTATAAGTCTAGTAGGCAAAGTCACCTCGTTTATCAAAACAACCTTAAAAGTGGCAAGTCATCTCGTCATGTAACAGTAAAACAAATCCATCCATCAAGCAAAGCGGCATGCGGCAGTGGGACATCTGCAAGACACGTCAAATAACTTCTTGTAAAACATTTATAATAGTGATAACCTTCATAATTGATTTCAGTATTATCCATCTGTTGGAAACATCGATAAAAGTGGTCGATGATAAAATTGGTTTTTAATTCGAAGCGAGCACGATAAATTATGCATAACGATGTAAATGTGACGTATGAAATGATAATAAAGTTTCTAATGTACTTACAACAAATACCAGAAACAAGAAATGGAAAATATAAGCAATGAAAATAAACAAATGTAGAAATATGGTGTGAAACCCAAATTGGATAGAATGAATATTTAATGAAATTAAGTTTTATATCCACAAACGAAACTTTAACATCAAATGTAAGCATGATTACGACCACCACGGGGTGCACAAACGGTAGCAAGTGTAACAACATTCCCGCTCATACGATATCGTGTAAATCAGGACGCGAGTGCGATTCCACCTCAGATAGCGAGTGATATACGAATATCGTCGCATTACGCGGTGGAACCCTGTACCAATGAATCGTGGCATTTATTTGTATGTCCCGCACAATCAACTTATTTTCAAGATATCGCAAGATTAGTACATAAAACCTCATGGATCGTTTGCCAGCAGGGTATTGCGGACTCGTGTCGACTAAAACCCGCACTTGCCTTATAGTCATGGGCAATGAAATTCACCAAAGAACATGACAGGCTGTTATCCAGCCTTTCCTGGACCCCTTCAATCGCGCCCTGATGGAAGGCTAATCGCACGCGTGTGGGCCAACACGCGTACGCTTACTGGAGCATTGACAAAACTAAACGTTGATAAAGAAACAGTTAACAACAATTGAGAAAACAGATCAAACCGCATAGATCGACTTACATTCTTCAAGAATCTGGCGCCAGCCTTAGCAAACCAGTATAATATACATCTCACTCAATCTACTTAGCGACACCGATAACCGGCCATTACCAATGAAAACGCCGACAGATAGTCGCATGCTCACAATTAATTGAAACTGCCCACGTAATCTAATAAAAGCTAGTTTTTGTGATCAAGACAAACAAGGGCGCCCATTCGTAATTAGAACTTAATGAACATTTGGAATATTGAGTTCGGCACCGTGAGAAGTCCGACGATAACTACGATTTGTGTCACTGTAATTAAAAGCGTGGCTGCCGATAAACTGGACATGTAGATTGAACCTACTAGTTTTGACTGCGTTCGTCAACCAAAATTTGAGGAGCTCTCCCGTTGTTGCATCCCGTACTAATAAAGGTGAAACGGAAAAGGAATATGAGTTCTTCAAAAAGTGAACACGAAACAAATTTCTCGTTAAAATTGAAGCGGTCTTTAATTGAAATCGTATGTTGTGTCGAACGTCACTGATAAAGCCGTATACAGGAATGTTGATGCAATGACATAACTGACCGGCGATGCAAATTGAAACGCAATGAAATTTAAATGACGATAATATATTAATTATAATAAATGCATATCTTATTTGTTGTGATGACTCATGCTCTACGGTTGCATTTCTATCAATGTTGTAAATGAGAGTGAAACGCCGTCAAATTGTTTAATGCAATGAAGTCATAACGTTCGCGTGCCTTTATGGGGATTTATTTCTTGGGAGTGCATTAGAGAGTCTCCATTAGTGATAGACATATTGCTTGACAGCACACCCTGGGCACCCTTGCTAGAAGATTTCTGAATGGCTTATTTTTTTACCACACCATGAAATATAGTTGTTTAATTTTTTATGATAAATGATATTTCTTTTTGTAAATAGATCATTAAAAGACACTTTTACAAGTCAATATTTAATTAATAATACAAGATGGCGCCAGCATTTCCTAGCACCTCCCGACAACCTCTGAGAAGAAACGCCACAACAAACTCAGAATCATGGTCTCTTTTAAAGTCCAGATAGTAACAGTATTCATTGTAGATTCAGAATTTCACAGAGTAAACGAGAGATGAAGAATAGTAATCAATGGTGTTGAACTATCCAGATACTCGGTAAATAACCCGGTAAAATAACAGTTCAGAAAGTTAAGACTATCACTCACCTTTTTGATTTGAGCAAATATATTTCACAAAACTAATTGTAAAAATTATAAAATAAATTACCAATACTGAAATTAAATGAAAAAAATGTACTGCTAAAATTTTTTTCATTTAATTTCAGTATTGGTCATTTATTTTATATTTTTTACAATTAGTTATGTGGTTTGAAAATCTATTTTACATCAGTAAAAGATGACTAAGATTATAATGTCAGTGGACCAAATATCAATAAATATCTCAAAGTTGGTAATAAAAAAAATGCTATATGTTTGCTCTATCAACTTGTTACAGTAAGTATTAGTTAAAATACTTATGCTATGCCTAGTATGAATTCTCAAAATAGCATACGACGATTAGCGACTATTAATAGTGACTACAACAATATACCCTATAAGGTGTACTCGTAAAGCAATACAATTAAGCAATGGGCGTGCATTAACACCTCACTACAAAGTTTTCACCCACGCGAAATGAGTGCGCCCATACCGACTCATGACTTTAACCTACATGTTCGTGTACAGTGCTCGAGCTAACAACACACCCAATTCTATGCGTTTGTTTAGATTGAATGTACGAACGGATCTTACCTGTGGTCGACAAACCGAGACTGGCTCTCTTTACTTGCATGGCCACTAAAGAGAAAACCGCAACAGCAATATAAATCCACACACACAAGCCGTCATTAAGTACGGCTCAAAAATAATCAAGTGCGCTAACGTTTAGTGCAAACAAAATTTGACTCACCGCAATCTTTTCCCAGGAACTCGTCAACGGTATCCATAAATCTGGAAAAAACAAAGCTAACTTAATAACTAAAACAAACGATCACATAAGCAGTGTTTTGGGTAATACGAAATTTGAATAAGGTGCCAATTTCGATGAAGAACATTTGTCACACAATACATTAGTCATCATAACTTAGACAAGAAACTGTAGTTAGTACATAAATGGAATCACCTATATCTATCATAATTGATAGATATATAAGCAGTTAATGTGGGAAAAAAAGGAAATTAAACATTTCCATCACCTATTATACGTTTTACGTATTGGGTATGCGTGGTCACAGCAGTTGTTTTATTGTAACAAATTATGTTCGGACTACAACGTAAATTCTGTACATTCCAGCACTTAATAGTACTTCCTAACACAATAAACTATAAAAAGTAAAAGACGATGTAAAGTGATACGTAGCAGCAGTGATTCCGCCATAAAACATTTAACATAATTTCACAAAATTATAGAATCTACGGCAACCGTCAAGATCAAAATGAAATATTATCATGTATCGATCGCAGCGTGTCGCCATACTTTAATCGATTTTTTTACACCTAAAACCGCACGAACAGTGGGCGTTCACAATTACAAGGCGTTTTGCCGACCGGACAGCTAGTTCAACCTATTTGGTGAAATATGTTTGTTTTCATCATAACAAATGTCTTTTAATATTTGTGGTGAGGGGCGCCCGCAAACCCCAACTTGGCATTATTGGAATGTTTTCTTAAATAACTTGCAAGGGTGGTCCGGTGTTGATATTTGGGATCAGAATTTTCTTTTCACAGAGAAATGAATGTGTCGCATAAAGTATAAGTATTGATAAAAAAAACTGAACGCAGCCGAGGGTCGTGGTGATTAAGTCTTGTCATGCAAAATTGCAGGCGTTTACTAAGCGCCATCATTTCCTAATTATTCTAGAAGCTCCCCTCGAGCGACACGGGGCCGACAGCGGCGCCGCGACTAGTTGCATTCAAACGAAATTTACAATTCAGTTTATCATCATCGTCAATATTAACATCTAAAACGGTGCAAACGAGCTCTTCATTTAGCACCTAGATGAGTTATTGGGACGGCGGTGAATGCTTGCTTCACAGATACTTTATGACACGAAATAGGGGCTGTAAACGAGTATAATAATATTGATGTTATCATAATCGTAAAAATGAGAACACTTTTGGAAAAGCAACTACAAATTCTAGTTGTCGAAATCATAAAACACAGCAAAATAATAAACCATGAAACAGTAATTAAAAACGACCGCAGTTAAAACTCAAACAGAACTATGTTAACAAGGTGATTCTATGGAATTTAATCTGTACTCCAATAACATTTACAAATGAAACTAGCCGCGACGTGTGGCGCCACATGGTAAACACTATAATGTGTATTAAGTCACGATTCAACAAATTCATAGAACATTCCCATCAAGGTCCTTAGTTACGTGAATTTTGTATTGACGTATTTTGGTCTTTCCAGCGTCTTGTAAAGTCAACACTGTTTCATGTAATCTTATATCTAATAGTATTCAATTGTTAGTACAAAAAGGTCTACTTACTTAGGTACTTTTGTGTTATCTATGTATATTTTATCGACTTTCTCGGTTTTAATCACATGAACTTACATTTATTAAAAATCGTATATGACAGATCAATTAAAATAATTTAAGTACTATTAACCAGAAGTAATACCGTTACTTTAAAAAAAAAAGATAAGTGGACAGAATAAAGAATAAATTGGTAAAACATTAATAAAATCCAACTTTACTCTAAGGTAAAGTTACCCTAAGGTACTGCTACGCTATGCTCACAGATACGTAAAGAGCAGTTAAACTCTTCCATTAAAATTCGTTAAACATTTTTGCTCAAGTCTAAAAGACAGGTACGACAGAATTTCCACGATTTCAATCGCTTATAATTTAATTAATATATTGAAATATCAAGAATGACAAACTAATTTCAAATATAGATATGAGATAATTTTCGGCTAAGCCATAATCCTTAATAATCCTATAATGGCGCGTCATTTGTTATTTATGATCACAACTTACAGAACAAACTTATGTTAACTACAAAACTCGAAATGTTCTACAAATGGCTACAATTAATCACAACATGCAAGGTCGACATGATCACTGAACGACTTCAAAGCAGTACATTGTAACGTACAAACTTTCTAAGCATTTCCTGAGCAACGCGGACGTCATTATTTAAAATCTGTCAAAATTGTGTATTTTATTACTCGGGCGGCAGATCGAAGCAACGTGAATTACATGCTTTCCTATTTAATATTAGTAGCGTCTAGCGTATGTGAGATAATTTATATCTAGCGGCGTTATCTGTACGGTAAGATCGCTCCCGAGTTATAATCCGGGTATTTTTCATGGCACACCGGCTGCGGTGCCATTGCCGTGCCCCTGCCTCATTGGAAAATTTATGTAACTACCAGGAGGCATCGCTGCAATTATTATTGCCCCTCCGACACTAACCGAGAATATTTGTGAAGATGACAGAGAGCAACACGCTACAGATATCTTGCATATAGGTAGCGCTTGTTTAGCTGTTTGCGAATCACAAACGTTTAAATTAAAATGCATTAAAATGTTAATAGATAAATTGACATAAATATGCTAATCTCACGGATTACATTGATTAATCTCCTGACGATATTTAAATGCTAGCTGTTCGAAGTAAAAAGTTGAACGTAATCGATAAGCCGCAGTTTTAATGAAAAAGATCATAAGCTTTAAAATTTTGTAGGCCATAAAATGTCAAATTTACAAGTCCATTACAAGAGTTTGACGATATACGATCATAAAATATGCGTATAACCTGTGTAATAATTTTATTGCGAATTAAGTACGACATTTATTATAATTTCAACATATCCAAACTTGTTCCTGATTTATTGTCATTGTAGTAACTTACAGTTATAGTAACATTGTATTAACTTGTACAACTGAAGTTTAACTGTAGTAACTTGTGCACAAGAATCTCAGTTACTGTTACAATCGAGAGCTTTTTCAAAAAGCTTTTGCAGTCTTTAAACACCTCTATTATATACCGATTTAATTTACAATAAATTCCATCAGGTAATCTAGTTAGTGCGTAGAATAGAAAATGACAAACATGCTTTCACAAGACAGCGGACCTCACATACGCGAAGCCAACGCATCCATCATGGTAGGAGCGTACATGTCGTTATGTGTCGGTACCCAACAAGCGCCGAAAGTGCCCCAAACAGAGATAATAGGCGACATTTTGATACAACGCGAGATAAGGAGCAAGGAGGTTCCCATGCGATCCAGGGCGTCCTCACAACTAAGAACAACGTTGAAAAAGAAGAGGTTAAAGGTCAGACGTGGATTAAATACAAGCAGAAAATATGCATCCGGTGACAAACAGGACCTTCTATAAGTTAAAAACTGAACCTTGCTATAAATAAAAGAGTAATTGAGAGATTTATAGGTTCATTATGTTCGGTGGAGACAGTGAGGTCGTGTTGATCATTAATATTACAAAGTTATTAAGCATGTAAAATGAAGACGTGAAGGACTACAAGACTATCAAAACTATTTTAATGATTTAAACATAAACTTAACGAAGCTTTAGTGTTGTGTGGCTGGAATATAATTTATGCTGGAGTAGTATCGTCCGTACGTCATCAAGTTCGTGTTTACGGCGTGCAAACTGCACGACCGTCGGTGGCAGACTGCCGTCGCGAAGTAATTACGTAGTGATACATCGCCTTGATCCGAGATGCGCACGCGATCCTGTTTTACTAATGCCCGTCTTCTAACGTAAGTAAACTAAGTTAGCTGTCCTTTAGGTTTATTAAGTATTATATAATTTTAATATAATCGACTATTTTTTTTATAATATCGTCTTAATAATTGATGGTTGATAAAGATGCTGTAATTCAGTTACAATTTGTTTATGGAGAACATAAACATGTAATAGTCAACCGTCGATGTAACTGAAATCGTGAGATTAATATCAAGGATCATTTAGCAGGCAAAAAAAAACAATTGTCTGAATTAAGACTCCACTAAGATATTTTAAAATGTTGGTAGTAAACTGTCCTTAAACTGTACATTATTATCGTGAATTCACGTTGAGACATAAATCCAAATGAGTAAAGTTTAGTCAAATTTAATTTAAAATAATGTACTTAATTTAAATAGTTTTACTTACATATTCTCACATTAAAATCGTCGCACGGGACATTGGTAGAAGTTACTATGAAATCGTTTAATGGCTATGAATATCAATGTACTTTATAAGACTATAAAAATCTGGAAAGTTTAAAAGGAAAGTTTATAAAGAGATTGGGTTAATAATTTAGAGTCGGTTTATATTGACAGTTTTATGTGATGTGCGTGATAGTAATAAGTAAAAATCAATGTCACTAAGTTTAAAAGTAAAGACGAATTATAGCTTTAATAACAATAACAGAAGGAATGAGTCAAAAGATTACTTACTTTTCAACCAGACCCAATTTTAAATAATTCATTGTAACGAAATATTAGCATTAAAACATAAAACGAATACAAATAATGCTAAAGGTTACTTATAAAAAAGTAAATTGACTCTAAATGTTATCCTTAGACTTAATTTAATCACATATTTTGTACCAAAACCAATTGATTTTTTGATACATATAATATTAATGGAAATTTTATGAGTGTTTCAAAATAACAGCAATAACGACACCATTTAAGTGGTGACAGCACTGTAAAGAAATTATTTTATTAGGAAACCGCAGAGCTTATGTTGATGCCGCTATGTTTTTTTTTTATTACCAATTGATACCGTCTGTAAATATTGTTTCTTATTTAGGGTAGAATAAGGGCGCGACTATTGCAACATTTATTGATGTGCATAAAAGAATTGAAAAATACTTATTTTAAAGGAGTTGTTTTCAGATTAGGATTTTTACCAATAAGGCAAATAACAGATAGAAGATAAATAAAAATATATTTCTCAGCATAATTTTAGCTGTTTTGGCGTCATATATAGCTTTGCTATAAATTTGATGAATACAGAAGTCATAATTGTATTCAGTTAGAAGTACGCTATAATAACTTATTATTACTATGGTAGTTTCGGAATATATTTATAGCAAAACTGTCTGAAATTTTTACGACAATAGTTGAGCTATATATAGCACCACAAACATTAGTCACACTATTGTCCAGAATACTAAATGTAGGGTTGTCATCTGTCTTTTGAATCTGGATTCAATCCAAGTTATATACAGAACTTTAAGTGAAGTGTCATCACAAAATAATTTTGGGCTTCTTCCAACCCTGTCTACAGTAATAGTAACATTTCTCTGAGGACCTCGTCCGACCTTTTATAAAGTGAGTAAGGTCATCTATTTCATTGAGTAAGTTTAGGGTTAATTGCAGCTTATACAGATATTTAATTTAGTTCGTGCATGTGTATTAAGCTGACAAATGTTTTTTAAAACTAAATGGGTTCGTGTCATCCCTGAACAAACAGTGATCACAAGAGAGTGATTGTGAAAAGTAGCGCCATTCAATCAGCAGAAAAGCCATGACACCCCATTTCTTAAATGTTTTCGTCGGGAAAGTTTCAGGATAGCCCCCGGTGTAACCTTGGTGTCTTAAGTCTGTGAATTGTGAGGGTAAAGGTGTATTCTCAAACCTATAAAAATGACTTCAATCGAATAAAACAAAATACTTCTAGGATTAAATATTTGCAATCCGCAATAATGTGCTGCTGTTTGAAAGGTAATGTAGCCAATGAAATAACTGAAACTTAATTCAAAATGACAACGCGCGAGTGATTGGTGATATCAATGCAATGGCTTTAGGTTGCTGTTACCACGACCATATGCTTGTTTATCATCTTAGTATAAAGTAAAAAACACGATTTGTGTATAACCTCCGTATCTATGCAAAAAAACCACAAGTGTTTTGTATTTTTTTTTATTTTTTTACTTTATTGGGACATAAAACAGTTACACATTATAATTGACATACCTCAATTATAACATTTCAATTCTAAAAACTAAGGTAAATGTGTAACCCACACCAATGTCCGCGAAATATACAATAAATAAAACGAAACTGTAAAAATCATGCGTTAATATAGCAGTTGGGAGCTCACCAGTTTATTCACGAGTAGATGATAGATAGAACCTAGTCATGTTAAAATTTCAATAGCCATTCTTACAGTATCTACATAACAATCAAGTAGAATCACCGAACAATTAAGACCAAGTCCTTGTGGAAGTCTATGGGGAGGCATTTGTTCAGCAATGGATTTTCGGTTGCTGAAATGATGTTTTATTTTGATAGTACTTGTGTAATAAAATAATTGTATGCTACACGTTTTGCATAGTGGCGGAGCGACCGTCTTCTGCATCATGTGTCGCGGATTCGATCCCCGCACGGAACAAATATTTGTATGACCTACGGGTAGTTGTGCCGGGTCTGGGTGTTTGGAAAAAAAAATATATATATTTGTAAACGCACTCTCGATACAGGAGGAAATCGCAGTAAAAAAAACCTTGTTTTTTAAAATAAAATGAGCTAATTAAAATAAAGTAATTTTGACTAAACATTTTTAGTTTCATATCAAATTATTGGACCACCTTTATCCAGCAGTAGATTACCACAAGCTGATAAGAGATATTAAAAAAGTACAGGTACGACTAGCAAATCAACATGATCAATATTGTAGGTATCATTGATTTACTACCCTACTCGCTCGAAAAAATCTTCATACGTTATGTAAAAACCGAGTACCTATGGCAAGATTACGCAGACAAGATACGCAGGGCTATTCAAAGCTGTGACGTAATCGACTATATGATCGCAAAGGATGTTTCCTAAAATACTCTAGACGGTTTCACGTCTCGCGAGACAGCCAACGGGCCGGAAACGTTCGCGGTAACAGATACAGGGTGGTTACTATAACAGTAATGAGTAGGATACATTCTAAAAGTATTTATAAAACGAGAATGTTTTTGGTACCTTTTAATACTTTAAGGCACGGCGGCAAGGTGAAGCAGATATAATAGGAAATTTATTGTTTGCCAGGCCTCGAATGCTGGACCGTACCCTATCATGGTCGTGGCGGACTTCACGGATCGCCTAGTCATGACTACAGGGCAAGGACTAAGGACTATATGTGGAGGCAAGTGCGATTTTTTTGCGGTACAAGTCCGACAAACCCTGTCGCCTCCTTAGGTGGCTGATCCATGAAAATTTTCTTACTATAAAAAAAACCTTGAGCCTTAACACATTTCCGGCCGCCAGGATCCGCCTGATCAGACTATAAGTAAATATGATGTTTCGTTGATATTTTGTTAAATGAGAATTCGATAACTTGTGATGGAACTTGAACTTTACGCTCAGCGAATTAAGCACTGACCAAAGGATAATAATTATAATGAAACAGTGTTAAATCAAGTAAGACATTGAAGAAATTACTACAAAGAAAACATTAAACTAACAAACACGAAAACAATTCACTCAAATTATTAACATATTAGGCATCCTGTATAGCACCATACTCCCGCTGTCGTTCCATAGCTTTCATGACAACATCAACATGAGTCATACACATTACGTGTCCGACAGTACTCTAGTACTCGTAAAAACTATCCCAATTATACAGTGAATCAGTTGGCATAACGTTTCTAAGGGTCACCCCACATTTATCGGCTTAGGCCAGTAGGAAATGTTTACGGCATAAGTGCGTAAACGTCGTCTGTCGGCTCAGCTCGGACGACACATGTATGAGTATTACGCGTAGGTGTTTGTTTACTTACGAGAAGCCAGTCATCACATAAAGTACTCTTTATTAGAAAAATACTTATCAATGGTCTACTTAGGCTCAGCTCAGCCCTAGAACCATTGCGCAACGCGTCATCAACCGCCTGCAATTCGGCAGACCGTTTTTTCATCGGTTGATATCGCGTTGGCTTGGCTTTTCCGAGTGATGATACGCACTCAGCTCCAGTCAATTCCGCATTGATAAGTGTGGAGAGACCCTTACACGACAATTGTTGCGATTGTGTACCGATTCTGAGAACAGCCTCCTTTGTGGTCTAGCCAAGATGCCGCCGGCGCAACAATACAATGATTAAATCCTAACAAACTGGTCATTATTATTTTAATGTCGATGTTATTGAGCCGTTTCTGTTCGTAACGTCGTCGTTTGAATTAACCACAGTTATTATTACAGCTTAATCTTTGTAAGAGAATTTCGATTGACAAACAAGTTTAAAAGGGGTTTTGCGGTTCTTATTGAATGGTTGTATGGGAAATTTAGTTCAAGTTGGTTTAAGGATTATAGTTATGCAGTTGTTATTAATTCTGACTTAGGTGTATACTGTAAAGTAATAGTGTATTATGTAGATGCTGTTCCTTAGCAATCTTCGTATACCATAAACGATACACGTTTTCAGGTTTGTTCCCGTAATAAAAGTTGTTCGTAATGACGAGAACAGTGACTCGTTTTTGGGTTTATGGTATACACTAAAGAGTTTTTGTATAATCCATAGCGTTTGATGTTAAATGTGAAAAAAAAAAGATTTAACTAACTCATTTTAATTTGACTGCCTCATTCGCCTAGTGGTCGTTAACGTGACTGCTACGCTAGAAATCCAGGGTTCGATGCCGATCGACAAGGTGTGTCATTGGGTTTTTCTATGAAATTCTCAGTAGCAGAGGCTTATGTGCGACGATAAGCTTGCCAACATCAGGCTTCAAAGCCTTGATCATCGTCGTAGGGTGGCAGGCTTGTCGGTCTTCTACCGGATACATTTCGGAGAGTGTGCATCAGAACTGCACAATCTAATTCTGCCATATCCGTTTTACCATCGAACAACCAGGCAAACTGAACCCGCACTAAGCGTTATGCCTCGACATTCCTTATCCGTACAGCGAGGGAATGGAATCAGCTGCCTGATTCTATATTTTTTGACGTGTACAATTTGGGGGTCTTCAAGTCACGAGAGAATAGGTATCTTCTAGGTAAGCGTGCTGCGCATCTGCGTGTGACCGCATCGTCACTTACCATCAGGAGAGATTGTGGTCAAACGCTAATAAAACGCTATCTCTTATAAATAATAAAAAAAGCAGCTCGGAGTCCGGATTTGTAGTCGGCTCGCCCCCTATCACATGGGACCTAAACATAGGGCAAACTGTGGTGTACAATTAGTACATATCCGCTTAACATTTCGGGTTACAGACGTGGTATGTTTTTTAAAAATGACTTTCAACTTACTATTACCAACATACAACACTAATAACAGCTTCTAATTTTAATAAAACCTTTTTTTGATAATGTTGCCCAACACTTAAATTAGTTTTATTGCTGCTTATATGCTTATCAGTATAACCACAACAATGCGATTCGTCACCAATTAAAGATGTAGGATGTGCAAATTAATTAGCAGGATCATTAGACGCGGCGCCAATGACACATAAAACTACCGTATTATGTTCATTTTACTCCATAGGTACTTTGCTTACAGATGTGTGAGTAATGAATTAATTAATTTTAGCACTCATATCCTAGAAAGCGTTAGATTCATTAAAATTTCTGTGAAGTATAATTATAATTAATTATGAATTACTTTTATACAGTACAGTCATCTTTATTGTGAATAATAATTAATATTAAGAATAATCAGTGATGAGATCATTGGGTGACATTTTATTTCATAGTCTAAATTATGGGGTCCCATCATATTACATCAAATAAATTACAATACATTCCATACTCTGATTTCTTGCTCTTTCTGATGGCTTTTAGTGTTATTTTAACTAGCTCTTACCCGCGGTTTCACCCACAGCCCAAAAAAAGAAACAAGAAGAAAGAAAAACACATTTATTCAGACGACAAGTCCGTAAAGCACACAGATAAAAATTAAGTAAATAAGGAATAAACAAAAAAAAAACACCACTATGTGGAAATTTTTGACACAGAAGGTAGCCGGTGTCCTTCTTATGTTTATGTCAAGTTTCACCAAAATCAGTTCAGCTGTTTATGCGTAAAAGCGTAACAGACAGACTGAGGAACTTTCGCATTTATATATGTATGTATTAGTAGGGATGTATATCGTAATCTGTTTATTAAATTTTAGAACAATAGATATGTTTATCAAACTGATTACATAAATATATCTAAAACACTACATTTTACCATCAATACATTTGTTCAGTATCGTATAATGAACACTTTAATCTACAGAATGTCGCTCAAATACATCAAACTTGTCATCATTACAGCCGAGACCAGAAAATAATTACTTGTATTAAAACAAGGGCACATTCTAATCAAATCATGTACGGGGTTTCGTAAGCGTTTAATTAACTCGAGTACGATGCAACCAAGAACTTTCGTAACTACTCTGAGTAGATAAAAGTAGGTATAATAACAGGACAACTATATAATAATATATACAATGTCTCAATTATCCCCAGCCTGTGTGGCCCAAATGATTACACAGACACTGTAATAAAGAATACTAAAACATTGTCGATATTAAGATCAGCTATTACGCTCAAGCAACTTGTAATACACAAGTTATTAACATTATTATGGATATTATAGAAAATCGGCAATTCGTCTCTTCATTCTATAGAATTTATGTTATTATAGTTCGGCAAGTTATGTATAGCATAATAAATATGAAAGTTAATATTGATGTTAGGAGAAAATATTGTTTTTTTTGTATGTCAGGTGTAATTGGCGTTACGCAATAGCTTAGATTGATCTTATCGCGTTCATTAGTACAGCACAAGCACATTAACATAACCAGATGTACTTTAATGTTATAAATACACGCAAAAGAGAAGAGAGATAGGGGGAGTAATTCCACTCAAATTGGAGCTGCCCGACTGAGGAAGTATCTACCTCCGCCATGCAGAAAATCGAAGTTAAATAACACAAAAAGAGAGAAACATTGTGGCGGCAGTGCGGGAACTTTAACCCTTACACTGCCCCACCCAACTATTCCTCTTTCGTTTTACAGGGTCGGCAACGCTCAAGTGAGTTTATTTACTTATGCCTAATCCTAAAAAAAATTGGGTACTCCCATGCCTGGCACATATCCATACTCCTACTGAGAATTTCTTAGAACACTTTTCTGGACCTCGGAATCGAAACCAGAAACTCACACGTAGCAGCACTAGCAGCCGCACCCTTGCGACCACAAAAAACATGCGACAGATTTTAAGTGGACCTAACAATAAAAGTTCAGAATTTAAAGATCAAACTTTATAGTAGTTCAGTACCGGTAATTATTTCCGCCACATTTGATCAAAACACCTATAATTCAACGTTCAACACCACATTATTATCGGACGGTTAGAGAAAAATAACCGTTCACAGTGTTAGTAGAATGGGTTAGTGACAGTAAATTTGGACAATGGCTGGCGGTCCCCATATTTATGTGTTTGTTATCACGCTCGGAAGTCTCCTATCTTACTCTGATTTACACTGGCCTCTTACTAGACAAACAGTCAACAACGTGAGAATTTACTTTTAACACCTTTAGTGCGATAAAGTTCACAGCTTGTAATATACGTACGTGGCCGTACTTTATTGAGGACTCATTTAAGGAATAGCGTCGTTTAAAGAGAGGTAGGGCATAGTGGGGGTAATTCCAGTTAAATTGGAGCTGCCCGACTGGGGAAGTAACTGCTTTGAGCTGTGCTGTGTTTCTTATGGTGAGCAAGGTTGCCAGTGCTCTACGAGGAAACGTTGTATTGGCAGTGGGGGGACTTTAATCCTTATACTGCCAACCAACTATTCCTCTTTCAATACAGGGTCGGTAACGCGCAAGTGATACTCCTGGTGTTGCAAGCGTCTATAGGCTACGGTTACCATCAGGTGGGCCGTATGCTTGTTTGCCACCTTAGTAGAATAAAACAAAATAGTAACTTCTCTTGACTCCAGACAAAATAATCTAGGAGTAGAATCACGCTAATTGCTAAAATGATGTCAAACTAACTTTTTGCGCACGTGTCGTGGAATGTTTGATTAATGCTTATGCAAACTATAACCATGGTTGATGTCACGGCACTTGGTGCCTATGAGACGCCAGGTCCAAAGTCAAAATAACATTCTATCGGTTTTCCCAGCTGTGATTGAACAGACTAAAAATAAAAAAATGACTTAATAGCATGTTAAATTGTCTCGTTATAAGTCTCAATCATGCGCTAATATTATCACAAACAAAAAACAAAGACGAAAAAGCTCAGAAGCGGATTTAACAAGTGAACATGTCTGATTTATCAATATTGGCCCAATCGATGACTTGACCCGTAGGTTATACAAATTAATATCTCAAATTTCGTGCAACTTTTTCGCATAGTACAATTCTTAAAGTTGATACGAGTATTGTCGAGTATTAAGAGAGGTAGGGCATAGTGGGAGTAAATCCACTCAAATTGGAGCTAAGGAAGTATCTCCGCCTTGCAGAAAATCGAAGTAAAATATGTGTTGTGTTTTTTACGGTGAGCAAGGTTGCCAGTGCTCCACGAAGAAACGTTGTGTTGGCAGTGGGGGGACTTTGACTCTTATACTGCCAACCCAACTAGTCCTCTTTCAATACAGGGTCGGCAACGCGCAAGTGATACTCCTGGTGTTGCAAGCGTCTATAGGCTACGGTAACCGTTTACCATCAGGTGGGCCGTATGTTTGCCACCTTAGTAGAATAAAAAAAAAACATTAAGGTTATCACCAACTCCCCGGAAAATAGGCCTGCTTTAGAGGAATCGGTAACAGCGAATAAATCGTCAAAACAATAAAACCCTTAAAAGCGGAGCAGTAAAAATCTATTAAACGGACAATCGGTACCACCGGCGGTGTTCACAATTTATAGACGGGGTGATATGTACACGAACGGGTTTGTAATGACGACATGATTGTCGACAGTCGACATGGAAAACAAGTAAAAATATAGCCGTGATAAATGAACCGAGAGAGCACGCGAGCATCATTACGCCCCGTCTGATCATCTCCGTTCAGTAAAAGGTCGTTTATATGAAGGTCTCATGACAATATATTTATCCTCACTTTATCATAATATTAATAGCGCCATTTTATTACGTCTCCTGTTCGTGTCTAGACTAAATTGCGGCATGATGCAGTTTACGTCGAAAATTTTTCACACAATCAAGTCACATTCTACGAAAGTTCGCTCACTAAAGAAAGAAATTTATTCTATAAGTAGGTACCTTTTAGGATTTTTTTTAATCTCTGTATTTCAGATATGTAGCGTCAACACTTATATATAACTAACTAGCGGATGCAGTCGCGTACCAAATGGACTATTTACAATTTTTAGACTTAAGATTTCTTAATATAGTATTTATAATTTATTATACGTAGGTACTGCTCCGTATCTCCTTGCCAGATTTTATCGAAATCTGTCTAGCAATTTATTAGTATGAATTTAGTTGTATTAAATTACTTTGTAGATATTTTTAAGTTGGTACGTTTCTCAAGCTCTAAATTAGTGTCGAACCTTCAAGAGCAAGGCTCCTGTGTAGACTTTGACGTAGAAAGAAAGAAATATGCATTTATTGACACAGACAGTAATAAAGCCATTGATAAAAATAAAATAAAAAAACATACATAGCATCACGCCTGTCTTGCCGGAAGGGTTACCAATTTACACCCATGGTTTGCTGGTATGTTTAGTTCCCATGTAATAGGGGGCGAGCCTATTACCACCGGGTAAATCCAAACTCCGAGCTGCTACTGAGAATGTCATAGAAAAATCCAATAACACTACTCGACTCGGGAATGGAACCCAGGCCCTCTAGTCATTCCAATATGAATATAAAAGTTATTTGTTATGTTTTATATTGATTGTGTACTTTTGCCTTTAAATCAGCGAATCTTCACTCAAAGTACCCTATTCTCAAAACACGTAGACCTGTCATTAAGTCGACGTGCCTTTTAGTTAAGTTTCGAAGTAGCTGTACGGGTGGCACATTAGTCTCACGTTGACTGACAAACAGATGCGAGGTCCATGCCGTGATAACAGGGGCGAACTATCTCAGAAATGCCGATGGTTATTTATGTCGATGACGGCCGCCGATGGGCGCAGCGCTGAACAAAAGACTAGACAAATGATCGAGATAATCTAAGAGTTAAGCTGAGCAAATCATTTTATAAATTGATATGTTATGTAGTGTGATATACTCGTATTTCATTCGTAGATATCATTTTTTTTAGGACAACCAACCTGTAAAATGCTCATGTTAACTACTTCTTTTATAACTTAAATAGTTCTTTTGAATTGCTTATATTGATTTCTGACATTTACGCGAATATTATACATTGAAATAAAAATACTTTTTACGTACGTTCCGTGACCATGGACGCTGTAAAGGGTCCGAAACGTCGGGATTAATAATATTAAATTGCTTATGTCAAAAAACCAGCATTTTCCATCGCACTTATGAGAATGAAGTGTGTATCACTATCATAAATACGTGGTTTCAAAGTATCTTAATTACTAAAAGCTGTAGAACAAGCTAATATATCACCACCTGACACAACGTAAAGTGTACATTAAGATATTTAGTATTTTAATAAAGATATTAATTAACAAAAATTCTGTAATATGACTACCTCGATAGTGTCAAAGTTTACGACATAATAAAACGCCGTGTGTTTTAGTTGCAGGGGACAACTGCTACACGTGAGCCGGCACGCATCGTTGCTACGACAAATACCTTTCAAATTCCGAAAGGCATCGGACCCCGCGTGGGAGGCAGACGCCATCTACGCAGGCGCTAGATGTGACCAAGTTCAATTGAATACGAGAATAGGTACCTACCTCTACCGGCACCGGTCGGGTCGACGGCGGCCCTTAGGCGCGCGCGCCGCGCCGCCCACGCATCCCCGCGTAGATTTATAACATTACCCATATTCGGCCTACGAATGGCGCCAATTCGACGCTTCAAATTAAAATCCGCCGCGAATGCAAAACGATAACTCCGCGCTTTGATAGATAGCTGTTCTGTTTCTGATTTACACACCACCGTATAAGGGCGGTGTAAACTTGTTCAGCTGTGTTCATCCTTAGGCGAAATGTCCTCGGAAAACGTCTACATCAATCACTAGCATTTAGAGTTTTGCAGTCGGTTCTTGTTGAACGATTTAGTGTTGCAATAATTTTAAATGCTACATGGTTTAAGAACCTTTAAAAGAATGTTGATACGCGCAATCACTACTATATTTCAGTATGAAATATTGACAAGGTTCGATAATAACACAATAAATACTATATCACTTCTCAATGCCTGACTTTCAAAGGTTTATGTGATAAAGATTACGTCTGGAACATGTATGTATGTGTGTGAGATACATCTTCTACTTGGGCGAGCTAAAAAGGCTCGGCGTCGCGTCGTGAAGACGTCTTACATGAAAGCGCGATTAATCGCACGTAAACCGTCGGAGAAGATGGACTTACTCTGTCACTTTGTCCTCGGGAGGTATTATGCGACCCGGCATTAAAATTTTCTTGTGTAGTACGCCCGCCGCTTTTAATTCCTATAACAAATAAACCAATTATTAATACACAATATAACTTTGACGGTTCGTATACTTAAAATATGGAGAGTAATTGTTTAGATAAGATCGGCAAGATGTGTTTTGCATGTAAAAATAATATTGTTGAACAAACGAAAATTTTTTTTTTTTAATCATTATTTAAAGCAGCTGCTCCCTCGAGGAAAGTAACCCTGCGTCGCGACAGTCACCTCGTCACTACCGTTGCACAGGGTGTTCCTCTGTGCAACGGTAGTGGCGAGGTGACTTCCTTAATTGCTACGCCAAACGTCCAGGCATCAATGATTAATTTGTATATGATTAATATTGAAATTGTTGTCATTATTGACGACCTCTGTGGTCTAGCGGTTCGAGTGCTGATCATGGGGTCGTGGGTTCGATTCCCACAGCACACAAATATTTGTGTGGATAAAACATGAGTATTTGTGTTTGTCTGGGTGTTTCTTATGTATTATAAGTATGTATTTACAAAAAAAAAGTATATATGTATTATATCCATTGTCTAGTACCCATAGTACAAGCTCTGCTTAGTTTGGGACTAGATGGTGCTGTGTAAAATGTCCCAAAAATAATATTATTATATTATTACAAATCGGTTAATACGCGATGCCCAGCATAGACATTGTCCTTCGTATTTTATAAAGGAGTGAACTATCATAATAGTATTCTGCAATATCAATTTGTAATATTCAAGATTTTACTTGTAAACGAATACATTATTCATAGCATAACATTTTAAAACGAATTCGGTAAAGGTCCAGCGTAAATAACGCATTTACTTACTTAAATTCCAAAAATCAATAAACCTTAATTTGCATGTAAACTCGCATCGGAACAAACGGGCCGCCAAAACATGGGTCAAGTATTTAAATGAACACTCACTTCTTATACCGGTTTCAAATGATCGTGTTATTAAAGATACGCGTTTAATAATGAGATTATAGCATGTAAGTAGAGCATGAAACAGTCGATAGTATTTTTAACACGGAGTAAGAAACAAAAGAGTGAGAAGGATTTTATGGCGTCAAAAAAAAATTGTCAGCTCATATGATCATATTTTTAATTAAAAAAAATTAAAGTGCCATCTCAGGCGTGGTTTGAACTTGCGTATTTTCGGTTAAATACTATACTACACCATAATGCCTTCTGCCCGAATTTCATTTCCATATTCTACATATATCCAGATTCTTGTAATAAGCTAATTTTTTTCAGATGTAGTTCACTGATTTAGTTCTCGTGAAAATATTCAACCAACAATGCACGCCAGAGAACATAAGACAATGAGCGACGCAATACTTCTTTCCCTCACACGTACATACACTATAAATTGATGAAGAGAGGCTCTACCACAACGTTGTACGAGAGGGATGGCGCTATTTAACCTTTACAGCTATTTCTTTGTCTGACAATCTCAACATGAAAGTGTTAAAACATTGGGGTGCTCCAGGTTGTTGAGAAAAGTACGCGTATGATCGCTCCATTTACTTACTCCTCAGTGTTACGTTGTAATGAAGTGAGCGACGAGTCACTAGACGTCAACCGATGACAATTACCAATCAGATTATAAAGGTGTCGAAATCTAAACCAGTCGACTACGGCTTAATTAATAGCTATAGCGTATTTAATATTTCTTTATAGTTGTTAAGTATTGGACATACTATAAAGTTAATAAGTGATATGGAAATTATGAGTTCATTGACATGTCTAGTTTATTGTTAGTAATAAGCTGCACTTTATTTAAGGCGAAGTCGTTTTTTTTTTTTTTATTGGTTTATAGCATCATGGTAAGCATTGGTGACAGTAAAAAAACCATATTGACACATCTGCCCAAGTAATCAATAGTCGGCATACGTCCTGTATTTTGTCTCGAATTCAGTGACATATTTAGTATACGCTAGGCCTGCAGGCATCAGTATGACATGTACGTCACACGTAAATGTTGAATAGTATCATGGAGTCGTACCCCAAGGCGACGAGACCCATGACACCAACCTGCCTCTATCCAACGAACCGCGTGATTTTAATGCAGTTCCACAGTATCAACGTGTGCCGTAACACTTCAGACTTAATTAGATAAGACTAATAGACTCTGTTCGTTCATGCAGAGCTTTCCTGATATACTATTATATAATTCGCTAGTATGTGTTAAGTCCCATATCATAGGAAACCTATCGCCATTAATCGGCCACAAATGCTCGGATCACTCGCAACTGCTACAGTGAGGTATCGTAATAAAAATACTCACTGCATTGACCTCACTAAACTAATGAGGCAGTTACGAAATAAATAAATAATATAAAAATATACACAATCCAATGTAAGGCCAGTTGCTGAAAACCTGGCGTCTGGATCATGCACTTCGCCAGTAAAGTCCAACAAATTTCATGGCCGACAGTCAAATAACGGGGCCTAGTCGTCTTACATTATTAGCAAGACTCCACGGGACATCACAATGGCGACGAATGTATCAGGAAAGCCCTGAACGTTTATTACGAGTGTGGAAGTGTGGATAATGGGCCAACAAGTCACAGTTGTGTGTCACAACTAGCCTCGGTGCTCGCAGCTATCCGACGCGCATTCTTCATAGAATTTACCACCTCGTCGACTTGCTACGTACGTGGATAGTTTTCATGTTCGCAGATTTCTCATTTTGAAATATTACTGTTTCTTGTTTTATACCACTAAGGTGGCAAACAAGCATACGGCCCACCTGATGGTAAGCGGTTACTGTAGCTCAGACGCTTGTAACACCAGGGGTGACGCTTGTAACACCAGGGGTATCACTTGCACGTTGCCGAACCTATAAAACGAAAGCGGAATAAATAGTTGGGTTGGCAGTATAAGGGTCAGAGTCCCACTGCCAACACAACGTTTCCTCTCAGTGCATTGTTTGTAGTTTACGTAGTATTCCTTTTTGAGAACATAACATAATACTACTTTCGCCTGTTTTCTAAAGGGTGGTGTTCTGGCGCACACCCACGGTTCCAGCTGTTCGGGGACGAGCTTACTGCCATTAACCGAACAAATCTAAACTCCATTGAACCTATCGCTTTCCAATTTCCTTCGATCCCATATGATCCTAAAAAATATATAATAATAAGCTCTGGATTAAAGATAGATCCATGAATGGGCTGAATAGAAAATCGTAACAAATTCAACGTCTGTATGTCGCCACTGCCCGTCTACCTGTCAGCCTGTCAACCAAAACTGGTTGACAGGCTTTTTGGGCTTCTGACTAACACGAAAGACTGTCATAGAAGTGATGACGTGTTAAGAATGATCACCCATCCACAGGGTAATGCAGCTTAACCTTGCAGATTGGTTGATCACCGTAGTTATAACTAAACCACGAGATCCCTATTATTAAATAAACTGTAATAAATATTAATTTGTATTACCAGTTACCAACTACCTTAACACGTACATTTATTATGAATCTTGCAGTATCAGTAAACACTAATTGAACTGTGTAAAGACCGGGTAACCTATTGAATCCTGATCAAATAACTATATCGTTTGCTGACTTGGATCACAAGGAACTTAAGAGTCAACTGCTCCATGAAACCTATGTTTTACGATCGGATTATGCTGGCAGATGAATGCAAAGCAATCAGACGTACAGAGGCCAGCTCGTAAAGCTACCACAATCTGTCAAATTTCTTTGATTGATTTTCAACTTTAACACAAAACTATAAGGTTCATGTACAATTGGGAAAATTTGACAGTTTTGGATAGCTTGACGTGCTGGCGAACAAAGCTTTGTACTGGAAAATGTGACTTTCAATCGTAAAACTGAACATAATTTTATAGTCCTTCCCGGTATTCTAACACTTGAGGGGCGGGTCCCATTCCTACGGGTGCTATCCGAACAAGTAAAAGTCATAACTAGTCCTACACGTTGTCTTACATTTGTTAGCGCGAGTGGTTGTTACCTTTCATTATTGTTAACAACTGGGGAATGTTTATGGAACTAAGATGTCGTTTTCAGTATGCGGTGCGTGCGAAAGTATCTAGCTAATGACAGTCCATGCAGCCTTTGTTCAATTACAATGTCATTTTAACAGTGTCTAAGACATAGCAACTGGGGTGTCATAATTGCTATTTTTGACGAATCATAATTTAATGATTCATATTACAAATTTGCTAAAGAATTCTACGGGGTTTAAATATGAATTAATAAATATAATTTTTTAATAGACAATAAATACTTTACGACATTTGAAAATACTTTTTTTTTGTAAATACAAAAACATACTATCATTCATCACGCCTGTATTTCCAAATGGATTAGGCAGAAGGGTACCAATGTAAACACACAATTCACCGGTATGTTTAGGTCCTATTATAATAGGGGGCGAACCTATTGCCATTAAACGAACACTAATCCACACTCCGAGCCGTTACTGAGAATTTTATAGGAAAACTTATTAATGCTTTGCTTGACCTGGGGATCGAACCCAGGACCTCTAACATAGAAGTCGCACTTAGGTCCACTAGACCAATGAGGCATTTTCTAAATACATACTTATAATACATAACAATCATCCAGACAAATAAACACATAAACAGTTGTGTCCAGTCATCGAACCCACGACCTCGTGATCAGCAGTCGAAACAATAGACTAGACTCGACAGACGTCGGCGAATTAGAGGTATTGATAATTATATCCCGGGGGCTACAATGCCCACGTTCATCAAAAGATATTATTTACATTACAACATTTATTATGACGTATGTGTACATACCGCAGGGTTGTAGTACCGAGCTGTGTTTGTCAAGTCTATGACTGCTCCCAATTTCGGCACTTTGGCCAGTAGAGCTGGTATATCCCATCTGCAAATAAAAAAGTCTTACATCACCTACTATGTTCAATGCCTCAACGCTACGTGAAATTGTGACGGATTGGTACGTAGGAGTGAACCCAAATAGTGTCCAATTACAGAAAACTGTGTACCCGTCGGCGTTAAATAAATAACTTGAAGAAAATTGTTCAACGCAACAGTTTAAATACAAAAATAACTTTCTAAATTAGTTGCGGCGCCGGCCTACCTACTGCACGACGGCAAACATTTGCATAATTATGTTTTAACAAGTTATTTTTTATAAACAATAAGTTACACTAAAATTCAACCCTCAATTGGAATCAATCTTGGGACAGATGAAACCACTTTATTGCTTAATACTTTATGCACATCATTGTACAAAGGCTGTCTTAATACTCTTAGACATTTTCAGCCTAAAAAAAAAAACTAGTTAAATGTAGTAATATTTTGTTGTGAAGTTAACAGATTATAGAAACACAATCCTTTCTTCCAATCCATCCAAAGTTTGTCTGGAAGAGATCACCTTGTGTGATAAGACCGCCCATTGTACCTACTCTTACTTTGTTTTATATAATGTTTGTAATTGTGTTTTTGGTGTGCAATAAAGCGTATATAAATAAATAAATAAATACATAGACATTTTATAATTGTATGTTAATAAATAAATTCATTTAGATGCTATAGGTACATAACATATAGATATATTATATAAACTGACTATAACAGCAAAACCTACAATAATAATATATACATATATTATATAATAACATACAGATGGGTCAAATTCAAGTTCATGAATTTGCTAAGGGATTATGTAGCTCGAAGATAACGTAACTTAAGTTTAAAAGAAAATCAACTGTTTACCGTCCAGATTTCAGGTGTGGGAGCATTCCATAATAGGATTAACTTAACGAAGAGTAGTGGACAAAGAGAGAGCGATTATTCGTACATCGAAGACTTAAGATGGGTCACTTGAAAGATGACACTAAAAGAAAGAAGTTAACCCAGAAAGTCTGCTTGATAATTAAGTTCAAGTATAAACTATAATTAAATAATCCTAATAGCTCTATGTCACACTGAACCTTATTGAAATTCAATTATCTCATCATCATTACGGTGAAAGGGTCACGACTGGTGCCACTTACGGTGAACTGTCAGTTTTTCAATTTACAAAATGTCCACTTGTATTCAGTTGGCGCCACGTGTTTACAGCAATGTAATTATTATAGTTTTGAATTTGAATCTTAATTAAACGGAATTAAGGACCGCATTCAAATGTAAATTTAAAACGTAAAATGATATCCATGAAATTTATCTCAACTCCAGCACTGACGCTAATTTCCAATATTTATTTCATCCGTGCTGTCCACACTTTCACTAATAAATAAATTATCATTATGTGACACGCAGATCTTTCAGAATTCAATAAAAGTATTTATTTTTTAAGTTGTTTTGAATAAGTATACCAAAAAAGGCCTTACATTTCTTTAATCTCCTTGTTCGATGTCTGAACTCTCTGAAAAAAAATAGAATGTACAGTAAATTAAGTTAGATTTTGTTTGTAGTAAACTTGTGTGCTATTAGCGTATAGTTCTCTGGTCGGAGACAATGTGTCTTTGAGAAAGCCGCACGTAGGCGACGGCGTGTGATAAGGGAGCAGATCAATCATCTACTAGCCCTACCTGACCGGTGTCAATGAACTATGGCCACCTGACTCGATCCACTTTGGGACCTTTCGACACACGACACAGGTTAAAATTAAAAATTAGTATGCTAATCATATGAAAACGTCGATGTTTAAGTTACATCGAACCAAATAACCAACCATTTAACCATTCCAAGAAATCGATAAGATTTTATATCGCTGTATAAACATAGAATTAGAATTTTAAATAACGCTAAAATCGTTGGACATAAATCTCAAAAACCCATTCCTGTTGCACCGCAGGCCAAAATTTTGGGAGGAAATTTTCAATTTTGCCCAAAATCACCTTAAATAAAATGTCAGGGTCCATAATAATAGCTTTTTAGACTGGTAATAATTTATCGACAGTGTTGACATGATGTAAAAAGCTTGTAAAAAAAGTGAGCGCCAGGAGGTGTGTCTAAATGGGGTTAATTTTCAATTTGGATTCGCCGGTGGCCTTTATAAATTAACAAACGGCAATTTAAATAAATCCATGTACTTATAATACCGAGAAATATGCATAAATATTGTTACTTGATTAATCATATTTTATGTGATCGATTAAAATTAATGGGCGACATGTGAAAGTCCCCAAAATAATTAGCCGACATCTCCTTTACGATGAAATACCGAGAAGCAATCGTTTAATTAATTAATTGCTTAATGTAAATATGTATGTGCAATAAATTAAGAATACACGACATGTTTTACCAAGTCAATCTTTCATCACCGAGTTAATAATTTCAATCAATAAAACTACTGAATGAAAACTCACTTGATTGTGACAATAAGGTGAATACTTGATTAATCTCCAATATTGTACTGTTATTATAAAGTATAATAAAATTCTTGCTAAACATCTTACACGTGATGTCTTCTTTAGTAGGTACATAGTAGATGATACTACAAAAGTTTCAGTAAAAAGTACAGCATTTTGCCGAATCAACATAAACAAACGGTCGAACATACTTTAAACAATCGCGACCTCATCGGGTGCATTTACCACGATTTTCAATTAACTTTAAAGCACCGGAACAAATAAAACGCAGTCTGGACAAAGGAGTTTATTGAAACCGCGAATATCAATGTAAAAAATGCGGTGGCACACTAAATTAAACCTTGGCTCCATACATGCGTTCGAAAAATGACGCAATTTTGATTTTACTGCCCTGTGGCGAGGCTCTTATAACGAAAGGTGACGGTAAAAACCTTTTTCTTTATACTCTCATTATCGGCTTTAGAAACGCACCATGATCTAGTCATTAAAACAATATTCTTATCGATAACAAGCTAACAAATAATCATCACGTACCGCAAACATGATTACAAATTAGCGTTCTGTAATAACGCTGCCTTCGAATTGTATTTAGAATTAAATGCAGCACAGCGAGCAGTTAAATCGATGCGGTGATCCTCGATCATAAATCGATTCCATTACGATATTAATGACAATCGTAACTCTCAATCACAAGTTGGATCTGCACGCACCGATACGCACTACATTATTGGCTCTACCTTCGATGAACGTCAACAAAATAAAATTAAAAATATATTTATTTTCGCGTAGTTAAGCCCGTAAATAAATAAATGTTTTTTTTGTATTGACGTGTCTGACTATAATTAATTCGTATGTACGGTGCAATCCCCAATTCGTTGACCAGCCCAATTCAATCATTATGGTTTCAAGAAGTGATTTGTGCTATTTTAGTTCGAATGAAATACTGATTACTTGACGATTTCAGTTACATTTGTGGATACTGCTAAAAGCAGAACTTGCTTGAAATTGTGTAAACTAAACTATTATTTTGCGTTAATTACAAGTAATCACTGCTGACTGTACAAGCCCGTCGGCTGTACATTACAGCAGGCGAAATAAATTCAAACAAATGGCAATTATGTCGACGCCCCTTATTGATCTCATCCAACTGCGGCTAGGTGTAATTGTTAGAGATTATTATGGCGTACACTAAACCATAGCTCATAGATAACAAGCCTGGGCGCATCGTCATTAGCAAAAGTAACATTAACGCTATTTATAACGTGTGATAAACATTGATTCGTCAAGCCTCTCAACAGAACAACATGTGGCACAACGATTCAACTTGTGATTGCGAGTAACGATCACGCAATCGAAAAAAGTCGTTAATAAAATAATCAACAATGCGATTCAATAAATCGCCGATTGCCCGCTGACAAAAACCATACGACACGACAAGACATTACTTACATGTGTCCTACAAGGCAATAAATGTAAGTTTGTCATTTTTACGACTAACAACATGTATGTACATTTGCAAACACGGAGGGGGAGGCTCACCACCTGCGGAGACGTGACGGTATTGAGATGTATTCATTTGAAGATAAGCAAATCTTAAAATTGAAATGAACAAGATTTTTATCACATTTAATTGTCAAATTGATATAAATTAAGGCCGATATCTTTATGGTTGTAGTTGCGAGGCTCCGTCTTGATTTATTAGTTCCCTCAAACAAGTATGTATATACTTTATAAGGTAGCTGATATATATACGACAAATTCAATGCAAACCTTATTACTTTAAATCAATTTGTCATAAAAAATAGACATACACAGCACAAATAGCGAGTGGTACACAAAAAATAAAACGTTAAAGCTCGAGGACCTCCCATCAAATTACAAGTGGCAAGCTCCGAACTTATCTCACGATCGCGTGTCGACAAAACGAATAACACCTTCGCACGCTTCGATCATATTTGACAAATGCGAGGATCAAATAATCGCAAATACGTTTCGGTGAACATACAACAAAAAATCAACCTACAGTAATCAACTATAAGAAATTAAACGGCGTAGCAGCAGGCTTTGCAAATCATACGATAGTGATCAGAATATGTTAAATAATGATGTAGACTCACTAGTGAATAGTAGACAGTAAATTTATCAAGTCAAGGAAGGAAGTTAAGTATCGAAATTTGAATAAAATTGAATGATAGTACAAATTGTACAAACAACGTCAACACAATGCAAAGTAAACACACAAAAGCGTAGACATTTCGCAAAATTGAAACGTTTTAGGTGAGTCAACGCTAAGTTTGAGTATTAAATTTCAATGAAATGTTCAGGGTACAAATCTGAGCCGATACCAAATAGAATTTACGAGTTTACACGAAGGAGCTTGTAGCAGCTTATCACGCTACAAACACCAAATCACTGTTGTGGCTTTCTCTCAGTAGTAATGCAGACTACTTTAAATTCACGTGCCACTGGTGCAACATGCAGATGAAACAACATAATCATATGGGTATACCTGGTTTGATGCAGATGGCATAACTTCAACTGGTAGAGTGGTAACATAATAAGCCGGTGTAACAGGCTCGACAACATCATCTTTCTAATTTCATAATCACCTAATTACAATGCACAAAGAAACTTATTAACGTGCGACACTTAATTATTCACATTCATTGTACATTGTTATGTGACAAAAATTAAGACGACGCCGCAGTCTATAAATCATTTATATGGTAACTGTTTCGACGTTTTAAAATATGCAAGATCATCGTCAGATTTCCAATAGTTATTTGAAATTGTATTCATTAGTTAATAAGAATTATTTTTGTCTGTGAATGTTGCGATATGCATTCGTAGTCGCGTTGCGTTGTCATCATGTTGTTTTTGACAATCATCTGATCCGTTACGTCGTTTATTCCAATGGTAATGATGGCATAATTGACAGAGGGCAACTATTGTTCCCATTGTGTTGTATTGATATTACAGTTTTGTCGCCTTGTAATGGTTGAGCTTTTTGTATTGTTTTATGGATCGTTACTGACTTGTTCTCTTTTGACACCGAGTGCACTGCTGCGGTAGATTTAAAAAGGGTGGAGTTGGCTCATTCAAATTCGTGACCTGTCTAAGAATTGTTCTTACCTAAACTAATTATATTCTGTTATTATCGGGACATGTGTTTCGGGGATGTCGAGATGTGTCGTTTTAAAATTCTTACGTGCCCATTACATGCTGGCACCAAATAAGAATTCATATCTATAAATCAGAATATAATTTTGTAATTGTACTAATATGTATAAAGGCAGTTAATAAAACCAGATTATAAACCATAATCAACAAATATTGATGTCACAAATATGACCCTCGTTATGGTCCAATATTGAGAGTAAGACATAAAATTTAACAATGTAATTGAGTAATGATCAAAAAAACATTTGGTGTCACAATAATTGATATGTGGCTGACTTGTAACATATGCGGGTTTGTAGCATAATGTTAATACAGAAAAAACCGGTGCTACAAGCAGTTTAACTAATTTAAGAACCAAATGTATTGAGAAACATAGGGGTTTCAATAAAACCAATTATCTTAAGCTCCAAGACCATACGCCATCTCAAAGTAAACAGTGTCCCTACACATTCCGCAATTTAAGTTCCTTATACACTATAAAACATCAGCTAAGGAAGAGATTAGGGAATTTTCCACCGAAATCGAAAGTACGAGATCAATGCGGTTAGCACCGCGGGGCACAACTATTTTATTAGTATATTTTTTTAATGTTACATTGACAGTCGATGTTTAAAGATTAAGTAGCAGTCGTTTACCAAAGAAATATTGCAATCATAAGTCAAACTGGGTTTGAACAACCGAGCTTAAATTTTGAAAAGCACACGAAAACATCCTGAGATACGTATCAAAATATCGCATAAGGTGCTCCATAAAAAACTAAAAAGTACGACCTGTTAAAATCGGATTCCGTATTCGTTTCGACCGATTAATCGAATGAAAAGCCGGTGTATCGTATGTCGGGAGCATTTATCGCGCCTAATTGCGACCACCGCGCCGAAATTCAGTTTAAGAACGTACTGGGTGGCGTGATGGACACCAATGATACCCCAGGTGTAGCCCAACGTTTCGAAATTATGGGATAATGAAAATCACTTCCAAATACTTTAATTAAATCGATTACTAATAAAAGTCATATGACCTTTAAGTATCATACAAGCATCTTCTTAAAGTTATCTAAATATCTCCGTTCAAATCTATCGTCATGGTTGTGACAATTTTAAACTGATTAACTAGGTGCTTACGTAATTATGATTACTTTTTTAGAGGCCACGTCAGTTTATCAAATTATAATTATGATTTGTGGTTCAAAATCATATTTCTTAAAGAAAGTTACTAACGAACAGGGTTTGTAAAGAATACAATACGCAAATTGAGATATTACAATAAATCATACAAAGCAATAAATCACTAATCCGAAAAAGTCTTCGTTACACACAACAAACCATGTAAGTATATGGTGTCGTTTTTCATTTATCCTGATTATTTACTGTCAGTGCCAGTTCACACTGTATTATGCATAAAGCCAATATCGTTTTACCGTTGAAGCTTCAATACTTTTACCGAATAAAATATGGACCAGTAACGCTCTCATAATTTCTTATTTAAGAATTCTTAATTGGGCCTTAAAATGCCGATTTAACAGCCGGAGAACGCGAGTCGTAACCGTACCTCAAGATAACTCAATACATTATGGTTACCCTACAAGACATCGCTTTTCGGGTGTTGCGAAATTAAGTTAATTGTATTCCTTTTGTGAGTCCGCATCGGCGCACGCGCTTAAATCTCTGAACCAAGAATATATTTTATGACAATTAAAGAAAATGTTCGTTCAAAATCGCCCCTGAATGGTATTGAACCCTTTAGTTAAACCGGAACAAGATAAAATAAAAAATAACAGCATTCGGAATGTCTGTTAAGTACTTCCGAATCATTACGTTAGTATTGAAAATGTACACCAAAAAAGGAATAAAAATGAGTGAGAAGCAACTCTCATGCGTTTTTATGACGAAAACCTTGCTATATTTTTTAAATGTAAATGTTTCGCATACAGAATAAACGTCTCGTTTGGGATGATTTGCTGTATATTCCATACACTTTTATTGGAAGGCGTATCGGCTTAGTTGAGAAATTACACCCGTTGGGCGGCAATGACGGTGCAATCATAAAAATCCACAGGGCCATAAGAGAAGAGTGTCTGAACGTTCAATTTAAACTAAATCATTTACTGAATGTTATTGGGGTAATAACAGGTGAAGATAACTCATAACTTGATTGAAGCGAGACATTAAGTCACGACATTCATTATAAACAGTTTATAAAACACAGAAGTCATTAAAGACTGCAGCAAGGAAGTTTAGTAAATTAATATAAATGCATTTTAAAACATGTTTTGATTTTCATTACATACAAGATTATTGTAAATCGTGAGAATTTAAAATACTAGTTTAAAATATAAAGAAATGAACAAACCCATGTTAATCGAAATATATAAAAAAACATCAAATCTCAAAGAACTAACTTTAACACTTTCCAATTGAAACAACTGGCATCAAGAGCTCAAGTGTGAAGATTTCCTTAAAATGCCTTGATAGGTATGAAAGCACGATAATTGTCGAATAACATTTAAGTCTTAAATGTGTGCATAATAATATAATATGGCCGCTATCAGGGGCGGCGATCTCCAAAATATTATCTGGAATGACAACCGGACAACGTGTAAACGAAACCATGCTAAAACTCTCCACCCTTCAACGCGTCGCTTTATTATGCATGGCACACGCAACTGACAAGGAATTAAGCGGATCTGGATATGCATAATGGTGTTATATTTATTTCTTAATAAGCAACAAATTAAAATCACAATAAATCTTCTGTCGTTTTCAAGCGGCGACTTAGTCCAAGCGACACACATTATGTATACATGTTCGTGAATCGGTGGATACTTACCTACTTGTTACGCAAACAGCATACCTCTCACAAAACCAGTACGACATTCGGTCTTAGATGACGATATTTCAGAATGTACTTGAATAGATAAAACGATGATAGTCCAATTGGGACTAGAAATCTATTTTAGTCCCAATTGGGCTATGTAACGGGCAACGGTGTACCTACAGTCGTTTTAAAGTAACATTCAGTCAATCAATCAAACAAACAATCTCGAGCCTTTGCCCAGCACTAGCTTAATGCATAATGCAGTTCTATTAAACAATAATTCTTTGGTATCAGGTCAAAACAAGACAGTCAAGAAAGCTGATTACACGGTGCTCCCACGATCTCATGCCCTGGCTTGTGAAGTACGAAACTTGGCGCGTACGTGTCAAAAGATGTAATTATGAAGAAATCCAATCAGCGGCGGCGCGAACTTGCGCGTACGACGACGTTGATTGAGCGATAAATTTATTGAAGATAAATCACCTGGTCGCGACAAATCGGTAGCAACAACGGCCCTTTGTTAATTTTAGGCGGCGAAACGGTCAGCCCGTAATTCGATACGTGGGTGTTCGATACCACCAAATATATCTAATAAATAAATTAATCTGTATGACATATACCAATTTGTCATCATAATATTGGATTAAATAATGAGAGTAAACAATGAGAGCTCCGTTACTTACAATGAGCACAATATTCACAATGCTGCTCTTATTTAATCCCAATAAACATTTTTTAAATTGGAAGTTGCTGATACACGATTCAGATTAATTTCACCGTTGGCGCCATCGTGCCGCCGTGTTTCAGCTCATATTTCTGATTCAGGACCCCACGCGTGACTCAAACCAGTGGCGTAATAAGTTCAGTGATAACTTTCCTCTTGTAACTTATACGGGATTGAAAGTAGCATTGTTAAATCAGAAATAAGTACGTGGAACGTCCAATATCCAGCCAATATCAACACAAAGAGCAAACACGAGACGCGACTCGGTGTACAAGGCGAACAGTTAAAAGACAGTTTGAGGAAAAATATATCACACGATACAAGCTATTCAACGCAGACGATACCGCAGGCGAGCGCAATAAATTCAACAAAATATACTCTTTGATATCCGTTGACAACGCGACTGAACAAAAACATCATACACGGAGTTTTAATGTCACTTGTGAATATTCTTATGAATAAGCACTGGCAGATGAATCTGTACACGACTGTTGAAATACGACGTCTCCACTGGCCAGACGTTCAATATAAAGCATATGTAATAGTATGGTTGTAGGCGTATTGATGGGGCTTAACTTGCTCCTATAAATTCAGGTTTTGGTAGAAAACATGTAAACAATGTTAAAGATCCTGAATAAGAAGTCTATAGATAAATGTTTAGTATTCATTTATCTAATATTCATGGCACGCATAAGATATCAATAAATCACACAATTTCACACTGCATTTTGCATAGTGAAATGCCTGCGGCGAGTGCAGCACTAAACAGACTGACTAATTAGACGCACTAGGCAACAAAGGGCCGTCACACGAATCTCACTGTTCGGTTGTGCTTAAGGAAATTAAACCTTCTCTATAAGGGTTAATGTTGGGGAGATGTTACAGGTGTGGTGGCAAGTGTACGTGTGATGGCGGTACACGATAGGCCGCCCACGCGCAGGCGCCGCGCCGCGAAATTCGTGAGAAGAGCTGCGCCGGCGCCGCGACTCAAACATAATACGGCTACGGTATAGAGGAGGTAAAATATCTTAGCGTTTTATATTGTGTGCTTATAATAAAACTACTTGAAATATTAATGTCGAGTCTTTTATACCTATCTATAAATAAACTGTGGTTACATAATATCTGTCCTTACCGATATTTAACTTTGTTTATCATCTGAGTTTATCAAACATGAGTACAAGTATTTATTAAGTTTAATTTAATTTAAATGGCAACTTAATAAGACTTACTAAGATTTGATATAACGTAATGCAATAGTGTGTATAAAACCTTTAAGAGAAAATGGTATTTACTATTTTTTAAATATTTAAGTTAACATTGATCTATTCTGATCAAAGAAAAAATCGTCTTATAGACGCGTCTATTTCACACAAAGTCTATAGCAGCATACACCGCAACCAAGCATATTTCTAAGAAATGTGAGATTAACAATGTCTTATGTTGTCCCTACCCTGTGAACCAAACATTATTGAATATGTAATATCATTTGAAGATGCATTGCATACAAAAAATGACTAAGTCGCTTAATCGCACATTGCATCACAAAATTACCTACTTGTAAATTCTTGAAAAGCGGGCCATCCTGATTCACGTCCAAGAATTCACATCGGAAATGTATGTACATTACTCGGAATTTGCAATCAGAGGCTTAAATCACTCTTCATAAAGAGTTGTGCCATTGGTGTTTACTTACCCCATGTATGGTAATATCGTTACTGTAAAATGTGATAACAGCATTCGTGTATCTATATGGAGGAGCGGACAGGTGTCAACTAACATAGGCATTTTTAGCTTAAATTAGCTTCTTATTTAACCAATAAAACATTTTTCATTTTCATTACATTGTTAGATTCGTAAAAATAAATGTATAATACCAACATTAATTTAAAATCAAAATAACATAATTCATAACCGCAAAACAAACACTCAAATTTATCGGACTTGTAAAGCTTGACGAACACATCAGTACAAAAATTGAATTGGCTAATTAAGTCGAGACTACTTGAAAGTCAACAACGCATTATATTTTGACAAATTGTTATTTGTCGAAATATGAAATGAATGGGTTGAAATTGAAAGTTTAGAATACTAGCTAAATGTACGTTCTTTTTTATTGCAAGAACATAACAATATAATTATTAATAATATGCCAAATAAATCTTTGTACAAATAAGTGATATTTTCACTTAATCTGCGTCAGCTCATATCAACTGGAGGATATTCCTTCCTATCTTCCAAATACCAAAATACTGTTTACCATATATCCCATATACATAACAGAGGAAATGTATGCTATATTACACTTAAGTCTATTTCATTATGACATTTTAAAACCAGTACAGTCGACAAAGGTTCAATAATTTATTATGCTTGTAAACCTAATAGGACACTACAACACTCACTATTCCCTGTAATCCTAGTCGCTTTCCCGCTTCCAGAAGATGTTTTGGAGTTCCCAGAATATGACGTGAACCTAAGCTTTATTTTATTTCCATAACCTTCTAGAAGCGATCATCGCTTAACCTGACTGCATTTTTCATTCAAGTAATTTCTGTCGAAATTAAATTTGTATATCGCAGAAATATATTTTTATACTTGATTAAAATTATACATAAGGCATTTTATCCTGTAAACCATTCGCACCAGTTCCGATATACAATTATCGTTTAATAACGTGTTGTGGTAGAGTAAAATCAACAGCGCCAAGTTGCGAGCTTGTCGTCGGCACATCAGCGGCGAGGCGTGGCGACACACCTCTCTATTACTGTACCGGTCGCAGGTGCTGTATATGCTATGTACACTTCATTAAAATTGTTTTGCGTATATAAACAACTAGCTAAAACATCTGAATCCTTCGAATAATAAGGAAATTTTATGACAATATTCAATTGTCCAGATAGAGTAGGAGATATAGTGTACAAAGTTTACAATAAAGTAAAATCTAGAATTTACAAAATAACTGACAAAATGATCAGGACCCCAAAAATAAAGGCACCCAAAACAGTTAACAGTGATAAACATAAAAAACGAGCAACTTACAACAATACAGACAAGTGCAGACGGATAAAGAAATTGAGGTCCTTACAAGATAACGACTGAATTACAAACGATAAATTATCGATCAACAAGGTGCGCACGCGTGTAAATTGAATTAAAAGATAAGTAAGTACCGCATATAACATTTGCGATTAAATACATATGGACGGGATACGTTCCAGAATTCATTTCTTCGGACATAGAAAATATTCAATTTCCTTAGGTAATAGTTTCACAGGCACCTTCGGGCAATATTCTATTGGGACTGAATGGCTTGATATTTTCGTCCAAATATTGCAAGTGTCTCCTCTCCGAATTGAAGAAGGGTTGTACTTTAGTCCACCACGCAGGTCTAGTGCGAGTTAGTAGACTTCACACGCTGTCGAGAAAATTTCTAGGCATGCAGGTTTCCTCACGATGTTTTCCTTATTTTTTTGCCATCGTGGTGGACTATTGCCTCACCCTCCTCATTCTGAGAGAAGACACATGACCAGCAGTGGGACAATATTTGGCTTGATCCATAAACTATAGCTTTATCATAAATTATTATAAAAGTAGTACAGAATCCTTCATTTTGAATCCATTTATTTGAATCGGTTCCAAAAGTAACTACTATTTGATTTATATCTGCTACTATTGTTGTATTAAAAGCTAAAACCAAAATACCACATGGCGAATCAACAACCAAACCGATACGTTGGCAAATCTTATACATGTTCCTTTTAAATTGATGACAATATGTCAAGCTTAAATCTTTACTTGATGATATTTCAAATAATTCAAATATGATGACCGGAACTACGATTAAAAATAGATTACACCACAACTAAAATTGCGAGGCTAACAATACAAACTCGCATGAAATTGTCATGATCATATTCTTAAACGCATAATATTTTGAGCAACTCAATTTATCTTCTTAATGAGAAATAATATATTTATCATCGACTACTACCTGAGAACAGGCAATGCTTCATTAGCTTTATTTAAATTATGAAGCAATAACAAGTCACTCGCTACATAACTTATTCCAATATATATGATTTACGTGTCTAAGATTATTTCCTAACTGACTGAATATACATGTTTGAATAAAGAAATAAAATGAGAAAGCATTAAAATAAAAATTAATGACGCAATTATGTATACGTTAATTAATTAATTATGTGACGACGATGTTCAATCAACACGAAGGTTAAAAATTAGCTGACAAACTTAATAATGAATATGTATAGGAGTTTCTAAAAAGAAAATAATAAGCAAGGTACAATTTTTACGATGTGGCGGCAATAAAATTGTGTAGAGTCAATAAATTATGAAGATGATATATAGTAAAGAATGATAGAATTTACGAAATCTGCAGAACTATATTTAACCTTGTTTAGATCGTAAACCAAATAAGCAGGTTATATCGTAAGTAGGCACACTAGACTTAGATCAACAACACTTGGATGCCACAGGTATGACATCAGTTGTAAAAATACACATAGATAACGTCAAAGAATGCCAGCAGGAAATAACTACTTTTAATTGAAGAATTTCTAAAATAAGCAAAAATTTTAAATATTGCACAGAAACCAACATATGACATAGTTATATTAAAAATATAGTTCATTGCATTTTCATTATACACGCAGAATATCAAGAACAATTTCAAAAGGCGCCATCTCTGTCAATTACTTCCAAAGTCTAAGTAAAAAACTGTAACAAGCAAGATTCCCAAAGAAATAATCTAAAAAACCTCTTTAAAGCGCGTGATCAATTCTCAGTAAGTCGGTAAAAACAATGCGCCCTAAATGAATTATTCGATAAGGAAGTACCTGCGTCGTACCAGCGCTTTATAAGGTCATAAATCAAAACCAAATTCCGACCGAACATCTTAATTTGCATCGCTGCGAGCCAACCGGTGACACTAACGATCGACTAACGAAAACAACGGAATGGAACTATCAATTTTTGTGTCCCCAAAAGCTTCATTTAAAAATCCGAAAAAGCATTTTCTACGTGTGGCTCATGCCATGTTCATTAATTTTCAATCATGGAGTCTTTAGAGGTAATTAAGACGCAGTCGACGACGATGAGAATTTTATGTATTTTATACGCAAATATTGCAACTTTCCCTAAACAATGAATAATTTCGCGATTGTATGCTAATTAGGGTTTTCACCGTTAGCCGTTCATGTTGGACGTAATTAGGAACAACCGTTGACAATACCGTAACACGGATAAAACATAAATCGACAAGTTGTTTATTAACGTCGGAATGCAATAAAATAATCATCGGTGCGTAGCTACTTAATCACCTGTTGGTATCTTATTTAGGAGGGAGCTAATGAGAGGTGTAGATCACATTCGGGTAATGATGACATGGTCAAATTTATCAAACACTTTCGATCCACAACTTATGCCCGGTGATTAAGATATTCGTGTTGACATAATGGTCAGGCAAACGAAACGACACTATTAGATAGACTCCCTTATTCCATGCTTATTAGCTAAGAGACTTGAAGTACCGGCTTACCTTATTGACATCATAGGTACGCATTTTAAAGAATCACTAGTTAATAGAGGTTTAATTAGTGTCTAGAATGAGGTCTTATAGTAATAAGATGAACCGCAATACTTTCAAAAGCTGCTCCTTTTTAAAAAGCTCCCATAAATTAGCACTAGACCAGCCGTATATGCAATTATGCATGTGACAACATGAAAAAAGAACTGAACCAACACGCATGAGAATCAGTGCCAAACTCATGAATAAAGTCAGTCATCAAACAACCACAGCATAATTAATACAGTGTTATTCATGGCGTGGTAGCGATGACGAAACGCAAAGAAAGCAAGCTGCAAACTGTAGTTCACACACCGACATCAAGATATGGAGATACCTTCTTACTTTGTCCTAACATTCTAAATATAATAATCATTATTATTAGGGACATTTTCATTTTCACAGCACCATCTAGTTCCAATATCTCCTGTGACTAACTAAGCCGAGCTTGTACTACACAATGTATAATGCTTTTTTTATGTATTAACATTCTTATAGAAATACTCAGCCAAACAGAAAAACATAATTATTTTCATCATATAAATATTTTTGTCCTGTGGGAATCCAACCCACGACCTCGTGATCAGGAGTCCAAAACTCGAACCACTACACGACACAGAAGCAACACAGGCCAGTAAGATCTTAACTGAAAACCGACGCCAATGCCGTGCCTTGGGATCATTACTAATATTCAGATCACAGATTCTGATATTCTGTCGCATCCACGAAGGGCCAACACGCAAATCGGACCACTGCACATTGTATGTTAAATGGTGCGCCATTAAAGGGAACGGCGCTTAATAAACACATTACAGTGCAATATTAGGCGCGAGCGCAGAGCCGACGTGATTAAGCGTCAAGAACGTGGGAACAGACAGAGAAAGAGAACGATGAAAGGGGATAGTTATTGCGACAAACAAATAGACTTCGCTGTTAACATTTTACAAGCCATGTTGAAGACATCATTTAAGGGATATTTCATTTTGTAAGCAGTTTCTCCGACAAATAAATCAAAATATCAAGTGTTGCGGAAAATTTTAGAAACATCCATTTAATACTTGGAAGCTTTTCCTGAAAAAGTCACAGGAGATATTCGTTTTATATTTTTATAAATCAATAAAAATATCGGTAGCCTTCGATTTAATGATAATATCAAATCATACAAAGGTAATAAAATTATAGAACCGACTGCCACACGGCATAACACCGGCATAAAATATCAAAATACCATAACGAAAACGCACTAAAACTAGACGTGCATTGAGCATCGTCACCACACAATAGACTCGAGCTTTTATGAAAATATCAATAATAGTATTCAACGTGGTTTAGTGCGCTATTAATGCACCGCGCGCTTGCAGACAAATTCAATTGACAGGAGCCTCCGCCGGAGCCCCAGGGTGTCCCTCGTTTACATCTACCCGCCTATCTATTTACGCTGGTATTGGATATAAAATTGAGCGGCGAGATTGCATAGGAACTCTCAAAGGATGCGATCGGAACTTTATGATCAGATTTTATTGTTGTCATCGACACTGTCGTCTTTATAAACGCCGCAACATTGCGGTAGAATCCTTTAAATGGACCGGAAAATTGAACGTTTAACAGCCTCGACATACGTTGACCTCCCAGTAACATCGCGACTAGCAGCAGAAACCGCTCAATGATAACATTATTGACGCGTGTTTACATCCACATTATTGTAATAAGTACACTTTACTGTTACTCAGTGTGAAATAGCAGTGTACCGTTGCATACGACTATTGTCGCATAGCTTAGCTCCAAACCAGATCGACTCAATACGTTTACGAGATGCGTCCTAGTGGCGTTATCACAAAATATGATAGATCGTCGGGCGTGCGACGACGCTCTCCCACGCGGCACAACCGTGATTAATTATAATTCGAATTTTATTCAAAGTGAACAGCGGACAAACTACGATACCAATCAATAAACGGTTCCATACCGACGACGGTACCGACACGATACCACAATTTACTGTTGCCGATAGCACGTATGAAGACGTCAAAGCCGGAGTGAATAACACGCTTATATAGAAAGCTCCGGAACAATAGTAGCAGCCTTTTCATTGTGATAGAAACCCTCGTAATAATGAAATGTAAAGCAATCGCAGGATGATCTATCACTGAGTTCACATTAGCGTCTGACAAAAGAGAATTTCAATTAAAGAAATACCACGTTAATGCGTATATTAACGCTGAAGCCACAAAATGACTAAGAAATAAAGCATATCATGAATCAATAACAGAAGATCAAACTATCAGTTTGAGTGTGAGCAAAACATGAAAAGACACACAGGAAGGTAAAGCGAAATCCAACGATACAAAAGCTATAAAATATACACAAGTGCCGCGTCATAATCCTCAAGTAGTAACGTTTTAAATTGCGCAACAGGCTTATTATTCAATAAACACATTTGTATACACAAATTCCTGTGAACCGTGTGTTTTGATCATTAGCTATAGATATTAGACCCCCACGAGTAGAGGCTCATACTGCGTGAGAAATAGACGGTCATTTGACAATATCGTCGCTATGAACATATTCCACATTACCCGGCCAATATTCCATATTTCCATCGCATTATATTACCCAGGACTTCATTATCTTGTGGCGGCGGATCTCACTACAAACTACTTGTGAATGGGCAGATCCTGTTTGCTGCTCGCATAGATGGTAAATAAAAACGTCTAGTATTACACTAAGCTAAATTTCCTTATGGCACTCTGCACATTTCTCATATTACTTAAGTAATCCTGTTAAAGACTTATCTGCCTAAATTGCAGTCAAGATTGCCTCATTAGTCTTGTGGTCCTTAGCGCGACTGCTACGCTAGAGGTCCTGGGTTCGACTCCCAGGTCGAGCAAAGTGTTATTGGATTTGTGCCTGTTTAATAGCAATAGACTCGCCCAATATTACATGGGATCTAAACATACCGGCGAATATGGATGTCTCTCCCTAATCTCTCAGGGAATACAGGCTTGGTATATAATTTTTAATTGCAGTAATTGAGAATTCCCGAACGCTGAAAATTACAGTTACGATATTTTGAACTTTTATAATATAATCAATTCCTTAACTAATATGCAATTATTTAGTCTGCCCAATTCGTAGAAAAGTGAATTTACTTATTTGATAGATATTATTTATCAAATACATTATACTACAGGGATAGGTAGGCAGAAAATATTTTAAAACGTTTTACTTCTGACTTTGCTTTACACTTTAAAGTACTACTACTTAAAGTCTCTAAATATCCATCAATCGCCAAAACCTGTCTTAAGTTCATCAGAAGCTATTCAGAAACATAACCCTAATATTATGAATAAATAAAACAAACTATTGTCAGTAGTCATACGATTAATAATTTTCTCCATTAACCGTGTTTACGTGTTTGAAGAATCAAGCCGCACTCCAATTCGTGTGGCCGTAATTACGTCCTTATAAGTTCAATAAATCATAAAGACGAGCTCACGAGCGCCACAAAGATAGAAGCGACAAGCATCCTCGTCTCAGGATAATAAATAACATCCAGTTCTCGCTTTCAAAGTGCGACCGGGGAGCAATAAGTCGCGGACGGGTCAGAGGTGAAGTGAATAAAAAACGGCCAACAATTAAATAGCGTTCTTGAAGGTTAATGAGCACAATAAATATGTTGTCGGCACCGCAGCTGCGGACAAACAAATGCATAGTCCCGTCACACGTGAGGAGGGTTCACGGTATAGTAAAGTCGCGTCTGTGTGAGAAGCCAGCGGCCCGGCTAGCGGCTGACTGGCAAGTTCATTGTCGAACCGAGACACTTCCACGATGTATTACGAACGTGACACATTTATTATGAAAAGAAACGAGGCTAAACAAATATTGAACCCGACAGAAAAAGTCTCCGAGAAACATTAATATAATACGTTGAATCAAGTTTATTGAAATACACCATTCTACACGTTCGAGTAAAATAATCATGCATACCTATTATTCGTTACGTTAATCCAATAATTTATTGTACAGCTGTTGTTAAAAATAACCCAATTTTTTATTACTCTAAGACTTGTTTATGAAAACAAAGATCAGAAAATCGGTCATGGCACATTCTGTTAAAAAATGAAATCTTTATTAGTTTAATCGTTTAATTTATGGATCAAAGAGTATTACAAAGGTCATTCTTCAAAATAATACAGGAAGTATGATTATAAGTTACTATAAATAACCAAATACGCATCTTTTAAATGTTTAAAATCGAATATTTCAATAATTAATAATTTAATTCCGAATAAACCTATATCTATAAAGTATTGAGCTGCGTGCTTAATTAAAACATCCCCAAAACATGAGCATAATAGCAAGCATCGTTGCAGAAATGGCCCCCGTAAGGGTTTGCAGCATTCCACACGACTGCCCCAGACGAAATCATACCTGCGTTTGATTTATAACGAGGAGGGGACACGGGAACTGCGGGTGTGAATTCAATCGGCGAGCTTCAATGTCCCGGGGCAAACAAGACCAGTTAACAAGATCTCTGGCACTAAACCCAACACTCCCTGATCAGTCTTTTAGAAAAGATATTGTGGGTGGATGAATAGTTCAATTTAATCTGGTAAGGGAAAGGTATCGCAGCGGGTAGTATCAACTGCTGGCGCCTCGGACAATACCAAGCACCTTCGTGACCACTGCCTATTATGAGTTGCGGCTTTTATAGATTTTTTCCAATATTCTTTATAAGGAACGTGACTGTACTGTTTAACAGACACCGCCGACAGCTCAATATGGATTTTTGAATACATAATCGATTCGTTTAAGTGCGTGTACATATGGATTTAATCATTCCATTTATTATGCCGTACAACACTATCAAAGTAAGACTTTTCCTTGTTCTGAAAATTAACACTAATGTTACGGGGACATTTGGTAGCCTATAATGAGAAGATAAACCTGTTTTAAATAATAACACGGAAGTCCGCATTGATAATTTGATTAACATCTTCATTGCGACGGACGTCTTTAAGTACACGAAAAAAATGCATTACCACAGTCATGATCACATCTTTGTTGTGTTTCACAAAGTTCAGCTAAACACATAGTGTGAATTAGGCAAGGCTTGCGAACGCACAAACTTTCTTTAGACCCGGTGAAACTTTTACCGTGTTTAATATAGAGAGCATTATTGCTCTTAGCAACAGTGAAAAGAATGTGGTGAAGCACAAAATCAACAGGGCCGTATTAACACCAGCCGGAAGGTGGAAATCCGTGGGTGTTCCTAACCAGTCGTATTTTTGTATACACTAACTACCGCAAGCATATTTAGTAATAGACGTGAATAAGAAAGATGCATATTAATGCTTCCTACTCTGATGAAGCTGTCCGTAGATGATTACCAAGTATTAATGAATTGGAAATTATTGATGGACTGGTAATAGAATTCATGGGTCTAAACAATTATGACAGAATGTATTTAAACAATTCCAAATTAAATTAAATGCCGTCTAAAGTATAGACGATATCCCGACATTATAATGCTGCTAACCTATATCGCCCGCTTAACAATCTATATGTTATTTGTGATTATATACTTTTTGTTATTATCGTATAGAGCAAAGCTGAAGAATAAAATTTAAGGAAATATGATAAGGACACCAGAACGGAAAGAATTAGTATATCTAACCAAAAAGAACACAGAAGAAGATGTAAATAAATGTAAATTGGCGGAACAAATTTTGATGAATTTACAAATAGAATTCTGGAAAAGAACATTATAAACTATGCACATAAACGAAACTATCTGAAACCAGTTACAAATAAAACCAATACACAAGGTAATTTGAGGCCACAAAGACAGAAGCGACAGTACAAAATCTAAACATAACCCGAAACCGCGTTGCACTTAAAAAATGCCTTAAACACACCGGTGGCTGGCCGAAACGCCGCCCTCTGTTCTAGAGACGAAGGCAAACAATACGAAGATAGTCGACAAACAAATGTAAATGACCGAAATGTGAACGTCATGTTTGGCATTCCCATAAAGCAACGTTAACACGTCATTAGAAGTAATGATGGCGTGATTACAGAGTGAGAGTGGGAGCGGGGTGCGCGATGTTCAGGTGATTGCCTGCTTACTGTGTGGTCTGGTGCACCTTTACAAACACGCGGTCTGGACACGAGAATTAGTACCACGTGGCGGACGATTGACTTTAATAGGTCGCCGTGTATGATGCTTTTGTTTGTGTTTGTATCCAGCAGTAGCTTCGAGAAAGTTTATTTAAATCTAAAAGGAAACGGAGCTTATAAATTATTATCGATTGTTACACAACGCTTGATGCAAAAGATATTTTATGATAGCTGTTTTTTGTGTGGAAATTGTACAGATTTTGCAATTTCTCAACTTTTTTCTATTCCTACAAAAATAATAAGGTTCTTATTTACATAATAATAAAAAATATAATTTTTAAATTATCCAAAATCTCTAAATTTCTTTTCATTGCACCCTTTTGATCAATGACAGTAGTCTTCATAACCCCTTCAGTAAATCATCGAAAAAGAACAAAAATTTCAAGATGGCTGCCGCACCCGATCACAGGGAGATGTTATCGTATGCCCCACAGATAATTTATCGCTGGTTTATCACTCGATCTGCGTAATTGATACGGGTACAATCATGGCGCGGCTCTGACGGCCCTAAGACTACGATAATAAATAAACCTTCAGTTTACATTGAAGCCTAAATGGTAAACGTCGAAAATTATTAATCAATGCCAAAAATAATTTGAAATCTCCATGAAAAGAAAGTATTATTTTACAGAGCCATTTTTTTAAAGCTTATTGCGTACTATGTGCAAATAAACAGCTATAAAAGAAACAATAATATTTTAGGTATAGGTATAAAAAAAACAATAAAAAAATCAGTAATATGCTGAAATAAACACGAGTATAAATTAGTATCCCAATAAAATCCGCAGAGTTTAGATCACGTTATTAAATCACGCTAAGCCATGGTGGTCCATCCATAACAAATGCAGTGCTGTAATAGAAAGGCCACCGGGACGCGTATTGCGACAAATAGTGCCAATAATAATTCGTTGTATAATTCGTGGCCGGCGCGTGCGCCGAACAACCGTCACTGATTGAGGATCGCATAAACTGCGCCACCCACCGGCTGTCATTTGCATTGTACACAGTTGTTCATAATAAAGAGAGGATATCTCTTCAGACGGGATCGCACGGTGGTCTCTTTATACACTCAAAAATAAGGGCAACGTAATGAAAACTTACACTTTCTCTACACAATTGTAGATAGTTGTAAAAAGTACCTACCATAAATTCCAGAGACTGAATAAATCAATAAACAAAACTGTGTCAATTATAATAGGCAACGTACATAGATATGAGTTCAATTCGTAATTCAGTTGTAACATACCATAAATTTTAATTAACTCTAATTGGAGGACGTCAGACCATTCGAATAATTAAAATGCATTGATTTAATGCACACCTAGAAGTCACGAGGACTTTTCTTTTGGTGAGTCAGCGTGTATTGTGAAGAACTAATTGAAATCGCACGCAATGTTTGCGTACACAGTACACCCCTATAACCTAGACAATTAAACGCAGAAATCGGCGATATATCACGGCGCAAATTGGCAATCAACGAGCATTGATTACCAGGAGTCGAGGCGCACCTCTTTCGCTGTCGGGGTCCCTGATCTACCACAAATATATCATTATATACCAATGCAGCGAGGCGCCACATAATACACTCATTAATTAATTGTCGAGCTTAATAATCATATATCAATTTCCCACAGACCGCTTAATGTCAACCTCTACTTAACAATGACTAACAATCTAATCAAAAAATTTAAATTGGCTAAATAAATGAGCTCATAACTTAACATGGTAATAACAGACAGGGCGTTACCATCACGATTATCGTGTCCAGAAACCGTCGGTGACATCACCATAATGATTCTATATGAGAAAAAAATGCCATAATACAACCAACAAAAATGAAATGATGACAGCACTACACCAACAGTATGTTACATTTGACGCAATCACACACGTTACAGACTATGTACGACGACTTGGTGTTTGGCTTACACATTATCACACCAAAAATGCATAGACCACAAAAACAAAGTGTTCCCAAACGGCTATTTTAAGATCAAACAGCACGCTAAATAAGAGGCCATTAACACTGCCCACCGCTATCGGCGACGCAATCAATACGATGCTAATCGACTCCGCGGCGGACTTTATTTTAGCACATCGATACTAATTACCAATTACCACGTGCCACGATCAAGACATTTAAGTTGGTACTCATGAGATAAACTAAGGATCCCTTATCTTTTCCTTTTATACAAATTATCCCTTAAGTTGGAACTTTATAACATAATCAAGACTAGGTATTTTGTATAATATACGCCCTGTATTCTAAACAGATGGGTTCCGTAACAGCCCCCAAGCCCACCGTTTGACGCCAGCCGGAAACCAGACGGCGAATAAATTATTGCCCTCCCTATGCCCAAACACAAAGAAGTCTCGGTTTTTTCTGAATTTCTACGTATAATTGAGGTGTAATTTCGCGGACAATGACAAACCATCGGGCGATCTAAACGTACCGGTGCAACGCGACGTAGGGGACGACACGAATAGGTTGAAATAGAAAGCTCTTTTGTCCGAAGTGTCTTCCGAGGATCATGATTTACGTCTATCCAGGCACGGAACCTCAAGAATATAATAATAATATATACATACCGACATTGAGCTGTAACAGAGTCCAGTATAAATTGTAAATTGGAACTCAACGTTTCTAAATCATTTCACAAAATCGAGTTTTGGCGGGGAGCGATGCGGAACATTGTGGTATTTCAAAGGATGCCATGGAACGTCGATCAAACTGGCGCTGAAGGATTATTGAAGTCCGCTCGTAACGCCTTCGTTACTGACGCTCGGTCGGTTACTTTATTAATTACAGAATCCTTCACACCCTAATGAATATTCAACGCGGTGCGAGAACTAATACAACCCGACCTTAATGGGGATGTCGAACTAGTTTTTAGTTTGTTTTACGAGCGTGTAACGCTATATCATTACATGCTGATAAACGATAAGTGCAATGTATTGAAGCTTTCGCTGTTGTCAGCTCAATAAAATAAACGGCCGATATCGACCTACATTACTACCCCGTGTTCCCAAGCCTGTCATCATTTTATGACTTTTTTATTTGGCCTGGTGGCCGGAGAAATGCAACACCATTCCCGATTCAGATTTCCACACCGATACTAGAGTGGGCAGTGTTATAAAAGTGTAAATGAACCGTTTTAGACCAATCGCCCTGCAATGAAGTCGGTCATCTCAAACAAAACTAAAATTAAAAAATATTGGTTTAATTGAAGCATCCTTAAGTGAACACAGATAGAATAATAAAAGTAGTAAAAATATAGCATTCCCGTACATCATAAAAGGACCAAAATTGAAATTCGATACCGTAATGGATACTTTGTAATAATCATGTCTTATTATGGCGTCCTGTCATAATAGTGAGAATGTAAAACAAAACCAGAGGTATATTTTAAAGGTAACACACACAGTTCACAAATCTTTTTCTGCCTCGAATACCCTTAGGGTGTACTCTCCCATATTCTCTTTAACAGATTAAGAGGACCACACATTAAACTTTAAACCGGAGACGAATCGATATTGACACCGATTTAGTTTCGTAGTAATAACAAACGCATAGCAATTACCTATTAAATCGATTCTAGATGTGAGATATCGGTCTGTTACATTAAATCGGATAATGTATTGCCGATTTACACTTTCACAGGGAAATCCAAAATAATCGGTTCTAATTGTGAGATATAATTTCGGGTGTGGGAGGACTGGTAGGTCTGGGGTTGGTAGATGTAATGGAACATAACAAAGTGTCGCAAACAACCTTTGTAAAAGTAATAGATAAGAAGGGACAGGTTTAGTTTTCTCTGGCTCAGCTCATACATCGCAGGTCAAAACAAAATTACTGCGACCGCAGTAACAAATAGCCGTCGCTTAAAAACTTTATATCTTCGTGTGTATAATGAAAACATAAGCATACATCAAAGTCAAGGACCAATTGTGCATGCCTGGTCTAGAGGTGATATCGTAAAAATATATTGCGAAAAGAAAATATTGTTACGGTTAAGTCGTTGAAATATTTGACTGATTGATACAATGTATTTATTACGTCTGGCATCTGTTCAATACATCGCTCTTAGTGATGAAAGTCAAAACACGACACGACATCAAAAGAAATACTGATCACGGCTGTATCAAAACAGTACGACGAATATTAAAGATCATTCAACATTCTAATAAACTCTCTATCAAATGTCGACTCAAGCCAAAAAGGTGCCATCTGCCACCTGGATGAATAGCAAACGCCCTTGTATCTGTCACCGTTCATCATAATTATAACAAAAGTGTGACTAAACAGTCTATAATAGAGGTGTAAAAAGACAAATGATAGAATTTTTTCTATGATAGAATAGATTTTGCAAGCCTTTACCTCGATATGAAGATTCGAAAAAGTTAACATACCTATTCCAAAAAATACTTCATTGGAATAGAACCTACGACAGCAGATGAAGAAGTTTCTAAAAAGAGATAACGATGAGAAAGCAAACGATAATGAATCATAATAAAGTAACAGTTGTGGACCCATGAATGATATCAAATTACACCTACCGATTGCCATTAACGTAATATCCTTTATAACTCAAAGAAAACAAAACTATTGAAATTTATGGCCAGATACCGTTGAATAAAGGAACGGAATCAAAGCGCCACAGATACCGTATAAAGGGCTATTTTTATAAAAAAAAATATAAAAGATGTATAGATAAAAAGAATCAAGTATTCATAGAGCGGCGTGAGAGGCACCCGCTGCGTTATCAAATACGGGATTAGTCCTTTCAATGTTTGGACCCGTTTCTTTTGTAACAAACAAATATTATGACACGCGATTCGGCAAATAGAGCGAATTGGGCCACGTATCAAAGAAACTCGCCACTTTATCGCTTAAGATTGTCACTGACGGAAAGTGTTTTTTATACTGTTCAGTATGCTCCGAACTCACTAAAAGAGAAAAACACTAAAGCTAGAACGAGTATCTGCATTTTCATCTCCTATATCATCACATTGGTACGCTTAAGATTGGCGATCTCTTTTATTTTGCTCTAAATAAATGTGTTCACGTGTTCTTAGACCTTTAACAAAATATGTATTACGTTAATTTCTGTCTGAAACAATTTCAATATTTTATTATTTTTAGGGTGCTTTCTTAAAAACCATGGGACCTCGCAGAAAGTCTTAAATTCGATATTTTCCCGCTATGAACATTTTGAAGCTTTCAGGAGTTGATGGGAGTTCACTCCAACATCAATCCTTAATTATTAGCGTACCAAGTATAAAAAATCATTGGTTTATTAAGTTTTTTTAAACGCTGTTTGTAAAAGATAATGTATTTCATGCAGTACATTAATATTGGTCCTCAAAGTTAGTACTTCAAGCAAATTTCTCGAGTTTTAAACACCAAAGTGTGTGAATCAGAACTTGTACTCTTTAACACGAACTAGATGACATACAACGTATGAACAAACTCAAAAATAAGTATAATTCACATGTCTTTTTCTCAAAACATTGCACAAGCACCTCGATTAAGGAACCAAGTAAGTACTGAGTTTACTGAGAATGTTTTGTTGACTGTAACAATATCGTGGCGAGTTAACAAACCCACAGTTTCAACAAATATGGAGGCTGATACGGCGCAGCATTAATCTTTTATGTCAAGTGGCAAAAACTAGTGAACACCCGATTAAAAAACAAAACTGCTAATGTATGTAATGTAAGTAAAAAAAACCTTCCATTGAAAAATTTAAAGCAAAGCTTTTAATATAAAGGTCTATGTATTATAATAATATATAGATCAGTGTAGCTCGTACCGCGGGACTGAATTCTATGCATGGCAAGCATGATACTCAGGCAGTTCAGGTGACATTCTACAATATTAATTGTAAATGTTAGCTTGCTAAATCTGTTTAGTACGCGAATAAAAAACAAATCTCCTACATCGATCGATTATCGTAGAACCTCGAGTGGCAAGTCAAACACTCTCCCGATATCGCAGCGATGCAAGCGCTATGCAGAACAAATTAACACAGATCGTCGAGAGACTGTTTGCCATCTAACTGTGGTACGGTCAAGTGAACGCCCAGGCAGACGGACAGTTATACAAACACGCATTGTGCGTCGCGCTTGTGGACCAATAATGCATTTCATTGTCGGCTTGCCTCCGCCAATGCAGGTGCAAATGCTACCATGTTATCTTATGCCTTGTAAGTTGTAAGCATGTTCTTGCATATCCGTTTTGTTCAGGTACGTTTGTAGTGTTTCTTGACTTCTAGCATAATCTCATTGTATGTTATATTAATAGATAATTTTTATTAATTTAATTTTCGTTAATTTTTCAAATATAAATCCGATTATAAAAACATTACCTTTCAGAACACCCATTCATGCAGTCCTACAGTGACAAATAGCAATACAGTCAATAATATCCACAAAACTATGTGACAATATTCGGACAAATAAATGATTTACTATTATAAAAAAAAGAAGTAGGTACAGTCAACAGCACATCAGGTTATACAAAACTGTCTTTGTTCAAATGATTTTAAACCTTAAAATATTGTTAGTTATGTTTAAAATTGCATGAGACAATTTGACAGTTTGTGGTATTGAAATAAAACTCCTTTTTACGGATTTTATCGCGTTCAGTATTAATAATCCCGACGTTTCGGACCCTTTACAGCGTCCATGGTCACGGGTAGACTCTACCCGTATACCCGTAATAAAATCCGAAAAAAGTAACTAGTTTCATTTCAATGTATAATATTCGCGTAAATGTCAGAAATCAGTTTGTGGTAACTTGATGTGCTGATGAAAATGTCCAAACTCACGCAGCGATCGGGTACGAGACGAAAACAGATTTTGTCGAGGTTGGTAAAATGGGAAAGCCTTATTCAGACAAACTAAATTAACTTTTAATCATAAGCTAACATAGAAATTGAAACAGATATTGTTATTTAATACATCTGTGATGAATATGTAAATACATATTCTTTAACTCCAAATTACTAAGGTAGCGCCATCTCTGACACTTCACTTGAAACTACTAAACATGTTTTTCAAAATTCATAAATAGAGGGCAGGCAGTAGTTGAAGTCATAAAAAAACTGATCCATGATTATTTTTTGATGGTTAATGCGTAATTATTAGTATTTGTAGATTTCCATCAGTATGTTTCTTATATGAATCCAAATTATATATTGATGTTCAAATACAAAGTTAAAAGTCTCACTCACACAATAACAGAGATAACCCAAGACATCAATCAATGGTTCATTTATTTAGCGAACAGGTGCCATGAATTGTTATATTGATGTCTGCTGTGTCCTCTAAGTTCCTATGGACTGGCCTGATATATTCGTAGATAGGAATAAAATAAATCAATAATAGTCATCACTCTTCTTTATAAATGATTTATATTTCACTACATGTTGTAAATATATAAAGTGAAAGCTGTTGCCCGACTATTATTGCTGCCCTGCTATTGAGCGACCTACTGGGGCTGAAACCATTTTTAATAATTGTCTGACAATAGTAGGTAAGTAGGTACCTTTGTGAATTATGCAGTTTGATTTTTGCATGAGAGAGAAGTCTTAGATGTTGCAAATCTAAGTTGTGATGTGATAATATAACATGGAAGAAAAAAGTGTATTTTAACGATATAGTAATGTTCCTACTTATTGATACTTTGAAGAAACAATTCTCATTGTATATGTTATCCATTTGCTGTTTATATTTTTAATAGGTACATGCTGATGTATCAGCAAAATTAAACTGTAGACACTGTATATGTGATAAAATAACATATGGATTATTATACCATCTGGTTGATCTGATAGTTGCTATTGAAACAACTTTGAATGTTTACAAAAATAATATGAGTACGTACTTTTCTTAGAGGTACTTTGAAACAGATCAGCCTGGTACCCTCGATAACATTGCCACACGCTTTATAAGGTATCCATCTGAAATAAATACAACACAATTTTGACAACACATCTAAATATGGATTGTAAATTATCGTAAAACAATAAAGTACCTGTCAGGAATAGTACGCATTTTATATGGATTAGGTTCTCATTGAGTAGAGGTTGTTGTTAAGTTATCAAGAAATTTAGAAATCCATGTAAATTACTCAGTATTTTGGCAAAACATAACCTCAAAACTAATAATCAATCATGAACGATGAATTGATTTTGATTGAATGCTTTGACTTGACACTTGACAGTGACACTGACAGTTGGACGTAAACGTAATCAAGTACCTTGCACTGCGTTCTGTTTTTTCTATAGAAGTATGAAGTTGCAATTTGCATTGCATCGAGATTGAATGTTACATGTTTTAGGATGACTTATGAATTTAATAAAATACATATTCAGGAGTCGACTTTATTTGATTTAGGATTATTTACATAGTTAAAAAAAAAAGTTCTTTCACCCAGAGAATAACGTTTGTGATTGTGCTCTCCTTTTTTTTGCATTGTGAAATTTGTGAACATTTTGTTTGTTCGATTTAGCCAAGGCCCAAATAAATAAAAAAAAAACATTTTGTTTGTTTTGTTTTGGTTAACTTTAAACTTCCTTAATTTTGCTTTTATTGAAATTATTGTTGTTTGTGATAGTTATTTATTTCTGTAGAAGTGGGAAATTAATGGTTGAATGTACAACTATACCATTATTTTATTTACCAATTAGGTAAGCATGGATTGTAAATATAGGTTAAGTACCAAAAAGTTCCTAATCCAATACAAACCATCATACTCCGTTGCTATAGAAACATTATGAAAAGGAATTGTATAATCGAATTCTTTGAAGGTTTCGATACCATCCAAAAAAGGATTAAAGTAAGCATCACTGAAGGAAATTTAAAAATGTTTAGGAACACGATTTGGTATCGTTCATTGCTCGATGCAGAAAAATCGTGTTTGAAAGAGGACAAATTAAAAAAAATTCACTACAAGTTTCAAGATGACAAGGAAATGGTGGAAGAATACAATGCGGACACGCAGGTTTTACTGCGCCGGGCTTGGAAAGTGAAGGGTAAACTTGGTGGAGAAGGAAAATGGGATGTGGAAATTGGTGACCCCATTCCTGATGCTACTCCCCACATTGATGGGTCTACCGCTGATATAATGGAGAGCAAGGATCAGGTGTGTTATGCTTGTCGTATCTTAGAATTTAAAGTGCTACCTGGTGGAAGATACAAATGTGTACTTACTTGCTTTTCCTAGAACCTTATTCAAAGATCTTTATTTACAGTAGACTAAATCGTTTGGTTTGGTCCCTTGGGACCAGCAACACTTGGTCTAACCAGATGAAGTACTACACTAATGTGTAGGTTTTGTAAAGAAAATCTGCATATTATTCTAATCAGATGAATTATGGTCATAATAGATTTCTATGCGGTTTGTCATTTAAACCAGTCATACTAAACAGATAAATTTGTTTCCTAGCTAACATGAGTTTACACTGTTGTCGTTAAATTTTTTTACCCTTTATAAACAGTCTCTATAACCAAATTAATATAATTCACTAAATATATAACCATACAGCATAATACTATGTAAATACTGTTTTGTTACAGCCAATACTAACAAGACGCAATACAAGAATAAACCTGGAATGGCGAATCAGAAACCTACCTTATCCTATTGAAACATATTCTGTGAGTGCTGACAATGATGAAAGATGTATTATAATTCGTACAACGAATAAAAAATACTTCAAAAGACTTCAAGTGCCTGAACTAGACAGACTAAACTTGCCTATAGAACAAGCCAATATACAATGTAGTCATGCATTCAATACTTTGATTATTATGGTGAGGATTTTCACAGAATATTTTACATACTTACAAACAATACACTCTAGCTTTTCCTCATATGGGGTAGGCAGAAGCTACAACATGCCTCATAACATTCTTGCATACTTCTTTTAGTTCATCCACAATCATACATGTCATTTTGTCACATCATATGCTTGTTCTTTTTCAACCACAGCTAAGTTTGATGTGCATTATTTTTTAATAATGAGTGATAAACTATTCATTTTTTTGCCCCAACCTATAAAAGATTCAATAACTGTTGTATCTTAGCTATTGAATTTTTATAGAATACATAAATAAAAAAATATCTTCATATAATTTGTCTGGCATTCACAATCTGATTCTCATTTTCAGTACAAAAAGCCCCAGCAGTTACTGGATATGGATAAAGAGTGGTATCAAGAGTTGAATAAGGTGAAACCTATTAAAGATATGCCCTCTGATTGTAAAACTCAATAACATTTTCATTGTTCAATTCAGTTTTTATTTTATACTAACTATCCAGCCATCTGTTGCTGTGGTTCTAAAAAGGTAACATTGTGTAAAAAAATTAAAGCAATAATTGAAGGACTTTTGGGAGTTTTTTGTTTTTGTTACCCTGTCCTGTCTGCACAAGTGTTTTTCATTTTAATTATACTTCTACATTACAAAATCAAAATACCTATACCTACAATTTAAAATTAAATGTATAACATGTACAAAGGTATTGAAAAACTAAACAGTTCTTAAAAACTAAGTTTATTTACACATAATAATGACTCAGTAAGTCACAAGTAATTAAAATAATAATTATCACAAAAACTTAATAGCTAGTCATCATTTGTGACTAGGGCTTTTGCTACTTTTCTCAATTCTTCATCATCTTCCTCTTTATCCAATAATCCTCTAGCTGCTAAATATTCTCCATATTGTTTTGGGATCCCCATGAAAGTTTTGACTTTTGCTCTTAACTGTTTCCATGTTTCTTGATAATAATTCTTTTTGTCTCTTTCCATAGCTTTGTAATCATGTCCATATTTATCTAGTAAATATGTTATAAATTCAACTTGGGGTTTTGGCAACCTGCAATTTTTTAAGATAGAAATTATAATAAATATGAGCAAAATAGAAATTAATCGATAATCTGATTTGAGGTAGAAAAAATAGATCAATTCTGTCCTGATTGAAGACTATTATAATGCTGTCTAACTACTCAGTGCTACGCAAGGAAATGTTGTGTTGGCAGTGGCAGTTGGCACTGTTAATTAAATTGTCAACCCAACTATTCCTGTTTCATTTTATAGGATCAGCAACATTCAAGTGATACCCCTGGTGTTGGAAATGTCTATATATAGGCTTTGGTAACCGCTTACCATTGGGAGGGCAGTATACTTATTTGCCACCTTAGTGGTATAAATAAAACTAGTTACACTATCATAAAGAAGAATAAGTAATATAAGGAAACTGTTATTCCCGCATTTCAAACTTACATAAGTCGTCTTGGACGAGGTGCTTTAGCTTCTTTTTCTAACATTACAACAACCTCTTTTTTCACTACTGGTTCCACTACTTCCTCATCATCAGAATCTTCAGGTTCTTCTTGATTTACTATTTTTTTTGCCATTTTCACTTTTTCCTGTTTAAAATTTGGTATTTTAATAACTATATTAGGGTCATTTGCAAGACCCATGTCCTTCATATTACGTAGAGAAGACTTTTTAAAATCCCATGCATCCTTTATTGGTTTACTGTAAATAAAAGATATTATTAAATTTCCATAAAATGCATCTAAGCTCTAAAGGGTGTTAGTGCAAAATACATGTTTTTGTCGAAGTTCTATTCAAAATATTCTAACCAATTTACTTCGCCGGTACTTTGTTGTTTGTGGTGCATTCTCTTACGATTAAGTTTATGAAGGTACTTCTTTTTACGGTGTTGCTTCTTAATCTTCATCTTTCTGGAGTTATAAAGCTCTAAATTTTAAAAATTACTCATAAATTTATATACACAGGAAACAATGCTTCTGACGGGCTGACCACGTGAAGATTCTAGTTAGCTAGACGACACAGACAGATGCATTTGCATAGACAGATGACACTTCACTGATGACTTCAGATATGTTCAGTTTCACACTTGACAGCCCACTTCTAAAATTTATTTTTCTACAACACTACAATATTATTATTTTATTTTGATTTCAGGGTTTCCTGTCAACAATTCTTTAATATAAATTACGTCCTTTCCATTACTTTTAATATTTCCTTTTCCCCCTTCTTTTTTTACCTTTACCTTACACTTTTTCCTAACCACTTTGACATTGGTCGAATTGTGGACATCGGCACTAATCGGCATAAACCTTCATTTTCATGATCGGCATCAAATTATTCAAATACTTTATGGTATTTGGAAAGAAAGAAGTAAATATTTTTTTTTGTAGTATTTTTTTTAATAGATAGGTTAGAGTTTGAACACAATCACACCTGACGGTAAGTGACGATGTGGTCTAAGATGTAGCTCGTTGACATAGAAGATACTATACGTTTACCTAGAATTCACTCGTGACTTAAATAATTGAAGACCGCCAAATTGTACACGTCTGGAAATATAGACTCAGGCAGCTGAATCCGTTCCCTCGCCGTACGGATAAGGAATGTCGAGGCAAAACGTTTAGTGCGGGTTTCGGGAATTTCCACCATGAAACGGTGACGCTTATCAGTTTGCCTGGTTGTTCGATGGTAAAAGGGAGATGGCAGAATTAGATAGTGAAAGAAAGAAAGAAGGAGTTTTGATACAACACTCTCCGAAATGTATCCGGTAGAAGGCCGACAAGTCTGCCACCCTACGTCGATGATCAAGGCTTTGAAGCCTGTTGTTGGCCAGCTTAGCGTCGCCAATAAGCCTCCTCGCTCTCCTCTCAATAGACTCCAACGCCTCCGCCTTTTTGGCATGGCTTCAGAGGATACATACATGCTTTGATTATATACTTGTCTAGATGGAGCAATGCAAACAAACGACACGCGAAAACTGGGGCCAAATTGCGTGATATGTGTGAGTACCGCTTGTGTACTTATTGTAGTCAAACTGTCAAGGTGTGCGTGTTTAGGGATGCCTGCTCCAAATTATTAACTTACCTTTTCTCCATTATTTAATGGGATGACAGTTAAACGAAATAGGCTGAATAAAGTAATTATTTTATAAATTAGTGTTTTATTTATTTTAATAAAAACAAAAAATACAATGAAAAAATATATACAGCAATTTATAGATCAAAATCCATCTCTTTGTATTTGTTTTCGAAATAGTTTTTTTTTTAATATTTCATTTCGTGTCCGCTGTATAATGTCTCTCCAGTCTTAAGAAATCTGAAACCCAAAATATTAGAAAGAACTAACAAAAATACTATTTAGTGAATGACTTCATTTATTTTGTGAAGGCAAGTTATCATTTACTGATCAAATAAATTATGTAGGTAATTATTAAAATAATAAAATTTTCTCCTGATCGAAAGATGATGACTGATATTTGCATTTTATCTCCCATAGTTTCGCCAAATCTCCCTTGTAATAAATTGACAACACCGGCTAATCTGTCGAACCTACAAATTAACGAATTGAAAAATCATGTTTTCATAAAATAATAGAGGTTAAATAACAAAACTTACCGATGTAATGTGATCTTAGTGTAATTATACGGTTTTCCCACATAATTGCGACACAATTTGACAGCACATACCGACATAATTAATTATTTTTCGAGAACTGCACACCCTGAAGTGATCCAAATGACACTGACGTAAGTGAGAAGAGAGTCTACCAATTTTAGTAGACTTTATTTGGGCCGTTCTGTACGTGTCAATGTGGCATCTAGACAAGTATATAATCAAAGCATACATGCAATAGGATTTACAAAAAAAAAACAAATTATTTAGTATGGCAGCATCCAATCTCATTGTCAAAGCAAAATTGGCTTAAAGGTCTTGTAACCAAGCCAGTGGCTTAGCCACATCAATAAAAAAAAAGAAATTCAATTTAGAGATGTGCCGACTCGGATAAAATATACGACTCGACTTACATCGAGTTGAAATTCACATAGCTCGAGTTAACTGGGTGAGTGCATGATTTGTGATTTGTTGTTTTTATCAAATTAATGACTCACAATATTAAGAAAATTGAGACAGATCCATATTAAATACATATTGGGATTATATTGAATTTTCTTAACATAAAAAAATTTTTAACAACAATCGCCAATAATCGGCACTCCAAAGTTAACCTCAGATTTTATTTTGATACAGATTTGACGGGATTTGTAATAAATGAACATAGTCACAAATGAATGAGAGGGCACCAGTCGCGTACTCACTTGATTGAAGTTGATTGATCATTGATTGATTGATTCGTTATTTTACCGCGCCAATACAATCTTGAGTTAGAGTGAATTCAATTTGAGTTATTCGAGTTATGCGTAATCCAAGTTGACCATCTCTAATTACATTGTCAATTTGTCAAAATTAATCAATAATTCAATACTTCAATAGTCCTCAACTCCTCACGTTACTTCGTCAGTAGTAGATTTTTTGTAACCTCTAATTTACATTTCATAAAATGCCTCAAACAGGAGCGACGCGATATCAAAAGTTTCTGAAATCCGAGAAATCTAAAACAAAACTTAAGAAGGCTAAAGAATTGCCAAAAGGCACAAATGTAACAAAAACTAATTTCAAAGTCAAGAAAATAGTTTTAAGGGAGCAACTGAAGAAGCATGGTGAAAGTGAAGCATTATCTACAAGGAAACTGAATATAAAGGAACTGCTGTCCCGTCTCAACCATTTTAACACCCACTCACGAATTGACGCCCTCAGTGGATTGAAGGAACTGATTACATCTCACCCTGAAGTATTAGAACACAATCTTGGAGAACTTGTACATGGAATTACACCATTAGTCCTGAATATTGAAAAAAACGTAAGTTATTAATTGAATATATCAGTACTGCTTATAGCTGGGAGTCATTACTAGCCAGGGATAGTTTGCACATCTTTTGTGCATCGAGCGCGACAGGCGAGACACTAAATGTTTTCATAAATACAAATGCACCTTATTGTAAATAAAACCTTATTTCAGGTGCGACATGAATCTCTCAAGGTGATACATTTATTACTGTCAAGTGCTAATATTGAGAAGATAGATCCATTCTTTGACATCATGTGTACATATCTAAGGAGTGCAATGACCCACATTGATGCAAGAATACAAGAGGACTCTCTGCTGTTCCTGGATACACTTCTACTATGCACACCTACAAAAGTAGCACAAGATTTTCACAAAATCATACCAAACTTTCTTGATATGATTTCTAAGTTACGGGTTGATTCAAAACCTGGACGAACCCTTACTGTTAACTTGGGAAGTCAAATAACAAGTGTTAAATGGAGAGTAAAAGTTTTGCATCGCTTGAAAGATTACCTCCATCAGTTTGTAAAATACAATAACATTCAGGACTTTAAAGGGCCAGTTGCTGAGACCACAAAGATTTTTGACCCTAGTAAAATGAATCACTATTCTTTGTTCAATCCAATTTATACTCAAACTTGTCAACTATCTTGTTTCTCATTTAAAAACTTGCAAGATTTAACACCACTGGATGAAGTACAGAAGTTTAAAGAATATGTTGACACTTTAATGCCACTACTGTTTGAGACCTGGCTTGAGGTGTGTCCTAGTACAAGTGCTAAGAAAAATATTGAGACTGTTGTTAGTGAAGATGCAGCCTCATTACTAAAACACACTCTACAAGTAATTTCATTGATATGGTGTCTTATAAAGCACTTCAATATAAAGAATCCAAGCTCAGATATACAAAATCTATTTTGTCAAAAATACCGTCAGCCGTTTTTACAACATTTTGCCAGTGCATTTCCTTATGTAACGAATATACGTTCAAAACAAAGAAATAATGTGAATAATTCCACAGTTGAAGATATTATTACAGATCCCAAGTTAGTTACGCAGAACTTGGAAATTTGTCAACTGTTTATTATGCTGAATCCTAACATAAATGTGAAAAACCAGAACAAAGACATGATGTTTGTATTGAATTATATTGAGAAAACTTTTAATCAAAACACTCAACCTGAAATTAATGATGTTATTATTAAAATCTTGCACACAATATTTTCAAATGAAGTTAATAATTGGACAAGAACTCTTTCAGTGATGGATTCTCTGTTTGGAAAGATAATTTTGGCATATTTTAGTAAAAATATTTCTAGTTCATTTAAGCAGCAAATCTTTAGTCTTTTATGTAAAATTGCTCTTAATGATAAGCTGATTCATTTCCATGAAAGTGATGCTTACAACACCTGGCTCAAAAACTTGCCAGATATATTGTTGGAAGAAGGAGTAACTATTCAAACAATAGATATAATTCACAAGTTTGCTGTGCAAAATAACAAAACTTTCAACTTAGTTATCAGGTCAAAGTTGTTAAAAATCATCGAAAATCTGCCAAACCTAGTAATATCTGATGTTGACCATAGTGGAAGTGGTTATTATAAGTTATTTTCTTTGTTATATTACATAAAACATTGGGATGATGAATCTTTGAATGTACTAGAAAATCAATTACTGAATAACATATACAAAAGTGATTTTGGCAGTTATATATTTGATACATTACAATTAAGAACAGGTGTATAAAAATCATGCTATTAAATTAAATAAAACTTTAAAGTATAATCATTATTTATTTTGATAAACTCAAACACAAATTATAATGTAAAATTGTGACAGTAAACTAGAAAAAAATTACAATTTTATGTAACAAGGTAACAAAATCATAAGGTAACATCAAATTAAGAAAGATGAGGAACATTCCATTGAAATTATGATACAAAAAACTAACTATATATTTTAAACTGCTTTATTGCAGATTACATACATTATTGTATAATAAATACTGCAATAATTTCTGTCTTCCCTACATAATAATGATTACTCATTATGTAAGTGAATTAATAATTATGAAAATAAGGGAAACAGAACTTTTCAATAAAATCTGGAGTATAAGACATAAGAAGATTATAAAAGATAATCAAAATCCACATATTTTGCAATTTGTGCTACACTCACTGCTACACTAGATATTCTAGTGTAAATTAGCTCAAATTCGGTATTACAATACCAGGGGACACACAAAAGGATACAACCGCAAAAAGGAAAGACAACATAATACAGGCCTTTACATGTTCAGCTCAATTGATTTGTTAATTGCTAAAGGTAGAAGCCTTCTCACAACGCCCGACAGTCATACAATTCCGATATGAAGCCTCATTGAAGCTATTTAGGTACCTATATAATTCATTATTTACGACTAGTTTTATCATTTCTAAAAACTAATTCTATAATAAATATGACTAATACAAAATAAACTTCTGCTAATTGTTGAGTCGATTCGTGTCAATTTGGCAATTTTTGGCTAAAATTATAAATTACCAAGAATGTATTAAAAGTATAACTTGGGTAACATCTTTTCAATAATATTACGTTACTTATAGGACAAAATAAATAAGACCTAGAGATACGGCCTTTAGACTGCTTGCTCAAATGCTCATGCATCGATATTTGACTAATCATTATAACTGGACCTTTGATTATATACTTGTATATAATCAAAGAACTGGACTTATTTGGAAAATAGTAATTTTGATACAGACATTGGTATAGAATTAAGAAGGATCATTATTGAGAATTGAGTTCTCATAAACAATATTAATAAAAACAATCACGCATTTTATGCCTAATATATATATATTAATAATACAAATAGCCATTATTTACTTTTACAAATAAATAATCAGCCCATAAGTGCTGATCTAATAATCCTGAGATCTATTCTGAGAGAATATTTTAAAAACGTATAAATCAATTACTTACGTATTTACTAATACGCTTTCGTCTTGTTTTATTGGATTCAAATTAGATGCCTAGGTCCAAAATATGTTTCAAGTCTTCATGTTAAGAAAAGTCTTGCATAAATCGAAGAGCAAAGAAAGCAGCTACAGGTTGTGTTTTTTGTATATGGCTGCTGTTCTAGGCTCCAGATTACACAATATTTACTAGATTGTAGAAAGTTTCTAAGTTCGTGTTCGTTCGAGTCGAGTCCTCATATTTATATTTGCTAAATCAATCCACAACATCAGAGCATATGAAAGAAGAGTTTGCATGCAAGTCTAATTTGCTTCTAAAAGCTCGAAAGATTGGAAAGTGTTAAGTTGCCTAATAGCTGTATATATTCTTTAACTATGTAACTCTGGGAGTTCGTTTTGTACCTATGCTTTCAGAATTGAAACAGCATAAATCGTACTTCCACGCAGTTACGCTGAAAGGATTAAGAATATAATATACTTATTTGGGTATGATCTACTGTGTTTTCCTTTTATTAGATTTTTTTGCGCGAGGGATGGTAGCAGAGGCCGACAGCATTGCCTGAAAATAAAAGGAGTAAATTGAAAACTAACTCAAAAAAAGCACAAGCATACTACTCAGTCATAGTTGGTAAATTGGTGGCATTTTAATATTGTTTCGTCTATCTCAAAGCAACCATTTATAATATACAGTCATATAATGGCTTTAGGTTGTTTGTGATTATACTGATTATATAGGATTAGGATAAAAAAACACTGGTTAAACTAAAACAAAATACAACACAGCAGACATAAGAATTACACTTTTTTCATATAAAATGCTAAGCAAAACAGTTAAAACAACAAAAGTTGGTTATGGTTTGAACATAAATGCTACAAAAGACAAACTTAGTAAAATATTAGTCCTAATGTAAAATATAAAAGCACACAACTAAATAAACGCATGCAAGTAATCACGCTCGCAAAACATAACTAAAATAAACATACTGTTTTGTCTAACTTCTGCTGCAAGTAAAAGCGGGCTTGGGAGTTTAGGAAAGCCTTTTACACGTCAGTACTTTTTGACGAAGTCGGCGTTTCATCGTGTATTGATATGAATTTATATTCTGGATGACCTGCTATTTTCGCATTAATGAGTTTCTGCAGGGCATCACTTTTATCGATAATATCCTGAGATATATCTTCATTGTTTATATCAGATGCATCCATAAAGCTAATTTGATCATCTGATTTTTCAAGCTGAGGTACATCTAAGGTATCACTAGGTCCTTTTATCTCATCTGCGATGAGAGCGTTCAGCTCGCTACAACTTTGAAAGTCGTCAGCTGTTCTTTCAATAGTAGATGACCTTCTACTATGATCGTCTGATGAAGTTGATGTGTCATCTAATTTCGGTTTCTCCTCAGTCTTGTGCCAGAAAGCAAACTTGCCTGGCAGCTGTAGCAGTTTTCCTAATCCTGAACTGTTCCCTTTTGGAACCCGCGCTGGGGACTTCGACTTATGACTTTTTTTATTTTCAGCTATAGGATTTACAATTTGAAGACTATTGGATTGTCCCAATTCTTTAACACCGGTATGAGGTAATTTACTTATGATCTCAAGCAAGCTTTCTTGGGATGTCGTACTTTTTAAAGTGGCATCTGTATCCGATTTAAAGCAAGCTTCTTTTTCATCATCTGGTGCTACCTCACCTGAATCACCCTTGGGCGGCGGTGGTGCCTTGCCCTTTCCATATTTACCTTTGGGAGATTTTCTTTTACTTTTAGGGGAATTTTCGGGTGTTCCAAAAGACGCTTCATCGTCGCTTTCAACAGAGTCGTTATCGTTTAATAAAGTATCCTGACTTGTTGTTTCAGGACGGTCGTCTAATACAACAGTTACTACTTCTTTCACAATAGCATCAACTGGTTGATCTTTATCAGTATTATCAAGAGCAGTCTCAAAAACTACATCTTTATTTGTACTAGATTGATCGTCATTATTGTCTTTATGTTGGCTTGCGATAGGAATGTCGGTCACAATATTATTGTCTTTACTTATATCTTCTTTAGTTACAAAATCAGCTTTTATAATTTCTTTTTCTAATGAACTAACTATTGTAGTTTCTTCAGAAGTGACTTCTTTTTGGTCCCAGTGATCTATATTTTTATCGGTTTTATTATTAACACTTGTATTGAAGGGGTAATTTCCTAATACTTGGAGTATTTTCACTTGTTCTCCAACATATTGGTATATAAAAGGGGGTTGTGTGTGAGATAAGTATAAGGGGGACGGGAGATTAATAAGAGCGGGCATATTCGAATATTCAAAACTATCGTCGTCCTGTAGCTCCTCGATGATTACTTCACTTTCCTTTAAATAAAAAGTTCTTAAGTCTATATCTAAATAAAGAAAACCCAAACACAAAATAATATAAGCTATTAAATGCAAATAAACAGACTTATTGGTGTAACCATTGTGAATATAATGATATATTGGTGTTACCATTACCGGAATTTCAACACATATGCGTGCAAAATCTATGTTCAATTACGTAGCTAGTAAAGTTTAAACTAAAATAAAACAGGATATATGGATTAGTTAATTTTAAGGAATTTCCTCCTTTAATAAGCCAATCTGTTCAACTAGTACTAGAATAATACTTTTCTTTTTATCTTACACAAATCTTATAAATATAACTGTGAAGCCAAATAGCTATAAGTTTATAAGGTAGGCAGGTATGTATTTTTTACATTTGAGCCTTACACATACCTAACCATTGAATAGACACCATTCCTTAAAACATATGTAATGTTCAGTCAAATAGCCAATATTTAATAGATTTCCACACATTGCTTAAAAATGTTCTGGCTACAAACACAGACCCAGCACCAATCATACCCTGGCACACCAAGACACTAAAACATTTATGTAGGAAATTTCGGCAGTTATTTATTTATAATCTAATGTGACATTTAAAGCCTCATAACAACATGTATAACAATATTGTAATAGTATTATGGTGTGAAAGCTTGCAGTTCCAACTAATAAACTCCTGCGTGTCTGTCAGCTGTCCAAACGTCCGCACACTGCAGTGCTGGTAGGCACTTATAACTTTAACAAAAAAATGTAACCGACTTTTGATAACGATATCTAATTTTATTTTATTTAGTTTTGATAACTAATTCTGACACCGCGCCAGACAAACCATCAAAGACTATCATATTTTAAAATTTAGTTTGTATATTATAGAAATATCGGTGAAAATACATACACGACGAACATAGAGCCTTCATTTCGTGGGTAAAAATGAGAATCATTACAAATTACCATTATTAAAATTTACCACTAGGTACGCAACCAATTGCGTCCATCTTCAGACACGCAGTTATTTCGTCGGAACTGTTTTTTGACTACAAAATCCCCTACATAAATGGATTACCATAGAACCTCTAATACAATATACGATTAAAAACAAAATGTAAGGATCGTGATATTATGCTGAGTATTATTATTGTAATTATTCCATCAGAAGTGTAAAAAAACTCATACATTACAAAGTATAACTAAATATATATATAAACACTAACACCTGCAACACAGTCTTTACTAGCGCAGGTGTTAGAGAATCCAATAATGTAATTGTACCAATTTATATCAATAAAGAATATTACTATTACTATATAAAACAGTAATATTTTATGTAAACTGTGAAATAATAACAACAACAATTTGGTTTTTGAATTAAAATTGCCAGCAGCCGAAGTTCAGAAGTTCATACATCATTTTGAAATTGAACTTAGAAAAATGTCTGTATCAGGTACATTATTGTGCGTTTTCCTCATCTTATTCGATTATAACTTTTAAATCCTATTACAAAACTTTTTATGATTCACACTTACATTTAATGAAATTGAATGGATGCTCGCTTTGCATCCATTCAATTTCAACATCACTAAAATTGTCTTAGTAATAGGTAACTTAAGGCTTAATATTTATTTTAATAAAAGCAATATTGTTTGAAGAAATTCTAAGCATACAGAATTAATCATGAATTTACACAAAAGCAAATTACTTAAATCAGGACTTAACTAAACTGAAGAAATCGTATTGAATATGCACTTAAGCTTAAGTAAAAGACTTCATGAACTAAGGCTGAAGCACTGATTGCATACTAAACAGAGACTTAAACGTAAGTTACTTTAGTGAGCACGGTAGTTGAAATATAACTTATTGAATTTTATGAGTGTCTGTAAAGTATGCAATCTGTAACCAGGAAATAACCATTGGTTTAAACAATTTATCCAATATGAAATAAAAATGCCTTAAGAATAGCCGATTCCCACAATACCCTATTCGCGGAAGCAAAGAAATGAGTTTACAATAACCAAACAACTTTTGTTTTCAATCAAAAATATTCTAAGCAGCATATTTGACGCTTTTAGGCATACACAGATCGCTCATAGCAGTGTTTCTAACTAATTTCTTGCTTCCTGGAGTAGAATATTGTATGCCTTTGTCGTGTTATAGTAGTGTTACCAGACCTCTGCTGCCTGCGGTCGCTTGATGGATGTGACGGTGGTGCGTGAGGAGCGGCCGCGAGCGCGAGCGCCGGCGCCGGCCCCCATCGACGACGTCCGCGTCAGGCTGCCGCTGTTGTCCGCGCTCGAGTAGCCCGAGCTTATGTCCTCCGATGATTTTATGTGACTGGAATTGAATAAAACGCATTAATATTCCGATAATATAGAAGTACCTACGGAGAAAGAAAAGACATTGTCTTTAAGGGTTGTTTATCGATACCGTTTACATTTTAATGACATTTGTCGATCTATAGAAATTAAACATAAAAAGGGACAAATTACATAATACGTAAAGAACACCAACCTGAAATCTGGTTCATCACTTCTGGGACGAGGTCTAACATCGACATCGACTTCGGGGAAGTACATCGGTGAACGACTGTTTGATTCTGAAGCGCTGCGACGCGTGGAGAATCCACTGTGAAAATAAAGTATTAAATAAGTACCGTCAAGGGTCGCTACATACAGGGTAACCCGAGCACTCTCCGAGAAGCTGTCGAATGAACCTCATATTCCCACCCGCATGCAAAATACGCGCTTTGTCGTCGATTTGCGGAAACCAGCCCGCTATACCATACCAAGTACCGTCAAACGGGGTGAATAAGGCTGCAGGGGTGAGTCGAGACAAAACTTTGAAAAGGGATTTTATTTTATTTTGATGCCAACAAGGTCTTCTAATAGTTTATTATAATTTTAGAAATATTATTAGTCTTTTTCCCCCCGTTTTACGGTACATAAAGAACACTAGCTAATACCCGCGGTTTCACTCGCGCCCTAAAAGTCTAGGCATTTAAGGCGTAAGTCTTTCCTTATTACTATGTATATACATTTTTGAGGCTTACGGTACCCTTATATCTTCATAATACTTACATCACCATGCCAAGTTTTACGTAAATCTGATCGAGGAAATAAATGTACCTATACGTATATAGTTATGTACCTTTGCATTTGTATTAGTATGAAAGTCTGGATTTTGCGTTTCCGTGTTATGCTATACAAGTTATGGCAGGTGCTAAGAATCTTGGAAGATAATAATTATTTGGTTCTTGTTGTTGACGATATTAAGTGTAGATCCTTAACCTTTTGACCGCCACGGACGTGTATAGACGTCAAATGAAAACTTGCTTCAAAATAAATACCTATATAAAAATTTTTTGTTTTTTTTTACCTATTATTTAGATACTAGAATTTGTCGCTTGGCGTTGAGAACACAGATTTTCGTCATTGACGTGGCGGTCAAAAGGTTAAGTGGAAATCCATAACTCAATTCTGATAAGGGGTAAATCTTCGGTACTTGATCTAAAACTACCCACCTCTTTCCGCCTCGTCGTATGAGCCGGGGTTCAGTGAGGACGTCGTCGGCTTCATCGCTGCCTCTCTCCTCACGCGGCTCGCACTCCGTCAGGTCGGACAGGCTGTAACTCTTGCGCAGTTGCTGTACCAACCCGCCACCTCCCTGAGGATTTTGTTTTAAATATTATTTTTTTGTGGGTTTTGTCACCTATACTGTGACGATTATTATAAATATTACTTTTTGAAATGAAGTTTTTTTTAAATGGCAATAGTCTCGCCTCCTACTTCATGGGACCGAAACATATCGCTTTAGTACCTCTGCCTAACTCTTCGGAGACCATTTTATATTATTGAAGAAATCGGAGTGCTAATGTTTTTATTTAATCATGATCCTGACAATAATCCGTCCTTCGTGTATAGAGATGAGTACTCTACGAGTAAAACCTCTGTCCACAAAAATATAAAAATAATACTTACGTAATTTCTGCAGTAATGCTTCAGTAACACAAGCTTTGTGAGGCAAAGCGCATGCTGTCATAATGTCTATCAAAGCGATGATATTGTACTCTTTACACAAAAATAAACGATCGCGAGGACACTATATTTATTTATTGAGAAATCATCGAATATAAAACTAAATCAGTCACACAACTACATCTAAATAACACAATACACAACGTTGGTGGTATTACAAGTCACAACACATGCGTTCTTTACAAATATGTTATGTATAGAGGTAATATACATTAGTTGACAAGTGTATGAAAATGTTTTCATCAGTAGGAAGAAACGAAAACGCCAATGGCCGCTTAAAATAACAAATCAGTCTATATAGACTATATATATATATATACGGGTGCTCAAAATTCTAGTAAATCTACTGATTGGTTATTGAGGCCGGCCTTGTGAACTATTACAGATCATAGAATGCGTTAGACGAGGTCACGTCAAAAGCAATCTACCTCTTTTGTAATATCCAAATACCTTGCCCACTCTGTGTTTATTACATCTATGTGTTTTATGCTAATTATTTATTTAATTACAAACGTCATGCAATGTCACTTATTAAATAACTCGGATCGTCTATATCTCTATGAGATTGTGCAGGACAGTTGAGAAATAGTTCACATCATTGCAAAATAATACATCAAACAAACTCGTGGATTTCCTAACTTGCATTTAATTTAAACAGTATTTTATAATAATTCACGAAGAAGAGTATGAAAATGTACTAGGAAAAAATATTATAGGGCAAGTAAAAATATTTGTAGACAATATAGGTAATATGGTAATAGACGAGACAAACAGTATAGGAATTTGATTGATACTTTGGTTTAAGTTCCATTAAAACTGTTGATTTGTAAATTCAACAAGAGTATTAAATAAAAAAGTTTGTTTAGAAAAATACATCGCATTACAGAGGACATATCGTCAAAGAAAATAGCCTCGTCGAAAAGAGAATGGCCTGAAAGTACAAAATACTAAGTAGACATTGATAAGATCTCAAAATCTTTTGGTAAAAAAGCTCATACTTACCTATAATTTATATGTAACAACTAGAGATATGATATTTTTATTTAGAATGACAATGGCATCATCAAAAGCCAGATTTTTATGTCAACATTACTCGTTCCCTTTATAACTCGATCCAACTATGTCGGATGTAGCGACGATAAAAACTTACGGCCTAGTAACTGAATAGCTAATATAATTAGGTCAGTCCACATGAACTTATGCGCTGGGAAGACATTTAGACGATATTCTGCCGACCGACACAGTAGGATTGAGCTCAAATCTATCATACAACTTATGACAATGAGTTCTCACTACTTAGGTACACTGCGTTGTCAGTCACATACATACAGTGTGGAAGGGACATCGACGCGCAACGGCTTACCATGACTTCAGTACATGATTCTGGACCCCCCTGCGTTGGAATTTTTCATAGGCTTTTTCTTAATCTTTACGTTTTTTTTTTGCAGTTTTTTCAACTTTAAACTGTATAAAATCATTATTTCTATCTAATTCAATTTTTTCACTAAAAACAGCATTTTAAATTAAACTCGAAAGATCTTCTGGTCTGCTGTTTCCTTAGAGTTCACGTGCGAGTTGTAAAATTTGTCCAGAATCATGTACTGAAGTCATGGTAAGCCGTTGTGCGTCGATGTCCCTTCCACCGTGTATATGAGAATTTTAAATTCACAAATACTTGTTAAAACCAATATTCCAATTACCAATTCAAATTTCGCAACATTCCAAACCTAATGTTAATAGTGTGCTTCACTTGATACTTTAAAAACAACGGGTTATTCTAAACGTTGTCTAAAATAATCTAAACATCACAGTTGAGCTTCAGTCGTACTAGTTACTCAGTCGACCATAATTTCGTTGTTTTCTTTATCTACGGCCGCTTGGGATCTGGTGCGGCGACCTCGGGACTTGCTTCGAGGTCGTTTCTCTTTGGCAACTTTACGTTTGCGAACGACGTTGCCGCGGCTTCGCGCTGAAGTATCGTCGGGCTCATAGTCCGGATCATTAGAGTCACCATCTCCTATCTGATAGTCTTGAGGTTCATCACGGTCCAATTCCACTATTTCCACAATGCCAGGCAAATCTGAACGTTGATATTCCAGGTCCTCGTAGGTATCGTGGTAACCGTCGGTGACGTCACGTTCCCTGATCGCTTGTCTAGCCCGCGCCTCTCTGTCTTGTTCAGGACTCGGCAAATTGAAGTTCTGCGTGAAGCAGCAATGGAAAGGATATTTGGAAAAGATGGGGTGGAAGGGGAGAAATTAAAAAAGCGTGTTAATAAAATTAAAAAAGACGAAATTAAACAAAGCGGCTATGTGGTTTAAATTCTAATTGATGTGAGAATTAAGATATTACATGGACTTGATGTGGTCATGCCCGATGACTGGTGGCTACGGGATGGCTGGCTTGCTAGTGTGCGATTAGGCCAATTTGGAAAACACAAAAAATAAACATTTAAAGCTGTGTGCGAATTAACTTGGTGGGTGTAATTCAAATTTTGCTAAATTATTTACATTATACACACTGTAATCAAACATGCCACACTGTTGGTACCTAAACCTATTTACTCTGTGACAACTGTATCTAGTATGAAAACAACACAAAGTTAAACAAAAAAAAATTAACACTTGTAAAAGTGTATAATTGTTAAGGGTTAAAGCCCACCGACACCCTTATTTGACTCATTTAAGAACTGTTCAAATCATGTCCAACGTTTTGTTTATCTACAGATCTTACATGAGAGCGCGTTCGTGAAGTAAAGCATGCTAATATGGTAAATACAGGGTACTCAAAACTTACTTTTATGGCAGTCTGCATAATAACAGTTGTGGCATAGTTGACGCCTTTAGTGCCTAAATTGAGCACTGTGTGGTAACCCTGGTCTTTGGCCTTCGCTATGTACTCATCTATTTCCTGGAAAATTAGACATTAAAATTTGAGCTTGATTGATTTTAAACAAAGACATTTGTAAAAAAATCTAATCACGATTGCAATATCCTTACATTAGGGATATGATGAATTCACTCAAACTCAGGGACTTAATTAATATCATGAATATGTAAATATTCAAACCACAAATCTCTATCAAGTATCAAGTTAATGGGGATTTGTGGAATAACCCTTTATATTTAACAAAGATATAAATACCGAACATACAATACTATAAGTTATTTCTAGTAGCGACACATTATACATAATACTAAAGATAATTTTACTAGTAGGTAATGGACACGGTTAAGCAATACTACAAACCTCATTTTTAAAAATAGTTGTGAATGTAGGTACTTAATTAAAAAATTGAATTGTGAATGCAATGCAACAAACGTTTGATAATAATCTTTCATAAAAACTTCATTGAAATCGGAAACATAATATCACCATCTTATCACACCCTGTGTGTGTATATCAATACCAAGTAACTAAAGGATAATATTACAAGATCAGAGACATAAACAACACTGTATTGCAACTACTGCATTCAGTATAGTGTAGATTACGAGTATACCAATGTTCCCTTGAGTTGTTTACCAATAAGCCTAGCATAGATACAAACGTCAGAAACACACCTGTTGTGATAGTTTACGTCAAACAAAATTGCTTCAGTTTAAGAAATACCAAGTGCTATATTATTACTATTTTAGTTTACAGGAATCATTAGTCTAGTTTTCGTAAATACCTAGAGATTCTGAGTTTGTTTCCCAGGTGGAGCATATTATTGGGTTTATAATTGCAGTAGAATCGCCCCCTATTACATGGGACTAAACTTCCCGGCGAACTGTTTATACAGTGCATTGTGCAGCAGCAAATTTAATGTCAGTAGTAGACCGTTTGTAGTAAATCTAGTATTCAACCAATTTTCAGTATCAGGTGCACCCGGCCGGCATATCGACACCTTATAGAAATTGGTTTAAAACCCTCGATGCGCAAGTCAAACACTCACTTGGTCGTAAAGAAACTTTCCATATTTCAACCAAAAAAAAAACAGTTGTAATATTTGATCCTAAGAAAAGGCTTGGGTAAATTTAGATTTCAAATTTCAATGATGATGAAAGTATGTAATAATCAGGAGTACTTGTAAATAATCAGGAGTATTTCTCACCTGTTCCCGCCTGCATAGCGCGGGATGCACGAACTTCCTGTACAGTATGGAGGAGCCCTTCGTTGCCGGCGAGAGCAGCCACAGCACGAGCACTATCTTCACCTCGTAGTAGAAGGGAAACCATGACAGGAACACATCCGTGAATGTCTCCGTGCAGGTGAACAAAGCGAAAACTATCCAGTACATCATCCATTTTACCTGAAAATGTATAGTTTGGTTTTGTTTTACGAGTCTGCAAGTTATAAAAATCTTATAAAATACTTCGAAGAGATCATAGCTCTGACCATTTGGCCTATGTAAAGAAGTTAGAATCTAAAGCCTAATAACACATAGTTGAGGCAGTTATTGAAAGTAGAGAATATTCTGCCACATAGCATTACGCCTGTATTTTCCGAAAGGTTAGGCAGAGGTGTACCAATGTACATCCACATTCCCCGGTATGTTTAGGTCCTATGTAATAGGGGGCGGTCATTAACTATCGGACACAAATCCAAACTCCGAGTTACTACTGAGAATTTCTACGTCCTGGGAATCGAACCCAAGACCTCTAGTGTAGCAGTTGCACTTAGGACCACTAGACTAACGAGGCAGTTAAAAAGTAGTAGAATAATAAAAAAAAAATATGTATAATATAATAAAGGGCTGTATACTGCGTACAGTTGTATACAGCCTGCTACGGTAGCAGTACATAGGCGGCGAACACTGGTAAATTAAATGACTTCCAAGGTGAATGAGGGCAGACTATTTTAGTACGTGATCAAAATTTGTATTGTTTTACTATATCAAGATAAAATAAAGTAAACTTTCAGAGAAGCATCAGGAACCAAAACATTTACTAGGTACTTATTCAAGACAGTAATAATTACCAAGAATTTATATTTTTCCAAAACAACTGCATCTCGCACAGTTAGTTGTTTTAAGAAGCTACTAACAATTTACTTTCGTAAAATAAAAAGACTATTAAATTGGGGCTGTAAGTTTGCGGTATAAAATCGACCAGCCCAAGTTCAATTATAGCCAATAACATATTTATCTTACTAAGAATGCTCGTACTCCACTTCAGTCGAGAAATATTCCTTATGACATGAATAGATCATGAGTTCATGACACTTTTTGAATAACATTCTGGGTATTGTTTATAAAACAATACCGAGAGATATGTACCTGCTACCGGCGCGGCCAGCGAGTAATTAGTCATAGGAAGCCGGGAACAAGGTAAAGGACACAGTGGGAGCCGAAGCGTTTCGAATACGAGCACCCGTAACAAGGCCACAGAAATACTTTACTGAACCATTTACGGCAAATTACACATTTTTTCAACTCTCCAAATTGACGCTCGACGAATGGTAATTCGTCGTTTGACAATTACTTGCCTTTTGTAGCTTATAGACAGTAATGTCGTTCAATTGTAGTCTAATAGCACAAACGTTTCAGAAATGGAGCACAGATAATTGCTTATTATTTGTAGCTACCTACAGTAATGTAAAGTTCACTTACGTATTCCTTTAAGTTCTTCGTCCGGACAGCTTTATATGAAGCATAAGCCGGGTAGAGGGTCCCGAAAACCAATCTGCAAAACGGATATACCACCAAATAAGTGATCATCTTCGGTGCAATGAATCCTGTTGCTAAGGCAAATAAGCCAAAGTTTCCAAAGGTGACACTAGGGATGCATCGACTGATTGCCAATCCTATGTTTGTTACGAATCGATTCCAGACCTGTCCTCTCGAGTGATCGAGAGGAGAGTCATCGTAATCGTCGTAACCTTCGTCAACGTTTGGATCGTATTTGGAGAGTTCTTGGGCAGTCACAAATGCGTCGGACACGGTGACACGAGCGTATTCCGCCTCGAGCTTGTTGACAATGAATCGGACGCTGGACAGTCCGAGGCTCAGCGACGGCAAGCGGCGGCTGTCGTCACGGTTACCGGTCGCACGACCCACCGCCATGGATACGGTATCCACGACATTTGTTTTCTAGCAACGCACGTGTAATACACTGTTTATCTATCGTTTTATTAATGTCTGTCCGAGTGCACTACACACAACTAATATTTAACATGCACGCGCCAGATGAAGTGTACAGACTGATTGAATAAAGATCTATCAAGGCGTGATTGGCGAGCTGTTAGCCACCTTGTAAATCAGTACCAACGAGCTCTGTGCACACTAAGGCCGCGTAGACTGCTGTTTGAGTTGAAAGGTAATAGTCACCAAAGGTATACAAAGACGACCTTCGAGTAGCAATTAAGTACCTCACTTTTATTTAAAACTGTTTTCAAACGTCTGAATAGAAGTTGATAAGTAGTTAGTAGTAACGTAGTTGTCAGACAATTGGTTGTATTTTGCTGCTTAATGACTAAAAGTAACAATCCGAAGCATGTACATTATGTTATTCAAAGTTTCGTTATGTTATTCAAAGTTTATACGTAAGATCTTTAAAAAAATAACTGTTAAATGCAGCATTCGTATTAATTACTGAGAAAAAATGAACATTAAGAGTTAGTTTTGCCAGTCAGCAGTTCGACATTTGGACGTTCAAATATTTTTACATCATGCGCTAGATACTCACTATCCGGTTAAGTGCACGTGTGCGTGAAATTTTAACGAGTTTGTGCTTACTGAAAGTAGGTACCGTATCGTATTACTTTCAATCAATACTTGTTGTGGGACCAGTTACTGTGATGCTAATGACAGAGCGTCGTATTAATGGCAAGATTTGATATAATACAAAACATTACACGCTATAGAAGATAGCAGGACGGAAGCGAGTAATGCAAGAGTGGACAATCCAAGTGAATAATAAATTGAGGAGGGCTAGAAGTCTTCGCCAGTTTAATATGAGCCACCCCGACCGTCTTCATTCTTTAGCCCGATTAGATACCAAGATTTCTATTACACTGGACGACTTTAAAAATAAACGCAATTGCACTGCTGTTGCGGGACTTGTACTACATATGCACCTGTAGATATATCTAAGTTTAGTCTGGAACAACAATCAGCATTGTGTATTATTATTCTAGTATAGTGATACTAATGATACCAATGATACGTTTGTTTTCGTGTATTAGCATCATTGTATTGTTCTCATTTATCATTAATGCCTTGAGTAGTTATAAACCGCAAAACGCGATACCCTCATTAGATAACTTTTACTATCACATACGAAGCACAAGATTCATTTTCCAGTTCCACTAATGGATTTATTATCAGAGCTTTCTGATGACTAATGCATGGTTTACGTTACATAATACTTGCGTTTTGTATATTAAACATATTTCTGCACAGAAGCACCAATAAATTATATGTACATACTTATTGTAAGTTTCTCAACAACATTACAACAATGATAATCCATATAAGAAATCGCATGATGTCATACAGAAACTACACCCACCACCCAGCTGGAGGAGACCAGCCGTGTTACCCATATCGGATCAAAAATAATTCAATACATTCAATCCATTCGTAAGTAATCCTTGCAATCTTTGCTATAGATTATTTGTTTACACTTCTGTTTTTTTGTTAACTTTATACACAACATAAACGTTCATTTTGGCCGATACTAAGTCACAACGTTTTCACAACGTTATATTAAACTAACAAAATCGGAAATGTATATATCTGTTTTGTTTCACGCGAATTGGAACACTAAATGTGGATAAAACTAGATCATGCGTGCGAAACGAATGCGCACGCACATGGTGCGATTTCACAACTCCTATATAACATCCTAAAATAAATAGGCAAGAAACTCGACCCATTTGGTCTAAATCGGTAACCGTTGCCAAAGCATGTGTAGCATCAAGCCCTTAGAAAAACAGTATTGCACGACGCCAACGCGAAGAAATTGTGTTTAACAAAGGGAAGGTTCTTGAGGTCACTTATTACTAGATATAGATCGATATTTTTTACTTCATTTAACGTAGGAATTGTGACTCCATTAAAGCATCCCGGCATCATAGTATACCGTATCTGGTGAATAAACTAAACAGTATCTAAGTAAAATAATATGACTATTTTTTTATCCAGCCACATAGTAGTGCAAGGACGGTAGTGACGAGGTAACCACCTTAACCGCTACGCCAAACGTGCAGTACAATATCTAATTACAGAATTCGACATAATTCCGAATAACAAATCTCTTAGTTTCTCTAGCTTAAGTCGTTAAGAAAATCATCCGTTATAAAAATAAACGCTACGCATATAGGTCAAGAACCTCTAATACAGTGCGGTGCATCCAATATCTCACGCGATGTTAGGAACCTTTGTCCATTTTATTTTAACTTCAGACTTGGTAGCACGCAATAGATAGTTGGCCATTGCGTATACAATAACTAAGCTCTGTGTACAGTAACATTAGCATCCATTATTCCAACTTTGATACTGCAAGGACAATTTATACTCGCTAATTGTGCATCACTAAACTATACAATTTAATGGGATTTATTCGGGGGGTTATTTTTGTTTATTAGTTGCTTATTTGACCCATTAAACTTTTTCTACTTTCCTAAGACAAAAATTAAATCGAAACGGAACGGGTTGTTTTGAATCAGTCTATGACTTACTTATACAAACCGGTTACTCGCTTCCCATATTCAAATCACGTTTTATTGGAATGCATCCTGTTATATCGATAATGAAACGACTTGATCCTTTCTATACGGACGAGTACGGCTATTGGTGTTCTAAATAAGGAGTGTGCGCATCATATCGTGTGCATCGCTTTGTTCTTCAGGGTCGATGTAACAGTCAGTTGAGCGTGGCCGGCGTGGCTTATGATTTGGCGTATAACGGCTATAGTATTTCTATAAATATTCTTTGCAGTGAATAAAAAATAATTCTAGCTTCCGGAAATGAAAGACACCATTTTTCTTAATCCTGTTACTAGAAGTTGCCCAAAGTCCCTGTTGCTGTTTTCTTTAAGTACGGGAAATTTAAGAACCCGATATGGAAGAGTCGTCAGTGTCAACAAGAATGATTATTTGAACAATCCATTCGAATTTAGAACGACGCTGCTCATAAACTGATTAAAAATTGAGGATGCTCTTCTTTTTACCCGACTGCCGAAGGAGGAGGGTTATGTGTTTGACGTGTATGTATGTATGTCCGTTCCTATGTCCGCTCGTAACTATTCAACGGTGCAACCGATTTAGATAAATGATACCTCATTAGATTTGTCTTGATGGCACGAGTGTCACTGGGTACATGAAATTAAAAAAAAAAAAACAAAATGGCGGATTTTCTGCGCTTTAATGCGTGGGCTGAAAAATATGTTTTGAGCATTCCGTATCATGCGTATTCTCAAATTTTCGGTAGCAATTAGCGAAAGCATTACATTACTTTATTGTTAAGGGACTTGTAGGAAATCATCTACTTTTTCATATAAATAATTTCTTCGTTAATGTCCGTAGGTAGTTTTAGATTGAGGTTAGGAAATACGATTTGTTTGTTATAATTTATTTATCAAGCATTCTGAATTATTTTTACTATCCATATGTACCTATTTAGTTTTCTTTACGTAATATGTGGGTGACTCACATACACACATAGATACATACAATAGTAAACCATTACATAACTTAAATAAATGACTTAAATACATATTATAATCAAATAAGCGTCTGCGCAATTAAGCGTCTGCAGCTTTTTCGTAGTTTTGCACTAAAAATCCGGAAACAAGTTACGTAATTAAAATAACTAAAAAACCCGACTGCATAAAAACACTTTAAAAAAAACTAAAAAGACAAAAATAAGTCTAGTAGTCCAGACCTATGTAAAGTAATATTGAATAACTACACCATTTAAATGTTTTCATGATCGATAAATACATAAAATAATAAATTATAACGTAGAATAAAGTCAATCTTGCAGTCGGGACCCATTACTGGGAATTTTAGAGACGGTCACGATTTTGAATGGGTCCCGACGGCAAGATTGACTTTATTCTACGTTATAATTTATTATTTTATGTATTTATCGATCATGAAAACATTTAAATGGTGTAGTTATTCAATATTACTTTACATAGGTCTGGACTACTAGACTTATTTTTGTCTTTTTAGTTTTTTTTAAAGTGTTTTTATGCAGTCGGGTTTTTTAGTTATTTTAATTATTCTCTTTTTGATTAGCGCATTGAAATGCTATCGGAAGTACGTGAGAAATCCGAACGAACTCGATTCTAATTTTGTTTTTCCCTATTTGTAGTATAAACAAATAAGCAATCAAGCACATCGTTTAAGAGCACTCGTTGTTTAGGTAACAAGATCGTTCGCGCAATTCCCATAGCTTTACGTCATCGATCTCACAATATAAATAAGTAACAATATTCGCGCGACGTGTTACATTCATCTTATCAATAAACACAAGTTTGCGTAAACGGCCCTAGTGAGTAGTAATAATATGTATGTAACTTCCTTTGTATTGTAAGAATTGGTCAGGCATGTCGTTAGTTAATTTGATTCATTACAATTTTAAATTACTTCGGGAATTGTTTTAAAACACTCCTCCACCAAACTTCAAGTGCTTTATTTAAAAGTTATGGAATTTGTTTGAATAATTTTCAATAGTCAACCTTTTCTACTAAATATGGAGTCGAAGCGAAGCAGTAGGTGGGAGAAGGCATAGAAAAGAACGTCATGCTAAAAATGGTATAAAACCTTGGTTTGCTCAGCGAGCCTAATATTTTAAACTGTAACACCTAAACATGAAGTAAAGGTATTACAACAATAACATTTTAAGTTTATAGTACCCATAATTATGGAATACCTTTAGAAATAACATGACCTCCTTTTAGGATTGGTTTGCGCTTTCCGAATATCCTATATATTTTGTTGAGCCTAGCGTGGCAGAAAATTTTCTAACAAAATCAATATTATTTAAATTCGTTAACACTAAATGAATGAATTATAATATTTATTAGTAATATCTTAATGTATGCCCGTGGGTACGTTAAAACTTGTTTATCGTTCAACGTGGAGTTTTTTAATTTTCATTATATTGACTCATCTTAGTAGTAGGTAGGTACTGACTAAATAAATATGTCAGTTATTTTGGTCCAACCTAACCCAGTTGTTGATGGACTACACTTTATTTATCCACTAAATGTGGATGTTAATTTGAGTAATTAACAGACAGGTCTTGATGAATTTACTAAGTAGGCAAGAGAACTTTATCCTGATGCTAAAGGACTTTGAGTTCTCTTTCTCGTGTTACTAGGCAGTATAATGTTTCAAACATGTCATAAGGCAATCAAAAATAAACACAGGGTATAACTCATTATTATATTTACAGGAACTTACATTTAAGTTAATTTAATATTACTGTTTACATACCGTTATTGGTTAAATATAAATCACGACTACATGATCCTCGTAAAAAATAGTTATTCTTATGTCAAGTTTTGTACGCGAAGACATTTAAAATTATACAAAAATATATGTCACCAGCAGAACTGGGTAAAGGTACACGTAATTCAGCCGAGGTTGTTCCTAAAAAGGCAAGACAAGAGCTCTTAATAAGCACATAACGTGGCGCAGTCAAGGTATACGACCTCCTGACGGCGCGAAATGATTGAGCGCACTCGAAACAGACACTAATAAGTCTTTGCGAAGACCGAACGTCGATAAATGAATCACTCTACAGTTAGGTGTCAACGCACTTCACTTGTTGCATAGAACAACGACGCGGACGCAAGCCGTGAGCGCCGCAGACTAAACCTTCTCTTCGTTGCACCAGAGGGGAACGCCCGAGCTTTGCCGAAAATAGCACCCCGGCAGTGCACTGGGATACCCTAGTGACGAATTCCGCAACGCCGTTCAACTTTTCTTTGTTTAATGCGTCACTGCATATTCAGTTACAAAATAATTCCACTGGTAATAACTAGAACTAATAAATATATTGCTCTTCAAATATTAGAAGACTGGGATTAAGAAGAAATGGAATTTGATACAACAAATACAACTATTCTGTAGGAAAGCTAGTTTACATCTGAAGGTGAAAAGAATGATAAAAGGCGTACACAAGTCTAAAGAGTTGCCAAATTTTAGGATGGCTGGCCAATCCCAAAATCAAGATATTTGGACCACTGCCAATATTGCAGTATTCTCACAACTAGTTTAAACTGATGAACAATTGCCTACAAAGAAATACTAAACTGGAAGCAAAGATGTGGTTAAAATTAAATACATTAGTTTTGTAAGTAGATTAGCATTAGGTAACATTATTAGCCAATTTTAGGGGTTTATATTAATTAAGTGTCTTCTTTTGTTCAGATCACAGATACAAGGAGGAAAATCTGATAATCGTAGTTGGGTTTGACATAATCCTTTGCCTGTCATAGTGGCAGGTCAATGTGATGTATTTCTATGGAAGTATGTACAACAGAATTAAATTAATATTATTTCCAAGCATATGAGTGACATCTAAATTATTCTAATATGCCTACACTATGGGCAACAATAGTAATTATGTTACAAGTGATTGGCTAATTTTTGCAAATTGATCAAGATCAAGTAGTTGGTTGAAATGAGTATTAAATATAATTTATAGCTTTAGATTAAGTAAAAATCTAATTGGTTTAGACAGAATGTGTCAAATTTCATAGTCCATCCTTTAGAACTTGTTAGCATTTTCAAACTGCAAAACACAACATGCGGGTATTGTGTCTTGAAACAAAACACACAACATAATATTATTTGCTGAAATTGAGAATTAATAATTTTCAGAAAATGTAGGTACATGAAATGTAAAGTAGATACAAATATAACATCATTTTTACATTTGCTAAAACAAGAAGGAAATAATTATAAATAATATAATATAATAATATAATTGTGTATTTCTTTTTTGCTGATGCTTAGTATCTTTGAAATTCACTTTTAATTTAGTTTACAAAAGTAGTAGCATTAGATGGATCTATTATTATTATTACCTGTTTACCAATGGTAAATGTTTAACTTTCATAAGATGGAAGACACAGAAAATAATGTTTACCTTGATTTGCTATTAGATAATTATAGTAAACATTAATAGTGACATTTCTAATGAGAAGCTGGTGGGAATCAAGTTGTACCCCAGCCTTCAGGACTGCTTGTTCTTGTCTCCAAGAGTGGCTAACTTGCAGAATAAAAGACAATAATTATATTTCAGCACTCCAATTAAGTGATCTTTAGACAATGCAAAAAGTTGATTGTAATATAATAATAATTATGTATAAGTTTACGGTGTCCAATTATCCAAGCCTATCACTGGAATGATGTCCCAAAAAAATTCAATGATAAGCTTAAATAATGTGGAGAAAAGAGGCCAGTGTCCTAGTTTATTATCATAGTAGAAAAAGGAATTATCTTAATTTTAATCAGATCAAAAATAAACATTTAAAGATAAAAAAATCACTATCATTAAATTTTACTTTCTTCTTTCAAACAAATCAATAATCAAACTTAAAATTTATAATTTACTTATGTCCACATAAGTAAATTATAATTTTTACAAGCTAACCTATTAATTTAGATTGACAGAAAATACATAGTTACTAGTCAGAAAATTACTATGCAGTTTTAAATTCCATTAATTGTTAACAAGCCTGATATTGATTTGTTGAATTTAGAATGACGCTGATCTGAAGCTTCAATTAAAATTTGGATTTGGATTTCATTTTATTGCTAAGTAAATAATTATGATTTGTTGAGTTGGATGGAATGGATCAAGAATGACAGGTCCAGGGGCTCTTGCCTGATGTGTCCGAATCAGGACAAAATAGCAACAGTTGACTGTTGAATTGACGTTAAAAAAAAGCAATATGCTTGATAGCTGATAGGGCAGAGAGGAAAATTAAACCTGTCAATTTTGAAATTAGCATACAACTGAAAATATGTTGCAATCGACGAGGGTGATTACGAGCTTCTGATTTAGTAGATTAAGTAACGAGCAGGAGCACAAACAGGAAATTGTCAATAATACGTTTTCATTTCTAAACAAAGGAATAGACAAAAATAAATTAAGCATTAGCAAATGTGAGACCTAAGAAAAAATGAAAAATATACGTACATGACCAGCCGAGAAATTATCGACGATATCATATTAATAATCACATACGAAACATACACTCAAATAATCACAATAGAAAACATAGCAAAACACAACCGCCCGATAAAAAGTCTAATACGCCATGATGATATTGAAATGACAGTTGTTTTGATCACGTGACCGCACAAATCAATATGGCTGGGTAGGTACCACAGAACAGAAAAAACAGCTATTCCATGAATTTCCGTGCTGGCTACAGTAGCGGTCCACCAGTCCATAGATTTATTACATTAATTATTTTACTAGTATAAATTAAAAAAAATGATATTATTACATTTGGTTATGGAATCATTAATTTAAAATATTAAATACGTAAGTATATTGTTATTCGTGAGGTATTCATAGGGCAACTTTTTCATATTACATTAATTAGCGCCATCTCTGATGTCAAATACAAAGTAAAGTAAACTTTAATAACAACAAAATTATTTATCTTTACTTTTTTTAGGTATTTCAATAAAAAACTACAGAAGTAATACTATAATTATTATTATGTCCAATACAAATTAACGATACAATAATATACCAATGACAGCATATTTATGAAAACAATAAAACCTTGTACACATTGATAACCTTTAACAATGAACGAAACTGAAATAATGACTAGTGGCCTGAAAATAAAAATATCCCGAAAATATATTTTGAATTACCTACTAGGTACCCAAAATCCAATAAAACCCTCAACTCACTGCCCTCTTTCGTTATTCTTTAGAACTACGACGTAGATCTACGTCCCTGTAAAATGAGCCTACTACCCGGATAGTTTTAGTAGCTCCCCATATTGACGTGAAAACCACATAGCAGTATCATCATTTTGCTATAGCAGGATTATAACCAGTTTCAATCAAATGCCACCAATTGAAGAAGTCCTACTTCGCTTGAGTTTTAGTAGTTTATAGTGACCGTTCCAATAAAGTCGGCTAACATATACGTTCTGCAGAAACGTTTCTTGTGTTTTCCACGTAGTTTCCCTTCGCTCAACGAAGAGTGTGACGTGTTGTGTGTTTTTTAATGCTGAGTTTCTTGACGTTTGTGTAGTTTTTAATGTGAATAATGTGATTGTGTAGTTCGTTATGGCTTATAAGTACCGTGAAGATTTAGTTGGCAAACGATTTCTCGCTGTGAGTGGTGTTACAAAAATTAACGTGAATAAAGTTTCCGAATGGGGATGGAAAGCTGGTGTTATCAGAGCAGCATCGCTCAAAGATAACAAGAATAAGGAGCTTCAGGTAAAGTTTACTTGATCAATGGTATATTTAATTAAAATAATTAAGAGTTTAATTCATATTTTTGGAGATTTTTGCAATATAACGCATCTTTTGTGTTTTAAACTAGCCGACCCAACGCGCGGTTTTTCTTGCTTAAATATAGATGCTTACTTGCCTACATAGGACTTAGTACTTACCTAGGTTTAGTAGGTAAGTACTTACTTCATTGGCTACTTTCCATAAATTCATTGCTTTTCATAGCCAACTTCAGAAGATGTTATCAATGTCGTAAAATCCGAATCAATGCCAAGAAAATTTATTATTTTACTGTGATTGCTGTTTGTTTCTATAATTTTACTCGACCTTCAGAGCTGACAAGTGCAATGAGTGATTATTTATTAAGTACTAGGTAGGTACTTACTTCTTATTTATTGAGTAAGTTATTTTATTATAAGTGGCTATTACGAACAAGTATATGGTACCTACCTAAATAGGGGGTAGTGTCCTAAAAGCGCGGGAGGCCAGGGCTGGGCGGGGTAGCAAGAAAGGGCTCCCGAATTTCGGGCAGTTGGGAATTGGGATGGGCCTGGACTACCTGACCTGGGACAAGTAAACTATGGAATACCTACTATGGGCTTTGTACCTACATACGTAGGTACCTACTCAAGTAGGTAGGTAGGTAACTATACCTATTACTAATACGTATACCTATCTACCTAGATGTATTTAACTACCTTAGGGAGGTACCTAGGTAGGTTGGTACCTACTCGGCTGTAAAGAGCTCGATTCCTTTAACGACACGACAACAAAACCATTTTTTTTTCAAGCCCAAGTTTATAATAAATTCCGGAGAAACGGAAATTATACCTACTGTTTAATCAATCATACTGGCACCTGCACGAATAGGGACAAACAATGGCAGACATAAGTTAAGTAGGATATCGTTCACTGCCAGCACTGAAAAAGACTAGAGAGGGATAACGCGCACAGAATAGGAGGTACTTACCTACCTACGTTTTTTTTTATACCAACAAACAAGCATACGGCCGACCTAAGCGGTAAGCGTTTACCGTATGTACCGTCTATAGACGCTTGTATCACTTGCGCGTTGCCGACCCTGTAAAACGAAAGAGAAATAGTTGGGCAGTATAAGGGTCAAATCCCCCCCCCCCACTGCCAACACAACGTTTCGTCGCGGAGAACTGGCAACCTTGTTCACCGTAAGGAACACAACACAGCTCATAGCAGTGCAGTACCTACCTACAAACCTATTTGGTCATACATAGTTGGCACCTACATGCAAGACACATATAATTATTGCTAAACTGACCTTTACCATAAAGTACAGTAAATAGGAAGATAGGAAAAGTATGTACCTACATTAGTCAACAATCAATAGTTAACCACAAAATATTTATCTAGTAATGATAACATTCATGCCACTTGTTATTGTTCTTGTTTATAATTACATGATCTAGGTACAATATTATTAAGATTTTAATAATGATTTCGTTACTTTAATACACCTATAATACACGAATAAAAAATCATAATTATTTATCGGGAGTAGCCTTAGGTAAATACATATTATTAGCGTTGTTTATGAAATTTCAGGGTAACGAAACACGATTGGTTGTTGTAATAGGTATTATGGTAGAATTTACTTGTAGGAGTAGATATTGGTAAAATATCTACCTAAGTAGGTATGGTTTACTAATATCTTATGGTGTCTGACATAGTATAGTATGCTGTGACGTAATAATATCCTTCTACAAATGCAGACGCATAGTAAAGTTTTATTGACCTCTGCTCTCTCGTGATATTGTAAATTATTTTGGAACCAAAAAACATAATGTCGACACATTAGCTTAGCAATTTATTTATTTGCTAATATGTATAATCTTAATCAGATGAGAAACGTTTATAAACGTTATTGAAAATCTTACCTACCCAAAATACTTCTTGTATTTTCAGTTTTCTGGGAATTTCAGGAACAGAATTTCACACGCTCTATTTAATCGATATAATAGGTAGGTAAGTAATATTAATGTGTCTGCCTTATTACGTCAAAACGATTCAGTAATGATTAGTCATTATAGACATTAGCACTATTATTGCGATCGGATACAAAATTGTACAAAACCAAATGCACATGGCGCGAGGTTCATCGACCCCGCTCTCACCGCGTTCGATGCACCGTCCGTACGCACCGCTGGCTGTGTCGACTCGGCCCAGTCAGTTTTTGGACGAAGAAAAAAGTTATAAGCCATGGAAAGTTTTTACGGGTCTTGCCTTTTACTTGAGCGAAGGAATTCGCTCTGAAATGAAATGTCAAATGATACGCCCTATACTCTCTCTCAATCATCATCTCGATTCTTTGCTTGGGATGGAATTGTCTAAGTAGGTATTGTCTTACTTATGGAAAAAAAACCGTATGGGAACCTGACAGAACAATAAGACATAACCACGCCTGTATTCCCCGGAGGCTTAGGAAGAGCTGTACTAAAATGTACACGCACATTCGCCGGTGTTTTTGTAGGGGGCGAGCAGGGGCACAAATTTATCCAAACTCCCAAGCTGCTACTGATAATTTTACAGAAAAGCACAATAAAACTGCTTGACCTGGGGATTGAACCTTACCTCTAGTGTAGCAGCATGAGGCAGTCAAATAAAAAGAAATAATATTAAACTAGGTATATCTACCTGAACCAGTTTTAATCCATTATTGTGTATTTGCTCGTTTTTTATAATAACTTGCTGGAAATGCGTTTTTATTTACACCGGCAACACGTCTTCAAAACAGAACAGGAATCTTGAATCTTGACCTAATATGGTACAGAATCAGATGATATTTAAAGCTATAGTTTTTTGCGTACGAATTAAACTGAAAGACTTATTCTATCGTGTCGACATCCATCACATCGCTTACCTGTATGTCATGTAGGTATATTATGCAGTCAGTTCTTATTTTAATCTATATTGGAAAGTCATCGCTCTCACTTTGTTACTATTTCAAATTAAAGTAATACAATAATAATAATATAATATTCAAAAATGTTAATTATTAAATTTTTTAATTTTTATTAATAATATTAATAAAAATGACACTTTTAAACTAACTTTCGCATTATTACATAAATTTTAGCTAGTTTTTTGTTACTATTCTGTACTGTAACAATATTTGTCTGTAAATAAGAAATAAGGCCTCATTAGCCTAGTGGTCGTAAGCGAGGTCCTGGATGCGGTTCCCAGGTCGAGCAGTGTTATTAGGTTTATCTATGAAATTTAGCTAGCGGCTCGGAGTTTGGATTTGTGCCCAATAATGGCAATAGGCACGCCCCTAGTTCGACTCAAACTTACCGGCGAATTGTGGGTGTACATTACACGTCTGCCTAACCCTTCGGGGAATACAGGCGTGATGGTATGTATTTATGTATGTATATGTACGAAGAAATTAACTGCACTACTAATTATAGTGCAACAATGCAATAACTAATCGTTAACAACGCCAGTGATATGTATACATATTTTTATATGTGATCACAGAAGGCTACAACTAAAGGCAATAAAAAACACACCGAAAAACCAAGACCTTTAATTAAAAAACTATCGAAATCGCACTTTCGTATAATTAACGTTATTTATCAATTTATAAAAATCAATGCAACTTTTCGTTGTAATTTTATAACTCAAGAACGGGCTCACCTATCCAAACCAAATGTTTAGGCTTTGTTCGGACTATTTAGTAGATGGTTTATGTGAAGTTTGCACAAAATCGGTCGTGCGGTTCTTCATATATTATAGTACAGAAAAACCAAGAAACCAAGCGGAAAGGGCGGAAGGCTAGTTGGCTATAAATTACATAATCATAATTATTTATTTTTATCGTATTTGTCCAAAGATCGAATGCCAGCGTGACGATATAAATGTACCTCCTCTAATTATAACATATCTATAAATACTTTGCTCACAAGTTGCGTAATCAGTTATTGAAATTGGCAACTTCACACACATAGCTAGACACATAATTAACCACACGATCTCATTAACTTCGTTTTTTACAATGCTTCAATCGTAGCATTCGAATTAGTCTTATCAGAAAGATTGTTATTCTGAATTTGAATTTTTAACAGATAACGCGGACAGATTTCACAATGACTGGCATGTTTCTGTGTAGTGTCTGCGAGTTGTCGCATAAACATCAGGTATACACAAAGCATTCAAAATCAAGAGAAACGACAACAGCCAAGTTGCTCTGTGATGCGTCCGCACGCCTGCATTACTCGTCTGTTATAAATAGACGACACATCTTTACATCTGCATCGCTATTCGCTTGCTCTCCCGCCGAGTGAGGGACGCCAGGCCAACTAAACATACTGTACTACACACCACATGAAAGATAATTTGTTTAGATTACCTACGCGTTTTTAACACTGGTGTCGGGCGCAGGTGTCTTTTACTTTGATTGCCTAACTAAAAAAAGAAGAAAAGCAAGTAATGTAGGACAACTTGAGTAGGTAATGTATGTATTTAGCGTTTCTTAGTGTGTATAACAATTTAAGTAGGTACTCCTAACACTAATGCCAGCAGTTCTAAATATGCAGTTATTTAATTTGTAACTCAGCAACAGTACTTAAATTGGTAAGCAGGTAGGTACCTAAGTACTAGACTTTTGTTCCCACGACGTGAAAATCTTAAAGCGTTGAAAAATAAGTAGATTGGATTCATATCGATTGGGTCAAGCGGGTTCAAATTCCAAATCTTAACGACTGTTTTTTGCTTAAAAATATGTTTTAACTCAAAACAGGTATTTACACTTAAGTCTCTCTCATAATATCCAAAGTGTTTTTTTATCCAAATGTACTAAAGCCAATATTTTTACAAGCTTGAACCGAAAGCTGGTGTCTGAGAATACATAACCCTTTGATGTTTGAGATAAAAGAATAGATTTTAGGGTCCCTTATTAAAGGGTTTTAATTGTAGTTAAAATAATACTTGTTTACTTATCAATTCTTAATCAACCAATAATTCTTCCCATTCTCAAGAATTCAACAATATTAGATATTGTTCAATCTTGAGAATAGAAATAATTTCGGAAAAAAAACTCAGAATTTTAGTGCTTCAAGAAGTCGTTTTCACTTGGATATTTTTAAGGATGATGTGATGACTTAATGTTGTAGGCTCCTTTCATGGACAAATAATCCAGTTTAAATTAAATATACTTGTTTTACACCCGATCAAACAAGTTTTTTTTAATAACAATACGCGATACTACATTCTTATAGGTCATACCGGTTCTGATAAAATTATATGTAGGTACTAACGTACTAAGTACATATTGTTTTACTTATTATTATTGCTTTACACTCAATACAAATACGATAATCTGAAGCATTTTGCACTGATTAGACGCCCAAAAGATTTTAAACGATTATAGAGCGGGGTTGGGAATTGGATGGATTTCATACAAAAACAAACCTCAACTTTCCCGATCAAAGACAATGAAATATTGTTAGAGATACACAGGACATTACGAAAAACATCGTAATCTATTATTTTTGTCCAATTAGAAACAATTGCTCTGTCATATTGTCAGCCAGACAACGAGGAAAAACAAATCAAAGGATCAAAATTTTTGTATGTAAATGTAAAAGTGCGCTTTTATTAGCTTTCTCTTTGGTCGCGATTTGTTTCTCTTTTTGACAGGCTAACATAATTATTATGACGTTTCAATTAATTTGTTTCTACGACTACGATTCTGTTATTGATGTGACACACACACATTTAAAAGAAAATTAAATGTCAGTCACACATATTTCAAAACATTTGATGTCAATTAAGAGAACGAACTTTACCCAGCAGTGCAGCATAATAGGTTAAATAATATAAAGAAAAATAAAGAGGCAGCTAAGCCGATATTTCGCTGAAGATCATCAAAGCATTAAAATCAATTGAGACGAACAACTGTCGAAACTCGAAACAGATGTCAATATTAATAGGTCATTTGTTCTTAATTGAACTGTGGCCAGAGAGAACCGGTTTGTTAATCAAGTCTATTTTATTTCTAGATAGCTATTACGTCACCGTCACCTAGGTAACTGCTGCTATTGTAGGATGAATGTGTAATTTATACCTTCAATGATTACACCTAGTACTATACAAAGACTGTGCTGCATTCATCGTGATCACTTCATTATAGGACATAATATACGTTTTATGACCTTGTAAGCTATCATAGCTGACTTGTACAGAACAGTCGCAAACAATATTTGTCATAGAATAAGCCTAGAGCCCTGCCCCAACTCCCACTTGAGAACACTGCCATTTTAATTAAACTCTTAAGACTACTGAAAATAAAAATTAGGTAATGGTTAAAACTAGATTCAATCATACTTTGAGATCTGGTTTCTCAGATAATAAATTGATTTATAGTGTTTGTTCTATGTGACAATATTTTAAATGATCGACCATAATAGTTATTGGTTTATAGCTAAGTATACCATTTGATCACACATAGGTACTTATTATATGTATATATTATATATAAATATGTTTGGTAATATACATATATGTATCGTATATATATTTGTAAAGTACCTTTATGTAACTTTATACGTTTATAGGTTATTAAGCAATAATACTCGTTTTATATCTCTCACTTCCACCTTTCTAGTGCATCTACCGTGATCGTCTCTGCACCACCTAAAGGTTGTCTGGTAGAGAATGCCTACGGCATTAAGACCGCCTTTGTACACTTTTGTACATTAAGAATTAATAAATAAATATTATATTATGTATGTTACGATATAATAAGTAGTAGCATAAATGTTCAATATTGTCAAGGCCAAGATAGAAGGGCAGCACTATAACATACTTATATGTATAATCAGTTAATCACAGTTTTACAAATCTGTGATAGGTGCCTACTACATTTCTTATACATTCCTCCTTCTTTCCCCGAAATGCGCTGGCGCCTTCAAAAAGTAAATCGATATAACGTGAAATCCGATATCGCCCGCTGAATATTCTGGCTGCATCCCTGAAATAGCCCACACTGTAGTTACTCTTGCGTGCCCATTGAAAACGTCTGTTGACATTGCTGAGTCAGGCAGGAGTCACTGTTGACCTTCACAATTGTTTTATTGATCTAACTCAGGTTCATTAGCGATTTGACGCACCATTTTAATTATGTATTTTTTATGTGACCATTGTTTGGTTTGTAAATATTTAATTGGCTTTTTGCCTGAACATTCCTTTTGATAATAATACGACCGCTCGATACTAGCCATTCAAGATTTGTTAGGTTGTAAAAAGATAAGAGCCCTTTTTTGAAAAATTATTAAGATGTAAAAGTTATACAAACTGTTGCACAGTTTATCAAAACACAATCATTTAGGCGGAAGATGGTAAGAAGTTACTGTAATCAATCCATTAGAAGTTGACCTTCGTAGCACTTGAAACTGGGAAATAGCCTGACGTTTACAAGAACATTCTAAAACAAAACTGAAATTACGAATTAAATTGGTGGTTACTTATAGTGTAATGTTTACAAAACATGACAGGTATGTCTTACAAATAACTCACGAAAACAAAAGAGTAAGAATATCGATGATCGTCATAAAACAAAAAGTTACTCCCAAAGTTATTTAACTCATATCCAGGTCGTTGACATAAAGAAAGTTATAAAAGCAATCGAGTAAGTAGGTAAGACAAGTTCCCTAAATCGTAATAATAACCAATATGTACGAGACTACGACTACAAGTTCAACAAACTCTCGCTGGGAGAGTTTCGCAATGTGATCCAAATTCAGAATAGAAGTGGTACCTATGATCCAATCAACATTATCATCCAGCTGATATCAAACGAGTTGTGCAAGTGGCAGCACAAAGATCGCGAGGGCGAGGGCGGAAAGTAGGTCACAGAAGTGAGGGGGGAGCCCTTAGGCCACTTATCAAGCGAGCGACCGGGGCCGCGGCAAGCGGGGAAAGCGAGTTTGTCTCTTGAAATTTTTGTTGGTAGATATCTGGCACTGTTGTGCTCGTTGGCTGAAGTTTAATGCTTCTCTACGGATGAGATAATTATATTTATCTTTTTATGAAAAGAAGATGGCAGAGCCTTCTTAATTACGGACCTAGTAAAACTTGCCAGTCTCACCCTGGCACTGGCAAAGTACACACAAGAAGTAGACTTAAATAATTTATGTTTTGTCTCTTCACTGACACCAATCATGACGTATCTTTAACTTATAGTTAGGTATAATTATCTTTATAAGTATTCTGAAATAATAGTGTCCAGTGACTAGATAGATAGAGGTGAAATCTCTCGTATTCACGTGAGTCGCTTTCCATCTGCGCTGTGATACCAGTTTGAGTGGGCTTGACAAAGTGGAGGCAGCTGGCCAACTAGTCGGGTAGTTATCTAGAACACTTCATGTTTACCCTCTAAAGATAACGTGGTTGAAAAGTTGAAAGAAGTCCAGAGATTAAATCTATGGGGAAAGGAAGGACGTAAACGGGTTGAGTGATATACGAACGAACTTACTGCAGAGAAAGCAAAGATAGACAATAGCGGTGAGCAGGAAGTAATAACCTACGTGGACAGCATTGAATTGGGTCTTACCTATAATTTACTCGGCATTTCGCAATCAAAAGTAGTTAATATGATGAATACCTAACTCGTCTAATGTTTGTAGAAACCGAAATTAGTAATAGTCCCTATAGTTTGTGTTCGATGTTCAGAATCCAAATAAGGTTAAGCTATTGTAACCTCGCAAAGCCCTTCACGACGGCCAACCTGCGAGGCCCCCGATTCTCAGTGCCATCGACAGAAATAATACTTATCAAATTCTTCAATTGATGCTATGTTTACGTTGCAATATCAGTAAGTAAAAACTTACTTTCCTCTCCCATACACACTATAATACAATGTTACAAAAACATTTCTAAATTGTAACCCAACAATCTAGACTAGAGAATTCTGCTCTCTAACTGAATGAAGTCATTACAATAGAAAATGCTCTTTATTCGGTTAGAATTGAAATTATTTTTTTTTTGAATTATATGTCTCGCTTATATCTTATTTCAGATATTTAAATTCATTAATTTACTACATGATAGAACGAGCAAAGGAATTAATAAGTATATTTTGATTAATGTTTGATCACCAAGGTCCCTGCTAGCATTAGCCTTACTTACTTTCGTTCACCATCCTAAAACATTTCGATTTTAATTGCATTTTCTTATGAGGAGCTCAGCTAGCTACAGTAAACAAGTGTTTCCTGTTTGTTTATGTAAGCAACTGTCGATGCAAGTTGCAATGAACAAAGACACATAATAAACACTTCATTCGAGTCAGTTTCTTTGTTGTTGAATAAAATGTTATTGTTCTGTGTGCAAGCCGTTGCCGTGTTGTTTTCTTTAAATACGCTCAATTGTTATTTTCTTGTTCGAACTCCTCAGAAGATAATATAGGACTGGATCTAGAAACCAAGGTTGGTTCATTGTTTTAAAGTTGATTAATTATTAGTACAGTATCAGCATTATCTACAACAGTACTTGTTATATCATATATTTTAGTGGATGAAAATTTTAATTTTATTTTAGTAAGTAAGTAAATAAAACTCCTTCGTAATTTTAGGAATCTAAGTCTGATACTTAGATTCCTGATATTTCATATTTGGAAATTCAATTAACATTGTAAAAATACTTATCGCTTTAATATCAAGTTAACATGAATTTATTATAATTTGTATCTTTTACCATGGCATATGGAAAGTGCAAGAGGGAATAATATGTAGTATCTTCTGTTGTGAGTCTCATACGGTTGGAATCCGCCGCACGGGAAGATTGGAAATAGCTTACCGCTCAAACTGTACGACCTGAATTCTCAAGGAATGTTCACTTTTATAAGTCCAAATTCCAATCCCCAAAATAAATGTCCCTTGTCAACTGCGGGCAGGGTAAAACATATATTACTGTATCGTGTAGGTATATTTATTTGAATATATTTTATTTTAGCAACCTATATGGTAGATGAATGGGCTAATTATATTACTTATATTACAATAGAGTTGTAGTGGACTGCTGTTAGGCCATTACGTTACGCAACATCATTCGGTTCTTTCTTCCGCATTTCTTCATTCAGTCCCCTTTCGCCTACTTGGATTGTCCGTCTTCGATGATGCTCGGTCTCCTCTCATGTTCTCAACGATTCTAGCTATAGCTCCCACGATATTTTTTCCTTCATTTATTCCTATTGTTTAATAGTTCGAATGATTACGTTGCCAATTGTATCCTTCAAGTAATCCTTTCAGCAAAGATCTTAATGTGTTTTTGCTTAATTACCATTAAAAAATATATTTTAATAACAATACGCTTCATTAATAGACGTGTAAATTACGAATCTAGTTATTACAAGACAGCTCAATCAGTAGCATATGTCCAGAACGAATACAGAAAAAATTAAATAGGCTAAAACCATTTGGAATAATTAAAAACACTGGTACAAACAACGATTTACTAATAAAGGACCTCGGGTAGCATCGATCGGTACCGTTATTTTGCAGAACAAAGCCGAGGACAGGCCGTCGCGTCGGTCACGCACCGTTCTTCCGTCCGTGTGTTACTTGCCCTGCATTTATAGCATCTGAATCTTACATAACAAGAACAAGTATTAAAATTATAAGAAGTAATGATCTGTGATTTCAATTACGATCAATGAGCCAACTCTAATAACGATTCTATATTTGTTGATGATGTGCAACTGCACATCATCAAGAAATATAGAATTAATCCTCAGCCGTGCTCTAATGGATATTAGAGCTTCATGTTGATAGAATGTCTGTAATGATATGCTGCTTTAAAATATGCTATAATATGCTAATGACCTGTTTTTCTCCTTCAATATAAAATATTACACGAGCAAGAATGATGAACCATAGATAAAAATATAAACAAGAGGATGATGTGGCTCATGAAAAATATTGTAGTTTTAGGTTTCGAAATATTAACATTTCAAAACACACATAAATTGATAAATAGTCGCAAAGTATATAATGCTAAGGAATCTGTTGAGGCAAACCAGGAAGCCTCGGCGGGCACGCGACGCCATCTAACGGAGCGTGACACGAGAAATTAACTGTTATTTATACCAACACCGATGGCCCCGTTGAAATAACCTGTTACAACACTGATGAAAGTATTTCGGCATCGATTTCGGATTATAGCGACAAGCTTAATAATCACGTTTTAGCTCAACAACCGAAATTAATCTCCCGAAAGTGATTGCTTCACTTTTAATGGTGTAATGCTACAATTTATCTTATATGTGACTTTGATTTATTTTACGTGTGGCTGTTCTGTATCTACAAACGTCTCCGTTATCTACACAACAAACATTTTCTACTTTATTATCTTTCTTGCTCCATCTTGTATTACTTTGTTATGTAGTATCATGACCAGCCATGACCATCGGCCTTGGTCGGTGAGCGGTTCAGACTGAAGGTTCGTTTCAAAGGTTTCTGCTGATAGTTTTGTAACATCAATATCTGCATGCTAGTCAAGTGGTGGGATGGATTTTCGTTCTGATATGGAGTATACAACAGTTAGAACCAATCAGATTGTGTTCACAGTGCAATCAAGCAATCACGTTGTAATGACTAACATTATGCAGAATCATATAATTATAATAATAATGTTGGAGTGTCTTGTTTGGTAGCAATTACATAATAATCAAATAGTAAAAGACTGCCTCATTGCTCCATTGATCGTAAGCATGGCTGCTACGCTAGAGGTCTTCGGTTCGATTCCGCGGTCGAGCAGTATCGAGCAGTGTTGTTGGGGTTTCCTGTGAAATTCACAGTAGCAGCTCTGCGTTTTGTTTTGTACCCGGTTGATGGAATTGGCTCGCCCACTATTACATGGGACCTAAACGTACCGACGAACCGTGGGTGTAGAGCAGTAGCCCTCTGCCTGGCCATTAAGAGAATACAGGCGACCAGGCGTGATGGATGGTAGTAAAATACTACAATATAAATGCCATTCTTTCTTATGTTGATTCTCTTCCATTGTTATTCAATAATAAATTGTTCAGAAGTTGTGAGTAGACTAAATCACACGAATTTTAATGGTATTCCTCTTTTGTTTACTCTGCAAACGTGATGACTCCACTCTTTAATGTGGTTACATTGAGAAGGCCTAGCAACAGTCATTTAATAAAATCATAGTACGGTCACCAAATCGCCTGCCAAGTGTAATAATGATGGCATAATTCTCCCAAGATCGTTTGTGTGCCTACGAGCGTTTATCCTGCACGAAGGTTGGTCGTAGTGGCACAAAGGAGGCCCGAGTTCACTAGTAAAATTTTACGGCCAGTTATGTACCCTTAAATTATACATATTTAAAAATAACCTGCAATACCATACCAGGTCACTGATGGTGTGAGCATTAAGACCAATGGACGTCCCGGCACCGCCTGCAGTTGACGATCGTAATTACGTATCTCCAGCACGGCTCCTAATGAAACCCTTGGACTAATTAAATTTACTGTATAAGCTACGTCGACATCTGTAACTTCTGTAAGTATACAAGTATGTGTAGGAATGCGGTCATCTGTGAGTGTTATAAACATATTATGTGTATCGATCTCATGAATCGTGCTGAGCCTGATGATATAATGCTTTTGTAATGGCTGTTACTTTACGGAAGAAGGTTAAGTTCCATTGTGATCCACAGTCGCATCATTGAGGCCAAAGTGAACGTAAACAATGAAAATAATTTTAAAATGTAAACAGTTCGCGAGGAGCAAAGCTCTATCAAGGTATTGTTATAACTACCACCACAAGATCGTACTCTGCAGTTTCTTACTATGTAAACAATATCGTAATTGTTATTAATTAACGGCCGACTTTGAATTTACATGAAATTATTTTGCCTATTTTTAGGATAGAAAAAACTACCTCCATACTTTTCAGTGGTATTAATTCAAGGGGAGTAAGTTATGATTATGATGCTGTCAAAACAGGACCGTTCTCTCGTACAATAGCAGTAAAAGTACAGTAAGTAAGTAAGTACAGTAGCAAGTAGCAACAGACTGGAATCCCATTTCTCTCGAGAGTTTTACGATTTATGGTGTATTGGTTATCCATCACAAGAAGCTGTGAGATGATAATGATGGTATTGAGATGATACATGGTACTTAATGATCTAGTGACCAACGAGTTTCAACCAGGAATCAAAGACTCCCTTCTCATTCAAAGAAAGATTTGAGAAAATATTAACCGTATTCTGCGTATTATTTTGAGCTGACGAACAAAGCCGGTATTTGAGGCAACCCCGAACGTTCAGAGTAAAGACTTCTATTTTCTGCTACATTAAGCGATGCAAAAAAATCACTTTAAGACTTACGAACGTCATGCTATTAGACATTAGACGGGTTGTACTTTAAATTTAAGAGCACAGTGCTCTTAACTTAAATTTTCTACAAATTATGATTTTATTTGTTACGACAATGCAATTAAAATAATGTAGGTACGCATAACTGTATAGTGTTTATGTCCTTATTGTTTGTCTCTGATAACGACTACTGAGGTTTTATCACTCCAGCTTCTACAAATAACTTGATATGTGCTAAGTACCTACTAGGTATGAATGTCAATCAAGTAAATAGATGAGATGCCTTGCGTTGAGTTTTATTTGACTACATAAACATAGACTAGTGGAGCAAGAGTGCACAAACTATAGCTACTCGACTCTTTGTTCTGGGTAAAAGAAACAATCATTGAAATAACCTTAAATATTTGATCAAAGTGATTCATTCATTCAAAGATATTCATCACCAAAGATACTAGTAATGCTTGTGGCTGGCAATTCAATATTTGAAATCTTTAGATTTCTGGGGTGACAACATTAAAATATGTATTGTACTTTGAGCGGACATGATCGACCTATTCATACCACCTTTCTGTGCCTGAGCCTACAGTCATCTTAGTTCGATGGATAACCAGTTAATCGTTATTTACCTGCAATCTTGATCCCAAGCCGATAAATCTAGCTCGTAGTTGTGCAACACGACACAATCTGGCCTGACAGCCGGGGTCAGTTCACTAAACCGGTCCTTGAGCCGTGAGGTACTCCGTTCTTTACCCCGCCGGTAAACACTGGCCACTTTCACAACACAAATTACTTAAAGTGATTCGATTACCGAGAAACAATATACCCAACTTTTATTTAATTCACAAGATAATATACCTAACTAATAATGATTAATTAGTTAGGTATATTATCTTGTGAATTAAATAAAAGTTGGAGTAAGTATAACTAATTAATTCAACGCTTTGGAGATTTGTTGAAGCTGAAGCAAATGTTTTCGATCAGACATAATTTAATTTATTATGTTCATGATACCGTCTTACAATTACTGAACAGTATTGCTTTTGGTATTAAGTATACTAATTTTATGCAAATTTACCACTTTAGATGTTTAATTATTTTTTTTCGTGTTGTCCACAGTTTCTAAGACACTACCTACTATAAAACTTACGTGTATTTGACAAATATAATAAAAAATAATGCACCTTTATTATTTTTGGTCTTACTTAGTCAATTTAAAATACATATCGCTCTATAACTTAGAATCAAAAACATCTCTTCTAAATATAAATCTGAATACCCGGTTCTGGAAAGGGTCATGTAAAAACTAACATACTTTCAACATGGCATTAATTTTTTTATTCGTACGAAGGATTTCCAATAACTTTAAACATGACAAGTATCAGCTTAAATTAAAAGACGTAAGTAGGTGTGACCTGAATAGCCGGTATTATTTGTTTATGATATAAGCAAAATTAATCAATGTCATGATGAGCTTAATGGACTCTGACGAAGTGTTTTGCATAATATTAAGCAACATTTACATTATCAGAATACCATACATACTCACTTTAAAATTAGATTTTAATAGTGTTTTTCATTAATGTGGTCTACGATAAACTAATTTAATTATGCTTGTTTTCTCTTTGTTAACCACTCTAATCACACTAACACGTTTCAATTTATTAATTTTTTAAAGCAAAACAATGCTATGTTTGTCATCTATACTCTATTATAATAGACTCTAATATCCCAGTCTAAATGAAGCCTTACATCCAAATAAATTTATATATCATGCTTTACAACAAGTTTCCTAATGAACAATTAAGTGTGGCGATGTTTTGTATTTTAGTTAATGAAGAATCATTATTGTCATCGTCCAAATACTATGTTCTATAAATTGCATCCGTCTTCCAAGCCAAAGTGATCTGAACTACACACCGAATAAAGTTTATTATAATTGTTATCAGAAATCATTAATATTGCTGGTGTGGACAAGTGAATTTATTCGAGTGAAAATCATATAAAAGTAGGTCAAGGAATTCTTCACACATTGAAGACAAGGAAAATTCTTAATGGCGATGTCGTAGACAGCCACCTACGATTTACGGCTGTGGATAAAAAAAGATAAGCAGTTGACAAAGAGTTATTTTAATTGATTCTTTTGAAGGAAAAACATTATTTAATTAATAATATTATAACTACAGTTGTCGTTACAGACATATCCTCTGCAACTTGTTTTATAAAAATTAACCTTGATAAGGTCATCTATAGGATCGACAGCTAAGTAGTTGTACTACCTTGACTAGTACAAAACCAAATTCAACCATGTTTCATAAACAACAAAAAATAATAATTTACCTACTTTAGAATTGCTGTCGTTCGTTCAAACAACAATTAATTTTACGGATTATATCACTTTAATTGAAATTTCCCTCTGTTATTACAAGTTCATTTTTCAGGCGCGAAATTATGCCCGTATATATATAGTATTATCATGAGAATGTCTGGAGTTCGGTTTGCTTCTTAAATAATTCTCGATACAAAAATTACAGTTATTTTAAGTTTCGATAAAATTTAAAGAACGAGTTAAGTACATGTATCTCAGGAATTGCATAGTTGAATAACTGTAGGACTGCACTAGGGTTTTTCCATGAATTATATATAGTTCACTTAGATGAATACTTTTTTACTAACTGTAATTAATAAAAATACTGTTTGTCAATGTGCCTATATCGATGAAGTTGTTGTTCTTGCAATTTGAAGTTGATTTCTCTCTTTCTGATAATTATAATAATAGGTAATGAAGATTAAGATACATATAATGTATTTCGTTATTCTATTAGTTCAGTAATAAAGTTTAGTTTGCCACGGTCGTGAGATCAATCTTTGTTTATACAACGCAATAAGCCACCACGCCATTTCGGTTGACTGCGTTTGCTAGTTACGTAACCATTAGATACTGTTAAACAACTCTTAATACTAATTTCATAAAAATCATTCGTAATCGCAATCCTTTTTCAGCTTTCTTATTAGCACGGAGTATTATGTATAGGGATAAATTACATTCTATTGTTTCGAGTGCTTATTCGCCCGATTCTCTGTGATAGATTCTGAGATATATCTTCACTTATTCAGATACAATTTGGTTCTGTTTTAAATACCTAAACGACCTTTTTAAACGTCATTTTGTTAGTTTTTTATTCAATTTGTTATTTTTATCACAATGTGAAGGACAGTACATATTTCAATACATTGCTGGTGGTATTGTTAAGATAAGATTGAAATGGTGCTACCCAACTTTGATCATTTGTATCATTGTGCTGAATATTATTGATGGGCTGTTTGAATCAATTTTCTGATACTAAATTCCTTAATTCAAGTAGGTCAATATACTATGTAAAGAAAGCAATAGTACTAAAGCGCCAAATTAATTAATGTATTTTTTCCGATGACTCAAATACTCCTATTGAGAATGACTAACATTCAGTTTTAATTTAAATTTAAAATTTGCCTTCAAACGTCAAATCATCGCGATATTTATCGCCACACTCTCATTATCTTAATTTTCATGATGTTAAATTCTCAGTCCGAAGCAACAACCTTGTGGTACTCTTGCAACATGCCTCGGTCGTTCACCCGCCGCCGTGTAAGTGGACCTTGTTTTTAGTTTGACACTTTCATATGATTTGTTGTTAAACACTACAGATAGATAAGTGTTAAAATGACGCAAGAAAATTCCACGCGATTTGCCTGTCATGTCGCGGTAAACAACGTCCAATGCATCGAAGAAATCCCGTTTGAGCAACTCACCTCGAAATATTTTCGTGTTGTAGCAAAATATTTCTTTAAATACATATAATGATTTTAATAATTGTCAAAAATAAATAGAAATTAATATTAATATACGGTTATTATAACAGTAGTTTGGTCTAACCGGATGTGAGTTGTAATTATTTCTATTTTCTTGCTATAAACAAGAATCACGAACCCATACATTTTTGATTTACGTCCAACCGATTTTAATGTTTTTTAATTCCCGGCAGGTTAAGTAACTTTATGAGAAGACCATTAGATAAAATATCAAATGGCAGGCGAAATATTGTTGCATACACATAACTTTGTATACATGCTATCTGCCGATGTTTGTCTCAATATTTTTCATAATTTGTAAATTCGTCAAAGGAGGAGTTTACAAATTATGAGGAATAGAACAAAGGAAGAGGCCTTTGAGTAAAACGAAAAAATACCAACAGTTAGTGTTTTGTTATTATTTTTGCAGTTTAGAGTATTTTTTTCAGAAATTATGCCTGAAACCTTGTGAATTCAATAGAACCTAAGGAAAAATCTTTTCAACAAAGCTTATTTGCAAGTCAACAATAGCCGGTCGTGTACTGCTGAAGTATCAATTTGTGTGAAAGAGACGGAACATTTCCAGCTGAGCACTGAAATTCTCCGAGTATGAGGGCAAAGAACGATTACATACAACCCCATTTTAAACCTACGGTGGCAAATGAGCGGCTTTCGGAACTGGGTCACCGCGTGAAGGGACGAAATTGGGACGAACCCTAGGGGAGAGATGAGGGCTGGTTAGTTACTGCTTTCCTACCGCTCTTTGAAATTGTATGTATTATATTGATTTTAAATTTCATTCACGGGGTTATCTAATGATATTATGTACGAGTTTTTTTTCCACCCTGACATGACCATTGTAGGACGACATATTTAGAAAAAGGCTGACCTCATAATTATTAACGTTGTATTCTCATCTGACTAAGTGACTTCACAGTGACAGTTGACTGATTGCAGTTCAATTATTCCCGAAACCTTAATTTATCTTGTCGCAAAATATCTAGCTGAAATATATTAATCTGAAGTTGAGGTCTGTGGGTCATGTAGTGTGGTTTTGCTTGAATTATCAAGGCAAAATACCAGACATGTATGTCATCGTTCTTGAATATAAGTTTGTTAAACATGCATATCGAAGACGTAATCTGGACGAGTTGAATAACAGCACGAGTTTGTCACAATGTTAGTTTTATAATTTCGAAATGAACATTGTTTCTGGGACTGACTTTTATTTAATATTTGACATCATTACGAATACCATCCGTGGCTGTGGTTATAATGTATCAAATATTTGGAAAGATTTCCCATTTTATCTAAATGGAGGATTTAATGTACAGACGCCAGCAGGTCAAGCTATCCAAAACTGTCAAATTTTCCCAATTTAATATGAACCTTATAATTTTGTATTAAAGTTGAAAATCTATCAAAGAAATTTGACCCTTTGATACCTTGATGTTTTTTTTCATTTTCAAAGTGGTTGGGAACATAATATTATGGGAACGTAATTCGATTTTATGATATATGCTTTCGTTGTTTAATTACATTCAACTTAGCGATTATTCTAAGATCGCCAAGAGATAAACAGGATCTCTATTGACTAGGTTTTGAAGCAACCATCAATTCGCCTGAAGATATTCGTTTGAATATTCTGTTAGTCAAAAGTGTCGAGTCACTATCGTTAGAAACATCCAGGACAAACATTGATCTTAAATTAAACTTTCTATGTTTCTGTACATTAATTAGTATGCGATGCGGAATAGTAAGCACTCTATTATTTTTTTATAGTAGAATCGTTACTACTAGGTATATTGTAAGAGTCAACTCACGTCTCAAAATTTGAGGCCAGTGAGCGATCATAGTGTCGCAACAATGGCATTTCGTAACAACTAATTTTATTTCATCGAATACGTGACATGCATTCGATAGTTACTTTATTTATAGTATATTTTATTATTTATTAAAGATAATATAGTGAACGTTGGGCAAGCTTGCAAAATTGAATGAAATATTGCATGATTGCTGTGGTTTGTAGAGTACTTGGCTTCGATTCAAATAATTGAATACTGTTAGTGCTTAATAAGATTTCTATTTAGAAAAGCTAAGGATTTCAATTTCTGGTTTTGATTAGTGTTATTCATGATTTGATTATAGCACCATGTTTTCTTTATTAGTCCGTACTAGCCTCTGATGGTCTTATTGGCCACTGTAAACTAAGGTATGAGTTGGTAAAGTATAAAGTATTCAAATGCATAATACATAGTGCGTATAGTAGTTACTACGAATTGTGTGAAATGTTAAACATTCTTTGCTTATCGTGAATTCCTAATTCGTTCCAAATTGCTTTATTTATAACAAAGTATTGACATGAATTGCAAATACTTATAGTCACTTCGTATTGTGTATAATTCATAAGTTTGACCAAAGAAAGCTGTTTCGTTAGTTGCTGGATTTTAATGCTTATAGTGCATGATGATTACATTGTGTTGGTTAACGTTAATTCTGCAATTAAAACAAGTCAGGATCTAAGGTTAAAAGAGCATCGTATAATTGTGTATGAGATAAACTCTAAAACCAATGGTGTGTTAATGGTTGGATGTATGCGCGAAGCATGCCCGCCCTGTTTGTAAGGCAAAATAAAGCATAGCTAAAGTTGTTAGGTACAGCAATACTGTTCAACAGAACAAAGCATTGATTTCCATTTAGTATATTATCGTTTCTAAAATATATACTAACATTATAAAGGGAGAAAGCAGGAACAACTTGCGCATTGTAACGAGAGCCTTAACAGGACACTGCTGCAAGCACATGTTCAACCTAAAGCTGAGTGACGCGCGAACCTGCCGGCTGGAGGAGGCTGATGAAACGCCACTTCATATCCTGGGGAAATGCGGGTCCCTAATACACAAGCGCAGTGCTCATCTAGGGAAACACATCGTAAGCCCAGATGGAATAAGGGAGCTCACCCCCAAGCAAATCCTGTAGTTTATATAGTAGACGCAGGGTTTAACAGTGAACTCTAACGCAACGAGTGGCGATCACTGTATACGGACTGCGGTCGCAGTGATACCTATTACAGCCGCAAATAATTAATAAAAAAAAGGGGAGAGAGCAAATCTTTAAGTTTTTTTATACTTGGAACTCTGGAACCACTGCAAAACATAACATAAACATACCAAGGCCTGTGTTACTCGAATCATTAGAGATTAAGGATTACAGGTATACTATAGATATAGATACACCCACATTTCGCGGGTATGTTTAGGTCCCATGGCGAGCCTAGTGTTAGTGCCGGGCACCTATCCAAACTCCGAGCTGCTACTGAGAAATTCCCACTGCGCCCATTTAAAAATATCTGAAAGGTACAATATACCACATGGACATTGGCTATATTTTATCTTGCAACGCAAGCGAACTGTGGGTAACCAGCAAGTATTTATTAATTATCAGAAATTTTGCTACAAATTAGAATCTCTCATAAATATAACACAGTAAAATGAATCATCAGTCTAGCTTATATTTTGTGATATTTCGTAATAAAGGTCGGCCTCATTAGCATCTAAATCTAGGCTTCCATCAAATTCCTTTGCAGAATACGAAATTTTAATTAAGGGCGTGAAACCGCTCAAGGGTTTTATGAAAAATTAATGTAGCAATCGAAATGGTGAACTTAACAGTGCTAACATTTATTTTCCTGTAAATTTCAAACAGTTCTGAAACAGTGTTATAAGAAATCATGATCACTCCTGCTGCTGGAGCTTAATACAGCTTTATATAGTTATACCTCTAGTAATAGCTTTTCCTTTCAACTACTTATGACCTGCTATTTTCTTCGTACTATGCACTCATCGAGCTGGTCCAGTATCTTCTTTTTCTTTTCGTGACGATGATGAATACATTACTTATATGACTTGAGCCCAGTTCCCGAGTGCTGCTTAATATAAGTTTAATAGCAGACATCGGAGAATATAAGAAAATTCTTACAGGACCGTAATACAAAGTCCCATAACCCCCGGTTATATCGATCGACGCCAGCAGCCGTCGAGACTTCAACCCGTTCCACGTCTAATTCACCGCGAATGAAAAATTAACGCCTTTTCCAAAGAAACGGGACTTTTGTGTCTCCATCTTTCTAATTGCTATGCTGGTCTCGTCTCACCAATCTACGCTACGAGTGGTTGTTTTTTAATAGTCGGTAGACCGCTTAATTTGCCGCGAAATAACTCCGTACTTAGGTGTCTGGTGAAATTGTACGCCTGAACTATTGATAATTTAAATGTTTCTGGGACGTTATTCTTCATGGTGTGTGTTGCTTTTAATAGAAAGTTTATTTTTCGATTCAATTGATTGTGTAAATTTTATTAAATAATGTCATAAATATAGTTTTATATAAGTCTATGGTTGTTTTCAGTCATCATACAAACTTAGATATGACTATCAACTACACTAGATATAGATTGTACAGAAGGATTATTAAGAAATTCGGCCAAAATTCTGTCTGAATTTCAAACTAAATTTCTAAGCTGATATGTTTGAGACACATTCACAATAATTCAGATTGCTTTTTACTATTATGATAGATAACGTGTTCGTTTAAACTACATATTACAGTCTTAAATTATTATTTATAGACATAGATAGTAGTTATAATATTATAGTGTTATTATTACGTCATCACAAGCAGTTATTTGATACGACCGGTTATAGGGCAACATTTCAAAACATAATGTGCAAGAAAATAGTTAAGAGTCCATTACGTTTTCGTTGAAAGATAAGATTAAAGTTAGTTTAAATAATGTGTTGTTTGTCGTGATACTTGTAAAGAGTAATAATGATATACGTGTGCAGTGAAGTCATGCACTGTGAGCAGTGCGCGTGCGTTGACCGCTAGGAATGCATCGCACGCGCAAGCGAACACACAGCTGTTCCCTGTTCCGTTGGCGTTTAGTCAGTTGTTGGTGAGAATATTAATAATAAAAATACTGACATTATAATTTTGACATAATACGTTCGCTATTACACGTACCTAGTTACACGTTATTTCAACAATAGTATTATTTAAAGCATTTCTTTTTGTTTATTATCTAATACTTAAACAAAAACGAAATTGCTTTGAGGTAGAAGTCTATCTAATCCAAATTTAAGTACTTTAGGACGGATTAGGTGATGTCATAAAATGCCGGAAAAATATTAATGATTACAAACAAGACCAATCGACAAAACGCTATGAAAAATTACTTCAGCTTCTACCATTTCTACAGCCTTTTTTATAGTACGGACTACAACAGTAATCCTCATCATTTACCACCTAGAGAGGCGGCAAGGTATGTCGGACTCATAACGACTTAAAACCACACAAGACTCGCCGTCACTGATCCTATATGTATAGTCATGGCCATGGGATCTGAGAAAACAATTTCTACAACATGCCAATCTGCTGAAGTATAAATCCTTTCACAAAGGGAGCAAATAGGCCACGTTTAGCAATTCATCATCATCATCATCATCAACCGATATACTGTCCCACTGCTGGGCACGGGTCTCCTCTCATATTGAGAGGGATTAGGCTATAGTCCACCATGCTAGCCTAGTGCGGGTTGGCAGACTTCACAAACCGTCGAGAAAAATCTCTAAGGCATGCAGGTTTCCTCACGATGTTTTCCTTCACCGTTTAAGCGAGTGATAATTAATTATTAATACGCGCATGAATTCTAAAAGTCAGAGGTGCGTGCCTTGGGTTCGAACTCGAGACCTTCGACTTGGCAGTCCAATGGTCATACCACTAGGCTATCACTGCTTTTAGCAATTAGCAATTCCTCTGACATCAATTCATATTTAGGACGCAATTTTGTAATGGGAATCACATTATTGTTATTCGGGCTATATAAAAGCGGGCTTAACAGGTCTGCAGAATATCTTTTTTTAAATTTTCTCTGGAATACAACAGCGACCAAATAACAACACGATACCCGAAATACATATAGATTAGCATCAGGGGAATGGTAGGCAGTAAGGAAATTCCCTCGGAAGAGCGGAAGGCTTCGCGTAACAGGATGCTCGCTGGGGAAACGGCACAACCAGTAGATAGCCTCGCCTTGTGTGTTTTACAGCCTGTGTTACTAACTAGATATACTATGAATTCATGGAGGGATTCTGATGATACTATAATTTAGGTATTTTGATCAAATCTAGACTAGTTTGTACTATCAAAAGATATTGTGAGGTGAATAAGGCCCAATATCGTATATTAATAATTTTCTCTAATGTATTTAATATTGCCTGTTCATGAGCTATATTTCAGCTAGTCCTTTAATATAGCCAGTGTATTCTCTAACCAGTCTTCTCCAAATATAACAACTTCACAATATAGAAACATTGGGGTAATTTCGCACTGTACGTAAATATCCCCCCACTTCTCGCCGTCTGCCCCCTTTCCCTCAGGACCGGAGGCTTTATCAGGCAGGGACGCTTTATGAGCAACATCAGAAGCTAGCGCACTTATAAATGGAATCAGGCTTTACTGCCGATGCTCCTTCTCCCCTGAAGGAAAAATCGTTGGGAAAATACTCGTAAATATTTCATGATACTGTTACGGCGTGTCTCATCCCAGTTCGGGGGAAATTATCGATAAAAGTGTTCGAGCGTATGTCAGGAATGTTACAGAATTCAAAGAAAAATAATCATGGCCATGGTAAATTATTCAGTTGACTCTGTCTGAGCAGGTTAAAAGATACAATATTCAATGACCTAATATTTTAACTAAACTATATAACTAGATATTAAACAGAATAAACAAACATTTTGGATAGCTACAAGACTAAGATGACTTTCTCGTAAAACTTTGTCAACCCTCCCATTCACAAAAGTAGGCCGAGAGCGCAGAAGTCTTGTTTGACAATATCAACAGCAGCTTAGCACTACAGACTAACCTAAATACGAGCGCATCCAAATATGGAACAGTCTAAATAATAAAACAGTATACAGGTTGTTTATTTTGGTGTTCACTTCACAATTCACATAGTATTTAACAGCGGAATAGTCTCATTGAATATGGATCACGCCGAGGTCGGTCAGTGCCAGCAAGGTCACTACAACCAATCTACGGTTTTATTTAAACATGTAAGTTACAAACTTTCCGATTTCTTTTACAGTCTTGTTTGCTCATAAATTCTTAACGAATGTCATGCGTTCAACATTCCGTGTAGCAAGCGCTTCTCTGCAAAAAAAATATGCAATTTACATACGTTGTGTATACAGGGAAAATGTTTTGCATTACTTTATTGAAAGTAAGAAAGTCAGAGAGCTGCACATTTGCATTTTAGATTAACGTCTCGTAATGTTGCATAATATTCCGATAAGAACTGAAAACTCGTCAAGTGGGTGATACTTAGCGTTAATGCGATTCACCCACTGCAGGAAAACAGTGATTTGAAATCAAATAATTTATTTCGATGTATTTAAAATTCAACTATGTATGTCGCGTTTTTCGTAATTCTACGTAAAGTTGTAAATAATATTATAACAATAAACATTTTGTATTTATCCCTTTAGCCTGGAGAAGATTTTGTGCCATCATTGTACTAATTATTATTTGCAAACATTAGCGCCGCTGAAAATAATAGCGAAAATTTTAATGAAAGACATTCTATTTTTACACTGAGATTATATTAAGCGAAATTTCAAAAGCTTAATCTTGCAAACCCATTTGTCACTTTCAATTTTAATTTTCGTACAGAGCACTTTCTGCTCTATCAAAGCTAGGTTTCAATGGATTAATTTGTCTAAAGGACGTTGCCCTTGACTCAAAGATTAATGAAGGTGAATATTTAATCGAGGAATGTCCCAGTTGTCTGGCGATTACTTGCGATATTCAGAGATTAACCGTGTTATCTTAGGGTATGAACATCTCCAAGTAGGTAATAATTCTTTAATTCTAAGGGAGCACAATAATCTTTTACGGCCTCTATATGATCAAAAACAGTCATAAGGCTCGTCTAAACAGGTCATAATTAAATAATAACTTCACGGTGTAGTTTAACTAAGCGTGTACACTTCAAGGTCATTGTTACCATACCGTTGGGTGATGTAAAGCGGAATTCTTTATCTGATATTCTCACGCTATGTTAGTTTTGAGATTGGAACCGGCTAGCGTGGATTCATGTAATAATTTACTGCTTGTTACGATTATTTGAAAATAGAATATTATGTCTTCTTTTGTTTTGCGCTGTCCCGGAATGGTACCTACTTGTTCCCATATATCTTTAGAACCTTGATCGCGTATTATTGATAATTTCTGTCCTTCTATAGGCCGATGGTTCACACTGAAGGTTCTGAGCTGTTCACTGCTGATTTCTCATCAAGCCCAAACTGTTTTAGTTTACTTCACAATTTGCAAGTTTGGCGATATCGTAGGTACCAGTCCAATTAACCAATGATTGAAGTTCAAGCCACATCTTATTCTTCTTTAAACGCCTCTCTTTGTCTCAATCTTGACCATAACTAGTATCTATTATCTCTCTTGTGCTATGACTATGATTGACATTACTCGATCCGAACATGTCCTAGATAATTTATTTATCTTCATTCGCTTCATTGCTTGTACTGCGTTACTTCTTTCGTATGTAAAATATTAGCATATAAGCTGGTCGTTAGCGAGGCTGTTGTGAGCTGTGGAGGCTATTTGAACGCAGACAACCATATTACATATTTCTCAAAAATAATTGAATAATATGATTGCCTCAGTCAAGGTACTCGTACGTACGTAATTAGTGTAATTCCCTTCATCATTAATGTTTATTTAAGGAATATTGATTTAGGTTAGGGATATTTCATAATGAATTTAAATAGATTAAGCAGGTGAACATAAAGTCTGTGGATTGGTGGTCATTGTTAACACATCGAGAGCCCTCCGTGCTTTGGAGAACCCGTAAAGCCGTTGGTCTCGATTGTCATACCAACACCTCGTCAATGTCAACTGTCGACAATCGTTAGTGTTAGTCAGAAGCCCATAATGCCTAACAACCATTCAATCCTCAGGATATCGGTATTACCCAAAAATGGGGTTGCGGAAGTCTGATGGTAGTTGATTCCTTTAAAATATTCCCTTCCTGTGATATTCAGTCCTGTCTGGTTAGACTGGAAAGCGACTCCAATAGGAAAAGTCTCGGAGAAAGATGCTTATAGCAGTTTCAATAAATAACCTACCTACACTACCAAGCTGGGCTTAAAATATGTAGTTTATGCTAATAGATGCTATGTTTCCTCTTATTTAAATGAAATATTATATAATATTGAAGTCTATACATACTGTCTCATTAGTCTAGTGGTCATAAGCGCGACTACTACGCTAGAGGTCCTGGGTTCGATCCCCAGGTCGAGCAAAGTGTTATTGGGTTTTTCTATGAAATTCTCAGTAGCAGCTCGGAGTCTGGATTAATTGTGCCCGGTTAATGGCAATAGGCTCGCCCCCTATTACATGGGACCTAAACATACCGGCGAAATGTGGGTGTACATTAGTACACCTCTGCCTAACCCTTCGGGGAATACAGGCGTGTTTATGTCCATAAAGAATTTAATTGAGAATACATATCTAACACGCCTTATATGTACAGTTATTTACATTTCAATGGTCCAGTAGATTTAGCTTGATGAAGAATTATTAACACCTTAGGGTAAGAGGGTGGGTGCAATATATTAGCTCGTGAAGGGAACCCGAGGGATATATCGCACCTAATGATATATCGGGTATATTAGATACACAATAATAATACTTATAAGAACTATTTGCTGTGTAAAGTACTTTCAGGCAGTGATTGATTATCCTATCCCAGATATGTAAATAATTACACTTTATTCAAACCGCTCTCGTAGGATACAAAATACAACGTACCTATACTTACTAATTTTCTTAATTTTCTAAAGATTATAGTTAAGTATAGTCTAATATAAACCATATTTGTGATCAAATATGCTCTCGATTTCAGTGTCGTTATGCAATCATATCAAGAGTACCAATGACTGTTTGTATGAGAAGTATTTTTGTGCAATATTAACTAATAAGGCCAGCCCGAATCGGAAAACAGATTTATAAAAATAGATTGATACAAATAAATAAAGATTTTAGTCAGAAATTCCATGCCATAAAATAGAAAATACATGGAAAACAGTACCTACCTATATTATATATAGAACTAATTGAAATAATTACTTATTTTATTGGTCTAATTGAAATAAAACATTTTTAGTCTTTGAATAAATCTCATTCCGATAACAGATCAAGAAAATAATAAAGATTATATCCCATCCATAAGTCACGGGTCCGCTCATCCTTTAAATCAATTTCGGTTTGAGGGTACCAACGAATTAGGGTCATGCGGTTGGTACGTCCGATGATAAATGGCACTAAGTTTTCACACGAGCCGAGACGTTTGAGCTATCAACACGGTCTACATGCCTGTTATTAACGACCGGTCTTGGATACGCATTAATATCACTACACACGTACATACAATACCTACGTACGGTAATTACAGTGTACCGAAGGTTTTCACATCACTAGAATAGTTGGCTCGCTTTGAATACATGAGGTTTAGAGTATGAATAAGACGAGCTTTACCAGTCTCCTTTGGAGTTGATGGCTTATGAATTCTGTACACTCTCGCATACTGAAGATTAAATTAATCGTATGGTAGTCTAGTTAGATTGGAGTCGACTGGAGTATATTATCGGCTGATCTCATATTGTTTAAATGTGTGCTCTTTTATAAAAATGCACACCTATAATAGATTGTGTTGTATACATAATATATGTATTCATTCATGTTAATTAAAACACCGTTCTAAGACTGGCTGAAATCTAAAACGTCAAAAAAGAGGACGTTTACGATCTTATAAATACGGGCAACTAGAAATCTAAATAACTCTTTTTTGGATATGATATAGTCCATCATGTCTCCGATGTTTCTCAACATTCTTGTGTAAGAAGTCAAATGTACTACCTAGTAATAGTGTGTGAATAAATATATAAAGCTTTATCGCAAAGTGATAGTACAAAATAAAAATACTGTCAATTCACGTACGATAACGTGGCATATAGATAATGATAATGTAGCAATATGTACACTTCCCTATTTATGCGATACTGCTTGCCTCATTCATACTCTAAGCAAAAGATATGCGAACCCAGCTAGCAAAACTTGGTATTACAAGTATCCTAAGAGCATATTTTTCTTACTCTTTTAGTACACTTACAAACGTTGGTAAGTGTGGAATTGGGCGCACTTTGTAAGAGCGTTTGCCCTTATTGTTATTGTATTAAACTCTTATGAAGAGTGTTTTCAATCTTACAGTGATCTGCCTAGTGCCGTTGTAAAAGCAAGTGTCTTACAGAGGCATGGTGTAAGGGTAAAATATGCCATTGTGTAGTCCCACGAATGCCGTTCTAAGTGTGATTTGCCTTATTTACTTCTTTGTGATCTCAATGTAAGAGTATTTTTAAGCGTGGCGAACATTTTAACAAACCGTTAATGGTGCGCATGCAGAGAATATAATAAAAATCTTAAAAAATGTAAGTACTTTGTATATTAACTTTATAATTTAAAAATTTCTATGTTACTTGTATCTTACTATTATTATAATGTTGAACTACCTGCGGAGTAGGATTTTTCGAAGTATTTTTAATGTAAATAACATTAAAGTCTCGGGCCATTTCTGAGATGTGTTTTTGAATAATCGTTATTGATTTATTAAAATGTGAAATAATACAAAATATCACCATTTTCCATTATTTACAATCTTACTTACAGTGTACTTCATCAGAACATTTAAAAGTTCAATCGTTTTTAGATAAATGAACTGTCAGACTAGTTAGTCTTATATGACTCTAGTTAAGTGTGTTTAAAGACCATTGCTCCTATTAAACACTAGCCTAAAACAATGATCGGTGGCCATTGTTCATAATGTTAGGGTTCCTTAACATTAAGAAGGAACAGTGGAAGAACCAAATGTCCCACCTAATAATTTTAACTTATAGGTAATGTAAATATGCTTATAACATTTAGTTTGTATGTTAATTATTTGTTCTAGCGTAGCAACTGCTGTACCCAAATAATTATGGGCATTAAGAATGAAGAAGAAGAAGTAATAATATCCAGACTAAATTTACATTACATAAAAAGCAGTTCGTATAGGTACAGACGCCAGCAGGTCAACCTATCCAAAACTGTTATTTAATATGAACCTTACGGTTTAGTATTAAACAAAGAAATATGACAGATTGTGGTAGCTTGATGTGCTGGCCTCTGTACATTGTAGTGTTCAAGTCAAGTTAGTTTGATACAATTTGTTGATATTGTTTTAATAAAATGCTAGTGATAAATCATTGACATTGCTTAATCGGAATTTTCGTAAATTTTCATACATTTCTTTATTTCAGATTAGCTGTTTAAACTATGCCCTTTAAAATAGTGCAGACTATAGAAAGAGGCAGGCCTCTATTGACTGCAGTACCGCACGAGTGGGAAAATAATGGAATTTTGTTTTGGCCAAAAAAACATGAAAAATTACGGAGAATAAGAAACTCAAAACTGTGTTAAATTGTGTATATTGCTTGAGATGTAGTCTTTTCCATAAATATTTTTAAAGATATCAATAAAAATTTCTATATAGACTTTTTCTATATCTTTGCTGCACCATTTAGTAAAATATTTACCAAAATTACAGTCTCTCCATCCAGTTAACAAATGTTTCATAACACCAAGATCAATCAAGTGGAGCGAGTCACAAACTGGAAAGTCTTCTACCATATCGATATTAAGTTATAAAAGAGGAGAATCTAGCTTATGGTGTTCCTCGTCCTTTTTTGATCGAAAATCCTTGTCATTTCTTTTAGGACAATCATAGTTTGGAAACGTGACAGTGCGAGACACCTGTGAATATTCACCTACAACCGTACATTTCAGACATCCGTGCTTGCCGTTAAAATTGGCAAACCATCGATATTAATATTCAATTAAATATTATTAGGCATGTAATCAAAGTGTTCTAAGTGTTTTCTTATTTGTTTAATTGAGCCATTATGCCAATTATTTCCTGTCCCTAAGCAGCAATCTGTATTTCTTGTCTCGTTGTTTGAAGAAGCGTGCGAGCATCCTTAGGTAAACAGTGTTTACAATTTTTATTTAAAATCACTGCAAGTTCATTGTACGTTGAGTGTGATATGTTATATTTAATGGCCCAGATTTTAATATCTTCGCGCAACTGCAGATTATTTTCATACTCCACCAAAGTTTTCGAGGTCAAACTCACGTTCACTGTCATCGCTAGACGTAATATCAGTACCACTAGAATTACAACTTTCTTTTTGTGCGGAACCACCAACCATATTGCTGGATCCAGCTTGTTCTGTTCCTGTTCCTCGTAAAACTTGTGAAGATGCTGGCTCTTTCATTAATTTCATGTATTCTTTATTTTACTTTTCTGCGGTATGCACAACTTCTTTTAAACCGTTTCCACCTATTTAAATCCATTATTAAATACGGTACTTTATCTTCATTACAACGCAGTGAAGAATACTTATATAAATAAATGAGATCGGTAATATACTTAATAAAGCATGTTTACGACGTTTGTGAGCTTAAATGTTCTTTTATACATCTTCGAACATGCTACTATTCTTTAATATGATTTAGATCAGACAAATCACTCTTATAATTTTTTGGTTCTTCAACAGTTGTATATCATGTTATAGTAAGATCAGTACTCTTTTAAAATACTTACCCAAGAAATCTATAAGAACATTCGATCTTTTATGATGCCTCAATAAGTATAAAAAAATATCAAGAGTAATTAGTCTTACACAAGTGTGCTTGTAAACTTTTGTTCTTATAAATATTTTTACAAGGAGGTCTTCTATATATCTATAAGACTCCTTTATAAGTTTAAACATTCTTTTAGTTCAAATCACCATTATACATGCCTTTATAAGAGGCCCCTTCTTAATCAGGACACTTATAAATGTTTTATAATGCTTTTATTCTTTAAAGTAATTAATTACAAGACTATTTTGCTAGCTGGGAAGTTACTATCTTGAGACGGCAACTTTCAAATAAAACGATAATTATCCAGTGTAAGTAAATAAATTATTGTGCATGTAGGTTCTACTTTATGTAATGCATCCAGTCAGTAATTGGATACTTTTTGTTATTATTTATGTTGGATACTAAAACTGGTTTTTAGATAGTGCTAGCTAGGCACTTAGAAACGAACGAATTTTATGGATTACGTGGATGAATGGATTAGGCAAACAAAACATTTGTCAAATCTTCAGTTGTGCTGGTAACGTCATGAGTCAGGAGCCGTCTAAGGGCGAGGTTAGACCGCGAGCTAGAAACTAGTGAATTAATATGCTAGTAAAATTTTTGCGCATGGGCGGTCAGATCAGTGAGCTTTAAAAATGAGGATAGTTTGCTAGTAAAGTTACTGCGCATGACGGCGGTAAACTAGTAAAACCACTGATGAATTGACGTAGAACTATAAAGAACTATGAACAAACTCACAACAACAACAACTAAGAAATCATCCTCATCTTCAGAACTATAACATTCAGTAGTATCTCTTGTTCACTCTTCCAACTCATTTTTAATTACAATTGAAGTTTTTGACACTTTTACTCTGATGTAACGCATCAATTTCAACAAAGTTAACATCGCTTTATAAGTTAACTTTCTTCTATTTTATAGCTAAGCTAAGAGTTATGACCGGCATTCGCTAATAGTTTTCTACACTATCTAGGTTTCAATCTGCGACTTCTGCGAGCGAGTACCTATTTACAATGGGCTGGAATTTAAATAATTCCCAATGTGAACCGAAAACTATTAATAATCCTTCTGCCCTTGACCCTTGTCTTGTGGACCGAAAACTACTGAGCTATTTATTGCTATTTCGCTCTAACCTAGTAAATTAGATGAAAATTAAATATCTACTAGCTAGCTAGCTAGTTATAGCTCTCAGTCTGTGCGCCCTAACGAATCATCTAATTCTTTCCGATAAGTACTATTAGGTCTCTAGACAAGTTGCAATCTGACAATCGAATCGTCACAGGAGGAGAAACAAAATGTATAGAAATGACATAAGCCTACGAAAAATCATGCGATCATAAATGTCATTTCAATACATTTTGTTTCTATTCGTTCGGCGACTCGAACGGTATTGCAACTTTTATACGTATACTGAACTGCACAACTTTCTCTGAAAAAAAAAACAAAGTACAAATAGCTAGACTAGCGTCGCATGGCATCAAGAATAGCTAATCTGAAAATTTAGAGGATATTTATTCTGGTAGCCTTCCTACGAGCCTTTTCTCCAGTTCAATTATGTTGGGGTCGGCTTCCAGTCCGGCAACATGAAGCGGCATTTTATACAAAGCGACTGTCATGATACTATATGGACTATAGCCTCATCCAGATTGAGAGGGATGAGGCACGTCCAGCAGTATATGGGTTGATGATGATGATGATGATGACTCCCATCAGACCTCCGCAGATATCCCGAGGATGGAGTGGTTGTCCGGCTTTTTGGCTTGACTAACGATTGTCATAGGTGTTCAGAACCGGGACCGACGGCTTTACGTGCTCTCCTAGGTACGGAGGGGTCTAGAAGTGTTACGAATGGTCAGTTAACCACAGACTGACAGCGGCTAACGCAGCTTAACCTTGCAGATCCTTGTTCTACTTGATCCTGTATTACTTAGCTCGAGCCCCTAGATAATTATTCGGTTAGTCTCAACCCAAAAGTACCCTGGAAAATTATAAAGAACTCCTTTCGGAAAGAAGCCATCCCGAAATAGGGATGGGCGTAAACTAACTAAAATCCCACAACATTTGTTTGTTCTTTCCGCGTTTTCTATTACAGAAAATGAATCAGGTGAAAATAGATTTCGTATATTTAAAACACCAGGCAACGTACCTGCAAATCTGAACGAATAGTGGAATGCGTAGGTATTTCTATGTTATTTAGTGCTAAACATTTCAAGACTGGAGCAGGTACATCTTGATACACAGCAGTCTTTGAACTCTTTATCTTCGCCAAGAATCCAGCGCGAAAAAGCAATAAAACTCGAATAAATTATAGTTAGTATGTAATAACTACGTGAGAAATATTAGTGTTTGATTGTGCGACATTTTGTCTTTTACCCAATTGAAAAAATTTTAGATTATACACAGTTTGGTCTGGTGTCTGTGTGTCTGGTAAATTTGTGTAAAAAAGCATTAATAGCCTAGCTAGCTATATTAAGTACCATTGGACTGCCAAAGGTCTCGAGTTCAAATCCGAGGCCTCTGACTCGACACGAAATCATGTGCGTATTAATAATTGATTAATACTCGCTTACGGTGAAGGAAAACATCGTGAGGGAACCTGCATGTCTGAGAGAATTTTCACGACGGTGTGCGAAGTCTCCCAACCAACATTAGGCCAGCGTGGTGGACTAATAGCCTAATCCCTCCCAATCAATAATATTTATAATACTTAAAAATGTTTATCTTTTTCTTATGTTATTTTTTTAGTGTGCTTAAAAGTATAAACTACAGTTTTTATACTACAATATTACTAATTACAAAATAACAAACGTTTAATTATCAATTCGGGGGATTTGTCCGACAAGTGTCATTACGATTGGGAGTCGAAGACCTCTGCAATGATAAATGCATACACGTACCTACTTGTCTATCAGCCACTATCGATATGCTCATAATAATGCCCTGTTTAATTGCGAGAAGCTCATTTTATTACAAACTATCACATTACACTGTCTGGCGTGCGTGACGATGAGTGTTAACTAGTTGGTTCGTCTGAATGTTTTTAACTTGACCCCGATTCAACAAAAAATTATATTTCTCTTAAGGTTTTACTAGTGTCAAAAAAAAACAACCCATTATGAACATACAAAACGTACAAACTTCAGATGAAGAGCAGAATAGACGATTAGACACGTTACCTACCCTAATTAATTAACAGTCAAATGTGTAAAAGGTTTTAGGATTCATATATGGAGAAGATATACAATAGATCCCATTTGTAAAAGATACCTACATCCTTAATTGTTATGTGATGTGTATTAGAGTATTTAATAAAGTGCCTAAATCTATCCGAGAGTTACCAATACGTAGAATGAAAAGAGTACTAAAATTATGGCTAACAGAACACACGTTCTATAGTATTAGAGAATTTAATGAATTGTAATCCTTTAGAACGCCATGTATTGGTTATTACTCTTTTTTTTGCCATGTATAAATTAAGCATAGTATTTGAGTTACTGCATGTGTACTTTAAAATTTTATTAGTTTTATTATCATTTACTGCATTTTTGCATACCGGAATGGTGAAATGTGCTGCGCTAAAATTATATTTGTAACACCTTATTTTATCCACATTTCTCGCAAATAAATATCATTTATCATTAATTTATCATTATCATTATTTGTTTTCCATTGAGATTCAAAATTAGAAAAAATATTTATCTGAAATATACTAAATACATTATTTAAGAAGATCCGGTCTACAATCAGACGTTGTATCCGCGATACTTGTTTTACAAAAACTACAAACCCGGCTTAGGCAGCATACCTACTCGCGCAATTAGTAATCTTTTGTTTAGTTTCTCTGAGACGCTCGTGGCACAAACCAAGGTCGGGCGGTGACAATGTTTTGCAACGGATCGCGCGACAGGTCCGCGCGCCCGCGTCTGCACAGCGTTCATTGACCCACTGAACCCGGCCTTACGGGGGTTGCGCCTCAAGCCGACCACCTCGGTGCCTTCGACACTCAGAGCCCTGTCCAAGTTTGATCGGTTCTTTTGGCGGGAAATATTTTTTTTCTTTGAATTATAGGAAACATCTGGATTAGTGAACTCGAAAATAAAATTAGAGTGTATTCTTTCTGTATTACGTAATGGTAGGCACCTATATTATTATAATTAAAACTTTAAGGTACTTATGTACTCGATTATAATATAACATTGTTGCATACCTGTCTTTATGTTATTTTTTTCTGCATTAAATAAGGTTGTACCTTGTGGTTAACTGCATAAAGCTACTATTCTAAATAACATTCTTTTAAAATGAAGTTAGTACAGAATAACCATTTTCGCCTGGCTGATACATTGTTTGTAGTTGATGTTGATATTCGATATAGAAAGTGAAGTGCGCCCTGCTTCTATTACGCGCCCTATATTTGGCCGACGGTGAACGACGTTTATCATAGTTCATTTTCAAATGTTGCATTCAATGTAGATAGACACAGCGGTGTTGGTATAATCTCGCGTTTGGCCTAGTTTCACAACCTTGACGTAGGTACTTGGTGTTTCTAATAATAATGGCAGACCCGTTTCCACCGCTAAACCAAGACGAGATGATTGAATAAATATGTAAGTAAATATAGTAAATAAAAACAAAATAAAGTTACCAATAACGTTGGAATGGAAGTTTTCCATTGCTGAAAAAGCTTGAATGAAATAATGTTTCGAGATTTTGTTTTAAGATATTTTTCCGGAAATATTTTTATAATACCTACCACAGAATAATGGCTAACTCATTATTCTGTGGATATAAAAACTTGTTACTGCGTCTTCCCCTTAGCCTCGGGTCATTGTTGTTAAAGGGTAAACCGGTTATACACACATGCAGGGGAAAAATAACTCCAAAACACTTATTTGGAATATATTTAAAAATAATTGTCATATTTCCTCATCCCTACTAATATTATAAATGCGAAAGGAACACTGTCTGTCTGTTTATTACGCTTTCACGCCTAAACCTCTAAACCGATTTTGATGAAGTCGGTACAGAGATAGATTAGACCTTGGAGAAAGACTACGTTTACAAGAGAGGCTACGTTTTGTCTAAGCTACGTAATTTAAAGTTGATCTCTAAAATAGTATTTGTATTAGGACCGTGATTTCATTCATTCAGCAAGTAATAATTGTATTTATTTTAATTTTATTGTAAGTGATTGCAAAAACTCTGAGATTTAATAATAGTTGTAGAAGTTTTGACTTTGTTAATAATAATTGTCAAGCATTTTCCTCTGACTTTAGTACGTAATTTATAAATTCAACTATAAAAGATTAAGTATTAGTATTAAGAAAGAAAAAAAAAATATTTATATTCATTAAGACTGTGATTTTATTCTTTCAGCAAAAATATGTCACTTAGCCATCAATTTAGCTATTACTATTTTTTAAATTCTAATAATCGTACTTAGCAACTTATTTTATTTTTAAAGCAATGGGGATTTGTGAACTTTTTTTTTCCACAATTCCCAATTATAACCTTGGAGGCAATGGGGATTTGTGGAAAAAAAGTTCATAAATCCCCATAGATGGGGATTGTCAATGGGGAAAAGTGGAATAACCCATCTGATCAACTAATCTGCAAGGTTAAGCTGCGGTAGCCACGGTCAGTCTATAGATGGGTAACAATTCTTAACCCCTCCGTGCCTCGGAGAGCACGTAAAGCCGTCAGTCCTGTTTGTCATACGAACACCTATGATAATCGTTAATGTTAGTCAGAAGCCCAAAAAGGTGAAAACCACTCTATCCTCAGGATCTCGATACTTCCAAAAAATCAATTGTTGAGGTCTGATTTGGAAAAGGTTAGGAGGAAGATGATAATAAAGAATTTAACGCAATCAATACTGTATTAAATTAAATGTATAATGTCCTTTGATAAGGCAATCAAGCCATGGTTTTATTCTCTTTGTTAATAGACAGTAGCTCTACGGGGTCTGGTCGACTAGACCATTTTTTGTTCAAATTCCGATCCACGAATATATTATCCACCAGGTAATAAAATTACAATCAGGGAGAACCAAACTGGCATTTAGATTGCAAATAGTATGCTCCCTACTTCCGTGAGTTGTTGAATGACAATTTGATTCCAATTTCCAACACTCGCTGTGGAGTATGGAACTATGGATTATTTCTCAGAAATGAAACGGGGTTATATTACGTGGAACACAACAATCTTTTTACACGATAAGTACTCAAGATATCGGTAGTGAATACAAATTAGAGCGTGTGCTTGCTTATCCATTGCGTTCAATGCAGTGCAGTCTACAATGTTTGTTTACTCATTCGGCTGACGTGATCGGTATTCATAAGCACTATAGGTGCTATTTCAGAACGAAACGGGTCTTGTTGTTTTTATTGCTGTATATACCTAACATTAAATTCATTTGCGTATCTATACATATAAATAAAAATCATTGCGCACGGCGCGCATGTATGATCATCGACTCGACCAATTTAGCAGACTTTCTTTGCCTGCACAAGGTTTGTATGACAGAAAATTTGGGAAATTTCTCACCGGTCGATGAAATACGAGATCAATGCGGGTAGCATCACGAGGCACATTATGTCAAACAAGTTTTTTTTTTGCTGTGTGTTTTTGCACAGCAAAAAAAAAACCTGCCTTTGAATTTCACAAAGGTGAAATGTAATTTTTATTGCATTTTGATAGTTTACAACATAGATTACATAAGATCCAGTTTCCGTCTAGAAATAGTGTAAACCTAAATATTTATTACTATTAGTGCTTACTGCCAACGTGCTATTGTATTTATACTAAAGAGGTACTTGCACTTGTTTATGACACGGTGCTATTTTAATATTGATTCCAATAGGTTGCGTTGTAGTTTTCGGCTAAAACAAAACATATTTCCGAATACATACATCCCAATCATCAGTCTTCATCCATCTAGAATACATATACATCCAGTGAATATACTAGTGTAGTATGTATGTAAACACAGAAAATACCTACTGCATTTTATCACAGTAAACATAATGTATAATTGTATAATACTTATACATATAGGTATTTATAATCACAATAAAGTATTCTGCTGCTGATGTTGATGTGCTAATAAAAACACAAGTTTTTTATTGTATTTGTCATTAACGTATGCTAAATAATTATCAAACATGTAAAAAAATCAATCTCAGACAAGATTCCATTCCACAATCGAATCCTGCCTGAGATTAAATTTTTCTTTCGCTAAAACTTATTATTGTAAACTTCGATCTAATTAGGTACCCTGCTTTATACCTATATTAATTAAATATAATATGTATAAAGATTCTTGGACATTTTTTACACTACATTATATTAGTCAATGGATATATTTTTTTGTAAATACATAAGTAACAAACACCCAGACAAATACTAAATGTTCATCACATAAATATTTGTGTCCTGTGGGAACCGAACCCACGACCTCAATCAACAGTCCGACACGCGGACCACTAGACCACAGACGTGGTCATATTATGGCATTACTATGTGAACTTCTCCAAAAAGGCATTGTTTTATTTAAATATTGAAACTAAGTAATTGTTTATGTAAGTTTTTAAGTTTAGTGATAATCGATTTCAAAATAGGAACAGTTCTCAGCGGTAATTAACTATTTCTTCATCAAAAACAGACTTCGATATTCACTCACCATTACATTAAAGTCTATAAAAAATAATTTAACATTACCTACCATTTTCTTTCCGCTTACACAATAATCTCTTTCATGATACTTTCCTTGGTCGCCTGCCAAAATTAATCAGGGTTTGCTTTGCTTTCATTATAAGGGTTTTTGTACACAAACATTCGGTAAAATATAAATGTGTATAGACGTATGTTTCCGTTGTACTGTGTACATGAGACACAGATACTGTGACAAGGTCGCCCTGACAGTAGGGCTTCGATTGAAACTGGGACAAATATTGGCACGCCATGCCATGCCAGCCAGCCATGCTGTATACATTGTATATCGTAATTAAAGTAAGAATTTTGAATATATTACTCATTATTGCAATCAAGGACTTTATTGGCCGTCTGGGAATAAGTGTATAAGTGTAATAGATGAATTTACTGCCAATTTGATACATTCGTGACATACGCTTAATAAATGTGTGTTTGTACTTGCAAATGTTTCTGAATGTAGCGTACCGCATCATCTGCGTGCCTGAGGCAAGTGTCAAATGAAGGACATGAAACAGTAAGTAGGTAGATCTTTGATGAGGTCGCAACCTACCATTATTTGCTCATTACTGCGAGCTTTATTAAGGTACATAGCTTGAAGTAGTGCAAGCTAAGTAAATCTTAATATCCTGGCATGTACAGTGACGAGCATAAATATGTATACACAAGTTACTAAAATGCGCAAGGGATTTTTTCGTGAAAATATTGCAATTTTGAGATAACGCCAATATAGTATTAGTTCGAAAATATAATAATACTATGTCCGTAATGCCATAAATTGTCATACATTATTTTAAGAAACTCGCTTTGAATTTTGACAAGTGTATACATATAACCTACATATATATTATCTATGCTCGTGACTGTACTAGGAAAAATGTCGTGAGAGAAAAACATTACTATAAACGTTTGTTCAGTAAAACAGTGTTAGTAGGTGTAATCGGTGACATTGGAGCATCGTAACGTAGTGTTATTTGTCCGCGGCTCGTACTAGGTACTGTCGTTACGTCATGCATGTAATAAATGTTGATCATTATCTAAGTATATACTAATATTATGTATAATAAAGCTGAAGTGTTTTTTTTTTGTTTGTTTGTTTGAACGCGCTAATCTTTGAAAGTATAAGTCGGATTTGAAAAAATCTTTTTGAATTCGATAGCCCAACTCTTAAGGAAGTTTTAACATACGCAACGACCATGAAAAAAGCTGAAAAAAGGAAAAGTCAGGGTGGGTGAAACCGCGGGAGCTAGTTGTCCATAAACTTCACACTATTATTTTTTGAACTTTTTGCTAAAACATCATTTAATTTTGTTACAAGAAGTTTGTTTGTTTACCTGTGAGTCCTGTCAAAAAGGCATTTCGCGCTTGAAGAGTATCTCAAGTGCGTATTTTTAATGAGGTAGTGGACTTTAGACAACCTTGATGTACCTACTTAAAGTATTTTCTGTGGGAGAAAAAAGGTTTTTGTTTAGGTCTATTTGCGCCACTGTGAGATTAGGAATAAGAGGACCAATGTTGCTAGGGCTGAAAAATAATCCATCTGGGGTTGCTATCATCACGAACCATTCGTGGGATCGATTTTGGATGGTTGAAGTAAGTAAGTAAGTAAGGATAACTCAATACCATTTGATTCAATTAGCTGTTTATGAAAACAGGGAAAAAAGCAATATTGTCCATAATAAGTGTCCAAGTACCTACTAACTACGGTGATCAACCGATAGCCGGTATTACTCATAAATTAGGTTGCGGGGATCTGATGCTAGTCGCTTCGTGTAAAATAAGTACTGATTTTCAGCCGCATCTGGTTAGAATGGAAACCGACCCAACACAGTTGGGAAAAGACTGAGGATAATGATGAGTATATCGTCGCCCAATCGTCGTGTGATAAATTCAGTTATCGCCAGTCATTTTCTTGTAATTAGGTAAATATATGTAAGTATATGTATGTCGTTATTGCGTAATATTCGCCTCTTGCGCTATTTTATAACGTCAACTAATAGTTGTCTTGCCTTATATTAAAAAGATAATAGGTAATACATCTAAGCAGACACAGTAGGAACCTAGGAACTTCATGTTACAAATGTTTATAATAATATAATAAATCCTTTATTTTCAGGCTACTATGGCCCATAAATACATACCTTAAAGACTAACATATATAATAATATTACAAAAAATGTTAGTATAATAAAAACTTAACCTATGTTAGTAAACACTTCACTAGGCACAAGTCACTGTGCGGTCCGGTGGCACTTGTCCGCAATATTTATTATTTATTATTATATTATAAATGGTATCCATGATACAGGCTTGCCTATATAGTGTGGTTACCTCGAAAACTCATACTTTATGTACAGGCAACAAAAGAGATTGGTATACAGATAGCGAACGAAATATGCATCTTTTCACAGTTTGCGATTTAAATAATTACCCGTCAAAAGATTTGTTATGTAGCAGCTTACAATACCTGCATGATCCACCACTGTGTAGAACTTTATGTGCCAATAATTAGGTATGTTCTTATAGTTTCTCTTTGGTGAAATACATAAATGACTTGTATTTGTATTTTTGTATAACTATTTTACATAGATTTTGCACAGGTTCCCTGTTACCTCTACGCTAGGTGGGCCTGCAGCTGCAGTCTCTCCAATCCAGTGGCGGATTTACCAGTAGGCTGGAGCCTAGGGCGGCAGATTTTAGGTGGCGGCAAATTTGGAAAAAAAAAATTGTCTTACTGAATAAAAAAAAAATTAAGTATACCTATAATGATATTAGATCCACTCACAATTTAATCAACGTGTAATGTGTTTCACCCCATTTTAGTTTCAATGAAATCACACTTACCTAAATAACGGAAATTACTGTATGATTTAGGAATTGTTAGTTGAATACGATTTTTGAATGCTACAGGAAATTCGTTTTTTTGTGTCTAAAGTGTGTAAAGTTCTAAGAACTTCGTTCCAAGAATCTGTCAAACTTTTACACGCGTCCTCTTCTGCAGGCCCATTTGTCAGATTTTGTTTTTCGGGATTATTCGGCAAACGAGCAGGAGAGCTACCTGATGGTAGTCATCACCGCTTATTATCTGTAATACAAAAGGGGTTGCAGATGCGTTGCCGAGCCGGAGAAGGTAAAGGAAGGAGAAAGGAGACGGAACGGGGACTGAGGGAGGAATTGGTTCTTCCGCGCTCCACACTCACAGTACGAAACGCAGCAGTATACATACTGCTACTTGACGTCAATATTCTTTGGGAGGGTAGTACTTCCCCGATCGTGCCGATCCATTCTGCCGGTATGTAGGCATGCCATCAGGCACTCTGTCTTCAGGGTTTTACCTTTTCCGATGTCATATAATTTTTCCAGCACAGTGCCGAGCTTCCAGAGAAAAGGTGAATTTCCTGTCATATATCAGCCTATATTAATAAATAAATAAATGTATTGCCATCCACTGCTGAACGTAGGCCTCCCCCAAAGAGTGGCAACCATCCTAGTTTTGGGCAGCTCGCATCCATCCCCTGCCGTAGGGCGTACCACATTACGCTTACCCAAGCGCTGTCTCCACTCTAACACTTGTCTGCTGTCGACCTGATCTTTAGGAATTGTGGGATCGACAATTCAGAGATATCATAGCGTATTCTTCCGGTCCCCTACTTCTCGAAGTTGTGCCGCCCCAGCTTTATATTTGGTATAATGTATTCTTGCACAACCTCGAAGGCAGTGCCATTCATACAGGTGACACGGCTTTGGTTTTATCCAGGCTCATCCCGAGACCCTACCCGCCGTAAGAATTGCCAAGGCTGTTCAGATGACAATGTCATCCGCCAATCGCAGGTGCGAGATGTACTGACCGTTAATATATTTTATGCCTCGTTCTGTCCAGTTAAGCGTCTTGAAATCGTTCTCCAACGCGGACGTAAACGGTTTTGGAAAGATGACGTTTCCCTGTCCTAACCGCGACGCAGTTGGAATTTCCTGTAGCTTATTAAAAAGAGACAAGCTTCTGTACAGGATTCAGCAGCCGTAATTGCTACTGAATTAAAGAATGGTCATAATAAGACACTTAAAAAGCGAAAGGTTTTGTTGGTTTCGCAAACAGTATTTGATAAGTAACTGGTACTTACACCCTAATCCTTGATTCCTAAATCTTTCAATTTAACTGGAAAAGAAAAGAATCAAATTCCGCTAACAGTTCCAAAATCATATATGTAATAATTTCTGTTATAAAAGGGAGATTTGACGTAACCTCATCCACTCTCTCATACTCACTCGACTTAAATTCGTTAATTTCGAACTGGCGGGTGGGACTTGCGGTTGCTTAGTGGCCATAGCGTCTGGTGTATCTAACCAGACGACGCAGGTTCGAATCCTGCAGTCGAATTTTTCCTTCACTAAAGTAAGTGAGATTCGATTTAAAAAAATATTTATGTGGTGAAACACATTAAACGTTGATTAAATTGCGAGTGGATTAATTTTGGACTTATAACATTAGGTGTACTTATACTTTCTTTTAATTCTGTAAGACAAAAAAATATATGTAATATCTATTCTTTTTGTCTAATGAGACTGTTACAGCCGTCACTGTATTAAGGCACACCTTACCCCATATTATAAGTAGTACTTAGCTTTTCTTAACTCAGAATTAGACCCAAAAACTAAAGCTTGTGTCAAAAATTGAGGAACAATAATAAAATATATGATTGTGACCTAGAATATCGAAATACAGAGAACAGTAGGGGCGGCAATATTTAAAGAGCCTGCTGGCGGCAAATGTCTAAATCCGCCACTGCTCCAATACATCAGTAATTTTACTAGTTGTGTCTATTATTAGCTGCTAAATAACCATTTATAATATACCAATAAATATAATATATAATTATAGATGAACCTATTAACGTAAGAGTAAATATAAATAAATACCTACTTATGCATTCAATCTCGTATTCAGTAAGTTTTACTAAATTCCCGCTATTTTATTCAAAGCGTGAAGTATCGGTGCAACAACTTTGATAGTAGGTAGGTACTACGTTATGAGATAGTTATGTACGATAGAAAGTTGATTTGTTATTATTGTCGTCCCTCTCGAAATGCAAGTCTCTCTCACACGCTGGATTTGGGCGGGGTCGAACTGCAGAGCGATGCGTGTGAATACATGTGGCGCCATCTAGCGTCGACGCGTATTCAACTGGTTACATCGCAAGTCCGCAGTTAACTGAATTTAGTGACGCGGTTGTAATGTCGCTACTCGCTAATAGATGGCGTTGAAATTATAAGTATGGTTGAAGTAGATTTCATTTTAATTTAGTAAATTAACCAATAATTCGTTCATAAATTAACTTTTACTAAATAAATATCAAAATCCCGTTTAAATGTATAATTTATTAAATTAAAATTATCTTTGTTCCAGGTGCTAGTGGAATATGATGGTGTAGACTGGCAACGCCGTGAGTGGGTGGCAGTTTATTCACGACGGACGTTTCGTGTTTTTTTAGTGGAAAGAACTCTTGTTTGGGCTCCAAGGGCACACGAAGGAAAAGACGTCAAATGGCCTGCTTTGGTAAATATTTTTAGTTTGTTTCGTTTTCAATAGATGGCGCTACTAATATCAAAATGAGCTGCCAAACTGTACAACTTAGACTTACAATTTACTGACAATCTTAGTCGGCTGTCGTGGGTATCGTACTTATATTTCAATAAACGTAAATAACCTCTTTTATGGCATAGATATTATACAGTAGATATTTTAATTATGTATGTACCTACAATGAAATTTTATGTTTTAGCTTGTTAGGATTTTAAATATGTAGGAAGGTATTATCCCAACTTCACTATAAACCTATCTATCTATAAAAAACCTAAATTACACTCACACTGAACTTTGTTTTTTTTGTTTGTTTACTTAATTTTCAATACTTACCTAATTATGTAATCGCATATGAACGTCTGCTTATAGGTATGTATATGTAGATACAAATCTTTATGTACAGGGTAAACCAGCTCGATAGATATGTAAAAAGATGTTCGTAGGGTTACGCCGAAACGTTTCTTCACCTCACCTCCGTCTCCACGTGTCCTGTGCGACCTCCATTTGTGTCAGATTCACACGCGCCCCTCTTCACAAATGTCGGTCACGTTTTGTATACGTCTGAGGTCGCAACACTTTGATTTACAGCGAAAATCGAGCTCTATAGCTACTACAATATTTAAAATTAACCCGACGTTTTGGGGGTGAAAATCACGTCCAAATCTTTGCGTTCAGAGATTCCGTTAAATAGATTATAGATACAAGAGAAGCTAATAATTTTCAAAGTTCGCACGATGTTGAGCATTCCTGCATTCCTAAGCTCGTGTTCTAACCTTTACTGATTAGGTCTCGTAGTTACTGTTCAGTGCTCATTCAAATACCTACCTACACTTGGAATAAAATTGAAATGTCCTACTAAAATGCTGGATAATTGTTGGATATAATATACCTCGCGCAATTTCTTCTCAACATCTCCGCCCCACCTATATCACCATAAATATGTATTATTTACAAACAGCGCGATTACGAAGTAGAATTATATATGGTTTAATCTTTGATGACTGCTCGGAGTTAACTCACGTACTAACAAGTCCAACAAACCATTCCAAAATAGTAACAGAAACACTGGTCAGAAATACCTGTTTACGATATAATAATTATAATAATATTTTTGGGACATTTTACACAGCACCATCTAGTCCCAAACTAAGCAGAGCTTGTACTATGGGTACTAGACAATGGATATAATACTTATATACTTTTTTTTTGTAAATACATACTTATAATACATAAGAAACACCCAGACAAACACAAATACTCATGTTTTATCCACACAAATATTTGTGTCCTGGGGGAATCGAACCCACGACCCCATGATCAGCAGTCCGGCACTCGAACCGCTAGACCACAGAGGTCGTCAAAAACTAATGATGGAAATTTTCCTAGACATTCATGCCGTTGGCAGCTGACCTGACGTTACAAGCCGACGCCCAGCCCGTGGAATTCCTCCATGATCAACACCTGGAGTTCTTGGATTACGCAAACCTACTTCCTTATCAGGTAAGACGTCATTTATTTATAAAAAAAAATAAGTTACACATGCCATAAAATTTATAAGTGTCTCGTTAAGTTACCGTTCGAGCAACGAACTTTGATAATGAAGTATTTATTTTATCATAGATAAAGGAATTCCTTTGTCTTTGATTTTACTTATTGATGTGTTTAGTTATAAATTATTGATTATGAAAATAACTTCAATCATATTTTAATATGTAGCAGTAATATTGAAAAGTAAAATCTACCATAAAGTGGTTTAATGAACAATAAGACTTGCAAATAATTAATTACCTTAAAATAATAATCTGGTAATAATAGTCAATACATGAGCATGAGAAACGTTTTGCATCGTAACCAGATAACCACGTTGTACCGGTAGTTCTAGTGCCCGGCAGGTGGCGCTGCGGGTCATTGTTCGGAGCGAAACAGGCATTCAGAATACATGAGTTGATAAATATCAAACGTCAATATGTCCTTGATAAGTAAAAAGGAGGTAGAGCAATATATTTGTTTGCAAATGCAGACGACGTTGTTTAATAGATTTTAAGTTTTAATTTAGCTTATTTTGGCATTGCTTATCACCGACTACACAGAAATATAACGAATCGCTTCAAATCTCATTAAAATTGTCAAAACTGGTGTGGACATATTGGATTTTGAAATAAAACAATGGACATATTTATTTTTGAAAAATAGCCATGACGGGACTTATTAGAATTTGATTAGAAATACTAATGACGTCATAATGGTGCCACAGCTAAGGGTTGCCACCAAAGACTTTACGTACTGGACATTTAAAATACTAGTTATTAATTATTAAAACAGTAAGAGGTCCTGATTTGCGAGGGACACCGGACAGACACTTCATAGTTTTGGAGTTATGTTTACATTTTGACTTTTTGGGTAAACCAGCTGCCGAATATCTGAAAAACGATTAAGAATTAACAACTTTCTATTTTATTCATCGGGAAATTGAGTAACCTAAAAATCAATCAATTATTATCAGCCGCAAAAAGTTCGTAGATTAACATAGGTCTGCCGCTAGATTTCCCGAGTGACCTGGAAAAGTTACTCAAAGCGACTTTTTTCAGCCTTTAATAGCTGCACTTTTTATGTATTATCAGTATTATATAATATAACAATGTCAATTATTCAAATCAAAAGTTTCTATAGTTTAGGTAGGTACTTAGCGAAAAATTTGAGTAAATGCAAATGTGGTAACCCTGCGACTAGTTTAAGCTTAGATAGTTTAACTAAGGTAATAACAATGTTTTACTTACAATTTCCGCTTTTTCTCTGCTTTCTTTTGTTGCGTCTTTATATTACTTCTTTTCCGGGCTTTATCAGGGTCCACATTTATAACATTTAAGTCCATTTTTACGAACTTAAACTAAATAAAATTAATTGAAATCACAAAGCTACACCGAGTCCTTCATTAATGTTAACACTACTGGCCGCCATCATAGCCGAACGGATTGATTTGATTGGATGTTGTGGACATATTGCTTTTTGTTATGAATGTCTGTATGGACTTAATGTATTTTGAAAGAAAACGAACTTTTCGGTCGTGGTTTTCACAGCAAATAAGTGGACATATTTGAAATTGTATAATTTCAGAATGTTTCGTTTTTATTTTACTTTATGTTGGTATAAAAAAAATGATTTTTGTCTATAGTGGACATATTAGCGTTTGATATTTATCAACTCACATTACCTATTGAACATGCGGGCGCATTACATTAAATCATTAGTGAGTGAGGCTAAGAACTGATAATAAATAGTGATTATAGTTGCAATTTTTTGTTATTTGTCTGTCACATGTCGTTATGATAGGATACGCAATAATTATTGTGAAGCAGGTTGTTGCCTTTAAATATATAAATAAAGATGCGCCGATCTTTTTTTTTTGTTAGTTGAGCATGAGAATCTTAGCTATAATTTTGAAGTTGTGGGACATAAGTTGTAAGTACCTGTAATATATTTTTTTTAAACTTTAATTTACCATTGATATTAAATACTTTAAAATCTACATAACACAAATTGCTAAGTAGGTACCTTGCTCAACTTAAAATAATTGTTAGCTCTATCTTGTCTATGGTATGCGCGCAATCAACCATGAACGATGATCTTGTATGGAACAGTTATTTGGGAGTTAACCATTAGTAATAAGCTGACATCAAATAAAAGAATATAATATTTTAGGTACCTTCATATTATAATAAAGCGGGTTCTTGAGTGGAGACGAGCGCGTGTAGGCAAGCGTAGTGAGGGGGCCCGCCGGCCGGGTGTAGTGACGACTTGCGGAAGGCAGCTGACAGCGACTGGATAAAAGGAGCTGAAGATCGGGCTCAGTGGCGTTCACTAAAATAGGTTCTGCATCCAGCACTGGACCAATACGGGCTTCGGATGATAATGATGATGACTTTAATAAAATACGAAAGAAAATCTCATAGGTACTAAACATAATGGTTAGGGATCTCTAGGTACTCGTATGTAATGCATATAATTAAAGGAGGTCTTAAATTTGTAATGGGAGCTTTTAGTTACAGTGTCCCTTTAAAAACCGGATAGCGCAGCGTGTTCGATATTTAAAATTATGTAGGTATCTTAAAAATGTATTTTAAAATTAAACACAATTACACTACAGGTGCACAATATGGTACCTAGCATGTAATTATAGGTAGTTCAAATTCTTACCCATCATTGTTTGTACTAATTACCTCGCCCAGTTGATTAAATGTTTAAATTGTTAATTAATATTCATGCAACATTCATTTAATGTTTCGTTCGTCCTCAATGCAATATTAAAGTTTATTTTATTGAGGAAGTACAGACGCCAGCAGGTCAAGGTACCTATCCAAAACTGTCAAATTTTCTCAAATGAATAAGAACATTATTACTTTGTATTAAAGTTGAAAATCAATCAAAGAAATTTGTCAGATTTTGGTAGCTTGATGTGCTGGCCTCTGTACGTTGGTTGTCACCGAAACCTTTTAATTAAATTGTCTTATACTTTATCACTAGATGGCGCCACATGGTGCGAGTTGTTGTAAAATAAAATTTTTACTATAAGCTTAACTTCCTGCTTTTACTCGATTCTTATTATTATGAACAATAAATAAGATAATTATAATTTCCTATTGGGAATTAAATTTTTATATTTTCTTTCACAATTTGTTTTTCTTTTTATCATGGTCGTGGGTTAAAACAACCACAATGAATCTATCAAAGCTTATCGTGGTCACTGTATGAACGTCTTTATGAAAAGGAGTTCTATGGGAAAAGGCTGATGATAAGGTTTTTAAACATCCAGCATTATGCGCTATTTCGTCCTTTTCATCATTTTCATCTCTGGATATGATTGTGATAGACACGTGAACAGAAAACTACATAGAAGCGTTTCTCTTTTATTTTTGTTAATATAGTTACGCCTATTTTTTTGAGGTTCCTCTCAGAAACAGTGAATAATCTATGATAACTATCTTTTTGTATTTTTTTGGCATTTTCCATGCTAAGATTTTAAAGGTTTTAAGCAAAGGAAAAATTCGACCTTTTAAGCAAAGGAAAATCCTGCCCGCGGTCGAATTTTTCCTTTGCTTAAAAACTTTATAATCTATAATAGTTAGAATAGGTAGATGTGCAAGGTAGAAAATAGCGGCCAGTAGAAGTCTAACCCGCTCCTGACTGGAATTTGGAGCCCATTTAAATGGTAATTAATAATGTACATTGAAGGAATTCCCACAGGTCCCGATCATAATAGGTAATAATCAATAAATCATTTATCAGTTATATTATATTCAAAAGCAGTAGGTAATAGCCTAAGCACAGATATGACCAATGCACACTGCCAAGTCAAAAGTCTTGAGCTAGAATTCAAGGCACATGACTTTTCTCGAATTAATTATAAATTATCACTCGCAGAAACACATCGTGACGAAACCTACATGTATGAGCGATTTTTCGCCTGTATGTGAAGTCTACCAAACCGCATTGGGCCAGTGTGGCAGAAGCCTAATCCTCTCTTATTCTGAAAAGAGACCCGTGACCAGTACTAGAGTATGGGTTGATGATGAATTACATTTCAGCTTCATAGATTTATTCAGCAAGGTATATTGTAAGTACATACCTACTTAATTACCACTGGGAATTATCCTGTTAAGATACATGGATGTGTGTCAATACTATCAATAAAGAAATAAATGTAATTAACAAAACAATTGTTCAGGATATGTTAGTGAAGCCAATGAGTAAACAAACCTTAGGTAGTTATTTTGAAACGTTTTTTTATTAACTGTACTATCTCGAAATCTCTGCTACGCAAAATATCAATATAGGGATAGGGGTCCTATTGCCATTAACCGGACACAAATCCAATCTAACTAACTAATTATCACTCGCTTAAACGGTGAAGGAAAACATCGTGAGGAAACCTGCATACCTTAGAGAATTTTCTCGACGGTTTGTGAAGTCTGCCAACCCGCACTAGGCCAGCGTGGTGGACTATAGCCTAATCCCTCTCAATATGAGAGGAGACCCGTGCCCAGCAGTGGGACAGTATATGGGTTGATGAAAAAAAAAAAACCAATCTCCCGAGCTGCTACTTAGAATTTCTTAGAAAAACCCAATAACAGTGCTCGAACCCAGGTACTCAAGCGTAGCAGTCACGCAATAGGCTTAATGAGGCAGCAACAATAATTTGTTTAGAATTGGGTCATTGCGCCCGCCCCTTGTATTTATGGAAATTTTCATAGATTTTATTTATACATACATAACGTGCTTTTATTTCAAATTATATATATAATATTACATTTACGTTATTCTTAAAGATAATAAATATATATTATACGCTAAAATGATCTAAAATTCTACACAGCTGGGACAGAGCGACTATTATTTTTCAATTTATGAAAAGAAAAGACATATCAAAGGACTAAGCTTATTAGTTTATGAGATGAAAGAGGGCAGGGATGGTAAAAAGCAAAACGCATAAGCGACCCAATTTATAGAGAAACGATACGAGTGTTTATCCAAACTTGCGCGCTCAGGCGAAGTGGGGAGATCAAGGACGATGTCTGCCAAACATGGGGAGGGTTTCCCCGGGAGACGGGTGCCAGGGGAGCGCCGGGTGGTGGAGGTGATCTGGCGAGAGGGGCGCGGTATGTTTTGATGCCCGCCGCCCGCTTTATTGATTTTCCGTGCTCGCTCCACCCGCACCTCCCCTTTATTATACAGGATGTATCAAAAACCCTGTCCGATCCTTAAGGGTCGTATAAGGTGTCGTATTACGTACACAAACACGTAAACGATAATTAGATACGAGATATTTTTTTTTCCCCGATTAATTTAAATATAATTTTAAAAAAAACTAAACCTTTTACATGTCAACACTCAATCCACGAAATAAAGTTTATTCAATTCGATCTACACTAGTGTCAAAGAAACCGCCCGAGCAATTTTCCGCTTTTTGATCCTTTGTCATGTGCCGCCAGCCCGCTCTGTCGCGTGCCGCCAAACAAATTTAATGCGAATGAATCTTACCTACTGGGCCTACACGTAGATATTAGCTGATATCGATTAGGTATAGTTATGTTTACCTAATAATTGACGTTCTTTTGTGTTTTTCATAAGTATCAGCTGTTACGTATTAGTCATAGGGATGATTACCTCCTACCGGGCCTACGCGTAGGTATCAGCTGGTATCGTACAAGCATCGTGATACCCAATACTTCCGCTTACGCGTGGGTATCAGGAATGTGTTGCTTACCTAATAGGTACCTAAATAATTATTGACGTTGTTTTTCAAGAAACAATGAACTAAATGTATTGCTTTGTTAAAATTATTTTGTAAAACATGAACTTGATATCTACAAAATTCTGCGATCGTGTTCCTTAAGTGAACTTCCAATAGGTACTTACTGATATTCCACGTCGTGTTTTCGTGGTCTTTCGGCATTAGGGTAATGAGTCTTGTACTCATTCATGGACACTGCTTGACACGTGTTCGTACACGTGTACACGTGAACTTCAAGTTCATGGAGACGTTGGATACACGCTCCGACGGTACTGGCATACCTAGCCTAGCAAAACGCACCCCATACTCTCACTCACTCGTATTCTTTTCGAACATCTGCATAATTGCAGCATAAGCACATTGGAACACGACATTGACAACAGATTGGAATACGACATTACTCACGATACGATGGGTAATCGAGGTGATAAGAGATTCACGGACGTCCGATCGGAAGCGAACTCTACGCGAGACTGACATGTCAAGGACAACAATTGGCTTACACGTGCCGCTCTGTAGGTAGTTAGGTACAGTCTGTCGGCGACGACAAAGCGCGCACGGAGCGGCCCCGCTTGGCGGCATCCTTTGAGGTAAAAATGAAAAATAAATTGGTAAATATTAAAAGATTTCGCCGCTGGGTGGAGTATTGTCAACTTATGAAATTTTCCCATATTTAGTGGAGAATTGTGTAAGTTTATTAGCAGAAGAAAAATCGATACTTTCTGGTTTCTTTAATATCGTATTTTTATTTATGTTTATTAGTAAGTATATAAGAAAAGGAATACGCCTCTTTCGGATCGGACAGGGTTTTTGTTACATCCTGTATACATATTCTGAGCCAGGTGGATGGTGGTATTGCCGACTGTCGTGCTATTTTCGGTTACCCCAGCTACCTCGCACCCGTGGAACTTATGATTGATCGGCTACTACCCACAAATCCCAATCTCCATTTTGTTTAGCAATTTCATCACCAAATTGGTTGTCTTCAATTAAGATTTGAAGGACGTTTGTTGAATTAATTATAGCCACAGATATATATTGGTTTAAAAATTATATTATTTATTATTGGGATCCTTTTGTGGAATGTATTGCCAATCCTTGCTACTTCCTACTAATAATAGTGAAAGTTTGTGAGGATGGATGCATGTTTGTTTGTTACTGTTTCACGCTAAAACTACTGAACGGATTTTGATGAAACTTTACAGTATTATTATTTAGACATAAGAATAACATATAGGCTATAATGTTTTTTGTCTAATTAACTTAAAATAATGCTTTTGAGTTAATTAGCCAAATTACAACGATTATTAAAAGTAACTTTTGCACGCGGACGAAGTCGCGAGCTGAAGCTAGTATTAGATATATTAATTCTTTGTCTTTGTTCCACTAAAAAAATTAAAGAATAATGTCACAGCCGAGATTTGTGAAAGTAATTTATCTTGTGTAAAGGACATCATATAAACGCTTCAGTAAATATTATTACCTACCAAAAGAGTTCATTAATGTTAAATTTCCTTTTAACGCCAGAGAACCGTACGCTGCTCCCGATCTTTAGTTTTTTTTTTCTTTGACATTTTTACTTAATATAAAGTTGAATTTAATTGAGAATGAATGCCTTCGCTTATTTTACGTACGTTCATTTATACTAATTCCTTGAAAGAATTTCATTTCAGTTTATTTGGTAGATAATAAAATATGAAAACCGAGTGGGAGCGTAGGGTCATTAATATAATAAATTGTTGTCATAAACAAAAAGCTGTCTCCTTTGGCACTGTCTGCGTTCGAGGAAGGTATCTTAAATGAGTTTTAACTACACTAGAAGATGTAATCTATGGTATTCGAGATAAAGAAGTTGTTTGCTCTGTTTTATTAGAGGAACAAGTCGAGAACAATGGATGTTACGTAACTCCTTATTGGTCTGACTGTGGTGGGGTGGGTATTATTGGTCCATTGGTTTAGTACTGGACAGTTTGTGATGTATATTAGCGAGCAATAACATCACAGTAAACAAATTATTAATGCCCAAGAAATAAAGAGAAATAGGTACCTATATTAAGGATTTTTTCTCTCCATGTTGTTAAAAAGTATCCTGTAATAACTTTTACAAAAGTTGGCAGTTCGCGACAGGTGAAACATAACAAGACAGTGTTTTTGATTGCGCAACTGTTTAAACAAAGCTATTTAGGCTTCATGCGGTAAAAATACATTAATTAAATAACCAAATCTTGGCGGAAATGTTTATAATTAAAAAAAAAACTCAATTAGCCAACCGGCAATGAAACTTTATCGTGGGTTTCTTAACTTTGTCGTCGACGGCATGCACGCAACCCAACTCAGAAACTGTTCCCCGCAAAATTTAAACGAGTAAAGTTTGTTTCAGTTAGCTTACTCAACTGTCCGGCGTGCCCCACCTCCACGCCACCTACCGGGGGGCTGTGGAGACTAACGTGTGTTACACACGAGACAATGTTACTTTGATCGTGCTCCTATTTTATGAAGGCCATCAAATACCGAAGAAACATTTCTTTGTTACGTACTAACATACCATCACGCCTGTACTCCCCGAAGGGTTATGCAGATGTGTACTAATGTACACCCACATTTCGCCGGTATGTTTAGGTCCCATGTAATAGGGAGCCAAATCCAGACTCCGAGCTGCTACTGAGAATTTCATAGAAAAACCCAATAACACTGCTCGACCTGGGGATCGAACCCAGGACCTCTAGCATAGCAGTCGCGCTTAGGACCACTAGACTAATGAGGCAGTAGTTGTTACGTACTAATTCTATTTAAATAAAACATGATATCGAATTGTTAAGTGGAAGTGCCTTCTCATTAGTAGTCTAGTGGTCGTAAGCGGGACTGCTACACTGCTAGACCCTATAGGTCTTGGGTTCGATTCCTAGGTCGCAAGAACATTTTGTAAGGATTGAGTTTTTATAAATGAAATTCTCAGTAGCAGCTCGGAGTTGGAATTTGTATTATACCCGGTTAATGATGATAGGCTCGCCCCCTATTTAATGAGAACATAACAACCCGGAGAACTGTGGGTGAACATTGGTACACCTCTGCCTAATCCTTCGGGGAATACAGACGTCATGGTATGTTTTAATTGGAATGTTTTTATACTATTCTTAATATCCCTGTAATTATATTCTAAAAATACTTCGCAGTTTTTGGCGAAGTCTGCTTTAAATTATACTTCATTGTTTACTAAATCAAAGCTTTGAACAATGAATCTTAGGCTCCATTGTACGTTTCATTACAGAATTACTTAATGAATTAATTCTTTCGTTTTCGCAACGCTTCGAGCGTCGAGGCCCAGTGATTAATTTGTCAAGCTTTTCAGAGAGTCTTTAGTTACACAATGGTTTATTATAATGTTATAGTATATTAAACGTTATAACTTTTACCGGAGGTGGAGTAGTAAATAACAAAAGAACAATTTACATTTTCCGGTGTATGTGTTTACCTACTTATATTTTCCGACGTCGGGCGGAGAGGGGGACGCCAGACGTTTCATCTCGCTTGATGGATACAGTATGAGACTGAGTGCATTGTCTAGGGAACTAAAACCTTTCGTTTATGATCGCTTCGGGAACTTTTAGAGTTGGCAATAAAGCCACTTGTGAAGCTCCACACGGATTCTTTCGTCCGTTTATTTATAATTCCTTTTATTGCGAAAATTTGACTGCGACTGTGTTGTTGATTTGATTCCGTGTAGCATGAATATTTAATATTAGTACTTGCTTTTACAACCGATTCACTGTAAATTAAATTCTATGTACGGATGTGAAATATTCCTTTACATTGGTTGTAGCGAAAATTATGGGCAGTAAGAATTCTCTTACCGCTGTTACATGTTGCCTAGATCTTGGCGGATAACGTAGGGGACATTGGAGAACCGAGTAAGGAGTACCGTTACACATGAAGTACAATCTAAGTGTTTGCGATACCCAATACCTTTGAACATTAAAGGATGCGAATGCGTGTATAGCTAGAACGAGTGAACTTTCTAGCTACGTCTTTTTTTATAACAGAGAGGGCAAACGAATTTGCGGGTCACCTGATGGTAAGTGACTATTGCCGCCCATGGACATCAGTGACATCGTAGCTGTCACCAATGCGTTGCCGACCTTTTAAATATATATATATAATTATATTACTAGCTTCTGCCCGCGACTTCATCCGCATGGAAAAGTTACTTTTAATTTATCATTGTAATTTGGCAAACTAGAGTTACTTTGCCAAATTACAATGATAACTCTGTCTGTCTGTTACGCTTTCACGTGTAAATCACTGAACTGATTTTAATGAAATTTGGTACAGAGATAGAGTTGACCTTGAGAAAGAACATAGGATAGTTTTTATCTCGGCCTTTTGAAGAGTTCTCTTGGAAACGCGATATAACCGAACTCGACGCGGGCGAAGCCGCGGGCGGAAAACTAGTTCAAAATAACTTTGAGTAAATTCTTTGAGACGAATTTGAGTAAATTCGTTATAAATTATAGCCTATATGTTATTCTGATGTATAAATGATAATACTTACTGTAAAATTAAGTAATTTTAGAGTGAAAGAGTAATAAATAAACATCCATCCATCCATCCTTACAAACTTTCACATTTATAATATTAATTGGAAGTAGGATAGGATAGTATGATAGGATGCTCTAGACCCCCATGTCGTACTGGTTCGGGAATACTGCCGCAGAAAGGTTATTCCAAAGCTTAGAAAAGTAGTAAGGAGTAGGTACTTCAAAAGTCGCATTATCTAGAGGTCATGGGCGTAACCTTTATTCATTGGTAGAATTCACTGAATACATTCCATCGGATCTTAGAGATAGATGTAATATTAATAATAATGTTGTGTTATCAGTAGTATCACGAGCGGGAAGCCAGTAGCTGGCAGGAAATTGAATGAGAGTCGCGGGAGACGCGAATGTGTGCCAGACGTAATGGCTTCCCGTTGTAGAGACGCCAGCAAGTCAATCTATACAAAACTGTCAAACTTTCCCAATCAAATATGAACTTTATTGTTTTGTGTTAAAGTTGAAATTCAATCAAAGAAATTTCACAGATTGGGGTAGCTTGATGTGCTGGCCGCTGTACATACAACATTATGTACACAAAAAATATATAAGAATTACAGCTTACGATACCATCTGGAATTATGTTGTAAAGATCTTTCGGACGGTAGTTTAGTTTTCAGTTTGCAAACTATTTACGAAAACTGTGAAAGTTTTCGTAAGATCGCTGAATTAGTTTTGGCCTTAAGTAGATTAAATATTGGCTTTTTCGAGCACAGAGTAGTTTATAGCGTACTAACATTAAACGAAAGTACTCTGTGACATGAAATTTCTTCTACTCCCCTTTACTGTACCTTTACTGTATGTATAAGCAAAAATATTTCAGATTTTTTTTATAAGAGCTGATAAAAGTTTATAAGTAAGTATGTACCAAGATAAAAAAGTACTCATTGTATTAAAATATGTTTGCATCAGGAGTATGAGGACTTCTTTTGTTGCAGTGGACTATAAAGTTGACAAAGCGTTAATATGCCTTTCTATATCCGCCAGAACTGACTAGGTATCAAGCAGACTTAAAACTAAGTAAGTATATTAATATTCATCACTTTCTCAAACAAAACCAGCGTAATCCTTTCCCTGATCCCGGGGCCACGGCCCGGTATTAATCACGACGTAATCTCACCAAATAGAGCGACCAGCGAGCGAAATAAACAGTAATGGCTGTAGGCGACGTTGCGTAACCGTCGCGTCGCTGCGCGCTGCTGACTCACCGCACATTTAACCGCGCTCATCAGTGCATGACCCAACAAATACTGCTTACGATTACTACGCCAGTCTCCAGGCCATAATATCAGAAAATGATTTGACCGTGAAAAGGGCTGCATTGTAAGCCATTGTTTCATCCGCAAAGCGTTCTCATTCGTTCCACAATATAAGGTTACGGAGCAGGTAAAGCATTATTTCTGCTACTCGGAATTACATTTGCAAACATTTATGATCATACTCAATTACGTCACCTTGGATAGTTTATGTTAAGGCGTTAACTGTAGCCTTTACATTTATAATTACACAATTGTATTTCCATTGTCTTTGTTGGGTTTCTTGATAAAATTCGTTGAGCGCGGAACATAATACTTTCGAGCAAGCTGTCCACACAACGGCGGTGACCCTGAATGGTCCAATAGCGTTAGTTAGCAAACAGGCGGATACAGTAGGTCTACATGTAGATATAACAGCCGTTTGTAGGGGGGCCTTAGGAGGGAGGGGGACGGGTTCAACGCACCGGATACGTCTGTCGCCGGGCACTGGCTGTATGCAATACACTGAAACAGGTGTGCGTTCATGTCCATGTGTGTGTTGTAACATTGACATAAATACGAGTGCAATTGTGTGAACGTTTAAGTCTAGCGTGCATACAGACCTATACATGTGTGTGTATGTAGATTGTGTGTGTACGGTGAATTATTACTGCACTTAAACACGATATACGTGGGCACGTATACTAATGTTGATTTGTGGAGGTGTACCATAATGTGGGGCATAATGTTTACATGTGATACGAGGTCGTAAAGGCAACTATCGATACTCGATGTGCTGCATTAATTAATATACTTATAAAAACAGATTTATGTTCTGGACTAGGTGTGTTTACTACCAGCATGTATGATGTTAATTAAACGAGTTGGCACACAGTTACGTTTAACATAATTATTACCTTTATACTTAATAGGCCTTAATTTATGTTGAAACTGTAATAGCCTAACTGGAAGTTTCTATCATTTGGAATTTGGATAGATTTGCATTTCTAGTTTCATGTTTTAAAAGGAGTTTTTATTTTGTTACGTCACTACCTACTAAAATAATCTTTGTTTATTCAGAATGTCAAGCTATATTTGGTGGTATCATTATCTTCCATGTACATAGGTATACTACCTATGTAGAGTCACACAAAGAAAGTCCATTTCTAATACGAAGCCAATTGGTTAACCTTGTCGAGTAGCATAACAAAAGGTTATCCAAGAAATAATGGGTATACGACACAAAACATGGCAGTACTTGCTAATAATAATATTTAGAAATCTTTTCATCTATATGGAGGAAATATATTTCCATGAAATGCTTACAATACAAATACCTACGTTTTGAAATAGTGGTGCTGTGTATGTGCTGGTACCGTAAGATACAAAAAGGTCAAGGTCCATTGACTTGCGGAAAGTAGGTATTCACACTTGTCACAGCAATAGGTAATGCAGTATTTTTAAAAACACTAATATCATGTTCGTATAAGTATTCTACTGGTATTACTTCTTCATGTACATTAAGGAGTACTTAGGAGAACAATTTGTAAACTACTGATCACCGATTTTGGCGAAATTAATTAATTTCGAACTTCGTTCTTATGTAACGTCTAAAACACGTAAAACTTATCTTTTCCATTGTTTGCAGGAATGGGATTCTCGACTAGCTGGTGCCGAAGCAGGCCTAGATACTACACTCCTTTCTACATTGTCCACTGAAGCTGCGGAGTGGCGAACCATACAGGATGGTCAACGGATTTTGACCACCACACCCTCGGTGCTTGGGGGCTGTAGAGCCCAGGTGTACCGCTCTGCCGGCGCCACACAATGGTACACCGCTGTCATCGTTGGAGTCAATGAGCACACTGGAGTTAGTGTATTATTTTGAATAATTTTATAACATTTACCTTGGTTTGGCCAACATTTGCTTCATGTAGACTGCTATAGCATAAAGTCTTCGCACTCCATTTCAAAGATTTATGATTTAATTGAATAAGCCTAATGACAAAACATAAGCTTAGGACACTACTAAGGTAGAGACTGTAGAGAGAGAATTAAAAACTCGTCTAGTTGTAAACGACAATCGGTTAAAGTGAAATAGTGATATTGTCGGACTGGAAACCAATCCCAAACCAGTTAAGAAAACGCTAAATAATTAATGTAACGGTCCACGATACGAACTAGGTAGATCAGACTAGTTAAGATAGTTTAGAAACACATTTAAAAGAGCCTGAATATATTAGACTTGGAACTATCTGCAACATTAGTCAGAAAAGAGTGTTGGAAAAGATTGGAGTAATAAATACCCACATAACTTCTAAGAAAACTGTGTAAAGCGTTTAGATGCTGCATTTAAACCTTACGGTGTAAGTTATTGCAAACTACGATTATCGAAGATACTTTCTGTGACTTTGTAGATTTTGATAGTTCACTATTGATGAAATTAGAGTTATGACGGATTAATACATATATGTTTCTATATACATTAGGACCAGTTTGAGAAGATAGACTAAATACTTGATGATCCTAATTAAGGAATTTATAACATTATTTAATTTGCTAACTTACCATTTCATTATAAACGATCTGAAACGAAACTTAAGTAAGGAACGGAAGTATTCTATGCCAGTTTCAAATTATCGTCTTCGAGCAGGATATTAAACAAAACCCATTTAGATAGTACATTTTGTGAATACCCTTATCTTATCACACAGTTTGTTCCTTCAGCTAACAATAAGATTGTCAAGGACTATAATCTCAAGTAATTTAGTGCAGGCGAGCATTATAACGTGAACAAGTAACTGTACAAGAAATTCTACAAGATAATTCCAAAGCGGGAAGTTCTGGAGAGAACCAGTTTTGGTTTATTGAACGCATTGGCATCCAACAACGATGTTCAATTTATAAGGGCACTCATAAGTAACGAAACGACTTGAACGTGTTCGTTACTCGATCGACACATGGAAACCTGTTTTGCAGAACGCTGTGTCGCACCATAAAAGTGTACACGGAATCCTGAACTTTCCACATGCTTCAAATTATAAACGCTGCCTCTGTATTGGTCAAAGCGGCGCCCGATGAACCTGTTCGTTACTTATTGATGGATTACCAAGTACGTTGATAAAACTCATTACTTCGAAGGCGGCGATGTATGTATTACATGAATCAACGTCGAATCGTGTAGATGTATACCAAGTTGGTAAAACAGCGGCTCAATTTATGTCGACAGCGTCCGTGTGAGGTAACACTGATGGAGATTTAATTGAATTCCGTGATCGCTGTGTCATGCGTCGGACTAAGTGTGCTTCGATTAATTGCAGTCAATTAAATTGTCTTTAATGCTACAGTTTGTTCTACAACAGTGGCCTTTGATAGTAATTCAACCTACGTAATATATCTGGCAAAGCTTCTACGTTAATTACGACTTAGTCTCATGAGAATGTAGGCGATGAAACTGAACAGAGCGGCTTGTATTTGTTGGAAATAGCAAGTTCCTTGATTGGATACAAAATTCATACATGTTGAACCGATACGATGAAGGCTCGTTATTGAATATTTCATCATAATTTCAAATTCTACGGCGGAATGGTACTTCAATCCCAAACTGTACATTGTTTGCGGATCAAGGCCGGCTCAAGGTATTAACAGGGATTTAACAACAGCTTAACATGTTACATAATATTGGTTTTCCATTTAAACTCACGTATCGAATACTTGGCTTAAAATTATGTTCGCAAATAAGTAACGTAAAGAATTTACTAGTACAAGTACAAAGTACTACGAGAAGGATACTGTTTGAAAATATGATTACGCATTGTGCAATAGTTATTGAACATCTTGGTTGACGTTTATTATGATGACTCAAACTGAATTGATGATTTTCTTGGTTAGGTAGGTATATAATCCCGTTCTTTGACGTATAATGTTTGACGTATTTTGTATATACGCCTGAGCGTTACAAATACAACATTTTTTTAAATGTTACTCAACATCACATAAGCCCATAAGCGTCTACTGATGAACCCTTAAAATGTACGGTTCAATGAGTGGTTAAAGGCTAAATAAAGGGTTCAGTAAGTATGTTCATCATATTTTCTACTCAACCAATTTTTACAAGCAGAACCGCTATCCTCATTATCTTACTCTGCTCATGATTATAATCATTGGTCATAATAATTTACAAGAGGAAGTTGTAACCGTCCGCCTACGTGCTCTTTCTTAATGCTTATTAATTTATTACAGAACAATCATTTCCTTTAATAACTTCCATATTACTTTCGGTTCGTTGCCTACCAGTAATTCTGTTAATCTCAACCCTTGGCTAGCGTGAAATAAGCTTATAGACTTATAATTATAATCAAGATTAATCCATAACATATTCGGGGAATTCATTATTTGCCTGAATAGGAGCGTTGTATCAGTAATACTGTGGTGTGTGGTGGGTGGGGGTTCTCCTTTCCCCCGTTCACTCGTTCGCTAACTTCTCCAAACAAACTTTGTTGTTTTGCGTTATTGAAACACTTTATTGTTTTTCTTTCATCTCCTCTCCTTTGAGAGTGGCGATGTCGAAGTTCCCTGTGTTGTACATACGTATCCGAATGAAATGTTTCTGTTTGAATTACTTGTTAAAGTACTTAAATGTTCTGACTTGCTTTTAAAAGTTACTTTTAGAATTTCAAAATTGATTCCTATAAATAGATTACTTTAAGTGTATATTTGTTCAGTTCCGGTATTGACCTTTTTTCAGTGTTTTTTTATGAGTTATAGGATTCAGTTCTAACTCCTGTTATCTGTAGATTAGTTCGATCTAGGCGTGAAATGGGCTACGTAATATAGATAACTGTAACTAACCGATTAACTCCGATAAAAATCGTCGTGATACAAACAGTAAATTAAAGTAACATGAAGCAGGCCCGCAGAATCTGTACAACATATTGGATTATTTATTCACGCTCTGAAACAAACCCTATTGAATAAGTGTAACATTGTTTCTAATGGTCTTAGATAATAAATAGTGTAATTTTTTACATGAATTAATCTTAACAAACTCGTAAGCCTTTTTGCTAGTCTACCTAAAAAGCTACTCAAAGTGAAGGCCTATACAAAGTTTAGAAGTTACATAAACCTCACGACTTCAACTTGTCCTTGTCGGGTAGGTGATTGCGAACTGGCAACTACAATTATTACAATAACTCATCAAACTCTTCACGGAGTCTGTCAGAGTTTTGGAGTACTTCAATCTATCTCGAACTTTGCTAAGTAATTACAGTTAAAAAGTTGAGACGTTAAACAAATTTATACTGCGAATTAGCGAGTGGAAAACTTGGTTCGTACTTGGCGAGGTTCGTATTACTGGCGTCCGAAATGTCGAAGTTTTGAGTAACCCCCTCACTCGCCCCCTTTCCTGGTTTCCCAAGTAACTTTCTTAAAGTTTCCTCTTTGTTTCTCGCAAGTTTGTGTCCAACTTCGTCTGTCGGCTCCCGACATGTTTATCGACAACTTTGTTTATTTTATCGATATGTTTGATCTGACTTCTGAATATTGATGTTACGTAATATCTTTGACATTTTCAATCTACAATGTATTCTGCGTATCATTCTCCACTATTCATCTATCAAAGGATGTCTGTAAATAGATCTCTTCAGAATATAATTTTATACAAGATCATCCGTGCGTAAGAATTAGATACAAAGAATGATCCAGACGCAATTTTTTGTGCTTCAATTTCGATTTTGATTAAACTGGCAGTAGGCGGAGTTGTGGCTATGTTCAAGGTTATATTTGCTTAAAACACCTGTGCCGGCTCGACGAGCGACATAAAACAGATACGTATTTGTTTACGCCATGTTTTGCTGAACCGCGCTCGGGCGTGAGAAAGTTTTGATGGGAATTTAGGGAATCTTGTTTACTTACGAATATAAAACACCTGCCAAACTCCGTGTTTTACTTTCAAAGAAATTGGTTATTCTTACACTGTGAGTATTGTTTGTACGATGGAATTTATTAATAGCATCGATGAAAGAGCTAAACAAAATATTTATGAAACTGTTTTTTGGTTTCTTTCAAACTCGTTTATAAAACAGGACGGGTTCTAAAAAAATACAGGCGTAATAATAACGCAAGTAATATTATACATAAAGATTGGTGTCTAGGTTCTCAACTAGATGGCGCTAGTAGTTGCAAGATTAACTGCCACAAACAAGTTTTGGATCGTGAGGTTTTATAACGGTATCTGATCATCCATCGTATTACCATATCTGGTTCTATAAACAACGCAATGTTTACATATCCGGTTATGTAGCAATTTCAAGAAAACATAGAATTAAAGATCCTGTTTTTTGTTCGTAGGAGTTGACTGTTACCGACGACACAGTTTTGGAGGAGCATAGCGAAGATCCTTCTCTTGTGCAGATGAGACTACTCGGCGATGGAGGTAAATACATTAACCATTTATTACAATTATTAGTAAAACCAATCAATAACATCAACCCATGAACTTCAAACAATGTGAAACCGTATCGCTTTGTCGCATTACGCACCATTATTCTGGTTAACGATTAAAAGGATCGTCATGATTGATTACGATAACATTAATGTGGGTATATGGAAACAATGGGGCCTGGTTACATAACCTACACGCTGCAGTGAACAATCTTCGGCCGGCCATCTGTGGAACAATAGCTGGGTTTCACCACGCACGGTTATGATGAATTTTTAAATAGATATCGCTCAACAACTATTAGTAAGGTCGATATTAATAATGTTTATCTAAACTAGTAACCTAATTTATCTTAGGAATATTTTTTGGATTAGGTGCAAAGAGATACGATAGGAAATCTATTGTTTTCGGGCTCCGGGTCTAAAACGTAATCTTTCTATCTATTTTGAGGGGATTTATACTTTTTGGTGCACATGCTCAACTATTATTATACAAGATTTTTTTATATAAATCCCAGTTGCAGCTGAAAACCAGCGTCAGGTAGTCCGTATCCCTGCCAGTATACATTATGCTGAGCTGTGACCCTTTTGGCACATTTACTTAGTATGATAATGTATTATGTTTTTGTACTAATCTATTACATTGAGCTTATTGCTTTCTTTCTTTAAAAAAATGATAATTTAAATTGATAAAAATGGCCATTAGTGTTATTAAAATTCAATTGGCTCAGATCGCCTGAGATTTTTTTAGAAACTACATTGATACATAGAAGTACTTACAAGTATCTTCCAACACTGAATTGCTCGGGGCGATATACAGCTACGAAAGCGAAGATATCTTTTATAAATCGATCCTTTGTTTAGATAGCAGCTGACAGACTAATAGCAGTGCATTGTTATATTGTGCAACCATGTGTACCAACGGCAGTACCGCAATGAGAACATAGGATGGATGTTGTAAACGTATTGTAAATACTTTTACGCGCATAATTGGATTGAAGCCTTAGTAATACACGTTGCAATATTACGCTTAATAAAGAACACATCTAAAGACTTGACAGAACTAGGAATGCGGAAGAGAAATTCAGTTCTTATATTGCTGCTATGCCGAAATTAAATCGAGCTCAATATTAGTATGATAAACACACTGTATACAATGTCGAGATAAGATAAGACAAGCGATTTGTTTGCTTGAAATGTAGGATAAAGATTGATTACGTATCAGATAGCTTTAAAGTATCAACATTGTTACGAAGGAAGTCACTAAACCCTGAAGAAAGAGCAACTATTGATTTTTTTACTCCAGATATCCAATGTTGACTTAACATTATTATTTCCAGTGATCGAATCAATTATGAAGGGAGAAGTGGTGGGCGTGATGCCGAGAAGATCCCGCTCCAACCTCCAAGTAAGTTCACTAGCTAATAATCTGTCTTGAATATTTAATTAAATAGGAGCCGGGCTCCCGCCTGTATAAAGGAAAATCCAGTTCCACCGAGACGATGTTTCTCGAAACTAACTGTATCACGTACATGACTGTCTTTGTGCGGTTTAATTCTGTTTAACACAAATAAAAATATATCTAATGCGAAAATTTGCGTGGAATGTTTACTGTGAATTTCTTTAAAGTAAACAAACGAGCCTACTTAATAGTGTTGGTTGGTACGGATAGCATGCAAATCACTTATGTATATTCAGAGAGCGTTTGTCGGTCTATCCGTCGGTTATTTTGGTGTTCGTGTCGCGACAAGTCCCGGCGCCTGGTGACGCATTCGCCGCCTTTATCCTGAACCCACACCGGTTCAGCTAAATATGGTATAAATGACTAACTGGTAACCGCAGTTACGATCTTGCTTGATGCTACCTATAATAATACTATCATAAGGAACGCTTTGAGTTTGCAATTTAGTAGTTCTGATAACTGCAAATTGTGAAAAAAAAACTCATCAGTCGAGAAGAGTTCGGCATTTGATACAGAAATACTTTACTAAAAATATATATTGTGATTGTTAGCAAACAGTTCAATCGATTTTCTTCTCAATCTACGCTATTGTTCCACTCAAATCCACTAAACATTTACGATATAACAATGTTGTAGTCAACCGCAGAATGTTTTCTGAATAATATTTCGGTCGTACAAGTCCTGTAGCTCAAACTCTAAACGATGGAATTTCTGCACCACTGAACTCATTTGAATATTCGTATAGAAACAGAGGCTTACTAAGAAGTTTGGCTTTTGGTATTGTTTTAATGTTAATCGGAGGATGTTTGAGTAGGACACAGACGGAATACTCCTTTTGAATATTGAATCTAAACGTGTTAGCTTTAAAACTTCTCGGTAAATACAAATTTAGAACCATTTCTGTTACGACTGTAAGATAATTAGCTTTCAGTCCATAAATACGTTCATGCTAATTCTGCTTCTGAGTGCATGTATTTACAAACTATATTCAAAGGGCATTCGCTAATGTATTATAGCAGTCGTAAATTACACTGGCAGTTGAGAAACATCCCGTATCATATCTTTTTACTTTTGTGGTTCTCTTGAGGTTGACTTGGAAAGTTATCAATCTTATCTACGGCTAAATAACAGACAATTTTCTTTGTTCATAATCTATCTTGTATATGTATACAGGAATTTCAAATCTTGTATGCAAAATACATAATTTTAAACCTATTTAGAATCTTGCTTTTTATTCTAAATATTGCTCAAGATAAAATTCCAACATTTCCAACGTTTTAAGGATCGGGCGCGCCAAGGTCCCGACATTCGTGAAGGACGTGTCGTCTTATTCTCCCGAATGGAATTAGTCCTGAATAAGAATGACTAATTATATGGTTCACCTTCAGATAATCTTGCAGCTCTTGTCAGAATTTTATCGACTGTAAGAATTTACTCTTTTAAGCCAATATTTGCCTCGCCTCTCGTTTCTTAAATTTGCACCGTTCTTATGTTTTCTGACTCAACTTATTTCGGGTAATAATATGATCTATTTAGGCCTTGATCTAACCTAAAATAACAAGATATGTAATTAGTTAGTAATACTCGTACAAGTATTTCTATTTATAAGGAACAACAAGCTAATGGAGCCTGACCCTGAATATCATACTCGGTATTTTGTGTTGCTTTATATAATTTTAATATATTTGATTCTATACAGTGTATATCATCTTGTCATGTTACAAGTTTACCTAAAGAGCCTACGGCAATAACAGTAGCTACAAAAGATTCAGATTAACATGAACCAAAGACAAAGAAAGTCGACGGTTATTGCGTAGTGACCCATCCAAGCCCCAGGATGTGTAGTTATTATTCATGTAGACCAATTATACTAGACCTCGGACCTCGAATCCTTTGTCTACCTTTATTATGTAGGTCGCCATACCAGGCTCGTGGAAAGGGTCTTTATAAACTGGTCCTATTAGAACACCCACGCTTACTTTCATATTCCTTTGAACCCATATAGGTATTTGAATAATCTTTATCTTTACTCGACGACATCAACGAGGTTAACGTAATTACATTTGAGTGATATAGTGTAAAATAACAACATAAGAATATATGTATATAAAAATATGTGCTGGATTTAACTTGTTTCTCTGGGAATAAAACATATCTTCACGTTTGTATTCATCGAGGGATTAGGCAGAGGTGTACTAACTAATGTACATTGTACAGACGCCAGCATGTCAAGCTATCCAAAACTGTCAAATAATCCCAATTGAATTTAAATCTTATTGTATTGTATTAAAGTTGAAAATCAATCAAAGAAATCTGACACTTTGTGGTATCTTGATGTGCTGGCCACTGTACACATAGAAAAAAATATAATATAATTACGTAATTTATTTACACACTCAAAAAACAAGAAAGTAGAAAATAAATCAGAAAAACTTATCTTAATAGACCTAAGCTATTATCTCTCTTTTCTTCAAAAGTCTTCTCTCCGAAATCTCTTCCAGCAGAAATTCCGAAAAGGAAATTAAGTATTTTACATAACGGTAATCCATTCGTCCAAATTCCTGTCGCTTGTCATAAAACAATATTTCTTTTGAAAGCCAGGAGGCAATGAGAGAGATTTAGTGGTGAATTGTACATTTATGTCACGTACAGCCGCACAATGGCCGATAGTGCTCATCTTGTATGCCACCAATACACTCAGCTATAATTCTCATCTGGCCATGTTTGACACGCATGTCGTTCATCAAAACACGATTTTAAATTATGATTTCTAAGTGGGTATCCACTATTGTTTACAAAATTGATTGACAAAGTGATGTTAGTAAATTTTTTAAACAATACTGAATATTCCGCTCATCACTAGTCCTTTCATTGTCCAGTTGCACCGGTTTAACAGCTACAAAAGTATAAAAAGACATTTCAAAACTCTCATAGTTTGTGACGTGAATTATTCACATCGTATCCTTTTGCCCGACAACAAAGCGTTCAAAACAATCCCACATTTGCATATCCCACGGAAACTTAGTTTGACAGTTATAAAGGAACAATTTATGCTCAATTAGTGCAAATTCTTGTTCCTCTTACCTCTAATTTTAATTCACCCGAAATTCAACTCTCCGTAAATCCTGCAAATAATACGATTAAGCCGAACATTGCGCTCCGATTTGACAAAAGGGGAACGAAGCAATTCTCTTCGTAGCAATTTGTCTGGTTCAGTGACCCTTTTCGGAGACATGACTATTCTCCCGGCTCGGAACCCATAAACAATTCATCTTGTGAAATCTACGCATTACAATAGTATATCAGAACAGGGGCATTATGTATGCTCTACAATATCGATTCAAAAGTACATTCAAACAAATCATCTCCACTTTTCCCTCTAGCTGTGCTGTAATAGCCCCGTCTCTTTCTGCACGTGAGTGGAATGCTAAAATGTAATCCTAACTCGAGTTGTTCCTGTACGGTCCACGGGAATAGTAAAAGGGACTTTGAAAAGTGCACTTTTAGAGTGTTTTTAGATTGTATGTGACAACTTTGTGTGCAGGTGTTCCGTGATCGTGAAACGGCTATAACTAAGCTTCTTTTTCTATTGACTTTTCTGAATTGAACGGTCAAGAGACATCGGGAGTGACTTTTTGTCTAACAGCTCCCACTAGCGATGAAGATTGTAATCGAAAGTTGGCGCCGGCTGCGTCGTAAAGGTTTATTTAAAACATGTTTTAAATTCTGGTAATGAATGACCCGAAGTTTTAGGTGTGGGAAATCCGGTTAGTCACGATATTGCCGCCTTCATTAATTTAGTTAATGAAAACATAGTTACGACGTAATAGTTTTGGCAAAGTCGCTTTGTGTCATTAGTGTGCTTATTTTTTTGACAATATAACTTTGCAGCTGTATCATTTTGTGGAACAGGGGCTTTTAAAACAAAATATAAATTGGCAAAACATTTTTAGATTTCTCTGTTTTAGCTATTAATCAAAATGTAGTTCGTTTAAATAACCTACTTTTTGAGTTGATTCATAAAATTGCTACAAAAATAGTGGTGGATATTATGAAGATAGATGATTCTAATATGAAACTGTCAGATGACCCGTTTAGACTGTACATTACCGTATATTGCCAGTCTTCTTACAAGTGGCGCTATAATCTTGCTTTTCCACCTTCTACATCCAGCCCACTCTCTTTCTTGAGGTCTTGGGACCATCTGCCTGGAGGCCCGCGTCTTGCCCTCGACCGCTGACCTGCGGTCTCCCGGGTCTCCACTCGAAGACTTATTCTTCCAATACTTGATAAATATAGTTGATACTTACAATGAATCGTTCTTTATCAAACAGATTTTAAAAATATATTTTATGTTAATGTAAGCAATTAAAAAATATATTATCCAAGATATTATTTTAAATATTTATGACAGCAGTAATAAAATTAATTTTAGTTATTATTAAAGCTCCCTAATATAACTGTTGATATGCCTATTAGCATGTGGACTAAATTTTGTTAAATTAATAATTAACACACAATATATTAAATTGATTGTGAAATATTGGCTTAATTATGAAATTGCTTCCGCGTGACAGTGTAATATTTTATAGTGATTTAATATATCAAGGCTATAAAAATATCGCAAAGTACATTTCTTATTATACATAGATGCAGACACAGTTATAAACTTATAACAGATGTGAGGAAGTTTTGCATTCGCAACTAACATTTCAGAGAAACCATTTCAACTTGGAGAGTTGCCAAGAACAACTCTACAACTCCTGGTCAATTCAAATAAATTATCATTTGAGACCGAGTGTTGATAAACATGAACACAGTGAAATGAAATTTTAATTATATTTAATGTTGAAATATAAACACGCGTGCACTTTATTTATAGGCAACCTATTTAAGACTACATAGAACGAAATAATTTATCATCATTGTCTGAGATAAGATGAAAAATCAGAAAATGAGAGAAATTTTCACATAGTGAACACATTTCCTGAACGACAAATTAATTCCCGAGACGAGAATGTCCACAGTTCATGTATTTTAGTATCTTTAAGTAGTTAGAACTGAAATAAGTTTAGAAAATAAGAATTTATTGAAAGTAGTGCAAGGCATGCAAACTCAATTTAAGCTGTGTTGTGGAGAGCATGTTACGGAAATTGTAGGGATCTTGTTTCTCGAGGATCGTTCTCGATCTCTCGTGTCGCTGTCGCTTGGCGTGATACCTACCGCGTGTATCGATCCTAACTTTTCCTATTACCATGGAATTGGCTACAACGACAAATTTGGTTTTGTCAACACATAATGCATTGTTGCAGGTGTGAGCTTTCCATTAAAACACCCAATATTTCCTGCTAAATATTGAAACTGAATGAAATATAGTTTATAGGAATTCTGCCCATTATTCTTGGATATTTTAATAAAAATGTAAGCTTTCAACCAACTGGAATCCACCCTGAATTGTTATACTTAGCAATTCTCTGAAATTACTTCGGTAAATTGTGATCTTTGAATTCAATGGCCCGCTATGTAGAATTTACTTAGCGACGGTGAGGTTTATACAAGTAATTTGTTTACACTGACTTGTTACAATATTCGACACTGACCGAATTCGAATGAGGAATGACAAAGAAATATTGTTATTTTTCAGTCTGTGGTTCAATATTTTTAGGTAATGTATTTTCGTAGCGTAGGTTTTACTAGTGCGAACTAGTTTCTGCATTGTGCGCCAATAAGAGACAACATAATCGTTTCAAAGTACGGAAACATCAAACAAACTGTACTTCTATTGTGATGCCTTTATGTTTATTTGCCATAAAAGGAAGAAAACACTTGGATAGTGTTTTTGTATGTAAATACCGTAAGTGTCAAATAAATAAAGTTCCCCTTGTCGACCGGGTCACTGGTGACACTGTAACAAGGATTAATGGTCCACATTTGCAATTTATATCGTTATCGTCATATTCGTTTTGGCGACGTTCGTAGAGCGTGGCTGCGTGGCCCATTTCGCTTCATTGTGTTTAATGACTGTTCTAAAAGTCGTTTGTACGTGAATCAATTCGGCTGACAGATCAAGGCCATACTGAACAATTACGATACAGCATTGGTCATCGTTTTTGTTTTTGGACGCTTGCCAGATGTTTGTTGTCAATCTAACAAACATAGTTAACCTGAGGTTCTTAACATCATGAGTCACCATATTATTTCCTGTGTTAAATACAATACGGCATGTAATCTTAAAAAAATATGCTTTCTCGTCTATTTATTATATAAAAACCAGGTATAATTTTATTATGAATTAATTTTTGTCCCATTTGCATATAAAAACGATATCCTATTGTAAAAATAAAGTCCTTGCCTTGGTATAATTTAATTACCACAACATTTATAAATATTTATAATTCTGATATTTTTACCTAATTATCTCGGTAATATGCTTGAGTTTCATTTTGAATATCTTAGTAGTACAAATAAATAAAATAATCTTCATAACGTTGTAACGTTGTAACAGATTACATCATATAAATAAATGAAATAAAGTATTATTGCTTAAAATCGATTATCGTTGCTTAATTGAATATAAATTTAGCTCGTGATATAACATTACATAAATTTAATTTTAATTGAGTCTGCAGTTGATGACCTTTCGGTTGCAAATGATAATTATACATATCCGTACGAATATAAAACTTGCCGAGTCTAAACATGCTTCGTGTAATGAATGACTACAAGACTTATTCTTAGTAAATTCTGGTAGATTCTCTATGACGTCAGAACTTCTAGCCAATCTGTCTGTTGGTCGTTCAGTAAGCTTTTGCTCGTAATATATCTTATCAAGATTCATTTGATGCTTTGCCAAAACGAAATCTCATCGTGGCAAATCTTTTGATAGGTGAGGAACATCCATGTTTCTTCCACGATAATTTGGGAGTAAAAACAAAGAAAGTCTTTAGTAATAACATGTTATTTTTGTCCTTACTGGAAGCTTGTTCTATCTTCCATTAATGTTACATTCAACTGTCTATTACATGCCGCCAAGGTAGCAGAATAAGTCAGTAAGCTACTGAACAATCTTTTACAGTGAAGGCGTCAATATTGTTACTCCACCCAGTAACGAGTTGTTGATTCATTTAGAATAACAAGAGCGAGAGTATCTCGTGAAACTCTAATCGGTAAAGTTTGTAACAACATCGGCCGACTTTCCACCTCCAGCGGAGGAGTTAGTTAATGCGAGTTCCCGTGGCGTGCAGCGGATACGGATATCGATCGCGACAAGTGCGGGACGCCGGGATTCGTCTGGCAGTCCCGGGTAACCGAACACCCTCACCACCCTATCTGCCACCCGGCAAAAGGGTCTGTATTAACGTGCCACTCACTACTTTGTTCTTGTTTTGTTTGAAGGTTAATATTCATTTTGACCTGAATGACTGAGTTCCTTGTTTGAAACGGGATTTTGAATTCGGATTTGTTGTGTTGATGTTCTTGCAACGTAAATTATGTGTGCTGATGTAATGAAACAAAAAGTATTCATTCATTTGTTTTTTTTAGTAATGTTTGCCCTAATTTTCTGTTTTTTTTTTTATGTAAGTAAGTAAGTACTGTTGTAAGTATGGTTTTAGTACCTTTTTATATTTTTATAGCAGTCTAACGACAAATTTTAAGCTATACGATCAACTAGTCAAAACTTAAACTTATTAGTCAATATTTTGCAACTATTTCCGATAGATAAAATGTGTTAGTTGCCTACGAATTAGGTACGTAACAATGTAACTTGTTAGACAATCTTGTTTACCACCTGTCGATATGGAACGTCAGTTATTTCACCAAGATAAGCATAATCGTAAATCCATATCACTAAAAATATGACCTTGCATGTGATTTGTGCGGAAGGCGCAATGTGATGTGTGTGAAGTATAATTAATTATGCAAGCCTGTGTCTGTTGGCCGGGCGGCGGGCTGGTACCGGGCGGGGAGTGGGGTGCGCGGGGTGCCCCTCCCTCCCGGCTAGCCAGTTTGCGCCATTCTCCGACGGCATCACTACGCTCGGTTCCTCGTTACTCGAATACTCGGAACGGTTTACGCATCTTACCTTTCACCGCACTAGCTAGCGTCACATGTTTTCGAATTTTTAATGTGCTGCGTGGCGTCGTGAAGTGATTTTGGTGCTTTGTGGCCATTGTGGACGGAGGAACGTCCCCCGCCGCCGCCGAGCCACCGGTACTTGTCATGACTCATTGTTTACTACTACATAAGTACCTATTATTCCATAGTCAATAATTTAATTACAAGTTTGATTTATTACATCATTATTTATGAGACCAATAAACCTTTATTTTGTTAGGACCTACGTTATAATTATATCATTGTATTAATTTAAATTAACACTTATACTACCCACCTACTTAAAAAAAAATTTATGATATTTATTTGCATGTATAACCCGCCTTATCAACTTCTAGGTACCTGTTTTAAATATAAATTTAATATATTTCACATGGAGCTGGTTGGTATTCTGATAAGAAATTATTAAAGCAGTTTTTTTATTCCTTATTATCACGGTTTAATAATTTTTCTAAGTATAGGTAACCTATTTCGATTTAGGTACATTCCTTTTGTTTAGAAACCTATATTAAATACCTACTACTACCTACTAAAAAGCCTAATCTGCAACAGTGGACATTCATCGAAAAGCTAATTAGCATATAATGGCATGAGCACGACCGGCGAGTAGGTACATACTACATACACATGCAATATATGTATATTACACTCGTATGCAACTATGTAGGCGCAGTGCATACAAAGTAGAGATAGCCACACCCCGATAAGAGGACTGTCTCTCTATACCAAATGTATTAGGTATATTACTTAACTGGCCGCTAATTCCGAAGATAATGTTAACAATATTCTGAAAGCGGTCGCGAGTTGAGTCCCGAGACCGGAATTAGATCAGTTGCGGGACTGTTGCGCGCATCACTAATCGACGCACGCACGCACAATGTCCGCCATATTGTTATTGTTATTACATCGCCTTAGAAGGAAACAGCTCGTTTGACTCGGTCTCGATGTTCGATGTTTGCTTTTGTTCTTTTCTAACTTCTTTGTTGGTCGTTATTGTTCCTTTGTTCGGCATGATAAAGCGACCGCTGCTGAGGAGACTATTTATAAACATTCACTTGTCGATTGGAATATTTTTTATTTCGCTTCTCTCACAATTATCGGAGAATTTACAAAGGTCATGCATAGTACTTTCTTTGAATAACAACCTACAATGGAAATCTAACTTACAGCCTTATAAATACGACGCAGGTGCTGGCATAATTTAAGTCTTTGTTGCTCAGCTTTTACGAAATAAAATATGACCGTAAAGAGCAATAAAGCCCAAATAGGGAGTTGAATAGTTCTCTAGACGCAACGACTTAAAGGCGGTACACGAATACCACAACCCGTCTACATCCCACGCACGCCCACTCCGCATGTTAAGGCTATACGTGAATAAATCTTACCTGACAACGCCGGACCAAACCCTCCATACATAGACTTTATCTTACACTAGCGGATTTAATAGAAACGTGAGACGAAATTGCTACGTTATTTTCAAATACGTATGAAACTAGCAGGCACAACAATGTTTTTTTTTGAGGAAATATAACATTTTGTTAAGTAAATTTTATCAAGCGCAACTGTGACAATGTAACATTAAATAGCGAGATGTGAAAATTCCCAACCAATTCAATTGTTTGGTCACAAAAAGTCTCACAATGTTATTCATTGCTGACGAAGTATTGAGAGCAATCGAGATGGAAGATGGAAGTAACAAAGGCATAAGTTCCGCGAGTTCCGACTGGCTGTCACGGACTCACGGCGACATACCCTTCTTATTTATGGTCGAACTGTATCTAACCGCATTGGAGCCGTGCCATAATGTATGTAAACCACATACATTGACGTCATAATATGATCCGAGTTATAAAATACCCGTTGCTTATATTATTTACCTCGTAACTTTGATTTATTATTCATTATACTACATCCTAATTTATGGAGTAAGTCTGATAAACATCGACGAAATTCTAGATAATATAATAGTTACAAAGAAAACAATGCTTTTAAAGTAATATTCATCGCTTTAGCACGAGCAACTATTTGATACACTAATTAAAAGTCAGACTCAACTTAGTAAGCAGAAGCTTCTCTTCGAAATTCCATTTGAGACCATTAAAATGCGATGAAGCGGGTGTAACTTTCAAAGGTAGTTATAAAATTAATCTCTTCTTTATTGTTTTGACCTACTTTCTGTACGTTCTCGTAGATTAATTACATATTCCCTTTTAGTTATTACTGCTGCAGACATTAATAAAATCGCTTTGGGACGGATCCAACTTTGAACGTACTTACGTGTAATGCGTTTGTGTCTTATTTCTATGAACTTTTTGCCTTATTTCCGGCACATGCTTGATATTCTATTATTAATAAACTCAGTGCTTATTATTTTACTTTCTGGTACCAATTCTGTTCAGTACTTTGATGCCAATTTATCCTTCATGCGTGTTTATCTTTAAGTAAATTGTTTTTTTTATTCAACTGAAATAGTTAATTTACATTAACGTTGCCATTTAGTTAATAATTAGTGCTTCCTGTTTGACGATAATTACATTTAATATTCACACGATATAATTTAAGAAACTTTTTATGGAAACACCCAATTTCATGAATTATACATAAATCCATTAAAATATTTAGCAATTTAATAAATGGAATGAAACCTTGTTCAAATTAAACGTGTTAGTAGTTACTTGAACCTAAAACCTTCTTAAAATATTCGGAAACGAAAATATTAATTGGAAAATAATTTAATTATGCAAATATAATATAAATATCGACTCAAAAATAGTTATGACCACTTAGCATTCGTATCGACGATGTAATCTAGTTAGCGAGTCTGGCCCCAAAGGCTTAGGACTGGACTAGGAATACCGGTTCGAGTGGGGAGCAGGGGGGGAGGGGGCGGGCTGGTCCGACCAGTCGAGTAAAGTCGAGTTGCACTCCTGCCTCCGGCTCCACAAGATTGAGAGATAAACGTACCGGGAACTGCTCTCGTATGAACATACTATATAACCCAAACCCCGCGGCAATATGTTTTTCTCCCCACAAGCTTGAGAAAGTTCGTGAAATTGTATACCCGTGTAGACGGAACGAACCGCGTAATATTACGCTCAACAATGATAAACGCTTAATCATCTTGAGTAATCACAACAATCCTACTTCGTGTTGCATAATGGAAATAATAACAGAGAATGATTACAATGCATTTACAAGTACTTGGTATTTGTATTTTTATTATAACAACATGCGATTCTTTATTGTAAGTGCTATAGATACGATAACAGCAGTATTAGTAGAATTATGAGTAATAGTAATAAATAATGTACCTAGAGTGTTATTACATAATAGTATTTTCCTAATTGATAATAGGGGATAATAACATGACAGAAACAGCTAACGAGGGATAAACAGATCGTGTGTTATTGTGCGGATTAAATGTGGTGATCCTCTTAAGCCAATTACTGTTAGTAGAGCTAGAGAACATACAAAGGAGAATGTGGCAGCATTATATAAATTATTTTAGACGTATTCATCCATAGACAAAGGTCAGGCGAGCGTGCACTTGCGTAACGTTTGTAAAGTGTTACTCCTCAGACTACGTTCCGTGCGACTGCATTATGCAATGTTCCTCGTTAATGCAGACAAGCCTTTCTTTGCCGACGAGAAGTTTTACACGTGTCAGACTGTTATGTGTTGGAAATATTAGACACTCTGTTACAAAAATAACGTTTCGTCGCCTCCGTATAATATAATGGAAGGACTGACTGATCTTATTATCCTGGCTTTAGTAAAAGTAGCACAAAAGCTATAATGGCATTCTCAGGCGGTACCAACACAGGACAACAAGCCGTTACAAATATTATTTTATGACCGGAAACTAAAACTAAATTATGGTAACTAAAGTTGTTAAAGTATAAACTCCTACATACTTTTCAATTTAAACTGATTGAACAAGTTTTCCTCAAGCTTTAGACTCAGTAAGATTTTCTTTATCACGCCAAATCGTGACTTTTACTTGGCAAAAGGAATTTAATAAGAATTCAATTGAGTATTTATTCCGTTAAGTCTTAATGTCACTTTAATGCTTTGAGCCGTGCCGTTAACCTCTCACGTCCGAATTAACTAATTAATCAATACTCCGTCTATTGTGTACCCACGTATCTATTATCACGATCTTGTGAAGGCAGAATGGTTCAATTAATCTTGGTTATTTTGTCGATATTACCCTCGGGGCGAGCGTCGAGAAGGTGAACTCGGAAATAAATCACTGTTATTGCGGACGTTCACCTGCACAGTTCCGCGTAAATATTACACGTGTGATGGATTGATGGCATCCCTTCAATTTGTTTCTGTAACCTCACGTGTTTTTAAGGGATAATGAAGGATTATGTATGTTCGAATGCGGGCTTGTTTGTGCAGTCCAAGTTGTCAATAATCCGCTTAGTTTTTCAACTGCTCGTTTGGTATTCGTGTTGGTGATATATCCTTTTCTTATTAATGGTTATTAAGGCTGTATTTGTGATCTTTACTCAGCATCTGATTTGCGTTCATAGATATTAGCTTTTCATCAATATCTCAAGACGAATGTTTTCCAAATTTAAAACATGCAGAATAATATTAACATTCTCACAAATATCTTTGTATTAGGTGTTATACGAGTAGCACCGTCGCGTTGCTAGGCAGAGAACCCTCAAAGGCTTCGCTCGTGCCAAGACTTACCCGGGAAATTGCTCCTCCCACGTTTGTTGCAAAGCTCTTTTACATTTAAGCGATCAAGTAATTTTATATTTCTTTTTACAAGGAAATTGATGTTACCTACGTTCTCTTATTCTTCACGATTACAAAGATTTTTATTTTATCATCAAATTCGAATTCGCTAGTTTCATTGAATTCGCTTTCCCAGATTTTTTTTAGGTTTGTTTGTAATATGTGAGGAAAACAGTTACTAGAAAATTCTGCATCAAATTAAATATTCTGGAAGTAGGTAGGTACTTACAATTGGTCCTTTGAGCGATTACTCCGGAGCCGAGACTCCGGACGTAAAGACAGGTTGGTTTTACTAGGTAAGCGACACTTGATAGTTACGGTGCTATATAACACGGTTCAGTACACTCTCTGTCCACAATGCTGTGCTTGTTTATTGTGAGTTTCAAAGGGAAACATAAAGGACCGATACACTGTGTAATGTGCGGTACAACACCACCACAGAGAATATAAACGACCTGATTGTGTTCCCATTGAATTAACTTGTGCTATACAGCTTTCATGATGGTGGTATATTAATCATTTATTTTCTAGAACACGCAAATGTACTCGTGGAAAGGGGGCATTGGCATATATGAAGTAAAGTATAATTTAGTTACTTGTTATTCTTATGACAAACGATATTCAAATGTGGCATTAGGAACTGGAAACAGCTTAACCATAATAATAATAATTTAGGACCCATACTTATGAAAGTATTTTAGAAGCTTATCTTGTTTCTTATTGTAATGTAGCTGTTAGTAATGGTTATCAGTAGAAATTTAAACTAGGTTGTATCGACCGGCTTCTCAAGTAGCAAATGAGTTACACACCCGGTATAACGGCGGCCATTTCCTTTCAGCAAATTTTATCTCATAACGGTCTCGAGGATTTGAATGGGGTGAATGTACCGTTTTCGGGCGCGAGAAAGTCATTTTGGAAGGACTGATCTTTGCGAAATTTTACTAAATAGCTAATTTATTCTATTCTAATGCAGGAAATTGAGTAATAAAAACAACCACGTTGATCGAACCACTTGCAAGGCTAAGCTACGCTCGGCTTGACCACTTTATGGAATTGTTTTTAACTAGTCAAGAACACTGCGTGCCTAGGAGGGTTAGTATGCCGTTAGTAGTATTCAGTAGCCTGAGAGTCTAAGAACCAGTCTATTCCTAGGTTAGCGATAGTCCAGGAATAAGGTTTAGGAATGCGAAAGTCTGTGCTATGTCTCTACTACATTCGCTTAAAATATTGCTATCGCATTTACTTAGGCTGGAAGCCGACTCTATTTTGGAGTCTAGTTTGGAATAGGCCGATATCTTTTATACGCAGAGTACAGAAGTATGATGATTTAGACTGATTTGATTTCATGATTGTGCTGGAAAATGCACACACTATAAGGGAAAGGGAAGGAAGGGGTGTAAAGAAATGGTTCCATCGCGTAATCCGACATATACTAGACCCTTTTGGATTCGTATCTCTCGCGCCTCGCCGTCACGATCGACGTAAGTAGAACAAGCATTAGTAACTTGTACCGCTTCAAGCTAACAGCTGAAAACAGCGCAACGTTGCCAGCTTTCATACACACCATAGTTGGCTATTTTGTCAACGTCCATACCATGTTGAAAACACCGATTCTCGTCCGATCACCGAAGTTAAGCAACATCGGGCGCGGTCAGTACTTGGATGGGTGACCGCCTGGGAACACCGCGTGACGTTAACTTTAGTCGCGGAGGAATGTTCTCGCTCCCGTAACCCCAGCAAAAAGTGGTGAGGCGAAACACCCGTATGGTTTTAGTCGGTAGGTCACCCCCTATGGGTGGAGTCCGACACACCCCGCCGCCTTCCCCGGGCGGCGAATAGTCCATGAGGATTTTCCATACGTTAAACAAAAACAAAAAAAAATGGTTAGATTATTTTGAAATATCCGTCAAGTTTCCTTATTACTAAACAATTTAATTGCATCGATTTATATATGTAGGTATAGATTTTTTAAAAAGATAATTTCAATATTAGACTGATTTATATGACACACCTTTTTGCCGTCGATATTAGACCAAATAGACTTATAATATTAATTCATCGCAATAAATTAGTGCAGAGGTAAATTGTACCACGGCTATTTGAATGCTAGCGTGCCGAATTAACCAAATCAATAATAGATTTGGCTATTTCCAATACTCAGCCATATTAAATGTTATTTTGTATGAATTGGGTACATGCTGAAATTATATTCGTACTGTTTATTTTGTGTCTGGTCTCTTTGTCAGATATAAAGGCCAGTATCAACAGCCACGTCAATTACTACGCGGAAGAATTATAATTATGATTTAAATCTGTTTGTATTAAATTCATCATTTTGTAACGCGACACTGGGGTTCGGATGCGTTGGCGGTTGATCACTATTCAAAATATGCATTTTATACAGTTTACTTTTTTATTTGTGTCTGTGTACAGACAGGCACAGCAGATATACAGATTCATTGCTATACAATATGAATTAATGCGTAATTAAGTAGGTATTTTATTTTATATTTCTTGAATACGAATCGAATTTTAATAATACCAACAGGCACAGTCAAATATTTTTTTATAATTATTCTTTTTGTTCATTGCAACATTAATTTTAAAGAAGTAATTTAATCAAGTCCGTCCAATGTTTACCTACTTTATATCCATGGCCCATACAAATTGTAATTACTCGGAGGGTAAAAATAGAAGTTTAACCCTCCGTGTGAAATCTCATTAAGGCGAAAGATGGTTTTGATCTGTCACGCACAACGTACTGTAGATTGCGATAAAAGGTAAAGGGTCCACACACCCCATGTAAAGGGTGAATGACATTGTAAAAGATGACACGTCGTGAAATGGATCGTTCGCTTTTATGAGAAACAGTGTCAACTGAAATTTGTTTGTTTGAAAGTAAAGGAACCAAGGTTGTAGAAATTTGAACAAAAGAATAAATTAAAAATGTCGAGACTATTTCAAATACTTAAATGTAATCCAAACAATTTGAAACATACGAGTAGCTCTAATTTATTTGAATACCTACTAATAAACTATGTCTTCATTTAAATTGCAGATCTCAATTAAATAAACTTTATTTTGCAATGAATGGTTACTTGGTGTCTGCGTAAGAGTGGTTTATTTATATTTTGCTAACGCTTGTGCCTATTTTTTTTATAAAAACGTTACCCCACACTAGAATTTGCTAAATTTGTACGCATACTACTTATAATTCATCATTAAATGAACAATAAATAAGTCTCCGCTTCGCATAACAATATTCAATTGAAGTTTTATCATCAATGTTATCGTACATGCTTTTCAAACATGACGCAAGGAACAATCAAACAGCGATTTGGAACTTGGCCAAATGTTTGAATTTTGAAGAAATTCTGTGAAAAAATCTCATTAATTCTCTCATACGCTGTGTAAACTCGGCTGATCTATGAAGCTATGAATAGATATGTGCGGGTGGACGCTAATAGCGCCTATTTACATTACTGCCCAGTCAATAGCGGACCGCCCACGATGTTGAAATCGCGTTTGGTCCCCTTTTTATACAAACTGAATAGCAAACAACTTTACGTGTAAACATCGCAGGGTTTTCCTAAGCTTACGATGATTTGGTAATCAACCTGTCATTGATGAATAATTCATGAAGGATTTTCCAAGTGAAATAATTTAAATTTACATGCTGAATATCACGTTAGCAAGTATTTACAGAATAACTAGTTTCGTTGTTCACTTACGACATTACTTGTATGGTTTTATGTCTAAATTCTATCTCTATTGCAAATCTAATGACTTATCTGTTATAAGCGGCCGTTTATTGAAACTGATTAATATAAATGATGATAGTTTATCATATATATTGGCATGAACTACACAAAATTTCCAGTCAGTAGGTAGAAAAATAGGTTGAAAGTCAAGGCTGCGGCAGACAATAATGAAGGGGATATATGTACTAAAATGTCTGTCTGCTATAAGAAAGCTTGTACCCTCTAAGATTGTTCACTGATACATCATCGTGTGCAATATTCCGTATAAAAAATAAACGCATTAGTAACCATGTAGGTTGCCTAACAATAATTAGAACTGCATCTCGCATCGTTGATGTTGAAATAATTTAATTTATCTTGAGAAAACAGCTTACGGAGGCGCAACAGTTAAGTCTATTAGCATAGAGTAAGAAGTGCAATGCAAAGTATGCACTTCTTGTGCAAGCTTCAGCCGTGGGCCCGTGGCCCAGTTTGCCGAGCGCATTGCGTAGGTCAGTCATGTAGCGTGTGACCACACTTTCTCTTTAATGCACCATTTCACTTTCACTTGCTGATCGACATATTTATTTCATTTAATTTAAGTACAGTCAACAAAAGAGTTAAGGAAACAGATAGCAAACGAAATATGCATCTTTATACAGATTTCAACATAAATAATTATGCGCCAAGGGTTAGGTATGTAGTTGCTTACAATACCTACGTTTTCACACATATTGCGTGATACATTATTACACTATCTTTATCAAAACACAGATTATTAATTAGCTGCCTGTATACCTAACTCTTTTGTTGACCGTACTAACGCAATTTGTAGTTTAACATGTAATGCTTTAACAAAATAAAGTTGAATTAGGAGCCAGTAGAAACGCGTTACGCCTGTTAACAATAATTTCATCTCGTACGCATCGACATAGTATCTTGTTCATATTTGGCAAAAGAAGCTCATAATCATTAATTCTCATCAGTGGAATAATTGGCATATATAAATCCTACAAGATAATCAACAATTCGATCCACATAACGTAGGATTACAATCGTTTGATTACAACATGATGTAACACAAAACGGCATAAGAACAAAAGTCAATATTAAAGTGAACCAAATGACTCATAACTTTCTCCAGCGCACGTTCAGTAGAGTACCACTGCAAAGTTTTAATTACCATTTTAAACTTTCTATTCGTACACAAAAGTGTTTCAGTGCGTGTTTGATTGTTTCAATTTTGGGTCTTTATTGATCTAATTCTACAGTTGGATCAATGTTACTTTTATGGGAAATATTTTTCGCCGCAGTTTGTCCATGGTCAATCGAGGCCGATAGATAACTATGAAATAATACGAAGTTAATATAGGTAACTGCCTCGTGAGTCTAGTGATCCTAAGCGCAACTGCTACACTAGAGGTCTTCTTCCCAGGTCGAGAAGTGTTATTGGGTTTTTCTATTAAATTCTCAGTAGCAGCTCGGAGTTTGAATTTATGCCCGGCTAGTGGCAATAGGTTCGCCTCCTATTACATGGGACCCGGGCGAACTGTGGGTGAACATTGGTATACCTCTGCCTAACCCTTCGGGGTATACAGGCTTGGTATACACCATAGCATGGTACATACACACCATGTATGTAGTATACTGTATTCAAACTTCCGCACTGAGCTAACAGTGTTCCACGATCCATACAAACAGGTTGTTTGTCAATTTCCCGATGACGCAGCGCGTTGTCAAAGCACAGCTCGCTTGTGCACATAAACAGTTCAGTCGCGACCGACGAGTCCACCCCCTGCCCCCTCAGTAAGGGAGAATCTCCCACCTTCCCCGCTGCCCCATTTTTTACGAGTACTTAGTATGTCGTGGTGCTCTCCCCACCCACAACTTCCCCAGGTTTCGCATGTTTATGCCATAAATTTTTGTTATGACAACACACGGTCAGCTGAGCTTTACATTTTATTCAGAATGTGTTTAAGTAAGACAATTTGTTTTGTTGACGCTGAAACTTGTATATTCATTTAATTCAGTTCAGTAATTACATTTTGAATTTCATCTACTTTCACAACTGTCTATACAATTATTTCAGCAATTATTTGAGTTTGTAACTTTATATCTTTACGCTTGGTATCATTAATTAATTAAAATACGAGATTGCTTTGTGTCCTTTTGGCAGCCATTTTGCTCCACCCGTCGTTTTATTAAATCTCTTGTTTAGCTTCTCGACACCGTGATTTATTGAGATGTTTCTGTTTTTTATTAGAACTGTATCTACAAAACGACATTCCTACAATTTTTTGAAAATAGGTGCCTATTAATCTAATGATTACATAGCTAAATAAACACAGGTTGCGTCTTTGAAAGGTAAACGTTGAAAATAAAGCCAAGATAGTATTTAAGAAGGGTTTAGTTTGTTATTATCGGGTATCAATCAGTATTAGTGCATAACAGTGAACGGGCAGCCGCTCATTCCGCTCTGTCAGCGCAATAACCGCTGTCGAGGTGCGCCGCGCCGCTGAGTTGGCAATTTTCGTAGTCTTGCCGACTCGGCCGTGAGTCAGCATGAGCCGACACGAAACGGCATGAGTCATGACTCGACGTAATTCGGACTGGGATCGCCCGCCGTCAGCCGAAATAAGTGGATTGCTGCTTCACGACTGAATGATTTCATTTCAAAGGGCGCCCTCTGATGTCATTACTCCATGCTTATGTTCCATTAATTTCATCTTGGAAAGGTTTCCTGAAAACACGGTTCATTTGATTGTATGATAACTTCCTTTATGTATCGAGTTTGACTTACGATTGTATTCGCACAAAGTACGCAAGAAATTAGAATGTGACCTGAATTGTTTCGATGAGACTATCGAATATTCCCCAATTCAGTCACCACAAACACGATTTCCTTACATTTTGTAAATCTTGGAAAGACGTTCTTCTAAATCTTGGACAACCTAACGGAATGAGCAGAGCTTTTAAATAAGTGTATTTATTCATGAATGCCGCTTTGTTAATTAAACATCACAGTTCGAATTAAATAGTGTACCAGTGTCGTGCAAAAAGGAATTCTATGTAAACATACATTTATGTTAATTTGAAATGAATAATTCGTGCATTAACGTTATCGGTTCTACGATCTAATCACATAGCATTAATAGTAATGTGAAGAATCATACACCTCAGGTCTTAGATAATATATTTTATTGTTCAACACAATCCAATACAATTATTAATAAATAACGGTTACTTATCACTTTTTTATCAATCAAATAACACGACAGTAACATAGACTCTTAAGACATGATCACTGCTCAACGCTCTAGAATAGAATGATCTGTCGCATTATATCAAAATCAATTGCCAACTGAATGTTCCCCACTCCAAACGCCAACACTAACGGCTACGACCAATCAGAGCGCAGTACAGAGACAGTATGATCAATTGACTAACTATAATACATTATAAGTGATATAAAATTAAACTTTTTAAATTAAGTAATAATTATTGTACATAATAAAGTAACTGAAAGGAATAACAATAATAAATAATAACAATAATAAATAATAACAATAATTATATAACAAAAACAGTGCAACTACTAACGCCATCTGATGCTTACAAAGAGAAATTAATCGTTTACTTGTTATTATTTTACGAATTCATTACATTCGGCCATCCGACATCGTGCGATCTCCTGACGCACGTTATCACAATTAACTTAATAGTATAATAATATAATAAATCTTACACAAGTACAAAATAATTTAATTTAAATAAAATCATTACATTCGGCTTTTTATTGAACTCAGATCAGTTTGTGTTTGGTTGTTGGAATGGTTTATCCTCATCATTATTACTTTCAGAAGATGAGGTACTATTAGAGTTTGATGAACTTTTATGTTCAGGGGAACGTATATTTATCCAGGGTCTTACACGATCCGCGGAAACGACACTTTTAAATGATTTTTTTCGTTTGCTAAAACCCGGAATTTCAGTGATTTTATATCTGTCGTTACCCAAAACTTCAGTAATTTTATACGGACCTATGAATTTCGAAAGGAGTTTAGTGCTATTACCTTTATTATTAAAGTTCGTTCTAGTTATCTTTATCAAATCACCTTCCTTATAAGTTCTAGCAGGGGTCCTACTGGCATCATAATTAAGTTTTTGTTTTTCTTGACTAACTTGAATGTTAGTGCTGACCTTATCCCTTAAGCTTTGTAACGATTCTGGGATAACGTCAACCGCAACATCCAGTTTATTACTCAAACTATCTCTGAATCTAGTGCCAAACAAAACTTCTGTGGCAGTCTTTTTAGTAGAAGAATTGACGGAATTATTAACACCCCACTGAATTTTGCCCAGATACATGTCCCAGTTACGTTCGTCATTTCCGTCGTTGTGTTTTGCCAGGGCATTCAAGATGGTTTGATTATACCTTTCAGCTTGACCATTTGCCCTGGGACAAGCTACAGCATTTAAAACATGTTTAATGCCATGACTCTCGCAAAAGCTCTTGAAGGAAGACGAAGTAAAAGAAGTACCGCGATCAGATATTATTCGAGATGGTAAGCCAAAGTCATAGAATATGTTTTCAAGAATTTTGATCGTAGTTCTGGTTTTTGTGTCTTTTACCGCTTTTACAAATAAATATTTTGTGAAGCCGTCAACTATCGTAAGAATATAGGCATTTCCGTTCTTACTCTTCACAAATGGGCCAAGATGGTCTATATGAATTGTATGGAACGGAATGCCTATTTTTTCTATTGGATACAATTGTCCAGTCTTTTGTCTAGACGAATCATCTTTATTGTAAGCACACTGAATGCAAGACTTAACGTATTTTTTTATAAATCGCCGCATTTTTGGAAACCAAAACACAAAATTGGATTCTCTCAGTTGTTTTAGAAATGCCTAAATGTCCCACATCATCATGATTATAACGGCATATCTGCCATCGAGCACTACGAGGGATAACTAAGCGTACATCGTCGTCAATTCTCCTGTATACCCTATGATTTTTAATGATGTAGTTCTTCCTAATATCCTTAGATTCTTCATCGGATTCAGGTTTGAGAATTTTAAAAATACGCGAGATATCGGGATCTGACATTTGTAATGTCAATAACCAATTGTCAGTCTCGATACTATAGACGGTAACGCAGGACTCATCGTTAATATCAGGAGGCAATATAGTATTTCGGCTTAATGCATCGACATGTGCCATACGAGTTCCAGGTCTATACTCAATACTAAAAGAGAATTCGCTAATTTGAAGCCACCACCTAGCTATACGAGGTATTAAATCTCGTTTCGTTAGCGTAGTTCGGAGTGCATTACAGTCGGTTACTATTTTAAATTGTAATCCTAACAGATAGACTCGAAATTTCTTTAAAGAACAAACGATGGCTAGTGTCTCAAGTTCGAACGAATGTAAGTGACGCTCTTCAGGTGTAGTCTGCCGACTAAAATAAGCAACAGGCTTGAGCACACGAGGGTTAGATTGCCACTGTACTAATATTCCCCCTAAACCTAAGGAACTAGCGTCGGTGTGCAACTCCGTATCAAGCTTATGATTGTATAAAGCAAGTATCGGTCTATTTACCAACATTTCTTTTAGTGAAGAGAATGCTTGAGATTGATCCTCTGCCCAGGTGAAAGAGTTTCCCTTTTTTAGTAAATTAGTAAGGGGTCTCGCAATTTCTCCAAAGCCTTTAATGAATTTCCTGAAATATCCTGCTAAGCCCAAGAATTGACGAATCTCGTGTACATTGCGAGGGATAGGGAATTCCTTTACAGCATTAATCTTAATTTCATTTGGACGAATCCCATCGGCAGATATTTCATAGCCTAAATAATTAATAGTTGTGTCAAAGAAACGGCATTTTGCTAGTTTTAGGGTGAGACCATTCTCTCGCATTAGCTTTAAGATTTGATCAAGTCTTCGAAAACCTTCCTCTATGGTAGTCGAGGGTACCAGAATATCGTCTAAGTATGCCAAGGCAGAGTCGTAACGTTTTGCGCCGAGCATTTGATTTATAACCCTTTGAAAGACGGCTGGAGCATTAGCCAACCCAAATGGCATTCTTTTGAATTCATAATGTCCATCGGGCGTTACGAATGCGGTAAGGGGACGACTTTCTTCTGCCATAGGGACCTGATAATAGCCCGAAGCTAGGTCTAGCGACGTGAAAAATCTGTTGCCGCTGAGATTAGTAATCTGATCGTCAATTAACGGTAAGGGGAAGCAATCCTTTTTGGTTTTATTATTCAAGGATCGGTAATCAACACAAAGACGCTGTTCTCCAGTTTTCTTTTTTACAATTACAATGGGACTTGCATAATTGGAGTCAGATTCCTGAATTATATCATTTCGTAATAGGTCATGAACTATTTCTCGTACTTGTCCTCTCTCAAAGTGCGATAAGCGATAGGGTCTATACACGACAGGTCTGTCATCTAGCAAATCTATCTTCATTTTAATAGAGTTATTACAACCTATCTCACTCAAATTAAATGCGAAACAATCACGATACGACTCCAATAATTCGTAAAGCTTATTCATTGTATCATCGTCAACTTGGGGACCGACTTTGATATCAGACTTAACCGAAGGAGCCAAACTAGTTATATCTTTTGCTATTTTTTTAGTATATACAATATTTTTCTCTACAAATGGCATTGCTCTGGCAATGAGAGTATTCTTTGACAAATTCAATGTGTGGTCAGATAGATTTGATAAAATTAGATTACATTTACCCATGCTTAGATTATACGTACCTGGAGGTAAATTATATTCTTTGCCGGGTTTGTTATTATTATAACCCTCTATATAAACATCCCCAGAATAAGATGAATTTAAATCAGATACTTCAACTAATTCGGACTTATTTCTAGCCAACTGGATGCAATCCGATAAGACAAGTTTTAAGGGGCCTAAATCACTGGAGTTACCATGAAACTCAGGACTTTGGTAAAAGAATAACGTACTATTGTCTTTATACACGGCTACGGATGGTAATTCGGTAAAATTTTGACCAATGAGTATAGTAGTCTGCATAAACTCATCATTAACCACAATTACCTCTACGTTTGATTCGATTTCATCAATTCTAAGGTTAACAAAAGTACTGTATACAGGTGTTACTGTAGAGTTACCAAAACCCCTGATTATTGGCAAACTTGATACATTTTTTATGGGGTTAAGACTATTTGCATCAGATTCACGCATTAGACTACACTCACTACCAAAGTCTATATACCCAACGAAGGACTGATTATTTATTAAGACTTGCTTAAAAAATTTATTATAAATATTACTGCATGTAGAAATTGTGAGCACTTTACGTTCTATATTATCATTCGACTTAGCTTCCATACGCGAAATTAACGGTGCAAGTTTGCAATTCTCGTTATTATGCCCTACCCTGTAACACTTTAAACATTTTACAAGGGGCTTGGAACATTTTGTATAAGAGTGACCTTTGCTACGACAATTAAAACAAATTATTGAGGTATCATTTGAAGTTGAAGGAGACACATGATCGTAACGCTTCCTATTTGTAGAAATAGTTTCTGTTAAATTACGCTGAGAACTGAGGAAATGCAGCAAGTCTTCCGGTTCATTACAATTTAACGCTTGGGCTCCATTTCTAATTGATTTGTCATGAATTCCATGAGTTATACAATCCACGGCTCTTTTACCACTAATGTCACATCTGTTTATAAGCATTAATTTATCGTAAAAATATTCACGCAAACTTTCATTACTTCGTGTCGTACGAGCTAACATTTCTTCTAGAAGCCGACCATAATTTTGTTCATTTGGAAAAGCTCTTTTAAGTTTGGTTTGCCAATCCTTCCAACTGAATACTACGCTTGGTAGGGCTTCGAACCATTTTTTAGCAAGCCCAGCAAGTTTTTGTAAGGCAAAATGTATGGTCTGCTTCTCGTCCCATTCGTATATTACGGCACATTCATTCACCTTTCTTACCCAACTTTCAATACTCTGAGATTTACTAGAGGGATCGAACTCCGGTATAACATTTGTCAAATGGTTATTGTTTAACCTACGGGACTTTTTATTCGCTTTTTCTTGAAAAACGTTCAAAAGATTCAGTACCTCTTTCTTAGACCAGGTCGAGGTCCTCATCTTGCGTCGCGGCGAAGCAGTCGATCTGCTTGAAGATGAAGAAGTCGAAGTAGATCTCCTGCGCTTCCTTTTAGATCGCTTCTTTACACGTTTTGACTTCGCATCTGGGTTGTCTGATGCAGGAGCTACTCGCTTGCCTTTTAGTCTTCTGCCCAAGCGAACTGGTGGCTCTTCGTCGGGTGTTTTGACACCATCAGACTCCATGGCCTCAAAAGTACATTAATTAATATTAAAAAAATATATATAGCTTCTATTTAATTAATATCCCAAACCTAGAGTTCGTATAGAAAGATTCATAAAAATTGATATTATGTATAATATTATAGTATCTTTAAGGCACACATGACCTCATACTATTTGCAATTTGCGACATACTTAGTCACGCTATACTTATGCAATTGCTGAGGGTTAAATTCATGCCGTACTTACGCGCTTGAGGATGGTTCCGTTCGTATTGGACACACTTGGCCCAAAACTCGGCTCACTTGGCCAAAAATGATAATTCTCGAAGCACACTTGGCTTTATCGTGAGCACACTTGGCTTTATCGTAAGCACACTTGGCTTTATCGTAAGCACACTTGGCTTAATATCTTCAAGCACACTTGGCTTGATGCCTCCAAGCACACTTGGCTTGATGCCTCCAAGCACACTTGGCTTGATGCCTCCAAGCACACTTGGCTTGATGCCTCCAAGCACACTTGGCTTGATGCCTCCAAGCACACTTGGCTTGATGCCTCCAAGCACACTTGGCTTGATGCCTCCAAGCACACTTGGCTTGATGCCTCCAAGCACACTTGGCTTGATGCCTCCAAGCACACTTGGCTTGATGCCTCCAAGCACACTTGGCTTGATGCCTCCAAGCACACTTGGCTTGTCTAAAGAAACGTAACTAAATACTGGTAGAGAACCGTATTTGTAGGCTTTCTTGTAGGCGTATCCCACTTCTGAAATGTGAAGAATCATACACCTCAGGTCTTAGATAATATATTTTATTGTTCAACACAATCCAATACAATTATTAATAAATAACGGTTACTTATCACTTTTTTATCAATCAAATAACACGACAGTAACATAGACTCTTAAGACATGATCACTGCTCAACGCTCTAGAATAGAATGATCTGTCGCATTATATCAAAATCAATTGCCAACTGAATGTTCCCCACTCCAAACGCCAACACTAACGGCTACGACCAATCAGAGCGCAGTACAGAGACAGTATGATCAATTGACTAACTATAATACATTATAAGTGATATAAAATTAAACTTTTTAAATTAAGTAATAATTATTGTACATAATAAAGTAACTGAAAGGAATAACAATAATAAATAATAACAATAATAAATAATAACAATAATTATATAACAAAAACAGTGCAACTACTAACGCCATCTGATGCTTACAAAGAGAAATTAATCGTTTACTTGTTATTATTTTACGAATTCATTACATTCGGCCATCCGACATCGTGCGATCTCCTGACGCACGTTATCACAATTAACTTAATAGTATAATAATATAATAAATCTTACACAAGTACAAAATAATTTAATTTAAATAAAATCATTACATTCGGCTTTTTATTGAACTCAGATCAGTTTGTGTTTGGTTGTTGGAATGGTTTATCCTCATCATTATTACTTTCAGAAGATGAGGTACTATTAGAGTTTGATGAACTTTTATGTTCAGGGGAACGTATATTTATCCAGGGTCTTACACGATCCGCGGAAACGACACTTTTAAATGATTTTTTTCGTTTGCTAAAACCCGGAATTTCAGTGATTTTATATCTGTCGTTACCCAAAACTTCAGTAATTTTATACGGACCTATGAATTTCGAAAGGAGTTTAGTGCTATTACCTTTATTATTAAAGTTCGTTCTAGTTATCTTTATCAAATCACCTTCCTTATAAGTTCTAGCAGGGGTCCTACTGGCATCATAATTAAGTTTTTGTTTTTCTTGACTAACTTGAATGTTAGTGCTGACCTTATCCCTTAAGCTTTGTAACGATTCTGGGATAACGTCAACCGCAACATCCAGTTTATTACTCAAACTATCTCTGAATCTAGTGCCAAACAAAACTTCTGTGGCAGTCTTTTTAGTAGAAGAATTGACGGAATTATTAACACCCCACTGAATTTTGCCCAGATACATGTCCCAGTTACGTTCGTCATTTCCGTCGTTGTGTTTTGCCAGGGCATTCAAGATGGTTTGATTATACCTTTCAGCTTGACCATTTGCCCTGGGACAAGCTACAGCATTTAAAACATGTTTAATGCCATGACTCTCGCAAAAGCTCTTGAAGGAAGACGAAGTAAAAGAAGTACCGCGATCAGATATTATTCGAGATGGTAAGCCAAAGTCATAGAATATGTTTTCAAGAATTTTGATCGTAGTTCTGGTTTTTGTGTCTTTTACCGCTTTTACAAATAAATATTTTGTGAAGCCGTCAACTATCGTAAGAATATAGGCATTTCCGTTCTTACTCTTCACAAATGGGCCAAGATGGTCTATATGAATTGTATGGAACGGAATGCCTATTTTTTCTATTGGATACAATTGTCCAGTCTTTTGTCTAGACGAATCATCTTTATTGTAAGCACACTGAATGCAAGACTTAACGTATTTTTTTATAAATCGCCGCATTTTTGGAAACCAAAACACAAAATTGGATTCTCTCAGTTGTTTTAGAAATGCCTAAATGTCCCACATCATCATGATTATAACGGCATATCTGCCATCGAGCACTACGAGGGATAACTAAGCGTACATCGTCGTCAATTCTCCTGTATACCCTATGATTTTTAATGATGTAGTTCTTCCTAATATCCTTAGATTCTTCATCGGATTCAGGTTTGAGAATTTTAAAAATACGCGAGATATCGGGATCTGACATTTGTAATGTCAATAACCAATTGTCAGTCTCGATACTATAGACGGTAACGCAGGACTCATCGTTAATATCAGGAGGCAATATAGTATTTCGGCTTAATGCATCGACATGTGCCATACGAGTTCCAGGTCTATACTCAATACTAAAAGAGAATTCGCTAATTTGAAGCCACCACCTAGCTATACGAGGTATTAAATCTCGTTTCGTTAGCGTAGTTCGGAGTGCATTACAGTCGGTTACTATTTTAAATTGTAATCCTAACAGATAGACTCGAAATTTCTTTAAAGAACAAACGATGGCTAGTGTCTCAAGTTCGAACGAATGTAAGTGACGCTCTTCAGGTGTAGTCTGCCGACTAAAATAAGCAACAGGCTTGAGCACACGAGGGTTAGATTGCCACTGTACTAATATTCCCCCTAAACCTAAGGAACTAGCGTCGGTGTGCAACTCCGTATCAAGCTTATGATTGTATAAAGCAAGTATCGGTCTATTTACCAACATTTCTTTTAGTGAAGAGAATGCTTGAGATTGATCCTCTGCCCAGGTGAAAGAGTTTCCCTTTTTTAGTAAATTAGTAAGGGGTCTCGCAATTTCTCCAAAGCCTTTAATGAATTTCCTGAAATATCCTGCTAAGCCCAAGAATTGACGAATCTCGTGTACATTGCGAGGGATAGGGAATTCCTTTACAGCATTAATCTTAATTTCATTTGGACGAATCCCATCGGCAGATATTTCATAGCCTAAATAATTAATAGTTGTGTCAAAGAAACGGCATTTTGCTAGTTTTAGGGTGAGACCATTCTCTCGCATTAGCTTTAAGATTTGATCAAGTCTTCGAAAACCTTCCTCTATGGTAGTCGAGGGTACCAGAATATCGTCTAAGTATGCCAAGGCAGAGTCGTAACGTTTTGCGCCGAGCATTTGATTTATAACCCTTTGAAAGACGGCTGGAGCATTAGCCAACCCAAATGGCATTCTTTTGAATTCATAATGTCCATCGGGCGTTACGAATGCGGTAAGGGGACGACTTTCTTCTGCCATAGGGACCTGATAATAGCCCGAAGCTAGGTCTAGCGACGTGAAAAATCTGTTGCCGCTGAGATTAGTAATCTGATCGTCAATTAACGGTAAGGGGAAGCAATCCTTTTTGGTTTTATTATTCAAGGATCGGTAATCAACACAAAGACGCTGTTCTCCAGTTTTCTTTTTTACAATTACAATGGGACTTGCATAATTGGAGTCAGATTCCTGAATTATATCATTTCGTAATAGGTCATGAACTATTTCTCGTACTTGTCCTCTCTCAAAGTGCGATAAGCGATAGGGTCTATACACGACAGGTCTGTCATCTAGCAAATCTATCTTCATTTTAATAGAGTTATTACAACCTATCTCACTCAAATTAAATGCGAAACAATCACGATACGACTCCAATAATTCGTAAAGCTTATTCATTGTATCATCGTCAACTTGGGGACCGACTTTGATATCAGACTTAACCGAAGGAGCCAAACTAGTTATATCTTTTGCTATTTTTTTAGTATATACAATATTTTTCTCTACAAATGGCATTGCTCTGGCAATGAGAGTATTCTTTGACAAATTCAATGTGTGGTCAGATAGATTTGATAAAATTAGATTACATTTACCCATGCTTAGATTATACGTACCTGGAGGTAAATTATATTCTTTGCCGGGTTTGTTATTATTATAACCCTCTATATAAACATCCCCAGAATAAGATGAATTTAAATCAGATACTTCAACTAATTCGGACTTATTTCTAGCCAACTGGATGCAATCCGATAAGACAAGTTTTAAGGGGCCTAAATCACTGGAGTTACCATGAAACTCAGGACTTTGGTAAAAGAATAACGTACTATTGTCTTTATACACGGCTACGGATGGTAATTCGGTAAAATTTTGACCAATGAGTATAGTAGTCTGCATAAACTCATCATTAACCACAATTACCTCTACGTTTGATTCGATTTCATCAATTCTAAGGTTAACAAAAGTACTGTATACAGGTGTTACTGTAGAGTTACCAAAACCCCTGATTATTGGCAAACTTGATACATTTTTTATGGGGTTAAGACTATTTGCATCAGATTCACGCATTAGACTACACTCACTACCAAAGTCTATATACCCAACGAAGGACTGATTATTTATTAAGACTTGCTTAAAAAATTTATTATAAATATTACTGCATGTAGAAATTGTGAGCACTTTACGTTCTATATTATCATTCGACTTAGCTTCCATACGCGAAATTAACGGTGCAAGTTTGCAATTCTCGTTATTATGCCCTACCCTGTAACACTTTAAACATTTTACAAGGGGCTTGGAACATTTTGTATAAGAGTGACCTTTGCTACGACAATTAAAACAAATTATTGAGGTATCATTTGAAGTTGAAGGAGACACATGATCGTAACGCTTCCTATTTGTAGAAATAGTTTCTGTTAAATTACGCTGAGAACTGAGGAAATGCAGCAAGTCTTCCGGTTCATTACAATTTAACGCTTGGGCTCCATTTCTAATTGATTTGTCATGAATTCCATGAGTTATACAATCCACGGCTCTTTTACCACTAATGTCACATCTGTTTATAAGCATTAATTTATCGTAAAAATATTCACGCAAACTTTCATTACTTCGTGTCGTACGAGCTAACATTTCTTCTAGAAGCCGACCATAATTTTGTTCATTTGGAAAAGCTCTTTTAAGTTTGGTTTGCCAATCCTTCCAACTGAATACTACGCTTGGTAGGGCTTCGAACCATTTTTTAGCAAGCCCAGCAAGTTTTTGTAAGGCAAAATGTATGGTCTGCTTCTCGTCCCATTCGTATATTACGGCACATTCATTCACCTTTCTTACCCAACTTTCAATACTCTGAGATTTACTAGAGGGATCGAACTCCGGTATAACATTTGTCAAATGGTTATTGTTTAACCTACGGGACTTTTTATTCGCTTTTTCTTGAAAAACGTTCAAAAGATTCAGTACCTCTTTCTTAGACCAGGTCGAGGTCCTCATCTTGCGTCGCGGCGAAGCAGTCGATCTGCTTGAAGATGAAGAAGTCGAAGTAGATCTCCTGCGCTTCCTTTTAGATCGCTTCTTTACACGTTTTGACTTCGCATCTGGGTTGTCTGATGCAGGAGCTACTCGCTTGCCTTTTAGTCTTCTGCCCAAGCGAACTGGTGGCTCTTCGTCGGGTGTTTTGACACCATCAGACTCCATGGCCTCAAAAGTACATTAATTAATATTAAAAAAATATATATAGCTTCTATTTAATTAATATCCCAAACCTAGAGTTCGTATAGAAAGATTCATAAAAATTGATATTATGTATAATATTATAGTATCTTTAAGGCACACATGACCTCATACTATTTGCAATTTGCGACATACTTAGTCACGCTATACTTATGCAATTGCTGAGGGTTAAATTCATGCCGTACTTACGCGCTTGAGGATGGTTCCGTTCGTATTGGACACACTTGGCCCAAAACTCGGCTCACTTGGCCAAAAATGATAATTCTCGAAGCACACTTGACTTTATCTTAAGCACACTTGGCTTTATCGTGAGCACACTTGGCTTTATCGTAAGCACACTTGGCTTAATATCTTCAAGCACACTTGGCTTGATGCCTCCAAGCACACTTGGCTTGATGCCTCCAAGCACACTTGGCTTGATGCCTCCAAGCACACTTGGCTTGATGCCTCCAAGCACACTTGGCTTGATGCCTCCAAGCACACTTGGCTTGATGCCTCCAAGCACACTTGGCTTGATGCCTCCAAGCACACTTGGCTTGATGCCTCCAAGCACACTTGGCTTGATGCCTCCAAGCACACTTGGCTTGATGCCTCCAAGCACACTTGGCTTGTCTAAAGAAACGTAACTAAATACTGGTAGAGAACCGTATTTGTAGGCTTTCTTGTAGGCGTATCCCACTTCTGAAATGTGAAGAATCATACACCTCAGGTCTTAGATAATATATTTTATTGTTCAACACAATCCAATACAATTATTAATAAATAACGGTTACTTATCACTTTTTTATCAATCAAATAACACGACAGTAACATAGACTCTTAAGACATGATCACTGCTCAACGCTCTAGAATAGAATGATCTGTCGCATTATATCAAAATCAATTGCCAACTGAATGTTCCCCACTCCAAACGCCAACACTAACGGCTACGACCAATCAGAGCGCAGTACAGAGACAGTATGATCAATTGACTAACTATAATACATTATAAGTGATATAAAATTAAACTTTTTAAATTAAGTAATAATTATTGTACATAATAAAGTAACTGAAAGGAATAACAATAATAAATAATAACAATAATAAATAATAACAATAATTATATAACAAAAACAGTGCAACTACTAACGCCATCTGATGCTTACAAAGAGAAATTAATCGTTTACTTGTTATTATTTTACGAATTCATTACAGTAATGTGGATACGTTTTCTTGTGTCAAGCGAAACTGTTTCAAAGTAACGTGACGTAACTGTCTAAAAACTGAAAAGTTTAGAACTTCATTAAAATATGTATAGAACGGCTCCCGCGTTTATTTGAACATCAAAGGTCTGGAGGGTTTCGAATTACCATTGTGTCCCGAACACAAAGTCCTTTGTTTATTCTGATTCAAATTCATTATTAAAACACGTCATGTTAACTTTTTTGTACTTAAATGGTATCAACAATAAAATAAAGAAATATAAAATATTTATTATCAAGACAACTTGAATGATATAAGAAATAATAAAACTTGAAACAAAGCGAAATGAGCAAAAGGAAAAAGACGTATAGGTTCGGATAAGATACAGCACAGATTAACAAAAGACCGTTGTAACACAATCAAGTTTTATTTTAGCCTTCATATATTTTAAGAACAAGTTTATTTTCGGATTTGGAATCAGTAACTTTATTTTTTTATTTCCAGAGAGTTGAGCGGGAGACCACAAAAAGTCCAGCGACTACCGGTGGCAGGAAGAAATCGTCAGCCGTGAGGAGCAACGGGCAAATCGCACCCACAGAACCGCCGCCAGCACCAGCAGGTAAATAAAAGTTTTTTACTTCGCCCACGCCACTAATCTCCTTTGTTCATCACATAAACTTGCCAACTTTACAAGAAAACAATAAAAGCCAAAATTTATGGCGCAAACTTATCTATTTTAGGCGAGGAATATATTATTCTTCAAAAGGCAAGAATTGTCGATGACGCCGTGGAAGAATCGTTTCTGTAGTGAAAGTTATTTGATTGATTACCTCTTAGCAACACTCACGGGTATTATCTGAAAGTCAATTACAACTTCGTCCTATTAATCCAGCAGAATATTAGATAATACAGAACATAACAGATGCATTGTATAAAAAGTCATTGACGATGATTGATGACGGAAACTACTTAAAACTACATGAACAAGATAAGAGATTTTTTAATGGAGTTGCTTTATCTCTGAACGAGAATAATGAAAATGAATATCTCGTTGCAGTTCCACGTGTTGTATTGATTAAATTTCTTGCCAAGCCACACGATTCGGGGCATCCTCAGTATGTCGCAATTGACGTAACGTACAATATACGAAAGGGGATAGTTACAAAAGCTCCCTCGAGAGTTGCACGGACTCCACGCTTAATAGGATAGAATTCAGAGCATTCAGGTGTGCTGACTGCTATAGAGGACCGTCTAACCATTCCATTTGTAATTCCTATTAGATTGAATGCACTATTCACCAAAGCTTTCGTTTAAATTGGAATTTATAAAATGAATGGATCATATATGAAAATAACGCAATTCAAACGCCATACATGGATTTAATGTTAACTTTCACATTTTGAAGATGAAAAAAAAACGGTAGGTTGTGACGACTACCTGACTGATTTATGTTTTTATTTTATAGTTGAGGAAAAGAAACTAAAGAAGTATGTCTTTACGTATAATGTTAGAACAAAAACCGTTCGTTTTATCTCCTTTTGTTTAGTGTTAAGTGAAGTTAACGGGTAATCTAGACGAATTTTAAATGCACGTTTAAATTTAATCCGTTGGCTTTGAAATATGAGTAAAGATAAATTTTTGGGTCAGTGTAAATTGTGGGTCGTTACTCGGACGTCTTTAGGCACATACTCGTGAATGTATAGATAAGCTTGTCTCAAATTTTACGGCCTTTACTCCATACGTTGGCGCGGTGCCAGCCAGCGACTATAAACGGTTTACTTCAACTTAAATAGTATATTCTCTCACAGCTGGGTTTTGTGGAGTTGCAGCTAACTTGTGAAATGTAGAATGCATACTCGGATACTGGGTTTTGAATTTGTTCAAATATAAAGTATTATTGCATTTCCATACAGATTCTAGTTTCTTTATACCTATAACTATAATACTTACAGAGTAGATAAGAATAATTTATGAGACAATTTCATCGCAAGTAGTACTATTTCTTGTTTCTCGTGAACCACCAAAAACAATTCGTAATAAAAGAATAACGTAAGGCGGAAAATTGGTGGTCAAGGTATTTAAAAAATATGCAACCGTTTGAAACTAAAACGTGAAAATATTTAACAGACACGAAACAAATCGCTGCGACTGCTACGAGTACATAGCAACCTCCAGCATAGCACCGATAAATAAGGACACTGCGTATATTACTGAACTTTTTTACTTTTATTTATACCAATTTGTATGAATATACAATTCGATGGCAGAGTATTGTCAATATTAAAGCTGTTTCGAAGATAAAATAAATAAAAATATAAGTCTAATAAATAAATCTGAGTCGGTAAGGCAATAAATATAAGATGTACATTTTCCCCATACTTCCCTCTAATGGATGATCCTGCTTCGCCTTTGACTGTGCCTAAGATGGATGGCGTCCATTTGCAATAGAATGATTTACCTTTTCAATACTATTTTCTAAGTCCTTGCGACATTATTGCCGATTGAATCTCTTAATCTTTCTAGTGTTTGGAAACAGTTCTTTATAACAAAGGAATCTTGTATAATGCGAAATTCTTTACTGTGTGAATTGTTTGTATTCAATTATCTTTTGTTTCCTACATCTGTGTGAACTGGGCATCGTTGAATGTTTTGTCTCGACCCTCGTAAATTTAAACACAGCGTTTGTTAGAATTAGTTGTGAAGTTTTGTTATGAAACTATGAAGAAATTAAAATATAGATGATCTGTGGATGTGGAAATTATTAAGCAAGATCGGTTAAACTAAGATCTTGTAATGGAAGTATGTATTACTCCTTTACTCGTGCAACAATGTTAATGTGGCTTAAACATATGCATTAATTAAATTAACAAGTAGTGCCGTTAGTTCACTTATCTGGTCACTACACTACCATAACATATTGAGGTACATACATACAGGTGTATCGTATCCAATTCCTATTCAAACTCCGCTTAAGCGTTGCCATGTAATCCCTGATAAAGCGGATCGCGCAATAATTGGGAGCATCCAAGACCCACAAGCCGACGGCATTAGTATAATGAACTAGACCAGTTTAGGATATAACACACGATTTATACCCACGATATAATACCATGGAAAATAACGACTCCATATGTGGTTTATATAAAGATTCAATTTCAATAGTATTCAGGATTTAAGCGGATTTTCGCTTCCCGAAAATGTTAAATTAATTATTGTTTCTTTGTGAGTTTATTTACCTATCCATTTAATCTAAACGAGTAGAACCCCGACTCTTGCTCAAGAATCTTTTGTTCCTTTCGAACTTTCTAAAACTTTCAGTGTTTTTAAATCCATTTACTCTTTTGTAGCATCTCAATGTTTAAATTCAGTTTGAAACAGAAAGAGTTAAAAAGGAAATTAAATAGGAAGCAGAAATTCTCTTTTGTCTGTCCAGCGGGCTGTAGGATGTTATCCTTTTAGTGAAATAATATGTCCGCGATAAAGGGAGATAAAACGTGCTTTCATTTTATGCAGGGTGCGAGTGACAGTGCCGTGACGTCACAGAATGCCGCCTGCCCGCTGGGCGGCAGCGGGGATGATGCATGAGATGTGTACATGTGTCATATAAATCAGAGAACTGCGCACTGTAATTATTTTACACGTTGCTTTGATACAAACACCGTCACATGTATGTTTTGTTGTTATCGGTAGTAATTCATTGATTACAAACTTTACATTTCTGTGTGTTATTAGTTTTTATGTGTAGGGGGGCTGTAGGTACTTATTATATTTTTATGAATTGGAAACTTTAGCATGAATATTACCTGCCAGACCATATTGATGGAATATAAATTCGCTTCTTCAGAAATTGGATAAGATGTATACCGTTTGACCCGACTTTAAAAATCACATATATATTAAAGGGTTATTTTGACTTTTTGAGGATAAAAGAGTCCTGTTGCTTATTCCTTGAATAATTCAAAGTACCTATATTAAATTTCATCGCAGCTGGCCCGACATATATTTACATAATAAAGAGTCGAGACTTCGAGATCCATGTAATATCGTAGCAGAGAGCGACTCCGCGGTTTTCATAATTTTCGCCGCCCCTGTTACCTTCGCGATTCGTAAAGCCATTTGCTTTAACGTTCTTATTTTAAATGTTATTCTTCTCATGTTTATTAAAGTTTCATTTAAATATCTAGTTCAATGTAAGTTGTCGTTATTGCTTTTTTAATGTTGACTCGTAAGCTAGTGATGCGTTCACGTAAAGTAACTATGGGAAAGTTATTGTTTACATAGCAGTTGTATGCAAGTTGGTCTGGGGGCCAGTGTGTTTGTATGTATGTATTCAAACGGCAGCCAACTTTATATTGGCTCGGAACTACGGAGTTTTGAACAGCCGTGGGCTCCGAACAAATATTGCTCGGATCGTTGGAACTTTGTTCACATTGTTGTTCATCGTTCCAAGTTCGGTCACTTTCGTTCACCGTTTCGCGACCTGCCCCATCGGCAGCGGGACCAACTTTTGAATGTGAAACTAGTTAAGTTTCCAAGGTTGGTACTGGTAGCAACTTCGTCGGAACCGTTCGGTAAACAATACCGTTTTACATATAATTGAGAATGTTTTGTCCTGTTTTGCTTATATGGAAAAACCTACTTATACGTTTGGTCACGTTTCTTATCCGCGTATCGTTCCGAAAATACCAGAATGTTTAGTTTGTATTGTAGATTTTATGCGACGCTATTTACAAAAATGAGTAAATCGCTGTTTGTTTTTATGAATTTTTAATAGGTGTAGACTTCTCTCGAGGCGAATTTCACTGATCCCGGCTATGATTATAGGGCAAGTGAAAGAAAGTGCGGTTTTTAGTTGGCACGAGTCCGACATACCCTGTAGCCTCCGGTGGCGGACGAACAATGAGTATAAATTTTCCATACTAAAAAAAAAGTGTAGACTTCTGTCATACAAACACATTTTCTTTAAGATTGGTTCTATAATTTAGGTACAATGGCAACAAATGTAGGTATTGTATAATTAATGTTTAATTATTACGATAAATTACTATATTGTAGGTAGGATTTCACATAATACAGGACCCAATTAATATAAATTCGAGCGTGTTCGATTAATCCCGCTTTGATAGAGCATTATGTACCTATTATCCAAATATACCCACAGTAGGCAACTACTCGCGAAGCTATCAACTGTGTACCTCACCAATACATATGCGGTGTTGTGTATTCACAAAGCGACGGTGGAAGCGACAGTCCTTTGTGTCAGTTAACGGAATTCGGATATTGGATAAGCTTCCGTGGTGCCGGCGCTGTTTGTTTACCTAACAATTTGATTTTAATTGGTTTCACCGCACCGTCGAGCGGGATGCCGAGCTAGTTAAATGTAGTATAAAATCTACACACTCAATTATCACATTGTAATCATATTGTGGTATTTATGTTGTTAATTGAAGTTTATTAATCGAATTTCATCGAAATGTTCTACCGGTATTTGATATTAACAAATGCCGGTTACAGAGTACAGACAAGCGGACAACGGCTGCTCATTGAACTCGTGTAATTAGTTGCTACGAGATTACAATCTAACACGGTGTATAATTCAACTAATTGTGCGCCTGTCTTAGATATTTGTCAGCGATAATTCAATGTTCAGATTAATAATGTATGTTAAGCGTAATGTCATGTCACGTCTGTTACCCAGTCCTTTAATGTTACGTAATAATGTTTGACAGGCGTGGCGCGACACACCAATTTGCACATTTCATATATTGAATTATTAACATCTTCTTTGAACATAATTATTTACATATTCGTGCTAATTTTCTTAGAAAGCGCCACACAGAATTTATCATGTTTCAACATAATAAGTATAACTACCTACATAAATCACTCTTATAAATTACTTAAGCACATAATTATATTTATGTCTCTTATGTTCTACGGTCCCAAAGGTCATTTAATTCTAAATTGCAAATGAAGGAGATAGCTTTATTTGAGCAAATTTTATCTCATTGACAGATTTATACAATCTTGATATTCGGTAACGAAGTAATCTGCATTCCGTTGGCGGAACATCGCAAATTTTGCGTGCACTCCCGTTGCCTCCTGTAGTTTGCATAACTTTACATATTTTACCTCTAATTTACCTCTAAATGCACCAAAGTAGGTACTTGAAACTACGGTATGTCCAGCAAATTCTCTATAAGTTTAAATAAACATACAAATCTAAACGATATGGGCATCTCTAAGTCCCACAAGAAATAATTTGCTTGAAATATTAAAAATAATATATGAATGTTCTCTACATGTTTGCAATCTCGAGATTAAGATATTATGCTAAAACAAAGAACTTTATTCGTGACTCAAAAACTTGTTTTAACTGTAAAATTATTATGCAATTCACAAAACAGAGAAGTTATCATACTTAAAGTGCAAAATGCTGTAGTCAATAATAAAACATCCCCAAGGCGACCCCTGTGCATGTGAATATAATACGAGTTTAGGAAACCGGGCGTACATTAATACTTATTATGCCCCTTTATCATACTTTGCTTCCCCCACTGCCCTTGTAAAGCTAGAATAAAAATAACAATATTAAATTTGCATGCCGACGAAACTGGCTGAGGCACGCGACGAACCCTCCCTTGGGGTGAACGGGATGGATAGGGGCGAGCAGGGAAATTGTAACACGTCTAGCGAACGTTTTGTGGGGTGGTGTTAGAAATTCGTGCAGGAATGCAGTGTCACCCTAATCTTTGCTCCATAATAACCCCTCACCTGACTGTGATGACGTAGAATTTGAGACAATGGGGTTAAATGGTCCAATTTATTTTTATATAATAGTTAATATATGTCTAGCTACTCTTTAATCTTCTATATTATATACCTATTTCGGAAAAAATAACTATGATTTTGTTATCAATAGTTAACTACTTACCTACTTAGAGTTGCCTAAGTATTCTTTTATGTAAGTATTTTACAGTGTGAACACATAAAAACTGTTTCTAAACAAAAACGTGTACTTACCTAATATTAAAGTAGATGTTTCATACTCACGTAACCTATTTAATAACAAACTATACCTATCAAGTGCGTGTAAATATAAGATGTTTGTATTAATTAATGCCAGTCACGATGTGCATTCGCGATGTTTTGTTTTGATATAAAGCAAGCAACGCCAGGCCGTGATGAAGTACACAAACGCATGACAGCCGTATCCGGCCCACAATTGCGCGAAGGTCAGTGACACGCGACGCCACGCGAGCGTGCGCGTGAATCAACATCTACTTAATTAGAAGAAAAGCGTCTGTCAGACACACCTTAATGAAGGGAGGGGGGGGGAGTTACATGCCGTGCCGTGTCGTGTCGTGTCGTGCATTTTGTCCCATTCAGAACTGGTTCTTAATTATTTCATCTAATCGTGTAATCGCTTCAATTTATAGGTTTGTTTTTTAGCGCATAGCCACTTCATAATTTTTTAATATTTGGTTCGCATTTCAATCTTTTTTTACTTTATTTGACATCTCGACGAAATTAGTCTGGAGATACAAAAACTTAGATTGTCAGGAATAAATAATTTGTACCTATTCCTTGCAGCTGAGTTTCTGTACTTAAGTTTAGTTTCGTTGTTAAAAGATAGATGGCGCTACTCGTACCGCAAGAGCAAATTCAGGATTTTTTTGAAAGCTGACAGTCACGTGTCCTCGTTTAATAATACTACGTAGTTTCTTTTATTATTGTTACGTAACCTTAGAAGGTAGGTTTACTCAGACTACGCTTTAATAGCTTTTTTCTATACAGAAAAGAAAGAAAGAGTAAACGATAGTGTAAAAAATAATGGTTACTATATTTTCCGATCCCTCAATAGACAGCCGAATGCCCTTTTTATGTACGGTCGACCGTTATAGAAGATTTATGATGGCGCACTGGAGCCGGTTTTCCGAGCCCATTTAATTTTTATTGCATCGAGGTTGCATTAAAAACGTGATAGTTAGGTACTCGACATTAATGAAATACACATCAATTGACAAGCAATCACTAATAATATCACTGTGCTGCGGTCAATTAACATACTTAATAATATACTTATGTTGAATGAGCTAATTATCTTTCTTGTATGGCTACATTATTAGAAACAGTCTTATAATGTCCGTGTTTATATGCAGATTAGCGCGATTACAAGAACAATAGCCGGTGGAAATCGACACGGTGAAGAGCTCGGCACCTGCGTAAGCATAATAAATCGTTGCGGACGCGTCACGTTTGCGTTACGTAAAGAACAATGGCCGGCTGGGAACGCGGCCGTGAACGCGACGCGAATCCCCTACATGGAATCTATTCCATTTATTTATTCAAAATGACGTCTCAGCTTTAACAATATCGGTGTGGAATCGCAAATGGCCGGCGGCGCGGCGGTACCGTTTCCGTCCTTAGTGCCGAGTGCGGGACAAACAACAATTTGCATATTTTGGTATACTCGTGTTTGGCGTGCGAAATGTCCTAATTGTATCTTCATGTTCATGCGAACCAAAGAAATAACAATGATTCTTTTTACAGCGGTATTTTTTGGTTATAAAGTCGTAGTTAGATACTTAAGTAGGTACGACTAAAAATATGCAAGTATCTGTCTCACAATAGACATTGGTTACAATAGACAAATGCATTGGTGCGGGACTGCTACGATAGAGTTCCTGGGTTTTATTGCCAAGTAGAGCTGTGTTATTGGGGTCTCAAAAGGCTCGCCTCCTATTACATAGGACCTTAACATACCGGCAAACTGTGGGTGTACATTTGTACACCTCTCTCTATCCCTGTGGGGAATACATCAATACAGGCGTGATGGTACCTGGTCTATGTTATGTTTGAAAGTACTCATTAGCCTAGTAGGTACATTTCTAATAACTTGACTGATATTGTGATTGTGATTTATTTAGGTATGTACAGACGCCAACAGGTCAAGCTATCCAAAACTGTCAAATTTTCCCAATTGAATATGAACCTTATGTGTTTGTATTAAGGTTGAAAATCAATCAAAGAAATTTGACAGATTGTGGTAGCTTGATGTGCTGGCCTCTGTACATAATATAATTAACAAGAAGTCATGTTTCTCTAATTTCTAGCGACCCCGACATGGTATACTAAGTACGTAGGTATAGACATACATAATGATGTTGAATAACAGCAAAATTAACATTTATACCAAATATAAAATAATTATTTTAGTTTAAAATTTAAATTCAAGTTAGAAGCTAAACAGTCCTTTACACGCTTGCTTCGGTACGTTACGTTATTATGTGTACTTTCACCCCGATTTACCGTTAAATGAACTACTGAATATCCGCTATCTCTCTCGCACTGTGCCATTACAAACTCGATCGCCTGAGCTGTTTGTTATACTAAGTAACGGACGAAGAAATCATTAATTCATGGCTAAACGTTTTTTATCGCTATAAAATAGCAAGGCGTTCCAGATCCGAATCATTCTATAGAAAAAACAATGTTTGTCTCAGAGTCTATAATATAATCCGGTTTCGGGTCATGCCACCGAAGGTATTGTGTTACCGGTTCCATATTTAAACGTTGATGTTCATACAACATGATAACTATACTTATTTACCCTGTAGGTGTTCTCGTATCTAAATGACCTCGAGAGAGACGAGACTGGTAATAGCCACTGTAATGTATACGCCTTTATTTTGTCCTCTTTAGAAATTTATTGAACGGACAGAAACAGCTCGTTATATATTATGTTTATTCAGGCCGGGTATCTGGCCTCGTTTGAACATGCTTTGAATGGAAACAAAGGTCTCTTAAATGTCTATTGATAATAGGTACCTACGTGAATATAATTATTTTCATTCATTTCGCAATAAATCGGTAAATAACGTAAGTAATATAAACAGCAATCGATTTATTAGTTGAATTTAAAAAACACAAATGTCAATTGTTCATCGACTCGATAAGCGAATATCAAATAAATTCAATGAACTGTCAGCGTAATTGCCTTCAAACTACGCTTTTACTATTCTGTCGATCACTTAGCCTCAATCGGTACATTGTGAAAGAGACCCTAATAAGGTCGTAAACGTAATACAGCGTCAAGGCGATCCGGCTCATTCTGCTCAAGTTTTAACAAGTGAAATCAGAAGCCAATTGCATCGCGCACCAAACCAAAATGTGTTGTTTCTACATTATTCAAATCACACGTCAAGACCACAGAGGTTGTGTATTTTTCACACGTCGGCGCAAATGCATTCCTCACACAATTATCACACCGCCGCCGCCGGTGGCTACGCTCGCTCCGTTATGACTTTTATTTGCCCTCCGTAGAACGCATGTCCAGAGCAAACAGGTTTTGAAACCAGCTCCATAAATACGAGTAGGGCGAGGCATGCAGGCTCTATCTGGATAATCTCTCACATACATTCATCTCCCTCTAATCGCCGTAAACGGGAAGATTCATGGAGCCCTTAAAGGGAATTTTGCTGTCAAATCGTAATCGGTTCCTAGAAGAATTTATCACCAGTCTTTTCGTAGAACATGTTCCGATGCGGCCGCCTTTACATTAAAGGTTTGTGCTTGTATTTTTATTTGAAATATCCATGGAGTCGAATGGACCGTTAATTGGATTGGAATGCAGTCTTATATAATTAAACCAAAACGAAGAATCATAAAAGGGTAGATTATTCGGGCTTTTAAATGAGCTCATAAGATATACTTTTCTAGTTAAATTTACAGACATAAGTTAGCTATTGTTGGTGTATTTTTATGAACGAAATTCGCTTTTGCAAGATTAGCACAATAACAGGAATTCAAAAGACATTATAGTGACTGTTAATGACTTTTAGACCTGAATGTTAGGTGTTAACATACTTACATACTTAGTTGATCTTTCGCAAAGAAAATGTAAAGAGTTATGAGAAAGCTAAGGCTGAGAGATTTCTTGAAAAACCTAAAATTTCTTCATTCAAAACCTGTGTTTATTACGATTCATTTTAATGGAGTTTAAAGTTCGAACACAAACACATACATAATTCCTCAAGATGGCTGCGGGAATGACGTCAGCTCACAGTGCGCGGGCGCATTAAATTGATCGTTGTGTTGATTGACGCTCACGGTCTTTTTTGCAGCAGTGTTTAAATACTGATCTGTGTCGCAGTCAACTAACTATGTGAAGGACATAAATAGGAAAAAACAGATTTTCTATTATAATAGAGACTAATCAACTAATCATTATGTACCTAATAAAGTTAGCATGACTAATCGTAATGGTAATGATTAAATGAAGTACACTATAAAATGTATGTAATAGGATAATTCCAATGAAATCTATTGACTTGAGGCTATGATAAAAACGGTTAATTATAATAATATAAAGTTATTAATATAAGTTGTGTTATCTTTTTTTAATGGCTTTCCGTATTTTGGCCAACGCCAGCAATATTATTTAATTGAGAAATAAATACAGTAATTAAATAACAACTTATCCTTTAATTAAATGCCAAATACCTTTTCTACAGATATTTAATGGAAATTTCCGCTAAAGCAAAAGAGGACAATAGCCTACGATGGAACAGGTAAACTCGCGTTAAGAACAATTTGTAATTTAATACGAGTCTATGGTTAAAGTACGATTATGACCGCTACACAGCACGCAACGCCAAACCTCAATAGCTTTAGCTAGGTTTCATGTTTTCAACAACAATTAACAAATATATAATTTTTTTTTGTTTGTAACCTAGGGGAAGGCACTACCTCTCGAGATTCCTCGCCTACTTCGATAGGTAGGGCGCATAAAAATTGAAAAAAGTATTATTTCAATAACTTACTATTATTAAGTAAATGTATCCTCTTGTTGGCTGAATTTTGCTCGTGTTGAGCAGGTTTATTTATTACTAGCTGCTGCCCGGTTTCATCTGCATCCCAAGAGGATTTTTGAGACAAAAAATAGCCTATGTCGTTCTCCAAGATGGAATGCATACCAAATTTCATCAAAATCGGTTCAGCAGTTTAGGTTTGACAGACAGTTACTTTTGCATTTATAATATGTATTAAAGTATGGATTACAAACTACAATAATTAACAACCTTATAAATTATTAAAGGTAAATTAAACTTAGTATAATATTTAATTATTATGTATAGGTATATTTAAAATTCTCTATCGTGAAACAATATCAAGTAAAAAATACACGAATTCTCGGCGCTTGTAAGCTTAATTTCAGTTTAATAAACTGGATATTTTATGACCGTAAAATAGACCAGGATTTTTTAAATTCTTCAACAAATTACATTTATGGCTAAACTCGTAACATGTTTTGTGGTTTTTATAAGCAACACATAACTACTGTTTTTTTAGTAATTAAGGATTTTCAAATGAGCTAAATTTAAATTACCATTGCGAGTTGCCATTGTTATCTTATTATTCAATTGTTCATCTTATTGTATTATCTCATTTATCACGTGTGATAATTATATTTTTATAACTTCTTTTAGTTTAATAGTTTCCTAAAGTTGGGTTTTTATATGAAATTCTCAGCGGTAGTTCGGAGTTTGGATTTGTGCCCGGTTAATGACAATAGGCTCGCCCTCCTATTACACATGGGACCTAAAGATACCAGCGAAGTGTGGTGTGGCTGTACATTAGTACACCTCTGCCTCACCCTTCGGATACAGGCGTGATGATATGGTGTTGTTTAATAGTTTCTATACATGTTATTTCAGGATTGATATAGACAACATACATACTAGATACTTACAAGATTCAATAAAAACACTACCTATGGTACCGCAATACCGGTTTATTTTTAATAGCAGCAATTATAATACCATCGAGCAATTATTTATAATAATATGTCTTGTATTTTTTATCTTTAACTATCTATATACAGACTTCTTATGCAATTCATATGACGTTTCGTATATAATAGCGGAGGAAACCGGCGATGGCCCATGATTGTACAGTCATACAGTGAATGAATTATCATAACAGATAAACAGACTCGTCATATTGGTATTTCTAGTTCCATAAATTTATTTAAATTCTGAGTTTCTTAATACCTATTAATTCGCAATCATTTCATCATATTTTTCTCAATGCTTCTATAATTCAACCATTTAAAATCTAACCGTTTTAGGAGATAAAGCCTGTTACTTTAACTATCCATTTATGGGTGAGAACGAGTCTCAAATGTTAATTCAAACCCAGTCTCAAATAATGTAAATCAATTTTAAAAATATTATTCTGCATGCATAAATAATCATGCATCTCATTAAAAGTAATCGTGACTTTGCCATGGAATATTTTTGAGAAACAAGGAAAATGATAAGACGTCGCCGCGTCGCCGAGTCGCTATTCGTGGGATAGGAGAGGAAATTGGGGAAATTAGGTCACATCACGAAGTACATTACACGGAAATCTCCGAAGGGTGCACGCTGCGCAAAATGGCCGCCACGACACGCGCAATAATGGCCGCCGCGTCGGCCTTGGGCCGTACTCGCAATCAACTTATTATTCAATCTCTTGTCGCGAATTGGTCCGAGGTCCGCCGGCCGTTGACCTAACCGTTCCACTCCACTCGTTGTTAACGTTCTGCCCGTAGGCTGATAGATTAAATTACATAACGTAGGTATGTCATTATTTTTCTCCTTGTGCGTAGGTACCTATTACTTTTTTGTTGATGATGTTTTTAGTAGTGATGTTTTCGTATTTCTATTAAATGCGATTATATAAAAGAATTTAATATTACGAGTTTAATGTTATTGACGTTTATTTTGTGCTGTACCAACGGCATCTAATTGGCAATCAGATAATCTGTTGTTCAAGGAAAATGGACGGATGCTTCGAATTCTATTCCAGTTGTCTGAAATTAGGTTAGGATAAGTATCATCATCATCATCATCAACCCATACACTGTCCCACTGCTGGGCACGGGTCTCCTCTCATATTGAGAGGGATTAGGCTATAGTCCACCACGCTGGCCTAGTGCGGGTTGGCAGACTTCACAAACCGTCGAGAAAAATCTCTAAGGTATGCAGGTTTCCTCACGATGTTTTCCTTCACCGTTTAAGCGAGTGATAATTAATTATTAATACGCACATGAATTCGAAAAGTCAGAGGTGCGTGCCTTGGGTTCGAACTCGAGACCTTCGACTTGGCAGTCCAATGGTCATACCACTAAGCTATCACTGCACTTAGGATAGGATAGGATAAGTATAAAAATTGCTTATCATATCAAAAAAGGGACCTTTGTATTGCTCGGCATTCCAAAGGTCGTCGGTCGGCGCAGTTGACGTAAACCCGACACGGTCCGTTATGTCCTCTCAGAGAACAATAGATTGTTCGCGCTACTCGCCTAATGAGAAATGTTTGTTTTTCAGTTTCATACAATAGCCACTGCTCATTGTTGCTTTTATTATTATCGCCTTCAGTATACCGACGTAAAAAATAATAATTGTCTACATTTGTTCATTTCTTCTTTCTTCTCCATTATTCTGTTGATTTTGCTTTTTTATATCCTATTTAAATTACATTAACATAAAATGGACCACTTATTTTTATTACTTAACATAAAAAAGAAACGTTAATAGTCGTATAAATGACCAGATTGGGGGAACAGGTTATTTAAATCATAAAATATTTTTAATACAAAAAACTATGAATATAATTACAGCCGCACAATAAGTAGTAAGTATAGAACGGGTTATAAATTATATTTAAAGTCGCGTCGCCGTATTCAAAGAGTCGACCTTGATTGAAGACACATTAGCCGTGCAGAGTCGAGACGAGCGAGACTACGCATCAAACCGGTCTCGGTCGTGAGCCCGCATGATTTATGCCTTAGCCTTTACAAAGACTTCTTTTTTTTTTCACTAGACCGGTTTGCCCACCTCTCCCCCGCTCCGTTTTTGTTGTGCTACCTGGATGCCGCGGAAAAAATATAGTGTCAGCTTTTTTCCATCGTAATAATAATACTAAGCATTCCTTTTGTAGCACATGCGGACGTGGCCAGTACTAGGAACGTGATGCGATGGCGCTGTGGCTTCATTATATTAATGGACTCGACCGGATGAATACAAAGACGGGCCTTTAAACTTTATCGCGTGTAGAATACGTGTTCCCCGGTACACGCGGCATGAAATTGAATTTATGATTCATGTGATAGGGATCTTGGAACTAATAATAAGTACGAACATTAAATATTAACATAATGGGATTTAAATTAATTCTTTACCTGGCACAACATACTCGTGCATGCTCTCAAAAAAAACTTGTACCTAATTGTGTAGAATGTGAAACTTAAAAGACTGAGATAACTAAAAACATGTACTTACTTAAACAAATTCGTTATAACTTATACCAACAAGATGTAGGTACCTAGAAGTTATTAAGCATACATTTAATTAATATGTAATGTAAATACACGACACAGTACTTACGTATACCTACTTCTGATATTAATAACAAATGTTTATTATAATATTGTGTAAATACCTACGTAATAAATAACTAAATATTTATTGTATGATAAGTATAACAAAATAGGTAAGTATTAAACACCTATTGGATACCGAGGTTACATCGTAGCCCGGTTTCCTCAAAATAAAGCCACTTTAATAATAATGTAACAGATAAATCGTCGTAGAGGTTTCGACGACCTTTATTTGACATTGGCGGGCTCGCTCGTCCTCGCTTCAACAGTTTTTGTTGCACTTTTTTTTCTCGTAATTTATTTATCAGCCGCCATTTTATATACCACCTGCCGCGGTCGTTACCCGCACAGAAAAACTCCCCTCTTGTAACAAAAGATATTCCCAAAGTTATTCTTACTTATAATTACAGCTCACAAAGCTTTTCGGGTAGAAAGCATCGCTTTTTGTCGGCCAACAAAAAATCGCCCTTTAATTCTTTGGAAAGAGGAATTCTTCTGCTTAAATATGGGGCTATATGAACTTGCTTTTTTTTTTCGTGCACAAAAAAATGTAAACAATTCTTTGGTGCGACCGGGATCGGGATTTACTGTGAGATCGATGTTACCCGCTGTTGCGCTAAAATGTTCGATAACAATAGATGGAAAAGGTGACTGTATGACAGATTTACAACAGTATTGTGAATGGTAGTGACATACATAGTTGCGGCAGGTCACACTGTCGTGGGACATACATAAACACTGTTAACTTTCCACTTCGGAGCCGTCGCTAAATACTAATCTACTGTTTATTTACTCACATATTGTGACATATTTACGTGCAGTGAATTAACAACACGTAATCGTAACCGACCGAGTGTTATTTGAAGATAACAAGTTTTATAAGATATAGAGCGTTTGTATAAATACGCTTTCTAGAACAATAATCATAAACAAGTAATGCTGTTGATTACTTTGAAGTCGTGTCTTGTTTGATGCATCGCTATTTTGCTATGTTTATCTCAAGATTTTGTTAGCTTATGTAACTCGAAAACATCATAAGTTAATTAGCCGTATTTATTTTCTCGATAAAAATTATAATTTATGAAGTAACCACTACACAATAAGTAATTGTACACCATTGTATTTGAAATTCAAACGTCCTTTGATGTTAACCGTGACTCAAGCAATAGTGGTCTGTAAATTATTTCCATTTTCAACTGAACGGAAGGAAAAGGAAAAGAATAGGTACCTACTTATTGATAAATTATTTATAATGATAATTAATTTTGGTTACAATAACAGTTTAAGATACTTCCATAAAGATATGTTAAGTCTGACATAAAAAATTTAAAAACAGAATTTCTCTCAAATAAAGGCGAAGCTAGCGAATACAGACATGCTATTTTATAGAATAGGTAAGTACTCTCATTTACATATTTGTATGCTTCATTCAATAAATCTAAGTAAGGGAATTGTTTAATACATTATACGTTTTCGACATTGCTGCCTTTGTTTTAACATAGGTCACATTGACACAGCCTAAGTAAACAACTAGGCTAATATTATTAACTGGATTCAGTCGGAAGTTTTAATACGTATACTTATTCATTATTAGTTGTATAAATTATTCATTAGATTAACATAGCTGTTTTATGTTAAAATGAGTTAAAAATACTGTCTGTAACTGAATAAGATATTCCATGACATTTTGACTTTGTTAACAAACAATCCAACATCTTTGAAAATGATAATTATCATGATAATGTTTTTCTCGTTGCTTTGCTGTTCAAACATTTTTGAATTATTACAATTAGCTTAGTGTTAGTTAGAAGCCCGAAGAGTTTGACAACCAGTATATCTGTTAGTGGTTTGGCCCAGAAATTGTGTTGATATTCAGCCGGTTCTAGTGAGACTGAAAAGGCTAGGATGATTTAATACAGTGTTGTTAAAATACATCTTTGACCGAGCCTTTTCCTAACTATACTGGGGTCAGTTTCCAGTCTAATCAGATGCGGCTGAATATCAGTATTTTACACGAAGCGACTGCCATCAGACCTTCGCAACCTAATTTACGGGTAATACCGATACCCTGAGGATAAACTGGTTGTCATGCTTTTGGGCTTCTGACTACCACTAACGATTATCATAAACTCATAAGTGTTCGTGTGACAACCGGGACCGACGGCTTTACGTGCTCTCCGAGGTACGGAGGAGTCTCGATGTGTTTAGTATGGTCACCCATCCACAGATTGATCGCAACTAGCGCAGCTTACTTAACCTTGCAGATCAGTTGATCAGCTTAGTTATTACTTAGCCCTTCGTCGTCCCTCGTTGTGAAAATACATACATGTTATTTATATGTACAATGGACGGCTCTGTGTTATAATTATGACATTGGCACCCAGAAACAAGTTTTAAATATCGCAGACAGAAAGTAAAAGGTTATCACTGCACAGCTCGATAACAAATTAAGAGTTAACGAACTTTCTCAATCAAGTGAAACATTACAGACAGTTGTCAAAGAAGTTGTAAGCGGATATAAATCTCAGTTAAGTTCGATATTGCCCGCCATTGCTCCTGCCAAGTTAACAAACTTCTCAAAAGAAATGCCAAACTTTTAATGCTCTTTCCTTGGATTCTAATAATAGGGGAGAAACTTCGTCGTTTGAGCTACTTTATTACACTTTACAGAAAATATAAATGATTGTATAAGAACTTACGTCACATCTGCCTTTGAATTATGCATTAAATTAAAATAATCTACCATCATCAAGATTCTTATGTGCGGCTTTTTGTTTTCATTAACATGCTTTGGTTATGTCAGACTATTTATACATTCACGATTCTAATTAATATGTTAAACACATGTTGAATGTTTAAACTATGCAAATATCTTTAAGTTTTGTATAAGATTTCATTATTAACAGGTACTTGTGATGTGACCTCCAATTCGACACTGAATTGTATTTTTAATAATTGTGTACTCTTTGGCAATACTCATAAAACCAGTAAAGCAAGTATTCATTTAACAAATACAGATATGACCTTCTTAATATTGAATGCGCTTACATTCGAATGGTTGGAGTTAAAAATAAATTATTCTGCATAATTTATTTGAAACTCAATCGTATACAAACTCGTTTAGTTGAGGACTTTCTCAGTGCAACTAGTTAAAGGCGTCAATGTTTATTTAGAAACCTGATCCGCAGTGTTTGGAGCCATTACTGCGGCATGCCGGGTCGTGCCCTCACTTGTGTCAGATGACCGACTTCTACTAAACGAGCTCGCTGTAAGATAAGCCTTATTATGTTTTGACTTACCACATGACCTTTAGTTTATCACGAATTTTGACATTTGATCCTCTGCAGCCGGACCCCACCCGTTTGTTTTATTATCAGTCACTACGGTTACTGTGTTTCTCATAAATTTATATTGCTAATCAGGAGTTATTAAAGACTGTTCCCCGGGGTTTCTCTTGTTATGTCCTTCTTCAAAGTCTATCTATCTATTTCTGTCAAATTTAATTAAAATTAGTTCATTAGTAATAGACAGAGTTACTGTCGCATTTCTAATATTAATAAGGGAGTAGTGTTAGTTGGGATATTAGTAAGGCTCATAGGATTTTTTCCTAATGGCTATATGTTACAATTTCTCATGTAAAGGTTTTCGTTTTACATAATATGTAGGTATTGGTTCCGTAAGTTCATATAAAACTTAACTTAAGTCTCTGTTTACATAATTGTTATATTGATATATTATAATTTATGTCTTATTATTTCTAAATAATAACGAGTAAAGTAATCATGATAGTACATAATACATTATAGTCATGACTTTTGAAATTAAAACACATAGATATGTAGTGTTGACCTCGACATGTTTTTAACAAAAATAAACATGATGTAATTGGAACATAAAATACCCTCAGCTCCGATTCGAATTCAAAGACGAAAAGGTTGTTACAAATATTGAACCAGTTTCGCCGAGAATATCAAACAAGAATTCGCCTAATACAGCAGGTATTAAAATGGTGAATTGTACCATGGGCCACGGGTGAATAATAAAGTAGAACGAAACGTACGTTTCTGAAAAAAGCTGGTTTAACTTTAACATGTTTCATCATCATCATCGTCTTCATCATCGTCATCCGCAGCCGGCTTGATCCACTACTGGCCTGTCTTTTGTTTTGCCAATCTAGGTACACATACAATGCAAATATAATTTAAGTACAAGCTGTTGCCCGCGGTATGACTCGTATTCCATAGGACTTTTTTGAGATTAAATGTACCCCATGTCCTTCGCCAAGATCTAATGTAATCTCTGAACCATAATCTGCATTTATAATATTCGTACGGAAGTAGGTATTGGTAGGGATTTTCGCCACAAAATTACAAGTATTACATTGATAATGTTGTATAAAAGAAGAAAGAAAGAAAAGTAGAACTCCAAATTCCCGGTCAAATTCGATCTAACAGCTATCCATGTTAAAGTTAAAGTTGACTGTGTAGTTGGAAATGAGTTAACTATTTATTTTTCGTTACCATATTGTGTCACACCTGCCGTCCACATTCCACCCTTACACTCGACTCACCCCACGAAAGAGCTCCGTAATCTTGAACACCATATAAACTGTTCCCAAGGTCACCGCGTTCAATTAGGATGTCATTTATATCGCTACAAAGAAAAGATAAACAGCTTGAAACAGGAAAACGTTATAAATTCTTAAAAATTCATAAAAAGGTCATTCGATAATAACGAAAAAAAAACAAAGATAAAAATAATTTTGAAATAGGTAGGTAACTAAGACCCGGCGTTGTTTTTAACAGCAGTCACCCCGATCAAGGTTGTTTAATTTTATTTATCAACGAAAACACTTTATCGACGAGTACGTTATCAGTCGAATCGCTCGCACATAAGTAAACATTCATGCGTTTTGCAATGTACTAGATTGTTACTGTTATCAGTATCATAAGTGCACGAAATAGGATGCTTATCGAGTTTATCGCACGGTCGATAAGAGCTGTAAGTATCCCTTTGTCGCAACACAGCGATAACGCCCGAGGAATTTTTTATTGTCACTTCCTATGACATTATTATTATTATAGTTTATCATTTTATATCCGCTAGCGCTATGATGACACAGTAATCATGTTTCCTTCGTAGTATGACTGTGAGTTTATACTACATAATATAAAAATAGTTTAAAATTTCGCATGACTTGATGTAGGCATTCGATACTTGCGAATTTCACATTGTATGATGACTTTTGTTGTGGTTGTGACGCATTTAAAAACCAGTTTATTCTGACGTAGACTTAGATACTAAGTAGGTATTAAGCGTTACAAATAAAAAAGTCCAACTAGGTACTGTCTTGATTTTTTTTTAAACCTATTTGATCCAATTCTGACGTCAAATTGGTCCCAGCTATAAATAAATCCATCCTCATCAGGCGGACACATGAGAGTTACATTTAAGTGGCTATAGCAGCTACTGTCAGCGGACATGCAATTGAATATGATGGATGGACCACTGTACCGTTAATAAGAGAATGTTTGTGCTGAAGAAAATATTACGTTCTGCACTCACTTTCTATAACTAGCAAATTGCACTGTTTTTGTTATTATTATACACTCAAGTACAACATAATTTTTACAAATATTACAGAATGCTGTTTCTCAGCTTCGATTTCATTTACAAGATATACTTGATAATTCTGACCATCGGCTAGCCTTCGCCTACTAACTACTAATCTGTAATTCCACCCATCTAGCTAACTATTAAAGAAACTATGAATTTAAATCATTAAATTCATAGTTAAACCGACCAAACCGGTGAAACTGCTTTAGCCTGAGCTAAAAAACATTACAGTTTTATTACGATATCAAGACTATAAACTCAATTATAAACTAATCCGGTTTGAGTGTACGCGAGTCGGTTACACCATCAAGAATTAACATACAAGGAACTGCAGTTTAACAGGCAATTAATTAGCGCAATGGACCGTTGGGTGGAGTGACCCGAAGGAGTGGCGGTCTCGTTAACCGACGACGTCAGCCCAACGATTTATAGTGCTATTAAAATTCAAATTAGCGAAAGTTAATTCATTGATATATTGTGTCACTGCTCTTCACCGCTATAAAATTATTTCAAAATTAGATCATTGATGGATTTGTGCATTTGGTATCTGTATTTTAATGATGTTAATTCCGATAGTAAAATTCATTTAATTTAAAACCGGGGACTTGGCTGTTATCGGCGAGGTTATCGTACCAGGAATTTTGTTCGACACAATTAATGTTTAAGTACCTACTCATTTTATTCCGCGCTACACACAATAGTTAAATTGAATAGTTGTTCTATAATTCACTGCTAACTACACACTATTTCATTCTATACGAATAAGACTGCCTCACTAGTCTAGTGGTCACAAGCGCGATTGCACTTGAAGTTTGATTCCCAGGTCGTGCAGTGATATTGGATTTTTCTATGAAATTCTCAGTAGCAGCTCGGAGTTTAGATTTGTGTTTGGTTAATGACAATAGGCTCGCTCCCTATTACATGAAACCTAAACATACCGGCGAACTGTGATGGGTGTACATTACTGTACGTCTCTGCCTAACCCTTCGGGGAATACAGGCGTGATGGTATGTGTGTATGTACGAATAAAATTGAGTTCTAAATAACTAAATAAAATTGACATCAAATATGTACCACTTCATGAAGGATGGTTTTCTTTAAAACCCGTATCAGTAAGATGTAGGTACAAAGATATCATTATCACCACTGTCTGATAATGTATTACAAATTTTTAACGTTTTCCAGCTACAGTTATTATCTGAGAAAGAAATCCGAGATGAAAAAAATCTATTCGATAAGAACTTGGAATCTATTGTTCTGTTGGTTTCTGACACTTGCGCGTAGACATTGATTGAAATTCCTTTTTACGGAAGAATTACTGACAACTGCCTTACATTTTGAGGCCCACCACCTCTATGTACCCGTGACCATGGACGCTGTAAAAGGTCAGAAACGTCGGGATTAATATTATCAATATAACGCGATAAAATCTATAAAAAGTAGTTTTATTTCAATGTCTATTGTTCTGTTATCAAGAGAAAACGAGGCCATGAATTTTCCTCAGCACAAACCTTGACACTAATTATTTATTGTTCACTTTATGTATAGTTATACCTCTTTACAATTATTTGTTTTTATTGTTACAGGTACAGAGAAGTTTACTTTTTAACGTCTGCAGGTATAGTAAACATGTTATTAACAGCTGTGTATGGAGTAGGTACATAGAATATAAAAAATATGTAAATTACGTATAATAAGTACATATTATGGCTCATTATCGTAGTTGTCCTGAGCGCAACTACTACGCTACTGGTCCTCCGATTCCAAGAAATTCTCAGTAACAGCTCGGAATTTGTATTTGTGCCCGGTTAATGGCAATACGATCGCTCCCTATAACATGGAACCTAAACATACCTGAGAACTTTAGGTGTATATTACTCTGCCTAACCCTTCTGGGAATACAGGCGTAATGGCATGTTAAATTGATAAAATAATATCTATAATTCATATCAGTATTTTATGATTCAGTTTTCGGTACTTATTTCTTTGTCCATTATTATGTACAAGCTTCTTCTTTCTCCGAGCCTTTTTCCAACAATATTGGGGTCGGCTTCCAGTCTAATCTAACCAGATGCGACTGAATATCATTATTTTAGACGAAGTGACTGCCGAATTATTTACAAACTAAACTATACAAGTATAAATTCAGATATCTAAATGCATACTTTTTACTGATTTTATCAGCGATAGACACGGTGGTCACGGATAGTGCAAAAGATTCGACACGACGGTGTTTTTATCGCGCCAAAATCGATCTAAAAAGTAGTATTTAATCGCGTAAGTGTCAGAAAAATATAAATTATAGCATATAAATTATATTATTAAAATACTCGATACATATCTAATATCGTGGCGGAGATGGCGGGCCGGGATGAGCTGGACTTGTTCCAAAAAAGACTGGTTTTAAACAGCAACGGACAGTGAGATTTGAAAAAAGAGTGGAGATGTCTTGGACCAAATTTTCAATTGACAAAAAAAATAACACTTCTCAATTTGTCATTTTTAAGAAATTATATGAAGTCATGTCATTGGTGTTAAGTAGATAGGTTTTTCACCATCATATAATATGAGATTACACTGAATAAAAACAACTACTTCGAAGTGCCAATATTGCCAATCTTGCAAATTATTTACCGATATTCGACATCATTTTAAAGTAATATTTGTTATAGCTCAACGCTTCGAAGACATTTTTATTCATTGCCTCGTTTCGGTTATCAGCAGCTAAAAACCATACAGCCATTGTTTAAATCCTAAATAAGGTAATTTGATAGAGTCAAACAGACATTACTCATGGAAATGTCACTGTCAATTAAATATATTTTAACTTTCTTCTTTCATTAACATTGGATGAATTGTCGCGACATCAACATGACTTGCCATTAAAGAAAAAGATAATAGTAATATTAGAATATTAGCAAGAGATTATATTATTTTTAGAAATTGACAGATTCAACATAGAAATTGTGACTCAACTAACAATATCATGAAATAATACTAAATCCCTACTTCCCTACTAATAATAATATAATATTATAAATGCGAAAGTAACTCTGCCTATCTGTTACGCTTTCACGCCTAAACCGCTAAACAAATTTTGATATAATTAGGTACAGAGGTAGATTAGACGTTGAAGAAGGACATAGGCTACCATTTTGTCCTTTGGGATGCTGCTGAAACCGCGGGCAACAGCTAGTTTGAACATAATATACAAATAAATAAAACTCATCCACTCTATCTCCTAAACGTAAAACCTGACGAACACATACGTACATTTATTCACATAAGTGGTGCCTAGCGAGGTCATCACGCCATGGTAGCCGCGTGGAGAATTAATTTCCCATGAGCCTCGTTCATTGTGTACGTAAAACGATATTTCTGTACCTTCAGTGAAAAGTGATACATCTTGACTTATAGCACTTTTAATATTTTTGCACTAAGTACCACAGAAAAAAAAATGCTATTTTTTGATCTTATTCACACCCCTCTAAGGTTCAAATTGAGCAAGTTAATTTTGGTGTACAGTGCTATAACTAGGCTTTTTTTACATTTATTAATGTGTAATTAAATACAACTGTATTAATATCAAAGTGAACTGAACAAATATTTCAATTTTCTTAATGTATATTAATACGAATATAAATAACTCCTATTACGCGACCGAATTATTTAGATGTGAATTAGTACAAACTGATATAATTACAGTTTTATTATTAAACATTGTATTGTTGGCTCTATTCATTTTTGTGAAAACCGGTATAATTATATTTAAATCACAATAAATGTAGATATTTGTAGGATCAAAAATGTGTATAATGATACAACTCTTAATATATCAATTTACATTTTATTTTCTAATCAAATTCATTGTGATATCTGACTCCGATTTAATTGTATCAATATTTACATAATTTTGGAATACGTGTATAATAATATAAATGTATTTAAAACAAAAAATATTAATTTTAATAGAACTTGTTTATACGATAGAATAAGTGTATTGTGATACAAGTTCTTAGTGCAGCGGGCGGGGGTAGCAGCCTGTGAATCGGGCTAGCCTCTCGCATCCCACTTACCCGCGTCGAGTGAGATTCATATATTGGAAATTAGAACAAGTGATTGTTGAGGAAGTTAGTCTTGCGATTGCATTTTAGCTAGAACGTCGTATTTTCGGTAGCAAAAATAATGTGTAAGGTAACTGACTTATATCATTTTACACAAATAACGTTTAATTCGTGGTGATATTATTGTGTCACTAAAATACCTCGTATTATTATTTATTTACACCTAATTTATTATATATTTTAGGAGTTATGTAACTTATCATAATAAATTAAACATTATTATGTGCATGAGGTAATTTTAGTACATATCTGAAATAGATTTCTATCCGAATCCTAAACTATAATACATACATACATATCATCATGGCGACTGTCCCCAAAGGGTTAGGCAGAGGTGTACCAATGTACACCCACAGTTCGCTGATATGAATTGCGTAGACTATAAATTGCGACGATACCAATTTTGTGTCAACTTTGACCTTAAGAGTGGCTACATTTCGTAAAAAGATGCACCAACGTCCGCACACCCTGACGACGAAGTCGAGGCCATGTACGAAGACATAGTGAAAGCTATGTCTCGTACCAAAACATTCTGTACTGTTAAAGTTTATTTATTTATTTAATAAGGTTTTCCCACAGCTTATGCATACAACGCTAATAGTTATATATATACATACTTAGTGGCCTTCGTCTTATACACAAGCCAAAGTTATTTAGAAAAGGAAAAATTCAACCGCGGGCAGGATTCGAACCTGCGTCTTCTGGTTAGGTACGCCAGACGCTATGACCACTAAGCCACCGCGATATTCTATACTGTTGTTATGGGTGACTTAAACGCTAAAGTGGGAGTACAAGAGAGCGGCGAGTCGAAAGTGGGTCCATTCGGCTATGGACACAGAAATCACAAGGGGCAAATGCTGGTAAACTTTCTCGAGGTACAGGGGCTTTTTCTGATGAACTCTTTCTTCCAGAAGAAGCCTCAAAGGAAGTGGACCTGGCGAAGCCCCGATAACATGACAAAGAACGAGATCGACTTCGTTATGTCTAACAAGCGCCAGGTATTCAGTGATATCTCTGTGATCAATAGGGTCAATACCGGAAGTAATCACCGACTGGTAAGAAGCACTCTGGATATAAAGGTCAAAATAGAACGAGCGCGCTTAACAAGGTCGGCTCTTAGACTAACACTGCCACAGGTCGAAGCTGGCTGCGCCCATATCACTCCTGGGACATGTTTACTAGTTGTTGTCGAGGGTTGTCTCAAATCGTCTTGCCCAAAAGTTCGATGACTTCCGGCCACCGGAGCAAGCCGGTTTTCGGAAAGGCTACAGCACCGTGGACCACATACACACCTTGAGGTAAATCATCCAAAAGACCGAGGAATATAATCAGCCTCTCTGCCTAGCGTATGTGGACTACGAGAAAGCTTTCGATACCGTCGAGACCTGGGCTGTACTGGAGTCTATGTAGAGATGCCTTGTCGACTGCCGATACGTTGAGGTGCTGAAATATCTGTATAATGCCGCAACGATGACCGTCTAAGTACAAGACCAGAGTACAAAACCAATCTAACTGCGTCGAGGGGTAAGACAGAGAGACGTCATCTCTCCGAAACTGTTTACGAACACGTTTGAGGACGTTTTCAAGACGCTTAACTGGAAAGGACGAGGCATAAATATTAACGGTCAGTACAATATCTCGCACCTCTGATTTGCGGATGACATTGTCATCATGGCAGAATCTCTGCAGAAACTGGAAGTGATGCTGAACAGCCTTGGCGATTCTTCAAGGCAGGTGGGTCTCGGGATGAACCTGGATAAAACCAAAGTACATGACTTTGGTTTGGCTTTTGGCAATGATTATGTCATCCTGATACCTGTATACGTAAATGGCTCTGCCCTCGAAGTAGTGCAAGAATACATATATCTTGGCCAAACTATTCAAATGGGGCGGCATAACTTCGAGAAGGTGGCGGCCAGAAGAATACACCTGGGCTGGGCGGCATTCGGAAAGCTGCGTGATATCTTTGATTAGTCGATCCCACAATCCCTAAAGACCAGGGTCTATAACCAGTGCGTCCTACCCGTGATGACTTATTGAGCCCAAACGTGGACACTCATCATGGGACTGGTCCAAAAATTCAAGGTTGCTTAGCGTGCAATGGAGAGAGCAATGCCTGGAGTTTCTTTGGTGGATAGAATTCGCAACAAAGTCATTCGCCAAAGAACAAGCACGCTGAAGTGGAAGTGGGCCGGCCATGTCTGCAAACGCACAGACGATCGTTGGGGCAGACGAGTGTTAGAGTGGAGACCACGTTTGTCCAGCAGTGGACGGCAATAGGCTGATATGATGATGATGATTATGATATCTGTATTGCACTTATATCAATAAATACTTTAATATTTTCAAAACGTATCAAAATGAACAACAGTTTGTATCATTATGCACATTACATCATAAGTATTATACGGGTGTATAATGATTTCAATTCAATTTGTCTTACATTTTCTTAATTACAATATCGATTACAATTTTTAATACTCTAATTAACAATATTAATTTTACAACTTTTTGTTTTAATATCTCCTTCAAGTACAAACCTACCAAAATACGAAGTATAGAATCATTCAACACCAAACCAAAAACGATGTGTAAAAGAGTTCAAGTAATTTTAAATTAAATGACACGCAAATTATTGATAATGATGTCTTGTGTTAAGTGATACATCTGGATATTTTATTAAATTAAAAAAAAACTACACAAAATCATCCATTTCTTTTTTCAATATTTGTTTTTTTAAGATATTGTTTAACAATAACAGTAATCAGTTCTTATTTTAGTAAAGTAGAAAAAGAGTCAGAATTTTTTAAAACTTTAAAGCGTTTTTTCTCAAAACCATGATTTTCGGTTTATATCACTTTTCACTGAAGGTACAGATTTGTCGACCTGATTACGGTTTGGTGTATTATCCATGCTAAACGGTCGTGACTTTTCGAATTGTTAGTGATAGCATGCTAATTTGTTTCGAATCTGACGTTTGTAAAACATTTTAAATCAAGTTTTATTTAAGATTTTAAACTGTAATGCGATTTTCTAAGACCTCTTTGCTACGGAATTTCCATTATCATTTAGATAAGTATTCAAAAGTGAACTGTAACCGTAACTATGTTGTTTCAAGGTTTATCTAAATATTGTTACCAAAGTTCCAAGAAATACCACTTCACTGTTCAGCCCAATAGTGTATTCGTAGAAAGCACTACGAAGTAGTAGTACCTATGTATAATCACAATAATTCTTAGAAAATTCCACCTAGTCATACGGAATTTATTTTGTACATGAAATATAGGCGACTGGTCTCTGCGGTTACAATGCAGAGTTGGCTAGAATCATGGCTGAGCAACAAATCAGCAGATCTAAAATAAACACGTCTGACGTCAATGACGCTGACGCATTTGTGACCACGGAAAATCAATAGGCATTTGTCCCCTTTGATACTTGAAATTGATTGAATGAAATGGGGCAATGCAAACGGAATTTTTCGCCGTTTCAGCGACGTTTCAGCGATTTGTCTTCCTTTAATCCCCGCGGCGTTTTTATTGTGCTAATATTTTTGGAGCGCTAGACTCGTTTGTATTGGGTTTTAGTGTGAAAGCATTGCATTTTCGTGTTGGTATAATACTGTTGCTAGTAAATTTCTCATATCTTTTAAAAATACAGCGCTAAATGAAATATTGATAACAAGGTAAACGGGTATTTCCGTAATTATGATACTATACAAGTAGTAACTATTGAATTTAAAGCAGCTCAAATCACCGTGTTGTTTCTTGGTAGGTACATATACAAAATTTAATTTATTGCAATTGTTCCACCACTTAGTTCTTTATTGTATCGCTACAGCTGTAGGACATGACCACGGTGAAGTAGCAGTCTGCGTAGTATTAATTTAGTCATGATACAATTGTTGGTATTTTAAGTGGTTAAGTATAAGTATACCTATTAGAATTAATTCATTCATGCTCTACCACGTCCTTATGAGTCAGATGCAAGCTTGTTTGATCAAAACAACTCATAATGCATTCAACTGTCATGAATTCAACGCTATAAATCAACCAATGTCAGATTTCGTTTAGTGTAACTACATGTTCAGACGCACTTTTAGTCATTTATACATTCATACATGCACATGTGTTATGTTCTCGGGCTCTATGCCAAAACATTTGCCAGACATCTTCGAAATATTTCCATTGTAAATCACAGTGGAATAAAAAACACAAAATATTCACTAAATATATCATTTCAATGGATCTCGAATGATGTCATTGACACACCTTGCGAACCGCTCAGGATTAATTTATGATATTCGTGATACCCGATTCCAGTTGATAAAAATATAAATTGAATTGCTACTTATGAGAATTCTAAGAATACTTTGTATTTTATATTAATCATTTGTTCTGCAAAAGTTTTGTAATCGGCTTGCCATACCTTCCAACCGATCGCACATAATAATAATGAGATAAGAAATAAGCTATGCGATATGTACACGCATGTATCACGATATCTGTCGATATTAAATCATAACAATAGCGTGACAGCAGATAGGATTGGAAAATTTCCCAGAACCGTCGACTTATCGCTTGTTTCAACAAAAGGAGGTGTGTAAGTACTGTTAAAAGCCATGTGTAGACCTGACGCGTTCGGTTGAAAATCATAACAATGCATTTAGGAATACGCGGTCACCTTTCGTCTGTAAGCAGATGGATAGAGTCCCATTCTCACTATAGAGTATTGATACATCCAACTCGACTTTTAATGCGTTACAGGGAAAAACATCTGACGTAGTTCTGTTAGTAATCGTATTTGTACTCAATTAACAAGAAGTTGGTTATAAAAATGCAGTGAATTTTCCCTATTTAAACATGAATTTGTTCTAATAAACACAAGTTACACAACTCATTATACCTATTGCTAGCGCAACAGTGTCAATATTTATTACTCAAATGGTTTTTATTATTGGAGCCGTTTATATCTTAGCAAGTATTTGTGAAATCATGTGACTTGTTGTTTAATTAATTGTAGATAATGTAGTTTGTCTACAGATATCATCGCGTTCACTCAAAGCATGTTTTTACATACTGACGTTATCTCTGGAGTGTTTATGATAACATAAATCCTCATTATTAAATTTATCATTGGAAACGAAGTTGTTATCATTTTAAACAAACTGGCGAACGATTGTGAACTAGGTCACAGCTAAAATTTATTTTCATTACATTTTTATCAGAGCAGCTATCATTTTGTCTCTTATTTAACTTGTGCGCCTTGTAGGTTTCAAAGGCTATTCAAAATTCCATTAAGTATAAGTAATACACATCAAATTCAGTATATTAAATATAAATTATGCATACTGGTTACAGAACATTGAACATTTTTAGGAATGTTTCACGTTTTATTGTATATTAATCTCTATAAGACCATTTACAATATCGCGACATTGACGCGAAAATTATACATTGAAATAAAACTACTTTTTACGGATTTTATCGCGTTATATTGATATTATTAATCCCGACGTTTCGGACCCTTTACAGCGTAGACTGTCTACCCGTGACCATGGACGCTGTAATAAAATATAACGCGATAAAACCCGTAAAAAGTAGTTTTACTCCATTTACAATGTCCATGGTCAAGGGTAAACTACCCGTGACCATGGAGTCTGGTCTAATATTCGACTAAGTGTCAGAAATCAATATGCATACAGAAATTCATTGATAATAAATATTTTAATATGAATTGTACTATATTACACCTATAACTTACTAGTTATGGATATAATATAGTATTTATCGCTCTTTGTGTACTGAAAATTACAAATGAACTAAAATAATTGATAGTTTGAAAATAAACGTTTCAATTTACATATTTAATCAATAGAATGGGCGAGTTCCAACAATAAATGTGACAGAACGGAATAAAATATAGGGAGCGCGCCCACGTGGTGTTTAGATACTTCATCAAGTCTGATGTCTTTGCTGTTCATAGTTTCTCTAAAATATCCGTTTATGTAAACGTTTCAGTAGTACTTGTACCAGTATCTTTTGCGATACCTATACCAACTTTAAACAGTAATATTATGTTTTTAAAACATAAAATTATTTGCAAACAGGGATAGGTGCATAGATTGTCCTGTTCTAGAGATTTTTCCATTTCATGAGCGTGCAAAGTTAGTATAAAAATACGGACATATTAATCGAATTACTTTTTTTAAACTTCGTCGGTCAAAATGCAAAGGATTACTATAATCCGGTAATCAATATGCGCATACGGTGAGACGGATATCTCGGATCACGTCTCAATCTTGGTCAAGGCGAGGCTGACGACCGTGGCGGCACGCCAAACGTGCCCACCGTAATGGATGCCATTTATCATTTTTTTTATTGGAAACAATGAACAGACGACAATATTTTAAGTCTGCCGACGTTCGCGTCGTTCAACTCAAATAATCTTCAATGAGTACAATTTGAATTTGAACGTTGTTGGGAAGATTTCAGTAATTTGTTTGCCGCATAAAATGGAGATGAAATACATAAAGAGACCGTAAGAGGTCATGACCCTCGCGAATGAGGAAACGTCGGGAGGTGGAGACAATTTTATTACACCCACAAAGATCTAGGAGGCAATTATATTAAGAGAATTGTTATTTCCATGTAGCTTACTGAAGCATTAATACCAGTCATTATCTCAGTAATTTTATTGACCTGTCAGTTCACATTGATGATGCTGGCAAAATATCCATGGCATGTGCTGATGTACTTATGTTATTGCAAATATTAACATTTCCTTACAATATGCAATGTCACAATCCGATGCTGAAAACGATAAAACTGTGTTAAGTAAGCAAATTAATGCGGTATCGCGAATTGGTTGGCTCCGCTCCAACAACAGAATATGGTTCGCAATCTCAAGGGCATTTAGACTTCACGAGATACGTTTATTTAGCAAATAAAGCCGTTTATAGTATCAACAATAAAATGTAATATATCATTATCTCGAACATAACCATTATTATTAAGAATCATGAAAGATAAAGAATTAAGTATATTCGACGCTTTAATTAGTCATTGTTTTAGTGGCTTGTGTAATTACTTACTCGTGTCCTGTTATTTTAATTTTATTACGTAATGATCAGTATTTAATTTAATTCTTGATCTTATTATCATGTTGATGCGAGTTTTACCTCAATTATAAATTAATTAAACATTGTATTACGTAGCATCCTCATAAACGTATTCAACATTAATAGATTGTTTGTTTGGTATAAACTACGTACAGAACTCGTTTAGCCGTTATCCATAAAACGAGAGTCATAAATTATATTCCCTAATTTCGGAGCATCGTAAGAGGAAGGAAAACAAACCGTAAATGTGTGTGAGTCAGAATCTGTAAATGTGCAAAGTATACCTACCTTACAAAACAACTACTTTTCTTCTTACGCAACCCCATTCTCAATGTCGTGTTAATAGTGTATTGTTTTATACTTGTTCAAAATAGCTTTCTCGTCTTATCTTGAGGACACACTTGAACATACTTGTAATCACTTTATTCCGTCTTTGTTGATGTTTCTATCAACAGGATTTATTGCTTATTATTTTGTCATGGCAATAACAGTTTTATTTTAATTATTACATAGGTATTCATTTATAGCTAGTACATGAACTCTATGGTTGTAAATAACTATACGAAGTAGAATTGGAAATGCGCCAGCATCGATGTACAGGTAATCGTATTCCAAGTGGTCGTATCAACTAAATGTTGATTGATGGTTTCCCTTCACTGTAAACGGCCGGATCGACTTTTGCTGGAGCAGTTAACTTGAATGTAAATGTGGAATTTTCGTGGAATCAAGTGCCTTAAACTTTAATACCTGCTGTGATTACTCACATGATACGTACATGGACAGAAAATATTAATATCGTAAATGCCATAATGGTATTCATATTCAGATTTTGTAAACGGCGAAAGAAGACAATCGCTGATGTAATGCGCTTAAAAAACATTTTACATAAACACGGCAATACAAATAATGAACAGCATTAATATTAAGCAGAAATGAAAGGTTATGTAACGGCACAAAGTTTACACCAACTTGCATTATAACAGTTTTATAAAAAGTGCCAAGTGATTATAATACTGAGAATTCAAACCAATTCGAATGAGTTAACAAAATATCAACAGAATCTGAGAAACTCGGTCCGACCAATTAAAGTTCGATCGTATAAAACATGTTGAAGTACCGTCCTCTCGACTCGCTTTTAATGAGTTTCCAGCTTAATTTACAGTTATTGTTTTACCCTAGTGGCTGTGGATTTGGGACTTGTTACATCCGTTGAATACCAAATAGGCTATTGTAGAAACTTTAGTGGTCACGCCGATTGTAATATCAGATTAACTTAAATACTGGCTTGGTTTATTTTATAATGCTAGTTTTAATTATAATTTACTAATACAAATTTTTTCGTGTTTCTGTTGCTATCGTAGGTAATGGCAGTCTAATATTAACTAATTTACTTAAATTATGTAAGTATGTTTTATGTCTGGCGGAAGATAAACATTTCCATAAAAAGAAAACGTGTTATTCAATTTATAAGAGGGTGTGCTTGAATTAATGAATTGAAAAACATAATTATAGCAAAATAATAAATACTTTATGGAATTTGTCCAGACACAATAAGCACATATTCTGATAAACTCATTGATAAACGAATTGCTTTTGTCCTATAATTGTGGAAACTTGTTATTAACTTTGCAATATTTTATCATAACAAGATAAAAAACATTAAAACTATGATAAGAATGTTGCTAAGTCTTCCATTTTCCGATTCTCAACGAGTTTGATTTGTACTCAAACCAATTGGAAGCCCAATTAAGTGTTGTTGGTTTTCATTATTTATTAAAATCAAATAATTATTTTCTTAATTAACTCTGTACCAAGTACTTACTTAGTAATTTTCATGAGAATATTTTTTAAGTTATTTTCCTGCCTTTCCACTAATAATGATCTTATAAAATTATTAACCTTTAAAACTCAAATAACCTTAGACTAATAACGTAAACTAATAAGGTCTGCAAACTAATTTACTGACACTAGGTAGGTACTCGAAAAAGTTGGATTACTGGGCATTAAAGTGCCAATCTATGATTTTTTCGTAAAACAATTCAGTGTATTCGCAAAGTTAAAATTTAAGACTAAATTAAATGGATGGAGTTCTCCTTCCTTTACAATCCCAATTTGAGAGTTAATAATCAATTCCCGAAGTTTGTAGATCCGTACAACTCAATTATATGTATAAACTAAGGTCGATGAGAAGTTCAGTTTCACTAACTAATTCAAGGAGCCGTGGGTTTAAAGGTCCGCCTCATATCTTCTTGATGTTTGTATGAAGTTCGGGTTTACTTTACTTATCAGCAACTTGTGTCAATATTTTCGTCATTCTCATTAATTCGTATGCTTTATAATGCGTCTATCTGAATATATACTTTAACTTCATCATTATCTCCTTTGTTAATACTTATTTGAAATTTAAAAATAGCTTTGATATAATTATTTTAATTGAGCCTACTGCCTCAATTAAAATAATTATATAAAACATCTAAAACAGAAATATCCACTTTACTAACTTTGAATTCTGCAACACCATTATACACTTTAGGACTTCAACTTGGAGTTGGCAAGTAAAGTTAAACATTTTAAGGTTTTACATTTCACAAGATGACTTTCAGTTCAGGTTTTCCAAGAGTTGCTTGTTATGAAACTTTCTTGTTATTCTTTGTTTCTATATAATTAAAATGAAAGTTGGAATGAATGGTTCCATTTTTATACGCAACGTTTATTTTTTTAATATTATTGCAATAGAAAATTTATTTCTCCTGGTCTACAGTAATTGTGTAAGGTAAGTTTTAATAAATTTAGTAATAACACGTGCTTTAATAAATTTACTTTTATTTTTGCCGAGAGTTCTTTGTCAAAATTCTAAATTTGCGTGAATATTTTATATTGCTATTTAGTACAATTGTAATATTTATTAAGCCCTGTGAGCTCATCGTAGCCTGTAGCAAATTCCATTCTGCTTTAGAACTAAATAACGTTACCATAATTAATAATTAAGCATGATCATGTTTAAATGTGTTCATGATTAAATTTGTAGCTAATATTGACTCGAGTTTGAAATGAAATTTAATATTCTCTCCCTGTAAAATATTCCTGAACGTTATCAAGATCATGTTGGGAAAGTAATTATGGATCATAGTAGAGAAGTTTGCTTACAGTGACAAACTTGCAGATTATCTGCTTTAAGCCATTACAGTTTTGAAGGAGCCGAGTTCTAGCCGGCTCAAGTTTCCAACTTTGCCAACTTTGCGGACTGTGCCCAACTCTTGTCGTCTCGCAGCCTTCCTGCTTTGAAATAACGTGTTTATTTGACACATCTTTTGTTTGTCTTTTATTTGATTCTTTCATTTGTTTTGTTATGAAACTTCTCAGTTTTATTTACCACTTTAATTGGATTGTGTAATATCGATTCATTCACTGCCGATACCAATCATAAAGCGATACGTAACTTAACAGTGAAGGGTGTTAATTTAAATATATCCGTGCAACAAGTTATCGCAACACAAGTTCCGCCCCACTGACAATAACTTGTAATGAAATCGCGGTGAATTCAATTAATCCACTGCACGATCAACTTTTTCGCTCATTCCCAAGTGTCAAACAAAGTTAGGAGCCCTAAAAGATTCCAAAATAATCGGATAGAGCCCAAGGGTGGTGGAACTTTGACAATTTTGTCCCCTGCTGCGAGTTCGAACCGTTTCAAAGGGGTGAGTGTTGGGAGGGCCGGCGAGAGGGGCCTCCCTTCTCTTTGGTGTTCGTGAATACCGCTTAAAGTTCTCGACGTAATTGCTGTCTGGCTGCGAATAAACTTTGTATTACATTACCCGAGTTAATTTATAGTGTCTTCTTATTCATTGCTTAAAGTTAGTTTTGTTTTCCAAACGACCGGAGTTATTCTAACTAGTAAAGTTTTCTTAAAAGTAGTGTGTGTATATTATGTTTTATATAAGTTCATACGTCTCAGTTTTATCACCGTAGACTTTTCCAGACAAAGGACTCATTTTTATTCTCATTCATTCTTATTAGGTCATGAAGTTTGTTTAGCTAACTAAGACGTACTTTATCGCTTTAATGGAATTTTATGTCTCCTACAAGTCATAGTCTGTCTTCAGAGCCAACACTAACTGTATTTAATGGATATTGCAAGATTTTACGTCACAAATCATGTCTGAGTATCATGATTAATGACTAAATGGCCACATTATCGACAGTAAATCATTACATCCGATATAAAGACGCTTCAGCAACGAATGATCACTCGTGATCGGAGCTCTGAATGGGTTCGTATTCGATTTGTCCTTGACTAGCCTCGGAAATATCCACCACGCTTTATGAAAAACTGCTTTCAAAACCAACAACGAATGAATTCAGATAATTTTGAATTAAAAACTTGTAACAAATTGTAAATAGACACGCAGCGTTATTAATAAGTAGGAACATAGCTTATACTTATTGAACAATCAGTCACGGAATATCGTGATTGTTAGTTTAAAACGGCTCTATTAAAACAGGATGGTCTCGAAAGGCGGCCAATTGTATCTCGTTTGCACACAGACGTTGAAAGTTCACAACTGTGTTGCTGTACTAATTGACTATGAACTTTACTATTAAGGGGTTAAGTGGGCCGTAGTTTACCGAAAGCAACAGTAGACACAATAATATAGAGCATTATATGAGTAATGTTAACTAATCTACGCAATAACCATCACAACAGGAAGTCAGTTTGAACGTTTATTGTAAATTGATTTAGTAAAGTTAAGTAGTGGATAAGGTAATTTGTGCAATTAATCGAGCGGCTGCATATTGCAGGCCAATAAATTCGATGAGCGTCGGGCGAAGGTTATCTGCGTTATTGCTATGCCCGCTTGTTGTGCCAGTGCACATTCCATGACGAGCGAAATCCATTTATTATTAGAGCCGTATGATAACGATAAACCAACGAGGTCAGACGAGAGCGCGCAAAAAATAGAAACGCTGTTTTACTGCGCGTGACTAAAGACTCGATGCAGGCAAGATGGCGTGCACATCTGTCTCCTTCTAACGGTTGCAACCCACTACCTCTGTCCCGTTCTATCAGATTTGGTTGCCGTTAATTTTTTTTTGCCAACTGGCTAGTTTTTTATCCATTTTTTTGTCATTGAATTTCACGAATTACGTGATGGTAGCGACTCGACGAGCAAGCAGGCAGGCGAGAGCTCCGCGTTTTGCCAGCTTTTGTTGACTTTTTTGCTATCATTTGAGGTTATGTAATGATAACCCTGATGTATTCTTCGAATGGATATTATTTTAATCGTGGCTAGTCGTGCACTCGAAGATTAAATGAGACTTGAAAAACAGTTTCACAATCCTAATACAATCGTACATAGTCTAATCAAGTACTTCTTTTGGAACGGTTCTCCAAAGTTGCAGCATAGATAGTACCTATATTTATTTTATTAGGTAAACATTTGCATACAACCAAAATGTTTAGGACTAAACAGAAACAACCAGAATACGAACTCTAAGCATGGCGTTGAGATAAAAACTTTTTGAATAATGTATTCGGTCTGTGTGCATGTTGGCACAAAACGAGTTACGTAACGGAGTCCACCTTTTTAGAATCATCATAAGATTGTTACTCTTGACTACCCCAGCCTATCAGCTGTCGAGACGAGACGCGCTTAATAATGATCATGATTGCATATTGAACTTTGAAGAGATTGGTCTTATGACTACTTTTTTTTATTATGATGAGCAATTGAAATTTGCATAAAGTACGAAATAGTCAATAATAATAAATATAAATAAATATTTGGGACATTACACAGAACTATCTAGTCACAGACTAAATAGAGCTAGTTAGTACTATATTACAATGATAATTATATAATACTTTTAGGTAGGTATACTTTTTTTGTAGATAAGAACTAATTGTAAAAAAATTAACTACTTAAGTAGGTACTTAATTGTTGAACAATGATTTAATTGCTGAAATTTTATAGTTTTTAGACAGATCAGATTAGGAAGCTGTACATGAAATGGCAAAGATACACTACTATTGACACTATCTTAGAAAATAATAATACACAGCTGAGCTGGCAACATCGCGCAGACGTAATAATACAATAATAACATAACAAAACATCACAATACTGAGTCACGCATGCGCATGGCGTGATGGGTCACCGCGAGGAACCGTTTGTCACGAAAAACATTAAATGACTATAACAACCGCCCACATAGTAACATTACTGGGATGTTTGAATATCAATAAACTTATTCATTTTCGCGGAAATAGTCGTAAACACGTACCAAAATATGTACAAGTACCTAATTAAATAATATTAGCATCACATTTTTTGCAGCAGTTTTTGTATATTATAGGTATATTCAAATCTTTTAACTAGTATTGAGGTTGCATATTCCAGAGTAGGTAGCTATTAAAAATTAACGAGAACTTTCATGTTGTATTTTGCCTTTGTATGTATACAACCTATAGTAATCTGCGTAAAAGTTTCATAAGATTTTACTGTAAATATACTTACAAAGGTACTTACTTGACGATATGTTTGGCGTAGTTTTTTTTTAAATTGATGTGGCTAAGCCACTGGCTTGGTTACAAGTTACAAGACCTTTAAGCCAGTTCAGATTCATCGTAGAGGGATTACATATTGATTTTTTTAAGAGTCTAAAACAATAGAGTTTAAGCAAATAGCAATATTCCGTCGTATGACAGTGGCGCCACATCTGCGGGACTTCTTTCGTGAGACGGACTTTAGTTACATATTTGTATGACCTTCTGATGTATCAGAATATTTTATACATTAGCTTCATTATCATTATGTTCTGGTTGAACTATTGGTTTTAATAAATGTAATGAAATGTAATTTATCTATCTATCTGCTCTTTAATAAATAAAATTTCGAAATTGTATAAAATGTAAATTGTAATACGTTCAAAATAGCAAGTGGTGTTTACCTGTAAAGATTGTGCAGTTAGCATTTAATAATTAATTCATTAAGTTTTAGAGATAATTAACACTGTAACAATAGTTGGTAAACCCAAATAAATAAATAAAATAAAAAAAATATCATCCAAAAGACGTGAACTGCTGAAGAAAAGGCCTTCGCTATAGATTTCCACTAGTTTACCTGCCACCTGCATCCAACGACTCCCAGCGACCTATACCAGGTCGTCTATTCACCTTGTTGGAGGCCACCCTACTTCACCTACTACACCCTAAGGAGAACCTTTTTGTCCCAGTCAACCACGATCAGTTGTACGAGCTGGGTCCGGCCAAACTCAAGGTAACTCACCGTGCTATGCTTGATTTTTCTCTACGCGACTAAATCAGAAATGAGGAGATCCCTAGAAGTACGATTACATATTATCTTATATTCTATTATTATCAAAACTGCCTGCATTATCATTTGCAAACGCAACTGCTACTCGCAATGTCCTGGCTCGATTCCCAAATCGCGAGAAGTTTTATACGTGTACATTAGTGTACAATCTGCCTAACCCTTCGGGGAATACAGGCCATCCATGCTTGATGTTACCATCAAGTATGTTATGTTTTTTATTAATTTAAGCGTAAGTATGCCAAATTTAAATACAAATTTGACAGATGTATTAGGAGCATAAGTTCAGATCGTCTCTGAATCTGACCCTTATGCAATGTTTAAATGTGACTATTGTTTATCCTTAGTAATTATTCTTTCTAGACGATGACTCGGACGCAAGAAATCCGAAAAGAACCGTAAAACTGAGGTAAACTCAGTTTTACGGTTCTTTTTAATGTCGCAACGGCAGTCATGTCGGAATTCATAAAGGATGCACATAATGCTAGGAAGGAATTCTAGAACACGCGTGTAGACGGCAACCAACCTTCAATAACTTATTCGAATTCTCACTCATTATAGTCATTATAAATATAATAAGGAATTTGTTAAATAAATACGCCAATAAATTTTAGTAAATATTTTAATTGGTAAAACGCTTAACATCAAAATATTTGTGAGTTTTGGAGAACGCTTTGTTGTTAAATTTTATAGTCAAATACATTCTCATTCTTGCGAAAAGATTAATAAGGTAATTCTTTGGGAAACATAAACATGGCGGCGAAAAATCAACATTGTCAATTGTTTTAACAATTAATGCCGTTATTCCGCAATCATTCATGTGCTGACTTTTCAAACACTTAACAAACTGTAGCTCTATTTTCTCAACATATTGTACAAAATCATCATATGGCACAATTATTAAACTCTTACCGTGTCGTTTGATATATTTCCTGTAATGTTTATAACGATTTTCTTGAATGAAGAATGTTTTTAATCTTTGATTTGGTTTAATATATAATTTAAAATTTTCACAGTTCCTGTGGATTTCAAAACATTTCTTCAGTAGAAAGACACAAACTTCGAAAATACAAGTTTGTTCAGAAAAGTTTAATTGATTGTAGTCAGAAGTCGCAATCTTAATGGAGTGTTCTTCGTGCTCTTGAATTCTTTCCAAGATCTTATCCTGCACATTCTCACACGCTTTCTCGTCATCGACAGCTATTAGCTGAATCTCATTAAAAATTTCACCAATATCATCTATGCGATTTCCTCGTTTTGAAAGATTTATGACGTTGGAAAAAAAAAATTTTCGGAAAGCCGATATAAATTGGTGAGTCGTCGGTTCTGTGGTTATACCACAACTTTTTCTTAGCTGATCCTTAAAAATCTCAAGTTCATCCAAATTCAGCCTTCTAGTTGGCAAATACGTCCATCCTTCTGAATTAAGATCACTAAATAGCTGTATTATGGAAGTAATTGTTATTTGGAAGCCTTCTATAAACGTTGAATTTGATGTTACATCAAAACCAGTTTTTGAATTAATCAGCCTTAGTTGCTTGAATAATAATAACGTTTTCTTTAAAAAATCTAGTTGTAATTCTTCACCCCGAAAAGCGCTTTTGCGCGCAGTGTCCTTTAAGTCTGAAGTGTTCAAACAGTCGAACAAATCGTTCATTGATTTTATGAATTCTACAGTGTGTTTCGCAGATTGATCTATAACATGAAAGTCTATGTAGGTTGATAAGCCAGCAGCCACAGAATTGCTCAATAATTGTGCTGCATATATTACTTTAGTTTTTTCAAAATTAGTTGGATGAATGTGACTAGCAGTCAATTTTCCTGCAAGCTTTAAGCTTTTGGTTTTGTCTTTACCATAAAATTGTAGAATGTGGTTAAATTTAGCAACACATCCCTGAAAGTGATAATCATTCTCCATAAAATAGTTACGAAGTAATTTAAAAAGATGAGGTGCGTCAAATATGTAATAAATTTTCTTGTTGCCTACAAAGAAGTAGGGCTTTTCAATGCTAATAGATTTATGTTTTGCAGGATTAAATAAACCAGACCAAGACGAGATAGAGACAAAAGTGCGAACATTGAGTCCGATTGCAAAGAGCTTCTCCAATAATTCATCAATCCATTTATAAATATCAGTATATATATTGCGTTCAGATAGCACTGCATATCCCACAAGTTGTTTCCAACTGTCCGATATTCCACAAGCCATCATAAAAAAAGCTACTTTTGCCCGTTCTGGAGACCGCACTCCATTGATATCTTGAAAACCAATAATATTATCGTCCCTTAAGTTATAAAACAGATTTGACTGTAAAGACATAGTATCAATGATAACTGAGCAGTTCTTTTCCATTTCTGTCATGCGAAATACTTTACTTTTCAGTAATAACATAAATCTACCGTTTACATCGGTTGTAATTGGCATGACATTTGTATTAGGACTTGGTAAACACAACGCACTTTTGAGCAATCGGTATGCATGTGGATTGATGAGGTATAAATTCAAACAAAACTGTTTATAATTGTGACATACTTTGCCTATGGAATTATTTGTAAAAGAAATCTGCATCTTTACTAATTCGGCCATTTCTTTTGTGAGAAACTTATCACACCATTCGTGGAGATGTTCTATTTTGTATTCAGTTTGCTCTTCGCATATATCTTCTTGTTTTAAACTTTTCAACCATATTGTTGACGTGGATGCTAATTCCTGTTGTGCAAAAAGAGGTTGTAAAGTACTTTCAGGAGATATATTATCCATTGGTATATCTATTACTTCGTGTTTTATTGTTGTTTCAAAAATGTCTTCTTCATTACTTTGTTGTAAATCTGGTGAACGGAGTGTATGCAAGGTAGTACTCTTTAAAGGTTTGCGTATTTTTTCTGGTAAAATATCCTGAGGTTTAAAATGTGTTTCGCAAACGGTGTAATTCTGTGCTGTTGGATTAATCATGTCCTCTCGGCCTATCTCGTGAGGCCGTTTGGAGCGTCTTAATCTGAAAACAAATTTTATGTTCAGGGTCATCAGTGTGCAGTGCACAAACGAAGCTGACGAATTTATGGCCTAGTCGTAAGTGTATTTGATTGTAAGGGTTTTGAAGATTGTGGTGGGCTGGACAGCAATAAGGTCACTTAGCATAAATTATAGGAACTGCATCATATTTTACTATTTTTTTTTTTTTAAATCAACACAGGTTAATTGTGTATGCGATATCAATATTTTTTATCGCCAATAAAAAATATTGATATCGCATACACAATTAACCTGTGTTGATTTTAAAATGGTTTAAGTCCCTTGTGTTGTTACTATCTTAATGATCCGCGGAATGTTATAAATACAGTTATACTGTTATTCACGGAATAATTAATTATTTATATATAGCAGAGCGACATTACAAAAACGACCGAATATGGATACAGTTGCTTTACGAATGTGTTTTGAGTGCATAAACGGCTTGCTTGTTACTCTGTTAAATACTTATATTTCCAGTGAATTTGTGAAATGCATTAAATATATCACTGCCTGAACTGTTTCTTTAAAATAATATATACAAAAAAGGAAGGAAGGTTTATATACATATAATACATAAAATGCATGTATTATATAACCTATAAACCTTCCTTCCATTGGTACATTGCACCCGTGCGAGGCTGGCGCGGGTCGCTAGTAATATATATTTTAAACGTTATTCTCCTCGCTCCATATCAGCTGGGAGTTTAAAAAACGAAAGTTTTTGATAAACGTGTTTAAGTAGCCTTAGACCAAGCAATATACTCGTGGGCGTGACATTGTTAAAAGACTGCAGTGGCGTTATCCGCAATTTACGCATGATTCCCAGAATGCAGCAGGAACGACCGGCCGTTCATAACGAGCGATGCGACGCGGCGTGCTCTAGGTACCTACTGGTTCACAGCAAAACTCTTTTTGTGATTTTGTGTGCGCGATGCGCGAGTCAATTGCGTAAGTATAGGTCGGTATGTAACCTACTTACTTTACAACTTCAAGCATGTGTTTTTGTTTCATCACATATTATGTTCTTTTTACTGCCCTCCGTTTATTTTTTTTGTTGCCCATTTTTTTTGTACACTGATCCTGATTGTTTATATGTATAAGTACACAACTTATGACTAAAACCGGAATTTATACCAACAAAAAAAAAGAGATCACTGAACAACATTTTTTATATTAAAATAAAATGCTTTCAAAACAAACGCATTATAGTGATTTCTGAACGGCGGGCGGAACAAAATGACGCAGTTCCATCAAGAAACGCGCCTCAGCGATCACTGTCGCGTCTATCTCTGTCGCTTGCTCGTACTCGCTGTACTCGGCACTCGCAGCTCGCTTCGCGTAGAAATGAAAGAGAAGCAAACAGACGCCACGATGCGATGGCGCGATGTTTCGTTCGACTTGTGCGAGTTATTTATGATATTTATCATTAAATTTAAAATATCTTACTTCAATAAATAAATAAAAACAACAGTTCGCTTTATTATTATATATTACGCTACTGTTATTAATTTTATCAAGATTTGTTTGTAAATAATACAGTTACAATTGTTTTTCTAACGAGAAAATTTACCGAAAAGTTAAATTTGAAAAAGTGACACAAGTGAAGTTTTTAAGATCAATATAATTATATCTTTTTGCTAAAAAACTGTTTTATTCAGCCTATTTTGACTACTTACAGCGCCTTATGTAATGTTATGTAAGACGTGAACGTACCTACTTACAAAAAATAATGTTGTTATATGCCATTTATTTAGTGTACGTAGTTGTGCACACAACGATTGTTTTAGTTTGTTTTGTTGGATATTACATTGTGGTGGGCAGTCAGACAGCTGTACTTATTAGAATTATATGTAGTATTTTTTTTGGGTACACGGCAATGCAGCACCAAGATTTATTATAGTGTATTATATTAGTGTATCCATGATGAAATTAGGTTCACAGTAATCGTCTGTCATCAGAAAATTTGATCCTGGGAAAATGCGGTATTTATTTTTGCGGTATACTGATACATCAGTACTTACGTACTGATCAGTACTTATGTATCAGTATTTAGTCAATGTCGTCTTCGAAAATTGTTTAACCATTGACATGATAAGAAGAATGTCGTCTAGATAATTTCAACTTTTGCGATATTCTCGATTACCTCGTTCCTGGAGAATCGTCGGTCAAATTCTTCGATGTCTTTACTGAGACTGAATGTTGACTTGTGGATGGATGTTTTGCTACTCCTGTAGAAATCATGTTAATATCTGTTTGATTGCTATGATCATTTTCTACACTTTGTACCGTCGTCGGGTCTTCAGTCTGTGTGCCTATTCAATGAATCGAAAGAGGTGGTAAATTTAACGTAGGGATTGCAGAACTTTTTAGTCTCTGATTTATATAGGTACATCCACTTTTCGAAAAGCAAACTGCATATACACTTATTATAGCTGTTCTTTACTTCTTCTCTCTTAATATCGGGTTCCGACAAACATCAATCCATATGGTCTCTGAAAACGAATATGTATATATATATAATCGAATATAATCATGTTTTTTTTGTTGAAAAGAGTGTCTATGGAGTTTCTTGCCGGTTCTTCTCCATAAGACCCACTTTTTGGAACCGTGCAACTAGTTTGACTTTTCAAAAGTGCTATTTTAATGGTCTAATTGAAATAAAATATTTGACTTTGACTTTGAATACTTAGGTATAGTTGAATCGGAAGGGCTCGTGGCTCGCTTGACCTACGTAACAGTTCGCCAGTATGTTTTATGTCCCGTGTAATAGAGGGCGAGCCTATTGCCATTAACCGGGCAAATATCCAAACACTGTTCGACCTGAGAATCGAAACCCAGATATCTAGCACGCTCAGGACCACTAGACTAAGGGCCTTTTCACATGCATACGGTTGCCGTCTAATCGGCGCGTTGCCATGCCGTGCCGTGCTAGCACAGACGCCAGCAGGTCAATCAAGCTATACAAAACTGTAAAAGAACAATGGCAGAATTTGGTCTGGACTTTTTTAAGCGTCCATAGATTTAATATATGTGAATCCAATTTAATTAATTTTCTACGATTTTTCAATTATTCACTCCTTCTCGGCGAAGCCGGAGTTATTTTATGTTTTTAAAAGCTTATCAAATGATGTTCGAATTAGATACATTCGAAATGTTACCATTAAATTAAAATAGTGATGTGAGTACAAATAATACGAATGCAATTTATCTGTATCAATAATTAAACGAATGATCGATATAATCGATCGATCGATCCGCTCGCGGTTTTGTTTATAACATAATTATTGAAGTGCTCTATTCTTTCATCTTTAATCAACTGATAATTATCTTTGAGGAAATGCTTCCAATTGATAATGGATCAAAATATGACAGGATCGTTTCAGTGTTGTATCGATTCTTAAGAAAACCTAATCGAAACGTGCAGCAGTACTCTTGTCTTTGTTGACAGTGACATGTTGTCTGTGGTTGTCTGTCAAGACGTTACAGAATCCTTCCGCGTTTTTCATCTCGGTTGTGTTTTGTGTTTATATTTGGCTTTCTATTTATTTTTACCCGACCTGGACTGTTTATGGACTGATTGATACTGCCCTGTGTGACTAGTGCGTACCCTTAGGACTCCGATATTGCTTTTGCGTGACCTTAAGCATTTTAATTGAAAATAATATTCCTGGCAGAACCGGTAAATAGTTGATTGCTGTACTTGTATAGTTGGCCGGCGCACTAGGCTGCTGCGCACACACTATGACCTTAGTGTGGTATCTAGGGTGGGCCAGATATCAAAAACATATCTCAGCACCAGTAGGTTTTCTTGATGAAATAATAATACGAGATGAGGATGAGGAATAAAATAAATATGTTTAACAAAATGTGTTTTTTATTTGCCCTAACATTACCTAGATATTATAAACCCTCAGTTTTAGTGTTTACGGGGCAAGTGCATTTTTTTAAAAATAGGTACGCGCCCAACTTTTTTTTCGTAAACATACAATTGAGTACTACTCTACACCGAGGGTTAGAATTTATTTGGGTTTTTCTCATTTTATCCGTAAATACTCTTATTCTCACTTAGACCACACCACATTATCCATTTCTTTATGATTTAATCTGCGATGTTTTATAGATACTTGTTATTTGACGTTCATTCATAACCTAAAATTTCTCAAACACCGAAATCTTTTTTTTCCGGCTTTCCCAAATGAAAATGGTCTCATTTATAGATTCTGGAGCTAACTGTAATGATTATACTGATGACTTAACATATTTTTCATTACAAGACGCTTCAATTGGATCCCAGACAATTCTTAGTATGGAGACCTGCCATTGTTCTTTTCCCAATTGAATATGAACCTTATTGTTTTGTAAGTTGTATTCAAATTGAAACAATCAAAGAAATTTGACAGATTGTGGTAACTTGATTTGCTGGCCTTTGTACACTGTCACTGTCCACGAGTCAGTTACGTAACGTTAGTAGACTATCATCATCATCAACCCATATACAGTTCCACTGCTCGGCACGGGTCTCCTCTCACAGAATGAGAGGGATTAGGCTATAGTCCACCACGCTGGCCTAGTGCGGGTTGGCAGACTTCACACTCCGTCGAGAAAATCTAAGGCATGCAGGTTTCCTCACGATGTTTTCCTTCAGCGTTTAAGCGTTTTAATAATTAATTATTAATACGCACATGATTTCGCAAAGACAGACAGGCCAGTGCCTTGGGTTCGAACTCGAGACCTTCGACTTTGCAGTCCAATGGTCATACCACTAGGCTATCACTGCTTTTAGTAGAGTATGTGGTTTAAAAATTAAACATAATTAACAATTATGAAAACATAATTAATTTAATTAACATAAGTAGGTATTAACATACCTGTCGTCAAGTGGGATTCGATGATATCTTCATTTTTTATTGAAGTACCTAAGTAGTCTTGACGTAGATTTACAACTAGACACAGAACATGCCCTGTACACAATTGTGAATTACACAATTTGATATTTATATTATAAATTCCTAAAGCGCGTTCGCATTTCACTTGTAAACCCTTGGAGGAGCGACCGCGAACTAAGTCAGTTAGCGCTCGCCAACCCCTCCACTCAGACTCCGCCGCGCACTAGCGCGCACCGTGCATTGTTGGTGTTACCCTGTTCAAGTAGTTACCTGCTAGTGATACCTAGTTACCTGCCACAATCCTTCACTGGGCAACAGAGTATTGTATTCAAGGTTCAGGAAAGAATTAGTCCTTTTTACTCATTTGATTTTAAGTTTATTACATTGTCGTAGAAAAGTGGTTTATAATTATGAGTACCTACCTACCTAAGTACAAAGAACCCTTAGTTTTCAATACCTACCTATTAAAGAGGCATTTGTTTAGGCATAATTTAATTAGGTAGGTAGGTACTTACATATTTGAATAGTACCTACCTAAGTAGGTACCTATCAATATAGGTAGGTAGTTAGGTAGGTACCTAGTAGAAAATATAGTTAGGTAAGTAGCTACTTAAATAAAAATAGTTTAAAGTTTTGTTGTAAGTATAGTTTGTAAGTAATGGATACCTACTCTAAGAAAATTTTTAGTGATGTTGATAATCCATTATCAATAATCGATTATCAACATCACTAATAATTTTATAAAGATAGGTACCTATCAGTAGTAGGCAGTAAGCAATAATAACATCGGTGCTGCGATTGCGAACCAATCACTAAATTCAATAGACATCGGCATCGGAATGTTGCACAAATAAAAAGCCACGTGGTGTATACGAATTGTTCCGCTCCGTTTAGCGCTATACGCTGTTGCCAGGCGGACGCGTGGACACGTGATGTTTTCCGAACGAGCCCAATCCAAGATGGCCGACAGCGCCAAAGCTGCCATTCGCTTTCCCACGTCGCGTCGCGCACCACCAATTCGCACGCTTCATTCTCATTTCTTTTCTATTGTGCATCGCAATTTGCAATTGCATTTTTGCACTTACTCCGTTTTGACGATTGCGTCTTTATTAGCTTTGTTACCGTTAATGTTCATTCTGAAATAAAATGTACGTCGTTATTTTGAAGTTCAGCTTTAACGCGAATATTTTACGAGTTTCTTTAAGCACGTAGCCACGTAGCGTATGTTAACCTACACGTGGCGGATAGGAAACCATTAGCCAACGTATGTGTTAACAACATAACCGTGAGCATGACTGATAGTAGTGAGTGGGTAACGACACTTGGGAGCTGCGAGACGGAGAATATAAGAATTACAAACTTCATTTATTTTATAAACTATTCTTTAAAAATTATTACTGCTTCCTACTATTATATTAATTAAATAGCGGCCCGTCCCAGCTTCCTACGGGTGGACGTTTATTTTTGAAACATTTTGGGATGAACGTAGAGTAAATGTAGGTGTCTATATGCAGCACATAAGTAGTTTTTTTTTGGCATTTCTATAATTTTTTTATAAGTATGTAAAGAAGTACAATAGTTGGAAATAATTATGGTATCACGAAGTTTTTTTGTAGATATTAATAATACTATTCTATATACCTATTGTAGAATATTTTTTTGTTCTATCATCAATAGTTTCCGCAGCGCATGCGATGAAAGACATTTTATGGCTAATTTCTGTACCTGGGTCACCTTATTGAAGTGTTAGTAGGGATCCCTAATTTTTTCTAGTAATAAATATAACCTGTTACTCAGGGATAATGTAGCATTGTAATGGTGAAAGAATTTTTAAAATCGGTCCAGAAGCTTTTGAGTTCATTCGTTACAAACATGCAAAAATACAAATCTTTCCTCGTTGATATTTGAATTTTTATATACCTACCTATAAATGAGATTTATGTAGATTTCATTTCCCACTATCATTGTTTGACAAGGCAAATTATTTCATCTTCAATTCGAGGTTACTTGTATTGTTCTTATCTAAGCGTCATTTAATTTGCATTTGTTATTATCTATTGCATTGTTCTTCGAGTCATTAATACGAAGTTCTTCACATTGTTCTTGGCTCGCACGAGGTGATGTCATTCTCGTGGTTTTCCGAACATCGACTTATAACGTTTTTTTTAATAAATAACAGACTTAGCTTTTTGCGAGCCACATTCTACGTTAAATAAAATATTGACAAATGTTATGCCATGCCACGAAATGAGGCCATTGGCCTTCGACGCAACGCAATTATCGCACATAAAGGACATCGGTGAACGGAAATAACTGAAATAAATTAACGACTATTGAATAACTAGGTACCTACCTATTTACCTAGTACGACAATTTCGATATTAACCCGAATTTAGGAGTAAAGGTCACTAAGATTACCCCGTCGTATCTATTCGCCTAATTAAACATGAATTATAGAAATATTTAAAAAGTTTTCAATACGTTTGTATTGAAAACTTTATTTAAGTAGTCCAATAAACAATTAATTATATAGCTGATTAGAACACTTTTATATTTACAATTATTAATAGGTATCACAAGCAGATTTAAAAGTTGCTCTATCTTTGAAATGTAGTTCAATGGTGAAAAAAATTTCATTAAGTACATATGTAACTAAAGTGAGAATAATCGGTTAAATATTTGCCGAGGATGTATGTCACGGATAAAACCCGTGCGTGTGTGGTGTTCGAGTTGCTCATACATATTCAAGCGGCGCCGGACTGCGATCATAGTCATTCGCCATTGGCCGCAAACTCGCTGAATACTAAACGAACGCCTTTGCAAGATCTGCATTGAAATTATATTCGTTTTCGGTTTCCTGTAGCACGATCGGCCAACTAGCAGGAAGCCATCAAAGCTACACATTATACCCCATTGAAGTTTAAATATGTTAGCTAATTCTATTTCTAAACCATGACGTTAACGTTAACAGCTAAAACTGCCAAACAACAATTTTATCACAATCGCTTCCAGTAAATACTAGTTTGCACGTTATTTTTACTTATACCTATATGTACATATAAATACTTACGATATTGTACATGTCATATACCTACTCTGCCGATTGTAGATGTAAGTAAGTACTTACATCTACAATCGGCAGACTAGTGGAGTTGACCTACTTGCTTTAGATAAGTTATCAATTCATTATGAGTGTGATGTATTACTTGTGCAATTTTACTATCGACCATTTACTTATGGCTCGATTGATAACATTGTTGATTTTTCAAGTTCATCAATATCCTTTGTTCTTATTCAGAGCTCAGTAAACATTCGTCACTGTTCCGATATTTGTTTAGTAGGTATTCAGTAAACTTGTATACATAAACAGTGACGCACACACTCTCCCGTCTGTATTTCGTGTAAATCAAGAACCTAGATACTTAGGTATTTTGTTCTCAAATATTTTAAAAAAAAAAGTAAGTCTCTTCGTAAGTAGGTAAGTATATACATTTTATAACTTAATTCAGAATATCAATTTTTGATCTGAGCAAGTACAAGTACCTACTTACTTACTTTATTGAATTCAATGTATCTATCATAGAACTAGGTACTTACCTATACATACATACATATATGCAGCCTGGATATACCTTATGATTAGGTCGGTTAATTAACAGCTATAATGGGTTGATTTATGTACGAAACATTTAAGTCTAAATTAATTCCAAGTTATTCAGTCAGCAAGACAAACTGCCGTGGTTGTTCGGTCAAGGTGACCTTCCTCGCGTCCAGTCACATCGCAACTTAACGGCTCCCTATTCAATGTAAATTCTGTGAGACCTTATTCACAATTCAAACTCTAAATCCATATGAAGTTACAAATACCTACCTACTTAGTGAGTTTTACAATCTCAGACGCTCCTTGCATTAAATAAATAGGTACCTAGTTAACTCATTCTGCCTTCAAAATGCACAAGCGCCGCCTGTTTTCTTTAAATAACAAAAGAAAGAGGAACACGTGCTGCGCGCCGTCCGCCATTTTGCAATATAAATAGCAAGATGGCGGCGAGCCGTCGGTTGGCGAAAGTACACGGTAATTATAAAGCGGCGCTGCGCGGTGCGGCGGGCAGGCGAACTGAAACGCGAGGATCTATGGCCGGCCGATGCACGCAATGCTTAGCTTGATTTATATCGCTCTCTTGTTTCCATTCGGTCGATTGTTCTCAGCTTTATGCGCTCGAGACTCGCGATTCTGGTATTGTTTCCAACGGCCATGGGAACCGAGCTCGCGTGGGCTCTCAATGACCTTTATTTCTAAAGCTACATTAAACGAAATAATTTTTTGTTTACAGTTCAAGTTCATGACATTTTCTTTTCAATGCAAATAAGATAATTTGATTAATTCGTAGGTATGATAAATTGGTTTTTAATGTAAAGTGGTATTTGTAAAACTAACTATCAAGTAGATAGGTATAAGTAGTCATGAAATTCTAATGCATCAATGACGCAAATTGATAAAATTATTCAGTCAACAACCGGAAAGATAATACATACGGAATAATTTCCCTCCACCTTGATCCGCTTCCATTTATAGACGATGTTAATAAGCCGTTTATAAAAGCCTTTAGCAAACACATAACATAATTATGTGCGCCTGCCATGGGTTCGACGACGGAGGAAAATACATACATAAATAATACAGATTTAGGTAGGTACGTGCTTGCACCTATACGTGTAATAAGTAGTTATTATACTATCTGGTCAACAATATCAAAACGTGACGATCAAATGTATGTATCACTTACGTGTTAATTTAAAAAAAAAATATACGTAGGTAAGTACATGTATTGAGTTTCTCTATAAGTACCTATTCTATGTCATGTGTTCAACGTTTTGTCTTGGCGTACACTGCTGTGCCCCCAGATTATGTTTATGTAGATAGTAACTATCCCTCTGAGGACGACATGATCGCTTTCTGTTGTGTACCAAGTCCTTTCAATAAAGATAAAAAAAAAAACTATCCCTCTGTACTTTGATACGTCCTCAGACGTGTTTTATATCCGCAATGTGATTTGGATTTCAATATGTAAACACGTTATTGATCAATTCAAGTGTACGAGGCGTCAGTGTAACATAATGTTGGCAAACAAACGTGGCGGAGGTCGGGCGGCTTGCTTCTGACGTGTCTCGCCTCGCAAATAGCTCGATGAATTATTAGCTTCCACGAAACGCCAACATTCTCTCGTTAATCAATATTTAATGCCCCATTTCCGCAATTATTCTATTTCAGTATACAAAACTTTCTTTTTAATTCCGATGACAAAGAAAAAGGAACCGTAAACAATGCGCTTTATTCTAAAATCGGTAGATTTATTTTAATTCATCTAAGTCAAATAGATAGCCATTCCCAAGTCAACTAGATTTCTAGTTATAAACGAGTTTGTATTTTTTTACTACCATAAAATAAAAATGTTTCTTAAGTTGTTATTGAGATCTTTTGAATAGTCATGTCTGTTCCATTTACAAACTGGCCAATCAACATTTATTAGTATCTAAAATGGCTGCATATTTACGAGATAACAGCGATCGAGTCTACGTTAAATAATTTACGACTTGATTGCGACAGCCACACATGGTATAAATGATACTGAACGAATTTATTGGAATTCATGGCCAGCTAGTTATTATCGGTGTACAAATAAGTGCAGATAGTATGGGCAGAGTGGGCGGCCTGTAATCGATGCCTACCACCAAATAATAGGTCGTAACTTTTATGAAGCGTGCACATCGCTAGTCGATGTAAAGTGACCTCGTTTCCAACATTTTTATTCATCCCACTACACAATAGTTGTCACTTAAGTGTTTTTATACAATGTATTTAGCTGCGAAGGAAGAATCTCTCGATACGGTGTCTACAATCGATTAAGGTCTTGTTATTTTTTTAGACCTGTAAGAATGAAGCTGAATTCGGCGCATTTGTAATGCTTCCTTTTTCAACCGACCGCCCGTGAAGGTTCGAGTTCAACCCGGAAAATAAAAACTCCTTTTCAACATGAGCCATGATAGATTTGCCAGCGCAAGACAAAACAAACAAAAAATATCGAAAAAAGCCAGTTGGTTTTGATTGTTTTTTTTTAAGTTGTTACTGTTGTGCCTCATTCACAAGGAATTTTATTGCACTTTTAGTTTTAAACATTAAAAATATTTATTGCAAGTTCTACAAAAAGTTTATTTCATTCTCGTTTGTTTCACTCGGAATATTTCAGTTCCCAATATTTGAAAGTAAATAATGAGTTTTTTCCGAAATGAGACACTATGTTATTCTCGTTTCGAAGTTTAATGTTACGTTTTCAAAGATACTTATATCGACGTCTGCAACGTGATCAGATTTATAAACAATTTTCCATTCAAGTTAATTACAAAGACGATAAGGCGGTGCATTGAACGACACGATTGATAATATAATACTCCTACTCGTAACTCGATTGCATTTCAATTGCTATTGTTATCGTAATTAATGTGCCGTCACGTATTTACGACCTCGACTGCAAATTTACGTGATGTAGCTACTTTGAATTCATGTTCAGTTTAATAATGTTTATTATTTTTCAATTAAGTAGTCAAACTTTTATTTAGCCGTGAAACTATTGGCTTGTTTGCAACATTTAATTTCAAATTTCTCCAGTGGGTGTTAGCATTAAGATGCCAACGTATTGTTTATTACCGTTGGCATATTTCAGCAGCCGACAGAGGATCGCATGCCAACTCGTTTGACCTCATTCCCGAGACTAGTTCTGCGTAAACTCTCATATCGGGTTTATGAAAACATACCTATTTTAAGACTATATAAAGCGCCAGACCGGTCCAACTTATTATTTGTTTGTATTACAGCTGGAACGTGTGCCAAGTGTATGTGTGTTTTCAATGTTCGACGTTATTCAGTCTGATTTACTATAAACAACTCGAGAGAAAGGCACCGATGAGAGATAACACGTTTTTTCCAACATCGATTCATTACACCATTCTCGTAACATAATGTAAAATATTTATACTGCAATACTCATACATACCACTGAGTCGATTATGTTTGTGCTGGTAACATGAGATGTTTCAACATGTGAGGCCGAATTCGTAGAGCGTAATTCTACACATAAATTCAATGAGCTTTGTCCGGTAAAGCTGGTCCGGTCTACTGGTCGGGTAAGGCGACATACTAGACGACACACCACAATCCAGTTCTTGAGGCATCTTATCTCAATTAGAAAGTTTTACATTCTCTGACAAAAGTGACGTTTTGATCGATGAAGGCAAGATGGTTTCTGCTATTAATATTATTAGATCAGACGTACGATCTATTCTGTATTGAACGATTGCTTTCAAATTTCAATTAAGATAAGGTATGCGAAGTTTATCATACAGATAAGTTCGAATGGATTTTGTTTTACAAGTTACTGATAGATTTGAATGTATTCTGTCGTAATTAAAAACCTTGACCGGTGTTTTTATAAGCTTAGATCCTACAAACGATGAATCACGACTTTCTAAATGCTGTCAAGACCTAGTAATTATCTCGTTTCTTAGTAATGGTGTTAAACGGATGCCGTTTAAAATAATAAACATAACATGCACAAATGATTTGCAAACATTTAAATTAAACATAATCCTTCTTAGTCGTTAATTTATTATCGGTACGAGCTTCCAGATTAAAAATTAATTCGCTCGTTTCGTTTGATTAAATTGGTCGTAGTATCACGGGGTATATCGGGCAATGCACGCCGCACTCGAGCCCCCATTTCTCACGTCCTGACCGGTTGTAGACTGGTCGGTCAGCATACCGATCAAGAAAGGCTGTGGAGCGGTGCCTTTAAGGGGAAAACTGCATGTATTTTTTGCTCCCATGAGTATGCCGGCCGCCGCCGTTGCCATTAGCCCGTGCGTGCGTGCGGCTCAAATAACGATTAGATTTGACCTCGCAAACTCTCACGTGTTGGATTAGGCTGGGAACGCACTAGGCAGAATGCTGCAAGAAAATCAGAGATGATACCCTAGAGCAATTTGTGGAGCTTGCATTTCCCCGTTTTATTAGACCTGGTCATTTACACTATCACGTATGTTTGGTTACTTAAATTCATAGAAAAAATAGACAAGTTACATTGTATACACATTTTAACTATACCAATTATTGGGATTAAATAAATTCATGCATAATTGCTACGCAGCTACGGTTTGCTACGAAATAGCTACGATTTGAATGTTTAGAACTTGGATCCTATCCTGTAGCCAAAATTGAGATTAGCTACCGAAACTATCTACTCAGTGCATAGCGAGCCTTAAGGCATAATTTCGGCGGAAAGTTGGCGTTTTTTGTCGGACAGCGAGAAGAGGTTATTCGCTCCTGAATGCTTTTAAAAATATGCGTATAAAAAGTAGACACTATTATAATAAGTAGCTATTGTTTTTAAAACAAGCCTTTGGAAATGTGTATAATATTATAGGCTATATAATATTAACTTTATTATATAGCTTTTAGTATGTTCATGTAGCTTTAAAAATGTAGGTAGTATATATTTTGATCCCAGTAGGTACAGCATGTTATTCTGTAATATGCTCTCCGCATGAAGCAACCTCTACTAACTCAATTCTCTCTACATAGAGTTAAATTACCGTATAAACTAGTTTAACAATCTAAAGTTATGGATTAACCCTGTGAACGGATTACCATTTAAGCCTGAACTGGTTTACGTGCAACTGCAGTGACGATACGTTAATCTGATTGGACGTTCTTATAGTAGCCACCACTAATCTCAATTTCTGTAAAAAAATAAAAATACGTTTTATTTATTTAAGCATAAGCACACCAACAATACAATCACTTATATGTAATATAAAAATAGATAGTAAAATTGAGTATCTAGCAACTGTAAAAATTACAGGTATGCATGACATTGACCACATTAACAATATTATGAGACTATAATTATACACTGTGAAGCTAATATTATGTGCTATGATTAATTCGTTTGCTTAGTGGCTTATCTTATGCTTCTCAATCTAGAATTCTAGAGAAATTGAGAAGCACTCTTAGATGTTTCATAATAATCATATCCTCCAACCATATAATACCTAATCAATCCATATAATAATCATATTATCCAATCTAAATCTTTTTCAAAAAAAGCTTAATAATTAAATACCTATTAAGTTTGTTCATTTAAACTACGTTATGGAAGTCGATTGTCTGCGAAGTGCTACTTGAGCTTGGCCATCTCATTATTTTTGCCCACAGTTTCACTTGCATCCCAAAGGGCTTTTTGAGACAAAAGCCAGCCTATCTCCTACTTCAGACTGTACCAAATTTCATAAGAATCGGTTCATCGGTTTAGGCGTGAAAGAGTAACAGACAGACACCTAGAGTTACTTTCGCATTTATAATATTAAGTAAGGATAGGGATTATAAACATTACTATTGTAATGTAACATACTTCAGTTTTAGAAAATCATTAACTTCTTATAACTTCACTTAATGAAACAAATTGTTACTCTGAAATTAAGAAACAAAACTAACATTATAACTGTCCACAAATTTAGAGACAATAAAGATGAAATACAAGATACAACCAGCTGTGAACATGAACCACGAAGGTATATTAATGACACAGACAACGCAAAGTTCAACAGCAGTACAAAAACCTCCTAAATCTATGTAATTACGGGCACGTCCATGTATTTCACTACAATTGACAGGTGATTATGCTAATCAGCCAACCGCGCCATGCCATTAACTGGATAATGTTGTCTATTGCATAACTTAAAAGCAGGTTCCTATAAAATGTCAGACGAGTCATACCAGCATTTAAACACAGCTGTTTCTCATACACCTACGCTACAATTACTGACAGAGGTTCTTTTTTATCGTAACAGACTGGTTTACTTTCTTATTGTAAGGTTTTGTTTACCACAGGGAACATTATGTAAAACATATCAATAATTCTCATTCAATTTAGGAAAATCACGCTTTGTGTTCAAATGAAGAATACCTATTGCACTTTATACAAATAATGTCACATAACATATTCAGTGCTTAGCATATTCTGAAATTCATTTGAATAAATTAACCTTAAAGAGCACCAAGCATTTGAAAGTGGTCGGTCAATAAAGGATGTAGAAGAAAATCGTATCATAAATCCATTAGCCGTTGGCAAGTCGCGTCGAGTGGCATACGACTCCGGGTTAGTGAACCGGCAGCTGCAAGAGGGCCATGCGGGCAAACAGAAACATGAGACACGACTACTCCCTCACCTGCCGTATTAAACATCCCTTGTCTGATTTTACCAGCCGTTCTCCGCATTACCTTGTTATTATTTCTGAAACTGTAGATATCCTTGACTTGGACATGTGGAATCAACTTAAACTTTTATATGCTTTATAGTTTAAGACATTTATTCCTCATAAGAACATTGTTCCATCATTTGTCTGAGAAATACAGGAATACCTTATTCTAGGATTACATCAACAGGCACTAGAATATTGTTCTGCTAATTACGTACATATATTGCCATCAACTTCGAAAATTTTGCAAGAAGGCGGCCATATTTAAATAACAACTGGGTTATTTATAATAACTTACTTATAAATAACAGACAGACCAGTTCATTTTTTTAAATATATATACGTGACAAAAAGAAGGTTGTTTCGCATACCTTTTACTCACCGAAACGGGTTATCGTAACCAGTCCTTGTCTGCTATTCTTGACAGCGTTATAAATATTCAGTGGGTAATAATTGACCTTTGTATCGAAAAAGGTTCCATTTCGACAGTCATTTAATGTTAATATCTTTCGAGGAATAAATTTAATGTAAGTTTATCTAATTAAAACGAACTGCGCGTGAATTTGTCATCAACGGCCAAATGTCAAACTTTGTATTTTTTAAAAATCCCGTGAAGCTGTATAACAGTATCATTCATTGATTTCCGAGACTTAATTTCGTGTTCTGTATGTTAATTTGAAGAATTTCTGAAATCGTACCATAAAAATATCTTGTTTTGATATAAAACATGTTTTCCTCCTATTATTAGATATGATCTTTATTTATTTCGGAGAATTTGTATCCACGGATATACTTATCAAATTAAATAGGTATGACGAATCAGACATACAGACATACTTGACATTTTGAAGTGAAGTAGTTCTTTTTATAGAACACTAATGGCCATTCCTAATAACAAATCACACAAAAGATTTATCTACCAATATAGATAGGATTTAGGTCCATTTGACACAAGTAATGTGAACATCCTATCTCTAAGCAAATCTGTAACTGATTGATTGATTTGTTTTTGGGGCAGGCCTTTAAAGCAACATATCAGTAGTTATTAAGAAAGAAAGAAAGAAACATTTTATTGCCATAAAACAGAGAATAGTACTCTGTACATACATAGTAAAACATAAAAATAAAGGAAGATACTCAGGTACGTCGACGTTGTTCACCGCACTAAGGTCCCCCACTCATCATGATGGGGCAGCTCATTAAATCGCTGCAGCGCTGATTTTCAGTGGAGCCTAGATGACGTGTGACCTCACTCAGTCAAAGAGTCACTATTAGTTTTATGTAAATTAAACCTCATTCCAAAACTTATCTGCAAAAGGCACCCATGCTGCGTTCAAGACGCTTCAGTTTTAAGAGAACTGGCAAATCTTGATCTCGTTTCTTTTTCTGATAAGCTTGGCTTCTTTTACAAGCATATTTTTGATGAGATTTCACTTCGTTTCGTACTTTTGGATTTATGACACACTTCATTTATTTATTTACTTCATGCCTAGCCTAGTTAACTTTATATTTATAGCACTTATTTATCGTTATGTATCATTTGTTTCAGGGACATCGCCGGAACGTGAATCCGGTGAAATTATCAAAAAAGGTAAAAAAAAAACAAGTTTATATTTTTTTATCTGTATTCATAAAAACATGTATTCAGTGGTTCATATTGATCACCGTCTCATGTGATTTTAAAACCAAATAACCGTACCTTAGCTTATGCAACGCAAATGTTGTTGTTTTCTCAAATTTGAAGATGTAAGGCTGATACTATAGTTCCACCGAAGAAATAATAAAATATAAAATAAAAATAACAGTTCAACAGTCCAAGGGACAAAGCACCTGATGTCAAGATAGATGACACTCTTATCGAACAACGTCTATTTACGAAACCTGACATTGATAAAGTGAATACTACTACTATAGGGGAGAGAATTTATAAAACTACAGAAAACCTGAATTCGTATTTAAGAGTTGTTTGTCAAATCAAATATTGGGATCATTTGAAATATTGCATTTGCATATGTCATATTTTATATTCTTAAAATAAAACCAGAATCTTGTTATCGAGTTGATATCTTATAATTAAATAAAGGAGTTGTATTTCATCGTCCCTCAGTCTGCCGCCATCTCCGCAAGAATCATAAACGTGTTTACGTTGAAAAATTGAAATCACCATCCTTAATTTCACATTCAAATCTTTTTCTTTGTTTGTTCAGCCCTAATCTGCGTATGTATGAAGTATTTATGCTCCACCACATTCGTTTTAAAGCCAGAGGTCACTACAGACGACAAATACATTTGTTATTATCATTTCACAATCTGAATTTCAATTCAGCATCCGAGTAACGGGGTCACGTTATTTTCGATGGATGTTTCTACATATTTCTTTATTCGTGCGTCCGTTTCGTTTATGGTAAATAGGTTTTCAGTGTATACTATTTTGTGCAACGGTACGTGGCTAATTGTTATTTATGATATTCATGTATCATTGAATTCGTGTTCGTTTACTGAGGCGTCTCGGTTGGGTGTTTTGTTTGTGGACTGGGCTCATGTTTGGAGTAGGTTAAAACAACACGTTCCGTTTTCCCTTCGGCAGTTAAAGGCCGCCACACACGAGGTGCCACCCTCGCTGTTATAGCTTTATTTTCTTTTCACCACGTTTGCCGCACCTTTTTGAGCTCGAACGTAATAAAGTAGGTACACACAGGGTCACTGGAAACCAAGCTGAAACATTTGTTGGTTATGTTTGAGAGCCGGCCTCGACTGTCGCAGCCTTATACTCGCATATTCCTTCGTACCTGGTAACAATAATATACCAAGTATTTTCATTGAGACTATTACAGGCCTACAGAACGTGTTTACGGCCCACTGTGAATTGAATTATGAATTCTTGTCTTGTATCGAAACGAGAGAATTTATTGTTTTGGTTAGGGATCATAAAATACCTATTCAATTTAGAGTAGTGTCGGCGTCATTCATTCCACGAAATCGTGTTGTTGCTTTATCAAACTGAGCTATAAATATAAATAAATACGATACTGAACCGGTAAGAGCTCCGGTTAAGTAGGTATGCGTCATCTTGAATCTCGTATATATGTATATGTATTATTAAATGAATATTCATAGCACGCTCACGCCGGATCAATTTGTGGTGGTGCCAAGTGCTGGCCTCTTGGTTTTTTGTTGGCCGTTATTTAACTTGGTACATTGAGAATGATTACAAGTTATTATAACCGCGGGTGCATCATAAAACTCTTATTTATTATTTATGAACTGCTTGTTTTATGTTGATGTGCGACCGTCCGACGGATGCGATTAATCTAGAACTGGTAATTAATTGGTAGGAACGCGCCCATTTTGCAAATTACTGTGTGATACCTCGGTTATTTGATGACGCGCTAAACTGTTTTTTCGATGTGTAATAACGAATACACGATGTTAAGTAAAATGTCACACCCAACAGCGTTTATATTAAGTAACTGAGAAATTTGTAATGTCCGACCCATTTCAAAATTTCAACTAGGACAGGAAATAAGTATACATTTATTGTGTAGAAATAAAACTCACCAGGTCATTTAAAAATCTAGATACCTAAACCAACGTTTATCTACTTTGTAATAGGTGAAGTGTCTACTAGATGATATACATATACGCTTTGTGTTTATACATCAATCTCATTACATCGCTTTTCGTTACTGAGGCGTGAACGAAGGTTATAAAAAGCGGCGCAATTTGTTCCGAAGTATTCTATCTCCATTATTCTCCATCAAGGTGCAATCTCTACCATTGACATTGACAGCCGCACAATTGATCGCGCATTTAGATTGACAGCGAACAAAGAGATATTCGGAGATATGAACAGTACCAATGTTAGAGGAGGTCAGACGAACAAGTCGAACGAGTATTTCGTGTATGCACGAGTAAGAAAGTCGCCGGTGAAAGTAGCAAGCGGCTAATGCAACCGACTGAATTATTAAATGAGTTTCATAACACGAGTCGTAACTAAACCGGTTCTTTTAGCTCAGACTCACAAGGTAATCTTTTATTATTATTGTAATATAATGATGCAGAGAATAATAATAAAGGTAATGTATGTGGGATTTGTAAAGCCAACCTGTCTCTTTTGTTGGAGTCGACCGGGACGAGGGTCTCGGGTCGACTATTATGTCGGTGAATAGAATCGGGATGTCCTTTTGAACCGTTACTGTTATTCTGAGTTACCTGTTTGACTGATGGGGTGCTTTCGATAAGAACATTATGTCCTTGAGTTGTTTTTTATAAGATATCTGTTTTGTTTTATTGGAATTAGGGTTTCATAGAAAATTAGATAATTGTATCGCTTTGGGGAGACGTCGAGTGTCACTAAATTGTACTCTCGATTGTAAGTAGATATAAAGTTATTCGAATTAGATTGGTAGCTAAATTAATATTAATCAAAAACATATCAAAATTAATATAATTTTGATATGTTTTTGATATTATATAGAATTAATAAGTCATTATTTTTGGGAAATTCTTACACAGCACCATCAAAGCTTGTACTATGGGTACTACACAATGGATATACTTAATACATAAATACAAAATTCAAACGTATGCCACAAGGGTAGTAAACAGTAGATAGTATAATACAAACAAAAGTATGATTACCATAAAAATGGCAGTTTCTCTTTTACGTTACAAACACGAATGATATATTTTTACATAATGGTCCGTTACTTTTATTTAAAACGAGTGCAATTAACAAGCCCGCATACTGATATAAGCTGATTATGCCTTTCATTTTTGCTAAAGATAAGCTTGTCTGACACTAAAATATTTCTTATTAATATAAAAATTAATTGCCTCATTAACCTAGTAGCCGATGTCCTGGGTTTGATTCCCAGGTCGAGCAAAGTGCTATTTATTGGGTTGTCTCAGTAACAGCTCGGATTTGTGCTAAGTTAATGGCTATAGGCCACCCCCTATTACCTGTCAACATACTCGCGCATTGGGGGTCTACATTGGTACACGTATGCCTAACCCTTCGGGGAATACAGGCGTGATGGTATGTTATGCTATTTCAATATAAATAAGCCCCTACAGGATAATTGTTGGCAGATCAGCTAATCAGCCCTTAAAATGTGTGTATGAAGAATGACGTCATTGAAATTAATTCACTTGCATGCATGTCTATGGCGTGACAGTTAGTGGTCTGGTTTCCGTCGATATACCGACCGCCCGCGCCAACCGGTTGCTTGTAACATGCAACTTTGCAAAAACTTTCTATCATACCACCGATTCACGCCTGAACTGTGCACATTCATACACATAGCTAATTAGCTAACGGAAAAAAAGTAAATCTAAAATATAAAAAAAACCCGACTGAAAAAAACGCTTAAAAAATGAACTTTAATAAACAAGACGTCAGGAACATAGCGCTTAATCGGGATAAAATTGTCCCAATAATGCGCTTCGTAGTCGGGTAAATACACCGATACTTGAGGCACACTACATTATGTAGATATCTTTTTTTGAATGCTACGCTAGAGGTACTATTCCCTAGTCAGCAGTGTTATTGGGTTTTCTATTAAATTCTCAATAGCAGCTCGGAGTTTGGATTTGTGCCCGGTCAATAGCCTCGCCCACTATTACATAGGATCTAAATATACCGGCGAACTATTCAGGGAGTACCTACAGGAGTATAAATGATGATTGTTATGTTTTTTTAAAGTCAGCTTCTGTACTAGCAAGGTCTGAGTCGCGGGGCACTTTACAAACATATAATTAATGGGCACATCTACGCCCAGCTAGAAACAAATATCTGTGTGTATTGTGGATCACAGAAAGATGTCTCTGGTTGGGAATCCCACGACACCCGGTGCCACGCCAAACGTGCAGTCAAACGTAAATACAACTCGATTCCTACCGGCTTTGATTTTGTTCGGTAACTATTGTCTTCTATTGCCAAATAACAATTCAAGGTAAACATTTTTTGCTCCGGCATCCTTTCTACCAAAATTCACCGTCTACAACTAGGACAGTCACTTTTTTAGCAAACAAATTACCTACTTCGTAGTAAATCATAAAAGAAAATGAAAAAGAATGCACTAATGTGTATATACATAAAATAAATTTCATGCCCAGAAGACTGGCAAAATAAATAAAAAAATAAACATAGTAGGTACTTACACGTAAATATATTACGGAACATCCATTTACTATTAACTTCACGGAGAAAATATGTACGGGAACTATCGTGGTAAACACATGAATAGACAATTGAAACAAAAGAACAAAGTATATGATATCGAGCATGTGAGATGTTAGTGATGTTACTGAATAATGATTGTATGATAATGCCTCGTTGTGAGTCAAATTGAATATTAAACGAGACACGGGAAAACATGAACCCCTTAGGTGTATTCATACAACGTACTGCCAACCATAGCATAGACAATTTACGACATAACGATTGTTTTATTGCTTCCTGGAAGGTGACTCGAGTAAACTTTATCCTTTCACTCGCTATAGAGTAATCGGTGTTTCGATTCATATGTTTATCATATATCTTATCATTCTATATCATAGTTAATTTGCAAGTAATTGCTTTGTGGTATTTGAGATGTTCTGTAACGTATATTATGACTGTTAATAATCGCTTTTACATGGAATATGAAAAAAGTAGTATTTGCCAAGAACTCATAATTTTATATTTAATTACATATATAAGTATGGAAACCTGGATACCTTAGGGAATTTCTCGACGGCGTATGATGTCTGTCAACTTTTAGGATAGCATGGTAGACTATACATATAATAATTCCTCTAATTCTGAGAGGAGACCTGTGCAAAGCAATGAAACAGTATATGGGTCGATGATGACATTTATATGCAAAACAAGCGTCAAAAGTGCAGTCATCATCATAATTATAAAACATTCAATTAACGTCAGATAATAATTATTGCCAATAATTGTGGTGACCTTTAAATCGAACGCTTGACCAAATTTTCCACTGGTTTGTGGCGTGGCGTGGCGTGGCATACTTGAGATTTTAACGTAATTGCTCCTTCATGCGGTGCAGCAATGAGCAATGCAGTTGTCAGGGTCGCGGGAGGCAAGTGTCAGCGCGACGCCCGCGCCACCTGCACGCCAACCGGTGGAACAAGTTTCGATCGCCGTCACCGTCTAGTGCCGACTCAAGCAGTTATGAAACGTTTATTTATCACCGCCATGATTTTATTTTACCGGTTGCGCAATGATTGCTGAGAACGCCACCATGCCCTCTATGCTGCTGACGGCCATCGACACTCGTAAACTGTCGAAATTGAATGAGGATGAGACCGTCAGCTGTATTAGAAATACCTGTAAGTAATGGTGGTAATAATATCATTGTGAACTTGTAACAGAAGTAGAGTTAAACTACTGTCGCATATGGCACGTTATTTACGTTCACCACGGTGTTAATTATGTTCTTGATACAAATTTTTGGAGTGGGTGCTTGTAGGGGCTTTTGAGATAAGTATTTGAGAGAAACTAGAAAAACAAAATTATTAAAAAAGATAAAAATAGAACTCTTAAAATAACTATTAACAATGTATTTCTTGATAACGTTAATATGCTTAATAAAATACCAGGCGATGCAACTACAGACACCAATGTATCAGTTTCAGACCATAAAGCGTTACTTTCCAAGTAGTGACGTTCGAGCTAAAAATATATCAACAAGCACTTTGAGGTGAATCCCGCAACAATAGGAGATGATTGACGTGTTTTTGCCAAGTCACAGTCTAGTGATTTTCAAATTCTTTGTTCCCTTTGCGACAAAAGAGAAAGTAATTTCCGCCACTATCAACACAAGCTGGTGTTGTGTCGAATTTTTTAAAAGGTCGTTTTATGTCGCTCGTGTCATGATAAGCATCAAAGGCATTTTTACCCCGAATGTGGGAATCGTGATGTAAAAATAATTCGTCATCTGTGTATTGTGCGAGATATAATACTATAAACGTTCCGCATTAGGTTGGTCACGATAAAATCGAATCGAATATATCTCGTAGTCGGAGGCGGTCGGTCCAGTACTCGTCACGATCCGTGCGCCGGAGTGTAGGCAGCTACTTTCTCCTAACGGGATTTTCCTCGTCGCCCCTCCCTTCCTCCACACGGCTGCTGGCTGCTCAAACGCCGATTACGATTACGACATCCATTTTGAATTTTATTAACTGCGGAATCACGATGATGGTAATATTGTTACACGTTGTGAAATAATATGCTGCGCCACAAATATTTGTTAACATTTATTTAATTGAAACTGTTTTTGGCGTTCATTGGTGTATTATTCTCTTTTACATTCATTGAAGTGTAATTTCAGTCCTGTTGTTAAAGCTATAAACTTTTATTTGATTACCGCATCATACTTAACAGCATTGTTTAGTTTAAAAGTATCTACGTATCGAAGAGGAAGTTCTTTATCGTAAAATTGATTGTGAAACCCAATATTTTTATAAATTAACATTATTCCAATTCTAATACGCACGATTGTAACACAAAGCAGCTGGAAGGGAATTTAACAGGAACAGTCGTGAGCAGACAAGTACTTCGCGCCCTCGATGCCCCGAGGACTGGCAGTCAAAGGCCACAAGTCACGATCTTTGCGTCTCTGCCTTTAGCAATACCTGCCGGCATTCATGTCTCATTGTATTGTATTCAACTAAACAAACTGACGTTCCTATGAAGAAATTAGTTTATACAATTTCTTTTTTACCACCACTTTTTGTTATTAAGTCACAGTCACTGAACACGACCACGTCAAGAGAATTAAGGTCATTTTACTTATTCAATACAGACTACAGTTTTGTTTACAAATCAGTAAACACTAATGATTTATTCTCTTCGTGTTCAATAGCTCTGTCAGATTCAATTTCTTATTAAAAATTGGCGTTTGATAGTCTCATTTATGTTGTTTTAGTTGTCCCAATTAATTTTATATCACTTTTTACATCAGATCTATTTTAAGAATTTAATAAATTAGTTACAATTGTTTGGAATACATTTGTCTTAGCTCAGTTAAGTACGACAAAAAATTCATTAAGAATTTGCGTAACAGCTGCCAAAGTCCGTCAATATGATTCATCATCGTCATAACTGTTGTAACTCAATCTGTGTGTATTCAAGTGCCACTTTTCTCCTCCCCCTCGCCACGACTCTGGCATCGATCCAACATGTGCCGATCTTCTAAGAAATGCATCGATCCGCTAGCGAAGAATTTAGCGCCAACTTGCTAATTACGCTATCATTAGCTGCCTAGTTTTCCCAACTAAATTGAGCATACAGCATTTGGGGCGGAACTTTTGTAATATGTGACTATCATTTAATTTTCGTAACCCAATTATTGGATAATGCTGACATCCCTAAAACAGTGATTCCTTTCTACTTCTTACCGGGAACTTAAATTTAAAGCAACGAAACGAAAATAATTACAAGTAACCATAGCAACTGCGCCTGAAATATTTACGTAAGTACCGTACTTTTATTGTATAAAAGATTTGATGACAAAGAATACAACAGTTCTTTTTTGTTCGTTGTCAATTTCCATCACGATATCAAATTAAATTATTTGTTAGGTATCGAATGTTTCCTACGATCAAATTGATTCTAATTGAATTGGATAGAATAGGAAAAAATATCAACATTGTCACCGGACGGAAATGACGGATAGATCAAAAAAATTGATTGGTTATTTTATTCTTGTTTGTATATAAATTTTAAACTTCCGTCAGTCAGTACCACTTGCCACCACGACTAAATAAACTCAGATTACTGTTCAGTATACAGTAGCATCATGATCCAATTTGTGACAGCATGTGGTCGCTTATTGCTAATTTAGTAACGATTCGAAAGCAGAGCGAATGAAAGCAACTATCATAACCTCGGAGCGCATGGGTTCAAATTCTCATCACAAACGTCACGAACGTATTGATTTCCTTTCTAATAAAAAAGCCATTGTCCGTTTGAAAGCTCGCAAGCACAAAGCGTGAAGACTACAAAAAGCTACTGCACAAAAAGGCTCAACCGTATCGGTGGTTGCGCGCACCACTCGCATTATTCCAGTATGAAACGGAACGCACATGTGTGGCAGATGTTTGGGGTTCTTTTTCAAATGTATTATTATGGGTCCTCCGCCCCCGCCCCGCACCCTCGCCCCTTTACACCCCGCTGTGCAGTCACTGACCCCTTTTTATAGAACAAGTCGGTCTTTCATCTGTTTTTGACCTGCTTCTAAGCAGGCAACCAGTTACGTTTTTAAGGCTGCCCGCGCCGATTTCTTAACAGTTTTGTTTTATAAAACTTGGCATATTTCGGTATAATTTGACCAAGTTTTACTTTTATGTTTTCTTCTAATTTCATTTTCATGGCTTGCGTAATAAGTTCGGCTGTAGAAGTTGGTAAAAATAAATGTGAGTTGACTTGCTATAAATATACTTCGCGTTGATCGAACACATGTGACGTCCCGTGGTTCTTGCGGAGGGTTGATCACCCGGTAGATGTAGACAGGTCCCAAGGTTGTTTTTCAGAGACAAACAGCTGTCTGTCATTATGTGAAGTGACACACTAATATAAAATCTATTCTTATGAGACATTATTTATCTTCCAACGAACATTATTTGGAACATCGCTCGCCGTCGTTTAATATTTCTATTTGGCTAAAGTAATAAAGAAGTTTGTTACGTAAATATACTTACGATTTATGGCTTCTATCAAATACATTGTCAGTTTACTTGTGTTTGAGTGCGTCCGGATCGAAGTCTGTCAAAAACATTTTGACTCGTTTTATTACCTACCATAAATAAATAGCAATGATAAAACGTAAATTTTATCGAATATCATGCCCCATAAACAATATATAGAATGAGATATAAAATAAATCCTAACTACCAAGTTCAATGCTCCAGTAATCGTTTAGCGGAGCAATCAAGAGCCGACTCAATAAACGCAAAATAACCACTCGCTTGAGGCAAAAATGTCGAAATATTTACGAGATTCGAGACTTTTTGTTTCACCTCTATATTTAGATGCATAATGTGCTAAACTGGTTCAAACGAATTCGAACTCTACAGTAGTTATGGACATTACATTTTGAGTTGTTGGCGTGGGCGGTGGTTAATCTCAATTATTGCCAGTCAAGTCGCGCGACCGACGCTGACGGACCAAATCGTGCGTTCCTCGTGAAACGTGTTTGCCGAAGCTATAAAGGAACTAGTAAAACTTGTATTGTGGTCTGGCTTGTTTTTTGCTCATTTCGAGCATTATTTTTTTCGTAACTATGAATTCGACAGGTAACTACCTAAGAATGTGAATAAACATTGACCAATGGAACCGTTAAATCGCATGGCTAATAATCTGGCGAAGATTAAATAATCTAAAAAGAAAGTATTTCTTATCCACTTGATAGTTTCATCGAATCGAAAATACTTGATTGAGATCCGTCGACTTGAATACTCCGAATTGAGTCCAAAGGATAAAACGATTCCTTGGAATTTTATTCCAAGAATTAGTTAAGAGCTTTTTGGTCTGACTAAAGGGTATTGGCGCAGGTAAAAGAAGCCTTAGAACTTAATCTGCCATGTTTCTGCCATTTCATTGTCGAATACCGTATAATATAATAATATACTTCTCTTCATTCTACGTACATCAGTTCTGTGTCAGAATCCCGCCTTATGTCTTTTTGTTTTATTGTACCTACCTATTTCTCTCCCACGAATATAGTGATGTGCTTGTAACCGGTCGGTTTATCGATACCGGGGCAATCGTTTCGCTCGATTTCTTCTTCCGCGACAACGAACCGGACGGTCGACTCATTCATCAATTATTTATACTTCGTTTGACTTTTAAAAGGGGTATTTAAGGTGAGAGCCAACTTGACTTTATATCATAACAGTAAGTTAGACCTTTCTCGACGGTGAAACAATATAATAAGTGGGTAGGTAATTAGAGTTAGTTATTTAAAGACTCAGCAAAGGAACCAACGGAGGCCACACGAAAAATTATAACGATGAGGAAGGAAAACATTCAGGTACTTCATATTGAACATAGACAGTGAGCGTTATTTTACCAATGTCATTAATTATTTTACGACTAAGAATGTTTGCTTGATGCAAACAATTCGACAAATCGAGTGAGTAAAATGGAAATATTACTGCAAGGTAGGTATACTTACCAAACAAACGCGCCAGCCAATCTCTTTTGGCACAATGTTTACAAAATCTGGCGGAATTGAATCGAGTCTGCGCTAGTATTTGTAAACAGGCCGGCGGCGCACCGTGAACGGCGTGCGTGGCTCTTAAAATACTTCAAACAGGAATTGAACCCACGCCAACTGGTGTGCGTAGACGGCGGCTCGCGCGCCCCTCGTAAAGTTTTCACTATACGACATCTCATTTTATTCCAGATCATTTGGCTTTTATGTTTGTATAATTTATACTAGGCCGCCGTCACACGCGGCCCGTGGTTAGCAAAAAATTATATTACGAATAATAAATAAATTACCGTATCCAATTACTATCATTACTACTACTACTCTATCGTTTGACACAATATATGTAGATATAGAACTCACCATTTCCTAATGTATTTAAACATAAAATGTCAATTATAATTGACAGTGTTATCCACAGCCGTTTATTCTCAGTAAAACATATTATCCATTGTATAGTATAATAAATATGTAGATACGTCGTATATCAAGATACCAACAGGTAAATCCGTTCGTTATTTGCATTGTTAGATATTTATAGTCACGCGGAGCATGTTGAATTTACATCGTCTGTAGTCTATTAACCTTGCTTGAATTCCCTAACGACTATCGACAATACGATGATACATTGCGCAACACTGTTTGCACAATTGTCACTGACATACCTCCTTAGCACTGGCAACTACCAATTGTTCTCGTGAACAGACAAATATTGAGACATTTTATTAATCCTTCTGTAAATTATTAAAGTTGCTCGTTTAGTTACCGTTTAGTTAATTTCCCTATCTGTCACGCTGCCGTCTAGACGGTATTCTACAACAACAAAGATCTTTTATATTTTCGATTATCTCCGCTTGTTCACCTTCAAATACTCTTCAGGTTGTCTTTGGTGGGAGGTCATGCTACTCGTTTTTATACAGCAAATGGTTATTTTATGATAAAATGTGAGATTACAGATCTGTTAGGTTATAATTAGGAACGCTCGTAAGATATGTAAATTATTTGTATGATTAAACAGCTCGGTATGAATATATTTACGGCGATAACAATTTTACATGTTATTTGCTGTTTGAATTAACAGCCTATGAAATATACGCGGATGTAGCGTGTTCGCCACCGCACTTGCTCAATAACTCGTTTTATCTGCCTCCCGGGTGACCTATTTTAATCCTACGATCCTCTACGATATGTTGCAGCTGATTTAAAATATTAGTAGAGTGCCGAAAGGGTTTTGTTACATTTCAAACGTTACTTACGAGTAAGTATGTAGGTCGCGTGTGTTCACGTAGTTTTCACAGTTTACGTGTTCCGCCAGTTTGATTGCCTTTTCAACTTCGAATCTGTTCATCAGTGAAATAAGCCGCAAGATGCACCTTTTGAAAGTGTACTTACACTAGGTGTGATGTTATTGCAACACGCTCTGAACTAGTTTCATTGCTATTAATAAGATTCGTTTAAACGTACGTGTAAACTTTCGTTCTGCTCGTCAATATTCTTGCCCACGCTTACACGTATAATGTCGCAATTCTCGGTATTTTCTGAGAGTTTTTATAAATAAAATGGCGAGCGGGTCTAAAATTAATGAAAAGCATTGCTAATGCATTGTTTCTGCGCGGTGTCGTGTAACCGGTTCTCGGTTCGTCACGCGTGTCGGCTTCGAGGAAACCAACAGTAAAGTTGTTTCCATTGGCATTCTTCGCACGCCCGCTATCGCTTGCCACAATGTCAGCGAGAACCAACGTAACTACACAACGAGAGCCACATCTCCATTCTCTATTGTTCTCGCTTAGAACGCCTAACTAACGTCTTGTTGCCATGCTAGTGAAAACAGCGCGGCATTTGGCACCAATACCGATTAGCGTGGCAATCTAAAACGGTCACTTTCCTTTATTGCTTCATCCATACCGACTGGTCTAATATACGGATATTGTCTTCAAGGTTTCAAACGGAGCGCGTCTGTGCCGGATCAATGCGTATAATTTATTTATTTGTACGGCGGATGCGAGCCTATTTATGTCCGAACAACCCGAAAGAAGGTTATTCGCGTTTACACAACCGATGAACGTATACAAAGAAGAGTTAAACGAACGCTGCGGGCATTAATCAACGTTGTCGGTAACCGTAACCGTCTCCGGGGGATTAGCCGGCGAGATATTCTATTCTTCGGTCGTAATTAATAGCTTTTGGCAAGTGAGCGTCGCGGCTGCGCAAATAGATATTCGTGACGAGACGTTGCTTGCGTAATTAGATAATTAAAACACGATACGAAAACAATATTGGTGTATAGGAAGCTTTATTATCGAGTAACTGTATACTCTGTGATGTGGCATGCACATAATACGCGACCCACGCCCGTGTAAAGCGGGCCAACGGCCTTTTGACGGGCTAGGCGTCGGGTCTAGATGTAGATAGGCGTCGGCGACGTTCGCAGATGAACGACTGTTGCCGACCATCACGGTATGTCGACATAACATTATGAATAATGGTAGCCCAGCGTCGGGCGTGGGCCACCCGTCGAACGCCATTCGAGCTCTGTCAATACAAGTTATTTTGTACACGAAATACTGCTCAAGTGGCTCACCCGCTTATGGTTTATAGCTATCGAGTCAAGAACCTCGACATTTAATTAGGCATGAGTTATGGACGCCCACGGTTGTTAAGGCAATGACTTCTGGCTTTTTGATTCATTAGCATGCAATTATACACTTTGATGTTATATATTTTAGTAAATACCGAGTTGTTTAGCAATGTGAATACGAAAGGTTTCCTGCGACTCTTGAGCAACATGAATTAAATGATAGGGCGATAGATTTTCCCACATTTCCACGATAATTTTCAATTCTGAACAGTATCGCTTGCGGTAACAGTATGCTTTAGGCGTAATCTCGATCCCGGTTGACCGGATGTGCGTTAATTGCTACCAAAGCTGTTCAGCCCGGTCCCTTTAGATTCCCGAAGGAAAATGGACCGTAACGATCGTATTGAATTAGCTACTAATGCCTCAATATCTATTACTGGTGCAATGGAAAAGTCCGTTTTTAATTATCTTTTCATTTAAACTACATTAATCGTTCTATTCGAATAACAATTATTATTGGTCAATTGGAGAGACGGCGTCGTTCTTTATTTAAAATATCTTTGTAGAATTTCTTTGTTTACAAAGCTTTGATAAACGCCCAAATGACATTGTACGTTTTAATCCAATGTTATTGGCGCAAGAAAGGCGTTTCATGTGTTTGACATTGAAGACAACACAACACAAGAACAATTCTACCAAGAATGGTGTGATGAAACTGACGTGACCGTAGTGCCAAATCAGGTTTTCCTTCGCGATTGTAATACAAATTATAATATTAATATTAGCGGTTGTTTCCCAAGAGTTTGCTTCACCTCGATTTCTTTTCCTGTTTATGACATGTCCCCTTAATTAATATGTTTAAGCGAAAATGTTAATAGAACCGGTTTCCCTGAATGTAATTATTTCTGCCGTATTATAATATAATTATATAATTTAATACCTTAATTAATTTTATTTATATCGAAATGATTATACTTAAACAAAATAGGCGTACGTAGGCTTCGAATCAAAACACTGTTGTTGTTTTTTTATATTATGATTAATGATGTCAGCGTAATAATTAGGTATCCGCGTTCTTATTGAGTACCTAAGTATATAATTGACTAAACCAAAGTAAAAATAGTAGGTAGGTAGGTACTTGTATCTCTTAGAAATGTAAGTAAGTATATTCAAATACCTTCAGAGCATAAACGCGCATACCTTCCACGCCATGTCACAAATTCGCATCAAATCTTTGTTGTCATGAAATTTCTTATCTATGGTGTATGCAATCATATACGAACGGGAGCTTCAATTTATATAAATAAACGCACACAAAAGTAATGACTTAATTGTATATTTCGTGTTATAATAGTTCACCACATATTTTGTCACATATTTGTGTCGTTGGCGTACAGAGCACGCTCTTGCTTGTCACGTACATGTGACAATGGCGTTCAAAAGTCCCATAAAATAATATATTTGGAAGTATTCTATCCATTAGTATAAAAGCTACACGCGACTAGTGACTCTCAATAAGTGCAGAATCAAAGTGATTGATGACACGAACACAGCACGCCTGAGACCTCAATACTACGCTCTTTTAGACGGTCGCCATACTATCACCACAGCTTAGACTTTTGAAGAAAGAGCCATAGCGGTATAGTAGACACCTATACCGCTATGGCTCTTTCTTCAAAAGTCCATTTCAGTCATCGCCCTACATTGTGACTCTCACAAATTTGATACTACTATGGTATATCTCTACTATACCTTATGTATCTACATGTCTGAAATCTGGACTTGATTCTCTGAGTTCGTCGGCGTAGGACGTCAGTTATGAAATTCCGGCGCCATCTTGTAGTCTACTGAAAAAACTAAAAATGACGTGTTGAATTGTCTTTAAAAGTTCTGTTTATAGAGATAAATATCATTTATCATTTACATGCAAAGCACAGATGATAATGGCCCTGTTGAAGATAATATGGTGTATCAAGAGACGAACAATTGCGTATGAAAAACAATACTCCAAATATTGGACCTAAACATACCGGCGAAGTCTGTACAATTATTGTACTACAATAGTACACCTCTACACCCTTAGGGGAATACAGGCGTGATGGTATGTTTTACCTTAGCAATCTTACAATAATATCCACTTAAGTTTGTAGAAAAGCATACACTTGCAATTGGTATAGAAACTGCCAACGATAAAGGAAAAGTTTTCTACATTCATATTCATACCAACGCCAACGTCACTCTAGAAAACGTACTTATGTAAGTTTACAAACAAAATGTTGGATGGATTATAATAAAAATAAAAAATTGAAATTGAAATGATGTCCTGTTTTCCGCGGTTTCCCCTCAGTCCAAAGGGTTTTTAGATACAAAAGGTAGCCTATGTCCATAACCTAGGTCTAATCTATCTATGTCAAAATAGTTACGGCGGTTTAGTTAATTTATTCCATAATAATAATAATTATTTATTATTTATATTAGGCATAATTATTGAAATTAAATTGTATATAAATTATAAAAAAAATATAATGATAATGAATAATTATTTATATAATAATTGAAATGATGTTAACTGTTTTAAAAAGTATTCCAACACTTCCAAGTACGTTTTAGTAATTTCATTAAAATAATATCTTTTCTTTACTGTCATTAGGTAAAAAATAAAATACTTAGCTATGTAGGTACTAAAAATTTCTATTCATTAGTTTAGAGAAGGTGAAAAGTTAATGTTTCAATGCCGTACTCCTACTTACAATTGAAAACAATTAAGAATTAATCGATTACGACATTGTTATTTAAATAATGTATTGTAATTTATTTACCTACTGTGTGTATGAGGAAGGAAACTTATTTATTTACATAAGAACTTACCTCGAATTATAGATTTGTACCTAACGTTTACATTATCCTTGTAAATATGCAATTATACGTCAAGTCAACAATTTAAATTAACTTAGGTACTTACATGGCATGATATTGTTATTGTTAGTTTTTCATGAATTTGCGTTTGTTACTTGGTTGTGGTAAAATGATTCTATTGACATAATAGTTTCATCATCTTATTTGTCTTAAGGATAAAAACAAATAACTTTTTATCCTTTTTTATCTGGTTTAGTCCAAGTTTCGTATTTTGTGTAGGTAGGCATATTTATCAGAAACATGGTCATTGTAAGCAATATTTTAACTAAATCACATTTTAAGAGGATCTAGGAGTGAGGCGCCTATTATGTAACCGATTCGTCGTAGAAAGTGTTACGAATCGAATGATTACATTAAATTTACATATCGTCGATTGACAATAGAAATTCACTAGCGATCAAATGCCACGAGGTCGCGGCGAGTCATCCTTCAATATATTATTTACCATACAACGCACCTATTGGTAAACTGATGTAATGGACTCTTGTACCCATCAATTTGCATGGCCTCAAGGTTGATTACTTAACAAGCCCGAGTCTCGCTATTTTTGTCATGTTTAAAGTACTTACACGATTCTTTTGCGCTATTTGTATTTCACGCCTGTTTTTGCGCTTGGTGAAATATTTAATGTGCTGTGTTCGGTTTATGTCTTACAACAACTACTCTTTTTTGTTTAGACTTAGGCAAATTTAAAGCATACCACGATAAGATAGCTCTGCAAATAAGTTACTTAGCCCGATGTTATTACGATTGCAAACATACCAACACTATTTAGGTGCGCACGTAACAGACTACTTAATAAAGTATAAGTAAGTGGCCAAAGCGAAGATTATTTTATATGGAGGTCGAGAAAGTAAAGGCCGAGCATCGACGACTGAATAACAAACTCTTCGGGCATGTCGCGTCAGTTGCGCAACGAATTGTCTACGGATGATTATGGAGAGCGGACGTCACGCGTCGCGACTTCACGTTAAAAAAACAATGGCTGATATAACTGGCCCCCGTTTGCCCGTCTCGTCTCATTCGCTAGCTGGAACGAAGCGACCTATTGAACTATCAAAGGTCCCAAGTCGCTGGTCGCATTAAATTTGACAAATAAAAGCGCAAATAACGACGCCACCGAAACGTGAAAACATTACTATCACCCTCGTAATTGGCTACTGTACGGTTAAAGGAATGCTATTATGCTACTCAGTTATCGCCGCCGCGTCTGGCCTACATAAAACGTGTCGATTTTCGACCTGATAACGCTGGCCTTGCGTTTCAACCGTACTGGCATTTAAATTGCATAAATCGAATTTAAACCGTGCAATTTACTCGAAGCAACCGGTTCTCATGTAATTTAATTCACGAGTCGATTATAGTTATAGCCGTCGTAAGTAGTGGAGAATGAGTCATTGTTAGTTCAACATATGCTCTAGATATTAAATATCATAATGTATCAAATTAACTACTGTGTCAAATGTGTCCGTGAAATGATGTCACATACAGAATGATGTAGCATACCGACATTGATCCGATTTCATCTTTACAAAGAAATGTGAACAACTGAACATGATTAAATAACAAAAAGAAACATTGGTATCATTCAAAGTCTCATAAGGCCTCTTCGACGACACCAAAGTCCGTAAAATATAAGACTATGACGTGGGTCGAATTGTCTATTCGTAAAATAGAAATCCAATATGGATGTAGGTCGTCGTGACTTGATAATGGAATGCCCAAACGTGATGTTGACACGAAAACGTGAACGCAATTCGGATATTTATGCGAACATAAGTGTGTTGATGTTTGCTCGATAGTATACCCAATAAATTAGCTAAGTTAGGAGCTAATGTTATTAATTTTGTTTCCTATATAACAGCTGTACGTATAAACAGAACCGTTGCCGTTGTTTAATTTCGTCTTGACCTAACAAAAGAATCCGCAGGGTACGCGCAAATCGCTCACTTATAAGAATAATAATTTGAGTTCACCCTCGAAAATGTCTATCTCATATCTTACATCAATGTTTTCTTTTGTATGTGTGTAACGGGAGGGTGGGAAAGAGGGTCTTTGTGTTCCCTGGAGCTTCCGCTAGAAGGGTTGATGAGGATTTTCTATTTCATGCTATATTTCTGACAGTTATGTATCTACTGCGCGGTAATTCTGTTTTAATTGAACTTTGATTCATTACAGACACTAACATTCTTGTTGTTTATTTTACTTGGTACGTAAGGCGATACGGAGAATGTCAGAACGTTCTATCTGTACAGTAAATCCATTGAGATATTATGTCTACCATTGAAAATGTATTTTTAGAATGCTTTTAAAAACGAGTTGGAGTCATAACAAATAGATCTTTGTTTGCTTTTTATGGATCGTTGAAAAACTCGTTGGAATTCTTCAGAATTGTTCATTGTTTCATGGAATACGTGATCACTCCGTGCAAACGGGCTTAGTTGAAAACTGTTACTAATCCAGCAGATTACTTCAGCAAACTCGGGCTGAACTCGTTAAGTTATAAAAATATAGACAAAGCGCTACTTTCCAGTTTATAACTGTCATAAAAACAGAAATTACGGTGTATAGCAATTAAACTTAAAGCAATTACTTTAATGTACACTTAATTATACACATTTATTGTTCTCTCTATATTTGACGATTTAATGGGTATTTTTTTAATGTCGCAAGCAATGTGTCTTCTTTAAAGGCGGAAAAATATAAAAAATATATGTATGAACGGAATCAGCTGCTCGGGGGGTGCGAAAAAAAGGGGGATGTTTTGTGAAAAAGCATGGCCGTTCGTTGCTTAGCAACCGGGGCCGGATGCCCTACGATATTAAAGGAGCAATATAACACTGAGCAAATATACAATAAATGCTTTGTTAGACGAGAAACTGTTACGGATTATTGTTGTGTGTAATTCATGTGAGGTCTGTTATTAATTAATATAGGTACCGTTGTCGTTTGAGGATAGGTAGGCAAAAATTCAAGCCAAAATATTATTTAGGTCACTGAAGATAATTACCTAACTTTATAAGTTTATAATAATTACGTCCTTATTTGCTGTAAAATGTTTATTTGCTATACATCTGTTAAAATGGGTGTAATAAGTACCTACAAATCAAAATTGCCGAACACGTAAGCTGGTTTTATATTAAGCAAGGTAGGTAATCAATTAAGCTGTTGATATTGATAACTGAACTGATATTTATATCTATAGCAACGACGATTCATGCCACAATCTATCATTATCGTCACATTCAATAGATAAGTGGAACAACACACAAATTGTGAACAAGTTTCGAAGTACAGAGATCACAAACCTGAGGGAGATGCTTGAATGACAAATGGCCCCTTGTCATCATAAATATAAGAATAACTAATCAAAGTTTTGCCCCTGGATTTGCTTCGATTCATGGGTGACAACGTAAACAAGCTGCGAGCGGTTTGTGGGTGGTAGGCCTCCCCGTCTACTCTCCCTACCCCTATTTCGTCCCTTCCGCGCCTCAATTGTGACATTTTCCTCTTGTGGCCCCCTCACAGTTCAATAATCTTTCAACGACATGAAATTTGAAAATTAAACGCCCTCCTTTATGTAGAACGTTTTCTTTTACATTTCCATTTTTTTTAATAAGTAGGTAGGTACTTATTTCCTTGACATTTTTGAAGGATATGTCCGTTGAGTCGTTTCTAATAGCGTTTGACATGTTTCTTCACATTTTGACAGGAATAGAAATGACGTAATGATATTTGTGAAACAAATTTCCTTATCAACAAACCACTTCGTAACGTAATAGGTAATTTTGGTAATTCTTGGCAGTTTGTTTTTAACTTGATACGCGAACGTAAATAAATTATTGAAAAACAAAATTATAATAATAATCTTGTTTCTGATAGATAAGTGCGTATTTACGGAATATTATTCACATGATTATAAACTTCGAAACATTCCAATGCTAGGTACCTAGCAGGTAGCTTTATGCACGGAAAATTACGCTGTGTTTACGAAGCCATACTCTTGTTATGTGGTTATAGATTTTCTCAGAAACGTTAAGTCGATTGAGTTCGTGCATATTCGCCAGGTAGCCGATGGGTAGCGGTCAATGTAACTCGTTGAAACATTTCTTGGCGCTATTCCAGTTCACTGAATGTGCGTCCCGAAAGAAAACCCCTGATAACTTGCGTAGGGTTATCGCTACTCTCAATAAACTAGGGGTTCCCACACGCCCTAGTGATGGTTTCAAGTAAGTACCGCCATGATGTACGACTAGAGTTCGTATTACAATGTGTTATAGGGTATGAGATGGATGTCACTCTACCGGTTAATTCATTAAATAAACCGAGCGCCGACACGATTTTTTTTCTACTGTTTACTAATTAATATTTGATCGGTTCCTTCTTTCATATTATCTCGCACTAGCCGACACCTTACAGGTAACATTTCGTCATCTAAACTATATTATTATTTGAAAGTGTAATTGTTTAGGATACGATGGGACTGACATACGCTAAGCGTAAAAGCCCCTATAAATAAATAGGAAAAATTATCAGCGACTAACGTGGCCTGTTTTATTATTCAAGAAATTCAAGATCCTTACGAATTTCTGTATTAATGTAACCCAATGTATTAATCATTTGCTACTCCTATCTCTAAATACACACACGTGCAAAACTGGGGCGGGTGTTTTATAGGTACATACAATATTCTATCCCCTCACTTAAACTTCGATAATCGACACCAGAGTAATTACTGTTTAATGACGTGATTTATACAAGAATAGACACCATTATGTAATGTAGATACACATTATTACATCTTTGTCATAGTAATAGGTTGCTCCACCACTATTGACTTTTCATTCATACGTTTAAAACAAACAAAGCGACCGCGATTATTGATCAATGGTATTTTCCACACCTATTATTATAATAGCGAACTATATGCGAGATGTTTTGATATCTCTTGTATTGCCGTATTGAGCACAAGGAAGCGATTGTTATGTATAGCGAAAAGTATAAAGCATCTCGGGAACAATGGAGTCATTGTGGGGTTTGATTAGTGAATTGAGGCACAGGGGCTTCGGCTTCGTGGCGGACGATCACGACTTTCTGATCTCACGCCAACCAGGTTCCCAGCGCTTCGCTACAAATTGTTTGGACATTTCCAGTACTCATACGATAAAAAAAAAGGAAAAAGTGCACCCTATTACCGGTTTGCACGATACATGGGTATCGAGATAAAACTACCAGTAATGTTTTTGATTAATACACGAGAAAGAAATTGAAATTTCACATTAAAATTCTTGAGATACTGTGCATTGAATTAGCGAAGCGTCGGTCGGTTTGTTTGTTCTTTTGTACTGTCTGGCTATGAAGATATCAAGATGTTTGCAATGAAATGTTACATGAGAAGAGGAAGTTTTGTTGCGAGATATGAAACAGTTGTTGAAAACATAATTTGTCACGCAGATAAAGTGTACAATGTTATCATAAACGTGCAGTGTTAGCGTTGCTATTCTTAGATAATGCGTCATAAAAGTATGTAACGTGGTGGTGAGTGGCAACAATGGGTCGTTGGGCTTACAGGAAGTGCGGCTGTAGCCCGCAGCTGTCTGTGTGTACCCCACAACTATTGCTCACCTTTGATACAAACACCTAAACATATAAAAGACACGTTTTAGATACGTTTATCGTATTTTATACATCTTTCTCGTATTTTTATCAAGCAAAAAGTACTATAAAGCTGCAAAGAGATATGATACAGCAAAATAACGTACCGTGACCTTAAAAAAAAATTAAAAAAAAGTAAGTTTGTGTAAACAATTTAGAAGTAGCGTGTGCTACATCATGCGCCTACGCCTGGAACGTTGCGTTCTACATCCGGAGAATGCATTTGGTAACACGAAAATACTTATGTTTTATAAAATTCATACTTAGAACGAAAGAAAAAGGTTTAGTGACACAGTCCTTGACTATGGTCACACAATAGCATTAAAAACATAATGAAAGAAAACAAATAAAAAATGTGTGCCACGCGGCTGCGTCAAATAGGCCCCACTTCAACTAAATACCTGACCACTGTGCACTGGTGAGCTGCCTGGCGCTAATTTTCTACCAGTTTTCAACAATTTAATATGATCATAGACCTCATTAACCAATACTTAGTGTATTTGTAGATATTTTTCCTTGTTTACGGGAAAATAGTTGGACATAACACAAGTCGCTTGCGATTCCACTGTTCTATTTCTAGATGACAGGAAAGCTTGTTGATTGAATTCTCACAACGGACTCAAAACAAAGGCACACCTTGACGTAACAAATAAATTTATACGTATGCTTACGTTAACATTTTGATCATGTTTCTTTACAACATCAAATGCATACAATTCACATCGTAAGCTGACGCCCGTCAAAATGTAAAATGTGAGCACATTTCTGTTCAGAGTCGGACTTTGTATTTCCAGTTTCGCGATGTAATAGCTCGTAGTTCACGGTTACGCATTCGCTTATGTGCACGTTAGCGTGTGTTAGCCCACACTTGCGGTCTCCGAACAGACGGATGGGCGCGGTATTTCATTTCACATTATTATGAGTCGACGCGGCGGCGTTAGACTTTCATCAGTAATAAGTGCTCCACTGTAGGGTAGGCCTCGACCGCAAATGTATTCAACACAAATTCAAGAGCTCGGCGAAAGGAAACATCTCCATAGATAGTGCTACGAACACAGAACAATTGAATGTTATTACTGTTTAAACTATACTTCATCATCCTACGTCCATCAGATTGCGTAAGAGCTGGGAGCACAAAGGGTATCGCCATTGAAGTTTCCGAGTTCTTTAGTTCCACTGGTTCACCGTTAATTGTTGTGAAATGTCTATTAATGACGAGTCTTTCGTTCCGAGAGAAAATACTTTTGATTACGATTACACGCTACAATGGGCGTGCGTGAGAGTTGGACGCGTTGTATTGTGCCATTAAAATTATGTATTACAACGGCGCATGCTCTATATAGCCGGCTGGTAACAATAGAAACTAATAATGATCATTCTGTATTAATTGCACGTTGCGTGCCGAGCTAAAGACTGTTTGCAATACTTATCGTGTCATGATCGTTACGTGCGATCGATGGAGCGCAGCGGAAGCGAAACGAAGTAGAAAAAAAGGAGTGCTTTTTAAATTGGGGCTATTATCCGAGCGATGCGAAGTGTTCATCATAAGGTCGTATTAATATTCACGATGCGGCGCACCCGGGGCGGGCAGGCTTCACAAAATGGCTGCCGGAGGCGCGCAGGCCGACCGAGTCGTGACCGCCAGGAATCCACGCGCTCGTTTCGAACCCTCATCAATTATGCATGAATGCGACCGAACGCCGATGTTTACTCTCCATGAGACAACAATTTATTGCGTCGTGCGGTTTTTGACATCCGATCAGAGACCGGTCCGGCCACGGTTATCTCGGCAAGCAACGATGACGAAATACTTACGATTTACGTCTGCAGTTTTAATACGCAAATATACCTATCATTCGCTGTGATTTTGTGCGCATACATGTTGGTATTTGGCGAATTTCCAAAATAAATCTTTGCTACACTTATTTTATATAATTTAAATTCAATCGACTGTATTGTTTTCTTAAACCATAAATTGAACTTCACTCGATACTCTCTCGTGGCTAATTCTCACACACACAATTCAAACAATACAATAATAAAAATACGCCGTCTATGAATAGAATACCAAGTAAGTACACGTCGTGAATCGTTCATAAAATATAGGCATGAGTCACATTTTATTATTGCATCAGGCAATCGTCGAATTAATTTAATCGTAATAGCCACGATTGTCGACTTGTCGGCAGCTGTGCAACTATCGATAAGGACTGAGTAACAACTCATTGTTACTATCGTACAAGTCTCGGACCTCTGGCATTTTCTTCGACGTTGTCAGTATATTCAGTTCTACTTAGGAATTTTACCGTCGGTCACAAGCTATAAAGTCTGGCGTATATTTTCCCCCGTATGACCTGACTCATGGTTCCCGGAAAGCGATTGGAATGCTCTCACGTAACTGTGAATAAAATATACGATTACAACGAACGAGATAGTAAGATAACGTTATCTCTATCGTATGAAACAGTTTCTAATCGTAGTTGTTTGAATATCTTTAAATGGGTATGATTTTAAATGTTCTTCTTACTAATGATATTCTGCATGTTGTAACTTATTCTAATAGCTGTATCGTGTACTCGCAATCATGATAGTACTACCAAAATAAGAGGTAGATCATAAACCATACAAACACAACATGGAAAACATTTTTATAACATGTTTGAGTTTCTCAAGCGTAAATGGAATGAAACGAAGCGTACACCTATTGAAATTCTGAGAACTTCACAAACGCTCTGAGTTATTTATACAGGTCTTTGTACAAACAGACGGCTGGTAACGGGCCTCTTATCAGCGCTACAACCAGGCTATCGACTGCCGTGTTTGTATTGCGTTATCTACAAATTCCCGCCCCTCACTATGCAAGTTATCTGTGCTGTGTACGCAAACTATTGTATGATAAAACACCTATTTTTAGGAGATTATCTCAAGTCGTGATGTTGTGTTCTTTATGCATATCTTGAACGTGATTCTGTGTAGATACGCACACTGTTATCGCACCGACATTAACTACTTATCATTGTTATTTGGAACGCGAGACATTAGAATCACAAGTAGGTGGATATGAATCACTTAACATGAAACATGAACGCGTTCCACTTGATATATCGCCGTTTTTCATCGCATTCTGTGTGCAAATTACAGAATATTAGTTATTCGCATGTAACCGCTAACTCGATTAGCACAAGGCCAAAACAAGGTATGCGACCTCTTTGCTTGTTTTTACAAAAACTTTACGAACGGGTTTTGCCTGCCAATTTACCTACGTATCCGCCTGCGCATGACGAGACAAGCCAGTAAAAACAACTAGGTAGTAGGTAGGTACTAATAACGACGCGATACAAATTTTTAAAGCATGATCTATTTAACAAAAAACTAATTAATTTTTTTGACTGTGTTCTAGAGAAATCAATCGTCGAGTAAACAAAAAAGCCTTCTCAAGACTCTGAACGTTATTGGTTTTGTTATCAGTTAATATCTAATTCGAATGTTTCGTTTCGTGTCTACAAACAAGAATAGCATTATTTGATTTAGATTATTTTTTACGCAAATTCCTTTGGTTCAACATCAATTTTATTTATGTGACCTGCGAGCTGAACTCTTTGTGTTATTTATAACGCAAACGTAGAATGTATAGCTTGTCACGGAATAGTTGGGAGTGTGCCAAATTGTTAGCGCGTTGTAAAATGTTTTCGGTATGTTGGTCAACGATCGCTATTTGTTTATACCTATTAAAACAATGCTTGTTCCTATAACAGATCGATTGATTGATTATCTCAGTTTATAAATCCCAGATTAATGTACTTGCCTACTCCAATTTTAATGTACGTTTTTGAATCAATCCATGAAGTTCGGTACAGAAGTTGTGTCTCCTTGAGACGTTGACACAGAGTAGAAAAATAACCTAAGTCTTGTCACTTCCAGCTTGGCTAAATAACGTATTTTAATTTTGCGTCGAACAATCTGTCTCCTTTGTTTATATTTCGAATGTTATTTACTCTCACAATCATTCGTTGTGTGTTAAATGTATTTACGCATGATAAATTACTTACCTAAATTCTGTTAATTTCAATAAGCTTACGCAACTCTGCATTGTATTATCAAATTTATGAAGAAGTGTTTTCTTGGAATTTATTTAATTTCCGTATTATTGTAATTATATTTCGTTGTTTGAGTAACAATGGCTCATGTTCTAAATTTTACAGTTGTAAATGTTAAGTACCTAGTTTATTCACTGTAATTGTTAATTTGAAGTTCTTTGAATTTGAAGTCTCCTCCATCCAAACTATGATGTAATATTTAATTCGTAAAATTAAACATAGCAATTTACCTACATACCTACTCTAAGAACTTTTACATAAAATTTAGAATCTAACGAGCTCCTGTTTTGTTTGTGCCCACTTAAACGTTTTGCTATCGTTCAGCTGTTTGACTATGTAAATCGAGTGCCGTGATTAGCGACATCTGCTCTTCCTGTCGTATAATGTGGGTACATGGGGTCCTGTGGATGTATGGAGCTGGAAGACAGGACGGGTGCACATGAGCGTCAGGTGCGCGCTTTGTGCGAGGGGGGCGCCTGCCGCCCGGCTCCCCATCTGCTCACCCCGCGCGCACCCACACCCGCGCCGCCGCCGACCGCCGTTCACTTGTTGCTACGTTGTGCTACGTCGTCGCCACTAGACTGCCGCACCACACCTCCCCGCTGCCCCCTTTCCTCCGTACACCACTTCCCTTCCCCGCCCCGCGCATTTCAGTTCTTTGTGCGCCACTGAGGCTTTTGCACGTCTGTGCTGTGCCACATAACGTCCGCAACGAATTATTTGACATAGTCGTGAATTGTACATAATATTACTACATAGATAGCATAGCCTACTGGAATTTGTGAGTGTGTGCTGGTGAATGCCTGTATTCTACGACCATTGACCGCAACGTAATTTACCTTCAAAAGGATTTAAGCTGATTGGAATATTCACGAGGATTTTTTGTGAGAAATCTGTGATAGTGACTTAGGTCATTTGTGTAAATAGGCATCGAAGAATATTGTGTCTGAATTGTATAAATTTTAAGTGATTTAATTTTAACTTGACGAAGCTGTTGAAAATAAAGCTGAAAGAAGATCAGATTGATTAGTGAATATATAAATAATTGCACCGAGTAAGTACCTACCTACCAACTTAATATTTATTTTTACTGGTGTATGTTCGTATGAGGTTTTGAGTAATAAATTCGGTACCTAACTGTAGTGATGACAACCTACCCCCATAATTTCTATGAAAACTTATTTTTTACCAATCGTGATGTCTCTGACCACGGAAACTAATTGAAGTGAGAATATCGATTTATTCGTTAGAGGTATGTACCTACCTACTTAATTATTTTATACTCAATGATAACTCTCTGACACTGTGTTATAGACTTAACTACATAAATTATATTTTCATCTAAGTTACTTAATAAACATTTTATAAGTACCTAATTAGGCTACCTACTAAAAAATACCGATTTAAAGGACCGAATTCTAATGAAGTTCGTAATTTAGGTAGGTACCTACTCTGTTATAATGAGCCTATAAGTATTTTAATATTGTAATAAGTAATGTCTTAGAACTTTGTGCTCTATTGAAGTGGCTATAATTTCAGAATTAATGAAAGGATTAAAATAGAGCATGTCTTTTAACATCAGTGCGGGATTGACTATAACGCGAAGTAGGTTCCTACTTATGGTCCCCGGATCGCTTAGAGGGCTCCGAGAAAATAACTTTTATTTTGTAGAAAAAAAGTTATAAAACGAGAGTAGGTACCTAAAAGTCGAATTGCCTAGACTTAGAGGACCCCTACATGGCTTAATCCGGCCCTGTTAAAAACATGTGAATGTTACCTACACTATTTATGTAGATTGATATTTAATTACGTACCTACCCGCTTGTAGAAGGTCAATGTGAACCCATAAAATTCTTATTTACCTATCTAAATTGACAGCATTAAACATCATTAACACGGAGGCCATTTAGATTTAATCGCTGTTAAAGTCATGCGCATTATACAAGCTATCTAGGTCTACCGACATCATTAGGTACATGCTTAACCGCTTATTAACGATGAGATAATGTTGGAAAACTGTGTTAATTGCCTTGGATACGTTACTGGCATTACCTGTTAGATAATCGTATACCTACCTAACGCGCAAGCAATCAGATCACCTCATCGTGCTGTGCCTCGCACGATATATAACAAGTTATTTATTACGTTACGTTATAACCGCTAGTCGTGCACCGAATGACCTTTCATATCGCGTTATCGAGAATGCTTTCCGAGTGTGCATTGTTACCGTAAACAGCGATTCGTTATCGAATCAAGTGTTTTATCGCCCTATTGTTTATTGTAGATTGACCCGTACTGTGTGTTCCAATTTCTCGATAGTGCTAATCAGTTTTCTACGCTTTTCCGTATTCGATTCCACGGTGCGTTTTTTAAACAATTACGCCGTATTGCCGTCGCTATAAATATCACGAGTAAGTTTCGTATGTTCTACTCATAATAATAATAATCGTTTTAATATTACATGCGATATAATAATACAGGAAACGCCTACCGAAAATAACTTTGCCTATTACGTAACCAGTTAATTAACCTACACTGCTCCATTTATGTATATTTATAAATCTTTTTTTATCGTAAAACTTTCAGGGTCGAACCATTTGGCCCAAGAACCATAAATATTTAATTCTTCCGACGAATCCTGATAGGTCGTTGTATAAAAGTATGCGTTACTTGTGTTGTCTCTGCTGGAAATCAAGAATTCCGGTCACGAACAATCGGGACACGTCGTGAGATGCGAGGGAGATTGCAGCTCGCTCGCCTCCGTGCGCTTTCAATAGCACATTGCTCAATTTACTGCACGAGCTGCGCTACTCGTGATATCTAGCTACACTACATCGTATCTTCAAGGTGGTATTGCATTCTGTAATCACGATAACTAATGCGCTACATCTCACGCTACATTGTACACACTACCTACCTACCAGTAGAAGCAATAAAATAAATGACATAAAAGGAAGTCGTCTAATCCAGCTAGTCGACTTCCTTAAGTGTCGGCTACCACACGCTTAACGATCTAAAACTAGGTTGATATTTCAAAAGCGAATGTTAACTGGATATCGAATTTAAAGTAATTTGTGAGCTTCGTTTAGAAAGTGAGATTCGGCTGCGGTCGGGCGGTGGACCTACTCTAATTCGAGGCGATACAGCCTTACGTCAACACACGCTTCTTTATGTAACTCGAAGTAAATTGTTTAATTGCTTTATTATAGAGAAAGCTTTGTCACAACTAAATGTCCTATTAACGGTTATTCTCCGAGTGGAAGTGTTTCATTACACGGTCGGTGAGTTGAAACGCTCCAGTAGTTATAACGAGATGGCTTTGAGTCGGCAACGCAACGGCAAACTCTCAGATAACACGGTAACAGGTTATTTGAGATTGTTGACGTACAACCGCTTTGTCTGCTACTAATGCTCTCATGGAGACTAGTGTATTACCTACTTGGGCGCGTAATTTGCACCAAAATACTACTTGCTCGGTGAGACGGAAGGTAAACAAACGCTTTGATTACTTGATTTCAGTCATACAAAACCTGCTTACAGCGTTGCGTTGTATATTCCATGTACCACATCTAATAGACGTTTACGTAACGTAACTTCCTGTCATTAATTGCTTGCTACATCCTAACCTGCATAACCCATAATTCCATTTCGTGGGCTAAACGAATATACATACCTAATATACTTTTGATTGATCGTTGCCAGTCACGCGCTTGACTTCCTCTAAGTAGTCGTGAGTACCTAATAATGCATGTTCTACCTACATAATACAGCGCCTACATTGCTTCGCTTCGAAATGGTCTGATGATTTCGACCTTTTGACCTCATCAAGACTCGTCATAATAGAATGGTGAAACTCAATTGACGCGTTCTTGTTTGATTACCTAGACACCAAAAAGTTGACGTAAGTGGTGTGAGCTTGCGGTTAACTGGGTAAGGCGGCTCGGAAAACTTAAAAATATAGGTTGGTACCTAGTTAGGTAAAGAATGGCACACCAAACGGTATAGCGATCAAAATGAATAATTTTAAAACACCAAAAATAGTTTTATGTTGGTACAGCCTACAGGCCTACTTATTTCATGGGTGTACTGAAAATAAAGTTGAAAATCTTGTAGTTGTTTATTTGAACAGATTGTGTAGTTTGATTTCTTACTTAGCTTTTATTTCATTATTTGGATCACCTTTGACCCAACATAGTATTGGAGTGTGAATAGATTTTAGGTACTAACTACTGCTGCATAAGTACTTCTCATTCTTGTACAACTGCTATAACTGTGCATAAACATAATATATGGAGAGAGGTTGGACCGGTTGCTGCAATAGTCAGTCTGAGTTACGGCAGCCGGGGCCCGCCCTTCATGAATAATTCAAATTGTCGTGGTCAGGATTTACTGCGTCGCAGCGCGCAGCGGCAAGCACGCTCCTCGGAGCCCTCTCATGTCAACTTTTTGTCCTTCCTTGCCATCTAATGAAAGCTCTCTCACCGGTTCCGCCTCAACGTTTGTCTTGTCAATCAACCGTTGTCGTTCTGCGTCGTTGCCGCACTTCCCTATCGCGTTATTTGTTACCCTATTGTCCCCTCCCGCTGATCACTGTCGCATTGTTTCACAACTTTTGTTTACATTCGTTCAATGGTCGTTTGTTTGTAAAGCGGCAGGTTTGTTTTCTCCGCCGCGTGTATTCTTTTAACATTGTAAACAGCTGGAGCTTGTTGAATTTCTTGTTAACGAATATTGTTGACTAAAACAAGTATCGTTCTATTTGCAAGCAATAAGTAACGCTATCGTACTCCATTGTGATTTGCAATTCTTTTTATCTACACGCTTACTCAAGCACATTTACGTATCGCGTCCTATTACCTAGGTAGGTATAGGTACATACATAACTACCAGTAGTATAATTACGTCAACATGTTTGTTTTTCTCCTCAGTTGGATTGCATATTATTGCTTATGATGGTTAATTATTTGCAATTCCAAAGTTTTTTGGCTTCGTCTGCTGGGCGTGTCACGTTGTTTTCGCATGATTTATTGGAGCAGAAGTATAGTTAGTTTCAGTTATTAAATTAGTTACCTATTAGCTATTGATTAAAAACTACTTTTTACGGATTTTGTCGCGTTATATTCGCGTCAGTGTCAAAAATCAATATGTTACCTCAAATTTCGAAGTGCTTGTGCTTTCAGTTAGGGTTATTACTTATTAGTTTTTGTATAGGTGCGTCACCATAACAGGAAAGGAATGTCGCTTGGGGCTGTTAGCGCGGAGTAGTCTGGCAGATTGCCGCAACCGGTTTGTAGCGCGGCGCGCTGCCCGGTGAGTAATCTTCGGGTGAATTAAAAATGGCGGCTCGACTGCAGTCCGCAACCATATCGTGATACATTATCATATATATCATTATGCGCCGGCTGAGATGCGATCTCCCGGCTCACGCACCCTGTGTATAATGACCAGCTGTAGGCAGCACACAATCGCCAGTTTCTTGTCTGTTTATGTTTGTTATGAATAATTATTCATGCGATTATGTAAATGAGGATCCTCGTTAACAGCTCTCTAATTAAAATTCCATTGTTGTTCGCTCGACACGAAGGCTTGCTCTTTTGTGTAGGTGTCGTGTCGAATTCTGTATTTAAGCATGTAGGTAGGAAACATAATATGTACTTACATGACTGATGAATCGTGTTTGGTTCTCAATCTGAAAATAAGATTGGTATCTAGCCTACTCTTAAGACAATATGTAACTATCATGGAAAATAAGCCTTGGTTTTTTGGTAGTTTTTTCAGCATGTAAGTACCCACTTAGGTATATGTAAATAAATGTACCTAATAGCTCGCTCATAACAACCTTGAGTAATGGTCGCTAGTTCTTAGTATTATGTAGGTATGAGGTTTTGAACGTAGAAATCTACGACATAATTATTTTTTGCTAGTGAGATTAAATTGAGTTGGCAATAGGCTCGCCCCCTCTATTACATGGAACTTAAACATACCGGCGAACTGTGGGTTTAGGTACCTCAGTACACCTCTGCCTAACCCTTTGGGGAATACAGGCGTGATGGCATGTTATATCTTTATGCTTATTTATCGCTTTGTTAGTTTATGATCATTATTCCGAAATGTACACATTGCTGTAGTTTCACTATAGTACGGTACGTAATACGTGGTACTCCTGTTATCTTAGTATGACGCGTCACCTCGGGATTTTATCACATTGCCCTCGTTCTGGTGAAGCGCCAAATGTCCGGGCAGTCGCTGGCGACGGCCGCGGCGCTGCTTGGCGCTCCTCCAGACATCATTCACGTGCGGCTAGCCGGTCACGACTGCCAACACCCAACATGTTACTTCCACCCACGCTGCCATGTCTCTTCATGAGCTTAGCTTCCTGTTCCGGTTACTAATAATCTACCCACCTCTTTGAATAATTTAGTTGTTAGTATTATGTGCCAACCGACAACACGTTAGTGTTACTTTAGTGTGCTACATAGCTGTTCTCGGTCGCTTTATCAAATCCATCAGTTGAGTAGGTAGGTAGACATAAATTGGTAGTTGTGTAATTGTGGAGTGTTGAGTTACGTTAACATACAGCTTACGATAGTAATGTTTACTGGCGTTCGGCTAAAAATAAATCATTTATTTTGATGTGTTTGACCTTTTTTCTTTGAAGCTAATGAAGTTGTATTACTGATACAATACAATACATACATCATTTTTACGTACTTATACGCGTGGGTGTAGTGTGAATGGGCTTACTTTGGCTTCGTCCCAAACGTATCAACCGACGGACTCAACGCTGACGTCAGCCATTTGAAAATATGCAGCTGGCACCTCGTTGATAACATTTAGGTATTAATTCGTTTTGACAGAGAGATATAACTTTGAATAATTATTTAAATGCCTGGTGTTTTACTGTCAGTTCTAGATTCCGTAAATCTCATATTTGTCTATCTATAATACTATACTACCTATGACCATTCATACATTGTACACATTAACATTTAAACGTTGTTAACGTTTTATTTTAATTGTTTCAGGTATCGCTGAAAGTGTGAGTGCAAGTGATGTCGTCGAAGTCAGTGAGGAAACCGACAAGTGCGTGAAACAGGAGGAAGTGAAGACAAGTGAGTGTGAAGTGAAGAGTGAAGTGAGTGCGGGCGCGGATGGTGTTGCCAGCGCCGTGGCCTCCGAGGAGGACGACTGTGTGATAGTGTGCGCGCGAGATGCGGACGATAGGTCCGACTCGGGAGTGAGCGGAGTCCGTTCGGGCGGCTCGGCGAGTTCGGTGGAGGAGCGCGAGTGGCGCGGCATGGCGCACGGCTACGGCGGAGGCCCCCCGCCGCCCCTGCTGCATCTGCCTCCCCCGCCACCGCCTACGCTGTACCCCAGCGAGCTGCTGTGGAAGCAGCGGTACCAGCCCCCAATACACGCGCCGCTGCATCATGCCATCGCTGATGACTACCTTGCGGCGGCCACCTACGATAGAGAGAGACATGAAAGACTGCTACGGTAAGTTCAGTTTCTCACTTAAAGTTAGTTGCTATAACCTAAATTCAAAACCTTTTTATTATCATCTAAATTTACCTTTAAAATAATATATCTTGCGAATCTACTCTCACGACAATGTTAAATACAATCGGATGAAAATAAAAATATTTTAGCCGTAATGTAAATCATACGGCCAACTGGGGTAACCATACTGTTTTTAGTCTACCTGTACGGACTCCGAAACTCCGAAGTCCGCTGCCTCTCTACCGTCTTATATTGTTACTATAAAAATATTACTTACCGTATAATTACGTCTGATAAATATGGTGTTATTGAGAATAACCCTTTAAGGAAATGTTTAGCCGCAGATGTGCTTTTGTTATTAGTAGCACAGTCTAAAGAACTCTTTTAGTAGGGTATAAAACCTTATATTTTAGTCTCATACAAGAATTGAATTCATTGGCAGTCAAGACCATGACTAACTAAACTTTTTTGTGTGGTGAACCAGTATAAAACGTAGAATTTATTGAATTGTTTACGTGACTAAGCACTCGGATTGTTGTAAAATGCTGAAGCTGTTTCTTCTATGATTCATGTCTCGAAAATGAATCGTCACTTAAATGTAAATACACTTAAGAAAACAGCACAATTCTGATAGATATATAGTAGGTACTTAACCTGATTTTATCAGACTTTTTATCTAGAATACCTACTCGAGGTTTTGTTTAAAAAAAGTGCAAACGTTTTTCAAACGGAATGTGTTAGTTATTTACTAGACTGTTCTAAATTTTGATGTTTCGCAAAGCTACCTAAATTTTTGTTCAATTATTTACTTTATATGTATAGCTTTGTATAATCATATTTTTGTGGATTGAAAACCAAAAACATCATAAAAATCTGATAGCATAAAATACATTTTTTTCCCTAGATTTGTTTTGACTGTTGAATTTCTTGACCTAAGTGCAATAAACGTACCTACATAGTAAGATGAATTACCTACTATAATGAATAATCAAGGATTGTAGAAAAGTAACTACATTGTAAGTAAGTACTAGATACTACATGCTTACTTTAGATAATCAGTTAATCATAACCTAACGTTCGAAAATGTGCTTCGAGAAATGTGTGGGTTGACGTTGTACGCGTAGGTGTTAATAATATACAAACGCTTGTCTATTATTTCGGTACCGAAATAAAATCTGGGTCAAATAGACTCTGTCCCTGAAGTCGGTTAAGGTTACGGTATCGCAAAATCTTGTTAGTGAAATAGTATTCATCTCGTCGGTCGTTATTTTAGTACTGCTTTCAGTTATCGTCCCAAAGTAGGTAGGCCGATACTTTGGTTACGGCCAGCTAATAGCCTTTGCAATCTCCACTGCCGCCAACCCAACCAAGTTCCATTTGGCCACCTGATTGCACCTGACTCAGGACTTGTGTCCCGAATTAATAAACTGTACTAGTTTGGAAAGCAGGAACGGGATTTGTATACCTACAATGAGCCTTATCAGGACAGTAAAAGCAATTGAAATCTTACAATGATTTAGACAAACAAAACAGTGTAAACAATTTATTTAAGTAATATTTTACATACTTCATAAGTAATTTTATGCATTGAAATTCCAACCATCCAAATGTTGAACTCCATAATGAATTTCTTTCAAGTTATTTTAGCTAAATGATAGCAGCGCACCTAGGGCACACAACCTCGTTATAACCTGTGTTTTTAAAATAGGTCGCCTAGAACATAACATTTATTGACAATTATACTAATAAAACGACAATTACGGAAATGAAGCTGGAATGAATGCCAGAAATTGCACTAAAAACATGCAAGGCCAATACTAAAATAACTAAGCATTGCGAACAGAAATATCGTTGTCGACACGCAAGAAAAATTTGCAACGATAAACACAACATAATTGGTTTACTGCCAACTTTCTGTTATGTGTTTTTCTTGTACAATGTTTTGGATATTACTTACTTAGAACGTCTTGTCGCTTGAGATAATGGAACGACGTAATATGTTATTATAACTTCTGAACTTTAGTAGGTAGGTGTAATGTTAGTTTAACACTGTAATCATGTATCAATGTTTACGCAGATAATTAAGTGCAAATCATCGCTGCTGAGCTTAAAAAATATTTTGTTTAAGCACCGTTGTTAATTAAATTAGAATGACTTTCAATATTGTTTCTTGTGGATAGTTATTCGGAAGAACTTCTATTGCGTTGCTAATTGTCTTTTTTGCGAAAGATTATCAGTATGAAAGAAACATTCGTTATGAATTTTTCTCTCAGATTAGGCATCGGTTATGACTTTATGATTTATTTGAAAGATTTAGGTTCGAACAGCTACTCTGTATTTTTATATTGTCTTACCTCCTCAAAAAAAGCGTATTGAGACTATTTCTTCAAATTAAATTTACTTTTTACGATTTTTCTAAATAGGTTTATTGCAAATATTCGCAACCTTGGTAGTAGCCAAACTATTCGGCCGTGACCATGGGTGTGATAAATGGTAAACGTCTCGGATTCAAAAATAATATTCCAATGTTAAATATTCGCGGGTCAGAAATTCAGTAAAGCTGTTGATTGTTTATTTAATTGATTCTGAGGAAAACAACCTCACAACAAAATAACAAAATATAAGTTACAGTTGTGCCTAAATACTCAAATTAAAATGAACTGTAATCTAAAATAACCATATTTATTGTCTTCTGAGAATTTTGTCTCATTACCATTCAGAAGAAGGCCGGTATTTATATTTATAGCTATATACTCAATGAATACCAATTGGCAGTGGTATGTACCTACGCCATTTTCTTTATAAATTATATCTGTTTCTTTCAACGTCTACGCGTAGCCAAGGTCACATCATGTAAATAAGTAGTACTTAGTTTATAACGTGCAAAGGTTATCGAACCGAAACCTGACGTAAACAAGCGTTGCTGAATGTCATAGTAATTTTCGAACAAATATTTAAGTATTCAAATCCCTCATATTGAACATTATAAATATAAATTCCGAATGTGTAAATGTATAATACCGTTTTCAATAAATTTATTACAGGCCACGATTAATCTTTGCCAACATTTAAATGCTAATTCACTGAGACATGTTTCTTGAATAATCGTGAGAGAACTCACGGATGTGGAACAACAATAATTTAAATTCGTTCAAGCATTCTTAGAAAATCAAAATTAGCTCTATTATTTAATTTAATACTTGTATATCATGTCAAATTCATTAGATCTTGATTTATTCTCAGTTTACAACCAACTGTAACACAGGTTTTACCTATTATCACAGACAACAGTCTCTATTTTAAGGGTAATTAATAGTGACTCTGTAATATGATGATGGGAAAACAAATTCCCTGATTTATTATACGTGCTCGACATGGTAAACACAATAACACGATTACTAAGAATTACGTAGGTCGGGTTGGTATGTTTGACGTGTCAGTATTTTCCTGTAAAGCAATTACTATTATTGCTGTAGGTATTATTATTATAAAGCTAAGCAACACATTCGCTACAAGGCCATTATTTTGAAATACTTTTTTGTGTCCGATTTAGCAGCTGCTCCTTGGCCAGGTGATGAGCAAAAAAAAAAACACAAAGTCACCTTGCTATTGTAAGATCGTCTAATTTATTCTAGTGAAATAAAGCCTCCGTCATTTACTATGGTTTTGCGATGACCCACTACTTCTTGTTGTAAACATAATTCTTCTATTCTATTCTGCTTTTGGGAATTAATGTATATAATATGCAGTAGGTACCTACTTTACAATTTAAGTTTAACAATCTAGTTTTCAATATGCTTACGCTTAATTAAAAATATAAGTACGCTTAATTATGTTTTTATCTTCAACCTTTAGGCTTACCTAAAAAAATGAAATTAAGGAACTAGGTAGGTATTATATTTATTATATTTTTGAGAATCTGACGTTTAATAAATTCAATGATTATTTCTAGTTTTTACGGTACCTATAAAATATTAAGCAGGTTCTTTAATTATGTATACATGTGTACATAAGAGGAAAATCTATTTTCGTATATGTAAATGCCTATAACCTTGTAAAATCTAACCGGTTATTATTATTCGTATCCTAACATGATACAAGCAAAATACCTCTCGAATGAATAATAAATTTAAAATTATTAAAGTGTTGTTTATAACCTTGACTTGTCGTTGAATATTTAGCACGTCTGCATGTTCGTTGTTATTTAAAGTTATTATGGAAGCGTGTTGATTGAGGTCAGTCAGATTAAAAAAATAAAACACGGGATATCCTATTTTATTTAGGTTAACATTGAGGTAGCAGCCACGATATCGATAAAAAATCATGCCTTGATATTGCATCAGTTTTGATTATCAACTATTGATTAATGCGATTGTTTGTCGCGTGACTCCGCGAGTATGAATTTTAATAGAATAACTATGTAGCCCTTGCTCTGGCACGGGCGTAGCTCTCAGTTTGGCACGTAAGTATAATATGGAAACTAAGTGATCCATTATATTAGTACATAGCCTAGATTTAGTTTTTATTCGAACAATATACATAGCACATACTTTAATAGCACAAACTTTAATCGTCCACGTTTCAGTCTGTTAAAAATAGGAGAGACTTTAAAAGATATTTATTCATTTAGATTAAAAAACTGTTGGTTAGTTATCTTGAGATAATGACTACTTATATTTTTTTAATAAGTATACACAATGAAACAGATAATGATAGAAGACAAGGAAATCCATGACTCGTGTAATATTTTTGCTGATAACGATAATTAAGTACTCAAGTTCAAACAAAGATAACTTTATTCCGATAAACATCAATAATTGTGTTTCCAACTAATTTCGATGAGTCAATTCGAAAATATTTTATTACATTAGTCTTAGGTAAGTACCTACCACCTTAGATGAAGAGGAAGCGGTAGAAATTAGTTAGGTATTTTAATTAATAGAAAGTGACAATACATTTAATAAACGATAACGTGAAGTAATAAAACCATGATTTGATTTTGGATATCTACATAATATGTATCATTATGATTAAACACATCTTGTCATCGTAATTATAATAATAATAATAAAGGTTTATTAATCAAATGTAACGTTTGCAGTACACTGAGCCTTCTTGAATACGTTGTTTAATTCACGTAATTGTGAGGCATACGGGATATCTTCGTTCAATAAAATACAACTTGATTTTTAAAGTTAAGTTTATATATTAATCTGTGGTTAAATAGAAAATGGCATAAAAACAAAGTTAGTAGTTAGTTGGCTTGAAACGAATCGTGTTCCCAAATAGCTAATTTGGGAACACGATTCGTTTCAAGCCTACTAATTCTACTTGTATGAAAAATTATAAATAGACTTCGATACGCAGATTTTACACGCATTCATAATTTAACAAGTACACGCATAAAAAATAACTTGAAGTCGCATGAGCGCTGTCAACAATGATGCGCAGTGCTATGGATGCGCTCAAGGTTGCTAATGACGTCAATATCCAAAAGTCGCTGTGGGCCAAGGTCAACGAACGGTAATGCCAGACAGCTGTGTGTGCAATCGATATGCGCTTGATTTTATTATCGGCTTCGGTTCCGCTCTACCGCGGTTGTTGCAGGAATTTCATCCATTGTGTTCAGCTTGTTTCCGTGGAATTCTTGTCATGTAGGTAGTTTAGTATTCATTAATTAATGTATAAATACAAGCTATTAAATTGCTAATCATCGCGTAAAAATTTTAGACTTTATACAATCAAGTTACGCATGTTTTCTTATGTATCATATATGTAGTTTGTGTTGTAATATAATTAACTTAGGTATATGATTTCGAAAATTATAAAATTTGACATGGTTATTCATAATCATAATTAAAAAAATGTGGATTATAAAACTTCAATACTATGAATCTCTATTTCCCTTGGTCATCGCATCACGCGTGAACGGATGGAAAAAATTCGCTTGTTCTTTGTTTGTTGTGTCAATTATTCTCAGGAGGTTCTTATGAAAGAAAAAAATCAAAAACATTGTGCAGGAAATTAAAAAACTTAGAACCACGAAGACGAAGTCACGGGCAGAAGCTAGTCGTGTAATAAAAATAACTTTCCAAAAACGATTACGGTTCCAGATAAGGAGGATTTATTATTTTTATGACTATGTAGAATTATTAAAATCTTTATTACTGGCTGATAAAAAATATGATCGAGTGTGGTTAAAAATAAAACATATTTGACATTGAGTGACTGTTAACGATCGAAGTACAGTGAATAAATTTTAATTATAGTCTCTCATTGTATTTGAATATCTACTTTAAGCAGTAAGTATAATATTTTTAAACTAGACCCAAGACGTTTTTAGAAGAAATTCGTGTTTTGTTATGATATTACAATTAAAAAGAAGCAAATCATAGAGTAATAACGTAAACACAAAGGCCCTTAGTGGAAATGCTAAAAGTTTATTTCAAAGACTTTTTTAAGCTTGATTTTAGTCTGTGTCTTGTCTTCTTGGCAGTCATTTAAAACATCATTTTAATTGAATGCAATTAAAATGATTATTTATCCGGGTAACCATATCCGCATTTATGGATTTGGTCATTTGTTACCTGAAAAATAAAAAACAGCAATTTCAGCTTGACCGTATTTTTTAATTGCTACATAATTATAGTTGTGCGACCGCTTTCGAAGCCAATGTCGAAGCCACAAACTTACTGCGTAATAACCTAATTATGTAATCGGATTTCAATATTATCTTTTACTGTTACAAGTCATTATAATAAACAAGTAAACGTATTGTCTAATAAGCCAATTAAATTTAAGTAATTAAGTACCACTGCCAATTACTTACGTTGTATTGTTAAGATGGGGAAGAGTTCTTCTAATGTGTGTGATCGAATGAAAATGTAAAATATTCTAGGTATAAGATAGGAAAAAAAATAGAAAATATTAATTTCTCAAGACATGCCCAAATTAGATAATAACATAAGAATGAAGTTAACCAAGGTTCTAACCTTGGTTTACTTCATTTTTATTCATTTTCTAAATACGGAAGTAATTAACCCTTTTGTCCACAAAGCGCGAAACGTTTAAAATAGGAAATATCATATATAGAAAACATAAAATGGCTGTTATAAACTCGCTACTAGAAAAATAATCCACAGCAATAATTTATGTAGTTTATTGCAGATAAGTTACGTAGTATTAAAATAAATTACGTAGTATTAAAATAAATTTCGTAATATTGCGTCACATAAAAGTTACATTAATAACGGTTAATGACCTTGACCCACTTAAATGGTACACATACAGATTACTTGGGAAAGTTGCGTAGACGCAGGTTACCTAACAACAATAACAACAACAACTGATGTTATGATTTTATTATCATCTCTATTATGTACCTAAGTTTAGGAAGGAGCAATTATTTACAGATCATACCTACTTTATGAATAAATAAAGAATTTAAAGTAATTTGAAATACCTCTCTTTTTTATTTTAGTATAAAATCGCTTATATCATATTGATGTTTTATTGTGTTACTAAATAAAAGCTGAATTTCAGTTGTCATTCAATCAGTGATTCGACTCCGGAAGAATTATACTAAACCAAATATTTTTCCATTGTTATAGAGATCGAAGGGAACAGGATCAACGAGACATGTTGGAAAAACAACAGAAAGAGAGAAAGGAGAGAGAACGGTTAGAACAAGAACGAGAGAGGGAGAGGGAAAGAGAACGAGAAAGGGAAAAGCAAGAGAGGGAAGAAAAGGAACGAAGGGAACAAGAAAACGCTGCCTCGAAACTAGTGACGAGGCATTTTGAGGAATCTCTCAGACTGGCTAACCAAAAGGTACTACAATATTTCATTTATATAATCTTGAAAGTCAGTTACAACTGACCAGGTGTACTCATTTTATTTACTTACCTTAGTTTTTCATAGAAAATAATGATAAATGTAAATAATTTTGTGACAGCGGGAGCGCATGTCGTGGTCGCTGTTGCACAGCCTGGGGCCGAGCCGAGGCGCGGGCGGGCAGGAGCACGAGCGACTCCGAGCGCCGCCGCCCGACCGCGCGTACTACTCGCCGCCCGGACACCCGTCCGGACATCCCGCGCACCCCTCGCACCCCTCCACCCGGCCGCCGGCCACCTCCCCCGCGGACTACCACTCGCAACATGCCCGCATCTCCATCCCCTCAAAACCAGACAAACAAAACCCCCACCCCTCCCTACCTAAAGGCGAACCTAATTTCGCCCCTTACAACTATCCCCCTTACCGTTACGATAAAATTAAGGACCAGCACTTACCGGCGCCGCCACCGCTAGTCCCCGAAAAGAACTCTGTGATAGTGAAGCATGACCCCAAACAGATCCACCTGGAACAGAAGCACCCCTATCCTAGCAAACCCCGTAGCGAGCCGAATCCTCATTACCTGCCGTCGCGGACATACCGGACCGGTCCCTCGCCTCACGCGCCGCCCCATCCGCACCCTACGCTGCAGACGTCACCGCACGCTGCACTTCCGGCGCAAGATAAGAACGCGCGGCGGATGTACCAGCCTCCACCGCCGCGCTCGCCGGCCTACTATCAGACTGCACCGCCGGTGAAACCTAAGGTTTCGAGTCCTGCACCTCCTCACATCTACGGCAAGCCCCCGTGCAATTCTCCTGGCCCAGGGCCGGGTCCAGCGCACTACGCTGTCGCCGTTGAGCCTCCCATGCCACATGCCAAGGTAGAGCAACCACCTGTGCCGTACCCGCCGCCCTACGCACAAAGAACGCGGCCTCCTCCTCCCGCACACTCGCGGACCCCTGAGCCGCGTCCCCCTCAACGTGCGGTCGTCGACTCCAACTCCACCTCGCCGTGCCAACTTCAACCATTAGACCTCGGTGTGACACGCGAAGATCCTGATCGGTTGTCGCCTAGACGACGCGGCGCGCCAGAACCCCCTGAAGCTGATGCCAAGCGCCGAAGACTCGAAGAACCCCCAGCGCCAGAACCTTTAATAGCAGCCGCTGCTGGCACTGGCCGAACGCCTCATGGTTCTGAACCCGCTCCTCAGGCTCCTGGTCCGCCTTGCGATGTGCGAGTTCCCTCCGCCGATGGCAGCGTAGCAACGCCAGAGCGGGCGGCGGGAGCCTCGCCCGCGCCGCACCTAACACCCGCGGCAAGCCCGGCGCCAGCAACCCCAATACCTCCGGTGGCAGCATCGCCGCCCGCGGCAGCCGCCCCTCCACCAGCACCCACGCCGCCCGCACCTCCTGCCACGCCGCCTGTCACGCCGGGCACTGAAGGCGACACTCCTGCGAAAGCTGCACAGTCTCCTCGAGATGGGGGTGGGGCGCCCGTCCGTCACCTCGGCAAGAAAGCTTGGCTACAGCGACACGAAACTGCGCCGATCGGCGAAGGAGATTGTTCCGGTGGTGGCGGAACGTGTATCACACTTCCTATGACGATTAACCGAGTATCAGAACCGGACGATTCAAGTTCGAACATAGTCGTGCCAGTCGCTGCGAAATCTATGCAGCGCGGTGCGCGGAAGACAACGAAACCTAGAAAGCCAAAAGAAGCGAACGGTCGGGTCGACGACGCTGAGGAAGATAGCTCGAGTTCTGACCGCGAGTCCGCCGCACCTCCAAAACGGAAACCTCCTAAGGCGAAACGGAAAAAAGGCACCGTCCCACGGAAGGCAGGCGACGAGCCAAAGAGGAAGAAGGCTTCCGAGAGTGGAAGCGAAAGTGACAAGGAGAGTGATGATAAAGACTCAGATTCCGGTGGAAGCGGAAGTGGCAGCGGTAGCACGTCAAGTCGACGTGGTGGAGCTGGCCGAGCGCGCGGCAGAAGAACACGCGGCGGCGGGCGAGGCGGGCGCCGGCGGGACGAGCCCCCGCGCCGCGTGCCGCAGGGCAGCACCACAGCGCGGACACAGTCCGACTCGTTCCTACAGAACGGCCCTTGCTTCGAGGTGGCACCGCGCCTCGCTAAGTGCCGCGAGTGCCGCTGGTCACCCGCGCAACGCGACAAGGACATGCCGAACATATTCTGCCGTTTCTACGCTTTCCGAAGACTGAAGTACGCCAAAAATAGGCAGCTGACCATCGCCGGCTTTTCGGATCCCTACAAAGACGCTGAGGAGGTGCGTTATCTAATTTTTACCAACCGCTTCCAATATTTCTGTGCACGCTCTTATAACGAGTGTATATTTATGGAGACATTTTTTATGTTGTTTATTTTTGTCTACAGGATGATAAAAAGCTATGGCTGTCATCTTCCGCTGGTGCGGCAGAGTTAGACATTGAAATGAGTTGCTTCCTTTTGAGGGAGATTGGAGACCAGTTCTGTGAACTGCTACAACAGGAGAAGGAGGCAGCATCCCATCATTTAAATGACGGTAATTATACGCACTATCTAGAACTTATAATTATGTTCTTATAATATTATGAAATTGCAAAGAAGTTGTGTCTGTACATTGGAAGATGTTAAAAATAAAACAAGTGGGTTAGAGTATTTTATTTTATATTCTACTAATGTAGTAAGCCACATTGTATTTTCAAGAACTAAAAGAAATGTGTTGTTTTAATTTACAGATAAGACGATAGCATGGAAACGAGTAGTGCAGGGCGTGAGAGAAATTTGTGATGTTTGCGAGACCACCTTGTTCAACTTCCATTGGACTTGCGGCAAATGTGGCTTTGTCGTATGCTTAGATTGTTATAAGGTAAATATTTAAACATTGGCTGATTATATCAATCATAATAAACAAAATAATCATATTATAGAAACATTAACAAATGTATAAATAAATAATGTTTATTTTCTTTCTTTGTAGTCCCGGTCATCCGGTGGAGAAACTGCCACCGTCCCAGCAGAAACGAATAACTCATCGAACGCCAATGCCAATAGCGAGAGAGATTCATTTGGGTGAGTAAATTATTTGGTTACATTTTGTGGAAAATAAACAATTTAACAAAACTATTACAGAAATTCGTCGCATATATAATATATGTAACTCATTGGAAATAATCATTGCGTACACAAATTACTTTTAAAATTCGTGTATTGATTTCTGACATTTACGCGAATATTATACATTGAAATAAAACGAATTTTTACGGATTTTATCGCGTTATATTGATATTATATTAATTGTTATATTTGACGTTTCGGACCCTTTACAGCGTCCATGGTCACGGGTAGACTAGAATGTAAATATTGAACGTATGAATTTCTGTCACAATCTCCCGAAAGAGGCTGACAGCTCTTCTGAACCGCTTTCGTGATCCAGAGTATAATGTACCGTATCTGTTGCAGCTGGCTAACGTGTACATCTGGCGGTGCGCACCCTGCCCGGCGGCTGCTGTTGACTCAGATAGCGGCGGGCGGCGCGCTGGACGCGGCGGCGGCTCGCGCGCATGCGCTGCGGACTGCGTTCGCGCTGCCGGCCTGCTCCTGTGGCGCCGCGCCCACACCCGCGCCTAACGTCAAGGCGGCTGCTAGAAGACTGCTGCATCGGGCACTTATGAAGGTACAGTTCTTACCAAATAACATAATGTCTTCATTTATGTTAAGTAGATAAAGGGTAGCAGTCCCTCTGGTGATCTCATACCATCAGGCCGTAGCATCTGATCTTATTTGTTGGTTTTAAAATATGTTTATATGCGATAGGCATATAAAAATATTTTAAAACCATTTAAAATATTAAAGATAAATTATAAATATAAAAATATTTTAAAGGCCATTGCTTTCAAACTAATGTATTCTTTAAGGCAACTATGAGAAAATAAACATGTAAAATTTGCAGAAAGAAAAATGATCTAAGAAGTGTCTCAGTAGGATTAATGGTCTCAACTTAATGGTCTCAAGGTGGTATTTGTGTCTAAATTTAATTTTACTTCTTTTCAGAATGTTAAAAAAGAAGATGTTAAAGAGGAGACAGCAGCAGCCAACGGCTCGTCACCGGTCAAGTCTGAAAATGGCAAGACTGGTAGCTCAGTCGTTAGCTGGCTGTCTGACATACCGCTCAAGACTGAGGCTGAAGACGAGAAGTCAGAATCCAGCTCGTCGGACTCTGAGGAAGGAGGCAACTTTTCGACGTTACGGGAGTTGCTCATCCGACCTGCGCCGGAGGGTACCGACGCACAACCTAAGAAAAAAGCAAAAAAGAGTAAAAGCGACATCATCGATGACGTCATTTCTAGTGTTGTGGACGAAAAAAAGGACGAGGACGGCGAGGTGAAACCGTTCGCTCTGTCCAATGTGGTCAAGCGGTACGACCGCAGCGGGCGCAGCCGGGAGGAGCTGCCCATCCGTATCATGACGCTCACCGAGTCCAAGCTGTTGTACCCTGATGTGCCGCACGCCTGGCTCTGCGACGGCAAGCTGCTGCACCTCACAGATCCCATGCATGCCGGCAATTATAAACCGTTCCAGGTAAATTATAGTCGTCCATTTTTGGAGCAACAAATATAAATATATCAATAATATTTATGCACAAAGATAGTACAGCGGCGCTTGTGCCTTTACTGTGGGCCTGCCTAGCCTATTTTCGAAATAATGGAAAGGGTTAAAAATGTCTTGGAAATTGTTATTAATGTACTTTTTCTATTGTTACAGGACCAGTGGAAACGCGGTCAACCAGTTCTAGTCTCAGATGTATCGACCATTCTCGATAAAGACTTATGGAGTCCCGAGAGTTTCTCTCGTGACTTCGGTGAAACGAGAGTGGACTTGGTCAATTGTGCGTCTGGTTTGGTGGTGCCGTATCAACCCGGTAAGAAATTCTGGGACGGATTCGAGCTAGCCGCTAAGAGACTACGAGACGAACGCGGCGCTCCCATGGTGCTTAAACTAAAAGACTGGCCACCCGGCGAAGACTTTGCGGAGCTTCTCCCGGCGCGCTTCGACGATCTCATGCGTGCGCTACCTCTCAGTGAATACACATCTCGCACCGGGAAATTAAATCTGGCTGCGCGGTTACCTGAATGTTTCGTTCGTCCAGATCTTGGACCAAAAATGTACACGGCGTACGGTGGCGCCGGCGGCACCACCAACCTGCACCTGGACGTGAGCGATGCCGTCAACGTGATGGTGCACGCCAGCGCGCCGGCCGACGCCGCCGAGCGAGCGCGGGAGGCGGCGCGGGCGGCCGAGGAGGCCGGAGTCGACGTGCTGTCCCGCCGCAGGGCCCGGGTCAAGCCGCCCGCGGCGCTCTGGCACATCTACGCTGCTAAAGATGCGGATAAAATCCGTGATTTCCTAGTCCGAGCTGAATTAGAGCGTGGCGCGCGACCGCGACCACAACACGATCCCGTGCACGATCAAACTTGGTACCTCGACGCTACGTTACGAGAGCGCTTGTACCGGGAATACGGAGTAGAGGGCTACGCGATATTACAATGTCCCGGAGACGCCGTCTTCATTCCGGCCGGAGCACCGCATCAAGTGAGGAACCTTCTAGACTGTATCAAAGTCGCCGAGGACTTCGTTTCACCCGAGAACGTTTCGCGGTGTTTCGAGCTCGCGCAACAGTTTAGACGGCTATCCCGCCAGCACTCTAATAAAGAAGATAAGCTACAGATTAAGAATATTGTGTACCACGCGGTAAAAGATTCTCTGTGCTGCCTGGAGGAGGCGCTCGCCGAAGCCAAGTGAAGACGAGCGGGCCTCCCCGCATTTGATCTCAACCTCGAACGTAACATTAATTGCTAAGTTCCGCATTTAAACGTAAGATTGGGAGCGAGTATGATACGCGCTGTGCGCCGTTTCGTGTATAAGATGCCATTGTTAAGCGTCCGAGTCGATTGTGTACCAGTAATGTGTGTAAGTGTACTCGAAATGTGATTTAGTCCGACGGTCGCGATCGGAGTATGTGCAATGTAAATTAGTCTGATTATGGTGATATCGTTGAGATGTGGATATGTTTTATGTTCCTTAATTGAAATACAAATAAAACTCTTCAGGTTATTTACAGCTTAATTGTAGCTATAGTGATATGTATGTAATGTGTAAATTTTAATTCGAATTCCATCGAGTACATATTAAGGATTGTATACTTTTAAGTTATTGTATTGAAATAAAACAAACGTATTCGCTCGAAGCATTGTACATTACAACACGGCATGTAGATAAGTTTATCCTATTAATAGATTTCTCAATTTGGTTATGTTACAAAATGATAGTTAAACAAAGTATGTGACAATTTCTTTTTGTCCTTATTGCTGTATTAGGAAGTTTTTTTGTACTGTGTATATTATGTATGGTTATAAGTTGGAATAAAAAAAAAGATGTTTATATGAAAAAGTTGTTTTATTATTTTTGATGAATACCTAAGAGAGCAATAGAGCGAAATATACGATCTTTGTGTATGTATATATAATTATGTATATGCTTGCACTAAAGGTGCAGCTCTAGAACATATTGTCTCCAAAAGGTTTAAACAGAGTACGAGAATCGATGTTATTATCTAAATAAAGAGGCTTCATGTGGCGAATACTAAAATTGGTTACACGAGTGTCGGGAGGAGCTTGCCAATAAGGTGAACTTGAACCCCCTGTCATAGAAGATAATACCGAGAATAATACACACAAAAAAACAGGTAAACTTGAGGTGACAAGATTGCATACACATAACATGAAGGCAAATATTTGAGTGTTTGAGTTTTTTACCTACTGGCAATGAAAAAGAATTACAACGACCTCATTAGCTATTTCCGTAGCGCTGCGTTTTTTTTTTGTTACTAGCAAGATCTAGATGTTTTTTTCAGTGAATTCCCTTATTAATTAATTAATTGATTTAAGAAAAAAAAATCCAGTAATTTTATTATTAATACAGCGCCATCTATTATGTCCATATAAGATTAATGAATATACTTAATTCAGTCTACAGTTTTGGTTTCGCTACTCCCCGGTAGATGTCGGTGTGACAGTTTTACTTGCATAACTTTAAGATTATTTAAATAGCACCATCTAGTCCCAAAATAAGAAAAGCTTGTACTTATGGATTATTTGGATTTCAAAACGAAAAAAAGAATTAAAAAATCTAGTGATAACAGACATTATTATTTCTTTTTATCAGACTTCAAAAAAAGAAGGAGAGACAGTTCGTGGGTATATTTTATGTTTTATAATTATGTGAGGTTGTAGGGGTAATCTCTGAATATACCTACTGTACCGATTTTGAAAATTCTTTTAGCAATAGAAAGCCACATTATTTGTGAGTTTTATAGGCTATATTTGTGTATATGTTGCATATCGTTTTCGCTTACCGTCTAACGTGCGGTCTATAAGGATTGACGTCTGCCAGTCTACATAATTTTATGTAGATTTTTAGTTGACGTCCCAATTTATTTGGGATCGTCGCAGCATGTATTAGGTACCTCCCTATTATTCTTCCTAATATTATCATTCACTCGGGGGCGTGTTTACCCTAGGGCCATCCGGGCCATGGCTCGGGGCGCTAATCCGCCAGGGGCGGCGTCAGGGGGGGTGACTTTTTTTAATTTTTTCTTGTCAATCTCAATTTAAGTAAGTAAATCATTTGGTAAAGGTAAGCACGCTTGTAAGTTAAGTTTCGCCAATATCTAAGTAAGTAAGTACAAAATAAATAAGTAGGTACTGCTCCGAATAAGTATAACGCGCACGGGCGCGGGCGCCTAGCGTATTGGGGGCGGCGTGGGGAGCGGGGCAGGGGAGATTAGCCTTACGTAGGTACAAATACCTACTTCGGGTTTTCGTAGGTATTTGATGACACCAAAGAGGAGACACGCCAGATGCAATTATCGTCTCGACTTCATTTTGAGGATTGAATGTCTATTAAGAAATGGAGTGACATGTGTTCTATAAGGGATCTGGTAACAAAAACGAGCGCAAGCATTCTGCACTCTCGGGATAAAGGCGATCTGTTCGACCAATAAACGTAGGCCTTACACAGTGTCGGCATAATATTCAACTTTGATACAACAAGTGTTTCAACGAGCTGTTCTCGAAGTTCTTCAGATAGATAAGGTCTTATTTTATAAAGGACCGTATGGCGGTAAAAACAGCTTTGTACCGAGTCAGATACATGTTTTTTTCAAATCTGAGGTTGCTATCCATGAGCAGTCCAAGGTTACGGGCTTAAGTTGGGTTCTCAATAGGTTTCCGTAAAACTATTATATTCAATGACGATGGAAGCCTTTTAACATGCTGTGTGCATTTATGCATAGAATAAACTTTATTGTACACCACGATAAGAAGCAACATTACTAAGGGTACAACGGCGGTCTTATCGCTAATAACGCTATCTACCAGACAACCTTTGGATGGACAGGAACATTTGAAAAATGGTGGGTAGTCTAAGGTGTACTATAACCAACTATAATAAACAATAAAATATACTTATTACTTATAAATGACAAAAATAAATATAAAAATAAAATATAATATAAAACAAATAAATACATAATAAGTACATAAATAAATACATACATAAATGCAATAATAAATATTAATAAATACTTTATTATACTAAACTATGTACTCCTTATGTACTTATCTATGTACTCCATAAGTACTCCTTATGTACTCCTTATGTACTCCTTATGTACTCCTTATGTACTCCTTATGTACTCCTTATGTACTCCTTATGTACTCCTTATGTACTCCTTATGTACTCCTTATGTACTCCTTATGTACTCCTTATGTACTCCTTATGTACTCCTTATGTACTCCTTATGTACTCCTTATGTACTCCTTATGTACTCCTTATGTACTCCTTATGTACTCCTTATGTACTCCTTATGTACTCCTTATGTACTCCTTATGTACTCCTTATGTACTCCTTATGTACTCCTTATGTACTCCTTATGTACTCCTTATGTACTCCTTATGTACTCCTTATGTACTCCTTATGTACTCCTTATGTACTCCTTATGTACTCCTTATGTACTCCTTATGTACTCCTTATGTACTCCTTATGTACTCCTTATGTACTCCTTATGTACTCCTTATGTACTCCTTATGTACTCCTTATGTACTCCTTATGTACTCCTTATGTACTCCTTATGTACTCCTTATGTACTCCTTATGTACTCCTTATGTACTCCTTATGTACTCGTTATGTACTCCTTATGTACTCGTTATGTACTCCTTATGTACTCGTTATGTACTCGTTATGTACTCCTTATGTACTCCTTATGTACTCCTTATGTACTCCTTACGTACTCCTTATGTACTCCTTATGTACTCCTTGTGTACTCCTTATGTACTCCTTGTGTACTACTTGACTCCCGCAACGTAAGCGAAGCTGTTGATAAAATTAAACTAAGTACCTACGAATACGTAAGTATCTACGAATTTTATAATAAATACATGTGCTTTTTTCAGCTATTTTTAAGCACTTGTATTGTATGTGCAGCATAGGATAAACCTATTTTATACAAACAAAACCTATATACTTAATAAATAAAACACATATAAAATAAACAATGTGCAAACTACCTACCGAGATTTTAATGATTGTGTCAAAACCATTTAATGAAATCACAGCCAAAGATCGTAGAGATCCCTAACTGTTAACATACTCATAGTACATATATTTTTATTAAACATCAAGAATTGTATAGCATAAAATTGCTTGATAAATGATAACAAAGGTTACATTCGCTTGCTCCTTTAATCTTCATAACTGTGCTGTGGTTCCTATCTCAATCGTCAATATTATATGAGTTCACTTTTATTTATATCGGTTGAGCAGAAGCAACATGATTTATGAAAGTAAAAGATAACAGGTAAGAAGGTGAAATTATGACCTGGTTCCCAATAAAGCCTATTTTTTAAATGTCCCGTTTCGCGATTTCATTATTCCCACAAGAATAACAACTGTCAGATGTTCGTATGACAACCGGGACTGACAGGATAGCCTTACGACAACACCGTACATATCACAATTATTAAAAATAAAAACTAAAACTGATAAATCTAAACGAATCTAACATAGTTATAAATACTACGTCAAAGTGAAGAAAACAACAAATCGAGTGTATCTTTGTAAGTTCAGTTATTTTCATAAACATGATTAAAAATAGTGATATTTAATATTATTTTTTTCACAGAAGAGTGACTGTTTCTATTCACTTTTGTTTAATTTATTTAAAAAAATACCAAAATATATGTATGAGTATTTCAAAATATCAGTATATTATCGTTAATAACCTAGGTACTAGATAATTGTGTTAAAATTAAGGTAGGCCTTAATTAATCACCTTAACTTGCACATGAAGTGCCTCAACAATTAATTTGCACTATTGACTTGACTTGAGTTTAATGAAAGTAGCAGACAGATCTAATGTGCACACCAACAATAACGGGATTAGTAATACAAGTAGCATTATGCCCACACGCCATATTGTACGAAAATAGGTATAGGTACCTAAGTGTGCAAGAAATTAAATTCATAACTATACACCTACACAGCAGTGTATCATCAAGCTTGATTTCTCGTAGTTGGTAGTTGAGGTGTAACACATACACCTTAACCGACAATGACAGTTGGATAGTAATTACTATCTAATCTATGTATTAAAAATAATCAATATAATATAATTGGAAGAAATACAAAATGTAACGTAGAAATTAAGTTATAATTTACTTTGCCGTTTCTGAAAAAGAGGCGACAACAAAAGGCCTATCAGGGTTCCGTTATGAGGTGCAGAAATCTTTGGCGTCTTATTTCCATATACATTTATTAAATTGATAAGACTTACGGTTGAGCTATTAATCTTATTACAGTTATCAAATAAATAACTCTCGACAACATAATTCAATCCCGCTACCGGCTACAATAACAACAGGCTTTTACGATTTATTGTCAGTGCATATTTTTTATAGATAACCATCAAATCAAACGGTTTTATAGATATAATTCTATTCATCTGTTTAATGAGATTTTATTAGGTATAAGGAACGTTTTAAAAGCGTCGCGGTTATTTTTAAATAAAATTGAATAGTTAAGTCTCGCCAATTTTATTATCACACCCAGGAAAAATATAGATTTTTCCTTAATCAAGAGGTAAACTTTGTAAAAAAATTAAATACATATAAGGAATGATGAAGAACGCAGGATAATTTAATATTTTGTTAAGTATAAAATCGTTTATAAATAAAAATGGACATTAAACAGTACATCAGATACCTACTTAATTATTACGCAAACACACGTTTCTACCTCGATGTAGGTATCATGTATTTTCCTCATGGACATTTAAAATTTGAGGTTATTATTTAGATATATAGAATTACTAAAAGATTAAATCAAGCGATCTAGATACAAACTAATAACTGTATGATCTGTCAAACAATAAACACTACCTACTGGCTTTTATATGAAAGCGTTGACCTGAAAACTCAACTATATATCTTGTTATACGTAGTTCATCGCCGTATTTCAACTCCAAAGATAAAGAAATTCGTTGGAACACGAGATAGTGGATGTGCAGTAAAAGATTTACATCAATCACGGCCGTTTGTGGAGCTCCCCACTATGTTATATAAAGGGGATTGGCATGGCCTCTCTGATGCCAGTTCACATTTCACGTTGTACGAAGCACACAGTTTTGCGACTGAAAATTAGGACAATGAAGGCGGCTACTTTGTTTGTTTTTGGTGAGTTACATCTTTTTCTAAGTTTAGAGAAGGGTTAACAAATATTATTCTCGAAAATAAAAACTAGAACTTTCAAAAGTTCGTAGCACCTTTGTATAACTTAATAAACCAGTCATCTAAAATTGTTTTTGTAACAAAGTCAGTGCGATCAGTATTTGTGTTTTTTGCTAGTTTGGTAACAGGATTTTTTGTATTTGAATGACTCGAATAATTCTTTTTTTTTGTGATTTTGTTGACCATGTTGTTTGGTGTTATAGAGTGATCTTACATAGAATTTACATGAACGAAGTTCACATTCATACCATATTGTTGTTATAATATCAACCAGGTAAGGGAAAAATACAATGATCAAATACATTTTACATTTCAAGATATTTGAGAAACTTCAAAAATTTTAGAAACGTTAAGGTGTCTGTATGTTAATAAGATATTTTTGCACATAATTTGGAACTATTTGAAATCGGAAACCCATACAAATATTTCTCATAATAATAGTAATTTACTACTTAGGTACTATTATGATCTGAGTAGTACTTTCTAGTTATAAGAGTCTTTTATTAAGTACCTATACGAGTACCTACATACTTAATAGTTAAAGTTTTATTCCAGTGTGGGCGACTAATTTCAATAGAAAATTATTAATTCTTTTTTAAAATCTTAAAACGTGATGTTCCTACTTTCTTCCATCAAACCTTTTTGGAACCACCGAACTACTTTTATATGAAAGCCCATCATGGTAGCTGCGTCAAATGAAAACCGGTATTCATTGGTCCAAAGTGGTCCCTCTTCCTGTCATTACCTAGATGAGCATTTTACGACCTTAATGGACTTAGTTAAGGTTAGAGGCGTGCGCCTACGTTGATCCTTTGACTTGATTATATGATGAGGTCTAACCACTTCCGGTCTGCGGGGCCAATGTTAGTAAATGTAGTAACCATTGTAGTGAAGGAAAACGTCTCGAGTAAACTGACGTATCGTAGAACAAATAGTTCTAAAATATCTGCTAAATAATCTTCCAAAACTTTTCGAATTACAAAATAAATAGCCGAGTTTGTATGGGAACTGGACATTTTTGATTTTACCATGACAAGAGGTATAACCATTGTTGTGTAGCTACGATATCGATAGGAAAAGAGTATCCAATCGCATTAAGCTTGTATTAATTACATTATGATTATATTATATGTAAGATGTAATGTATCCGCGAATATATATACAAATAATAAATAACTAATAACTTTTTCATGTGGCTTAAACTTTTGTTGGTCAACAACAGATCTCGGTCTACTTCGTTTCCATCCATAAAAGGGTAGACTACAGGTTTTTACGTAAACACAAGGTAACGAAATCACTGAATGTTTAATCATAAGAACGTACGTATGACGAACATCCCTCCCTAATATGCGAAAGTAACGCAGTCAACAGGCGGACAGAGAGGCTGCCTGTTACGCTTTCACGCCTAAACCGATTTTGATGAAATTTGGTACAGGGATAGGTGATACCGTGGAGAAGGACGTAGGCAACCTTTTGTCTCCAAAATTCCTTTGGGATGCGGGCGAAACCGAAGGCAACAGCTAGTTACCTAATAAAAATGCTAATTCTATAAACTATTCTATTTGAAACAATTTCGTAGGAGTAAACCTTAGTATGGTATACCCCTGAGATAGTAAAACTAGATAGATTAGATAACGGGCTTTATTCTTTAATGAAAAAAAGTCGAATTATTAAAGGCAGTCAAGATAAGGAAAGTCGCATATTTTGGGAATTTTTAAAGGAATGACAAATATAACATCTTAAGAATAGTCCTAGAGGGGAAGATGAATGGCAGAAGAAGCAGGGGAAGAAGGAAACTAGCCTGGATTGATAACATCAAATGCTGGACCAACATCAACGACGCTGCCAGTCTGTGTAGACTGGCACAAGATAGAAATAAGTTCCGTGCAGTGGTCGCCGACATCCGCTGAGGATATGGCGCGTGTAGTATGTGGTAGATGGTTACGGTTCATATGGATAAAAAACTCACCTGTAATTTACTGTCCTTCTACATGTACACCTTTTTCTAATTAATACTGACACTTTAGGTTATTGCACAATCGACATTCGATATAAATTCTACCTATTATCATTATTTTGCGGGTAAGCCGACATCATTTTTGCGAAGTCAAGTTAAATACGAATTTCAACTATAATTGGCATTTTTATATCGTTTAATATTTAAATAATTCAGACTTGTTCTGAGAATTTTTAGCATAATTATGCCAACGTTGGCATAAACAGTCCAGCGTATGAGCCTGGTTGCTTTATTGATACAAAAAGACACGGCGTTCTATTTTTAAAACCAAAATGATACAGTACAGTAGTATAATTAAGGAAGCGATCAAAAGGTTCGACGCAAACACTTTGGTTTGATTAAAACCACGTTGATTATGTACGGCATGAGTTTGACAGGATGGCAAAGAAAATGTATTTGAGGATTATTTTGGTATTAATGTAAATATTTAGTTGTTTGATGCGTTGGTCGAGTTCACATCGTGTGACAGTATATTTAAGAGAGTGTAAGACAGGGAGAGTGTAAGAACTTAGCGCGGTAGGACTTCCTTAGTGTGTAGGTGGATTACAGTGGTACGAGTGTATTTTTGTATGATGAGTCTTCAAAGTACAGAGGCCAGCACATCAAGTTACCACAATTTCTTTGATTGATTTTCAACTTTAATCCCTTACAATAAGGTTCATATTCAATTGGGAAAATTTGACAGATTTGGATAGCTTGACCTGCTGGCGTCTGTACATATAAGTTTTATCTATCTAATCAATGGCCCCATTCAGGTGTCTTTATTTATCTGTCTGACGGTGCATATAATTAATATATACCTTCCTACCTATTATAAATTTGTGTAGGTAAATAGTCTGGATTCGTCCTTAGGTATTGAAGCCCCTTGTTAGACTTGTTTGGTGACAATCGCTAGGAGGGTCCTTATTCAATATTATTATTGTAAATAATGGTTTCGACTCGCACTAATCATTGAATTGACTATATTTTTTCTCAAATTTTCATCTTAGAGGCCAACTTACTGATAATTTTCCCTCGTTATTTCCAGCGTTGGTGATCGTAGCGGTCTCCTGCCGGCCGGACAAGCCTGATCTGAAGCAGGTGAAGGCAGAGGCTGCCCGCAAGAAGGGCTGTATGCACGACTGCGCCTCCGCGACATTTGACCCCGTCTGCGCTGGCAAGCAGGGCGAGAAGTCTATGTCCTTTGGCAATGAATGCGTCATGAACAATTACAACTGTGAACACAAAGACAGTGAGTATTACTGAAAAATATCACGCATAAGTAGGTACTTTTTATTGTGATGAGACGATAAACAGGCTTTTTTTTAAGTCAGGTAGGGCATACTGGCAGTAAATCGAATTGAAATAACACTGTTTAAACTGTGTTGTGTTCCGTACAGTGAGCAAGGTTGCCAGTGCACCGCGAGGAAACGTTGTGTTGGCAGAGGGAGGACTTTGGCCCTTATACTGCCAACCCAACTATTCCTCTTTCTTTTTAGAGGATCGGCAACGCGCAAGTGATACCCCTGCTTACCACGAGGTGGGCCGTACCTATGCCTGTTTGCCACCATAATGGTAATTATAAAAAGAAGGCATATGGACCACCTTATTTTTTTTTTTTTGACGGGGTTGGAAATGCTTTATGCACTACCCACCGCTTCGGGTAGAGCGGTGGGGTGTGTCGGACTCCGCTCTGAAAAGAGCGATCTACCGACTAAAATCAATCTCGGCGTTTCGCGTCACCACTTTAATGTCGGGACTACGGGAGCGCTGTAGCATTCGTCCGCAGACCCGGCAGTGGTGGGCCGCCTCAGCGGCCCCCTACGCGTAAGGGGAGAGAGACGTAACGTTCTCCCTCCCCTTCTTCCACCGATCCCCTGAGCGGGATGCGGAAACTGCAAACCGCGTCGCTTGCTCGGGCCTTGTGAGTGGGCAGTCGGACTTCCCTAAGTCCGCCGCCCGTGGCGCATATGGACCACCTATGCCAAGCTAAGCGGTAACTGCAGCCTGTAGACGCCACCAACACCAGAGTTAGCACATTATTGCTTAGGGGCAGAATTTTTGGCTATGTACTACTCCAAACGAACTCTGCACCATGAGCAGACTTTACTAAACTTAAAACATAGCTTCAAAAAAGCTTGTCTAATCGTCTTGTCTAATCTAATTTACAAATAAGCATAACACACTTAAAATGCTAAACATACTACCTAATTGGAATGTGGCAAGGTCGTGAATACTAATTTAAACATAGCATAGCAAAAAATTAATTCCCAGATTTATTTTCCTGGTAAAGTAACGAACTATAACATTATGATTACGTAGATGGTGCGAATGATTGATACAGTAAGTAGACGATTACTGAGTCACAAGGAACTTTTAGCACTTGACTTGAACATGTTTCTACGCCTACAAAGCATGACTAAGACCTGTTTTCTACTGGGACTCTCGTTGTTTAAGTTTCTGACGTCATTAAGATTATAGAATACGTATCTACAGTTCATATTGTTTTATGCGAATCAAACAAAAATATATCAACAGAGTTTCATGCGACTTCTGAGCGATAAAATCAATCCACTTATTAGAAAAAAAAGAACTTGCAAAGGTAGCTAACTAATATTACCTACCTAGTCATTTTGATACCTATACACTACCGAAAAGAGTCTAAATTGGTTAGATAACGGTAATAAAGAACTGTTAAAGCTATTTCTTTTATACTCAATCTAATTACGAGTATCTATTCAGCCGGTTACACCCACTGCTGAGTGAAGGCCTGTTCTCTATTCCACCACTTGACTGTTACCGATCTTTTGCAAGTCGCACCCACTGATCCCTTGCTGCCCTCACAATATCATCCGATTACCGGGCTGGTGATCTGCCCTGCGATCGTTTATTATACTCAAGTTTTATAGTTATTTTGTGTGGACTATATAGCCTAATCCCTCTCCTACTGAGAGGAGACCATGCCCAGCATTGGGACAGTATATGGGTTGATGATTGATTGTGCTCGAGTCGAACTCGGTAGTGACTCGACTCATTAATATAATCTTTAGGTACTTTTTAAACTTTTTCGGAATGAAAGTCATGAAATCCTAATAGTCATACTGTAATGAAGTTGTTCTCTAGGAGAGGCCTACGCTGGACGTAGTACTACAGTGGACGAATATGGGCTGATAATGATGATAAATGAAGTTGTTTGGCCCTTGAACAAACTGTATAATCGATTACTAAGTATATTGCGCCAGTATGGTTGTACAATGACTTTAAGAAACCCAATACCCATTTAAGTTGTTTCGAAATATACCCAACGAAAAAAGGGGAAAGCCCCAAAAGTAGAGAGAACAAAGGCTTCAATTCCATAGAGAATAAAACGTATCTACACCATATCAAATAGCCTGTGCAACAGAGCATTTATAGAGGTTGTGCTCGACGAGGTGTGACGTGACATGTAATCGTGGTAATATGGCTGGCATTGTACCTGACCGGATTCTGACTCATATGCTATTTTCACATACACTGTAGACAAGTTGCAATCTAACGTTCGAATCAACAAACAAAATCGAATCGAAACAAATGAAAATAACATAAGTATTAGACAAATCGTGCGTATTATAATATATTTAATTTAAACACATTTTGTTAATTTGTTTTGATCGACTTGAACGTTTGAGTGCCTTAATCTAGCGGTAGCGTCTAAAGATAGGAAATGTAGTAGTTATTATATTAATAGCATCATCGTCATCATCATGATCACCATTCAACATTCGAGTATTATTAAACCCATTACAGGGAATAAGCCCTTTTGGACCATTCACCCTTTGTATTGAGCCAATCTTGTCTGGGTCTTTCCAACATACCTATGTTTATGGTACTTACTTTATGATATTATTATCTATCCACTTATATAATTTAGTACAACAATACATACTTTATTCTGACAGTGTGGGTTGACAAATTAATCTACATTTTAGTTTGACGCCACCGATGTTTTGCGTAGAAACAGAAGAGATGACCGAGGGTAATGAACCTATATGTAACGAGCTTTTGAAAACCGTTATTTGACTAGACAAACAAGAACTCTCCCCCTAGTTTGTTAAAAGTTGTCTATTTAAATACCGGTTATACTGAGGTATATTGTATCGTCACAAGACAGCAACTTACATTTTTTAAATAAAAAAGCCTATCCACTTATTATAGCTCACTGAGTTGATATTTTTAAAGTTAAGATACAACTAGATTAAAATTATGAGACAAACAAAACAAAACAAGTTATTCTAAGTCTTTATAATCCATTTGAATCCATGTCATAATGACATGTTAAAATGAGTGCAGTGAAACGCAAGAAAGGCAGGCACGTATTATTCCTAAAAATTAAAAAAAAATGTTGCCCATACCTGTACACACATTTTATAAACAATTTTAGTAACATTTTAAAAATAGAATGAGTCGGTTTAAATTAAATCAAATTTTGATTGAATGTACATTAACACAAAGGAACAAAGGCTAAAGCTATGTTGAAGTATAGCTTATTTATATAATTTGATTGACTGTTTTTTTTTTATATTTATGAATGAGTATAGTATTTTGCATTTGGAATAGTTACATTTTGGTTCAATCAAATCAAATAAAGATCTTAATTTTTTTTATATAAACATCATTCGTTGCAAATAAAGATTTTTTTACTGGTCCATTAGAAATAGCACATACATATCATGCGGAAAATTTAATTCGTTGATTAAAATTAAATTTGCTTCTTTTCAGCGCTCCAAAAAATAAGCAAAGGTGAATGCCCCGGCTCCCACGGTATTCGTCTGTCTTAAGTCGCCAAGGAAATTGAGAAGAGCCCTCTGACATGTTAATAGCTTTTGACTGCATTTGTAAGAAAAGTAATTAGTTCTTTGCTTATTGACTAACATCAAAGAAGCTGTGATTAAAGTAGAGTTTAGAACTGTGTATTCAAAATAATGTTACGTATGTTAATATTTTATGTATTAAATGATGTAAGGTACATAATGATTCTGTAGAACTTGTTTTATTTTTAGTAGCGTTAACTACATTTTATGCAACGGATTGGGTTTTTGAAGCTCGTGTACCTAAGTGGTACATAATTAAGGAAGGGGCCAAATGAGGTAACAATAAAATAAATTCAAATTAAATACTGTATTTTAGCACTTCCATACTTTGTACGAAAAAAAATGCACTACAGTTGCTATTCTTTATCTTCTTTTGAAAAAATAAATGTTACAGAAAAAAAGGTAATTAAATAACGTATTTTTTTTGTTTTTTTTATTGTCATTGCAAATGTCAGATGTTTGTTTCCGAATAACTCTGCGGAAAAAGACCCAAAGTACATACTAACCGCATGTAATATTTGTATTACATGTCCTAGGTTAGGTTTACCTTTGCTCTTGTCTTACCTGAGGCACAAGTCGGCCGAGTACGGATCGAGACTCAAACGTTTCCACGCCTTTAAGCCTCTACAAACAATATTTCCCTTTGAAGCTAGGTTTCAAAAGTCCCTGTTCTAGAAAATTCCTCCTACACTTTTTCAGAATACTTTTTGTTTTCAGTTGGTACTTCGTACTTAGTTTCTATTTTTGTAATTTCAGAACTTAAGTAATCAACTGATTTCTTGCAGAGCAGCAGGCCTATGATCACCGTAGACCAATGACATAGTTAATCTTTAAAAAGTTACGATATATTTTGTCTATGGAGGATGGCACTCAAAGACTGCTTGAATAAACAATGTGATGTTAAAGAATATTCAATATCACAGTGACGGCGACCATAGTAGCTTAGTAAGCTAGCTAGGCTAGTTAAGCTAGTAAGTACTAGGCAAAGCCCATGTATCAAATTAATAATCGTGGGTTTGAAACACGCATGCTGTTGATTTTTTTTCCAAGAACTAGGCACATCGGATGATGCGACTTCGTTTTGGGGCGCAAAAGAAGTCTTACAGCTGTTTGTGGCATACGTGGCCCAGACAGCTGTATGGCATATTTTAAAAAGCTTAAGATTTTAACCTATCCTCCCCTCTACATGTATGAGGTCGCTACATTCGTAAAAACCAATAAGGAAGTTTGATAACTAATACTCCCGTCGAAATGCCGACAAAATAGCAAATACAAAAGTTCTTCTGGTATGTCTTCACGAATTCACGAGCTTCCGAGAAATTGAAAACATTAAAACTGTTAAGAAAAAAAAAATGAATTCTTGGATAGATATAATAACAGTTGATAAATTGTTATCCGACAGATTCATGATGAATTAGTGGCAAACTGTTTTTATGTTTTGATGCAATATACTTAATATCAGCTGTATTTCATTAAAAAAGGTATAAGTATTTGGATCAGTATAATTATATCACATAAACTTACGTCTAAAATAACACAAATTGTTTCAAACTATTGTAAGCCTAACATGGAGCAGTCCATGTTAGGCTGCAAAAGCACAACAAAATAACTTGATAACAACTCTGTAACCATTGTCTCACAATAAAGATAACTTTGACTTTACGATAAAATGTAGGCGTCCAATACCAAAAAACATTATGTTAGATCTATGTTTAATTTTTACGTCAAAGCTAAAATAACATCCGTCACAATTTCTAAAGGTGAACCTTAGCGGCATGTCTGCCATGATCACGTCATGCATGTACGAAGTTGAAAGAACACAATGCTCATGGTATATCATGCAAACGTCTGCCCGGGTGATAAATATCATCATCATCATGAGGGCCTTTCTGTTATCCAATCTTGTATGTAGGCCTCTTCCCTTTTCCTCCACTCCTGGCGATCTTGTGCCCGACGCATCCAGTCATGACCTGCGTGTCGCCTGATGTCGTCCACCCAGCGTTGCGGTGGTCGTCCTCGACCTCGGGTGTTAGCACGAGGTCTCCACTCCAGGAGCCTCCTTGTCCAGCGGCTGGCGTGCATTCTAGCAATGTGTCCCGCCCACCTCCACTTATTTCGGGCAATGATGGACATCACGTCACTCATTTTAGTCTTGCTGCGGATCCATTCATTGCGTTTACGGTCGCGCAGTGTGATTCCGAGCATTGCTCTTTCCATACCTCTCTGCGCGACTCTGAATTTCTCCGCGGATCTCCTAGTGAGTGTCATGGTTTCTGTGCCATATGTAAGAACAGGCATGACACACTGCTCGAAAACTTTCACTTTGAGGTGTAGTGGTAGTTTTCCACGTAGTGTCTTAGTATTAGACCCAAATGCTGCCCACGCTTGTGCGATTCTACGTTCTATTTCCGCAGTCTGATTTTCATAACCTAGAGAGAGTTTATGTCCAAGGTAGATTTTTCGTATTCGGACACCACGTCCACCGGCAGTCGGTAATTAGTGATGTCTACGTTGGTCATAATTTTAGTTTTCCCGACGTTCATCTTGAGGCCCACTCTTTCCGACACCATCCTCAGCTCGTCTATCATCGTCAGCATATCACTCATATCGTCCGAGATGAGGACCAGGTCATCCGCGAACCTAAGGTTGGAAAGTCGCTCTCCGTCCACCATCAGGCCCTTATTCTCCCACTGCATCTGTCTAAAGATGAATTCAAGTGCGAGCGTAAACTGCTTGGGTGATATTGTATCGCCCTGTCTGACTCCCCGTTCAAGTCGGAACTTGTCAGTTTTCTTGTGCAAGGCGACACAGGCTGTGGCATTCTGATGAAGGTGGTTAAGTATTTGGATGTACCTCTCGTCTATACGGCAGCTGACGAGTGCTCGTTCCACAGCCCACCATTCAATAGAGTCAAACGCTTTTTTATAGTCAATAAATGTAAGGACTAATGGCTTCCTGTATTCATTACACTTTTCAATTACAGTTTTAAGAGTTTGAAGGTGATCATTTGTGCTGAATCCTGACCGAAAGCCAGCTTGTTCTCGTGGTTGGTAGAAGTCGAGTTTCTTTTGGAGTCTGTTGACTATGACCCTAGTGAATAGCTTGTACAGGTGTGATAGAAGGCTAATTGGCCTATAGTTGTCCAATCTCCTAATGTCTCCTTTTTTGTGTATCAGGGTGATTACTGCGTTGTTCCAAGTTCCTGGCACTCTGCCTTCTATAATGCATCTCGTGAAAAGCATCGCCAGTACCTCGCTCATAGTCTTGGTGTTCAGTTTCAGCATTTCTGGTAATATACCATCTTCCCCTGGTGCGCGTCTATTCTTCATCTGATGGGTTGCGAGTAATATTTCCTCGGGAATTATATCCGGAATTTCTTCCGAGCCAACATTTTGGACTGGATGTCGTGTCTTCTGTTGTTGGCATGCCAGCTGGTGGGGTGCTGTCTTGCTCGTATACAGCATTTGGTAAAACTTCTCGGTAACTTGAAGAAGTTGCTCCCGATTAGTAACGATTTCGTTTCGATCGTTGAGTAGTTTGAAAATTTGCTTTCTTCCCTGACTGAGTTCGAGTTTCAGGACTCTACGACTGCTATTTTTCTCTATTGCGGTTTTAATGAGGTTTGCGCTATAGGTTTCTAAATCTGCACGCGTTTGTCTCCTGATACTCTTTTGAAGATTTTTGTACTGAATAGTGCCAGTTTTTCCTTCACTACTCAATTCTCGTCGTTTTTCCATCATTTGCATCGTGACCTGTGTTAATTTGCTCTTCTTTTTATGGAGAACGTTAGGCGTTATGGATTCCAGGCTCCCAGTTACAGCTTGAACAATTTTATCGTTGATATCGTCGACTGACAAGTCGCAGAGTGTGTCGGGACATAGCAGTTGTTCAACAGTGCTCTCATATCTCGGGTGATAAATATAGCAGTACCTAAGTCAAGACTCAGCATTCCAGATTCATTAACAACACAACGTAAGGGAATTTACTAGAACTGAGAGTAGTATTGTGAGTAATGTATCGTTGCTAAGAAGTAGGTAATCGTTTTTCATAATCAAATCTAGAAATTACTCTATTATGTAAGTATAGAAAATAGTAAGATAAATTCTATCTCGCAAGCATAAATCAAAGCTCATTCCTGCGTAGTTAATCACATGACATGGAAAACGTGCCACAGACATAAACAAATGATATCATCTAACGTCGATAGCATTCGATGTTTATCGTCCAGGATTATCTTACTTCACTTCTGACATTACCTAGATCTAGAGTCGTAGGCCACACGTCGCGACCTACTTGTGGCGACATAGACTGCCTGTCGCCTATAGAAACGCTTGTGGTGTAAGTGTATGTATCGATCATGTTACATTGACGGACTACTCGTAATATCGTAACCCGTACCTATTTCCTAGGCAACAACGTTTTAAAATCGTGTAAGACTAAATTAAATTTGATTTTATTTCAAGAATTGCCTAGGAAATAAGGCATCTTTCACGTCGCCCTACCACACTTTTACAGTTAGTTTTTATTTGCTGCTATATTTAAAGACAGCTTTTATCAGAGGAAATACTGTGTGTGTATGCTTTGAGACCAGGGGCTGATTGCGGGTCCGACCACCAACTCTTGATCTCGAAGCTAAAGCTCAAACTAACAGCAGCCAGAAACATCAAGAAAACGAGGAAACTCGAAGTGAAAGATGCTCTGAGATTTCGTTCGATTGTGGAGCGAAATTGGTCACAATGGTCGGAAGCGGATCTGGCTAGCGAAACACCCGATGCACTATGGGACCGCGCTAAGTCACTCATCGTCTCAGCAGTCTCGGAAGCAACGCCACCAATCAAAACCCATAAAAAACAGCACTGGCTGACCGAGGAAACCTTCAAACTCATTGAAAAACGCCAGAAGATGAAAGCAGCGGGAGCTGATACCAAAGATCTTAATGAAATTTCGGCCAAAATACAACTAAAATGTAGACAAGATCACAATAATTACTTGCGCAGTATTTGTACAGAAATCGAGGCGCATGCAGACAGGTATGAGTCGAGAGACTTGTACCGCAAAATCCGTCTCATTACAAAAACGCTGCCATCTAAAACCTGGGCTATTGAAGATCATAATGGCCAAATAGTTACTGAACTGGACAAAATTTCAGAAGTGTGGAGGAACTACTGTCAGTCCTTGTTTGAAGATCCTCAGTCGCAAAGTTTTGCACCCACGGAGCCTACGAGTGATATGCTGGAGCCAAGTATCCTTGAATCAGAAGTAAGAGCCGCTATTCAACATCTTAAGAATGGAAAAACTACAGGGAAAGATGAAATTCCCATCGAAACTATTCGAGCAATGGGAGAACATGGCGTTCATATCTTCTATACCATCTGCAACAAGATATGGCTCACAGGCAAATGGCCTTCAGAATGGACTCACTCAATTTTTACTCCTCTTCATAAAAAGGGTTCGACTAAGAAATGTGGCAACTTTCGACTCATTGCTCTAATAACACACTCGAGTAAAATAATGCTGCATATTATAAACGAACGACTGAAATCATACTTGTCCAGAGAAATTGCGCCAGAACAAGCCGGTTTTGTAAAAGGCAAAGGAACCCGCGAGCAAATCCTCATCGTTCGTCAAATTATCGAAAAGGCTCGAGAATTCAACAAGCCAACATACATATGCTTTGTTGATTTCTCTAAAGCGTTCGACTCGGTGAAATGGCCAACGCTGTGGAAAACACTACTGGACATGGGCACACCTAAACACCTCGTACACCTGCTCAGAGGTCTCTACGAAGGAGGAACAGCATCAGTGCGGACAGATAACGTCTTCTCAGATAATTTCCACCCAAGTGCGGGTGTGCGACAAGGATGCATAACTTCACCTTTGCTGTTTAACATCTACACCGAGCTTATAATGCGAATCACTCTCGAAGACTGGAACGATGGTGTTGTAATTGGTGGATACAAGATTTCAAACTTACGATACGCAGACGACACCACCTTATTTGCGAGTAACGCGGACCTCATGCAGGAATTACTTCACAAGATGGAGCGCGTAAGCCTAACGTTTGGACTTAAGATTAACCGATCTAAGACCAAGATTATGATCGTGGACCGCGTCAACGACAACTCGCCAGAAGTTACACAGATTGCGAACTGCGACGTGGTTCAAGCCTACGTATATCTTGGGGCCTTAATCTCAAACAATGGTGGTTGCGTAGATGAAGTAAAGCGTCGTATGGCTGTAACTAGGACCGCGGTGGAGAAATTAAAGAAAGTGTGGAGGAATCGCAACATCACCAAAGCCACTAAAGTCAGACTCATGCGAACGCTGATATTCCCAATATTTCTTTACGCGGCTGAGACATGGACAGTGCGTGAGTTGGAAAAGGGGAAGATAGATGCTCTAGAGATGTGGTGCTGGAGGAAAATGCTCGGCATATCGTGGACAGAGTTCCGCACCAACGTGTCCATACTCCAGGAACTCGGCATCACAAAGCGTCTATCAGCCATAGTACAGACGCGCATACTACAGTACTTTGGACATGTCTCTAGACGTGATAACAATTCAATAGAACGGCTGGTCGTGCAAGGAAAAGTAGAGGGAACCAGATCACGTGGCAGATCACCTATGCGCTGGACTGATCAAGTGAAATCCGCAGTGGGAAACCGTGTGTCAGACTGCACCAGACAGTCTGCAAACAGAGAGAGATGGCAGGAGATTGTGAAGAGAGCTGTGTCCGCCTCTAACACTAAAGTGGACGCCTCAACGTGACCACGACCGCTCTGCCAAGAGCGAAACGACTGAGAAGAGATGCTTTGAGAAAAATCAATGAAATTCGTGGAATATGAAGTATTCAAACAAGGCAAAGCCAAAGTCCAACATCTAAATTAGTAAGTAGGTGTAGCAATTGTTTTGTACCTCATTTCAAGGTTAGCCTCAAAAATGTTCAATCAATATTTTACTGTCAGGTAACAGCCAAAGAGCATGCGACTCAATATATCATGATAAATGATATTTATTTCTGTAAATTGATCTTTTATAGACAATTTCAACTCAATTTTAATTAACACTACATACGAGTAGATGGCGTCGGCATTTCCAATCTGATGACCTCTGAGAAGAAACGCCGAAACAAACTCAGAGAAGCATGGTCTCTTTTAAAGTCCAGACAGTAACAGTATTCATGCATGACAGACATACGTGTAATGTAGGTACTTAAATCTGAACTGGCCTTTTGAAGAAAGAGCCACAGCAGCTGTTAGGACTGTGTTGACCAGTCCTAACTGACGGTGCGCATACATTAGTCGTTGTGTACGTAAACCAAATTGCATCAGATGCTGTTGGCTCCTGTTGTATATATGTAAAATGTGTTCTTTAATTTATAGGTAAAGAGAAATAAGATAAAAAAAATGCTACATTATAATTATTGTAAAATCTTTATTGAATCTAAATTTGGTCATTATGACGACAGCGTTGCGGCTGAGCATCAGCCTATACAAGTCATGACATTTCGTACTTTGTACAATAAATAAAAATATAGGCTTACAATATAAACTTACAATTACAAAAGTTACTAATTTAAATATTTATTTGAACATGACTTTGGCGTTAATTTTACAACTACCTACAAACTAATAAATTTCTTACAGAAATAGGAGAAATTTTGAATTTTAGGAACTTTTTTGACCAAAGTCTAGCGCTAATTAAATAGATAACAAATATGTGCACTCAAATATACATAATGAGGGCGATATTCTTGGAACAGATTAATAAGACTAATAATATTCACTTTTATGAAAAACCCTTTACAATTTAAAATGGTCGTATCTGCTAATGCAGTAATGTAATATAAATTCACACAAATCGGCAAAAGCATTGAATATGATACGATTATATAATTGAATTTGAAAACAAAATACTTTCTGAGACGTAATTTTTTTCTGAATCGTTGGATCTGCGCCTTTTTACTACTTTATAATGCGAAGAAACGCAAAGCCGTTTTCAAAAATTATTTTACTTGATACTTACCTAATATTCAAGCTACATTTATTTATATATTATCATAAAAGTAGATCTAAATTTTTAGAGCGTAACCATTAAACTACCTGAATTCTTAAAATTGAACAATTCAAAATCAAAGTTAATTAAAATGAACACAAAATTAGGCAGCAGATTTTGATGTAGATGAAAATATAGAAATCGATATATTTGTAAGTACATATTAGCATAATGAGTGATTTTCTGTTTAAATCGTTTAAATTAAGACAGGTTCACACTAGGTACAAATTTCTTAATATTAACACAGTCTATACATATCCTACTACATACAATATGTCAAACCGAGCAGCGTCATTTGCGAGCGAATTTACAGTATCGCCCAAGTTTTAATATACAGGTATTAATTACCCAAGTACGCATGGCAAGCTTCACTAGTGACAAGACAAGATTCAGTTATCGGGATGTTTTTTTTTGGACCTAGTTTTAATCATGACACCAGTTGTGGTTACTTCGTATGTAGGTCTTATGGCAACTCTTGTTATGAGTATAATGTTCTGTATTCATCCAGAGGATCGCGGTCTTCTGTTCGTCATTTAGTTGGGATAGTTTAAGCATAATATCAGACGGGATGAACTGTTGTATGGAGTAGGCTACACTGTAATTACTATACAAATAATAGTTAATACGTATGGTCGGACATAATGTGGCGACCGTCCTCAGGTTGCGGTACGTAATGCTTACACTTATGTGAGAACCAATGCACTTTACGTGTTCTGAGTAACATCAGCACTCTCCAAGGCTCGTGATCGCGTAATCTGGAATGAGAAATATTGTGGTTATTACTGTTACTAGTAGTGAGTTTGTGTGCGTGGATGCACAAGCATGAATTGCTCCTTATCGTATTCTTATAATTTTGAAAATGAATTTTATTGGCAGATATAAGATCTCAAGTTTCAACGCATATTCTTGGCTTCTCAAATTAATCAATAATACTTCTTCTATCGTATTAGCATGAGCTACTCGACAATAGGTTACACCGTGGTAAAGAGATTAGCTATAGAGCAGGATTATAGCAAGGCTGGCAAGCGATCACTTAGGGTGTGCTGGAGGATCATTATTGAAAAACAATAAAAGTTCAAGGATTACACTTACATGTGCTCTCGCGACACGATGCCGCTTCTAATTCGCATAGTGTAGCAAACGTCCTCGCAGTGCCCGTGGCGTCGAAGGCGCATACCGGTCCGGCGGGCGGCGAGGCGCATCTACCAGCGCACAGCGGAGGAGGTACGCCCTCCCGGACTCGCGCCCTCATCAGCTCGGCTGGCACTCTCATATCAGGAGCCTCCCCGATCTCATTGGCGTCACCGATGCGGGACGGCAGGAACGGCAGGCTGGCTGGTTGTACCTCGTGCCATGCTGGAATGGGAAAGTGTGCTGGCTTTACCAGTTGTAAAAATAGTGAGAGAGTCGCAATGGTCACTATGATTTTGAAAAGGTTAGTGATACTGACTGCTAGTTCAATGTTTGTTTAGCGCAAAGTGCAATCTCAGCAAATTAGTATTACGACGTGAAGGCGTAATTTTGTCCTTGACTTCATGTGAGACTATTGAATCAATATCAAAGAAAGGTATCAACAACAAATTATCAAAACGAAACAATCTGAGTTTAAAGCGTGATATAATTTGACCTGTAACCGACCGTTACCGCAAATCTTCAAACAATGCGCCCGCGGGCTCACCGCCACCGCCTCGTTTGCGATAACTGCTTAACCGATGATAATTAATGGGGACATAAACGTAGCTTAATTGTTTCTTGTTTTATTCCATTATTGTTTTCAACAGTTGTTCTTGATTATTGTTTGACATTTCATTTGACCCCTCAATCTAATCAGTGTTATTTATTTTCCTAAACTTTTCCTGTGATCTCATCCATATTACGCATTTGTGATTTATGCGCCCTATCGGCTCGGTGCACTATGTAAACAATGACATGCACACGCCCCTTCTCATTGACTCACATTTGTCGAGCAAGCAGTAAGTCTATATTTCTGACAATTTACTGAAATTACATAATTTGCCTATAACTTACACGTATTTCAGGCTAACATGTGCATTACAAAAATGAAGAATTTCTACTTTTAATGGCTCTATTTGTGACCTATTTAGCATTATATTGTTCAGTATTATCAACATCGTATTTTTGAAATGCAATGTCAAATGATTATCTCTAGGTTAATTACTCAGTACTTAATCTTTATCTTTATTTGTTATAAACACTAAAGTGAACCGGAGTGCATTTTTATTCGTCGATCAAAAATTACGTAAGTCAGTTTGTAATTTCACAACACCAAGTATTTATAAATTGTTAAACGGGGCATTATCAACCTTGACCGAATATAGGTAAAGTGCAAGCCACATTGACGTTGGGCTGGAAGCAGTGGGTACTGTTGGCCAAGGCCCTCCTTGTGATGCGCGGGTTCTGTTCAACTGTTAAATACAAACAGTACAACAGAACCAGTGCCGAAATTCGCCATTCACAAAAAGTCTGCTGGTCGCGGACCGTATCGGGGCCTGGTTGGGTTCCTCATGACAAACAACTGCGTAGTAGTGCTTTGTAAAGCATTGCCGATTTTTGAAAGTTATGTGCCCGCACCTGCCCCGGCTCTTGTGGTTTGCGCTTTAGAAGAAAATGTGTCAGATTATTGGGTATTTACTTATATGGAAACCCAAAAATTAAAGACATTATAGAGACGTAGTATTACATAAATGGACACCTTTAAAATAACATGACAATTTTTTTTCACTAAACTAAATCTTATAAAATGATATCTACTTAACATTTAATTAGATATCCACTCCACGTCATCACTCTGGTCTAATTTCATTTATCAAAAATCCGTAACATTAACAGATAAAACACTTGCATAACTGAGTAACGAAGTTACTGCGTACATTAACTGCGTAGTTGACCCAGGATGGAGTAATTACTATGATTTTTTATCGTTTTATGTCGGTTCGGTACCCAGAAAGAGTAACTGATCCAGATAGGGACACTTCCTCAGTGACTCATGATAGGATGTGAGTAGCTACTGCGCATTTTACAATGATTAACGCTTGCCTTCAGAATTTCCAAGTATTTTTCTGCTAGTATGAGTCAATCGTGGTTATACTTTTTTCATTTTTTTATTAATTTAAAAAAGGAATGAAAAAATATCTAGGTATTAAATTATGTACCTAAGTATTGGAGTTTGTTTGCTTGCAGGAGTAGGTAAGGAATGTATGCAACTAGTTTTGACTTTTCAAAAGAGCTATTTAATGGCCTTATTGAAATAATATATTTGGCTTTGATGCTGGGGACAACACAAAAGATCACATTGGTCCAAGTGTTCCTGGCTGCTGACTGTTTATTTATTTACTTATTTATCTGTTTGCAAACTTGTGAGCAAACTAACTACCCATCGTAGTCTCATTAGAATTGGCGAACTCAATGTCAAGTGTTATATTTCAATTAGGCCATTAAAATAGGTACTTGAAAAGTTAAAACTAGTTGCACAGTTCCAAAAAGTGGGTCTTATGAAAAAGAACCGGCAAGCCACTAGACTCCTTTAAAAAAACATGATTACTGTTTTATATTGCAAGCTGTTATTTTGAATTGAGCAATGCCCTTGGGAAAACCTTATGTTTGCAAAGCAACGAACTTTAAAAATGCATATATTTATTTCAAGTCCATAAGTATTAAGAAGTTTATTACAAGTTGTTTTAAAGGTATACTTAATAAAACTCTAACATTGACTGTCTGAGAGGCAACGCACATGGATTTTTTTATTTAAGTTCCATTATGATGGTCGTATGTGAGAACTAAGAGATATCAGGAAATTCGCGTTTTGTCATGCCAATGCCCACAGTGTGCCCACGGTGCTAAGCGCTATGATCATAGCGCATAGCACCGTGGGCACACTAGCTATTCTATTATTAATTAAAATTAATTGGTGTTCATTAGTAAGCGCATCACTTGAGAACAGCTAAACCGATTTGGCATTTTTTTCTTTTCAAATGCTCGTAATGTCCAAATAACATTTTTAGGAAACATAAAGTCTAAGTTGGCGGGAAAATTTAAAAAAAGAGGAATACCGAAACTGCTTTTTATATCTCATTTTTGAATGATTTATCAAAAACAGAAAAACGTTTGTCGGGCAACTAGTTACTTATAAATAATTCTCTCTTCTCGACGAAAATCCTAATACCGTTGAATGTAACTTATGTAGTAAAAGCAGTGTGAATATATTCTATAACCTTTACTGTAGGAAAAGTAATGTCCTTTGCTCATTACTGCATGGATCATAGATACAGTTTTATTTTTCTAGTATGTAACCATTTCATACACAGACTAGCAGAATGAGCCATTGACCTAACCAGACACACCAATTTTAAACTACTGAGCTAATCTAAATGAACTTGTGCTACAAGATAAGTCCAAAGATCACTCTGGACCGACACGAGTCACTAAAAAACCTATTGGAATAGGCCAACAACCTTTATTGTGCTTGTACATTATTACTTTTAGCAGAAACGTGTAGGTATGCAGGGCGGATTTTATACCTTGGCTGCCCTAGGCTTATGCGATTCCCTGTAAAGCCTGAAAAATTGGGAGTAATTCCACTCAAATTGTCTGGGGAAGTACATCCACCTTGCAAAAAAAACGAAGTGAAATAACACTGCTTTAAGCTGTATTCTGTTCCTTACGGTGAGCAAGGTTGCCTTGACCTTTATAATACCACCCAGGGTTAGCAACGCGCAAGTGATACCCATGGTGTTACAAACGTCTATAGGCTACGGTAACCGCTTACTATCAGATGGGCCGTATGCTTGTTTGCCACCTTAGTGGTATAAAAAAAAGGCAAATCTGATGATAAAGGGGATAAAAAATTAAAAACAAACCATTGTTTTTGTAGTTTACTTTAAAAAGCTTTAATAGATGTCGGCGAATTGTTTTTTTTTACTTTCTTTTCAAGTCTACGACGAATTCGTAGCACACTGCTACGACGTAGCCAAATATAGTTTTTATCATTATTGAATTAAATATAATTAAATTCGATTGTATATTCTATTATTTTTGTAATAACTTTGAGATATCATATCATTCGGCCCTCCACGATGCTAAGAAAAATTATATAAAGTTTGTTTACTTATTGTGATAATGATGAACACTATATATTTTTTAAGTATTACCGAAGATATTTATGGAACGAGTCTACGAATTAACACCAAATTGTAGGTTCTCTGAATTAATAATAGTAGGTACATAGATATTTCAAAAGCAGCCTATCTCTGTTTTTTAAAGTGATTTTGTAAGTCTATCAATCAAGTAGGTGTCTGAATAGCAATAGATTTATGGAGTTCGGCTGCCTTGGACTTACACAAACTTTGGACTGGAGATCAAACTTGAAATAAATAGTGGCGTACGTAAATACTATTAACTACCACAATAATGTAAACACTTCGGAGATAGTGATAGTAATGCTCAACGTTATTTAGTGACTCTACGCACACACGCGCATGAGACAAACACAGAGATAAATTTGATAGTGGCATACATTGATCAGGTCATTTACGTCATCATGCTTTTATCAACATTACTTGACAAAAGTTTTTAGAACAATAATAATTATATTGCTGTATCGAGTTCTTGAAAAAAATAGCTTAAAAAGCAATTATTACAATAATACATTATTGCTTTTAGCTATAAGTTAACAAGAAAAAAATCTAATAATTTAAATACTGAGGAGGTACTACTAGCTTTTAGCTTTAGCTGATTTCAAAGACAGTCCTTACAATCACGTTTTTCTTTGCAGTTTTTGTGTGACATTTATAATCCATAGATATTTTGTTGTTCTGCCATAGATAGCTACAATAACAATCCGCTCCCAAACTTTCTTAGCAATTAGAACGATTGATGAATGGAGTAGTCAATAGTCAGCATAATTCGATTCTTCTTAGAAACGAAAACTAAGATCGGATGCTAAATTAAACCATTACTGGGAATCACAAACCAGTAAATAGAAACTGTGAAGTATAAATGAGATCATATTCGCAGTACCGAGTGCAGTTAGATTGCGACGTCGTCCGTATGTCTGCCCTATGATCGATTACTCACAGCTAATAATAAATGTGCGCTGCCCTCTAGTGGGCGTGTGGTGATAACCTTAGGATCAAGCCGCCAAACGGTCTCATGTTCCATGCTTGTTTCTGCTTGATGCTACCGTCTTTGTGTTCCTTCGTAGTAAACAAAGGCGGGTACAACCCTGGACCATCTTCCTTCATGTTGGATAAGTAAATGTCTAAAAATGTTCGAGTGCCCGATTCGTCAGTTATCATCGCTATCTAAAAGTTTATTAGCTAAGACAAATTATGTTAAAATACTATTAAAAACTTCAGTCACATATAATTACATCGTATGGTTTCAGAGAAAAGAGCATGTCTATTGTCTACAGTAGCACTTTAATTTTATATGCTATCATTTACATATATTTGTATTTTATGTGTTCTTTAATAACAACAAAAACTTCTTTATGAATTATAAAACGTAAGTAAAAGACGAAAGTTTTTAACGTTAATCATTGCAGTTGTATTTATTAAATATAATATCATAGAACTTACCAGCAACTAAAACTACGCACAACAAAAACTTCTCGTTTAACATTTCCAACTAATTAAGTCCAAATATTGAACGGCACCACTATCGCAACACTACTAATTTAATTAGCTACTTAGATAATTATATTTTCGTATTTTTATCCGGCGTCCTATGATTCAATCGCTCTAATGACTGTCAAACGTTCGAGATTTAAATACAAAAATTTATGTAGGTACTTATTAAACGATGTTTATTGTGTAAAACTTATCTGTTCACTGGTGCATCAGAAACGCTTGAAGCGTGCCCCAGGATGGACGGAAGGGGGGATGGGATCACAGTGGTGGTGGAAGCGATAACCTCTGCCTCGGCCGGAGGACGAAGTGCTGATAACGACTGCGACTTTCAAATGAGAGCGAGTATTCTTTCGCTACAGATAAAGGTACCGCGCCGCGAGGATTGTTTTTTATCTTCTAATTTTTTTATTATATTTTCGTGGTCAATGACCAAGGAGATTGGAGTTTTGAATAGTATTTATTGTAACGTTAATTGATGGAATGTTGTTGTGACTTCATTTGTTTCCTGTGTAGAAGAGATAAGTGTGCGATGGTTCATGCTGGAATTATAATATAAAATAATCCAATGAATATTATTTTAACAAATGAATCAAAAATTTAAACTTTGTAAATTCGCTATATATTTATCTAGTAGGTAAATAATTTTTTAATTACCGAACTCGAATAAATTGGGACTAGAAAAGGAGGATGATAACGATGACAAAATGTTTTAGTACTTAAAACCTTTATGTTCAATATCGTGAGGAAATACTAAAAAGTATGTCCTGTTTGTTGCTGGTTACACAAGTTACCACATCAAATGTAAACGTATTTTTGTGTCATATGATCTTTAATAACCTATGTAAACTAATCAGTGATTATTTTGCCACAGAGGGTCCGTTGACTGTTATCATCCAGAAACTCCCTAGGGTTATCTCTGGATTTCGAGTAAACTCATAACGACCAACATCATATTAAGTAAGTAATAAACAATTTATTGAAAAATCTTAACTGGCTTAATGAAACTAGACTCATTTTTATTCTAGAGTACCAGCGGTCAGACGAAAAAACAACTAAAATATGGTCACTGAACTTATGTAAGTACCTATTGCATCGTAATTTAAAAAAATATTTAAGAACGGACTGCCACACAGCACTGAAATCACTATTCGGAACTTTTGAAATAGTGTGTTTGACATCTTGAAAAATATAAACCGCGTCACACGGTGAAGATGTTATATTATTTAATCTTAAGATAAAATAGCTGCCTATTAATACCAGTGTTCGGAAGCGCGCCTGCTACACTTGATTCCTAGGTCGAGCATTGTTGTTGCATCGGCGTATCCCCCATTTTATGTACTTGAACTTACCGGCGAATTGTGTACCTACATAAGTATCTAAACCTCTGCCTAACCTTTCGGGGAATACAGGCGTGATTATATGTAAAATATCACTCGCCATACAATATAATGGACCATCAAATAGCGGAGATCATTTATATTTTTGTCTTACATCTTTAAGATACCGAGCTGAAGTTTTTGATGTAGACGTAGTTCTTATCTTAATATATTATAGCAAGAATCTTAGAATAGATATGATCTTAATATCTTAATGTTAACATATATTAGATACGAAGATGCATAATGGGTACAGGTTGTAACTTTTTCTCCGTGCATAATAAATTAATTAGTTGAGGCGCACATGCTGCGTGCTTTAACTTCGAACACGAACGACCAATTTTGACAATCTTCTGGGCGCATACCATGGAGTCGCTTAACTTTGAAATGTACTTGAGATGATGGTTGTTTAAATTTTCGTTGTTGCAGCCGTCATCCTCATCAATTTCATTAAAAATATTAGTATTATCGCGGCGCGAATAAATGTTTTTCGTGAATCTTTAAAATATATTTGAAACTTCTTCGATGAGATCTTCGTAAAGATTAATTTCGCTGTGGTCGTATCTGTTTTATATGATATTCTACCCAAATTCAGCGCCTTTCGGAATGTGCTGATGCAATTTGCATATCGAATTTAAAATCAGAATCTTCATCCGTCTATAAATCTAATAGTAAAGTCGTATTAGATATATACTGTAGGTACTGTTTAAAGTGACTACTCTAATAGATACAGAATCCGGATAAATTGACGTATCTTACTCTTCTGTTGTCACAGAAAGGTAAGATAACTATGTTAATTTATGCAAAGATATTTATATGAAAGTATCCCTTAAGATGGTATATTATTTTAAGTTAAGGTATCTTAAGATAAAATAATATAGCATCTTCAGCGTGTGACGCGTTTGTTTCAAATAGCGGTGTGACAAGGTGTCGTCATAATACCTAATATGGGAAATTCAAAGAAATGCTGTTCAATGTTGTTTGCTTATCGTGTTTGTTTTCACATTAAGAGAATTTCGTAAAGATCATTGTTTATGCGGTTTACACTGTAGTAAATGCAAACAGGTATTCGTACACTGAAAGAGATGAAATGATAATTAATTAAACTCAGATTTTTACAAACAACAAGTTTTGCTCGTTGACTAAATCGGTGACGTCGGCTTTGGTGGGAATTATTTTTTATTTTATGTAGATATAATTGACTGGGCACCTCGACGGAACAGTGTAATTAATAATACATATAATTATAATTTTCTTTCCTCATTTAATTAACAAGAATTTTTCAAAATATTTACCGGTTTCTTTAAATACCAATATCTATTTATCGAGCGATAACCTTAAAAAAAGAAGACTAACAAGTTTAGTTGATTCTAGTTACTATGTTACTAATCAGGAAAAAACGACTTATGCTGAGCAAATTTTAAAAAAGCGATGCAAAATCTTCATCCTTCGAGACTTTTCCCAACTATGTTGGGATCGGCTTCCAGTTTTACCAGATGCAGCTGAATATCAGTATTTTACAAGAACCGAATGCCATCAGACTACCACAACCCAATTTCTGGGCAATACCGATTTTTTCAAGCCAAGATCAAGCCTTAATCGTAATTGTAATTAAAATGCCTTTAGATTTTGATTGCACACATTGAATAAAATACAATTTATGTATGTAATGTGTGAGATAATGCAAGCGAAAGGTCAACGTTGAGACATCGCTGCATTCGCAGCGAATCATGTTCATTGACGTCATAGTAATGTATGAAAACTTCATTACGATGTTATGACTTAATTTTATAGCCCAATAGTAGTAGCCTAGTGATTATAGCCTCGCCTGCCATACATACACGGTCTTCTTCTTCTTCATGACGATGGAACAAGTATTTTATAATTAAACTTGACGAGCTCAGAATATCGCCACATTCACGGCGTTTTCAGTGGCAGACCAAAGGTTCCTCGAGGTGCAGGTGGTGCAGCAGCACAAGGCACGAGAGTAGATGCGACATGGGTTTGGGAATATGTTATGGAGCTCCCACCCCCACCTGCTTATATCATATTTACTCTTACCTACTTGAGTCGGGAGTCGGTTTAGTGACTTCCATGTGAGCCAGGGGAGATCGAAACCCTTTGGAAGCTTTTCTTCAGGATCCATAGTTAGTTGGAGGGAGAAACTTTTTTTCCACAGTGTACGCGAGCTTGGGTTCGACATCACACTCAATGTTCGGTACGCAAATCCAAACACAGCGTCTTAAAACCCGTCGTTTTGAGGAAGCTATGTCGGCTTTTAAGACGCTGTGTTTGGATTTGCGCACCGAACATTGAGTGTCTTGTACAGTCAACAAAAGAGTTAAGTATACAGATAGTATTTTTATTTTATTTTTTTATTTCATCATTCATATCATATTATGGTCACGGACCAGTTTAAAAATCTGCATAATGGACTTTGACAAGAACGTTTGATTTTTAGATATGGGCAGTGCCAGTAATTATCTGTCAGTCGTGGCAAATTTTATATCCATGCTGGTCCCTGGCCCCAACTGTTGGTGCAAGGGAAGGTAAGTGCGGTATTTAGTCGGTACGAGGTGGGCATACCCTGCCTCCGACTGATATGCCTATGTTTAGGTATAGATCATTTAGTAATTGCTTACAGTGCAGACAATTATGTTTACTGTTGATCGAGGCAGACATTAAATGTTTAGTATAATAGGTGTTATAATAAAGTGGTTTTATTTCTCCAATTACTATTAAGTAATTAATTCTTAATGTACAAAAGTGTACAACGGCGGTCCATTCTCTTCCAGACAACCTTCAGGTGGTGCAGAGACGATCACGGTAGATGCACTAGAAAGGTGAAAAATTACCTATTTATTGCTTATACATATATTCACGTTCCTACGTGGTAAACAATAATATAATCTTCAGCTCTCTTCATCCGTCGCTGCCAGCTGCCTTCCGTACTCGTCACCACACTTGGCAGGTGGGTTTCCCACACTACACAATAAATGTTAAAACGATTCTATTATGACTTGAACAGTGTTAAAATAATAATAAAATACCACCAACTTAGGTTAATCTTTAATTTTGTATCATCATCGTCACCATCAATCCATGCCTACTGTCCCACTGCTGGCTACGAATCTTCTCTCAGAATGAGAAGGATTAGGCTATAGTCCACTATCACCGTAGTTATTTTTGTATGGCCAAGTGATTTTTTTGCAGGCCTTTGCCCAGCAGCGGGAAACTACATAGGCTATTTAAAAACAAAAATGTGAAATTTAATTTAGTCGTTTTCACTTTGGAAAAAATATTTTTCATTGTTCAATACCTATATTGGATGCTACAAACTTACATATCTTGGGTTTATTGTGTACATAATATAATCTGGATACTAAGTAGAATACTACTACACTATACTAATTCTGTATTGTAATCAACTTTGTATCTATTTATCATAATTAAGTACAGACGCCAGCAGGTCAAGCTATCAATTTTTTACAATTGAATATGAACCTTATTACTATGTGTTAAATTTGAAAATCTATAAGAGATATTTGCCAAATTGGGGTAGCTAGATGTGCTGGCCTCTGTACCTAATGAAGTTCTGACAACTTTTAGATTAGATTTGGTTGGAAAGTTTCAGATGTCTCAAAGGTATGCAATAGGACAGGATTCAGTGTTGCGTTGGATACCCTGAAGCTGATTTACACTCAGGCCGCCAACAAGTCAACAATAAGAATAGCAGTCAGACGAGTCTAGTGCCCACATTTTTTTTATTGTAACTGTTCCTTTCTAGCTCTTTATAATTTTGAATGAATAAATCAATTGTTGAAGAAATTTATTCCATCGATTATAGTTAATAATCTGTTAAAATTGCTCATTTTGATAAAGATGTATCCAGTACTTTATTTAAATCTCTCTTTAAATCTTCATTTAACAAAGAAAAGACTGAAAGAAAACACATTTTAAATTAGAATAATTTTAAGGAAAATAAATAAAACATCAGGTTTTTTACAATATACCAGTTCATAACGTCATTAATTTTGCATACTATCCAGTTATTCCTGTGGCTGCGGATAATGTTATGAGAACAGGTTTGAGGGTTCATCCCCCTTTGACAGGAAAATTGCGTATGGGAATTCACAATCACACTCCAAAACCATATAAGGTCAGTGTCGTACGGCATAGTGTTTGGGATATGTCGGTAAAGTTATTACAATAAATCATTTTGATTAGCGATATGCGTGAATATTATTCTTGCGAATACGAAATAGTTACAATGAAAAAGAGAAATTAAGTAGACAGGAATGTTAACCTGCGCGATGCCAAAAACGGTCCCTTTTTCTCAGCAAAATGATCGCTGATCTTCCGAAAGGGCCTTAATGAAATCGCGGACAGCTATACAGGCACGTAATAAATTATATAATAAATTTATTACAATTTAAACTAAAATTATAAATAGGATTCAGGAGATCCATATTTCTGGATTATAGAGATAGATTATAGAGGATCCCACATATTTTTACAAACTATAATATTTCATGCAAACTATGTCGTCAAACGGTATTCACATGGTGGTCATTATTCCTGTTATTATCTCTTACTTATTTCATTTTAATTTTTTTATTAAGGCCTGACAAACAGTTACCCATTACATAAACTAGTGTAGGAGGTGAATATTAACAAATGAGTAACCAACAACATCAGCCACAGTTTACTTAATTATATTTATTTTGAATTAACAGATCGACGAGCTGCGCATGGAAGTGAGTGGAGTTATGTGTTATTAATATTGTGAATTGAAATTTCCAAATTCCAAACTAACCTGTCTTTTTTGCTTCGATATTCAGGCAGTTTCAATGTTTTTATTTCTCCATCTTCCTCACTGGTCAACTCGTGGCAAGCTTGGCACTGTCGCATGGTGGTTATGTATTAGATAATCAGAGTACATAAGTAAAGTACGTTCTACTCTGTACGTTCGTCTACGGCTAGCTCTTTACAGCTTTTTAATATCTTGTAATAAATTATTTTGTATGATTAAAGACTTCCACTTTCACCGTAGTAAGTAAGTAAGTACCGAACTGATATTCTCATTAAACTTGACAACATTGAAAAACGAATTGATATCAGGTATCGAATTAAAATTATTTTTAAGGATTGCCTCGATAAAATCTTTCTTTACCCTAACAGCCTTACATGTCTGCGGTTGAACTGCAAAAGGTCAACGTAATGTCAAGCCAACTTTTGTCCATATACGATGGATGCGGTCGGGGTCATCATGAGCTCCCATAAATCTACTGTCGCGATAAATATGGTCAAGAAGTTCGTCATAAAACACCTATTCAGAATTCAAGATATTGCGATAATTATATCTACATATAATAATTTATGATATTATGTGAATGATCTGTCCATGTGAACTAATATAACATTTGAGCTGATTCGACAAAGTAGATACTTAAATAATTTTGTGAATGAAAAATGTTTGACTTCCTTCTTAACGAGGAAAAGTTGTCGAGAAAATCACAACGCTAAACTTACCCCCACACTAAATGTTGGTAGCTTAATGAGCTAGTTGAGATGCGCGTGCGTTTATAAACAAAACCGGTGTCTCAGAGTAGACAGTGACTCGACGGCAAGCGTCTCGGACGTTGTACTTTGTACTAAAAAGACATTTTGCTGACACCAACAGACGTAATTATTGACTACAAAATGGACAAGCTCCGTGTTTTATTCGTAATTGGTAAGTTGTTATTGTATTTTTTGTTTAATCTTAGTAATTTAGCACTAATATTGTGGTTATCTAAGCATTTACTTCAGATTTTTTAAAAACATTATGATTTAAAGTCCAAATATGACAAGACATAACCCTCAATAAGCAATTACCCGACGGTAAGAACTTATTAAAAATAATTAGGTTTGAACATTACGGATTTACCGTAATTAAATAAATTAATAATATTTTAATTTAATCTGTTACTAAATAAATAAAGTGCCTACTTATTGAAACGATAAACTTATAAGAACTGGTTTCAAACCACTAACAGTAATTTACATTTCGAATTAAGAAGGTTTTTTGTTTACAAACTAGATTTTTGAATCCGGTTCTGAATTAAATAATAATATTTCGCGGTGACATTTCATTGAATTGTTTTTCTTTATTTTATCTTAGCAGGTAGCCTAGATCAGTCTGTATATGGAATCAGAGATAACCACCTAGGTCCCTCTCCTTCCTTGTAGCATGAACAAAGAATTGGTTAGATGTATCAAGCCGACATTTTCTCGTTTCTTGATGTGGTATTTAATTTGCAAGTAAATTTAATGATAAGCGGTACTTTACTAAAATGACTCATGACTCGGTAAAACCATTTGATTTAACTTCAACCAGTAAAATGAGTGTACTAGAAACTTTTAATTAAACTAAACTACTAATTTCAGATTAAGCTTTTGCCTAGCACATCGAGATTAATCAGCGAATTATTTGAAGTTATAAAACCAATGACAGTACCTAATTGATAAAAATCAGTCATAGTTATTTTACTATTCCTATAGGTATAACTTTTGTTTTTCTTTTGTTTTACAGCTCTTTTCGCAAATGGAGCATTAGGACAAAGTGGTCAGACGCTCGAAACAGACAATGACTTAGATGATAGATACGCGTTTGACCGACAGAACTGGTTCCCAGGACAGAACCAATTACCAGGACAAAATCAACGTCCTGGACAAAACCAACGTCCTGGACAAAATCAGTTCCCTGGTCAAAATCAGTTTCCTGGACAAAATCAGTTTCCTGGACAAAATCAGTTTCCTGGACAAAATCAGTTCCCTGGACAAAATCAGTTCCCTGGACAAAATCAGTTCCCTGGACAAAATCAGTTCCCTAATCAAAATCAGCGTACAACCACACCCAGTTCAGACACAGTACCAACTACGACAGCTAGCACTGGGTAAGTAGTAGTGAAGTATTTCATCAACATTATGAAAACGAGACTGTTAGGTGTAACATTGTTTGATTTCAGCGGAACAGTAGCATAGATTTTATATCATGTGAAATAAAATGAGACTTGAGAGAATCTTCACGCTTGGGTTACCTATTTCGAGTTGTTACGCTTAGGTTCGTGAGATTTGTGATAAATTTGTCAAAGAATGTATAGCAAACGTGATGTCTAAGCATCACTATGGTATGGACTTTGTTAATTTTACGTGAAAGTATAATGTCGGGACTGGTTAGCTTTGACATGCCATGGCAATCTGTTTTCAATTTTTACTCACTCGAACACGCGACGCAAGGGAACCCTCCCTTGTGTTAATCAACCTATGTATGTATGTATGTATGTTCCTTTATGGCACACTAGAGACCAAACGCGTGGGTCAATTTTGATGATTCTTACGTCAATCGATTTTGCGAGTGTCAATAAAGACATGACAGTTATCAAAATTCAATATGGCGACAACCAGACATTTTGACTTTTGAATTATAATCATATAATTATTGCGAATTATATAATAATAATTATACAAGTAGGTACATGTGTATAAGTCACGATAGGTCATGTCTTTTTGTGAATATTATATTTTGATTATTAATTTTTATAAGACATTTTCATCACCTGAGAAAAAACATTGCAAAAAGATTTTTTCGAGGCTAAATTTGCTAAGTGTCGGTGACTGGCTTCTGTACCGCTCGTACTACTTTTGTACATACACCCTGCTACACCCACCTGCTTACTTCGGGTGCGGAGGCGTGGGTGATCTTCAGCTTTTAAACTGTTATAGTTACACTGAGTGAGCATCCAAGTCGTTATTTTAACTGCCAAATGCCGAGAACACAACGTATTCTGAGACATACCTACGTACAAAATATACATATTTATAACCAGTTGAAATTGCAACTTTGCAAGTATTACTATACTTGCAAAGATCATCGTAGAAAAGACCCATGTCGCCGAAGAAGTGGTCAAACAACATTTTATGTAAACGTAAACCATTGTTTACATTGTCATACTACGCCTGCTGGAGTGCACTTTGTGTTACGTAGCACCTGCCCACGTTTTAAAAATAGATTATTAAGACATTTACATTTTGTACTTTCCAGGTCCAGCACCATGTCTCCACAGACGCGTCAATGCTTGAGTCAATGTCCAGTGACGTCAGAATACAACCCGGTGTGCGGCACTGACAGAGTTACTTATACCAATCCTGGAAGACTGAACTGCGCTCAAGCGTGTGGTGTCAGTGAGTATCGAGAATTAATTGATAATATAATTATTACTTGGCATAAATAAGTCTTCGGTAGATTCTGTATTTCAGTACATCAAAATAGACAAGCAAAGCAAGTCTTTTGCTAGCAAACTTTCGAGTTATGAGAATGTTTTTGTACACAAAATAAATAGTACTTATCAGAATGGTCATTTAATAGTAAGTATTAACAGCGGCGGCCAGGCTCTGGGCGGTTAATCTTTATGAGGCTCTTCTCCTTTGCGTAAAATATGTGGCTTAGGTCCAACAGTGGGTAGATTCAGGTTGTGGATGATGATTAATATTACTATATAGCACACTTATTTTATTGTTTTAACTAATACCTAAAGACAAAATAAAGTTTTAAATGTGTTTTTTCTACTCGGTTGTTGCGTGAGGGCCCTGCAACAGCGAGGCCCTGGGCGGCTGCCCTGGTTACCATCCCCTTAGGCCGCACTGAGTATTAAATGACATATCCAATGGACTGAAAAAATTACAATTCTGAAGTAGGCAATTGAAGGACGATTTCGACAAAATAAAATAGCAGATGTGGCTGCTGATCTTGTGCTCACTGGGTTTAGTAGAACTAGACAAAAACATAACCAACGAACCATGGTAATTAATGCTAACGAACTGTGGATTGAACAGTAAAAATCCCGAACTTTATTAAATTAAAACTAAATAAGTAACATTTTAAAATATAGTACTCTTGATATGGGCCTTGAACACCTTATCATTGAGAAGTCATAAAATATTGGCTTTGTAGGTATTCCAATTGAATCTCGACTCTTATTTATAGGTATCTATTGTAAATCTTGTATCATCGGTGACATAAAATGCACTTTAATGTAGCTATCTAAATGTAGTGTTATCTACATTAAAGCTAAATTAAACATTAAAACTAAACTACATTTAGATAGCTACATTAAAGCGCAAGCGCGTCAGAAAAACCATGACATATACAAACACTGGGATTTACTAAATGATGTCATTCAGATCTAGAATACCAAGAAACGTAACACCCACTTATATTTAACTACATAAAAGTCACAAATTTATGTATTAAGTACCTACCGTATTGTGTCAATTAGACTTCCGGTGATTGGCGTATTTTCGTCAAAAATCAGTTCCAAAGAAGGATCTGTCATGCACCTAAATGTTTTTGTGTTGTTGTGAACAGATTATTTCTGGAAGTTCTTCAGAAAGAACTTCTTACTGGAAGTTCTTCGCCTTTTACTGGAGGATGGGTTCGATTCCTAGCTATTGAGCAAGGTGTTATTGGATTTTTTATGAAATTTTCAGTAGCAGGTTGGAGTTTGGATTAATTTTGCCCCGTTGATGGCCCCCTATTATAAGGGACGTAAATATACTGGCAGTGTCAGTGTAAATTAGTACACCTCTGCCTAAAAATTTCGATTCTTCATATCGTTCGAGCCGTGGTAAAAAGATCAGCTAGTCAGCAAAGCGAAACTATCTGTGCGGGGTGCGCGGTCACCTCAACGCACTTGGGTTGATCTTGTCCTACAATAAAAACTTACATAAAAATACAGAACGTAAACTAGAATAAAATAAGACCACTTTAAGGAAACTATTTGTGTAAACCCGTCTAAGTATATTATTATTATTACAGGAATACTTTGTTCATGTTTAAATTTATGGTTTTTATTATTATAAATAATATACGCTTTGATTACCACAAGACCACATAATTACATATGCGGTAAAGTAACAAATTAACGCCCAGTTGTAGTCTAGTCTAGTACTTACCTAATGAGGAAAATGAAACTACATAAATATTAATATTAGTATGTACTCTATTGACAGCACTTATATGATTACATACAAGTAGTATGGTGTAGGTACAGTTAATCGACTGCATATTAACCTATATTTTTATAAAAGGATACAACTTAAACTTGAAAGAAATATACATGACTGTATAGTTATTACTTTTAATGCGTTATCCTTAATGGTATCACAACAAACAACATAAGACATACCATCACAGCTGTATTCCCCGAAGTGTTAGGCAGATCTGTACTCGGATGCGGTGAGGGGCAAATCCTCGCTAATTGATGAGGTCCAACGAGTACTGGACCACAGCCTGTCATGGTCGTGGCGAATTTAATGGATCACATGGCCATGACTAATTGACTATAGGGCGAGTGAAGGAAAGTGCGGTTTTTGGTCGATACGAGCCCGATATATCCTGCCGCCTCCCCAGGTGGCGTACGATTCATGAAAATTTTCCGTACTATAAAAAAAGGCAGATCTGTACTACTTAATGTACACCTACAGTTCGCCGGTATCAGCTAGTGGGTAGGTAGGTAGCTAGTATCAGTTTTTATATAATATTATTATTGTGTATGGGTTTGTCAAAAAAATAAATAATTGTCTGCTCATAAAACTCCACCAATAATAGGGTAAAATATATTAAAACGCCATACGATAACTGTAACGTATTATCGATTTTGTAAACATAGTCCCATGGCCGCGACATACAAGTAGGACACGGGAAGGCAAGTGCGATTTTTAGTCGTTATGGGTCCCACATACCCTGGCACCTCCCATGATCCATGATGAATTTTCGTACTTAATAAAAAGTTTCCTCCATTTATAGTCGGACCTCCAAAGGACATCGCCGATCTATCAATCGATCCACCGCGGCACTAACCCCCGAGTTAGAAATTAAATGAACATTTGTTCTTTTCAATTTCAGATGTGAGCTTGTTTAGGACACAACCTTGCCCGACGCCGCCACCAGCCAGCGCCGCCTCAACCCAGCAATAATAAATTACATCTAATATTATGACTGAATTACTTTTTTTTTTTATATAATTTCTGCGACTCGCCAGTTTGCATTTTGAGTTTAAAAATATTTTCTGCGTCCGTCCTCCCAAGTATAAAATATTTGCATGACCTATAGATAGTTCTAGGTCTGGGTGTTTTTGCATGTGCGATAATATTGTGTTTGTAAATGCACCCAATTTATTGATGAACCTTCAATAACTTTTGGTAACTCGATACAGCTTGATTAGGGGTCGAAAAGCTTCTGAAAAGGTCGTGGCGAAAGTCATGAATATATGATTCATGACTTTCGATAGATTCATGGCGATGACTTAGTATGGGTAAGATTTTTGGTACTAGAAAGATAGGAGTCGAAAAGATTAATACTCTAGTAGTTCCAGTCGTTAATTATAATCTTTAGTCCACGGACGACTGCAGAAAGGAGTTTCGTAAATCATTTGTAGGTGTTTATTTTGGGTATGTTAACTCATAAATATCCAAAGCGTTTAGAACGATTGATTCTTTTTAGTAGGCAGAAGGGTCTCATCAGGTTAGTCCTACATTTTTTCAAATCGGTTGAATGTCTTCTAAGTATATTCTAGATATATATTGTAAGACTTTTTAGGAAAATAGTATTCAGTCCTTTGTTACATTGTTTACTTAAATTAAATTAGTTTAACATTATACTTAAGTATTTTGTAACAAATCACAATTTACTTTGTGTAAATAGACGGTGACCCCAAAGCTAGACGCAGTCTGTACCTTGTGTCAGAGTTGCAGCAGATGTACTTATATTAATAATGTAAGAACTATTTTGAGTGGACTGTGTTTTAGACAGTAAGGTTATAACATTTTCATAAAAAAATAAGTAATTAACGAAGAAAAATAAAACGGAATACATATGGATAAATGAATAAATGTGTGTATTTGTGTATGTGTATGTGTGTGGATATGCAGTCTCGGACTTAGACGGCCCAGGCCCTGAGGCACTTGGCATTTGGGGCCCGCCCCTCCATCTGAAAATCTATCCATTTTGGTTTAGAAAATTATTGTAAATGCACTAAGCAAATAATTTTTAATCGACTTTAATTACTTTAATAAACATCAGAAGTTATTATAGCTACGTTATTCTATTATATAGAATCGTAAGGCGAGCTTTCATCGGAGCAAAAGAACGAATGACGTCATCATAATCAATTGACTGCATTATTTCTGACTTTATCTAGATTTTAGAAATTAGCCTGTTCTCTTCTATGGTAGATCTTAAGTAATTCTTTACTCTATTTAGCGCCGAACCGAAGACGACCGTTTTAAAAAACAATTTTCAAGATATCTTAGCGTATAATTACTAGTAAATTAATATTTGGTAAATAACTTGTCATTAGCTGAAAATAATTTTGGAAATTCCCGAAGGCTAAGCGGTTGCAGTATGGTAATGTGGGTATCCACAGCCAATCAAGAGGTCACAGCGGTGAATCACTCATGTGATGTCAGTAATCAGAACAATATAGGTATTATAGAAAAACCATTTTTAAGATAAATGATATATTTTGACTGCCTCATTAGTCTAGTGGTCCTAAGCGCGACTGCTACGCTAGAGGTCCTGGGTTCGATCCCCAGGTCGAGCAAAGTGTTATCGGGTTTTTCTATGAAATTCTCAGTAGCAGCTCGGAGTCTGGATTTGTGCCCGGTTAATGGCAATAGGTTCGCCCCCTATTACATGGGACCTAAACATACCGAAATGTGGGTGTACATTAGTACACCTCTGCCTAACCCTTCGGGGAATCCAGGCGTGATGGTATGTATGTATGATATATTTTGACTTGAATGTGTTTCTACTTGAACTAGTAGGTATGATTAATTTCTTGAACATATTAAAAATCATATATTATCTGAATTATATTAAATAATATTTAATCCATCTTTGACGTCATTATTCTCTGTAAAACTTAAAGCTGACGTGGGAAAAAATAACAATTCAGTTACAATAAAAAAATATGGCAATAAATTAAGTCTCTTGCATTTTCCTCGTTTAAAAAATGTTAGGTCTCGTGAAGAGTCTATTGTTTAATAATATTGCCTTCCCATTTGACAAGTTACCTACTTGATGACTAATAAGCATTTGGTTATAAATGGCATGTAGGGACCTACCTTGTCCCAATTTACCTGGGACGCATTTCGTCGCAATTCGGCGCATCATGTCCTTTTCTTACATTAATTCCTGTCAGCCGTGACCTCATTATTCACTCCTTATTTAATCACATCGACCTTACTTTATCGACACACACCGAATTAATAGAACAAGGAATCTACAATCTATTACTTAAGTTAATATAAGAGGCTGAAAAATAGTCAACATTCCTTGCTGAAAAAATTATAGCCTAAAAACCAAAAAGTATGACTTCAGGGAGTAAAACTCCTTAAAAACATACCTAAGTATAAATAATTAGTGTGATAAAACTAATTCTTCGTTCACATGAATATTTGTTCATGACGTCACGTTGCAGTTTATTGCCTTTTCGATATGTGTAGGTATTATTTAGTATAAGACAAAACGTACCATGTTATAGTGGTTATACGTGCACTGATGCATCCGTCTAAAACAAAATAAAGCATGGTTGCCACTCATGTCTTGTAAACTTGTGTGTCTAGTCTTTGTTATTTTTAAACCTGTTGCGTTATTGTGAATCACCAGCTGACTTGCTCATCTATAAATTGTAGACTACATAAGTCAAATTTACTTTGCTTTCGTCCTGATGTGTATACATATCAATGCCAAATACAAATTAATATATTTACGTTATATTAAAGTTGGAAGTAGAAGATAATAATTAAAATCTAAACAAAACTGCAGCTGAACTAGCTCTATAAGTACCTACCTGATCTGTTACATTACATTATAAGGTAACTGACCAAACCAAAACGGCGCGAAATAAAACGAGTTGTAGGAGGAAAATGTAGTGGGGATGTGTTTAAAGAATTTAATAATAAGTATAGTCGCAAATGTTTTGAAGGTTCTGATCATTTTGCGAATTCGCATCGAATCGGGTGATCGTGTATTGCAACAATAATACCGTTTACGATAAGAATAACTAACTCACTGTGATAAAATGAAGAGTTTTGTGTATATCGGTAAGCGATGTTTTGTGATTACTAATAAAATAAGGAAATACGGTTTAGCGACTACCAAAATCAAACTTTAATACATACTTAGTTGTCATATTCTAATACTAAGTTGTTTTCATATTTATTTTGGATTGACCTGTTGTTATGAATGTCGACTTTAGAAGGACCCCAGTTCTGGACGAACAAAATGCGCGATTTCTTTCATCGTAATCATGCCAATATCATACCAAATGTACTGTACTAAATATATTTTATCAATTTCCGTGTATATTCAAAGCAAAGGGACCGCAAAACTTTAATAATGCGTTAGGGCTCAAAGTGTGTATATAGTATTCATAATTCAAATTGGAATTTGTTGTTAATTAATCCGTTTTTTTTGTGTTATACACACACGGTTTTTATCTAAGTATTTATTAACAATACGATACACATATAAAACGTGTTTAGAGCAACATAACTTGATTTTCTTAAGCGTGATCATAATTGCAACAGAGTGTAACTGACCTATCACAGCATCGTTTTGCATCTTTTCATCCGTCAAGTGTATTTTTATTATTTCTAATCTCCATTATTTGTGATGCACTTGTGTACTTAATTTGAAAATGCAATGTATTGGCATGAAATGAGTATATACAAATATATTCACGGTTACATACAAAATTAACCAAACTGGTTTACATCATATAAAGTATGATCATAGACGATTTTTTATATTTCCGAAGAATATAGAACAATACTTATTACTTCATTGTTTAAATGTTATAATGCTTTTTATTTATTAATTTTTTTGTACATTATGTAAATCGTTTTCTTAATAGCATTTCTGTAAAATATTTATAGTGAACAGCTAGCTATTGTATATTCCTGTATAAAAATAAAGACTTATTCATTATAAGCTCATCAGCCAGCGTGTTGTAGTCTCTTGTAGAATATCGACAATACAAAATAAACTGATTGATTGATTGATTGAAAAAACTTAGTCGTTCATCCATCCATATTTCGTTTATGGATAACTTTTTACTATATTAGTTTTATTATTGTTTTTTTTTAAGAAGACTTACATACTATACAATAATGGTAACAAAGAAACTAGATAAACCAGTTGCTAATAACAAGCCCCGTAGGTAACTATTAACTTTGTGGTCTAGTCGTTCGCGTGTGGGACTGCTGATTAGAGGTCGTGAGTTCGATTCCCTCAGATCACAAATATTTATATAATATAAATACTTATATACTTACTTTTTTTTTGTAAATACATACTTATAATACTTACCTATATAAGAAACACCCAGACAAACACAAATACCCATGTTTTATCCACACAAATATTTGTGTCCTGTGGGAATCGAACCCACGACCCCCTGATCAGCAGTCCGGCACTCGAACCGCTAGACCACAGAGATCGTCTTATGATTGATGTCGTCATATGATATTGATGATTAGGTAGACCTCTAACTTTGGCTTCACTGTTCTCTGACATGGGCAGCTGACTCTTGAGTTAGTAATGCTATTTTGCCCAAAGCCGTGTGTCTCGAAATATCGCTTGTAAACTGTAACATTCCTATGGCATTCCACTTGGCTCTTATTTGGAATCTCTTGTTAAAGTTTCATATGTAATAAAGGTAATATTTAGTACTACTATATTAATAGGTAGCACTTTTGTTCTGTTTTTGTCATCTAGTTGTGCCTAATTACAAGAAAGTGTGTTGCGTATTTACGCGTAAAAACTCATTCCAATTTGTTGTGAAAAAATTAAATCACTTATTCTCTTTTTTTTAATATTAACGCACACGCTTAGCTTCATTTTTATGTTCATACTATTTGTCTTGAATGCGTAGGATTTTGTGCATGTCTTACAGTATACATGCGGGTAAGAACTTTCTAAGTTAAAAACAAATGAAATGATTCCTTAACTATAGAATAAGTAGCTAGGGTACTATTATTTTATAGTTAATACATTAAGTGAGGTAGGTACCTACCTGATGTTAATTTGAACTAATACATTTATCTATCCGCTGTCTTTAAAACTGGTTCAATAAACCTTGAGTGATAGCTTTTTAAAGTGTTAAAACCTACATTATTTATTTAAGTAAATTACCGTCTAACATTTTGGTTTTACACCGGATGAGACCAACAAAGTTTTTTTATTGGTGAACTAGTTACCTATCAGTGTAGATATATACGTACTTAAGAGTGCTAAAATACTACAATTATCTCTTCATTTAATAACAACAAAAAACCTAATCGTACCCAAAAACGTTCCGTAGCTTCTAAATTTTTTTTTGTTAATTTTCCTATCCTATCCTTCTTCCTAGTCACACATAAATAAGTCACATTAATATTATAAAGGCGAAAGTTTTTGTGTATGTTTGTTACCCTTTCACGCTAAAACTACTGAACGGATTTTGATGAAACTTTATAGTATTATTATTTATACATCAGAATAACATATAGGCTAATTTATAACGGTTTTGAGTTAATTAGCCAAATTACAACGATAATTAAAAGTAACTTTTCCACGCGGACGAAGTCGCGGGCAGAAGCTAGTATATTAAATTATAGTAAAAAATCATTAAGTTTCCCATTAAACAGCGTAAACAGAGCTGTCGAGCTGGAAGCCTTATATAGCCTGTAGTTGGGAAATGGTTTAGATCACGATGATGATGATGATATTGTTACCCTAATAATTTTAATAGTGTCCAATCTGCATATTTAAATTTATAACACAAGGTAATGCGAGGCACTTTTACCAATTTGTAATGTCAAATGCCACGAATAGGTATGCGAGATGATTCTTACAGAACTATCCGTAAGAAACATCTCACATATTGGTGGCGTTTGTGCTTAAAATTTATTTATATTTATGGTTTGATAAGCAATACGTTATTTTAATATTTCTTCAATAGGATTAATATAGTGAGACCCTTGGTCAGCGTCTGTGACTGACAGTGAATTAATAATTTGGAGCTCAAATCTTCGTTACCCAGATCCGTGCTGGATCACACTGGCTCTTATGCAGAAGCCACTTCAGTTACTATGATAATTTTACGCCTAACGGCAAAATATAGAAAGAATGAAAGAATATATTTGATCGATTGATTGGTATGCCAATTGTGTCGTGATCATTATTTTCATTATTATTATTAAAAAGGCTGCAGAGCTTAATTAGCAATTTAAGGCCATCATTTTAATAAGTAAAAAAATACTTTTCAGCTTTACTTGTGTTCCTGGGCAGTATACTTGTTCAAGCGTATGGTCCAAAAAGACGTCAAAACTACCGTGGGAGAACACATCGACCTCCATACAGATCGCCCGATGAATTCCAACCCTCACCTCATGATGGACCAACTTATAGCTCACCTTTCGGCCTACCTTATTACCAACTACCACAAGATTTTTACTATTTTAGTCAACCCTATGGATATTTTGGACCTCCACAGTATTGGGATGATTCAACCGAATGGGATAGTGGATTAGATTCTAGGGAGGATGATGAATATAGTTCAGAAAATTATGGAATTTTGGATGATTGGCATGACTTTCATCACAACAAGCGGCCTTGTAAGCGGCATTGTAAGAAGCCTACAAAGTATGTCAATAATTTATTCATTATCTGTTAGTATTTTGTAGGACTCATTGGTTTTTCTGGAAATTAATAAATAACAGCTTAAATAAAGTATTAAAGATTCAGTGTTATTGTACCTACTCATATTCACTTAGTGTCAGCCCTGACATCATTATAGAATTCAGGGCCAATATTTGAAACTGTGTTAGTCCTAAACTTTATTTCGGGCAAGTGTAGCTTGAGAACACAATATATACCATCACGCTGGGTATTCCCGATGGATTAAGGAGAGGTGTACTTTAATGTACACCCACAGTTCGCCGGTATGTTTATTTTCTAGATCGCCCCTTATTATGGGACTTCAACATACCGAATAATAATATTAACTGATCACAAATCCCAAGTGAGAGTTGCTACTCTACAAACTGAGAATTCCATAGAAAAATCCATAGAAATATCGAGTAGTGGCTCGACCTGGGAATGAAACCAGGACCAAGCGCATTTGTGACTTCTAGGCTAAAGGTGCAGTTTAAATAACTAATTAGGCAGCCTAGCTTTTAGCGAGTTTTCATTCGGTGTCCTAGTTTTTATTATGCCTTAATTAGAATGCATAATTTTAAGTAAAATATCGATTGTAATTTGATGTTGTTTTTGCAGAAAACCTTCAAGTACAGCTTCAACATTTGTACCAAAAGCCACGCGTACAGACAGACCTCGCCAAACTTCGACCACAGTATCGTATCACACAACAAGCTCTCTGCCTCCTATGCATAATTCAACACCTCGGCCAACCAGAGACGTTAGTTCTACAGAAGCTCTTCAAAAAACGACTGGTTCTTCACAACCAACCACAACAACACAAGAAGAATTTCCTACTTTATCACCGGAAATAATAAGCTGTTTTGAGTCATGCAGAACGACGCCGGAGTTTAATCCTGTCTGTGGTACGGATGGCGAAACATATGAAAATGAAGGAAAGTTGTTTTGCGCCAAAAACTGTGGAGTCGGTAAGTGGAATTGATTATCAGTGATATTTTATTTTTTATAATAAACAAAAGGTTTACTTTTCACTTAATAAAATTTAACTTGTTATCATCATCATCAACCAATATACTGTCCCACTGCTAGGCACGGGTCTCCTCTCATATTGAGAGGGATTAGGCTATAGTCCACCACGCTGGCCTAGTGCGGGTAGGCAGACTTCACAAACCGTCGAGAAAAATCTCTAAGGTTAGGGTGCAGGTTAAGGTTAAGGTGCAGGTTTCCTCACGATGTTTTTCCTTCACCGTTTAAGCGAGTGATAATTAATTATTAATACGCACATGAATTCGAAAAGTCAGAGGTGGGTGCCTTGGGTTCGAACTCGAGACGTTCGACTTGGCAGTCCAATGGTCATACCACTAGGCTATCACTGCTTTTTTAACTTGTTATTATAATAGGTACGTAACATTGAAATAAAACTACTTTTTACTTTTAACGATTTTATCGCGTTATATTGATATTATTAAGACGTTTCGGACCCTTTATAGCGTCCATGGTCCCGGGTAGACTCAATATTTGTCAGAAATCAATAGGTACTTAACTACCTAAGACGTGTTAATGGCAATATCCTTAAGTACTAAAAATGACTTTTAATATGACATAAATATACAGATACATAATAATATAATACTAATATTCCATTACAAAAATCTATCCTTTTTACAGTAATAACCGTTTCAAGTTTTTAGTAAAATCACCATAATTTTGCATAAAAGATTTTTAATAGAACATATTTTTTATTTCTTCCGTATCTTATTTCGATAAGCTTCCTCTTAACAATGATTAAAAATCATTCAGGTCATGAACTATCAGCTGTGACTATATTTTTCTAACTTACATAACAAAAATCATTTCATCAAGGTGTATTCATTATAGAGTTAAGCAGGTGTACCGTTTTCATGGACACCTGTATATTATAATTATGTATTTATAAGTACCCTGTTTCTACATTAAATCGAATATTCATTTTAAAGCTCACTGTATGGTTTGTAAATTTATGTCATTACTGACGTGACATTTTTTTATTATTTACATTGCGCCTATAGTATCACTGTGCGACCATAGTCGGTTGGTAATCGCCACGACGTTACGATTCCTTAAACACACAGTTTGTGATTTATGTTGCAGATGTAAGTTTGCAGCGTAGATCGGTGTGTGCACCGCCTATTTTTAGTGGTGATGATGAAGGATCGCCACCTGCTCCACCGACTACAACTAGTCGTACTCCTATAGCACGCACTACATCTGTGTCCAGCCTGCAGTGGTGTATGAAACAATGCACTATAACCCCGTACATTACACCTGTTTGTGGTACAAATTTTGTCACTTACATGAATATAGATCGCTTGGAATGCGCTCGGGAATGCGGAGAAGGTAAGGCTACATACAGATTTAATAATAGTTTATATGTAAGTAAGAAGTGGATACTGCGTTTGGACAAGCGTAGTGTGGGACGCCCTGCGACACCACGGTCCGACGATTTGAAGAAGCTGGTTAGCAGCGGATGGTTGCGAGCTGCCCAAGATCGGGATGGTTGGTGCTCTTTGGGGGAGGCCTACGTTCAGCAGTGGACGACTGACTAATATGATGATGTAAGTGAAGGTACTAGTAGCATACGTAATAAGATTAGCTAAACATCAAATCGTCGTTAACTAAACCTACCAGTATGAGAGTGGGTAGGCACGTGTTACTCAGTTACTTTATACTTGATGACGTATACATCTGTTTTTTTTCGAATGGTAATAGTCCCCTATTATCAAATAGAAAAAACAGTGTCTATTTTCATTTACAGCCTTACGGAAGATAATTGAATACGTTATTGTGTATTAAATCTAAAATAGGCACTTTTTCAACCAGATGTGGAGGTTTTATGTAAGAAACCATGTGCTGCTTGTGGAACCATTGCAGTTACGGTAAAACCTAAAACAACGCCGACAACAATGACAACCGGAACCTTTGACAAAATTATACTAAAGCCAAATATTAAGGACTGTCTCTCTAAGTGCCCTGCTACCATGGAATCCAATTCTGTCTGTGGTACAGACGGGATCACGTACAGAAACCCCAGTCACTTGCTCTGTGCACAACTGTGTGGAGTCGGTAAGTAATACGTTGTTATTTCATTGAGACTAGCTGAGCCGAAAAAAATGCCCTGACCCAAATTTTATAAATCATGCAAAAATCCCATAGAGGAAACCACTTTCAGTTTTTCTGATTTTTCTTTACCTTAAAACTTTTTTTTTCAATCGTTCTCAATTAATGCGCTTATATTTATATATTAGAATATATTATATAATAGTGCATTATGAGAGTTTCCTCAATTTACAATATAATAATGTGATCGTTGGAGTCTTTGATTTGGTTTTTGTTCAAACTTCTAGTCAACGAACTAATCTGTCAGAACATTAGTAGACTTGAGATAGGATTTTGAAATAAATTCGTTACAAGTAATGTCAAAATCCGATTTATGGTAAGTACTTAAATCTACTACAAACTCCAAATCAAAGACTTCTGATATTTCGGATTCATTTTTCATGACAGAAATTTATAACTATACAGGATGTATCAAAAACCCTGTCCGATCCTTAAGGGTCGTATAAGGTATCGTATTACGTACACAAACACGTAAACGATAATTAGATACGAGATTTTTTTTTTTCCCCGATTAATTTAAATATAATTTAAAAAAAAACTAAACTTTTTACATGTCAACACTCAATCCACGAAATAAAGTTTATTCAATTCGATCTACACTAGTGTCAAAGAAACCGCCCGAGCAATTTGCCGCTTTTTGATCCTTTGTCATGTGCCGCCAGCCCGCTCTGTCGCGTGCCGCCAAACAAATTTAATGCGAATGAATCTTACCTACAGGGCCTACACGTAGATATTAGCTGATATCGATTAGGCATAGTTATGTTTACCTAATAATTGACGTTCTTTTGTGTTTTTCATAAGTATCAGCTGTTACGTATTAGTCATAGGGATGATTACCTCCTACCGGGCCTACGCGTAGGTATCAGCTGGTATCGTACAGGAATAGTGTTGCTTACCTAATAGGTACCTAAATAATTATTGACGTTGTTTTTCAAGAAACAATGAACTAAATGTATTGCTTTGTTAAAATTATTTTGTAAAACATGAACTAGATATCTACAAAATTCTGCGATCGTGTTCCTTAAGTGAACTTCCAATAGGTACTTACTGATATTCCACGTCGTGTTTTCGTGGTCTTTCGGCATTAGGGTAATGAGTCTTGTACTCATTCATGGATACTGCTTGACACGTGTTCGTACACGTGTACACGTGAACTTCAAGTTCATGGAGACGTTGGATACACGCTCCGACGGCACTGGCATACCTTGCCTAGCAAAACGCACCCCATACTCTCACTCACTCGTAGTCTTTTCGAACATCTGCATAATTGCAGCATAAGCACATTGGAACACGACATTGACAACAGATTGGAATACGACATTACTCACGATACGATGGGTAATCGAGGCGATAAGAGATTCACGGACGTCCGATCGGAAGCGAACTCTACGCGAGACTGACATGTCAAGGACAACAATTGGCTTACACGTGCCGCTCTGTAGGTAGTTAGGTACAGTCTGTCGGCGACGACAAAGCGCGCACGGAGCGGCACCGCTTGGCGGCATCCTTTGAGGTAAAAATGAAAAATAAATTGGTAAATATTAAAAGATTTCGCCGCTGGGTGGAGTATTGTCAACTTATGAAATTTTCCCATATTTAGTGGAGAATTGTGTAAGTTTATTAGAAGAAGAAAAATCGATACTTTCTGGTTTCTTTAATATCTTATTTTTATTTATGTTTATTAGTAAGTATATAAGAAAGGGAATACGCCTCTTTCGGATCGGACAGGGTTTTTGTTACATCCTGTATATATCACTTGCTAAAGAAAACATAATGAAGAAATTCCTATCGCATATTAGAATTTCATATCCCAACAATCTGTCACATATTTACTGTCTTCGTAACTTTCAGGTGTCAGCATAGATCGGTTTTCATCGTGTCTACCAACGGCTACAACTACAACCACAACTACAACCACAACCTCTGAATTCCCGACTGCGACGACATCACAGATTCAACAAAATTGTTTTTCAAATTGCCCGGTGACATCGGAATATAATCCTGTATGCGGGACAGATGATCAAACATACTCTAATCCTAGTTTTTTAGAATGCTCCAAATCTTGTGGAATTAGTAAGTTCAGTTAGGTATTTAGTATAAAAAGTTATTTACAAGAACTTTATTCATTAATGTTATGTATCTTATATTCCAGAAGTAGAACTGAAAAACGACAAACCATGTGATTTCATTGATTATGAGAATGATAACACTGAAATCACAACATTCAGAACGACCCAAAATATAAAAGAGGATAGCGAAGAATTAGCACGTAGAACTGCAACAACTACTTCGCTGTTCACCTCACCGACACAGACTACGACACCGGTGTCAACATTGACCACAACAACACTTCCAATTCCGTTCACAACAACTGCTCCAATATCGACCACTACCAGATTTTCGATTCCTGCAAATATATTGAATGAAATTTTTGGATCGACTACAACTCAATCGCCACCAACTGTCAATCCAGATGATGACGAAGATCTCGATATAGATGATAGGTTGGGTAATGACGCTGGAAACAAAACCGATATTAGTAGAATTATTTTCCCGGAATAAAGACTAATTAGATTAATAATGCATTTTTATTATTGGAATTCTATTAGGTACTATGTACCTGTGCGTATATTAGCTTTATGACATCATTTAACAGTATTACAAATTAATGGTTGTTAATTGCAATTGTTATGTATATATTCGGTACAAAAATCGTACATCGCATCAGTTGGTGACGACCTGGCTTCTGAGATTAATGTAAAGTTTACCTATTAGTTGTCATAGAAAATGGAAAGTTACCAGTTATTTTTCTTTGTTACATTTTTAGCAATTTTTGGATATTCGTCAGGTTATTCAAGTAAGCTTCTATTTTTATTTTATCTTTTGTATTATTTTGTGAAAAAAAAAAACTCCAATGAAATTCATGATCAGCGAAAACATAAAGTAAAGTATTGTATAATTTTATATTAATTTAAGTATAATATTTATGGATTTATTAAACTGATACAGCACCATTGCTTGGACTGTTAAAATCATTATTTCATATTACCTTTTCAGTTTCTATCCGGAGACCATGTCATGATTTGTCACCACAATGCTTAAAGGAATCTATCCAGGCAGCATTGCCAACTTTTGCAAAAGGTATTCCTGCTCTAGGCATTGAACCTTTAGATCCCTACATATTAAAAAAATTGAACTTGAACTTGCCTGGAGGAATCGCAATTGAGTTCAGCCAAGGTTACGCAAAAGGATTAAAAAACTGCATCGTCGATTTTGCCAGGTAAATTTAATAAGAATATTTTTAGTATCCGTATAAAACCATTCTTGGAAAAAAATACTTCAATAAATAATGTTAAATTCCACAAATGTATGTACCTAAGTATGATTTTTTAATTTCCAGATACATAGAGGAGGATATATTTGAAACGCAATTACATTGTAATTTGACTATCAAAGGAAAATATATGTCTTCTGGACGTCTTCTCATGTTCCCTATAGATGGAGACGGTGAATCTACTATTAAGTGTAGTAAGTATAAAGTTTCTTTTCTACAATAATACATTTAGGATCATAAGAACTAATATAAATAAGCTTACGATCATCATCTCTAATATCTAAGCGTTTGCAAAAAATATTTGGCGCTCTCGGTTGTTTTGCCGCTTAATAAATATACGAAATTTTCCTTAATGGTTTTATCGATATTTTTTCAGACAATATTAGGCTACATAGTATCCTTAAACTGGAATCAAAAGTACAATCAGATGGACAACGGTATTTAGAAATCAAAAGTTCAAATGTTGATCACAGCTACGATGGCAGAGTTAGCTACACGATGACGAATCTCTTCAAGGGTAGTCCCGAAATAAGTAAGTAATGATAATTATAACATACCATCACGCCTATATTCCCCAAAGGATTAGGCAGAGGTGTACTAATGTATATCCACTGGCAAGTCCGATGTAATAGGGGCAAACCTATTACCATTTAATCGGGCAACAAATCCAAACTTCTAGCAGCTACTGAGAATTTCATAGAAAAACCCAGTAACACTTTGCTCGCCCTGGGAATTCGATTGGAAAACCCAGGACCTCAAGCGTAGCAGGCGCGTTAAGTAAATAATACCTAAAAATAACTTTTTTAAAACAATTACCATGCATTTTGCGGTTGGTGTCGTTATTGCACAACACAGCGCTTTATGGTTTCATGTTTATTTGTGAAGTCCCAATAAGAATATCATTATTGCTGCTGCAGTATTGACTTGTAAATTAAATCTCTATTTGATAAATTGTGGTGTTCTTGTAATCTGGATAATTCGTCAAACAATTTATCATTATAGAAATGAGGAAAAGTAGTTTACATAGTTGGATACAGAGTCAATTGTCAAATTGAAGGACACAGGTCCGCCCGCGATCGAATTTTTACTTTTTAAACTGTTATTATTATTACTTTATAAACTGTTATGAGTTATAACAATATTATAATGTTGACGAATACGTTAATCGTATTTGACTACACGTTTGGATTAGTGGTTAAAGTGGTCACCTCGCCACTATCGTTGCGCCGGGTGTTGTGGGTTTGATTCCCATATGAAACTAATCTATTTGTGATCCACAGATATTTATTTCGAATCTAGGTGTCTTCTACTTTGTGTCTTTTAATTATATGTATATTAGCAAATTCCCCCGCGACACAGGGCTTGTTGCGAGGAATGTCATAAAAAAAAGTAAATAAACTATATACTAGTTAGGTAACACTATTTTTCTATATCTGTGTAATATAAATTCTACTTTAGGTATGGTGCCTAATTCAAGACGTGACTGTGCAGTAAATATTATCCAAATTCATGGAAACTAACACCAATTAGCGATTTAAACGCAGCAATTAGATAATTTTTAAGTGAATCATTTGTATTATCATCCTGTCTTAGCACAAAATTTATATAAATTTTAAATTTTATAGCTTCTTGTTATTTTGATGATGACAGAATAAATAAAATATTATAAATTATAATTAAAATTAGATGCCGTTTTGAAAGTGATGATTATTTTGAGTGAATCGCAACGCCATTAATTCTAATTAGGGAACCAAGAGTAGATTAGGTACTTTATTAGTCGAGCATTGAGTATGACCGTAAAAATCACATAAGTATTTCTACCTAAGCACTATATAATTTCTAATTGAAAATCGTTCACGTAGGTACATAGGATTTAAATGAATTGTTTTGTTTCTGTTTTACAGGTGACGCTGTCCTGAATTTCATGAACAACAACTGGAAGTTAGTAGCTGAGGAATTCGGAACCCCAATAGTGAACTACGGCGTCAATTCTATTACCAAAAATATTAAAAGGCTTTTCGAACTCTTACCTATAGATGAGCTAAAGAAAATGTAAATTGATATAACTTGTCAGTTAGCAGCTTAATTTATTTATCAAAATAAAAGTTGTAAGACTACTTTTAGCATTAATTTTTTGTTGCCTAAAGGAGGCTAACTTGGCATCAAATACACCAAAAACAACCCGTAATAATCATATTTTTTTTGCGAATATAGTTTAAAAGTAGGTAGGATGAAAAAGGGCTTACAACTCTCTGTAGGTTTAAATTTGCAAATTGCCCTCACACATCTCTTTTGAGCCTTAAAAGCAATTTCTTTATCAACTGAGTTTCTCCAGAAGATGACGCCATACCTTAACACTGACTCTACGTACCCGTGGTACGCGGTAATCACAGTAGATTGGTTCACTACTTTTGCAAGCATATACAGTGTATACGAGAATTGGCTAAGTTTACTACATACACTTTCTATTTGACTCTTCCAATTCAAATTGCAATCAAGACAAAGAACTAAAAATTTTGCACTTTATAGTACTTCACGAATTTTGTGTCTATCAGAATTGATGCCAAGATCTAACAAATAATTACTTCTATTTCGAAATATGATTATATTAGTTTTATCTAGATTTATTAATAAATTATTTTCATTTATCCATTGAATTATTATATCTAATGTGCAGTTCATATTTAATTCTAAGTTAATAATATAATAATATTAATACAGATTTAGGTAGATCGTTTATATAAACAATAAATAAGAGGGGACCAAGTACACTGCCTTATGGCACACCTTGTGTTACTTCCCAGAATTTTGAAGTGTAAGTGTACCACTAACTTATATTATTTGACGTTAACAAAAAATTTACTCTTATTAATTAAACAATAATATTCAAGTTCTGTTGCTACCGTTATTGGTTTTAGAAGCGGCGCACATAACTAAAAATACTGCGTCATTTGGAAAGCGGCTATTATAGTTACATTCGTTCTACAAGGTCTTAATGTAATAAATATAATAATAATTATATAACTTGAAGGGTGAACTCCTCGAGTTAGCCCTAACGAAACCACCGCCCAACCAGATAATGGCCCTAAAGTGGGCGTGTTTATTAAACGCTCGACAATTCATTTTTTCCACAAACGTGTCTGTAATAATATAAAGAAAATAACCAATCGAACAATGCGAAGGTACTTCGTGAGGATAAGTTATCAGTAATATGAGGAAACTGGAGTAGGGATGTGTTGAAACAACTAAATTCGCAGTAGGTGTGTTGGAGGTTTTAATCATTTTACCAACTGGTCTCGAATTGAGTGATTGTGTATTGAATAATAAGACGGCTTACGATAAGAATAAATGTCACTGTGACACTATGAAGAGCTTTGCGTTAATCGGTAAGTCATGATTTAAAAATAAAATACGTATGAACTCATTAGAACAGAACTACGGGCTGACTACCACTAACGATTGCCACACTTATGACAATCGTCAGAGTCAGAGGACAATTTGGTTTATATGCAAAAAAAGAAATAAATAAGTGTATAAGATGGATGAAAATTATGTAAAGATGATAATTATTTATATTCCTCTGCATCACTTTCCTTATACTTTAATTTATTACAGTACCTATATTTTTGTATGCTCGATTTGTCGAAAGTTCATGTCATTTCCATACATTTTGTTTCGATTTGTTCGTTGATTCGAACGTTAGATTGCAATTTGTTTAGGTATAACATGCGTCCTGCGATATAATTTAGTCGTCGCGTAAGTCGTGCCGCGACGACGACGATAATGCGACGACAAAATTATTATTATTTTTATTATGTCGCAGTACTCGCGTCTAACTAATATCGTTCCATCGTAAGACGTCCCTTTTTATACATAAATACTGATAATTTGTACCGCGTCCCAATAATTTCTATAATCTAAGGAACAATTTATTTGTTAGTATGTCATTCTATGAAAAAAAAAAGTTCGACGGCAGCTTCCCACGTACGGCAGCTCAGGTCAGGTTAGTACATTTTTCAATGGGAATATATATTACAGATATATTTTAATATCTTCCGTGAATTGATCATTTGCCTTTAGGATTTGATCAAACCCTATTTTCATAATTTGCCTGAGACATATACACTAGTAGCGGAAAGTGCAAGTACTTATACCTTAAAAATCCATATAGGTACCACAAACCTATCTATTCCTACCTAATTCCTACTTATTATTGAATATATAATTTGGATTTTTTCGTCAAGAATATATTTTAGCTTCATTTTCTTTTATTGGTAGAGAGGTCATGTAATATCTTCATTATAAACTAATTCTGATTTGCAAATCACGAAAAATAAAACTCAATAAAAAAACAATTCGCTATAGCGCGCGCTTAGAACACATATCATATATATTAAATTCATTAAAATCATTATATATTAAAATCATTCAGTGCCAATAAGTACATCTGTGGTTGTGTCATTATAAGGTGGTGACAATAACCGTTCATTTCTATACGATCAGCTTTGTGGAACCGTAAAGCCAAATCTAACGTTTCATCAGTAGCCTAACCAGGATATTACATACACATACTTACATACACTCACGCCTTTTTCCCATAGGGGTAGGCAGAAACCACTACAAACAAACGCCACTCGCTACGATTCCTGCATACTTCTTTCGCTTCGACTAAATTCATACATCTTGTCATACATACACGCCGCTTGCGAGTACTACGCATTGACCTTTTTGAAGAACCTCACCAATTAGGTCGGTATAAGTTTTTCTAGGGCGTCCCCTCTCGGTGGTTTCACTGACATTCACCATATAAATCCTTTTTGTTAGTCGCCTTTCATCCATTCTCTCGACAGGATATTAGTGAGCAATAATCGCTATCAAATCTTTAAATATTTTAAAAAATCATTGCGACTAAACTAGTACGTATTAGCACGGTTTAATATCAAGATTAGTTATATTATACACTAAACTAAGGGTACATGGGCGGTAATTAAACATGATTATTGGTTCATCATATCAGAAACAGGAAATCCACTGCTGAACAAAGGCCTACCCCATAGACTTCCATAAGGGCCAGTTAGGTATATGCTGCCTGCATCCAACGGCTTACAGCGACCTTTACCAGATCGTCTATCCATCTCTTTGGAAGCCGTCCTACTCTGCGCATTATAATGGTTAATTATTGGTTATATTTATAATATTATTAGTTGATCCAAAAAAAACCTTCAACTTTTCCGAAATTTTCTATTTTCCCTGACACTTTTCCAGTTTTTCTTTCCATTAAGACCTTATTCGGACTATTACAAGCATATTAATAAAAATATAGCCAAATCGGTCCAGCTGTTGTCAAGTGATGCGCTTACAAACGAACAGCATTTCATTGTTATTTAAATTCATAGAAGATAATATTGAAGAGGTTTAAATATATCCGTTTTATCTCCTTTATTTGTTATTTACATTCACATTACATTGCATTTTGCATTGTAAGCTGTTGATTATTATAAATGGTCGTGATCTGTATTGCATAGTCACACGGCAACCTATTTAGGTACAGCAAATAAGGAATTTATATTTACATCTTATATGTGTTAGCAGTGAAGTATTGGACAAATCTCTACCTTAGTACATTATTATTCAATCTCTCTTTTATACTGAACCAGCAACATGTAGGTACCTATACAGGGCTTACAGATAACCTGCTCACAGTCAAAATGTCTCTTTTGTGACGTCTTTGGGTTTGGTCACTGGTATCTGATTAGGTTTTTTGCAACCTTTATTGAAATAGTAGGTGCTGTCCGTAGTTTCACTTTGTCAAAAACGGTAACCTGTCCTTCTTCATGTTGCAATCTATTTACTTGCCATATTATAAATCTATTCACCCGTTTAGGCGTAAAAAGGTGATCGACAGACAGAGTTACTTTCCCATTTATAACATCAGTACTTATGTTTGTAGTAGTAGGTGCCTACATTATTAGTATCATTTACCTACACATGTGTTAAATTTCAAACCAAATAGGTAGTCGAATACGTAGATAGGTAGGTTATTTTAAATAACTTATTATTTCATTTCCAGCTTTATTTTCGTTCCTGGACAGTATACAGAGTTTACTTGTTCAAGATTATAGTCCAAAAGGAATAAACAACCATCATGAGGGGATAGATGCCCTTTCAAGCAGATCATCCCCTGGATACCAACACGTGTTTCATGATGACCGCCCTCATTTTCGACCACCACGAGACATGTATTATTATTATTATAGTAAACCCTATGTACGAGTAAATTATGGAGTGCAGTCTTCTTGGGACGATTCAAGTGAATCGGATAGTGCGTCAAATTCTAGGGACAGTGACGAAGATATTTATGGGAATGTTCGAGTTATTATTAATGGGCACGACTACTCTCCCTACAAGAAGAGGCCTTGTAAACGGCCTACAAAGTACGTCATTAGTCATTATCTATTAATATTATTAGCCATATTGGTTTTAGGGAAATGAATACATATGACACTCCTGAATGAAGTATACTAGATGAATCTTGTATACTTCATTCGGAGTAATAAGATTAGTTGCTACAATACTGAAGTATTGTAGCAACTAATCTTATTTATTTCTAGTCAGCCCTGACATAATTGTAATATTCAGGTCCAATCCTTGAAAGTGTATGAATTGTAAGTTTTCGTTCTGGAAAGCCTAGTAAGGTAAACTAAAGTAAACCTAGTTTTTATGATATCCTTTATAAGAGTGCATAAAAGAAGAATTCTTCGGACTGCTTTAATTAAAATATCAATTGTATTATGATGTTGTTTTTTCAGAAAGACTCCAAGTACAGTGGGTTCTTCAGGAAATATAGCTCTCGAAGCTACGACTTCTTCTCTAGAACTAAGCACGCCCATTGGTTCAACAGGAGATATAGCTTACAGAACAACAACTCCGTTTCCAGATCCCAGCACTACCGCTGGTTCTAAAGGACATATTAAGGAAAAAAGAAAGAATAATAATATAAACATCTTTGTCGGAATATTGAAGTCTTCTCCTGAACCAAGCAAAACCGTTGGTTCTTCAAGAGATATGGCTCTCGAAACAACAACTTCTCCAGAACTAAGCACGACCATCGGTTCTGCAGGAAATATAGCTCTCGGATCAATAAATTCTTCTCCAGATCATAGCACAACAGTAAGTCCCACAGGAGATATAGCCCTCATAACAACGACTTACTCTCCAAGCACAACAACAGAAGGATTGACTTCTTTTTCACCACAAATATTAAATTGTATTGAGTCTTGCAGTTTAACTAATAAGTTTCATCCTGTCTGTGGTACGAACGGCGAAACATATGATAATGAAGAAAAGTTGGTTTGCGCGAAAAGTTGTGGAGTCGGTAAGTTAAACTGATTTAAATTATCAGTGATATTTCTTTACTTTTTACTTATAAAAAGGTACACCTTTGAATGATATGTGCATAGCAATCAGCCAAATCAACAACTTATAATTATGTTAAAATATAATAATTTTGTTCATCAATGATGAAGTCATTCATGTGATTATGTTTTTTTTTACCAAACGTAGAAGTTTTATGTGAGAAACCGTGTAATGCTTGTGGAAATACAATAGTGATATCAACAACTGAAGCAATTTCACCAACTAAAAAAAAAATACTAAAGCCTAATATAAAGGAATGTGTCGATGCATGCCCTGACACATTGGCATCCGATCCTGTTTGTGGGACAGACCAAGTCATGTATAGAAACCCTACTCACCTGCTCTGTGCACAACAGTGCGGAGTCTGTAAATACATTTTACTTCTTTATTATTCGACATCTATAATAGATACTTATTATAAAATCATAACGAAGCAAAAAGTGTACATACATTGAATATATTTTTAGATTAAAAAAATATTGTTACGCATAGGTGCTATATCGATACTGATATCAAATTAGACTTTTTTGAACTCTTTATCTGTTTTTCTGTTGGTATATCCGAACTTAACTCCAAAACGAATGAATCGAATTAGTTGAAATATCTGTTGAAGGACGGGTCAACATATAGGCTACAAGTTATCACGCAATTAACCTCAATAGATCATCAGGGATCAGTAGGTACGTGGCGACGCAAGTGAAATCGTGGGCAAAAGCTGGTTAGATAGATTAGAACAGCTGGTTATAATAGCACGTAGCAAATGGCATTCTGGAGTTTCTGCCTTCTCTTATTGGAAAAACGCGTAGTGTATAGTTTCCGCGAGTTACGATATATAATAGATGATTTTTGTGAATTTATTTTATTATTACAATTTCTGACTCATACGTGAATCCCAAATATCACAGACTCTCGATTTAAACAATACATATATTACGTTACACTTATTTTCTCTTCTTGACTTTCAGCTGTAGAAATAGATCGCTTATCATCGTGTCTTCCTACGGCTACATATCCACATTTATCCACAACCACAACATCCGAATTTCCAACTTCTACTATAACACTTAATCATCTCACTTGTCTCACACGTTGTCCGGAAATATCAGAATATAGTCCTGTATGCGGGACAGATAATCTCACATACTCTAACCCTGGATACTTGGAATGCGCCAAACTTTGCGGAATTGGTAAGTTAGGTTAGGTGTTTTAATTTTTTTATTTAAAATATTAATGTTATTTCTATTAAATACTAATTAACTTTGCAATTAATATTCCAGAGGTAGAATTGAAACAAAATTCCCCATGTGTAGCCACCGCAACCCAACAAATCTCCCAAACAATAAATGGAAATAGGGAGGAAGTATCCACAGTTCTATCACAAAGTACTGCAACTACTACCATATTATTCACCTCACCGACTTCGATAGAGTCTATGACACCGCAGTCAACATTGATGACAACAACAGCTCCAGTATCGAGCACTAAATTAATTACAATATTGAAAACTATAGCAGTTCCAATTTCAACCACACCAACAGTTTCAAAATCGACGAGTACTGCAGGATTTTCGATACCTTCATATATTTTAAACAATATTCTTGGATCGACCACCACTACTCTGTCGCCACCTATTACAATAGTGCCAAATCCAGACAATGACGAGATATGGATTTAGATGCTAGGTCCAGTACCTAATGACACTGAATTATTGTACTCGATTAAGTAATGAGATTATTAAAGCATTTTTATGAAATTAATTGGATTTTGGAATTCTATTTTGATTGTGCATGTATATTAATCTAGTGTCTTTAGTCAATCTTACCTGCTCTCCGTGAATCCTGTTTAACAACAAACGAGGTTCCGACGACTGATGGATAGCGGTGTTCACGACGTAACTCTCAATCGCTATGCCCTGCAGTCTCTTGTCAGTGACAGATTGCTAACGAGTGTGCATTTGAGACCCGAGCTTGCGAGGACCGCAGACCACAAGAATTTATATCTGTACTTTCCTCCGAGAGGACTTCTGACTACGGAGGTTGAGTGTTTTTTACTGGTTTACGAGAAAAATAAAAATAGGTACAAATATTTAGCGATTCCTTTCACGACTTTCAGTGTAGGAGTACCTACTTTTATTTTATTAAATGATGCTTTTATTTCTTTAGTCAAGAAGCTTATTGATTTGATTAGAATGTAAGGCACGTGGGGGGTAGTGGCTGAACAATTTAGCTTCTGCTTCTTCTATCTTTGTGATCTACAGGTAGTTTTTGTTTGGGTGTTTATGTTTATAAACCCACCCACAATATGAGAAAATGTTAGTGTGGCAAGGCTTTATTAACAAAAAACTAATTTGCAAGTCATGCTTTGTCGGTGTCGTCACGAGATAATGATACGGTTTTTTTTTGGATAATTTAAAACTTAAACACATGTTTAAAAAATAACTCTGGAGATTTTAAAAGTAAGACACATTTATTTTTAAATATAAATACAACAATCTTATCAATCAACAATAACCAAATGACAAAATCTAAACATCATAAATCGTCGGTAAGTTGAGAATCGACACTATTTGCTCTAATTTTAATAAGATTTTAGATTTATCTTACGAACACTTTACATAGTTGGTCTCATTTCTATTCCAAAAAGTAAGTACTTACTTCATGCATAATATTTTTAGAGGCTGGTTCATCATAAAAGAAGCTTAAACACTTTCTTAAATGAAATGAGATATTTGAATGATCACAATAAGGTAAGTGGTTGCCACACTTATAAACTTTAACATCAGAGATATATCTACGGTGAACATGTCGTAAATGTAGATACGTAACGGCCAGGCTTCCACCAATTCCATAAATGCTTTTGCTTGAACTCTCATCGTTTTCGGTAAGTCATAATTCATGATAATCTTGTTCACTAGTATTTTGGTTTCATTCCGTTTTATCAGTAATCTTTCACAAGTAAAAGACATGACGGCCACGTTGCAAATCGTACTAAAGCACCAAATGGCGATGTTTATCAACTGACTTGCTTTATAGTTAGGTTTCCGGTAATAGTATAGCGATGACCATATTGTAATAATTATGCATATAAAGGTTGACACAAGAGTCATGAAATTCTGAAAGTTAAAAACTTTATTTATCATGGAACAAATAACTCCGATGCTGTCATAGGTTGTGGCCAGGTCTCTTATTTTTATATTTCTTTCTGACGGACGTCCAATAAAATTAAACGATTTCTCCGTTTGCATTTGCGTGCCCCTGATAAAGAAAATAGTGACATTCTTCTTGTTTTGTTCTTGTACAAATACTTTTAAGTAGCTGTTGATCATCGCTAATCTACTGCTAACCACGATGACATATACACAAAAAACGAAAACTTCTATTTTCTGAATAAAATAAACAGGGAAAACAACAATTCCCCACTGCACATCTGACACACTTAAAAAGTCTACCACGACGTTGATAATGTAAGACACAATTACAAGAATTAAGAATTTAGTTAGCTGTGATCTTGATATTTTATAAAACTTAGCACTTTTGTCGATTTTCAACATAATATCTAGCCGTGCAAGTGAAGTTAATATACTTATATTCATTAAACTAAGGAGAAAAGAAGCTGCCACCGTCGAAGTTGTGTATTGAATTAGCACCACCGTAGAAGAGAATTTATCCATAGCGTCCACAAAACTACTTGTTTCGATCATCGAGGTCGGAGGTTTTAAGCAAAGGAAAAATATTGCACTATAAATTAACATAATGATAATTCCGATTGCTTTCATTTTCCAATTAGGGGTACGTAATTCTCCATTGACATATTGGAATCGATATATTCCACAACAGTATTCAAGTATCATTTCAGGTTTTATAGTGTAAATAATATCGATAATTTTCTTTTTAAGGCGTATGCCATCTTTATTGGTAAGGTTCGATTGATCGTATTGTAAATTTTCATTTTCCATTTTGGTATCCATAATAATCGACAGTTGGTTCGGAACTAACAAGCACGTCTACTTGTTGGTGTACAAAAGACAAAATGGAATTATCCTATACTTACGTAAAATGATGTTCCATTACAATAATTAAGCGTTTGCACATTGATGATGAATGGTGTAGGCATAAAGAAAATTAAATGTATCGATCAATACACTTAATAACTTAGTAAGCGAATGTTTTTAAAATATATTTTTAGAATAATATGGTTCATTACATTGAGGAATAGGTTATCAACTTAATGGAACAAGATAATGTATTTACCTTGAATAAATACTTAAAATTATGCCTTGTTTTCATTAATTTTAATTCCTTATTTAATATAACAACTACGTTAATATTATGGCTAACAAAAACTAAACTGATCAACCGATCTGTAAAGTTATGCTGCGCTAGTCGCGGTCAGTCTGTGGATGGGTGACCATTCTTAACACATCGAGACCCCTCCGTGCCTCGGAGAGCACGTAAATCCGTGGGTCCCGGTTGTCATACGAACACCTATGACAATCGTTAGTAGCAGCCAAAACCTCATGAGCCCAAAACCAGTCTATCCTCCGAGTATCTGTATTACCCAAAAATTGGGTTGCGGAGGCCTGATGGCAGTCGCTTCGTGTTAAACATTGATATTCAGCCGCATCTGGTTAGACTGGAAGACGACCCCAATATAGTTGGGAAAAGGCTCGGAGAAGAGAGTTCATTATAACATCATAATCCTTTATTATACTTATTTGGTTTTAGGTAATTTGGGAATTCCCTCATTAGTCTAGTCTAGGTCTTAAGCACGACTGCAGCGACGCTAGCGGTCCTGTTTCGATTCCCAAGTCGCGCAGTGTTATTAGGTCTTTCTTTGAAATTCTCAGTACCAGCGGTGTTTGGATTTGTGCCCGGTAAACGGCAATAGGCTCGCTTCCTATTACCTACATGAAACTTAAACGTAAAGGCGAACTGTGGGTGTACATTAATACACCTCTGCCTAGTATCTACTACCACTAGTATGTACGTATGTAAATGTATCCACATACATGGAATTATCATATACTTAATTAAAATGATGTTCCATTACAATAATTAAGCGTTTCCACATTGATGATGAAAGGTGTAGGCATAAAGTAAATTAAGTGTATCGATCAATACACATTAATTAACAAATTAAAGCAACAGTGAGTGATGATATTTTTATAAAATTGTCGTTTGATGACAAATGAGGTTTGGTATTGCAGATAGATAGGTACAGTTAGTATAATTACTTTTGTCAACATCATGTCCTTATTGTTATTATTTTATTTGGTTTGGACTCTCAAAGAGGGATACCACCGAATAATTATTTAATGTGTGAAGCTGTGTCCACACTGCGATAGTATATATTATTAGTATATACATACCATTAGTATATACGATACGACATAGTATATGCCTTTATATACAATTAACAATACCATTGGATTACGAGCAGATGTAGTAATAGGCACGTTATTTCTTTGGTCAATTTTTTGTATGTTGTTTACTATGTACCTATGAGTAACCTTTTTTCAGTGGAGTGTGTCTTTGGTATTATCACAAATTAATTATAAGTTAGGTAATATATACAAGTACTTAATAGATATCCCAAAGAGAGAACGTTAGTTCTGAAAAGTACTTATATTATAATCCAGATTAAATATAATTGACTACAGTTGTTATGACGAATAAAAAACATTCATACTCTTATCTAATTTATTATTAATGCATTTAAGCCAGAAATCGTTGTGAAAATCTTTTGAAAGCAAATCTGCAGTGGCCGTCACAGTTCTTGAGCGCTCGGCGAAAAAGTAAGGAGTAGGTATTGGATTTATTTATTTATTTAGTGCATGGAGAACTTACAGCTAACAAAAGTATACTAATATAAAGGAAAACCATAGTCTTCAGAAAGCCAATTACAAATCCTCACGTATAGACTTAGAATAATGACTTTAAGGTGTGAGTACAAAAACAAACAAACAAAAAATATCACATCACCTTAATTAAAGTAAAACGCATTACCTAGATGCTTGGCATACAATTATATGGCTGAAATAAGGAAAAGGAAAAATAATAAAAGCAAATACAAGTAATATAACCTACAACTACTTAAAAAAATTCAGGCTTAAGCACCTTCTGGCCGAATTGACACTAATTGTGAATGGATCAAAATCATATTCCTTGCATATATATCATTAAAATTTCTGCTTGCGCGCACAGTAAAACTGTTCTGCCTATAATTTGAAGACGAGCGAGGTACACTTAAGTGTGGATTAAAACGAAGTACTTTACATGACACATTAAAATAAAATTTTGACAATAACTCAGGGTCTGAAGAACTAAAAAGCACGACTCACGACTGAAGAATTGAGGTCTCGTGAAGAACTGAGAACCAAATCACGAATGACGATCATGACGCGCGCTTGATGATCCAATCACACAATCGAAATGTATCGCCTCATTCTCGAACCTCACGTCATACAGTCAAACAGATCCAATAATTCACTTCTGCGCAGATGAAGGTCAGCGCTCAAGATCCATGCAAGTCGCTGTACCTACTCATTCAATAATTCTCAATCAAAACATTAAACAAAATGAGATATTTGTATTATTACAATCAAATAAGTCGTAGCCACACTTATGAATTTTAACATTAGGGTTATATCGACTGAAAACATATCGTAAATGTAGATACGTAATTGCCAGGCTTCCACCAGTTCCATAAATGCTTTAGCTTGTACTCTCATAGTCTTCGGTAAGTCATAGTTCATAATTATCTTATTCACTAGTATCTTGGTCTCGTTTCGTACAAGAAGCAGTCGTTCACAAGCAATTGACATAACAGCCACAGTGCAAATCGTACTGAAACACCAAACCGCAATGTTGACCAACTCTCCTGAATTATTTTCAGGAGTTCGATAGTAGTACAGCGATGTCCATATGGTAATAACCACAAAAGTAAAGGTAGATACAAGTGTCATAAAAATCTGGAAGTTGAAAACTTCGTTAATCATACAAGAAATCTTGCCGATAGCACCATACATCATCGCTAGATCACGTATTTTGGAACTACTCTCAGAAGCACGCCCAATGAAATTGTATGTTTCTTCGTTTCCGATTTTTATATCCCTTACAGTAAATACGGTGATGTTCTTTTTTTCTTGATCTCGGACGAATGTGCCCAAGTAGTTGTTAATCACTGCTAGTCTGCTCCTTACCATGGCAATATATTTACAAAAAAACACTATTTCAAGTTTTTGCACAAAATATAGCGGAAGGACAACAGATGATTTCATGGTTATTTCATCTGAAGTCACTAAGTCTATAATGATATTGATCGCATGGGATATAATGAGGACAAATAAATATATATACGTCTCTTTTCGGGATTTTCTATAGTAATCGGTAATTGTTTCCACGTGAAGAAAGGCATCTATTTTCGCAAATTTATTTACTATAGCAATATTTGCAGAGTTCACAAGAAATGATACTGTTATCGTCGAAATAGTATATTGAATAAGCACAACTACAGAAGGTACTTCATCCATGATAGCCACAATATTCTCAGTGCCGGATATAATAGCTGGAAATTTCAAGTACATAATAAATAGAATAATTAGGAGAACAATGAGAAATAAACCGAACGTTTTCATTTTCCAGTTAGATTGGCGCAGTTCTCCATTGACCAAATAAAACCTAAATATTCCATAAATGTTTTCAAATAACATTATTGGTTTCATTGAATATATGACACTAGATATTTTCTTTTTAATTTCTCTCCTGTTTTCAATGTTTAACTTGCTTTTATCCACTTTTTCTTCCGCCATGTTTGTATTATTTTTTATAAATTATTTGAAAGAGAGACGTCTTCTTGTCAGTATTTTAAAGACGAAATTAACTATTTCAGGGCGGTTATTAATTACGAAGTCAACTTTTCGTTCCATTACTATAATTAATTCCTTGTTGAAATAATAAAATATTCATTGGTACTTCTTCATCATAGCTAGCACATTAGGAAATAGCGGTTACGTGTAAAATGAATTATTTTATATTGATTGGTTGGTACCTCGGCAGGTACTTTAGTGAAATTAATAAAGTACCTACCTAACAATTTATATAACGAACTGGTGATGTTTTCAGTATATTTATCGTCCTAGCTATTTCTTGTTTCTATGTCGGGGTCGGTACACTTAATATCATCATTTTACATGTTCTACAATACAAAGTTACAATACAAAATAAATGGTGTTAAAAATTAATTATATAGTATATATCGAGTATATATTTCTTATAACATTTAAAATAATACCTCATCTTGAATTTGTATTTCTTGTGAGTTTCGTATATCAGCGGTAAAGGTAGTAATTACTAAAGTAGTTTTCGTCAATTTTGCATAGATGGCGCGGTAATAAAATAGTTTTGCTATTCAGCACAAGATGTCGCTACAAGTTAAAAGTTATACAGTCAGAAAATTATCTGATAATGACACCGGTTATAGAATACGCAAAACACAATTATTTAAAACTGTGATCAGACTGGATTTTTTTCTGTTAAATTTAGACTAAAAATAATTTATATAAAAGTAATTAATAATCTCATACTTTGCGAGTACACGAAACCTTAGTGCGGTTTTGTGTATCGATCAATCAATTCAAATGAATTAGTATTGAAAACGGACACATTTTTTGTCGAAGTCGTGATTTTTTCTCGTTCTAAAAGGACCATTCACTATAGAGACAAAAGGTAGCTGTCCCCAAAATGCAATATATTATTTCCTTACTAATTTTCATTCAAATTAGTTCAGCGGTTTGGACGTGAAAAAGTAACAGACAAACAGTCACTTTCGCATTTATAATTTTGTAGGTATGTACATATAGCATGGCTATGAGGTATGTATTGAGTATAGTATGGATATGACTATGAAATAATCAAGTTACCTTTTAAAATGGCAGGTATGTACCTTTATTTTGTAGCTTTAATATTACTGAGACCATAGTCGGCCTATTGTGAGTGGAACCACAGATATTGCAAGATAGTCACACATTAAACTTAATAGACATATTAACAAAAAAACCCCAGCAACATGTGCAGCACGGAAACAGCCTCATCTACCCTATTAAGTTCAGTGTGCGCATAGAAGTTTAAACGGTTATTAACATAGTTGTGCCTATTCGATGACTAACTAAGAATTTTTATATTTGGCAAAGTTTGCAAGTTCCAACTGTTAGAGGTCCCAGCTGTACGTTGCGGACCTGCGCTCGCTGTATCGACCGCGCCGACCTCTAGGGATGGCTCGCTTGTTGTCGATAGATGCACTGGAGCAATACTTAATGCGAATACCGAAAAAAAATAGCAATGATTTTTTAGTAGTAGTAGTTTTATTTTAATTGAATAGGACACACTACGTTTATATGTGGAAGTGCAGAAGAAACATGAAAGAATTATAGAAGAAATGCTGTGGAAATGTGTTCTTTGCGAAGTATGTGCCGTGTAATTCGAATTGATAGATTGCGAAATAGCTGATAAGGCAACGTTTTAAAAGACTATGTAGTGACAAGAATTAAGAAACGTTTGCTGAGATAGTTTGGGTAAGACGAGAGAATGGATTAAAGGAGCCTAACAAAAGGGATTTATATGGCGAATGTCAGTGGAACCGTCGGGAGTCCGTCTGTACGCAACTCTTATGTATGTAGATACCAGTCTAAATGTTCTATGTTTTTCCAACCTTGCTACTATCGATAACCAGCCCCAACCTTACGTGAGAACAGTGAGGAGCCGAGGCGGCGCGGCAGTGGACGCGCGACAGACGCGCGGGCTGCTCTACGCGGCCCCGCTCGGCGTAGGCCACACACCCAGCAACCGTCACCATGGGCCAAACAGCCGGTGCCGAATGCACGCCTGGAGATGACGACTCAGAACCTCGCATTCGTGTCAATCCTACAGAAAAATCACTGGTAAGTCAACCCGAGAATGCTTTTTCCTCATCCATGAATAAACTATAAGACGCATGCAAGTACGCGTCAAAAAACTTTTAAGTAGACGCTTACTTCCTTTAATTTGATGACTACAGTAATTACTAAAAATAAAAACAATTAATGTCTGAAATTTCAAAAACTGTATTACTATCGTTAAGTATAGATTTTATTTATTTAATTACAATTCTTGGTATTTAACATTTATAATATAATATATATATATATATCTCAGGGGATACGAAATCGTTACCTAGGCAGATCAAGTAGTTGTTTTTATTTCCTTCTACAGGTTAACAAAGACAGCAAATCAATATACCCACGTATCACACGTGGACTACTTTCATGAATTGAAATACTTTACCTTAAAGGCTTTTTTCTGGTCTATTGTCAGTCAGTATTCAGTACAGTTCAAGCGGCTGTTAAGTAGGTAGGTATTGTTTTGCATTTTTAAAGGATTCTGATAGAGCTAGGTCTAAGGTCGGTAGCTTTCCAGGTAGTGTCCAACTATTTGGGACTTGTGAAATTATAAGTGTTACACTCATTCATGCCACGCGTACCGTATTTACTTCTTATATTCATTGCCAGTTTCGCTGTTACAATTAAAAAAAAAACTATTTACATAGGTACCGAGAGAAAGAGCACTTCTTACTTGTAAGACAAATCCTGCATTCCTGAGTTCTTTGTGGGATTTGTTTGGTGGAGAGATTAATGCACACGTTGTGTTGAAAATTTTCCAACAAAGCCTGTGTAAAAATAAGGCTTACGACAGCATATAAAACTGTCGACTCGCCCAGGCTTAGCCCGGGTGCAATTTACTAATAACATGTATTTATTACACATCTATGTAAACCTTTCGGAAGAAATTATATAAATGATAGTGAAAACCGCATTAAAATCCGTTAGGTACCTAGTTTTTAGAGTTTATCGCGTTAAGACAGAGAAACAGACACGGTTAGGCGACTTTATTTTGTAATATGTAAGGTTATAAGGATATATATTATGTACCCAATTAACATAAAAATCTATAATGAAAAGGATCATCAACTGTACCAATTCATAACCATGGGAAATGATAATTATCTATAATCAATTTCCTACGTAGTGCCCTTCTATACTTCAATTACTTATTAGGCATGTACATAGTTAAGTTAAATTTTAGATATGAGGAGGCCCTTGAAACGCATATAGGAATACTTTCTTACTCTTCTTTACGTGAATGAACTGTAAAGAATGGCGTACATATATAAATACATATATCAGAGACGTTATATGTATATATAATATCTACATCTGTGAATAGGTAGGTATTTTCTTTCGCCGATATGTAAATAAACCAAAAACATAATTTTACGTCTATGGATAAGTCGTAAAATTATGTTTTTGGTTTATTCTCCCATTCCATAGAGAGTGAAGGTGAAAAAACGTGAAAAGGTGAAAAAACAATAAGCAGTTAGAGATTGACCTTCGTTTTTTAATCGTAAATATCTAAGACAAGTAACTATCGAAGGCCTTGCCCTGGGTTGCAGCCGTGTAAGTCTACGCTTTTAAATGGGAGAACTGTTTAGACTTTTCTTTTATGAGAAGCTGTATCTTATTTATTGTATCTTATTATGTAATCTTTGTAAGCATTCCCAAATTGTTCTCTCAAGTCTCATGTAAGTATCCAATTATAATCTTTATTATTGTATCGAACATCATTGTATTATAAGAGTAACCATGGAATTTCTTGCCGATCCTCCGCCATAGGAAACGACTAATTTGGAACCGTGCATTCATCAATTCATAAATTGGAACTCGACATTTCTTATGTGCCCGCCAATACCCGCATACCTTTATCCCTACTATCCCTACTAATCCCTACTAATATTATAAATGCGAAAGTAACTCTGTCTGTCTGTTACGCTTTCACGTCTAAATCACTGAACTGATTTTAATGAAATTTGGTACAGAGATAGAGTTGACCTTGAGAAAGAACATAGGATAGTTTTTATCTCGGACTTTTGAAGAGTTCTCTTGGAAACACGATATAACCGAACTCGACGCGGGCGAAGCCGCGGGCGGAAAACTTATGAAAATAAATCTATTTTGAGTTACTTACAATAATTATTTAGAGTCCCTTGTACCTTTACCGTTACCTTATCATATTAGCGCAAAACGACGGTTCCTATATACATAATATATAATATATAGAGCTATAATTCAGATTTTTTTTTTTGAGGATCTCGATATACCTACTTACAAAATATTTTTTGTTGGGTCGAACATCCGGCGCAACCTGAATAGTCAGACTTGCTATTTGTTGGCGTGGCTGCTTTAACTTTTAAATTAGGTACCTATCTACTGCATGGCTTGTCATCACAGTGGAAGACTTAAAAGTAAGATATAGGTACGTTAATAGAGATATTATAATGTACAGACGCCAGCACATCAAGCTACCACAATCTGTCAAATTTCTTTGATAGATTTTCGTCAATAAGGTTCATTTTTATATGGGAAAGTTTGACAGTTTTGGATAGGTTTACCTGCTGACGTCAGTACTTAAATTGCGAAAATATATTAGTAGAATTACTTGGTTAAAGGACCGCCGTGAAATGTTCATGATTAATAAGGTATTTTTGTATACATACAGGATGTATCAAAAACCCTGTCCGATCCTTAAGGGTCGTATAAGGTGTCGTATTACGTACACAAACACGTAAACGATAATTAGATACGAGATATTTTTTTTTCCCCGATTAATTTAAATATAATTTAAAAAAAAACTAAACCTTTTACATGTCAACACTCAATCCACGAAATAAAGTTTATTCAATTCGATCTACACTAGTGTCAAAGAAACCGCCCGAGCAATTTGCCGCTTTTTGATCCTTTGTCATGTGCCGCCAGCCCGCTCTGTCGCGTGCCGCCAAACAAATTTAATGCGAATGAATCTTACCTACTGGGCCTACACGTAGATATTAGCTGATATCGATTAGGCATAGTTATGTTTACCTAATAATTGACGTTCTTTTGTGTTTTTCATAAGTATCAGCTGTTACGTATTAGTCATAGGGATGATTGCCTCCTACCGGGCCTACGCGTAGGTATCTGGTATCGTACAAGCATCGTGATACCCAATACTTCCGCTTACGCGTGGGTATCAGGAATGTGTTGCTTACCTAATAGGTACCTAAATAATTATTGACGTTGTTTTTCAAGAAACAATGAACTAAATGTATTGCTTTGTTAAAATTATTTTGTAAAACATGAACTTGATATCTACAAAATTCTGCGATCGTGTTCCTTAAGTGAACTTCCAATAGGTACTTACTGATATTCCACGTCGTGTTTTCGTGGTCTTTCGGCATTAGGGTAATGAGTCTTGTACTCATTCATGGACACTGCTTGACACGTGTTCGTACACGTGTACACGTGAACTTCAAGTTCATGGAGACGTTGGATACACGCTCCGACGGCACTGGCATACCTTGCCTAGCAAAACGCACCCCATACTCTCACTCACTCGTAGTCTTTTCGAACATCTGCATAATTGCAGCATAAGCACATTGAAACACGACATTGACAACAGATAAATGTGGAATAATAACAGATGGAATACGACATTACTCACGATACGATGGGTAATCGAGGTGATAAGAGATTCACGGACGTCCGATCGGAAGCGAACTCTACGCGAGACTGACATGTCAAGGACAACAATTGGCTTACACGTGCCGCTCTGTAGGTAGTTAGGTACAGTCTGTCGGCGACGACAAAGCGAGCACGGACCGGCACCGCGTGGCGGCATCCTTTGAGGTAAAAATGAAAAATAAATTGGTAAATATTAAAAGATTTCGCCGCTGGGTGGAGTATTGTCAACTTATGAAATTTTCCCATATTTAGTGGAGAATTGTGTAAGTTTATTAGAAGAAGAAAAATCGATACTTTCTGGTTTCTTTAATATCGTATTTTTATTTATGTTTATTAGTAAGTATATAAGAAAAGGAATACGCCTCTTTCGGATCGGACAGGGTTTTTGTTACATCCTGTATAATATCTCGCAGCTGTTTAATGTAATTTTAAAGTAACAACAATAAACAAAATCTAGGAATCTTTTATAATTATTGACTTCGGTACCTACTTAAATAGCTATTTTGGTATTTTACTAAATACTTCCTAATAAACTTCTTGAGTTTTTTGTAAATTCACTCAGTGGAATATTTTAAACAAATCAACTTACCAATAATTTATGCTTAACAAAAGTTTGTTACCTACTTTTCTAAAACAAACACGAATAAAGCAATTTCTAAAAAAAATTTTCGTGTCCATAGTGTCCATAGTTGTTCTTCATTACTAAAATACCCTAATTAAGTATTTGATGTAGTTAACTACCTTTCCAATGCCAAGTAATGATTAATGTGGAAATAATTAATATATTTTAACGACCTGCGCTCAAAACAATTTTCGCGCCGTACAATACGCACTTCGCGCGTTTTTGTTTGACGTTTAGCTTAGCAGTTGTCGGCCTGACGGCACATAGAACGGTTCATATAAGCGCGTGGGTTCTGTAAAACGAAACGTCACAGACTCGTAACTCGTAAGCATTATCTGTCAAATTGAATTGTTAATTTTCCAATAACTTTATTTTTTTACTGTTCATGTTATTCCGTAATTAAGTTAAAGATATTAGTATTTTTTGGAACAGGAATTATTTTATTTTGTGTTGAATTTTATATAAAAGCTGTTAAATTATCGGATTGTGCAACTCGTATTTGTGCTGTCAAAATTAACTTTTGTTATTGTAAAGTAAGGTGTTAGTATTCATTTGTTTTCCCCTTGAACTTGGTGTAATTTCAAATCAGCCAGTGCCAGCTGGAAAGTGACTAAACGTTCTATTTTTTGTTGTTGTTGTGTGAAGAATAACTGAAGATGTCGAAGGTGTCCCTGAATAATATTCCATCGAATCCTCGTATAAATCGTCTGAGAACGTTTTCTAGGGTAAGTTGTGTATAATATCATGATTATTTTTAAAGTAGTTCACCATTTGGAGCTCTATCGGGGTTTAGCTAACATTAGTAGTTGATATTTGAGGTTACAAAGTGTAATTTTATAAATTTAGTAGGTTCAGCTTGTGCTGGACTACCAAATTACATGCAACGAAACCAGTGATCAGTTGATCACACAGATCTTTGTTTAATTATTTAGATTATGATATGATATATGTTTGCAATCCATTTAATTTCTCCTTGATTTAATCCTATGTGGGGATACATAGGATTAAATCACAGATTATCAGTTGACATCAATGAGATTAAAACACATTATTTTAGCTATTTTAAATTTGAGATATTGGAGGCATATTTCTATAAGCTATGTCCACATATAGGTATATATTATATTGTTCACAGTGCTATTCTGAACATGGTCTGTTAGAAACCTGTTAAAAATAATGTAAACTAGGTATTCAAATTATTAAATTAAGAAAACAATTAGAAATAGGTACTTACCTTTTTTTTAAATTTTTACTTCCTGAAATAAACACTTGTATTTTTCTTTATTCCATGATAAATTTATTTATGGTTAAAATCACATTGTTTGCTTGCTCTCATATAGTTATTATCACTGTAATGTTCTTATTTTTGGATCATTAACTCTGCTAATTTGTAAATGAGATTTTGAAATGAGGTTTGTTTGACAGATATAGTAGTTGAAATAGACAATAAATTAAATGTATGAGGGCTATATCATTAAAAATGTCCATGCAACAGGAAAACTAAATAGGTACATACCTATTCCTGTAATTCATAATAATAACAAATGCCTCTTTAATGTATACAAGAAGGAATTAAATGTTTAAAGTTAACGAGTTGCCTACTTTTTTTTCCAATTTGGTCTGGCCCTGATATGATACAATCGGGTAGGCTTGATTATCTAGTCTCATAATTTTTGCAAATCAGCATCAAATAGGGATGTGTAACAATTTCAATTCATTTCATTCATTCTGTAAACATAATTTATGCAACACTTCATATCATGATCAGGGCTAATCATCATTACAGCATTCTGAAATGAAATTGCCAATAGATCAGTTCAGCTTACGTTAATTGGCATTTTTAATGTGCATATCAGCCTCCGTTCCATTACACTTGCTCAGTTAATCTGCTACTGTGATTCATAAAACATGGAAACACTGGAAAAGGTTGGTACACTTAGAAATATTGTGTTACTGTTCTACTTACTAAATAAAATAATCATGTTAATCAGGTATGTGAGTAATTTATTTTATAAAGTAGATTTTTTAACTAAGTAATATTTTGAAATAATACTGTAAATCAGATTGCATAATTCTCTAATGTGGTAGTTCTTATCACAGCATACATTTTGAATACCAGTTATCATTATCCCATTTATCTTGCTGCTGGGCCATAGGTATGTTCACAGAATCAGCAGAGTAACTCTATAATCCACTGCAATGGCCTTATCTGGGTTAGCAGATTTCATAATGCCATCTGATATAAGAAATAATGTAACAGCTACTGGTTGTCCAAATAAATAAATAAATAAATCAGATTTTTCATGTAGGTACTAATGTTGATTTCCTTTATAATTTCTTATGTATCATGCAAATAATACAAATCTATGTATGCCAGACATTTGTAATATACAATATGTATACTTAGGTAAAGAGTTTTTCCAAGATAAGTCTCACTTTCCCTTTCTCATTATCTTTCTAGCCTCTTTCCTAACTATGTTCAACGATGTTGAAGTAAGCTTTCAGTTGTAACTGGATGCGGCTGAATATAATTTTTTTTCATGAGGCAACTGCCATCAGACCTCCGCAATCCCACATCCACATCCCACTTCTGGGTTTACGGATATACTGAGGATAGACTGGTTGCCAGGCTTTTTGGGCTTCTGAGTAGGTACCACCAATGATTATCATATGTGTTCGTATGACAGTAGGGAAATCGGGACCTAAGCCTCTACGTGCTATGAGAAAAGGAAATATGCTTTATCAAGTTACTTATTTACTAAATCATGAATTTAGAGTATTTATCACGGCATTTTTGGCACTAACTACTTGCGTATTATTTCATGTTTTAGTTCATATTATCGACTCTTATATCCGCCAAAGGTATTTAAAGGGGTAAACAAATTGCTTTCCATGTGTGTTTACAATCCAATCGACGAAATACCGGAATGATGACTATGTGGATGTGGATCGGTTAGATCTAGTCTGATAAGTCATCCTGTTGACGTGTCCCGAATACATTATTCGCTCTATCATTTTGTTTCACGCTGTTTACTAACTGACCGGTTTCGTAATAATCAGCTCTAGTGGCATGCGAGTACCGGCAATTGGCACAAACCGTTATGCGGTCACCGTTTTATCAATGACTGAGTAATGGACTAGTGGTCCAGCGCATCTAGCCAGCATTTTAACATTGTACAATTAATTGATGTAATCCTACTACTCTTTTGGGGTCGGCTTCTGGTTTACCCAAATGCGGCTCAATATCAGTACTTACATTACACGAATCGACTGCCATCAGAACTCCGTGACCTAATTTCTTGTTATTTTAATAAACGGAATAGGTATAATTTCTTTTTTGGTTACAATTCCTACCCTCTAAAATCATCCCGGTGACCTGGATAAGGAACGTGTCTCGGGAGGATCGTTTCTATGGAGCCCTGTCCTCCGGCAGCTTAGACTTTGGAGCCCGAAGCCAGTGAGACTATATTTAAAAATACTTTTTTTATGAAATAAGTACAAGTATACTTTACCTTTGTGTTAGTTAATTATGGAAATAATCTTTATTGCCAAACAAAGGTCCATAATTTATTAGTGTGTGTACAAACAAAAATTGCGTTGAATAATACTTTCAGCTTCAACAGTCAGCACCCACGCAAATGAAATTTTCTCTCGTAGCTACATTTGTGGCGCACACGAACTCGTACAATTTTCCTCGAAAATGTTGCTTCGGTTTGGATTCCAAATTCAAACTGAATCGAAAGTATTTGCCTTTGATTATATACTTGTCTAGATGCCACATTGACACGTACAGAACGGCCCAAATAAAGTCTACTAAAATTGGTAGACTCTCTTCTCACATACGTCAGTGTCATTTGGATCACTTCAGGGTGTGGAGTTCTCGAAAAATAATTAATTATGTCGGTATGTGCTGTCAAATTGTGTCGCAATTATGTGGGAAAACCGTATAATTACACTAAGATCACATTACATCGGTAAGTTTTGTTATTTAACCTCTATTATTTTATGAAAACATGATTTTTCAATTCGTTAATTTGTAGGTTCGACAGATTAGCTGGTGTTGTCAATTTATTACAAGGGAGATTTGGCGAAACTATGGGAGATAAAATGCAAATATCAGTCATCATCTTTCGATGAGAAAATTTTATTATTTTAATAATTACCTACATAATTTATTTGATCAGTAAATGATAACTTGCCTGGACACGAAATGAAATATAAAAAAAAAACTATTTCGAAAACAAATACAAAGAGATGGATTTTGATCTATAAATTGCTGTATATATTTTTTCATTGTATTTTTTGTTTTTATTAAAATAAATAAAACACTAATCTACAAAATAATTACTTTATTCAGCCTATTTCGTTTAACTGTTATCCCATTAAATAATGGAGAAAAGGTAAGTTAATAATTTGGAGCAGGCATCCCTAAACACGCACACCTTGACAGTTTGACTACAATAAGTACACAAGCGGTACTCACACATATCACGCAATTTGGCCCCAGTTTTCGCGTGTCGTTTGTTTGCATTGCTCCATCTAGACAAGTATATAATCAAAGGTATTTGCTAAGGTGAACGTGGTTTGTACCTATTGTACGGTTTGTAACCTATAGGACAAACAAAACATTTGCATGCTACATTATAAGCAAATGTATAAGAACTGCTGTAATACTGGTATACTACCTATAGTTTGAGTAAATAAATAATTTTGTTTTGATTTGATTTGTTTCTGGCTAATATTCTTACACTCTTTGAAGAAAGTAGTAGATAGGTAATTCAAGTTCTATAATTTTACTGTCTAGACAATTTGTTGGTCACTGCTTTTCTGTGATTCTAATTTAGTTTTGGATAGTTACTTCGTGAATCTAATTGAATGAAATTAGATTGAACTGAGATTATTCTTTGTTCCGTTGCTTTAGCATTGAATGATAGCCACATAGCCTTATTATTGTAACGGTACTTATCAAAGAATGCCTCAAAGGCCTATAAAAATAACATTGCTAATTTTTTTATTGTTATCAGTTATTATATTTAAAGGTAACATTATGAAAGTGTAGGTACTAAAATCGTTTCAAGTGAGGGCTGTTAGTACTATATATTTCGCAAAATATTTCTTATCGCAAACAAAACGACGGCTCAGGTCTTATCTTAATTATCAAGGATAATACAAAGAGCAAAGAAAGATAAACTTGTTTGCTAGAAAGTATAATAACGTGGAATAACGTGTAATCACTCTTGCATAACACTTAGGTAAGTACTTTCATAAAGCATCTGTAAATTATTTAAAACTGGCCCGGTCCAGCAATCCGATTTCAGCGCCACCTACCGTGTCCAAGTGTAGTCTAAACCATCAATGGACAACAAGGAACCATCAAGGGATCCACCCAAACACAATATAGGTAAAATCAATATAGGTAATCGGTCGGCCGTTTCTGAGTTTTAACGAACAGCAATTGATTTTTTTTTTATGTAAGTATAGAAAAGATTACGATAGCAGAGTCTGGGGGGTAGAATGCCCATTATTAATAAATCACAAATTAATGTTGATTGCTTGAATTGATTTACATATAGGAATTACTAAATGTGGCCATTTTGGCATCGTTAATTTCATTCGCACATATCTGTTTCATTCCTCATTCTGCACATAGCAAAAGATTATTGTCGGAAAGAAAAGCAGCTATAACACAAAATACAATTTGCAATGGGCAAATTTTCATACGTATTCGTGTACGCTATGTACAAAGAATCTACTTTGCTGCTGCTAATCACGTCGGAGTTTCAACTATAAAGACTAAAACAATGTTTATCAAAAGATCCGCAATTCAATGAAATATAGTCTTTGACAATGACAATCCTCCACAAGGCTGTAGGAAAACCTTCGTGAGGACTATATTATTCAAGGTTCTGTTCATCAAGTGCAAAGCAAAGTAGGCCCTATCGGAATAGTATAAAGATTATAATCAAATCTACTTTACATTTCTAATAAATAGGGTTCATCGAGAGTCCACACAGTCCATATACGGCTACACTAGCGACTGGTATTAAATTATGAAAATGATAATAATCGATTCTATCGTGCGTGTTTCGTTAACATAATAAAGTAAATGTGCGTGTTCCGTTTACAATAAGAATATAAAATGTATTGAGAGAATTGCAAAGTTGCTTCAGATGCGTATCAGTGTCACGGTTTTGCGAGGTAAAGAGATATTTGGTATCGAACCATCTACAATTTTAATGTAAATGACAGGATGTTTTGTTGTGAATGTAGTGCTAGAAGCAAACTTAATACAACATACAACAAATATAAACGTATTTTTATTGCAATTGATATTTTTTATCCAAGTTCTCGAAAAATATAATCAGATCAAATGAACAAAAGTTACAGTTAGCGTACAATGCGTCGTGTTGTATCAAAATTTCAGTTCTCGCAACCTCCTGAAAAGAAGGATGAAAGATGCTACTTTGCAACCAGTTTTATGATTTCAAATTGTGGAATAAAATCCAAAGTTTCCAAAGATAATATCAATATATTATCATGGTGGAGATCTTCTTCTTTACAGTGATCGGCATCAACTACCATATACAATCTCTGGTTCCATGTTGCTGTAATTAGGGAAGGATCAATTAATGGTCATGGTACAATATTGCTTATTCATAGCTTCTTCTTTCTTAGCCTTAAGAATCCTGTAAACGCGCCTGTTTGAAGGAAAACCTCAGCGGGAAGATTATTCCACATCTTATCCTTATTACTATAGCATGAATTACCTGTAATCGCAATAAAAAGGACTTCGAATCCTTAAGATATTCAAAACTCGGCCTTACTTGGGCGTTGCAGTTGGGTTCAAAACAATAGTTGTTTTCCTGTTTGTTTGCAGAACTTGATGACCTTAATATAATAACGGATATAATTATATTACAAAATGTGTGATGTTTTTTACGCATAACAAGTAAAAATGTTTGAAACACCAACAATATTCAAAGCCTGAAACCAAACCTATTGTTTCAAGATAAAGTATAATCTACGTAAGTTAATTTCTATACGCTTTGCAGACGTTACATCAGATTTAATCGGACTTATTGATAATTTTAAGCTGTTTATCACATGCTGTGTCGCTAAGCACTAATTATAAAAATAGTTTATAACGATAAAAAATATTTTACGATTATTTCCTAGCAGAGCCTCATAATACCATTATGTTTTGCATTAGGTTATGGGTATTAGGAACATGCAATTTGTTTTTTTATTGCTCATTTCACTTATGGAGGGTACGCAAGGAGAAACCTCACGGAGGTAAACAATTATAATATCGTTTTCCTTAACTACTCGCCACCACTCTGGACCTATATTAATGATGTTTATTCTTTACAATTCAAATAATAACCTTTTTTAGCTTTTGACAATACCAATGTCTTCCTTTATTAACAGAATAAAGAAAAAAAAATCTTCTTCATAGTTTCTTAAAACTGATTTTGATAGAGTATTCTTCCGATATGGTCCTATATTGTATAAATTTGGTTTGTGGCTAACCTTCGGTCCTAATAATACACCCCTAAAGGCTGCCTAAATCCTGAAGACATTATTCTAAAAAGTTTTTATTTTTTCCTTGATTAAAATTTTCTGTTGTCTCCTTTATAGGCTTTTGGTTCATGGCGGCTTTTGTCTTACAAAATGTATGATTTTATATAACCTGCTGTACTACGCCATTGCTGTACCTCGGTATCTATATTTTCTGTGTCTACTTTGAAAGTATTCGTTTTGATACGGAATTGTTTATGAATTGGTCACGTATTGTTCCCTTGGATAAGGATTAGGTATCGGCAACACATGTGGGTTAACTGCGGACTTTACAGGTTGGTAGGTCACCGTTTATGATTATATTGACTGTTGTCTGACTTAAAATTAGAACTTGAGCTTGATTTTAAGTCTCCTTAATTTTGATTTCACAATAAAAGGGTCTTCTGTTGTTTGGTTGTTGATCAATGGTGTTTAGATTTACCACAATGTCGGCTTTCTGCAACAACCCATTAAGAGATAAAAACAACTTTGTTGATTCCAATGTACATGTATACATATATATTCCCCCTAAATTGCATCCTTATTGTAAGTATATTATGTTTATTATATCATCTACGTGATGTCGAAGTTAAATCACTAATTTATAGCATTATTAAGTCCATTCCAAATAGTGTCCGTATCTTTATATTACCTTTAACATAAAAAAAAAAAGTCTCAGTTGATGTCACGTTTTTTTTATACCAATCTTAAACGTTCCACCGTTGCCGCTATATTTGGATGTAATAAAACGCATGACGTCGGTTATCATTACAGCTTTTTATTTATATCGTTTGTAATATTTTTAGGATTGTAGATATGTAAATTAAATATACATAAACCTATGTATGGACAGGTTAATGACTTGATTTATCATTCAGCGATCAGATCTGCCCAGAAAGGGACAACATCTGGTGTAGTTCTTGTCTGGACATTTACATGAATGGCGTAAGACACTCTTACTGTGCTCATAGAGACTTCTGAGGAAATGTCACGAGGGTCTGTTTCTGGTTTTGGACCAGCGTTCAGGAAGTCCGTTAGTTATCTGGACCCATTTGGGGAATAAAAGATCTATATTATTTGTGCGTAGCATAAATATGAGTCAAAAAGCTTTTTAAGCTAAAGATGTTCTACATATAACTTAAGCTAAGGGTTTGTCATTCAAATTACTCAAGGGACAGCAGATAACAGGGAAAAATAATGACAACCATGTCCGACTTACCTCAAATTGAGTTGTGCAAACTAATGGGCACGAAGCCAGTGAGCCAGCGTCTTGGAGTAGTTCAATGCGTTTTAAATATCATGCATGCAATTTCGTAGGTAAACGTTTATTGCTATCTATTCTCGTCTCTGTAAACTTCCTTTGAAATAGTACTTAAAAGTAGACACTGTAAGGACAATTTGGCAACAAATGTAACGCTCAAATGTCAATACGATAGGACTGTAGATGTTCCTATTAGCGATTCATGTCAGTGAATCTCTACTTGCCTACTACTACTAATATTATAAATGCGAAAGTATCTCTGCCTGTTACGTTAGATCTTGGAGAAGAACATAAGCTACCGTTTGTCTCAACAAATCCTTTGGGATGCGGGTGAAACCGGGCAACAGCTAGTCCAATCTATATTTTATGCTTTTCTGAATGAATTTAAACGGCGAGTACCTATACAGGTTTTTTAGGCATCAGCAACTCCTCCGGTATTGCATATTATTATGTCCATCAGCGACGATGACCACTTCCCATCAGGTGGTTCGTTTGCCGACGTCAACAAATAAAAAAAAGGAATCCATATTTAAATTCAAATACTATGTATTCTGATCATGTTTCAAGTACGTTAAAAACAAATACTCGCATTAGGAACACCCGAACGAAAATAAAGTAACTAAATAATTCGCTTGTTGATGCTAAAGACAAAGGTTTACATAAACCATAAACTCATACGGGTACGTCTATGTTATTTACCTAGCTCTACATTCATAGGTGTTCAAGGTGCATTTAAATATGTTGTGCACGTGTAACACGATGCATTTATTATTAATGACGGTTTAATTGTCCATGTACTAACGCAACTCTATTCAATGGCTGCGTTCAGATAATATTGCTCAAATACGTTTGTCATTTTATATCTTCAATGGCAACTGTAGGTAACTTGCCGGATCTTCGAGATATTGAAATAATTAGTGTTGTTATTATCAAGGCATGTGTTGATTAGGATATCCAATTATCAACAGTTATGAGGACTTATCATTGCCATTGTCGATTGATTTTGCAATTGAAGTGGTGTTGTGTAATTTGTCTGTGTTATTTATTAAAGTGCTTCTTGAAAAATGAGTGTGAAAAGGATGGTAAGTGAGGTTTCTTTGTAAATAAATGCGTTTTACAATACGACGTTTTGCAAAATACAAAATTTAAGACTTCGTTCAGTATTCATCAAATTTCAGGTCATAACTATCTTCAACTTCTTTTCCATATTTCTTATGGTTTCTGTAATGTTGCTAAATAATCTATCTGTCTGATAGATTATTTAGCACTCTTTATTTTTTTTATTTACCTCTTAAAAGGTAACGTGCCCTTTTAAGAGACCTTCAACAATATAAACCTGTGGTCACGCGAAAAGTCGACACGTCCAATAGTTTCCGTATATTTATCAAGCAGAAGTCATTTTAATTTCTATACATAAACTTAAAAATATAACATCAGGTTTTTATTCCCGGGTTACGCAGTGGTGTATTGCTGTACACCTACAGTTCGCTGGTATGTTTAGGTCCCACGTAATAGAGAGCCTATTGCCATTACCCGGGCACAAATCCAAACTTCGAACTGCTACTGGGAATTTCATAGAAAATCCTAATAACCTGCTCGACCTGGGAATAGAACCCAGGAGATCTTACTCAGCAGTCGCTCTTACGATCGCTTGATTGATGGGGCAGTCGGCAACGAAAACGCTGGCTTTTTGAAATAATAAACTTGTTGTTTTTCTAATTAGTGAACCATTTCAAAATTCGTTACTTAATTTGACATCATTATGGAATGTACTAAGTACTAGGTCAGAAAACGGTGACACATAATGACTGTATATTAGTACTGATTAGCATTAATTACCTTACTTCAGATTCACCTAAAATTGTGATAATCGCTTCGGTGTAATGTGCATGCGCTAACTGTTCTTTATTGTTAACAGTCCATCTACTTAATCTAACCAACGACAACGTATTGTCTGAATTTAATTATTACTTCTCGTAGTAATACAAACTTTGGTATTCACAGCTGATATGTTTGAAAATAAAGCCGCTATGAAAGGGCCTATTTAATTAAACTGAACACCGCTGAGTTTACTGGTTCAAAGCTTATATTCCGATATGTACAATATTGTTGCCGTAAACAAATTATGTTTTGGGTCGCGGGATTTACTACGTCCTGTACAAGTCTTCATAATATACTAAGCTGAAGGAAGCAGCCTACGACAGGCGTGCGGCACTAATCAATTAATGGCAATCGAGATCACGTGCGCGGGCGCCTCAACACACGACACAACCACGTTGCCTGCTTTTGTACGCAGTGACCAAGCTAGGAGCAATTACATCGAACTAAGTGAATCGACCTGAAAAACAACATCTGTAATTTATTCACCAACTATTCGCAGCGACGATGCTCTCTGACAGCGAAATTGAATCCGGAACTACTTAAAATCGTTTTTCAGACGATCTCACCGTTCGTTGTTGTGAATTTTCATTTTTGCAAGTCGAGATATGTTTCCAAAATTGTTTCACTTTGGAAATTGCCTTAATTTTTTTTAACATCACCTGCTGTCTTTTACACTTCGAATGATTATGAGAATTCAATAAGGACTTTTTAATAAGCAGAAGCTTCTACTTAATCAGGACAGGTGTTGTAGCAGCTCCTAAAAGGCCTTTTGCGTGTTTTTCGTTTTCCCTCATGTGTCACAATATACAATATTCTTTGTGGTAAGATGAATTCATCGGAGAGCGAATTTAAAAGGAAAGGAATATTTACGTGCGTCGCCAAGAGAGATATATAATTTTAGAATTGCAGACTTCATACTAAGGTCTTTACTCTCGCCGTAATACTTTCCATTGTATATTTTTAAAGTGACACACTATTATGATACCATGGTACCATTTGTTGAATGAAAAATAGAGTAATTTCACGTGTTAACGTAGAATAACGTCGTTCTTAGCTTAGAATTCAAGGATTAGATTAATATCACACAACGGTTTTAATCAAGGCGTAGGTACATTAATGTTTCAGTATGCTCGTCCTTTTGTTTGGCGTATGTATGTATGTTCACAATGTCACAAGTTTGTTGGCCTTTTTGGATTTTTTTATAAAGGTAATTCAAACAAAAACGCTTGAGTTTATTACTCTAGTAACGCCAATGCCAATAATGTTTGTAATGCCAATTGATTGAATGAATTTTTGATCTGAAAATAAAAGTGTTTTTCTTTGCCGAAGGGCAGCAGGAATTATTTTTATATTACGTTAATTTTATAGCAACGCGGAATCTCTGATATTAAGAATTCTAATCGAAGCTGACGGTATTCTTTGTCTGTCGGTATGTTGGAGTACTTACAGAGTACTAAGGCCATTTTGGCTTCCTCGTTAGATCGAATTTTCCGCCTCTGTTGGTATGAGGCAAGAAGTTATTTTAATTCAACTGTCAGTTGTTTATGTTCGTTGTGTCATGTTCTTTTAATTGCTCATAATAGAATGAACAATGCTTTTTACCTACTGATTATTTTATAGAAACGTTAGTTACTACTCTATGGAAACCACCGATCGCTTTATTCACGCCACATTTACGAGTTTTGAAGGCAAAAGGCACGTATTAATAGCTGTGAGTTTATCACGTTAGAGAAAACTAGGAAGTGTATCGCATCTTCCATAATCTATGTTAACAAAATAAATCACTATGCCAGAGAAGTTTGTGGTGTAAACACGAACAAGGCCGAGCACCCGTCGGGTACAAACAAAGCGATGGAGATTGACAATAGCACTCATGCGTTGAACAAACCGGTTGCTGTTCTGGACATCATAAGATACCCATGAAAATAATATTTGTATGTGAATTAAACCTCCTTTCATTCCAATTGTTGCCACAGAGAAGAAATATGGGTTCATTTATTGGCTTGTTTAGTTAGATATCAGTTTGTTATATTTTATTTGTTACAATAATGTAATTCCTCAGTATACAAAACGTAACGTAATACGGTAATATTGCCTTGGCCTCATTTAGACCTCTTTTTATGTTCCTTAGTGATGAAAAACTATTATTAGTTCAATATTATTTTTAACTACCGCTAGTTTTATTTAGAGTTTCGCGGAATTTTCGTTTTCCAAACATATATCTAATATTTAAGAATTTGTTGTCACGGTTTGTCATATCTCATTGTTTTAAATATTGTAATCTGTTTATTTTTCTTTTTTTTTTCAAAATGTTCTATTAAATGCTGAATAATATACGTACATTTATTCATACATGGGATCATTGTAATATCATAACAAAGCTGCTGCTGAGTGGTGAAATTAAAACAGGATGCCTAGTTCGGCCCGAAGTGTTCTAACTTTTGTGTACTTTAAGTTTAAATTAAACACTCTACTTTTAAAAAATGTACATTATTATGTGAATAAACCTTATTATGTTATTGTAAATCAGAAAAGTCGTCTAGAACATAACGTTGGACTTTATTTATTCTAATATTAGTAGTTTGTCACATTTTTTATTAATGACGATTTTATGAGGCCTTTATCTGTTATTTCTACGGTGCTGGTACTTTTTTCTGTTTGCGTAACTTTTGGTCTTAGTCCTTCTCCAAATATTATCACATTCTATAGTTTTCTAAAGATCATACTAATCCACGTACAAACAGTTCCTAATTCGTACTATAGTAATTTTCCTCTCACGCCATGACTGCTGCCGCGTTGTTTATATTATTTTAAATTGGCATCATTGATACGCTCCGACTAGAAACACCAGGTTGGCAGCACGTGTTCAAACTTTGGTGTAAACAGCCACGCCGAACTATGAGCTTCGAGTTTAGTTGGCAAACTACCTACTCATGTTTCACTTACTAACTCTCAATTCTTGGTAATCAGAGGAACACTCACTTCGCAAAATATTATTTACAATTTCACATAAGGATGATTGATAGCAATAACCCTGATACTGTTTAGTAATAAAATCATTAAAAAAGTAAAATCATATAAGTTCATAATAAATAAATAAAATAAATACAATTCTTGGAAAATTTTACACAGCACCATCTAGTCCCAAACTAAGCAGAGTTTGTACTATGGGTCTAGACAGGATATAATACTTATATACTTTTTTGTAAATAAACATCTACTTATAATAGTTACTTACATAATACATAGTTAGGTATATTCTCTTCGGTATGGTATTGCTTTATGCCTATAAAACAAAACTGTTCAATTAATCCATCTGCCTGTTATAGGTTACTAAAAAGATTTTTAGATTTTTGGTCGACATAAAACATAGCAATGTTCTATCTGCGAACTATATTTGTTGATAGATCCACAGAACAGTGCTCTTTGTGACTCTTCAAGTATCATAGATAGTTCTAGCGTCCAATATGACAGCATTATTGACATGGCGGCAAACAAAGACATGATAAAACGATAGTGAAACGCCGCTGTGTTTGTAACAAAGAGATGTCCACATCAGTATTTCAAACTGTGACATAATTTACTAATTTACCTATTTACTCGTTGATTATATTATCTGCTGTGTTTATTCTATGCACGTTGTACATTAGACTTGTTAGAACTAGAAGGGAAGAGATAGCACGCATAAATAAATTCTTCATAAAAATGATCCATTCATTAATATTCGTAAACACTGCTACAATATTTTAAATACAACAGCTGTTTTCTTTTTTAATTCACAGCAAAGCTCGAATTACGCAGATTTTTCCAACCACAACGTGTTTTCTTATTTTTAAACAAAGAAACTGATTGCAACTGTGAATAAAGTAGTCTCATTGTTTTCCAGATATTTACAATAGGCGCATGCGGTACTTCCACGCGTCCGACATTCAACATGCATGTTAATCAGAATATAGCCTTTGGCAATGGCAGTGACAATGGCCGTGAAATTATTGAATAACTTTACTTACATACAAAGGAATTTATTGTTATTTTTACTTGTAAGATAAAATTCGTTCACCATCCATGAATGTTAGCGTTTTAGATGTAAGTAATGTAGCTGAAATTAAGGTTTGGGTAGCTATCAACGGTAAAATCCCGTAGGCTCGTTAAGTTCAAACATTTTATTGCCAGTGTTTATAAAATTTACGACAGACAATAATAAAGCAAGCTAAATACGTAGTTATAATGAAATCAATGTGACGTCATTATATTTGAATTTACCACACTTTAATTTTAATGACAATGTTATACTAATAGGCAATCATGTTTTTGTTTGGGTAGAACCATGACATTGCTTGAGCCATCTACAAATGTTTGTACAAGCTGTTTAAATTACAATTTAAACATGTTAATGTTCCGCGGAAAGAAGTAGTGACACATTGATTGATAAATTACCCAAAACATAACATCTCAGAGGTTTATTATTACATACATTGTTTGCATGCCATACATTTAAGCCATTTTCATGGAGATTCTTGGATCAAAATCTTTCATATGAATTTTTTTTTATGTTCAAGAGATTGCTACAAACTACACGTATATCTGCAGGCTTACATTCATTGTGGTTCGTATATTGTATGTGTTGCACTGCCGCAGGAAAAATCAATGGTCACCTCAATGTACCTACCACTATAAAATTCTACGGTATACTGCAACGTAACTGCATTGAGTGTTCGGGTGCGCGCGTCGCTATTTTTATCGACAAATTTAGTTGCGATAAAAAATATAAATGTATCATTTATTTGTTACAGACGGAAAGTGAAACGTCATGCGAAGAAGCAGCAAGACTGACGGCGGAAGGCGCAGCCGCGGACGCCGACGACGATGAGGCCTACGATTACGGAGCCCTACCGCCTCCCCCCGACGGGGGCTATGGCTGGGTCGTGGTCTTTGCCTCCTTTATGTGCAATATGATCGTGGATGGCATAGCCTACACATTTGGCATATTCCTACCAGAATTAGTGACGTACTTTGGCGAGGGAAAGGGCACTGTCGCGTGGGTCGGCAGTTTGCTATCTGGATTTTATCTTGCGGCTGGTAAGATTTATGTTGATGGATAATTAATTAGGAAAATAGTATCTCAACTTAATCTTATCGTAACTTAATCATTAAATTGGCCACAGTAGCTGTATGAGCAAGCAGTAACAAACATATGCTAAACAGTGTAATTTGTGCTTGAATTCAGAAGTTAGAATAGAACGCGAAGTAGAGTTCGTACTCGTATACGACGAATAGATCTTAATTGTCATTGGTAATTGGAAAGACCTTTGCATTCCTCCTTTTTGGACGCCATCGCCATTGCCATCGAACACGCGTTCATTTCCTATTAATTCAAGTCACGTTGTCACATGCAGGCTATCCATTATTCATGTGAGGATTGTACCTACGTATCTAATGAGATATGCAGCTAATGTTTATGAGTACGCAAATATATTAGTATTATAATGCTACGCGGTATTTGCATATCCTACAAACAGTAAATTAATCGCTATAATATCTTGGCTTATTGCCTACTTCATACTTGACATAGATAAAATGATGATAAGATTTTCCGATTTCTCAAGATATTGGTAGATTTAATATATATAAATAATTATTATTTATTTTATTTACACAATATGAATATAAACTTATCTACTCTACTAACTAAAATAAAAATAACAACTACAAAGTAAACTAATACTAGACTCTCCGCATCGCCTAAAAAACGTACCCAAGACACTGGCTGCCACGTTGAATGGCAATGCTTATTCTCTGGCTGAAGTAGAGGCCAGCCTTTGGGTCATGTGAAGCGTCGTATACATGTATAAATAATATATTTTAACTGGTAGTGTCAATATTGTCGGCCAGTTTCTTCTTTAAGTGGTTTACGAGCCGTGAACCAAAAGTCGCACTGAAAATATTGACAGAAATTTGTATTGGTGAATTCAACAGCCTGCAATGCAACAATTAACATTTTTTTCTCGAATGCTACTATCTTTTACACTAGGTTATCTACTCTTACCCATAGATCTTAAAACTTATGCCGATCTTATTGGTGTGGTTCTTCAAAAAGGTCAGGTGCGTAGTACTCACAACCGGCGTGTATGTATGACGAGATGTATGAATGTGGTCGAAGCAAAAGAAGCATGCAAGAATAGTACCAAGTGGCGTTCTTTACTTTCTGCCTACCCACATGGGAAAAAGGCGTGAGTTTATGTATGTATGTACCTATAGACCCTATAGTAATTGACACTTGAAGCGTATGCAGTAAAATGAAATAAGCGTGTCGCTGTTAAACCTAGTTCATTATGAGCACCTCGTTGTTGTGATAACCGAGTGCCTACATGGCGTTAGTGGTAGATAAATCCACCCTTAATCCGTCCTAACAGCAAATCGCATTTGTGTCTGTAACAACTATAGACATATTAATTAATAACTGACGTCATAAAACATGTTTGCGTGGCTCTGTAAATGAAATGAATCTCTCCAATTGTATCACCCGAACGATATAAAAATGAATCATCTGCTTCGTTATATCTCTTTCGATGCTGAAATTATATGGGGTATGTATCTACGTAAAGTGATTGACCAGCTGCAGCGTTAAATTTATTGATAGGTCCATAATTTGTTTTTAAAAATTAGGGTTAAGTATTTACGCAACTTTATCAAAAAATCTTTTATTAGCGACTCGACACCTTGTTCAAAGTACCAATCTTATCTGAGGCGTTATTGTAACGATGTTTAGATTTAAAAACTAAATTACTTGTTTAAATATTTAATCTGTTTCTATGCAAAATCATATCGAGTCGTGTATCTTTCATTTTCGAGGTGTAGAATGTAAATTACGTAATCACATAATATTCTATGTAGTACATTTATGTTGATATACGGTACGGTACCTACCTATCACTATAATCCATCGATGGAAAGGCTTAGAGGCTTTATCTTAGTTTATTTATTTTAAACTGCCATTGACCTGATTGAAAGTACTCGATTACGATCGTAGATACGACGATGTGCTGATAAATAAAAATGTACTAGAAAACGATTTGATCGACTGGTGTTTGTTATGCATTCTGTGGGAAAGTATCTTATCACTTGGCGACCTGGTATACTGACCCTAACATTTCGCAGTACCTTATCTCTCCGAACTTTGATTTGGGATGTTATATCAATTTTGCAGTTGCGTTGTTATATTTTAGAACAGTTACCAAACATTACGTGGATTATTATTTAAGGAGTATGATATCTTATGCGTATTACTTACATACATTTTGAAGACAAGACATAGCATAGTACGAGTGACTGTTTATTGTAGTGGCGAATCGGACACCCATGTCCCATGTTAAACAGTTAAACGTGTTCTTGAATGTACTTACCTGCAAATTATTATGTAATGCATCAAGTTTCTGGTTCATTTTTGGGTCCATCCTCTGATTACAAAACCGTGTGAGAGCTCCTCAGAAATAAGTCCTTTTAAGTACAAAAATACATGTTTGCAGTAAAATGCATATTTTACGACGATGTACCGATTCCTTGAACTGGTTGCGAGTGTTTAAATAATAAAACGAGTGGCTTGGATCAAGTTTGCAATGTAGGTTTTAGTACCAAGGTGGTCACTTGACTATTATTGAAATTGATCCTACTAATAGGTATATGTTTATACCTTGCGTGACAAATAAGTATTCAATAATTTGACGCGATAATTTGTACACTTATCTCATAATGCAAACGAGTATCATTTACTTTATTCTTATTTGGATTGTATCAATGACCTACTAGGACAATCACGCGAAACACAAATGAATTTAAAACATTACATTACCTATTGTAAATGCAAAATTAGTTTTAATTGGCTATAATAATTATAATGAAATCCAGCAGCACGTTTTGATTACGTAATAATAAAAATCTTACTGCGAATTTCTAGCGCTTCTGAAGTCTTCTAACAGAGGTTTTTAATTAGTTTTCTCATTACGAAAATTCTTAGTTATTACCACTGAATCCAAACAACTTGTAATTAAAATCCAAACAGTTCCCTGAACTTAGTTTAGAGAAAAGGTACTTGTGTACAAATATATACAATATATATGTTTCTCTCCCCTTTGAGTTATGGTTGGGTATTTAATTATGTAAGTTGTTTACTTTGACTTGTTTACGAAGGGATTCAATATTGTTGGTAGGTCCGGTGGTTTCGGCGTTATGCAACAAGTTCGGGTGCCGAGCGGTGTGCGTGGCCGGCTCCTTTGTGGCGGCTGCTGCCTTCGTACTGTCCACGTTCAGCAAGAGCGTTACCATGATGATGATCACTTATGGGCTGATCGGAGGTAAGTTTATTTTTCTCTTATTTATCAAGGAGCTCCTAATAGTGCAACTCATACGTAAAAGAGGTCGAATCAGAATTTTGTGTTGTTATAGCAAGTTTCTGCATTTTGAAATATGAAATACATTCCATAATGTACACCTACAGTTTTGCAAGCCTGTAGTATCCCACTGCAGGGAAAGGGCCTCCCCCTCTTCTTCCACTGCATGGAAGAAGAATGGGGCTGACATCTTTAGTCCTATGTAATAGAGGACGACCCTATTGCCATTAACCGGGCCCAATATCCAAATTTCGGCTGCTTCTTGGATTTTCATAGACTAACCCAATAACACTCCTGGACCTGGGAATTGGACCCAGTACCTCTAGCGTAGCAGTCGGCTTACGCCAACTAGACTAATGAGACCATTTCTTAAACATGACCAATACAAGACAAATTTGTAATAAAAAAAAAAAAGTCAAATTTTTTACTTAAAATAACTTCCGTAATTTTATTTTTCGTATTCTTCAAAGTCTAACATTTTATTGCAAATAAAACATCCTATTCTATTCTACCATTATAGTACTTTTGAAAAGTCAAAACTAGTTGCACGGTTCCAAAAGGTGGATCTTATGGAGAAGAACCGGCAAGAAACTCCATCAAACCCATTTAATTGATACCCATATCATGGGAGTGATTAAAAATAACTATTCCGCCATCTTTGGGGGTCCGCCATATTGGATTTAGAATGACGTCACTTAGCTAACCATGCTTTGTCATCCAAACTTAACGTGTATGCAAAATTTCAGATCAATCGGAAAACAGGAAGTGGGTCAAATTTAACTTCCAAGATTTTTTACATAGTTACTATGGGTAATAGTACCCATAGTAACTATGTAAAAAATCTTGGACCTATAGAGGTTATGTACTTGTTATTATGGGTATTATAGGTTATCCCTTTAAAATCTGCAAACGTAATCTCTAGGGAATGTAACAGGGCCATCACTGAGGTACATTTTACTATTTAATTTCTAACGGGGTTATTTCCATGAAAATGTAATATCGATCGCATGTTCCAAGAAATCTATTGTAAAACGTGTTTATTGATTGTGGGTTCACACCGATATCCTCACATAAATATGAATGCGATATACCTACATACTTTATTTTGCATATCTTTTAAATAAACTGTAAATATTAGAATGCATGTTTCACAATTTCAGCCAAGCGGAAATAATGTTAGCGAGTTTTCATGTGAAAGTGACAAGCATTCGAAAATCCGTTGCGAATTCAATGTTACCGTACCTACCTATATCCTTTAGAATCAAGTAAGAGAACCAATAAAAATACCTACCACATTTAAAAAAAAATATGTTTGCTTAGTGTTTTGGTGGTTTTTGTAAGTAACTATTCCCTACTATTATTCGGGTAATAGAAAAGTATGAGCAACCTGAATGACTTTTCAGTTATCAACGCTATGTAGAATAGCAATAAAACGGTTTGCAGGAGTCATATAGACCGTGGAAGTTAATATAAATGTTCCCTGACCTTGGCACGATGGCATAGTTATGGGGTGGCGTCGCCGAGTCGCCAACCGTCCTCCGAAACATGTTTCGTCGAACACAAACTTAAAGGATATAATCGCTATAGTATATAAGTATACATTATCTGCTTCACATTACGAACCGCAAATGGTCATAACAGATGCGAAAATGAGGCCAATTGGTACCATTCGGTGACTGTTAGTTAATTATTGTACAACCTGGTTACTTAGATCCAGTACATACATAATAACATCGTGACACATATCGGTAACAATCGCTTCGAATTTCCCATTGTACTTAGCAACAACTATCATATATTTACGCTAATTTGCAGATTATTCTAACAACTCATTGATGAGTCAATTATTTCTGACATCAACAAATGAGTCAAATGGCCGATTACATTATTGAAGCTGCAATGAACCAAAGAAAATTATAATATAATATATTATGATGTGTATTTCCATATTTTTTATATTGTTCAATGCATTTAAATTTATTTTGCAACAGTATACAAAGTCCTTTGTTTTAATTAGATATACTTTATTCTTGGTGGAATTTAAAGCGTGATTGTGAACAGTTTGTGTTCTTTGTTGTTTAAATACATATTCCATGATGACTGTGTCATTGAATCCATCTTGTAACGTAGGTACTTATTTTGAATGCAAAATGTTTTAGTATACATTCACCTGGATAAAGTGGCGAGCCGTCGTATTTTGTAGGTCTCCTCAGATAAGAGTCCAATAAGAAGAACATTATAATTTCCAGTAACCTAAAAAAAGGTTAAGGTTGTTTAAAGGAAACTTTAGGTGTTTCCCTCACTATTTCAGATACCACACAAAAATTTACAGGTACCTACTTATGTATTAATAACTGCGTTAGTTCACTGCCCTAATACCCTTTGGTGCTTAATTTGTGTTTATGTTGATTATGCGAAATATTCTAATTTGCCATTGTTCAACTAAGCGTGAAAATTTTATTGCGATAAACAAAATTTTGTTGGACCGTTTATAACAGTAGTTAAGTAAGTACCTACACGGGAAATAATATATATTTACATAAATTAAACTTCTGTTCAATTCTTTTTTTTACATGTGCGCCTAAATTTGAAATTGCATCAGTTTAAATGAGTTAATCAATCGATTTACAATTAAAGTGTCCAATGATAAAACTATTGGAGTCCTGTTGATATAACAACAATGTGTCGTGACAACTATTTTTACACATCCCGGGGGAAATAACCAGGCATCGATAAATGAGTATCGAGTCCTTAGCAATTACGTAAATGGTGTAGGAACTGTTTCCGTAATTAGTTTTGTGGGACCACTGTCATGGCTAGTCGATAATTAAAGGTTTGAAGGACAGACATTTGTACAAAGGAAGATATCGTTACTTTATCCTCAATCTTAAATAGCTGGATATATTTAGTAGCTTTGGACTCGTAAGTGAGGCATGTTTTTGCACGATGCAGTTGCAAGTTGCAGATGCAAGTAGATACGTCAAACTATTCAGTATACCAAGTAGCTATTTGCAATTTAAAAAATGTATTGTGCCACTGCAGGGCAAAGGCCTCCTTTCTTCTACTCATCTCGTTTTAAAGCTTTATGTGGCTAATCCTTCCAACAAAAGTCTAACTCGTCCCTCCGTCTTTTGGGTCTGCCGCGATGTCGTCGTCTAAAATTTTTGTCACGGTTTTGAAATAAAATAAAAATGAAATAAAAGCAGACAATCTTTTCCCTTTAATAAATAAATCAAAGAACTTGAACGTGAAGAAAGGTTTAAGTTTTTGTACTGTCTTTTGTTTGATAAAGTGAGATGCTTCAAATATTAAAACCGTTTCGACACGTTCTTTGTTCCCTCGTACCCCTGAATACTGAGGCAACAGTCGGTGTGTGAAATTGGACATTTGCCAGCAGACACCAATGTATACGAAACAGCACAAACGGCGCTTTCTTTCCAAGTGTTAAGCCCTTCTGACAATTAGCTGAATTACAGCAAAAGCGGGGTTTTCCGTTCCACGAATGCACCGCTGCTATGCTTGGTCACTCAAACTAATGAATTGATCTGAGTCTATTTAATTTAACGAACACGCTAGTCATTGTCTAGCAATGCTGCTGTACAAGTTCCTTTTCATGGAAATGGCATCTTCTAGAAATTATCACTAATCTCGGTAGGTATAAATATTTTGGCACCTATAGCTGGAACGAGGTAATCACTGAAACGGGTGGTTGAGCTTCATAACTTCATAAGGTACCAAGTGACTCTATATTTTGAGAATAATTTAGAACACAATAAAAACTGTCCTCGACAAAATAATTTATTTGTCTTATTGACATAATTATGAGACAAATGCAGTTTGTGGTGTAGATTGAAACTTACTTGAAGGTCATTAGAACATGGGACACTTGGCTAGCTGCCAACTAGTGCAGACGACATGGCGCCTTACTAGGTTAGGATATAATAGGCTATTGTCTTTAATTGCTCAGTCAGATAGATTAATATGCACGATTTATATTATATGAGATTAAAACAAGCAAATTACTCCTTTAAATGTTGCTCTGGGATCGTTAATAGAATTCTGAACGTCGAATGTGACCCAATTCTCGTAGCGTGGCGACCATTCAAGGTTTCAACGATGGAAAAATACATTGCGTCAATCTAACTACGATTCAAATGTTTTTGGACTAAAATATGATTCGCTTTAACATCATTCTGTCTTCCGATCTTAAGGAAGTCGTGATACCCAAATCAGTGCCTGACAAAAGTCCCAGGAACGACTCAAAGGTGTCGTGTCAGTAATGTACTTTTTGAATTTAAACGTCTCAATAATTAGCACGTCCGTTTAGCACCAATTTTAGTGATCCTCGTTGGCATCCAACCGCTGAGATCATCGAGTCTCAATGTCGAGAGTCGAGACTATTCGGAAATATAATTTTATGACGGTAGCAGACTAGGCCATTTAAAACAATAATTTATTGAATGAAATGAAATCTATTAGCGAATCTTGAAAAACGATCGAAAGCAGATTTGTGTAGTTGGCTATGGAAGGTGTTATTCACAACTGCACTATTTGCTCACTAGATTACTGAAGTGTAAACTAAATATTTACATCTTGACATGCTGTATATAACACTATAAGAAAACACAGTTGCTAACAGAATACCAATACGAATACTTACTACAAACATGCAAAACTTATTTTTTAAGATAGTATCTGTTAATTCTTTTGCAAATAATATGATAAGTTATAATAGGGATTGATGTTTTATCATTTAGATAAGACTTGCCTATCTAGGACTTGAGACTTGTGACACATTTCTACAGGGTTATCAAGATTTATACAAAAATATTAATGTTAAGTATATAATTGCACCGGGATGGTTGGCTCTCTTTGGGGGAGGCCTACATTCAGCAGTGGAAGGCAATAGGCTTATATGATGATGATGACATAATTGCAAATCAAAGCAAAAATGTGAATGCTGAAAGTGAGGTCCTGGGATTCCCAGGTGGGATTATCATACTTTCAATGTTATTGGGTGTTTCTATTAGGACATTCTCAATAGCAGCTCGAAGTTTGGATACGTGTCCGATTAATGCAACCAAAATGCTCAGCTACTATGAAAACTAAAACATACCAGTACTGGAACTGAGGGTATACATCACCGGCGTTATGATAGTATATTCTCGGTTTTATATTCTCTAGTCTAGTGACACGAATATTGTAGAGGTAAGTGTCTCCCAGTAGTCACAGTCCCAGTACTAAAAAGGGTTGAACATGAAACTTCGTTTTAGGTCACGGAAAGTCACACGGTCTGTTACCTGAAAATTCCCACAGCTCGGATACCTAATTAAAGAATTATTGACTGCGCTCTCGCTGCCAAATTTTTGTTTATGAAATTCCACGAGTCCATAGGAAAACTCCATAATACTTAAATTATTCTTTACTTCCGTTGTCTTGCAGCGAATAACAAATTAACGATTCAACTTAAAAATAAATTCTCATACTATGTTTTTTTTCGCATTCATATTACACATATTCACTAACTGAATAACGTTTAAAAATAGGTCAGTATTGTTTGTAGAGGTTTCTCCTATCTTATGTTGAATCTAGAGACTTACCAATGACTAGGCTGAATTGAATATCTACATGTATCTGAATCATGCATTAGTCGTTTCTTAAATGTTTGGACTAACCTATTAACACAGAGGCCAGTTTATTTACTCGTCTTCGTTGAAATGAATCTGGGTGAAATGTCGATTCATTGTGCCTTTTTCAGCTGCTTGCATTGTGTGCAAATGTATGATTAATTATTTAATGAGAAAATTGGAATATTGTACTGGGAAGTGACGCATACGTTTATAAAGTGGCGACGACCTCTCCGCAGCAGACAACAACCCATATGCTCCTTTGTGTGGTTACGAATACCGATTTGTGGGCCGACAACAAACACTGACTCATTCCGTATCGTATTCCAAATTTGTTGTTTATACGCATTATACAGTAATGAACTAAATGGAACACTTAAATATTATCACGTAATTAAACGTTATGGCGTAAAGCTTTCTTGTTTATTTTATGGCCTTAACGGCTCTTAGCGACGACATTAAGATGTTGCCGAGCATCGACAGAAGCCAAACCAAGGTCGACAGAAGTCGTCAGAAAGAGCTAACTCCTCTGAGACCCGACGGAGAATAACGTGGGAATGACTTAATCAAGTCTGTGATACATTCTCGGGGGAGAACTTCTCCCCAGATAAAATAGACTCAGGTGAATGAGTTAAACCATTTTTATGTTGTAGTTATAATATCATTCAGTTGTAATACAATGGTTATTCACAAGAATAATGAACTTAAGTACATTCAGTTTAAAGGATGTATGATAACTGCAGAAGTTAATAACTTGTTATCATATCTGACCTATATATTGTCTCAATTAATAAATGCGAAATATTATGTTAAATGCTTAAACAATCGATAAGCAACTAGTTAACAATGTCGAAATCAATATTATTAATATGTAATTAATTTTTATTTATATTATCGCGGAACGTTTCTGTGTGTTCGATTCCCGCACGGAACAAATATTTGTAAGATATACAGATCTAGGAGATTGTGTATGTTATAATTTGTGTTTGTAAACGCACCACGACACAGAAAGCCCTAGTGTGGGGCAACGTTTTTTAAAAGCTGATTTTTTTAATCATTTACGATTAGTAATCTGAAGTCTAAAAAGAGTAGAAATATCTTATTCATTAACTAAAATCCTTTGTTTATTAGGGCACCAAATGACTTAGTACAGACGCCAGCAGGTCAAGGTATCCAAAACTGTCAATATTTCCCAATTGAATATGAACTTTATTGTTGTGTTTTAAAGTTGAAAATAAATTAAAGAAATTTGAAAGATTATGGTAGCTTGATGTGCTGGCTACTGTACAAACGAGGAGAATTGATGTCAATGTCCACGAGGAGTGTAATACAGGCGACTGGTTGACGGTCTCTGGTTTTTTAGCGCACGCCAAATTATATGACGTAGCTATATGAGGCAAATTGGTCAAAGTTCTCGGTAATTTGGGAAGCTGCCAAATTGAGCAACAGCCACTAATCATAGTATTTCACCTCTTTGAAGATTTTGTTTTGCATAGCGACTCGGTTTATATTCACACACATGCAGATACTGGGCTGTAAATGGATGATGACAGTGTAAAAGGGAGTCTATAAGTTTTACACACAATTCATTTGCAAATTATAACTTCACAAACAACATTTCATTTCACAAACTATTTTCAAAATGCATTTTTATTTTGTATTTAACTCACATTAATTAATTATAAAGATTTCATAGAAAGCAAAAATAGTGTTTTACAAATAATTAATTAGACCAAAATACAATAAAATAATTGCTATTTTTTAAATTAAATCATAATCCAAATCCATAATCATAAATCCGAAAACGACAATATACCTATTTATGAAATAATTATTTTATAAGAGTTATACATATAAAGACAGAATTATTTTGTGAAATGATACATTTGCTTTGCCGTGAAAAATTATTAGACTGTCGAACATTCGAAGGGGAGCACAAAAAGAGTACCAACCAAGAAGGTCTGAGCGTCATTTACAAAAATCGCAATCGCAAACACCCAAAATTATTCCAAAATATATAGAGACGAACATCTGCTAGTTTACTACGGTGCTTTGTCTGAAAAGTTTTGATAAGAAACGGGTCCAACTACCTAGTTATAAAAAAGGTTCGCTTATCTATTGTTTCAGGTCTTGGCTTCGGTATGATCTACCTGCCTTCAGTAGTAGCCGTGGGTTACTACTTCGAGTCGCGGCGCTCCCTCGCCACCGGAATCGCGGTGTGCGGCTCAGGAGTGGGCACGTTCAGCTTCGCGCCTCTTGCGGCAATCCTGCTCAATGAATTCGGGTCGTGGCAGAACGCTAACCTTCTGCTCGCTGGCTTGATTCTTAACTGCGCTGTGTTCGGCGCGCTTATGAGGCCTTTGGTCTATCCTAAGGTTGGTATTTTTTGTAATTAACCTTATAGGCAAGCAAGATGGACTTGCCACTAACATACAAGTGGACAGAAGCTTGCTTAGGTCAATAGACCACTTTTATTGACTGCGATTAGACATAGCATTGACGAGTTTGATTAGCAGGGTGGGCAGTCTTTCGTCCTATCATTAATCTAATTGGTAAGATCATCTCTATTTATACGTCAATCAAGTTGTCACTTTGCGTAAAATAAAGATACGACACTGCCCTGTAATAACTTTGCCACTCAATTGTTTTTTCAATCCATTCGAAATTCATATTGGCCACTGATGTCACACTTAATGAAACAGTTTAGGCTTCGAACTAGCTTACTCTAGATGAGTAATATATATTTCTGAGTATAGGTATGTAATTATAGGTATGTAATTGTAACTAGTCAGTTGCATGATACCTAGAGCAATTAGGTAAACTGTAGGTATTTGAATAGTGTAGTAATGGAGAAGTCGTTATTAAAATAAATGTTTTCAATTTCAAGTGTTATATCTATATCACATCATAATTATATGTGCAAGTTTACAAATGAACTAATATTTAGATAAATCAATCTTTTTTACTGTAAAAGTAGTTTGAAGGTTCGGGCTTTTGATGTTTCTTGTAAAGAGCATCATACCATATTCCAGACATCAGGCGAAAAGCCTCTGTTGCAAAGGATGGCCGAAGAAAAAAGACTGCAAATGGAACGAGGCTCCATTGGGGGCTCCTACTTCGTGGTCCAGCTCCCTGACGGTACCATGGAGAAGAGGTTGAAGGTGAACGTTGTAGACGATTCTGTATGTAGTTTTGCTTTCACTAATATTTTTATTTTCAATTTCCTTTAAGATTATGGTTTTCGTCACAGTATTCATGAGTGTATTCATACATCATTCCTCTTCGAATCTTAATACAAGCACAAAAGAGTGCTTTTGTTGACTAAAATTAAATATTATAGAAAAATATGGTTACTTCAATAAGAGTTTCGGTATTTGTCTTAAAATACCACCATTTGCATAATAATTTAGATTTGTTGAGAGCATATGAGTATTTGACGAAAAGCATCTTCTTTGAGGTGGTGGTATGTATCTAGCGAACTGCTAGACTTTTAAGTGGTCTTGTCTTTTCGGCTTGATGTGCTAACAAAATTATTAGGACGCATGTTTAGAATACGTAGTGTGCGATTAAGAATAGTTTATTTGCATTGCACGGAGAACACAGGCGAACATTCAAATATGAATTTTATCCGGGGGAGGAAAAATTTGAAACGCTGATATTTTGCATTCCATCATCACTTTTGAATAATAATTACATAAAGCGTGTTTTTTTTAAATCATGCTAATTGTTTTGAGTGTTATATTTTTGCCTCTATTCTCCGGACGATGCCAGTAGTAAAACAATTGGCGATTTTAGAAAATATAAAGTACTGACCACTCGTTAGAAATGTTATTTTAGACAGTAACAAATACAGTGCTCAGAAAGCTGCATAGTGTATATTTTTATTTATAAATGTTGTGTAAGTTACAGATTGTAATACTTTATAATGATAACAATAACATTGAAATATCACTGTAAATGATTTAAAAGTAACCATGAAGGTTCTTCTCCATAGGGAGCGACTAATTTTGAACTGTGCGCCTAGACTGGACATTTCATAAGTGTCTGTCTATACATGGTTTACATGAAAGTAAAACTATTTTGACTTTGTTTGACTGATATGTATTAACATTATTGATCTCTCCTATGGAAAATATACCTACATACCTACATTATGCAGCATTCGCATGCTTTGAGGGCAATGCCTTCGAATGATTGGCAAGCTTAATTCCCCCTTTCTTTTGTCCCTATTATTACCGCGAAGCGACTAGTTTAGTATTGATTGTAGTTCTTCAAACATTTAAAACTGTAGGGTATGTATGGTGCACGCAAAACTGTTTCTATGAATGATACCTTTCAATCTTTTCTATCGCATTTGATGTTGTAGTGCACGGAGTTTTAATAACTGTCAGGAAGCAAAAAAATAAGTTCAACAAATTGTTACCCTATCAAAGATTTTATTGGTACTAATTTTGTGTACTTGACTTATCCAAGATGCTTCGAAAGTGGGTAGTTTTTGTTTAATTTATTTTTTAGTTTCCCTTAAAAGGTATTTTTGTATTGATTTTTTTTAATGATAAGAATTCAAATTGCATGCGTAGGTACCTAAGAGAAACAGTGTAGGCAGAACCATGTAGAACGGAGTAGAGATAAGTCGTTTCTTTGGAACCCGTTCATTCACGATTTACAACTTCTAGTCAAAACTACTACACTACATACTTTAAGAAATATCGACATTAAATAATATTAATATGACGCGATAAAGTAGTTTCATTTTAATGTATAATATTAGCGGAAGAGTCGGAAATCACTGTTAGCCAATTTACATTCCTTTTAGTATTTTTTTTTTATCTTCACACCACTAATCAACGAGACCTTGCATCGCCAGGCCCCGTTGAACATCGACCCTGGAGTCCACTCATCGCTAAACTTGGAAGCTTTGGCGCGCGTGCCGACCGTACCTAACATGCCTGGAGTACCTACTGTGCCTACCCTGCCTACTATCACTGAAGCCAAACCGCTGACTGATGACATCGAACAAAAGAAAAAGGTATGTCCATATTATGCTGTAGTTATCTAGCACAGACTTTTATGTGATTTAATGTCCAGAGGATCCCAAGGTATTACTAAAAATACCAACATTTTTTTTATGTTAGTAGGTATTTTTAATAGTCAGTTATTACACTTATATTATTTATTGTGCCCGGTTAAAATAGTATACAGGGGGCGACCCCTCTTGCATAAGACCCAAACATCCTAGTCAGTCTTGATATCTGTGTTATTTCTAGATAGGCGTCAAATTGGCACTGCACTTCCTTTGAAAATATAGGTGCTGCTAACCATACCGGCAAACTGTGGAAGTACATTACACCTCTGCTTAGCCCTTAGGGGTAGCGTGATGATATGTTATGTTAGGGTACAGCTGTACTGCAACTAACATTAGTAAGATCCTGTATCTGCGAAATTCCGCGTTTGTTCTATATCCATAGCGTCTGTATTTTCCGAAGGTTTACTAATGTACACCCGGTTTACTAATGTACAATGGCGGTATGTTTAGAGCCCATTGCCTTTACCCAGGCAAAAATCCAAATTCTGAGGAATCCAAACATTGATAATTTTATAGAAACACCCAATAACACTTTGCTCAATCGAACCGAAGCGTAGTTGTCGCGCTTACAAACTAATGAAGCATTTAGTCTATAGGTACATTACGTACCTATCCATTCATATTTAAAAAAAAACTATATGATCTATCTGTATTGTCTCGTTCTTAATCTTCCCTTCTCATAGGTGAACTTTGTGATTATGTATGTATAGAGCACTGTCTGCGTAAGATATGCTTTTGAAAGTCCTTCAGTGCGGTCACACGCGTCTAGCTAGGCCAAACGTATGTAGGTCGACATACGTAATATCGAATTGATGAAAGACGTGTTTCAATTGAACGTGCTAATGATGTAAGATACATACAACATTATTCGAAAAAATATCTATATAAAAGTTTAATATAAAAGTAGTTTTTGTTCCACAATTGAGAAGTACTTACAAAGATGTTTTCAATACTCGACAAGTTATTTTTTTTTATTTTGATTAAAATGAAGTATTTATTAGAAAATTAAGTATGAGCTCACGTCGAAGAAAATCCTGCAGTTTCTAATTGCCGTAGGGTCAAGCGTTAGTTAAACTCTAAGTCATGTTATGGCGATCTTAATAGTCTATTTACGGTATGATATACACAAGCTAAGCAAACAAAACAATCTTAACAAAAAAAAAACTTAACATTAAGCTTAGCACTTAGCTGAAAGTACGAAGATCACGGAAGACCAAAACAACTAAAGTAATCTTAAATCATAAAATAAACTTAGTATCAAAGATTTAAATCGTTAGATTTGCCCTCACCGTACTTATACCGCTCGAAAACGTGTCCATATAGAGATTAGTGAATGCACACATTCCGTAATAGAGACAGAACGACAGTGTGCAATATTCAGTATAAGTGAACGAGACAATAACAGATTCGATACTTCCGAAGTCAACCAGTTTACTTACGGAAACGTGACCATTATTTGACGCAGTAGGGCGCATCTAACGATTAAATTTTTGCTTAGTATTTAGTTCTTAGCTTAAAGTCCATAAAAGACCATAAAAGATTTCAATATAAATATTTATGCTTATCATTCGTAAATATTCTGCAGAGCGAGAACGGCAACGTGACAGTGAATCCGCAGCAGCAGCTGATGTCGCGCAACGTGTCGTCACCCGCGTTCAGTGCGCATGCGCCCGGCCTGCCCAAGAACGGCTCCGTACCGTTCTTCGACCGCCAACGCAAGCAGAGCACCGGCGACAGGTCCGCTGATAGGTAGTAGGAAATTTGGTTATAGGGAAGCTGTCCGATGGGAGTCTACGAGGTGGGGATGGTGGAAGAAACTGGCATGGCTATCCAAAACTGTCAAACTTTCCCAATTATTAAACATGAACCTTATTGTTTTGAGTTAAAGTTGTAATTCTATCAAAGAAATTTGACAGTTTGGGGTAGCTTGATGTGGTGGCCTTTGTACATAATATATCGAAGGACTTTATTACAAAACGCTGAATAAACATCTTTTAACGACTGATAAACTTCTTTGTAATTTTTCAAGTGTGATTGCACTAGAGATAATACTTGCTTCAGTTATAAGACACATTAAAAGCGTTTTGGAATAAGAGGGTAAACCTTTTGGAGCTGAAGTCTTTCTACTCACATTTTAACGCTTTTCACTCATTTCATTGATTGAGGCTTGGTTGAATGTTGACATGAGCGTTTTATTATTTTGGTTTTAAAGTATGAGCGAAGATTTTTTCGATTTTGTAGCAGTTTTTAATTTGCACTAGAATGACTTATAAGTAATATAATAATTAATATGGAGAATACCTTTCATGACTTTACAATCAACATCTCTATAAGTAGCTTGGGAATGGAACAAATATAATCGACTCATGGAAAATTCTGGTACTAACACTAGTACTACTAGATAGACATCGTAAATTAACGATAGACACCAATACTAGAATTGGCTAAAGAAACCGAGCATGAATGGCGTAACGCTTTGATGTAATTGATCAAATGTTTTGATTGACCACGCCGCGTAGTAGCGCATCACATAGAAATTAATAGAGTCGCTTTGTGTATAAATATATGGTGTTTCATTTCGTACCTTTGTTTAATTTTGCATGTTTACTGTCTTGAATTCATATTAATATTAATTGTGAGTAACTGATTTAAGTCAATTAAGTATAATAGCAATACCTATTGTACGTTTAACCCATTATCTATACTTGATAATGTTATCTTGTAAAGCAGATAAAATTATTAAAAAATATATTTGTTTATTACAGATTCAAACCGTCCCTAGCTGCAATCAAAGCTACGTCCAAAACTTCAATGAATAGTCAATATAGGAACGCCGATGTAAGTTCCTATATGTTGAACTAATATGCTTTTTACGTCTGTTTTTTTTTAGCAAAAAAATGTTAGACTAATGACTAAGATCTTTTTAGTGTCGATACATGTAACTTATTTTACATATTTTTATAGAATAGTGGGTATAAGTATCATCATGTAATATTTCTACATAAGTTTACTATCGAAGTGAAATAACACTGCTTTGAGCTGTGTTGTGTTCCTTACGGTGAGCAAGGTTGCCAGTGCACCGCGAGGAACCGTTGTGTTGGCAGTGGGAGGGACTTTGACCTTTTTACTGCCAACCCAACTATTCCTCTTTCGTTTTATAGGGTCGGTAACGCACCTCAAACGACCACCTCAAATACCAGTAATTTATGTAAACACGCTAAACTAAATATCATGACAGTGTTGAAATTGTATTTAGTTCAAACCAATTGACCTAATTTTAGCCGACAATAAATAAATTGTTGTCAAGGGCATCTATATGGTCATATCCACATGTAATTGTTCTACAAAAGTTGGTAATGTGGCCTTGAACTTCAGTTATTGTCTGCCAAATAGCCCAACGACTGGCAATATTCCAATACAATATGATTGCTGTGTACATTGCGGATCTTGGCGAAAAGTTTTAAAATGGCCGATGTCATTAGTTTACATTGAGGTACTACTGTACTAGAGACTATGGCGACGACTTCAAGCAACGCAAAGCTACTAAGCTGCAAACACACGCCACGAAATGTTTTAAACTAATTAAAATAACAACGAGAATAATTGTGCCCGCCTCATCACTTTCCACAAATATTAGGGAATGTTGTAATTATGATGTTTGTTTGACGTGCCATGTCTAATACTAGTTCATGTTACCGCAATTGCTCAAATACACATGTCCATCCATCATTCTAGAATGTAAAATAACATGTTAACATCAAAATAAAAAGAGCCAGTGACTGATAGATATGTCTAAAAATAAACAGTTACGAGTTATATTTATTACTAAAGTGCTATTTTTGTTTCGTAACTTTTTTATTCAAAACTAGCTTTTCGTGCCCGGCGTCGCCCGGGTGAATTTCAGTAAAAATATTTTTTTTTATTCGTAAACCTTGTCTTGAATAACAAACAAAACAAAAATATCAACCTAATCGGTTGAGCCTTAGTTTTTAAGTGATGATCTTTCATACATACGGTAATTGATTTTTATATACATATAAATAGAAGATGGATGACATACATTGATGTAATAGTATTGTATATTGATTTCCTTATACTGTTTCTGCATAAAAGAATTCGAAGAAATCTGAGTTACATATTATACACCTGACGTTATTCTTCCCAAAAAGACAGAGAAAGCAATTGTAAATTGCAGTTTATGCTTGCTATCTCTGTCCTAGCTTTATTAAACCATTCCAACCATCGGAATAAGACTTTTTCTGTTGCAGGGTGACACAGAAAGCATGATGTACAACTCTAAACTCTCAGTGTCCGGTCCTAGAGAGCCATCTCGCATGGTTCGTCCGATGTCTCGCAAAGATATCTTCTATTCAGGGTCCGTGCTCAACCTGCCTCAGTACCAGAGCCAGAAGTCCTTGCAAGGATATAGAAACTCTGTGCTGAGTCTACCACAAAGTAGGCAGACTGGCGACCTGGAGAGACAAGAACGTGAGTATTTTTTGTTTGAAATACTCGTATTCTTAGACGTGCCAAATCGTTTATGTCAAACCTGTGAGGTGGTGATAAAATGTCATGTTATAGCGACAACAGTGTCACAAGTGTGTAAAATACTAGCGGTTTTATTCATAAAAATATAAAACGTCTTATAAATCTCCTATTGCTAAAATGTGTTTTGTCTTGTTTTGACCTGTACCTAATATATTATTATAGAGAAAATACATATTAGCAATAGAAGTTTTATGATATTTTTATGAATAAGAGGTTTACACGAAATGAGAATTTCACTAATTAACACAGTAAATCGAACTTTTTATTATTGGGTCCCTCAACAACCCGTAAGGCGTAAGGATGATCAAATTAAAATTAAGAATAGAGATAACTAATCTATTGATCTATTCCGGCGAATGAAACATTGCATACACATCTCTATGTTCTTTAAAATGCATACCCCCTACTACGAGGTACGCGTAGTAGGGGGTATGGGTTTAGTGCGTTTGCGCTAGCGGATGACCGTTTTTAGACCTTATATTCTTAATAATAAGGCTGAAATGTAACCCCTAAACCATTTTTTTTTATATAGTAGAGGCTTGCGTTTAACCACGTCTATCTCACCTGTGACGATACTGTCGACAACGGAGCACTTAATACTTATGACTGTAATGAAAGTTAAAAAAATATACTTTTTTCTAGCTGCGGGTTGGCAGATCAGTTCGGTTTTTAAACCTTATCCCTAATAATATTATAAACACGAAAGTAACACTGTCTGTCTGTTACGCTTTCACGCCTAAACCGTTATTGTTGAAATTTGGAACAGAGATAAATTAGACCTTGAAGAAAGATACATATATACACTCACGCCTTTTTCCCATGGGGGTAGGCAGAAACTAACTTGAACGCCACTTCTACGATTCTTGCATACTTCTTTTGCTTCGACCACATTCATACATCTTGTCATACATATACACGCCGGTTGCGAGTACTGGAGAAAGATATAGTCCCTATGTCTCAAAATATCGTTTGAGATACGACTAAAACCGTAGTCAAAACCTAGTATTGCATAAATGAACCAATAAAAATCGCCATTTACAGAATACGACCTGTGTCCGTGCCTATCGCTGCCAGAGTCGTTCAAGTCTGCGCTGTCGTCCATGTTGGACGTGAGTCTACTGCGGGACCCCGCGTTCATGTTGATCGGCGTCTCCAACATATTCGGTATGGCCGGTTTGTACGTGCCTTTCGTATATATCGTCGATGCTGCCAGGCTTAGTGTGAGTATTAAAAAGTAAATGTATTTTAAGTAAAACTCCTTTTATTTTACATTTTATGGAAGACTCGCAGTTAGATATAAAGATAAGGTTGATGAAGGAATAACAAAATTAAGATCTAATAAAAGATTTCATACAGAAAATAGACATAAATAGGTAAAAGAAGGAATAAAACAGCTTTATAAATATCCAGAATAGATAGTTTTGAAAACAAGATAGTTTTAATAATTATTCTTTATAAACAAATCTGTATTACCTGATGTCATACAATATATTGGTAATTATAGACGCAAATATATTTTTTAACCAATGATGACATTATTATGAGTAATGATAACAATATTATGTTTCAGTTCAAGGCGAGAATATGTAGATAAATTAACAGTTTAGTGGACCATAAAATTGCTTATACACTTTTGACAAAAACTTCCATCAAAATTAAATTTTACTAAGACTCATTATGTCACTGTCACTTGGTCTTGCAAGCAATAATAGACCTTGTTGTTTTGTGATATGCAAACGACATTCACTGTAAGGGCGGTAAAGCAATTTTATAGTCGACTATGCATAATTCGTATAATCAATAAGGTACATACACAGAGCACACAACTCTTAATTAGGCATAGAATAATGGTGTGTAAGCAACCAGTGCTCCGCGAGGAAACGTTGTGTAGGCAGTGGGGGAACTTTGACCCTTATACTGCCAACCCAACTATTCCTCTTTCGTTTTACAGGGCCCGCAACGCGCAAGTGATACAAGCACCCTGGTGTTACAAGCGTATATAGGCTACGGTAACCGCTCACCATCAGGTGGGCCGTATGCTTGTTTGCCACCTTACTGGTATAAAAAAAAGCAAACAAGCATATGTAAATAAATTACGCGTAGGTTACGTTAGAATCAGCGAGAAAGCTAACTCTAAAAGCGAACGCATTGTTTATTGATTTATTCATTGATTAACCTAATAAGTCAGTAGTGCTCATATTGCACCACATAATTAATACTTGTCGGTCATTTGCCTGAGCCTAAAGATATTTTTGTCATTAATACATGGTGATATAATTGTTATCTTGGCACGTGTATATAATTATATCACACGTGTAATGCAATTACGCACATAATTTAATTAATGTATATTGATATCTGTATCCAACCCATCCATCCATGTATTTATATAACTGATGACATACGTCTTAACGATACGATTCGGTCATTACTTTGATTGCCAAGACTAGAGACTTTTAGGGGTGTGTAATAGTGTAGAATTTAATTTCAATGTAGTATAAGTCTATATTGTAATTATATCAGAAGGAATGAAATAAGAACACCATATAATTTATAGTCCAAGGTTAAACGACGGATTTAATCAAAATTGTATGTAAGTATCAACGTACAATTACATATGACGTGTACCTATGGCGCGTGACTACCCTGTGACCTAAGGATAACGACTGAAACATTCGAATTGTACGGGATCGCGGGCGACCTCTAACGGAGCTTCGCCAGCAATACAATGTCGCCACAATACCATTAGTCAATGTTTACCTACTGCTTTGCATTTTATGGGCATGGAGTGCCAAGTCATAGGGCTTGACTTTGAATCCAACGCACCTCTGACATATCAAAAGCATCACCCCCTAGCCGTTTTCCGTCTATTTTGGGGTTTGCTTCCAGTCTAACCAGATGATAAATGATATTTATTTTTGTAAATTGATCTTTTAAAGACACTTTTACAAGTCAATATTTAATTAATACTAGATGGCGCCGGAATTTCCTAGCTGAAGACTTGTGAGAAAAAACGCCGAAACAAACTCAGAGAATTATGGTCTCTTTTAAAGTTCAAACAGTAAGAGTATTAGTACAGTACCGCAGCTGAATATCAGTATTTTACATGAAGCTATTTGTCATCAGACATACGTAGACAAAACTTGCTGCCTGACCTTGCTGCTACCTGCAGAACGACACAATATATAAGACTCTTCCAAGAGGAAGTTCATGGGCGGCTAGCCCACTAAGAAGTGGTTTAGCCGCCTTCATGAACCACGTCTTTGAAGAGTAAGGAATTGACCATGCTGGGGATAACACACAGATCACATTTGGTCGAAGTGTTCCAGCCCCCACAGCTAAGATTAAGATTATTATGAACATAATAATCTTAATCTTAGCTGTTTATTTGTTTATTTATATGTATAACTAAACTATCGATATAACGAATCTATATAACGTTTTTTTCTAACTTTTTCCAGGGTGTAGAACCGTCCCAAGCGTCCTTCCTGCTGTCGATCATCGGTATTACAAACACGTTCGGTCGTATCATCTGCGGCTGGGTGGCTGACTTCCCCTGGATGGACTCCTTATTGCTCAATAATGTTTGCCTTGTCATAGCTACGGTAAGAATATGGGACTATATTTATAATATTCAGGAAAACAAACAAATTTATTTAAATATCTTACTAGTTTGGTCTGCTTTTAGTCGTTAGGGCCTATAATAATATTAAAAGTCCAAAATATTACTCAGAGAGTGCCAATTATTGTGTGCCAATGACCAAATAATGGTCGAGAAAAAAGGTGGGTGGATTGTGTGAAGTGCTATGATTGTAAAATAAGTGATTAATGAGGTGACGATAAAAGGACGTTCCATACCGATCCCAAATAACTTGAGGACTAAGGCAGGAAGACGATGAGAATACTGAATAATACTAAAATTCAATAATTTATTATTTACAGATATCAGTTGGATTGACTCCCTTCTGTACCACATACGCTACATACGTTGCGATCGCCATCGCTTTCGGCATCGCTATTTGTGAGTGGAAATCGATTTATTTTCATATTTTTATTCATTTATTGGTTAGATTAGATTACTTGTCTAACTAAGATCAATATATACGAATCATTGTCCCTTATTTTCTACAATATGCTGCATCATGGAAGATATCACAAAAGAAATATGAACGTCAACTTGAGAAGCTTCTACTCATAATTTATTTGCATTCATTTTGCGCCTAGTTCGATAAATGATATTTATTTCTGTAAATAGATCTTTTAAAGACACTTTTACAAGTCAATATTTTAAGCTAGATGGCTCCGGTATTTCCTAACTGACGACCTCTGAGAAGAAACGCCGAAAAAAACTCAGAGAATCATAGTCTCTTTTAAAGTCCAGACATAGAATAATAAAACATATGTGTCTTACAATGTAGAGCAAAGTCTGAAATGGCCTTTTGAAGAAAGAGCCATAGCGGCTTTGAGTAGACCAGTCCCAACCGACGGCACGCATGCATCAGTCATTGTATAGCTCTACCATAATTTAGGTAGTAAAAACTCATTAAATTCAAGAAAACCAGAAAAAATATATTTCAAAAGGCATCCCGCCAGCAGCAAGCAACTAGAAAATAATTAGCAATCTTTCTAACTTCTATTTTTTTTTTAATTTCAGCCGGCTACATCTCCCTAACTTCAATCATCCTTGTGGACCTCCTCGGGCTGGACAAGCTGACCAACGCCTTTGGTCTACTGATCCTGTTCCGTGGCGCGGCCGCTATGATCGGTTCGCCTTTAGCGGGTGCCGTATACGATGCCACGAAGAACTACGACGCCTCGTTCTATATGGCGGCGGCGTTCTTCTTAGCTAGCACCCTGACTTCTTTTGCCGCACCACTGTTCCGCAGGTAAGAAAACGAATTAAAAATTTTGGAAAGAATTTTATGTAGTTATTATAATAATATGTCTATAAAATAGTATATAATAAATAAGTCTTATGGATTACGGTTGTTTCGTTGTTTCGCCTCTATCAGGCACCATATAGAGTCGGACGAAGATTTATTTCATTTTGTCTTGGCTAACGATTGAGCTCATTTCTTTTACCGCTGCTATACTAAGCTAAAATGACTTTCGCAACATCGCCTCTACTCGACCGTAACCTGCCCGATCCTGATAGAAGTAGTCTGCAAATAATATACACGTTTTTGGTCACCATAAAGTAACATTGTATTGAATACAAAACACTAAAATTATTACCTTAACATTCGCAGAAAACAAGAAGAAGTCCAACAACCGATGGACATATTGACGCCTATCGACGAGGACCTGGAGGAAGGTGACGAAGAGGATGAGGACGACACCCCCATCACGATGGGAGCAGCGCTGGCGCCGCGGCCGCCCGCCATCGTACGCACGGCGGCCTCCCCCTCCGACCCTCCCTCCCCGTCCGACCCTCCCTCCCCGTCCGACCCGTCCTCTCCCTCCCAGCGCTCGCCCTCCGACAAGCGCGAGGATGCTCAGCGAGAGAGCGTACTCTAAACACTGACAGGCACCTCCACCCTCACGTTTCTCATTCTAATGGAAAGGTACACCAATGTCAGGTTGAACACTGATTTCTAAACGGTTTTAAAGAGTCAACCGTTGTAAATTACTATAAGGTTATCTTTATACATTAAAACCACTGTAAGGTAAACCAAATATTAACCATTATCAGTTAGCTATTATGAGATTCAACGATTATGACATCAATAATTATAAGATAAACCACTATAGAGTAGACTATAAGGTAAAACATTATAAGATTGATGAATATAAAGTTGATTTTTATAATTCTAACATTACGATATTACACATTGTAAGGTCAATTGTTATAAGGTTAACCACTACAAGGCAAACCATTTTAAGGTTGACTGTGAATCATTGTAGGTTGACCATTGTAAGGTACACCTTATTACCTTAGACATATAAGGTCGATCATTATAAAGTGTAAGGAAACCTGCTCGTATAGAGTCGTCGGCTAATCGGGTGAGCGGCAATACTTCGCTCCTACTATAACATGTTCAATTTATACACAAACTACACATCTATTTTATTAATTATGCCTCAGTCTTCCCAATAATGTCATCAGTACATACGACTGTACAGATTTCATTAAAATGTTACGATATTTTTGCCGCCATCGATATAATTATTCGAATTCACCGGTACGTCGGTTTGCATTCGTCAAATCGATGCCTACACCCCATTAATATTATATAATCCTGAATTAGCCGGCGCTATGTTCTACCTCCGAAAATTGGGCGATTAAAACGAAATTATAGGTGATTTGATATACAATTAGATTTCACGAACCCTTTTTATTCTCCAATAATTAAATAAATTAGATCTCATTACATTGGAGGCGCTGTAATAAAGGTTTCGTGAAATCCACTAGGTATTTATTAATTCTTGTAATTTTACTGAGAAGGAGCCGACGAAATGAATTATTTTCCGAAAATAATGTACAGTGCTATTAATTATTAGGTTAACATTGGGAAATAACTCATTTTGTCGATGAAAAAAATAAAAAATACTATAAAAACACTTCGATGCGAAGATTTATACGAAGTTACCATAAGTTAATGACATTAATATATAACTGGATTTGACTGCAAGCAATAAAGCGTATATAATATAAAGCAAATGTACAGATTCGCTTTGCATTTCGAAAATAATAAAAGGGATATGTAAGGTTCTATATTCCAACGTGCCATAAATGTATGTGTCGTGGTGCTAGCGTCAACAAGCGATGTCAAGTGTAATAAATACTCAAGCACTGCAAAGTTTTTGTGACCAGAAACTAAAACGTTAAAGTAGCAATAAAATAGTACTTATAGACTGTTAAGTACTTAGAAGATATAGAACATAGAAAATTAGATACAGTTATCATCTTCTATACAAACTCATACCTTGCTGTATTGATTTCTCTTTTCAAAAGGACAATAACATATTTCTCTCAAAAGGTCTAAAATTCATTCATCGTTAATTAATGAGTGTTACTCAAAAGTTTTTCAAATGTAAATAGTATGCACAGTGTTGTAAATATAAGTTGCAGTTAGGAAAACGAATACTTTCAAAGCAAACAAATGTTAGATTCCGTTAGGATTGAAATAAAAAGTAATAGATTTTTACGTCAAAGATTGATTAATGAACTGAAAGGAATGGGAAGTCCATGTAAGTAGTTTAAGTAAAGCCATCTCCTGTTTAGTTGTGTGATGAGGTCAGGGACTATCAATTTATACAATTATAAACCCTATTAACTATTAATATATTTTAGTGTGTGTATATCGTGTTAGAGTAGCATTTGCCTTTTAAACTTGCTAGAATATGTTAAAACTTTTCGAGCTTGGCTTTTTCTATACGTCTTCACTACGAGAGAGAAATGATAAACAGATTATAGCCTTAATTGTATACACTTTTTAAAATCTTGACAAAGCACTTTAGCCATTCAAGTACAATACGAAGGGCAGTGACTCGATTTTCACATTCAATCTTTGACATTGTATAGAACTGTTTAGTGCCATTGTGACGAACAAGTAATTGTGTAAATACGCTAATTTTAAGTGAGTTTACATAGAAGTGAGTAAATGTAACGCAGTCAATTTTACGTGCATCTAACATGCAATACTTACTAAACACTTCAATGTAAAGTGTCGTCAAATATAGGCTTTATGTACTTGCCACATTAGCGTGTATATCTGAACTATGGATATATATCATATTTTTTTTTTTCATAGATAATTTTTCTGTCAATAAACTGCATAATTTAGCTATAAGCATTAGATATACTTTATCATTAGGTATGTGGAAGGCAATTAGCTGTAGGAGAAGGTATTATGTGATAAACATGGTAAATATTTCTTTTTTAACAATCTGTATGTGTATTTTATGCCTATATGTAAATGATCATTTTAATGAGGTTTTCTTTTATAAGGTTAAATGTAATCTGATATGAAGTTACAAAATGTATAGAACGTATTAAGGAATATTCAAAAAATATGAATTAATGTTACTTACTGTTGTTATATAGCTTTATGTAAAACCAAAAGTGTTATTATGTTTTTAAGTATAAAAAATTATTTAGGAGTCTAGGGAAGGCGCTGTAATGTACTTTCGATGTAACCGAAGAGTATATTGTTGGTCGTTATGATCCAAATAAAAATCATGTTGAGAATATATTGGTCTGATTTCTACGACCGTGATGACAATCATGAATTTGTAATATCTCATGATTATTTTTAGAAGCGATTTTTATGTATTAACTTGAATGAAAGCACAGAGAAGCACATTTAACATTGTCATTCATTGTAAATGTCTTATATATTATTTAATTACATTGTATTATTCAGTATTGGCTCAAAAGTATTGTTTACATATTCATTAAAAATGCTAATGAGCTGTTTACCTATTAGTGTTTGTGTTTCTGTTTTAGTTGAATTTCTTGATTGGGCGCATGCATTAACTTATGAGTTATTAAATTATAAAACTGGAATATAGTTTTATTTATCATTTTATGTGTGTAAACAGCTCAATCGATGTATTTTGAACATATTTTTTTAACATTTTAACTGTGTAAGTAAAAAAAAAATATTATTCTTTCTGGAAGATTCAACTAACTTTTATCTCGTTCTATGAGATAAGGACCGTAAATCACACGGGTACTACTCGAATACTAACCTAGATACCTAAGAATTAAAAACCCCGGTAGGTGTTCGAAAGTACACAAGTTTCACTGCAATACTGAAGCTAAGATCGATATTGTTTACCAACCTAACTAGTCTTCTAGAACAAATTTAGAAAGGCTTTATATACTCCAGGAGTATGGAAATTCTGTTTTCTTAAAAGAAAAATCCTCCAAGTTTTGCTATAAGCAGTTAAAATGTTAATTCTAAAGTTTGTTACGGAGTCCAGCGCACGCCTCGCCTGCGCTAAAGGTACAAGATGCAAAGAAGCTTATTGTTGACAAGTCCACCGAAATCTTTTGTAAATAACAGATTCATTAAAAGATAATGATGACTGAGATTGGCCGTTTTATTTTGGACATCCTGTTTGGAGAATGCGATGAACCTAAGTACTCGTGGGACCTCCGAGCTTGATGGCATTGTTGTATAAACATCCCACAATGCAGACTATCGTCATGTCTGTGATCGTTGAAGTATTGGACTGAAATAAAGGAGTGTGGTTGTGGTAAGAAGAGTATTTAACTCTAATAGACTCTTCTTACCACTTATTGGGGTCCGTCGATTCCACAACACTGCTATCAGTGTGGATGCCTATGGATGCGGAGTGAGAGACATGGCCTCATAACTTCAGAGCATCAAGTATTTAGTGTTTCTTTAATAAATAAGAATTATAATTATTTGGAACATTTTACACAATTACTTAGTTAAATTATTTGGAACATATTACACACTTACCTAGTTAGATTACTTCTTAGGAAAATCTACTGTTTCAGATAAAACAAGGTTTTCTAGAGTGGATCTTCAAAACCGATAATCACTCAGAAAAAATATGTTTTCCAGGATTCGAAACTATCCTCCAGTTTGGTAGCTTAGTTGGCTAAAGTATTATGTACCTACGTGTATTTATGACAAAATCACTGGCTTAAATCATTATGTCTGTACCTTCAGTGAAAAGTGATATAAACCGAAAATCATGGTTTTGAGAAAAAACGCTTTAAAGTTTTAAAAAATTCTGACTCTTTTTCTACTTTACTAAAATAAGAACTGATTACTGTTACTGATAAACAATAAATATCTTAAAAAAACAAATAGTGAAAAAAGAAATGGATGATTTTGTGTAGTTTTTTTTTAATTTAATAAAAAATCCAGATGTATCACTTAACACAAGACATCATTATCAATAATTTGCGTGTCATTTAATTTAAAATTACTTGAACTCTTTTACACATCGTTTTTGGTTTGGTGTTGAATGATTCTATACTTCGTATTTTGGTAGGTTTGTACTTGAAGGAGATATTAAAACAAAAAGTTGTAAAATTAATATTGTTAATTAGAGTATTAAAAATTGTAATCGATATTGTAATTAAGAAAATGTAAGACAAATTGAATTGAAATCATTATACACCCGTATAATACTTATGATGTAATGTGCATAATGATACAAACTGTTGTTCATTTTGATACTTTTTGAAAATATTAAAGTATTTATTGATATAAGTGCAATACAGATATCATAATCATCACCATCATATCAGCCTATTGCCGTCCACTGCTGCACAAACGTGGTCTCCACTCTAACTCTCGTCTGCCCCAACAATCGTCTGTGCGTTTGCAGACATGGCCGGCTCACTTCCACTTCAGCGTGCTTGTTCTTTGGCGAATGACTTTGTTGCGAATTCTATCCACCAAAGAAACTCCAGGCATTGCTCTCTCCATTGCACGCTAAGCAACCTTGAATTTTTGGACCAGTCCCATGATGAGTGTCCACGTTTGGGCTCCATAAGTCATCACGGGTAGGACGCACTGGTTATAGACCCTGGTCTTTAGGGATTGTGGGATCGACTAATCAAAGATATCACGCAGCTTCCCGAATGCCGCCCAGCCTAGGTGTATTCTTCTGGCCGCCACCTTCTCGAAGTTATGCCGCCCCAGTTGAATAGTTTGGCCAAGATATATGTATTCTTGCACTACTTCGAGGGCAGAGCCGTTTACGTATACAGGTGTCAGGATGACATAATCATTGCCAAAAGCCAAACCAAAGTCATGTACTTTGGTTTTATCCAGGTTCATCCCGAGACCCACCTGCCTTGAAGAATCGCCAAGGCTGTTCAGCATCACTTCCAGCTTCTGCAGAGATTCTGCCATGATGACAATGTCATCCGCAAATCAGAGGTGCGAGATGTACTGACCGTTAATATTTATGCCTCGTCCTTTCCAGTTAAGCGTCTTGAAAACGTCCTCAAACGTGTTCGTAAACAGTTTCGGAGAGATGACGTCTCTCTGTCTTACCCCTCGACGCAGTTGGATTGGTTTTGTACTCTGGTCTTGTACTTAGACGGTCATCGTTGCGGTATTATACAGATATTTCAGCACCTCAACGTATCGGCAGTCGACAAGGCATCTCTACATAGACTCCAGTACAGCCCAGGTCTCGACGGTATCGAAAGCTTTCTCGTAGTCCACATACGCTAGGCAGAGAGGCTGATTATATTCCTCGGTCTTTTGGATGATTTACCTCAAGGTGTGTATGGTCCACGGTGCTGTAGCCTTTCCGAAAACCGGCTTGCTCCGGTGCCCGGAATTCACCGAACTTTTGGGCAAGACGATTTGAGACAACCCTCGACAACAACTAGTAAACATGTCCCAGGAGTGATATGGGCGCAGCCAGCTTCGACCTGTGGCAGTGTTAGTCTAAGAGCCGACCTTGTTAAGCGCGCTCGTTCTATTTTGACCTTTATATCCAGAGTGCTTCTTACCAGTCGGTGATTACTTCCGGTATTGACCCTATTGATCACAAAGATATCTCTGAATACCTGGCGCTTGTTAGACATAACGAAGTCGATCTCGTTCTTTGTCATGTTATCGGGGCTCCGCCAGGTCCACTTCCTTTGAGGCTTCTTCTGGAAGAAAGAGTTCATCAGAAAAAGCCCCTGTACCTCGAGAAAGTTTACCAGCATTTGCCCCTTGTGATTTCTGTGTCCATAGCCGCTCTCTTGTACTCCCACTTTAGCGTTTAAGTCACCCATAACAACAGTATAGAATGTTTTGGTACGAGACATAGCTTTCACTATGTCTTCGTACATGGCCTCGACTTCGTCGTCAGGGTGTGCGGACGTTGGTGCATACACTTGTATAATCTTATGAATCTTTTTACGAAATGTAGCCACTCTTAAGGTCAAAGTTGACACAAGATTGGTATCGTCGCAATTTATAGTCTACGCAATTCATATCAGCGAACTGTGGGTGTACATTGGCACACCTCTGCCTAACCCTTCGGGGACAGTCGCCATGATGATATGTATGTATGTATTATAGTTTAGGATGCGGATAGAAATCTATTTCAGATATGTACTAAAATTACCTCATGCACATAATAATGTTTAATTTATTATGATAAGTTACATAACTCCTAAAATATATAATAAATTAGGTGTAAATAAATAATAATACGAGGTATTTTAGTGACACAATAATATCACCACGAATTAAATGTTATTTGTGTAAAATGATATAAGTCAGTTACCTTACACATTATGTGTCTACGCCGAAATCTCACCGTCTCGACTATCTTATAACGGACCATGACAAATATTATCTGCTCCGTTGAAGGCCATCAGGGTCATATAACTACGATACCGTAATCATGTTACATAACACGGTATAGGTAACCTAAGTATTAGTCCGTACGTGATTATAAATTAACTGGATTATAAAGTAATTTTATCTAGCACTAGAGTATCAAACACTATCTTAAATCTAAACCCAATTAATATAGATATTGTAAGCTACCTAGTTCTTTTATATTATGCCACATGAAGCGATGGGTTTGCTTGGTGGGTCCATAATCCCATTCCATTTCGAGATGAATGCTTCCTATCTTTGATTATATACTTGTCTATAATAAAAGCTTCCTATCTATTCTTCAGTTAAAATAGCGTCATCCCTTTCTCAAAATTTTAGGTAAGTATTACCTTCAGTACTACCTATAGTGTACCTTGTAAAAAATATCTAGGCAGGTACCTATGTAACTTTACTGTAGGTAAACATAATGTCAGATATTTATTGAGGATATTCAGGTACCTAATTAAAATCTGTTTACTATAAATGTCTAGGCAAGTAGTTTCTAGTAGGTAGGTAGGTACTTTCTTTATAACAAATATTACTCAATCAGGTAGGTACATCACAAGAACCACAGGTATACTTGAAGTGGTATTTTTGAAGCGAGTAGGTACCTAAACAAATGAAGTCATTTAACATCAATAATGACAACTTAGAATAATTATATTCCACGTGTGTCAGGTTTAAATACCTTCAGAATGTCTTCAATTAACGAAACAACAGTTTCGTAAATTAGGCTACTTTTGGTAATGAGTCTAGCTAACTGTTCTGTACAGCCTTCAACATATTTCAAATGGTACAAAGTAACGTAGACTATGCGTCACACATACACTAACTGACTACGCAGTGCGTAGTCAGTCGCACGGTCATTTTAAATAAAACATAGCTCTGTACAATTACGACGAGTCGTAGTCCTGTCTTTCGTAGGTACATACGTCGTCAATCTAATATCATCGAAACTAAACAATCGATACAATTGACCCTCACAACTTGATGATCTACGTGTCTGCTGTAACAGGTTAATTCATTACATCAGAAGTTCAACACTTTCAATTATTTCCTACGGCTTCAAAGGGTTGAGGAATGTTTATTAAATAAATGCCTCCTTGATCGTCCTAATAGATCAGAGTGATTATTATTATTATTGACTGTGTCAAGTTACCTACTAATTATTTTTCTTCTTTCTCCGAGCCTTTTTCCCAACTATATTGGGGTCGGCTTCCAGTCTAACCAGATAGTATTTTACACGAAGCGTTTGCCATCAGACCTCCGAGAAATCAGTTTTTGGGTAATATCGATACCCTGAGTATGGATTGGTTGTCAGGCTTTTTGGGCTTTTGAATACCACTAACGATTGTCATAGGTGTTTGTATGACAACCGAGACCGACGGCTTTACGTGCTCTCCGGGGCATGGAGGGGTCTAGATGTCCACAGACTGACCGCGACTGGCAAAGCTTAACCTTGCAGATCGGTTGATCAGCATAGTTCTAAGTAAGCCACGAGCATATAGTATTAGAATAAATGTAGGTATAACTAGCAATACTATAAATTGTTGATCCAGTATTCATTGAAAACAAAATATGTACAAGTACAGTACAGGTAGTACCTATCTATAAGAAGCCATATAGGGAAAACCTAGTTTCCTATTAATGTAAACAATTATCGGCGCCTATATATAGGATGTAACCGGACATAATTTAGATCTACAACGTTCTTGTCGTGATTAATTGGTAGGTAGGTACTATATAATATACACAAGTGAGTATTATATCAACCGATGACAGCGCCATATGCATTTTTAATCAGCTACCTACAAGTATTTCATTAGGGTTTTCCGTATATATTGTAGGTACTTCCTGTTTTCAGTTCCGTAATACGGTAATAGACTTGTGATTATCTGTGTTCTTGCAAATAAAATATTACTTCGGAAAAGGTTGGCAGAGAACGTACGGTTTTTACTCAAGGGTTTATTTATTGAATAGGTTATTATTTTTTCATCATATTAAATAAAAGTATTGTTAGTCTACTTACGGCACCCGTTTTTTTATTTTTAAATATAATAAATAATAACACATCACAAAGATCAACTATTAGTACCTAATAGGTTGTTGTTATCTCGAGAAATTCCTTCAACATATTATAAGGAAGTTACATGGTTCCATTTAAAAACTACTGTAACCAATATGATATTGAAGCCGGAAACTCAGAAGCGCAACCGCGAAACCACCACACTGCAAACAGTCATAACTCTATCATGGAATCGAAGGTAATTACGCAAAATATACCATTCCTAAAGACGGTACAAACCTAAATTGGTAACACATTTACATTCGCGATGTTAACCATAATTTCCATTTGCGATAGACCGTGTCCGAGCAAGGTCGTTGACCGGCGCGTCTGGTGCAACGCGCTCGTGTATTACATCAGCCGACCTTGCTCGACACGGAACAATGACAACTGCTGTAACGTAACCCACGTGACAGTCGCCTGCTTGCCGTTTCAGCCACTGTTACAGTAGAAAACCTTCTAGAAAATTATAAGAAATGTTTATTTGGACAATTTGAAACAGACAAATAATAATCTTTACTATAATGAAGGGTCGACATTGAACTGAAAATACTAAATGTTACGCCATGAAAATAGCTGTATTTGTGTTTCAAAGTTGTTAAAACAAAATTTGTCGTTGCCCGTTATCAAAACAATTATAGTAACGTCATAAAAATAATGTGTTATCTTATAGGAAATATGATTAAGTATACAGCGTGGTCACCCTACACAAGGCCAGGTTCATTGATGTGTCGCCAGACTCGTCTGCACTCGTGGGTTTTGCCGTCTAGGCACTATTACTAGTACTTACCTACGTATAATATCATATTCTAACTAACTATCTAAATGATCTTACTCTTTATATATTTGCTGAAAAATGTGTGCATCTCTTTAGCATTGAATCAAATTTTGAAATAGCAAAGCACAACCCTATATTTTGCTTATATAATTATGATAATCTTCTGCTTGCCTATCATCAAAAATAACTTTCTGGTTTAAATAATATAATCAAAGTTTAAATACCTTCTTGTAAAGTAAAAGCAAAGAAGCATACATAATATGGTATGAGGCTACATTCTATGTATATTTACTCTGTAATTTTGCTGTCATGTTAAAAAAAACATAAAAATAATCGATGGTACTACATGGAAACTTAACTTTTTGACATAGTCGGTATTATGATAAAAGTCATTATCTCAAAGCATTAAATACGTCATTTGGTTTTCCTCAAACATTCTCAGGATTTGTAAAAGCCCCTCTTAATCTCCGAATTAACGTAAAATGACCTCAAGTCGTCTCGTGATATCGCGTACACGGTGAGTCAGCGTGACTAAATTTTTAATGCAAAGCTCAGTTGATTAAAATTGACGCTTAAGCTGTCAGATTGTATCGCAAAATGAACCGTTAGTGTCAATGTATCCAGAAAATAATCGATGAATATCGATTGGTAATGTTTTACTTTGGAATCATTAAACTGATATAGCTGTTTTATAATAAGGAATCCAGGAGGTCCCTTCCTGAATTTGCCTGCTGGATGTACAAAATTATTATAGTTTATTTTTGCATCGTTATGTTGAAAAATATTTATTTAATCACTCTTAATTTGAATTGTGCCAACTTAAATTCTTCTAAAAGCCATTTCAGACTGCCCGACATTGTAAGATTCACATATTTGTTACTATTCTAAAAAGAGGCTAGGATTCTCTGAGTTTGTTTCGGCGTTTCTTCTCAGAGGTCGTCAGTTAGGAAATGCTATAGCTTAAAAAAATATGTACAACATTGACTTGTAAAAGCGTCTTTAATAAATTTATTTGCAAAACAAATATCGTTTATCATATTTGGCAACAATCACATAAATTTCAATATGGGGGATGCCCCATATCGAAATCTATGTGATGTACACATACCTGAGGTGGGCTTATAAATATTAGGGCCTGATATATGTACAATCATGAGTCCGACGGCTCGGACCATAAAGCAAGAAAAATTAAATGCTGTTTTTCTTGGTACCAGTTCGACATACCTTGCCGCCTCCCCTGACGGCAGACGCTCCATGAGAATATACTCCACAGTAAAAAAATGCTTATAAATATAACTCCCCCCATTGAATTGTATTAAAGTACCATGCCAATTAATATATACATCTCCTTATCTTACCTTAGTCCGAAGTTACGTATCATTTAAGTATAATTTTTCCTGGTTCCTTGAAGGCCAGATGAATGACTATTTTGATAAAAAATTGTGCCACGAACATAATAATAAACTTTAAATTCACAATGTTAATGTAATTAACTCTACTAGTTTCAACTATAACCTTAACTTTTTGTTATTTTACTCAAGTTTCCTGTGTTGAAATATGTAGTACCTACCTTCTGTAATATTTTTACTTTATAAAAAAAAAACCTTTTAAATTAGTCTAAGCAATTTCTCATGTAAATTTAGAGGTAAATTACATCAACCGGATTGGATTTTCCTCAAAGGTATATCGATGCTTAAATAAATTAGTTGAAATACTGACGATATCCTAGTAACTTGAGGAAAATAAAAACATTCGAATCTATTCTACACGATTTCCACATATATGTATAAATATATTAATCTATCTATATGATAATACAGAAATTCAAAGACAGATTAAGAATACGCCAATGAATGCGGAATTGCAGATAGTAAAAAAATGTGTACTCAGCTTCATTATCGAACGCAAATAGTACCGTCGTATCAACAACGGTTGGATGAAATTCCAAATAGCAATGAACAAACGAGAATACGCAATATGATGCCAAACGTGTGTACACATGCGTACTACGACCATCGAGTGACGACAACATCAACAAGACACGCCTTCCATTGAAGACCGCGAGCTCATTTGCATACAAATATCTCCAATACTGACAGCAATGAATCAAGAAAAAGAACCGTGTATCGCTTCTCGCTGACTCATGTAGATGATGTAACATCTCTCAAACTTGCACCAGACGAATTCTCATGAAAGACACATTCAAACTTTTATTAGCAAAAAATACGCAACGGGTCTGTAGCCTTGACGTTAGACGGTATGGGAAAAAATGCGACGGCAATTAAAAATTAATAGGAACAATTAAACAGGAAGTAACCTTAATACAATAGATAGGAATCTTATATCTACGACGATAAGATTCATATAATAAAAACAAGATTTTTCAATTCTAATATTATTTAACAACTCACAGCACGACTGCGATCAAACACTTCAATCCGTTTATTAGTATTCCACTTTCCGTCCTTTTTTTTTAATATCGTGGTAACCCTACACAGTTGAAGGAGGGATCGCATAACTTAGAATTGATACTTTCGATCGATAAACGTTCACAACACGAGACTTTTTTACTGAATGGATTGCAAATAGATCTAAACCGTATAACGATCAGAAGATTTTCCGCAGAGTGGGTAAAGCGGCCAAGGCGGTATAAGAGGTCAGCTTAGTATAAATTGTTTAATAATTCCTCGGTAGGCATTTTCTTAATCAATTTACGTGACTATATAATTCATAATTATATATAAAAGCGAAATACCTGTTACTGAGCCATTACAGAATATCAGAAACTATAAACTTGAAATTTGGCAACGAAATTATAGAAAAACTAAATATTCTGTTTGTTTTTATTATTTTATTACGTGTTCATTCGTCATAACATCCTTAAAAGTTGCGAAAACTCAACTTTCGTAATACCTACTGAACAAAATTAATATTATGTTTTTTGTATGCAGTCCAATACAAATAAAATAACTTAGAAACAGTATTTGCGTTTTATTTACATATTATGTTAAAAAGTGAAGACGTGTAACACAATTTTCAGTTTCAGTATTTCTGAATTCCTCTCATATCTAGGTATGTGTATATTTTTTAATTCAATTTTGGAACCTAGCGCAGCAGCCTTGTAGTAAAATTCTTAATTCCAACATACATACACTCACGTATTTTTCCCATCCCCATGGGAAAAAAGGCAGAAACTAAAGAACGCCACTTGCTACCATGCTTGCATACTTCTTTTGCTTCGACGACATTCTACATCTTGTCATACACACACGCCGGTTGCGAGTACTACGCACCTGAACTTTTTGTTTTTTTTCCATGACAATCGTTAGTGGTATTCAGAACCCCAAAAAGCCTGACAACCAGTCTATCCTCAGGATATCGGTATTGCTCAGAAATTGGGTTGCGAAGGTCTGATGGCAGTCGCTTCATATAAAATACTGATATTCAGCCGCATCTGGTTAGACTGGAAGCCGACCCTGATAAGGTTGGGAAAAGGCTCGGAGAATATACTGACTACTTATATATTTTTATTGAGATAAAACTGCCAAATTAGGTACATGGTCGTAAGGGTGGCGCTAGAAGTCCTGTTTTCGATTCCCTGGTCGAGTGATGTTATTGGGTTTTTCTATGAAATTCTCAGTAGCAGGTCAGAGATTGGATTTTTGCCAATAATAGCAATATTATAGGCTCGCTTCCACACACATAAATAAAATTAAAGTGTCTGTTCGTAATTCCAAATTAACAACTTTTTACTAAATGCATAATATGAGTGTATATACGGAACTTACATAAAAAAAAAACAATTTTTAAAAATGTTGTCTATCTGTCTGGCTAACTTTGAAACGGCTGGACCGATTTTAACAGGATTTTCACTGACAGATAGCTGATGTTATAAGGAGGAACGTAGGCTACTTTTATTTAAAAAAAAATAGTGTTCCGCGATCACATCCACCCGTTCGAAGCCGAGACGGGCCGCTAGTATGCATATATGTCAAAGTCAAGTCAAAGTCAAATGTTTTATTTCAATTAGACCATTAAAATAGTACTTTTGAAAAGTCAAAACTAGTTGCACGGTTCCAAGAAGTGGGTCTTATGGAGAAGAACCGGCAAGAAACTCCATAGACACTCTTATGTATGTTTAGGTACAGCTCTGCCTAATCCTTTGGGGAATATAGGCGTGATGGTACGTTTATGAGATAAAAGGTCTATGTCGTTCCTCAGAATGCAATCTATTTCCTTGTCTAATTTTAACGAAATCCGCGGTTTTATTTAGCGTGAAATGTTGAAAAGCTAACAAAACTAATCACAAACGGACAGAGTTACTTTGGTATTCATATTATTTATGAATAAATATGTTTTATTCAATAAAAGAAATTAATAATGTGAAACATTTCCGTCATCATGGGGACCTCTAAAACCGGAACCGTAGTTCCGATGCCATGAAATTTATTATTGTATTGTAAAGTACAGACGCCAGCAGAACAAGCTATCCAAAACCGCCAAACTTTCCCAATTGAACATGAACCGTATGACTTTGTATTAAAGTTGAAAATCTATCAAAGACAGTTGATAGATTTATAAAGGGCAGCGTGATGTGAGGGCCTTTGTACCTATATTGTATTATTATGATGTTGTTGGTCCTATTGTTATAATATACAATAGACATATAAAGTCCAATGTAATCGTTGTGTCATAGTGATAATGTTTAACATTATCACAGTCATGTTGTGATTTGACCTTGTTAATTCGTTGATAGGTGAATGTTACGTACCTACTCACTAAAATTTAATTTTAATAAACCTCTAGCTTACAATCTTAATTATTATTCAACATCTATTTTGTGTAGGTCGGATTCATTTACTTAATAGATTACTCGACGGATATTGTTCCGTCAAAAATCCCGTAGAATGAAGTACATACAGATTTTCCCGAATTTTACAATCAAGTTTCCACTTTATTCAGACTATTTAACAATAGTTTTACAGGATCGGCAACGCGCAAGTGATACCCCTGGTGCTACAAACGTCTATAGGCTACGGCAACCGCTTGCCATCAGGTGGGCGTATGCTTGTTTGCCACCTTAGTGGTATAAAAAGAAAATTGTATCATTTAAAAAAATAGCCAATTCGGTCCGGCCGATTTCAAGTGACGGGCTTATCAACGAACAGCATTTTATTTTTATTAGAAGTGTGCCTCATTAGTCATTATCCGAGAGAAAGTGCAGAGAACTGTGCTATTTGGTTTTTCTATAAAATTCTCAGTACTTACCAGCTTGGAGTTTGGATTTGTCGTTCTATATTACATGGGACCTAAACATACTGGCAAACTGTGGGTGTATATTAGTACATCTCTGCTTAACCCTTCGGGGAATACTTACTCATTATTGTTATCATCTATCTACTATTATAATAGATGATAATAACAATGAGTACCTTCCCTATGTTCACCCACGTGTATTAATATATCCTACAGTAGATAATAATGATCGTCTGATAATATCATTTGATCACTGTACCACAGTGTGCACATTCACAGTTTAAGACATGTACAACAACCACCCGTCAATTTCAACACAAAGAAATGTTTTGTATTTATTATGGTAAATTGTACTTAATTAAATAATTTAATTTGATAAGGGTCTGTTTATTACACTAATTAGAGGTTTCCTTTCAACTGCTAGGTAAATTCAATGTCAATAATGTTTAAAATTATTAAAATAACAACAAAGAGATTTAAATAAAGCAAACAAAAAGAAGTTTATAACGTTCGTCTGTTGTAGGTAAGTAAATAAAGTAAAAGACCTTCACTATGAACCCTACTTTAAAAAAAAATACTATGTTGATATTGTTTGATTTAAAAAATATATCAGTAAGGAGTTTCACTACCGAAATGTCTCCAAGCTTAGAAATTACGAGGATCTCTGTTGTCACCCAGGTGCAGTTATTAATTTCCTTGGTAATGAGCCACTAAACAAGGTTAAGAAGAACATATCTTTAATATTTGTTGGTATTTTTATTAGGTACTTTCTAAGTCTTATTAATCACAGGAGAACATTAGCTTCCTCCAGTAGGTAACCTATTATAAGCCTTGGTAGATCCTAAGCTCGATGTAATGAGCGATCGCTTATATAAAATAACACTACCTACATACATACCATCTCGCCTGTATTCCCCGAAGGGTTAGGCAAAGGTTTACTTATGTACATCCACAGTTACCCGGTATTTTTAGGTCCCATAGGGGGCGAGCCTATTGCCATTAACCGGGCACGAATCCTCACTCCTCGGAGAATTGCACAGAAAAACCCAATAACACTGCTCGACCTGGGAATCAAGCCCAGGACTTCCAATCGCACTTAGGACCACTAGACTAAAAAGGTACCTAGTTATTATGTATTATATATTTTTGAAGACTATGGTCTACCCGTGACCATGGACGTTGTAAAGGGTCCTAAACGTCGGGATTAATAATATCAATATACATGATAAAATCCGTAAAAAGTAGTTTTATTTCAATGTATAATATTCGCGTAAATGTCAGAAATCAATATTATATATATTTTTTAATAATTAACTAATTCATATATGGTTGCTGATTTAATCTGTGCTATAACAATGTTAATAATTATACATAATAAAACATAGAATGTTTAATTATGTACAGAGGCCAGCACATCAAGCTACCACAATCTGTCAAATTTCTTTGATTAATTTTCAACTTTAATACAAAACGATAAGGTTGATATTCGATTGGGAAAGTTTGATAGTTTTGGATAGCTTGACCTGCTGGCGTCTGTACACCTTGCACTACTTACGTAATATTTACAATGTCCTAGGACCAGCTTCAAATCAGCGCTGCGATTCATTACTGCTTTATGCTTAGCTGGTAACTAATTGAGTCGATTAAATGTTTTTTAAAATTTTTCTTTCTATAGACATTGACATTACTCGTTTATAGCAACATCTCAATAATTGTGAATGTAAGATTTGTGTTTGTAAACGATTAATTTTAGTGAGTGGAGCATTAGATTAAATTTTAAAAGTATAATCTGAGCTCAAATCGATGCTAGTCTTGCAGTTTATAATGGCTGCAGCTTGAAGCGGTGAACTCGTGACTGATCGAGTGGCGACCACAATAGACCGACTGCGGTCGCAAAGGCATACTTGCAAAAAACAACTAATAAAAATGTAAAACAAAATTCACTCTTAAAACCAAAGGTAGAAGCAAAGAATAAGTAAGAAAATATAAGCAAGGTTGCCAGTGCTCCACGAGGAAACGTTGTGTTGGCAGTTTATGGGTCAAAGTCCCCCCGACTTTGACCCATAAACTGCCAACCCAACTATTCCTCTTTCAATACAGTCGGTAACGCGCAAGTGATACTCCTGGTGTTGCAAGCGTCTATAGGCTACGGTAACCGCATACCATCAGGTGGGCCGTATGCTTGTTTTTCACCTTAGTAGAATATGCGTATACTTTACGTCAAACTGGTATACGCACATATGTAAGTACACAAACTTACTAATGACGCAACGGATGTGGACGTCTAAATTACAATAGTCTATTCATCAGTGAATATGGCGACGATTTGCTTACGATGTACAGAGAAGAGCCTCACGCGTGCTATTGTTATTTTCATTATTATTATTATCTTTGTATCAGCTATAATGTTGTTTTTGATATTTTCTTAATACGCTAGGATTTCTTTCTAGTACGGTTTGTCCTACTGCTGGGTAAAGGCCTCTCTTCCTTCTTTCCGGGCCACTCTGTCCGCTGTTTGGAGGCCCAATCTTTTTTGTAAGGATTGAGCTCATCACGCCACTTCCGCCTCCTAGGATTTTATTATTATTTAAATGTGTATAAGTCTAGCTTCTGCCCGCGACTTTGCGTGGCCTTCGGAATTACATGGATAAAAATCATATGTGTTAGTCCAGGTTATAAATTATCTGTGTGCAAAATTTCATCAGAAAATCTGTCCTCCCGTTTTTGCATGATTGAATAACAAACAAACTTTCATATTTATATTAGGTATTAGAAGGATAAATAAAAAAAGCTAAACTTTGACGCCTTACTTAATTTTTATAATATATTATTTTAAAATATTGTAAACATTATTAATTAGTTTTCCTCTATTTTAAGTGCGTATAATCCACATTAAGCGGATGAGGCGATATGGTATGTCGGAGTTTACCTATGGTCGGGGCCATAGGACTGGTTATTCATTCACGATGACGTCGGCAGGCTACTAGGATTCCTGTTCATTCCTCCGGCTAAACTATAATGCTTGTGTCGAAAAGTACACGTCAAAGGTGCGTCGGGTGGATAAAACAGTTAATACTTTTTTTTTTTTGTAAATATATAAGTACATTATAATACCTATATAAAAGACACCCAGACAAACACAAATAAATATTTGTGTCCTGTCGGAATTGCACCCACGACCTCGTGATCAGTAGTGAAATTGATGTTCCTCAGGATGTTTTCCTTCACCGTATTAAGCGAGTGATAATTATTTACACCATTTCGAAAAGTCAAAGGTGTATTCCTTGGATTTGAACTCGACACCTTCGACTTGCCAGTCCTATGGTTATACCATGCTATGTAAGTATATGGTCTCTAACATAGTTGAGAAATGGCTCCGACAGAGATTTCAAAAATACTTACTTGAAAAATAAAACAAACTAAAGTTGTTTCTCGTCTCTCAAATCAACAACAAAAAGATGTTTAATTTTAATCTGGTAGATGATGATACGAGGGAAATTACCTTTTTTACAGAATGAGGAAAATGAGGTTTGTTATGAAGCCGTGTTTGTTAGGTAGACGTATAGATATTATTATTGTAAGAACAAGACCTCGAGTCATTAATTTATGGCGATTAAGGGTCATGTGATAATTGAATGTCATCTCTCAAAGTAAGGGCATTATTATTTAAATAGATATCTTTCTATCCCTACATAATTATCTATATCGGGCTGCAGGTAATTCCTCCAATCTAAAATGCCCGTGACCCTCTCAAAGCTTGCAAATATTGATTTTTTTAATATTATTATACGAGCTAATGAGCGGGTTTGTCAATAAGAGGACTTATAATATTGAAAATATATAAAACTAGCATCTGCCCGATTTTACTTTTTTTTAATACTAGGTACTAAGGTGGCAAACATGCATACGACCCACCTGATGGTAAGCGGTTACCGTAGCCTATAGACACTTGTAACAGGGGTATTACTTGCGCATTGCCGACCCTGTGAAATGAAAGAGGAATAGTTGGTTTGGCAATTTAAGGGTCAAAGTCGAGGGGACTGCCAACACATGTTACCTGGATAAAAAGTATATAGTCGTTAAGTTTTCTGCAATTTTCCAATTTCTGCGCAATTTTCTTGATTTTTTTTTCCGTAAGAACGCTCTACAAAATATTAGAAAACTTAAAAAAAGATGAATGAAATCGGTAAAGTTATTTTCAAGTTATGGCGTGACCAAGAGAAACAGGGATTAATTTTCATGAAATACGAAAAAAGCAAAATTCTTGAAGAAGTGAACTACGAGTATGTTTAATACTGCTACTTAGATATTGTGTACATACATACCCATCAATCTTCTAGACTGAAAAAAAAAAACGTTTTACTCAGAAAATTGCCTAATTAAAGTTTTATTGTTGTTGCATTCAATTCATATTGACGTTACTTTTAACCTTGACGAATCTGAGTTAAAATCTGTTTTTTATGACATATCGCAGACCGCTACAGAATAATACGATATAAAACGTATATTTAGCTCTTATTTTATTTCCTAGAACTCTTAAACGTACTTCCGGAAACAGTTGTATATGTATAAAGAATTTGTCTGCTTCCGTACTACAACCGTGTATCGATACTTACAAATTACAATACATATTTCTCCATCTATCAAGAACTAATTCATTTATTTTCAACTGATAAATACGTCCTGCTCCACAGATTTTAAGCTAGTCCACTAGCTTCCCTAGTGTTGGATTTCGTAGTTTTTCATTCAATGTATTTTTTATGTTGTACGCGAAGCATTTTCTGGATGCTTTAGACAACTAAGCTGCTCAGATGCGTCGAATTTTCTTTCACAATATTTTTAACTTTACACTAAATTCATAATTTTCATTCATATAGGCCACTAGAGGTCTACTGCTGAATAAAGGCCTCCTTATAGACTTGCACAAGGACCGGTTAGTACGGAAAATCTTCATGGATCCTCCGCCACCCGGGGCGGTGGCAGGGTATATTGTATTCATACCGACTAAAATCCATACTTGCCTTCACCTGCCCTATTGTCATGGCCGTGGGATCCGGGATAATTCGCCACGACAATTACATGCCGCCTGCATCCAACTACTTCCAGCAACCTTTGCAAGGTCGTCTATCCATCTCGTTGGAGGCCGTCCTAGGCTGCGCTTTCGGGTAGATACGTGGTCTCCACTCGAGAACCATTTTGCCTCAGCAGCCAACAATTCTACGAGCTATGTGAGAAATTTAAAATATACATACATACCATCACGCCTGTATTCCCCGAAGGGTTAGGCAGAGGTGTACTAATGTACACCCACATTTCGCCGGTATATTTAGGTCCCATGTAATAGGGGGCGAGCCTATTGCCATTAACCGGGCACAAATCCAGACTCCGAGCTGCTACTGAGAATTTCATTGAAAACCCCAATAACACTTTGCTCGACCTGGGGATCGAACCCAGGACCTCTAGCGTAGCAGTCGCGCTTAGGACCACTAGACTAATGAGGCAGTCAAATCAAAAGTAAATTTAAAATACACCTTTAAATTGATTTAAATTTTGTAAGTCTTCTCAACTGTGCTTTTTACGATGTAAAGCTAAATATTTGTATAGGTACGTACCTGAATAAAGATATTATAATAATTAGAATTATAATATTCTTGACAATGTAAAGCCACGTGTTGATTGTCCGTAATTTGTAGGCATTTGTGTGACAGTAATTACAAATTATCTGCCTCAAGGTATCACGGCACTTTTGTTTTTATATTACTTAACGTAAAAACAAAAATAAGATTGTATATGTTTACGTATGAGGTCCGGAAGGACTGTAAATTTTCCGAAACAATTCCTGGTCGGAAAAAGGCTAATAAACAACTTAAAATACAAAGATTTAACACTACAGACGGGTATGTTTCCGTAAGTATATATTTAAGAGAGGTAGGACATAGTGGAGTTGCTTTGAGCTGTGTTGTGTTCCTTAGTGAACAAGGTTGCCAGTGCTCCGCGAGGAAACGTTGTGTCGGCAGTGGGGGGACTTTGACTTTTATACTGCCAACCCAACTATTCCTCTTTCGTTTTACAGTTTTACTTTTTCTGTTTAGTAAATACTAGGTAGGCTGAATAAAAATACGTTCCGGGCTATGTGTCTCGTTACATAAGTATTTTGTAGTTACATTGTAAATCATAATAAAACAGTAAATAAAAAACGATAATGTAATAAAAAATCAGAGTCTCAAAGTAGTGAGGGCTGTAGTATAATGATTGTATAATCAATTTGCATCTTGTTTTATTTTAATTAAAATATCCTGTTTATCAATAATTGTTGAACAATATATTTAGCCTGGAATAACCGAGATAATATCATAAACTTTCAGGAGCCATTTTCCATAGGGGTAGGCAGAAACAAAAGAACGCCGCTTGCTACGATACTTGCATACTTCAAACATCTTTTCTCACACAAGCGCTGCATTTGATGATACGTTGGTTATTTTAAGTTTCAGTCTTTCTTAGATCCTGACCATTCACACCGCATTAAAATTCCGTGCAGTCGACAATGCTCCCGCCTAATTAGATAGACGAAAATAGACGCGCGTGCACGGCGTCTGCGCACTATAAAGGAATGTTGAACTATGTTATCCTTTTGTACATTTAGATATAAATAACGTAACAGTATACAAAGACTATGTAGTACTTGGAGCATATGGGGCATATGGAGTCTTTTGGCAGTGGCGGCTGAGATCTATCTTAAGTATTCGCGCCCTTAAATAATAGCTAATACCTACGTCTACAGTATAGTATTAAATTTTAAAACATGGAGCATTTAATGAATACTTTATGGGTAATCCTGGACTGTACTTTATGTAGCTCGTATGTTCACCGATATTTTCGTCAGTTGTGTTGCAATAAAAAAATATTTTTAGTTAAAAAAAATATACTATTGTTTGTTATTTTTCACCTGTGAACCGATTTGCTTGAAACGGCACAAGGCAAGGCATAGGTTGTTCTGATGACACTACAATATAATGGAGACTTAGGATTGAGCTCATGATGGAGACGGAAGACATAGGAGGGAACAGTGTACAGCAGCCAACTCGAGTTTGAGCTTATTTTATTTACCTAAATAATAAACATACATCGACAGATTCCTGGAACATACTAGTTTCCTTACGACACTTTCTTACATTTTATTGTATTTATTTATTAAGGATCTCCAACAAAGGATATACACAAACATTTACAATTTACAAAGCAAGTTAAATTTAAAATATCAAGTGTACTTCTCCCCTACATAATTAAATTACATTTTCAAAGTAGCAACAATCAATTTTCTACCGAAACACACAATGCATCTATTAACGGCACTGTTAGAAGATTTATTACCTTATACTTTTCCTACGTAGTGCACCGTGCATTTAATGCGCACGAGTCCTTGGTCCCTTAAGGCTACATTGTAAAGGAAACGTCTAGAGACGTGGTAATGTAAGAATACTGATGACTTACTTGCACCTTGACATTGTTTTCTTGCCAAACTCTTGTTTCCGCACATCTAAGGTTCGAGAATGACCTTTTTTGATTGAGTGTTCAGTTCGACAGCAGTTACGAGTTACTGTTAGTTGTATCCTTAAGCGTATCGAAACATATATATTTGTAGCGCAAGAAACATTCGATCCTGCAGGCCGAAGAGCCCCATAACCACTGTCAACATGATCCTTGTGAGTGTGGGATTTTCCTGCAGAAAACTTACTATTACGGAATTAAGGTATAGAGAAAGAAAAAATCGGTCTCAGGCAAGGTTCGAATCTGTACCTTTCGTTCCTCTGGTTAAGTACACCCGACGTTTTAGCCAACTAGAACTAAGCTACCAAGACATTCATTTTCCAGATTCTACGTCTTACAAGTTACGTCTGCGACATTTATCGAAGACATATTACTATGGTCTTCAACCGACATAACTTACTTTACAGTTATTTCAATGCCGAATTATACGAACTTAAATTTTCTTAATGCATTTTTAAAGTTATTGAACGTTTTATTTTCATTTACAGATTTTAAATGTCAAATTCTATTAGGTCTAATTTGCATATGTATAACTTTCAAACAATTGTAAAATTGTTTTATTGAATAAATGAATAATAACTGAACGAAAACAATTATCAAATAACACCAAGAAATCGCAGTACCCGCGTATGCACCATTTCTTGTTTCTTAATTATATGTATAATAAGCCTAATGATAGTTTCCCGGTTGATTGTAACCGATACAAGACCTTTACTGGGGTAATGTCATACTTTACCAGGAATAATGATATTCGGTTCTCCATTTATTAAAGTATTGCAAAACAAAATGCGACATTCGTAGTACGCACGTTTTTATTATAGAAATCGTGATTAATACTGCAATTAGTCTGCTATGTGTCTAGTGTAATATGAATTTATTATTGCGTGGATTTTAATGAAGGCTGTAAGGCTTGTTAACGTGACAATTATAGTACAAATGAATAACGTAAGAAACACTTAAAGAACTTATAACTATTTATTGCAGATGCAATAAACAGACAAATAATGCCTCTGGACTGGATGGAAGCTAGAATAGAATAATAATACAAAGCTTCATCTCCGCACTTTGGGAAGTAACGCGTAGTGTAAAAGTCACCAAAACGAACACTTGATAGAAGGATCTAGTGATCCCCTGGACAACCTACTACCGTTGCTACACAGTAATTTCCCCGCTTAGAATCCTATAGATTCTATGATATCAAAATCCAGGCCTACAACTGCAAGAAAGGATACGGGGAGCTCGTTTTGCGTGAATCGGATTGACAGTAATTAACAAAAATGTAGGGTAGCTGTCAGTGATTATATCATCAAGACGCCCACCACCTCAGTCTACCCGTGACCATGGACGCTGTAAAGGGTCCGAAACGTCGGCGTTAATAATGTGAATATAACGCGATAAAATCTGAAAAAAGTAGTTATGTTTCAATGTCTAATATTCGCGTATGTGTCAGAAATCAATAAGTTTCCCTGAGTTCGTGAGTAGCTATATGAGAGACAGTGCACGAAATAGAAAAGCTCCCATCTTACAACCATTCTATAAACGCATTCAAATGAAAAATAAAAAACACTTCATCATCATCATGAATTTGTCCACTGCTGGACGTAGGCCTGTTTTAGGGAAAGCCATTGAGTCGGATCTGAAAAAAAATACTGAATACTAATAGGTAACTTAAAACTACTGCTACTTACTTAAAATCAAATTTTCAATACTTACTTATTATAAAGGACTATGACATACATTCTGTGACTTGTGAGTGTACTCACATAAGTTTGAACAATTCGCTGTCTATTAATGGTGTATAGCTCATAGATACAAAAATACAACCTGGTCTTACAAAATCATCCCCTCTGTTAAAAAACGTACTAAGGCAAAACTTGTTAACAGGAAAATGCAATTTAAAGGAAATCTATAGGTAAGTATAAATGTTGTAATGTCATAACTGCAATTAAAATACAGTATTCTGCTAGATAAGACTAGAATTCGTACATACTCGCTAGCTGGATTCCTGACACTACTTACGCAATTTGTATTTTCTCAATGGCAGGCATTAGGGAAAATTGTGAGGAAAAACTTAATACTTAAAATAACTACTTATGAGTAGTTATTTTGACGCTATTACAATACATTTTAGATAGGTAAATAATTATTGAAAGAATAATTTATTCAAAGTATCCATCTGTGACACGCATATATAGATGTGTAGATACATATTATATAAGTATGCTACTTATATAATATTTATACTAATAATAACGCTGAAGAGTTTTTTTGTTTGTTTGAACGCTATAATCCGTGAAACTACCAGTAGATTAGAACAATTCTTTTGCATTTTTTAGCCTAACCTGACGAATAGCAAAACCAACGCCAAGCAAATGTTTGGCCTTGATTTTCTACCAAACCCTCTGTGATCCCGCGATGTACTACTGTATTTACTGGACGATTTTTGCATCCACGGATCACAAAGGGTTTGGTAGAAAACCAACGCCAAACATTTGCTTGATGTTGGTTTTCTACAAAACCCTTTGTGAACCCTGGATGCAAAAATAGTCTCGTAAATATAAACAGTGGTGTTCAAACTTGCTATAAATCAATAACTTGCTTAATGCTATATGCTTAATTTTTTAAGCAAGCGATTTTATGTGCTTTATTATAACATGCTTAATGCGACGGACAGTTGGTTGATAGAGAGAGAGAGAGAGTGCTATGCGATATAAAGCAAAATAGCATTATACCATAAAGTGCGAACCGCGATATCATTCGGACGGAGCCGGCATTTCCTAACTGACGACCTCTGAGAAGAAACGCCGAAACAAACTCAAAGTATAATATTCGCGTAAATGTCAGAAATCAATACGAATATACGTATATTATATAAAACGACTTTAAGCATAAAGCATAGATACTCGTAGCAACCTGGTACTGGTATATAGGTCACTGGGAGTCGTTGGATGCAAGCGGCATATAACCGGTCCTTCTAGAAGTCTATGAGGGAGGTATTAGTTCAGGAGTGGACCTCTTGTTTTAAATATGGTGATGATAATAAAATTGATGTCAGGCTTTTCGGGATTTGACTCAAATAAATAACAAAACAAGAAAATAGCGAAACAAAATGAGACACATTATTTAACTAAGCAAAGCAAGCAAATTAAAGCTACCCATTAACTGTAATCACAATTTGACGTAATAACCTACTGCTGAATATAGATTTTCCTTCTAAGATAATAGATAATTTGACTTATTTATCTGCAAAATATGAGGTCATTAAAGTAATTACCCGCATGAAAATGTCGTCATGCGTCATTCATTACAATTAAATGTTACATCTCCATATAATATGTCATCACGCTTCAATGCCCTAGGGGGGAGGCAGAGCAGGAAAATGATACACATATATCTAGACATAGGTAATTCAGCTAATGATAAATTATTAAATTTATTTGTAAATACATCTTTTAAAAACACTTTTAAAAGTCAGTAAAATATGTGGCTGAAAAATGAGAGTGTTTCAGCAGACTTTACTAAAACATAAATTATATTACCAATATTTTTGGAGGTTCTCAAATTAACAAGATTGGCAAAACATTGTAGCGAACTTCAATTAATTATTTTATTAACACCTTATTTTTCTTAACTTACCATAAAATATGATTCCGTTTCGATATTTTAATCTCGTAAAATTATAGCTATTGACTTTGAGACCTGTGCCTGTCTATTTGTGACATCATCATCATCATCATATCAATCACAGGAAGTCCACTGCTGAACAAAGGCCTCCCCCATAGACTTCCACAAGGACCGTTTACAAGCCGCCTGCATCCAACGACTTCCTGCGACCTTTACCAGGTCGTCCGTCCATCTCGTTGGAGGCCGTCCTACGCCGCGCTTTCCGGTGCGTGGTCTCCACTCGAGAACCTTTTTGCCGCAGCGGCCATCAGTTCTACGAGCTATGTGCCCCGCCCATTGCCACTTAAGCTTGCTAAGTCTTTCGTGACATCACAACTCCTGAATATATGGATCAACTTATTTCAACACTTTTACCTGGTATTTATTTTAAATTAAGAGTATCCTAAGAACAACACACAAAAAATTGGCAGTAACATAGCGACTGATATTTGATCCGGTCTAGAAGTTTTAATGGTGGAACTTTATGATTTTTTTTTATGAGAATGGTAGCTAATCAACTTTAAATCGTTATAGATTCTAAATGGTCATTCGAAATAAAAAATGAAAAGAGAAATCTAAACATGATCTTCGAATACCTATTCAATAATACCTACCCCACTTAACATAGTTCGTTAAATTTCATTTTGTTCTTTTTCACAATATGGCGTCAGGTGAAATAATTTTTCCAAAGAAAGTAAGTGATTTGATCAAACCCAACTGTTTTAGTGAAAAGTTGTGTAATTGTATACAAGAGAGCAAATACAAATTCAAATTAAAGGTTCCAAAAATACTAAATATGACTTACTGAAATAATAAGTGGGCGAAAGGCGATTATAGTGTAATGTTTATTTTTTAATATAAATATTGTAAAGTCGAACTTCGCACGGTCTCAAGAGGTCGCAACACTATAGACCATAGAATGCCCATAGAATACTGATGGGGAACAGTCACGAGTTAAGGCCTTTGCGCATACGCATATGCAATGACGCGCATACCAAACATAGCTTGGTAACGTTATTAATGGTAATTATCTGATTGGTAATGGAGGAAGCAACATACGTAGGTAGTTTGTTACTTAATTTTAGTATTACAGGAAACTTGTAATTGTGGTTAGCCATAGTAATTAATTCGTTTTTAGGTACTTAAATTAAATATGGTGCATTAAAAAAGCTTTCAAGAATTATAGATACGATCGTCTCTTTGTATTTCTTTTTTGCATTTTCCATTCTAAGATATTAAAGTTATTTTAGCGAAGAAAGGTGTAAATTCAGAATGTGAAGGCAAATTTCGACCTGGCGGGTGGGAATCGCGGTGGCTTAGTGGTCATAACGTCTGGTGTCTTTAACCAGAAAAGGTAGGTTCGAATCTTGCCCGCAATCTAATTTTACTTTCGTTATTCATTATCGTTATCTTTTCTCAAAAGATTCTGATTATTCGCGATCTTGTGCCCGGTTAATGGTAATTGTCTCGCCATAAACATACCCGCGAACTGTGGGTGTACATTGGTACTCCTCTGCTTAACCCTTAAGGGAATACAGGCATAATTGTACGTTATGTATGTATGTCAATTCTCTCAAATAAGATGGCGTTACAAAAGACATCAACGAGCCAACAATCACCATCGTCATAACCTTTCCAGACTATTTTGGGGTTCCAGATGCGGCTGACTTACAGTATTTTAAACGAAGCTATATATCCTAAGGATAAACTAGTTGTCTGAGTTTTCGGGCTACTGACAAATTATTTATTTATTTACTTCAATTAAAACGGTACAGACCAGAACATGAATTGAAGATATATGAAAACTTATACTACCTACACTATCTTTTTGTATTTTTTGGCATTTTCCATGCTAAGATTTTAAACTTATTTAGCGAAGGAAAAATTCCGTCATTGCGGGTGGGACTCGCGGTGGCTTAGCGGTCATGGCGTCTGGTGTACCTAACCAGAAGACGCAGGATCGAATTCTGCCCGTGGTCGAATTTTTCCTTTGTTAAATAATTTATACTACATTTTGCTGCAAATAAATAGAGACTCACAATTATACACCCTTCTCACAAAAACGCAGACACGCCGACAGTATAAACGGCCATCCATCCATCCAGCAAACAAGTCACAATCAGGTTTGGCGCACAGGAGAGTGTTGAGAGCAGACAGCGAGCGCGGTATTGGCGACAACATGCGCTACGGTGCGACACCAGGGCACGGCAAACAAAGGGTGTTTTCGGTGGTTGTTAGGAACAAAAAAGAGGGTGAGTATGAGTGTCGTAGGTGTTTTTTGACAAACGGAACTGATGGCATCCGAGGCACTGACAGATCTCGATGTGTGAAGAATGAAAGCCAGCCTTAGACTGACCGCGGTAAGTTTAGCTTTTAAACTTACCCTTAGCCTCGAGCTGTAACTGACTAACTAGTATTTTTTTTTATACCACTACGGTCCACCTGATGGTAAGCGGTTACCGTAGCCTATAGTCGCTTGCAAAACCAGGGGTACCACTTACGCGTTGCCGACGCGACCCTGTAAAACGAAAGAGGAATAGTTGGGTTGCCCGTATAAGGGTCAAAGTCGCCCCACTGCCGACACAACGTTTCCTGGCGGAGCACTGGCAACCTTGCTCACCGTAAGGAACATAATACAGGCCAAAGCAGTGTTTTCACTTCGAGTTTCTGCAAGGCAGAGGTACTTACCCACTCGGGCACCTCCAATTTGAGTGGAATTACTCCCATTGTGTAGGGCACAGTGGGAGTACCCTCTTTTACTCCCTTTTTTAGCGTGTCTAGGGAGCATAAAATTTTGCACAGGAGTTCCTCATAGAACGTTGAGACAGAATTTTAAGAAATTCCCTTGTAAATAATATTTATTTATTAATTAATTATTTCTGTACACAAAACAGTACAAAGGCGGTCTTAATGCCATTAGTAATTTTCTACCAGACCTTTTAATATCTAAATACTTTTTTTAAATACCACTAAGGTGACAAACAAGCATACGGCCCACCACCTGATGGTAAGTGGTTACCGTAGCCTATAGATGCTTGCAACATCAGGGGTTTCACTTGCGAGTTGACGATCCTGTAAAAATCTTTTCAAACCCTTCTTGCTGTACCCCATGTTATAGTCTCACGGGAAATTATAATTAAGTATATTAAATATAAAATAAATGTTGCTAGAAATATGAATTTGTTTCTTTTTGACGTCGGTTAAAAAAATGACTTGCTGAACTGGTTCGATGTCTACAGTCTCCATATTATTGCTAACGGCCATGTTTTGTCAAATGTCATTCATGCTCTACTTTGTCGGCGATGGCGGACCAGCTTTGATCATGCCAAACATTCCTAAGTAAACAGGTTTTAAATACCAAAAATAAACAGAAACGTTCATGTACCGTGTTTGATATTAAGTTTTAATTAGCACGCAATAATTACAGTCAAGTTGCAAGTGCGCCGACTAAGCGTAAGTCTTTGAGGTCTATTCCTAGGATAAAGTCCTACATGTTATTGGATTTTCCTCTCAGGAAATTCTCCGTAGCAATCAAACCTGCAGTTTGAATTTGTGGGAATTATAAACAATTATGATTATTGGTAATATCCAACAGGGGCATTGTAAACGTGGGCTGGTCTCATCACCCCCGTGCACAGTGATCACTGGGCAAGAGTCTCCACACAATCGATGAATCAAGATGGTAGGCCTCGTCGAAGTCGGCCCAGAAAGTGGTGATCGGAGGACTAAGATACGTACTACGTGTGGTGGTTCCAGGTGGTACAAGAATAGAGTACCTGGAAGGATCTGGGGGAGGCTTTTGAAAATGGTAAACGTTAACCACGTCTGTGGTCTAGTGGTTCGAGTGCCGGATCATGGGGTCGTGAGTTCGATTCCCACAGGACACAAATATTTGTGTGGGTAAAACATGACGATTTGTGTTTGTCTGGGTGTTTCTTATGTATTTACAAAAAAAAGTACATAAGTATTATATCCATTGTCTAGTACCCATAGTACCTACGAGCTCTGCTTAGTTTGGACTAGATGGTGTTGTGTAAAATGTCCCAAAAATATTTATTTATTTATTATTTATAGTGCACCTCTGCCTAATCAAAGCAAGACAGCATGGCATTGTTGTAGGCTAGAATAATCTTTATTGTGTCCACTATTATGCATGGATTACGTCTTGAACTCTACGTAATGATATAAATATAAATGATCATCCGGTATACAAACCGGACTAAAGCAAGCTGTAGCCCAAAAAAATATTTGTTTTCGTGCGGGAATCTAATCCACATCAATTGCGCAGCAGAAACTAATCGCTCAACCATTGGGCCATCCGTGACATCAATAGATTCAAATTTTACAGAAGATCAAAGTTGTTAGTTTTGTGAATCGTGTGTCATTTAGTCACGCTGCATTATTATAATATGTACAGAGGCCAGCAGATCAAGCTACCACAATCTGTCAAATTTCTTTGATTGATATTCACCTTTAATACAAAGCTATAAGGTTCATATTCAATTGGGAAAATTTGACAGTTTTGGATAGCTTGACCTGCTGGCGTCTGTGACTACCATAGATCTTCTTCTTATTCCGAGCCTATGTTAGAATCCCCCACCTATGTTAGAGACGTCTTCCAGTCCTACCAGCTGCGGCAGAATATCAGTATTACGAAGCAACTGCCATCAGATCCCCGTAACCCAGTTTCTGGGTAATACCTAATACCATATAAATACCATATCGCCTAATTAGTTTAATAAGTTAGACTATAGCCTAATCCCTCTCATTTTGAGAGGAGACCCGTGCCCAGTGGGACAGTATATGGGTTTATGATTAAGTTAAACTGGTTATAAGGCTTTTTGAACTTCTGACTACCTACCACAAACGGTTATAATAGGTGTTCGTATGTCAACCCGAACCGACGAAACCACCGGCTTAACATGCTCTCCAAAACAATAATACACCATAGATAAAGCAACAATTTATTTATCTATGATATGCATGAGTGAGTTCAAACATATATTCGGGGAACACGAGATAGAAAGAGATAGAGCTACAAACAATTATTTGAGGTTGAGCGTGACAATTGACATACATTCAATGTTTCACTTTCGGTAAACTGATAGATAACATATCTTCCATTGATAAATGATATTTATTTTTGTAAATAGATCTTTTAAAGACAGTTTTACAAGTCAAACGACGCCGCCATTTGATCTATATCAATTCTTTTGATACGACTATAAGTCCTTTTTTACGTTATAAAACTGTAGAGGTTTTATAATTAGATTTTTATTACGTAGGTTATAAATTAAGCTATCATCAAATGGTGTTTATGTTAGCTTAAATATAATAACTACCCAATTAGCGAGACTTTTATGAGTTCTGTGATAAGAATGAATACAAATTTCATTATTATAGCTCTTCCTGGGGCTTAATTAGTTAATTATTTAGCTAATATCCATAGTATTAATATTGGAATATTCTGTCACGCTACCACGTAGCTGTATTATTTCAAATTATTTTAGTTTTTTTTACCTAGTCTAGTGATATGACCATGGACTGCCAACTCAAAGGTCTCAAGTTCAAATCCAAGGCACCTCTGACTTCTCGAAATCTATTAATAAATAATTATCACTCGCTTAAACGGTGAAGGAAAACATCGTGTAGAAAACTGCATGCCGGAGAGATCGAAGACATGTGAAGTCTGCCATTACTTTATCTTTATTTTTATACATTATATTACCTGCATTTATTTTTTTTATGGAAGAGGGAGGCAAACGAGCAAGCGGTTCACCTGATGGTAAGTGATCACCGCCGCCCATTGACACCCACAACACCAGTGGGGTTGCAAGTGCGTTGCTGGCCTTTGAGATAAGAATAGGCTCGCTTCTTGAAGGTTGCCATGTCGTACCGGATCGGAAATACCTCCGCTGGTAATTGAAGCATTATGCCAGCGTGGTCGACTATAGCCTAAGCCCTCTCATACTATACATAATAATAATAATAATATTTTTGGGACATTTTACACAACACCATCTAGTCCCAAACTAAGCAGAGCTTGTACTATGGTTACTAGACAATGGATATAATACTTATATACTTTTTTTTTTGTAAATACATACTTATAATACATAAGAAACACCCAGACAAACACAAATACTCATGTATTATCCACACAAATATTTGTGTCCTGTGGGAATCGAACCCACGACCCCATGATCAGCAGTCCGGCACTCGAACCGCTAGACCACAGAGGTCGTCGGGAGGAGACCCGTGTGGGACACTATATCGGATGATGATAACGAACTTTATCGTGTTCCTACACCTTCCCTTCCTGTACGAACACTATTATACTTCATCATCATTAGTGTTGACTTTTAAAATTCTAACCTATTTACTGTTCCACTTATAACCTATTCTAACCTATTTACTGTCTCCTTTCGGAGTGTGAAGAGTTACGCTATAGTCCACTTCGCCAACTTATTGCGAATTTACAGACTTCACACGTCGTCGAGCAAATCTATCAGGCATGCAGGTCTCCTCACGATATTTTACTTCACTGTTAAACGCGTGATAATAATTAAATATTAAATACATATGATTGTGAAAAGTCTGACTCTTGACTGTCCAATGGCCGTACCACTAGGCTCTCATAAACGAATCATCATATTATTTTTAAACTGCATAAAAGCTGTTACATTTCAGTAACTATTACGTTGGTGATAAACAAAACTTTCCATACATGCTACACGCTGTTTACGCCGTCTTTTATTTTCCTGAGTTATGTGCAAAAACATGTCATGTTTCAATGGATTCCCGCAAGAGTTTGCTATGACTAGGCTGCCTCGTAAACGTCAAAGTGGAATTTACCTCAAACTATTACTTATGGTGGTAGCAGGTAAGCATGAGCAGTGATAGCCTAGTGGTATGACCATTGGACTAACTTTTTTTGGAACGAAGTTCCTTATCGCGCGTTGTGAAAGGGGGCTAGACGGAAAAAAATCTTACGAAAAGTTGTCACGACACTTTTTGCTTGTCAACAATATTTGAATTTCGAATTATTGAGTGAATGACATTATTTGAATTTCGCGCGTTGTGAATTGTTGAGTGTATACAGGTTTTTTTATTTTTAATTATTAAATTTTAATGAAAGGAACTTCGTTCCATCCGGGTGTCCCTTGACACCTCTCAAGTTTTTTTAACGTATGGATTCCTCATGGACTGTCCGCCGCCCGGGGAAGGCGGCGGGGTGTGTCGGACTCCACCCATAGGGGGTGACCTACCGACTAAAACCATACGGGTGTTTCGCCTCACCACTTTTTGCTGAGGTTACGGGAGCGAAATAATTCCACCGCGACAAAACATTCCTCCGCGACACCATTGGACTACCAAGTCGAAGGTCTCCGGCTCGAACCCAGCACACGCACCTCTGACTTTTCGAATCATGTGCGTATTAATAATTAATTATCACTCGCTTAAACGGTGAAGGAAAACATCGTGAGAAAACCTGCCTTAGAGATTTTCTCGACGGCGTGTGAACCTGCACTGGGCCAGCGTGGTGGACTATAGCCTAAGCGAGGGCTTAGGCTCTAGGTCCATAGATAGGGTTAGGGGGTGAGTTTGTCTGGAGTGTTACCTCTGTATTGCCCAATATTCTGCTGCTAAACAATAAATCAAATCAATTTATTTACATAACACAGGTAATAATGATACCTACTATATATTGTGTTTCAGTTTAAAGGGATTGCCCTTTAAACTGAAACATCATTATTATCCAGTAATTTCACTGACAATTAGTGATTGCTACATTGACGACTAGTGATTACATAGGAGTCTTACCATCGTAATTATTTCGTCAAAATTGATTCTCCGATTTAAGAGTGAACACTTCTTAAACAAATAAACAGACAGACGGAGTTACCTTTATATTTGTAATATAATATTAGCGTGTATAGCGTGATCAGTGTGTATGGAAGAATGGATAAGCCCATAAAAAGCAATGATTAAACTGTTCTAATAATAGGTAAATTGTTAGGAGGTAATTGTGACACCTGCGTGATCTAATTTCACGTGCCAAAGACTAAATATAGACTGTTTATGTTTTGCACATGCGTACGATAATAGGCTGGGTCAAGATACCCACAAGGCTGCGACGTAAACGAAGGCTATTTAGTATTTAAAGTTCTGAAGATATTGAACTGTCTTACGTCTTGATCCCATGGCCATGACTATAGGGCGGGTGAAGGCAAGTACGGTTTTTAGTCGGTCCCAGTCCGACATACTGCTCCTCCCCGGGTGGCGGAGGATCCATGATATTCCGTATACTATAAAAAAAAGGCTTACGTCTTAGGCATTAGCTAAACAATGCTAGTTTAAATCGTTTATTACATAAGATCTAAACATACGAAATGGGTGATTATTTTATAGTACACCACTGCCTAACCCCGGGGACCAAAGGCGTGATGGAGTTTATGTTAATTAATTAAACAACCGTGTGTCTCTTGCGTAACTTTTAAATATCCTTTTTGTTACTTATCAAGTTCCGCTCCGATAACAAAAACCACTAACAAAAAATGTATTCCCACTACCTAATCTACATATGTTCGGGAAAAACAACAAAATTTTTTTATACTGACAACTGACAAGTTTATGTAAAAGTTGACTTAGTAATTTCATACGCACCAAATAATTATTTGAACCATTTGTGATATCAAGGTAAACATGATAAGAGTATGGATTATCTATATTACGTATTAGATTTTAAAGACCGGTATTTTGAGACTTATAAATAACAAAAGTTGTCTCATTCTGAGAGGAGCCCCGTACCCAGCAGTGGAAGGGTTAAAAACGTCACCTCTTAAGAATAGGTTTCATCCAAAAAAAACATATTTTTAGATCAAGTTATTTAAATGTATGTAATAGACAATGTATGATTAATAAATAAATACATACATAAACTTAATACCAATATTAAATTAACCCCTATTAAATTCTCTAGATAAATAAAAAAGGCTTGTTTCAAGAAGTTCGTATTTCTAGTTCTAGTCTATTAAATGTAGGTAGTATACAATGTAGTGATAAATTTTATGCCGATATTAAATTAATCACTCTATTAAATTATCTAGATACATAACCTAAGCGATCACTGTAAACAATGTGCAGTTCCACGCTGAAATCTTATTAGTTTTTTTACGAGTTAACTGGCGTGTGCTTTTAAACAAGGTAGCGACCGGGCGCCGTCGCTAGTACACTCGCAACCGGTGACTGAGGCACGCGTCAACACGTTCGATGATTAAATTGCGGACATCAATAAATAAAATCAAGAAATAAAATAAATGTGCCGAAGGAATTCTATTCCAGTTTTAAAAACTATAACGTGTTTTAAAAAAAATAATCGAAGTCGCAGGAGTGAGTGTTGGACGCGTCCGTATGGATGTTAATTAGCCGGCGTTACGGAGCATTCCAAATACAAATCGGTCAAGGCTTAGGGATTGACGTATAATTCAAAATTTAAATATTATCGGAGTGAAAATTGTGTACATTCGTCGAGGTATCCTGATTCACGTGTACCACAGGTGAGTGACATTTCGTAAGGCTAGTCTAGTCGCAGCTTTATTTTTAACACGAACGCTACTAGGATGCGCGCCCGAACTATTTTTGGTTCACAGAGCGTTCACACCAATATTCTAAACATCATTCTCATATTACAAAATAGGAGAAAGTAACAAAATGTGAACATCACGAATGTCTATTGTCCATTAATTTTATATTTATAATACTAACTATAGTTGCACATCCAGTAAATTAAGGATCTTTGTCAGAAAAAAAAATTATACAGTACTATGATTATCAAGTGGTCGGCGGCAAACTTATTTACATTAATTAAATTTAATGTGCTATTGTTTTTGCAGACACTACGTATAAAAACATTATTAGTATGTTTTTCCCACCTAGTGATTTTTTTATGTAAAATTTATTAATTATACAATATACCTACTCAAAATATACAAAAAAGAAGTTTATTATAATAAACTTCTTTTTTGTATATTTTTTACTAATTCTTAAACAAAATCGTATATTATAAAAAACTTAACATGACTTTTGTTATGATTTGGTACCTACAAGTAAGTGAACCATTATTTAATAAATCATTATTACAACGCGTATTTAAATGGTTTAAACTTTAAACGTTAAATAGCCAGGCGTACAGAGGTCGTTCACTTTAACGTAGTGATTAATTATTATTAAAACTTCAGTAGCTGATAAAGTGATAAACCAGTGTCAAATAACAGAAATGCCAAATAAGCTAATTAAGTTAAACCTCAAAACACTAATCAATATGGAAACTCACCACAGATTAAATAATAATTACTTACACGGACGCTCTCAATAACAAAAGCGTCAGTGTACCCCTAGCTAAACTAGACCCCACTTGATATCAGTTAACATAATAGAACAATATAAATTAATAAGCTACGAGATGCGTTTTGGAATCACAATAATTTTATATCACGAAATAATATTCTTACCTAGATTGTAATCTTAACTAGAAGTCGTGTTTAATTTAAGCGGATAATTAGACTTTGCAATTACCTAACAAGTCAACGAACTTTTGAAATACAATAGTCTGAAAACAGAAAGTTCGAACTCCATTGTAATAAGATCGCTTTTGTTTATTTAACAAGATAGCTTCACATTTGTTTTGTACAGTCGTGCTCACTTATTTCTAAAACAGAAAGAAAGCATATAAAAAATAACTTACCTACTGTATCTACCATAGAGATACGTGAACCTAGTTGAATACTTTCAGAATATTTACGCAGAAGAATAGAACACACTATTATTTTATATTGCCTCTTCATACAACAAAAAATATTTAAACGAAGTATTATTATTAAAACAAATACATGGTTTGTAGCAAAGATTGTCTGCTTCGAGAATAGAATTTATTTAAAATTCAAATTTTGGTATCATAAAACACACTGTATGATATAACCAGCCAGTGGCTACAAATTATCATGTGGGTGCTACAGATTAAAAAGTTTGCTCGAAATATGAGCTTGTTTAAAAAAAACGTTTTTATGTGAACCACGTCGTTTAAGCCAGTGGGTGCCGCCCGCATGTGGCGACCTTGTATTTACATTAACATAGTATCATAATAAACGGTCTAAAATAAATGCGTCATAAATGTACAATTATAGTTTTCTATTCATTGTACCTATTCCTATTATATAATATCAAAATTTCAACGCAAATATACCTTAGCAAATCTACTATATGCGCACACATTATTAATACAATGCCGGATAAATGTGCGAAACGAATAAATTCCAAAGGATAGCTTGGGGCTTACATTATTAAAACTCAGTATGACATAACGCGCCTCGATATGTGTAGTTAGGTACTTATGTGTCATAAAGTAGGATTTGGACATCAACCGCCAGCGCGTTAGTTATGTACTTAATTATGTCATAGTGTTTATCTATGCCCAAAGTTATCCTACTGTTAAACTTAAGGATTTTATTCGTCAAATTTATCCGGCATTTTATTAATCATGTGTGGTCCCTATATAATATAGGGACCACACATGATTAATGCGTTAAAAGTTAGAATAGGTATAATAAAACTAGAGTAGAAAACTAGAATTTTACTTAAATAACTCATTGATTTATATCGTTTATTACGATATAATAACTATTTTAATGTAAATACATATGTGTCTATCTTTTTACAAGGTCGCCAGACACCGGCGGAACCACTAAACGACGTGGTTCTCATAAAAACGTTATTTTTAACTCAAGCACCATATTTGTAGCAAAACTTTAAATCTGTAGCACGCTCATGAACATGATAATGTTTAACGAATGGATGGTTATATCTAATTATGTGTGGTGAAATATTACCCATAATGTCTTACATGCTTTTAAAATCAATCAATTGACAATTTTGAGGAAATTCGCTCGAAGTTTCTACGTATGTTAAAACAAATGGAATGGAAAATGCAAATTCCATTGCATCCTGTTATAAACAACACTTTATTTAATCGTGAATAACTGTACACTTGCAATCAGTTACAATTTTAGCCTTATGAGTAAGTAATTTCTTGTTTACTCGAGATAATAAACTGGCCTAAAAAGATAAAGCCATTTTTTATACTGTTTATTTCATGATTATTTTCTCCATGTAATATATCATTACGCAATATAGGTACTATTTTAGAACACAGTAAGCAACAACAGGTACTGTAATCTAGCAAAAAATCGTTGCGTTACAAATTAAACATATTGCCTGTGAAATTTCAAAAATGGAATCGTACCAGACCCCAGAGTCAAGCTATCCAAAACTGTCAAATTTTCCCAATTGAAAATGAACCTTATAAAAAAGATAAAGTTTTTGATTTTCTGAGGTTATAGGGATAATCTCTGGATCTATTGAACCGATTTTGAAAATTCTTTTACCAATAGAAAGCCACATTATTTGTTAGTGTCATAGGCCATATTTAAGTCTATTATATTCATGTTACACCCGTTTGAAGCCGAGGTGGGTCGCTAGTTGTGGTTAAAGTAGAAAATCTATCAAAGAAATTTGATAGATTGGGGTAGATTGATGTGCTAGCCTCTTTACCAACAGAAGATATATTCTGACCGTATTAAATATTAATAAAAAGTAGCAGTTATTTTCGTGCCTTTTTCATTATAGATAGATAGATTATTCTCTTTATTGTACAGCAAATATAAAATTTAACAAATAAAATTAAAGACGTACAATTGGCGGTCTTATCGCTAAGAGCAATTTCTTACAGACAACCATTGGATGGACATGGATCATGTAAGTAAACATAAATGGGCAGTAATTGGCCCATTAATGTTTTCTTACATGCATTTGTGTTGGTTATTATATTAAGATGGCAACAATTGTTTATGGTAGACGGCAACCGCAGTCTTAAAAACTTATCAGAGTCCTACCACCTTTTTTGAAGAATAATAATACGCTAAAATGTCCTTTTTTTTTCCTCTGTGGAAATCCTCATGGTCTGCCGCCGTCCGGGGAGACGACGGGGTGTGTCGGACTCCGCCCAAACTGGGCGACCTACCGACTAAAACCACAGGAGGTGTTCACCTCACCACCAATTGTCGGGAACGCGGGAACCAGTTGTTATTCCTCCGCGAAGCGTTAGACATGACCTCTTACTTTGGAAAATCCCGTGAGCATATAAATACAATGTTTGTCTTCACCAAGCCAAGGATATTAACCTAACGCGCTAATAATGCGTATGCACACATGACCATTGTGGTCTTTGTTACGCGACTTTTTATCTTAATCCTTCTTCAATTAATTTGCTGAAGTGTAATGACCCAAACCTTAATATTAGACTTTGCTTTAAAGTTATTATTAATCAATCGAGGTGTACATAATCTCAGACTTAAGACGCTTAAGTTTCTATAAAGTGTAGATAGTACTAGTAAAATACCATTTGTGATACATCTTATAAATACTGTATCAGCCAAAGGACGCCCGCTGCTGAACAAACACCCCCATAGATATTCTCAAGAACCTATAAAAAATATTATACAGAATGTTACAAAACTACCAGGAGGTTAAATGGGGCCTTATAACGAGTCCGTTCACAATATTTAAGAACCGTAGTAACGCTGTTTGTTTATTATTATTATTAATAATAATATACAGCGTTACTACGGTAACGTACCCCAAAAAAAAGAAAACAACAACATTTTCATTGATGAATGAAAAATAGAAAAACTATTAAAGTAGACAATTATTAGGTAAAATAGGTACTCGTACACAGGCCTTTCTGTTAAATAATATGGTTCCCTGACATGACAGCTGACAAAATTTTTGGCTTTGATAATTAAAACTATATTTTACGGGGTATTTTATAATACGTTGTATAGTTACTGCTTATAAATTACTCAAAATAATCCACATCATTATTTAAGAAAATCTTATTTCATGTGTATATTAGAATTTGTGTTTGTAAACGTGGGTACGTTTACAAACACAAATTTCACGAGAAAATTCTTCGGTAGAGCGAGTTTTCTTTTAAATAGAATAGAAATGGAAATATTTAAAACTACTTTTTACGGATTTTATCGCGCTTTATTTCTACTTCACAGGCAGACTAGACACGGTACTTCACGGTAGACAGAAATGTCGGGATTAATAATATCAATATAAAGCGATAAAATCCGATTAACATTTTATTTAATATAATAATAATATTTTTGGGACATTTTACACACATCTAGTCCAAAACTAAGCAGAGCTTGTACTATGGGTACTAGACAATGGACTTAATACTTATGTACTTTTTTTTGTAAATACATACTTATAATACATAAGAAACACCCAGACAAACACAAATATATATGAAAATAATCACTTTTAATTTAACATTGTTTTTACTTCTCAAATCAAAACCAAGTGCAATAATCAACTCGGAGCAATACACTATTGCCCTGACATTACTTAATGGCACAGTATCATTAATAATGGATTGCCTGTTTTCTCATATGAGTATTAATAATAAACAATAGGTACTAAGTAATGAGTCATGTGTGTACCTTGTAATGTGCATGCGGCTGTTATCACCATATCTGCCAAGAAACCAATTTCTTAACCGATACTGCGTCATAAAGAAAGCATGGTTTCAATGCTATTAATGTATTGTATAGTAGGATAAAGGATCATCAAAAACTATTATTTTCAAGGATATGTCAAGAAGCTGGAAAAGATTAAATTACGAGAATATTTTTGATGGGATTCATATGTCCTCAAGATGAAATCGGGTCTCCTCGTTAAGACATGGATGGACTAAAGAGAAAGAACCGTAAGCCCTCTGTTCCAATAAATATTTTAACTCCGCGGGGAACCTGTACTTAGGTACACATTGACGGATGTCAGGATATCTTCTAATAATTGGCTCAAGATGGCCGGTGTCCTCAAAGATCTCCTTCACTGTTATCTAGAGAACCTAGACAAGTAGCATTCTAACGTTTGAATCGACGAATGTATCGAAACAATTGTTGGTAGCCATATAAATTACATTTAAGAACGCCCCATTTGTGGAAAGCTTTAAATGGAACTTCCAAAATTGTGTTTCGTTCATCGATTTGATTAGATTGCTGCTTGAGCATTGATATGTTTATTAAAATTTATAGACACAGGTACAAATTATGAAATTATAAAACCGTCAAAATATGTAGACCACACGTCTATAACAGTTGGTAGGTAATATTTAAGTGTAAAATTTATATTAGTTAGTCACGCAGTATTAATTTTTAAAACTTAAACACTAGGTTAAATCTAAAAACGCACAAAAGATACCTATGCGTGTTTTCTAATAATTAATATATGATCCCAGTTAGAACAAAGCCTATCTATTAGGGCATTCATTACTCAATTAATCTGTTTAAAACAATGTTTTGTAGGTAATGAAGGTTATCTAAAATGCAATGAGGTATTTAAATATCGCTGATATATCTTAGGTCCCATATAATAGGGGGGAGTCTATTACCTTTAACCACAAATCCACCGTCCAAGTCAAATTTATTGATGGGAAATCCTTATAACACTTTGGTCGTCCACAGCATAAAACTCATGACCGACCGCGCATACTTACCACTGAAGCAGTAATTTTTTTTTCGCTCACATTTTTACGGAGAAGTATATCAAAATTCATCATGAAATTCATTAATGCAGGATGAACGAATGAGTTGTTTGACGTCAAACAATCAATACAGCCCAAATGAAACAATTTAATGGTCAAACCGGTGTGTAATTTAACTGCAAATCACAATTAAACGTCGTAAAAAGACGTTTTATTTAGAATCGGGTATTTCCAAATCTTTTGCCGTAATTGTGTAGTAATTACTGGCGATTCTCAGTAGCTGACTCGATCATTATCTGCTTAAGTCATTGTTTGGGCATAATTTAACATCCTCCAAGCCTTTTACCAAATCTCCCGATCCAAAAGGCTTTTAAAATGTAGCTAGATTCAATTCAATTTAATAAAATATATCAATACCTCTCAATATGAGAGGAGACCCGTGTCCAGAAGTGGGACAGTATATGGGTTGATGATGATGCCATCTAGCATAAAAACTGTTAAACATTGACTTATAAATGTGCCTTTATATACAGAAAAAAAATGCGATTGCAATTCCACTCATCATAATATATGGTTTTTGTCTGTTTTGATTAGACATTGCAAAGCTTTCAAAACGTTTCGGTCACAAAGCTTCAAAACTTTAAAATCTGCACAAGGAAAAATATTGATCTGTTGCATAGGGAAAAACCCAGCTAAACACGAGTCCCTACGCTAACGTAAGTACCTATTTACTTGTTGGCTATTAATGCTACTGAAAGCTACTATACCTATACAGGGTTACCTGTAAAATACCAATAACCTCGCTGGACAATATTAGTAACATTGTAAACAACAACTTTAGTTTTTTTTACAAAACAGAATTTCCTAAAAAATAGACTCAAATTGAGTCTATTTTTTAGGAAATTCTGTTAATATTGTTGTAAAGACGCCAGCAGGTCAAGCTACCCAAAACTGTCAAATTTTTAGGATTGAACATGAACCTTATTGCTTTGTTTTAAAGTTGAAAATCTATCAAATAGATTTGACAGATTGGGGTAGCTTGACCTACTGGCCTCTGTACTATCTCGTCATTCTCCGAGCCTTTTCCCAACTATATTGGGGTCGGCTTCCAGTCTAACCAGATGCGGCTGAATATCAGTATTTTACACGAAAAAGTAACTAGAAAAAGTTTAAAAGTATAAAATTTGCTTTTATACTTTTAAACTTTTTCTAGTAACAATAAAAAAATAGCTGTAAATTTAAAAATAAGGCGTAATATAATTAAAAATGGTTCTTATTTTGAAGTGGGTACCAATAAAGTCCCTCGATAAATTATTCAACTTCCAAATTATTTTTATTAGGAAGTATCGAGAACAGGCAATAAAAATTTACCCAAATCATTTCAGATGGTAGTCCGCATTGCTTTTTCAATTTGCATACCGATACGGACATCATTCGCCAATTGATTAGTATGAATGAATTACGATCACTTTGACCTTGACATTACGAATGTCTTGTGTCCCCCAATATGAGTATAATATCGCTTGTCCGTCGTGTTGAATCGACAATATTATCTCGAGTTTTTATTATGACTAGACTATGAATGTGGACGTGCCTCGATAATTACATTTATATTATAGGTAGTTGCCAGTAAAATTAATAATAAAAGACTGTCTTAAAAAAATAGGTGCGGTTGCAGCACGTAGAGCGTGCCTTCTGAAGTTCTGTTTAATAAATAGAAGGCGCCGACGGCGACGCCCGCTCATTCACAACTGATATATTATCTGTAAAAAAAAAAATACCATACCCCAAAACGATATCTATGACGTCAATTCTCGGAAGTACCGACCCTAGCGTGGGACACTCGAAAAAAATCGAAGCCTTTGAAAATAAACATTGTGATGTTTGGCGCCAAATTCTATGGGGTGTAAAGCCATTCATTTTTAAATTACACACCCCGCCCAAATCGTGGGATACCTTTTTTTCTTAAACGAGGCTATTCATAGATTTCTCATTAAGGTATGTTGTATGAAAGCAGATATCTATGTTCTGTTTTTTTTTATGACTGTGTTCATGACGTAACTATACATATATTTGGTTTACAAATTAAACCTCCTTACTGATACACAGTAACTATAGATATTCAGTAGATCGCGTTTATGTTGTTTTGGAAGCACCGTGTGAAAACCAAATATAAGTACTCATGTTAAATCAATAGGTACCACTGATCACCAATTTGCGGAATACCATTATTATTACATACCTATAATACGGACACATACTTGTATTTAGCAAAACTGTGCGAATCAATAATTTATTAGCCTAGCAAAACCGGTCTTGTTCTGAATACTTAGATATAATTTTGCTAGGCGTTTTGGAGGCTGTCTAAAATGAAAAAATGTCGTTCAAAAAGTACTACCTAGTCTATAGATCTTGTGATTAGTTTGACTTGACTAAAATTATATTTTTCATTTATTTTCTGAACGTAGACTTTTGGTGTGTGTTTTGTTTTTTTTATATCTATATTTAAAAACAAAGCACAATAAAATCATATATTAATAACATTATTTTTTATTAAATTCTCGTTTATCAGACATGAGAACGTGCAGTGCTAGGGGTTATGAACTTAGATAAAAACGAAATGCGTAGTTAAATAACTGACAACGTGAATTTTTTAGTACCGTCAGATTATAAATTAAATTATCCGACTCTAAAGACTGTTTTTTTTTTTCATTACTATCCATCCTATTTTAAATACTTCATACTTAGTTCTTGCTTTTTTCAACATGCATTTGTTTTTTGTTTACTTTTTCTAGACAAGTTCTTATTCCAATTAAAATACATCTAAAGTCAAAGACATGGAAAATTCCATGATCAATGAAACAGGTCGATACTTCACAATTGTTTAAACATTTTCTTTCAGTCCTATGTGACTAAAAACATCGTTCAATTCTGAAGTTATTAATGTAACTATATTCTCACTTCAATTGACACTCTTTTTGAAAACTCTTGGTTTTATATCATCTCTATTATGAAAAGGACAAACGATCATATGAATATGTTATAAGAGGTTATAAGGTTTGTTTAGTAAACTAAATGTTTTATGTATATATTTTATTGTTTTTTTGTTATATGTATTTTAGCATTATAAATTAAGATCAGCCTTAAAAACATCTCCGTGTTTGTAAAACCTACATGTATTTATGACATTCCGACGAATTATCTAATAAATATTACAAATGCAAGTATAAAATTGCGAATCTTGCTTGTTTTTAGAGACTTTGCTCTTGAATCAATTACAAGGTAACGATCATATCTAGAATCCTAGACAATCAAATGGCACATTGAAAACGACAAATGTTATAAAGGGCATTAACCCTTCACAAAAACTAAACACATGCCTGTTAAGACTAATAACATTTTTGCTTGTATAAATAGCTATGGAGTTTACGTATATGTGCGTTTAGCTCTTGGTATGAATAATTTCCCCGTCTCGTTCACCCGCATTGTAAAGTGACAGAAAAATCTTCGTCTATGCCAAAAAGTCTGTTGTAGCAAATTCTTCAGGAGTTCATAACCTAATGCCCTATTGAATTGACTTACGTAAGAATTATGACCCCAACTTCGTAACCTACAAGAAAGAATCGGTAATATGATCAATGAATTTCTCTAAGCATTGACCTTTTCTTTCCGATCCAATCAAAAAGTAGACGATGACGTCAATTGCGACCTAGTAGGCACGTCATGGTTGACATCAATAATCGTAATAATATCTATTAACACTCTTTTGTTAAACGGCTAACATTGATGTCTAATAACTAAATCATTGTAATAGAATGACAATTGAATAGACATAATATTAAAATAGTAATAATGTCTGTCTGAAAGAACGTGGTTAACCTACAAAGAGGTCTGTAACTCTTTCGTAAAAAAGGAGTAATTATAGCTAATTGGGCTAGACACGAATAGTATACATGACTAGATCACAAGCTGCGGTCAACAATTGGGTGCACGAGTCTATATTTTTTCTTTATTTCTCATTTTAAACTGAAGTCTGGTATTTCCTAGAAAATTTAACTCACATTACCGATTGAAAAACTTTAATTACTTACAATAACTTTTACAGATTACGTAGTTTGAATTGGTAAACCTAAACAATAAACAGCGTTAACGTAAAAAAACTCTGCTCACTAGTGCTCACCTCGCTGAATGGAATATTACAATACTTGGCTTCACCGTAATCTAGGGCACGATCAGGCCTTTAGACTCAACAAACCAGTCAATTAATGGATGTAACTTCTGTGTGTACAAGGATTTGCTGCCATAGCCCATAGAAGGCTCTACGATACTTATACATTGTTTGAAATCGGATCTCAGTATTTATAGTCGACAAACGATGATTTATTTAATACAATAAAACGCTCGACGATCGATATTGGTCCTTAAGAATACCGCCAACCTTGAAATTTTACGGCACCCGTCAGCTTATCATCACCAAAGTTGAATCATAGATGTGTACCTTCTTCAAATACCAAAAATAAATACTCAGGTGTGTTGGTTTCCTGTGATAAGCGTCCAAGCAAATGGATTATTTAGACACTAAAAATATTTTAGTGTTCAAACATTTTTTTTTGTCAAAACACGTTTTGAACCGTGATATTTTCACGATCACGTGTTTCTGATTTAAAAAAAACGAGACATAAAAAAGTTGTAATTCACCGGTTTCCAATAGAATGTATACAGAGGTACCCATATGGCTAAAAAATAACTTCACTGATCGATTTATCTGTAAAGTTAAACTGCGCTCGCCGCGGCCAGTCTGTAAATGGGACCCCTCCATGCTCCATGCATACTATCTCAATAATCAAAAGCAAGAAAATTCTGACACCCAGTTTATACTTCGGATATTGATATTGCACAGGAATTGGGTTTCCTAAGTCTGATAGCAGTAGCTTCGTGTAAACTACTGACTGATAAAGTCGCATTTGCTGAGACTGGTTACCGACCCAGCAAAGATGGGAAAACGCTATGGTGATAATGACTATAGATGCAAAAATGAGTTTAAGGAATATTGATGCTTTACCGATTCAATCTCATACATCCGAAAACATTTTAGTAAGCCTACAAAAACATTGCAAAATCTAAATCATTAATTTAAGGAGAATGACCTATGCGTTTTTTTTTATTTCACAATGATTTTTGATTATGTTTGTTTTTTATTAATTAGGTACCTTATTTCGCAATGTTGTAAAATAGTGCAACGTGACTTGTAAACATTATGTTAGGAATATTTCTTCGCAAATAATTTATTCTATGATTCTAGGACAGGAGCCTCGTACTCGTAAATGTATCTATCTGAGTTTTCCAAGTTTAACATTTTTTTTTTAGGTTTCATTAAGTACGTAATGTGTGCTATTTATGCAGATTTTTCTGCAGAGCAAAACATTCACTTATTTAATAAATAAATATTCTGGACAATTTTACACAGCACCATCTTATTCACAAACTAAGCAGACCTTGTACTATCGGTACCTACTAGACAATGGATATAATATTTACATACTTTTTTTGTATACATACATATTTCAAATTATGTATATTATATACGTCAAATTGAGTAATATAAAAAACGTTTAATTCTTATTTGCTATGGCAATAAGCTCGCCCCCTATTACATGGGACCTTAACATACCGGCGAACTGTGTTTTTCTTATTTTTTTATATTATTATTATTAGGTAGGTATACCGAGTATGTACTCCATTATTAAACATCCATTAATAAGCAACAGCTTGCACTACGCGCATCCTACAATTACATTGTCAAATTGCCATACAACAATGGCAACATTGAAAACATGACCACATGACCATTATCAACTCAGCTTTAAAAAAAAGCTTGTAATACGAAAACAAGCCGGATTTGCCATTTCAAAAATCGAACTGACCACTGTTTAGTACTTACCTACTTTAGTTTTTATTTAAATGAATGTAGTTTTCCACGGCAGGATATTTCGTGTAAAACGTAATAAGAAAAGATATGCTGGTTCCCGAACTACAAAACCTGCTACACCGGTGTGCTGAATGACATAGAACTTGAAAATTAACATAGCATTATGAGATATAAACATAATCATTATGATTATTTAACACAGTTACCGATCAACTTCCATTCAAATAACAAGTGACTTGAGTGTTGTGGAACTATTTATTCATATGGACATTTATTGCTTTTGTTCAGTCTCAATAAAACTAAGATTAATTTATAGTAAGCAGGTGAGTACCGAGAGTAGATCGACGGTCCCTACGTACAATCCCATAAGTGGTAGATACGTGATTTGTGTGTTATGTCAGTTCTTCTTCTGTTGAAGGGGTCCAGCAACAACTGGACCACAGCCTGTCATGGTCGTGGCGAATTTCATGGATACCATGGCCATGACTATAGGGCAAGTTAAGTGCGGTTTTTAGTCAGTACGAGTCCGACATACCGTGTTGCCTCCCTGGGTGGCGGAGGATCTATGAGTGTTTTCCGTATTAAAAAACAAGAGTGATCTTCAGGCCACCCTAAAGTATTGATTAGTTAAAAAAAGTAACATTCAAACATGTCAAGTTGAACTTTAAATCCACACACGAAATGTCATAAGTAGTACCTAGTATAGTATACGTGTTTGAAACTTTAAAAAGTTCTCGTGTACATTTTGTCATTTGTAGTTAGAGGATTGTACATAGGTCGAGATACATGAGATGTCGAGATACATTTTTCGTAGACATATTAATATAAATAAACACATGTCATGTTTAATGTGTGTGTGGTGGTGGTGTTCATGTTTTCGACGGTTTTATTCTTATCTATTAGTGGTTGTCAAGTTCAAACTTCCGAAGTTCGAATTCCAAAGTACTAACTTTTAAATCTGTTTAGTGCATAATCAAACATTAAGCAGGGTTATTTATAATAATTTTAGTTAGTTATTTTTTAATAGTTTTGCGATGTCTAGTAATTCAATGAGATAATGTTTTTTTTTATTCTAGTTGGTACAGGTTTATCCCGAGAATGCGAGATTTTTCGACTTTTGAAATAACCATTTAAGAACACATACACCAGAAACAATATTAATAATTATTATTACTCCGGAGTAGGTGACATTTTACCTACTTCGGAAAAAAACTGTAAACAAGATTAAAATATCTACAAATAAAAAAAGAAGTTATAATCATGACCTATCTTATATAAAGTCGTAGCCATAGTGATGAAGTCTAGTCTAGACTTTATCTCGTATGTAGGATCAGAGTCCATCCAAGTTAATTTCTGTATTTAACAATGTGTGAAATGCTATTCCCAAAATAAACGACTGATATAAGTACTGAGATAGCACCAAAAACTTTTCCACAAACGCTTTCTTGAGCTTCAAGTACATATAAATCATTGGCTTATCATACAGTTCATTAAAATGTCAGAGGTCGAACACATCCCAACGTTCATAAATATATTTTATTTTACATCAGATTAACAAAGCGAAACTTCAAAATAGAGAGGTATATGTAGTGGCGCCAAATGAATAATATTTATTTGCTCTTGGGATCAACTGATATCAAGCAAAAAGTCATAATAACAGGCCGTTTAGGTCACATCAATAAGCGTCATATCATTTATAACTTAGCGTCGGTGCTAGGCGCCACCAAATCTGTTTGTAAATGAAATGAAAAAAAAAAATGTTTAAAAATTGACATATATGTTTTCGATCCCTGAAAAAATTGGTATACTGGATTAAGAAGCATGGATTCCAAAAAAGATTGATGAACATTATTGTTCTAGTTTACAGGCCCCTCGTTGAACTGCCTGATGGAAATATACCGGCGAGGCGGCGACCCAGAGATATCGATGCCTTTAATTTATTGTTTTTTATTTTCGCACAGTAAATTATTCCTATCTACAGAGCGTTGACCGAAAACGTCAACCAAGGGCCCCACGGGAATATAAACAATATTGTTTAACATTGCATTATATCGGTGACAATTAATGGAATATAACTAGTTGGCTGGCAACTGATAAATGCGTATAGGGTCGAGTGAATGTCAAAAACAACTAAACTAGGGGTCGAATAGTAGAGATAGTGAATTGGTACGTTTTGGGATAGATAGTATTCTAAAACGTTCCTAGCTGAATGGAACATCTCTAGTCTCACTCATTTCACATCATAATGACAAAGACGGGTATTATATTATATGTATTTCAAAGTGCCATCGGTTAGTGCGTTTAGGAATTAGTTCCTTTACAAAAATAGAGAAGAATATGCTAAGATGGTTTGTGATCATGTCGAGAGAATGCATAAAATGCGACTAACAAAAGGGATTTATATGGCGAATGTCAGTGGGACCGCGGGGAAACGCCCTAGAAAAACTTACGCCAACCTTATTGGTGGAGTTCTTCAATCATCTATCACAGGCCATGATCCAGTACAATCATCGGACCGAGTGAGTCGTGGCATCCCAAAACAAGACAAATATATAAGACAAATGTGGATTTTCTAGTTCAAGATTATACCGCATAATACAATTTTTGACTTATTTTCATTTTGTTGCATACATAATTATGCTCATGTTAAAAGCATGCAATCATTAATTTTAAGCCCACACGTATAGGATAGTATTTAGTAAAAAAATATTTTTCTGTTTCGGTATTTACACATCTGTATTATATAAAACACATTGTTTTACTGCATCTAAACAACAGAATGGATGTCTGGTAACATACCTGTGCATGCTAATGAAATCAATTCGTATTCATAACTACTTACTATTTACTTAGTTTAACAACTTTTCCTTGGAGTTGCCATTATATTGACGCTATTACTTAAGCTTTTGACCGCCACGGACATGTATAGTCGTCAAATTAAAACTTGCTCACGACGCCAACGACGGAATGGCACGTCAAAAATACCATTTTTTTAAGTTCAAAAACAATACCTAAACAAAAATTGGTTATTTTTTTACCTTTTATTATATTTTACCCATTAGATAGATACTAAAATTTGTCGCTTGGCGTAGAGAACACGGATTTTCGTAATTGACGTGGCGGTCAAAAGTTTAATATAACATACCATACCATGAGGGGCTCGTGGCTAAGTAATAACTAAGTTGATCAACCGATCTGCAAGGTTAAGCTGCGCTAGTCGCGGTCAGTCTGTGGATGAGTGATTATTTTTAACACATCGAGACCCCTCCGTGTCCCGGAGAGCACATAAAGCCGTCGGTCCCGGTTGTCACACGAACACTTATGACAATCGTTAATGGTAGTCTGAAGCCCAAAAACCCTGACAACCAGTCTATCCTCAGAGTATCGGTATTACCTAAAAATTGGGTTGCGGAGGTCTGATGGCAGTCGCTTCGTGTATAATACTGATATTCAGTCGCATCTGGTTAAACAGGAAGCCGACCTCAATATACTTGGGAAAAGGCTCGGAGAAAGACTTAACATACCATACCATCACGCCTGTATTCCCTGAAGGTTAAAGCAGAGGTGTACTAAATTAAACCTGCAATTCGCCGCCGATATATTTAGGTCTTCTGTAATAGGAGACGAGTCTATTGCCATCAACTGAGCACAATTCTAAATTCCGAGTTGCTACTGAGATTTTTTTGTTTTGTTTTGTTATTAAAAAATCTATTTACAGAAATAAATATCATTTAACAATAAAAATGTAGGGTAGCTGTCAGTAATTATATCATCAAGACGCCCACCACCTCAGTCTACCCGTGACCATGGACGCTGTAAAGGGTCCGAAACGTCGGGATTAATAATATCAATATACGCGATAAAGTCCGTGAAAAGTAATTTTATTTCAATTCGCGTAAATGACAAAAATCAATTCATAGAAAATCCCAATAACACTGCTCTACCTGGGTATCGAACCCAGGACAGTTATCACAATAGGTTACTATTACACTATCAATTTCGTGGGGCACGGTACAATCACTCCTTGACACGAGCATCATTTAAACACGTGACGTGACGTCATGGCACACTATTGATTAAAAGCGTGAATGAACTGAGATGACGATTGTTATAATTACAAAGCATTTTGAATTATAAGTGATCATACAGTTATTGTGAGTTATAGTTATAACTACGCTGATCCACCATCTTTTTTTTTTTTTTTAACGGACATAGTTTTTAGCTCGAGGGAGCTTTAAAAACTTAACCGGACTAGGTGGCGAGGCACCAAATGCCTCCAGCCAGGGGCAACTTATAAACTAAGCAACACAGCTAAGGGCGTCCCCTGCGGGACACGGACCTCGGCTTAGGGCGTTGCTGGGGGGGCAGCTAGGGACGGCTGGATCTGGGTTTAAATTATTTAGGGGCGAATTTAAAGCTACTGGCTCGGCACGGGCCGGCTCGAGCAAGGGACGGGGAGGATTACCGTTAAGGGGTCTTCGCGACGGGCCTCGCCGGCGAGGACGGTATATCGGGCGGCGTTTTCGTGCCTGTGTTTTGAGAGTGCTAGTCACTCTGTTTGACTCCTGCGCTAGGGTGATTTGGTCGTCAGGGTAAGTGAGTGCGTGCCTTGGGCGGCGCACTCTACTTATCTGAGAGGGTTTGTAGTCTACGCTACTGACCACAAGGGGATTAGGGTGAAGGGGGGCCAAATCGAAATAGCGCTTAGAGGCGCGTTTCATAAACTGCTTGATGGTAGGCAGTTTTAGGTCTAAGTGATGATCCACCATCAATTTTTTTTAATCTTTAATACTACTAAGGTGGCAAATAACCATACGGCCCACCTGATGGTAAGCGGTTGCCTAGAGACGCTTGCAACACCAGAGGTACGCGTTACGCGTTGCCGACGCTGTAAAACGAGAGAGGAATAGTTGGATTGGGAGTATAAGGGTCAAAGTCCTCCCACTGCCAACACAACGTTTCCTCGCGGAGCACTGTTAACCTTGCTCCCCGTAAGGAACACGACGCAGCTCAAATCAGTGTTATTTCACTTCGATTTTCTGCAATGCGGAGGTACTTCACCAGTCGGGAAGCTCCAACTTAAGTGGAATTACTCCCATTATGCCCTAGACGTTTCTATAAACATCTCTACAAGTTAAGCTGCGCTAAACGCGGTGAGTCTGTGGATGTGGACCATTCTTACTACATCGACACCCTCCGTGCCTCAGAGAGCACGTAAAACCATCAATTTTGGTTGTCATATCTATCACAATCGGTAATGGTTATCAGAACCCTGAAAAAACCTGACAACCAGTCTATCCTCAGGATATCGAAACACCCGCTCATATTTCAAATTGATTCATTGCGATCTTATTTAAAATTCTATATAAAACTTTTTCATTTCGGAACTCTATGATATTACTGAGTAGTATTAAAAAAAAATACTTTTGTTGCTCCTAGCTCCGCACATTACATTACACTGTTAACGTTATCGCCTTATCTTCGGCTTAAACATAAAAGCTTTGATTAAAGCTTTTTGTTTTTTAGATAATGTGGCATGGACAATATAGACATGTGTACTAATGAAGGTTGTCTGAAGTGAATGACTTCTTCGTCTGCTGATAAAACAACACAAAGAATTCATAAAGCAATGCAATATTACATGGCTCTTGACTAAGGATATGTGACGAAGTCTGAGATCAGTGTCGCACTGCTGATCACGAGGTCTCGAGTTTTTTAATAATTTGCAATAAGTACGGCCAGCACATCAAGCTACCACAATCTGTCAAATTTCTTTGATTGATTTTCAACTTTAATACAAAACAGTAAGGTTCATATTCATTTGGGAAATTTTGGCAGTTTTGCATAGCTTGACGCAGGTCGTCTATACATTATGCGTAGGTACCTGTGAAAGACTTAATTGCGACGCTGGAAGTTTGCTGGTACTTAAAGTTTTACACGTTATCCTATTTTAAGTACCAGTTAACCTTCTTTTAAAGTTACATTAATTTGGACCCGTGTGTCTGTTATACGTTTGTGGCAAGAAATACTAGATATACTATTATTAGTTAAATAATGTCCACTAAGGTCACCACGTCCGCTCTTATCACTGTTATCAGTGCCCAGTGGTTATGATTTACATTGGTAGGTAGTTGTGTCAGCCGGGATGATCGCTGAACGTGCTCCTATCGGTTATTGGAACAAACTATTATTTGTTTTGTTGTAGCAAAGGAAATTCACGTGTTATTCCACGTGAGAGATAAATTTTATGATTCGATCTGCTATGTCCTATTCTTTGTTACTTATGTCATTTTCAAACCGACTTTTTTTGAGGTTGGCTGGCAGTTGAACTTGATGCATCTGTGGTGTTCTAGAACAAGCAAGTAAAAAACCTCTATTTCTATCCATGACCTAATTTGACTATTTAAAAGGTTTTCAGGGTGGCTTTTCATCTAATCCAAAGACTAAATGAAATCACATTCACAACTTTCAAGAGACAAATTCTCAACATGTCAGCGTATATTTAAGACGTCTATAAACTAAAGCCTTATGGTGTTACTTCGTCCAAGAGATTTGTACATCGTTGTTATCAATTCATAAGCTTACATCAGTCCAACTGCATTCGACTACTCCGAAGAAATTACATTTAAATACCCAAAATTGTCCAGAGATGGGATGGGTCGACAACGACGACATTATACTCGTAGCTTCTTAGTATTTGTTATGGTAATATTAATTTATTCAGTTGTGCCTATCCCCTTATCAGGTGTAGCAATCAGGTTTTTCAACTATGAGGCCTTGAGAAGGACAAGGTCACAGAATTATAAATTTACTTGTCGTGTCTTTACACGATTCCGTCTAGTAAAAGTTAAAATTAGCAACAAAAATGTCAGCTTTGTTGGCACGCAAAATTAACTATCACCCTTTTAAAACTGCAATAACTTTTTAAGTACACAAGGTAGTTACATTTTCGAAATAAAAAGGTCTTGAAAAAGAGTTTAATTTTGCATTTTTATTGTTCCATCTTTTTTAAAGTTAGAAGAGTTACTAATGTATAGTTTACTATAGTTTCAAAGAAAACTGATAAAATTTACTATAAAAGATTATTTTAACTCTCTAGATTTTATAGTTTAGACAAAAATCAAAATTTTATAAGTGCAGAACTTAGTTTTTCTGGCCAGAGTATATGACTCGTTTGTCCAAATGTTGAGCATTATTTTTCCGGATAAGTGGTGAGCTTGTGACGTGGCTTGTGTTTGCCTGTGTAATCATCATCATAATCCTCGTGGCTTCCTTGTCCAAATATACTTCATGCGTTGTATATAGCCATTTCATATTTTACATAATGATGTATTCTGTTATTTTTCTTTGGACAGACTTCACATCTTTATTTAATTGCTTTTTCCTGTTATACCTATACCTAACAGTCTGCTAAAGCTAAGAAACTCTACGAGCACTCAGTCTAAGCACTTGCATTATCCTCAGGCTTCTGATGCATACATGTAGAATATTCATGTGTAAGGTTTTAGCAAGTACTCATAGTTTTCAGAGTTCTTTAGGTTACGCCTATATTCCCCGAAGGGTTAGGCAGAGGTGTCACAATTCACCGGTATGTTTAGGTCCATGTAATAGAGGGCAAGCCTGTTACCATTAACCCGGGCACAAATGCAAACTCCGATCTGTTACTGAGAATTGCATAGAAAAACTTAGAAGTACTTGACCTGGGAATCAAGCTCACGAACTCGAAGAAGCCCGGCCACATTTTTTTTTAATACGATAAGACTAATGAGGTTCTGTGATACAACATTTATAATAAACTAGCTGTTGGCCGCAGTTTCAATAGCATTCCAAAGGGTTTTTTAGACAAACTGAGGTCAAGGTCTGAGCTATCTTTGTACCAAATTTCAACAAAATCGGTTTAGCGATTTAGGCGACAAAATGTAACAGACATACAGTTCTGTCGCATTTATAATATTAGTAGGGATTCAGTAGAGATATAACACATTAATTTAAATATATTTGTTTTTTCTTAAAGGACACATATCTAAATACTTCTAGAGGGCATTCTGAAAAACTTTAGCAGTCAAACATGACAGAAGACTTCAGATTATCGTGTATTTACAATTTCAAAGTAATGAGTCAAAGAATAATTATTCCTAATCTTAATTACAACTAATGGACTGAACAAAATGATACACTTCATCGTTGGACGCTTTCGGTCGATGGCTCGGAACTATTCCAGTTATATCGAACTCCAGTAAGATTCAAGAAAAAAGGTACTTATTCAATTATTAATTAATTAATAGATAGAACATTTTATACAGCACAATCTACTCCCAAAATAAGCAGAGTACTATGGGTACCAGACAATGGATATAATAACAAAGACATAATAAACACCTAGGCAAACACAAACACTTATGTTCATCCCATAAATATTTGTGTCATATGGAAATTGAACCCACAACCGTGTAATCAGCATTCCGAAACTCGAACCACTAGACCACAGGCATCGACGTATTTATATGTTCTATTTTAGCGTATTCGTGCATCTGAACACTGGGCTATTAAAGAAGCTAGAATATTAAATAAGGTTAATAATCTAAAAGTTCATTCAATATTTTGAGTCCTACTTCTGCCAGATTAAAAGATATACTGGAAATTTTTGAAAATACATTTAAGTACACCTAACACAATAAACGACTGTCCAATTAAATTGTTATTATATTATTTAACAATTATAAGTCCGACACCGAACCCGAAAAAAATAGATTCTTCGTAATCAATCATTTGTTACCAATGTCTACGCCTGAACGCAGCCTTTTCATATTTACAAATTATTACGAACGCACCGTAACAACAGCGCTCGCTGCGTGCTTCACGGCGGAGGAACTGCACTAACTTCACTACGCACGACACGAAGATCTTGTTCGCACCGCCATTTTTGTCTCGACACACAAATTGTATAATTTTGAACAATAAACCTTTAAAAACCATCGAGGTGTGATCTTAATTCTAATTGTATCGCCCACAACCAATGTCCAATAAATAATTCGTGATACTTGAATCTCGGGATGAAAATGTCGAGGTCTTGGAATGTCAGAGGGAGGTATTATTCACTCTGATAATTCCCTTGAAGTTTAGCTAAAATATTCTACTATCCCGATCTCTACTACCGAAGAGAAATATCGTCATTATTGTTATTTAGCTTATACCACTGAAGTGACAAAACAAGCATCACTCCTACGGCCCGCATGATGATAAGCGGTAACCGTAATATATGGTAGTTACCAAGACCAGAATCACTCGCACGTTACTACCTTCAGACGTCGTTTGTTAAAGCCAGTCCAATCATTATACTGGCTATCAATGAAACTGGAACACATTTTTCTGTTCTGCTACCATCTAGACTTTAAAAGATCCCATGATTCTCTTAGTTTTTTCGGCGTTTCTTCTCAAAGGTCATCAGATAAGAAATGCCGGTGCCATGTAGTATACTGAAAAACCTATTATGCTATTCAATGTAAATTATATATTACTTGGCGGCAGATAATTGGGCAATGTACTATGATGAAAGAAAACATCGTGGGGAAACCTTAGAGATTTTTCTCGATGGTGTGTGAAGTCTGCTAACCCACACTAGGCCAGCGTGTTGGACTATAGCCTAGTCCCTCTTACTCTATGAGGAGACCCAGCAGTGAGACAGTAGGTTCTAGGGTTCATGACGACGTCTATGGTGATACAAATTTAGCAGCACACATATTTTTTCAAGGTCCCCCAATACAACAATACAATAAAACCAGTTCTATCCGCGTTTTAAACAAAATTGATCGACATCGGTTTGCGTTAAGTATAGAATGTCACGTCACCGTTTAACGAAGTCATTGTATTGTTGTTTGAACAACTGAATTACTGAAAATGTACGCATTTATTAAGGAAGCACGTGGTTGGAGAATAACCACAGAATAATCATAAAACTCAACACAATTTAGTACATGAGGATAACAAGTACCTAAATAAATATAGAAATCCACGTGTCACAGTCGAGTTAAATTAGGGCCTCTCATCCTTGAGATTAGTACTATTAAATCTATATACATATATTTATACCCAACAAAAATGAAACTATAAAGCCTAAAAACTTTATTTATTTTATTGTACGGAAAATCCTCATGGATCCTCCGCCACCCGGGGAGGTGGCAGGGTATGTTGGACTCATACCGACTAAAAACCGCACTTGCCTTCACCTGCCTTATAGTCAAAACTCAAAAAAATCTATTTACTGATAATAGGGAACTTGGACAATACATATAAAAATATTTTCAATGTTTAAAGAACTGCAAACATTAATCTTTTTGGTTAAACATACAGCATAATACTATACGTATTAATTTTAAACAAAAATTCTTCTTAAACTCTATAAAAAGGCTTACGCTCAAATGCTCAATGGAAAAGTGTTAGCTAGTTTAGCGATTTAAATCTTTGAGTTTAGGCACGTATTGTGATCCACCAAAAGTGAACATTTTAGTTCCCCTGGTTCCAGTGCGAATAAGAATCTGAAGATAATAGTCTAGGGCTTATCGGCACAATACTATAACTACGACACATCGAGTAGTTTGTCCTTTTGACCGCCCGTATTACGTAGCAATAGCGGCGATTTTGTATTGCATCTGTTTAGCGTCACTCGTTGTCATGATTGTGTATAATATTGTGGGTCCGATTTTAAATGGCAGGCAATAAAAGCACACGGCGCCGATAATCATATCGGCGCCGTGCTATTTCTATTGCTATGGGATTGCTATCAAGCAATCCCATAGCAATAGAAATAGCACTTTAAACCCACCTATACACGGACATAGTGCGTCTATGTTATCTGTCTAAGCCTTATATACAAAAAAAACACAGACAGGCATAGAACTCCGTTGTACGGTCACCAACGAAATTCGCTGAACATAATCAAATTTTAAAAACATCACTTCACTAAAACTTTTAGTTAAATTCTATATAGTTATGGTAAATTTTGTAATTTTATTATCTTATAGACAAAGAACTCGTAACTACCTTGGCAGAAAGTAACTTTAAGATAATAAAAAATGTTAAAACGTTCTAAAAATTGAATCTTGTTCAGCGGCTTTCATTGCTGACCGTACATAGTTGCTGGTTGACCAAACACCGACTGAATGGCGCAGTTACGTTCTGCTTCGTCACACACTGTTTTTGCAGTAGTTTATCACGCATTGTTTTTGGCGTTTGAATACTGATCAATCCAAATCTTCATTTAAAATGCAGTTACTATGTATAAAACAGAGTTGGTAATGACGAGATAAAATAGTTCTGATCTACAGTGAAATCTTTTTTTTAAAGAGAAACGAAACGCTTCACTTTTATGTGAAACTTGGTAAATTTGGATCTTAGTCCTGTCTCTAATAAACTGTAGAGACAAGATGTCTATGACTTTCTGAAACTTCTACTGCTACTGCAACTTTTTTGAAAGTCTAGGCTGGGTCCATATTTGAAGGCATTTGATTGATTGCATGAAAGCTCATTCCATGTAGGTACATTGTATACTCGTATACTTCTTAATTTGTTTTTATCAAATAAGTTATGTATTATTATGCACTGTTATGCATTGCCATAGCAATTCTTGGAGTTTAAAACGACAACATAACTGAATAGGTACTGAAACGTATTCTTGTGCATAATCGTAAATTAGACTTGTAATAGAGAAATTGAACGACAATTTCTCCTATAAAAGGCTATTTATTTATCGACTTTGTCGGTAGTAATTCCCTCTAAGCAGTATGCGCAGAAAGTACATAATTTCACGTATTTCAAGCGAAAGCTAGCATTCTCTGTGTGCACAGAACAATAGCCGCGACCATAGTACAGTAAGAGTTTCTGAGTTCTAAAATATTCCGACATTTGTCTTAATGAGAATGTAGGTCATGATTATAAATTACGTTTCACAGCCATCACTTACAACTTCTGCCAAAGACAACTAAGCTGTGTCCACTATTTACATATTACGTATGTTATGATCTTGTCTGATAAATCAATTGCTGTTCGTTCGTCTCATCAAAACGGCTCCCTAAAACAGCTTGACCGATTTTGATAAAAAAAATGGTGTCTTTCTGAGTGGATACCTTAAGACTTTAGATTCACATGGGCGTGCAATCGGGTCCTTGATGGTTTAATTATTTTGTCTGCCGGGCCCACTAAAAATAATATACCTTTGATCTCCCAGTAAAAGTTGACAAAAAATGTAAATATAGTAGCTTGTATATACTGAAAACCAAGATACGTGCAGTGGATCTTTGGGAAATAGTTCTTCAATCATCATCATCAACTCATATACTGTCCCACTGCTGCGCACGGATCTCCTCACAGATTGAGAGGGATTATAATCCACCATGCTGGCCTAACTCTTCTTCAATATAGTTATTTTTTATGTCCAGTTTTAGAGTAAAATTTTAATGATATCACTGAAAGCTTAATTCAATTTTATTTGACAAACTTCTCCTTAATTAGAATCGACCAGAGATACGTCAGAATGCCAAATATACAACCAACACTAATTGTCACCAACATATTTCATGCAATTCTTCCAATGATGTGTGGGCGTAGAATATGTGGGTGGGCATTGCTAGATAAGATTACTTAACTTAATTTGGTTCCAGTCACAAACTGTGGAAATTAGTATGTCTGCATTTATATCGACGTCATATTTACTGACTTTTATATTAACTGTTGCCCGCCACTTCACTCGCATCCCAAAAGACATTTTAAAACAAAACGTAGCCATCTTTACGTACATCTTTCTCAGTATGTAATCTAATAATGCCAAATTTGAATCGAAATCTATTCAGGGTTTATGCGTAATAAAGTAACAAGGAAGCAGATATACAAATTTAGTTTCTTTCGCATTTAAATATAGGTATTAGTGTGGATTCCTGTGTTAAGCATAGCTGAGTATATATGTCCATAGAATTCAATTCTCAATTTTAAATCGAAGCATTCACCTCTGACTTTTTAAGTCATATGCGTATTAATACGAGCCGCCAAATGGGGATCTGACTATAGCCCTTACTCCTCTCAAAACAGATCAGGTAGAAACAGTAAACTGAGTATCTGATGATGATGAAAGAAAGTCTCACCCAATAAATGAGTCCAGACAAGTTAAATAAAAAAAAACTAATATTACAAAAACGTCCCAGCACACCAATCATTATAGATCCAAGCCCAGTTTCTGCTGACAGAGTTTAAAGAATTAATAATGTGTAGATGATTTATATCATAACATCTTCCGCAGCCTGACTTCCTGAAGGCCTGTTGGGTATAGGCTTCTGTAGTTCCAATATCCACGCCCTTGTATACTTACCAGTCTCATCCATATCCTCAAAGTCGTCCGCCCATCAAGTTACCGGACCAACATTCCTTTTCCCATACCTTGGCCGCCACTCTGTCATTGCTTTACTCCACCCGCTATTACAACGATGATATATACTTAATATTAATCTATTTTATTACAGATCTGAAACACGATGAAGCAACGGGTCGCTACGGATGAACGGCCTTTCCAAACGGGCTTCACCGAAGACAGCGGACAGGAGACCTCTAGTCAACCGGAACCGGCAGCAGCATTAGTAAGTATCTAATTATTTGTTGTACAATTTTATAAAAAGAAAATACGTATTATAATTAAATTGTAAGATTTAATTACAAACGATGTATGAGGAAAATTAATGCACCATGAAAAAGATTAAAACCTCATTAGACGCTTCTAATATCCATAAACTACAAATAAAAATAAAACGAACTGTCAAAAAAATTGACAAACGTGACATTAAAATTTTAATATTAAACATGGCCAACAGATTTTACTAACAACTAAGATCAAATGGGGCGGAGCGAGATGTCCCCCTTGTTCCAACTTACTGGCTATGTCAGAACTTGCTTTTATTAATACAGTTATAGCTTTGATCGTCAGCATCCACATCTGCTACGTGATATTTGGTTTCGAACGATTAAATTGTTGCGCCGGAGAGGGCTCTTGTAAAGTTGCCTATTGTCAGACAGATGACATAGAAAAAAAATCTGCATGTGTAAGCACCTGTAGCTGTAACGACAAGAAAAAAAAATGAACATGACCAAACAATAACTGCAAGGCATGAAGCAAGGATAGAAGAATTTGTAAATTTCGAAGAACAGGAAAAAACTAAGATGACAGCAATTGAAAAGAAACTAAGAAGAAATAGAATAATACGCAAGGTTGCTGAACGTATTATAAACGCGTGTCTTCTGGCGACAATCTCTTTGGCCTTCGCTGAGATAACTATGACTGTATTAATACTGTTGCTGTGATGTTTATCCTATATCTAGATTAACCCAAATAGAATAACCACTTCAATATATAATGGCTTTCAATCGCATGTGGCAGAGAAGGAAAGAGATCGCACAGAAAGCAGCTGAAGTGGTAATGGATCTTATAGCTTGGGCGACACTCATTGTGGGAAGCTACATTTTATTGTCATGTTAAGTACACCAACCTTTTGAACCCTCGCAATAGCCAAGAAGAAAAATGGATCCTCAAGACGAACATAAAACCCAATCTGAAAGAGACTTGTTGCATTGCCTTGCATTATTAAGTTCTATGTGAAGTTTATTAAAATTAAATGGCGATTTAATGCCTTAATTATTCGGAAGATAAAGTCAAATTAAATTGCTAATAATATGTTAAAAATAGTAACTTTTAAAACTGTAATTTGGAACGGAACAAGTTACATAGAGCAGGATAATCAATACTTTCAATTTTCCGGCGCTCCTTGCCTCTTCCGCATTGCATCCCAAAAATAATTTTCAAATTAGTTCCACTCCAATGTAGGCACAAATATTTGATACCAACAACTATATTCAAATGTTTCAACGTAAATAAATATTGGTTAAAGACAATTACTTTTTTTTTGATTTCTAAGAATCATCCCAAAGAATCGCTTTATATTCTACCTAACAAATTAATTAACTTCATCAAGTTGCTATAATGTGAACGATGATGTCACCATCCATGGTAGAAGCGGTCAAGTGTATCACAAAGCGAGGTCTTCACGTCACATGTTCACATAATCACATAACCATGTGTTCGTATGGCGATGTCAAGGGGACTTTCCTATAGGTATGTTAGAGGGATTTGGAGGAAATAAAATTCAGATTTTTTATTTATTTGCACCTCCTTGATCTTGAGTGTTGTCAAACTTGACGTATTGTAACGTCAAACCAATATTGAACTGATGTCAGATGAACATCTATGAATGATTAAATAAATAAATATTTTTGGTGAATTTTACACAACGCCATCTAGTCCCAAACTAAGCAGAGCTTGTACTATACAACGGTACTAGACAATGGATATAATACATATATACTTTTTTTTTTGTAAATACATACTTATAATACATAGGAAACACCCAGACAAACACAAATACTCATGTTTTATCCACACAAATATTTGTGTCCTGTGGGAATCGAACCTACGACCCCATGATCAGCAGTCCGGCACTCGAACAACTAGACCACAAACGTCAATCGTCAGCGTCATCTATTATCGTCAAGCAACGCTTGTTATTATTTTTTATGGAATTATCTATTAAAATGGAATCTACTAATGTTATAATGATCAATGATAATGGATAATATTTCTGAAGAAGTAACGGACAACGTAGAAGGTGGTGCAAAATCGGCACACATTGGCAAGAATGAGAAAATAGACCTTATCGCGTTCTACGATTTCTTTCAGGCAACCTTTGGATGGATATAACTGCACCTGGACAAAACTATTATAGCTCTCATACCTATATCGTATATAATATGATGGATCTAACTATTAGCTGTTTTTCGCACGGTCAGCTTTATATGGCTCTGTCACTTGTTAGCAATCCTAGCAACCTGTATGCTTTGATCCCCGATGGCTATAGTCTAATATCGTGTATAGAAAAGCATTACTGTAGTTTTTTAATACCCAAACGACGGTGTTTATAATCCAAAATAAACCAAAAGATATATCCAAAAATGCTCCCCAAAGTCACAATTCCACACGGACGAAGTTGCGGGCACAGCTAGTCTACTCTAACGTTTAGAGATTACTCTCTAATCAAATTCTATCATCTGGCTTGTTCTTTTTGAATAATCTATTAAAGCATTGTAACGTTAGCATTTTGTGAGCCTGGAGATCTGTCACATAGGTCCCGAACCCAGTATACTCCAACTCTCACATAGGTTTGAATCTGCCTGTAACTTACTGTGTACCTAAATGTACTTTTTTGAGAGAAATAAATTTATTTATTACTAGCTTTTACCTGCGACTTCGTACGCGTAGGCTTAGAAACACAATTGTTGTCGGATTGATTTCATGGGATAAGCAATACTAAATGTTAGGGAAATTCCCGCTTTTTTCCGAGATTTGAAGTATTTAATATAGTTAGTCACAAACTATTAGTGTACCAACATTTCATTCAAATCCTGTAAGTAGTTCTCCCATATCAGTTTTTCGGGATTTCCGGGATATTCCCACATTTCTCTGGCATAAAAAAATGCCTATATGTTATTCTAGGTCACATAATAATTGTGTATTATTTTGTTTCTCCTCAAGTGTTCACGGCATGTCTTCCGTGAAGAAGACATCCGCTCTTTTAGCAAGCTTACGCAGAGACACAGGTCCAACGCGTAGAGGCCCCTTGGAGAACTTTGTCCTAATATGGGATGGGGCACCAACCTGGGGTACTCCACAACTGCACTATTAGAGTACAGCCTGGAGTCTCTCGGGTGGGTGAAGGACTATTGCAAAGTATAAATCTTAAAATTATTGGATTTATGAATGTGGTTGTGTTAGGTGGACCAATAACTTCTTTTGCCGGAAGAAAACGGCGTCTGCCTTATAACTTCGAATAAATAACCTTAGGGATGGCAGACGGTGACTCGCCACCTCACTTATTTTGTCTATTATTATTATATTATTAACGTAAGACTAAACTCATAACTTCATTTCAGGTCGTACCTCCGGATGGCGGCTGGGGCTGGGTCGTGGTGTTTGCCTCTTTCATGTGCAACTTCTTGGTCGACGGTATTCTTTTGTCTGGAGGAGCTCTGGTGCCTTCTATCAGGGATGAATTCGAGGTAAGATTTTATTTTTCATAAAATGACGATCTGCAAGGTTAAGCTGCGCTGGCCGCAGCCAGTCTGTGGATGGGTGACCATTCTTAACACACCGAGACCCCTCCGTGCCTCGGAGAGCACCTAAAGCCGTCGGTCTCGGTTGTCACATGACAATCGTTAGTGGTAGTCAGAATCCCAAAAAGCCTGACAATCAGTCTATCCTCAGGATATCGGTATTACCCAGAAATTGGGGTGTGGAGGTCTGATGGTAATCGCTTCGTGTAAAATACTGATATTACCCACATCTGGTCGGTTGGACGATGGTGATGAAAAAGACGTTGCTAACCGCTAAGATTTTCTTCTATACGGTGGATGCGTTTACAAATAAAAATTTGTTCATACACAAACACCTAAATCTGTAGGCCTCAAAAGATCATAATATCTTAGCTTCTTGCGGAGATCGAACTCACAACGTGGCGCAGAAGCCGATCGCTCAGCCGAGTCAAAAGTGCGTCGTAACGCGTAAGTTCGCAAATAAGGCCTTGGCTGTGTACTTGTATCTTGCTCAAAACATGTTGAGCATACGATGCAGCAGCTTAATACGTAAATTCCACATTGTTTATTTCTAATGAAGTTCATACTTAGATTTACGACTTCGATGGTCTAATGGCCCCAGTGTCCCGTGCTGATCATGAGGTCGTGGGTTCGATTCCCACATGACGCAAGTATTTAAGTGATAAACATAAGTGTTAGTGTTTGTCTGCATATCTCTTATTTTTTGTTAACAAAAAACAGTATACATACAATTATTATAACCATTTTCTAGTACCTACTCATTGTACAAGCTCTGCTTAGTTTGGGAGGAGGCAATGCTGTGTAAAAAAGTTCAGAAAAAATTATAAAAAAATATATAAAAAAAGATTTAGTAATAACGCAAGTTGGCATCAATGATTTAAAATAAAAGCGTGTAACATTAATAGATAGTTGCAAGTTTCCAAGGCACGTCTCGTGCGCTTCTATTTTCGGTTCCGACCACGCCCTCACTAGGTATGTACATAACAGCTCCACACAGACTTGCGTCATTGCCGTGCCTCCTCTTTATATCATTATAATGCGACCAGAAACAGTAGAACTGTAAATACATCTATCCCGCAAAGAATTAAAGATCTTCTTTAAATCACTCCTTTTTCAAATGTGTTGGTATCACCATCTGTCTGGTGTTTTGCAGGCATCGTCGTATCCTGTTGAAATCTCTCACGCATTGTTGATGTAATATAATCTTCAATCATTGACTCACCCGTTCGATACAATTACATACGATGCAGCAATGGATCTCGATTAATAGTCATTTTGAGTATGTTCCTAAATCAAAATTGACTTGCAACTGCTTTTTGACATTATTTGAAATTGAGATCGATACAATCGAATTTATTAATCAATTCATTTATTGTAAGAATGTAGGTATTATACTGTAATGCTAATAACAAAGTAATATGTAGTTGAAGTGGGTCACTAAGAAAACGAATACTAATTATCGAGTGAGTGTCAATTCGATTAACATTTTGGCTATCACACATCGATGTTATGATCGGTCATCGTGCTACATCTGTTAGTAAACTTATCTTAACGGTTGCATCTTGATTTCCTATGAAGTTACAGAAAGTAAAATAAATAGTAAATCACATGATCTTATATTAAAATCACCATCAATATCAATACGTTTTATACTTAGTGCTTAAATCAAAACGAATTTATCTATCATCTATTTCAATTATTTCGGATTCGATACATTCGGTATTGGCCTCAATTTGATGCAACACACAGCCATAATACGCCATGCAGTCAAGCTAGTCATGCTACAATACGGTATTCCAATCCATAAGATAAAAAGCTAGATGTCAACAAAACGAAATACAAATTAGGAACGTTTAGGTTTTCGTATTTTAAAATCAAACCAAAACCGGTTCTCTTAATTTTGGAATTTCCCAGCAACATGTACTTTGTCGTTTTTTAATCAGCATTGGCGAAAGAGATGCTTTTCCTTGCTAGTCCTACTGATCCAGTTTTGTAATTATTGTCATTATTGTTTCCAACACAAAAAAAAAACCCTGAAATATTCAGTTAGTTAGTCTTTTTCTTATTGTTTGTCACTACGGAATCTGTACGACTTCAGTTGCAGTGCTGGAAAGTCGGGAGAGTGTAGCAGACTCATCATTATTAAAAGAAACTCGTGCTAGTTCTACACGACAAGAAATGAGATTGGGGGAAATTAAAGGGGCTATCGTGAAAACTGTGAGTCCGTTGTCCCTAGGACATTTTATCTCTCTAAAAACAAGTGAAGGCAAGTGACAAAGCGTGGCGCCTGGCGGCAGCCGAGCCGAGTTTTTCGCACCTATAAAATAGTACTCAATCATCTAGAATCGTGCCGTGATAATCTAATTAAACAATAAGATATAATCGCTAAACAAAGTCACAAACGTAATAACACTAATAACAGAGTTATTTAACTCTGGACCGCGGTTCACTGTAAATGTTGTGTTGAACAATAAAATTATCATAATGTTAAGGCCAAGGTTTCAAGTACGGTGGTTACAACGCTTCATTCATTCGGTCAGTCATTCAATTCAATCAACAAGCAAACGGTAGTTGTAGTTTTATGAGGGTTTCAATGTAGCTATATCTATCTATGATATAGGTAATAGGTACGTCAAAATACTAAATTATACCAAATTATACTGACCTATGGATATGTTTGTGTTACAAATCCGTACCTATATATTTGGATGGCTGATTAACGTAATAGCTCAGTTACGAGTAAGTTCTATCAGAATATGCCTACTGTACATAGGTATAGTACTGTTATACTATAGTATACAAAGTATAGAATGTACCTACATATTTTAGGTCGATATATTTTTTGGCACATTAATACATAAATGTATATTAACATAATATACTTACAAAAAAGAGTGAGACAATCTACTACTATTATGGAATTTGGTATTAGTACAAAATATATAAATATACAAAAAAGTTTAATTCAAAATGTCGAATTATGTATTTGACATTATTCGACATTTTAAATTTAACTTTTCAGGTTAGTTTATTGTCATTTAGGTACCAGGTACAGTTGGCAACGAACGAACGAACACGATGAAATTTTTAAAACGCTTTAATATTTTTTACTATCTAGAAGTTACAGACCAGAGAAGGTAGCACGAGTTCTTTGTCTATAAAATAATTACAAGCTTTACTTTAACCAAAATTTAATTAAAAGTTTTGGTGTAGTGATGTTTTCAAAATTTGGTTGTGTTCAGCGCCTTTTGTTGATTACTGTACCTACCATTCAATAATGCACTGTTACTTTAAAGTTGAACAACGAACACGGTTCCGCTTTACTTGATACCCCTCACTGGCGACCGTTTAACCAACGAGGACACATTCTAAAGTCAACATTATCATATAATTAATCATGATATCGGGTTGCAAACGTCACAGAAGCCCGCGCTCGATTTAAAGGCAATTACACAATTCACACCAGTTCGATGTCAAATCGACGCCAGTAGTGGAATTTGCCATGAATCCATGACCGATCCAACGTAGGGTTGTCCATTGAAACGCTGAAGGATTTCTTGATTTCGTTGTACCGGATTTCCGTGTAATTATCTCAATGCTTACAGTTATTATCATAATGTAGTCTCATTTTGCATAACTATATAAATAAAAATGTAAATGTTTGTTTGGTCAAAATCTTAAATAAAAAAGTTCTTCACTGATTGCTTTGAAATTTTGACACAACGTTTTTTTGAGCCACAGCTAGTCCTTAAATAAAAAATATAATTAATGAATTAAAATCAAAATTATTAATCATTAAGTGATAAATTTAATTTGCTTTGTAAATTGTAAATTTTTGGGTATATCCTTTGTTGGAGATCCTTAATAAATAAATAAAGTATAACAAAAAAAATGAATGTTCCTTGAAAAGCTTGTTGCGTTCCGTACTAGGCTACCACATGCGGCATGATTAATGTTGAGCAGTGGCCAGCTCAGTTCTATCCACTATCGCAAGTGCAGTAACCCTTGCAATGCTAAAGTACATAAAGTTCCCACATAACAGTGCGGGGGCAATGAACGATCTCGGCCTCGAGACGCCATTTAGTTGAACAGGTTGCATATTTAATACATTTCGTTTCAAATCCAATCGAATGCATTATATTGATTACTGACGTAGGTACAAATTATAAATGTAATTATGTCGAGATTTTCCACACGTGCTGCTTCCATTTTTAAATTACACATTCTAGAAAACACGCAGTTTTACGATAGACAAACATGTGAAACCGTTTTTACGTAAAATAAAAATAGTTCATGTTATGTAACTTGCAGACACAGTTCATGTGATAACGCAACATCTATGAAAATAAATAGATTTGCCCACGTGTGAACGTAATCGTTGGGCATCTGCCAACATTTTGAGCAAAAATAGCAGAAAAAAAAAGATTTATCGGGCAGTATTTTGTAATCTTACATTGTTACGTAATATCTATTTATTTATAGGTGTTTTTAACTACTACTTATCGTTATAATGTAATGCGTAGATGTATTATTGTGTTTGTAAACGAATCTGAATCATTTAACCCCATAAACCGAAAGATCGTCTTTCTCTTTCCCTTTATGTGCCATTAAAAAGTGGTGAATACATTTTTTTTAGTCTCTTAATCTTAAACTGTCTTTCGTAATAAGTACCCTTATTAGTTTGAGTGAAAACCGGTCTCAAAACTAGCTCATTCAAATTAGACTACACTAGGTAGTACCTACCTACTTTTCGACCGTCAAATTTGCAAAACAGGTAACTCGAAAAGTGTCACCGCTTCCTAATATTTTGCTTGAACATTGACAAGGTTTTAATTCTAATTTTAAATCTAGTTTCTTAAAAGCTCTCTGTAGACACTTTTAATCGTAATAATTATAGTCTTGTATACATATTGTTTGAGGGTCTTGTTAGAATTTAAACGTAGTTTAAAAACAATTTAATCATATATTTCCGGTAAACAATTAATGAATAATAAAAACGTAACGGCAGGGTTAAGTATGCAAGCTGACGTCATTTACAGATTCAAAAACAAAAACATATTACGATTGTTATTTACAAAACAAGTATAAACACTTCTATTTCTCGGAAGATAAAGATCATAATTGTGCGTGTTGTTATTGGAATGTTCATTAATGTGCAGAATACGTAATACATAGTGCGTAAACGTAGTGCACAATTGCACATACTCAGTGCTTTAAGTGCATATCCACTAAGCCGTCGCGTCGGTAGTACTACTTTCATTAGTAAAATTCCATAATTTTAAGGCTCGATCTACTTAAGGCCCAGAATTGTTAATACCATCCTTATTAATCATTGTTTTCTCAATTTATAAAATCATAACTGTTCATCTTAAATGAGGTCAAAACATTTAAACTCTATTTAATATTCAAATTTCGTTAATTAAATTAAAAAAAAATACAGTTAAACTGTATTTAACTGTTTAACTGTTTTAATCGAAGCGATTTTTTTGTTAAGAGAACACTGAGCTCCTAGAAAAAGATCTTAGGTATTAATAACTCCGAAATCTCTTCAGTTATGTTCTTACTTTAAAGAGCAATGCACCAGGCTTAAAATAGCAAAGAGAAAATAAACCGCTATGAAATCGTAACTAATCATATCGCATTTGCTCTGATTGCTAGAAACTATATAATTTTACTAAATATGGGTTCATGTCTCGATAGTTTTCACCTTGGCCAATTACGAAAAGTTTAAGTAGAAACAGTGGCTTCATTTAAGTATCCAACTAACCAGCTTTTGCTTCTGAGTACTAAAGTTTCTGCATGAACCCCTACTTATACCTACTACTATTACAAATGCGGAAGCAAATGTCTGTCTGGCTGTCTGTCTGTTAAGCTTTCACGCCTAAACCGTTGAACCTATTTTGATGAAATTTGGAAGTCAAAGTAAAATATTTAGACCATTAAAATAGCACTTTTCCAACTCAGTCAGTCAAAACTAGTTGCACGGTTCCAAAAAGTGGGTACAGGGGGTAGAGAAGGACATAGGCTACTTTTCGTCTCAAAAAGATGAAGGGATGAGAGTGAAACATCGGGCAGCAGCTGGCAATCCATATGTGACTCATGTTCTCGTATTTATCAATAACAAGTCTGCATTCACCCTAAAGATATCCGTATTGAAAATATAACTAGAGTTATTCGTTGCAACAATCTGATTCAAATTCTATTTCACCAGTAACCTACTTGTAATCAGGCGATTGTAATTATAACAAAAAACTCTGCTACTTGTATTGGTAGTTACAAGCTTTCCTAGAAGATGTATTGTTTAGTCTGAGAACAAAAAGGTGTAGCGTTTTGACAAGGAGGTTTCGCATCGACATCACAGGGTTCGTCGTTTAAATCTTGGTGCTGTAGCGACATCTATCGCGTTTCATGGAACTACGTAGGTACAAATCCTGAATCGCGCTATGAAAATTCGCACATTGCATATACATATAAAGACGCCAGGCAAAGCACCTCTCTGGTCGGAGGATCCTCCCTTTGATTGGAGGGGCAACACACAGAGGCATCTCCACAGTGCCATACTTATTTCTGACACTTACGCGTATTGGGCATTGTACCTAATTAAACCTATCGAGATAATAGACTCGCCCCCCTCCCCCTCTATTACATAGGACCTAAATATACAAGCGAACTGCGAGTGCAGATTTAGTACCAATTCTCAACACTCAGTGGTTGCCAGTGCTCATCGTAATCTTTACGATGAGCACTGGCAACCACTGACTGTACACAACACAGCTCAAAGCAGTGTTATTTCACTTCGATTTTCTGCAAGGCAAAGTTAAATTATTGCCACTTCCACTATGCCCTACCTCTCTTGAAAAATGAATTGAATGTCTCCAATAAGAAAGACCAAAGTAAAGATTTTCTTGACCTGTTTGCGACATTGTAATCATACTATTACTATTCAATGAAGATTATCAATTAGCGTTAATAGTAATTAAATCGTTATCGGTACAGTTATTGCAATGTTTTCATCTAATTAGGTAAATACTGTGTACTGATCATGGAATTCTGTGTTCGAATCCCAGTTCATGAAGTTTTCTGTAGCACATCGGATTGGACTTATAGCCGTTAAATGGCTCTATAATGGACCTAAAAACAAACATATGACGGACCACCTCCACCTAATCCTTCAAGGATACCGACCTGGAAGTATCATGACGATAAAATTTAATGCAAATAATATGTAAGTATTAGAAGCAATTATTTTTAAAACATATTTTTTTAACTGCCTCATTAACCTGGCAGTCAATGGTTAATGTCGTATGAGCGACGGCTAAGCTTGAGATCCTGGTTCGATTACCAGGTCGAGTAAAGTGCTATTGGGTTATTCTACGAAATTCTCAGTAGCAGCTCGGAGTTGGATTTGTGACCGTTTAGGGTCGCCCCCTATTACATGGGACCTAAACATATCCGCCTCCTCTACGTCTGCCTAATCCTTCGGGGAATACAGGTGTCAACATCATCATCAACCCATATCCTACTGCTGGGCATGGATATCCTCTGTGGATGAGAGGGATTACGCTCTAGTCCACCTCGCTGACCTAGTGCGGGTTGGCAGACATCACACACCTTCGAGAAAATCTCTCAGGCATGCAGGTTTCCTCACGATGTTAAACTTCACCGTTGAAGCGAGTGATAATTACCTAATTATTAATACGCACATGATTTCGAAAAGTCAGAGGCCTTGGATTCGAACTCCAAACCTTTGACTTGCCAGTCCAATGGTCATACCACTAGGCTATCACTGCTTTTGATACAGGTTTGATGATATGGTATATATTTTAATACGTCTGGTTTATGATTTACATGAGATTCGTATAATGCAACATGCAGAGGCAGTTTTTTCGGCCAAAAAACGGTACTTTATAATGAATAAATAAAAAACTCAGTCTGCAATATCTATCAACAAAAAATATGACTTACTGTTGCTTCATTAAGTCAAATCAATTTAGTTTAAAATTAATTAATGTTTAATTTATTTGAACAACGTATAAAAAAATACAGTATTACGTATTATAAATTTTGTTTCTCGTCACTAAGACACCTAAAACCACACCTAAAATATAACAAGCTTAATATCTAAAAGCACAGCTTAATCATCCTGCAGATAAATTTATCTGCAAGATGATTAAGCTGTGCTTACCGCGGTCTGTCTACGGATGGGTGGCAATTCTTAGCTTATTGTGCCTTGTCATACAAACACCAAGGTAACAATCGTTAAGGTAATCAGATGAGAAGCTCGAAAAAACAACCAAGGATAGGATATTGGTCTTGCTAAATAATTGGGACATCTAATGACAATTGTTTTTTGTAAAATGTAGCCGCTTCTGCGTAGGCTAAAACCCGTCCCCAATATAGTTGAGAAAAAGCTTTAAAATTACAATCTACTAACGACGGCTTGCATTACTTCTAGCAAGCCCTTCAAGTAAGAGTACTTACAATGCGTATATCTTATCGCCAGAAGCAATAATAATTGTAGACGTTAAAAGTAATCTGAAACTTTGTATGCCTACTTAGAAGTCACGTACAATGAATGCCCTTTGTACTAAGGGCCTTATTTAAATTCAATACTCTATTACATAAGTACATAACCCAGTACCGTTAAACCAACATCCAATGCACGCCAGACAAACACGGCATATGCATCATGCTTAAGTAAATAGGACCACACAGACTTCGCTAGCTAAATGAACGTGCCTAGACACTGCAACAAGCTACGGTACTTAAAAATACCATGTTCCGACTTGCTAATAAGCGTCTTGTAGATGTATTTGCTTAGTACACAGTTAGATTCACAATTCGGAGTATTCCTCTTTCGGCACCAATTTTTTCAGCGCCTATGGTTTGAGCACCTAAGCTATTCATTAGGCATTTTTTGTCTCAGAGACAGATTCTAGCATATAATTGCCCCCTAATACCGACGAACTGTTGGTGTACACCTTTGCCTAAATCTTTTTTTTTTTTTTTAATCTCCTTTTATTTAGAGGCTTTTACCTTACAAAGGTATGACAGCCTCATCGTACCTTAATCTTAAATATAACAAAATTATTTACTATTGTAAGGGAGAGGGAGTCACTGACGCAACAACCATACTGTACACAGATAGTGCTAATTTTGAACTCGGCTCGGCCAACATAGTTATAAAAATCCCAATATCATGTTTATTAAATTTAAATTCACGTATCAGTGACTCTCTCTGTCTCTCGTTCTTTTTGCATTCCATGAGTAAGTGTTGGACATCCTCCAGTGTACCACATACCTCACAGTTGGGACTGTTAACTTTTTTCATAAGGTATCCAAATTTCCTGGATGGATAGTGACCAGCCTAAATCTTCAGGAATGCCATAATCATCTGAAGCTTCCAAGATCCGGAAAGCTTCTACTAGATTAAAACACATCCCTGTTTCCTAAGGATCTCCTTACTAAGTCTACTTATCTAAGTAAACACCACAAATCGCACATGATTATGATCCAGGCATACCACTTCTGCGCTGTCCATTTCCATACATATCTAGTCTACTTATGAGCTATATATTCATTACTAATATATTATAGAAATAGCTTCCGCCCGCAACTTAGTTTGCATAAATGATTGAATGTGTGATATTTCGTTATGTCACTCAAGGATAGTGTCATAGTGTAGCTTTCTATTAGTGAAAGAAGTTTCGGAATCGGAAGAGCCGTTTTAGACATTACCTCCTACAAACATACTTATATACAAATAACTTTACCTCTTTATAATATTCGTTTAAATATATCTTGACGGGTCATCATCTTTATATGCAAATTACTAAATCAATTAGATTTTTTGCACTGTGTCTAGAACGTAAAAAATCCGGAATATTAATGACTATTTGATGGCAATCATGACATTCAGCGACTAGATGCAAACTGGTTTTTGAATCATAAGATGTGCTTTTACTAATCAACGGTAGCATTTTATAAGTCACATGTTCATTCCTCGATGATCCCCGATCACTAAGCTAACGAGACACATAGCTGTCAGTCCAAATGTCACTTTAATTAAAACTAAAAGTGCATAAAGCGTACAGCTTTGTCAGGACAACAAGGTCAGTGGGCCACGTGGAGACACACTACGGAAACTTAGATTGACCACGGGAAGTAACCGATTTACTTCCACATCGCACTTGATCACTCGACTGTAACGATATCAAAGCAATACGAGATTTACATTGAAAGCCTTATACGGCTGTCTACGTTGCGAAAGCTACTATACTGATCAATGTATACCAACAACTTAATCATATATGTTTTTTATACCATCATCTAAGAAAGTGCCGCATTACATTAAACGTAACGTGGGAATAATAAAAAATATTCATTATCGTTACTTCCTGTGAGAGGTCTTGTTGTAACAATACCAGGCCGATTTTCCAGTATTCCCCGAAGGTCGATGTTTTAGGTCCCATGTAGTAGGGGCAAGCCTATTGCCATTAACCAAGCACAAATCCAAACTCCGAGCTGCTACTGAGAATTTAATAACGGTAACTAGTTAAGTGATCAAAGTATTCCATGTATGCAAAACCAGGTGTCGAATTCCACACTGTTATAATTGGGAATGTGTGACGAACCATGCAACTGCGACCTATCCGAAAATATTACAGCGACGTCGCCGAAAGAAATTGTTTCACGCAAGTTTTCTACGTGCCAAGTTTAGCTGCACCATAATGTATGTCAAGGAACTAGTTCATAGAACTATTATTGAGGAATTTAGTTTATTTGTCCTGTGAAAATGTTTGAATGTAATTCAAAACAGGTTTAATCTTAGTTAGGTTTCAACCCATGGTCACAAAAAAAATAGGTAAGTACACTATTGAAATAAAACTACTTTTTACGTATTTTGTCGTGTTATATTGTTAATATTAATCCCAAAGTTACGGACCCTTTTATAGATATCTACTATAGATTCTGTCATATCAAAATCCAACCCAAAAACTGCAAGACCAAAAGATACGGTGAGCTCGTTCTCGCCAGCCATTTCAGACTGCCGTGACCATGGACGCTATAAACGGTCCTAAGCGTCGGGATTAATAGTGTCAATATAGCGCAATAAAATCCTTAAAATATAGTTTTATTTCAATGTCTAAAATTCCAAAACTTAAACGTTTTTTTTGTAATCGAACGAACTATGTTATAATATATCTACAATAAGTCAAATACTGTAAACGGTACATAGAGCCTAGATTCCACAACACAGGGAATCCTAGTGTGGGATCTAGGGCCTCAACCAATAGTGTAAAACTTTCTTAGAAAATAAATATTTTTCATTTTTTCATTTTCAATCAGTCTAACCAGAAACGACTGAATATCAGTATTTTACACGGCGCGACTGCCATCAGACCTTCGCAACCCCATTTTTAGGTAATACTGATACCCTGAGGATAAGCTGGTTGTCAGGCTTTTTGGTCTCTGACTACCACTAACGATTGTCATAGGTGTTCGTATGACAACCGGGACCGAAGGCTTAACATCCTCTCCGAGACACGGGGGGGTCTCGATGTGTTAAGAATGGTCACCCATCCACAGACTGACCGCGACTAGCGCAGCTTAACCTTGCAGATCGGTTGATCACCTTTGATATTACTTAGCCACGAGCCGGTGAAAATAGGCGTGATGGTATATTATGTATGTATATTTGTATGCTATGAAGAATATGTGCTGTGTGTGCCACCGTGGGACAGGCATGTAATCCTTCCCTTGCGAATGTTATTTTCTCTGAAACCACTGCCATCCTATCTCAAATTAAAATAATAAGTAGGTATATTTTGTTTACAGACCAGTGAAAGTAAAGCAGCACTGATAAACTCTCTGCTAGCTGGCTTCTATCTTCTTTGCGGGCCCTTCGTGTCGGCTTTGGCGAATAAGTGAGTTATTTTTAATGTCAAATAATAAGATGACAAACAGACACACGGATGATGGTAAGCGGCAACTGTAGCCTATAGTCGCCAGGATCACCAGTAGTATCACTAGCGTGTTGTTTTCTTGAAACCTCTGATGTTGTCGCATATGCCCAGTAATTTTACTAACAATGTTACCCTTCAATTGGAACAGAATAGTGTCAGCATAAATTATTGCTCAGCGTAAGAATATTTTGCAATGCTGGTGTACCTTAGACAAAGCAGCAAAGTTCCTCCTCCCCCTTCCGTCCCCTGTATGTTCCACAAGAAATAAAATATCCCAAAAATTCTTTCAGATATGGATTCCGCATAGTGACAATCGCTGGCAGCCTGATTTCAACCGTAGGATTTGTTGTGTCATATTATGCCAATAGCATCGAATACCTTTACGTATCCTATGGAATCGTTGGAGGTAAGTTTTATACCTAGACTAGCTGACCCAGAAAACGTGGTTTTGCCATATAAATATCACTATTAAATAATGGGGATTCATGGTAGAAGAGTGAAAAGTTAGGGTTGTATGTATTTTTCAATGCTAAATCATAATAAAGTAAAAATATAAAAAAATGTCCCAAAAAATAATTGTTAAAATAATTATTGGTTGGGTCACCTTTATCATTTACAGGTATGAAAAATAAATGTTGGCCGATTCTCAGACCTACCCGATATGCACACAAAATTTTATAGATATCGGTCCAGCCACACAACAATTTTATATATTAGAGGGTTGCCCAAGAGCTAAGCTAACATATCGTTGAAAAGTGTTTCTATATGTAGTCGCAATGTGTACGGTGCAACCGTGCATGTCCTAAGTCAGAATTTTACGCGACGCAGTCATTTCCTTTTATAATCAGTTCAGTTGGCGTTGAGCAATCAAGAAAGCCGTGCGTTCTCATCAATTAACGTTAAACTAACAAGAGCCGCGTGTTCGGTAACATTTCCACTCACATTTCCAGTTCATTCGCTCATATTAGTTTAGTTATTATTTTTGGACAATACATTATTTCCAATATCGTATTTCATTTCTCTCAATTATCATAAAGAGCTGTACAGTTTAACAAGAGACTGTACACATTGTGATCCTTCTTTTCCCCTAAAATGAATGTTTTTTCCCAGGTATTGGTTTCTGCATGATATACATGCCAGCTGTTTTAACTGTTGGGTTCTACTTCGAGAAATGGCGAGCCCTAGCGACCGGCCTGGCTCTCTGTGGCTCTGGAGTTGGTACCTTCATAATGTCGCCTTTCATAAATACGCTGGTATTGGAGTTAGGCTGGAGGATGGCTATATTATGTCAAGCAGGTTAGTACGCGAATATTTGTGAGACAATGTACCTATGATTCAAATATAATACACAATTATAAGTATATATTAATACTTACCGTTTTCTTCAGGTTTAATACTGCTGTGTATAGTATTTGGAGCCCTATTCCGACCTTTACAAACGGTCACGGTAGTAGCAGTAGAGGAACCAACAGTAGCCGAAGACGAACGCAACCGGATAGCAGCTGGGAAACTTGAGGATATTATGAAACTGCATAGTAAACTTGAGACAGGCATATCCATACCGCCTGATATGAAGTTCAGTAACAAGGCGAGCCCTCACACGTGGATGGGTGTACCAAGTAACACGCGCTATCCGACGGCTGAAGAAGTCTTTCGTGGAAGCAGTATTGGTCTTAATACTCAACGACGTTCGTCTGCCACTGCAGGAACAATTAAAAGCTCTAGCGGACTCAAACCAGCTTACGAGACAGTCTCAGAAAAAGATGAACAGGAAGATATTGGCACCCAATCAAATAAAGCATCTCAACCTTTGATCGGATCCGTTCTCAGAATTATGTCAACCACTGAATACAATAACCGACAACGGTCGTCAGTCGTTGACACGGTCACCAGACCTCTATACCGTGACGACATTTTCTTCGGAGCCAGCTTGTCCAGATTGCCACAGTACATGTCACGCACATCTATTGGCTACCACTTGGCTGTGACCCACTTACCTTCTCCCGAAGACGCGGCAGAACAAGAAAAAAAGAGATGCCGTATTTGCCCTATTGCTATAAGAAGAGCACTAGCCACCCTGTTAGATGTGAGCCTATTTAAATCAGTAACATTCTTGATCCTAGCTATGGCCGGATTCGTCACGATGTTGGGATTCTTTGTCCCATTCATGTATGTGCAAAAGAGAGGGTATGCAAACGATATGTCACCAGAAACTGTTGAGTGGTTGGTGTCGGCCATTGGAGTGGCGAACATTGTTGGCCGACTTGCGTGTGGAATGGTATCAGCAGTGCCGAAATTATCTCCGTTGTGGGTGAACAACATTGCGCTGACAGCCGGAGGTATTGCTACCATGCTGAGCAGTATCAGCTATGAACCCTACTTCCAGTACTGTTTCTGCGTTATATTTGGTCTTTCTGTTGGTAAGTTCATTTTTGTATACATATACTTACACTACTAGCTATTGTCCGCGATTTCACCCGCATCCTAAAGGGAAAAGAAAAAAAGAAAGAAAATCACATTTATTCGGACAAGGTCCGTACAACACACAGTTAAAATATTGAAAGAACATAATTATATAAAAGACCACAAGGATCACTGTATTATGTGCTGTCGGCATGCATGTCCCGAATGGGTTGCCAGCTCAGCATTAAGGTCTTTTTGAGACACAAGGTAGCCTATGTCCTTCTTCAAGACCTAATATATATTTGTACTAAATTTCATCAAAATCAGTTCAGCGGTTTAGGCGTGAAAGCCTAACAGACAGACCGACAGAATTACTTTCGCATTTATAATATTTGTAGGGATTAATAGGGATTTTTGGTACTGCTATGGTGAGGTACAATGTTGATTTATATAATTTATTGCGGGGTAAGGATTGCACTACCAGTTTCCGGGTAGAATTATCGGTTTATAAACCTATAAAAAAAAAACAAGTTTCTAGCAATATCTTTTGCAGACATTCTACCTCCGCTGTACAATATTGATAATGTTGGACGTAAAAAAGTACAAAAGTTATGGTATTATTATAGTTGTTTGTCGCACACTGCGTGGGCTTGTTCTGTGTACAGGTTGTTACAAAACTACCCGTAAAGCCGAGAGGAGGTTAAATGGGGCCTTATAGCGAGTCCATTCACAATATTTAAGAACCGTAGTAACGCTGCATAAAATACCCCAAAAAAAGGAAAACAACAACAGAATGAAAAATAGAAAAACTATTAAAGTAGACAATTACTAGGTAAAAGGTACGTAGGCCTTTCTGTTAAATGATCTGGTTCCCTGACATGACAGCTGACAAAATTTTTGGCTTTGATAATTAATTATATTTTTTACGGGGTATTTTGTAACACGTTGTATATGGGTAATTCTTTTCTTTTTAAATATTTGGAATAGTAGGTTAATATGTAGATAATCTATGAACGATTTAGTGAACCGTCTGCTGTATTTCATGAAGTCGTTTTTCAAAGGTTTTTGATGATTCATATCAAATTGTGTTTTTGTTTATTGCAGCTTGTTTCGCTTCGATGCGGTCTATCATCATCGTTGAGTACCTTGGTCTGGAGCGACTCACCAACTGCTTCGGGCTATTCCTGCTCCTTCAAGGCGTGGGTGCCTTATTGAGTGCACCTATCGCAGGTGAGTTAGCAAATATATTTTTTTAACTTTACACCACTACGATTTCCTCCTTTTTCATATGCGTTTACAAATATACGTAAATGAAAAAACCCGGAACAACTACAGGTACATACAAATATTTGCTACATACGGGGATTGAACACACGACACAACCAGTCAAACGTGTTGTTACTCATTAAAATATTCAATTTAAAAGGAGACTGTAGTTAGGAATTAACACTCAAATTATTAGATTCAAAGGCCATGGGGAAATTTTTTGGAGCATAAAGTGCAGGAGTATGTACTTTGCCTTTATTGTTTCCACCATGGGGGCATATATTAACCAATTCCACGCCTCAATTTATATTTATTTTTTCATTGCATTCGTAATAGATTTTTAGCAATTTTCAAATATCAATCATAGTACGATTAATCGAAAGCTGCCTTCTTGGTTCTGTAGCATTTAAAACATTGTTCGTGAGTTTATATAACAACCACGACTAGACGCTATTTTGTCAAATGGGGAACAACCAAACGTCGACCTAAGTTCTCTTATCGGCTAAATGTAATGAGTGCGTTATGTTGCACCATGCGTGGCGCACGCGCCGCCCCAGGGCTATTTCTATCCTGTCTAGCTGTGCAGTGCGTGCCAAATTCCTACCTTCACTCAGCCATGCCCGCATGGCTATTGAACAATGACCTAGCTTACATGCATATAAATATCAATAGTTAAGCATTTTATTGGCATTCTTCATTATATTCTGTTTTATTGATGTGGGTCAATACCACACAGAACCAGACCCTAGTGACTTTTAAATAGAACTCTGAATAAATAAAACACTGTTCACTTATTACATGATCTGTAAGGACTTTACTGACAAATATTTACCTACCAATTTCCACTAATCATTGTACAAACTAAAATGTTTTCAACAAGGTCCACTTGACCTTGTTGAAAACATTTTGGTTAAACTTATTTCTTAGAGTTTTTAAACTACCTAGTGCTTAGCGGTACAGAGCGATGACTTAGCTTTGTCTCGCTATCTTATTATTACTTATATGGTGGGCTTTAAAAACAAAACTAGCTTTTATCTGTATTGAGCGTAACTCAACACAGATAAAAGCAAGTTTTATTTTTTTTATTTATTCGTTTATTTCAGGCATCCATGGCCCATAGTTTTATATCTGTCTTGCAGACAGATAGTAAAACTTGCTTTTACCTATCTCTCTTATCCACAATACTTCGTGTATCTGTATAATAAATCACTGTAATGATTTTTTGCAGGAGCTCTATTCGACAGTACGCAGAGCTTCGACATATCTTTCTACGTGTCAGGAGGATTCTTGCTCCTCTCGGCCATTCTGTGCTACCCCATCGATAGGGTCAGCAAGTGGGAAAAGCGTCGCAGTATGAAAATAAGTACACAGCCAGAAATGAGTGTAAACGCTAAAGTTTAAGCAAAAGGACACATTGTTGCGGATAACACATTGTGCCAAAACAACTCTATTGAAAGATGTGATCGCAGTTTTCTAACTGCCGGATGAGTGCGTAAAACGAAACGTAGCCGGCATTCAAATGTACCGTCCGCAGAAGGATGAGTGTGTACTAATGCGTGTGATGAATCACTAATTATGCGTCTGCATAGTTTGATTATCAACCATTCCCGTATTCATGAATGACCTTATTACAAAAGTGACGCCATACTCACTGCCATTGTAAAGGATTTAATGTTATCTTGGCGCAATCGTTCATGAATACGGAAATTATTTTTTGTAAGACTTGGATTTTTATAATCTACATTTATTTACAAAATGTAACTAGTGTTATTTTAGGTTTATACAGTCAAATTTGGAGAGATCAAGTTATATGTAATCTTAATTTATTTGTAAAATAATGTACGCAGTCCTAAATAAATGTACCTCGAATACGAAATTAATATTAGAAACATTCCCTATGGTAAAGGATTGGCCAAACATGAAAAGGCTGACACCGCGCGAGTGTCATTCGAGCACAGTGACTACCTATAGATTTTCCGTGGCACCTCTTTTGCTAAGTCCTTCACGGAGAGAGAACAGATTAAAAATATAATATAACGAATATATCGCTCCTACGAATACGCTCCGGAACGATTAGTTCAAAATTGTTACAGATATAAGCTAGTAAGTTTTACCTTAGTCGATGCAAAATGCTCAAATTTATCGCCTTTCGAAACTATGTAACGTAGTTGTACTGCTTTCGTTAGTTTTTGACTACGTTAAGAGTTTGCGACCCGCCTAGGATTCTCCTGTTTGACCATTTCTTAACTAACTTTTTGACAAAACTACATAGGATGCCTTCGCAATCATTCGGTTAGGTCAGATATGCATTTAAAATAGGTTTAGAGGTTCCAAAAGTACAAAGACACGAAAATATAAATATAGTTTCGAAGTTTTGTCGAAATTATAACCCCATCTGATAGAGATCTGAAGCCAAAATGTACTTTTATTTTAGTCTGTTAGACTGTTACTTTTATGTTTGTTACTTCATACTTAAAGTGGTGCATAATATAAGACTAATATAGAGCTAATTTGTTGTAATAATATATTGCATATCAGTGTTTGAGATGAGTGATATAAATAGTTTTGAATTTGTGGAGCAATGTGCCTTATTGTGTGAATGAGGGCTACCATTATAAAATTCGCCACCATGTGGAGCAGTCATTACGAGACATTTAAAGAACTTTCGATAGATAAGATTGAATCGATGTATACATACAACATAATATAGTTCTATTATGTTACATCTGCATGCCTTCCGCCGATATAATAACTATGCCTCTCTGAAGTTAAAAGTTAGGCAAAATTACTTTTTTTTTTCTTTAACCTATATGATCCCACTGTTAAGCAAAGGTCTCCATCTCTTTCCATTGATCTTTGTTAAGAAAATTACATACAAATTTTAATTATTGTGCAAAAATATTGTAAGTAAAATAATCACGATTGCAAAACATTCGCGTAACCGTCTTCGCACCGAATGTTTATCGTAAAGGGGTATCTACACCGCAGTTACTTTTTGTGGAGCAACGTTTCCAAGTGTTAATTAGCAACATCCGATAACAAAAAGTTATTTGTTGTTAGTCTAGTATGTTGCCGTGAAAATTGAAGAATGTTACTTAATGTTATCGTGTTGCATTCTGTTGCTCCACAAGAAGTAACTGCAGTGTGGATGCACCATAATTATGATATTACTTAGTCATTCGCGTGTAACTTCAGACAGGCAGAGTTATTTGTCAGTACACGACGTATTTTAGTAATTATTCAAGACTAGCGGCCCGTCCCGGCTTCGCACGGGAAGTTTTAGTAAGGATCCCTAATCTTTTCTAACAATAAATATAGCCTATGTTACTCAGGGTGAATGTAGCTTTCCAATGGTAAAAGAATTTTTGAAATCAGCACAGTTGTTTTTGAGTTTATTCATTACTTAAAAACATACACACAAAAATACAAATCTTTCCTCTATTATTCAAGAAATAGAAAAATAGACTGCCTCATCAGTTTAGTGGTCGCAAACCGGGTTGCTTGAGGTCCTGGGTTCGATTCCCAGGTCGAGCAAAGTGTTATTGAGTTTTTCTATGGAACTCAGCAGTAGCTCGAAGTTTGAATTTGTTCCCGGTTGAAGGCAAGAATAGGTTCGCTCCCTTTGTCATGACACCTAAACATACCTGTGAACTGTGGGTGGTACATTAATGTACGCCTAACCCTTCGAGGAATACAGGCGAGATGATATGATATTCAACTTTTTTTTTTAATAACGTTGTCCCACACTAGGATTTCCTCCTGTATCGTGGCTGCAAAAACACAAATTTTCATACAAATATTTGTTCGGGTCCCGGGGATCGAACCCTTTCACTTAATTATAAAATTTGGTCAGCCTACATTAGATACTTATTACATTACCTGGTGCAAATACTTAAAATGGTGGCCCTAAATGGAATAGAATTGTATTTACGGAAATAAATTGCAGTAATTGTTATTGTTGCAGTAGTTTTATATTTTATATTATAAATTGGAAATATTTCCAAATGTATTGCACATCACATGCAATGAACTTAGTAATTATGTACATCTAATTAACACATTTTTATATAGTTTAATTAAGGACTATTACTGTGGCTGTGGTCTTGTGTAGGTGTGCCTTATTAAGAAATCATAGTCATTTATTTTGAAATGGTAAATCATTTGTGACCTTTATTTTAAAATAATTCTTCATAATATCTATTCAACTCATTTTTCATTCTAACTGTTTAATTATTATGTTTTTCAATAATTTTGAAAGATATTTTCACTCAACTTTAGTAATAAAGTTTGACATTTGGTAAAGTTACACGTCGTCTTTTTTTTCGTTCATTGTTTGTTTCTAATATAATTTCCATACTCGCTAAAAATCTTAATTTCAAAATTCTAATAAAAAGTATGTAGGTATTTTAAATTATTACTTTAACGTATCCAAATCCACTGTTGAAAGGTTGTTGATGGCTCAATAGAAAAACATTGTCTTGTTTTTTGGGAAGCTTTTAAAAATAAAGATAAAAGGAGAATAATGGTGACTATGATTTTTTTGTATTCTTTATTATGTTTATCTATGCCACAGTGCCATATTGTGTAAAGTATAGTGCGAAACAATACAAATTTAACTGACGGTGACCGTAATTGGAACTATCTCGCTAATTTCCCGTGTTCTAATGTGTCAATGTGTATTTACTTGATACAGTCACAGAATCATTAAATGATTTTTATTTTATTTTCTTGCATCAGAACGTATTTTAACTCTTTCACACGGGGCGTAAAAAATATGTTTTAAAAGGCTTTGTCACCGGGCCAGTAAAGTTTGTTGCTCTATAATAGGTATTATCAGTAAAACTCACGTCTTGACTATTGTCTTGCCGTTACTAAGACAACGTACAAATTGTCTGGTTGAAATGTGCCCAATAACCTGTTTTGTGAATTGTGTTATGATTCTAACAGTATACCTTGGCCCGTTTGAAATACACGATATTAGCCAAATAGTTGTTGTTTTAATTGAAACATGAGACATTGTTAGGTACAGTTTGGGGCCAATAGTCCAGTAGCCAGTCAATATTCGCTTGCACGGTGCTGCGCGTATACACACACGTGTGAGTGATTTCAATGCAAACATTTACCCGTCAAACAGTTTATCTACGCGGAGGTGATAGTGTGTGGTTTGTCACTAAGGTAAATGATTATTATATCGCACTCTTTCTGTCTAGATATCATTATCTAGACAGAAAGAGTGCGATATACGAAATATTGTATGTGTGCAAAATATTTGTTATAGAAAAAGGTCGTAAGTGCGACTTTGACCCCGACCGTACACGGCAAGACTGTTTTTTTTTTTTTTTTTTGTATTGATTTTCGGTAACTAGTGGTCGTTAATGCGACACACTAAAGGCCTATTCGATTCCCAGCCCAAGCAGTGTTATTAGGCTTTTCTATGAAAATTATAGCGGCAGCTCGGAGTATGGATTTGTGCCCGGTTAATAGCAATAAGATCCCCCTTATTACATGGGACCTAAGCATACCGGCGAACTGTGGGGTGTAAGTACGCTTCTGCCCAATCCTTCGGGGAATACAGGTGTGATGGTAGGTATTTTTTTAAGGCAAGCAATAACTGTACGAGTTCATACTTTGATATTAATATGAAATTACTATAAATGCCTAATAGTTTACAAGGTCCCAACATAACTTTCCATGGCTCACCATTACTTAGTTGGAAAAGAATAGGAAAGGAAATTATCCATTTCTTATATTTATTTAGAAAAGGCAAAATACGACCGCGGGCAGGATTCGAACCTGCGTCTTCTGGTTAGGTACACCAGACGCTATGACCACTAAGCCACCGCGACACCTATATGACATGACAGGTACGGTCCTTTTCTAAATAACTTTAAAATTTTAGCATGGAAAATGCCAAAAATGTACAAAAAGACATTTCTTATATTTTTTGTTTTATTTATAAAAGACACCGAAGCACAAGCCGCGTGGTGATAAGCGGTAATTACCAGACGCCAGAACACTGTCATTTTGAAAAGTCTTTATGACCCCACTTAATAAGTCTCATTTTCCCAATCATTTCAATGCCTATTGGCCCTTCAAACCGGAACACAATAATTTATGCACTTTAATTTATGCTTTGTCAGTACTAGTGATGGGTCGAGAGAATGTTCTCCGTAAAAGGTAAGTACATATGTACATAAGCAGTACATAGGTTAGTATATAAGCGGTACATAAGTAAGCACATATGTAGTACACAGATATGTAAGTACATAAGTAGTACATAGGTTAGTACATAAGCTGTACATACGTAAATACATAGGTAAGTACACAGGTAAGTACATAGGTAAGTACACAGGTAAGTACATAGGTAAGTACACAGGTAAGTACATAGGTAAGTACACAGGTAAGTACATAGGTAAGTACACAGGTAAGTACATAGGTAAGTACATAGGTAAGTACATAGATAAGTACATAGGTAAGTACATAGGTAAGTACATAGGTAAGTACATAGGTAAGTACATAAGTAAGTATATTTATTTATTTATTTATTTATTTGAACACAGAAGACCAACAGCTATTGACAACTATGAATTAACAGGTAGCCATTAACAGGTCCTCGCGATTAGCAGTTGAATACATATAAAGTGCGTGGATACAAGGTTAGACACTATTTAAATACAAATAACAACAATTCACAATATACAGTAGGTTAATTTCTGGAAAAGAATTCTAAACTAATTGTCCGTCTCACCGATTGCAGACTAGTTTGAAATATATCAAAATTTAATTGCTTACACTTATTATTCATGCTATTGCTCGCTCGCCACATAAACGCATTCTGGCAGTAGTTAGAAGATACCAACGGTAAATGAATGGGTGTATAATATCTCGTGACCTTAGTGGGAACATCAAAGACTATTCTTGATAATAGATCAGGACAATCGACGGAACCTGATATTATGCTTAGCAAGAAAGTAACATCTGCAACCTCTCGACGCACAGTTAATGGGAGTATATGAAGCTTAGCACATAATTGCAAATAATTTTGTATTTTTTCAATACGATATATATATTTATCATAACATGGGTTTCAGACTTGACTAGCGTACTCTAATATGCTACGTACATATGTGCATTATAAAATTTTAAGTGTTTTTGCTTCCTTAAAATCCACTGACATCCGCATTACAAAACCCAGTGCTTGAGAGGCCTTTGATACAGTTTTATCAATATGCTCTTGAAACGACATTTTGGAATCATGAATGACACCGAGATCACGAATGTTTAGGCACCTCTGGAGCTTGTGGCCTTTAAGTAAATAATCCGAATATAGGTAAGTACATAGGTAAGTACATAGGTAAGTACATAGGTAAGTACATAAGTAAGTACATAGGTAAGTACATAGGTAAGTACATAGGTAAGTACATAGGTAAGTACATAGGTAAGTACATAGGTAAGTACATAGGTAAGTACATAGGTATGTACATAGGTAAGTACATAGGTAAGTACATAGGTAAGTACATAGGTAAGTACATAGGTAAGTACATAGGTAAGTACATAGGTAAGTACATAGGTAAGTACATAGGTAAGTACATAGGTAAGTACATAAGCCGTACATAGGTTAGTATATTAGCGGTACATAAGTACATAAGCAGTACATAGGTTAGTATATAAGCAGTACATAGGTAAGTACATAAGTAGTACACAGGGTGTAATAATATAATTTAAGAAAAAGCCGACGAAAAATTCCAACGCACGGGGGTCCAGAATCATGTACTGAAGTCATGGTAAGCCGTTGCGCGTCGATGTCCCTTCCACCCTGTATAGGTTAGTACATAAGCAGTACATAGGTTAGTATATTGTATGTACTGTGTGTGATTTGAACTCACAGCTCAATGATTCCACGCGCATAACCGCTAAGCCATATGAACTCATATTACATTGGTGAAATTATGAACTACTTACAATCAGTTGTTGACGACAATAATGTTGCATGAAAATAGAAGGTCGTAAGTCAAACTACACGTCAAGCTAATGCTTTGTGACATTGCCTATGAACTTTTGGTCGCCACTGTACTTACCTATGTACTCCTTATGTATTCCTTATGTACTCCTTATGCACTCCTTGTGGAAACATTGCGATCACGTCGGCGCCACCAGTGTGGAGAGGCGAGGTGTGTTGCCCCTCCAACCAAAGGGAGGATCCTCCAACCAGGCGGGTGTTGTGCCTGGCGGGCCACGGCCCGACGGTTGATGTCGGGCGGTTGTATATATACAACTTATCGCTGCGAATGTCACTTGCGCGATTCAGGGCTTCGTAGTTCTATGTAGCGCGGTAGATGTCGCTACATCACTCCCCCCCGAGACCGGAGGTCGATGATCTTGATGAGTCAGCGGTAAGTGCGTCTGAAGAGCTTGCCAGTGCCAGGAGTGCGAGTTCCAGTGAGTCGGAACGGATGCCGCGTAGTCCGCAGTGAGTCGGGACTGTGAGCGGAGAGTGCGATGAGTCCCCAGTGAGTCGGGGCGATGCTGCGTAGACCTCAGTGAGTCGAGGTAGTGCAGTGGAGCGTAGCGAAGCGTAGTGGCTGGCTGCTGCGTCGACCAGGAGAGATAGCCTCTGCTTGTTGACCGGCCGAAGTGCAGTGTGCTGTGCCAAGTCGCTGATGTCAGCTGAGGGTTCTGACCAGGCTGCATGTCTGCTGCAGGCATGTGGTCAGGCTGCCCGTTGAAGCCGGAAGAGTGCTGGCTGGCTGTGTGACTCGCTGCTCGATGGTGTTGAAGGCTGCTGTGAGGGGAAGGTGATGATGAAGGTGCTGGTCTCCGGAAGACTGCGCTGATGTTCTGCTCGGAGTCACCACTGTGGGAACATTGGGATCACGTCGGCGCCACCAGTGTGGAGAGGCGAGGTGTGTTGCCCCTCCAACCAGGCGGGTGTTGTGCCTGGCGGGCTTATGTACTCCTTATGTACTCCTTATGTACTAACTACCTAAGGAGTACCTAAGGAGTACTCCTTATGTACTCCTTATGTACTCCTTATGTACTCCTTATGTACTCCTTATGTACTCCTTATGTACTCCTTATGTACTCCTTATGTACTCCTTATGTACTCCTTATGTACTCCTTATGTACTCCTTATGTACTCCTTATGTACTCCTTATGTACTCCTTATGTACTCCTTATGTACTCCTTATGTACTCCTTATGTACTCCTTATGTACTCCTTATGTACTCCTTATGTACTCCTTATGTACTCCTTATGTACTCCTTATGTACTCCTTATGTACTCCTTATGTACTCCTTATGTACTCCTTATGTACTCCTTATGTACTCCTTATGTACTCCTTATGTACTCCTTATGTACTCCTTATGTACTCCTTATGTACTCCTTATGTACTCCTTATGTACTCCTTATGTACTCCTTATGTACTCCTTATGTACTCCTTATGTACTCCTTATGTACTCCTTATGTACTCCTTATGTACTCCTTAGGTACTCCTTAGGTACTCCTTAGGTACTCCTTAGGTACTCCTTAGGTACTCCTTAGGTACTCCTTATGTACTCCTTATGTACTCCTTATGTACTCCTTATGTACTCCTTATGTACTCCTTATGTACTCCTTAGGTACTCCTTATGTACTCCTTAGGTACTCCTTATGTACTCCTTAGGTACTCCTTAGGTACTCCTTAGGTACTCCTTAGGTACTCCTTAGGTACTCCTTAGGTACTCCTTAGGTACTCCTTAGGTACTCCTATTGTACTCCTATTGTACTCCTTATGTACTCCTTATGTACTCCTTATGTACTCCTTATGTACTCCTTATGTACTCCTTATGTACTCCTTATGTACTCCTTTAGGTACACCTTAGGTACTCCTTAGGTACTCTTTGGCCCGGGGCGCCATATTCCAAAATACGCCCCTGCTTGTGTCGCACTCTTAGACACCGGTAAGTACATCTGTTTCGTGCATGTCGGAAGAACTGGCAAGAAATTTAAATTTACGCTACAAGTGTGACCCTGCAGATAAACGTTTTGTAAGGTCTATTTCGGGTTCTAGTTTGACTGTTGTTGGAGAAGCTATAGTTAATTTTGTGATAGATTCATGTTTCTTTACTAATCATCGATACAGACTGACTGTAAGAAACGACTTGACTGAATGGGCGGTATGTTTCGGGTCGTTTTCCTGCTGAAACGTCCATATAATAGGGAGATGCTCCTCAGCATAGGGAAGCATAATTTCTTCCAATATTGCCTTGTATTGATGTTGGTCTAAGTTACCCTGAACTTTCCTCACAGGTCCCACTCCACGTCCAGAAAATGAACCCCACATTTTAATGTTTCCACCGCCATGTTTCACCTGCTTTTTCTGAATCTTGGATTCATTTCCGCTTTTACAGGACACCGTACATATTGCCTTCCATCTGAAGAAATCAAATTAACCTTGGTCTCATCAGAGAAAAGTACATGTTGCCATTGGGCGTAGGTCCAATGTCCATATTTACGTGCAAACGCCAAACGAGCATTTCTATGTTCTTTCTTCAACAACGGTACTTTGCGAGCCACTCTTCCGAACAACCTTGCTTCTACCAAACGTCGTCAAACGGTTCTCGCAGATACACCGGCTCTTTCGTTAGCCCCAAACACTTCGGGTTTAATTAAAATAGAGCCTAGAAACGGATCTTTCTTAGCTAACCTGGTTATCATTCTATCTTCTTGCGGAGTCGTTTTTCTCGATTTTTTTGTTCTGGACACATTTAAAGCTGTGTTATAGCGCTTGAAATGTTGGACTGCATTGCATACCATAGTTTTTGAACAATTTAAATGTTGTGCTATCCTTCGGTTATGACCAACCACGCTCGACAAACTTCATGATAATTTTTCGTAGTGTTGGATCGCAACTTTTATTTTTGCCCATTTTTCATCAAAATAATTCTCAAAACTTAAAATAAAATTTCTGGATTGCCGCCAAAACGACCACGAAAAAATAAGAAAAGAAACAAAAAAGTATTAAAATTCCAATTAAGAAATTAGAACGCAATACCTCAGTGTCCCTAATTAAATAGCCAGCCAGCATTCTTTGAACAAATAGCACTATGATAATCTATCAACTGTACTGTAAAGAGGTTTAATGTTTAAGAAGTTGTTATTGTTTGTGTAATCGCGCACATAAATGACTAATTACACTTACATTTAAAAGATATGGAATATTGTTAAGACTCGTTGGAAAATAAAAAAATAATTCACAATTTGGCTTAACTAGAGATTGTCCCTAATTAGTTGACCACGACTGTATGTACTTACCTATGTACTTACCTATGTACTTACCTATGTACTTACCTATGTACTTACCTATGTACTTACCTACGTACTTACCTATGTACTTACCTATATACTTACCTATGTACTTACCTATGTACTTACCTATGTACTTACCTACGTACTTAACTATGCACTTACCTGTGTACTTACCTATGTACTTACCTATGTACTTACCTGTGTACTTACCTATGTACTTACCTGTGTACTTACCTATGTACTTACCTGTGTACTTACCTATGTACTTACCTATGTATTTACGTATGTACAGCTTATGTACTAACCTATGTACTTACCTATGTACTTACCTACGTACTTAACTATGCACTTACCTGTGTACTTACCTATTCACTTACCTATGTACTTACCTGTGTACTTACCTATGTACTTACCTGTGTACTTACCTATGTACTTACCTATATACTTACCTATGTACTTACCTATGTACTTACCTATGTACTTACCTATGTACTTACCTACGTACTTACCTATGTACTTACCTATATACTTACCTATGTACTTACCTATGTACTTACCTATGTACTTACCTATGTACTTACCTACGTACTTAACTATGCACTTACCTGTGTACTTACCTATGTACTTACCTATGTACTTACCTGTGTACTTACCTGTGTACTTACCTGTGTACTTACCTATGTACTTACCTATGTACTTACCTATGTACTTACCTATGTACTTACCTATGTACTTACCTATGTACTTACCTATGTACTTACCTATGTACTTACTACTTATGTACTAACCTATTTACTTACCTATTATTTATATCTATACAAATGTCCAAAGCGACTTCTTTAATTCCAACTGTGGCTACTAGACCAAATAGGTTTTTCGCATTTTATTTATTTTTTATAGATTAATATCTAATCTGTAATTACAGAGTATAATTATTATTTATCTAGAAACCTATGATATTTGTCTCGTTTGTGAGATAACAATCATTTCAAATCGGCACAACACACTTGCCATTAAGAAAAAAATAACACAAATTTTATAATCTGTCTTCTATGGTCATCCGTCAGAGTCAGACCGTCATTGTCATGTCAATAAGAATAATGTCAATTCGTATTCATAATCACTTCACAATTGTATTATTGAATTGAATTAAATTTTTAAGGTTATAATAAAAACTTATAAATAGTACGTCGTCTACGTTCCTAAACCCCAATTGTATTTTGCGTTAACTAAAGTACTTTATCTCCGGTATATTGTTAATTTAAAACAAATAATTTTATAACGAGTGCAACTAAAAATGAGAACTTAAATCGAGTCTAATAAAACTGTAAAAATGTCTCTTGTAATTATAAAACAATTACTTCCTCACACAAAATATTTTTGTGGAAGGTTCAGAAGCCCAGTTGTCTGTAGTATTTATAATTACAGCACAAAAACGAATACACCTAGTTCCAGCAATATTTTAGATGACTTAACAGATTGGGAAACGTTAAACAAAACCAAAAAGGTTAGTAAAGCTATGAAAGCATATTTAGCAAGAGCTCAGGAACATGATGAGTTTATGAAGAGACAGCAGTTTGAATATAATATAGGTAAGCGACATCTCGCTAATATGATGGGTGAAGATCCTGAATCGTTTACGCAGAAAGATGTAGATCGCGCTATCGAGTATTTGTTCCCGAGTGGCATCTATGATCCGGCTGCACGACCACTTATGAAACCCCCAGAAGAGATTTTTCCTGCACGGAAAGCAGCTGAATTTGATGAGGCTGGAAGGCCCCATCACTTTTTGTTCTACACTGGGAAACCCAATTTCTTTAAGCTTATGTATGACGCTGTTGAGAACATTCAACAATTGTATGCTTTTCAAGATAAAGTTATCAGAAAGAAAGCTGTAGCGGATCCCAATGAAAATTTGAACTTGAGCTCTGGTGTTTGGTTGTCAAAGGACCAACTAGAACAAGTATTAGTTGAAAATATAACAGACTTGGAATATGACAACTTCAAATTAGTTATGGAGCGGCTTGCCTGTTTGCCATATGCTTACAGAACAAAGGAATTCATTGAAAAGTACAGGAAATCGCTAGCTTCCCAAAAGTTTGCATTAGAAATTCCAAAGCCCAGTTATGATGACAAAGGCAATGCTTATATTACAACTTATGAATGTTTGAGGAAAAAAGCTAGAGGTGATGTTACAATTAGATCACCAGGCACAGGAAAAATCACAATAAATGGTAAAGACATCACATACTTTGAGGATGTTCAATCAAGAGAACAAGTGTTGTTTCCACTGATATTCACTGGTATGCACAACCGTGTTGACATTGAATGTAATGTGGAAGGTGGTGGTCCTTCTGGGCAATCTGGGGCAATCAGATGGGGTATTGCTTGGGGTCTGCGGAGTTTTGTGGATAAAGATATGTTGGAGAAGATGCAAGTAGCAGGCTTACTCACTAGGGATCACAGGAGGCGTGAACGTAAGAAGCCAGGACAACCTGGAGCCAGAAAGAAGCCTACATGGAAGAAGCGATAGTTTAACAGTTGTGTAGCTTGAATAAAATAAATATGGTTTTAGTAAATTTTTTTTTACCTACTTTTGTATTAAATTCTCAAAAGGAGCTCTGATTTGTGCCCAACCGGGCAAAGTAAATAAATTAGAAGGGGAATAAAGAAAGTTAACCAATGGCTATAGGCTCGCTAATTCTTCAGTGAATAAACTGATGGTTCTGTTATTCTGATGGTTTCTCCTTTTGTTATTTACCCATAAATAAATCTTCTTGGACAATTTTACACAACACCATCTAGTCCCAAACTAAGCAGAGCTTGGGGTACCTACTAGACCGTGGATATAGTAAATAGATATATTTTTTGTAATACATAAGAAACACCCAGACAAACAAACATCCTCATCACATAAATATTTGTGTCCTGTGTGTGGGAATCGAACCCCCGACCTCGTAATCACCAGTCCGACACGCGAACCAGTAGACCACAGACGTCGTCATGTAAAGCATTTAATGCAAAGGAATGTATTGTGGAATGTAACAAGACTGGTAGTCTGATGAAAGTAAAATGCATCATTTTTTTAGTGCCACATACATCTAAATGAGTGGAGGTCCTGGGTTTTATTCCTAGGATGAGCAGTATTACTAGTTTTGCTGAAAAACTCGTAGGTAACAGCCGTAGATTTATGCCCATTGACAACAATCAGGCTTATCTCTTTTACCTGGAACATAAACACATCCTGCAAACTGTGCCCAATAAATTAGAAATCTAAAATTGATGTCTATAATTATATAAATAATGCCAAATACAATTCAAAAACATTAGAAATCGTCAGATCTTCAAGTTAAGAAAAAAAGACAGTCCTTTCTAAACTGAAGATCTGATGACTTCTAATATTTTTTTTTTTTTATAAATATTTGGCATTTTTATTCCAATTATTAATTATAGAAAAAAAATTACATGACTTCTTATTTTTTTTTTTTAATTATAAGTATTTGGAAATTTTATTTTTAGTATGCGTGGAGGCGGCACGTCGAACTCCTACCGACTAAAAACCGCACGCTTTCGCCTTGGATTCGTGACATTCACTACGATACGATGGGCTATGATCAGTATAACCACCGCAACCCATAAAAGGGTGAGGCTTCGCGAGATTTTGTAGTGTAGTTAGACTAGCTGGCAAAGCCTTTTGACTGATAGTTATAACCCGGGGTTCAAGAATTACCTAACCATCATCCTTTTCCTAGGAGACGAGTGGAGATGTGTTTGAATAAACCAATCCGATTTCGTTATTTCCACGTGTTATTTTTTTTATTTATTTCGTAGCACGACCATGAACGCATTCATTATAACTTTAGATGGTAATAAAATCCTTTTAATTTGTACTATTTTATACCATTAATTAGAATTTTTATACCTATCAATTACCTGTCGTAAATATACCACGTTAAAATTCTAGATGGAATAAAAGTTGATGAGACGGGAGCATGCCTAAAAATTATTACTCATTTTGTACTCTTATTTCATTACTGGTAAATTATCGTAAATTGTTAGAAAAGCAAAGGAAGGAATCTTCCCAGCACGACCTGTATAATTATTTACGTTAAATGATAGGTATAAAAATTCTAATTATTGGTATAAAATAGTACAAATTAAAAGCATTTTATTACCATCTAAAGTTATAATGAATGCGTTCATGGTCGTGCTACGAAGTACAACACATTCACATCGCTCCGCTTAGCTTTGGTGGAAATGGATCAAGCGGAGAGTTGTCTCATTTTCTATAGAATTTTGTGCGGCGAGCGAGCAAGCGGCGCGGCAGAGCGGAGAAGTCTAGTCGGGCGGATACTCCGATGTTACCAGATGTTTATATCATAATAATTATTGTTAACTGACTAAATATTAAGTAGGTATTTTAAATACGTAATGTACTTAGGGTATGTAGGTTCTTCAAATAAAATGGATGTTGGCGCAAAAGGATGTTATATTTGCATTTTATTTACAAACGAAACATAAATCTATGAGTTGGAGTTGGGTCCGCGTCTGCGACCGAATGTCTGCACAACATTCACGAATCTGAAATGTGATAAATTATTATAATCATTAATTTCATTAAATTAATATGGGTTTGATTACAAATATACATAATAGAAACCTGTATCTTTTACACATTTGTCACTCAACACAAAGAGAGAGAAAAAATGTTGACAACACACATTTATAACACTCGATAACATTCCACGCGTGTTTATTGGCCTATTGTTGAAATCTAGGAACACAAACTTATAATCTGGTGAATGGACACGTTACATTCGCGTCACATGGCGTGATGTGTTTGTTCCTACCTTTATTGTAACAAGTGTTGTAGTGGGGCATTAAGGTTTGAGACAAAATATTTTGTCTTGTCTTTACACTGTGACCATACAAATGCTTACAGGAGTAAAACAGCACAATTTAGGGCTTTACATTAATATTATATTAGATATGAGTGTACCAAATTTGTATTGTCAATTTAGTTCACTGATCATTTTGGTTCAGGTGATCCTGAGAAATACTCAGATCAGTTAATAAGTTCATTTCAATAAGAATCTGTCATGTGGAAGCATCAGTTTACACTAATATTAGTCACTGAATATTTAGGTATTTCTCAATGTGGATTGTTTAAATAGATAATTGGCTTAATATTTACCGTCTGTTGTACTGGATCCTACGCTTGGCACGGCCAGTCTTCTTCTTCTTCTTTTGCTGCTTTTCTACTTTGGGGGTCTGACCTTTGACCTTACCTGTAATAGAAAAAAATAAATTAAACAAGAAATTATTACAATTACTTAACTGCCATATAAATTAGAAAGAAAGGGGTTACTAAGAAACACTACATTGTTAGACCTAATAAGGATCCAACATAATAATAATCCTTGTCCTTGTTTCTAAGCTGCATAGCACCCAGTGAGAGTAGTATTCATGAGTATTGACAATTTTGTCAAACTAAATAGTTTTAACATTTGAATGTGTAATAATCAATAATTCAAACATAAGATAAAGTAAATGTTAGTACTACATACTAGTAGTTTGTACCACTATAAAAAAAATTTAAACCAGCTTCACAACCATTCTAGTATTGTGACCTACACAAATACCAACTTGATCTGGTAGGTATTGTCATACAACAACACTGATTCAGATATACTGTCAGTTGGGACTAGTCTGCTCAAATATGGCTCTTTATTTAAAAGACACCTTTGGTCACTATGAAAGCCAATGTCAGCTTACATAGTGACTATAGGTTGACAGTTAGAAAACTGAAGCACCTCAATCTAATAACTTTTGAAAGGACCTGGTCATCCCCACTGTGCCAGGGTCAAAGTGAAGCATCGCAACATATACTTAGAAAATATAATTATAATATCAGTGATCAGTTATGTATGATTTCATACTTGTGTACATTGTATTATAATAAGTAGAAAACTTTACCCTTTCATTTATGTTATTTTTCCAAATAATTATAAATATATGTCTTATGTTGGTAATATTGTCACAAATAATTTGTAGATATTACTTGTAAACCTTAATCTGGGAAAATAATCCTATTAATATACCCAATTGCACTACTTTTGGCAAATTGTGTTTTGAGTGGCCATAGCAAAAATATTGATTCATAGAAACTGGATGACAATTTGATTTATCAGCTATGCTCAATGTTGCTGATCTTATGGAAAGCAGCAGGCAGTGCCTTGATGAGGAAAGTGGAATACTGGGCTCTGTGGCATTCCCCAGGAGAGGCCTATACCCAGGAGTGGATCAAAATAGGCTTATGATGATAACTTAATGTTACTAAGGTAATCATGAGCCCCTAAGATTTCATATTTCAGTCATTATTAAGTATGCTCAAGATCAATGAGACAATAAGAATGGATTGATTGTCCGAATTTAAAAAATTATTAAGTCTGTTCATTGCATTATAAAAACTACAAAACAAAAAAAGCCATTTTACTAACAAAAAAAATATGAAAAAAGTTCACTTACCAGCACGAGCCAAGGATCCGTGCACTTTACCACCAAGCAGTGGCACTGTTAAGTCAAGCTCGTTTGACGAGAGCTCTGACACCAAGCATGCGTCCTCTACAGGGGCTCCGCACACTGAGAGCATCAGCTCCTCGGCACCAACCTCAGCAAGGGCGCGGATGCGCTCCTGCAAGGAGTCGCAATTTTCAGTAAATATTTAAATTTGGCAGTACCCACACATAACCTGTTGTAATTTTTTTCAATAGAAGAACCTGGTATGACTATTAATTATTTCAGTGTGGTATGTAGCGAACTGATTCACTTAGTCGAACTTTCTGTAAACTGGTAAGTTCATTATGACATCTGTAGGATTATCATACCGTATTCAAACATTGAAATGTAGAAATTACCTTGATCTGGCCAATGGTCTCTTGTCCATTGACGTCTAAGACGTGCGTCGATTGTCCTCTGATGTGCAGCTGCATTTTGAGGCTTCTGAAATGGAAACGTAATATTCAACGGCGTGGTCAGCAAACACGATAACAAACTTTTCGGTATTCTACACGAGTACAACCACAATAGCACAAATTACGACATATAACACATATTTTCACATTTACTAACACTTTAACTCTCTTTTTCTAGAGTAAATCACTTATAACTTGAATAAAATTAAAGAAACGTGAGAAATACTAACCTTATCAGCCAAGTCTGACAAGCGAAAGAAACAAAAATGGAAGGCGGAAAAGGAAACGCATAAACGACATATGAATAATATTCAGCACACGCAACACTGAACACATCACTGTTGATTTGATGACGAGTAATTTTCACAATAATAATTCATTTTGAGTCATCAGTGGGTCTTCGATCGTAGCGACTATCTACTAGATGTAGATTATCTTTTTTGTGTGGCTAGACTATTTTTTTATTACTTTGATATAACATATACCACTCAAAAGACAAACTTATTTTATTATTTAGCCTAAAATTCAATTTAGAGTACTTAGTTCAAGTTGTAAGTGAGATTATTCGACGGTCTCCTTTTTCTGGGTGGTTATCAAAAAATTATACAATGCGACTACATAGAATAATCTAAACCCCCGTTTAATTTTCAGCGCACCCAATTTTAAGATCCCTTTTGTCATTGTTAAGGTTTAAAGAATAGGGATTGTATAGTATAAAAATACTTTTTCAAATTAAATCAAAACAAATTAAACCATTTATTTGCATAAAACATGGTAGGTAACAAGATGTTCAGCAAAATATGTGTACAGCATGTTTTGCCGTGGCACACGGCGCGCAAAATAATATTAAATGAGAATAAATTAGATAAATTGATGTGAATTAAACATTATACCTTACAATCAAATTAGTATTATATAAATAAAGGTAAAGTAAATCTCAAATCAATTAGACATTGATAATCCACATCAGATAATTGTTCAAATAGATGAGGGTTTTTATGGACAAACTTTTTATGGACAGACTTTGACGCCCACAAAGCAAAAACGTAAGCAAGAATCGTAGTAGCAAGTGTCGTTCTGCCTACCCACATCCTACACGTATGGGTCAAAGATAAAAGTTGTCAGGTGGCATAGTGACATCTAGCGTCGAATAGCATACCTTTTTTACGGCCTTAAACCTCATAACTTTTTTAATTTTTGAGTGTTACACTACGATAGCAATCAATATTTTATTGCCATTGATATAAATAGACTTTACAATTTACATTAAGTAATAATCAACAACAACCAAACATATTTAAATGAAACGATACCTAATAAAATAATGAATTCATGACAACCTGTAAGTTGCACAGAGTACATTAATTATATACATGTATAGTGCGATATGAAATATTCGGGAAAATAACTAAACCTATTTTAAATGTCCCGCGTTAATTATTATAGAGGACAGTTGTGCGTTTTTATGCATATTGAACTTCCCAACGTAGTCTGTTTACCTGAGCTTTCTGCGCTTCATTATATAGGCAAGTATTACTTCGATAGAGTAATATAAGTTTAGCAAAAGGTATTGACTGTATGGTATGGACTGGTTATGACGCTTCCCCATGATCATCAATTTTATTTCAAGCGTAATATGTCAATCGAATTTCGTGTTTCCATTTTTGCCACTAACTTAATTTTGTATAAATTGTATACAACGTGTTACAAAATACCCCGTAAAATATATAATTAATTACTTATTAAAGCCAAAAATGTTGTCAGCTGTCATGTCAGGGAACCAGATTATTTAACAGAAAGGCCTACGTACCTATTTTACCTTATAATTGTCTACTTTAATAGTTTTTCTGTATTTCATTCATAAATTTTGTTGTTTTTCTTTTTTTGGGGAATGTTATACAGCGTTACTACGGTTCTTAAACCTCCTCTCGGCTTTACGGGTAGTTTTGTAACGCCCTGTATTCGGATAATGCAAATGGTTCATTCTTGATTTTTATTATGTAATAAATTCATATTGAGTCCTATCATAGTACATACATAAGAATTAGTACTTATTTTAAGCCTAGAATTTTTCACGTCAAGCTGTTATTTTAATAATATCCTTCCTTCCTAATTTGACCACCACACTTGCAATCCTTGAAAGAATAGGTAAACTCCGAGCTAATACTGAGAAATTTATGTATCATATAATTAAGCAGCCAGGCTATATTATGACACAAACAAAGGCCTCTGAAGTCATGCCAAAATATTACAAAAAAAAATGCCTTTTTTATTATTTATTTTACGGCCCTTGATACATGTCTTTTAAGCCTTCAAAAAAAGAAATATTTGCCTTGTATCAACAGTGTTACAAAAGAAATAAATATGAATTACGTAGACAGAGGAAACTATCTGTTTACGAATAACTTTAGAACAAGTACGTCAAGTACCGTAACCGTAGACAGAGAAACCTATAATTTGGCTAGGTACTTGATAAGTTTGAAACTTTCTGTCCTGCGATCAAAACCGTAACATTGCCTTGGTGTAATAGTAGTGTAGTATTCAAACTGTTTTTTGATTTTTCATCAGATTTATTGATAAGTTTAAAGTTGTCTAAAGTCTCAGAGTCGAGCAAGCCTTTTTTGTTTTTTTAATACTTGCACACAACATAATCAGTAGGTACCTAAAATATTAATTTTTAATAATATATTATTACCTATGCTAATTGACGGTATATCATAACGTCGCAGCGTTGTACCTATGGGTCACGGCTCACGGGTTCAATTCCTGCAAGTTACAGTTCCAATACAAAAACTGTGCGTATAATGAAGATAAACACAAGTGAATGTGCAATTAAAAGCTCGGTGTAACGTAAAGACAGTTGGGTACTTGGGTCATTGGGTCGTAACTGTTTTTTTTTACTTTAAAAATTTCGATTTTTCTGCACCTTAACACTTTTTTAACTCCGGCTACCAAACTTCAGACACGCACAGTTATTTTGTCGAAACTATATGTGGGATTTTTATAAAAAATATGTGAAGTTTATTAAATACGAGATCGGCAAATCCTAGGCGCAACGTTATTTTTAGGAAAAAAAAGTCTATTCTATGAAAACTCGGTAAACTAAAGTTGCTTTCTGAACGTTGGCAAGTAGTCTGTGATCTGTGTCCACCCTGAAGCTCGTGATTGGTTGTCAGAAAAAAGCGGCTGACTGTGCCGTGTGATCTGTCTAGTTTCGATGTGATTTCTTTTGCGAAAAAATGGTTAAATAAAATAAATAATTACCGGCAAATTTCAGCATTACCCTGGTTATTCTTTATCATGCTGTCGCGGTTGCTCCGTCAGATTCTATTTACATTGGTACATTTGGTTGTGATTATACTTGTTGCTGTTCAGAATGTTTATTCCGTATTTAGAATCAAAAAGTACATTCTGCCTCGAAATGAGGTGACGAAAAGTGAAATAAAAGTTATATTAGACCATGTACCAAGAGTTCACAAGAAACTCAAACATTTGGTGATCTTGACGGACACTGATCACCACACGCTCGGTGATTTGGCTCGCATGGTTATATGGAGCCTCGTAGCTGGGATATCGTACTTGAGCTTCTACGATATAACAGGTATTTAATTAAGTGAATCGAGGAATTTATAACACACTTATTATGTCACTTCTTTTAGTATCTCCAATAAATTTCTATTGATAATTACCATTCATCTGAAACTTACTTTTATGCAAAGTATTCCAAGGTTTATTTTACTCAATTACAAGGAACTATTTCAAATGCAATATTTAGTTCGTGTTGGACATGACAAGCAATTTATTATGTAGATTAATATAATGTATTTCATTATTATACACAACTATTGCTTCATACAATACATGCATGCTTTAGATATAAATGATACAGTGTTTTTGATAACTGTATAAGTTATCTACATCTACATAAATCTAATACTAGAATATACATATAAACTTGATTTTGTTTTAGACATTGAATCACATTAAATTAGCTGAATACTTGTTATGAATATAACACAAGTTTAATCAGTTTTTTTCTTTTTTAGGGGAATTAAAGGAAAATGAAGAAAAACTTTTTCTTGAAGTTGAAAGGTATAAAAAGGGTGTGCCAGGCTGCATAAAATGGGGCAGAAAGCCAGACTTGAATGGTTACACTAATGGCATGCAAGCCCACACAATGTATATAAATATTTTTACAAGTAAAGATGGGAAGCCAACCATAGCGCAATGTATACGCCAGATAGCTGAAGATAGAGTTATATGTAGTAGAGAATCTAAAGAATATACTGCACAAGAGTTAAATAATGTTCTAATGTTAATGTACCCTTCCATTCCTGATCCAGAACTAGTTTTATATACTGGTCCTCTATGTTGTACTCGTGGGTTATTGCCATGGCAAATAAGACTTACAGAGTTCATACAACTTTCAGTAGACCATAGTGTAAGTATTGACAATTATATAGGTGCATTGTACAGATATAATAAATGTGATCAAAGATTTGGTAAATGAGATTGGGGATAGCCTCAAGCTGTAGGCATAAGAGTAGTTGAATATTGTTACTTTCACAGTCATGAGAGTGTATGTGTAAATAGGTGCTTTATTTAAAACAGCCTAGAAATTTATCAATCTATTCATAAACATATTTATCACAATCCATGGCCTATGATGTGATTTATAATAATGTTCATCAATATACAATATATTACATTAAAATATACAATATGTTACTTCTTGAATTGTATAAATTTTATAGAAAACTTGTACTACATAAACAAACTGAGCAATAACTAGAAATTCATAAAGTATGAGCATTTATATTTATTATATTTAAATTAAAAGATAAACTTGATCTATTGTGTTTCATTTTAATAAATAAAATATAATTTATTTCAGGGCACTCATTGCTCATTATCTTTCTTCCATATTAATAAAGTTATTATGAATGCAAAAGTAGCTGTCTGTTTGTCTATACAATGGCTAAACTGCTGAACACATTTCAATGGAATTTGGCAAGGAGACTGTATCCTGAAGAAGGCTACTCATAGACTAATATATAATACTGGTATAACAGCTAGTAAGCAGATACAAAACATGTTCAGTGGTCATACCACTATATTATTAAATAATATATTAAAAATTAAAGTTGACTTCTAATAAAGTTAGGTGATGACACCAAAAACTTTTTCTTGGGGGCTCACATGAATGTGAGCCCCCAAGAAAAAGTTTTTAGGCGTACACTGAAGTGTACGCCTATGATTACTGTGTTAAATATATTTACAGTAATACATATACCTCTATTTTAAATCTATGTCATCTCAAAAAATATAATAAGTCACGCATGGGGAGTCCCAGCTTTGGAAATATCATAAGTTGGTATCTTCTCACAATGTTCTTTTAACTGGTTATCATATTGGATCATCAAAATAGGATTAATGTTAACTTGATCTATTAGGGTTAATTCATATTAGTACAGAATCGAGTTAAAGCAAATCGTCAAATTCTTTGGTAGTTACGCAACTACCAAAGAATTTTACACGCGAACAGGAATAACGGAATACACGCTTTTTACTGCGAATTTTCTCGTTTTCCGACGAAGGTCTGGATCCGATTGAGACTGAACTGAAATGAATTATGCTAAGACTCTGTGCTAGTATGAATTGATCCGCCTCAATTAAATAGCAGCTACCTGTTTGGAGTTCCTAAAGACTCTGGGTATCAGAAATAAAAATACATGCATTATTAGAGTGAAATATTTATTAATGTAATACGCGAATAGTAGAATAATAGTGCACACTAAAATACTATACACAAGGGAACTAATATTTACATCTGTTGCACGCACTAATGATTGCTCCCACCTGCAAGAGAAAAATAAAAAATAATATATCACAGCCTTAGCTTTTGTTCGATGTCAGAAATGCATGTCTCATTGATTTATTATTTAGTTATTACAAAAAATAGATTACATGAACTGGTTGCATAAACAGTAGATAAAAGACGGATATTCTACGTGTGACTCTCCAAACGTATCAAATTTACATTGTTATCTAGAGTTACGGCATGATTGAACCAAGAGATAATAAAGTGAAGTTGATATAAGAGGAATGTGTATGGTTGCTGTTATTTTAAATAATATGTTCATTTTTAGGTTACGATGAATCGGTGCTCTAGACAGCTGTACATATTAATAATAAAATTATAACATTGGAATTGGAATAATAATTATAATTCTCTAATGTTGCAAAGGTCCACGGAGGTGGAATTTCGAACGAATGCCGTCAAACTAGAATTCAGATAAGAAAATAACATTTCTGACATCATCCTATTTTCATAAAGTGTTAGTATATTGAGGTCGAGGTACAATTAGCATTTCTATATACATAATTATATCCTATACTTAGTACTAATTGCAATATTGCATAGTTATAATACTCGTACGGCACTTAACTTTTTTAGATAATCTTTGCATAAGTAATGATATTTTTCTAAGTCGAACACACAAGTGACAAGATAGATAAAAGTACAACCTGTTCGATGTGTAACCTGATGTTCACCGGCGATGGCGGGAGTGACTGCCGCTGCGCGATCGACGCCGGTCGTAGTCCCTAGACCGCTCATACCTATCGTACTTGTCGTAGTCTCGGCCCGACCTGTCGTATGACCTGTCCCGCTTCGAGCTGTCCCTGTCGTATGACCGTTTGTCCCTCTTGCGCGAACGTTCTTCGGATCGGTCCCGCGACGTCTTCTTTCGCCCGGATCGCGATTCATAGCTGATTGAACGCGACCTTTTTGTGCGTTTCCTTGGACGCTCCTCTTCAGATTCATCCCTGTATTTATCTTTGTGTCTATCATAATCTCTACTCCTAGAAGGTTTGTGTCTATCATAGTAGTCATCTTTCTTCTTGGATCTAAGTTTATCAGATCTCTCATAGTCGTCGTAGTACTTTGATCTGGAGTAGCTTCTGTCGTTTGATTTGTGAGACTTGTCTTTCCTGTGTTTTTCTTTTTTTGATTTTCTGCGAGAACCGCTGGAACTTGAACCTCGGCGTTTGCGTTTCTTAGATTTATTTTGGACTATGGGGTCTTGTTCTGTCTCTGACGATGATCCACTCGAGCTTGATGACGAATCGTCCTCTGAGTCACTAGTGGAAGATGAGCTTTCTTTGTGATTGCTTTTACTAGAAGATTTTTGATACGGACTCGGAGTCCTATCTCTCTTACTCGACTTCTTAGCTTTCTCCTCTAGAATAGTATCTAACTTCCGGACACCATCGACTCTGTCCGACTTATGACTACTTCTTTTATCCTTGGAGAGACGACGTTCAGGTAATTTATCTGGAGTTTCGCTATCTGGTGGCGGTGTCGCCGATGATCCTGTAAAGATGTTATCATTGTTATTAAACTTCCGTCTTGAACTTGAACGTATTGCTAAGTTTACATATGCGGTTATAATTTTATTTTGGCTATCAAACTGTGACTACTTTCGGGGCTTTTCACAACACTATCAACGTTATCAAGGTTTATATCAATGTAAGTCTAGAAAAAAATGGATACTCTTCCCAATTCTGTATGTGAGGACATCAGAGAGTTCTTTTTGTATGTTAAAGGTACTAACGTGAGCGCCGTGGTCTTTCAGGCGTGATGTTGTTAGGAGTGCTAGGTTCTTCAATGGCTTCTCTCGCTTCAGCGCGGCGCACCTCCGCCTCGATCTCCCGCGAAGTGCGCTCGAAATCCAACCTCTTGCGTTTTATGATGTCCTGGTGGTAAAATTAGATTCAAGTAGAGTTTACAATGAAGGTTTCATTTTGATTACCAATGGCATAGAGAACCACGTGTTCTAATTTTGTCTCCGACCTTCTCACATTTAACCATACTTTGCATGGGTTATTGGTAAACTCAATAATATGTCGTTATTAGCACAGAGAAAGACCCTGCTGACACAAATTAGAATAGGTACTTTATGAACTAAGCTTAAAATTAAGCTCTTTTCTCGTTTCTTTTGGCGATCTTAATGCGTCAGAAACGAAGAAACAATCAAAGTGAACTTCTCTACTGAGGAAGGTGACCTTTGAAGCACTAAAATTTTTTTTTGTTAGATTAGGATTCATTCACATAGATTTTTTAGAGAAATGACGCTTGTATTAGATCGATTAATTTAGTCTTAGTGAAGCAACATAATTAACGATGGGGACCCATTTTGTAACGAAAAAATACTTTTTCATCGCAACATCCGACCTTCGTGGTGGTCGATCAGGTGACCCGTATGCTTGTTTGACATCTTATTACAATAAAAAAAGTTCAAACTTCAATCTCATTATTAACACACTTTTATTAGCTTAACCTTAACTAACTAACTATATAAGAAAGTATTGGAGTTTAAATTTGATCCACTTCTCGGTTTCCTATTGAGCTGAAATTTTGCATAGGTACACGTTTAGTTTGGATGACGATACGTGACGTCACTCTAACTTGGAGGACTCCCAAAGATGGGGCACTCGTTATTATTTATTTTATGTAGGTACAATTAAAATGGTTTGCTGAGAAAAATACAAAAATAAAACGATTTCAAACTAAATTCAATATGACACACATTTTCTTATTTACCATCTTTATATGGGTATTAAATGAAAGGGTTTTCTAAGAAAAATATGAAAAATAAAATGACGTCCCCCTAAATTCAATATGGCGGATTCCCAAGGATGGCAGACTGGTTATTTTTTATGGGCTGATGTGCTTATTACCTGATATAGTAAAAACTAGAATGTTTATTTTTATTATTATATTAATCAAAGCATTGCTGGGCTAAAAATAAATATTTCGTTGTTCACCTCTAAGTATCATACAGAAAACTTGTCGATATATTAATATGCATAACTAGCTACTTAATGTCAAAAATGTTAGGAGTCCATTTATAGACTTTCAACACTATAAAAAAAAATACGATAAGACTGATGCTTGCATCAGTCTTTGTGTAGCTCGACCAATTGCTCAATTGCTTGGGAGTTAAACAACCCTTTGCACGACGATACCACATCGGCGAAACATTAGCGTAAGCCTCATAATCGCTAGTTCTGCAATTGGTAGTATACCTATGAAATGTTAAATTATACTCTCACCATGAATGAGAACTTGAGGGATATAATGTCATGTCATGACATTGTATCCCTCAAGTCATGAAGGGGGTCATAAGGGGTATGGCAGAAGCCATACCCCTTAAAAAAATGCTGGGTACGCCGAAGTAAAGCAACTCGATAAGTAGTAAGAATTTAAAAAATATTTCTATTATAGACCTTATTTTAATAATAACCAAATGAATAATTGATTTAGTTATTAGTAATAATCCAAAATCTTCGCGTTTGGGACTAGGGTGGGGACCCCCACCTTGCCTCACCGTGGGTACGCCAATGGTCATGCATATTAACTTAGTTGAGCTGTATCAGTGTGCTTTTGTGTATGTATATCGTTACATTTGCAAAACAAAATGTCATAGGTACTTTAAAGTTGCGCAAGAAGAAATAGTGATGGTCATACGAGTATCGATAAACTATGTAAAATCGTAATCAAAATAATCTTTATACTGCCTAGTTATGCTTTTTTTTATTATTTCGGTTTCGAAATAAGGCCACCGCAACGTTGACATTTACCACGACACTAAAATTTCAACGCAATTCAACCGAAAATGGATACAGATATAGCAAAATGTTTGTTTGTTTTATTCCGCATAAATTGTCAAGAAATTATGTTAATAATCTAAGTTTATAATAAACTTATAGTGTTATCGAATACTTCGTATTGTAAGTATATTCCAAAAACATACTTATTACACATTATTTTAACAACTGTTAAATCGACTGGTAGATTATATTTATTTCTGTTAATAGATATAATACATTTTATGAATACTAGATGGCGCCGTTATTCCTAGCTGAAGACCTTTGAGAAGAAACGCCGAAACAAACTAAGAGCATCATGGCCTCTTTTAAAGTTCAAAGAGTAACAGTATTCAATTCATATCAGATAATTCATCATCATCATCAATACCATATTCTGTCCCACTGTTGGGCACGGGTCTCCTCTCATATTGAGAGGGATTAGGCTATAGTCCATAATCAGATAATTAATGTTTTACAATGTAGGTAAATATGAACTGTCCTTTTAAAGAAAGAGCCTTAGCAGGTTTCTGTTCAAAGAAGTCGGGAGAAAAGAGGATCACAATATAATATTATCGTTAATCATTGCAATTTGAACTTTATGTTGAGAATATGACGACTGACTCTTACCTGTAGCTGTTGATCAGATAGGTCATTCTGTTCGTCTTCGTCGCTGCCTTCACTGCTGCTCTCGTACGCGCCCAGCCCTGCACAGATACACACGGAAATAGTAATACAACCCACCTACACACACATGCAAGAAGAAATGACCTAAGAAACACTGGTTCGACCTATACGATTCCTGAGCTATCGAAGGAGAAACAAAAAAGTTGTTTGAATTTTAATTTCCTTTAATTTGCTCTTATTTCGTCTACATTTAAGTTACAAATTATATTAACATTTAAATAATAATGCAGATTGTTGAATTATTTATAGGTATTATTTTTCCGATTTACTAAACGATACGTTTGAGAGGAATATTTTATAAGAATTTTGTAACAAAGATAAAATCATACAAACAGTTAACAAGGTTTCTTAAGTTAAAAATTTACATAAATGTATTTCAATGTAAATATATAACATCTATAATAAATTCTGTATATTTCTTACCAATTATCCACTAAAACAATGCATTTAAACACTGTTGATACAATGTATTGCCAATTAGGTCAATACTTAAATACTAATTATGATGCTGGGGTGCTGAAATGAGAAACGCATGTAACATACATGGCGGTTTAGAACAAATTTATATTTCAACAGTTTTGATAGTTTTTCTGCAAAATTTAGAGAAAAACCACCATTTATGTTTTTTACGCAAATATCTGGCAAACTGTTTGATCAACTGAGACAATGCATATTTTATTTATTCAAATTGTTATATTTAATCAGTAAATTGATGTGTTGTAGACAGTGCGTTATGGAAGTAGTTTTGCGAGATATTTACGGTCACTCGGCATTAGGAACGGAACTCACCGAGCCCACTGGCGATAGCGGCCAGTGCCTTCGACTTGCTCGCCTTCATGGCGTTGAGGCGCGACGCTTTTACCATATAAATAAAACCAACATTAATCACACACACCACATGTATTCAATTGTCAACAGGCATGATCTGAAATAAGACTTTATTAGCGATGAAATATAACACAATTTTGCACAGCACAATTCTTCGAGTCCACATAAGACTGTCATCGGTATGAGACGAATGTATCACAGTGTATATCACAGTTACAGTCAGTAGGCCAGAGTTTCTCGTACAAAGTAATGTCTTGACGGAGACCGTCGGTCCATTTGGGATAAGCTTAGATGAGTGGAAATACCTTGTAGGGCGGTATATCGGGCCAATTCTTCCTGGCTCACCATTTGAATCTCCTGGTCTGTGACTTCAAGGAGTATTTCTGTGAGAGAGCGACGGACAGCAAGCATCTGTGTATAGTTATAGTTAACAATATTAATACAAAACCTGGGGACATTTCGAACCTACAGTTTGTCGAATTATAGGTATTATGATTAGAAACAATATTCCATAATATTTTATTATATTCTTTTATCGATAAAATTATAGCGTGGCGTTGGGTGTCACTGGTTTGTATTGCTTGGCGCTGAAAAGTGGTCAATTTTGATATTTTGACAGCTGTCTAGTTATTTAGATACTATATTGGATGACCAGTTAGACGGTGCACCGAAAGAACCTTTACGAATGACAAAATTAAGCAAGCCTTGCTATCAACACACTAAATGGCTTACGGCTTAGGTTCCAATAACAAATCAGTGGATATGCTTACTTGATCCACACGCAAAATACGCGCTTTGTCGTGGATTTGCGGAAACCAGCCCGCTATACCATACCATGCTTACTTGAGATATGATGTCAAAATCCTGATTTATATGTAACGAGCCATAAATCTTCTGATTACTGCATGAATTATTATTGTGCACACACGAGAATAAAATTCAAAGTGGCACTGTTTAGACATTATTAACTATCTTCTGCCCGCGAGTTCGTCTACATATATCATCAACATACTGTCCCACTGTTGGGTACGGGTCTCCTGGGATTAGACTTTAGTCCACCACGCTGGCCTAGTGCGGGTGCAACGTGGCGGGTGGAACTCTGTGTTGGCTTAGTGGTTATAGCGTCTGATGTACCTAGCCAGAAGACGCAGTTGCGAATCCTGCCCGCGTTCGAATTTTTCCTTGGCTAAAATAACTTTAAAATCTTAGCATGGAAAATGACAAAAAATACAAAAACACGGTAAGTTCGTTTCATTTGAATACCCAATTGAAAACGTCAGAGTCAGTCTCAAAACCCACCACTTCTTGCATGATCTCCTCTTTACTCCTCTTGATGAGAGTGGGCGGCTCGTCCCGTTCCTCTCTGGAGGGCGCGGCCTCTTCAGCCGACTCCTCTTTCACAGGACTGGATGACGCTGGCTCCTCCTTATCTTTCTCCTCACCTTCTGAATCAGATTCCTGAAAATAATATTATTTAATGAATGATAAGTACTTTTTATCTCAAATTACATAAATGTTTAATTGTATTTGAACTTGAAATTGAAAAATAACTGAACTGGGCGTCGGCTCCAAGAATCAAACAGATGAACAGACATTACATACACACATTTTTTTTTTTAATTAGACTGCCGCATTAGTCTAGTGCCCATTAACCAAGCCCAAATCCAAACTCCGAGCTGATACACAGAGAATTTCATAGAAAAACCCAATAACACTTTGGTCGACCTGGCCATCGAGCGTAGCGGTTAGGACAACAGTGAAATGTAAATATATTTTTGTATTTTTTGGCATTTTCCATGCTAAGATTTCAAAGTTATTTAGGGAAGGAAAAATTCGACGGAAACCTGCGTCTTCTGGTTAGGTACACCAAACGCTATGACCGCTAAGCCATCGCGAGTCCCACCCGCCATGACGAATTTTGTCTTCTCATTCCACAATGTGTACCTAACCAGCGCCTGTAGACAAGGTGCAATCTGACAATCGAATCGACGAATGAATTGAAACAAAATGTATGGGAATGACATCTATGATCGCCCGATTTGTCGAATTGCATTCGACTCGGCTTATGTCATTTCCATACTTTTTGTTTCTATTCGTTCGTCGATTCGATTGTCAGATTGCAACTTGTCTAAGCCCGCTGTAGACGTAGGTTAGAATCCTGCCCGCGGTCGAATTATTCCTTCGCTAAATAACTTTAAAGTTAAATGTAAACTTTAGGATTAACGTCCCTTTTGCGATCTGACAAATAAGGTACTAACGAATTTGCTTTTCGGCGGCAGTACAGGTTGTCCCCCTGCCTCGGCTTTCATTCTTTCTAATTCCTCTTCCTCTAATCGCTTTTTCTCTTTTTCAGCTTCTTCTCTCACTTTCTTTTCTTGTTCCCGTTCAATCGCCTTCTGTTTTTCACGTTCCATTTTTTCTAAACCTGTGGGAATATATTTTCTTATTAAAGTTTACATAATATAATATTATATTCAAGATATTATATTTATTATAAATGTCTTGACACAATTTTTTTTGAGACATTTACTTACTTATGGCCCAGAGATACATATCTTATGTTAGTCTGTAAGGTATGTATCTATGGGCCAAAGTAGCCTGATAATAAAGAGTTATTATTATTATTTAAAAAAATAAATAATTTCTCATCTCTACTGAACGTGAGGGGCTCGTGGTTAAATTATAACTACGCTGATAAACAAATCTGCAAGGTTAAGCTGAGCTAACCGCGGTCAGTATGTGGGTGGGTGACCATTCTTAACAATCGTTAGTGGTAGTCAGAAGCCTAAAAAGCCTGACAACCAGTATCTTGATATCGGCATAGCCCATAAATTGGGTTGCGGATGTCTTATGGGCGTTGCTTCGTGTAAAATACTGATATTCAGCCGACCTTAGCATAGTTGGGAAAAGATCGAAGGATGAGTATAAAACTGTATGCAACATTATACAGTTTTGACGTTTATTATATTTACTTCAAGTGACAAAGATAATATTCGGGAGCTATTGTAGCATTATTTATTCACAATAGACACAGAGAATGAGACATTTGTTTTAACATAGCTCGATTCTATTGCTATTCTTCCAGTTTTGTTCATTGTGTTGTATGTTGTTATTGTTACGATTTATGAGAAAAGTAATTTAATTAAATAATTTATCCTTCTTAATAATAAATACTTCTTTTATAATCTTAAACTTAATTGAATATTTTTTCTGTTAATAACAACAGAAAATATAGTTTGAATACTAATCAATATTAGTATACAGATACACAAAGTTATTAAAAGTTTGAGAAATATGCCAAATCACCAGCGCGTTAGGCTCAAATCACACCGAGATAGCTGCGGCCGGCAGCGAAGCGGGAAGCAGTTTCAGTGTGTGCTTGCGTCGCTGTGAGCGGTAGCTTTTCAAGGGATACTGGTCTTTTAACTATGTAATTAAAGTTTAAAATGATTTCACTGAAACTGCTCGCCGCTTCGCTGCCATCTCGGTGTGATTTGAGACTTAGTGTTATTACTCGACTGCCGAAGGAGGGCGATTGTTTTGAGCTTATATATGTATGTATGTCTAATTCTGTGGCATACTCTAAAGCATTTTGACTGATTTCGATATAATATGAGGTGTCATCAGATTTATCTCAATTGTGGGAGTGATATAGGGTATATACTCTGTCCCTATGCAGTAAGCAGAGATAGCCTAGTGATATGACCATTGGACTTCCAAGTTAAAGGTCTCGAGTTCGAATCTAAGGCTCTCTCTGACATTTCGAAATCGTGTGCGTATTATTAATCGAAGCAGTGATAGCCTAGTGGTACGACCATTGGACTGCCAAGTCGAAGGTCTCGAGTTCGAACCCAAGGCACGTACTTCTGACTTTTCGAATTCATGTGCGTATTAATAGTTAATTATCACTCGCTTAAACGGTGAAGGAAAACATCGTGAGGAAACGTGCATACCTTAGAGATTTTTCTCGACGGTTTGTGAAGTCTGCCAACCCGCACTAGGCCAGCGTGGTGGACTATAGCCTGATCCCTCTCATTCTGTGAGAGGAGACCCGTGCCCAGCAGTGGGACAGTATATGGGTTGATGATGATTAATAATTAATTATCACTCGCTTAAACGGTGAAGGATAACCGCAATAGGCCAGCGTGGGGGAAACCAGTCTAATGCCTCTCATTCTGAGAGGAGACCCGTGCCCAGCATTGGGACAGTACTTATATGGGTTGATGATGACTGTCCCTATGTGTGTTAAGTAGTTTTTAGAGCAGTCAGGTTTTTGTTTCACTTAATAATTTATTTTATGGCGGATTTCTGTCATTTCTAGAGGAGCAGTGAGACAGTCTATTGTTGGGTACTTTATTATTAATAATACTAGGCTTGTACCTTCTCTTATCCATGCAGGGAGTTGTCTTCGTTTAGCTGCATCAATGGTAGTTGTTGGCATAGCTGTGGGCATGACTATTGGCTCAATCACTGTGGGTATCACGGGGGCCTTATCTCTGTAAAGTTAATTAAAAATATGTTAATTGGACCCAAATAAAAAAAAAATTCATTGTCTGGAAATATTTATTAAGATGGATTTCATTATTTTTTGTTTTTTTTTTTTTTTAAAAGATGAATTTGACCGGGGTGGCTGAACTATTCACCTTAGGAACCAATTGGATACTGTATGTCATTGACTGCAAATAAATGATTATGCAATAAACTTTGTCTAGATAATTGCTGTTCTGAATAAACTTATTTAAAACGTAAATAATTTGTATTAAAGTTATTTAGCGAAGGAAAAATTCGACCGCGGGCAGGGTGAACCTGCGTCTTCTGGTTAGATACACCAGACGCTATGACCACTAAGCCACCGCGAATCGCAGTGTATGTAGCATGGAAAATGCCAAAAACTACTAAAATATGGTTTGTGTTCTCATTTGGTGTCCATGAGTACCTAATAATATTCATATGTGAAATGTATTGATTCGCATTGGTTCTGAGCTAAAGAAACAATAGCTTGGTAGTTCAAGCTGTTTACATAGTCGTCTGTTACGTTTAAAGACGAGGTCAAACATTATATTTTGGACAAACAAAATAGGTTTTACGTCATCGTTTTGAGACAGTTAAAGGCATTCTATTATATAGTATCGATCGACTTAACAATGGAAATTCTGACGTCATTATGGGGAGTGGCTTTTGACACAGTGCTTGGCAATGGACTGAATAAGTTGAATATACACCAGAACTGTTTGCTCGAAGAGTTTCGTGTCTCAGAACGAGGATAATTCCATGTTTTGGTAAAACGATCAAGACGTTCTACAATCAAAACTTTAATGAAGATTTCACTCGATAACAAAAAAAACGGAAAGTAAATAAAACAATTTCTTAGTGTGGAAATTCTTCATGGACACCAACGTTTGGGGAAGAGAAGACAACGGGTACATTGGAGTCCCTTCGAACTCATTGTCACCCTGTATTTACGTACGGTTGGGCCATTGACTTTGCGATCTTTCTTAAACGATATAAACCATTTTGGCAATATCAGTGGACCCTATAAAAATAATAGAAAGATATTGTAGAATCGTACCTTTGTGATCTCGAACTTCTGGAAGGTTTGTGTTCTCTGTTCTTGCTCTTGGAGCGCCGGTCTCGCCCGGAGCTACTGCTCCTGCTATTATTCTGCTCCACCTGCGGTGCAGTCCAATAGCCATGCTGGAATGTCGGCGCTGAGCTCCCCGTGGTGTATCTGTATCATTTGGTTACAGTTTATGTATAAATCTAATACTATACTATTTGTATTTATAAAGTGGTAACATTTGTAAGACATTGAAATATCTTCATAAGTATGCATCAGATTAGTCTTTGAATATCAACCTTAGCGATTCTGGAAATTCTGTCCCTGACAAATACCTGATAATTAATCCCAAGTGCTATATATTTTATTGTGACCGCATTCACGCGAAGTTGCGGGCGAAAGCTAGTGGATACTCCATAATATTCTACCGGTATCATAAACAACATAACATAATAATGTGAGCACATTATGCTCTAGTTCTAGTTTGAAGTGTAGCTTGTGAAATGACTGGTAAATGATACATAGTTGTTATGTATCATTTGACCATTTGATGTCTTAATATCATAACGATACCAGTGGTGTTAGCTGCGGTTGCTGCTTACCATCAGGCGGCCTGTTTAGGTATTTTTCATACGTTTCGTACAGTCATCAACGAAAGAAGCTGAACACTATGCGATTTTGAAAACGCTTTAAAATATATTTACGTTCTGGAAGTTACTGAACCGAGAAGATAGTACGTCGTCTCTACATTATAAGCAGGGACCATTTTGGTTACCGGATGAAAGGGTTTTCGATAGGGTTTTTACAAAGTGTTGTTAGAAAACCCAATTCATAGGGGTTACACTTTTTAACGGTAAGCCGCTGCAATGGGTTACCTCTTTTAAACCCTTTCATTTGGGTTACCTGTTTAAATTCTTACCGAGTAAGTAAGGTAAGCCGTTTCGAACGGGTTACCCTTTCAACCACTGTAACAGGGTAACACTTTCCGAGTTCAAACACTAATTTGATCTCTAGTAACCTTGCATTAAGTTCAAAATAGCATGCATTGAGCTAGCACGTGTTAGTTGCCACTTGCTCTGAGCTAAATAGACCACAGCGACTCGATAAATACGGGACTATGGTTATCAATCTCTGTTCATCCATTCTCTCTACATCATGATCAAACCATCATAATATAGCTTCTATACATTTTTTATTGTTATTGTATACCTACATAATTACCTAAATTTAATTACCTATAGAATCGAGCACCCAATATTAAACGATATAGGGCACTGCGTGATCAAGCCTTATGAACGAAACTACTTAGTAATACAATTCTGGATGTTTGCAAGAGAAATTTCTATATTATATAGTCTCCTCACCCTACCTAACAACGTAAATTATGATGATAACCATACGGTAACCCTAAAAAATCCTATCAAGAGGATAACCCCTTCAATTGGATACCTTAAAGGAAAGGGTAACCCCTTCCACTGGCTAACATATTGAAAGGGTTACCCTTTCATTAGTGTTAGGAACAGGTTACAGGAACGAAGAGGTAACATCATCCATACGGTAACCGAATCAACGGGTAACCCTCTCAATTGAATTAACTCATAAAGGGGGTTGTACGGTCCCTGATTATAAGACAATTACTTGCTTTACCTTAATTATAATCTAATGAATAGTATTGGTGGTGATGTTTTCGCAATTTGACATTTTGCATCGGCTGTTTTTTGATAACCGTACAATAAAAAGAAAATGAAACCGTAGGTAAATAGGTTATCATTTTGATAGTTACAAATACCGATCGCGATTTCGGCCACGAAGTTCGTTGGGTAAAGTATCCGATTTCCTTCCTCAGACCATTATGGTACATCATTCTCCGAGCCTTTTCCCAACTATGTTGGGGCCGGCTTCCAGTCTAACAAGATGCGGCTGAATATCAGTATTTTACACGAAGCGACTGCATCAGACTAAGCAACCCAATATCTGTGCAGTGCCGATAGATATCCTGAGGACAAGTCTATACTTTTTTCTGTAAAAGTCTGACCACCTTTTTTCAGACTTTTAAAGTCTGGGCTTCTGAATACCACTAACGATTGTCATAGGTGTTCACATGACACCGGGAGCGACGGTTTTACGAGCTCACCGAGGCATGGAAGCGCCATTATGCTATGTTCTATTAAATTGTGTTAGAAGTTTAGTCCTGCTTTGCTGCTTTGGCATTTATAATGCTATTCTGATTGTAGCTAAATATGTAACCTTGTCTATTTTAAAGTGGATTCTGACTTTTGACATTTGTATATGAATTCGTGGATTGCAGCGTTGGGCGAGACATATAAAATTGTGTGAAATGAAACTAATCTCAAACCTATGACTATGATGAGATGAATTGAATGAATGAATGAATGAATCTTTATTTGCGATAAGTATTGGTACAGTTCGGTCTTAATTAGATACTTAGATCCAAAACACTTAGTCATAGTGGTGACATGCAAATATTATTAAATTTTATAAAATATGATTACATGCATACCTACAATATAATTAGGCATTAACAAATTTAATATTAAAGAACATTCAATAAAATCAATTATATTTAATACATAACAAATTTGAATAGTGTGATTACGATTTGAATTATTTCTACTAATTTTATTGATTTATTGTATTTTAAATACAACGGAATAGGACCATTTACCTACTTTACCCCTTGTTTTAGAATTTTCCGACCTATACCATATGATGAATCTATCACAATACATAATTATGTGATATTTATATTTCATAAAATTAGAAACGAAAATATTGCAGGTAGTTTGAAAAAAGCACCAGTAGCAGTTGAAAGGGAATTGTTTGCTTATGTATTCAGGACAACATGATTGTGATAGATTTATCACACATGTTGCCAGGGTCGGACCGTGAGTTTAGGGCTCCCTGAGCTAATACTACTTAGGGGCCCACCTAAAACACCTTTTCTAAAGTATAGAAAAAAAGGAGATAGTATAATATTTGATTTATATTGACTTTGAATTGACTTAGCTGGGGGCTTGAATCCACGGGGCCCTGGGCTGAAGCCTAAAAAGCCATATGGTAAATCCGGCCCCGCATGTTGTACTACAAAAATCATATCATGCACTATAATAGCCTTTAGTGCACCAACCCGTATTCCGATATCCGTATTCCATACAGAATGAGAGGTCATTCTGTGAGAGGAAACCCGTGCCCAGCAGGGGGACTGTATATGGGTTGATGATTTCCGGCTGACATGAAGTTATACTTTTAATGTGTCGTTGTGTGTACGTGATAAAGTGGTATACCCATAAGCTACCATTTATAACGATTTTGAGTCAATTAGCCAAATTACAACGATAATTAGAAATAACTTTTCTATGCGGACGAAGTCGCGGGCAGGAGCTAGTCTTTCCATATAAAGACAATTCCATCATATAATGGAATTGTGTGTGTCAAAAAGATTAAAAGCCAAGTCTATGATAAAATGTTTTTAAATTTAGATAGTTACTGAATAAACATTCGAGTTCAACATAGTATTAAATACTATGTTCATTGCATTATAGTTTACAAGAAAATTTAGTTTGAAGGTGAAGCTATATGAAATCGCCAATGAATTTTTAAAATGGATTTACTCAAGGACACACGTAATTTTGAACATGAAATCGGAGGGTGTACTTGTATAAATAATTTAAAGTTAAAACCAGTTTCCTCAAGGTTATTCTGCTTTATAGTAGGTGAATAAGTTCAATTGTAAAATATACAATAGTTTTCTGTTAGTTTGTTACTTTTGCATTTGCCATTAAACTTCTGCATGGATATCATCAGCCCTGAGGAATGTGGGGATATATTTTAGAATCATATTTTCCGAACTTACCTTACCAGGTAAGCTTAAATTCGGGTCATTTGACATCCATTAGTAACATTAAACAGTCCTAAATTATGCATAAATAAAAAATTATCTATATAATATGTATGTATATAAAAACTAGCGACCCGCCCCCGCTTCGCACGGGTGCAATGTACTAATAAAATACATGTATTATACATATAAACCTTCCTCTTCAATCACTCTATCTATTAAAAAAAACCGCATCAAAATCCGTTGCGTACTTTTTTTTATACTATGTAGTGATGATGAATTTCCCTTGGTCATCGCATCACGCGTGAACGAATGGAACAATTTCGCTAATTCTTATTTTGGTGTGTTAATTATTGTTAGGAGAAGGTTCTTATGAGAGAAAAAAATAAAAACATTGTGCAGAAAATTAGAAAATTTAAAGATACTCAGGTAAAGTATGACGACCTCTGTGGTCTAGCGGTTCGAGTGCCGGACTGCTGATCATGGGGTCGTGGGTTCGATTCCCACAGAACACAAATATTTGTGTGGATAAAACATGAGTATTTGTGTTTGTCTGGGTGTTTCCTGTGTATTATAAGTATGTATTTACAAAAAAAAAAGTATAAGTATATGTATTATATCCATTGTCTAGTACCCATAGTACAAGCTCTGCTTAGTTTGGGACTAGATGGTGTTGTGTAAAATGTCCCAAAAATATTATATTAAATATTAAGTCTATGCAGACGATCTCACGGACAGAAGCTAGTAATAATATAATATTTAAAATAAATTAACTTAGGCATTAAAAAAATATTAATTAGAATGTTTGAAATCATATATTTTACTAGAGGCCACTATGTATCTATGTAAACTTTTAGCATTGCATAAGCTGTGGGAAAACTTTATTAAATAAACATTTATTTTACAACACACTGTATTCTTACAACAGGTGACTTACAAAATGTTTATATTATAAGCTATTTTTATAAATTCAGTTCTCAGAAAAAACTGAAGCCAGAAATAGTACATAATTATTTTCCTTGGCTTGACTTGATCGGGCAGATGTAGATTTTCACTGATTGAATTTTAGCTTTCCAGGTGGATTGTTCTACACTCAAAATGTATTTGACTATTTATATTCAATTCTCGCAAATAGGCTTCCCACCCAATGCTTAAAGTATAGCCTAGAAGGATTTAGCTTGATTCCTTAAAAATGCTGATATTACGTCTTATTCATGTTCATTGGTCAATTGTCAATAAGTCAGTCCAATATTATTGATAAACTATTTAAATATGTTTAATGGAGTATTACTTTTGGCAACCAATAACCATACTAGTGTAGATTAAAAAGATAGCTGCCTTGCTTTATGTTATTAAAAATAAACCACTTAATAATGGGTACTAGCCTCTAACTAGGGTTAGAAGTAGAAGTGGCGCCCACAAATGTAAAAAGGCTAGGCTAGGTCTGTACCTAAGTAGGTACATACAAGTTTGTATATATAAACAAGTTATTACCTATAACTTGTTTTTATATACAAACTTGTATCTGTATACAAGTCAACTTCAGTACAATGTTTTGATGAATTAATTTTAATAAATAGTCTAGTCTTACCCAGGTACAGATGCAGCTGTGTCCGGTGGCACGGGGTACCCATCTATGAGGGGTGCCATGCCCATATTGGAGTCAGGAGGTACTTTGGGATCCACAGGTCCGGAACCTGACCATCCCCAACCTTGGAATGGAATAGTAACTCAATATAGAGATAGAGACAAATATAGTATGGCCTCTTTGTTCTTATTTTAAAACAAAATTGAAGATTTTTTCAGTTTATTTTCCTAAACATAGAACTTCTAATATGTACTCATGTATGGCATGGGGACACATTGTTATGTTCATTATGCTTGATCAACAGAATACAAATCTAACACAGAACCAAATATTGTAATTTAAATGAGTTATCTACATGTACACAATAATTATTTCCTGAGGACACAAAGTAAAAATGTAGTAATCATATTCTTAGGCATTGGGTACATACAGATCTCTGTGTTGAAATATGCAGACATACTGTCCAAAATAAACTATAATTATTCAATAATATTTCATACTATGGTAAACAGATTAGACAATCAGCAGGCTGATAGTGACTGCACTGGGTGCGATGACCAATGAATGTTTTGGTGAGAGAGTCGCCTTGGTTTGTTTGATGGTTGTTGTAATGGCAAATCACCAAATTTTACAAAGTCAGTCATTTTTTGGTGCTTCTTGTATAAAAATATTACTATTAGATTACTATGGTATTATTTCTTGAAAAAGTATCAGCATTGGACAAAATTTGTCATGTTCGAACTATCACTTTGAATCTTACCCCATTGATTCCAAGATCCTCCCCACGAGTTTGTTGAAGAGTTCCACTCAGCGCCGGGAGGTCCATCCGAATTGTTATCCGGATTCTCAACCTCCATCGGCGCTTCGCCCTCTTCTTCGGCCTTCAGAGAAGGCGGTGGCGGTGCCGCCACGATCGCCGCCGCTTCCTTCATAGCGATCCATTGTTGTGCTAAGGCAGCCCAATCAACTTGACTAGAATCAACATTTTGATACGCAGTGGGGTTTAGAGCCCACTGCGTCGGATACGCAGTATTTGCGGCATCCTTGCCGGAGTACATGATCATTCAAATACGTCAAATACACAATAACAAGAACACTTTTTAGGCTCTCATAGCACTAGACGCACTTAACACCAAATACACAACTGTTTGCTGTTATTCATCAGAGTATTATCGCTTATAAAATAGCAAAATTCATTTCAGTTAATTTCATCCGTCCACTTCTTCAGCACATTTTGTAATAGACTAGCGAAGTATTTTTTTTTTATTTTTCAATGTTGTCATTACTTGTTGTTTATGGTTTTGTATTTTTAATGGCAATCATTGAATGTAAGCATAAAATTCAGGTTTTGCTGACCTCAAACAAAATAATAATTTAATAATTCATAAAATGAAATAGATATACACGTATTATCATTTTATGGAATTTAAATAGGAAATCAAAGAATTTACTTACCGAGCGTGCTGCCATCTAGTGATACTAAAACCAAACTTAGAACAACAGGTGGCGCTCTCTAGTCTAGCTACTTGGCAAAAGATGGCGCTATACAAACAATTAAAACTATTTATAATCATACTGTTTTTACCAGCTTTGTGAGTTGCCAAATAGCACGACTGTTGGTGCTTGGCTTTGGTCTGCTGATCACGAGGTCTTGGGTTCGATTTCCACAGACAGAACAGAAATATAGTTTATGTGATGAATAAGTTTTTCTGTTTGTCGGGGTGTTTCTTATCTAAATTATAAGTATGTATTAACAAAAAAGTAGGGATATAAGTATTTACATCCATTGTCCACCCATACCATAGTAGGTATCAGCTCTGTTTAGTTTGGGACTAGATGGTGCTGTGTAAAATTGAAAATTGACCAAGAATATATAATTGTTTATTAATCTATAAAACTTAAATACTGCAAAGTCGTTCAGAGTTCAGATTTCCACTCACATTTCATGAATTTATTTGCAATATTCCACTAAATAATTGTTGTTCCACCACATGGCGTTTGTAAAATTCACCTGAAAAAGTTCGGAAGATTCTAGTTTCTATAGTGATCTAGTTATTTCTTGATCGCTATATCTAAAGTTTAAAAGAAAGTGTAGGTGTAAACTCAGATCAATAATTTATTTGATTAGAGGGTGTAAATGATTATGTTGAAAGTACTTCTAAAATGACTTTAACTATCAAGACTAATAGATTCTATTATTAATTTGCAAAATAAATAATGAGTGTATACCTAATGTGCGTTTATTGGTACTTTGTTACCAACACCTTGGTTCGTTAAATCTAGATCAGTTTTCGTAATAACAGTCTACTTACAACATACCTACTTACTTGATAACACTTCGTAGTGGTTTGTACATCGTTAACAAGGCATAAATTATCATTAATAGCATGAAGAGGTCTTTTAAAAAATAATTGTATAGGCATATTTAAAATTAATTTATTCGTCATTAATATTTATACATTTACAGACATTTGCATCCATCCATCACATGTGCATCGAACCACTTACACAATTTGTCCACAGACTTATAATAATTATAATTAAATTTAGACAGCGAACTCCTTTCATCACACGGAGTGCGATCATGTGTCACACTACACTTTACTACTGGGTACTTCAATCACTTACATAACGCAAGTCTTTGTATTTGCACTAAATTAACTTAACGCTAATAAAGGTTCTTCCGCATCATGTTTTTGGCTGACGAATTTCGAATTCGTCTTTTTCCATTGTTCCTTTTTGTTCAACATCTTCTGCTTCGTCGCTTCTAATTTTGATTTGACTTTTGATAACTTTGGCGCGCTTGTGGTTTTGTCGATGCGCTCTAATGTCTCGATAATGTTTTTAGGTTTGGATACAACTCTTCTCGTCTCTTCACTAATTTCATCCTTCGTCGAGTTTTTGTTCGCGTAAACTACGACGTAATGCGAGTATGCGGAATTAGAAGGAGTGTTGATGTCGGCGAAATCTCTGAAGTTGGCGAATTGATCTTGGTTGTAGTTCGGCCTGGGATTTGCGATGTATCCAAGCTCGTACGAGGGTCTGCCATGACCGTTGTTGTAATAGTTAAATCCATCGCCGAATTCGTCTTCGTCATTCTGAGCGAAGAATGTTCCCCCTCTAATGATTCCAAAGTTTCCCGAGCCGAGCAAACTGGAGCTCGCTTCGACGAGCGGCGCTGCGGTGGGAGTGCTCTGTTTGCCGAAGTTATCCGCATTTCTATTATAGCCTCCGAACAGAGGATAGTTCAGAAGAGATCTGTATGAATTTGGCCTCTGACTGTAGGCTCCTTCCTGGTTATTGAATCCAAGTCTGAAGTTATTTTGTTGGCGTGGTTCGAAGAGGTTTGCGAACGTTGGGAAGAAGGTTTGTGAACCTCCGACGAGCTCTATGGAGTGGTCAGTGTGGTCGTCAGTGGCTGCTGCTTCCGGTTCTTGGTACTGCCGTGCGAGACCTGGAGGTGGCGCCACCGCCTCTGATATGATTTCTGACGATTCCGCATTAAGATCCTTTGTGTCATCTGAAACAAACAAAAATATTTGTATGGGAATGTGTAAAGATTTTTTGAATTAGGTACTTATTGTAATTTGTTACGTTCCATAACATTCAAAGAAAAGATTTAATTTTTTTAGAGAGCTATATCATGAGTTAAAATAACTCAGACCTTGATCTATCAATTTTAATTTTCTAACAAGTAATGATACTCCAATAATATCTAAAGTAGATATTTCTTGTACAGAAATTCGATATCTGACTATTATATTATACATTCAGGTAGTTTTTGAGTATGTAAATTTGTGAGCGTAGGTAAAAGAATTTGACGTTGCATGTTCTTAATGACAATTATGTGGTAATGATAGCAGTGAGGTTCTAAAGATTACTGCGGCCTTATTCAGCGTAGTAACAGTTCCTGTTTGAATACATTTAATTAATGAATAATTAAGTGCAATAAACTGGTTCGATGAAGGTTTTTGTGCGAAGGCGGATTTTAATAGATTAGGGCCTGATCTAATCTATCAAAATCCGCCTTCTAAATAATTTTGATGCCAAAATATCTTTGCTACTATAATACCCGAGATATGTTGGTGTTCATAATAGTTCATTTTATTTATTAAATTCTTTAAGAACTAAGTAGTAAACTAGAATGCTCATAATTTTAGGAATAACGGAGGTAGTCTTTGTTATGAAACGAAAAACAATTGTTAATCTACTTGTTAAATTATTTCTTATCGATAAGACGTAGTGTTAGTGTTTATACGACTTTTGATAAATCATGCTATGATTCACATAAAAATATTGCCCAGGATCTGCTGCGGGTTTCAAAAATGAAATGTTTTCAGAAACATTCCCAATGTGGAGTCAGCTCCTCTGAAATTTAAAATATTGCTGGGGAGTTTGTTGCGCTAAAGCCGCTTCTTCCCTCCGAAAAGCAATATGAGGAGACGGTTATTTTAAATGTAAGAATGACGTTCAAAAAGTACTTAATAGTAGTACCTATCTTGAAAAAATATTTTGACTTTGGGTTTAACCAGACATGTGTAAATAGCGATAGATGAGACTTCTCGAACAAATTGTAATCTATTATAGTTTCCAATTGGAAAGAAATCGCTTTGTCTGAGTTAGCCACTGACTCTGTCTTTATGTCTGCTTGTCAAAGACAACAGACAGATAAAATTGGGATTAACATTTTTATGTGAAAATATTCCGAATGTAGAATCTAAAACCTTTTAATTTCTTTGCCTTTGACAATTAAGTTTCGAAATATGTATAGTGTTATATAATACCTACCGTTCAGTTATTATTACGTGTGGTTGTTCAAATCATAACATACCAGAAGGGATTTATGACTCAAACTAACTTGATTTTGTCTTATTGACTATGTATGAGAGAAATTCACAATCGGTTCTACCTACATTGTGACACATTGTTAGACAATATGCAAGTAAAAGCTATTTATTGTTGCGACAGGCGCCTAATACATGAAAGGGACATGCTATTGACACTGAATTGGGTAATTTATCTATTGTAGGTGGGCCAAAACATGCCTTATAGTCGGGACGATTAAAAATAAGGTGGACCAAAGAACAAGATCGACAACAGTGGCTGAATAGTAGCAGAGAACTAAATGTACTCCCACAGTTGGCTGGTATATTTAGGTTTCATGAAATAGGCGGCGAGAAAAATCCGATAAAATTTTGCTCGACCTGGGGATCGAACCCAGTGACTAGGCCAATGAGGCAGTTGACGGCCAGTTTGGTGCGGAAATGCACACACCACATCGTCAGAGCCATCTACTGTGACACCGTCGATAAACAGTCTCCATTTAACGCACTAAAAACTTTATGGATCCGACCGCTTTCGTAGAGGAGTCACGGAACCTGCTATGCATTACTTTTGTAATCCCTAAAGTGGTGGCCCTGCATTCGAGCTCCTTTGCTTGTCGATACTGAGGGATGTTATCAACTTTTTAGTTCACAGTTCAAAGTAAACAAACATGATCATTTCAACCTGTACATAATGACGGAACAAAATGATCGGGGGTAAAAGCAATCTGGCGATATATGGAAATATATTCGAGTCGAGTGCAGTGCGGCTGTCGCAATAATATGCCATGATGGTGTCTCTGGTTACGTGTTTATTACGTATCGCACTGATGTGGTTAGTGGTCGATGTATGTGTAATACTAAATAGGTTTTGCTCTGGTTAAATATTTCACTTTAGATAAACTTATATGCTTGCTTTTTTTTATATACCACTTAGGTGGCAAACAAAGATACTCCTGATTGTAAGCGGTTACCGACTACCGTAGCTCATAGACGCTTGGAACACCAGGGGTATCACTTGTTGTCACCTTGCAAAACGGAAGAGGAATAGTTGAGTTGGCAGTACCTATAAGGGACAAAGTCCCACCACTGCCAACGCACCTAGTCATATAAAATATGTATAAAAAAAATTTATAAAATCTTTAAAAATATTTTTGTTGGTCTGAGATGAAACTATTAAGCTTAAAGAGCTTTATCGTTTACAAAAAGCTGAGCTTTTAAGTACGGGACACAATAATATACAAAGTCACGGCGGTGGTGGGAACTGCTAAAGTAATTATACATTATAATTAGAATGATAGATTATAAAGATAGGAATCACTTCTTCAGCTGCACGATTGCTTCTATAAAAGGTACCTAAATACAAATACAATACAAATACAAATACTTTATTTGCGGTTAATAGGGTAAGATTAGAATAATAATAGGGTAAGAATTATTAAGAAAGTATTTAACAGATTGTTAGACTTTTGGACTACGTTTTAGCTACGTCTGAGGCTCTGACTTCGATTCCCAGGTCGGGCACGACGTCTGTGGCTGAGTGATAAACTGCTGATCATGGGGTCGTGGGCTCAATTCCCACAGGACACAAATATTTATGTAATAAACATAAGTGTTTGTGTTTGTTTAGGTGTTTCTTATGTATTATAAGTATGTATTTATACAAAAAAAGAATTCAGGTATTATATCCATTGTCTAGTACCCATAGTAGAAGCTCTGCTTAGTTTGGGACTAGATGGTGCTGTGTATAAATGTTTTAAAATATACAAAAAAAAGTAAACCAGGTTTAATGTACTCATAGATAGCTCAGAAAGTCGAACAAAATCACTAGTAAGTGAAAACGAGGGTAGGTAGATATTATGTCACATACAGGTACCGCCAGTGACCGTTTGTGGTTTGCGGTCGCAGCTTCGCGTTTCCTACTATAAACTATTTCTAGTTCCAATTTGAATGAAATCGAATGGAACGGAAGATTATGTTACGAGTTTGCGACCCGAGAATAGATTGGGGGCAAGTAATCATAATAGTAGTGACTTGCTTCTACGAGAAAGCTTGTACGAGTATCAGCCAAGTACCGAGTATAATAAATACCGAATACTTGTGGAATTTGAATTTAGAATCTTAATAATAACACGTACTTATTGCAACCGGTGCGAGTGTATGACAAGATGTATGAATGTACGAAGGAAAAGAATGCAAGAATCGTAGCTAGAGGCGTTCTTTAGTTTCTGCCTATCGCTATGGGAAAAAGTAGTGAGTGTATATGTAAGACGTACATACGTAGGTATCTTCAACTTGATGCTGAAGTGATTAGATCTGCTTCGCCCATTTAATTTGTAAATTACGAAGGTTTTATAAATCACTAGTTGATCCGACATTGTCCCTTCCAAATTATAACAAATTTCACCCTTATTTGGAGTTAGTTATGAAAAAATTATGCTCTCGTAAGAATTAACATAATAAATCTTTCCGAGTGATTCTAAACTCAGACTTTAATTTAATAAAATTTATCAACAAGCTACAGAACGGTGGCTGCATATTCATTTACGATTAAACTATTAAGGTGATAGTTATTAGGTAATATTCCGGAAAACTATGATATGTTGCAATAAAAAATTATGATGGAATAAATTCAAGATATTACTACAAAAAATAATCGTATCATAAAATATATATCGTAAATCAGGTCAACATCGATTTAAATGAAAGCTTCGACCAATTAATTTAAAATTATAAATGAACACACGACATAGTACGAATGCAATTACTTACAGGATCCATTTTTATTACAATGTTAATTTGTAGTTAATTTTATGTATCTATTCGTAATTTGATTGCACCAATGTATTGATTCCATACACGATACACGCAAATGTAATAAACGGTGTATCATCAAATTATTAAAAAACGAAATAAACATTTGATTGAAACCTATTTACATCATACCTTTGCAACAGAATTTTAGATATTACGTATTAAAAAAAATCGTCACTTATGCCAGTAACCTCTAACCCGACCTACAAATGGTGTTCTAAATTAAAAATATTTTAAAAGGAAAATAATTTTATGTTTTGCATGTTTTGCAAGCATGTCATAGGTTACTGTGAAAGTGTCGCTGACGGTTAGGTGTAACAGGGGTTTGAAACGTGACAGTGGTAATTAAAGTGAATAATAGTTGTGGCGACATATAACGTGCTGTGATTGGATGTGTTAAGAGAATTGCACTGTAGAGCGCTGTTACTATATCTTAATCAGTAAATGTCCGATTATCCCATATTTTCAGTAAATATGGGACAATCGGACATTTACTGAACTAGCTGATTGTTGATTGTGTTATTTTGGTTAGCAGCGGATGGATGCGGGCTAACCAAGACCGGGATGGTTGGCGCTCTTTGGGGGAGGCCTACGGTCAGCAGTGGACGGCAATAGGCTGATATGATGATGATGATGATGAAGACTATTGTGTATGAGATTATCGTGACTAGTGTGAGTTAGGTAGTGTTTTCTCTATAAATGAATGTATCTAATTAATACTTGATATCGTAAAGCTATTTCTCTCTATACTACTCAATCAAGAGATAATACCAAGCTAATAATAGGTAACATAGTAATAGGTATTCTTTGGACTACAGGTACCGATCATTATTTATGCTCTGTGTAAAAACTTTTTGGTTAAACAGTTTAAGCTGTATGGGCTATCTAGAAATATTAGAATAATGAGTATAAATAGGTTTATTGTGTAATGTTTCTATCCATAAACTCGACTGACTTGACGTTGGTTTGTACAACAGAAAGAAAGAAAAATTATTCTGAGTCGCGCCACACATATAAAATACTTTGGTATTTCATCAGTGTGTCAACAAAACAATGGATTCAAGTCTTAAATTAAGTAGGTTCATTATCCTGTGCCATGTCAGAATAGGTCCCTATCTCAGAAAATGGAGAGATCGTGCCCTCTTATTAGGGTAACATCTTGTTTCCACTTTTGAGGGTACCATCATCCGTAATCCCCGAAGGGTTAGGTAAAGGTGTATACACCCTCAGTGCGCTAATATATCTAGGTCCTTTATGATAGGGGGTGAGACAATTGCCATTAACCGGGCACAGATCCAAATTCCGAGCTGCTACAGGGAAATCAATAGAAAAACTCAATAACACTTTGCTTGACTCTGGAATTCAGGTCCTCTTATTCAGCAGTTGCGCTTACAATGACAAGATTTATTGGATGTATAATAATGGTGGTTTGTATCAGTGTAGTCAATATTGTTGAGGAGCTTTTTTTATTTTTAATCCTTACTCTCTTTAGGGAAGTTTCTCAATTGCATCTAAACCTAATTATAGTTACATCTTAGAAGCACATAATATATAAAACCATCGAGAAGATGACTACAGACAGCTGACTGTGAGACTTAGCACTAAATTTTATTATTATCATTAAATTATAATTTCTGATCAGAATATTATACCTAATTATTATATATGTTTTAATGTGTATTCTGTGTAGGTACAAAGATTTATGCAATAAATTTTATCAATCTCCAATCGATCTCCTTGCCAAATTTGATCGCAACTTGTTCACTGGTTGAACCGTATGTGCCAGACGTACCTACACAAACAGTTACTTGTCATTTATAATATTAGACTATGGGTTAGCTGTGTACCCACGATGATTTTGTTTTTCCCAAATCCTGCCTTGGGTCACTTTAATCTAATATATAAAATTCTCGTGTCACAGTTTTCGTTGCCATACTCCTCCGAAACGGCTTGACCGATTTTGATGAAATTTTTTGTGCTTATCGGGGAGGTCTGAGAATAGGCCAACATCTATTTTTCATACCCCTAATTTCTTTTTTTTTTTTTTATGGCAAAACAACGTTTGCGGGGGCAGCTAGTTATATAATTATATTATACATTAACTTTATAAATTCCTTATTAACTTTATATAAATTTATTCTGTGCAAAATTTAATTTTATCCATCGGTTATCAATTGGAAATTATAAGATGGTTGAAACTATCCGATGATTGAAAAATTTAAGTTCGGTATACGCATCGCGAAATACTCAACGCGTATGCGTAAAATTCATTTCTACGAATTCTGAACATCCCTTTTTTCCCACAGCAGAATTGTATAATTAACTGAACAAGTAGGTACCTATTCGAGTTCGAATTTTATTTCTACACATGTAGGAATTCTATAAGATTAAACTAGTCACACTAATATCGTTTAGAGAAAGCGAGAACTTGACCAAAAAGGTTGAATTTGACCGCATTATCTAGTAACCTTAGGCAGGCAATATAAACTCATAACGATGTGTATCTTTATTACTCATGACATAACCAAGCAGCTTTGGACATGAAATATTTTTTACGGTCATTATGATAAGGATAGAGATGTCATGTCCTAATTGGAGACGATGCATTTATGGAACCGTTATGGTTAACAAGACATCAAGATATAAATTTCTAGTATAAGCTGATCCCGCATTTATAGAATTTCCTTCGTTCTGAAAGGTCAACTTATACTGGTATATCTTGATGTGTACTTACTGTTCATATACTCGTAGGTGTATACATTTTTATTATTGTTGAAGTCATTATTCTAGTATTGCTAGGGTTGTAATTGTTTTAATATTAAGAAACCATAATACATATCTATAAAAAAAAATGTTAAGTATATGGCGATAGAACAAAGTAACTAAAAAAGAAATGATTAGAAGGATAACGGTTTTTCATAAGTTATATTAAACCTAATGACCTGAAGAAGATGATGTATAGGGCAATAGCCTTCACATCAAACTGTCAAAGAGATTGACAGTTAAAATCAATAATAACAATTAGTGTCAAAACAACAATGAAGTGAAGTATTTCCCTGATTCAGATAGACAGCTCATTTATTGTCTGCTATATAGTATCGTGTAAGAAGTTTTGGTAGCTATTTGAGGTCGGATTGCAAAATTATTTTGAATCTTACCGCAAAATTATGACACTGTGTCTTATTTGTCTGTGAAAAAAGACGACTATTATAATGGAATTAAAAATAAACCAAAAAAATAGCTTTGCATGAAAGTTGTATTGTGAATTGTGACACAAAATCATATACAGGGAATGAATTTCATGAAACACCTAATAACAATTACGTCGACCTGGGAATTGGACCCTTTCTTACGGACACTTGGCTTATGGGGGCAATTTAATATTTACATATTTGATTGATGAAATCATACATGGAAGGCGGGTCTCTACAGTAGCGCTAAGTAGTATGCAGTTTAGGTGACAGAGTGTCGCTGTACTCGGCGTCTAGTCTCGGAGGGCAGCGGGATCCGAAGCACGGTGCACCGCTGGCCGACCGTAGGTAGTTGGGGGCCCCAGTAGTAGGCTAGCCACCTACGAAAGGCTGCCCCGCCACCTCACGAAAAATCCCGGAATGCTCCATCGTGCCAATTGGCGATTGGATGGGAGGACCCGATGGCCATCTCCGGGGGGGTTCGGGCGTCCCCGCGGTCTCCAGCCTAGTCTCTCCTTCAGTGCAGCGACCCTGTGTTCACTACTTGATTCTGCTTAGTGCCTCGTACAACTTCCGCCTTCTTTGTCTATTCACTCCCCACGTCAAACAGAATGAAAGCGAGAAAGAAAAGAAATAGGTTTCCACAGCGGCTGCACTTCCTCCCACTCAAAGTGCACCTCACTAACATCAGAGGTCTGCACTCCAATCTCGTTGCGGTCCATTATCATCTCGAGACCGAGAAACCGCAGCTGCTCTTTCTAACGGAGACGCAAATCAGACGTCCAGCTGACACAGCTTATCTGCAATACCCGGGGTATACCCTAGAGCATAGCTTCAAAGGACGTGCCGGAGTCTGTGCTTATATCAGCGATAGCATCTGCTGCAGGCGTCTCCGTAATCTTGAGGATTCCTGTTTTTCTACCATGTGGGTATTGGTCGATACCGGCGTAGATAAAATAATCTATGCTGTAGTGTATCGCTCGCACAGCGGTGATCAGGAGACAACCAGGCTTTTCGAACATCTGTGTGAGGCCGCCGATGAAGCACAAGTCAGGTACCCGTCCGCACAGTTGGTTCTTCTGGGTGACTTTAATGCCCACCATCAGCATTGGCTCTACCCATACCTGAAGACCGATCACGCCGGGAAAGAGGCATTTAAACTCAGCTTAACGTTAAATCTATCCCAGCTGGTGGACCAGCCAACGCGAATACCTGATATTGTCGACCATACGGCAAATTGTTTGGACCTTCTGCTGACGACAGAACCAGACCGATATAGTGTGTCAGTATCCTCTCCGTTGGGTACTTCCGACCACTGTCTGGTGAAGTCTGTACTGTCATGTTCACCTCCCGATCCTAGCCCTAAGGGTACTAGGCGGGTATGGCGGTACAAGTCAGCAGATTGGGATGAGATGCGCCACTTCTTTGCATCTTATCCTTGGCGGCAAACATGCTTCTCTTCCAGCGACCCGTCAAGCTGCGCGACATCAGTTTCAGAGGTTATATGTCGGGCAATGGAGTATTATATTCCATTCTCGGATATTACTCTGGAACCCAAAGCACGCCCATGGTTTGATGTGAACTGTGCAAGGGCCGAAGCCCGTAAACATTCGGCTTATCAAACCTGGGCGGATGCTCGAGCTCGCAAGGCCCCGGAGACGCGATTACGGAAAAAAGCTTTCAATAAAGCTGCAAAGTCCTACAAGAAGACGTTGCGTGGCGCACGCTACGACCATATAAGCCGCATCGGATCAAAACTTGCCTCGTATCCATCTGGAAGTAAGGCGTTTTGGTCCCTAGCTAAGTCGGTCGAGGCGAATTTCTGTCACTCGTCTTTGCCTCCCCTCATTAATCCTGATGGATCACTCGCCCACTCCGCTGCTGACAAAGCAAATCTATTTGCATCTTTGTTCGCGGAAAATTCGTGTCTAGATGCAGCAAATCGCACACCACCTCAGTTACCTCCATGCGATACTCTAATGCCCCCTCTCCGTATTCGCCAAAAAGAGGTACTCAAAACTCTTTGCGGCCTAGACGTGAATAAGGCTAGTGGTCCTGACGGTATTCCGGCTATAGTTCTTAAGAACTGTGCTCCTGAGTTGTCTCCTGTGTTGACACGCCTGTATCGCCTCTCTCTTGAAACTGGTATAGTCCCAAAGTCCTGGAAGCTTGCCAACGTGCAGCCCGTACCTAAAAAAGGTAGTCGTGCCGATCCTACTAACTATCGACCTATTGCAATCACCTCCATACTCAGTAAGATTATGGAGCGTGTATTGAACACCCGCCTTCTAGCATATCTTGAAGACAATGACCTCCTGAGCGACCGACAATATGGTTTTCGCCGGGGTCGGTCGACGGGAGATCTTCTTGTCTATGCTACGCATATGTGGGGTGAAGCCATTGAGAAACACGGTGAAGCTCTTGCCGTGTCTCTAGATATTTCCAAGGCTTTTGATAGGGTCTGGCATGCTAGCCTTATTGCTAAGCTCCCATCTTACGGGATACCTACTGGTTTGTGCAACTGGATAGCGGACTTCCTGAGGGAACGGTTCATTCGAGTAGTCATCGATGGCTGCACGTCTGACCTATTGGCTATTGAAGCTGGGGTACCTCAGGGCTCGGTTCTCTCCGCAACTCTGTTTCTGCTGCATATTAACGATCTGCTAACACCCGGTATTTTTGGGTATGCAGACGACAGTACGGTTGCGGAGCGTTATCTGTCTAGTGCTCGAGCTAGTAGTGCCGATATACTATCCCAGAGAGAGGCTATGATAGAGCGCACGAACTTAACACTCAAGGCGGTCTCCGACTGGGGCGATGCCAATCTTGTTACGTTTAATGCCTCTAAAACACAGGCGTGTCTTTTCACTGCAAAAAGGAGTATTTTTAATCTCACTCCTACTTTCCGAGATGAATCCATTCAGATCTCCGACCACCTTGAGCTCCTGGGCGTGGATTTAACATCTAACCTCAACTTCGGAAGATACATTGAATCCAAGGCCAAAACTGCTGCCAAAAAGCTGGGAATACTTTCCAAGGTTAGACCTTACTTCACATCGGGACAGCTTCTGATGCTATACCAAGCTCAAGTCCGATCATGTGTGGAGTACTGCTCTCACCTATGGGACGGTTCGGCTCGTTATCAGCTGGATGCCTTGGATTCTATCGACCGACGCGCCAGGAGACTCATTGGCGACGAGGAACTAGTTTCTAACAAGCTTCAAAGTCTAGAGCATCGCCGCAAAGTCGCCTGTTTATCTGTGTTTTATAGGATTCATTTCGGTGAGTGTGCCCAGGAACTGCACAACCTCATTCCTCCCTCTCCATTCCATCATCGGACGACCAGACGCAGGGAGGGATTCCACCCCTTTGTAGTTGATATTCCACCTATACGCACGAAGCGTTTTGATTCATCATTTATCATGCGAACGGCCAAGGAGTGGAATTCTCTGCCGGCTGCTGTGTTTCCCGATTCATATGATTTAGGAACCTTCAAGGTGAGAGTGAACAGGCACTATTTGAGTTTGCGTGCTACATCCTCGGCAGCATCGTCACTTACCATCAGGTGAGGTGCGGTCAAACGCACTCAAATCTTCTATAAAAAAAAAAAAAAAAAAAAAAAAAAAAAACATGGAGTGCAGTGAACCTCAGCAGGGTCAATTGATCTCGGGTCAACAAATAATCATGATTTGACCTCACGCCTCTAAATAATATAGCGACCGTAAAATATACTCAAACTCTTACTAAACCTATAATCAGAAACATAAATATTAGTTTGCATTGCTAACGGTTCATTTTGTTTTAGATTTGGGGCAAAGGTCGTTGGTCATTCAGCTTCGTCATAGAGTAAGATGGAATCTCCTTATAAAAAAAGTTTGGTTGTCTTTATTGAGAGTGTATGGTTTATTTATTATCTATCTACTGTTATCTATAAACAGTATTTATAATTCAATAACCAGCGAAATGATAGCCTGGTTATATGATCCCTGAGTTTTCGAAATAATGCGCCAATTAATATTTAATAAATGATGACTTGCTTAAATGGGGAAGGAAAACATCATGAGGTAACATGCAGGTTACCTCATGATGTTTTCCTTCCCCTGACTATTTTCTTGAAGGCGTGTGAAGTCTGCCAACCTGCATTAGACTAGCGTGGTGGTCTATAGACTAATCCCTCTCATCCGAGAGGAGACCTCGCATTAGGCCGGCTTTCTCTCAGGCATGTAGACTATCTCATCCTCACGATGTTGTAAACGAGTGATAATAATATTTATTTATTTTAATACTTTATGCACAAACATAGTACAAAGGCGGACTTAATGCCTAAGGCATTTTCTACCAGTCGACCTTAGGGTGATGATTTATAGGCACAAGATGAAGAAAATCTGATGATACATACTCAACCTCGTCCATAGCCATGTCACTAGGCTATCAATGCTAAAAATAAATGTAGGTACACAGACATAATGTAGTTACGACATAGAACGCACGAAAAATAATAATTTGGAACCGTCTCTACAAATGCTCTCCATATTTTAACGTGACCTATTCCTATAAACCGAGAAGATAATATTGACATTCTAATTTAACAAACTTAATAAATAATTCAAATTACTTTGAGTAATATTTAATTTGACAACCATATGAGTAAGTAAAGGGTGTACGCAATTATTTGGGGCAGAATGATTTAATTACCCCGAATCGTACACACAACGGCAGATCAAACTAGTTTGTCTTTTCGGCCGCTCGTATTCCGTCGCAATAACCGAGATTTTTGCACTGAAACTGTATATGTCGATTCAGTGGTCTATGCATGAAAGGAGTGTGTAACATCACTTGCAACATTGTAATCCTATAAATGTACACGCATGACCATAGAGTTATTAAAAATGGTAATTATTTGCAATACATTGCGAATAAATGTGATTTACGTGCATATTGTGCGTTAATTACAATAAATATATTGCTTTTATTGCAGTCTTCTTGGAACAGAGTACTATGTTGGAATAATTATTTTCTGGAAAAAGAAAGGACTACATAGTCTGCGCCTCATACGACGGATTATTTCTTCTACATTCATAGTGAAGTTCTGTTTGTGGTTGAATTTTATTCCACAAAAAAATTCAAGTTTAAATCTCTTAGGCTTTGAACACAAAATATAGATTCAATTGATAACTATTATACAGATGGTAAAAGAAAAAAAAGTATCTATTATAATAGGAGAATAGAACTTTTCATGCCTTTATGCGTCTTTTTATATTAATAAAGATAAACATCAATTTACAACGACACGAAGTAATATTTACGCATACTAATCACTGATGACCATTAGATAAGTAACGGAAATTTCAAATAAACAGTAATTCACTTACGTCGTGTCAGGAAAACATAATTGCAATTTCATTTGCAAAGGGAAGTCGTTACATACGAGTATCAAAGTAATTCTATGACATTACAGGACTGTAATCTGGTCGTTTTAGGTATTTATTACAATAATATGTTAATTGTTTACGCGGAAATGTTATAATATTTATTTGTAAAGGATAATTCTTTGTACATTACTGTGGGCCAGACAAGAGTACGGTATAATTAATTGTATGATGTCGTCTAGTGTTTTTAATTATCACGTTATTAGTATAAAATAACTATTATCTACATTATTCTCACGCTTAAAAAATAAAACGAGCAAATAGAACGATATAACAATAAAAACGAATTTACATGAAACAAAATGGTTGGTAACATGAGATAAATAAAAAGATATCACTCATTATCATCGTCATCATCTTCCGAGCTCTTTCTCAACTATATTGGGGTCGGCTCCCAGTCTAACCAGATGCGGCTGAATATCAGTATTTTACACGAAGCGACTGCCATCAGACTTCAACACACTGAGGATAGACTGGTTGTCTATCCTCAGTGGACAACCGGGACCGACGGCTTTACGTACTCTCCGAGACACGGTGGGGTCTCACATGGCAACCCATCCACAGATTGACCACGGTTAGCGTAGCTTAACTTTGCAAATCGGTGGAATAAAATTCAACCACAAACAGAACTTCACTATGAATGTAGAAGAAATAATCCGTCGTATGAGGCGCAGACTATGTAGTCCTTTCTTTTTCCAGAAAATAATTTTTAATTTCATCTTTAATCTATTCTAAATTCAAGTTTTATTAAATTATTTGAAACACAAAATCTATGCCAATTTAGATCAACGAGCCAAAACAAGTAGATACCAAACTACTTGAATGTTGACGTTTCTCAACACAGCCGTACTCATCTGTACAAGCGTCGTCATAAATGGAGCGTGACATCAATTTTGTGCACACGTGTACATTAGTTATGTGACAAATGACAACATACATGACATTTACGTAAAGAACGGACTGCGAACGACAAAAGTAATGCTTGATGGTGACCTTCTCTGTCAAGAAGAGATGGACAATGGACATTTACTATTGTGTTATAAGTACAGACGCCAGCAGGTCAACCTATCCAAAACTGTCAAATTTTCCCAATTGAAAATGAACCTTATTTCTTTGTGGTTTCTATCAAAGAAATTTGACAGATTGAGGTAGCTTGATGTGCTGACATCCACCCTTCCCGCGCCTTTACTTAAACAAAAAAAAAAATACAAAATGCAAACCGCACTCTTGATGTCTCACAACAATGCCTCTATTATTATGTAAATATATTATTAAATAAATGAATTTGACAATTATATAGTTTTATGGTAATCGGACTTACAGGAACCATTTATCATGCAAATGTAATGTGTTGATGTGCGGTAACGTTCCTGATAGAAAAAAGTTTATTACAACGTACTGGTATTTATGGATAAATATAAATTTGAATCTTTAGAATATCCTACATTCGTATAAAAATGTCACGCTCACGATATTTATTCATTTCATAATGTGCATCTCGCTTTAGTCTTGTTCTACAGCAGCCTAACCTTAATACACGTACATAAAATCCTCAGTATGTACATAACACGAGTGTTGAAATAGTCCACTGAATTAGGCATGAGACTTATCACCAATGTGTCTTTTTTTGCGTGCATGTTAATGTATATGTGCAATAAAAAAAAAACTGCAATAGATTAAGAACAGTTTTTTTTATTCTACTAAGGTGGCAAACAAGCATACGGCCTACCTGATGGTAAGCGGCTACCGTAGCCTATAGACGCTTGCAACACAAGGAGTATCACTTGCGCGTTGCCGACCCTGTATTGAAAGAGGAATAGTTGGGTTGGCAGTATAAGGGTCAAAGTCCCCTCACTGCCTACACAACGTTTCCTCGTGGAGCACCGTTGCTCACCGTAAGAAACACAACACAGCTCAAAGCAGTGTTATTTTACTTCGATTTTCTGCAAGGCGGATGTACTTCCCCAGTCGGGCAGCTCCAATTTGAGTGGAATTACTCCCACTATGCCCTACCCTCTCTTAAAAGTAGTTTTCGCTAACTTCAGTCTGCTAAGTGCGCAAGAGGAGAGAATTTTTTTTTTAATAAATGGGAATAATTCGAATAATGCGATATAAATTGAGAAAATGCCTCTATCTGTGTGAAATGAATATGAACCATATTATTTTCCCTAAAAGCCTTTTTAAAAGAATTATCTTTTTTTCAAATCTAAACTTGCTTTTGTTTTAGAAAACAAAAATAAAATATTTTAGAAACAAAACTGCTTGATGTAATACCTCTTTGTAATGTCTACCTAATAAGATTAGATAATATGATAATTGCTAGTGAGTAGGCAGGATTTGATTTTTTCCTGACAGCCCCTTTGTGTTAACAATTTTTAAATACGACCACATATATGTTTATGTGTGTGTGGGTATAAAATCATCACGACATTTCAATGTCACATTGTAACATAAAGAAATACGGAAATAATACACTACGTGTAGACTATGACGCACACTTTTGCGATCACTGAATAAAAGCTCATGTGTTAAAATGTCTTTCCTGTTTTATATGTAACTAGCTGCCCCCGCGGTATCAACCGCTTTTTTTTTCTTTTTGCTCGGCACTTATTGGTCGTAGCGTGATGCTATTTAGCCTATAACCTTCCCCGATAAATGTATAGAAGCCAGCACATCAAGTTATCCCAATCTGTCAAATTACTTTGATAGATATTCAACTTTATTTCAAAATTATAAGGTTCATTTTCAATTGGAAAAAAATGTCAGTTTTGGATAGCTTGACTTGTTGGCGTCTGTACTATCCAACACAAAATATATTTTTTTCAATTCGAACCAGTACTTCCTTAGTTCCCTTCCAAGCGCAATTAGCGCGTTCAACGAAACAAACAAACAAACTCTTCAGCTTTATAATAAATACATAAACATGTTTTAGCCAATAATTACATAGTGCAGTCAAAGCATAGATTATACGTTCCTAACAAGCATTAATCATGTTTAATAAAAACACAGAGTTTTTGGCTGAGGGGCTCATGGCTAAGTCACACACACTAATCAACTGATCTGCAATATTAGGCTGCGCTAGCCGCGTCAATTTAGTCCAATATAAAAAAATGACGAGCTTTATAAATCAACTAGGTGGCCCGACAGACGTCCTGCAACCTGATTGCAGACTCCACTTACCGGTTTCAATTGTAAATGTAAACCATGAAGGGACGGACTATTATTATTAATATATATATATTTTTTTGTTTTTCGTGTGCGCTTCTAAGAAACTGTTTGCTCATTTTGGCAGGGAACAACCGAAAATCAGTGCTGTGCCCTCCGCACAGCAAACACTGAGCTGGGTTCCGTGCTACACATATTGCCTGTTTTTGTATTTATGTCTCTTCACTTTATTAATGTAAATAATGTGTGTGGCAAAATAAATGGTTTAAATGGTTTAATAAAATTATCATCAAATTCGGTCAAGCCGTTTTTGAGTATTAGCGAGACTAACGAACAGTAATTGATTTTTATATGTATATAGGAAAGACTAGAAGAAGATATGACAGTGATATAATTCCTTTTGAGAATAATAATAATTAAATCACGTAAAATAATTAGGTAATTCTGAAATATTTTCCAATTCAGTAATTATCTGCAACATAACAATTAATAACAAAATAATTGTTCTATTGGTAATTAGGCATTTTTCTGTATCCGCCTTGTCAAAAATACTGGTGTAATAAACTCAATATTTTAGTTTACACAATATGTGTCGAGGAAACGTTCAAGTGGTCAACAAATCATTGTATCGTTTACGCCTATGAATTTTCCACTTCGATAATTCCAAAACATGCACGAGAAAGTACCGAAAAAGAACACAAATATTTACTCAATACTCAATACGTTTATTGCACTCCACAATGTTAAGCAGTTGTTATACAGTTTATGGTATCAATCATGGACCCTGTCGGGCACGGCAACGTAGGAGAGAGGAAGAAGGCACTATATTTATTACTATATACGTAGTTGTTTGCTATATTTCCATTTATTTACTAAATATATTTTTTCTCATTTATACATATATTATGGTTTATTTATATAGCTATTATATTATAGTTATTACCTATATGCAAACATTTTTAAGAAATTTAGTAGATAATATGTGTGTAATATAAGAAGTATGTAAATTTCCTTATTGTCTAAGGAGATTATATTATTATAGTTTTTCATTTAAGAATTCGCTGATATCATAGTAACATTTTTTTATTAGTAATTTCTTTAATTTCTTTGTAAATATTTTATCTTTTTGTTCATTTTTTATTGTCTGTGGTAGTTTATTATATATTTTAATAGACATTACAAAGGGACTAGTAGAATGCATTTTAAGTCGGGAGTTAGGTAAATTTAATCTATCTTTATGTCTTAGCGTGTATGGTAATTTTATGTCTTCACGTTTAGTGTAAAATTCCTTGTGATTTCTGACAAATTTGCAAGTTTCTAAAATGTATAAACAGGGTAGAGTTAAGATATTTAGGTGTTGGAAGTGGGGTCTGCAACTATCGGTTTCTTCTATGTTAACGAGAATTCGCATGAGCTTCTTTTGTAAGGTGAAAAGAGATAGTGCGTCTGTACTATTACCCCAAAGGGTTACGCCGTAGCTTAGCCACGAGTACGCATAGGCTTAATAAGTGACTAGTGCAGTTTGTAAATTAGTTGACTTTTTTACTTCACGGAGGGCATTAGAAAATTTTGATAGTTTAGATTAAATTTTTTTAATGTGTGATTTCCAGTTTACGTGCTTATCTATGTTCAATCCAAGTAAGGCAAAGTCATCAACTGTATCTAATTTAATATTATTGAAACTAAAGTTTAATTCTAAAGGGGTTTTTTGATAAGGGTAGAAGGTTATTAGCTTAGTTTTTGTATAATTAATTTCTAAGTTATGTTGGTTCATCCAGGTTGTTGTACTATTTATGTGATGAACACAAGTGTTTGTGTTTGGCTGTGTGTTTCTTATGTATTATAAGTATGTATTTTCAAAAAAAAACTATATATGTATTATATCCATTGTTTAGTACCCATAGTAGAAGCTCAGGTTAGTTTGGGACTACATGGTGCTATGTAAAATTGTCAAAATTTTTTTTTTTATTCTTCGTTATGGAGGGAAACATTCAGAAGGCGACCGGTCTACGGGGATTAGACCGGGGAGTGTGGGATCCTCACCCACTTAAACCACCCTGGTGGTCATTTTGGCCTCAATAGACCACCTCGGAACCCTCCCTGCGCAACGACTGTAAACTAGATATGGTTTACATTATCCCATGACACATTAAATAATTATTGGGAAGTGGCCCTTCAAAGGGTTTCGGTAAATGGTAACCCATCCAGTAACCGACTGCGATAAGCGCAATTTAACCTTACACGCCGTGACGCCGCTTTTAAAAGGCAATAGCGCAAGACCTACCACAAGGAGCCTTTTCACAACATTCCAGTTTCAAATTCTCGATTAAATCGCAACCGTGAAGGTCAATCGGCCATTTGTAAAACCGGGTTCGTATCGATACGGTTTGGGATTCGCATACCAATAATTTCTGTGGCTGCGGCCCTTGTACATGTTGATGAAAGTGGTTTAAAAGGAATGTGTATTGTATCATATCGATAAGATGTGAGCGTATTAATTTTGCTGATACACATAAAGTTTTAAGAAACGATGTTTGGTTGATAGCACGGCGCACATTATTTTATTCATGATGATTTTATTCAATAAATATTATTTATGATAGTAAATAATACAATACAATTGTAATATTTATGACATTAATGTTTTTCACAGTTTTTCATTTATTTTTTATTTATGTAAATTGTACTCCTGGGTCTGATTATACATGCTAATTACACTGCTTGAAAATCGAGCGATTAGAGTTTCAGCAGTTTACATTTTGTGTAGTCTATTTTATTTAATATATTGAATGGATGAAGATCTTGCTTTTTTTATTACACAAACATTAAGTTTTTCAAACAAATGTTTTAAACTTGGACCCTAGAAAAAGAAAGATCTAGTTTAAAAAAATATAGAATCTGAAGACATAAAAACTTTTTAACAGAAAAATAAACCTCCGAAAAAACTGAAAAGCAAAAAGTAATTTTGAGTCGGCGGCGCCGGTGTCGACTTGAGAACCTTCGTTATTTTTTCGTCGGTTAAAAACAGAACAATTTTAAAGCCTATGCCTTAAACTTAAGCCATTTTTAGTAATAAGAGAGTATTCTTATATTATGGTTTCCTAGCAGACATAAAAAAAACTCGGCACATTAGCTGAATAAATTAGATGTATCATTAATACTGCTTTCTAGGTCATAAATGCTGATGAGTCAGTGAATCGTAGTCGGCATTTTTTTCCGCACCAGTACATGTATGCGAGATTTTACGTAATGCTGAGGTAATGTTTACAACTTCAATATGTCATTAGCATTACGTTTACTATCTCGATTAGGGACGCGTAATATTGCGTACGCGATCTCGCGGTTATTGTTTGATGGAAAATATTTTGTGGAGGGTTGAGGGGCTTTTGGCTAAGTTATAATTCTGTGACCTGGTGCAAAAAGGGCCAAAGTCCATTTTTGTAAGAATCACTTTTTATATTAATGGAGTGAAAACTAGAACGATCAAAGTTAGCTTAAGCCCATTTTGAATTACAATGTTAGCCCTAACTGCACAGATTTTAATAAAGCAAATTTTTGCACTATCTGCAACCTTCTAGCAGTCCATTTTAAGCTACACTTGAAACTTTGTTCATTGCTATAATGCTATTTACAGGAAATAAAAACTTTAGACTTTGGCCGTTTTAGCACCAGGCCACATATTAATCAATACAATCGATTAATCGTTTTTGTTTTGAACATCCCTAATTATAAGTTACGTTCTAAAATTATTATTGTATGCGTTTGGATTAAGAAAAGTAATCAATTTTTGTATACCCTTTGGGTACGACAGATAAAAATCCTTATTTGTTCTCGCTATTATGCTTATTCATAAAATTATAACAAACATCAAACTTTAAATTTGAAACATTTAGAACACAAAACTTTTTAAAACTTTATATTTGCGTTATGTTAATGTTAATGTCCTTCGCCCTTAGGTAGTTCCTAAACATCTTATCTTTTATGAAAGCTATTGAGATAATGTAATCCCGAATATAAATTCCAATCGAGTCACAACGAAACCTAACTTATTCAATACCGCGCAACTAGCATAAATACGAAAATCTTCATAGTAACTGTATCTATTATAAGTATTAAAATAATTTGTAAAGTAACTAGAATTATGATTTACAAATGGAACATAGACTCAGAACAAAAGAATAGAATAGACGGTGAATAAGTTCATTCATCAAGAGGAGTTTGAAGTTCGAGCGATTAATTAATTAATGGGCCGAATTGTATACAAACGTCAGCAGGTCAAGCTATCCAAAACTGTCAAATTTTCCCAATTAAATATGAACTCTATTACTTTGCATTACTCTTGAAAATCAATCAAAGAAATTTGACAGATTGTGGTAGCCTGATGTGCTGACCTCTGTACATGTTTTATAACAGCTGTGGGCGATTACTGAATTATCTTGGTGTAACAACAATGCGGCTAACGATGTATAATATTGACGGTTCTGTGTGCATTATCCCATCATTGTGCATTGCTATTAGAGAGGTCCACGCTCAAGGATGCATTGCTTAGAACTAAATTTATTGTGTCGCACTATTGAACGTGACTGCAAAATAATAGCCTGTATGTACTGCTTGGTAGCACGATTTGTTAGGCCAAGAGCTGATGACGAATTAGTATAATTTCAAATGTAGGATATTTTTTTGAATTCTTTTTTAGGCTAAAAGTAATATACCTACTGCGCAGTAGCAAAATAACCGCAAACTTCCTTCTAGACTCTCGATTTCAATATCATTGGAATGATACAATTTTTATAATTTCAGCTTGTATAAGATACCTTCTCTAAATTTGTCATCAGTTCTCGATGTTTATTAGTAATGTAAAGCATGTAAATATGTAACATATTACAAAACTTTGGGGTCAGTAGGTACATAAATATAATACTTATTTAGTTTAATTCAATATAATATGAAGTATAAAGTTTTTTTTATGGGATAGGGGGCAATCGAGCATACGGATCGCCTGATGGTAAGTGATTTCCGCCGCCCATGGACACCCGCAACACCAGAGGAGTCACAAGCGCGTTGCCGGCCTTTAAAAGGGAGTACGCTCTTTTCTTGAAGGTTTGAAGGTCATAATGGTCCGGAAATACTGCAGGCGACAGTTCATTCCACAGTTTAGCTATGCGAGGCAGAAAGTTTGTAGAGAAACACACAACAATTAGATATTAGTTCTAATTATATTGTTATTCATTATTTAAATAATTATTATTGTATAGTGAGATCTAAACAAAATGCTGTGCTTACTTTTAATTAAGATACATGCAATGCTATTGTATTTGTAATGATGAATGAATGAATGACGAAAATCTTTGTGTGTGTTGAGTTGGTTTGCCTAAACAAATAAATACACAAATGATAAAACCAGGTTTTTTTTAGTCCATGTTTTCGCAATATTTGCCTAAGTCTGTCATCTGGCTCCGGGAACGTGACCAGAGGGTTGGTTTTGTTTCTAAGGGAGGGTATAAGGTTTATCATTGCGACAATTCGTGGCAATGCTGCAAGTATTCTGGGCATACTTTGACGCTTAATCATGCCCTAGTTTTTGTTTTGTTTTATTGAATAACATTAAAATAACACATACAAAGTGCGGAAGCACTTGCGAGAAATGATTAATGATACTACAATCAAATCATACACGTTCAGAATAGATATTTAATTCTTCTTCACCCATGCATATTTCGTTGCTCTCCTTATATTTATTTCTTAATAGGAAGTAGAGAAAGTAGATCAGTTGCATTATCAAAAAGACCGTCTATGGCTAGGATTTTATCATCAGCAGTAATGCAGTCACGACTTCTTTCAAATATTTCAACATCTTATGAAGATGATTATTATGTTACCATACTGGATGATACCGTAAAACGAGCTTTTTTCCTAGAGTTGTGGAGTAAGTGCCACAATTCAACGTCGTAAAAGTTGGTCCAGTTAAGCGTGTGAATTATGTAAATAGATAATAAATAATATACATTTAGTTTTTAATTATAGTTACAATGAATGTTAATATTTTAAAAGCGTGTGAATTGAGTAAAGTAGTGTGTACGTAAATTGAAAAAATCTTAATATTAGTACAAAGAAAACAAAAACATCAGGTCTGAATAAGGTAGGTATATCTTTCTTCTCGTACAAACCAAACCCAAGTTCAATTCACATCAAACGCTTGGTTGCTTAATTGCTTTAGTACGAAAGTATGTTATGTCTCAATGGAAGATGATACAATATCCTCCTTAAGTACACAAAGGTAGAAAGTACTTCGTTGGAACAGGCTCAAAGCTTACTTCCCTATGACGTAAGATAAGTAATCGATCTCATTAGTCAAATCATTCAGTCGTGTTCTTTTAAATGTCGGGTAATGAATTTTTGTGCAAGCATACGTTACAAAGCATATGTGAAGAATATTATCGTTTTGTTAATGTTATGTAGGCGTTAGGTTTCGAGGGAGAAGTCGTGAGTTTGAGACATTTGTCACTTTACAGTTGAGAAACAGTTTGGGAAATTGGAGCAAGTGATAGTTAGGATTTGGAATATGGTGTTGTCATACTTCTTTACGAGAACATAATAAATGCTACTATCGATTCATAGACTGTCAAATTGCATACAATCGCAGTCGCAGGAATTGCAGGCTTGACGTTTTTTTTTACAGAATAATAATATTTTTTGTGTGTGGAGAAGTACAGTGAATGAAGTTCTTTAGTTTCTTTTATTTTCGTTTGAATATAAGTGTAAACAATACCATGACATATTGCAGAAATAAATTAAGTCTACAATATAAGTAGTCACGCAATACCTATATAATATCCACTTTCTAGCTATCATTGATTTGCACTGCGATACTTCATCAGGGCATCAAGATTTAAAACCTAACCAGCACATATAGCTTGCGCCCCACGCAAGTAGGCAGATAAGCGACGACCAAATTAGTAATCGGATTTCTCATGCCGAAACTATGTCTGGAGACGACATAATGTGACGACTAAATTATGTCGTGACATGCTTGTAAGCCTAGCAGGAGTTCAGTGAGTTATAAAATAGTTTGTATCTATGGAGTTTGTATGGAGAACCTTATTTCTCAGGTGGCCGCTAGAGGCGTCGTGCAGATTTTTTATACAAAATATTTGACATACGTTAACGAATTTTCTTCGTAACTCCTGCTAGGCTAACATTACACAACTAAGTATTTTTGTTATTCTATATCTCGTGGCAAAAGTTTAGGTAAAGATGAGATGATGCGACGACATAATTATCTCACAGGACGCATGCTATCACCCTCGGCTGGTCGTGACGAACTTCGTGGATGCCATGTCCATAACTAGTGAAGTGAAGGCACGAGCGGTTTTAAGTTGGTACGAATCCCACATACCCTGCCGCTTCCCCAGGTGGCGGATAATCCATGAGGATTATCCGTACCATTAAAAAGAAAATGGTGTGGTACGAAATAACATTTTAATTCTTAGTTACTGTAGTTAACAGCTAAATAATATTTCCTAAACCTTTGAGGCAGGAAAATTATGAAACTTTTTAAGAAATATATTAATTAATTAATGGAATCACAGCAACTATTAAGATATACGATAGTCATGGTCATAAACTGATTGTAATCAATTCAATGAGTTAGCTGACTCTCACTTCGTGAGTTGTTATAATTCAATACATTGAATAAATAAGTTATGTATGCTTATAAATTCAATTATGATAATACTAGCTATTGCCCGCGGTTTTACCCACATCCCAAAAGGCTTTTTGAGACAAAAGTTAAGCCTATGTCCTTCTCCAAGGCCCCTCTATCTTTGTACAAAATTTCATCAAAATCAGTTCAGCGGTTTAGGTGTAAAAGCGTAACAGCCAGACAGTCACATTCACATTTATAATTAAGTAAGATTATGTTAACGTTTGTTATTCAAGCATGATAGCAGATATAATTCGGATTAAGGAGGTTATTGTGTATTCGACGATGGTAACGAAATTAAAAGATTTTAATTATGAATAAAATAATCGACCCATTGCAAATTTCACACACCGTCCAGAACGTTTGCATAAAACATACATAGATTGTAGAAATATTTCACTATCCATATTTATTAGTTTTAGTGTTTAGTTAATTGTAATTTTATTTTTAAATAGGCAAAGCTATAATTATGTAGGACAAACAACTTTATGATACGGTTATATAACACCGTGTTAATATTATCTGTGTGTTTTATCTGCGTGATACTTTTAATCTGTGGACAGCTAATTTAAAAGCTGTCAAAGTTAGTTCCGTTTTTAAAATGAATTCCGCTTACTTGGATAGCAATTTGCAACACTTTAGCTAATCTAGAACATACTAATTATATATTTTATTTTTGGTAGACTTTTGAGAAATAAGAAATAAAATCGATTTGTATTTGTTTGAAAGTGAATTTTATGTAAATGAGTTATTGACATTGAATTTTAAATCACCTAATTACGAATAATGTTTTGAAATGATATCATTTTCATAGTTCAATCAGCCAATCAATCAAAATAGTTTTATTTTCATAAAACCATATTATACAGGCACTTATGAAATGTCGAGTCTAGGTGCACGGTTCAAAATTAGTCGTTTCCTATGGAGAAGAACCGGCATGAAACTCAATGAAAATGAAACTCCATAGTCTCGGATGAGGAGGATGGAGGATGGAGGATTCCTTATTTTAATACTTGAATCTATTATTTGGTTGATTTGTAATTTGACATGTGTTGTTGTGACTGACAGAATAAATTTCGTCCTTTCTTCTTCTTTCTAATAAATATATCTTCGATAGATATCGTCTAAAGTCACCTACATATAAGACTTAGAATGAGGAAGAGAAAATCGACATCACAGGCAGTGCTCTCAGTAGCTTAGTTGGCTAAAGCGTCCGGTGTACTTAACCCTTATTATCATAGTTATTGAGTGCCTTGGGTTCCATACTCGAGTCGGGAAAAGTGTTATCAAGTTTTGTGCCTGGTTAATAGTAGGGAATAGGCTCGCTCACTATTAAATGAAACTTGAAAAATACAAGCTAATTCTTCGACAATTTTACACAGCATCATCTAGTCCCAAACTAAGCAGAGCTGTAGGTGAACATTAGTACAAATCAACTTAAGTGAATACAGGCGATAATGGCACTTATGTTAAGTTGTGGAGAGGCGAGGTGTATTACTCCTCCAACCAAAGGGAGGATCCTCAGACAAGGCGGGTAATTTGCCTGGTGGGCCACGGCCTAATTGTTGATGTAGGGCGTCTGCATACATATAAAATGCATCTTGCGTTGCAAATGTTGATAGCCAGGATTTGTTCGTAGTTCCGTGAAGCGCGATAGATGTCGCTACAATTTTATATACAATTTGACCCACCATTATAATTTCCTAGTAGCACCCAGCATTCCACAATTACATAATCTTGTATAGAAAGGCGCGCTTTGTCATCCACTATGAACTTTGATAACGTAAATTTTCATCCAAGTCTAAAATTTATAGTGGAGGCGTGACAACACAAAATTGATGTTTAATTGTTGTTCGTTACATAAACAATATTGTATTCGATGCTTTGGTGTTGCAAACATTATGTGCAGGTGTATGAATTAAACCTATTATTATTTATTGCAATACAATGACCTGTTTTGGCCATGTTACCAAAGAGTATGTACAGTTTCTGTTGTGCATGTTGTAAAGTTAGAAGGAATATTACTTAGGAGAAGAAGTTTGCGTTTGGGTAATATATTGACTCAACAAGGCGAAACACCAAAAAAAACATCCTTTAACATACATGTTTTCGACGGTATGTTTTACCATGTAATAAAAGGTGAAACTCGAGAACGAGAACTGAACCCAAGATCTCACGCTCAGTAGCCGCTCTTGTGGCAGAAAACAGACTAAGAACGCAAGTAAATCGTAGTTTATATCGATCGTAGATAGTAAATATTTAAGCGAGCGTTGCAAAAACCAAAATTATTTTTACTCCCATTATGTTTATTAGGCGAATTTGTTTAGAATAATATCAAAAGTAGCATACCCAGAATTGACAAATATGTGTATAAAAATCACCTTGTATAATTCACCAGGACATCATATCATAATAGCCGTTTAATATGCGGAATTAACTGACTCAGCTTATGTTTTATTAATAATCACGTTTATTCTACATTCACTGACCACAATAATTATAGAATATGTCCTGTTCATTGAGAAAGTGAAGGTACATTGAAAGGTCACAGTGACACAGTATGAACATATTTTTAGTTAGTACACTTTCTATTAATGATAAGATCTAATGTGACGTTTTGACAAGTGTCAATTTGTAGAAATCAATGGCTTGGCGAATGAAAGTGATCTGTGTCGTAGCTACTTTCAATGTGGGTCAATTCTGTTCGTAAATTCGTAATAGAAACAATAATTATATTTAATCATAACTTAGTAAGCCTTGGTGTACTGTATTATTATTAGGTTTAGGTACTATAAATTAAGGCATGGATGGACGTAAGTTCTAAAGGTTATATACATATAATAAGATACATCTTTCATTTATTTCTGTCTCATAACTTTATAAGCCAAGTGGTCATAAGCGCTACTGCTACACTTGAGGTCCTGGTTTTATTCCCAGGTCGGATTAAATTGATTATTGGATTTTTCTATGAAATTTTCAGAAGCATCTCCGAATTTGGATTTGCACCCGGTTAATGGCAATAGACTCGCCCCCTATTACATGGGAGCTAAATATGCCGGAGAACTGTGGGTGTATAGTACACGTAGTTGCGCCCGGTTAGTAGGAATTGGCCTCTATTACAGGGGGCCTGAAAAATACAAGCAAATTCTGGCTGTAGGTACATGAGTTCACCTCTGCCTACATATCTATTTCGTGTTATTTCATAGAGGATATTTAAAAAAAAACGTTGCCCCACATTAGGATTTTCTCCTTTATCGTGGGTGCGTTTACAAACACAAATTATCACATATAGAAATACCCAGACCCGGAACAACTACCTGTAGGTCGTCCTTTTGATCGGATCCAATAAATTCAATTAATCTGAAGAGATGTTTACAGTTTACAAAACTATATTTCAAATCACTTTTTACTACATACTAAATAAAACCTTCTTACATGAAATTTGACCAAACGTATCTCTAAGTTTAATAATAATTTTCGTGGTTTTGGGATTGCGTGTTAAAGGGACTTAACCCAAATTGTAGGAGTAGGTAGGAAGGTAAGCATAATATCTACTTTACCTACAGTTACATAATAAATCAAGACCCATGAAATCTTAAGTGACGTGTATGGATTATGAAATCGATTTTATGCGTCGATTGATCGATTACGGGCTACGGCCGGATGTTCGGTGTCATTGCTACTCAAGGCTTTTACTGTTTGTAAACATTCAAGTATAGAATTACAACAGCTGCTCAATGTGTGGGTCGGACTGATCAAAGTAAAATGTGACGTTTTTAAAAGCATTTCAAAAAATAACTGTGAAAATGTCTGATAATAATTATGGTATTTTTTTATTCTTGATAGGCCTACCCTTGACTGCCAGTTCGCCCCACTGCGATCTACGACGGAGCGCGCTTGCCTAGACGAAACCGAAACACTCGTTATTTAAAAACACCTAGTTTACACATATTATGATTATACATATAAGTTTTGACTATCGATGATCTAGACTCGTTTAGGTGTAAGATAAAGATTATTAAGATAAGGTCACTCGGTCAGTTGCATATCGTGCGCACAGCGCACAACTCTTGCACATATACGACATATGCATTCGTAATGTGTCCAGGAAGCTATAGGTAGTTATATTATACCATACATGTATCTACCATACTTGTATATCAGATATTCTACGATAGTATTTTTTTGTTAATATTTTGTTTGAGATAATTATGAACTTTGTTTTTAAATGATTAATGAGTTAGATTTGCATAAACATCATTAAAATGAGAATAAACGCAGATAAAGCGTTACAGCAATTAAAAATATGCGTTAATGAGTATTTCGTTAAACAATTTACATACGGCCTTAATGCTGAGCTAATAAAGAACAACCTTCGTGTAAATTATAGTACTAAACATTCCGTAAGCTTTATTGTTGCATAATTTAACGGTAGTAGAGACAGTGATATGGCTTAGATATGGGCTTGTGAGGGAAAATATAAAATAATATGGAAAGGGTAAATGAAGACAAAGACACCTTCTTATTTTTTCCTACCTCTGTTCATCCCACTGTTGGGCAAAGGCCTTCCCTTCCCTCTTTCTAGGCCATTCTGTCCGCCTATTTTTGCGGCCCAATCTTTCTCGTAAGAGTCGAGTTTTTCGCGCCATCTCCGTCTGGGCCGACCACGCTGTCATTTCGCTCCATGTGGTATCCAAGTTACTTTGCTTTTGCTTTTGATAATAGTTTGTCTGTCATGCGAAAGACCTGTCCCACTGAAATCCACTACTCACCTACCACGCTACTTATTTTTTTTTATATTTTTTTTTCTAGTTGCAATAATAAGATTGATCCACCCGAAATATAGTTTTTCTAAATATACTTAAATGTTGTAACCGAAACATAGTAAGTACAATAATATTTTTCTTTAGTGTGTGTTTCCGGTTACATACAATCAGGGAGCCATGAGTGAATCGGTTACTTCTAAGCAGGATTCATCGTCAACCGCATCGTCATTTAAAATCTTGTGAAATAATGGTCAAATGCAAGTTTATCTAATGACACAAAACAAATAGCGCGACTGCTACGACAGAGGTCTTGCGTTCGATTCTCAGGTAGAGCAGTGTTATTGGGTTTTTTCTATTAAATTCTTAGTACCCAACAGCTCGGAGCCTACTCCAAACTCCGAGCTGCTAGGTACTAAGATTTTTGTTCGCTCTATTACATGGGATCTAAACATACTGGCGACCTAGGGATGTACTTTGGTACATCTCTGTCTAATACAGACGATGCATTGGGAATATATAATAGGCGTGATGGTATTTAATAATATTATAATAGGGGCAACCCTACAGAGTACCGAATATTCATAAAGACATGTTAGATTAAGTTCCAACGGTACATTGATGAGTGGGCGCCCTAAGAAGTCAGCAAGCTGCCATAATACCATGGTATCACGTAATCAGTAAGTACCTCTATATTCGTACCGGTATTTATAGCCTTGCCTCTCACGGAAGTAGCCATAGGAAGCGTACGTCCCACGTTTTTCTAATATTGTCTGAGAAAATACTGACGATTGTATTTCGTTGGATAGTTGGAGTTTTTGGGTTGATACTAATTTTACATCCGACATCCGCTGCATTGCACAACTTACTATGAAGTTTTTTTGTTTAAATGAACCAATTTGTGATTTGCTGCTATAAAAGATTAAAAGCTTTCTTTGAAAGGTATGTGATGTTTTCAAACAGTAGTAGAACTGCTGTCCCTCTGCTGGGTAAAAACCCTGGAATCCTACCTAGTAGTACCTACCTGTTTTTCTTTGTCAACACATGTCAATACCGCAGTGCCTGAAGACAAACGTCTTTAACCAGTGTGTGTTACCAGTGATGACATACGGCACAGAGACGTGGTCGCTCATTATGGGTCTCATAAAGAAGCTCAAGGTCACTCAGCGAGCTATGGACAGGGCTATACTTGGTATTTCCCTACGTGATCAAATTAGAAATGAGGAGATCCGTAGAAGAACGAAAGTTACCGACATAGCTGAAAGACTTAGCAAGCTTAAGTGGCAATGGGCGGGGCACATAGCTCGTAGAACTGATGGCCGCTGGGGCAAAAAGGTTCTCGAGTGGAGACCACGCACCGCGCAGCGTGGGACGGCCTCCAACGAGATGGACGGACGACCTGGTAAAGGTCGCTGGAAGTCGTTGGATGCAGACGGCTTGTAACCGGTCCTTGTGGAAGTCCATGGGGGAGGCCTTTGTTCAGCAGTGGACTTCCTGTGGCTGATATGATGATGATGATGATGACATGTCTAATTATACATTAAGTCTTGGTTTAGTTATTTATAAAATTAATGACTTTTAGGTATTTATTGCATACAATTTTACAGTACTTCAACATTGGTTCGTATTGACGTTGCAGCGTTCACATTACAATAAAAAATATACAAGTAAGTACATGACAAACAATAAAAAAAATAGATGAAATACAAAAAAAAAAAACGTATGTAAAGTGTACCTCAAGGTAGACCTTTGATTTTTTTAGACGAGACCCTGTCTATCAATAGGATTATAACTTATAGTCCGTGTTTAGTTTTATTAGGCATAATTCGAAATTGTGATTGTAAACTGCAGTTAAACAAGCATTTTATGTATTAGAATAACCTTTAAACGTAATACTGTAGTCGTTGCTAAATCTGGTATACAATACCTGCAAATTGGTGCATTTACTTTATATAGAAGATAAACATATTCGATAAAGTAACGTTCACACAGTAAAGGAGATTGCCCATTATAGCGTAACATTGTATGAGGATGGTACCGATTTTAAATATGCAAGAAAAATACTTTATAGACCACATCCACTGAACCATTTAATCAAACAATAATAGTAGAGGTGAAAGTATGTATGTATGAAGTACTACTCTACTAATGAGACAACAAACCATATAAATATTATCATAAGCACACGCACAAATGCTGAAAGACTGATTATACTAGCTTAGCTTAGCTAAGGACGTAGGCCATTTTTCACTAACTTCGTCTTATATAGGAACCGTCATGACATACATATTAAAATATTATTTTATTTTTTATAGAAGCAACAATTAATGAAACAATTAACTCTCATAATTGTGCAATTACTTGCAGGCTTACAACACTTATATATACAATATTATTTATTTGTTTATATACGCTTTATTGTATGCACAATACATTTAAACATGCACCATTTGTGTTTCTACTTGGTATTTAGATTAATGACGAAACTGTCTAATTAGTGCATCGAACGATTTCGCCGTCTAACTGACTCACAGTTAAGCTTACTGTTGGAATCTATGGAGTCGTTTGTTTTATGCCTCTTATAGGTACAGTAAGATGTGGTGGGCAGAGGCCTTAAGGGATTACTAAAATGGCTACGACCAAATTAGGTCTTGGACGAATATGTACTCGCTCGTAAAATCTTATATCCGGTCACGTAATATAGCGAATTTCGCCAAATTTCACAGTCTGGATATGAATCACGAACGTGAAAAAGTTTCGCTTTTATGAATATTATCATTTGTAAAAAGTTCTTTTTATTTGTAGGAGAATGCGGATTTTGTATGAGTTAGTAATGTACCTAAGTACAATTTTTGGAATGTGTATAACAGTTAAGCAATTGCGGATGTGATGTTCTTAATGTCCTTTACGGAAATAGATAATACTCTACAAAAAAGAGGACTACAAAAGAGCTCTAAAAATAACATTAGTATGATAAATGATATTTATTTCTGTAAATAAACCTTTTAAAGACAATGTTTTACAGTTTTTGAAGATAGATGTTTCTTTTTTTTGCTTAGTATATGCAACTGTACATAATTTTATACACGTATGAAAAAATCACTGCATATATTCTGTTCGCGATGGGTAATACTAATAACGCCACATCCGTTGTATGTTCCAGGCCTAATATTTTCAGTTTCACCCACTTGACTTTCACTTTTTAAAGCTTCGAAGAATTCTAACTTCAAAATAAAAGACTTTTCTTCACAAAGTTGCAACTTCCAATTCTTTGAAAAATGAATTGTAGGTATACTTAATAAATAGTAGTCAATTTTACTGCATAGGTATGAATTGCGTGTCGTGATCGTGAACGTCACTGAAATATGCAATGAATGCATAGAATAAATGCATATAACATCCGGTGCATATCATATACAATTCATAATAATTATGTGCGATGAATAATTAAAACTTAAATGTAAAGACATAAAGGCTACTTTACAAACTCAAGATATTACTAGTTGTAGAATACTCGTAGGGAGTAGGGATGATATATCGGTTTCAGTTATGGTTGCGGATATGAAATTATTTCGGATAATCCGATAGTTTCGGTTACGGAGATTCATAACATCCCCGATTAAAAACTAACTGAACAATGCGAGCGACCCGGGCAGTGTGTCCAGTTTGCCTGGCAAAAATCTAACATAACATGTCTCCTTTAGATTCCATCTTTAGATTCGGTTACGGTTTCCGATAGATTTTTATTTCAGATATCCGATAGTTTCGTACTTACATATGATGAAGGAAAGTTTGCTTGTGCTATTTCTACTTCCATGAAAATGCCTGCAATAAAGGAAGCTTTTTTTTGGTAAGTATATAATATAAACATACTTTACATAATAAACTTAATCAAATATTATATTAGATCGGGTCCGAATTAAAAATATAAATAAATAAAAATTTATCATTTCTGTTTTAATGCAGCCTTTTTTCAGTTCACATAAATAATGCAGGATGATTATCCACGTCAAAATTATATCCGAAAAAGCTTATCGCATTAGGTATACGAAAAGCTTAAATGAAAAAACAAACATCGAATTAAAAACATCAATAAACATAACAAGTTTACTGGATCACTGGGTGAGCCGAGAACCGATTATCGATTCCGATGACATTTCGAAAGATTATGTTAATTGATTCGATTATATAACGAACAATGTGTTGTGATGTAGGCCAATGAGGTCTTTGACTTCGCGTCATCGTAACCTGATGACCGTTATCTGTGTGAGGTCAGGAAAATACGGAATAACTATTGGCTAATATGATGATAAATTACTGATGAGCTGATGAAAATGATTATGAATGTTTGGGAGGCGAGTGTCGGTGGAACCGCCGGGGAACACCCAAGAAAAACTTATACCGACCTTATCGGTGGGGTTCGCAACCAGTATGTGTGTGTGTGTATGACAATATGTATGAATGTGGACGAAGCGAAAGAAGTATGCAAGAATCGTAGCAAAGCGTTCTTTAGTTTCTGCCTACCCCCACGGGAAAAAGGCGTGAGTTGATGTATGTTTATATGGGAAGTTTATGCCTCGAAGGGTTAGACAGAGGTGTACTAATGTACACCCACAGTTCTCCGGCATGTTTAGCTCCCATGTAGTAGGGGGCGAGTTTATTGCCATTAACCGGGTACAAATTTAAACTCCGAGTTGCTACTGCAGAATGGAAAATCCCAATAACACTTCACTCGACCTGAGAATCGAACTCAAGACCTCTACTAGCGTAGCAGTCGCGTTTAGGCCCATTAATTGAGGCAGTTCCAATAAAATAGTTGAGTAAAATTCTGTAGGTTTTTAAACAACAAAAGTATCGTCACGTAAACTATCGAAAATATCGTGAGAAAATTTAATTCAAATAGCGAACACGCCATAAGAAATGTGATGACTTGGTGATCAATTTTATTCTGGTTCCTTCGATAAATACAAGGTGATATAATAGACTTTATTATAAGGAAATAGAGATTAAGAGTGGATAACATGATTAAGGAAAAACAATATTAATTTGATTCATAAAAGTTTTTTTTTTTGTTGAAAGGCCACTTGAGTAATAACGGATGCCATTAAAGCTATGAAGATTAAGAAGAGAAAGTACACTGGCAAAGATATGTGACATTATAATACTAATATTATAATGTCGTTTTCATCAGCACTTACAAGAGCTCAGTGTGGGTGTCGTTCACAGATCGGTGCGATAATTCTATGGCAGTGAGTGTACAGACAGAATAGTGATCATGATAATTATATTTAGTATAATTAAAATGTTATTAATGTCATATTCCAACAACTCAGAGTAAGTTCCGTTAAATTACTCAGCACTAAATTTCAAATAAATTCTGTTCCATTTTTGAATTTGTTCGGGGAATAGCAACTTGGTGAAATATGCCCTTAATCCCACTAAATTAAACGGTCTGATTATAGCTGTCTATAGCTATGTCTTTGTTAAGTTCTTTTTTTGATTTAATTAGTCAAATTCGAGCTTCAGGAAATGTATCATTATGACAAAAATTGCCCTCAATAAAAAGTAGTTTTATGGAATAATGACGTTTACATAACAAAAGTAGGTCTTTAAATTCCAATATCAGTTCTCAGTTCCGTTCAAAGTCAAAATGAATTTAATGCAGAAGTTGTTTCTGTTTACGCAGGTCAAATGTTGAGGTCAAACCTTAAGGCTCAGACACATGGTTGGTTTTTCTTCTCTTTTGAGTAGGAAGTTAATTTATTTCAGCAAGTTAATTTATCATAGCAATATTACAATTGAGTTTTCAATTGATTGTGATAAGAATTTAATTTATGATTGGCTTTGTAGTTCGAAAAAATATTTTACTAGCTTTGCTCAGGGTTTCCCCCGCATCTCAAAAAAACTCTTTGAGACAAAAGTAGCCTATGTCATTTTTCACCATCTAATCTATCTCTGTAACAGTTTCATAAAAATCGGTTCAACGGTTTAGGTGTGAAAGCGTAACAGACAGACACACTTACTTTCGCATTTTAATATTAGTACCTACTAAGCCCTCCCTCAGGATCCCTACACTGGGATTACAAATAGCAGCCAATAAAGTATTTAAGCTCTATAAATTCCTGTCTTTCTATCTAGTAGGCTGTTCAATAATAGTATCACACGTAGTTTTTACACGGTCAACAGTAGTATTTATTGGCCGCATGGCGTGCGTTTATAAACCGACCGAACATCTGTCGACATTCATGAAGGAAGAGTTTTGGCCGAAAGGTGTACTGTTCCGGCGGTTCCGAGGCCGGATACCTAACACCGAGCGACGCACGATGAATTTACGTGTGGCATAGTAATACTTAGTTTTGTTATTGTTGTATATATTTTATAGTATTTTATTTTTTGTTCTATTTTATATTGTATTATTATATTTTTATATGGGCCTTGTTGCCTGAAATAAATGAATAAATAAATAAAAAAAATAAAAATAAACAACAACGATAATATCACAGAGGCGTAACAGTGTATAAAATTGACCATCTGCCCGCGTCCTACAGGTCGCGACATTTACATTGTGTGCCTCGAATACCATGCGTCAGTTATATCACTCGTTATACAATGAAGCTTTCTCCTCTGCATATCTTCACTTAATATTTGTATTCTAAGGATTCTCCTACCTATTATTCAGCATGGTTTGTTTATAAGATTATTTATTAGCTAATTAAACATCTATTATTGTTGTTAGGTATTATTTTTTAGACGGCACGTGTTATTTTTTGGCATTAACTCATACTGATAATTTTCAATTATACAACGTGTTACAAAATACGCCGTAAAAATATAATTAATTATCAAAGCCAAAAATTTTTTCAGCTGTCATGTCAGGGAACCAGAATAATTAACAAAAAGGCCTACGTACCTATTTTGCCTAATAAATGTCTAAGTACTTTAATAGTTTTTCTATTTTTCATTCATAAATGTTGTTGTTTTCCTTTTTTTGCGGTATGTTATACAGCGTTTGTATACGCTTTTTAGGTATACAATTAATTATATAAAATATATTATTATCAAAACATATATATTATTATCATAACGTATATTTTTACAAATCTTTCGTTTCAATTCTTTTTTAGTTGTCCAAAAAATATATTATTTTAAAATAAAACATGTAAATACTCTTTTGTGAAGAGTAGTACTCACAAAAGAGTATTTATGGCGTGAACAGCGTTACTACGGTTCTTAAATATTGGGAATGGACTTGTTATAAGGCCCCATTTAACCTCCTTTCGGCTTTACGGGTAGTTTTGTAACACTCTGTATAAATTTTAGCGAAAGCAAAATTCTATCGCGATATGGCTGACTAGAAGAGGTGAACTGCTGAACAAAGGCCTTCTCATAGACTTCCACAAGGAACGGTTAAATGCCGCCTGCATCCAACGATTTCCAGTGGCCTTTACCAGGTCGTCGATCTCGGCCTACGCTGCGCTTTCCGGTACGTGGTCTCCATTCGAGAAGCATTGCCCCAGCGACCATCAGTTCTACCGTATCGTAACGTATCAATCGTACAGACGCCAGCTGGTCAAGCTATCCAAAACTGTCGAATTTTCCCAATTGAACATGAACCTTATTGTTTTCTGTTAAAGTTGAAAATCTATTTAAGAAATTTGACAGATTGGGGTAGCTTGATGTACATTCCCTTTTAATTCACCAACTGTTTGTGTATTGATATTCATTGACATAATTTGATATTCATACCAATGCTAAGCTGTTTCCGAGGATACTTATGCAATCAAAAAACATTCTTAAAGGTCAAAGAGTAAGGGCGTAAGTTCGCTCCAATCATTTCGGTAATCATTAGTTACTTCCGGCCAGGTCGTAAGGTAATGGCAGGTCATGTTAGCTTTCTATTGAAACATCATCAAAGGCCTATTCATCATTATTTATATACGCATTGTGCGTGTAGGTTCATTTATGCAAGAGGGTTTGCTTTGTTACTCTTTGAGAGCTTTTTAGTCGTAAAGAAATGATTGAAATTTCTCAGTGGCAGATCGGAATTTGGAATTTTATACAGCGAACTGTGGATGTATTTAAGTACACCTCTGACTAACCCTTATGTGTTGTTCTTGTGAAATAATAATAATAATAAAATTTAATTTCTGGGCCATTTCACAAAGCACCATTTATTTTAATTATTTTAATACTTCATGCACAAAACAAAATTGTTGTACAAAGGCGGACTTAATGCCATTAGGCATTCTCTCTCAGTCAACCTTAGGGTGATGCAGAGACAAAGCAAGATAGTAGGTACACAAAAGTTGGTGGAAAATATAGTTGAATAAAATATATAATTATAAACATTTACATAGATATAAATGAATAAATTAAAACTATATATAGATATTTATATTATAAAATCAGATATACCATAGATACATAATAAATATTAATACATACTTAGTAGGTATTAATACACATTTAGTCCCAAACTAAGCAGAGCATGTACTATGGGTACTAGACGATGGATATAATATTTATATTATTACTTTCCGTAAATAATAAACACCAAGACAAACACAAACACATAAATATTTGCGCCCTGTGGCAATCAAACCCTCGTGACCAGCAGTCCGACACGCGGACCACTAGACCACACATCTCGACGAAATGGAACCAAGTATGCGTTGTTAGGAAGTTCGGTCGTTGTTATAATGTGATTTATGGATATAAATAAAATAAAAATGTTTAGCATGGGTTAATGACAAACAATAAAAAAATACTATGTGATTTCTTATTAGAGCATATGATGACGGATTTTCAGTAACCGTTTTGAGGTATTGATAAACTTACTGTCATGGCGTTAGTGGTGCATTGCGAATACGTACCTGAAAAATAAAAAGGAATTGTTAAAAAAGTATTCGTTAATATGTATAAATAAATCAAAAATACGCTGTTCTACAGATTGTGTACACCTAAATATATTGCTATTCCCGATGATATGAATAAATTACTAGATTTTGCTTGCGGTTTCACGCATCTGAATAGACTTTTGGAGACAAAATGTAGCCTATATCCTAATCCAAGATATAATCTATCTCTGTACCAAATTTCATCTAAATCGGTTCAGCAGTTTAGGCGTGAAAGCATAGCAGACAAACAGAGTAACTTTCGCATTTATAATATGTTGGTAGAGATGTACAGTCACTGAAACGGATGTATTTATTTGACATTTATTTTCAATATATTCGTGTTAATTAAACAGCGTTCAAAGGCGGCATTAACACATATTCATTACAATGTGAAATAACTGTAATGTTATTGTATTGAGTCAGACGAGTAACAAATACATAGACAAATAACTGGTCAATCGTCGGCGCCGCAGTAACGGTGATTAATGCTGTAGATATTGTTAGATAGAATGGCGATTTGCAAAGCGTCTAATATTGATTTAGGTATATAGACTCTGATTTATGGTTTATGTTGTCTCGAATAGAGCCTAATAATTCGAATATTAAAAAAAAATGCTTGCTATCTATACGTTGTACGTTGCCGACCCTGTACAACGAAAGAGGAATAGTTGGGTTGGCAGTATAAGGGTCAAAGTAACACAAGTTAACACAACGTTTCCTCGCGGAGCAATGGCAACTTTGCCCACCGTTAGGAGCAACACAGCTCAAAGCAGTGTTATTTTACTTCGATTTTTTGCAGTTCCTTTGATAGGAGTCAAGCTTGTTTCTCCATCTCCACCTTGGTCTACCGCGCAGTCCCCTAACATTAAATGGGAATCGATGGATCTTTTAGCCCACACAAAGCAACATAAAATCATAAGACATTTTATGTTAGGAAGGGTTGGGCAGAGACCATGACTGATATACACAGTTCACGGGTATGTTTAGCTCCCATGTAATAAGGGGCGAGCCTATTGCCATTATTGGCACAAATCCGGTCAGAAATTCAACAGAGGTAGGGCATAGTGGGAGTAATTCCACTCAAATTGGAGCTGCCCAACTGGGAAAGTACCTCCGCCTTGCAGAAAGTCGAAGTGAAATAACATGCTTTGAGCTGTCTGGTGTTCCAGTGCTCCGCGAGGAAACGTTGTGATGGCAGTGCAGGGTCTTTTACCCTTATACTGCCAACCAAACTATCCTTATTTCATTTTAGAGGGTCGGCAAAAATGATACCCCTGGTTTTGCAAGCGTCTGCTACGCGTAGAACGGTATGCTTGTTTGCCACCTTAGTGGCATAAAAAAAAACCAAACTCCGAGCTGCTACTGCGAATATCATAGAAACATCCAATAACACTGCTCGACCTGGAATTCGAGCCCAGGGCCTTTAGCGTAGCAATCGTGCTTAAGACCACTAGACTAACAAGGCAGCCCAAACAAAGCAACATAAATCCTGATAGCATAAACATTTTAATAGTGACTTGGTCAACTAGCAGGTTCCCCCCTACTGAACGTAATTACTTCGATAATAAGTGCGTAACCATTGCGATGATTGCACTTAATAAATATAATTGCAGCGTTTAGTCACACCGATTGCATCAACTGTTGTCATATGATTTGTTGTGGAGTTAACGTGATGTATTGCTTAGGAAAATAAATAGTATTATATACTATTAGATATTACCAGCCGGAGCCATCAAGTTGAAAAAAAAAATTGTAAAATATTGACTTGTAAAAGTGTCTTTAAAAGACCTATTTACAGAAATAAATATCATTTATCATTTACATATGTAATAGTATATTATATTCCCTTTATTTATACTTCTACATTTTTTTTTAATATTTTATCCTAAGTATAAACACATGTATAAAAGAAGACATTTAAAAATAAAAAAATAGAAACTCATCGGCATCGGGAGCATAGTATTATAATTGTTATGAGGTACAATAGGACTATGACGCCTACTAGCGTTTATACTTTTATTTATTTCTATTTTATTTTTTGTATTGGTATAGGTAAGTATGTATATTTTGTAAATATGTAAATAATTTGATAAATAACATGAATTGTCTATTAACTAATTAATAAATGATATTCTACAGTCACTAATATGTATTTTATATAAAAGCCCCCCTAATTTAAATAAAGAGAGAAAAACAAGATTTGTTTCTGCAAATAGACCTTTTTGACGACGTCTGTGGTCTAGTGTTGGTGTAGGTCGGACTGTTGATCACGAGGTCGTGGGTTCGATTCCCAAAGAACACAAATATTTATTTGATGAATATAAATGTTTGTGTGTTGCCTGGGTGTTATGTATTATAAGTATGTATTTACAAAAAAAAGTATGTATATATAAGTATTTATATCCTTTGTCTAGTACGCATAGTACAAGCTCTGCTTAGTTTGGGACTTGATGGTGCTGTTTAAAATTGACCAAGAATATTTATTTATTTATTTAATTTGCATTTGACTTAACAAAGTAGATTTATGTTAGTAAAAAAGGACACTTAGGTATCCGTTCCATTCTTGGTGCGAAATACCAAAAAAAGGTTCCAACGACATTCAGACACATCTTGTCCATTTGTGTAGAAAATATTTAGGTGTGCATGTGCTTATTTGCCTATATCTAGTTCATCAAAACCGTATTATGCCATCACGCCAATACTCCCTGAAGGATTGATTAGGTAGAGGTGTACACCCTCCCAATTAAAAGGGAGCGAGCCAATGTCAATCGAAACATCGTTCGCAGGAAAAACTATTTTATTATTATCTCCTTTATTTATTTATATAAATAATAATTACATATAACCTTTCATACCATGCAATAAAAATACAATAGAAAGGACTTCGCCTTATGGAGTACTAAAATTCTCAAGAGATACCCAACCTCTGTGACCCGACCTCATGCGCAATTCAACGGATGACTGGTACCAGGGCACCAGAACTGAGTAAGAAGTGAATCAGTTACCCTACCGGCCTTCACGTCAAGTCAAGGAGACCGCGCCTTGTTTGCACTCATTCATTGGATTGTAGACACACGGGTCTGTAAATTGGTCAATACGCTTTTTCAATGTTTCAAAGCGTAATATTTTCTTATCAAAATATTGTTCCGAGCGACAATGGGAAAGCAATTCTATTGAAACTTTATAACAGACTTCACGATAAATTAGTATTTTTTTAAGAAAGTATTTAAATAGGTATGTACTTTTATAGCTCTGATTGCTCATCAGTTATAAGGATAGCAGCGCCCTACTTCTATTTATCATCCTTTATATTTGATGTACCTAAAGGTTAGATAGAGAGTGAGAGATGCACAACTTGCACTAATTCCACGTAATTCTAAATACTCTCACACGGGCGGCAAGTTCGGTCAACAATCTGGTGTTAAAAGTTTTGGTCACCTTAATGTTAGTGTTACTAATATTTTAACTGCTTCATTGGTATGGTGCTCCTAAACGAGGATGTTGGGGGTATGAAAACCTATTTTTATTTTCAATTCCAAGATTGAATTTATGCCTAAGTAATAGCAATAGGATCGTCCCCTAGTACATGGGAACTTTAATAGGTATAGATGGGTTTACCTACATCAGGAATATTCCTTTACCTACTCCCCGAGCAATACAGGCCTTTTACTATAATTACATTACATTCCAAAATTAAAATACTACTCTCATATCCGTAGCCGAAAATCACGGAATCCGTAAATCTTATTCATTGGTTTTTGTACAACTTATATACATCTTGACTTTTGATTATAATTAATGTAAATAATAATTAATCTTTAGGTATAGGTGTAGGCACATTGCAAGGATTCTTCCCCACCTACGGTTTTACCTACACAAATTGTTATCATACGCCGTCATCTTCATTGTATGGGAATGTCAATCAAGCTAAGAACAATGAGAGATCATAACAAGGATTAAATAATTCATATGCGTATGAAAGAGTATGAAGTTTTGTTGATATGTACCTTGAGACACGTTGGTCGATAGTTGATTGTTTTTTTTTCGATAAAATGGCTAAAGATTTGCGGATGTGGAACTACGTTTCAAACCTTTTTTCGCCTTTACTGTCGTTTGTGCCCTAAAATCTTTATTGAAAATGACCACTTCTACTGAAGATACTGTAGAAGAGGCGAAATTATCGGCCAATCAAAATGAAGAGGTCTTGGCATCGACATGAAGATAATTAGGTGGATATTATAAAAATGGTCATGTTTCTTAAAATTATATTAAATTTTGCTTTAAATTTAAAAAAACTTATTTTACAATTGTTTTTTTTTTATTTACTTTATTTTACTTAGGATCTGTGCAGTATAGGTATATTTTTATCTAACATTTAATTTATTTTCTTTGTACTCGACTGATCTCTTTACATTTTATTTCGTTATTCTTATAATGTCTTTATTTTGGTTCCACTTTTCATTGTCTAGTACCAATAGTACAAGCTCTGCTTAGTTTGGGACTAGATGGTGTTGTGTAAAATGTCCCAAAAAAAATATTATTATTGTCTCCTTTATTTGTCTATAAACTTACTAATTACATTTTTAAATATTTTTATAAAATAAAAAAAGACAAAAACATTTAAAAATATAAAAAATAGAGGCCCACTGGTATCGGGAGCAGGGTCCAAGCTACCGGTGGTTAGGGCCCCAGAGACAGGAACCTCCTCACAATACGTGCCGTATCAAGGAGTACTGCCTTCTGAATCAGGCCCTTAACCCAGCCACCCAGCTCGAGCCTCCTGAGGTGTTGGTCGAGGCTCTTGGCGATAAGTCCATTGACCGTAACGACTATCGGCACAATGATGGCCGAGTCCACATCCCACATGGCGACCACCTCGTGAGCTAAGTTGAGATATTTTAACTGTTTCTCTTTCTCAGCCTTCACGAGGTTCTCGTCATGCGGGATGGTGACATCGATAATCATTGTGCGGCGCGCTGATCGATCTATTACCACTATATCAGGCTTATTGGCTACAATAGTCCTGTCAGTGATAACAGATCGATCCCAGTACAACGTGACATGGTCATTCTCGAGAACTGGGTCGGGCGCATACCTGTAATACGGTACCTCAGAATCCACAAGGCCGTATTTTAAAGCAAGTTGCTGGTGGATAATCCTGGCCACTTGGTTATCCTGTGCAAATACTCGCCGTTAGCCAGACGAGAACACCCAGAAGTAATATGCCTGATAGACTCACCGGGACAATGGCATGCCCGACATATGTCGATCGTCCCGTCTTTCATGATATACTTCCGGTAGTTGTTCGTCAGTATAACTTCATCCATAATTGCACAGACAAAACCTTCGGTTTCCCCAAAGAGGTCACCGAAACGCAGCCAGGCTACGGACGCTACTTGGTCTACATCGGGCCCATGTAGGGCCCGGAAAAAGCGTCCGTGAAGCTCCTTGCTCTGCCATACTTCCTTGCGATCGTTGGTACTAAGCACCACGGGTTTGCGCCAGTTCTCTTTAGCCAAAGATAGCGGGGTGAGTCCATTGTCCACTGCTATTATTATTATTATTATTAATAATTCAGTTTTTAAGAAATTTAATTTAACTTATTAGATTTCTTTTTTTAAATGCATCTAAAAATATCAACAAAAAAATCTTTATTTGATACACAGATTATATTATGTCTGTTAAACAAATTATAAATCAGTTACTATATTGTTAAAAAAAACTATAACAGAAAATAAATCGTAATTAATTTTTTGTTCCACGAAAAGTGAGCCGTACTTTGTAACCGTATTTACCCCACAGCATTTAAGTACTATTGTTAACTCGTGATGCTTTAAGAAATCACCAAGGCTGTTGCTTAGCAACCGTTGTTTTTTTTTTCGAAACAGTAGGTCACAGTTTACAACAGAGCGTCACGGTTTGATGGATTGACACGCGACCGATGTACCTCCTGATAAGTTCGATGATAAAATTTAAAATGTAGCGCACCATAATGAGCGTTATTATAGTAGATACTTGGCAGTTTGAGTAATAACAACAAACACCAAATATTATATACTATATTTTGTGTTTGATTCGCTTGAGTAATCGAGGTAACAAAGCGTACCTAGTTATCGATTTGACTTTAGTAACTTACCTTTGTTACAATACAAAGCGATGTTAAAAGAAATATAGGTATTTTATGTAGATTAAAAACGTAATTGAAATTTCTACTAGAAGTTTTCTATAGACTTTGATACGTCTTGTTAATCTGACGAAATTGGTTTAATTGATGAGATTTTATTATTATATCTATTGTTATTGATTTGTCCAATCAACCATTAGGGCCGGTACGGGCCGGTGCTGTCAAGTTTTTATCCTCAATATATTTTAGGGTAAGTTAGAATATAAGTTTTCTATATTTTGGCCAAATTTGAAAAATCTATAAACGCTTTTAACACTTAGGTACATTATATTATTGGTCTTCGTTGTATTCCTTAAAAGTTAAGTATAAGGTTTGTAATTCTATGTTTGTAAACAAGGGTGTAAGATGTCACCATTTGACACAATCGTTTCCTAAGCCCATGAGAAAAACCATAAATGTCTTGCGATAGTTGTTCTATTATTACCTTGTGAACTATTGTTAAAGTTTAAACTTAATTTTGATTATAAAACAATAACAATGGACTTGGTTCTGGTAAAGTTCACATCTTCCAAGGTCCATGGTTTGCGAGATAATTGAATAAATATTCAACTTAGAGTTTTGGGTGCGTCGCAAGATTGTTGATATGAATCAAAAAGTTTGGCAACAATTTTATTAAAAGTACCGAATTGCTAGTAAGTATAATGTACTTGTTAGATATAGTGGCTAGTGTAACATACTATGACGATTTATCAAAAATATGCAGTGGTACAAAATTACTTTTTTTTTCTAAATAAATTGATTCATCGGTATGTAGATAAGATAGATGTTAACTGAAGAGTGGACATAGCCTACATATTATAGCCCTTTTAATAAAGCCACCTTTCTTATCTACTTGAAATATAGGAGGATAGAACTGTGTTCTATAAAGAACGGACGGTAGTACTTCAAGTAAATAAAAAAAAAAAAAAGTTTTTCAGGTGACTACCTACTATAGGTTTTCCATACAACATTTTACAAGAGACGTAAGACGTAAACTCAGAGAATCATAGTCTCTAAATATAGTAGCAAAAATGTACATAGAATCATCTTCACTGGGTATGACGGTTCCTAATTTGAATTTAATTTTTCATATTTACTGTCCTTCAGTTGTACAAAACCAGTATTGCAAGCCCTTTATTTAGGGACGTATGTATTATGACGAATTTATTAGTTCGTTTGTTTTTTTTTTCCGTTTACAGTTTTCATATTAACAATATTTAGAGGTATTGAATTATTATTGTTTTCTGATTGAATACTGTATATTATGGTAGCTATTATCTGTCCATACTTCGAACAAAGCCCCAAGCTATGTGATGGAGTGTTGTGAACGCTTACGATAGGTCGTGAATGCAGCTGAATGTCGCGATGATCACGCGCAACTGCAAGGGGACTATTCCGATGTAGATTTTCATTATTATTTTTTTATCCATGTATACTTATTGCATACTTTGCGATACTTACATTATAATGACAGTAATGGCCTTCTTGCTAGCATTCATGCCTAAACTGGAAAAACAGAGAAGTTAAAAAAAAAAGATTCTAAAGGAGCCTGGTGTAGCCTCAACATAAAATAAAATATTTTTTTATAATAAAGTGATTGTGTGACCTTTACAGATTCTATTTTTGTATTCTTATATAACTTTGATTGTTAAAATACAATTATGACTTCTGACAATGAAATATAAAATATCTGGTGAGATTTTTGATTAGATTTCCTATTTTTAAATTGTTTTGACTAATCACTTATTGTTTAATTCTCGTTTTCAGAATAAGTAAGCAATTAATTTGAATATAATTTCAATAAGTTCTTGTATGGAGTGCAACGATCTTTAAACTTCAATAATTTATATCTTAGTACAATGAACGGGTAGTTCAGACAATTACACCATAAATGTTCACATTCAAAGGCTTGGCAATTACCAACAAACTAGGGAGGAGTATAGTAATTATTACCCATATACTATCATCATGATAAACGAACGAACGATCGTATATATTATAGAACTGAAGCCTGAAGTTAATAACTAAAAGTAAAGTTTGAAAGTACCTTGTTATTTTTTTATTATTCAACACTTACAATGACGTTTCCAAATTAAGCCGAGATGGTTTGACGAAGTAGTCTGATAATTTGTATGTGCTCTTATGTGTGACCGTCTGCGCAATGCTAATTCAGTCTACGGGCATAGTTCAGGTGTATGCGTTATCCTACACTGGCATCAACGGGTTGGCTACGCGGCGTCTACGAGCTGGCTACACAGCATCTACGCGATGGCTACGCAGCGGCTACGTGGCGACTAGGTGGCGTCTACGCAGCAGCTACGCAGCGGCTACGCAGCGGCTATGTGGCGACTACGTGGCCTCTACGCACTGGCTACGCAGCGGCTACGTGGCGACTAGGTGGCGTCTACGCAATGGCTACGCAGCGGCTACGTGGCGCCTACATGGCCTCTACGCGCTGGCTATGCAGCAGCTACGTGGCGACTACGTGGCCTCTACGCGCTAGCTACGCGGCGTATATCTACAAATATCTCTGCGACGTAAACAAATAGCTTGGCTTTTTTTTAACTTTTTTATCTTCACTTTTAATGGGTAGTTTACATTGCATCTATTAAGTATAAACAACAAACATATAGCGACCTTTAGTAATAATTTGGTCATTCATCCTTATGAATTACCGAATTATTACTGATATCATAAATCATTTTATTAATGCAAAACGATCAGTTAGTATGAGAACTGGAAACATCATTATAATGATTCAGTTTGAGTAGATACACTATAATTTACAGAAAACGGTAAAGTAATAAACGCTAAACAAGTGAATGTGAGACGATGATGTGCGAACATATCGTTCATTCAAGATTTATCTGTTCATTGTGAACTCACGAAAACGAGGTCCTTGAACTATTGGACGAATGTCTACAACTTACTGAATGTCAAGTAGATGGCACTTAAAACTGGACTTGTGTTTACTTAACACAACAGCTATGTCAACAGGACTCAATACAATCATTTGCTTATTAAAATAATGTCATATAGACATGCGACTAGCTATAATTTTATTTGATGGCAAGGTGGCAAACAAGCATACCCGACCGCCTGAAACTAAGCGGTAGCTGCAGCCTATAGAAGCCAGCAACACCCGCGGTATCACTCACGCGTTGTTATCTTGAGAAGTTAATTGTTGAGTGTCATATGCACGATAATTACATACTACATTAATTTTGAAATAGGAACATATTAATGTGAATGAAGAAAGAAAAAAAAGAAAAAGTACCTTTTACACCCACATTGACGCACACGTCGAAACAAATAAAAACACGAGCACACAGTAGACAACAAATAGAAGTATAAAATAATCTAAAATTATAATATCGTAAAAAGACCAGTCTTCAGAAAAAAATGCGGTGGTACCACCCCGGAACTCAGCAGCATTAGCACAGTCCACCACCTTAAGAAGAAGTGGTTATTTCTTAGCGGATATCTACATCCTATAACGTGGCAAATTTCAAATTTATTGGCTTAGATTTTGAAATATGTCAAATCATTGAAATTCTTACTGACTTTCATGGTTTCAGTAAGTCAGTGGTATTTCACTGCACACACGATTAAACATCAAGGTATACAGATTGCCCTTTGAGTAGCCTGTTTTCCATGATGATTTTTATGGTGCAACTGTACCGTTTAAGTGTTGTCGTGTGTACATGGATTTGCAGTCTACAACTGTGATTATGTCCCTAATATTTACACGGTACATTATTTTGTTCGAATGACCCAAATTTTCATTGACAATTTGTATTTTCGAGCACTATTAACCAACGGTGTCACATATTCGATTAACAAACGCAGTCATTACAAAAATATGTACAAATGCGTTGTTTCGTGACAAGCAGTACTGTCAAATTGTTCCGGCATTTTTTCTGACAAAATAATCGTAGGCTGTGCGTTGCGGAATGGCGCGTGCGCAGAATTAGTCACGCTACTTTTTACTATGGCTTTTTACGCTATCCATTAACCTTGGACTAATTGCCCGGTGGCTTTCTAATTGGTAATATTTTTATCATTTGCCGGAACGCTAATCAAATATTCTGTCAAATATTTGTAACTTGTCTTCCGTTTGAGAAATTACGCTAACAATTATTGCATTTAAAAAAATAACAGTCATTGAAATAAATTGCGTTCGATAATAGATTTTTAATTTAAAAAATAGGTGCAACCAGCCTTCTTTGTCAATACCTTCGTTGACCTAAGTGTTTAAAACAAGTCTAGTCTGTTGCTTATTGCTCTGACCAAGTTGTAAGATTCAAGTGAGGAAAGCAGGTTGCTAAATTGCCTGCAAGCGATGGGTCAGCAACCTATCACTTTTGCAATGTTGCAGTTTTTAAACACATCGTCGGTATTTCGATCGGTATCAATATATGCGGCGCTGGTTTCATTTGAAGCCTGCTTGTAATTATCGTGTATAATTAATTTATAACTTTCACACGTTGCAATTTACAGGATGCAATAATAATGTAATATTTCATAATACAACGTTCTCAAGCCTGTCATCGGGATTTGTAATCTACGGAATAACTTGGTAGTTGGTAAATAAAGACAATTTTTAATTGTTATTAATTAATTCCATCGTAGTTGTTTCTAGTAGTACATTTTTTAAATGTTACATACTTACCAATCGTCTATAGCTCAACTTTGCAAAAGTCGGGATTCAGGGGAATTCTCATGGAATTTTGAAAACTGAGATTAAAGTCAAAGTCTAGATAAAATATTTTATCTCAATAAAATTAGACCAAAGTCAAAACTAGTTGCACGGTTCCAAAAAGTGAGACGAACCGGCAAGCAACTCTATTAAAGCGGGCAATACTGGGGGATACAGCAATAAAAACCCAGTTAACTAATTGCAATTCTATTATTTTCAATTGTTTGTGAAAACAAAGCAACCTTCATGCATAAGAAACTATTTCACTAAAACTCAAGGACATATAACCGAGGTGTAAAAATATAATTAAATACGATACGAACGACGGGTTTGCACGCTATCTTTAAAAGAGTAAAATACCGAAAAAATCTTTAATCTCTTTTTACCCACGACTTACTCCAATATAGGTGTTAGAAGCGGTTGTGCTAAAAGCGGTGTCTAGGAGTTGCAAACATGGATCCTGAGCCTAGGTGCTATTACTAGGTTGAGCAGCACCGAATTTGGATTTATGCGTGGGAAATGGCTGGATTTTAATTTAATAGAACCTTTAACAGGATCCCAAGTAGGTGGTAAAACCCAGCCATCTTCTCTATTGACCTTTTTGTATTACACTTCTGTGCTACTGTATTCATCCTTTAATCTAGTCCTCGTAAACAATAAAAAAAAAATTATTATTATATATTTTTAAATTTTAATAGATTCACGAAATCAGGGGTTTAATAATATGAATATAACACGATAAAATCGCTAAAACAAAGTTTTATTTCAACAAATAAAATATTTTCATTCATCTGGGTAATTTATATGGGTTTGGAAAGTAAAAAAATACCGAGTAAGTAAGTGATATTATGGTAAGTGTGAGTACGTCGTGCCCTTGACCGCAGTGAACAATGGTCGCGTGTACTCTGCCTAGTCATAGCTCACTGTGGGAACTTGGTCGTGGTTGCTGACTATTTGGCACACGCAATAATGGATGGGTTCACACTTCACGTTTACGCCGGCTATCTCTAAAAATCAACGCCGTGGCTCTGCCTCCTGCATGAGGCACTGCATTTTGCTGAGTGATGGCCGTTTTATGCGTGGGTGTGACGCAAGTCAGTGGTGCGTGCCTTGGATTCGAACTCGAGACCTTTGACTTGGCGGTCGAATGGTTATATTACTAGGCTACACTCATTGCATGTCTTCCCATTGATTTATTTTCATTACATTTTGTTGTCATTTGAATTTTCCTCGCGTACACACAAAAGTATTTTCTTTCTTTTCTTTCTTAAATAATTGTCTTCACTGACAGATTCATCAACGCAGAGCCTAAACAGTTGGGGCTACAAATTTTGGAAACTAATGCCTTTTATTTAAAAGTTCAGGGATAATTCTAAATTTAAATGATATTTGATTATATGGCTAGGCGAGAAAAATAACAAAATCTCCTCAAGAATATTAATACCTTCATAAGAATATTGATATCTTTATCATTATCATTATCGACACATTTATTATGCTACTTTTAGGTATGGGTCTGCTCACAGGATGAGAGTGTCTTGAATTCCTCAGGATCTATGACTTGATAGTTTCATAAAAATAATAAGTAAAGTCATGATAAAATCTGTAAATTAATCATCAATTATATTTCCACAGGCATTTCTTTCCTCCAAGACGGACATAACTTCAAATGTGTCATTATAAAGATTACTACCGCTTGAAACTATGTAAAGCAATAAATTGTTAGGTTCAGAGATCGCCAATCGTAATAGTGTATCATTATTGACAAGTTCCTTGTACTCAACACGCAAGCGCTGATTAACATCCCTCAGTTGACTTTTGACTCGCACGTCAGGGGTAACAAACGATTGGGAACGTTTAATCTTTGTTTCAGTGTCCACCCTGGCTCCGTTATTTGTGTACTTATGAATGAGTAGGCATGAACTCAGTACCGTAACCGTTTTTATAACAGCATTAGATTCACGACTTCATAATATCAATAAATTATAATAGCTAATAAATCTTATTGAATTAAATTCCCGTTACATTACAATAATTTATGAGCAAACATACAGAAATATTCCATTTAGCGATGGTATTGTATCTTAATGTGTGTCAGATAGAAGTACTCGATGTCATGTTAGTTCAATCGTCACGAACATAGAGTAAAAAGTAAATGGAGTAGGTACTTTTTATTGAGGTTTGTAATGGTACCTGATAGATAAATCAAATCAACTCAAATCTCTTTATTGTAATCATGAAGAGGTTCATAAATATATCAAATACAAATTTTAGCTAGGTATGCCTAGCTATAATTTGTATTTGATATCTTTGGTATTGTATGCAATACAATGTTTAATAATAATAAAAAAATATAAAATCAGAACGGTTTTTTTCTCACGTACGTAGAATTAATTCATTAATGTTTGAATTACGCTCGTTGAAGATTTAATCTTTTTCGGAGCAAAATATTTATGTTTGAGCAATATATTAATTTACTACCCAATAATAAGAGCACAAAATTACTTTCACATAACATATTATTATTAATAAAAGCCAATTGAAATAAAATAAATATAATTTGATTAATTCAATTTGATTGTTTTCCTAAATACTTTTCTTATATCCAGAAGACGTAAAACTTTTGTTTTTTCCTCTATTTGCTTATTTCTCCGTGGTTACAAAGAAAATGTAATGAGGTATAAAGCCGTCATGACTCTCCAACAGTACTGGATAGCAGTATCATGACATTTGTTTGAGTAATCTGTTGGTATATATTTACCGCTAGTTTACTACGTATACGGTTGTGGTAAAATAGATAGGTGTAAGTGATGGCAAAACCCACATCGCAAGGTAATTTTTTGTACGTTTTTATGCAATAACGATTATGATGTAGGTAGCTGTTTTGTATGAATAGAACCGTTTCTTTTTATGCTTGGACCTTTCTCCCTAGGAAAAGATTCAAGAATAGTAGTACTTTCAAAGATAGTGATTTTTTGAAAATTTTTGCCGGTTTGGTTTTTTATTTTGCTGCTGATATCTATCTGTAGCCATCTTATTGGTCAGAAATCCCAAACACTCACTATTATGTCGATTGGATTGGAGAATAAGCAATTTATTTTGCAAAGAAATTTTAGTTATCAATGCTGTATGTATGCGTAAATGGCGATAGTAGATGGCGTAGATTATAATATCATCCCTAATTATTATAAATGCGAAAATAACTCTCTCTGTCTGTTTGCTACGCTTTCCCGCTTAACCGCTGAACCGATTTTCATGAAATTGGGTACAGAGTTAGATTAGACCATGGAGGAGGACAAAAAATGTCTCAAAAAATCCTTGGAGATGCGAGTGAAACCGTAGGTAAAAGCTAGCTTTTATATATTATAACTTTTACTATGGGACCAACCCTGAAATTGGGAAAAAAAATCAGGAACACTTTGTCGAGTTGAGTGAACATAAATGTATGGAATAGAAGATTTTTGGTGATTTTAGGGTTGGTCCCTTAGTAAAAGTTGTTCATAATGAAAGAAAGAATTTTAAATTAACGTTTTCTTATTTAAAATTGGTATGTACACAAATCAGGTAGGCACACAAGTACCTACACTGTCTACTGCAAAATAATGATGACCAAATGACCCAATAATTTATTTTCGGTAAATAAAAAATAAGGAGCATATCTCCTTATATGACAAGGAAACTCTGCCAAGTGTAGCTTTAACCTTACGTTTGTTTTGTGTGGTTTTGAACCGGTCAGAACAAGATATTCGATGTTCATGAGATCGATGCAATATTTCTTATTCAAATAATGAGTCACAACGGTTTGCGTTCAGAACATTGACACTTAAGTTTATTGCACATAATAGTTAAGAGTTATTACATACGATATCTGATCGGTAATAACAGTTTAAACATTATTTATTGAAAAGCTCCTTAGAAACTTAAAATAATCAATATATGTAGAGGATAAGGTAAGTCCCGTGCCACCACCAGTGCCCACCACCACGCGGAAGTTGTTAAGTATAGTGGTGGTGTTGGTTTTAGTCGGTATGCTGTTCACCTGGCCGGAGAGCTCGACCGTCCCACATCCACGAGCGGCATGCATAAGTGGCATTTCCCAACCCAAAAAATGGTGAAATAAAAATATTTTATTTGTTGTGTTAATTTAGTAGGTACCCAAAACTTTCTCACTATAAATGTTCATTGAGCTTAAAGTCAAGACAGTAATCCATTAGATCCATGCTTACGGAAGCACAGAAGCTACTAGCAACTATTAGGATTACGTGAGCTATCAATCATTATGCTTACTAAGAAGAAAAACTTGTTTAGATTACTTTCAGGGCTCTCAAAGAGGGATTGTCATTAAATAAGATTGAGCATCACTGTCAAGTATAATTTACGATATAAGAGAAGTCATCATCGTCAACCCATATACAGTCCGACTGCTGGGCACGGGTCTCATCTCAAATTGAGAAGAATTAGGCTATGGTCCACTACGCTGGCCTAGTGCGGGTTGGCAGACTGCACACACTGCTGAAAAAAATTTCTAAGGCATGCAGGTTTCTTCAGGATGTTTTCCTTCACCGTTTAAGCAAGTGAAAGTGCGTGGCACGGATTCTATCTACGATACCTTTGAGTTATCAGTCATATTATTATGGTTTTTTTCATTGAATAGAGTGTGAGATAATTATAAATTTTATAAGTTAAGATTTTCCGCTATACGTTGCAGACAACCCTGATGTGAATTTTGTTTTGAAATTGGAATCTGGCAAAGGTATTCACTCCAGTCTGGACCATTACGACATACAAGCAGAAAGACAGACAAGCGGGAAGTCCGTCAAAGGTGTAAAAAGCCAAACGTGCCTACACACTATCTAAACCTGTTTTGTACCAACCCAAGATCAAGCCTCTTGTACAATTAATATAGGAACAAGTTCTGATTCCTACAAACATATGATATGGTGGAATGAAATTCCGCTTCCTCATCAAAGCTGGTTGTAACTTGTTAGTTAGGTACTTGTTTAGAGCTTTTCCTTGGGTAGGTAAATAACCATACGTACGTAACTGAAAGCTTAAAGTAAATTAGGAACGTATTGCTCGCTTCTACACCTGTTTGGTAGTAGAAAATGACTTGATTTACTTTAATATAGGAAAAGGAATATTTCCTATAATCCCAATAGATAAACTATTCCAGGTTTCAGTGACTACCTGGTGGTGTAGCCTAAAAATATTATAAAATTGTTCAATAGGGCTGCCCGTGGTTAGTTCAGTAAATTATATAAAGAAGTATTGTTCTTTGGTGTTTACTTAATTTCTGTAGGAGTTCAAATAAAAGCTTTCTTTCTTTCTAATTTAACGCTGGTTTGGAAGTAAAAAATAAACGCTTGTGGTATTTTTTTTCATGTAATCCGTAGTAGGTATGTACGTATGTAAATCAGTCATTGATTGTAAAGTGTAATATTTTTATGTTTCGATTGACAATTATCCCTGAACTCTAAGCGAAATGTATGCTAACCCCGATCCAATAGGGTTGTAACTTCGACTTGGTATGATTATTATTTTCCTTACATGTTATTTCGGTAAAATTGTACGGACAGACGGAACGTCGTACCTACCGTAACTCCAAAAAAGGTGTTCATCAAAGGAGGTTAAATAATTTTAGATAACCAGCCAGTAATTCAGAAAAAATATCACCACGTTTTTTGTAATCACAAATGTAACAATCACTGCATCAGATTGATCTAAAAAGTGGAACATGCTTTAAGAAAAGATTAAATCGGTCACATTCACAACAAAATTCGTTTCATATCGAAGCATCTAAAGATATTTATCACCTCCTCGGAAGTACTGGCGAGCACAATGTGTCTGTGAAATAGCAAAGAGATCGTTACGTCGATCAGTGAATCGCTAATTCCGTTTTTCTCACGTCTGCGGCTGTTAGATAACTTAACATGCGCACGCACACTAAATAAATGTTTCAGTGTAGGTACATTTGGTCTTTAATTACAGTGACTGTGTATATGTATTAGCCACGTTAAGTAGGTCAATCGTACGGAAGATATGACACTGTTAAATCCAATTTGATTACCCTTTCGATTTTTAAGACAGGTTTACAATGAATCGCCATTTTTGTCTTTTTTTTTAGCATTGCTGTATTATGTTACCGCTTAATGATGAAATAAATAAGTCTTAAGGTTTATTGTAAATACAGGATGTCTATGAAATCGGGAACACCTGTGTATAATACTTGTACAGTCTAGCATAACGTATTATAAGGAGGGTGAGTCTTCTTCTGTCTTGGTTGATTTTTTTTTAGGTTATAATACGATAACGTGTACTGCTGATAGTTCTTGACTTTTGACTTGAATGATTTTTGGACATTGTTAAGGGGAAGACTATCAAAATGAGGTCTGGAAGCAATGAAAAAAAATTACCCATCTAAAATATTTACTTGACAGGTTGCAGCTACTTTTCAACCGACGAAACCAAAAACGGAGGAGGTTCTCAAGTCGACGCGGAACTACATATTTTTATGAGATATTATTGTGATTTTAGCCAGAACTTTAAACGGTGAGACCTAAAACGGATGTTCTTTTAATTTTTTATTGTAATTGAATATTAGTATTGCTATCTACTATCAATTTAAGCAGGTACAAACACTCTGTATATCTAAGATACGTGAGTCTAACGTTTTGTGTAATTAAGAACACGATTGTGTTATTTATGAGGTTATTAAATAAATACTAGGCAAAGAAAATATATGACTTGCAGGCCTTGTAAGCTAAAGTATGGAATAGCCACGTATAATATCGGATTAGTTTGAAATGAGATCGTATATAAATGAAAAATTGCTTCGCATTGGATTATGTATTAACCAATCAGCAAATACATAGGTGCTCCGTAATTTAATCCTAGCAAGTAAATTGGACTAATCATATCAATCTGCTAATAATGAAGTAGAGACTCGTTACATACAACATTTTAGGTAAACTAGTGAAGTTAATGTTGTATATATTATATTATGTATCTTATATAATATGTATTTATGAGTCTGTTTATTTGGTTGAACGCGCTAATTTAATGAAAGAGGTAGGGGTCGAATTGATAAATATTTTTGTGTTGGATAGCCAATTTATAGAGAAAGATTAGTATGTAGTTGTATAGGTATGTATAATATATAGGCTACATAACATCACGTTACGATCTATAGGAGCCGAAAAAGGCGGGTGACACCGCGGGGGTTGCTCTTATGACGAATACCCGTATAGGTATTCGTCAAGCAAAGCTCATCGTCTATCATGAGCTTTACGTCATTGATATAAAGTTTAAATTCGTACTTCGTAACATAGAATGTTATACTAGGAATTCTCTGTAGTGTTACCCGTACTGATCTCAGTTTTAAAATCCCGCGGGATTTTCTCCAAAAACTTTCTTAGCAGGATCCAGTAATTGTAGGTACCCCCGCGGGATCCGGTGACACAGCCTGCCATGGTTGTGCGCAAAGGTAACGAATTCCATATACATATATTATGATTATATTTTCTTGTAAGTGTTTAAAAAAGATCTATTAATAACAAAAATAAATATAAATTACCATTTATCAAGGAGTAAGGGAAGGAAATTAATGATTAATTATCACTTGCTTAAACGGTGAAGGAAACCATCGTGAGGAAACTTGCATGCTTTAGAGATTTTCTCGACGGCGTGTAAAGTCTGCCAACCCGCACTAGGTCAACGTGGTGGACTATAGCCTTAACCCTCTCCTTATGTGAGAGAAGACCCGTGCCCAGCAGTGGGACAGTTTAAGGGTTGATGATGAAGGGAAGGAAAGTGCGGTTTACCCTGACGTAATATACCCTTTCGCGTTCCCACAAACTGTGAGCCATCTACGTAATTTATGAAACTCCTGACAATACTCAATAATTTCTGAGATTTCATGATTCATTGTGTAGGTATATCTACAGTATATTACACACTAAGTATTATAACTTTTATGTTTAAGTATAGTCAGATAAGTTTGTATGTATTTAATAGATTTGCAGTTAGACAAATCGGGATCCCGTGATACCTGATGAAATTTGTAATATTCAAGTATGTAGTGTAATACATTTTAAAAAAGCTTATAATGTATATAAAATAATTATATTTACCTTACAAAATCTGTTACTATATTTTTAATAAATTTAAGGTAACATTAGCATTTCTCTTAGTCTTAAAACATCCCATATGTAACGAGAATGAATATAAAAAAGATGCGGTATGGACCACCATTTTGTAATAAAGTTATATAAAACCTATTGATTTATGCATTTAATCTTGTTCAGAGAATATTAATTTATGTTCTTGGAAATGTATGGGAAATTGCTTGGAGTAATTACAAATGTTGTCTCTTTGATTTATGGTAGTTCTCGATACTTTGCGTGCATAAAAAGTAGGAAAAAAAAGCATGACACATGAAAAATGCAAAAAATACATGTTTATTTTATCGGAAACCGGAATAACTTTACTAAACACATGGTCGAAAAATTTATAAAAAAAAATATAGAAAATAATTGTTTTTGAATTTAATGTACATTTTTCAACCATATTAAAATTTCATTCTACTAATATTTGAGTAAAAGATTATTTTTGTGACAGAAACATTGGTAGAACTAGTTGAAATAATGTCTATTGGTTATAGTATATTAATTATTTAAACAAAATAGTCTTTGTTAGGATAAAACGTGACATAATATTGCAACAGAAATTTTAATTAGGCAAGGCTTGTTACATAACAACATTGTCACGATGCACCGACCACTTAACCGCACCGCGGCATGCTCCTGCGCACCTTATTAAAAAGTCAATTCAGCTAGGTATTTGGTTCTTTCTGTAAAAGTAAAACATTAATATTACGCAATATTTGTTTATTATAGCCGGGGCTGGTCGCTAGTATGAAAATAAATGAGTCTTATTTGATTTAGAAAATATTATTAATTATAGAAAAATGCAGTTCCTCGTAAAGGCTATGAACATTACGCACTTAGATACATTACTGTATTAATTATAAGAATTATTTATATAAATGTATAATAAATGTTAACAGTGTTATGGTGTGTTAGTCATAAAATTTAATGCGTGTATTACTAATCAGTAAAATATTAATAAGATCAATTGTGACATACTTGGAAATCTTGGAATAATAGTGTTCGTAAGGGGATATAGACATTAATTACTATAATACGAAGGCTATTTAAAAAAATATTTAAGGTGCATTGGGGCAATTCCGATAGAAATTTCTGCGAGATGACTAGAGGTGAACATTTCATTTGATTATTTGGGAATGCTCTATTTTACGAGTCTTACTGTTTTAGATCTGCATAGATATTGAAAAGCCTTTGAAAAGCATAAATTATATTTTTAAATATATCGTTGGATTTGCTAAAGAAAGTGTTTTAAATAAAGAACCATATTTTTGGGTCATAATGGATAATTGCGAACTATCGCGGGGTAATTCCGGAAGAACTCAAAAGTCGCCTTTATTGCATTTCAGGCAGATTTTACATTTCATTTTCCATCGTACTTGCCCCATAGATTTTGATATTGTAAGTTTTTTAAATAATAACCGTTAATTTGAATTCCTATAACTTTGTATTACGGAATTACCCCAGAAAAACCTTGATGTTCAGACATACGTGACAGTGGTTCTCAACATATCTTTTGAGATTTTAGGAAACTTAAAACTGCACGATGAATAAACAAAGTTATTTTTAAGTACTTACTTATTTTCTTAATGTCTTTTAAAGAATGTCAATAATAAAATAAAACAAAAATTCAGTGAGATCAACTTTTTATAAGTAAGTACGTAATTATATAGATATTCTTCACATTGAGTAAAGTGGGTAACAATTAGAATCATTTAAGAATCAAAAAATTATATTATATTATCATATATAAAAATGAAATGAAATTAAGTATTAAAATGTCTAAAAGTATAAAAAAATATGTACTTATATAAAATATATTATTATATTTAAATTGTATTAACAATCCTTAAAATCTTGTACTTCTATACAGCAGCATATGCGGTAAGCTCCCCATTTCTTACTTTCTGTATGGCAGTGGCTAAATCTTGAGAAGTGTATGTTTTATTTATCTTTTTTAAATAAGTACGAGGCATGATGACACTGAAAAAAGAAATAACTTTTGTCAACACAAAAAATGCAATAATTAAGCAATAACTGAGGAATACCATAGACATACAACTGCAGAACCGTTATACACCATGCAGTGTATTAAGGGGAAAAAAATGGTTACGGTTTTGAAATCGGTATCCATAATAGGGGATTGTGAGAGGCGGGGGGGGAGGGTATTTTTTGAAAAGTGGGGGTGACTCTACACTACTCCCTCACCACTCCCCACCTCTCACAACCCCCATTATGGATACCGATTTCAAACCCAACCCAAAAAAATAACTAACAAAGTCGACATGGTACAAAACAAAGTTAAGAATTTTAATTAACCCCCGACCTAACTTTCATCACACATATCTAAGAGCATTCCCATTAATTCACCATTTAAAGAAGACAAAAAAAAAACAAAATCGGTTCATCCGTTGGGCAGCTACGATGCCACAGACACACCACACACACATACAGAAACGTCAAACTTATAACATTCCGTCATTTTTACGTCGCGGGTCAAAAAAACGATACACTTTGAGAACTATTGACAATTACAGTAGGAAAACGTAAGTGGGGTTATTGCGAAACAATCATATCGAAATAAACCCGGAGGGGTAAATCAGAAAAAAATAAAAAAACACAGTTGGAACCTTATATTCCTATTATCATTAAGCACAAAACAAAAACCTATCATAAAAACAAACAAACATTGAAATAACTTACCAGGATTTAGAGAAAACTATCTTGGGGTTATTACGAATCACCAAAATTCGGCGCGAAATCACTTCTCTTGAATAATTTGACGACACTCGCGTGATGTTAGCGCGAGCGACTCGCAACGTCTCTCGCGACAAGCAAATTAAATTTGGCGCTTTGCCTAATGTTGCCAGCAGGAATATATTGCTGCGTTTGGTAGATTTTTTGCATTTTCGGAATATACCCATTTTCGAAATAGCCCCAATGCACCTTACATATTGGTATAAAATGATGATGATTTTCTTTTTTTTAACTGGAAGCCAGCAGAATAAAATACAACAGCATTATGGAACTATTTTTATGCTAATATGAAAAATTTTAGAATAATAGGGCACTAGGTAGGTATAGGTTACTAAATAATAGGTAGATATTAATATAAAATCGTAAAGTATTGGGTATATTGTATCTATAATTATGTACATTGAAGATATAATGATATCGCACTTGATTTTTTTGTTTAAAACATAGACGTGTTGTTACTATAAAACCTATAGGAGGTACTATAACACGTCACACAGGATTGTGAACCTTTATTGATCCCTGTGCCATTTTTCTAAAAAAATATTGAAGGGGCCGTGACGTGCTTCTGACTTAGTATCTAGGTACTTAATTAATGAAAAAACAATTACAACTTTCTTTATCTCTGTCGCGAAATCTGTTGCCGTTCCGGCACCGTTAACTCAGTTTACAATGAACTTTCTTACTAAGACGTCAAAAGTAGGCGAAATAATAATTTAATTTTGATTAGTTACTTAAATTCCACTAATGCCGTGCTTAATGACCGCTGTGCAGGAGTTTTTTTTTGTGGCAATTAAGCCGTTTGCGACTATTCTGCCAGTGTCACGTTGAGACGGCGACTCAGTGAGGACCACCGTCGATCTTTTAAATTAAATTTAAATTCGTGCAGGAGTTTCCAATGACTAATGGGTGCCTGCGGATCGAAGAAGGCCGGCCTAGAAGGATGAATTGGATGCGTCGCGATCATGAAGGTATAGTTTATCTATACCTTCATGATCGCGACGCTGCTGGTTCAAGGTGGCGCAAACAAAGAGTAGGTACTTGGAAACCGTAGGGGAGCCCTCTCCCAGGAGCAAAAAAAAAGTAGACCTCAAATACCTATTTATTTGTGCTAAAATATATTTGTCTGTGGTTCACCATAGTATCACACAGACCTGATAGTAAATCAAATTAATAATAGATGTTCTTTCGGAACGTATCGAATGGTGTTCGGCTGTCGATATAACTATACATAGAATAATATATTGTTAACATGTAATACCTTGTTTTATGTTACAAAAACATACTAACTACTTAAGATTTGAACATATTAGACATCATTCAGAAAATTTAAGATGTACTCTCATAGAATAATGCAAGACTATACCTGTGTTTTAGGAACCGTCTAGAAATGTGACTTATGCAAATCTTAGTAATTTAATTAGAGCATTTTTTATGTGTAGGTAATTAAATTGTCATGTAAAGGCGGCGGTTAAAATACTTTATTTAATTTTGTTTTATTTGATTAAACTCATATCCAGTACCATTATGTTATGAAAAAAATCAAATCTTTAGAGTTGCCACTAGAAAAAAAAAACGCTATATAAAAATATATTTAAACGTGGTTTTAACACAATGTCTTTGGACAATTCGAATTCAAAACAATAGTATATTTACTTTAATTTTTTTCAACAGATATATTAAATACTCGTAGAAAGGTTGAAAAGAAAATATAATGGCAACACGTAATGACATTGTGATGTAACAGACTGAAGGACTTGTATCCATGGTAATGAAATAAATTAAAAAAATATTTATTGTGATGTGACACTGACGTCTGACACTTGACAGAACTTTTTTGATTGCCCGCCCCAGCCAGTACTCAGTTACTCTGTTCTGTTTTGTTTATTATTAGTAGTTTACGCTCTGTCTATAGTTATGCTTTCGTTCAGTTTTGTTAATTGTTTTCTGATTATCTTTAGCTTTGACTCTTGCATGCCCCCGGACCTGATTCTCTGCCCCAAACGACGACTTGTGCTTTCTCACGGACGATCTGCGCTCTCCCAACAACCGATTTGCTTTCCCTGAAATGGACTTCGATTGTGCCTCAAGATTTGTTTTTGTGAATTTATGTGCTCAAAGATGGAAAGATGTAGCAAGCCTACACGTATATTGTGCGCGAATTGCAATATTTGCGTCAATACTCTTCGGCGATATCGAATCCTGGATCAAAATACAAGAGTTTGTAGCTTGCTCTGCATCTGGGTTTATCCACGAACCGTAAGTTTTAAACATTTATACTTACGGACTAGCATAAGTTCACTATATACAAAATGCATAAATATTTTAGTAGGAGTCGCCTTATTATTTTAAAATAATGATAGCAGAAGTCTAAGGTTATGTCTTGCTTGCAATTCAAGTGAAACATTGCAGAACATCATTCTGGCTCAAAGATTACTTTCCTGTGCATAACATAATAATAATAATTGTTGTTATGTGCTTAATATGTTGATGATTATGACTATTGTTTTCCTATCTTACAGATTACCGATGATGATTATATTTGCGAAGCATGTTTGGATATCTCGCTGGCTGCAGTAAATACGAATATGCAACAAAATGTTGATGATATTCAAGCTGGACTGAGTAAACAAGGCCACACCAATGTATGTCTACTTTGTGGCTGTTCTATTGCACGGAGGCAAAGTGACAAAATATTAAGGAACAACCCATCAGAACTGCAACAGAATATGATTAATCTCATTAAAAATAAAATAGAACTACGACAGGTATGTAATGCCTTTATGGAAATGAAAAACCCTGAAGTCTAAAATATATTAAGATTACAAATGTTATTATCCTCTCAGCCTTTTTCCAACTATGTTAAGGCCAATTGAATTTCAGTATTTTACATGAATCAACTATCATCACCTCTGTAACCCAATTTCTATGCAATACTGATTTAAGATTGCAAATGTTATCTTGTTTTTTAATTATAAAAAATGCCTAATTTTGTTTTATTTTGATTGTAGTTGACAACTTCTGATAAAGTGTGTCATGCCTGTTGGTTGCGCACTAAGAGAGAAGTTCAACGTAGCAACCGTGTTGATGAATCAAAATCTTCCGAAGGAGAACACCAACATGAAAATATCTCACAGGATAATGAACCCTGCGAGGAACTACCTTCTGTAGTAATTCCTAGGCCAAACATAACAGATAATATTGTATTACCCGATTATAGGAGGGCAGCCAACACGGGTAATCATTGTGTGTTTACCAATTGCACTAATAATGGTGTGTTGCATGGTGTGTCTGATCAATTACGTGCAATTATTATAAATAACCACAAATATTATTTGCCAAAATTAGCCCGTGTTTGTGGGGACCACTTAGTTAGAAATTCTTGGGACAGTTTACATGAGTCTGAAAATAGTGTAAATACATTTAACGCAGAACAAGTGCAACACATATTTTCATTTGTAAATGCATACAATCCTGCATTAGATTTTGAAAATTTCGACGAGATGGATGAAAGGATTTTTGTTTACTGCGTAGGATTTTCCAAAGAAGAATTAAAGTTATTATTGGAAGAGTTTCCAACAATTTCGGAAATTAAAGGAGGAAGATTGGGGCTCGTATCATTGTTAATCAAGATGAGAACAGGTGACTCCAATGAGAGGATAGCATCATTGGTGCAAAAGCCACGTCGTAGCTTAGAAATGCTGATGGAACGAGTTAGGGAAATTTTAATACAAAACTGTGCCCGAATACCTGGGTTTAGCACATTGATCTCAGGAACAGTAAAGAAACCATAATTTGATGATTCCAAATGGATTACATGGAGATGAAAATAATGTTAATGTTATATGTCATGGCACATACATTTATATTAACAAAAGCTCAAATTTTAAGTTCCAAAAGGATACATATTCCCTACAGAAATATAGGAATTTGTTGAAACCATTTTTGATTGTTGCGTGTGATGGTTATATTGTCGACTGTTTTGGCCCATATAAAGCGGCAACCTCAGATGCTGAAATAATGACATCTTTGTTTAGTACGGAAACATCTCCTCTTAGGCTGTATTTCAGAGAGAATTATGTCTTTATATTTGATAGAGGATTTAGAGACAGTATTATTGGAAGAATGTGGTTATCACCCTTACGTGCCACATTCTCTTTTAAAGGGCCACCATCAATTGACAACAATTAAAGCAAATAGAAGTCGCTGCATCACTATTTGTAGATAGGTGGTAGAGGTTGTTAATGGTTATTTTAAAAGAGATTATAAAATATTAAGACAGGAATATTTCCATAGATCTCTCTACCACAAATGATGGAGAATAATTTTCAAATAGCAGCGGCCTTATTATACAAGTTGTTGCTTGCTTAAAAATAATTATAATGAACGAAAGAATGAACCTAGAAAATAATCTGGCAATTAGATGATCATTCTATGAACTGACAATGAGCCAACCTCCAAAGAATGCACAGCTGATCGAAATAATTTTTTGGTCTTTCCCACCTTCGAATAACCTAATATTATTCGCCTTGGGAAAGTATCAAATACGTCAAGCTCGCTTGTATTACGGCGAGCATGCTGCAAGCTCCACTGCGCAAGAGTTTCCAATGGGTAATGGGTACCTGCAGGTCGAAGGAGCTCTCGAGGCCGGCCTAGAAATAGGTGGCAGGATGACTGGAAGCTCCGCGAGGCTAGTCCAAGGCGGCGCAAGCAAAGTCCTTGGAAGGTCCAAGAGAGCCCTTATCCGAGTAGCAACAGAAATGCTCCATAATCACAAACTTTTTTCCTTGTTTACCTTGGGAAACCTTTAAAGGACGACCGGTCTACGTGGGTTAAACTCACTAAAACTGGGGCACTGTGTCGACTTAATAGACCCTCCCTTTGCAACGCTTGTTAAGGCATAACCCCGGGGATAATTACAGACCTGATGGTAAATCAACCTAATACAATGGTCTTTCGGACCGTACCGAGAGGTGTTCGGCTAACTAGAATATTGATATCATGTAATACTTTGTGGTAATAAGTTACAAAAACATACTATGATTTGATAATAATAGACGTCATTCAGAAAATATATCATGTACTGTCATTACATAATTTTAGGCAATTGTTTCACGTACACATAATTGTCACTTTCTATTGCAAAATCATGTCAAATCTAATCTTATTTTAAGACTTATTTTCTATTTAATAACATACAGTTTCGGGTGCAATTGGAAACGAATTTTTATTTGTATATAATTATTTCAGTATCATAAAATGTCTTCAAGAGCGCAGAGTGAATCCACCGCGAAGTGATTATAATGTCGAAATGTCATCAATAGAGAACAGTTGCTATTCAAATTGAATCTTTATTCTCCAGGGTTATAGTTTAGTTTTATTGGTTTTTTTTTTGTAAGGATTGCTCCATGTTATTGCGGGTGCTGTTTTCTCGCATTATGCACGAATTTTATGCTAAATATTCCAATTACGAGCGTTTAAAAATCGAGGGTCAATAATGTAATGTAATCTCTTTTTGGTATCAACTGAAAAAAGATTAAATATTCACAACGACTGCCTCATAATTGGTCTCGTTCAACAAGCACGGCTGTTGAACTTGAGGTCCTGGGTTTGATTCCAAGGCGAGCAGTGTTATTGGGATTTTCTATGAATCTTAAATAAAAAAATGTATTTGTATTTGGGACATTTCACACAGTACGATCTAGTTCCCAACTAAGCAGAGTTTGTACTATGGGTACTAGACCATGGATATAATAATGATATACTTTTTTTGTAAATACTTATAAGACACAAGAAAAACCCAGAAACAGACATGGACACTTATTATGTTCACCATAGCAATATTTATGTCCTGCGGGAATCGAACCCACTACCTCATGATCAACAGTTCAATACTCGAACCACTAGACCGCAGACGTCGTCGTCAAATTCCCAGTAGTATGGATTCTAGATTTGTGGTTGTCACCTTCATGGGACTTAAAACATACCGGCGAAATGTGGATATGAGCATGAATTGTTGTAAAGACACATCAAGCTACCCCAAACTGTCAAATCTCATTGATAGATTTTCAACTTTAACGCAAAGTAATAAGGTTAATTTTCAATTGGGGAAATTTGAGAGTTTTGGATAGGTTGACCTGCTGGCGTCTGTACAGTCACCAAAAGTGTTAAGTATACAGATAGCAAACGAAATATGCATTTTTTACAGATTTCTACATTAATAATTACGCGCCAAAGGGTTAGGTATGTAGCTGCTTACAATACCTACGTTTTGACACATATTGCGTGATACATTATTACACTATCTTTATCAAAACACAGATTATTAATTAGCTGCCTGTATACCTGTTTTGTTGACCATACAATAGCGCACCTTTGCCTAACCCTCGGGGATAAAAGCTTGATGGTATTTAATGTGTCAACCGAGTTTTTTTTTATGCACGGAGCTTTATGCAAGATTCCGCTGACGTCATTTACAGAAATGCCGAGCCTTCAAAGTTCAAGACACATCGAACAAAACTTTCAAGTTATCGGTAAACAGAAATAGGTACTCGTAATAGATTTTCTTTTCTAGCACTTTACATACACTTTCCAACTTGTGCGAGAGTCAATAATTACGTGAACAGACAAGGAATTACTGGTCTGATCACGTAATTATACTATATAATTATATAATATATACTTACTGTAAGTTTTTTAACGGAAATATAAAGCTGGTTTATGATAGAATTTTTATGGAAAAAAGATTTTCTTTTAATTATTACATACATCATACCATCACGCCTGTATTCCCTTGAGGTAAGGTAAGGCATACTAATGTATACCCACAATTCGTCAGTAGGTATGTTTAGATCCCATTTCGGGTGAGCCTATTGCCATTAACCGTGCACAATTCCAATTTCCGAGGTGCTACTGAGAATTTTCTAGAAAAACCAAATAACACTGCTCGACTGCTAGGCTAACGAGGCAGTAAAGCTATGTCAATGTGTAGCGTACCTTTGCAAACTGTATAGCTTCATGTGCTGTTGTGTGTACTATGTACGTAGTAAGTATAGTCAGCAAAGATAGTATCTTAACACATCCAAACTTTAAAAACAATACAGCACCAAAACCTTTCATTAAATTCTAATTAAGCTGTAAAGCATGTAATCGCCTTATATGCAGAGAGCTAGTACCACCTTCTCAGGTCAATTACTTCTGCATAATAAAAATGTTAAACCGTTTCATCATTTTTACATCATGTTCACACTACTTTTGTTGCTGATTGTACCTACTACAGTAGTATTCAGAAAACGATGAATAAAAAGAAACTCTTTCTGTACCTTCCGGACACATAAATTTCATTTTATTCCCCTTAATACAGCTGTGTTGAATAATAAAATATGGATGGTATACAAGGGTTGTCACTCACTTATCACCTTGTCATCAACTCGCCTTGAACGGCTGGGTGCACCGTCAAGGTGTCGACTCGTTAATCGCTGTTAAACTCGAGATCTATAAATGGCACTGCGCAATAACAATGTATTTATACGTACAATTTTGAATAATTAACCAATATACCAAAAATAATATAACCAAAAGCAGTGATAGCCTAGTGGTATGACCATTAGACTGCCAAGTCTAAGGTCTCGAGTTCGAACCCAAGGCACGCACCTCTGACTTTTCGAATTGATGTGCGTATTAATAATTGATTAATTATCACTCGCTTAAACGGTGAAGGAAAACATCGTGAGGAAACCTGCATACCTTAGAGATTTTTCTCGACGGTTTGTGAAGTCTGCCAACCCGCACTAGGCCAGCGTGGTGGACTACAGCCTAATCCCTCTCAATATGAGAGGAGACCCGTGCCCAGCAGTGGGACAGTATATGGGTTGATGATGATGAACCAATATACTTATTAATTTCTGTAAATATTACTTTTAAAGACAGAAGTTTGTAAAATGCACCCACGATTATTATTATTTTTTAAATAAAGATGTGAGTTTTATGTTATAAAGAAAGAAATAAAATGATTATAGAAAATCGTAGCACGGTTTTTTTTTTGAAACCTTGACCACAAATCATAATTTTTCTCATACACATACAAAACAACAACCGGCACAATTACCTGTATGTAGGTTATACAAATATTTGTTCCGGGCGGTGATTGAACCCGCGACGCCGATCGCTTCGCCACTACGCCAAACGTTACATCCATTGCAAGAAAGAGGTGTCCTTAAAAGATATGTTTCAAAGTGTTAGTACGGGAAGGAAATGGAAATCCCTGCCTTTACTTTTCAATGACTGTATATTATAATATAATTAAAATTATTTTTCATTATTATAATATAATTAAAATTATTTTTAATTGCTCGTTTTAATTTTCCTCGTCATTAATTTCCAGTTTATAGATTATTACGGAAATAAGTACTTGAATGGTAGTTTCTACGGTATAAACTTCACTCACGTAACAGTTAATATGGAAATGTCTAATAAAATATTTTACGATTCAACAGCCCTAGATTAGGTAGGTACTTACTTGATCTGTTATTTAATTTTGATTTACATTAGAAATGACTCTCCGGAACCACAGAGTCAAAAACGAATACCGAAGTTCTAAATGAAGCCCATGAATAGATTTCTACATCATATAAATATTGCGGTTATCCAGCTCCTGGATAATACAGAATTAGTCAGAAGTTAAAATATAAAATGGTGAAAGTCAATAAGTAGGTAATTAATTTAGGAAACATTGCAAAGTCAGTTTGACTTCGCCTTAAGAAGCTTTAGTACCAGTTTTATAACCAAACCTATAAGACGTCCTGAATTGCAATAATTAAGTAAGTTATTTTTTATTAAATTACTTTACACAAACAAATTAGATCAAACTAATTTAAATAATTAACTTTAGCATAAAATATGGAAGTGATTGATACAACCTTCAATAACAATTCATAATTATTCCATCCGCTAATTAAGATTATTCACGCACACAACCATAGCAATTAAAACTAATGATACATTTTCTCAATAAAACAAATACAATAAAAAGGGCAATCATTAATCACAATAACAAACATACAAACGGCAGAGTCGTGATGTGGGAGCCATGAAAACTTCAAATAAAACAAATAGAACAGCCTTACTTATGAATAACATCCGTTTTAATTACTACTACGCGAGCAATTAAAATATTACCACAAAAAAATATACAAAAGGCCCATTTGTTAAAATAATAAAAAAACTACTCACAAACTTCCTGATCAATCTAATTAATATCCCGGGAGTCTAGAAGTATGAAAATTTTGATTCCCTCGAAAATTCCCACGGGATCGAGAAAAACGGAATTAGGAGCTTATCGAGTAAACAAGAAACCTGCTTACTCAGGCTCATAACAAACAGTCGGTAATTACTCTGACAAGGATTTTGATAATTTGTCGCGTTTAGTGCAATATGATTTGGTAGAATTTAGAATTGACAAAACAGTTCTTAAGCATATTTAACGACTCGATAGTCACAAGATTTGTTTACGATGGTAGCGCTACATGTGTACAAGTCGACCCTATTTCCAGCTCCTTTCGATTCTACTAACACGTATCTTCTGGAGGTACGTCTTTATTCTGCAATTAAAAGGCATAGCTAGGTAATTTAATTATAGAATCATCGCAAACAAGGGCATACTGAATGTCAGTACAATAGACTCTTGGTGTCATGGCCTTGGTGCACTAACTCGAATCCAATTTGTCCATTATACTTCTCGATAAAGTTTTAATTCGATTTTTACTACCGATGCACTATACAATATATACCCAATATGTAGGTAGGTAAGGTCTATCTAAGGCGCCGTTTTATCACACACTACTTAAACTAAAATAAATCATATATATTTGGGACATTTTTACACAGCACCATCTAGTCCCAAACTAAGGCGAGCTTGCACTATGGGTACTAGACAATGGAGATAATACGTAGGTATTATCTCCATTGTCTTGAGAAATAAAAGAAGAATATAAGTAGTTATATTCTTCTTTTATTTCTTATAACCAATGACACAGACCCATCCAAACACAAACACAAATATTCATGTTCATCACAAAAATATTTGTGTCTTGTGGGAATCGAACCAACGACTTCGTGATCAGCTGTCAGTCACTCAAACCACTAGATCACACGTTTATAAGTGTCAATAATCAAAGGTATCTTTTACTTATAAATTAAATGCTGTCCTATTAAGTACATTGGACCACATACCGGCCACACATTGAAATACACATACTGGCGAACTGGTAGGTGTACATTAGTGCATATCTGCCGGACCCTTCGGGGAATATAGGCGTGAGGGTGTGTTTGTTAATTAAATACGTAGTTACTTAAATGTCATAAGTCGAAACAGTCTACATTTACACGATAGATTTTCAACTTTCACACAAAATAATAAGGTTCATGTTCAAAGGAAAATTCGTCAATTTTGGATAGGTTAACCTGCTGGCGTATGTACATTAAAAGCCACACGGTCTACATACTTGTGTGTACATAAAAACAATTTAATTAGGCAGGAAGGTGCGTTTTAATACATAATGTAATGGTATGTTATTCAGTAAAAAATTAACGATCACGAGTACTTACATTTAAATAAATACGTTACATTCAATGGGCGTAAAAGGAACTTAATCTTGATTGATTTTCATTGTAACTTAAATTTAGGGCACGCAATTGCTCATACACTAATATTGAAATAGACAAAGCGTTGACTCGGAAATGTACAAAAGAGCGAAGGCACAGCATGCGAGATGTAGGAAGAATAAAGTTACGAGATGGTGTGAAAAAGCAATTACAATAAATTACAAAAATTATGTAAGGCAACGAAGGAGATAGTTGCGCGCCTTGAGCCGAGATACTATCGAACGATTTAATACTTAGACAACAGACTGCATACAAAAGCTCAACTTTAAAAATAAAACACCTCATGAATACCTAGCCTTAGTCATCCGTTCCAATTACGCGGATTTACAATTGAATATGTCCCAGTTACGCTCAAAATTATTGTCCACTTCACTTCCTAGGTTTTTCTTATCTTATTAAATTAAGTGCTAAATAGATACAGTTTGTATGTATAGTTTATATATATAAATTTTTTTATTTCAGTTTTTATAGTTTCTTATGTCATTTAATATCCTATTCAAACAAAATAGTCACATTGACAGCTCCAGTGAAGCGAGAGTGATTTATCAGCTCCACAAAATAAGGTCAATGCCATTCGTTTGTTACGCCGAAAACACTTTTTGTATTGTCTAAACTAGGCACTAGCAATAATCATTACATCCTTAGAAAGATTTCTTAACACAAACGCTAAGTATTCTATCGGTATATTTGCACGTGATGTGTAAACTCACTAAGTAGTGGCTTCGATTCCGGACTCGATTACCTGGAATGGTGTGTTGAATCGTGTAATCGAGCGGTGTATCTCGATTCAACCGATGTACGATTACGTAAGGAGTCCAACATGCTCCAAGTTTCACTTTCGCGTGAGTTATAGTTTCGCCGTGTGTCGTCCGTGCACGCTCCGAATCGCGCATTCATCGGAATCGGTTTGATTTGGGAACCGGTAGTTGATTGCACATTTTCCGAAGGCCGAAGATTTTTTGCGAACAATACACGTTTGTAGTGAAATAGTTTACGAAACATTCGTAATTGTGTATGAAAATGATATGCTGAACAAGTTATTTGTGACGTTTAAAGAACAACGACCGTTTAATAAGCGGCAACTCATTAAGTGCATTCGCACGTGCATGTAAAATTTAATGTACATTCTTGAATAATAATAACATAAATTATCATTTAACGATGTGAAGATTGTTAGAATTGAATGTAAATACCTAATAAAATGTTACCTTTTTTATAAGATCTCTAAATAACTATTGGACCTGCTTATATGTTCACTCACCGCTTGAATCTTGCCTTAATCATAGTTGTGACTGCAAACACCCAGTGTAAGTTGGTGGATCCCGCATTTTAGTCCTTGAATTTTGGACATGAAGGTATCTTCATGATGTTATTATTCACCATTTTTGCAATAGTTATGAATAATGCGTAAATAAGTCATCGATACGCGCCTACTTAATTCTGAACCCACGACCTTTGATAGGTATAACCGTAGGTCAGGGTCACCTATACCGCACTGAGTAACTTTTATAATCTTTTTAATATGCACATATTAAATATAAGTACATTCAAATACATGTATTGACCACACAAAACACATGTTCTGTCATCTGTCACTGTTATAATTTCAATTTGTACTTGACCTACATCGATCATCGCAAATGTCAAATGTTTGATCCAATAATGGAGCCAGTAAAGAATTGGTGAAAGCATTTATCACATTACGGGTGATTGACACGAGAGTTAAATGGCATTTGCCCAAGGTTGGCGCCCATTGTGCGCGGTGTCAGCAACGCCCGGTTTACTGCGCTTGCTCTGTTAATAATATTTCAAGTATACATACATATGCGTTCCTAGTGGCATGGTACGCCGTACCTCATAAAAGACAATCAGATTTATTACGTGAACGATTGGGGTTAGTTCAATTATGCTTATTTTTTTCTAACATCTCCTTAGCAGTCACAAGCAACGTCGTAGGTTAATAGAAACTACTAAATAATATTTGAGCTTTAATTTATCATAACATAACATAGCAACACACTTGTATTCCCCAAAGGGTTAGGCAGAGGTTAAGTAGTTCTTGGCTCAAATAAAAAATTATAAGTGTCAGTTGTTATTTTCGCACTTTGTAACATGTGTCAAGTGTCAGTCTATGTCAGTAATGTATATTTTTATTATTTATTAAAGTTATTATAAAGTGCATTCTGGTAGGCACTTAAACAATTTCCTTAAGGAAATATGTAAAATTGCATTGTATATAAACAAATACAATGCAATTTTAAATGCAACATTATTAAGCTTAGTAAACTACTCATCATCAAACCATTTACTGACCCTCTGCTGGGCACGGGTCTCTTCTCAGGATTAGGCTATAGTGTAGGTACCATCATTCTCCGAGCCTTTTCTCAACTATGTCAGGGTCGGCTTCTAGTATAACGAAATGTGGCTGAATATCAGTATTTTACACGAAGCGACTGCCATCAGATCTCCGCAACCCAATTTCTGGGCAATGCCGATACTTATGCTGAAGATAGACTGGCTGTCAAGCTTTTTCTGCTTCTGGCTACCAACGATTGTCATAGATGTTCGTATGACAACCGGGATCGACGGCTTTGAGTGCTCTCCGAGGTACGGAAGGGTCTCCTGTTGCTAAGAATGGTCACCCATCCACAGACTGACCGCATCTAGCGCAGCTTATCCTTGCAGATCGGTTGATCAGCGTTGTTATTATTACGCTACGAGCCCCCTTATTATTAGGCTATAGTCCACCACGCGCAGTCTAAGGCATGCAGGTTTCCTTATAATGTTTTCCTTTGTCGTGATAATTAAAAAGTCAGAAGTGCGCCCTTTGAACTCTAACTCGAGACCTTTGACTTGCGAGTCAAATGGTCATAACTAATAGGCTATCACGGCTTTTCAACGACTACGAGTTTAATATTTACTCCAACAATTGTTTTCAGTAATTTGAATACTGGATGTGAAATAAAACTACTTTTTATGGATTTTATCGCGTATATTGATAGTATTAATCTCGACATTTCAGACCCTTTACAGGGTACAGCTGTAAAGGGTTCCGAATACGCGATAAAATTCGTAAAAAGTAGTTTTATTTCAATGTATAATATTCGCGTAAATGTCAGAAATCAATATACTGGATGTGACTTTGAGAAAGTTGAACATAACTATAATGCAGTACAAAATCATCTGAATTTATAATTATTTAGTAACATGGAACTTACATACCGGTGAACTGTGGGTGTACATTATGCCTCTGCTTTACCTTTCTGGGAATAGAGGCGTAATGATACCATCATATACCATACCATTTCTTGCATTCGGATACATAAATACATGCGTATTTATGTATCCGAATGCAAGAAAGCGCGCATTTGCATGAAAGCGCGCATGCGTGTATGACAAGTCATATTTATGCATGGGTTGTTGTACGAGAATTTCGGCAGTATTTGTTTGAACGAGAACTTCCCTACGGAATAAAGGCGTATGATTTTTCACTTCACACCATTGGATACAAATTAGGTACATGTATGTTTTAAATATTTATTGTCAATTGGATATACAGATAAAAAGAAAAAGCAGCGATGCCCTAGTGACATGACTATTTGGACTGTCAAGTCTCGAGTTTGAATCCATGGCTCGAACTTTACCTCACCTTTTCGAAATCTTGTGCGTATTAATAATTAATTATTACCCGCAGGAAAATATCGTGAGGAAACTGCATGCCTTACGGATTTTCTCGAGGGCGTTTGAAGCCTGCCAACCCGCATTGTGTCAGCGTAGACTAGAGTCAGCCACGGTCCAATACTTTTGGCGTGGGATAAGGGTATACTCCCAGCAGTGGGACAGTATTTGGGTGATCATGATGATTGTCAATTTAAAAGATTTTTAATTACACACCACTCTGGAATATTCTTTATACTCTGGAATTTCTAAATTTTGAGTGTGTTACAGCTAATTCTTACTCAAACAAACACTCAGATCCAGTACCTGTATTCCTAACAGGTATTTTTCATGTAGGGGTATTGAAACCCGAACCGTACCTATATGTGCCGATAGTTCAGCCACTGCACCATATACGTTGTCAATAAAAATAAAATCCCTACTAAAATGCGAAAGTAACTCTGTCTATCTGTTTGTTACGCCTAAAGCGCTGAACCGATTTTCATGAAATTTGGTACAGAGATAGATTAGACCTTGGAGAAGGACACAACACAGGCTACTTTTTGTCTCAAAGATTCCTTTGAGATACGAGTGATATTGCGTGCAACTGCTAGTAGGTTATATGTATACTTGAAAATTTCTACAGACAACACATTTAATGTGGGCCAGCGTATTTATAGAGCGACAAAAAAAATCAGGAAATCAATACTACTCTTAGTTTTAAGGACAATAAATCGATTAACACCGTGTCTAATATTGATTTTCAGCTTTCTATTAACCACGTCATGTCCAAATGTCATTTTAGGATTACGTATGAAGCAATATCTTTCTTTATATCATAAGCCTGTCGATTAGTATTGATGATCACGTGCAGATTTCATATGAAGATAGATATTTACCGATAACATTTAATTTACGACGTCTAATGGATCGAGTGTCGATGTCGGACCGCTGATAGAGTGTCGCACCGCTGATCGAGTGTCGGAACGCGATCATGAAGTCGTGGTTTCGATTCCCGCAAGACACATATTTATGTGATGAACATATATACGTTTGTGTTTGTCTGGATGTCTCTTATGTACTATAAGTATGTATTTACAAAAAAAAATATATTTATATCCATTGTCTGGTACCTATAGTACAAGCTCTGCTTAGTTTGGGACAAGATGGGGCAATGTAAAATGTCACAAATATTCATGAAATGATGAAAAAATTAAAAAATGTTTATTAATTAACTTAGACATACATTTGTTAGATTAGGGATATCCTTTTAAGCATAGTTTATGCTTGGGTTAGGATACAAGTTGTTTATTAACTAATTAAACAATTTTGTATTATTAAATTATTATTAATACTTATTAAATTAAATTTCAGTTTAAGCTGGGTAAGTAAGAGTGCAGTTTATTGTTGATACTGGTTATGTTAATTTTCTTGAGTTAGGTTATCAGGTCGAGCAATACCAGCGAACTGTGTCCATCACTACGCCCCCGTCTAACCCTCCGTAGATTACAAGCAGCATGGTGTGACTGTTACATAATCAAGATAACAACAGATAAATGTCACTATCACTCAAGACAACAACAGAGAAATGACACTATCACTGAAGACAACAATAGACAATTGACACTATCACTCAAGACTACAACGGAGAAATGATGAGAGTGATAGAGTGATGAGAGTGAGTGATAATGTCATTTCTCCGTTGTAGGAGAAATTACATTATCACTGAAGATAACAACAGAGAAATGACACTATCACTCAAGACAACAACAGAGAAATGACTATCACTGAAGACAACAACAGACAATTTGACACTATCATTCCAGACAAAAACAGAGAAATTACATTATCACTCAAGATAACAACACAGAAATGACACTGTCACTCAAGACAACAACGGAGAAATGTTTCGATGGTGTGATAGTGTCTCACTATCCCTACTAATATTATAAATGCGAAAGTTACTATGTCCGTCCGTCTGTAACGCTTTCACGCCTAAACCGCTGAACCGATTTTGATGAAATTTGGTACAGAGACAGATTAGATCTTGGATAAGGACATAGGCTAACTTTTGTCTCAAAAAGTAATGACCTTTTCCTGCCAATGGGCAAGGAACAGCTAGTTAACCATGAAAACAAGAAAATATCTTTAGTAGCTATATGAAATCTCTATTAATATTAAGAATAACGAATCTATAAATAGTTACACTAACATAAGCGGAAATAAAAGAACATAATAAAACACATTCGCGCGGCAGAGCTAAAAAACTGAGCAAGTAGGTCAAATTTAATTCGTGTACATTTTTTTTAATGTTAAATCTTCTACAATATAACACCTTGTGGGTCAACGATCGGGTCGTAATATGAATTCGGTTGAAGCATAAACAATTTTTTACATTAATGTAACTCCTTATCTATTGTATTGAGTCAAATCATATTTAATTATGTACTTTTTAAAATGTTTTTTTTTTTTTGTAATAAAATAAAAGGGAAGTATAACAAAAAATAACCTGATACAGCTAATCAGTGTTTTGTAAATCCTTTTAAAAGCTAATTAGGAGCTAATGATGTTATTTTGCAAAAAACTTTTCAATGTTATAAATGCAATCACATTTCAATGAATATTATATCTAACTTTTGACTGCGGTTGCAGAACGTTGACCTCAAAATTAAGTTTCTGTATTCCTATTAAAAATAACGCTAACGTGTTTATTATTGCAATCCGTCAATAAAGCTATAGTACTAAATGGATACTTATTTTACACTATTAATTCTAACAAAGGCGCAACTTAAAATTAATTCACGAATTAATAATACATTTAAAAACAGTTTATATTATAATACAAATACATCTTGTAACTTTAATTTTAATGAATGGTGGTTTTTTATATTTAAATATCCGATTATGAAAGGTTAATCAACCCACTTTACAATATTATTTTTAAATTACTGCCCGCTTAAATATTTTAAGAGGGCATTAAATACTTTTAGGTATACCTAAAAGGTATTGAATATTGTGAAGTATTGACGCACGCAGCAACAAAAAAATACGATCATCTTTCTTAGGTCACTAAGGTTTACGACCCCTGGGATTTCGCTGTTTATTTTCATTCTCTGTTTCTTTGCGAAATCTACGTTACAGTGCAGCAATATCTAAAAAGGTTTTTGATACCTGAACCCTCTCAGAAAGTGGTCAGTTTTTTAGTTTTTTACTAAGTCAATACATGGGGCAGTTCAGTCCATACTTGAGTATAATCGATCATAAAATCGAAAATCGTGTCTCGCTGGGCAATTTATTCTTGTCTTTAGTAAAAAAGTTCAAACAATAGAGATCACGTAGTAGTAAAATCTCGTTTGACTAAGTGTCAATGTTTAATTTTGATAATAAAAACATATAAATAACATTTTTATTTAAATTATTACGATGTAAAATACAGAAGCTGTACCGCATCAAATTACAAAATTATTTTTTGAATAAAAATATGGTGACCAGCCCTAAAGTTATGGTGATTGCAGAGAACCTTGTTAAACTGCGATTCGTAAGGACGAAGGAACAAAATGATGGGTGGATATTTAAACGTTAATCGAAAATGCTTTCCCTGTTCCCTGTTGGGAAATTAAGAGACGACAAAAATGGATGTTTATTAACGATAATTCAGACTTAAATACTTGCATCTGCATTTAAATGATTTCAACTGCAATATGTAGATGTTTGTGTATTTATTAAAGTGTTCGTTACCGTCAGCTTATTAGTGATCAAAAATGATAAGACGAAAGTCAAAGCTCAAAGCTCAATCACATTGATAAATTCTGAACATTGCTCAACATCTGAGACTAGCATTTTGTGTACCTAAATATAAATACTTTGCTTTGACAATCACTTTAATAACTGACAATAATTACTCTACAGTAATTGGTACCTACTCGAATGCACCTACGTGCATTCGAGTAGGTACCTACACTGTGCTTTTTTATAGTAGTTTGCAAAAACGATTATAATATGTAATAATAAACTAAGACATTGAGCTTTTCAATACCTTTCAATTCCTAGTTTTCAAAGATTAAAGCTAATGATGCTAAATTTGAGAATATTTCTAGTGCAAAGCTTTGTTATTTTATAAATACCTACTAAAACTAAATTTGAATTTATTATTGAGTAATAATTATATCAAGCATGAATATATGAGTTCGGTTAAATGCTAATTAAGAAATGTCAAAAAGTGCTATACTATTTGAACTCATTTTAGCTATTGATGTACAGTATCGTAATATAACTGAAAGTAATGCCGATGAAGTAAACGGTGATCAGATAAAAGCTAAAACAAAGGCTACGGCAAAGGTTAGTGTAGAATGTAATAAATAAGTATGCACTGCTATAATAAACTAATCAGACACGTTTCGAAATGACCAGTTCTAAACTAGTTCAGTTCGGGTGTATATTGCTAATTTGCAAGCACAAGCTAACAAAGAAGTTCTTAGCAACTGGGCAAGCGAAACGTAATCAAGGTCACTCGTAGCGGTAAATGTAGTGTCAATATCGGGAGTTTTTACCAATATTTGCGGTTATAAGTATGCATTAAAATTGTCTAAGACATGATTAGAATAACTGACCCAAATTCTTAGTGCATACCTTGACTTTTTGTTTAAGTAGAATCTTTTGTGCAACCAATTTCATGACAACAACCAAACCAGATTTAAAGCCTATATTTATATCTTTGACTCCGCAGCTGTTGATTTAGTGTAGTTTGAAAATAAATAAGCTTTATCGTCGAGTATCAAAGCATGCACGCCCATAAATATCAAGTCAAACATACATACAACTCAAGTACATAATGTTAACGCTTTGCTGGCATTGACTTCCCATAGATAGTCAGAAAGCATCAACACCTTATACGATCCACAGAAGAATGCCTTAAGCATGCCTAAGATGCTTGGTAATGTCACTCAAAATGTCAACATTTATTTATTTTCCTAAATAAAGCATTACAAATACATATCGAGTCATAAATAAATAAAATGATGATGGACAACTGACTATAATTTCATATAGGAAACTTCATTTGGACAATTCTTTTATGTTTTCTTTTCATTGATTGTATAGGTGTATATGCAATAACAAATAGTTAAAACCGAAGGCCGCAGAAGAATTATTGTTCTTGCCAATGACGATTTAGGACAATTGAATGGCACTGACATAATTGACCATTTTCGATTACGTTTCAAGCATCAGAATAATGACGATTTGCCAAATCATAGTGATTGTTAGGATGGTGTTGCGTTCAGGCCCTATAGTCACGATTTTTAGACGCGCCGCGGCAAAATTGTCGGTGCCATACCGAGGCGTGTTGAAATAAAACGATATTACAAATATTAAGTACAATACAATAACAGTTTATATTATAACTACGTGATGGAAATTTCAAGATCTTGACTCCTTTGAAATTTTAGACGGCACATAAGAATGTTTCGCAAAAACCCGACCACAAATTGTATGTAGATTAAAAAATGTCACGTGAAATAACTTGTTTTTTGCACTTAGCAAATTTCGTAATTGGTCTAGGCAAGTGTAAAATAATGTTGTAAGTAGTGCACTGAGTAGTTGTCATTGGAATAAATGATATGAAGAAAATGACCACGGAAATATAAACTAAGTAATAGAATTCTTCATTAAATATGAAGAAGCGCTACTTAAATCGACTAAAACCGACTGTTATCATAAATTGTAAGCATTTTCGCAATATTATTTCCTCTACAAAACAAAATTGCTGTTCAATTAGAACTTCCGATCATATTTCATGCTGAAGGATAATTTCCATCTGAAACACTACATTGTTATTAACGTTTAGACTCTGAATTCATTTTGCAATATAGTTTGTTGATAAAGCTATCATAATCGTGTATATACATTTAATCGGATGCATCGCTTCTATTGTGTCGGATGAGTGTTAGTTACTGTGTTCTAGATCTGAGAATAATAGATTGGGCAATAGGCAAGGTGACAGTGCTAACTGATTTAAGCTTACACCTAACTTTGGTTACCTTGTTGAAAAATTATTGCAACTCGATGTTCAAACGTGTATAATAATGTAACTATCAGTAAGTTTTTACTGTTGATATTTGATTAAAGATTGTATAAAAAAGTACTAGGTATTTCAAAGGCGTTTTTTTCAAGAGCTATATTGGTTCTCCTTGAAGTAATGCCTAAATTACATTTTTGCATTTCGCTAACGGCCCACAATGGCTGCGACACACAATTGCATTGCAGCGTGATGCAACTATTGCTTTCGACGGCGTTCCTGTTTGTTTTGACATGATTCCACCTCTGTAACCTTTGAACATGATAGTAAGATGAAGAGGTACCCCATTTATATTTGCACGAAGTAAATTTCCTATTACACTATTGACATCGAAGTTATGCCACTGAAAGAAACATTTTAAGATCGATCTGTGAAGATTTTTTTGTTTTGATGACAAAATTATTTAGCAAAACAATCTTCCAAAGGAACATAAGTAAATCCTATTTTTATGCATTGACATTATTTTAATCGTTATATTTTGTTAATTCATTAATAAGAATGTGTTATTGACATTTACATGTACTTGTTGTTGAATACTTGAAAAGTGACAAGCGATAGGCTACATCTAGAATACCTTTCAATCGTCAAGAAATAGTGTTGATGAAGAAATTCTCGGAAAACAGATATAAGCGGCAATTGACCAATCGCTCCACTTCAGATGGATACGCACGAAGATTGATGGTTTGCTCATCTGTTGTTACATCAAACCGCATAAGAACCATTATACCGTGATTCTTAGTTCACATAAACGTTATAATTGAATGAAATGCTAATAGTTGTTATGCTATTGCAGTATTGCGTGCAGTTGTCTTAAAACCCATTGATGTAAAGATACAAATTGCACGTGAAATTGCAAAAATATTGTATAACAATCTTAAGTACCGTCAAAGTATGAGAGTTGGTCAAAAATAACTGGTTACGTTTTTTATTCATGATTCAATTAACAAAACACACAACATACTCTTAATTGATCTGTTTGATGATTTGAAGACAGCAGTAAGCAGAGATCGTAGTAAGCAGAAAGATACTGTTAGTAGGTAAGTACCTAATTCAAATTTAAAAAAACGATAACGCAATTTTCATAGTAGAAGAAAATTTCACTTTTTCTTGAAAAAAGACAATGGTCAATAAAAGCATTTGAACCGTAGTAGCACTTTCGACTAACTTTCACTTTAACTTGGGCCGTGTTGTGTGGAAGCATTGACCTGCGCCCGCGCCGGAAGAAATGATTGATTGCAAGGGGGCTCTTTTTATTATATTAGATATTATTATGATAGCAAAAATTGTACCTAAAGAGTAAGAGATATGTTTCATATTTTGCTTGTGTAATTTTTTTTATCAACACAAGAGTTTAAAATTTCTTAAGCAAGTCTATTTCCTTTGTCTTGTTATTTATTGGTAATTTCTACTTACTCTTTATCGTTTAGGTCTGCCTTAGCATCATTTTTATATATTAGAGTGAAACGTTACACAAGTTTCAAGAGGTAAATTTTACCTCGTCAATAGTAAGATTTTAAAATTATACTTCGGTTACTGTCTTGACGGTTTGTTTCTGTCGGTTAAAGAAAAAGTAAAACTGTATTTCAGTTGGGAAATATAAAAGTAATCTTTTCAATTATTTAAAAGTAGCAATACTGTATTGCAAAAAAAAAAAATATTAACTTTATGTATTCTCATATAATTGCAGTTGTTGTGTTGTGTGTATTGTTTATAGAACTTCATCTTCTATATATTATTTTGTGAAAAGAGATTGACTAACAAATTCGTATGCGCAGGTTGCAATATTTAAACTTCTTATTTGTAAATCCTATAGTTTTCATATACTTCTTAAGATTAAAGTATTACGTTTATCTGGCTTACGCCACATTCCATTTAAGCCGCCTTTGGTCCTCCACGTTTTGTAATGTTAAGACGTGAAATTATTAATTTACTCTCGAAGAACCGAAGCCCAATTTTATAATTAACTGGATAAATAAAGCAGTAGACGATGCTCGTTAGAAACGCTTGTAAATGATAATCTTGCCAAAAAATCGCAAATGTTTCAGTATTGGGGCCAAATCAGATTTTTGCAACAGAATGGTAACAAAATTTTATGTCTAACACAATAGATGCTATTAACATTTTAGTATTTGTAATTATTTATTATAACGATATCGATGTTTACGCAAAGTAAACTGTCAATATAATATTATTTTATCGACGTATTGGCGATTACTTTTATTGGAAAGTATCGATTGTGATCGTTACACAATAATTATAACATTACTAAGTGACATAATAATAATGCAACGCATGATATTTTGTTTCGTCCGATCGAAATATTAGTCATAACCAGCGATTGCATTGTTTCGAAGATAATAAGAATTTACGACAAATAATTAGTAATAAATATTGCAGCGGTGTTGCGTTAATTAATTTAAGACATTTTGATGGTTATCGATGAAACATGGATCATCACAAACGTGCTGTATCTCACGGCTACTGTTATCGACGTTTCCTTTGCATCATAAACAATTAAAGCACCTGCCAAAGTGTGGGAAAATGTTTTATTCATCTAACTTTGCGCGATTCAAAATAAAATGTAAAGATTTACTCATTCATTAACAATATGTGAAAATTGCTACCTTGGTTTGGTAGACAACGATATTTCAATGGATTAAAATTGATTTATCTTGAAATATCAAAATCCAGTAAATCATTTCAGATTATGACAAGGGTAAAATGCGTAGCATCGTATCTGCTCTAATGAAGACAAGAGATATGGAACCTTCGGCCATAAATTTTTCCTTGCGTGGAATCCAAAAAAGGCTGGCTACCATCTAAAACCGGTTATCTTTACCCTAAAATAAAACAATGTGCATTCAAAATTCTGGTCAACAGCGAAATTTGGAATTTCTGAGGGTCATCAATAAATACGAATAAAATTGTGGCGCCGCACTGTCGACCACATTTTTCGTCCAATACATAGCGCATGGTCAAGCTAATGCTTTTTAAAGTTGGCATAAAGCCGCATATATCGGAGCACATTGTCAATATTGGCTTGTCAGGACCGAAGAGCTGAGGGTATTGAACTGAAGAAGGATGCACGCCAACGCTCAGGTAAGGAATAACTTCGAAATCTGAAGTACCAATCAATGATCCGAGCTACACCTTTTCAAACGATTCTCGTTAAACCAACCAGCGAGATTAGTCACTAACAAAATCGGATATAAAACCACCTGTTGATATGAACCAGAACGACAAGTCAACGACAATTTCTGCTCACGCCAAGTACAAAAACAAAAAGAGCTAACCGTGGACAATATAAGTCATGCGAACGTTCGTAGCCTAGTTACAGCCGTTACGACACTTAGAAATGGTAATGAGTGAAGCCATTAACAAAACTAACAAAAACAAGCGAAAATGACCCGTGAAGTATCTCACGTGGTTGCACAAGAAAGCCTCCTCGGAAGTGAACGTTTCCGAATGACGACGCTAAACTAACAATGGTGCCGAAAAATTATCCAGCTTAAACATTAAGCGTTGAAGAGCCTTGTGGATTTCTATTGTTGCTCGTCCTACGCTGGAGGTTGAAGCAATTAAGAAATATTAGGAATGAAGAAGGGAAACCTTGGTAGATATTCATCCAAACAATTTACTAGCGTTTGTGTTTATTGTTGATTTAAAACACCTTGGACAATTATGCAATGATGCTACCAAGGAATATACCATAATCGTTCTTATCCAATTTTGGAATCTTAAAAAACGTGAATCGCTTGTCGAACTCGATTAAAGGCTACAATATATTAAAATGTATGCTGAACAAAAGGCTAGTAAAAGCTCAAAAGCAAATATTTAATCAGGATTGAGTCATAAGAATCCAGCAAAAAGGGAAATTGAGCCTTGTTTTTAAAAGTTTATGTTTGTTTTGGTCTGCAGAAAAACTAACGAAGTTTAAGGTGTTATCAAGTACCTATTAAATCGTACACCGTCGACATCTAGGTCAAGTTAGCTTTATTCCAAAGGTTTGGAATTGAATTAGAATTATTGTTACCACAACAACAAATTATGAAGTTATTCACCTAAATTCGTGCAATTATTGCGTGCGCTCAGTAATTACTGTTATTGCTTTGCTTTGCGTATAACTTAATTTGATGGAAACGGTTTAATTCTGTCAATTAAAATGAAACCTTCTCATATTGATTAGTAAAAATTGCGAAGCCGAAAGGGTCATTTAATTTGTCAATAAAAGATGAATTAACTTAATGTTTTTTTAATAGGTATATTTATAAGAAAGTTGAAAATACTGTATTGATTCTGTTCATTTTTCTTTGTTCATGTAGCTTTTGCTGGGTCGGTGGTAGTTATGAACTTGATCATAAAATACTTTGGTACCTACAGTGATCATGATTATCTGCTTAATTCTATGCTTTAAAACAAAAAACTTTTTGGAACCGTGCAACTAGTTTTGACTTTTCAAAAGTGCCGTAATATTGAAATAAAATATTTGACTTTGATTTTGAAAAAATTGTTTTTTTATTATTAAATAGTTTGAGGTTTTCCTTCCTTAACATTAATTTAAAATTATATTTTCCTACGGAAATTACTTTTCAAAATATTCCGATTCCCAAGCGAGGATGAAATATTATCAATGTTTTTTTATTAAGACTGTGGTTTTTTGATATCCAATTAAATCAGTTTTTGTTTAACTTAACGATTAGTAGCGCGAAGTCTCGACACTTTCAGTAGGTCATTGTCACTTAAAGCGTGCAGGCAACTTTAGTTGCTGTGAAATTGGCCGTAAAAGTTCTTTATCTATTTTGCAACTAGTTTTGGACCAACTGTCGTACCGGCTTGCGTAATTTTTTTTTTCCATTTGTAACCAAACTGTTTGTATAATTTCCTATTATTTTTGTTTTGTATGAATTATCGTTATTATTATGGAAATAGTGCATTTCTTCAATGGAAATATTGCAAGTGTTCTTAAAATGTTGTAAGGTAATTTGTTTAAACAATGTAGGTACTTATTTTTTCAATTTATAACTAAGATTGGCTACAGAAAATTTAATAATTAATTTAGTGAAACTATTTTTTAATTCTTCAGAATTATTATTATATAGTTTTAGATAAATATAGCATGTATTTTAAATAATAATAAAAAAAAACTAACCAATATTTAGAGTAGCCTTCCGGTGGTCTCCCGCGGGAACAGCTGTGACAGCAGAAACCAGAAGAAACGTGATGGAAATCCACGCACTGACACCCATATTTAACAGTTCTGCACGATTATCCTCTTTGGAAAAAATATATAAAATATTCTTAATTAATTCACGAAACAGACGCAACTATTTCCCGCGTGTGTTCGGTAACATTTGCGTCGAGGTTGACGTGCTTCCCTCTCCGTTCACAGTGGACGACTAAACCTCGGTGTGGTACTTTCTATCTGCTTTATGCGCAAGAGCAATGTCTGGTGCACCCGCATCGCTCACGCACCATAACATAGATAACTGCAGAAGTTTTACATGAAAAACGCACGATAAGGAGCTCTAGCAGTGAAAAACGTCGAACGAAACAGAAAAAATGTAGTAAATAAAACCTACAATCTGCTTTACGTCAAACTGTAGCGATTTATTTTTACGTCACCCGTATTTCAACACTATCCGAAGTTGTCTTTCTGTGTAAATTTTTCTGTTGTTTCATACTTATTATCGGATTGCGTTTAGCTATTTCTAGTGATAACATTGTCCACGTAATATAATTTAGTAATTATAGATTTTATGATACTTAAATTGTACTGATATCTAATAATCTATTATCGTGTACTGACTGATGCTTTCATAGGATTATCATTGACATAGTCAAGTTCAGGTATTCCATAGCCAAGTCCATTAACTGGTGTTACTAAGTTAATAGAACACAGTTTGAAAAACTTGACAAGTAGAAATCAGGGATCACGTACTTTTGACTTCGAAGTCAATACCTAACGTCTACCTACTACTTTTCACCAGTATGTTTAGGTTACATGTAATAGGGAGCAAGCCTATTGTCATTAAACGTTCACAATCCAAATTGATTCAGATCCAAAAATAACCTAGGACCTAAAAACAACGAACTGTGCATGTAGTTACTTTAGTACACCTCTGCTTGATTAGCCATTAGGGATGCAAGTGTGATGGTCTGTTATGTAGTTGGTATTTTAATTCAAAAAATACTTAGCCGGTATGCTCATTATCAGTGTCGGTCTTATTTTCAATATAATATTTTTTGACACTTAAGGTGGGTACTTTAACGATTTTTTAGAGAAGTTAAAAGTGCAATTTTGGCTATACGCGTTCACTTTTGGATGTACAGAGGCCAGCACATCAAGCTACCACAATCTGTCCAATTTCTTTGATTGAATTTCAACTTTAACATAAAACAATAAGGTTCATATTCAATTGGGAAAATTTGACAGTTTTGTATAGGTTGACCTGCTGGCGTCTGTACTAGTACAAAACGTTGACGGTTCGAATAATAAAAAAAATTAATTACGAATAATCTCGTATCTACAAATGACAAATTTTACTGAAGAGCGTTTTAAGTTGAAACACATTAACAATGAGTTCTTTAAAAAAAATGTGTGTAAATTTAAAGTACAATACGATAACTTAGGCTTATTTTTTTAAAACTAAACGTTAGTTTAGGGTTGCCTAAAGGTAAAAAAACATGCAAATCACTTACCAATTCGGGTACGTAGGGACCCTCGATATTTTTTAAATTTAAAACAGTTATATCAACAACCTCTTTATTGATATACCTACTTACGTTTATACATGTTTAAATTTATTGCATCAATAACTGTTTACGACGGAAATTTAGGTAGTCTTAAAGATAATCACGGTGTAATTTTATCATCTCTTAGGAACTTTGTTTTTTTAAGGTTGCAGATGTCAAGGTCATCGAGCCAGGGACATTTGAGAGTTTATGGTTTTATATTTTTGTGTGCACGACCCAATAAGGATAATTGACACTTCCACTGACTTTTGGAATGTTTGTAATGCTTAATAAACATGGAAATAAACATTTTGGCATCAGTCGAGTACCTACTTATACAATCCTAATAATTCAGCATTCAGCAACTAGAGCATAGTGGGAGTTATTCCATTCAAATTGGAGCTGCCTGGGGAAGTACCACCGCCTTGCAGAAAGTCGAAGTGAAATAACACTGCTTCGAACTGTGTTGTGTTCTTAACGGTGAGGAGTAAGGTTAGCCAGTACTCCGCGAGGAAATGTTGTGTTGGCAGTGGGGGACTTTGACCCTTATACTGTTATCCTAGCTATGCCTCTTTCGTTTTTAAGGTTGGCAACGCGCATTGGCAACACTGGACTCGTATCTACCGATTCTAATAAGGTAGGTTTAAAGGACATGTATCCAGGGCCGTAAAATAAATAAACCACATGCTTTCCAAAAGTCACGGCCATAGGAGTCGCGACATTCGCCACGACCGTGACGGGCATATAGGATAGCCAACAATAATATTTTTATCTGGGTATGGGTTTCCTCTCAGAATGAGAGAAATTAGGTTATAATCCAATACGTTGGCCTAATGCGGGTTGGCAGACACACGCCGCGCCGTCGAGAACATCTCTAAAACATGCAGGTTTCCTCATGATGTTTTCCTTTACCATTTAAGCGAGTGATAATTAATTATTAATACGCGCATGATTTCGGAAATTCCAAAGTGGATTGGATCTCGAGACCTTTGACTTTGCAGTCCAATGGTCATAATCACTAGGCTGTCACTGTTTTTTACATAAATAACTACAATTACAAAACTTAGGAACAAATTATTTCACAACGCAGCTTTTCTGCTTGCTGAGTTATAGGTACCTATTATAAATCATGCTATCACACCAACACGCCTGTTTAGGTGTACTATATTTTTAAACCCACAGTTCGTGGGTATGTTTAGGTCCCATGTAATAGGGGGCAAGCCTATTGCCATAAATCCGGCACAAATCTAGACTCCGACTATGGTATCGCCACTGCAACCTACGGTACGCTTATTTGTAAGTAACACAATTATTATTCATCAACCATTTATCCATGAAAACTAGGTTAATTGTTTTTTTTTATACTTGAAATGCTCTGTTTGCGTATCAATACCACGGGACTAGCTTTACTAGTGTAAGAACGCTGATGAAGGTAAAAAAAATTAAGAAAATATTGACTTGGTGTATGTAAACCGTCCCTTATACGTACTCAAGTTGTCAACCTACATTAGCAAGACATTATATTATTTACTTTATCATTATATTTGTATACGCATCTGTGAACTTCATATTATAATTTATATTTTGTTTTTTAATTTATTCCTCCTCGTAAGTGATTTGTAATCTTAGAGAAATAAAAAAAAAATATTAATATTTTTTTAGAATAAGTATTTATAAGTTCTTAGTTAGTCCTTGGTTCGATTCCCAGGTCAAGCAAAGTGTTATTGGGTTTTCTATGAAATTCTCGGTAGTAGCCCGGAGATTGGATATAGTGTGCCCGGTTAATGGCAATAGGCTTGCCCCCTATTACATGCTGGCGAACTGTGGGGTACATGAATCTGCCTAAACCTTCTGTAAATAGGCGTGCATAATAAAAGGCTAAGACTTTTGTTCATGGCAATACTTCAAGCCGTACAGTTACGCTCAAAAATCACCACTTTTGCGATGGAATACGGGTGGTCCAAATTGTTGTCCGAAGTTTGCCGTGACGATGTGATGCGTAGGTACACGGATGTAGGTACTTCTTATGCCCCGCAATTTACCTAAGAGTTATATTGCGACTAGTTCAACCTCGATATAAATTCTCCGTGGAGTATAAAAAATGGATACCGTATATCCTAATCTGATAGGACTTTTTCTGAATCCTTTCTTAGCATATTATTATACTTACTTATATTCAGGAATCTCGTAAAACTTCAGTAGGTATGTCTAATTGTTTCTGATATTTCGTAATTTATCTGAATAGAATTTCACTTACATACCTAATATCTTTCATACTAATATTATAAATGCGAAAATAACTATCTATCTGTCTATCTGGCACGCTATCACTCCTAAACCGCTGAACCAATTTGATGAAATTTGGTACAGATATAGATTAGACCTTGGGGAAGAACATAGGCTCACCTTTTGTCTCAAAAAGATCATACGAACTTTCAAAGCCTCTTGAGAAATAATGGGTGTAGAACTTCACACATTGGTTAACACAATAGTAATCGTTATGTTATAAATAAGCTGAAACTGATGAAACCACTAGGTTTCTTCATCCCACTGCAGATAGAATAGCCTAGGTCGTTTCTTAATTGATTGTTTCTCAGTCAGTCATTCCGATTCGTAAGGCTTCTCTAATTTTTTTTATGAATGGCTACGCTGAGCACTGGAATTCTTATTTTCTATGACTACTTACTAGTAGGATTCTGCAATGGAGTCACCAGGCTATTTAGCAGGATATGCCGAACTAGTATCGACTAAAAACCGCATGCCATCCCGTGCCCTTTTTCATGGCAACGGGATTCGTGACATATACACATAAATGTTGGCTAATGGCCATATCTATACGGAGTAGCTCCTTAGTACCGCGGGACCAACATCCATTCTGAGAGACCAACATGATAGAGTTATTGTCGACGTGTTTATTAATTTTAACTCTCAAAATGTATGTAAGAACCTTATAGACCGTTGGTAAACATGTAATAGGTCTATAATTTTTTGGTTCCACGGTGCTACCAGACTTGTGGAGCAGGGAGGTTATTGTTGCATGTGCGCAGACGCTGATATAGATCATTTCTATGCGATCATGCGCAAGAAAATTGCCTCCTGCCTTGAGGATTATATACAAGTTGGTGAATCGTCACTGATTCGTTTTTCGTGTGTGTTATTTTTATTTATTTAATCAATAACAATTAATATTGTCTTTTTGTATTTTTTTTAACATTTTCCATGCTAAGATTTTAAAATTTTAAGCAAAGGAAAAATTCGACCGCGGGCAGGATTCGAACCTGCGTCTTCTGGTTAGGTACACCAGACGCTATGACCGCTAAGCCACCGCGATTCCTACCCGCCATGTCGAATTCGCGGTGGCTTAGTGGTAACTAACTGTAAAGTAAGTTGTGTCGGTTGAGGAGCATAAATACTTGCTTTTCAATAGGTGTCACTGACGTCACCATAAAGACGTAAATTCAGAAAGCGAAGGCAAAATTCGACCTGGCGAGTAGGTATCTAATTATATATATTATCTATTATAGGTAATTTAAGAAAAAGCCGACGCTAATTTCCAACGCAGGGGGGTCCAGAATCATGTACTGAAGTCATGGTAAGCCGTTGCGCGTCGATGTCCCTTCCACCCTGTATATTTATATGATGGATGACCGATGAAAAATTTCGACTTTAAGTATTAACAATATATTATTATGATGATGATGAGTTTATAAGGAGGTATAGGCCTATCTTTTTCAGTTCCAGTTTACACTCTCTTGTGCCTGTTTCCATGTCTTCCCTGCGACGATAAAAAGGTAGATTGGAATCATTTTACTTTACCCCACCAAGCAGGCAGATTCCACTCCCTTCAAATTTGCAGTGGAATCCACCTCACTAAATTGAATTCGTGGGTCTGTTTGCACTAGCTAAAAATGTGGTGGAATCTGCCCACTTTACAGTTTGCTCATGCATAACTACTTGTTATTTTTTTTTCTGGAAACTGTTTTGGCCTATTTAATAATATTAAAGTTTTATATACATCTATTATGTATACCTACTATATTGTGTTGTATGTTTCCCTTAATAAATAAATAACATGTATGCAATTCCTACAAGCCAACACCCGCCAGAAACAGCTATAGATAAGTAAATGATATTCCAGTAATGACTGTAATGCAGGTACATTAAAGTTTGGCCACCGGCTTGCAACCTTGCAACACGCGAAGGAAGCTGCCCACCAAACCGTATCAACGTGTGGTCTACGAAGGTCGACAGTGTATTATTTGTTGGATAGTACCTACGTACCTATTCTATGTCTGAAACTATCATCATTTTAGTATTTTTTTATTGTACTAACTGCTTCATTAGCAGTGGCGGATTGAGCCATTGAGCCATTTTCATGGTTGTGGCGAATTTCACGGATCCCATGGCCATGACTATAGGGCATATGCATATGCATATGCAAGTGCGGCTTTTAGTCGGTACGAGTCCGACTACTCTGCCGCCTCCCCAGGTGGGTACGGTGGAGGATCCTCACGGATCGTCCGCCGTCATTTTCCGTAGGTATAAAAAAAAGTGAAAGTGAAGAATGCAGTGATAGCCAAGTGGTATGACCATTGGACTGCCAAGTTGAAGGTCTCGAGTTCGAGCCCAAGGCACGCACCTCTGACTTTTCGAATTCATGTGCTTATTAATAATTAATTATCACTCGCTTAAACGCTGAAAGGAAAACATCGTGAGGAAACCTGCATGCTTTAGAGATTTTTCTCGACGGTTTGTGAAGTCTGCCAACCCGCACTAGGCTAGCGTGGTGGACTATAGCCTAATCCCTCTCAATATGAGAGGAGACCCGTGCCCAGCAGTGGGACAGTATATGGGTTGATGATGATGATAAAAAAAAGCTTGAGCCAAGGGCGGCAGAATTTAGGGGAGGCAAATAATACTATCGATTTTTCCGCCTTATTAGTCGTATCTACATAAGTAATTATTGAGCTTTGTTTAGCTCAGAAATATACCCAAAAATGATTTCATGTGCAATTTCAACCAAATTGTTGAATTGTAAAAATAATTTAGGAAATGAGAATTGTAGAGCGGTAATAAATAATAGCCTATACTTGGAAAATTTATCAATCCGCCACTGCTCGTTAGTCTAGTGGTCGTAAGTGCGACTGCTAAGCTAGAGGTCCTGGGTTCAATTTTCAAGTCGACCAGTGGTACTTGGTTTTTCTAGCAAATTCTCAGTAGTACCTAGATAAGCTCGTAGTACGTTGTAGCAGGTAAATTTGCCAACAGGCTTGTTCTCTATAACATGGGCACTAAACATACCAGCAACATGTGCGTATACATTAGGTCATATCACTAGGCTTTGTAAGTAACTTACAAAAGCAGTGATAGCCTACTGATGACCATTGGACTGGCAAGTCCAAGGCATCTGTGTTTTCGAAAACCAGTAAGTAAATAATTATCACTCGCATAAACGGTGATTGATGATGAGGATTATTATTACTTACACCACTGCCTAACCCTTCGAGGAATACAAGCGTGGTGGTATATTGTTTGTGTTTTTATTGTAATACAAAGACAAAACTATCCGGGCCGTCTGATGTTAAGCGGAAACCGCAGCCAAGTGTAGACGCCAGCAACTTAGGTACGTAATAACTGGTAATTACTTACCCGGTTTACATCTTGAGATCCTGAGGTCTCAACCGTAAGGAGGTAAAAACTGCCTCATTTTCTATCACTAGCTACATATATCAACCTTCATAGCACATCTAAATACTTAAAAAAAAATATACTAATTTACAAATGTGCTAAATAAATTAATGTAATTCAACGCAAACCGCTGACAGGCAGCGCCATCTGTCATGTTTTTAACAAACTTTTAATTTTAATATCTAGCAATTTCGCACATCGAATATAAAATTAGTTCTGTTTTCGTATCGGATCCTGGCGCCTGCACTCGATATTAAAATTTCTATTGCGTCTAATAAAAAATTCAGGTTTTTAATTTCCTACGGTTACTAAATTAAAAAACGCCATCTATTGGTATTTTAAATAACAAGTAAAAATTTTAGAGCTATTTAGTTACTAGAACAAAAGAAAGATGTCACTATGATACAATTGTAGTAGTGCTGCCATCTACTAGTGAGTAGCAGTACTACTTATGTATTAGTTGGCCATGTTTGTCGGAGATGGCGCCGTAGTGTCACAAATCTTTTTAAAAGATTTTTTTGTATATTCCTAGTTAACAAAAATCAGAAAGAAAAATGGATATGTATTCGAATGTTTTTAGTTGAAATACCATAGAATATTCTCAAGAATTATTCTAACCGGAGAAGTCAGAGGAGTTCATATTACATGATAGAAGGCATAGATTTAAACTAATCTAAGGCAGGACTATAGCCTAATCCCTCTCAATATGAGAGGAGACCCGTGCCCAGCAGTGGGACAGTATATGGGTTGATAATGAATCTAAGGCAGGGGAGTTTATTGAGACTCTTTTTGTTAAACAATAAAATACAACCAATACACGGTATGCATGTACAGAGCCTGGCACATCAAGCTACCCCAATCTGTCAAAGTTCTTTGAGTGATTTTCAACTTTAATACAAAACAAGAATGTTCATGTTCAATTGGGAAGATTTGACATTTTTGGATAGCTTGTCTTGACGTCTGCACCGTATACAACATCCCAATATGCTCGACATGGGAATCGTTTCCACGATTTCCCGTTCAGCTGCCGCGTTTGCGGATCCTCTAGTAGTCCGCGATTGCGGACTACTAGAGGATTGACGTAAGTTATACAATATATTTTTGAATACTAACCAATATAGCAAACTTTGTATAATTCAGTTTTCAACGCGCATCCACGTAACGTGTATCGTCCTTAGATATATCTCTTGTAAAGGCTGCCTACCATATAAAGGCATCAAATGTTCATGTCGCATAGATTCTAAGAAATATTTAGGTAAATACCTGAGTGATTAGACGCAAATTATGAGCCTATAACTACATAATTTACTTGTACAAGTTAGGCTACCTATTTGTAAAGGTTATTTATAATATACTATTAACCATTAATATTAACAGTTAGCGTAGCCTTCTGTTTTTATGGAGACTATTTCCCGTCGGATATGAGTTGAGAATTAATTTCCTTTAACAAATTTTGGCAGTTGTATTATTGTATCAAATTGTATGTATGTCTCATATAATTTTATCTAGTAGTTAGTCGAAAGCGCGACTATTGCGTTAGTTCGAGAGTTCGATTATTAAAAAGTGTTTTTTGTTTTTTTTTTCTATGAAATTCTCAGTAGCAGCACGAAGTTTGGATATATGTATTTTTGCCCAGTTATTGGCAATAGGGCTATTATACGGGTCCTGAATATCGTGTCGCAGTGTGGATGTACAGACGCCAGCGGGTCAAGCTATCCAAAACTGTCTGTGAATTTTTCCATTTGAATATGAACCTTATATTACCTATGTAATTAGACTTCTAAGAGAAACTGCTTCGTTCGTTGATGTTTTTCTATCAAGATGCAAGAAAAATAACTGAATACATAGCATATAGTCTAAGGCTTTATGAAGATTGGAAGTAGGTACTGCAATCATCAATGTGTTAAGATTGGAGACTTTTATTTAAGCTTCAATGCCATCAAGCTACCACAATCTGTCAGATTTCTTTGATAGATTTTCAGCTTTAATACAAAACAATAAAGTTTATATTCAATTGGGAAAATTTGTCAGTTTTGGATATCTTGATCTGCTGGCGTCTGTACTTACTGTATGTGATGGGACGCGTAATTTATTTAAGAGCAACATTTCTGTTGTCGTATTTATAATAAGTATTCACAGCCTTATTAGTCCAGCGATTGAAAGCACGTCAGCAAGGTACGCTAGAGGTCTTGGGATTGATTCCCAGCTCGAAAAGTGTTATTGGGTTTTTCTATGAAATTCTCAGTAGCTCGGAGCTAGTAGTTCGGAATTTGGATATATTGTGCCCGATTCATGGTAATAAGCTCGTGCCTATTACATGGGACCTAAATGGGGAATACAGGCGTGATGGTGTGTGTAATTATGAATCCAGTTGGGATATGATTTCTGTGTTTCTTTTCATTTAAACATTTCCAAGTAGGTAGTGTGTAAAGGTGAAAGTTGAAGTAAACACAAGCTTACGTGATTGAATCAATTTATTTCGTTTTATTATTTGAATCATGTACTTATATTCCAAATGTACTAGTAGCAAAATTTGCATTGGAAAATTATGCAACTCGTATATAAAACATAGGTAATATTCATATGGTATCAGTTCATTAATTCACTAACATCTAACGGCACATTTCTATACAAACTTATATGTATAATTATCTTATTACATAAATAAGCAACTTACTATTAGGCTAAAAGTCTTTCTTGGCTAAAACGGCATGTTTTGCCTTCTAATAATACTCGAGATACATTTAATAAGAGAGATATTAAGTCAAATTTTGTTAATGCACTGCAAAGAAATCAGATTCCATCGTAATAACAATAGAAATAAAGAGATTAGTATAAATTAAATAAATACTGATAGTTAAAATCCAATAAATTAAAATAACCTTATAATAAAGCTTCGTCGTAACGAGAAACAGAAAAATATAACAGTTAAGTACAAAGGAACTGAACAGAAAGGCTTAAACACTAAAACTTTCAATAAATTAATGATTAATATCTACAGAATACTAAATATCACAGAGAAAGTACCCAATACTTAATCAACAAAACATTGTTTCGTCAAGCACTTCGAATACAACCAACATCTGTCGTGTTAGAGAGCGTGCGCCTTACAGACCTACCAATAAATAAGTACAAAAGGGACTATACCGATTGTAAATTGAATAAATAATTAGTCGAAGCGAAGATTAAGTTACGTCACAATACTAAACAAAACTATATTCTATCTTTCGGTGTTCTTGTATCTTTTATCTTTCTTTTCTTTTAGTTTGGCCTCGTAGGCGGCGCATTTGCTATTGCTGGTGATCACCTTCTTGCCCCGTGGACATCTGAACTCGGAGTACCAGTTGTTGAGAAGGTTGCCGTACGCTCTGAACGCTATGTAATCGTTCTTGAGGCACTGCGGCGCGTCTACCTTCATTTCTAAGACTTGCAGGTTTTTACTTTGGCTAACCTGTGGCACTGGTATGTTCACTAATACCATATTTTCCTTTATTTCAGCTATAGTACTGTATAGTCTCTCAAGGGTTTTCCCTATTAACTCATGGCGTGTTTTATTGTAGCTGCAGAAAGGATCGTCGGCGAATTCAACTTCAACTTTGATGAGCAGTCTGAAGATATGTTGGTACTCAACCAGGGACTTGTACAGCTTCGGCATCAGATAAGAAAACTGTAACAAAAAGAAACAAATATTTAAAGAAAGGATCTACAAGCATCTGATATTGGTTTAGTAACCAATGATTTAGAGTACCTATGATAAAAGTAATTGGAATTTACAAATGATAACAATGAATGTAATCTTTGATATAACAGTAATTGATAACTACGTTCATTGTCTGTTACAATTATAGCCAAACGTAATAGTGCTTACGTCATCGTCAGAGAGTTACGACGTAACGAAGGTTAATCCTTTTTTATTGAAGTCGTGGGTTTATCTGTGCTAAAACCTAAGTTATGTACATATAATTACAAATCTTTTACTTATTAAATTTCTGATTGGCACCAGTATTGTGCCATACAGGTTTGTAACGTTCTTAGAAATAGTTAATACAGGAATTGCTATAATTTTGACATTAATAATAATTGCTACTCAATTAAGTTCTGTTAAGGTATCGTCATTATTGCCAAAAAAGAATTTGCATCTGTCTCTAATGCAAGGGTCATAGTGTGAAGAAGCTTACGTGTGAATTAAGCGCGTCATATCGTGGATAGTTTACGTCGCGGCATATTCGTGTCGAGGCTGCCGCGCCGTGGGCATTTGTGATCGGTATGACTATTCAAATGACGCTATTAACACTACAATCGTATTGAAAATATGTTTATACTTCACTAGTGTTTAAGAGATTTTACTCAACAATTCACTTTAATGGCACTTTCTAGATGATTATTATACGCGGCACGACTGTCCTCGTGTTTATAACTAAAGCTATTCGGGTTGCCATTTTCTTTATTAGAAAACAATAAGCGTAAAATACAGTTGGGCCATAAGATATTTGAAATTCAAAGTGCATGATTATGGTTTTAGGATTATTCTTATTCAATTAATAACTGTGTACCTTGCTACCTTTATCTGTGCTTTTAAATGTGCGGATTTGTTTAAAAGGATGGCTAAACATAAGTTATAAGTAATTTTATTTTATGTAATCTTAAACTTTATGGTGGGTACATTCAAATTAGATTTTTACGATCTTACATTGTCTTTTCGTAAGCTTGTGGTTGTGAACAATCACTGCGTTCTTGAGTACTGCATCAAACGTTTATTTTCAGATGTAATAAATCATTTGTAATTGTAAATTACTTTAAATAATTACGTAAAGAATTGTAATAAAGCTGATAGTATGACATAATCAAGTGTTGCTACATGACATTCATAGCTTATTGGCAAAGGTTGGAATTCTAAATTATTATGTTTACATTTAGATTCGTAGGATTTAAGATTTAACGCTTATGCAGTTTTCACTAACTTTACAATAAGTTCAACTGTCTTAAATTTGTCACTTAGTTAACTAGCATCGTCAGTTACTTTTTGAGTTAAGTTGAAGATGATTTCGTCAAGTAGTTCAGTGCCACATACCATTCATTTCTAGTGGGCGTAGTCGAGAGTCGTTGTTCATTATCATTGAACAGATTATATCAATGAGATACATCAATATTTTTAAGTTCACATCATTATTAAGTAGCTCCTTGAGCATGACTTTAGGAAATTAGATTCGAGGCTTTAGTTTATTTGTGGGCAAGCTTTTACACTAAGACTATTCATTGCGATAAACATACAATTATTACTATCTGCCATTCATTATGGACGACAGAACCTAAATTCTGTCCATACAAAAGTATAAAAGCTGTAAAGATTAAATTCGGTTTATTTTTTCATTTTAGCTTCATGCTGGCGTAGCATGACAATCAGGACAAGAGCATATGTCAACTTTTCAGTCGAGATCACCAATTTAGACAATTTTTTTGTCACCATAGCCTTTGTGATCATGAAGGTGTTGTTTTGTTACTGGAAAAGTTCCTTTAGAATGAAAATGTATTTAGTTATTATAAAGCTAGAATTATCTAGTAAATAATTTTTACTAGTTACCTCCAAATAAACTTAAGAAGTAGAATGTGTCTGTAAGACACTATTATGTTCTTTATAAACAATGATGCGTTTGCTTTGCTGTGTATATATGTATCTATTTACAAGTACCTGACAAGCCGGTTCACCTCGTGATTGTAATGGATCGTTTATAATTATTGTCCTTTAAAAATGAAACATATTTCTCTATTCTTATTTATTGTTGTTGCCATGGTTATGTTATAGAATTCCCTAACATGTGCGGTTTACGTGTGGTCAGTGACGTCTATACTATTTGTTTTGATTTTCTGGGGTTTTATTAATTATTCATATTCTTAATTAATTTAGCAAATAATTTAACTGTATATTATTCGTTTGCTCGCATTAGTTTCTGTACTGTTTTTAAGGAAATTTATTTAGTTCATAATTATGTATTCCTAAAATTTAAGAGCCTTACTTGCCTTGTCGGTACCTATTTAATTGTAATTTGTTATATCATTGACGTAATTAACGTATTATATAGTGGTTAATATTAATGTAGGTATTTATTTAATTCATGACATAATAAAATTATCTTTTGCTGTGAAATTCCAGGAATATAACTGTAACTAGCTCACATAGGTATGCATATGGATTTAATAATGTAAAATACAATTACGTAAAACTCATATTGTGACTAACATTAACATTCAATTCTTCCTGCTTCCACTTAGCGGCTAATGAATGAACTCATCTCATCACTCATTGTTCCTGGAACATGAACCTGAGACGTTTGGCTTTTGTTTATGACGATTCGTATGTCACCAGCTTCCTCTAACGTATGAATGAATGAATGATTCACTTTTACAGCTGTCTAGTCGCGAATATTTTTAGGTCGTATACTATTTTAATTTGAGTTATAATTAAGTTTACAATAGTGTGGGAATATATCTAATAGAATTTATTATTGCATTTTCGGTTATGAAACTCTGTATGACACCAATCCACATGTACAGAATTTATTTAATCTCGCGAGTATTTAGAAGGCAATAAACAATCGATTCTAAAATTAATCGTTAATATTTTACGGTTCATAAAAGCATTGAGCACAAGCCGTTCGTTTTCTCAACTATTGTGAAGGCGCGACGCCGAAGAAATTGTCGGAGCGAACGATAATAAAAGCGTCGGGCTATGTGAGCAAATATGGTCGAGTATTAAAAGCCTGAAAACCCGACAATAAGCAGTACATTTGCCTTAAAGAGGCGAGCTTAACCTCCGAGACGTGTCGCAGACAAACGCGCCACTCCGGAATCGTAAGTTCACATTCGTCTCACTTGGACAAATAATGTGTTTTTAACATTTCGTGTTGTTTTGTTAAATCGTAAATACTGTACAAACACTAGCACCGAGCGACCGCTAAAGCTCGGCCCCTTGTCACTGTGAAAGCGCACCGTGTTCCAACTTGTGGAATTTCTGCCCTTTATTCAAACACTGAAAATACCGGCCGTCGCTGTCGCGCGATGACTCTCAGATTTGTGTGGAAACAAATCCACTACAAATTAAAGAGAATCCTTCGGAATTATTCACAGTGCTCTTAACTCAAAAGCCTTAACTCGGAAACTTGGAGGGTCTGATAAATTAAATCAACAACACAAATGGTGCATCCACATTATTCTTTCTTCGAGCCCTCTATTTTAACGTCTCATTTGAGCAGTATTTAATTTTTAAATTGTTCGTATGTCAACTAAAGCCGGAGCGAAGAGATCACTTGAATTCTAACGCTTTCCTTTGCCCAATGTCAAATATTTAAATTTCTTAAGTGGCCGTACATTGATGGGCTGGCGAGACATAGGTAAGAAATATTTAATATTCATCGGTTGGTGTACTGGTCGTCTGCGGGCCGCTGTGTTAGGAAATTATTTGGTCGCGGAGACGAACGACGTCAAGTGTGTAAGGACATGTGACGCTCCGAATGCACACACACTTATTGTCTCGCGTCGCATTAACTTTTGTGTACTAATTAGTGGGTGACCAATATGAATACATAACAGAAAGTCTCGAACTCCAGATGTGTGTTCGGTAAATAATAAAGAGAGGCTTATAGAAGGCTCGTTAAATATTACTTGTGTATTTTATATTTTTACGAACCGAAACCGGTACGGGCAACCGATGAACTGAATACAATTTTTATCATAATTACAAGGTGTGCTAAGATACCTACTACGTGTAGGATGCGTGTGGAGCCATGGTTTTAGGATCGCGTGTGCGGAGCGAAATCATGCGGTGTCAATCTATGCAAATTTCCTTGAAACATTTAACTGGCTCCTTAGTTTGCTCCTACAAACGCTAACCATAAGCCTCTGATTTATATATCGCCATTTTAAATGAGCCCTTAGCTTTGGAACAATGTGTTATTTAACAATGAGAGTGAATCAATAGTCGGGGGTCAACTTTTATTGGTTATGAAATGTGGGCGGCGTCATTTTTTTAACTGCTAGGTTCGAGGGTGATAATTTTATTTGGAGTTTATTTCACTTCTAGTTAATTAAATCACATCATTAAATGCGGCTTTCGAAATCCTTTTGAAATAACGAGTATATTTTATTAAAAAGCTACAGCACTAATTCAGCCTACGTTGATTAAGCGATTTCTGTTAAACAGCTCAGTAATGAAGTTCTATAAAACACTTAAAGCTGCACCAATTTTCAAATGAAAGCGGCTTTTGAAATTAAGGGCTTGAACTTCTAGTTATTGCCCTTAAGTACAATGTGAAGTAAATAAACGCGGTACAAAGGCCGACCACATGTAATTTGGATCGTCGGAACCTCATTTAAGTTGCAACGCTGAGGCCTCGAGCCCGGCTAATGTACTCCGGTATCCTTTGTCTCAAAAATAAATTAAAAATAACTTAAAAACATTGAACGGGTAAAAAGAGCGATGGGATGGACCACCACTCCCTCCGCACAAGTGATCGACTGTAATAATTACACTGTCAGTTGTACGAAAATTACTTCAATCATTGTAATATTTATATTGCAATTAATCGTTACATTTACTTTTATCGATAAGTACGATTAAACGCTCATTTGGGGCAGACGAACAGAACTTGCCACGACTTGTCAATAGTCTAATGAGGTCGCTGAATTTAATGGAAGCGAAAATAATTATTCATAATCTGTTATCACAGGTATTTGACACTCAAGATTTCTTACATCACGGATATGTCTATACTATACAATATGTTATGATCAGAACCTACCTATTAATTTAATTATATAGACCGTTTTCCAACATGTGTTACTGTCATGGCAAAAAGTTAAGGTGTATAATTATTAATCTTTGCAAAATGAGACTTACTTTGCGTTCGGATACGGTCGCGCCGCGTTTTTTGTAGTTGAAGAAGTGTATGTCGACGAAGTTGATGGTCGGCAGCCAGTCAGGCATGCCGTCCCGGTACTCCCGCGTCTCGTTCAGTACTCTTCGCTCCTCATTGAAGAACCTCCTTGTGTTTTTCAACTTTTTAATTATTTTTCTTGTGGCGTTTTTGAAGCGGTCTGCGTTGACGTTCTTCTGTTGTCGCATCAATGCTTGCGTGTCTTTGGTTTGTGGCAAGACGGTTTGCTTTCTGTGCGGCCGCCGCCTGTGCTCCACCACGCGGGCGTCAGGCTTCATCCTCGTGTCTTTGGTTAGTGCTAGCGCGTCATGCTGCCGCCTCTCATGTCTGATCTTGTGCTCTAGCGTCCGCGCCTCGGATGGCATCACAACCATTGCTATTATCACTAGTACTGAAGTAGCTACCAAAAGCTTTTTGGGAAAACCTGCAACAAAGACATACACTGTTGAATCTTATTCTGCAATTACTATCGGATTTAATATTAATAACTTTATTATAGATATGTGATTATTATTATAGTGATATCGATATTATCTTTACGATTGTTATTAACAAGAATTGATAAAGGGACATAAAATATTTTCAATCAGACGGTGTTTGTGTAAATGCTCACGTTTTAATACTTGTTCCGATTTAGTAAGAAGATTCTTTGAATACATTGCATATTAAGTTAAAAAAATATATGATGCGCTTATAGAGGCACGAATTTTGTGGGATTTTTAAAGCGGTGCCCTCTGTTTTCGTGGAGTCACATAAAAAATAATAAGGTGCGTGATTATGGTGTTGTTGGTACATACACGTATGTGTGCGATCCTCATCTCCGAGCACTTTCACACCGACCGTAGGTATTATAGTCTTTTTTGACCATTAGCCCGGGGTGGGACGTGAGACATATGTGATTTTTTTTAATAAGCGTGAAAATTTTTTTTTTAGTTTGCCACATTTTGGGCGAAAAAAAAAACATTTTCTAAAATTGAATTAAGAAGAAGAAATTCACGTAAGATATAAGTTTTTGGCTAATATTTTTTATGGTTATGATGACTAATTGCTGCGAAGTAATTAATGGCTTGTGGAAATGGCTTTTCACAAGTTATTGGTAACATAATTTGATGTAATGCGCGTCAGCGGAAAGCGTCACGCCTATTGTTAATGTTATTGCACAAATATTCATGTATTTCGCCTTGTTCGATTTAACGTTTGACAGTTATTGAAGGGTTTGATGTTTCGCGCCGACGCCATAAAATATATTTTATGTCCCAAGCAATTCTGTTGAGACGATGTTTTCAAACTTTTAAAAGGAAGCACCACCGGCTTTGAAAGCTCAGCTTTGTTCACTTCGAGTGCTAAAACATAGAAAGTACTTGTTGCAGTTTTTATTAGTCGCCTGTGTCCCTACAAAGAAATATACCGACGTTAAGTGGGCAGAATAGGATTCATTGGGCTTGGTTTTGATTTTAGAATCATACAATTAATCTGATTTTGAAATTTAAATTTAATTTTGGAATATAAAAATAGTGTTGTTTATTAAATAGTAAAATAAAACTCATGTGTAACTACAATACCGATTATGTTGGGATCATCGATATTAATTTGATCTTACTTTGATACCGTGTGTCTTTTCAGAACGGTAATTCAAGTAAGTTACATGTATTATCACATCAGCTGAACATTACAGTGAGTTAACACTTTTGTATTACGTCAGACGAGGATAAACCAAGGTTTATGGTCAGTGAATCATTAGGTCAATTCATGTCGTTGACAATTTAATGTATGTTAAGTAAATACGGCGTAACGCAGCCATACAATAAAAAAATGCGTGCAGAGCAATTGGCATACGGTGTTGTGACGGCGGTTCTATGTTACAATTTTTTTAGTCTGTGATCATTGTGAGTGGTTAGTAGCGCCGTCTACATTGACGAGATCATCAAACAATGCTAACGTATATAATTGTTACCGCGAAAAATGGGTACAGACTATGACTTTTCCATCGCGGGTTTTCCCGACCGTTTGCCGACTGATCTCAGTACTTAGGTAATCATTATGTTTTCGAATGTATATGTACAAATTAGGATATATACAATAACTAAACTTTTTATTTGTATTGTTACGTATTTTGTATGGATTTTGAGTCCATAATTATGGTTTATTATTATTTAGTTTCTGCCCACCTTTTTACCAATGTAAAAAATACATGTATGAATATTATATTACACTTTTAAAGTATGTTATTACAAAATCATTTTTTGTAAAAACGTTTTTAGTCTGTAGGTCAGTTAAAGTGTGCTGTTACAAATTTTTAATGATACAGATGAAACTTGATTTATGATATTCCTCTCAACAAAACTAAGTCTTCTAAGGTCACGTCATAAGTTAGGTTTGGGATTATAATTCTCTCACGACTTACAAATTGCAATTCTATCAGACAGATATTATTATCATCTTCTATATAAATAAAATTTTTAATATTTGTTTATTCAATTTCTTAATGTTTGATATTTCTTCACTGATTGTTTTGAAATTGGAATTCGGATATGCGGGTGTTCTTTTTTGAGCCATACAACGCGTGATCGGAGCTAGGAGTACCTAGGTTATCATGATATGGTTGAGATAAATTAAACAATTATCGTTGTCAAAAACAAAGTCAACTGAGCGATCAATGTTGGGAACACAGAAAGCAAAGCTTGTCTGTATCCGATGACATCGCGGGCGTGTTTCAGCGAAAAATCCCTTTGATCAATTGCCGACGGCCCCATGTTGAACATTCCCACACGATTCGTGCTCCGCACTCGATTCTCGATACATTGTTCACTTCCAAAAATGATCAGCTAATTAGCTGAGACATCGATTTCTATAAGTACTTCAATTAGTCACCATCATTTCACCTTCTGATACTCGAGAATTTTAGCGGTTACTGTTCCTTTCTAAGGAAGTGTTTGATGGGAATTATGTTGTAGTGATGTAATGTTATAATATTTTTTTATACGACAACTATAATGTTGAATTTGATTGCGCAGTAAATTAATTATATTAGTTCAATATGAGTTGTAAATTTACATTACAATATTATGATATGAAGGAAATAAAATCTTTATTAGCCTTCGTTCGTTTTATTTCTATAATATCTAAGCTTCTCTGTTTACTTTTTTTCTATGTCGTAATTTAGGTAAATAATTAAGAATCAAGAAAAATCTTAATTAAACAAATCTGTGTAGACGGTAATGTGATAGCTTTATAATGTTTGCGTTTATTCAAGCTTACCCACAAAGTTAATGTCAATTGTTTACATTCGTCGCGTGAATGCGCCGCATACTTGAGATCGTCAAACAAATAATTAAGACGAGGTAGGTGTCGAAGCTTTGAATTAAAATTATAATATAAACACACACCAGTTAAAAAGACATCCATGAACAACGCATTGATGTAGCTCCTTTGGGCAAGTCCATGTTCATGCGAACAAAATATTCCCGATAAACGAAACGTCGGAAAATGATACAAAAACTTTCCAACTGAACTAATTATTGTCACTGGTCGCAAAAAAACACTCGCGAACTTTTTAACACTTAAAATTAAGAACACCGTTTTTAAAATTCGAAGCCACTAGTGTTGTAGTAATATTTACACTGGATTATAAAATCGTGTACTGTTTTGTCGGGCGTGTGTCACCGGAGTGGTGCGAGGAGCGAGTGTGCGAGACCGGCGCGCGAGCAGCCTCCGCTCGTTGAATGGGGCACCGAAATGCGGCACCGTACGTGAAATAGCCGGTCAAACACTATGCGAAATCCCTTACCCGCCCGCCGGATAGTGAACTTCGACCCGCTCGGAGACTTCCTTCAACCTACTTTTTTTGAGAAAAGAAAATTAATTACTTACTAAGTACCAATCCGTCAAACTAATATGATGAAAACTATTATTATCTATTGTCATGATTTTCATCATTTCGATTGTTTGTTGTTAGAAATAACTGATTGCATCATTATTAATTGTGAAATTGAAGTTTTTACTATCTGTAATAAATATTATCAGTCAAAGTTCCGATTCAGATTTATTTATCTATTTACTATAATCATTAATCTCTTCACTTTCCATAATTACATAATCAAGTGTAATACTAACATGGTAACATTGTTATAGAAAAATATTTTAAACCTTACTAAACTAAAATACTTAATCCAAAAAATAACTTCTACACTTTTCACATAAAAATCTAGGACCCATTTAAAATATAGGAAATTCCAAATCAAAAAAAACGGCATGTGACAGTAACGTGACGGAAAAAGAAAGAAAGAAATAATATAATACTATAAATGGAGTTTCATATAAGTATTAAAATAAAAGTGCGTCTCGACAGTCGTCTGTTTCCACATCTTGTGCAAGTGAACATTTATTCGGTTAGACCTCGCCGGTGATTCATCGATGAGTCTATCCTAAAGTGAGTTTTTATCGGGCATTAGTCGCCCCGCGCACCGGCCCGCGGTAACATTAATTTAATCATTATTATCAAACAACCATGCGAATATTACTCCAAATAATCATCAGCATTTGTTTTTATTACGTGGGCTATACAATTTGGAAATAATTTAAATGTATCACCAACTGCTTAGTAGGTACTTTCATGTATACGATAATGAGATAGTGTTGTACGACAATATATTATTAAACTGATAGATGTATAATGCTATGTTAACTAGTTTATGTAAATGGGCACCTAGATATAGAGGTTGTTTAATGTATAAACAACTTTCGTTTTCTTTTTCACTTGTCAATGACTGGTCATCATCTGACGAACGAGCGAAAGAGTACAAGGACTACATAAGAAAGTAAACTCAGAGTAAAAAGTGTGTCAAGTCTAGGAAAGACTCGCCTGACACCGATTGAAAGTTCACCTACGTGCGGCGCGGGTCAAACAAATCCTTCAGCCGATACACATGACATAAAAATAAATTAGAATCTAATTGGTACACTGGTTGTTTGAATATGATTTTGTGGGTGTTGTGTGTAGCATGTGGTCTGCGGTTTAGAGATGAGCGAGCATCTCAATGTTTACATTGACACGTTTTTTGTTCCGTGGTTAACAAGGCGATGCCATTGTACGCCCGCTTACTGATAGTGTCAATAATGGATCATTATGATTGTGATTTATATTTCCCGAATGTTACATTTTTGACGTTTGTGGTTCGAATGTCGGATTGCTGATCATGAGATCGTGGGTTCGAATAGTGATTAACATTATATTTGTATCTTGTCTGGGCGTTTCTTATGTATTATAAACCTAAGTATTTACAAAAAAAAAATTATATCGATTGTCTATTACCCATAGTACAAGCTCTGTTTAGTTTGAGGCTAGAGGGTACCTACTGTCTTAAAAGTCCCAAAAACTAAAACAAAATGATACAACCTTTTTACTCAATAAAAAAATATTTTTTAAAATATTTGAAATTAATTGTATTTCTATTGTAATTTTTTAATTAATATAAAAGGAGATTTTACTAAAGCTCTTGATTGTTGACTTATAAGTTTTAATATAGCCTAATAAACTTATTTGTATGTGGTTTATGCAAAGACTACCGCGCATACAGCGAGACCGAGTGACCTAGTACGTTACAATAATGAAAATATTTTTTCTCATCGATACAAAGGAGTTTCCCATCACGATCGTTTCCGATTAGTGACATAATGATACGCCTATTCTATTTTTTATCGTTCATTGTAAAATTTTCTGTAATTACGAGGGGACAGGCTTTTCCGGCAGTTGTCTCATCCATGACTCACGGATTTTCCGAATTTTTCGGAACACTAAGTTCACCAGCGACTGAAAGCCCACAAGAGTGCGATGCATGAGCTCACTATTACTCACGCCCCGTAGAAAGTCTACGCGTTAGATCCGTGTAACATAAAACGATTCGTCATGTCTCAAATATTGAATTTTAAGTGCTACGAAATCTTCTACACTTATAAATAAAACTTTTTGTTTCGTAATTCAAATCATATTTAAACGGTTTCCGTTATTTACGTGTTACCTGACCATTAAATAATTAATGTAAAATATTACAAGAATTCGTCTGTATGTTTGTCAGAAGGAAGCACGAAAATTCTTGTGCAGATATTGAGTAAATTCTCGCGAGTTGTTAACGCTGTATTTGAGCTACAATGACGTTTTGTTTTGTGTCGGAAATATGAAATATTTGTGTAAATACTATAGTGATGTCTAGTTCTGGTTTGTGTAAGATTTAGCGAGCGGAGTGGCGTGTATTCACTAGTAGTGAATATGTATAACCTCTGAGACTACTGCGTTGATATGTTACACGTTGTTTTAAGCAAATATATTCCATCGATCCGTCAACCGCGGCGTCTGTTACGACGCTTATGATGATTTGTTTCTCTTTTTAAAAAATGTAGCACTAAAATTACCGATAAAAGGTTTGCCATTGCCGCGTAAATAGTTTTTTTTTGTTGAAATCTTAAGTGCTTGGCTATGATACTGACCTGGATAGACGCGGATGCAGATAATATTGTAATAGTTCTCCAAGATCAAGTTCAGAGCTTAGATAAAGGAAGGATTAACATTATTTATTGCAGTGTTCGTGATGTCTCGTAGACAGTGTTACTATGTATGAAGGTAGGTTATTATTCCTTGAATGTGAATGTGGGAGATAATCTACCGTAAAATACCTTTACCAACATAGTTTCAGCAGCTAATTTAAGTTTACCGTAAACTTAAAGACTAGCTTCCGCGACAGAGTCCGCCTGCGGCCGCCTAGGCATTGCCAATACGCGAAATGGCATTGTTTGCGAGCCACAATATAAATCACACGTTGTGCGTACAATTCGAAAGCTTTTACTCATTGTGCACGTACCCTTAACCCCTTTCATGGCACAGTCTAAACTTTATACCCTCTACACTACTCAGAAATCTTCAGTACGTCAGTTATGTAGAAGGAAATGTTTTACTCTGTGTCGTCAAAATTGAATGCAGCAATTTAGTGTGCAAGAAAAGTGTATGGTTTGTTATAATGTATGCGGTCCTAGACGGGGTTAGTTTGTGTATAATTCATACCTAATGCTATTGACTGTTGTGGCTAAGCAGAAGATCGAATAGATGGAAGATTTATTATCAATATTCGCTTTATCTACTGAGATTTACATAATTGAATGACAGCCAGGTGGCAGACTTGGTTTGTCGATGCGTTTAAGTGAATCTTTTTATAAAAGCTTTTGAAACTAAAATAGATAAACTATTTTCAATACTTATTACTTCGCTCGCTTTCGGTTCACGCACGCTGGTTTTCACCGATAAAATTGTCCGATGATTAATTGTTTATTGAGGTAACCGATTATCTTATCTATGAAAGTAGTTGAAATGTAACCTAATTATTCAATAATATTAAGATGTACAATTATATGTACTTGTGATGAAGTGATTTTATCGTACAATCATTTGCGGAATCTAAACACTATGCGGATTTCCGGACTAAAACGTTTGAATAGCGAACGTTTTTTTAGCTGAACAGCGAAATGGAAATTCAAATATCGAATCTCAATAAGTTTTCTTTAGCAATAGTGAAGTGGAAATACGTCAAAGTTATCGTTAACTGATATTAGTTCGCGACAGATAGAGATGGGATCACACATTACACAATACACATAATGAGTAATCACTCAACAAGGTAAAACGGTAATTTCCTTCTATTATCAATGCCGATATTTCAAAGAATAGAAAGTGACATAAAATTACATGAGTTTCCTGACTAGTAATATTAGGTCACCGAACTACGTGCCTACTATTATGTAGGTAATTTCAGAATATTTTATCATACGGTATGAATATCAGTACCTACCTAGTTAGATCATCAAATATAAATCATCAGTCGTAAAAGTAACAGGTCATCTTTTAACCGAGTCCTTTTGAATAATTGATTCTTTAATGAGATGAAAGAATATTGTAGGTGAATTGAATGATTTGCAATATTTTTCAACTTGATTACCTAATTAGCCAATTAATCAGATACTGTCGATAAGATATAAAAATAAACAAACATTAAAACAGAAACTTACTATATCTAAAATTAAATCCTTGTGTCCTTGAGGAACATCCGTTGCAACTACAAGTGCACGTATCAATCATTTTAATATTTATTGATTTATCACAGATCATAATAAAAAAAAAACTTTGGCATAAACTGTCACATCAACTGTCACTTATAAAAAAAGCTCACTGTCACGTCACTATTTCAAATTTAGAACAGGTGTAAGCACGTGCGTATTCTGTTTATTGAATTTAATTTACGTTATTATTCGAGTCGCGTTCAGGACACGATCTCGCTGAGCGGATACGTTCAGTTCGCCGCGTTACGTGTAATGTGTGTCCTGAACGGATTTCCACGGCTTTTATGTGGCCGGTTGGCGCTCCCGTGATAAAGGGTGCAAAAAACCGATTGTTTAATTTAGAGGGCCCGCCATGCGCCATTACGTCACGGATACGACGTCGATCGCGATTAGGACGTAAACGCACACATGCTCTTACGCAATAGCTTGTTCAAATAAATACATGTGGCAAGAACCGGATCCTGGAGGTATGTGAAAATGTGATTTCTGGTCGCTGTAAATGTGATTTTTACTAGATTTTAACGTTTTGGCCGTTTTAGTCCAGGTATTTAAAGAAAAGCTTTCATGTTTTGTGCTTATTTGAAAAGAGGTTTGTTGTTGTTTTTATGAAAATCAAATTTTGGTTATATTTAAAAAAGTTTTTAGTACCTACTATCGTTTATGATTCATGTATTAAAAATATTTAATTCATTTTATAATAGTTTATTCCAAGTTAATATTAAATATTCATACTTCTTAAAGGTTTCACGGCATTCTATTTATGTAAATAAAACAAAGAGTATTTTAAAAAATATATTAAAATATTTATTTTAATACTTAAAATTATTTACAGTTGTGTAATTAATTAATTAAATATATATTGATTTCTGACATTTACGCGAATATTATACATGGAAATAAAACTACTTTTTACGGATTTTATCTTATTAAGTATTAATCCCGACGTTTCGGACCTTTTATAGCGTCCAGAAAGGGTCCGAAACGTCGGGATTATTAATATCAATATAACGCGATAAAATCCGTAAAAAGTAGTTTTATTTCACTAATTAAATATATTTCTATATATTATATCAATCTCGAATTGATTTAAGGCAGAATTTAATGAATGACTCAGATTTATTAGTATTTTAATGTATTAAGTTAATAATCCTATCTTTTGTTATAGTTAATATTAAGTTAGGTTTAAATGACTTTATTTCTGATAAGAAAGATAATTCACTTAGAATAAGATTAGACGAAATATAATACTTAACTTTGATAAAAATATATACCTAAGTCAACAGGAATTACTTAATTTTATTTTCTCCTAACCAGGTTCATCCAATTGCTGAACAAATTCCACTGAGTTTTGTTTATTTTTTGGTTTGTTTTTAATTAGGTACTTAATTCCAACTTAAAATTGTTAAAATCTTACTATTTTAGTAGTAAATTCCTAATACGGAGTTTATTTTTAAATACACCATTTCGGCCATATTCGTAAAGCGTTCAAATTTCAGCGGGGGTGTTGCTCCAACATCCCGGCTCCGAGAGTCCGCCTCTCGGCCTCATTCCCGAAATAGTCCCGTTCGATTGGTCGCTTGGAATAATCTCTTCGCCTATTACATGCAGCTCGCTTTAAACTTTACTACTCTCCGTAATGGTACAGTACTTACATGTTACGTGGTGGGGGTGGGTCTGCTTTTTGTTCCAGAATACGGTTGTAATTACTGCTTTGCGTTCACTCAATAGTTATTCTGTTTAATAAGTACTTATAAAGTGCTTAAACTGTAGTAATTTGTAAAAAAATGTTTACAAAATTTAAACGCGGAAGTTTTTACATCGTATGGAGAAAATTATATTATCACGCCTTTTTTCTCAGTAGAATTAGCCTGAGTTAGAGTTGTACTATTGTGCAACCCTTCTACGTCGCTTAGGTCATCCTTTTAGGTCCTATATAAAAAAGAATCTATAGCAACAAAGTTTATAATAATAATTACTTACATACTAAAAATACGCATATTTTAATATAAACTGTAAGAAACCATTCAACAATCTAAACTGAGATAAATGTTTTACTGTCATTACTATGAGATTTAAATGAATAAGTAGATAAGTATTTTATCTATCAAAAGGATAGGTAGAGGTGTACTCATGTACACCTACAGTTTGCCGGAACAGATTAGATCCCATGAATTAATAACTCGAGTTACTACAGAGAATTTTACAGGAAAACTCAATCACACTTTTGACAATCTGGGAATTGAACTCAAGACCTTATGCTCAGCAGTGATATTTTACCTACATTACGTAATATGTTACGTCCCGTCTACGTTCCCTTTCGGGAATAAAAGCGTGATGGCATACCATCACGCTTTTTTTGAGGGTTTAAGGGTTAGGCTGTGTACTTAATGTACACCCACGGTTCGGTGTTTAGGTGTCATGTTATAGAGGGTGAGCCTATTGCCATTAACCGGGCACAATAACAAACTCCAAGCTGCTACTGTGAACTTACACATTACCTACATTAATTGTAATAAATAATTTATTCAATACATTGAATACTGTACATTCCGTGATTGTCATTACTTGAATTAGATTCGATGATGTAAAAGGAAAATTAGGTCATAAAAATCCCTTATACCTCCGTGTGTATTGTGGACCTGAACTGCGAAAAATTCATCAGTTTCCTAGTAACAACCAGACCATTAATGGAAAAGTAACATACCTTCAGTATTTCTGTGACGTATGGTGTAGGTATGACGTATGTAATTTAATTTTATATAATAAATGCATAACATTATTCAATAAAATTGGATATTATAAGGATGTACCTATTAGAATATTCAAGCTCAATAGTGATGAGTATTAATCATTATAATGATTAATAAATATAAATTATTACATATTTTGATTCATAGACATTCACCGCCAATGAAAGTAGAGAGTAGGTATCTATGATGCTTACCGACTTATCATATCTGAAAAACTGCTCATTTTAGGATTTTCTTCTTTAACGCTGGATTGTCCAGTGATAATCGTTGTTAGTATACAAAACTAGTGTCCCGGTTAGTTGTATACTAACCGGGACCGACAGCTTTATTTGCTCTCCGAGGCACGTAGGGATTCCGATGTGTTAAGAATGGCACCAATCCACAGACTAGCCGCGACAAGCAGAGCTTTTCCTTGCAGATCTGTTGACCAGCTTAGTTATGAGACAGCCACAAGCCCCTCAAGCTTCTTTTATAACATAAGTAACATAAAAAAACACTCTTGTCTTCTCCGAAAGGCTATTCAGAAGTATTTACGTACACTCCCAGTTGTAGGTTTAAACAAACTCCGACAGTACCTATTATATCTCAATAATCGAGAAATTCCGATTTAGAGGCATAAAGTGTAACAACTACTTTTGATCGTCTGCCTCATTAGTGTAGTGGTCATAAACGGGACTACAACGCTAGGGGCAGGGTTTGATTCCCAGGTCCAGCAGTGAAGCAGTATTATTAGGTTTTTAGATAAAATACACAGTAGCAGCTCAAAGTTAGGATTTGTGCCCGTTTAAGGCTGCCTGTCCACCGGAGTGGATCGAGGCAGCGCAGAGGAGCTATTCTGAATAGGAGCGGAGATTTTGTCCAAATCTATTGGTTGGTTTTTACCTCGCTCACCGTCCCGCCGTCTCGCTCCGCTCTAGTAGGCAGGTAATCTTAATGGCAATAGATTCGCCCCCTATTACATATGACTTAAACAAACCGGGTAACTGTGGATGTACATTAGTACACCTCTGCCTAACCCTTCGGGGAATACAGGCGTGATGGTATGTTATGTTACTTCCGATCGTTTCCAGCTTCCGATGCATCCGAAGTTTCGTAGCGTTAATCGAATAGATCGTGTGTCTACGCATCGATGTATCTCGTGACTCCGGTGCATTGTTCAACGCAACAATTATCACGATAGAGGTTAATGTGAACAAAAGAGTTGCTATTACGTATTGGAGTTTGTATCACACCGTAGTTGTTAAGATTTCACATAAATGTGACATTGACTTGTAAGATTTATATGTAAGTATTAATGGCATAGAAGGAGTAACGATTAACGGATTATTTTTTAATATTTTTTATAACACGTGTTCACTGTTATTTTGAAAAAAATAAAAAAAATACAACTATCCTGTTTTAAAAATTTAGGTCCACGTCATTGGTGTTAATGAACCTTTACAGGTGTATATTTATTTACATTCAGTCTCCTTTAGATGTTTTTTCAAAACTCTATTGAGCGTTCTTAAAGAAAAAAAAAAAACATTTTCAACATGACCAATACATTTATTGCTAAGATCGGCACTTACGGTATCGTACCGTAAGTGCGTAAGTAAATACGCTTGGTATATAATTTATAATCTTACTTATAGGTATATCTATTTTGAAAATTAAATTTAAGAAATATGGCTACCTTATGGTGGTAAAAGGCCTCCAAGAGTGATGGTATATAAATGTATCGTCCTATGAACCCAGGGCAGTCAGTGTCACGGTCATCTTCGTCACTGGAGAATATTCTTCGATCTATTCGTTATTGTGAAGGTCATACCGAGACGACAGAAGAAGAACCGTTATTTCAAGAGTTGGAACGATCCAACTTAGGTGTACTTTTACGATATTTATGACGCGTGCTTCGGTGTAACAATAGCCTATGTGAACTTATCGAGACGCACAAAAAGCGATCCTCCGTCAGGGATTCCTAACTGGTGCGCGTAATATATAATGCATTCAAAATGAGGGGTTATTTCGAACATCCTGATACATACGATTACCGAGAAAATGTTATTACGTTTGGCCAGAGAAAACCCCATGCAATGATAACTCATTGTTTATGCAAATCCGCTATTCTATGGTAGCCAGTCATATCCGATTGTTATGACTTCCTCCGTTTAAAGTTCACGTTCCAGATTTAAATTGTAATTCACAATTATAAAATAATATTATTATTATTTAAAAAAAAGGTTATTTTAAAGGTAAAAAAAGAAGAAGTTATTTTTAATATATCTGTGGTTGGCATAGAGTTACATTTCTTTTTAATTTTTTCATCAGAAATCTTCAAGGGCTCGCACTAGATTTACCAAGCTTTCAAAATAATCGGATAAATGGTGTGGAATGCATAGAGGACGAAAAATTAAACAATTATTTTTTTAATAGGTATATAAATAGTACTAATTAATATAGTCACGTTGAAGACTAGAGTAAAATTTGAATTTATTTTTTAACTTTTTATGTGCCTTTTCCAATTTTTATATTTTTAGTTTCTTTATTTATTTTTTCTAGTATTTATTAGTACATTATGCTATTACCTTTTCAACCACGAAATATTAACGCAGGTAGTTACCAAGAGCTTAAGTTATTACAGTATTCAGTTCACAGTAGATATACCTATTAACAATATATTTTATATCAGTTCCAAATGAGGAAAAATATTAATATTGTTCTTAGAATACTTAAAAGAAAAAGGTCTAATAAGATACCTACAGAGTTGGAATTTAACAATCTTTCAAAAGTCCCTTTTGGTCCCATATATCATAGGGGCATTCTGTAACATTTGACGGAAATTCAGCATACCGATCAAATAAGATTGGCTTATGATTTTTAAACTTTCGATGACTAACCCCTGAGATTTTGGAAGTTCGTTCTCGGAAATGTTCTCAGGTACCCGCCTAAAGGAAATGCCAGAGTATTGCGATATTAGGAGGTCAATGAGAGGTATGTCTATTGTAAGGACGTGAGGTCATATTCCGCGTAATAGTCGTTGATAACAAATTTGGTAATGTCGTACTTTTTAAGAAATATGAAGTAATTATTTAGTGGCTCATAGTTGAGAAATTACTATGCTATTCTGTGCTAATCAATCAATCTCCAAGGTTAAGCCGAGCTTGCCGCGGTCGATCTATAAATGGGTAATAATTGATAAGCACATCGAGACCCCTCCGTGTTTGAAGTTCACATTCACCTATGACAATAGATTGCTATCGTGTTAGTTAGACGCTCGAAAGCCAAGTCTGATAACCGGTTTATCCTTTGGACAGAAATCCCAGTCCTCAACTGCCTTGAAATTTGGATACTGAGGTCTAATAGCAATCGCTTCGTGTAAAATACTGATATTCAGCCGCATCTAGTTAGATTGGAAACCAATCCCGACATACCTTGGCAAAGACTAGGATTAAGAATCAAGTAGATTTGCATTACATTTTTATTTTATTATTCTTCCTATTGTTTTAATTTAAAAATGGTCACTGTTTAATTAATACAGAACCAATTAACATTACATTATTGTATTTAAGTAGTGGTAGCCCAGTGGTATGACCATTGGACTGCCAAGTCGAAGGTCTCGAGTTCGAACCCAAGGCACCTCTGACTTTTCGAATTCATGTGCGTATTAATAATTAATTTTCGCTCGCTTAAACGGTGAAGGAAACCATCGTGTGGAAACCTGCATACCTACCTTAGAGATTTTTCTCGACGGTTTGTGAAGTCTGCCAACCCGCATTAGGCCAGCGTGGTGGACTATAGCTTAATCCCTCTCAATATGAGAGAAGACCCGTGCCTAGCAGTGGAACTGTATATGGGTTGATGATGATATTATATTTCATTGTTTTTTTTTTCTACGCATGAGTGATGTTTCTCCACATTGGAATGATTTTAAGTTATTCTTTAAAGTAACTATAACCGTAAAGTCAACAAATATGCTTGTGCATAATCATTTATATATTTACCAGCTCATTTAGGGCTAATGAATTTTCCTATCTAGTTAAGAAAATATATTATACAATTCCAGGTATTGCTCCCATTCAAGTAAGAGTTATAATTGCATGCATAATTTTGTCTGTGTAGTAGTAATTTAGTAGTCATGTACTAGAAGTCACGCTACGGAATACCCGGTTAGTTTTTGCAAATTAACCATTTCTGTGTACCAGTAGTGGGCGACGCGTGTACAAGATCTTTTTGCCGTATAATTAAGTCAGTATCGATTATGTAAGAAAAGGACATTGTCACAGTAAGGCGGCGTACATAATTGAAGATTGGACAAAAAATATTGTGGGAGGAATATCAATGAACCTTCGGAAATATGAAACTAAGCTCGAATCGATTTTTAGTGAGCATGTACACTGTATCGGTGTCGATATAAGTACAGTTGAGATTTGAATTTGGAACACGATTTTCTATCTTTCAAATAAGAACTCGTTAATATCTCCATTATGTGAAAGCACCTCTATTTTAGCCAATTTATGTCATTTTCTTTTATGACACAAAAGCAAATGTAGTTGACTTCCACACGAGTGTAATAGAATTAATTGCTCCGAGCCGCAGTGTGAAAAAGTCTAGGAATCTACTATCAACCGTGGGACAACGTGCCGTATTCAAATCGGTATCCAACAAAAAAATTGCGTTTATTGGAAATGCTTTCCAGTTTTTCCGGTAGTGTGAGATCGCAATTCACTTGTCGTTATTTAAAGGAACAAGATTAGAATAATTGTCTAACAAGATGCACTTTTATATTCAAATGAGGCTTTGTCCAGACGCTGTCGTGTTGTTATTACATTTGTTGGTTGTCCCACATTTATTGGACTGGTGCTAGAATTATGAGAACAAATGGAATTAATTGGTTTTTGCTGTCACGTTTTTCTGCGGTTATTTTAATTTATATCTACTTACGTATGTCTATTTATTAGACTTTTTTACACGTCTGTCCAGGTTATATACACGAGTAATTATTTTCATATAGGTAATTATACAGTTTATTATTATTTCACTTACAAACCTTAAACAAAGTTGGGCGGGGCTAAAAAAACACTGTATGATTTCCATAAAAAATTGATAAGGGTTCCTAATATGAATTATTTCCGGAGACATTTCTAGATGTGTTGTTGTCTTGTTTTTTTAGTTCCTTTTTTCAAGTAGATAGAACTGACAGCTACTCTGAACTGAAGAACTGATAGACTTATTTCGATCGATTACAATTTAGCACTCGATTTTATATTAAAGTAAAAACCTTTATTTTATTTTTATTTTATTTTATTGATTTACCAACAATTATTACATCCATGCATAAATAAATAGAGCACATAACACTAATACTAGATGTACAATACTAAGCGGTAAACACTACTTGCAAAAAAAAATATACGGATTAATGGATATAAAAAAAAAAGATCAACTGTAAAGGTAGGTGAGCCAAAATATCAGTAACAATTTTTATGCTGTGTTAACTTGATCAAGAATACATGCCAAAGTAAATTTGATTACAAGGATTTTAGATTATTATATTATGAGTTAAAACTATCGTTGTAGTATGTATATATTAATTTATTGTGAGAAACAACTGATGCTTAAAATACTAAAGAGAAGAGCCATAGATTTTACTAAATTTATTATAAAATTATTTACTATAAAAAATTCTTTAAAATCATGCATTTGTTTAAATAAATCAGACTATGAAAACATAAGCACCTTTGTTGCGTAAGGTCAGGATCTCGTTGGTACCTACAGTACTTGGTCCTGTTTAACAGCTCAATCATAATTGTTGGTGACAGCTGCCAATATGTCTCATCACACCAATTAAAATATCAACGTCAACTGTCCTTTGATTGATGACATGGTCATAATGCTTTTGTTTAGTTCAGTCAGTATTTCAAATTCAAAATTAGAATTCGTGTCAAGTATCGTAATTATATTTGATTTTTTATAGAATAACGACCAATCGGTAATTTCTGGAATAGTATTTTAGTGACATTTAAAGTTCATATGAAATATCAAAGTCAAATCTTTCAAATCAATCCATATATTAGTAATTATCACTTTATTATTTATTCTCAAACGGTTCTTAGTTAAAAAAATGGTCACAAAGACTTGACATTATATAAAACATATCGTCTTGTGGATAAAGAATGGCAGTAGCGCAGCTAATGATTGTCGATGTCGGTCGATTTACTCCACACTCACCGGTCCTGTATTTCCTGTTCGTACGTTGTTACGCAAAATTCTTGTACTAATATAAAATTCCATCTGTTTTGCTCCATCACGGCCATTGTGATCTGTAAATTGGTTCTTAGATATTCATTTGCTTTGTTTACTTTTATTAATTGTGTAATAGTGATGAGTTTTCACAAGTTTTTGTTATAATGCGCGTGCGCCACGCCAATGTTGGGAATGTTGGAACAAAGGTAATCATTTCATTATGAATATATCTTTGACAATGTTGTCACAATATTTTTTTGGGGGTGTGTCATAAGATATTTGTAATAATGATATAAGATTGATTTTGGATTCTGACATATAGAAAGAAGCATGTTTATTTACAATAAAAACAACGGTAACAATTTTATTTGTAAATGGAATAGTTTTGTATTTGTCATAGTATCTGATACAAAGGAGTTTTATCATATTGGGACATAACCGTCTTGACTGCGCTTGAATGTCTATTAGTCTGTGTATATCGTGTATGGCATCGGTTATTTGTTCTACAGCGTGGGTACATTCCCGACTTGTAAACGTTAATAGCGAAAAGCAAATATTTCAATAAAACAATACACATAATATATACATATATATATATACATATATACGCCCTGAAAGACTATTAAGGCGTATATATATATATAATAACAGAACATAATATATATATATTATGTTCTGTTCAACTCTGGCGAAAATGTACAGACGCCAGCAGGTCAAGCTATCCAAAACTGACAAATTTTCCCAACTGAATATGACCCTTATTATGCTGTGTTAAAGTTGAAAATCTATCAAAGAAATTTGACAGTTTTGGGTACATTGAAATATCGGGATTAATAATATTATCAATATAACGCGAAAAAATCCGTAAAAGTAGTTTTATTTCAATGTATAATATTCGCGTAAGTGTCAGAAATCAATATATTTGGGTACGTTGATGTGTTGGCTTCTAAGGTACTAAGGTGATAAAAGGGTACAGCCCACCTCATGGTAAGCTGTCACCGTAGCTATAGCTTATATATGCTTGCAATACCACGGACATCATTCGCGCGGTGCCGACCCTGTAAAACGAAAGAGGAATGGTTAGGTTGGCAACACAATGTTTTGTCACTAAGCACTGGCAGCTTTGCTCACCGTTAGGAACACAATACAGCTCAAAGCAGGTTATTTCATTCCGATTTTCTGCAAGGCGGAGGTAGTTCCTCAGGCGGGCAGTTCCAATTTGAGGGAAATTACTCCAGCTCTTAAAATTCATTGAGATTCATTTAAGCAGTCGGTTCCTAACACATGAGAACAATGACATACCCATTCTACTTATACATATACCTACTAGTGAATGATTTGTACCTTTGTTACTGTTAATTATAATTTATTCTGTGCTTTTATGTAATTAAATAACTGTTACAGGCTTGTTGAATAGGTGTGCTTTACAATAACCTTCAAGGCAAGAGTGAATAGACATTAACATCAGGTGAGTTGCTGCTAAACGACTAATAAAACAGAAATAATAATAATTAAATAACAATTTAAAGACATAGGGCAAAGTATATTTTTCAGGGCCTTACGCGACTTACCGAATCAAATGTTTTTCTCTCGTGTCAATGTCAAGCAATCGACTATATATGTCTGACGTCACCAAGTAGAACGAAAAGAAAAGGGCCTCCCAAGTAATTCCCCTAAGGTAGTCCCGACGCTCCATTTGACACATGACCATGCGTATGCACATAACACTAAGATCATTCAAACATCCGCTATACGGTACTCGTTTTACATATTTAAGTGACTTTGAAAATAAACAAATGAAGATATAAGTGCGATACGAGCGTGTAAAAAGTACCCATTCAAGATAAGATGTAAACTATAGCGGTATGGAGGATGTCTATTATGGAGTAATCACATTTACCTAGTTACATTCGTGGTCACATTTACATAGTACCTCGTTCTCCCGATTTTTTTGTACTTCCAAGAGAAAAAGATATACCAGCGCCTGTAGACAAGTGGCAATCCTACAATCGAATCGACGAACGAATAGAAACAAAAAGTATGGAAATGACATAAGCTTTCGACAAATCGGGCGATCATAGATGTCATTCCCATACATTTTGTTTCTATTCGTTCGTGGATTCGATTGTCAGATTGCCACTTGTCTAAGCCCCCTGGTGGACTTTAGAAAGAAGTTTCGATAAGCTTGAGGAAGAAAAATATGAAAAACATTTCAACACACAAGGTTTTGCGGTTATTTTAAAGTAGCTTAGATTATAATATACATATATTGCAATTCCTCTTTTTATATTTATCCGGGATAAATAAAATGGATGGGATAAATTATCCCATGTTCGAAGGAATTGTTCTTGACTTTCTAAAAAAGATTCAGCAATTTTTTTGTTTCATCTTCGAGTTCGACAGGTATTTAAAGGCACTTTTATGTTCCAAAACTGTGTAAAGTGATACGTCTGGCTGCAACTGGAACAAAACGCAGCCATTGTGTAATGTCGCACTTGATGAATGTAATATAAATGAAAAAACAGTTTAAATTCATTTGTTAGTCTAACACACAAGCATACACGGGCACACCACACTTGCTTACACACACATACACAAACTGGTGTGATGGGCTAGGCAGAGGTACCTACTGATGTTTCTCACTCACATTTCGCCGGTATGTATCAGGTCCATATAATAGCCAGTAAGCCAGTTGGGCATAAATTGAACCTCCAAGCGGATACTTAAAAACATCAATTAAACTTTACCCGAACTGGGATTGTAAACTCTAACATAAGAGACCAATTATAATAATTACCAATTATTTTATTTATTAAAAAAATATATATTTAATAGGCAGTAAGCCTAGCATAGTAAATAGCCATCGCTGGTCAAACATGGACGAAGACTGTACAAAATAGAGAACAATGGCATACAATGGAGGAGGCCTTCACCAGAAAATGGGTACCCAAACTCAAATTATAAATTATATTATTAAATGGTATAAGGGATTGAAATGAATTAAGTATATTAATTATAAAATATAAAAAATAAATATAATACAACAAATAAATAGATAATTATGTAATACAATAAAATAATAATGTAATCTATTGATTTGGGTAAATAAAGGCTTATTATTATTATTCTCTTTATTAATTTATATATACATAGCCCACCGGTATCGGGAACAGTATCCAAGCTACCGGTGGTCAGGACCCCAGCGAGAGGAACCTCCTGACGATGCGCGCCGTGTCCAGGATACCGCCTTCTGCATCAGACCCTTGACCCAGCCGCCTAACGAAAGCCTCCTCAGATGTAAGTCGAGGCTCTTGGCTATTAGACCATTGGCTGCAACGACTATCGGCACTAATCCACATCCCACATGTCGACAACCTCGCGCGCCAAATCAAGATATTTACTTTGTTTATCTTTCTCAGCTTTCACGAGATTCTCGTCATGCGGGATGGTGATATCAATAATCATTGCGCGACGTTCTGATCGATCTATCACTACTACATCAGGCTTATTGGCCATAATAGTCCTGTCAGTGATAATCAAAATCAAAATAGTTTTATTTTCATATAAACCATATACAGGCACTTATGAAATGTCGAGTCTAGGTGCACGGTTCCAAAGTAGTCGTTTCCTATGGAGAAGAACCGGCAAGAAACTACATGGTTACTCTTTTAAAATATCGTTTTGTATTGTACAATGATGGATTATAAATTGGATTGGATACTTACATGAGAGAACAATTTAGGAATGTTTCGAAGATTACAATTATATAAAATACAGCTAGGCATAAAAGAAAGTTCTAAACAGATAATAGATCGATCCCAGTTTATACTGGGACATATAAGGTGACATGGCCATTTTCGAGAACTGGGTCGGGCACATACCTGTAGTACGCTACCTCTGAGTCCACAAGGCTGTATTTCAGAACGTCCAAGTGGATACATATAAACATCAATTGAACTTTGCCCGAACTGGGATTGTAACCTGTAACCTAAGAGACCAATTATGGTAAACAGACTTTTGAAACTTATAATAGACAGTTCCCAATAACTAATAACCCGTTAACAGTACGGTAAGTGGCTATGATGTGGTCTAGACGCCATTGTCCTCGGGCAGTCCACTGCTGGGCCGTGGGCGAGGGGCGGTTTGCTTGTCAATAATTATAATAGCTCCGTTACCCATCATATTGTTCTCAATTAGTAACAATTAATATTTATATGTAATGAGACCGTATTTTTTGTGGTAGAGACGGTAGAGACAGGTTGCGTTTTGTGATTGGGTAGTATCCCTATTATCCTTACTTTATTAATTATATAATAAATGCGAAAGTCGCTTTGTCTGTTACCCTTTCACGCCACAGTCGTGCAACTGATTTTGATGAAATTTGGTACAGAGATAATTTCACTTTGGAGAAGAAGGCTACCTTTTGTCTAAAAAGTTCTTTGGGATGCAAGTGAACAAGCAACAGCTATTGTAGTTGGTTATAAAACTTATAGATGGTTTTAGAATATCCGATTCCGATTTGATCACGATGCTTCAGATGATTAAAATTGTTGAAAATATGGTCTCGGTTTAATCTAAGTTAAATAGTAAAAAAAAGATCAAAATTGACTTATAAAACAGATTTGTAAAAAAAACATAACATTGAATTATCGCAATTTGCTCTAAACAAAAAAAAAAATGATTTGAATGTTGACTGTTGTAACTATGTATGTTCGTTATATCCATTTTGGCAATAAATTAATGAAGTATATAATCTTGAAATAAAACTACTTTTTACGGATTTTGTAGCGTTATGTTGATATTAGGACACTTTACAGCGTCCATGATCACGGGTAGACTGGGTAGACTGTATAAACTTATTTTAAATATAATAAATGAAATACTTATTTATTTTATTCTAAATAAGGTTACATGAATTAGATATATTTAAAAAAATCCAATTAATATTGTAATCTTGTTTATAGTCATATATTAATCTTATTAATTAGAGTGTTAAAATTAATATATTTTTTCTTGACCTGTCAAAAGCATTTATAAACAAAACGCGACTGCTGTCATTGACTATATTAGCCTTAATTACAGTTCACAAGTTTAAATTTATTGCAAAATATTTCAAAGGCATATGGCCTACTGTCGAATAAATAAATTATTGAATATTAATGGAACTACCTATTTAAATCAATTTCTCCAATAAATAAAACCATTTCCGGACGAAACAGATATAATAATGACATTAAAAATGGAATAGACATGTCAGTTTAATAGGCGTCATTAGGAAAGTTGACCACTGTTTAGTCATGCTATACACTGACAAGTTAGGGATGCCTTATGGTGTGAGAAATACTCACCACTCACTTCGTTTGTTAAGCCGCCTGAGAAGCTCCCGCTTTAGGCAACCTTGAAGTCTCTCAACGGACTTTGAGCCCAGGTTGGCTGGTGCAAATATAATATGTTCCAGTCGGGATTCTCCAGTTGCACTAATTTATTCTGTAATTGAATTGCAGTGGAAGATATGTCCCATATGCCATCATGTGCAGCGTGCTCCGACATCTGTACACATCAAGACTGGACGCTACAAACAATAAAACAGTATTCCAGTATTCCGAGATCTAGATGCACCTGAACTTCTCGATGCACCTGAATTTCTAGATGCACCCGAATTTCAGAATTTTATTCAAATGCCTCCTAATGATCACGTTAGGAGGCCTTTGAATAAAATCAAACAATCATGTTTATATTGACATATATAATATGTGGCATCGAATTATTTAATCCCATTATTCGATTCTTAAATTATAATATCGAATGATATTCTCATAAATAAAATTATCAATAATATTAATGTCTAACGTCATCAATTTAACATTATAGTTAAATCACAAAATTGAACTCCTTTAGAATTACCAAATATCGACGTTTACGAAATTGAGATTAGATCGGATTTTTTTTATAACCAGAAATGGCTAACTATCAGATGTCAGTTATTTTCATCATTCATTATTTAGTAATCCAGGAATTCGATTCCATTAATACCCATGGTTGCTACTAAAGTCTTAACTTTTAGTTAACCTCAAACCCAATCCTAAAGCTAGACATAAATATGACAGTCGAAGAATTTTCATGATAAATGTCACACAATGGTGTGACATTATTTTGTAATTTACAAGCTTAAATACATACGCCTCCTTACCACAGGGGTAGGCAGAAACACATCGCTACTTGCTAGGATTCTTGCATATTTCCTATGCTTCTCCAAGTTCATACGTCTTGTAATACACAATTTATTTATTTATCTATTTTGTCACAATTTATCAATTATTTATATTTTATAGCGTTCATTGGATGTTACATTTTATTATTTCTCTTAATACCCTCAACTCACGTATTTTTTACATCAGTATACTTGAGTAATAAGATCGGTGAATATGAGCATAATTTTGTGAGCAAAATACTCTCTTTAGTGAGATTTATCGATATTACACTGGATAAGTAGCGTTATTATTAAACTAGGTACATTATTATTGGTAATCAGTGGCCGCGTTTTATTCAGAAAATTTTATGTTGAACCTCATCCGGAAATTGAACACGGGACCTTGCTCCGAAGTATATACTTAAATTTAATAGCTCTATTATGTATAACAAATCTTTCTTAACTTATATTATTAAAAGTTGATTATTATATAAGGTATCTACCTATTATAAATATTTAGCAAACCGTTATTGCGGTAGGCATATTTGAGACTGGCGTAGTATTTATCTATTGTATTAGAAAAGTAGAATTTTAGCCCTGTCATTGAAATCTTAACCTGTAATATTAGGTACCCTGTAATATTATATTACAGGGAGCGCGTAATCTATCGTCACAAAATCCAGAACAAAAAAATAATCAAGCTGATTCTGACATTTCCATTGAAAAGTCTCTTCAATTTAAGAAAGTATAGTGCTAAGACAGGCACACCTACCCTCCTTTACTTTGTCTTGAACATTATGACCGTGACATATAGGTAAAGCCAGTGCGGATTTAACTGTTGGAGGTCGACTTACCCTGGCACCTCACCAAGTGGCAGACAGATAAATTCAGGATTTTCCCTACTTTAAAAAACATCTACTTTATCGGATAAAATCTTAATGTCATCATCATCACACGGACGGCAGTAGCTGTGTTAAGGCCTACACGATCGGCACCAACCGCCGAACATCGCGGCCTTGGTCGGGTCAACCGATTTTAATCGTCGTTCAGACAGCGTTCTAGACGGTCGGGGCCGACCACGGACGCAGCCTGTCGCGACCGATGCACTCACGACCAAGGCCGTTGACATATATTGGTCCAAACCAAATATTGGTCGGTCAACCGAATTCTACACTGTCCATTTTTACATCAACCCGACCAAGGAGACGATGGTCACGCGTGTAGAAGGCCTTTTATTTGTCATCATCATCGTACGGACTGCTGAACGTAGGCCTCCCCAAAAGAACGCCTTCCCGGTCTTCGACAGCACCATTCCATCCGCTGCCAGCCACCTTCTTCAAATTGTCGATCCATCGTGTCACTAAAAATGTATTATCCGTTAATCAATAATGAGTGATGACAATGAATATTCGTGCTTCAATATTTATGCAAGGGAACTTCTGACCTTAAAGTCTTCGACTATTTATGAGTGCGAAGTAAAAACCGTTCACAGCAGCTTTTGTTTCAGCTTTATTTACATTTTCAATTCGAACGTTTTACAATTTGTAAAGGAGTTATTTATAAACTCATATGGTAATTCAATGATTACTGATGTACAGAATTGCGTATTTTTATGTTTTGAAGCTCGGCCAGTGCCCGCAACTCTGTTTGCTCAGTAGTTTGACATACAATACTAATTAACGAATCGTAAAGAGTGATTTGTACTGTAGACATTGCGACTACGTATATCTTCATTTTCCGGTTTTGTCTCACGTTCTTTATTTCGGTCTCAACGGTCAAGCTATCCATCAGCGTCAGAATTCATTTCTGCATACATTTTGCTATCAGTATTTTTATCACAAAATATTCAGAGCGGTGTTTTGGTGTAAACTGGTATTAGTGACCAGTAGGCTAACTAAAAAAAGTCGTACGAGCAAACTTGATGAGAGAGGCAAGAAACAAAGATAGTGGGCGAGGCTCACACCCTGCAGTGGGATAATTCAAGCTGAAAATGATAATGATGAACCTAAATAGGAGTTCAGTAAACGGTAGACGCTGTCTTCTCTGGCAGCAAATTCTTGTATGAATTTTTCCTTCAGTTTTAGTTCATCAGGTGTTTCGATGATCTCTGGTACCTTCACGATCTTCATTTTAGTAATAATTTTAATGTTAGCTACTCTCACTTCATTCATGATGATTGAATAATTCGATTGATTTATTGTTGCTGGTATGATCTGAAATATTCATTTTTCTTCACCATTTATTTGTGTGAAGCTCAGTGTTAGAAACCTGAAACTGAGTCTTAGCGTTAGAAATAAAGAAAGATAATTTATTCTGACAATGACACAACACATGACATACCAAACGAAAACAAAAACAATAGATTGAAGTCTTGAACTAAGTAAATAGGTACCTACATTATTCTGTGCGATGTCAGAATAGGTCCCTACTTCAGGCTCTATGCTGCAGCAAGCAGTTAAAACTTACCTTTATCACCATCAGCGATGTAGGCAGTACATAAGTAGGTAAATAAGTTGCTATTTCCTCGTGTTTCTAATTACTTTAAACAATTGAGACGCGTTGGCGACTCACCGATGATGGAAATCTATTAATTTTAGCGACCAATAAATATTTTATGAGGACCTTGTAATGATTTAAAAATGGCCTTAAATGTCCAAAAGTAATGATAGTTACAAGTATATAATAAGTTTATATGTTTTTAAAGGTCTATGTTGTTTGTCTTGGTCGGATTTACGACTCACTGATGTTTCAATTTATTTTATTTTGTTGGTCAGCGTAACATCTTTCTGTTGGTAGTTTTTAAAATCACCGATCTATATGGAGGTAAAGCCTGAGAGATTTTCTCTTTTTTCTTCTTTGATTATCGAATCATCAAAATTCAATACACGTGAGTAAAGGCTCCTGTTCTTGTAATTGGGTGTTTTTTTTACAAATTCGTAGTAGAAATGGGCAAATATAATAAATAATAATAATAAATAAATATTCTTGGACAATTTTACACAGCACCATCTAGTCCCAAACTAAGCAGAGCTTGTACTATGGGTACTAGACAATGGATATTATTATAATACTCATATACTTTTTTTTTTTGTAAATACATACTTATAATACATAGAAACACCCAAACAAACACAAACACTTATGTTTAAACCACTCAAATATTTGTGTCCTGTGAGAATCGAACCCCATGATCAGCAGTCCGACACCACAGACGTCGTCAAAATATAAATATGATTTTAATTAAAAAGCTTTCCAAAATAAAAATACCCAAGTAAAATCAGTTTATTTATTAAAATGGAAGAGACCCACGACCAAGATTGGAACAATACCGGTTAGTATCAATATCTTAAATTATATATTCATTTTTCTCGTAGATATATACATCTTAGAAAATTGCATAAAATAACCACATAGTATGGCCTAAGAAAAGCTTGATTATTGTCTTTACGCCTCCAGTTAATGCAATATTGCGATAGTGTGGTTGTAAAATAATGACATCATACATAAATCAACTACACAAGGCATACTTGAGTTAAACTTTATTCATAACCCCTGACACATCAAAACGCCGCGGAAGACTCCCATTTAGCTGATGACAATTTGAAAGGACTTGCAGACGAGCATAATGGACGCTGCAACTGCGCAGTACAGATTACTGGTGTTCAAAGTTGCTATAAATCAATGACTTCCTTAATGCTATATGCTTAATTTTTTAAGCAAGCGATTTTATGTGCTTTATTATAGCATGCTAAATTTATATGCCTACTTGTTACTAACGCTATACGCGTCGCCCGACGGACAGTTGGTTGATAGAGAGAGAGAGTGCTATGCGATATAAAGCAAAATAGCTTTATAAAATTATAGCATAAAGTGCGAACCGCGATATCATTTGTTTTATGCTATATATAATAAGCACGCTTTATAATGATTTATGCTATATTAACCATCACTATTACAGATGCAAATTGTATAAATAATATAGTCTCTTCTCAGAATCAGAGGGCTATATTCTCTGGCCTAATGGGGATTCGCAGTTCACACGCCTTCGAGAAAATCTCAGACATGTAGCTTTCCTCACGATGTTTTCCTTCACTATTTATGCGAGTGCTAATTAATTTATTAATATTTTATATACTTAGTTAATTAATGGTCATATCTCGTTATCGTTGCTTATGCTTGTCTTATATAGGTAACTATAGAAAATCTAAAAAAATAAAATAGTCTTCTTTTTCATTTTACCGACGACTATCTTGTAAAAGTATAAAATAAACACACAATTAGATGGCCTGTATTAAGTTACGTTGTATTGTCACGATGATTTTCACTTCATTGCAAAAATCTGCATCGAAAACTGCTAAAAATTTGCGCAATAAAGTCCAAAATGTCACTTTGTTGTTTTTATTAGTGTCAATTTGGGTGACGATTGACGCTGAGATTGTAGTTGCAAACAAATTGCACAGGGGCTTAGAAAAGTTGCAATTTAACGTTTTAATTGAAACAAAATGTTCTTTTGACAATTCGGGCGTTCATTTCCGTACATTTTGTTTCGATTTGTTTGTCAATTCGAATGGTAGATTGCACTGATTGTTTGATGGTAGTTCAGAAGCGTATATACGTAAAAATTATGACTAGCGGTGCTGTGACGTCACTGCTTGTGGAAAGTCAAAATCATTTCGCGCCAAAATATTTGAATTTTAATTCGCGAATATTATTTTCACTTTTTGTTAGTTTTGGTCTTTTTCACTAAAATATAACAAGGAAGTGCAATTCAGGAAATTATTACGTACTTTTGTAACACAATGGAACTTTAACTTGTCAATAGACAAATTGAAATTTTTTTGACAAAAAAAATAATTGCCGCCATAGAATACTATGGCGGCAATTATTTTTTTTGTCAATATGTGGTCTAATCAGAATATTGATATTACACACTAAAATTGCGATCGTGTTAGGTATGGCAGTGGTGGTATGTAAAGTACCTACCTATCTATATTTGGGCTAGTGTTGTATTGTTTTAAACATCATAAACAAGATACTTTTATGATATCAGATTGTCATTTCGTCGTGGTCTAAATGACTTTGTATTCAATAAAATTTTGTATCACCCTGTTCCTTAACGGTTACCTTTTACATCCAGCCCGTTATTGTCAAGATATTATATAATAGAATATTTTATTACATAATATGAAATCAATCATAGCGACGCAAAACAAAAGCATAAATTACAATATGCATAACCTTTGTCAAGATAGTAATTATGACGAGTACAGTTACTCAAGTTAGTTCCTCTTCACTTGAACCTTTATGTCAAGTGAGAACTGACTCGCAATAAAATAATATTAGGCACAAGTCATAAAATTAAACAGCCTACGTGCCATGAAGAAGTTTCATGGTTCGTTTAATATTGTAAATGAATTTGAAGGAGCATCGAGTGGTGATGTTCACGCTGACGTGGTCGTTTAGTTCTCCAAATTCGAATTTTAATTAGTTTTTCGCAATCTGTGGGTCTTTATCACAATGTTTACATGACCATAGAACATTATTATTCACAACTTTATATTAAATAGGTACTTTGTGTCTTTGATTATATACTTGTCTAGATGCCACATTGACACGTACAGAACGGCCTAAATAAAGTCTACTAAAATTGGTAGACTCTCTTCTCACTTACGTCAGTGTCATTTGGATCACTTCAGGGTGTGGAGTTCTCGAAAAATAATTAATTATGTCGGTATGTGCTGTCAAATTGTGTCGCAATTATGTGGGAAAACCGTATAATTACACTAAGATCACATTACATCGGTAAGTTTTGTTATTTAACCTCTATTATTTTATGAAAACATGATTTTTCAATTCGTTAATTTGTAGGTTCGACAGAGTAGCCGGTGTTGTCAATTTATTACAAGGGAGATTTGGCGAAACTATGGGAGATAAAATGCAAATATCAGTCATCATCTTTCGATAAGGAGAAAATTGTATTATTTTAATAATTACCTACATAATTTATTTGATCACTAAATGATAACTTGCCTTCACAAAATAAATGAAGTCATTCACTAAATAGTATTTTTGTTAGTTCTTTCTAATATTTTGGGTTTCAGATTTCTTAAGACTGGAGAGACATTATACAGCGGACACGAAATGAAATATAAAAAAAAAAAAACTATTTCGAAAACAAATAAGTACAAAGAGATGGATTTTGATCTATAAATTGCTGTATATATTTTTTCATTGTATTTTTTGTTTTTATTAAAATAAATAAAACACTAATCTATAAAATAATTACTTTATTCAGCCTATTTCGTTTAACTGTCATCCCATTAAATAATGGAGAAAAGGTAAGTTAATAATTTGGAGCAGGCATCCCTAAACACGCACACCTTGACAGTTTGACTACAATAAGTACACAAGCGGTACTCACACATATCACGCAATTTGGCCCCAGTTTTCGCGTGTCGTTTGTTTGCATTGCTCCATCTAGACAAGTATATAATCAAAGCTTTGTGTTAATACTATTTAAAATTGGAATTCAGGAAGCCAAGAGAACGTCTCCGCCATTTTATAGATATGCGATAGTCTTTTTGATTCCGGAGTGTTAGATAATTACATTTTTTCATCATTTTCATCATATCCGCCAAGACCCCAATATAAAAAAGCCTTATCAGTTTAGAGAACTCAAGCGTAAGAATCCCACCTTATATTTTATAAGGTTACCCCATCAAAATCTGAGTCAAAATTTCATCATCTTCATCACCCTCCTGTCTTTGTCCCAATTTATTTGTGGTGGGCACAGTATGTCATTTTTTTCCTTTCATCCTTTTTTTATAGTTAAGGAAAATCCTCATCGATCCTCCGCCACCTTGGCAGGGTATGTCTGACTCGTACCGACTAAAGACAACACTTTTCTTAACTAGCCTGATAGTCATGGCCATGGGATCCGTGAAATTCACCACGACCATGACAGTTCCTTTCATCCCTGCAGCCATCACATCATCACCCACTCCCTTTTCTATCATATCTCCTTTAATACAATCCATCCATCTGTTCTTTGGCTTCCCTCTACCTCTCCATTCCTCCACATTCATTTTCATCACTCTTTTAGTTACATACGTTGCATTCCGCCTCATCACGTGCCCATAATACGTCAAACAATCTGAGTCAAATATACAAGAACATATTATTTTTTACTTCATATTCTGTCGCTAATCGCTCATCATTAAGATACTGGCTGAAATCATGAGCTTATCTCACTTCAATCTATAAAACAGTATCAACAATATAATACAAAAGACTTTTCGAATAAAACATGAGATTCTCTGTAAAGATGTGATTGAACTGTCACATTATTATGACCGAACCCTTGTCACCGGATTAATTTGAAGACATAATGGCAACATTAAATGATCCAGGCATTTATATTGCAACTGTTTTATAGAGGCAATATTTTTTAAGTTAATGCAACTTTGATGTGAGACATGAGAGAGCACTTAGTTCCTCAAAAGATAAAAAATCTAAAAAGTTTTATTTTAATACTTCCTTCCAAACACCGAGCTGCTATTGAAATTTCGTAGAAAAACCAACAACATGGCTCGATTTGGGGATCAGACCCAGGACCTCGTAGCAGTCGCGCTTATGACCACTAGGGTATATGAGGCGGACGGAACGGGTATTCTCTGTGTCAATCACCAATCTGTTAGTTTCAGTATAGGTTCTTGATCAACTAAGCTAATCTCATTTCTTTCAGAGTACAGTCACCAACGAAAGTCGCTGAACATAATCAAATTTTGAAAACATCACTACACCAAAACTTTTAATTAAATTCTAGTTAAGGTAAAGCTTGTATCTTATAGACAAAGAACTCCTGCTACCTTCTCGGGTCAGTAACTTCTAGAATAAAAAATATTAAAGCGTTTTAATAATTGCATCATATTCAGCGACTTTCGTTGCCGACTGTACGAAGGATCTGGGAGGCTAGACATGACTACACAACGTGCCTAACTACTTCCACTATAAGTTGATTTATCAGTGTACAGAAAGCTTATACAATGCGAGATCATCTTCTACTGGAAATGAGTTTTGGTTTGACTTGGACGCGTTTCGGACAAAGATCAGTGGAAGGAAATACCGGACCTTTGCTCAGCAGTAGGTTAACATACATACATACACACACGCCTTTTTCTCATGGGGGTAGGCAAAAATTAAAGAACACATTTGCCACGATTCTTGCATACCTACTTCTTTTGCTTCGTCCACATTCATAAATTGTGTCACACACACGCCGGTTGCGAGTACTACGCACCTGACCATTTTGAAGAACCCCACCAATAAGGTCGGCGTAAGTTTTTCTAGGGCGTTCCCTCTCGGTGGTTCCGCTGACACATAGCTAGACGGAGATGGCGGGATGAGCTTGACTTTTTCTGGAAGGATTGGCCCAAAATAGCAATAGATTGAACCATGAGGAATGGAAGGAGCGTAGGGTAGGGCTTTAACCTCCAGTGGGACGACAACGGCTACATAAAAATAATACTAAGTAGCATAAACCTATATTCTGCCTACATGGCTATTAATGAAGACATAAAATCAATATGTACTTTCTTGTAAACACAACGCCCACAATTTTTTTTGTGTATTCGTTAATTCGATTGATTTTGCGATTCACCGTAATGTCTGATTAGTGACTTTTTGTAGAATATTGAATTAGACAAATGAAGCATGACGACGTTTCTGGTCTATTGGCTCGAATGTCAGAATGCTGATCACGAGTTCGCGGGTTCGATTTCCACTGGTCAGAAATATGTGCTGATAACAAGTTTTTGTGTTTCTAATGTATTATAATCATGTAATATTATACCCATAGTATAAGCTCTGCCTATTATATACATATTTATATTATTTATTTATTATTTTATTTCTATGTATGTAATTTAGTAACAAATGCAAAACAAAACAAAACATGTTTACAACAAAACGTATTAGAATACGTAGTCGTACGAAAATGTAAAATAAGCGAAGACAGTAAAACACCGTCACCGCGAATCCATCTTTGTTTATATACTAGTCTACTAATCTTTAAAAGCTGCAATAAATCTAGACAAACATGATCGTTGAGCCTCTGACACAGCCGCTGTTGTACGCTCTACAATCATAAAATAGCAAGCAGACAGGAACAGAAGGTTCACTCGTCTTAAATTAAAAAGCTTACAATTTCCGAACACAAGGAAACAAAACTACTAACTAAATAGTGCATGATTCTGCGGGTGCGCTTGACAGCTCCGTTTTACGTAAACGCAACACGTGTGATGATGTGTGAGTGCGTTTACATGTGTTGTTTAGAACAGTCCTTTGGTAGATTTCTGTTTTGTTCTGCTACGGCGCGGCGGGAGTGCTCCGATACGTGCTCCGCCCACGTGCGCTATGGAAATCAGTAGGTCACTAGGAGCTACTTAACGCGAGATGTGGTTACACTAGATTCAGCTTTGATTCATACTCGTTGTGGGCGATCCACGCAAGGTCGATGTACTCAAAATTTGCGGTACCATTATTTGCATATCCACGGGTCAGACGAGAGAAAAAAAATGACACCGATAGTTAGATTTGTAGTGGTGCAAATTGGTATCAAGGTTACAGACTCTCTCCTGGCTTTACTAGGTAAGTGTAACGCCTAAAATCAACCTATGATAAATTACTCATTGTAGTGAGATAAGTGTCGTGTGTTTGAGTGGTTTCCTGTGTCGAAGTGAAAGCGGGCTGGTGCAAGGATTTTGTGGATTGATGACACTGGGCTTAAGACTTTAACGGTCCTTTGAGTTTTTTATGAACGTATGTACCTTTAACAACAACGACTGATGACGACGATAGTGGTATAGGTATGTGATTTACTTATACATAATACCTACATGAAAAAAAATGTTCGAAATTTTTTTTTGGGAAAATCCATCTTCAATAAAATTATGACAAAATAATTGACGAGTTAAGTAAAGATACTTATGTCTATTATAATCATGGGAAATATTTCATCATTATTCTAATCTTTCCCCAACTATGTTGGAGTCGGCTTCCTGTCTTACCAGATGCGGCTAAATATCAATATTTTACACGAAGTGACTGCCATCAGACCTTCGCAACCCAATTTCTGGTAATACCGAATATCGTAAAGATAGACTGGTCGTCAGGCTTTATGGGCTTCTAAGTTTTGACTACCGCTAACGATTGTCATAGGTGTTCGCATTACAACCAGGACCTACAGAAAAATTTTAATTTACCTACGTTTTAAGGAGGTAGATTTAAATTTTCCTAATGAATTTAAATAATCTCCCGTGACCCGAAAAATTGGATTTCAAACCAGATTCAAATCTGCATACCCCCGTTTAGGTACTACACCGGGAGCTTTAGCCAACTAAGCTACTAAGAAGACTAAACTTTTCTTTAGATAAATTTAATATCTTTGAAAATGTTTAGCAAGCTTCAATGCTAAATAGAATAAAAAAGGGATTTAATAAATCACGCAGCAAAAATACTGATTGGGCGACAACATTACTAATTGAGCAGCAACAATACTGATTTAGCGACAAAGTTACTGTTTGAGCAGCAAAGTTCTAAATACAGATATCGGTTAGGTTAGGTTAAAACTGTGACCACATATTCATCATGCCAGAACCAAATCGTGTTCATGTTTTGTTAGAAAAAATATGTCGCTCGTTAATTGTGGGTGTCTTAGTAATTTAGAAGGCAATATAGATTTTTAGAGGTGAATAATGCTATTAAAAAGAAGTCTGTTTAATTAGCACCCAATAAAAAATCACCAGTAAGGCCTTATATTTAAAACATTAATATTTCAAGACTCGTTAAGTTTCATCATACAGCAGAGGGTACTCATTAACAACTTGAACATGGTTCATACCCACTTATTTACCAGTTAATTATTGCGAGTCGACAATATGGAGTATTGGGGTGCTAAAATGCCTATATTTGATGAATCATAATATGAATGGCGAGCGCGCGACTGTATAGACTTGACTGACACTGACACACTGACTGACAGACTTGATCAAAATCTGTCAAATTTTCCCAATTGAATAAGAACCTTATTATTTTGTATCAAAGTTGAATTTGACAGATTGGGGTAGCTGGATGTGCTGGCCTCTGTATCCAACCAGTTTTCATTGACCTTTCATTATATTGGCTTTTGGTACACTTAGAGGTCAGCTTATACTGGAAATATATTTCTCGTTGTTGTAGCACTGTATCCGTGAATCATAGCGTGTGACATCGCCACTCGCCGCTCCTTCTCCCCGCCTCAAGCCTCACCCCGCGCGTCGCCATAAAAACATTTGCAGACGACGCGCGGGCCTCTTTCTTCCCGTTGCAGCTGCCGGAAGCTAAGTGCCACCCTCTACCGGTTGGACCTCGCCTCGAAGCCTTCGCCGAACCCACCCTGAGCTTAACTCACCATACTCTTGCCTTAATTTACTTTAACTGTTAACCCTAGTGTCAATAAATTTGTATATTTTGTGTTCCGAGTGTAATTTATCTCCACTTAATAGTTCCCGGTCGGCCACGTTCCTGGGGCGTGTCCGCTACGTTACAAGCGATTCGCCAAAAGTTGCGATTTTAGCCCCCTTGGTAGAAACGGCTCACTCGCCTAATAAGGCGAAACAGAATTCCATTTACACAATTAGGCTCATTACAGACGCTAATTCGTTCGAAGGGGACAAGTAAGCTCAACTTGCGGATTATTACTTGAAGGAAATAATTTTCGCATACCGATGTGTAATAATTATAATCATTATTGTGATGATTGCTTGGGTTTTCGTGTCACGCCTTAATAGTATGTATGCCGATAGCAATTTACGTTTCGCATGCAATTCCTATAAAATTATTATTTGTATTTTTTTTTGGGTATACTTGCTAATTAGCCTTCTTTGTGTTTTTGCCCTTTGAGTTTTGTAAATAAACTGAAGGTTTAACAGAATAGTACGGTATGAAAACGTTCTCAATTAATATAATTGGAAACTGCTTGATGAAAAAATTATGGCAATCTTATTCCTCAAATAATATTTTTTTCGGAAGATTAAATCTGAATTGCTAATGTTTATATTATTACAATTATTTATATTTACACTATTAATAAAATTCTCAAGTTATAAGTTTTTTAAGTTAGTATATGTTTTTTAACCGTTATCAATATCAAATTATGTTTGATAATAATTTGCCTAATTTGTCTATAAACAAGACGAATCACCCTCCTCTGCATTTAAATAATTACAGATATAAGTACATCTAATCTATCAAAAAGGTCTGCTATAATTGTTATGACGTAATCATAATTCAGTAAAGGGCTCAACACATTGATAACAAAAGAATTACGCACCAATAAATTCATCTCGCTTTCAACACAAGGTCGAAACTACACCCACCACGGGCCTACGCTAATGCCTTATAATATAACTAAAACAACTATAAAAATGACGTATATAAATAGTATGAAAGTTTTACTGGATATTGGCAAACATATAATATATCAGAATCAATTAGCTTCATGGGAACAATTTTATTTACGGTTGCGTAGAGAAGAAACGGATATGCGTACGTATTGCATTCTACCTTTTCTTTTTTTTTGTTTACGGGGGGAAACCTTCAAAAGGCTACCGGTCTACGGGGGTTAGACCGGGGAGTGTGGGATTCTTACCCACTAAAACCAACCCGGTGGCCACCATCAGCACATGGAGGGGGGCACTGGGTCCTCTTAATAGACCACCCCAGAACCCCCCTGTGCACCGCCTATTAACATCCCTTTTTGCATCCATTGCATTCTACCTAGTTACGAAAATTGAGTTCAGGTATAATCGCTGTTTTTTTATTTTCAGTATTATTGGAGTTACTTAAAGGTACGGTATGCGGTTATTCTAGGTTAGAGTTGAGAGTAATTCCACTCAAATTAGAGCTGCCCGACTGGGAAAGTACCTCCGCCTTGCAGAAAATCAAAGTGAAATAACACTGCTTTGAGCTGTGTTGTGTTCCTTAGGTTGCTTTATGTTGGCAGTGACTTTGAATCTTATACTGGCAATCCAACTATTCCTCTTGCGTTTTACAGGGTCGGCAACGCGCAAGTGATACCCCCGGTGTTCCAAGCGTCTTTAAGTTACAGTAATCACTTACCATCAGGTGGGTCGTATGCTTATTTGCCACTTTAATGGTATAAAAAACAAAATTAGGAAATACCTAGGAGACCAATGCTAATTGTAACAACGCGGGGCACAGTCATTTAAATATAAAAAGAAGATCACCTTTCTTTCAACCTACCCCAATTCAAAATACCATCATTAAAGCCATGTTGTGTAGGATTTTCGACTAGACTGCGTAGGCGCTTATTCGTGAAAGTGGCTTGATTGACTGTTCCAATGTTGCAAGTACGCGTGCCCGACATATGAATTACACGCTGAGATATATTAAGTCTATTGTTATGTAGCTTATACCTGGCATTTATTTGTGCATGGTGTTTAAGATTCACGTGTAGGTAAGTCTGATGTCATTGTTCTGAGGAATCTCATATGGTATTCTCAAACAGCGATCGGGTTGTATCCTTCTTGTGAGGTGCCTGACTGTCTCGTTTTCGGACTCCATACAATAGAATTATGGAGTTATTTTTATTATCATTATTTTTTAAACCACTAAGGTGGCAAACAAGCATACGGCCCACCTGATGGTAAGCGGTTACCGTAGTCTATAGACGCTTGCAACACCAGGAATATCACTTGCGAATTTCCGACCTCGTAAAAGGAGGAATAGTTGGGTTGGCAGTATAAGGGTCAAAGTCCACCCACTGTCAATACAACGTTTCCTCGCGGAGCACTGAGAACTTTAGTTTGTAGAAACTGAGTTCGGAAAAAGGAGGTTTTGAATTCATTCATGTAAGTATATAGTTATAGATTAAGGAAACTCATCATTATAGTCTTTTCCGAACTATCTTTAGGTCGACTTCTAGTCCAACAAAATGCGGCCGAATATCAATATGAAGCGACTGCCATCAGACCGCTGCTATAACTCCATTTTTGGGCAATATCCTAGGGTTGGAAACTGGTTGTCAGGCTTTTAGGCATTAATACTGCTACGGATGATGATGGATTGTGACGCCATTTTGTACTAGCTGTTGCCCACGGTTTCACCAGCATCCTAAAGGGCTTTTTGAGACAAAGGTAACTTAAGTCCTTCACCAAGATCTAATCTGTCTTTGTACAGATTTTCATCAAAATCGGTTCAGCGGTTTAGGCGTGAAGACGTAACAGACAGACTAACTTTCGCATTTATAATACTAGCTACTGCCCGCAACTTGTGGAAAAGTTACTTTTAATTATCGCTGTAATTTGGCTAATTAACTCAAAATCGTTATAAATTATAGCCTATATGTTATTCTGATGTATAAATAATAATAATGTAAAGTTTCATCAAAATCTGTTCAGTAGTTTTAGCGTGAAAGAGTAACAAACATCCCTCCATCCATCCATTCTCCCATCCTCACAAACTTTCACATTATGTTTAATATGATTTATACCTAATTTATCTACTTATGGGCTAAGATATTATTTTCTTAATTTTGGGTTTAATTTATCTATAATATTAGTATGATATTGTAGAAAGGATAGGATAGGAAGTAGGAGGTAGGATAATAGGTATAGTAGGGATTAGCACGGAAGTTGGGATTACTATGGTTTAATTAGGGAAGTGTGTATTAATGCTACTAAGGAAACCTGTTCTCACAAATTGAATTTGCTTCCAGCTGTTTACTGCCTCCGAAATTAATTAGAAAAAATGTGTTGTATCCTAATAAAAGTTCGCAAATAAAGTCAACGGTAGCGGCTGTTGTGTTTTATTATGATATTTGTATTTTAAGATGTATCCTTACCAATTAAGGCGAAGTCCGTGATTCATTCTAATACTAAAGAGGTGGAAGCTCGTTAACACCTACTGAGTTATTGCTTATGATACTGTCTTGCCTTTAAATGCCGTAAAATATTTAAAAAAAAGGTAGGTATTTCTGATTTGTTTGATGAAATGTTTGTAATCGTAATTTTAATACAATTTTTATAGATGGTTATCCAATTTTCGTTGTGGCAAGAATTATTATTTTATTATGTAACTATTACCAAATATTAAAATAAATTTTCTGAAATCATAACACTAATTTGATCAAACAAATAAAAACATAAAATTAATTCGATATTGGAATGCAGTTGTAATAATAATTTACCGGCGTTTCCGAACGCAATAATTAGAGATGGCATGCGGGTAGGTTTGACTTTTTTGGCTAAAATTGTTCCATTTGACACATTGTTGTGTGTTACATTGTCGTATGCTACCGTGGATTGAGTGTGCGTAAATATTATTAATAGATATAAATAGATATACTGCAATAATATGTGGACTCACAGTGAAATCTAATTATTTCTCGATGTGTTTGATGTTTTTCGCCCTCGATGAACTCTTAGAATATGTTAGTGATTGTGCTTAAAACATTGTGAGGTATATGAAGACGCTAGTGCCTATCCAGCTAATGTCGACAAGGATTTCAAGGCGACCTGTTTCTGGTGAGTTGGTGCCTGATCTTATTTTATTTACTGGAGCTTGGAGTGTCCTCGAAGGCGTAGGAGTACGGATACTTTGGGCACTTCAGGATGTGGAGCATGTTCTGGTTAGGGGCACCACACTTGACCTGGGTAATGTAGGGATATGTAATGCCCCATTTAGCCTTATTGTGCTTGCAGCTGCCTGCTTGAGGCGCAGTATTTTAAGTAATTGAGTATTTTCCATGTAGGCTGCTGCAGATCACGCCCGAGTACCTATAATGCAAATAATTTTGGAATCAACAGTCAACTTGCGACTGCGAAATCGACTCGATCCGTATTATTTTTTGAATTCGGAACGATTCGATTATACAAATATTCACAGTTACGTTTATATTCAGTACTGATTTACTATATCTACATATGCGTATCATATGTATGTATAGTATAATTCATAGTACAGACTGCAGGTCAAACTATCCAAAACAGTCAAATTTTCCTAATTGAATATGAACCTTATAATTTTGTATTAAAATTGAAAATCAAACAAATAAACTCGACAGATTGTGGTAGCTTGATGTGCTAGCCTCTGTAGTGAACATTATAAGTAGGATGTCCCAAAGAAGTGTAATTTAATATAAGGTAGTTAATTATTATTTTATGTTTGACCAATGGCGTCGCTTCGTGGAGTTATTGACAGGTATAATTTATAAATGGGGCGTGTTTCCTTAACCGAGCCATGTGAGTTAACAATCATCGTTTATATGTGAATTTAAAATAATTGTTATTATTATAATATCGAATTAGCCGGTACGGAACTTCTATGTCACTGAACGTAATAGTTAAACCAAGAATGTAATTGTACAGCTTGTTAAAAAAAAAGAATTTACATATTGATTCCTGACATTTACGCAAATATTATACATTGAAATAAACCTATTTTTTACGGATTTTATCGCGTTAGTATATTGATATTATTAATCCCGACGTTTCGGACCCTTTACAGCGTCCATGGTCACGGGTAGACAGTCTACCCGTGACCATGGACGCTGTAATGGGTTGGGAATAACTCGTCGTGCCGACCCAACATTTCCTCGGAGCACTCAATCTTGCTCACCGTTATGAACACAACACAGCTCAAATCTGTGTTATTTCACTTTGATTTTCTACAAGTTGGACGTACTTCCTCTTTTGGGCAGCACCCATTTGAGCGGAAATACTCCCAATATAACTACCTCTCTTAATTTCGTAGAAAAACACAATAACACTTGTTCGACCTGCAAATTGAACCCAAGAGTCAGGACCGCTAGCGTAGCAGTCTTGCTTAGGACCTCTAGACTAACGAAGCACTTTGATGATGATGATTTCTTACTTCCCACCTTTCCACCTTCTCACTTGTTGGGAAAGGGAAACCATTGCGGGTGTAAACGCGTTAGCACAAGTTCATAATAATTTTATAACTGGCAGACCACACGCCGTGGAAAATCTATGTAGTTTTCACAGAAACCATAAAATGTGTGCGTTAAACACAAATATGGTTTAAATTGATTTAGGTATTGAATTGATTATTAACTACGTAATAATTATCTTACTTAACCTAGTCCAGGGATGTAGGAAAATGATCTGCAATATCCGGTTCTTATCAATCATATTTACCAGTTTAAAATCATAGCGCATTAGCCAGCAAGGCCTTAAATGCATATTTCCGTTTGGCCAAAATTATGGGCCATATAGATACAGGTTGTTGCTAATAAAGACATGGTTTCGATTCACGCAATGGTCAATAGATCGTCTCCTGCACAGCCGGGTGGTTTTTCAATTCCTGCAACTGGAAAAAATATTTGTATGACCTGTCGATAATGATGTGTCTGTATGTTTTTTGACAAACCTCATGAGGTTTGTGTTACGACAAAAAATACTTTTAAATACTTACTTCTAGCTTAGAATTGACAAGTCGGAAGTTAGAATTGGCGTAATATTGTAAAGAAACAAAAAAAAGTTCTTGTAGCTTAGTATTTGCATTTAAATATGCAAGGATTATTTAAAAAAAGTTGTGGTTAATCACCATCTAAAAATACTTAATGTAGTTTAGAATTAAATCTAATAGATATAACTTTAAATTAAAAATGTAAATTTAGAGTTGCATAGTATATTGTGATAGAAAATTTTGTTTACAAGCATAATAATTAAGTGATTAATTAAGCACGTGTCGCCGCGGGGTTGAATATCAATTATAATTATCGGAAGTCCCACTCAAATATGCCATAATAATGTCAACATTAACAACCACGTAGATAACGTGAATAATAAATAACGTATTTTCTTAAATATTTTAATACGACATCCTATTACTTATCCTGGTACTCTTTGATTATAATTTCGGAAAACCAAATTATATTTCCTGACATTTCGTGGGCGTGAATAAGTCCGGGTACTCATTATTTTAAACTGTATGCATGTGTCCTTAAGTGCCATAATTTCATATAATCAAAATCAATTTGGTCAACAAAATTTTATGTTTGAAAAAAATATGTTATTATACGCCAACACTGATGATTCGCGTGCAGAATATAACTTTTACTAATTTCCATAAATTTTAAATTCAACCGGTAATGTTAACCATGACGTGTCTATGACTGTGTTATATAAGATCGTCATTTGACATATCTATTTAGGGTTATCGATGACTCGCTGCCTCTTTTAATGGCTATACATTTGAAAAGATGTAAAAAAGGATTTTTCTTTAATTTTATTTTTGTTAAAAGGACAGCGCTCTAGATTACAAGCCCAATGTCGTGGGAGACACAAAGTGCAAAAAATCTGTCTATTCTGTCTGTCTCCGACAAATATGTCAGGTAGGAATCGAACCCACGACACTCTCCGCGCGCCGCAATGGCAGCGGCGAGGTGACCATCAAACACGCAGTCAAAGAAGGGATAGATTTTATTAATTAGAAAAACCTTGTTGGTATATTTTCCCAAGTAGTTATATACTTAGCAATTGTATTACTTTCTTTACAAAAAACGATATGAACGATAATATTTTGTCTTCACTGACCTAAATCTAAAACATCGCGATCCAAGACAGCCCTGGCAAGGGCCGAGGTCACACAGTCGCTCACTAAAATCAAATGAATCACGCTGTATAACGAAATTTCAGATGACGTTTATGGATTACGTCACCAGTCTCATCGCGACTGATAAATCGTACAGGGTTTACTCACCTCCATGCGGGGGAGAGATACTACGCATAGTTCATCTGTTCAGTTATGACATTCCTAGCATTTTTTTATCATTACTTTTGTGTATGACTGTACAAATTAGCGGATTAAAATGGGATGTGATATTGTGTAATGCGGCAGCTGTCGTGAAACGTTCAGTATTATATTGAATTCACGTGAAGCACTTATTCGTTCGTCTTCTGTTTTTTTATCGGACTTAAGTCAATAGTTCGAGGGAATTTTGTTAACTAAACCGGACTTAGTGGTGAGAATCCGTATTCCTCCAGCCAGGAGCACTTATAAAGCAAGAGCAGCTTAGAGTATCCGCTAACGTTTCGTTATCAGCCAGATACTGGTTATATTTTTGGGTGTTTCTTATGTATTTACAAAAAAAAAGTATATAAGTATTATATCCATTGTCTAGTACCCATAGTACAAGCTGTGCTTAGTTTGGGACTAGATGGTGTTGTATAAAATGTCCAAGAAATATTATATTATTATATTATATATTTATATACTAGCTTCTGCACGCAACTTCGTCCGTGTGGAAAAGTTACTCTTAATTATTATTTTTTAATAATATTTTGGGACATGTTTACACAGCACCATCTAGTCCTAAACTAAGCAGAGCTTGTACTATGGGTACTAGACAATGGATATAATACTTATATTACTTTTTTTTTGTAAATACATACTTATAATATATAAGAAACACCCAGACAAACACAAATACTCATGTTTTACCCACACAAATATTTGTGTCCTGTGGGAATCCAACCCACGACCCCATGATAAGCAGTCCGGCACTCGAACCACTAGACCCACAGACGTCGTCAAATTATCGTTGTCATTCGGCTAATTAATAAAAAATACTCAAAATTGTTATAAATTATAGCCTGTATGTTATTCTGAGGTATAAATAGTAACACTGTAAAGTTTCATCAAAATCCGTTGAGATATTGAAGAAAAATATGACTAGTATGATAAATATTTTCGAGTTGCATAAGAACTATAAATAAGAATCGTATATTTATTTTGTTATTATACGAATTTAATATACTGTACTCTTCTTAACTAATGCATGCAGAGTTTACCTGTAAGTGATTGTTGCACTTTTATCTTTTTTATAACATGTTACTGCTTGGGAAACACCAGTGTAAGCAATTGTTGGTGAACCAATTTAAATAAATAAATAAATAAAATAAAAATAAAAAAGCCTTGTATTTCCAGTTCTACAATTAACATAAAGAAAACAAAAAACAATTTATATTTGAACCTATAAACTTCGTAAAAATATAATATTATATGATTATCTGTGTAGTTTATTTACATTTTAAGTGTGTAGGTACTAATTTATTATTTTACTGGAACCCCCCTCAGGTAAAGGCCTCCTCCAAAGCTTTCCATTTATCTCGGTCTTGGGCTATTTGTTGCCATTGTGGGCCAGCAATTTTTTTAATGTCATCTTCCCATCTGGTGAATGGTCTTCCTCTATAGCGGGACTAGTATGATAAAATTATTTAATTATGCTGCTTTTTTTTGCTGTAGGGTTTGGGAGGCCTTTCTTTATCAATGAAACAGATAAATTAATAATATCCTATAGTGAAATTGGTTAAAAACTAATTTTAAAGCGAGACATATTGGTATTTACCAACTAACAAAAATAATATCCTCATGTTTGACGTATAATGTCAATACTAGCCACTAAAAAGTAGGCATTCTTTTACAGGATATTTAACCAAGTGTTTCCTTTTCATCTAGCTAATTAAGAAAGATGTACAAAATGTGTTTCCCATGTAACAACAGGAAGGAAGGGGACTGACGAATCATCAGTGGCCTTCCTTCTTACTACCGTCATCGTCAACACGAAATGTGATCCCGCCCACGATTTTGGCCTATGATTCAGGGGTACTTGACCAAAATAGGCGGTGTTACGACACGAAGCAAATAGGCGGACTTATTGCATTGCACACTATCGCAATGTGTGGTGTAATGACTAAAATACTTCGAGGTAACTGAAAAAAAAATCAAGGCGTATGAGATCATCATATTTCAGGTAAAACTAAAATACTCATAGTTCAAGGCGCACCTTGAGGATTTCCAAAAACCTTACTATAATAATATAAATGCTAAAGTAACTATCTGTCTGTTACGCTCTTACGCTTAAACCGCTGAACCGAATTTAATGAAATTTGGTAAATAGATAGATTAGACATTGGAGAAGGACATAGGCTACCTTTTGTCTCAAAAAATCCTTTGGATTGCGAGCGAAACCGCGGACAGCAGCTAGTATTTAATAAACTGAAACATTTATTCGCTAAATAATATGCTAAATAATGTCGTCATATTTTGTTTCTGTATGTAAATATGTTAAGCGACTTTTATAAAACTCGCATAATTATATCTTGTAAATCTATTCATATATTACGAAAAAAGGTTGCGTCATTGATGAGGAGAGTGCGAAGAAGTCACAACAGTATTCTGAAAGTGGTAGCCCAGGACCTGAGCGCGCCTGTGTTGAAGCACCTCGTCCGGGTGATGATCAAGTAAAACTTGTGTCTTAAGTTCGGACGGAGTGCTTCTGCACATTAGCTTAAACTAGTACTATTAGCTTAAACTAATACTTATATAAACATTGTTACTAACACTAGTTTTTAAGTCATTACTAACACAAATTGGATCTTATTGTTGTCCGAATAAAGAAAATTTATTATTATTTATTATTATTATATAACACTTTTGAATAAACAACTCAAATTTTCTGCCTACAACACTGATATTAAAAAGCACTGGATGCCCTAATCTTCCAAATCGAGTCTGTCTGTATGTCGATTGGACAGCTAGCAATATGAAGTGACATTACAAATAGAAAAGCCGCGTGGAAGCTATTGTACGCTAAACTTATTTGTCTAACGCCAAATCAAGTAGCTTCTATATTCGACTTAATATTTCTGACTACTTTGTCAACAAACTTGAAGCCCCCATGGCTAAAGTTTGTTGACAATGGTAAATGATCGAACGGGCATCCTGGACAGTCAGTTTCGTTATTTTTCTAGATTTTAATATCAGTAACACTTTGCGTAGCTAAAAAAAGATCACCATCAATCCATTTACTGTCCCACTGCTGGGCGTGGGTCTCCTCTAAGCTTGAGAGTAATTAGGCTATAGTCCACCATGCTGGCCTAATACGGGTTGGCAAGCTTCACACGTCATCAAGAAAATCTCTAAGGCATGTAGGTTTTCTCACGATGATTTCCTTCACCGTTTAAGCGAGTGATAATTCTTTATTATTAATACGTACAGAGGCCAGCAAAATAAGCTACCACAATCTGACAATTTTATTTGATAGATTTTCAACTTTAATATAACACATTAAGGTTCTTTTTCAATTGGGAGAATTTGACAGTTTTGGATAGGTTGACCTGCTGGCGTACATGATTTTGAAAAGTCAGAGGTGGGTGCCTTGGATTCGAACTCGAGAACTTTGCCTTGGCAGTCCAATGGTCTATCACTAGGCTATCACTGCTTGATGATGTTGATGAATTAGATGTTGTGCAAAAAGTCGAGAGTCAAAGCCAGTGTTTTATGCGGTCAACAGAAATGTACCTTTAGTTTATAGCTTTGAATATTAACATTTTACAAAGGATCAGTTTAATAAAATAAAATAATTATTCTTGGACAATTTTATACAGCACCATCTAGTCCCAAACTAAGCAGAGCTTGTACTATGGGTACTAGACAATTAATGTAATATTTATATACTTTTTTTTGTAAAAACATACTAAGGTGGCAAACATGCATACGGCCCACCTGATGGTAAGCGGTTACCGTAGCCTATAGACGCTTATAACACCAGGGGTATCACTTGCGCGTTGCCGACCCTGTAAAACGAAAGAGGAACAGTTGGGTTGGCAGTGTATAAGGGTCAAAGTACAAAGTCAAAAGTTAAATAATAAATATGTCTGACTGATGATTATGTTCAAGATCAAGGCTAACCAACAAAATAAGCTTATAATATTAACGGAATATCCAGGCTAAGGGAACATCCCTAGTATTATGGACATACTGTAAATGATATGCCCATAATACTAGGGATGTTCCCTGAGCCAGGATATTCCGTTTTCATTTTCCGTTAAGATATTATAGAATGCCCTTTTGCGATGTAACGACTCTTTAACTGTATAGAGGTGGGCATTTATGTTATTCATTGTTATATAAAATAGCTACGCTTGGTTAAAAGACATTCATATTATTGCTACTCTATTGACAACTTTATAAAGTTATAATATGTACAAGCTATCCAAAACTGTCAAATTTTCCCAATTGAATATAAATCTTATTGTATTAAAGTTGAAAATCAATCAAAGAAATTTGACAGATTGTTAGCTTGATATGCTGGCCTCTGTACTACTTACTAAAAACATTTATTGTGAAGTTCCAAGAACCACCAGTTGAGCCGGCCGCAGGCCACAGCTCATGGGGGCCGGAGGTCGGTCTGCGGCCTCCGGCGCCCGATGAAGGACTAAAGTCTAGAAACTTAAAATTGGGCATGTTATTTCCGCGTAGAAGTTCCGCTTTAGACCACTAGACTGATCATCATTCTCCATGCCTTTGTCCAATAGTTTGGACAAAGGCATGGAGAATGATGATCAGTAGTCGACCCCAACATAGTTGTTGGGGTCGACTTCCAGTCTAACCAGATGCGGCTGGATATCAGTATTTTACATGAAGTGACTCCCACCAGAACTCTGCAATACAATTTCGGGGCGATACCTTGAGGATAAACTGGCAAGATTTTTGGGCTTCTACCAATAACGATTGTCATAGTTGTTTTAAGAAAGGATTTTGGGAATTTCCTAGGGAATGGTAGGTAGCACTGCGGAGCACTATCAAATCAAAGAGGACGTATGTAATTCCATCGGACATGTTTGGATTATGTCTCAATTCCGTCCATATTCTGATACGTATTAATGGCATGCTTCTAAATAGCATTAAATGAGAGGTAATAGTCCAGGATAATAGCCTCTAAACACCGCTTGCAGCTGTAAAACTTTATTTATATTAGCTTGCGGCCCACACCTGAACACACTTTCACACAACATCAATGTACGAAATATATTATATATGATTGTGTATACGTTCTAATATACTGACTCGTACGTGAATATTTTTTAATGATATTACAATAAACCACAAATAAAAAAAAGATTTCTAGGTAGGACTCTAAAAATCAGTAAAAACCTCATAAAATACATTACTTTGATACTTGAAGATTATATGTGCACAGGATATTTCGCAAAGGACATGAAATGCAATATCGTAGTGTGATATCGGGTCTATTACTCGCCGCGTAGATTTACAGCCGGTTTACCCGCGTAAACTTAGTTGACGTTTACAACTAGTCCCCCCTTGACAACGCTCGGGCCTGTAAAGTAGCGTTAATGCGAAATGTCGGGATGCGTACAAGTGCTTGCAACGTAACGCAAAGCTAGTGAGGGTGCTTTAAATTCTTCGAAAATTTAGCATTATAAAGCAAGCAATTAAATAAGCATTGTAAATATAAAAACCGAATAGGTTCGATCGTTAGAAAATATATTAAAAAAAATTGTGAAACAATTTTGGCCTAGCAATGCTATAGGACCGCTACTACTTGCGTTTAATATAAATGTCTAAATTTCCCTTTTTTAATTAGATTAGATCACATTTTCAAATTTTTGTTTTTTAGTATCGCCTTAGAAAGTGATGGATATTTTAAATTTATTTTTAATTAAATGATATTTATTTCTGTAAATAGATAAAGACATTTTTACAATTTAATATTTATTTAATACTGTAGTTGGCGCCTGCTCTTCCTAGCGGAGACCTCCGAGAAGAAACGCCGAAACAAACTCTGAGAATGATGTTCTCTATTTTACACTAATTTTTGTAACCAGGTGACGAAGTCTGCGTCTGCTATTTTAGTGGCCCCAACTCAAAGCTTTCTAGAGGGTACTTGCTTTTTGTGAATATTGAATTATGATGATAAAATCTACATTTCCAGACGGTGAAAATACTATCTACTTCTGTGTCAAGCAGATATATTTATTAGAGAATAATATTGCATATGACAGATACGGTGTGAGTGGGTGATTCAGACTAATGTAATTATTGACAGAAATTGACGCAAAATAAATTATTATGCGACGTATTTTAAGCAATTTAGCTTTGTTTTTACTTTCCAAATGTTTTGAAAGTGTTAACCCCGGGTCAGGAGTGTAAAATAAATAAAATGTTAAAACATTTTGTTTATGCAAATTTTATTAAAGATACATTAAGTTGTCTTGTTTGTTTGTCGTTCGCTTTGTTTTCCTTGTTATTTGTGAGCTGTGAGAAAAGATGTAGTTAATTTATTTTTTTCTGATCAAAGCTTTTTTAGTTATTAGTGAAACTTGAAACGTAACAATATTACTATTAAGTTTAGTTTTGGTTAATACTACTAGCAACAAAATTTCTGTGAATGCACTTAAAAGTCAGAAAAAAATAGTTTAGAATAAAAAGGCCACATCTAGACCAATCTCCCTGGAATTGTTTATATTTAAAACTCGTAGTATAATTATTGTAACTAGGTAATCTATAAATCAAATTACTATGACTTGTGTGTATGTATCTCTATTATTAAACTTTCACTTATGTCTGTACAAAGCCCCACAAAATCGTTTCGGAAATATTTTTCATTACAATAATGGATTTGTACCCGGTTAATGGTAATAGGCTCGCCCTATATGGGATTTAAATATACCGGTGAAATATGGGTGTACTTTAGCACACTTCTGCTTTCGGGAAATACAGGCGATATAGTATGTTATGTTAGGATATGAACAGTGACAGCCTAGTGGTATGACCATTGGACTGCCAAATCGAATGGCTCAAATTCGAATCCAAGGCACGCAGGCAGGCAATCTCTAACTTTTCGAAATCATATGCGTACCTACTAATAATTAATTACCACTCGCTTAAACGGCGAAGGAAAACATCGTGAGGAAACCTGCACACCAGAGATTTTCTCGACGGCGTGTGAAGTCTGCCAACCCGCACTAGGGCAGGGTGTGGACTATAGCCCAATCCCTCTCATTCTGTGAGAGGAGACCCGTGCCCAGCAGTGGGACAGTGTATGGGTTGATGATGATGATGTATATGATATGTTATTTTATGAATCTTTTTAAAACGAAAGGATTATTATGCTCGGAGATTTTAATGGGTGGGTTGGAGTGAAAAGGAGTGGTTATGAGAAGGTATTAGGTGAATTTGGTGATGAAAGGGTAAATGAGAATGGAATAAACCTATTAGAAGTATGTTTGGAGAAGAATCTTTCTGTAATGAACACTATGTTTAATCACAGGAAGATTCACATGTATACATGGGAAAGACAAAAAAGTAGAAGTATGATAGACTTTGTGATTGTCGATGAAAGGTTGAAGAGTAAGGTTACAGATACAAGAGCGTACCGGGGCGTCAATGTGGGAACGGATCATTACCTAGTTGTGTGCCGGATTAATGGTTTGTTCAAGCATTGGCGCCATCGGGTTCGAGTTCCTGTAACTGCTCTAGAGAGAATAAAAGTAGAGAAGCTACAAAAGGTAAAAGTGAAAGAGGAATATAAGAGAGAGGTAAAAGAGAAAACAAACCAGATAATGGAAGGTATGAATGACTACAGCATGGAAGAAGTATGGGAGGTAGTGAAAAATAGTATGGTGCAAGTAGCCACAAAAGTATGTGGTGTAGCACAGAGGAAGAAAAGCATAAGGAAGAATGATTTTTGGGTGAATGATGAAGTGAAAGAAATGGTGCGAAAGAAGAAAGAGGCTTGGCTTAATGTATTAGCCTGCAAAGCCCGAATGAATCAGGCAACGCTTTTGAATGATGATTTGGAAAGAGTGAAGAAAAGGTACACCGAAATGAAAGAAAAAGTGAAAGAGATAGTAAAAATTAAGAAGAGTGAAATAGAGGAAAAGGATAGTAGGAGATTTTCAAATAACTTCCGGGCCAATGTTAAACTGTTTTGGAAACAGGTGAGATTGGTTCGTGGGGTTTCAGGAAAATCAAGTATGAATGTGATCAGAGCAGAAGACGGATGTTTGATCAGTGATGAGTGTAAGGTTTTGGAACGCTGGAAGGGATATTTTGAAAGTTTATTTAGATGGCAAGATAGTGTGCAAAGAGTGGGTGATTGGGCAGAAGTGAATTGTCCGGAAACGGACTCGAATGTAGATGAGGAGAATGAAATTGGTATGGATGAAATTGTAGTAGCACTGAATAGTATGAAAGTTGGGAAAGCGGCAGGGTACGACAGGGTGTCTGTCGAAATGCTTAGGGGTGGTGACGGGGTGGTAGCAAGCCTGTTGTACCGGATCTTTAATATGTTTTGGAGATATGGCCGAGTACCGGAAGACTGGTGCAAGGCTGTTATTGTACCACTATATAAGGGAAAAGGATCACAGCAGGAGTGCAAAAATTACCGCGGCATTAGCCTTTTGAGTGTTGTCGGCAAACTGTATGCAAAGGTTTTGATTAAGAGAGTGATTAGAATAACTGATGAGAAAATATGGGATGCTCAGGCAGGATTTAGAGAGGGAATGGGATGTACGGACCAGACCTTCTCCTTAAGATGCATAGCCGAAAAATATCTGGCAAAGCATAAAAAAGTTTATTGTGCTTTCATTGACTTGGAGAAGGCCTATGATAGTGTGTGGAGGGAAGAATTGTGGTCGACACTATCTATGTATGGAGTGGACGGACACTTGGTGCAGGCTCTGAGATCCCTGTATAAGGATTCCAGTGCTTGTGTCAGGTTAAATGGGGCCTACACGGAATGGTTTGGCATTTCTAGAGGTGTCAGACAGGGATGTGTAGCGTCGCCTTGGCTGTTCAACCTATACATGGATAGTTGTCTGACAGATTTGAAAGAAAATGAGTGTGGACTAAGAATGAATGAGCTACCTGTGAAATGCCTTCTCTATGCTGATGATCAAGTTTTACTTGCATCGTCGGCAGAAGAGTTGCAAGACATGGTAACAGTAATGAATGGAGCATGTAAGTTGAAGGGAATGAAAATAAATGTAAGTAAGACGAAAGTTATGGTTTTCGAAAGAGATGAAGATGTATGTGTGTGTGATATAAAGATTGAAGGTAAGAGTATAGAGCAAGTGAATGAATTTGTGTATTTGGGAAGTATGTTTACAAGGGATGGTAAGATTGATGCGGATGTGGAAAGAAGAGTAAATGCGGGAAATAAAGTGAATGGTGCTATACATGCGATTGTGGCTAACCAGTCGGTGTCAAAAAAGGCACGGATGGCTATCCACAACGGTGTGTTGGTACCTACACTTATGTATGGAAGTGAAAGTTGGGTATGGCAGAAGAGACATGAAAGTAGAATAAATGCTGTAGAAATGCGTTCCCTGCGAAGTATGTGCGGTGTAACTCGGAATGACAGATTGAGAAATAGTGTGATAAGAGAACGTTGCGGCTTAAAAGACGATGTAGTGACGAGAATTGAGAAGAATATGCTGAGATGGTTTGGGCATGTCGAGAGAATGGATGAAAGGCGACTAACAAAAAGGATTTATATGGCGAATGTCAGTGGAACCGCCGAGAGGGGACGCCCTAGAAAAACTTATACCGACCTTATTGGTGAGGTTCTTCAAAAAGGTCAGGTGCGTAGTACTCGCAACCGGCGTGTATGTATGACAAGATGTATGAATGTGGTCGAAGCGAAAGAAGTATGCAAGAATCGTAGCAAGTGGCGTTCTTTAGTTTCTGCCTACCCCTATGGGAAAAAGGCGTGAGTGTATGTATGTATGTATGTATGAATCTTTTTATTCTAATAATTTTAAATTGGTTTTTATCTCTAGCTTCGTAAACTTGTACTAAAACAAAGTAGACACTCGGCAATGGAGAGTCCCATTTATTTTCATTGCGTCGCTCGGTATTCGATTGTATTCACTTTATGTAACCCCGCGAATGCTCGACGTCATTCAGGCGACGTTTATTGAATGAAGGGAAGCGGCAGTGAGCAGCGATTCGATTTGTTCGAATGAATGAATGGACCATAACTCGGAGTTAAAGTAAATACTGAAGTGGTTGTGAGTGTGTTTTCGGTAGGAAGAAGTGTGTCAGAGTTAGAGATTTCGCTTTTTTGTGTTTATTTTTCCGAGGAATATATGTAAAAAACTATCTTTAAAGCTAGTGCTTTAAAGATAGTTTAGATAACTCTCGTGAATTATCTATTAATTTTGAGACATCAATAGCATGAATGAGGGTTTATAGTACCTACCTAGCATATAATGATTCTCTACATTGTTTAGCAAGACATGTATGTATTATATTATCTTTGAGATAATGCATTTATTTTAATAAACCTCAGTATCTACTATTTATAGATTCCAACAATTTATTAAATTGTAATAATTTCATTCATATTTTTTTTCTTATAATGCAAGCTGTGGATTTTAAAACTCCAAAACAATTACAACCGAAAATGCTATGTAAACTTAATATATCAACTCCAAGTAGTTCTTAGTTTAATTCGTATTAAAGATAGTTCAATATCAATACTGGTAGATGGAAGGCGCTACCACGGTTCATGGTCACTACGAGCCGTCATGAAGGTACGTAGGTCTGCATATCAAGCTATTATTTTCATCATAAGCTGACCTCTCATTGTACGAGAAGCCTATGCTGAGTCTCAGTCCAGCTTATACTGGATACATCTAGTTTAATCTGGAGCCATGTATTGAGTAATCTATTGCAACCCTTTTACAAATAAAATATTAAAGACATTCCTTAGAGCAACTTATTATAGGACTTTTTGTATTTTTATTTATTTATTTAGGAAAGAAACAAACAGTCATTTACAAAACAATCTCAGACAAGTGAAATACAAAAAGACCTAGGTATATAGTTCTCTTAATATGACTAAAAAATACATTATTAAATTGAACACCTAAAACTAGCTAAAACCACCTAAAACTAGTTACCGATACACTATTGCATACATGCAAACTTTTTTACTTACTTACTGAAAGCTTTAGTATAGTAGTATTCGTAAAGCATATCAACATTTGGTTTCAACAGCTCCAAGGTGTTCCTCGTTCAATAGTACTTCGCAGACAGTTACCGGCAGATGGACGGCGCTACTGCGGTCCACGCCCACTGCGAGCCAGTGGGCACCATCACAGTGCCACTTAAGAGCCTATTGCAACTGTGTTAACTTTTTAAGTAGGCAACCATAAATATTATTACCGGCTTCAGTGGAGTTTATGGTGAAAGAGGTTGTACGGGACATTACTAAAACTTCTTTCTACGTCTAAGATGTAAATATAGCACCCATAACATCATTATCGTCGCCTTTTCCTAACTATGAAATGCTTCCGTGCCTCAGAGAGCACGCGGTCACGATTTTGGACAATCGTTTGTATGTTAAACAGAAATCTGAAAAGCCCAATAGCTATTTTAGCGAAGGAAATATTCGACCGCGGGCAGGATTCGAACCTGCGTCATCTGGTTTGGTATACCAGACACTATGACCACTAAGCCACCGCGAGTCTCACTCGCCAGGTCGAAATTTGCCTTGTCATTCTGAATAACGTCTTTATGGTAACCATGGAGTTTCTTGCCGGTTCTTCTCCATAGTAAACGACTAATAAAATTAGGAACCGTGCACCTAGACTCGACATTTCATAAGTTCCTGTATATGGTTTATATGAAAATAAAACTATTTTGAATTTGATTTTGATTGACGTCAGCAACACCTAGGTATTGAAAAGAAAAAAAAATCGTTCGATAAAATAACTAAAATTTTAGCATGGAAATGCCTTATAGCTAGTTGGAACAGAAAGCCCATTATACCCATTATTCTCATAGCCTTTTCTCAAATATGTTGAGGTAGATTTCTAGTGTAACTATATGCACCTGAACTACTATTTAACGCGAAGCAAGTGCCATCAAACCTCCGCAAGGGGTTCTCGCCTTGTCGCGGCGGGGGGGCTTAGTAACCGTGGATTGGACGCCCACGGTGAAGCGTAGTAGAACCTCAGGGAGGGGCTGCTCCTGCGGGCTTGGAACGGGAAGCCCGCACTGGAGCGGCCAATGTAGGTTGCGGTGTCGTATGGGAGGCATCGCAACTGAGGCGGGCCGCGGTGTTGTATGGGCGACACTGCGGCTGAAGGGTTACGGGGCCGCGGCGGGAGAGGAGTGCCGGTATTACGGTGTGCCGTTCTCCCTGCCTTCCGCGGCCTCGGCGGGGTCGCAGCCGCAGGACTGCGGATACGTGAGAGGATAATGTGAGAGCGATACCCGTGGTCCCACCACTATGCGGATGGTGGCGTTGGTGGTGGTTTTAGTCGGTATGCTGGCCACCTGGTCGGACAGCCCGACATAACCGTCCCGTATCCCCAAGCGGGGCGGCATGCATAAGAAGCATTTCCCCACCCGAAAAAAAAAGGCCTACCCTTAACCGCCAGTTCGCTCGATGTTAAGTGACACTGCGATCTACGATAGAGCGCGCTTGCCGATTCACTCGTGATTTAAATACACCCAGATTATTATATATATTGGGAAGACCCACTCGGGAAGCTCATTCCACATTTCAGCGGTAAAAGCATGATAAAAGTGAACCCGAACCGTCTTAGGCATTCGTACGGTCAGCAAGGAAAGTAGCTGAACACAGCTAGATTTTGAAAACATGATACCTAGCTCCAAAACTTGTCAAGAGATTTTCTTATTATGAAGGTAAGGTAAATATTTAATGGTCATCTATGCAATGACTTAGCACAACCTTCAGAGGTGAGTAACTTCATATTAAAAATCGTATTGAAGATCGCAACATGTTCAGCGACTTTCGTTGCTGACTGTACACCCGGACTTGATGTCTATACGTGCTCTCCGAGATACTTAGGGATCGCAATGACCTCACACATCAGCTATATATACCAGTATACCTACTGCTGAATATTCGAGTAAGTAGGTTTTATATACCACGCTAATGAAATACATATTTGCATATAAGGTTATGTATTACATAGAAGTGGTTGAAATGAACGGCTACGTTAATATGCAGGGGTTCCCCTTGCAATCCTTTTGCTGTGATAGCCTGATAAAATCTGTTTGCACAAGTAATCTTGTACAAGGCTAATCCTGACGTCATTACTTCGTAGGCATGTAATACTTTCCATTCACCAGTGCATGAAGCCTATTCGCCACCTATTGCGCTTTTTTTAACATTATTTTATTTTATTTTTTAGGTCCAGTAAAGGTCCAAAAACATTTTGCTTATTTCTTAATTACTGATACGATCATCGTAGCCTTTTTTCCAACTGTGTTGGGGTTGGCTTCCAGTCTAAACAGATGCGGCTGAATATTTTTCACGAAGCGACTGCCATCAGACCTCCGCAACCCAATTTCAGGGTAATACCTACCGATATCCTGAGGATAGACTAGTAACATAGGTGTTCGCATGACAACTGGGACGACCGTCAGCTTTATGTGCTCTCCGTGGTACCTCCACACCTCGATGCACATCTCGATGGTCTCGATGTGTTAAGAAAGGTTTGACCTTGCAGGTGGATTCATCAGTGTAGTTATAACATAGCCACGAGTCCCTCTCTAATTACTGATACGATGTTAAGGGTGTAGTGTATGACAAGATGTATGAGTGTAGACGAAGTAAAAGAAGTACCTAAAGCAAGCAAGAATCATAGCAAGTGGCGTTCTGTAGTTTCTGCGTACTAGAGGTACGCAGAAACAGTTGGGACAAAGGCGTGAGTTTATGATCAACTGAGTATATGAGTCGGTCTAGGGCGTAAGGCCGTAATACATCTAAACGCCAGTACCTTTAGGTCCCATATAAGCCACAATTAACGAGCGTCTGAATGATACTATCTTACTCACTAGGTATATCCTTTTAGTCTCAAAACTCATTCAGATTTGGTTCCGGCGATATGTGGTCACACTTCTGCAAGCCTATTGCCATTACTCGGGCACAAATCCAAACTCGGAGCTGTACTGTGAATTATTCATGGAAACCCCAAATTTACTTGACCTAGCAATGTGACCCAAGATCTTACGCTCGATAGCCACGCTTACGATCTTAGGATTAATGTGGCAGTTTGACGTTTACTGGAATAATCTGAATACTTTCTGGATAAAGATTTGGGTACCAATATTAGATAGATGTTCAACTTTAATTTAGTATAATGATCAATTGGGAAAATTTGTAAGTTTTTTATAGCTGTACATAAACAGAGGCGTACACAATCAAGCCTAGTGACATTAACCGAGCATAAATTGAAACTCTTAGAAAAACTCTGAGAAAAGAAAAATGAAACTGAGAATTTCATTACAATTAACAGTACCTACTTGATCTGGTACTCTAACCCAAGACCTTAAGCGTAGCAATCACATTCCTACCACTAGGCTAATGAAGCAGTTTTGAGGAAATGAAATGACGACACGATAGTAAAGTACTTCTTTCCGCTAATTATATAATATACATAGTGGATGTTCACACTTAAAACAAGTACAATATCATTGAGACTATATAAATACTAAAAGTATATGTAAGTATATTTGTATAGTGACACTTAGATATTAACAAGTGTCTAGTTTACGCATTTATTTGCTCATTGACACATTCTTATCAGAGTATGTGTTCATTCATACATACATTGATTACATTGTACAATCATTGTTTTAGAATCTACTTAGATAACGGTATCAATCCATAATTATACTGTCTCACTCCTTGGCTCAGATCTCCTCTCCCTGGTATTAGGCTATAGTCCACCACGCTGGCCTAATGCCGGTTGGCAGACTTCACATGGCGTGGAGAAAATCTCTCAGGCATGCAGGTTACCTCACGATGTTTTCCTACACTGTTTAAGCCAGTGATTAATAATCCCTGCGGGCAGTAAATATTATTATCATTTGCTTATATGTATACTAAATGTAGTATATTGTAGTAGTGCATTACTTTCGCATTTATAATATATATTCATTATAAATGCGAAAGTAACTCTGTCTGTCTGTTACGCTTTCACACCTTAACTGCTGAACCGATTTTGATTAAATTAGTTACAGAGATAGATTAGATGTTGGAGAAGGACATAATTATGTTACCTTTGGTCTCAAAAAGCACCTTGGGATTAGGGTTACCATATCCTCAGGCTTTGTACTTAGATCTCCGGATTTTTAAGCTCTTCTCAGAATTGCGATTATGGAAATCTTGGGATTTTTAGAATTTTCAATAAAATAGAGTTGATGTTTCTGATCTCTTTTATTACAAAAACAAGTAATAATCATCTTTATGTAAACTGATTTAAAAATGCGTTTGAGTGTTGGGAGGTGTAGATGGTAACACACGCAATGCCCACGCGGACGCGCGTAAATTACGTTTGCGAGAGAATTCACAAAACTCGATAAAATCTCAAGATTTTTCAATGGAAATCTGGCTATTTTTCCGGAGTTTCAAATTTTCTTTCTGGTAACCCTACTTGAGACGCAAGTGAAACTGCGGGCAACATCTGGTAATATCATTATTACGTGAACCGAAAACTATGTACCCCTTTTTAAGAATATTGCGCGTACGGAGGAGTGTGAGATTTGGCATAGTCAAAGTTTACAATTATGCTGAAGGAGTGTAGAAGGCCAAAATTTGTTCAGGTATACATATATAGCCAGCACATCAAGCTACCACAATCCGTCAAATTTCTTTGATTGACTTTCAACTTTAATGCAAAGAAATAAGGTTCATATTCAATTGGGAAAATTTGACAGTTTTGGATATCTTGACCTGGCGTCTGTACCTTAAATTAAATTAATTAAATATTCATTGTTTACGTTAAGCTGTCAATGTCAAACAGTAACACGTGCATTTTAAATAAACTTTGATAAACAAAAGAAGCTATAATATTCAAATATAAAAAGGTCGCATTTCGACCACCGCTGGACCAGTAGTATTAATACGCACATGGTTTCGAAAAGTCAGAGATGCGTGCCTTTGATTCGAACTCGAGACCTTTGACTTTACAGTCCAATGGTCATATCACAAAGCTATCACTGCTTTGTTTTTGTTATAGTGATATCCAACTTGAGTTATTTAAATGAACTTACTGACCACCTCGGAACCGGTAAAATTTTTAGTCAAGGATTTTTATAGGAGTCCGTTACGCATACCCTTCTCAGGTGACAAATTATCTATTTCATCCACTTTCCGAACTACAAAAAAAAGTATCTCTAGCGAAGCAGTCACTAATCAGGATAAATGATAGTTAGAATACACAATACTTAAATGAAGTTGCGAACCACTACGGAACCGGTAAAATTTTTACTCGAGGATTTGTATAGGAGTTTGACATTATCATGACGTCATCCCTGAAGATTTTCTAACTACAAAAAAAGATCTCTAGGAAAGCAGTCACTAATCAGGATATGATAGTAGAATACACAGTTTAATGTGGGTGCAGTAAACACACAATATAATTATTATAGTAAAGGATAGTATCGCAAAGAAGGTGAGTTTCAAAGGTTCATTCCAAACAAAGCACACAGAATGTTCTAAAAATAAAAAAAAGTATAATATATATCTTCAATTTGACCGCAACACTTATCCTATCGTATTGTTCTCTTCTAATAAGAAGTAAGAGAAGTTATTATCATTTTTTAATTAGTACGAGTTCCTGAAATATATAGTAACAGTCCAGTGGTGAGGACTCGGCTTTCACTCTAACCAGATGAGGCTGAAAATCAGTATTTTAAACGAATCAACTGTCATCAGACTTCCTCAACCCAATTTTTGGGCAAAACTGATAATATATTTTTGGGACATTTTACACCACACCATCTAGTCCCAAACTAAGCAGAGCTTGTACTATGGGTACTAGACAATGGATATAATATACTTATAAACTTTTTTTTTGTAAATACATACTTATAATACATAAAAAACACCCAAACACATATACTTATGTTTTATCCACACAAATATTTGTGTCCTGTGAGAATCGAACCCATGACCCCATGATCAGCAGTCCGGTACTCGAACCGCTAGACCACAGACGTCATATATAGATAGATTGGTTGTCAGGCTTTTCGGGAATCCGAATACTACTAACGACTGTCATAGATATCCTATAGAAACCGAAACCGACGTCTTCACATACTCTCCGAGGAACGGAGGGGTCACGAACTGTTGAGAATATTCATCCATCCACAGAACCGGACTATAGCCTAATCCTTTTCAATCTGAGAGGAGACCCGTGCCCAGCTGTGGGACAGTATGTGAGACAGTATGTGGGACAGTATGTGGGACAGTATGTGGGACAGTATGTGGGACAGTATGTGGGACAGTATGTGGGACAGTATGTGGGACAGTATGTGGGACAGTATGTGGGACAGCATGTGGGACAGTATGTGGGACAGTATGTGGGACAGTATGTGGGTTGATGGGGATCCATCCACAGAATAGCCGCGGCTATCTCAGCTTAACCTTACAGATAGGTTGATAAGCGTAGAACATTATTAAGCCATGAGACCCTTTTTGCAAAATCATGTGTGAATTAATAATTAATTATCACTGGCATAGAGATTTTCTCGACGGCGTGTGAAGTCTGCCAAACCCGAATTAGACCAGCGTGGTGGATTATAGTCAATCCTGAGCCCGCACCACAACCTGTTGTTGCGATTATTTTCCGATTGATAGAGAGGGATGTCGCTCTATAAATTAAATAGCGCCATCCCTTTCTCACAACCTAAATGTGATCGTGTTAACACTTTGTGGTATGGCCTCTGTTCTGAGCAGAGTACTGTGCCCAGCGGTATATATGGATTGATGATGAAAATCCGAAAGACTTTAAACGAGGCCTTCTGTTCTTTACTTTACAATGATAGTGCTTACCCAGCCTACTTGTGTGGTGTTCAAGTGATGTGTCGCCGACGCCGCAGCCCACATCAGATGATAATCTCAGCTACTGTTGCGTAAGAAAGCGGCTATTGTGTTGACTTCTGGTGCTTTCTGGTTATTACCTTACTGTTGAATGAAGTTTCGCTTAATATCTTCCGGTAAAGCTGCTATAATTAAATTTTGTCCTAGGAGCGTTTTGTACGATTGTCACTTTAACATTATGACTCAACTTAGTTTGAATATAAATAAAATAACCAAAATTATTTCTTTGTTCGCTCTAACAATACATGGGATACATGATCTTTTATGTTCTAAAAATACCACTAACCCAATTAAGTTAATAAATAAACCGGAACAAACTAGTAAATTCTTAGAAATATCGAAAGGACAAGCTTGTGGTTACCGCGTTGGTCCCAGATTAATATTTTGTTCGCACTTCGGCGGGCGACGCGTGCATGCGTCAAAGTACTTGCTCTGACGCAAGTCGCTTGTCCAAGTGTGCGACTAGCTGGCGTATGCCAAATATTTGACAAATAGACACGGGGGCTGGATACTGAGAAACACAACAAATAAACCCTTTTTTGCCAAGTTTGGAGCCAATATTTGTGTAACGATCATCTTTCGCACAGTAATGAGGTTAAAGACGAATTGTTTGATGTGACTGATTCATAAGGTTTGATAATCGTTTAAGCAAATAGTGTGCATCTTAGAGTGTTGTTTTGTAAACAGAGATTACCGCTTTATTGAAGGAGGCTAGTTAATTGAGTATTGCAAAAGTTGGTCAATATTTGGACCTTAAAATCGTAAGGCTAAGATTTAGATATCGATTTTTGTAAACATGAACGAACAACACTATAATATATAAAAGATGATTGACACGTTTAGTAAATATTATTGCACTGAAATAACTGACTAAGCAAGTAAAACTATATTAATATAATATCTTAAATTAACACTTGTTTAATCACAAACAAATAGCCATAACCGCAATAAAATCGAAGTTAAAAATAAAAGTAGTTACCAATTACTAATGTATGATCAGGATATTCGGTAATCGAAAACACTTACCGAATCAAATCACTTAATAGACGGATATGTGCAAATGACCTGGTATGTGTGAACGGTGACCACATATTAGGGGAATACCATATCGTCAGAGGCACTAGTGCATGACAAAGCAAGATCGTATCTAGATCTACACGATTCAATCGAATCTGCGGTGATTATACCCTGATGCTAAATGGTGATCTCAATGGATAAATTCGATTCACTTAAGTACAAAGGCCAGGCCAGCACATCAAGCTACCACAATCTGTCAAATTTATTTGATTGCTTTTCAACTTTAATATAAAACAATAAGGTTCATATTCAATTGGGAAAATTTACAGTTTTGTATAGCTTGACTGGCTGGCGACTGTACATAAAGACGGTAATCTACTTAGTCACTCAGCCAATTATGGAGCAGCAATGTAAAATTTTACGGGCCATTACATCTATAACATAAAATCTATAATATAATATAAAAACATTGATAAAATATTTGCCGTAAAAATATTTCATCAAAGCTTCCGCTCATATTTTTCTAGTTGTATGTACAGACGCCAGCAGGTCAAGCTATTAACATTATACCTTCAGAATTTAAAATAGAATAGTGCACTTTACCTTATAACCTTAAAACCCTTCAGTTAAGGTTGGTTTAAGGTAATTCTGATACGGATTTTTAAAAATTTAATTACGTTCTAGTCTCAGGTGAAAATGGTATTTCTACGAAACGTCAACTTTATCGTAGAATACCATTTTAACCTGTTTGTGTGTTTAAGTTAGTTTGAATTGAAAACGAAAATTGACCCAAATATGACGTTTATGACACTGAAAGTGGACTAAAATTATATTATGAAATTATTTTGATTAACAGAATTACCCTTTTGTATAAATATTACTCATTTCCCCAAGAACCACTTCAACGACTTCCGTAAAGTGATTCGAATATCCTGTCACTGTATTGACGATATCGCGATCCTATCTATTTTTATATCGATTACAAAATGTGAATGAATGAATGTATTGTTGTACATACACGTAATAGCTTGGTACAGTAAGTTAATTTCTAGATAGTCTGTGTGATTCTTATGTCACAGACACAGGGTTCAAATTTAATTGATTCTAACGTCATCGTGAAATATACGAACTATACCAATAATGGCGGACCGCTTCTGACGTGAGTGTCATCAAACAAACTTATCTATAGACGTTACTTCGTAATTCTCGTAATAAGATTATGTTATCACTAGAAATAGGTGTTAACAATCATAGTTTGTTTATGATTGACGCCCGTTTGCCGTATATTTTTACTTAGAATTATCAGTAAATTGATTTGTTTGATCGTTTACATTTTTACATTGAAATGCACAATAGACACGCGTCATTGGTACCACAATTTGTATTTTTATTTTTCCCCTGATGTAGTCATTGTCGTAATAGACATAATGACAATTCAAATTAAATATAGGTACATTTGTAAAATAAGGATTCTTCAAGCATTCAATCCTGTCTGAGGACAGGTTTGTGATCTCCAAATTAATACACCGAACGCTTTATAGATGTACCAGTAAGATTTTGACTTATAATAATACTGATTGCTTGAAGTCCTGGCTTTGATGTGTTTTTGAGTTTCCTATGAAATTCTCAGTAGCAGCTCGGAGTTTGGAGTAGTTCAGTAAATGCCAATATACTCGCCCGTTATTACGTTACATTACATAGAACTTAAACATACCGGCGACCTCTGGATGTAAATTAGTAATTTCTGCTAACCTTTTGGGGAATATTGGATAATCCCGGACTGGTGATACGTGGTACGATAATATTAAAGTGATTTATTTTTTAACTGGCGATTAATTAAATGTATGTAATACTTAGTTTGAAAAGTTAGAACATTTAGACCAATCCTTTTTCTTGCAGTGCTTATTAGCTAAGTAATTTACTGAGATTAAAAGAAATTAAAAAATAATCAAATTTTCTAACTGGTTTTTTTTTTAGAAAAAGCAAAACTAGCAAACATGTTTGAGAATTTTGTCCAATCCTTATTCTTGTAGTGTTTATTAGCTAAGTAATTTACTGAGATGCTTAATTGAAATGTCAACAACATTTACTGTTAATATATTAATCTAATATATAAAATTCTCGTGTCACAGTTTTCGTTGCCATACTCCTCCGAAACGGCTTGACCGATTTTGATGAAATTTTTTGTGCTTATCGGGGAGGTCTGAGAATAGGCCAACATCTATTTTTTTTATGGCAAAACAACGTTTGCGGGGGCAGCTAGTTAACTATAAATAAGTCAATATAGTATTCCCGTGAGACGTGCCCAAACACAGGCATCTTTTAAAAAAATGGTAAAGGAACATTACTTGGCTACTTGTACGTGAATTGTTATAGTATTCTCTTTATGCAAAATAATATATTGTATGTATAGTATTTATATACATTATTAATATTTAATTTATTTTCTATATCTATTATATATCTATCTATCTATGACTTCTAAGCATACAACCGCCCGTTACCCGTTTCTTACATGACTTGTCCATCCCATGGTTGTCTGTAAGAAATTGCTTTAAGCGATAAGACCGCCAATTGATACATTATGTGACGTTTGTTTTCTTTTTATCATTTTCTCTGTATTGTGTTATACAATAAAGAATATTCTATCTATCTATTTATTCTCTAAATTATTCCTTAGATTTTTCTTTTCACAAAAAAACTTACAAATTGCTTATCATACGTAAGTGATATAGAAAATATATTTAAACGGCAGGAAAATGAAACACTTAGGTACGTAACAGACAAACCAAAAATTTGGACTTCATAAATGTCTCTTAAGTTACATTTAATGCATTGTAGCCGGAAGTATTTTGTAAATAAGAGTTCCATAAAGAAAATACGTATGATTTTTTTGTAAGAGCTTCAATACGTTTCCTATAAATAACTAAAGTAAACACATTTCACAGATATGATAGTAATCGATGGCATCGTTCTTACATAGCTGGCGCCGGCAACTAGTCATGTTTGCATAAACATACTTACTGAAATGTTTTTTTGTATAAATTATTTACGTTCAACCCAGATTTTATGGTGATGTATTGAGTCAAAGCTTTTTAGGGTTCCGTACCCAAAGGGTAAAAACGGGACCCTATTAGGTACTAAGACCGTCCGTCCGTCTATCCGGCCGATCCGGCGTCCGTCTGTCACCAGGCTGTATCTCATGAACTGACAGCTAGACAGTTGAAATTTTCACAAATGATGTATTTCTGTAAAACAGAATAAAATAAATATTTAAGGGGGGCTCCTATACAAAGAACGTGATTTTTTGCCGTTATTTGCTCGATATTAATAATTTGACAAAATTATATAAAATTATTTGACAAAACAAGCCGCATGTTTTGTCAAATATTGGTACGGAACCCTTCATGCGCGAGTCCGACTCGCACTTGGCCGGTTTTAATTTAATAAATGCAAGTTGGTTAAAGGAATGCAATGATGCCTAAATAGTGTCGGCATTCTTTCACGATTCACAAACAACATCGGATGTTATACGTTTAAAATAATCCGATATATTGTATATTGGTATAGATCTGTTGAACTCTATTGTTCTTTATGAGTGTATTTTATCTTCAAACAGAAATCAGTGTTTTTTTGACGTGATGTAGTCGGACGCGTGAATTATAATGTTATCATCAATCACGCAAAAACTTAATCTACACGCAATCATTATGTTCAAGAATTATTCAGCCTGATACACTTCTGACGGCATATGACATAGCTTCTAGGAATAGTGACGTCATAACAACACGTTTAAGCTCTTTACCCGCGCACTGGCAGTAACAGTAGTTCTAAATTTAAAAATGCCCGTAGGTAACAGTATTTTGAACTTATCTACGATCATTGTTTGACCGCTAATTATAATGTTTTACAATCCAATTAGGAAATGTCAATGTCAATGAAAACATAGTGGGACGATACACCGAAAGACAGAAAAAATATATATTTTGGCACGCGCAAAACCACTTGTCAAGATTTTTTGTTGCAATCATTGTGAATAAGTTATTAACGGATTATTATTTAAACAACAATTAGTAAATTTGACGACAAGTTTGGCGCAGTGGCTGGGCGATCGGCTTCTGCAGCATGGGTCGCGGATTCAATGCCATCACGGAAAAAATATTTGTATGACCTACAGGTAGTTGTTCCGGATCCGTTTATGCATTCGAAAGTTTGTTTTTGTAAACTCATGCACGATGCAGGAGAAAATACTAGTGCAAAACCTTTTTTTTTAATAAGAAAAATATAAATATATTATAACTTTGCTTGGATAGGCAAAATTGTTCCGCTGATCTGGTAAATGACGTAATGTGAAAAGTACCAACAACTTTTTCGTTTCTCTTTTGTCATGTAAGATAGCGTAGCCAAAAATTTTAAAGTACAATATCAATCTATGTTAGTCACAAAAAATATTTGTTTAAACTAAGGTTGTTTTATAACAAATGATTTACTCGGAACAAATATTAAGTCGTTAAGGTAAACTTGTGATCTTCCGTAAAGAATAAGTTAAATAAACAAACTGTTTAAGTATTCACAAAATATCATAATGTTTAACATTTTATTTTAAAATTTCCAGTTACCATATAATAAGTTCATTTATTATTTTTTATTTGCTTTTCTTGAAGAAACTTTTCTGAATGAGACTCAAGGATAATCATTTTTGATACTCGTTAGTATTACATATTTTTAAAGTTAATAATTATATTATAATATTACCGATATTACGAATTAACAGCCGTTGGCAAGTGGCATATAACCGGCCCTTGTGGAAGTCTATTGGGGAAACCTTTATTCGGCAGTGGACGTTCTATGTCTGATATTATGACGATGATGAGCCTATTTAGCCACTTGAACAAATAGTACTATTTATTTATTTAGGTCACTGTTACTTTAATTGTCAAATCAGGCATTTCAAATCAAGCTTTATCAAAATAACTTAATAGGTTCAATTCTCACTAGCACCTCGGAGTTTGAATTTTTGCCCGGTTAATAATAATAGGCTCTCCCCCTATTACATGGGACCTAAACATACCGGCGATCCGTGGGTGTACATTGGTACATTGCTGAACCTGTCCCAAAGGTCATACGACACTATAGGCCGGTCATACTGCGCAAACAATACTCTTCATGTTTGGCTTATAACTGAGGAGAAACTAAACGAAGTAATTGAACTCATTGATGCGTTGGCGCATGGCAGTCAAGCGATTTATGGGCTTAATACCTCGCATGCCTATAATTTAATTTAACCCAAATATTCGCTTGCCTGGCATTTCCTTCCACTTGCAAATTCTTATATTATTACTTCTCGTTTATTAACTACTAGCTTCTGCCCACGACTTTGCCGGCGTCAAAGTCAAAGTCAAAACATTTTTTGCAAATTAAATGTTTTGACTTTGACTTTTGCGTGGAAAAGTTGGAAAAGTTATCGTTGTAATTTAGTTAATTAACTTAAAATCGTTATAAATTATAGCCTATATGTTATTCTGATATATGTATAAATAATAATATTGTTAAGTTTCATCAAAATCCGTTCAGTGGTTTTAGCGTGAAAGAGTAACAAATATGCATCCATCCATCCGTCCTCACAAACTTTTACATTTATAATATTAGTAGGATTGTTATACATTAAAACAGAATTAATACGAAGTACTTCAATTTCTCCACGAGGACAGTTCTCCAAGAGGAAACGTTGTGTTGGCAGTGAGGGGACTTAGACCCTTATACTGACAACCCAACTATTCCTCTTTCGTTGCACAGGGTAGGGCAACGCTCAAGTGATACCCCTGGTGTTACAAGCGTCTATAGGCTATAGTATCCGCTAACCATCAGGTGGGCCGTAGGCTTGTTTGCCACCTTAATTCATAGTATAAAAAAATAGTTGAATTAAAACTTTTGTTAAGGATTTTATAGCGATATATACAAATCTTGAAGTACCGGATAATTTATAAAAGCCATGGTGTCGCGTATACTGAGGATTTGTGTTGAATAAGTTAAAAACTCTTTAGTTTTAATATATCATAGACTCCTAGATGAGTAAAGTTCACATCCGCTAGTGATGTCGCGTCGTAATAGTGTTGGGATGACTGCTTCCTGATAATCAAACAATCAACTAGCACTATAAGTTTAATGTCGAATATTTGAACCAACTGCTTCATTAGCCTAGTGATCGTAAACGCGACTGCTATGCTAGCGGTGTTGGGTTAGATTTTTTGATTATTGGGTTTTTCTATAATATTCTCAGTAGCAACTCGAAGTTTAGATTTGTGCCTGATTAATGGCAATAGGCTCGCCCCCCATTACATGGGACCTAAGCACACTATCGAACGATACCTCTGCCTAACCCTTCGGGGAATAAAGGCGAGATGGTATGTTTTGTTAAATTTATGTTGATTTTTCTGTCACATGACGTCATCAAGAGCTTTCAGGATTAAGTTGTCGTAAAGAGCGGGGTATATTCTCACAGTAAAATTGATTTATGTTTGACCGTTTGCATTAGGTCGTGGCACCCGGTGCCATTAATAGTCGCCTTTCAAAATATATGCTAATGCGTATGATAAAGTAGACAATAGCGACAAACGCAACGTTTATACCCTGTTGTAGAATATTGAATTGTAGACGCGATTTGTCGCATGTCTTATGCAACCGTTAAGCTATTCAGATATAAGTAATTTATTTATTTCACACTATCTTTACAGGATAACCCCAATACAATCAATAGTGGTTTGCAAACACACATCAAATACATTGAAAAATCAACTTACGGCAAATACTAAAAATCTACTACAATTAAAAACATAATCTGAAGTCAGATATATACTTCTACTTAATTATCAAACTAAACTAGTTTTAGAATAATAATAATTAAATATAACTAACAAAATTGGAAACTTGAATTAAAATTCTCTTTTCAAATATAAATGTTAATTAATAATTAATTAATTAATTAATTTGTTAATTAATTAATGTTAGTTAGAAGCCTAAAATGATTGACAACCAGTCTATCCTCAGGACATAGGTATTGAGAAGAAATTGGGTTCGTGTAAAATTCGTATATTATATTATATTTTTGACCTGGGAATCGAACCCAGAATCTCTAGCGTAACAGTCGGATAATGAGGCAGTTTAATAATAATTATTTTTGTGTTTTTTATTACGTTTCTATTGAACACATTTTCCCGTGTACCTATTCGGTTTTAAACATTATTTTATTGAAGTACTTTTAAAGAGTATATTTACTTTATAGGTAGTAAATATATTTTTTTTATATTATGTGTCATGTGCTGATAAATATTTATGTAAGTAAAAGACACACTGGGCTGACTCCAAGTAATTTCGGATATGGCTATATATTAGCTACTTTTTTTAAATCTTTATTAAATTATATACTTGTCACCAAAGTTACGAATGCTTGCAACATAAAATGTAAGTTAAAGTATTGCCTCCGTCGAGACCAACATATTATCCTCAAGGCTAATTACTCCTTGCACGTACATATAATCCTCCTTTCTAAACCCGTCTAACATTTGATCCCTCAAACAAAGACACCTGACACCGCAGCCTCCTTGGTTTGTACAGCTCCTAGGCTCACTTTGTTTTAGTACCTATTAACGATAGCTAGAAAATATAGTGATTTGTAAAACGTGTTAACTCGCCAATGTGGTAAGACTTGAAAGCTTCTATTTATTATTTTCGCAACTTACGTGTTTGTAAGAGTTGTGAGTTTGTGATTAGGTTTTATTTTAAACTAGCTGTGTCCCGCGGATTCTCCTACCTTGGATTTTTCATTTTTGCTCGGGGCTTAGACTTCCTCGAAAATTGGGTTATCAAATGCAAATAATTGTTCAAATTCTACTCATACTGGCAGTTTCAGTGACAAACGACGTTCAAACAAACGAAAAAAAACTTTTCAATTTTATATTATTAACTACGTAGCTGTATTTCTCATATATATTATTATATATGCACTTAAAAACACAAATCTTACATGCCTTAATACTGAGACTTGGAACTGGGCTTTTTTCCTTATGGTAACTTTTTCTTCCTCATCAAAATTAGTCCAGTAGTTTATTTATAACTACTCGGAATGAAATATCAATCAGATAACCAGACCACCTTATAAATATAAGCTATCTATCTATCAAAACATAAATATAATTACTTGTCCTGACTGACTGACTCATGATCATCATCATCATCAACCCATATACTGTCCCACTGCTGAGCACGGGTCTCCTCTCAGATTGAGAGGGATTAGGCTATAGTCCACCACGCTGACCTAGTGCGGGCAGTCTTCACACACCTTCGAGAAAATTCTCTAAGGCATGCAGGTTTCATCTTCGTAGAACCTAAATCTTTAGGAGGAGGTGAAGGGGCTCGTAGCAATATAATAACTAAGCTGATCAACCGATCTGCAAGGTTAAGCTGCGCTAGTCGCGGCCAGTCTGTGGATGGGTGACCTCTCCGTGCCTCGGAGAGTACGTAAAGCCGTCGGTCCCGGTTGTCATACGAACACCTATGACAATCGTTAGTGGTAGTCAGAAGCCCAAAAAGCCTGACGACCAGTCTATCCTCACGGTATCGGTATTACCCAAAAATTGGGTTGTGGAGGTCTGATGGCAATCGCTTTATGTAAAACACTGATATTCAGCCGCATCTGGTTAGACTGGAAGCCGACCCCAAAATAGTTGGGAAAAGGCTCGGAGAAAGAAGAAAAGGAAAGTTCTTTAAAATAGTTTTTCTTTAAAATGAATAATGAAATCAGATTAGACTAAGTCAGCCTGGCTCCAATAGTAGCTATATTAAATTAATATTTACAAAATGAGTAGGTAGGTATATCAAATAACATACCTCCATGATCATTTACGCATCAATAACAAGATTTCGCGAAATGATAATACGTTAATGATCATTCGTCTCGCACCTGGGCACAATAATTTACGGAAGTTAGCATTTCGTTTAAAAATTTGAATAAATAATTCCAACTGCTAATGAGATCTTTTAAAGACACTTCTACCAGTCAATATTTTACATATTTTTTTAAGCTAGATGGCTCCGGCATTTCCTAGCTGACGACCTCTGAGAAGAAACGCCGAAACAAACTCATAGTCATAGTCTCTTTTAAAGTCCAGACATAGAATAGTAACAAATATGTATCTTACAATGTAGGGCAAAATCTGAAATGGCCTTTTGAAGAAAGAGCCATAGCCGCTATGGAATTAGTGGTTGTAAACGGACCCACGATATATGAAAAAACTTAGTTTTAGGGACAAAGTATTCTCTAAAAACTTCGTTCCAATATAATGTAATACTCATTACATTACCCCGAAATTCTTCACTGATAAAATATAAGCACTTCCACTTAATAAAGGTGCAACTTTTACCTTTTTTGTATCACATTCTCAAATTCAGAAGTCATCACAAACTCATCGGCACACATTCTCATTTACAGCTAACGTTTCTTCACGAGTTTAAAACGGGTATAATGTTCGCGATATTAAAAGTCCATTTCCTTAAGTATTCATTCCTCGGCCATGTCTCATCCCATCCCATCCTTAATGACCTTGTATGGTAATATGTGTTCGAATATGAGTCAGTATTATGGAGCTATTTATGAATGAACAGTCCTGCGGTTAACAGCGTAAATAGATCTATAACCGTTATAGTTACTAATTTGGAATTGGATTAATGATTGTTGTTATTTAAAAGAAGTAATGAAACATTAGCTAATTTTAGATGTTTAAACCGCATATTGGAAAGACTTTAGACTATAGAAGACATCATTATTAACATCATCATCATCAACACGGGTCTCGCCCAAGAATTATAGGGATTAGGCTATAGTCCACCACTAGTGCGGGTTGGGAGACTTCACACACCATCGAGAAAAATCTCTAAGGCACGCAGTTTTCCTCACGATTTTTTCTTCACTGTTTTAGCGAGTGATAATTCATTATAAAAAGCAGCGATAGCCTAATGATATGACTATTGGACTGTCAAGTCAAAGGTGTCGAGTTCAAATCTAAGGCACACAACTCTCAATTTTAGAAATCATGTGCTTAATAATTAATTATCATAAACATCTCTAGTTATTATTTCTATGAAAATGTAAGGTCAATAGGCTCCTTCCCTCATGCGACTTAAACATACCGGCGAATTATAAATATAACACATTAACACATACGGTTTATGTGTGTGTGTGTGTTTATGTGTCACACACTGTACTCCCCGAAGGGTTAATCAGAGATATACAAATGTACAGGGGCCAGTACATCAAGCTACCCCTATCTATCAAATTTATTTGATAGATTTTCAACTTTAATACTAAACAGTAAGGTTCATGTTCAATTGGGAAAATTTGACAGTTTTGGATAGCTTGACCTGCTGGCGTCTGTACATCCATAGTTTGCCGGTATGTTTAGGTATCATGTAATAGGGGCCGACCCTATTGCTATTAATCTAAGGCACGCAACTCTCAATTTTAGAAATCATGTGAGTATTAATAATTATTTATCATAAACATCTCTAATTATTATTTCTATGATAATGGTCAATAGGCTCCTCCCCTCATGCGACTTAAACATACCGGCGAATTGTAGGTATACATTAGGTTCACCTCTGCCTAACCTTTCAGGGAATACAGGCGAGATGGTATGTTATGTTATTAAATTGTCAGTAGCTTTTCGGAGTTTGGATTTCTAGATGTTCATATAAGATAATCAATGAAAGTTTAAAAATGTAAAATAAGCAGATGTATATGTCCTAAGTAGTGATTTGTTTTTTACGGCGAATTTCGCGGATCCCATGGCCTTGACAATAGGGCAGGTGAAGGCAAGTGCGGTTTTTAGTCGGTATGAGTCCGACATACCCTGCCACCTCCCCGGGTGGCAGAGGATCCATGAGGATTTTCCGTAAATAAAAAAAAATAAAAAATAAGTGTCATAGTCGCTCAGCGACAAAACCCTTTAAATAAAGATTTTAAAAAAGAAAAATAATAAGCATATCAGCGAGCTGTGTTAAAAAGCGCACCTCTGCCTAAAAAAATAATAAAAATAATGTTTATGTTAACTATTAATTTGACATTTTCAATTATGAACTAGCTTCTGTCCGCGATTTCTTCTGCGTGAACTTTACCTGTTATGTAGTCGTTAAGTTTTCTAAAATATTCCAATTTCCTGCTTGATTTTCTTATTTTTTCTTTCCGTAAGAACCTTCTTTAAAGTAATAAAAAACTTTAAAAAAATATGAATGAAATTGGTAGAATCGTTCCCAAATTATGGCGCGACCTAGGGAAACAAGGATTCATTGTTATTTAAATAATCTCATCTCCATTTTCTCATTTAATAATATAATGTCTACAAACATCCTAAATATATAACTATTCATGATGTAACTGATGAACAGATCAAAGATAGCAACAAAAAATACTAAAACGGATCTTTAAAAACAATGCTTCCTTTTCAATACAGCGGCACTGATTTCAAAATGAAAATAAATCTGTATCTAAAAATAATGTTCAGCTTAGAAATGCAAAAAGTAGTGTGACAATCAGAATTGAATCGTAGGCCGGACATCCTCTAAAACCAAAAAACATCGAGTATTATGTAAATAAATTATATAAATCCGTTGCAAATACATATCAGTTGTGGGGAAACCCCATCATAGTCAGGTGCGACTACTCGGCTATAACGATTATGCAGAAGTGAACTAGTACGCGGAATTAATATCTAGGTGTATCTACGTAATCTATCTCACATCATTACCTAGGTGTATTTGTGAAGTGAACTGAATAGCAGCATAAGTAGATGGAGTTAGATATAATTATAAATATAAGACATTAACACATACGGTTTATGTGTGTGTGTTTATGTTTCACACACTGTACTCCCTGAAGGGTTAATCAGAGGTATACAAATGTACAGGGGCCAGTACATCAAGCTACCCCTATCTATCAAATTTATTTGATAGATTTTCAACTTTAATACTAAACAGTAAGGTTCATGTTCAATTGGGAAAATTTGACAGTTTTAGATAGCTTGACCTGCTGGCGTCTGTAAGTCCATAGTTTGCCGGTATGTTCAGGTATCATGTAATAGGGGCCGACCCTATTGCTATTAATCGGGCAGTCTCTACTAACACTATTATTACAAAATTGTTGTAATCTACTGTAATATAGGTTTTCATTTATTTACTTCACATATTGACTACCCACGAATTCTCATAAATGAAATACCCCGTTTATTTTCAGGTATGGAAAAAAAATTAAGGGGTCACTGTAATCATAATTTTGAACAACTTGTATTATAGGACCAAGCTTGAAATCGGGGAAAATTAATTAGCTGTTCTATGCATAGTCGACAAAATGAAATATATGTATATAATAATATGTATGTATTTACTTCTATTATTAAACATTTCTGTTACTTCAACTTTATTCAGTGCTTCAATTAAAATATTTGTAATTACATTTGTTGTTAAGATGTCATCGTCATGATAACGAACATTTTCAAAGATCTTCCAAATCATTATCTATTATCGCATAACATCATCCTATTATACAGATTGTTACTCCCGGATTTACGTTGACACGCAGACTACAGTAGTCATAAATTAGTTCTGCTGCCAATCCACTAGAAACGACATCTTTATCAGTTGAATTGGCGATTAGTTGCGGTACATTATGGTATAAATGGATTAATTTACGAAAACCCCATGGCTGCGCGTGCGTCAGTCTCGTTTTTTCATTATTTTTTGTTACGGAGACGCAGGTCTACGTTCGCGTAGGTCAAATCCGTTGTACATTTTGTTACGGTTAGATGACATAAGATTATTGCTTTTATTGGTAAGAAATAGGGGTGTGGTTTTATTAGTATTCAGTAGTTTTTATGATTATTCAGTTGGTTGTATTTTGTTGGTGTTACCGGAGATCTTAGTAGAAGTGATGCTTTTATTGAAGTGGTGCATTGACTTAAATTCAGTGAACTTATAGAAGAGATATATGTAATAGTTAATTTATTTAACAGCTTTTTACTTCACCTAGTATTTTCCTCAACTATGTTGGCTTCCTGAATATCAGTACTTTACACGAAGCTACCAACAGACCTCTCAGCAAACCGATTTTTAGGCAATATCGATTAGCTGAGTTTACCTACTGGTAGAGTATTAAATGTATGTATATGAACCTTGAAATTTTTATAGTTTAAGCAGTTCAGCAGCCGTATTTATAACCACTAGACTATTTTTATAACTACTAGACAAGGCAGAGGTATACTAATGTATTACACTCACAGTTCGCCGGTACATTTGGGTCCCATGTATGACGGACGAGCCTTATTGATATTAATTGGGCACAAAATCTTGCTGAGAAGTTAACTTTAACTTCTCAGTCAAAATCAATTACACAGCTTGACCCGGAAATCGAACCCAGGACCACAAGCGTAGCAGTCGCTTACAACCACTAGGCTAATGATGCAGTTACAGGATAGAAGTTGGTAATAAAGACATACACGACAGAGTTTAAACATAATTTATTTTAATAGCCAAGCAATTATAACAATGTTGCCATATACAATACCACTAAAGCCACCGCTGACATTTACACTTGAAGACAAATAAAGTATAAACCTATATAGCTATGAAATCTATCAACCGTTGTGTGACATGTGAACGTAAGTGCACGTAACAGTGTAGTGACAACCAGATGTAAATAAATACAGTGTCGGACAAAATAATAAGCCACGGTGGCGATATCGTAACACAACTAATAAACGGTAATTTGACACGACAAGTCAATTACGAGCCGACATAAACACGTATCGGCTTCGAAGGAGTTTCGCTTGTAATGACAGACGTGGGAAACATTTTTTTTATATTTTTGCTCTATAGTTTTTATTCCATAAGCTTGGATGTGAAAGTGTTAAGCCCAAAATCTTAGTTACAAAAAAGTAAAGCAATCTCATCAATACTTACTAGATAATTAAAATAGTTATTTTTACCAGTTAAATTGTATTAATTGTTAGTTAATAAAACATTAAACAATAATTTGTATTAATTGTTAGTTAATAGAACCTCAAACAACAAATTCTATTAATTGTTTTATCAAACAATTTTTTTATTATTATTGATTTTATAATATAAAATGTTATTAATATGATCAGAAACAATTAATCGAAATAATAAGATAAGCTTTAAACGAATGTGCAAAATACTTTTAATGTATTTGAACCTAAAACTGGTATAGATTCTATCGAATTCTAGTGTTACTTTTTTAGTTTACCACATTTTTAATCGAAATATGGATGGACTTGCTTATTCAGTTCTCTTTTGGTCAAATGACACAAATAATTAAAACAAATAATTCCTTTTAATGATATAATTAAAAAATCCCAACAACCTCAAATGATTACTTTCTCAGGGCAAAAGAAAATCTTGACCTTTTCATTTCGAAACTTTCGCTCCCGAAAGTGTTTAATTAAGTCGACGATATTGAACAAGTACGCGTCCATTACGGAGTTCGTCTCATTAGCTCAATATCAACACGTCTTATGCCTTTAATAGATATATAATCATGCATATTATTTAAATTGCTTGACAAATTACATGTCGGTACCCAGTTGTACCTGCCCAGTTGTCGGTTAAGTTTCGACTTGCATTTCTTGCAGGCTTCGAGATGCTAAAGTAAATAACTTAGAGTGGATGAAACAAAACGCTGTATATTTTGTTTTATATATTATTATATAACTTTTATTATTTACTGGTAAAGGGTATTTTTAATGTGTCACGAGACATAAAAAAAAAAGATTTTTAACGGGCTGTTTTTTTTTCTTGATTGAGGATTTCCGAAAATTTCCTTAGGCAGATTTAAAACTACAATCAGGCTCACCTAAATTTTTTAATATATGATTGTACTAAAAGACGATTATTCGTACTTTGAGAAATTTTACATTTAGAATAGGAGAAAAATATTAAATGAAAAATCTCTATCTAATCTATCACAGCAAGACGTGAGAAAGTTTGTTTTGATACTTGACTGAACATTCTAAATATATTCCTTGAGTGTCAAAACTGATCCAAATCTATCATTCACTATGAAATTGTTGTGGCATTGTAATCCTATTTTGATCCGAAATGGCTGAGTGTTATGAAGGATGACATGCATACGAATAGAATGCTATTGAAGTTATTAACGACTAAACAAAGTGGATGATACTGACTTGGAAAGCGGATCATGGCCACAGCCGGGATCAATCGTACTAGGTAAAAAGAAAAGCTGAAGATTTAGAAATAACATCGTCAATAATACATTTAAGCATGTGGGTCTAGTCAAATATTTAATTGCTTTTGAACCTAACATAACGTCTTTTGTAATTTTCAGTGCTTATAATAATATATAAAACGGGTTCCTCTCAATATGAGATGAGACCGTGCCCAGCAGTGGGAAAGTATAAGGGTTGATGATGGTGATAATAATATATAATAGCTAACCTAATTGTAGTAATATGCTGGTACATTTATCATTAGTTTTAATTGATTTCCATTTTTCATTTCGTATGTATCGTTCTATTCTATCTATATATTCGTTCGTATCAATCTTTAAATTTAAGCAGTTTAAAAAAAATTGAAAATACCCTATTGTTCGAATAATCTGTCTCTAAAGACAGAGATTATAATAACAAGGTAAAACAACAGATTAAATTTTCAACGCTTTGAACAAAAAATCTGTTTACATACCATCATGCCTATATTCCCCGAAGGGTTAGGCAATGTACACCTACATTTCGCCGGTATGTTTTAGGTCCCATGTAATTCGAGGTCGTTGTTTATTCGAGCCTTATTAACAAATAATATTATGATTATCAACTCTTAATACATCCACCGTAAAGTCCTTTGCTCTCAGACACGAGTCGCCAATTAGTAGTGGGTACTAAAGGAAAATGTGGCCGCCGGGTAAAATTACGAGACTATGGGTAAGTACGTACACATACGCGTGAGTATTTGAGCGTCCCGATCTCTCGGGCTCCTGACGAAACGAGTTATAATGCTCACATCACTGCTATGCACCTACAGGGTTACCACGCAAAGGAATTACAGTCTTATAGAAATATAGATCTCCAAGTTGATGGCAACTTCATTTTCACGTTAATAGGGCTACTGCGCATAGAACTGACTGAGAGTTCTTTATTATGACAATTGGTCTACAATTATGAAGCTAGTTTAAATGGTCCAAGTGTTGGCGAAAATCAGGAAATTTATTTGAATTAATTAAAAATAATAATTGATCATAGCTGAATACTTATGAAACTCACAGTACACAATGACTAGTTCACTAATATGATTATGAAAGCTAATGAGTACCAAAACCGATTGCCAAAAGCGTTTGAAATCGATTGAATGATTGATTATTTTTATTTAGAAACTGGAAAACAACGTAGGTAGATCTATTCATACGCATTCCTTGAATCCACCTGGAAATTCTTTACTGTTTTGATGTGTCAGTGGCGCCAAAGTTCTTTGCAGGTGAAAATATATTTTTAATCCACAACAAACGTATTGATAGTCGTTTAAATTTTTGATTGAAAGCTTCCTTGAGAGGTAGTGGCTTATGAATTTATTCAATAGGTATATTATACAAGTTAAAAATACAATCGTAAAATCATGATTCTACTTCTGTTATTGTCTTTTTAAAGTATTGTGGTCTATGTGGTCTTTTATTTTCTCTGTTAAGGATAAACTATGAACGATCTGATCACTTTCCAAACGACGAAACGTTTTGATCTAAGGCGTATTTGGTGTATATAAATTTCTCCATGTTTGATATTGTATTTGTTTATTAATTAATTATCACTCGCTTAAACGGTGAAGGAAAACATCGTGAGGAAACCTGCATACCTTGGAGATTTTTCTCGACGGTTTGTGAATTCTGCCAACTCGCACTAGGGCAGCGTGGTGGACTACAGCCTAATCCCTTTCAATATGAGGGAGACCCGTGCCCAGCAGTCGGACAGTATATGGGTTGATGATGATGTTGATATAATATTTTCTTTAAACCGGATCGAATGATTACAAAATAAAGACATCGATTTTCTTTTAATGTTATCCTTAAATGTTTTTTTATGTATGTCACATTTGAAAGTTACTTAGGTTCGAATGGTTATAATTGTTGTAATGAGTGAAGCACCGATAACTCGATCGGCAAAGACAAATTGACAAGAAAACTATTAGTCGGAACCTGGTTACGTTGTAACATAAAGAGAATCTCTCGCAACATCACCTGCTAACTGAGAAACAACAAGGTTTCTGTAAATCTATCGGCGCTGGACATTCTCTGCGTTTGTTTTCGTCGAAGCTTTTGACACCGAAAATATGTTTGCCATTGAGCCAATTGTTCATTGCCATTTGGAAGGACGTCTGTGAAACTCATTCATATACCTGTGAGTAACCCACTTTCCTCTACATATAGGACGTTACAAATTTGAAGAAAATTTGCTCGACTATAATTTTTGAAGCTGAAACTGCAAAAGCTAAAACTAGATCATACATGTTTACAAAGGTAACAAACAAGTTAATTTGAACACCTGTGTCAATAGTTCTAACATTAAGAAAAATCTTTGATTTGTTAGGCATTAAATTCTAAAGATTTTTGTATAAAACTTTTGGTATAATAAGCTAACAATAAAAATTTCTTGAATATACAAATATTTGGCCTTACTAGCTCTTTGCGTACGTTTTTGTTTGGAACATCATCTTAAAACATTGGAAATAGGTTTCTGCCGTTTATTATTTCTTCCACGTGGCGCTGTTATCGCTGTGGAGTTATTTATTGGTTTATTATTTAGTCTATTGCAGTGGCTTCAGACGGTGCGGGTACACACGTATTACAGGTACTGTTATTGTGGTGTTTTGTTCTGCATATTGATTCAAGGTCACTATGAAATATGCGGTTGTTACAGCTTGCACGAACTACTTAAGATATAATATTTTCTTTTAAATTCTTTAAAAGTTTTTAATAATACCACTTCTACATTTTCTTTATTTTACCTTATTCTACCTCGGGTATTTCACTATGATCCGGTAAATACCTTTCTGTCTCAACTTCAGCACTTATATTAGATTTAAGTGGTGGATACCTAACTGAAATATTTTGTTGTAATTTGTCACAGTTTTCTACTTCTTCTGTCATGTTGGGATGAATTACATGGTATTAGTTCATGCTGTAGTAAAGATAAACATTGATAACGAGACTGATTGCCTAGTGCGTCAGACAATCATTTATCTATGTAGAAGTTTTTTTAATGCACCTGAACAGGTAGGTACCATCACTGTAGTTGTGTCATCTACGTTTGTTTTATTCAGAACAGTAAAAGCTGTTATTCATCCTAAAGTCAAAACATATTAAGTAATACCACTTCCTACTTTCGATGTGAGGATAATTGTAATCTTAAATAATTATCACCATCATAATTTACCAAAGCTACTTTCTTACTGCGAAGAATGATCGCTTGAATAATTGAGAGCCTAGAATTTGTTAACATCCATTTAGTTGCTAACACGCCATTTGCCCTTTAGGCGTAATCGTTATAGGCAATAAATAATGCTAATGTGCCAACGTTAATTGAACTAGCAATACGATATATGCTGGCAAGTGTTGTTAGTAAGATTCTTAAAGAGGTAGAATTAATGGGAAATGTGTTATGTGTGGTCGTAGGTGCAGGCGACATCCTTTCACCGCTGTTTTAGTATACAATATCTATTAAGGTGTTAATCAAGGGTCTATGCTCTTGGTCTTATAATCAATTCAATCAATAAGAATTACAATATGTAGAAATATCCAAAAAAATTGTATTACAACAAATGGTTGATCTTTTTTCTTATAGAACTGAAGTAGTTAGAATGATAAACATATTCGCTTTGAAACAATTGGTTTGTTTAATAATCTTGCGGTTTTTTTATTGTTTTAAATAGATGTTGATGTTTTATTTATTCAAAATAGTTTTGCGATGCTATCCCAACTGTTTTGCTAAAGTTGCATTATCATCGATCAGTCCAGCCACTTTATCAATTGACCATATGCTGCGATTCACGCGTCCTCATGCACGACTGTGTTGCAGCAAAAAGTCGCTGTATGCATATGTGGTCACAAATGGAGATCAGCAGCGGTATTCAAGCAGTACCGTTGGAAACAGATACAGTAGTAACCTCATACGTCAGTCTGTTAATGCTAGAAACTCATGAATATAATCGATCACATACTTAATTGATTTCTCATTGACTTTTTTACCGTTCATAACATAGTTTTGCTCAATAGTGGGCGTCCGCACGTTATACATCGTGAATCATTATACCATTGTTACTACTGATGTTATTTGGCATTCGTCAATAACCATATCATACGATCATTAATCTTATCCAAACTGTCCAAGTGTTTCGCCAATACGCTAATCTTCCAAATCTAAAGCGTCTTAAATCGTGGCAAGTATATATAAATTTAATCTTTACTTTGCACTGTTTAAAGTTTAACATTGGTTGTGTTGTAAAAAGTGACAAGAATGTAAATGAGAGTATGGTATCGGCACCTGTGAGTCTGGTCGGTGGGTGACGTCACAGCGGAGTAATGTAGCCCGACGATTAAGCTCCAATCAAGGAGTCTATAATATGTTTTTGCGAGTGCCGCATTCAATTTGTTGTGATTATGATTAACTTGCGGCTAGTGGCTGTGAGGTCGAGTTTCCATTTGATATCACTTTTATGTGGTTGATTTCAAATAAAAGTGAAAACTTTATAAGCATGCATTTATTTCTATGAATATCTTCAGAAATTAATAATACAGAAGATTTGTAGATACAGGTGTAATGATCTTTTTTATATTTAATTAATTAGATTACATAATATATCACAATAAGAGCTTCATATTCATTAACTTCATTGATAAAAATCAATGCATATGCACTTACTAGCCCAGTGGTCGTAAAAGCTCTACTTCTACTTTAGCGGTTCTTAAATCGATTCCTAGGTCGAGCAGTGTTATTGGGTTTTTCTATGAAATTCTCAGTAGCAGCTAAGCGTTTAGAGTTGTGTCCTATTACTAACTAAACTCCATATAACGTCATTTGATGTAACGATAAAGTTTATTATTTTATTAAGTTTCACTTGTCCCCATTAACAGGTAAACCGTTAATGGGGACAACAGGAATTAATTTTAATTATGTTTATTGAGTTCCGTTGTCCCCATTGAATGAGGACAGTGTCAATGGGGGCAACGGGAACACATCCGCTAGCCGCGGTCAGTTTGTGGATGGTTGTCCATTCTTAAGACATCGAGAGCTCTCCGTGCCTCCGAGAGCACTTAAAACCGTCGGTCTCGGATGTCTTGCGAACCTCTATGAGAATCGTTAGTGATAGTGAGTAGCCCAAAACGTCTGACAACCAATCCTTAGGATATCGAAATTCCCCAGAAATTGGGTCACGGAGGTCTGATGGCGAGAAGTTAGTGATAGTGAGAAACTACTAAGCTTCTTATAAAATACTGACATCAAGTCGCATCTTGTTAGACTGGAAGCCGTCCCCAGAAAAACCCCCCGGAAAAGTCTCGGAGGAGGATACAGTATGTATTATGTATGTAATGTTCAATTTCCATAATTACTTTGTTTTGGTATAAAGTATGTTAATTAATTGAAAATTATAACTATGTTGTAGTACTACGTTTAGTTGGTATTAGGTACTTATGTTTTCGTAATGTCATTATTTCACAGCTGATTTTAATCATTTTAGATTTATACTGGAGTAAGATTAAACAAGCTTAGGTACAGTCAACAAAAGAGATTGGTATACAGGCGACCATATCGCGATCGCCGGTATTGCGACCGAAATCTGCATCTTTACACAAATTGTGATTTAAATAATTACCCGTCAATGGGTTTGATGGGTAGCAGCTTACAATACCTGCGTTTTGACACATATTGCGTGATTACACAATTTTTAACAAAACACAGATGTTTAATTAGCTGCCTGTATACTTAACTATTTTGTCGACCGTACAATAGATATTGAACTAAAGTTTAAACTAGAGCCTAACTAACTTTTCTGGTGTAAATATTCGCAAGAACAACTAAATGATGTAAGCACACCTGTATGTGATAATAAAGATTTATTTATTTAACTCTCATTATTAGTAATAGTGTTCTGTGATATCAACAATCTAAAATGAGTTTAATTAAACAGGGTATAGATAATAATACAAATACGAGTATGAAATACATAGAAAGTGTAGATAGGTATATCGAAATATTTGCATGGATTTGAGTGCAGTACTTGCATTTAACAAGTACACTTAAATTATAAGTATTTAAACTTTGTTCTTAGATATTATGCAACGTGCTTTCTCAATTTAAAATAAAAACAGTTGGGCACGAAACTTGCGTCTGCTTTTCTAAGTGATAAATCTGAAATTGTACATTTGAGTCACAAGAACTGAGCTACCAAGCTAATGTTCAATTTATTTATTTAACATTGTAGATTCCACAATGAGGTGTATTTTTTATTATTATTTAGGTATTTGCGGCTATAGTATCACTGCGACCGCATTCGGTCTATTGTTATCGCTTCTTTTTTTATAGTACGGAAAACCCTCATGGACCATCCGCCACCTGGGGAAGCGGCAGGGCATTTATCTTCACTTGGCCAAAGTATCCGTAAATAGCCAAGGGATCCGTGAAATTCACCACGAACATGACAGGTCGCAATGTGTCATGTTCGTGGCAAATTTGACGGCTGGACTGAGGTCCATTGTGATTACCCCTGGTTCAGACGGACCCATTGTAATTACTCCTGGTTCAGATGGACCCATTGGGATTACCCTTGGTTCAGATGGACCCATTGTGATTACCCCTGGTTCAGTTAGAGTTCACCGCTAAACTCTGATGCCACTATGAACTGCAGGATTTACTTAAGGGTGAGCTCCTCATGAGGTGTAAGTTAAAACAAATAAAAGCTTCTATGTTATAATGATCGTCATACGAGCCTATTTACTTATTAGGGTTATTCGTGACTGGTGACTGAACACCAAAATAATGAACTTGAATCTTATAAACAGTAGCCTAAAGTTTTAAATTCAGTGAATACTCTCAGTACGAATTCGTGCGAAACCACAAGTGTTCGTGAATTTTAGGGTTGAACAGTACGCAATATCGATAAGCTATTTAAGGTGTGTCCAGACGAAGTTGTTACGTTATAAAATAGTTATTTAACATGTTATTTTAAAGTAAATGCTCTATGAGTTAGATAACTATGTTGAATATGAGATTATCAATTATTGTGTTCATAATTTATCGGAGAATATTTTATTACTTTCTCTTGCGTAGACAATAAATAAAACTAAAATTTCTAGACGTTATGTCACCTAACATACGTACCTATAATGGACACAATTTACATAATGTTAAACAAAAAAAAAAAGGTTTTTGGTAAGTTTTACACAGCAAAAAGGATTAGATTTTTGTTGGAATTGGAATGTTACAACTAGATTTAACCTGGGATTTCACTCAGATCGCAATAGGTTATTTTAAGACAAAACGTCTATGTTCTTCCTCGGGATGCAATATAAAATTCAGATTTGTTCAGCGTTTTAGGCGAAAAAGGTTAAAGATGAACAGTTGATTAGTGGTGCTATGCTGGAGGTCCTGTCGAATCCCAGGTTGAGTAAAATTATATTGGTTATTCTAAGATATTCTCGATAGTAGCTCAGTTTGGCTTTGTGCGCCGTTAATGGCAATAGGCCCCCCATTGCCATTAAAACACCGTAAATTAGTTCACCGCTGCCTATGCCCTTCGTACCATACCATACCATAACGCCTGTATTCCCATACAGGCGTTATGGTATGTTATGTTTGTATATTTTTAATTTCTGTTTATTATACTGGATTAATTTAATAGTACGCATCAAACCGCATTGTTCTCATGAACTATTCAGATTTAGATTGTAAACCAAGATGAACACTGTAATCATGTTTTTTTTTAAAGAGTTTCTATGGAGTTTCTTGCCAGATCTTCTCCATAAGACCCATTTTTTGAAACCGTGCAACTAGTTTTGACTTTACAAAAGTGCCGTAATGGTCTAATTTAAATAAAATATTAGACTTTGACCATAGATGTTGAATTACATAAGAAAATGCGGACGTGTTACACGAAGAAAGGTTACATTTGTTTCACAGTGTGTATTCGCCTCAATGTTCGTGCATTTCAATGTGTTTCGGTCCAAAGTGTGAAATAGGCTCACGATATTAAATGGCCGGCCGAACCCACTCCACACCCCGTGAGCGCATACATTTTCGGCTTATCTTAAACATTGTCGCGGAAACGACACAGACTTTACGTAAATAGACATAAATATTATGTTTTAACATATATTACTTGGGCATAACTATATTTCTTTCCCAAGTCCGATGGATGCAAAACGCAAACAACACCATGTAATTGTTGCATTGTATTCGAAGATGTCAAGAATGGGCTATTGCAGATTTTGTTTCATTTACGTTATTTTGGATAAGCATATTATCTAATATATAAAATTCTCGTGTCACAGTTTTCGTTGCCATACCTACTCCTCCGAAACGGCTTGACCGATTTTGATGAAATTTTTTGTGCTTATCGGGGAGGTCTGAGAATAGGCCAACATCTATTTTTCATACCCCGATTTTTTTTTTTTTATGGCAAAACAACGTTTGCGGGGGCAGCTAGTTATACTATATTTATATATGCACTAGAATGCAATAAGCTGGCTTTAGAATTGAGTTTTAATGAGGAACCATATTAAGTAACACAAAATTCTACTGTGTTCGGAATCTTCAACGTAACGGGATTTTTGACAAAAGTCAAATTTGGAAGTGACTTTTTTCATAGTCACAAAATGTCATCGAGAAAATTTTAACAGACATTGCTTGGAAAATACATGATTAATGATATTTTACAGTAACTTATCCAAGTCAAAGAACTTTGTGTTCTTGAAAGTGTCAAGTCTGCCATTGTGGTGGAGATTTTATCAAAACCCATATACTGTCCCTCTGCTGGGTGCGTGTCTCCTCTCAGATTGAGACGGATTAGGCTTTAGAAAATATATGAGAATAATATAAAATAAATTAGTAATAAATAAAAAAAGTATGTCCACCAGGCTGGCCGTCGAGAAAATCTCTAAGGCCTGCAGGTTTCCCCACGATGTTTTCCTTCCCCGTTTAAGCAAGTGGTAATTAATTATTAATAGGTACTCACATGATTTCCTAAAGTGCGCGCCTTATATACGAACTCGAGACCTTTGACTTGGCAATGGTTATATCACCAGGCTATCACTACTCTCTACTTGTTGGAATTATCAGGAAAGAAGCTCCATTGCCCAACGGTGGGCACTAATAGGCTAAATTTATATTTTCTCACACCCCTGCAGTGTTTAGTACTTTAACATATTTAATTGCAGTTGTTGATTTACAATCCTGATTTATTGAGTGAATGGAACATTGACACTTGCAGTATGCTGTATTTGTTAGTGCTCGCGGCTCCAATTGTGATTACAAATTTAGATTAAACACTACTTTGATAAAGTGGGTATTATATAATTAGGTCCTTTGCAGTGTTCCTACTCGTGAAGGCAATGACCTTTACAAATGTTTGAATATTTTTATCTTGTAGGTAATAGAACCTTCAATGGTGATTAAGTAATTTTTCCTCTGGGTTTTTCTATAAATTTTTGTGTTGTTTTTCTTTTATCGTAGTTATTTGTTTATTTTTTGTGGTAGGTATTTAAATGTTTTTCAAATTCAGATTTGAATTCATATTTAAAAAAGCTACTGGGTATAACTGCGCAATTATAAAATATGTCAACATTATATTGATGAAATTATGAAAATTTGGTTCAGAATTCTTTGACAATCAGGTTGTTCAAACTAGGTTGTATACCTAATACAGGAAGCAGTATATTATCTATTATCATGTTCATAAATATCAGGTCCTCTTAACGATAGATGCTCAGGCTATCTATTTGTGGGGTAAGCTGGGCTTTGTAGCTGGTGTAGGTGGGATTTACAAACTCAAAGAATCATTTCATGCCATATAACGACAGTATTAGGTAAAGATTCAATGGAAACTGTCTAAATCGATGCTAAACCCATCTTTGTGATTTATTTTCAGAATAATTTTACTATGAAGTTCATAGGTACAGTCAGCAACAAAACTCGCTGAACATGTTGAAATCTTCAATACGATTTTTAATATGAAGTTACTGACTTATGGTTGTGCGAAATCATCGCATATAACATTCATATTTAAAAAAAAACGTCTTGACAAGTTTTAGAACTGTCATGTTTTCAAAATTTAGTTGTGTTCAGACACTTTCGTTGCTGACCGTACTACTTATGGCTGAAATTTATACAGCCAAGCTGGACTCAACTTTTACTTAAGGACTTTTATCAATCAACATAAATACTAAGGCTGTTCTTGTCATGGGTCAATGCTCGGTATCCTTAAATATGTATTCAAACAATACTTGTTGCTGATGAAAAAGTTTTGTTAAGTACCTACCATGTTCACTCCTAAAAGAAACTAAAAAGTAAGTGGTTGGCATAGAGCTCTGTTTGTGTTAGTTTTTGTTTTCCCGATTAAAAGCATCGGACAAATTTTGACGACAAATAAATAGCGATATTTTTTGTAAATATACTATATGTACAATATCTGGCAGTACCATTTATTTATTAAAATCTCTAAAACTGACAACCAACGCACAGTCTAAGCCCAATCTAAGTCTACAAGCACGACATTTGCCAAGGAGGTTCTTATCTAGCATAGGTGCACTAAGACAGTATTTTGGGAATTTCCCAGATGACTGAGAATAGGGGGTGTTACCTTTGGTTAGTAAGCCAGTTTCTAATACGGGTTACACCTCTGATGCACACCTAAGCAATAAATTAGACTTAGACATTTAGCGCTATAAATGTTCAATATTGAATTTAATATAACATCACATATCATGCTCGTAATCCATTAAGTGTCGTAATAGCAATAAAACTTTATTAATTGACAGTGGCAATTGCTATGTGCAATAGTTGGGCGATTTGTTATGTGTCAAGCTAAACTTCAAGATCCGTGTGTCCTACTGCAAGGGTCATGTATAAGAGTACATTGGCATTTACGTGGGAGTAAGAGAGATGGAGTTATTAATCCTGTGTAATGTTCTCTTTCTTCCACAATTAAGTTTCAGGCTAACTGCAACGTGACTGTTTGAAAATCTCCTTGGTTGCCTACCAACAGAATAGGGGAATTGTATGATTTTGAAGTTTACTAAGCGGTAATGTGTAGGATATACTTACATGTAGTTAGTATTTTTAATCTTTTCAAATGTTAGTGCAACTTACTGCCTAACTACTACTTAGGTCCCAACTTAATGTTAGTAATCCTTACTTAATAAATTAAAATGCAAAAGTAACTGTCTATCTGTTTACACCTTCATGCTTAAACCACTGAACCGATTTTAATGAAATGTGGCAGACTATGCTATATATATACGCTACCTTTTGTCTCAAAAAGTTATTTAAAATGCGAGTAAAAGCAGAAACAAAAGCTAGCTTCAATATAAATTTCAGATATGGCAACATACGTTTACTTATATTATACATATAGCTTTAGACTTTGAATCCGTACTATGACGTGACGTACTGTGTTCCCCCTTGTATCTATGGCCAGAGCCTGCATGCATGCACATTCCTCAGAGCTCGACCAGTCTTTAGAGCTATGCTTAAAAACAAAGATGCAAACATTTCTGGAATGTGAGACTTTGGGTTACAACTCAAATGTTTATTCATTTTGCTTTGTGTATAATTGGTAAGAGCAAAAAAGAGAGGTAAAATGCTAACTGGTATTTAGGTGTAGATTCCTTGTTTTCTGCATCAGAATAAACTGACAGATGGATAATAAACTATAAGAGTTTCTTGTTGACTACGGAAACTTAAAAAGGTTGATTCGTTTATAATGTGTCGAAATATACTCAATTTGGTGTCAGTATTGGAATTATTGCTCTATGTATCATCAAATAATCAAAACATGAATACGATAAAGGTACTTATTAGCGAAACAATGCCTCTTCGAACACCTCTCAGACATTGAATCTAAAATTTGATGAGCTCCACAGATAAAATCAAAACCAATTCATCAATATAATTATTTCTGCCAAATACATGCAACGCCCTACCTAAATACTTGTCTATGCTTTCAAAATGTCCTGAGAACGTGAGCACTAGTGCAAACAAACTCTATATAAGTCTATGGTTGCTGCAGTACCAATTTCCAAATTTGGAACGTTTGTATAAAGATCAGACGTGTTATTATCTGGGGTCAATGACACCGTTTGTCATCGATTTTTAAAAGATCTTCGGTGATTGGTTTGTTCAAATTGACGTTGTTTTTACAGCTGGTAATTTATTGTATTTTAATATAGGTAGATATCTAAACTTGCTGAGCTCGATTATTATTATTAAGTCACATGAAAACTGAGTCGATAATGTAATAATAAAAAAGAATATTTGTTAAGATTACATGAACTCTTTATAACACATGTATGGATGATTAAATCAATTTTTTATTGAATTTAAGTAATATCAAGTAATTGTTTTATCACTTAATAATAATAGTTCCTACTTAAAAAGCATTATAAAATATGTAGTTGCTTGCCACTGGCATGCCTTAACTAATAAATTAGAACTAAATAATGTGACCCAGAAAAATCTTAAATCTCAAAGCTTAAAATTACACAAACAAAAGACACATGCCTAACAAGCATGTGTTTTAATATAGCCTTTATATAAACACGATCTGTCAGTTCAGATACAATGGTCGTGAATCATATTACATCACTGGTGACGTCATTGGCTAACCATTTAAATCGACAGCCTAGTCTGAGAATGCAAATTCGAAATTTAAATGTGCCCTTCGAGACTGAACTTGCGGGCTAGACAATTAATTTGATTACGTTATGCATTATTTACTGCTATCCTAGTAATAGTATAAATTTTAAAGTTTAGATGTTTGTTTGTAAGCCAATAATTCTGTAAAAATCTAGTTTTCGGATAGAAGGTAACTTTATCCTGGCAAAATACCTTTTTTATCCCGGAAAATCGATTCTGCTGTTGATGCGTTGTGACCTAAACTCGGTTATCCAATCGATGAAATTCGCTGCTGTATAGGTTACGTTTTATCCCGGAGCAGTAGGTACGAGTGACATAAAGTGTTCTTATCCGAGAAGACCTTGTAAATTATCATCGAAAACGAAAAAATTGGTAACATAAAGTGTACCTTTATCCTGGCAAAATGGAACAGAATTAGATTCGGGTAATTAATCCTAGTCGGCTGCAGTTGGGGGCAAAAGCAAGTTATTTAACTATTGTTTATTTGATAGTAAATAATATTCTCGTGTAATAAGAACAGACTTAGTAATGGCGACTGAAATATGGGCCCATTTGTTTTGACTTACAATACCTACATAATTAGTGTTAGGTCTGTTCGTCTTGCGTAACTTATCTATCAGATAGACTTTAAGCTTTTCATTCGAAGGTCACGAATGCGATTGATTTATTTTACTATTATGAAATTTAATACTTATAAATTTTACTTGCATGCATGTCACAATAAATTAATTTAATTCGTTGTTCATATGAGCCTTTTTTTTTAATCCAAGGCACTTAAGACCCCACTTACCTCCTTGATGCTCTAAAATCCAAATCATCCAAAAAAAAATTTGCCTCTTGCTTTGTAGATTATCGTGCCGATTTGCTTATATTTCATTTTAAGAGTTTTCACTTCAGCAAATATTTACATAAACACACACAACAAAAACCTACTGGAACAACGACCAATACGACAGGACCCTACGATCGATATAATGTATAAAATCTAAATAATTTAAGAGTATTATTACGTAATGTAGACTTACGTATCAGTAATACCAATCTGTTAATGTCTGGTTCTGCTGTAACCTTTCTAGATTTCAAAGAGATAAAACAAATCAAATCGGATCGACATTTTTAATTGAAAATATTCCTAATGTCCGCTAACCCTTTTAAATCTCTTCGATGACAACATTACCTAACAAAAAAAAATATTTAGGCAAGACCAATTTTATATAACAACGATAACGATAATTTATTATGTCAAGGAATTGAAATAAAAGCTTTGAACTATGAAGTAATACAACTTTATAAAGTCAATACGTCGAATCATTTATAGCTAATAAATTGTTAATGGGATCAAATTTGAACGCGCACGTAATATGTTAATGTGAATTATACCTGCTTGGATTAACTTATTAGATATTAATTCATCCCATGACCATTCTCGATTTACCATTTGAATAAAAATGAGCTTTGTTTGGTTTTGCCTATCTGGTGTGTCAAATATGTTTTATAGCACTATCCTGTCAAAATAGGACGCGCACGAACACCCAGAAATAATTATAATAATTAAAAGAAACAAAGCGGTACTCCTGGAAGCGGCGCGCATCGTCAGGAGGTTCCTCTCGCTGGGACCCTGACCACCGGTAGCTTGGATACTGTTCCTGACACTGGTGGGCTACTGTTATGTTATTTTATATTTTTAAATGTTTTATACATATTATTTGTTAAAATATTTATAATAATATCAATAATAATGTTGTACATAAATGAGTAAAGGAATTAAATATTAAGAACTTTATAATCGACACCATGGAGTCCCAAAACTAAGCAAAACTTGTACCTACTTTGGGTACTAGACTATGATGCATAAAACTTGTATCCTTTTTGTAGAATTATCTCGGTGTTTCTTAATAATTCATAATAGTCTTCCGAAAATAATACTGGCCATGCATATGGCAAAGGAAGGAAACTGCGGTTTTTAGTGAGGAAAAGGTTGGTGACCCTAAATAAAATGCGTGCCTATCAAATTTAATTCTTATTCAGCCTCAATCATATTCAAATTGATAACAGGTAAAACAAATGATACTTAGAAGTCACAAGTTTGGTAAACCGCAAAACGAAGTTTGTGAGACAATAAAAGCAATTGTTTGAATTCACATGAATTGAATTTGAAGCATTTTTTTATGTACAAAGAAACTGCAATAATTTTTGGTTTGTTTTTTGATTCATTTTGTCTGAGAGACAATTTTCGCGAAGTTGAATAATCTTCGCATACTATTGAAGAATTGCTTGTTTCTTTTGAGGAACTGGTTAAGTTTTTATCAAACGTTAGCCAATAATGAAACTTGAGAGACTATTGAGGAATATAATATATAATATTTTTGGGACATTTTTACACAACACCATTTAGTCCCAAACTAAGCAGAGCTTGTACTATGGGTACTAGACAATGGATTTAATACTTATATTTTTTTTTTTTTGTAAATACGTACTTATAATACATAAGAATGGTTTTTTAGTCATTTATCCCAAAAGAGTCCTGTCGACTCGTCACGTAGTGCTTACCTAGTGTAATAACTCGTGGAAGAAGTGCTCTAGGATAACGAGGGCGCATGGCTAAGCTGTAAAGTCTTTGCACAGAAGATGATGAGAATCATCCTCTGTATATTTTCCCAACTAGGTGTCGGGTTCTAACCAGATGCGGCTGCATATTATTATAACTATTTTAATATTAGATTTGTAAATTTGATCCTTGCAGGATGACAGCCTTACGCAGTGATGATGATTAGTATTTTACACAAAGCCATCAGACGTCCGCAAACCAATTTTTGGGTAATACCGATATCCTGAGGATAGACTGGTTGTCAGGCTATTGGTGACTACCACTAACGATTGTCATAGGTGTTCGCATAACAATCGGGACCGATGGCTTTACGTACTCTCTCAGGCACGGAGTGGTCCCGATGTGTTAAAAATGGTTATTACTTAGCCGCAACCGCCTTTGCATCGTTTTTTCACAGTCTCAACACATTTAACTTATCTGTTGTAATGTAATTAGTACACATAACTACTACTAACTATTACACACAACTGTCAGTGGAACCGCCCAGAGGGGACGCCCTCGAAAAACTTTTATTATTAAGCCTTTAATGCTGAAGGACTAAACACAATATAACAAAAATAATTTAAAAAAAATCTTAAATTTAACACATCGTCGACGACGTCTGTGGTCTAGTGGTTCGAGTACCGGACTGCTGATCATGGGGTCGTGGGTTCGATTCCCACAGGACACAAATATTTGTGTGGTTAAAACATAAGTGTTTGTGTTTGTCTGGGTGTTTCTATGTATTATAAGTATGTATTTACAAAAAAAAAAAGTATATTAGTATTATATCCATTATCTAGTACCCATAGTACAAGCTTTGCTTAGTTTGGGACTAGATGGTGCTGTGTGAAATTGTCCAAGAATATTTATTTTATTTTTATTTATCGAGTTTTCCGGTTTACTAATCAGCGTGTCCTGTGACACATAGGCCTCTTGCTGCTGTTTCCACTCATTGCCGCCGACGACGCCGACCTTGTTGGTGGGGTTCAGGTGGAAAAAGGTTAGGTGCGTAGTACTCGTAACCGACGTGTGTGTACGACAAGATGTACGAATGTGGACGAAGCAAAAGAAGTATATGCAAGAATCGTAGCAAGTGGCGTTCTTTAGTTTCTGCCTACCCCCATGGAAAAAAGGCGTGAATGTGTGTACGTAATTAGTATGTATCATAATAGCTTGAAATAATATTAACCCTACCAAATAATCAATTTAGCTTGGAATATAACCAGTTAAGGGAAATGAGGTAACAACTTCCCAAGTTGACGCTCCAGTGATACCATTTATGTTGTTGGCATCTATAGACTGCGGTTCCTGATTAAAAACTGGGATCCATAGCTTGTCTGTCATTTCGGTACAAAAAAAATTATAGATACAGTACAAGGTCATAAACAAGTATAGTATAGAAGGTTTCTTGATAGTTTTGAAGTAGTCATGACATCAGTATTCAAATGGATTATGGTAAATAATGTTTATGTGAATAATCTATGTATATCTAACTGGTGTACTATAGGTACATATAAAGAAAAGCAAACAGAGGTAAAACAGAGTCGGAAATACATTTCATAAGTGCACCTAGACTCGACATTTCATAAATGCCTGTATATGGTTTTTATGAAAATAAAACTATTTTGATTTGATTTAAAAGAATAAATTAATTTAGAATTATTTTTATTATCTATATTTATTAAATATTTTCTTAATTTAGAAAGCATGTTCTTATCAAAAATAGCTTGAAATTTTAGTAGGCTCTTGATAGTCACAATGTAATCGTAGTCAGTATTGCAAACAGTAATTAATCGATTGAGCTCGAATTGAATGTCGTAACTCATTATTATTTTAAAATGAAACCTAAGTACGTTGTTCGTGACTAGATACTGCACTAGACAAATTTGATCGACCTATATATGTGCAGAATGTGGGTATTATACAATATTGCAATATACATAGACGTTTGTGTTGCTTGTTAGGCTCTAGATAGACGGATTGAATTTCAACTGCACTCCAACTGCAAATTTGCAGTTTAAATACAGTTGATACGACTGCAATAAAATTGCAAACCAAGCTTGCAGTCGCTGTGCAGTTCCAACGACTGCGTCAACGTGCAGTTTCAAACTGCACATTTGCAGTCGGAGTGCAGTTGAAATGCAGTCCGTCTGTATAGAGCTTTAGCATTCTTTCTTTACAATATATATTTAAATTTCAACTATCGCTATTGTGTTTGTATGAAATTGGGAAAGCCCTAAAACAAAAAATATTACTTAGCTTTTGCTTCACTGAAAACAGTATATATAAAACTACCCGTAAAGCCGAGAGGAGGTTAAATGGGGCCTTATAATGAGTCCATTCACAATATTTAAGAATGTAGTAACGCTGTATAACATACCCCAAAAAAGGAAAACAACAACATTTATGAATGAAAAATAGAAAAACTTTTCAAGTAAACAATTATGAGGTAAAATAGGTACGTAGGCCTTTCTATTAAATAATCTGGTTCCCTGACATGACACCTGACAAAATTTTTGGCTTGGATAATTTATTCTATTTATTACACGTTGTATATCGTAGTAAACTTATTCGAATAATAAAATACTCCATTTTAAGTACACCTATATTATAAACTACAAACTTCAATTAAATATATTATTTGGAGATAATATATTTAATTAGGATGTTGGGAATAAGCCTCCTCTACCTCAGTCCATTACAATATTTTAGGGACTGCCTTTCCATGTACGTTTGAAATGCGAAAAGTTAGGCCAACCGTTCAGACAATCTCACGGTGTTCCTATACGTAGATATATATTTCTTTAAGTATTTTTTCGAGATGATAGGCTCTGCTCATACTGCGTTAGACGTCTGCATAGAGGTCACAATAAAAAAAAAACAATATCTACCTATTTATAATGTAGTGTAAGGGCCGTAGGATTCCCAGTGGCATTTATTCATTATCATTACGAATCATAGATTACTTAGCACCATTTTCAAATACCAGCCTAAATTACCTTTAACATATAAACAAAAATCAAATGCGACATCTATTTGGCAAGGCTGGCGTATTGTTTTGCGCCAACGCAAAACGTGAACGAACTGCGCATACACTTTACAACTATTTTACTATTCAAAATCCTGATAACAATGATGAATTATAAAGGTGACCTAATGTACTTTATCATGACTAATCAGCTAAACAAATGACTCAATCAACTTTCAACTTACATATTTATAGAATTGAGAATTTATGTGACAAATAATAAACTGGGACATAAGCCCAGTTTACATTAGTAGAGTGCGTAGCTGAGGACAGTTGTTAATATTTGTGACGTCAACGACCTATCTTGGCAATGGAAGAGACTATAAACATCAATAATTACCATCGTCATTAATATTGATACTTAAAAAATGTTCCAAATATAATTTATTGGACAATCTTCGATTTCAATTCAAGGTAACTTGTTTGTGTTTGACGTTTAGTAGAATACTACTTGACATTTCGGAGATGGGCAAATTCGGAATTATATTTCGAATATTTTTAAATTGAAATACTTAATTATATGAAATAATATAATTTATTTCAATGTAGGTATAATATTCGCGTACATGTCAAAAATCAATAAATTTTTAAATTACCAGAATTACCCTTTAGATTGATGCTCTGGTTAATTACATATCATCACGATAGTATTCCCCTAAGGGTTAGACAGAGGTGTACACCCATATCTAGACAGTAAAACCAAGTGGACGAGCCTATTGCCATTAACCGGGAATAATGCCGAACTCCGGGCTACTACTTTCGAATTTCTTAGAAAATCCCGATAACTCGACCTAATCGAATCTAATCTAACCCAAGACCACTAGCGTAGCAATTGCCTTTACGACGACGAGAATAATGAGGATATGGTTAATGAAATTTTATTTCACCTAATTAACCGTAACACAGTTTACACTTTAAAACTACTTTTGTATTTTATTGTTATTATAAAACTATGTTAAAATTCGCATAATTATACTGAAATGCTCTCTTACTTCGTCAGATTGAAAATTCACAATTGCGTCGCGCATATGTGAACGTTTTTGTGCACAGATTGGTATGCGCACGCGTCGTACCATGTGCTGTTCAAACGGTTTCCGTATATGTTGTGCAATGAGGCTTTCTTCTGGTTAACGTCATCTTTTCCGTTAAGTACGATTTAAACTCTCAGGAGACGATGCATTAAAATGTGTTAAGTAGTTGGATATTGTTGTTGTTATACAGATGAAGCATGAGCACTCTATGCTATGATGCTATATGATGCTCATAGTATTCGTAAATGGATAGCAAAAAAGTATAAACTACTATTAAATGTATCTTGTACGAGTATAAATATCTAAACATAATTTTAGCAATGAAATTGATTTATGCATCTATGATTTCGAGAAGTTATTTTTTGAAATGAAACTACTTTTTACGGATTTTATCGCGTTATATTGATAATATTAATCCCGACGTTTCGGACCCTTTACAGCGTCCACGGTCACGGGTAGACTCCCCGTGTCTATGGCCAAGGACGCTATAAAATTCGTAAAAAGTAGTTTTATTTCAATGTATAATAGGTATTCGCGTAAATATCAGAAATCAATAAGTTCTTTTTTATATTAATACTACCTACAATATTAATACTACCTACAGTTTACGGTACGGTTTTTTAACCACTATTGTCCTACTGCTGGGCTTCCCCGAGTCCTTCAAGGACTTAGAAGATACATTTAATAGTAGTGTATACTTTTCCGGCACAGCCTCAAACCAACCCTGTGGTACGCATCCAAATTATCCCACCGCCTCTTTCTGAGCTGTTATCGACGCCTTCCATCTTTGAGCAATTATCACTGTAGGTACTGCTTTAGTTACTTACATACTTATTTATACTTTTGTTGTGTAGTCTACAGTAAGAATATAGACTATAGTTTATTGTTAACAACAACACGTAGTGATTAGAGATTGTAGCATACCGGATCAGCAAGCTGAAGTGGCAGTGGGCTGGCCATAGCTGCAGAAGAACCGACAACCGCTGGGGTAGATGTGTTCTCGAGTGGAGACCGCGACTCGGTAAACGTAGTGTAGGACGCCCTCCGGCAAGATAGAGTGATGATTTGCGAAAGGCTGCTGGTAGAAGCTGGATGCGAAAAGTCGAGGACAGGGTGCATATTAGGGGAGGCCTACGTTTAGTGTGCGGCATATGATGATGATGATAATGTAGTGATTGTGTTCCATAAAAAATCTGATAAATACGTTCTAATCTAACAAATCAATACCCGAGTTTCATTTGACTAACATATTCGTACATAAATCTAGCACTACATAATTACAAGTTTACTCTTGTAATTCATTATCAAAACAAAATTGTTGCGAGCAATTAAATGAACGAGACTGTGACAATAAACCATTAATTGTGTCGAAATGATTTACTCGCAGTATACGTAAGTGGTCGACACTCGCATAGTTCTGTGCAAACAAAAGATATACGCTGATTGACATTTAGAAACACCTAGCCTCGCCCTTTGTTAGATATCACACGGTACAATTTATTCAGTTAGTATAAATTATTCCGTAAAGGAGTGTTTACAACTAGTAGTAGTACATAGTTTCTTGCCTGGTAGTACAGCAGGCAGAGGTGTACCAATGTACACCTACAGTTCGCCGGTATGGTTAGGTCCCATGTAAAAGGAACTGCCTTGTTAGACTAGTGGTTCTAAGCGCGACTGCTGCGCTAGAGTTCGATTCCCAAGTCGAGCAAAGTAGTATCTATTGGTATTTTCTATGAAATTCTCAGTAAAAGCTCGGAGTTTGGATTAGTGCCTGTTTAATCGCAATAAGGGTAAAGCTGCCAGTGAAATTACTCTGTAAATAACACTTAACAATTGTCTTGATAGCTACATTCATCATAGGCATCCTACACGCTCATAGAAACTATGGAAATTATTTCCATAAGCTGTTTTCAATCATCATCATCATCATCAGCCTATACTAGTCCACTGCTGGACGTAGGCCTCCCCTAATGTGCGCCATTTCACCCTGTCTTCGGCTTTTCGCATCCAGCTTCTACCAGCAGCCTTTCGCAGATCATCACTCCATCTTGCCGGAGGGCGTCCTACACTACGTTTGCCGAGTCGCGGTCTCCACTCGAGAACACGTCTACCCCAGCGGTTGTCGGTTCTTCTGCAGATATGGCCAGCCCACTGCCACTTCAGCTTGCTAATCCGGTGTGCTATGTCGGTTACTTTGGTTCTCTGTCGGATAACCTCGTTGCGGATTTTATCCTTCAGAGAAACTCCAAGCATAGCACGCTCCATAGCACGCTGTGTGACTTTAAATTGGTAGACTAACCACACTGTGAGTGTCCACTTCTCAGCGCCGTAGGTCATCACAGGTAGGACGCACTGATTGAAAACTTTCATTTTCAAACTTTGCGGTATGGGTGATGAGAAGACCTGACGTAGTTTTCCAAATGTTGCCCAGCCCAACTGAATCCGCCTCTTGGTCTCCTTCTCAAAGTTGTTTTTACCTAACTGCAAAATCTGCCCAAGGTAAGTGTACTCTGAAACAACTTCAAGAAGATGACCATTTACAGCAATAGGTCTCAGATCAATGTGGTCATTGAACATGACTTTGGTTTTATCCAAATTCATGCTGAGACCTACGCTTTGTGAGGCTGATGCTAGGCCATTCAGCATCTGTTGCAGCTCCTCCAGCGACTCTGCCAACTCTGCCAAAGGACTATGTCGTCTGGGAATCGCAAGTGCGAGATGTAATCGCCGTTTATGTTTATGCCGTTTATGTTTATGTTTTCAATACATACTCCAATTCCCACTTTTGCCTACGGTAAAAGAGCGTCTATTTATAAGTTGCTTATTACTAACGTGCGCATTCATAATTAATTATTACTCGCTTGGAGGTACCGTGAAAGAAAACATCGTGAGGAAACCTGCATGCCTTAGATATTTTCTCGACGGCGTGTGAAGTCTGCCAACCTGCATTAGGCCAGCGTGGTGGACTATAGCCTAATCCCTCTCATTCTGTGAGAGGAGACCTGTGTCCAGCAGTGGGACGGTATATGGGTTGATGATGAACGTTAGAGAACGAGAACGAATGCGTGAGGGATATGTAATGACTGCAGATGTCTGTACAAATTACCAACATTTTTATTTCTTCAACAAAGTATAATTGTGAGCCAGTGAAATGTTGATATAATTTATATTATTTTCCTGGTAAGCTTTCAGCCATTTATCAGTTCTTATGAAAAATATAGATTAATATTTGATTCAGCGGATGTAAGCACCATTACAGAATAAAATATTAAGTAAGATAAAAGCTCGGTCTTCATATGTAATTAAAGTAATTGGATATTTCCGTTGGAAAACATTTTGTTGAGAGAAAAGCGATGACAAATGTTCGAATCAGACCCTTTTAGATAAATGTGAAATAAATTCCATTTTTTTAAATGACATAATGTTAGATAGATAGTTATTAGTTAATATTTTTTTATTTGCATAAATGTGGTTAGACAGGTCTTACAGATATAGGATTTTTGTCCGGTACATTATTCTTTATGACATACAAATTTTAATTAGGAATAAAATTTTTAAATAGGTACAAGTTTGGCTACTATTTTTGGGAAATATATTAAAATGATTTGTGAAAATGATTTGATGTCGGTCCCGGTTGGCATATCAACACCTATGACAATCGTTAGTGGTAGTCAAAAGCCTAGAAAGCCTGACAACCAGTCTATACTCAGGAGATATCCTGAGTGAGATATCCGACATCAAATCATTTTCACAAATCATTATGCCAAATCATGCCGCAATCATAGGCATTGCCCAGAAATTGGTTTGTGGAGGTTTGATGGCAGTCACTTCGTGTAAAATATTGATATTCAGCCACATCTGGCTAGACTAGAAGCCCACTAAAAGGCTCGAAGCATTAGTATGATTTGTATAGTATATTGATTATTCTTTCTCCGAGCCTTTTCCCAACTATATTGGGGTCGGCTTCCTGTTTAACCAGATGCGGCTGAATATCAGTATGTTTCACGAAGCGACTGCCATCAGACCTCCGCAACCCAATTTCTGGGCAATACCGATATTCTGAGGATAGACTGGTTGTGCCAGTGATAGCCTAGTGGTAAGACCATTGGACTGCCAAGTCGAAGGTCTCGAGTTCGGATCCAAGGCACGCACCTCTGACTTTTCGAATTCATGTGCGTATTAATAATTAATTATCGCTCGCTTACAAACGGTGAAGGAAAACATCGTGAGGAAACCTGCATACCTTAGAAATTTTTCTCGACGGTTTGTGAAGTCTGCCAACCCGCACTAAGCCAGCGTGTACTATAGCCTAATCCCTCTCTATATGAGAGGAGACCCGTGCCCAGCAGTGGGACAGATATGGGTTGATGATGAGACTGGTTGTCAGGATTTTTGGGCTTCTGACCACTATTGAATAACATAGGGGTAATCATTATAATATATTATAATTGAGTACACAATATAAAGTCATTGCTTGATTTTCAGTAGCGCACATCTGATATAGGAACCGAATAATATAATATTTGTATCTCATAAAGTTCTTTGACCACTAATAATTGGCCATATGAATGTACCTTAAGATTTAGCCTAAATTCTGTTGCTTTCCCTGTCGGATAAACTTTGACAACGCTTTGAATACTGAAATAGCAAATCGTGAATTTAACTCACGGTAATGTTTTTAGTAAAAAGGAGGAATAGTGTGAAGTTTTGGTGGGTAAGTTTCCGATCAAATCGACAGCTTTTATGTTTTTTTTTATGCGCGTAAGACTAATCGAAAACGTATTATCAAATGTTGATTAGTGGTACCTCCGCTATGCAGAAAATCACACTATTTTGAGCTGTGTTGTGTTTCTTAGGGTGAGCAAGGTTGCCAGTGCTACACGAGGAAACGTTGTGTTGGCAGGGGGAGACTTGACGAAAACAAAAAAGACGAAAGAAAAAAAAAGACGAAAGAGGTATTGTTGGGTTGGCAGTATCCTTATACTGCCAACCCAACAATACCTCTTTCGTTTTATAGGATCAGCAACGGGCAAGTGATACTCCTGGTGTTGCAAGCGTCTATAGGCTACGGTTACCGCTTACCATCAGGTGGCTTATGCTTTTTTGCTACCTTAGTAGTATAAAAAAGTGATTCGGTGTGTTACTGGTTGGAATAACCACGGTTAGTTGTTGCTTTAATCAACTCGTGGAAGTTTTGGTGGTTAAGAGTCCGATAAAACCCACTGCCTTCCTCGAAAAAAGATGTCTACCACAGTCTTTGTAATTTTTTAATGTGCTTAAGACTAAGCTTGAATTTATTCTCAAATGAGTTGGGGAGTCTGGTCTGGTGTGACTGGTTTCACATCACATCATCAACCCATATACAGCCCCACTGCTGGGCACGGGCCTCCTCTCACAGAATGAGAGGGATAGTCCACCACGCTGGCCTAGTGCGGGTTGGCAGACTTCACACGCCGTCGAGAAAATCTCTAAGTCATGTTCAAACGTCGATTATTTGAACTACTATTAAATAAATGCTATTATTCCGTTACTGATTTCCTAAATGATAATAATACATTAAATGGAATTAAATAATTGTTATATATAGAGATAAGTAATTAATAGATTAAGAATTTGTACACCAGAAATGATAGAATATAAGAAACTTTTAATAATATTATGAACACCTAATTGTACTATATTCTGACAAATAAATCTTTCTTTCTTTCTTTCTTTCTTTCTTTCAGGTTTCCTCACGATGTTTTCCTTCACCGTTCAAGCAAGTGATAATTAATTATTAATACGCACATGATTTCGAAAAGTCGAGAGGTGCGTGCCTTAGGTTCAAACTCGAGACCTTCGACTTGGCAGTCCAATGGTTTTACCATTAGGCTATCACTGCTTTTTTTTATGTGACTGGTTTGAATAACCACAATAGGTTGTAGCTTTATTCGACTCGTAGAAATGTTTTCATAAGAGTAACCTAAGGAACAGCAGGTTTCAAGTCTCAAACAGGTATTGAGAATATTTACAAAATTTTTTGATTTGCCTTTTCTCAAGTTGCGCCGCAATACATTCTCCTCCACACTCCACTTCTAGTGTACCCTATATTATTCTGAGGTCATTGGTCTACCTATTCTGTTGAATGCTATCACTAGTTCCATGGCCCCAATTAAAGGGCAAGAGAGGGAAAGTGCGGTTTTCGGATAAAGAATTCACTGCACTATAAGAAAGGTCATCGATCGTCCTGGTTGGTTCACAAAAAGTAAAACCTCAATATCTGTTAAGAAGAAGAATTTATCAATGAATTTAAACACCAACGACACACTCAAAAGTAACAAAGTCATAAGCGATCTTTTATAGGTGTTTGTTCAGCAACAATATTTCTCAAGTAGATAGCATCGTGATCCGAAATTATAAGCGCTCTTGAAGCTGTAGAGAGCCCGGGAATATCTCCAGCTTTGTGTGTAGGATGTTACATGGATAACCTTAATTAAGGATACGAAGAGTTTTAAAAGCTGCAAATATATTTAAAAAGGCATTACGTATCGATATCGCTCGTAATTTTATTATGACGATCAAAATCAACAACAGGCAACATATTGCACTGTCGGTTACCTATTTTGTACGTAGGTTACGTTGAAATAAAACTACATTTTACGGATTTTATCGCGTATATTGATATTATTAATCCCGACGTTTCGGACCCTTTACAGCGTCCATGGTCACGGGTAGACTATAAAATCCGTAAAAAGTAGTTTTATTTCAATGTATAATATACGCGTAAATGTCAGAAATCAATACTTAGGTTACGTATTAGAAACATTGCATTGTCTAATCGAATCAAAGAAATGAAATCGAATCGAATCGAGATCAAAGTTTTGTATGAATTGTGCCTGCTGTAGGATCCTTTAAATCTCTTTGCCTTGCTGTTTGTGATTAGACAGTACCATTACCAGTACTTTTCTTCCATTTTAAGTTTACTTATTTATTTAAACTTAATGTTACGCCGGATACATGATAGAACGACTGAGATGGCTCATGAAGGTTTTAGAAACACGTGAAAGTTCCCGAAAGAGCGCTTTAAATCGCGACACTCGCGTAGGTATAAGTAGGTACTTATAACAATAACTTCAAGGACACGGCTGCTCGCGACACAATAGTTTGAGGTCAACGCCCGCTAAACAATAGACAAGCGCGTACCTACTCGAACTTTATAGGGTTTTCGAGACTATTCGATTCTGTACGTCGTTTTAGCAGGGTATGTCGGAGTCATACCGGCCGCCTCCTCAGGTGGTGGATGTTGTATGGAGATTTCCTGTAGGTAACATAAAAAAAGGTGTGATAGGTACAGACGCCAGCAGGTCAACCTATCCAAATCTGTCAAATTTTCTCAATTGAATATGAACCTTATCGCTTTGTAATAAAGTTGAAAATCAATCAAAGAAATTTGACAGATTGTGGTAGCTTGATGTGCTGGCGTCTGTACTTATGGATGACAACTGACCAATTGCGGAAATTTATGAACTACGGCCTTTAAGCTTGTATTTCGCTTTTGTGGGTTTTTTACCAACTTTTACTTGATCGAAAAATGTTGTAAGGAAATGAGAATGGTCTTAAAACGCTAGCACGCACAAATGTATCGATTAGATCTGGTTCCTTTTTTAAGTAATATAATATGAATTGCAGTATGCCATCCAATAAATATCCAAAATAAAATATTGGTTCCCTTTTCTGTTTTTATCTTGTCCGGGGTATTTACACGAGTTCAGTTTTGTTCAATGACTTTTTTTATTATAATTTGATATACATTTGTAAATGCTAATTCTGCAAATCAAACTCGTTAAGGGGCAACCTTTGAATATCTTTTAATGAAACCTTTTTACATATTTCAGATTTTATAATAGTAACTTGTTTATTCGCATCAGATTTATTCATTTCATTTGGAAATCATTGTATTCGAAATGGTAAAAATAGTGACAATAATAATTATAAACAAAGAAATAATAAAATATTAATTTAATTAGCACGAATATACAAATTATTATAAATTTAATTATATTTTATACATAAATTTATACAGACATTATTTATGACGCAGTTAAGTCATTAGTCTAGCTAGTAGTAAAAAGGTCAAAGGAACTTTAGAGGCCCTAGGACCAATTAGTCTTCAAGTTGTTTATTAAGAAAATGCAATTTATTTGCAAAAATTTTACGTAAAAAAATATAAATTGAAATGTTTTCTATAAAAAATTAAAACGCGAGATGTTATCCCTTAAGTATCGTTTTGGTGTTTTTTTTTTAATTTGAATCAATGCTTGTTACAAATGATAATGTAGAATGCAAATGAGATTAATAAAATTTATTCTCTGTTATCGTAATTTAGGGTGTATGCTTATGGACGCGGTTGAGCAAACCTTTTATTTAAAGTGTAAATAAATCAGCTTTCATCCTAATTAGATGTTTATTGCTGCGTGATTTATATAACGTTATAATTATTTTAATGGGTGAGTCAAATTGTCGTATATGAGTCAGTTTGATAGAAGTTATTTTTGTCCATTGAATTCAATGATTTGAATGAACCGAATTGGGGGTATCACTTGCGTGTTGCCGACCTTGTAAAATGAAAGAGAAAAAGTTGGGTCGGCAGTATAAGGGTCAAAGTGCACTGCCAACACGTTTTTTCGCGGAACACTGGCAAATTTGAGTGAAATTACTCCCCTTTCCTCTCTATATGACGACACGTTTGGCGTAGCGATTGATCGGCCTCTGTGCCACGGGTTGTGGGTTGGGTCCCCACACGGAACAAATATTTTTGATATAGGTACACATATATATGATATACAGGTAGTTGTGCAAACGCAACGTTTAAAAAAATACCTGGCTCAACCTGGGAATGGAATCCAGGACCTCAACCGTCACCGTCGCGCTTAAGACCACTAGACTAACGAGGCAGTTCAATATTAATTCAACGAAAATAATATCTTGAATCAGAATACAAGAAGCAAGTATAATACAGCGAGATTACTCATCATTAACTTCATATCCACCACTTTGTAATCCAAGCATCTCCAGACAGGCTTTTGTTTTAAGTTTATGCAAACAAATTAGAATGCAAGGCAGTGTTCGTCCACCGCAGTAGACGGACATCGCTTCCAATTTCTGTCAGCCTAGTACCTTTTGTAACGGGACGGATTAAGTGAAACCAATGTATACAGTAAGTAGGAAGTATGGGAATTGTTACACAAATAAATTTTCCCATACTTTAATGAATAAAGTCTTTATTCCGCTAATCGCTCTGAAGTTGCATGCGTCTGCGGTATTGTAAGAGAATAAAGTATATTTTACCTTGACAAATCGTGTTCAGGTTGGTCATAAACTTACACGTGCTTTGTTAAAAATGTTAATTGAATTAGAGAATTGAGGTTTTACTAATATTATGTTGTTCTTCCCGCCTACTTATATTTTGACGTTGGCATTTTAGTAATACACAGTAATACAGTAGGTATTCGATTTATGTATTGAGTATTTCTAGATTTGCAGCATAGATATGATTTATACAAAAAAAAAATTATATACATACATACATACATACATACACTCACGTCTTTCTCCCATAGCGGTAGGCAGAATCTAAAAAAGGCCACTTGCTACGATTCTTGCATACTTCGTCCTTATTCATACCTCTTGTCATACACACAGCGGTTGCGAGTACTACGCACCTGATCTTTTTGAAGGATTAATTGAAACTACTTTTTATAAACTATTATAAACATCACGAAACCATTGTTTATTACTACACACATCAAAAAAAGTTTACGATCACTAACATAAGCTGATATATTTTTTAAAATTGAACTTTATCAAGAAAAAATCTTTATTGTGTGTTTTCTTTAAATAGAAATACCCTGTTTGAAAGAATCTAAAAAGAAGAAGAAATCATAATACATATAATCTACTGTAACAAAAAAGATTTCGATTTTTCAAAGTGATCGCAAACTTTTTTTGATGTGTACTTAAAGAAAGACATGGTGTAGGTATACCTACTACAAAAATAACTTCACTCGATATCTGTATAGGTATGAAGGTTTTAATCAAAGCTAGATGAAACAATATCCGCTAAGAAACCCAATGCTTCCGATTTCATTGAAGAACACCTGTCGTACACACTTAAAGCAATATTAATCCAAACAGATAATATCATGCGCCGCCTAAATAAAGAAATAACAAGGTGTAACACGCGATCGCGCGATAATAGAGTTCTTAGCCCAATAAACATAGTGAAGACCACCCGGGTACCATTATATCGACCAACTACTGCCCTCTCGAGCATCGTTTATTTAAATAAATAAACTAACCATTTCGTTACAAAACAAACATGTGGATTTCTTACGAATGAAAGCGTGTGGGCAGCTATCCTAGATCGACAATTTGAAACAAACTTTTAAGTAAACGGAACTCAATCATCAAGCATTAAAATACATTTTACAATTTCATCAATATTTAAATCACATTCATTCCAAATAAAACCTTATTCGTCGATTATAGAGTTTAATGTCGATTTTTAAGCTGTCCAAAGAAAATTATTAATAATATCACAGTGAGAACAGGTGGCAACGATTTAGTAGGTTTTGCTTTTGTAATTGCTCACTACTGCGACACTGTCGCGATAATAACCGCATATAAAATGAAATATGAAGCCTTTGCTTTCCATCCTTTTTATCATATATGGCTCTATTTGTTCATATAGAAAATATACTGACAATGAACTTGTATGAGAAATGGTACAGCTTAGAATTGAATGTTTGATTTTGGAGACATTTGTTAGTTTGAAAAAGACATGAATGAAGTACTTTAATAACATCATCAACCCATATACTGTCCCACTGCTGGGCACGGGTCTCCTCTCAGATTGAGAAGGATTAGGCTATAGTCCACCACCCTGACCTAGTGCGGGTTGGCAGACTTCACATACTGTCGAGAAATCTAAGGTATACAGGTTTTCTCACGATGTTTTCGTTCACCATTTAACCGAGTGATAATTACGCACATGAATTCGAAAAATTAGAAGTAAGTGTCTGGGATTTGAACTCGAGACCTTGGACTAGGCAGTCCAATAGTCATATCACTATGCGATCACTGTTATAATTTATGATGATATCAAAATAGTGACATCATAAGGCAGTCTAACAAAAGGAGAAACTTTAAACTAAGAACAAGCAAAAGCTAGGCTAAAATTATATCCATCACTTCCTAATGCCATATGAGAAAAAGAGATAAGAAAAGGTAATAACGTACGGGACGCAAGCATAGTGTCCTCATTATCATGGAAGTATTACAATAAGAAAACTCAAAGAAAACATACCTAGATACAGTTTGTCATTAAAAAGGTCATTGAACTTCAATACAATTCATTGAACCTTTTACAAAATTTCGATGTAGGTCCGATTCATGTAAGGATAATGTAGGTACTCTAAGATTACATATTGCAACCGGAAGGTATAGGCGACGTCGAAATACGTGGGTGGCATCCGGCACCCACGTCTGACGTCACTGGACAGCGTACGGTTTTACAGAAATCTGAATGGGCCAGATGAATTACGCAGATACGTATGAATTATCTAGCAGAATAGGTCAGGTTTTGGTGGAGTCTATTCGCAAGAGCTTTCTATTGTGTAGCTCTGCAATTCCTTTATACGTTTCAATATGAAATTACTGGGCATCATATGCCCAGTAATTTGCTTAAAACCTGAAGTCTCAACATAGCTAGAGTTGCAGGCGTCTGGTAGACTGTGGCCGCCGCTCACCATCAGGCGACCCGAACGCTTGTTTGTCAATCAAATTGCAATAAAAAAAACATTATGCACAGTGTAATTCTTCTGAGGGGCTCGTGGCTAAGTAATAACTAAGCTGATCAACCGATCTGCAAGGTTAAGCTGCACTATTCACGGACAGTCTGTGGATGGGTGACCATTCTTAAGACATCGAGACCTCTCCACGCCTCGGGGAGCACGTAAAGCCGCGATTTGTCATACGAAGACCTATGATAATAATTGTTAGTGGTAGTCAGAACCCAAAAAGCCTAAAATATCTATCCTCAGGGTATCGATATTACCCTAAAATTGGGTTGCGAAGGTCTGATGGCGGTCGCTTCGTGTAAAATACTGATATTCAGCCGCATCTGGTTATACTGGAAGCCGACCCCAATATAGTTGGGAAAAGGCTCGGAGAAAGAAGAAGACAGTGCAGTTCTTCATCATCACCATCATCATCATCATCACCATCCTCAACAGCACGACTTCACAGACACAGATCGCGCTCAATTACATTTTGCGTTAGTGATGTGTTGGTTGTTCCAATCGCCTCTCTACTCTTCTCGCTTCTCTACTCTTCTGTGATCTCATCAATAGTAATAATATCGTTTGCCAAATTTTGGCCGATATTCCACCTGTTTACACCATGTCTTTCCAAGTCTACTAAGCGAACATAGTCATTTCCGAATTTTGCTGTCCCCAACAGGGTCCATAATGATCAAATTCAATTATAGTCAACCTTTTTAACCAAATTCAAAAAGGAAGAGGTTCTCAATTCTATTGGTATTTTTTTTATGTATATACACTGATTACGCTGAGATTTATAATCCGATTTGGCCCAGTAGTTTTTATATCATGGATTGCAATAAAATATTGAGTATTTAGAGAAAAGTGGTATAGCGGCTTTGAGTAAATACCAGCTTATAAGCTGTCAATAGTTAGTAGTAATGTTCAGGTTTGAACTGTTTATACATATTGAATTACTTCATTTTTCGCAAAGTAAGGATAAGATGGGAATTTTTGATACAATGTCTATAATTATATTTTTGACTTTGTTGTAACTAAACAAGTACATTGCATCATCTTCACCTTTCTGCGCTTTTCTCAATTTACTTGGTCAGCACAGTAACTATGTAAGTTTCTTGCAAACATCTCTATCTCTATCAGTCGCCATCTCATCATTCACTTCCATTGTAGATATATCATCTCTTACACAGTTTATCCTTCCTTCTTTAATCTCCACTTAAGCAATCACATATAAAGTAAAGAATTAAGAAAGTAGTAAGTAATATAACTGAAAATGTTACTCAACTATTAGTAACTCATTATATCTTTGTGACACAATATTATTAATATCAAACTTCCTGTTTCTACCTTTTAATACAATTGTAATTATATCCTATAGTTTATTTTTAGCCGAGATCGTTCCAGTACAAATGGCTTTCGTCCCTCCATTATTTCCGGTTGAGAGCTTTCTGCTTCGTCCCTTTGTTGTATAAGTCAAGGTCATCCCGCCATCTCATTCTCGTTCAGGCGCGACCTTTTTTGAGGTTCTATCCTATATTATATCATATGCTTATCCTTCTTCCTCCGAACCTTTCCTAATTATGAGTAACCTTTCAGTCTAACCAGATGTGGCGAGGTTCTATCCTATATTATATCATATTTTCGTCTTCCCACGAGCCTTTTCCCAACTATGTTTTGGTCGGTTTCCGGAATAACCATATACGGTTTGATATCAGTATTTTACACGAAGCGACTACCATCAGAAATCCGACCTCCGGATCGAATACCGATATCCTGAGGATTGGTTGTCAGGCTTTTGGGCTTCTTACACTACACGATTGTCATAGGTGTACGCATGACAACTTGGACTTCACGTGTTCTGTCTGCTATATTATATTATTAATTATAACTTGCTTCCAGTATACCCAGCACTAATTGCTAATAGACGTCAATGAATTACATGGGAGTAAAGTCCAATGGGATTAAGTTAATAAACAATAATATTGTCTTCATTAATGAATATCGCGTATTATTGTTGAGTCATTTGAGGAAGAATAGTTGGAAGTGCTTAGTACCGATTGGGTGGTTGACATTGCACATTGTGTACGTGAGAACTTCAACGTAGCTTGATGTGAAGCCGCTTCGTATATTGGAGACTTCCGTTTTAAGGAAATATACTAAGTGTCGGTGCACATCTGACGGAATTTACGTCGCCGATCTTCAGTCGCGTATATTATGCTTAGTAAAGTTAGTAACGCATCTTCGGTCAAATGTGTACGATATGAGATGTTTGTCTGGAATACCGCAATCCGTCAAATAACTTTTTGATTTTCAACTTTAATACAAAACGATAAGGTAAAAATTGTGAAAATGTGACAGTTTTGGATAGTGGATAGCTTTACGTGCTGGCGTCTGTACTTAGCCCTATTAAAAAAAAGAACTACGTAAGAAAAAGTGTTGGTTGACGGATTAGACGTTTTCCGACAACGAAGGTGTTTCGGACCTTCAGCTTTATTCGTTGTTCTGAAGAAGAAGCGCAGTGGCGAAGCGATCGTTTCTGCGCCATGGGTCGCAAGTTGGATATAATAATTATTTAAAAGTAGCCTACAAGTAGCTGTTCCGAATCTGGGTTTCGTGTATCTTCGTAAACAAGAGATTTTTTTTATACCACTAAGGTGGCAAACAAGCGTACGGTCCACCTGATGGTAAGCTGTTACTGTAGCCTATAAACGCTTGTAATAACAGGGGCATCGCTTGCACGTTGCCGATCCTGTAAAACGAAAGAAGAATAGTTGGTCTGGCAGTATATGGGTCGAAGTCCCCCCACTGCCAACATAGCGTCTCCTCGTGGAGCACTGGCAACCTTGCTCACCGTAAGAAACACAACACAACTCAAAACAGTGTTATTTTACTTCTATTTTCTGCAAGGGGGAGGTACTTCCCCACTCGGGCAGCTCCAATTTGAGTACCTCTGTTATAGTAATTTGCCACTATTTTTGTTTTTTACATACCTAGTTGAGTCGAGAGAATTTTAAAGAATTAAATCGGTAAGCAAATTCAATACAACATGACTTACCAGCAGTATTTTCCCAACAATATGAAATCTGTTAAAAATACACTCGTATTCAAAATACAATTTGTTTTATTTCATATTTGTACATACTTTCCCATAGCCCTAAAACAAAGGGCTTAAATCAACAATCTCGGGGCTCGTCGCCGTACTATCTCCTCACGTGGATCAGCTCTCTGACTTACGACATATCTGAAGCTTCGTGTTCACATTTATTCCCATACAATTTCATTTAAACGAACCATGAAATCTCCAAAGCCTCAGTTCATGTAAAACAGGAAGAAGTAAAATATAAAAGTGTAATAATTTATTATAAAAAAAGTGACATTATTATTGTTGTAGACACTCATAAACTCGATTCGATTACTCACCATTTTGCTACAATATACAGTTTTTTATGGCGCGTACGCATCGACCACCACGGGCTATCGTAAAGGGCACAAAAGACTTGTATTTTAAAGTGTAAAATAATAAAGATACATAAAGTTTTAAAGCGGGTAACAAAATAATGGCTTCTCGGGTAAGGATAGACAATGCTCGCGCGAAATATAATATTATATGAGACGCGATTTATGATCACCTACGCTTTGGTGGGATCGATCTAAAAATGGAACCGTGACCTGCAAGCACTGAGAGTGGATTCACTATAAGTCAAGAAAATAAGGCTATAGATTTTAAAGCAGTTTACTCATTATTTACTCATATTAGTTGTAGACGTTAGTCTAGTGGTCTTGGGTTCCATTCCCAGGTCGAACAGTGCTATTGGATTTTTGGAGTTTAGATATGTGCCCTTTTAATGGTAATAGACACAATGGTATACCAATATAAAGGGTTAAATATTGGTATACCTATGCCTAACCCTTAGACTAACGAGGCATGACGGATAACTTCGGAGCGAAATCTGTCCCTCAGAGAGACTTTAAGCATAGCTCCCTCTTTAGCTCGCTGTGCGAAGCTTAAACGAATATAATAATAATAAAACGCGATAAAATCTGCTAAAAGTAGCTTTATTTCAATATAAAAGGAGAGATTAATAAGTACAATGATTAATTATTTCTGTATTTTCTAGTCTCTTACGAAAGAATAAATATACGTTCGCTTCCTACATTGATGTCGACATAGCCGTGGGAGAACACTTTCCTAATTAAAGGATATCGTTATTTACTGAGCAATAATTTGACCTTACATACTGTTTATGAACTTTCTATTATGAAACAACATACCATCACGCCTGTAAGTAATCTACGAAGGGATAGATAAAGGTGCATCATTGTATAGACCCATCGTTTGCCTATGTATAATCCCATGTAAGGCATAAATCCCAACTACGAGCTGCTACTGTGAAGTTTTTAGAAAAACCCAATAACTCATTTCGATCTGGGACTGAAATCCAAGATCGCTAGAGGTCTTTTTTTATACCACTAAGGTGGCAATCAAGTATACGGCCCTCCTGATGGTACCGCGGTTACCGTAGCCTATAGACGCTTATAACACCAAGGGTACCATTTGCGCGTTGTCGACCATGTAAAAAGAGAGAGGAATAGTTGGTTGGCAGTATAAGGGTCAAAGTCCCTCCAATGCGAACACAACGTATCCTCGCGGAGCACTGGTAACCTTGCTCACCGTAAGGAACACGACAGCACGACAGACACGAAAGCAGTGTTATTTTACTTCGATTTTCTACTTCCCCAGTCGGGCAGCTCCAATTTGAGTGAAATTAGGTACTCCACTATGCCCTTCAACTTTTAAAGATTTATTTATTTTATACTTATAGGAAACCTTATGAGGGGCTCGTGGCTAAGTAATAACTACTTGCTGTGCCCCGCGCTACTAGTAATTAGTGAGAAATTATTTTTATAATCACAAATAATATAAAAAACTTTATTTAAAATTCACACACTTTTACAAAAAGGTTGGTTCTACATCACGGTAATATATTATGCCTATATTTTGTCAACAATACAATTTAATAATAAGGTATATGATTAATTAATAATAACTAAAACTAAAGCACATAATTTAAATAAGGTGCAAAAAGAAATATTCGAAACTAAATATATATAGCGACCTAAACTGAACAAAAGAAATGAACAAGAATACTAACTTAGCTCCCTATACGTCTATCTGAAAATAGTACAACCCACCATTGTTACTCAAACTAAAGCCTAGTACATGAATGGGACGCATGAATGAAACCAGTCTGAACATAACTCAGAGGCGATGTATCACCGGTCTTACAGTCATAACTCACTGCTTGCGAAATCAACGCCTTAACTCGGCTTTGAGAAGTCAACTGGACTCCAATTACTTACAGTAGCATCTTGGTTTAATGTTGGTTAAGACGTAAGAAATGTCTAGGCTTTTTGAGGAGGTTTTTAGGAAAAAGTTTTTATATTAAAGTTTTGATTGTGAAGTTATTCGGTTTTTTTTAAATACTATAAGGTTTATATAGGTATTGACAACATAACAATGTATTTTTTACATGACTGTTGGAATTATCAGATCTAGCTGAATATATCAATATTCATGAATATGCTGCATATATCTGCTAGGTTTGGTTTGGTCTGATTTCCCCTTGTTTATGAACAAAAAAAAAACTACAGTAAGCAAATATAACTTGAAAACTATTTGGTACAAGTTGAACCGACAGATGTCGTCAAATTTCAATAAATCTTGCAAAAATCCTATAGAAGGAAGCAATTTTTTTTTTTTTCGATTTTTCTAATTTTCCGTGGAACTTTTCCAATGCTTGTTTTCCTAAAAATCTTATTCGGACTATCAAGAACATTTAAAAGGAAAAAAGAAACAAATCAGTTCAGCCGTTAAGTGATGCGCTTACCAGCGAACAGCATTTTATTTTTATTTTGTATAGATACGAGTGTTGCTTTAGAGATTTTTCTCGACGGTGTGTGAAGTCTGCCAACCCGCACTTATAGGCCAGCGTGGTGGACTACAGCCTAATCTCTCTGAAACTGAGAGGAAACCCGTGCCCAATAACAGATACGAGTAAGTAGTCGGACAGTAGAAGCATAATTTTATTTATATTCATGCATTTAGATATATTTTATACAAACAAATCTGACGTACATTGAACTTGTTGTACATGGTTTCTATTTATAGGAAATCTAGATCATTATAAAAATATTAATTTCTAAGAAATATATAAAAAACATGTAAGATGTAACATTAATTCTCTAATGAAAAGCTTCAACATCAACTGAGTACACCTTTCTAAATAAGTTTCGTAACTATTAACTCTAAATACTAATGTATATTTGCACATAACGGTTTATTGATTTTCGTGGGTGTACGATATTAAATCGCTTATTTTCCACTAAAATATGTATTACTGATATGTTTTATAACCATGGATTTTAGTGTTTACGAATTTATTACTTGTAAAATTATTATTGAACATGAAATCTATTAGTTATCCAATCACTATTACAAATAGGCCATGACTGTAAAATCGTAATGAAATATTACATGTAGAGGTCTACAAATTACTTGATATTTATTATTAATTGTTTTATTTTGTCAGTAGGAATGTACGGGTGTAGGAACGTTTTGATTGATCAATTTACTAAGTAGGTAAATGGGTAGGTACTGGGTGAATATAGATTGAGGCATACTTAAGAGAGAGAGAATATAAGGGAGGTAGCACTACATAGTATAAAACAAAGTCGCTTTCTCTGTCCCTATATCCCTATGTATGCTTAACTCTTTAAAACTACGCAACGGATTTTGATGCGGTTTTTTTTAATAGATAGAGTGATTCAAGAGGAAGTTTTATATGTATAATACATGTATATTATAAGTATATTGTGCCCATGCGAAGCCAGGGCGGGTCGCTAGTATAGTGTATATAGTGGGAGTAATTCCACTCAAATTGGAGGTACCCGACTGGGGAAGTACCTCTGCTTTGCAGAAAATCAAAGTGAAATAACACTGTTTTTGTGTTCCTTACGGTGAGCAAGGTTGCCAGTGCTAGGAGGAATCTTTGTGTTGGCAGTGGGGGGACTTTCACCCTTATACTGCCAACCCAACAGCGGTACTTATCGTGGGGCTCGAAGGGCTGGTGGCTAAGTAATAACTCTGCTGATCAATCCATCTGCCAGGTTAAGCTGTGCTAGACTTAATAATTCGAGATCCCTCCGTGCCTCCAAGACTACGTAAAGCCGTCGGTCGCGTCATACGAACATCTGTGACAGTTGTTAGTGGTAGTCAGAAGCCCAAAAAGCCTGCCAACCATAGACTGGTTGGTTGTGGTTGTGACTTTTTGGGCTTTTTAGTTATTCAGCCGCATCTGGTTAGACAAGAAGCCGACCCCAAAATAGTTCTAATAATCCTCGGAGTATGATGACGTAGGTACATAAGTAACTTATGATGTGTCGAGTAAAGTAAAACTTAAGTGAAATGATTAATTGCTGTCGTCATTTGACAGTAGTCTGAAGAAGCCTCTTGGGATACGGGGGAAACAACTATTAACTTAAATAAAATAAGTAAGTAAGTGTTTAGTTCTCGGAGGTTGTCACTTAGGGAACGCAGGTGCCATCTTTATTTTTATTGTAGCTTCTCTTGTGTCCCACTGCAGGGCAAAGGCCTCCCATATCTTAGTCCAGGACTCTCCATCCTGAGCTTCTTTAACCACGTTGGCAAAAAGCGATCAAGGTCATCTCGCAACGTCTTCTCGGCCGACCTCGTCCACGAATCGCGTTGCAAGGGACTCTGTAGCTACCGTCGCCCACCTGTCCGGTTGCATGCGACTAACGTGGCCAGCCTATCACCACTTCAACCTCGAGTTGGACACATCTACTATGCGCGTTTTAGAACGGAGGGTGGTATTTCGGACGTGGTCCGTCCTCTTTACACCCAAAATACTGCGCTCGATTGCTCGCTGACAAACCTTAAGTTTATAAGCGATGATTTTATCTAATATTTTTTTATCGAAGATAAAAACATACACACAAGTATTCTTGAAAAGTTTTTATCTTTAAAATATAAATATATATTTGCAGATATAAATGGAAGAGTTCATTAGTTACGTAGCTTAAGAGTCTTTTATTTTTCTTGTGCATCTGAAGGGAAGTCGGAACTAATGGAGAGGATCAAATTCACGATTTTCTGGTTCAATTGAGTCGATGTACACACACAGTTTAGTTCATTCACTAATAGTGTAATATAACAATAAAAGCTATAACTTCGAGTTCAATTTGTATACGATACTGCTACCGAAGATATGTTTATACAGATGTAACTGTGGTTTACGACCATACTGCGCAAGGGCACTTTCTTTGGACCCCGTACGACAGTTATATTTATTTATAGCACCTTGAATATTCCATTCATGACATCAACTGGGAACACGTAGAGGGTGTCCCCCTTAAAAGTTCTTTGAGACTTTCCCGATTCTTTGAACCAACATTCATTATTTAATTTCCGCCCAGTCACAATCTGGGAGTTTTCAAGTCAATAGATTACTTCTAACCAAGCATGCTCCATTGTCGACCGCATCATCAGGTGAGATAGTGGTTAAGTGCAAGCCTATTATGCATTAAAAAAAAACGGTTATGGCAGCTGTATGCAATGGCAAGTGGCAAGTACTTTTTTATTTTAAGTGAAGTATTGTGGATTAAGATTTTATCTCTAAAACTGTTATAGTTTGCTACGAATGGTTGTTCCAGGGTATCTATTTGTATTTGCATTTACGGTACTTTGTGACGAAATTTTTTTAATGTTAATTTATTTTTAATTATACCGGTTTTCAGTGCAGTTACGTGTTCATTACTCCATTGTCGAGTAATAGATATAAGTTAATGTTTACAATTTTATCGTCAAAAAAAATATAAAATCAATAGTTTTTTAAGATTCTTGGTCACCCTACAGCCCCGCAGTAGGTAGTGTAAAGCAGAGTTCTATTGTGGTAACAGTGTAAAGGAGTGCAAAATATTTCACTGGACAGCTAGCCATTGAGACTGTTGAGAACTTAATATTTTAATCTTATCGCCTCGAACTGCCCGCTTTCACAATACACTAGTTACGTGGACCATCCTTTATTGAACAATTTTATACCACTTTAAAGATACGCTGACTTTATTTGGAATTATAATACCAACTTAATAATGGATATTAATGGTCGCAAACAATTTGCGAACACATTTAATATGAATGTCTTCCTCAATAAACGTTTTCAATTAATAAATCTTACACTTTAGTAGAATCGAAGTTAGCCCTGGGCGGTCTATAGGAAACAAATAAACAATCATTTTTATAAACATCGCCAACTTAACTGGCAATACAAAACCAAGATATACAACCTTTGTGTCAGCAAATAAATTAAAAATTGAAATTTGAAAAAAGAACAAAAGAGACACCGCAGCCGCAGTCCGCGGTTATGACGTCATAATTAAGGGGCCCAACACCGAAGAAAAGCAAGTGAGCGTGGATGCGAAGCGGAGCGATGTGATGTGACTCACATCATGCCGTGAGAAAACCGAATTTAATAAAAAAGTAAAAGTGCTTTCTTTGTACAGGGGTATGCAAAATTGAAGTTCGATTATCGGTGCCTTATTTTGGTACATGATTCATTTTGGTGAGAGGCTTGAAATTTAAGATAACACTTTAAGAATTTTCGATTAGTGAGAATGATGCAACCGCCAATATAACGGGATGGTGAACATGTTAATGTGAACGACCCTTTTACTTTTAACACTTACAAGGTACACTGTAACCCGCTGATTCTGATTTGTTTAATAGCCATTATACGCGCTCGTCAAGATACACTGTATATTCTGTCAGTTTTAAATTAAATATTAACAGCATTCGAATCGTCAAATGAATAGGAATCTTTATTGAAAAATAAAGTTTATCGAAAAATATAAAATTTGTTGTAAAATAATAACCAAGAAAGTGTTGTGAATTTTAAACTGTTTCTTAGATCTTAGTTTTAAATTATTATAAGTACTATGATTTAGAAAAAGGTGTTATCTGCTTGTTAAAAATATATACCAATATTATAAAGCCTCAGAGTTTGTTTGTTAGGTTAATCACGCTAATGTCAGCACCTAAGAATTGAAAAAATGTTTTTGTGTTAGATAGTCGATTTATCGAGGAAGTTATATTACACTATATAACACGACAGACAGGGGCGGAGCAAAAAGGAAAAAGTCAGGGCGGGTGAAATCGCGGGGCACAGCTAGTATCATTTTATAGCTTTATTAAATATATTCTATCGGTGGTTTTATAAAATTTTCATATTTTTTTCATTTCAAATTGGTCAATACTGACAGCTAATATTTATCTAGGTAGTGCTTGAAATTATTTACATTAAAACATCCAAAACGATGCATCTTACATAAATCCGCAATATGTGTCACATTAGAAAACTAAGTATATTTTTCAACAATGACTCTCACCACACCTACGTCCTTTTAACGATTCGATTCATTACACATCAAGAAGTACACATCGTAAATCGAGTAACTGATCTCGAGTCACCGAGATGACATCGATGCATCGAGTCAGCGAATCGCTGAATCGTTTCAGATGCGTCACATTTTAATTGTCCCGCATAAGGCGTGACCGTTACTGCATTCAAAATATTCAAATAAAGATCAGATAATTAACGGTACAGGTAACGGGTCGGAGGGCAAATGGGACCGAATGAGAGCATATCGATAAAAATTCAGAGCTCCTTAATTTTAATGCGAGCTATAAATATCATTGGTATTAATTGAAATTGCATTTTTTGTGAAGATATCAGAAATTTAAGTACGTTATTCGAGTATATTGGGACTCATAAAATACTGGTCATTCCGTAATGCTTCTTGTAAAAAAATATGGGTTTGCTTAATAGTTTTCAGGTACTCCAAATGACAGTTAATGTAAATATTTTTCTTTTAACTGAACTTCTTAAAATTTTAAAGTCATACCTTTGTTTTTAGAAAATAAGTAATAAAATAATGATTAGGTACAGACGCCAGCAGGTCAAGCTATCCAAAACTGTCAAATTTTCCCAATTAAACATGAACCTTATTACTTTGTTTTAAAGTTGAAAATGTATGAAAGAAGTTTGACTGATTGGGGTAGCTTGTAGTGCTGGCCCCTGTACATTGTTAGTTAGTTAAAATGTTGTGAAGATATCACGTCACAGTAACTGTTATAACTTTACGTTTTTGATCCAGATAAACTGAGCCTAGTTAAGTATAACCACGAAGTCTTTATTTAAAACACTGGGACCACAAAATAACCGCCAACACAACATTCCAGCCTATAGGAACGTCGCCGAACAGATTTAAAAATGGAATAGTAGCATTTAGTACGGAACCCCTGCGCGGTTAGCCAATAAACGAAGAACGCGGCGCGTGGGCGGAGTCGCTTCGTTTGACGCGAATGTTATTCAATGCACTAAGGTTAGTTTACGCTGGGTGGTGTTAAATGGATCATTGAATATTTGTTGAAACTAAGCATTTTTTTCAATTGAGATTAATTTTCAACCCATAACTAAAAAAAGGATTATTAAAAATCTATTGAAGACAATAGAATTACAAATGTTTCGACCCTCTGGAGGCTCACGGTAAAAGTAAAAGAAAATAGTATACCGTGTTATCTACATTGCAACGTTATCCCCCTATCTTGTGGCAATTGTCCTAAATAAATTATTTTCGCACATAGTTTCACCCTAAAAGGAATCTACCCGCCGAATTCCAAGTTATAGTTTCTGAAATTTCATGGTTAAACAATGAGTTAGTAGTTATAAGTAAAACCTTATTATTATGTATTCTTTTTCTGAATTACGCAACGGATTTTGGGTTTCATTATCATTTAGATATTTTCGGGTAGGTATGGTAAGGTCTTGCACATGCGCGAAGTCGCTAGTAGGTACTTAATTATTATTGTAAAGAAAAATTTCTGTATTAGCTAGATTTATTATGTTATAATAAATTGAAATAACAGAACTCTACGGATTTTATCGCGCATATTGATTGGAATTTGTTATAATATCATAAATACACGATAAAATCTGTAAAGAGTAGTTTTATTTCAACGTCTAATATCGTAAGTGTCTGATCTAATAAACTTTATAAAACTCGCAAGAAAGTTTAATATATAAAACCTCATTTAAATCTCTTAATCCTCAATCTCCGTGGAGAATATATTTTTAATCATAGACTATTTGGGATTAAATCAATAAAATGCTTAATCCTACTTAGCACATTATTATATAAAACAGTTTTTGATACGGTAACATATCAATATAAGTGAATGTTAACTTTCATACTTTTATTATATTGTTAAGTTTTGACTTCATTTAGTTCGGTTGCATTTTGTTTTTATTGTTACGGTTGATAAATTTGTTCCTTGGCAAATTTTCGCAAACATAATGGGTTACACTAGGCCTAGGTAGTATTAGTGGTACTAGGCTAGCTGCCTTAGACTAGATCTAGGTAGAAGAAGTTTAAAAAAAAGCTGCACATCAAGCTACAACAAACTGTAAAATTTCTTTGATCGATTTTCAACTTTAATACAACACGATAAGGTTAATTTTCAATTGAGAAACTTTGACAGCATTGAATAGCTTGACTTGCTGGTGTCTGTGCCTATAATTTTAATATTAAAATGAAAAAAAAAATGGGACATTCTACACAACACTATCTCGTCACAAACTAATTAAAGCTTGTACTATGAATAGATACTAGACAGTACTTTTAAAGTTTTTTTTTGACACACATATTTATAAATTGATAATACATAAGAAACACCCACCGAACACAAACGTTTATGTTCATCTTATAAATATCTGTGTCCTTGGGAATCGAACTCACGACCTCGTGATGACCAGTCCGACACTAGAATCACTAGCATACATAGAAAGCTAAAGATAAAGATTATATTGTTATTTGCAGCAGTCCGTCCAACAACACTCGAACCACTAGACCACAGACGTAGTTAAAAACTGAAGTTATGAAAATGAAAAATAAAACAAACAGAATTTAAAACCTGTTTTGTTATATTCGATATATTGTCTATGCCTACCGGCCCATAACGCAAGAAGAAACAGATTAAAAATAATTACATGTATTCATAATTTTCCTAATCCGATGCCTACAACCTACTAGTTAGGAGGATTAAGATACGGTCACGATATATCGTTAAATATCGGTTTAATTAACTTTCACTGACCACCAGTTTCCACATGATGTCATCCGAACTAAATTAGGCATGGGAACTTAACGCCAATATTAAATATTGATTTACATTAGTTTACAAAGAATAATTAATTAAGTTAATAGCTCCCCATAAATGTTTACTAATGAATAAGTTTTGTAAGGCATAAATTAGGGTCTTATAAAACGGTGGCACACCATTTTTGTTTATCTACGAAATATTAGGGTTGTCGACGTTCGATTTTACTGTTTGATATTTGTTTGACCCTAATTACAAAAGTTGTTTTAAGGCTAATTCCAGATTTAAATTATCTATCACGTTCTAATAGAAATATGGAAAATTTAATAACTTAAAATTAAGATGACATAAATAATATACAATACTTATATTAAAATAAATATTAGTATCGCATGATATTATAGAATAAATGATATCACAATAATTGTCAGCATCGATTCGCAGACGGCACCCGTTCACGAGTATGACGTGCGTATCGGCGTCGTTCGACTCAACCATGTTGTAGGGAATAAAACGACCCGACACACAACGCCACCATCAGCAGGACATTTTAGTGAGCATTACAAGCTCAGACCGCTGGGCATTATATAAGCAACATTAATGTAGACGTTGAACTACCTGTTTCAGATACCATTTGTGGATTTTTTGCCATACTCTTCTTCCTAACTTTTCTCAAGGTGTGAAACAAGTTCTTATTAGAACATAGTTTTTTATACTACTAAGGTGATGGTAGGCGGTTACCGTAGCCTATAGATGCTTTCAACACCAGGGGTATCACTTGCGCGTTGCCGACCCTGTAAAACGAAAGAGGAATAGTTGGACTGGCAGTTTAAGGGTCAAAGTCCCCCACTGCCAACACGTTTCCTCGCGGAACACTGGCAACGCTGCTCACCGTTAGGAACACAACACAGCTCATAGCAGGTTAGCTCAAAGTAGTGAGAATATAATAAGCTCATTTAGTATAAGAACATTTGTGTCAAAGGCTTTCTGATACATTCGCATTAGTACTACTCACTAGAGGCTCGTAGCCTGTCAAAATTTTTCGTCATTAAAATAGTTCTTGGACTTCAAAAATCTTCAAAATACACATCATAATATTTATCCGTTCTTAGTTTCGTAAATACCTATAAATCGTATCCTACTGAACGCCAAACAAACAAGTTCGGGTTGAATTGAGATCGAAATCGTTGTTTCACGGTGACGCGCCTTTCAACTTTTATAACGTTGATATAAGATCTATATTTGAACAATTCATTAAATAACTTATTATGTTTAACTTGTTTGTACATAATATTACAGAAGCTAAAAAAGATTAGGCGAAACCCTTAGAGATACAGTACCCAAAATAATAACACCCCAATTAAGGTTAAATTAAAAGCACTGTCAAACGAATTATTCCTTGATTCACTTTAAAATATCTTAAAGGTACACATAATATTAGTCACAAGTGCTTTAAACTGATATACCGACACTCTTTAGAGTGTTATTATTCTCAAATTTCATCACTTATAAACTCTTGAGCTATAAAACCGCAAATGGCAGTGGCTGTAGAATCATAATGACAATAAACAGCCATTCGACGATCGACCGCCGACAATTTAAAAAACAAGATCATTCGATCTCATTATACACATTTAACCCTCCAAAACTTAACACTACGTATCTTGCGATCTTTAAAAACATATTGCTCATTATCCATATTTGACCACCGGGACACAAAGCACGTATTTCAAACGGAAAGCTTTCGAAGCTAAATCAGCGCTCAACAAAATAAATTTCGCATTGACATACATCGACCCAGCCATAAATATTGATCTCTTTTTGTTTCCTACAAACATTTTTATGTTGATAAAAAAATACTTCCCAAATAACTCTGGACGCGTATAAATAAAGTGTGGTAGTAAATGTCAATAATATGCAAAATAATGGATGTTAATCTCCGAGTGGATTTGTGATTTGCGAGCGAGCGCGCCTCAAAGATTAGCCGACGGATGCCATCATGGCGTCCGAAGTCCGAATACGTATACGACCGTGTTTTTATTATAACCACCGTCAGCGTAGTTGATCGTCGGCTTCTACACCATATACAGGCTGTCAACATAACCCATTTACAAGTTGTATATATTATAATTATGTACAATACCTACGTGTCTTGTGATCTTTGTTGTTTGGGTTTCATAAATTTTAATCTTGTTTACGGGAATTTGTTTCAACGGATAATTTTATTATTGTGGGTAAATCTGCTTCATTCACCTCGTAGTCAAAAGCACGATTGCAACTTGCAACCTATTGGGGTAAGGTATTATTGGGTTTTTCTATGAAATTCTTAGAAGCACTTCTAGATAAGGTTAAGGGCAATAGGCTCGCACCTAGTGGGTGTACATTTAGTACACCTCTGCCTAACCCTTCGGGGATACCGCCGTGATGGTATGATGGTATATATGTGAAGTAGTCGTACACTAATGTGACTACGACTTCTTTATTCCTTCGTGAAATATTGAAATTTGTTCGGTCGTATTGTTTGTTATTGAAATAATGCAAAAAAAAAAAAAGATTGATATGAAGTTTTTATTTGACTAGTACTTACAATGCAAGTTTTTTGCTTTTCAACCGACACAACTTACTTTACAGTTAGTTAAATGTCGAACGATGCCACCTTACCTTGTAACTATCTTTTTGTATATTTTTGGCATTTTCCATGCTAAGATTTTAAAGTTATTTAGAAAAGGAAAACTTGGACCGCGGGCAGGATTCGAACCTGCGTCTTCTGGTTAGGTACACCAGACGCTATGACCACTAAGCCACCGCGATATTATACATATAACAGAGCCCGTTTAATGGCAATAAGACACACCGAACTTTATATAGGTAGGTAGTACACCTCTGTCTCTGCCTATAATCTTTCGGAAAATGCGAACCTAATGACGGTACACGTGTAGCATGATACTTGTAAAGGGCTGTCACAAAAAAGTTGTCCCAAATATCATTTTCTATTTATAAAAAGTCCCCTTGTCTATGGTTGTCAGGTTGTAGGAGCGTCAGCCTCCGTGAATACGCCGCCGACGGATAACGAAAGCGCCGCCCACTCGCGACCCGATGACATTGTTCGTTATTTTTGTTGTTGCCAGTATGAACTGTGCAAATAGTAATTAATTCCTACACACTTTCTCTAGCGAGTGCGATTAGTTGCTGCTAATTCGGACAATGACCTGTCTACCTACTTTTTGAAGGACACTTTGTTATGATTGTATTTGAATAGATTTCTTTTACCCACGGATAACTATTATATATTTAGTAGGTATATATTTGGAACACATAATGTAACTCAAGTTTTGAAAGAATTATTTGATAAAATACTAATCTATATCTTAAATAATATTTAATGCTGTTCACTGGAGGACCGGCTGGACCATTTAGGTATTTTTTAAACGTTCTCGTAATAGTCCAAATATAATTTTTAGAAAAATAAAAATTAGAAAACTTGCCCGAAAAGTTTGGAAAATTCGGGAAAAACTGAAAGTGCTGTTATTAAAATTAGGACAGTACAAGGTCTGTCTGTTCAACTATTATAAAAAATAATGTAAACTATCTACATACCATATACCCTGGATGAATTGTGATGATAATGGTAAGCCATGATCGTAGTAAGAGGAACCGATGAGAGACAGGCTTGTAAATATTATATGTACGATCTATATTATATAACTATATTTTAAAATAACCTACATTTTAATTGAGTTTTAAAAATAAATCAATGCGCTGGTTACCTACTTATTATCAGAGAAATACCGAATGGTATGGAAAATATAAGAATCAAATTGTAAGTCTTTTAAACACCAACACCAGAAATATTATCGCCATACTTACAACCTCAAAATTAGTGCACATTGTAAAGACCATATTTTAAAGTGAGTCAGAGATGACCACATATTGATGGGCACTAGGACACCCTCATTTAAAGTAATCTGCTGACATTTTAACAGATACGATTACGCGGAACGGGTTGACGATGCCTGCCTCGTTTACAACGGCACTAAAATTCACTACCTTTAGGTTTTTGAAAATGTTATGGCGTGAAATGAGGTGGCTTTATTGTTGCCAGAAAATGTTTACAACAACTGGAGTAAATCTTATTTGAATTCGGAACATGAAACAACATCTCTGAACATTTTGGTTTTTGTGTAGTTTTCATTGATTCTACCAAAAATCTAATTGTCTTTGTTATTGGTCAACTTCTATTTCTCTCTTTTGGAGCATTGTCCTAGCCAAGTCAATATTTTCTTTATTATATATAGAAAGTCTGGTAGTATAGGTCGCCCACATACGTCCTGGTGACAGGATGTTCAGATGTCGCCTGTAATCGCCCTAATTGCAGCATCGCTCTAATTTGACTCACACCTTAATGTAGAGGTGTGTCAACGCCTTTACATTTCCATTTCAATGCAGGTTGATTCTTTTGTTGTGCTGTTTTAAAAAGTTATCGGTAATTTAGTTTCATGTGATGGCAATGATAGAAAAGTTTCCACGACATAATCATTTTTGTTTCATTATTAATTACGGCTCACATTTAGAAAAGCAACATTATTGACCCGGTAAAATTTTCGATAGGTACATCAAATATGGGGTTTCTTAGTAGTTCATCCATTTGACGTGTTCATTAAGGCGATAGGTCCCATTTGAAATAAAATGTAGGACTTGATTAGGTTTGACTGAGCCTACCACCAAATTCAAATTATTGATATTCGTTCGCACATTAAATTTAATTATTTTAAGATTAGTATCTGTTCGGTATAGAAAATAAATATGTGTTGAAACAAATACCAGTGGTATTAGTTGTTGGTATTAGAACGGAATAAATAGGACTTACTGTAGAGTGATAATAAAACTGCGAATTTAGATAAAGAAGATTATGATATCATGTCAAGAAGATCGCGGCATTTTTCATATTCTCTATCGTGTATCGTGTTTAATGTTCATAATACTTTACTCTTTGACCATTTATTTATGTCGTTATAGTGAAGCCCAGATACAGTTTGAGCACTTGTAGACTAATATATTAATTTCTCACGAAGGCATTTTAATGACCACTAATTATAAAATAAAAACCAAACAAGATTAGCATAGCATCATAATTTTGTTTAGTTACAATTTCAAAACACTGGAGACGGTAAGCGGATTCCTTAAATTTTGTAATAATGCGGTGCCTTTAGAATTTGTTACCGTACGCATTTTATGGCCATTAGCAATGACCACCCATAATTTAAAGGTGTTTGATGTTAATATTTTGCGTTCGAGAATTCTTAATAACGTATAAAAAGCGATCATGTCCACACAAAATTACCAACATTCAGGGCTCGCCGACATACGAACGCGTAAATGGAGAAATAATTGATTCTAATGATAAACGCGGTGCGAAGTGATTTTACTGCACTTGCATTCGCTTGCATGACATTACGGCTTGAATAATGACGCGCAAAAAAATGAGAACACGCATTAACTCATCTTTGTTTGTGCTTGCTTCTTGCATTTTTGTTAAATTGAACTTTTATGGCGTATACTTGTGTTTACTTGCGGTGGCGTCCACTGCTTTCCTGGGGTTTAAGTCTGTTATTTTTTTGTGTCAAAATCGTCGTTCAATGACATTAGAATGGTTTATTTTGACAGTTATATTCTACGAAATCTGTTGTTCCATATGTAATTTAGTATTACTTAGGTATTGAATTTAAGAATGGTCATCCATTCTTATATATTCTTACAATTGAAGCAGACTTGGGCCCAGATATTTGTGTCTTTCTTACTACTTTTACCTGTCATCAATGTTAACATCGGGACATTTGGAATAAGAACTAATCAGTTGAATCGGATTCTCTAAGAATTATTATGTAGATATTATTATTGGAACTTAAAAAAACTCTATGAATTAAAATGACAATGGAATATCTCAGTACCTACCATAAACCAGAACTACTAATCGACTGATAGAGGCTTTAAAACGGGACATATTTACATTTACAGGGTAGCATTACTACTTGTTGTTGTAAAAAATATAGGTACAAAAGTTCTTGACCTGCGAATTTGTGACACTAAAAATTCTTTAGCTGTCTTTTTTGTTACTCATTTGGTCCTCTTAGTTTTGTTACTACAAAGTAACTGCTTGATCTGATCAGATAGCTGAAAAATAAAGACAAAGACGAAGACATTTGATTACACGAACTAGTACAGCTTTGTTCAAAATTGAGTAACAAACAGACAAACAAACCGACTGAGATTTGTCAGTTGGTATAATCGACGTCGTCGTTACGTTGACGGGTGACTGTGGTAGTCTGAGCATTTATCGTTTCCCTGTCAATATAAATGAGAATCGTGCAGGACTCAACACTATGTACTGCAAAATGGAAGCTTAAACGATCGTAAAATTATTGATACCTCTCTTTCTCAAACCAGCCTTAGTTTCGTATACGAGTAGTTTCCCTAAGTCCTCTATTCTCTTCACCATATTTATAACTTTATTTGTATTTAGAAATTCTGTAATAGAATCTGTAGTGCTGTTTATTTCTTTTTAGATCCTGATATCTTCAAATAGAAGAAGAAGATCTTGTAAGGAACGCATCGTTATTCTTACTATGCAGCGCTTAAGCAAGTGAGTTTTTAAGCTAGTTACTTAATTTACTCTTGCATGTTGTCGAGTTACCAAAATAATTATTTTCATCCACTTAAACTAATTAAAGTATCACCTTGATAATGAAGCTTGGTGTGTAAGAAAACATTGTCATTAAAATCGGATTGGAATAGGAACATCATCTTTCATCTGGTTGATTATATCGAAATGTTATTTTTTTTGCTCTTGGTCATTTTCTGATCGCAAGGTTGGGAAATTTATGTATTTGCTTTTTTTTCTTACTTTTGTATACCTACTCCAAATTTTTTACTCAATCTCTTCTTCATAAAGTTATTTTTCCTTTGCTAATATAACTTTATAATCTTAGCATGGAAAATGCAAAAAAATACAAAAAGTTAATCTTCATCATATTATTAACAAAAAATACCAACTGCGTAATGTTATAATAAATTATCGTCGGCTCCAGGCTAACCGGCTAATCTTCTTATATGTAAACAACACAATGCATGAACTGTTTATGTGTAGCTCATACTTCACAACACGATAGAAGAATAAGAATATTTTTCATTAAAATTGTTTGTGACGTCATCAGCCCAAACATGACATAACTAGCAGTAGTTTCCCACAAAGAAACACAGACTAATTTAAATTAACTCCAAAGAACCTCCGCCCTCATGTCTTCACGTCAACCGCGCATTCCTCAAACGATAACCAGACAAAATATTATTTAACTCTTTTAGTCTGACATATTGTGACTGCGCCCGCGCCGCTCTTGTAGTAACAGATATTCATCTGCGCTGCGGTCACAGTATGAATGGACCCTTTAGATCTTTGATAATTCTGCTACAGTTTTTGGGAAGTGAATGAGGTAAATTGGTTGTTTAGGGAATAGGAATATAAAACCATTAGTCCAATTCCATCCTTAAATTTACCGTTTGGTATCAGTATAGTGTAGTGTGTGTCAGTTTTTTCAATTGTGTAGCCGCCTTCCTACCTTTCTAGCATAAGAAATCTGATAGAAGAATATGCTGAAATGATTTGGGCATCTCGAGAAAATGGATGAAAGGCGACTAACAAAACGGATTGATGGTGAATGTCAGTGGAAATAAGGCGCCACCCTAAAAAGACGTAAACTGACCTTATTAGTGAGGTTCTTCAAATACCTAAATCAAGTACGTAGAATGCACTCGCAAGCGGCGTATGTGTATTACAACACGTATGAATGTGGACATAGCCGAAGAGCTCTGCAAGAATCGTAGCATGTGGCGTTCTTTAGTTTCTGCCTACCTCTATGGGAAATATGCGTGACTATACGCCTAATATTATAATATTACTACGTATGTAGTAATATTATAATATTAGGCCACTAACTGGGAAGGAATCTTATGCATAGCAGCTGTGCTTACGACCTAGGCTTATGAGACAGTCTTGTATAGAAAAGAATAAGGAAAAAATGATCTTTCCAAGAAATATTTTTATGAAGTTCAAATACATCTAAGTAAACACTTAACTTGTGGTCAGTTGGCGGCTTGTTCCCGGAACAGAATAGGTTTTTAATTATAAATTATTATTACTTCGACCTTTTTAGTTATGACATATGCAATTTTTATTCTGACATTGCACTAGAGATAAGAATGTTGAGGTACAAAAAGCAAGCAAGGAACGAGTATATTAGACGAAGTCTGAAAGTGGCGCAAGTGAGAGAAATGTTGAAAGGGAACCTTTCGTGGTATTATGGGCACGTGATAAGGAGAGATTAAATGCATGTAAAAGAGATGAATATGAATGTGGAGGGATGGAGGGTTAGAGGGAGGCTAAAGATAAGATGGATGGATTGTATTAAACCGGATATGATAGAAAAGGGAGTGAATGACGATGTGACGGCTGACAGGGTTGAATGGAAGAAAAGTACATACTGCACTGACCCCAAATAAATTGAGATAAGGGCAGGAAAGTGATGATTGCAATGAAGAAGAATGCGTCTTTCTAAACGGAAATATGAATTGGAGCCGAGTGTCTGTGACACTGTTGGTTCTGATCGATATTCAACCGCATCTGGTTAGACCCTAACATAGATGGAAAAAGGATGATGACAAATTTGCTCATGCAAAGTCCTGCTTGCTTAATGATGATGCTTTAAACTTCAATCCTTCGTCAGTTACCAAGGTCGGTGTTACTCCACAAACGAAAAGCGAAGTACTTATAACAGCAACATTATCTTTCCTAATCTCTGTATTAATTTAGGGAATTATATCCAGACAAACGTGATTACACCATCCGTTATAACCACGATCAGCTAGCAAAATCAAAAAGCTCAAAGCAGCTTTAAAACTAGATATTGACCTCGCGTATTTTCTCCGTATTAAAAATATTTAATGAAAACGGCGTTAAGCATAATCAGATTAATATTTATTGGAAGTTCGCACCTCTACGCTTAACTCACACTAAAACCTTTGCATATATTTGCTTCAAACATGTAAATTTCAATATGTAAACATATACAAAAGTGTCGTATACGCAATAGCGCATCGCGTCGGAGTCGACGCTTATAAATTAGGTGCGCGAGCGACGGCGCGGGCGCAACAAAACTACACGCCGGCGAATATCAGTTCAAACATCTAAATGTACTTTTACACTTAACGATTGTTCTAAAGTTTTGAGAATCATGTTAGTCGTGAGTCTATTCAGATACGTGAATGAATTGTTTTCACTAAGGGGCAATTTTTCAATAACATTTCATCAGAGGTCTATTATTTTTTTTAAAAGCGTCGAATTTATTCCATAGTATAATTTGATTTAAATCTGTTAGTTATCTTCAACAGTTTCTTTATTTTTGAACGACATAAACTTCAATGGTATTAGTTTATATTAGCCATTAGCAGGAAAGAAGAATTTAGTGGGGACGGTATAAAAATTACTTTAGATGCTGCTATTTAAAAGCTAATTTTTTAACTATCATTAAGGGCTATGGCTATGGCTTTGTGACACTCACATGTTCTGCTATTATGTCCATTTATTCAAAAGAGACTTTTCAGAGTTTAGTTCGGCTTTTCTTCTCAGAGATCCAAGAAAATGCCGACTGCATCGAGCATTATAATATTATTATTATAAAAGATCTATTTACAGAAATAAATATAATTTATTCGGGTTTAATTTTCAGGTTCTAAAACCGGAGAATTTTTAGAACGATTTCTGAACGAACTGTTTAAATAATGGTCGTTGTAAAAAATACTTATTTATACTATCCCGCTAATAAATACCTGGTATCAAAATTGTATGGAAATTTATATTCTCGAATGATTGAATTTCCGTTCTTTACAACGCAATTGTTTTATAGCAATGAATTTGGAACGGATGGCTTTTTGAATATTCAGTGAATGCTATTTGTTTTAAATTTATTTAAACACCACTTTGGCAAGTCTTGCATATTACATACTCTCAACACTGTACTATTGTCAACTTATCTGTTAATTAGTGGTAAACGAAGTGGATATCACAATTATCAACATTGTATGCCTAATACTTATAAATGAATTTATTGTGATATTGTTTGTTAGCCCAATAAATGAAAAAAAAAAAATAATAATAATAATTTATTGGCTAACATCCAGTCAGGATCGTTAGTTGTAAAACACCTCGCATTCACAGACGCCGCCACAGCACCCGCTAGGCGCCGTTCGGTAACCAAATGTAGTCTTTTTGCCCTTCTCATAGTCTTTTTTCAGTCTTTTGGGGGTCCAGACTTCCTTTTTTTAATGAATCGGTGTTAACCTTCGCGTCGAACGAGAACGGGGTGCCGATTGGAGATAAGCGATCATTTTCAACTTGTTTTACCAAAAAACAAAAGTTAAATGGTAGAAATGACAGTATATTCGGCGTTCCCTTTTGTCGATGATAGGCATCTGCGGATTTTGTAGGAACCGTTTTAAATTAGGCTTTGGCTTTGAATGTGGAATTAGGATGGCAATTTTTAGAGATTATTTTTGTGTTATCGTTGCTAATCTTCACTAATATAAGGCTTCGTTAATTTTAATGGGTGCTGTGTATCCAAATACCTTAATTGACACATCATTTAAAATGAATGAAAAAGTTAAGTGATATGGATTTGTTGGAATATCTTAATAATAACATTTGTATTTATATAATTAATTTAATATCTGACCGTCTATTAATAACAGGCAGTTGATGTTAATTTTATCAAAAGTCGACAACTAATGTGTAAATCCAATCGTTAAATATAATATTTTAATTTCTATGTAAAATTACGCTCTCAGTTCTGTGTGTTTATAAATAATAAACAGTTATGCGAGACATTGTTTTACAGACAATCAAAATTGCTGACAAGTAGCGACATCTATTATAAAATTTGAAAAACTTAGCTTATAATTTAATTTTACAAAGTATGTTAAAGTCCTATTTACTGTTGCTTATGTTTTATATACTGAATATTATTGTTTTGTCCGACCTAGTCACACCAGTTATTGATTTATCGATTTCATACGTTAGTCTTGCTACTCATCGCTAGATGGCGCTCACTCGTTTGTATTATAAAAACAAAATTATATTTAATTCCAACGATGTTCTCTTCTGCTAAAAGTCAGTCCAAGAACTCTAAATATAAAAAAATAAAATGTTGCGCCTACCCTCCTTTATTTAAAATATTAAAAATCTTACCTATTTAGGTATTTATGTAAGTTGATAATAAAAAAAGGTACCATCAGGACTACTAATTATTAGGTACTTAATACATACTTATTACATACCATAAATTCTGATAAATTAATCTTAAGTTAGCACGTAGACTTTTTCACCACCATCTACCAGATAAATTCAAAATTGGAACAAAATTTGTATCTGTTTATGTGTCAGATAATTTATCGGGAAGTTATCAGAAGGCGGTGAAACAGACCCTTAAATACATACTGAAGATTCTTCATTTGACTTGGGTAAGGTTTTGCCAATATACATTATCGGTACCTAAGTACTTTTTTAGATGCGGAAAATACTCACGGATTGTCTGTCACCCAGGGAAGTAGCTATGTCGCACTCGTACCGACTAAAAACCGCGCTTGCCTTCACACTTGCCCTATAGTCATGGCCATGGGATCTGTGAAAATCGCCACAGCAGTAAAAATAATTATACATACGTAACCTAATAACTCGGCTCCAATACAAGTGTATTGAATTGATCGTTATGTTGTAATGATTCTGTTTTTTTTTTTATTTTGTCTTATTTTACGGCCCACTAGGGCCGGATCTACCGTATAGCTTTTTGGGCTTCAGTCCAGGGCCCCGTGGATTCAAGGGGCCCCCAGCTAAGTCAAGTCAATATAAATGAAATATTTTACGGTCTCATTTTTTTCTATAGGTACTTTGAGTAATTAGGTAAGTAGTATTAGCCCAGGGCCCCCTAAACTCACGGTCCGGCCCGGCTGCCCACCTGATGGTAAGCTTACCGTAGCTTATAAACGCTTGGAACACCCGGGGTATCACGTGCACGTTGCCGACCCTGTAAAATGAAACAGGTTGGCAGTATAAGGGTCAACACAACGTTTCCTCGCGGAGCAATTTTATTTTCATGGAATGTTTAAATGATTAAATACAACAAATCTACTAAGTCTCCCTATGATGATGATGATTTGTATCTTGTACATTGATAATTGGTCTATAAAACTATACCAAGGTATTCTGCGCTTTTACAAGTAGAAAACTAAAAAAAATGCGTCGCACCTAAAAATAAAACCTAAGATATAATTACATTTCAATAAATCGAACCCTCATCGTGTCCCAACCTTAATATCTCTATTTGTACCTGCATAAAAAGCTACCCACTAAATGTTATCTAATCTTAAACGATACCTACAAATGTTCCAATTATCGTTACATTGAAAACTAACAAACGAGTGGAGTGATAAAACAAGCTGCCGATAAAAGGGCGTGGGTCCATTCATAAAGATTACCCAAAGGCTAATTACTGTGGTCTCAACCTGCTAAAACTTGTCTCAAAGATAACAGATCCGGATTTGGGTAGGAAGGAATGCTTGTACCTAGTTAGTTAATAATAATATTATAAATGCAATAGTGGCTTGTGATAGCCTAGTGGTATGACCATTGGACTGCCAAGTCGAAGGTCTCGAATTCGAATCCAAGGCACGCACCTCTGACTTTTCAAAATCATGTACGTATTAATAATTAATTATCACTTGCTAAAACGGTGAAGGAAAGTATCCTGCATGCCTTAGAGATTATCTCGACGGCGTGTGAAGTCTGCCACCCTTTTTTTTTTATTTTTTATGGGATAGGTGGCAATCGAGCAGACGGATCGCCTGATGGTAAGCGATTTCCGCCGCCCATAGACACCCGCAACACCAGAGGAGTCACAAACGCGTTGCTGGCCTTTAAAAGGGAATACGCTCTCACCCTGCACTAGGTCCTAACCTAACCTTATAGTTTTGCATTAAAGTTGAAAATCAATCAAATAAATTTGACAGATTGTGGTAGCTTGATGTGCTGGCGTCTGTACATGTCATGTAGCTGCAGTTAATAAATTAGGGCAAAGATTTGAACTATTCTGTTTAGCATTATAAAAACTTCATCATCGTCGTCAACCCATAGGCTGTCAGATTGAGAGAGATTAGTCCATAGTCCACCACGCTGACCAGTGCGGGTTGGCAGACTTTACACACCGTCGAGTAAAATCTCTAAGGCATGCAGGTTTCCTCATGATGTTTTCCTTCACCGTTTAAGCGAGTGATAATTTCATTATTAATACGCACATGACTGTATTCGAAAAATCCGAAGTCACATCAGATCACGTCTCTCTTGCATTCAAATACGACACCTTTGACTTGGGAGTCTAATAGTCAGATCACTAAAAAAATACAAACTGAGAAGAAAAAATATTTTTATCTCAAGTGTATCTCTCGATCCGGTCCTGCCTTAAGCTCCAAATCGCGCCGGCTCCTTTTCATGTCTAACCACGGGATTATAAACCATTCGTTAGCCCCGCATTATTAAATATTCCCGGGCGCCACCGGATGTGGGTGGATTTCTTTATGGATTAAAGCCTTCCGAAGCCGCCCTAATTTTCATATTTCAGCAAACATAAACATACGTGTGAATTTCGCTCATCAAAGTTGGTATTTATGTTATATAAATTTTGAATTTTGACCGCGCGAAGATTGCTTCTTTGATTATTTTTTTAATATATAACGTAAGGAGTATTTAAGACCCTAAGGTATAGGGGGAGTAATTCCACTCAAAGTGGAGCTGCTTGACTGGGGAAGTACCTTCGCCTTGCCGAAAATCAAAGTGACATTATACTGCTTTGAGGTGTGTTGTCTTCCTTACGGTTAGCAAGGTTGCCAGTGCTCCGCGAGGAGAGTTGTGTCGGTAGTGGGGGGACTTTGATCCTTATACTGCCAACCCTACTATTCCTCTTTCGTTTTTCAGGGTCGGTAACGTGCAAGTGTACGGTAAACGCTTACCAGGTGGGCCGTATGGTATAAAAAAAGGAAACATTAGTAGGTACACATTAACAATAAATGTGGTAACAACCTTTGGGTTTTTAAATAAAATTTATGAATGGCGAATGTCTTTGCTCAAGTGCCTCATTAGCCATTATTCGAGCACTGTTATTTGAATTACTATGAAATCCTTAGTAGCAGCTTGGAGTTTTGATTTATGCCCGGTAAATGCCTAAGAATACAGGCGAACTCAGAGTGTAATTTAGTGCACCTCTGCCTTACCTTTGGGGAATATAGTCAGTATGAATTGAAACTTGTGAAACACTTGACTTGTGAAAGTGTGAAGGACACTTTCACAAGTCAATATTTTAATCATCAACAAATAACACTAAACAAGCGTGTTATCTTGTTAATCATCAGCTATCCATTCACCCTCCCTCACTAAACCATTCACACGCCTTGGAACATTTAACACCAAAATCCAACGCCCTTAATCTCTCAGATAACAAGCATTTCAACAAATAGGTGCAAACTGCGGCGGCTCAAAGCCACAAACTCCCAAGATATACAGATAAGGAAACCTCGAAAAACTGTCAGTTTGCAAAACTTACAACATTGTTTTACTGATAAACATCTGTGCAAGACCACTCAATGAATATAACTGTACCTGCTTCCTAACTATTATGTACTACAATGAATGTAATCTGTAAAGTAGCCGACAATAGCAAACAAAATGTTCTGGATGCCTTTGTTGCAAAGGGTTTGTAAGCTGCATTGAAATAAATTACATTATACGGGACTTGCAACGCTTTGACGCTTCTCAACGTGTTATAATGTGCTCGGTGATGCAAATGGAATTGTTTCGGGAGATTCATTGAACGATTCCGATTCGGATTGCGGTAAATGGATTTTCCGTTTTATTTCACTCGTAAAGCTTAAGTAAGTCGTGGTCTCTTTTATGACAACGTGAGATCCATTTTGTGGTGTTGATATTAAAAATAGCTTTGCACTGTCCAACCTTGTCCAAAATATGATTTATTACATTATGGATGATGTCAACTTCCCATGAAAGAAACCAGTGTCTAGGAAAAGGTCAATGATGTTGCATATACCCACATAATAAGTACTAATTTTGACTGGTAAATATGTATTTTGGAGTATAAGGTCCTCCAAAATTAACTAGTCATCAGTTAGTAGTCACTAGTTATATACGTATGTATTTAAACTGGTAATGAAGTGTCTACTATATAAGAAGTTTATGTTTAAGAGATTAACTGACTGACTGCTACGCTAGAGGTCCTGGGTTTGATTCCCAGGCCACTGCCCCTGAATGACAATAGGATCACCCCTTATTACATGGCACCTATACGTACCCGCGAACTGTGGGTGTATGTACAATTAGTCCACATCTGCCTTAGCCTTCGCGAACACAGGTGATATGTGTGAGATTAAAAAAACTCATAAGAGAAAATCGTGAATATTTAAGTACTCAATACAAAATCACGTATTTAACTTTGAATCTTCAAAAGTTGCAAATATTTCGATCTTTTTACGGGTTTAAACAGCCAGTATATCCACAAGTGCATATACAAGGTACCTCATAACGACCGAACCAGCGGCTGACCAGCACAATACATGTAGGTACCGACATTCCGCACGCAAAGTAACACCATATCCTTGAGAATGTAGCGCTCCCATCGAAATATTTCAAAACTCGATCTCTATCTCGGCGACTATGCATCGAGTTATTGAATGAGACGTGAAAAATGATGAGCGCGACGCAAAGGCTTCGCCGACGATTGCTCATCTCTTTTTTGTTCCACAGAACCTCGACAGGCGAAAAGGGAAGGCGAATTTAGGTGGACAAAGCGGTGTTATGTGACAGTGTGTTCTCGTGAGGTCCTCGAACAGCGGGGGGCTACCGTCGCTCGCCCGTGGGCCTTCTCACAGTTTTGTTGTCACGTAATTAATTTATTGCACTTAGGTAGTGCAATTAAGTGACGATTCGTGGGCAGCTGGACGGTGAGACTCCAGTGGGCGGTGTGTTTGCCCTCAGACGTAGGTCCGTTCTCGAAATTGAGATATTAGCGGTGCCTGCTTTTAGCGAAATTGAAGCGGCGAGCTTTGTGTGTCATGGAGCTCTTTATTGATGTTGAATGTTATGTATTACAGTACAAGATTATGTATTAATTTTATATATAGATAGCTATTTTTGGATTGCTCCATTTGAGTATTTACTAAGTGATTAAAATCCCTACTTCCCTACTAATGTTATAAATGTTACTTTGTATGTTACGCTTTAAACTGCTGAAATTTGGTTCTTACATAGATTCGATCTTGGAGAAGGACATAGGCATACCTTTAAACTCAAAAAACCCGTTGGGATGCGGGTAACAGCTATGATATATAGTTTTAGGTAAGTATGTAATAAGGAGTACACACACATTACTATAAGTTTACAATTGGACCTATAATTTCTGACAAAAACAAGACCATAAATAGATTATCTAAGTTATCAAAACTGAGGTCAAGAGGGCTGTGGGAGAGTTGGTAATCAGGCGACTGATGTAGAGGACATTGTCCACAAACCTGTCCATGAATTACGTCACTACATAGTGCCCACTATACCCAACATACATCATGACACTTGATAAACAGGTAGGTACAACAAAATGCTACAAATTATTCATTGCTGTCATCATACCTATGTGGTCCTAAAATATCTGCTTAGTATATAACTTAAAAAATATATCTTTGGCTACAAAATCTAGTAGCCGGAAGTACGAAATACGAGTTGGGATTTTTGCTCAGTTCATGGCAATAGTAATTCAGTAATAGTTACTATTCTTTGATATGACGACCTCTGTGGTCTAGCGGTTCGAGTGCCGGACTGTTGATCATGGGGTCGTGGGTTCGATTCCCACAGGACACAAATATTTGTGTGGATAAAACATGAGTATTTGTGTTTGTCTGGGTGTTTCTTATGTATTATAAGTATGTATTTAAAAAAAAGTATATATGTATTATATCCATTGTCTAGTACCCATAGTACAAGCTCTGCTTAGTTTGGGACTAGATGGTGCTGTGTAAAATGTCCCAAAAATATTATAAGAAAAAAAAAATATTATTATAATAGTCTCGCTTTTATTACACTATGGACAAACCGGTGAACTGTGTTTACAGCACTGTACAGTATACAGACTACTTACGCTGCTATTGTTTTTTTTTTACATATAATTGTTATATAATATTGCATAATATAATACACCACGGACTACCCGTCCACCCAAAGGTTGCTTGGTAGATATCACTATTAACGATAAAACCCTTAGTGTAACAAATTCCAGAATATTGCTTCTTATCATGGTGTACAATTAAGAGTCATCATCATTATCATCAACCTATATTCGTACACTGCTGGACGTAGGCCTCTCTTAGTGAACACTACAGAGCCGATCTTCGGCTTTCCTCATCCAGTCATTGCCAGCTGCTTTCCGCAACTCGTCACTCCAACTGACCGGCGGGCGATCGACAATAAAGAGTATTCTATTCTACATATTTTTCTCTCTTATAACCCCTTGGAAGTACAGTCGTAATGGTATATAGTAAAGCTAGTAGGGTTCATAGGTTTAAAATACATTCTGCAATGCACGTTTGCTGGTATTTCGAATTGATACTTGTCATATTTTTGACAATTTTGCAAGCAGTGCCGTAATTAGGAAGATCGCTTTCGCACATTTTTAACATTATTATGTACCTATGATAATGATGGATTGTGAGCTTTCATGTTTATGGTCTTATTACGTGATTCGAGTTTAATTGAAGTAGCTATATGTTTGAATAATATCAAGCAGTGGGTGGCATAAAGAGGAAATGTTATGTAATGTGTGATCTTTGTCAAAACTGTGTGATTGATTTAGTCTATTAAACAAAAAAGAAATATTTATTTAAGTTAAAAACAGTAAGCTTTGCCTGTAAGTAAAACGTGCATTTAATAAACATGGTATGGTACTTAAAATTATAATTATTCTCAAAGCGGTAGTAAACTTTCTGTTCTACACAGTCACGTAGGCTACAATTAAAGTAGTTGCGGTTACAAAAAAGGTCACAATGAAAATAAATTTGTTTTCGAACGTAATATATTATCATATTTTTTTGTACAACTTACTTGCGAACACAAAGTGGCTAAAAGCTATAAACCGAATGAACCGAACTCAATACTGAATGTTTCCATAAAAATATCACATGTCGGACCAACACAAAACAACAGTTAAAACTAAATCTCGAGTTATGTCCTCCGCTGATATGAAACATGGATGTGAAAGGTTTCCTAATACACAATTTCATACTTTACTGCCAATAAAACCGGGTGCGGTGGAGATATATGCACCATAAATAAACATGTTTATATGACGATAATAGATCGAGTAATTGGGTGTAAAAAATAAATGGAGTGTTCGCCCTGTGTGAAATGCGCCGCGAGTTGAAACGCGGGCCGCTGATTGGTCGACACTTTGGCGGCGAACATTGTACTCGATTTGTTAAGCCAATTGTTGGGCTCACACGTAGGGGTTTTAAGTAAGGGGGCGATATTATAGTTGCATACTTAATTTATTATTTGTTATGTAATCATGTTCACAGTACTATGTAGGGTGAACATTTAGTGGCTTTGAGAGGTGCTAATTTTAAAAGTATTATAATTATATTCAAATTACTAAAATTCGCTGTCGTGTAACAAATTAAGTAATAACATCACTTACAAGCGATTACAAAGATTAGAAATTCCAGTGTAAACAACTTAATTAGCAGTATAAATTTGACACAAGTGGGTGAATAAACCTCTAAAGTATTTCGTCCCGTGTGCACGGCGTAAGTTTCTCGATGATTATCTTGCGTGATAAATGGACCACGTCAGAATTTATTGTGGGCTCAAACCCTCACTATTGTCTCAATGAATACTTTTTTATTGTCATAATATTATAGAGTTCGTATGACAAGTGGCGTTTAGGATTATGATGCATTTTTCTCAAAGCACCCTCTGTTATGACTGCCGGGAGTTATTTTGTGCTGGATCGTAAATTGATTTTGATGTCTTTTTTATGGTATATCGAAATCGACTTTTGATTTTTATTGGCAATGCTTTTTCATATGTAAATATATTAAATTATGTGTCTGAATGAGTACTTGGCGCTAAAAGGAATTTTCTATTCCGATATTTAGAGCCTAAGGTTTAACCTATACGATGTCAGCTTTAAGAATCTCGGGACAAGGTTGTTGGCTTGTTTTTTATTGTCGTATACGCGCAGGCGCGGCGGACAAATTATGTCTAACATATATTTTTAATTTATTGAAGGCACAGTTTATAACGTGTTCATACGTGACGTGTGCCTTAAACGAGCGCTCGCCTTTTAATTTTTAACAAAAGAAGTTAAAATAACGACCATAATCTTTTTATAACTTATATCCTATATGAATACTAATGTGTTGTGCCGATTATACCTACTATATATTATATTAGAATTGGTTTTATGATACTAAATATTTGGACAGGGGTTTTATCGGTGCAGTAACATGATATTTTTGTAAGACTCCCTTTTGTTTTGTGGTTTTATGATTATTAGTCTATGTGAAAAGACTGCTAAAATTCGTTTCGTGGGAAGTGAGAAAGTGTGAGCATAAAATAATCGAGTGACATCTCGTTTATGGATACATTTTGATAATGTTTATGGTGAAAATTAATGAAGAAATATAATTTGTTCGTTACCAGTTCATAACGTTGTGTGGTCTGACAAAGTATTAATCATTTTATTTTTTCTTGTAGTTGTCATAAGAGGGATTATTTTCTGAGGGATTCAGACTGTAGTAAGCTTTTATTAGAGTACAGTTCGGGTAACGGAACTGTGCCTATCTGAAGTTAGTTCCCAACAGTCGCAGGTATAGTGTGTTCCTGTATTATATTTTTAGAAGCCTGTTTCAAAGTTTTGCTGTGGAGCAAAAGCTCTAGCTTTAGTCTTTAAAGCTTTTTCTCTTTAATTTAGAAAGGACCCCATTTTCTTCACTATCACTAAATATAATCAATTTAAGTCCACGCCGCCCTGTTTTTGTTTATTCGGGCTAATCTCAGAAACTATTACACGGATTGCAAGAGGAATCTGGGAAGGTTATTCCTACTAATATTATGAATGCAAGAGTAACTCGGTCGTGTTACGCTTTCACACCTAAACCGCTGAGCCGATTTTGATGAAATTTGGTACAGAGATAGATTAGACCTTGAAGAGGGACGGAGGCTACCTTTTGTCAGAAGCCCTTTGGGATGCAGGTGAAACAGGGCAACAGCTTGTAAGCTGCAATTTCTGAAAACATGGAACAAAGCTGGGGCGGGTCGTTAGCTAAAAAAATATCCAAAAATGTATGATATACGGTCACGTGTCTATCGATTAACCTTTTGACCGCCACGTCAATAACGAAAATCCGTGTTCTCTACGCCAAGCGACAAATTCTAGTATTTAATAATAGGTAAAAAAAAACAAAAAAAAATGTGTAGGTTGGTAGGTATTTTTGACGTGCCATGCCGTCGTTGGCGTCGTGAGCAAGTTTTCATTTGACGTCGATACACGTCCGTGGCGGTCAAAAAGTTAAATCAAACCTCGCAGCGCACCAAATGATTCAATCTTAAAGATCTACGACATCTATCGTTTAAAGCGTTGTGCACACCTGTCAGTCGCATGCGCTCGGCAGCTGTCCACTCGCGCGTTGCCAATTGTCAGCGTGCACCCTGCCTATACGCGAACAGTAATAAGATTAAAATCTCTCAGTGACATATGGGCGTTAAGGTGATTACCAGGTGACTATCAAGAAATTATACTAATATGTTATAGAGTATTTGTGGTATTGAAGTTTTTATAGGGCAGATTCGGTTTTCATATTACTTTATTTTTTTATTTTTATTTTCATTTATTTAGAAAACCAACAGCGACACATATAACATTACAAAAAAGTATAACAATATTTAATATGGCTAATAATAGGTTTCCCTGTATAACTAGGATTAGTTTAATATTAGAGGATGCGAACGAACAACAACAATAATATATGATTTACACTGAAAAGATATATCTACTGATGACAATCGCCGAAAGATTTAGTTGGTACAATATAGTTAGTTACAGTTATTACAGACAACCATTGCATGGACATGGATCATGTAAGAAAACATAAATGGGCAGTTGGCGGTGTACTTACATGGTACATGCATAATTATATTACTAGACTAGTACACACGCCAGAAGATTAAGCTATCCAAAAACTGTCAAAATTTCTCAATTGAATATGACCCTTACTTAATACTTTGTGTTAAAGTTGAAAATCAATCAAAGAAATTTGAACGATTGTGGTAGCTTGATGTGCTGGCCTCTGTACATACTTAGTTCATTAGATATGCTGAAATGAATAGTTGAAAGTTAGATATTATTGCAGCAGACGAGTTCTGGAAATCTCGAGAACTTAAGCGTAGTGTAGGACACCCGGGGGCCAGGTGGAGTGATACCTTGCGGAAGGCAGCGGGCAGTGACTGGATGAGGAAAGCCGAAGATCGAACTCTGTAGCGTTTACTAGTATGATGGATATTATATTCTTAAGAAGATTCCTGCACCTCTAAAGAAAATAAAAATATGTAGGTACTTATATTAGTTTATACAGGTACCTACTTACTTTTATACTAATTAATTATATATATCTATTAAGTTTTACGTACAAATGTCAAAAAAAGATAAATAAGAAAGAATCAAATTGCTTTATTTGCTTTCACTACAATAATCTATATAAATAACGTGAAACGAAATGCGTCGGGTTGTGGTAACAGCTAAGCGCACGCGCTCGTTGAAGTCTTTCCTACGCACGGTAGAGAAATAATGCGTCTACGCGCTACGATCGCTAAGCTTTTTCGCTACAAACCCATCTATAAAACTTTATAGCAAATCATGCATAAAAATAAACTATCATTTATATTCACACCATTGCACATAAATTCACATATAAGCAGGTATTGTTTGCCAAAAATTTTCTCGCATTACCATTTACCTACATAAAAAGCTTTAGGTATACAATAACGGAAATGCCACCAACGCACCTCGGCACATCGGCATCAAAGCCGCCGCGAATTCCTCCGCATATTGTGCGATATCCTGCCAAAGTCATAAATAAAACTGAAATGATCGCCACGTCACCCGAACCGCACAAAAACCGTATTTGACGTCTAAATTATTGCCAGTAAGCATTTTCAGCAAGCACACCGCCCCCTCAACAAATCGCCCCCGTAGCAGATACAGCACCCCCAACAATAGACACAGCAAATACATCAGATAAAAGAATTTTCAAAACAAACTCAAAATACTAAAGCGTTTGACACGAGCATCCGCTGGTGAGCAAAAAAGCGTGACCAATCGCGCATCTAATTTGGACCTTATGGGAATAATTTGAGAGGGTATTTTGTGATGGAGCCGCGCGTGCTTTGATCCCGAGATAGATCTCAATAGTCGGTGATTAAAGGCGCCTGTGATTTTAGTTGAATGCTTTTTTTGCGGGCTTCATCGGCCATACAAAATAAACGGCACACTACTGTAAAAGAATATACAATTATTGGGCTTTGAATGGTTACAGCGGGGGTGAAGAGACCATAAATTGTTATTTTTTTTATTGTTCGTTCGAATGTTAGAAATCTTAAAATCATAAATGTTAGTGGATTTATTGTCAGGGGAGTTGGCGTATTGGATTGTTTGTGACTGGACTATTTGCTAATTATACGGTTCGATGTGCGGAACCGATGCGAATCGCTTGGTGTCTGTGGTTTTTCCATTTTTTATTACGTAATGTCGTTAGGAGTATTTCACGGCAATCATTGTTTGTGTCATAATATTGTTCGGTCGTATTTAAGTACTAGAGACTTTTGTAAGTTTCATAGATATCATCACGCCTAATTCGCCTAATGTCGCAGCATTTTGCTGAGATGGGGAACTTTTTGGCGTCGTACAGGGTTGCTATAGTAAATTTAATTAGGTATCTACTTGATTTCTGTACGAGTTCAAATAAAGTATTCTTTCTTTAACACGCACTATTCGCCAGCAAACATATTATGTTTTAATTATCATTTATTATTTTAGTTGGCATTTTATTAAAATATCTTCATTTAGGAACAAATGTGTTATTATATTATATTATATTATATTATATAGCTATGTTGAAGCCAATTAATTACTTTCGATTCAGCGATCGAAGCTAGGTGAGAGACCTATAAAAATTAAGTGTTGAAACAACGATAAATGTAAAAACGGATCAACATACTCGTACATCAAAGAAGAATAGTGGATTTTATTTTAAAAGAGTGTTCTATAACGGGCTTAAGCAAAACTAGGGTTGTCGAATCAATCCAAATCGAATGTCAAATCATTCCAAATATTCAGTTTGTTTTTTTTTTTCTCAATTTGATTTACCCCAATGTTACCATTCATTTCCACCCTGAATAATCTAGTTGGTATTGCTTTACGTGTTCATTGAGGAGCGAAGGTGTTAATAGCTGTGCTGACGCTCATTATGTGAGTGCGAGGTGCCATCGTAAATTTGTTTCTTCAAGGACACACAACAAAAGAACCAAGTGTCGTTCAAGCCCAAAGTCGATTTTACAAGAGGCTGCCTGAGACGCGCGTGTGGGCCTGCTCTTTGAAAGGCGAAGAGTGGATAAGATTGATAACATTTATTTATTTCTTAAGTAGTTTAAGTTGCCAAATTTGTTTACTAGCAAGCGAAGCTAGTGAGCTTGAGGTCCTGGGTTCGATCCCCAGCTCGAGAAAGAGTTGATGGATGTTTTAATGAAATTTTCAGTAGTAACTTGGAGTTTTTGCCCGTTAAATGGCGTAATGTTTGCCCCTTTTATCCTCATTATCCGCCGAGCATTTTCCCAACTTTGTTGGGGTCGGCTTCCAGTCTAATTAGATGCGGCTGAATATCAGTATTTTACAAAAAGTGACTCCCGTCATACAAATACTTAGGATAGACTGGTTGTCAGATATACCGGCGATATATGGGATCTAAGATATACCGCCGAATTGTGGATGTAGGTACGTCAGTACGCCCCTGTCGAATCTACGGGGATATAAGCGATATAATTACGCGACTGTAATTTGGCTAATTAACTCAAAATCGTTTTAAATTATAGCCTATATGTTATTCTAATTACAATTAACAATACTGTAAAGTTTCATCAAAATCCGTTCATTAATTTTAGCTTGAAAGAGTAACAAACATCCATCAACCTATCCTTACAAACTTTCACATTTATAATTTAGTAGGATTTGAACGGCATTGCTAGAATCGAAGTAGGTAGAAAAACTTTAGGTATTAAGGCGTTATTTGTTGCGGGGAATTTAGAGCCAATCCCAGAGCAGAAGGGAGATCCTGCGGTTTAATTGTTCGATATAACCCCCACCCTCTTCGGACGGCGGATCCCCACATAGGGCGGTTGTTCTCATTCACTCCCACTTTCAAGTTTTGTATGATAGCATCATGTCGTAATTCATTAATTGCGAAAAAATAATAATAAATAAATAAAGTATTTTTTATGTAAGTATTATCCCTCAAGCCACGTAGGACTTTTTCATGTTTGGTGTTGTGAACCCAGAAAAAAAGAACTGTTTAAAAAAAGAGCTTTCCACTTATTAATACTTAGTAACAGTAATAGGCTAAAAACCATACTTGTCTTCTCTTGTACATGAAAGATATATTTTATAGGTACAGACGCCAGCAGGTCAAGCTATCCACAACTGTCAAATTTTCCCAATTGAAAATGAACCTTATTTATAGTGTCGTAAAGTGTGAAAATCTATCAAAGAAATTTGACAGATTGTGGTATCTCGATGTGCTGGCCTCTGTACCTACACAAATAATGTACATTAGAGAAAACGAAAAAATATAGCAATAATATAGCATTATATTCATTTTTTTTATTTATTTATTTTTTTTATAGTTAACTAGCTGACCCCGCAAACGTTGTTTTGCCATAAAAAAAAAATTTGGGGTATGAAAAACAGATGTTGGCCTATTCTCAGACCTCTCCGATAAGCACAAAAAATTTCATCAAAATCGGTCAAGCTGTTTCGGAGGAGTATGGCAACGGAAACTGTGACACGAGAATTTTATATATTAGATTAAAACGGCACAGGTCCAATTACATTTATTAACATAGAGGTTTAAATATTAAAATAAAATAAGCATACAAATAACATACAATACAAAAATTAAATTCAAAGATATACAGTTCGTGGATAAAATTATTAATAATTATTTGAGTAATTAATATTATTAATTTCACCTGTCCATATCCACATTAAGCTATCGGTCTCGAATCTCAATAGGTCACCACTGTCCTCATGAATGGGTGGTATCGTCGGGGGCTCTTTACAACGCACGTTTTGTACGGAATGTTGTAACAAAAAAGCCTTAGATACACACCGTGATAAATTTACATTTGCAATCACTCAAGACATCTGCCAGCGGAAAATTAATCTTATTTATATCGCGAAAAGAATGTTTACATATTTTATGAATGGTAAATATAACTTGGTAAAAAGAAATAAAATAATCTAACATGCAAGATCGGTCGGTAGGCTGGGAGGAGTTTGTTTTAGATGCTTTATTAATTATGTCCAATTAATTTTGGAACGGTCCGTCTCGTTGAATTGCCATTTTCGTTACGGTGGTCAGTTTGGCGGTTCTGTTTGTTGATAAACTTTTTAAATTATGACTTTGTTAATGATTAGGGATGTTCGAAATGATTTTTGAAGTGAAAGTGTGAGTAAAACTAATGAACGGTTTTCGATAAAGGTTTTATTGAAATCCATGAATTTGTTATATTTTAAATTTATAGATCGTAAATAATTTTAATTAACTGTTAATTAGTGAAACAAAGTAGCAAAGCTCTAAATTATACCAACGAAATTAATAGTCACATAAATGTCGGCTTCTTTTCTATAAAATGAGTCACTGAACTTTTAATTTATGCAAATTCACGTAATGTTATTATAAAACAATATTTAACTTTTACAATAAAATCTTTTACAGCTCAAAAAGATACCTCAAAGGCTTGAAATTGCTTTATTAGCCCGCGATATTGCCCTGCATTCATAACGCCACTATCGGACCACTTATAAAAATCTTTCTAACAAGCGTAAAACGTCCAATCAATATAAAATTAATAGCCGATCAGAAAAACGTTCCCGAACGTAAACTTTTGAGTTTTTTTTTTCAATAACTTTTTTATTTGTTACGCCGGTGTCGCTGTGATTTCACACGTCTATAGGTATGTCTTTTATAATATTTTTCGTGGCATTGTGCTAAGCGATCGCCGAAGCGGCGCCGGCGCATCCGATTATGTTATTGTTAAAGGACCGAATTCTTTTATTTGACCTACGCGACATTCCTACGAGGGTAGTGTTTTGCGGTGCCACGGATGTTTAGACTCTTGTATTTGTTATACATTGATGTTAGATATGATCCGATAACCTTAGATCGGGGAGTTTTTTACTGTAAGTGATTAAGGATGGGTCGCTTAAAGTTAAGTGGTTAGGTATTAGATTGTTTCGTGTTTGAGATTGTTGAGTTAAACGTCATTTTATCAATTCATTGTTTCTTTGATTAATTTTACTCTGAAAAAATTAAACTTATAATTCAATGCTGAATATTGGATTGTTTATGATAATGTGTACTTAGTGTTTTATTCATAAAATTCGCACAAGCAGCTTGAAGTTGTAATCTGTGGTTAATGGCGATAGGCTCGCCCTCAATTACATGCAACCTATATCAAACCGGCAACCGTTGGTGTACAGCAGTAGGTACAATAACAAAAAACAAACACATAATCAAGTTAATAAGAGCTTCAAAACTTTTGTTTTATTTAAATATTTGTCCGACCTTTGATTAACCCTTTCGGGAATACAGGTGTGATGGAAATTAAAAACCTTTATAATTATTGTAGTACGTTCAAAAATACATCTACATTAATATAATAACAAAAATATTATGTGATGAATATAAGTGTTTGTGTTTGGGTGTTTCTTAAATACGATAAGAATATATTTAAAAAAAGTTTAAGTCAATGTCAAAGTTTTTTATTTCTTCATGTGTAAATAAATATACATAGGTGTTTACATTTAAAAAGTATCAACATGAAACCCTGTTAGGGCACAGCATAGAATAATATTAATTACAATATTATTATCATAATAATATTATAATTAATAATAAATAATAATAATTGTTATTAATTAATAATAATCATTAATTATTATTATTTTATTATAATAATGTAGGTATCTAATTATTTCTTATATGATTATTATTTATTTATTTTTGGCTTTGTATTTTTAAATGTTTTATTTATTAATGTTTGTAGTTTGAAAATATTCATCTAGGGAATTAATAATTATATCAATTATTTAGTACCCATAGTACAAGCTCTGCTTAGTTTGGGACTAGATAATGCTGTGTAAAATTGTCCCTAAATATTTATTTATCTTGTTATTCTCACATTTTAAAATTGGAAGCTAATTATTATAAGTATTATAAAATATGGAAGCCCGCCATTTTCCGGTACGGTTCATTCATAAAGCGCGCCGCACACGTAACGTGATACGAACAAATAGATCATTATACTGTCTATTTGTATTAGGACTAACAAAGAACACATCATAGTTATAGTATCGAGTTACCTTCCGGAATCGTTCACTTGCGCTTTTGGGATAATCGGTAACATATTGAAATACTTTCACGTTTAAAAAAATATATGTTCTATCAGATTTTTGGATATAAAACCCATTCGAGAACGTAAGTTCAAATGTAAGTAAGCTAAGTTATAAGTTTAATAGCCAGAACCTCTGAAAATTTTATGGAGCAGCCTTAAGATGAGGCGAGAATCCTAATAGGCTAAGAGACAGCTAAAGTTAGTAATACCTCTAGTGCTGTCTCACTTTATTGATTCCAAAGTAACAAGGACAGCAACGGCCTATATTTTAAGTATCTCCATAAAATCATTAAAATAGTTTCAAATTATCCGATCAGCTTAAAACAACACACCAAGGCTTTAGGAGGTGGTCTACTGACTTAAATGTGCCAAACGAAGGTAAACATGAAAAAATTGGTAACACAGAAATAGCACACGGCAGCCTAACAAAACAGTCATCGACGCCAAACAAACATGTATAAATGTTAAAGAAACTACCTCAAGACCGCGGTTTTGCTCGCGTTGTAGCCTTATTTATGTTCCAATAGGGAGATCTTTTAATAAATACGCCTTAGTATTTGTTTTGATGTGTTCTTTATATACAATAAAAACATATAAATAATAAATTATCTATTGAAATAAAACTACTTTTTACGGATTTTATCGCGTTATATTGACATTATTAATCCTGACGTTTCGAACCCTTTACAGTGTCCATAGTCACGGGTAGACTGTATAAGAAATTATCTGTGTAATAAATTATCTATTAAATGCATGATTCAGTTAGTACTCGTTAGAAATCGTTTTGGTAAATCGTTAGTGGTACGCTACAATGAAATTAAATATTTGAGTCATAGATAATAGGTACCATACTATACAAAAAAAAACATAATATTCTGTATGTATACCTATACATATACATATATCACAAATACTTACATACTTATTTGTTATAACTTTTCTCAATGACATTGTCTTTGGTACAGCGAAAAAATGTACTAAAAATCTATCTAGAGTATTTTTCCACATACAGACAAGTCGAACAATTTTCTTACATACACATAACAGGTTGAAGAAACAACGTATTCACACGAGACAGATTACGGGTCAATTAACGCGGGCAGAACAAACTCTGGCTATGGGAACCTTGTCGCGCAGTATTTATTTTCTCTCCTTACTTGTCAAACGTCATCCTTGTCTCCTTTTGTGACCGTTGGTTTTTGTATTTAGAACGTGTAATTATTTGAATTAAATGTAGATTTGCGCGCTGGTAACATTATACCTTTTTTCTCTGAGAAAGGCGAAGGGTAATGCCAAAATTAAGATTTAGGGATTGGCATTTTCAGAAAATTATTTTTGAGGACTTGTGATTTTATGTTAAAATTTTACTGTATTCTTTTACTGTATGAACAGTCATCCTTGATATCTGTCATTAGACTGGAAGCCAACTCCAACTTAATTGGAAAAAGCCTGAGATGCTGTCTCTATATAAATTAACTATATCATGCGATTAAATATGAATGTCAAGGAGAAAATGTTAAAATATTTTATGGTGACTGTTTTATGTCTCATTATCACATTATTTAATCCGCGCTCGTAATCCCAAAATACTTACCGCATTCATTTGATTAGCCTGACATTGCACAATGAGTAAACATTAGAGCGCTACACACTCATTCAACAAACAAGCGAGTCAATGAGACGTATTTGCATACATTGAATCACACTTACTGTTATTTGTCTACGTATTCTAGACTTTAGGGCATGATTACACTAGCGTCCTTTTGAACAGCGACGCGGATTAACCGGCGCTCTCGATTTCAAAAGTATTTATGCGCATTACCGGCGATATCGCTCGACTTCGTGTCGTGCTCACCTTGTCTTCGTCTCCGTATTCCAATATATAATTGGCGTTTTCACAGACATTAATATTATCTGTCAAATTCGCTTACATTTATAATGATTAGAGTAAGATCAAACGAATTTTAGTAAACAGACGGTTCATAACAATCTTGGAATAAAAAAGTTTCGTGATTTCACCCAGCTTCTTAAATAAAATATTATGTAAACTTGACATTAAGGATGGACTAGTTTGGGAAACTTTGGAACTCGATATTTCATAAGTGCCTGTATATACATTGTTGTTGCAGATTGATTGGCTTAATTGACGCGCGACAAACTGATCGCACGTCGCGTCGCGTCAAAATCCGATAATTCGCTAGTACAAAAAGTCCTTAACCACTCGTACATAATCCAATTGACAATGCGATCTGGAAAGGTACAGGTGAACATCTTTGTCTGACTCATAATGGCAGTGTATGAATCATTATGTTCAGTGTGTGGAACACGGGAAGTTTATGGTGCACGGTGTATTAGGAATGTGAGTGATCAGCACTGTGGAATGACGCTACGTAGCCCAGTTTTCCTTCTATGTTTTTTGCAATACTTTCGCCACGGTTTTTGGGTTGCCAAATAATCAGACATACAGTTGTCAAGCATGATACTCGTGAAAGGAAAATGTAGGCATAGTTTGTTGATTGTAGTATGACGTACTCAGGAATCTATCTATTCCTAGTTTTTGAGAATGAGTAAAGAAAAAATACTGCCACCACACCTTATTTTATAGCTGACCTTACCGGAAATATCTCTGAAAAAAAAACATTAATATACTTAGATATGTGCTCTTATGTACTATATGTACAGCATAATCACGAGTAGCAATAAGTAAATTTTCTCTATTAAACACTCTCCGGTGTCCCGTCAGAATAGTTGACTATCTGCTAAAGCAAACGAATAATGAATATACCTACATAGTGACTAACACTAAACCATTTTTAATAACATTAATTGAATCAAAATAAGTGTGGTGTATACTAATTAACACAATTTGAGGTAGACCACATAAAATAATCGTAATGACACTAATAACGGCACCTCGTCATTTTTGACGTCCGCTTCCGAATCCGGGAATCAAGTCTGGATGCGAATGAATCAGTAATAAAAGATATGAGTAAGAAGACCCAGATAGACTTCTTCAAACATACAAATAATGGAGACACAAAACGCCACATCGTAAAATAATATTCCGTTACATGCAAATAGTATCCAAAATGCTTGCAAAAATGAAATACAATAGGCACTGTTTATTGTGGACATAACTTGAAAACATAATAACAAAATGGACAAACGAGCATGTATATCAAAATTGCATATCTCCAACTCAAACTTTTTTTAAATCTGGAATAAGGCATAAAAAATGACAAAATTATTTATTCATTCATCAATCATCAGCATGTTAATTGAGTTTACTACTGGTTTGTATTCTAAATATGCACTAGTGTAATAATTTTTGGTTAACCGTTAGATAAATAAAACATTAACCGAATTAATCTATCATAACACTGCTGCACTCGCTACGAAAATTTCATTTGATGCGTCATTTATTGTATGATATGCTTTTGTAGTTTCTATTTTCAGATCTAATTGGTTACAGACCGCATAATTTTTGTATCTAAAATACTTATTAAGCCAGTCCATTACGTTATTCATCATTTTTTACTGTACGTGCTCCATATGTTCCCAAGTGAATCACGATCCTAGTAACCTTGATGAAGAATAGGAACTAGAACACAATACGAGAAGAAATTTGGGAAATACCGAGATGTTTTTTTTTTGTTTTACAAACAGATGCAGACGGAAAATATTGATCCTTGTAGAGTAATTGTTAAAAATAACTTGGTGGAGGTTTCGGGTATTTTTTTCTTATAGTGAGAGAGAGAGAGCAATTCAATGGCCGCTGCGTTTGTAGTTAAAAACGAAGTAACTATGGTTACTAATATTGTGTTTTTTTATCGATATTCATATTTTCAGCATTTGAAGGTATTAAGATATATTTGATATAAAACGTCTAAACGGGGTCAAGGCAAACAACGCAAGACAAGCCTCGATAATTATTTTAAATGAATACGTCACCTATTAGAGCCTACTGAAAGAGTTTATTCTGCATACCTCACATCTAGTACCTAGAACATTATTTGCACATCTATACCGTAATTTTTATGAGATTTTTATATGAGATATTGTATTGGAGACAGAACAATGGTTTTAAGAGATGATACTGCTTCTATCTTACAATTAAATAATGAAACTTAAATGTTTGATAGAAACAATTTTGCAATACAAGTAACAGGTACGTACAATTAAGCATCCCCTTAACTGCCTCAACCAGTATTGGAATACTTGGTGTCGACATATCGAATGAAGTCCAATTCCGCGGTCATTTAGAGGGCAAGGCTAAATTAGCCTCAAAGAAGCTTGGCGTGCTCAGTAGATCGAGACGGTATTTCACTCCGGCCCACCGCCTACTACTTTATAAGTCGCAGGTCCGGCCCCATATGGAATACTGTTCGCATCTCTGGGCAGGGGCACCCCAGTACCAACTTCTCCCTCTGGACCGCATCCAACGGAGAGCGATTCGAATCGTCGACTGCCAAGATATTTCAAACCGGCTAGACCCCTTGGCGCTGCGTAGAGATGTGGCCTCGCTATGCATCTTCTATCGCATGTACTATGGGGAATGCTCCGAGGAATTGTTCGGGTTGATCCCTGCTGCTACTTTCCGCCATCGTTCCACGCGACAGCAGTTCCATCCACATCATTTAGATGGTTGGCAGTCCACTACTGTGCGTTTCTCTAGAAACTTTCTGCCTCGCACAACTAAACTGTGGAATGAACTGTCGCCTGCAGTATTTCCGGACCAATATGACCTTCAAACCTTCAAGAAAAGAGCGTACTCCCTTTTAAAGGCCGGCAACGCGCTTGTGACTCCTCTGGTGTTGCGGGTGTCCATGGGCGGCGGAAATCGCTTACCATCAGGCGATCCGTCTGCTCGATTGCCACCTATCCCATAAAAAAAAAAAAAAAAAAAATTGTTACATGAAGCGTTTTGGTAAGATCTTCGATTTTAGTTTCAGGTGTTAGTGTTTAGTACATATTTAGTGTCGTAACAATAACTACAGGAAGAGTAATACTATAATATATTATGAATGTGGAGTGTCTTTTAAAGAAAATGACACACCTATTGAAATTACATTTTCTGTCAATCGAACGTGTTCACGGTGGTACTCGTAACTATTTGAAAAACCCAGTGACTAGTTCTTTAGTTACCATAGATGATTCTAATTTCGCCTTATTATACCGTCACTAGTTCTAAGACTTACAAAGTATTTTTCTATTGTGCGTGGGCTCTTTTTTCTTACTCATCAATTAGTCGTCATGACTACTACTAATGCCAGAATAGGTCCTGTTTCCAGGATTCTTTGAGAAATAATATTTTTCTGGCTAGCCTTTTTCCTGTCAGGATCGGTACCTAATTATAGTTATTGATAAAAATATATAATAATCTAACGCTGAATATTGGAATATTCAGCGTTGAAAACGCCAGAGACCTTTATAGGAACACCACGTGATCTCTCGGAGTATATCTTAGAACGATTCTCAAGTTTGACTTTACAGTTCCATATCGACTTATCGAAATTAATCGGAACTGATAGCCGGTCTTCAAGGAGTTGAGGGGCAGCAACACAATTTATCCAACCACAGATTGGCCGCAAGCACAACTTCCTGCAAACAGCAAAATTTGGCAAGTATGTACGAGTAAGCACCTTTTAGACGTGGCTTTACCATTACCATTTGGTATAATCTTTTAGTACTTAACTGTTATTATTTATTCAAATATTATTGTTATATTTGAAATATAAATTAGTTCCAGTGAACTTTAATCATATTTACTAAGATCCTGAACTGAACTACATTAGGGAAGGCACAGGCCCAAATATCGGTATATTCCCAATCACATTCAGTTATAACAGGCCGCTTGTATACTATCACCTCAGAAACCTCCCGGCAATCTAGGCCACGATCACTTGCAGATGTTTTAAAGGGTGTAGCTAAGAGAGTGGCATGAGTCAGAAGGCATCAGTGCCATATTAAATTCGTGAGAACAACAGCCTCCGATACGAATACTCGTATGTCTGGTATTTTGGAATCTCTCTGTTTCCGGTCGTATGCCGAAATTAGAGCGGTTAATGAAGTTATTGTACTTACATTAGTCATGCAATATTGATACAATTTGGTTTTCATTGTGGTTAAGTGCTGTATAAGAGCCAGTGACGCAAATAAGACTCTCATTAACGATCTTATAAAAGTCAATACTATTGGTAGCTATGTTGCTATTCTAAAAAAAAGAAACGAATTGTATCTTTGTAATAACTGTATTTATATTATCATTTTCATATTGAGACCATCGGTTGAGCAACCGTCTGCGTAGCTGTGATATGGATATAACGAAATGGATCAAATTTGAACGGAACTAGAACTGGATCAGGATTTAATAGCTAAATGTGAGAGAGAATTAATACAGCGATGGTTAAGACTGTGAATAATGATGATAAACTTACATGGAAAATGATTAAATTCAAACAAAGTTGAAAACCCAGTCGCCAAAAAATAATGTTTCGAAAAATTAACAAAAAGGACACTAGTATCAACTTCAAAATTGGAGTTACCTACAAGTGATGTGCAGGTATATTACAAAGTCAAGTAAGAAATTATATTCATTCATTTCTACAACAGATCTGAGCCTGCAATACCTTAGTATTGCAGGCTCAGTATAGTTCTTAAACTATCTTGATCACAGCTTAAAAGGAAGAGCGCAGCGATGTGCTAACTAGAGTACGTACAATGTTGACAAACAGCAAAAACTCCTTACATAGCTTGACAGTCATTAACTAAATACTTCGTATGTTAAGACGAGTTTAAAATAGAAAGTAGTTCGTCTAGGTTAATAAACACATCCCTCCCCACTTAGTGTAATCAGCGTCTCGTTTTATCACTTTATTGGACTTGCAATGCTCCTTGTGACAGGTCTGGGACCAAAGTCTGCCATTTCAATTGTATCACGAAATCAGTCAGTAGATTTGCTTACTAGAGATATGCTATTGTCATAAGGTAGGAAAAAGTAAGGTCATTGAAGGGGTCCAGCGACCAGTTATGGTCGTGGTAAATCTCACTGATCCCGGTAAGATACTTTGGGTCATATAATATCCGAAGATGTAAATAAAGCAGACCAATGGGATCAATCAGTATCATAGCCAGGCTAAATAAACAGTGTGTTCACTTATTTCTCTAGATTCACTTTATTTTAATAGTAAAGCCTTTTTCTCCTGCTTCTCCTTGGTCGCTCAATGCTGAGGATTATGTTAATCTTATTTCCATTTAATTTCGATATTATCTGCATGTTTTTCGTACCGGTTCAGGTGGCCACCTCGCCACTACCATTGTACCGGGTGTCGTGAGTTCGATTCCCACAGATATTTGTTCCAAATATAGGTATATTGTGTGTACGGTAATTATAATATTATGATTGTAAAGTCCCCCTCGACACAGGGCCTATAACTTAGTGTGAGAGCTATCTTAAAACAAGATTTCTTCGTCGATCGTAAGATGCTTGAAAAATCTTAGGAATCTTTGGACAAATAAGTAACTCCCTCCTTATAATCGAACAGAAAGGCAAAGGAAACAAGCCTAACCTTGGTTTTTCTTTTGCCTTAGATATGCTCATATAGCTTTTAGTATCTTCACTCCATGGCGTCAAGCGTTGTGTGTGCTCCACTAAAATATTATTTTTATATCAATACGCTCAGACGAGCCTCCAACAGTGGCAATTCCGGTCGTAATTATTAATTACATCAATAAGGATGCTCATGAAAGTAAGTTATTTATCACAACTAGCTACCAGGCACAACGGCACACGCTATATTTTTAATGTATCTACCTAGTAAGATTATAATTTCTATTTTGTACTATAGTATATTTTTTATCGTATTTGAATTACGATCTAGTCCCGAAAAAAGCAGTGCTTGTACTATGGGTACTAGACAATGGATATAAAACTTATATACTTTATTTGTATAAATTCATACTTATAATTTAAAAGAAACACCCAGATAAACTCAGACAATGGGATCTACGAAATTCACTACGACCATGACAGGTTGATATGAATGATAATATGGTCTGGTACAACCATCGGACTCCTTCTATTGGAGTATCAGCGCGTACTATGGTTCGCAAGGGAGGTAGATGCTTCACTCTTCCTTGCTCCAAGGTTAACATGATCGCAGTAACAGTCGGTGGCGGCGCGGACTGGTTATCGAACAAAATACTAGTGCTCAGACCAAGACGGAGCTTGGAACTACGGGCAGTCATCATGTCATCACTCATCCATGGGGTTGGTTGGTTTGGTTAAGACTCTCTGGTTTGGAATAGATTATCAATACTAGCGATAAGACTGCAGTGATCTCGGATTTTCACGCGTTATTAAAATGGAGGTTATCTGGATATATTCGGTAAGAGGAATTCGAATAATTTCAGGCAAAAATAAACTTATATAGTAGATACCTGTAGTCTATACAGTACAACACGCATAAACTATGTAGACTACAGGTTATTCACTTTTTGACAGTTGCCTTAGAACGTAAATATTTCAGATTAAGTAAAACGTCAAACTCAACCTTAAAACGCGTAATAAATAAAACATTAACTGTGTAATCTTATTTATGCGTATAAAGGATATACGTGATAAAATCGAATGTATTTGCTGCAAATGAATAAATCAATAAAATCGTTTTACAATCGGTAAATCAGTATAGGAAAAACCTTGCATCCACCCAAATATCTATAAATTAAACAATCCTTTTGAAAATAACCCAATATCTTTATATTGAGAGTTTAATTGTACATTGAAAATTAAACAACCAAATAAATTGATAATCGATACTACATACCAATAAATTAAAGTGCCAATAATCGAATCAATAATCGAAATGTTAAGGTGATGAAATAACTAGTTTAATCTGTCAAAAAGTGAATTAGATAGTTCTAGACAGAGTTATAGTAAATATCACACAACATAAAATAAATAAAAAGCATTATTTTAATAATTACGATAAAAACTTGCAAATACGACTAGGTTGTGGTTAATGTAGTGTTGCAGTAATTAAAGTCAATAAATTGTTGCTGTGGCTATGCATCATTGTCAGAGGTTGTCAACTGAAGTAAGTTTTGACTTGAATATTGAGTTTGTCAATTTAAAAGTAATTTACCGGCCAGACTACCACTTTACCTGGCTGGTTCCCATATATCTGAAATCGAAATCAGAATCATGGGAAAAGGAGGAATTATGATTGTCCAAATAAATGATATGGAAAATATTTTGAAATTGTTCCTTATGACAGTGAACATTCGCAATCTTCTTAAATTTAGTGCTATATTAAAATTCATCATAATAATAATGTTTTTTATTATAGTAAGTTAAACAACGCATATAGATCCATTTTTCATTATCTAAAATAATTGCACAGAAAATTGGGCCAGCGATTGGCGACGTCTGAAGAAAGGCATGCGCCTCACTTCCTGTCATAGTTTTGAGAGCCGTTTCGCACTTGAGATAATACGACTTATGTCAACATGAAAATCCATTGACTAGCGCCCTTTTGCTTCTGAGGTATGACGAGGTCATGTCTTTCTTGAGCGGAACGTGTATGACCTTAGGAGACGAAAAGATAATTGCTTGCAATCACTTGTCTCCAATCCCGTCTGGGTTTGATACGATTGTGACTGTGTCCTGTTGGACTAATTAGGACTACGGAGAACTGTGTATCTTTGGTTACAGTTTATGATCTTCTTGATAGTGATGTGGCAAGTAAATAAAATTTATAGTTCCGCTGTTAATCGCATTAATCATCATATTCAAAATACTTACAGCGATATTTTTAAGAAATTTTACGAATAATATTCTTTTCATATAGTATATCCCAAAATCACTTGTTTTATTAATAGTTGCGGTGAAGGAAAATATCACTAGAAAACCTGTAGATCTACAAGGACTCAATTAGGTCTTTAACGTGTGTGCAGTTCGTGAACTCATACTAGGGTAATATAAACCTGGATAGAGTGGAGAAGGTGAAGGTTGGTGAGGGACAGTAATGCATATCCATAAATATCTAATGAGCTGCAATACAATATCATAGTGTACATGGCAACTGGATCGCGATATCACAAAATACAAGGTGTATGATAGTGGTCAATAGCGGTGCTATAATCATGGATGTACTGAGTATACTTATTTAAAAGAAACTTTGTATTTTCTTTAAATTTAAATGCGTATCAACATTCTGAAGCTTTTTCCTGTAGTGGGATGACAACGACTATCATCAATCCTTTTATATTGTCCCACTGCTGGGCACGGGTCTCCTCTCATATTGAGAGGGATAAGGCTATAGTCCACCACGCTGGCCTAGTGCGGGTTGGCAGACTTCACAAACCGTCGAGAAAAATCTCTAAGGTATGCAGGTTTCCTCACGATGTTTTCCTTCACCGTTGAAGCGAGTCATAATTAATTATTAATACGCACATGAATTCGAAAAGTCAGAGGTGCCTGCCTTGGGTTCGAACTCGAGACCTTTGACTTGGCAGTCCAATGGTCATACCACTAGGCTATCACTGACAACGACTGAATAATATTAATATCTTCCTGCCTTAGTCTCAATTACTTAATAGATTTTTTTCTATGCGTCTCTATTAGCCGTCATTTAATCATTTACATCACACACTCTATACATATTTTTTATTGCGAAGTTCGCTATTATATACATAGGACCTACAGTACAACTAAACTTTATGCGAATTAAACGACCACTTACTACGCTATTAATTACTGCGCAAAAGCATGCTAATATTGCTTCCTGCCACATAACCAACCAGCCATGAAAGTGCATAATCCTTTATTTTCCTTTGACGTAACACTGTCAAGCCACACAGTTTGCTTAAGGGCTTGCAAAGTACACAGATAATGTCAAACAAGGAGTGTTGGCCATCTTTGTCTTTTCTTTTGTGTGTGTTTACTCCTACTCGGTCACGGCAGACCTGTGGTTTTACGTAGGTCAAGAGCGATTCCAATCTTGATTCTATTTGCTATTTATTTAGTTTACTCGATGTAATGAACGGTTGGGTATTTCAGAGGCGATGAAGTCATGGGCTTGGAGCGCAGAGCCGATCACTTTGCAAATGTTACTACGTTGCAATGGTTATAGGTGCAATATTTTGTGGGATAGGTATTCAACCGTGTTGATGTAAGGCTTCTATTTTTTGCTGGTACCTAAAAGGGAATTTTGCAGTACAATATAGGTGCGTAATCAAGTTACAGAGATGCTTTAAAGGTCATTTAAAATTGAATGATGGAGGTATTAAAATCGCATTACTTCGTCACGTGAAAGGTTTGGCTGATGTTTCAGATGATTGATCTTTTAATATTAAATATTTGCGGCTCTCAATATGACTTGCTAATACATAATATGAAAAATGTTTACAAAGCACCACCACATTTAGTGGATATTCTTTATCAATTTTCTTTGGTTAAGGTAAGAGTTGATTCATTTTTAACTAGAGAACAGGTGAAACTCATTGAAGAAAAGCACAGTCCATTTTGAGCTTTCCACTACTTGTGTGGGTTAATCAGTACCTTTCTTTCACCTCAAGTTCAGCGAGATATAACAGCAGCAACTTAATTTAAACACAATCCCGCAGAACACACAAGAACAAAGAAAACGTATCAATTAAACAAATACAGGAAATGAGCATTCGCTTACCAAGTTAATTATGAGGTAAGTTGGGCGATCAGAGAAAAGATTGTCACGTGCGAAGGAGGTACACATTAACATAGCCTCGTTTTTTCGTCCCAGATTCGTGACACATCGTGTGTGAGCCCTGTGGTAAATAATAAATCTTTCTAATAAATAAAACAAGGGAACGTGAGCAAGATAAAGCGCGCATGCCCGTTCGGTGCGCCCTAAACGCCATTGTGGACGCCGACGGCAGATCGTTAAACGAAGGTGAAAATATTTTGTGCCTTTTTTAGAGATCAACTGGCAGTAGTGTTGATGTTTACATGTTAAGTTGTGGTAGGGTTAACTGCTTGATGTGTTACGGTGCATTCAGACTTTATTACATTTTATGTTATAAAACAAAGTTATATACCTGATATTTTATATTAGAGTGGATTCTGTAGAGGATCTACAGAATCCACTCTCCATCTAATTTAATAGGCGTTTACCGCCTCTTACTGCAAGCAAGTCATGTTTAAAAAAGAAGTGGCGGAAAGGCAGAGAGAAGCGTCCGCCTCTCTCCCGAGGACCTTCGGCCTTCATGAGTCGTGAGCTGCGGGCGGATGACCTGGGGATTCCGCTGTCCAATTAACCAATGGCCCCAGTAGGCAGCGCACGAGTTACAGAAAACATACGCGGCTTCAAGTAGGAACCGAGAAGAGACATGACCCTTTGAGGAAGTCCGGTGGTAGTACCATAGCCCGTCATAGTCTAATCACATGGTCATGACTAAAGGCCAAGAGGAGACAAGTGTGGTTTTTAGTCGGTACGAGTCTGACATATCATGCCGCTTGCCCGGGTGCAAAACAAATGGATGCCATGAAAAATTTCTCATTTATTTACATAACGGTTGTATATCAATGTAGGTTGCCATTGTAGACAATTTATGTAATAATTATTAAATATGAACCAATTCTAATAATTATTTTGTTTTAATATATAGTTTTACTCCCGTGGTGATTATAATTGGTTGGTATTTGATGTGCTATTTGATTATTAACTCCGAATAGATAATTATGTGTTATATATTAGCCAACCGCCCCGGCTTCACTCGGGTGCAATGTACTAATAACACGCATGTAAACATTTCGGGAGGATTATCTGAATGTAGTGAAAACCGTATCAAAATCCGTTGCGTAGTTTAAAAGATCTCAGCGTACAGAGGACATAATTATAGCGGGAAGCGACTTTGTTTTATACTTTATAGAATTCGGTTTCCATTTTCAAAAGAGTTTATTCTGAGAAATTATTGATCAATTGATAAAATTATGGAGAGCTTACGTATTTTGACCGTAATGTCCTCATAAACATTTCAAGAATAGAGTTTTGATCAATTAGTTTATTGTTTACGTATACTATTTTAATTTTTATTGGTTTAAGTTATATTTTGGTAGTATTTTATATTATATGGGCCTTGTACCCTGAATAAAAAAATAAAAAAATTACTACAATTTTATTTAAATTGACTAAGTTTACGGAACCATCCCTCACTCAACATCAACCAATCAAGTTTCCACAAAAAAAAAACCAAGAAAAAAATGACCCAACTCTATACACAATGTGGTAGGTCATTCTCAATGAGGTTTTGTTGTTAATGTGTAAATATGTGTTTCACATTTACACGGCCGCGACATCGACAACCACAATAACTGGGAATGTCGCACCATACTTATTTCTAGCTCGAACGAAACTTTTGAATTTGCCGCAACGTGATCCTTAATCTAGAGGAATAGAAAATAATCATTATATTATTATAACTGCTTTGTTAGGCTAGTGGTCGTAAGGTCCTCGATTCCCAGGCGAGTGTTATTGGGTTATGAAATTCTCAGTAGCAGCTCGGAGTTTCGATTTGTGCCAGGTTAATGGCAATATGCCCCCTATTACATGGAACCACAACATAGTGGTGAAGTGTGGGTGTACATTAGTACACCTTTGCTTTACCCTTCGGGAATTACAGGCATGATATGCGGATAATGTTTCTTTGTCCCACTGCAGGGCGAAGGCCTCCCTTTTTTTATAGTACGGAATATCCTCATGGATCCTCCGCCACCCGGGGACGTGGCAGGGTATGTCAGACTCACACCGACTAAAAACCGCACTTGCCTTCACTTGCCCTATAGTCATGACCATGGGTTTAGAGCCTTCTGCGGCCAATCTTTCCAATAAACGTCTACGTGCATTTGTAGATTTTCAACACGAACTATTCTCAGCATTTGAAAAGTCCTGAAAACTATCAAAATTGCGCACCTTAATTATGCTAATTGATACGCTACTGGTGGATAGATGTAATAGTCGTATGTAGTTTACAAGGCAATTACAGCTATTCGGTTGCACTACAAAAATCACCGTTATTGCTTCAGAATACAAGGCAGTCCTAAGGCCAAAAAAATCAGCGATAGTCTAGTATAGGACCATTGGTTGCCAAGTCAAAGTTCGAATCCGAGCCACACATCTCTGACTTTTCGAAATCATGTGGGTATTAACAATTAATTATGACTCGCTTAAATGATCAAGGAAAACATCGTGGAGAAACCTGCATTCCTGAGAGAAAAGAGATTTTGTCGACGTGGAAAGTTTGCCAACCCGCATTAGGCCAGCATGGTGGACTATAGAGGAGACCCCTGCCCAGCAGTGGGACAGCATATGGGTTGAAGATGATGATGGTGAAAAGGCAAAGTGTGTAAAAGGCATAGTTTGATATGTCGCCATGTTTAGGTGTACCTACAAACAATTGTACATACAAAATTACCTATGTTCATGCTACCTACCGCCAATCAATAACCTCAACTTTTCCTTTAATATACACAATTTCTCCGTTTTATTTGCTCTCATCGCATAATAATAAGAAGCCAATGCTTTCGTTTCTTCCGACGGCTCCAAATCTAACACCCGCGGGTTTTTGACGACTTATAACGTCGTCGTCACAACATATTAAACAAATATGGCGGGAGCCGTTTGACAGTTCGCTTTGTGATCAGTAGCGGGACGTGTTACACAACACAAACAAACATACACATGCGTCACAAAAATTACTCAAATTTGAACTCTGTGTCTTTATGATAGGTATTAAGCGGTTTTGGTAAAAGGTAAGGTTAACATTGCTTGGTGACTCTTTTATTATTTTTCAGGTCCCATCGCCTTGGTCGTACTAATTTGTCGGAGACCAAGTCACCAATGCAAATATGACGGGTGTTGTGAATACCTTGTGTAAAGATATGAAATTGTTTCCAGTCCCGACTCATGGGAACACGCGTCCAGCCCACTGGGTATTTGTAACTTAGGAATATTTAATTAAATATTTGTTTAAAGTATGTGAGATATTATGAGACATATTTTTATTAATACAACTTTTGATGTTAGCGTTAGAAGTGCCTCGTAAAATTAAGAAATTGTAATATGAAAAGTATAGCTTTCCTTTTATTAAAGCTGATTTGGCGCCAATTTTCTTTCTACCAATAAGTTTTATATAGGGTTGGGACAACTTTATTAATGTTGTGGTAACTGCTAAATTTTTGGAATAGCGCGTTACCTGTTGTTATATTTAGGTAAAAGTAATTTTTGAATTTCGAAAAAATAAAAATAAAAAACGTTGAAATAAATGTAATAATAATTTAATTCCACAAACATAGAAACTATGTTTGTGCCGCAGTTATAAATAGGTACTATTTGAACTATACAAATAATGATTAAGTTATAAATACACTGGCTCTGTATTTTTACAATAATATAATTAACAGCTCTGTTAAAGCTAGTCATATTTCATTGGATTTCTGTAACATATAAATAGTTAACAAAGAGTCAAGTAATACTAAGGAAAGTAGGAATATAATGTACAATTAAAATTATTCATCTCAGCCTCGAGCTACCTTGTCATAATATAGATAAAACACCGACAACAGCAGAAAGGAAACTGTTCTGATACACCGTCTAACGCATTCATATTCCAACTCAACAATTTCATAAACATAGTCCAAGCGCTGGAATGAAGTCTAATACTAAAATCTAAATTAAATAATACGAATAATAAAGAAATTGAAACTAAAGTGGAGTTAAGCGAGAAATAAATAAGACCTTGACTAGGATAATCGGGAAATTTAGAATGTTAATCAGCAGTTAATAAATAATACATATTAAATTCGTCACTATTTACAAAAAAGGAACTAATTCGTTCTAGACCAAAATGGCAATGTAATGGCAAAGACAGTTTTTTCTATACATTAATTCGCTATTTAACAGCCAAAGGATGCAAATAATTCTACTAGAAAGAGTTTTTCTTCGGGCTAACTAATACTGAAGAGTACTGCTTCGCCACGCGGTGCGAGCACCAAGATTAAGTAGACAGCCAAAAGTTACATGGGGTGTGCAGTTTCTCCTCGAGTCACATTGTAAGACTCTCGATAATAACCGCCGTATTCAAGCAGATTCCATCTCGTACAGTTTCTGGAACACCTGTGCTAGGTACTCCAAGTAGTTCAGGGTGTCTCTGTATAGAAGAACGCCCATGTTGTTCGCCAAGTCAGGGATTTCAGAGTCAGGAAGCTTCTCGATTTTCAGATTGCGAATGTTCATGATGTCCTGTAAAAAAAAGAAATGATTGGTTTAGTCAAACTGCAAATAAATACCATGTGTGTCCATTGGATTTTAGGAAAGTTTTTTTTTATGCCAAGTATAATCTTTTAAAGATCCCTCTCGTTCTGTGAGATGAGACCCGTGCCCAACAGTGGGACTGTATATGGGTTGATGATGATAATCTTAAGAGAAGGATAGAATAAGAGTGTCCTAGCAGAGGGTCAATCATTGGATGGTTGTGAACTATAATGGTCGGACCGAAAATTTAAAAAAAATATGTTTCTAAACTTACATTAAAATAGCAAAGCACAGCTCGCACATCATGCATCGTCTGGGTGATGTTGTCTTTCAGGCTTTCATCAGATATGATGTTGGGGTTCAACGCCTCGTTTGAAAACAAGTACAGGCCCGCAACAATCATTTTCAGTCCTTTGTACATCCCCGGCAAAACCTCGTCGATATTTGGCTGTGAACAAAATAAAATAAATGTATTACTTAAGGATTTCGGCAAAGAAAATGTGTGGGCAGGTTTGAGGAGAAAAGTGATAATTAATACTGCTTTTTAGATTTATTATTATCGAAATTTTAAAATTCGAATTTATGTTATCAGTTCTTAACATAACCCGCACTATTGCAAGTTTTTAAGCAAAAGTTGCATGGGCTCGTTGCAAAATTTTCTAAAACTAAGATAAGGACAATCGTAATTGTAATTATCACCCTAAATTCGATTACATTTTCGATTGTTATATTGCGAAACCATTGTGTTCTCACGTAAGCGATAGTCGGCCGACAACAATGAGTGCCACCGACGATGTCAATTCTTTGAAATCGATTGAAAAACTCATACGGATGCACGTTTTTGGCATCAGCGAATTCACCGCCCTTCGGTGATTGTTTTCATTTAGAAAACGTCAATCTGGCAACGTCCGTATTATCAAAAATTTTATGGTTTGCGCACTATCCAAGGTTATATACTCTAATGAATATGATATTGTGCTTTGTAATCATAATCTAGCCAATCATTAATTTCAAAATTTTGCGTCAATTAAATACTGGTGTTGGCAATCTTGATGGGGCTACAGAATTTTACAAGAATATAGACAGTCGGACGATTTCAGGTATATTAGAAAAATGTGAAACAAAATTTGAGGCTTACCATCAACTGGTTTATATATTCATCCGGCATTTTCTGGTAGAGGACTTTCTCCTTAGGTAGCCATTCCTTTGGGAGGTAGTCGGATGACTTCCACGAACCGAGAAGTTCGTCGAAACTTGTATAACTATGAAGTTTCAACGCCTGAAACAAACAAAATTTAACATTAGTAATGAAAACTGTAACACAAAAAACGTATAAGTAAACAAGGTACAGAAATGTATTGATTGTGCTGTTAAGGGACAGTTTCAATTATTTGCTCAGATTAGTTACGAGTATTTAAAGAAACATGTTCCATATTTCACATAGCATAATAATAGTACGTACAAACAATAAGATTTAATGCCAGTATAGCAATGTATAAAACAAAATCATCACTGCTCTGTAACTACCTTTCCATGGTTAAACATCAACACAACTAATGACCAACGTGAATAAACGCTTATTGAGAACAGTTGTATTCTATGAAAGATGGAAATAGATTGAGTTAATACAATAAGTTGATTGACTTTCATGGAAAAGGAAGATTGAGCGGATGATGAGTCCGTGTTTCCTGGATTGGTGGTATAAATATGGTTCAAGTGGGGAGAGGTCTGCAGTGGCCAGTCGAGTATTGTCAGATAATATCTATGAAAGCATATTTAAAAGTTAGTGAACTTTCGTGGTTGAGGTAAGTACTTTGATTCTTTTATTGTAATCCCAAATAATGATTGACTATTTTTAATTAACAATGAATGCGTTTCAATCCCTGGAATTAATATCGAAGTTATTATTTATTCTATCAAGTAAAGCACAATGACATCGAAATAAGGACATAATTATGTAATCAAACAAAAACATCATCAAAACAAAGTTAAGACACCTACGAATGACACGCGTTACCTAGTAGCAATTGTTCCTAGAAATGACAAACGATTACTGTCCTCAGGAGAAACAACCATAAAAACAAGATCTATTTTAAAACAGCACTCGCTTCCAGTCAATAGGTCATGTTATACTGGCATTTATTTGCGACTAACTGCGATCTATGTATTTCAAGACTCGCATCTTTCAATTAGATAATCACACTACACGATCGTTATCGATATTAATAGAGTCAAGTTTTGTTTTATTGACAAATACATTATGATTTACGTATAATCGAGTAGTTTATGTATTTTAACTTGAGAAATTTCAATTCAATTTGATATTAAGTGCAGAACATTCAACACTAACGTCCATGATAATCGATTTAATTGGCCAACCAAGGTCGTGTGAAAGATGAGATCGAAACCGGAGGTTTGCGGCCGCCGCCGACGACATTTCACGTAACATAACCGTTTCGACATTAAAATTTGACACTATGTCCGTGTCCCACGTGACGAAGATGGAATGAATAAAAACTGTCCCTGTACTACCAGCGTAGAGTCCAAATAGCTTTGTCAAGAGGAACAATCGATGCTAGAACGGGCAGATGTATTTAACTATCCCTTCTGTACAAAACATTGTTGGACAACAATACGACTAATTAAAAGTTTCCAAAATCCAAAAAAAAAACATTGAGAATGTCGTTTTGCAACTGTTTATCGGTGACGATCACGAAACTTTGTCCAAATATTAATTTGCTTCATTGAAATTGAGATAATGCTATAAAATTCGCTGATAATACGCGCCATGAAATAAATTTACGATTATTTCTTTGGACATAAACCGAGTTGCGGTGTATGAATGGAGTCAAAGCGGAGATGTTATCCGTTACCGAAGTGGTAAGTAATTGGCAGGAAAATTAGAGTTTACGGACTTAAAAACTTTTTACATAAAATTTTGCTTGCACATTTTTATGTCGGTTACGAATGTAGCAGTGCAGATGATTTGACGAAACAAAAAGTGTAGGATGTCTAACTAATGATATCGTACAGAGATGGAATGTGCTATGTAGTCGTTGGCACACTAAATGCACAGGTGTGCGTCCGGTCCATCGGACCATATCCGAATCACTACCTACTACTAGTTGTGTGAAGTTTACATCCAAACTGAGGCGTATCTACTTAATAAACTACAAGAATGTTAGGTATCCCCACTGTGATGAGGAAATACTGGATGCAATGCAGGATTCTGTGATTATGAAAGCACATAATTTTTAATGGAAACTAACATTGAATCTTTATAATCGGAGAAGATAATTAAAAGATATTAAGAATGAAGGATTTAGCTGTCCATAATTATTATAGACCGTAATGCTTGATTGATTTATTAAAAATGTAATGAACTTACTCCGAGTTTCCTCGTTATGTAACAGCACAAGCTTTAATAAAAAGGCGAAAACTAACTGTCTTGTTAATTTAGATTCAATAGTAATAAACTGGGACAAAATTTGGTGGATTCAGCGCGATGAATTTGTCGTGGGTGGGCTGACAACCAAGAAATTCGACGACTTAGCATCCGAATGCCTAGCTCGAAGCATCGGAAGCTTATCAAATAAACATGCACCCATACAAGCGCAGACATTGATATATTTACGGCACACGTACGCACCCAACGGCCGCAGACAGCCTGTCGCCCGTGTGAACAACGCTATCGTACTATGTACGCACATACATATTGTATGTATGTGCTATGTAATTCAATGTTTATATAGCGACGCTATTGCAAAGATAAGCGGGCAAGATGCACAGTTGCGACGTGCGGCATGCCGCGAGCCGATCGCGACCACCGATCGGGTTACATCGCGAATCGGCTATTCATTTGTTTATCGTAATTACTTTCAAAGTTTACGATCACTTTTTTAAGGAAGCGAGTTGGATTCCTGTGTCGAAAATGTGATGCGATAATATGACACCGGTGTAGTCAAAAGCACGAGTGTTATGACACATTCACACGGTGGCCGGTGGCGAGTCACACAGTACCGGTAGAGTTCGTTGAATTTGTTATTGCGTTCTTAGTACAACGCGGCCAGTTATTATTTATACGGAATGGGCTTGACGACAGATGTAGCAGCCTGATTTATTTAGGATATATTGTCTCTCAGACGTTACTTAGACGTGTATCTTGGTTTAATGTGATGACTAATATTAAAAGAACGAGATCGAAAATAGCGATAGGGATACAATTTTTGTTCCAAAATGGCGCACAAACAAAGAAAACCTAGACGTCCTTGTCGACTAGCAACAATGGCGGTTCATCGCCACGATTTGCGTCTAAATCGCAATAAATATGATACATTAGTAACGAATGACCGACATTAAGGGGAGAGACAGAAAAAATCGTCGGGCAGGTGTGTCGCGCAATACTAATGCGCAATCAGTATTCGACGCGTACGCGCACCGTCCTGTACCTCGTTCCGGCTACTGTGAGTCGATAATGTCGTTTTACGAGGAGGCAGCGGACAGGACGTCGCCGTCGTTACGACCGTCGAGCCTATTACAATGCCACCATACCTCATACGCGAACATCACACTCGATAACTGGACACATTCGACATAAACGCTTCCATTGTTCCGCTACCATTGACTGCCCAACTCTCAATATATCGATTATATTGACAACCATCGCCGAAATGTATACACAATGCCTTCGGTTATCGATTTACTCCCGAGTGCGTTGGTAAGAGTTATCCATAAATGATTCGAGGCGCGACTTCGACATCGCATTATTTCTCGTTGATCGGCCCACCTTACTTCCGATTCGGAAATTATTATATTCCTAGGATTGGAATGATAGAGCCGTCATATGAATCGTTGTATTAACATGCTAAACGTTTGTTTCTAATAATTCGTGAATGTTTTATGAATTCTTGAATGTAGGTTGAATTGTCTGCGATTCTTGTGCGACAATATCACCATCTGATAATTTAAGTAGGTGCTTTGTTTTTAATATGAACTGGTTACTAATAAAACTGCCTTATATTTGCGTATTAAGTTGTTTGAGTGTATAAACGCGTTTGTGAGGTGGAAACTTTTAGTAAATGAAAAGATTGACGATCATTGAATGCGATTTGATCAGTTACATATTGTTATTTGATGTGACGTGTACTGTTTACAAAGCATTTTATCGACAAGGTTGTCGATACCGACATGGCATCACAGAAATGCAGTGCAAAATTATAATTAAAAGGGAGGAAGCGGCCCGGCCGGACGTAGAGACGCGAAACGGCGGCGGCGCCTGGCCGATGCAATCTCTCTTCCACGCCTGCGCCAGCGCCGCTCTACGGTGAGAAAACCGCATTAAAAACGTGCACGCCGTGAATCTTTAATGGGTCAAATTTCGCGTGAAACTTTTTTGGCAAAACAAAATAGTGTGTTTTAAACATTTTTATTGTGAAGACATATTTTTAGAATATCACGAAATTCTAAACATTTTTATTGAGTATAAAATATAAGGATTTTTTTCATTCAATTTGCATTAAATCCCAATATGTAATTCAAAAGAGGAAATACAAAAAATTTGATCCACACCATGCAGGTTTTACGCGTACGTCGACAGAATACTATAGTATCTCTTACAGACTCTCATACATAAATCAATAAAATCTGCGTAGATACAGCGCTAAAGGCATGCGTTGACGTTAGGCTTAAGTTTTATTGGTATTGGTCGACCGCAAGCTCCGTCCGTTCATTTAGAGCGACGCGGCGGGCATATAGATGTGGAACGCGAATACTACGCGATCGCCTCGTGCAAAATCGATGAATGAAAGCGAAGAAAGGCCTTCGGAGTCAGCACTCGCGCTTTTGTAATTTGCACTATACTTACTCCAGAACTTATGATAAGGCCCTTCAAGTGTCCTTTTTTAATTTTGGGTAAAGTGAAAAGAAGTAAAATATTTACCAGAGGACTAGAATTAATCTCTGTATTTTTTCTGACTCACTTAGACCATCACTATAACCCTGATCCCATTCTTACTAAGAAAACATACAAAAAAAACTCAATTAGCGAACTAAGTTATTTCGAAATTTCCTTTTAGAGTAAATGCAGTATTGTGTACTTACAAATGTATCCTTGTACTTCGCAGTTGACGAGTAAGCATTTTTTGCTTGTGCGACGAGTTTCAACGCGACCTCCCTTGCATGATTTGCTGGGTAGATTGGCTTAGACTGTAAAGAAATTAATTACATTACTTAACTTCAAATAAATTAGACTGTTCTCGTCTACTCTAAACTGCCTACTCAATTTGAATGTTCTATGACACTAATTTGATCTTCGGTGACATCAAATTAGTTTTCTATAACATCAATTTAGCCCAAATATTTTCTATAATTTCTCCAGAAATATTTAAATCATCATTTATCCCACTATTTTATACCACCATTATATTTTGACATTTACACGGTATCATTTTTTCTGTGTGTTGTCTGTGGTTTCCATAAATTATGTGATCACTTAAGTCAACCGCAAAACTTTGTCATGAATACAAAGCACCTTCCTTATTTATCTAATACTCATTAATCACTAATCTGTCGGATTATGTCAATCTCTAATAGGAGTTATATACGTGGTTAAAGTATCAGCCCTCTGACCATAGTGAAGCTGCCTGACGTGAAAAATTTGGTCTAAACTATTTTTGTTTATTAAATTAGCCTCTTATTTTCTGTCCTTTGTATTTCAGTATCATCTTCTTAGGCTCTTGCTTTAGTCTGCTTTTCAATATCAACAAATTCATTAACTATATTATTATCATAGTATATACTTACTTGAGAATCATTGTAATCGCAGGGGTTAGCCCACAGTCTATTCTCCTCATCCGTGTCACGTCGTTCCCGCTCCATGCTGCCCCGGCTTCGATGTGGCGCCGCCGACGACCTCGGTGACAAACCGCACACCAACAGTAGCAGGCACACCGCCGCGCAGACGTTGACGTATCCTGGATTATGAAGATTTATTAGTAATGGGGATATTAGCTATCATAAGAAGTTTTCAAGGCGTTAGGGAATCGGTAAATTCGAAGATTTTTCACTCAAATTTCAGTCTCATAACATTCATACGAAGTCCACTTGTATTCTGAATTTGAATATAAATTCGCTATTAATTGAAACAGACTAGAAGAGAATAAATAGTTTCGAGGTATAATAAAACGGCCAAGTGATTCTATATGGGGATGTCAACACTGGCAAAATATTCAATGGCAGATCAACTGGATTATAAGCTTCAAAATAATGTTATCAGACATTGAAACCACATCGCCATTTGAACTTATCGGAGTATGCTCACGTTAAATTTCTTACAAGTCATCGTAGTAATTTTTCACTTCTGAATGAAAGCTCTCGTATTTTTTCAATGCATCTCATATAATGAAAACGCTTAAGAACCACTTGTTCCGTATGCGGCACGCGCGATGGTATCGATTATGGTAATCGATGAACATCCGATGAATAAATACATCGCGGCCCAGAGGTGGACAGCCTTTGCTAATTGTCCAGTGAACCTGTGTGAATCACTAATGCGGCACTATTTAACGGTGGCGCAGCAATCGCACTCACATTCTTCAGATCGATTACTTCATCGAACTATTTTCATAGTTTTTATCGATAACGTCAATCGAATTGTTCTCCATGTTTGTCGTAATATGAAGTTTTCTATGGCAACAATAATTGTTTGCTAAGTGGGTGACGTTGCATGTATTTACCTAATTGAATATTATATCATGGGTGGTATGTATACGTGGTAAACGAGAATTTTCAACATTAAAGAAAAATAACTATTAATTGAAACTAACAACTGTCACCAGCAGAAGGTGTCTATCGTTGACGTAGAACTATTTATGAACTTGACATTCGTCTCGTTAAAAATGAATAATATTACGTATCTACTTTAAAGGAAATACTTTGATGTGTGATTGACATATTTCTTATTCCAATTTCAATGTTAAGTTAACCGGTGGTGCACCTGTCCAGTCTATTATACCCAAAAAACATTAAATTGCAATTTATTTAAATAATTGGATATTGTTAGGATGAATTTTTCAAATGCGTTAATTTATAATAGCACTCATGCAAGAGTTACGTTGATATGAATTATTAGCTGTCATTGGAAATGTCATTGGACATAATATTATAGTGCAACAAAGAAGAATAAATATAATTTTACGTAATAATCTATTTTCTTTCAACCTTGAACCTAATGAAGATACTTGATAGGTAGCATTTATATGACAACACCGACAATAATGTTCAACTCTGCCCTGGCAACTGATAGCGGCGAATTTGTTGCGTACTGTGATAAAACAATTACGTCAAAAAATAAATATGATGTCAAATGATTCCCTCTGACGCAGCTGAGATAAAATAATTTGCTCATTAATATAGATAATGAGTTGCCTTTACCTACTCAACGATCAAAATAAATAAAAATAATTAGGTCTCCCATTGTTTATCTATTTATATAAATCACACCGTGATCTCCGACATTGTACTTGATATCGAGAAATTATGACTTAATTGATATCTTGAGGAAAATAAGAGCGGCACATCAATGCCTTTGCGTTAATGATATCGTACATTCGTAATTATTTCTTAATTAAAATAAAAGGCAAAGGTCTAGGAATAGATCCAGGAGTAGCAAAATAAATGTTAAATTACTTGTATTTCAGACTTTATTTTAATGATTTGTCGTCAGCAATAAATAAAAAAAATTGTCGCGTTCTATAGATGATCTCTATAATGTTATAATAACAGCAGAACTAAAATCAGTACAGTTATAAATTTAGGCATTTAATCAAATCGATAATCGATATCCTGTCGATCAAAGTTTTAAAATTCATATCTACATCACTAGGTACAATTATGTCAAAACTTATTAATCGAAACAATATCAAAGTTGCATCGAGTCACTCCCATAGAATGTTATTTATTTTTTCAGTGTTTTGACTCAAGGTGTGATTCACGAGTATTATGTCTGGTAGTTAGTGACTAACGTAGGTAAAGATCTCACAGTTATTTGCGATAATGTTATTCGTGAATAGGACGATGTTGCTGTTTAATTTAATATTTTAGTATTCGTTGCCAACTTTTTTTATGAATGAATTAAAAATATTAGCAGTTTGTGTAAGATATCGACTTGCCAAACATAGAGTTATTTAAACGTATTAATGAATTAAATATTCCAAGTTTAATTTAAATTTACTGCTTTTTTTAATAATACTCTGTTTCTATCAAAATGGATTCAAATTTGGAATCATCAATAGATACACTCACACAATTAGGACAAATGTGTGCGTGTGATTTTTTTATCATCTCGTTAGCGGTGTGGCGGCTACGCTCCGAGGCCCGCAGGCACCGCGAACAAATAAAACAAAATTATAGTTATAGGGCGGTCAGTTGCTTATAATTTAACTAGAGCCTGTGAACTGATACCGATTACCCCCTCCTTGCAAAAAAAAGAATATATTTACATCTCCCAGCACGAAACATAAACGAACAATTTGCATAAACAAACCCCACCCATTACGTATGCCATCCGTATAACTAGTCGTGATTTAGTTGTAGGTTATATTGCCCTCTAATTGACACAATAATAATGTTGTACCAATTGGGTTACAAAAGGCGACCGCAAAGGTGGAGTCGGGCAATAACGATCATGTCAAAAAGAAGGCCCGACACACACAACACGCGTTAAACACACGATCATAACATTTTATTAGTGCTCCGGTCAAAAGCAACCGCGAGACCGCCGTCAAAAGTTCATGTACAAAAAAACAACAGGTCAGCTCATAAAAGACGTAGAGTCACTGTGAGACAAATATTTTCACTGAGTAACCACGAGATGAAGATAACAATATAGGGCTAATTAAATGTTTGAATCTTGCCAGTGGAACCAAAGTTTCATAGTAGATATTTATATATAATTATACATGTTTCAAAACAAAATTACAGGAGCGAAGAATAGATGTGAAAAAACTGCAAAATATTTTTAATGAAACGTCTGTAGCCGCCTTGATTTGAAGATATCGTCCTTAACCATAATTAAAACAAATGATTGTTTTTTTTTTTAAAGGGACGGCAAGTAATTGATATCCTCTTTATATCCCCCAACCACCTATACGTGGAGATATTTGAGATGAACAATGAGACTCGATCGAATTCCTTAGCCCATTGAAGAACTGACCGGGCGACCATAAAAACCGTAGATACCTACACGTAGGTAATACACAGGTTATAAGGGGGCATAAAAAAGTAGGGACCGCGTCGGAGGTCGGACGGACTACCCGAGAAACAAAGACTTCGTTTATTTTTTAACAGCTCGCCCGTTCACAAAAGAAGGCTTCGCGGCACGAAAAACAACCCAAACGAGACCATCTTGTTAACCTTTTTAAAAAGAAATCGCGCGCCCGCTAACTAGAATTTCGACTCGAAAACCGAGAAAAGTTCGCCGCGGCGTTGTGCACCGGACGTCGCAGGCGCCTGCGCAATCATTATGTAAATTTCAGATTATTATTGTTATAAATGCGGTAAAAAAATCAGACGGGAGTTGCGGGCATCATCTTAGCGGCTCGTTACAAAATTCTCGTCAGTAAAATTTGGCGGGTTATCTTTTTCGAATATCAGTGTTGTTGACTTGGAGCGGAGCGCGGGCGCAAGAGGGTTGCTGCACGAGATCATTAACGGGATTACTGATACCCGTCCTCCTGACATTAAATAGAAAAAGGCGTCATGTTTAGCTATAATAGAGGTTTAATTTGAGTACGTTCATCATTTTGTTAGTAGCCGGCTAACAACCGATGCGCTCGTAAAATTTGACTGCGCATAATAAGGGCGATTATCGCTCAGAGACGCGCGTGGCGGCGCGTATCACAAGATACGCGGTGATACCACTCTTCATTACCTGAAAATCGCTCTAAATGGTAATAGCGTCGCGAAGAAGATCGTTGATCGACCCCGACCGTTCGAAATTAACGAAACAAGCGCAAAATTTTTCTTGAATTAATTTTAATAAGGTAATAACTGTCATTATGCATTTTTAGTAACTGTTTTTTATCGGTCGAACTTAAATGGAATATCAGGTTAGGTATTTACAGCGGTGTAATTTCAGTCCTTATTTGCGGAGAGGTAAGGCTTATGTATCTTTTTATATATGTATTGTGCTGTAAAAAGAGTTAATTAGGCACGTCTAAGCTAGGATCGACATCTCTCACTAAATGAGTGACAGCTAAACACTGCAATTATGAGGTTCCCGTCTCACTGAAATAACTGTTTATAATTGACGCGGCTGCCTTACTCTGCGTAAATGAACAACGTTTTATGTGAAAATGTTGCTAATGAGTGAGTGGATCGCGGCCCTAATGACGCGGACATAGTTCATGAAATCGAGCTTAGTAAGTGTACTTTGCTTTAATTATTATGATATAGCTTTCTTATGGATTTAATAAGTGCTTTGGCAATATAAAAACATTGAGTATTGTGACTACGCATTTTACGACATTGTTTGAAGTGACTATGATATTGATAACAATCTTTGTCATTACTTGTTCCATACTTTATTGATAAACTTATTCATTAAAGGAACTCAATGACTGAAGACTCAAGTAGGGCGCTCCAAGCACAACTTGGCGAAATGGGGGATCATAGATCCTTCCGTCACAGAGTGTGGTGCCCCTGACCAGACCACGCTACAGTTGCTGGAGTGCCCAAAATTCCCGTACCTTTGAGGACCTAAAGAACGCCACTGATCCCTAACACCTGCACCTTTGTGTACCTAAATAATGCCGCAACTGACATGGCCACCTTCTATTCTCAAGTAATTTATATTTATGTATTTACCATCGACACGAAGAAGGAGATCAAAGGAATAGTCATAGCTATTGTACTTTAGTCCACTGTATACAACAATTTAATTGCTCCACTGATCCAACTTTAATCGCGACTAATAATTAATTATCTTAACGAGCGCATTATTCACAACTTCCGGGAAAATACGAAAAATATTGATTTATTTTTTCAACACCGGTCCCGCACTACGGAGCAAGCCATGTGTCTCTTACGGGGGACTTTACAATACCAAGTACCTACACTTAGACTATTATTATTTAAATACGATTAAGACGACGTCTGTGGTCTAGTGGTTTGCGCGTCGGACTGCTGATCACGAGGTCGTGGGTTCGATTCCCACAGAACACAAATATTTATGTGATGAACATAAGTGTTTGTGTTTGTCTGGGTATTTCTTTTGTATTATAAGTATGTATTTACAAAAAAAGTATATAAGTATTTATATCCATCGTCTAGTACCCATAGTACAAGCTCTGCTTAATTTGGGACTAGAAGGAGCTGTGTAAAATTGTCCAAGAATATTTAAAAAAATATGTCTCGGGTTAGAATCGAACCCACGGTACTTGAGCCAACGGTATTAGTGAGATGACCGCTACAGTCAAACGTGCGTTATGCAATTGTATGTTTTCCCCATTGAATTGTTATTGTACGATAATTGTTTTTTAATTATTTATATGAATCTGCGGTTAGAGACAGTAAGACAATTTACCCACTCTTGCTCTATATTATCATTAAAGGATTGTTCACCGTAGTTGTTAACTTCATCGTTAAGGCTGGGGGCAAAATATTATTTGTTTAAATTTAATATAACTGAAATTTGTGATTGTAAATTGAACTGTAAAAGCTTTCTGACTGCAGTTTGTTTGAATATTTACTTGTATGTAACACTACCAATACCCAAATAAAAGTAATTTCTCTATGTTTTTTTAACATAATCTTTTTTAATAGACTTTTTACTACCTATAACTTATAATGGAGGTGGTGCTCAATGCGTCTTTATATACGAGTAGATCTTATGTATTCCATCGCATATAAATTGTTTTGCATGCCTTAAATCAAATCATTGGATCTAAAACCATAAAATTCATCAATTAAGTTTTCATGGTTTTTAAGTGAAAACTTTGTGTTTACACCATGCATTATTCTAGACATCACTATCAATTAGTAATGATTCTATCGATTGATAAAAATAGGATGACCGCATCGTTGTTTTTGGTACCTACACATTAGTAGCCAGGATATGCTTTTTATAGGCTGAAGTAATCAAAGGAAATAAGCTCATTAAATATAATTTTGATAGTGGTATTAACGATGACGAAGGCAAGTACCTACATCACAGTGATTATATCATAGTTATGAGGTAATATTATGTTCAATTGAAGTTGGATGCGTTTCTAAAATACCACCGATTTTCCTTATAGTAACATATTAATACGCTAGCGATTCTAATTTGAATTTTAAAGTACCTAATTGCTGTCATAGGTTACGTGCCTACTTGTTATTTTTTCGAAGAAATTATAATAGGCAGGAAGGTAAGCCGCAAATTATTTTTAGGCAAATTTCGTAGCCTTCATAAGGCTTGAATCATACTCATTCAAATATTGAACGGATGAACTCAATGTATAAAAAACTAATAATGCACTCGTGCATAAAAGTCTAGTTCCGGACGGAATTACCCAGTTCTCATAAATGTTGCTAGTTTTATTAGAAACCATCAACAGTATATAAATAGAAACACAACACTTACAATGTTAAGAACCTTTCATGTCCTGTCATTTATTCCACTCTTAATTAATACTCTTTGTATTAGCTTTTAATTAAGCAATGAAGGTTATACAAGTACAGTTATTAAAAACTTTTTTAACTCGTTACGTGGTCACAATATGCATACAAAGCTACCAAAGAAAACAATCACAAAAAGAGGAGATAAATGTTCCCTGCAAGTAATCTAATAGGCATAGGGTTTTTATTGCACGACACTTAAATCATTTCTTGGCCCTATATAGGGAGCGACCAAGCGATAGTACTAATTACGAAATAACCCTCTGCGCGCCGCTTGGACGTAACTGTCCGGCTCTTAAAGGATAGAAACATTTAGTCAGATATGTCATTCCGGTAACAGTACATTACTTTAATTACAGTTTAAGCCTAGTTAGTTAGCTCTGATCTTCGTGTTTAACATTGTAAAGGGAGACTGAGCCAAGTTTTTGCACGTAATGAAATTGTAATCTCTATTACCGCGGTGGAGCGACACAGTACTGACAATGCCATGAGGATGTGGGGATAGGTGTGCGTAAGTGCGGACCGGATACTTAGTTTATATATAAATAACGCTTACAATGCTATGGCTAGCAGCTTTTATTATGATAAGGACTATTTATCGTTACGGGGACTCTACCTGTTCTATTGTTAATCCGCGATGTGAGCTTTCATTGTCTTGTTAAGTTAATGTCAAGAAGTTTATGGAACACTTCTATATTAACTATCTTATAACTTTTAATGAGGGACTGTTTAAATTTTTAACTCATAAATGAAACTTACTGTGAACTTTTTTAAACTTTTTCACAAAAGAACTTTGGGATCTAATGACATATAGATTTCTGGTAGTTTTAATGTTTTTATTTGAATAATCATTGTATATTGATTACGATTTGTTTAATTTATATTTTAATACAATAATTAATAATTTGAAGCAATAAAATTTGTCGAAATATTTTTCTTAACTTTAGCGGACGGTTAAAATTTTAACATAAAATGTAAAATATTATAAAAAATATGTAAATAAATAAAAAGGTCGCTTACTACTTCTGGCTGCACTCGATCTATAGGGACGACATTTTTCCACAACATCACTATCACAGTCACTATATTGGCTAATTAATCTAGTCCTAGTACATTGTTCACATCCGGACGGCCTGTGCACCAGCTCCGGACACCCGGACGCCGGACACACCTCACGCTTGCAACAACTGGTGTTCACTTCCATCTTCAGTCTTACTATAACAGTGCCAGTATTCCTGTATAACGCACACGTTGGTATGCTACTGTGATCCATAACAGAAGATCGCAATTGACATCCCCCAAAATGCTACGATGTCGCACGCGTCGTGTCGTGTGAGAGACTAAATGAATTTGTGTGAACGCGCGTAAGATAAAGGCTAGTGTACACCGAGCCACGTGTTAAGCAGTGGGGCACATAAGAACGAATCGAGGTGGGTTTCTCCCGTGGCGGCCCGCAGCCAATGGTGGGCGGCAGTGAAGGGAGGCGGGTCTCGATCCCACCCAGTTGCACTACTATTATGTATGCCGAGGGATCCGTTTGAATCGCGTCCCGGTAGATAAGGGTTGAATTTTATTACTTTACTTAAATATTATCACAGTGTAACAATAAATATTTATTACGACACCTCTGTTCTAATCCTAAAGGACGTGTTATGTCATTTATTATTGGCATCATTCATTTCTGAGAAAGTGTGTAATTATTAGTCTATCATTCTATATTTGATCGGAGTTTATTTTATAGGACTCGTATTTTTATCTCTGGCTAATTGCAAAACAGTATTAATAGGCGATATTAATCAATATTATTTTAATAATGACTCATCGTAACACTTGTGTAAACCCTAAAATAAAGGAAACAAGGGGATTGTGAAAATCATATGATGTCATAACGCATACGTAAGTGAATTATCACGAAACAGAGTCATTAATAAAATACACAAACACTATAAAAGATAAAAGAGATCATGTTGTACATTTACGTATAACATTTTGCTTAAATCGTCAAAACATTTGATAACCTAATTAGCAGAGCATTTAGTCGATTTATAAATCCGGATGGCCTTTACCTTACACTAAACTTCGATTTTACTAACTCTAATATGAGTTTGTATGTGTGTAAACTAAAAATTTGTTTTTTTTAAATTCGATACGAATTTTTTAACATGACAGATAATAAGTATATCTACCTGCTTGATTATAAAAGATTTTGTTCTTGTCTGGCCTTAAAACTAGCTAACTTTAAACTTAGTTCTATTATAAACTTTTAATCTTAAAAACTGATTATGATAATAAAAGCACGTAATAAAATCATTGAATGACTAAATAATATTGATGATTAATAATGTATTACCTACGTATCATTATATCACAGAAGTGTCATTCAACTCGAGATGAATTTCCGTCAATGTTTTGATACTTCACGTTTTCCTGTCGGAAATGTTCATTTCTATTTTTAAAGTATTTTTATTGAAAAATATTTATTTTATTATTTATTTATTTATTTCGGGTCAGTAAGGAAAATGTTACGAATACTCACAGCTCGAATGTGTGAAGACCTTAAATAAAATAAGTACTATTAAGATGATAAATTTTGTTTATTTTGTTTTAATCAAGGCCAAGTCATTTGGCACCATTGAAAATTTTTCTCCAGTCTTTCAGATTGACTCATACGCGATCCACACAGTTTCTCGTAGTTAGTCATTGAATTTCAGTTGACTCAGATATCGCTGGATCATGTTAAATATCGATTTAATTTATTGTACTTTTCTTTTCATAGTTTGGAATAATTGTTTAAATTTTATCATTCATTTTAGGTAGTATAAAGAAAATTTACTTGTTACTACATACTTGAATATAGGCTCATTGTACAGAATTCAGAGAAAATAGAAACACAATTATGGTTATCCAAACAAGTATTAATTATGTAAAAATGTTACGATTTATTATACACGCAAATTAACCGTGTCTTTTAAAAAAATGCTTTTGTAATTAATGGACGGCCGCCATCCTTTATGTTAATTAACTAAGTACATATAGTAAGTATCATTATATAATTTGTACAATCTAACGATGTACCCGCAAATAATTAGCGGTTAACATAAACTTTCTTTGCAAAAAGTCCAGTAGCGACTTGTTCCTCTTAATACCCTGTAATGGATTTTTATAACCATCATTACTAAAATAGATACAAATTGAAAGGGCTTCTGTAAAAAATCTGTTGTAAGCTTTACAAATTCCCATCGTTAGCATTGTTTCATATAATTCCAAAAAGACATAATATTCCATGACTTGAACCTTTGAAATGGAGTGTGTCACTAAGAACTAGTCAATAGAAGAGCGTAGGAAAAGTACTACAAACTAGAATCCGGGATGACGCTATACAATCATTCCAATTAAGACACTCCGTAAAATCCATCCAGCCAGAACCGCCGCATGACTCATAACACCATCCACATTTCAATAAGGTCCAACCACGTAAACCGTACAATGATTCTGGCGGATCTACTTTTCGGTTATGTACCATTACCGGACATGAGGTCACATGTTCCGTGTAAAGTGAAACACCTGTGCTAAATCAGCGCGGGGTTTCCTGTTGATATCACAGGCATCTATTTTATAAGAGCTAAGCATACTGTAGCTGATAACAGCCTATAGGAGTCGTGCTGTCTGGCATGTTGCTTTCTTGAAATTGTATCGTTGAATTTCGCGAATTGAAGCGATAAGATAGATAATTGTATTGTTTAATAACTGGTTGGTAATTAAAATAATAATGCTACCAGATCCAGATTTATAGGGACTAAGAGGTATATTTTTATTCACAAATATTATTATATTTTTGACTTTGGGCTTAGAAGTTTCGATTTTTTGTCAGTTTTTATTTCGTGAAAAGTGTATCCTCCTCTATGGTTTTGATTGAATTAATTTGTACTGTGTAAGTACCCTGCAAAATTTTACCGATGACAAAATGGGATATAAATATTATATAAGACGAATCAAGATTTGCCAACTTTGTTGGGGTCGGGTTCCAGTCGGCATTCAATCTCAATATCAGTATTTCACACGAAACCAATTTATAGGCAATACCGATACCTTGAGGATAGACGACTTGTTGTCATGCTTTTTGAGCTTCTGATTACCACTTACGATTGTGATATGTTCAAATGACCTCCGGAACCGACGGCTTTACGTGCTCTCCGAAGCACGGAGGGGTCTTAATATAATAAGAATGGTCACCCATCCAAAGACTGACTGCAGCTAGCGTAGCTTAACCTTGCAGAGATAGTTTGAACTTAGTTACGAGCCCCTCGATGGCAAAAGTTACAGTGGTGATTACAAAATGCCACGTAAGGTAAATATACTTAGGGACGTGTTACACTGTAAGAAGTTTCTTAGAACGCTCTTACAGTTAAAATCATACTTTTACCTTATTTGAGTTGAAAATACTTCGGAAACATTTAATTATTCAGAATGGAATGCACTCAATTACATTATGTTTTATGTACCTAGTTGCAAGTGAGTCATTTACCTAACAACCTATTACAGTATAATTGCTGCTATTAAATAGTAGGTTATATTATTATCATAGTTTTATTTACATAATAAAAAAATACCTGTTCCTATCATCAAGGAAAATTTGTAATTGATAAGATATTTCCGATTAGGTGGGAAATCGTTGTATTTTTTTTCCTATCCGACTTTTTAAATTATATTTTTTTAGAATTAATTATCACGTACCTTATTTATTTAGAAATATAATAATAAATAAATATTTTGGGACATTTCACACAGCATCATCTAGTCCCAAACTAAGCAGAGCTTGTACTATGGGTACTAGACAATGGCCATAATGCTTATATACTTTTTTTTGTAAATAAATAACACAAACACTTTATTTTCGTCAATTAATATTTTGTGTCCTATGGGAATCGAACCCGACCTAATGATCAGCATTCCGTCACTCGAACCGCTAGACCACAGAGGTCGTATGAATTAATTATACAGAAAAAATAATTATACTAGGTACCTAAATGTTTCATCAGCCTATCATCGGCCGTCGCTCCTAAATGTTTAATCAATTAAAATATAAAAATAGGTATGAGTTTCTATTGTCAATGTTATTAACAAAAACAACGCATTTGCTCTTCTAAGCAGAATTCCTAAACAAACTCTATTTGCATACGTGATTTGGGCCACACCTCACGAGACGTTAATTCATTCGTCACCTGTTACGTATGAGCATTACTATGAAGTATCGTATGATCGTGCAAAAATATTGACAGTGACATAAAAGGAACGGAAGTCTGAATGCTACAGTTATTTCGAGTTACGTTCGAGACTATTTTAAGATGGGTAACAAGAATAGCATTGGATTACGGATAACTCATTGAAGTAATACGTACTGACACATTACTTACGTAGGCTTAAGTTACGAGAATCAAATAAAAAACTCTGAGTGTTGGTGACTATTTGCTGACATAATATTATCCGCTACAGACCATGGGTATCCCCTATAGTTTACTACGAAGCGATCTTGTAGATTCATACCAAGAATAAATAACCGGTTTCACGACTTTATGCACTCCCAAATATAGATATTTGACATTATTTGTATTTAAAAGATATTTTAGAGAAGGAAAAATTCGACTTCGGACAGGATTCGTATCTGCGTCTTTTGGTTAGGTACAACAGACGCTATGACCACTAAGCCACCGCGAGTCCCCCTCGCTAGGTCGAAATTTGCCTTCACATTTTGAATTAACACAACAAAAAAAAAAAGATAATTGTTTGTATCTAAAGCATATTCATTTTTCAGCTTGTTTTCCCAATGTGTTACTTGAAATAAAATACTCAAAATTTAAATTATAGTTTAACCCTACATTTTTTAATTAATAATTAGTAATAAATGTAATTGATCATGTAACAATAAAAAATGTAGGGTAGCTGTCAGTAATTATATCATCAAGACGCCCACCACCTCAGTCTACCCGTGACCATGGACACTGTAAAGGGTCCGAAACGTCGGGATTAATAATATCAATATACGCGATAAAATCCGTAAAAAGTAGTTTTATTTCAATGTATAATATTCGCGTAAATGTCAGAAATCAATATGATACTAGTGTGTTTAAATGGCGTCATCATCAACCCATATACTGTCCCACTGCTGGGCACAGGACTCCTCTCATATTGAGAGGGGTTAGGCTATAGTCCACCACGCTAGCCTAGTGCGGGTTGGTAGACTTCACAAACCGTCGAGAAAAATCTCTAAGGTATGCAAGTTTCCTCACGATTCTTCACCGTTTAAGCGAGTGATCATTAATTATTAATACGCACATGAATTCGAAAAGTCAGAGGTGCGTGCCTTGGGTTCGAACTCTGGAGCTTCGACTTAGCAGTCCAATGGTCATACCACTAGGCTATCACTGCTTTTTGGCATGCGTTTTTTCAAATTTTATCTCATCCCCTAGAGCATAAAAAAAGTATGACTAGAGTTTTAACCAGCGTAATACAGGGTATTTTTTCCAATAAGTGTACCCTCGGTACATCATTTGGGCAAATTTTGCTGACCTTCTTTATTAAATACTAACTGTTGCCCGCGGTTTCGATCGACCCGCATCTCGAAAGGCTTTTTGAGATGAAAGGTAGCCTATGTCCTTCTTCAAGGTCTAATCTATCTCTGTACTAAATTTCATAAAAATCAGTTCAGCGGTTTAGGGGTCAAAGTGTAACAGACAGACAGAGTTACTTTCGCATTTATAATTTTAGTAGCGATTAAAATGTTAATCGATCTACTGATTTTGTAGTACCAAAGTGGTTATTAACAAATATCTAATATATAAAATTCTCGTGTCACAGTTTTCGTTGCCATACTCCTCCGAAACGGCTTGACCGATTTTGATGAAATTTTTTGTGCTTATCGGGGAGGGGGGAGGTCTGAGAATAGGCCAACATCTTTTTTTTTTTTTATGGCAAAACAACGTTTGCGGGGTCAGCTAGTAATATATAAGATAATGATTTCGAAAGCCTGCGTTTAAGAATTACAACTCCTCAGCAAGATGCACAGGCAAAAGCTTCGAATATATAGGTTATTGGCTGTTTCAAACTGACTGTTAAAAAAGCCCCAGTCATATTACACGTGATTTTATCAATTCACTTATTCAGAAATCAGACGTCATTAAAAATCCATGGTGTCAAAGTTTTAGGAAATGTTGTAAAACTACTAACTAGAACGAAACATTTGAAGAACACTACTTGATTTCTTAGTATTGATCTGCTACGAAACAATATTTATTACAATCGTTTTTCGGGTTCCGTACCTCAAAAGGAAAAAACGGAACCCTTATAGGATCACTTTGTTGTCCGTCCGTCCGTCCGTTCTTCCGTCTGTCAAGACCCTTTTTCTCAGGAACGCGTAGAGGTATCAAGCTAAAATTTATATCAAATACTCAAGTCTACTGTTCCTTAGAGCTGTGAAAAAAACAAACTTCTAAGCCTATGCAATCAAAAGATATAGCCGTTTATGCCGCAAATTTTCGAATCTCGCAAAACCCTACAGGGTACTTCCCGTAAACTCAGAATCTTGAAATTTGGTACGAAGCAACGTCTTATAGCACAGATAAAGGTAAAATTGCAAAAACCGTAAATTTTTAGTTACATTATTTATTAAAAATATTTTTATTAATTATACAGTTACTACCCCTTTCTTCCTGAACGCGTAGAGGTATTAAATTGAAATTCATATAAAACACTCAGGTGTTTGATATGAATTTCTATAATACTTTTAAGCAAAATCAAACTTCTATATCAACGCAATCAAAAGTATACCTAAAGATTTGTACGGAACCTTAGGTGCGCGAGTCCGACTCGCACTTGGCTGTTTTTTTCATACGTTTGATACGTGTTTGTAAACGTAATTAATGCAAAAAAGGTAGGTATATATATTAACAGAAATTAATTTTTTTTCTAATTTCGCAGTACTGACGATAAAAACCCCGGTACGTACGTTTACATAGAAAAAGAAAACAGGCACTTTAAAGGACTTCCTTTATTATATTGATTTCTGACATTTACGCGAATATTATACATTGAAATAAAACTACTTTTTACGGATTTTATCGCGTATATTGATATTATTAATCCCGACGTTTCGGACCCTTTACAGCGTCCATGGTCACGGGTAGACTGAGGTGGTGGGCGTCTTGATATAATTACTGACAGCTACCCTACATTTTTTTTATTGTTACATGATCAATGACATTTATTACTAATTATTAATTAAAACTAGATGGAGCCGGCATTTCCTAGCTGACGACCTCTGAGAAGAAACGCCGAAACAAACTCAAAGAATCATGGTCTCTTTTAAAGTAACAATATTCAATGATCATGTTTTAGTTGTTAATTATTGGCAATCCGATTCACGCAGAACGAGCTCACAGTATCCTTTGGTCTTGCAGTTGTAGGCCTGGCTTTTGGTTTAATAGAATCTATAACAGGATTCCAAGCAGGTGGTAAGACCCAGCCATCTTCTCTATTGAAATTTGGATATTTTTTAATTTCAATAGCCTCACGAATCATCCTAGGTAGGTATCGACTTTCCTTCGCAAGGATTTGTGGTTTATCAAATCTGATATAATGCTGGGCCTTGTCAAGAGTATGTTCACAAACTGCTGACTTCTTGGAACGGCGGTGTTTGACATCGGCGATGTGTTCTTTTTACTGTAAAGGGTCCGAAACGTCGGGATTAATAATATCAATATACGCGATAAAATCCATAAAAAGTAGTTTTATTTCAAGACTTCCTTTCATCATCATCATCATCAACCCATATCTTGTCGCACTGCTGGGCACGGGTCTCCTCTCACAGAAAGAGAGGGATCAGGCTGACTTCCTTTATTTTTATAAATTTATTTTCGACTAAAAATATAGTCATAGCGATTAACTTCGAATAATACAACAGTTACCCCCGAGGCCCTGTCAGCACTATTCTAATTATTTGAGAAATAATTGTTGTGTACGGCACTACATACTGCTACGACATTTTCAATTACGTAGCAGTCGGTTTGCGTAGCACATGCTGCAAATGGTGAGCAAGCTTTGAAATTGGTAAGAGTATTAAGTTATGGATAACATTTCCCAAAGAACGAACGCATTTTAGCCGACGGTTATAAAGAATGAAGCATTCATTTATTCTGTTTTAATAAAAATAGATAAGATGGTTTATATGTATAGTACTAGTAGAGAACAAGTTCGACGCGGCGACACGGTCAAAGGCATAATTGATAACAATGGCGAAAACTAGGTCGAACTACTCCTATTTATTCAGGCGGCATAATAAGGATATTATATAATATATGAAGAGTACAGGATCGCGTAGTAGGTATATCATGAAAAAGGAATTTTCTCAAGAGTTGAGAGTGATTATGATGACGACCTTACAAAACATTTTTTAGAAATGCATTTCTGTCAAGGATAAGCAATATTTTAAAATTACATTGACCACGACTGTGAAAAATGACAACAAGCTTTTAAAACATGCTTATACATTTAAATGTATGCATATGTATGTAAATTTAGTCCGCACTTAAGTAAAATACGAATAAAATGCTTTCAATCCCTGCTGACTTCCAACTTTTTGTTGTAAATAATTACCTTATTGAGTGCTTTAATGACATAATCATTGATTGATAAAGTAAAAAAAATAGAAACCAATTCGTTCAATCTTGTGATTTGTGTAACGCTGAGCCTCATTTAAAATGTTGATAACTCAATTTGCGCATGTTGGAAAACGCTCAATTTTGTAAGATGCTTCAAAACACCAAGAACAATAAATGCATTTGTAAAGGTGAGGGATGGGAATACCTGCTGTGTCAGATTTTGAGCAAACTGAGCACAAAAGATGTCTTGTTTGAAGGAAAACTGATGTTAATAATTGCTTGTCATCTACGTCATTGAATTATTTTAAAAGAAGCTGTGGTGGGCTTTAATAGTCGATAAGTCTGCCAATTAAAATGTACCAACGGCATATAGATCTTGTACCACAAAAGCTATACATTATTATTTAATTAATATCAAATCTGATACAAATAAAACCTACTTCGAATGGTTTAATAGGTGTCAAAATTATATTTTTCTTAAGATAATATCAGGGCGATCCTTGATATTTGAACCGCGTTCCATTGCATTCTAGGTGTGGGTAAAGTTTGTACTTTACACTTGAAACGCAATGAAATGCGTTTACAAAATATTAATGGGTATTTTATGGAAAAAAACCCATTAAAATTTCGCAAACTGTTTATTAGCTTGTAAAATAGCAGACTTCTGTACAAGGACGAACCTTTGTCCCGTTGCGGAATCGTTTTGTTTTACCGTTAACGAACCAATAGAGACAATAACTCGTGTAACTTTCACTACGTTATATATGACGCAATAAATTGTATTGTCAACTTAGACCCATTTAAAAGGTGCCATCTTAAAGTTTTGTTTTCATCTTAACGGTAGTAGATTTCGGGTCGCTCTGAGGAGGTCCTAAAGCGACAAAAACTAGCGTGCGACTGCCTTTAAATTTCACAATTGTGACATTGTTTGGCGTTCAGCGGCGGCTCCATAAAGACGCGCGCACAATAAGCACAGTTCGTATGCAACACAATTAAAGTTGCAACAGAGGAGAGCCGTGAAATTTGGTTTTGTAATGGCGTCAATAGACGTATCATGGGATGTTTGTGTTTGATAAATAGTGCGTCAACAATACGCCCCCTTTCCGGTACGAGATGGTGAAAAAAATCGTAACGCAAGTTAAGATGTCAAACTTGTTAGGACATGCGGAGATAGATGTCATGGTTAAGGTTGAGTGGCAATTTCAAGGTTGTTGGCACGCCTAATTCTTTACGCAACAAAGACTCACTCCGAAATTTGAACACATTTCCAAATGCGTTGAAATTATTGAGTGACTCTTTCGAATTTCATCATTTTATAGTTCCGAAATATATTTTTTTGGCCATGCGCAATATACTTTCTCACTTATTTCACGTAGTGGTGTAACTGATGAGGCGATAATGAACTTGGGGATTAGGAACTATTTACATTGTACAGACATTATAATTACGCAAGCCTTATCCTTGCGTTAATACTTGCGTTGCTCGCTCGTACGCAAGTTACGTATTCGATTACTTAGACGTGGAATATTCAAACCGTACAAGTCGTAATTACAACGCTTTTTTAAAACTTAATTAATAATTGTCGCAAGAAGTTACATGTAGGCAAATACAATATTTGAAGTACTTACAGAAGATATTGTTCTTTTTTTTTTCTTATTAAAAAGGTTAATTAAGGTTAAGCAATGAGCGAAAGAGGTCTGGAGTTTATATTAGAAATACCAATACATATACATATACAAAGTTTTATTTTAATAGACTACGTTACAAATAAAAGTCAATTCATGAGATACATGTTCAATTGTTAAATAAGAAAAGACAGTCAACTACACAATCAATTGAAATAAGAGGTGAAAATTGATTAATATCGATACGGGGTCAAGTAGTGAGTCAGCGGCCAGAATCCGCATCTCAATGGCCTACGAGAATTATAACATAACTTGTTACTACGCTCTGTGTGTCACGTCTCGCCAAAGTCCAATATAGCGATACTATCAACCTATCGAACATATTGCGCGTGAGACACGCTTCCTTTTTCGAAATACGAATTCTTAAGTAGCAATGTATTCGGAACCGAACAATTATCTACAGCGTTTGTCTTTATTGACATTATTGCTAATAGTGACGTCAAAATGGAGGCTGGGTATTGCTCAATTTAGAGGTCGTGTATTTCAATCTTACGTGGTAAGTCATTAGTCATATTTTACTGTAATGCAGGATATAGTTCGGTGTTTCCCTAGTTCACAGATCTTAAGAAACGTCACGGTCACGGTTATGGAGTAATAGTTATTACGTTGTACTGTAGTTCCACGTACGGTACCTAATAAATATTCATTCATTACCTATTTATTCTCACCTCACTATGATGATCATCACGATATGTTTTAAATTAATTATAATTTATTTGTCTGTGCGATATGGCAAATAAGGATAAATCGCAAAATATTTCGTGTTACCAGATAAAATAAATTACGAATTATAAATTACATGACATAATGCACCGTATGTATTGTGTCGTAGTTGTTGTCGTAGATTTATATTAAAAAATATAGAATTAGGCAAAGACACATTAAAGAATCGAAAATTGGCAGCCATTTTTATTAATCAGTACAATGAACTCTTTGGTCAAAGATCTGTAATTTAGCCCGCCGAACAAATCAAGTTTGTAGAACCTTCTGAATGGCACGTATGCTTATAAACGACCTTGAAAATGGTATTCACCTAATGACACAGAAATCTTAGCAGTACAGACACCTATGTGTGACTCAAAACTATACCAACACGCGATAATTAAAGTTTAATAGTTCCACTATAAATCATTTTAACACGACGTTCGCTGTTCAAAGTCTATGATATTTTATGATGATTGATACATCTAGTTATTTAAATTAAGAATGAGCTATTTTGGTGCTACTTATTTATGTGTGTTTTTTTTTACTTTTTACTATTAGTCAACTATGCAGTCGGTGACTGATCGCTGCTCTGAAATATCAATTTGAGGTATATAGGCACTGGCTTCTTCTCAAAATAAAAATAATTAGGCTACAGGCTACTACGCTGACCTAGTGGTATGGTAGTAGTGCGGGTGGGTAGACTTTAGCTGTGCAGGTTTATTGGCGCTTTCTAGTTAAAAAGTCAGAAATGTGGGTTCTTAATTTGAACTTGAAAGAAAGAACTTGGACTTCCGTGCAGACTAGCGATCAAACCTACTCAAAGTCAAATATATTTATTAAGTATTTGAAACTGTTGCAATACAGGTGTCTAACAAAATTAAAGTCTATCAACGTTTAGAGATTTAATTGATAGACTAATATTCAAGACACCGTTAGGAATACAATTAAATTCAAAATTGTCTTAAATCATTTACATCAAAAGAAATATATTTTTAAGGAATCCCTTAAAGGAGAAATCTCACTTGGGGGTATCCACGCAGGTATGTACGACACAAATATAAACACACCGCTATTAAACAAGATATAACAGCATAATTTCGTTTGATTTGACATACCGAAACAATTTAATCATTATCTTTGGCGGAAAATTAGTCGGGAAGTGTTCAAAGGAGATGCGATCCAAAACGTGGGGGAATAAAGTGGTTATTCAAAGGAAGTCGGCGATGATTATAAGCCTTCTGGACTAGGGAGAGGAATGGCGGAGGAATTGGCGGTATTCGCCAACGACCGCGGTGGAGCGATGTTGCGAGCCGGTACTGTCGACCGACTGGGTGGGCACGGCCGCAGCGGTTGGCCCCTCCACTCTTTTTGTCTTACATTTTCGAATTTCAAATTTGAAACTGTGCGAAAACTGCTCGTCCGAAACTTTTGTGTTCCCGGGATGCACGCGATCGATACAGATAACTTTTAAAATATAATTTTCATCCAAATAGTGTTCCTTACCAACTTCACTAACTGTATAAGCACAGATGATATAATAATTAAATCTTAATTGGCAAGAAAATATAAAGAGAAGGGTGTACAATTAAAACATTACTTTGCCATCGTCAAATTATGTCGTAATTACCTGGACAATTAAAATCGAAGGTTCTTATGGCGGTAAAAACTGGAGTGGGAAGTGATCCTCTTTTTGCTGCAATTATAGATTAGTTGCGATGTTCAGAGATAACTAAAATATAGTAATAATTACTTATCTAATTTTAAGAACCCCTTAACGATTTTAACAACTTCTGGTTTTGTAGCTCATCTTAATTTGCATATGCACATATGCACACTGAACATTACAAAATAATGTAAGGAAAAACAGACATTTTATTATTTAAAAAAATTTTTTTTTATAAATTCACGGTAATTGACGTATTTATACTGGATGATAAAAAATACTGACGTATGTAATATGGTAATTTGTGGATTTTAATAGGAGCTTTATGGGTCTCAAGAAATTATTCGATACCTAAATCTACGGAATAATAATATATTGTCTGTTAATGTCTTGTACTCTAGTGAATAATTTAAGTATAGCAACACTGTACAAGAAACGATATTTAATATTTTATTTTTAAATATTATTAATTATAAATCGCGATGTAAATCACCAAATTTTTAAGCCTATGGGCACAGGAACGTATTGAGGTCCGATTCTCGATACTATTCAAGGAAATATGCACCCAATATTAATATTCATAAGCATATTCAGGAGCAGAATATTCAATACGTTTGTACGTTACTTTATTGACCATTGTTAAAGTTAGATTTTGTATCTAATATAATTACGAAGCAACACGATAATAATATTTAAAGGAAGGTGTAAGGTTTTTAATTTAATTTTTGTTTTTGATAATATAGATTTTGCGATTATTTTTTTATTAAGATGAAAGAAGTATAAAATTATTGAAACCCGATATGGAACGTTTTGCATTAATGTAAATAAAATTACGAAAAATAGGGAAATTAAAATTTTTCTTTTTCATCTTGAAAAATCAAGTACAGAGTACCAACATTGAATAAAAAAAATGAGTGCATCTCTGTGTGCAAGTGCACAATATAACCTTAAATTTCAAGTAGTCTCTGTATTCATCTTACTCTATGTCGTTGGATGGTAGGGCTGTGTGAAAATACCCATCGGTAACCGTCGCTTGTCAACATGTGTGGTGTCATTACTGTAACGGTACCGGCTCGGGAAAATACCCCGTTGAACAACTGAATTGTGTTGTTAATTATAATGAATACAGTATTTGAGAAATTTGGTTGAAATCAATTAAGATTGACGCATTATTCAAGTTCAACATTTTTAGGTAAATTAGCTTTTAGGACTTAATTAGGAAAATTAATATTACGATTGCTGGTTCGAAGCCATACCCAGTAAGTACAGAGGCCAGCACATCAACCTACCACAATCTGTCAAACTTCTTTGATAGATTGTCAACATTAATTCATTATAATAAGGTTCATATTCAGTTGGGACAATTTGACAGTTTTGGATAGGTTGACCTATAATTGGCGTCTGTACAATGATCAAAGATGCATGTTCTAGATTCAATTTAATAGGATGCAAGACCTTAAAAAAACTTAGGTAATTTCTGTACCACTCCGATATTTTTCGGTTCAAAATAGTTATTTAATCAATTTTTATCAAAAGCTATCGCGCGGCTTCTGCACAACATGAATACAGATTAGACAGTGATAAAGATTAAAGTCACTGTTAACGTTGCGCCTACGCGTCGTCTACGTAGTCTCTACGTGGTCTCTACGTAGTCTCTACGCGGTCTCTACGTAGTCTCTACGCGGTCTCTACGTAGTCTCTACGCGGTCTCTACGTAGCCTCTACGTGATGTCTACGCGGGCTCTACGTAGCCTCTACGTGATGTCTACGCGAGCTCTACGTAGCCTCACACAGTGTCTTCGCGGTCTCTTTGCAAAAGATTACAGTTACCGAATTGTTGTTCATAAGAGCTTTCATAGTTCAACTTAAATAAACTTAAGAATAGAGATTTTTTACCTATATTTATACCTAACCTACCTACCTAATCTACCTACCTATATTTTATGTATATCATTTTATAGAAATGAAATCATTTTTTTTTTATATTTAAATATTTTTATTTATATTTTTATTTGTATTTGTTGAACTACATTCGTTTTGATTGTAACAATAATGTTACAGTATAAAAACAAAACGAGAACAGAGTTGTAGATTTTGTATTTTTTTTAATACACGCAATGATAACTTGTTGTTATGAACTCATACAGTACTTTTTTAATATCTTACGATTTATTTCTAGAACTATTTATTATTCATTTTATATTATATGCTTAAAGCGGACTCGCATCGATTTTAATTGATGTAATACGTTAAATAAAAGTTAGTTATTAGCAAGTGGACAAAATCTAAAGTAATTTTCTATCTTAAATTACTTTCAAGTTAAAGCTGTAGCAAGATTACTCTGGTCTATGTCAAATGCCTTTTTTTCTTAAAATATTAATTATTTACTTCCCATCATAAAAGTAATATACAGAAATGTTTAAATACCTGAAAATTCTCTATGTAAACTTCTTTTATTCTTCGCTGAAACCATTCGTTCAACATGATGACAACACAACGATCCCGGCGCACCTAACCAAAGTACCGATGTCCACTGTTTCCAATGACAATTTATAACACATGATATTTTACCATGACCTCACATAAATAAATAATTTCTTCAAAAATAGATTCACGAAAAATATTAAAAAATCAAATTCGAAATTTCACATTTACATAAAGTGATGTGAACGCAATTAAAGTCAGCGTGTTCTGTCAAATAGATTACTGCCCATAGACAATCTAGATGGCCTTCGAATGATTGGTTTAAAAATAAATTATTTTAACAAAAGAGGTTGCTTCTTTTCATCAGCCAGTATGTTCCTTGAGATGTGATCTCTTTACACTTTCTCCTTCTAATTAGGTAAATGTGATGTCGATAATTATAGTATTATTTCAATATTTTCAATTTAAAAAATAATAAAGTTACTCAAACGAGTTAAGTACTTACGTCTAATGGTACTGACAATCTCTTTATGTATGATTGAAGTTTATTATGTCAATCTTCAAATAAGAAAATTAAATTTAAGTAGGTACCTAATTCGGGTCGGAGCAGTATGTCGTCATTTCATACATACGTCTCTATGAGCCTATAACTTCTTCTTCTTTCCTTGGCATATTACTTCTCTTTCACACAATCGATCAATCTTTCTTCTGTCAGTTTCTTTGTTTATATACCTCTACATTAATGCATAAAACCTTTATAGGTATCCGTATCACAACAACTCAAGCTTAATATTTCCAAAACAAAATTTAAAAATAATAACAAAAGATCTTACCTTAGATCACGCGGCGCCTTGGAAGCTGCACTGTGCAACCTGAAACAAGAGCAAAAATATTAACAAAAACACTCATGACTACAAAAGACAGTGCCGCATTTAAAAATCTACAGTCAATTTTATATTTTAAGTAATTTTTTGCATCCTCAACTAATGATTAGTCTGCATTTGACGATAATTTAGTATTTAGGTCCGATGTTTAGGCCTGGGGGCTGCAAGCAATGGTTTTCGTGACCTAGATCTTTTTGAACACACAACCACTTTACTGAGAACTCCGGCCAAATTGCCTTCGTCATAGGGACTTCGGGATATTACACCTTAATTTGATATGTAATAAGGTCGCATTAATTTCGTCAATTATGCACGCTGGAGTTCTTCTATTATTGGTCGGTCATATCGAAATTACAACCTGTCATATTGCAGACACGATCATGAGGAACAAGAGAAGGTCATAACAAATAATTGTTACTACGAGCCACGAAAGAAAAAATAAAAATATTGATACTTTTAAATAATACATAAGTAACAGAAATATAATATGTATATCAACCGCGACGAGGTTCACCTCATTTCTAAATTTTAGAATTATATAATGTGAATTCCAAATGATTCTGTAGAATCTGATATTGATAATATGTGAAGAATCCACACTAAAATGTAAAAAAAAGGGTGGAAAAAGTGTTTTGATGGTGGAGTTCTTATATTTCACGTGAGTTATATTTTCGTGTAAGCATGACCCTATTGTAAGTTCTACATAAACCAGCAGGCCTAGCAAGATACCCTTAAAAGGGTTTTGTTGACAAAACCATAGTCGTTTAATTTTCAAAACAGAAAAATGTTGAAATGCCTTACATATGTTCACGCGATTATTTTGCAAACAAAGTATATCAGTGATCTGTTTTCGCTACATTTGCCAGATGCTCGGTAAAATCATTGACACGACTGGCACGAAATTATCAGTGTAGGTAAAAAAAACATTAGTTCAATTCTCAGTTTATATTTCAAAATACTTCATTTTTTTGTACCACTAAGATGGCAAACAAGCATACGGCCCACCTGATGGTGAGCGGTTACCATAACCGGGTATCACTTGCGCGTTGCCGACCCGGTAAAACGAAAAAGGAATAGTTTCGTTGGCAGAATAAGGGTCAAAGTTAGTAGTATTATCAGACAGACAGACTGACAGAGTAACTTTCGCATTTATAATATAAGTAGGGAGTACGCATTCGACCTATTTTTTTAATTAGCGAATTATATACATTATCTTGAAATCAAACACGACGGCGAATCTAATGTGTATTAAAGTTTATCATAATCCTAAGGTCTCGAGTTCGAACCCAAGGCACGCACCTCTGACTTTTCGAATTCATGTGCGTATTACTAGGCCAGCGTGGTGGACTATAGCCTAATCCCTCTCAATATGAGAGGAGACCCGTGCCGAGCAGTGGGACAGTATATGGGTTGATGATGGTAATCCTATTATATTCGTCAAACATGTGAATCTACATTTATAAAAATGAATCCCTGTTTCACTTGGTCACGCCATAACTTGAGAACGACTTTACCGATTTCATACATTCTTGAACACTTTTTATCCAAGTAAATTCCACGCAGACGGAGTCGCGGGCAGGAGCTAGTATATGTATACAAATAGACGAAGGAGGCAGACATCCCATTCAGTACCTATGTATTAGTATAACATGCCATCATGCCTGTATCCCCGAAAGGAGAGGAGAGGTGTTCATACCTCTACCTATCCACACTTGGGTACACTAACAGTATCGCAAATCTCTCGCTGATCTGGTATCGTCGTGCGTACGGGTCGTAGCTCGTAGGTCGAGCTCCCTAAATAATGGTTGAGCTACACGATGACTGATGTATGCGTGCCGTCACTAAGGACTGGACAACTCAAAGCTACTGTGGTTCTTTCTTCAAAATTTAAAGGCCAGTTCAGATTTGCCTACATTGTAAAACACATATCTGATAAGCATGAATACTGTTACTGTCTGGACTTTAAAAGAGACCATGATTATCTGAGTTTGTTTTGGCGTTTCTTCTCAGAGGTTGTCAGCTAGGAAATGCCGCCTCCATCTAGTATTAATTAAATATTGACTTGTAAATGTGTCTTTAAAAGATCTACTTACAGAAACTACAGGTCCCATGTAAATAGGTTATAGCCGTACTGCTATTCAGTCAGGGATAAAATTAATAAATATTCTTGGACAATTTTGCACAGCACCATCTAGTCCCAAAATAAGCAGAGCTTGTACTATGGGTATAATACTTATATACTTTTTTTGTAAATGATATTATTTTGAGCGGATTAAAAGGGCCTATTATTAGTAATTAATAGTCTAATAAGAAAGTACCTCCCTTTGCATTTGCTTCCGTATACATAAAATCGGTTTCCCAGCTTTTGTGCCATGACATCGCGCTTTGGACCGGACGTTGGCAGATAAATATAATAATAAATTAAAATTTCATTAATTTTGATTCCGAATGTGTCTTCAATAACTGATATTTTTAACCCTTGTTATTGATCAATATTGTTAGTAGCATGCACAATATCCTATAATACCATTGACGTCTATATCTACATAATATAAATAAAACACTGGAACAATCGATCATTAGGCAAATCATTGTCGTCTTTGCTCAGTTCCCGGGCGTGTGATGAACTACTGTGAACCAGGATTTCCGATGACTTAAAACTCCTTAAGCAATCAGAGCACAGAGTTCTTTATGCGTATAACCGTTTTTTAGGCTTGTCATTGTTCTTATTCAATTAACGAATTAATCAACAAAAAGTGAGTCCAGTGCCAAGAACCTGCTTACGGATCTTGTCTGGGGAGTCAGTCTGCACGCCCATTTTGCCGTTGTCGCTTCCTATTCCGGCTATTGTTGAGCGTCCTGTCACCAACAGGCATGCGTACAGCCACACATTGACAACAACGCTAGAAATTGACGCACACACTCGCAACTCTGAAGTACCTATGGCACACATACATACGACCGCGAGTACATGACCCAACACGTACAACGGACCGTGTGCGTACAATACTCACACAAGCGTAAATCATCAATGAAGTTGACGTATCGCTCAATGAATGAGGACCTTGAGTGAGGTTGTTTATCGAGACGCTAACGTTCGATATCGTTCAATGAACTTCGGAATGAGAATGGCTATTTGATTTGTTAATGGGGGAAATTGTTTTGCTTGTATTTTATAGTCCGAATTTTCAACTTTTGTAACAACATCCTAGAGTAATCGGTTAATAAGCTTGCTCACTAAAATATTAGGTATAAATTTCTGCTCTTATGCTCCTTTAGATAAAATTATATGTATGACAGTAGCATGCTTCATTCTTTACTTTCAAATGCTCGTATGTGTTGAAATAACGTTTTCCTAGTCTATATGACAAATCATATGTATTATTTTTTTTAAATGTAGCAAGATCAAAAGGCCATTGATTCACGAGTTTGGAATCGTTGGTCTGTAAATATGGTAAAAATATATAGGCATGCGCGTGAGTCACTTTGCGCAAACAAGTGATTTAGCCTATAGAGATCTCACCACGGGCACAGCCGCGGCACGAGCCAAACATTTGTCATCGCGTGATCCTGCAAATGCCATAATTTTTAAATAAATAAATTGGTGACTTCGCTTCTCTATAACAAACTAAATTTGATTCATCATCGATCCTTCGACCTTTATTTACCTCGATTTTTTATGGCAACAACAACATATCATCACGTCTCTATTCTCTGGTTAAGCATTAGCTGCAGGTATACCAACTGATATATCCACAGCTGACGAGCTTATTACTAGATAATTATAATTTATTAACGATTCACTATTTTATAAACATACATACCGTCACGCCTGTATTCCCCGAAGGGTTAGGCAGAGGTGTACTAATGTACACCCACATTTCGCCGGTATGTTTTAGGTCCCATGTAATAGGGGGCGAGCCTATTGCCATTAACCGGGCACAAATCCAGACTCCGAGCTGCTACTGAGAATTTCATAGAAAAACCCAATAACACTTTGCTCGACCTGGGGATCGAACCCAGGACCTCTAGCGTAGCAGTCGCGCTTAGGACCACTAGACTAATGAGGCAGTCTCTCAGATTTTATAAACATAAAACAAAAAAAACTGCTAATGAGGTCAAATACGCTCTCTAGAGTTGAGAAAAAGTAGGAAGGAAGAAAAGTTCTTTGTTTAAAAAAGTGAAGAGTAAATTTTAATTTTTCAAAACTAGCAATTATTGTGTACCGCACGTATAATATATAAATATTATAAAAATTTGACAGACTTTTATGCATCTGCATTCCAAACGTATGAATCGAACGGCGCCAATGCCAATTCATAATTTAAAAAAATATGAACCTGCTCACTATCTTCTATGAATGTATAATATGTACCGATAGTCGTATCTATGGAATAATACATCACTAAATAAGGCCGCGTACGCAAGAGGATCGGATATGACGTAAATTCGTACCAATGGTTCCGTGAGGTGAATCCGCTGTACTTTCGCTATTTGCACACACTTACGTACGTAGGCTTAATGTAATATAACACACGTATCTAAGTTATCGCCTTATATAGTATTGTAAACAGAAAAACTTCTAGCTCTGTACCACACGACTGTGTTTACAAACACACCTATTGGATTTCTGACGTCATAGACTTTTTGGTGATTTAAGATAAAAGTTAACGTTGCGGCTTAAAAGACAATTTATGACGAGGATTGAGAAGGATTATGCTGAGATGGTTTGGGAATGTCGAGAGAATGGATGAAAGACGACTAACAAAAGGAATTTATATGGCGGATGTCAGTGGAACCGCTGAGAGGGGGGGGGACGCCCTAGAAAAACTTATGCCGACCTAATTGGTGAGGTTCTTCAAAAAGGTCAGGTGCGTAGTACTCGCAACCGGCGTGTAAGTATGTATGACAAGATGTATGAATGTGGTCGAAGCAAAAGAAGTATGCAAGAATCGTAGCAAGTGGCGTTCTTTAGTTTCTGCCTGTCGTAAGGACCGACATTGTCCAGAAGGGAAAAGGCAAGGATAAGGAGGAAGCAGGAAACGGATAGCTTGTTGAGGTCGTGGTTAATGCTCACGTAACCCCAATTGTAGGGAAAGGGAAACATAAATAAAATAAAATATGAATAAAGGAAAGTCCGACATAGCATGTGCAGAAAATCCATGAGATTTTTTCTCACTATAAAAAAAACTAATAAATAAATAAATAATTAATAAATATTTTGGGACATTTTTACACAACACCATCTCGCCCCAAACTAAGCAGAGCTTGTACTATGGGTTCTAGATAATGGATATAATACTTATATTTTTTTCTTTGTAAAACATACTTCTACTTATAATAAATAAGAAATACCCAGGCAAACACAAACACTTAAGTTCGGCACATAAATATTTGTGTCTTGTGGGAATCGAACCCACGACCTCGTGATCAGCAGTCCGACACTCGAACCACAGACGTCTATAATAATAGGAAATTGAAGAACTTATTTTTATAAAGAACATTGAAAAGAGATAAGTTTCGCAACAAAATAAAAACAACTTCTCAAGTAGTGTTGCAAAGGTCAAGTTCAATTAATGACAAAGGTCAGACTACAGTGGGGTTGTTAATAGAAACACTGAAAATAGAATTGTAACAATTATTTTCATCTGAATTACCTACTAGAATTATTGAATTATTTCTTATTATGACATTATGACTTTTTAAGAAATTATTGTTCGCTTATCAACGCCCCTAAAATGCGCGCCACGAATTTATATTGTCATCGTTAACCTCGTGGCGATGGCGTACGGCTGGAGATGAGATAATATGACGATAAGACTACAACAATAATAAATCCTTATTTTCAGGCTACTTTGGCTCATAGACAAATACCTTACAAAGTAGCAATATTTATTGTAATATTACAATGAATGTTAGAATATAAAACTAAGCCTATTTAGTAAGACATTTGGTGATGTGTTCTAGTGGCACTTGTCGCATCAGAATGCAAACTCAAATCTATCATATCTATGAAGAATTAAATAAAGCAAAGTAGGTTCTTTGCTTTATTGTTCAAACTAGTGTAAGCTCTAAAAGGTACAGTGGTTTTTTTACACACAACAAAAAAGGTACACCTTAAAATTCATATCATAATCACTATCATAAATTCATTTATTCATACCTTACTTTTACATAGATTCAGATTGTACGCACTCGGAAATACAGACGCAGGAAGGGAGTTTCATTTCTTGGCTGTGCGCATTACAAAATATGATTAGGGCTGTGTGCAAATATGTGGAATATCAACCAGGTAGGGATGATTTCCTGCGGTATGTCTGGAGCCCCGATGGTAGAAAGGGGAAGGCGGGATAAGCTCATGAAGCTCTTGTGTACACTCTCTCTATCTCCATCTGGGCCTGCCGTGTTGGCGTCTACCATTAAGTGGGACTCATTGGGTTGTTAGTATTATATTATTTTACAAATATTTAATGGTATCAAAAAGACATGTGAAAATAATCAATTAAACAGTGTCGCGAAATTTCACTCCTTTATCAGACTTTCGTGTACGTCATCAAAACTAAATTTTCCAACGGATGCAAACTAAAGCAAACAAGGTTTTTACTGAACACATAAAAAATACTATCAAACATCCGTTTGGGTTAGCAATAACATTTTGCAACCCATAAGCATTACAAGGCGAATATCATTCATCTGTACAAATAGTGACGTCACTCACGAATTCACGATCTGGGACACCCTGTGCTTTAAAAACCAATGACGCAAAAATTAAGAGCAAAAACTTTCGTTCACGAAGCTATTCCATTTTAGTTCCGTTCCGTGAAAACTATAGCGATTCTATCTGGACTGAAATTCCCCGGTTAGACAATAAAAGGTCAAAAAAATGGTTGAATATTTCGTGTATACGTCATCAAAATTGGTTCATATGACGCATAGGCCGTGAGAATCGAGCACGCTGGATTGCAGCGCTCCAGTATAAACTTCACTCGAGAATATATTGGGCTAACTAAAATAATCACGCGCATGTTTCAGGAAAACCCTAATAATTTCGATGTCAAATAGGGAAATTAAGTATCACTCGCTTGAATGGTGAAAACAAAACAAAAGACAAACAGATTTCCTCACTAAGTTTGTCTTTTGAATACTTGATATTATTTTCTCAACAATTTGCACATCGACACGCACTAAGCTCGGTAGATTATACCTAGTATAGTCTAACCTTCTTTTTCTACGAAGAGACCCAGTCATTCAACGGGTTGATAATCAATTCTTTTGCCTTCATGATACAAATAGCCCTATTTTAAATTAGTAGCATGTATTTACTGTAACACTTTTCCTGTAACAGTCGTGATACAAAAACATACATTTAGACGGAAGTGTACCTTTCAAATTATTTATTCAACCATAATAAGACCGCCGCCCTCACATTATTTCCTCCTACGTCCGATCTAAAACTGTACTTGACATGTGGATATGAAAGCGTTCCTACCGGTACCTCAATTTCTATCAAGACTAGTAGAACAAGGATACAAAAAGTGGGGGTCGTGGCTAAGTGATAAGTACAGTGATTTGCAAAGCTAAAAATCTGTCCGTGAATGGGTGACCTTTCTTAATACATTGAAACACAATCTCCATGCTTCGGAAAGTAAATAAAGATGTCGGTCCTTGTCATACGGATAATTATGACAATCGTTAGCGGTCACTGACCTCTTTATACAAGGTAGAGTGCTGGCTGTCGATCAACATCATCAGTTTTTCTATGGATCTCCTCATTTCTGATTCGGTCGTATAGACATCAAGCATAGCTCTCACCAGAACTCAGTGACGTTTAGTTTTCTTACTATATTATTATACATTTCATGTATTAACATTTATTTGCATTACTGCCAACATAACGGCATAGGAACTATTTGATGAAACACACTAGTTAGAAGCCCGACAGCCTGTCAGCCATTTTATCCTTAAGATGTCAATAGATATTGATTTCTGACATTTACGCGAATATTAAACATTGAAAAGAACTACTTTTGACGGATTTTATCGCGTTTGATATTAGTAATCCCGACGTTTCGGGACGTTTCCCTTTACAGCGTCCCTGGTCACGGGTAGACTCTACCCGTAGTTGTATCTCGATGTCAATAGATACATCTACATACATACACTCACGCCTTTTCCCATAGGGGTAGGCAGAAACTAAAGAACGCCACTTGCTACGATTCTTGCATACTTCTTTCGCTTCGACCACATTCATACATCTTGCCATACATACACGCCGGTTGCGAATACTACGCACCTGACCTTTTTGAAGAACCTTACCAATAAGGTCGGTATAAGTTAATAGATATTGTCCAGAAATTGGATTGCGGAAGTCTAATGACAAAATCGTGTAAAATACTGATATTCAGCTGCCACATAATATAGTTGGGAAAAGCCAAGAAGGATATGATTAGATAAGTAGTAATAAACAAGGCAAAATATCTAGGAATGCAACGCAGTATTTACAAAGTCATTTATTTATTTAGTTCAAACCATTGTAAATGCTTTTCTAATGATATCATTGCAGTGTCAATTAAAATCGGTGCCAATGGAACCGTTTTCAGATCGGAACGCACCTGAGTCATAGCTCGATGTAATAATTATTTGTTTTTGTGAGTTTGTTCGCCTGGCTGGCGAATGTGAAGGTCACTTTCGCCTAGTGATTCACCGTATGTTTTGTGATGTGAAATGTTATGAAATGTTAGAGAGCTCACGTGGAGTCCACGTGGGACCTCTCACGGATGCGGATCTCCTTGGATTACGAACCTGGCTTGAGGATAATATTATCGACCTTCTGACAAATTAGCGGTATATGTAACGGTATAATCACTTTTCCTCATTCCTTTTTTTATTTAGTTGGCTGTTAAATTAGTTGATAAATTATTTTCATCGTTTCGAAATTAAAATTCAATACTTATTATTTTATCTGCTCTGTTTTAGTATTAACTGTTACTTGCGGTAGACAAGGTAACCTATGTCTTTTTCTAATATCCAATCTATTTCTAGAACAAAAAATATCAAAGTTGTGTCAGTGATTTAGTCATGATAACAAAACAAACAAACAGAAAGGTAGAGTTACTTGCGTTTATGAGAATAATAAGTATGGACCATAGATACCTATATGCTTTTTTTACTGCACATCATTTAATCTAAGGGCAAGAATCAACCTATCTAAAATATTATACATTCAAGCCATTTATTTTTGCGAAATGTTTGTACTAAATCATACAATAAATAAAAACTTTTTGATACGAAAGATACGTAATACACAAGAGGTGTACTTCAACAAGACCATGAAATTCAATGTAGGTCTAAGTGATAAGGTCTGTACCAATGTATTAACTGACAGTTAAAGTTAACAGTACAGTCCAAGTTTAAAACGAAACTCCCAAGGCTGTAGACCAATTTAATTAACGTAATTGCACATAATTATTTCCTTGACAATGTCGTTTCACATTTCTATAAGCTTTCCAAACACACCCATAAATTCGGCTCGAAGGACACAACCTTTAAAGGCGGATGGAAAACCCAAAGAAAAAGTACTCGAATTATGAAAGAATGTTGAAATTAACTTTCGTTTCCGGTAAGATTTTATTTTTCTTTATAAAAAGAGAGCGACGATAGGGAACAAGCCCCGTGTTGAGGAAACATACCAAGACTCAAAACAAAATTTTGTGGAACACAAAAATAATAAATATATAATAAATACAATAAAATTAATAAATAGATATATTTACCCAGCACCGTCTAGTCCCTAACAAAACAGAACTATTGGTACTAGACAATGGATAAAATCCTTAGATACTTTTTTTTTGTAGATACATACTTATAATATATAGAAAATACTCAGCCAAACACAATCACTTATGTTTATCACATAAATAGACATAACCGGCCTATTATTTTATTGTTAAAATAGTTTTTTAAAATTATGTCATAGGCCAGCTTAGCTTTAAAACTGCACTAACTACCGACCCGCCCCAGCTTCGTACGGGTGCAATGTACTACATAATAACATACACCTATTATACATAAATATAACCTATGACGCTCACAAATAATGGCGTTTTATTGGTAAAAGAACAAAATCAGAATAATAGGTTCAGAGATTATTCCCTTTAACATCAAAAACTTTATCTCTATATGGTTTTATCTATAGTATTACTATAGATAAAACCATATGCTACCTTGTGCTACGGATAGGTCGAAATTTATATTTTATACTAGAAATTTTATACTGTGGGAATCGAACCCTCATTTTTTTAAATTCACGATAAGCCTACGCTTGACCGCTAGTTCGCCTGATATTAAGCGACACTGCGATCTACGGTGGAGCGCGCTTGCCTAGATGAAACCGGTTCACTCTGGATTTAAAGACACACAGATTATAGTTATTGGGGAAGACCCACTCATGATCAGTTAGTCTTATATTCTAAGCTAGACCACAGACGCCGGCAAAATATTTGTCTCGGGTGGTAACTAAACCCAAGATACTTGACGCAATGGTACTGATAGATCTGCGGACGAATGCTACAGCGCTCCCGTAGCCCCGGCACTAAAATGGTGACGCGAAACGACAAAGTTGGTTTTAGTCAGTATCTCGCTCTTTTCAGAGTGGAGTCCGAGACACCCGTAGACTCTGCCTGGAGCGGTGGATAGTTCATAAATGATTTTCCAACCCCGTCAACAAAAAAAAATGGTTCTGACAAACGGATCAATTTTACCGCTACACCAGGCATGCAGTCAAAAATTGAGTATACAACATTGGGAAAATTGTGTACGTGCAATAACGTTAGTCAAATCTTCTCAGGGTCTAAAAAAAGTAGGGCATTATGAGTTGTTCTTAAAATATGTCTCACGAGAAGCAAATTTTGGGATTCCCTGTGCTGACTAAGTTTGGACATTCTTTACCCTTAGATGGGGTTCATCTCAACGGTCTGCGGTTGAAAGCCTACATTGACGCAGCGGCCGATGATTCAGGAGAGGTGAAAAGTCGACTTTTACTTATTGCATGTTTGACTAATGAGTTGGTTAGAAAGCACTGTCTGTGAGATGACTTGATAGGAGTATAAGCTGGCATCGCTTTGATGTTTGAAATAGATAATTTCAAGTCCTAAATATAATATATCTATACTAATATAATAAAGCTGAAGCTTGTTTGTTTGAACGCGTTAATCTCTGATAGTATCAGTCTAATTCGGAGTCGAAAAAAATATTTTTGCCTTTGATACAATTCTTGAGGAAGGTTAGGAAAAAGAAAAGAGTCAGGGCGGGTGAAACAGCGCAGAAACCGCTAGTTAATGAAATAAAAAGAAATTATAAATGAAATAATTGATAATTTATTTTATTTGTATTAGTATTAGAATTATTGAACTAGTAGGTAGTAGTAACTCAATCACCATATCACCAAATATTCTAAACTTCCTCTGAGTAATAATTAACACTTACATTATTGTATTCCAGAATTTTTTTTACTCTTTTCTCTACTTTCACCAAAGCTATAACAATGAACCAATATATTTATATGCATTTATAAAAACATCCTGAATTTTCAAAGTTTGGGTAAACTTCAGGCATTTATATTACAATATTTTAATATTTGGTGACTCACCTTCCCTCATGAATTTTCATAGAATATAAGGGAGTTTAAAGTTCATCACAAACCCATGACGTTTAGTTCCAAGGTTAATCTGATATAAAAGCACCTTCGTGGGTACAGACCCTGCATTTGCTCTGTCATATTGGAATCTGCGGTCTCTCATGACGTCAAAACTACGTCATAACTAATACTTGTAACCCTAATAGGATATAAGATATATCTGCGGTTAAATAATCACGACAAAAATAGGATTTTAATTTTAATATGGATCAGTCATCGATTCTGGCTAACTGGTATTTCAAATTCATAGATCAAATAATGTTGCCTGGTTTGTGAGATTGTTAAATAACGTATTATATCGTTGTATTGTCCATATTACCTACTTACTATAATAGATTTTCACGAGTTTTTTTTTTTAATTATTATGGTGAAAAAGCAAGCAGTAATAGCCTAGTGGTATTTTTTTTTTTTATGTGATAGGGTGGGCAAACGAGCAGACGGATCACCTGATGGTAAGCGATTACCGCCGCCCATGGACACCCGCAACACCAGAGGAGTTTCAGGTGCGTTGCCGCCCTTTTAAGGGGTTTGGGCGTCCGGTATCCTCACTCACTCGACGAAACACAACGAAAACGTTATTTCACGCCGGTTTTCTGTGAGGCCGTGGTATCAAGTCCGGTCGAGCCGGCCTATTCGTGCCGAAGCATGGCTCTCCCACGGTAAAAAATGGTATGACCATTCGACAAGGTACGGAGGTAACAAGTTCGAATTCAAGGCACGTACCTCTGACTTTTCGAATTCATGTGCGTATTAATACTTAATTATCACTCGCTTAAACGGTGAAGGAAAACATCGTGAGGAAACCTTACCTTAGAGAATTTTCTCGACGGCTTGTGAAGTCTGCCAACCCGCACTAGGCCAGCGTTGTAGACTATAGTTTAATCCGTCTCAATATGAGAGGAGACCCGTGCCTAACAGTGGGACAGTATCTATAATAGGTTGATGATGTGGCGAAAAAATAACTGAGACATCAATGAGTTTCTCTTAGGTTACAAGTTTCGTCATAATATTTTTCTTCACAGTCAACGTAACATAGTAAACAAAACTTCAGTATTACTTACACTGATAATAAGTTTATTATGTACCCCTGAATTTGTCTGAGGTATCGTATAGACGCTTGCCCAGCCGTGGGATAGTAACATGAGTTTATGATTGTAGTTAAATTAATCTGAAAATTTTGATATGTTTTATGTGGGTGGATTCGAACGAAGGCGATCATGTACAGCAGACTATAGCTCCAATCAATTTGATATTATATTGTGCTTGAATTATCTTTCAATTACTACGGAATTGTTGAGTTTTCAAAATGTTATCAACCAAAGCATTTGAGATGTTATGGTGTGATGTCACCTATGATGTTATCTGCGGCTAAACTGTGACACATATTATATACTTTTCTAACATCGACAATAAAAAGGTCAACAGGTAAGGTACCTGCAGGATTTTCCATAAGCAAAAGAGGTTTTTCAACAGAAAAACTTTACATTAAGAATGTACAGCCAGCAGGTCAAGCTATCTTTTTTTTATTGAATATGCTGTCGTGACTGACGAAATTTTCCCAATTGAATATGAGCCTTGTTATTTTGTATTAAAGTTGAAAATCAATCAAAGAAATTTGACAGATTGTTGTAGGTTGATGTGTTGGCCTCTACATAATTTGAGTAAAGAGGTAACACTCATATGGTGAGTACATTCGCTTCCACACGTTCCCCATGTTAGTACAGTTAGTCACAAATTACATAAATATTTTGTCACCTATGTACCATGACTTCATCTTTAATGAATGTGTGAATGGCATTTTCGCGTAAGCATTTCTACAGCGGAATTTATTTTACGTATTTATTTATGTTATAATTATCTTTTATGAGTTTAATAGAACTTGGTAGAATTATTTTGAAATAGGAACGTAGAATAGAAAATCTATTAGTATTTTTTTTTATTATATTTGAAATTAACGCTAATCCTAAACTTTTCTAAAGATATACACTTTAGAGAAAGAAAAATTCTACATTAACCGGAGGGACGCAAGTTCAAACCCTGCCTGAGATCGATTTTTTCTATCTGTAACACATATTACAAAAAAAAATAGATTGTCTAAAGCTTTTTTACTAAAGCTACATAGACAATATATTTTTATAAATATTTTTTTTTAAATATTCCCTTATCTGTTTCATTGGTCTTGTGGTCCGATATGTTTAATAATTCGGGCAAATTGGATTTTTCTATTGAATTACTGGGCTCAAAAATATGTTAAGATTACAGTGTTACACGAGTAGTTTTATTCGGGAAGAGTTCGGTAACCGAATCCGGTATAACCGAAAAGCCAGTCAGGTCCGGAAGAACGGGAAGCTCTTGCTATTGATACCTTTTTGTTTTATTTACGGGGGGAATCCTTCAAAAGGCTACCGGTCTACGGGGGTTAGACCGGGGAGTGTGGGATTCTTACCCACTAACACCACCCCGGTGACCACCATCAGCTCATGGAGGGGGGCACTGGGTCCTCTTAATAGACCACCCCTGTGCACCGCCTATTAAGGCACATCCCTGGGGTCCTATTGATACCTAGTACCTATGCATAGTCGCATATTAGTAATACGCACGTTAAAAAAGTATGGTATAGTTACAAAATAATTATTAACCAACACTTTTTTTTAATTTTTTAATAAAATTGTAAATAGGTATTACTTATTATCTAAACTCGCCAAACATCCGTTTTTATATTCCCAGCAAATTCAGATAACTAACGTAAATTATGAGCACGAGTCATTTACTTAACAACTATGTAATTTGTAATTAATTAGTTATTAAAACATCAGTCATCGTTATCGCGATAATTTGTTATCTCATTAAATATGTAACAGATTTTGATTTGTTTTCCGGAAGCACATTATACCACTTAATTTATACCAGTCACAACATGCTAAAGCAAATATTGATTTATTTTATTTTTCTTAGTAACTAACCACTATTTTATTTGCCACCAATTATAAATAGGTATACTAGCTAACCAGGAAACGTTGTTAAGACATATAATATCTCTAAGCTCTGCTTAGTTTGGTGCTGTGTAAAAATGTCCCAAAAATATTTATAATATTTATTTATTATTAAAAAATTAAACCTCAATTTTTTAATAATAAATACGGTGGTAGAAGGGTGAAAATTTAGGGTTGTAAGTATTTTTAAATGCCAGATCATAAAAAAAGTAAATAATGTATTATGTTATTAAGTAACTTGTGACATCAGTGGTCTAGTGGTTCGCGTGTCGGATTACTGATCACGAAGGTCGTGGTTACAAGTATTTATGTGATGAACGAAAGTGTTTGTGTTTGTCTGGGTGTTTCCTATGTATTATAAGAATGTATTTACAAAAAAAATAAGTATTTAAGTATTATATCCATTACCTAGTACCGGTATATATCAAACTGGCAGCCGCAATTCTGCCTAAGCTCGATTTTCCCATTCAAAAATTTGATAATTTTGCATGCTGTATCTAACTGCGAAATAAAATTAAAAATTTGTACCTACTTTATTTTATTGGAGAAATTTTTAAAACCCTATTTGGAATACAGTCACTATTCATCACAGTTATTGATAAATTATTGGGATACAAATACGGATTGGTCCTATTTAGAGGATATCCGGGGAGCGTCCGGGCGGGGTTTCATTTTTAGTTAGGGCCTAAAAAATTCAAGTCGAGCAGTGACTCGTTGAATTTAAAATATGTCTGGGTTCTAAGCTCCAAAATCCTGGGTTATCGCGCTTCATAACCTAAGTAAGAAAGTCTATAAAGTAATAACATACGCTTAAATTACATACGCTTGTACTTCATTGAAAAGCCATTCAAATATGCATTGTAAATGAATGAAAGTTTATCATAAACGTGATATCTAGGTACTAATTGTCGTACAAGGGTTTGAAAAAAAAAAACCATCTGCCGACCGCACCTCCATTCTAAATTTAAATATTTAATATCCGAAAACATTATTTATTACCCAATATCACCAAATATTCCGTTTCAGTAGTGCCACAAAAATATCACGTTTCAAATCCATTCATTGTAAAGTTTCATTCATTGAGCACGAAAGATGAATGAATGAGTCAGAGCGTCAAACTGACTCAGTGATTCGGTTACGGTATTTGCATCCGTCAAAGTAGTACTGTGATGTAACAGATGGAATTTAACTTACGGGAGAGACATTGCATAGAAGAATTAAAAACAAACATAAGTTCACATAATATCAAATTGCACACTGTGTGTGGTATAAACATAACATCACGCTTGTAATACCTGAAGGGTTAACAGAGGTGTACTAAAATATACACCCACAGTTTCTGAGACAGAGCATATTATTGTCATGAACCAGGCACAATTATTATAAACTTCGAGCTGTTACTGAGAATTTCAAAGACAAACCCACACAAACTCGACCTAAGAATCGAACCCAGGTCCTCGAGTGTAACAGTTGTATTTAAGACCACTAGGCTAATGAGACAATAGATGGTGTGATTTTTGCAGTGTGATTTTTGCAGTGTGATTTTTGCATTGTGATTTTTGCAGTGCGATTTTTGCAGTGTGATTTTTGCAATGTGATTTTTATATTATCGATAATACGTCAATGTAAGCACCTGAAGCCCAGTCATCAATGTTTGAACGATTCTGTAAACTTGACGCACACTTCTGAAAACTGGTAGTACTCGTACCATATATGATTTCAGTGGCATCCTGTATGAACTACTAAGTCGAGTAATCGTGTTGTGTGGGAAAACCTACTTCACATCAGCGAAATCATTGCTGTTCATTGTAATCGTCACAGTTGTTTGAACAGCTTTAAATTGTGACGTATGACGAAACAGCTGTTTAAAGATTTTAAGTGATTTCATTGGGTTTTCTGGATGAAATCATTGATTTCATTGTTATCATGCTAGTTTTCATTTTCAAGTTTCACTTTCACTTTAGTTCTTCATATTTTGACTTCGTTAGCAAGTTTGTTAATATTTTTATTGATAAGGTCGACGAACTCGCATTTGATTCGCTTAATGTTAGCACCTTGTAGATATATAATAATATTAGCCTTTGTAATATAAGGCCAGATACATCATGGTACTGAGGCCAGCACATCAAGCTACCACAATCTGTCAAATTTCTTTGACTGATTTTCAACTTTAATGCTAAAACTATAAGGTTCATATTCAATTGGGAAAATTTGACAGGCTTGGATAGCTTGACGTGCTGGCGTCTGTACTAGTGATGGTTAATCACTACATAGTATAAAACAAACTCGCTTTCTCTGTCCCTATATCCCTATGTATACTTATATCTTTAAAACTACGCAACGGATTTTGATGCGGTTTTTTTTAATAGATAGAGTGATTGAAGAGGAAGGTTTATATGTATAATACATGTATTTTATTAGTACATTGCACCCGTGCGAAGCGGGGGCGGGTCGCTAGTATAGCATAAAGCATTATAAAGTAGCGTGCTTATTATTGTAGCTTAAAACAAATGATATCGCGGTTCGCACTTTATGCTATAAACCTATTTTGCTTTATATCGCATAGCACTCTCTCTCTATCAACCATCGAGCGTCGCGTATAGCGTTAGTAACAAGTAGGCATATAAATTAAGCACGCTATAATAAAGCACATAAAATCGCTTGCTTAAAAAATTAAGCATAACAATAAACAAAGTATTATCTGGTTTTCCTACCTTTTACACTTGTAATGGCAAATGCACAAACCGTGCGAGCCAAAACAAAAAAAAAACTAACCTTTGTTTTTCTATCGCAGCTCATTAAATAAAGTCAACAACCAACCATCACGCTTGTATTACCCCAAGGGCTAGGCAGAGTTGTATTAATGTACATCCACAGTGCATCGGTATCTTTAAGTCCCATGTAGTAAGGAGCGAGCCTATTGCCGCGAAACGGGAACACATCCAAACTCCGAGCTGCTACTGAGAATTTAATAGAATAACCCAATAACACTTTGATCGAGCTGGGAATCTAAATCAAGGCCTCTAGCAAAGCCGCGCTAACGACTACTATGCTAATAAGGCAAATCATTCAGAAATATTATAAAACTTTTTCCTTACAATTTTGCAATTTATTATCCTACTAAAAATTTCAGGAATACCGAACACAACATCATTGTTACTTAGTAATTCCTATTTGACATTAATATGGAGATAAACACCATTTTCAAATGGGGACACACACCTACTTACCGCTAAGTACGTGACTAAGATACCCAGTTATTCTAAAACCCATGTAAATTATGGACTTAACATCCATATAGGTCATTACTGACCATAGAAATACGTCACGAATTATTCATCAATGGAAACCATACTCCATTTCTGTTGCAACAAACATTCCATTGCTTCGTAAAAGTCGGATAATGAAAATGTTGTGATGATTAATTAATTAATTAATATTTTTCCGTTTATGGAAAAGTCATTTTGTATGGGATTCCCCCTTTAATGAACCTATTAACTTTTGTTTTTGTTAGTATTATAAAATAACCTGTAGCGATGAAAGAACAAAATATATCATATCGTCACGCTATTATTTCCCGAAATGTATGTCCCATATAAATTGCGGCGCCTTAACCGTGCCCAAATACAAACTCCGTGTTGCATCTGAGAGTTTCATAAAAACCTAACAACACTTTTGCTTGATCTGGGAATCGGACCCAAGACCTCTCTACTGAGCTACCAATGAGGCTATACAAATCACTACATAGTATAAAACAAAGTCGCTTCCCCTATGTATGCTTAGATCTATAAAAATACGTAACGAATTTTGATGCGGTTTTTAATAAATAGAGGGATTCAAGAGGAAGGTTTATATGTATAATACATGTATGTTTTTAGTACATTGCACCCGTGCGAAGCGAGGGCGGGTCGCTAGTAGTAAATAATTCTTAAAGAGCTTCCCGTATTTCTAAGAGATTTCCTCGACTGCGTAATTAAGAATAATAGTCTATCTACACGAGACTAACAAGTGGATCATAGCCTAAAATTGTTATTCTGAGAGACCATGTTTTGCAGTGGAATAATATCAAAGGTTTATTATTTATTTAGTCTGTATTCCCAATAACTGTGTGTGTCTGCCTGTTACTTTTTCTATATATAGAATTAGATTTTTAGAAATAGATTAAATCTTGGAGAAGTCCTATGGCTACCATTTGTCTCTAACAGTCCTTTGAGATGCGAGTAACACCGCGGGAAAGAGATTAGTCATGTAATAAAAAAACCGACGTCACGTGAGGTATACCCATATCGTATGGAAACGTAGCTTTTCCTAGCATTGCTGATATACCGACAATATAGAGTTCCTCCTACCATATCCGTATTTTTTCACCCATAGATTACTCAAAAATGTTTCCCTCGTCACGGAGCTTAGGAATATTACCTGGACTAAATCATGAAGGTTTCCATGATGATGGAGGTGGTATGGGAAACCCGTCGAACGTAAAATTCCGTTCGTTTTTACTCACGATGCAAATGTTAATGCATGTTTTATTAACAATAATGGAGCGTGACTCACGTTCGACATGAGACAACCTTGATAATCTTTTTTTTTTCTATTTCTTTCCATAATTAATTGTATTATGTCTTTAAAAATTTAGTTTGTTATTTTTTTTTCACGCTAACCCCCTAATTCCAAAACGTACTTCTTCATATTTTTTTTATTTTTTGTACAAATCACTCATTAGCTAAGAAACAAATGAAATGGGTACCTACCTATTTTATTTACAATCGGCAAAACTATCGCATACCTACACAATGTACAAAAAAGATAGAAAATAAAGAACAAAGTCCTTATTGAGGTAGGTTAAAAATCTCAGCTAATAAATTTAAAAATAGCGTCTAGGTACTTAAGTGTTAAAGGGGATTAACCTTTTCCTACTTTTCTCACAAGAGCAACTCTAAAAGAATAATAAATAGGTACGTCATATTAAATTCATAGGTATTTGCATAATTTCGGTTTTTCCAAATTGACATGGTTCATAAAAAAATACCTAGGTACTTTCTATGGCCTTGAAATATTTTCGCACATTGTTCCTTTTACAATCAATTAAGTATTACCGTAATATTATGTCACTATGAGGAAGGAAAGAAAGGAAAATAACGTTAGTTTATTTTTATAACGACCACACAGTTATCCTTATTTATATCTTCGTAGGACAATGACCTTTATTAACACAGCTAAATTACTTACATTTTTATGACTATAATACGTCTGCTATAAATATCAAAGTTCAATGAAAAATAGAATATTAAAAATTCTGCAGTAAAATAACACGGATTCAAAAATCGAACCCAAATAGAAAAAAAAGTTATGTAGAGCGTGTATTAACGTAACCGCATAATCGTATCTATAACACTATAATGCTGTGTCGACCTTGGCCTGCCCCTCGACCGCGACGTCATCGCGACACGTCATTCACGATTGTGTCGTAGAGTCCGCGTCATTTTCCGCGGAAACTAAACGTCACGCCTACAATAGCGCTACCAGCGGGGTTTTATGTTAACAAAAATTTACCATCTTGATTAAACAACCGTCACGCTTGTACTCAGAAATTATAGAATCCCATTGACTAAGGGGTATGAATGGAATCTTTTAGATATTTGACTCATGTATTACCTTACTTATAGGGTAATATTACTAATATAATATGGTATCCAATCTGTAAATTCAATACAGTGAGCTACCGAGTGTTGGTAGGTTCCTACCTAGTACTTTTTATGACATCCAATGTATGAGTCCCATCATCCCATGACTAAAATAGATTTCAAAATTATATATTACATAAATGCATTTGATAATGACATCTTAAATTATATATCTATACTTGGCCCCTATTGAAAATGGGACTTAAATTACGGGGTAATGTACACAGTACAGACGCCAGCAGGTCAACCTATCCAAAACTGTCAAATTTTCCCAATTGAATATGAACCTTATAGTTTTGTATTAAAGTTGAAATTCAATCAAAGAAATTTGATAGATTGTGGTAGCTTGATGTGCTAGCCTCTGTACACAACTCTGCCTAACCCTTCAGAAAAAAGAAGCGTGATGGTATATAATTATAATATTATCAAATTTCCGTTCTCTCAATGGCAGCCCGAATTTTCACTACATATTTATAATATCGCCTACTAACGACATCTAGTTTATAATTCAAACATAATTTTACGTGCCTACTGCCATCTGTGTTTGAGTAGCAAATACTATAAGAAATCTAAAATCAATAATATTGTTTTAATAATCTTAATAAAGATTAAGCACAATCAAAACTTATTATTATTTTACAGTTTTGTTAAATTTATTCTATTTTAACAGCAATGTTACGCTCACTTTGAATGCTTTTAAAATAAGAAATTGCGTGTTGGCGCCATCTATTGGCGAATAGCTGAACTAAAAGTAGCGAACTTTTGCCGTAGACGTGTTGCCTCAAGTGGTTACATTAATTTTTGCGTTCACATACAGAGTACACTAGTGATTCTACTAAACCTTATACTGTACTAAAGCTTCTTAAGCTTATTGCGTACTACTAGACGTGTTAGTCGCTAGTACTTTTATGAATCCATCTTTTAAGTACTTACTTAAATTTAATTTAAGTAAGTATGCGTCCTTTTTACCTTTTTTGTCTTTTTGTGTCAATGGTAGGTTAACATGATTAACGTTCTATTTTATAATTACGCAGGTAGGTACAAGGTCGCGATTCAAGTGGTGTGATTCTTTCTTCCCTAAAAAGTTTGATAACCCTTTTTCGTACTTTTACTTCACATAGGTATTTTGGTTACCTACCCTTACAGACAACATATCAAACTACTTCTGTCTTCTAGCTTTAACACATAACTTAGTATAACATCACGCCAGTATTCCTCAAAGGATTAAGCAGAGGTGTACTAATGTACCCCCACAGTCCGCCGGTATTTTTAGGTTCCTTGTGATATGGGGGCGAACCATTAACCGGGCACAAATCCAAAGTCCGACCTGCTACAGAGAACTTTATAGAAAATCCCTATACTGCTCGACCAGGTAATCGAACCCAAGACCTCAAGCAAAAGAATTTGCTTCGGCAGTTGGGTAAATTCAAATTCAATTATTCGTTCGAATTTGGTAGCTATCATTGCAGATGTTTTGTTTATAGTTAAGTTTAGCAAATTCTGCCCCTTGAGGCAAAAAAAAAAAACTAAATTATTTAATCAATACGATAATCAAGAATCAAAATTATTATAAAAACTTAAAAATACAATTTAAATGTCTTTAAAACCAATTGTATGACCAACGAGTGTTTCTGGATCTGGATGTATATGTATATTCTTGAAGTACACAATAAAATTGGAGCTAATCCATCCACCGTCCAGTCGATTTCTGTGCAATACCGATATTTGTATGATAGACCGGTTATCAGATTTGGTAATGGTAGGTTCCAAGCGGATCTTGAACAATGATTGATCGTCACCAAAATAAAATTAAGGAAGCCAAGGATTTTCATTAATTCGAAATAGTTTTTTTAATATTTATAACTTACAATAATCATAAATCCGATTATTAAATTATATTTTGAATTACATTATAATAAGTACATAGTGTTTTTTATTAGTTTCTCAGAACATGACAACGAAAAAAATATTTCAAAGCATAGATGTCACAATTAATTTTTATTGTTATTATGTAAAATCTTTAATTTATCGTTTTTTTATTGATAATTCTCAGAAATTATTGGGAGTTATCCGGATGTGATTGAAGTTTACCTATTTTAATGATATAACACCTAATAGGCTCACAAAAAATATATTGGCACACGATAATTATGTCGGGCGTTCATGGGCTCCGAGAATTAGTAACAAAAAAAAATTACGTCATCGCGATTATTTGCTATCATAAAATACTAATCACGCCGAAATTATGGGCAGTTTATAAATTGATAAATTAATATAATGTACGTACTAATGAGGAGAACTCACACACACAACCACATAGGTACTCACACACTGGTCCATAATAAATTGTATGATGTCTGTTAAACCTTTGTATCAAAATTAATTATTATACAAGTTCTAGACAAAAAGGTTACAACTTTGTGGCTTCAATCAGGTCTGGTCTCTCTTGATGTATTTAAAAATAAAATAAAAAAACTCACGTGTTTAATCGCCAAGGGAGGCTGAGTAAGTCGTACTACCCGACTAAAAATACACTAAAAACGATGGTTGCCTTCATTTTCTTTATAAGAAAATAATACTGAACACTTAATAAAATTACAAGAGCATTAGCAGGTTGATGTGATGTCAAACTAATTACCAGATGGGCAATTCTCGTACTCTACTAAAAAATGTTCACAATATAATACTGGGACTAGATAGTCCCAGTTTTGTAAATGTAAAATGGTATTATTCTACTAAACGTCAAATGCTAACAAGTTAATTTGATGTTAAACACAGACATTTGTGGTACTGAAACAGAATCGATACTACTTATATTATTTCGGTTCAGATTTACCTTTTTGACTTTTAGAGTATAAACTGTTGTTGTTGTAACTCATACAGACACGTTATAGGTGCCAACACGGTGTAACCTTGCATAAAGTTGTTCAATTCAAAATTCATAATTAAATCATGTCATGTTCGACAGTGGATACAAATTCGAACACTTATATAGTCGACAATGAGTTACTCACTTCACACGTCACGGCTAATTTATGTAGCGTTATATCAATATTAGGAGGTGATATTCAATAGGCTTCAAGTATTCTTCCTATTTACACGAAGAGGAAAACTTTATACAGACAGACTCGACTTCTATGTGTTTTTTTTATTAATTGAAAAAGCGTTTAACTTTAGTTTTGCCTATTAAAATGCACAAACAGGTTGGTAGATACAAGTCAATTAAGTAAGTAAATTAACCTTTCGGTTTTGGGTTCCTACATAGGTACTTTTATTCATTTATGTAATAATAATAATATAATTAAGTAAACATAAACTATTTGTATCTCCAGTTCGGATATCACGTCATGTCTCCAGTGAGGAAGACATTCGGTCCTTTGGCAGGCTTGCACGGGGACACAGGTCCAACACGTAGAGGCATGAGAGAGCTTTCATCTAAATTGGGATGTGTGCCTAGTTAATAGCAGACATACCGGCAAACTGCGGGAGTACCTTTGATTAACCATTCGAAGAATATAGAGCGTGTTTGTATGTTTATATTGGATAAGTGTGGAAAAGGATAGGTATATAATAATAAAGGGAAAAAGGAAAACTGCTTGTCTGCTCAAACCAAAAAGGCAAGAATGAAAAGTGTTTTATGCTTCATATAAAAACCGCGTTACACCTATTGGTCTATACTATACCGTCTTTTATTCATGTCTAGGTACAGCATTTTGTTTAATACTAAGACAAACAGGTCTGGCAAGAGCAATCCAACAAGATATCTTCTTTCATCCATATGTTTCGCATCAGACACAGTCTGTTTATATTTGGGTTGACGCTCCGGTCAATCCATTTCAGGGTCATACTGAATTTTAGTTTATCTTTCGACTTTGCCTTTCATCATTAGTATTTTGTTATCATGATACGATTTCCTGAGCACTTTCAAAAAGGTATAAAGAAAGAAAGAAAAAAACACTAAACCAAGTAGGTACTGGGTTAGGTAAAAATAATTAACCTATAAAATAGAAATAAGCACAAGATATATCTTTATTTCAAAAAGGTTTCCAAATCAGCTGAATTTCAAGCCCAAATATGTACTTGACAATGGTTTACATCTGGAACCTTCTACTCAACGGGTGTCACTCTGTCAACTAGTCAATCATACGCGTTCAAAGCCAGGGTATATTCCTTTGGCTAGAGTGGAAACCAAAGGAATCTTCTAAAATCCACTGCTTGACGCTAGAATTGTTAGATGTAATTATGTCCACAATCAGTTTAGCTGCAATCTTATTACTTTCCCTTTATTATTTATTTTAATTTTAAAAACTCTCCCCCCTAGGTACGCTCTTTTACAAATACAAAATTCAGATGCACACAGACCCGAAAGAACTATATCTGGACCTTATTTACCTGGACCCTTGAAGGGAATTAAAGCTTCTTCCGGTAGTCCAGAAGCGATCGCTGCGACTACAAACTTATCGTCCTGTTAAATTAATTCTGAATTTTAGTTCATGGCATTGAAACATAAAAATAAACTCAACAATATTTCATCCATAGCATCCAGTATATCAGTGTCGTGACATATAAAACTGCCATGAAACTCGTTCTTTACTTTGTTTGTCTTCCATGGCAATGGAAAAGCATACAATTTGCTATTTGAACAGTTAATCATTACAATAATCATAAAGATACCGATTGTTGTAAGGACGTACTTGGTACACACGTACCTAAACTACGTTGTTCATGGTGGTAGGTACTCGTATGGCTACATTGAATACATTTATGTACCTACATAGGTATGTTTTGAATACCCGTGACCATGGACGCTGTAAAGGGTCCGAAACGTCGGGATTAATAATATCAATATACGCGATAAAAACCCGTAAAAAGTAGTTTTATTTCAATACATAGTTTATACCCATTTTGCATCAAAGAACACATTCATTCGTATACGTATAATTTAGTCATACTGGCTTACCCAACAACGTGGTTTTGCCATATAATATAACCATAAAAAATGGGGGTTGGTGGTAGAATGGTGAAAATGTAGGGTGAAATAAATATAATCTTTGAATTGAACTATAAAAGATGCATGTTCATTGTGATTGCTAGTAAAATAATAACCCAGATCTTTAGATAGTATTAAATGCTTATCATTGTCAGGTAAGTTAGTGCATTTAGATTATTTAATGCGCCGCCGCGCCGGTGAGAAGCGCTGTTCTCAAAGAAGATAACCGTTTTACTTTTCGATGAAATATTTTACAGAGTACTGTTTCATAAATTCAAATTTCTTTATTGTTGATCATAGGTACAGATGCCAACAGGTCAAGTTATCCAAAACTCTCAACATTTCCCAATTGAATATGAACCTTATTACAATGTGTTGAAGTTGAAAATCCTTCAAGGAAATTTGACAGATTGTGGTAGCTTGATGAGCTGGCCTCTGTACATAAAATGATGTTATATAAAAATATTACGATCAGCTAGGTCTCACTAAGGCACTAGGATACATCAAAATGACAATAGGAAGATAGTAACATAAAAATATAAATGAAAAAATCGTCATTTAGTTTACATATACATGTAGAAAAGTTACAAGAACTACTAATTTTATTAATAAATATTATTTAGCAGGAATTTGTGTCTAGTCATTTACGAAGATAATCTTATAACTTAAATAGATAAAGAGTATCTAGTAGCATTTTTCAATCAACATTTCGTGTAGTTCATTTTTTTAAGGTCATCAGAAATATTTCTTATAAAAGGTGGAAGATTATTAAAAACACGCGGAACCATACAAAAAAAATGTTTATATGTAATAATTAAGTTTTACTGGATATTATACGCAACTCGTCATTATGTTGGGCTTGATTGCCATATTCAAATAGCTGCAGGTTTTATTTAACAAATATTGCCATCCATACATAGGTACTCGTACACTCACGCCTTTTTAGGTAGGCAGAAACTAAGAACCGCCTTTTTTTAGGATTGGATATTGGATGCTTCTTTTGCTTCGTGTACATTCGTACATCTTGTCAAACTCATACGCCGATTGCGGTACGCACCTGACCTTTTTGGAGAAACTCACCAATAAGGTCTTTCCAGGGCCGCCTCTCTCGGCGTTTCCACTGACATTCGTCGACAATCCATTTTGTTAGTTGTCTTTCTTCCATTCTCTCGACATGCCCAAACCCTCTCAGCATATTCTTCTCAATTTGTATCACAACATCGTTTTTTAAAACGTAACTGCCTTATCACATTATTCCTTAATGTAGCATTCCGAGTTCACTCCACGAACTTCGCAAGGAAAGCATTTCCACGGAATTCATTCTACTTTCATGTTTCTTCTGTCATATCCTACATTCAATTCTACAGGGTATACACCGTTGTGGATAACCACCGTGTCTTTATTGACGACGACGACAACCATAACCACAACCTCAAAAGTACTGAATTATTTTCAATCTTAGTGACTCCTATTTTGTTTAGTTAATATTGCTATATTTTAAATGCGGTTTATTATTGTAAAATAAAAGGGAATTAAATGCCCCAAATTCACGTTGGGTTCGAAATAATAATAATCTTTGAAATTCGCTGAAATAATAAATTATATATTGATTTCTGACATTTACGCGAATATTATACATTGAAATAAAACTACTTTTTACGGATTTTATTAAATTTAATATTAAAGGGTCCGAAACGTCGGGATTAATAATATCAATATACGCGATAAAATCCGTAAAAAGTAGTTTTATTTCCATAATAATTTATAATTAAAATCGCTAAATATTTGACTAACTATATTTTATTCTTGGCTGCGTATTATTTAGATAAAAACTAGCTAGACTAGTTTGTCTAACTTTTGTTAAAGCACGACTATAACAAGAGCTTAGACCCATTAACGCAACTTAGTGTAGCAATAATATGCAAAAAAAAAAACCAGACCGTACCTATACATAAATGTAATAGATGTTATAACGAATTAGCACTTTAGTTAAACGTCAGATCAAAACCGTAAAAAAATGACAAATCATTAATACGTCATACGATTCCGAAAAATTCTAACAGAAGGTGTGAATAAACTTATTACCATCTCAAAATATCTAGTTGCTGTGCCAATCTGAGGCCGTACCACAAACTGTTAACGCGATCATTGTTAGGTGGTGAGAAAGAGATAGCGCTATATAACGTGTAGAGCGGCATCCCTCTCTCTCAATCGCAAAACGATCACAATAACACGTTGTGGTACGGCTTCTGGAATAATAAAAACTTAATCTATGTACTTTTTGCTGCTAATTTTAACATAATTGACCTGAGATCATTGTTAGCTATGACGCCATACTGTACTGCAAGTTTTATATTAACCGATAATTGATGTAAGTATGTGTTATTGATACAATAAGTAACATTGTATTGTAATAATTTAATTTTAATCATAGACCATATTTTGGAGCCGGAATGGTAATCTCCTTTATATATTTACATAGTAGAGGTGCCAATTGAGTAAAAAATGTAGCCATGTATGTACCCATGACATGGCGAGAATATAAAAATAAAAATAACTCTGAAAGAAACTTAGGCAAAATATATCTCTCTTAAATACTTCATCGAATTTCAGCGTTACAGATGCACATAAATTATAAATAAGATAAGGTTCAAATATTTTGATCTAACCGTTATTGCAAATTCAAGGGTTGAACATAAATTTTTGAACAGTTTTCAGAATGAATTCCAAAATGAAAATATTGATTTTATAAGAAGATCCTCAGAAGATCATAGAAGAAGAAAAATAATATCACTAGACTATTATTTTTAATAAATTCTATTGATAAGATAAGATAAAGTTTATTTATAAAACATTGTACAAATTATTCAAATACGACAAATAAATAACTAACAGAAATTTATAGCTACGTTCAAAGAGTCAAATTCCTCAAAATCAATGACAGGAGTTTTTTCGTCCATATTCCACTAACATAAATTCAATCGTCAACATAAAAACTTTTAGTGTACAATAATGTATTTAAATAAATAAATCAAAACAAACGATTTCAAAAAAACTAATCGGTAAAACAAATTTTATTTTAATAATAAACAAAACCTGATGAGAAAATACACATAATAATTATTTTTTAACAAAAGTTGTAGTACATACCTAGTACGGTATTTTACTCGAGAACCAGAATACTTTGCACTTCACTACAGAATACCTATGCTGGAATCGAGACTTCAACCGAATACATCCTTCTTCAGAAGCACCAGCTTTTATAATGGTACCAACTCTGTGTATTCGGTGGCTCTAATAATTTTTCCCGTTGGCTATTCTTGGAAACCATATCGATGAATCAATCGAACGAACATGAGTATGTATGTCTTCCATGCGTATACGCAACGGTAGCTAAAATATGGTGTGAACCAGTATTTGAATTCCGAACACTAAGCTTGGCTGATTTGTTTTCAAGTTATAACTTACATAATCTAGTCTAGTCTACTTACTGCTTTTATCTGTGCTTAATTACGTAAATAATTGCATTTTTTAAGAGACATAATTTGTATAGGATTTTTGTAGAAGAGTGAACGATAGGAACTATTACAGGTAGTTTCTTGTTTAGGTTTCAGGAGAATAATTATCAATTAGAAAATACGTATTTGCTTGACCCTGCCACCATGGGAGGCGGCAGGGTATGTCGGACTAGTACCGACTAAAACCGCACTTGCCTTCACCTACCCTATAGTCATGGCCATGTGATCCGTGAAATTCGCCACGACCATGATCAACAGCCTAGCTTACGGCCACTAGACGAGTGAGGCAGTAATTTTGCTTTTTTGTGTGTTAAACTGTACAGTTTACCTACATGTAATAATACTTAGCATTCCGTATTTCTGCCGGATAGGGCGAAACCGGAAGGGTACCTAATTATTTCAACATGAACAATAAAGTACGTTACGTACCTCTAATGCGTATAATTTCCTGAAATAATTTTAGGTCGAACGTAAATTTACCTACTATTATGTATATTTATCGGACCTTAAGATCCATGAACACACATTAAATATAATGCTTTCGAATGTATTTATGCACACAGGCCAGCACATCAAGCTACCCCAATCTATCTTAATTTTTAAATAGATTTTCAACTTTATTTAAAAATAATAAGGTTCATGTTCAATTGGGAAAATTTTACAGTTTTGGATAACTTGACATTTTGGCGTCTGTACTACCAACTCGTATTATACCTGTTTTGTTGCATAACAATAGGTAACTCAGCAATACGGGTATGTATGAGCAATTGAGCATGGATTGAGTAATCATAGGTTTGGAGGTCGTACAGAAGCCAGCACATCAAGCTACCCCAAATTGTCAAAATCAACTATAACACAAAGTACTAAGGTTCGAAAAGTCAGTGGTGCGTGCCTTGGATTCGAACTCGAGACCTTCGACTTGGCAGTCCAATGGTCATACCACTAGGCTATCACTGCTTGTTTCGAATTCATGTGCGTATTAATAATTAATGATCACTCGCTTAAACGGTGAAGGAAAACATCGTGAGGAAACCTGCATACCTTAGAGATTTTTCTCGACGGTTTGTGAAGTCTGCCAACCCGCACTAGGCCAGCGTGGTGGACTATAGCCTAATCCCTCTCAATCTGAGAGGAGACCCGTGCCCAGCAGTGGGACAATATATGGGTTGATGATGTACTAAGGTTCATATTCAGTTGGGACAATTTGACAGTTTTGGATAGCTTGACCTACTGGCGTCTGTACTAGGGTCAACTAACGCAGAGTCGAGTCGAAGAAAGCGTCAAATTTATTGAGTGGTGCTTAGTTTTTATCTTAGTTCACATACCTACTGAAGCGCGTATATTACCGAATTTGTGGTGCAATTGTTGTAAAATTATTTTTTATTTGGCTTCGACCATTGTGCATATTGACCGATTGATTGCGCTTGGACTCAGCGCTAGTATGAATAAAATAAAAATATTATGTTATATTTTATTATATTACGTATATGTATATGACCATTACTGAAAAGATCGCATATGTACCTACTTGGGAGATTTTTTAGTGGCCTGTCAAGTCTACCAAACGATACAAGTACTAGTGCATACTGGACTGCGTAGTATAGCCTAATCCCTCTCATTGTCAGAGGAGACCTGTAGGTATCCAAATGTGGGCTGTCCTACTGATGGGGTAATGAGGCGCTTAGGGTACAATTGATAGATTTACAGTCATTTTAACTTCGGTGTATCTAATATATATTTTTTTTTTTAGTTTTATCATTTGTTGTAATTACCTGTAACTTATATGTATATAACCAGCCAGTAGATAGTTATATAGTGAATAGCGAGGTTGACCACTCAGGGTGCTCCGAATAGAATCTATCTATCTATCGCTCTAGAATCATCAAAACGATAAACAAATACAAGCCGAAATTAGTGCTGTTACAATTATTATGTTACATTCTTTATATTTTTATGACATTATTACCGTTAATTTTATCATGAAAAACCCAAAATACGTCTCACGAGAAGAAACGCAGTAATCTTCCACAGTTCGCTAATTATAAAAAAGAAATATATACACTATACGATGCACGTTATATCTTTTACCTACTATTGGAGTTCGACCCTATCAAACACACTTAGATGATATACTATTATATTGCTATCAACTCTCAATGAGTAATTTATAATTAATTACTCACAGACACTTAGATAAGAGTTTACTGGTGTAATTGATATTGGAGAGCAAATTTAAGGGATAGTTCTTAATGATTTCATTGTATCCACCAAAAAAAATACCTAAAAATCACAGTAACGTGACATTAAGGCACAGACAACAGAATGCTCATTCACAAAACCATTAAAATATTTTTTTTTTCTTTAGGGTTGTATGTGGGATTCAGTTAATTTAATAATGATCATATGAATAATACCCTGGTATTTTTTACGTTCATTTCAACGTTCAAGTTTTGAAATAATTTAATTTTATCGAAAACAAATTGAAAATGGCTAGACAATAATTTTGTTAATAATAAATGGTGTTGAAATAAAGCGCCTAATGAGTTAGATAAATAAATGTCTTTCTTTGGTTGTCAATTTCTATTTATGCAAAGTGAAAGTTTAAGGAAAATGGTGGGCACCCAGTAGCAAACATTGACACGAGATATTTGACAGCTTAAAGTAGGCTACACGACTTCCACTGATAGCATCTATTGTGTTGCAGAACATTTAACTTTAGTAAATTATATTATAAACACTACTTGTTTACTTTTGCAGCCTGGCAACAGTCTATCCTGAGAGTATCGGTATTACCCATAAACTGGGTTGCGGAGGTCTGATAGCAGTCGTTTCGTGTAAAATACTTATATTCAGCATCATCTGGTTAGACTGGAAGCCGACCCCATCATAGTTGGGAAAAGGCTCAGAGGAAGAAAGACAAGAACTAGTCTACTTTTGAGGATATTCACATGTGAAATTACAAAAACCTAGAAAGAATAATGAAGATAAGATGCAAATGGTTTATTAATTATTTGTTTTGATTCCGGAAATTATATTTTAAGTTATTCTATCCCTTAAAGTTGACCTACATTATAGTCCAAGTCTGGTCCGATCCTAGTTATATAAAACCAAACCTAACAGGTACCTATTATTAAAAAAGAAAACGATCTGAAGATACTAATATGCTACATTAAGATGTAGGTAAAACATGAGTACCTACTTATATAATGCAGATAAAGTGATTATGTATTCATGTATGTAAATAATCCAACAGTAATTATCTTCAGTAGTACATAAAATAAACAAGTTTCTTACCGTTTACCGCAGAATATCAATCACCGATGATTTCGATGGAAACGGTTCACTTTCAAATTACACGCACAATTAAAATAATTTAACTGAAGTATTGAACTAGCATACTGGGCGTAGCGAGTTCCTTCCTTTATGTATTATTCACAAGCAGAATTAACGATATCGATTTCAACACTGCATAATATTAAGTACAAAATCTTATGTGTTATTCTTTCACCAATCGTTATCACTGTTCCGTAACACTGATAAGAGGTTCTCGTAATCCGTATTAGGTTTGAGTTTTGAACAAAAATGTTATAAAATATTTCTCTAAAACACACGCACAACACTATAACTGTCAGTCTGGAAAATAGAATGCTATGTCAAATTTGAAATTTTTAGAACACTGTGTCCGGGAGAAGCAATTTTCCAATTCGAAATTGAAAAACACGTCGTCCGCCTTTTGTTATCGCAGCTGAACTAACATAAGCGTATTAATTTTACACTCACACGTCCGTAATCTTAATGACCAACCACAATAGTAGCGAAAATAGGCGCCAAAACCGGTCTTATTGTCAGTGTCTCTGTTGATACTAATTGTTAAACAGATTGTTGCGTAATGCAAACGAGAATCAGTCAGTGCTTTCGCTCCAATACTACCGGCATGCGGCACCCACACTATACTTCATTTATTTTCGTCTGACCGACTATAGTCAACCTATAGTGAAATAAACACAGGTTCGAAGCGTTCCGCGGTCGTTAATATACACCGCATAGCGCGCTCTAACAATTTTGATTCGCGAATGCGCCAAGTGTTACAAAGCATACGTTTAAATTAAATTTTAATGTGTTACGTCATTGATTAACCGTTTTATGTGTCACTTGACATTGAACTTTATGCTAAGGAGACCTCTGATTCTTAATTCCGTAACTTTTATTTATTTATTTGCTAACAACGAACTATTATGAAATTAGAAAAAATACTACTTTGACTTGCTACTAATAAAGTGTCAACATAAATGAGTGTATCATTAATGTTTGGGCTTCATATATAGGATTTATGCTAAATTTATGTAAAGTCAATATTAAAATTGAGACAGGTTTTGCTTGTTTTTTTATTAAATATCCATCCCGCGTCGCAACCAACTACCAAACTAGTTTGTATGACCTCATGTGTAATTTCGAATCATATTTTTTATAACGTTAACTGTGCAGTAGTTGTTTGTTTTATTAATTCAAAAGGTCATCGTTCAAATTAGTTGTTAGCAAAAGAGTTGTGTAGACTCATAGATATATAAATGTAAAAGTAAACATACAGTACCCAGCTAGCTAGTAGTTACAAGTGAATAGGATTTATAAATTAAAGTTATTTTATTTAAACAATTTTCTTACCTAACTCTCAACATCGAAGTCAAACTAGCGATATACTATCGCTACGACCAAATCGATAACTTTAAAATTTTCAGAACTCATTTCCATGCTGATGCTAAGTCTGTACACACAGCTACATATTTATACTTTATAGCCGTATATAGTGGATTTCTTGCTAATAATGTCTAAAATCGTGGGACACACTTCAAATCGTAAAAATAAATAATGTTTGTATTGAAGTGGCTATAATTTAAGGGTTAATTATAAAAAACATTAATATATTTATTAAAATGTTGGTAGATTCAATTCCGCACTTTTGTATTCATAAATGTATTTCTTAAAATTGCAGGACTTTTTTAATTTCTAGAAAAGATAAGCTAAAAATAAGGCAAACCATAATTATCAAGAATGTTCATCCTAAAAAAAGATCAAGATAATGTTAAAATATAATTATGGCAACACGCCTGCACATGTCAAAAGTCAATTTACACTTCGTTACAAACAAATATCGTAGATGAATGTCATGGCTGATGGGTTATTAAATTTTGAAATAAAGTTTCCATCTAAAATCATGCCAACTGTCAACAATAGTACGATATGTTTTTTATTCTATTACGATATACCAGTAACGTCTACATAGGTTATAGGGAAACGTCTTTATCTATATATTCTAAAATTTTTAATTTAGAAAGCACAGATAAAACACCATTTAACACGTAAAAGACATGCCATGAATAAATGGTCTAAGAAATGCATAAAAAACATTTGTGTCAAAATAAAATTAATTTTGTTTCTCCAACATGAAGCCTATCAAGTATCAAATAGACTGTGTCGGTACTGAAGTGATTATAAGACAAAGCAGAGGCCTTACAAGGCTGAATGCAAGGTTGTCGCAAATACAACCTAGTATAAAAAACAAATAATAGGAATGCATGTACTTACTCTGAACAAGAATTGATTTGAATAGCAACCTTTTTGAATATCGATTTTGTTTTTATTTCAGTATTAATAAAATTTTGGCAAAAATTTTATTGTAATAAATCTAATTCTATTTTTTTAAATAAATACTTCTTGGACAGTTTTACAGCATCGTCTAGTCCCAAACTTAGCAGAGCCTGTACGAGTACTAGACAAAGGATATAATACTTATATAGTTTTTTTTGTAAATACATACTTATAATACATAAGAAACACCCAGACAAACACTTAATGTTCATCACTTAAATATTTGTGTTCTGTGGGAATCGAACCCACGACCTCGTGATCAGTCCGACACACGAACCACAGACGTCCTCACACAAATATATCCACGTTTTCATTTTTATTGCGATAAACTACATTATCTGCCTACCCATTGGCCTGTGAAGTTATAAAACATGTACTTATTATATATTCAAAATACCATTGATTAATGTTGTAATTTGTATAATGTTGTATACCTATTTAAGATAATACGTTAGCACTGTTAACAGGATAATGGACATTTATTTTTTATCTAGCTTCTGTCCGCGACTTTGTCCGCGTGGAAAAGTTACTTTATAATATTATCGTTGTAATTTGACTAATTAACTTAAAATCGATATAAATTGTAGCCTTTATGTTATTCTGGTGTATAAATAATAATACTGTGAAGTTTCATCACAATCCATTCAGTAGTTTAAGCGTAAAATAGTAACAAACATCCATTTATCCGTCTATACTCAAACTTTCACATTTTATAATATTAGTAGGATAGTAGGATAAATAATGTATCACATAACTAGGGAGTTGGGTACTTGTTAACAGCGATGATCTCGTTTTTTCCCAATTTTTTGGGAATTTCCCAAAACCCCATCTTAAATAATTTTTGTGCAAAATTTCATGCTTCTCCACACACAGACTGCACTCACAAGGCCTTTTAAAAAAATTAAGAGTGATAATAATAATGTAAATTTCTGTGTATATACGAGTATAATATGTAGGTATATAGGTATTAATATTTTTTATTGTCAGTCTCCCAAATTATTATTTGCAAATACGAGTAATACAGTTTACACAGATGGAACTTAAATTCTTATTACGTGATAACAATAGTGGTTTGCATTTTATCTTACATTATTAGAGTATATATTATATGTATACAGTATTGTGTACCCACTAGAGACAGCATTCAATATAAAGTTTGTAGTCGTGGTTTTTTTATTAAATTATTTATTTAAACAAGCATACGACCCACCGGATGGTAATTGGTTACCGTGGCCTATAGACGCTTGCAACACCAGGGGTATCTTGTGCGTTGCTGACCCTGTAAAACGAAAGAGGAATAGTTGGTTTGGCAGTATTAAGGTCAAAGTCCCCCGACTGCCAACACAACGTTTCCTTGTAGAGCACTGGTAACCTTGCTCACCGTTAGGAACACAGTTTTAGTCGGTGAGAGTCCGACCTATCGCTCGCTACTTTCCAGAGTGTTACGTTAATTACAAAATGTGTAACACCTAGTGAAATACACTTTTCTAAGACGATCCAAGAGATTTATAAAAAGAGTATGAATATGTTGAAATATTAACTTTACAAATTGTCTACAGGTTGATGTTTTATTTTTATACTTTGACAAAACTTCGTAGTCGATGTCGATATATTATGATTTTACTATATAATTATGATTGCCTGGAACGCTGTCATCTCCCCTCCTGGAGGTGGGCGCTAATGGCCGCGACACAGTATTCCATACTAATGCGGTTGTTAACGAACACAAACTTTTGTAAAACTATACTTTTGTTCCAATAAAATTATTATTATTATTATATATAATCATAAAAAAATGTGATTCAAATGAGTCGATCAGATGATGCAGGACAATGACCCCAAAATCTGATTTTTTTTTAATATTATTTACAATTACAAGCTAACCTCAGTCAATGCCTGAATCAAATAATCGATATAAAGAAAGTTAGAATTTCAGGATGAAGATTTGCAAACAACATAAACGGCAATCTTTAGTGTCACTAATTGAGGAGACCTGAAAATAGTTTTAAATGATTATTGCCTTATGTAAAACAGCAATGATGTAAGGATGAGGCAACACGGAATTTTAAAATTAAAACATGCATCCTTATGCATTTCCAGTCAACAGTGAGAACGGAAAGCGCAAAATGAAGGTGATTCTCTATGACACAATGAAGCAATTAAATACAATAATGATATTACCTTAACTTGTTACTTGTGGTAATTTGCGTATTTTCCTCAAACTATTATTTGAATTATGAATAGATGAAGCTCTCTCTCTGTTCCGTGATTAATCACAAATAATACAGGTTCCATGTTTTTCCTGCAGAGGAACGGGATATAATGGTAATAGGCTCGCCCCCTATTTTATATGGAACCTAAAAACATAATATCATACACATTTATATGATAAAATATGAGTGTTAACCAGAGTAACTTTTTGAAGTGCCTTTAGTTACGCTGTGCTTTTGCACAACCTCAGAGAAACAAGCGTAGGTAGGGATGTCCCTATATTTTTATTTATTCATAGGTACATCATTCTCCTCCGAGCCTTTTCTATATTGGGGTCAGCTTCCTGTAACCAGATGCGGCTGAATATCAGTATTTTACACAAAGCAACCGCCATTCGGCCTTCGCAACCCAATTTCTGGGTACTACCGATATCCTGAGCATAGACTGGTTGTTAGGCTTTCTGGGTTTCTGACTACCACTAGCGATTACGATAAGTTTTCGTATGACAACATTTACGTGGTCTCTGAGACACCTCGATGTGTTAATAATGGTCACCCATCTACCGTCCGGCCGCGGCTATCGCAGCTTAACCTTGCAGATCAGTTGATCAGCTTACAATCATTTGATAAATATTATAGGTACCTACATTATAAACTGAGATGCTATCTATTTTATCAGCGTCATTGTATTGCCTTCTTACGATAAGCATAATCTTTCCGAATCCTTTATAAATAACTGCACTTTATCACAGCACAATACTTTTATACATATAATATGATAACGTGTACCTCATGTTTGAAATTTTTCTTTTTTTTTTTATTATTTAACACAATGAATACAATCTTAGTTTATTTTTGTACCACTAAACCAAGAATGGTTTGAATTGGTACTCACATTCGAATTAAACGCACTGTTCATAAAACTACTTCAGTAATATAAATATTGAATATAAACAAAATATGTAAAACATTTGTTACAATACTCCAGACCTTATTACGTAAGCGGTAAGCACTTATTTCTATGAAATGTGTGTTCCGTACTAGTTACATTATAACTATTATTTATTTATTGCCAACCATAAGTTCATTTTGCTGGTAGGTATACTCGTATTTACAAACAAAAGCTAGTACTAATGACAAAATATTTAAGTAATCAAACTTCAAACACGCAGCCTGCTGTTTGTCATAATAACAACCATATCTACTGATTCAAATCAAAAATTATTTGTATATTGAAATAAAACTACTTTTTTATCGCGTATATTGAAATTATTAATCCCTTTACAGCATCCATGGTCACGGGTAGACTAAAAAAACTGATATACGCGATAAAATCCGTAAAAAGTTTTATTTCAATGTATAATATTCGCGTAAATGTCAGAAATCAATATTATTTGTATAATTTGAAACCAGTGATAGCCTTAATATGACCATTGCACGGCCAAGTTCAAGGTCTCGAGTTAGAATCCAAGCAACCTCTGACTTTTAGACATCATGTACGTTTTAATAATTAATTATCACTCGCTTAAACGATTAAGGAAAACATTGTGAGGAAACCTGCATGCCTTAGAAATTTTCTGACGGCACTTGAAGTCTGCCAACCCGCATTAGGCCGGTGTGGTGGATAAGTGGATTATAGCATAATCCCTCTCATTCTGATAAGAGACACGTGCCCAGCAGAGGGGCAGTATATGCGTTGATAATTATATGTATAATTGCATTTATACGATGTATATAGGTGGTAGTAGTACCGATTTGTAATTTATTTAAGTCACCTTTGTGGAAGAAAACAATAAAGGAATTTATAGTTAAGCCGCATTGTCACTGACGTTGATCCAATTTAAATTATTACCAAATCCGTTTCTTAGCAAATTCTCTGCCTAATATCCTTTCCTAGGTATCCCTACTAATCCCTACTTATATATTAATATATTAACATTATAATTGCGAAAGTAACTCTGTCTGTCTGTTACGCTTTCACGTCTAAATCACTGAACTGATTTTAATGAAATTTGGTACAGAGATAGAGTTGACCTTGAGAAAGAACATAGGATAGTTTTTATCTCGGACTTTTGAAGAGTTCTCTTGGAAACGCGATATAAGCGAACTCGACGCGGGCGAAACCGCGGGCGAAACCGCGGGCGGAAAACTAGTATTTTATATTTGCCAAATTGTAAATTTCTAGTCCTTATATAGTTTCTGAGATTTCGTGAATTACTTCCGTGAGTAAGTGGTTTGTACACTTATGGAAATATTTAGTATTTTACCGACCCAGAGAACCATATAGGTTCTTGCTTTAAATTTTATTTAACAATTTTACGCGATCATTACACAAGACCTACTACCCTACATCATAAAACTGTTAGACACGCGAGTTGACCCTAGGTCATGCAATGAGGCTACAGCATATAGGTTATGTTTGATTCTTATCGCTTCATAAACAGCCTTTACGCTGCTTTACATAAAACGGTCAAGAGCGAACAGCAACGATAAATTAGGTCATCGTCTACTCGGAAATAAGTAAAATGAGGAAATGATATGTATTAAGTCGAAAGGGTTGTTAGATTATAATAATAATTTAAAAAAATAACCATACTAAACCAGATAACACATTCTGTTATAAAAAAGAATATGGGAAACGATAATCGTAACGTTTTGTTTAAAACTGGATTTAAATAACAACTCATATCACTATGTATCTTAACTTGCCAAGGTACAGACGTCAGCAGGTCAAGCTATCCAAACCTATTGATTTCTGACATTTACGCGAATATTATACATTGAAAGAAAACTATTTTTTACGGATTTTATTACAGCGTTCATGGTCACGGGTAGTCTACGCTGTAAAGGTCCGAAACGTCGCGCGTCCGGATTAATAATATCAATATACGCGATAAAATCTGTAAAAAGCAGTTCTATCCAAACCTGTAAAATTTTACCAATAGAACATGAACCTTATTATTTTTAATAAAGTTGAAAATCTATCAAAGAAATTTGACAGATTGGGGTAGCTTTATGTGCTGGCTTCTTTAAAAAACGAATGAACTGAACAGCCTTGTTTCTTCAATGAATTAAAAATAAGGACACATTTTAGGCCACTGTATTTCAGACTACTGCATCTCAATCCTTTCCCTGCATTGTAACACTCACATATTTGCTACTAGGTACTGAACTTTAAAAGAGACCGTGATTTTTTGAGTTTGTTTCGGTGTTTCTTCTTAGACGTCAGTTAGTAAATGCCGGAGCAATATAGCTTATAAAAATATTGACTTGTAAAAGTGTATTTTCAAAGCTCTATATCTACAGAAATATAATAAATATCATTTATCAGTTCTGTTGGAAGTTCAAAGCATAAAAGTGAGTTCCTGTGAGTTAAACTTCTATGACAAATATTGAATAAGTACGCATTTTATTATTAGTTCAAATCTTTATTAATAGTACTTAGGAGTTCGATCATAAAATTACTGGCAAGGTGCGAGGAATGTGATATTTCAAATGTGGGCGACCGATTAGCTTAGCATCTAAAATATATTTTTTAGTTTTAGATATCTAATATTATTATTTTTTCTTTTAAAACATCGTGATAGTGTAGTTACAAAAAGACTGTCAACTAGAATGATTATTTTTCTATCTTTATTCATTTAAAATATAGAAAAATGGTGCACATCATTAATAATACTAAAATAAAACACAGTATAATATGTAAAATCTTTACAGAAAAATCATCGTAACATCACGCCAGGCAGTGGTGTATATAATAATAATAATATATAATATTTTTGGGACATTTTACACAACACCATCTAGTCCCAAACTAAGCAGAGCTTGTACTATGGGTACTAGACAATGGATATAATACTTATATACTTTATTTTTATTTTTGTAAATACATACTTATAATACATAAGAAACACCCAGACAAACACAAATACTCATGTTTTATCCACACAAATATTTGTGTCCAGTGGGAATCGAACCCACGACCCCATGATCAGCAGTCCGGCACTCGAACCGCTAGACCACAGAGGTCGTCAAATATATACTGTTGTATACTTATTATGTCCACTCACACTTCACCGTAAGTTTAGTTCCCATGTAATGGAGGTATAGGCTATTGCCATGAACTGGGTACAAATATATGCACACTCCAAGCTGCTACTCAAATAACACTTTGATCGTCCTGGGAATCAAATCCAGGCACTCTAGCGTAGCAGTCGATTACGACCACTAGACTAATGGAGCAGATAAATTCTTATCAAATTTAACAATGTCAATAAATTTATTTTAATTCATTATGTATGCACATACTCTACAATCTCGACTAACATTAAAAATTGCCTGAGGAAATAAAATATAGTCAAACTAAAAAGTTAAAAGGCTTTACAACTTTTCCATAGCCTTGCATTTATATTTAAATTGTGGCGCAAATTTCCTGATAAAGTGCTTGATCAATTATAAATTAATCCGTAGTCCCATAAGGTAGCAATCCAAATTAATATTTCTATGTTATTAAGTGTAAGTGGACCAAAATTGCCAGCGTACAGTGCATACTGTGTATACAGTGTATACCTAATCTTATATATAAGATTACTTATCCTGAATTTCTGATTCATCAACGCAGAGCCTAAATCACTGGGGCTGTGAACTATAAATTTGGCAGTTGATGCTTTTAATGTTCTAAGCATCCACTAAAGAAGGATTTTCGTAACTCAGAGGCCGTCTATTATAAATTGTCTTTATCTGTTTCGAACGAACTTAAAATTATTTCCATGACGCAAACATTTTTAACAAAAACGCGTAACGAGTAGGTTCTAAATTGCACACATTTCAATGCATTCGAGACTATTAAACGCAATTAAGACCGCCACTATAGTAAAAACAATCGAAGATCTACATTTATTAGTAATTAATGCCTATTAACCACGGTTCGTAGAAGCTATCTACAGGGGACACTGTTGTGTCAGTTCAACATGTTTGTTGAACTACATCAACGACATAACAGAAGTTAAGAACAAATATGGCGTAAACGACGTAAGAATTAATGTCGCTTGAGTCATTTGACCATCAAAGGAGATTTTCAAATTTTTAAATTTGAAAATTTTTAAACAGTCACTGTAGATGTGGTTTTGAAGAAGAAGTGCATTAAGTTTATTGTTAAAAGGAAATTAACGGTTCGTCACACTATTTTTAAATTTAAAACTGGTAGCTGGCACAATCACCATTTTATATTTATTTAATACTAGCTTTTTCCCGTGGTTTCATTCGCATCCCAAAGGATTTTTTGAGACTGTTAGGTTAAAGGTAGCCCATATATTTTTCCAAGGTCCAATCTATCTCTGTACCAAATCTCGTCCAAATCGGTTCAGCGGTTTAAGCGTAAAGAGGTAACAGACTGAAACACTCCCATTTATAATGTTAGTATGATGTTAGAATGATAATTATCGCGTTCACTATAATAACTTAGTTAGGTGCTCATTTATCACTTGTTATACTGTACTTAAAGTTAAATAAACTAGTAGACAACATTATTTTCATATTATTATTGTTTGATTTTTTGGCGAGACTATTTTTACTTATATTTAGTCTCAAAAAATTTGGGATGCGAATGAAACCGCGGGCAAAAGCTAGTATTAAATAAATATAAAATGGTGACTGTGCCAAGCAGTAGACATATTTATGTCCGTGCCGTAGTCATCTCAAGCCACAGGGTGGCAACACTAATAACAGCATCTAATTCCACACGTTAATTCTACCAATTACACAATAGAGGGCAGATAAATAATAAAAACAGAATATCTTTATGTCGCTTACACCCCGTAAGCGACATTCATGATATTGTGTTTTTTAAATTAAAAGTATCGATATATCGTTCGCAATTAAAGTAACAATAGAAATAATTACGACAAAAACGGGTTCGTAGTAGGTTAAGATGATAGCGAGGTGGTTTCTTAGAAAATGGCCTCACTTTCAATTGTTGGCGTCGACCTGTCTGACGAACTTCGTCACAATAGTATCGTAGGGTGTAATTACCAAGTCTTGGCTTTAAATCGATATATTGTGAAATGTAACCATTAAGAGTCTCGAACAATGTAAGAATAATATAGGTAATGATAGCCTAACAGCAGTGATAGCCTAGTGGTATGACCATTGGAGTGCCAAGTCAAAGGTCTCGAGTTCGAACCCAAGGCTTTTCTTGAATCTCTGACTTTTCTAATTCATGTGCGTATTAATAATTAATTATTACTCGCTTAAACGGTGAAGGAAAACATCGTGAAGAAACCTGCATACCTTAGAATTTTTTCTCGACGATTTGTGAAGTCTGCCAACCCGTACAAGGCCAGCGTGGTGGACTATAGCCTAATCCCTCTCAATATGAGAGGAGACCCGTGCTCAGTAGTGGGACAGTATATGGGTTGTTGATAGGTAGCCCTTAATATTTGTGAAGCAGACATGTGTGTACTTAGGTTATTCACACAAAAGCCCGAAAGATTTTTTTGCTCCTTTCGAACCTAAAAGTAACTTCTAGTATGTTCGATTTAAACATACGCAATCTTCATTTAATTGATAGCAATTTTATAAAAGCAAAAATAGTAATTTTAGCTCAACGATTAAGATTAATAAGTAATGTGACACGTGTGGCATAAATTGTTTTCTAAAAAAAAAAATAACGACTGAAAAATATCTTGTCTAGTTAGATTTGGCCAACTGCCAAAGATTTTGAACTCTTAATTTTGCTGCTTGTAATATTGTTCTTTATACTTTTTAAATAAATACTATCTTTACATAATACTGATTTATTTCATAAACTACTTTATCATCTTCCGAAAACCGATAATTGTTCCATCTACCTCACCCTAGTGGAAGTGTTTCAAAGGTCATGCTTGACAGACAATTAGACACAAATGATTAATAAACGAGAAGTCCAGTATTACTAGAACCACGTCGAAGTGGGAACTAATTTTGACTGTCACAAATTTGACCCGTTGTTGACGTTTGCCCTTGCGAGCAACGCTGTAATGAAAAACCAAGTTATACTGGGCGATCTTTTATTATTAGATAGTGTTTGTTAAAGATATTTTGGCCATGTCATAGTTGATTCAAGTGATTTTATTGGTACCTTTTAGTGGTATATAATGTTTTTTATTGGTAGTGTCATGTTATTGGAGCGCGGAGGTTTTATTTTTATTGATTGTGACGTTCAATTAATTAGTTTTTTGTTTTGTTTTTAGTTGCGCCATGTCTGTTCGATTTGTCGAGTGTTATTGGTACAATTTAAAATTATATTTTAAATACACAGTGAACTCATTTGGACATAGAAATGATATTAAAAACTTAGATTATAATATTATTTAGGTTTGCATTGTTTTTTTTTTCTTTTGACTTAACATGACTGACCAATTTGGAGGATATGGAAATCTATATCTGAATTTAAACTCCGTCCACTCTGTGGCGGACTATTCTACCATTGCTTTAAGTATTGCAAAGATCTTTAACAAACTAATCTACATCTAATGAGACATACGTAAATATTACCGACCGACATTCCTTAGACTGCGTGACCCCATCCAATTATGTACCTCATATAATAACGCACAGTAATTTTCAAAATGACATTCCGACCAATACATGTCATTTGTGGACCAAATTACGAGGCAATTTGCCTCAGGCTAAGATGAGGACTAGTTTATGCAGGCTAATGATGAAAGGAGTTAGCGTTTTTGAGCTTAAGGCTACTGTCTCCCACCGCATGATTGGGTTGGTTTAAAAAAATCAATAAATCTTATATTTTGTATGAGTTACATACAAAAGACGCTAATTATTAAAGATCAGCTAGGAATATGTGGAGCAAAAAGATTTCATTCGTAAGTTATGTTACAAAAAAAAAACATGCAATAATCTGCGTCCGCATCCGTCATTCGACATGCATGCGAAATCTATAACGAGTTTTATTAATTCACTGTATTTTCACTATTTTAAAGAAGTAACAAACACTTAATCATTATCATCATCATCAACCTGATACTGTCCACTGCTGGCTCAAGGCCTTTTCATGCATCTCCTATTCCCTTCTGCTGTTCTTCGTCTGCTGCCACTCGAAGATCAAAGATGGAGTCGTAAGTCCATTTTGAACTTCCACGTGATCTACTTGGCAGTCTGTCTATTGAATAGTTGTCCAAGCATGAGGATCACCTGCTGGTGATACTTCTTTTTAGATAGATGAATCATCACGACGGTCTAAAAATACATTTTCCGACATTCATTTGGATTCGTATCTTAAAACCTATCGCTTACCATTCTTAATTAAAATTACGGAATTCGGAACCTATGCCAAAAGTTTCATTTTAAATTAAGTGCCAATTTAAACTACCAACATACATATTAGATATTTATCTATGTAGCATCTAAAAATATATGAGCACGTGCTCTTTAATAATTCGGACTTCTTATTCCAAATATAGAAAGAGTGAGAAAGCAAAATTTACATAGCTCAGTCCTTTTCTGTTATCCTTTAGATTCGGTTAACTGTTCCTTGATTGGGGCATTCTGATGAAATTGATCTTATTTAATATAGTGACAATACAATACTATCTACTGTTAGTAGATTTATTTTTTCATTAGGTACTGGCATAATGCCTAGTACTTATTTTATTTTTATACGGTTTCAAATGTTCCTAATTTAAAATCTAACACTGACCATGGTTTCACTTGTATCGCAAAAGACTTGGCGACAAAGCCTATGGAATTCCCTCAATCCCTCTCAAGGATCCAATTTATCTCTACCAAAATTGAAATTTGATTCTGCGGTTTAGGCGCCAAAACGTACCAAAAAAACCGACCGGGTAAACAAACAGAGATACTTTCGCAATTATTTATGATTAGTGTGGCTATCTACAACATACCTACATAGATACCTTATTTAATCTAAAATATAAATATGCTAAAAAGAGGCAGCCTTGTAAATAACTAAGTAGTATTTCTTAGCTTCGCTTTTTCATCTACTTAATCTTATTTAGATCATGAATATAGGTACATCATCAGTAAACTATAGAGGAAGAGAAAGGAATTTTGAAAAAAAAACTTGAAAAAAATCTGGGATGACAAATACTTCATCATTTGCCCTAAAAATACAACTATTATAATTTATTATTTTGTGTAATTGTTCAAAGTATTTTCTATGATGTAACTGTAAACCACCTAAGTACATATCAAACAGCATTTACCACCACAGTTGTACATATTATTATGTGGGTAATTTGCCAATCGGCCTTTTTGCTCAAAGGGGTAATTTTGCATGTCATTATATAGAGAATGCGTCGCCAGCGCATTGGTTGACGCTGGGAGGCGGCGCAGACGCTGCAATGGCGGCTAAGATAATTGACGCTTCGATCTGGTATGTTTATTTAAATTGCTAGAGGTGAGGTGAAGGTTTTATTTGTACCGCTTATTAGTAGATATAGGTAATATGGAGGACAGTTTAGTTTAAGGTACATAGTTAGTAGGTATTTATTATTATTAGCTATGGTTTTAATACTAAAGTGGACCTTAGGTACAATTTCATAATTACTAACAGACGGAGCCAACTAATAAGTTAAGATACTTTCAAAGTCAAAATTAATTGGTACGTACCTACTTGTAGGTATCGACAGCATACAAAAATGCTCACGCCACGGCACCTACAATTTGCTGTGGCTAAAAAAAAATTAACCTTTTTTATCTATAAAATGCAAAAAGTCTTGAAATCAATCTTGCCCAGATATGTAAGAAACAGGTGATCCAAGTTATAATAATACAAATTAAGCAACAGATTTAAGTAGGTACTTATAACTTATAGTCAATTGAGTCTTACATAACGGAGACAAATATACAGAGGAGAAAATATTTAATAGAGACCACTGATAAAAAAATTGGTGCTTGCCCTGTACTACTGCTTTTCCACCGTTTAATTCCGTTAAAATTTTTCTTTGTTTGAACCATTTTGGATATTTTTTTGATTTTTGTTTGTAAGAGAATGCATTTTCCCGAGATAGCCCCAATAAACAATTTTATTAATATCAACATAAGTCGAAGTCTTCAAATATAATTTAAGTTACTTTTAGGTCGTCAGTTTCTCTTTAAAAATGTAATATCTGTATATCTATTGATAAATCACTATCGGCAACATTTTGACAGTTTCATTAAAATTTGGAATGTAACAGTTTATTAAGAATATGCTGTTATATTTTTTATAGCGACATCTAGTAGGGAGTAGCAGTACTATCTCAATTCTACACAAATTCACAATATTACTTACATTACTTATAACACCTTAAAGTGTAAAGCAAATGAAAGGCGTAAAACGAACTCAGTAGGAAGCAGCTTCTGAATAATGACGGAAGCAGCCCTCTAGCAAACACAAACAGTGATGCAATGATGATGACGAAAGCATAATTATACAAATAGTGATGTTCATAAATTTTGTGCTGTATACTGATTGAACTTTTAGCCGCTAGATGGCAGAGTGGAAGAGAGCACGTAATTTGTTTAGTTGTCAAAAGATGGCGTATTATTCAATTTTATTACTTTCCGAAGACGAAATTTTATTATGTTGATAATTAATTTTATTTATCTAATAGGTAGTGTATCTAGCTGTGCATTAAGCTGACTATAAATATCATCGTATCAAACAGAATATTTATTACATATGCCTAGAAAATATACCTAATAACATACCATATACATAAATAAATAAATATACCATCACGCCTGAAGGTATTCCTGGAAGGGTTAGGCAGATGTGTACTAAAAGTAGTCCCACTGCTCGGCAGTATGTGTAGGTCCCATGTAAAAAGGGGCGAGCCTATTTCCTATTTCTATTCAATTCGGTTCTCGGGAGCAATTGAAAATTTCATATAAAGTGCTGTGTTTTTGAGTTTTATAAGAAATTCTATAGCGTAGCAGTCGCGGCTTACGGCCTAGACTTATAATACTTCCTGCCTATGTGATTTTTTTAAAGTAAATACTATCGCATATTCTTCCTGCATTAATTCACCAATTCCTTCACCTCATAGGTGCCTACCACGTTTTATTCGTTATTCATACCATCACGTCTTTAGCCCCAGGTTAAGCAGAAGTTCTGGTTACAATTAACTTACGGAAATGTTGACCCTTATACTGCCAACCCAACTATTCCTCTTTTATTTTACAGGGTCACACGCCTTCGAGAAAATCTCTCAGGATGTTTTCCTTCACTGTTGCAGAGAGTGATAATTAATTATTAGTACGCACATGATTTCGAAAAGTCAGAGGTGCCTGCCTTGGATACGAAGTCGAAACCTTTGACTTGCCAGTACAATGGTCATACCACTAGGCTATCACTGCTTTTTTATAAGCAATAATGTGCTAACATTATTGTAGGTCTTCCAGATTGAAGGGCAATATAGTCAATAAAATTACTGGGCATAAATGAGACTTAAAAACGGAGGTACAAGATGACAACGCGCGAGCAAACAAACCTACTAAATCTTCTTACTTTTGATTAGAAGAATTTTCTATTCAATCTTTCTGTGGTACCTCACAGATTGGAGTCTAGACAAACTTGAATTACGATTGAAATAAATAATCAATTTGTTTTACCCGTCGGGAGGAAAGTTTCATTGTTTTGTCTTTCAATACAATATTAACTTGTGGCTCTATTGGGAGCTAAGATGTTCTTGTTATGAAGTATTTTTCAGTTTGGGCTGTGGCCTAAGTGTAGTGAGGAATCTTGAATGCTGTGATAATGGTACGTATTGATGCGGAAATCCATATTTGTTTAAATAGGAAATGTTTTTAGATATTTAACAGATGTTTTCAAGATTTTCGTAAGTTACAATGGTAACCAGAACTTAACACCCCTGCTTAACCTGGGGCTAAAGACGTGATGGTATGAATTAACGAATAAAACGTGGTAGGTACCTATGAGGTGAAGGAATTGGTGAATTAATGCAGGAAGAATATGCGGTAGTATTTACTTAAAAAAAATCACATAAGCAGGAAGTATTATACCTAAGTCTAGTGGCCGGAAGCCACGACTGCTACGCTATAGAATTTCTTATAAAACTCAAAAATACAGCACTTTATATGAAATTTTCAATTGCTCCGAGAACCGAATTGAATAGAAATAGGAAATAGGCTCGCCCCTTTTACATGGGACCTACCACTGCCAACAACAACAACATTTCCTCGCGGAGCACTGGTAACATTGCCACAGTTTTCACTCGATTTTCTGTTACTTCACTTAGATTCTGTACTTAATAAAATTCTGCAAGGTGGAGGTACCTGTGGTCTACTTCCTCAGTCGGGCAGCTCCAATTTGAGTAGAATTACTCTCACTATGCCCTATCTGTTTTCATAATCTTTTTATAAATATAAGTATATAAGATATAATTTCTTTATTAAAACATAAATACGGTTGCGATCATAATTTACACTCTTAAATACATAATGAAGTAAACCACGACAGGCTAGACATGTCCTTTATGATAAAGAGAAAGCTAGGGTAGATATGACGTTTCTGAATACATTAGTACGGGCGAAGCGCTTGTGTAGCCCACAGTTTCACTGGTAAGCCTGTAATCCGTATTAAAATCCTTTTGTAAGCGGCTATCTGCTTGTAACATGGCGAGAGAGTGCAATGTTGCTTCACTATTCAGTGATACGGATTAGTCTTTATGAAATAGTTTTGGAAAAAAAATGTTAATTTAAGTTTTTTTTAATCATCGTCCCATTACAGGGCAAAGGCCTCTTACCCTCCTTCCAGTCTTCTCGGTTAATACCCTTCTGCAGCCAATCCTTTCAATAAAAATCTAGATCGTTTCGCCCTTTCCTTATTGGTCCTGCCGCTGCCGCGAAGTTGTCTAATGATGGCTTAGATTCCACAAATATTATTGGCTTTTGCTACTACTGGTTATACCTCGCGACGTTACTGGTGTTAATCTCGTATTTCCCAAACCAGTGAGAAATCTTTGCTTAGCTGATTTCTATACAAATAGGTACAAATTTTAATTTTGTGCGCTTTAACGATTCTGAAATTTAATGATTTATCAATGGGTGAGCGGTATTTCGCTTATATCTAATGTAATAGATAGAATGGTTTAATTATTAGATACCTTTAGCTAGCTGTCGATAGCCTCATTTGAGTGTGTTTATTATGATTTTTAACCACTAACGCTTGTTCTAATGAATCAAGTACGATTATTTGTTTCCAATCCGAAAAAAGAAGTGTTGTAAAAATTAACAAAACTTTTGTAAACAGTCATGGTTATCCGTAGTCTCGGGAATCTCCTCAGTGTGCTAGAGATGGACGTGTTTTTAGTCGGTATGAGTCCTACATAACCCTACTCCTTTTCTTTTATGTGAGACGGAGGATATCTATGAAAATTTACATACGGAAAAATAGGTACATAAGTACTTACATAATTATAAGACCGGCAATAGTGTCGTCTGTAAGTTTAAAATGACAATTTATTATGACACGGTTGCACAGCGATTAATATTTTGCTGATTTCCCATTGCATAAGGCTTTTCGTACATTCAGAGGTAAATTTATACTGGATCTTATAGGACGTTGTGTGTGACTTGTGTAGGTTTTTGATAAATCACAATATGATTTTATTGTGATTTATCAAAAGTAGTGATTTTGTCCCCCTGAGCTCAAAATGGTATTTACTTCAATAGCGTGCTCCATCTTACACCCTGTTTGCAGCAAAAAAGAAGTGAGATCTCATTAATTACGTCACAAAATGGTGTTGTAAATCCACAAAAAGGGTTGGCTATTCATAGAGAGAAAAACAGAGCCACTTTGAATTGTGTAGTACGGCTATGTTTATGTTATAGGCGCTTTAATTAAACCAACTTAAATTAATCTCTACTGGGAAGTTCGAAATTTGAAACTACAAGCGAAACGGAATGAGTATTTACTTACCTTCTAGAGTTCAGGTACTGTTATAAAATTAAGTGCTTGTTAAGGATTGTTTACCAAAGGAAATAGGGATTAAAATGGATCTATTTTGGGATTTTAACCCTTAACTACCTACCTCCTATTTTCGTCACGTTACCACCTACCTCCCGTCTCTGAGACGTCATGACGATATTGTAGTTTTTTGTAAAATTTTATAAGTGTATAGGGCTATTAAAATAACAAACAGTTTATTTACATATTAGACTTTTTATTACAAAGAATAAACTTACAAAAATTAACCACTTTTTCTATAAAATCACAAATTCGTCAATGACACAAATTTTTGGCTTAGAAACTACAATCTAATGAAAACGAGACCTTTAATAGGAACTACTGAGGGATTTGTGAAGGAGTTCGTTGAGAATTATTTGTTTTTGTTAATTATTCTTTTAAATTATACATTTTTACAAAAAGTATTTAGGTACTAGAGCTATAATTAAAAAACTTACCTCATTATGTAGCCTAATGTTTATAAGCGCGACTAGTTATTTAGAGGTTTTGTTTCAATTCCCAGGTCGAGCGATGTGTTGTTCGTTTTTCTATGAAATTCTCACTAGCAGCTCAGAGTATGTAATAGTGGTCGATTAATGGTAATAGTCGCCTTCTGTAACATGTGACCTTAACCACGCCTTAACATACTGGCGACCTGTGGGTGTACATTGGTTGGTACACTCCTACCTAAATTTTCGGGAAAATAAGTCGTGAAGATATGTTTTTTTTTATGCGTAAAACTATTATTTATATTATTTTTTATAAAATAATAAGACCTAATAACAGAAGTTTCAATTACAAAATAACATCAAACTAATTTATAATTGCTCAACTAATGAGTAATAACGTTAAGTCTGTTCTTCAACTTAAAATAAATACTTATTTTAAAATCTGTGCGCCTATTTCTACTACTTGATATTGTATTTCGAAAACCTCAACCTTCACCAATTTACCTTGGAACAGTATTTTCATTCAATTAAGTTTTATCTATTTCGAGAACTTCAGTAAATTTTCTTGCCGAGATATTTCCATTCACGAAAATTCTCGGTTCGTTTACGTCATATTACATTTGTGCCACGTAAAGGCTTATAAATTATTCATAACTTACATTCAACCTTTTCTTTGTCGTGTAATATAATAAAATAGTGGTCTCAACGTCACACGTGAATGCATATCTTTATGAGAAGACGCCACGCGAGCGGATTTTTGAATTAAGAATTATTAGAATCGAGTTGTAATACCTAGTTTTTTTCCACATTATATTTAAAGAGGTTTTAATGTTTAATATCCTAAAAAATATTCTTCTTAAATATACTTTCGAAAGTTGAATATTGCAAACTACTAATAGCCCCATAGTAAACTCATGGCGAGAATCCCCGAGAACATTCAAGAAGCGCGAATGTGATGGTATGTGATGTGGATAGTTCCGAGTTCTAGCGAGAATTCTCAGTGAAATTTCTGGTCGTGAATCTGAAAATTTTATTTTAGAGAATAAGTCATTATTTCTGTCTTAAAGTTTCATTTGTTTATGAATTTGAGTCTCTAAGTAAGCGTGTGATAATTGTCAGAATACAAAAACAATTTTATTTTAGAGAATAAGTAATTATTAGGGTTTTTATTTATTTTATGCACAGTTGGTAGAAAGGCGGTATTAATGCCATACAACATTTCTGCCAGACAACCTTGGGGTGATGCAGAGACTATAAAAAAACAGTAAGGATTTTTAGGGATTCGGATAGGGATCGATCAAAAGGGAACCATGATGGGACCCTGACCGATTGCTGTATACCTGCCTGTATTTTTGTCTTCCTTTAGGAATCACTCCAGAAAGTTACTTGTATGATTCTCTGCGTTATCATGACTCCGCCGTATAAACATATTTCTCAATCGCATTTCATACGTACGTGCTGTATTTTACCCATGTATTTTCGTTCCTATTTTCTAGATCTACGAATGTTTACAAAGCTTTCTACAAATAAATGATTTTCTGAACGTTGAGGATCGCGATATCCAATTCCTCGACTCGGGTAAACTAGTGAAGTTTTCTTTACAACCAACTTTTAGCATCACAAAAGGTATTCGTTCCGGGTAAATGTACCGTCGAATGCAGAAGTTGAGAGACAAATTGGAGTTGCAGAGAATGCTGACACAAAAAGTGATCTTAAGAGACTTCGACAAAAGATGTGTGCCTAAATTGAAAAGTAGACGAAGAACAAAATAATTGTTTGTGCGAGTGTACCTACTTGTTAAAGGAGGAACAGGTGTAAGGAGGATATAAGGAGGGAATAATGTAGGGATTTTGTCCGAATATTCAGATTGGTTTTTAATTATCTACATACACGTTTTTTATATCACAGGTTACACACACTTACACAAATTTTCGGTCACGGTACGGTTTATATATTTTTACGCGACGTACCTACAGTCTATTTGCTCTGACATTGCACTGTCGCTCAAGCTACTCTACAAAATGTCTCAACGATGCACTAAAAGATAATACATTAAAATCATGACTAATAATAACAGTAAGTGAAACAATACATTAACAATTTTAAATCTTTACTTATAAAGTGCAACATGTTTTGCTGCTGTGTAATAGATATGTACCAAGTCAAATGCTTCGCTGATCTGCGAAGGAATAAGAAAATATAAAGAGATTTCTCTAGTCTTCATCCCGTGGGGATCTGTGAGTATACTCTTATACGATATCAACTGCGATGACTGGCATTTTCCTTAACTTTTCTATCAAATTTACTGCAAGAAACTAAGAAGTAATGCGACACGCGATATATTTACTACGTTTGTTGAAAAAATAAACAAAAACTCTAACAAGATTGTAAAATATGTAACTGTAATTTTGTTTGTTACCATTGAAATCAGAAAGTACAGTCATAATTATTTTTGAATGATTTGAAATCCATAATTACAAATTTCGATGTTAATTCTGTAAATTACATAAATAGCAAATTTAATGCAAACAATAGAAACATGCCTAAATAAACTGAAGAAAACAGTGTTTTATTGGGTGTGTTTAATTAATGGGTTATAGATAGACACTCCTGGAGACGGTTCTGTTGTAATACAATATTCTAAACTCAAATTTCAGGAAAAATAAGTTTATTATTATCGGACAAAGATCGGGTAAAAACAAATCGTCTTGCGGGTAAAACTACGGGCATTATCTAGTCTAATAAAAATAGATAGAGTATAAAACGCTAAGATACGTGTTTTGTTTTTTTTTTTCAATTAAATTTGGGACACAATAAATAATTGAATACCAAATGGTATCAAGTCAGACATAGCGTACATGTTTTGAAATTGCATCAGACATATTTATTGTTTTGTGTAATGTAATTTGTGTTGCAATTGAATATTGATGGTTTTTGTATCAACAATTGTATATGTGTGAATTACTATTTGATTCGATAAAGTCGACAGTACATTTTATTTTTAGTTTAAGTAAAGTACATTATTTCGTCTTAGCTTTTATCGAAGTCACGTTTAGGTTCAAAGACATTTATATGCTCAAAAAGAAAAAATACAGTTCACTATATTAAGCATAGTTATTTTAAAATTTCTTTTACAAGTCCGAGCGAGCATTATAATAGGATGTATAGATAAAAAAATTAACTTACATGACATATTATAATAAATATGTTTTTTTTTTTATATATTTGACGGAAACGTTCGTCCTTCCTGTAATCTAAACTCGGTCATTATTAAATACATAAAGAAAAGAAAGTACCTACAACTTAAACTAAAACTTATACCAACCTACATACGAATGGTAAGACTTAAACGTAATAATAGTGTATACTAGATAATTATAATAAGCTTTATTATCTTACTAATATTATAAATGTGAAAGTGTGGATGTTTTTTGTTTGTTTGTTTCTTTATTTGTTACTCAATCACGTAAAAACGGCTGAACCGATTTGCATGAAATTTAGTACCCTAATAGTATGTGACCGGGAACGAAGTCTAGGCTACTTTTTATCCCAGAAAAACGTGGGAATATCCCGGAAATCCCGAAAAACGGATATAGGAGAACAAGTACTCAATAATAAGAAGCATGATTATTAAACTAATGACTTTAATAATATCGAAATATTAGATGAATCCGGGTATCTTCGTTGAACACGTCAGCCACTTTTGCTGTTAACTGTACGTCCAATGCGCCACGTTTAGCAAAATTTTGAGGGCAGCTGCAATGCACTTTGTACGCGAGTTCACTCGGCAAGTATTTGTTGACTTGACGTCCGGTATTACAACACTTGCCAGCTAGATATGCGGACATTTGGACACTTGATGTAACTTGTGGGAGCAAAATGCTTCAGTAATAGTTATCTTGGGAAATTTGGTGAAGTTTGAGATATTCTCTTATTTCTAAAGTAAGTACGACAACTATCCATACTTTTAAAGGTTATGAAGCTGTAAATCATATTATTTAAGTTTTATGTCCTTTCAGCAAATAGGTTTATCACCCACATCTGTACTATTTGCTGATAGCCAATATACCAAAGATAAAAAGAAAGAGAAAGAAAGACGGCAAAGATTTGAAAAATAATAATAGTTCAATCTAAGAATTGACCGCAGAACCACACATTTAGCAGCTGCACTATGAACTATTAGACCAAAGAGGTAGTAAATACTCATTATGTAAAGCTTCTCTTTAAAAAAATAATTGATGTTTTAACAGAACACCATCTCGTCCCAAAACAAGTAGTAGGTACTTTTAATATGGGTACTAGATACGGATATAATACTTATTTGTTTTGTAAACTTATGATACATAAGAAAAATCTAAACAAACAATGTTTATCTTCGAGAGACAGAAGTCCTACACTCCAATAACTAATCCACAGATGTTGTCATACTTTACTACATAACTTACATTAATACTATATTTAACCCACAAACAAACACGAATCATAATAATTATATCAACCCGAAATACACAGTGTATTTATGTCTACAATACAACACTAGAATAATTCACAATTTGCACTAAAATTAAACTTGTCAGTTTCAGCCAACGGGATTTGGCAGGTTTTCTTGTAGAATTATTTGTGCCAAGACTCCTGCTGCTCGCCGGGTGATGTTTTATACAATATACCTACAATTAGTAGCGAGATTTGGTTATATTAAATAAATAATTAGATTTGTGCCCAATTAATTGCAATACGCGAAAAGCACAGAGTAGGACGGTCACCGTATATAACCGGTCCTTGTGGAAGTCTATAGGGGAGACAGTGGACTTTCTATGGCTGATATGATGATGTATTTCAATACTCTTTCATATTACATATATAGACAACAAAGATAGTTATAGAGAACACTTTCATACAAAAATGTTGATCCAGATATGATTTGTTTTTTTCTTTTTGTTAGACTGACAAGAGCTACTTAGACAGAGCGGCTTAGAAGGAGCGACTAAGTCGGTGACTTAGACGGAGCAGCTTAGACGGAGCGACCTAGACACAGCGACTTAGACGGAGCAACTTAGACGGAGCGACCTAGACAGAGCGACTTAGACGGAGTGACTAAGACGGAGCGACTAAGATGGGACAATTTCGACGGAGCGATTTGTTTCCAATAGGAAAAAGATTTGGCACGTTATGTCCCGTTTATCGCAAGTTGCCAAACACACACAACCCAAAAATTGTAACACGAGAAGATGAGCTATGTTATTCACAAGGCCATACGTTTTCCGCGCGAGTCGCCGCCGTTCGCCAGATGTCCCGACAACTGTTACAATGAGCCTCGAAATCTTTTATACCTACATAGGTACCTACCCAGACTTATCTCCCTTCGTACGTGAGTAAAATATTTCTTTTCACTGATTTTTTTTATAAGCTGAGGCTGAAGAATTAAATACTAGTATTATGAGTTAAATACTAGTAGTTAAAACAGTAGTAGTAAATCGTGTTAATAAAACAACACCATTATTCCTGTATTCCCAAATGGTTACTGTGTATGTATGTGTACTGATTTACACCCAAAGTTATCCAATTTTTTGTGCAATTCTCAAGCCCATTATCCTATGAAATAAGGACCGGGCGCATTACCAATAACCGGGCAAAAATCCAAACTCCGAGCTGCTGTTGAGAATTGCGTAGAAAATCAAAAATACTTTGCTCGTAAATCGAACCCTATGCTTGCGCTTGTAATCAACTAGATTAATGAGAGTTTCATCATAATTATCATCAAATCAGTGGCGTAGTTTTAAATATTTCAGCGTGCAGAGGGACAGGCAGCGGGAATTGATTTTGTTTTATACTATGATTGTATAGAATCTAATTGTATAGAATACTATAGATCATTCATTCTTCATTATGTTCTTTATAAGTACCTCTTAAGATATACGCCTATCTATCTGTTTATATAAATAAATAAATATTTCTGGACAATTTCACTCAAAACCATCTCAGTCTCAAACTAAGTAGATCTTGTATTATGGGTACTAGGCAATGGATATAATACTTATATACTTTTTTTTTTGTAAATACATACTTAAATTGTATAACAAACACCCAGATAAACATAAACACTTCATCACATAAATATTTGTGCCCTGTGGGAATTGAACCCACGGCCTCGTGATGAGCAGTCCAACACGCGGACCACTAGACCGCAGACGTCGTTGAGATATTATCTTTCTCCGAGCCTCTTCCCCTCTATGTTGGGACTGGAAATGATTAAATGATATTTATTTCTGTAAATAGATCTTTTAAAGACACTTTTACAAGTCAATATTTTACATATTTTTTTAAGCTAGATGGCTCCGGCATTTCCTAGCTGACGACCTCTGCGAAGAAACGCCGAAACAAACTCAGAGAATCATAGTCTCTTTTAAAGTCCAGACATTATATAGTAACAAATATGTGTCTTACAATGTAGGGCAAAGTTTGAAATGGCCTTTTGAAGAAAGAGCCATAGCGGCCGATGCTACCGGTCTAGTTAGATGCTGAATATCATTAGATTATACGAAGCGAATGCCGTCAGACCTCCGCAACCCAATTTCTAGTTATTGCCGATTCTGAGGATATACTGGTTTTTTTTTTTTTGTAAGAGATAGGTTAGCGTTTGACCACAATCTCACCTGATGGTAAGTGACGACGTGGTCTAAGATGTAGCACGCTTACCTTGAAGATACCTTTCACTCGTGACTTGAAGACCCCCAAATTGTACACGTCAGGAAATACAGACTCAGGCAGCTGATTCTATTCCCTTGCTGTACGGATAAGGAATGTCGAGGCAAAACGCTTAGTGCGGGTTTCGGGAATTTCCACCATGAAACGGTGACCCTTTTCAGTTTGCCTGGTTGTGCGATAGTAAAAGGTTGTTAGGCTTTTGGGCTTCTGACTACCACTAACGATTGTCATAGGTGTTTGTACGACAACCGTGACCGATGGCTTTACATGCTATCAAAGGCATGGAGGGGTTTCTATGTATTAAGTATGGTCATCCATCCATAAACTGACCGCGATAAGCGCAGCTTAATCTTGCAGATCAGTTGGTCAGCTTAGTTATTACTTACTATCGTCTCGGGTAGGTTATCTACCTATTTTATATACGTACATACCATCACGCCTGTATTCCCCGAAGGGTTAGGCAGAGGTGTACTAATATACACCCACATTTCGCCGGTATGTTTAGGTCCCATGTAATAGGGGGCGAGCCTATTGCCATTAACCGGGCACAATTAATCCAGACTCCGAGCTGCTACTGAGAATTTCATAGAAACACCCAATAACACTTTGCTCGACCTGGGGATCGAACCCAGGGCCTCTAGCGTAGCAGTCGCGCTTAGGACCATTAGACTAATGAGGCATTCATATAGAAGATATACGTACCTAAATTCAAAAACTTAAACCAATAACCTATATTAGTACTAAACAAACACTGTTTGATAACCGGCTTTAACTAAGCGGATCGATTAAGCTGATCTGGTAATGGATAAGTTCTGTTAGTCCCAGATTGTTGTATAACTTGGTCGGGCGGCTTCCTTCTGATGTTCTGCAACTATTCAAGGCATTCTGACTTGTACCAATCGGTTGTAGTTACAGTGTATTGTTAGTTTGTTACTTAGTTCGTTCGTCTGTATTTAAATAGACACAAAACATTGCTTATGTAAAATTATTTTCGAACCGTTTGGGGTCGAAACGCTGGGGCCATGGGGTCCGAGTGCCCTGTCACTCTTTAAAGATATTGCCAAACGTCTAAACGACACTTCACGTGACCCAAAGGCTGGCCTCTACTTCGGCCAGAGACTAAGCATTGCCATTCAACGTGGCAATGCAGCCAGCCTCTTGGGTACGTTACCAGACGATGGCGATGCGGATGAGTTTTTTGATGCAATTTTTTAGTCTAGTTATAGTTTAGTTTACCCTGTAGTTTTTTGTTTTTCTTTTTTAAATTATAGTTTGTTAGTAAGTAGTGTAGATAAGTTTATTTTGATTTAATTATAGTAATGAAAATAAAGAAATATCAGACAAAATGACCATTGGATCACACTTTATGTCTCTAGAAAGCTATTTCAATGTTTCACAATAGTTTAAATGGCGGCTCGTTTTAAATCACTATGTGAAAAAGTTATGGTGATTAAAACTTGCCAAGTGAGACATGTAAAGGTAAGGAATAACCAGCAATCATTGTAAAGGAAGCTGGTTCGATTGACCAAATAAGAACTAAATATGGGTCAACAGAAAGAAAGCAATTTAAATACTTTGCAATAGTTTATTATGGTAGTCCGTTTCAAATATCTTTCGATTCGAAATAACCCGCCGATAATAGTGTAAACTATTATCGTATTATAGAATATAAATAGCTTCCTAATAACATATGTGTGTGTGTGTTATAGTGATAACACCGCTTTGAATTGTGTTGTGTTCCTTAGGTAGGTTGCCAGTGATACGCGAGAAACGTTGTGTTGGCAGTGTGGGGATTAGTCCCTTATACTGTCAATCCAACTACCTATTATCGGTGGGCCATATGATTGCTTGGACATATGCTTGCTGAGGTGGCACCTCAGTAGTATAAAAAAATGTGTGATCATTATTGGTCCATAGACCAGCTTTCATACATTTCTGCCGACTTCTTACACTTACGAAATTCTTTTTCTTCTTTCGAATAGACCATAAATTATCTTTGCCTTTTTAGGAATAATGTATTTTATTTATGTAAATAATATTACGTATAACCGAGTTTGCACAAAAAAGACAAATCTTGTTTTTTTTCTTCTTTTTTTTCGTTATTCTTGCACTACCTACATAAAGTTGTTTTTAAAGGAACATTAAACATAAACCTCTTTACGGATTTTCTTAATAAAGTTTCGGATCCTTGGTAAATAAATCCATCTTCACATAAATTAAACCCATGGGCGTCCGGAGTGCAGTTGGCTTTGCCATAAATTCTGAAAATCGATGAGGTAAATGGACCACGTAGGCAATACGTTCGCAGGCTGTTAATAATATCTTCTATTTGCTTTGATCCTAGTTACTTTATAGCTAAACGTGACCACTTTAGCTTAGAACTATCCTTGGGTAAGTCCCATTTTGAAAACAAGAAAACTTAGTTGCCTTGAATTTGTACAGACGCTATTCAAAACTGACAAATCTTCCCAATTGAATATGAACCTTATTTCTTTGTGTTAAAGTTGAAAATCTATCAAAGAAATTTGACAGATTGCGGTAGTTTGATGTGCTGGCCTCTGTACCTAGTTGTAAGGCAGGAGGATGGAATTGAGTAACGTTGAGACGGAGCTCTGTGTCTGTACGCTTTAACGCCTAAACCCGTGAACACATTTTGATGAAACTTTGGTACGCAAAACTATTAGACCCTGGAGAAGGACATAGGTTACCTTTTGTCTGAAAAAGCCCTCTAAAGTACACTTATAAAGTTCTAAACAGATTAATCTTCTATGTTTGTAAGTGCCGTTTCAAAGCAATTAAATTAAGAACACCATAATTTATTTGCCATAAAATAAATTCAACTCGAAATAAATTGTAAATAATAAATAGGTATTATTTGCCTTTTGGGAGGGTGGCAAAGATGAATGTTTATTCAGCCTAACTTTAAGTTTTAAGGAAATCATTTGAAGTTGAATGCGTAACATAACTCGAGCCATTTTATCGGAATTGCTACTTTTCTCGTTAAGAACTTCGTGCAACTTGTATTTAGTTATATGTTACGAAATTACGTTCAGATATTAAACTAATTTAGTACCTACCTCGATAATTTACAGTGTTTATTTTGCTTATGTTGATTTTTTTTATAACATAAACTATTTTATATTATGTTCCATAAAATATATAAACTTTCACCTATTATTTGAACATAAAAAATACGTATAATTTTTTATAAGGCAATTTTACCTTGAGTAAGACAACTAAAGATTGAACTTCGTTAAGTTACCTTAATATGAAAAAAAAAACTCCTATACTCCATTCCATACAACGTTAGTCAATTTTATTATTTATTTTTTATTATTTTTCGATGTAAGCCTAACAAGCTCCGTCATTTCACGATGAATACGAAGGTATCCATACTATTTACCATTTACACATTAATTTAATGTAAAAAATGTAGTAATTTCAACAATATAAACCAATAATGGTTGTTATTTCGTTGTTTATCCAATTCTTTAATAAACTAGCTGTTGCTCGCGATGTAAAATGTAGCCTATGTGCTTTTTTAAGGTCTAATCTCTATCTGTATCAAATTTGAAAGTGTAACAGACAGAAAGAGTTACTTTTGAATTAATAACATTAAATATATAATATTATCTAGTAGGGATAGAGTATAGAATAGTCTACATGATGCAAATGCAAAAGCGACAATGAAACTTACGCCACAGAGTACAAAACCACACGACACGTTCGTAAAACACTTGAAATGTACAACCCAAGTCGTCTTAAGCCTTCTTGTAACAACTTTTATCCCGTACCGTATGACCACAATATACATTTTGCATTCGCTTTTAGAACAGCGGTTCGTATTCGTTGAATGCAATGGTTCTTTTTTTAACCCTGTGCGTTTGATAAGGTTTATTATTAAAAACATAATATACCATCACGTTTGTTTTCGCTGAAAGGTTAGGCAGGGGAGTACAGATTACACCCACAGTCAGTATTGATTATTGAGAAATAGTATTGAGACATTCATAGAAAAATGATAGTAAAATGTTCTCTCAAGCTCAGTAACTGCGTTCGCGGCAACTAGTTTAATGAGACTTTATTATTATAATAAAAGAGGATAATTATGAGGTTTTTATTTAATAAAAGGTTTTGAAAATAAAATACATGCCATTACTAGACATTATGGATATAATTTTTGCGAAATAAAGAAGTCAACTGCGACTAAATGACAACTGCGTTGATGGGGTTAAGTTTCACTTTCCATGATTGATCGTGGATCTGAACATTGATGTTCAGATGGTTCATAGGTACTTTGTAAACGTATAAGCTGTCAGAATAAATGTTTAATCTTTCTTTCTTTTCTTACGCTAAAACTGATGTAATGTATAAATATAAAACTGATGGAAAACGTCACTACTACTTTGGGTACAGATTTCTGAAGCTGAAATTTATCTTAAATAAATCTGTGGAAATTTCAAGGTCTTCATAAATCAAATTATAAAGTTTTAGGGTCATTTGGGAAATTCCAAAAATTAATATCCTTTAATCAATTTGATGGTTTTGTATTATTCCGTGAACATGATTTAATGTGTGTTATTTATACTCTGAAAGCCTTTTTCATTGAAACTTACAACAAATTTACAATTAAATCAATGAATTTGACGACTTCTGTTATCTAGTGGTGCAAGTGTTGGACTGGTGATCATAAGGTCGTGGATTCGAGTCCCACAAGCCATAAATATTTATGTGGTAGAGATAAGTGTTTGTGTTTGTCTGAGTGTTTATATGTATTTACAAAAAAAACGTACAGAAGTATTTTATCCATTGTCTAGTACCCATTGTAAGCCTATATAATGGGTATTAGACAATGGATAAAATACTTTTACTGCTACAGTACTGCTTACATTGGGACTAAATCAAGCTAAAATGTTATATTGTTTATTCACTACCTCAGTCTAATGAATACTCTACGGCTGCCACATTTTTATACCAACAATAATAAAATGTATTCCCCGGAACAAACGCTAGGGGTTGAGGAGCCTTGTACTATGACAAAGCGGCGAGATAAGGACGGAACGGGGGCCAGACGTGTACAGATGCAAGTTGTTAGAGCTGAGTCTGTACGATACCCTACGGCGAGCCCCTACTATGTAAAAGAATAGTATTTTCTATCGTGTAATATAGAAAACCAAACTAAAAAAATAAAATCATTTTAATAAATTTGAATTAAGAAGACAGACAGACTGACAGTTACTTTCACATTTCTAAGACTAGCTGTTGCCCGCAGTTTCACCCACATCTCAAGAGGCTTTTTAAGACAATAGGTAGACTATGTCCTTCTACAAGGCTAATCTATCCCTGTATTAAATTCAATAACTTAAGAAACACTCAGACAAACAAAAACACTTTCGTTCATCACATAAATATTTGTGTCCTGTGGAAATCGAACCCACGACCTCGTGATCAGGAGTCCGACATACGAACTTCTGGATCACAGACGCCAAATACAATAAAAAAATCCTCCTAACATAATTATGTGATTTGTAAGTGTACATAATTACTAACATTTCTATTTAACCCTGCAGAGATATAAGCGTAGAATAGTATGTTATGATTCGAGCGCGAATTAATGGTAAGGGTTCTGTTTGCATAATAATTGCTGTTGTCAAACAAAGAGATTATTATTTAATTTATATACTTACCTTTATTGTTAATCTCTTTCTTTAGAATTTCAACGATTTTGCCCAAATAGAATTCATTTAATATAACATACTGTCAGAGGTGTATTAATTTGTACATAACATACAGTTCGCCGGTAGATTTAGGTCCCATGTCATAGGGGGCGAGCCTATGGCCGTAAATCCAAACTCCGAGCTGCTACTGAGATTTCATGTATTAACATTTCGCTCGACCTGGGAATCTAACCTCAGGACCTCTAGCGTAGCAGTTGCACTTAGGACCACTAGGTGAATGAGACAATGAGAATTAATTTAAGAAAGTAAATGACGCCTAAAACTTTCGTTTTCCTGCATGTGTTCTTTAACTCGACTTAAAATCAAAAGGATTTTATTGCGTTATATTGATATTATGTAGTCCCGTTTCAAAGTCGGGATTAAATAATATCAGTATGTGACTGAATTAATCTAAAATTGTGAAAGTGAAATTGCAGAATAGCCCTAAGTTTTAAAAGTGTGATAAAAAAGCTGAAACAGAACCAAGTCAAACCAAAGCCCGTAATAGTACCTGAAACCAGACAGCTAGCTACGATGAAACTAATCGATTTACTCCAAAATATAATCGAGTCAACACTGTTAAGCTAATATTGACTATGATGGTACTTAATTCAGTTCAAATAAAGCCGATTACGAGGGCCCGATAAACATAATAGCAGAACGTTATCACTTCCATTGTTACGGAGCATTACTTGAATATAGATTGATGTTAAGCGTCTTTGATCATATGCTTCTTGGGATGTAGGTAATTTGGTATAGGTACTCTACTTATAGGTCGTCGGGTAGCCAAATAATATGTCATTGGATGGTGGCACACAGACCGTCATTCAGAATCAGATCTATATACATATAAAAATGAATCTTTATTTCCCTTGGTCGCGAACGGATGGAAAAAACTCGCAAATAATTCTTTTTTTGTAGTGTTAATTATCGACAGGAGAAGGTTGTGTAAGAAAAAAAAATGTGCAGGAAATTAGAAAATTTAAAAAACTTAGATAAACGACGACCTCTGTGTTGTAGCGGTTCGAGTGCCGGACTGTTGATCATAGGGTCGTGGGTTCGATTCCCACAGGACACAAATATTTGTGTGGATAAAACATGAGTATTTGTGTTTGTCTGGGTGTTTCTTATGTATTATAAGTATGTATTTACAAAAAAAAAAGTATATAAGTATTATATCCATTGTTCTAGTACCCATAGTACAAGCTCTGCTTAGTTTGGGACTAGATAGTGTTGTGTAAAATGTCCCAAAAAATATTGTATACTATTATAAACTTAAAACTAGACACTTTCAGGTAAAGTCTACAAAGACGAAGTCGCAGGCAGAAGCTAGCTATAAATAAGAAGTGAAGTTTTAACATAACATGGCGCAAGTGATACCATTAGTGTTCTTAACGTTTGAAGGCTTGCTTTCCTGTTTACCATTTTGTTAATACTTATTAAAAAAAAACGTCTCGGTATCGGTATCCTCTCAGGCATGTAGGTTTCCTCATGATGTTTTCCTTCGCCGTTTAAACGTTAAGTCAAAGGTGCGTTGGATTCGAACTTGAGACATATGCCTATAGCAATAAGCTAATCCCTGCAAGTTAATTGAAAGAATTAAACTGGGATTTGTGAAATAGATAATATAACTGCCAATTATAAGAAAATACCACCAGCCGTGGTTTTTTTTTTCAGTACAAAGTGAACGCACCTTTCATCTGAATGGCTTAATTAATATTAACTCGGATGTCACAGTACACCTTAATGACATTTTTAAGTCCTTAGTGCCATTTAACTTAAGTATTATAAGTATGTATTTACGAAAAAAAAAGTATATAAGTATTATATCCATTGTCTAGTACCCATAGTACAAGCTCTGCTTAGTTTGGGACTAGATAGTGTTGTGTAAAAATGTCCCAAAATATTTACTATTTATTATTATTTATAAATGTAAGCATAGTATATGAAAATAGTGTTTGTATAATTATTTATGTAACTCGGAAAGGTAATAATATTATTGATTAATTTGACTTTGGGTCTGAGTATTGATAATGCAGTTCCACGTGAATGAATTTCGTTTTAAAGGCGTTCGCTCATACGATCGTAATATGATGTTTCTACTTATGTTAAAGCAGTTTTTTTTTTTGTTATTTGTGGTACAAGTGCAAAGTTGTTGTGTTGTTTTCTTATGAATTTGTATTTCTGCAAGTTCATAAGTTGAAAATAGTTGAGTCGTTGATGGTACAGTCAGCAACGAAAGTCGCTGAACATAACAAAATTTTGAAAACATCACAGCTCCAAAACTTGTCCAGAGGTTTTTTCTATTAAGGTAACCTGAATATTGAATGGTCATCTATGCAATTATTTCGTATAACCTTCACAGGTCAGTAACTTCACACTTATTAAAAATCATATTGAAAATTGCAACATGTTCAGCGACTTTCGTTGCTGACTGTACGTACGACTACGCTGATCAATCGATCTTCAAGGTTAAGCTGCGCCAGCCGCGGCCAGTCTGCGGGTAGGTGACAATTTTTAACACATCAAGACCCGTCGTGCCTCGAAGAGAAATAAAGCCGTCGCATCGGTCCCGGTTGTCATACGATATTCGTTAGTAATTAGTCAGAAGCCCAAAACCCCTGACAACTCATCCTGATCCTTAGGATATCGGTATTACGCAAAAATTGTGTTGCTGAAGTTTCATGGCGTTCGCTTCGTGTAATAATCCTGATATTCAGCCGCAACTGGTTAGACTGGAAGTTGACCCTAACATGGTTGGGAAAGGAAACCTTAATATAATTTCGGGCAAAATTTAAGAAAGAAAGAAAGATATTTATTGACACAGTCTTGGACAATGCACACAAGTAATAAAAAACATGATGTGTGTCCCACGGCTGCGCTAAATAGGCCCCAGTTCAGCAAAATTTTAAAGATATCACTACATAGTATAAAACAAAGTCGCTTTCTCTGTTCGGATTTTGATGCGGTTTTTTTAATAGATAGAGTGATTGAAGAGGAAGGTTTATATGTATAATACATGTATTTTATTAGTACATTGCAACCGTGCGAAGCGGGGGCGGGTCGCTAGTTTTTCTATAAACCACTTATATGCCTACCGTTTGAAGACGTTTATATTCCCCAAAGGAAAAGGCTCAGTTCGCCGGTATGTTTAGGTTCTATAAACAAAATCTTCTAATTAAAAAATCGGTATTCATAAAAACCATGGTATAAAATTGAATTCACATCGTCGTGGTTAACAAAAGTCCTTAATTTGATATTGAATATTAAATGCTTGGGTACAAGGTCTTGCTTACATCTCACTTAAGGGCTCGTTAAGTGTTTTCGAAAGTCGACATTAGACTGAAATATGAATTAATGGCCGTGAAGCGACGCTGCGGCGTCATCGGTATAAGGCGTCAAGAGGTGTCTGAGGAATAGGGATGGCATGGAGTAGGTTATTAAGCCGGTCCTTATGGAAATCTATAGGGAAGGCCTTTGTTCAGTAGTGGACGTCCTTTAGTTAATAATTATGATGACGGAGTAGGTAGGAAATATTTGAAGTAGTCATTATTTCAGTCAGTCAAGTGGGATATGCTATTCGATTGACCTGAAATATTTTCTGCCTACATACTCCTTTTTGAATTCATGATCATTTTTGTATTAAAGCAGCATTAGTTGTAACAGATAGGTATTCAATCTAATGAACTGAAATTCTCCGTAGCAGTTCGGAGTTTGGACCTTTGCCCGGTTAATAGCCTTAATAGTTAATAGGCTCGGCCCCTATAACATGGGACCTGACCATGCAATCTGTGAGTGTATATTGGTACACCTCTGCCTAACCCTTCCGGGAGTACAGGCGTAATGGGTGTTGATGTTTAAAATCACTGTAAACAGCTCATAATCATTCAAAATTATCATTATAGACACAGTCATTCAGCTTTATTCGTGTACATGATCGTTCGGCGCATCTATTGCAAACTGGCCCTCAATCTGCTGACTAGAATTCTTTCTACCACTACATGAACTATAGTTTTGTAACTAGTAGGTACTGAAAAAATAGAACAAAAAGAAGCTACTTAAGACACAAAATAAAAACTAACAAATAAAAAACATAACAAGTCGACTCCACCCCACTTTATTGACAAACGCGCATAACCAAGTAAGCTGAGACGGTTCGGTTATGATTGATTATTACCTATTCTGTAGCCGAAGCTTTCACGGGGCGCATTCTGTGCGGACGAAGGGCCCGCCTATAGCTGCCCGTTTCTATATTTGGAAACAAAAGCATCACTATGAACAATGAAAACTCTGGGTTTCGGGTTTACAATTCCAATTCTGTAAACAACAATGAAGCGAGAAAGAGGGAAATGTTTCAGAGGATTGATGAGAAAGATGGCATTAAAAGTACGTACATATAAACATTGACTGTATTAATTGCTTAACACTTTGTAATAATTTGTATACATGACAACTTGGGAAGAGACAACCCCACGACACAGGGAATCTTAGTGTGGGGTTTCAGAGAAACTGTACAATTTACCATACTACTTTGTAAAATAAGCTTGATTGTAGTAAATTTTTCTGTTCAAGTGTTTATTACTAAATAAATAAATTTATTATTATTTATTAATAGATAATTCGTGCTCTCTCATTTCACGTAAATATTACTGCGCGAGAGAGATAACACTAGATCTGCAGTTGTTGCATAATTCACATCTTATAACATAACATTACATCACATCTGTATTCCTCGAAGGATTAAGCAGAGGGGTACTAATGTGCACTCATAGTTTGCCGGTATGTTTAGATTCCATGTAGCAGTGGTCCTAAGCACGACTGCTACGCTAGAGGTCTCGGGTTCGATTCCCAGGTCCCAGTGTTACTGGATTTTTCTATGAAATTCTCAGTTGTAGCTCGGAGTATGGATTTCTGCCCGGTTAATAGCAATAGGCTCGCCCCCTATTACATGTGGCCTAAACATACCGGCGAACTATGGGTTTAGGTATATTGTGAATACATGCGTAAAGGTATATTATAATACACTTACACGTAACCGTAGACCCAGTAACTAAGCTCTTACATTGACGACACCCATTCTAAATTTAAGATACAAAAAAATATTGTAACATAAGTCTTATCTTTTCGAAAGGAAACCCTCTCATAGTAATTTTTCAACTCTAAGATAAGTGACGTTCCGCATCTTAATCATCGTAATGAATCCTTTTATTTACTTTATTTCTTTTTTTTTTCCAGAGTACGACGCGAAGGAACTTTACGGACCCGAGATAACTGATAAGGATGGAGCCCTACTGGATGCTCACGACAGTTTTTATTTAACCACGAAGAGTTTGCTTGTTCTGTTCCAAATTATGGGAGTGATGCCTATCATGAGAGTACCTAAGAGTAATTATTATATTCTTGTGTATTTTCCGTATTTATATATGTATATAGTGTGTTGGGGTAAAATCGGCGCTGGGGTAAGAACGTATACACCAAATTTCCGTCTTATTCGGATATATTTTTTAATGCAAGCTAGCTAGCATTGCGGACGGAACATGACATAGTGCGCAATGTGACTAGCACTAAAAATTACAGCTGAATATACATTCTCACCCCACCAAGCTGATGAGGCACTCTATATAAACTATTTATTTGTTATATCACAAATTCTTATAATAACATACCAGAAATAATAATATATCGACACCGTCGTTATTAAGGTTGAGTGTTTATTATAGATGCGCAAACAACGAAGCGAACAACTTATAATTGGATATCGAAGGCTACACTGTGGGCATACTTAGTATGGAGCTTGGAAAGCATCATTGTGGTGAAAGGTGAGACAACTAAAACTAAAATGCATAAGAAATTTATCACTATGAATAAAAAACTATAAGTAGGTTACTAAGGCTAAGATAAAACTACGAAATTTAACACTATGAATTAGAGATGCGCCGAGTACTGATTTTACCGAGTAACCGAGTACCGAGTATTACTCGGTTTAATGTTTGCCGGACCGAGTACTCGGCCGAGTCACTCGGTGCAATACAAACGCTTTGCGGTGCGAAAACAAGTTTATACAGGTTCGGAACGCGAACCCGTCAAGCGTGCTGTGACCTCTCCCTCTGCCTCATTTTTAGAGTCCATAAGTAGAAGTAACGCTACAGATAGTGAAGACAGCAGTGATGAAAACGAGTTGAATCATAATCGTAGCAGAATATAACAATCCCAAGATGCTCATGCAAGTTTTTGGAGTGGCTTCGAAGAACTAGCTTCAACTAAGCCACCGGAGCGCAATGATCCTAAAAGCCCCATCGCTCTAGAATTAGACCGATATGTAAACGAAGGTTTGTTGCCACGAGATCAGAGTCCTTTCATGTGGTGGGCAGGACATAAAACAAGATATCCACTAATAGCATATCTAGCACGAGTATTTTTGTGTGCACCTGCGAGCACTGTGTATAGCGAGCGTCTATTTTCTGAAGCTGGCAATGTGTATGAAGAAAAATGGAATAAACTGTTACCAGAACGCGCAGAGAGCCTTGTATTCCTGCATCATAACTTGCCGTTGCTAAATTTCAAATATTAATTGTTTCTTTTTGATATACTTACCTGTATTTTTTAATAAATAAATGTTCGTTATTAGACTAGTAAACAAGTTTGTTTTCACTAAATTTCTTAGACAGAGTACTCATCACTTGAACCGAGTTATTCGGCCGAGTACGAGTATAAAAAAATACACCGAATATGCCGAGTACCGAGTACTAACCGAGTACTCGGCTCATCTCTACTATGAATAAAAAAACAGTTACTAAGACTACGTTATAACTACGTCGATCAAACGATCTGTAATGTTAAGCTGCGCTTGCCGCGGTCAGTCTGTGGATGGGTGATCATTATTTACACATCGAGACTCCTCCGTGCCTCTGAGAGCACATAAAGCCATCGGTCCAGGTTGTTATACGAACACCTATGACAATCATTATCATGCGGAAGGCGGAGAACCGGGTGTTGTGGCGCGATTTGGGAAAGGCCTATGTCCAGCAGTGGACTGCGATAGGCTGATTTGATTGAGAAGGCCAAACAAGCAGACTATCCTTAGGATATCAGTAGTGCCCAGAAATTGAGTTGGAGGCCTGGTAGCAGTAGCTTCGTTTAGAATACTGATATTCAGCATCTGATTAGACTGAAAGCCGACCTCAATATAGTTGGAAAAAGGCTTGAGGATGATGAGTTACTATAAAATTGTACCGTAAGGATCTCATGGCGAAGTAATGATTACACCAATCAATCAAACGAAGTGAAGCTTGACTGACATTGCAGACGCAAGGATAAGCTTCGTTTGCAGCGGGCAGTCGATGAATGAACATTTTCAGCAAATTGGGGCCCTTCTGTGTCTCGTAGATAGCACGTAGAATCATTATGGGGAGTGCTCTGAGGAATTGTTCGGGCTAATACCAGCCGCTGAGTTTCACCATCGCACCACACGCCATAAAAATAAGTTCCATCGTCACCACCTCGATGGTTGGCAATCCACCACAGTCCGGTTTACACGAAACTTCCTACCGAGAACGTGTAAGCTATGGAATGACCTTCCTGCGGCAATATTCCCGAACCAGTACGACATGGTGGCCTTCAAGAAAAGAGCATACACATAATTAAAAGGCCGGCAACGCATTGGTGACAAGCACTGATGTCCATGGGCGGCGGTAGTCACTTACCATCAGGTGAACCGCATATTCGTTTACTCCCTCTAATATAAAAAAAAACGTTGAGGTATCGGTCCCGGTTATCATAAGAAACCAGTTTATGTTTTGAATATTGTGCAAAAATTGGGCAGCGAAGGTCTGATGACAGGAGCTTTTCTGTGCATTATACGGAAAGCCAATCCCAACATAATATTGGCTAGGATAAAATTCTGCATACAATTCTGACTATCCTATGTTAATTAGTTACATGGACTTTTCAGATAAATTCTCTCAAATATTAAGTAGCCAGATCCATAAAAATATCGTTTAAAACTAATTATTTGGAAAAACCCTACTCTTGAAACTTTTGATTGGAAACGAAGTGATTATTCAGATGAATTTTGGTAAAAGTATGTCTATAGGCAGATAACTCGCCTATAACAATCACTTTTAATTGCCCCTAATTTCGACTTAACTTTGCAAAACTTTTGAAAAGACAGGAAACAATTTTGTATAACTCAACTCTCTCTTTTCAGTCGGCAGAGAGCGTTTAGCAAATTTTCAAAGCAGTTCTAATAAGCGATTCGACGAAGTGATATACAATATTATATTTCTGAGCATTTTGATCCCGCATTTTCTATTGCCAATCGCTTCATGGCGGCATGGACCTCAAGTTGCCATATTCAAAAATATGTGGACGCATTATCAGGTAAAAAAATTAAATAACTTAGACGATGTCTATGGTTTACTGTTTCGAGTGTCGGACAGCTGATCGAACTGTCAACTGCCCAATTGTGGGTTCGGAACCTACAGGACACAACTATTTATGTGAGGAGCATAAATGTCTGTTCGTGTTGGGTGTTTCATATCATATCTATAAATTAAAGTATACAGGGTTACCGGTAATAATATGTCGGCATCATTTGCATTGGTTTTTGTTTTATATATTTTTAAATACCGCAGATATCTTCAAAAATATCAAATTACTTGAAAATGGGTGGCATTTGCACAGGGGTCATTTGGTTGCAAATGATCTCTCCTACACCCCCTTACGTCGGACTGCCGACATATTACCGGTAACCCTGTATAGTATCCATATATATGTCTAGTACCCATCGTACAAGCTCTGCATAGTTTGGGACTAGATGGTGCTATATAAAAAACTCGCTAGTATTTCGCAAAGGGTAAGGTGGAAACATACTAATGAAATGTTTCCTTGCCGTATGTCGGTATGTTAATAGGGCGGCATGTTATAGGGGGCGACCCTATTGCCATTAACTGGGCACAACATCCATTACGGAGAATTTTATAGACGGCAGCATTAATATTTAAGCTCGCCCATACAACTAACGACTCTATTGGAATCGAATTGAACTTCTAAATATTTGAAAAGTTCGTGTATGACCAACCCAATCATTAAATACGACCTAGAACCTAACTAGTGCGGAAAACCACCAGATGAATAATGAATTGTAAATGACGTACGTGAGTTCAAACCGCAATAAATTATTTTTAATCTTTGCTTTATTTAGTGTTATATTTTTAAATTGACATTTAGGTTTTTTTTATTGAATGATAATCACGAGGTCGTGGATTCTTTCCCACAGGACACAAAATAACTGTTTGTGTGTTGTCTGATTTTTTTATTCTTTAGGTCAGAGTTTGGATTTATGCTCGGTTAAATGACAATAGGCTCGCACCCTATTATATAGAACTTGATGGTTGAAATGACATGGTTTGAAATTTATTTCAATTATTCCCAACTGCATTCATAAAACTAGATTTTCATGTCATTTGCTCCATATGTGAAATCAGCTCACTATAGTACAACGGTAGTTTGAAATCTTAGTCCATATAACTTCTTTTTGATTAAAAATTAAACACAAGATTTCATTTAATGTTAATTAATATTATGTGAAAATAACACACTACTTCTATACAATCTTCTTACTACACAAGAACTTGTTCGATATCTTTAGGATAACGTTATTTACTTTAATGTTATTTCGATTAGACATAGACATGCTTGTTCCTTAATTATACATAAAATACATCCCAAATTGAGAACAAAAAATAATTCATCCTACAGCAATATTATCCTTACTCATATTTTTTTTTAAATCCCTACTTAATATTAGAAATTTAATGTGAAAGTAACTCTGTATGTCTGTTACGCATTCACACCTAAACCGCTGCACCGATTTTGATGATATTTGGCACAGAGATAAATTAGACCTTTTGTCTCATAAAATCCGGAATATGGGCGAAAAGTAAAGAATAGAATGCAAAAATTTCTTGTTTTGCTTAGTTGCGCCCTAGCTTTTTTTTCTCGGGAATTTTTGTGTGACGTAGTTTTTTTTTCAGCTGAAATACTTGAAAATCACCGGCACACCAATAGTATTCCCGAACCTGTATTCTCTGACTTGGGGTCTGTGTGTTTTCTCCTGGGGTCTCAGCTTTGCTGTCATTCTCTCCCAGCATTACCTGCAGGATGACTTTGAGCTGTGGCACTCGTTTGCCTACTACCATATCATCGCTATGTTGGATGGATTTTGTTCACTGTGGTGAGTGTTTAATTTTAAAAAAGGAGTTTTTTTTATACCACTAAGGTGGCAACAAGCATACAGCCCACCTGATGATAAGCGGTTACCGTAGCCTATAGACGCTTATAACCCCAGGAGTATCACTTGCGCGTTGCCGACCCAGTAGAACGAAAGAGGAATAGTTGGGTTGGCAATATAAGGGTGAAAGTCTCCCCACTGCCAACACAGCGTTTCCTCGCGGAGCACTGGCTACCTTGCTCACCGTAAGGAACACAATACAGGTCAGAGCAGTGTTATTTCACTTCGATTTTCTGCAAGGCGGAGGTACTTCCCCAATGGGGCAGCTCCCACTATACCCTATCTCTCTTGAATGATTTTACAATCTTACTTAATAGTAAGTGATCACAACCGACCAAACCATCTGTAAAACCAGAGAAATAAGATATGATAAGCAAACAATGAATCTGCCAACCCACACTAGGCCACCGAGGTGGACTATAGCCTATCCCTCTAATTCTCTAGAGTTCTCTCCTCAGAGAGAACTCTGCCCAGCCGTGGGACAGTATATGGATTGATGGTGATGAGTCTATCTAGTTTACGTAGATTTCTAGATCAATTAAAAAAAATATTGAGTTTTTGTCTGTGGAAGTACTTTACCACTTTTTCTGCTGCCAAACAGTTGATATGTTAACGTTTTTAAGAGATGGACAGAAACCTACCTATTGAGTAAGATCGTATATGTCTTGACAAAAAATGTCTGAAGAACAAATTTAATGACGCACGATAATATTATTAATCATTATCTGTTTTGCTCATTATTTTATAGCTCTAAAAGAAGTATTAACGACCGAGTATTAAGTATTAGTAATTGACGACCTCTGTGGTCTAGCGGTTCGAGTGCCGGACTGCTGATCATGGGGTCGTGGGTTTGATTCCCACAGGACACAAATATTTGTGTGGATAAAACATGAGTATTTGTGTTTGTCTGGGTGTTTTTTATGTATTATAAGTATGTATTTACAAAAAACCCATAGTACCCATAGTACAAGATCTGCTTAGTTTGGGACTAGATGGTGTTGTGTAAAATGTCCCAAAAATATTATTATTATTATTAAAAATACCATTTTCATCCTAGGTACATAAACTGCAATGCATTCGGCACTGCGTCGCGAGGCCTGGCCATGAATCTCCACAAGGCGTTAGAAGCAGAACACCCGGCCCTCAAAGTGGCGCAATACCGTCATCTGTGGGTCGATCTCTCACATATGATGCAACAGTTGGGTACGTGCTTTAAACTTCAATAGATTTTGTTGAAAGCTATCAGCTGAAACGATGTGATCTTCGAAGTTTGTGCATAATAATATGAATTTTCGCTTCTAGCATATATTATGAATTATGATATTTACATGTATGTACGAGTATTCTAGATATTTATTGAATTAATCTCTTAAGTCTAACTGCAATTTACCTTAGATAAATCAGTTTGTTAACTATATCTTATAGATGTTTTTTAAATAAGTTTCTTACCATTTTCTCTTCTTCTTCTGCCTTCTTATCTTCTGCATTGACTTGTAAAAGTGTCTTTAAAAGATCAATTTACAGAAAATAAATATCATTTCATTTCATTTCATTTCTGCTCCCTACACCCACTTTTTGGAACAGTGCAACTAGTTTCAAATTTAAATTTTTCTTAAGTACTTACCTACCTATGGTCTAATTGAAATAAAACATTTTGACTTTGACTTTATAAATCGCAATTTGCGTGTGTTGTAAGCAAATCGTGATTTATTTAGCCAAAAAAAGTTCTGTAGGTAAGTAAGATTTATTTTTTCTTCTTTAGCTGTGTAAAATACCAAAGTTTCAAAGCTTTTTAAGCCTACATTCATTGGATAAGTACCAAAATAAAAATACATTATTCCGATAAAAAATTGTTGAAGTATCCATTACTGCTTCGTAATTTCCGCATCAGTAGCTTTCATAAAAAAATATCACCATTTACAAGTTTAGTGAATCGCTCAGTGCTGTATCCCTGTTGGCATGAATTGCTCCCTTTGTTTTAACGACCATGCCAGCGTGATGGCAGATTTCGCACATTTGTATAAATATAGCTATATAAATTCAATGAACAAACGTTTTACGCTACAGTAGAATTGTTTTATTCCTCTAAAGCGGTATCGCTAACAACGATACAAAAAATACTTTGTATTTGTTAACAGAAATTTAAATTGTGAACCTTGCCAATAATTCTGTAATTAATGGTAAAAGCGACGCTGGTTAGGGGATTATAGAAGATAAAAGACTTTAGTGAGACTTCGACACGCCAGAACAATTTAAAAAGGGACTTGTTACCAAAAGACTTATTGATACAGATTTTAAACGTTGGCACTGACGGCCTATAATCGCTTAAATTTTTTTTTCCGATGATGTTCTTATTTTCATATTATTCAATATTAGGTATAATGTACAGCTAAGTACCACGATTAGCGATATTAAAATATCGTCCTTATAAAATTGTTTAGATGGGATAAGTATACGCCAGTCAAAACAAATTACTGTATTTATTTTAAGAATTCGCAGAATATCAAGAAAAAATTGCAACTCAGAATCATCAGTAGAACCTAGTCAGACGGAAGTCGGACGCGTCACTCAAAGTATTGTTAGGTGTTTCACTCGAGACATAGAAAGAAAGAAAAAAGAAGAATTTATTTCAGGCAAAAAAATTGACGACATAATATCACATACACATTTATAATGCTTATCTAGACACAAAGGCCAAGACTATGAAAACTCAGTGCCAATTTGTTAAGAGTCTAAAGCAACTAATGAAAACAACAAAATCTGAATAATCGAGAGAACAGCTCCAAAATACAGCTCAGCCCGTTGGAGGAATACAGACGCTGTGCGTAGTAAAATAAGATCGAAACTACAATAGCATTTGTTTCACAGGTCGTGCTTACTCAAACATGTATGGCATCTATTGCATGGTGATTTTCTTCACAACCACCATATCTCTATACGGGGCTCTGTCAGAGATCTTGGAGCGTGGTCTGAGCTACAAGGAAATGGGTTTGTTTGTTATAGTGGGGTACTGCATGACTCTCCTGTTCATCATCTGTAATGAGGCCTATCATGCTTCTAGAAAGGTTGGTAATAATGATTTTTTTTAATTCTACTAAGGTGGCAAACAAGCATACGATCCACCTGATGGTAAGCGGTTACCGTAGTCTATAGACGCTTGCAACACCAGGAGTATGACTTGCGCGTTGCCGACCCTGTATTGAAAGAGGAATAGTTGGGTTGGCAGTGTAAGGGTCAAAGTCAACAGAACGTTACCTCGTGGAGCATTTTTATATAAATATGTAAGTCGTACTCGCGAACAGCAAGATTCTTCTCCATAGCATAGGGGCAGCACAGGAAAAAGAAGAGCAAACTAAAAGGAAAACTTAAAGGTAAAGCATACGAGTAAAACGATGTTCTGTTCACGCGCCATTAAATGCAACGTAAGACGGCCACAAAGGAAAAAAAGTAAAGAAATCTATAGCGGAAGCCTTCGTTCAGCTGTGGACATCCTGTAGCTAATAATTATAATGACGATGATGAAATGAAAAAGCTATTGGTTATTTTATTGATGTTTCATATGGTTTTTCAAAATGTTAGGTGTTTGTGTTCATACCAATTGCTCATAAAAACACGTGATAGAATGTTTCGTGTACAAAGGCCAGCACATCAAGCTACCACAATATGTCCAATTTCTTTGATTGATTTATAACTTTAATACAAAACAATAAGGTTCATATTCAATTGGGAAAATTTGACAGTTTTGGATAGCTTGACCTGCTGGAGTCTGTACATAAATCGTCATGAATACTCAGAAATTAAGTTGCGGAGATCTGATGGCAGTGGTTTGGTGCAAAATACTGATATTCAGTCACATCTGGTGAGACTGGAACCCGACTCCAATATGGGAAAAGGTTCGAAGGTGATGTAGCTACCGTTTCTGCATTGTCTATGAATTATAATAATAATAATAATATTTTTGGGACATTTTACACAACACCATCTAGTCCCAAACTAAGCAGAGCTTGTACTATGGGTACTAGACAATGGATATAATACTTATATACTTTTTTTTTTGTAAATACATACTTATAATACATAAGAAACACCCAGACAAACACAAATACTCATGTTTTTATCCACACAAATATTTGTGTCCTGTGGGAATTGAACCCACGACCCCATGATCAGCAGTCCGGCACTCGAACCGCTAGACCACAGAGGTCGTCGAATTATAACATATACATTCTTACTTTTAGGTTGGTCTTGAATTCCAAGTTCGTCTCCTCAACGTTAACTTAGGTGCAGTTGATAGAAGCACCCAGAGAGAAGTGGAGATGTTCCTTGTGGCTATCTCCAAGAACCCGCCCATCATGAACCTTGACGGCTTCACCAATATCAACCGGGAACTGTTTACTGCTGTAAGATGATTATAAACTTTTTATGTAGATTTGCGAGGTTAAGCTGTGCTTGAAGCGGTCAGTCCATGTATGAGGCAACATTATTCATACTTCGATACTCTTTCGTGCCTTGGAGAGCATGTCATAATCGGTCCCCGGTTGTCATACGTATACCTATGACAATCATTAGCGGTACTCAGAGTGCCATAGAAGCAAGGTATCCTCAAGATATCGGTATTGCTCAGAATTGTGTTGTGGAGGCCTAAAGGCAGTCCTTGGGGAGTATGTAAAGCCACCATCCCCGATTGTCATGCCTGTGACCATTGACCCATTACAAATGGTAGTCAAAAAGCTGGACAACTAGCGGGCTTAGACAAGTTGCAATCTGACAATCGAATCGACGAACGAATAGAAACAAAAAGTATAGAAATGACATAAGCTTTCGACAAATCGGGCGATCATATATGTCATTCCCATACATTTTGTTTCTATTCGCTCGTCGATTCGATTGTCAGATTGCAACTTGTCTACAGGCGCAGTTTTTCCTTAAGATATTGGTATCCCAGAAATAAGGTTGCGAAGGTCTGCTACCAGACGATTCGGTGTAAAATACTTATTCAAACACATTTGGTTAGACTACAAGCCGACCTAAACCATTAGGTCCTAAAGCACCTTATATCATTGGGAAATCCAATATCTTATATATTTTTTTCATATTAGCTTCTCTCATTAGCTGAATTAACTCATTAGTCTAGTGATCACAAGCGCAATTGCTACGATAGGTGTCCTGGGTTAGTTTCAGGATGAGCAAAGTGTTATTGAATTTTTCTATGTATCTCAATGACAGCTTGAGACTGTATTTGTACCCAGTAAATGTCAAGGATCGCCTCCTATTACATAGGACCTAAGCCTACCTTCAAAGTATTGGTGGTACATTAGTGTGCACTTCTACCTAACTCCTCGAAAATACAGGTGTGTGATGGTATGTCTAAGTTATGCTATGTTGGTTAGACTCGAAGCCGATTTTTAGGTTCTAAAACATCTGAGATCATTGGAAAATGCATCATCATATTATTTTACAAATCAGCTCCACTTTTTTGGGATTTGGATTTTAAGGTTGCCATCACTGCGTTTATGAATTTATCAATACAATTTTGAATAACATTTGTATAGCGTACAATTCATTTTCATTAACATGGTGAACTCAAATATTTGGTTGTGTTAAAACAACACTTACTTTAAAACATTATTCCTTAAGTAAATATTGTCGGTGGGAGACCACAATGCAGATTAAACCTTACTTGTGCGTGCGTGTCAGTATTTTCGGGTTATTTAAAGATTCTTAATTCAAACATGTTTTATTAAAAACGATCTGTTCCTAGTCAATGAAAATGAAAAAGGAGGTCTTAAGCTTATATATTTATGTCTAACAGATTCAAAAGAGGTTCAAATTCAGATAACCGGCCATTCCCGATTACAAATCTGTCAAATAGATTTGCTTGCTAGGACTTTGACCAGGTTCATACAAGTAATGCCAAAATCCTATATCTCTACGCATCCAATCTTATACCGATTGATTTGTGATTGGACGATAATCAATCAAGGACGTTTAGACTTTATTTCGGAAAAAAAAATGTTTTATAAATACCAATAGTGTCTTGTGCTTTAACAATAATTAAGAAATAAATAAACAATTTCAATCAAATCATCCAAAACTGCTATAGAGTAGGAATTATTTACATCATCAGCCAAAATACGTCAATTACTGAACAAAGTCCTCTCCCATAAATTTTAATAAAAATTGGTTAAATTCCGTCTGCATCCAACAACTCCCAGCAACCTTTACAGGTCGTTCGTCCTAGGCTATGTTTTCCGGTGCGTACTCTCCGCTCGAGAACCTTTTCAACTTCATCATCATCTACTGAACAATAATCCTCTCATAAAGATTTGCATAAAGATCGGTTATACTGACTCCCGGCAACATTTACTGGAGTAGCAATATCTTCGCATAAAACTCCCCTAATAAATGGACCAATTCAAAAGCGTCCAGAGCAACTAATTTTATTGACGACAGCGCAAATAAAAGTAGATATGAACCAGAAAGTCGACGACCCGGAACAAGTGCTCCGTTCAATATGAGACTCATTTATTATTTTCCACTTAGCTCGAAGTTTCCTTACGAGCTATTTCCGTGTTTACGGAAATGGAAGAGTAACAGAAAATGCATTTTGTTTGTATGGCTAGTCTATTGGCGGGTCTGATTGACTAAAAACTACCATTAACTGGGGACATATCTAAATTTTGGTCTGCCACTTAAAACTTCTTAACATAAAATCTAATAATATTGTCCGAATTGATGAGGATCCATGCCATAAAATAAGGCAATTTATTATAGTTTTCCACTAGTAAACTGGACAGATACCCTATCTCACTTAAGAAATTTCCGTTAATATACCAAAAATAGACTGTACCAATGAAACTCATTCAAATTATAACACAGCATACTATCACGCCTGTATTCCCCGAAGGGTTAAGCAGAGGTGTACTAATTAATGTACTACTACAGTTCACCGGTCTGTTCAGGCCCCCTATACCCGGCACAAATACAAACTCAGAGGTACGCTAAAAATTTTACCCAATAAAAGTCTGCTCGACCTGGGACTCAAAAACCCAGGATATCTAAGGCAGCAGCGAGCTTATAACCACAAGATCAATGAGACAGTTAAATTTTTCAGAATTTATACAGAACTTGACTCATACTGCGAGGGTTGGATTCTGAAAACTGTCAACCGGGAAGAGTGGAAGAACGAGACGATCAATAATATTATACTATTATCTATTATCAATAATATTATATTATATTAATATACAATACTATAATCTTTTCCAGAACATTTCCTTCATGTCTACCTACTTGATCGTGCTGATGCAGTTCAAACTAACTCTTCTGAGACAAAGCGCCCGGAAGACTCTCAAATCCATTGTCAAATCAGTCTTCAATACATCCACTACGATGCTCGATGACGACTTTGATGAAGAAGATGATGAGTGAAGAATTAGTTGCTTGTAGATAAGGGTTAGTTTTTTTCAATTGCCTTTGTGTTGCCGATGTGAAAAAACTTTTTATTATTGTTGCCTTTTAAATAATACTTACTGTAGGGGCAATGTCGTCCCTACACGGAATTGTTTTGTTTGTTTGTTAGTGAGTTAACAATAAAACCAACCGATCTCGTTAACCGTGTTTATTGCACTAAAGAAATTAAAAGAAATACATGTCTTGTACAGGCATCGCACTTACGCGATGTCAGCAAAACGTAATGTCGAGCTTGCTCGTACATGCTGCCAATTTAAAAAGAAAACATAAAAACAATGATCAAAATTGTACAGTTGGTTATTTAACAGATCCACAGCTAAAGGATAATGTTGGCCGTCGTCCTTGGCTAATTGTCTTATTGTACGCATTGCCAGGAATGGCGCGGCCTTTGTGCCATACGTTACGGTACAAAGTTGGTATTCGTTTATAGGGTCTTTATCAGTGGTACGCCATACGATTTTCTGCAGTTGTTGATCGGGTTCTTGCACAAAAATCTGCCGATAAAATTTTTCTATATCGGCGGTGTACACGTATTGGTAAGCTCTCCAGCCCAGGAGTAACGTTTGAAGGTCTTGTTGGAGATTTGTTCCAGCTTCCATTAACTCATTAAGGGTGTAGCCTGACGTTGTTTTGGACGAAGCGTTGAAGACAACTCTCAGTTTTGTTGTTGTTGATTCTGGCTTGAGAACACCATGATGAGGTAGGAAACAGCTGGGTTGTTGTACAGTAGTACACATTTTCATGTGTCCAAGGTTCAAATAATCATAAATAAATTTCTTGTAGTTCTCTGAAAGCAACGGATCCCTGTTCAGACGTTTTTCAAGTTGTTTAAATTGAGCGACCGCTTGTGGTTTGGATGCGCCCAAATTAGACTCAAAATTCGGTTTCATAGGAATTTTGACCTCATATCGTCCGTCCAATCGTCTTGTTGTTGTATTGTTGTACAAGGTTTCGCAATACTCTTCCTCAGCGGATAAGAGCTCACGTTTGTTATTTGTTATTTCCTCCATCTCCCAAAATTGGGAGATTTCGTCAATGTTGTTAAGTACCGCATGGCAATTAAATGTTCTAAAGTTACCTAACAGCACCCATCCCAACTTAGTTTGTTGTGCGATGGGTGCATCTGCAGGACCACGCAATATTCCGTCTAAGACTATTTCGGCATACGTTCCTGCATCCAAAAGGGCATCGACCTGTCTTGAAACGTTATAGTCTGGATCAGCCAAATTTATGTTTTGTAAATGAGGCCAGTGCTCCTTCTCAAAAGTATAGTTCGGAAGATTACTAAGTATCTTGGTCATAACCAAGGCTTCAGTTGAAAACGTGTAGTCATCATAAATCGATTTACATATCAATTTTACGAGACCGTGACTCTGATTGTTAGACGCCCCAATACCAGACACTGTTGCGTTTTGTTTACGGCGCTGCAACCCAAGCCGCTGAGCGGCAGCCTCGGTAATTAGGTTAATCTGTGAACCCTGATCAAGTAAGCATCTTAGTGGTACGTACATTCCATCAGCAGCTCTTACTTTAAGCAGTATAGTAGCAAGTAAAACTTCGTTGTTTCCAGCTGCGTGATTAGCCTTGGGTTGTAATGCTGACGTTGCTGTTGACGGTGTCGCGTTGTTCGCGTTCATTTGAGCGATTGTTTGCGCGCAACCGGTTTCATGTATCATGTCATGAAGTACGGTGTGGTGCGGGTTGTTGCAAATCTTGCAAGTTTTGTGGGAATAACATTGCTTGCCGTCGTGGGAAAATAAGCAATTCTTGCATATGTCCCTTTGCTCTAAAGTCTTGAGTTTTGTTTCTGGGGACATGTTTTCAAATATCTTGCAATGAATTAAAATATGCTTTGTTTTACAGATGGGACAGTTTCTCCCCATACTAGTATGATAAGTTTTATGAGGATATTGTTTGAATTTACCAGTTGTTTGTTGTTGCTGTTTTGTTTGAGCGTCTTTAGCTGACGTTTGAATGTTAGGTTTATTGTATTGTTTCTTTGTATTCACAGGTTCTAACGCTGTAAATTTGTTCTCCAAGTACTCCATCAGTTCACTGAAGGTAGGCAAAGCTCGTGGCGCTTTCCTTGTTTCCATGTAGTTGGAATAAGTTTCGGGGTCCATTTTCCCATTCAAAATATGAACTAGGATAGGGTCCCATGTTGATGTGTCCACTCCTAGATTATGGATCGCATGTATGGTCTCTAAGCTCGTATCATGCAGTCGCTTAAGTTCATAAGCATTTTGCGTGTGCATGGTAGGTTGATTCATGAATATCTGTATTTGTTTAGTGAAAAGCAATTGAAGGTTATTATACCGGTGGGTGAGTATTTCCCAGCAGGCATCATAGTTTTCAGCAGACACTGTTAGATGTTGGACGATCCGCTCCGCTTCCCCACGAAGCTTACCTTTCAGGTGCTGCATCTTTTGGGTTTTAGTTAGGAGTGCGTTTTTGTGAATCGCTTCCGAATACAAGTCCATGAATGTTGGCCACTGAGTATAATTTCCGGAAAATGTAGGGATTTCTATTTTCGGAACTGATCGATATTGATGGACAGCAGAGTTAAGTTTGCTGTTGAGCTGCCTTTTCGTAGATTCAAAAATGGTTTCATGTCTCGTGTATTCGAGCTCATAATCTACATCAGAACCAACCAGAAGATTGTCAATTTGCCAATGATTATCGTCGATTGTTTTCCAACGGGCTTGCAGCATATTCAGTTTATCTTCGATTTCCCACTTTTCTGTAATTTGGTCCATATTCATGTTTGCTATCAATCTTGACAAGGCTCTAAAGTTGGTATTCTGTTGGCTGATGAGTTCATCCGTTTTCGATAGTACACCTCGCTCTTCAGCTGACGATGGCTTAGAGGACCTTAACATAGTCATTAATGACTCATACTCTTGTCTCACAAGTTTGTAAGTATCGGAAGTAAAATAAAGGTGCGATTTATCTTCAAACTCCAGAAGTTTATGATTTTCTTCGAACTCACTCCACAATGTAAGAAGAGTTTCGAGACGTTTTTTGAGGTATTCCGCTGTCTTGCGACCTGCCGAATCCTTCTTAAAATTCACATGTATCTTCCTAATTGTTTCAGCTATAATCTGCTGACGCTGCAAAAGAGCCTCCATGTTCTACTGTTCGGAGATAGCTCTAAACAGAAGATGACTGTTAACAAGTTATGTTCCGTGTGATATTACCTCGATGTGTGCGCCTTCTCAATCCAGCTGGGGCGACCCGCTTCTGGGAGACCAACTGAACCGATTCGCTAACGCAGCAAAATCACAAACTACACTTCACCAAAAATGTTCAAACCAAAATAATGTTCAATCACAAAAAACTGTTCAATCCATAAAACTGTTCATCCGGCTCGAAGGACCAAAACATGTAGGGGCAATGTCGTCCCTACACGGAATTGTTTTGTTTGTTTGTTAGTGAGTTAACAATAAAACCAACCGATCTCGTTAACCGTGTTTATTGCACTAAAGAAATTAAAAGAAATACATGTCTTGTACAGGCATCGCACTTACGCGATGTCAGCAAAACGTAATGTCGAGCTTGCTCGTACACTTACAGTTTATGTTAAATTATATTTAGATTTCCTAACTTTATTATATTTTAATATTACTAATATATTATTATTAAACATAGCTGTAGGTATATTGTTGTTGTGTTATCATCATCATATCAGCCACAGGAGGTCCACTACTGAACAAAGGCCTCTCCCATAGACTTCCACAAGGACCGGTTAGAAGCCGCCTGCATCCAACGACTCCCAGCGACCTTTACCAAGTCGTCCGTCCATATCGTTGGAGTCCGTCCCACGCTGCTCTTTCCGCTGCATAGTCTTCACTCGAGAACCTTTTTGCCCCAGCATTACGTTGCAATGTTTGTTGTGTAGTTATACATATAATATTTTTAATCTTTAGATACTTATAATATACCGTCAAACGGGGCGAATGGGATGCAAGAGTGAATCGACACAAAATTTTAAAAGAGAATATCAGCATTAATTATTATAGTTTGATGCCAACAAGGTCTTCTAATGGTTTATTATAATTTAGAAATAATTTTAGAGTCCCTTTTTTCAACAAACTAGAAAAATCCCTTCAAAGCTTTGTCTCGATTCACCCCTGCATTCCTATTCACCCCGTTTGACCATACTTAATATTAATTATACATAGCAGCTTTCTAGGTATGCTAGTAGTTTGAGTGTCGGGCTGCTGATCACGAGGTCGTGCGTTCGATTCCCACACGACACAAACATTATTTTATGTGATGAACATAATTTGTTTGTGTTTACCTGGGTGTTTCCTATTTATTATAAATATTTACATAAAATATTGTATATTGAACAGAGGCCAGCACATCAAGCTACCACATATTGTCAAATTTCTTTGATTAATTTTCAACTTTAATACAATACGATAAGATTCATATTCAATTGGGAAAAATTGTCAGTTTTGCATAGCACCAAAAACAAATGCCAAGTACCACCCATTGTACCACTATCATTTATAAACATGTTATAAATGATAGTGGTACAATGGGTGGTTTTATCGCAAAAAGCGATTTCCTACAGACAACCTTTAACAAATCAAAACTACAAGCTGCTATTAAGAATACGTGGGTAGCGAACCAGCATCTGCGTTTGCGATCACCAATGAGGTAATAGTCCAGTTGTACTATTTCTGTTCCGCAACTAAACGTTTTAATGTCAACAATTACGGCGGCCTACAACAAAGTCGCCTAGTTAATTTAATTTGCATGTTCGTGTACCCAATGATGTCATAAACAATTAGTTAATTACTCTATTGTTAATTTAATAAACAAATTTGTGTCCCATGAGGTACACCTGGCTGTAGCCCAAATTAGCTACTTCAACCTTTTTCAAACTCTACAACCTTTATAAACTCCATTTTCGAATATGCTAGTCGAAAATGCTGGGTCTACTAAAATATGCAACAAATAATCACATCCTTTGTGTGTTAATCAGCGTGAGAATAACGTTTCATTTGAGGCTGTAATCGTCCCCAGAAATTGGAAGCACCATAAATGCTATTTGTCTTTTATCAAATACCAAAAACAGCCTAAAAGATTTTAGTCTAATACCTGACGTCGTATTACACTAGGATTTTCTCCTGTATCGTGGTTGCGTTTATAAACAAAAATTTTCACATACACAAACCTGAAGCAAATGTTTGTAGGACATACTGGTAGTTCCTAGTTCCTTCCTTTAGATATTTCCTAGGATTTTTTTTTGCAGGGATCGAACCCACAATCCGTACTCAGAAGCCGATCGCTCAGCCACTACGCTAAAGGTGTCGTTAATATTGTTTTTTTTCTTTAAACACTAATTACCTAGAAGACACGTTATGGATTTTAAAATGTCTGTTAGAATACCTATGTACACTTCATTTTTTTAATAATTTATTTATTTATATAATCCTTTTAATACCTATACAGGATAAAATACAGAAAGTGAAGACAGATTACCGTATTAGAATAAATAAAGTAAGTAGTTAATTTTAAAATGTTTACATATATTTTAGCATACCGTTAAGGTAGAATGTACTTGGAACTACCAAACTGTAGACTTTATATTATGTTACTACCTATATTCTCTGCAACTATATAAATATTACACTTTTTCATGAGAATAATGCAAAATTATACCGAATACACAATGGGATCTGAAGAGCATAAATTCATCCCATCCATAAACCATGGGTGCTACATACAAAAAAATACCCGTAAAAATCTTGAAATAGGAAATAGGAAAGCTTATAAATAAAACATTATGCAAGCATTCCACAAGGTAAACGTAGACGGCTCCTAAAATAATACTGTGAGAAGAAGCGTAATAAAATGTGTAAGGATAATTAAAACAAAACAGCTTTGTGTTGTTATAAACTAAGTGGAACTAATCAGGTCTTTTATGTGTACAGATTTGAAAATCGAGATTTGATCGAATTACAATATATTAATGTATTATATAACATTGAGCACTGACAGAAAGAAAGAAAGAAAGAAAGAAAGAAAGTATATTGTGACAGTGACAACACAAGACAAAATACAAAACAATAGATTCAAGTCTTAAATTGAGGAAGTACGTTTTCCTATGCGATGTCAGAATAGATTCCCGAGGGCCTATTGAAAAGACTATTGGAATGCCAAGTGATAAGTCTAGAGTTCGAATCCAAGGCAAGCACGTCTGACTTTTCGAATTCATGTGCGTATAATTAATTATCACTCGCTTAAACGGTGAAGGAAAACATCGTGAGGAAACCTGCATGCCTTAGAGATTTTTCTCGACGGTGTGTGAAGTCTGCCAACCCGCACTAGGCAAGCGTGATAGACTATAGCCTAATCCCTCTCAAACTGAGAGGACACCCGTGCCTAGCAGTGGGACAATATTTGGGTTGATGATGATTACAGAATATTTATACGAGATGTTACAAAGATATGAGATATTCTTCTTTACACTCGCTGGTTAATAAACCCCATTGCGTTTATTCTTAGAAATCGTCAGCTTGGATTGGTATTAAAATTTTAAATTATTGACATGTAAGTGTAAATAAAAGTCTTATTTCAGAAATAAATTTCATAATTAGCAACGTAGGTGGTGCCTTGGGTTCGAACTCGAGACCTTCGATTCTGTAATATATCAAACAAAATAAATAGTTCGATGAGTTTGACGCAGTGGCTGCGCGATTGGCTTCTGTGCGATGGTGGATTGTGGGATCGATCCCCTGAAGGTATTTGTTCCGGCCTGGGTGTTTGTATATGTGATAGTTAGCGTATGTAAACGCAACTGCGATGCAGGAGAAAATCCTAGTATGGGCAACGTTTTTAAAATATACACCGTATTTTTTTTTCATTCAGACATAGTCCCATATCTAGTAGAAATAATATTGAAAAATAATGGTTTTCTTTCGGCTGTAAGATGACAAAAAAAAAACACGGTATATATGTATAGAGGCCAGCACATCAAGCTACCACAATCTGTCAAAATGCTTTGATAGATTTTCAACTTTAATACACCATGATAAGGTTCATTTTCAATTGGGAAAATTTTACAGTTTCGGATAGCTTGACCTGCTGGCGTCTGTACTCTAAATGACTAATTATTGTTATTTTGTTGCCATGATCAATCATAAGAATAAACCTCGAAAAAAGTAATTAAAAACCGTGAACTTGAATTTGTTCAAGGGTGTTCACTGATATTTACTTCTAGCCCATCCTTACCGCACCCAACCTCTATTTTCTCACAATGTAATTTGAACCTATGAATCTTTTTCAGAGTTCAAGTGAAGTCCGCCATTTGTATAAGGTTCGACTAAATATAAATGGTTTCGACTTTCACCTCTCCTTTGAAAACGAATAAGAAAAGTGGTTTGGTTATAAATAAAGGTTGTTTGTATTTTTCAAACAAATGGATATCCACTATATTTCTAAACCATCTCAGCGTTATGCGCTCCTGGTAGCTCCTTAGCTTAATATTAAAGTAAATTGAGTAAGTAACTTAATTTTAACAAGCTATTTTAGTCTAATCTAAGTCACCACTGCTACGCTTGAGGTCCTGGGTTCAATTCCCAGGTAAAGCAAAGTGTCATTATTTTTTTATACCACAGGTCACATACAAGCATACGGCCCACCTGATTTTTGTACCGTTTACCGTAGCCTAAAGACGCTTGCTACACCAGGGGTATCATTTAATTTTGCTCGTTACCCTGTAAAACGAAAGAGGAATAGTTCGGTTGGCAGTATAAGGGCAAAATCCTCCCACTGTCAACACGTTCCCTCACCAAGCACTGGCAACCTTGCTCACCGTAAGTGACACAACACAGCTCAAAGCAGTGTTATTTCACTTCAATTTTCTGCAAGGCGGAGGTACTCCCACAGTCCACCTCCAATTTGAGTGGAATTATTTCCACTATGCCCTTCCTCTCTGTTGGTTTTGTACACAGATGAAATATCAATTAATAATCGCATGATAGATTATTATTGATATAATTAATACAGGTTTTAGGAAATTCAAAAACTTATGTTATAAAAATATATTTGGAAATTACAAGACGCCAGCAAGTCAAGCTATCCAAAGCTGTCATATTTTCCCAATTTAATATGAACCTTATTATTTCGAATTAAAGTTGAATTTTAATCAAAGAAATTTGACAGATTGTGGTAGCTTTATGTGCTGGCGTCTGTACTTATATGAGGTCCCGCTACGCCACCCCTCAAGTGCATTGAACTTCGAGGTTATCTATTCGACATTGAGCATAGTTAATGGAACTATGTATCATTTTGATAGACATTATATATATCTACGTAAAACTCTTCAAAATATGAGTAATAGACTCATATTTTGAAGATTTTTACGAACTGATTAATGAACTAAGTGGAATGATAACTAGACAAGATCTTGATTTAGTGTATTGTAGTGTTATGTTAATTGAGCACTTAGATTTATTATGATGTAATGTTAATGTAGGTACACAGGCCAGCACATCAAGCTACCACAATCTGTCAAATTTCTTATATTGAACTTCAACTTTAATGTGAAACTATAAGGTTCATATTCAATCAGGAAAATCGAGGCGAGCAAGGTTCGATTCCCGGACTTAGCAATGTTACTCTGGTTTTCTATTGTAAATTCTTAGTCGCAACCTGGGCTTGCAAATGAGTACATTTCCAAAGCCCAGGCCTATTTATATCACTAAGGTGGCAAACAAGCCTACGATCCACCTGATGGTAAGCGGTTACCGTTACCTATAGACGCTTGCAATACCATGGGTATCACTTACACATTGCCGACCTGTAAAACGAAAGAGGAGTAGTGAAGTTAGCAGTATAAGGGTCAAAGTCCACTGTCAAGACAACATTTCCTCGCGGGGCATTAGCAACCTTGCTCACAGTTAGGAACGCAACACAGCTCAAAGCAATGTTATTTCACTTTCGATTGTCTGTAAGGTGGAAGTACTTCCCCAGTCGGGCAACTCCAATTTACGTGGAGTTACTCCCATTATGCCTCATAATACCATATCGGAAATATTAAAAAAATATATTTTAAAACATATCGGTGGGCTGCGGATATAGATACACGTTTCAGCCTAACCTTTCGGGAATCCAGGCGTATTGGTTTGTTTTTAAAAGAAAATTAGGTATAATGTTAATTTTCGGCTGCTCAATCAGTAAATTTGCTGCGTAGTTTATTATATTCCTTAATTTTCTAACTACTTGACGGGGTACAATACAGAAACAAAATGTACTGTTCGAAATGTATTAATTTACATTAGCAAAAAACGATTTAATAAAAACGTTTTTATCTGAGCACTTTATTTACTTGTTATTTTCCATTCAAATATTATTGTCGTCGCAAAAATGATATCTTAATAAAGGTAATTTGTTCAGCTTCAGCTTGAAGGTACCTACAAAACACGCAGACTTTGACGATTAATCAAATGTCCCATTTTATCAAAGTTACAAGAGAGGTTGGGGAAAAAAATACTTGTTTTTCCTTTATTGAATCATATTGTACCTACATAATAAATACTATATAGAAAAATATGTTTATTTGTCGGCTCTAAAAAACGATAAAGACATTTTTAATCTTCAGAATTACACGTGAATGATAATGTGTTATTTAATGTTATTTCTATGATAAAGTGTGATTATTATTTTGATTTGACAAAGTAATTCAGATATTCTGATTTTAGGCAAACTTCACACGCCGCGAGAAAATCTCTCACACATGCAGGTTTCCTCACGATATTTTCTTTTTACTATTTAAACGAGTCATTCCAAAAAATCGAACAAAAGACCAACTACTTGGCAGTCTAATATCAGTTTATTTAAAAAAAATATTAATTCTCGCGCCGTAATTCTTGGTGGTCAGTGGTAGTTAGAAACCAAAAAAGTCTGATAAGATATGTATTGCTGAGAAATGAGGTTTCCGAGGTCTGAAGGCATTCACTTCGTGTAAAATAATGATATTCAGCTGCATTTGGTTAGACCCCCAATATGGCTGGGAAAAAGATGAATTAATGCTTTCATTTTCTTGTTATTCATGTTTGTTATGATGTTTTGTGTTGTTATTGTTGGAATACTTTTTTATTGTCTCTTTCTTTGTTGAAATTAACACTTCTAACCTACAATAATCTGCAAACTCAACATCAAAACAAATGAAAAAGTTACAATACAGCGTAAAAATAAAAGCGTAAAATGTTCCCCGCGGCAGCCATTCGTTAGCGAAAATTAGATTCAACACTCAATATTTCAAACTTTGATTCGATGGAAAATTCAACTGACGGCTGCTAAAATATTCAGCTGAAGCCAAAATTAATTGACTTCCATTAAAAAATGGGCGCCATTGTATGAGTGCGGCATTTGGTCGAACTTCGATTTGGAATTTTTACCACTTCGAATTTGCTTTTATTCCTTCTCTGGTGTTGAGTAATAATGAATCAATCAATTAATGTATATTACGTTAACCGCATTTAATTTCTCTGAGAAAATTAGGCGGTATCGTATTGATAAATTATAATTATGAAACGTACCTATGTCGAAAGTATCACAATTGTTTTTTATTTTATTTATTACAACATGTCTGTGTTCGTGTTTATGAATGGAAAGGATTGCTTTATATTCGTACCTATCGTACGAATATAAAGCAATCCTTTCCTATTCTACTAATATTATAAATGTGAAAGTTTGTGAGAATGTGAGGATGGGGGGTTGGATGGATGGATGTTTGTTACTCTTTCACGCTAAAACTACTGAACGGATTTTGATGAAACTTTATAGTTATCTTTTTGTATATTTTTGACATTTTCCATGCTAAGATTTTAAAGTTATTTAGAAAAGGAAAAATAAAAAAATAATAAAAAAAAAACAAAAAAAAAGGATAGTTAGAAGGTAAGGTGGCATCGTTCGACATTGAACTAACTGTAAAGTAAGTTGTGTCGGTTGAAAAGCAAAAACTTGCATTTCAATAGGTGTTACTGACGTCACCATAAAGACGTAAATTCAGTATGTGAAGGAAAAATTCGACATGACGGGTAGGTATCGCGGTGGCTTAGTGGTCATAGCGTCTGGTGTACCTAACCAGAAGACGCAGGTTCGAATCCTGCCCGCGGTAAAATTTTTCCTTTTCTAAATAACTTTAAAAACTTTATAGTATTATTATTTATAGATCAGAATAATATAGGCTATAATTAATAACTAATGATTTTGAGTTAATTAGCCAAATTACAACGATAAATTATTAAAAGGTAACTTTTCCACGTGGACGAACTCACGGGCATAAGCTAGTACAAATTATGAATGTTATGAAATATAAATGATAAAAATCGGTCTGCATTCCCAAATTTACGATCTAGACATAATTGTGCTTTGGCTTCCAATATGTGATTTAAAAATAATAATTTAATTTAGAGCTTAAATCAAAAACACAATACGATCAAAATACCCAACGCTTTTATTTATGACGAGCTTACAACCCATTCGATTATTTTTATGTCATCGAAAAATACTGAATTCAAACTCGCCTGCTCTAACCGGACAAATTGAAGACACGTCAGCAGTTTTCCTTCTAAATTCAAAACTCTCGTCTGGTTCGTAAAGGGGTGTGCCCACTTACCTTATCCGCAGTGCAGTCTATCCGCATCGCTCAACTCCAATGGATTTAGTGAGTAAGCCATTCAATATTACACCGACGGACTGGCCACTTCACTATATGTGCAGTTTATTTTGATGCGATTGTTCGCTTACATAAGAGTAGTGCTTGGACTGAATCGGTCTATGGATCAGGCATTCAATGCAGTCTTTTTTCAGTGAAGTTTCTAAGCTTTTCATTCTTTTTTTTTATACCATTATGGTGTCAAACATGCATACGACCCACGTGATGGTTACTGTTATCTATAGACGCATGCAACACTAGGGTTATAACTTGTGAGTTGCCGAACCTATAAAACGAAAGAGTTGGCAGTATAAGGTTCAAAGTCCCCCCACTGTCTCGTGGAGCATTCTTAATCTTGATAATAAAAAAAATAAAAAAATTGTCCATGCTTTTATAGATTTATAGAAAATAACGTTTTCTAATTTATTTAATTTGAATGGCTTTCTAAACATTTATGAAAGAGTATAAATTGTAAAAAAGTGCTCTCTCTACAAAGCTGGCCAAAATAAATAGTTCAAGATGATTTACAATCGTTTGCCATAATGTTTATCAGAAAATAGCCTAATCAGTTCTAATCGAAGTTTCAATGTAACTTTTCTTACGACATCGTAAATTAATATGGCGATATAAAAACAAAAAATACCCAAGTCTATCGAGTAACCTTTTGTATTAAACGATCTAGGCAATAACTCAGGCTTAGCTTGGCTTGAGAATATAGGGTGGGAGGGTAGTCAGCGGTGAGGGAACCACTTGTTGCTATGGTTACGGCAGTAACATAAACCAAAAAAACCTATTTCAAACCTTAAGTTGTCCCAAAAAAGTTTCATTTTCTTTATCAGAATCTCGAGAGTATTTGCACGCCGCGTATGATCTGAAATTATGTCGAATATGCGTGCACAGCTGTGTATGTCAGTTATAGTAATATTTATTACTGTTATTTTTTTAATATTCTTAATCGTAGGCGCCGCGTGCGACACAAATTTGCTTCGATATTTGAATGTAAATGGATTTCGGACCTTTTTAATTTCGTACATTTAATTTATTTAGAAAAAGGTTTCATTACGTATTGGGAATTATTAAAAAATATTATTTTATGGTATTGTTCCAGATTACAAATAACAACCAATCACATAACTGTTCTATTTTTTTAACTAAAAACTAAAATTTATACCGAGTAGCTACGGAAAGTAAGCAAATAATGTAAACTTTTAAATAACAAATAGGCCAATAGGTATCTATTACGCATTTCTTTTCTCTTTTTTTCCAAATCTCAATCTAGCTATGACTAAAAGTAACACTAAACCACGGTTATTGAAGAGGCTCAGGTAAGGCTTACCCCACATTGGGCGTGCGGTTTCCACAAGCGTGTGCACGTCGCGAACGCCGCGTGCGTGCCACATCGTTCATATCGTACACATCGTTCACACGCTCGAGGAACGCGCACGCCCAATTTGGGGTAAGCCTTACCCAGACTACTACAACAACTGCTTCATTAGCCTAGTGTTTCTCAAGCGCGACTACTACGCTTGAGGTCATGGTTCGATTCTCAAGCAAAATGTTATTGCGTGTTTCTATGGATTTGTCAGTAGCACCACAAAGTTTGAGTGGGAATCGAACCCACGGCCTTTTGATCAGCAGTCCGACACGCGAAACACTAGACCACAGATGTCGTCAATTATACGTCGCGTGCGTGCCACATCGTTCATATGGTACACATCGTTCACACGCTCGAGGAACATGAATGACCAGAAAAACCATTTATCCATAAGCATTTTCCATATTCCAAACAAAGTAAATCGTCTATCGAATAACAGTCGATGGTTTACACGCCCGCTTCTCTTCAAAGTTTAACCGAAGCAACCTTAAATTAGGGTATTAGCTTAGCGGAGGCGGGGATGGATTAAAGTTGCGAAACTTTTGGTTACTATGACTTAATTGATGATACTAAGACATGTTTATTTAAAGCAAGCTTCTGCCCGTGACTTCGTCCGCGTGCAAAATTACTTTTAATTATTTGGCACGGGAATCCTTAGCAACAAAACACTGAAGGCTAAAAAAGCAATAGCATTTTTCTCAATGTGGAAATGGAATCCAGAATTTCTTCGAATTCCTCGCTGCGCTGTTGGCCTTATGACAAGGTCAATAGGGCAGACGTAATGTCCTTTTTTAAGGTAAGGCATAGTGGGAGTAGTTCCACTCAAATTGGAGCTGCTCGACTGGGGAATTACCGGAGGTACTTCCCCAGTCGATTTTGTTACCTTGCAGAAAATCGAAGTTAAATAACACTGCTTTGAGTCGTGTCGTGTTTCTTACGGTAAGCAAGGTGGCCAGTGCTCTGCGAGGAAACGTTGGCAGTGGAGGACTTTTACTCTTATACTGCCAACCCAACTACTCCTCTTTCGTTTTACAGGGTCGGCAACGCGCAAGTGATACCCCTGGTGTTACAAGCGTCTATAGGCTAAGGTAACAGCTTACCATCCGGTAGGACGTATGCTTGTTTGACACCTTAGTGGTATAAAAAAGTAAGAAAGAATGATTTTTTTTTAATTTTGAACACGTACAGAACACAAGTGATAAAATAACAATAAAAATAGTCAAAATATAGATAAAAACTGACAAGCCTACGCTTCCATACATTTTCCTTCGCAAATACAATAACATTCTTCTTCGAAACAACTTAGCAACATAAGTATCACCTGTTACGTTGTATCAAATAAAATAAAATCAAGATTTGAAAAACTTTCAGAAAACACTTCTAAGTATGGTGAAGAGAAAATATCACTATTTCTGTAAATGTTTATTTATGTATGAACTTGAAAATAATTTGGTGAATAAAATATTTTCTATATACATACATACACACCATCACGCTTGTATTCCCCGAAGGGTTAGGCAGAGGTGTACTAATGTACACCCACATTTCGCCGGTATGTTTAGGTCCCATGTAATAGAGGGCGAGCCTATTGGCATTAACCGGGCACAAATCCAGACTCCGAGCTGCTACTGAGAATTTCATAGAAAAACCCAATAACACTTTGCTCGACCTGGGGATCGAACCCAGGACCTCTAGCGTAGCAGTCGCGCTTAGGACCACAAGACTAATGAGGCATTTTCAATACTTGATATTTTTAACCGTCTTCAAAAATGAGGAGGTTATCAATTAGGATGTTTGTTCTTATTACAAAAAGTCTTGAATTGAAAAAAGTATTTATTCCCTTACTATCTCGTCATTAATAATAGATGATAAATATTCAGGTACCTAATAGACTTGTAATTTGTTTTTTTACAGAATTAATGTACAGAGGCCAGCACATCAACTACCTCAATCCGTCAAATTTCTTTGATAGATTTTCAACTTTTATGCAAAATAATAAAGTTCATTTTCAATAGGGATAATTTGACAGCTTTGGATAGCTTAACCTGCTGGCGTCTGTACCTAATTTGATCTTTAAATATATTATTATGCATACCAAATGGTGCTGGCATTTCCTACCTAATCTCAGAGACGAAAGGCCGAAAGAAACTCAAAGTTCATGGTCTCTTTTAAAGGCAAACATTAAAATGAAAAACCTATTTTCAAGCGTAGCCCAATCTAAATATGGTAATAAAAAATTAACTTACCTTATTTTTACCTTGGAAGTGTTGTATGGATTGTATTTACTTAAACGAAACCGCAACCTATGTACATAAATACAACTTAATAAAGATTTGAATTTAACTATCCAAAGGAACCAGAAATTATACCTTCATTTTGGAATAAAAAATCAAACTGTTGCTGTAGTGGATTTCATAGGTTATTCGAAAAACGCTCAAAAGCTTTGAGCATATACTCAAAGAGCTAGGTAAAACAGTTACATCGATGTTTAAGCGCGACGATCAACAACCTATATACCTATTAAGTAAACGTACAGACGGGCCATTAAGACTGCGACGATAGATTAGTCGGGTAATTACAGTGTATGTTAGGGTAATTACAGAGCTTAGACTATAGTTGTTTTGTGTGGGATTACCATCAACAAGTAATTAGCCACTTGTTGGGATGGGTGAATACTTGCGGGGGACCCAGATCCGTGGCACAGTTCCTTTGCTGCTGATATAAATGTGTAACCGTAGTCTTGCCTGATAGTCAGCTCGAAATTTAAGCTAGTTAGATAGATCATGATCTTTTTAGTTTTTGTAAAAAGCTCATGGAGTGTCACTCAATGGTGGAAACGGGGTATGTCAGATATGCCATTCCCTATAACCTTGCGGATCATTATATCGAACGTGTCGATTTTACACGCGTTTTTCTCAAAGTGCAGCAATGTGTGGTGCTATGCAAACATCTCCGATGTGTTCGTCCCCGTAATGTAGCTTTATCCACACCATTTGTAATAGCTCCTGTCGCTACTTTTAAAGCCACACATCAACCAGGGTTGGCAGTAATCTGTTAACTCACGTCGCTGGCAGGGCCCCAACAGTTCACCTAATCTGCATTGTAATTATCTCCGGTTGCTCGCTGCAATTTGTGTACGAGAATGGACTTAGTTTGAAAAGTGACCCAGCTGTGTGTCTACTATTAAGTAATTTTAAATTAATTTGTTCGTGATTATATAAATCACATAATATAATATATTTTATATTATGTTTTTTTAAAGGTCCTTTAAAGTTTCGATTAGCACCTCTGCCTAACCCTTCAGGGGAATAAAGCGTGATGGTATGTTCTATGTTGTAAAAAAATGTCTTAAAAACAGCTTAAATTATATTTTATTTAAATTTCAAATTCTTAACTTAATAAATAATGTAAGTACCAAAAAAGTTTGAAGTAAAAAGTATTGATTTCCCAAAGGCTGAGTTTTTCGTTTACCCAGCAGCCATTTTGTTAAAAAACTGACATGACTTTGATACAGAAGTTGCGAAATGAATTCACATTCGTGGTGTACTTTAGAGGAAAGTTTTAATACGTTTTGCTTATACTTTACCTGATATCTGCGTACAATCAATGATGCTTGCCTCTAAACCTGCCAATCTAGTACCCCAACTTATTTCTACGCACTTGTTTTTTATTTCTACGCACTTTTTTCTTGAGTTTTCCAGTGAGTAAATTCGCCTCTATACCTTTGGATCTAACTTGCAAATGTTTCGTTTAAGCTCGGCGCTTTCACAAAGCTTTGTGTAAAATCGCTTTTTATTCCCCCAATCGCGTAATATATTTTACAGTTGCACAATTTATAGACCACCGAATATTATGAATAACATTCACATGTTCGTGTATAGTCGGACTTGAATTTGATTTTCAAATACAGGCCATAGTAGACATTCATTTTATGCAGAAGATTTACTTTTGTCTACCTTATTTATGATTTCAAAATGTATACTATATTTTGTTCATCATGAAGAATATGGTTAACCTGACAGGTTGTAAAAAGTAACAAAATTACTGGAAAACAAAACTGAATGATAATGTGAGTGATTTACTAATCCGATATTTATTTCTCAAAATAATAAATCGCTTACGTTGAGAAACTGACCCCTTTAATAATATTCGCTTTAATAAACACCTTTCCTGGTTTTCAGCCAAATAAACTGCCTACATAGTACTCTATCTCATTTAATTCAAATAACAACATCTATGCATATAGACCTACAGCATCTGATTCTACCTACACCTACTACCAATTTCGTTTTGTCCATGAAGGCAAAGCAAGGGGCACAGGCCCAGAGGCCGACCTGTACTTGTTAAATAATGACAAAATCATGTTATGTTCTAATGTGTCCAACACTGTTAAGAGTGCCCCTAACCTAACCCTACAACTTAAGATGTAAAGAAATAATTTCAATGTCGAAATATACACTACTACAAAAAAAATAGGATTCCAATCTAACCTGTATCCGACCTACAAATAAAATATACAGGTAGGTAGCTAGCGTTTCATACGTCCTCCAAAGGACGACTGAGACGTAAACAAATAAATCCTAAATTGTTCAGAACAAACAGTTACCTTCTCAACTTTATAGCGGCCATTATTTCAGACCTTTTCGATTTGCGGAATCATTTTTACGACTTTTCGCCGTGTGCAATTCTGTTATCCTGTATTTTGGTGAAACTTGTTTGTCTCATTATCCGCGCGTCGTAAAATATCAACTGTGTGACATAAAAACGTAAAGGTCAACGTATTTACGATCGATTATAATTTAATGATCTTTTTATTTCCGAAAGGTACTTCAGAAGTGTTCTGTTATGAAGATTGTGGCGCATTTTCTTTAGGTTGTCACCAAAAACTAACAATAGGTTATGCAGGCGGAATACTAGATATTGCAAGGCTTCAACATGTACAGACGCCAGCAGGTCAAGCTATCGAAAACTGTCAAATTATCCCAATTGAATATGAACCTTATTATAATGTGTTAAAGTTGAAAATCAATCAAAGACATTTGACAGATTAGGGTAGCTTGATGTGCTGGCTTCTGTAATAATAAAGAAATAGATGACAAATCGGATATATATTTTTGATGATAAAGTAAAAATATTACACTAAATTTAAACAAATCGAATAAATTGTTAATACTGATAAAACTGATCTCAATGTTGAATAAAGATCTCAAGTCCATAACGAAAGTTTGATATTACAACCAGTAAGTACAATAAACTTAAAAACTATATAACAAACCTAATTCATTAAACTTTTGACCGCCACGTCAATAACGAAAATCCGTGTTTTCTACGTCAAGCAACAAATTCCAGTATCTAATAATAGGTAAAAAAAACAACAAGTTTGTAGAAAAGTATGTATTATTAACTAAAAAAGTGGTATTTTTGACGTGCCATGCCGTCGTTGGCGTCGTGAGCAAGTTTTCATTTGACGTCTATACACGTCCGTGGCGGTCAAAAGGTTAAAAATCTTACTTCCCTGAAACCAATTTCTGCTTACTCCCAATATATAAGCCTTAGACCTCCACAATATATTTTTAATATCCATCTCTCTCAAGGTGAAGCCAGGCTGTATCTCGGAGATCACCTAATTAGATCGCAGGAGGGTACCAATTTGTCAGCCAAAGTAAACACTCGGTGGCCACGAGACTCATCCCATCGCCGAGCAAGAAATTCAATTAAACCTGGTAACTCTGTTGCATGTCCTTGGTTCGTTACCTATACATATATTTTGTATGGATAGAACACAGAGCCGTGTGTGGAAGATTGGTGACAGAATATGAGCAATCTGAGCATATATAAAATATTTTTACAAAATTAAAGCTGGCATCCTCAATAAGTTCAGCAGAGATATACTGTATATTTATTTACTGTTTTATTTGGATTTATCAACAGTTGTCATTCATCATCAACCCATATACTGTCCCACAGCTGGGCACGGGTCTCCTCTCATATTGAGAGGGATTAGGCTATAGTCCACCACGCTGGCCTAGTGCGGGTTGGCAGACTTCACAAACCGTCGAGAAAAATCTCTAAGGTATGCAGGTTTCCTCACGATGTTTTCCTTCACCGTTTAAGCGAGTGATAATTAATTATTAATACGCATATTAATTCGAAAACTCAGAGGTGCGTGCCTTGGGTTCGAACTCGAGACCTTCGACTTGGCAGTCCAATGGTCATACCATTAGGCTATCACTGCTACCAGTTGTCATTATCAAAGATTTATACTAAATGCATCAAAAATAAAAATAGTAATAAACTACTTATAGGTAACATAGTAAAATTGTATTGTGAAGATAAAATGTAATATTACGTCACTGCAGTAGGTACAGTGGCCAGCACATCAAGCTATCGGGAAATTTTACAGTTTTGGATAGCTTGATCTGCTGGCGTCTGTACTTTCAATTTCTATCTTCCTAGTTCCTACCTACATAGTGCACAACTACACAGTGTTCACTGACGACCGAAGTGTCTTACGCGGTTTTAGCTGACATACAGTCGAGCACATAGCTGGTAAATAAATTTATGTTCTACCTGACATATTATACTTTACACGTATTAATTTGTCCACAAAATATGCTGCATACTGCTCAAAACCGTGTTGTATTGAGAGCTTAAAGCCTACTAATGTACGTGTATGTTTAACTTCTTTAGTGTATTAACAAATATTTTCTCACGGAAGTACAAAGGGAGTAAAATATTAAGATATTTGACAGCCTGTCAGTTCACTACCATAGAAGTAAAAGCCTCCTTTAAACAACAACAAAAGAAATCGTATCAAAAGCATATTATAATTACGCAAAAATATAGCCAATATTTGTGCCTCTGTTTTCTTCAAAACCTAAGCTGTCATGTCCTTATTATGATATCCGTGATCTAGTGACTGCTGATCACGAAGTCAAGGGTTCGATGTCCACAGGACACAAATACTTATAATATGATGGCTACTACTATAATAATGACGCTTGAGTATTAATTTCGATTCAAAAACATATGTGCACTGGCTGACATATAGCAATAGAAAAGTAAATCTAAGCAACATTACATACCAATAAATTACGAGACAGAAAAGTGTTGCTGGGGAGTTTGTTGAGCCGCTTCTTCTTCTCAGCTGAAACACTAGGAGGCGGTGAAGGGCAGGCGTTTTGGTGCCTGTCTTGAATGTAAAAATCACGTTAAAAAAATACTACCTTTTGTCAATCTTGAATAAATTATTTTGACTTTGACTTTGATAAAGTGTTTGTGTTTGTCAGGGTGTTTCTTATTATGTATCAGTATTAATTTATAAAAATACTAGCTGACCCCGCAAACGTTTCTTTGCCATAAAAAAAATATTGGGGTGGGTCACCCTTATCATTTAGGGGTATGATAAATAGATGTTGGCCGATTCTTAGACCTCCCCGATATGCACACAAAATTTCATACAAATCGGGCCATCCGTTTCGGAGGAGTATGGTAACTAACATTGTGACATGGAAATTTTATATATTAGATACCTTTATAAGTATCTTATCTATTGTCTAGTACCCATAGTAGAAGCTCTGCTTAGTTTGATATTTTGTAAAATGCACTAAAATGAATGGTGCTGTGTAAAATGCACTAAAATGTTTAAAATTAATAACTCATATTAACAGTAATACTTCCATCGTCAGTCATTTCAATTTTCTACATCTTTACGTAGAAAATTATGACTTTGCGATGAATAATACACATTTATTTTTAAACAAAAGCGTTTAAAATTGTTTTTTGGTACCCACTCATTGATATAAGCTAAGCATTTCCGCAAAAGAATATACAAACAGGTCAAGCTATCCAAAACTGTCAAATTTTCGCAATTAAAAATGAACCTTATTGTATTGTATTAAAGTTGAAAATCTATCAAAGAATTTTGACAGATAGGGATAACTTGAGGTGCTGGCCTCTATACATTTAGAATTTGTGACTTTAATACCTACGTCAACGAAAGTTTATGAAGAGAGTCTAGAAGCGGCGTACGTCTCTGAAATGCTATCTACTCTATACAATTTTCGGGTATTTTTTCTGTAGACCAAAAAACTGAAGTTTTTATTGGAATTGGTAGCCTGAAGTATCAATAGAGCACATCTGTTGGAGCACCGACATCCATTGAAATGGACATCGCATAGAATAAATATCTATCTATCTATCAGCCACGGACGTCCACTGCTGAACATAGGCCTCCCCCAATGATCGCCACAAAACTCGATCTTGCGCAGACCGCATCCACCGACTCCCTGCGACCCTCGTCCACCTAGTTGGGGGCCGTCCTACGCTGCGCTTTCCTATGCGTGGTCGCCACTCCAGGACTTTATTTCCCCAGCGGCCATCCGTTCTTCTGGCCACATGGCCCGCCCATTGCCACTTCAACCGTGCAATCCTGCGAGCTATGTCGGTTACTTTGGTTCTTCTGCGGATATCCTCATTTCTGATTCTATCACGCAGAGAAATTCCGAGCATAGCCCTCTCCATTGCACGTTGCGTGACTCTGAGCCTCCTAATAAGTCCCATCGTGAATCCCATCGAGAATAAATAGTTAGTACCGAAATAGTTTTATTCTATCGTTACAATGGAAATTGTAATTTACAATGCGTTCACCTTTGGAGACTATTTTTTATTAATTTTCATAAATATATACACCCTACACCGTTTGGTGGATCAAATATCAATATTATTTATTTATATATATATACTTTATTGTATACCTTAATAATAAATAAGACTTAATTACTTAATGCAATAAAAACATGCAATGCCTTATCGCTAACTCCAATTTCTTCCAGGCAATCTTGAACTGAACTAAAAACTGGGAGTTGACCACGATACGTAATAACACAACAGTAATATAATATATAAGATGAAGAAGGTAGGATTCGAAGCTGCGTCTTCAGCTACTGGTCAATCTGCTATACACCAGACGCTATGACCACTAAGCCAACGTGAGTCCCACTTGCCAGGTCGAAATTTGCCTTCACATTCTGAATTTACGTCTTTATAGTGACGTCAGTGACATTGATTGAAAAGCAAGTTTTTGCTTCTTGACCGACAAGGCTTACTTTACAGTTAGTTCGATGTCGAACGATACCACCTTAGCTATTAAGTATGTTCTAGTATTTTTTTTTTGCATTTTCTATGCTAAGATTACATCAGCTACCTTCAGCACCACTAAGCCACCATGAGTCAAACTTTTCCTTCGCTAAAGTAACTAAAATATTAGTATGGAAAATGCAAAAAAAAAATACATATACAATATTATGCAGACTATAGATTTCTACTTTGTTACAATCAGTAGCCAAATCTACCGTGATTTATTTTTTCTCCACCGAAAACTAATTTCTAGAACACTACACATATCTGGGTCAAGCGATACATATTTTTGCATGCCCGAACATTGAGAGTTCACCTCAAAGGGAGGCCAATCGATCGGTGATCAATCAAAATCTCATTTAAACACGTCACTAAGGCGGAGCCTTTCTATCCATCTTGCGTAATTTCGGCACACATTACACCGTGTTAGTTCGGTTAGACGTGACGTGAACGATGTTTGGTGATTTGGTATTTAAATTCTTTTTTTATTGGGAAATAACATCTCATCGCGTTTTTCCCCGAAGGGTTAGACTGAGGTGTACTAATGTACACCCACAGTTCGTTAGTATATTTAGGTCCCACGTAATAAGACCATGTGCCATGTTGGATTGGGAAATGAAAATGAATGCATGGTCAAATAGATAAAGAAACATTCCTGGTTCGTGTTTCTCAAAAGTAGCTACTACTACTAGTACTTTAGTTTTTTTTTTGTCTTGGAGTTTAGTTCTTTTTGTCCGGGTATTAGCAAGCTCGGCCCTAATTGCAATGAAAGGAAATTACAAAATTGCAATTTGTATGTTGTATGTTAAAATCTTAGTTGGATATATAGATAGGTATATGGTAAATAGAGATACTTACCTCTATTAAGGTGTGTAAATTATTTTTTTCATGGTTTCTAAAGATTTATTTTATTAACAATTTTATTTTGCAAGTCACAAAAAAAAAACAATAAAAATATCTTGCGACAGCGCGCCCAGCATCACAAATTCCATATCTTAAATTAAATGCCTTACTGCTTTGGCTGTATCCAGCGACCATGGAGGTTTGTTATCTTATTTTAAACAAAAACTATTTCGTACAATTTTGATTCGAAATACGAATTAAACACTCCTTTGTTTTTACACTATGTTTAAATTATCAAAATTAACTGTAAAAAAAAGTAATTTTAACTGTATGAAAAAAATAAAAAAACCAGATTTGTTTCCATTCATTTACAAATTATCATATCTTTATTGAAATTTATGTTTTACATAGTTGGCAGTACTGAACTACATCATTAGTTGTGGGTAGATTTTCGACAATGTCATTAGACGGCTACCTTCAAAAACTTATTGCGAGATTAAACTTGCTATTATTTTATGCGATGTAGTGCTTTGTGTCAGTTTAGACCAGAGATATTACTTCATTTTTGTGATAAATCTTATTGAGATGCTTTTATGTTGTGCATAAGTTTATCGAAATGCATATTACTAATTCGTGTGCTCATTTTACTTCTTAGTTCAACCTTGTAGTGTTTTAGAAGTAAATGGATATTGTAAAAGAGTGAAATAAATTCTTTCAAGGGTCGGGCCGCGAGTGTGATTTAGTGTTTTTTTGCTGTGAAAGTGTAAATAAACCTTAAACATTTCAAAATGACACTTTTTAATTCGTGAGTTGTGCAACAAAATAACATCAACATTAGATTGACGTAAGTTATTTTATATCCTTACTTTTGCAAATAATATGTCAAATCGTCAAACTTGTTTTCTCTGAGGAACATCACATATCACTACCTACACCTGTTTTCCCCGAAGGGTTTGGCAGAACTGTACAGCCACTGTTCGAAGTTCCGGCATGTTTAGGTCCCATGTTATAGGGGGCGAGCCTATTGTCATATAACTGCACAAATATTAATAATAATATTATATTAATTTAAGAGACGTAGGGCATAATGGGAGTAATTCCACTCAAATTGGAGCGGACCGGCTGGGGAAGTACCTCCACCTTGCAGAAAACCGAAGTGAAATAACACTGCTTTGAGCTGTGTTGTGTGCGGTGAGCAAGATTGCCAGTTCTCCGCGAGGTAACATTGTGTTGGCTTGACCCTAATACCTTGACTTTGAACCTTATACTGCTAACCCAACTATTCCTCTTTTGTTTTACTGGATCGGTAACGCGCAAGTGATATAAGTTGTGTTACAATTACTAATGTATTGCAGACAGACTTGGGACCGTACTGGCGAATACAGGCGTGGTGGTATGTTATTTTATGCTAATTACCTTTGTTACCAAAAAAATAAATTTACATGTCATCCATTTTAAAATAATTATGTAGAATTATAAGAAACTTTTTTTTGCCCGCGGTTTCATCCGCATCCCAAAAGGTTTTTGAGACAAAAGAGAGCCTATGTCCTTCTCCAAAGACTAATTTAACTCTGTACAATTAATTTCATCTAAATCGGTTCAGTGGTTTAGACGTGAAAGCGTAACAGACAGACAGACAGAGTTACATTCGCTTTATACCTAGTATTATTAGGAAAGTCGGGATAGCTGTTGTGGAAGTTTCTTTTCCCATTTAGTATACAGAATTTCATTTACGTACAAGTTGCAAAACTGTCATTTTACACAAGTTATATAATATGTGCTAGTCTTGGAAGCTATTATGACACTTGTAGACAAGACTTTATATTACAAAGCCTGTGTGTCTGTTTGTTTGTTACTTCTTGACGTCACTGAACCGAATTCAAATTTGGCATTATAGCTTTGCTAAAACTTGACTTAGAGCAATTATGAGGTACCTGAGGCACCCCGAGTAAGAACTAGTTATGAAATAAGTAAATTCCTAAGAAATAGTCGTTGTACCATTCAGTAGTTAATCAGATCAGTATTTCAATTACGTGGAAGTTGGACGGTTGCCATATCACACAAGTTATAAGTGCTGGTCCAAGAAAACGGGCTATTAAGGCACTTGTAGACGATACGTTACAATGGTGACTTGTAAGCCACTGTTTACGACATTCATACTTAGCAGCATTTCACTTTGATTTATATTTTACTTACTAGAGTTCATCGCTCTTCTTTTGTCTTTTTATGAGTGTTGGCGATTTGACAACGTCTGTGGTTTAGTACTTCGAGTGTTGGAATGCTGATCACGAGGTTGTGGGTTCGATTCTCACAGGACAAAAATATTTATGCGATGAACGAAAGTGTTTGTCTGGGTGTTTCTTATGTATTATAAGTAGGTATATATTTATAAAAAAAATAGTTTATAAGTATTACATCCATTGTCTAGTACCTGCCTACAGTACAGGCTCTACTTAGTTTGGTACTAGATGGTGCTGAGTAAACCTGTCCAAAATAAGGTACTAATTTTCGATAGCTCAGCCACTACGCCGAAAGTGTCGTTTTATACTATAAACAAACTTGAAGGATTGTATCAATAAAAATGTTACTGCACTTTTCTAGAATTTTACTGTATTTTTAGAAATATTATAATTATGTAGGTACATTTTTTATATATATATTTTGTATATTTTACCTGTGTATGGTTTTATTGGCTGCAAATAAAAATCTATTATTATTATTATACTTAATTATAACATCGTAATTACCTAATAGTCTTGAATAAAGTTGGAAGTTAGTGCCACTCAATCCTGTCGACAAAGATGGATGGAAATGGCTGCCTCTCTTATCTCCAGGGCGGACCCCTTCGTGATAAAGAGTACGACGAAGATAAATAAGAAAAATTCGAGAAGACGCAGGTTCGAATCCTGCCCGCAGTAAAATTTTTCCTACGCTAAAATTACTTTATAATCTTAGCATGGAAAATGCCAAAAAATACAAAAAAGATATGTTATTATTACAAATAAATGGAAAATAGATTTCATTCTTTATATTTATCGTAAAATAACAGAACTCATTAGATGCTTACATCAAGGCCAGAATAGCGTTTTATGAGTAACTTTGATATATGAATGATAAGGCTACCTATTATGTTATGTTTTTGTATATATTATGTTCTGTAATTTGAAACATTGGTGTATAACAAATAGTATATTATTATTATTACTAGTATACCAATAGATTTCATTTCACCGTTTAATTTATATTGGATACAAGTCAAGGCACTCAATTCTCAATTAAGTTCGTACACATATGCACTATTTGACCTAACGTAATCTCTTTGTGGTTCACATAGTGTTACACACAGAGATAATGAAAGCTTGTAATTAAGCGGGACGGTATAGCGAAACTGCCTCATTAGCCTAGTTGTTACAAGTGCGACTGCTACGCCTGCAATCGTGGATGCGATTCCCAGGTCGAGTAGTGTTATTGAGTTTTTTATGAAATTCTCAGTTTCAAGTTAGTTAGGTAGTTAGTGGGAATAATTCCACTCAAAATGGAGCTGCCCAACTAGGGAAGTACCTCTGCTTTGCATAAAATCGAAGTGAAATAACACTGCTTTCAGCTGTGTTGTATTCCTTACGGTGAGCAGGGTTGCCAGTGCTCCACAAAATCCTCATATTATTTTGGTCCACCTGGGAATTTAACTCAAGAATGCCGTGCTTAAAAATTGTGACCATTCTGTAGCTCATGCAAGTTACAAAGCTTTTCCACACTCTGAAAGTGCTATTTTTTTAGGTAAGCTTTATAGTCTTACTTATATATACAGCTGCTTTTAGCAACTGTATATATAAGTTAGGATACATTTTCAGTCTAAATTACCAACTAAAAACAAACCTCAAAAAGTAGAGTTTTCAGAAAGCATGAGCAAAACTCTGAAATGCAAATGGCTAACGTAATGTAATTTGCATTATTATCCTTTTCCATATAGCCAGTGTTACCCTACAGAGCTACAAGCATACATATATTAAAAGTGCGTCCTTTTTTCTCAATTTATTTACGTCCAGGCTCAATCCGATTTGCCTGACGCAATCTCGCTTGCAAAGCGATGCTCAGAATCAGAATTTACTGATCACCGACGAACGATGTTTATATGATTATTATTTTTATAAAGAGTAATTCAAATTTTCACAAGTATGTACGCATTATAGTTAAGTTTTTTTTACAGATAAGGATTTTATGAAAATTTTAGCCTAATAAAATAAGTACTATAGAGCAAACTTTATATATAGAAATACATTATTAGAAACGGCGAACATACAATAAACAGTATCTTATCTTAGCAGTGGGGGCTGGCATGGCCAGCAACACTTCGATCAAATGTGATCTGTTGTGTTGTCCCCAGCATGGTACATTCCTTACTCTTTAAAGACGTGGTTCATGAAGGCGGCTAGCCCACTAAGAGGAAGGAACCTGTAGTCCTCTGGCTTCGGGTATCCGTTGCCGAGATGGCTCATCCGTTTCGTTGCTAGGACGTCACACAATCACACAAAATGTGCTGCATGGTTTCCCTGAATTCTTTATAAAATTTTTACAGATAAGGATTTTATGAAAATTTTAGCCTAATAAAATAAGTACTATAGAGCAAACTTTATATATAGAAATACATTATTAGAAACGGCGAACATACAATAAACAGTATAAAATCAGTCATTATATCCCATAAAATTAATTACTGCATAATATAAATCATAAAAATTGGGGAAGGGCATTCAAAAGAACGTGAACAGAATCAATTCCGTCCATAAAACAATTCGGCAGAATTATTGTCGTTCAATATAATTCCCATACATTCCCCATGCATTGTTTCCGTGACATTCATTCAAACGGCCATTTTGATCGATGCGAAACATTTCAATCACAAACAAATAGCATATCAAAAGCATTTTATCAGGAAATTACTGAAGAGCTATAACGTAGACAGTAGCAGTTATACGTAAAACTAGGTTGCGCGCCACTCGTCTAGGGCGGCGGCCGTGGGGGGGTGCGATGGGTGTCGTATCGTAGCAACCAGCAGCATCCCTCAGTGTCCTCCCGACGATCGTGCCGACCGCGCGCGCCCTACGAAACATTCCGGTTCGCTCAACTCTAACGAACCTCACACGAGCGCCCTATTCAAATTCTGTGCAGTGTCAACCAAAATGTTTATGCTATTCATATTGCTGACTGTGTACCTCATAACTCTATGCCATGGTTAACGTGCTAATTGCAATGGATTTGAGATTATCGGTGTGAGATAAGCCTGACACGGAGTTGACGGTCCGTTGTATGTCTTTTCAAATGCTCCGACAGTTGGTGAGTTTTGTGATTGGATTTTTATCTTTTGCATCGATTTTATGCCTTCATGTTAAAACTCTTGTACGCAGTTTTTCTACATACAAAGTAAGGTGTCGTATAATTTTTTATTGTCGGCAATTACCTAAGTACTTACGCGTGTTTAATGTCGTCATTTGTTACACCCTGCGGAATTGAAATTAATTGCTTGATTTAATTTATTTTTGCCGTTTAAATTCAAATTTCCTACGATACATCTCTTTTTAGCCGAGGTTTTTATTCCGTAATTAATTGTAGGGGTTGTATTTCGATATCTTTTCCGTTCCGTGATATAATTATACCTTTTCTGAGATGGAGGAAAGGGTAGCATTTTACCTGTTATCAACCTACGCGAATATACCTACATACGTACACTACCTATGTATTAAATAATGTGTTTTCCGTATAGAGCATAGAGTACAATAGGACGAAAATAGATATTATTATATACTTATGCATATATTGATAACATTTATAAATGTATGACAATAAGGAAATATTGCATCTAGATATCTTGGGTCATTTTCAGAAAAAAAAACTGTTAAAATGTAGACTTATTGTCTACATTTTAACAGTTTTTTTTACTCGTAGTTATCTATGAGTTAATTAATGCCTTAGTAAAAATTGGTATCCTGATCGCTCCTTTTACTGTCAAACTCGCACGGGTTTCCTCTTAAAGTAAAAGCTATAGAACAGCTTCTTAATTAAGGCCATTAGATTAGAAAAGGATGCTGCTCCACAGGTTAAATGGTGCCATCACTCTCACACATCTTAAATATTATCCCGGTAATACGTTATAGTAAGTAGTAACACTATATGGCGGGTAAAATTCTAGATTACAATGTCTATTTGTTAAAAATGGAGACATGGCAGTTAAAATTCTACTGTTCAATGTCTCCTTGTTAAAAATATTAATTTCAAATTATATTGAAGACATCACTGATTTATGGAGTTGAAGAACATTGCAATAGAACCTGTCAAAGATCTTCATCAAACATTTACCATCCCACTGCTGGGTTTGAGGGACAAAAGCTAAGTATATGCTACAGGAAAAACAAAATGGAAACACAAAAAATATATAAAAAACTGTCTCGTTAGCAAAATTTTTTCGCGAAAGATGACAACAAATTGATTACTTTATCCGCTAGGGAAAGAAGGTTGATGATTATTTAAGAGTGACGTGAATACATGGAGCGTTGTGTACTCTCCTTAATGCATTCACACTCGATTGAACATCTTAGCTCAACTCTCAAGCGAGTGTGCAAATAACGTAATTTAAAATTTATTTTATTTAAAATCTCCTGCACTAGGGAGATTATCATCAAGCCATATAGTGTCCCACTGCTGGGCACAGGTCGCCTCTCACAGAATGAGAGGGTTTAGGCTATAGTCCACCACGCTGGCCAAATGCGGGTTGGCAGACTTCACACGGCGTCGAGAAAATCTCTAAAGCATGCAGGTCGCCTCACAATGTTTTCCTTCACCGTTTAAGCGAGTGATAATTACTTATTAACACGCACATATTTCCAAAAGTTAGAGGTGCGTGCCCTAGATTCGAACTCCAGACCTTCGACTTGGCATTCTAATGGTCATACCATTAGGCTGTCACTGCTAGGGAGATACTGTGTAATAATAATAATAATTAGTGTACAAAGTACACACAATACTGTTTGTCGGTAGATGGGTTAAAGACCTATGAGCTGTAAACAACCACCTCATTAGTCTAGTTGTCGTAAGTGCGACTGTTAGTGTAAGGTCTTTTGTAAGATACCCAAGTATACAGCAAATTTTTATTGGGTTTTTCTATGTAATTCTCAGGACCTGGGAGTTAGTAAATGGCCGTGAGTTCGCTCCTTATATAGGATCTAAAACCTATCAGCTGACTGTGATGTACAGAGGCCAGCACATCAAGCTACCCCAATCTGTCAAATTTCTTTGATAGATTTTCAACTGTAATACAAAGAAATAACGCTCATATTCAATTGGGAAAACTGGACAGTTTTGGATAGCTTGACCTGCTGGCGTCTGCACTCTTCTGTCAAGTGTGATGATATTATATTTTATGTGTAATATGTTTGTTTATTTATATTGGCACACCAACAACCTATTCACAATTTCCATAAACAATAAGATTAAATTATGAGTTTATTACAAACAAGCTATTTCCAGGTATGCACAGCTATGTCAGTCTGACTCAGTACCTAGTTATATCCTACTAATATTATAAATGTGAAAGTTTGTGGGGATGGATGTTTGTTACTCTTTCACGCTAAAACTACTGAACGGATTTTGATGAAATTTTACAGTATTATTATTTATACGTCAGAATAAAATATAGGCTATACTTTGTAACAATTTTGAGTTTTTTAGATGAGATTAGCCAATTAGTCAAATTACAACGATAATTATTATAAGTAACTTTTCCACGCGGACGAAGTCGCGGGCAGAAGCTAGTAGAACATAAAATTAAAATTAGAAATATAATAAAATAAAATAAAGATTAAAATAACAATAAAGTTAAAGTTTGAAATACTTAAAATGTCAAGGATTTGCAATCCTACGGGCAAACCTACCTGAAGCCTGAAAGAGTTATTTTTAACTAATGTCTACGCACCTCGTTTCATTAAACAAATTAAGTTGACTTATATCTAAAGTAAAAACAACTTATTCAAATGTACAATAATCCAACTTTTGTTTAGAACTGCAAAAGTTTTAATGTTTAAATTTAGGCAATTTTCAGAGCAAATTTGCATAGTTTGACTTTTGTAAATAAGCTAGTATGAATGAAATTTTAAAAAGGTTCAAGATTCTTTGAACTATTGACCATGAAACTTTTTTTATATTAGTTATTATTTAAGTTAAATACGAGAGACGCGTAGCTAAGTAATAACTATGCATTATGAAGATCTGCGTGATTAAGCTGCGGTTGTATTCAATTTATGACTGGGGTAATATTCTTTTTACATCAAGAAATAAAATAGCTTTTATCTTTTTGTATTTTTTTTTTGGCATTTTCCATGCTAAGATTTTAAAGTTATTAAGCAAAGGAAAAATACGACCGTGGGCAGGATTCGAACCTGCGTCTTCTGGTTAGGTACACCAGACGCTATGACCACTAATTTAAAATAGCTTTTGCTGGCACGTTGGGTCTTGCCAAAAAAGGCTATTTGTATTCAAAGTAACATTTATCCGACTAAAAAAAATAATTTTGGAGAGTAAACAATTGTTTCCATTAAGAAGACAAAAAGAATACTTAATTGCATGTCCTGAGCATGGTGAAATATTTGTTTTCTATGACAGTTATTCAAATATAAAACCATTAAAATAAAATATGAGTAATAATGGTAATTTAAAACATATATTTGTTTAAAATCCAATCAATATGTATATTATGTATAAGCACTATCCAGTCCACTTCGATTATAATCAAAGAGAATATTAATGATCTTTAGCATACTGGGCAGCTTACTACAACCAATGACATTAATCACTTGACGTAACGCATTAGATATAATATTATTGTATATTGCTAATAGTTCTAGAAAGGAGAGTACTAGAGATATCTGAAGGTCAACGCAGATAATATAAAATGCTCAAAATATAGTACCGATTTATTTATTCTATAATTCCGGTCTCAGTGACTTAATTTTATTTTTTATACCACAAAGGTGTCAAACATGCATACGTCCCACCTGATAAGCGGTTACCGTAGCCTATAGACGCTTGCAACACCGGGGGTATAACTTGCGCGTTGCCAACCCTGTAAAGCTAATGAGGAATAGTTGGGTTGGCGGTATAAGGATCAAAGTTTCTCCACTGCCAACACAACGTTTCCTCGTAGAGCACTGTTAACCTTGCTCATCGCTAGGATCATAACACAGCTAAGGTTGGCTTAAATTACAATTTGAGTGAATATAGAATAATCTTGACAATTACTGTTTCTTAGACAAAATTTTGTCGACCTATTTGTCTACGATTCTGACGCGATGTCCACACCTACTTAACGGTAGACAAAAAATATAAAGATGGATAGAATGCTACTTGTTTGTTCTGACTCGCTCGGATAGAATAGCAAGACTCCGGGTGGTGACATAAATGTAGAGTATCTATGTTCTGAATTAGAGAGAACTATGTCGGGATAATTTGATTGTTTCGCAGCAATCATAATAGGTTCCCTTAATGTATGTAGATAATAGTCAAGTTTCGACAATGCTCTGACTGGCTATTGTGCTATCTGATATACGCTTAGACGATAATTCGAAGTCGAGTAGCAGGTACTGGGCCCGTATTAAAACGTACTAATGCGATATTTTCTAGTTTTAGAGAAAGGAATGCAGCTTTACAAAAAATGTTTAGCTTAAGCTTTACAAATACTTCCATCCTTCTATTGTAGCTGAAATGATATCGTTGTGCGGACGTCGGACAGGCCTTTTAGTAAATTATGTAACCTATAGGCAAACGATTTGAGTCGTGATTTTAGTTTCAATTTGTTAAAATGAAAGTATTTACACAATTTTCTGGAAACTTATTCAAAAACGATGACGAGTTCCAAGTAAAAATTATGGAAAATGTACTCAGTCTACATTAAATCAAAACCCTCCGTAAAAAGTATTATATATTTTCCAAATATGACATCCTGTTTCAAAGGATAAGCAGCGCCCTTCTCGCGAAAACTGTGACGTAGAATAATGGTTATGATAAATATGTGCACAGCAGATTGGGGTTAAGGGTATGTACGTCGCTATGAATGTGTGTGTGCGACCGAGTGTTGGATAAACAAGGATGAAAGTGTTATCGAAGAAAGAGTAAATAAAGTGTATTATGACGTTGAGATGAAAAAGTGAAAGTTTGTAAATTTCAATAAAAACAAAGGCTACGTTTAAATCCAATAAAAAAGTACCTACTTAATTGAAAAACTACTTTTTTATTTCGATTTTTGACTAATAATTTTAATTAATTTGGTAAAAAGAAATTTATTGTAATTGTACCTACATTAGTACCTACAACAAGCCGTTTGTTAGATGTGATGGTATAAATAATTATATTTTATATTTGATGTGTCATATTTTAAGTACACAAACTCTTAATAACATCTTTATCCTCCAAGCTTTTATCATAGTTTGAATAAGCCCCCAATGCGACTAATACCAGTATTTTTACTTACTAATATCATTTTCCGAGCGTTTTCCCAATGTTGGGGTCGGCTGCCAGTTCAACCAGATTAGGCTAAATATCAGTGTTTTACACGATGCAACTGCCTTCAAAACTCCGCAACCCAATTTCTAAGCAATACCGATATTCTGGGCATAACATGGTTGTCAGACTTTTTGATGATTTTTTCTAACGATTTTTGTTTTTGTTTTACGTGCTCTCCGAGGTTCGGAGGGAAGGTCTTGATGTGTTAAAAATGATCACCCTTCTTCAGACTGACTGCGGGAAGTGCAGCTTAACCTTGTAGATCGTAGTAATAACTTAGTCACGAGCCCTCTCTTACTCTTACTAATAATGTGATGCATATATTACTTCTATATATACGTTATAACATTGTACCCACAAGGATTATTTGATCCACGTGTAACAAAACTTGGTGAAGGTCACAGATATTTACTAAATATAATGCTATGATGGATTACTAGCTGACTAAAAGCCACTAGAAGAAAAGTTTAGGGGAGATATTGTGTTACATAAAGTTTACAATATATATAATCAATCCTACATATTGCACATTTACTGTAGCTTACGTTACGTACGGTAAGCAACGAAATTCCCTGAACACAGCTAAATTTTAAAAACATCACAGCTCCAAAACTTATCAAGAGGTGTTTTCTATTAAGGTAACCTAAATATTGAATGGTCCTCTATGCAATTAATTCGCATAAACTTCACAGGTCAGTACTTCATACTTATTAAAAATCATAATTGAAGATTAGAACATGGTCAGCGACTTTCGTTGCTGACTGTACATAAATGGTTTAGTTGAAGAAAGTGCTGCTTCTGAACCTGAGGTCCAGGGTTGCATTGTCATTGTGCAGAATATTTTGGGTTCGATTGCACACACCACATACTATCACGCCTGTATTTCCCGAGGCAGGTTTATTATTGTCTCTTTATTATTGTTATTATGGTTTATTATTGTTATTATTGTCTCATTCACTCATACTGAATATTGCACTGTCTTTCTCTGTCTCTACATGGAATGTGTGCATGCACTCATCTACATATGGACACGTTTTCGAGCGGTATAAGTACGGTGAGGGCAAATATATCGATTTAAATCTTGGATTAATGCACTATTGTTCTCATTACATCAGCTTTTTCTCTTCATTAGTGTAATTGTGAGCTGTAGCTATATAATATACCTATTTATGAGATCCACATTATAATGATTACAAGTCTGTGTGTACCTTGTATGCATTATTGTAGTATTTCTAAATTCGAGAACAGTTTTTTAGTAATGTACATACACCATCATATGACATACCATCACGGCTGTATCCCCCAAAGGGTTAGGCAGAGGTGTACGAATGTACACTCACAGTTCGCCAACATAAGACCTAAAATATTTAGGTCTCATGTAATAGAGGTCGAGCCTATTGCTGTTAACCGGGCACAAATCCGAACTCTGAGCTGCTACTGAGAAATTAATTGAAAATCCCAATAACACTGCTCGATACTGGAATCGAACACAGAACCTCTAGCGTAGCAGTCGCTAAGGACCACTAGCCTAACGAGGTCCGGGCTAATAAGTTATTAAAACGTCCTTGAACTAACAACAACGTCCGACCTAAAAAATATGACGAGGTAGTTACATAGCACACGTTACAACAGTACAAGTTGTAGATAATCAGAATGATTATTGGGTTGATGTCTTAAATTAAAAATCATTGGAGAATTTAACCCTTTGACCGCCACCGAAGTCTATAGACGTCAAATTAAAACTGCTCACGATGCCAAAACCGTCGAAAATACCACTTTTTTTAGGTCAAAATAAATATAAAAAAATATGTTGTGTTTTTTTTTATATTAATTTGTCGCTTGGCGTAGAGAACACAGATTGTTTTATTGACATAGCGTTCAAAAGGTTAAGACATCAACCCAAGAATAGCAGGATCAGTTTTCTATTTCTAATATTGCCATGCTTCAAAAATAATGGTTGAAGGAAAATACATTTGATTTCATGCGTCCAAACCCAATTTGGTATTGGTCAATATTCGTTTTATGAATGTTTTATCTGTCTTACACATGAACAATCGTCACTGATAGTCAGGAGCCCATAATACCTGAAAACCAGTTATTGATATTGCCCAGAAATTAGGTGGTGGAGGTTTGATGGCAGTAACTTCGTATAAAATACTGATATTCAGCCGCATCTGGTTAGAAGAAGCCAGCCCTAACTTAGTTAGCAAAAGGCTTGGAGGTTGATGAATGTTTCAGCTGTAAAAATCATCTACAGGTTTGCCAAAATCGAACCACAAACCACAAACGAATCCATTTAGCACCCGTGGAACAAAATTACGCTCTAACAATAATACGAGTAATGTCAATGCCAGATATTTGACTTTTTATCGATAAACGAATGTCGATGTTATTCTTATTGTATGCTCTATTTTAGTCAATATTTATTTAGTACGTAATTACTTACTCCTTTTTCAAATTATTTTTAAAGATTACTTAAGGTTGTGAATACTTTGCTGAATATGATATTGGTATTGGCATTTATGTTTTAATGTATTTTTCTGTTAGATATAACATATATTTTAAGTTGTTTAAAAAATATTGTATTAGAAATCGAAGTAGAGAAATTACCCAGACTCCAATTTCGAAATTACAATTCCAAAAACGAAAACAAGGCATTTAACCTAATAAACTACACAAAATTATACCCTAGGGAATTAGCACATGCTGTCATGACTACGTGAATTGACATAATATCTTGTTATTCTAAAATTAAATTGACTAAATTACGTACTAGAGTTTAGTTTTCTAAATTTATTACATTTTATTTACGACTCTTAGAAAAGTATCGATACAAATATGCTTGGTCAACGCCCAACGCTATGGGAAGGTCACATTGACATTTCATATCCCAGCTTATTTGCGATGTCTGCCTACGCGCGATCGTATTTTGTATCGCATCTGAGTGTAATACTAATCACCAATCATTTTATCTGGGTAATTGAGATGGTAAAAAAATACTGATGCTTGAGTTTATATGGATTTAACCATTTTATGTAGGTACCGTAAACTTTTAGTAATGAAAAGCATACGATGTAGGTATTTTAAAACTATATTTACCAACGTTCTTGTCTATCTCATCTTATTAGCATGCTCTTAATGATTTTAATTAAGAAAACTTTATTTTACGAAAAAGAAATAAACCTTTTTGTTACTTTTTTTTGTAGTTTGCTTAGTTCAGCGCAGCTCTGTTGCTTAATGCCCCCAGGTTTTGTGTGTAAGTTAAAACAATAGTCCTTAAAACGATAAGGACTATGATAATAATGATAAGACATCTTGACTGTAATTACTATCGCTATCCCAGCTTTGCATAAGTTGAAGTGAATCAATTTAAATAAGGTGTCAGTTTCAGCAAATTTTCATTAACTTAGTCGTTGAAACTTTCCACCCTCCTTTTATTGTGACGTCATAGTACATGTCTCGGTGTAGATATAATTCAAGATCACTCGAAAGGCGACGACCTGTGAAGTTTTCTATTGTGCTCAGCCCCTTTCAAGCGTAGCTTCAAACTAAGACTTAAATTGATAGTATAATAATTGTCACTAGTTTCTGTCCCTGTGAAACCTATAATGTGAAACCATTTAGCAAACCAAGTTCATTTTACTAGACTATCGCTGCTTTTAGTATTACTTTAACCACCATTAATTTTAATTAATATTGTTAAATTGTAGAATTACGTTGATGTGCTGCTGTAGAATATAATTTGTTTTTTAAAATACATTGCCCAACACGGATTTTTTCCGTATCGTGGGTGCGCACAAATCAATGTTTTCCATGGGTATTTGATAATTTGAAAACATAGATTTTTTTTTATGTAACATTTTTGAAGCCCAGGATAGAAACTCCTAGACTAAGATAGGGTATGCCTTGACCCTGTAGTGAGTTAATAATAGCTCCAAAGTTTTTTATACTTATTTAGCAAAGGAAAAATTCGACTGCGGGCAGGATTCGAATCTGCGTCTTCTGGTTAGGTACACCAGATGCTATGACCACTAAGCTTTTTGTATACTTACTTTCTCCGAGCCTTATCCCAACAATAATGGGGTCGGCTTCCAGTCTAACCAGATGCGGCTGAATATCAGTATTTTTTTATATGGTGGCATATTACTCAGCAAATCAGTTCAAACATGGTAATAGAAGTTCAAATTTAGAATCGAGATTGCCAGTTTTACGTACTAAGAATGTTTACAAAAAAGGTTTTATATTTCGTTCGACAACTAGTGTAATATTGTCGCTCTATTACAAGGCCTAAGCAGTATCCGGCTGGCTTCGCAAATTGCTTTGTTTACGATTGTCCCCATTCTTTGTAGCTACAAGCCTTGTTTCGTCTTTTAGCATTCCGATTGTCTAAAGGAAATTGGAAAAGGTTCGCTTGCTGTCTTTCTTTTAAGTATACTCTTTACAGATTTATTGGATGATTTAGTCTAGTTTTCAGTGTGCTACATTCTTGCTTTCCTAATATTGTTGCCGTGATGTTGTGTTGAGAAATTGATAAACAAACACAGGTGGAATATTAAACTTTCATAGCCGATAACACTTTCAAACATAAAGAAAGTAAATGCACTTGTTTCTTCCTACATCGGTAACATTTTTTTAAACATAACAAAAAACTATCACGCCTCTATTTTGAAAAGGTTAGGTAGAAATGTAATTTTGTACACCCAAATTTCACCGGTTTGTTTTTCAGACACCAAAAATTCTACCGAAAATTTCTTTAAAAAAAAAACTAATGGAAAACAGTTCACTTAGATTTAATTATCAAATTAAGTTCATACCAATACCGCACAGATGGCGTCCAGATTTGGTCACGTGTCGGCCAAGCGAGTCGTAAACTGAGATAGTGAAACTTGTGACGTTCATTACAAACGACGCTCATTAAACTTGGGATATTGGTACTTTCGCTTACGTCTATAATCTAAGCCGTGCGGAATGATCAGACTTCAATACCAAAAACTGCATTATATAGTACGACTGCTAAGTAAATGGTCCCAGGTATGATTCCGGGGATCGAGTGTTGTATTGGGTGTTTCTAAGAAATTCCTAGTAGCAGCTCGGAGTTTGGATTTGTTTTCGGTTAATCGCAGTACGCTGGCTGGTATTTTTAGGCCACATGTAAGATAGGTGACATGGGGCCTAAATACACCGCCGAGGAAACGTTGTGTTGGCAGTGGAGGGACTTTGACCCTTATACAGACTGCCAACCGACTATTCTTATTTCGTTTTACAACGCGCAAGTGATACCCCTGGTGTTGCAAGCGTCTATAGGCTACGGTAACCGCTTACCATCAGGTGGGCTGTATGTTTGTTTGCCACCTTAAATAACTTTGTGTGTAGAGCAGTACATTTCTGCCTAACCCTTCGGGAATACAGGCGTTATGATATGTGCATATGTATGATTGCGTATTGTAAAAATATCTTCTAAATTGATCCAACCTAACACGTTATAGTTCACACATAAAGAACGTTTAAGTTTGTTCTCATAAATAATAGGTACATAATACCTATTCTAACTACATAATAAATCTAATCAACGAGCTAAATACCGTCTGTTTTTGTTGTGCCAACAAAGAACTATGCACGCTGAATAATATTTTTCACAATATCATCCCAAATACACCTTTGTAAGCTACTGGGAACTCAACAAAGCAAGTACGGTACGTGCAAACCGGTTTTATGTGCTTCATACCAGTTTCCACGTACTGTCTTGGATATTAGATACCGTATATTGGCACGAAATAGTATGAGCATGCAATATAAGATGTCAAACACTGCAATTTAAGTTTCATATCCAAGTTATTGCGATTTCTAGTTGTAATAAAAGTAAAGTATAATGTAATAAAGTAAAATATGTTTATCAGAGGGGCTCATCGCTTAGTAATATCTATGCAGATCGATCTATGTGAAAGGTTTAGCTGTGCTTGTCACTCACAGAGATAGTCTATGAATGAGTGACTATTCTTAACACATTAAAAACTACCACCCATAAAAAAATTGTTCAGAAGTTGAGACCGTTGGCCCCGGTTGTTATTGATTAACATTGTAATCATGATTTATTTTGTTGAAAAGAGTGTCTATGGAGTTTCTTGCCGGTTCTTCTCCATATGACCCACTGATTGGAACCGTGCAACTAGTTTTGACTTTTCAAAAGTGCTATTTTAATGGTCTAATTTAAATAAAACATTAGACTTTGACGTTACCATAATGACGTAAATTCACAATGCGAAGTCAAAATTCGACACGACGGGTAGGTATCGCGGTGGCTTAGTGGTCATAGTGTCTGGTGTACCTAACCAGAAGACGCAGGTTCGTTCCTGCCCGCGGTTGAATTTTTCCTTTGCTTAATAATTTGACTGTGACAATTTGAAGACTTTTAACGAATCGTTAGTGGTAATCAGAAGCCCAAAAAGTCCTTCTAAAATCGGTATTATTCAGAAATAGGAATGCGAAGGTTGCTTTATGTAAAATACTGATATTTATACGGATAATACGAGGGTAATAAAAAATGTCATAGTTGTTTTATTTTATAGTACAGACGCCAGCACATCAAGCTACCACAATCTGTAAAATTTCTTTGATTGATTTTCAACTTTAACGCAAAGCAATAAGGTTCATATTCAATTGGGAAAATTTTACAGTTTTGGATAGCTTGACCTGCTGGCGTCTGTACATGTTAATTTGGAGCTCTCTTTTTAAAATTATATTTGTTTAACATTACTTAAATATGTTCGTTCATTTTGGGACTTTGTTTTATTATTAGAAATTAGCATAGGAGTTTATGCTTTGATGGGAACTAGCAACAGACAAGACGAACCCTCGCCATTTATATGATAATGAAGAACCTAGTTCCGCTTACATTATGTGTGCACATTTTAATTAATTTTCTTATTAAAACTACACGAGAGAGTTTACATCGTGCCAATTCAATTTCGTGTTCATATTACCATATTTCCTGTTCTGCAGAAATAACCGCTAAATCTGAAATGTTAGTTAAAGTAATTGTTTGTCTGTCTGTCTGTTATTTTCAATTCCACGAAGTAATAGTAAACTGTTCACCAAGGGGACAAAGTGACAGATTACGCGAGGGCCGCAAAACAACACAAGTTTGTAATTTGTACTTTCCCCCGACTGAAGCATAATACATTTTACTCCACCTACGAGGAAAATAAAAAGAAGTATGAACGTATTTGAAAATAAAAAAAGATTTCTATCTAAGACTTTCAGTACATACTTACTTCTTTATATGTAGTTAGTTATACTTAACTTTAATATTATATATACATTAGTTTAAATTTTTCAGTCAAGAAGTTATTATTTTTATGATTTATGGAGATATTCAATATAATTATGTAATATTCATTAATCACCTTATAATAAAAATGTAAACAAAAATAAATAAAATCATTAACACAAATTCTATTTTTGAAGTTTCAATATCAGCACAGATACCATAAAGCATAATTTAAACAAACTTGCATTTATCTAGTACTAGCAACCCGCCCCCGCTTCGCACGGGTGCAATGTACTAACAACATACATGTATTATACATATAAACCTTCCTCTTCAATCACTCTATCTATTAAAAAAAACCGCATCAAAATCCGTTGCATAGTTTTGAAGATTTAAGCATACATATATAGGGACAGAGAAAGCGACTTTGTTTTATTCCATGTAGTGAAGATTTTTGTTCGAAATTACAATTTTGCATTCCTTTGCTTTATCATAATTCCATATTTTATCTGTATTTAAAAAAAAAAACATGTTAATAATGGATTTTCATGCAACCCTACGGCCTTAGGGCTGTAAAGCTACTTTTTGCCCCGGTATTAAAGTCAAAGTATTTATTGCTTTTATGTGTACATTTCGGTGTTATATAAACTAGTTTTGATTCAACATGAAACCCTGTTAGGGCACAGCACAGAATACAGATTACATAATACAGAATACAGATAATATTAGAGTCTGTCACTTTCCGAGCAGGAAAGTAAAAAAGTTATTACATATTAAAACAGGAAAAAACTAAAAAATAAACTAAGCACGTGGCTTAAATTACTTACCTATGACGAAACTGAAGACCTATGCAGTTAAGTTTTTACCCTCGTATTCGCACAGATACCCCTCATGACATTAACACATACACAAACGCACACGCACACACACACACACACACACACGCACGCACACACACACACACACACACACAAACCCATACCCACAAACACTCACTCACAAACACACATTAGTATGGTACTTTGTGCTTACTTACCTTTTAAATATTAGTTATCAAATGTTTGTATCTGGAACAACTTAGCTTCCTAGCTGGAGATGGGCGTTGATAGCAGCGCCACAGTTTTTAAACTTTTGCTGCTATCTTCGTTTCAAACAATTTGTTTATCCATGTTTCTTGTTCCACAATAAAATTATTATTACTATTATTATTACTATTACTATATATATATGAATATTTTTACTTAACATAGTCTATCGCCTACGCAGCTACATGACGTCTGCCTGTAGCGCTCCGTAGCACTGTTCGTAGCAGGCCGTAGCGATGTTCGTAGCACGTCAAAGACTTGTGGGACAAGCGTAGTATCTACAATCGTATCGAACGTAGCAAGCGGACGTAGCATGTAGGTGTAACTCGTAGCATAAGAGACAACGATACTGGTGCTAAAGTTACATGACGTCTGCCTGTAGCGCTCCGTAGCACTGTTCGTAGCAGGCCGTAGCGATGTTCGTAGCACGTCAAAGACTTGTGGGACAAGCGTAGTATCTACAATCGTATCGAACGTAGCAAGCGGACGTAGCATGTAGGTGTAACTCGTAGCATAAGAGACAACGATACTGGTGCTAAAGTTACATGACGTCTGCCTGTAGCGCTCCGTAGCACTGTTCGTAGCAGGCCGTAGCGATGTTCGTAGCACGTCAAAGACTTGTGGGACAAGCGTAGTATCTACAATCGTATCGAACGTAGCAAGCGGACGTAGCATGTAGGTGTAACTCGTAGCATAAGAGACAACGATACTGGTGCTAAAGTTACATGACGTCTGCCTGTAGCGCTCCGTAGCACTGTTCGTAGCAGGCCGTAGCGATGTTCGTAGCACGTCAAAGACTTGTGGGACAAGCGTAGTATCTACAATCGTATCGAACGTACCAAGCGGACGTAGCATGTAGGTGTAACTCGTAGCATAAGAGACAACGATACTGGTGCTAAAGTTACATGACGTCTGTCTGTAGCGCTCCGTAGCACTGTTCGTAGCAGGCCGTAGCGATGTTCGTAGCATGTCAAAGACTTGTGGGACAAGCGTAGTATCTACAATGGTAACGAACGTAGCAAGCGGACGTAGCATGTAGGTGTAACTTGTAGCATAAGAGACCAGGATACCGGTGCTAACTACATAATATAATAATTACCAAAACAACAAATTCAAACATTATGAATACAAATCTGTATGATTTTCTAGAAATACAAACGATATAAAAGAAAATCCTGGTGTGACAATTTTAACTTAAAAAAAAAACCGAACTTTTTGATGCCATATTAATTTATTTGTTTGTCAGATTGACATACAGAGACTGAATGATTTAGATACAGCGATTTGTTTCCAATTGGAAAAAAAAGTAATAATTTATTAAGATCACAATTATGATCGTGAAGTTCCGTTATCAGTGGAAAGTCTTTATTGCAATTTATAATATTTGGGACATTTTTTACACAAAACTATCTAAGCAGAGCTTGTACAAGCGTCAGCAGGTCAAGCTATCCAAAACTGTCTAATTTTCCCAATTGAATATGAACCTTATTGCTTTATATTAAAGTTGAATATCAATCAAATAAATTTGACAGATTGTGGTAGCTTGATGTGCTGGCCTCTGTACTATGGGTATCGTATAATGGATATAATACTTATATACTTTTTTTTGTAAATACTTATAATACATAAGAAAAACAATTAAGTTCATCACATAAACATTTGTGTCTTATGGGAACTAACCCACGACCTCGTGATCAGCAGTCCCGACACTTAAACCACTAGACCACAGACGTCATCATTTATCAAAAAAGTTTTTATCGCAATTTTATTTAAAAGTCTTTATCGCTTACCTTTTGTCTTTCAACTATAAATAGGCTTTCCAGCTAGACTTTCCCGAGTGACTTTACAAATTTACAATAACAATGCGAATGTCACCGACTGTCATAGAATACAAAGGCCAGGGGCCCTACCACAACTTGTTAATGCAATGATTTTTAGGTTGTGAGAAAGGGATAGCGCTATTTAATTTATAGAGCGACATCCCTCTCTCTCAATCGGAAAACGATCGCAATAATAGGTGGTTGTACGGCCTCAGGTTGAAATTAAACTATTGTCTACTTTCTGTCTGTGCCTCTACTGAGTAATGTATTAATCTACTTCACAAGCTCATTGCTAAAACCATCACGCTTGTATTCCCCGAAGGGTTAGGCAGAGGTGTACTAATGTACACCCACATTTCGCCGGTATGTTTATTTCGCATGTAATAGGGGGCGAGCCTATTGTCATTAACCGGGCACAAATCCAGACTCCGAGCTGCTACTGAGAATTTCATAGAAATACGCAATAACCCTTTGCTCGGCCTGGGGATCGAACCCAGGACCTCTAGCGTAGTATACACGCTTAGGACCACTATACTAATGAGGCAATCTACTAGCTCATTACTACTTTTATAATAAAATTGCTCTGTGATACCTACAATTGTAATTAAGCTCGTAAAGCATAGCTATTTAAAAATGTTTGGCAACACATTTGTCGTAATGGCTGAGCTATCGGCTTCTGTGCCATGCGTCGCGGGTTTGATCCCTGTGTGGAACAAATATTTGCATGACCTACAGGTAGTTGTTCCGGGTCTTGGTGTTTTGTGTATGAGAGAATTTGTGTTTGTAAAGGCACCCACAACACAGTAAAAAAACATAGTTTGTGAACCTTTTAAAAAATATATAAATATAACAACGCATACCACGTAGCATAGCGTGGTGTTCACTAGAAGAAGCCTACGTCCTACAGTGGACATATATAGGCTGATGATGATTATAATGTTGATACCTTCACACCTGTATTACCCGAAGATTTAGGCAGAGGTGTACACCCACAGTTTGCTGGTATATTCGCGAGGAAACGTTGTGTTGGCAATGGGCTGAACCTGATCCTTATACCACCAATCCAACTATCCCTCTTTCGTTTTACAAGGTCGGCAACGCGCAGCGATACTCCTGGTATTGCAAGCGTCTATAAGCTACGGTAACCGCTTACTATCAGGTGGGTCGTATGCTAGTTTGCCACCTTAGTGGAATAAAAAAAAACATTTAGATCCCATGTAATAAAGAGCGAGCCATTAACCGGGCACAAATCCAAACTCCGAGCTGCTAATGAGAATTTTATAGAAAAACCCAATAACATTATTTGACTTGGCAATCAAAACCAAGACCTCAAGCACAGTAGTCCTGTATTCGACCATTAGGATAAGGAGGCAATTCAATTTTGTAAAAGAAATGTTTTGTTAAAACTTAAACCATTCAAAATTTGCTCTAATAGATACGAGCCACTGAACAGTTCACTTTTGCAATTTACATATCATCCTCATTTGGTAACAGTCATTTGAATAATTGTTTAATACCCGCTATTTGTGGGAATGCATTCATTCGGCCATATTCTGATTTATTAGCGCGCCAAAACCGTGAACGTGGAATTTTAAGCCTTTTTCATTTCGGTTAATCGCGTTGAACCAACGGCCTGCCTAAAATGTGCTGAGGCTTTAATTCAGTAACGATCTGAATGAAAAAAGTTTCACACTAGTAGAGGTAAAATGAAATGCAAGACTGATGCGATGAATATTTTATTTCAGGTAAATACTGTTTTTGTAAAATTTATAATATTTCTCTATGTTCACCCTGATAGACATTTTAATATTAAGTGTTTTTAACGTGTCATATCTTATCAATAAAATCAGAAATTAATAATAAAAAAAACAATTCTCGACCCCTATTAAATGGGACCTAAACATACCAGCGTCGGTAGGAGAACATTAGTGTATACTTCTGCCCAACACTTCGGGGAATACTGGTATGTTGTTTGAAAATATATAAACAATTTTACAATGTGTAGGTATATGTGCTTACTTTACTGTTATTTATCCTGTACGGTAAACTATAAATATTTAATTATAATTCCAATAATTAGGCAGATTGAAATAATTATAGCCCTATCTGTTATTATTTCAATCTGTCTAATTTGTATTAAGATTTATGCGATATTTTAATTGGAAATACGTTACATAATGTAACCAAAGAATCAATGCAGTGTATACTAGGCTGCTCTACTTACACACAATTACTCCAGCCACATATCATAAGCCGCAAGCCTTCTAAAAGCCTTAAAAGTTATGCTAAGCCTCCTCGGGAAGTAAAACTTTGTAATTTGATATTAACTCATTTACATTTCAGTGTAGGCGAAAGTTTAGGTATTTTTATTCCTGTCGTTTTTTTGATGTAACTAATTTGTTATATCCCTGGGAAAGGCTATTTTTGTCTCTATACCGTGAAAAGCAATCACGATTTCTTTTTGGGTAGGCGAAAGTTTGGTTTTCTTAGCCTTTAGGTATGTTACGAAAGTCTTTGTGCATCTAATTTGTTATGTGCTATTAGAAAAAGGAATATAATAAACCGCGCATCAAAAATACTGATTGAGCGACAAAATTACTGATTAAGCAGCAAAATACAGATATCGGTTAGGTTAGGTTAGAACTGTGACCACACATCGCCAGAACCAAATCAGAATGATACCGAATCTGAAAACCAAGAAAGTGTATATAATAACACTTTGATGTGCAATTCAGTATTTTTGGTGCTAATTTCGAATATTTTGATTGAAAAAAGGGGATTTACAGTTAAAGTATTAAATACCACCCTTAGAAAAAATTGCACATACATAATTATCTTATTGCATCAAGAAAGGCTTTTACTCTCGTCTTTTGCAAATATTAGATGAGAGCAAACTGAGTTAAATTAAGTACTATTTAATATTATTAAATTAATAGTATTATAATAATATATTAATTATTAAATATTTGCTAACGTTTTAATAATACGAAGTTAGGTTGCTTTATTCATAAGTTAAGGAGAAATGTCAGTATTGATAAAACATAATACCCACTTTTTGACCTACATTATGTCAAAAAGATCAGACCTATGTCAGAATCAAATCTTCAATTAAAGATGAAGATTTATAATAATAACATTATAACTAAAGTGAAAACATAAATCAGTATAAAATATCTTTAAGTGCCTAATGTTAATCTCGACATATTTGAAATCAGTTTCATACATTAAAAACAAACTTGCTTCCAAAACTAATTCAAACAATACAGCAGAAGCTGTCTGTGATGAGCTTATAGATCGCAATGGCGCCGGAGTTTTGATCGGTTGTTGACCTAGGATATTGACTGACCCAGAAACCCAATCAAGTTACATTCATTACTAATATTCTAAACAGGTTGCCGGCTCCCGGCTATAAATAGAACACAGCACTTCCCAGGGTTGTCAAACAAGGTAACGTAAATAATAAAAGGGATTTTTATAGGGATTTGTAAAAGGTGTTCCGGAAAATTGATATCATACAAAGTCGCTTTTATAAAATAATAACATTCGTCATCTATGACCGGTAAACAATTATTGTAATGTTTTTGAGGAATAAATTTAAATTGATTATATACAAATGTCCATAAAAATCGCGATAAAAATATTTATGTTTTGATAAAAATATTTGAACTATAATCTTAACGCTTTTCAATGTAAGATAATGGCATAATGATAACAAAGTAACTTTACTAGTCAGTTGAGTACAAACGTGCATACGGCTTAAACATCGAATCATCCTTTTTAGAAGTCAAAAACCAAATACACTTCAGAGTAATAAATCACGAACCAATAATAAAATTAATCAATGTCGCTTTGAACAAGCATCAAGTACCAATAACCCTGGTATAGCTATGAGATGAAACCGATATTGGCCTATATTTAGACATGCTATCCACCTATAAATAGAAATACTATTATCTCTGCTACGCTTGGCGCATTTTAGACACAATTTCGTACCTGATTGAGAGGGAATCTAAGAAAAAGGTAATCTTTTCAACTCTTTACTCCATGTATTACAGCATTAGACAAATAACGACGAAATATTAACAGTTATTTTTTTATATTGTTAAAATTACTGCATTTGAGGGAACAAATTAACTTGTGAATTATAAATAGATTGTATACCTTACCATTTACCAGTATGTCCATTATGTCTTACTTACTATTTACGTTTTCTGACATGATCTGTGTCCATCCAATGGTTGTCTGTAAGAAATTCCTTTTAGCGATAAAACCGCCGATTGTACTACATACTTTAAGTTTATTTGTTTTATAATATTAATTTTATTGGTATCCAATAAAGAATATTCTATCTGTCTGTCTATCTTCTATCTCCGAAGCTTAATAAATGCTTTCACCTAAATAACAATAGCGTTATATTTTTTCTAACGTTATAATGAATGAAGAATAGCGTTATAAATTGTAAATTATAGTAAATCTCAAGACTTATGTTATACTCAGCACGATGCACTAGATTAAGGTAACTAAAAATTAAAATATTCACTTTTTTTTTACATCTAAGCACGAGCAGACGAGTCACCTCATACAATAACGGAGAAATTGCTTAAAACTGTTGTTTATGTATTTTCTAATTACAAAATCTGTTATTACTCCGTAACCTAAAACATTAGTAAGTTATTATTTTTCTGATTCAGTTTATTTTGTTTACCTCAGGTCTGTTTATTTTATATAAAACAATATTTTACTTTATTATCATGTAGCGCGCTTCGGATTCCCCTCGGGGTTTTATCTAAACAAAGCACTGACCTTTGGATAGGCAACATTACGATAAAGACTTTCTTATATTCTAGGGTTCTTTTATATAACAAGATTTTATCAGGAATTTCGAAAAGGTCACCAATCTGATTGTTCAATCCTATTTTTTAAATTACTTCAAAAACAAAGAAGGAGTTTGTTATCGATGTTCGCACATATTTTTATTTTTAGTGATTTTGATCATTTATTGTTATTCGTGATGGTCACATTTTTGGTTGATTTTTTACCATAATTAATTAATTCCATAGATGTTTTAGTAGATTGCAGTGAGTGAAAGATTAAAATCGTTAACCCACGTACTATCCCACTGCTGTTCACGAGACTCCTCTCAGAATGTGTCCACCTTATGAGGTCCACCACGCTGACCTAATAAGGGTTGTCATAATGTCACTCCGGTCGTTCAAAAAATCTCTCTGTCACACAAGACTCCTCTGAATTTTTTTACTACATCCTTTAGGCGAGTGTAATTTAATTATTTATTAATACCTAGGCTTGATTTCAAGTTGGGGGTGACTTGGATTAGAATTTGAGTTCTATAGAAATCCATGGCGATATCATTACACGCAGACAGACCGTCGCAAGGACAAAACTACTGCTACTTAATAATGTTTAATTAATTATACCATTAGACACTATTTGCTCCTAGCTCCTTATTCGTGGTTCCTCGCTCTTAATGTAAATTTACCAAGTGCAATGTCCGTGATGATATCCCTAGGCTTTTATATGGTATACCTTCACCAGGAAAAAAAAATACGATAATGATGATGATTAATTAATTATTCTAGTCCAGATACTAGTCGTTCCTCGCTCCTTATTCGTGGTTCCCGCTCTCACTGTAAATCCCCCCAGTGTAACGTGTGCACAATCGCCGTAAGCGACTCGTCTGGTTTAATTAAACTCTCAACTCCGACTAAAGGTAATACAACTGTAATTAGATCGCTGCTACTTAGCATTTCAATTACATTGCCACTATGATTTTAAACTTAGTAGTCGGGCAGGAATAGACTTTCATTAATAGAAACCTTCAGAACTTCAGCCTTTGTTAGGTTGCTTTTTTTTAAGATATTGAGTCAATTTATAGGGACAAAGACATTTAAATACTACGAGTGGAAAATGGGACTTAACATGCACAATCTTTATCTTCTAGTACTAGTTTACCTTAGTAGTAAGTTCCGAAGGAGACTTCTACACACTATTTCCTGGATATACCTAGGTCGAGTAAAGTGGGAAGCTGCTACCTCTTACAGCGAGCAAGTTAGTTATGCTTGCAAAAGAGGAGGTGGAAAGGGAGAGAGAAGCATCGAACTCTCTCCCTTCTATCACCATCATCAACCCAATTACTGTCCAACTGCAGATATGCAGTCTCCTGTTAGAATTAAAGTTATTATAGAGCCCATCACGGTAACCTATTGCGGATTGCCAGAATAGTCGCTCTATATTCCTTTTAAATATCTTAGTCTAAGGGCGACCATGCTTGCTCCTGTATATAGAAAAAAAGAAAACTTTTATTTGAACTCGTACAGAAATTAAGTAAACGTCAACATTTTATTACAGCAGCCCTGTATGAGGCCAAAAAGGTCTCAGCATAATACTGCGACATTAAAAAACATAATACCACAGCGTTGGTATTCTGATAGTGGTATTTAATTCTGTATCATGGGTAAGTCTACAAAAACAAATCGTGCGTTCACCAATATCCAGATCCAAATCATACAAATATGTGGTCCCGTGCGGTAATTGAACCCACTTCCAACAATACTTTAACATGAGTAGGAAGCTTATCTAATATGACGTTTGTTTTTCTGGGTGACACATTCCTTTTGTAACAAACAAAATTGACCCAATTTTTATTATTACAAGCTTTTTAGAAGCCTTTATTTAACTTGCTAATAACGTATGCCAGTTATTCGTAAGCAAACCATTTTTTTCGACTACATGCTGGTATCGAATTGCGATAATTATGTTATTTCGCATATTTAGGTATCCGGGATAAGGCAATATTATGGTACCATAGAGCTTATCTGATGATGGAATGGTAAGGCAGTTGAATTTGGACTAGTTTGTTCTATTACAATGAGTGCCTACGTGAGGTAGAGTACGTGCTGAGCAAACAACTGAACAATAGCGTTATAATGGGTGCTATCCTATAGACCAGCTCAGTTCCTTAACCTTTTAAAATTTATATATTATTTTCTAGTTTTAGTTCAAGTTTTATCAATAAATAGCTTCTTTTACAAATCTTTTCTATTTACTTTTTGAAAGATTGTTTTTATACAAACATACTTTTAATTTTTAGATAAAACTTAAGCTAGTATTTATTGTTATTGTAGGTACCTGCAATAACAATAAATACTTCATAATAAAAAAATAATCACTAACATTAAGTTCTTAGGTCTATGGATTTACAAAGCCTTATGATATAATCGAAGTCTAAAATCTTCAGGTTCTCACCTTAGGGAGCATCTTTGTTAAGGCATCTTGACTAACCGACGTGGTGATACGGCTCGAAGTGCACTGCTTACGTGTGAAGCGTTCTTAAATCTAAAACCACAGATACCTTTGGCTTACACCCTGAAAATAGGCTACTTACATTGGCTTGTGGCCAAAGAGTACTTTAAAATAGGAAGCTCAAATGAGATCAAATTCAGATCAAGCCTGTTGATTACAAAACACAAAATTCCTTTCTTGTTACATTATAGTTTTTTTTAATTACGAATTTTTGCCTGCTAACCATTTTCTAAATCTATGTTTTCTAAAAGCAAAATTGAACCTGCTGCGTGCTGTGGTGTGGTCTTATTGTTCATCTGCTTTCAGCCCATCCACTGCTAAGTGTAGGCCTCCTCCTTTGCACGCCATTCTTCTCTGTGTTTGGCAGTTTCAGATCCAGTTTTTAAGATATAAAGCCCTCTAGAAGGGCTGAAGACCAATTAAAAATTTTGCCTTCCTGGTCTCCACTCCAACACTTTTCTGCCCCACCTGCCATCGGGTTTATAATTATAGCCCGCCCACTTCCATTTGCGTTGTGCATTGACTAGCGCCACATCGACAACCTTAGTGCATTCATGAATGTCTCCAGTGTGGTAATGATAAAAAAGATAAATATCATTTTATTTGTTGAAAAATGAGTATACATACAATTGCATGCAAGATGTTACAAGAAATATAGTGGACAGTCATGTTTAGCCTCTACGGCGTATAAATGATGGGGAAGAAGAAAAAAAAACACCGAACGTTTTAGCTACCAAGATCACTACAGACAGGCTTGCACACTGTACATATCCTACGGTGACATCAGAGTCTCGCATTAGTCGCGTTTCGATGCGGACGTGTTGCTGACTGCTTATTATTTTTTATAAGCCGTGTAGCGCGGCGAAAGCCGTCGCTCGTAATTTTTATTCGCCATGAGTCAACAACTTGTGGCGAACGAACTACTAGCGTTTTTGCAGCAGAAGTTGGACGTGATGGACGAGGTGTCCGCAGTCCAAATCTGCTCAACTAACTTCAGTGAGGATGACATCGCTGCTTCCAAGCTGCTCTTGTTCACGCTATTGAACAAGACCGACAAGATGGTGTCCCGTAGACGTGACGGGACTAAGAAAAGCGTGCAGGACATCATAACGCTGCTAAAAGAGACCGACCCTGACGACGTGCCGACGTTCGTGGCGAAGGATCTGTACAAGCTTCCTCCCGTCACCTTCGACCACGTCGATGTTACGAGCCTTCTGAAAGACATCATCTTTCTAAAGGCAAGCCTGGTGGATGTGCAGAAGAGGTTAGATGCATCCCAAAACACCGTCGCCGATTTGCGCAACGAACTCGTAGAGTTGCGTAAGACGGTAGCGGTAATTGGGTCACCATCGAGTGCATCGAACATAAACACGCGTCGCGGAGCGGGCCTCGATACATCGGTGGCAAGTTTCGCGTCAGCAGTTTTGTCGTCGCCGTCACTCCCGAACGCTGAGCCTGCAAAACGCGCACCGTGTGCGCCCCGCAACCCCGCTCCCGCCCCTGCGGCTCCTCCCAGCGTTGCCGCCCGAGGTTCTCGACCCTCCGAACAGCTGCTCGTATCAACAGCTCCCTCAACGAAGCCCGGGCCTGAAAAGGCATCGAAGCGGGCGGATGATGATGGTTTCGTGGTGGTGCAAAGGAGGAAGCGCCGTCAACGAACCAACAAGAACCGCTGCGGCACGGCTCCTGCTGAGCCGAAGGTAAGTATACGTGCCGCGAAGCCGAACACTCCAGTATACATCTCCCGTCTACACTACACCACTAAGGCGGAGGATATTGTGGAGTACGTGCGTCAAAGACTCAAGTACACGCCGAGAGTGCAGCTATTGGAATCGCACCGCAACGTCAACTTCAAGGCGTTTGTAGTGCGAGTACCAAATTGTTTTCTGCACCTCGTCATGGAAGAGGACTTCTGGCCGCAGGACGTGGTGTACCGTCGCTTCCGCGGACAAGTGCCACAAGAACGCACAGGGACTAGTGCTCAGTGAAGTGTTTTACTAACATAGGCTTAAGTTTCTGTATATACTAACACATTTTGTAATATTATAATATATATGTTAGTCTGTAAGGTATGTATCTATGGGCCAAAGTAGCCTGATAATAAAGAGTTATTATTATTATTATTATTATAATATCTACTGTTGACACATTACTAAGTCCGTGAAAAAAATATAGGTATGCCTTCAATAGTAAAAAAAGTTTTAAAAAATTATGATATTAAATAAGCCTGACCCAGCTATGTACATTAAGTCCTGTATTGTTAGACTAATAAACGTTTCGACACAATTTGTTCAGGAACTACATGTATCATATAAACAATTTGCAACATTAGCCGGAATGGAACATTGCCAACATATTAATGAACTGTTTACTGTTGTTCAATGATCAGGAAACTTATTACTATAGAATTTAAACTAGGGTAAAATCCAATTTCGATTCCCAACCTAACAAATTAAAATAAAGTAAAATGGAATCAATTTTATCCTAAAATAAATAATTTATGAGGATACTGAAAGTCTTAGGAATCCTGACTTTGCGATTTAAGAAGCACGTTTTGTAACTTTGGTTGGTAAACGACTCAAAAAGGACGTGACGGAAAATAACAATTCGGTGGCCCAACCCTAGAGGCAGACAATTCCAAAATGCTTCGTCCTTTTTTATATTCAAGAAGGTTTTACTTTATAAAAAGAAATTTAATTATCTTGTTATCGATGTGGTTGGAAATATTATAGCCGCCACAAAGAAAAAGTCATTTGTGATTTTGACAGTTAATGAAATTGGCGGGATTCTCAATTTTTCTTTTGAATTTCTGGGAGTTTATGAGATAGATAAACACCTAACACAAGGCGTTGCCGGTCGTATTACTGGCGTCCTAAAATTCACTATTTAATTTAATGTTTTTTTTTATCATGGATGGATGGGTTTGCGCTTGACTACAATCGCACCTGATGGTAATGGTAAGTTTTAATGTGGTTATGGTAGATGTGATCTCAGGTGAACCGAGCTTTCCCAAAAGACGTCTATTCACTCCGGCCTTGAAAAGACCTATGTAGTAGCAGTCAGGGAACACAGTCGCCGGAAGATAATTCCACAGTTTCGCCTTCTCGTTTATTTTATCATCATCAACCCATACACTGTCCCACTGCTGGGCACGGGTCTCCTCTCATATTGAGGGGGATTAGGCTATAGGCCACATTTTAAATGACGAACCTTGGAAAAAAATATTTGACTAATTACTGTCGAGCACTAACTAATTAAGAAGCAGTGATAGCCTTCGAACCCACGGCACGCACCACTTTTCGAAATCATGTGCGTATTATTAATAATAATAATGGCAACACCAGACGTCAACAGTCTTGAAATATTTTAATTATTCAACTCCAGTAATACATTCATCCATAGTAATTTTAAATCTATTAATAAATACCACAATATTCAACGTAAGAAAATTTAACTGGTTAAATATGAAGCGAAAACGAAAAATAAACAGTAATCAAAATCGAGCAAATCAGAGGACATGACGTTTTAAACGTCATGTTCATTCACCTACAAAAATAAAAGGAACATGTTGACGAGATCAAAAGCCAAACTCAGAAACGCACGCCCACCATCCCCGGATTCGTCGCTCAGCTCCGCCTCGCAACCACTGGAACCCGGACAACCTGGAACTCCGGAGGCTGCAGTTGCGTCGAGCTCGAGTGACGAATATTACTCTCCACCCACGTCGCCACCACCTGTACGTCGGCGTGGAGGTCGCCGGCCACTGGATTGCTTGGGACCACGAGGCCCACCGGCCTCTGGCAGTGTCCCCGCTCCCGGTGGAAGTGTGCAGCGCATGAGATGGACCAATTCAATTAATGAAAATGTCATGCGTGCATACTTTGGGGCTACTGAGGGAGGAACTAACCTGACCGCGTACCGTGGTCGGATGCTTTCTCTGTTTCGGACACTTGAACCATCCGTCAACGTCTCGGCGCAACGACTATCGGATCAGGTGCGAGTCATACAACGAGATCATAGGTTGGATGACGTCGTGCTTGATAGACTACGTACTGACATGCAGAACAGTCATGTTGCCGCTACCCCGACTCAGGCCACGTTGCAGCCACAAGTAAATAATGTGGCGCCACCACAGCTCACCAATACCGTAGGGGAAGACGGCGATACGGCTCTATCTGTAGGTACCCAGTATAACGATAAATTGAGAAGTGCTTTGGAGAATGCGATTCGGGAGTATCGATTTACACCACAGGCGCTGAAACCTCGGCTACCACGCTTGCCCATGTGTAATAAAAACAGTGCGATGGTGTGTGCTCTGGATTCACTGCTGTCAAATTATTTTGATAGCAGTGAAGATATTAACCATACACACTCGATTCTGTACTGTGCTGCTGTTGCGGCATGTCGTGTAGCTAATGTTAAATTTCCAAACACTGTCAAAGCTACACGACCAAGGTCCGCCGTACCAGCCTGGCAGTGTAGGATTGAGCGTCGTATCGGGGATGCCAGAGTACTCATCGGCAAACTAACTAGCTTCAAGGAGGGCAATACTCGCCCTAAAGTAATGCGATTTGTACGGCGGATATTCTCGGGAACTAATATTGCACCCCGAGATTACACGTATCACGTTATAGAGCGTATTGACTCCTTGAAGCAGAAAGTTTGCGCATGGGCTAGCCGTATCCGTCGGTATAAAAAGCGGGTGGATCGATTCAACCAGAATCGCATGTTCCGGAGTAATGAAAGGGGGGTATACAGAACTTGGGAACATCCTGACCAAGGTGAGGCTGACACGTGCCGGCCAGATAATGAAGCTGTCAATGCATTTTGGCGCAGTATTTGGTCGGCACCTGTGGATCACATCGAAGGTGATTGGATGCGTGAGGTTCAGCTAGCATGTGAACCCATTGAAGAAATGGAGGACATCCATATAAGTACGCAAGACGTAACCAATGCAGTCAATCCTATGTCCAATTGGAAATCCCCAGGACCGGATGGACTGCACAATTATTGGATAAAGTGGTTACGCAGTTCACATGCTTGCTTGGCCTCACAATTCCAGTCATCTTTGGAGTCAGCATCATTGCCCACGTTCTTAACGACCGGTATTACCCACCTGCTCTATAAATCGGGAAGTGCGGCGGATCCGAAAAATTATAGACCGATCACGTGTTTGCCGACGGTCTATAAACTTCTTACATCCATTTTGAGGGCGAAAATTAGTCAACATATTGAAAACAATAACATTATGTCTGCTTCTCAGAATGGATGTAGGAATGGGTCCCGTGGCACTAAAGAGCTACTTCTCATTGACATGGCCATTAATCAGCAAGTTCGCCGCTTTAGAAAGGATATGTCTACATGTTGGATTGATTACAAGAAGGCTTATGACTCGGTACCTCATACATGGCTTATGAGGGTGATGGAGTTGTATAAAATAAATACAACACTACGCACCTTCCTAATGTCATGTATGCGGCAATGGAGTACAGTCCTTCACTATCCAGGATGTCGACAAATCCAAGGTAGCGATGAACTGATTAGGATTGAGCGAGGTATATTTCAGGGCGATAGTCTGAGCCCGCTATGGTTTTGCTTAGCCTTGAACCCTCTGAGCACATTATTAGAGGGTTCAGGGCTGGGTTATAGGTTGAGAAGAGGTGATCAGGCAATATCCCACCTCCTTTACATGGATGACCTAAAGCTGTTTGCCCATAACCATTCCCATTTGATGGAGCTACTAAAGTTAACTGTAGAATTTAGTGGCTCCATTAAAATGGAGTTTGGTGTGGACAAATGTGCCATCATGCATGTGAAGCGAGGGGGGATTGTGGAGGCCCCGGGATCCCAGCTCTCGGACACCATACACCTTCGATCCCTTTCCTCAACTGAAACTTATAAGTACTTGGGTATGTCGGAGGCATTGGGAATTAGTGAGGCTGACATAAAACAATCGTTGCGGGAACGCTTCTTCTGCCGCCTGAGAAAAGTTTTCAACAGTCTTTTGTCAGGCGCAAACAAGGTGCGTGCCTTCAACGGTTGGGTTATGCCAGTCTTAATATATTCTTTCGGCATAGTCAAGTGGACGCAGACTGAGCTTGACGCCCTGGATAGGAGAGTCCGCACACTGCTGACGTCATATCGTATGCATCACCCACGCTCGTCAGTGATGAGGTTGTACATCCCGCGGAAATGTGGGGGTCGCGGCTTTTTGAATGCTAAGACCCTCCACAACCGTGAGATATGCAGCCTCAGAGATTATTTTCTCCATGCTGACGTGGGGATGCATCGAAATGTCGTCGCAGTGGATAAAGGACTTACCCCGCTTACCTTAGCTAAAGAGAACTGGCGCAAACCTCAAGTACTAAGCACTAATGATCGCATGGTGGTATGGCAGAGTAAGGAACTCCACGGGCGCTTTTTTCGGGCCTTACATGGGCCTCATGTTGATCTGTTAGCGTCCGTGGCCTGGTTACGCTTCGGTGACCTCTTCGGGGAGACCGAAGGATTTGTTTGTGCAATTATGGATGAAGTTATGATGACGAATAACTATCGGAAGTATATCGTGAAGGACGGCACAGTTGACATTTGTCGGGCATGCCACTGTCCTGGTGAATCTATCCGTCACATTATCTCTGGTTGTTCTCGTCTAGCTAACACAGAGTACTTGCACCGACACAATCTAGTGGCCAGGATTATCCATCAACAACTTGCCCTGAAATACAGCCTTGTGGACTCAGAGGTAGCGTACTACAGGTATGTGCCCGACCCAGTTCTCGAAAATGGCCATGTCACCTTATACTGGGATCGATCTATTATCACTGACAGGACTATTATGGCCAATAAGCCTGATGTAGTGGTGATAGATCGATCAGAACGTCGCGCAATGATTATTGATATCACCATCCCGCATGACGAGAATCTCGTGAAAGCTGAGAAAGATAAACAAAGTAAATATCTTGATTTGGCGCGCGAGGTTGTCGATATGTGGGATGTGGATTCAGCAGTCATTGTGCCGATAGTCGTTTCAGCCAATGGTCTAATAGCCAAGAGCCTCGACTTACATCTGAGGAGGCTTTCGTTAGGCGGCTGGGTCAAGGGTCTGATGCAGAAGGCAGTACTCCTGGACACGGCGCGCATCGTCAGGAGGTTCCTCTCGCTGGGGCCCTGACCACCGGTAGCTTGGATACTGTTCCCGATACCGGTGGGCTACTATTTTTTATATTTTTAAATGTTTTACAATCTTTGTATACTATTTGTTAAATATTTAAAAATATCAATAATATGTATATAAAAATGAATAAAGAGAATAATAATAATAATATATTTATTTATTCAGACAAGGTCCATCTTTTGTTAGTAACAATTTTACTGTTTTAATACCTAATCAATTATCACTAGCTTAAACGGTGAAGGAAAACATCGTGAGGAAACTCTCGACGGCGTGTGAAGTCTGCCAACCCGCATTAGGCCTGCGTGGTGGACTATAGCCTAAGCCCTCGCATTCTGTGAGAGGAGACCTATGCCCAGCAGTGGGACAATATATTGGTTGATGACACTGACTAATTACTAGGTATATACACCGAAACTCAATAAACTCCGACCTCACTCTTCCAATATCCTCGCAGAAAGCTATAAACCTATTTACATAAAACCTATGAGCATTACTTTTATTTTCTTAGTAATAAACATTTACGGAATCACCAATAACATCGGCCTAGGAATTATCCAGCTTATTACAATCGTCTATATTTGAGAGAAGTTATTAAGTGGACTGGGCTTGTGTTTAAATGCTGCAATATCCAAAATGGGTTTTCAAAAGGAAGATATTTGAGCACTAAAAGGTTGAACCTGTATTTGATCGCTGTCTATTGTAATTTTAGTAATAAGATAATAATATTCTTGGACAGTTTTACACACAATCTAGTCCCAAACTAAGCTGAGCTTATACTTTGGGTACTAGACAATGGATATAATACATAAATACTTTTTTGTTTTAAATACATTCTTATAATAAATAAGAAACATCCAGACAAACACTTACGTTCATCACATAAATATTGGTGTCGTGTGTCCACAGGATACAAATATCGAGCCCACGACCTTTGTAATCAGCAGTCTGACACTCGAAAAACTAAACCACAGAATGTCGTCAATGTATGTTTAAAAATTAATGTCAATGTTTGTTAATTGTATAATTTAAGTATGTACTTAGTATTGTTATATCATTTCTAAAACGACTAAAATTAAAACTAAACAGCATCAATACCACCACTCGATTAGCTTGTAATAAACGTCTGCGTAATTGGTAATAATATTGGCCTAGGAATTACCCAGTTTATTACAAAGGCCTATTTAAGAGAATTCATTAAGTGGCCTGGGCTTAGCGCGCCCTGAGGTCGACGCTTCGTTGTACGACTACTACTGGATTCCGCTACTCTGTTAATTGATATTGGAGTGTGCGCTCGGAAATTGCATAATTTTAATTATTTTAATGCAGTTTTGTTAATTTGTGAACTTGTTGTGTTGAAAGTTTTCTTTTAAATTACAGAATTATATAATATGTATGCGTTCGAAATTACGTAATTAGGTGTATATAATAGAAGAAGAAGTCTGCAATCAGTGGGTTATCAGACTTCACACGCCGTCCAGAAAATCTCTCAGTCGGTAAGAATCCGACAGAACCAGCCTCCCCATGTGGCAAACGATCCATGAGATAGAACGATCCTCCCAATTTTTTCTTTAAGAATTTAAACGAGTTATAATGACTAAACACATAATTGCGAAAAATCTAAGGTGCGCGGCTTAGGTTGGAATTCGAGACTATATAACTAGAATATCTCTGCTCTTTAGGGCAATGTACGGTCGACAAAACAGTTAGGTATACAGGCAGCTAATTAATAATCTGTATTTTGATAAAGATAGTGTAATAATGTATCACGCAATATGTGTCAAAACTAAGGTATTGTAAGCAGCTACATACCTAACCCTTTGGCGCGTAATTATTTATGTTGAAATCTGTATAAAAATGCATACTTCGTTTGCTATCTGTATACTTAACTCTTTTGTTGACTGTACATAGTTATACCTATAGGTAATTGAATACAGACCGAAAAGCTAATGCCTATTACATACCAGCTTAATTTACCGAAGCTGCAATCTAAAGCCTAAATTGTTTTACTCGTTTTAAAACAAACCACCCATTAAATTCATTTAGTTTTCCAAATATCGTGGTCCAGGTAATACTGGAAATTAACGCCAAATACAAATTGTTTGTTGTTTTATTCATGTTTCGTAGTTTGACGTTTTTTTTTCTTTTGTTTACTTATGTCCTGCTTACTTTATGTTGTATTGAAATAGTTTAAACTGTGATACATAGTGTCACGCCTTTATTCTCCGAAGAGTAGGCAGAAATAGGTTGCCCGTATTATTATTATATTATATTATTGTCAGCTACTCTTATGACGACCTCTGTGGTCTAGCGGTTCGAGTGCCGGACTGCTGATCATGGGGTCGTGGGTTCGATTCCCACAGGACACAAGTACTTGTGTGGATAAATCATGAGTATTTGTGTTTGTCTGGGTGTTTCTTATGTATTATAAGTATGTATTTAAAAAAAAAAAGTATATAAGTATTATATCCATTATCTAGTACCCATAGTACAAGCTCTGCTTAGTTTGGGACTAGGTGGTGTTGTGTAAAATGTCCTAAAAATATTATATATATTATATTATGTTATTATATATATATAAACATATATTATTGTTTTCGTTATTCATTCATTATTGTACACACATGAACATTATCTATATATTGTAATTGAAAACTGCATTCGTGACACATCACTTTTAAAAGTCCAGTTGAATGAAAACCAGGCGTCTGACCAGCGGTCTGGCATACACATTTTTTATTCTTATTTTATTTGTTATTTCATCATGGTTTTAAATATTATTGTGTACATTTTCCAAGACTTTCTTTCTTTCTTTTTCAAGTGTACTACTATTTACATGTCTCATTTCATTAAATGTTTTACTTTACTTATCCATAGTGCATCGAGTTGTTTTATATATCTTTTTTTTTAAGTGATATTATACATTTATTTTCAAAAAAATTACCAAATAATAATTACAAAATATACATACTTACCTATACCAAAACAAAAAATAAAATAGAAATAAATAAAAGTATAAACGCTAGTAGGCGTCAAAGTATTCCTCGGCATCGCTGTCGTCCGGCAACGTGCCCAGAAGACTGGCTGCATTGCCACGTTGAATGGCAATGCTTATGCGTTCCGCTACGAACAAGCCAGCCCTCTGATCACGCGAAGAGTCGACCAGTCTCCTTGATATTTCCTTGAAAAGGAGACGGGCACTCGGACCCCACGACCCGAGCGTTTCGACGTTCATTTTATTAAATTAGATTAGATTTAATACTGAGAATGTGCTTATTGTCACTAATCAGGTACAAATGCAAACGATAAGCTGCAGCAAAAAAAAAACTTAATGGAAAAACTCATTATCAAACTCATTACTGCTTAACCTGGTAATCAAACCAAGAATATGAAGGTCAGCAGCTGCGTTTGATACATTTTAAATGTTATTTGTTCTTACAAAAACTCGTTAAGATAACGTAGTAGAATAGAGCTAGAATTTCCTTTGACCATGTTTCTTAAATAAGGAGTAATAGTGCGACTGAATTTCAGTATTTTACACGATGTTACTACCGTCAGACCTCCACAACCGGCTCTATCGATTATCTGTATCCTAAAGATAATCTAGTTGTCAAGCTTTGCGGACTTCTGAATACTTCCTTATTTGTCACTCATACAGAGTACTAATACAAATTCAAATCGATATTATAAATTAGATTTATTTGGATGATTATATTACAGTAACATACATATTTATTGATTTCTGACATTTACGCGAATATTATACATTGAAATAAAACTACTTTTTACGGATTTTATCGCGTATATTGATATTATTAATCCCGACGTTTCGGACCCTTTACAGCGTCCATGGTCACGGGTAGACTGAGGTGGTGGGCGTCATGATGATAAAATTACTGACAGCTACCCTACATTTTTAATTTTTACATGATCAATGACATTTATTACTAATTATTAATTAAAACTAGATGGAGCCGGCATTTCCTACCTGACGACCTCTGAGAAGAAACGCCGAAACAAACTCAGAGAATCATGGTCTCTTTTAAAGTAACAATATTCAATGATCATGTTTCAGTCTACCCGTGACCATGGACGCTGTAAAGGGTCCGAAACGTTGGGATTAATAATATCAATATACGCGATAAAATCCGTAAAAAGTAGTTTTATTTCAATACATAATTTTTTTTTATAGTACTTAAATATGGAAAATCGTCGTGAATCATCCGCCATCTGGGGAGGCGGCAGAGTATGTCGGACACGTACCGACCAAAAACCGCACTTGCCTTAAACTCATGACCAAGGGATCTGTGAAATTCGCCACGACCATGACAAAACATACATTTGACTTGACTAACAGAAACGTATAAAATAAAATCGCAAATAGTTTTCTTTCTGCCGAAATGCAGAGTACGCAACGGCCTTAGGCCTGTCCACCATACCCCCACATCCCTATAAGCCTACATAATTCGGTGTGTCGGCATTACGTGCGCGTGCTAGCTGGGCCTGTTTCACGTCACTAGTTGGCCTTTGTCCGTGCGCTGTTTCAACAAACCGACTACCAATTGTCCGTTCCTGTAGTTAAAGCCTTGCATTTAAGTCCATTTGCATTGTAGGGATGTCATGCTTTCTAAGTTTGTATTATATAAATTGCCACGAGTAAAATAATTTATTTATCAGTAGTATCAATTATTTATCATATATTATTGGCACACACCAGACATACTGTCAGCCCATATTCGTCCACTGCTAGACGTAGGCCTAGTAGGGTTTCCAATTAAATAATTATATGTTTCTTAGTAAAATTATTACTAACTTTATACAATTATTTTTATCTAGACCCGCTCTTAGCATATCATCACGTCTGTATTCCACGAAAGGTTAGGCAGAAACGTACACAGTTCGCCAGTATATTAACCGGTCACAATCCAAACTCCGAGCTGCTACTGAGAATTTCATAACGAAGCCCAATAACCCTTCTCGATCTAGGAATCGAACCCATGACCTTAAGCGAATAACTTACGACGAAGTTATTAAGGCAGTTAGGTTTTAGCCTTTAATCAAAAACTTTCCATAAATATCCTTCCTTAAAACGTTATCAGGACAATTTTGGAAAGTAACCTTTGGAATATCAAAACTTGGTTGTTATCATCATCACTATAATTATCAGCCACAGGAGCTCCACTTCTGAACAAAGGCCTCCTCCATAGACTTCGTTGTTATAATGTATTTAATTATCTTTAAATAAATAGAAATAAAATACAATGAAATTCAGCGAACTTGTAGAACATTAGTTTGCGAAAGAGTCAGGTGACATCGTATGCACTCATTTATAATGTGCGAACGAGGCAACCCTATATATTACATTCCACTCACGCACACATTCACTCGTGTGCATACGTCAACTCATGTACTCTTAGTAGACACACTCCTGTGGCTCAAGTTTAGCCGATAACATCCAATAGTCCCTTGCGAATCTGTCAAATATTTTGTATAAAATTCCTAGTTCCGTAGTTGTCCACTAGAGCGCTATAAAGGTTCTCCATTTAAAATGTGTGACAGATGCGCTAGCGACTTTCGCTAGCTAAACTCTTTAGGCTACTGGTATTATTTTTTATATTTTAATAAGAAACCATAAACTTTATGTCCCCTATGAGACATAACACGCGTAAACTTTTACAAAAAGTGGGTCAACATTGTGTTACATATCCTTGTTTTATAGGAAAGCTTGTGTGTGTATGTGTGTATTTTACGGGAAAGCGTGGTTGTATGACGTGTTTGTGTATTAACTAGATGAAATTATACAGTTACTATGATTTGCACGCCACGTGAATGAACAGGGTTTTATACACTCATATAAGCAAGGTGAATTCTTTTCAATTCCATTTCTGTGAATTACAGAAATGGAATAATTGAATGAACATCACTACAGTATCGGGTCTGTACATCTCTGATTTATTTTGAAATATTTTTTTAAATTACACTTACGCGAATATTAGACATTGGAATAAAACAGATTTTAACGCGTTATATAAATTTATATTATGAATCCCGACGTTTCACGACCACCTGCTTGGAATCCTGTTATAGATTCTATTAAACCAAAATCCAGGCCTACAACTGCAAGACCAAAGGATACGGTGAGCTCGTTTGCGTGAATCGGATAGGGTAGCTGTTAGCAATTACAACATCGAGACGCTCACCATCTCAGTCCTCCCGTGACCATGGGTACTGCAAAGGGTGCGAAACATCGGGATTAAAAATATCAATATATCGCGATAAAATCCGAAAAAAGTAGTGTAATATCAATATTTTTTTAAAGCCAAATAATATAATTGTGTTACCAAGTTATCAAGTAGTTTAATTTACATTTATTAAATTAAACTACTTGATAACTTGGTATACGTAAAGCGCGTATGTTTCGAAAATCAGTATATTTCATTTTAGGTGTACCATATGCTAATATGTTTACGTATTGCGGATTCTTGTAAGAATTATAACATTATTTTTACCCAATAAGAAAATTGTTCAGGGAAGAGGTACAAATCTCGACCTAAAGCAAAAAAACAAAATATTATAACAGTCTCAACCCTTTAGGGAATACAGGCGTGATGGTATGTTATGTTTTTGTTATAACAGTATTGCAGCTCATCCCAATTGCTGTTGCACGAATAGCCGCCACCACTGCACGAGCCACTAACTATATGGAAAATTAGCGCCGTCGTCTCGCCCGCGGGGACTACAACATGCTACGGTTACATTGCAGCTTTAATTAGTGTCTCACTTATAGTACATAAACATAACAGGCAGTGTACAGGGTCCTATTAGCTAGTGCCGCAATTTAAATGTCAATTGCTGCAAATCGGTATCCTCAACGCTGTATCGTGACCCACCCTAGGAATACCTTAAACGCAGATGCACCTACTCCACCTAATCAGCCTAGTAGTTGTAAGCGCGACTGCTATAGACCTATGTTCGCGTCCCAGGCCGAACAAAGTGTTATTAGATTATTCTCTGTTATTGTTGAATTTCAGTAGAAGAATTTCAGAGAAGAGTAGCTATTCGGAGTTTGGATTTGTGCCCGGTTAATAGCAATAGATTCGCCCCCTATTATATAGGAGCTAAACATAACGGCGAACTGTAAAATAACACTGCTTTTTGCAGCTGTGTTGTGTTCCTATATCTTATCTTAGCTTAGCAGTGGGGGCTGGCATGGCCAGCAACACTTCGACCAAATTGAGAGTGATCTGTTGTGTTGTCCCCAGCATGGTACATTCCTTACTCTTCAAAGACGTGGTTCATGAAGGCGGCCAGCCCACTAAGAGGAAGGAACCTGTAGTCCTCTGGCTTCGGGTATCCGTTGCCGAGATGACTCATCCGTTTCGTCGCTAGGACGTCACAATCACACAAAATGTGCTGCATGGTTTCCCTGTATTCACCACAAGCTCTACAATCATTGTTCAAGGTCAGGTTGGGTTCCTAACAGTAAGCATTGTGCTCGAGAAAACGTTGTGTTGGTAGTGGCGGGACTTTGACACTATACTGCCAACCCAACTATTCTTCTTTTAAAGTTATTTAGAAAAGGAAAAATTCAACCGCGGGCAGGATTCGAACCTGCGTCTTCTGGTTAGGTACACCAGACGCTATGACCACTAAGCCGCCGCGATACCTACCCGTCATGTCGAATTTTTCCTTCACTTACTGAATTTACGTCTTTATGGTGACGTCAGTAACACCTATTGAAATGCAAGTTTTTGCTTTTCAACCGATACAACTTACTTTACAGTTAGTTTAATGTCGAACGATGCCACCTTACCTTCTAACTATTTTTTTTTTGTATATTTTTGGCATTTTCCATGCTAAGATTTTAAAGTTATTTAGAAAAGGAAAAATTCAACCGCGGGCAGGATTCGAACCTGCGTCTTCTGGTTAGGTACACCAGACGCTATGACCACTAAGCCACCGCGATACCTACCCGTCATGTCGAATTTTTCCTTCACATACTGAATTTACGTCTTTATGGTGACGTCAGTAACACCTATTGAAATGCAAGTTTTTGCTTTTCAACCAACACGACTTACTTTACAGTTAGTTTAATGTCGAACGATGCCACCTTACCTTGTAACTATCTTTTTTTTGTATTCTTCTTTTGTTATACAAGGTTGGCAACACACAAATGAAAACAAAAAGATTCCGAATGGTAGAACGGTAGCGTATCTAAAAATAGATTGTTTGTTCGGGTAATGTGATGTCCATCGAGGGTCATTGACAGCAGGATAAATAATCTCAATTTGTATAACAAAGGGAGGTTACTAAGGCTGTTATACTGTATATAACAAAACCAACTGACCCGACACACATTTTCCTGTCCTAATTTCAATAGATCATACAAAACTAGAAGAAGACTCAGTTATTCCCCAATTTTACAAATTCTAATGTATTGTTTGATAATATAATATTATTATATAATATTATTATTGGGACATTTTACACAACACCATCTAGTCCCAAATTAAGCAGAGCTTGTACTATGGGTACTAGACAATGGATATAATACTTATATACTTTTTTTTTTTTTAAATACATACTTATAATACATAAGAAACACCCAGACAAACACAAATACTCATGTTTTATCCACACAAATATTTGTGTCCTGTGGGAATCGAACCCACGACCCCATGATCAGCAGTCCGGCACTCGAACCGCTAGATCACAGAGGTCGTCAAATATAAAACAAGTGCCTCATCAAAAAACTGCCACGTTAAACTGGAGGCCCGCGACGGGATCTACAGGTCAGGGGTTTGACTCCCAGGTTTAACACGAATCCAACCAATAACATTTTATTTGTGTTTTTCTATGAAATTCTCAGTAGCAACTCGGAGTTTGGATTTATGCCTAATTAATCCCAATAGGCTCGCTCTATATTACATGGGACCTAAACATACCGGGGAACTGCTACTTTTGCAATTTATACACTTCTGGGTAACGAGGAATATAGGCGTGATCATAATTATGTTGTTTATATAAAACAAAGGAAAATTAAAATAAGCAAAGAAATTCCACCCAATTCGAATATCTCAAAAATCGAATACCTAATTAATTATTCTTTACACCATGAACTTAAAAAGCCCTGGTAATGTAGGTATACAGAAATTTTATAATTATAACACATTCGTAAAATGTTCACGTAGGAAGCTAGGGAAAATAATTGGGCACACTTCTCAGACAGCCGACCCCTTAATGGGTCAGTGGTAGCGGTATTAGTTAACTACGCTGTATAGCGAGCACGGTACGGTCAGCATCAAAATTAAATTGCAAGTGACTTCATGGAAGTAGCTCGGAGACTAGGCTGGAAAATGTAATTAAATTAATAAATTAATATTTGGGACATTTCCCAAACTAAGCAGAGCTTGTAATGTGGGTTTTAGGAAATATATAATGATTTCTGACATTTATAAGTATATTATATACAGTCGTGGTCAACTAATTAGGGACATTCAAGATAGTGAAGGGCTATAACCGGTTATGTACATATAAATATAAAACCCTATTGATTTCTCAGCACCTATTATTTGCATAATGTGATCCGATTATTATGCTATAAATGGCTGTAAATAAAAGATTAAATAAATAGAAAAAGTATTTAATATCAAAGATTAAACATGTATTAAATATTAAGGTACAATTCTGTAGTGGACATTTAATTAAGGACAGTAAAGTATAATGAAAAATACAGTTAAAGAAAACTTATAATCTGCAGTGTTATAATATCTTTAACAGCTCCATTTTATTACGTGTAAAATCAGTACCCAGTAGCAAAACCTTTGTTAGTAATTACCGCTTGACACCGATGTGGCATAGACATTATCAGTTTCTGACATGTTTCGACAGGAATGTTTGCCCATGCCTCACAAAAAGCTTCATGAAGTTCATCCAAATTTGTATTACGATAAGTGGCAACTTTTTTCTTGATTTCGTGCCAAAGGTGCTCAATTGGGTTGAGGTCCGGGCTATTTGCTGGCCAATCTAGCACCGATACAGACTGACTGTAAGAAACGACTTGACTGAATGGGCGGTATGTTTCGGGTCGTTATCCTGCTGAAACGTCCATATAATAGGGAGATGCTCCTCAGCATAGGGAAGCATAATTTCTTCCAATATTGCCTTGTATTGATGTTGGTCTAAGTTACCCTGAACTTTCCTCACAGGTCCCACTCCACGTCCAGAAAATGAACCCCACATTTTAATGTTTCCACCGCCATGTTTCACCTGCTTTTTGTGAATCTTGGATTCATTTCCGCTTTTACAGGACACAGTACATATTGCCTTCCATCTGAAGAAATCAAATTAACCTTGGTCTCGTCAGAGAAAAGTACATGTTGCCATTGGGCGTAGGTCCAATGTCCATATTTACGTGCAAACGCCAAACGAGCATTTCTATGTTCTTTCTTCAACAACGGTACTTTGCGAGCCACTTTTCCGAACAACCCTGCTTCTACCAAACGTCGTCAAACGGTTCTCGCAGATACACCGGCTCTTTCGTTAGCCCCAAACACTTCGTGTTTAATTAAAATAGAGCCTAGAAACGGATCTTTCTTAGCTAACCTGGTTATCATTCTATCTTCATGCGGAGTCGTTTTTCTCGATTTTTTGTTCTGGACACATTTAAAGCTGTGTTATAGCGCTTGAAATGTTGCACTGCATTGCATACCATAGTTTTTGAACAATTTAAATGTTGTGCTATCCTTCGGTTATGACCAACCACGCTCGACAAACTTCATGATAATTTTTCGTAGTGTTGGATCGCAACTTTTATTTTTGCCCATTTTTCTTCAAAATAATTCTCAAAACTTAAAATAAAAAATCTGGATTGCCGCCAAAACGACCACGAAAAAATAAGAAAAGAAACAAAAAAGTATTAAAATTCCAATTAAGAAATTAGAACGCAATACCTCCGTGTCCCTAATTAAATGGCCAGCCAGCATTCTTTGAACAAATAGCACTATGATAATCTATCAGCTATACTGTAAAGAGGTTTAATGTTTAAGAAGTTGTTATTGTTTGTGTAATCGCGCACATAAATGACTAATTACACTTACATATAAAAGATATGGAATATTGTTAAGACTCGTTGGAAAATAAAAAAATAATTCACAATTTGGCTTAACTAGAGATTGTCCCTAATTAGTTGACCACGACTGTATACTTCTAAATATCATAAATCAATATAAATATATACTTATAATACAAGAACGTTCTTAAATTATAAGAACTGGGTGTTTCTTCACAAACTTTTTTCCTGTACAGGTCGGCAATTTCATACTTTAACCCCTAATATAATTTTGTGAACCTATTTACGGAACTTTTCATTTTCTTTACATTTTTTTGAAAAACTTATGCTCATCCCATAAATATTTGTATCATGTGGGAATCAAACCCAACATCTACGTTAAATCTGACTTACAAACACTGATACAAATTTTAATTACTTAATCCATTTGACCGAGGTACGGGTTAAAATATCTGTGTAATACTTAATGGTATATGTATATGTTATTAAAAACTTAATTAAATTTTACCCTTGCAAAACTTAACCTTTTGACCGCCACGTGAATAACGAAAATCCGTGTTCTCTACGCCAAGCGACAAATTCTAGTATTTAATAATAGGTAAAAAAAACAACAAATTTTTGTATAGGTATTTATAATGAACTAAAAAAAGTGGTATTTTTTACGTGTCATGCCGTCGTTGGCGTCGGGAGCAAGTTTTAATTTGACGTCTATACACGTCAGTGGCGGTCAAAAGGTTAAATGAAGACTGACAGAAATATAATTCCAACATTCAAACGCGTCCTCCGTCTTTCAGTCCGCAAAATATTAAATTATGTCCAATTAGAAGTTATCAATAAGCTCAGAAACTTAGTTTCGTATAATTGCACCCTGTACCCATATTAATTTAGTTCGTGGAAATGACGTAGTATCTCAATAAAATATAAAGCTTACATTTTAATGAACGTTTTATGTGACTAAACACGTAGACATAAAGCCTAAAGTAAGGCAGGGTATGTCGCACTCCAGCCTCTCGGGACTTCATCACGCCACGATCCTGACAGGGAAGTCTTAACCTGGCTGCACATTATTAGAAAATTACAGAATAGGTAATGTGGACGCGAACCAAAACGAATATATTTTTTTTTGCGCGAACCGGACCGCACTGCCCGTCACGTTTTTTGACATTTGCGTTCCAAGCGAGACCCCACAGACTGTCAGAATTTATCCATCAGAAGCATAAGCTATTCGATAGAACTTTTCTGACAATTGAGGAAGTGGACTTAATTCCAGGACCTTAGAATACAAATATTAGATAGACAAATACAGTACGGTTTATTGTACACCAAAGACCAAGTCAGAATAAAAAATATGCAAACGTTACAAGAATATAATTGGCGGTATTATCGCTATAAGCATTTTTTTTCCAGACATATATTTTACTATCAAATATTATTTAATAATATGTATTATAAGATTAACAATTATATTATCAGCATAAAAAATAATGCAGTCAATTATAAAACCATAGCTAAGACATTGAAATAAAACTACTTTTTACGGATTTTATCGCGTATATTGATATTATTAATCCCGACGTTTCGGACCCTTTACAGCGTCTTTACAGCGTTAATTAATAATTAGTAATAAATGTCATTGATCATGTAACAATAAAAAAAATGTAGGGTAGCTGTCAGTAATTATATCATCAAGACGCCCACCACCTCAGTCTACCCGTGACCATGGACGCTGTAAAGGGTCCGAAACGTCGGGATTAATAATATCAATATACGCGATAAAATCCGTAAAAAGTAGTTTTATTTCAATGTATAATATTCGCGTAAATGTTAGAAATCAATACATAGCTAAGACATTAATATTTTATGTTCTAACTTTTCTCACCTATTATTGTAAGTGAATCGCGTTTCAGAACGTCCGGTCTCTGTTAAATGAGCTGTAAAATATCCAGTACTGTACAATTCCAGGATGGGAATAAGAACAGATGTATCCCGCGGGTTCTTGCATTTAAAAGCGTAACATATGTTGGTATAAATATGTCTCCTAGTAAACGAAGTTTGCTGTCGTGACTAAAATTTAAAAGGAACTTTTAAATTGCCGTTTTGTCGTCACAAGTCTTGAATTTATTCTGCTTTTGATTTAAAAGCTGAAGTAGAACTACTACGGGTAGACTGTCTACCCGTGACCATGGACGCTGTAAAGGGTCCGAAACGTCGGGATTAATAATATCAATATACGCGGTAAAATCCGTAAAAATTAGTTTTATTGCAATGTATAATATTCGCGTAAATGTCAGAAATCAATAAGCTGAAGTAGTTTTATCAAAGATCTTCAGAGAAATAAAGATTTATTAAACCGTCGAACTCAAAATGTCTAAAAAGTACTTTGTGTAGGCGGCTATAGTAATTTCATATCACGATGACGCATATATTTTCCAGATTATTTTTCACTAACTATATATGTATTACGTAAAATTGGTAAACATACTCATTTTTTTATTGTGACAACTAATTTGTTTTACAAAAACAGTTATATAAGCTTCATAAAAATCCTTGAAAATTGCAAGATCAGTATTTTTTATCCAGCGCTTGCTAGCCAAGTGGGCGAATTTAAAAAATGTATGTAACATCACGTAGTGCTGGGGCAACTTTTGGAGCCTAATTAGTTCCAGGGTAGATAAGGAAATGACTGCACGGTTGACTGCAATTGAGCTCTCGGCTTCTACAGCAATGGTTGGTTCGATTTAAATATTTCGCGAATTGTATCTGAAATGAAATAAAATGAAAATTTGTTTAAATAATGAAAAAATAGGTTATAACTAAATAGGTCGAACAAAAATCTTTCTTTTCCTTTTTTAAGTAAGTTTTAAATTTAACTAGATTGGTGTGTGCCCCGCTGCAGCAAATGGATGTCCAGCTCAGCATGTGACATCCACCAGAACCTTACTGTGATCACTGTCAGTTATTATTTAAAATACATAATAAAGAAAAGAAAGAATACAAGCCTTTGAATACAAGGCACGCACCTCTGACTTTTCGATATCATATGCGTTTATTACTCGCTTAAAAGGTTAAGGAAAACATGGTGCCCTAGAGATTTTGTCGATGGCGTGTGAAGTCTACCAACCCTCACTAGGTCAGCGTGGTGGACTGTTAGCCTTATCCCTCTCGTTCTGTGAGAGGAGACCCGTGCCCAGCAGTGGGTACCCAGTATATGCGTTAATGATAATGATGATAAATGTAATAATAATGTCTTTACTGTGTAAAATAAATTTATATTGTTATTAAGCAAAGGAAAAATTCGAGCGCGGGCAGGATTCGAACCTGCGTCTTCGTTAGGTACACCAGACGCTATGACCACTAAGCTACCGCGATTTATATATTAAATTATTATGTTACACTAATAGCATTCAATGCCTTAAGTAGGAAGGGAAGTGCATTAAACCGCCGCAGTTCTGAAATTTTGGGCCCAATTTTACCCCACTTCGGTTAGATTATCCCACGTCCGGTATACCACGAGTCTCGTCACCTAATTATAATTACCATGTCTAGTTTTAGTGATGGGGTTAATTAATTGATCTGCGGTCGTGCGGTCATCCGGTGACCCACAAATGGTTCAAAGGCTTAAAACTGTAAAATTAATAAGCTATAAAGAATATTAATTTAAATAACAGATTCATTTTCTGTTTTGCTCAAATCATGTTAGGTAAGTTTAGGTCTAGCTTATTGCCATTAAACGGACATAAATCTAAACTCCGAACTACTGAATTTCATAGAAATACCCAATAACATTTTGCTCGACCTGGGAATTAAACTCAGGACCTCCAGGCAGACCTCTCTAACGAGCCAGCTATTTATAACTTGAGTTAAAATATTATAGCATCTTCACAGTGTGTGACGCGTAGCATACCTTCCTAGAAGTAACCGAAATTCTAGATGTGATGCTGGGGAGGTTGTTGCACCGGTTTTTCTTCCCAGCTAAAACACTAGGAGGCGGTGAAGGGTGGGCGTTTTGGGGGTGAATTTTTATTAAATTCATGTCTTTAGTGACGCTCGCAAGATTAAGAAAAATCCATTGACGTGAGAGTCATCAAAATCGACCTACGCGTTTGGTCTTTAGTGTGCCACAAAGGAACAAAATACATAGACTGATAAACACATTACCCTCCTTTGTGTTGCGCAGTCGGGTAAAACGTACGGTCCACAAAAGATTTAAGTATACAGGCAGCTAATTAAACATCTGTGTTTTGTTAAAGATAGTGTAATAATGTATCACGCAATATGTGTCATAACGCAGGTATTGTAAGCTGCTACACATCAAATCCTTTGACGGGTAATTATTTAAATCACAATCTGTGTAAAGATGCAGATTTCGTTCGCTACCTGTATACCAAAGTCTTTTGTTGACTATACTACCTAGCAGTCTATTTTGAACAAATTATTTTGTTCAAAATATACTACTAGGTACTTACTTTGACTTGGTATGCTTAAAACTGGCTAATAAAATCAAAGAAAGTCGAGAGAATAAATAGATAGTCATTATAAAACGTAACCAATCTTGCTTATATCTATGTTTGTGTGTATTGACGCAGAGTATTGAGGCAGTAATCTAGCATCCTCGCGACTAACCACGCCTTAATGGGAAATTAGGCTGGATCCGCGGTTTGCCGACAACCAGGCACTACACTACATGATCCTTTGGCACCGTGCCATCGGGAACAAGATTCGATTTTCACTTTGTTGTTTCATTTGTGGTCAAAATCAAAGTCACACTAGTTTTATTTTCTTATAAACCATATATTATAAGCACTTATGAAATGCCGAGTCTAGGTGCACGGTTCCAAATTAGTCGTTTCCTATGGAGAAGAACGGACAAGAAACTCCATGGTTGATGGTCTTTCTTTCTCCGAGCCTTTTCCTATTTATATTAGGATCGGCTTCCAGTTCCAGGAGTTCTAACCAGATGCGGCTGAATATCAACATTTTACAAGAAGTGACTGCCATAAGACCTCCGCTATCCAATTTTTGGGTAATACCGATACCCTGAGGATAGACTGGCTGTCAGGCTTTTTGAGCTTCTGTCTACCACTAACGATTGTCATAGGTGTTCGTATGACAACCGGGACCGACGGCTTCACGTGCTCTCCGAGGTGTTCTGCCATTTGTGGTACAAATCCTTTTTATATTGTGGAACTAACATACATAATGTGTATACCATCACGCTTGCATTCCCCGAAGAGTTAGGCAGAGTTTTAGGTACACTCACAGGTCGCCGATATGTTTGGGTCCCATGTAATAGAAGGCGAGCCGTTGCGATTAACCGGGCAGTAATCCAAATTCCGAACTGGTACTGAAAATTCTGTGAAATTTTCAGTACCAGTTCGGAATTTGGATAACAAACAATTGGATGAAAAACCAATAACATTTACGGGGTTTGAATGGGAATCGAACCCAGTACAGTTTTGCCTAAAGCATTCGGAGTATTAAGATGATAATAAATAACGGGTTTGGGTGTTTATGTTTGTTAACGCACCCACGATTCAGGAGAAAATCCTAGTGTGGGCAATTTTTTTTAAAGGAAGAAAAATACAGCTGTTCCCACAGTGTCACTCGCATTGACTTTTCAACTTTGTCTTTTTACTCAACTTCTAAAGGTCGTAGCGTGAAATTAAATGCTCTATAACCTTTCAGAGAAATTCAAACGAAACAGTTTTTTTAAACCCTACAGAGTCATAATATATTAAACATTGTGATTATCTTCTAATGCATGCATTATGTATATTAATGATATAATTTTGAACAATATTTGTACGCCAGACAATGGCAGAGTCTGGCTAGTGCCCGAAATGAAACCTACAACGTTGTATACCCATATTCTGACAAATAAATCTTTCTTTCTTTCTTACCGCATTGATTTCTGACATATAAGCAAATATTATACATTGAAAAAATACATTTTTTACGAATTTTATCGCGTTATTTCAAAATATATTGCCGCGTTCAAATAAACAAACAGAAGCTCTTCAGTTTTAATAAATGAATATAGATAATAATAATTCAATTTATTTTTTAATTATTTATATACTCAAACCATTTTTTAAGACTTGGTAAATCAAATTGAACGAAATACCCGTGTACGTTTTAGTATCGTACAAGTTTAAAAAAACATCATCAAATTTGGAATCAATTTTACGATGACGTCACGCACTTCCCTTGTTTTCACGCCCCATTTACCAAATTGACGGAATATAAACTACCATTACCCTTGTACACCTCATGACACGAACATAGACATTGAATATTACACTTTACATTAATTAGATAACTCTGCATAATTACAGGCAGTTTCATTTACTAAAAGCATGTTAATGAAACTAATGTTGCTAATCTATCAGTTTGAAATAATCCTGGTAAAAGCCTGAATAAATATTCTACATGCATACATACATACACGATTTTTCTTCGTTCATATATCTGACTAGGTACTTGATTGCTTCATTAGGGTAGTGGCCGTATGCGTGAATGCACTCTAGAAGTATAGCAAAGTCGGTCGGATTTCGATTCCCAGGCCATACAGTGTTTTGTTTTTTTTTTATGAAATTCTCTGTTACAGTTCGGAGTATGGAATCATGCCCAGTTAAATGGCAATAGGCTCACCCACTATTACATGGGACCTAAACATACCGGTGTACATTAGTGCACCACTGCCTAAGAATATAGACGCGGTGGTATGTTTATGTACAGACGCCAGCAGGTCAAGCTATCCAAAACTGTCAAATTTTCTCAATTGAATATGAACCTTATTGTTTTGTGTTAAAGTTGAAAATTTATCAAAAAAAATTGACAGATTGTGGTAGCTTGATGTGCTGGCCTCTGTACTATGGGTAGATACTATACAATGGATATAATACATAAATGTATATATTTTTTGTAAATACATGCTTATAATATATAAGAAACACCCAGACAAACACAAACACTTATGTTCATCGCATAAATATTGATAATTTGTGGGAATCGAACCCACGACCCCGTGATCAGCAGTCCGACACGCGAACCACTAGACCGCAGATGTCATCATTAATTATTAATGTTGTGTCCTCATAGCCTTAACTTACAGGACAGGCTAATTCACACCCTTTTCATTACAAAAGTCCTTATTAAAAACACTCATTAACTGAGGTAAAGCTAAATCGTCTCACTTTATTTATTTTAATTTATAATATATAGCATACTTTTAATCTTAAACACAATGTGAACATAATATTAAATAATGTAATAATAATAATTTTAATATTGATATAGTGCTCCATGAGGAAACGTTGTGTTGGCAGTGGGGGACTTTGTCCCTTATACTGCCAAAACAACTATTACTCTTTTGTTTTACAGGGTCGGCAACGCGCAAGTGATACCTTTGGTGGTACAAGCGTCTATAGGCTACGGTAACCGCTTACCATCAGGTGGGCCGTATGCTTATTTGCCACATTAGTTGTATAAAAAAAAGTTATATATGTATATTTATTATAATTATAAAGAAAGGGCGGCGTATATTTTAAAGAGTCTCTAATTAATACCTTTGTTGTAATGAATGGTTTACTATTCGTATTAGGATATAGCCCTTATGACTCCCACGGGGGAAAATGCTACCCTCGTCTGCAGTCCCCACTGAAAATTAAACTCTGTGATAATCGAGATACGGTGCATAATAACAATGTATTAACAGCGAAGGTAAACTGAATTAACGTTCTTATTTCCGTGTTCACAGGTAATTAGAATCCACTATGGGATACTACGTCGTATAGACAGTATTATGGTGAGTGCGTTCATAATGTTTTAGTTCATAAGAAATTAACATGACCAAAAAAAATTGTCAGTACTTCGTCACATTGTTCATTACATTGATCTGTGTAAATAAGAATACAAAAGATTTTATATCTACGTGTAATAGTGTGCGTCATAACTGTCTAAAGGAAATAGCACTTTATAAATATATGATTGAGCTTACTTTATCCTTGCACCTTACCATCCCCATAATATAGTGTTTTTTTAATAAGAATGTTTGAACTACATGCCAAGCGTTTGCCCTCTAACTTTACCTATTGAACTACCAACTAAAACTTAAATGGAAGATCGAGAGGTCAGGAGATGTATTCCTTGTCTTGTTGAGTTGAACTTTAGCATTCAATTTCATAGCTCGGTGAATTATATAAATAAAACGAATAGCTATATTACCTAAATAGTATAATGTGGAAAGTTACTTTTATATACTATATTTAAAAGATAATTATTATATCTAAAAGACAAGCAACTCATTGGTGATAGCTACGATGTCGCTGATGTCCTTGGGCGGTGGTAGTCACTTCAGAGAAAACGCATGTTCGTTTGCCGCCAATCTTCAAAAAGCCGGAAATCTATCAAAGAAATTTGTCAGATTGGGGTAGCTTGATTTACTAGCTATACATTTTCGATTTGAATGAAATACAAAGAAGGTCTAACACGAGGTATGCAATCCAACTATCCCTTTTGTGTTCTCTCACATATCTTCACATGACGGAACACAAAACTGTTTAGCCCCCGGTCTTACATACAAGGGTGACAGGTAACCGAGCGAAACATTAAATCTCTAATAAGTGTGTGTGTGGTAGATTTTTTGCAAAACGTGTTTTTTCCCAATTTTGAATTTTTAGCAACCCTTCCAAGGGTAAAATATATATACTTACATAGTAGATGGGGGCTCGTGGCTAAGTTGTAACTGCGCTAATCAACCGATCGGCACGGTTAAGCTGCGCTTACCGCGGTTACTCTGTGGATGGTCGACCATTTTTAACATATCGCGACGTCGAAGAGCACATAAATTTATACTCACACCTTTGCTACAGCTGGGACACTCCGCACGTCAAAACTGTGAACTTATTTTGTCCTAGTGAATAGTCGTAGAGTATAAAATGTAGTGTTCAGTGAATATACCCCTTCTGTACTTACTTTTTGTGTGGCTTGTATAGTAGTGAATAAACTATTTTTCTTTCTTTCTTTCTATGATAATCGTTAGTGGCTGTCAGAAGCTTAAAAAGATTAATAACCAGTCTATCCTCAAGTTACCTATCGGTATTGCCCAGAAATTGTGTTGCAGAGCTTTGATGGCTGCCTCTTGGTATAAAATACTGATATTCAGCCTCATCTGGTTAGACTGTAAGCTGACCCCAACACAATTGGGAAAATCAGTTTAAGGTGCACTGCCATAAAAAATAAAAAATCAAATCACCAACAGGCTAGCTTAAAAAGTGTTTTGTAAAAATCAAAATCAAACAAAACACCACCGTTATTAACTTTCGAAAGTTTAACAAAGACTCCATGAGACTTCCCTATTTCGCATCGTCACTGCGTATTATTAACCTTTCAACCGAACCACTATTAACCCTGAGTGGTTCTCCCCACGGTAACGATTTTATTGATACGCTTATAGATACAAATATTTAGCAGTAGTGACTTCGTTTAAGAATGAGGTAACAGTTAGGGGCTCATCCCTAAGTAATACCTAAGGTGATCAACCGATTTGCAAGGTTAAGCTGCGTTAGCCGCGGTCAGTTTTTGGATGGGTGACCATTCTTAACACACCGAGATCCGTCAATACTTTAGAGAGCAGGTGAAGCCGTCGGTCCCGGTTGTCATACGAACACTTGAGACAATCGTTAATGGTAGTATTCGACGACGTCTGTGGTCTAGTGGTTCGAGAACCGGACTGCTGATCATGGGGTCGTGGGTTCGATTCCCACAGGACACAAATATTTGTGTGGTTAAAACATAAGTGTTTGTGTTTGTCTGGGTGTTTCTATGTATTATAAGTATGTATTTACAAAAAAAAAGTATATAAGTATTATATCCATTATCTAGTACCCATAGTACAAGCTCTGCTTAGTTTGGGACTAGATGGTGCTTGTGTAAAATTGTCCAAGAATATTTTAGTCAGAAGCCCAAAAAGCCTTACAACCAGTAACTTCAGGATATCGGTAGGTATTACACAAAAATTGGTTTGCGGAGGTCAGTAGGCAGTCGCTTCGCGTAAAATACTGACGTTCAGCTGCATTTGGTTGGACTGGAAGCAGACCCCAATATATTTGGGAAAAGGGTCGGAGGAAGATATATGGTAAAAATAAATTTTGAGTTGTTTAAATGCGCTTAACCAGCATAAAGAACTATGGGTAGTGGTAGACCTATGCTCCTGAAATGGTTAAGTTTCCTACCTAAAATTACTGTGCAAATTTAGTTAACAACATAGTTCTCAAGTACAGACTAGATGATACCACAGAGTATGAGTGTTATCACTGATGTTGTTGGCAATCATAGTCAGCGATTGCTTTCATCTGGAGACCCGAGTAGTGGTTCATTCAAAGTGCAAAGCACCACCAATCTGCTCCTGAAATGGTTAAGTTTCCTACCTAAAATTACTGTGCAAATTTAGTTAACAACATAGTTCTCAAGTACAGCCTAGATGATACCACAGAGTATGAGTGTTATCACTGATGTTGTTGGCAATCATAGTCAGCGATTGCTTTCATCTGGGGACCCGAGTAGTGGTTCATTCAAAGTGCAAAGCACCACCAATCTGAAAACATCTGGAATCTTTTCATAAGATTGTATAATAAAAATAACTTATTCAAATGAGATAGATACTACGCAAAATTACTGAACACTTTTTCCGAAAAAAGTTACGTACAGCGCCAGATTTCTATAAAGATTAATTCAACGCCCTCGAAACTGATATTTACCAAAGATAAGTAGCGACGTAATAAATGAAAAATACAAAAATATTGTCACGGCCAACCGATACGATCAACATTGTAAAACACAATACCAAAGGGAACTTCGGTCTAACAGATAGTGAATAAAGTTTATCGAGGGCATTGGTTCAGAGTGAATTGCTGACCGCTTGCGCGACGTCTGCGCAGAATTCGCTAATGTAATTTATTAGGGTGCCAATAAAACTGCCGTTATTACAATTTATAACCATTGTCTAACCCGAAGTGAAACGTTTACTTAGTTCTACAGCTTTTGTTGAGCCGTGAAATCATTTATTGAGTGTCGCGATTATGTTTATAATTGAATTGTGCGTGATAAACGATGAGACACTTTTCAATCGTTTGGCATAGCGGCTGAACTATCGGTTTCCTCACCATAGATTGTTCGTTCCCACACGGAACCAATATTGGTTGAGCTACTATGTTTGTGTGGGAAAATTTGTTTTTGTTACACCTACGATAGATAACAAAATCTTCTTTAAATTGCCCTATAAATTAACGTTAATTAATATGTTACCACTTTGTTGGCAACACTGTTTAGTGTATTAAATATGCAGCTTTTGCTTTGACAAATAAGTGATAAATGTTTCCTAGCAATCACACGTTACGTAGTTAAAAAAAAACAGAGCCGATCAGCATTATCTGTTACAATCAACTTAAGTTTTAGTATGGAAATGTCCAAAAAATTTAGGCCCCTAACAAAGTTTAAAATAATAAAATTATACCTACCTTAATAACATAACCATCCCTACTAATACTATAGGTAAATGCGAAAGTCACGTGTCATGTCTATCCGTCACGTTTTCACGACTAAGCCGCAGAGTTTGATTTTGATTTGAAATTTGGTAGAGAGATAAAATATTAACCTTGGAGAAGGACATTGGTTACTTTTTATCTCAAAAAGCTCTTTGGGATGCGTGCGAAACCGCGGGAAACGGCTAGTCAAAATTATATTTTCGCAGAAACTTGTGCGAAATATATCCGAAGAAAAATGTTTATTTTTCGAGGATCTGAAGAAACTTGATAAAATAAAGTAGATGGCGTTAATTCCAGTCTCGCTAGAATAGCTCCTAGCAAGCTTATCTATGTTTGCAGCGAAACATTGTGACACCTAATAAGTATATTTTAGGGACCAGTCTCCGCTTAAGCTGCGTTACTGCCAACACAAAAACAAGTGTTACGATTTAGTAGTTCTCTTTAAATTGTTACACTTACTATTTTTGTTACTTCTCAGACTATATTTTGTATAATAATAATATAATATTTTTGGGACATTTTACACAACACCATCTAGTCCCAAACTAAGCAGAGCTTGTACTATGGGTACTAGACAATGGATATAACACATATATACTTATTTTTTTGTAAATACATACTTATAATACATAGGAAACACCCAGACAAACACAAATACTCATGTTTTATCCACACAAATATTTGTGTCCTGTGGGAATCGAACCCACGACCCCATGATCAGCAGTCCGGCACTCGAACCGCTACACCACAGAGGTCGTCAAATTGTATTGTATCATTAACAACTGACTTAAAAAAAGAGGAGGTTCTTAATTCCTCTGTATTTTTTTGTTATGAGGATATATTTTTTTAAGACTTTGTTAGTTGGGAACACAACGAAAGTTGGAGGATCTTGCTAGCCGTGCGGTAGATCATTATGGATCGTTTGCCATCTGGAGAGGCGTCAGGCTATTTCAGATACCCAGAAAAAATGGCATTGCGTTCCATATAGTTTTGGCCATGGGATTTGTAACAACCGACGACTAACGACATTTCGCCACAAACATAAAAGTTTTTCTACCTTAGGATATCAATGCCTATCTACTGCCTTTTTCATTACATTACATAATACAGAAAATCCATCAAAAATCTAATACTTAGGTACCTATTATAGCCTACCTGGGTTAGAGTAGAAACCGAACCTAGTAGAATGATGAATTCATTTAACTTGCTAATAGAAACAGGGTTTCACGCAAGCTTTTGGTAGACGTAAATAAAATTGATAAAGGCAACCCTGAATTCATACGGCTTCTGGGGCCGAAAACGATTTGTCTTATCGGAAATTTATTACCTAAAAAGGCGTAGCAAAGAATGCCTAGGTTGTGATGTAGACAACCTCATTTTACTTCTACATCTACGTCCAAAAATTAAGCGATATATATCATTAGGTATTTCAAAAAATATTTAACTCATTAGTATTAGAATAGAATAAACTTTATTGTGCACCAGTAACATTCTGCCACCAAGCAAGAATGTGGTAAGGAAGCCGTCTTTAAAAAGAACTAATAAACATACAAAGAAATAACAACAAAGTAACATAGGTTTTTATATATAGGTACCACTAAGGTAGAAAACAAGCATACGTTCCACCTGATGGTAAGCGGTTACCGTAGCATGTAAACGCTTGTAACACCAGGGGTATCACTTGCGCGTTGCTGACCCTGAAAAATGAAAGATGAATAGTTGGGTTGGCAGTATATGGGCCAAAGTCCCCCCACTACTAACACAGCTTAGAACAGACAATGTTTCCCCGTGGAACACTTGTAACCTAGCTCACCGTAAGAAATACAACACAGCTCAAAGCAGTGTTTTTCACTTAGATTTCCTGCAAGGCGGAGGTACTTCCCCAGTCGGGCAGCTCCAATTTGAGTGAAATTATTCCCACTATGCTATCTCTCTTAAACAGGTACTGTCAAATACCCAGAATTATGAATAGAAGAGAGTGCACGCACATGTCAACAAGAAATGTAGAAAAACAGGCAAAAACTGAGTTTGGGATACAATCAATAACCTGAATACAAAGCGACTGACCTGTTTGAAAGATACAGGAAAAACTTATTTCCCCTTTGTACACACGACAGCATATCAAGCTACACAGTTGCAACACGAAAATCGTCGCTATTGCGACAGAATACAGGCGGTCCAAACAACAAACTGTAGCATATAGTAGCATGATAATTATGTATAGTCAACAAAAATGAAAGTTATACAGACAGATAATGACATCTGTGTTTTGACAAAAAATATGTGATGATATATCGGACATCATAATTATATGTCAAAACACAGGTATTACTAGCTGCCTACATACCAAACCGTTTGGCGGATAATAATGATATACTTCATTCATCATCTTAGCTTGTATTGTCCGACTGCTAGGTATAAGCCTCCTTTCTTTTATGCCAAACATCTCTGTCCCTTACCTCGCTCATCCAGTTTGCTCCTACGATATTTTTTAGACATCAACACACCTGATCGCCAGAATTCCTACGCTTCGCTTTCCCATTTTAATTACTTAACGTAGCAATATGTAAAGATGCAAATGTCGTACGCTGCCTGTGTACCTAACTCTTTCGTCAAGTGTACACAAAATGCTATGGGTGAAAATGTGAAACGGTATTGCTTTTAGGTTTGCAAACGTCCTTCATACGGCGATATGGGTCGTCGATAAGACTTTGACTTTTGGTGCGAACTTTCAAATAAATCTTTCATGGTCCCTCGGCATCGAGTGTCGTCGGAAGATTGGCTGATAATAAATTATTGCCTACGGTATAAGTTATTAAGGTCGATAATAAATATAGGGACTTATAGAAATATTCATAGCATGAAATATTAATAGATATACTTATCTGATTTTTTTAAGATTGTCTACTATTTGAGCTATACTTAAAATATATTATTTAAATTATAAGGTCAGGTTTTTTTTTAATATATATTGCCCAACACTAGGATTTTCTCCCGTATCGTGGTTGCGTTTACAACACACAAATTAACACATACACAAACACCCAGACCCGGAACAACCTGAAGGTCATACAAATAATTGTTCCGTGCGGGGATAGAACCCACAACCCGTGTCGCAGAAGCCGATTGCTCAGCCGCTGCGCCAATCATGTCGTCAAAACACGTTTGTTGTTGCGTTTGTGTCGTTTATGATAACGTAGAATAAAAGAAGTATCTATGCAAGAATGATAGCAAGTCGCGATCTGTAGTTTCTGCCTACCCCTAATAGGAAAGAAGCGTGAGGGTATGTATTTAGTTTATTATATACCTATTATTATTATTCAATTATGTGTCTCATTAGTAAAACGGTTACGAGGTCAAATTAAATCTGAAATCATGTATTTAAATTCGAGAACTTATCTTTATTGGAATTAAGATTATAATTGCATAGCAATCGTATTTCAAAACCTGTTTGTATTAAACCATAAATAACCATTTATGGACTGATATCAACTGTTTTGAATAAATACTGATTATTATCTTGGAGGCAATAAAATTACTTTCACGTCTCAAATCGTCATGTAAACGTTTATTTAGACACTGATTATCAAGTTTCCGTGGTGTAGCGGTTATCACATCTGCCTAACACGCAGAAGGCCCCCGGTTCGATCCCGGGCGGAAACATTACTTTTATGATTTTCTATATAATATTTTATCATTTTTACGCAATTTTAAATTATGTTATATTAAAATCACATTCTTTTTCGCACTTTTTGTGTTTTTTACCAGATAATATCTTGAACAAATGCACTATTGAGTGCATGTTCAGTGCCTAACGTTGGGTCACGTGATGTTGATTCCATTCACACCCGAGACAATTTTGTGATCCACAGATATTTGTTTCAATTCTGAGGGTCTACTCCCTAAGCACGAAGTCCGTAGTTTCGACCTTAGTTTCGACCTTAGTTACGGGCGTTTCCTACTCCGTATCACCTACGGATGGATGATTCGTTCGAGGCCCGAACTAAGAATGAATGACAACGCAATTTAACAATTGTCCCTACTTTCGATGTGTTTTTACCCGTTCGAAAAATTGAATTTGACACTTGTTTTATCGGACTCCGGAAGTTTCGGAGAACTTTCGAACGGCTCGTAAGTTCGTTGACGGAGATAGGGAGTAGGCCCTCTGCATGTAGGTACTATAAATGACCGTAAATTGTACAGACGCCAGCAGGTCAAGCTATCCACAACTGTCAAATTTTCCCAATTGAATATGAAACTTATTGTTTTGAATTAAAGTTGAAAATCAATCAAAGAAATTTAACAGATTGTGGTAGCTTAATGTGCTGGCCTTTGTACCTGTATTTAGAAAGTCTGCCGTGACGTCAAAGGCTCGTTAACTAGTGCAGAACCTATATTTTTAAGAATAAGTATTTAAATATTTGCTGTCTGTATTGCCGCTTACTTCCTCTAAGCCACGCAATGGATTTGGATGCGATTTTCACTATCATTTATTTTTATTTATTAATTAAGGCACGTCAACAACATAATCACATACATTGACAAAGGACAATCACAGAAATAAGAACTTAATATGATTACATCAATTATAGACGAGCACAGCTTTCTTAATAACGTAGTCGCTTACAATTGTATCTATCTGTGTTAAATCTTACAATATACCTAATTATTTACAATAAGTCATTAAAATCATTTAGTCATTGGATTATAATTATATTAAATTATCAAATTGATTAATTTTTATCAAATTAATTAATTTAGATACCTTATTCCTGAAAGTTTATTACACGTTCAAAATTAAGTCAAATATTAAAAATAACAGTTTTGTAAAGTCAAAACTAGTGGCACCTTTCCAAAATGTGGGACTTATGGAGAAGAACCGGCAAGAACTTCCATAGACACTCTTTAAAAAAAACCTTTGCACCCTTGTGAGGCGAGGCCAGGTCACTAGTTTAATAATATAACCATAACGGATATTCTTGGATAGACCACGTTTATCGTTGACGTCTAAAAAAACATCATCAATATTATTTTACATCTACTGAATGTACATATAATAATATTATGACGTTTACATACATTGAAACCAAAGCCTTTTCAATACCTAAGCAAACATCACCGTTACGGATTACATTTTCAACAAATTTACATTCCGCCGAAAGACGAGTATTAGAAAAAAAATCAAAAGCCCGTTTTCATGTTACGCTAAGCGAAAATTCTGTTTGATGTTAGATTTTATGGTATAACGTATAAATTATATAAATGTTTAGGTTATTTTACACAGCACCATTTTGTCCCAAACTAAGTTGAGCTTACAGAAGTTCTAAAATCAATCAAGTCAGAAATCTGTCAGGTTTCTTTGATTGATTTTCAAATTTAAAACAATGATAAGGTTCATATTAAATTGGGAAAATTTTATAGTTTTGGATAGCTTGACCTGCTGGCGTCTGTATTATGGGTAACTACTAGACAATTAATACAATACTTGTTTCTTTTTTTGTAAATAGGTACGTACTTATAATACATAAGAAATAGCCAGACAAACACAAACAATTGTCTTCATCACAGAAATATTTTTGTCTTGAGGGAATCCAAAATAAAGATTTATAAAAATCGAGTAAACATCTTAAGTCAACATAAAAGGCTTATACCTACTCCTATTCAATATAATTATTATTTTGATTTACAGTCTTACAAATAAAACGCAGTGATAGCCTAGTGATATAAGCATTGGACTGCCAAGTCAAAGGGCTCGAGTTCGAATCCAAGGCACGCACGCTGACTTTTCGAATTCATGTGCATATTAATAATGAATTTATCAATTGCTTAAACTGTGAAGACCTGCGTGCCTTAGAGATTTTTCACGACGCTGTGTCAGGCCTAATCCGTGCCCAGTAGTGGGACAGTATATGGGTTGATGATGAAACAATACGATATACCGGTCACAAAATCTCAACGATCCCTATAAACTGCTTAATTAATGCTATAAGGGCAGCTTTCCTTTATTACAACTGACCCGAAACAGATATAAAAGTGTTGTGTTGTATGTGTGTATTGTATGAGAAACACAATAGGGCAGGGAATTAACTCGTACATTCATAATACTACCGTGGTGACCTCGATATCATATGATTGACGTATTATGACACGAACTAGATGATAACAGTAAGTCTACTATTAAAAAAGGAAAATAGCTATGCTGGGGGTCCTAGGTTCGCATTAGCGCGGCTGCAATACTTGAAGCCCTGGGTAGCAGCTCGGATTTGTGCCAGGTTGGAAATAGGCACGCCCCCACTTCTGAAAATTTCATAGAAAACCCCAATAATACTTTGCTCGACCTGGTAATTGAATCCAGGGCTTCAAGTATAGCAGCCACGCTAACGCGCTTATCCAAAAATGAAGTAAAGATTAGTATCGTAAAGTTTGAAACCTTTCCTTTACTATTTCCAGATGGGCTTTTACATCATCTTCATCAACATATTTGATGAAATGAAACTTAGGGCATATATGGCAAAAGAACTATTTATTAAGATTTAAATATTACAACGGATAATGACATGACAGTTCACAATTATTCCGTGGACATAGACAACCCTGAAGAAGGTGTGTTGCCATTAATAGCAGTGCATGCGTCCATCCTTTTAACAATATTTAATGTCCCACTACTGCTTACAGATCTCCCTTTAAAAGGGAGAGGTTATTCTACAGTCCACCACCCTGGTCAAGCGCGGTTTGGCATACAAAGCATATCGTTGAGAAAATCTTTCAGGTATTTTATGTCGATATTTTGTCTACACGATTTCAGTGAGTGATTTGACACGATTTTGTAAAGTCAGCAATGCAGAATAAGTCAACATTAAATTCACCATCATCAATCAATGTCCCACTGCTGGGCACGGGACACCTTACAGATTGAGAGGGATAAATGTATAGTTAACTACGCTGGCCTTTTTTAGGTTAGCAGACTTCACACACCGTCGAGAAAAACCTCCAAAGCATTCAGCTTAACGATGTTTTCCTTCACTGTGATAATTAATTATTAATGCGTGCATTGGATTCGAAGTCGAAAACTTTAACGTGGGAGTCTAATGGTCATATTACTAGGCTATCAGTGCTAACATTACATTAAAATAACCTAATTCATAGCTTTACATAGTTGATCTTCTGTATTGTTTGTTTCTGTAATGTATACATTCGTATTTTCTCTGTATAATATTATTGTCTTTCACGTTGTATTATTGTGAGTGTAAGGATAATAGTGTTCATAAATCATATGACTGCACTTTTGTTTCTCCTTGATCCGGTGTCAGCCATTTTGTAAAGAATACTTTTGGAGTGGTTTTGTTATTAAAAAAATTACAGTCGAGGTATACAATGACTGATGCATACGTGCCGTCAGCTGGGACTGGATGGCTCTTCCTTCAAAAGGCCATTTTTTTTTTAAATGTGAAAACGGGTGGGCAAACGAGCAGACGGATCGCCTGATGGTAAGCGATTACCGCCGCCCATGGACACCCGCAACACCAGAAGAGTTTCAGGTGCGTTGCCGCCCTTTTAAGGGGTTTGGGCCTCCGGTATCCTCACTCACTCGACGAAACACAACGAAAACGTTATTTCACGCCGGTTTTCATTTCAGGCATTGTCCTGAATTGTATCACACATCCTATGCTATTACTATTATTTCTGGACTTTAAAAGAGACCGAGAGAGAGAGATGATTCTGTGAGTTTTTTCCAGTGGTTCTTCTCAGAGTTCGTCAGTTAGCAAAAGCCGGCGCCATCTTACTTTTAAAAAATTAAAACATGGACTGGTAAAAGATCTATTTACAGAAATTAATATTTTTATTCATTAAAAAGAAGGTAAAGTGGAGCAACAGTTTATCTATGATAATAATAAGTCAGCCGAGGGTCTTTTGTAAGTTTTTTCGGTTAAAGGTACACATCTACCGCGTATTATCCAGTCTTATGTAATATTCACATTAGGTAAGCTTCATTTGTATATCTTATAACATGCAATATGACATGTTTTGCGTAGTGATCGAATGATCAGCTTCTGCGCTATGGGTGGTGGATGCAGAAGCTTGGAACAAATATTTATATCACTTGTTTTTTATTGTTGATGGGTTTGCGTTAGACCTCAGTCTCACCTGATGGCAAGCGACGACGAAGTCGAAGGTGGAACACGCTTACCCAGAAAATGCCTGTTCACTCTCACCTTAAAGACGCCAAGGTTATATGAGTCCGGGAATACAGACGCAGGAAGAGCATTCCAATTCTTTCCTCTTTACATACAGGTAGTTTTTCCGGGTCTGGTTATGTGAAAGTTTGCGTTTGTGAACGCACCCATGATACGCAACATAACGTCTTCAAAAAAAGGAAAAATAAAGAAAACACATAATATATTTAATAAAATATATATAAATATAGGTATGTGCTCCTTTCGAGATCCACCCCAACATCCAATAAGTTCCAAATCAAAATCGACCATCGAGTAGTTAAACACCTAACAGAAATACTGTCATAATATTCGAAATTAATCTGCAACCATAATAACACAGATTCTGTATACACACATAAGCCAAATAAAACTTGTCGAAGGTTGGTCCGCCCCTCTTCTCGTTAACCGGAAAAACACTCAATTAACTTCCCCAATTGTTATTGGAGAAGTAATTTGGGAAAAACGAACCCAAATGAACAAAAACACTTCCGACACCATCTGCGTACCTACTATTTAAAGACGAACGGGAAGGAAAGAAAAGTATGGTAGTTTTTTCGTATTACTTACTGTTATGTTGTTCGATATTATCTACAAGATATTCCATTGTTTCTGAACTTGATGGCAAGGCGTGTTTTTTTTTATAGTAGGTATGTAAACTTCATGGATCATCTACTACGTGGGGAGAAAACGGAAACAAATAAGGAGTCCGACATACCCTGCCAGGGTATGTCGAACTCCTTATGTTATGTTATGTTGTGAAAATCCTCATTGATGTCCTACGTCTCTTCTAGAAGGAAATTCGGACTCTTTCCGACTATAAACCGCACTTGCCTAAAGGAGTAGGCATATTTATAACACCCGATGAGACGTGTGTTTACTGTCCGATATTTGAAATCTAGGAACACAACATAATAATCTGGCGAATGGACGCGTTACATTCGCGTCACGCGTGGTGTTACAAGTCTGTTCCTACCTTTATAGTCACGGCCATGGGATCCGTGACATTCGACTCGACCGTGACAGATATTATCCGTACCTATATATACCGTATGCTTCACAACAAAACAAAAAAATGCAGGATATGTTATAAGCATTCCCATAGAGTAGTCAACTAAAATTACATTATAGCGTTGAAATTCAAATTTTCAATCAATTTATGAACAATTTTGATTGCGTAATTACATTGAATTTGTTTGCATATTCGTGGATGTAAAATATACAAAAGCGACAGGCTATTCGCTTATTTTGACAGCTAATGGTTATTAACCCTGTATAATAAATATTAGTTAACTGTTAATATTATTGAACCATCTAATTTCGGAAGTATTTTGGCACAGCCAATAGCACATCAGATCATACAAAACTGACAAACTCCAAATGATTTTAAACCTTAAAATTTTCATGGTTAAGTTCAAAACGGAATGAGAAAATTTGACGGTTTGTGGTAACTTGATGTGCTATTGTCTGTATTTAAAGAGATTGAAACATGACTTAAATTACAACCTACATTCTTGAAATTTGTTCTTACCTAAGATTCAAGATCGAGACAACGAGATCACCGCAGAGCGCAGCTATATAAGTGTCATATCATTTTTAATCTTGTGTCCTCGAACAAGCGATCTCATTATACCCGCTTTAATAACCACTTTAAAACCGCTTCACGACCTAAGACAGTACTTTTGTTCCCCATTCTATTAAAAAAACTCTATTAAGAAAGCGTCTAACCGTTTAAAAACGAATTCTACAAGTAGCTTGTAGAAAAAACTTAATTTTATAACGAATTCCATAGACAAAGTTGAAAGAAACTTTGTCTATGATGTATGGTTTTTTTTACACAGAAGAGGATAATAACTCGCCCCAGTAACCCCAACACAATGTGGCTGGGGAAACATCCTTAAGGTTTTATTCGGTGGGTGATCCAATATGTATGTACTCCGATACGCTTTCCCTGGGCCGTGAACGTACGCAACAGAAGTCCAGTGAGGATTTCAATACTCAAAAAAGCCTATTATCACTTCGTGGCGAATGTGATCATGATTTCCACGGCCATTTTTAAACAATACGAGTCCGAAATAGCAGAAGAAATATTATCGTTCAAGTTGACTTAAACTTAACTTAGTATGCCAAAAATGAACCTTCACACCAAAATAAATTAAGCAATTAGTTCGGAGTATTTCCAATATTAACAAAGTGAAAAAAAAAAAAAACAGCAATAACTCAAGAAGCTACGACATTCTACGAATCTCATTATTCGTAGCTGCTACGAGCGCTACGGTGTTGACTTTTAATACCGCTTCCCATCGTGACCTATAGCAAAGGTCAATAACAGACTATTTCAAATTCCTTTTATAATAATTTTGGAACTTCAGTGAAAGCGGTCCGTTTTTTTAAATGGTTCAATTCAGGATGAACAGACTATCAATGACACAAGTTAATTAACTTTTTATTTAACAGAAAAAAAACTCATTAAACTGTCAATTCTCTTGAAGTCTCTTCTTAATAATTATCTTTTACAATTTTTTTTAATTTTCCATGCTAAGATTTTAAAGTTATATTAGCGAAGGAAAGGAAAAATTCGCCTGCAACTTACGTCTTCTGGTTATGGCATGCACCAGACGCTTTGTCCACTATGCCACGGCGACTTTATTTTTTTAGGTCGGACATAGTTTTTAGCTCGAGGGAGCTTTAAAAACTTAACCAGACTAGGTGGCGAGGCACCAAATGCCTCCAGCCAGGGGCAACTTATAAACTAAGCAACACAGCTAAGGGCGTCCCCTGCGGGACTCGGACCTTGGCTTAGGGCGTATCCACGGCGAGTTCCCCCCGCCAGGTTAAAATCTGCCTCCACATTCTGAATTTACGTCTTTATGGTGACGTCAGTAACACCTAAAGCAAGCTTTTGATTCTCAACCGACATGCTTTCCAGTTAGTAGTAGGTAACTCTACTCTTTTTGTATTTTTTATTGGGTAAGGTGGCATCGTTCGACATTGAACTAACTGTCGATACGAGTGTATACCTACATACGTCGCTATCTTCACATAGATCTTCCTGAAGAATTTTTCGTGATACTTTCACGTCGCTATTATTATTATAGGCTTAGAGGGGCTCGTAGCATAGTAATAACTAGGCTAATCAACTGATCTGTGGAGTTAAGCTGCGCTAGCCACGGTTGCTCTGTGGATGGGTGACCATTTTAAACACATCAAAACTTTCTCCATGCCTCGGAAAGCACGTAAACCCATCTGTCCCGATTGTCCAATTCAAATACCTATGACAATCTTTAGTTTGTAGTCAGATAACCAAAAATTGTAAGTGCTCTCTGAAGCACGGGAGGGTCTCGATGTGTTAAGCATTGTCACCCATCTATACATACACTGATTGAAAGCGCAACTTAACCTTGTGTATCCATGGAACAGCATAGTTATTACGTAGCCAAAAGCTTACAACATTGTAATAGGTTTTATACGAACTAACCTCCTTTTGTTAACCTTTTATTATAGTTGCGATTCTCGGGTACAGCCGAAGTCTAGCCTGCAAAATCGACAAGTGAGTTTGATCCGACAAGTTGACTAATGATACTGCTATGTGTCGGGTGTCGGACCCTAGTAGTTAATAACAACATACACCGCATGTTGGTGAAGTTTACAGTTATGGAAACTAATTGTTGTGCTCAGGTTTAGGCTAGCCAGTTATACAAATATTAAGAATTCGCACAAATTCATAAACATAACATAAATGATATTTATTTTTGTAAACAGATTTTTTAAAGACACTTTTACAAGTCAAGCCGTCATACCAATACGCCTGTTTTCCCCAGAGTCTTAGCCACATGTGTACTAATTGTACACCCCACAGTTCACCGGCATGTTTAAGTCCCATGTAATATGGGGTGAGCCTATTGCCATTAACCGGGCACAAATCCAAACTCCGCTACTGAGAATTTCATAGAAAAGACCCATTAACACTTTGCTTTGTAGCAAATTGCTCTACCTGGAAATTCTGCTTAGGACCTCTTTCGAATCGCGTTTACCCTATTCGTGGTAATGAAGCAATTAAAAATGTATCTGAATATCTAATAAATACAAGACCAAAACTAGAACATGCAATACATCGTGTATTTGGAAATCGTTTGTCATCGCGGACAATAGAAAAATAAAGCACAGTACACATGACACGACGAAATATATGGAACTAGGTGACACGCACGGTACTATTGCATGTCATTCTTCGCGACACCAATGTTGTATAGAATAGCCTTATCATGGATCTATTCAAGACATTTGAATAATAATTTAAGTAGTCTTTCACGCTATGTGCTGTGTCTAGTATCTACAGGGGTTTTTTTATTTTACTTTTTTTATTGTTCATTTGAATGAATTTGGCAGCACCTGACCTGATGGTAAGCGACGATGCTGCCGAGAATGTAGCACCTAAACTCAAATAATGACTTTTCACTCTTATCTCGTTGTCCATAAATATGTTTTTTTACCTATATCAGTGGGTGTGACTTGCATAAGATCGGCAACAGGAACGGAATAGAGAAGAGACCTTCACTCAGCAGTGGGTGTTACCGGCTGAATAGATACAGATTTCATTCTTAACACATCGGGACCCCTCCGTGCCTCGGAGAGCACGTAATACCGACGGCTCCAGTTGGGATGCGACAACACCTATTATAATCGTTAGAAGTAATCAAAAGCCCAATAATCCTGACAACCATATAATACGACGTCGCGGTATTACCCAGAAATTGAGTTGCAGTATGATGGCAGTCGCTTTGTATAAAATACTGATATTTTCCAAACTTGTATAATATTAGTATGATCACAACACTGATTTTTTTTCCACTTTTGTACTTTCCATATACCCAGACCAAGCTACCAAACCTACCTACTATCTACCTGACCTATTATCAAAATAACTTCAGTCCAACCTGTGGACTGACGGCCTGACATCAGTAACATTTATTTCACCTTTTGTTAAAGCCGCACCTCCAATGGTAAGGCGTGTCGTCATTAAATACAGGCTTAAATGGAGGTCCATCACTTGCCTGTCACCTATTGAATTTCAAAGGGACATAAAAGGCGAAGTATGACCGCTAGTAGTAGTGTGACCACTATTACTAGTTAAGGGGGCGTTCCAACAAGATGACTAGTGACGATCACGCCTTAACATGACAAACCTTTTTGGTACGAAGCAGTTATTTTTTTGACACAGAAGCTTAGATATTCATAATATGATATTATTTACTCTATATAAATAAAATAATTACAAAACATACCAGTACGCCTGTATTCCACTAAGGGTTAGGAAGAGGTGTACACTGTATAAGTACACTCACAGTTCGCCGGTAGGTTACCATGTAATAGAGGGTGAGCCTATTGCCATTAACCGGGCACAAAACTAAACTCGGAGCTGCTATTGAGAATTTTGTAGAAAAACCAAATGAACAACTCTCAACTTGGGAATAGAAAACAAGACCTCAAGCATAGCAATTGTGCTTACGGCTACTACACTAATGAGGCAATTCAATATAGTATACTTTATTCAAAAATACTTTGTAATGTTTTGAAGGAAGTCTGTATATGCCTTAAGTAGTTTCTATCACTTTTTACTGTGAAATTATTAAAACCTCCTAAAACGTATTTATCCCAGCAATAGTTATATATATAATAAAAACGATTTTATACTTCTATCAATTAAAGGAGTCCCCGTATCAAAACAAATTCAACCCCATTCAACATCATTCAAGTTACACTGAACGGATTTTAAAAGTATTCGTAGATTAAAAGTTATGAGAAAACTTAAGAAATCAAGTTTGCATACTAATTGAAGGAAAGCGGTTGAATGAAATTGTTAATGAAAGAAAAGAAAATGTCAGTAACTGTTATAAAAGAAGATAAAATGAAATACAGAAGAATTGCATTGCCTATATAACATAAATATTTTATTTGACCACACGTTTGGCGCAGCGGCTGAGAAATTGGCTTCAGCGACACGGGTTGTGGTGGTGTGGGAAATTTCCAAAAAGCTATTTAGTTCCTGAGATTTCGTTATTAATCGACGACTGTATTTTGTAAAAAACAAACAAACAGTCAATGTCACACGGTGTTCCCAGGCGGTCACCCACCCGGCACAACACTAGTACACGACATTACTCACTACACCAATACCCAACACCCCAACACACACACCTAACTCGTAAGTAAATAATGTAAATTTTGTACTTAACACCTAGATATTAGTATTACTATCACTACTATTTTTATTATATTCCAACCTAGATTATATTTGCTGCTGATCAAATCATTACATCTTTTCGTGGAGGAGCGGAGTCTCCTAATACAGGCAATTACTTGCCTAAAAGGAAATTCCAATCACAAATTGTAGTCACAAAAATCAATAATTCAAATAAACTATTTTTCATTTTCATTTCCATTTTGAACTAGATACTCCCAGGAGTTACTAGTACAGTTTATTAATGAAAATACAGAGCTAATAAAGTTGTTAAGTAATTAAATACCGTCTGGATTATATTTCTATTTTATGACCAAAGTGTGACGCTGTCAGATTCAGTATAAAGATTTCACATGCAACATGCAAAACTGAAGCCTTAGTACCGTGAACCTATTATGCTAAGTCGAGGTCGTGGGAATAGACTTAAATATAAATAGAAATCTATTGTAGTAATAATAGTTTCTTGCATTCAGTGGACAGGAGGTTATTTTTGTATTTCTATATTTCGTTGGAATAAAAGGAGTTTTTTTCTCCTTTGTGTGGTATAAATAATTTTACGCTATATCGCGGGTCGACGATCGGAGGACATGAAAACTTCCTTAGTATTTTTTGCGTAGATAACGACTAATATGTTGCAGAGACCTATATGAATATGACGAAGATACAAACGTATTAACTAGTGCTTGAATCGCCTTTCCGTTTCCCTTGAGTCCATCCAAAGATTGTCTGTACGAGATGAAAGAAAAAAGAAAGAAAGAAAAATATTTAGAGATCGCTTTTAGGGTTCGTGGGTTCATTCACACATACCGGCTTGGAGAGTATCATCCGGCGCTCTTCTTTTCACACAGACCGGCGCGAGTTAAACCTACGCTTGGGACTGGCAGGAGCCAACAGTCGTTTCACATAGACCGGCTGGAAGAGCTTGCTATCGAAGTAGCGGCTGTTGGCGCATGCGGTTCGTGGAGCGAGAGAGAACGCAAGCGAAGCCGGTTGGCCGCGCGGGCGTGAAAAAGCACGCAATCTGAGCCGGTCGGTTGCGCGAGCGCGGAAGGGTACGTCATCAGAAGCAGCCGGTCGGCTCCTCTTATTATTTTACGTTAGGTGTGCTCTTAATCATTCTTAATTATAAAAGAAGTGACATGTAAAAATAAACCTTGTTACAATGATTCAAAACTCTGTTTTAAACGTGATAAAAAATCTGCTCGCCTCCGAGCCGATCTGTGTGAACGGACCCTTAGCGATAAGACCGCCCATTGTACCATTCTATGATTTATAAACTTGTACTTGGCATATGTTTTAAATGGCGTGCAATAAAGAATATTCTATTCTATTCAAGAATCGCTAGAAAAATCAAACCTTCATCTATCCTTTTCATGGATTTAAAATCCCGAATTAACCACCATTGCCTTTATACGACCTTACTTATTTGCTCTGTATATTAAGTTAATTACAGCAAGCAAGGGTTAAATGATAAATGTTACGCTTTAGAAAATACGTCGTGCAAAAGAAATTAAAGGCCGTTAATGTCAAGGGGAGGAAAAAATAGCGCGATGTAACGTAAACTCGCTTGATCACTAAATGCTATTTATACACAGGATCGCCAAATGAACGCGCTCCGAAGAATTTTGCTAGATATTAAACTTTAGCAAACTTCAATTTTGTATATTTCAATGAGGAACATAAATATCATTCTAGATAATTAACCTAAAAATTAAGGGAACATCCATAAAATAATTAATTATTACGATATTATTTTTATAATACCTACATATATCCCATATTTTAAAGAATAAAATATTCGTTAATGTTTAGAATAGTATACATTTTATTGTAAGTAATGTGAATTTGAATGGAATATTAACTTTAACAATAAATAGATTAGAGTCAGATTGCCGTCATGTATCGCATTGTTTTAACTATTATGAAATCAGGTGTTAAACTTAGTGCTCTGCTCGGATTGAAAAATATTAGGGTTAGTTCTGTTTGTCTACATAAATATAAAAAAGGAAATAAATATATTAGATTTCTTGTTGTGAACCAAATAAATGTAATAGAAAGAAGATTGATTTACTACAAAAGTAAATCAATCTTCACTTTATTTACTTTTATTTTTTTCATGAATTCCTTATTATTATAGAATGTGGGCACACTTTTTTATTTCACCCCTTCTGTTTTTTCCCCGCTTATTTCAATTGCACTTTGTGTAATTAGATGACTACAATAAAAAACACTTACATCGTGTTGTTTACGTGTGTCTTTAAAACACTGTAATTCTCTATAGCTCGTTAAAAACACTGTTCTCTACGTCATGTCATCTACAAAATATATTAAAGACACTGTTTTCCTGCGTGATGTTACCCTTAAAGATCTCTCATAGTCGACGCCTAAGAACTGTCGGCTCTCACGCCCGGATGAAATATTGACGCCGCGCGGTGTCGTCGAATATTTAATTAGCGCTCGTTACATCTCCCCCTTTACAGAAATATACAGCCTGTGTTTTTATTTCAAAACGAGTCATATGATCAAAGGTGAAACTATCTGAAATTTGAGAAATATTACGTGGAATGAGTGCAATTTTTAAGTGAACAGCGTTTTTCTTTATAGTTTTTATGAATTTTAGCCGAACCCATAGATTATCGGTAGTAGATTGTTAATATGGATCAGGTTCTGCTTACAACATAAGTATAGCAGCTCCTTGAACCATATTTTTCTAGTTTAAGTTACCACTCCGATCTCAAAAACTCATCCTGTATGTTTGTTAATGTAGATGTCTTTTCAACCTACAGCATTTGACGGCATTAGTGTCTCCGTAACAACGCTGCGTTAATTGAATTGAAGCTGCGAAATTAAGGCTCAGATTCTCCGAAATGTTTGAATGAATAAACGAGACGCGGAAGATGACGTAATGGATTATAATTTGGGGATGTCTATGTTGAATAGATAATGATGGGCCAATGACCTATTTATAAATTGATGTCTAGCTCGGATAAAAAATTTTGTGTTTACAATCTACCAGATAACTATGATAAATAAGCAAATCTTTTATACCTAGTTACAATTCGAAACACACACAAAATTGATCAATCTTAAGAAGTTATTTCACACGTTCTGATAATATTAAAACCATTAAAAACATTTTCATTTTTAAAATAAATCGTTATTAATTTCAGTGGTGCACACATATGCACTGAAACTAATAACGATTTACTTTAAACAATACTTTATTAGTATTTTTACACATTAGAATCAGATCGATGATAAAATGCTACGATCCTGGAGAGCTCTCTCTCCATAACCTCTTAAGGAAATACATGTCTATGGTACACAGAAATTACAGACCACCACTTGCTACGATTCTAGTGTACTACTTTCGAATTTATTAATCTTGTCATTCATTCATAAATCTCACCTGAACTTTTTGAATCACATCAATAAGAAAAAAAACATAACATACATATAAACTCATAACATATGACAACAATTAAAAAAACGAAAATTTTAAGGGGAAATAAGTTCAACACAGCACTATAGATCCAAATCCCCTTACCGTCCAACATGGAACGTTACTCCACATTACCAGACCACAAAGAAAACCATAAAATTTAAGACCACCGTAAAAAGCGACTTTATAAGTACTTATTTACCCTTACTACTGTTCTATAAAAACAAATTTGGGGTAAAAGTAATAAAAACAGATAAAAGGGTACTAACGAATATATTGAAAAAGTTAGTTGGTAGGAGGTTTTAGTTATTCTTGTCACGTGCGACCTCCAAGATTCAGTTAGATCTCATTCGGATGTAATCTTCAATCGATGGTGTGAAAGTACCAGAGTGCCGATTGAAAGTATAATCTCACGGCTGCAGCGAATTTGAATGTTGTTTCTATTTCCTGAAGGTTTAAATTGTGTTGTCTTCGTGTTTGGGGATGACACGTTTCGTTTCTTTGGATCACATATTTTATCCATGGGAACATTAACTTGAAAAGTTATTTTCAGCATTTGACTACATGGATTAGAATTTTACAGGTTTCATTCCTTATACTCATATTTATTAATCAAACGATTACTAATTAATTTTTTTCTAACTTTACTGTAATTTGTGTGAGGAAGGCATGAATATCATAAATAAATGATTATTTACCTTTCACAAAACAAAATGAGATTAGGTAATGCTTCTTCTGATATATAGGCTAAAATACACTAATTTTTAAGACCGTCACGTCTGGATTTAGGCTAAGAAAAAGAGAGAAGTAGGCGAAAGAAGAGATGGCTTTGTAAGAGTAGTATGAGCATAGAAAAAGACTCTGTATGGTAATTGCCATCAAGTGTTTTGTATATTTGTCCTTAATATAAAAAAATGGTATAAAAGCGGGAGAATTATTATGATGGATGATAAATGTTACTACAATACTTACCGCCCTTTTCAATAACAAGTCAGTAGTTTTTTTTTAATACAAAATAGAACCTTGACATTACTTGTACGGTCCTTATATCAAAATCGTATCTCTTGTAAGCAAATGTACCGACTAGTTTGTTATTGAGAACGGCCGTAAATCTAATAATAAAAAACCGTAACCATTTCCACCTTAAAATTTCCTTGTAAGTAATAAGGTAAGGTTAAGAAGTAAGGTAAGGTTAGAGTAAGTAGAGACTTAACCTCTAATCTTCTTAACATTTAAATAAATATAAATAGCTTTTAATACTTTAGTAATTCCTATGTTGGAGGAAAGTCTTTGCTCTTTTGTCCAGAAAGCTAATTAAATCGTCTTTCCATATGCTTAATTTCTCCTCCTTAGAAAAGAACCAAGGTTGCTCTAACAATCAAGCAGTCTAACAAACAACAACAAATTAACAAATTTATGACGCAGTTAATATATCTACACTTTACGAAATAACATCATAAAATCAAAACTATGTGACGCATTTCATAGTAATGTGTCATTAAAGCCAATCTACATAAAATTATCGTTCGTTAGTAATAGTAAAAACCTAAAATTATCGTCTCCACAATAATTTGCATATAAATAGGTAGTAATTTATGCGAAAGCCCAATTTGCTATTTTAAATATTTTGTTAAAATTTCTGCGTATAATAGAAACATTAGCATTACGTTCATAAAATCCTTATTTAAAATACCTCCGCAACAAAGGACATTAAATCCACTTGGCTTGTGTTTTTAAAAGTGACCCCGATGTAAATCGGCCTTAATTAAGTTGAGACATAGCTTCGTATGTAAAATGTCTTGTACATTAAAAATACGGGACTAAATAAAGAGTGATAACCCTGTGACTAGACGTCAGATAACAGAGACTTTTAATTTAAAATACAGGACGTAGTTTTATTTTGTCATTAGGTTATGTTCTTCAATTATTATTTTTAATGTATCTGCGTCACTAGAGAACTAGCCCTGCGTTACGCTGGACTGAACAAAGATATAAAAGTACACTCATATTCGAAAAAAATATCTGAGGATTACCTACACAAAGATTATGCCTCTGGTGGGAATCGAACCCACGGCATCCGGCGCAACGGTGTTTGCAAAACGAGCAGTAAGATATTTAATTTTTAAGTATAATAGAACAGAAAAATATAATATTTTTATCTTTAATTTACTGAATTTTACAGTAGCAAAATACGTAAATATAGAAATGGAAATAAAAACGAATATAATTTTAATTACACACAATGATATGACAACATAGTACCTCTACAAAAATCACCTATTGCGACGAAATACGAGTGGTAAATAGATCTGTCACTGTGAGTACTGCAATTAACTGATGACCGGTCCTCTAGCGGTCAACCAAGTTACTAGGTTTCCGGCAGCAAAATATTTGACAGATTTGCGAGCCACTATCGTGCAACAAACCTGCGTTAAAATGACATTAAATATTATAAGGTATTGATATCTGAGCAGAGAAGAGCAGTGATAGCCTAGCGGTATGACCATTGGACTGCCAAGTCGAAGGTCTCGAGTTCGAACCCAAGGCACGCACCTCTGACTTTTCGAATTCATGTCCGTATTAATAATTAATTATCACTCGTTTAAACGGTGAAGGAATACATCGTGAGGAAACTTGCATACCTTAGAGATTTTTCTCGACAGTTTGTGAAGTCTGCCAACCCGCATTAGGCCAGCGTGGTGGACTATAGCCTAATCCCTCTCAATATGAGAGGAGACCCGTGCCCAGCAGTGGGACAGTATATGGATTGATGATGATGATTGATTTCTGACATTTACGCGAATATTAAGTATACATTGAAATTATAATAATATAATAATAATATAATATTTTTGGGACATTTTACACAACACCATCTAGTCCCAAAATAAGCAGAGCTTGTACTATGGGTACTAGACAATGGATATAATACTTATATACTTTTTTTGTTGTAAATAGATACTTATAATACATAAGAAACACCCAGACAAACACAAATACTCATGTTTTATCCACACAAACATTTGTGTCCTGTGGGAATCGAACCCACGACCCCATGATCAGCAGTCGAACTCGAACCGCTAGACCACAGAGGTCGTCAAAACAAATTAATAAATTAAACTACTTTTTATGGATTTTATTGCAATTAAAAACGGATTACAAATATAGAAATACGGATATAAGATATCAATTTTGGTAAAAGAAAAAATCGATCTTAGGCAAGGTTTGAACCTGCATCCTTCGGGATGAATACATCGGGCGCTTTACTTAAGGTAACAAGACCACTGCCTGTTATGACGTCAGAGAAATTCAGCATACATAAGTACACAATAAAAACAAAAATGTCACCCTGACATTTTGATATAATATTTGACGATTTTATATATATATCTGACGACATCAGTGGTCTAATGGTTGTCGACTGCTGATCAAGAAGTCGCGCGTTCGATTCCAACAGGACACAAATATTGATGTGATGAATATGTGTTTGTGTTTGTCTGCATGTTTTTTTTTGTTCGGAATATTATTCATGATAGGCCTACGCTTGACTGCTAGTTCACCTCATGTTATGCGACACTGTAATCTGATTCATAAGTATAGTATGTATTTACGAAAAAAAGTATATATAATAATAATAATTAATATAATAAGAGCCTCGACCAACACCTCAGGAGGCTCGAGTTCGGTGGCTGGGTTACGGGCCTGATTCAGAAGGCAGTACTCCTTGATACGGCGCGTATTGTGAGGAGGTTCCTGTCTCTGGGGCCCTAACCACCGGTAGCTTGGACCCTGCTCCCGATACCGGTGGGCGTCTATTTTTTATATTTTTAAATGTTTTTGTCTTGTTTTATTTTATAAAAATATTTAAAAATGTAATAAATAAGTATTTAAAGACGAATAAAGGAGATAATAATAATAAGTTTTATTTATCTCCACAAATTACACAAGTTTTAGTATCTAAGTTGAAAATTTTTTACATTTGTAATTTGTGGGTGATCTGAAGTCTAAACTAAGCCTTGGCCTGTATTTTAGAGCTCCATGCCCCTCAGTAATGGAAGTGCCAGTGTAGTTTTGCCAACATTGTATGTTTATACATGGATCATTTTGTACCTATGCGTACGTGTGTGTGTGTGTTTGTTTGTGTGTGTGTGTGTGGTTGTGTGTGCGTATATATATACTTCGAATTACATGTTAATGTTATATATGTATCATATATATTATCTAGTACCCACACAAGCTCTGCTTAGTCACGGTGCTCTGTAAAATTTCCTAATTATTTATTTATTATTATTTTTAAACCGATGACGTTACATTCTCTGACAAGTAAACCGGGCAAGTCAAAGGAAAGAAAGAAAGAAAAAACATTTATTTGTCAACAGACGTGCAAACAAATATAATTAATAGGTACTACTTACTACGATACTTAACATGTTTTTTAAATGTTGCACATTTTGTCCGAGATAAAAAAAGGAAGTTATTGTACATAAATCCGGGCGCTCTACAAAGTCGCCATTCATCGACTCGCAGAATCACGTCCTAATTAAATTTATCTTTTACATTTTGCAAATAACTGAAATCCGTAGTAACTTTTGAACCGGACGCTTAAAATCCTTGAAATTTGTGTTATGAAATTGTAATCATTTATCTTGTAAACTTCTTAATACCGAATTTAATTGTACCTACATGAAAAATATTTTAATTAGTTTAGTTGGCCTTTTATGAGCATTTATAACAAACGTTAGTGGTATAAGTTACTTCATCCTCAAATTACGGGCAAATTATAGGTACCCACCTATTCCATCCTTAAATCCTTCCGGAAATACCCGACTTATTGTGCAACTCCCGAGAAGAAACAAAGTCGAAAAGTACCGAACAGTTCCAGGAACTAAGCAATCCATATCGCAGAAAGAATTGAACATTCTCCGGTTAAAGCCCTAAGCTTAGACAATAGGTAGTTGTACATTAATCTTGGGAACTCGGAAAATCCTTTAATACTTGCGATCAGTGTCGAACCGCGGTCGGCCCCTGCGCCGATAAATCCGGATTACAATTCTTTGTCCCTGCTCACAATGACGTTGATATCTGTTATTAATTTATTGGCTTCTTAGACGTAATTACGGTGGCATACCGGCCTTTGAACGTGGCCGCGCCTGCACGGGGATTCAGTATATGTATTTGTCGGACGAAGAATTTTAAATTCTATTAATTATTTTATGAATTTTAAGTTTGCTTACAAACGTTTATAATGTTCCTATTTAAAAAAAACAGATAAAATTTGGCCCCAAATTGGACGTCTTATTATTGTGCAAGGGTATTGCCATAACATATTAAAATTTCAGAACTCCTGTTTTTCGTTTTTTTCCACGTAGGTATTTATATCACGATAGAAGAGAATATCAACACTGGGCACCTCAAACTACACACACACACACATATTCTATCATAACGATGTACCTAGTTTTCGTTTTTAGAACAGCCATAACAACTGTCATAGCACACAGAGAGGCACACACAAACACATTTTACAACCAGCCACAGTTCCAAATGCAATAAACAAACGGAAACGATACATCTCGATTTTTATACCGATTTCTTCGGTCGTGGCCTACAGTTCTTACTGCATCGATCTTACAATCGGTTCAGTAATATCGTACAGAATATTTAGTTGAGCTTTAGTTAATCGATTAGCTAGTGTTGTGTACTCGAGTCGGTATGTATTGTTATTGTTTTGTTTCTATTATTAAATTTTGTTTTGATTACCCAGAATATGCTCCACCTAATCGGTGAAATACACACAAAGTTCGCAGGTTTGTTTATGGGGAGCCTAATCTCATGTAATAGTACGTGGATATTACAAAAAAATACATCATAAGCAGAAATATAAGTATTATATCCATTGTCTAGTACCCATAGTACAAGCTCTGTTTAGTTTGGGACTAGATGGTGTTGTGTAAAATGTCCCAAAATATTATATAAATATCAGCAGCTTAGTTAGCTAAAACATCCACTGTACCAAACCGCAGAACACATTAAAATCCTGTCAACCCAATTTCTTTCACAAAAGTGTTTATGACTTTCTTATATTTAAATAGAACATAATATCTGTAACATATACCAATTGTGCAAAATTTTAACACCTTCACCGTTCAACCGTTCCAATACAATGTAAAATATATCGTTATTTCCATAAAAAAGTTCTGAAAAACTAACTCGCTACAGTTTACTTTAAATTTATTCGAAAATAGTGTGCCGAACTGGCAAGTTGTTAGAGATCGGAGTACCGAACTCATAAAATATGGAATATCTTCGGAATATTTCAGTTTTATGGACTTTGAGATGACGTTCCCAGTTGTAGCGTTGAAGTATCGAATTATAGGAATTTGATATAACGAAATGGGAATATTTAAACCGGTTCTTTAGTGTAACATTAGAGTCGTATTAAGTGAGATTTAAAAAGTGAGTTTGTGGGTTCGTTATCCAGAATTATGCAACGTGTTATTTAGACTTTCTTAGCAGTTGTTCTTACCTCTAATCCGCTCAATAAAGGAGTACCAAAGAGGTAGTCAATTTATATGTTTTATTGATTTTCCTTCCAAAATAAAAAACCTATTTGCTATGCGGCCTCCTTTCAACATCATTATTAAAGTAAAATTGTCTCTGCCTGGTAGTACAAACTCGATCGATACGGTAAGGTCTGATTTTCCTAGTATCTGAAATCTTCAAAGGATTCATTCATTCATTCATTTTCATTACGATGCTAATCCAAGTCAAGACATAAAGACAGGGTTCCTTTACTAGCTCTCCGAAGTGAACGAGATCCATTTTGCTTTGACGATCCAAATGCTTCTTATTAAGTTCAACATTAAAAGTGAATACAGCCAGTTATTTAATATTGACAGCATTGTTGGCGGAACGACTGAACAATCAACGTGTCCGCCTCTGTTTGTGGGTTTGATTCCCGCACAAAACATTAGGTGTTTGTAAGTGCACTCAAGATACAACAGAAAATCAATTTGACAACATGATGTAAAACTTATTTTTACCGGAATCCGGTTAAAGAATGGTTCAACTTCCGAAAGTAGTCAAAAAATAACTATTTCACAAAAATAATCAAATTCACTACGGTGAGGATAAATATTATATTTAATTAGATAAGTTAAACGGCTAAAAATTTTGGTGAAAATTCGATCTTAGGCGGGATTCAAACCTGCATTCTTCCAGTAAATACATCGGACGCTGTAGACTATGAGACCACTGCCTGTGATGTCGAATTTATTTTCCACATTCTACATCTTTAGGTAACATGATGATTAGGACGGGTTAACGGAGTTAAAATAAGACTACCCGATAGGTCAATTCTTCATTTTGTATAGAAAATGTAATATATTTAAGTTTCGTATTGATATATATGTTACGGTAAATCTGATTAATTGAAAATTATTAATATTTTTACAAAATTATTAATAATAACCACATGTTTTGGTAAATGTGACTAAACGATCGAAATTTATTACTTTTAGTTTTTGAATATATTAAAAAAAACTGACAACCTAACCTGGCCTAAGTACGACTTTTAATTTTATTTAGTTTTTATGATTCCTTGCATATTGGAGCTCAACTAATATAATTGACCACAACGCGTTGTGAGCTGTTTTTGGTCCTTGAGCGTTACTTGTGTACATTTATCACTTTAACCTCGACTTTCGGTAATTATTAATAATAATAGATAATTATTAATAATCTTCAATTATTCACTCCTACCGTAACATATATATTGGACAGATGACAGAGATGAGAATCAATTCAATACTTCCTGATTTTTATTCAACTCTTTCAAAACACTTCATATAAAAAAAATGTTGCAATGACGACCTCAATTCATTTTTTATGAAATTCAAATATGGAATATTCACAAAAAGGCGAACTGCTTTACGCTGAAGAATCGTAAATATTTGAAAGTTACAAGGCGTATAATTTTCGTGAAAGCCAGTCACATTTTAAAAACATTTTCATGCGCTCATCATAAATCTAACCCTGTCAAATCGAGGCCCGTTTAAAATGGACCCCGATGTTCTAACATGTGAAAAATTTTGTCATACAAGTTTGCGTTTTGAAAGCTTTTCATATTTTGTATGACAAGTGACAGTTAATTTGAGTCCAAGGCCATGCAGCAACATCAATCACGTAGCGTTGCGATGTGGTCCAGATTACGCTTTGTAACCTTACTTGAATTACAACGTTTACTAACACGGTATATTACTAGGACGAACGAGTAAATCATGGTACATGTTTTTTTTATTTTCTAACACATTCTACGCTTCTGTTACTGGCATTAGTTATAAAATAGATTCAAAGAAATTTGACCTACCACAAACATAATAGAGGACAGTCGGCTATATTGTACCGTTGGTTTAATCGTACCACTGCAATGACTTTATTTTTTCGAATGACAACACTTTTTGCACAGTCGCGCCACTCATTGAACGCAACCCATTGGCTAAAATTATATCAAATATCTATAGTTATATATTTTATTTATTTTAGTGCTTGCTAACCCTTAGGGGGACAATATAACCAACTCTCCAATATAATAATTTATATAGTACGAAAAATCCTCATGAATCTTCCGCCCCCTGGGTAGGCGGCAGGGTATGTCACACTTATATCGACGATAAAAACCTAACTATCAAACCCAAAAGCTTTAGCGTAGCTATTGCACTTAGGACCACTAGACTAACGAAGCAGCTAGTTTCCATAACTGAAGTAGAGATTTTAAGAAAATATTTTATTTTAATCTAACTTATAAACTACTAATTTTATTTTCGTTGCATATATGGTTGGGTTTAAGTGAATCCATGGGATGTACTAGACAAATTAAAAATAATAAAAATCATTTTTACGGGATTTGAATGAAATTTCATACACAGATAGTATGTGACTGGGAATAACAAATACGATATATTTTACCCCAGAAAAATGTGGGAATATCCCGGAAATCCTGAAAAACAAATAGCTTACGGGCTTTGAATGAAATTTCATACACACATAGTAAGTGACCGGGAATAACAAATAGAATATATTTTACAGCAAAATTATGTGAGAATTCCCAGAAAACTTATGTAGGAGAGGACTCCTACATAAGTTTTCATAACATTTCATTTAAATCCCGTAAGTAGGTACTTACGGGATTTAAATGAAATGTTGGTACTAATAGTTTGTGATTGGCGCTGGCATATTGAATACTTCTTTTTTCGGAACAAAGCGGGAATTTCCCTAACATTGAGTACTTCTTATCCCATTAATAAAATCCGACAACAATTGTGTTACTAAGTCTAGGCGTACGAAGTCGCGGGTAAAAGCTAGTAATTCATAAAGCGAAGCGGAATGTCGTACACTCCAAATCAATATTCACAGTTTGATATTTGTCTACATAGTAAGCCGCAAAGCACTTAACATTATTAAGCGATCGATACCGAGCGGGTGTTGTATCGACAATTGTTAGCGGTCACATCTTGGGTTGACATTCCACGTTAGCCCATTGTTATGCCGTCCCATATCATGCTGATGATAATTTACCCACAATAATGTAGGGGTAATCAGGTACCCCGATCAGATTTCATATTAACTCTATTGTGGTTTGAGTAGGATAGGGTTAGGTTGGAAATTGCTTACATGCCGCACATTTGTTAATGGATTTAGATTTTCGCTGTATAGAAAATGTGACATGAACACACAACTTCTGTAAATCAATTTCAATAAAATCGCACCACTGGGTAATATTGTCATGTATCTCAAATAAACCCTTAAATGATCTAAAAAAAACTGAACATTTCTTGGGAGGGTTAATTAAAAGTTTTATCTCCAAAGAAAAATATTACGGAGAATATACATGGATCACCTGGAGAAACAGGATATGTCGGAATCGTACCGACTAATTACCGCACATGCCTTCACTTACCCTATAGTCATGGAATAGTCCATGAAATTCGCCACGACCATGACAGGCTGAAGGAAAAACCTACTCACCGTTGCATAGTCTGCGATGACAGTGAATTAATCGTCACTCGCACATTCAAGGGTTAATAAACGATAAGTAATTACGGTCAGGTTATCATTAGGGCTTGCGATAAATTGCCAGTTGAGATTTGACCCCCATAAAGAAGGCTGGGTGAGTCTCGAAAATATTACCACCATCTTTTATAGTCCAAAGTAATGGAAACGTATGGGCATGGGCGATCCGTTCTCTTGATAAATGAATGCAAAAATGTGGTTTAATTAGTTAAGTGTGGATTTAACCTCAACGTAGTGGTTGCGGGAACAAGCTGCCATTTTGGTTTGTTGTTTTAATTATTTGGAATTGGAAAACTTTCAGTTGATTCGTTGAACTGAAATATTGGGTGTAAGTTACACAATTCTGATTAAAAAACACTACCCTTTATAAGGATTGTTTCCTGTATCATGAATGTTTATCAGATCAACTTGAATGTAGGCCATGCAAATATGTCTTTAAATATTTGCGGGGATTGAACCCATGGATCCTGGGACAGAAGTAATTAAGTCCAATCGTGTCTTCAAAAACTAAACTAAAGAATTTAACTTTTTTACGTCAAAAGCTATAATATTCAGGATAACTACTTTTCCTATGTAAGATAGAACGATCACTATTGCACGATGAAATATGAAATCTCCTCAAAAAATCTTTTATGAATTCCATAAGCGATTGAAATAAGGCGCTGTTTTCAAAAGGTCCAATTAAAATCTCTATAAAATATTGGGTTAATTTTGCATATCATATGCTAAATTTTGAAGCACCCTAGAATTGTTCAGTGTGCTATTTAGTGTTTATAGAGAGAATACACAACATCATCTAGTTTCAAACGAAGCAAAGCTGTTATTATCAATATAATTACAATGGATATAATAATTATATTACTTATTTTATAAATAGATAGGTACTTAAAATACATAAGAAACACCCAGCCTAACACAAATAAATAAATAATACTATATGTAATAAACTATTATATTCCCGTGAACGTTGTAAAAATAGGGTTACTAAATCAAGCGTTAGTCAATGTGGTAAGCGCAAGCCACTCTATAAATCCACGTCGCTTGTACGGCACGTCCCTGTATTGAGAGCCAGTACCTGAAAAATTATCTCGTAAAAAACATATTGTAAATTTTATTAAACTCGACGGTTCTCTAGTTCCGTTAATTTCTGGGATCGATTCCCGTCCATTTGAGTTTGGATTTGTACCCAGGTAATGGCAATAGGCCATATAAATATATGACCTATGATATAATTATTATCCTATCTTTGCTTCGGATGGATGGATGCATGTTTGTTACTCTTTCACGCTAAAACTACTGAACGGATTTTGATGAAACTTTATAGCATTATTATTTAAACATCAGAATAACATACTTTACTTACAAGGAGAGGCTATTGCATTTTAAGATGGTAACCTTACAAAAAAAGGAGCTTACTAGATTTAATCCTTTTATTTAAACTCTTGCGGAACAAGATCGACTGTCCGCAATTGTTGAGCAAGCTAAAGCTCCGTGTGCCTGCAAGACATCCACGTGCTCCTATAACTCCCTTACATCCTCCACTTCGTAGGACTGTCCTTGGTGCTAACTCTCCTATCTCCCGCCTTTGCAAATTACTGAATAGTTACAGTGATCTTGTCGATGTACAGTCAGCAACAAAAGTCGCTGCACACAGCCAATTTTTTAAAACATGACAGCTCCAAAACTTGTCAAGAGATTTTTTTTATTATAAAGGTAAGGTTTTTTTTTTTTTTTTTTTTATGGGATAGGTGGCAATCGAGCAGACGGATCGCCTGATGGTAAGCGATTTCCGCCGCCCATGGACACCCGCAACACCAGAGGAGTCACAAGCGCGTTGCCGGCCTTTAAAAGGGAGTACGCTCTTTTCTTGAAGGTTTGAAGGTCATATTGGTCCGGAAATACTGCAGGCGACAGTTCATTCCACAGTTTAGTTGTGCGAGGCAGAAAGTTTCTAGAGAAACGCACAGTAGTGGACTGCCAACCATCTAGATGATGTGGATGGAACTGCTGTCGCGTGGAACGATGGCGGAAAGTAGCAGCAGGGATCAATCCGAACAATTCCTCGGAGCATTCCCCATAGTACATGCGATAGAAGATGCATAGCGAGGCCACATCTCTACGCAGCGCCAAGGGGTCTAGCCGGTTTGAAATATCTTGGCAGTCGACGATTCGAATCGCTCTCCGTTGGATGCGGTCCAGAGGGAGAAGTTGGTACTGGGGTGCCCCTGCCCAGAGATGCGAACAGTATTCCATATGGGGCCGGACCTGCGCCTTATAAAGTAGTAGGCGGTGGGCCGGAGTGAAATACCGTCTCGATCTACTGAGCACGCCAAGCTTCTTTGAGGCTAATTTAGCCTTGCCCTCTAAATGACCGCGGAATTGGACTTCATTCGATATGTCGACACCAAGTATTCCAATACTGGTTGAGGCAGTTAAGGGGATGCTCTCAAAACGAGGTGAAATGACCAACGGCAGTTTTTTGGCGGTGAATACGCAAGCTTGCGTCTTTGTGGGATTAAATTGGACCAAATTAAGTCTGCCCCACTCTGAGACTTTTTCTAAAATGGTCTCAATTTCAGACACAAGTTTGTTTCGGCTCTCGATGACGTTTTCCCGAGAAATGTTAGCGCGGCCGGTATAGAAAGTATCGCCTGTGCTGTCATCCGCATAACAATGAATGCCGCAGGTTTGCAACAGGTCATTGATATGGAGAAGGAATAGAGTAGGCGATAGTACACAGCCTTGAGGGACACCAGCATTTATAAACATAGAGGCAGAGCATTCACCGTCTACTACGACCTTTATGCTTCTGTCTGCAAGAAAGCTGGTGACCCATTCGCATAGTTTCTCGGGAAGCCCATAGGAAGGGAGCTTCGAAAGAAGCGCTTTGTGCCATACCCGATCGAAGGCCTTCGCTATGTCCAAACTGACCGCCAAGGCTTCCCCCTTAGTCTCGATCGCCTGTGCCCAACGATGTGTCAGGTATACTAGAAGATCACCAGCCGACCGACCCTTACGAAAGCCGTACTGCTGGTCACTAAGTAGCTGATGATCTTCTAAGAACCGAAGGAGCTGGCAGTTGACAATGGACTCCATTATCTTCGAGAAAAGGGAGGTTATGGCTATCGGTCTGTAGTTGGACGGATTTGAGCGGTCGCCTTTTTTAAGGTAAATATTTAATGATCATTTATGCAATAATTTCGCACAACCTTCATAGGTCAGTAACTTCATGTTAAAAATGGTATTGAAGATTGCAACATGTTCAGCGACTTTCGCTGCTGACTGTACATGCTGACTCACTCGGTAGGTTCAGAAATATTATTTTTAAAAACATGTAACTGCTTTTCCTATGTGTTCTTATTTAATGTATAATTTTAACGTTTTCTAATTTTAAATTTCACTTTGTCATATTAATTAGAATTGGTTGATATTGTTAATAATTCACTTAAATAGTTCTTATCTCTCAAAAATGTTATAATGCATGTTGTGCTTACCTATAAGAGATTGATACACTAGATCATAAGTATACTGGATGTATAATAATGATGTTTGTATTAGTGTAATCAATTGTTGGTGAGCCTTTTAATAAAAATAAAATAAAATAAAAATAACATTTCGATCATAATTTATAACGATTTTGTGTTCATTAGCCAAATTACAAAGATAATTAAAACTAACTTTTCCACGCGGACGAAGTCGTGGGCAGAAGCTAGTGGAACATATAATTATAAGACCTTAAAATAATTCGGCAAAATGCTGTTTATCACAGTGTCTAATCCTACACAGAATGGCCTGATGTAATATTCAAACTTCTGGTAACATTGAAATAAAACTACTTTTTACGGATTTTATCGCGTATATTGATATTATTAATCCCGACGTTTCGGACCCTTTACAGCGTCCATGGTCACGGGTAGACAAGTTATATTGATTGATAAAAATGTATGTAATTCTAAACCACCTCTAATTCTCCAAGCTTATGTACGGTAAAGTTCAATTTTCGACCGTACGCATTTCATAATAAGATTGAAAACGTTGTCAACCGACGAGACGGTCGATTGTTCCTGCTAACTAAATATTCTCTTGTATGCGTAGTTAGGCACGTCCACCGCGATATTGCATTGTGTCGTTATCTGCCTGAGTGATAACTGCGCCTATTGTGTGGGGTCACAAATCGCCATTGTTACCTAGTGCAGCCGCCTAGCGAGGCTGCCTGGACTGGCGTGAATACCTTCAGCTAGTTGCTGTAGAGAAAAGATAAACGTATTTAACAATGCTCCTTCTTCCCAGCTTATACCAGGAACCCGTAAAGGATTTCGGGGTCCTGCATCCTTTTCGTGTTAATGAATTTTCGTATTAGTGACTGATATGATGATGATGATTAATGAACTAAGACTGCACAAGTAAAACCTATAATTTTCTTGAATGACTTTACATACCCAATTTAACCGTCTATTTGCCTTAAACAAAACAAATCTACTTATACCACAACTTTAACAAGGCTCTAAAAAGAATCTCTCAAAATTATGAACAATTTTTACGACTAGGAAAAGTTGAACACTTATAAATTCTTGAGGCAGTAGCGATCGCGAAAAAATTAAACAATGTTCAAACAGCCATAATACTGTAATTTAGGTACTTGGAAAACAGATCAAAATGTGTTCTAACAATAAATTTATAAAGCGCCGAAACAAGTAAAATAAAGATGAAAAACAAGTTCGGTGAAATAATAAAATTTATTTTTGTTTTTTACTGGCCGAAATTTTTATACTGGCAACACCTGACTTTTTATTTGGAATCCATAATGGTGACGTGATTTCAGGTTTCTGAGTTTTTTTTTGTACCTGTTTTATTTTACTACTTAGGTAGTTACCAGATTTCTTATTTCCTTCTTTTTGTTAAAATTGCCCTGGTTTTTTTCCTGTGTCATGCGTAACTTAATAGTCATTTCTTCCGTTTCTCCTAATGTCTTTTTTTCAAAATTTTCATTTTTTTTTTCGGTGACGAAGCTCCTCAACCAAGCCCTCATGTTTGGAAAAGCTATCGTCAAGTTACCGAGTTGCTTGTGAGGTACAGTCAGCAACGAAAGTCGCTGAATGGTAACTAACCAGATTTCTTATTTCCTTCTTTTTGTTAAAATTGCCCTGGTTTTTTTCCTGTGTCATGCGTAACTTAATAGTCATTTCTTCCGTTTCTCCTAATGTCTTTTTTTCAAAATTTTCATTTTTTTTTTCGGTGACGAAGCTCCTCAACCAAGCCCTCATGTTTGGAAAAGCTATCGTCAAGTTACCGAGTTGCTTGTGAGGTACAGTCAGCAACGAAAGTCGCTGAACATAACAAAATTGAAAACATCACAGCTCCAAAACGTGTGCAGAGGTTTTTTCTATTAAGGTAACCTGAATATTTAATGGTCTTCTATGCAATTATTTCGCATAACCTTCACAGGTCAGTAACTTCACACTTATTAAAAATCATATTGAAAATTGCAACATGTTCAGCGACTTTCATTGCTGACTGTACAAGCGTGTAATCAACATATAATATGATTACTTGTCTCTTATTACGACTACTTGAACTATTACTAATAACATTACATACAATTAATTTATAGATATATTTATGGTTATACCGAACCAATATGAGCCGGGCTTAGCTTCCTTTTATGAAAATATTGGGTATTACGATAAAATATTACCGAAAAGAATGTCATAATGACGACGTTATACATACCTACATAGATACATTTCTGTTATATGAACTATCTTTCCGCAGAACATACCACTGTCATCTACCTATATCCTTAGACCTTTTTAAGTTTGAATCTTATAGAGTTTCTTTTGTTTAAAGTTTATTTAAAAAGTATATTTTTTGTTTGACATTGACATAACTTACGTCAATGCTGTCAATGAATATTTTATTTTACAAACAATGAATATTTTATTTAAAGTGATTGAAGGTATTTGGAACACTATAAATAAATTTTAGCTTTCTGCACTCCTTCTTATAAATTAGTTTTTTTTTTAATCTAATCTTTAAGATACCACTGCTGAGTAAAGCTCTCCCTCATCTCCTTCCACTGATCTCTATTCAGTGCTGTCTGAGGCGAGTCTGTCCGTAGCGAAAGCGTCCAAATCGTCGTCAAATGCGCGCAATATTCAAATATATAGTATATAAAAAGGGGTTTTCGCTCCGTATTAATATATAGATATATAAAATCGAAACTTCTTCATATATCGCCATCATCACCAATTTATCAATATGCGACCTTCGTCTTGTGTTAAGCACTTGAGTGACCGTAAAAGCCTCCGGAGGTCCTGCGAGCGTGAAACGGTTTAATATTTTATTCATGAGCACCTGACATTCTTCAAACAAACCGACAAAGACTTGGCAGATCTCGGTTCGAGGTTTAGCTGATACAAATCTTTATCCTGAAAATAGTTAAATGTTAAAAGATAATAGCATAAGATTTTTTTCTTTTCGTTTTTTCTAGTAATACGCGTGAATGGCCGCACATGTTTCGAAGAATTCACTAAACTAAATAGGATAAAATATTAAATGCTTAAATAATCACTGAATGAGGAAAACAGATAAGAAAGGTTCTATAATAAGTGATGTTATTACTTAAGTAAACGTTGGTTAAATATTTTGATAGATTTCGTGTCTTGGAAAATGAAATGGATAACATTATAGCCTCGAACGAATCATTTTAAATTCGTTTAAGTATCAATTGGCAGTCACGACAGTAAAACGATTGAATTGAGTTCCGGAAAATAACACACCTCTTTTACTATTTTATATTCTTTATATTTTATTATCGTCTTCATTGTCATTATCCTCCGCGGCTTTTCCCAACTTTGTTGAGGTTGGCTTCCAAGTTACAGTCTGACCAGATGCAGCTGAATATCAGTATATTACTTACCGACTTAACCCACGCACTATTAAAACTCCCTACGATTTACACAAACCAATATCTTTAAAACAATCAACCATCACCATTAGACTACGCACGTATTGAAATTCGGTCCATTTGTTTGTGACCCCTGCAAAGCTTTTAATCGTTAAATTTTATTTCAGGCCACCATTGAAAAATGTTTTCGATTTCCCCAAACGTGTATTTAAAACTTTGTTTGTTTGTTTAAGTCGCTTCCATTTTACGCATGCAACTGAAATTTACTGTTGGTGACGTATGTCGGTAGGAAAAGCCAATATACACTCACGTATTCGTATGATATACGTGAAATGAAATGCGTGGAATTGTAGTTTTTAATTATTTTTGGGTTGTGATTGTTACCTATCTTTTGCGGTTATGGTTTATGCTCCTGCAGTCTTATTTACAATTTTGACCAGAATATATAAAATGTCTAGTCTAATCTTGCTCCCTTTGATTTGTCCAGTGGTTGTATCAGATCAATATCGGGTCATGGTTGTGGTGAATCACGAATTGGTCATGACTATAGGGTAAATTAAGGCCTGTGTGGTTTATAATCGGTACGACTCCGACATACCTGCCCACCTCTTCAGGTGGCAGATGATTCATGAGACATTCCAAAAAAAATACCTCCTCACATTTCCATTGGTGAACTTTCAGGTACATAATCCCTAACATTCAATTAATAAATGAATATTAATTGGTGTATACTTTTTCCTGTCCAAAAGAACCATTTATCATAAACAAGAGAACATCGGATCATTTATCATGTTTCTATCGCGTTATACTGTACAAATTGATCTTCATTTAGGAGAAAGTGTCTAGATTGTAAAAGATTTATATGATAAGTAACTTAATTTTGAATTCTTAGCAGCAGCTCAGACTATGGATGACTTTATTAATATAAGAAAATACGTAATCGAACTAATTACGGCAAAAAGACAATATTGTTCGAGGGAGCACAGCTGTTTAATGATTTACCAGAGGAATTAAAGAAGTGTGATAATATTAATATATTTAAATCTAAACTTAAAAAACATATATTCTATGTACCCTTTAACATCGTCACCGCACCAGAAGCAAATATTATGATATCATTATTATATATTCTCTTTGTATCTCATTTTAAGTGAACTGTAACGTTCTAATGAGAGAAACAAATTCTTTAAACCCACATTTGACTTAATGAAATACATCATCCTTCTGGCCTTCGTTGGGGTCGGCTTTCATTCTAACTAAATGTGGCTGAATATCAGTATTTTACACGAAACAACTGCTATCCGACCTTCACAACCCAATTACTGAGCAATACCGATATCTTGAGGATAGACTGCTTGTCAGACTTTTGGGCTTCTGATTACCACTATCGATTGTGATAGGTGTTCGCATGACAACCGGGACCGACGGTTTTATGTGCTCTCCGAAGCACGGAGGGGTCTCGATGTGTTAAGAATGGTCACCCATCCACAGACTGACCGCGGCTAGGCCAGCTTAACCTTGCAGATTGGTTGATCAGTGTAGTTATAATTTTGCCACGAGCCGCCCCTCAACTTAATTTGTACGACATTGTTCGATATTGTGGCGACGTCTGTGGTCTAATGGTTCGAGTACCGGACTGCTGATCATGGGGTCTTGGGTTCGATTCCCACAAGACACAAATATTTGTGTGGGTCATCATCATCATCATATCAGCCACAGGAAGTCCACTGCTGAACAAAGGCCTCCCCCATAGACTTCCACAAGGACCGGTTACAAGCCGTCTACATCCAACGACTTCCAGCGACCTTTACCAGGTCGTCCGTCCATCTCGTTGGAGGTCGTCCCACGCTGCGCTTTCCGGTGCGTGGTCTCCACTCGAGAACCTTTTTGCCCCAGCGGCCATCAGTTCTACGAGCTATGTGCCCCGCCCATTGCCACTTAAGCTTGCTAAGTCTTTCAGCTATGACGGTAACTTTCGTTCTTCTACGGATCTCCTCATTTCTAATTTGATCACGTAGGGAAATACCAAGCATAGCCCTCTCCATAGCTCGCTGAGTGACCTTGAGCTTCTTTATGAGACCCATAGTGAGCGACCACGTCTCTGTGTGGGTAAAACATGAGTATTTGTGTTGTTTGTCTGGGTGTTTCTTATGTATTATAAGTATGTATTTACAAAAAAAGTATATAAGTATTATATCCATTGTCTAGTATCCATACTACAAGCTTTGCTTAGTTTGTGACTAGACGGTGCTGTGCAAAAATGTCCCAAAAAAAAAATTATATTGTGCCATTGTCGCGTATGTGATGCGATAAATATTGTAAATTTTCGCGTTCACGTTTTCATTATCATAAAGAATGAACTGGGAAGAAGAAGCGGCGCAACAAACTCCCCAGTAACACATTTTTGCCTTGTAATTTACTTGTTTAAATAGCAGAAAAATTATATAATTAATATTGCCAAATTGTAATAAAAAAAAATATATATTTAATTTGTATTTGTGTGGGATGTATGAGTGAATGAATGATTGAGTGAGCTCCAAAATAAAAGAAATAATATACCATAGTGGAAACTCGGGCGCCAGAAACTCACTCCTGTAAAAGATATGCTACCGGATACTAACCAACGGAGAGATTGAACAATTAATCTGCCGGTGGGAGGATACAAATAAAAGGCCTATGCTCTTTTGTTTGTCTTATAATTTGCCTGTAGGCTGCACAAAAATTTAACACACATAAAGGCTTAAATTTTAACTATTAAAATAATAGTACTACATTAAGGATATTATTGATATTTTTTTAATGTTGCTTAGATTTACTTTTCCGTTGCTATAATTATGTCAGCCATTGCACATGTTTTTGTATCAAAGTTAATACTCTAACATCATTATAATAGTAACCAGTTAACTATTCCGATATAATCTGAGAAGTATAGTTATATATCAAAATAAAATTATGTAAAGCGTTCGTAAAGTCACAGTAATTAATATATCCACCTAATTTGAAACGGGACGTGAAAGCTTAACTGAGTGTAAGTGGCTTAAGTGTGAAGTAGATAGCGATTCTCATTATACAATGGTATTAGCTTTTGTTTCAAGGGTGAGTGAACTGATCACTTTACGAACATTTTAATAAGTAATTTGATTTTGAATTTAGTGATATTCGTTGAAAGATTCAATGTTTATTTTAAATGGATCTGCCTCATTGATCTTCTTTGTGGCTACTGATAAAGTCCTGGCGTAGATTCCATGACCATAATGGTATTACCTGGTCATGATCGCATCATATCAAATCTCTTTATTGTGGGCATAGGTAGGACATAAGTTATACCAACATAAAAACGTCAAATATAAATTATAGCTCCATTAAGTTCTGCCTAATAGGCATACAATAATTATTAGGTTCAATGTATCATAAAACATTTTTATAAATTCAGAACAGACCTTTAATTTTATTTTTTTCACATAAAGTCAGACTTTTAAACACTTATCACACAGAAATCTTGGATCGTTTAGTATGAATTTTTAATTAAAAATTTACTTATTTAACAATGCGTAATGATGGTAACTATTTGTTTATGGTAGTATGGTGTATGGTAGTTGAGGCAGTAAGAGTGGCATTCGTTACTACTCTTCAGAATTAAAGGTGATTTAGCAAATTCGTATACCTTTTTAAATGAGTCAAATACAAAAATGAACTTGAGTATTTATTTTCTCAAAGAAATTGTAAAAAAAACCCTATAACTATGTGACCTACATTTGAATCTACAAACAAACACAATTGCTCAAAAGTGACATCACCATCCCGCAAACCAACACGTCATCGATTCATAAATAATTAATCGCAAACAAAAGATTAAACGAACGATAAAACAAAACAACTCGATTCATGTGCTCGGTAATTCGTTCGAAAATCGAATAGGGTTGAATCGATATCTAATTACGGACACACGCGAGAGACAGGCACACTCGTTATTTCTACCCGTAAAGGTGGAAACGTATGCGATAATGACTCGGCTTCACTGCAGGTTTTATTCAATAGGACTAGTAAATTTTTTTTAGTTCTGTGGTTACATAAAGCTGTCCAAGAGAAGAATAGTGATTCTCTCAGTAGGTATGTGTCGTCATTGCTTTATCTTTAGCCAGCTTGGTTTTTCACTGTATTGTTTGTTTTTATTTAGGTTCTTGAGGAGGATTTGTACGGGCATCTGTTGTGGTTTTACTACGTTTTGAGTATTTTTACAGTCTTATTATCGTAGTAATTTAGTGTTTTAAAAAACAAATACCTTTATAATATTAGTATATATAGATATACTAATATTATAAAGTTTTAGTGGCACATCTGGCTTTGCAAGGGTGCAATTTTCTATTAATATGCTTGTATTTAAATACATAATTGTATAAAATTCTGTAAAGTGAAAACCGTACTAAAATCCGTTGCGTAGTGAAGAACTAAACGCACAAACAACAGACGCGGGTATCAGCTTAGTTTTATACTAAGCAGTAGTGATGATGAATGAAAGAGGGGCATAAGGCTAAGTAATTACGTAAGTAACTTACTATACTGAATAACCGATCTGCAAGGTTAAGCTACGCTAGCCGCGGTCAGTCTGTGGATGGGTGACCATTCTTAACATATTGGACCCGCCACTGCCTCGAAGCACAAAGCCGTCGGTCCCGGTTGTCTTGCGAACACCTATGACAATCGTTATTCGAACACATTTTTTTTTATACCACTAAGGTGGCAAACCAGCATATGGCCCACCTGATGGTAAGCGGTTACCGTGGCCTATAGACGCATAATGACTATGATTAGTGACATTCAGAAACCCAAAAATCCTGACAACCAGTCTATCCTCAGGATATCAGTATTGTAGATTTTTTTTTTTAATTTTACTTTCATAATAGCCTCTACAAGAGAAGTATGTAGTCTGAAGTATTTTGTAATTTTAATTTAAAAGGAAGAGCACTGATGTCTGAGATACAGATATATTTTTATATCTAGTTCAGACACAGATGTCCTTACATTTAGTTGATTAATTAAATAGCGCATGCTTTATCTTTGTACATATTGTAACCTGTGTGTTTTTGAAATAAATTATTATTATTATTATTATTGAGAAGCGGAGGTCTGATGGCATTCGCTTCATGTAAAATACTGATAATCAGCCGCATCTGGTTAGATTGGAAGCCGACGTCAACATAGTTAGGAAAAGGCACAGAGGATGACAATCATGTAGTGATGATAATGAAGATTGGACTGTCAAAGTCATTAAAGCTAAAATCAATACAATTTACAAACATTTAAAGTTGAATTTCCGTCGTTCCAATATTGTACATTATCCTATTTATATCAGTGACAAAGGTAATTGTTGTTCACAGAGCAATAAGGTTAACAGCGCGATCATAATAGACTTAATCTCATGAATTTTCATCTCGCACTAATCTGCATGCATCTTCGCTATTACTTATTTAATATTAGCTTCAGTTTACGTTAATTAATGTTCAAGGCAATTTACTTTAACGACGCATTATAATAAGCTTTAAAGGAAAATAGATATACACACTATCGCTTGTAGCATAGTTTTTTTTTTGTCACTCGAGAGACACTCGTTAACTTCCATATTACAAGTTGTTACTTAGTTTGGAAGTCAAGAGTCCTTATAGTGTAACTATGTATTTCTTGTCACTAAATATTTTTGTATTTTGTACTCTCCAAAGTGTTGGACACATGTGAATTAATTTACAACCCAAGGTTCGCAGTGCGGTATGTTTGGGTACCATTTAATATGGGGCAGCCTATTGCCATCAGCTGGACATGAATTCAAACTCCGAGTTGCTACCGAGAACTATCGTATAGTTTTAGAACAAATACAGTTCGAATACATACAATTTAAAGAACTTTATAAACGGATTTAAGTCCTTGTCAAACCCAGAGCGAACTTAAGGTGAGCGAGTCTGCTTCCTGACGAGACAATGACTCAGGAATATTCCACTTATTTGCTACACGCGTGTCGAGTAGGATGTGAGGCAAAGCCTCGTCCCTTGAAGAGGTCCAGCAATTGTACTCAACCACAGCCTGTCAGGATCGTGGTGATAGGCCCCGTCGTAGGCCAAGAAGAAGATCAAAACCATAAAGCCATGAGGATATATTTATAAGGTATAATTGTTGTACTTTTGATATTATTTTTGATATTCAATTCACGTATCACTTGAAGCCTTTGTTGTCGTCATCATTGGATCTTCTAGACTAGAACGTCATATTAAATAATGTTTCGTACAAAACAAGCTGCTACAAACATTATGCTCGGGCTACTAAAAAGGTTTTAATAAACACTCCTGTAGTACCCTATAATACTCGATTTTCGTCTGAAATTACATTACAGCACATGTAGTAATTTTCTGCCAAAATTCATTTGAACACGATACGACCATTATCACAATAAACAAATAAATATCAGATGATTATTTCCATCGTGTAACTTGTTCACGTTAGCTTTGACAGTCAGCGAGGCGGAATAGCCCATTGAATCCTTTGTACCGATATATTTTCTCCATACAGAAAATACTTTTTGCCAAATTGACACGAGCGAGAGTGAAAATGGAATCTTTCATTTGTATCGGCCGTGATTCGAACGACGTGCGAAATTGGATGCCATGTTCGCCATACGAAATTTTGATTTTGGAATTCTGTGATCATGGTGTGACCGTGCCCAGGTGTTCTTATTTCAAATCGAAATTGTGACTTTTCAAAGGGGTTAAATACTTTTTGCTGAAATTGATTAGACTGACAGGTTTAGATTTCTCTTGTTGGTCTCGATTTGTTTAACAAGGGCCATGTCTCTTTCCTCTGAAATCATTTTTAACAGGCATCTCGGACAAATATCTATGACCAATAATATCATTTCGTTTAAAAAAGTAAACAGCACATTTTATTCATTAAATTACTGATATTCCTAGCTTGAAGAAATACTGTGTATCTAAGCCTCTGTTTATGCTTTAAAGGAAAACAGTTAAGGATAAATTTTCTTTTATAAATTGCTCTCTTCATAAAATATCGCACAAGTTTTCTTCGCTATTTCTATTTATCTAAAGGCTCATTCTTTATAGAGCTGCAAACGTATGTTCCCCGACAGTTAGTTAAGGGTGCCCACATCCATTTTAGTTTCATTGAAATACCAACACCTGAGACAAAGGAATATCGCTATTTTTCCAAAACAAAAACAAAAATGTCAGTTCCCATTCACAGCTTCCTCGGCGAAACAATGAATGATAGTACAAAGGAAACTTTTCAAGGCAGTTATCTCTAAAAGCTCGTCAAATACTCTTAAAATATATCTTTTGTGACGGCTCGCTAGTTCTATTCAAAATTGAGCTTTAAAAATTTCTTTTTAAGACGTATAATGAAAGTTGTGGATTTCGTGACAACATTCAGTTAATGGGGACTGCATAGCATTTGCTGGAAGTATAATGTTATTACATCTAGTAATATTACTCCGCTTTGTAACTACATTGGACTTAATTCGTTTTAAGACCGCAAATATTCGAAATCACTTTAGTAAGAAACTTAACTTACTAAATAAAGTCTTTCAGACATTATATTTTAAAGATTTGTATACCTTCGCACTATGTAACAACGAATAGTATTAAACGCAGTGATATTTTAGTGATTTGACCATTGGTCTGTCAAATCAAAGGTCTCGAGTTCGAATACAAGACATGCACCTCTGACTTTTAGAAATCATGTGCGTATTAATCTTTAATTATTACTCGCTTAAACGGTGAAGGAAAACATCGTGGGGACACTTGCATGCCTCAGAAAATTTCACGACGGTGCTTGAGAAGTCTGCTAACCTGCATTAGGTCAGCGTGGTGGACTAAAGCCTAATCTCTCTGATTCTGAGACCCGTGGCCAACAGTGGGACTGTAAAATGTTATTGGGTTGATGACGATTACTAGTATTCCTAGTAGTCTACCCTACTGTAGGTACCATAAATATGTGAATAGCTCTTCGGATAAAGCTATAGTGGTTGTGCTATAGTGTCTGTACCATAGTGCACAATTAAGAACACCATGTGAGCCACATAGTGCACATTTTCAGCCAAAAACATCGAACCCAAAAAAAGAGAACCATTGTCATGAAAAAAGAAGTAAATATAAATTTATTATGTTCTTCGTGAAGGTTTGATCTCAAGAGTTTCTATATTATCACGGCTTTGTCTTGTAAGTTAGAGATGCACTAGATGATTTTCCCGGGCAGTATTTTTTTCAATGTTATTGTTTTTTTATTTTTTTTATTGAATACGCCTACAGGACTATAAAAGAAAGCCTATTTTCGTATGCATATTCTAATTATAGAATAATATATATAATTATAGTCATTTAACTGTATTTAATTATGTAGTTAATTAAAAAATGAAATAGGTACAATCTTTGTCAGATATTCTCGCCAAATTATGTAAGTACATAATTCAATTACAAGTAAGAACTGTAAAAATATATTTATCTCTTTCGCACGATTCTCGCTGTATCAGGGGGTCTATTCCCTAAGCACGAAGTCCGTAGTTTCGACCTCAGTTACGGGCATTTTCTACTCCGTATCTACCTACGGATGGATGATTCGTTCGGGGCCCGAACTAAGAATGAATGACAACACAATTTGACAGTTGTCCCTAGTCTCGATGTGTTTTTATCCGTTCGAAAAATTGAATTTGACACTTGTTTTATCGGACTCTGAAGTTTCGGAGAACTTTCAAACGGCTCGTAACTTCGTTGACGGAGATAGGCAGTAGGCCCTCTACTTATAAGGCGCACAAGGTCAAAGTGAAGTAATTGACGTGTTGGAGACTGTACAAGTGTACATATTTCCAAAAACTGCCAGTATCGGTTTTTTATCACCATTCTTATTTAATGAGATTATATGTAAAAAATATATATTTGCATTATATTATCATCCATTTATATTGTGACCTATTAGAATAAACCAATAAATCAATTATATATTGTTACGCCATTGTAATCACACCTAGCAAAAATATATATAAACTCTCTGATGTACAAAATTTATTGCTTGGGGGAGATATGTAATTTAATTTTGATATATAAAATACGACCAAACTACGCAGTAAAAATAAAATGTAAGCCTGTATTTCGATAAAATATAGATGTTACTTTTTACTACAAAAAATAAAAATACTTATATAGTATTATATAAAAATACGAGTGACTGTCCGTAACAAAATATTATTCCACAATATTAATCCAGTTCGAGAAAAAAATAATTGAATATTTCTAGGAAATTCTCTGTTAATGGCAATAGGCTCACCCTCTGTTACGTAGGACCCAAATATACCGGCGATATATGAGTATATACATATAGCTCTTATATTCGAGGAAATCAAGCGTGATGGTATACATATGTTTAGTGTATTTTTTAAGCACCTGTACTTTGATACCTAATTAAATAACTTCATTTTGTTTAAACTTCGAACTGTCCAAAAATATTCAAAAAATTGCCTTGTTAAAATTATTACTAATACCTAAGTTGACTAAAGTGGCTTTACATCAAAACGTCAGCAGGCGGAGTTCAAATTTAAAACCATTCCCTTGTCAGTCTGACTAATATATAACCACATTTTACTAAGTTAGCTTTCAGGAAATACAATAAAATAAAAAATGATGAGCATTACCCTAAGAGGGCAATGCACTCAACACTTACATATGAAGCAAGCAGCATTTTATTTACAATAATTTTAGACGCTCCAAGACGTGCATTATGTCCCGCGAACAAGATGACGCGACGTCCCATTTTTTATATTATTAAAATGTTAAAAGGGTCGTAAGAACCCCAAGTTCAATTTACCGTGCGTGGCTGAATAACGCTGTTCTCATAATATTCAGAAATGATCTTCGCGAACGATATTATTCGATCTTATCTTGTTTATGGTCGCGTTAAGTGTATTATATTTTATGTCATTGGTATTTCAATTTCTTTGGGAAAAGTGTACCTGGTCGTGGTGAATTTCACGGATCACATGGCCTTGGCCATAGTCTTAGGCAAGTGCTGTTTTTGTGGGTAGGAGTCCAATATTCCCCATTCCCCGCTTCCCCCGATAGCAAACGGTCGAGGTTTTTCCGTATTTTATAAAAAAAAACGTTATGTAATACCTAGGTACCTTTTTTGGTTATTTTTCTAAAATCACTTTATTCTACATACACATTTATTTTTTCTAGCTCCGTTTCGTCCCACTTCTGGGCAAAGTTCGCTCTTCCGTCACTTAAAGTAGCTCCGTCTGTACTTATATGTTGTGTGTTGTTTCGTCCTTCTAGTCCCTTACGTCTGGGCCGACCACGACCACATTATTCCTTTGCAAGTTTAAAATGTATGTACAACAGTAATTATAATTTAAATGTAGGTGTTGTGGTTTTAGGTAGATATATTTAAATTCTTCCCACAGATAAAAAAATAAGATTTAATTTCCAAATCATCTGTAGGTATAATTACTGATACAGTAAGCTTTTGTACTGATTATTACAACACTCCATTGCAATCCCACCTCACTTTTCCCCACATCACCACCAACATAAATCTGAAACTTCTACATTAGTTCTAGTGTCAACAAAATCGCAATGTTCCAACACACAGATAATATTGAATCTTACCCACAGTGCGCCCGAAGCGAACTCGAAGTGAATTTACGAAGTTAAATTGAAAGTGAGCGTTCGGGCCGGACGATTGATGAGAGGGCCATTCCAGTTTGCACTTCACTATTCACGTCCATAATATGTTGTCGCCGCGCGTCTTCGTAGGTTAGTCTTACTAGCTGTGAGACTTTTTGCGTTAGATGTGATTTTAGATGTAAAAATTGCAGAATGATGATGACATAAAATATTGATAAATGATAATGTAAAGACACTTGTACTCTTCAGATTTTTGTACTTTAATAGCGTCGGCATACTAAAGGACTGTAGAAACGATAAGAAAACTTGAAGTAAAATGGTCCCTCCTTATATCCAAAATAAGTAATTTGATACTCATACCAGACATAAGAAGAGATTATTCATTTAATACTCTTAAATGAACTATTAAAGAATGGCATTTTAAGGAAAGTGCTATAGCACCTTTAAGTGGACCAGTCCTAATTGACGGTAGGGTATAATTTTGACAAGCAATCCAAAAACACCTTCACCGCTACACCAAAGATGTACGTCATATTCTTATACAGTAAAGTGGCCCTCTGTGTACATTAGTACACCTTCACGAGCGTATAATATACAAAGAATACGTGAGGTTTTTGTGTTTAGTATTTTTTTTGTGGTAAATATTATATTTAATTTTTTTGACACAAGTTTTACATATTTATCATTTTAACTAACCTAGGTGAACTGAATTTTAATAAAAATCTATAAAAAAACTCATATATCCATGTAATTATTTATATTTATTCCGCAAATGAATTCTATTAACGAATAGCTAGTTTATCCATATTTTAACAAAATTATTATTTATTTCCCCGTCATTCTCAGCAAAGTCTCAAAGTTTTTAACTTACTTTTCAGTTAGAATCTTCTATTGCTTCCAGCGTCTCGTCAATTCATTCTTCCAAGGAGAATTTCAACAATTTTAAAATGTTTTTAAACTTGGACCTTTTTTCTTTTTTTAGTAATTATAAAATATTAAGACATTGTAAGATTATAATTATCAAATTTTGAATTAAAACTACTTTTTACGGATTTTATCGCGTATATCAATATACGCGATAAAACCGTAAAAATTAGTTTTATTTCAATATATAGTATTCGCGTAAATGTCAGAAATTATCATATTTATTAGCCATATTAACATTTTAGCAGTTTTAAAAAGCCATATTAGTTTAGCCTTTTAATTACATTGTATTTTTTAAGAGTAAATATAGGTACTTAAAATAGACTGAAACGAATTTTGAATTGAATTTTTCCTTCGCTAAATAACTGAAAAATCTTAGAATAGAAAATGCAAAAAATAAAACACAAAAAGACAATATAATATTGTAGCATTAATTTAATTAATTCCAATATTGCTTCTTATCATAATGTGCAATAAAGATTATTCTCTATATCTATAAAAAAAATATAAACAAAGAAATTTACCATAGACAATAATAATGCATAAAATAAAATTCTGATATTTTAACACAGGATAAAAGCTTCATACCCGTATTTCATTTTCTTTCGCCGTATATTTTTCAAGCATTAGTTATCTGTGGACTTGCATACCGCATGGAGTATGCTTGCGGTAAATAAACCTTCTTCTTTCTCTTTTCCGTTTTTTTTTTTCACGAGATGAGATACTGCCGGTATGGTTTGTAATTATTCTTTGAAAACCGCAGCCATGAATCAAGTTAACGTTGAACTACTCCTGCACTAGAATTTTAAAGTACCTACAGTATGATTTACATTGTTTTCCTGCTAGAATTCAAAACTCTTTATTGAAATATACCAGTAGATAACTGCCTTAGTAGTCGTAAGCGAGGCTGCTGAATATGTGGTCTTGGCTTCGATTGCCAGGTCGAACAAAATGTTACTTGGTCCTTGAGAAAATTCTCAGTAGTAACTGGAATCTTATTTTGATCGGTAACAAATGGGTTTATCCGTAGGTACAATGGTCCAACGCCCGCTACATGGGACCTAAAACGTGTGACCTAAGACCTAAAACGTGTGCCTAACGAGCACTATTGTATTCGAACGTGAATTTCATTTTATATAAGATAGCGTTTAATTAAGGAGGACCTTCGCCTTCGCCTTCCTAATCTTCTAGCTAAGAACGGCGCTACAATATATATATATATATATATATATATACATATATATATGTAATATTTTTGGGACATCTTTACACACCACCATCTAGTCCCAAACTAAGCAGAGCTTGTACTATGGGTACTAGACAATAGATATAATACTTATATACTTTTTTTTTGTAAATACATAAGAAACACCCAGACAAACACAAATACTCGTGTTTAATCCACACAAATATTTGTGTCCTGTGGGAATCGAACCCACGACCCTATGATCAGCAGTCCGGCACTCGAACCGCTAGACCACAGAGGTCAAATTCATAAAACACGTTTCTGTCTGACTCCAGGTCATTATGTGTCTGATATCATCATCATTTTCTAGGATATAAATCAACAACAAAAATAATAAAAAATAACCTTGTATGTATGTACAGACGCCATCAGATCAACCTATCCAAAACTGTCATGTTTTCCCAATTGAATATGAACCTTATAATTTTGTGTTAAAGTTGAAAATCAAAGAAATTTTACAGATTGTGGTAGCTTTATGTGCTGGCCTCTGTACAAATATGACATTGCATTCATACTCCTAGTAATCAGAAGATTACAACTATCGATTATCATAGGTATTCGTATGATAACTTCCTGACGAATGGTCACCCATCCACAGACTGACAGCGGCAATTGCAATTTAAGATTGTAGATCAGTTCACCAGCTTAGTTTTTACTGAGCCACTGAGCCCTTCAGATCACATTTCATTATACCGAACGTAATTTATATCAATAATAATCTATACCAATAAAACGATATAACCTACCCTCATATCAACAAGATGGAATTATGTTTCGCTTCGTTATGACTAATTGCGAAAATTGGAACGTGAATAGATGGCGTGTCAATAGTAACTATCTCATATATCTCATGTAACTGTTTCACAGCAGACGTATCCATTACGTCACTACTTACATCAAAGAGGTTTTAATTAATAAGCCTTATGTTTCCCGTAGTAATATCAGATATCAAATATTTCTTGGTAAGAAACTCCTTGCGCGCTTTTTTAAATGACGTTCAGTTAGTGTTGTAACTCAAGGGATTAGAAATCTAGAGTGCTAACGGGCTCACGTTTTCTTGAAATACCGACAGTCGTTGGTAAAATGAGTTCTTTAGTGGAATTGCATCTAGGTAAACGAAGTGTAGGATGCCTGCCAGACAAGTGGAGTGGAGACTTACAGAAGGCCGGCCTCCAAGAATGTAGGGAATCGATGATTAAATATTTTAATATTTTGGGGCATTTTACACAGGACCATCTAGTCCCAAACTAAGCTTACACTATGGATATAATACAAAAAATAAAAACAGTTATGTTCGTTTTATAAATATTTGTATCCTGTGGAATCGAAATAACAACCTCATGATCCGGAGTCCGCCGTCAAACTACTAGAACACAGACGATTAGAAGTCTTAATATAGCTTGAAACCTTTCTAGATAATCCCAGTTTCTATTTGTGAAAACCGTATGACAATCCGCACAGTTGTTTCTGAGATTTGCCCAAACAAACAATAACGCAGCAACGACGTAGACATTTATTGATTGATTGATTTTATATTAGTAATCGTGATTTTAATAAAACACTGACACACACACACACACACGGCATTCTCTGCTAGTCCACATTTGCCTTTTGCATCCCACCCGCCATATTTTTTCTCTCTCTCTCTTTGACACCTGTCATCGACCCTCATCCATGTTGCGTTCCATTTTACACATAAAAAAATACTCTTATGTAACAACACGGCCTATAATTTGCTCCATACATCTCGAGCACCATAAACATACGTGCCGTCAGCCTGAATACCCAAGCAGCTCTAATTTCAGTCCGTGATAGCAATTAGCTCTTAATAAATGGGCTCAGGAGTAGCGAGCACAAATTAGCTGCCGCCATTGGATGGACTAATTGTAATGCATGGGTAGAGAGTACTAGTAGTGGAAATATAGATGATAGTAGTTCGGAGAGATATAGAGATCATTACAGCCTACAATACGTGCATTTTGTCGCTGTTATCTTTTTTTGAGTGTCTCATCTTAGTGATCGAACACGTGACTACTACAATTGAGTTCGATTATCAGTTCTGTTGTGTTAGATATTAGTTTTTTTTATTAAATTGTCAGTAGTAAATCGGAGTTTGGATTTAATAATAATATTTTTTTTGGGACATCTTTACACAACGCCATCTAGTCCCAAACTAAGCAGAGCTTGTACTATGGGTACTAGACAATGGATATAATACTTAAATTTTTTTTTTTTTTGTAAACACATACTTATAATACATCAGAAACACCCAGACAAACACAAATACTCTTGTTTAATCCACACAAATATTTGTGTCCTGTGGGAATCGAACCCACGACCCCATGATCAGTAGTCCGGCACTCGAACCGCTAGACCACAGAGGTCAAAAATTTGTGCCCGGGTTATTGCAATAGGGTAAAGACCTAAAGTTTCCGGTGAACTCTTTGGGTGAACAGCAGTACTCCTCTGCATAACTCTTTGGGCAATATAGGCTTGATTTATGTTAACATAATTCTAGCTAACTTGACAGGCGTTGTAGGATGGATAAAAAATACGAAATATTTTATTTTCTACACATTTCCAATGATGTTGGTAACAACATAATTATAACATTCTGTAAAAACTGTAAAATTCTGGAAAAACTGAAAGTATGGAATTTTATAAAAGGGGTTGTTTTATTTAAACTTGGCCTCTCCCTCTACAGTTTTTACAGAATGTTATAATTATGTTGTTACCAACATCATTGGAAATGTGTAGAAAATAAAATATTTCGTATTTTTATCCATCCTACAACGCCTGTCAAGTTAGCTAGAATTATGTTAACATAAATCAAGCCTATATTGCCCAAAGAGTTATGCAGAGGAGTACTGCTGTTCACCCAAAGAGTTCACCGGAAACTTTAGGTCTTTACCCTATTGCAATAACCCGGGCACAAATTTTTGACCTCTGTGGTCTAGCGGTTCGAGTGCCGGACTACTGATCATGGGGTCGTGGGTTCGATTCCCACAGGACACAAATATTTGTGTGGATTAAACACGAGTATTTGTGTTTGTCTGGGTGTTTCTGATGTATTATAAGTATGTGTTTACAAAAAAAAAAAAATTTAAGTATTATATCCATTGTCTAGTACCCATAGTACAAGCTCTGCTTAGTTTGGGACTAGATGGCGTTGTGTAAAGATGTCCCAAAAAAAATATTATTATTAAATCCAAACTCCGATTTACTACTGACAATTTAATAAAAAAAACTAATATCTAACACAACAGAACTGATACACGCATATAAATAGGTAGGAAAATTATAGTAAGTACCACATAAAATTTAACGGTTAAACTTCTTGTCTCTTTTAGAATACATCAGTTACTTTATCTAACATTCTTTTCAAGATATTGCACACATGAACATGTTCCCGACATAAAAGTAATGACCAACTTTAAAGCATATTAAATTCTTTACGCATTTATTCCAGTACAAGAAATTTTAGACTAAGAATTAAGTATACCTTGTTATTTAAATATGCAAAGTATTGGAATATGTATGGAGCTCGCGTGTGTATGACGAGATGTATGAACGTGGAAGAAGCAAGCAAGAAGCGTAGCAAGTCAAGCTCTCTAGTTTCTCCTACCACTGACTATCTTCTACATACTTAAACGAGGGATATTCCGATGTAAACAAATGTAAGTGAAATGGGATTTATTTCACCCGCATCGAAGTGCATCGTGAAGTTGAATTACTGTCGACTCGAGTTTCCCGTGCGACTTGAAAACTCAAATGCATGTTTGTACTTCTTTGCTGTGTACAATTTCTTAAACTGCGACTGTGTCACATACATTACCATGATTCTAATTTTAAATTCCAATTACGTTACACTGCGCACAAAGTTCTGAACATAACCGATTTGGGAACAAGTTCTTGCGAGCGTTGCACATGACACTTAATTTCTTCGTCGCCTTAAGCGCTGTGTGCCGTAAATATGAGGGTATGGGCGGTCGGGGGTTAACACTGCTGTATGCTTCCCAATTATAGTGTTGGGATTTGGGGACCATTTTATGTGGTACCTACTTTTTTCTAAACTTTACTCCTAACCAGATAAAAAGTAAATATCAAAATTTACCAACTTTACTTTCCGAAAGTATGTGTATATTATTTGCAGGAAATACCGAAGCATACTTTAGTACAAACTTTAACACCTATCTGAAAACTGTTTTATAGAATCGTAACCATAACTATAAAAATGAATATTATATAACCTTATATAATATTCACTTATAAGGTTAATAGGTTAGGCTAATTTTTAACGCTAATATCTTAACGTTGACATTTACAGAGGCTGTCATCAAACTTTTGTGTATGATCCAGTGAGATTTTATTGTATCTTAAATTAACAATAAAGTGCGGTGGCTTAGTGGTCATAGCGTCTGGTGTACCTAACCAGAAGACGCAGGTTCGAATCCTGCCCGCGGTCGAATTTTTCCTTTTCTAAATAGCTGTAAAATCTTAGCATGGAAAATGCCAAAAATATACAAAAAGATATACAAATATTTGTTCCATGCGGGGATCGAACCCACAACCCGTGTCACAGAAGCCGATTGCTCAGCCGCTGCGCCAAACGTGTCTTCAAACACGATGACGATTATATGATGGCAGTCACTTCGTATCATCATCAACCCATATACTGTCCCACTGCTGGGCACGGGTCTCCTCTCAGAATGAGAGGGAGTAGGCTAGGAGTAGTCCACCACGGTGGCCTAATGTGAGGTGGCAGACTTCAATTTTCATCTCTAAGGTATGCAGGTTTCATCACGATGTTTTCTTTCACCGTTTAAGCGAGTGATAATTAATTATTATTACGCACATGAATTCGAAAATTCAGAGGTGCGTGCCTTGGATTTGAACTCAAGACCTTTGGCTTGGCAGTCCAATGTTCATACAGCTAGGCTAGACTGGAAGTCGCTCTAAAGATGGTGATGATGTAAGATTAAGAGAGAAGAAAAAAGTAGTGATTGCCTCTGAGCTTTGAGCTCTTACTATCTTTTGTGTAAAATAAATAGCTTGAATTTTGTATGCATACCGTTCCGGGACTCGGATGTACCTAGTTTAAAAGCGATTTGATCGAGTCCCTTCCTCTCTCGCTATTTTGTAGCGTGTCAACGACTGAAATCGCTTCAGCACTTTAAATTGTAAAAGCTTTACTTCGAAGAGGTTGTTGGTGAATTTACGTTTTCTTTTAGCAACATGAAATATTGAATAGGTGCGCGAGTTTCACGGTACGATATTTGAATGGAACGAAATGTAAAACATTTAAATATCGATTGAAGGTTTTTTTATACTTCTAAGGTGGCAAACAAGCATACGGCCCACACGGTAGTAAGCCGTAGCCTAGAGACGTTTGCAACACCAAGGGTATCATTTTCGCGTTGCTACTCCTATGAAACGAAAGAGGAGTTGTTAGTAGTTGGGTTCGCAGTATGAAAGTCAAAGTCCCCCCCACTTCTTCTTCTTCTTCTTTTCGTGTCGATGATAAATACATTATTTATATTACTTGAGCCCAGTAGGTGGCCACGTTAATTGCGGCATCAGTGGCTTTCTTCCCCACTACCAACACAACGTTTCATCGCGGAGCACTGGCAATCTTGCATACCGTTAGGAACAAAACAAGCTGTGTTATTTCACTTAAATTTTCTGAAAGTATTCTATTCATCATTATCGTCTTACACTAATTCCAATTACTTGGGGTCGGCGCAGTATGCCTTTTTCTTCCGTACATCTCTCTAACAGCTGTCATCTCATTATTCACGTTTGCACCCATATCATCTCTCACAAAGTCCATCCATCTTTTCTCTGGTCTCCTTATCCCCTTATATCTATTAACATTCATGTTCAACACCTACCTGGTAATATAATCTTCACTCTTCGCATCACATGTCCATACCACGACAAGGAATTACAGCACTGCTATTCCGTAACTGGTGCCACTTTCAAACTGCCATGTACAAATTTCTTTCATTCGGCAATTTAAAACTAAGTACTAAGTAAACATTTTCTTCTTATTTATGTGTACAGTCAACAAAAGAGATTGGTATACAGGTAGCGTACGAAATCTGCATCTTTACACAGATTGTGATTTAAATAATTACCCGTCAAAGGGTTTGATGTGTAGCAGCTTACAATACCTGCGTTTTGACACATATTGAGTGATATATTATTACATAATCTTTAACAAAACACAGATGTTTATATAAGCTGCCTGTATACTTAACTCTTTTGTCGACCGTACAAGTCAGCAATTTGGATATGAAGAACTATGAAGTGCATTTTCTTTGGATAGTGTAGAATACTAATAAAAGACGCTGGTATGATGGAAAATATAATAAACAGGTAATATAAAATGCTAGTTTACGGACAGATAACTAGTTTACTTACAGGCTGAAATAATTGTGTGAGGTTGTAAGAAGTTCGTTTAGTTATTTTACAATTCTGATATTAATTTTTTTTTCTATGGCAAGCTTCCTTTTGGAATCGTTCTACGTTGAATTTGTAACGGATGCGTTCTTAACAATAGTACAGATGGTAATAAAAAGCTTCCATAAATGGAACTGTCTCATTGGGTTGGTGGTTCTAAGCGCGACTGCTGAGTCCTAGGTTCGATTCCTAAGTCAAGTAAAATATTACTGGATTATTCTTAGTAAATTATCAGTTCTCTTAATAAACAAACCATGAATTTGTTGACAATTTGTTTGCACGTTATATGCGCATTAGTATGTTAAGTATAGGTATTTATTTTGACTCGGAATTATTAAAGATTTCTAGAGACAGCTTCACTTCCCACGGTCAGTTGTCAATCTGGGACAACGTATGTCGCTAAATCATTTTCTCTTACGTAGGTACTAGGGCACCAGAACCAAGAGAGAGCCACTAAGTGCATTGAAACTATGAATAATACATACGCGCTGAGAGATTGCAAGCCAATCGCTTGCGTCGAGTATAACTAGGTATAGTCAACTCGGTTAACCCTCATCGTATTCGCACGCGGTGTTAGCAGAATTACGGGTGGGTTTTGTCTCTCATAGTACATACATGTATACACCCTTCACGATGATCACACGATGAAAATGACGTACCACATACCACCTACATAGGTACTAACATCAGTATTTTTTACGAATCGATTTATTATAATTTCATGACGTTATAAAATGCTAGGACTAAAATAGTATCATAAACCTGAAAATCCATTGTTCTTTTAATTTTAGAAAAGTAATTAATGTAACATAATTATTGTAAACATCCTCGATGTTTACATTAATTGCCGCCGGCTTTAGAATAATATGATCGCCAGGTGACTACAAATAAAGCTTGTATTCACAAGATGAAATGTCTCCTATGACTATGTATTAGTAGACTAATCAAATATACGGCCCACTTGACGGTAAGCCTCTCCCGTAGCCTATAGACGCTTGTAACACCACGGGTATCACTTGCACTTTACCGATCCTGTTAAACGAAATCGGAATATATATGTTGGCAGTATAAAGGTCAAAGTCCCCCCATTGCCAACACAACGTTTCCTCGCGGAGCACTGGTAACTTTGCTCACCGTAAGGAACACAACATTATTTCGCGAGGCGGAGGTACTTCCCCAGTCGGGCAGCTCCAATTTGAGTTAAATTACTCCCACTATGCCCTACCTCTCTAAAAACCAACAAGGAGGAGGTAAAATGACAGCTTGGTATATAACTTGACTGCCTCTTTAGCTTTAGCCTAGTTGTTGTCAGCGTGACTGCTACATTTGAGGTCCTAGGCTCAATTCCCAAGTTGAGCAAAATGTTATTGGGTTTTTCTATGAAATTTTCACTGAGTTTTGATTTATGCCTAGTGAATGGTAACACACTCGCCCCCGTTTAAATGTGAAGAAAGGCTGCGTTCAGGCGTAGACATCCTCCGGCCTTTGAAAGACTAGTTTTCATCTGGTTTAATTGGCAGACGAACAACATCGCTCGCTGCGGGTTTCACGGCGGAGGAACTGCACTAACTTAACTACGCACGACACGGAGGACGCACCGCCATTTTGTCTCGACACAAAATTGTATATTATAACTGAACAATAAACCTTTAATAATCAAAATCGAGGTGTGATCTTATTGTATCGCCCCCATACCATAACGTCTGTACTCTCCGATGGGTTACGCAGAAGTATACGCTTGTACAGGTTACCGGTATGTTGTTTGTCCTATTGTAATAGAGAGTGATGCCATTGTCTATCTATCAGCCACGGACGTCCACTGCTGAACATAGGCCTCTCCTAAAGATCGCCACAAAAATCGGTATTGCGCAGGCATACGCCGAGTCCCCGCGACCGTCACGAGGTCACCCGTCCACTAGTCGGGGGCGGCTCCTTCCATTGGTGGCCATTAACCGAACACAAATCCAATCTCGGAGCTGCTACTAAGATTTTCTTAGAAAAACACAATAACACCGGTCGACCTTTGAATCGAATTCCAAACATGTAATAATAAGCCAGTGAGCACGCGGCTTAACATAGTAATTTTAATACCAGCCAGACTTTTGAGAAACATGTAAACATAGATGTTGAGTTTACGAGTATTTCCTCATTTGTTACTAGTGTTACGTCATCCTTTGTTGTCACGGGTTATTGTGGAGCGGCTACCAACCTGCTATTACCGAGCACAATTGTGCTCTTTGAAAGCTAAATGCCACTTGAGCTACGAAAGGCAGGACTATGCGCTACGCAGTTAACATTGGTATCACTCGGAAAGTTGATAAAAATTCTCAAAATCGCAAAATCTTAGTGACCAATTTTGTCAATTGCTTTATATAGTTTATAAGTTTCTTTGATTGATTATTGTTGAACTCCCTAAGTATGTATAAGTCCCATATAATAGAAAGTGAGTATATATCCAATAACAAGTAACAAATAGACAAGGCAACAATAAACAAGTAAAAAACAAACTCCTACCTGCTACCTACTAACATTTTAAAAGAAAAACCCAATAACACTGCTCTACTAGGAAACCCAATTCAAAACGATCGGTGAGAAAACGTTGTGTCAATTTGGCACTGGCAATGGGGGAACTTTGACTCTTTTACTGCCAACCCAACTATTCCTCTTTAATTTTACAAGGTCGGCAACGCATAAGTGATACCCTTGGTGTCGCAAGCGTCTATGGGCTACGGTAACCGCTTACCATCAGGGGTGGTATACCTGTTTGCCACCTCAGTGGTATAAGAAAGGACATATGTTACAGTCGCGCTTATATTATTAGGTTTATGATAACACATTAAATAATTGGATATCCTATAAACAGTTTTTTATCGATCGTTTAATACGATGAATACAATGTACAAATCAGATCACGTGGTCCGTCCTATCTATAAATATAATGCGGCACGATATCTGCTTCAATAACTCCAGATACGTCTCCATCCCGGCTTTTATCATGGACTCACGTTTTGCGTATTCAACGATTTCATATTGTTGGTGATTGTACCTTTAGCCTCGAGATTATTATGCTCCATTCGAAATAAGCTGAAAGGGTTTGCTTCATGTCATACATTCTTTTGCTCCCTGTAGAAATAAGCTGAAAGGGTACGCTGTGTATTTTTTGACTTTATATTATACACAATATACATTCCCTGACTCACATTACTCGAGGTCTGAACAGAAATAAAGACCTTGAGTCACTTTTTTAAAAAGATTGAATTGTTACTTTGGCCTACAGTCATGTAGGCCAAATACGCAATGATTGGACGAAGATCCGATATTATTCTCACAACTAGTGATGGTCAATAGCATATATCATTTTAAAGTAACATGCTTAATAAATATAGCTTAAAGCATATGATATCACGGTTCGCACTTTATGCTATAAAGCTATTTTGCTTTATATCGCATAATACTCTCTCTCTCTCTCTATCAAGCAACTGTCCGTCGGGCGCGGCCCGTCCGTTTTGCCGGAACATAACAAGTAGTCATATAAATTAAGCATGCTATAATACAGCACATAAAATCGCATGCTTAAAAAAATAAGCATATAGCATTAAGCATGTTATTGATTTATAGCAACTTTGAACACCACTACTCACAACGACAATCGGCAAAATGGAGCGAGTGTTTTTCTTTGGGACGGTGATTGTTAATATTTCGTATGAAATTTGATAACATAACTGGAATCGGTGGCGAGGCACCAACCAACCACCAACTATTCCTCTTTCGTTTTATGGAGTCGGCAACGCGCAAGTGATACTCCTGGTTCTTTTTACATTCGCTCATTTATATTTGCTAAACTAAAAAAATCTGATTGGTGCTCATCTTTGCACTTCGAAGTAGGTATTAAAAACAGCATAAAACCATTTCACTCAGCCTCATTAGCCTAGTGGTGCTAAGCGCGACCGCTATGCTAGAGGTCCTGATTTCGATTCCCAGGTCTAGCAAAGTGTTATTGGAAAATAATCCTGATTGGTTAATTCATGCGGATGGTTCATACGGATTCGTATTTATAAATCAAAGGATTAATTTATATTTTTACGTTACTATTCTTATCTTGTTGAAAAATTAACACTTCAATATTGTATTGATTTCTGACATTTACGCGACAATTATACATTGAAATAAAACTACTTTTTACGGATTGTGTCATGTTACATCAATTGATATTATTAATCTTAAAATTATATCATCAAGACGCCTACCACCTCAGTCTACCCGTGACCATGGACGCTATAAAGGGTCCGAAGCGTCGGGATTAATAATGTCAATATAACGCTATAAAATCCGTAAAAAGTAGTTTCACTTCAATATTGTACAAATAACACTGAAACATCCCTATTCATGTTGTTAAAAGTTATCTTGCTCCCAGCGCGGGCGGCGATGCAACAAAAACTAGCCAATCAGACTCGCTCCCCGATTCGATGAGTTCTGTTTGTAATTGGCCCACTCGAGAGCACGAAGTTGCCTGACGGAGATCCAACTACAAAATAGTCTCGATAATAGGGGTACTTCCTATAGCTATCTCTTTCTATTTATTCTCTTGTAGAGACGTTCTTACCCGTATTTCTGGAAAACGGGTTCTTTATTCAATAAAATATGCGTGATGAAAAAAAACGATGGTGCTTCTCCGGCATTCATCGTCAATCCATATACTGTCCCACTGCTGGGTACAGGTGGGCACGGGCACGGGTGACCTCTCAGATTGAGAGGGATTGAATTAGTCCACCGTGCTGGCTTAATGCGGGTTGGCAGATTTCACATAATCTCTCTCAGGCATGCAGGTTTCATCACGATGTTTTCCTTCACTGTGTCTCTGTATTTAGCGAATGATAATTATTTATGAATACCAACATATCAGTCACTGTAATATGATTTATTACAAGGAAATGGAAAACTAAAACAAGTTTCCATACAAATGAAATTTATGAACTAACATTCAATTTGTCTTTGGTTAAGTATATTTATTTTCTTTTTCTTTTTTAAAAACAGCTCCTCACTAGGTATAGGTACCTATCAACCCTGTGTTGTGGGTGACTTCACAAATATACAATAATTAACGGTCAAAAAGTACACTCGGGTGGAAATCCAAAGCACGACACGTGGTGCAACGGTAGTGGTGCTGTCATTTAATTACGATTACGTTTGTGTGTGTGTGTCTATGTGTGTGCGCGTGTGTGTGTGTGCGTGTGTGTGTGTGCGCGTGTATGTGTGTGTGTGTGTGCGCTATGTTTGTGTGCGTGTGTGTGTTCTGTGTTATTTAGACTTTCTAGAATAGGCTGTTTTGTTTAATTTCGTAATATCTTCACCTTCTTGTATAAGTAGTCATTCGAATTTTAGAACTAGACATTAAATGTATTTATTTAATATATAATGTTTTATGGCAAAAAAAAAACGAAAATATACATCTAATTAAATACTTTATTCTTATAATTTTTTTTTTATTTCAAAGACATTAATTCTTCAAATGGCACTAAGCCGAGGTAAGCATTGATATTTTTTATGTATTTATTCATAATCGCCTGCATTACAGGTTGCCGCGTCGGTACGTGCACCTGTTCCCAGTTTTCATTTGCCCACTTGTGGGCAGCGTCAGCTGAAAAAATAACTCATTACTTCATCCCGCTGTTCTTGCCAGATTAGGCCCACAGAGTTTTTAAATGTTTCCTCTAATGTGTGTTCACACATTCATCAATACACTATCACAGAAATATTTTTTCCCTTCGGGAATCGAACCCGTCGTCCGTAGTGCGGTAGCCAATCGCTCAGTCATTGAGCCACTCGTCCCGACGTCTGTGTGACTTAGTGTGTGACAGGTTCATTGGTGTGTTTGTACGGAATACTAAAAAAAAATATTCAGAAGAACATTATTTAACAGAACTTACATTTTATCTTGTCGCCATTAAAAAGGTTTTTGTAGTCATACTCCACTCTTCCTGTATCGAAGTCTAGATTTTGGTTTATTAAATAAACGTGAACTTTATTATCCCCGCCATTTTTCATTTCATATTCACCAATAAAAGTAATATTATAATCATCTGAAATAAAATTATTATTCCATTAAACAAAATTCGCAAATGGAATGCTATTATTATGTACTACAAGAAATAATGTTAATGTAAAATTTACATAAAAAATATGTTTCCTTAACTTTCACTAAAATATATAATATTTCATTTCTTGCCTCGGAGTACACGTAAAGCCATCGGTTCCGTTTGTTATTCGAACACCGCGTCGCAGCCGTTAGTTTTAGTCAAAAGCCGGACAACCAGTCTATTTTATCATGTAGGTTTCCTCACGATGTTTTCCATCATCGTTTTAGCGAGTGATAATTCATCCTACCAATTATATTATAAATGTGAAAGTTTGTGAGGATGGATGGATGTATGTTTGTTACTCTTTCACGCTAAAACTACTGAATGGATTATGATGAAACTTTACAGTATTATTATTTATACATCAGAATAATATATAGGCTATAATAATAAATAAAATAAATATTTTTGGGACACTTTTTACACAACACCATCTAGTCCCAAACTAAGCAGAGCTTGTACTATGGGTACTAGATAATAAATGATATTTATTTTTGTAAATAGATTTTTTAAAGACACTTTTACAAGTCAATAATAAACATTTTTTTTAAAGCTAGATGGCTCCGGCATTTCCTAGCTGACGACCTCTGAGGAGAAACGCCGAAACAAACTCAGAAAATCATAGTCTCTTTTAAAGTCCAGACATAGAGTACTGGTAACAAATATGTGTCTTACAATGTAGGGCAACGTCTGAAATGGCCTTTTGAAGAAAAAGCCATAACGGCTTTGAGTAGACCAGTCCCAACTGACGGCACTCATGCATCAGCTCAACAATAATGAATACTATACTACTTTTTTTTGTAAATACATACTTATAATACATAAGAAACACCCAGACAAACACAAATACCCATGTTTTACCTACACAAATATTTGTGTCCTGTGGGAATCGAACCCACGACCCCATGATCAGCAGTCCGGCACTCGAACCACTAGACCACAGACGTCGTCAATAATTTGTAATGATTTTGAGTTAGGTAATTTGCCAAATTACAACAATTATTAAAAGAAACTTTTCCACGCGGCCGAAGTCGCGGGCATAAGCTAGTTATTAAAACATTAGTTCTATTCGTTTACAAAAATTAACGGTGCATTTTCCTTTGCCTTCAACAAACAGAGATCCTGCATCGCCTTTCACTTCGTAACCAGCGTCCATGGTGAACCGTGGACAGCTAACTTGACCTTTATATTTCATATCTTTTGAAATTCTGAAAAAGAAACATAAGATTTATCTGAAAATATTCTTAGCAACGTAATCACTGAATCAGACAAACTTTGTGAATAATAAGATTTTATTTTTCATAATTCATAATTAATCAATTATGAAAAATAAAATATTTCGGTAAAATTAGGCAAGGATAAACCAATTTTTGTCTCAAAATGAAATAGAAAATTAGAAAATTTAAGTATATTAATTAAGATAGTAAGCGAACCGCGAACAACAGCTAGTATGATATCAACTAATAAAAAATAAAAGTCACTAATTTCATTCATTTCATGTTATATTTTTGATGGATGATGCAATTTATGGATGGAGTATAGTTTAAGGCATTTTAGCTACTGTTTTATTTAGCTTCTTAATATATTTTTTAAATTTGTATGTACACCAGAAATGGTAGAATATATGAGACATCATAATACTTGTAAACACCGATTTGTACTATATTCTAACAAATAAAATTATCTTTATTTTCACAAAAGAATATATCGTTTATAGGTAAATATTTTAATTAAGTATACAAGTTTATTTTTTATAACCAAGGGGCTACTATTGTACTTAGGTATAATAATTATGAACAACTTTTACTGTGGGAAAAATTCTGAAATAGCAGACAAAAAAACCCATACATTAAACATTAAACGACATTGTACTATCTTAATCTATTTTTTTTAGGAAGTTAATGAATACTCATTCAATAATAAACTGAAGCGGGAAGGAACTAAACTAAAATGCAATGTCAAACGTGAACAATTAAAAAGCATTTGTGACATATAAGACGCTGACAATGGACCGGGACTGTATTTTGAACACAATTATCAAAACTAGCCTTTTTTATTTATTTATTTTACTTTGAATAACACGGTTTACAACCAATTACAATGTTCAAAGAGAAGATAACAAAAAATATAGAATTAAAAATAAAATAAAGAATAAAACTAATATATGATTAAACACTAAGGCTAGCTACACTCACAGAACTTCAGGTTCTGATCATATTCATGAACCACGGGACATAGATCCTGTGCTGTTGCCCAATGTAGTCCAAATATGTTACATAAGTTAATTAAAGACCAAAAAACTTACTTCATGTAATCAAAATGACAATTTTTCATTCCGGAGAAATTGCAGTCGGTAAATTTATACCAAATTTTTGGTAGATGGGCTTCAATCAGATCCTCATGTATTGGATCAGAAGTATCCACACCAGGTCTGCCTAATACAAAATCCGCAAATACTTTTCTACCAATCTCTGTCACACATATATTATCGTCAGGGTCACATGGTTCGTTTACACCTAAAATAAAAATAAATAGACTTTTACCATACCCGAAACTGTTGTAATCTCCCCACAAGTGAATAAGTACTTTTTTAAGTATTCTATCACATAACAAAATTGACTGATGTGTTTCTTGACTCAAATGGAAATCATCATCATCATCATTATCAACCCATATATTGTCCCACTGCTGGGCACGGGTCTCCTCTCATATTGAGAGGGATTAGGCTATAGTCCATCACGCTGGCCTAGTGCGGGTTGGCTGACTTCACACACCGTCGAGAAAAATCTCTAAGTTGTGCAGGTTTCCTTACGATGTTTTCCTTCACCGTTTAAGCGAATGATAATTAATTATTAATACACACATGAATTCGAAAAGTCAGAGGTGCGTGCCTTAGGTTCGAACTCGAGACCTTCGACTTGGCAGTCCAATGGTCATACCACTAGGCTATCACTACTTGCAAATGGAAATGGACGGGTCATATAGCGCGGCTTCAGGACTAGAGATGGACAAATAGGATGACGACATGGAACGGGCCTTCCAGGTAAATCCTACAGATGAGGACCGCTTACGATATGGCAAGATGTTATCATAAAGATGACTAAGATGACTGACTATGCCTTGTTTAATAAGGTCTGTCGCCTTGTAAGGTTAAGCTGCGCTAATCACTGTCATTCCGTGGATAGACCATTCTTAACACATCGAGACCCCATCATTCCTCCAAGAGCCGTTATCGGTCCCGGTTATCATACGAGCATCTATGGCAGTCATTAGTAAGAAGCCCAAAAATCCTGACAACCAATCTATCCGCAGGATATCGGTATTGCCCAGAAATTGGTTAGCAGAGGTTTGATGACAGTAGCTTCGTGTAAAATAGTGATATTGAGCCGCACAAAATTGTAATGTAAATACAATTTTTTGTACATACTTATAAGAAATACCCAGACAAACAAACAATTATGTTCATCACATAAATTTTGTGTCCTATGAAAATCAAACCCGACCAGCAGTTCGTGATCAATTAATTAACAAAATCAAAGCGAATTATAGACAGGTCATAAGGTTCACTTACATATAACACTGCTGATGCTGGTGCAAATCAAAGACAAAATGAGTACTGCTGAATTCGACATCGTCTGCTTAGGCTTGCTTTAGAATACTAAATAACTCCATTGTTTTAATACCGGGATATTTATACACATCCGTCACTAAAACAACAAAGACTTAAACTGACACTTTTTGTTAGTTTTTTGACATATAATTACTAAACTCAACAGAATTATTTAATTACCTCTTAAATTATTCACTTACATAGAATATACTTAGTATAGTTTTTTATCAATAGTATAGTTTTTTAATCTTAAACATTGTATTTGTGTAGGTTGGGTGCATATTACCATTTCTGTTAAAGATTATAATTATTTACTTACTGGACCCATTTTGGTACAATGGAATAATTTTCTTACTCATATTTAATATTAAAGAGATAATATATGTACGTTTGTTCGAATTCATGTGCGTATTAATAATTAATTATCACTCGCATAAAAGGTGAAGGAAAACATCGTGAGGAAACCTGCATGCCTCAGACATTTTCTCGACGACGTGTGAAGTCTGGCAACACGCATTAGGCCAGCGTGGTGGACTATAGCCTAATAATTCCTCTCATTCTGAGAGGAGACCCGTACCCAGCAGGGACAGCATATGGGTTGAAGATGATAAGATGTATGTTAGTTTGTAATGCCTACCAACCAACCGATTTTAAAAATTATTTCTCCTATAGAAAGCTACATTATCAGCGCGTAATATAAGCATGTATATTTATAAACATACCCGTGCAAAGCAGAGGCGAGTCACTAGTTTCATATATATTTAGTACATTTTAAACAAACTTATTAATCACCCTACCCTACGGCGTTATTTCATGATCTGATCATAGAGTTGACTCTGAGACTAGTGTTGAAGGATCTAAGATGACAAAAAAATATCAAAAAGTTCAAGTGATGAACTCTCTCTTTCATCATCATTGTAAGCATAATGGTTTCCACCACAGTCAAATTTTTGCAGAAATCAATGAATTTTATAGATTAACTTATGGAAAATAACTTTATTGACACAGCACTAAATACATTTAAAGAATTGGCTGACTCCTGTGCTAGTAATAACTGTATTACAGGAGCCAGTTTGTTCCCCTTAAAAGTAATGTACAGGTTAATAATGCCAATAATGGATTAATTTCTAAGAATGATTATCTAAAAAATAAAAAATAATAATAATTAAAAAGTTTACAAATAAGAAACTAATATTAAGGAAATTAAATTAGAGAGTGTGGATATGTGAGGGTGTGTGTGTGTGTGTGTGTTGTGTGTGTGATGTTTGTGAGTGATTAAATTAAGTTATGTGTAAATATATACTAGATGTGACCACCTTTGACTACCTCTGTGGTCTAGCGGTTCGAATGCCGGACTGCTGATCATGGCTTCGTGGGTTCGATTCCCACAGGACACAAATATTTGTGTGGATTAAACACGAGTATTTGTGTTTGTCTGGGTGTTTCTTATGTATTATAAGAATGTATTTACAAGAAAAAACTAGTATTTAAGTATTATATCCATTGTCTAGTACCCTAGTACAAGCTCTGCTTAGTTTGGGACTAGATGGTATTGTGTAAAATGTCCCAAAAATATTATTATTAGTATTATTCTCGTATTTATTTAATTTATTATTATTATTATTACCTTTATGTCTAGTAACTCTTGATCACGTGTTCTACAACACTGTACTCTAAGCTGCTCATATCTTTATAAATATATCTTTTTTTTTAAAGGTTGCCCCCTCACTAGGATTTTCTCCTGTATCGTGGGTGCGTTTACAAACACAATCTTTAACAAACACAAACACCCAGACCTGGAATAACTACATGTAGGTCATACAAATATTTTTTTCCGTGTAGGGATCGAACCCACAACCAGGGGCGTAGAAGCCGATCGCTCAGCCGCTACGCCAAACGTGTCGGCAAATATATTATGTTATATTTTTAATTAATAGGGTTATTAGGTTATATAGTCTATATAAAAATATAAATGTACCTACTTTACTCAGAAATCTTTTAAAGTTCACGGATTCGAAAATTTGTCACAATGTTGTGTTCGAATACGCCCATATTTTCTCACTGATCCACACAACTCGCGCCCGAATAAAGTTAGTAGGTATAATTTAAAATAATTTAATGATTTAATTATTCAATTATACAGTAATTAGATAATTTAAATAATTCCGCGAGGTTGAATTGTGTCCTTATTTTTTTGGTCTTGGATTTAAATTAAAAACAAAAATATTTAGAAAAAAACCCTGAGACCGACATTGCTGGGCTCCATCTTGGAAACTGCACCATCACAGTAGGGCTTCAGCGAGTCGATCTTTATCCGTAAGAACCTTCAAATCACCGGAATCTGTAACTATAGGATCATTTTGTGGTTTAGTGGTTCGCATGTCGAACTGCTGATCATGTAGGTTCGATTCCCACACACAAACACATAGACACAAACATTTAGATGAACATAAGTTTTTGTATTTCTTATGTATTATAAGAATGTATATACAAAAAAAAAACTATATATGTATCTATCGCTATCTAAGCTTGTATTAATAATACAAGCTTAGATAGCGACTAGATGTTGCTGTGTAAAAATGTCCCAAAAAAAAAATCAATAATACACAAAGTTATTATTTTATACACATTCAATATATTTGCTTCACGCGGCCATCGAACCTGCGACTTGTAGTGCAGAAACAGGTTGCTCGAACACAATGCAAAAAGAGCCATCAACTTGCTATTTATTACGTCTTATAAACTACATAATTTTATATTATAATATCAAGCTAAAAAAATCTCTGAATAATTGTTGACGTCAGTATTTTAATGCCTATGTTAACAAAAACTAGTCGGTTTTACGTCAATCTCACGGGGGGTCTGTAATTGGGCGCCGACTCGAGAGCTTGAAGTCGCTTGACACAGATCCGCGATACGTCCAGCCTTATTTATACCTGAACTGTACGACATAATGGCTCTACAAGCACTACAGCGGACATTTTTACGTATTACTGGGTTATTTGGAATTTGGCTCCGAAAAGTTCTGTTTTAACGAAGAATTATTATGAGTTTTGCACTACCTACTATATATATTATTTATCTTCTGGGCTAGTTCCCACAGATGTCCTCTATTAGGTATGACCCAGTGTCGGAGTGTCTTGTGAGAATCGAACCGTGGTCATGGGTTCGATTCCCACAAAACACAAATATTTATGTCATGAACATAAGTGTTTGAATTTGTCTTTGGTATGTATTATAATTCTATATTTACTGCATTTACAAAAAGTATATAAGTATTATAGCCATTGTCTAGTACCCATTGTACAGACGCCAGCACATCAAGCTAAACATTATACATATCTATAACTACGACACGATATGGAGTGTTAGAAAGAAAGTATCCTTGCTATGATTGGTGGATTTTTCAACGTTCCCAAAATTGACCAATCGTGGCTCATACTAATAGTTAGGAGCCAATAAACCATGTCGCACTAGAAATAGGCCACACCTCCGCGCCCCTGCGCGTACGCGACCGCTTTCGACTACTTCCGAGTTTTTCCGTCAGTCTGTCATTAACAATTGGAGTGATAGTGTTGTGTGCGTGATTGCAAGTGTGCAAAATGGCGCCTCAATTTATTGACGTAAGTCGAAAGGGAGAACAATTCCGGACTTCAACAAAGTGGATGCCGGATTATACAGACGGGGATAACGGTGAGTAGTATTTTTAATAATTATAATTTTTAAATTTTAATAAAGAAAGGCTAATAATGAAAAAATGTGTCAATGGTGATTGTTTGTCAACAATGTTTCTATAGAATTTACGAATTATGTAAACAAACGGGATCTTCTTTCATAACGAGTCCCCGTTAATGTAAGTTTTTAACTTGGCGCGCTGTTCCACGCGTCATTTAATATCTTTTTAAAGCTACTTTTATTGAATTTAATAAATTACGCATTTAGGAACTTTCTATAAGCCTGTTGTAACATTGCAAGATAAGGCCTTTTCAGTGATGTTTGTGTGCAAATAAATAATTAAATAATAGTAAGCTAGCAATTTTTGTAGAACTATAGACAATAGCCTAATCCCTCTCATTCTGTGAGAGGATAGCTGTGCCCAGCAGTGGGACAGTATATGGGTTGATGATGAATAATTATTGCAGATAATCATATATCTATTTACGTATTAATACATCTTTGCCTAATGAGTCATCAATCATCATCAACCGATATACTGTCCCTCTGCTGGGCACAGGTCTCCTCTCAGGTGAGGGATTAGGTTATAGTCCACCACGCTGGCCTAATGCGGGTTGGCAGACTGCACACACCTCGAAAATCTCTAAGGCATGCAGGTTTCCTCACGATGTTTTCCTTCACCGTTTAAGCGAGTGATAATTAATTAATAATACGCACATGGTTTTGAAAAGGTGTTGGATTAACTCGAGACCTGTCTTGCCCGGCCAATTTTCATAACATTAGGCTATCACTGCGTATGTCTAATGAGTAAAAATGTGCAAATAAACTTTAGCAATTTGTTTCGTTCTAGAGTTCTGAACTGTTTACTTCTGGCTTCGGCGGTGGCAAGAAAGCGGAACCCATGAAGCCCACCCCCGCCAACTACCTATACGCCAGAGCTACGACGGCGGCAGACGAACCTCAACTTCGTACAGCGTCAGTCCCTGTAAGTATACCTTGTTATCACATAATGCAACTTTATCACTACCTACCTATATCTATAACAGAAAATCTGCACTGACCGGCCGAAATATAGATTACGTAAATTGAAAAACAATACCAATAGTTACATAAAAACAACATTGTCAAGCTACAAATAAAAATATTGTAAAACTATTATTATGATAAGTTAAAACGATCTATATTAAGTCGAAAAGTCCTTTTCTAAATAACTTTGAAATCTTAGCATGGAAAATGCCAAAAATATACAAAAAGATAGTTAGAAGGTAAGGTAGCATCGTTCGGCATTGAACTAACTGTAAAGTAAGTTGTGTCGGTTGAAAAGCAAAAACTTGCATTTCAATAGGTGTTACTGACGTCACCATAAAGACGTAAATTCAATATGTGAAGGAAAAATTCGACATGACGGGTAGGTATCGCGGTGGCTTAGTAGCCATAGCGTCTGGTGTACCGAACCAGAAGACGCAGGTTCGAATCCTGCCCGCGGTCGTATTTTTCTTTTTCTAAATAACTTTGAAATCTTAGCATGGAAAATGCCAAAAATATACAAAAAGATAGTTATTAATATGTTTTCTTTTTGTAATGTGATATATTATGTAGATAATAATTTTAATAATGAATACTGTAAACTGAAATTGTATACCTACTTAATTCTTTTCGCACAATTATTGTTATATTCTTGAGAATTTTTCCTTTGCTATTGTAATGGTGATAGATAATTTAAGTCAGCGCAGTCAAATTATACCTACTAATCTACGTAAAAGGTTACTTTTGTTTGGTGGCAGTATTTAATTTTATTTGGTATTGGTAGATTTAACTGTATACTTATTCCGCTATAAATATTAATAAAGCAGTGTTAAATAAGATTCAAAATCATCTATAACTATAAAAAATCCCTTGCCGTGCCGCCGCCGTGCCGCCGCCGTGCCGCAAGTGGGTGCCGGGCCTCAGCTCAGTCAAATTACTAGTCTAGATAAAAACTTACTTTTGTTTGGAGGCAGCATTTAGTTTTGTTTGGTAACCAATTGGTAACTGCATAATTTTTTTGCTAAAAATATCAATAAAAATAAAACCTAGTTATAAATAAATATTATCTACTTGTTTTTAATCTTTTATATACTTCATAGTTTAGTTTTATAAATTCTGCTGTTATCTTTTAATCTATAGTAGGTATTTGTTTTAAGTTTTTCATTTTATCATTAATGTTTAAAAATAAAAAGATTAAGATTATTGATTTCGCGTCTTATTTTGATATTTTCTACCAGTTTCACAAGCGTTCCCGTAGGAACCTATCCTATGTCCTTTTCTGAACCCTTGACAATGTGTAAGTAGGAGGAATGCAAAAGGCCGCTGCTGGCCGCTGCTTTCCCGGTGTAAACTGAGGCTTACGGGTAGCTTCGCCGCTGCGTGAATGTGTAACAAATAAACAAACTCACTTTCGCATTTTAAATATAATACGCCTTCACCAGAGTTCTTATAGGAACCTATCCCATGTCCTTTTCTATATCCCTGATAACGAGTTACTTACTCACATGCAATATTTCATAATCGTGCTTAACAAACTAACTCATATCACATTAGATAATAGTTAGTTAGGTAGGTATGTAACAGACACATCGCTCTCATGCAAAAGTGAAGATACCTACGCTATAATAGCCAAAATTGTATTTTAGTAATAAGATTGAATCGCGGACGAAATGTTAGGTAGTAGGTAGGTATCAAAAAGTTTGGACTGAAAAGTCTTTTGAAAGTATAATACCTATTAATTGAATAAACTTGACACACGGGTGTCGATTTTATGGATTTTCGACATTAAATTTTGTAAGAACACAGTAGAATCGAAAAGCAAGGAACGCACGAAAACAGTTCTGTTGACCGCCAGCCCGCCAGTAAGTAGATAACAAAACCCGGAAAAGGTAATTGAAATCTGCTTGAAATTTATAATTAGGATTACCTAATTATAAATTTCAGAAATATAGTAAGTAGGTAAACCTACTTGATACTATGGGTAATTTTCAAACAAATGTGTAAACTGAAGGAATACAAATAAAATATAATTTAAATAAAAAAATGATTATAAGCTTTCATAGGTATTTTAGTTTTTACGCGGGCGCGCCCGGCCTGATTTTATTACCATGCCATTATTTCGTTTCGATTCAAGTATGCAACCCGCTATGTTATAAATTTAATTTTCTTATCGCTTAGTATCTTATTCTACACTACGACGCGCATAACGCACACACGCTCACGACGCGCTGCAGCACGAAACATTACAAGTGAGAACGGCATAAAGATATTTATCTCTTTCGCACGATTCTCGCTGTATCTGCTTATAACGCGCTCAAGGTCAAAGTGTAGTAACTTGATGTGCTGTTGACTGTACAAGCTCTGCTTAGTTTGGGACTAGACGGTGTTGTGTGAAATGTCCCAAAATATTTATTAATTTATAGAAAGAAAATAGGTGATGATGGTAACGATTCTACTGTTTAAGCTATACAGTAGAATCGATCATTATGTATATATGTATAAAATAATTATGTTATAGTACCTTGGAGCTACCCGACTGGGGAAGTACCTCCGCCTTGCAGAACATTTAAGTGAAATATCACTGCTTTGAGCTGTGTTGTGTTCCTTAAGGTGAATTAGATTGCCAGTGCTCCTCGAGGAAACGTTGTGTTGGCAATGGGAGGACTTTGACCCTTATACTGCCAACCCAACTATTCCTCTTTCATTTAACAGGGTCGGCAACGCGTAAGTCATACTTTTGGTGTTACAAGTGTCTATACCGTATGCTTGTTTGCCACCTTATTGGTATAAAAAAAGAACCTATAATATCAAACCGTCTATTGTAGTCTATGTAGTTTTTTTGGAAAGAGATCTTGAGAAACTGTTTGTTTAACTTGTTAAACTGCCAACGATAGTATTCCGTATTCAGGTCAACGTGTTAACAAAAAAGCTAGTTTCCGAGTCAACACTGGTGGGTTCTTCCTGTAATTGGACGGTGCGGCTTGAGAGTTCCAAAGTTCCTCGACACAGATCCCGTAGTACGAAATACATACTAATGTCCGGAAGTTTACGTATGTGATTTTTGTAATCTTACTAGCTGTGCCGTTGGAAATGCCTCTTCTATTATCTACTAGGTGTCGCCTGCGTTTTCACTCGCATTTCGAAAGACTTTTTGAGACAAAACCATCCAATCTATCTGTGTGCCAAGTTTCATTAATATAGGTTCATGGGTTTCGGCGTGAAAGCGGAACAGACGGACAGACAGAATTAAGTAGGGATAATATTAGTAGGTTTTCTTTTGTTTTTTTTAATACGCAAAGACACACCACACCATTTCTATCATCGTAATCGAATGAATGCTTTCTAATTTTTTTGTTAGAAATCTCAGCGGGTGTGTGTTTGTGTAATGGCAATCTATTCGTTTCAATGAATTATTGTTAATTTTAATAATTCCTCCTATATTTTAAAATAAAATGTAAATAAAATGTTCTAATTTACATTTTATTTAAAAATAACTATGTTTATAAAAACATTAATAAATAAATATTCTTGGTCAATTATACACAGCACTATATAGTCCCTAACTAAGCTGAGCTTGTACTATGGGTACTAGACAATTTATATACTTTTTATTGTAAATACATACTTATAATACATAAGAAACACCCAGACAAGCACACATAAATATTTGTATCCTGTGGGAATCGAACCCACGACCTCGTGATAAGCAGTCCGATACGTGAACTACTAGACAACAGACGATGTCGTACAATAAAACATAAAAATAATATAATCAATCCAACGGTATTAGGAACTCACATTACAATTGCATACTCACATTAAAACTTCTAGCCGTTGTTTACTCTTACTGTTAAATTACTATGTCCAACTTGTGAACAGTGTTGTGGGTTACATAACTGCCAAAACAATTTACTGTTATAAATTGTAAGTATTATAAGTTTTTATTTTGTAACTGTTTGCTGTTCCTTTCAATAAAAAATAATAATAAAATGCGTGCCGCGTCGAAGAGAACCTATTACTGTTATATATCTTGATCCAGCCGTCTAACGAGAGCCCCTTCAGATGTCGATCGAGTGTTATTAATTTTAGAATTATTGGATAATATTAGAATTAAGGATTAAAAGCCCCGTTTCAGTGAATTTGGGCTTCAATAAAGGACCTTTCACGCGTGTCTTGCACTGGGTAATCGGTACCTCCTGCTAACCTCGCAATTCGCACTGACGAATCTTTTTTCCTCGGCATAGTACCGTTATTGTGTTGCTCATCACAGACGTAGAATATATGATGCCCTAGCTTCCACCCACGACTTCGTCTGCGTTGGGCTTAGAGATTATCAATATAAAACGTTTTATGTGCTAGTATAAGTTATAAACCACCCCTATGCCAAATTTCATCCAAATCCGTTCAGCGGTGATTTAGTAACAAACATACAAACTTTGACATATATAATATTAACAGGATAACATCATTAGTATCAGAAATCATTATGATACCAATTAGCCAACACATTGAATGGCAATTATTGTGTTAATTGGCAGGAAGCTTCATGCTTCCCTAGACAATAACACGTGTCGACTTATTAGGAATACGTAGAATTTCTGCCAATATGTTCTCTATGAAGCTCCCGTTAGTTACGTCAATCTGTAGTTGGGTTGAGATAGGTACGTCAGTCTGCCCGCGGAAAAATGCTCTGTTCCCGTAGCCTCCGACGCGGCAGGTGCGAGAAGGAACACCGTGTGTTTTTTAGTTGGTAGGTCACCCACTCTGGGTGGAGTCCGATACGCCCCGCCGCCTCCCCGGGCGGCGGAAGTCCATGAGGGATTTTCCACACGCTAGCAAAAAAAAAAAGAAAAGGTTCGTCAGTCCGTCCGCCTTGACAATCGAGTAAACTGATAAACTAAATACTGAGAACCAAACGATCATGTCTTGAAGGCAAATTCAGTTTAAAGAAATAAGATCATCATCTATTTCCAATAATCACTACATAGTATATAACAAAGTCGCTTTCTCTGTCCCTATATCCCTATGTATGCTTAAATCTTTAACACTACGCAACGGATTTTGATGTGGTTTTTTTTAATAGATACAGTGATTGAAGAGGAAGGTTTATATGTATAATACATGTATATTGCACCCGTGCGAAGCGGGGGCGGGTTGCTAGTTTTCACTATAAACCACACCGTTATAGGTAATAAGCAAAAAAAAAACAGAAGCACATATAAATCTTTGACCTTTCTCAAAGTCCATTATCGCTGGAAAAAAATTAACTGCACACTGATACGATCGTTTTTATCGCAGAACAAAAATGCATATGACACATACGGACATTAGTTTATACAATATTTCCCAGAATAGATTGTTGTCCTTTTGTTTTTCAGTTTTATAAGTAGTTTGCGCACTGGGTGATAAAAGTAATTGCTTTAATAATAAACTACACAGTTAGATTAGAAGTACGATTAAAATTAAATTTGATTGTTTATTCAATTTAACATTTTGACCGCCACGGTCGTGTATAGACGTTAAATTAAAACTTGCTCACGACGGCATGGCACATCAAAAGTACCACTTTTTTTAGTTCAAAACAAATACCTACTTATAAAAAACTTGTTTTTTTTACCTATTATTAGATATACTAGAATTTGTCGTAGAGAACAGAGATTTTCGTTACTGACGTGGCGGTCAAAAAGTTAATTATAAAATTCTTACGCACTTACTAAGTTATATTAAAAATGGAAAACATAACATGATACTATGTATTCCTCGACGAGTTAGGCAGACTTGTACTAAAATACACGCACAAAGCACCGGTACGTTTAGGTTCATGTAAGGGGTGAGCCTAACTGCTATTACTCGGGCACAAATCCAACTGCTCAACCTGGAACGAACCAGGAGTGAAATAACACTGCTTTGAGTTTTGTTGTATTTCTTACGGTGAGTAAGGTTGCCAATGCTCCACGAGGAAACGTTGTGTTGGCAGTGGGGGGTTTGACCCTTATACTGCCCACCCAACTATTCTTCTTTCGTTTTACAGGGTCGGCTACACGCAAGTGACACCCCTGGTGTTGCAAGCGTCTATAGGCTACGATAACCGCTTGTCATCAGGTAGGCCGTGTAATTGTTTCCACCTTAGTACTATAAAAAAAAGGATCTAAAGCATAGCAGTCACGATTACGAGCACTAGGCTAATGAGGCTGTTAAAGAGTAAAAACAGAAAAAATATGGTGTTTCATCGGTAAGATGGAAAGTTTCTTGAAGATTAAAGCCACTGAAGCTGATCGTGTAGTCGGTACCCTATCAAAAGATTCATTGATCCCGAAATAGCTCAGCATAAGTTCCACATCGTTGGATCAGAGCTGAACAGAGCAATAAGGCAATAACCGCAAAGGTTATATGCAATAACGAGCGTCCAATCGACCGCCGAGGGTTGCCGAAGTGGCCAGAACGCAATTGACACCAATACCGGTTTCATCTGGTTTGAACTGCTTTGGAAGTAAATATATTTTGTTTGCGAGTTTATTTATAAGGTTTATTTTAATTTAGCTGAAATTTTGAATACAATTTTATAATAATAATGGGAACACAGCTACTTTAGCTCCAAATTCATTTCTATAAAATTGTACAGAGGTCAGCACATCAAGCTACCACAATCTGTGAAATTTCTTTGATAAATTTTCAACTTTATCACAAAGTAATAAGGTTCATATTCAATTGGGAAAATTTGATAGTTTTGGATAGCTTGACCTCCTGGCATCTGTACATAGATATCATATTTTATTATAATTTTAGCGAAAGGATTATTTTATCTCAAGTAGGGTTGGACTACGTCTACTAGTTTCCTCTGCTGCAATGTTGTTCCTCTTATAATCATGGCGCATATTCTTTTAATATTTCCGTACGGTAAAAACAAAACACAATATTTTATCGAATCGAATATTTTATCTTGAACAGACGCCAGCAGGTCAAGCTATCCAAAACTGTCAAATTTTCCCAATTGAATATGAACCTTATTGTTTTATATTAAAGTTGAAAATCTATCAAAGAAATTTGACAGATTGTGGTAGCTTGATGTGCTGACCTCTGTACCTTCAGTTGGTGTCGTCAAAATCAGAGTATTAAATAAAAAAATTACTGACGGAACCGCTTTTTCTTCAAGTCGTTAAAGAGAGCTACTCCGGCTACAAAGAAAATAAATATTATACATAACGTATTTTGTTAAAAGAACATTAGGTTTAATGAAAACTAATAACAAAATCTAGGCACAATATAAAATTCAATTCTTTTTCTTTTGTTACAGAATTGCTAAAGACTACAAATGAGCTCCTGCTACCTAGAGTGTAAGTAAAAACCTCTTACATTTTCTTTTGGCAACCTTCTAAAAGCAATATTTATTTTAATTTTAGAGTTGGTATTACATGTCTGTTGTGACGGTTTAACAATTATTTTTATAAAATTGATCGTTTTTAAATTGCATTCGAGAATGAATAGATGAAAATAGTAGATATTGTCTAGTTGTTGGTGACAGTTTAGATTGTCATCCATTTTAACAAGTCGGCAGAGTATTATTTTTCATACAGCATCATGTTAAAAGGTGGTTATTTTAAAAGTTTATTTTTGAGACCATAGATATATAGATAGCTTCTCCAATTTATTTTTATTTATTGACTTGTTTTGACCATCTTCTTAATATGTCTAGATTGCTATTTCATATAATTATATTGATTTCTAACACTTACGCGAATATTAGGTAGAAATGGAACTAAAACTACTTTTTATGTATTTAATCGCGTTATATTAATATTATTAATCCCGACGTGACAGCTACATTTGTGTTAGATAATGGCAATCCGATTTATATATTTTTAGCTCAAATATAAGTTGTACATAGTTGTATGTATAAGAAGGCCATCAAAAATATTTTTCGATGGGATTTTGGTTCTAGAAGGATCTCTATAAAACAATTCTTTAATTTTTATAAGTGGGTATGTCAATTTCATACATACACAAATTTAAATATCTTTGATCAAACTTCAGTATAAAATGAATATGAAATTACAACTACACCAAAAGCTAAAATTAATTAAAGATAAAAGAATGAAAACTTTATTATTATCGTCAGACGACGAGACGAATGTCAGGCTGTCTCATACATTATGTATAGAAAATATTTAAAAGTTCACTCATACCGTTACAACTTTAATTATGAACAAAAGAGAATACATTTTTCAAGTCTGCAATAATTTTCTTTTAGTTGTCTTTATAAATGGAACAATAATACACACACAAAACACTCCGTAAGTGCCCATATCAAAGGAAAAATAAAGCTGGTTTAAATAAAAAGAGAACATTATCAATGTATCCACCATTTTTCGATGTAAAAAATGGAAGATAGTTCTTAATTGTGAAAATTGACAAAAATACACAGACAATAATGAAATGAGGCATAATTTTTAAGACATTTAATACGAAATATTAGTAGGTACCCCAAAACGCGCGCTTTTATTTTAACATTAAAATCAAATTAAAATTTAAAAAAAATTATGTAATTTCGTACTACTTATTTGTTATATTCTCAAGAATAACTAACTACTTTTATGTCATCAACATTTCATCTAAATTTTAAAACCACTTCATATCATTCTCAATCCATATAACAACCTCACATGAACTGAACCGCTCTACACTTTTTAATCCCCACTTTTATAAGGGTAAGCTATAAATTGGAGGGTAACAAGGGTTTACCCTGTGCACAAAATCCATTGTGTAGCAGATCGTAATTAAGCCAGTAACATTTGGTGCTCGTTCCTTATATTAATTTTAATTAAAACTCCGAAACGTTTTGTCTTTGGGTAAAGAATGGAATTGCGACGTTACAAGGGTAGAGACCTAGGCAGGATTATATTTTTTAGAAAGTCAATTAGTAAGCGCATTAAGCTGCTTTTGGATAGAATCATAGAGGAAAGGACCGTCGTTAATTTGGGAAAGTTATACGATTAAAAACCCCTAATAACATTTTTACAGTGGTACTGGTATTCGTGTACCACCGCATTTCCAAATATTGTGCCGCTTATTATGTTCTGAATATATGAATGTGGAGGGACTTTTGGCCTCCCTCTACCCCTCTAGGTAGAAGGAGGCCAAAGTAAATATGAGTGGATTGTGTTGAAACGGACATGATAGAAAAGAGAGTGAATCATGATGTGACAGCTGACAGAATGGAAGAAAAGGACATACTGCGCCGACCCCAATCAAATTGGGACAAGGGCAGGAAGATGATCAGCAGTGATAGCCTGATGATAAAACCACTGGACAGCCAAGTACCAGTGTCGGGTTCGAATCCAAAGCACACACCTCTGACTTTTCGAAATCATGTGCGTAATTACCTAATTATTACTCGCTTTAACAGTGAACGAAAACATCTTGGGGAAACCTGCATGCCTTAGAGATTTTCTTTCTTATTTTGGCACCGTAGTGGACTGTAGCCTAATCTTTCTCATTGGTTTGATGATAATGATGATAAGTAGTGAAATTACGGGGCAAATTTGACTTAATAACTCAACAAAAAATTACAATGCGTGATATTGCTATTGTCAATAGGCTGCGATTACCCCTTACCCTCAGGTGGGACTTGTCATTATAGTTGGTCATACCGTCTCGTGTGTGGAACCAGAAGACGCAGGTTCGAATTATGGTCGCAGTTGAATTTCACCATAATAACTTTATAATAGACAGTTCAACATCATTTGCAAAAATCATGACTTAGATCCTTACACAATAAATGTTGCAGCAGTATATGCATGCATAATTATGTATAAGCCTAAACTTTATTTCATGATTACATTATTGTATCAACCTATTGTATACACATGTGACTGTTTTGTTTCGAGTGCATAGAATATTTAATATACACAGTAATTTAATTGGCTTACTCTCTCTATTATATTGCTATACTTGTTTGTTTAGCATACAAGTTTTCCATATAATAAATTTATAAATAATCTTAGCATGGAAAATGCAAATAATACATTTACAATTTCAAAGGCGTTAGTTGAAGTACCCTATTGTCTATCCGAACTATTCCAGCAATGTATTCTATTTACAACACTACTCTGTGTTATAATAGCGCAGATTTCAATCACAGTACAACTCCCAACGTTGTGAAAATCACCTCTAATGTCTGAGTAATTGAATCACAATTCACGTTCTACCAGAAGGTTGGTAGATAGGTAATGAAATCAAATAACTTTAGTTGGATCCCCGCCTTGGGGGAAACCTTTATCTTTGCATAGAGGACTGCTTTCCATAATTTTCTACAATTCTCTATCTGTTGCAAAGATTTATGGCGAACAATTTTTTCTCAGCCTTATCTTTTACGAGAAATAAAAATGGTTCCGTGCGTGCGTAGGTAAATATTCGTAAAATGTAAAGCGCGGATATGACTCTTGCATAATGCAGACCAGACTCGGGAGTTTATTTAGGATATCTGAAAATATATGAAGAAATATATAGTAACGATGTTCTATAGTGTTCGAGTTTTTTGGTAGAAGAAACAACGTTAATCCTTAAGTAACTTTTGTATGTCTGTTACGCGTTCACACCTAAGCAGTTAGTAATACATAATACAATATAAGTAACCAACACCTAGAAAATGTATGTAACATCCACCAAAAGCCTTACTAGCCTTCTTCTGTTTGATTCGGCTTCCAGTCTAGCCAGATGCGGATAAAATATCAGTTTATTAAACGAATCGACTACCATAAGAGCCCCGCGACTGAATTAGATATCCCTAAGGATACATTTGTTGTCAGTTTTCCGGCTTCTGACTACCATTAATGATTGTCATACAAGTTTGTGTAACATAAACCAATATTTATAGAGAGAAAAGAGTTATAGAGCGGACTTTGGAAACATTTACATATAGAAAATTGGTGGGTTTAACGATATTTATTCTCAAAAAAGACAAACAGTCACTTGCATGAGAACAATGTTGATCACAATCACAATTAACCATAAATAACAGTCGTTCGATTGTGCAGAAAATAGGTAATGTTATATAAATCATAACTTAGATAGACGCCATATTGGATTGATGAAATGAGAAAGGGTGTCACAACGGTTTGCTCATGCTTAGAATCTGTACACTACTACATCAGAAGTCCTGGGTTTAATTCTCAGGTCAAGGAATTTTATTGGGATTTTCTTTAAAATTCTCAGAAACACGTCGGAGCCGGATAATCATTAGGTTGGCCTCTTATTACAAGGGACCTAAAGATACCAGCGCACTGTGGGTGTACATTGGTACACCTCTGCCTAAAGCTTGGGAGAATACAGGCGTGATGGTATGTTTGGTTATATAATATAATATAATATATTAAATACATTTTATATGCAGTCAATGTTTATGTAAAGCTGTTATTCTCAGACGGCGTCAATTGTTTCACGTTAGGCGTCGAATTGTGTACATTAACATAAAGAACAGTAAAGTTTCTCACACCACCGTAGTTATAACCTAGTTTTTGAGGCAGTATTCAAATTGAAGGATATGTACGCGGGAATCACGCATTTATTTTATGCTAATCATAAATGTTTTATCAACATATTACATATTACACAAATTCACGACACACGTGAATTTGTGTTCAGTATTTGAGAAAAGTGGTGAATATGTATGAAGCATTAGTTTTTCTGCTTTTTTGTAATGTGAATCTTTTCATAGGTAATCCACCGCTAGGGTAGGAGACGGCAAATGTTGGAGACAAATGCTTGTGAATGCAAACTACATCACCAACATATTCCATTTTCCTTGCCCTATGGTTGGAGGCGTGGGACACATTTTGAGTCTGCACTATGAGTCGCAGATTTTATTCCTGTCTTACAGGTTCCCGATATAGATGTTGTGAATAAGATTTGTATATGTAAAAGCACTCTCAATACTGTAGAAAAACCCCACTTTTTAAGGTTCCGTAACCAAAGGTTAAAAACGGGACCCTATTACTAAGACTCCGCTGTCCGTCTGTCTGTCTGTCTGTCAGTCTGTCACTAGGCTGTATTTTATAAATCCTGATAGCTAGACAGTTCAATTTCACAAATGATGTATCCCTGTTGCCCCTATAACAACAAATACTGAAAATAGAATAAAATAAATATTTAAGGGGCTCCCATACAAATTGGTACGGAACCCTTTGCATTAGCACTTTTTAGTAAATAAAGGAAGAACGTTATGTGACATTAGGCAACGTTAGGCGACCAAGGCAAAGAATGGACGATCTTGACTCCTAATGAAAGGCCTGGCTCTCATTGGCAGAGAGCAGGGATGCGTCGAAAAAGGAGGAGGCCTTTGCCCTGCTGTGAGACAATACAGAGACTAGATAGAACAGAAAAAAAATAAAATAACATTCATTTATAAAACTTACCAAAGATTTCTTAGGTTAGGTTCTTAATTTGAATTAAGGGACACTTTGTGGAACCAAGTATCCTTCAATGTTTGTAGTCTCTAGTTTTAGATTCTGAAAATGAGATACCATGAGTTTTTATAGCATAACAAATGTCCCTAAACCTCAAGTTTAAATGTCAGTAAGACACATTAAAGAGACATAACTATTCCATTAACCCGGGCCTAAGAACATTAAGGCTATTAAACAAAGTTATAACGTACAATCTGACGAAAAACAGTTATCTTGACAAACTGTTACGATGAACAGTTAAATTTAACGTCATTGCAAAGTAAGCAATAAGATAGTTTAGATGTTTGTTTGTTCATAAGAGTTAGTACCGTTTTCTTGTCCTTTTGATTTAAAAGTATTTTTGAAACTATCGGCCCGTTTTCTCCAACGTCCTTTAAATTTTAAGGAAAAAAACGATCTAAAACAGTCGGTTTGCTCAAGCGTCCCTTAAATTTTAAGAAAAAAAAACGATCTAAAACAGTCGGTTAAAATACGGTAATGGGAATCACTACAATATAGGACATCACTGGCAAGGTGTCACTTAGCTTGATGAGGATGAAATTAGGTAGGGGCTGTATTTAGGAGCTACCTACGTTAAGAGGCTCTTAATTGGGAAATGATTTAGGTATGGTTCGTGGTGAAAACATGTTTTTTTTTTATTCTACTAAGGTGGCAAACAAGCATACGGCCCACCTGATGGTAAGCGGTTACCGTAGTCTATAGACGCTTGCAACACCAGGAGTATCACTTGCGCGTTGCCGACCCTGTATTGAAAGAGGAATAGTTGGGTTGGCAGTATAAGGGTCAAAGTCCCCCCTGAAAAACTGAATAGCAGGCTATTCAGTTTTTCAACCGGTAAATAAAAACCCGTAACCTAGCGGCACGGATTCACCAGTGAAAAGTAACGGTTCATTTTCTATTGTGTCTGCATAATTTAATTCTGTTGTACCAAAGGAAATAAACTTTATAACAATAGTTATATACCGCATTACTGCTCAGTACATCTCCCACAAGTTTCCCTACAATTAACCCTTCCACTATTAATCAAGCAAGTTTAATTACAAGTGATTTGCCGAAGCACGCAATTATACGAGTGACTTGGGAACTTCTACAGTCTGGTTCCAACTGGTCATCAAACGTTCATTTCACAGGTTATTACGAACCATCCTTTCGTTTGCCGCTCCGGCATGACAGTGACATATGGTCTAATTTATATACCGACCACGTTTACTTTGCGGACGAAAACAACTGTGTCACAAAGGTATAAGGGTTCATTTTCAATGTTTTGGCGGTGCAGTGGCGGAGGTAGAAGTTTGTATGGCTCTCGACGAGCCCATTGTCCCTGCAGATATAAAACTGCGACAGGCCGCTCTTCGAGTGAGTTCTTCACGCCGTGATTTATATTAAGCCACACGTGTGGATAAATTCATTTTTTTAGATAAGGGGCACATAAATTTTACAATACCTACTTGAGTTTATTTTTTTTTATTTGAAATAACAAAAACTTTTTCAGCGTAACTGTTTTCGCCTGCTGTGGATTAAATATACATTTATACGTCATATCAAATTTCATGCTTATAGACCGACTGATTTAAGCTGTGTTTGTCAGTCATTCAGTCAGTGATAAGTAGGTACGTAGGTTTTTGTGTGGTGAATTTCAGTAGATTTTTATAAAACAATCTTTAATAGAAACCTCTTCCTGATAATTACGAACACAACAAAAAACAACAGTTAAATCGGTCCAGCCGTTCTCAAGTGTTGATCTCTCATACATGCAGCAATTGATGTTTGATGTATGTTTGTGTGTTTGTTGTTTGTTATGAATGTATGATTTAACTATTGATTGTATTCTAACCATAAATTCCATCGATATGCTTAGTCATTGTCAGAATGTCTACGGCGTAGGCTATTAAGCGGCCTCAAGCATGCTACGGCGTAGCGGTCGTAGCTACGCGTAATATTCTGTAAATGTAACTACTTACCACTTGTTATTTAAAATTAGTTATTGTACTATTTTCTTCTTACAAGGATTAGTATACGCGGCAGCGGCCGGCGAGTGCCAGAACCAAATCTGAATGTTTTGGGCGGCAAGCTACAAGTCAATACGCTGAGCACGTTATGACATGTTTTGTTTTTCAACATTTACCGTGCATTAATGTAAATGCTAAGATTTACCAACGGAATGGTGGTAAAAGTTCGAATCGCAAACCTTTTGGGACATTTACCATTAGGAATTGGTAGATCTTAGGTTTTACTGGAATATCTTAGGATTTACTGCAGTTCGAGCTTTTACAGTAACATATATATATATCCAATAGATTTGTCAAAACGAAAAAAAAAACAGTGTTTTTTTTTTTAATATTTTCATAAATTGCCCATTTTTTTATAAAACTCTCAATAACAGCACACGGCTTGGTATTGTGCCCGGTTAATGGCAATAGGCTCGCCCCCTATTACATGGGACCTAAACATAAGGGCAAACATTAGTTGTACAACAGTACACCTCTGCCTAACGATACGGGAAATAAAGACTTGAAATGATGGTATTTTTAAAACAGAACCCTATTTCTATTTCACACATTCGGGTAAGTAACACATTTATCATACATCGTATATGCGGCGGCAAACACTTTGTCATCACGTGTCGATAAACCTCGATTGATTTGCGCCTCCCTCGGGTAAACTAAACACACAACACACGCACACAATGACAGCACTTTGTTCACAGTCTACATTTACATAGGTAGGTACTTCTGTTGGAAACTGAAGCAGTCAAGCTTTAACTGTATTACGGTATAAATAATATGTAATCTACATAACATATTGTGAGAAGAGGTTAGAGGGGTTGGGCATAGTGGGAGTAATTCCACTAAAATTGGTGCTGCCCGAATTGAGAAGTACCTCCGCCTTGCAGAAAATCGAAGTGAAATAAGACTACTTTAAATTTATTGATTTCTGACATTTACGCGAATATATACATTGAAATAAACTACTTTTTACGGATTTTATTGATATTATTATTCCCGACGTTTCGGACCCTTTCGTTTCATCTGGGGGTGAACGGGTAGACTGTCTACCCGTGACCATGGACGCTGTCGTGTGTTTTATTTCACTGCTTTGAGCTGTATTGTGTTCCTTACGGTGAGCAATGTTGCCAGTGCTCCGCGAGGAAACGTTGTGTTGGCAGTGGGGCTTGAATTGCCAACCCAACTATTCCTCTTTCGTTTTACAAGGTCGACAACGCGCAAGTGATACCCCTTGTGTTACAAGCGTCTATAGGCTACGGTAACCGTTATTAACCATAAGGTGGGCCGTATGCTTATTTGCCACCTTAGTGGTATAAACAAAAGAACATAAAATCACGCCTATATATATTCCAAGAAGGGTTAGGCAGACCTACATATTTATTTACATTACATACTTTAATCCGTCTAGAGATATACAGTTCCAAGACAAAGATGATTATCTAAATAATTAATGTTCTATTCCAGATATAACAACTCCACTCTACGCCTACACAAGCCCTAAACTAAGACAAATATGATCCTCTGAAAGCCTAATATAAATCCAAAGTAAACAGCTCCATACAGTCAACTAAAAAAGCAGTGTGTTAGCAAAAATAGTTTAGAATAAATATCATACTAGGTAAATACAAGCGTCTGTATTACCGAAGTGTTAGTCAGAGGTATGGTCAGCAACGAAAGTCGGTAAACACAACTACATTTTGAAAACATTACAGCTCCAAAACTTATCAAGAGGTTTTTTCTATTAAAGTAACTAAAATATTTAATGGTAATCTATGCAATTATTTCGCATAACCTTCACAGTTCAGTTAATTCATACTTATTATATATCATATTGAAGATTGAAACATGTTCAGCGACTTTCGTTGCTGACTGTACCTATATTGTTGTACACCCACAGTTCGCTGGTTTGTTGAAGTCTCATGTAATAGGAGGCACGTTTGGCGCAGCGGCTGAGAGATCTTGTTCTACGCCACGGGCTGTGGGTACGATCCCCACACGGAACAAATATTTTATGACCTACTGGTAGTTGTTCCGGATCTAGGTGTTTGTGTATGTAAAAATTTGTGTTTGTGAATGCACTCATGATACAGGAGAAAATTCTAGTGTGGGGCAACAGTTAAAAAAAAAGAATCGAGACTAATTACCTACCATTAAACGGGTACAAATCCAAGCTGCGAGCTGCTAGTGAGAATTTCGTACAAAAACCCAATAACACTTACAAATTAGTCGAAACGCTTTTATTGTCGACCGTACTCATCGCCTTTAGTTGTGACTTACTAGTAACTATAGCCCAATTAAACTCCCTTTAGAGTATATATAGTTTCCCCTACCCTTTGTATAGGATTAAACTTGGGACAATAGCTCGCGAAACACACCCTTAATGAGAAGACTTACATTGTTATTATTCAGCGTATAGAGAGATAGATATATTGATATACAGACATTATTATTTATTTATTTATTGTATTTTATAAGGTACAGAGGCAAGCACATAAAGCTACCACATTATGTCATTTATTTTATAGATTTTCAACTTTAATAAGTTGTAATAAGTTATTTAGCGAAGGAAAAATTCGAACCTGCGTCTTCTGGTTGGAACCAGAAGACGCAGGTTCAAATACTGCCCGCGGTCGAATTTTTCCTTCGATAAATAACTTTAAAATCTTACCATGGAAAATGCCAAAAAAATACAAAAAGAAAATTGTAATAAGGTTCATATTGGGAAAATTTCACAGTTTTGGATAGCTTGACCTGTTGGCGTCTGTACATATTAAAACATATAAATTAACAAAATGTCCCACAAAACTGTATAATTAAACAATTTGACTGTAGGATCATAGACATCGATAAGATTACATTACTATTATTATTATTTAGCCATTGTCGTCCTTTTGCAGGGCATATCCCCCCTACCTTCCTTCCATTCCTCATAGTTCAAAGCTATATTGAGGCAATCCATACAAAAAAAGTCAATCTCCTTAAAAAAGTCAAGATTACATTGTCATATTAATATTTTTACAGGATTTTTTGTTGCCCTGCCGAAAACAGTAACCATCACCATCCTTTTTTTTATATTACGGAAAATCCTCATGGATCCTCTGCCACCCGGGGAGGTGGCAGGGTATGTCAGACTCATACCGACTAAAAACCGCACTTGCCTTCACCTGCCCTATTGTCATGGCCATGGGATCCGCGAAATTCGCCACGACCAAGACAGGAAACATCACCATCCTAGCCCTTTCCCAACCATGTTAGGGTGAGCTTCCAGTTGCAGCAATATTTTACACCAAGCGACTGCCATCAGACTTGCAAACCAATTTCTGGGTAATACAGATTTATTACCTAGAAATTGGTTTGAAGTATCTGATATCCTAAGGATAGACTGATTATCAATATTTTTGCCACTACCAATTGTTATAGGTATTCGTATGACAACCGGGACTGACGGTTTTACGTGCTCTCCAAGGCACGCATCTCGATAAGTTAATCATTCCATCCATAGACTCACCGCGACCAGCGCAGCTGAACCTTGAAGATTAGTTGATCAGCGTCGTTATTACTTGACGACGCCCCGGGCCACGAGCCCCTCACTTTTACCCCCCGCATTTACTTAGCAAGGTACCCTTAGGTGCTACTCTTACGAACTGCATGCTCATACCTAATAGGCAGCATAATATTCAGCGGTATCTCTAAATTGTATCTTATTATAATGAAATGTAAGATAAAAACTCCCTCAACATTGAAAAAACAACAACAATAACCCTTGTGTTTATTGTGTTATAAACTGTTATCTAACAAACAATCAGAAAAAAAGTTGATCTCATTTAACTTTCCCAAACACGAGTGCTATAAAAGCCTTTCGAAAAAAAGAATGGGTTTGGGATAACACAAAGAGATCTATAGAATCGATACATAAGCCTGCTATACAGAGAATCGAGTTCTCGAAACCGACGCGATAAATGTAAATAGAAAAAGGTCGAGATTTGCGATTTTTCTTCGATTTCCTTATTGGCGCCCGGAGCCTTCGAGAATATAAATAATGAAACACTGACAAACGGACCGAGCGCTTCACTAACAAGGACTAATTCAGCCGTCAGCAGCCACTAACAAGACTAACAATCGTCCTTTCTTTGTTCACAGGTCCCGGCTTCTCTAACGCTAGCCATTTATTGGAAAACTTAACAAAGTAAAGAAAGTAAAAACTGCTACACTAAATACTTTTAATTGCCCCGTTGTGCATAATAGTCGATGAAATTCCAAACTAATTTCGCAAACTTGGAAGATTGAAACGGACGTAAATATTGAAGGCGAGTTTAGTAGACACTTAACATTCGACCGCTCGTTACGGATGCCTTCTGAATCATTAAAGCGGTCTAATATTCTCTTGAAAGTCCTCTATCAAAGCTGTGGCTAAAACATTAGTGCTCCCAATTCCATATCCTTATGTTGTACTTAATGGAATTTCATTGACCCTAAAATACTAACACGCAAGTGAAATACTAATACAGTCTTCAGTGAAAAGTGAAATGCATGTGGGTGTTCGGATTGTGTGTGTAATGGTGCGGTGTCATTAGAGGAGCGGGAGCGTTTTGAGCAAAGCTGGGTGTGGAACGCCACGGCGTCGTCGGTGGAGGGTCGCGGTGCGGGCGGGGCGGACGATCCCGCGCCCTCGCCCGCGCCCGACGCGGAGGCGCCGGTGTTACGCCGTCGCCGCCACCGCCCGCTTTATCGCCGCCTCTTCCACTATGTCCGCACCGCGTGGACTGGCGTCAAGTTTGCATTAGGTATGGTTATCATTCTAACTCTTAACGTAACATCAACTGATCGTATGTACTTCATGCATTATGTATGTACTTCACTAATGTCTATGCATAATTTTCATCCTCTCATACATGAATCCAATAACAAGCAAATTTGCTAACTTACTGAGTTCGCGTCAGTTCGCTTACTTTAATAACTTCCTACATTGAAAACAAACTATAAACTAGTGAAATTATAATTAAACCAGTTAACAGCATAAAGTGCAAATTCTTTTTGAACTATTCATAATATTAAAGTCCCTATTAATATTTTAGTCTTCTTCAGCACTTCAGCAACTTTGCTCGCATCCTTGCGCACTAAAATCTGAGTTTGCAGGAACCAAGTAAGCATGTTTGGAGAACCTTTTTAGCAACTTAGAGAGCTGTTTATAAAACTCGAACGTCCCCGGTGTAAGTACCTACGTAACTGCCTCCGAACAAAAGTTATTCGTTACGCAAGATGGAAACAAAAGCAGAGCATTTACTCGAAATTCTCCAAATGAATTTTCAACTTTACACTCGGATGAATATTTGTAAGGTCGAGCCAAACATTAACGTAAGAATTGTTTACGCCTTTGATGTTGAACGCTCTGCGGCTTCAACTGAACGTAGTAGGGAGAAAATGGTTTGAGAATAAAACTTATAGTACTTACTTAAATGTTTTTATATTTCGCAACTCATTTTAAATTCCGTTTTCTTTTTATAGCAATTGCTTTTCACAATCGCTGTTGAAAAATGCATTTTTTTCTAAAACGTGCAAACTGAAAGTAAAGCAAAATTCATTTAAAATTGACTTTTAAACAAGCTGGAAAATTAATCCACGAAGTATGTTATTCTATTCAATCCGATTCGGTTCTGCTTCATTAGTCTAGTAGTTGTACATAATATCATGGGAATTTCCCGAAACATTTTCTTAGCAGATGCTCACAACTTTTTAAACAAAATTTCAAGATCAATGAGGCAAGCGCTTATAAATAAGTAAAGTTATAAGATATAGATGTAGAAGACCCTTGCAAAAATCTAAGCGAAATAACATCGCTCTGAGCTGTGTTGTGTTTCTTACGGTGAGCAAGGATGCCAGTGCTCCACGAGGAAACGTTGTGTTGGCAGGGGGAGGACTTTGACTCTTATACTACCAACCTAACTATTACTCTTTTGTTTTAAGAGTCGGCAACGCGGAAGTGATACCCCTGGTGTTGCAAGCGTCTATAGGCTACGGTAACCGCATACAAAAGACCCGCTACAAATGAATTTAAGGAAATTCTCACGGAATTGAGATCAACTCTCAAATCTATACAATAACATGCCTGATTTTACTCAAAGAATTACATCGGTAATGTAATTCTAATACCTCATTGTATAACAAAAAGAGGGTACTGTTCAAAATGATATTTATTCTCAGGTTGATACCCCAGCAGGAAATTTATTACGCGTACATAATCCCGCGTGTTAAATGTCCCGAGAAGGTAGATAGCACTTCTCAAGTCACATATAAACTATATACGTTAAATGTTTCGGATTTGTGGATTAGTTACAATGCCAACCACTTCGTTCTATCAAAGTATTAAGTAAGGAGTTAATGCTTACATTAAAACACGATATGATATCTCCGTGTTCCGAAAGCACGATATGATTTCTCCGTGTTCCGAAAGCATGGCTGATCGTCACTGTCGGATCTGGTTACCATATGAAAAATGTACGAAAAATCAGAATGATAGTTAGCATATAGACAGAGTACTCCTTTACTAAGCAGTGATAATCTCGAGTTCGAACCCAAGAAAATAGAAGCCGAGTCGTCCACAAGTAAAAAAAAATCACAGGATAGAGCAGTAGCGACTACTCCATCTACAAGAGCTGGCCTCTTCTCTTCTCAGCCGATTCGCTCTTGGCAGAGCGGTCGTGGCCATTATGTAGTAGTGGTGTTGGAGACAGATATTATACACCTCACGATATCCCGTGAGTGATTCCCAGATAGATATGGCTCTCTCTGTTAGCCGTCATTCTGGAACACTCACGTATCGGGCCACCCACTGCGTTCTTGATTTGGTCAGTCCATCGCATTGGTGTGGCCGCGAGGGCTTGTACCGTCAACCCTACCCTCTGCCCTATGCTGACCTCTTAACTGAAAGAAAATACTATTACTATGTTGCTCATACTGATACTATAGAAGTACAGTGTAAGAGAGAGATGGCAAGAGATCGGTTTTAGATGATAATTTCATGAAAGAGCCATGAGTCTCCAGAGAGTCGTGACTATTGTTTTTCTATTGTGATTTTCGTTCCTCAACAGGATAAAATTATAATTTATTATTTCCCAAAAAACAGACGATGACATAAAAAATTACAACACAAATCCAACTTCTACTAATACAAACTTTATCGTTTGATGGAATAAAGATATGGCAACCGTTACTTACTAGGATTGGGTCCCTTGTTATCGGCAGACCCGCACTTTCTATTATTATACACAGCAACAATAAGCGAGTAGATACTTTTTGTACGAAATAAACTCGCTAAATTATATTGCCATATAAAATTGGAAGTACGTAACCATTCTTATTTGAAAGGTTGGTTCTTAATAATTTTGATTTGATATCTTTGGTTTTGATTGGATTTTGGATTGAGGAAATTTCGAATATTCCGCAATTGCTAAGGTCAAACGGTTCCAGGAAGTCAGCAGTTTGTGAATATACCCTTGACAAGTCCTTGCAAAAGAAAACCGATTCCTGTCCTAGTTGATTCGAGAGGCTATTAAAATTAAACAACCCAAATGTTTATAGAGAAGATGCTGGATGCTTCAGGGAAATTCTATTCTATTTATTTAAAACAAAGAATGATATCCATGAGGGTTCTATATTAGTGAGTGTCCAGAAATCATAAAAAATATCCAAGAACTTCTTTCTTCTATAAACTATGGTGTCGCCACCTGTTACATGGACCGTGAAACAGAAGCTTAAGGCGTGCACACATTGAACCACCCGCATTTAGGCCAATAACTGTTATAGGTCCACGCGGCCATAACGCGCTATTGCGGTACGTGGTCCAAATCGACGACCTTTTGTGCACATATTGTTGAACAAATTTTTTTTCCTCAAGATTGCAAGTATGGTCCATTAACAAACAGTCTAACCAGATGCGAACGTCTGCTTTCACGCCTAAACTACTGATATGATTTTGATGAAATTTGGTACAGAGATAGATTAGACCTTGTAAAAAGACAAAGGCTACCTTTTGTTTCAAAAAGCCTTTGGAATGCGGGTGAAACCGCGGGCAACAGATATAACTTATAAAATTGTTCTTTGGATTAATTGTTGGTGTGCAATTAATAATATTATATCTACTCGTATCTATGTTACAATAAATAAGTAATATTTACACATAAAAAGTAGGGTTTCTTCAAACTTTATAATAAAATCTATTACCAAATTCAACTATTTTAAACGACCCAAAAATACAACCCTACTAGTAATGCATACGAAGAACGTTTATCGAACGATTACGTATATTGTCATAACCATAAAGAAAGCTTAACGAATATCGACGTAAAAATAATGTATTAATATATATATTCGCCAAGCGTAGGCTTTCATCATTGTACATTGGCCCCTCATAACCGTAAAAACTGGAGGTGAAATAGTAATCTCGGTAGGCCTTACTAGGTCATAATTTTCAGTGTTATTGGCTATATTATTAATACCCATATACTGCGTAACTTTGGGAGTTTATCAAAGCCGTATTTTACGTGGAATAAAATCATAGAATAATTGGAACCATAATTATTATTTTTATGCATTCCACACGCCATCACGCCTGTTGATAGAGAGAGTAGTTGTCCATGGGCGGAGGAAATCGCTTACCATCAGGCGATGCGTCTGCTGGTTTGCCCCCTATTACATAAAAAAAGAGTATTTGGTATAATGCACCAAAGGATAAAGGGAAAAATAATAAATAAATATATTGACAAGAATAAAATAAAATAAATATTATTACAATATATATTTATTATATAATAAAATATAAATAACAAAAAAACATAAAAAATAAACAATACAATAAGATGGTGACAATTTACGTATTATAAGTAAGGATTTTGCCTAAAAAATATTGTTACTACTATCCCAAAAAGAGTTGTATTTTCTTCTTCTTCCGCGAAAAAGTAAGCAACCTCTCAAAAGGCTCGCAACTCACGGTACCTAACAAGATACGAGTATATCTTTGCTAGGAATCTAAGTGATTACTAGAATCACTCAACGAGCGCAGAACAGTTCTAATACTCGTATATTACATTTCATCTTAATAGATTGCATTTGGTAAAATCATGTTCCTAGTTAGTTTTTCTCATTAACCTAGTGGTCTTAAGAGCCACTGCTATGCTTCCTGCGTTTGCAGTATTACTGGCGACATCTGGCTATGTTGCAGCATACGAAGCGACTGCCGTCAGACCTCCTGCAAACCAATCTTCGGGAGATATAGATATTCTGGAATTCTGGTGTCCGTGTATACTCAGGAAGCCAGTTGGGGGACCTGGTTGGTGTTTCCCCCGTACTATGATGGTATTGTCGCTTTAGAAAAGCATTACTTTAAGTAAAAGGTATTCTATATGGCTTACTGTTGTAGTACTGTGTCTGTTTGAAAGTCTGGCGATATTTATATATGTGCTATGTGCTATTCTAAGTATACACTAATAGGCTTTTTGGGCTTCTGACCAACGATTCTCATAGGTGTCCGTATGAAAAAGGGGACCGATGGCTTCACGTCAGACACGACCCCTCCGTGTGTTATATCTCTTGTTATGTGTTATAACGGTCATCCACCCACAGACTGATTGTGCCTAATACAGTTTAACCTTACAAATTAGTTGATCAGCGAAGTTATTAACCACGAGCCCATGAAGGAATTATATTTTGTAAATTTTTTTAAATACCAGACTTACTCTTCTGAGGAAACCTGTATATGTATGGATCTGAGTTTAAATGAAATATACATGGGAACAATAAATAAAAAATCAAAATATATTTATCACTTCCAATAAAATATGGCTGCAGTGTCGAGTTTGAACGTTCAATAAAGTCGTGCGTAATTTTATTCGTTGGTTTTTCGATGACAAATGTCAATGACGCTGTTGCGGCAACAAACGTACATGTAGAATTTATTTTTTATTGAATCTAAATTACTGACAACTTCTGAGAAGAAATTCCGAAACAATTTAATGATCTCTTTTAAATTCCAGACATAATATCAAATAGGTATCAAATATGTGAGTAGCAGGGTAATATCTGAACTGGCGGTTTAAAGAAAGAGTCACAGCGGATTTAAGTAGACCAGTCCCAATTGACGGCACGCATGTATCAGTCATTGTGTAGCTCAGTCATAATTGGGAGCTCAATAAAAATAATAATAAATCGAGGGGCTCGTGGCTATGTAATAACTACGCTAATCAACCGATCTGCAAGGTTAAGCTGCGCTAGCCACGGTCAATAACTAGATGGGTGACCATTCTTAACACATCGAAACCCCTCCGTGCTTCGGAGAGCACAAAGCCGTCAGTCCTGGCATGTGAACACAATATGACAATCGTTGTTACATGGTTATGTGAATCAAGACCTAGCAGAATCTGATTGGTCGACTACCTTCGAAGTTCATACAATCACGTCCAGCATCCAGTCAATGTAAGTTCAGATACACGTCATAAATTAATTAATGTGAGGATTATTGCGACCCTCACGACCTTTAAACTATAGGGTTTATATCAATCGGGAAGTTTTGTATCAATCCCGAACAAACAAAAGTTTAATTTACAGTTCTGTTATAATTAAAGATTAATATTTCAGAACCATATACCTATAATTATTGAGTAATGTCATTTTGATGAGATATGACGAGTCATTTGACTTGGCATGGTGGTGATATCGCTACTGCTTTGATTATTATTGCTTATATTAATACACCTCTGCCTTAATATTCGGGGAATGACATAATGTCCAGCGGTACACACTAACTATCCTTTTCTAGCCTAAAAAATGTCAATATGTATTGATGTTATCTTGCTCCTAGCCTTCCCAAAGCTGGGCTTCCCAATGTTGGGGTCAGCTTCCAATCTAACCAGATGCGGCTAAATATTAGTATTTTACACGAAGCTACTTTTTTTATACCACTAAGGTGGCAAACAAGCGTACGGCCCACCTGGTAAGTGGTTACAGTAGCCCATTGACATTTGCAACACCAGGGGTATCATTCGTGCGTTGCCGAATCCGTAAAATGAAAGAGAAATAGTTGGGTTGGCAGTATAAGGGTTAAAGTCCCACCACTGCAAATACAACTTTTTCTTGAGGAGCACTGGCTACCTTGCTCACCGTTAGGAACACAATATAGCTCAAAGCTCAAATACTGCCATCAGACCTCCGCAACCCAATTTCTGAGTAATACTGATATCCTGACGGCAGGCTTTTTAGGCTACTCACTAACGATTTTAATAGATTAATAATTTAATTAATAATAATTAATTAATTTAATTTATAATTAATTTAATTTATAATTAATTTAATTTTTTTAATTTTTTGTTCGTATGACAACCGGGACCGACGGCTTTACGTGCTCTGTGAGGTACGTAAAGCCGTAAATATATTCACGTTATACAATGTAATATTTAAGCTGTTTTCCCGTGTTCATACCCTGTTAAAAGCAATAAGGACAGGTAAGCACCGTTCGCCATTGCAGCAGCGAGTACAGACTCAATTTGCCAACTTTATTATACTCGCCTTTGACAACTTCGCCCAAGTTTTGGTCAGTGATAAATTACTTCTATACGCGAACATTATTGTCATTGTCGGGTAATTTACATTGATAGTATCTTTAGAAATTTGTTAGTACGCAATTTTGGTACCATAATTTACTGATAACTGTCTGATAATTATATTTTGTTAATACTTATCTAATGACTTTAACATAACACATACCATCACACCGGTAGTCCCCGAAGGGCTAAGTAGAATGGCAACGGCTAGGCTAAGCGAACTGTGTGTGTAAATTGGTATCTTAGTTCTCCGCATGTTTAGGTCCCACATACCTAACAGGGGATGAGCCTGTCGCCATTAACCGAGCACAAATTTAAGCTCCGAGTTGCTACTGGGAATTTCATAAAAAACCCAATAACACTGCTTGACCTTGGAATCGAACCCAGGACCGCTTACGACCAGTAATGAAGCAGAATAATTATTAAAATAACTTATTTATTTATTCTGTCCATATAGTGTTGCTTCTCTTATCCTTTAAATAAAAGAGACTTTCATTTCAAACGAAATTGCTCAAAATGGCTGAATATTTTGCCCTTCCGTTGGTTGATCTCAAAAACCTCGGTCGTTAGGATTCAGTTAATTTTCACGAAGAAAGCTCTCTAAAGTGTTCGTCAGTAGGTACGCAAATTGTTCATTTACGCATTCCGTGTCGCTCCCTTTCAATTGGTAGACGATTTCCATGAAAAAAGTGCCTTTATCGTAACCCTCGAATCTTCAGAGAAATAAAAGTTATTAAACGCTGGTAATTTTTTTCATCAATACTGTCAATTTATCGGAATTCCCTTTCAAAGCACTCGTTGTTTAATTGAATTTTTATCGCGAAAACTCATTAGTGTTTTTCATTCGCTTTTTTTTTAAATTGTCATCAGATAAATGTTGAATATCGCGAAGCAATCGAAATGGTGTTTTATACAAATCTCCGCATATCCACTCCGACTTTATAATGAACATGTATATACATATACAAATAAATTGTTATATAAATTGTTTGTGTATTTGCCAAATGTTTGTCGAATATTGTGTGCGTCGCGTTCCCTAACCGTCATGTGCGGCCTAATTACGCAAACTTGCATGCATCGCGTCGTCATAATGTGTAATCATCAATCACGACACCAAGCCACGCTTTTACAAACATTTGCCAATCCGTTAACAGATCAATTAACTCGACGTCGAACTGTTTCAATATTGAGATTCATTTAGATTTGTCCAGACAGATGTATGTGCACGTACACGTAAACAGCATTACCAGGCATTACTGAACATTACTAGATCCATCACTACATTACTCCGAAGCGATTGACAGATGCTGTGTTTAAACTTGATAATGCAAATGCATGTCTATTTTCGTTTGCACCTAATTTAATATTGCATGACAATTCAGACGGACTTATAATTGGACCGTATCGAAATTGTCTCTTCATAAAAGCTGGCAGAGAACCAAAGTCACAAACAGTTTCACTTTAAATGTTTAACTGGTATCAAACGAAGCAACAGAATCTTAAAAACATCACTAAACTACAAAATTCGTACATCACTCGTAAATTAGCTTTAAAATTAATCATTTCGTGTTGTCCTACATTGATGTGCAGTATATATATTTCGTGATAGTGGATATTCTAATGGTTTCATAGTGGCGAATTGAAAGTAAGCCAAGTGTCGCGTAGACTAACCGTGCAAATCATACGCGCCATACCCATAAGTACTCTCAGTATCACATTGTGTGTCGCGTAAACAAAACACAGAACATATTTGTCGCGCTCAATAAAAATATAAATACGGAGTTAAAAGAGTGGAAGCGGAATTGCGAAGTCAGCGATAGACCCTTAAACGTTGCGACCCAAATACCTAAAAATGTAGTCGACAAGAGCGGTAGCAAAAAGCACGAACAAACAATCGTTGATGCTAGTGTTGTGGCTCCAAAAGAAGTGAAAATTATGAAGTCAAGTTTAGCGAAGAATAAAAGGTCGGGTAAAACGAGTAAGGGTAAACGCGACAAGAAAAGGGTTAGATTCTCAGACAGCGAGCCGGCGCCGACGACCGGGATCACGCTGTGCGAACGGTTCGTTCAGTTTTTTCATTTCCTTTGGAAGTACACGAGAAGATCTGTGAAAAATGTTCTGAGTAAGTTTCCCTTTATTGTTTAACGCCCACCTTTTATGATATCCTGTTTTTGCGGCTCTTTTTCTTTTGTTAACAACTGTTTTATTTGATCTTGCTTTTCGTTGTTTATTTATGAAGACAACTGCAGGCGATGTAAGTATTTTGTAACAGAAGCGACTTTAGATTGACCAATGGAGATACAACTGGCTTTAAGTGGATTATCAATATATGATTTATAAATAGACTAGCGACCCGCCCCCGCTTCGCACGGGTGCAATGTACTAATAAAATACGTGTATTATACATATAAACCTTACTCTTCAATCACCCTATCTATTAAAAAAAACCGCATCAAAATCCGTTGCGTAGTTTTAAAGATCCAAGCATACATAGGGATATAAGGACAAAGAAAGCGACTTTGTTTTATACTATGTAGTGATTTATTAAAATCCGATGCGTAGTTTTAAAAGTTTAAGCGTACAGATGGACAGAAACCGGGATGTTTTGTTTTATACTAGGTATAGATACAGATAATATAATCAATATTATCTTGTTAAGTCCCAAATTTATAACCAGCAAGCATAAGGAAGTCTGTCTTGTCTGTCTAACAATTTAGATTCGAATCTATTACAAAGGAAACTAGGTACCAAATACCAGTCCTTTGAATCAGTTTATACGATACCTATTAAAATATAATAGAACATTCTAGTTATTCAACTACAGGATTCCATGTTTCGGTCTCGAGTTGATCAACAATTTGGGTCGGAACTCCATCAAGGACCAAACGGAGTAAGTTTTCCTCGTTCGTGCAATATTGAAATTCCCGATATGAGGAATCGGCTTCTTCAGTTATCAACGAACAAATATAAAATATAATAATCATCAACCCATATACTGTCCCACTGGTCTCCTCTCATATTGAGAGAGAGGAATTAGGCTATATTCCACCACGCTGACCTAGTGTGGGTTGGCAGACTTCACAAACCGTCAAGAAAAATCTCTAAGGTATGCAGGTTTCCTCACGATGTTTTCCTTCACCGTTTAAGCGAGTGATAATTAATTATTAATACGCACATGAATTCTAAAAGTCAGAGGTGCGTGCCTTGGGTTCGAATTCGAGACCTTCGACTTGGCAGTCCAATGGTCATACCACTAGGCTATCACTGCTATATTTAGTAATATACTGACTGCTTAGACGGAGCTGTGACAGAAGATAAGTGAAGGATAGACGCTAGCATCTCAGGGATAGAGAGTCTACTTCGAATATATAAATAAACGAAACACGGTGTATTGAAATTCCATTTATGAACAACCGATTTATCGAAAGCCAATTATATTCTGAAAAAAAACAATCTTGCAAAATGGTAATGCTGGAAGTGGTAATAGACGTTCTATTTTATAAACGGTTGTCCCCCTGAAAGTTCTTGGGATTTTATTATGCTCATAGAATAGATAAATATTTTATATTTTGATTATTATAATAATAGCATAAATATAAAATGCCTAGTGATATGACCATTTGAATGTCGAATCCAAGGCACCTCTGACTTTTCGAATGCATGTGCGTATTAATAATTAATTATCAGTCGCTTAAACGGTGAAAAAAAACATCGTCACCTGCATGTCTCAGAGTCTCGACGATGTGTGAAGTTTGCCAACCTACACTAGGCCAGCGTGGTGGACTATAGCCTAATACCTCTAATTTTGAGAGGAGACCCGTGCTCCACAGTGGGACAGTATATGGGTTGATGATGATGATGATTAGAATAAAAATGCCTCATTAACCCAGTGGTCGTAAGCATGTCTGCTATGCCATTTTATGTTTTTTCTATGGAATTCTCAGTAACAGCTCGCAGTTTGGATGTATGCCCGGTTATTGGCAATTAGCTCACCCCCTATTATATGCGACTTAAACTACCGACGAACTCGGGCTAACCCTTGGGGAAATGGAGGCGTGATCATATGTAATTTTTTTTTTTGCCATTTCTACAATCTTACAAAATTGGATTCTGTCAGCTATTTTATATTGATGCTATTATACGGATATTGAGCTATTGATAGGTAGGCCCGTCGTTCAGCCTTAACTTCTTGCCTTTGATAAGAATATTAGATTGTAGTAATACGTTTACTTAGGAATCCATATAAGAGAATTCTAGTCCAAGGCTCGCGTGCCCTTTATCGATTTTCTATAGTTCTAGCTCTTTTATAATATAATTATAATATGACTGTTGTAGAAAGACAAAGATTTACTGGATGGTATGGTAAATAGATGGCAGATTAGATTTATAGAAAGATAGAACATTTATTTTTACCACTCAAAATAAAAACTAACAAATAATAATAAAACAAGTAAAAACAAAAAATAAAATAAAAGCTATAAAATATTTTTTCTCACTTGCAACTTCTTCACTGACAAAATTACAGTAGATAGGTATCTCTAAGTAGTCTGTGGTAATAATAATAATATAGTAAAAAAAACAGTTCGTTGTCGTTCATGCATACCTATTATTAAATTACAAGCGGGTCTGGGTAATTGTGATTTTACAAAAATATTATCTAAATCGGTTCAGCCATTCTTAAGATGAAAGAGAAAGAAAGAAAAAATATCTATTTCCTCAACCAAGGACACACAGAGACATATAAAATAAACACTAAAACTATACAAAAAAAAAATATTTAAATATATTACACTGGCAGCACTGTTCAATGTCACACAACGCTGTGACACTGACAGTGACAACGGATGATGTGCTCATCAACGAATAGAAACGACTCAATTTCCATCAAAAAAAAAACGAATAGAATTTAGAATGTTTAATAATAAAAGTAAATAATAGGCTCGCCCCCTGTGAACTGTGCGTGTAGCTTAGTACACCTTTGCCTAAACCTTCGGGGAATACAGTGATGGTATGTTGTTATAATTATAAGACATTCAAAATTACATACTTTTAATGAATTTCAAAGTTCCTCATGAACATACTCCGAGCCTTTTCCCAACTATGCTGGGTTCGGCTTCTAGTCGAGCCAGATGCGGCCGAGTTTCAGTATTTTACATGAAGCGACTGTTATCAGAACTCCGCAACCCAATTTCTGGGTAATATCGATATCCTGAGGATAGACTGGTTCTTTAGGCAGTTCAGGCTATTTTGGGCTTCTGACTACCACTAACACCGGTACTGACGGCTTTACTCTGAGGCACGAAGGGGTCTAGAAGTGTTAAGAATGGTTACCCATCCACAAACTAGCTGCGGCTAGCGCAGCTTACCCTAGCGTAGTTATTACTTAGCCAAGAGCTCCCCCAAATTAATTTGGTATTTTTTTCTAATATATTTTGTTAAAATTATTTTTTATGAGTTGGGCTTGCGCCATATCAAATAAATTATTTCCCTCATTAATGCTTTTTCTTGGCTCGACCATTTATTATCTCTTCAAACGGGATTATTATTATTTTTGCTAATTGCAGATTACTATTCCTTTGATAAAATGCGACTATTGACGTAGCTACATAGACACGATTGTCGTAGTGGCTGAGCGGGAAAATTAGAAAAAATAATTAGCTCAACGATCCTAAAGCGGTCGGCTTAAGTATCGTTGAGTCAAAATTGGTCTGGTTAGCACGAAATTAACAGCTTGTACATCTTTTGAGCCTCATTATTGCTAACGAACAAACGTTTTTTCACACATTTTGTCATACACACAAGCCGGTTTCGAGTATTACGTAACGCACCTAACCTTTTTTCTTTCATTTTATAATTCTAAATATGTAAATGTTTTTATATAATTTCCCAAATTTTTGTCACCAATAATAAAAATAAGCTGTAATATAAAGCTGCCTAAACTTACGACTACATAAATTATTACAGAATGTATCCGAATTTTTAGAATATACACATTATATACAAATACCCACGTCTCGTTTTTCACGTTACGCAAATTGAGTCGTTTCAATTCCCCAGAGTTGATTCCCAACGTAAATTACATGGTTCGACTATATCTCATATTGTATGTATGTACCAACCCTTAGTTTAAATGGGTAAGTGACGTCATGAATTATGCGTAAGATCAGCCAATAAAACTAAAGAGATATTGGTCAAAGACTTATCTTAAAGAAGGTTTTTATGTATGTGACTAAAAAGCATTCTATATTAATAATTTTAAACTTCGAATGTGTAACTCAATACTCGACATTAAAACTAGTTTAGTTATTTAGTTAGAACTAGTTTTCATTGATATGAATTTTTGAACATCAGTTAATTCTAGTTGTAACAAAGGTATTTAGTGAAAACTAGTTTATACTAGAAAAACGCGTTGTAACTAAGAACGGGTTTTAACTGTGACATTATACATATGACCGGGATGGATGGCGCTCTTTGGGGGAGGCCTACATTCAGCAGTGGACGGTAATAGGCTAATTTGGTTATACATATTTATGCTCATTACTGTACAGACGCCAGCAGGTCAAGCTATCCAAAACTGACAAATTTTCCCAAATGAACATGAAACTTATTACTTTGTATTAAAGTTGAAAATCTATCAAAGAAATTTAACAGATTGGGGTAGCTTGATGTGCAGGCCTCTATACATCAATTTACCTCTGGAATACTGCCACAACTTTTATTCCCCCGTACGTTTCGCTACAATAACAAAATTATCAATTTTCCTCATCTTGTGTAGCTGGTCTCTAGCCCGTAACTATCGGCCAGTCTCTAGGGACGTGCACATAACGCCGCAGAGGAAATTGGCAAGACTTCCAATTGTTCACTACACTGGTCCGGTGTAACTAGCCTTTACAAGCTCAAATGTACAAAGTGTATTTCTTAACAAGGGAGTCAGTTTCTTTTAGGGGTAAATTGGTATTGTAATCATTGCTGATATGGAATTGTACGCTTTTGTTGTATGAATAAAACACTATGATACTGAATTTAATTTAAAAATCGTGCGATTTGTATGAGAAGGTGTTAAGATAAAAATGTATCCTAAGTAATTCAAAGGTTATGATGTAAAAATGAGGATAATAATCGCAATAGATAATGTATAGTCCCTGAACACTTGTGACGTTTGTAAAGACATGTAAAGTCGTTTATGGATACGTACTCAACATCACGCCTTGCCACATGCCCGAATGTTGCTGAATTTTAGCTATGTGACGTCATTTTAAATCTAATATGGCGGAGTCCCAAAGATGGCAGACTAGTTATTTTTTATACACCTATAATATACGTATTAATTAAAAGGGTTTGCTGAAAAAACACGAAAAATAAAATGACGTTACACTAATTTAAAAAAATGGCGGATGCCCCAAGATATCAGACCAAATTTCCTTATTTACTTACCGTCATGATATGGGTATTAAATTAATGGGTTTGCTGACAGAATAAGAAAAATAAAATGACGTCACTTTCAATTAAATATGGCGAACCAGTTATTTTTTATAGGCTTATGCTTACCACCGGATATACTAAAATATAAAAGCGTGTTTTTAGTTTACTTTTAAACAAAATCCGACATTGAAAATAATTTCACCCCACAGCCTAACTATTACGCATAATTTACAGTATAATTTTCTTGAATAATTACACAACATAAATGACTGAGCGAGGAAGGTGTTAATTTATGTTACAATACTTCTAAATTAGCGAAACATAATGTTAGCTTTAAATCATTTTTACTTCGGCTAGCAGAATTACGCAGAATTTATTATTGCGAGTGTCATGTTTCCACCGTTTTCACGAAATAAGGAAATTATTTGCCTAATTGTTGTTTAATGTGTAAGAAAGAAGTGGCCTTCCTTTTACAGCACCTTTTTATATTGTTTAGGGACTTTCATTTTTGTCTTAAAGTATACATTAATACCTTGTTAGAATAACTAGTACTACACTAATACTCGTTTAAAAAAATAAGATTTATGTCTAAGGAATGAACTAATTGAACTAATTTTCTATTATTGTAGTCAAAGTCAAAGTTCTTTATTGCTTCGTGTGTACATAATTAGGTCTTACAGTTAAGGAGATTCAACATGAAACCCCGTTGGGGCACAGCATCGAAGAGGTAAAATTAAATACAGTCATATTAAGTTCTACACATACATATTACATATCCAAATCAAATTTTATACTTAGTTATATTTAAATAAAATAAAATTAGAGAGAATTAAATAAAATTATATTGAAATTATACATTATTGTTCAAATTGCCAAATTGTACATTATTATTTAAACTTAGTTATGTCCATTTTATACTTACATTTAAAATTAAATGGGAGGTAAATAACATTTTCATTTAGTTATTTTATTGCACAACATATTATTAAAACTATTCATTGTATTTTCATTTTAATCTTCAAAGAATTCTTTTACCGTGTAGTAGCATTTTTGTAATAGGTAATTGTTTAGTTTATTTTTAAATATTTCGTCATTTAGTGTATTTTTTAATTCCTAGGCATTTTATTATATATTTTAATGGCCATAGCATATTGACCGGCATGAAATAATGATAAGCTTGAAGTTGTATAATAAAAGAAAATTAGTTCAAATAGGTATACATAGTTTAAAGTTAAAAAGACGTTTTATCAGCTGTTTTCAAATTATTGTTCGTTCAAGGACTTGTTTGACTTTCAATATTATAATATGTATTTTAAGCGCTTAGTATTAAGCGCTAGATGATCATTGCAAATATTGCAACCACCTTTTTTGGGCATAGCATTTGACCGTTTTCTATTTAATTTTTGCGTGCATAAAGATTTCCGCCACTTAGGAACGATGGGCCGTGTCGGAATCCACCGTCTTTAGGTGACCTACCGACTAAAACCACATGGGTGTTTCGCTTCACCATCTTCATTGTGCTGGTCACGGAAATGAGTTAGAGATAACTTTTCTTCCACATTTGACGCAAATAAATATTTTTGATTCGATTTGATGTGATTCTTCCACAGCAGAGTTCTTAACCCTGATATTGGATATATAACATACCATCACGCATGTATTTCCCGAAGGGTTAGGCAGAGGTGTACCAATGTATACCCACAATTTGCCGTTCGCCTACAATATTGCCATTAACCGGGCACAAAAAACTCCGAGCTGTTACTGAGAATATAATAGAAAAACCCAATAAAACTTTGCTCGACCTGGGAATTTGACCCAGGACCTCTAGCGTACCTGTCGCGAATAGGACTACAAAGCTAATGAAACCGTCATATGTTTACATTAATAGGTATCTTTTTTGTAGGTTTTGCTATTTTTAGCGAAGGGAAAATTCGACTGTTGACGTTACCATAAAGACGTAAATTCAGAATGTGAAGGCAAATTTGAACCTGGCGGGTGGGACTCACGGTGACTTAGTGGTCATAGCGTCTGATGTACCTAACCAGAAGACGCAGGTTCGAATTCTGCCCACAATTGAATTTTACCTTTGCTTAAATAACAATAATAGGTATGTCAACATATAATTATGTATAAGCGATAGGCTTATCGCCATTCAGCATTATCTCAAGTATATATACGGTATCAGGGTTAGGATTAATGCTCGCAATCACTAGCCAATTACACAGTGCAGCTTAATCACTGTATGTTGGCACAAATGAGGCGTTCCTTGCAATGTGTACGAGTTTAACCCTCCAATGGATTGTATTGCAAACAAAGAGAATTAATTGCCTTTGATTGCAATTGATAGAGCAAATACTTTAGCAAATACCTACAATTAAAATTAATGTACTTACGTTTGAATAACTGTATCCTATATCGTATTAGATACTGTAAAGTTACGCGATAGAATACAATTTACGTATTCTAGTTTTACTTCAAGAAATCAGTATGAAAGCAAACAAGTATAATGTTATAATTATTAATGCAAAACTGAGTGATTTTGTCTTATATTTTATGTATTAATTACACTTACATTACATACGTACGAGGCTTCTGAGAATTTAATAGAAAAACCCAATAAAACTTAGCTCGACCTGAGAATTGAACCAACTCATAAATTCATTAACCACCGAGTACTCTTTTTACAAAATTACCAGTGTTGACGTTCGTCATATTATATTTTCTTTACATTTATTCTTAATTAGGTATATGAGCTTTTTATTATTTTGTAATTGTGATTTAACTGTGAAAGAAAGCAATGATAGCCTAGTGATATGACCATTGGACTGCCAAGTCAAAGATCTCGAGTTCGAATCCAAGGCAATAATTAATTATCATTAGCTTAAACGGTAAAGAAAAAACATCGTGAGGAAACCTGCATGGCTTAGAGATTTTTTCGACCGCGTGTGAAGTCAGCCAACCCGCACTAGGTCAGCGTGGTAGATTATACTTAGCCTATTCACTCTAATTCTATGAGAGAAGACCTGTACCCAGCAGTGGAACAGTAAATGGTTTGATAATGTTTACGTAAAAAAATACAGAGACAATGCAAAATCTAAATCTATGGTCCTTGAGCCCCAGGGAACTAACACGAATTGCTGAACCAATACCTACAGTTGGGTCTATAATACATGGAAGTTATTTTACCGTAACAAGTGGGGTTTAATGTCGATTATTATAATGTTTCCCATCGCAAATGGAAGCCTTCCAATTTCCCCTCGTTGATATCATAGGAAATCGAAATACCTACGTCATCTTATTCATTGCCTTGACCCTTGTTATAATAAAAAAATATACTGCAATATGTCTAAGTATATTATTGCATACTGGGTTTTACAAGAATTAAAAGAACCTGTGGAGAGGCGAGGTGTATATATGCCACTTGCTCTGCAAATGTTGCTTGCGCGATTCAGGATTTCGTAGATCCATGTAGCGTGGTAGATGTCTATGTGGTATGTGTTTCATATACTGTTACTAATTAACTATTTCTGACTACTATTACTTTTACGCAAACTACGGATAGAACAAAGATCTTGAATCAATTGTTCACGGCCCAGAAGTCTTATTTTTACGAAGTGAGTGGAGCTAAAAGCAGTATCAACGCTAAGTGCACCACTTGAGAGACGCTGAGCTGTAACCAGTTAAGTAAAACGACCGAAATGTACGATGGAGACGAGAGAATGAACCTAGTTACGGAAATGGATCTACAATTGCTGTAGACATTGCTAACCTACTTATGCCATACCATCACACCTTATTATTCCCGAAGGGATAGGCGGAGGCTTACTAAATTTACACTCACTTACGCTGGAATGTTTGAGTCTCACGTGATAGGGGGCGAGGCTATTGTCATTAACCGGACACAAATCCAAACTCAGAGCTACTAGTGGGAATTTTTCAGAAAAACAAATGACATAAAAGAGTTTCACAGTATGAATGCATATTGATTTCTGACATTTAAGCGAATATTACATTGAAATAAAAACTATTTTTTACGGATTTTATCGCGTTATATTGATATTATTAATCCCGACGTTTCGGTTTTTATATCATTTCAAAGTATGAATGCATTTAAGACTAAATTAAAAATCATCTTAGAACCCTATAATGATTTTAAACTTCTTCAAATAATTAATTACTTAATATAATTTTATTAAGTATAATTATTTCACAATCTAACGTGGTTACTTTGACATTATTATTTGTAAGTCTATTTTGTTTGATAATTATATAATTTTGTTCATAAAAAATTATAATAATACTTGATTTATTTTAATAATTTTAAGCTATATAACATACCAGAGATATTATATAACAAATTGTATTTCCGAATCTTATTTTGAGAAAACTGTATAGTTTTTGGAAATAAAATTCTTTAATCCCAAAACCCAACACTGCTTGACTTGGGATTCAAACAAGACTTCTAGCGTAGCAGTGGTTACAACCAACTAACTACCTATTATTTGAAATGTGCTTTATTAACCTTAATAAGGCACGTTTCAAATAATAGGCCATATCTCTAAACCATTAATAATAATACCATTCGCCAAATTCCGGCCTTGAAATAGACATAGCATTAAGCTGGAAATCCAACCATTACCTACGTCGAATTCCCATTGAAAATGCGGTTAGAATTAGCTGAAGCCAGTAAAATCCGGCGTGGACTATTTGACACCGGTAAGCTGGCCCATTACGGTGCTATTTGGTATATGCAACGTCACGAACGGAATCCTCTATGACAGTGACATGTTACGTCACATGCCACTAACATGTTACGTCACATGTAACAGCAATGTATTTCAGTCAACACTTTGACAGTTATATAAAATTCGATTCTCTTCCATCACCATTCTCCGACAACATTGAGGTCGGCTTTCAGTCAAACTGAGTATTAGTATTTTACACGAAGCGACTGCCATCATATCTCCGCAAATCAATTTACGTGTCTCGATGTGTTAATAAAAATGGTCACTTGCAGATCGGTTGATCAGCGTAGTTATTACTTAGCTATGAACCCTTCAGTTCTCTTCATCAAAATATTATTTTTAATCAATCGATTAACTAGCGAAATGTCTGTAGAAATTCTTCTAATTATATTAACAATATTAATTGATGATGTTATGATTTTAATTCTACTCAATTTTTAACTTCTGTAATAATTGTATTGCATTATTTTAATGTACTTAATTAATTTCATAATTTACGCTTCTCTTGGTTGCCTGTAATCTGGAATATTGTACCTATAGTTAATTGAGTTGACATTACGTGTAATTTAATTATTACTAACGACGTATATCAATATTATCTATGTTAATTCGCTGGTAATCCTTAAGAAAATAAACAACACAAACTAGTTTTGGCTAAAAAAATTGCTAATCAATTAGCAATATATCAAAGTTACACTTCTGCGAGGGAACCAGTCAAAAAGTTAATACGCAAATAGATTTACGGCCCATTAACATACAGTTTAATTTATACTTCAGTCTACAGCTACATCGTACAAAACGCCTCATCAATCATATTACACGCAACCAAATACAATTTTAACCTAAACTCTATGTAAATACTGTTTAGTTTTGAAATGGTGTATCGTTTACCTCTAAATAACATGCATTTCGCAAAATTTCATGTACGTTCATTGTGACACAAAATAGTCATTATTCATGCAGGTTTGTGTCCAAGGTATGTATATAAGCAATTCTGTTTATATTTTATTGCTGAAATAAACTTATATTTAGCTTCATTACTTCTTGGTACTTGGAATAAAAATGTGTCAACACTGATCACAACAGTTTTGTGGAGAGGTCAGATTTTGATTTAAGTATCATTTTTTAATATTAAACGTATAATATATATATATATATACAATGACGCTTGTTTTCCCCGTAGGGTTAGGCAGAGGGATTTAGAGATTTTCCTCGACAGTGTGTGAAATCTGTCGAGCTGCACTAGGCCTGCGTGTCTCTCAATCTGAAATGACCCGTACCCGGTAGTGGGACAGCATATGGGTGAATGATGTGATGTTTGTACCAATGTACATACACAGTTCACTGGTATGTTTAGGTCCCAGTGGGTGAGCCTATTGCCACTAACTGGGCAGAACTCTAAACTCCAAACACCAAGCTGCTACTTAGAATGACATAGAAAATCTTAATACCACTTTGTTCGACCTGTTGATCGAACCCAGACACTGGCATAGCAGTAGTTCCATTTTTTTAATAAATTTATTTGGATTCTCAAACATAAATGATGATAGAACTCGTGGCAAATGTATAACTAAGCTGGTCATGTTTTATGAAATTCGCAGTAGCACCTCGAAGTTTGGTTTTGTGCCCGCTTAAATTGTAATGGGCTCACCGGCATAAAAATTTCTTTGAACACTGAGATGAGATTTTGGAAATTCCCACTTACAAAATTCTTGCAAACTTCTTTTCCCCCTATTACACAGGACTTAAACTTATCGGTGAACTGTACGTGAACACCTCTGTCTAACCCTTTCGGGAATACAGGCGTGATGGTATTGTGGTACTACAATTTTATTCTACACAAAAAAGCAAACTAAGCACATCAAACAAATTAAATTTAATAAACGTAATAAGAAACAAGATTCTAAATATAAACGCGAAAAGCAAGAGCAGTATTAACGGAGCGGCTATGTTTTACCTCCATTACAAAAATCACAGGCGTGGAAATATGTTCTACAAAATTAATTAGCTCCATATAATTAACTGTCGACTACTTCTGCTTCATGTTATTCATCAAGGTCCTGAATGGATCGTTACACTACACTGAGGAGAGCAAATTAAAGCCGGATTGTATTATCGTGTATGTCGATTTGAATTTGAAATAATGAATAAATATTCTTCGACAATTTAACACAGCACCATCTAGTCCCAAGGTTATACTAAGGGTACTAGACGATGAATATAATTGGACAATGAATACTTATACACTTTTTTTTGTAAATACACATTTATACCAGAAATAACACAATTTGCGCTGTTAAGGCGCGTCCCCGTGCAAGAAAAACCAACGAAAAGAAATACCAACTAATAAAAAATACATTAAATTTCTACATAATCTTAACTCCAAAATGGTAGATTTATTTTTTTGTTTAAGTTGTCTAATGTTTAAATAATCTCCTCATAACGAAACCTAAATCGAAAATAATTATTTATAAAAGACATCTCCTCGTAAACTAACCAATATTTTGATTTGTTACTTATACTAATGGATAGGTAATTTAACAATGAACATTTTCCTAGAACTATTTTTTTTTAAATGGCAAAATTTGTTTTTAAAACAATTTATTCTAAAATCTAAGCGTATTCGTTACTGTTTTCCCTTGCGCCGGGCGTGAGAATCAGTCGTGCGCGAGCTTCCGAGGGTGAAACTCGTGTCGATTGTCACCGCACCGATATTATCAGTAGATAATAAAATACTTTAATACTTTAAAAGAGACCATGATTCTCTGAGTTTGTTTCGGCATTTCTTTTCAGAGGTCGTCAGCTAGGAAATGCCGGCTCCATCTAGTTTTAATTAATAATTAGTAATAAATGTCATTGATCATGTAACAATATAAAAAAATGTAGGGTAGCTGTCAGTAATTATATCATCAAGACGCCCACCACCTCAGTCTACCCGTGACCATGGACGCTGTAAAGGGTCCGAAACGTCGGGATTAATAATATCAATATACGCGATAAAATCCGTAAAAAGTAGTTTTATTTCAATGTATAATATTCGCGTAAATGTCAGAAATCAATAAGTAGATAATAATATTAGTTTATCGTGTGTTTTTGTTATTGACGTTTCTTTTGGTTACTTAAAGTTTTTGTTGCGATTTATTTTTTTATTTACTTACTGCGAAAGGACGCTTTGTGTGTGTTTAAAGAACTATTGAGTTTTGCGAAAAGATGCTATTGTTGTGTAAAACTGTCATAGTACAGGATAAATTGTGCAACAAGGAAGTGCAAAAGTAGCAATGATGAACGAAGCTCGGTAAGCAGTCTCGTACTTATTTATTTTGTAATCCCAAGTTCGCAGGAATGTTAAAAATATTACGGTAGGATTTTATAGCGCAATGAATTTTCAACTCTCGGTGTTGAGCCTAGCGTTCAGAATCACACTGTTGAAATCTCGACTCTCCGCGCTAAGAAGTGCGTTGAAAACCCAGTGGTTCAAAAAATAGCTGCGGGAAAATATCGCACGTGCGAACGTGGGATAAATGACAGTGAAATTATTTCTACCTAGGTATTTGCTATACCTACAATATTTTTTTTTTAAATTATAAACAATGCAATTTATTTATCAATCTTTTTTTTTGTAGCCGGGCTAAAAGAACAAGCCAAAAAAGTCATGACGAAACACCAACAACATCTAAAGATTCTCAACAACATTACGTTGATAGCGCGTACCTATGTACATACCTACCTTTCTACAATAAACCTACTAAGTACTGGTCTAAGATGTGAGTAATTAGTGAAATAATAACATCTCATCAATAACATATTATATTTTATCAAAAATAAAATATATATTTCGCACAAGCGTTCGTTATCAAGCGTGTGCCATAGAGTCATGAAACTACAGACATGACAATTCACATTGATTCTGTATTTTAGTTTTATTTTATTACTTTTATCACAGACATGAAAGGTATTTATATCTAAACACTATAAAACAAAAGAAAAGTGTTTCACAAATCATGATTCAGGTGAAAAAAATACCAGCGGTCGTGGACCCCCAAAAAACATCAAATCTTTCAAATCTAGTGTTAAGATATCGATATTATTCGATATCTATCACGTTTGTAGTTTCGCTAGGTAATTTTATGTGACCCTTCATAGGTAGATACCTACTTTAAAATAATAAATGATGCTAAAATTTACTTTGTTATTTAATTTTTATACATTTATCAATCACCGTCTGAATAACAGGTAGCGAACCTTCAATCTAAAAAATAAACACTGCACTATGTTTATTATAGAGTACCATCAATACTTGTACCATTAACGATTGTCATCGGTGTTAGTATGAAAACCAGGAGCGACGCGGCGATGGCTTACGTGCTCTCCAAGGCGCGGAGGGTTTTCGATAAGTTAATAATGGCCACCCACCCACCGCGGCTAGCGCAGCTTAACTTGCATATCGGTTAATCAGCGTAATTATTACTTAGCCACGAGCCCCTTAACGAGCATGAGGAGATTAATACGTAGGTAGATGAAGTGAATCGGACTTCCCTGGGACGGGCCTTAACAGGCGTGACACTGGAAGGGTTCCGGCAGAATACGTCTGTTCTCGGAGCCCCCCAATATTGTGCTGAAGATGGCCACTGGTGGGTTTTAGTGCGGTAAAAATCCCACATACCCCGGTCTGCCCCCCCCCTCCCCCCAGCAGGCTGGCAGCCTTTTGAAGGTTTCCTCCTCGCAATAAAAAAAAAGGTAGATGAAGTGAAAAGAATTATCCAGGATAGTATATGTTTCTACTCCACTGAGTGACAATTTTCAGTGACTGTCTTCGTACTTCGCTAAGTATCTTTAATAAACCCTCTACTTAACTTTACGCATTTTCTTTCAAGCATAATTCATAAATGTGTCGAGAATAACTCCATTACTTCTTTCAATGTTATTAGATTTATACGAAATTAGGTTCGTGATTATCATCCAAAGTGCCTTTTTTTTTTTTTTTTGGGACATTTTTACACAACACCATCTAGTCCCAAACTAAGCAGAGCTTGTACTATGGGTACTAGACAATGGATATAATACATATATACTTTTTTTTTTTGTAAATACATACTTATAATACATATGAAACACCCAGACAAACACAAATACTCATGTTTTTTATCCACACAAATATTTGTGTCCTGTGGGAATCGAACCCACGACCCCATGATCAGCAGTCCGGCACTCGAACCGCTAGACCACAGAGGTCGTCATTTGATATAGCACCTTCAAATGTAACCACGAAATTGGCAACATTAAAAATAAAAAATAAAGAATTGTACAGGCAATTTACGACATCACGTACCTGACAAACGAGATTTTCATTTCCGACCTTATCAAAACACAACAGATTCGTAATGTGTTCCACAGTAAAACCTCATTTAATTGTTCACGTCAACGCGAGATCTCGTAAAGTCGTCATTTGTTAATGAACCTGATCTCTACCGGCTGTCTGGTATAAGAATAGAAGTTGTTTACCACACGGCTGATTGTGTATACGTTTAGCATAAAGCGCTTTACACACGAAAGTCGGCGGCCCAAAGGCCTCTGCCGGTGGCCTCGTTACGGGTAAATGTAACCTGCACCCTCAATAGTCTAATAGAATTTACACATACTTAAAGAACCTAAAATTTTTTTTTATGGTTGTGTTATCTTTGCTGTTCTGTTGGTCCGGGGTCCTGCCACCACTGCATTGTCAAATATTTCTGCCGCTAAAACAATGATGTGCTAACATACCCTTATACCACCTTATAATATTAGCCCATTCATCCGTTTTCGGGTAATGCAGTTAGCCAAATTACTCGGCAAATGAATCTCACATTGCCATTGCATTGCATTGTCTCTATTAATTCAAGTCTAGAAATATGTATATCAGTAAAACTACTAAATAAAGTGATTTGACGACACGTTTAGCGCAGCGGCTGAGCAATCGGCTTCTGTGCCACGGGTTGTGGGTTCGATCCCCGTTCGGAACAAATATATGTATTGGTACCTGTAGGTCAAAGGTAGTAGTTCCGGGTTTGTGCATGTGAAAGTTTATGTTTGGAAACGCACCCACGATATAGGAGAAAATCCTAAAAAAACAAAGTTAAAAAAAAGAGCAATTTTCAGTTTCCGTCTTGGGCCGCCAGGCAAACACCATTTCGGGCCACCTAGTGATTCGATGTATATACAGCTTTACACTCATCGCTCGGGAAATGGGTCTTAAATTTATCAGGTGCAAATATGCTTATGAATTGTGAAGGCCTGGAGTGAAGCGGCTGGTATGATTTAATAAGCTTTGTACGTTGAAAAATTATAGTGCTAAGCATAAAACTGTGGCGTGGCTGTAATAATGTTTGGAGGAAATTCTTCAGATTATATAATATATATTTTTTGTAGTATACCATTTTTATATGCTAGTTCAGGAGTCAGAGCAGTTGTGTTTGAACATATTACCGAATAGCACAATAGCATTTTTTATATCCCTAACCAAAGCCAATCTCAAATTCTCAATTGGCAATTGCCTTCTTGCATTCGTAGGTATTTATTAATTGAATATTATGAACTACATTGTTTACTTATTCATTTTAAGTGGCAATTTTGTGAATAAGAAACAAAGGCACTTCCAGAAAATGACGTCATTCAAAACTTCAATGCCAATAAACACAAGGCGACACGTCTTTGGCATTGAATCGGTAATCGCAGTTATAGTACAAAATTATTATCAGAGACGTTAGTATTTCGACTCCACACATTTCGCTATTCGTTATAAAGTCTTTAGAATTCGCGCGTCGACTGACTGTTACTGATATGCATTTACGCGCAGTATATTCCGAGCTTCCGAAACAAAATGTGTTCAGTGCGCAGTGTTGTGCCAAAACAAAACAAAATAGCATCTAATACTAACAAATTAGAGTGTAAATAAAAATGTCGGTGAATATTGATATGGAGAACTTTTCTGCGAAGAAAAATCTGAGACGTCGAACACTGAACACTATCAAATCTGCTGTGACGGCGCTCAAACAAATTGCTAGTAAGTGCTATCCAGTTCTATTATCTATACATATATCCAATGATATTTTTCACGTAATATCACCTAATTTCTGGATGTATTGATAGAAAAGCGGGTAATATTTTAGCAAACGAGACAGTTTCGATTGATTGCTCAAATTAGCACAACTCCTATTAGTAATTTCTACTGAAGCAAATATTATATTCACGTAATATACTAACTGGCTGTATAATATGTTTTCAGTGAATATCTATTCCGTCTCATGAATATTAATCAAGTTATTTAGAAAAGGAAAAATTCGACCGCGGGCAGGATTCGAACCTGCGTCTTCTGGTTAGGTACATCAGACGCTATGACCACTAAGCCACCGCGATACCTACCCGTCATGTCGAATTTTTCCTTCACATACTGAATTTACGTCTTTATGGTGACGTCAGTAACACCTATTGAAAAGCAACTTTTTACTTTTCAACCGACACGACTTACTTTACAATGAGTTCAATGTCGAACGATGCCACCTTACCTTCTAACTATCTTTTTGTATATTTTTAGCATTTTCCATGCTAATATTTTAAAGTTATTTATTTTCGCGGTGGCTTAGTGGTCATAGCGTCTGGTGTACCTAACCAGAAGACGCAGGTTCGAATCCTGCCCGCGGTCGAATTTTTCCTTTTCTAAATAACTTTAAAATCTTAGCATGGAAAATGCTAAAAATATACAAAAAGATAATATTAATCAATTCAATTATCATGCTGCGAAATGCTGTGTGTGTGTCATTTGAACTTTCATTATTTAAGCGAAACAAGTATTCATGAAGTTTATTCATGAATACACTTTCACTCCTTCGAATGTAGTACATTAATTATTCCGTATTCTCGTAAGTATTTACCTTATTCAAAGTCGGTACATATTCAGAACCCTTTATTTTTCCTTAACATTTATTCAAATAAATTCCAGTAACGCAAAATTCAATATTTACATATCGTGATAACTTCGGAGGGTGAAAATAAACTCGCGGGGCCATTAAAGTCAGCGGTTTACTTTTCATAATACTTGGTAAAGTGGGCGGCAACAATTCGCTGAGTATTTGGGAAACGTCAGCGTTCTATAATGAAGGTGTCATTTGGGGGCTCGGAGAATCCATTGTGTTTGTCATCTCGCGCCAAACAGGCTCGTCACTCGCGAGAAACTCTCAAGCGCCTTGTTTGTCAGGAACAGTGATCGTTTGTAGACGCAAAACACTCCACAATTCGTTACGTTTTATCTTTCAATCTTTTGTTACACCTGCGTTTTGCTAACTGGGGCAAATCTTGACGTTTATAAATGAACGCGGATTACCATTGTCTCTCATTGATTTGATGTTAATGCAGACCGTCTCTAAAGAGTTATGGAATGAATTTGCATAAATGAACCCCATTTACTAAAAGCTTCCTTCGAATGCATAATTTAATGTAAATCCCATCCTTGTCAATGTTGCTTTGGGCATGACATTCCACGCTGTAGATTAAGATTTGATATTTAGCACAATTAATAATCTAGTTAAAGACTCCTTTAATCGAGTTTTAAGTAATCACAAGTGTGTGAACCGAGTTGTGATTTAGCTTCTAGCGAACTTTGTTTGGCAAATACTGGCGCCCACCGTGGGACGCAAGAGATTGAATTATAAACACGCTTACGAGCTAAAATTACATAAATATTCATATACATTCCATTTACTTTTCCGCCATGTGTTTGTTCGCAAGAAACTGCCATACATTTTGAATTTAAACAAGATTATAATTATGCGGAATCATCTACTCTGCAGACAAGCCTTACTACAAAATCTGGAGAGCACCAACTCTTTTGTGATGTACGTAGTAGAAATATATACCTATAAAACATCAAATAATAAAGACAAGATAAATATTATTACGGTGTATTTAAATACTATATAACAAAGTCTTATCTTAAGTCAAGTCAAGCAACACTTCGACCAAATGTCATCTTTTGTGTTGTCCCCAGCATTTTGCATTCTTGACTCTTGAAATACGTGGTTCATGAAGGTGGCCAGCTTATTAAGAGGAAGGAACCTGTAGCCATATAAAAAAGTCACTGTCTGTCTTCCTGTTCCTCCGCTTACATCGTCTAAACTACTCATTGTATTTTGATACGGTTTTCATTATCATTTAGATCTTTTTTTATGATGCATATATATAACACATGCATATTGCCGTGCGAAGTCAGTAGCGGATCGCTAGTACAACGATCCAATCTAAAATCGCCCACTGCTATGCACAGGTATCTTCGACTGAAAGATATATGTCATAGCCCAACACGCCGGCCATGTGCTAACTTGAATTGGTAGTTATCGAGCTATTCAATCAACTTAATAATCTCCAGTGATCGATAATAGAAATAGAATCCATTCAGCACTGGCAACCTAACATTGCTAACATTTTTTTATTCTCAATAAAATCGTAGATACTCGTAAATAACTGAAAGTTTTCCCCATTTCCCGCCAATACGGGTCGAGGCGTGCCATTATTTGGCGCGTTTCCTGACCGCCATCTTTTCAATGTAGAGGCCAAACTTATTACCATCGATCATTCAACGCGTACTTTATTTTCTATTGTTAGTTAATATTTAGGGCAGACTTCTGTCTTCTTAGTTTTGCTATAGAATCCGTGGATTTCCGATGGACAATTTTCATTACTTGAACGAACTTTTGGTATTGTTGACTAAAACAATCCTCCGGGTCCAATCGGATTTTGAAAACATTTATGTTATAATTTGTGAGTAAATTTTCTTCTATTACTCGGACTTACTAAGATTATCACAGCTTGCTGAAACTTTGTGGGACTTCATTAGTTATGTAGCCTTTAGCTTAATTCTTTTAATTTTAAATTTTCTTTATTTTGTTATATCAACGTATTTTATTCAATTGATGAATCTCATTGATGTTGACGAAATAAACATTACTTTCTTTCTAACGTTTCTTACGTACTTTTTGAATTTTAAATTGCTAAAGACAGTTTTCTAAGCCACTAGTTCAGATTCTGTTCTTACCAAGTCAACATATTTTCGGAACACGAAACTAAACCTGTGAATAGTTACCGCTTTATTGCATACTGAAATGGATTTCACATTGACGAATAAATAGTCGAACGTAATTAGGTGAGCGTAAAATTAGGTGTTAGGAAAACCATTTTGGTTTGTTGACTCATGGTAGTGCGTTTTAGTGCGAGTTTGTTTCTGTCGATCGACCGACTGCGACGTTATACTAGAACCTTATCATTTTTTTTTTTGGCAATTAAGCCGTTTGCGACTATTCTGTCAATTTTTTTTGTCGGTCATGGATAGATCTCCTTATAGCCTAAAGCTAGTAAAGGAAGCTCAAGTAGTCGCACGATAACTTTCGTCGTGAAATATGATGCTCTTTGTGTTGCCAATAAATTCGTTTTCTATGAGGTTATAACTGGTTATGAAAATTCGATCTCAGACTGGGTTTAAACCTGCGTCCTTCCGGTTTAGTACACCGGACGCTTTAGCCAACTAAGCTACTGAAATCACTGCATGTGATGTAGAATTTCTCTTCCTCATGCTTACGTCTTATAATATTTATAAGCTATTCGTTTTTATTTATTTATATTTTATCATGTGGGGTACAAAATAAAAGCGTATTCTTTACTTTTTCTCTCTTATAAGGACGTCACGTCCTTAACTGGTTTAAAAAACCAAGAATCGTGTGAATCCGTAACGTAGTTCTGTTCTTTCACAAGAAGTTGTAGAAGTAAAAGTTTATACCCTTTGTGCAGTAAGTGGACAAACGCACAATATTAGAAGATAGTGTTGTTTAATCGTTTTTTTTTAATCGTTGCTCCACACTAGAATTTTATCTTGTATCGTTGGTGCGTTTACAAACATAAACTTTCACCTACACAAACACCGAGACCCGGAACAACTACCTGTATGTAGATCACACAAATATTGGCTCCGTGTGGGGATCAAACGTACTGTACCCGTGGCGCAGAAGTCGATCGCTCAGCCGCTGCGCCAAACGTGTCGACAATAGTGTAAAAAATAAAGAAAAATTCAATCGCAGATGAAAAGTTAAATAGGTGAAGATAAAAAATATAGAGATATTTAAATAAAGATGGAAATAAATTATTATCATAGTAAATGTAAATATTTTCGAGGCTTGTGAATGTCGAGTACTTTCCACGGAACCAGGGCTTGTAGCAAAAGTTGTTCCTTTTATAGAGCACAGTAATCCTCTCAAACTGGCTTTCTGTCATTTAAATTCCGTAGGTACCTCTCTCGGATTTTTGCTTTGCTTACAAATTGGATATATTGGAGTGCCGACACTTATTAAATACACTTTACTTTTTTATTTCGAATGTCTTATATCTTGATAGTTAGATAATTATATCGATTGATCGTTAGTAGTATTGATATTGCCTAGAAAGGAGGTCATCAAAAGTCCATACAACTCAGCCCAAATATGTACGAGAGATGACATGACAGCTGTCAAGTTGACAGTTTTTAATATGAAATCACTATGAAACTATTAATGTGCCAAAATGGCGTGCGTTTGACATTCGAAAACTAACACTGACAGCAGATAGCTATCAGGTTGACAGTTTTTACTATAAAAACACTATGAAACTGATACTAGAGTGTTAAAATGGCGTGCTTTTTTTTTTCAAATTTAAAATTATTTTTCATCACACCCTAGTGAGCATAAAAACAGTATGACTACAGTTTTAACCATCGTAATACAGGGAATTTTTTCCAATAAGTGTAGGTTCAGTATATCATTTGGCAGACTTTGGTTGATAGATCCTCCCTTTGGTTGGAGCAGCAACACACCTCACCTTTCCACAATAATATTTTATGAGTACTTGGTAGATATAAACGAGAGAAATAGTAGGTACTTGATAGTGGCCATGAAAGCAACATTAACATGGGTCACACTGGAACAATCGACAGTTTATTGGTTCGTGTAAACGATTGTTTATTTATATAAAGATGTTAGTCGAACAAGCTTCTCGATAGAAGCTGTTGCAGCGAACGATTTTAAAACGTTATTGAAACGTATAAATGGACGAATGTGTAAACAAGATGAAGATATTTTTACCTTCATTCACACACTACAGGTAAATAATTTTATTTTAACAGCAATGATAGCCTAGTGATATGATTTTTAGACTGCCAAGTTAAAGGTCTTTTTCGTTCAAAAGTTCGAATCCAAGGCCTCTGACTTTTCGAAATCATTTGCGTAATAATAATTTAATTATCACTCGTTACACGGTAAAGGAAAAATACGTGAGGTAACCTGCATGCCTCACTAGAGATTTTCGCGACAGTGTGAAGTCTGTCAACGTGGCGGACTATAGCCTAATAATCCCTCTCATTCTGAGACGAGACCCTTGCCCAGTAGTGGGACAGTATATCTGTTGATGATAGTATGACTTTAAACTGCTGTTTTTTTTGTAATACGATGGCAATAAAGGAAATGCGCCACCTGATAGTAAGCGGTAACCAAAACGCCAGCAAAACTAGTAGTATCGCACTAACGCTTTGTCATGTTGAGACCTTAGTTATTGCCCTAGAAAGACTTACACTGACCTCATTGGTGGAATTCTTCATAAAGGTCAGGTGCGTAGTACTCGCAACCGGCGTGTATGTATGACAAGATGTATGAATGTGGTCGAAGCGAAAGAAGTATGCAAGAATCGTAGCAAGTGGCGTTCTTTAGTTTCTGCCTATCCCCATGGGAAAAGGCGTAAGTGTATGTATGCAAATAAATTTCCAACCGAAACTGTGTTAAACAATGTTAGAACATTACTTTAGCGGTAAAATATTTGGTAAATTCTTTGATGCCCTAAACGAAATTAGCAGCTAATAAAATTCTAATAATGTAAGGCTAATGTTCTATGTTCCACCACCTGATATTCCTCAGAATTACTATTAATTTATCTTGTTCGCAAAATAACGTAAATAAAGTCCAATGTTTGCGTATTCTTTAGCTTTTATTATCAAAGCGACTATGTAACTTTATTTCTATTTGCTTACCATTTTTGCCAGTAAAACAAACAACATTGCGAGATTAAGACTACACTTCTAAGAAAATAGTAAGCAGAAAATAATAAAACCCCTTGTATCTACTAACGAGTCACTGGAACCATAATCATTAAAAAGATAGAAACGTTTCTTAACTGTGAGTTGATAAATCTTTGCCTAGAAGGATAATCTTACGGTATTCACGTCAATCCATTGTAGTCCCATTGTTGGTGCATTGAAATCAAGCGAGTCTCACTTGGCGTACATGATTTCAACACAACATATTCTTTCACCGTCAAAACAAATGAACCATGTTCAAAAGCATCGAAGCTGAATATGTCTTTCATATTTGGTAAAGCAAGGATATCGTGATGAAACGGTACAGGGCCACACCCTGTACCGTTCTGTACCGTTTCATCACGATATCCTTGCTTTATCTAATTTAAGAGCCATTAACATTTTTAAAAATCATTATAACATGAAGAAGTCTGTCATTGCGCTTAAACTGAGTCACTCAAACACTGAAGCGATCATAGCCTCCAGGTTATCATTCCATTTGCAAACGAAAAATTGGAAAACCAAAACTTTGATCCAAATAAAATAGAAATTCACAAAAGCCCACTTAAATTCTCGTTCGCATCTTTGTTTTTTTTTGGCTAGTTTTTAATCTAACCATCCAATACGAGTGAAATACCCGTCACAGTTATATGAACGAGCTTGTAGGCAACCAATTAAAAACCAGACGGGCTCTCTGGAGGACACTGGGGCCAATTTTCGGACGCCTAGAACTTATTTTTCACTTTACACGCCTGCATGGACGACCATTTAAATAACGGTTGACTGCAACTTGAAGCTAGGAATTTGAGGTTATTTTAGGCTTGACCGCTTAAAAAACCTTTACCGAGCCACTGATGCGGTGTAAAGCGGTCGACGGCAGGCCGATATTAATTTAAAAGTTTGCTTTTTTGAATTATTGTTCAGTTTTTTAGTTGGGTTGTTCTCTATTATTATTTAATGTTCGTTTGTTTTGATGGTTTGCGTCTTGCCTAAGAGGTGGTAGAAATTATTGCGTATTTATAACCATTTTTCCCCAAAAAGAATCCTGTAGGAATTTCCCAAGATCTCGTCTTAGTGCTTAAAAAATAAAAAATTGAATGCGTCTAGATTTGCCGGTTTAGGTTATGTAAGTGGTAAGTGATAACAATACATAAATATTGTGGACATTTTACCCAACATCACCATCTAGCCCCAAACTAAGCAGAGATTGTACTATATGTATAAGATAATGGATATAGTACTTATATAATTTTTAACATACTTATAATACAGACCTTATAATTTTGTGATAAAGTTGTATATCTATAAATGAAATTTGACACATTGGGGTAGCTTGATGTACTGGCTTCTGTATATAATATATTCTATTTTAGTATATTGTGTATTTTAGTATACCATTTCCGACTGAAAACACACAAATTATCGGGTCGGTCCACTTAAGATCCCGTGTACATAATTAAAGAGTTCACACAGAATTAATTGCTCGGCCTTCGTTCACGCTGAAGGATTAGCCGTCATTGCGTGTTCAGAAATAACAAATCAGACGCACCTTTACAAGCTATCTAACAGATAGCTGGCTGGAAGAAGCGCTTCCATTAATTTTCCTTAGATCAACCGGAATTAAGGGTTATTTAGCCGTTTATTGGTCAGAACTGCTCTCACGATTCCCACAGGGATCGATTCGACCCATGCTCTGCAATGGCGAGTTTACCCGACCTTAAATAGATTTAATTTGGCACACAATAACACCAACCCAATTGGCCTTCGATGCTTTGAACTGATTGATCAAACGGTTTCGCCTATTGTGTATATAAATCTAACATAATAATTAAATAATTATACACATAGAAACATCAAACAAAATATCAGATAATTATACGCATATTTACTTACCATAAGCAAGACCATTTAACAGAACTAAGCAAGAGTATTGTCACCCACACTCACTAATACCACTAAGTGATATTAGTGAATGTGGCTGACATTCATTAAAATTAGTGATGTTGATAATTGATTAATCGATTATTGATAATGGATTGAAACAGGTAAAATTATCTTAATTATTTCAAAGGTATACATATTTCACTCAAACAATCAATAATTATGAATGAATGAAGCTAATGATTTATTTACCTTTGCTTCCTGCTATCTCAATGATGTGATAGTGATTGTGATAATCGATTAATCGATTATTTATAATCGATTATCAACATCACTAATAAAAATTACGAACACCTATGATCATTGAAAAAGTATAATATAATGTGAAAAGTATTACCCAGAAATCGGGTTGCAGAGGTCTTATGGCAGTCGCTTCGTTTAAATACAACATAGTTGGGAAAAGGCTCGTAGAATGATGATATTATAATATCTAGTCAGTGAAAAGATTATGGGAGTGTTTTTTTTTTTGATACACGCTAAAGACTCCTTTGATCTAAGTTTACGAATGGAACACCAAAGGAAAGCAGTGTACCGTTAGGCTTATATTTTTCTCTAAATCTACATCATAATTTTGCCTCTGTTGACGTTTGTCCCGGGACAAGGAAAAATGCTTATAATTTCGTACAATGCAAATATTTTTTGCTGACTCTACGAAGATGATCCTTTTTAATCCACGAAATCTTTCTGTCAGTTTGCTTTCTATCATTATAATTGGTGTGAGATTACCCTGCAGACTTAATGGGTGTCGTCAAGATATTAAGCATAACGTATATTTTTCTATTATTAATTAAACAAAATTGTACAAAATTTAACGTCAAATAGCCAGTACCCAGCGGTATTCTCGATAGGTTAAGTTTACATTTAATGTATGTAGGATAAATTAGCACATACAAGATAAATTGAATTAGACCCTCTGGAGGGTCAGAGTTTCTTTGATGAATTAAGATACCTCTACCAAATTTCACAATTCTGAAAGCCAGTTTATCATTATACTAAAGATAAATTCAAATCCAATCAGATCTACTGAACACAAATAGTAGGTAATCAACACGATCATAGCAAGCCGCAACCCGCCCAATAACGCGATCAAATATACACAGACTGATTTCCATTCTGCATAAACGAAGAAGACAGGAATGGATGTCTGAATATTGAAATGGATGACATTGCATTTTACAAGTAGCCGGGAACCATGACGTAACTAACGATCTTATATAAAATACGAGCCTGTTGAATTCCTCACCAACTTGGACTGAAAGGACTTGAAACAAGTCGTAAAGACTCTCATGAAAAGTAATATAATTTTTCGGATACATTTCCAAGTGACACGAAGTTTTGTGCTCACGTTTTATTGGTACTTATCCTGTTTCTAAGGCACAACTTAGTAATCATAAGATTGAAAGATGGGTACCCGCTAAGGATATTGGTTGTTCAATTGTCCATTTTACCATAATATACTTGAACAGTGCGATTTTCAAGAATTATATCTATGACTTCATTAAAGCCATAATAAAAATCCTGTACTAAGGCTTTCTTTTGTATAGCTTTGTATTTTTCTATGAAATTTCTCAGTAGCAGCTCGGAGTTTAGATATATTGCGCCCGTTTAATGGCAATAGGCTCGCCCCTATTACATGGGATCTAAACATACCGTTGAACTGAGGTTGTACAGTAGTGCTCTGTCATTCATTGTCACGCGTTCGATTCCTGCATCGTATTCATAGAAGGCGGATGTTTCACTCCACTATATTTAGGTCATCTACTAAATGGACTAGCTCACTCAAATATGCCAAATTCAGGTCATCCTGTAAAAGGGAGAGGAAGATGGCATTCAAACACATCTCTCATGACGGGTAGGTATCGCGGTGGCTTAGCGGTCATAGCGTCTGGTGTACCTAACCAGAAGACGCAGGTTCGAATCCTGCCCGCGGTCGAATTTTTCCTTTTCTAAATAACTTAAAAATCTTAACATGGAAAATGCCAAAAAAATACAAAAAGATAATGGCAATCTTTTTTCTGTTTAATTATTATACTGGATTCATTATTATTGTACACATCAAACTGATTTGTTCTCATGAACTATTCATAACAAAATTGTAAACTAAGATTAACATTGTTATCACTATTTATTCTTCTCCATTGGACCCATTTTTTGGATCCGTGCAACTAGTTTTGACTTTTCAAAAGTACCTACTATTTTAATGGTCTAACTGAAACAAAATATTTGACTTTGACTTGACTTTGAAAGGCATAAAAGGGACAGAGAGAGAATTGCCTCTCACTTTCAAACTAGGTAAAGTCCTGTGTTTAATCTGTAATTGTCCAACTCCTTAAATCCTTACAAGTTTATAATTAGACCACATCTTATACACTTCTATAATTTTATAATCATGTTCATTTTTATAAATCACCATATAAAATGTATCTCAAAAGAAAAAGTCCGCCTCATACGAATTTTCTTTCATTTTCTTCGCCACCCGTTTTTCATGGGTAATTACCCCCGTGAGCGCGATGACGTCACACGTGATTGATAACATCCCCTGATTAATATTTTACGTAATCTAATAAAATAAATGTCTTATACATATGAACCTTTTTACGCCGTATAAAGATTTTGGTTTCAGAGTGAAGGCCTTTTGTAAATTTATTCTTTTGATGTTGTTTACTGAGCTTATTTTGTGGCTTTTTATTACAACTATTAATCATAGATGTTATTGTGCTATTTTGACTTGGGTGTAGACATACAATTAACCTTTTTGAATGTATTAAATTACTTTATTGCACAGCGTTTTCATTCATACGCTTTCTAAAAGGCTTATTTCTATATGTCTATAACTGTTTAAAAGAAACTGGAATTCTCTGTCGAAAGTGCGTTAACGTTTGTTAAAGGGCACTCAGTACTAGGCAAACATGACAGATTAAATTGTAGTAAAGGTTATATTATTGTAAATACATTATCAAATTGTCTCTTATTCTAAGTCTAACTGATTAAAAGAAACTTGAAGTCTCTGTCGAAGGTGCGTTAAAGTTTGTTAAAGAGCACTCAGCACTAGACAAACATGACTAAGATTAAATTTTTCTAAAGATTATATTATTGTATATTCATTATCAAATTGTCTCTGGTGGTGGTATAACTTGTATGAACCTAATGTCAAAATCCTATTTTAGTATAATAAGCAAATCTACTGGCTGGGTTGTTAATGGGAGTGGCCGTAAAATCCATCAGTAGGGTAAGCCACGCAAATACAATACAGTAGATTGCAGCACCTATAAATAAGTTCAATATAACCAAATATAACCAGTCATGTCCACATTTTCGGAGTCTTCAAATAGAAATAAAAACAGCAATTATTTAGCAAGCAAACCAAATTGTTATTAACTAATACTAAATTAACTATAAAATGTAAATTTATTTGACTGCGAGTGTACATCGCGAGCACGGTACCAATAAAGTTGAACTGACTCATCTCAGAAATAACGTAAGTTTAGCACCACAGAATAAAATTATACAGTACGCCAACGTGTACCGTGAGTTATAAAATACAAATATGCTCGCTCCCACTTTAGAATATTAAACAGTTATGTGTAAGAATATAGTAAGTTGGATGCGCAGTAATTTTGCCGTTGCTGCTTCCTTTCATTAGAATATGTATTAAATTCTTTAACACTACAAAGTAATTGCTATTTTTAATAAATTATTTTTTTATTGGCCTGCCATAGCTCTTTAAAACTCTTTTTTTGACATCTACTTAGTTCATTTCTACAATCTACGGCCTAAAATGCAATTTCAGACATTTGCAATATAATATTAGTACAATTTATATAGGAAAGTATCAATAGTATGTTTAAGATCTAATTAACGGTATCATAAATATAATATGATCACGTTAATAATACCAACATAGAAATGATAAGTTCCTTGCAAATGACATGGGGTTTAAGTGACACTTTTGACAGGTGTCAAATGGAACGAAAATTGAAGTGTTTAGGATCCTCATTTTTTGCGAGGTTCTATCATATAGACCTCATTCATTATACATGAATAGAATTGTTTCAGCTGAATCGTTAATTATCAAATATAGGTGCTTAGGCACCCAGAATGTTTGAAGTGCAAACATCACTGTTTCCCGACCCTACTGTTGATTTTAGTCTATGGCCTAGCTTAAACATACAAGCCTGTGAGTCTGTATGTTTAAGGCGATACTTAATTATACATGCAAATACATTACCGTCGCTAAGCTAATATCTATATAACATTACTGAAGCAATAAGGCGATTGAATAAGGCTAAAATGTTTGAATTGCTCCTAGTTAGGCACCACAGCTGGCTAATAAAAATATTGTTATAATATTAAAGATTTGTAGCTAATTTTACCGTGGGAGAGCCATGCTTCGGCACGAATGGGCCGGCTCGACCGGACTTGATACCACGGCCTCACAGAAAACCGGCGTGAAATAACGTTTTCGTTGTGTTTCGTCGAGTGAGTGAGGATACCGGACGCCCAAACGCACCTGAAACTCCTCTGGTGTTGCGGGTGTCCATGGGCGGCGGTAATCGCTTACCATCAGGTGATCAATCTGCTCGTTTGCCCACCCTATCACATAAAAAAAAAAATACATTTCTATTATAATATATAAATTACATTTCTATTATAATAAATATACTACCGTGTAATGTTTGAGTTTTCTTAGTCATATATTGGCAATAAATAGTAGGTATAAGAAGGTTTTCCTTATACGGCAGTAGGTACTATTATCTGGGGAGACCCATTTACAGTCTCCCCAGGGATGTGCCTTAATAGGCGGTGCACAGGGGGGTTCTGGGGTGGTCTAATAAGAGGACCCAGTGCCCCCCTCCATGTGCTGATGGTGGCCACCGGGGTGGTTTTAGTAGGTAAGAATCCCACACTCCCCGGTCTAACCCCCGTAGACCGGTAGCCTTTTGAAGGTTTCCCCCCGTAAACAAAAAAAAAAAAAAAAAAAAGGTACTATTATCTATTCTGTGGTTATATGAGTTAATTCTTGCCCTACGTCCATCGGAAAATGCGGCAACAAACTAAACAATATATTTTCAAAATGATAATCAGTTACGTCTACAAAAAACCTTCGATCATGACTTTTCATAAAACTATACAACTGTATCTAAATACAACAGGGCAAAATATATCGTACAATTACGTCACGAAATCCTCAAACTGCTACTAAGTCAACTGAACAAAATACTAAAATACCTCGACCAATACCCATCGCTACCGATTACGGGACAGTGGTCCATTCATAAATTGTAAAGTAAATGCACCGATGCGCTAGAGCCGGCTTATGGGAGCTCTGTGTACAGCATAGAGCTGCTCCTTAAATATATTGCTGCGACCGCCAGTGTTTTCAATTAAAGTGAATTGTTTAAGGGAAAGAGTCAATGTTTTTAATTATGTTTGCTTTGTGTTTTATTTTGAGCAATCGAATTATACACATTTTTTGAAGGACCAGTTTTTAAATTCATCTTAAGTGGATAAACAAAATAAATTTGCTAAAATTTACTTTTTTTTATTAGAGATCAAAAAAGTATATAAGTACCATTACAATACAGTACAGCACCAGCTCAGATTTTGTTTTTTTTTTCTGCAAACTACTTACTGGCTAACCCTTTGAGAATTACCTACAACCGTGATTTTATGTTTGTGTCGAATAGTGAAAGCTTTCCATAAAAAAAAATATAAAACTCCCGCTTAAACTACATTCACTTTAAAATGTCTGCACTTAATACCGCTTCGGGTAATTTTGTGCCAAACTTAATAGTTAGTTGGCTAATTAACGGAATAATTAAGTGAATAGTTAGGTCTTTAAGAATTTAAATTGAGTACATAAATTACAATACTGATTGAAATCAATAGTAGTATTGATTTCTGACATTTACGCGAATATTAGACATTGAAACAAAACTACTTTTTACGGATGTTATCGCGTATATTGATATTATTAATCCCGACGTTTCGGACCCTTTACATTAATAATATCAATATACGCGATAAAATCCGTAAAAAGTAGTTTTATTTCAATCAATAGTAGTGTCATTTTATGATCGAAATGATCTTAGTTGTGACTCACCACATTTAAGACATCATCATCAACCCTATACTGAGCACGGGTCTCCTCTCAAATTGAGTGAGATTAGCCTAAAGTCCACCACGTTGGCCTAGTGCGGGTTGGCAGACTTCACACATCATCGAGAAAAATCAAAAAGCATGCAGGTTTCCTCACGTTTCACGTTCAGTTTTCCTTCACTGTTTAAACCAGTGATAATTAATTATTAATACGCATATGAATTCGAAAAATCAGAGGTGCTTGCCTTGGACTCGAATTCGAGACCTTTGACTTGGCAGCCCAATGATCATATCACTAGGCTATCACATAACTATATGACATGTGACGTTTTATTTATCAAATACTGTTATTCTACGACAATAACCACCCAAGAGGGGATAGCATGCTTTAAATAATATAATAATAATAAACATTTTATTTCGGAATGACATCCATATTTGTTAGTAGCAATAGAAACTTACAAACTAGTGTTAGTAACATTAATTAATTTAAAAAGGTAATGAAAACAATTATACGGTCCGCAATGCGCGAGTGATAACACTGGTGTTGCAAGCTTTCATAGGCTAGATAACAGCTGACCATCAAGCGGGCCACTTGTGTGCCACCTAAGTGCTATAAAAAATATTTATCTTGCACTGTGTGCAGTTGAATCAACTATAAAACATAACATACCCAATTTATCCCCGAAGGGTTAGGCAGAAGTGTACCGATGGGTACCCGATACTTGTATGTATTCGGTCCCATGTTATGAGGCGATCCCATATCCATTAACTGGGCACAAATCCACGCTCCGAGTTGCTATCTGCTTTTCTAATGAAAATCCAAAAAACACTATGCACGATCTAGGGGTTGAACTCAGAACTTCAGTACATTAGTTTAAATACCGTAAAATATTGCTAAGAATGGTGTGCATACCTTTAAGTGACGTATTTACTGCGTATGATTTGCAATTTTTGTCGCTAGTAACTATTTCAAATTGTAAATATGTTATTGGTGTGCCTCATTTAAATAAATAAATAATTATATCTCGAAGCCTCACAATAATCAAATCTACTGGAGCCGCAAATACAATTTATTCACCTTTAAATATTTGATGCCACCATTATACTTAATCAACATTATTTAATCATGAAAATGCAACGTGTGTGATGTGGTTCTTGTAATTATATCGTAATCAAAGGTAATGGGATGTAATTAAAACTTTTTACTTATTTAATTAAGTGCACTGTTGAAACCAATATATTTTATATCACATAAATTATAATTAACAAAGGTAACTACAAGTTATCATTTATTTAAAGGTCTACGATACGTTTGTTACTAGTTAGAATGTCACAAAAACAAACAAACAAAGCTTTCGACGAGGCTAAAAGGCTTTTTAGCCTCTAATTGTTTAACGTGGCTACATTAAACAATTCCTGTAGAATCCATACTAATATTTTTTAATCTTCTTCCTTAGAGCTTTTTCCCAACTATATTGTGGTCGGCTTCCAGTCTACTGCGACTGAATATCAGTATTTTACACGAAGCGACTGCCATCAGACCTCCGCAACTCAATTTCTCGATAATACTGATATCCTAAGGCTCCTAATCCTCAGGATATCGGTATTATCCAGAAATTGGTTTACAACTACATAGCTTATAGTATACTATTGGGTAGAAGCCGGTTGTCTGAAATTTTGGGCTTCTGACTATCACTAACGACTCTCATAGGTGTTTGTAGGACAACCGGAATTGACGGCTTTACGTGCACATCGAGGTGTTAAGAATGGTTACCCTGTCACACTGACCGCTAGCGCAGCTTAACCTTGCAGATCGGTTCACCAGCTTAATTATTACTTAGCCACGAGCCCCTCGCTAATATTTTATGAATGTGGAAAGTAAAATATCTGTTTGTATGTTCATCTGTTAAATTTCTAAACTGCTGAATAGATTTCAATGGCAAGGAGATAGAGTGCATACTAGTTCATTCAGATTTATTAGCAACAGGGCAAGAACACACACTGACAGGCCAACCCTAATGCAGAATGTCTTGAGTACATTTATAATGTTGAAAATAATTTGGTAGATGTCATTGTATGTATAATAGGACCAGTCTCATAAAAAACTGACTTATTGGAAATTTGTAGGGGCAACCCTACAGAGCCCTTAAAAATAAGTCAGTTCAAAAGAATAACAAGCTATACTATAGATACGTCTCTAAACATCTGTGCAACATAATTGTTAAACAGTTCCCCACTTGACACCGGAGGAACAATGGCGCAATTCAAAGTTTGCCAAATAACCGGCGCGCGTGGAAATACTGCCGCAGGGCCGGTATTGCCAGATCAAAACTTTTTGCAGTTAAAAATATAAATATAAGAGAGATGTGTACATGAAAATAAGATAATTGTATAAATGAATATCATGTTTTAGAGAGTTTTTGGTGGCTTATTAATGGTATGTAAAGTCAAGGATATTTTTTTAATTATCTACATTAATTTACCAGGTAGGTACTCGTATCAAAAAATATGTGAGATACACCCTAGGTTCCAATTAATTCCAAACTCAAAATTCGAATTCAATCATGTAGCGTCCGTCCGATTTTTTTATTCTAGCCGTGACTTATTGGCGTTGGCAACACAACTGGCAGTGTAGGGACGTGAAAGATTGTCGCAACGCTCGCAATTCTCCGCGCAGGCTCTCCCCAGTCTATATTTGTAAGTGAATTTGTTCGCAGGCAACATCATAAATATTATATCGTTTGTTAATAATGCGAAGCCGCTCATTTTTATAAAAAATCTATTAGTTTTAATTTACTATTATGAATTAAAAATACTTTCAGTATTTGTACAAAAGTAATAAATAGATATACACCACTTTACTCATTGTTTTACTCTGAATGATGTATTGAAATATCAGTTTCTTAATTTTTTATTCAATTTATTTCTGAATGTACATATTTCTAACTCGATTAAAGATTGAACGAATCTATGTAACAGATAACAATAAGTTTAGAACGAATATTATCACATTACGTTTTTGGTGAGCAAAAAATTTTAGAGTACCGTTATAGGTTTTGTGAGGTGTGTAAACATTATACAAAACTCTACAACCTCAACGGAATCAATTACCAATGTGTGGAACACACGTAATCTTAGATGAAGTCGTGGTAGGACAAGGCGGGATTAGTGAGATAATTATTAGAAGGATTGGAGCTGTCAATCGATAAGGGTGGCGAGAGAATGGGAAGGTTTTATCCTACAGTGGACAATATAAATGAATAATAATATGAACTGTACTGAGCAAAAAAGTGTGCAGTGTTTCTGGGTAATTTTATAAAATTCTTAGTGGCTGCTCGAGTTTGGATTTGGGGTCATACTCCTCCCCGTTACAGGAGCCAAAACATAGCGTTGATCTGTGGGTACACCTCTCCTTAACACTTCATTGGTATTTACTGAATAATATGGAAATGTCATAATTATTGAGTAAAACTAAGTATTAAATAATATTCGAAGCACAAAGTCAAGTTAATCAGTGACAGTGTCACTTGAATGTTACGTATTGTCACAAGGAAAGATGTCTTAAACTCACAAAATCTTAGCTCAAGATACAATCGGCGACCGAACCGTATCCCTCAATATTATACAAAAGCTTGAGAGATTCTCATCCCATTCGCGACATTTAAATGAACCCCCGATGGCTCTATCAGCTTTTTACACGTCATCAGTTTTAGAGTGGAGCACCCTTCATTTTCCCTTCAATGGAGATTTTTCCAAAGCGCACATTGGCCCCGCCCTCATCTATATCTGTCGACAAAGCGGTTCGTTTCACTAAAAATTGTGCGCCATTTAAAATGACTTGGCGTTTATTTACGAACTTGTTAACCTTTAAAAGATTTAAGGGTGGTATTTATTAATTGATAATAATTAATTATCACTCGCTTAAACGGTGAAGGCAAACATCGTGAGGAAACCTGCATACCTTAGAGATTTTCTCGACGGTTTGTGAAGTCTGCCAATCCGTACTAGGCCAGTGTGGTGGACTATAGCCTAATCCCTCTCAATGTGAGAGGAGACCTGTGCCCAGCAGTGGGACAGTATATGGGTTGAAGATGAATAATTATCAATTGATAAATAGACACATGGCATTCTTTAGAGGAGGCCTTTACCCTCACTTGAGGAGGGGTTCATGCAAAGAAACTTTTTCAAAATTCAACTATTATTTTTAAAACCATTATATAGCTTTAAACTTTTTTTAAAAAACTAAGTGAAATACGTGTAAATTAACATCATTACCTTTCTTTTTTTTCCTTTTCTTTATATTTAAACTATGTATGTAACCTACTATTTGCATCGAATAAAAGGCTTATTATTATTATTATAAATACCACAATAAAAGCTTTCAATGTTTTTAATTATTAAAAACATTGAAAGCTGTTATTGTACATTTATAGGTTACTTGTTCTGGTTTCAAGGTTTGTATGAAGTGTAAGATATGATGATGATATGAGAATTTACAATATATATATAGGTAATTAATTTATCTATTCTCTACCCCAGGCAGTTGTATAGAATCAAAATCTTTCACACATTTCAGTTAAGCTTGTACTTCATAAGCATAACTTTTTCTATGCAGCTTTTTTTTTCCGAGCTGAGCAGGGGAAACTTTATTAAGAACGTCAGAAAACAAACAAAGATAAGTCAGTATTATCCAGAAATCCAATTACCGTCCTCATCAACATCAGTATCATAATTATCAGCCAAAAGAGGTCCTGAACAAAGGCTTTCACAAGGACTGGTTTTATGCCGCCTGCATCAAACACCTAATTCTACATTACCTTATCTTTTAACTCGTTCTAATTAAGACACGTACAAAAGCCGCAACAATTTACCGGTAAATTCCAATTAAAACGGGATTTGTCGCACATGAATAAAAACTGCCATTGCTCTCGGATTTATTTTACTTCAACTCAATTACAATTCAATATTATTTTGTACAGAGGCAATTAAAAATCAATCTACATTCATGATTGGATACTACATGATTACACTAACCTTACTTTGTAAACAAAAGTTAACCTGTCAGCTATGCAAAATGATAACTTGATTCGATAATAGAGTAAGCTTTATAGCATTATATAACCTGTAATATAAATTAGGTAATGCAAACCCTATAAAACTTTTTAACAAAAAAATTAAACCGCCGAAAAACTGAAGAGCAAAAATAATAAACGTTTCTTATTTAACCTTAATAACTAAGTTCTTGAACTAATGTAAGTATACCTAAGTAATTTAATAACTAAGTTCTTAAAATAATGTAAGTATACCTAAGTCATATAATAACTAAGTTCTTAAACTAATGTAAGTATACCTAAGTCATATAATAACTAAGTTCTTAAACTAATGTAAGTATACCTAAGTCATTTTGTCAGGCTGACTCTTACGACCACTAAGGTTCAAGATATTACTCACATAGTAGAATAAAACAACGATTATAATTATTCTGTCATTTAACTGCATAAATACTTTTGGTATAGAATTGGTCTCTAGTGCCATTTTCGCATTATATAACCACTTGCACGGCACGGGTTGTTAATTAAACTTAAGTGAGACAAATAAAACCAGTATACAATTTAGCAAGTCCGCCGGTAACTCATTAGGCTTACAGGAGAATTATTGAATTGGAACCGAGTCGGACAAATTAGTGCAAGCTTCGTGTTCAAATTTATTAGAGACGAATACATAAGTTTGTTTATACAATTTTTAATACTCTTTGACAGTAATTTTAAGAAATAAATACTCCTGAAAAGAAACATACCATCACGCGTGATACCCACAGTTCAGCAGTATGCTTCTAGAACCCAAAAAATCGGCGGCGAGTTTCCACTAATTTGGCACAAATGTAAATTTTAAGCTGTTACTGAGAATTTAATTTACTGTAACTGAAAAATACAATAATACTGTTTGACCTGAGAACCGAACCCAGGATCTTGACGAGCGCAGTGACCGAGCAATCAGCTTCTGTGCTACGGGTCGCAAGATTCGATTCCCGCACGGAACAAAACTTTTCGTTGTCCATGTGTAGATGTGTATCGATCGATTGCAGAACCTCATCAGCAACTTGCAACCACTAGATCACTAAGGCAGTCTTATCATCAACCCATATACTGTCCCACTGCTAAGCACGGGTCTCCTCTCAGGATGAGACGAATTAAGCTAAAGTCCACCACGCTGGCCTAGTGCAGGTTGGCAGACTTCACACACGAGAAAAATCTCTAAGGCATGCATGTTTCCTCACGATGTTTTCCTTCACCGTTTAAGCGAGTGATAAATAATTCGAAGTCACCTTTCGCTATCGTATAGAGGGCGGCACACTCTCGTCGCCCCATCCTATCCGAGCCGGAGTCCCTCAGGGCTCCGTGCTCTCCCCTCTCCTTTTCACGCTGTACACCAGCGATATTCCAAAAAGATCCAAGTCGCAGTTGGCTCTATTCGCTGACGACACGGCTATATATTATTCCGGCATCAGCCTAACAAACATCACCAAAATTCTCCAATCCTCGGTCAATGCCCTAGGGAATTGGTTCAGGAAATGGAGAATAGAGGTGAATCCCTCCAAGAGCGCGGCGGTTCTCTTTCACAAGAGTTCCGACCTCTCCGCTTAAGCCCAACCCATCTCCCTCTTCGGCCAACAGATCCCTTGGGAAAAGAAAGCCAAATACCTGGGCGTGGTTCTAGATTACCGACTTACGTTCCGAGAGCACATAAAAACGGTGCGTTCGCGCGCCGCTTTTGCTCTAGGACGTCTACATGGCATGCTCAATGCACGCAGTAAACTCTCCCTTAAATACAAGGTGAGAATTTACGTGATGTGTATTCGCCCCATCATGACCTATGCGAGTGTCGTATTCGCTCACATAGAAAGTCCCGCTATCCATAGGATGCAGACCCTTCAAAACCGATTCATGCGCAAAGCCACGGGCGCCCCTTGGTACGTGCGCAATAGGGACCTTCACTTAGACCTAAAACTGCCTACCATCAAGCAGTTTATGAAACGCGCCTCTAAGCGCTATTTCGATTTGGCCCCCCTTCACCCTAATCCCCTTGTGGTCAGTAGCGTAGACTACAAACCCTCTCAGATAAGTAGAGTGCGCCGCCCAAGGCACGCACTCACTTACCCTGACGACCAAATCACCCTAGCGCAGGAGTCAAACAGAGTGACTAGCACTCTCAAAACACACGCACAAAAACGCCGCCCGATATATCGTCCTCGCCGGCGAGGCCCGTCGCGAAGACCCCTTAACGGTAATCCTCCCCGTCCCTTGCTCGAGCCGGCCCGTGCCGAGCCAGTAACTTTAAATTCGCCCCTAAATAATTTAAACCCAGATCCAGCCGTCCCTAGCTGCCCCCCCAGCAACGCCCTAAGCCGAGGTCCGTGTCCCGCAGGGGACGCCCTTAGCTGTGTTACTTAGTTTATAAGTTGCCCCTGGCTGGAGGCATTTGGTGCCTCGCCACCTAGTCCGGTTAAGTTTTTAAAGCTCCCTCGAGCTAAAAACTATGTCCGACAAAAAAAAAAAAAAAAAAAGTGAAAACGATCAAGCAGTGTTATTGATTTTTACTATGACATTATCACTTGCAGCTCGGATTTCTGCGGAATACAGACGCGTGATGATAATTATACTATACGTATTTAGTCCTATCGTTTATTGTCAATATCATAAGATTAAAAAGTTTTTCTTTTATTACTATTTTTGAAAAACGCTTACTACTTCAACATAATCAGTGAGGAACTCTTCACTTATCTTTCCTTACATTCTAAAAGGATTGTCATTTTTTTTAAAAGAGGGATAACGCACAACGTCCTTTATCACAACATACTACATACTTTAATAGTCTCCGTTTACTTTTCACGATATATAAAAATCAGAAAATTTTGCTTTCAGTGTGTTATACAAATAAGATGTGAATAAAAAAATACTTCGAAAATTGTAAACCTTTGAGTTCTATTGCATTGTTGGTCGTGGAATCGATTCCCACAAGACACAAATATTTATGTGATGAACATAAATGTGTTTGTCTGAGTCTTTCTCATGTATTATAAGTATGTATTTACAAAAAAGTCTATTAAGTATAATATAGTACAATCTCTGCTTATTTTGGGACTAGAAGGTGCTGTGTAAAAATTTGCAAAAAAAAACAAATATAAAATAATTGATATAGTGGCTTATTTGCATAATCACAACATCAATATCACTGCATCGTGTCTGTTAACGAGTTCAAAAACTTTATCAGTGACATTTTAGTTCGGTTGCGTGTTGACATAAAACTTGGTGTTATAGTTTGTATAAAATTTACAACGTTGCATGCAATTCAGACATTCGTAGTTGTTACTATGTTGTAGCATTGTCTGCTCATAGCTCAACTTTGGTGACTTTGTGCTCGTAAAATATTATCGAGCTATTTTATCATAGTTTCATATATGACTGGGCTCTCAAAAATTACATTCTACTGACGTTGACGTTTGTCTATAAAATTAATTAATAATTTATTTAAGGTTTTTATCTCTGATGCAGTTCCGGTTTTTACCTATGAACCATTTTCTGTTTTTGTTCTTGATTGCAAATCTGACCAAACATGATTTTCACCCCAGTTTCGGTTTTATACATATCTAGCCCAGTTCCCAGATCCGGAGTTAACAAAACAATTGATATGTATCACGTCATCGAAAGAAACGTGTTTTGTCTAATAATAATATTTTTTATTGTTTACAAGGACTAGATTAAAGGATGGATACAGTAGCACAGAAGTGTAATACAAAAATCTAGTAAGCAGATGAAGTTCTATACTCCTATATAAGCTACTGAGTAACCTATGTTTAGGAGAGACAGGACCGATCCCAATTATACAAATGGGTGTATTTTATAGCACACGACGTGTTACATTATAAGCTTAGGTATCTATTTGTATAATACTGTGGGAAACGGAACGTGAACAGAAAAAGAGAGGAAGTCTAGAGAATGTGAGAGAGGTGGAGCTAGACCCTTGAAGGACATAATAAAAACAAAAGAGAGCTAAGGTCGCCATTCCTGAAAATAGTTGTTGTGTGCTTATAAAATAAAATACGACATATGATTTTAAGAAGCTGTATAAAATATTATCACGCCTGTATTCTGCGAAGGGTTAGGCAGAGGTGTACCAATTTATACTCACAGTTCACCGGTATGATTAGGTCCTATGTAATAGGGAGCGAGCCTATTGCCATTAACCGGGCACAAATCCAAACTCCGAGCTGGTGGTAAGTAAAACCCAATACTGTTTGACCTGGGAGAGCCCAGGATTTCCAGTCGCGCTTAGGCCCACTAAGCTAACGAGGCCGTTGTATTAATTGGCAAAGCGTTATATCCCACAGAATGATGCAACCATTACACTTATGACGCAGTTAGTTTATGAGAAGTAGGACATAGTGGGAGTAATTCCACTCTATTGGAGGATAATTGGAGCTGCCCGATTGGGGTAGTACCTCCGCCTTGCAGAAATCAAAGTGAAATAACACTGCTTTGAGCTGTGTTGTATTCCTTACGGTGAGTAAGGTTGCTAGTGCTCCGCGAGGATACGTTGTGTTGGCAGTGGGGGGACTTTGACCCTTATACTGCCAACACAACTATTCCACTTTCGTTTTACAGGGTCGGCAACGCGCAAGTGATACCCCTGGTGTTACAAGCGTCTATAGGCTACGGCTAACCGCTTACCATCAGGTGGGCCGTATGCTTGTTTGACACCTTAGTGGTATAAATAAAATAAAAAAATATTAATGTTAGCTCTAAAGCTGTTAGTGTACAGCTTATAAGTTTTGCAAAGACATAGATCGTTCATCTCATCATTCATCCTACCGTATTATATACGTGCTTTTGGATATAATATTTACACGAGTTTCATGAAATTAAGTAGGTACTAGCCTGCAGCGATACTAGCAGAGTAGAGCAGTGATAGCTTAGTGACATGACCATTGGACTGCCAAGTAAAAGGTCTGGACTTATAAAATAATGATAAAATATAAAGTTAATTATAAAATAATAAGGTTCATTTTCAATGGGGAAAATTTGACAGTTTTGGATAGCTTGACCTGCTGGCGTCTGTACATATTAACTCTTTCGGAACTTTACTTTCGTTCGGAAATCATGATCTATGCTATAATACTGCTTTAAATTAAAACGTTACAGAAATACATTAAACAATAACCAAGAGATATCTACCTACGTATTCTATTACGAGTACATGCATAACAATCCTTTTTTAATACCCGGATCAGTTCTGAAACAATTATTTAAATTTAATAAAGGAAATTGCTAAATTATTATAACGCCAACTTCTCCGGACATCCCAATTTTCCGTGCCTAAAGGCGGTTCCTTCCCCTTTGATAAATTTCAGCCATAATTAATAATTTCAGGAAACAGGGGATTTTTTTCAGCAACATCCGACGTAAGTTAACGAGGAAGTCGTAATGATATATTTTTTATCTTTATTGTTCTTGTTGGCCTTTTGAAAAGTTTTGTAGGTATTATTATATAATATATAGTATTATTTATTAACGAAATAAGTACCTAAGTTTTTTATGTATTTGAGGCACTCGTAAGTAATAACACACACCATCACGCCTGTATTCTCCGAAGGGTTAGGCAGAGGTATACTATACTACTATACCGGCGAAATGTGGGTGTAATGTACACCCACATTTCGCCGGTATGTTTTAGGTCCCATGTAATAGGGGGCGAGCCTATTGCCATTAACCGGACACAAATCCAGACTCGGAGCTGCTACTGAGAATTTCATAGAAAAACCCAATAACACTTTGCTCGACCTGGGGATCGAACCCAGGACCTCTAGCGTAGCAGTCGCGCTTAGGATCACTAGACTAATGACGCAGTATTGTAGTAGTAATAACTACCTACAATAGTCAATAGATCTGTAAGGTTAAGCTGTCGAAAGCTGAATTCGAAAAATTGATAATATATAATTTCTTTACGGTGGTAGGCTCTAATGCTGTAGAATTCATTTAGGGTGATACAATTATTGTCAAATATTCTACCGGCAAGCAATAATGTGCTAATTTTATTCCGGTTTGAAGGGTAATGTAGCCAGTGAGATTACTGGTCATAGGAGACTTAACAACTTCAGTCACAATATGCCATAGGCTGCGGTTACCGCTTACAATCAAGAGGACCGTTTGCTTGTCATCTCATAAAAAAGGTATTTTAAGGTAACTACGAACGTCCCCGAAAAAAAATCTACACTAGTCTATAACGGTCATACAATTTCGAGTAAAACAAAGGCAACAATAGCACTTAAGGCTGCAGTCATAACGTGTTGTGTTTACAGCAGTGGGGTACAAGTTGTGACAGGTCAGCCATTGCCCGAGCACAAACAACCACTCTGCTAAAAGGACTAAATTAACGTGCGTGGATAGTGTAGAGCTGAGAAGCCGATACAATTTCGATAGAATATAGGTAAACATCAAATAATTTTCTAACATATTGAAATACTAGAAGTGATTGCCTTTCTATATGCTACCAAATACAAATATCGGAGTTGATATTAAGTTTATCTAAGTACTTACATAGTAATAATTAATATCGATTCCCTTAATTTTTTGTACTTTGTGTATAATGTAATTACTTTGTAAGTGTTACTTTTTACTCTATACAAATTAATTAACATTTTATACAGGGTGGAAGGGACATCGACGCGCAACGGCTTACCATGACTTCAGTGCATGATTCTGGACCCCCTTGCATTGTAAGTTTTCGTCGGCATTTTCTTAAATTTTACGTTTTTTTTTGCAGTTTTTTCAACTTTAAACAGTATATAATCATTATTTCTATCTAACCCAATAAGAATTTTAAATAAAAAGTCATTAGTTCACTTTTTTCACTAAAAACAGCATTGTAAATTAAACTCGAAAGATCTTCTGGTCAGCTGTTTCCTTAGAGTTCACTTGCGAGTTGTAAAATTTAAGAAAAAGCCGACGAAAATTTCCAACGCAGGGGGGTCCAGAATCATGTACTGAAGTCATGGTAAGCCGTTGCGCGTCGATGTCCCTTCCACCCTGTATAAAGTATAGACCTATCTAAAATTATCTTACAATGTCATCATCATCATCATCAACCCATATACTGTCCCACTGCTGGGCACGGGTCTCCTCTCATATTGAGAGGGATTAGGCTATAGTCCACCACGCTGGCCTAGTGCGGGTTGGCAGACTTCACAAACCGTCGAGAAAAATCTCTAAGGTATGCAGGTTTCCTCACGATGTTTTCCTTCACCGTTTAAGCGAGTGATAATTAAGTATTAATGCACATGAATTCAAAAAGTCAGAGGTGCGTGCCTTGGGTTCGAACTCGAGACCTTCGACTTGGCAGTCCAATGGTCATACCGCTAGGCTATCACTGCTTTCTTACAATGTGAAAGTGTAAAATTCTCCTTTAGATGAATAATTTACTGTTATACGGACGACCTGGTAAGGGTCGCTGGAAGTCGTTGGATGCAGGCAGCTTGTAACCGGTCCTTCTGGAAGTCCATGGGGGAGGCCTTTGTTCAGCAGTGGACTTCCTGTGGCTGATAAGGATACTGTTGCAATGCTTTGAGAATACGTTTTTTTTTCTAAATATGGATAAAACATAAGGTATCTCACTGATAATGCTCTTAATATCTCTATACTCATTCCTGTATTTTTTTACCTTTTAACGTGACCGCTGCAACGTGTTGGTATAAGTACTGTAAAGTTGTATGTGTGAGCCTGTAAATAAATAAAACTTACGTAATCAAAGCACTTTCAATAAAAACTCTAGCCTAAATTCACACTTCCGCCGTTTTCCCGCAAAAACAGCTAGGTATTGCCAACATTCGGGAAGGCAGTTATCACCCCATCTCCCGCGAACTTTATCTTATAACCCGCAGTATATTAACTCCGATACGAAAACCGCTTTATTACTATCCCACAACTGTATTTAAACGCACCATATTTTGGATCGTTGGGAACTTCTAACAAGCAATAAAAGGGTATAATGGAATAGGGTTGCCATTGTATTCATGTTTCTTTACATTATTCGTGTTATTTTTGTGTAGGAAAATTCCATTTATTGGAAACCTACAATTTTCTGAGAATCGATTTAATGTTAGTAGAAGTGCACTTTGACATACTCTTCGTAGTAAAAGTTCCGCAAGAGACATTCTTGGTCATAGTTTGATACACTATAAATAATCCTAAATCGTTTACGGAAACGAATGCTCAGTAAGTAAAAAGAGAGAGCTACTTGCAATGAAGATACATCGTGTTTAGTACCCATTTAATGTCTACGCATTCAAGAAAACTGGTTTTAAAGTTGTTCGAGGAGAAACTTTCCAGGCTTAAATTATTCTTGATAATTCTAAGTTTAAACGTAGTGTTCTTAAAACGCGGTTCTTTCCGTGAGAATTTTGTTATGATTATATAATATAGATCGCCTCAGTTCACTGTACCATTTCACACCTCAAGATACTATTGTGGTATGCAATCTAATTCGTTTAGAGAATTTCTTTTTTTAGGAAGAAGGAACGAATGCCCCACACAAATTTACCACAAATCAGTTTTGAACAGCCGATATCCACACACAGTGTTGATAAACTCAAAAGTGATGTTCAATAAACCAATGACATTTCTAAGAATATTATGGTATGTTCATACAAACATTCACTACAACTACTTCGAATACTATTTTTACAGTTTAGAAGTGTTTGTTCTAGAAAACTCCGCGAATTTTTCCTAAAGCATTCCAAGAACTTTCTCGTCTAATCCGGCGATATTTAACTGAACACTGAGATACTTAGAAAGGATCACATTGTGTAAGTTATAGGGTCCAAAATGGTAACGTTCCGGAGAATTTTAGGCCCCAACTGTTTATTGTGTCCATTTGCTCCTAAAATGTGAGAAGAGAGAGACCTTAGGACGGTTAATAATAACATTTCTGAGCATAGTAGATACTTACACCCTATTTAAACTGCAATGTGGATATTAGCTAGGAACTGTAAGTATTGTGCAATGAAGTTACATTGCAATATGGTTGGTCAATGACGAATTGTTATTTTGAAAGAGAAGGATCATTGTGTACGTCCATTGCAGCAGAATTGAAAAAAGACGACGATAAAGATATTATTGCCAGAATGGAAAACTTAGATACTGGGAACAGTAATTTCTGGCCCGTGGTTTTACCCGCGTTGATCTCTAGTTATTCCCAATCCCACAAATATTCATATCTACAGAACCAATTTTCACATGCATGAGACACGATAATTTAAAAATCTGTTTTAATTCCTATCATTTTCATTGAAATGATGACCCGTTCGAAGCCTATTCGAGACTAACTTTCAAACATAAAATTTTTGCTATAAAAATGGTCATTATTTAAGATTACGTATGGTATAAAATAGCAGCTCACTTTAACTAAAATGTTAACAATTATTTTGAAATTAAAGACCCAAACTTCTATTTAATTTATTGGTATAGATAAAAAACATTTAGAAATATTATCTTGTCATGTTTTATGGTCCATCTACACACATCACTGCGGCCTGTCAGTGGCACGCTCAGGTGAAATATCTGCACGTTTCTACAAATGCGTCAATTGTCGGCCGTCGTCTAGCGCGAAATGTATGCTGTGACATTTATTTTACGCCTGTCATCAACAGACAACTCGCTGCCACCGCAAAATGTAAATCGACCCTTACCAAGAGTATCAATTTGATACTCTTCAGAACAAAATTGTAAACTAAGGAATAGGTTAATACTGTTTTTTAAAGGAGTGTCTATTTGAGGGTGCTTCTTGCCGATTCTTCTCCATAAGACCCACTTTTTAGTCGTGCAACTAGTGAAATACTTTACGGATTTTATCGCGTTGTATTGATATTATTAATCCCGACGTCTCGGACCCTTTACAGCGTCCTTGGTCACACAGGTGGACTGTCTACCCGTGTGTACCTAGTTTTATTTCAATATATAATATTCGCGGAAATGTCAGAAATCAATACGTGCAACTAGTTTTAACTTTAAAAAGTACAGAGGCCAGCACATCAAGCTACCACAAACTGTCAAATTTCTTTGATTGATTTTCGACTTTAATACAAAACAATAAGGTTCAAATTCAATTGGGAAAATTTGAAAGTTTTGGATAGCTTGACCTGCTGGCGTCTGTACCTATTTTTATGGTCTAATTGGAATAAAGCATTTCTTTGACTGTTAACTCGGATATGAATTAAATTAGTAACTAAGATTATTTAATAGTAATTAATTAAGATTATTATTAGTAACATAGTCACAAGTGGAAGTAATTTTGAAATTACGTGAATACTTTTTGTTCTGGATCTGTTATAATAGATTAATTTAAGGCTGAACGTACAGTAAGCAGTGATGCAGCTCATTTAACAATCGTAATAAGAATAACAAACCTTACATAATTAACTGATAGCCTTATTACCAAACACCTAGTAAAATTGTATTTCCATAATTTTAAAATATTAGTCTACCTTTTTCATTCTGAGGCTAATAAAGTGAGACGGTACGAGTTATGTGTATATAACCTATTGTAGCTGACTCTTAACTAACGATCTCTAAGTAGATACGCCAAACCAGAATCGTGGCTTCTTAAAGTCCATACATTTTGCTATATATGTTATGTGAATGCAACAATAAAAGAAAGTGCAACAACAGCTACCTACACTATTTCAAGGATATTTAAGGATGACGTCATTCACAATACCACGTGTGCGCAACGGGTGCGTTCGCCTGTCATTCCAGTTGATTTTTTTCGTACGTCCGTTGCGTACGACACGTACAATATGCATGATGGAGGCGTGAACGTTCAGCTTTTATTGACACTTCAATGGTCACGTAATAACTAGGTATGTACTTATATTCAATCTGATCCCATCAGTACAGTTCGCGGTATAAACCAAAAGTAGGCCACACGCAAACAGTATTTCCTTCATATATTTTTATACATTGGTTTATAGAAAAAACTATAAATATTCTATTAAAGGATCTCTCGTAAATCGTATACAACGAAAAGGAAACACGTTCGGGGGAAGCAAAATGTGATAAGTCACGTTGTGGCGCAAAGGGCGCTCTGCTACACACATATGGTAACTTTTGACATATTACCGTAATGTTTTTATACACGGTCAACTTTATTATAAATACGTTTTTTTTCTACAAGGAAGAATAATATTCCATGCAAAAGATTTCTATAACGATCAAATCGTCAACAATAAAATAATGTTACAGTATCTCACAGTAAAAATAGAAGGAAACCAAATTGTATGAAAAATATTTTAAAAAAGATTACCTACACAATTTAAATATAGAACTCTGAACTGTAAACCACGAAAGAGTTTCAATTTTAATCAACATTTTCATTTCATTTCACGCTTGAGCACGTACCAATAACGTTCAAATATTCAAATCAAAACCAGATTCCAATAAATCAAAAAGAATGCATAAAAACTCCTTTCTCATCCATTTTAATAAAATATATTCGAAATCTAAAATTCAAACTTCGAAAGTAAACGCGCCGCCAATCACTTTACAGATTCAATAAGCGAACGGGTTCTGCAGTTGCACTGCAATACCTATTTCATTACATTAATATCTACGAGAGCAATTCCACATTTTTTAAAGATATTAACAAATATTTATTCGTATGCCATATATACATGCTAACAAACCATAATTTTCTCACTACGTAAACCCACCTTCATCTTCAACTATTCATATTTCTCAGTCCATATCAATTTAGTTGCCGAGTTAAGCCTCGAAGGGCTAACCCTACTATACATACATAGGGCAAACCAAACTAAATTACATAAGACAAGATATATCATTATTGGACCACTGCATTGTCAAGAAAATTATATTATATAAAATATACTGTCACAAATATAGAAAAAACAAATCAAAACTTAACCAACGAAACAATAAAAGTATTTGAATGGACCTCTGACGTCAACATATTTATACTTTTAATTACCCTTGAAAAAAATAGCGAAGTACTTCACACGAAATGCGGGCTCTGTGAGCGCTATCAATATTTTTCATACATATTTTCCAAATACTTGCCAGCTCAAGCGAATATTAATGTACCAAAAACAATGTTTCTTTATGTTGAAATAACATAGCAGATACTTTTGTACAATGTGAAGATTTCCAGATATTACCTAATTTATAGTTTCAAGTCTAGTTCGAGTAAAAATTGAATAAAATTCTAGATTTTCTGCACTATAAACCAGAAGCCGTGCGACGCTAGAAGAAAGCGACAAAAACTGTAGATACTAATCTGAACCGTAGCTAAATCCTACTAATTCGCGTTATAAGGTAAAACTAAGAACATAATAACTCATTGCTACTTAGGTACAGCTCATGTAATAATTAAAGTTATTTTATTGTAACCTCTTTTGTGTCCCACTGCTGGGTAAGCGCCTCCCCAAAACTATACAGTATATCTCTAAAAATAATTATGCATTATATTACTGTTTTGCTTCCATACACTCACTTGATCAAATGCTCTTTGTAAGTAGGTATCGATTATTCTGCAGTTTAATTTAAATACAGACTAATTATCAATAACACTACACGTCAGGCCAAAAAAACAGTACACCGTTAAAGCAACCTTTTCCTCAACACTTCAGCTGTAATATATCATTTTAGTCCGTGATTAATAGACAGGGATCACAAACATTTGATCTATTGATTCCGTGCAGGACACTGGCATGCATGATTGATTGGCTCATATAAATCAATGTTTCTTATTTTCATTGTTATCCGGATAATATTTTACCGTTGGCCGACGATTATCCGCGAGCGTGTAAGTGATGTAACGTTGACTGATGTAGCTAATAATTCACGCTCGGAGCCGTTTATATGAACGGGTGTTTATTTTTAAAGTTTCTGAACTGTAAAAGTTATGAAGGTTTTTGTAATATATACAAAGCATAGATACCTAACACATTATGTGACAACTTTCAATTTTCAATTTAAATTGCAAATAATGTGGATATCTATATAAGCTACCTCGTATGGGCCTATGCCTATATATATGTAGTATTTTTTAAGTTTTTAATTTTCATAATTAAACAACTTTCACCTTAGTCTATCTAGTCTACCGTTGTATTAAAAATTAATGTTAGTAGCAATAAAAAGTATATATAATAGTAACCAATAATTTTCTACGTTAAATCAACCATAGGTCTTAAAATTTTTATTGTAATTCACGTCATTTACATTTATCTCTGTCATACATAGTGTATATTTACCCTAATAACTACTGTAACATGTTGTTCTCATATACTTCAATTAGACAAACACATAGCGTTTCCCTTCAATACTAACGCATTACTATATTTCCCAGGTCTCACAGCGCAGTCAGAAAGTAAGCTCCAGAATTCGAACTAAGCATGTACTTGTAGCCTTTCAACCATCTACACTACCTTCACACTGAACATCTCTGACTCCATTACTTAGATTCACTGTCATATATACTTTGAATGTAGTTTTAATGGTACCAACAGCCAGTAGAACACATTGTCCTAATTAAACACTACTTTTAATACATTTACTTGCAAATCGATAATGACAGTCGTGTTTCACACGCCCACAACATGTGTCCCATTATTTTGGCACCATGTGTAATGTGTTTTTATTAGCACGTAGCACATTTTTCTGCGGTTCACTTTTATTGGCCGTCAGTGTATGAAATTATATCGATGTGCAACTAAGATTGATTTTAGATATTTTAAGGAGTAAGTAACACTTTATCGTCTATCAATAAAAGCATTATAGATTTTTGACCCTTTTTATAATTCGCCCTTCAAATCCACCTACTTCAAGCATGACGTAGTATTTGACTACATGATGAAACATATCATTTAATATTTATATTTTAGTACTGGTACTAGTCCTGTTTGTTAAGTAAATAATGTGATTTGTGCTAGCGGTAGAACTTTACAGCTCATAGATCGAGATATTCAATTGAATTGAAATGTTTACGGTAAGTATATTAAATTTATTTGTTAAACAGAAAAACTGTGAAGATTAAATGAATTAATCTTTGCTCTTTTGAATTAATCGGTGCAGCAGTTCCAACAGCATTCAATTGAAGTAAATTCCTGAGCATTCTTGTACATCGTTTTTCCGAGATCTGTATAATGTAGTTCTCTCTCAGCGTACGCTCCCTCTTTATCCATCTATTTAATATCAGCAACCTTTAATTAAATTTAAAAAGCTGCCTTACTAAGAATCTTAAACAATATTCCTCAACTAACGAACATTTACAGCATCAATCAATTGATTTTATCCTAATATTCTACGCAATAAAAAAATTATAACTTCTTATACAAATGGTATTTTCAGTCCTCTTTGCATTCCTCTTTAAGGTCAAGAAGTCCGTAAGTACAGTTCCGGGTAACGATCTCGAATTTTGTCGTGAACAAATTAAACTTGTGCAAGTTTCATTGAATTATATTGTGTAGAAATGGCCACCCATTCCCTAGAATGATGACACTTTGCTTGAATTTTATGAGTCAGACTCATAGCCGAATTTCATTAACTCTCTATGTACAGTCGGCAACGAACGATATCTGCGTCTCGTCTAGATTTCACGCTGCTATAAAATATATCTAATTATTTGCCAAACGGTGTGGCATTTAAGCAGTTATCAACACATGTTTTTATATAGTACGGAAAATCCTCATTGTACGGTCGGACTCGTACTGACTAAAAACCGTACTTACCTTCACTTGGCCTATAGTCATGGCCATGAGTTCCGGGACACGACCATGACAACTGTGATCCAGCAGTCGCTGAGCCCCTTCAAAGCTAGCAACACCTGTGTTTTGACACATATTGCGTGATAAATTATTACACAATCTTTGTCAAAACTCATATCCATATATATAATGTCGTTAGCTGCCTGTATACCTAACTTTTCTGTCGACTGTACAAAAATAAATGTCTTTCGGCAGTTAGTCAAACAAAATGAAATCATGAACCAAAAAGTTCAAGAAACATTTGAAAAAGTATCGAATTTGAGATTCGTCAATAATCTTCATTTTTATTAAAAATGTTTTCAGTCTCTAAGTACCAAGTCTTGTATAATGGAACAAAATCATTAACTGAATGTAGACAGAAATAAGAAATTTAAAACTCAACGATCTCGTGTCTCACTGAGGCAATTTCGCGCTCTTTCTGAACTTTGCTATTTGTAAAAAAGGAAATTGCACGTCGGCCTTTGTTGTCGAAGGAGAAAATATCAAATAGAGTGCTTTTTGCGTCTTCATCAGGATCACGAGCAGCGGAGCGTTGACGAAAATGTACATACCAACAACAGTTTATTAAGTAAATTTTCTTCACTTCGCACAATACGGAACAAAAGTAACATAATCCCGAAAACTTTATGAAATATTTACGTTTTTTCCCCGGAGTTTCTTTAAGCGGTCTATTCTTTTCGCGCGCTTTTCGCTGGACTTTTTTTACTTTTTTTACTTTAATTTGGGTAACAAATTCAAGCTTTAAAAACATTTTCGTAAACCTTATTTATTTGTTTATGCTAGAAAAATTTTAGGTATTTTATTCGACAGTATGCTTAATTCTTTTGCTAGGTAGGTAATTATTTATCAAAAAATAAATTAGCTTATGTACTAAGCTAATTTATTTTTTGATAAATAATTGAATATAAAAATTCGTACCGTTGTTGAGTGTTTTTTTTTAATCTAAACCGTTGTCTGCAGAGTCCTTAATAGATAGCTCCGTTATTCTCAGAAGTGCTTTAAGTAACTTGACATTATCTTAATGTTGAAAAACGTTTAAAGCCGCAAAAAGTGCCGTAAAGACTTAAATAGACTGCTTTTATTATTGAAGATACAAAAAAATCCTGTCTGAAAAAGCCAAGCAAGTAATTTCGATCAAGATGATACGAAGCCTTATACAAAAGAAATATTAAAAGAATCTGATGTTTTTAATTATCTTAAAGTAGGTACAGTAACAAAGTAGCTACAATAAAATATATACGATCACCTTTATACCCCAAAGGGTTAGGCTGAGGTGTAAACCCACACTTCGCCGGCATGTGTAAGTGCCATGTGATAGGTGGCAAGCCACTAATTCAATATTAATAACATGCAAAATCAGGAGTATCACTTGCGCGTTGCCGACCCTGTATTGAAAGAGGAATAGTTGGGTTGGCAGTATAAGGGTCAAAGTCCCCCCACTGCCAACACAACGTTTCATCGTGGAGCACTGGCAACCTTGCTCACCGTAAGAAACACAACACAGCTCAAAGCAGTGTTATTTTACTTCGATTTTCTGCAAGGCGGAGTAATTAGTAATACAAAAATGTATAATATGTAAATTGCAACATAAAGTAACCTGACTATAAAAAAGACGCGAATGAAATGTACGCGAACCAATATCTGCTAAAACCTACCTAATTATGACGTACATTTCCCATCCCTACTTCACGTAGGTATTATATTAGTGCGGCAACTCAGCCGCTTGAGAGCAAAATGGTGGCTATACGGGGAACTCACAGAGAAAATGTCAACGGTATGAGTGGGGATTAAGCTTTTACACTGTCCAGTGTTTACGATGTACCTAAAGTACAGGCTGTCTGTAATTAGCAGCATTCAGAGGCTTACCGGCAACGTGAGCGGTTAGACCTGAGATGTGAAACGGATAGGTATGAGACCTTTTTGAAATATAAATAAGGTTTAATTGAAGTGAATTATATTTATTTATTTAATATTCAATTCAATAACAAAAAATGATATTGCAGAACATTAAATTCAAATAACCAACCCAATTATTCCTCTTTCGTTTCTGGTGTTGCAAGCCTTTATAAGCCATGGTAACCGCGTACCATTAGGTGGGCCGGTATAAAAAAAAATACAAATTATTCCTTATAAAATAGGTCAATAAATATTATTTACCTAAATAAATATTCCTCTGGAAACTTACTTGGACATCTGTATCAGTGTTGATAATATTTATATTCGATATTTAATATTTCGAATGAAATAATTACAATTTATCGATCAAAAATTTAAACTAAATATTAACGATCATTTCGAACGCTGCCCAATATTCAAAGACACAAAAACATTAAACTGAGTAACAAATGTAACTGAAATAAAACTTCTTTTTATGTATTTCGTGATATATTTATACTTATTATTATTCCCAAAATCCAAAATTGGATCCTTTTCCATGGTCTCAGGAAGGAAGTGAGCTTCGTCATCTTAATCGTTCTTGATGTTAAAAATACAACAAACACTTTTTATGTTGTTTATTTAGCCTCTGTTACCTCAGTCCTGAGCAAAGACCAAGATTACTAACAATATACCAGATTAACCAGTATAATATTTTTTTCTATATACGTATTTTTTCTACTCAGACTATGCGACTTGTGACCTACAACGAAACGCAATAAAGTCTGTAAAAACAGCGCCCTCGAATATATATCTAATATATAAAATTCTCGTGTCACAGTTTTCGTTGCCATACTCCTCCGAAACGGCTTGACCGATTTTGATGAAATTTTTTGTGCTTATCGAGGAGGTCTGAGAATAGGCCAACATCTATTTTTCATACCCCTAAATTTTTTTTTTATGGCAAAACAACGTTTGCGGGTGCAGCTAGTATTTATATATTTTTACACAGCACCATCTAGTCCCAAACTAAGCAGAGTTTTTTTTTGTAAATATATTATACTTATAATACATAAGAAACACCCAGACAAACACATACTCTTTGAAGCTTCTGGGTAGTTTAGTTGGCTAAAGCTTCCGGTGTATCGAAAAACAGGACGCAAGTTCGAACGCTTCCTGAGGTCGTCTTTTTCTTTCATCATCATCCTCAACCAATATTATTGTACCACTGCTGGGCAATAGTCTCCTCTCTCCTTAGGCTATAGTCCACCACGCTGGCCTAATGCAGGTTGCCAACTTCACACACCGTCGAGAAAAATCTCTAAGGCATGCAGGTTTCCTCACGATGTTTTCCTTTACCGTTTAATTAATTTATTTATTTATTTTATTTTCGGAAAACCAACAGCTAATAATAACTTACATAAACTACATTTTAGATAACATACAGCCAATAATAGGTCTTCACGTATAGTGTTTGTATAAAATAAACATTAGATAAATGTGCTTACATGGTCCAATTTTTCATAAATAAATTATTATTATAGTAGCTATATAATACAATAAACAATATTTACCACTTCGAGAAAAAATCCAGACTTAGTATTCGTCTCACCGATTCCAGTTTCGAGTTAAAAATATCAAAACCAAACTGCTTGCATCTCTTGTTAATTGTGCAACTCGCTCGCCACACAAACGCATTCTGGCGGTAGTTGGAGGACACCAAAGGCAGGTGTAGAGGAGTGTAATATCTCGCGGTTCTGGTTGGAACATCAAACGAGATTTTGGAGAGAAGAGCAGTTAAGCGAGTTAGTTGTTAAGCGAGTGATAATTAATTATTGATACGCACATGAATTCGAAAAATCAGAGGGCCTTGCATCTGAACTCGAGACCTTTGACTTGGCAGTCCAATGGTCACATCGTTAGTGGTTATCAAAAGTGGTTATCACCACTTTTTTCTTTCACTAAAGTTTAAATATTTGCTGCCCTAAACCCTTCACTATAATTACCAAAAAATGTTTTTGCCTCAATGAAAATTTCAAAGTGTCTCCCCAAAATATGGCCGCTGAGCATGGTAAATTACCGCTGAAGTACCATCGTCCGGTACTGGCTATGTAAGCATTCTGCCCCGACCTACGCAAAGGATACTCCCAACAAGTGCCCACTCTGACCGAGAAGCTTTCACGCTATTTTTACTTGCGACGTTTCGGAAATAATATATACCATCATGCCTGAAATCACCGCAGGATTAGGCAGGCATGATAAATGATATTTATTTTGCAAATAGATATTTTAAATACACTTTTACAAGTCAATATTTTACATATATTTTTAAGCTTTAAGGCTCCGGCATTTCCTAACTGACGATCTCTGAGAAGAAACGCCGAAACAAACTCAGAGAATCATAGTCTCTTTTAAAGTTCAGACACAGAATAGTAACAAATATGTGTCTTACACAATGTAGGACAAAATCTGACATGACCTTTTGAAGAAAGAGCCTCAGCCGCTTTGAGTAGACCAGTCCTAGCTGACGGCACGCATGCATCAGTCATTGTGTAGCTCAACCATATTAATTTAGGGAGCTCAACAACCAGTGTAGTGTGTGTAGTAATATACTTTCACAGTTCACTGGTTTAGGTTAGGGGGCGAGCCAATTGTCATTAACCAGGCACGAATCCAAACTCCGAGCAAACTGAGAATTTCATAGAAAAACTCAACAAGACTGCTCGCCCTGGTAATAACACAACAGAACTGACGTAAAATTATGCAGTTCCTGTTGCAAGTTTTGCTGTCAAAAAATCTACACTACTTCATATCTGATAAGGAACTAGAGGAATAACAAAATAGCTCATAAATAATGGGGCCATGTGCGAGTGTCTCAAAGCGAGTGATAATTAATTGTTAATACGCACATGATTTCGAAAAGTCAGAGGTTCGTGCCTTGGATTCGAACTCGAGGACCTTTGACTTGCTAGTCCAATGGTCATATCACTAGGCTCACATCATCACCATCATTACACTGCTTTTTTTTTTAATACTTTATGCACAAACATAGTACAAAGGCGGACATAATACCTGAGGCATTTTCTACATCTTTTATACATCGTATCCACATACCAATATAATTTAAAATACAACATTCACATAAGCTCACTTTAATTGAAAAATAATAAAACCTTATTTCCCACGTTGTTTTCGTTTTTAAAGCCTCTCGCTGGGAGTTCATTTCATTTTTTCTCGGAAAACTTCATAATTAAAGTTTTAATGAGACATTTTAACTGTTGGAAACTTGGTGAAAAACAGGGTTATTTTAAAAAAACAAGTTTGACAAAATAATGTTAATTTATTTTTAAATAGACTTGTAGAAATACCTACTTACATGCTATCACGCCTGTATTCCCCACAGGGTTAGGCAGAAGCATAACAATATGCGCACACGTTAGTCCTACGTATTAGGGAGCAAACCTATTAGCATTAACCGGCCACAAATCCAAACTACTTTGCGCGACCTGGGAACCTAACCCGAAATGCTTGCTATGTATTTTTAGCGAAACATGGATAATACCATGCATGTAATATAATACCATCTTGATGAGTTTTTCTATGAAATTCTCAGTTTGCTCGGAGTTTGGATTCGTTCGTAATACCATGTTTTAAGGAAAATAAATGAATATGAATATGAAATCGAAGCAGGGGGTCTACTCCCTAAGCACGAAGTCCGTAGTTTCGAACTTAGTTACGGGCGTTTCCTACTCCGTATCACCTACGGATGGATGATTCGTTCGGGGACCGAACTAAGAATGAATGACAACACAATTTGACACTCTGGATGTGTTTATACCCGTTCGAAAAATTGAATTTGACACTTGTTTTATCGGACTCCGAAGTTACGGAGAACTTTCGAACGGCTCGTATCTTTGTTGACGGAGATAGGGAGTAAGCCCTCAGTTGCGCTTAGGACCACTAGACTACTGACGCAGGTTACTTCAAGAAATGATTTTGGTTTACCTTACATAATAATTAGTATTAATTAGTCGTGGGTTCGATTTCCACAAGACACAAATATGAAATAGGTATGTGATGAACATAAGGGTTTGAGTTTGTCTGGATGTTTCTTATGTATTATAAGTATGTATTTACAAAAATAAAGTACTTATGTAAGTATTATATTCATTGTCTAGTACCCAAAGCTCTGCTTAGTTTGGGACTAGATAGTGTTGTCCCAAAAAAATAAAATTTCTGAAAAAAAAAATCTGTCAGTTCTCTCTTCTTAATGGAATACAGTTAAATTCCTGTTATACTCAATTTAACGACAAGCTTCGTTATTTTCCATTAATCAAGCGGCTTGGTAAAACAAAATATGATGCGAATATTTTTATACAAAATATGTCGACGGCCATTGATTAAAACTAAAATATGCATGGCAGGATTTACTTTTTAATTAAAGCTTTATAGATAAAAACGTGTAGGTACGTAAAAAATTAAAAACATACCTACATGCATAAACAGGCATGATGCTGTTTACCTCGAAGGTTTGAGCAGAGGTTTACTCAACAAAATAAATGGAGTACCTAATTGTTTTCTTTTTTTGCTATTTCAATCTTGGTCCCATAATAAAAGTTATTCTTAATAATAAGTTCTACGGCCCTTTAATTTTTTAAAGGTAATTAAATGAGGCGTATTTCAATTATTCCTTTATAAAAATCGCACACAACAAATACAATTTTGATATTCCCTTAATATTGCACAGACTTAAAAATGGCAATCAGTCAATTTTCTTTTCTAAATACGTAACACGTTTACTGTATAAAATGTTGGTGCACAAATTAATTTTACAAGAATAACACATTTAATTCTATGTAATTCTTAGCTTAGTTTCCAAGTAATTCGCTTTACTTATGTAATTCTATTAGTTACTGCATTATTGTCATTGGAACCAAACCTTTTTTTATTAATAAAAAAATTACAAAAGATTTAAAAGAATAATGTTTTCTAACAGAACTTTCTAAAAGTCTTTAAAAAGAAAAAGTATTGTAAAACAAAATTAATTATATTTTTAATAGTACGCGAGAGCGATCGAGAGCGTTCAATAAATTCAGCGCACCTGATGCAAGATGATTTATAGATTCTTTAATATTCTGGAAACTTCTAACAGTAAGTAGATATCATAGCATAAATCAAATAAATTCTTCAAACCCCGCTGTACGATATACAAGACTCTGAAGAAGAACAAATAAACACATAGATAATATTTATGAACTCGGGGCTATAAAATGGCTCGTTGTAAACCGAACAAAGCCGAATAGCACGGCGGGGGTTAATTTTCCGATGGCGCCTTCTGTTGCACCGACTTCGGATATTTTCCTGCGACTTTTCAAACTTGCTCTTTATAGAGAATAAATCTTAGTCGTGTCCGACTTTTAGGTGCCTTATTCTGGAGTAGTTTTTCGTCAACCTACGTCACTATTTTTGTAGTTTTATTACTGGATTCTATACTAACCATAATTTAATTGATGCGAATTTTATTAATAAGTCATTAGCTGGTCAGTATTCATTATAATTATTACATAACACAACATACCATTTAGTCTGAAATCCTCGCAGGTATGTTTAAGTGGGTATGTAATAGGGGAGCCTATTACCATTTAACCGGGCACAAATCATAACTACAAGCTGCTACTAAGAATTTCATAGAAAAACCCAATAACACTTTTCTCGACCTGGGAATCGAGCCCAGGACCTTTAGCAGTCGCGCTTACGGCCACTAGACTAATGAGGCATTAAATTAATTAACTTAAACAATATGACTAATAAATTCAAAAACACAATGTATAAATGTGTTAATAATTAATTGGTTAGTACTGAATTACATTTTATTTTCAGTTATGTGTGTGTGATGACAAATGGCACAGAGACGTGGTCGCTCACTGTGGGCCTCATAAGAAAGCTCAAGATCACTCAGCGAGCTATGGCGAGAGCTATGCTTGGTATTTCTCTACGCTACCGACTCAGAAATGAGGAGATCCGTAGAAGAACCAAAATTGCCGACATAGCTGATAGGATCAGGAAGCTAAAGTGGCAGTGACTGGGGCACATGGCTCGTAGAACTGAAGGCCACTGGGGCAAAAAGGTTCTCGAGTGGAGACCATGCACCGGAAAGCGCAGTGTAGGACGGCCTCGAACGAGATACACAGACGACTTCGCAAAGGTCGCTGGAAAACATTGGATGCAGACATATAACCGGTTCTTGTGGAAATCTATGGGAGTAGAGGCCTTTGTTCAGCAGTAGACCTCCTGTTGCTGATATGATGAATACAAACTTTAATAATGCCAGTAGCGACTACAGGTGTCTCATATTTTTTCCATATTTGAATGTTCTTTTCTCAAATCGAACAATCGTGTATTACATATGTATATACATTATATATGTTACCGGAAATGTATGAAATCAAGGAATTGTATACAAATCCTAGGAAATGTGTACAATTCTGATACTATTTAGGAAATGTATAAAATATTGTTTGAATAACTATTTAATGCATAGATATCCTAGGAAATGTATAAATTTCCTCGGAATTGTATATAATTCCAATATCGTATTAGGAAATGTATAAAGTAAATACTTTCTGTAATAAAAAACGTTGTTAATAATATTTTTTTATTATAGCACTTATTGAGACAATCGGGTAACAGTCATACCGTAAAATAATAATAATATGTTCATATTATCTTACTAATCAAAACATTCAGATTTGGTTCTGGCGTTGTGTGGTCACAGTTCTAACCTAACCTAACCGATATCTGTATTTTGCTGCTCAATCAGTAATTTTGTCGCTCAATCAGTATTTTTGATACGCGGTTTATTATATTCCATTGTCAATTAGCTATCGTAGGAAAAGTTGGAGGTGCTGAAATCTTTACATTGCCTTACAGGCAGTTTACGGGCAGTCTTGTAATCATATAATTATTTTTTAATGTTATAATTAACCCACCAAATTTAATTTAATCATATAATTAACCCACCAATATCTTAAATGTTTTACATTTCCGATTGCTATTTAGGAAATGTATAGATTTCCTAGGAAATGTGTAATGTGTAAGTATAATATATTTATTTCACACATTTCCGTGCGATTTTAGGAATTACATACATTTCCTAGGAATTGTATACAATGACGGATTACTTACATTTCCGTTAACATATATACATATAAAAAAACAGTGATAGCCTAGTGGTATGACCATTGGACTGGAAAGTCGAAGGTCTCGAAATCGAATCTAAGGCACGCACCTCTAACTTTTCAAAATCATGTGCATATTTATAATTAATTATCACTCGCTTAAACGGTGAAGGAAAACATCATGAGGAAACCTGCGTACCTGAGAGATTTTCTCGACGGTGTGTGAAGTCTGTCAACCCACACTAGACCAGCGTGGTGGACTATAGCCTAATCCCTCTCATCCTGAGAGGAGACCCGTGCCCAGCAGTGGGACAGTATATGGGTTGATGATGTGTATTATACAGCAATTAAGCCAAAACAAACGAGTAAACCGATCAATTAATCGGAGCAATTATCTCAGAAATGTTCTAATAAATCACGAAAAATCTAATTTACTGTAGCCGCACAACCCAAGTCCTTTTCGCCTCATTAATGTTGCTCGAATGACCGTAAAATTCATTGATCAATACTTTTCAACCATAAAGGATAAATTGAGCGACGCGACGGTCCAAACATAAATTGGACAGGCGTAAAACAATGCGTCATACCAGAAATGTTTTAAAGTAGAATTGTACTTATTATGTACTCCTTATGTACTCCTTATGTACTCCTTATGTACTCCTTATGTACTCCTTATGTACTCCTTATGTACTCCTTATGTACTCCTTATGTACTCCTTATGTACTCCTTATGTACTCCTTATGTACTCCTTATGTACTCCTTATGTACTCCTTATGTACTCCTTATGAAAAGATTTTGGTATACAACAAATGGATAGCCCGTAACGTCGTCCGCATGGATCCGTTTTTGAGCGATATATAGTTTAACGACATATTTTTTTAACACATTGTTTGAAGTCTGTTTTCTTTTGCAAAGAGTAACCATGGAGTTTCTCCATAGGAAATGACTAATTTGGAACCTTGCACCTATATTCGACATTTCACAAGTGCCTGTACTTATATACATATGGTTTATAATAATATGAACATACTTAAAACTATTTTGATTGATTTCCTAAAAAGTTAATTTTAGTTTCATATAAATAGTCTTCTGATAAAGAAACAGCTAGCAAAATGTCTCAGTGTCTCGTTTTACCAGTTCTATCTAAGAATTCTAAAAACGAAATAGAGTCCCACAAGCTAACTGCACAGAATTGATAAATAGTCCGACTACTTAAACTTCGGACCATTCGTCTTTCCAAATGAAGTTCCCACAGTAATTGTCGGCTAATGATCTGCATCGGGGCTCTGATTCCATTCAGTTTTTACTTCTAAAGTTGTCCGAAGTTTGAGTTAAAATGGCGCACATTTGCAAGCTGGCAGACTTATGCTTAATGCCTGTCGTGGCTTCATTATTTATGAGCTACTTTTCCTGTTCCCCTAGTTCCTTATCAGATAGGAAGTGGTATAGATTTATTGATAGGAAAACTTGCAACAGGATCTGCATAAATTTACGTCAGTTCTATTGGTTTGGTTAGTTTGCAAGTTTTGGGTATGTTGAAAACTGTCTTATTAGCGTAGTGGGCGTAAGCGCGACTGCTAAGAGGTCTTGAATCCGATTCCCAGGTGAGCAGTGTTGTTTTTTTTCCTATATAGCTAGTAACGTAGACTTAGCTTGTGTTTTGGAATTGTGCCCGGTTAATGGTAATAGGCTCGCTCCGTATTACATGGGACCTAAACATACCGGCGAACTGTGCGTGGATATTGTTACATTTCTGCCTAACCCTTACATTATGTATACAGGTGAATACAACTAGGTATGTTATGTTATACATAATTATATGTAATAATAATATTTTTGGGACATTTTACACAACACCATCTAGTCCCAAACTAAGCAGAGCTTGTACTATGGGTACTAGACAATGGATATAATACATAATTATATACTTTTTTTTGTAAATACATACATATATTACATAAAAAACACCCAGACAAACACAAATACTCATGTTTTATCCACACAAATATTTGTGTCCTGTGGGAATCGAACCCACGACCCCATGATCAGCAGTCCGGCACTCGAACCGCTAGACCACAGAGGTCATCTATGTTAAGTCATTATATATTAAGTATAATTTAATCAATAAAAATATCTTAAAACTACGGTGATCACGGTCTGTTATAATACATCGAATAGAAGGAATATAATAATATATAAAGAAAAAAAGAAAGGATGGAAGAAAAATTTTTACTGACAGAATCATGGACACTGCACGCAACAACATAAAAAAAGAAATTTCTCTTCTACATTGCTTGATTTCAGATAACGTCACTACTCGTATATTCGATCAAAAACACAATAATCTCTATAAGTATTGGCGTCCGAATTAACGTAATAACAATAAGTATAACCTTACCCTTGAGACCAATAACTTGAGCTAAGCAAAGCCCTTAATCCGATTTAGATCTTAGATAACTATTTTCTGGTCGGTAAGAATTACTTTTATTTATTTACGGGGAAAACCTTCAGAAGTCGACATATCCTTACCCAGTAAAACCATTTACCTGTTATCCGTTTTTTTACACAACTCTTGTCCATCCCATGGTTGTCTAAGAAATTGTTTTTAGCGTAAGAGCACCAATTGTACTCATGTGACGTTTGTACAATAAAAAATACTCTATCTACCTAGCTATATATAGAAAGGCGAGATAGCAACCTCCATCACCTCATGAAGAAGGTCACCGTGTCCTCTTAAAAGACTACCCCAGAACTGCCAGTGCAACGCCTGTTAGGGGACATCCCTGGGGTAAGTAATACCTACTATTGTTTACTATGTTATTATTGTTATTGTATTGATGATGTTTACTTAAGTAGTATAGTTTCACTTTTATTTTAAAGACAGGCTTACAATGGCTCCTGGTGGTCACATCTGATTATACTTTGAGATAAACATATTATTATAACCGTAGCTTATACAAATCCTTGGTTAAGTTTGTGAGATACATTATAACAAGCTCAGTTTAAGCTTGGATTTACTTTTACTTGCGCTGTGAAGTCCAGATAAATATGCTTTAAGTTTTGTGATATAGTATTAAATGATAAATGATGTTTATTTCTGTAAATAGACCTTTTAAATACACTTTTATAAGTCAATATTTTAAATATTTTTTAAGCTAGATGGCTCCGACATTTCCTAACTGGCGACCTCTGAGAAGAAATGCCGAAATAAACTCAGAGAATCAGAGTCTCTTTTAAAGTCCAGACATAGAATAGTAACAAATATTTGCCTTACAATGTAGGGCAAAGTCTAAAATGGCCTTTTGAAGAAAGAGCCATAGCGGCTTTGAGTAGACCAGTCCCAACCGACTACACGCATGCATCAGTCATTGTGTAGCTCAACCATATTATATAACAACCCGTCGTATTGTGGGGATCGTTGCTAAAAATGCTCCTGAGAGTTTAAATACCCTATCCTATAACTTTCTTCGGTAAATGGCCTATCCAACACAAAAATATTTTTTCAATTTGAATCAGTGGTTTCTGAGATTAGCGCGTTCAACCAAACAAACTCTTCAGCTTTATAATATTAGTATAGGTACACCGTTTAAGCGAGTGATAATAAATTATTAATACGCACATGTATTCGAAAAGTCAAAGGTGCGTGCCTTGGATTCGAACTCGAGACCTTTGACTTGGCAGTCCGATGGTCAGACCACTAGCCTATCAAGTTTCAATAGATCTTCACTAATACCTAAGAATTTGTTTGCATTAAAATCATAAGTCAGTCGTGAACAAGTAACACCAAAATTGACGAACAAATTAATATTAATAAAAAATATATCATTAGTAGAAGCTCGCATTGAAAAAAGACCACCCCTCTTGACTATAGCTGTATTTGTCCATTACGATTCTCTACGATATAATATTATTGTGAAATAGCTGAAATTCCAGCTGATATCCAAGACATACCGGTGGTCCGATGACGAGGATCAGACGTTCTAAGGCGTTCCCATCTACTTTTATTATCCTCGCAATATTTACGAAAGCGGAAAAAACATGATGGCGGCCAAAAAAACTGGGCCAAACGATGACATGTCACCGTTTTTTGGATGGCTGAGATAATAACCTTGATGTATTGGTATTGTTTTATTTTATTTTATAGGTTCATCAGTAACTACTTTTTTTTAGAGGGGTTCGTAGCTAAATAATAACTACGCGGACGGGTGGCCATTCTTAACTCATCCGAGACCGCTTCGTGCCTCGAAAAGCACGTAGAGTCGTCGGTCTCGGTTGAAATACGAACGCCTTTAACAATAATAATAATAATAAAAAAATCTTTGTTTAAAACTCTTTTACAAAAAGGTGTACAATCCGTCAACATTACAATTTAACACTAAGGTATGTGATAAGGTTATTAATAATAACTAAAACTTAGGAAGTATTCGAAACTAGAGATATGTAGCGACCTACCTGATCTAGGTTTATATAAACCTAGATGAGGAACAATAGCTATGATAGATCATAAACAATTGTTAGTATTAGGTAGCCGAAAGCCCAAAAAACTGATATTCAGCCGCATCTGGTGAGACTGGAAGCCAACTCCAACATAGTTGGGAAAAACCTCGGAAGATGACCAACAATTACTTCTACTATCTTATTGCTAACTAAAAAAGTCCGTCTAGGTCGTGGTGTTTGTCATGAATCCCATGACCCTGCACTAAAAAGCAAAGGAAGAGCGGTTTGAAGTGGGTACGAGTCTACAATACCCTGCCACCAGCCCACGAACGGCAGATGAACCACGAGGATTTTCCTCACACCAAATAATAAGGTATAATCCATTTAAAATATTAAGTTGTAAATTACTACTGATTAGGCGAGCACAACATGCACTATTATACGTCATGTATTAGAGAAAAAAATGTATGTAAGAATTTAGCTTTGTAAACGCACCAACGAAGTAAGAAAAAAATACAAAGACACGGTCCAAAATAATGCCACATAATAAGTATCTTGTCTAGGATTATCTTTAAAAATCTTAGGCGCTTACCATAAGCTCGCTTGGTAAGAATAAATTTCATTTAAAATAGGGCTTCTCAAAAAACAAATGGCGTGGACAAATTTTCTCGGTCCGTTCGCGCAGCACTTCCGACGTGAAGATTGTGGTTTAGCAATTTACAATTTGAATCTCACTGCAAAGTGGCACAGGGATTTTATGTGGCCCGCTGTGTAATATCATTTAGGTTTAAAAGTTGGCATTTGTATTGACATATTTATTATAAGTATTTATTATAAGTTGTTAAAAAATATTATTCATGTTGTTCAATATTACTCATGTTGATCTCGTATTTTACAATTTCGTGCTTCAAAAAAAATGCCCAAATTTTTTTTTTGTGGACTATTTATAATACACCCAGGATCACTTTTTTTTAAAGATTAAGATCAATAAGGTAACTTACCACCATAACTACAGACAATATTATATCTTTTATATTTCATTAATTACATAGTTATTTAGGTTAACATCTTGCTGATACTCTATTGTTCTAATTACTACTTTCTCGCATGACTATTTTCTGTAAAACACCGTTTCACAAAAATAGAACAAAATACTAAAACCCGTCTGCGCAAAATGCTTGCAAAAGTCAGCAAAATTAATTCAAATTACGCGGCAACAAAATGAATCGCGTTCGCGCACATTCGTACGAATTCGTACGTATTCGCACCGCACCTCTAAATTATAACGCGACGGTTATCGCCTCACAAAAGACTCCCCGCATTGTTCCACTTCCGCGAATTCCGCGCTCGCTCCGCTCCGCTTCCGATCAACGCGTCCGCAATTCGACACTACCATCTCTCTCCAACATATGAAGAATTTTACGATCCTCTCTGTCACACGTGAGTGGTTATGATCGTTATAGCTTCATAAGTTCTGCGGTTGACTGGCTAAATGTAGCACTATTAGAAATAGTTTAAGTCTTGGAATACAATGGAATGGCTTGGCTGAAAGGCAAGGTATACTGATACGTTCCTTTGGCTTCGGGATGTAAGATTATGCTATTTATTTTCCGCAATCCAAAACCACAGAATTCCTCACGGTAAAGCTCGCACAAAACCGCATTAATATCTAGGATTTTCTTGCTAGTCTACAAGAATAATAACAACTTATCATCCTCTGTGAAAGTAGTTTCTCATTTGCAGCAAAATGTACGTCAACTATGTTTTGCACCATTTACCTATTTTTATATGTTGACGTAAGTGAATATATGTTAAAAATTATGAGATGAGATGATGCATCATTATCTCCTACATACCATCATACCTGTATCGGTAGGAGGATCGGAGGCAGAAATGTAGTGTTAACCTCCAATTTCATCGGTCAATAGGGGGGGGCGGCGAGTCTATTGTCATTAACTGGGTAAAAATCTAAACCCCAAGCTGATGCTGAGAATTTCATAGAAAAATCTGGTAAAAAATTCCTCCAGCCGGGCTTGTTACTTGACTAACGAGGCGGTTTTCTCAAGAGAGATTATTCAAAATATAATCGTGAATAATCATAATTATAGGATTACCATAATCATAATTATAGGATTACCATAATCATAATTATACGATTACCAGAATCATAATTATATGATTAGTCGAAACTGCAGCATTACTGCATAATAATGTTTATCTTATCACAAATACAACACATCAAACCGCTTCAACAATAAAAATTTGTAGGTACTCATTTGAAATACTGTTCACGTCTCAACTCCGGACAAAAACAGTGAGACAGATTACAGGGCAAGCTGCAAACATGACAAGTTGACTCCAAACATTTCCGGCGAGCAACGTTGAAAACACTCAGCCTTAGCATGTTTTATTCAGGAGTTGAGGACTGTGTGCCAAAGCCGACAAGTCGAAGGTTTATTCGCCGGGTGAGCTAACAGACAGGAGTCTCGTCACATGACGTGGTCATCGGAACATGTCAGAAACATACTAGCTGAATTGTACGTGTCCCGATTTGAAATTTTGGCAGAGATTTTATGGAATACTAGTCGATGTCCGAGGTTTCACCGGCATCGCAAAGGACCTTTTGGAGACAAAAGGTAGCCTATGTCCTTCTCCAAGGTTCAATCTATCTTTGTACCAAATTCCATCAAAATCGGTTCAGCGATTTAGGCGTGAAAGCATAATAGACAGACAGACAGAGCATTTATAACATTCGTAGGGTGTAGAGATCTATAATTCTAAAACTTCACATCGAAAATGACATTCACAACTTTTTCGCAAGTATCCATAGCACATATTTCGCTTACATTCAAACTTATTTTCAAATTTAATTAAGAGATCAAAGCCATTGCGCAGTATACAACTAATTAATTACGGTATTTCTTTCACACTTTTTAATATTATATATTTATTTATCAAAAAATCATATATAATAATCACGCCTATATTCCCCGAAGGGTTAGGCAGAGGTGTACTAATAACTGTATACCCGTGACCATGGACGCTGTAAAGGTCCGTAGTAACCACCGTTCGCCGGTATCCTGGGGTGGATGTACAACAATTCCAAAAAATCTCTGAGAATTTTTAATTGTATATTTTTTTCTACATTGTTTTCCATAAAAAAGTTGTAAAATAAAGCTTTCATTTTCATGGGTATTATATTATATACCTATCATATTGTCTGACTATGGTTATATTATATGTATAATAGGCCAAATATCTCAACACCAGAAAAAAATCTCACCTGCAAAAAGTATTTTATGTAATCCAAAAAAGTTCAGAAAATTTAGTACACACTTAGTTTTGCTAAGTATATTACTTTCTCTCAAAGAAGTGTCGTTAGTTCTTATATTATCAACATCAAGTCTCGTTAGTAGTAAGCTCGGGGACTTGGGTTGACTTTCCAAAGTCCTATAAAAAAAAGTAGACGGTTTATTCTATAGCCGACTTTTCATTATTATGCCGACCGCGAAAAAGTTGACACATTTTTGTGCTCGTTTGCAATGGGTTAAGATTTTGCACCTAAATGGTGTAAAATATTAATTGGATTTGCTTCTTACAAGCACTTAACTAAGAAGACTAATTACTAAGTCTGTTGCACAAACGTCCAGGCAATAAATCAACATTTATTTTGTCTTTTATTAGGGTTCCGTACCCAAAGGGTAAAATCGGGACCCTTTTACTAAGACTCCGCTGTCCGTCTTTCTGTGATAGCTAGACAGTTGAAATTTTCACAAATTATGCATTTCTGTTACCCCTATAACAACAAATACTGAAAACAGAATAAAATAATTATTTTATGGTTTCCCATACAACAAACTTTTTTTTTATTTTTTGCCATTTGCTCGCAAATATTGGTACGGAAAACTTCCTGCGCGAGTCCGACTCGCACTTGGCCGGTTTTTTTATGTTATTTTAATTTCGTCAAAACAAGACAATGTTCAAATTCAAATTCAGGAGACTCATGTCGAAATACCTATACAAGAAATTTGAATAAGGTAATCTAGGTGTAAGCGCGACTTATTAGCGGAAGCGGCTGAACGAAATATTATGGGCTTTTACTATGAGAGTGTGTAGTTGTGCCCGGTTAATGGTAATAGGCTCGCCCTTTATTACATGGGACTTAAATACACCGTCGAACTGTGGGTTTACATTAGTAATCACACCTCTGCCTGACCCTTCTTGAAGTACAGGCATGATGTTATGTTATGGTGTGATGTCAATTGAAAATAGATCATCATCATCATCATCATCAACCCCTAAACTGTCCCACTGCTAGGCACGGGTCTCCTCTCATATTGAGAGGGATTAGGCTATAGTCCACCACGCTGGCCTAGTGCGGGTTGGCAGACTTCACAAACCGTCGAGAAAAATCTCTAAGGTATGCAAGTTTCCTCACGATGTTTTCCTTCACCGTTTAAGCGAGTGATAATTAATTATTAAATACGCACATGAATTCGAAAAGTCAGAGGTTTCGGGCCTTGGGTTCGAACTCGAGACCTTCGACTTGGCAGTCCAATGGTCATACCACTAGGCTATCACTGCTTTGATTGAAAATAGATACTTTCAACAAATTTTAATATTTTTTTTTATACCATGAAGTTGACAAACAAGCATACGCCCCATGATGGTAAGTGGTATCACTTGCGCGTTGCCGTACCTCTAAAACGAAAGAGCAATAGTTGGGTTGGTAGCGTAAAGGTCAAAGTCACTACATTGCCAACACAACGTTTCCTTACAGAGCACTGGCAAACTTGCTCACCGTAAGGAACACAACACAGCTCAAAGCAGTGTTATTTTACTTCGATTTTCAGCAAGGCGGAGGTACTTCCCCAGTCGGCCAGCTCCTATTTGAGTGGAATTACTCCCTCAATGCCCTACCTCTCTTTAAAATACATTCTTACATACTTACTCAGATATTATACAAGGTCATTCTTAGTATATGCGAAACCTGAATATAGTTTGTTCAGAATAAGTAACTGAATCGATTCCAATAATTTTTACATCATGTTATTTTTTGTCCCAAAAACATTTAAAAAATGTTACGAGTAGGACACCGAGTGACACTAAGTACCTATCCGCAATCATATGCGCGCAACACAGGTCACTGACACGACACACTGAGCGCCCAGCGCGGGCGCAGTGGGGCGGGCGGGGCCCGGGGGTGGATCAACCACTTCAGTCAGTCGCCCGGCAGCTGTAGGGAAGTGTGCACGTATGTCGCTCCCGTTCAGATAAGTAGGTACATAACGCGAGCGCACGGCATTTTGGTTGATCTGTACCTATCGTATGTAAAAAGCATAGGTAGTGTTCGTGTAAGAAATGGTACGTACACTAGCGGTTTGTGGTGATAACGCGAGCGCGCGGCAGTTGTTTCGGTTGACGTGTACCTATCGTACGTAAAAAGCATAGTGTTCGTGTAAGAAATGGTACGGATACTAGCGGTTTGTGGTGATAAGTGATAACGTATTCCTGGCAGTGCGGCACGAGGAGCAATCTGACATTAAAGTATCGTCACACACATGAACACACGTTTTTATTTGTACCTACAGCCTGTTGTTGTTAAGTAATGCGATGTTTAACATTTTTCATCCATTTTGAACTTACAGTGTTTGGTATAAGGTGCAAAAGTCAATGCGATATGCATTGACTACATTTAATCACTTACGGCTGCATTTACAAATAAAGTACTTATTAATGTCTACCTACACTTGACCATTACGACAGTCCAAAGACTGTAAGTGTGATGGAAAATGTGGAAAGTGTGATGTATCATCAGTTAAATACAATGCAATCGGAAATCGCGGTACGGTTAGGTACCTACTGCCACATTATTATCAATGAGCGCCGCGACGACGCGGGCGCGGGGCGGCGCCCGCGCGTGATGAGCATGTTTTTGTACGGACAAACAGGTAACTTAACAAGCTTCTAACTTTGTGATTTTTCATGATACAGTTTTTAAGTTTTGTACATAGATTCTTTACATAAAAATACTAGACACGTGTTTCAGGTTTCGCATATACTAATAATGATGCTGTATATAAAAATCCACCATAAATTTTGCCCGTAAGGTGGCAGTCTTACGACGTCGAGTCGTCTTTCTATCTATCCATCTATCTATCCATCATTCTATCTATTCAGCCCTCTGCTGAGTGAAGACCTCTTCTCTTTTCCACCACTATTGCCGATTTTGTTTATACAAAATCGGCAATAGTCATCAATCAATCGAGTGCAACTTATGCACTCATTGATTCCCCAATGCCCTCAAAATATCAGAGTCGTACTCAAAACTAAAGCACAACCACAAAATTAAGCCATACAAAAAATCTGGCCAAGTAATTCTCAGGAAATAAAGTGCATAAAACAAATGACTTACATCGTATCGCCCTCTTGAGTTGGGCTAAATGTTTTATTCAGTTAATGCTGAGCCCGCTAAAGAGCTATCAGTAGCAGACAATGTGGACGCACTCAGAATTTGTACAGACGCGAGCAGGTCAAGCTATTCAAAACTGTCAAATTCTCCCAATTGAATATGAACCTTATTGTTTTGTCTTAAAGTTGAAAATCAATCAAAGAAATTTGACAGATTGTGGTAGCTTAATGTGCTGACCTCTGTACCTCGTAAAAAGTGTCATTGTATACTTATTAAAAATTAATCTACCCTACTAATCCTATTCTATCCTAATAATATTTTAAATGTGAAAGTTTGTGAGGATTGATGTATGGATGGATGGATATTTGTTACTCTTTCATGCTAAAACTACTGAACGAATTTTGATGAAACTTTACAGTATTATTATTTATACATTAGAATAACATACAGGCTATAATGTATAACGATTTTGAGTTAATTTTCCAAATTACAACGATAATTAAAAATAACTTTTCCACGCGGACGAAGTCGCGGGCAGAATATAATATAAAAATGAATCCCTGTTTCCCTTGGTCACGCCATAACTTGAGAACGACTTTACCGATTTCATTCGACTTTTTTTTTAACTTTGTAGGAGGTTCTTCATCTTTCAGGAAATTGTAAAACTTCAGAAAACTTAACGACTAGATAGTTTTTATCTAGGTAAAGTCCACGCGGACGAAGTCAGGGCAGAAGCTATTCACATATCAAATCACTGAAATCTAGATTTTACAATGGAACTGGACTTACAACACACATGTACCCTATTTGCGTATAGGTATGTTTGTTTAGCCACCCCTATTTAGCCATATACGTAAACCTTGTTTATAGTTATATCAAAAGAAGACGATGGAAAATTATCCTTCCTACAGTTCAGTCCTGTAATTAAAGATTGACAAGTTAATAAAATTGGTATAGTGTTGTATGGGATCGAAATAAAACTCGAAGAATTATCGGTAAACTACACTAATATTTTATACTTAGGTATACAAAAAAAAACAACTTATAAAATACGTCGTACATGTACATTTGTCGTTTGTCTGTCTGCGAAGTCCCTCGTAGAACATCCTGACTTTTTCATCTATATGCCTCTTTTACTCTAATGCCGTCTCACTCTCTCCTTCGCTTACGTCCCCTTTTGGAAAATTGGTCGTCCACAGTTGGATTTCGGCAAGAAACGTATATTTGTATAGGCTGTATTTGTCCGAACCGGGTTTAAGCACCATTCTGTTGTAATCATTAATCGGGTACCGTTGCCATGAAACGATAGATTTTCTGTTAAATTGTTGTTTGTCAGAATACTTATATTTAATTTATTTTACTCTACTCATACGCATACCTACTCATATTTTATGCAGATCTAAACATCACAGATATAAAACGTGTAAGTAATAATCTTGTACCCTGTACCCTTTCAGATATTATTGAATCTTGCCACCATATTTCGGCCACAACTTTAAAGTATTACATTTTATATTTCCGCATCAGACCAATGCAGGGGAATAAAAATGTTGCGCGCCTCATCTAATTTTGTAAAATGTAGCTGGATTCAATTGTACACGTAGAATAAATAGAATCCATAACTTACTTTGTATAAAATGCCAGTGACGCATTGCCTACATTTTACCTACTTTGTATAAAATGATTTTTGAAACCATTGAGGTATAACTAGAAACCAGTTTAAACAAAAATAATATTGGGTTCAAACCTTTGTTTATCTAAGTTTCTAAATTATCCACGTTATTCTGATTTTTTTATTTGCTAAGAGACAGTTACAGTGAATATTATTTCTGGCACTGTCTCACTTTATTGAAATCAAAATGACAAAGACAGGCCAGGTATATTTAAGAGAGCATTAACGTAACCTTTTTCTCATTCAAAATTTAAAAATATTGAGACTCTGGTTACCAACATTTGTAATGACATTCAATCTTTAGTAGAACACATTCATCAAATAATTGAATTAAATACAACGATACTACAATTACCGCCTCAACCCTATAGTAGTCGACTTTGCCACTAATGCATTAAAGCCTCGCATTGCAGCGTCGCTCGTCGTCGTACAGTCACGACCATAAATGTATATTCTACATTTGGCAAAATAAAATTCAAAATCGATTTTAACTACTCGACATATAATACCTCAATACAACCCGATAAAATGCGTTTTGAAATTGGAATAATATTAATAGAAATTGTACCTACACATAAAATTATTTCACAAATTACAAACTGGTACACACACCCGCTACATTTCATTTCGTGATTGCGTTTCATAAATTATAGGTTTCGGAATTTCACACGTTGTAAATTGCGTTCATTTGGCAAAATAATTATATTACAACATACCAATCATTTTCAGAATATCTCTCTCAGATTCCTTTTTATTTTTTAATTATTATATAACAATATGGACATTGTTATTTTTTAATATAAAATAAATAAATATTTTGAGATATTTATTTACACAGCACCATCTAGTCCAAAACTAAGCAGAGATTGTACAGACGCCAGCAGATCAAGCTACCCAAAACTGTCAAATTTTCCCAATTGAATATGAACCTTATTGTTTTGTATTAAAGTTGAAAATCAATTTAAGAAATTTGTGGTAGCTTGATGTGCTGGCCTCTGTACTATGGGTACAAGACATATATACTTATTTTTTGTAAATACATACTTATAATATACAACATCATTATTAGTATAGGCGAAACCTGAAACACGTGTCTAGTATTTTTATGTAAAGAATCTATGTACACACAGTATTTCTAAACGGTATCATGACAAAATCACAAAGTTATAAGCATGTTATGTTACGTCGTTGTCCATGCAAAAACATGCGCACCGCGCGGCACGAGGCGCCCACGCGCCGCCGCCCGCACCCACCCGCCCCGCGTCGTCTTGTGCGAAATTGAAAGAAATAATTTGGCAGTAGTACCTAACCATACAGCGATTTTATTGCAATTAACTGGTGATAACATTTTTCATCGTACTTGCAGGCTTTGGACTACCGCAATGGTTGTTTAGGTAGATATTATTATGTACTTTATTCGTAAATACGGCCGTAAGTAATAACATTTAGTCAATGCGATTAGTGCACCTTATGCCAACCACTTAAAGTTCAAAGTGGATGAAAAGTGTTAAACATCGCATTACTTAACCATAGCAGGTTGTAGGTGTAAATAACAACTTTCTACATTTAACCGTTTTGGCTAGGCATGGCATGTTTAATAATTTAAATCATCACTTTTTACAATGATTGACTTTAAAGTTATTTTAGCGAAGCAAAAATCCGACCGCGGGCAGGATTCGAACCGACGTCTTCTGTTTAGGTACACCAGACGCTATGACCACTAAGCCACCGCGGACGTAAATTTTGTTGTTGTTGAAATAACTTTAAAATCTATCCTAATTGACTTGATTGTAAATAGTGTTCAACAATGTTTACAATATCTTAGGTACTTATCAATGTTTGTGTATGAGAAATACATTGTTACACGACACTTTTTACTCACGTTTTGTACACACGACACTTTTTACTCACTTTTCGTACACACGACACTTTTTACTCATGTTTTGTACACAGTTACACACGATCAACCGAAGCACAACTACTCGGACGGGCACTCGCGACATGTAGGTACCTAACTGAACGGGAGCACGATACGTGCACAGTGACCTGTAGCACCCGGGCGACTGAAGGGATGTGGATTAGCCCCTGCCCCGCGTGCGCCCGCGCCCGCCCAGTCCTGCTTCGACCGTGGCATGTGGCACGTGGCATGCCGCGTGACCTGTGTTGCGCGCATATGATTGCGGATAGGTACTTAGTGTCGCTCGGTGTCCTACTCGTAACATTTTTTAAATGTTTTTGGGACAAAATATAACATGATGTAAAAATTATTGGAATCGATTCAGTTACTGATTCTGAACAAACTATATTCAGGTTTCGCATATACTAATAATAATGTTGTATAAGAAACACCCAGACAAACACAAATACTCATGTTTTACCCATACAAATATTTTTGTCCTGTGGGAATCGAACCCACGACCCCAATGATCAGCAGTCTCGAACACCTAGACCACAGACATCGTCAAATATCTTGAATATTCATGGTGTTATATATCTGTTTTAAGTTCTTGCTTTACAAAATCTCTACCGATGATACACACATTAACTATTGGTACCACTTGTCACGATATGTCCACATCAAATAATACATAAAATCTCATGAATGGGCATCTAATAAAAACATCCAATAAAAACCGTGTTTTCTCACATGAGTGCGGCCGATGCAAGCCTTTGCGCCGTCCTGATACTGAGCATCTGTTCCCGGCGGCGCCCAGTCGTGAAATAAATCGGAACCGACAAATGTAATGAAAGTAGGTACTATAGATACCTACTTCATAATTACTTTTACCTCGGTTTGTTTTGATATAATTCCATTGGAAACTTGTTGGCGACCTGTCTTCAGTAATTTATGCAAATATAAGTCCCTTTCATGCATACAGCAAGCAGGTTTTAAGTTTGAGGTAAAATGTTACTTCTGATTTTTCCAACCCGGTAAATCTTAACTGCACAAGACTAAAGGGGTATTACATAATCGTTTAATATTCCGAGATGGTACTCGTAAACTGTTAAACAATAACGGTAATAATCTTTAACGCGTTGCCTACAGCATCGTTCTGCACGCTCATACGCAATAAGGTATTATCATAATGGCTGGAGCGTCGGTGGAGCGGGGAAGGAATTATATGGGAGCAAAGGCACTTTGATCGACAGTGGATATGGGATGCGATGGCCGTCACCTATTTGTGCTAAAACTTATAATTATCAGTAACTGTAAGTGCCTATAAGTATCTGTAAGTGCCTATAAGTATCTGTAAGTACCTATAAGTACCTATAAGTACCTATAAGTACCTATAAGTACCTATAAGTACCTATAAGTACCTATAAGTACCTATAAGTACCTATAAGTACCTATAAGTACCTATAAGTACCTATAAGTACCTATAAGTACCTATAAGTACCTATAAGTACCTATAAGTACCTATAAGTACCTATAAGTACCTATAAGTACCTATAAGTACCTATAAGTACCTATAAGTACCTATAAGTACCTATAAGTACCTATAAGTACCTATAAGTACCTATAAGTACCTATAAGTACCTATAAGTACCTATAAGTACCTATAAGTACCTATAAGTACCTATAAGTACCTATAAGTACCTATAAGTACCTATAAGTACCTATAAGTACCTATAAGTACCTATAAGTACCTATAAGTACCTATAAGTACCTATAAGTACCTATAAGTACCTATAAGTACCTATAAGTACCTATAAGTACCTATAAGTATCTATAAGTACCTATAAGTACCTATAAATACCTATAAACACCTATCACCTCCCCTATGTAAAGACATTATTAAAAACCTAGCCTTATTGTAACTACCAAAAGAAAATGAATAAAATCACGACGCAATATAATACCATACAAAATATAATATAAGTAATAATTAATAAAAATATAAGTATATAAAGGAAAACTAAACATAATTTAATAAATAAATACAATTAAACGTTATAAATAAATACAATTAAATGATAATAAATAAATACAATTATAAATATAACAAGTAAATTCACTTATGAATGTTACAAATAAATACAAAATTTATATTAGAAATGAGATAATAAGAATATAAACACCATAAATATAATATATTAATGTATACTTTTTTATTGGGCAATCAATTTGCAAATGATGCTAAACCCTCTTCCTCTCTCCTAATTTTGCTGTGCCCGACAGGGTCCATAATGATCTAAGTTTTTTTGTAGTCCACCTTTATAAAACATTATGGAATGCAATAAAGTATTGAGTATTGAGTATTGAGTATTGAGTATCAATTAGTGGTAAAATACGCCTATATAATCTCTAGGTTATGCTACTGATAACTGCTGCACTAATTGTTATATTGTATCACGGAAATATAAATTGTTGTTCTTGAGAACATTAAACTCTCACACATTGTTTGTTACAACAACAGTTACCTACAATATAAAGTTTACTGCGGCATACTGTGACCATATAAACCCTTAATTAGATTAAAAAAGCTAGTTACTGCCAACCTGCTCGCTTAATGTTTAACTGCTTCTAAAGGTAAAGTAATTACAATTAGATTTCACTAGCAATACAAATTGAATTTTTTAAAATTGAAATGTCTGCTTTTTTCTTAACCAGTTTTTTTCAGTATTTTCATTAAACTATGTACTTGCCAAAATTTTTTTTAAATTTCTTTCTTGTAACAAACACGTGACGTCACACGACACGTCCACTTAATCCCAACCAGGATCACAGTAATTTTTGATGAAAATGAAAATAATCTACACATACAATCATACATAACATCACGCCTCTATCCCTAAAAGGGTTACGCAGAGATATACCAATATACACCCACAATTCGCCGGTATATTTAGGCCCCATGTAATAGGGGGCGAGACTATTGCCATTAACCGGCCCCAAAATCAAACTCCAAACTGCTACTGAGATTTCAAAGAAAAACCCAATAAGACTGTTCGACCTGTGAATCGAACCTACGGCCTCTAATGTAGAAGCCGCACTTACCACTAGGCCAATGAAATAGTACAAATGAAACCTAAACGTTACATAAACTTAGTTGTACTGAAAACAATACGAAATCCTACTGCAGAGCCTCCGAAAACAAACGTGAGCAAACAAGGTACGTACGTGCAGATGCATTCAAATTATCAAATATACGGAATATCTTCGAATGCTGCTCCGAAGTCCCCAAACACGGAGTGTTGAATTAAGGGACATGTTTAGGTTTCTGCACCGCAAACATGAGCTGGACGGAGATTCCAATTTGTAGACTGCAATTTGTAGTTCAGCTTAATACTTTGGGACCTTGGTCTCCATTTCAGTAGGCACTCTGACGTAGCTACTAATATCGGTGTATAATAATAAAAAATATTCTTGGACAATTTTACACGGCACCATTTAGTCCCAAACTAAGCAGAGCTTGTACTATGGGTACTAGACAATGGATATAATACTTATATACTTTCAATACATAGAAACACCCAGACAAACATAAACACTTATGTTTTAACCACACAAATATTTTTGTGTCCTGTGGGAATCGAACCCACGACGCCATGATCAGCAGTCTGACACTCGAACCACAGACGTCGTGATACGTCGTCGTCGTACCATACTGAGTCATTACTCTAGTGGTTATAAGTGCAACCGCTACGCTTTAGGTCCTCGGTTCGATTTCCAAGTAGAGCAAAATGTAAAGGTGCATCCACACCGCAGTCACTTTTTGTGGCGCAACACGATAACATTAGGTAACATTCTTCAGCTTTTGCGACTGCTTGTTGCTCTTTGTTGAATGATCGCATCCATACCGCCAATAACATAAGTAACAAATAGTAACCAGCGAGTTGCACAGCATTATGTTCACGAACTAACAAATGTTATCGATAGTTACCACCATGTTGACGCAGCTGTAATAATAATAATAATTCTTTATTGACGTAAAATGCGCTTTCCGCATTGCGGTCAACAAAATGCGGTCTCCACGTGAGACCACGCACCGGAAAGCGCAGCGTGGGACGGCCTCCAACGAGATGGACGGACGACCTGGTAAAGGTCGCTGGAAGTCGTTGGATGCAGACGGCTTGTAACCGGTCCTTGTGGAAGTCTATGGAGGAGGCCTTTGTTCAGCAGTGGACTTCCTGTAGAATAGAATAGATAGAATAGATTTATTTATTTGCAAAGAGTGTAGGTACAAATTATTAGGTGTTACAAAGTTTTAAGGTCCCTTGTACATTCTACCTTAATTGGTATGCAAATTTACATTTTTTTTGTTTTTTTAAATAAAACTTATCGTATCTGTGGCTGATATGATGACGTAAAATGACATACATATTAGTAAAGAATTTCTGTGTTGCAAAAACTGTGTTGCAGGAGCCAGCTTTACCTAACACGGCAACATAATATACTAACAACTAATAACTTTTTGCTATCGGATGTTGCCCACTAACACTTAGAAACGCATGATGGCATGTATATATGTTTATATTACGTGCGTATTGCAAAACAAACTTACATGCGTTCAACTTAACGTTTAAATTAGTTTTATGGCAAACACTTTACTACTTCTGGATCCTTTTAACATTTACTGAAAATATGTATTGTGTGTAATAATTATTTCAATTGCAAAATTTTTATAATTTATGTAGCTTTTTAAATTGACAATAATTAAATTATGTAGACGCCAGCAGGTCAAGCTATCCAAAACTGTAAAATTTTCCCAATTGAACATGAACCTTATCGTTTTGCAATAAAGTTGAAAATCAATCAAAGAAATTTGACAGATTGTGGTAGCTTGATGTGCTGGCCTCTGTACCTACTTTTATTCTAGACGATATACATTTATAATAGAAATATGACGAAAAAATAATAGCGCCCATACTTAGGTGCATATTTCATCGTATAATGTTCAAACATGCAACACAAAGTCTTTAAACTCTCATCTAAACTGCTAACGACCACGACGCTGACCAGCATTCAACCCAGCAATTTGCTTCAGTCGCAGCTGACAAACTTAGTCACCAACTTCTCAAGGATTCTCGGCTAACACACGCATTATACTGATTTTAGCTCATAATGGATGACTCTTGAAATTTGCTCTGAGGATAAGCTAACTAACGTTTAACACTAAACTGCTCTACTGGATGATGGTTTGGTGGACGTTTTCTTAAATTGGAATTTTGTTTTGTATTCAGAGCTTTGAGCAGTGATAGCCTAATGGTATGACCATTGGACTGCCAAGTCGAAGGTCTAGAGTTCGAACCCAAGGCACGCACCTCTGACTTTTCGAATTCATGTGCGTATTAATAATTAATTATCACTCGCTTAAACGGTGAAGGAAAACATCGTGAGGAAACCTGCATACCTTAGAGATTTTTCTCGACGGTTTGTGAAGTCTGCCAACCCGCACTAGGCCAGCGTGGTGGACTATAGCCTAATCCCTCTCAATATGAGAGTAGAGCCGTGCCCAGCAGTGGGACAGTATATGGGTTGATGATGATTGAGAGCTTTGACTCCCAAGAAAAATGTAATTTTCTACGAAATACATTGTAGTATTATATCAATTCCAACTCATTATCATCATTACATCAGCCACAGGAGGTCCACTGCTGAACAAAGGCCTCCCCCATAAACTTCCACAAGGACCGGCTATATGTAACCGGTCGTTCGTCCATCACGTTGGAGGCCCATCCTATGCTGCGATTTCCGGTGCGTTTTCTCCACTCGATTCTGACTCATAATGTATTCATATATTTCTGTTACTAACATATTGTATTAATTTTCTAAAGATTTGGCGAAAATCTTATCAGAAGATATAGGATCCACAGTCGTTTTTAGTGAGTTATCCGGTTAACAAAATCAAAACGTTTTCATTTTACGTCGAGGTGAGAACTTCCTTTAAAGGCATAAAAGGCCATTTAATCTATTAAACTGTTATATTAATGAGTAAAGCTTAAGCCTTGGAAATAATTAAATTGGATGCATTAGACAGGAAGCCTTTGGGTTGGTTTATGCCCTCGCAGATAGTCCAGTATCGTAGATGTTCTGGTAATTCCTTGGGCAGTATTATTGTGCCAAGGCATTCAGAAACGTTTGTTCTTAAAATTAAGTATAATATTTTTAAAAGAGTTACCGTAAGTCATGATTTTCTCCTGCCGCGTTCACAAACAAAAATTGAAATCTGAAGCCATACAAATATTATGGCGTACCGGAATCTAACCCACAACCTTAAATCTCGATTCCTCTGCACCAATCGTGTCATCTTATTCTTTTCATCAGATCATACAAATTTATAACAGATGGTCCCCGAAAAGGGTGATTCCAAACAAAATCTTTCTACCTATTTCGTACTCAAAGAAATAACAGGCCATTTTCGGTACGATATTTGCAACACTTTCCTTTGTCTACTAAATCACTAATAAACGGCTTTGAAACTACTTTCTTAATCAATTCCAATGAACTTGGGTATCGAACATAATTTCCCATTTGAAGTACAAGGCTTCATCTACTAAGTTGGATAATAATAAAAGTAAGAGCTCAAGAACCCGCATTGTATAAGTTAGCGCTTTGTGCAAGTTGGTCCCCTGTGAAGCGATAACTAGCTACTGGCGCGCTGTACTAGCACGCTGTACTAGTGCGCTGTACTCGACAACTAGACCCACTTGTACGCTTTAGTACGTGGAACAGGATCGTTCATGTTACCAAGAAGTTATTAACGTGAGATTCGTGTTTTATGATCTCGTTCGTTCGAAACCTCGAAGCCAGGTTTCTGTTATCAAGTGTAGATAATTTAATAAATTTAATAACAGATTTGCAGACTTCATGATTTCAATTACGGTCTATGCATATATGAACTGGCCTGCGCAGTTTAAAAGAACCCTATTGATGCATTATGATTTTGAGATTTACATTAAAAAATTCTAAAAAAATAAGTTTTCTAAATGTGAATTCAAAATTGAAATTGACCTGGGTTGCTAAGTCTGCCAATCCACATTAGGTCAGCGTAGTGGACTATAGACTAGTCCCTCTCATTTTAGGAGACCTGTGCCCAGTAGCGAGACAGTATATGGGTTGATGCTGATGATGATTCCAATACTAATGAACAATGTAAACACTAATAAGCCGCAATGCGCACAATAGCATAATGAGTACACCAACACCAATGAGAGCTACATAATTACGTCGTTGTGTGCGTTACGTACCTCATTAATACACATAATAAGCATGTGTGAGTTGTTTGCAAGCTAAGAACGCAAGTACAATGTTTAATTAAAATCCAAGCGCAAATAAAGTAAGCGTATGACGTCACGGGACGCGGAGTCAGTAATTGCCCTATATCGACTAGGTAGCTAGTGGAACAATGGTGAGATCAACGTCAAACCTTAAGCTTGGTAGGGGTATGTTTAGACTGAATGATATCGGAAAACTGGTGTAAATATAAATGAAATAACAACATAGCATCACGTCTGTATTCCCCGAAGGGTTAGGCAGAGGCATACTGATTACTACCCTACTCCAAGAACTAAACTATGAAGACTGAAAAATAACTCATTACGGTGGTGTAATATAAAAACACACAAACCGGCACACACACACATACTCCAACATACACATCCATTCTCACACACAAATACACACACACACGAACGCACATCCACAAACACCTTACTCCAAACCGACACATTCCACTTCTCGCAATCACAATCTTCCTAACAATACATACTTTTTTATTATAAAAAATATCTTTTGTGCTATCATAATTACTACTTTTTATTAATGTTGTCAGTATACATGTACAGAGGTCAGCACATCAAGCTACCACAATCTGTCAAATTTCTTTGATTGATTTTCAACTTTAACACAAAACGATAAGGCTCATGTTCAATTGGGAAAATTTGACAGTTTTGGATAAGTTGACCTGCTGGCGTCTGTACATGATATAAGTTAATGTATTTCTCTGAAATGGTGGAGACCTGGTGCCCTGAAATACAAGCAAAATATCTTGAGCTTAGGCACCAGTCTCCCACAATATTAAAATCTTATGTCAAACACTTTCAAGCCTTCAGGTTTCATCACAATGTTTGTTATCACCGATTAAACAAATGATAATACGTAATTTAAAATTTCAGAACCTTGGATTTTAATAATAATAATAATAACGCTGTTGCCGCCTTCTGCCTGCACTGGCAGCTTTTCGGGGGGCCCAGCTAGTGAGTTGGCGAGTCACCGTCTGCCATCCCTAAGGATGTATGTTCGAGGCGTAAGGCAGACGCCGTTTTCCTCCGGCAGTAGAGGTTATCAGTCCATGTCATGTATAGTTCCATATTCTACAATAGTCCTGCACCCGCCCGGGATACTCCATGACTGTACTTTTATAGTGCAGGTGTGGAGTGACCCGGGTTGATGCCCCATCCCATATTTAGATAAAAGCTCTCCAAGGGGCCTCTACGCGTTGGACCTGTGTCCCCGCGCAAGCCTGCCAAAGGACCGGATGTCTTCCTCATGGGAGATATGCCGAGGTATCCAAAAAGGAGATACAAATAATAATAATAACTCTATAATTACAAAACATAATCTATACAAGAAAACATACAATAGGCTTTTTAACGCAATTTTAACTCAAGACTTACGAGTAGGCAGTTCATGATAACTAGGATATAAGTGCTTATTACCACCACATGCCTTTTTCTTATTGTGAGGCGCTATATTGAACTCGGACGTAAAACTATAGTTTACTTCCTGCCCTTTTGTCGGGGCTGTGGGACTTGGTGATCACATTCGCTACAATAGACACCGGCAGATCACTAAATCCATGCTAGTAGTTCTACAATGTGTGCTACGAGACATCTACCGCGCGGCGTAGCCATCTCGTAGCTACGGCTACGACTGCTACGACGTAGCAGACAATGGATCAATTTGTCTTTGGTTTTCATCGAAATAACACGTCATTTTATCTAGTAATTTATGTAGGACTTAACGTTACATACCATCCCACCTGTATTCCCCGAAGGATTAGGCAGAGGTGTACTAATGTACCCCTATCATTCGCCGGTATGTTTAGGGCCCATGTAATAGGGAACAAATCCAAACTCCCAACTGCTAAGGAGAATTTTATATAAAATCCCAATAACACTAGTTAACTTAGAAGTCGAACCTAAGACCTCTAGCGTTACGCTTATACTAGACTGTGACTAAAACCATAATATATCATCATTATTATATTTGATACATATGAAAACCACATGAGAAGCAGGGTTAAAACGGTTGCTTTTAAAGAATCATAAAATGATTCACATTAGAATAACATTGTTAAGGTTCTACTTCTAATTCTAAATATGAATTGATTATAGAAGAATTCCTCAACATGGCCTTCTTATACCTTTTTGTTACCGTACAGACACATAGACATCCTCATGGATCATCCACCACCCGGGGTGTAAGGGTATTTCAGACTACTACTGACTAAAACCGTACTTGTCTTCTCTAGCCTTATGGCACGGTCATGGAATTCGTTTCAAGGTCAGAGAGGAGACCTTCGCCCTTTGAAAAGGTCAAAGGGCGGGGTCTCACCTCGATTCCTACTAGAAACAGCACGTGCAACAAACACGTGCACCGCCAACGGTACGGTGGACTCTCCAAGTCAGCCAGCCACAAGCCACACCTTTTATCTTTTAAGTTTATAGTTTTTATTTACCTATACATAATCACTTTGTAAGCAGTGATAACCTAGTGGTATGACCAATGGACTACCAAGTCGAAGGTCTCGAGTTCGAATCCAAGGCACGCACCTCTGATTTTTCGAATTCATGTGCGTATTAATAATTAATTACCAGTCGCTTAAACGGTGAAGGAAATCATCGTGAGGAAACCTGCATACCTTAGAGATTTTTCTCGACGGTTTGTGAAGTCTGACAATCCACAGTAGGCCAGCGTGTTGGACTATAGCCTAATCCCTCTCAATATGAGAGGAGACCCGTGCCCAGCAGTGGGACAGTATATGGGTTGATGATAATGAATCACTTTGTAATCGTAATATTTATATATAAACCCTCACTACGTAGTATATACGTCAATAATGCATCTCTCTTGACTAAAACATGTTCAGGTAAAACATTTTTTTTACTCAAAAATAGTGACGTCATTGTCATCAACAATATATTTCGTGGGCTGATTCCTCTTACATAAAACGAAATTTCACACAAAATTGTTGCCTTTCTAGAAAATTCTATACACCCACGGCCGTCAGTCACCAAGCTTTGTATTTATTTAATAAACTGATATGAAACGTTAATTGTAAATGTCAGCGAAATATTGTAATAATATTAAGCTCTCGCTTTATCAACGTTTAATTAAACAATGGGTTTATGGTTCGCGCCTTGTTCGTTTTGATTCCAAGAACATTATTTTACTTTGTTTAAATATATAGACTTATATACGTAGATACTTCGTTAATCGGTAGGGTTACTTAAAAGCCGGTACGGTATTAGAGTACCCATGATAATGAATAAATTAGGTCGGAGACAAAATTTATGGATTCAATCCACATTTCAAAAGTTTTCCGTATTGTAATAAATAAATATCTTTGTTATTTATTGTTTCGCCCCTCATAATGATGTTTCAGATAATAGCTTTTTAGCAAAAAGTATAAATTTAGCAAGCCCCCCAAGTCCTTCTCAAATTGAATTCAAGTGTATCAAAATATGTTGCAAATCGAAGTAAAATAACATGCTTTGAGCCGTGTTGTGTTCCTTACGGTTAGCAAGGTTGCCAGTGCTCCGCGAGGAAACGTTGTGTTGGCAGTAACCCTAACTTTGACCCTTATACTGCCAAACTTTTCCTCTTTCGTTTTACAGATTCGACAACGCACAAGTAATACCCCTGGTGTTGTGGTGTTGGTGGCAAGCGTCTATAAGCTACAGTAACCACTTACCATCAGGAGAGCTGAAAACTTGTTTGCACTTTAGTGGTATTTAAAAAAAAAACTCAATCAGGCCTTTGACCGGCAGTGGGACATTAGAGGCTAGATATGGATATGGATTATAAATGACTGAATTAAACAAGAAATAAGTTCAAAATCTTTGTACAGACGCCAGCAGGTAAAGCTATCCAAAACTGTCAAATTTTCCCAATTGAATATAAACCTTATTGATTTGTATTAAAGTTGAAAATCAATCAAAAAGTTCCACAGATTGTGGTAGTTTGATGTGCTGGCCTTTGTACAAACGACAAAATATCGGATGAAACAAACACGTTCTCGAACATAAAGGTAATCGTAACTTTAAATCGCAGCTGTTTCTATTATATTGCTGAATACTCGACAATGGCTTGAAGTTCTTAACTGCGGTACTTAAATAAGAACATAAAGGAGAATTATAGACATTTACACTACCTTACTGAAATCTTAAGCAACACACAAAATCTTGTGCTCCCAAATTAGGTAAAGTACCTAATCATATTCAACTCACATATTTTCGTAATTAAATTCGGTTTCACAGTCTCAAGGTGGGTTAAGTCTGCTAATTCATTTTTATGTAGAGGATACATCTAGAAACATCATCAAATATGTTATGGAAAGACAGTTCCCGACTAAAATCCGCATAAATGGACGGCTCTAAGGGCTCCTTGGATTCTTGATCACATTCGCCATGACTAAGTCAGCCAACATGATTGGACTGGGACAGCATAATGGAATCTAGGCGAACGATTATAAGTATTCCATTATTTATTGGCACCGAATAGAGCTGATGACGATGATGGTTTTGTGACGGTGCAGAGGAGGAAGCGCCGTCCACAAAATAATAAGAACCGCTGCGGCAAAGCTCCTACGTGCCCAACGTGAGTCTTCGTGCCGCGAAGCCGAACACTCCGGTGTACATTTCCCGCCTGCACTACACCACAAAGGCGGATGACATCGCAGAGTACGTGCGCCAAAAGACGAGGTACATGCCGAGAGTAGTGCCGCAACGTAAACTTTAAGGCGTTCGTGGTGCGAGTACCAAATTGCTTCCTGCCTCTCGTCATGGAAGAAGACTTTTGGCCGCAGGGCGTGGTGTTCTGTCGCTTCCGCGGACAAGAACTACAGGACGGCACAAAGACAATTAGTGCACAGTGAAGTGTTACTAACATAGGTTTAAGTTTTATATACTAACACATTTGTATTTAATGTATATATGTTAGTTTGTAAGGTATTTATCTATGGGCCATGGATGCCTGAAATAAAGGAATAAATAAATAAATAATAAAAAAAAATAAAAAAAATGTTGGAGAGGTTGGACATAGTGAGAGTAATTCCACTCAAATTAGAGCTGCCCGACTGTGAAAGTACCTCCGCTTTGCAGAAAATAACACTGCTGTGAGCTGTGTTGTGTTCCTTACGGTGAAGGGTGCCAGTGCTCCGCGAGGAAACGTTGTGTTGGCAGTGCGGAGACTTTGACCCTTATAATGCTAACCCAACTATTCCTCTTTCGTTTACAGGAGGGCCGACAATGTGCAAATGATACCTCTGGTGTTGCAAGCGTCCATAGGCTACGCGGTAAACGTGGTTGGTCTGTGGACGGATGACCATTCTTAATAATTCTAGACCCCTCCGTTCCTCGGAGAGAATGTGAAACCGTCGTTCAGTTTGTCATATGAAAATCTTTACAGTCGTTAGTGGTATGTAGTCAGAAGCCCAAAAAGGCTGACAGCATCTGATTGCGAAGGTCTGACGGCAGTCGCTTCTTGTAAAATACTGATATTCAGCCGTATCTGGTTAGACTGGAACCCCACCCCATGTTGACCGATTCTGATATCTCGGCTGGAAGGACCAATAAGGTTTTTATTGTATAAAATATAAACCTCTATACAGTAAAATCCAAAAAATATCGCATACCCAAATATTCGTGGACGTTATGAAGAAAGTCTGTATAATAAAGGTTTTAATAAAACAGTAGCAATAACTTGTGCAAGCATTATGGTCGGTCTATCCCAGTATTATATAGGAATAATCCTCTCTAACAAGGCTCTCAAACTGGCTACAGTGTACACAAATGTGTATTTCCTTGCACGATGGGACAAACACGTTCGTTGTGTATGAAACGTGGACAAAATGTAAAATGAATACATTTGTTTTGAATTCAGAGGATTTTATTTGACAGGAATAATATTTCGAGGCTTTGAGAGTATTATGAGATGTTTATACTTGGGGAATTTACAGATTTGATTGTTTTACCGAAAATCTTACAGCAAGATGTTTAATAGGTGTTTTTCTGGCTCATTAAAGCCTCCTTTTTGAAACTGTGGTGAACTGGGAAACCTTTCGGGGAATACAAGCGTGAATATATGTATGTACTCATAACACTTAAATAGCAGCATTACACTTTAAAACGGTACGCTTAGCTACTTCATGAATAAGCCACAACGTGACACGTCTGAAACCTTTAATTAAATATGCGTCAACAAGTAGATAAACTTTTATATAACTTTTATATGAAACTATATATTTTGTTCAACTAAGGTCAAACTTTTCAGAACACCAAAATTTTGTTCTTACAGTTTTCTTTGAATAAATTCTTATGGGTTTTGAATAAATATATCATGAAGAACGGTAGTAAATACGAGTATACTTAGAAAGTAACTATCGGTAATTTCGTAGATATAAGGGTTAAATAAAACCCATTTTTGCCTTAGTCATGTTTCCAAAGCGTCCATAATTACAAGCTAACAAAATTTAAAAATAAAACTAAAAAGAAATAGCTATATATTCATTACTTTAGTCGTCGATATTTTAAAATCAGAACAACCGAGATTATAGGTATAGAAAATGTCATTAAGCCCGAAAGCATTAACCCAAGAATCTAGATTTCAAACACAAAGAAACTACTAGTCGATAGTACAAATGATCCTTTTTATCCAGTAGCGATTCGAGACTTAATTACTTGAACAAACAATCGAATAAAATAAACGTCTAAACAAAGGTCCTTTGTTAAACACAAACCTTGAGACTTGTAACAACTGTATCGTACAACGTTTCAATGGAAATTTTCAAATTTCTAGACGATGAAAGACGAAATTGTTTGCAATATTTAATTATAGCAGTCGTAAATGGAATGTATAGCCCAATCAGGACGCCTCATTATCTTTATTAATCCGATCATCCTGCAAACCTTCTGTCCAATCGATTCCACCAATTTGCATAAACGTAAAATGTTTCCAAACATAATTTATTCTCCGTTCCTGGGCCGGCATTAAAACTTCGATTTTAACGTCAGTATTAATTCAAAAGTTACGTATTTTAACAAAATTTTAGATAAACTTATGTATAATGTATACCCGCCATGAACGCCATGACATAAATTCTGAATGTGAAGGAAAAATTCTTCATGGCGGGTGGGACTTGCGGTGGCTTAGCGGTCATAGCGTCTGGTGTACCTAACCAGAAGACGCAGGTTCGAATCCTGCCCGCGGTCGAATTTTTCCTTCGCTAAATAACTTTAAAATCTTAGCATGGAAAATGCCAAAAAAATACAAAAAGATAAACTTATGAGTTTAAATACTTCTTTTTAATTACCTACTTTTTACTGCAACAAACATATTTTACTACAATAATGTTAACAAGACTGCCTCATTAGTCTAGTGGTCCTAAGCGCGACTGCTACGCTAGAGGTCCTGGGTTCGATCCCCAGGTCGAGCAAAGTGTTATTGGGTTTTTCTATGAAATTCTCAGTAGCAGCTCGGAGTCTGGATTTGTGCCCGGTTAATGGCAATAGGCTCGCCCCTTATTACATGGGACCTAAAAACATACCGGCGAAATGCGGGTGTACATTAGTACACCTCTGCCTAACCCTTTGGGGAATACAGGCGTGATGGTATGTATGTATGTAATGTTAACAAAGATACATCATTACGTGACGCTGTCCACTGCTGGAGTAGGGCTTCTTCATGCATCTTCCACTCGTTTCTGCTCTGGGCTACTCTTGCCCACTTCTTCCCCACAACGTTTTCAATATCGTAGCACCATCTAGCTGGGGGTCGACCGACACTACTACGACCGGTCCTCAGTTGCCATTCGAGAATCTTGCGACTCCACCTTCCATCCTCTCTACGTCATATATGACCTGCCCATCTTCACTTCAGAGTAGCAATTCTACGAGTGATGTCGGTTATTTTAGTTCACCTTCTGATTTCCGCATTGGTCACGCGATTTCTAAGGGAAATACCGAGCATCACTCTCTCCATTGCTCTCTGGGTGACTTGCAGTTCGTATGCAGTTTGCTTTGTAAAGGTCCAGGTCTCTGCTGCATAGGTCATAGTCGACAAAACGTATTGGTCAAATATTTGTCGTTTTAAGCACATCGGGATATCTCCTTTTAGGTCTTCGGACAGTTTTCTAAAGGCAACCCACCCGAGCCGGATACGTCAACTGACTTCCTTGCTTTGGCTGTCTTTGTTAAGGTTCAACGTTTGACCAAGATACACATCTGTATTCAAAAAAATATTAATAAAAATGTAAAAGTATATATTTTTTTAAAGACTTCATTAGAAGAGTAATTCAATCTTGTTTTTCAAGAATATTGATAGATAAACTACGCAATTCATTAAGAAAAATATCAAGCGACAACAAAAACGTTAAGTACACAAAAATCTATTGAGTCACGACATCAGATGAAGCTTACGAGTATATGATCAATCTTCAATGTAAATCTCTCATTTTCCCATCTAATAACTATTAAGGAGGCTAATAAAAAATACGTGCAATAATCGTGAGTGATTGAACGTGTACGGAGATGGATGAAGGAAGTAACCCTCGTCACCGATGACGTCACCAACTTGAGTCTCCGCGGTTCTGGACTATTTAATTTAATTTGGGCACTGATCAATTTGTTACTGCCATGTGCGTGTTACAGTAAATTGGAGTTTTTAGTTACAATGACTTAAGTGTTTACTTTTTTTTAAGTATAATTTACTAATATACCTACTTATTTATACAGGGTGTTACAAAAATACCCGTAAAGCTGAAAGGAGGTTAAATGGGGCCTTATAACGAGTCCATTCACAATATTTAAGAACCGTAGTAACGCTATATAACATACCCCCAAAAAAGGAAAACAACAACATTTATGAATGAAAAATAGAAAAACTATTAAAGTAGACAATTATTAGGTAAAATAGGTACGTAGGCCTTTCTGTTAAATAATCTGGTTCCCTGACATGACAGCTGACAAAATGTTTGGTCGTTGATGTTGTTGATAATTAATTATATTTTTACGGGGTATTTTGTAACACGTTGTATGTACCAAGTTTGAACTTGAAAGAAAATAATTTTCTAATAAAATGAAAATAAAATTCCTAGTAAGTTTTCAAGTGCTATCATAGTTTCACTTTTGTCTAATAATGAGTTATTGAGCAGTATACTTAAAAAGGTACAAAGTTTTCTCTTCTCGTATAAAGATTTGCATATATTATTATTAAAATTTTGTAATGTCTTGCACTGCAGGGCAAAACCCTCCCCACTCTTCTTCCATTTCTCTATGTCCCAATTTTTTTTTTCCCAGTTTTTTTTGTGCAACGAGTTTGGCGATTATATCTTGCATCAATAAATCAAAATATTCATACTATTTAATTAATTCGTTTCATATTTTTTAATATTCAGTCAATTTAATTGTAATACTTTGTACATTTTCGGATGAAAACGTTTAATAGATTACAGCAGTAAGTCCATTTGTATTCCAAATTCAAAATAATTCCATAGAGAAAAGCAATAACAAAGTTTAGTTAGTTTAGGTAAAACAGAAACAATTATAATGTGTCCCAAGCCTACTATGTCCCATTATTGCTTGAATAAGTCATTCAAACTTATTCACAAAATATAATTTTAATATAATGCCGGTTTTGTTCGAAATTTAAACAATCTCTAGAAATATTTTCGTACAAAATAAAAATGACTGTCAAGACTAACTGTTGTCCGCAGTTTCAGGCAAGTCCTCCACCAAAGTTGAATAAAATTGATACAGCGGTTTAGATCAATTCCTCTCTATTAGTTCCTCATTGAAAAGGAGTCTACTTGTTTAACAAAACAGTATCTAACGTGTATTCTATGATTCTGTCTGTATTACCGACTATATAACTACCCCTACTTGCGTTTAATAACAAGCCGGGAGAGCGTCGGATTACGGTGAAGCGTTGAGAGTAGTTTCGAGAAACTCCCTGTGCTAGTGCTAGCTTCTTGGAACACGACCGGTAATTAGTGTATGATGTTGTTCCTTCCATCTATGATTTTGTTCTACAATCTTACATTGATGTTACAATATAAATTCGTGAGTTTTTCGCCCAAGAGTCTTCAACTTACAGGAGGTCATGGCTAAGGTTAGTATAGTCAACAAAAGAGTTATATACACAGATAATGAATGAAATTTGCATTTTGACACAAATTGCGGTTTAAATACGTAATTATGTGCCAAAGGGTTTATTATAGCAGCTTACGATACTGTGTTAACAAATTGCATGATACGTTATTACATAATCTTTATCAAAACATTGATGTTAATCACACACACACACACTCTCACCACCCCCACACACACTCACCCCCCCACACACACTCACACACACACACTCACACACACACACTCACACACACACACTCACACACTCACACTCACACACACACACACACTCACACACACACACTCACACACACACACTCACACACTCACACACACACACACTCACACACTCACACACACACACACACACACTCACACACACACTCACACACATAGATATATTAATGGCAGTGTTTCTCAGCTTAGGCATCTGTTTATAAAAAGTTTCTTTACACAGAACTAACTACTCTAAATTCTATAAGTTTTATCGACCACATCTCAACTTTTAATTGAATGTTTACATGTGAAAACTTGTAAATGGCCTTCAATATTATATTTAACGAGTGTTATAAATTACTGTACTAGCTGTAAGTTTTCCGAATATAAATAAAATAAAATAAAAATAAAATAAAAAATAAAATGTCTAATTAGCTGTATACCTGTTTTGTTGATAGTACTTATATAGGCAGTTCATTCAATCTACATACTTATGATGCGCTAGCCGCGGTTAGGTTAGAAAGGTTGAGACCCCTCTGCTCCTCGGAGAGCAGATGAAGCCGTTGGTCTCGGTTGTCATTGAACACCTAAGATAATAAATAGAACATTCTTTAATTTACACCATAAACATTACAAATAAGAAACAAACAAACTCAAAGTAGTACAATCGGCGGTCTTATCGATAAAATCAATTTCTTAGAAACCCAATAAGCCTCACAACCATTTTAGTATAGGATATCGGTATTACCCAGAAATTGGGTTGTACCTACGCTTAGCACTTCTAGGCATCCAGTCCAATCAGACTGAACCCCAACATAATTAGGAAAAGGCTAGGAAGATTAGGATGATGAGACTCAAAATATCTCTTTGCCTATTGTCTGCAAGCAGCCTCTGTGGAGCGAAAGGCTGTCGTATCAAATCCCAGTTCGAGCACAGTTATTGATTTAATAATAAATAATAATAAATATTTTTGGGTCATTTTACTATTTACCATCTAGTCCCAAACTAAGCAGACAATGAATATAATACCTATATAGTTTTTCTTTTTTGTTAAAACATACTTATAATACATAAGAAACACCCAGACAAACACAAATACTAATGTTTTACCCACACAAATATTGTGTTCTGTGGGAATCGAACCCACGACACGATTTGGTATATAAAATTAAGTATCAGATCGAAGCTTGGATTTGTACCCGCTTAATGGCAATAGGCTCGCCCCCTATAACATGGGACCTACCTATCGGAAATTAATTCGACATCTAAGGCACCGTGACATAAAAATCGACAGTGTCAAATTATTCATAAGCGGCGCGTGCGACCGCCATTTCTTCCCTGTGTCACGTTATGTTAATCCTATTAAGTTGAGGGAGATTCTCGTCACGTACCACGCATTTTGGTTAAACGTGACCTATATGCAGCGCTGGTACGATTGTAATTGATATTGGCGTTTCGATCAGGGCTTTCGAACAAACGCTGTACCCATGTAATTGTTTCCAGCGCATGAAAACAACGCAACAATATAGGGTTGTACTGAATTACTTTTAGTTGTTTGGATGATAATAGTGTAGTGCAGTTTCAGTTCGTTATTATTTTTATTATCAGCCGAGTTCCCTTCAGGGCGACGGCCTCCCTTTCCTTCTTCCACTCTTCGCGGTTGACAGCTTTCAGCATCCAAGCGGTATGAGTCAAGTTCAAATTTTTAATAGAAAAAAACAATAGTTTTGTAAATTTTGTCGGAAAGATGTAAGTTATTTAGGTTTCTGTTCGCTATGGATAAAATTAAGTTTGGTTTGACCATTCCCAGCATCACATGAATATTCAAAATATTATACTGTCTGTCGTTCTATTGATATTAAACCCTGAGAAATAGTTGACGTCAACTATAGCGGGAACAACTATCGATGCACTTACAACTCAAGCAGTTGTTTTGATATTGAATGCACTATAAAGATTCGTATACCACTAAATCTTTAGATAACCTCAAACAAACATACAAAACTTTCCCCATAACAATTCACCTCGAATCATAGAATGAAACGATCAAGAAGTTCTGTCGCGCTATAAACAAGAGCTCAACGGGAAACAAACATCGCTCATTTCGCTCTCCCGCTGAAAAAGCCATGTAAGGCCGAGGCCACATTGATTAAGCGATTGTGACGTGACAGCCTTTCAAAAACAACCGATACCACACAATCACGCCTGTATTACCCGAAGATTTTTTTATATAAACTAGCTGGCCAGGCAAACGTTGTTGTTTTGCCATAAAAAATAAACTGGATAGGGCCACCCTTATTACGTAGGGCAGGGGTCGTCAACCAAAAAGCAGCTCGCAAGCCACGTGCGGCTCTTTGGATGTGAAGCTGCGGCTCTTACGCAAATATTATTTTATTTACGCAAGTACAATTTATTGATGGCAAGAAAAATTTTGTGGCTCTTTAAAAACTTCAAAATTTTGTAAATTGTAATTTTTTACTTTTCCGACTCAAAAGGTTGCCGAACCCTGACCTAGGGTTATAATAACTTCTCAGACCTAACAAATCTAATATATAAAATTCTCGTGTCACAGTTTTCGTTGCCATACTCCTCCGAAACGGCTTGACCAATTTTGATGAAATTTTTTGTGCTTATCGGGGAGGTTTGAGAATAGGCCAACATCTATTTTTCATAAGCCTAAATTTTTTTTTTATGGCAAAACAACGTTTGCGGGGGCAGCTAGTAATACATAAAATTCAACCAAATAATACTAAAAAAAACATAAAAATCGGTCAAACCGTTTCGAAAGAGTTCAATAACAAACACTATAGACACGAGATTTTTATATATTAAATGAAGCTTGTCGTGCTCGTGAACGGGTGCCGTCTGTCGGGACTGGTCAGCTCTTGCTATGGCAATCGCTTTGTTTTTTTCTTCTTTTCGAAGGTAAACATACCGGTGAGTGTAGGTATATTAGTACACCTCTGCCTCATTCTTCGGGGAATACAGGCGTGATGTTATGAATCGCTAAAATCAGAAAATTTCACTCATTCCATAATCTAAAAACAAAATACATTATTCTCAGAGAGCTTTCTCAACTTCGTATTCTTCTAAATCTTTTCACACTTCAATCTGTTTACTGAGGTGCATGTTTATACCCAACACTCAAGCTTCATATTGATTTCTGACATTTACGCGAATATTATACATTGAAATAAAACTACTTTTTACGGATTTTACCGTGACCATGGACGCTGTAAAGGGTCCGAAACGTCGGGATTAATAATACGCGATAAAATCCGTAAAAAGTAGTTTTATTTCAACTCAAGCTTCATCAAATTTGTAATATTATTTTTCAGATGATATGTAAACTGACTTTTATTAACTGTTTTTTCTGCATATTTTAATAATTAAAGAGGAAAATGGACATGTCTCGTTATTAGATATAATAGTCTGGTCACAAGCTCAGTTGTGATATCCTGGGTTGGATGCCCTGGTCCAGTGAAGTTTCCATAAAAAAATCTGAATAGCAGCTCAGAATTTGGGTTTGTGCCCGGTTTAAGGCATTGGCCGTAAATACAGGCAGAGAGGCTCGCTCCCTTTTATATGGGACTAACATACGACCTCTGTGGTCTAGCCGTTCGAGTGCCGGACTGCTGATCATGGGGTCGTGGGTTCGATTCCCACAGGACACAAATATTAGTGTGGATAAAACATGAGTATTTGTGTTTGTCTGGGTGATTCTTATGTATTGTATGTATATACAAAAAAAAGTACATAAGTATTATATCCATTTTTAAGTACCCATAGTACAAGCTCTGCTTAGTTTGGGACTAGATGGTGTTGTGTAAAATGTACCAAAAAATATTATATTATTATACCAGCGAACTGTAAGTATTTAAAATAACTATAGCTATTCATATAATAGAGGGGCTCGTGGCTAAGTAATAACAACGCTGATCAACCGATCTGCAAGGCTACGCTAACCGCGGTCAATCTGTAGATGGGTGACCTTTCTTACCATATCGAAAGCCCTTTGTGGCTCGTAGAGCACGTAAAGCTATAGGTCCCGATTATCATACGAACACCTAAGACAATCGTTAGTGGTAGTCAGAAGCCTAAAAAACCTGACAACCGGTTTATCCTCAGGACATCAGTATTTCCCAAAAATTTGTCTGATAGCAGTCTGATAGCAGTCGCTTCGTAAAATACCGATATTGTGCCACATCTGGTTAGACTGGTAACTGACCCCAAAGACACATAGTTGGGAAAAGGATGATATAGCTATTCACATGAATACAAATCTTCAACTTTGAATATTTCATAATTTCCCTTCTCTTGGTTTCCTGTATACTCGAATATTTGTGCCAGTTGTGATTGCGTTGACATTATGTGTAACTATTATTAGTATTAACGATGTATGTCAATATAATCTATGTTAATTCGTTGGTAATCCTTAAGAAAAATAAATAAATAACTCATAAACCACGCATCACACACATAACTGAGTTTAACTGACGCTCTAGTAAATTCAATTAAAATGTAGAATGTTCTAATGTGCAGTACTTCAGTTTGAATCCTGCAATCTAGTAGGACTCCTGCATCCATGCATGTATGAATGCATTCCGGGTGTTTTGCGAGCGTGCGTCCAATCCGGCATCCGTTCATCCGTGAAAGCCGCACGACGAACTTTGAATAATATTGGAGCCTAGCCCAATAAGATGCATTTAGTTCAGTTGCGAAATTGGATGACTTGGAGTACTTGCAAGTCTATAATTATTTTTTAATAAGAAATAAGTAATTTATTTAACGCTTTTAACGTTTTTGCGTGGGTGTGACGCATTTCTTCCGTAAATTTATTTTACTTTCATTTTGTTGTTATTTTAATTTTCCGTGCGTTATGTCGACGCGTATAAAAGTTTTTTTTTTCTTTCTTTTTATTTATTCTTTCTTTGTTATCATGAATTACTTCTTACAGTTACTATTACAAGGCAACTTTCTGCAGATATTCAAAAAAATTCGATAACTTTTGTTTCTCCATAATTGACGCTTCAGTTCGCCGGTATGTTTAGGTTCCATGTAAGCGAGCCTATTGCCATGGGCACAACTCTTAGCTGCTACAGAGACTTTCATAGAAAAACCCAATAACACTATTTGACCTGGGAATCTAATCCTAGACTAACGAGGCAGTTCTTAAAATCATAGATGTCACTGACGTCCGTAAAGACAAAGGTAAGTTTCGACCTCGTGTCACTGTCTAATATATAATTTTATTGAAACATTGACTTGTAGAATATACTAGGGAAATAAATATCATTTATTGACAATTTGACAGTGTTTGTTCTCTTTCTTTTCTCAATAAACGTAACATACCCTTTAAAATTTCTCGTAGTACAAAATTGCTAATAAAGACGAGCAATTTACATATTTTGAAGCTCCACTGTTACACTTTTTTCCGTTTCTAATACAAGCTAGTCCAGTAGGTACTCTTGAGGAAATATATTTACACTCTCAAGTTCCGACATTTGGCCTGAAGTACAGAATGTAGTTTCCTTCAAAAGATACTTTTGAGACATTCTTGAAAGCTAAACGCGGCACGTTTGCTAGTTTGTCTATTTGTTCATTCAACACGAATCTGCACTCATCATTTCATGCCACTGCCTCTATCATGGCCTTACTACGAGAACTCATTTCAATCTCCAATAAATCAGTATATGTGCCAGAAACAAACAGAATTAAGTGCGAATTTTGTTTGTATAGTATCGTGAAAGAATCAAACGAATGGTGAAGGAAAACATCATTAGAAAACCTGCATGTCTTAGAGAATTTTCTCGACGGTGTGTGAAGTCCGCCAACCCGCAATAGGCCAGCGTGTTGGACTATAGCCTAATCCCTCTCAATCTGAGAGGAGACTAGTTTCCAGCGGTGGGAACGTATATGGGTTGATGATGAAAGAATTATGTATGGTTAAAATGTCTGTCTTTCATCATCCTATTTTGCTTAGCTAAAACATTATGTAGAATATTTTTTAAGATGGTAGGACTCCTCTTCTTAAGGACTGTATTGCCAAATATTCTACTTCTAAACATTAATGGGATTATTATTACTATGTTCTAGTTTGAAGGGTACCTATGCAGCCAATGAATTTACTGAGCAAATAAGATTACAGTTAAGGTCTTAAGATAACAACGCGGTAGTGATATTACTGATGTTACTGGCTGTTATAGGCTGCGTCTGCCACTTACTATCAGGCAGCCCATATGCTTGTTTGTCATTAAATTACACAAGATTTTACAGTATTATAAAAATAGAGATTTATAAAGAAAAAACTGGATACCGATAGTTAATCTTATATTATTAATTGTTAAAATACATATCATTAACCCATATACTGTCCCACTGCTGGGCACGGGTCTCCTCTCATATTGAGAGGGATTAGGCTATAGTCCACCACGCTGGCCTAGTGCGGGTTGGCAGACTTCACAAACCGTCGAGAAAAATCTCTAAGGTATGCAGGTTTCCTCACGATGTTTTCCTTCACCGTTTAAGCCAGTGATAATTAATTATTAATACGCACATGAATTCGAAAAGTCAGAGATGCGTGCCTTGGATTAGAACTCGAGACCTTCGACTTGGCAGTCCAATGGTCATACCGCTAGGCTATCACTGCTCATTGTTATACTGTATATGGGTTAATGATAAAATACATATCGAGAAATAAACTGTAGAACATTATGTTGGATCGAGAACGATGAGTAGAGGCTGCGGTACGTCTCTGTCGAGCGACCTGACTTAGCTTCAATATTCATTTGCATTGAACATTCGAGCTCTTTCTGTGACGTAAGACAATGGGGCGTGCTTCCTGCAACGCCTATCACTTGTTCCGAGAATGCAGAGGTAAGGGAAATGTCAACTGGATCGCTATTACATGTGGTTGTATTGTAGGAATCTAACCGTTTTCCATAAACGCCTAAGTCCAATGTTTTTTGTATTGATTGTTCTTGCATTTCATCATTCAGTCTTGTCAAAATGTGAATAAAATTGATATAAAATGGGAGTATTTTTTTTAATATTGCCGTACAATATCCATATGTTTACACATATTTCATATCGTCGTCGTGCAGTGAAAACCTCGTGCTTGCAACAAACGTAATTTTACAGGAGACGAAAAAACTGTCTAAAAAAATGTATGATGTGTATATATATGTTCCTGGCGTTTTTTTCTTTTCACTCGGGTTTTTTAATTTTTTTAATTTAATTTGTATGGTACGGTAATCCTCATTGATCGTTTGCCACACGGGGAGGCGGCAGGGTATGTCTCGGACACGTGCCGACTCAAAACCGTACTTGCGTAATTACATATTTTAACAACTGTATTTTTCACATTAATATTGCAGGTAAAGCCTGCAAACCCTGCAATATTAATGTATATGAAAAATACCCTGTATGTGAAAAATACAGTTGTTAAAATATGTAACTATTTTGTATTCATATTTATTTATTAAAAAAAGTTTTCATACTCAATTATAATCCGCACGGATTCGATAAATGGAATACTAATTACACAAAAATGGCGAAGCTTATTTAGCTTTAAAATTCCAACGGTATATTTTGAATAAAAACTAAAAGGAGTATCTGCCTACATAATTTCAGAATTAAATTAACGAACACCGAGGTAATAAAAATAAAAGTATTTATTATAAAATTACAAACTGAGAAAATAGGTTTTAAAATAACGAGTTTTAAATGTATGTATTTATTTCAAATTCTAGCAGTTATTCTGGGAATATTAAACTTACAGTTTCTAACACGTTCCTCGGACTGTTCCTCGGGTTTTAGAGCTTTCATGGAACTTTCTAATGCTGGCTGTCACTTTTTTTAGTTGAAGAATAAAGTTGTATTTGGTCTCTTTGGTTTCCGAAAGTAGGCTTAAGGAACAAGGTTGCAAGCAAATAGCTAAATCTTGAAAGATATTTTTCTTAACCAAATCGTTCCTCTCATGCAAAAAACTGCGTAAAATCACGAATCTTTTGCCACAAACAAACTACCCATGCCTTCTCCGTAAAAGCTACACTTACACTGCTAATAAAAATATACAAATACTAAGGTATGCACACTTGTTGCTAGCTCTGATAAAGCTCTATATTATTATTTCTGATTTACATTTCTGTACGCTATTAAGCCGCCTGTTGGCATAATGGGCTCTTTACGCATATTAACGGGTGATTGTGGATTATTGAATATAATTGACGTATTCACTGCAATATTGGTATTATTCTGAATATAATCTTTAATCGTTACGGCCGTGGAAACTGACATGTATTTTGTTGTTTTTGTCTTATTCATCAATTCAAAAAGGTTTCGTGGTTCATTCCAAAAATAGTAAAATACTGACTCTTTAAAAACAAAAATATTTTATGAAATGAGCTTTGTATTTTTAACTACATTTGTAACTGACGTGTATCTTCTTTCTCCGAGCCTTTTCCTAACTATGGGTTGGTTTCCAGTCTAACCAGACACGGCTGAATATCAGTATTTTACACGAAGCGACTGCCATCATACCTTCGCAACCCAATTTTGGGTAATACAGTAACTGACGTCAATTCTACTATAACAATAATCCTTATTGTGCTTTTTATTTAAAATAGGTTACTTCACAGTGCACCGGGCCTTTCCCTGCATCGTGAGTGTGTTTACAAATACTATATCTTATATCCGTATCTATGCTTCAAGCTGTAATGGAAAGCTCAACAAAAGAACCGAATGTAATGAGCAAAAGGCTTTATAAATTTAATCCTCACGCAATAAGATGAAGAATAGGACATATTGTTATGGAATTACCAACATAATGATCAAAACAAACGCTTGTTAATTCCGATCTTGACGCTATGAATCCTTCTCATTGTTCCCCGAGGGTTAAGTTTAAGGATCTTCGCCAACTTCCGGACCGCGAGCCATCTTGAGAGCCATTCGCTCTTTCGTAGTACCATACAACCTCAGTTTTTACCAGCAGCAACACTTTTTTATTACACTCTGTGGATTTTGTATCCCTCCCTTTTGTGAAAATAGAAATGTTTTGTTTGTTTTATACCTTACTTTTTTAATTAAGGAAAACCAATTTGTAAATTGAATATTGTATTATACCCGTTAAAATTGGCAATCCCATTTTAGGGACACATAAAATAATTATGTAATTGTATTTTAAAAAAATATATGGATAACCCTCATTAAAAAGAAGCTACTTACCTGTGCAATTGGACGGCCATACAATAAACTGTCATATACCAAGACCATATCGTTAAAAAAACAAATAATATAATCAGTGATACCAACCTTTAAACACCACCATGTTTGCAAATAACCATGAGAGAATTAAAAAATAAGCAAACACAATAACTTCGTCAGAACTCGTATTCAATGAATCAGAGAATGTAAATCTGGACGTGGTGTGAAATATTTTCATCATTTTCACCGAAATATTGAAAGGGAGGCATAATTTTATTAAAAAGTACACACCATAAAGTATCGTTGATAATTATAATATTGATTTGTTCGAAATTCAAACGTCTATTATTTTCTGTGTATATGTCGCATTTCAAAAGTAAAAACAAAAATGATCCAAACTATTTGATATCAGTTGATATCATATTGTTCTCATCTGGGAATTCATACGGTTAAGATATTATTGTATACGCTTTTTAGATAAACAATGAAACAATTAATTATATAAAATATATTATTATCAAATCATTTTAATACGTATATTTTTACAAATCTTTCGTTTCAATTCTTTTTTAGTTGTCAAAAAATATATTCTTTTAAAATAAAACAAGTAAATACGCTTTTGTGAAGAGTCCTCACAAAAGAGTATTTATGGCGTGAACAGATATTTTTCTTAAAAAAATATAGAAATGCTACTATAATGTATTGGGAACATATTATGTATTAGGAACATTTTCTCTTGTCTTGATTAATTTGTATTTTCTTCAGAGACAAAGCGATAGACAGAGTTGTTTGTTTTTTTTTTACATTACGATTTTGTTCGTGATGTTTATCACTAGTAATTATTAAAATAATGTCTTTATTCATTGGCAACTTTTTTTCATCCTGACTGCAGTACTGTATACCTCAATCAGCGTGGAATATTGTAGAAACAAACCTTTTTTTTGTCCGAGCCTTTACCCAACTATATTGGGTGTCTAAACAGATGCGGCTGAATATCAGTATTTTAAACGAAGCAACTGCCATCTGACCTCCGCAACCTAATTTTTGGGTACTTTTTGGGCTTCTGACTACCACTAACGATTATCATAGGATCACTAACGAGTATCATATCATAGGTCACGAGTATCATTTGTATGACAACCGGGACCGACGGCTTTACGGAGTCTCCGAGGCACGGAGGGGTCTCGATGTGTTAAGAATGGTCACCCATCCACAGACTGACCGCGACTAGCGCTGCTTAACCTTGCAGATCTGTTGATCAAATAAATCAATACATAAAATAACAGAAAGTAACTTATTGATTTCTGACATTTACGATAATAAAACTACTTTTTACGGATTTTATCGTGTATATTGATATTATAACTGCAAGACCAAAGGATACTGTGAGCTCGTTCTGCGTGACTCGGATTGCCAATAATTAACAACTAAAACATGATCATTTAATATTGTTACTTTAAAAGAGACCATGATTCTCTGAGTTTGTTTCGGCGTTTCTTCTCAGAGGTCGTCAGCTAGGAAATGCCGGCTCCATCTAGTTTTTATTAATAATTAGTAATAAATATCATTGATCATGTAACAATAAAAAATGTAGGGTAGCTGTCAGTAATTATATCATCAAGACGCCCACCACCTTAGTCTACCCGTGACCATGGACGCTGTAAAGTGTGCGAAACGTCGGGATTAATAATATCAATATACGCGATAAAATCCGTAAAAAGTAGTTTTATTTCAAGAAAGTAACTTCTAAAATATCCGTGAGCAGAGTCTATCTACCTCTAGTCTCTCCCTTTCAATTACTATCCGCATTCCCTTCACTAAACCTGCCGCGTAGGGTCTTCAACACATCATGGCATACAAAATGGCGCATTTCCCATTTCGGTCACGTCTCTGTTGGTCAAACAGGCCCAAGCCGTAAAACTGTTTACGGCTTTTTCTCACTTCCCTTCAGTGCTGATTCGAGCCCATAAAATGAATGTCAATAGCCTCCGAATGCCGACAGCTTTGAATTTAACTTTCAACATGTTGTGTCGGAATTTGGCAACACGCAATTTGGTTAGATTTTTTTTTATTTTACAGCGAGGATGTGATATTTTTTTTGGTCTATTTGTGTAGTGTAGTAATGAAAAAGATTTTCCTCTGAAATTTAGTTTATAAAATAAGTCTAGGTGACACTAATTTTGATTAAAAGTATTGTATTGGAATAGATTTTTCAGTAATGGAATAAAATTATACTTAGATAGTTTACATAAAAAGTAACACGTAGTACTTACCTAAATATTTACAATTACGTACCCAACGGCATTTTAAATTAATTTCATAAAAAATAATGTATAATATAAAAAAAAAAATTAAACAGTACTACTTTCTATTTACATAGAAACTTATTTACTTATTAACTATATAATTTTATTAATATACTGTCAAATCTTATTCACTTCACAATATTAATTTTTAATTGCTTTGAATAATTTTTGCATGCTGTGGTCTCTCATAATTGAAGGAGTACACTGGCCTTTTAATGTATGTGACTTACTACTAATATCTTTTTGTGTATATCCTCGACGACCTCTGTGGTCTAGCGGTTCGAGTGCCGGACTGCTGATCATGGGGTCGTGGGTTCGATTCCCACAGGACGCAAATATTTGTGTGGATAAAACATGAGTATTTGTGTTTGTCTGGGTGTTTCTTATGTATTATAAGTATGTATTTACAAAAAAAAATGTATATAAGTATTATATCCATTGTCTAGTACCCATAGTACAAGCTCTGCTTAGTTTGGGACTAGATGGTGTTGTGTAAAATGTCCCAAAAATATTATTATTATTATTTATTATTATTATCAGAGATCCTTAAGGAAATAAATAAATAAAATATTTTACCCCCGCGCATAACTAATATGAACTGCAAAGTCTGGTGTGAATCTACATTAGGACGGTTTAATTAATCAAAGACTTTAATTTCCCAGCCGGTGGTCGTGACGCTGGCAGGAGAGACAGGTGGCGACAGGTTGACATCCCGTCGGGCCGGCTGGGGAAATGGCACAACCGGCTACGGGAATGAATATTGTGGAATCCGAAAGTAGCTTTATGACTTATAGAATCTATTGTGTATTGCGTACGCTTACATTTGTGTGGGTCTAAAATATACATAGAGCGCACCTTCAGGGTTAAATGAGAGGATGGGTGACAGTTCTTAACACATCGAAACCCGGGAGGGGTCTCGATGTTTTAAAAGGATAGGCTTATCTTCAGGATATCAGTATCGCCCAGAAATTGGGTTTTGAAGGTCTGATGTCAGTCGCTTCGTGTAAAATACTGATATTCAGCCGCATCTGGTTAGACTGGAAGGCGAGCCCTACTATATTTGGGAAAAAGGCTCCGATTATGATGAAAATATATTTTTAATACAGTTGCTCAAAAAGTGGCGTATTGCAGGGACGTATAGAGTTTGGGATGTGGGCTATCTACATACTCGAGCTTTTTCTTTACCTTTTCCAAACTCGTGTGTCTCCCAACTGTCAAAATAATGTCTATTAAAAAAAAACCAACAACGAAGTTTTTACTAAAAAAATCATATAAGTTTTTATGATTCATGCAAATATTTCTAAAAAGAAGCTACTAATTTGTTTCAATATCAGATTTAATGATTTGATTCAATGAGTTAGGTTAGGTTTCATTTCATTTCATCTCATTAAATTTCATTTTCATTTCATATCGATAAAAAAAATCTACTGAAGACTTGGCTGTATGGGCATAGTTCCCTTTGCCTACCCAGAATGGGTGAAGAAAACAAAAAAAAAATCTCTGCTTATATTCTTTTACGGTTGGCGCCATTTTCCAAAAATGTTCTTTGCGAGTTTAACTGATTAGTTAGTTGAGTTTATTGTGTTTTTATTATTTTATTAAATTGCTCCATTTTTTCGCAAATGTATTAAAAATAGTTGTTCAGTACCCGTGCGGAACCGTCATTGCAAGTTGTTCCGACTGTCATTTGTCGGAACTCTTTGCAATGACAAGCTTTCCGCACTCGTAATGATATAGCTCGTACTATACTGTATTGATTTCTGACACTTACCCGAATATTAGTCATCATCATCATCAACCCATATACCGTCCCACTGCTGGGCACGAGTCTCCGCTCATATTGAGAGGGATGAGGCTATATTAGACATTGAAATAAAATTACTTTTTACAGATTTTTATCGCGTTATATTTAAATTATTAATCCCGATGTTTCAGACTCTTTACAGCGTCCATGGTCACGGGTAGTCTACCCATGAAATAGTAGTTTTATTTCAATATCTTACTTTGTTATATTCATACTGTGTGCTTGTGCCGCAAATACTCAGCTCTTGTACGGTATCTACCTATGTCGAGTTAGGTTTTCGGCACTAATTGGGTCGGCGTTGAAAGTGCCTTCAGCTGGAATCCACACTCAGTTTTTCAGGATGACGTAATTTGCTTTCGTTGTATACCTACATACGTTGGAGGATTTTGATTTTATTTTCGCTATGTTTGGTTTGGAATGGTATCACATTTTCTAAAATATCGATAACGTTATACAACCTTTTAAGCCGGATACTCACGGCCGGAATAACCACGAAACCGGAGAAATAGAAAATATCAGATCAACCCAATCAAACATCAATAACTCTATCCCACAAGACAGTGTACTTGGATGCATTTTATTCTTAATCTATATCAACGACCTGCCAAAGATAATAGATGCTGTCAGTGTTCTATTCGCCGACGACATCTCAGTAGTCTTCCCTTGTGCCAATAACGATAATCCTAATAACCGTATTCACCAAATATTATCGGACATATCAAACTGGCTCAACGAACACAATTTAGAATTAAATTTTCCAAAAACAAAAATAATGCAATTTAAACCGTATCAAAAACAATCCCTATCAATTAATTTCTCATTTAATAACATTAAACTAGACTGTGTTGACAACTTTAAGCTTTTAGGCCTAAGCATTGACACACATTTAAATTGGAAATCCCATATCCAAAATACTGCCAGCAAACTATCAAAATTCACGTATGCATTATACGAACTAAAAAAAACTACAGACGTTAAATCCGCAAAAACCGCTTATTATGCCTACGCTCATTCCTGGCTACGTTACGGTATCATTCTATGGGGTAATAGTGTAGATGCGGATAGACTATTCAAACTCCAAAAAAAGTGCATACGCATCCTTGCAAACATAGATGGCATGGAAAGCTGTAGACCACAATTTATTAAACACCGAATCCTAACACTAACATCTCTCTACGTCTTAGAACTAAGCCTCTTTGTTAGGAGAAATATGTCGCTATTCTCCCTGAATAAAGATCACTACACTCAAACCCGTAACCTTAGACACCAAAATAGATTGGCCCTTCCAACATCAAGCCTATCACTATTTTACTCTGGTCCATACGTCATGGCTATCAAAATATATAATAAAATACCCGAAAATTTAAAAAATACCTTAAATGATAACGTATTTAAAAATAAATTAAATAACTACCTACTACAAAAATGCTATTACAATTTAAAAGAATTTTTTGATGATAAAATAAAAATATAATAAATACCTATCCTACGTAGAAATAAAAACTCTGTGCAATAAAATAAATATCTATAATAATGTCTCAAATGGCCGCCTATAATGATTTATCTTAATAATAGTCCAATGTTTATAAATTTACTACCATGATAATTATAATCCTATTAGTAGATAAGTACTTAAGTTAGTTTTATTATATAACTTCTTATTATAATTATGTATTGTGCTGTGCCCTAACAGGGTTTCATGTTGAATCAAAACTAGTTTTTATAACACCGAAATGTACACATGAAAGCAATAAATACGTTGACTTTGACTTTGAATTGACGATCCTTCTCTGGATTGCTTGGAAGCAAAGTTCATTAATTTGATCTGATGATTGAAATTTGACATTACTTTTATGGAGCTTATGTAAGGCGTAAAGCAAGGTACTTACTTAGACGTATAACATGTAATGTATCTGGCTCTAGCAACATATGACTGAAAACGCCTGCATCACTGCCCTGCTAACGTATTCACTTGACACAGTATTAGCATTATTAAAGTAACAATTATCGTATTAGATTAATAATAATAATATTCTTTATTGATATAAATTGGTACAATTACATTATTGGATTCTCTAACACCTGCGCTAGTAAAGACTGTGTTGCAGGTGTTAGTTTAGAGTTAGATTAGATATTTTCTAAACATCTCTCAATTGTTTTCACTACTGGATCGAAATATAACATTAATTATTTGAATCTGATGTCTAACGTATTCATTTGATTACAGTATTAGCAAAGAAAAGTAACATTTAATTATGGTTTTAGATTATAATATATTCGAACGTCCAAAATTGCTGAACATATAAATTATCTCTTAATTTTTTTTCACACTGGAGATCGAAATATAACATTAATTCTATGAAGCTTATGTCATATTTCGAGCCTGGTATGCAGGCGTCTTATACTGTATAAATATATGATACAGTATCAGGTACATTATATGCACTTCTGAGTGAATTAACTAGTAGTTTGTTAATTTGTTAAGACAGTCTTCAAAGTAATGCAGTTGAGGAATACAATGCAACAGTACATTCAACAAAAGAGTTAAATACACAAGATAGCGAAAGAAATCTGCATCTTTACACAATTTGCGATATAAATACGTACGTAGCAGCTTGTAATACCTGCGTCTTGACTCGTCATATTGCGTGATATATTATTATTACACAAACCAAAACACAAATGTTTAATTAGTTGCCTGTATACCTAACTCCTTTGTTGATCGTACTCCTACGAGTACGATCAACAAAGGAGTTAGGTAGGATAGTAAATATCTACATATTTAGGAGCAACTAAATCCCTACTAATATTATAAATGCGAATGTAACTCTGTCTGTCTGTCTGTTACGCTTTCACGTCTAAATTACTGAACTGATTTTAATGAAATTTGGTACAGAGATAGAGTTGACCTTGAGAAAGAACATAGGATAGTTTTTATCTCGGACTTTGAAGAGTTCTCTTGGAAACGCGATATAACCGAACCCGACGCGGGCGAAGCCGCGGGCGAAGCCGCGGGCGGAAAACTAGCATGAAATATTTTATGTACCATCACGGTTGTATACCCCAAGGAGTTAGGCAAGTCGTCGACCACTGTCAGTCACCCATTGCACTTGGCCCTCCGGGAGGGTCCATCAACGGACCTTCGCGATGGGATCGCGGATCATGCGAGAGTGATTCCCGTGATCACCACTATGCGGAAGGTGGTAGTGTCGGTAGTTTAGTCGGTATGCTAGCCACCTGGCAAGGGATCCCGTCATAACTGTCCCGAATCCCCGAGCGGGGCGGCATGCATAATGAGCATTTCTCCACCCGAAAAAAAGTCGACCACAAAATGGTCAGTTTTTATTAATATCTGCAAATTAAAACCATACACATAAACATCATTTGGGCTGGTATAACATATATTGCTAGCTTATAATTAGACATTTTAAAAAATGTTACCTAAAGAAAATTATTCGAGATTATAATTTTGATGGGACCACCACAAGCCCAATAATTTCCTCATAAATTCCTCAGCAATAAAGGCGAATGAAATACGTAATTTCCTTGGCTATAATAGTGAACCGACCAACACCTTTTACGAGGCAATCTTTTGTTCTGTCGCAGTTTTATAACGCACAATTCCCCGGTCTAAGTACCTAACATAGAAAGCACAAGATCAGAAGAAAGTACATGACGTTATCATAGTGATATATCTATATATTAATACGTGAAGAGAAAACTTTGTACTCCTTTTTAAGCATATTGGGCGCCCGGAGGCATGTGTGATTTGACATAGTTGAAGTTTATATGGAAGAGGAGTGCAGAAAGTTAAAATGTATGTATAATAAGTGTTATGAAATACATTAAATAAAATATTAATTGTTCACGTTCGGGCTGTCAATGTCAAACAGACATAGTTTATGTTCGCGCTGACAATGTCAAACAGAAACACATGCTTTTTAAGTTAACTATTACTTTCAAACTTAAAAAGGTCGTATTTCGACCACTGCAGGACCACTAGTATTTATTTAATATTGCTAAAACATACAAGACACTGTCATGCCAGTATCCGAAATGTTTTTAAATCCCACAAGCCTAACCGGACACAAACCCAAGCTCTTGAGTCCCGCTGAAACTTTCATGGAAAAACCTAATAAGAGTTTTCTCGATCCGGGAATCGAACTTAGTTCCTCATGCTCAGTAGCTGCTGAAACGCCTACTAGTCCAATGATGCAATAAAACTCCATATTCGCATTAACACGGTATATACAATGTGAATGAGTTCCGAAAAACTCGTCCCGCTGCGATACTGAAATAAATGCTGCATGCAATAGGCGGATACACTCCAACTGCGTCATCCACATTGAGATCAAAAGTATACCAAATTTATAGAACCCATTTTCACGCCCCAAATACCAGCGTATTTTTATACGTTAATGCCTATATATTTTTATCACAGGTACATAATATAAATTATTTCTACATTCACACGGGATTTACCGGACACGTAAGCTTGAATGCCATCGGCCTCTGCTGACATCGGAGCGTCCAGTTTTATCCGCTTTTTATTGTCACCGTGATGGCTAACCTATTGACCTTTTTAGATCCTTTATTGACGTATCCTTGGTAAAATAATGGGGCTTCTTTGTATTTATTCAAGAACGATAGATAAAGTCAAATGCGAATTTATTTTGAATGTCAAATTTTTCGCTTAAGTCAATTGACTTCTAAGCCATCAGTAGCGTAAATTAATTCGTTTCTGTTTTCAAATGATTAAATTACATTTTTAATAAATGACAGTCGATTCAGCCAGTCTATCTGGTAGTGACAATACTGACAAGCTCAGGAAAATTCTTGGAAACTGTCTATGAAAGCAATTACTTTATTTGTGACTGAATAATTCTAAATTGTTCTCGTTGGCTAAAGGATATCGATAAAAGAAAAAGTTAACAGGAAATAAAAGAGGCTATGAATTGTTTTATATAAAACGCTTAGATAATATTTATGTAAGTTTCAAATACCTACTCAAACATTTCGAAAAAAAAATTTAAAAACGTGAAGGTAATGTAATACTGTCGAAAACAAAACACTCACAACTCGAAATATAAAAAAAATATCTACGAGAACATCGCAGGATTTATACATAGTTGTCACGGAATAGACAAGTTTCAAGTTGTCGTAAATGTGGCCGTTTACGATTGAACCGAATAGCAAATTAAATCAATGAATCGTTCATTGATCTAATTCGCAATTCGGTCTTGGGACCACGCCTATAAACCTAGGCAAAGATGATGAAGGCGAATCTGTTAACATTGTATTGAACCATACTACTTGTCAAAATAGCTTGGATTTACAAAAAGTAAATTAGAATTTTATTCGTGGCATGCTGATATAATAGAGACTCTTTTCATAAAAGATTTGTAGTTTACCAAAGAGGTTTTGTGTTAACATGGTGATGGTTTTATCATCTTAGCATGCTTACATAACACGATAATGAGTAGATATCCTTTTGAACTTTTGGAATAGACGAAACAAACATTATTTAAGCAACGTCTATTAACTACTACAAAACAAATAAAGCACTCGAAACACGCCCGAAACAAGTAACATTGCACGCTCTGTGTTATTTTGGCTACACAGTAAACTTTCTCTATCGTCTATGAGAACTGCCACTGGCTGTACGCAATAAATGCCTTTGCCCTTTCAACTCACGATTCGCGAACATTATGCTTTTATTTACGATATTCTGCGTGAAATGGAGTGAAATAAAACTATAAAAGTATTGTTAAAATAAAATGTGTCTGCAAGTTTTGGTTATTGTATTATATTTTATGAGTAGGTAAGTTTTTTTTATATTTTGTGATTTTTATTTGAATAGGCGCTTTAATATTTATGCAGGTATGTCTTTTACATACAAGGATTATAAATGTAGCAATTATGAAAATCAAATCAGACCTCTTTTCACGGCTGCACCGCGAATATAGTACAAACGCCAGCAGGTCAGTCTATCCAAAATTGAACATGAATCCTATTATTTTGTATAAAGTTGAAAATCTATCAAAGAAATTTGACAGATTGGGGTAGCTTGATGTGCTGGCCCCTGTACATACATACAGAATCGCGGTGTAACATAAACTTAGGTGTTATGTATTACAAAGCCCCTTTTTTACCATATAATCGCGTAGACGGAAGCTATTTATTAAATGTTTTAAGAGTCTCTGTCTATGTTTAGCCGAATCTGAGAATAATGACATTTGCCTTTCTGCCTGTGTCTATGGTCAAGTAGTTATAAAAAATCTTCAAAGAGGTTGGTATTTATTATTTTTCAAATTTTTATTCACAGCCACACTACAGACCTACTGTATGAAGATTCTTTTGCAACAATATTCGCTAGAAATGTTGCTACTGCTGCAATTATTTTCCCCAACCTTGCTTTAGCAGCGTCCTTAAAAATGTAGAATATTTTTAAAACGGTGAGATTAAGCTTGCATTTATACAAGAGTGTTGCAAAAGAGGAAAAAGTGGTGCAAGTTGCATTGTATTTTTGAAGTTTCGACTGAAGTTTCGTCTTACTCGTCGGTAAAATAATTCTCAACAAAGTATTTTGCTTTGTAAGAAATAGTAGCAGTGTGCTGTCTGTATTCTCATAACTCGTATAAAGGAGGGAACAATAAACAACAAAAATATTTGTTACAATAGAAGTATTTGCTTAGTATTATCTTAAGATAACATTTTATTTTTAAGAAAATTTCATCGTCCGATTCAGCCAATGAAACTACCAAGGTGTATTAAGCCGAACCACACATTTTTGAGGCTTAGCTGTGGTGGAATTGCTATCACGAAATAATCATAATTTCACGATATTATTGTATCGTTTTTTTTTTTGGTTTGAAGGGCTTTTATTTATCATCATAATATCATTTATCAGCATTAACATGGTCAATTTGAACCTTAAAGGGGTATAAATAACACCCAAAAATAGCATTATTTTCTGTTGTACTTAGTGTGAAAATATTAAATGTAGGTATAGGTCAAGATGTATCACTTTTCACTGAAGGTAAAGAAAATATACATACATACCATCACGCCTGGATTCCCCGAAGGGTTAGGCAGAGGTGTACTAATGTACACCCACATTTCGCCGGTATATTTAGGTCCCATGTAATAGGGGGCGAACCTATTGCCATTAACCGGGCACAAATCCAGACTCCGAGCTGCTACTGAGAATTTCATAGAAAAACCCAATAACACTTTGCTCGACCTGGGGATCGAACCCAGGACCTCTAGCGTAGCAGTCGCGCTTAGGACCACTAGACTAATGAGGCAGTAAAGAAAATATGTACACTATATACATAAATTACATGTGTAATTACAAAAGAATTTGACTATTATACAATTTGCTAGGTATTGTTATTCTATATAGCAATTCCGATTTCGAAACTCATCCATATTAAGCTAAATATCAAGAGTTTTGTCAGACTATCTGGCAAGCAGTCCATACTAGTTATTGGCCTAAAAACCTAGTGAAATCGAAGACGTCTACAAAATCCTTTATTTGGCAACACTTATATGTACGTTTGTTCCAAAGAGTATTAGTATTAGGTATATCAAGAATTAAGATAGTTCTTTTGGTAGCCATTTCTATATCTCCGATATTATTATATTATATTTTTTATATTTTTGGGACATTTTACACAACACCATCTAGTCCCAAACTAAGCAGAGCTTGTACTATGGGTACTAGACAATGGATATAATACATATATATGTTTTTTTTTTGTAAATACATACTTATAATACATAGGAAACACCCAGATAAACACAAATACTCATGTTTTATCCACACAAATATTTGTGTCCTGTGGGAATCGAACCCACGACCCTATGATCAGCAGTCCGGCACTCGAACCGCTAGACCACGAGGTCGTCATATTGATTAAATCATTTACAAGAAACAACCTACATATATCCATGTCATCTTTAATGAGACTTATAGTATGTTTTTCTTCTTCTTTATTATATGTTTTAATCTTCATAAAACTTCCTTTTGATCCTTCATTTCTTCTCTTCATCTTCTTGCTACAATGTTGACTGTAATATCGAAAACAATAAGTCTCTATTTTATTCTTATTCTTATTCGTCAAGCAATAAATTACAGACACAATAAAAAAATAATTAATTTCAATCGCTGTTTAATGAATGAATTAATTTGTGATATTAACAAAAAACGATGCAGTTACTGTAAGCTCAAAGTAAGATCAAATAACTAAAAGTATATTTGATCCCGTTAAATAAATAAATTAACTTTCTATTGTGTCGATTTTATTGCTTAAGGAATAAGGAGGAGGAGAAACCGACGCAACAGACGACAAAGAGGTTGCAAAAAAATGAAACGTCCACAAAAACCCGTAGAGCTAAGAATATACAACGCTAATCAATTCTATCAACCTCAAGTTCAATGTCAAAGGTCAAGACTACCTGACAAAGATATCTGTCCGCCCTACTCGTTGACCTAGACATAAACTAAAAGAAATTCGTCCAAAGAATTCGACATACTTGGCAAGTGTAATCAGTACTAGCGCACTCGGGACAGTGTCAAGGGCCGCGGCAGAATTGTCGACACGCGATCGCGTGTCCCCGCGCCAAGTTCACAGCGACGCAACCGGCGCCTGAACTGACACTTTACAGAATACAGAATACAGACATTGTTCCGAGTTTGAATTTGTTTTGGAAACCACAATGGTATTTTGAATAGGTTTTATCGAAGTTGGAAAGTGATACGTAAGTTTAAATCAACAAGATTTAATTGTATATTTAGGTTTAAATAAATTTATTCTCAAAAAGACATCATAGCCACTTCTTACATGAGAACATAAATAGTACAAAATATTCATTTCACTCGCGCCGCACTATGGAAACATTCGACAAGTCACAAATAATTAATACTAATACTAAACTAAACACTAATTATATGCTATAATTTTGATACAAATTAGGAAAGAACCCATTTAGCGTATTCATCACTAATTAGTGCCGATAAGTACGTTCATTACATTTTCGTACGACCTTTTCTCGATCACTATTGAGCAGTTTAAACAGAATCACTTGCTTGGCCGGTTTTGATGATTTCTTACACTTACGCGAATCACATTGAAGTAAAACTATTTTTATAGTTTTTATTAATTTTTCAGACCCCTTATAGGGTCCATCTGCAAAAAATATTAATTAATTTCTGTGAATCACAAAATAAGACTAAATATGACACAACCCCAAATAAAAGCACGTACAGTCAACAAAAAGAGTTAAGTATAGAGATAGCAAACGAAATATGCATTTTTATACAGATTTCGACATAAATAATTACGCGCCAAAAGGTTAGGTATGTAGCTGCTTACAATACCTACGTTTTGACACATATTGGGTCATACATTAATACACAATCTTTATCAAAACACAGATTAGGTATTAATTAGCTGCCTGTATACCTAACTCTTTTGTTGACCGTACCTAACAAGTAACTTAAGTTATAAGTATTCTAGCATGTAACAGTAATAGGTATCTCCGCTACCCATTTACTTTGGTGGGTAAACAGCACTCCACTTGACTTGAAGCCAACACTCCCGGCCGGTACCAGGAATAATAAAGATAATGTGAAAATGGAACGGAGATAGACCTAAGTAGTTACGTAATAAGCGGCTTAGTATAGTGTTCGTCGATTTATGGAGGAAATTACAAAGTTATTTGAATAGGGTTAAGGGCTCGTAGCTAAGTAAAACCTACGCTTATCAATCGCATCGGTGCAAGTTTAAACTTCGCTTGCCACGGACAGTCTTTGGATGGGGCAATGTTTTTAAAAATTAGATTTCTACGTTACTTACAACAGCAAACAATCACAACGATCCACTGTCCTCTAAAAAATAAAAAATATCGTAATAATACACGCGCGTATCTTAATGCAATAAAATATTATAATAAAAATCAACCCTCAAATACCACAAAGTCACAAAAATAATCAAAAAGTACGAATAACAAAAAACCAATCATTCACAGGTTAATCTAACACCAATCGTTCAAGACATCCGAAAGTTATTGTGATGATTTTTCCATTATCTCTGCCGACATACATTTTCCTTATAAGTGGGGAGTAGGGGGAGCTCAATGGGAGGTGTAAAAGTGGGAACGAAGCGTCGTACACAAATCATAGTTGTTCACTTAATGCTGACGCTACCACCGGTCTGTTTGACGATCGGATTTATGTTCGAATTATCGTGATTTAAGTGAGTACCACCCCTTAAATGACCACGTTTCTGGATTAATGGTTCGATTTCAGATTCAATCCCCATAGGATACAAATATTTATGTGACGAACATAAGTGCTCTTTCTTATGTATTATAAGTAGCTATTTACAAGGAAACACGTATATAAGCATTATATCCACTGTCTATGAACTCTGCTTAGTTTGGGACGAGATGGTGGTGTATAAAGAGAGCCAAATATTTATTGAGTTTCACTAAGCCACGTTAAAACATTTTTTATTATGATATGATGACAAACAACCATACGGGCCGCCTGATGATAAGCAGCAGCCACAACCTATAAACGCCAGCAACACCAGTTGTCACTCGCACGTTTTCATCTTGAGAGCTCAGTTGTTAATTCTCATATACCCAAATTACCCTTCAAATGGGGTGTACCACCCCATACAAATTAGAGAGAGAGCAGAGCCTAACATCTTTTTAAAACTACGCTTTGGATTCCAAATATCGTTACAGGCGATCTAAAATAAATCGTTGTTTAATAGTAACCTAAAAAGGTAACATAAATAATAAGGAAGAAAAATAAAACCTGCGCGCAGATAGAGGAAAATAAATAATGAGAGGAATCGCTGCTGAGGGAATTACCTCTTTGCTTCAAATAAAGATAAATTGATTTCTGTTGGTACACAGTGCCTTTTATCTATCTTTTATCTTTCACTGTACATTGTCGGAAGCTTGTGTACCTTATAATTCTTAGTAAGACGCTTGTTACAACAAGCTTAAAGAACTTTCTAGCGCCTTTTCAAAGTCAAAGTCAAATATTTTATTCAATTAGATAATTAAAATAGCACTTTTGAAAAGTCAAAACTAGTCGCAACAAATGGATGGTTCCAAAAAATGGATCGAAACTAAATGCTTAAAATTCTCCGTAAGAGAAGTTTAAGCTTTTAGTTTCTACTGTACTTATATTTACGGGACTTGAATAAGGCTAATGTTATTTGTCAAAATCGATATTTAATATATAATAAAAGTATATATACATATATATATATATAAGTATTATATCCATTGTCTATTACCGATTATACAAGCTTTGCTTAGTTTGGGACTAGATGGTGCTGTGTAAAAAATTTCTAAAATATTTATTTATTATTTATATATTTATAAACCCTTAACCCGATGTACTTAACATCGTCGGTACTTACGTTTTTTTTACTATATGTCAGTATAAGTTATGATCTCATCACTTACTTCACAGAATCCACCCATCTCATTTACAGCCTTCCCCTAAATCATTATAATTAAGCATTTGTAAAAAAATGCTGTTGCGCGCTGTTTCACCCGCATCCTAAAAGGGTTTTTTTCCGATAAAATATCATTCTCCCAAGCCTTATCTATCACTGTACCAAATTTTATCAAAATCAGTTCAGCGGTTTAGGTGTGAAAGCATAACAGACAGACAGAGTTACTTTCCCTTTTATAATATTAGTAAGGATATAGTAAATATTTACTTCTTCTAAGAAAAGCACTTGATTCCTGTACTACCTATGATTTCGTAAGAATGAAATCATTTTACTAGTCTTTACAACCATGTTTATTAGGAAAAGCTATTCAAACTCACTTTAGTATTAACATTATCGGTTGGTCACAAATGAACTGTGTAATGAATTCATGACACAAATACATAATATTCTTGTCCATCCCATAGTTGTCTGTAAGAAATTGCTTTTAGCGATAATAACGTTTGTGTATTTTTTTTTTTCTGACTTGTCCTTTGGTGTACAATAAATAATACTTTATCTATCTATTATCTGATTACAAAGTCTATGTATATCATGAACAAGTTAAAACAATTAATATCTCTATATCTTTCACTCACGTGTTCCTAACATTATAATATTCAGAAGCTTGAGAAAGATAAAATTAATTTATTACAGTTGTTTACGACTTACGTAGCCCAAGTTTCTCATTACCCATTAATTTTCATTATTTCTTCTTCAAAGAGTTGAACAAATGAACGGAATATCGAAACTTTATAAAATCATTAGTGAAAGTTATGAGAGTAACCTCTTTTAAGTAACCTCAGCCATTAACATAATAACAAAAAATGGTCTTTCTTTTTACAAATTAAAAACACCTTCAATAGTAAAATGTCATGTGTGTTCATATTACTCGTATAAAAAAATAGGAAAATACAATTCCTTTTTAAATGTTTTGCAAAAGTACCGACGCCTCCTAAAACAAAAAACTCAATAAACTAATCTTTATGTTGTATAACTATATCTTTAAGTAAAAAAAATTAACAGCCAAACTCAACATTTTTACCTATAAACAGTACTTAAATTTAACTCAAAGTCTCTTACAGAAACTTAAAGAAAAGGTAGAAATAGAGGTTATATTTCTAAAACTAAACGATTATATTCACGGCTGCTTATGCTAGCCTTGGCTTTGGGCCAAAAAGTATTGTCGATTGAACAAATGACTTGAGGTTGGGTAGACAAAGTGCATTTCGAAGACATTTCCTGCTACGCTTCGTATCGTTTCATGACGTCTACCGGGATATTACTAAATACTAGTTATATGTATGTAACCCGCGTTGATCTCGATTTTACCAATGCTACGTAATAGTTCGTATAGTACCTACACTGTTTATTGCTTTATATAAACATGAGGAAATTATTTCGAAAAGAAAGTTCTCGGTTTCTTCTGCGTGGCATATTTTTATGTCGGTACGTTCAAGTAGAAGTTTGTTTATTACCATTTTGTCCATTACCATTAATATCTTATAATTTTGTAAACCTTTAATATGAACAAGCATTACGTCTGTTTAATTTGATCGATGCCATCTGCGGATGCCATTATCAGTTTTCAAGCTACACGACAAAATGCATGAGGTCCAATTCAGGTTAAATTTAATTGAAAGAAACTGTAAAATATGATATTCCACAAAATCACAATAAAAAAATACATAAATCACAAAGAACAAAGTATGAAAATACTGTAACGGTTTCTCGAATATTCGAATAAAGAAACTTTGCATTATTAAAATTTTATTCAACGATGTGGGGAAATCTCGTGAATATTGCAATGCAGCGTGTCGAAGCCGATTTCCTTGCAGTGTGCGGTCGGATATTATTCGCTCTGCACTCACTGGACTACGCTGAATAAAAGATCGGCCTTAATTAGTGCACAGTCATGCACTTTTCGTTTTTGTCGCGTATAAGGATATTGCAGCTCCGTTGTTAGCAACTTTTCTCTGAGAATGAATCTTCATTTTGAATCCTCGCATAAGGTAACAGAAATGCATGCGTATTGGATAAACATTGTGGGTTTTTATTAGTTCATAGCCGTTCACGAAGTACTCTAAAAAGACCTCTCTGATGAAAGCCACACGATTTATGACTCTTCCTTCATTCCATTATATTGATTCACACGAATTGGCCTTATTACTATATAAAACTTGCATTAATTTAATCAAGTTTTAGGACGAAAATTGTGGAAATACTTAAACTTATTTACAATCGAATCTTTTTACTATAAAAAAACACAAAAGAGAGTTTTTCATAAAAAAAACCGAAAAATATATTTCATTCATTTACTCATTCCAAAAATCGCAGACAAAAGCTTGGTGATATTTCCTTAACATTAAACAGGAGCTCTGAGGGCAGTCATCTAGCCCAAAGAAAGCTTATTTACTTCGCCGCAAAACACACAGGCAGCTCGTGACAGCGTTGTGTGTAATTAGTAATTAACACGCACTTCCTCGTGTATTTTGACTCCTCACTTCTTGCGAGGTTGAGGTTGAAAATTTATAGGCGTTATTATGGACTTTGACACTGATATTATAAACCTTTAAACGTGTCTTGTAATATAATTTATGCGCTACTTCTTTTTTTGTCGGCATTAACATACCGTCACGCCTGTATTCCCCGAAGGGTTAGGCAGATGTGTGCTAATGTATAATATGGGGCGAGCCTATTGCCATTAACCGGGTACAGATATACTCCGAGCTCCTAGGGCGAATTTCAAAAAACCCAACAGCACTTTGTTCGGCCTTGGAATCGAACCCAGGAATTCTAAGGTAGCAGTCATCTTACACAGACTACTAAAGCAGTCAAATTAAATCAAATCAAGTATTTTTTTTACCAAAATATGGGACAATAGATGTTATATGTGCATTTGTTTTACATATTCTTCCATAGCATCGTAAGGACTAAACTAAATTTAGGTCGATATACATTACGATCCAATGTACTAAAATAATAAATTCTTTTATATGGTATTTGTAATACTTAAAGCTAGCTATTTCATGAAAAAAATATGTTAAAATAAGGTAAATATTTATTTGATGGCAGATTAATAAAACCAAAAAATAAGTATAAACATCTTGTCATAATGTTAGGTCGCTGGGCCGTTTAATCTTTAAACTGTCTTGGGCCGGAGTGTCAACTTATTATTTTAATTTACTTCAAATAATACCACAACAGTGAATAACTGAAGGATCTGAAATATCATAACCCTTTTATCTATAGTTCCATCTAGCAAAGGTCTTTAACGAACACCAAACTATTGAACCATAACTTCAAGTCGTCTGAAGTAACTATCAACTTACCTAGAACTGTCAAAGGGAATTCAGTAACAGTATACAATTATAAGTTCTATTTTGTGAGACATTTAAGCCGAGAGTTACTAAATCCGCTGCAGCGCTTCAAACCGATGCGGCTGAAGTTACCAGGCTGGATTGATCGCGAAAGACTGCGCCGAAATTGAATTTCGTCCAAATCTCAATATCGGATAATCGGCTCAGGGAAACGTGTCAGCGTGAATGCAATCGCAACGCCACTCCAGTTAGATTTAGTACTTTGCACGTCTACTATCTATCTACTCAGTAAATAGATGCGGATAAACAGGTTATTTGGAGTCAGAAACATAATATAATATAACAGGTACCAATATTTGTCTTCAGAAATCCATATACAACGTGTTACACAATAGCCCGTAAAAAATATAATTAATTATCAAAGCCAAACATTTTGACAACCCTAGTAAGCTGTCATGACAGGGAACCAGATTATTTAACAGAAAGGCCTACGTACCTATTTTACCTAATAATTGTCTACTTTAATAGTTTTCTATTTTTCGTTCATAAATGTCGTTGTTTTCCTTTTTTTGGGGTATGTTATACAGCGTTACTACGGTTCTTAAATATTGTGAATGTTGGTCTCGTTATAAGGCCCCATTTAACCTCCTTTCGGCTTTACGGGTAGTTTTATAACACCCTGTATTATGATCTGATACATAATCTGCGGAAGAGAAAATAGCGTTATTAATTCCGTACGGTGTCTTTAAATAATAGATACTTACATCATATCAACTAACAAAACCATCTTTTCGTCTTCTTTTGCATTTTCTATGCTAAGATTTTAAAGTTAGTTAAGCGAAGGAAAAATTTAACTGCAGGCAGGATTCGGTTCTATTCTGGTTAGGTACACCAGACGCTATGACCGCTAAGTCACCGCGAGTCCCACCCGCCAGGTCGAAATTTGCCATCATATTCTGAATTTACGTCTATGGTGACGTCAGTGACACCTATTGAAAAGCAAGTTTTTGCTTCTCAACCTACATGACTTACTTTACAGTTAGTTCGATGTCGAACGATGCCACCTTACCTATTAACTACTAACTTTTTGAATACTTTTTTGCATTTTCCATGCTAAACTAAATACTAAACCAGTTTTAGGATTCAGTATTCGCTAATATTTTGTATATAAAATCTTCAAACAATTTCAACTAGACGTGACTTATAACAGCTTTGCTAAACGAGTGCAACAGCGGACAAGGCAGTGGGCCAACTTGAATGATAAATTGAAATTCCCATAACGACATATGAAACCTAGCCTTTCGACGTATTTCTACAGTTTCTAACAATTGTGGCTGGCTCGCGTCCACACGCGCCATTCTGCTAAATTTCCGTTCTGCGCCGAGCAAAAGCAATTTCCTTAGATTGTTTGTTCTCTATCTGTCACGTATCTTGCACCGCGGCGTCAAAGACTTCTTTGTTTTTATTCCATTGCCATGCTTATCCTAACAAATTCCCGAATTCGTTCACAGGTTCCAATTTCAAATATTATTTTGTGCTGTATTACTATTAGTCATGAACAAACTGTGTACAAATACAAATCCATAAACTAAAGTAAGACTTATTTAGGTTTCAGAACGTCGAAATTACGATTCATGGCATGAACTTTGCAATATCATTACTCAATTTGTATCTGCTTTGAGCGAAATGTTTGTGGCATTATACTTGTCAAACTTGGAATTCAATTAGGGAACATAAACATAAAATCAGGTTAATGAAATTTCCCTGAAAATGTACATCATAAAATATCTCCGAACGTAAAGCATAACAACTTCCAAGTTTAATCTCCAAGGTCAAGGTCGCGCAAACCAAAATCCAACTTCAAATCATTACAAAAAAGTCGACGTGAACAAACCTCCTATAAATCTAGCCCAAAGACGTATTAACTCATTCGTTTGATAAAAGCGAGGGAAATCTTAGAAAAACCCTTGAAAAATGGTGCGAAAAGTTTGCACAATGCAAGCGACGGCGGTGTCGAGATCAAACCAGAGACATTATTCACCGAGATATAAGATGTCAAGATGAATTTACCACAGACGGTGAATCGTTAATTATTCTCTTTAGTAGTGGCACTGGTGTGCGTTATGGAATATTTGCATGCGTAATTAACCGATCTGCTAATTACGTTATAATTAATACCTAATATTGCCCTCAAAGTCTCTTGTAATAATTAAAGCTAACGCTACTTGTGATGGATTTTTGTGTAAAAAGTACAAGTTTCTGGGATTATAAAGGGTTTTGAAGGATAGCACTACTACTTATGTTGCCGATACCAAAAATAAATCTGAAATATTTGAAAAATTGTGGATATGGTAGATAAAAATGTCATAAGGGGTGTACATTTTCGAAGGATTACAATGTTTTATTAGTAATTTCCAAAAAATGGATATATATATTTATTTATTTTTCCCTCGAGTATTCATGAGCATGGTACATGTTTTATATAACGAGTGACAATCTTTTCCTCCGGGAAATAGGCAGCCGACATGCTAAAAAATTGATTCCAAAATTGCAAACCTTTCTACATATATATGTACATTTTACATACAACAATCATCTCAGTATTAGCACCATTACCGGTCCCAAGTGATAATATATAATGCATTTAACCCCAAAGGATTCCTTTCCTTTTCTATGTTCATTTTATTTCAACCATTGTTTCCCGACAGACCAAATTCGTAGGGTTGGGTCCGAAATAATTTATGGGTATCCTCCATTTGATCTATTTCGGTTGTTACAATTTAATCTTATAATTTCGGGCCTCGGAGAGCAAGTAACGCTGTTGGTCCCGCTTGTCATACGAACACCTATAACAATCTTTATTGTTATTATATCGCTTTGGTATTTAGAAACCCTGAAAGGTTTGTCCATAGGATATCGATATTAAGAGTATATCGATATCCTATGAACAAACTTAAGAGAATGACATAGATTATAATCACTACATAGTATAAAACAAAGTCGCTTCCCGCTGTCTGTCTGTCCCTATGTATGCTTAGATCTCTAAACTACGCAACGGACTTTGATGCAGTTTTTTTTTTATAGATAGAGTGATTCAAGAGGAAGGTTTATATGCATAATACATGTATGTTATTAGTACATTGCGCCCGTGCGAAGCGGGGGTAGGTCGTTAATTATAAGACCTAAGACTATTGTGAAGAGAAAATAAATAAAAATATTTATAATCACTCTTTGGTTGTGGTTCATCATTGACTTGGCATTCGCCAAGACATGCGTCACAAAACAGCAGTCTTTTTGTGTAAAATGCTGATACTCAGCCGCATATTTATTAGTTAGACTAGAAGACGACCCCTTTTTTTTTTTTACTGGGGGATATCTTCAAAAGGTTACCGGTCTACGGGGATTAGACCGGGGAGTGTGGGATCCATACCCACTAAAACCACCCTGGTGGCCACCATCAGCACATGGAGGGGGACACTGGGTCCTCTTAATAGACCACCCCAGAACCCCTCTGTGCACCGCCTATTAAGGCACATCCCTGGGGAGACTGTAAACGGGTCTCCCCTGAATCTGTCCATGTGCACGGCAGCACGTGACCACTGTGCTACCGTCTTCTCTGGGATTGCATGATGATGGGCGAACAGAGGTCCCCTTTCTGAACGCCCGCGACCCCAAAGGCCCGCTTGCTTTAGATAGTGCAGGCGGGGTTTCGGCGTGTTAGGTGCCAAGGCGGTTGCCTCCCTGGCGCCTTCTTCTCCTAGCTGGGTCGGCCCTCTCCCGATCCCGCTCAGCAGCCTCCTTCCGAACCATAACGTTTTCACAGAAGGAGGCCACTTCAGCGCAGTTCTCCGGCTCTGCCAGCATAGCCCTCACTACTGCTGGCAGTGATAAATCTTGCTGGAAGACGACCCTACCAACATAGTAAGTTGGGAAAAGGTTGGCTGATAATAATTTAATCATAGAAGTCTCATTTTATGTAATACTTCAAAAAGTCTGTTTATTTAGGCATAACCGTTTTAATAATTAAATAACACAAAAAGTATTGCCTTTTAACTTTAGTGAATTATTAAATCTTAACTCGTAAGTTAATTGGAAAAATGAAAGTCACAAGTAAGATTTCTATTAAAAAAGTTAAAAGAACAATCTACGTTTAGTACGTAATTCTCTTAACATAATTATTTAAGTAACAAAAATAATTTATTAATTTAATTGAAATACTTAGCTTTTTAAATGTTAAAGGTTCGAAAATCAAATTTGAATAAGCACTAACTCCCGAAACCTTTCTACAATCGTGCTCACTCGTAATATTTCTCAGCGTTTCAAAACACTCGATTGATCGAAACTTACTGGTACTGATGGTAGGCACCTGACTTGTGCCAACTCCATCATTTGTAACCACAAACTGTTCTTTCCGTTATTCAAATACCCGCCCTCAATAATGAGACGCAATGCGGTAGCCGTGTGGGGCAGGGCATTGGACACGAATAGGTATTCGAAAAATCTGCTCTAGCGAAACAAAAACTCAGGTACACAGTTTCAGAATCACTGGAAATGCCAAAATGCAAAAAGTTTTACAAAAATAAAATCCGCAATTTTGGTCAAACTAGTCGTGAAGTTCTGTATGTCCTTTTGAAAGCACGTTGGACGTTATGCTGTACCCTGCCATGCTTGTTTGTGTAATGGTATCAAACTGATAGTCACTCTCTTAAAATATTGGGGAAAGATGTTAATGTTGGATAATTGAAAATTGTTCACTTTCCTGAGTGTTGGGCGACATTAGAATACGTTATAATTTAATACTATTTTCATGTACCTAAGTGGCATTGTATGTCTTTTTTGTAAATAAATTCTTAAACCCAAAGCAAGCTTGACAAACAAGTTTTAAATGTCTAAAAATACTGTAATTATACTAGACTCACTTTTGTTACTATACGTATAATGCAGGTTTCTTAAAGTAGAGTCCACAGACTCCAATTTATGGGTCTGAGACATGGGACCACGACCACTCAGTTCACTCTTAACATATTTAGTAGGAAGAGTTTGCTGTGCTGGGGACCGCCTTGCAAGAGGTCCATGGATTTTTGAAATCCTGAAAGTTAAAAGTTTAAGAACTATAACTGTTATAAGACATTGGAAGTAATATACCTACTCCTTGATTTTATATCGCTTTTCATATGCCAAAAATACGGCACAAGAACTTTTCGATATGTTAAACCTCCATATTTTTTTACTCTCTTCACTTATGCATGTCGCACTCACAACACACAATGTATAGTAACTTCATAATTTAGAAAGTGGGTTCACTCGCAGCCAAGATTGTACGCACATCATTTACGAGAGTTTTCACAGCATCTGAAGTGTCAAACGCGCATAGTCTGTATTCATAGCAGCTGTTAGCACGCACCACACGTACCGCGATATAATCCGGAGTTTCCCACGTGCCCTGATAATATCGACGCATATGAAGCCACAGATTGCCGCTGTTCAATATCACCATGTTCCTTACGTATATCTTTTACGATTCCGCGGAACTATTGCGTCGAATCATCGAGATATATTGCTCAGTTTGCGAGATTTATGCGGTGTCTTGATATACTCGGATGCGGGTAAGGTTTTTATGTATATTATATTAATATCTTACATATTTGAAGGGAAAATAAAGTATAATCGAGTGAATTCGTATCTTCAACGGCACGATTGGTGCATTTTCTGAACGATCGGCTTGTGGACTTTGTGTCGGAGGCTCGATTCCCGCACGGAACAAGTAAAGTTACTAAGTTAAAAGTAAGTACTGTTATTTCTGTGGGTCCCTCTGCCTAAAATTCCGAGGATCCAGATATGATGATACTTACTTTGATGTAAATTGACAAAAACTCAAACTGCAAAACAACATGACAAACAGCCTCATTAGTCTAGTAATCGTAAGCGCGACTGTTACGCTAAAAGGTCCTGCGATAGATTCCCAGGTCGAGCAAAGTGTTGTGCGTGCGTTATTAGGTTTTCCTGTAAAATTTTCAGTAGCAGCTCAAAGTTTGGATTTGGTACCAGTACACTTTCGTCTAACCTTTTGAGGAAGATGCCTGTTTTCCCCACCAAAGGCATATTCAATAATTAAAATAGCAAATATAAATAAGCCTAAATTAAATTTCATATCCTAATCCGATAGCCAAGGGTTTGGGATCGCACCTTTAATAGAAATGGGTGTAAAATTAAATTTCGTTACGGTACAAATGGTACGGAATGGTGGCTAGGCGTGGTCCCCCTCGGAAAATTGCCTAATTTTGGATTCCGGTGCTGTTTACTTAATTTAATATTCTAATCACAGCATTAATGTAAGCCGTTGTTGCTATTGCTTGTTGATTTGGGCCCCGGTATGAAGCGATTGGTGCTGCGATTGCAAATGGCGGTCCTTGGACATTACTTGTAAAATTTGTTTTGAAAATAGTCTCAAATATTAAGTTGTTAAACCTTCATATATATATATATAAACCCATATACTCTCCCACTGCTGGATACGGGTCTCCTTTCAGAATGAGAGGGATTAAGATATAGACCACATTTAAAAAAAAAATAAAAAAATATCATACAACATCAACCCATATACTGTCCGACTCCTGGGCACAGGTCTCCTCTCACAGAATTAGAGGCCTTAGGCTATAGTCCACCACGCTGGTCTAATGCAGGTTCGCAGTCTGCACACACCGTCAAGAAAATTTCTCAGTCATGCAGGTTTCCTTACTATGTTTTGCTTCACCGTTTTTTTTTAACGAGTGATAAATATTTGTTAATACGCACATGATTTCAAAAAATCACAGGTGCGTGTCCTGGATTTAAAACTCGAAACCTTTGACTTGGAAGTCTAATGAGCATATCACTAGTCTATCCAATTATCTCGTAACTCTCAAAATTGTCGAAAATCAAAGTCTATCGTTGTTTCAAGAAATATCAAGAAAATTTATTTTAAGGCAAATCATCATCAACCCGTATACTGTCCCACTGCTGGGCACGGGTCTCCTCTCATATTGAGAGGGATTAGGCTATAGTCCACCACGCTGGCCTAGTGCGGGTTGGCAGACTTCACAAACCGTCGAGCAAAATCTCTAAGGTAAGCAGGTTTCCTCACGATGTTTTCCTTCACCGTTAAAGCGATTGATAATTAATTATTAATACGCACTTGAATTCGAAAAGTCAGAGGTGCGTGCCTTGGGTTCGAACTCGAGACCTTCGACTTGGCAGTCCAACGGTCATACCACTAGGCTATCACTCCCCCAAGGCAAGGCAAATGTGTATCAGTAATGGCAATCACAAAATAAATACAATGTTATAAGTTTTGCAGTTTAAGTAGGAAAAACTTATAACATGTTTTTTTATTCAGTTTAGTTTATTATTATTTTTAGTAATCTCTAACCTACAAAGCCTCTTTGGCAAAATAATCAATATTTATCAAAACGGACTTACCAATCTTACCATGCTCTTTAAGCTTGTAAAACAAAATACTATCAATAAATAGTCTAATTCTGTATGCATCTTAAAGAAGTTAAGGAATCTGAGAAAATTCACGATTTACATATCTGTCAAAACGCGTTTGCTTCCTAACCAATATCTCACACAATTCCAGGATAATGTAGCTGCACGTGACGTCACGTACCACACTCCAATGCCGCAAAGAGACAGAATGAGAGCAATGTTACTCGTACATTGCAATTATTTGTGCCTTTATAAATGGGTATAGGTACATTACTTCTTATTATCTACATCATAGGATTGGTTTTAGCGATAAGACGGTAATTTTACTTTTTAAAAGTTTGTTTCTTGCTTTTAATATTTTTTGCGTAGGTAGGTACAATAAAGAATACTCTATGTATCTACCTATGATAATCAGGTCTCTATGACCAAAACTTTGATTTGAAAAAAGAATTTCCACAATTAACCTGATGCACCTTTTTAGTAAGATTGACTTAATTGAACACTGTACTAGAAAATTGTAATTAGCAGATGAAGTCGTGCCCAATTCAGTGGGATCACACTAATTGGACTAAAAGATTTAAAAAAAAATCACGTCATAGCTAAATTTTAAAAACTGTAATTCTGATTTTGGAAACCGACATGATATGGATACCTACCTATATTGAAATAGAACAGACCACAACCGCCATTAGGGAATACCCGAACGAAAACATTCCTCACTTTTGAGTTTTCCATAAATAACTTTTAACAGAGTTACAAAAGTAAATTTACATGATAATGCACTTTTCACTTTACTAAATGATGTGGGCGAATCATGAAAAAAGGGTTTAAATCTACAGTGCGGTTCACACGTCATGACGTCACAAAATGTCCGCAAGAATCCCAGTAAATTGTTCGTTATCAGCCCTAATAGCAAGGGAAATGGAATGCGAATTCCAGATGAATTTGGGGCTTGGCAATTAGTCTAAGACACACGATTACCGACAATTTGCCGCTGACGAATTTCATTATACGTGACAAAAGCCACAGATGTTCCGTTTAGTAAAGTCAAATTAGTTACAAATCTTAAATCGGTTTGAGTTAGTAAAGTTTTTCTCTGTAATGTTTAAAGTTTCAATTTAAATAAACGATCATACAAATTGGTGTTAGAGTAATGGTTATAGTTTTAATTTGTCTGACGGTTTCTTTTTATTTATTTCTTACTGAAATTTCTATAACGACTGTATTGTGAGTAGGTATTAGGTAAACTCTCAGACACAAATCTTCAAATGCACAAACAAACAATTGTATTCATTACTTTGAATTTACATATATCTACCATTTGATATGGTATAGGTACTATAAGTATTGACCTAAGTTTAATTTGTGGAACAAACTAATTAGTATGCGCATTCACTGCAATGTGCACTTCAACGTTAGTAACTTATACCGATCCTGAAACTCATAAAATGTGTTCCAGTGTTAATTGCAAACTAGAACGGTCCTCAAAGCGAAATAGACTGGGCTTCTGACGTCTGGACTATTCCAGACTTACGTTCTAAACGAGGCACAGAAGTCTAGAGCTCTTACGTAACAACTCTAATTAGTACGCAGTTCCCGTTCTGCGTAATATCTTAGATTAAACTTATGGTGCTTATATTTCAACGTTAAAAATGTGACATATTAAAACATGAAAAGACTGTAGCAGATGAAAGACCATTACTTTGCATAAAAGTAATGTTCGAGTCTGCAGCTTCTTGACTACTCTTTGATAAAAAAATGTTGCTGATACTGCATAGGGTTGCTTCTAAGATTAGTTGCTCGTTATCGCTTTTAATATTGGAAAATTTGAATACCTAACACGGGTTTTCACAGTGAATGGATAATTGATTTATGGTTGTAATATGTGTGAACGGAGTAACAGTTTCACTAAATTGCCAACCTTACTTGTAGAAGGGACAAAGTTGCGTTTATTTCATCAATAGATTTCAACCGAAAGACAAAAAGAAGTTTCTTAGTCGAAGTCTCAGGACTAACAATTATTATAAATAAAAGTCATAGTAGATTTACCTACTATTTATGTACTTTTAATTTAAATACAGGAAAAAGAAAATGGAGATGATGAGATATAAGCTCATATCTACGATATATCCAATAAGTTAATTAATCTAACCCAATAGTCTATTGAAAAAAGCGAATCAAAACATATTAGCCCGATCAATAACAATCATCAAAAGAAAAGGAAACCAAACTCCACTTAAACACGAACTTTTTCTGATATACGTACAATCCAAACCAGTATTCTGCACGACGAAACAAAAGATGCCTTGTTACTTGACACTTGATAATAGCTGGCCACAAAGAAAACAGGTTTATGCAGTAATAACAGGGGCGTATTTACCCTAGGGCCATCCGGGCCATGGCCCGGGGCGCCAATCCGCCAGAGGCGGCGTCAGTGGGGGTGACTTTTTTAATTTTTCTTGTCAATCTCAATTTAAAATTAACAAAAAAAAAAACAAGAATCAGTAAGTAAATCATTTGGTCGAAAACACGCTTGTAAGTTAAGTTTCGCCAATATCTACGGAGCGCGTCTGTAAGTAAGTACCAATAAATAAGTAGGTACTGCTAAGAATATAACGCGCACGGGGCGCGGGCGCTGAGTTAGGTGGGGGCGGCGTGGCGAGTGGGGCAGGGGCGATCAGCCTTACGTAAAATACTTCGGTTTTTGGTATTTGGTGACACCAAAGAGAGAGAGAGAGGAGACACGCCAGATGCAATTATCGTCACATATCTTCATTTTGAGGATTGAATGTCTATTATGAAATGGAATGACGTGTGTTCTCTATGGGATCTGGTAACAAAAACGATCGCAATCATAAGCAAATTTCTTGTAGAATTGTTTCTTTCTACTGATTTTTTTGAAAATTATGCATTGTCATTCGAGAATTACAAATAGTTCAGTAAACAGTCTTAAATCATAATAAGATTTAGAAGTAATCTCAAAAATAGCTCATTGCTTGCTAGCTACATATGTACCTTATGTACTCCTTATGTACTCCTTATGTACTCCTTATGTACTCCTTATGTACTCCTTATGTACTCCTTATGTACTCCTTATGTACTCCTTATGTACTCCTTATGTACTCCTTATGTACTCCTTATGTACTCCTTATGTACTCCTTATGTACTCCTTATGTACTCCTTATGTACTCCTTATGTACTCCTTATGTACTCCTTATGTACTCCTTATGTACTCCTTATGTACTCCTTATGTACTCCTTATGTACTCCTTATGTACTCCTTATGTACTCCTTATGTACTCCTTATGTACTCCTTATGTACTCCTTATGTACTCCTTATGTACTCCTTATGTACTCCTTATGTACTCCTTATGTACTCCTTATGTACTCCTTATGTACTCCTTATGTACTCCTTATGTACTCCTTATGTACTCCTTATGTACTCCTTATGTACTCCTTATGTACTCCTTGTGTACTCCTTATAATTAAAATTAAAATAATAGAAAAAAAGACATTTATTCTGTTTTCCTAGAATTCTGGGGCTGCGAAACTTATTGGCCCGGGGCGCCAAATTCCAAAATACGCCCCTGTAATAAGCATATTTAAATTTAGTTCTAAATTGCGCTACCTATCAGGATATATTGGGCGGTAGCAGCGGCAGCTAGCTACCAACTTTATGTAACAAATTCAATTCAACTCAAAATGTTCTTATTTCAAATAAGCTTTTACTCTAACTCAAATTGGAAAGTTGCGGCATCAGAAGAATCATGATCTCCATGAACACTCTTTCAAAATAAGAGGTGTTACATTATTGGTTGTTGCAATATTTTGATAAAAAAGCAGTGATAGCCTAGTGGTATGACCATTGGACTGCCAAGTCGAAGGTCTCGAGTTCGAACCCAAGGTACGCACCTCTGACTTTTCGAATTCATGTGTATATTAATAAGTAATTATCACTCGTTTTTAAAACGGTGAAGGAAAACATCGTGAGGAAACCTGCGTACAATAGAGATTTTTCTGGACGGTTTGTGAAGTCCGCCAACCCGCACTAGGCCAGCGTGGTGGACTATAGCCTAATCCTTCTCAATATGAGAGGAGCCCCGTGCCCAGCAGTGGGACAGTATATGGGTTGATGATGATATTTTGATTACAACTATTTATGCCAGTGCGTGCTACGAATATTAAGAAAACAATCGGAATAATATCTATAAAGTAGTGTGTAGGTACCTACTTATATAATAAAATATTTCTGTCAAGTCAGTGACAGAATGTGATCAATCGTCACACAAGCATATTCAGAGCCCATACCATAATCTTAACAGATAGCTTCTAATCTTGACAATTTACAAATTTCTATTTCAAAGGCACATTGCAAGGACATGCCGGATAAATGATAACCGACAGCCAACACAGGTCGGTATTGTTTGACCTTCATTGTAAATCCCACGGCTTTATCGATAAGGCACAAAACCCAAGCTTACTGGCACAAGAAACACTTTCATCTATTAGTGAATGGTAACCCCTGATAGAGAAGTCGTTAATTTAAGTGCAGTTGCAGAGATCGGAGATTTAATGTGGTGTCTAATTTATAGTATCAAGATATCTCTAGTTGTAATTAAATTGTTTTATTTTCATTGTGCAAGTGTGGCAACACACAAAAATACATAGGTACAGAAGCCAGCACATCAAGCTACCACAATCTGTCAAATTTCTTGGATTGATTTTCAACTTTAACACTAAACTATAAGGTTCATAGTTTATTGGGAAAATTTGATAGTTTTGGATAGCTTGACCTGCTGGCGTTTGTACCATATTTCCATCTCGCATGTATCCCTGAAAGGTTAAACAGGAGTGTGCCGATGTATAAGTACGATGAAGTAGATACTCACAATTCACTGTGTGTTTTTAATTCCCATAAAGAGGGCTATTTCTATTAACTGGTAAAAAATCCAAACTGACGACGAATACGGACGATGAAGAAGACATCTGTGTCTAGTGGTTCGCCTGTCGGACAGCTGATCACGAGGTCGTGGGTTCGATTCCACAGAACACAAATATTTATGTGATGAACCTAAGTGTTTGTGTTTTTCTGGGTGTTTCTTATGTATCATAAGTATGTATTTACCAAAAAAAAGTATAAAAGTAATATATCCATTGTCTAATACACATAGTACAAGCTCTGCTCAGTTTGGGACTAGATGGTGCTGTGTAAAATTTTCCAAGAATATTTATTTATTTAAACTTCAAGCTGCTACCGAGAATTTCATAGAGAAACCAATTACTCGGCCTGAGAATCAAACCCGGGACGAGTAGCAAAAATACGTAGCCAGATATAAAACTGGTTTTTAGGTAACAAAGAAAAGCGCAGTAACAATAATATTTTTTATATAATTTAATTCAAACAGTAAATGTAGGTACGGCCCACGGCATCCCACACATATTGTGTGTTTTGAAACTGTAGTTGATCTTAACTTTTAGGTTATAGGCTAGGACCCAAAAGTAATAACAGAATAAGGTTGTTTATACCTCCCCTGGGGCACATTTCCAGTGCCTTAAAAAACTAACAAAATTCCGCATTATTGAATCATCTTTAACAAAGTCCCTATATTGAATAAAATCCTCATTCTGAGATGCCTGACAGCGAAAATTCAGAATAGGAACAGAGTTGCTTGTTATTCTACGAATAAATTAGTCATTTTTGTTTCATATGATATTGCTTATGGAATACACCCTATTATAGTCAAATTGTGTAATTATTTATTTTACTAGATGTACCAGTCCTAGGAGGCCAAATTACTATTCAATTCTACCTTTAACTTTTAATCCTTACAGTCGCGACTAAGCGGGAGGTCCTAAGTTTGTTGCCAAGCTCGAGCAGTATTATTAAGTTTTTAGAAAAAACACCCGACAACAGCGGTGTCTGTAAAAGCTCGAAGTTAGGATTCGTGCCGGCAATAGGATCGCCCCCTATAACATGGGACCTAAAATATACCGGAGAACTGTAGGTAGACAACAGTATATCTCTACCTTGTCCTTCTGAGAATAAAGGCGTGATAATGTTTAGTTTATGTTTTTAGGGGAATCAATAATGTAACAATATTGCTGAGACATAAATTATTGTTATTTCAAAAAACAATCGTGCTGTCGTTCGTTTTTTAGTTGTCTTGACAACACGCCTAAAAACTCCTTGGTTGACGTTTTGTAAGTAACACCTTTTTGTAGTAATGGTGCTTCGTGGATGCCACATGCTAAATGCGCGCGAATATTGTCCTACTGTCCTAGTATCCTGCTGAAACATAAACCACCAGTAATTCAACGTGATACCTCTTTCACAATCTAACCGTCACTTTTTCCATTACATTTCCAGATTCGGAACTCGAGGAGCTGGGTGAGCAGTTGCCGCGGTACCGACCGGACTCGATAGCGGCACTGCGAAGAGCCACAAGGTTCACGGAGCCCGAGCTCAAGAGACTGTACCGCGGCTTCAAGGCAGAATGTCCCACGGGAGTCGTCAAAGAAGAAACCTTCAAGCTTATTTACTCACAGTTCTTTCCGCAAGGAGGTATGTGAAAAAAATAGATCCAATAAATATGATCATAATAGGAATAAGGTCGGGCAGGAGGTAAGTAAAAAAGGTAAGTAAGTGTTAAGCCTGGGGTATCAGCTGTCCTGCGATGCTTTTTAGGGTCTGAGCTCAATCAACTAGCGCACTCGTAGTGTCATGGTAGAATATCCCATAGGGGTCATCAAAAAGAAACTTCATGGGAATAAGGAGATGTGAGCACTAAAACACGTCATCTAGATTCTATAAGACAAGGCTTACTAAGTAAAATGACTTACCTGGAGACAGAAAAGTTCCTAGAGCTCGTTATGTAATAGATATCTTCGTCAAAGAGGTAAGTTTTTAAAAAAGGTTTTCTTTGATGCTTTCGTGAAATTTTGTTCTGAACCGTTTTTAAACGATTCAGAACAAATTTGATGATTTTGGAGAACTGGGGTATGTGAAGAGCATTCTATATCAGTGTTGTAAATAAGAATAAGGCAAGGCCTTTTATGGAGTCTGGACATTAGACTTACAATGCTGAATAAACAAAATGAGTGTCAGTATCAACAGTGACCATATTCTCATTACCTAGGTAGGTATGTTTATCACGTTTTCATAAAAGGTCACCTTGCGAGTAAATTTAAATTATAATGGAATCTCACCGAGAGGGTTGGTGAACGGAGAAACGACGTGACTAATAAAGTTCGACATTAAGAAAGCTATAAAAGGGCTTCAGACGGAAAAGCTTTACCAAACTTTTGGAGGCCACTCAAAATTCTTGTACAAACTCCACGTTACGTTGGAACTAAGTACCTACTTATGAATCTATAATTATGAACACTACTTAGTAAGTAGGTACTAGGTATCGAAGGGGTATAATGATATCGAATAAAAAAACTTAATAAAGAAGTATCCTAGGTTTTTTATCTTTATTGGAAATTGATTAGAGGCTTTTAATCATACAGTAGTATGCGTCATTGTGCTACTAAAAAAAGACGAACAGAATAAAATAAAAACATTAAGTCTCCTTTGAAACAAATTTGTTTTTGTTTATACATTCATAGGCTTAGATAAGGCTTGGAAAACATCGTGAAGAAACCTGCAAGCCTAAGAAATTTTCTCAACGGCGTGTGAAGTTAGTCTGCCAACCCGTATTGAGATAGCGCATTTGATTCAGTTTCATTCAACGTAAGAGAATGAAATGAATGAATGAAATTATTTTAAGAGAATAAAAAATAGAACTATTGCAGCTTTAGTGGTATAATAGATATTTATAATACAAAATGACAAAGCAAAAATCCATCTCCATCCTACCTATAAATAAGAATAAAGCCGAAGTACGGCGTACATACAATAAACAATACGGAAAGTGTTTTGTTTTATTTACCCTCGACCCTTTCCCGGAGCACCGAAGAAATGAACGAACAAGGAAGACAAATAATAATCTTCGGGAATCCATCTTGAAAAGGTAAGTGTATATGTGCACTAACTTTTTTTTTTAAATTACATTTAATATTATAAATTCATATGCAAGCCTTCATATGTGGCTAGGGGTCTTCAATGGTCATGAAATTATCATAATATCAACCGTTAGTTAAGTTAGTAACCAATTTTATGGTATTTGATAAGACTAAAATCATGTTTAATTTTAAATAGAATTTCAGCTAAATAAAAGCTATGCTCATACAAGACTGGACATAGTTTTAAAATGTACTTATTTCATCTTTCTAAGAAGTTTAATTTAAGAATTTTTAATTTAAAAATGTCCTCAAGCAAAAGTTTTATAAGGACAAAATTCAAAATTGTTCTTCTTACGAATAAAATATTTCAAACATTCCACACGCTCCAAGCGCCACGCACAACACAACGTTTATCACACCAAAAACTGCGCTAACACGTAACACAGCGTAAACGTCAAACTCCACGTGAAAAATGTTAATAAACTATACCGACCGTAGTAAAGGAATAAAATGGGGACATGAAAAACGCATCACATAATCATATAATCCCATCATGTTGAGTGGTCTGGCCTGGGTACTGCTTTACATTCGCGCAAATTGTCCACGAGGCCGTGAGTTCGTGAACTTAGGCCCATCGTTACACAAAAACGTTTTATAAGATAAGAGAGGTAAAGTCCGATTTGCTTTGAAGCAAAGAGCGTACACAAAAGAAATGTATAAGAGTTATGATTTCGAATAGGGTGCATTTATGAAGACGAGTATTAGAGTTACATTTTGGGGGTTAGATATATGTAACGGGTTGCTTTAGGTTTATTAAGGTAATACACAATATAAAAACTTATGAACTTTCGATAATAAAATTTGTTTCGTAAAATTCCAGCGAATAAAATAAAACAACTGTTCGCGCACTTCCTATCATACCAATAGTATTTTAAACGATATTCTGTAATTGCACTCTCATGTGCAAAAATGCAAGGCTACGTATAATGGGCTCGGTATGATTACCGATGCATACACTATTTTAAATAATAACGCTGAAACGAAGCGAAGCTCATTCACCTGTAAATTTCCAATACCAATACTCCTCGACTACGGTAGATATAAAAATATTGCAATCATTATAAAACAGCAATGTAGACTGCGAGAACTCCAATTATCATTATTGGACATCATTCAATCTTGGCACTTGGCCTAAATGAAGGAGATAAAACAGAGTAGGCAGAGTTAATAACTAATCTATATCTAAATCATAAAACCTACTAAGTAATCCATTCGCACGGTTTTCTATTAAACTTAAAAAAGACAATACGCCATCCATACATTATATGCCATGTTAAAGCATACAATAAAAAAAAATACCTAGATTAAGTCAAATAACATTGGGTTAATTCTTATATTGAAAAAAAAATTGCTTATTTTCCATTCGAATTTTTTGGAGAAATAACAAATAATCACATAAGTTTTATAATAGATTTTAGATTTATTCAACTTAATCCTCTTGTACAATTAACTGCAAATTGTCTTTGAATAAATTTATGAATCCAATGAATAAGTGCAAAGAGGATGGATAACGAAGCAGCGTGGGAAAAGTTAATCAACACGCCACGTAAGTGTTTATAAGCAAACAAATTACTTATATAGCTTTTTACTTTTGCATTCCTTACTTATTCAGCGTCCGATTTCGTAATATGGAATTCAAATTTATGATACTTACTTTAAATTATAATAATATACCTAGTTTCTATCCTTGTTCAAGTTTTTTTCGTGCTATGTCATTTAACATTGCAGCTTCAGATTCTAAGTAGAATTCTAATTAGACTCAAAGCTCTCGTTGTTCCTTTATAGCAGAAGGAATTTAGTTAAATCCATAGTCTAATAAACACTTCACAGTTATATACCAATATTAATACTGGCAATTTTTCGATGGAATTTAAACTTCGAATGGAAACTAATTTAATTAATTGAGTGTGAAGTGAAAGGCGAGCGTTTTGGGAGCTGTCTTAGATGTAAAAATGACGTTCAAAAAGAACCTAGCAGTCTATTTTGAATAAATTATTTTGACCTTTGGCTTTGAGTAGGTACAGACAAACTTAAATGCTGAATAATGTCATCATAAACAAAATAACCCTCAAAAAGTGTAATCTAATTTCTTGTAATACAGCCACAACTTGTAAAGGTGGCCTAATTACATACATTCAAAAAACACATGCTTATTTATATGATGTAAGTAGGTAATGTTAAAAGAAAAAGTGCCGGAACGCCAGCAGTTGCAAGTACTTGCAGTGAGCAAAAGTGCTTTCAGTGCAGTTAACAAGTACGCTTGCTGCACTCCAATGGCGATGGCTGGAGCGAGGAACAACAATCACCCTTTTGTTTTGCAAGCAGAATGTGGAAACAATTTACTTTATACTTACAAACTTTTTCTTTTCTATTCTCCATTTATTTTAGTGAGGGGCTAAGTTAGGATTAAGTTAAGGATCAACAGATTTACAAGGTTAAGCTGCGCTAGCCGCGGTCAGTCTGTGGATGGGTTTTTCTTAACACACCGAGACCCCGTGCCTCGGAGAGCACGTAAAGCCGTCGGTCTTGGTTGTCATGCGAAAACTATGACAATCATTAGTGTTAGTCAGAAGCCCAAAAAAGCGGACAACCAGTCTATCCTCAGGATATCGGTATTGTCCAGAAATTTGGTTGCGAGGGTCCTATGGCAGTCGCTTCATGTAAAATACTGATATTCAGACGCATCTGGCTAGACGGGAAGCCGACCTCAACTTAGTTGGGGAAAGGCTCGGAAAATGATGATTATGACGACTCCATTTACTTTAGTCTAATAACAGCGTTTTATTTGGGCGTAGCGGCCAAGGGGGTCACAACTCCAGTACCTGTTGCGCTGGGTGTTGGGTTTCGATTACCACCAGATTCAAATCTTTGTGTAATCCACAGATATTTGTTTCGAGTCTGGGCGTAACCTCGGGTCTGGCCGTAGTTTTGAGTCTGGGCGTAACTTCGAGTCTGGTTGTAGTTTTGAATCTGGGTGTAGCTTTGAGTCTGGTTGTAGTTTCGAGTCTGGGTGTTTGTTAATTATATTGTGTGTAAAGTCCCCCGCGACACAGGACTTGTTCCCTAAACTAGGGAAAAGTCCTGTGTCGCGGGGGAGTCGAATTTTAAAGGATAAAAAAACTAGTTGTTATTATTTTGTCAATGGTAAATAGACTAGATACTTTTGTATTTATCGTAGAATACCGGAGCTTATTAGACGGTTTCATCGAAATAACGATGATGTCATAATGTTATTTGTCTAACGTTAAAATGAATAGAGTATATAAGTGCTATGAGGTTGAATAATACATACTAGGTATAGGCGAATGTGATTTTATATTTATTTGGTGGAGCTTTATCGACGATAGATTTTAATCATAAAGTAATATTCACAGTATCCATTAAATAACAGTGACCCTCCAGAGGGTCGCATCAATTATTTTTCTATGGTGTCTGCTAATTGTTCCCTGACGTTTTTAGTCATGTATTTGCAAAGGTTTAGTCCTTATATTAAATCTAAGGGCTCATTCATATTCATAAAAAAATGTATACGCTGTAATATTTTCTATATGTATATTACAGCGTATACATTTTTTTCATTTTCATATTATTACTAACCCAAATCAGGCCTATGTATCCCCGAAGGGTTAGGCAAAGATGTGTAGAGGTGAACACACACAAAAATGTCAGTATGTTTTGAGTTCCTAATTACCTAAATGCTGATACTGACAATCCACAAACGAACCCAGAAACGCCCAGCATAAGCTATAAAGACCACTGTACCAATGAGGTACTAAAAAACAATGTATTCTTAGACTGTAGTATAGTCGTACATACATGAGTCATATTTTAAAAATACATATAACGCTTTGGCTTTAGCTGTTATGGTATACCTATGTATTGGTATTACCTAGGTACTTGAATAAATTAATTAATTAAAAATAACGGTTACATGATCCAAATTTAAATCTTAAGGTAATCAAATTACACCTACACACTAGGTACCGACGCCAGCAGGTCAATCTATCCAAAACTGTTAAATTTTCCCAATTGAATATGACTCTTATCACGTTTGTGTTAAAGTTGAAAATCTATCAAAGAAAAGGCAAGCTTATAGCAGTTAACCGGAGACAAATCCAAACTCCGAGCTGCTACTGAGAATTTCATAGAAAAATCCAATAAGAAAGATAGAAACAATTTAAATTTAAAAACCAAGTACAGCATTCTCAGCGTCAATGTACAGACGCCAGCAGGTCAAGTTATCCAAAACTGTCAAATTATCCCAATTGAATATGAACCTTATTATAATGCATTAAAGTTGAAAATCTGACAGATTGGGGTAGCTTGATGTGCTGGCCTCCGTACATGAACAATGTATATTTATATTTTTGGGACAATTTACACAACACCATCTAGTCCCAAACTAAGCAGAGCTTGTACTATGGGTACTAGACAATGGATATAATACTTATATACTTTTTTTTTTGTAAATACATACTTATAATACATAAGAAACACCCTGACAAACACAAATACTTATGTTTTACCCACGACCCTATGATCAGCAGTCCGGCACTCGAACCGCTAGACCACAGAGGTCGTTATTGATGTATTTGATATCGTCGTATTTGATGCTGAGAATAAGCTGTAAGTACAAAAACAAAAAATATATAATAATAGTATTAAGTATTACGCCCTTACGTTTTCGCCGAAAAATATATAAATACTAATAATAAATATTTGGGACATTTCACACAGCACGATCTTTCTTTTTAGATTTTCTAGATCATACTCTTTAGCACGATATTATCGACACTGCTCGACCTGGAATCGCTTCCAGGACCTCTAGTGTAGCAGCCGCGCTTACCAACACTAGACCAATGAGGCACATTAAAATAACAAACAACACATTAAGTATAGTTACACCCGTATTATTTTTTCACAACAAAATAATTAGCATGCACATAATGAAATTTGTTGAATGCGAAATTCGCGCCATAAAATCTGACCAAGCAGTTACACAAACATTTTTATTTAAATTGAGCCACGTAGCAAATTAAATTCAGCCAGAAACAGAGGCATGTTGGCAATTATTTCCAACTGGCTGGTAGGCCGTTATCAGTGAGAGGCAACACCCACAAATCCGCGATTTCACATGGTATACCGGTATGCAAACCGTTGTGGAAACAACAATCATCGCCCATAAAACACACATGCTAACAAAAACTGGATTTATGACACTTAGGTTACGTTTTCCACATAATCCGCTGAATGTGGAAGCAAAAAAAACCGTTTTAAGCACTTTTATGCAATTCGATTGAAATTGACATGCTTAGACGCTATAGTGTTTTTGTGTCAAATAACGGATTCCGCTATTTAATGCCCGTAAATAATTAAATAAAAAAGGAAAATTTAATAGAGGGAGGAATCTTTGGTCTAATGGTCGTAAAGCCGCCGCTGACAATGAAGTCCTAGGTTCAATTCACCGATCGAGCAAGATAGTACCTATAATTTTTTTCCATTTGGAAATAGTCAGTAGTAGCTCGGTTTAATTTTCGTATTTGTGCGCGATTAACGGCAACTGTAGCGGTTAGACTCGCTCTCTATTTCATGGCAACTTAATATACCTACGCATTAAGCTATAAAGTTGCTTTACAAAAACCGATATTAGGTACCACTGAATACAAACGGTCCAAAGGGCAAATTGTATATCTTGATATGTCGTCGTGTGTACCTACATCAGTTACACCTCTGCTAAACCTTTCGGGGTATAGGTTTAAGAGTGATGATTTTGAATATGTCCGTTGCCTTGCTCGATACAAAGATTTTTCAAAAAGAGAATGAAGCAACTATACCTACATACTCGTACATGGGTTATTATAATTATTAACAGTGAGAATTCAATTTAATGCTGGCGGGATTATCAAACCCCGAAATCTAATAATGAACGAGCCGTTGCGCCTATCAAACCAACATTTGTGTAAACCACACAGCTAGCATAGGCAGAGACGCTTTAGACCCGGGGATATTGTTACCTACTTTTTGAACTACCTCCGATATCAAAAATAAACCACCTCTTGAATTAGTCCAGTTTTATAGCCATATTTTACAGTACAGGTAAGTACTGTTTTAATTTGTAATAGATTTTACCTATTTGTTCGAAACACCTTCGAGTGACCAAGTTTATACGTTTAATTTCATGACCCTAACCCTACAGCTCATCCCTGCCATAGCCATACAAGAAGAATCCCATCCAAGAACGAAATATTTTTTTTACTTATATGTATAATTGACCTAAAAAAAAAAACACGAAAAAGAACTGCTTTATTTCATATTATGTAAGATAAAAAAAAAACAAAACTAATAACAAATACGCAATTTATGTTAAACTTAGTATAAAGTCAAAACACACAACCGACACACAACGTGAAATGGAACGCAAAAACCATTTTGCACAGCCCTAGTCACTTCCGACTGACGTCATCTATCGATATCGCACAACACTAGCGGCGGAAATGCTTTCGTACAGTTGGCAATACAAGTGTAGTCAATTGATTTTCTATTTATGAAAATATCCTTCTGGAACTTTCTATAGCTCTTACGGGTAATGAATCTCAACGATGAAAAAATGAAATACGAAGTTTTCTATTAACCACAGTAGTCTAGGCATTTGTGATCGGATTTTGAGCGCAACAAATTGAATGTATTTGATTTCTTTACAGATCCCTTAGGTTTATTTCATTTTATTATTTTCATTGAATACTGCGGAGTTTATACTTTTTATTAAAAACTGTTGGACGTTAGTGCGCAGAAGCGCGCCATTTCGCCGTTCAGACCGCGCATGTTGGTAAGCCTGCGTCGCTTCCTCCAAGCCATGACCGGACGCCATTACCACGCCATCGGATTGAGAATCTGTCAGTAGTGCGGTTTTCGTTTGATATTCGTTGGAATTTCTGCGTAATCATTAGTTCTGTGTTGATAGTCATTTTAAATACATAAATATCAATATGTCTGACGAGAAAAAGGTACGTTTATTAGTATATTATCAGTGTAATTACGGAAAGTCGAAAACAGTGCTTCACCGACATGGCGTTATTAGTAAAATGTGGTTACTTGGTTCAAAATGAGAAGTTTTCGATCACTGTGAGTGTTGAATTGAATATTTACAGCTATTGTTTCTGTTTTTCAGGGAGAAAGCGAACACATCAACTTGAAAGTATTAGGTCAAGATAATGCCATTGTGCAGTTCAAAATCAAAAAACACACACCTCTGCGGAAGCTAATGAATGCCTATTGTGATCGAGCGGTAAGTTCATCTCATTTACTATGTACGGCTTATATGATAGTTTACTCTAGGCGATTCTCTGACCAATTATTTTGGTGAGTGGCATGTATAAACAATGTAAACTTAATGTGAAATCCGCTAGTCTCGTACAGTTTGAAATGAGAAGGGGTCATTATGAATTCAGATTAATTGAAGATTTCTATTTCCTATATCGGTTACCTACCTTTGATAACTATATATCTACACCTAGGACTTAGTGGTTAAGGCTCCGCAGAAACACCCTAACATACAAACCACTATATAGGTCCATGGATTTTGGGATTTTGTCTTGGTGAATCAGAACTTTTTCACAGCTCAGCGGAATACATTGTTCTATATTGTTCATATAACATAAAGGAGTGCCCTGGCAAATCATTAGTTTCTAGAAACATTTTTGACCATGCTTGTATTTCTTTTTGTAGTGATTCTTAAGTTTTTACTGAAAAAATAGCCCTAAAAACATGTCAACCTAGATTTTATAAAATTTATGCTATTAGGTAGGTAAAGATTCAATATTTGTTGTCAACCACTGCTACTGTGACTATTAGTTTCTTATTTTATGATAAAATCAGATTATCTTCTTCTGTAACAACAATAATCACATCATAAGCTCAAATTAATTAAAAAAGCTCATCCCTAAGCAAATCCTGCAGTTTATCCCCACAGGGCTTAGCGGAGAACTCTACCACAATAAGTGGCGATCACAATAGACCAACTGAGGTCTTGGTGATATTATATAGCTGCAAATAAATATTAAAAAAAAAAACAACTAATTATATGATTATATTCATTTACTTTGAATTATTCTTGTCCTAGGAATATTCATAGTACATTTCGTAATATTGTGCAATTATTAGATTTGAGTTTTATAAATCTATTCCATGAGTGATTAAGTTTAACCAAAGCATAATTATTAGCATTAGCTTGCTGGTGTTTCTTGAGGAGTTTCTTGAGGTGGAATAGTAGACCTAACCCTACTAAACTGTACTGACTGAACAGATCTAACAGCCTACTGTACCATATCAAACATATTTGCAATCTTTCCAGGGTTTATCAATGCAAGTAGTGCGGTTCAGATTTGATGGTCAGCCTATCAATGAGAATGACACACCAACATCACTGGAGATGGAAGAAGGTGACACAATAGAGGTTTATCAGCAGCAGACAGGTGGTTCGCCTCTAGTGTAATCTTATCTTAAGGAACTGTCCATTTTCCCACGGGAAGAATGCTATGGTGTACCCATCTCAAGTTTAACATTAAGTTAATTTTAAATGAAACGATGCAAGTATAAAATGTAAATTTTGAGATACACAATTGCATAGCCGAGCTTTGTATACCTTAGCATTGTGTATCTTAAAAACAGTAGTTACTGTGTACTCTATTTAATTAAGGTGAAAATTTGAGGTAAACCAAATGTTCTAGGTAACTTCAATAATTATTCCATTGTGATAATTTTTTTAGTTGACACTTTACAGATCAGCTCCTAATTTTTTAAGTGTGGCCAAAAAAATGACACCTTGCAAGCTGTATGTAGTAAATAATTTATTGGACATAGGGTCCAAAACATTTGTCAAGTCTGTAACCAATAATGTAATATCTGAAAATAAATTTAACTAAAAACCATCCCATTTGTTTCCTTTTCCCTAATCTTGAGTTATAATCTGTACCTATTTAATTAAATATTTTTTTATAAAAATACTTTGAATTATTTTCAAGGTGGGATTGAACACCATTGATAGTATTTTAGATAGCTCATGCACATAATTAGATCCATACTATCTGTTGCCCTCGGTTTCACCCGAATCCCGAAAGGTTTTTTGAAACGGAAGCTACCCTATGTCCTTCTCCTGTACCAAGATTCATATAAATCGGTTCAGCGGTTTAAGCGTGAAGAGTTAACAGACTGACACTCATTTATGATATTAGTATGGGTAGCTGTTGCCCGCTTCACTCGCATCCTGAAAGCGTTTTTGAGACAGAAGGTAGCCTGCGTTCTCCAAGGTCTAATCTATCTCTACCAAAATCGGTTCAGGCGTGAAAGCGTTACAGACAGTAACTCGCATTTATATTAAAGATGTGAATAGTGATATGTCTACACTGGCCTCTAACGATCAAAATATTTTAATATGTTTTGATATTTGTCTAGATGTGAGATTAATAAATAGTTTTAAGGTAGGTAGTTCAATGAACCCCTGATAATAAGGGTGGGGTACCGAACTCTTCGCCATTGTATCTCGAGTCTTGACCGTACACGTTATTATGTATGTACAATAACAATAAACTAAGCCGATAAAAAAATACTAATAGTGTGATATGAAGAATATCTTGCCGAGTAGGTAGTATATACCTAATAGGTAGGTACGTATAATGATGTGACTCATCGTAGGTACAAAGGTTATAATTAAATGACAGCATAGCTAAAATTAAATTTCCAGATTACTAATGATACTACATCTACAATAGGTAGATAAACAAATACAATATAGCTTTACGGATTTAGGCTTCATCTCGAACACTCCGGTATGCTTATTCTACCAAGGCACTTACTTGATGTTAATGTATAGTCTTACAACATGTATTCTGGATTGTATGTACTGTCCGACGAAAAATTAAGACAGAGGAAGAGGGCTTCTCATGGACTTATTGACGTCATAAATAGTTATGACGTTTAGTAGAACAGCTCAAGTGGGTAGGTTGGTATAGGTACCTAGTGACCTGCGGACGAATGCTACAGCGCTCCCGGAGTCCCGGCATTAAAGTGGTGACACGAAACGCCGAGGTTGGTTTTAGTCGGTAGATCGCTCTTTTCAGAGCGGAGTCCGACACACCCCACAGCTCTCCCCGGAGCGGTGGGTAGTGCATAAAACATTTCCAACCCCGACAAAAAAAAATAAGGTACCTAGTAACAGTTTAAGCACAGCTGTTGTTTCATCAGTCCGAGAAGCGTGTCTACTATGAAGCCAGCTTGGTCACTTTTATTTTCTGATAAAGATAAAGTACTATAGGTTCTTTCCGTTTTTCGAGACCTTGAAATATTTTCAGCTGGAAACTGCGAGCCCTCATATTTAGACAATACAGGTACCTACCACTCGTTTGTTTATTACACAGATCAAATGAAAAAGTTTCACTTTTTATTTGATCTGAGGTTTATTATAGAAACCTAGAACCAACGCACTTAGGGTTAATCCATTTATTATATTTTGTAGAAATAACACATCGCGCCGGTATTCCTCGAAGGGTTAGGCTGAGGATTACTTGTGCAGTTCGCCGGTATGTTTAGACCCCAAGTAATAGGGGGCGCGTCTATTGCCATTAACCGGGCACAATTGCACAAATTATAGAAATAATGTACAAAATCAAATAGTTGTACTTAGCTGTACATCTATTGAGGAGAGTAGTGTAACATCGCAGTGCTGCGTTGTCTTATCTGGCCACACCCACAGCTGCATCCAAGTCTGAGGACGGTAGTGGCTCTCTGTCTTTTTAAACTTTTGAAACATTTAACACTACAAATAAAACTGATATTATTAGGACAGCAAAAGCAAATTGATCATAAATATAAGTATTTATATTATGTACCTACCTTTCACTCTGAAATGAATATAGTTGACGTGCGTCAGATCAAGATAGAACGATTTAACCGTAGGCACCTACTCTAGGGTATACCTTACGAAATTAATCATGATTACTTATGTTTTATTTTCCAGCAAACACTGCTCAGTACGCGCACTACGTTTTCAACACATTGGACCAAGACAGAAGTGGCCTGTTAAGTTTTGAGGTACCTACCTATTTATCCTTAGTTTATCATTCTACATTTTAAATACCAACCCCGACTTAAAATATGAATATTTATATAAATATTCAATGCAGTAATCTAACCCAGGACTCGTAATAGGTAGTTACCCGCAAGTGCAAAACCGTTCGGCCTTGGTCACTGTTCCAACGCATAAGTATCCCAAAGTATACATATAAATTGGTATCTACATAAATATTGTTAGTCAGAAGCCCATAAACCCCTTCATAACCGGTCTATCCTCAGGATATCTGATAGCAGTCGCTTTCTGTAAAATACTGATTCAGAAGCAGCCCGCATCTGGTTAGACTGGACGCCCACCCCAACATAGTTTAGAAAAGGCTAGAATGATAATCATACTGTACCTACTATTATTATTATTTCAGGAGTTTGTAACCGGCTTATCAATATTATCGAGAGGGACCTTAGAAGAGAAGCTACGATGGACATTCTCATTGTACGATATAAATGGCGATGGATGCATCACTAAAGAGGAAATGACGGAGATTGTCACCGCGATATACGACCTTATGGGAAAGATTGTGGAGCCTACGCTTGAGGACGATGTGATACGGGAGAAGGTTGAAAGACTGTTTCAGGTTAGAATCAACCTTTTTATGCATGCGGGGGCGGCATTTTTATGTTTTTGCCCTGCCTCGAAAAAAATCTAGATACGGCGCTGCTCATACCTAGGTACTTAAAATATTTTAAGGAGATTCTCGATAATATTCAAGTTAACCTACCTATTTATTAATACTACTTTTTTTATGTATTATACATACTAAAAACATAGACTGCTATGTTCTTAGTATAAGTACTTACATATTATAAAATAGACAAAAGTAGTAGAAATTGGGAATTTAACCGGGGTAAATGAAATCACGAATCTCTCATGGCCCCCGACCGTGACCGTAGTAGGTAGATACTATTATTCTGTGCCACGACGAATTTTCCAAAATTATTAATTGAAAAAGTTGGAAGGTTTCAATATCAAAATGGATAATGTGATTCATGATAAGGATAATAAAAATAACCTAAAACTAAAAAATATGTATGTAGATACCTACCTTATGTAAACAATCATGTATTTTTCAGAAAATGGATTTGAATCGCGACGGGGTGCTGACGCTAGACGAATTCCTCGACTGTTGTCTCCGCGACGAGGATATCTCGAGATCAATGGGAGTGTTTGATAGCAATTTCTGACGGCCTGCGGTCGGCGCGCGCGCATCCACGCCGCACGCCCCTTGACCTCACCCACGATTTGCCAGCTCTGCTACTACGTCATTTTGTACATAAAGATGAATCTTCATCATTCTACCAATCGATAGTTAAGCGAGAAGTAAAATGGAAAAGTAGTTAGGAAAACGAATGTTAGTAGTGCGGTATTAAGCCACTTGGTGTCATTTTTGTGTTACCTACTATCACAAAAATGTTTATCCCCTAATTGTTATTGCCAGACCAATTAAGCGACATGAACGGTATCGATGTATCTATTATTGGATAACGATTATAGTGTAAAAAGAATTGCCTTATTTATAAGAAGATTTAGCTGGAAAAATGGATTAAAACAGAAATAGCACCAGTTGCTATGTAATATAAGAATGATAATCGGTGTTTTGTATGTAGATCAACAACAATGGAATGTAAGGCTTATTTTGTACTCATAATTATATTAGGATTTTAACTTATTTAGTATTATTAAGTGTCCAGTTAAGTACCTACTCGTTATAATTCCACATATAGTTTTATCGGGAAGTTTAACGGTATCCTTGCAATCAATAGGTATTTCCTTAGACCATCGCTAGCTAGTTGTAGAGCTCTAAGCTGGGTTTGTAACATTCCCTTGACCGTGCTAACTACGCCGTCTGAGACGAACTTTTTTATTACTATTTATGATTGTTAGTTCAGGATAAAACTTCCGTAATTCCTTACTCTTTGTCTAGCTTAATCATACATTTAGATAACCCCGAATTGTCCTAATCCATTCTAATTATTTTCATACATCTACAAGATGTACCTAATGATTGAAAAATTCTAGTTTTATTGTTCGCTAAATTATTAGGTATCTAAATAGAATTTTATCTAAATCTCTGTATTTCAAAATGGTAGTTTTGTCTGAATGTCACTGATAATAATTAATTATAAAACAATATGTTTTAAAGCTGTTCAACTAGATAATACTTAGAATATTTTCTTGTAAAATACATGGAACAATTTAATGAATAAAGTGTCACATCTAAATACGATATGCCAAAATAACCCTATGCGGTTAATAGAGACATGCTGTAAAAAACCCCATTTTTTTAATAGAACTTGCCCCGCGCTATGGTTTTCTCCTGTATCGAACAGAACAGACCCAACTTTTCGTAGGCCAACCAAATATCCAAGCGGAAATCGATTCCGCAGCACAGTACCTACTTAGGCAATAGCTTAGATATTGTGCTAATCGTACCATCATCTAGAATATTGAATAGAAACCATTTCGATTTTTTTCCACATCTCAAAAAAATCATATATTCCTTCATTTTAAATCGTTCCGGCCATTTTTCATAGTATATATTTAGAGTAAATATTTCAGAATTTATAGGCTTTACCTAAGTAATTTTCAACAGTTGAATGTTTAACACTTTAAAATATCAATTACTGTCGCATTTCTCCAGAGCGGGATATCATAAGCTAAACTGTAACTAATTCAAATGAAATACAGAAAAGGGTCAAAGAAAACACTGCCATTAAATATGTTCTTCCTACCAATTAAATAAAATTACCCTGCTTTTTATTCGAATTGACAATAACTAACATTATATTTTAAAAGCTCACACTGTAAACAACATTTTCAAACGAAAGGTAAACGAACTACCTACCCTCTTTTTAAAAATATGTACTTTTAAATTAATGTTTTGTCAACATCACCTGATATTGGGTAAATGAAACAATAGTGGGTTATCTTTCCTAAATGCAGTGTACTTATTTTATCCTATTTTATCTATAAAAAAAGCATACTATTTTATAAATCTAACCGTAATATTCGCACTTCCTATTGTCTCTACTAAAAAGCAAATAAACATATTTTCTAAAAAGTTATCATGAATGTAAATATACCTACATTGTATATACCGATAATAATAATAGATTTTAAACGTGTATATTTTCATAGTAAATGTTAAATGGAACCAAATAACTAGATGGCATTAATTTACATCGTATTTTAAAATGGAAAAAATATAATGAAATGACACGCAAATAAATAACAGCACTATATGTATTTACAATAATTAATAATTTAATTATGTAATGTGATTATAAAGTGATGAAATGATTATCTGAATCATGATACTGATATTTTCCGTTTGATTATAAATATATACTATACTAGAGACGACCATGTGCTTAGGTTTAGCTAAATGGCATCACATTAAAATAATATTTTCATGTACACTTTTTAAAAATCATTTTATTGGTCGAGCTTAAATAGATAAGGTTTGTGTGTCTTCCCAAAACCACCGTTACTACGTTCAAACTGCACCTACCTACATATTATTATTATAAAAAAATATGTTCTCGTTGAATTAATATTTATTATTTAACTTGTGTAACCAACGCGCCTGTAATTCCCAAAGGGATGGGCAATGGTGCACCTAATATTATTTATTTAGGTTAAAGAAAACGAATATATAATGAAGATAGGATAAATACAAAATCTTATGATGAAAATTTAGATATTATTATGTACTTGGATAAAAAAGCTATGTACGATTCTAGGTTGTTTTAGGTAAAAAAAAATCTTTCATTTAATTGACTGTAATAAATGTTTAGTTTTAATTTTTTAACATTAAAAGTATATGTATAACATACATAATTATCTTAGTGCCAAAATGACCCATAAGAGTGCAGCCTTTTGCAGGTGGTGTCCTATATTTTTTATTTAATTCGTAAATAGAAAGGTTGCACCAGTTAATTATTCAGAGCGTTTATAATAGGCCTATTAGAATGATAAATAAAATATCGATTTTGTCTTAAGGTCCATGTACTAGTCTAAAATCTACAGGTACTTGATGTTAGTTATTTTAGAATAGATGCTGTTTTGTCACATAGAACTTAATATTACATTGCATACGACGTCATATCCGAGCGGCTTTTTCTGTGATGGGTTTACGGAAATTTTTAGATTCTGCGCATCAATTCTTCCATATATTCGCAGGAAATGAAGTACATATCAGTCATTTGTAGCTTCAGTATTCTCACCAAAGAACCTGCAATGTTTTTAATATGTACCTACCTATAATTGGTGTTGTAATTGTTGCATAAATGATTCAGCATCCGTGTAATAGTTTAACATTATAGCGTGGACGTAATGAATATGTTTAGGAACGAAATCTGTAAATTAGATATTTGAATATTGAATTGTTTATTTACAAATTGTATGTGTATTTTATAGAAAAATAAATAAATGCAATTAATCATTATTTTCTTTATCTTCATGATCCTCAGCATATTAATGAAATTAGGAGACAGTCCCGGGGAGACCTCGTGTTAAAATAAACGTAAATACTAAACTAGCTTTTGCCTGCGATATATTTACACTCGCTTATCAAAGGTAAGATCTCTTAACAGCAAGGAGATACCAACGCTTTCACCCAAATAAAACCAGATATATACACTCGCTTAACAAACGACTTTTTGAAACAAAAAGTCGCCGGTCCTTTTCCAAGGTCTGATCTATCTCTGAACCAAATTTTATCAAATTCGGGTCAGCCACTTAGTCGTGGAAGCGTATCAGACCGTTACTTTCGCATTTATATTAGTAGGGATTATTAAATAGCTACAAATAAATTTTAAAGTAGTAGGTACCGCCTAAAGTATTATTGATCGACGCGTTGGTAAGAGCAAGATGTCAATGCTGTCACCCAAATAAAACCAGATATATTTACACTTTGTACAAAACGTTTATTAAAATTGTGACATAGCATACTTAATTAAAACGTGAAGTCACACTCCGAAGGAAATAAAATTACTATATATTTAGAAAAACATCTGAAAAATACATTCATTTCTTTTTAATATGGCAAAAGTTCCTACATGGCAAGTAACTCTTAACACACGACACGCAGTAGCGTGACGCTACAGTTAGGACACAGAGCCGGATTCACCATGCCTAGTCCTTACATGGCTTAATCCAGCCCTGAGGACACATTTTCTATGCAAGGACACGGCATGTGCTGATTTTTCGGCTGTTTTATAGATTCTCCAAACTGGTATTGTGGTTTGGAGAACAGCCGCAGGCGTGATGGTGCTACGATGCAATAATTTGGTCCCAAAAAGGCGGCATCGTTATTCAAATATCTATATTAAAAGAGTACTTACGCATAACTACCTCTATTAAAATTGGGCGCTTTTTCTGAGCAATTTCTTTATAATGAGCTTAATATTCTTTTACACAAATGAAATAGACATTACAACGTGTCTAAAATTTAAATCTACATAACAATTTAGCAGTTATTTCTAATTGAGGCACAAATTTCCAATATATCTACAGACTAAATACATTCTACCAAAACCTACTCAAAACTTAGAAGTAATGAGAATTTTTATAGTACTTGTAAAATATTAAACTAAGTCCAATTCTATAAATAGGCTTCCTTATTTTTAGATAATTATATAATTTTACTTATCAGCAATGTGATAAATGTGTCCCCGATCGGGAATATAGTATAAAATAAAATAGCTATAGATATTTCGTCTAAATTAGTCTTCAGTTTTATAATTTAAGTACTTAAATTTGAAGTAACTTGCTATAATTATGTCAAACATTTGGACAGATTCACACATTTAGGTAGGGGAAGAGCACTAAACAATCAATTTCATTTTTAATTGCAAATCATAATCAAAGATTTAAAAATGTGCCAAAGTTCAGTATTAAAAATATTACATGAAAACGGCACAATTCTAAATATGAAAACTACATTACCAAAATATCATTTGTATAAGTCAATACTTTAAAAAATACCAATAATTAATTAAAAATAATAAAAAAAGAGAGCTAATTAATAAGTATTCAAATTTTGTACGGTGGTTTTGTAAATCAGTAATTAATCTCACATACTAACCTACCTATCTAAACTAGTTTGTGAAACGTCGTAAAAACTTCAATAAAAAGAATTTTCACATAGAGATCTCGCAAATATTATTTGAATTACATAATGTGATGACATACATAGTGTCTATTTACACAAACTAAATCCGCCACATAGATAATAAATCTAATATATAATTAAATATACATTACGAAAGTGTAATGTGATCATAAATTAAGATCTTTTACATTCGAGTCAAATTCCATTGTTTTAAATAAAGAATTTTAGGTATACCTTTTAGATTACTCTGCATGCTGGTTGAGTGGTGGTTAACTCAGGTACTTGCCCATATTTCAGCAAGTACCTACTAGATGACGACAGCGTGTTTAGGTATAAACAAGTTATAGAAGTTTAGGTAGAAGAACCGAGGGTACTCTTTTGCAGTATCTTTGCCAAGCAGCTCCGTAGCGCCGCTTGCATCTGTCATGGTCGCGCCACGCGCGGTGCATCAACATTAAAATAGTCAAGATCGCCGGTGCTGCCGCCACATGTTGCCGGGAGAGGATCCCCGGCAAGGCAAAGGCGCTGTGAATCAATATGTCCCCAGTATAATTCGGATGGCGCAGGACACCCCATAGATTGGAAACCAGTAACTTCTTTCCATGGAAAGTTGGCATGGAATCTACGTCTGAAAATAAAGATGTAATTTAATAAATATCTTCATCAATCTAGCATCATCCATCATAGTTCAGAGAAGTAATAAAAAATATAAAGTAGATTTTTACAATGAAGCATAGTAACAATTTTATACTAATACCCATTTCACTGATGTCAAACAAATCTGAATTACACTTTGTAAGTGAAAAAGGGCATAAATGTTATACATAAATGTGTTTGTACTATATTATGTTAATCGGGTAATCAGGTTCAATTAAAAAATAAAAGCTCTGCATTTAAGTATTAATTGTAACAACATTCAACATATGAAGCATGTACAATAAAGCATGAAACAAAAATTGCAATAAATAAATAAATAAGATACTGTTACTTACTTGCCAAGCTGAGATGTAGGGGATTTTTTCTGAATTCATATTTAATATTGTTACTAATAAGCATTACGAAGAATCCCAGCACAAATAGTACCGAAGCAGAGATTAAGGTGTTAGTTGACAGAACTAGGTCAGCATCTGCCACATGTTTAGATATTGTGGTGAAATAGAATGGGTACAGTGCACTTGAAACAGTCTGCAGGTACCCTACCCCTTCTGACTGCCAGTAGAAAGTCGCCGTTATCTTATACTCTCGCAGAATAAAGTTCAGAATGTAAACTATTTGCATTATAGAGAATATAATAATGGTTGGTTTCAACTGTACATTGTTCACCAGTTGTTTCAAGTTGTCCAATGTCAAATCATAATTCTGAGACAGTTTTATTTGAAGTCCCTGTGTGAAGATCAATGAAAGAAGTATGAGCTGAAACAAAACAATCATTTTCTTAGATAATAGCATCTTTTTATTACCTCTTGGAAGGCATCTAGTTTCCTGTATAAAATTAGATATAAATAAGGATAACTATGTATTTATTTACTTGCCACTCACTCGGCTCAAGTAATATACAACATAATGTATTACAATATACTTAGTATATAATAATTTACACAAAAATAAGAACTACATTTTTTTTGAGATTCTTGTCCAAAATGTATGTAATGTTGTATGAAACCTTGCAATTGAGTGACTAGTGACACATTATGGCTTCTATTGCCCATAATAAATACATAAGGTACTTTATAACTATAGAGAAAAAGAAATCTGTCAGGTACCAAAAACTTTGAACTCTTACTTGATACTAGGACAAGAGGTTTTTTAAAAAATATTAGTGTAAAATGCAATACTTACATGGTTAGTAAGTATATTTATGCATCAGCGTATAATAACATGATTGTACTCTTATATATAACTATAAGTATATATAACTATAAGTATATATAACTATAAGTATATATAACTATAAGTAATTATATATATATACATATGCAAAAGGTGACGAAAGAGACTGTACCTCACAACACAGGGTATCCTAGTGTAAGGTTCAGTGCTATTGTTATTATGTAAGCTCTCTTTGTAAGAAATCCTCAAAATAAACATATGTATATTAAACATAAACATTAAACATATTTTCCTATGATATGGCATTTTTATATGTAACTATAGCATTAGGATGGTGGTTTAAATTGTCCTATGTATAACATTTACTTTTTTAGAATATCATATATGTATTAATATAATGATTTTATTAACATAGTGTTATGCTAGAGGACATGGGTTCATTTCCCAGATGAGCAGTGTTATTGAGTTTTTGTATGAAATTCGCACTAGCAGCTTGGAGTAAAGATTTGTGTCCAATTAATGGCAATAGGCTCCATACATACACAACCTAAACATACTGGCCAACTGTGGGTACATTTGGTACACTTTTGCCTAACCCTTCGGAGAATACAGGAGTGATGGTAAGAATATCATGCATTTCATCACTTTACTATGAGCAGATGTGTTGGTAAACATTCTACAAAACTAATTTCAATATATTATATTATACAAAATACTATACTTACAGAACTTATGTTGGAGATTCTTGATATCCATATTTTGACATCCAAGTTCTTAATAAAAGGATGTACTTCCCTTCCCATGAAAAAGTCATACAAGGTATATCCTGTATTTCCATACTGATTCAGCTGATCTTTAAATGTACCACTACTTTTTAAGTATAAAGTAATACTCAGTACAACAGCAAAAAGATATGATGTGATGGCGAGTCGTAAATATTCATTCAATAAAGTTTCTTTGTCAATAATTTGTAAAAAATCTAATAGGAAGAGAGTGTTGACAGTAACTATGGTAGAGAAAAATGCATTGAAACAGTATCTAGTGCCAGACTCATCCATGCGGTCTGACCTGGTACCAAATATTGGTACTACAGCAAAGATGGCTTGAATTACACACTGAACAAAAACAAAGCCCAGTGCTTGTAAACTAAAGAATTCTTGCAAAGATTTATAAGCAGACAGATCTAAAAGAGATTTGAAAGAACATGATTTCTTGCAAGAAATTAATATAAAGAATACTGTCAAAGGTATTATAAGCATAAGGCCCAGGGATCCAATTCTACCACCAAATTCCCATTTGTTTGCATTCTGAGTCAAGCTGTTGATACTGTTTCGCAGTGGTGTTGCCAATTTCCTTGTCACAGACTGTGATTTCCGTCTACGGAGTTCTTCTTCTGAATTTTCTTCATCAGAATATGCGTCGATTGATTTACTGACAGATTTACTAATGGATTTGCTGTTACTTAAAGACTTGCTGAAACTCCGTCTGATATCAGGCACATTGTCTATGTAGTCTCGCAACCTACTGGACCTACGAGGCGCGACTTCCTCGACAGATCTCCTATTTCTCAGACCATATAGTATTTCATTGGATTCCAAACCATTAACTTTATCAAGAGAAAATTCACTCTCCGTTATACTTGAAGTCAGATCTTTGATAGAGTATTCTAAACGCTTAGACCGGGTACCCCGGTATACTGCTAGTTTCGTGGATAAATCCTCAAGTTTGACAGCAACTGCCAATTCAGATTCAATAGGAGGTCGCTTTGCTGGAGACTTCGGTACACTAGGTACTTCTGGTTGCGTTGTTTCTTTCGTAGCTCTCGACGGTGACTTACGCGCCGGGAACTTCGATGCTGGCTTTCGGCTGGGGGATTTCCGTGCGGGAGATTTGCGACCGGACGAGCGCGCGGGAGGCGGAGTTTTCATCGACGTCGGTGGCGGCGAACTTTTCCGCGTTCTGGCGGGAGAACGCGTCGGCGAGATACCTTTACGTGTCCTAGGCGGACTCACTTCTATAACGCTAGTTCTTATTCGACCGCTTCTAGTAGACATTCTGTAATTAAACGCCAGTACGTGTTAATTTATAGTTACTTTTTTGTTGCGTCTAAAATTATCTCACAAACCACACGCGATGATATTTACATGTCACATTAATGTAGTATACATCGATATAAACTTGTCAGTTTATACTACTTCTTTCCTATTGAGTAGTCTTTTTACAAACACACCACAATACAAATCACCAATTTCTTTCTAAACAATACTCAAAAGTCAAAAGCGAAACGAATAGTACGCAACATAAACACGATGAATGAACGCCTACGAAGCCAAGCGCCAACGAACGACCACGCTAGAATGAATTTAAAAACGCAGTCTGTGATTGGCTAAAAATAGTTGTTGCTACACACTTCTACGTGTTGTCTCACTTGTTTTAATGGTCAAGACAGAGATAAAATATTAAATATCTCAATTTAGTATATTGGCCAACCTAACTTCCTAAATAAAAAAATAAAACCGTAGTTTTCCGAAGTGTATTACGGTTGCATCAGTACAGTGTGACCAAAGTAATATAATATTGTAGAACAGTAGCACAATCGTGATTTCGTATCTAATTTTATTGTTTGGTATACGTCATTTACACGCTAAAATTACATTTACCAAACGTTATAAAACTTTTTTTTTAACATATAAAGAGTTAAAACTAAAAAAAAGCTCTATCAAGCTCAACCTCTCGATTATAATTAAAAATTAGGTTGGTTCTGTATCTAATATTAACCATTTCTAGCTGGACTTTTACAACTTGTCCTCTTTAAATTATTGGTCTCCCTTCTCCTTCCTTACCTCTACAGTTCAGAGGCCAGCACAATCTGTCTTTCTTTGATAGCATGTTCAATTGGGAAAATTTGACAGTTATTACAGTGGATAGCTTGGTTTGCTGGCGTTAAAGGGGTGAATAGGGAAAAACTAAAAAAGTTATTTTCAGCTTTAATAATTATTATAGTTTGGGGGAAAAAAGGGAATCTAAACCATTATAAGACCTTGTTAGCATCAAAATATAATAATTAAACCTGAAAATCACTTCAGTTTTATTATTTTCCCAATTAACTTCTGCGTCCTTACACTCTATATTCACTCTTAACGTTTTCACGTCTTCTACTCTAAAAACGGAAAATAGAAAGAATGAACAAACTTGACTTTCAAAGCGACATTATTTATAAATAATGGCTTGGCCGGTAAATGCTACCGCCCCCGGCCGGTACTAGTTTTATGTAAATACGATCTTGATGAAAGAAACATTCAAACAAGTGGGAGTAATAGTTATAAGCGACTTTTATTAACTGAAAATACTGTGCAACATGTAGGTACGACCCATTGGTAAGTTTTGCGATTTTGTTGCCTCGGATTTATAAATTTGCCTTTCAGTTATCCTGATGATGTTCCTATTACCTAGACAAAGTTTTCGGCCTTTCCCTTTTTGTAAAATCAATCTACCATTAATAATTTTAATGAAGTTGTTCATTAAAATCGGGAGTTTTCTCGCTTGCGCCGATGTTGCGTCTCATTTTGGCGATGTTCATGATTTTCTTGCGGTACCATAATCGAGCGTCTTCGCATATGCATCGATGCTAATGCCCGATTCACGCTCGGGCTGGTCAAAGGTGGGAGAGCAGGGATATGAGAGCCGGTATCTGGATGTAACCAATCCCGTCGTCTTTGATATTTTCTTTTTAATAGTAAAGACAGTTGTCTTATAATCTCATCAGAATCCATGACGATAGTTTGATGTCGCTGCGATGGCAGTGTTTCAGTTGTAGAAAATGAATTTACCAGTACGGGTTAAGCAATACTTCGAATTTGGCTGGTTCTACTTCTGACCCATAACGCTCAACGGGGATACCGTGTTTATTGACTATAAATTTAGTATAACTCCATTTTACCATATCGCCTAATTTGCTTCCGGCCAGATGGTGCTGGAACAATATCAAATGGTTGCTTATTTAAGCCTATGACAAAATGTCCTTTAACAGAAAAAAAAAATCTGCTTGCGATCCCCTGAATTCAAGATTTTAAAAATATTTAGGCTTTTTTATAGGTACATAAAAAACAAAAAGACATTTTCAATGTCTTCAAACCTTCATGTATTTCCACACAATACAGGCTGTGTCTCCATTCACGTCAACTTTAGCGAATAAATCAAATTTTACATTATTTGCCTCAGCATGTGCAGCTATTTCTTCCGGCGTACCAGGTTCCTCTAAACCAAATTGATTGCATGGGAAAGCCAAAATACGTAATCCTTAAAAAACGCTTAAATTAGAATATAGGGTTCATACAATATAGAATAGATACATATCTGTAGTACATATGACCGAGATTGCTATTAAATATTTTGCAGGCGTGTAGCCTGTGACTGCATTCACCGAACTTGGGTACCTACATAGTTACATACAACTTGCATACACTGATTTACGTTAAATCATGATGGATTTTCTAGTAGCAACTTATACATATATTTAATTAATAGGAAATTGTTATTCTAGGGACTAGGTTTAGGCTTTTAACATGGACAACATTGCAAATTGCAATGTCTCGTCAACATAATACAGGGATGATCATCATAGATAGGTACATTCTTACGGCTTTCCGAGTCCACCTCAGAAAACCGGAGGGAATATCAAATTTTCACCGACTGGTCTTTTTAGTTCCTGCGAGTGGTTCTCACAAAAATGGACTTTGGCCTTTTTTGCACCGGGCCACAGATTTAATCGCGACCATGACAGTACCTACTAAGGAACCCATGTACCTTTACTCTCTCCAAACTTTTCCATTAATTCATTAAATTGTTTGTAATGGAGAGTAGTCAAGGGGATTTAGTGGCGATGTTAACAAATATGCACACATGACCCCTGTAGACATCTAATTTCACAAGTTCTCCATTTATATCTGCCACGGTGAAGTCATGGATGTTTTTAACTCGGGTATAGTCCGGGTTGTTAATAAATGTCGCCATGATCGTTCAGGTCGTTTTCACATTTTGTTCACATTATGATTTTGTTTTTAAGTACCTACATGATGCAATGTTTTTTATCAAACCATTATTTTATACGAAGTAACGATGACTAGGCAAAAGCACAGATTAGTGACGCTATTTGTTGCCAAAATGATTGACAGTACTTTTATTTTTTTTTACTAGCTTTTTTAATTGGTTCATTAAAACAGAACTATATGGTGAATCCAAGGCCACACAATAAAACTCTTTCGTCGTCCGAGTTCGACGCGCGTCAGCGTGTGACCTTTAACTTCTCTTAGGTAGGTACTATAGAAATATTTACCTACAACACAACTACCGTCAACGTTCTATAATACATGCAAAAGCAAAATTGAGGTACGGTATGGTCCGTGTTTGAAAGTCCTAACAGAAAGTCGATAAAATTTATTTTTATTTAAAAACTTAAACTATCATTACAGGTTTAGAAACCTAATGCGATAGCTAAACCTACTTATAAAATTCTCACCATAAGTCTTTTCGAATCATATTTACCGATTTATGATTTGCAGACATAATATTATAATGCACATGCGATGTCTATGTAAATGAAACAAGCAACGCAAAATTATTATGTCTATATATTTTATCACAAAAAAATAAACAATCATTCTTAAAAACTACATAATATATCACACAGTGCGTTTTAAACTTTTTTTATATTTTACAAAATGCTAAACTAAGTTTAGAATATTCTTTCGACATGCCACAACACTTGAAAAATTTGAGGAAGAAGATTTTTATTTGTGTATTTTTTATAGGAAGAAATAAAGTGTGTGTGATGTGAGTAGATATAATTTAAAGAAATGCATTATAAAGACAAGAGAGTTAAATACTCCATTTCTACAGAAGAGTTTCTGCTATAACATCGAAGAACACTTATAATAATTAAAAAAATGCATAGCCGCTGTTCGATTATTGTGATCACCAGTACTTTTCGAGAGACTTCACCAAGTCCAATGGGTCCACATTAGGTCCATGTCGCTCAACCGGCACGCCATCCTTGTCTACGATGAATTTGGTGAAGTTCCATTTGACAAAACTGCCCAGAGTGCCGCCCTGCTTTTGCTATGAACAAAATAAAAAAATATTGATAAAGAAATTAATAAACATTGGACTGCACATTTGATGTAGTGGTTAAGGTCCTCGCCACTACCGTTGCGCAGTGTCGTGAGTTCCGATTCCCATCCGAGACAAAATCTTTGTTATGATCTTCATTTGTTTACTAAAAATAACAAGTATCATAAAAATTTGAGTCATAGGGTTGCCAGACGTGCTATAAAGGCGCCCTCAATTTTTCCACTCCCTTTTGCTTACGGCTTCGGTACGAGATGGATGCTACGTCATCGCAATTTATTTCAAGTCTAAAGAGTTATTTGGTTTTGTAATTTAGGTGTATAACTTGCCAATTAGTCAGAACTCGAGAAGTCATTAACAAATAAAAAAATCAGTGATTAAATTATATCAGTCTACCGTAACTTTGATAATAATGTGTGTGATACTCTACAGGTGTATTGTGAATCAATGTTACCTTGGATCTAATCAGTTTTATGATATGGCTCCCTGAAAATCAATATGCCTGTTCTATTATTCATAGCTCAAGGCCTTAAGGCACTTGTTATTATCGTCATGCAAGGGGCCAGTTCTCATAATTTACTGTGGTAGGTGGTTCATTAAAATAATTGAAAGCACATTATTAAATTGTATGTACATACTATATTCTACGAAACTATTGGATGACCTAGTTTATATTCAGGAGAGCAATGGAGTATGGTTTAAAATTTCTTTATGAATAAATAATGTATTGAAATATGAATAACATACATATATTTTATTTTATTAGAGAAATTTTAAGTAGGCAATTATTTCAATCATTCAATAGCCCTTTATCAGGCAATTATTTAATTACGTTTTATTCTGTTTTTTCCCTTAATAAACTATAGTTTCGATTTTGTAATGTTCCAAAATTTTAAATCAAGTTTTTATATTAATGGCAAGACATAATTTAATCCATTATACAACGGTTGCATCCCAGCACTCACAAGCAACATTTATAATTATGTATTTTATATGAGTGGTGACTATTTTTAACCTTTTGAACGCCAATGGCATGTATAGATGCCATGCGCAAGCGTGCCCTGTGCGCCACCGACATCTATAGATGCCAAGAAACAGATCATAGAAAAATACAAAATAAACATATTAAATCATTACTTTAACGTGTTTTATTGATATATCTTAAGAACTGAATCCCCAGTTATTACATATAATTGTACACAATGAACAAAATTGCAAAATAATTATTCAAATATTTATGATAAAAAATAACTTAATTAATGGCTGAAAAACATGTTCTCTTGCGCCAATGGCATGTATACATGCCTACTAGTGATGTGGTGTAATATTCAAGTAACTTCATTAAAATTTCAGCTAAATTACTCAAATTCGCTTAATTTTTGTAATAACTATTAAAAAAATATATAAGCTTAGTCACTGACAAAAAAGGTAAATACTACATTCTTTGGTATAATATCATATTTTCTATATTGTCGATATTGTTGATTTGAATATTGTCTTTTTCGCCAATCATGCGCATCCCTAGCACAGTACCGATATTGCAATCCCTTCTGCGCCAATGACATGAATAGATGTCGGACTCGTGACGTCGTAAGCGCGTGCCATGTTTTTAAGTGCTGGGAAGTTGAAAAAATATTTTTTCGATATTTTTTTCGATCTGCCAATATTATAATTGCAAAAATGGCAAGTGAAGAGTTATTTAGTACAGAAGAACTATTGCGTATTCTAGAAGGCACTGAAGATGATGAGTTTTCTGAATCGGAATCAGTAAATGAAAATGATTTTGAGGTAAGTTAATTTTACTTTAATATCAGATGTTTTAATAGTAAGTACAATCAACAGTAAACATATAGATCTATACAAGTATTATGTAAGTATATAGGTAAGTACCTACTCATCTAAAGACGACGCGTTTAAATAATATTATATAGACTTAGGTACTACTGTCATTCTCTTAATTAAGCTATATTAGTGATTAATTATTGTAGTTTAATTTAAAATCCGTTCGGTAGTTTTCGCGTGGAAGAGTAGGTAACAAAATTTCGCGTTTATACCTTTAGAATGTTACATAGGTAATAGGATTTAGTTGTCATTATAGGATTAAATAAAAAAAACTCCATAGATATTTAAATTGTATGAAGTATAAAATAAAATAAGTAAATAAAAGACTGATTATGAATTAGTTTTTTATTATAAAATAAATCTAAAGTAGTAGGTAGCTTAGGTAACCCGCTATAATACTGGCTGTTTAACAGCAAAAGTCCTGTGAATCTATCCGAAATTAACAGTTACAGACTAAAAAAAAAGGTTAATTATGTCTTTTTACTATATTGTGTTATTGATACTTTCTTTGTTTTTTTTTGTAAATAATTATTATTTTGATACTCACAAATAATCACTCCACAATGATACCTAGTTCATATAAACTTAATAAATAAATTCGATAAGTTATAATAATATACAGCTACACATCCCTAATCAGAAGCGAGAAATTATAAAAAAGGATGGTTGCCCGCGCCATTGGCATGTATACATGCCAATGGCCGCGTAACTGATAGAGAATAGTGCTGTAACTTGCTGCAATTTTATATGTATTTTTGTATCTCAAAAGGTTGATTTTTTTATTGATAGTTGCTATAAATGTGGTCTTAAGTTTTTTACAGTAGGAGATGAGGTTAAATAAATATTCTTTTTGTGTTATAAGCTGTTTATTCACAAATTTCAGACGAAAATTATTATGTTTATCGATAACATTTTGGACTCCCTACTATTTTCAAGGTTATTTCATTGAATTTGTCGGCTTGGCGTGGAGGGCACGGCGAAGCGCTTTTGCTCTGGCGGTCAAAAGGTTAATATTGATTTATTCATTTCTATCAATTTTACAATGTTAAATGGTACCAAGTTCTTTGTTGCAATGCAAAACTGCAGCTGGCAAAAATACATGTGAAATGTTACTGAGATGCAAATATTTTTTATTTTTGCTACACACCCAAGTCAGGGTAGGCTTTTAAATTTAATATTATAAGGTATTAGATATAGATGGTATAGATGTAATATTACATTAAAAAGACTTGTTAAAGTTATATTCAAATTTAAATACTTATCTCAAATGAATATTGTATGTAAATTAGAAAAATCTTATTTATAATGGAAAAAATAGAATGTAAAATTAATATTACATATTAACAGTTACAAGTCGTAAAGATTTATTCCTATAATTACAATACTAGTAGGTTCATAATTTGCTTATTGATGATTAAATATTAAAAGTTATTTATGTTACAAGGAATCATTAGCAGTTTGTTTCGGTACTAAAACCTTAGACACACTTCTTGATTTCTTCAAGAAGTCAAATTCTGCTCAGGGACTGATTTATGAAGCATCATACCAGTCTCAGGAAACAAAAACTAAAGATTTGGAATAATTGTGTTTAGGGCATAATTTCAATAATGGGAACAAAGACAGGGTACCTGTCTAAAAAAGTGAGGAGGCATTTATTCTACAGATATACAGAGCACAACAAATAAATCACATTTTGGAAATGAAAGTATGAAAAAATTACCTTCAAAAACTTCCATAAAGGACTTGCGTTGTCTCCATTGACATCAATTTTCTCAAACAGATCAAACTTCACCTTCCTATCAGAGGCAAAGCAAACAATATCCTCAGCATTGCCTGGCTCCTGACCAGCAAACTGATTGCAGGGAAATGCGAGAATGCGAAGACCTAGACAAAAAAGCAATTTTTATAGTTTTATACATAATCAATATGTACATGATGGTGGTTATTATTTTGTTGCCACAAAAACTTACCCTTCTCCTCTCCATACTTTTCGTATAATTCATTCAGCTGCTTATAATTGTTTGCAGTGAGACCGCACTGTGAAGCCACATTCACAATGATACAAACATGACCCTTATATACTTCCAATTTTACATCTTCACCCTTTATATTCTTTACTGTGAAGTCGTGGATCGACGTCGCAGTTTTGTAATCAGGATTAACGCTCATTTTTCTGGAAAAACAATTGAAAAAAATTAATAATATTAAAAACAAACTGGTCGTCTGTTCGCTTTTTGGCTGTATCTAATTATTTATGTAGGTTTTAAAAATAAAAAATTTGAGTTCAATCAAATTCCATCCAAATCCAGTTTCTTTTGACAGATTAGTGATGTGCAAAACAAGAATGCCTCATCTCATAGAAATATGTATTAACGATTGCATAACGCTTTAGCAATACTTTACTTTACTTTTTCTTAGATTTATTAACTCACACGGCACTTAGTTGAGCTCGAGATAAACAAATTACGTTCCCGATTATGGGCGTCACAACTTTAGAAATTGCTCTAAAACCGATTGTCATTGTCGCCTCAAGGAGTTTCTTTTTATGTACTCGGTACGTTCGTAAACTGGATTATTTTCATTCCGACGAAACCAAAGGACAATCGGTAAAAAAGTTTAAAAGCTGGTCTACGGAGTACAGACCAATGAGGTTCTAATGATTCTATGTAATAAATAAAATTATGTCATTATAAAAGCTATTTGGATTAGTACATTATTTTAAATAATGAGCTTTAAAAAAATATAGCAGCTGTTTGAAAAAATATGACGTTTCAGTTTCCAAATGAGACACATAAAAGCGTAGACAGAGGAGAGTTTAATCCTCTGTCTATGCATAAAAGTAAGAGATCTAGCAAACATTGTAAAGTCCGTTTCACGAAAGAAGTCCCACGGAAATGAGTGGTACTAATTTTAAAAACTCGGACAACTTTACTTTGTATCAATTTCAATAAATTACTGAAACAATATAATCAAATTACTCTCCTCTGTGGTCTAGCGGTTCGAGTACCGGACTGCTGATCGGGGGGGTTCGATTCCCACAGGACACAAATATTTGTGTGGATAAAACATGATTATTTGTGTTTGTCTGGGTGTTTCTTATGTATATAAGTATGTATTTACAAAAAAAAGTATATAAGTATTATATCCATTGTCTAGTACCCATAGTACAAGCTTTGCTTAGTTTGGGACTAGATGGTGTTGTGTAAAAATGTCTCAAAAAAACATCTTACAGGGATTATATATTTAATTTTTGAAGAGTCTAAAACAATAGAGTTTAGAAAATTGCAATATTCCGTCGTATAACAGTGGCGCCGCGTCTGCGGCTCTTCTTTCGTGAGACGAACTTTAGTATGGAATCTAGTCCACTTGGCCAAATGAGGACCAGATAATCAGATATGTGTCACAAGTAAGCTTGAAATGGCTATCTTATGCATATTTTAGGCAGTTCATTTCAAATTACTGTGAAAAGAAAAATAATTCAGAACAGTTTCAGACTTTCAGAATGGCCATTCAGCCCATTTTGTTCGATTCTCCTTTGAGACTCATTATTCTTAACTTCATCCTGGATCTTTACAACTAGATTACATTTGTAAATAAAATAATTTAGTAAGACATATTTCATAATTCTTTTAAACTCGGAATTTAATTAAATATTTATTGGTTTTGAACGCATCTTGTAATGTCAATTGGCGTGCGTTCAATAACTAACTCACTCACTACTATGGTTCTACTTAAGGCTAAAACAAAGAATTTAAAAAGGTAATTATTATGCTACACAGAATTGACAGAATATTTATAAACAAAATTATATTGATGATTTAAAAATAAAATTAAAAATATTGTATTAAGTATTTATTTTCAAGTACAGACGCCAGCAGGTCAAGCTAAGCTAAGCCAAAACTGTTAAATTTTCGCAATTCAAAATGAACCTTGTTGCTTTGCACTAAAGTTGAAAATCTATCAAATAAATTTGACGGATAGGGGTAACTTGATCTGCCGGCCTCTGTACATACATTGTATTAAATAAATGATGCATTCATTAATTACTGTAAAATAAAACACTATTCTGAAGTGCTAGTTTAAGTCTTTTTAAATGTGTACGTCTCTTTTTAGTTTTAAATAGAGTTATTAGACATCAGTATTTTTTTTTTTCATGACCATGGATAGGTAAAGCCGGGACTTGAAAACGAAATTTATTTCGTTCCGTTCCACAAAATGTTATCTCATAACGTTCCAAAATTTATAACGTTACTGGAACTTTATGAAATATATAACGTTATAAAATTATAACGTTATAGAATAACATTTTAGCAGAACAATATTTTCCATAACGTTACTGACTTAGTAACGATACTAGATATAATTATAGTTCTGTTACGTAACAGTTCCACCTGCGTTATAGTTTAACGTTATTCTTTCACCCCTGCACACCGTGCGGAATTCCCAACTACCTAAATGAATGAAGACCCTTTGTAATGTGATAAAGGCTGTATTTGTTTGTATTTTTACGAAACATTATCCTAATAAAATAAACTCCTTATATCAAAAATATTTTAAAAAATGGATCCGGTGACTGGGACCGTGGTTCGAGTTAATTGCGGTCCCGGTCGCCGGAATCCTCATTATTCAACCCACGTGTAGAAAAAATATTATCTTACAAGTTTAGTATTTACGTTTATATTTAAGTATAGTACTATTTATTTATTTTTATTCTTAATGTACAAAAGTGTACAAAGGCGGTCTTAATGCCTTAGGCATTCTCTACCAGACAACCTTTAGGTGGTGCAGCTGACTGTTTCCCTAAAATTCACTTGCGAGGTCCACTCCAGCCTAGAACCTGCACACGTGATGCAATCGAAGTCTTGACCAGTTTTCACCTTTATCTCTATCACAATAGAGTCGAAAATTAGTCAACGGTCAACGATCCAAACAAATCACGGGTTCGATCAAAAATAAATTAGAAAAGATCGGACATAATTGCGCACCTTGCCGGCCTAGCGATAAAGCTGGCAACGATAACAAAATAAGTAATGTTACGTTTTGAGATATAGTTATAACGTTATTATATAACGTTCCGTTACTAATTTCTTTCCGTTATGTCATAAAGTTATAACAAAATAAAGAATTTCGTTCCGTTATCTCATAAAGCTATAACAATATAAATAATTTCGTTACGTTCCTAGTGGAACGTTACAAATTAACGTTACGAGAACAGTACATAACGTTATTTTCCATAACGATTCAAGTCCCTGTTCGAAAGGTTTCCACTTTCTTCTTTGACTTTTTTCATTTGACATCACAAATAAATTGTGTGCTTGAGCGAAATTGTTTTTCCGTTACTGTAAATCAAATAAAGATGGCTTTTTTGGTAACAAATCTACGCAGATGCGTTTGCCTGAAAAGTTTCAGCAGCCCCAATATTGTTCAAACTTCATCGTATCATGTGAATGTAAGTATTTTTAAGCAATGCCAAGGTCTATCGATTTTGCAACTGAACTACGTAATTTCATGAAAACCCTTGCCGGCTATAGATATATGTTTGGAGTTTCTGGGAAGTGATTTTCTTTAGGAGAAATGCTTTTTGGCCTTCGTTATTTTAAATTGAATAAATATTTAATAGGTTACATCTCATTTTAATTTGTTAAAATTTTAAATACATGATTCTTATTTATTAGTTGCATCTTTCAAGGTTAGCATAATGATGCATAATCTATGAATAAACTTTTATTGATAGTAAACATGATAAACCTAGTCTTATTGATTGTACTTCATTCTTTGTGTTTGGTTGGGTGTTTGTTACGTATTTTAAATATGTATTTTCAAAAAAAAAAAGTTTATAATGTATTATATCCATTGTCTAGTACCCATAGTACAAGCTCTGCTTAGTTTGGGACTATTTATTTATTTGTAGGTAAATGTTGAACAGTATTGAATGCATCTTTCATGACATTGCAATTTGGTAAGGTATAGCTGGATGTTATCCACAACTCAAAGGATATGATTTCACAATCAAAATATAATCATTACAGGTCATAGATCACTATGAGAACCCTCGCAATGTTGGTTCTCTGGACAAGAAGGACAAGAATGTTGGTACTGGCCTGGTTGGTGCTCCAGCTTGTGGTGATGTCATGAAGCTGCAGATCAGGGTTGATGAAAATGGCAAGATCATTGATGCCAAGTTCAAGACTTTTGGATGTGGTTCTGCCATTGCTTCCAGCTCCTTGGCTACTGAATGGGTGAAAGGCAAGACAGTTGATGAGGCTCTGAAGCTGAAGAACACTGATATTGCTAAGGAATTGTCGTTGCCTCCTGTCAAGCTTCATTGCTCTAGTAAGTTGATCTATATTTGTTTAAGAATTGCTTTTACTTCCGAGATGGTTCCATAAATTGCATGGTTGGTGTATGATAAATGTTTGAAATCTATTTTCTTTTAGTTTTTTTATTGAACCTGTATTGTCCACTTGAGTGCTCCTGAGCAAAAGCATTCAATTTTTTTCTTATTTGTTATTTATTTATCATACTTAATAATATTAACATAAACATTCTAGAATATTTGGTTAGGAGCAAGGAAAAAAATATAGTAATTTCTATCTTACAGTGCTTGCTGAAGATGCCATAAAAGCAGCATTGTCGGACTACAGGATTAAACAACAAGCAGCTGAAAAGAAGTAAGAGTGAATTTTGAGAGCATTGGGAACAGATCTGTGATTTTAGTAAGACGAATAAGACATGACGAGTATCTACTACATTATTAGAAGTAATTGTGGGTACTAGAGAAGGGAGGAAGGACCTATAATCAAAATAATGTATTCTGTAGTTTTAAATCTGCATTGGATTTATTTCAAATTTATTTTGTTGTTATTTCTTAATCAGAGATCCTAGAAAAAACATTCTAGTGTTAACTTTTTTGAAAACCAATGACTGTAGTATGTGATTAACATTTATAATAATAATATATTGTGCAAATAGAAAATTTGTAAATGCTAATTAAATACGTTTTCATAGTTTTAAAAAACAAACACCAATAAAATGAATTATCTAAGGCGCTCTGGATTTTGATCTTATATGCACAATAATAATCTTTGATGTTTAAAAATTAATTACCAGTAGAAAATAGTTGTAGTAATATTGTGGAAAATAAATAATAAAAATATCTGATTTAGATTATTTCTGGTGTATTATTTATATTTCATTACAACCTGAGCAAGAACCACACTGAGGACAGATGTAAAATGTTTACTTAGATCAAAATAATATGGGGGGAACTCAAGTTTGTTGCTTTGTGTGTGAAAACACAAAATTTTAATCAGAAACTAGCAATGCCCTGTGGTGCTACTCGCATTGATTTCGTATACCTATCCCAATCTCATGGACTTATTTTAACCTCATTTTCTTTCTTAACCCTTTGATTTATACGAACCCAACAAAATTAAAACTGATCTGATGATACTTAATGCGATAATTGATTTTTATTTATATAGAAGACTAGCGACCCGCCCTGGCTTCGTACGGGTGCAATGTACTGAAAACGCATATATTATACATATGTATATACCTCCACGAAGAAATTATGTAAATCATACATAGTGGAAACCGCGTAGTTTAAAATACTTCACCGTAGTGTCACCGAGTGACAGACAGCAGGAAACAAACAGGGAATGTTACAAATACCTAAAAAGACAATGAAATTAAACAATAATTGTAACTAAACATATGTATTCTAGCAAACTTATTACAAGAGATATACTTATCAAGTATAACCATTGAGAAGTATAAATATTCGTATACAAGTATATGCCTCACGGTATGCTACGTCACTATGCCTAGTTTTTGAAGGGCCAGTTGCGCTGCGTCGGCCTTCGCTTGTTTTTTATTAGCACTGGCTACTGCAGGCTGGTACTCTGTACCTGCAACTTTTACCTGTAAAGTAAATATAATGTGGCGTTTAATAACTCATACAGTTTGCCTTAAATTAATTCTGATTAGAATTTTACCTGGCATCATTCACCAATCATAAACATCTCATTCATTGTATGGAAGTTAAACATCATCTCTGATATTGGCAGTCAGTTCCTTTAATTCAGTTGGGAGATAAAAATTATGAATATATTTTGTAGTTTTATAGATGTATACCACGGAGCAGTAATAAATGGAGTGCTAATGTTACCAAGTTAGGGCTACAATCATCCTGTGCTCATTACAATTTTCTTTGGATCTGCGCAGTTAATATTTTTTTCAATTCGTCTATCAGTTATCACCTGTTGACTTATTTCCTTCCCTACCATAACTATAATGCTTAAAACCTTTCTGACATGCCCTGCACACATCCATATCATGCCAAACATATATTATTCCCACCTTTTACGCCTCACGGATTAAAGCATAATTACTAGACCATTTTTCATTCTAATACACTCATGCCTTATCCTGTACATGCTTGTTATACTTCACATTCACAGATTATGCCATTCAATCGGTGGCCCAAGGCTGCTATGTTGTCTAATATGTCAAAATCTTAGTTTAATGACTTCAGAAAACAGAATTTTTGACAGTTATGTCTTCAAAAACTGTCTGTTTTAGTAACTTTGTATGGAATTCTGATACAATTGAAATAGCAGATTTGGACTCCAGGAATCATGCGCTGTTTCTGTCATTAATATTTCGTATATACGAAGTATTAAGTAGTTAATCGATCATCCGACTTTTTGCCACCTTTGCCACTTAATTAATGTTTAAAGTTAAAAACAAAAAAAAAAAACTGAAAGTAAGTATACCTTATAAAAAAAAAATAACAAAAAAAATAACGTACGCAGACCTTGAACAGGAAGTTCTTCTTGTGATCGGGGCCGCATTCAAAACATAGGTTATATTCTGGTGGTCCTAATTTTTGTTTAGAACAGTATTCGCCTAGTAATGATACAGGGTGCTTGCCGCCGGCAATGAGCGGTGCGGGGCCACGGACGCGACCTGTCCGCTGTGGTTTTACCTGTAAGGAAATGTCATTGATGTGCTGTAGGGTTTTTATTGGGAATTGAATGGGTTTATGACACAATTGTTCGTAATTACGAAGGCATGTCCAGAACTAAAGAAATTGTTTTCGTAAAATGATAAGCGATGAAGTGCTTCAGCGCTTGTAATCTTTTACATAATTTTTCGTTATCATGCTGATAACAGTGATAATAAAATGATGTAAAAGATTACAACTTGTAGTATAATATTATTACTAACAAATAATTATTATGCATTCTTTATAACCAAACAAATCAACTTTAGCGGTTATAAACAATAAATCAAACAAAAAAAATAAAATCACAAAATGCTGTATTTACTTACACCTCTGCTGCGTCTACTGCTACTGACCTCTTCTTTGGCCTGTAGACCTCTAGTATCCAACTTGACTTCAAGAAGTAATGGCTGAAGAGTTCCAGTACCTTCCTTACCCAACCCTTGGCCGGGTGTCCAGCCCATTTTCTGTAGTAAGTGCATGCCCATGCCCCCTTCAACAGGCGCGGCGCGCACGAGTTGATCCTATACATAAGGAAATTACTTAGGGAATGTATTGGCAATTGTGTCATATAAACTGTTGCTTTCTTATAAGAGGGAAGCAAGTGGTTGCAGGGAATATCGATTTCTGTATGATATTTCTACGCTATGAAGAGTAAATTTCCTTAGGGAAATAATTATCTTTGCCATGAGATTCGGAGACATAGACTCTGATTTTACTAGTAGACGCAGGCAATTAACAGTAGTCGCAATAGTTTCAGAAGTCGCAATTAATTTCACCATATTCCATTCTACAATGACAAACCATTTTTAATTTTGCAATTTCTCACTCAGTATTAACAACAAAAAAAGTTATATTTCTTTGAGTTACATTTCACCCTTTCCCGTATTATACTTACCTCTTTCAATACATTGTAAGGTTAGCACCTATCATCGGAGACATCGAAGTGCACGCATCTCCATATCACTTAAAAGCTGCAACAAATATTCATGAATTCCCCATTTCGGCCATACTTTTCTCTGAGCCATCAAATGCGCGATTTTAATCGTAATCATGCGTTACGATTAAAATCCCATGCATATCTTATACCAGTAAGACATTATTGTGAACAATTTTATTAGAAAAGAGTACATATTTCAACAAAAACACTGGCATTTTTCTAAAATGTTTGGCTTCCTACAGTAATACTGTTGGTATCTTAGAAAACGGAAGGTTGTGCAAAGCTTCGCACATAGCTTTGCACAAGTCTCATGCTGCCCTCATATAATATTGTAAACACTGATAGCTCAAAGAAACGATTAGCTCTAAAAATAATTGGGAGACTGACTTAAATAAATTGTAAAATAATTAATTAAAGTGGTTTTAGTAATAAAGTTTTCAGTGATCAGAAATTTTTTAAGATACATTTATGTAGATGTACCAAATATAAAAAACGAATATATAATATTTTTATACAAAAAATATTATTAATCCAATATAAAATATTTATATAACAAAAATAAAAACAAAAAAATAAACGAGTCAGTCATAACCAAGGGGAAAACTGAATATCTGTACGCAATCTTTGGTAATGGTGATCGACATGCCAACGGAGTGTGGCATGAGAATTACCATTAAATTATTTTAGAAGAATAGTGCGGTGTAACGAGCGAACTGCTCAGTTCCCTCTTTACACAAGTAAAGAATGTACGGAGTTGTGATGGTTGCAGCAACAAATAATTTAAATATTACAGTGTGGTTAATTTAATTTTACATAACATACAATTTATATGTTAATAATATAGAATACGAGCTAAATATTGGTAGTGGATATACATACAATGTAATATTGAAAATAAGGTAGTGCTTTTGATTTTGTATAATTAAAATCAGAATTGGGTTTGCTTTTATATTTAGCGATAAATTTAATAAACGTTAAATATCTAATACCTACTACTCTAATGCACTGTAATATCGAAGATTATTGAGATTGAAGAAGATTTATAAGGGAATTCATTCGGTAGATTTAGATTAATACATACATTCGGTAGATTAAAAATAAATACTCATTTTGGCTGTTATAAATACATTTTGTGGACAAAAATAGACATCCATTTCCACATGAAGCTCTATCAAGCGTTTTCAAAACTTGACTTTATATTATTTATATATACACATAAATAAATTGTGTTCAAATATTGCTTCGTTTACATAAATAAGAGCGATATATAGAAAAGTTGTTGCAACCATCACAGTAATACTGAAAAAGGTCAGAAAGTATAATACAACATGTATTATAAGTTCTGACCGCACGGTCGAACGCGCAGTGAACGTCGATCCCGACTGGCGAGGCAATCAGCTGAAAGAAAAGCCACTCTATTAAAGTATTGAACGAAACCAGTTGCTCATTTCACTGTCCATATTGGTAGATCGTATGCAGTTTAATTCTGTTAAAAAAATATACTAGGAAAAGTTTTTTTCTTGGCATGTATATTAAACAAATAGTGCTTATGAACATATTTTCCTCTTAAGCATGAAACGCTCAAACCACACGTAAACCACAGCGTAAACATCTGTCTGGTGACTCCATCTTTTTTGTTGGCATGTATAAAACAAGAGTGCTAATAAGAATATTTTTCGCATGAGATGCTGACACCATACGTAAACAGCGTAAACATCGGTCTGGTGACTCCATTTTCCATTACTCCGTGTAATTAAAATTTGTTTTAGTAATGCTAGAAATTGTATACCCTTTGATAAACTTGCATTTGCCCAGGGCCGAACCGTGAGTTTAGGGGGCCCTAAGCTAATACTACTTAGGGGCCCTAATTACTCTAAGTACAGAAAAAAATAAGACGGTAAAATATTTGATTTTTATTATAATATGCCTTAAATATTATGCCTTAGTGTTATACAACTATTATACACTTGAATCCACGGGGCCCTGGGCTGAAGCCCAAAAAGCCATATGGCGGATCCGGCCCTGCATTTGCCTATTACAAAAAAAAGTTTAATATAATATTTCACCAGATTTATGATTTTATTCAATTGGCTTTCATAAGAAAAACATTACATCCCCATAACTATATTTGTAAAGTTTAGTTGGATAACCTCTGAATTTAAATTTCTACACTAAACACAATTAAAAAGTACATACTCCACAATATCTACAGCTGAGCATTATTACTAGGTTCCGTTTGATACTTTAATGCATATTTATGTTTCGAACTTAGAAGTTCTCTCATAATCACACTAATACACATAAAATTACAATTGTATAGTTTGGATCAAGTACAAAAGACCAACTTGACTTTAATCGGTGCTATTCTAGGAGACTGTAGAAATCTTGAATGATGTTTTGGGTTTCTTATTATTTATGGTAAATTCGTCTATGAGACAAAGGTATAGTTCAAGTGCTAAGCTCTGATTGACCTGCTATAAACGACGGTTGGCTCGGTCTTCTCTTATAATAGAACAATGGTGATTTTAGTAACAATTTCATTTTATGAATAAACTAGCATTTCGCCTTTCTAGGATAATATAGCAGGCCTTCTGTACTTATTTTTACTGTAACATGTCAAAAATATTGTGTGATACTGAAAGAACCATTTTGAAAAATTAATTAAAATGCAGCAATTATATTCGTAACATTCGACGTGTAATGTAGTAAATGTGTACCTTTTTGGCCCAAGCTTGTGTTCCGCTAGCAAGTTCCCTTGGAGTTAATATTTGTGCACCAGTTGAGCCGGTGAATTGACCAAGAGATGATTCACCCGCTGACCAACCAAACTGTGGAAAATATATCCTATATTAGCCTCCGTAGCTTAAACAGTTAGAATATCAGGAGAGATGGATTTATTTAAAATCACAGACAATTGTTTTGAAAGTACATAAACATAAAGCTACCACAATTTGTCAAATTTCTTTGATTGATTTTCAACTTTCACACAAAGCTATAAGGTTCATATTTAATTGGGAAGAAATTACAGTTTTGGATAGCTTGTTGGCGTCTGTACCACATGCTAGGTATTTTTGTTTGTCTCTGTAATTACATCATCATAGTCAGTATGAGGAAGAGAATCAGATAAAAAGTAAATGTGTTTTGCTCTCTGCATACATAGCTATACATTGATTATAAATTATCTATGATTCCGACGGTTTTCACATATAGAGAGATAGAGTATACTTTATTGTACACTATAGGACAAATCAGAAGTACAATTGGCGGTCTTATCGCTAATCGCAATTTCTTACAGATAACCATTGGATGGACAAGAATCTAGAATAGAAACAGATAACAGGTGGTTGAATTATTAGTAACATTAGCATTCAAATCCATTTCTTAATACTCCATGATTTAGTTTAAGTGTTGGGGCTGACTAAATTATGGATGGACTTGGTGAGATACAGGAAATAAATGATGAGATGACGGTTGAAAGAGATTTGTGGAAGAAAAAGACGTGTGACATCCATCAACCACCAACAATTTAATTGGATTATTGAATATCGGGATAAGGGTAGGACAATAATAAAATTATGAAGTTGTTATCATGTATTTTTTTTCAGTTCATGCATGTCCGCGAGTCGTAATACATATTGTTCGTACATTTTAACGATACTTACTCCGTGTGTAGTAAACAATTCACTCTCCTCTTGTTCTTTGCGAATTAGAGACAGCTTTTGCGACACTATCAGCGCTACATCTTGCTGTAAATAGAATTGGTTCTAATTTAGAATCAAGTAGAAAATGTTTAATATAAATGTTTGAGAAATTGAATGTTTAAAAATATAATATTAAAATGTATAAATATCGGGTTGATGTAATACTATCCCAATGCTGGGCATAAAGCTATAGTCCACGTTGGTAATGCGGGTGGGCAGACTTCATAATTATGCAGTCAAGAAAATCTCTGAGGCATGTAGGTTTTCTCACGATGTTTTCCTTCAGCGTCTCTAGCCCATGTAGCGCCCGTGTGCAATCATTACCTTAGCGCCCTCTCAACCCTACCTTCCTACCCTAGCACGCAATCAAAATGGATACAAATAACAGCACATTACCACAAACTGTCAAATTTCCCCTAATAAAGTCTATTGTTTGGAGATTAAACTGAAAATCGATTGAAGATATTTGATAGTTTTGTGATGTGCTGTTACATTGACTATATTTAGAATTCCGAGGCCGGTGGAGTGGTGCTCGGCGCCCCCTAGGATCGCTGCGCCCGTGTGGAACGCACACCCTGCATCATAGGTAAAGACGCCTCTGAGCGTTTTAAGTGAGTGATACTTCATTATGTACATGATTTTAAAAAGCCAGAGGTGCATGCCTTGAATTTGAACTCAACACGTTTGATTTGGCAGTCCATTGGTCATAATCACTTATGAATAATATAAGAAACTAGCTTCTACCCGCGACTTCGTCTGTGTGAACGTTTTCTGGACAAAAAGTATTAGGGTCGTTAAGTTTTCTGATATTTTCTAATTTCCTGCCCATGTTCCAATTATTTCTTTTCGTAACAACCTTCTACAAAGTTATTTAGATTTTTTTTATTTTGATTTTTTGTATAAAAAGATACTTCTACAAAGTATTAGAAAACTTAAAAATAAAGATAAATGAAACCGGTAGTCAAGAACAAGGGAAACATGGATTCATAGATGTTAATTAAAAAACATAATAATATGTGAATTCAGTTCTGATATAAACCATTGATATATACCATTTTCTGTGGATCAACACCAGGGGGGTAAGCTTGCGGGCCCGGCGCTGGCAGGGCAGGTACCGTCGCCGTCGGTACGGAGTTCAGCTCTGGGAGCACAATATTATAAATAATAATAATAATATAATATTTTTGAGACATTTTTACACAACACCATCTAGTCCCAAACTAAGCAGAGCTTGTACTATGGGTACTAGACAATGGATATAATACTTATATACTTTTTGGAACGAAGTTCCTTATCGCGCGTTGTGAAAGGGGGCTAGACGGGAAAAATTCTTACGAAAAGTTGTCACGACACTTTTTGCTTGTCAACAATATTTGAATTTCGAATTATTGAGTGAATGACAATATTTGAATTTCGCGCGTTGTGAATTGTTGAGTGTATACAGGTTTTTTTATTTTTTATTATTAAATTTTAATGAAAGGAACTTCGTTCCATCCGGGTGTCCCTTGACACCTCTCAAGTTTTTTTTTTGTAAATACATACTTATAATACATAAGAAACACCCAAACAAACACAAATACTCATGTTTTATCCACACAAATATTTGCGTCCTGTGGGAATTGAACCCACGACCTAAATATATTATAATATCTATACCATCAGACAGTGTACCAGTAGTGTAGGATAACGGCCAACAGAGAGAGATAGCGGAACATCGTCAGGCGAATAACATCTGTCCCCAACACCACTACTAAATTATGACCAAGACCGCTCTGCTAAGAGCGAATCAGCTGAGAAGATCTATACCAGTAAATTGTTTTACGAAAGAGCTTCCATTATCGTTCCATCTCCCTCGCACACACAGTACTGTACTGTGCGAGAGTGAGATATAAGACCTATACCATTAAATTGCTTTATGAAAGAGCTTCCACTATCGTTCCATCTCCCTCGCAAACACAGCACTGTCTATGTTCACTATGATTCCTCGCCAGGAAAGAGGGATATTATGTTTATTGGAACATTTTATTTATTTACATTGTCGAGTTGTGTATTGCATGATGTAGTTGGAGAATATCAAAATGTCATCTAATAATTGGTTTAAGGACATCACAGCAAATTTCAGACAAAATAGGAAATCAATTGAGTTCTAACTCGATCTCAAGAACGCTTTAGCCAACGAAGCTACCGAGACAAAATCAAATCGTGCCTGAGAAAGATGTTTTTTGTTTAAATGGATATCTTTAAAAGCCAAATATAATATAATAAAAACATAACTAATAACTTATAGGTACTTACGGCTTCCCGACGTAAAGCTTTTCATGTAAGCAGGCGGACTTGAAGATCTCTCAGATATTCTACAACAATAATGTATATTAAGTACTTTTTTTTTCTACAGACTGAGACTGAATTGATCTATCAGTCTTTATTCTAATAATGATGTTTTGTATATCTATACTATTATAATAAAGCTAAAGTTTATTTGTTTGAAGGTGCTAACCTCTGAAACTACCAATCTGATTTGAAAAACAATTTTGCAATTGATAGCCTAATTCTTGAGGAAGATATTATGCATTTTAACATCACGGTACGACCCTTAAGAACCGAGCAAAAAGAAAAAAGTAACGGCGGGTGAATTTTATTATACTTTGGAAGTGAGGTCCAATCGACCGTCTGTCAGATCAGCTAGTGTTTTATAAACTTACTTTGCAATTTCAGTACTAGTGTCGGCTGGGACTGTGTTGGGAGTGGTGCTTGGTTTTGATTTGGAGCTGCCAGAGTTTAATTTTGCGACTTGCTGCAAAAAAGAGTTTTCTTTATATTAAATTTTATTATTGTTACATAAAGGAGGTCATCAAAAGTCCATACAACTTAGCCCAAATTTGTAACTGAGGTAAATGACAGTTGTCAAGTTGACAGTTTTTACTATGAAATCACTATGAAACTGATACTAGTGTGTTAAAATGGCGTGCGTTTCTTGAAATTTAAAGATATTTTTTCTCATCCCCAAGTGAACATAAAAAAAGTCTGAGAGTTTTAACCAGCGTAATACAGAGTATTTTTCCAATAAGTGTACCCTCGGTACATCATTTGGGCAGATTTTGGTGATATCCTTTACTAAGTAATTATATAATAGTGGTGAAGTTATACAATATTTAATTTGGTGGCCTTTTTGCTATATTATTTGACAACAATAATTATGAACGGTAGCTCATAATTATTGTTGTCAAATACGGTGTTCGCCTGCATTGATTTCGAACAATCCCGTGGGAAATTGCCATGTTTTTGAAATTCAAACCTTGTCCTGACAATTACGAATCTAACAAAAAAGAAATCGGCAATTGACTTTCTGAATTATCAATTAAGATCTTCATTTTTTTAAATTACTAGTTCAAGAACCACTTGTGATCATGTGATCACAAGTGGTTCTTGAACTAGTAATTTAATTAATGCAATAGTATTATTGCGCTTCATTGATCAGATTCACTGTGTGAATGTTCACACAGTGAATCTGATCAATGAAGCGCAATAATACTAATGATATTAAATAATTAAATATAATTACCATATTTTCCTTCTTAGGTGAGACAGGTACCCATTCTGATGCCTTCTCTCTATGTTGTGAATGTTCACACAGTGAATCTGATCAATGAAGCGCAATAATACTAATGATATTAAATAATTAAATATAATTACCATATTTTCCTTCTTAGGTGAGACAGGTACCCATTCTGATGCCTTCTCTCTATGTTGTGAACCAGAAGATACGGGGAACTGTAGTCTTAGCTCTTCCTTATTGGCTACGGGCAGTGTGGTCGTTTTTATAGGTAATGGGGCTCCTCCCTAGAAAGTAATAAAGACATCATGTGATTTGATAATTATATATTTTTTATCTGAGCCCAGTGTACAGTGGCCAGCATATCAAGCTATCCCAATCTGTCAAATTGCTTTGATAGATTTTCAACTTTAATACAAAATAAGGTTCCTGTTCAATTGGGAAAATTTGATAGTTTTGGAGCTTGACCTTTTTTTTTTTATAGTACGGAAAATCCTCATGGATCCTCTGCCACCCGGGGGTGGCAGGGTTTGTCGTACTCATACCGACTAAAAACCGCACTTGCCTTCACGTGCCCTATTGTCATGGCCGCGCAATTCGCCACGACCATGACAGTGGATAGCTTGACTGCTGGCGTCTCTACAGCAATGCCTACTTTCCCAATTCTTTTTTGGTGTATGTAACCTATGCGGTTCCTCATTCAACTGAACTTTTAAAGTAAACTAACAGTTGCCCGCAGTTTCACATCCCAAATGGATTTTTGAGACAAAAGGTAGCCTATAACCCTCTCCAAGGTCTAATCTATCTTTGTACCATCAAAATCGGTTCATCAGTTTGAGATTTTTTTTTTATTTTTCATTTTTACTAAGGTGGCAAACAAGCATACGGCCCTCCTGATGGTAAGTGGTTACCGTAGCCTATAGACGCTTGCAACACCAGGAGTATCACTTGCGCGTTGCCGACCCTGTGAAAGAGGAATAGTTGGGTTGGCAACATAAGGGTCAGAGTCCCCCCAAATGCCAACACAATGTTTCCTCGTGGAGCACTAGCAACCTTGGTCATCGTAAGAAACACAACACAGCTCAAAGCGAGTGTTATTTTACTTCGATTTTCTGCAAGGCGGAGGTACTTCCCCAGTCGGGCAGCTCCAATTTGAGTGGAATTACGCGGACTATGCCCTACCTCTCTTAAAGCATAAAAGCTTTACAGACAGACAGTTGCTTGATAATTACAGAATATTGGAACTAAGTTCCTTATCGCGCGTTGTGAAAGGGGGCTAGACGGAAAAAAATCTTACGAAATGTTGTCACGACACTTTTTGCTTGTCAACAATATTTGAATTTCGAATTATTGAGTGAATGACAATATTTGAATTTCGCGCGTTGTGAATTGTTGAGTGTATACAGGTTTTTTTATTTTTAATTATTAAATTTTAATGAAAGGAACTTCGTTCCATCCGGGTATCCCTTGACACCTCTCAAGTTTTTTTATATTTCAATGAAGGTATGTGCCGAATGTAATTTGCCATGATTTATATTAATATTACCTGATCGGACATGAATTGCATTATAATAAAGCTTGTTATGAAATAAGTGTGTCGCAATTCACGCATGAATGCATTCGTTGCATTTACGCTTCAATTACGTTAAGTATGATAAATTTGTTATTAGTAGCAAACTTGGTGAAACTCGACCTGAAGACGACTAACATAATATGAAATGTATTATTTACGAATCGATCAGAGAAATTCCCTCATAATGTATGGCAGATGAAGAAAAACCATCCAATTCTTCTTCTCAGCCGAATCGCTCTTGGCAGAGCGGTCGTGGTCGTCATGTAGTAGTGGTGTTGAGGGCAGATGTTATTCGCCTCACGATGTCCCGCCATCCTTCCTGTTGCCGTCATCCTGGTACACCGACTTATGGGGCCACCCACTGCATTCTTGATTTGGTCAGTCCATCGCATTGGTGATCGACCGCGAGGTCTTGTACCGTCAACCCTTCCCTGCACAACTAGTTATTCGATGGATCCTTCATCTCTTCGCGACACGTGGCCAAATTCAATCCATCCAATTACACATAGCAATATAGACAGACATACTATTGTAAGATCAATATTTTTATCGCGTTCGAATTTTGTAGTACAATATGCTACAGGAAACTTACTCGTATGTTCATCACAATAGGAGCCTTCTCTTTCACAAGGAATGGGTGGTGGAAAGCAAGTGTATCTTCATTCTCACTCATATCCTCATCATTTGAAGAAACAGAGGAAAGTTCACCAAGTGCTTCCTTCTTTGACAAATGTTTGCAGAAGTCTGTCAGTTCATCAACAGATTTACCTGTGGAAAATATTTTTTTTTTAATCTAGTGTGTGTATTTAATATTAATGTCTATATATCTATATCATGTAAATGTAGCCGAATGAAAAGCCTAGGTTGAAACATAAGGACGTAGTTATAACTGATAGATGTGTAAGAATTAAGACCAACCATTACTTTATTTAAAGATCAAATCTGCCTGCAAAAACAAACCCCTTTTTAATCACTTACTTTTTAACAACGAATATTGGTGACCATCATTAAAGAAAAAAATGGCATTCACACTTCTTTGTGTTCATAGTAAGAATTTTAAATGCTGTTTGCCCAGAACTTTGCGCTTATAACGTGGTACCCGATGCCCAAACGTATGGAGCATCCCAGACACCTAGCAATCGGTAACGCCGAGTTTAGGTGCCTAATCCTTTCAAGACGATGCACGATGGTACGAACCATTGTTGTAGTTATATTACCTCCAGATTGTATAGCAGCCATCACTTGGTTCCTAGTGTGGGGCGGTAGCGCGGCGGCTCCAGCCGGCACCGCGCCATTCTTGAGCATGTTTATGGCATTTCTTCGAGCTACTTCCAACAGACGCTTCTTTTCACTATCTGCTAGTCTGACACCAGTTGAAGACCTTGGAAAATATAGCATAATATCTATAAACGTTATGCCTACTCTCACTACTCTGCCAGGAGACGATGGTAGCTTAGTTTCATCAAATCATATAACAAATTGGAAGTTATGTAAATGTTAATCTTAAAACTCATGATGGAACACGTACCCCATGGAAATCTTGCAGCTTTACTACAGTTTACTAGACCTAGTTTAAGGGACAGTGTTCTTCTTTTGTGTATGTTATTACCAAGCTTATGTATAGCTACCGTAACCTTACAGTAACTACCATGTTAAGTACATTTTAAGCTATGTATCATTTTCTGGTTGGCTAATAAACTGTTATTATTATTATAGTTGTAATATGGATATTTAATATTGAAGTCCACAAACCTGGATCTCCTGGTCCTGATCCCATGTCTAGGCGAGAGACGCCTTACCCTATGTCGTGATCTTGATCTTGATCTCCGCCTCGAGCGCGACGTGGACCTCCGCCGTGACCTCGACGTTGACCTGTGCCTAGTGCGGCTACTGTGACGCGTTTTAGAATTTGAGCGGTGGTGGTGTTTTGAGTTTGATGCTGATGTTGTGAGTCTGGATTTACTTCCTGACCTATGAAAATATACTATATTTACTGAACTTTCAACCCAAAAATATGGGTTAACATAATTAGCCCCATTTGTCAAGTGGTTGTTAGCGCACAGCAGTTGTCAATGACAATATAATTATAGTTTATATTATAGTAATATAGAATTGTATATCTATAAAAATGGGACGTACTATACTATTAGTACACTTTTCGAGAATATAGGTGTGATGGTATGTTTTATCAGTCAAAATTAATCTACTGGGTTACTGTAGGAGAAAATCCTATATAGGAAGAACAAGCATTAATCAATAACTTGATCATAGCGTTGCCTATTTGTAAGTAAAAAATCCTAAATCTGTGATTCTAATCACTCAATAAACAACATTTTTTTTGGGTTGGCTTTGACTTGCCCAGATCATCTTTCATTGTCATCACATCATCTTCTTTGATTAGTTAGAAATGGGTATTTGATTTTGAAGATTATACCTTTTTGGTGATTTACTCCGGCCCTTGCGTGATGTTTTTGATGAACTTTCAGACTTTTTACTCTTTTTTGCAGCAGCTTTTTCTTGTTCAAATAGATCACTAGAAATAATGATAAATAATTTTTATCATATGACAATCATTGCTCATGTCAGAAACCCTAAAAATCCTGACAACCAGTATATCCTCAGAATATAAAAAAAATAATAAATAAATATCAGTGTTGCCCCGAAATTGGGCTGCTGAGGTCTGACAGCAGTTGCTTTGTGTAAAATACCAATATTCAGCTGTATCGAGTTAAGACTGGAAGCCCACCCCAATATAGTTTTACCCAAGAAAATTTTTAGAAAAGTTGCTAACCAAGATAGAGGTTATCAAAACTTAGCCCTGAAAAATGCAGATAATAATTGTTTACAATTAAAAAGAGGTATTACTATATTAGAGACTGTCAAGAAGTTAATAACAGACACACAGTAATTTTAATAATGAATTCTTTAATGTGTGTATCAGGGTTTTGAATATCTAATCAATAAAATGGAGACACTGAAGAAGTCACTCAGAATTTTCTTTTAATCTATCAAAGACAAAGATTAGCAGATATAATAGAAAAACAATTGTCCCGATCCAGTAAGAACCTTGTTCTTCAAACTAATTTCATAGAAAGACCTCTAGTAGTTGTATAACATGAATACTTACAGTTTCAATTCTTCTTCAGCCTGTTTCTTGAGAATACCTCCAGGATCAGATGTTTTAGGGAACTGTGAGTTATAAACAATTTCTTTCAGTGTACTACTTGACGAGTCTGTGTATTCACCTTCTTCATATTTTTCTGCTTTCTTTCTAGCTTCTTCTTCAGCCCTTTTCACAGTTTCCTCAAATACTGTACTGAATTTGAGATTCTTTATTTGAATTTTACCTTTAGATTTATCACTGTCTGCATTGTATTCAGTTTTCTTACTGTCTAATTTCTGTCTCAAGTCAGTTGTTCCAATTTTACAGTCTGGAGGCATGGGAATAGGGTGTGGGGGTGATAATGAACCTTCTTCTATTTTGATATTTACCTTCTTTACGTCTTTTTCGATCTTAATATCTTTAGTTTTGACATTGTCTGATTTTATTTCCTGTTCTTGTTTTACTTTCACATGGTCTTGTTCAGGTTTAACTCTTACAGGCGTTAACGGGTATGGGTACGAGGGTGACCGGCTCTCTCTAGCACGTTTTTTAGACTTACTCTTTTTTCTTTTCTTTCGTTTGTGTGAGTAGTCACTTCCCTCCGAGCTACTGCTACTACTTCGGCTACGTTTCTTCTTCTCTTTCTTGTGTTTCTTCTTGCTTTTTTTAGATTTCTTTGAAGGCACTTCCTCTATTTTAGGTGGATCTGCATTAAAAGCACTAAACAGTTCTGAAAGAATCTCACTTGACGACTTTTTAGAATCGTCTTTTTTACGCTCGGGAGTAGTCTTCTCCCTTTTGATTAGTTGTTCAATTTTAGCTATTAAGCTCGTCATTGTTCTAATGTTTACTCATAACACAAGACGCAAGACTACTACAGTAAAAACACTAGCAAACACGAAAGAAAACTAAACATTTGTTCGTTTAGCCATGTTCCGACATTTGACAATTTTGACAATTATAAATATAATTATTCGTCTTTTTTTTGTTATATTTTTGGCATGGCTTCAGAGGCCTTTGTGCCATAATTATTTGACTTTAGATTATCAGTGCTACCAGGCTAACCAATAAAATGATTTTAAATAAGAATTTAAAATGTGCATAGTATAATAAGTACTATTTTCTAATTGCGTATTGCATACTAGCTAGTAACTAATCGTATAAAGTAGTAATTAGAGGTATAAACAACATCTTTTTATCAACGCGATATCGCGTCGTTCAACTCAGTACCTGTACTGGGCAGCATTTTTACCTGTCGTGTCGGTAACTCCACAGCCCTTTGAAAAATCAATGTTACCCTCATGTCCATGCAGTTATAGGTCAAGACTATGCCTGACGTACACAAAAGTGACAGGCCAGTTTAGCGGCAAGAACTGACTGACTGATCACAATCACCGCAGTGCCCAGCGGAATAACCACTATACTTATACTGCCATAAACGACCAGTTATTACTGTATTTTGTAATACCTACTGAAAGTTCCAACATCTTAGTACCGTGCGATAATAAGTCGGGACGAATTAATATTTTTCAAGGTATGTCGTTCCAGTGGCAGTGTAGCATGGGTTGCCACCTGGGGCGGTTTTCTATTCAGTCCCAAAAGAAAACAGTCAAAATTTAAATGTAGGTAAAGTCAAACAAACAAAACATTACATTTCTCGACCTTTATTGAATTATTCGGACCACATTTTTTGGTTAAAGAAATATAATAATCTATGCATTTTTTTCTTAAGCCAGTTATTTTATTTAACTTTTTATGTCAAGAAACAAAATTACAGACAAAGTGCGTGGCAGTGGTTCTTCACGGGCGCGGACTGTGACCCTTGGAGCTTGGCACCTGAAGCAAACATGGCGCCCCCTTTACGTTGCCACTGTGTCGCTTATCGCTTACCATCAGGTGGGCTGTATTTTTGATGGCACCTTAGTGGTATAAAAAAAACGAAGGTTAGCCTATAAGTTTTATCTCGTTTCAATAGGGAAATGAAAATGGTAAGGTATAAAATAAAACTGTGTATTATGTTTAGTTTTTATTGTTTTCTCAATACCTTTGCAAGGTTGGTAAGTGATAAACTGATAAACAATACAGAATGGATACTAAGTACATTCTTTATAATTTTCGGTTTGATTAGAACTTCGCTGCGATTTTCACGTCAACTTTAGCTTAGGACGGAAATCGTGTCCTTTAGTTAAGTTAAATTTTATTATGGTACATTATGTAAGTAGGTAAGGGAGTGTTCAGAGAAAATGTCCTTACAATTAATAATTTCAAGAAACCTCGATCTACTTATTCGACATTTGCCTACATGATGTAGGAAAGCTTTTAGCATGATTTCATGGTATGAGTTTCAGATAAACAGTTGAACATTTTACAATTGACTGCTCAATACAATCTGTTTATGAGAAAAATATCTTAGATGATAAAATAATGGTAATAAATGAATACATTCTTTATCCTATCATCCAGTTTGAATAATTTTGACACAAACGAAGACAAGCACAACTTTATAATAAATAATTATTACAATAAAATGCAAGAACACACAATCAATAATTTGGCAATAATTTTCTTTTTTGAATTTAATAATCGGAAGCTTCAATTATTGAGCAATAATTTAACAACTTCAGGCCCTTTCAATCTTAAACAAAAACCACGTTATGCCAATGCTAACAACAATAGTTACAATCTTGTTACAATAATATTTATGTGAATTTTCAGATTGGTACACAGTAAAATAAATACGAAATATTAGGTTTTTCGGTGTAGGTACTAAGAGACCTTTTTATACTTCCCGCTTTTCAAGTTTTTCATCTTAATAATATTATTCTTATTATATGCCATAGGAAGACAGAATAAATACTACAAATTGGCCAAATTAATAAAAATACTAAAAAAGCAATAAATATTATTATATCACACAATAATATCCATTATTAGGTACTTAATTAATCGATGATTAACTTAATAATTCTAATTAATATTCAGGTATGCATGGGTACATAAGAATAGCAAACGTTTTTTAATTAGATACGTCGATATAATCGTAAAATACATTCCAGTATTAAATACCTACCTATCTACGTTTTCGTATCAAATTTTAAATGATTTTTCTATGTAAGTACTTGATTTATAAAATACTTGTTTGTTATAAAAACTTATAATAAGTAACTGAAAGCGAGTCACAGTTTATTATTAATTTTACTCTACGTTTAAGAAAATATCTAGGCAACAAGTAGGTATATTTATTGTTTACTTTTGGAAATCATATTTTAAAACTTAATGATTAAATTAAAATAATCGTATTTTTTTCATAATATTTTACGGAACGTTTGTAAATTTTTACATAACTAAATAAAAAAAAATGATCATTACGTTAAAATTTTATCATGTCCTTTTTTATAGTCATCGCATTCGTCATTTAAAAAGTGCTTTGATTAAATTTTTCGAATTGTGCAAACTGGGTGCAACGACGGGTACCTTTCTTTCTCATGTACTTTTATACACTTTCAAGTACGTAAATGTTAAACGCTAACATTTTTATTTATCACACAGATCATAACGGGTCCCAAAATTTTATAAACCATGAGACAGAACAGTTTCCGCTCGATCAACGAGTGGTAATGAAGCGTTCGCCTAAATGAGTAGAATAACCATGTTCACAAGTATTGCAACCCCAACGCATTTCGGCTGTTAATTAGTTGACTGACTGATTAACCGATACTTATTTAAGTAAGGAATGTTACAGATGCGTTGTTTAAACTTACATAAATTATCAAATTTATCATAGATACATAATTAATAGAAGGTCACTAAGTTTCACTGTAATTCCAGCTCACAACACGGATCAGAAATTGCCAGGGTTCCAAGTAATTGTGAACTATTATTATTGAGATCAGTATAACTAGGCTAGAGCCAGAGAACGCAGCAAACGGCTACAGCTCTCGAATCTGACGGCAAGCGTGATGAGGCATTAGCTATAAGTATTATGTTTCAAAATGTAGGCAGACTTGTAATAGAACGCTCAACAAGAAAGCCTTTCGTTGACATTATCAAGAAGTAGATAAGTACTAGGAGATTAAAAACGCTAGCGACAGAAAAATATAGCAGAGGCCCTATGTATAGAAGTTTAAATCCGCTTGTACACTTAATTGGGTCCACAGTGATATTTTGATATCATCAATCTCTCGTTTACGATTAGTTTATAAGGATGAGCGTAGTCCCGGTGTATATTATCAGATGTACAAGCGGCATATCGGAGCTAACGCCTGTCGTATCAACTCGGGTCGGACCGAGAGCACTAGCCGCCCCATCTTAAAGCTACTACTAAAATTCTCTAGGCGATCAAAGATCGCAAGCTAAATTGATTTTATTCAAAAGTCTTAAAAAAATAAAATCTGCTAGTGATCAACTTTAACGCGTTAGCGGGGACGCATAACGGCGCGCACCGTTCGGAAACGTTTCTCGAAGCCGAGCTTCGTGTACAGAGATCGGGACGCGTCGTTTTCCGGACGAATGACGACGAAGGGTTTGTAGCCGCGGGCGGCGACTTCCTGAGTTAGGCGACGGGCTAAGTAGATCCCGTAGCCTTTCCTGCGGAACTCGGGCCTAGTTTGCATGGAGAACATGGCACCGTAGTACGACTGCACCATCCAGGCGGCCAGCTGTCCTTCGACGAAGATTCCGTAGGCGGGCAGCTCGGCGACCAGTTTCTCGAACACTTCGCGGCATTCTATGTCGCTCGCCGGGTACAGATCGTGCACCGCCTTCATGTGCTCTGGCTGCAAGCGAACTAACTCCACGTCCGATGGCAATCTGAAATTTATTTTCAACTTATTAATTTTTTTTTATAATTTTGTTAAATTATTGTGTCCATGATTTCATCAACGGGCCCTAACAGAATATCAGCTTCATTTGCTTGCTGCAGGACAATGCTGAGATAGGGACCTATTATAACATTGCACAGGATAACGTACTTCCTAGTTTAAGACTTGAACATATTGTTTTTTTGTTGTTTAGTATTTTGTTCTGTGTTGTGGCTGTCAGAATATTTTTTCTTCCTTTCTTTCTATTTAGTCTCTACCAATTTATTAATGGAATTGCACCCAATCGAAATTCATCCCAAAATCATCGTCATCAACATCTGATTACGGCTAAAAGCCATTGCAGATTAAAAGGAAAAAACAAAACTTATTAGACTTGACTACAGAAATTTTCGATCTTACATCGTAATTTTGGACTTTATTTTGTTGAAGAATGTTTGAGAAACTGAATGTTGGAGAATGTTGTAGCAATAGGTAACAAATACGAGAGTCTCTAAAAAGTATGACAAAATATGACAGCCATGACGCCACGCCACACAACTGGCGCAGTGGTTAGTCAATTAGCTTCTTCGTCACATGTTGTGGCCTTGTAGGTTTGATCGGCACACGGCAGGGAAAAATTTGTATGATCTACAGAATTTTCAATTTAACTACATGTAGATCATACAAATTTCTCCCTTTTGTTGTTGAGTATTTGTAGATGTGAGATTTTTTGTTTGTCAAGGCACCAACGTTAATAAAGAAATGAATTTACAAGGCCTTACCACTGTTAACAAAAACGTTTTTAAAAAAGAAAATAAAAAAAATCATAGAGCTTAGAAATTCCAGGCCTTACCCATCTGTACTGGCGTCCTTAGGTGGGTTATCACAGACGTAGACGTCGCCAGTAATCTTGTCGTGCCCCTCATAGTGCTGCTCCAGGCGGTTCACAATAGCTTCGTGGGTGAAATTCAGGTACAATGGCTGCGTGAGGTCCAGGAGGATGTCCTCTGACGTCAGTAGGTCCACAAGTTCCGCGCGCTCCGACGGACAAAATACTGTCACACTTTCGTACGTTGTTTGGTTCGGCTGAAATCAATTAAAATAATCGGTGTTAGAGAAGTGGTTTACATTGCCTGCAGTAATACAAATGAAATCAAAAAATCAAATTTAAAAAATTTGCTTATGTAATTCCTATTGATGTGCCTCTAACAGTTAAAACTATCTACTATTGTGGGTGCAAGCAGTGATAGCCTAGTGGTATGACCATTGGACTGCCAAGTCGAAGGTCTCGAGTTCGAATCCAAGGCACGCACCACTGACTTTTCGAATTCATGTGCGTATTAATAATTAATTATCACTCGCTTAAACGGTGAAGGAAAACATCGTGAGGAAACCTGCATACCTTAGAGATTTTTCTCGACGATTTGTGAAGTCTGTCAACCCGCTCTAGGCCAGCGTGGTGGACTATAGCCTAATCCCTCTCAATCTGAGAGGAGACCCGTGCCCAGCAGTGGGACAGTATATGGGTTGATGATGTACTATTGTGGGTAACGTAACGTACAGAGGCCAGCACATCAAGTTACCACACTTTGATAACTTTAACACAAAGCAATAAGGTTCATTTTCAATTGGGAAAATTTGTCAGTTTTGGATAATTGACCTGCTGGCGTCTGTATCTACCTACCTACAAAAGTATTGTCATTGAATTAAAAGCATTTCTGTTTCCACAAACAAACCGTGAAAATGGTTTTGTGGAGATTTGTTTAAAAATTTTAATGTTAAAGAAAATATTAATAACATTAATTAAAAACAAAAATAAAATATGCAAAATTCTGTTTGCCTTACAAAAAAACCAGGTTCTGAAATTAATATACCCATCGCTTTTAGTTATATCATGAAAAGAGACAGGACTATTATATAAATCCTGGTTTTAAATCCATGTTTTATTTGGTGTAGGTTTTCTTTTTTTTCGCCATTCTGTGTCACTTTGAAGACGAGGATGAGACTAATGACTATGAGTTTATGTAGAAAGTGTCCCTGCGTAATCTAGGCTTAACATTTTAAAAGATTACGCCAACATAATCGCTGAAAGGATCAGTTCAAATACGATTTTAAACTCGGATTGTTGATTGCATTTCAGATAACAGAAGATATTATGCGACAGTTTCGACCTCCGCAATGTAGCCGAGTTGTTCTCGTTACCAAGAAAACAATCACATTTTATCACCCTGAAACTCCAGTGTTGCCAACTGAATTTACGAACACTAAAGGCTAATGAACACTTTGCATTCATAACGAATACTAGAATATTTTATTTTACATGGATGCAAAGATATTACCACTCTAAATTTGCATCTCCAAACTGCCTCACTAGTCTAGCGAGCGGTCGTAAGCATTGAGCGTAAAGACTTTTCTTTAAGATTCTCAGTAGTATCTCGTAGTGTAGATTTGGGCCAGGTTAGTGGTAATAATGCTCGCCTTCTATTACATGGGACCTAACCATACCGGCAAAATGTGTACACCTCTGCCTAACTCAGTAACTCTTTGGGGAATACAGGTGCGATTGTGTGTTATGTTTTATAAAATTTGCATCTCGTTCTTGTTTTTTTTTTCACTATTAGTGAGCCATTTGTAGTGATGTTCAAAGTTGCTATAAATCAATAACTTGCTTAATGCTATTTGCTTAATTTTTTCAGCAAGCGATTTTATGTACTTTGTTATAGCATACTTAATAAGACGGACAGTTAGAGAGAGAGTGCTATGCGATATAAACCAAAATAGCTTTATAGCATTATAGAATAAAGTGCGAACCGCGATATCATTTGCTTTATGCTATATATAATAAGCACGCTACTTTATAATGATTTATGCTATATTAACCATCACTAGCCATTTGGTCTTTATGAATAAAACTCGCATTATAAGCATAAAAGAGCTTTCAGTGTACCATTTTAGGTCATCAAGGTAATTAGATAACTAGGTCACGTCGGATTACTGTAAGCTGTTCTAATGAATAGGAACATCGATTCAATGTCTGCTTCTGACGTTCTCACCGATATGATAAATGTCTGCCACATTCACTAGGTTTCTTGTGTCGAAAACGATTTGCTTTTTCTGACAGTTTCGGAACACTTATATTGATTTTATGATTCAAAAGCAAAGAGTTTCCCAGTTGCCAGGCCAAATTTAGAAAGTTTGAGGTAAAAGTTTTCGTTTCCTACCCATCTACGTAGTAAAAGTCTGGACTTGGATAACCAATCAAACGAATGTATCTCTAATTAGATTGTCTCTATGTAGAAGATCGATCCTAGATTAGTTGTGGGTAAACCTAAATTCAGTTACGGCAGTTTCAGGTGGAAAGTTAACAGATCCCGATGGATTGAAATGGCGAACTTTTTCGTTCAGGGGAGCTAAAATCCCAACTTTTGATGATTTAATTCATACAATTTCAGTATAAGCTAACCTTACATTGACGCTTTTCTTATAGGTAGTGGATAGTCATTCGTGTGTCTGTGAATCATATGTTCATCAAACGTGGCCATTTTAGCTTCTTTGATCTTAGTTATAAATTTAAGCGAAAAAAAAACCGATCTCAGATATCAAAATTCTCAACACCGGACGCTTTAGAAAACTAAGCTACCGTGACTACTGCCTGAGATGTCGATTTTCTCTTTCGTATTCTACGTCTTTGGGTGACGTCAGCGATATCTATCGAAGACATCATCATCCCTGATCTTATTTTTTTATATCATTCAAATATATTTTTTATTTATTCATTTACCTATTATTGTTAAAGTTTTGGTAAGTTGTTGTGTAGCTACATTCCCGTGAAGGTTTCTGACAAAAGAATGGCATTGCATTGCATGTCAGGGAGCGTTAATAGTATGTCATTAAAAATCCCTATAATCAATAGGTTCATCCTAAGATTGTTTGCAAGAAATCGCCGCTGGCTAAGACTACTTTTACGCCGAGTATTATAATTATGAACTGAAAAATAAAATGATGTACAATAAAGACTAATCTATCTATAAACCTACGTTCGAGGTCCCATAGGCCATAATTAGTAGACAAGGCGTGACTGCAACGCTTTGAAACATATCCAATTACATTTTCTATGAAAAACTCGTGTTAGGAAAATACATGGATGTATAAAATGAGCTCGTTAGTGCTGGTACTACGAGAACCTACTTTTTAATTGAGGTAAACAGTTAATCGTTTCGTCGGAAATAGTTCGGTTTAATTTGACAAAGTATGTACAGACGCCAGCAGGTATCCGAAACTGTCAAATTGAATATGAACCTTATGATTTTGTATTAAAGTTGAATATTAATCAAATAAATTTGACAGATTGTGACAGCTTGATGTGCAGCCTCTGTACCTACTGTCAACGTTACTGTATACTATAATCTGAATTCAATGATAGGGGTGTCGGTAGAATTAAAGCACCAATTCTTATGTAGCGATTAATGTCTTAGGTAATCGTGGTCTCTGCTAATCAACAGCAACCTTATTCTGGGCAATACCGTGATAACCCAAAACAAGATTACCAGCTGATTCAATGAACTACAGCAGTGTGGAGTAATGAACTTGCTAATTGACATTTTAGCTCAGCACGTACCTAGTTCCTAGTTTATGTAGATGTGATAGAAGGTGTCATTATTCTTTGTCGCTTTTTCTTTACCCAAGCTATGATTATCACCAGACAAAGATGTGCCATTATAGAGATCAACATCAATCAGTTTGCTTGTCGTTTTTCCATTCATAATGACGCTAGACAAATAACGTTATTTCGATGAAAGGGCCTAATAAGCTCCTTTATTTCATGATAAATACAAAGCTCTATCTATTTACCATTTACAAATAAATTGATCCTCCAAATTGCAGTAATTTACTCAATAATGAGTAATAATAGTAAAATAGTAAAGTAACTATCGAAAGTCTGTCTGTTAAGCTTTCACGCTTCAACAGCGGAACAGATTTTGTACTTTAATTATAATGATTATACACCTAAGTATAATAAACAGCAATATCAGCATGAAATGATACCTATATGTATGATTTCACCTGGCTTACGAATTATATCATTATAGTCAGTTGGAACCGGAACGACTGTCACAATGTTTTCAAAAGGAAAACATTGTGACAGTCGTATATTTAGGCTATAATAACTATTTTAAAGAAGACTATGATTTTCTGAATGTTTCGGTGTTTTAGACTAAACTTACGTACTTTTTCCCTTAGGTTGTGTTTTGTTATTCTAAAAACCAATTAGAAACAATTAATAATCAATTTGCAGTATAAAAATGTTATCATAGGTCGTCAAATTAACAGACAGACAGCTCCTTCATAATAATTTTAAAACTTCATAAGATAAAAACAACTTTTCGCTCCTTATAGATAAAACAGATAAGCCAAGAAATCAAATTAATTTCAACTTTACTGTAACTTAAGAGATAAAAAATACCCTTGAGTCAGTCTAAAAATCCGCTAAATCAAGCGCCTTTAAACCATTTTTGCTATTTTGGGCTGTTTGTATTTTTTAGACTTCTGAAATAATTCAGTTAAGTACACTAACACTTTCTTACTTTATCTATAATGGAGTTCGAGAAAGCATAATCATGATTTACGTAGCCTTAGTTCTAAAACTCTCCTTTACAGCAAAATAGAGAGCTTTTATGTGGAAAGGGAAGCCTTAACAGCTGTGGGACAAAAATGAGGCTATCAAAAAATAGTAATTTCCTTTTCCGAGTTTTTATTCATCTGCCATTCTGTGAATTCGTAAAGTAAATTTTGTAAATGAAACCGAGACTTGCTAGGCAAAGAAACACTTAGGGGAACGAGCTCTTGTGGATGCTTACGTCACAAGATAAGTGATGTTGTGTAGGAAACGTTGGAAACGACGGGAACTGCTAAATGTCGTTGTTAGGTTGGGCATAATAATGTTACTGGTAGGTATTGGTTTTTTTGTGCTCCCAATTTGCGTAGGTACGGCGCCGAATTTGTAAACAAGATGTCAGCTTATGTGCCGTTGATATATAAAGATAAGGATATATTTATTTGCTGCAACATGTGTGAATTACAATAAAAAATTATATGCATGCAATGGTGTTAAAAAAATAAATAAGAGCTACATGTTATACCATTGAAGGCGTAAGGCGTACGCATATTTAAAATTGTTATTGAATCAAGTTATTAATAATTCACATACACAAAACAAAACAGTCAGTCAAACATTGAAATTGTATTTAATTATATAACATCATTAATAATAGAAATCAATATTTATCATATAAGAAATCATGAACATTTCTCAGTCAACATCTTTTTTTAGTTTTATTTTTTAATAAATTTGGGATTTTATTACTTATATTAAAAACAAAACGAAGTTTTATATCTGATGGGATGACATTCTAAGCAGACGCATATTTTTACTGTTGTAGCAGGTAATTTATGGATGTACGGCAACGTGACACTTCGGAGAACATAGTCCTGGCGGTATGTCATGTTCCACATTAGGAAATCGCTAAGAAACTGGTATAAATTCTAAATATGAATAGATTACACAGGAATTAGTCAATGTGACCTTCTTACCCTCTCAGCTGTACAAGTACCAAGATACTTCTTATTACTGCGATATGAAACCCTTTCTATGAGCTGTTTCTAAAACAAAAGAAAACTACTTTTCGCATCACAAGTTTTCCTTTTCTAAATCCCTAGTGGAGGTTGTCTCGCGTAGGTTGCAAGCACGAAGCATAGTTAAATAATGCATGGAACGCAGCGCAGTTGAAAACACCGGTGACACTACTCGTTAGTCGCAGTGAGGCCCATCCCAGAGGTATAAAGGCAAAGACATGTGCAGGAAATCTACTGTATACAAAAATACAGATTCCGCTTAGCCGGTTACTAGTTGGGGGTAGGTCCAAACTAGACTGGTTTCCACTCTGAGATGGCCTCAGAGTTTTAGAGGAGAGAATAAAAACAGAAATCTCTGAAATTAAGAAATGTCTTAGCCTTGTCTTAGCCTAACATTGTACAGAGGTCAGCACATCAAGCTACCACAATCTGTCAAATTGCTTTGATTAATTTTCAACTTTAACACAAAGTAATAAGGTTCATATACAATTAGGAAAATTTGACAGATTTGGATAGCTTGACCTGTTGGCGTCTGTACTAGACTGAATGAATAAATCAATAATTATTTTAGCGTTTTTATAGCATTCTAATCATGACCACTAAGTCCATATTGTGATTAAGGCTACTTAAGCTCTAAGTTTTCTTTGGCCATCAGTTAGTGTCCTGTTGTCTGTGGAAACTATTTCGATGTTGTGCGGCTAAACGATGAACGACTCCAAGAAGACCCTGAAGTTTGCTCTCAACTACATTGTGGTTTCAACTAGATGCAGCTGAATGTCAGTCAGTATTTGACACAGGGAGATTTGGTCTAAAATGCCTTAAAACTTTTAGATATCAACCTCTTTAGTAATTCATGCGGACTCCAATTCATCCTACCAGTTCGGTCAGAAAATGGTGAATCAATTTTCACTCCCAATTTGCGTATGTAAATGGTTCCATACAGTTTTATTTTAGGTCCTCATTGCGTGTTCCGAGGCGGCCTTTTGTGCCTACTTCCTTATTTTGCGTTACCAATCATCACGTTACCAAGGGCCACAGTCACGTTCTTACTCATTTTCGTAGGCGTTTTATGACTTGAAATAGCAACTACCATTAACCTTATCAATAAGTAATGACCTTTTCGTTTATCCGAGTGCCATGATTCTATAATGTAATGTTATTACATTATAGAACATTACATTCTAAAATGGTATAGAGCAAGCACTCTTTTTTGTAATATGCGTATTTATTGTTGTATAAATAATAATATTGCCAATAGCCTGGAGTTGTTCTACTTTAAAAAAAAATGTTGAGTCGATCGTCGATGGTTTTTAATGGGGTGATGAATATGGACCCCGCTGAGGCTAAACCAGTTTAACCGCTAAGCCAGTTTACTAAGCAATTTGAGGGCAAGTCAAGTGATGATATTTAACTAAGGGAGGTACTTAGTGTGCGTGTCTGAGTTTATCATAATGCTCTAAAAAGATATTTCCGATTGTAAATTATAGCGGTGCTTATCTCATTAATATGTACCAACTTCAGGGTTATCATCCGATGGACATTACATTTTACATGAAAATTATCTAAAGGGCCTTGGGTTGGACATAAATGTCTCCACATAAGGTTGCTAACAGAGTGGGGTTATTCTCTTAGGTTTTATCTCATGAATAGAAGAAAGAAGAATTGTAGAAAAGAGGACTACTGTTATGAATGCTCTTATTAAGAGAGGATACTGGTTAATTACTAACACGGAATACGGAAATCGGGTGTTTAAAAACGCGTGTCGTGTATTATTTTTGCATCTTTGTTCAAACAGTCACAACCGCGGCTGCAGAGTGTGAACGGTCGCAGGGTTCGATTCCCAGGACGGATTTCCAGGAGTGTTACTAGGTTTTTCTATAATGTCCACAGTAGCAGCTCGTAGTTTAGAATTGTCCCTGGTTAAGGGCAATAGACTCGTCTTCTATTACATTGAAAATTATGTGTACATTATTTAGTATAGGTATAGTATATATCTGCGTAACCTTTCAGAGAATACAGATACGATGGTATATGACCAATGTCTCTAATTTTATGAAAGGTAGAATTATTCATAGTTCGCCAGTTCGTACAAATCTCAAGGCCTTGATCTTTTTAGCTAAAAGATCTACAAGTGTGGTGGATGTTAGACTGGAGTCTAACCAGATGCGGCTGAATATCAGCATTTTACACGAAGCTACTGTCATCAGATATTCACAACCCAATTTTTAAATGCTGGTACCCTGAGGATGGGCTAGTTTCTGACGACCACTAACGATTGTCCTAGGTGTTTGTAGGACTCCGAGGCACGGAGGGGTCTCGATGTATTAAGAATGATCACCCATCCACAGACTGACCGCGACTAGCGTTGCAGATCTGTTGATCAGCTTAGTTATTACTTAGCCAGGAATATTTATGGTGCTATGTTCAGCGTGCCCAAGCATCTTATCTTTGTTTACCGGGGAAAATTCCAAAAGGCTACCGGTCTACGGAGGTTAGACTGGGGAGTGTGGGATTCTTACCAGTTACACGGAGCCCACCATCAGCATATGGAGGAGGGCACTATGTCTTTTTAATAGTCCACCCCATTTGAGCAACGCCTGTTAGTACATATTCTTGGGGAGACTGTTAACGGGGCTCCCTAGCTCACTTCAAAACCTAATAGCCGCTAAAGAAAATGCCGTGCGCGAACGGAAAACTGGGCCAATTTTTTAGTCTTTCCTTTTTATTTGCTGTCGATATGGTACGATCAAAAAAAAGAAGCCAGTACTTTGGCATGGCAGAAAAAATAAACCTCGAGCTGCTACTGCGAACTCAATTCACCAACACTACCTACCCTGGCAATACCTATAACCAAGGACATCGGGGTTGCCAGATGCGATATGAGTAAAGTGAGATATAGCTCTACTGTTTTATTTTAAAAAATAAATATTTTAGATATAGGCATTTGTGCTTACCGTGCTAGTACAGCCAGGGAAATGTAGACAGATCGGATCCTCGGGCCAGTTCTTCGCTACATAAAAATGGAAGTCCCACACCTTGTTGTTTAGATATGTTTGAATCGTTTGGTGAAACTAGAAATGCAAACAGAAAAATATTTTATTAATAAAACTAAGTTTTGTCATACTTTATTAACATTATTATAGAGCTTTAAAAATGTTTGAAAAGTTTCTAAGTTTGCTGTATAAATAAATATAAATAAGCAATGAGAACAAAATACGTCACATATTCACTACATTCCATTTTCAAAAATACAAATTGTTAAAGATATTATTAGATTAAAGTAAAAAACACCTGTATTCACCTATGTTCACAAAATAAATAATTGAAATTGATGGCGTACTGGCTTCATTTACATTTACGCTCATATTTACGTTATTTTTTTTTCCTTATTGGGGAATTTGTGAGTAAAACCTCATTAAAAGTTACCTTTAAAGATTCAGGCATATACTGCACTAAGATATCAGCCACAGCAGGGAGCTCGTCTTCTGAAACCAATCGAAAGTTTTTCCCTTCGGTCACGATTTCCATCTCTGAAACAAACGTTTTAACTGTTTACATTGTGCTCACGTAATAAGTGGCGGGAAAAAGAAAAAGCACCTGTGTGTCAGATATAGAACGGTAGGCAAAGGCACCTGTGCAAAATGCCACGTTTTTTTGTGGGAATGTCTTTCCGTTATGCTGTTATTTATGTCACTTATATGTTTTGTTACATTCAGGAACAAAATATTGTACCATATCAATTTGTTATCGCATTCGTGAATTATACTTGTATATGAATACATTATCTAAAGGGTGCAAACACTACAATAGATTAAGTCTAATGCAGGTCTTCAGAAATAACGAGATCCTATTATGTCACTCATATCTACGTAATCTGCCAGTGTAGTGTGTCTTGGTATAGAGTATGCCCCCTATTGCATGGTACCAACGTACCGACTGAGGCTGTACATCAGGGGGCTGAAAAAGCCACTTTGTGGTTTTGTGATTCATTAAAAGTGAGCATTTTAACTAGTGATGTTGATAATCGATTATCAATAATCAATTAATCGATTATCAACATCACTATCACAGCATTGTTATGACAGGAAGCAAAGGTTAATAAATCTTTAGCTTCATTAATTCATGATTATTGATTATTTGAGTGAGATATGTATACCTTTGAAATAATTAAGATAATTTTACTTGTTTCGATCGAATATCAATAATCGGTTAATCGATTATCAGCATCACTAATTTTAACCCCTTATTACTCTATTCCTCTGCTTAAATCTTCGGAAATACATAAATACAAGTTTTATTTCAACAAATCAAATCAACAAACTTGGCAGTTGACCAGTTTGCACCCCTATTACTAATAGAATAGAGTCGAAAAGTGGTCAATCGCCAACGATCTTCACTGAAAGATTTATAACATGGGTACAGTTACCTTATGTTATAAGTATAGGTATATTATGTTTATCCACGTAACATAAAATAATTTATTGTACGATATATACTATTCGATGCATATTATTTGCTTGTCGATGATACTCCAATACCGCGGAAGTATCTCTTTGCTATACGGCCTAACATTGAAAATTAGGCCTTACAGTAGTGGTACTTCCGCGGTATTGCAGTATCGCTGATGTAATGTCACAATATTGTTGGGTTAAACGATAACCCCCGTAACATACCGTAGGTACAGTCAGCAACGAAAGTCGCTGAACACAGCAAAATTTTGAAAACATGACAGCTCCAAAACTTGTCAAGAGATTTTTTTATTATGAAGGTAAGGTAAATATTTAATGGTCATCTATACAATGATTTCGCATAACCTTCACAGGTCAGTAACTTGATATTAAAAAATCGTATTGAAAATTGCAACATGTTCAGCGACTTTCGTTGCTGACTGTACCTACGCAATCAGTTGACATTCCTACAGTTTCTAGAACTGTCAATTATTAATCCTTCTACGGTATCGGCATCAGGTCAATAATGCCGCATTTTATGCACGTGACGTAAATTATTCAGTATATAGCATTCTGAAGTACGAATTGAATAATGCGGTGCGTTTTTTGATCTACTGATTGCATAAAGATGTGCCCAGCAGTGGGACAGTAAATGGGTTGATGAAGATGAAACCAAGATTAAAATTGATTTACGTCCCGGGTTCGATTCACATAACAGTATAAGCACTGAAACCCTTCTTTCCTGACCAACCTTTCTGACCAATTATACAGGGCGTTATCATTGGTCAGAAAGGTTGGCAAGGCAGGTTATTAACCTCTGTAGGGCCAGTACATGGCTTAATACTCGGACCTGCATAGTTATTTGCAGTGCGCGTCTTGAGGTACTCTTCTCGTTTTCTTACTTCCAACAAAACGTATTTACTTTTTGAGGGTCCTCTCAGCGACGCGGGGTCCATAGACAGTTTCCTACTTTGCCTTAAGATTAATCCGGCTCTGCAACTATATAGCAATATATCTACTACAACATTAATATAAAAAATAAATTCTAGCTGTAAATTTCCGCCACTTTATAATATAGGTACCACCGTATTATCAGATTTTTGTGTGACAAACATTTATTTTGTATTAAAATGTTACTCAAAATAGGTTGTTAACTCCTGGCTTGTGTTATCACAATGGAAATCTGGAATAAGCCAGTATATGATGTGTATCGTTTGTGAAAGCAACAACCGCGACACGCTACCCTTTTGACGGTTAATATTTTGTTATATATATTTTTTTTATATAAAATGATACAATCTGTATTTGAACACAAGGAAAAGCTGCTTTTGAGGAAAATATGACTTTTTTTTAAATCCAGTTAAGCTTTAAATAAAGTTGCGTATCTTATATCTATCTTCTTTTTTATAAACATTATTGAATTTAGACAGCACAATCTAGACCCAAAATAAGTAGAGCTTGTACTACGGGGACAATGGATACAATACTTATATGCATATACTTTTTTTTAAAAAAGTATATGCATATAAATATATAATTATTTATAATAAATAAGAAACACCCAGATTATCACAAACGTCTTGTTCATCACATAAATATGTGTGCTGTAGAAATCGAATCCACTATACTAGGAATAGCTGGACGCTCGAACCACTAGACCACAGATGTCGGAGAAATATATAAAAACGAAATACTGAATTTTGTTAGGTACGTTTATGATAGGTAGGTATCCGCTGAGAAACGATTTAAGGGATAAAGAATTAGATAAATAACACTGCTGGAAAGCCTACTAGGTATAATAATATGAAAACCTACCCATTTTTCTTGCAGAGATAATAAGTAAATCGTCTAGCATTTGCTACGAAAGTTCTACGCGGCTACGACTCTTCGCTACGGCTACGAGATCTGCAGAGAGGCCCCGCAATGTAGAAACTACCTACCTACTTCTATAGTCGGCCGAGTTCATTTCAATTTCATATCTAACAACCTAGAATTAGGGATGAAATTGCTTCAATCCTCTTAGTACTGGAAAAGTCTACACAACTTTGTAAAATTCACTCAATACTACCTCAGCAGAGATAAAATGTGAGATATAAATCTGCATTGTGAGCAAAATTCATGCCAAGGTATCACGTGTGTCACTGAGATTATGACGTCACCTGGATTGCATATTGTAGAGGTCGCTACCAGGAGTTAGCATGAGACTGGCTGGTTTAAGAAGAAGTAATCATTTGAATTTGATTGTAGAATGTTTAGTCAAAGTGATTAATGGTTGTCAGTGAGAATTCCCTTGACCTTTGAAGAATAAAGTCGCAGAGTACCTTTTAACCGAGAGTTTCCTTGATATAATTTCCTTAAATAAGCCAAATAAATAATAAGCCTCCTGGGATCGCATCAGGATCCTACAATATCGTATTGCCCTTTATTTTATTAAAAAATGCATTTAAATGACTATTTTTTTGCCTTGGTTTCACCCGCACTCCAGAGAGCTTTTTGAGAACAGGAAGCCTTTGTCCTTCTCCAAGGTCTAATCTATCTTTTCACCAAATTTCGTCAAAATCAGTTCAATCAGTTTTGCCGTTAAAGCGTAGAATACAGGTAGGCAGAGTTATTTTTGCATTTATCATATTAAAAGGTATAATTGTGTGATCTAATTTAATCTAGTTTCCCCCGAAATTAGAAACTTGCTTTATGGCTATATAATATATGATAAGGGGACATTAATGACATGGATGTACACGCTTCATCTATAGTTTAGACAAGCAGCCCGTCGAGGCTTCAAACGGGTTTTTTTACACCTTGGGTTACATTATTTAAGTTTTAGTATGGATCTCTATTTTTTTCTAGTAATACCTAAAATTTATAGCCTATGATACTCACAAACAATGTGGCTTTCAATTGGTAAAATATTTTTTTAAATCGGATCAGTAGAGCCAGAAATTACCTTGTAGGAGGTATTTTCCTCACAAACTTTACCTGTATAATATTAGTATAGATAAAACTTATAAAAAAAAAAACGAGCGACGTATAGGTATTCCATTGATTTAATTTCTCATATAGCAGTAACCTAGTGGTATGACCATTGGACTGCCAAGTCGAAGGTCTCGAAGGCACGCACCTCTGACTTTTCGAATTCATGTGTATATTAATATAATTGATTATCACTCACTTAAACGGTGAAGGAAAACATCGTAAGGAAACCTGCATACCTTAGAGATTTTCCTCGACGGCGTGTGAAGTCTGCCAACCCGCAATACGCTAGCGTGGTGGACTACAGCCTTATCCCTCTCATTCTGTGAGAGGAGACCCGTGCCCAGCAGTGGGACAGTATATGGGTTGATGAAAATTTCTCATAATACCAAAATGTTTGTGATTTTTGAACTATTTTTGTAAACTGAAGTACTCGACAAAAAAAATACCTGTGGATGGATAAAAAATAAAGCAACATTTAAAAAACGTACTGTGGTGCTGGAGGAGGATGGAGAAGATCAGTTGGACGGAAATGAAAACAAATGTCTTAAGAATTGTAGACGAGATTAGACAGTTATTAAGAACCGTAGAGAATAGGAGAGGAAAGATGTTTGGCCACTTGATACGACACGATGACTAGTTTAGAATTATACTTGAAGGTAAAATTGAAGGAAAACGAGAAAGGGGAAGACCAAGGCGAAGGTTTGTGGAACAAGTGAAGGAAAGGGTGGCGATAGAGTTGTATCAAGAGGTAAAAAGGAAAGCTGAAGATAGAGAACAGTGGCGATTGCTCCACCGACAAGAGCTGAGCTCTTAAATTAAAGAAGAAGAAAAAAGCACTCAGCATTCTCACGTTGCGAGGTTATAAAAGTGAGTGAAGTTGCATGTTGCACAAAACTAGAATCAGAGTTGATGTTCCAAATTATATATTATGCGGCGGACGATCTCGTGACGGTTTTGATTGTTATTCTGAACGTTTTATATGCGAACAGCTAAACGAAGTGCAGTTTGAAGCCCTCGAGTTTATACACGAAACTCGTTAGTGTTTGTGACCTTGTTATGCATTTTGAAATTGGTTTCGGCGAATAAACTTTGGCTGAAACTGGATTACGTGAAATTTGATGATGTTTAATAGAAGATACGCCTGTATTCCCCGAAGGGTTAGGCAGAAGTGTAATGTCTCTAATGTTCACCTACAGTCTGCCGGAATGTTTAGATTCCAACTCCCATGTAATAAGGGGCGAGTCTATTGCCAATAACCGGGTAAAATTCCAAACGCCGAGCTGCTACTATTAGAATTTCTTGGAAAACCCCAATAATACTTTGCTCAACCAAGGATGATGATGATATTGATTTCTATAATATAAACATAAAAATTAAAAATAATAATATCGAAAGAACAGAAACTATAAAATGTTTAGGTATGACATTGGACAGATTTTGTAACTGGAAGCAACACATAGACGATGTCTGCAGTAAACTTAGTCGATTTGCCTATGCTCTAAGAAAACTCCGTATTGTGTCAGACGGAAAAACAGCATGTATAGCATACAGAGGTTACATTGAGTCTGTTCTAAGGTACGGATTAATAATATGGGGAAACTCTACAAATATAGGGAAAGCTTTCATTCTCCAGAAGAAGTGTATTAGAGCTGTTTGTGGGATCGATCCACTTGATTCTTGTAGGCCTCTGTTTAAAAAACTTAATTTGATGACTTTAGCCTGCATATATATCTTTGAAGTATCTATATTTGTAAGAAAGCATAGTGAATTTTTAATTTCAAAGGTGACACAAAGTACAGACCGAGAGATCCGTCAAAAATAGAAATTCCATTTTGTAGGACAACATTAAATAAGTCAAATGTCTATCACATGTGTATATTATCACTGTTTAATAAATTGCCAAAGTCCTTAAGGGAACTCCCATTCAAATATTTTAAAAAAGATTTACGTAAATGGTTGATAGATAAATGTTTCTATACTGTACAAGAGTTTTTACAGCATGTTTGTCACTAAAAATCTAATGTAAAAGCATCTGTCTCTGATTTGTATAAATGTGGTTCTATATTTTATTGTGTCTAGTGTTTTATAAATAATAATAATACACATTAATAATAATTAACTCAATAATTATAATGAATATAAATGTTAAATTAATTTGCATACTTTATGTAGGCAGAATATGGTATTGTTCCAAAACCACCAATTTTATATCTGGTACCACCTGTATTCTACGCAAATAAATTATTTTTCTTTTATTTTTTTCTGTAAAAAGATCTATTTACAGAAAATTATTATTATTACAAGATCCTTTAATTACAGGTTTACAAGACATTATTTAATACTAGTCGGCGCTGGCATTTTCTAGGTGACGACGATCTTTTAGAAAATAAATACTTCTTAAGTCGTGAGTTTTAGAATGTAGGAAAATATTTAAAGAAAGACCATACATCATCGCTCTTATGGCTCGCATACATCAGTCATCGTGTAGATCATTCATTATTTACGGAGTTCAACGACCCGTCGCATGACTATCTATACTAGATGAGAAGATATTTGCGTAGATCACATTAAATATTCAAAAATGTCAGACAATGTTATGAATTTTGTATGTGCTAGTCTACATAGTACTTTCACACATACACAATTACACACATATTAGTAGTCAGTAGGCATTCACATCGATGGTAATATCTATTGAAATCTGATGAAAATTGTAAACCAAGATGAACACTGTTAATGTATGTTTTTAAAAAAGGAGTGTCTATGGAGTTTCTTGCTGGTTCTTCTCCATAGGACCCACTTTTTGGAACCGTGAAACTAGTTTTAACTTTTCAAAATTTTTATTTTAATGGTTTAATTTAAATTAAAATTTAATTTGATTTTGACTTTAAGTACAAAACTTAAAAAGGCGTTTATTTTTACAGTACAGTATAATATAAAAACTATATATATATAAAAAGGATGGTAAGGTAAAACCTGAAAATATGACTGCCGAACGGTAATATTCATATATGATTCCAGATTTATAATCCGTAAATGGACATTGCTGAAAAATGCGGTGACTAGAGGACAGTGCGGTCGTGTCTTTTACGTCCTATTGCCTTTTAAAAGACCGACCGACACAAAGGGACGGCCGACGGACACAAACTAGTCTTTGCCAAATATTTGACAGTATACACAGTTGAAGCGAATGTAAGTTAGTAGTCTGCGCAACTATTTTATCACCATCAATGTGTGTGGGTGCGTCTATAGGCAACGGTAACCGCTTACTATCAGGTGGCCCGTATGCTTGTTTACTACTTTAGTGGAATAAAACAATAAAATAATACCAGTTGACCCTACTAACCTAACAGATTTTCAATTGTAGAAAGACCCTTTCATAAAGTCCAGAAGTTTAGGAAGTAAACATTGGAATACGATTGTTCTCATCATTGTTCTCATGCGGCGTTCGCTTGTTCAAAGTTTTTGCAAAGCACAAAAAGTCACGTTACCTATTATATCTTTTTAAAACAGTTCAACAGTAAGAAAACGTGAACCATTGTTAAAATCGGCAAAGGTATCGATTGCAAAGTGCCACGTGATTCATTAAGTAAAAAAACTGTACAAAGGTGACACGTTGCATATCGATTTCTATTGTATTATTTATAATATTATTGGTGAGGGGTCGTGGCTGTGTTGATCAACCGATCTGCAAGGTTAAGCTGCGCTAGTGGCAGGAACTCTGTGGATGGGTGACCATTCTTAATACTTTGAGATCACTCCGTGCCTCGGAGAGCACGTAAAGCCCTCAGTCTTGATTGTCATATGAACATCTATGACTGACGTTAGTGGTACTCCGAAGCCCAAAAAACCTGACAACCAGTGTATCCTCAGGATATATTACCCATAAATTGGGTTGCGGAGGTCTGATTGTAGTCGCTTTGTGTAAAATACTCTGAGGCTATATATTACAATTATTTTATTGGTACTTTTTCCCATCCCAAATCCCAAAGATTTTTTGAGATCAAAAGTAGCCTATAACCTTCTCAGATCCAATCTATCTCAAATAATCATTCAAATTGGTTCAGTGGTTTAGGTGTGAAAACCTAATAAAATCAGAGGCGCAGGCCATGTGTAGTATATTTTCTATATTCTCTGACACCATACCGTACACCCTGTGACAACCCTATGACACACACACACATACATACACACACACACACACACCGCTCTGTTGATTAAGTTGATAACGATTAATTAATTATTGTATTTTATTTTATTGCATAAATGTTAAGGTCAGCGTCAAATAGTTAGTGACACTCAGAGTATTCAAATAAATAGACGCAACCAAAAAGTCAATAATATCGGTACAAACAAAGTTTCCATAATGTTGTCAACATTATAGTCGCTCAAAAGGTCGAGACGTTTAAAACGTCATATAGATAGGTTCAGTCAAACCGTCATAAATATGGTTACAGTCATCCCGCCAATGGTATCCAAGCATTTTATGTGTTCAAAAATATGGAAAACCTTAGAAAAATAAACTTTACTGCTATACATTTTAAATACCTATTATTTCTCACATCAATTAATGTGAAAACAATTATACAGAAAATGAAAGGAATAGAAACTACTGTTGTCCTTTTCATTTTAAGCATGACGTCATAGACATGTCTTTTGTTTTTTAAAGGGTCGTGCATAGCCTTTTACGATACTTGTAAGCAATAAACAGCTGACTGAAAATAGATGTACCTAAACCTCATTGATAGTGAGTATGACTATAATATTATATCCCATAGAGCTCTTGCTCTATCTATCTATATATTTTAATTATACACTCTTGTGCATAATTAAAATTTAAATGATTCAATATCATGATCATTTTATTTTAACAATGAACGTCGACAAAATTACTAGACTCGATAGTGCTTGCAAAAAAGAGGTGCAAGCGATTTCGTTTTTTCAATTTTCTCTAGTTTTTGACTGCTTACCATCAGGCGGGCTGTGTGCTTGTTTATACATACCTATATTTATAGGTATGTATAAACAATATATACTTACCTATAAATATAGGTATGTAGTGCGAATATGGTTACGGAGACACCTTCCTCCCTCAAATATAAATTCGATGTTTTGTGGTGTCACTAATGCGATAAGTAGCCATATTTCTAGCTTGCTTTAGTATTGCACTTGACATTGATATTACTGACAGATAAATAGACATGCAATTACAACCCTAGATTGCCTAAAGAGGTTTTCGTCTTTGGGAAACCGTTTATTTCTATAACATGCTGGTTTATTTTTCTAATGTGTTCCAAATTTTTGAACTAAGTGTTCAAAAGTTTAAATGCTTGGATACCATTGGCGGGATGACTGTAACCATATTTATGACGGTTTGACTGAACCTATTTATATGACGTTTTAAACGTCTCGACCTTTTGAGCGACTATAATGTTGACAACATTATGGAAACTTTGTTTGTACCGATATTATTGACTTTTTGGTTGCGTCTATTTATTTGAATACCCTGAGTGTCACTAACTATTTGACGCTGACTGTACCAACAATGGGAGAAGACACTGATTCCTGTAACTCAGGTTACCAACTAGCTCAGGAGTCAGGGCTTCAAAATACATCAAAATACAATGTAACACTGTTTATGTCAATAAATAATTTTTATTATTATTCTGTTATTATAGTGAATAAGTTGTGGATATTTTCAATGTTCATTTATATTTTTATAATGTGCAATTATGAAAAAGTATTCATAATTAATTTGCAGGTTGCTTGGGGTCACCTGAATATAAATTGCAATGTCAGAACGCTACTTATCTTTTCGCCTCAGGGGTTATTTTTAATGAATGGGGCTAATTAGTGAGAGATTCCACATAATAGCCGTAAAACGTAAGATTGGACCGCAGGGAACATTATACGTGTAAGCAAGGTTCAGCTCATTTTTTAATTTTATAAACATGTGGGCAACAAGTACATTAAAATATCTGTTAATACCTTCGTAAAAACTGACGAGCAATTCGAGCAAGCATGTTGTCAAAAATAGCTCACAGAAGTTAAATGAATAAAAAGCACTAATAGCTATGCCCTGCAGTGTAACTCGTGTTGATCTCGTATTTCCCAATTCCGTGGGAAATTCCCAAAATCATTTTTTAGGTGATCTCTATAATCTATAAGGAACCACGTAAGGTAAACTAAGTTTGTGGGTTATACATAAATAGTTTGTTCATATGACTAAGCTTTTTAAACCTTGTTACGTGTTATGCCGTTATATTTTTCTACCTAATTAGAGCTTCACTGTAGTAAAGCGCCACGCGATTAAATTTGCAATTTAAAGTAGGTGCTACACCCCTGCAGTTGGCAGGAAGGGGTTAGTCGAATGCAGCGGGCATTCAAGGACACACGTGACGTCATATCCGCACGTGCGGGTCTTACATAGGGTTGCTAACTGTGCACCTTTATGAGTAAGTATTATTTATGTATGAGTTTAGTAAGAACTACTGCATTGGTCTGTTATTAAAGACTAAAATGTGGGATTTTTTTTAAATGTAATCTTGTCGTCGTAGTCCATAACTGCGTAAAAAATTATTTAATTTATGGATTAAAATAATGGCCATAGGCTCATTTTAGTACAGCTCTGCCTATCCTTTCGAAATATAGGCGTGATGACGATGACCGGATGTTAATAAAAAAATGTAAAAGCGTATAAGTAGATACTCCCAAATATATTTCTGACTTTACTTTACATCATTTACTGGTAAGTACTGACATTTTAAAGTCGCACTACTTTATAATGCACAATAATTATGTATTTTTTTTGACAGCCCTTAAGCTGATTCATGTCAGACATGGAGGTGTGAATTAATTATTACATAAATTAGTAATCAGAAGGTGTCTCATTAAATACTATGCTGATTACACATGGCTCATTATACATTATATACTATGGTGTTTATTATATACCAATGCACACAATATCTGCATAATATGCATATTAATTAAGTAAGTTAATTTTAATTTATTAGTATATTAATTATGTATACATGATACTAGTTGTGCCCGGTGTTGCTTATAATTTATAAATAATAGTTATTCCTAATTCCGTTCGAATTTCCCAAATATCTTTAACCCTTTATGAAGCCAAGTTATTAAACAGTGAGTGTGTGAGTGGAATTTCATTTTTATATTACAGAGAGATATTATGTAGACTAGATGCGCCCGGCATACTGAATACCTCTTTTTAATTATTTTTTGTTCAGATACCTGTGCACAACTTATAAAATGTTCATGGCTAACGAATAAAATTATTATTTAAGTAAAATTATTATTTATTCTATATAGAAACAATTTATGCTTACAGACATTTTTGCAAAATGTTTAAAAATATATAAAAACGAATTCACCAGCGAAATTGTACTACAACAAATGTTTTTTAAATGCGAAGAGCTTTTTTAATGCGAAAATGTGGGGAGTTCCCGAGACAGGAAATCAAATATTTATGGCGCAAAGGAGAAAGCATTAATGTATATTTAGAGCTTCAGAAATATTCTCTTTGGTATTCATGTGTCATGTTCATGTTTCAATAAAAAAACTCATGTTAAATACTTAAAACTTGACTTGACCGTTGAAGAAACATGATTGTAGCTTTACATATTTTTTTAAAGTAATTTGAAAATTAATGATTGAATAGTGACAGTACTTAGGTGTACTTACAGTGTAGGCAAGGTCGTTTGAAATTGGTTTTTGCACGTAATATACCTTGTTAATATCTAGGAAACAAACAGAGAGATTAAATTATAACCATGGGCAGTTTGAATTTTTTTTTTTTAGAGCGGTACGTCCTCATGTTGATTTCGTCTGGCACGTGGGGAGGCGGCACGGTATGTCCATCTTAAACCAACTTAAACCGTACTTGCCTTCCCTTGCCTTATAATCATAGCCTTAAGATTCGTGATATTCGCTACGACCAACAGTTTCAAACTTTTTTTTTAATAGTAAGGAAAATTCTCATGGATTCTCCGCCAACCGGGGATGTGGCAGGGTTTGCCAGACTCGTACCGACTAAAAACCGCACTTGCCTTCACTTGCACTATAGTCAAGGCCATGGGATCCGTGAAATTCGCCACGACCATGACAAACGGTTTCAAACCTACGGGACTAAGTCGCAATGTAGTCAATATAGTAATACCAGACACATTTATCTTTTTGATTTAGTAGCAAACAGTCCTCCTTGTTAAGACTAGATTGACCTAGATCTAAACAAATAGGATTAGTATAGAATACTTTGTTAGAAAAAATACTAAGGTCTGTGTTTTATTTTCAGCTCGGATTCACGTATTTAATTAATGAAAGATCCTTATTCTCCATGAAGTGTGTTACATTATACGTCTTTTTTCGTGAATACAAAAGATATTGACAACAACAAAAGTGACTTACAACTAGTCTGTACCTAATTAATCTGTATTTTAAAAAGATTTCAGACATCCTTAGTTTTTTGCAAGAGCAGTTAATTTTTACGATTTTAAGTTTTGCATACGACAAGATCGTTTAATTAACCCAAGATGTTTTTATTTACATCAGTTAGTTTAGTTTTTGCTAGACACACTGTGCACAGTAAACACTAGGAGTCTAAGGTTTGTCTAAATTTCGTACTGGGAATCTAAAATAGTTAAAATAACAATCAACAAGCTATGACGATGACTGAATCTGAACAAAAGTTATCAGGATGGTTACACTCTCTCTGGGCATCTTATATGTATACGATGTATAAAAACACTAGTCACAAAAAATGGTTGTAATTTAAATAATTTAATGGCAACACTTCGGTAAGCGAAATTCAAGAATCACTTTGTCGTTCGTTAATCACGAAACCTGAGGGTGATGGTACAAAAATAAGTAGTCGGGTTGTGTTTAAAAAAATGACTCGATTTTGTGACAGATTTTTAAGAAAATCGCTGTTTATCAGTGCAGTATCTTATTTCAGAGCAGTTTGTTTCATAATTCTGTCAAATCTCAGTACAGTGACAACTTTTTCGAAGCTTCGAAATTTGGATTTTCATCTGTTGAATTCGTTTTCAGACTACGATGAATTTTGGCAAGATAGCTAAAGATTAAACTTTAGCGCACATAATTCCCAAAGGTACCATCAAGATTCAGTTAAATTGGATTCCTTTTTCTATCCTAGGTGGTTTTAACTTTCCTTTGAAGCGGTACTAGTTTCAGTTTCAATTAAAGAATTAAACTTGGTTGGTAGACAGGTGGAAACGTGAGAATTTATTTCTGCAGAATTAATGTTTCTACCTCAAATTGCTCTGAGCGGCGTCTTTACCGCCGCGCGCCGTCTCCTGAATTATTACTCAGTGGTTCGGGAAAACGTATAGGGATGTCGACTTTGTCGCGACGTACTCGTAAGCTCGGAACTTGTGTAAGCCCCACACAAAGGATACTAGTTTTATGCTCTTATTGTGTCTAAGAATTCTGCCAAAATCTGTACTTTGGCAGAATTCAAATACTGCAATAATAAAGCAGTGATAGCCTAGTGATATTATCATTGGACTGCCAAGTCGTAGGTCTCTACTTCGATTCAAGGCACTCACCTCTCATGATCATGTGCGTATTAATAATTAATTAACACTCGCTTCAACAGAAGGAAAAATCTTGAGGAAACCTTCATGCCTGAGAAATAGGCGTGTGAATTCTGCCAACCCACATTAGGTCAGCCTTAACCTTAACCATCTTATTGATAGAGGAGACCCGTGCCCAGCAGTGAGATAGTTGGGTTGATTATGACAGAAAATTGTCAAAGTGCTACGAAAACTGCCAAAGTATAAAAAAGAAAACTACTCCAATAGAATATAATACGTTTATACACGAGAAATACTAACGATGTAGATGTTGTTACAATTAGGTTTTTGAAATGAGCTATAGGCTAAACAGTGCCAAGTGGGTGCCACAAAACGGCAAACAGCGTGGCATGCTTATTTGGAATAGGAAAACTGAACTTGACTTTGTCTGAAAGGCCAAGCTAAATAGCCTTAAAACGCGAAGAATGCAGTATGGAGGGTAGAGAGGCTTTTGAAAGCAGTGGGAAGACAACAGCTGAAGAAGAATAATATATCTATACATGTATTATATACCTATATGTTGAAAGTGTCTGTACTTGTTTGCTGTTTCAAGCTGTATACAAAAATATTTATATACGCCAGCAGGTCGACCTATCCAAAACTGTCAAATTTTCCCAATTGATTATGAACCTTATTGTTAAAGTTGAAAATACATATATTAAAGAAATTTGACAAATTGGGGTAGCTTGATGTGCTGCGGCCTCTGTACATATATCGTGTTGAAAGTGTCTGTCCTTGTTTGTTTTGTTGCTGTTTCAGTCATTCAAAAGTAGTTGTCAAAATGTAAGACGAAATATTGTGTTTTGTAGCTATTAAAGTAATTTGTAGCGTATAATAATTATGCTTCTTTACCGAGTATGTTTACAAGACTGCGAAGTGTGAGACAAAAGGGGAGTCTGCTTGGGAATCACAGATACTGTGTGCTGTCAAACAAAGGAAATTGCGGGCTTCATATGTGTCATATTTATGTTTCAAATTTACCTTATCTGCTTTACATTATATTGTGTGTTTATTTTGCACTGTCTCATTAGTGTAGTGGTCGTTATCGGGACTGCTACGCTACAGGTCCTCGGCTCGCCTCTAAACCGATGAGATAGCCTTGTTCTGTTGGGAATAAGGACTTTTTTATAGTACGAAAAATTCTCATGGATCCTTTGCCACCTAGGCAGGATATGTCGGACTCGTACCGACTAAAATCCGCACTTGCCTTCAGTTTCCCTATAGTCATGGCTATAGGATCTGTGAAATTCGCCACAACCATGATAGGATGTGGTCCAGTAGCCGATGGAACCAAATGGCGATTTTTTGCCTCGCATCCTAATCAGAGGCACGCGTGTTTTGGCCATATTATAATTCCACTCTAATTGGAGCTGGCCGACTGGGGAAGTACGTCCGCCTTGCAGAAAACTGAATTAAAATAACACTGCTTTTAGCTATTTTGTGTTCTTAACGGTGAGCAGGGTTGCTAGTGCTCTGCGAGTAAACGTTGTGTTGGCAGTGGTTTTGCCCTTATCCTGCCAACCCAATTATTTCTCTTTCGTTTTACAGGGTCGGGAATGCGCAAGCGATGCAAGTCTATAGGTTACGATAACCGCTTACCATCAGGTGGTCCGTATTTGCCACCTTAGTGGTATAAAAAAAACCTACTTAATATTTAATTCATCACTGAAATCAACGTGTTAATTTCTCTACTTGCCGCCAAATGGCAGCCATATTAAGCTCAGCTAGCAACGACATTGCGTGCAAACAGCCAGTGCCGCGCGCCGCCCTTGAATCTGCGGGACTACTGCAGTGCCCGACGCGTCAACGATCGATGTATTACTTATTTAAATCTCACAACAATCCCATTCATTTGTTTTTTGCAACGACATGGACATCGCGATCAATTTAATTAAAGAATGAATTGAGCGCCACAAAATTGACAATCAATGACAAGACAAATCGAAAATTAAATATTTCAAGTCTCTATGTTGGGTGTGACAAAGTAGTGCAGTTATTCGAAATCAGAATTGATGGGTTAAAAAAATCAAGAGGATTGGTTAAAAAAATCAATTAAGCTAGTGGTGTATGGTATAGTTTTAGGTCCCAAATCTGGGCTCCAGGAACTCATGTTTAGCAGGCACTATGTCATTGAAGCAAAACGTACTAAAAATACGTAGAAATTAATAGACACGTCTCGCATTTTAAAGAAATTCATATTATATTGGACAACATGTTTGTTGTTGCGAATCTTCAGGTACTTTTTTTTTAAAAGACCTCCTCTACTAATGATGTCTTGTGTAGCGGGGGACTTAACAAACATGTAATTAACGGACACAAAGTCTGCAATGCAGTTTACAAGTCTTCTGGCTATCTCCTTCAAAGTCAACACAATAGACAATGTAGGTCAGTTTGAACTTGCATAGTACTACAGCACTATTGTAGTCAAAACGCAACGTCAAAGTGTTACGTTCTGCAAAAAGTACGTATGAAGAGTAAGTACCAGGATGAACTCTGAGTCTCAGAACATATTTATCGTAAAAAAAAAACTGATTAAAACAGTTTTTCTCAATCACATATACAACAATTTACAGTAATATACCATCACGTCTGTAGACCCCAAAAAAATTTAGTCCCAGACGTGAACTAACTAATGTGCACCCACAGTTCGCCGTTATGTTTGTGTTTCATGTAATAGAGAGCGAGCCTATTGCCATTAACCGGGCACAATTCCAAAGGTCGATCTGATAATGAGAATTTCATAGAAAAACCCTCATCGAACCTCAAGCGTAGCAGTTGCGCTTAGAGCAGTAAGACATTTTCAGAAGATGAGAACAAAATTTATTAATCAACTTCCAAGGGAATATCAATTATGAATTTCCATGAAGGAGGTACTTACTAAGTAAGCTTTATAAAATTCATCTAAAGTTCGACCTACGCCTGAACTTTCTCTCATACAAATTTCATGAACAGCCTTTTTAATACAGCAGATTTTCGTTTTACTCCCAATGTCCCAACTTAAATCCATGCACAAATAATATGGAAACTGGAACGTTTCAAAGCGTTTTCATGATGGTTTAACTTTATAAAAGCGTTTCTGTACCTCGTTACTAGAACGTCTTGAATTATGCGCCTCAAAAAGTATCCAGGTTAACTCCATTTGCGTATTCAAGCTGGAAAAATGTTAAATATGTTGAGACATCGGCGAACTAGCAGACGAGCTACCTGACGGTATGTGCTCGTCGCCACTCATTGCCGGCAGACGTATAGGAGATGTATAGACGTATAGGCGCCGAAACACAGATGTTTGATTAGTTACCTGTATAAGGAACTCTTTTGTTGACGCATACTACATGCAGATACATTTCATTTCATAACGCAATAGGAAAACCTCGGCAGGAAGACAATGTCACGTATTAGAGGTGCGCAGTAGAAAACTGTGCGACACTCTTAACATTTTTGGATTCTAACTCTAGAGTGTACGGATGGGCTCCACACCTGTGGTGCGTTGATAAAAAGGTTTTTTTTATTCTCTACAGTGGCACACAATCATACCGCCCACCAGATGATAAGCGTTTACCGTGGCTTATAGACGCTTGTACCACCAGGGGTATCACTTGCGCGATGCCGACCCTGAAAAATGAAAGAGAATTAGTTGGGTTGGCAGTATAAGGGTCCAAGTCCCGTCACTGCTAATACAACGTTGCCTCGCGGAGCACTGGGAACCTTGCTCACCTTTAGGAACACAACACAGCTCAAAGCAGCGTTATTTAACTTCAATTTTCGGCAAGACGGAGGTACTTCTCCAATTTGAGTGGAATTACTCCCACTATGCCCTACCTTTCTTAAAACAGGTGACAGAGGAACCAGTTTCAAAAGTTATATTTCTTTCTATTAATACGTCCTCTAATAATTGTACCAAGAATAGTTTATTAGTCACAGCGTGATGCATTTTAGATCTAATCTAAATGTATACGAAATTATCTGTTAACAAATCTGCCAACTGTGAACTGTTGACATGATATATTAATGCAAAGATATTACACACAGCGACCATACAGTTTTAATAAGAAAACGACAGGTGACGCGATTTGATTTAATAGAATTTATGACTTGTGCTACTCGCTCATCAGTGTTGCAGAAAAATTTCGAAGCTTGTCATAAAGATATATTTATCTTACGCCCACTTACTTACAATGTTAATTGGTGTGTAATGTGATATTTCTTTGTGAGTGTCTGCGTCTGGGAACTCTATGTGATCTACACAAATGTCCTTCTGATCTGGTATCGTAGTGCGAACGGGCTTTTGAGCCCCTCAAGTTAAATGTTTGGGATACACGAAGACTGATGCACGCGTGCCGTCAATAAATTGAGATAGTTTTTTTCTTAAAACGGCCATTCCAGACATAACCGCAGGTATATTGTTTTTTTTACTTGTTGTAATTTGTTATTGTTACACTCGCATAATTTTTACCACAGACCTTTGGTTTTGGTCCAGCGTTTCTTTTCAGAGATTGTAAGTTAGAAAATGCTGGTGCAATCTATTGAAGAAATAAAACGAAAATATGACTCCTAAAAGTATTTCCAAGTTTAAGAAGAGCCATTCGAGAGATTTGAGGGGCTTATGGCTAAGCTATAACTACGCTGATCAATCGATCTGCAAGGTTAAGCTGCGCTAGCCGAGGTCATTGTGTGGATGAGTGACCGTTCTTAACACCTCGAGACCCCTCCGTGCTTCGGAAAGCACGTGAAGGTGCTTTCCGAAGCACCGAGGACCCGAGACCAACCGACAGGTCCAACCGAGACCAACAGGTCTCGGTTGTCATACGAACACCTATGACAATCGTTAGTAGTAGTCTGAAGCACAAAAAGCTTGACAACCAGTCTTTCCTCAGGAAATCGGTACTGCCCAGAAATTAGATTGCGGAAGTGTGATGGCAATCTTTTCGTGTAAAATACTGATATTTAGCCGCATCTGGTTATACTGGAAGTTGACCCCAACATAGTTGCGAAGTTAGAGCTTGTATGAAATTATATACCGAGTAATTTAACGGGAACTTTTTGAAATAAATACATTTAATTTATTTCCAAAGATTTTTTTAATAAATGTTTGCGTGATCGTTTGTTTAGCGTGTAAATAAGCTCGGCTCACGATTTATGGCGTTCCTTAGACTTTTAGCTTTCCTAAATAGTGTGGAATGAATTATGGCTGATGGAAATTAATATTCTTTGTATCCTTGGCCGTAATACGTCACTTAGTAAGCAAAACTTGAATGAAAATGTTGGCGATAACACAGAAGCGCTACTATTGATTCGTTTGCGTAGGAACTTATGATTGATTCGGAAAAACGAGGTTGAATAAATATGCATGTAGGTTTTACTATGCTATGAATATGTTGTGACAAACAAAGCAACTCAAGTGAATACTTTCTTCAATGTAGGTACATTTTTAGGGTTCCGTACCTCAAAAGGAAAAAACGGAACCCTATAGGATCACTTTTTTGTCTGTCCGTCTGCGCGTCCGTCGGTCTGTCAAGACCCTTTTTCTCAGGAACGCGTGGAGGTATCAAGCTAAAATTTATATCAAATACTCAAGTCTACAAATTTGGTACGAAGCAACGTCTTATAGCACAAAATTGCGAAAACCGTAAATTTTTTGTTACATAAAAATATTTTTAGTAATTTTACAGTTACTACCCCTTTCCTCGTGAACGCGTAGAGGTATTAAATTGAAATTCATATCAAATACTCAGGTCTATAATACCTTTATAAGCTAACATTTCAATGAAAAACACTTCACACATACAGACTATTATTTTCCGGGCCTTTTCCTTTTCTATGTTGGGGTCGGCTTCCAGTCTAAGCAGATGCGGCTGATTATCAGTATTTCACACGGAGCGACTGTCATCAGACCTCCGCAACCCAATTTCTGGGGAATACCAATATTATATACCAATTTTTATTGGGGAATACTAATATAATATAGAATGGTTGTCAGGCTTTTTAGTTCGTCTGAGTACCACCAAAGATTGTCATAGGTGTTCGCATGACAACCGGGTCACCCATCCAGACTACGGCGGTTAGCGCAGCTTAACCTTACAGATCAGTTGTTCAGCGTAGTTTGAACTTAGCAACGAGCTCCTCAGTTCTCGAAACTATTAATGCTATTTTCGAGAACTGAGGAGCTCGTTGCTTTAATTGTGATGAGAAAGTAGTTATTATTATTAATTAACGCTTAATTATTTAAATGAATAAGTATCTATGCATAGTTTTGTTTATTAGTTGTCTCATTGTTCTAGTGGTTGAAAGCATGTTTTCTTATGGTTCAATTTCCAGGTCATTTACCTGACGACCTCTGAGAAATAACACCGAAACAAAATCAGAAAATCATAGTCTCTAATATGTCTATAATGTAGTCTCAAATCTAATAATCATAGTCTCTCATAAAGGATAGTAGCAAATATGTGAGTGTTACAATGCAGGACAATGTCTGAAATGGCCTTTTGAAGAAAGAATCAAAGTGGCTTTGGGTAGACCAAGCCAGCTGACTGCACGCATGCATCAGTCATTATGTAGCTCGATCATTATTTAGGGAGCTCAATAATAGCAATTGGTCTATGGGTGTACTTCCGTACACACTTGATTATCATTCAAAGATATGGACATGATAGTCGTTACGTTATGTTAGTGTTGCATTTGTTTATGCAATGCATCTTTGATTGGAATTTATTGCCTGTGATGCAAGTAACGTATAATATTACTAACCATTAACATTAATTAGTCATGTGTACATAATAATTGATATGATTAATGTGTTGAATATTGATGAATTATATTCAAATTTGTATGTAGAGACTGTTATAATAATTATAATACTGGATACTGTTCCCCATACCGGTGGGCTACTATCTTTTATATTTTTGTTAAATATTGAAAAATATCAATAATATGTATGTACAGACACCAGCAGATCAAGTTATCCAAAAATGTCAAATTTTCCCAATTGTACATGAACCCTATTGTTTTGTATTAAAGTTGAAATTCTATCAAAGAAATTTGACAGATTGGGGTAGCTTGATGTACTGGCATCTGTACATAAATGAATAAAGGAAATACGAATGTAAAACTACTTTTTACGGATTTTATCGCGTATATTGATATTATTAATCCCGACGTTTCGGACCCTTTACAGCGTCCATGGTCACGGGTAGACTGACCGTGACCATGGACGCTGTAAAGGGTATCAATATACGCGATAAAATCCGTAAACAGTAGTTTTATTTCAATGTATAATATTATCGTAAATGTCAGAAATCAATCAATACGAATGTGTTTGCTTGAAATATGGTATGTACCTACTCTAAAAAATCTTAAAATAATAACAATATTTTCTTCATATTCGCCTCCTTAATTCAGTAACATTAACGGGATACAATCATTAAAATAATTAAATTATGAAATTATAATGCAAATTGTTGTCCCTCATGGAAAAAATATAATATGTTACTAGCTGTTTCACGCGCTTTCCAAAGGACTTTTGAGAGAAAAGATGGCCTATATCATTCTCCAAAATTGGTTCATGGGTTTAGGCGTGAAAACGCCCTATACTTTCTCATTTACAAGTTACTTATAGATTTGATTTTTCTTTATGTACAGTCAACAGTACATCAGGTTATACAAAACTGTCAAATTAAATTGGTTAACTTCAAAATCGAATGAGAAAATTTGACAGTTTGTTGTAACTTGATGTGCTGTTGACTGTACTTTTTTTTTATTTAAAATTTTACACATAATGTATGTGATATATCTTTCGTGTGGAAAGCAGTCGGCACACCTATGACAATCGTTAGTGGTATTCAGAATCGGTATCACCCGGGTTGCGGAGGTCTGTTCATAATGAGGTCCATAATTGTTGCAAAAGGCTCGGCGCACGAAGATATAGGTAAGTGATATTAATGTTATTAGATTATGTAATCCTGTCAATGCCAATTCCTTTAAGATTATGTATTTTGTAATTTAAAAAAATAATAATTTTATTTTCTAAAATGTATCTAATCAAATAATATAATACCTCAACTATTTTATTTTCCTAAACTGTAATTACTTAATTAATTTTATTTGTTTGTCTTCGTATGTAAATGTTATGTACACCTATAATTGGTATATACATAAGAGAAAATACCTTAGACTGCCTCATTAGTCTAGTGGTCCTAAGCGCGACTGCTACGCTAGAGGTCCTGGGTTCGATCCCCAGGTCAAGCAAAGTGTTATTGGGTTTTTCTATGAAATTCTCAGTAGCAGATCGGAGTCTGGATTAATTGTGCCCGGTTAATGGCAATAGGCTCACCCCCTATTACTTGGGACCTAAACATACGGCGAAATGTGGGTGTACATTAGTACACCTCTGCCTAACCCTTCGGGGAATACAGGCGTGATGATGGTATGTAGAAAATACCTTATTTTACAGACTTTAAGCACTATGTATGTATAAGCTGTTGGTGTACTTTATGAATAAATAAATAAATAAATAAATGTTATTTTATGCATGATATTTGTATATAATATGTAATTTATTAATATTGTAATCTTATATTATCTAGCATTAGATATATTATCTTAGTTTTAAATTAAAATTGCGCATCCTAAGTGCACGACAGGACCCACTCAAACCGGTCATTTAATTATTGATTGTAGATTATGTGAGACAATAAATTAATTGTCATTTTATGACAATTAATTTATAAAGTCACATTGTCAGTAATTACTTATTCCAACTTATAGTGTAGAGCAGTGGAAAATGTACCTATACAGTGAAGTAGCTAGTATGGGAACAAAGACAAAAAAATGTTGAGATTGATATTAATAGTACTACGAATCTTTTTATTAGGAATTGTTGTAAACATATTCAACTTTATCCATAATTATTATTAGTCTATAAGCTTTAATAAAGAAAATTATGAGAATAGTCAATATGCTATTTAAAGTAAAAAAACTACAGTAGCTACATAAAACTTAATGCGACGATCGTGTCACTTTTTTTGTTTTAAAAAATAAAAGAAAACCTATTCTAATTATTACATACATTTTAGGTGTACTAATATACACCTACAGTTTGCCGGTATTTTTTAGGTCCCATGTAATAGAAGACGAACTTATTATACCATTAGCCGGGCACAAATCCAAACTCCGAGCGGCCACTAAGAATTTCAGGGTGTCTATAGGCTGCGGTTGCCGTTTACCACCAGGCGGACCGTATGCTTGTTTAACATCATAAAAAAATACTAAAGCTCCTGAGTATTTGCAACAAAAGAGTCTTTAATGTTCTAACTAACCTACTTAGTACATCCGCTACTATAGACAATGCTTATTACAGACTAATGTGAACAGCTTATCGTAAATAGTGCACAAGAAGTATCATATTACTGGGCAGCCATGAGAGGCGTAGTAACAGGATTCCTTCTTACTACCTTCTAAAGATTATAGCTGATAAAACTACATCGCTTGATAAAAAATATATAATAAATTTTATTTCCTCGTTTGTCTTTATATTTTGGTGTCATCCAGCTTATGACAGCCCACTGCTAAACATCTCCATTTATCCTTATTTATTAGAGTGCATGAAACCCTCATGGGTTATCCCTATTAATTGAATGCTGCTCAGATAAAAATAATAAAACTTCTGATTTATTCTTTTTTTTAAGATAATAAAAATACATAGGGGCTTGTCACTGATCCACCGATCTGCAAGGTTATGCCGCGGTCAGTCTGTGGATGGATGACCTCCGTGCCTCCGTGACAACCAGTCTATCCTCAGGATATCGGTATTACCCAGAAATTAGGATGATGGCAGTCGCTTCGTGTAAAATATTAATATTCAGCCGCATCTGGTTAAACTGGAATGCAAACCCAACATAGTCAGGAAAGGGCTCCGAGAATTATGAGTTAATAAAAATCATAATACATGTTTAAATATAATTCTTAGTTTCCGAGATATTAAGGTTTATATTGGTGAACCGTTTTCATTGCTCTAAATATAAATTATGAATGGCACCAAATATTTCATACCGTATAATATTTCAATAGGCAATAAATTCCTTCGATCCGATTTAGTTGGATGACAGCGCACAGTCCTGTGAAAGCGGGATGGCTTTATAGCATTCACCTCGAAATTCATGTGTGAGGATATTCCACGTTTAAAATTGAATTCGAAATATCGGAGATGGCGTCGGATCTAACGTAATTTTAGCGAAACGAGCTATCCGAAGCAAAGTTCGATATAAGTACAAAGTTTTGGGAGCATAGCAACGCGAAGCTCGGTATTTCGGAGAGTTACTCTGCGGTTTCAACCAATCCCTTAGGGCCTACTCCATTCGTAAAATTTGCAATAAAGAGACCTTTAATAGGGACAGTCCTACAATTAAGTGCTTCTAGGATTTTATTAAAGATTTTATAGCTAAGTAAAAGTAAAATGTATCTAGATACGATCGAGTTTAAGGTGGCTTTTGTTAGGAGAAGTGGTACTAGAGTCAAGATCGATAGCCGCAATGAATGGAAGCCGTCTCGATAGCCTAGTTTTTGAGGCGGCTTAGCAAAATTTACCCGACGCAAGGACAAATGGAGTTGGATTTCAACGTAATGTCCGCTCGTCTCGTTTTATGTCATACGGTGTGTTATGTAGTTAGACATAGACAATACTTTTTTGTTACTTTCTTAATGATCTTTTTGTTAGTATTAATGGGATTATGATTGCGTATGTTTTTTGGAAGCGGCAAAGAATTTGGTTAAAAATAGAATAGAATAGCGAGGGCGACGGCCAAGGGCTTGCCGAAATGACCTCGTCTGGAAGACGGACAAACAACATTATTTAAATATACCTAACTGATATAAAACTGACAATAATTTAAAACTGACGCTATCATTAATAAATGTCGATGAAAACCAAAACATTTAAACTATTAAGATATGGATACGGAAGTCCTGCTCTAATCGGCCCTATATTATATTCTATTTTATTTTTAATTCTGTCATTTATTTATGGTTGTTTAAATGCGGACTTTTATGTCGTTGGTATTAAACGGAATCACGTACAATCATAGTAGTTTCATTTTTATTGTTTAAAATAACAAACAAGTATAGGTACCTAATACGATTTCGCAAAATTTTGGTGACTGGTTTTTTTCAGTTGCTTTATACATATAGGTGGTTTATTAATCTCTACGGTTTGTTAATGGGATAACTGTTTAAACTTAGCTCAATAAACTACCTATATTTCTAGGTCAAAAGTATTATTCAGAAATAATACAGAAATGCGTATGACGTCATATAATTAAAGACTCTATCATATTTTCGCCGCACGTAAATACCAGACGTAGATGTAAGACAAATTGTATGGAAATGTTTGTATGGACCATTTGATCTACCATTAGCGCTCGACATAGTTTAGTGTTGTCAGTTATTTCTTAAACTGGGTGCTAAGAGACTACCATTAAAATAAAATGTCTTTACTTAATATTTTTTTCATAGTTTTTTCATTTTTTCATTTTCATTTTTTTAGGAAAAGGAAACCAACTAATATTTATGAATAATAAATTACCAACAGTGTGGAATTTGAATAAAAAATACGTAAATGAAAACCCAGTTTGTTGATCAGGAAGTTTTTCTTATAAATTTACGATAATTATGATACGCCGTTGTGAAACATTTTAAACCCACTAATTATTATTATCTCCGAACATAAGAATCACTTTGTTTTGATTAAATGATATTTATTTCTGTAAATAGATCTTTTAAAGGCTTTATTGTTTAGGTATATATTATAAAATTCTTCCGGTGTGTAAGTGTTCGTAATTACTCGCCTCCTAAACGGCTTGACCGATTTTGATAACATTTTTATGGGGTTACCTGGATGGTTAGGTGGTGCTATTGTGGACGTCCAGAATTTCTTTTTTTAATTATGTAAATTTAAAAACATATTAGCCGCAATTTTCAGCCTCAGGACGACGCCTACCTACTGGGTCCGCTAGTTAAAATATGGTACTATAACGCTAATTATTATAAATTGGCTTAAGCTTACATAATTATGTTACACACAGCTAATTTCCTGCATTTATACAGTTGCGCTTTTCAAGGACAGGCGACTGCAGCGTCGCAAGGTCAATTAACAGTGGCTATCGATGCTTACATATTTACATATAATACTCGTATAGTACATACATGTATGTCATGCTTTATACTTGAAATCGGTTTAGTAACGGGTACACGAGTGACAGAATAGAGTTTAAGTAGAAATGACTTTCAATACGCTTCTTATTCCAATTTTTCAGGTCCTTGAAAAAACGTAAACAGCGCAACATTATATTTCACAATCCAATATTTATTATTTTTATAAATGATCGTTCTCAGCACTCTTGGCAGCCCGCCTTGGTATCAACCTTTTATTGAGTAGTTAATATAACTAGAAAATATAAATAACTATCCAACGAAGATGAATGTACAGTAAAAAATTGTAATGTGAATTGTGCCTCTATGGCAAACTTCAACGAAAAACAACAATAGCGAAGAAAAACAAATTATATGTATAAAAAAAGGTTGGATTAACGTCTCGTATATTTTTTTTTCATTTTTTTTTTAATCTTCTGAAATAGGAATACAAACCCGTAATAATTTGGTTGCATTAAGTTAAGCACTGGGTATAATAAATTTCTTTTATTAAAAATACCTATGTTATATTAAAAATATTTCTGCAGGAGTAAGATACTGCAATTATTGTACTGATACGTATTGGTTTTGTTTTTAATATAACCTTTCAAGAAACAATAAAGTCTTTGAAAGAGTTTGTTTCCTTTTATGTCGGTTCGCACAAAAAGCTTCAGTGAACACCTCGGTACACGTCATTTGGATGCGCTTTGCTCAATGGAGAGTGCCATTGAGGTAGGTTGGGTGTCAGCCCGGGCTTTTGTAGGAATGTGAATAGAAGTATGCAGTAATATACATATAAAATTACTTTAGCGCGGAAATATTCAAAAAAGGCTTTTCATAAGATTGTAAATGTTTGAACTTTTTTATAAATAAACAATTACTTTATTTATAAATATACATGCTAGGTGCATATAAGAAAATCCATGAATACAAAAAAACCAGCAAACAGACTTGGCCCTTTGAGCATTTAACAATCTCGAACCGGCTATAAGTCATAATTTCGCTAAAGTAAGCACGGTATTTTTTTAACAGATGACCGTTATGGTTCTTTCAAACATCAACCCTAAAATGGGGCGAAACTTGTTCGCAGGGGGAGCTATATTATAGGTTTATAAATGATAACAAATAACAGATGGTTACTTGACACTGACAGTTGATATGATCCCATTGTCAGTTGATATTCGAGTAGGTAATTCAATAGTAGGTAAATGATATGTAATTGATGAACCTCGTTTCGAGAAAATAAAAGTCAAATTATGATAAAAGATTGCTAGAAAGGAAACAAAGGTGAAAATAGCTTATCGTTTCGCGAAAATAGCTACTTTAACACGTTTGACGCGTCATTCTGTCACGACAGCCGCACGAGACCGAAGTAAAAAGCTCGACTTGAGTAGTTAAAGAATGTATTACAAATTAAACAATAAATATTTATTCTAAAGTGTTATCTAACGAAATTTAACTATAAAACTGACTTCACCTAGTTCTTTTTTTTCTTCGACGAAAGGGGTTTAAGTATAGATTGCAGTTGACAAGACCGTTGGTAGGAACAGAATCTCGATCACGCATTAGATGAGTGACAGACGTAGACAACGGACTTATACAAAAGTAAAATATTACAAGTACAATAAAAAATAGATCTTTTACTAGCACCACATAGTACATAATGCAGAATGTAGTGGAAGCCGTAATGAGGAAAGGTCAAACACAATGCCTTACTCGTCAATTAGAGGATTAACGGCATAACACACGGCAGCTGACAAAAGAGGAACGAAGATTTATATCGCGTTCGCACTCTTTTGTCATAATGCAGCAACTCCAGGTGTTCAACCGGGAGCGGATATTTTTTTGCTTGCAGTCAAACAATTAAATGTGGCATTGTACCGCAAATGAATAGCGGATCCAGGGCGGACATGTCATTGCAAACATATAATGAAAGGTATACCTTTATATCCGGCGAGCCCTGTGTGCGAACGCCGGCGTCCGTGGCGGTAAGCCCTCGGTAATGAAGTGTCGAGTGTAAGGGTGTTGGAAGCGCCAAGGAGGGCTCCTGGCCGCGAGGGGCCGGCGTTGCTGCGCGTAGCGAGCGATGGGCGCGCGTGTACCTCGAGGTCGGTTTGCCGGCGGAGTGGGCCGCGCTGTGACAGCCGGCAAGGGTGCGCGCGCCTGCACCACCGCGCATGCGCCCTCGTACGCCGCAAGCGATTAAACTAATACACCAACACGTCTAACACGCAGCGCCACTACATGTGCTATACTGGCGCGCTTCCGCCTTGCTTATCGAGGTGAGCATTACATGGTTTTTTAATATTCGGTTTTGACATACTTATATTCACGTTATTTATTGTATTTTAAGCTTGTATTCATAAGTTTAGTATAATGGATTAAATGTTGATTTCGATGGGAAATAGTAACAAAGAGGATTCACAGCAATAAAGCTTAGACATCCCAGAAAATATATATTTACTTGTAGATGCCACAAATTTTTATTGGTATTACTTTATATTTTTTACTGTTTACATTGTTACGTGTGTGTTTTATACAATTATGGGGTGAAAAATTTGACAGATGTAGGTAAAAATACTTAGTGTAGGTAAAAATCAGCTGTTTGTGTCAGGTTATCGTGGTGAGTGGTATCGATTGGCGGCACTTTCGCTAGGCGCGAATACTAACTGTTATTCTATGTTTTGGCGCCGCTCCAGCAATGGCGGACATCCGCCCTGTTACTAAGCACACGCCATTTTCACGTTAAAATTATTACTTAACTAAACATGAAAAATGCCAAGGATAATAATATACTGATAATTCTCCGACGTTATGTCAGATATTTATTCAGAAGACTGAAAAAACCGTATAAAGAGTTCACAAGTTTATATATCCTTCATGGTTGATATAATCCGTGATGTTTCTTTTGTCGTGTTTCTAAAGGAACGGTCAATGTCAGATTAAATTATATGGGTAGATACCTACCTAGCTATAACGTCAGCTCAGCTATTCTGAAAATAGTTTGTTCTGTTTTTAGCGTGTAGATGGTAGGATATCTACAGGCACGCATTGCTTTTTGTGCCCTTATTATATAATTTTTAAACTAGGTACCTACCTATTTAGATTTTTTGTTCAACTTAATAACTGATACAACATAACATAAAAATTACTATGATGTATCTACTTGCACAGAATGCCGTTCATATGTACTTCAAACTCCCTCCTTCTTCCTTCAGTCGTTTGCTCAATGCTGAGCGTCGTGATGTGCCCGACCTAACTTTATGACGATCTCCTTACATTTGTGGCGATCTTTTCCAGTTGAAGAGCGTCTGAGATCTTGGTGTCGAGGTTTTTCTTAATTTGGTCCGACCATCTTGAAGGGCTACGTCCTCTGGGTCTCTTTCCTTCCACCTTTCCGGTGACCATGAGCTTCAACAAATTGTCGGATGGTTTGCGTGCGATATGCCCGAAGTATTGCAACACTCTCTGAAGGCAGGTATTTATGAGCCTTTGGTCAATACGAAGTATTTCGGACAATACTTGCCACAAATGCGTCCAGCTCACACAGTCAAAAGCTTTTTGGTAATCGATGAAACACATTACAGCTGGGATGTTAAATTCGTAGCATTTCTCGACGATAAGCCTTGGTTATAGAAAATATTTATAATAATATAACCTAGATATAAAATTTATTTTCATGTCAATTAGATAAATAAAATGATAATAATTCTGTATAGTGTTTTGAAAGTGTCGCTGTGTGTCGCTTTTTACTTAGCACTGGAGACATATTACCTACATTACTTATGGTTATACAACATTGGTACATCATTGTTATGCACGCTGTATAATAATTACTATCGACTGATGCATGTTTGTTTTTAGATGATTCCATAGTAAAATAAAAGGAGTAAAATAAAAACTAGGTATGGCGTAGAACATATCTGCATTGCTGCAAACCGAAGATTGGTTATTGGGAAATGATTCTAGATGCAAACCCGGACTTAGTGAGCCAGTAGATGTGACACTTGATAGTAACTGGAGCCCCAAAATTAAATCAAAATAAATATTAAATATACAATTATGAAGGACATATCCATGTAAGTCGCTTTGTAGGTAGGTACTGTTGTCTCCGTGAAAGTTTGTAATAATTTGACAATCACTATTAGTTAGTCTAGTTTTTGTTTGCGTTTCAGTTTTTTTATAATCATAGTTACTTATATTATTTTATTTCAAGAATATTGGTACGAAAAGTTTTGTTTGATATTTTACATTACACTGGTCTCAGAATGAGAGGGATTAGGCTATAGTCCACCACGCTGCTAGCCTAGTGCGGGTTGACAGACTTCACACGCCGTCGGGGAAATCTCTCAGGCATTCAGGTTTCCTCACGATATTTTCCTTCACATTTTTAAGCGAGTGATAATTAATTATTAATACGCACAATGATTTCGAAAAGTCAGAGGTGCGTGCCTTGGATTCGAACTCGAGACTTTAGACTTGGCATTCCAATTGTCATATCACTGCTTAATTGCTGATTAATATTAATTATACAAAAAGATAGTTGAGCTGAGTGACTTAGGAGAACCCTTCTAAATAAATTTATTCATTTTGAAAAAAAAGCCACAGATTACACATTAAATCTTAATGCAATTATATATTTTTTGGAGGATGGCACTATTTTGGTGTCTATTTCGGTACTTATCCGTACAAATACATTAATATTGAGAATGTCCCATGGTAAGGGCTATTATACTTCTTGAACAGACCTTAGATTCACTTATTTTTACTTGTCAGAAATTAAATTGCCGGCGGGTAGATCTTGACTTTACAGTATCGCCACAGCCAGTATAGGTAATGTTAAAAATTTAAAGTGTTTTTATGTTCTTTTACATTTAACTAGTTGTGCCCCGCTGTTTCACACGCCCTGACAATTCCTTTTTAGTTGGCTCCGAAGAGTCGTAACATGCTGTAAAATACATATAACCTATGAATTGGGCAAACAAATGCAATATTTATTCAAATCCGACTGGATGTTTCAGAATTCTTCGTTCATACAAAAAAACTAAAATCTCTCTAGTTTCATTATATTAGCAGACTTGCTGGCCCAGCAGACGTTGTCCTGCAACCCGATTACAGCGCCACCTACCGGGTCCAATCCCATCAAGGGATCCACTCAATACACGCAAAAAATTCACGGAAATTAGTTCGGCCGTTTTTGAGTTTTAGCGAGACTAACGAACAGCAATTGATTTTTATTTAGAAGAAGATAGATATGGATTGATAAACTTATACGTTGGTTTAATTGACTTAAATATACTAGAATCTTATTGCCTAAATAGATTAGTTTAAGTTAAGGTTATCTTCTCAGTGCATTATCAAAACGGAAGCCATAAAATGCATTAACTCCGAGTATTTTAGCAGCAATGGAGCCGTATGTGTTCGCTGCGGCTAGTGTAGCCAGGTCAAGGACATTGCACAAATCCGCAGTCTCCTCCGTGACGCATACAACACCCCAGTTTGGCTCCCCTATCGTAATGTCCGATTAACAGCGGAATTTTTAAATTTCGAATGTATATTCACTTTTTGAATTTATTATGGTAGAATTATAATGTGTGGGCATTAAATAAAAAGCAAATTAGTAGAAATTGTGAGTGAGTGCTTTTATAGAATCGTTTTAAACAGTTTAGGTAATAGTCCAATGTACAAACTGGTAACAGCACAACTTTTGCTAAAATTGAACCGAATTGAATGGAGCAGTATCCAAGTTTATAGCAAGACGCAAAGATATACCTGCAAAAGATGAACCTACCCACCGCGGACTTTGGACTTGTATGAATTTATTTCCTCTCCACCCAGTTATACGTTATTCTTGTACCGTTAGTTAAATTTCAATATAACAAAACGTGAAACTACTGGCTAGGTAGGCTGGTAGGTGATAGGGTTTAGGAAGGCCTTTTTGAATATTCTGTCTTGTTCATGATGTGTACCTACCAGGGCTGTAACATATAAATATATGGCAAGGGAAGGCAAGTGCGGTTTTTTGTCGGCACGAGTCTCATATCGCCTCCCCAGGTGACAGAGAATGCAAACAAAGCAACAACGCTTTTGACTATACTCTTGTCATTTCCAGTGAAATTACTGCCAACCCTAAAGACGTAGTCTAGACTATAAAGTAATAGCCTACATGTATATACCAAAATAAATAGGTCATTCCAATTTTTGGGGCTTGGCTCCTTCGTAGCCTAGATCTCGACCGAACTTCGACAAATTGCATAATATTTCGGCAGCACTTTTAAATCATGGCTATTTGCGCAGTTAGGTCACAACTTCTACGGATACGCTTCGTAACCATGTATATTTTTCAACTATATACCTTAGAATAAGGTTAATTTAGGGGTATAAAGAAGTTCAGGATAGTGAGTCCTGGACTAAGATAGGAGAGGCCTTTGTCCTGTAGTGTGAACACAATAGAGGCTACATAAAAAAAAACCTTAGAATAGTTGTTTCATCGTTGCTGTATTCAATAATGACATTCGTTAACTGCAGATATTTATGTAATATACATATTATTATTTTATTATATCCATTGTCAAATCATTTGCACCCACAGTACAGACTGCTTTTTTAATATTCTTGGACAATTTTACACAGTACCATCATATTCCCAATTTTACATAGTCCCAAACTACGCAGAGGTATGAGTAGGTACTAGACAATGGATATAATACTTATATACTTTTTTTTTTGTAAATACTTACTTGTAATACATAAGAAACACCCAGACAAAGACAAACACTTATGTTCATCACATAAATATTTCTGTTCTGTGGGAATCGAACCCTAGACCACAGTCGTTGCTTAGTTTGGAATAAAATGGTTCTGTGTAAATGTCCCAAATATTTTATTTGTTTCTAAAATGAACAGCTCGCGTGCTAGGGAACAAGCCTTTTGTTACGGAGGACTTTACAGACATATATTAACGGACACAAAGTAGGTAAACACAGATTCCGAACAAAATGTCTATGGATCACACAAAGATTGGACTGGGATCTGAATCGAACCCACAATACCCGATGCAACGGTAGTAGTGAGGTGACCACTTTACCACTACGCCAAACTATTAAACGTACTATTAAACTACGCTATTCTTCTCTCTCCGAGCCTTTTTCCCAACTATATTGGGTTCGGCTTCCAGTCTAATCAGATGCGGCTGAATATCAGTATTTTACACGAAGCGACTGCCTTCAGACCTCCGCAACCCAATTTTTGGGTAATATCGATACCCTGAGGATAGACTGGTTGTCAGGCTTTTTGGGCTTCTGACTACCACTAACGATTGTCATAGGTGTTCGTATGATAACCGGGACCGACCACTTTACGTGCTCTCCGAGGCACGGAGGGCTCTCGATGTGTTAAGAATGGTCACCCATCCATAGACTGACCGCGACTACCGCAGCTTAACCTTGCAAATCGATTAAACTAAGCTATTATTTATCATTAATAATAAAATTTGCAGGCAATAAAGTAAATGACACACTATATTAAATAATGAATTCGTGCTACGAGTGCCTACGTAAATAGCTACGCTTTTTCGTAGCCCAGATTGCTTCGTTCAAAAATTAAGTTGGAATTTCTTATAGTACCTAGATAATAATATTTTATTTCCAGTAGCAATAGCATAGCAGTAAAATCAGTATTAGTGCTGACTCCGACGACGTAGGTTATCTCAGAAAACCGATGTAAACCCTAGTATCGAGACAGAATTACATCGAGAGTATATCCATTAATTAATTGGTGTTTAGAGAAAATTGGTGCTTAAGTAACCTACAAATGTAGGGAGGTATTGTACGTGGGTTGGAAATTAGTTCTCTATTATTGGCTACTAGTGAAATTGGAGCCAAATGAAATCATTTGGGCGTGCCGAATACGAAATCTGTGTATAATTCGATGTAATCGATGAAAATATATCTAACGTAGATCGAAGTAAGAAATTGCTGATTATCTTGTATTGAAAGTGGTCTGAAAATATGTTTATTTCATATCACGAGATAACGGTGCTTTTTCAGTAGGGTGGTTTATCAGTGTGTAATCAGAAATCCTACCGTGGTCATCGATTCATCTCCCTTGCGTACTGGATCGTGTGTGGTCGTATTCAATGAGATGTAAATAATGATTAGCTGTAGGCGTTTATGAATAGGCAAAATAATAAATTCATTAGGTAGGTACTAAGTTTTTTTTTCATATTTGGCATTATCGCATTTTTAAAGATTATAAATTTTAGCGGAAGGAAAATTCTATTAATCCTGAATCCTGCCTGAGATCGTTTTCGCCAAAAATTATATCTTTAGACTTCTGCAAGTTGATTTTGTAATTTTATGTTTTATTTTGTAGTAATGGTTACGCTTGACCTTGTATACGGATAAACAAAAACCAAAACCAGGAGAATTACAAGTTATAGTGAGGGTGCCGATGAAAGAATCCACTTGCTTTCCCAATTTCTTAGTCAATTTACTATAATGGTCCTATAATAATTAAATACCTACTTACTTTTCATAATAGATTCAGAAAAGGTAAAAAAGAACAGAAATTCTTTCGGGACTGTCTTTGTCTGAGTTTTTTCCTAATTACTATGTTAAGCACTATAATTAGACTGTTGGCTTTCGTTCGATCTTTCTGACTGTGTCGAAGAAGTAGGGCAAACTACACAAAAGTAAATTCGCAAAAAATGTCTGTTGAGTTTCTTGACCGTTGCCAAATTTTGTTAGTTAGATAGTAGGTAGGTACATACATTTGCGTTAGCATGGTTTTGTTAAATAAAACTGGCGTTTCTTTTAGATGACGTGGCCTATTGTATTTAGGGTAACACATCATTTCTAATATACCTAGATACTTTAATTATTTAAACTGTAAATTACTATTACTAAATTATAATAAATTACAGACAATGCAAAATCTTGTTGGCGATTTGTGGATTTGATCTACAATAGAAAAGCTTTTATTCCGTCATACGCTCTAGCCAATGATGTAGTGTACTTTGCAGTGATCTTTCATTATTGGTTTTGCCAAAATAAATCTTAGGACACATCGATAGATTATTCCTATGAGTCATAGTTTTGTGATTTTATGCAAATGCTGGTCTGACTGAACAGGGTTGTGTGCAAATAGATTGCTGAGTGTTGATTATTTAATCTATCCAGCATACGTATGCGTGATTAATTATAGGTACCTACCCGGGCATCAATGACGTGACATGTGTGCGTTGCCTCATGGTAGCAGTGGTTGCTATGACATCGCGTTGGTACATATCATAATCACGCTCCAGGCCAGCCTTTTTACTGTCTCTATGGAGGTCAGCTCCCCACCCCATGAGCTTGTTAATATTTTTTTACGTACTTGCTATGATTGGGTTTGTTCCCCAATTTGTGAGAGTTTGTGTTAATTTAATTTGGAATTAAACGTATAGGTACTTAGTAGATACAGTGTTGGTGTCTGTTGCCAACAAGTGTACATGTTGGCAGTGTTTGCTCTTCTACTTCGTAAGCTAAATAGCTTAAAGGAACACTCGTAAATTTTGCAAGTTGCAAACATTACGTCAGGAAATGGCATGTTTCGCGCAAGCTTCAGATTCATAGTTTGACCCTCTACAAAACTGCTATGAACAGCGTACCTAGTACCTAGGTATCTACCGGGCTTGGTGCCGTTAAAGGAATTAAAATTGTTTTATATATTTGATGCAATGCACTAATTATGCTCAGAATAGGATTGTTCAGATTTCAGTCTATACCTATTTAAATCAAGTATATTTTCAAAAATATTCGCATAATTAATTAAGCCGAACAGGCTTAAGTAGGTAGGTTGTGTATTGCAACAATAAATGATTTTTAGCCTGTACTTTTATCCATTAAATCATCAGAATTATTTAGAAAAAATATAATTACAAAAAAGTATAAACGCAAGGTTTATAGGTACGTAATCTCAAAATATTTGAAGGAATTGACATTAATTATTGTTCTTTTTTTTTTACAGATGGACTGTCCTTTCGAACCAGCGCAGTGGACTAGTATAATGTTTATTGGACCATCAGTTTAAAGACTTCATCTAACAACTTCGTCGATAATTGTTTTTACACGAGCAAATATAAAAGTAAAATAGTTATAAATGACAATTTTCCTGGAACAAATAAAAGGTTAGTTTTGCAAAATGATTATAATACAATAAATTTAATACCTTGGAGATGATCGAACAGCGTCCACATAATCACATGGCTGTTATTGTATTTTAGTTCATTTCTATAATTTAATATAATATGATGATAAGCCAAAATCCATGAAGTTAGTTCAAAAAAATATTAAAAACGCTTGCATGACATGACAGTGACATTGACAGTGAGCAGATCGAAGATGACAGAGACTAATGTTTTTAGCCTTTTTCTGAGCGAAGAAATTTGTGAGAATTTTAGATAGGAATTTTCAAAATATAAAATCAAAAATAGGTAAATAAATCTAGTAAAAAGCCCTAAATAATGCGGGATTAGTTTGGTATGGTTGGGTTTGAGTGTAAATATATTGACTTATTTTTATGTTGTGAGGGATTTTCGGCGAATCTGCAGTGTACATACTGAGGTCTTTGTATTTATTTACATTTCATTTCACTATACAACTGTAACGATAATATATTTTATATGCAGAACAGCTGAAAACTTTGAAGATGTCCAGGTTTCGGTTTGGACGACAACACGACGGATATCGCCTAGTTTCAAATGATGACAGTGGTTTTTCCGATGCACAGTTTGAAGGTCCTCCACCAAAAATACCTTGGAAAGCAATATCTCTGGCGGCGTTCTTGTTTGTTGTGGGTACAGCACTACTAATTGTAGGCAGTTTAATTGTGACTGGACACATAGACACCAAATATTCAGATCGTTTGTGGCCTATGATAGTTTTAGGCTGTATCATGTTTTTGCCAGGGGCATATCATATAAGAATAGCATATTATGCCTACAAGGAGTATCCTGGATACAGTTTTGCTGACATTCCAGAGTTTGAATAGTGTTGACTGTATTTTTAATGTGTTCAACAGATCTGTTTGTTAATGTTTAGATGTTGTTTTGTAATAATAATGTGATTATTATTTTGTCATAATTTTTGCTTAAGTTAAATATTGAGTTAAGTGACAAGTAATTTCAGGCAGTATTATACATTAGATTTTCTAGATAATAGTTAGATCCAGTCTACTTACCATACCTAGTACACAATAAATTTATTTATAGTCAACTAGCAACCCACCTCAGCTTTGCACAGGTGTAATGTACTGATAATATGCATGTATTATAATTATGTATAGATCACACATAATAAATTCTCTAAATGATAGTAAAACCATATCAAAATCCATTGCATAGTTATTAAAGAAGTGGAGAAATAGAGAGACAGATCCTGACAGTGACTATTTTGTACTGTTTAGAGATTATGTATCTCTAACAGTGGATGAATTGGAGCATTTTTTAGATACAAATTATCTGAAAAATGCTCAAAATCATCACCCATAAAGACAGATCAGGAAAGACAGACAAAACCAGACAAGATTAAGAATTATCTTCAGTCCTCAGATGTATAATTATTTCTTTTGAATCTGGTAATAAAAAAAATACAAAATATTATCCATTTTATCTTGTTTGATCTAAGCTTAGAAGAAATTGTATTTATTTTGACATTTAAAACAGACTCATAAAGTTATTAAAAAAATAAACAGTTCTGGTATATCTGGTCATAGCCAGATATACCAGAACTGTTTATTTTTTTTATTATTGCTGATCACTAGTAATAGCTGATGTATAATGCTGCTTTTAGCAGAGCAATTGAAATTGATTGCTGCTTGCAATGCATTCAACAAGGCATTAAATTGCTGTGATAAAATCAGCCATATCTGTCTGTACTAGCACATTGTTGTATTGTTTAACTTTTTAATGTATATCGCAAACATTTTATTACAGTGGATTCCAATATTGGATTTTAGTATAATGTAGTGTATACATTTAATGTTCTATGTATCAATGTGATTTAGATTTATACATTATGTAATCTTTACTTCTTTTATTTGTAGGGCATGTAGCTTTCCTATGGGTACCATGTTAAATGTGTTTGAATTTCAAATACAAAAACATAACAAAAACAGTTTTTTTATTTGTTTACATACAATGAAACCACAAATTCATTTAGGCATAGTTTTAATGACAGTGATCATAATTTTTAATAAATAGATTGATAAACTCACTTTTACAACTTGTAGAGATTTTTAAAGAAAATCATTTGATTCTCAATGATTAGTTAATACTTCCATCCTATCTAAATTGCACATGTTTACCTATTGGCTCTCTTACCTTTCCTAGATGGTGGTGTGAAACTAGTCTGAGGGAGAGGTATAGAGTGCCCTGTCTTTTTTAAATGTTCAAACAATTTATTCTTTGATGGAAAGTCTGTTTCACAGACTGCACATCTTAGATTCAATGCAGTGCTTGAGTCTTCAGTTTCACTGGTTTTAGTTCTCACTGGTTTTCTATCTACCATCTTCTTTGGTTTGATATTCCTTTGAGTCTTGGGTAATGCAGGCTTATCTTTAGGCAGAGCTGCTTCACCCAATGCGTCATCAGTAGGTGTAGTACTAGACACTTCATACAAATTTTCTGTTGAAGTCTGTGATTGGGAGCCTTTCTTCAAGCTGGCTTCCTTCTTAGCTTGTATCTGACTCTTCAGCATGTTGAATTTTTTTGCCCTTCGGCTGCGCGACGGGCCTTCAATTTCATTAAAACTCATCTCATCATGACTGTCATTGCCTTCACTCTCAGGCATGGGTATAAACTTCTTTTTGTTTTTCTTCTTTTTATGACTTTTGGGTAAAGCCTGAAAGAAAAAAAAAAATTAACATTTGTATTGGATTAATATCATAAGTAACTTAAAATATGTTTTGGATTCAATCTTAAATGTAATAGTTTCTAGTAAGTAATCATTTTTGCGAGTTAATTCACCTTAACTTTATCAGAATCGTCACTCAGGGTCTCTCTAAAATCATTTTCATTGTCATCTTCATTATCTTCAATATCTGAAGTAGAGTTTTCCATTGGTTCTCCTTCTTTACTATCACCATTCACTTTATCACCTTCACCCTTTTCTTCCTCCACTAGAACATCATTAGCTTCAACATCTTCACCATCATTATCTGATATATCAATATCATCGTCTAGTGTCATGCTGGCCACATTTTCTTTGTGTTTCTTACTTTTTTCGTGATTTTCAAATGATTTAACATTTTTAAACAATTTGTTGCAAGCTGAGCAATAAAGATTTTTCATTGCTGGTTTGGATTTTGTTGACGACTTTGCCGTTGCCTTGGAAGCTTCACTTGCCTGAAATAGCAACACATTAGAACATTAAATTCTAATATAAATTCACAACAATGATTACTGTTAACAATAAACCATCAGGTCGTGCCACAGGTATACTGAAGCATTCATGCATTTACTATGCCCTACCCTTATTGCCGTCTCTATGGATAATGTGTTTGGCCTTCCAACCTTCATGTAACTTCAGTGACCTATTTAAAAATAAGTATTTTTATTTTTTTGTAATGAAATTGTATAGACACCTCTTTGAATATTTTTTTTAACTGAAGCAGAGACATTATTTTTAAGACCACGAAAAACAAAAAATAATTTGAATCAATAACAAAGGTTAGGTTATTTTGTTGCAGGTTACTTTGTTCTTCTTACCTCTTCAGTCTTAGAACTTTCTTCATTACTACTTTCCATTCCACCCTCACTGATAGTATCATCGTCAGAGGACAGACCAAACTCTTCAGCTAGCAAAGACTCAATCTCACTCAATTTTTTCTGATAGTCCTCACTATGTAAGAAAGAACTTTCACCTTCCTTCTTCTTAGCTTCTTCTATTTCTTTCTGCCGCTGTATTATCCTTTCTCTCCTTACTTGTTCAGCCTGAAATTTTTGAAATATGGATAATTTTATACAAGATAATTCCACTAAACAGGTTTTAGTTCTGAAATAATGTAAGTACATCAAGCATACAATCTTAACTTTTAATACCAAACATACAGCTATTTGAACATGCATTTTCTATTGTCTGCTATAGACACAATAGAAGCAGTTATAACCTTCAGGAGGGTCACAGTTTCTTCATTGAATAAATTCTTTCAATCTTGATATTTGAAAACAAAAGATTTTCTGTAATGTACAATATTGTTACTTCATAGTTTAACCTGTGACCTTTTAATAGGTCTGAAAACCTGAGAAATCTAGGGGAAATAAAAGAAAAAGTGACCTATGGGTGATCACAGAAAATACATAAGTTTTGACAATTTTTAAATGAGGGATAATGTATGGGAGCAAGGGCTCCCATACATTGCCATTCCATATTCCATCCCATTCATTCCCATACACTGCATTTATTTCACCTTGCTGGGCAAGGGCCCAGCAAGGTGAAATAAATTGGGCTAAAAAATGAAAAGATAATATGGGTGCCTATAAGAATAATTCACTAAATTTATTTTTACATTGCAAAACAACATACCTTTCTTTTATTTTCTTCTGCTTTCTCCTGCAACAGTTTAGTATGCTCTATCACTCTCTTATCCTTTCTGCGGACAAAGCTTACAAGCCTCCTTATCTCCTCATTCCTCTCTTTGCGAGCCTTCTGCCTAATTTTATTGTTCTCCTTTTCCATCAACTTTATAACTCTCCTGTTATCACCTTGTGAGATCTCATACTGGTCTAACCAAACAAAACCTGGAAATTAATTGTTTCATTGTTATTGGTGGCTTGTTACAACTTTTTATCATGTTTTTAAAACATAAACATTTATAATTCTGGTTTAAAATAGACTTTGCATTGGTAAAAGTTGTTAGTATTTCATTTCAACAAGGATTTTCAGGCTTCAGGTGTCCCGAAACAATAGATATTTAGTGTCTTTAATTACTTGCTTGTTGGTGTTTACTTGGACCTTTTGGATTCATTGGGATAGATTAATATTGTTATATATTATTTGATAAACTAGCTACTTACTTTTGTTAGTTGAGAATGACATCCAATAAGCATAAAACTCATGCACTTCTTCATATGGAGTGGTAGAGTTGCCAAATTTTGGTATTTTGGCAACTTCTTCAGGGTCATCGAGGAAGTCAGTTTCCTCTGCTGCCAATTTGGAAAATACCTGTAATAATAGTAACGGGACATATTAATTCACTGAGACATCTATATGATTAATTTAAGTACTTGATATAAGTATTACTACTACAGAAATAAGTTACCTCATTGTAAATTCCATAAAATCCTTTAGGGTCATCAGCAAAGCCTTTATAACAGGACGGACTAAAGTAAGGGTAAACATCAAGACTGTCATCATTATAAGAACTACCAGCTCCACGTAGCAGCTGCTCCCTGTGATTGTCATACCTAGAAAATATAAGATGGATTATAGTGACATGAAGTACATTGAATAATCATTGTGATGCGAATAACTATTAAAGTTGACCCCGTGGCTTACCAAGCTCGCTCTTGAGGATCAGAAAGCACTTCATAGGCATTCTGAACAAGCTGGAACTGTTCTTTTGCCTCAACCAAATTTTCTAAGTTCTTGTCGGGATGCCATTGCAGTGCAAGGCGCCGGTAGGCCTTCTTAATATCTGAGGCAGACGCTTCCTTCGGCACACACAATACTTCGTAGTGGCACTTCATTTTGTTATCATTCTACGGGGACTTTCACAATATTTCACAGCCTCTTAAAAATAACCTGAAGTAGTATAATCCTTAATTCCAATGGAATGAAGCGGTTAAAATATAGTTAACGTTTTTAATTGACTAGCGAACTAAAGAAGGAACTTTGCACATAATATTCCTAAGGTTTATTCAGAAAAATAATATCGATCTATTTTGAAGATTTCAGTGAAACAGAACTAACGACGTCCATGCTTCTTTGGGGTTTGTTTTTTTCTGAATAGTGTTGTCATTGTCATCCTCATGAATCATGCCATGTCCATACATTAATAATAAAACTATAATACATTGTTACTTTTACTGATAATAAAGGGCTACTTACTTTATATACTTTATATTTATAAATAAATGCTAGTAATACAAATTGAATTAGTATTGCTTCAAGTCGTATCAAGATGGCAACTCTTGAGCTAAGTCAACGTCAATGTCAAATATATGTAACGACGTCGACGTTGTTTTTTAGGATTTCCCATTCCTGGGATGAACGTTGTTTTATAAAATTAGAGATCTTAAAATATTATAAATATATTTACCTAGTAATAATAAATATATAGTGTCAAAAATATTCATGAGCAATATTCATGAGAAATAACAAGTTTCTTATGATGAGCAGGGCTGCCAGTACTCCGCGAGGAAACGTTGTGTTGGTAGTGGGGTGGACTTTGACCCGTAGACCTCTGTCTACGCTTTGACCCTATATACGACGCCCACCACCTCACTCTACCCGTGACCGCTGGATGGACGCTGTAAAGGGTCCGAAACGTCGGGATTAATAATATCAATATACGCGATAAAATCCGTAAAAAGTCGTTTTATTTCAATGTATAATATTCGCGTAAATGTCAAAAATCAATATCTCCTTTTTTATTAAATACACATACTTACGCCATGTAATTTAACATTATACCAACAGTACAACCTTGTTTTCCTTTTGTTCATTGTGTGGTCACACTACTCTATCAATTTTCACAGAATTAAAGAAATGTTATTATTTCAGCTAAGAGGTAAGAAATACTACACAATTTAATATACCTATTATTTAGTAGAAACTTTCTACTAAAAGTTAAGTACACTAGACTTTCTGTTTTTCCTCTCGTCTAGCAGCTATTATTATTATGTCTATTATGTCAGTGGACGTGAGGATTGAGGGACCAGTTTTAATTATCGCTATCTTCAAATTGCGTCGATATTTTTTTCCATTTCTTTTTTACAAAATGTATTAAGACTTACTAAAACTTTATGTAAAATAATAATGATTTTATTTCTTTGATTCCGTAATATTCGCTAATAGTATATTTTTGTTTTGTGAGGATTGAGGGACCACAGTTTATTCGTTATAATTTTTTTATCTTTGATTATTGGTGGCCCATTATTTAGTAAATATCTTTACTAATTCTTTACTAAATAGTCTATAGTCACAATATCTTAATTTTCCGCATACTTTCCGAGATCTGACCGACGGTCTGTGAGAACTGAGGGACCACACTTTAAGGGCTGTAGTTGTTCATGTATTTTTTTACAAATCCCCAAATTTGTTCTACAATTATTGTTTTAAGACCTACTAAATCCTACAATCATTTTTTTCGAAATACCAGTGTGGTCCCTCAGTTCACACGCACGTACATGGACGCTACTAGTAGCGTAGTCCTAGCTTGAAGGATCTAGTGCTTATGTAAATAATATTAATCTATTTTGTGATCAAGGTATCTTACTGTTGTACGTACCTACCTTAAACTTAACTTGTCATACTTAATTTTGTAGACATGGGCAGGCATTCGTCTTTTACGCCGTTCGTGTATGCTTTCTTCAATCTCACCGCAGCAGAATAGACAGATTAGAAATAAATAGAATAAAATAGGAAAGACATTACAAATAAACATTGCGTAGAAATCACACTTAGACAACTGTGAAGTTAATTCAATGTTTCTTGGTTTATTAAATTCCTTCAACTCTAGCGATTGCTCAAGAATGCAAACTGATGTTTTAAATTTTCCCTAAAAGGAATAAGGACGTTGTTGCCGTGAGCTCTTTTTATGTAATTATCTTTCACGAAATAATGTGATAATCGTCACGATGTAACGGTCACGACCTCGTGAGACGGTTACAAGAATATCCATAGTACCTACCTAGATGCTACATTTTATTTAATTTAATTCACTATATCCGCGCCGGACGCTCTAGGAAGACTTACTCAGGTACTCCGACCTTTATGGTGAGGTTCTTCAAAAAGGTCAGGTGCGTAGGTAGTACCTACTCACAACCAGCAGCGCAGCAGCGTATTGGTATGACAAGACATAAATAATTATGAATGTGGACGAAGACACAGAAGTGTACAAGAATAGCTGTAGGAAGCGGCGTATTTATACATGTACAGTCAGCGTCAAATAGTTAGTGACACTCAGAGTATTCAAATAAATAGACGCAACCAAAAAGTCAATAATATCGGTACAAACAAAGTTTCCATATTGTTGTCAACATTATAGTCGCTCAAAAGGTCGAGACGTTTAAAACGTCATATAGATAGGTTCAGTCAAACCGTCATAAATATGGTAACAGTCATCCCGTCAATGGTATCCAAGCATTCTAAGTGTTCAAAAATATGGAACACATTAGAAAAATAAACTTTACAGCTATACATTTTAAATATTATTTCTCACATCAATTAATGTGAAAACATTTATACACAAAAATGAAAGGAATAGAAACTACTGTTGTCCTTTTCATTTTAAGCATGACGTCATAGACATGTCTTTTGTTTTGTAAAGAATTTCGTGCATAGCCGTTTGCGATACTTAGCAATATACAGCTGACTGAAAATAGATGTACCTAAACCTCATTGATAATGAGTATGACTATATATCTCATAGAGCAAGAGTGCATAATTAAAATATATGATTCAATATCATGATCATTTTATTTTATTTTAACAATGAACGTCGGCAAAACTAGACTCGATAATGCTTGCAAAAAAGAGGTGCAAAGTTTTCAACCTTATTGACTATTATTCAAAAACTGCTATTTTAAACATAAACAAGGTAATAGAGTGGATGAATAACTAAAAATAAGCAATAAAATAATGTCAATAAGGTCGATAATCGCTTGCATCTTTTCAATTTTCTCTAGTTTTCGACTGCTTACCATCAGGCGGGCTGTGTGCTTGTTTATACATATATGTATGTGCGAATATATAGAAATGAGAATCTAGAGAGATGAGAATAATTCGATAGGTAACAATTACTACACGTAACATCTAAAACGATAGGTACATAAGGATATTCCCAGTTCATTTGAAATATCTGATAAGGAGACACCTTCCTCCCTCAAATATATAATTCGATGTTTTGTGGTGTCACTAATGCGTAGCCATATTTCTAGCTTGCTTTAGTTTTGCACTTGACATTTATATTACTGATAGATAAATAGAATGACATGCAAATAACACTAGATTGCCTAAAGAGGTTTTCATCTTTGGGAAACCGTTTATTTCTATAACATGCTGGTTTATTTTTCTAATGTGTTCCATATTTTTTGAACACTTAGAATGCTTGGATACCATTGGCGGGATGACTGTTACCATATTTATGACGGCTTGACTGAACCTATCTTTATGACGTTTTAAACGTCTCGACCTTTTGAGTGACTATAATGTTGACAACAATATGGAAACTTTGTTTGTACCGATATTATTGACTTTTTGGTTGCGTCTATTTATTTGAATACCCTGAGTGTCACTAACTATTTGACGCTGACTGTACCTACCAGAAGTTACAGGCACATAGTCACGTCATATTGGCATAGAGAAATCAAATAAAAAATACAACATAAAATTTGGAAGTACTTTATCAAATTAAACACGAAAAATATACATTTTAAAACTAATGTAAAGGAAGAAAAATATTAATGAGATATTTTAAATTAGTTATCAATAAAACATTTTAAAAGTAATGTAAAATAAACTAAATTATGGAAAATATTATTAAAGTCAGTAATGAAAAAGTAAAGAGAAATTAATCTATAATCAAATCTTCACCAGCGATTCTGAAAGATCGAAGCGGCCTGCAGAAAAATAAAAAAAATGATTAATTAAAAAAATACCATTATGTCTTGAAGGTAGATAACACGTGCCTTAATAAAGAAAAGTTTTACAAAACCGAGATTGATTTTAGTACGTTTTCTTGTTTAAAGTGAAACATTTGTTTATAATATTCATTATATAAAGAAAATGTATTAAAAATCTTTAAACAAAAAAAACAATCTTATAAAAAAGTCTTAAAATACATTAAAGAGTTCCGAGAGCAAAACTATAGCTCGGATTTAGTTTCATGTGTCACTGGAACCGCGGAATCCTAAAAGTATATAAAAAGGTTTTTTAAGTAATATAATAAAACATAAGTGTTTTTGTTTGTTTGTTTGAACGCTAATCTCTGAAACTACCAATCGGATTTGAAAAATTTTATGGGCCATTGTTATATTCTTACTAACTTTTCTTAAAATATCCTAGTCTAGTTTTAGTTTAGTTTACTTTGTAGTTTATTAAGTTTTAGTTTGTTAATTAGTGTAAATTATTTATTAATTAAATACGATATGTTTTAGTTTGATTATTTACCAAATAATTCTTGAGAGGAAGGTTATAGGGTATTTAATATCACGCTTGCAATCAGGGCAATCTGAAATCTATTATAATTATTATTTGCACGGGACAAGATCAGCTGTAGGATAATACAGACATTTCTACGTCGTAATAACGTACGTAATTGGTCACATCGCATCCAAATGCATTGTAAAATTGATCCATAATTAATGGATGCTGGATGTTGGAGTAACTCTGTTAAATATATAGATGTGGACACTGCTCTATATTTATATACTACATAATAAACTTTTGATTTGCGTAAATTAGGTGGGTCCTATTTTTATTGTACGTACGTCCACGTGATTAAATCCTTCATTATTTGGTATTAAGCATGAATTTATATAATTTTATTAAACATACAGTCGTGGTCAACTAATTAGGGACATTCAAGATAGTGAAGGGCTATAACCGGTTATGTACATATAAATATAAGACCCTATTGATTTCTCAGCACCTATTATTTGCATAATGTGATCCGATTATTATGCTATAAATGGCTGTAAATAAAAGATTAAATAAATAGAAAAAGTATTTAATATCAAAGATTAAACATGTATTAAATATTAAGGTACAATTCTGTAGTGGACATTTAATTAAGGACGGTAAAGTATAATGAAAAATACAGTTAAACAAAACTTATAATCTGCAGTGTTATAATATCTTTAACAGCTCCATTTTATTATGTGTAAAATCAGTACCCAGTAGCAAAACCTTTGTTAGTAATTACCGCTTGACACCGATGTGGCATAGACATTATCAGTTTCTGACATGTTTCGACAGGAATGTTTGCCCATGCCTCACAAAAAGCTTCATGAAGTTCATCCAAATTTGTATTACGATAAGTGGCAACTTTTTTCTTGATTTCGTGCCAAAGGTGCTCAATTGGGTTGAGGTCCGGGCTATTTGCTGGCCAATCTAGCACCGATACAGACTGACTGTAAGAAACGACTTGACTGAATGGGTGGTATGTTTCGGGTCGTTATCCTGCTGAAACGTCCATATAATAGTAAGATGCTCCTCAGCATAGGGAAGCATAATTTCTTCCAATATTGCCTTGTATTGATGTTGGTCTAAGTTACCCTGAACTTTCCTCACAGGTCCAACTCCACGTCCAGAAAATGAACCCCACATTTTAATGTTTCCACCGCCATGTTTCACCTGCTTTTTGTGGATCTTGGATTCATTTCCGTTTTTACAGGACACCGTACAAGTTGCCTTCCATCTGAAGAAATCAAATTAACCTTGGTCTCGTCAGAGAAAAGTACATGTTGCCATTGGGCGTAGGTCCAATGTCCATATTTACGTGCAAACGCCAAACGAGCATTTCTATGTTCTTTCTTCAACAACGGTACTTTGCGAGCCACTCTTCCGAACAACCCTGCTTCTACCAAACGTCGTCAAACGGTTCTCGCAGATACACCGGCGCTTTCGTTAGCCCCAAACACTTCGTGTTTAATTAAAATAGAGCCTAGAAACGGATCTTTCTTAGCTAACCTGGACTTGGCTTTTGTTCTGGACACATTTAAAGCTGTGTTATAGCGCTTGAAATGTTGCACTGCATTGCATACCATAGTTTTTGAACAATTTAAATGTTGTGCTATCCTTCGGTTATGACCAACCACGCTCGACAAACTTCATGATAATTTTTCGTAGTGTTGGATCGCAACTTTTATTTTTGCCCATTTTTCTTCAAAATAATTCTCAAAACTTAAAATAAAAAATCTGGATTGCCGCCAAAACGACCACGAAAAAATAAGAAAAGAAAAAAAAAAGTATTAAAATTCCAATTAAGAAATTAGAACGCAATACCTCAGTGTCCCTAATTAAATGGCCAGCCAGCATTCTTTGAACAAATAGCACTATGATAATCTATCAGCTATAGTGTAAAGAGGTTTAATGTTTAAGAAGTTGTTATTGTTTGTGTAATCGCGCACATAAATGACTAATTACACTTACATGTAAAAGATATGGAATATTGTTAAGACTCGTTGGAAAATAAAAAAATAATTCACAATTTGGTTTAACTAGTTGACCACGACTGTATATGTTGATAACCAAAGACTACTATAGTATATATGTACCACAGACCTCACTATAACTTTAAAGACCAGTTTACCTTTTTTTAATATCATGGGTACCTAGATCCCCATGGGAGAATCAAAATTAAATTACGGAGGAAACCCATTTATTTTAATAATTTCAATTGTTTTGGTCAATCTAGTTATTAAATATTGAAAGTTATGAACGAACAAAATAATCTGATGAAGATGAGGATAACGATTACATATATATCACAGATACTAATCAGATAATGCTTGCCCACGCAATATCTGCTTCAGCACTTTAATTTTTAAACGAGATTTTGCTCGTATTCTTATTTGGTCTTTCATATTGTGTGTGATATTTGCAATATCCCTGATTATGCAAAATATTTAATAAAACAGAATTTTTCCGAATTGCATTCAGTGAATCTCTATGAGTCGTCACAGCAGGTTTTGCTTTGCAAAAAGTCACACATTCTTTAACGTCCGCGTGCGTATCACAGGGCTCAGATTGGTTAGCAACAACACAAGAATTTAATGAAAAATTTATTAATGGTTTTTCAAAGCACCTTGCAACTGCTGACAACCTCTTTGAAGTATCGTAGAAGTTCGCCGCTGATTCGTCAGCATGCAACTGTGAATTAAAATAAAATGTCTTAAAATATTGAAATTGTTGTAAAACACATTACAATGGATATTTTTCCCGCGGTTCATACTCAATATACCTACCTACTTCATTTGTGATATTTGAATTGCGTACAGTTCAAATATAAGTAACGGTAACCGGACTAGATATGAAACGGATATCCGGTAACTATTCGGTCTCCGGCCTATCCGGCCTTGTTTACACTATCCGGCCGGATACCGAATAGTGATTCAGTATCCGGCCGGATACCGAATAGTGATTCAGTATCCGGCCGGATTCCGGATAATAAAATTAAAAAAAATCTCATTATTTTACGCAAGGCAAATCGTTTATTTATTAATTAAATTTTTATAATCGCACGTCAAAAATGTTTGTTTTAATATATAAGTGCATTGGGGCTATTTCGAAAATGGGTATATTCTGAAAGTGCAAAAAATCTACCAAACGCAGCAATATATTCCTGCTGGCAACATTAGGCAAAGCGCCATCTTATATACGGGTAATTCCGTAATACAAAGTTATAGGAATTCAAATTAATCGTTATTATTTAAAAAACTTACAATATCAAAATCTATGGGGCAATTACGATGGAAAATGAAATGTAAACTCTGGCTGAAATGCAATAAAGGCGACTTTTGAGTTCTTCCGGAATTACCCCGCGATAGTTCGCAATTATCCATTATGACCCAAAAATATGGTTCTTTATTTAAAACACTTTCTTTAGCAAATCCAACGATATATTTAAAAATATAATTTATGCTTTTCAAAGGCTTTTCAATATCTATGCAGATCTAAAACAGTAAGACTCGTAAAATAGAGCATTCCCAAATAATCAAATGAAATGTTCACCTCTAGTCATCTCGCAGAAATTTCTATCGGAATTGCCCCAATGCACTATAATTATTTTTGTACTCAAAATTTACAAGTGGCAAATTATGGTGAATTAATATTTCCAATCTCGTTCACCGCACCAATATTCAAATCAAACTGATCGCGTCATGTAACGCAATAAAGGGGCGAATATCCGGTATCCGGTCAAACCACTATCCGTTTCATCTCTAGTACGGACTTAAAATAAAAGTTTACAACATTGGTGATTATAAATGTTGTGTAGATTGTTCACGTACGTATATTTTGGTTATGTTATAAACAAGTTATTTATTTATTTTTATTATTAACTATTCACAAATAATGATGGTGATGACAGTCTAGTTAGAAATTGAAATCTTACTCGATTCTTTGTAAATTGTAGGCCACATGTCGAGAGTACATGTAAATAATAATCGCGACAATAACTATACTATATTCAAGAGTATAATTATTATTATACGGTTTTAACCTTTACTCATAATTAGTTAACCTACCTATATGCAAGGACAAAATTGAGAATTTTATCAATAAGTAGCTATGATAACGATAATGATAAGGTTTTATTTAGTACCAACACAGTGGTATAAAAATTTTGTGTAGTTAATCTCATGATTAACTACACAAAATTTTTATACCACTATTTCTATAACCTAAAATTGAAATTTGAATTTGACAAGCCAAGGAATCTTGGCTTGTCAAATTCACCCTTGGAATCTTTGTGGAATATCATCTGAATATAAGTCATTTCATACCTCTGTACCTCTTATTATTTCTGCGCATGCTACCGGGATTATATCAGCATTTTTTTTTTATTATTTGGGCCTTGGCACAAAGAGCCTAAATCGATACAAAAAAACATTATTAATTATAGTAAATTAGAGTACAATTTTTAGAACTAGATAAATATAACATAAAATAAATAACACTGTGCCTTTTTAATATAATGTAAATTAATTTGTGTTGATAATAAATAAATAAAATAAATAAATAAATAACAAACAATATGAAATATTTACAAGTCCCCTACTGTACACGAAACATTATATCAGTATTCTCAAACGTCAATTACCTCAAATCTATTTTTTTAGTTTTTATTAAATGAAAGTTTTTTTTTATAAACGCAATTTTTATTCATTAAGGTTTATAGCTAAGTAGCAGTGCCAATTACAACTAAATAAATAAAAATAAAGACTTTTCTTAAAACGAAATTAAAACTTCTCTTGAAATAAAGTACTCTTGGCATAACGTGACACACGAGTGTACATAGGACGTTTGACGGGTTAAGTATGATCTTCGCTATCGCTCGAAGACTCCGACGGAGACCCAACATCAAAAAATTTTAATCCTTTGAAACCCTGAAGAAAAAAGTTCGTCATCAATATAATTAACCAAGGAGTTAATATGCTGGATGAAGTAAGGATAAAAAAAACTTATGGTACTTTTGAAGGTAGACTGCTGCAGGTTGTAGCTTGGAGAACGTCGCGGTAAATCATGTTACCTAATGAGAAAATATTTATACAGAGGATTATAATAATCAATTATATTAAGTCTGCTTACAAAGTCGAAGTCTTGTTCGTATAATGATTGCTGTCTGAAGACGGCCGCAGCGGCCTTGATGCCTGCAGCTGGCGGTGGCTGTGGTGGCAGGGTCAACATTGGCTCCAGCCATTTTTCGTATAGGTCCGGGCGTGGACCTAGCGGCGTCTCGGGGCTTAAGCGGCAGTTTTCCACTATCCATTTCTGCTCACGAACTGATGGGGATCTAATAATGATAAAAATAATTAATAAAGTTCACAAAAGTTGTGCCTGGATCATCGTCCTCCGAACCTTTTCCCAACTATATTGGGGTCAGCTTCCAGTGTAACAGCATGAGGCTGAATATTATAAGTATTCGAACATACACACAAAGCTGCTCCAGATTTCCACAATCTTTCAACTTATAACACCCGATGACACCCCACGCGTGTTTATTGATCGATTGTTGAAATCTAGAAACACAACGTCATGGTGGTCTGGTGAATGGACACGTTACATTCGCGTCATATCGCGTCGTTAGTTACAAGTCTGTTCCTACCTTAACTGTTATGCGTTATGCATAAACCAATGATCTAAACAATAAATAACAAAATAAATAATTAGAGAAACGAAGTCACTCATTCGTGTCACGTGAAAACCTGATTATATAATATGTATTTCATAAAAATGTTTGGATTCCTTGATTTACATGTGCCTTTTGATCTAATATACCCATATAGATCCCAAAAAAGCCCAAAAGAATATACATTTCAAATTAATGAAAGTGCTGCCTTTTTGGCCCAACATTTGAAAACGACCCGCCTGTGTAAAAAATATAAATATATCAGTGGGGTGACTATGATCATCCACAGCTCGCAAGTAATATGTTTTACGTCCCTTACAATATGGGACGAGCGAGCCTATTTCCTCTAATAGATAATTCCTAATAGAAAACCTGAATATTACTTTGCTCGATCAGTAAATTGGACCCATAAACCTTACGTTTAGCCGCGTTTGCGATCTCTGGATCTGCGAGGCATGTGATAATTATAGTAATGATTTCTGTAAATCAGGGCCTTCTTACCTTAGATTCCATATTCCAGAGATGAGAACACCAAATAGTCCATCAAATAAAAACTAAGAACAATATGCGGTCCCAAGGCACTCAAGTTTCTTATTAAAACAAAAGTCTAGAAAATACTTTTCGTTGTTCAGCCAGTTATTGTATATAAGGTGGTTAAGTGTTCATCAACAGCCCGAATATGAAACTTGAGAGCCCACAGCAAGAGAAGAAGGTCCACTTTACTCTGTATAAGATTCATCATTATAATCAACATCAAATACAACTATATTCCATTTAAAGATTTGATTGATTTAGACAAATAACGACATTAATGTGCTACTATTGTTGAAATTACAGCATTTTAGAAAACTAATTTATTTGTAACTAGATTAGATGCCTTTCTTTCTATTTATCGTGAAACATTGGAGCTTATAAGATGCTTTCATTGAAATAACGTTGATGTTATAACGTTATTTGTCTAAGGTTATAATGAATGGATTATAGTAGACTCGAGGAATTAATCCAGGGTCGGATCTACCATATGGCTTTTTGGGCTTCAGCCCAAGGCCCCGTGGCTTCAAGGTAAGTCAAGTCAAAGTCAATATAAATCAAATATTTTACTGTCTCATTTTTTTCTATACTTTGAGTAATAAGGTGGGCCCCTAAGTACTATTAGCCCAGGGCCCCCTAAACTCACGGTCCGGCCCTGAATTAACCAATAAAAAATTACAAACAGAGATACTATCGCTATCGATAGGTAGGCTCATGGATTATTTGTCAACTAGTATCGATTATCTTACAATTTCCGTTGTCCTATTATAGTCAGGGAGGGCCAAGGAATTACTATTTATTTTCTAGGTATACTGTATTTTAGAAACATTCCGTCCCATATGTACCTATTGTTCTTCCGTATCTAGCTTTCACCTTGTATACTTAAGTGTGATGTTACAAGCAAAGCGACGTAATTATTATATATAGTGTCCTCAGAACGACGGAGGTGGTGTGTAATGTCTCCCATGACGTCACAAACGACACGACGCTAGATTACCCCGGATCATTTTCAGGAAAAAATTGGCCCCAAGATAATATCTTTTGGAAAGTAAAAGCTTAAGCACTTACTGATGTTTTAGCTTAATAGTTTAGACATCAATAAAAACTAAAATGTTTAGTTTAGTGTAACAAAAAGGCAAGCGTGGCTTTTTCTATTTCCCTCTCCGTTGTTTATTTGAAAAGGCAAAACATAGGGAGAGCAATAATTACATTACATAAATATAGGTACGTGTAGGCAAAACTGTTTCGCTCGCACTTTATTTTACGGGACTTAAAAACATGCTAGCGAACTGTGGGCATACTTTGTGGTGTACAAAGTATGCCCACAGTTCGCTATCGCGCATCTGCGTATATTTTTTTTGTTGTTCGAATTCACTTTCAAGTATAATCGCATAGGTATAGTCGACAATAAAAAACCTTTATTACTTGACAAAAACTTTCATCCAAATTAAATTTAATGTAACGTTATCTGTCAATTGGTCTTGTAAGAAAATAGACCTTGTTGTTTGGTGATTATGTAAACGACATTCACTGTAAGTAGTGATAGGTCGAGAGAATGTTCTCCCTAAGAGAATTTTCTGTCACCGAGAATGTCCTGCAATATTGAGAAAGTTCTCAGAACATTCTCTGACACTGAGAATTTAAAATACAGTACTATTATTTTATTAAAACTTATATTTAAATATACTTATATGTAGATAGGTTAGTACATAAGCAGTACAAAGGTATGTAAGTACATATTATGTAGTACATAGGTAAGTAAATAAGCATGACATAGGTAAGTATATAAGCAGTACATAGGTCAGTACATAAGTAGTACATAGGTAAGTACATAAGGAGTACAGACGCCAGCAGGTTAACCTATCCAAAACTGTTAAAATTTCCCAGTTGAATATGAACCTTAATGTTTTGTGTTAAAGTTCATAATCAATCACAGAAATTTGACAGATAATGGTAGCTTGATGTGCTGGCCATGACTGTACATAGGTTAGTACATAGGTAAGTACATAAGTAGTAAATAGGTAAGTATATGGGTAAGTACATAAGTAGTACATAGGTAAGTACATAAGTAGTACATAGGTAAGTGCATAAGTAGTACATAGGTAAGTACATAAGTAGTACATAGGTAAGTACATAAGTAGGACATAGGTAAGTATATAAGCAGTACATAGGTTAGTGCATAAGCAGTACCTATGTAAATAAATAGGTAAGGACATAGTTAAGATTATAGGTAATTACATAAGTGGTAAGTACATAGGTAAGTATACTAGGTTATTTTATAAGTAGTACATAAGTAAGTACATAAGTAGTACATAGGCAGGTACATAATATGTAAACACATAGGTAAACACAAAGTTAAGTACATAGGTAAGTACATAGTTAAGTAGGTACGTAAGTAGTTAGTAAAACTGATTATTGAAGCATTATTTGTTAAATTTAAAAATAACCTATGTAAAATATTAATAACATTATGCAAGTAACGAGAATATTCCCGAGAATTCATCCGAGAACTTACTCGCTGAAGAGAATTTACTGAGAAACATGGTTTTACAGCTAATACAGGTAATACTGAACGTAAACTTCTTACAACATTAAAATAATACACAATCTTTTTATTTTAGATAGACATATAATATTATGTAAAAACAGTCATCAGAAATTTAAATTCTCATAAATTCTCGACTCGGAAAATGTTCTCAAGAACTTAACAGCAAAGTTCTCGATGTGAGAATTTTTCCGATAATTGCCCATCACTAACTGTAAGGGTGGTAAAGCAATTTTAATATCAACTATTCACTAAATTAAATGGTATTGAAATGAAATTTGTTTTTACTAAATAAATAAGTCAGTTTATTAACGTGTTTTATAACGATAAGGCCAATTAACACTTAAAAATATTAATGAATGGCGGACATTTTACATGATTCTGGTTATTATTTATTTTATTGTTTTGTTAAAGCAATAACCGTGATTTATTCGTCGGCACGTTGCAGGTAAGGGCCACCAATCGGCGAATCAATTAGCACAGCAATTAAGAATTGTTTCAGTGGATCGCTAATTAATCCCGTGCGCTGTCGAGCCTACCGTGACATTTAACTTCATGAAATATTCAATACAGTTATTATTTATTTGTGATACTGGGCTCTGATTTCGGTTAGTCAATAAGTTGGCCATTCGGCAATGTTTATTTTTGAATTGACTAGTGGCCAGATTATAAATAAAGAAGTTGAAAGCATTTTAATTCTATGCTGGACAGAGAGCGTACTTTAGGTACAAAAATGTGATATCCATACTCCATTTACCATACAAATTCTATACTAGTAACACTCTTTTCACGGGATATGGACGGAGAATCCCCATCAAAAACTTTAAAGGCTTTTTTAGAACTTATTATTTAGTGGATTTAATTTTGTTTTCAGTACCTATATTGAGAATTTCATACCAAAACCAAATAACATATACCTACACAACATATACACAAATTGACTTGGGAATCGAGCCCAAAATCTCTAGAGGAGCTTCCTACTTAGGACCTCTAGGCTAATGAGGCAGTTACTAAAAGTCAGTATATGTATACAGGTTGCTACAAAATTACCCGTAAAGTCGAAAGGAGGTTAAATGGGGCCTTGTATCGAGTCCATTTAAGAACTGTTTTATTTAAGAACCGTAGTAACGGTGTATAACATACCCCTAAAAAAGGAAAATAACAAAATTTATGAATGAAAAATAGAAAAACTATTAATGTAGACAATTATTAGATAAAATAGGTAGGTGCGTTGGCCTTTCTGTTAAATAATCTGGTTCCCTGACATGACAGCTGACAAAATTTTTGGCTTTGATAATTAATTCTATTTTTTACGGGGTATTTTGTAACACGTTGTATAGCCCGTGTAGGACTGAAATTGTATTGGATTCCACTTTCTTTTTAAAAGCCTATAGGTAAGACGGACGGGATTTCAGTAAAATCCCAAACTTGCAGACATCCATCTCAACCAGGCTTATCATTCCGCATTTCCTGACCACTAGCTTCTAAAAGATTTTACTTTGCACACAGTTCCAATAATGTTTGTTCTTAAATTCAAATGTGTTTCTAGCAAGAAAGAATACCAAGATTTCATTTATAAATAATAAATATTCTTGGACTATTTTATACAGCACCATCTAGTCCCAAACTAAGTAGAGCTTGTTGCTATGGGTACTAGACAATGGATATAACACATAATATATACTTTTATTTTTGTAAATACATACTTATAATACATAGGAAACACCCAGACAAACACAAACACTTATGTTCATCATATAAATATTTGTGTTATGTATTTCTTGTTATAGAAATAATGTTGGAGGTTGTTGAGAAACATCTTTTGTGCACAAAAGATACTATTATGTGATTGTTAAGAATAATAAAAGCAGTGAGAACCTAGTGATATGACCATTGGGCTGCCAAGTCAAAAGTCTCGAGTTCGAATCCAAAGCATGTACCTTTGTAAAAATATGCGTAATTAATGAATTATCACTCGCTCAAACGGTGAAGGAAAAAATCGTGAGGAAACCCGCATGCCTTTAGACATTTTTCTCGACGGTTTGTGAAGTGTGCAAACCCGGCGCCTATCCAGTGTGGTGGACTACAGCCTAATCCATCTCAATCTGAGAGGAGACCCGTGCCCAGTAGTGGGACAGTAAATGGGTTGATGAAGATTAATAAACCGGTCAAACGCAAGTTATATTTAAGGAAACGTCATGACGAGGTGATAAATGATAAAATTAATACTGAGGATGCTTTTATTTTTATGTACAGACGTCAGCAGGTTAAGCTATCCAAAACTGTCAAATTTTCCCAACTGAAAATGAACCTCATTACTTTGCATTAAAGTTTAAAATCTATCAAAGACAATTGACAGATTGGGGTAGCTTGATGTGCTGGCCTTGATACAAAATATTCTGCGTCCTAGTATTATATGGTAATTGTGTGCCCAGTTTTAGGTAAAAAATATCATGGGTTATGTAATTTGTTGTTAGATCTACAAGTAATAGATTGAGGAGAGGCAAATGTTAGACATTTAAAAAAAAATCATGATTCACCAAAACTAACATAATTATGTTTTTCGATGAATATAATGAAGATCTTAAAAAAATACAGTCGAATTGAGAACCTCCTCCTATTTCGACCGTTAAAAATAAAAGATTAATAGTGGCAGGTTAATTTTATAACCACGAGATACATTTTGAAAAAAGAAATTCCCTATGATATGCCAACATTGCCCGGAAAACAAAAAAGTCACGATTGTTTTTATGACGTCATCGCAGTCCAACCATAGTCGTGCCACGATTACGGGGTATGGTATGAAATTGGGAATTGATTGTTCTGCAATTTACTCAGACTTAAATATGATTGATTAGTGCTTCTACTGGATTGCGGTTACGAGAACCAATAACTTGGTCATTGATCTCAGTTTTTACACAGACGTGGTTCATCAGTACATCCGATATTTTAAAAAGTAACCAATGTTTACACTTTATTGGGGATATACAGTGAGCAAGGTTGCCCAGTGGTCTGCGAAGAAACGTTGTGTTGGCAGAGGTGGGGACTTTGACCCTTATACTGCCAACCTATTCTTCTTTCGTTTTGTTTTACAAAGTCGGCAACGTGCAAGTGATACAAGCGTCTATAGGCTACGGTAACCGCTTACCATCAGGTGGGCCGTAAGCTTGATTTTTTTTTATGTGATAGCGGGCAATCGAGCAGACGGATCGCCTGATGGTAAGCGATTTCCGCCGCCCATGGACACCCGCAACACCAGAAGAGTCACAAGCGCGTTGCCGGCCTTTAAAAGAGAGTACGATCTTTTCTTGAAGGTTTGATTACCACACAGTATAAAAAAGAAACCCCAGATTATTCTGTATTTTGAGAGACATCTTCCAAAGCAGCCTAGTGGTATGATTATTATATCCATTATCTGGTACCCATAGTACAAGCTCGGCTTAGTTTGGGACTTGATGGAGTTGTGTAAAAAAATGTTCCAAATATTTTTTTTAAATTACTACCAAGTCAAAGTTCTTGACTTCGCATACAAGACACGCACCTCTGACTTTTCGAAATCATGTGCGTATTAATAATTAATTAGCACTCGCTTAAACGGTGAAGGAAAACATCGTGAAGAAACCTGCATGCCTTAGAGATTTTCTGCACGGCGTGTGAAGTCTGCCAACCCGCACTAGGCCAGCGTGTTGGACTATAGCCTAATCCCTCTCATTCTGTGAGAGACCCGAGCCCAGCAGTGGGACAGTATATGGGTTGTTGATGAGAGACATCTTATTTAAAAAGATCATTGGATAATTAGTAACTATGATCACTTACTATATACTATATACTTACTTATATGGCGAATGTCAGTGGAACCGCCGAGAGAGGACGCCCTAGAAAAACTTATACCGACCTTATTGGTGAGGTTCTTCAAAAAGGTCAGGTGCGTAGTACTGCGAGTACCGGCGTGTATGTATGACAAGATGTATGAATGTGGTCGAAGCGAAAGAAGTATGCAAGAATCGTAGCAAGTGGCGTTCTTTAGTTTCTGCCTACCCCTATGGGAAAAAGGCGTGAGTGTATGTATGTATGTATGTATGATCACTTACCTTATTATCGCTGTAGCATCACCATACTTATAGACGACTTTAGACTTAGGATCGTAGAAACCGTCTCCGGTGTCATAGAATCCGGGAGGTATCTGTTTGGTAGGCTGATCTGCGGTCAGGAACGATTTCCCGGCAGGCATCAGGTCTATGTCGTATTCTACCGCGAACCTGAAACAAATAATTATATCTATACATAGTCATAGGCTATATTTATGTATAATGAATGAATGAAAACATTTATTTCAGAACCAGGTTCCATATTTTCTTAGTAACAGTACTTACAACTAGTGTTAGTAAATAAACTTATTAAACTACGTGTGTACCAGCTTGAGACTCTCCCATCCTAGTCTATTTAACTGCATGGAGTCGTATCCGGCGTCCTAACATCGGAGACTCCCAGCGGTCGGCCAATCTCATCAGGATAGTATTGGGGCTGGTATATTATTAGGTAGCACATTGCACCTTTGCGAAGCCGGGGTGGATCGCTAGTTAATATAATAAAAGCTTTGTTAGGATGTTGAGTAAAGTATTCTATTGATATTTCCGGCCTTCGATTGCTTGTTATTTTTTTAACATAACAAACAGTTTTCATGCCCTGTACGGCCGATAAGCATGTAGGTATCTATAACAAGGTGTCAATGACTCATTATAGATGTTTACGGCGAATAAAAAAACGTGTCTTATCAAACCACCTCCGACAATCAGGCTGAAGTAATTGTGAGAAGAGACAATCAATAAACAGTAAACTTATTTTTTTTCTATTAGCATATCATCACGCCTTTATCCCCCAAGGATTAGGCAGAAGTATACTAATGTACACTCACAGTTCACCGGTATGTTTAAGGAAAGAGCCTATTGCCGATAACCGGGCACAATCCCGCTACTGAGAATTTCATTGAAAAACCCAATAACACTTCGCTCAACCTGGGAATCGAACCCAATCCCCTCTAGTATAGCAGTCGCGCTTAGAATTACTAGACTAACGAGGCAGGTATTTTCTATATAAAAGGTTTTAAACTCGCATTTTTCAAGCTAAAAACATAAAATATACTATGTACTTAGTCTTTTGCTTTTAACAGAACAATTAAACATTCTAATCAATGCTAGAATTTGCTATCAGTAGAATAAGATAATGTGTAAACCACATAGATAATTAATATCAACCAACCCTCCTCAATCATACATTCCTGTACGGACACAGTATTGTACAAGCGGTTCAAAAAAGGCCTTACCTACCATTAATCCTCATTAGAATATAAGCTCTTTTTAGAAAAAGCTCCAAATATTCATGTATAATAAAAACAAATCGTTATGATAGGCGATTAGTATGGGTAAAGGCAAAAAATGCGGGGAAATGTTTTTGGCGCGTAATTCTTTGCCGCCATTTTTGTACACAAACGAGATGAGATGTAATTTGAAAAAAAATGTTGTCGAAATAGATGCTTCGTTTTTTCTAAACAAATATTTATTTATTTATTTCTTTGGGAAACAAACAGATACAATATTGAATAAGTTAATACATAGCTAACAACACATAATCCAAAAACAGTTTCCACATAAAAAATATGATAAAAAAAAACTAAGGAACAAAGCAATAAAAAAAGATGGCGTAAGTACAAAAGAGAATAACGTAAATATTAACTACTAACTCTTAAATATACAAAATTACCCAAATTAATTAGAGGCACAAAATTTTGATGCAAAATTCTTAAAATTTTTAAAATATACAATACTGGCAAAAAAATTAACACGATGACAGTTTTACCTACGTCTGGGCGTCTTCAAGTCACAATTAGATTAATTTTAGGCAAGCGTGCTCCATAGTCGATCGCATGAAATTGTGGTCAAACGCAAGCCTATGTATCCAATATAAAAACTTTTGTAATTTTCTTTCATATTATTACAAAAATAATCAACTTATAAAAGATCTTTTAAATATTATGTTCGCTGAGAATTTCTGATAAATCTTCAAGAGTGATTCTAATAGTTTTTAAAGCCCAAATTTAACTTAAATTCACTTCAAAATCCTACAGAACTTAACTTCACCTATGCTCGTGGGTACAAGCTTCTAAACCACGTTAACGTTTCTTGAACCCACCTACTTAACTTTAAGTATACTTGGCGTCGGTGTTCGTATGCGATCGTGGGGTAAATCCGTGGACAATATGGAGTGTAACGAGTCGTAGATTATAATCTAATATCACATTCAATTTGGATAATGTTCTGTACTTTTGGTACTCATAACCGCGGCATTTCGTTTTTGAGTGTTAAGAATATAGGTACGTTAAGTGTTATTAAAATAAGAAAAGTATAAGTATAAATTTCTTTGGTTGAAGAAGAAAACTACCCTTGGGTGGACATTGAAGGTGATCCTCCTCTCGCAGGTCTGCTTGCAGAGATCTGCCAGAAGAGCTGGCAGAAGATTTCTTTAGAAATAAGCAGTATCTTTGTACTAAATAGTCCTAAGCTATTTTCTACTTTCTTGTTAGTGTATACAGAGGTCAGCACATCAAGTTACCTCAATCTGTCAAATTTCTTTGATTGTATTTCAACTATAACACAAATTCATAAGGTTCATTTTGAATCGGGAGAATTTGACAGTTTTGGATAGCTTGACCTGCGTCTGTCTGAACATAAATTAATAATAACACATAAATGGTGATTTTTTTTGTACATCAGTGATGGTCGTGCTTGGTTACAGGATTAGATTGGATTCTCAGGTCCAGCAAAGTGATGGGTTTTGCTATAAAATGTTCAGTAGCAGATCCGATTTTGTATTTATTTCCGGTTTATGATTATAGACTCGCCAACGTGAGACCTAACAACATACTGTCAAACTGTGCGTGTTCGTTTAAAGTCTGGTAGTACTTCGTATCTTTTAATTTTGTTTGTAAAGTCCTCCGCGACACAGGGATAGTTCTCTATGTAGTAAGGGAGCTATCTATTTGTTAACACACTTCTATTAGCTTCACCTGTAACTATTAAATTGAAAATGCATTTATTTCGGGTAACTAGGGCCATAGAAGACTATTTCAAACATTTTACACTTAATAACAAAAATAAAATAAAATAATATTAAATTCGTAGTAAAGGTAAAAAATTCTAATAAAATAAGATAAATTTAAAATGAACTATCTAAGAAAGTCTATGTAAGGATGTTAAATTTAACCTACTAACTGGTTTGGAGCTGACATTTTGGATTCACGTTTAGTTTGGATGATAATATTCTAAATCCAATAAGGTGGATTTCCAAAGATAGCGAACTAGTTATTTTGTATGCACTCCCATGATTATAGGTATCAATTAAAAGGGTTTGCGAAGAAACATATGAGAAATAAAATGACGTCACACTAAATTCAATGGCGGACTAGTTATTTTTTATGGGCTTAAGTTATACTTATCACCGGATACAGTAAAATATTTCAGCGGGTTTTTGAGTTTCTTTTTAAAATATAAACGCTCATTAGTATACTTCTGCCTATCCCTTCAACGGTGCAGTAGATGGTACTTATATGACCGTTATATTGTTTTAAAACATGCATGCTATTTTGCTTCCTGTTTTATGAAAATCGCGTTTCTAATTAAATATTAATTTCAATTTTGGGCGGTAGCCTTTCCCACATATTAAATTAACGCTAAAGGTTAATTAGGGGTTTCGTATAGTGCAGCGTTTACTGACCGAGAGATTTTTAGACAAATTTAATATTTTTTTTATTGTATTAACCATTTATGCTATTTTTGTACAAGTAGGTATAAGAAAATTTCGACCACACGAAAGATACGGACTCGATTCCAGATTATAACTGTCGTACGCTGACATGTGGGTGCGTTAAGTAATTTTGACGGCATGCGACCACGGCTATAACTTGAAAACAAGTTCGATTCCCATACTCGACAAATATTTGTGTGGCCAATAGATACCTATTTGTTTCGAGTCTAGCTGCAAAGTTCCGCGCGACACAGAACTTGTAAGTGCGGAAACTGTTCTTAAAAAAGTATGTACAAAGGCCAGCACATCAAGCTACCCCAACCTGTCAAATTTTGATAGATTTTCAACTTTAACGCAAAGCAATAAGGTTCATTTTCAATTGGAAAAAGTCAAACTGTAAAATTCTGCGTGATAAAAAACTTGTTAGTGCGGAAGCTGTTATTAAAAAAAGTATAAACAATAGGAGTATGATCGCACCTTCTATCAGGCATCATGCAGTACTTCCACGAATCTTCTTTATACTCCAGACTGTCAGAGAAGAGCAGGGTCCTCTCGATCATAACGCCGTTCTTCCACTTACCACGTATGACAGCGTCACCTTCGTATTGCAGCTCACCTTTACCGTGTAGCATTCCATCCTCGAAGTCACCTTCATATACGACTCCTGCAAACAAAATTCTGTACAGCTTATGTTCATACTCGCCGATGGCCACGGTTTCACAAGAAATCCAAAGGATTTTTGGACAATAGATAGCCTATATCCTTCTTCAGAATGTGAATATTTCTCACTGATATTTTAAAAAAATCCGTTCAGTGGTTTGTGTTTGTTCTAATTTTTTTGGGTGATTATTCTAGTATTTTATTTGTAAGTTTATTATTTGTTTTTTAGTTTAATGTAGGTAATATCATTATAGAGGTAACACGTGTCAAAGCTACTCCTGGCAGCATATTTAATAATATATTAAAACCTTTCTTACCGTTAGGAAATCTATACGTTCCGTAGCCGCTCATGCCCAGCACATCCCACGAGCCCTCGTACTCGGAGCCAGTCGGGAAGAACTTCGCTGAGCGTTGAGCTCGAGGTATTTCCAGTGATACTGTCCTGAAAAAATGTTGAACGTGTGTTACTACTGTTAAATCCACCAAACTGCGTAACATTTTGTGTCCTTATTATTAAAAACATAAAATGGATTAATAAATTAATCATTGGGTTACAATCCTGGTGCATCTCCCCGGGAGCATCCAGGAAACATCGACTATTGACGCCGAGAGGAAGACCCAGAAAACGCTGGCGGGACGCTTTCCAGAGAGAGTGGCCTCAAATGACACTGAACAGAGATCAGTGGAAAAAGATGGGGAGACCTTTGCTCAGCAGTGCAGTTTATCAAGAACCTAAATCGGATTATCTCTCTTCCAGAGATAATAAACGCTTTAGCGGTTTCTTACGTAATGAGTATTTTGGTAATAAGAGGTTATACTAGAAGGTAACTTGTTCCATCGTGCAAGCGAGGTGTGGAAACTGTGAAATCATAAATTTTGACGTAGTATCATATAAAATTATAAGTTTACGTACTTGCACTTCTCCTTGTGTGCTTCAGAGAATTTCCTCATAAGTTCTTCCCATTGTGATATCCGTTTCTCCGAAACATAGCTGAGAGCATCAACACTACTGGTTAAAATAGATCAAATATGTTTAGCATTATCTACTCGTATAGTACTAATTTGAAGGTAGTCCATACATTATCCACAATGAATTAGTTAAATGTTGGGATGAAGATCACAGGGTCCTGTGAACGAACAGCATTCACAAGACCCTTTAACAGTAACCCAGTAAAAGAACATGATGGTATCATCTTCTTTTTCTATCTACATAATAATAAGCATAAGAGAGATTTGTAGGATTTATTTGTATGTTTAGGTCCCATGCATATTTAGATTACTTATAGCAATCTCAAAACTGAGAGGATCCTCATACATACCATGAGTTTATTATCTATCATATATCTATCACTTATAAATATCAATAAATTTCAGTATCAAGTATCAACAGTATGTTCACATTACTTGGACCTTTTTTATTTTATGTTACATTACCTAGAAATATTAACATTAATTCAGCGCATCGCATGAGGATCTCAGCGCCCGTGAAAAATATAATATGCCTACCTATTACATCGCGTCCCTAATTTGAGACTTGACTTGGATTATTTATGACTATTATGATTATTATTATACATGAGGGATAACAGTTACTGTAATTTAAGTGAAAATAAGGTAGCCGAGGTATGCCGGTGACTTTTTCAAAATACCGCGCAATCCACTTTAGGCATCGCTGAATTCGACAGTCGAGTAAAGAAAGTGTGTAATTAAAAGCAAAATATGTCAGTGTACTTAGTAATGCATACTATGCAATTGCGCTAGAGCAAATAGGAACAAGTGTGTTCCATATCGGCGCAGACGCTCCAAAGTTTGGTGTACCAGCTTTCTTACCCAACTGAAACTGTGTGGGACAGTTTATTTACAATCTATGTTTGATATCCGTGTTGTCGTTAGTCTTGGGTGGTATATTTTAGGTATGTCTGATTTGGATTGCTTGGTTTCATTAGCAGTGAATTCGCTGCCATAATTTCACTTAAAATTAAAAGACTGGTGGTTGATTTGTAAAATGTTGATCAATCAATTGAAACGAGAAGGCGAACTCTAGTTAGTAAAACCATTATTAATAAAGTAAGGCAGAATAAGAAGAAAAAAATATGGAAACAGTCCATGATATTATCAACACTTTTGAATTAAACAACACAATATTAGTTAGAGCAATAAACCTAATGATTATGTACTAAATTCCAAAGGGACTTACGTTGATCCCATGCTAGGCTTCCTTGACGATGCCATTATGAAGACAACTGTCAACAAAATAACAACGAGAATAACAAACCACATTTAAAAATTGTGACCCTATTTCACAATTTCCAATACAAAAATAGCAAACAAAATTGTACTGCAGACCTTTATTGTCTGTAAGTACGTAATAACAAAAGGTGCTCAGAAATTCGGATGATAATTTCAACGAATAGGCGAGCTTTGTTCGGTGAAACAGTTTAGTTGTAGGAACATTGTGCTTCACTTCAATTGGTTGTTATATTTAGTACATTCGAATTAAGTACCTGAAAATTTGTAGAAGGAATTGTGGTTGATTCAAATTTATTTTACCTTAAAGGTTAACTAACCTATGAGTAGATATTAATCGTCCTCAAAACCGGAAAGCATAAAATTTTACGATTTGATAATGTTCTATACAAACGACATCAAAGAGTGGAATTACTTCCTCAGATAAAAGTAATTCAGGCTATTGTAAAATAAGCTTTTGTCAAACGTCCTAATATTATGCCTTGAGGTATCTCACGGTCTGTTATAATTATATTCCAGAAGTCTAACCGTGGCTTTTCATTTCTAAACTATTCTACGTGCTTTGTATCACTTCGCAGGAGAGCAATGTATGATGACGGTTAGAATCAATCCAAAATAAAAGTTCACGGGAAATCCGCTGGAGAAATGAACACCATTGTGTCAAAGCTTAGTATTCAGAAGGCGATTGTACGGTCATGGTCACACATACTGTCACATGCATTATTTATAACGAAAGAGTGAAACTTGTGGGTATCGAACAATATGTTTATTGCGTTTAAGGCTCGGCGCAAGTTCTCGATTATCACGTGCATCTAAAATGAATTCTGGATCCGAGAGTTCAAATTATTCAAAAATGCTTTTCTTTATGAACGCTTATACGTCTTTATGGCTCAATTTTAGATAGATTTTATCTCTTCTATTGTCTCACTGTAAGAAGACATAGAGAGACAGTAGTCCTAAAAGTTTCCATCATCATCATTTTTATTAATAACGTACTAAGTTTATACACGCAAACTAATCAACCAATCATCCGATTCGATATCATCGTCATCTCTAATCTTGTGATGACGATTCATCAAAATTAAATGGCAAGAGTATGTTTAGGAATCGGAAGCGATCAATCGTACGAGTATATTCATATGTAAACGTGGCATCGGAGATTTGCAGACAGCTTAAAATACTAGATAGGATACTTAGATGTCGGTTCAGGATAAACAAATAGTACTTTCTAAGTATATTATCATAAACCGTGAGAATGTTTCTATCCGAAATACACAAACACAAAGGTGTTTTATAATTAATATTGTTTTAATACGGATGTCGGGGTGATGGAAGAAGGCTAGAAGGCCACTGTCGGCGGCTCGTCATCTCGACGTAAATATTCAAGAGAGGAAACGAGGTCACTCATTGTAGCTGCCTGAGGCGTGGAGTTTGCGAACTGTTAGGCACTTACTTGTACTACGATTGATGGGCTATATACATAATAATATATCTACATATAAAGTGAAATTAAATATATATAAAATGAGCGAACCAGTACTAATAAAACAGAAAGACAAATTGACTGACAGTATTCACACACAGCCTACTGTTTCTTGGATCGTTCAGTTTCGCCCGCGATACTCACGTCTGAAGTGGCCGAAACACTGAACACAAAATAATGTATTTCAAATTTTAGCGTTTCGCCCCTTTAGGACGTAGGTACTCGGAAATTAAATCGCTGAGGTACCCAGTCCAGCTAGGGCCAATAGTTCTCTATTGGCCCTAGCTGGAAATCCCTGCTGGGGACCACTAGCAGAGGATACTTTTAGAGTTGAAGGCGCTTAGAATAACTCTAGGCGTTCGTAACCCGGGAAGATGTCAGCAAAGCTGCAAATTTTATGTGACGTGGCTAAGGCAAAGCACAGGGGGTCACAGGTGCATTCATTAAAGATCTCGGAGAGCTAAAGATGGCCGTATTTTTAATCGGTGGGAGTCTGATATAACCCTCCACCTTTCTTTCTAGAATACTTGTGCATAATGCAGATAAGGTTAGAAATTCAAAATATTGAGGAAAAATCATTATAAAACATACAAGGAAGAACAATAAAGTTACTTTACTACCGTGGATGAAAGAATACATAGAATATCCGTGAGACAAAGAAAAATATTGGACTACGGAACGTAGGTTGACGCTTACCGAATATTTTATACAAAATGCATGCCTTCATTACAAGGTATAGCCGTAAAACGTACTATAGTTCAAATTGAATGGGGAAATTCAAAACGTTTCGCAAACGAGTACACAAGCTGTTCGGAACCGTGGTATCAGAATGGCTCAAACGTTCTCCAACGAATATGTTTTCTAAGCCACCAGTCGCGCAACGTACATATATTTGAATAAACTTGGGTTATTACAGTTTTGTATATTTCCAAGCGAATAAACAAGGCTTTGTATTCCAAATCGGGTAGATTGCGGTCTAGTTTCGAATTCATTTTAGCGGTTGTACTAAATTTAGAGAAAAGTTTAGCAATGTTAATAGTACATTATGGTACAAGTGTATAATGTTGGCGATTATCGCCGAGGCGCCATTGAGGCGCAATTGTTTTAAGAGAGCCGAGGACGGTAATTATCAATACACACGTGTATCAAACGACGTTTTTCAACACACTTGTGGAGAACTGAAAACTGAAAACGAATTGTGAAAAATTAATCAATGGCGTCGCAATGGCGGGAAAAAATAATCAGCTGTTTTCCTAAACAATGGCGAATAATGGCGATCGGCCACAGGCTAAAAGAATGAGGTTTCTTTTTTTTTTGGCTTTTCGCGGATAGCGTTATGCCACTCACAAAATGGGGAATTTAAAGTTTTCTTTATTACAGAGAAAACAAAAGTGATATTTGAGTGAGTTTTATTTATTAAAAACGTACAAGTTGAAATTATCTATTTAAATACGAAGTTGCATGAAATGAGCAAGCAATAGGTACATTAATTTATTTGTACTATTTTTTGAATACGATCTTTTTTGTACCGAAACTTTTTTAAGAACAACGCAACAAATAATAAAACAAAAAACCCTCTAACTCACGTGTGAATAATAGCAATGAAAAAGTCACAGTTTGATTATATAGGTGTCATTACGTGCCTAATTGCGGTGAAATAAGAGCCATTTTATGAGCAAGTGTGTTGAAAAAAGTATTAGTAGCCTGTCTGAAACAAAGATTTGTTTCAGACAGGCTATGGATGAAAGTACTGATATCACTCATAATGATAAGCGAATTTATGAATAAAGAAAAAGACATCTTACTTTAATAAGCTTCTTATATCCCAAAGTCAAACTACAGTTTTGCTCCGTATCTTTTCTATAAAATAATATAGAACATTTTATAAAACTTGAAAACTGTTACACATATTTTTATACTTAAAACTGTATAAAATAGAAAATGTATAGACTTCTCGCCACCTTTTGTCAATATGACATATTTCTTGTGAAAATGCCCTCTAGATTATTATTCTAATTTTAATACAATTGTCATCGGGCAGAAACAATTCCTTCTAAAAAGGTTTTGAATAGTACAACCTCTATAATGTTTATAAGTTGTCTTACGAATGTTGATAGGTACAGAAAAAGTTTGCGATTCGGATATCAAGTTGGATACATGATTAGGTTTGATTAATCAATATCAAATAAACTTATATTATCATCATAATAAAACTTTCCTCCAGTACATGTTTGGAATTCATTAAGAAATATTGCATTTTGTCTGTGTGTTATTAGTTGTGACTAAGAAAACGGCACTTGACAACAGACATATTGTCTCCATTCGCATTGTCCACACGACAATTTAATAATTAGTTACGTTGACTGTACGCGATTCGTTCCAGAGAAAGTCCTGAACACTATGCAGGTCGACAGACGACAAATTTATTTTTGCCGTTGTTGAATTTGATCCATTTAATTTTTCACAATATTCAATTGCAATTGATATAACGCTTTTCTTTAGCAGTGGCAGAGATAAATTTTGTTGAAGATAGAGGCGCGATTAAAATTGAACATGTATTTTCAGTGGACAGGGTTCATAATTGCGTGTCAAAGTTTCAATGTATGTATAGTCATGTACAATTGAACTGTTTCTTTTGTCTGCAGCGTCCTAGTGGAAATGAATTCGGTTGGACAATACTGCAAAAGTTTTATTTGAATAGATGGTGTTGGTGCAACTCGGATTCAACTCGTTATAATTTAATGAACTCTGTCTCGTGTGTACCCTGTATTTTCATTGCCTGATTGTCAAATAAGTAGGTATGCTATGAATTCATATGCTCTGAAGTAGTTTTTGTTCAAGTGGAAAATATTACACCATTTGTGTGCAGTGTTTTGTTTATTTTATGTAGAATATTTTTCATGTTTATTCCAAATTTTGTGGCATGTTATCTGTATTATACTTACAAGTGAAAATATTTTCTCAATGGTGTCGCGTAAAATGGACTTTAGGTAAGTGATTTTTGTGTTATTTATAACACTTTGACTTGTAATATCAGCAATGTATCATATATTACTCATACTTACTTCAATAATTAGTGATACTTTTCCTTTAAAGAGAGCTTTTAAAGTCAACTAACAAAAAACAGGCACAGATGAGGAAAAATAAAGATGCAGACAGGTCAAGGTATCCAAAACTGTCAAATTTTCCCAATTGAGCGTGAACCTTATTACTTTGTGTTAAAATTAAATTTATCAAAGAAATTTGACAGATTAGGGTAGCTTGATGTGCTGGCCTTTATACATATTATGAACGTGGTATAATAACTAGAATTAATATACATAACATAATAATAATAAATAAATAAATATTCTTGGACAAATTCACACAGCACCATCTAGTCCCAAACTAAGCAGAGCTTGTACTATGGGTACTAGATAATGGATATAATGCTTATAACTTTTTTTTTTGTAAATACATACTTATAATACATAACAAACACCCAGACAAATACGAACACTTATGTTCATTATTAATTGCTGCATGTATGTAAAGACATCACTTGAAAACGGCTCAATGAATTTGCCTGACTTTTTTGGTGTTCGTATTTGTCAGGACAAGGTTTGTATCCTGTCATTTCCGTGGTGATTTTCATCAATCCATGGCCATGGATATAGGACAAATGAATTCAAGTGTCAACTCTATTCAGTCGGTACGAGTCTGACATACCCTGCCGTCTCCACAGGTGACAGATGATCTATGAGGTTTTTGCCCTACAGTAAAAAAAGACTAGGTTTGTATGAAAGAAAATTTGAGAATATCCCACAAGATCGAAATACGAGACCAATGCGAGTCGCACCGTGTGGCCCAGCCAGTCTATAATAAAAATTACGGCATAGATGTAGCTAGGAAGCTTAGCAAGACTTGTCGAAAGCAATCGGCGAACACGATCCGAAGCATCACTCATGTTTCATGTATTTCTCAACTAATCTCACTCTCGTAACAAGTACTTATTGCACCGTTTATCTTATTTATCAAACATACAGAACTCACAATGTGATCCATTGTTATATCATATTACTTAAGTCGTTACCCATTAAATTCGTTTGCGAATTACAATCAAATCTAGTCACGTTATCATCTGGGGCGGCCATGTTGCGAAGTGTACGAAAAAATTGCGCCGGCGCATCATTTCTCACGATGTTGGCCGGATTACACCAGCAAGCACGCGATCTACCAAATCATAGTCTAATTAATTGTATAATGCTGGTGTTGAATAATTTCGGTATAGTTTTTATTAGCATTGTGTGAGGTATGTGCTGTTGAAAATATTGTTTTTGTAATAACTTTTTATTCGATCTGATTTTTAATGCGAGTTATTTTTATGTAAACATTTTAGTTTATTTTTGAGGATTGCATAAAATGGCAATGAGCTCCACTTTTATTAGATGGGATGTTATGCCTGTAGTCCCGAAAAGGTTATATTACATTAAATAAAGATATTTTATATTTTTGTGTATGGCACAAAAAAGTGCTCTCTTGTTTTTTTCCACAGATCCCCATAGATGTGGTGTGGTTGTAACATAATGTGTTTTAAATATAAGACTGATTATTGTAATACGGGTCAATCAATCAAATCAACCACAACCACAACCACACTTGGTTCTCCGCCTTCCGCATCCAGTCTGACCCATCCCTCTAGAGATCGTCGGTCGATCTGGCTGGGGGGCGTCCCACACTACGTTAGATGACTTCTCAAGGACGCGTCTGCTCCAACGGCCATCGGTCCGTCGACAGACATGGCCGACCCACTGCCACTTCAGCTTGCTTAATCGGGAAGCTATGTCAGTGACTCCAAATCTTTTCTGGATAACTTTTCCGGCTGTAAGAAGAATAACTGAAGATGAATAGAAAAAAAGAAAATAAAGTATTTTAAATTCCTGATCAGTTTCCTTATTATGTTGGTATGTACCATAAAGTTAGCAGTGTTGCCATTGATATGATTTTTGCATATTAATATGAGGTACAGAGGCCTGCACATCAAGCTACCACAATCTGTCAAATTTCTTTGATAAAGTGTCAACTTAACACACAATAAGGTTAATTTTCAATTGGGAAAATTTGACAGTTTTGGATAGCTTGACCTGCTGGCGTCTGTACATTTTAGTTTTTATAGTTTTTATTTTGTGTTTGGTATGGTATGTATTTTGGTGTACATCAGACGGACAAAAAATAAATACTTATCTTTATTTCTTCTTTCTAAATGGGACGTTGCGGTAAGTATATAATTATCGTTTTCCGTCGCCCCCAGACCTCAGTGTGTATCATATACAGTGAGACGTTGGTTGGATTACTTAATTATTAAAAATATATCCTACATTAATTGAAATTCGTATTAATCTTACTGACGATTCGATTTAAGGCTCAAAAGGAAATTTTTAAAGTATCAGGAAGCTGAAATCTGAAACCGAAAAATCTTACATCCAGTCTTACAAAAAAAGAGAATTAAACATTGTGTAAATATGTGTAGAGCTGGATAATAATTTACATATTAACATCTAAAAATTCAAGAAAAAAAAATTGTTTCCGCCAAAATCACCTGTAATTATAATGTAAGAGCGTGTAATCCGCTATTATTGCAGATTTATTGTTTAGAACATGTGTACTTGAACATTGTTACTTTCGTAACACTGTGCAGGTGGTGTGCCATTGATCTAGTTATATGTCAAGCGCAGATTTTCCATGTCGTGGGTACTGGCTACTATTTATGGAAAAGTGATTTTTTTTTATGGTAGAGGGAGGCAAGCGCGCCAGCGGGTCACGTAATGGTAAGTGATTACCGCCGCCCATTTACACCTACAACAGACGGTTGTCTGTAACAATATAATGTAAACAATAAAAATTTTGTATGCACATCGGCGGGACATAGAGAGACACTGTATTATTCAATTTAACATCTTTTGTAACCTGTGTTCACAAAATAAATTAATTTGAATTTGTGGCTTAATTTGAATTTGCTATGTTGTACAGAGGCCCGCACATCAAGCTACCACAATTTGTCAAATTTCTATGATTGATTTTCAACTTTAATTCAAAATCATAAAGTTCATATTCAATTGGAAAAATTTGACAGTTTTGTATAGCTCGACTGGCGTCTGTACATATACCTACGGCGGACCACAGCCTGTCGTGGTCGTGGCGAATTTCACGGATCCCATGGCCATGACTAGGCAAATCGGTGTGAGTCCGACTTACCCTGCCGCCTCCCCACGTGGCGGATCATCTATGAGAAAATTCCGTACTATAAAAAAAAGGATATCGGTATTACCTAGATATTGGGTTGCGGAGGTCTGACAGAAGTCGCGTCGTGCAAAATACTGTAATTCAACAGCATCTGGTTGGAGTGGAAGTAGACCCCAAAATAGTTGGGAATGGACTCGGAGGGAGAAGTCGTAGTGTGACTTCTAATCCAAATATTTGTGTGTTCCACGGATATCTGTATCGAGTCTGGATGTACAGACGCTAGAGGGTCAAGCTATCCAAAACTATCATTTATTTCCAATTGAATATGAACCTGATTTAACTAGTAATTTAAGCTAAATTTTTCCTAGAACTGTTATAAGGCGAAGGGTGTGCGCATGTCCGTTGTTCGCTGTACCGTCTTCTAGAACAAACGCCGGAGTTCGCGCACCTTTGCGACGCATGTGTCAAGATTTTAATGATAATTTCACAGACTTAGATATATTTTCTATGCGTGCTAATGCATGTAGATATATATTAACCCAGCGTATTAAGCAAATAAAATAATAGCAGTATTTGGTTCATATAGTGATTATTTTTCTAGTTTTTCTGATCCCTTTTTCACTCTAATGTTCACTTAACTTTATTGCAAAAATTGTCATTTCTTTACATCAATATTCTGTGGATTACGTTGTGAGTGCACATTTTGTCACCTTATTACTTTGTTTTAAGTTGAAAATCTAGGAAAGAAATTTGACAGATTCGGGTAGTTTGATGTAACTTTGCGTCTGATATTTCTGTCTGTAAAGTCCTCTGTGACATAGGGCTTTTTCCCAATGCGGGAGCTATCATTCTTTAGAAAAAAAAAACTAGCATTTTTCGGCAAGCAGGTCGCTGTAGTTTTTCTTCTGTACAATACTATGACTCCATCTTTCAACACTCATTTGCAGCGATTAACAATACCTAATCTAGTCGTAAGCTTTAATGGTTGTAACAATTAATCAAATACTGAATAATGTATTTATATTCAATCAAAATCCTGCCTTGACATCATCAACAAAAGTAGAAACATTATATCTAAACTCCTAGAGAGTTCAAAAACATTCTCGGCTATATAAATCATTTGATTGAGCCACGACGTCAGTGATGAAAATTTTAATGAGAGCTGCATTGCGTCCGATGAATCTTAATGCCCCATTGTTGGACATAACCGACGTAAATGAGTGCTATCCTTTACGAAACAAATATTTGTCAAAATTTAGTGGTGTTACAAAATGAGAATTAAATAATCGTACATAATTTTGTAATTTATAATATTTGGAAGTAGATTTCTTTTGTTTTCATGATGTTTAAGTGCATAAATGGCCGTGTTTTTACAAATTTCTATTTCATTTATAATGTCCATATGTAAGTTGTCCGTTTCAAAATTCTTTTTTTTTTGTTTTACAAAGAAGCATATGGGCTGCCTGATGGTAAACGTATAATATCCAGTACACCAGTGGCCCTTCGTCATCTGAAATATGTCTCAATTCATCATGCCATCCTTCAAACCAAAACACAAAATTACGTGGCATTGGTTAATTGTAGTCATGAAATGGTCAACATACGAACATTAAAGGCATAGGCCTCCTTCCTTTTACGCCATTTGCCGATCTTGTCCAGGCCTTTTATCATACTCTACCTTGTCTTCGTCGTCGTCTCGTCGTACTTTATATTAATAAGATTTATCTAGATTTAGTGGCATGGGTGTTAATGTAGAAATTCATTTGAAATGTTAGTGTAGTTTGAGTGATTACCAGTCATATTTAAGGGCATTTACCTTTCAACTCAATAAATAAACAATGGTGGACGTCAAAATATTCATTTATAGTGTCTTTTAGTGTTTGCCCTTTTGGTATCAAATATAAACATATTATACCAACACTATTATTCTCTGAGTTTAACCAGAGGCGTTGCATATAAATTCTGCTTGTCTGTAACCTTTTCACTCGTAAATGGCTAAAAAGGTTTTTATAAAATTTGACTTTTTTAATTGCATGCTTAATGCTTGGTGTTATTAATTAAAAACACAGTTTTCAACTGGTATTCAAACAACTCTGAATTTGAAATTCGAAAACCAAATTTTACACAAGAAGTTTATTTAAATTTCGTTAAACACCTAAGCAAAATGTGCATACTTACATTTTCCATTTATCTGCACGAGGCAAAACATACCGAACATAAGTTCCAAAATTAAATTACTTAGTAATGTAAGCTGCCAGTGGTAATAACGAGCCAGTTGTAAGTAGGTTGCATTAGGGAGGACGGGACCAAATGTTTGGCGGTTTTCCAGGAATGTAATGTCCTCGTTATTACTACTATTCAGTTCGTAATACTTATTGTCGGACTGGCGTACTTGTGGTTTGTTAAATAAATAAACATGTTGGATAGCTTTGTATTCCTATTTCTCTATGTACTGTGTTATTTCACACTTGTTTGATGAAGCAAAGTTGTTAGGTAGATACATTATAATTATACATAGATAGATAGATTATTCTTTTTTAAAATCAACGACAAGTTGAGTGTTAAAATCGGGTAAATAGGGTGGTCACACACGGCTACACATCAAGTTATTTACTTCCAGCGTAAGCTGACCTCGCATTGTATAGGCTTTACGTACAACGAAAGGTTAGGTTATACTGGAAATGTACGGCTGTAGGTATAAAAATGTGTAACCATAACGCATTGTACGCAAGTCTACAAAGCCGTGTAGAGCTATCACTTACAGACAACCAGGCAGGAAATAATTTTATCGGCGCTTGTCTTGTGCCAAAATTATGTCGCAGCAAGCATGTTAGCCCCGTTGGAGTTTAGTGAGCGATAGACGTTTCCTCTGGTATTTTTTCTGTATGGAAATCCCTCCAGCGGTCATCTAAAATCGCCATACAAAAATAGCCATTCATATCTCTTAATTCCTGGTTAGGATAGTAGGTATTTACAAAAACAAAACATGCTAATAATAAAATTGACCATAAAATCATAATTTTGTATACTTGGAATAAAATATCTGTTTAGGTACCTGTGAATAGTCTACCCGTGACCATTAACGCTGTAAAGGGTTCGAAACATTGGAATTAACAAGATTAATGTAACACGATAAAATCCGTAAAAAAGAGTTTTATATGTAAAAGAGTTTTATGTCTAATTTTCAATGCTGGCTGGAGGCATTTGGTGCCTCGTCACCTAGTCCGGTTAAGTTTTTAAAGCTCCCTCTAGCTAAAAACAATGTCCGATAAAAAAAAAAAAACTAATTTTCAGTGTCAGAAATCAGTATTTTGGATATACGTTGTACACTAACCTACCCTTTACTTTTTACTAAAGCTAGAATATAATATAGTAATAAACAAACAGGTTCCATTCAGACAATATCAAGAGCGAAAACCAATTCAATAAACACAATGGCGGCCATTTATATGTTTTAATCTATTTCAATTTATCTCGGACCTTTTCGTACTCGTATAGTTTCCCATAAAACTGATAGAGACGCTTAATGTTCAATTCGCGGTCTGAAAGGATGAAATTGCACGGCAATTTAGTGGGATTGCTGCGATTCTGACGTAATGTGGGGTAAAACAGTACGTTAGGGGGCTAATGTACTCGGTTAGTGCTAACATTTGTTCCCTTTTTGGGCGAGATGAGTTACTAAGATGTGTGCCCCACGTAATAGTCGTGTCGTATAATAAATGGCTCGGATACGGTGTGTAAAACATAGGCCGCTCTTACGAACAAAATTGTCCTTTGAACGGAGTATAAGAGTATGATGTGCCCTGTGGAGATGGACTTGCCCTAAGGAATGGAACCTAAAACATACCATACCATACAATATGTTGGTAATAGGATCACAACCCCTACCTAACCTTTCGGGGAAGACAGGCGTGATGGTATGTGTAGGTGTTGATTAAATAAACAACATTATTAAGACAAGAAACGTAAACACCACTCCATTATTCCCAAACCCAGCCACAATCACGTCAACAATGGATTCCATCAATTGGCACGCGTTCTACTTAATTGGCACTTCGGTTCACACTAATGTCGCTTGAGATTAGGGAGGAATGATGAATGAGGTATGAATATAGGAAATACTGGTAAAGGTCGCTGGGAGTTAGTGGATGCAGGCGGGATATGAGGTTCTTATGGAAATCTATGGGGGAGGCCTTTGTTCAGCAGTGGACTTCCGCTGATTATGATGATCATGGTGAGCTTTTTTGTATACCACTAAGGTGACAAACAAGCATACGGCCCACCTGATAGTAAGTGGTTACCGTAGCCTATAGACGCTTGCAACACCAGGCGGGCATCGCTTACGTGTTGCCGACCCTGTAAAACGAAAGAGGTATAGTTGGGTTTGGCAGTATATAGGTCAAAGTCCCCTCACTGCCAAAACAACGTTTCCTCGCGGAGCGCTGACAACCTTGCTCACCGTAAGGAACACAACACAGCACAAAAGAGTATTATATTCAAAAGAATATAGAGCAAGGTGGAGGTACTTCCCCAGCCGGGCAGCTCCTATTTGAGTGGAATTACTTCCACTACTTACGCCTCTCTTAAGTTATGTTGGGGTTAACTTTCAGTCTAATTGGATGCGACTTAATATATATCAGTATTTTACAGTAAGTAACTGCTATTAGAGCTCCGAAACTCAATTTCTGGGCAATCCGATATCCGAAGGATAGACTGGTTGTCAGGTTGGTTTTTGGGTTTCTTCTGACGACTTCAAAAGAATTGTAATAGATGTTCGTAGGACAACTGGGACGGCTCCGACTCCGATGCAATGTGTAAGAATGGTTACCTACCCATCCGCAAACTGACAGCTCTCAAAATTTCTGACTGCTTGCGAAATACCGTCCATTTCTCATCACTAAAGGCACATTAATAATTCATCAGCTCAATACAGTGTACACAGGAGAAGTAAATAATGTGCAAACATCATTATGAATGATAATGTGACGTTGGTAATCACGGTAGCGCAATAACTCAATGCGATGTACATATGTCGGATTCTGCAATTAGATTATTGCAATAAATTGTATGTTTGATGAGATTTATTAGTGTTGCGCATAAGCAAGGTACGTTAATGAGCTAAAACTCATTAACGCACCGTCTGGTGATTTGAAGGTGGTATGATGATGTGATCTAGTGGTTCGCGTGTCGGACAGCCGATCATGAGGTCGTGGGTTCGATTCTCACAGAACACAAATATGTATGTTATAAACATAAGTGTTTGTGTTTGTCTCGGTGTTTCTTATGTATTATAAGTATATGTATTTACTAGATGGTGCTGTGTAAAATTTTCCATGAATATTTATTTATTTATTGTGAAGCCTTTTATCATTTTTTGCATTTACAGCCCCTCTCTTGGATGTTCCTCTATTTCATGGGATCTTAAGCGTCATCGTCCATTTAGTCTTAGCTTGTAGTCTAACAAGATGCGGCTGAATATCAGTATTTTAAATTCAGAAGGGACTCCCATCAGATCTCCGCAACCAAATCTGGACAATACCAATTATTGTAAGGACTGATTGTCAGGGTTTTGGTTGGGTATGACTGACTACCATTAACGATTGTCATAGGTGTTCGTATGACAACCGGGACCAATGGCTTTAAGCGCTGTTAGTGGCACGTAGGGGACTCGGTGTGTTAAGATCAACCATGCAGATGGGTTGATCAGCGTACTTATTACTTTGCCAGATTTTAAACATAACGGATTGAAATGTGGGTTTACATCAGTACCCCTATGTCTAACCTTTCGGTTTTACAGGCATGATGGTATGTTCTAAATGTTTTTTCTTTTCTTTTATTTTCTTTGAATGACTTATTACATGCGTCAGCCACTTTAAACCTCAATTAAAAGTGGGAGGATTTCACAAACTCGAGTAAGTTTCCGTTCATTAATCGGCAATTAATTTAAAAAAAATTTGTTCCATTTTTTAATTTGTTCCGGGAATATAGGTGTAATATACTCTGTCCACTCGTTTATTTACTGTTTGATAGTTGCTTTAGAGGTAACTGTTCCTGATTATGTAAAAGTAAACTGTAAAATGCGTAATAAAATAAATATGTAAATTGTCTATTCTAATTTTATTATTTATGACAGATTTATAATACCGTAAATATATCAGTTATTACAAAAAAAAAAAGATAATTCATAAGCGTATTATATATGTTACAGTCTATCGTACGTAGTGATAGGATTGAATGTACTCGCTCCAAATGAATAACTCGAAAATATTATAGTAGGTAGTTTTATACATCAGTATGGGAAAAACCTTGCATACACTTAAATGCATCAATAGAATATATAAATTAAACAATACTTTTAAAAAGAAGCCAATGACTTTTTATTGTGGGTTTGTAACATCGAAAATCAGACAACTCAATAAATCGATAATCGATATTCTACATACCAATTAAAGTGTCAATAATCGATTATTTAAATTTCACGTTGCTGCAATCACTAGTACTGTCTGTCAAAAAGAGAATAAACACTTGTTTATTATGATTATAATATCATGAAAAATCTACGGCATTTCGGCTGTGATTACAGTTAATTTTATTTACATTACCCAAACATTTTCACTTTACACGAATGTATAATTTTTTTTTGTGAAAATCAGCTCTTGATTACTTATTTCATTCTTCTATTATGTCCATTTGAATTGATTAATTAGAGCACGAATGAGATTTGTTTCTCAAAAGAATAAAGACATTTTTTTTCTGTGCTAATTATAATAGTTTAAGGTACTAATTCAGAATGTTATTATCTCACTAGCTAAAGAGGTTTACGGACCTACCTAATATTAATTTGTAAGAATTTTCATTATGATTTGACAGGCGTGATCACAGCCAAATCCTAGGGGGGCGGGGTGGGGGGAGGTATGATGACATGCCTCCTCGGACCTCTCGGATTGTACCTGATTGTGATTTGATAAAGTGAATAATCTTTATCCTCACAAGTAGTACCTACTACCTTCCACAACACATTTACATAAGTAACAAAAAGATGCACCACAAGTCAAAACCAGCAGACCACTAAACAGATTTTTATTTTCACAACTTTATAAATACACACAGCGAGTTCATTGACCTAATTTAACACGGTTAAACAAGTTGAAGAGAAAGACTAATCGTATTGTTTCTTCACTTTTTACCTGCAGACCCTTAAACGATTGAGGCGTGAAGATTTCGAGCGTGCCGTTACGGTGTCTCCGTTTGCGGGACCGCTAGTTTTTGATGTTCCATTCCACTGCCACTGATAAAAACTTAGTGACCAATAGTAATGAACTTTGAGAGAAGGCTTTGAGGATAGCGGGGACAGAAACGATGTAAATTTTTGCTGTATTTGTAGAAAGTATCCGAACGCACGCAGCTCGGGCTGTCACGTAGTAGGAATTTTGGGAAGAGTGAGCGACGCCAAAACACCTACGACCTGACAGATGTTACCAGTTACCACGATGCACTATTTAAAAGGCGATAAAAAATACTAACTTCCCTGGTTACGCCGGACGAGATTACGTTTATCGTTACACTCACTTTCTCAATGTATCCAAACCATGACAATCGATCGAACGAACAACGAAACAATTAGTCTAATCGGTCAAATAGCAATATAACGAGCTTTTGCTTATTCTTTATTAAAACTTCTGTATACAATATTGGCACATGAGGCATAGTATGACATATGTACCTTTTTATGTTTACATGAGGAACCCTTCAAAGGTGCCAGCTGTTTCTCGGGTATTAGACCGGTACCCAACGGACGCTGTGTGGGATCCTTACTAAAACTATCCCGGTGGCTACCATCAGCGCATACAGAGGACACTATGTCCTCTTAAAAGTGGTCGTGGGGTGGTCCCCAGAATATAAGAATGTTCCCTAATAACACCTGTTTCGACCGGCACGTCATTCCTCACTTGGGGATGAAATTGGCATCCAAGAGTGCTAATAAGAACAATAAATCAACAACTTTACACTTTACCCTTAGTACTTTCATAAAGTCGCTGTTTTCACAGCCTCACTGTAACGGGCAAGTCCCGTAACTCATCGTTCATACCGTGGTTTTAGTTTCCGCAGTTAACGTGTTCAAAGAAAAGAAGCAAAACGGCAGCGCTATGCAAACTGGCGGTTAAGCGTAAGTTAAATTATTCCACTCTGGATGAGGCTGATTTAGTTGGTGCTACCTAGTGCCAGCTAAGTATTATACACGGCGCTTGTAAAGCCGTCACACACGAAAGCTGTAACAATGTATATTTTAGTAAGCCAAGTAAGTTGTTTGCGAATATACTTAATTACTCAAAGGAAATATTCAATACTAGTCTGTTGCGTCTAGTGAGCCCCACAACACCCGGTCCGTGCTTGCAACCAGATCCAGCTGCTCTTGTATGAGCGGGTTAATAATATTTAAGTTCTTGGTGATTTGATAACGTACATAATTATAGATCATCAACTCGTTTATTGCCAACTCTAGGCACGAGTATCCTCTCGGAATGACAAGAGTTAGACTATAGTCCACCACGCTAGCCTAGTGCGGGTTGGCAGTATACGGCATAGGAAAATCTCTCATCACACGGCATAGGAAAATCTCTCAAGCATGCATGTGCTCTCATTGCCGTTTAAACGAGTGATATTTATTTTAATCATGTTACGCACATGTTAGTAACATGATTGCCAAAAGTCGTGCCAAAGGTGCGTTACTTAGATTTGAAGACTAGACTTTAGACCTACGACTGGGCACTCCAATGGTCACATCACTGCTTACAACATTAACATAATAATTAGTCTACATTATATATTATGAGATCATACGTTGATATATTATAAAATTTAATCGCGTTGCGTGTTAATCTTGGGATGTAATTTTATACACATAAGTATTGTGTGTTACAACCTTAGTACTCATATTCATTTTTCAGTTCTTGTTTACGTATTTTATACACGTCAGTGACATGATTGTGTATAAAAATGGTTTGGATTTTTTATGAAAACAAGAACAGAGTTGCTGTATATTGTTTTATTATTGAGTTAGATTTTCACAAATAAAAAAAATATATATTCTTATCTGGATAACAATATAATAATAATTATAGTAGGTAGGCGTAGGACGTGCTTAAAATTTATTAATCTATCATATATGACTCCAAGATTGTACGGCCATCATGTTAACGCGTTTCAGATTGTAAGAAAGGCATGGCGCTATTGTGTACAGCGCATCCCTTTCTCTCATTCGCCAAATATTCACAATAACACCTTGTGGTTCGGCCTCATAGGACTTCGACTGTTATACAAAAGCCTCGCTCATAGATTAGAAGGACCAACCGATGACATATCGGTATCGGTTATATTTCTCCAATATCATTGGTACCGATATCGGTCTCAATGTTATACATATACCCACACAAAATATGATGATATGAGGTATACAGACAGTTTACACACTAAAATCAAGCGTTATTTTTTATTAAATTTATCACACATTAGCATGAATAAGTAAGGGGTTCCGTGGGTGCCCCCGGGGAAATTCAAAGCGTGATATTTCTGAGCGACTGTGGTAGTCAAAACTGAATGTTGGATCAGACACGTTGGGATCAACAAAAATATCCCCAGTAGGCGGCGCACGTGTTATCCATACGCGCCTTCAAGTAGGATGCGGTATAATCTGTTAGATTTTTTTTATGTACAAAGGTTTATTTATTTCTCTACAATACAATATTAAAATCGGGTCACAATCGGCGATGATATCGGGTGCATTTTGTATAAAAAAAACAGTTTGACTAATTCTCGTTTTTCTCAAGCTATTTTTCTAAATCCCGACTTAGCGAGAGCTTAAATCCTATGGAAGCTACCTGGAAAATTCTAAATTTAGAAAACCAAAGGTGTGTTGTTGGGTAGTGTTTTGATCTTTTATACATATTTTACAATACAGATTTTTACAACTTACGTGAAATATACGTAAGTTTATTTTCGTTTCTACTTTGATCTAAATCAAGATAAGTACTCGCGTAAACTTTTAGTAACATCCGTTTAAGTTGATCCCTCAAGTCGGAACAAAGTTAAAAGGCTTGTGAATCATAAATTGTCCTTTCTAAAGATCTTTAATGTAACATTTTCTTCGCTAACTTTCTGTTTCACGATCCTGAATTAAGAAATATTGAATGTGAAGTGAAACTGGATTTGAAGAATATTTTTCATTTTTGATGCATTGCATAAGCTGATATAATTTTTTAAATTGAACTTTATCAAGAAAAATTCTTTGTTGTGTGTTTTCTTTAAATAGAAATACCCTCTTTGAAAGAATCTAAAAAGAAGAAGAAATCATAATATAATCAACCGTAACAAAAAAAAATCGATTTTTCAAAGTGATCGTAACTTTTTTTGATGTGTGTACATAACTCCACTACGTCTGTATCCTCATAGGATTAGGTTGAGGCACCTATATTTACCCAGTATTATTATTATTATAGGGTTTATAACCAAACAATATTCGTAAACGCGGTCTAATTTAAAAATTGTCACTCAGCATCTATCAAATGTCATTTGTCAAACTTCATTCAGATTATACTTCCTGTTCAATCAATCAAATCAATCTATCCAGCCTATCGCAGGCCACTGCTGGACTTTGACCTCTCCCAAATCGCACCACTACACCCGGTTCTCCGCCTTCCGCATCCAGTCTGACCCAGCCGCCCTCTTGAGATCGTGGGGCCATCTGGCTAGAGGGCGTCCCTCACTACGTTTGCCGATTCGCGGTCTCCACTCAAGGACTCGTCTGCTCCAACGGTCATCGGTCCGTCGACAGACATGGCCGGCCCACTGCCATTACAGTTTGCTTAATCGGGAAGCTATGTCAGTAACTTCATTTATTTTCCGGATAACTTCATTTCGGATTTTATCCTTTAAAGAAACCCGAGTATAGCTCGCTTATCGCTCGCTGATACTTCCTGTTACGCATCAATATATAACTTTGAACGTTAGATCAGCTTGTATTAATATTACTAATCTCCGTAGGAAGAAGTTTTTGTTTTGTCAATTTGATAATCAAAGCTACTGTAAGTTTTCCAGGAAATCAAAGCACACTAGAACGAATTTTCTATTGTAATATGATTTAAAATATTCCTTGCCAACTCAATGCAGGATAAAATTGCAACTTCACAATACTTTAACTTAACTTTCATGAAGCTCTGCAAACTATTTTACAAGTTCCCTCTGATTTTGCAACTTTATAGGCAACGCTTATGCAGCATTGATCTCTGAACCCCATAGATTATTCAGTACGTGACTAGGGCAGTATCAGAATTCTTATTGGCAAACCATAGAGCTATGTTCGTTTAAGGAGAATACTTACATCATTTAATATATATTGTGTCTATGGTAAGAAACGCCAACCTCTTTCAATGTTGTGACGTAATCACAAAGGAAATTTCAGTTTGTAATATTTACGTCTGAACTGATAACATCATGTAGTAAATTGTGGAGCTATCTAGACAATTTCTATTAATATAATATCATTCATATAACTATTCCCGGCTACGCGTTGCTGTGACTCAGAAAGTATATAAAACGTGACTTTGAATGCAACGTTGTCAAAATTTTAAGGCAAGTCGTAAAGAGATTTAAGTTTTTGAACAAACGAACAGTTACATACATAATATACTATAACGTCCGTATTCACCAAACAGTAGGCAAATGTGTACCTATTAATGTATTACCCCCAAACTTAGATGCGAGAATGTACGAAAATGATGCTTTTAGAATTGACTGTACTGAAGAATTGGATAATATGTGTTCCTAGTATAGTTTTTAATGATATTACAATGGAAACCAAACTTCCGGCGCTCTACCAAACGAAGCAGTGTTTAAGTAGGTACACAATTCGCATAAGAATAACGTTTGTCATTTGTTATTTCAGACGTGAACGATGTTCAGTTTTTGAATCAAAGTTTTTGACAGTTCGTAATCGTGAACGAGATAAAAGGGAGGTTTAGAATGTGACTGTCATAATTTTATTCTGTGTAATTGGAATTGCTTCGTTAGTCTATTGTTCCTAAGCGCGACTGCTATGCTAGATGTCCTGGGTTCGATTCGTGAATCGAATCGAGGTCCAGCAGTGTTGTTGGATTTTTCTATGAAATTCTCAGTATCAGCTCGGAGTTTGGATTTGTGCCCGGTTAATGGTAATAGGCTCGCCCTCAATTACATGGGACCTAAACGTACTGGTGAACTGTGGGTGGACATTGGTAAACCTGTGTCTAACCCCTCGGGGAATACAGGCGTGATGGTATAATAAAATGGCATTTATTTGGAATTTGACGAAGACTTTATACGCCGCTGAGATGACGTAACGGATAAACGGATGTAAGAATGATACGTGTTAATCCAAAACTGAAAAGCCGACCCTAACCCTCTTGAGCCGACTTAAAGACAAGGAATATTTGTGCGAGGGTTAAGTCATATAAAACGCGACCTGACAATCCAAACACACGTACATTTACACGTACCTATATGTGTTTTATTATCGTGATGTAAGAAAATTATGTTGATTAAATGTAGTGTGCCAATTAATGTAGAATATGAATGATCAGTGATCTGTAGGAGAGATCGTAGGAGATGACATTGGTATTTTATTCAAATGACGCAACTCAATTTTTAAGTAACTAAAAATAAAACAAATATTTTGGAACATTTTACACAGCACCATCTAGTGCCAAACTAAGCAGAGTTTGTATTGTACAACGAATGGCTACTAGAAATACTTATACACTTCTTTTTAAATATATTCTTATGATACATTAACACCCAGACAAACACAAACACTTATGTTCATTATACCACACTAATAAAATAATAATTATTATTGTTTACTTTACTTTTTCAAATATCTACAATAATTCCACATCAATTATGTATTCCAAAATATATTTGTAATACAGTTGGCGTACAATTTGGTAAATTAACAACCTGGTTTTATGTGATTTAAAAGAGCTTTGTGTTTTTGATTTTCCCAAAACTAAAATATCTTGGGAAATAATCACTTTATGGATACCAATTATTGGAAGTTAATTTGTTTGACCCCTACTGTAAAATTTTTTCATGGAATTGGCCATTTTTTCCTGCCAGCTTGTATAAGAGCATTAAAAGGAGCCCACAAACGAAACTCCCAACTGAGATTCGTGCTCCGCCTTATGATTAACGGTATAATATTCTCGTAAATTACACAAAAGTACATTACCGAAGAACACAAGTAATGGCGAGAAGTCTCACAACACAAAATAATAGAAAGAAAATAATAAGAGCTGTACATTAATAATATTACTTGCAATGATACGCAGACAAAAGTTGAAGTAACTCAAGAAAATTTTCTTGTTTAACTTTGCCGTATTCTTGTTTCATTGTCTGGTTTTAGAGATCCCTTAATAGTACGAAATCCTGTCTACCTGTGATGGATAAGATTTCTTAACACATTGAGACTAACGTGGATACGCCAACATAGTTGGGAAAAAGGCTCGGAGAATGATTGAGTGCTAACATGCCTGAAAGTAATGACGTATGACAATCGTTAGTAATAGTAAGAATCTCGAAAACCTTGACGACCAGTTTTTTATTTGATACACAAAATGTATTACAATCGCAATAGAACTAAATATTTTGATATACTCAGTTTTAGTTTACTCTTAACATATTAGTATTGCTCAGAAATTGGTTTGCGGAGCGTCCTTCCATTCCAGGCTTTATGCTATGTTATAATAATTAATATACACGCTTGGAAGGACGTAGGAGCGTCCTTCCAGGCGTGTTGGTATATTAATTTAACAATATTCCACATTTTTCGTCTATCATGTTACAGCAGTTCAATAAAAATTTAACCAGTGGTAACCGTGATAACCATGGTAACCATGGTAGCCGTGTTAAACAGATTAGACGGTCAACTTGTTGATAATGTGCTGTATTTATTTATTAAGGATCTCCAACAAAGGATATACACAAACATTTACAATTTACAAAGCGAATTAAATTTAAAATATACCGTGTACCCGTGTGATGATATAAGAGGTTGTAGCAGTATGAGATCGGTCATGGATTGTTTCCATGATTGCTAAAGTAGTGGCCATAACCATATAAATACCCTAATAATACTGGAGAACAGACAATACGGAACCCCAATTTTAGACTTGACCGTTTCTTTCATTTTAATGAGTAGTTCTGCGCAAACGATCTTCATGGACTTTGCAAAACTTACAGTTGCCATTGTTAAAAAGAGAAATAAGTATTTATTTTGTACATTTTAAAGTTATTGCAGGTATCATTGTCAGGCTTGAGTGGAATATTTAAGTGTGGAATCGTATAATTGGATTGCTGATTGCATATTGCTTGCAACACTGTAGAGCTATATTGTAAGGGGTGGCTCAGACATCAGGTTTACTGCGAGTAAGCTTTATGCTTGCAAAAAAGGCGGTCGATAGGAAGAGAAAATTGATAAATAAATTATATGTATTTCTGCAAATAGATCTTTTAAAGACGCTTACAAGTCAATGTATTAAATTTATTTTAAGCTAGATGAATCCGGCATTTCGTAACTGACGACCTCTGAGAAGAAACACCGAAACAAACTGAGAGAAACATAGTCTCTTTTAAAGTCCAGATAAAGGATATTAACAAACATGTGAGTATTACAATGCAGGGCAATGTCTGAAATGGCCTTTTGAAGAAAGATCTATAGCGACTTTGAGTAGACGGCCGACGGCACGCATGCATCAGTCATTGTGTAGCTCGATCATAATTTAGGGAGCTCAACAACCTCTTGCCCACCCCTCTCCCGATCTGTCTGCGCTCTACTGTGGAGACGCACTGGGCACAGCAGGCTTTTTAACTCCATGACATGTGGTGTAAAGGTGACTGACTAGGGGAGGCCAGCCCATTACGAGTATGATGAATGATGGATGAGATATTTTTAATAATTAGCCCAAGGAGGAATTCGGTCCTACGAAACGAAAAAAAAAACATATCAAACTACTTTTCATACAAATTACAGGTCTTTGAGGAGTGTTCTTAATGTTTACAACGACATTATTTAAAGATAATAGGATGACATGTAATTGCGTGTAGAAAATAAAGGAGGCGGTTTTATTTCTTATGATGTAGCTCATTGCGGTGGCAAGCGGGTTAGATTTCCCTGGAGTGAGGAGCTGGGCGTCTGGCCATGTGATACAATTTATATTTTTACTCTTTGATTATTTAAGTTCTCAAATTAGGATTTTTTGGCGACTATCCTTAGCCTAACGTCATCATCGATCCATTTATTGTTCGTCTGCTTGGCACGGGTCTTCTCACAGAATGAGAGGGAGGGCTATACTCCACCACGCTGGCCTAATACGAATTGGTAGACTTCACACGTCGCCGGGCATCGAGAAAATATCTAAGGCATGCAGGTTTCCTCACGATTATTAATACTTACGCACATGATTTTGAAAAGTTAAAGAGACCTTTAACTGGGCATTCCGATGATCATATCAATATTCAATTTTACTTACCTTTATGTGTAATAATTTATCTTCCTTTACTTAAATCCTGAAAGGGTTTTTACTTGAATTGCATGCTCAGCTTCAGACCCTGATTGTGCTTCTACAATGCAAACGTATTTAAATTAAGAATTAAAAAAAGCATATTTATAAAAAAACATCTTACATTTCCAGCTCAGAGTTTGCTGATCTATTAAAATAACTTCGAACTAGTTAAAGAAGGATAGGTAATTAGGGCGCGGCGGCCGTGCGATAATTTGTTTCAAAATAAACGTAAATGCGCATTTAGGTTTATACGGATTAAGATATTTTTATTTATTTATGTACTTAGAAGTGAATATGTTTAGTTTAATATTTCCATTAAATTTCGTTTCTTTTACTTTTCCCTTTCCATTTACTATCGATACGATAAGAAGAAGAAGTAAATGTAATACTTCATCCCAAGTTTCAATATCACGTGACAAGGATAAAGGTAATTTTACTTGACAAGAAAGTCAGTGACGCAACGCTTAGCTACGCAAAACTAACTACCGAAGGCTGCGAAAACAAATTAAGAGTGATGTTTGCATACCCTTTGACACTAAAGGAACGAGGACTTCATCTAACTACCACACTCACACACTTCAATTAACGTTAGTAAATCATTAATTATAATAGTGACAAGTACTTACATCTGGGTAGCTAAGTGTTTTTGTAAAAGACAGTTCGCGCTCTAGGTAGCCCTGTATTACCTTTACAAACATATAATTCATGGACAAAAAGTACAGCGAAACATATAACTATAGAACTATGGGTGGGAATCGAACTCACACAACACGAGGTAATCAACTTCTACGTCAAACGTGCAGTCAATCAATTCATAAGTTCACAACAAAGTTATTTTTATTGTCTAGTACCCATAGTACAAGCTCTGCTTAGTTTGGGACTAGATGGTGTTGAGCAAAATGTCCCTAAAATATTATTATTATATTTTAAAAGACCAAATATTAAAGAGAAAAATATTACCAGCGACAACGAAAAATTAGGTACTAATTTTTCGTTGTCGCTGGTAATATTTTTATTTGATTGACAACAAAGTCAAATACGAAAAATAGCCCAAAATGTTAAGATCTACTAGCCACTGTTAGTTACCGATTTATTAACCTCGATTGAAATCTCTGAGCGTGGCTGTAAATTTCGTAAATTCAAGTAAAATGTTTATTACAAAATTGCCCAAGCTCATTAGGACTGAAAAGGGCAAAGTTTAATCACTTTGAAATTAGTTAAGGGAACGGGATTTCGTGGCCCTGCAGGCATTGTTCTTTTATAAATCGGAGCCTAATCAAGTCACGGCGGTTGCTAATAGATCAGTCAATTACTGAGGCACAAAATGGCGGGCGGGTTCCGAGCATTCTAATTTCCATATATTTTAAGAAGACGTGCCTTGCATAGCTGAGACCTCCCAGGGTTTCAAGAAGCTTCAAGTGTTGGGTAAAAAAGAAGTTGATAGAATGATGAATAGTATCTGTCTGGACTATAAAAGAGACTATGTTCTCTGAGTTTATTTCGGTGTTTTTTCTCAGAGGTCGTCAGCTAGGAAATACTAGCGCCATCGAGTATTAATTTAAATTGATTTCTAAAGGTGCCTTTAAAAGATCTATTTACAAAAATAATTATAATTTATCACTAAATGGTATTAGAATACAAAATGGAAGTACCATTTTGTATTTGTATCAGTTTTAATGACTCGCTTTAAGGTTCTTGGCTAAATTATAATTACGCTGATCAACCGATCTGTATGGTTAAGCGGTGGTAGCTGCGGGCAGTCTGTGGATGGGTGACGATTCTTACCATAATACTGAGAAATAAATATATTCTATTCTATTCTATCACACCGATACCATTTATTTGTTATTTTAACCTCCTTAATAAAGCTGATGGTGAGTTATCATGATTTCATGTTTTTGTTTTTCAGTATTATTGTACAAAAACATACCAACATTGTGTATACGAAGGGTTCCATGAACCGGGAACAAATCCAAACTGCGAACTGCCGCCGAAAATTTCCAAGAAAAATTCAAAAACGCTGCTCAACCAGGAAATCGGTTATTGCATTAGTGTAAAAAAGCTACAAAAACACTACATAACCAAAACAATGATGAGATGACATCCAACATTACACGTGTTTTTGTACAAAGAGTCGGTTTGCATGCAATTAACTGCGGAGGTAGCTGTTCTAAATTGTAGATGAAGGACACAATCCTGCGGCTTTTACTTGTACTTTGACAAATACCGTGGGAAGCTTTCGTTGACATGATTACTCGGGTCTGGAGACTCGTGTTGGCTTATACGAAGACTATAAGCTTTTCTGTAAACATGGCTTCGTATAAGTTTCGTGTGACTCTGAAAAATTGGCTGTATCTCTTAATTAAAAAAAAAATTAATGATGTACCTCAGTAATAACTGGCTATCTATACAGTTGTGTAACAGTTACACAGATTGAACAATATTGGGTATTTCTATGAAATTCTCAGTAGCAGCTCAGTTTGGAATTATGTCTGGCTAACATTAAGGAAATCTCGTAGTCTTGCAGGTTTCCTCACAATGTTTTTCTTACCCGTATAAGCGAGTGAATTTATTATTTATATACGCTTAATTATGATTTGATAAAGCCAGAGGTTTAATTTGAATTCAAAACCTCCATGGTTTTAAGTTTAAATCTAAGACAGACCAACGTTCATATCACTGCTGTTTTCTTAAATTAATCATAATGACTACAAATTGCTATGTTCGCTTACAAACTTATAAGTACTAACAAGGTGCATGTCGGCTGGCTCCTTGCCATACAAATGTGGTCACTTACGATGTATTCAGGCTGACCCATTAGGAGAAATTTACTTTCGTCCGTTGCCACCGAACATAACAATAGCAATTGCAACGAAGAAATTAGGTCGAATGAATTAGTAGCATGTTAGTCAATTACACTATGCTGAGATAAATATTTAAATATTTTTTTTTAATAAATAATAAATTTTAGTTACGTAATTACCATTATGACCCCTGCGAATCCTTTGCACCAATTTAAAATTTAGTTTATTAACCGAAATAAACTAAAACGTACTTAAACTTATTCAAAATAGCGTATTAAACGATAAGGTATTAAGGGAGATAATATGTATTTTTTTTTGTCATAGCGACAAAAAAAAACCCTTTGAGAAATGTAATATTTACAGTTTGTGAATAAAATATATTCTATTTTTTTAAATGTTGCCTTCACGAGGATTTTCTACTGTATCGTGGGCAAAATATGAAACTTAAAATTACTTAATCCGGGTTCAGTTTTTCAAGTATCCGAGATCGTAATGAAACAGGAAAGTTATAAATCACAGGTGTAAGCACAAAAAATAATATTGGTTGTGGAGCTGTTTGTTTATGTTTGAATAATGGGTATTTTACATGTTGGGACCGTTGTAACTGAACCAATGTGAAAGGTCAATGCTTTGTCAAGCAAGGAGTAGTTAACAATCTGATATAATTTCTGATAATTATAGTTTAGTATAAGAAAACTTTGACTCAAGCACGATTTGGCCAACTAAAGTACTGAAAACGCATGTGATGTCAAATTGCAACAAGAGTCCTAACCTTTGTCCTAACGTTCTTATTTGAAATAAAAACATTCTGAATTTGAATTTATATTCCCCGTTGTCCGATAATGATTGACGGCACATTAAATATGTCCTGTCACTTTGAAGATATTTAGTATGCCTTAAATTTTTAAACATTTTACACAGCGTTTGTTTTTTTTTTATGGCAGGTGTGCCGTTGTTAACAATTCTGTCGATATCAAAGTTTGGTAGAAAAATGGGGTACAGCGTTGTTCTAACATGATTTTTTATTGTCTAGAAGGCTTTGTTGCTTGGCCATCACATTGCTCTATAAGAATATATACCTACATAATAATAATAATAGGTACTTAAAATGTCAGTATAGTTCTACAACATTACTCAAATCAGTTGACATGCAAATATCAATACTTAATATGTAATGCAATATTATTATAAATTGTATTGTATAATATTAAAATACTATGTCGAATACAAATAAATACTATTTAGAAGGTCACTAACAGAGTAGAATAATTTATCTATCGGCCATATTTTTTATACTAATTACATACGTAACATACAATCACGCCGTTTTCTCTGGAAATTTCGGTATATCGAAATAGATACATTAAATTTACCTAAGCTCGGAGCTGTTATTGAGAATTTCATAGTAAAACCTAAAAACACTTTGCTCTCCCAGGGAATTGAATCCAGGAATTATACAGTAGTAGTCGCGCTTACGTCCACTTGGCTGATTGATGAGCAGTATACCAGTTTTATAAAAAATAACAATTAATTATTTCACTAAGACTCCGTCTTGAATGCAATTAAACCGCCATATTCGGCATCCGGTAAACATTTCGTCTGCATCTAAACTCATTATTTTCCACATTATGCGGTCAGTGACGTTTCTTTGAATCAACGAGGACACTTGCAGTACCTAAGTAAGGTGGTTTGTATAAGAAAGATTGCACGGCAAACCTCGAGTTGAGTCTGGATTGTCTGGGAGCTAACACAGATACGCCACCGTGATAAATCGGTCTCTGTCTCGAGGGAGGCGAGAGAATAACCGAAAGTAGAGTGATAGCCGGAGGGGGCACTGGCGCAGCCCGACGCCGTACTCGCAGTGTGTTGCCGCCTTTACAAGCCGAAGCCCGCGTCCGCGATCCACGCTCGACTGTACTCGACATTCGACGCTTTGGTCATAAATAAAAAAAATATTGTACGGTTTAAAAAAATACAATCAGGCGGGAATCTTTACTTGTGATTTATGTTCGAAAGTTAAAAATGCTTTAATGAACTCTTAGCACTGAAGTTTTTGCACAAGCGATCGAGTTATTACCGGTGAGTTTACCAATTAAGTTTTTTTTCTGAATTAACACTATTACATTTTGTATTGCAATTTGTAATGTTATTATTTTACATTATTTTAAATGATATAAAATATCGCTACGGTATCATATTATGTACCTATCAATTAAAATTCTTTGATTTAAATGCATTAAAATGATGGATGTAAACCTTTTTGGTTGCTTTAAAACAAAAACATAAAAAAATAAGATCCAAGGGATTTCTGCGTGTTCATTTATTTTGCCAGCTTTTATTTTGTAAAGCTTTAAAAAAGTTTATTATGGATGCGTTCTGTGAAGGCCGTCCATTCCATGGAGGTTCATAATTTTTTTACGCCTGTTTGACGTGTGGAAGATATAAAAATACCCAGGTTGATATAACCTTTTTATAATTTAGAAAAAAAGGTGTTACCATTTAATTAATATTAGTATTGCTATGTTATAACTTACGACGAAAGTATAGAGTTTGTACACGTTCTGAAAGGATATAAAGTTAAAACTTCATAAATATTTAGGTACAATAGTTTTCTTTTATTGAGAAAGTTCTTATTAGGTTGGAATTCTATAAGTTGGAGCTTTGTGGACGTAGAAATGGCTTCGTTATAAATTAAATATTTATAGAAGAAAATTAAATCTGAGGTTGTTAATCTGTTTCAAGTAGGTTTGGCAATGAAGTCATTAAAGCCATTTAATTAACAACCGAAGAATTGCTAAAATGTAATCTCTGAAACATTAATTTATATTGTATTTCGCATTAACAATATGCAACGTGCTGAACTTTTTTAAAATATATCAATTTAAGTAAAATAAAGTAAAAGTAGTAAAAAAAGTAATATCACAGGGAGTGATCTCGGTAGCTTAATCAGTTGGACAAAGTGTCTGTTATGCGAAACCGGGTACGCAGGTTCGAGTACTGTCTGAGGTCAACTATTTCTTTGATTAAAATTTATAAGTTCGTATCTTCTTGAATCATTTTAAAAATAAACTAGTTTAGCTATAGTTCATAAAATATTATTTAAAAAAAGGGTATTAATCTTTAAAAAAAGAAAACATTTAAAAAACCGATCACTTATTATTATAGCCAGTACGTAATTTTTTAGTTTAAAAATATACAGGGTATTCTGTAAAGGTTTTCAGGAATGAACGTAACACATCGAGAATTCGAGAATCCCAACAAACGAGTGTGACTCGTATATTTCAAAGCGAGGCGAGGTCGCAAAGTCTCGGTTGCACTACTCTTGTCACGAACTATTACCGACTTGTGAGTTCTAAGCTTTATTCCCAGACGTGAACTTTTTAACGTCATACTTTTTTCCAAGAATTTTGCTCACCTAGGGGCTTTGAAGTTTTCTTAGTCTATTTTGAATTCCCTCTAGGGCTTAAACTAGTGCTGACTTGATTGTCAGCAAGTTATGACACCTCGATTTTTTTTATGAACGTTTGCATTTATGACAAGAGACATACTTTGAGAGTTTATTTTTAAATTTACGATACTCAGAGGGATGTTATTCCAATTTTGAATACAAAATTAGCCTTCAAAATCTAGATTATTGTAAACATTATTATTTTTTAATGTTTGACGATTATTTGATCGCGTGTTTGTTCATGTTGTTGTCCAATACATATGGGTCAAGGGAAGGGAATCTATATATAAAAAACAATATTTCTGCATGTATGAAAGATCATCAGAACGACGTGATCGATTTTACAGAATATTTTGTTGATTCAAAATCGCCAGGACAAGGTTTGTATGAGAGTTTTTTTTTTGAAACTCCACTTATTTTTACTCGGGCGACGCCGGGCACGAATAGCTCTATAGTCTTTTTTATGTAACAAATATTAAATTGAGTTGTTTTCGAAGAGATATTTTCTCATAAATTCCACCAGGATGTGGTAGATATGTATAAACTTAATTGATCATCATACCTATATTTCCTGAAATAAAAGAAAATGATCTTTTATTTTCTGGGCGCCACCGAGTCACGCATTGAGTCAATCATTGCAATTTTACGTCCTCCAATCAGGTTATTAACGCCTGCATACTTGTAGTTCCCATACTAACAGTAGGTACCACAATACAAGGGCCGCCGCGTCCGGTGCTTGTCAGTTTCTCGTAGACGCCATTACAAAGTCACGAATTGTGGAAAGTCGTGACGGACCAAGCCTCGGAGCTCCATTTTTTAGTTAATACTAACACACTTACAAACGACCTGTTTCTTGTCTGTTTCAAAATAGAAAAAAATCTACTGCGGATAGTGTTTTTTGAAAGATAGCTTACTATTACGCTTGTATTCCCCAAAGGGTAACGCAGAGGAGTACTGATGTACCTACACTACAGTTCGCCGGTGTGTTTGTTAGTTCTCATGTCATGTAATAGGGACGAGCCTTTTGCCATTAACCGGACACAAGTGCAAACTCTCAGAGGCTACTAAGAATTTTAAACATAAATCCAATAACACTGTTCGACCTGTGTATCGAACTTAATACCCTACGCTATAGAACCGCTCTTGTGACCACTAAAGTAATGAGAAATGTTCAGTTTGATATACTATGAATAAAATATTATATCGATAGCAATGGCGAATATTTGTAGCATTTACTCCGTAATTTGTACAGCAAATTCGCATCGTTTCTTGGTATAGTAACTCAATAGATGACGTTGCATTTTGTAAAATCGTGAATTCCAAGCTTTTAATTCCCTATGTAGAAGTTCGTTCTCGGTAGACACTGAACGAAATCTCTTCGTGCCTTTTCCAGCTCATGTTTAAGAAACTTGCTTCTTATGGAGCGTCTTTTGTTTGTTCTGCACTTTATTGTAAAAGAGAACAGAGTATCGGATCGAGTTTTCAACGTTTACACGTTGTCTTCTTGTTGTTTGTAAGGAATTACTTTGTTTGGTACAACAATGGTTGATTATGTACTAGCTGTACCTATATACGATGACCTCGCTTTACTCGATCCGGTGGGAGTTTCACAAAATCCCGTCTTAGCACTCGCTTATCTATACTTCATCATCATCATCATCATCAATCCATATATTGTCCCAATGCGGGGCATGGGTCTCCTCTCAGAATGAAAGGGATAAGCTATAGCTTATACACGTGTACGTACGTGTACGTACTGTAGTAGTAGGGATAAGTTATAGCTCATCCCTACTACTACAGTACGTACGTGGTGGACTACTATAGTAGTCCGTCACGCTGGCTTAGTGCGGGTTAGTAGACTTCACTCTTTATACTTACTATATGATATTATTTTAAAAAAAGCAGTGATAGCTTAGCGCTATGACCATTGGACTGCCTAGTCAAAGGTCTCAAGTTCGAATACAAGGCACACACCTCTGACTTTTCGAAATCATGTGCGTATTAATAATTCATTATCACTCGTAAATGCTGAAGGAAAACATCGTGAGGTAACCTGCATGCCTTAGAGATTTTCTCGACGGCGTGTGACATTTACCAACCAGCGTGGTGGACTTTAGCCAAATCCCTCTAATTCTGTGAGAGGAGACCCGTGCCCAGCAGTGGGAGAGTATATGGGTTCATGATGATGAATAGTTTTTTGTTTGGTTGAACGCGCTAATCTCAAGAAGTACTGGTTCGAAATGATAAAAAAAAAATATTTAAATTTATTTTTATTAAAAAAAAAGTTAAACAATCATATTTATATCGCACGTATAGTTAGATGTGTTCCGATTTTATGAGACGCACAACTTTCGGTCCTTCGCGAACAATAGCAGCTACGCGGAGCTATAAACTGCTCTCGTTAAAGCGAGTACATTACCTGCACACGTACCATTTACGACGGTTGAAAGTGAAAGATGCACCGGCTTTTACCGCGAGTGTGCAAAGTGCTTAAAAATGAAAGGTTTCCATTTTATGGGTCAGTAAAGTAAATTTTAAAAGGAGCAGCTTTCTGGTTTGTAAATAATCGGCTATAGCAATTGGATCATCGGAACGCTCGTTACGTACTAAATAACATTATTAAAAGTAACACTATTTTTTACGGATTTTATCGCGTTATATTGATATTATTAATCCCAACGTAAAGGGATTGACAATATCAATATAACGCCATAAAGTCCGTAAATAAAAATATGTTTTATTTCAATGTATTATATTCGCGTAAATGTCAGAAATCAATATAATGTTCATGGAAGGTTCATGTTCAATTGTAAAAATTTGACAGTTTTGGATAGCTTGACCTGCTTGTCTGTACAAGTTTGTATGCAAGCGATGTTGCAACTAAACCTTATTACTGACATTACCGATCATTGAGGCAGGTTATGGTAACGTGGGCGAGTAAAACCGGCTTATGAAGACGATGGAATCCTAAGACTCATTATTTTAGTAGTTGCAAGAGCAATTGCTGAGGCGATGCTTGGTTCGATTCCCACTTTAGAATAAAAATGAACTGATATAAATTTAAAAAATGTATGCAGACCTTATTGTGTATTTATGCACACTGAATATTGCCAGATGTGGGTAAACTGTTGTTTCTATAAAACTATGATTTTACTGGCTTCCGCGACTTCGTCCGCGTAGAAAAGTTATTTTTAATTATCGTTGTAATTTGGCTAATTAACTCAAAATCGTTATAAATAATAGCCTATATGTTATTCTGATGTATAAATAATATTACTGTAAAGTTTCATCAAACATCCGTTCTGTAGTTTTAGCATGAAAGAGTAACAAATATCCATCTATCCATCCATCCTCAGAATCTTTCAAATTTGTAGTATTAGTAGGAAGGATTCCTATCCTTCCTACTAATACTACAATCCTATATCTATATCCTATCCTACTTCCTAGAAGGATAGGATAATACTAGGAAGGATGTAAAATCTTCATTATTTGTGCACAGTTTTAATCAAAAAATATTTCTTATTCTTATTAATGATGTTAGTCAGCTCCATTTACAAGAAAAATTACAGGTTTTTAAAATCTACTCATACCCGAGCCTTTTTCTAGCTATGTTGGGCTCAGCTTCCAGTTTAATCTCATACGCAGCTCAATTTCTGGGCAATACCAATATTCTGAGATAGACTGATGATAATACAAATGGTTAAATGAAGGATTGGTTACAGTATTTAAGAATTCATAGATAAAAAATGTTGATGGCCTCTGAAACCTTTGCTAAGCCCTGGGCATTTTTGCATGCAATATGTTCCTAGCAAAACATGAGATTTATGTTCTAATTTAACACCTTGTACACCATGCTTTACGCAAATAAATGATCTATTATGATTATAAATGATTGTCATAGGTGTTCGCATGATAATCGGGAAAGACGGCTTTATGTGCTTCGGAGTACCTATGTTAAGTCGATGTGTTAAGAAAGGATTACATACTTGACAAGCTAACGTATTCTACTGAATTAAAACCTTGATACCAAAATCTTTTTTGATTTGACATTTTGAAATGCGTTTCTTCTGTTAAAATAGTGATGTAGGTAAGTTACAGCTGCATTGCAGGTTACATAAAAATTAGGTCACACCTCTAACGGTCTGCGGACTGGTAGACTTGACAGGTTTCCAATATCATACATTTTACCGTAGAATATGAGACACAAATTGCTATACATATGCCAATAATAAGTACATTTACTTTCTTTGACTGAAATTATAACGACCTTAAGATATTTTAATAATTATTGTGTATGCATACGTATATCTCTAATATAAATTTGGACTAGAGTTTAAGGAAGGTGGATGCAAGGTATGGGACCTAGAAAATATAATTATGTGTGGTCAACAATAGTTAATAAAGTATCCAAGAAAGTTATTTAGTTAAAGTTGTTTTTTTTTTTATAAAATCCGCCAAAATATTAATTTTGGCGGATTTTATAAAAAAAAAACAATCAATACAAACAAAAAAGGCTAACAAAGTTCGTATTATCTTTCTAAATACAAATATAAGTTGGTAAGGGCATCACTTGGGTGATAGTTAAAATAAGGTTTTTAGGGAAAAGTTACCCGGAAAATTCAGAAAAACGGAATGTGTTTTTTTCTACAGGATTATTTAAACTTGGAGAGAATAATTTCGGTTGGGTCAATACCCGACTGAACAACTGGTATAAAATACTTTTGAAAATAATATTATTTATTTTTCTTTTCTGAAAGTAAATAATGGTTTTGCTTATTCATTTTTCATTCAGAATATAATGGGCATAATACTCGTAAACAAACTCCATGGTTGAATTGTGTTCATATGAATGAGGGTATACGATTTATCTTAATCTTATTTTTTATTGGTTTAAGTATACTATATCATTTTTATGTCTCCAATTCGATTCTAAGCATTTTGATTTTCTTATTGGGAGTTTATCAATAGTGTTCCAAATAAAGTATGAGATACTTACGTATTTTTTTACACTATGAAAGGAAGTCATATTTTAGTGTCATAAAATATCATTATGTTTACCTTATTATTAAAGTTCGGTTTAAAGATAATTTATTTCTCAACGAACATTACATAGTTCAAATAAAACTACTTCTTACGGATTTTATCGCGTATATTGATATTATTAATCCAGACGTTTCGGACCCTTTACAGCGTCCATGGTCACGGGTAGACTGTACTAACAGCAGGCAATTTGCATCACAAAGACTTAAGCTTTTAATTTAATTTGGGATATCTCTTAACCTTTTCTTAAATTATTTTTGTAATGTTTTTCTTACCATATATAGTCCTAACTGATTGTACTTCATTATCTTTAATTCGTGTGTTTTATTTTTAAGATAAAGTTGTGCAATAAAATCGAATGAAAACTACTAAACTAATTTTACTGTTACCTAAGGAGGTAACTTATCACCTTTTCTAAGTTTAAGTCAAGTTTTTCTAAGTTTGGTAGTTTTCATTCTAATTTAGGTTCGTTGGTCTAATGGTCATAAGCGTCTAATTAATTAGGCTCTGGGTTTATTTGATGTGAATTTGAATCTGTTTGACCTGGTGCCATCTTCACCGTTCTACCACCGCACCACCAGACACCGCAGTAGGGTCCACCCGTATTACCTGGAATTGATCTCATCCAGCACAGTCCGCTTCAAAGATCATTCCTACCACGTACTATCAGGCTCTGGAATGATCTACCTACTGCGGTGTTCCCCGTGCGTTATTACATGTCCTTCTTCAAACGAGGCCTAAAAAGAGCTCTCTACCACACACAGTAGGCGGCGGCACAGCTCTGTCCCCGAGGTTGCTGATGTCCATGGACGGTGGTGACCACTTACCATCAAATGGGTCATTTCGTCAGCCACTGTAGGCAATAAAAAATATTATCGGAAATTCTAATTTTCGGTTACATCCAGAATTTCAATAAGAAATAGCAATTATCTCGTCATGTATAACAAGGGACTTCAACACGGAAAAAATATACATCACTGAAGGGTTTTAAGAACACCAAGTAGATCCGATTGCAAATAATTAAGAATATACTATAATTATTTACGTGTTTATTCAAGTCGCGTATTCCCAAATTACCGATTACTTCAATACTAATAGAGTTGTCACAAACATTACATTCTAATACCGACACACATTGATGCGAAAATGTGATTATTATTATTGTTGTTTGTTCGCCCGTGTTGAGTTTAACGTTTCAAGTTAAATTGCAAACAGTAAAACAGCGATAAAAGTGCTCCGGCAGGTTCCTCACGAGGGAAAGAGAGGAATAGATCCTTTTTGTGTCTCTTCACACTTCGATACACATTACAATCTTTGCTTTACAACCTAGGGCTGGCGATCTACAAGTAAATGTCATTCTATTTTCTAAATCACTTCCATATCTAAAAAAAAAACATTCAAATACTCTTCAAAAATTCCGGCGCTCGCCGAAAACCGTTCTGTATTTTTCCAAATGCCAAAGGTTATTATAATGCTACGTAAATATTTGAATAAGGAACGTTTCAAATTACTGTATTCGAAATGTTAACCCAACCCTAGCTAGCGTAAAATTATATAGACATCGAAGTATGCATTTGTATGTAAAAAGTAGCCGCATATAAAAGTCGACTCAATAATTGTGGTAATCGAATCACGAATGAACTTTTTTTAGTTTCGTACTTAACATTGGAAGAAGATAAAAATAGTCGTGAGTTCTTTCACACCGAAGTTAAATAACCGACAAGTTATGTTTTGTTTTTTATTTTTGCTGCGCGGACATTGTTGGCTTTCGACGAGGCGGAGGCTTTTTGTCAATTGTCGATCCCGTTGCACGTTGTAGGCTGTAGTCTGGAGTGCACTGCAGGTTTAATTGCATTAATACTTTGTTGTGCTCTTTTGAAACAATAGTTCGAGCTTTGAGAATCATGTTACCTGGTTTGTTGAACAGATTTACACGGGACATTTTTATTTGTTTTATTTTATAGAAAGTTCTTTCCACAGATTTATGATAAAGGAATTTTATAAATATGAAGGTAAAAAAAGTGGGGTTAGGCGCTCCTGTCCAAAAAAGGCTTACAGGAATACTTACAATATGTCGCCATCTTCAAGTAGAAAGGTTTTTATTTCAAAAACTTGAGATCATCATCCCATATACTGTCCCATTGCTGGGCATGGGTTAGGCTATAGTCCACCACGCTGCAGCTGGCCTAATAAGGTCCGACAATTCATAGGATGCTATCCCTTCAGAACCGATTCATGTGCAAGGCCACGGGTTACCCCATGGTTCGTTCGCAATAGGGTACTCCATCTAGATCTCAACTGCGAAACGACCTTCTAAGTAAGTCGCTTCTTCGACTAGGCCCCTTCCACCCCAATTCTCTGATGGTCAGCAGCGTCAACTACAGACCCTCCCAGATCATCAGAATCAGTGACTCCTCATTAATATGATGTAAAAGTTATCATAATTATGTATGTACGGAGGCTACCACAATCTGTCAAATTTCTTTGATAGATTTTCAACTTTAATACAACAGTATAAGATTCATTTTCAACTGGGTTTTTACAGTTTTGGATAGCTTGACCTGCTGGCGTCTGTACTTAGTTCGCAATAAATACTTTGTAAGAGATAAGTAATAAAAAATAGGTATAATAAAACTTTATCAAATTCCAATTAAACAAAATGAAATTATGATAGTCACGTACCGAATCTCCTTTTTATCTCATTCCCGAGTGAAACTTTGATTCAAAAACTGAACATCGTTCGCGTCTGAAATAACAAATGACAAACGTTATTCTTATGCTAATTGTGTACTTGTGCACTACTTTGTTTGGTACGAAGCTCGAAAGTTTGGTCTCTACTGTAATAGCATTAAACACTATTTTGTAATTCATATTATCCATTTCTTTAGCACGGTGACTTGCAAATTCTAAAAGCTTCATTTGCGTTCCATTTTCGCAGCTAAGTTTAGGGGCTTTTAGTGTAAACTAAATGCAAATACAAGTATTTAGTATTTACTTTTGATCTGCTTATTTTTAACCTTGGGTTTGTTCTCTATGGAGGTATTCGTTTATTATAAGACGAATGATAAACGTAGCGGCTAACCGATCGGCTTCAGCCCCATGTGTTGTGGGTTCCATCCCCACACGGAACAAATATTATATTACCTACAGGTAGTGTTCTGGGTGTTTGTGTATGTGAAAATTTGTCTTTGTAAACATACCCACGATACAGGAGGAAATCCTAGTGTGGGGTAACGTTTTTCATAAAAAATCAATTGTACGTGTTTTCCAAGGCACGTAGGTAATTTCTTTCATGAAGAATTATCAAAAAACTAAGGCGTTATTGCGGAAAAGGTTTAACCTTACTAAACTGATATCAGTTGTTTTTTAAGGCAAGAAATTGTAAAGTTACCACTTTAAAAAACACTGCCTCAAAAATAAGGCACTGTACAGAGGCCACCAGGTCAAGCTATCCAAAACTGTCAAATTTTCCCAATTGAATATGAAGATTATCGTTAAAGATGAAAATCAAACAAAGAAATTTGGCAGATTGTGGTAGTGATGCACTGGCCTCTGTACATAGTGTAACAACATATGTAGAGGTTACCACATCGATATCGCAGCGTCCCAAGATACATGTAGGATGAATTTGTTATCGTCAAGACGTATGCCAGTAAGTAATTTATGGACGGAATACCTGATAACGTAACAGTTCGGGCCAATATTGGAATTGCAAGTAGGTGTGACGTCATCCTTTATCCCTACTAATAATTCGGTTTGTAGGTAAATTTAAACCATACGAATTTGGATACGGGGCTGTTCTGGAATTATTGATAGATTCCATCTCAGGATATCGGTATTGGCCAGAAATTGGGATGCGGAGGTCTGATGGCAGCTTGGCAGCCGCATCTAGGTAGACTGGAAGTCGACCCCAACGTAGTTATGAAAAATCTCGGAGAATGATGATCATATCACTCTTGTTATACACAAAGAAAATCGACTTTAAGTATTTTGTATTTTATATTCAAAATCGATTAGATACAAACCAAATTTATATGGGAACAACTAGGAAGTGTGAAATGTGATTGTGAAGAATATATCTTCACAATCACATTTCTCAATTTCACACTCGGTGAAGATAATGGGTAACATACACACACCCACACACACACACAAAATACAGTTGTAATGAAAAAATCCTCCTTTTTGAATTCGATAAAAAATTAAATAATGAATTGTACCAATTTCTTGCTATACGAGTATGTTCCATTGTGTAAAAACCTTATAGATTTGTTTCCTTTGGAGAAATATTCAGTGTTCCATCATTTGAATGATCAAAAAGTTCGGAAGGTAGAAACAATCCTTTTCGTAAGTCCATAAAAGAAATAGTATGTATTATAAGTATACTTTACCTTGCGGTTCCGTATAATATAACTATGAATTCGTTAATATAATTGAAATGTCTTCAATCAAAGAAGATTTCAGTCAATAATTATGTATTTCAAACTCTACAATACAAAGGAAAAGGTGAAATAAATGGCACTAGAACATATCGCAAAGTTCAAAACTCAGATTAAAGTAAAGGATTTTTATCTTTTGGGTCTATCGATAGTATAAATGATATAGCCTGTGAAGTATCTAATAGCCTAGCAATGACCTGACAATAGTCTTCTAAAAAAGCAGTCTGGGAACGAGTCAATATCTCGAAATAAAAAACAGTTCATAGTCAATGACGCAACTATTAGTTGTACGCCTTATAGCACATCGGGGGTTATAATGAAAACACGTACAGGCCTGTAATGACTTTCTGGAGTGAGCAAAAAGTCCAGGCGAGGCGTGTTTATGGCGGGTACCCTCGGGCACTGCTTTGCGGTCGGCGTAAGGGCTCCGACACACACGATGTATTTCCCATTCTAAAACCGAATTTTGAATTGCGTTCGAATTTTGAAAGGAAAAGAATGCTCGGAATTCATTTACGATTTCATGTTCTGTGTTTCTGTGATGATGCATCTCGACGTGGCTTGCAATAAATCAGTTGCATTCATCTTACATTATAATAGGAAATGATTTTACGCTCAACAAAATGCTTTTGTAATATTCAATTAGTATATCAATAACTGTCTCCCACGTAGTACCTAACCACATTCATCCACGTTATTGCCAGTCCGTGGCAATTTCCCGTAATCCTCTCTTAGTGGATGCGTATATCTTGCATGGATATGCCAAATTTCAAGTTTCTAGGTTTCGTGATTAATCAGTGAGTGACATTTCGTTTTTATATTGTAGAATAGAAAATAAAAGAACGTTACAAATCACGTAAATGTGTTAGGGCCTTAACACTCGATAGTGCCACAGACGCCATTAATACTAGATGGTATATTTTTTACACAGCGATTCTAGTTTACGAACTAACAACTCGCATTTGTTATGCTCTTTGTAAGTAAATGTACATTAACAAAAAGTTACTTTTTCCTAGAATATTTTCTTTGGTGCCTATTTATTTTGAATATGAGATGATGTATTGGGTAGGTAACTCGCTAGAGAACAGAAGATATTGGGTTCATATTGAAATGGATTGTATATAATGTTAGTAACAAAAGTCACCAAGTTAGAAAAAGTTAGTTTTGATATTTTTATGGTAAAATTTTGTTGGAATTAAGGTACAGTCAACAGCTCGTCAGGTTATACAAAACTGACAAATTTCTCCGAATGATTTGAAACCTTAAAATGTTGATAGTTAAGTTTGAAATCGAATGAGAAAATTTTACAGTTTGTGGTAAATATATGCTGTTGACTGTACTTCTTGTACATTTTAAAAGTGAATTACGTAAGTACTAGGAATAACTATTATTTTTTTTTTCTTGCCAGTTTCATTCCACTTCTGAGGTAAGGCCTCCCTATTCTTTAGTTGCCTAATGAATGTTTAATGAACGAATGATTTTATATGCCATAAGAGTAAGTACCTAAGTTTAGCCTTCTAAATAATGAAGCCTGGTGGCCGCGCTAATTGTGTTGTCAGTGGCCTAATTGAGGCAAATCGTCGGACTCGTGCGACGTATTGGTTGTGCACATAAACTGTGAACGAATATAAACTCAAACTCAAACCACCTTCCTACGTCACAAATACATTTCCAATCATGAATCTCAAGTGCAGCTACGTACGTAATACCCCGACTTATTCTGCCCTCAGAAGCCAAAAAGCTGTACCTATACAAAAAAAATTTTTTGTTGCATTTTAGTTTGACCAATTACCTACCTAAGAAACTTGTATACACTCGTCAATTTCTCACAGAGGAAAGACAGTAACTACAGAAACCACTTGCTTCTATATTTTTGCTCTTACAGTTCACAAAACAACTAACGGTACCCATAAGACATTCGGACATAATTTCGAACAAAGCGTACTTCCGTAATACGGTAAAATGTTATATTATTATATTTTTCGTGTCGACCAAATCACGGCGCCTGAAGCGAGGTCGAAAACATCTCCCAATATTTATTATTTCCTTTGTGAAAAATATATTGTGAGTGAATGCGTCCTTTTCAGCGTGATTTTTTTATCAAACACATCATAATTTATTTCCGGTAAATTATAAGAAGAAACAAGTTTAGATAATCACGGAAAAAAATACTATTGTTTTAAATGTAAAGTATGAGGATCTAGTATTTTTATTGCGAAAGTAACTTTGACCTTTAAGCTTTCACGCCTAAACTGTTGAACCGATTTTTATGAAATATGGTGCAGATATAGACTAGACTTTGGAGAAGAACAAAGGCTTTTATCTAAAAAAACCTTTAGGATGCGGTTGAAACCTCGGGTTAGTAATTACATATTCCTTAGCGTTCTGTCTGAAATATCATGCTTATTTAATTGTCCTGCTGTGGTTTGTTTTATTCCCTACAACATGAGTCGTACGACATCGATTCACACATCATGCTCCTGAATGGGTGCTGTCCGTAGGCTGTTCAGCTTATACTTGCTACGGATTCTTACACGATAGGATAAATACTATTTAGGGAAATAGTGCCCCCTATCTTGCTGCTAGCATCTCTGTTGTCACCTGTCATATGTCGCACTGCAATGCCATAAATACTTGCAGTAGCACAAGGAACGACGTTTTTTTTCTCAGATTGTCACGTTAAAATAATATATACTTTTTTATACCACTAAGATGGCAAACAAGCACACGGCCCACCTGATGGTAATCGGTTACCGTAGCCTTTAGACGCTTGTAACAACAGAGGTATCACTTGCGCCTTGCCGACCCTGTAAAACGAAAGAGGAATAGTTGGGTTGGCAGTATAAGGGTCAAAGTCCCCCCACTGTCAACACAACGTTTCCTTGCGGAGCACTGGCAAACTTGCTCACCGTAAGGAACACAACATAGCTGAAATCAGTTATTTCACTTCGATTTTCTGCACGGAGGTACTTACCCAGTCGGGCAGTTTCAATTTGAGTGAAATTACTCCCACTATTCACTACCTCTCTTAAATAAATAATAGAATATTTGTTAGAAGTCATCGGAGTATATCCAAGTATTTTCGGATGTATGCTATCTAAATTGCGGAGTCTGCGTGGGAACTACTCCGCCCGGTCATTACCTTGCTGCCTCACAGTTATCCGCTGTGAAACCATAACTGTTACTTTATTAATTAACTCACCATCATATGCATTCAATAGCTAATTAGACCTTGTTTTCCTTAGTATTTAGTGTCGCATGTTGGTAAACAATTACTGTTATGACCGTTAGGTGTCAGACTTTTTCGCATATTTTTTTTTTGTAAATCGATGTTGATGCTTTGAATTACAGTGTCATTATCCTCGTTTACAATTGGAGATTATAATCGATTTTTCATATCGATATTGTTGGTTCTAGATTTTTTTTTCTATATTTTATTTATTTCATAATGTTTTATTGTTTTCAATACTTGTTCTGACTGGTTGACTGATTCGTCAAAGCAGAGCCGCTGGAGCTACAAAGTTGAAAATTTGGCAGTGAATGCCTTTAATGTTATAAGCATACACTAAGAAAGGATTTTTGGAAATTTCACTCTTAAGGTTACATGAATATACCCGAAGAGAAGCCGGGCCGGGCCGCTAGTTTAGGTAATTTATATTATAAATTATATAAATTTATATTATTATATATTTTTCATAGTGTCTTGTACACTATGAAAAATATAATATCCTATGCACTAAACAAATCAAAACAAACACTGGTATAGCAATTGCTTAGTTAACATTCTGTTAATTGTTAAGTAACATTCGGTTCTTCATATCGATATTATTGCTTCCATTTACAATATCGATATAAGGATATCGAGTATATTGAGTAGGTCGAGTTGGATCAAGTTTTGTGTGTCGAGTGTCATTGTGTCTACAGTTTCATTATCGGCGGTATCGTTCAAGTTGCGAAGATATAAGGGTCCAATATAGCGAGACGCGGAAAAGATTGATAGAATACGTAACGAACGATGTATTTTCTTTAGTATCGTGTTGTTTCTTGATGGTGAAACTTACATATATCATTAATAAAGACCAAAAACTGATGAAAATTTGGTTTGGTCTTATTATTATATTACTACTAGCTGTTGCTTGATTTCTATGTCCTTCTCCAAGATCTAATCTTCTCGAAACTTTATCTCTTTCGGTTCAGTGGTTTAGGTTTGAAAGCGTAATAAACAGACAGAATTACTTTCGCATTTTTATTATTGGTAGGAAAGAGAGATCTTTTAGGAGCAATCTTTGGATAGATGAATATACATAATTACGTATTATTTATATATTTTTAGATGATTGTTTATTTTGGCATATTACCCAAACCATAATTTATAAAAACATTAATATTTTATGGTAAAAATAAATATTGAAAACTGCAAATTCGAACAAACTAACGCGGCCATCTTGGCGTGACGTCAGTGTCCACAACAATATTGATATATTCCTTGTCTATGGAGTGTTTAAATTTAAATGGTTAAAAAAATAAATTTTTAGAATTAAATAAGCTTTTTATGAAACTTACAAAAAAGTTTGAACCTATCGAGAAGAACCGGCATGAAACTCCATGGCCACTCTTTGCCTAAACGAGTAAAGTTATTTCTGTTTTTGAAATCATCAAATAAAACCACCAGAAAGAAATTACAATTTTGGATTCAACAAAACACCAATAAAGCAGACATGAGTAGCAGCGTTGAATTCAATCGTAAGCAAGTTCATTCAATTTCGCCAATACAGTGTCGGGGAATTGAGTTATTTGTTCCCAAACACTCAATTATGTTTCAATGAACAAACAATTTTCACTTTATCAAATAGACTTTTTTTAATGCTTTATATTTTATTAATAGGGGCTCGTATGTGGGTTGGGAATGTTGGGATTATTATGATATAAAGAGAGATAGGATTATAATTAATTTTAATTTTACACGACTGTCCCAGAACGAGGGGTGTTTAATACCTACTTCTTATCCAAGAGGGTAGTTAGAAGTTAATCTTCTAATCCTTCTATCTTGTAAGCCTTTTGTGTGTCTGTTAGTATGTGTAACTGTCTGTAGCATGCACCTCATAAACTGCGGCACTTATTTTAATGCTTTTTTGTTTGAAAGCTGAATTATCTTTTATTCATTGCTAGATCAAAACCAATTTCATTTTGAGATATGGGAGTAAAGGTAAAATCATCCTCTGTATTAATTATTGGAAGTCAAAATAGATAGTACCCACAAGAATTTCTATTAGTCACTTTATATCTTTGTAAATTTCTTCTCTATTTACTTGTCATATTTAATAGTTTATGTTTAATTTAAGTCTAGCTGCTCTACGCAGCCGTAATTTTCTTGAACAAAATAGCAAATAACGTTATTTGTTTATTAACTTAAGAAAACTTAATATTTATTTGAAATATTTCTCCGAACTTAGTACACTTTAGTTTTATTAATAATGTTAACTGTAGCGTTTACGTAATTACATGTGTTTTCATTAGAACTTTACCATTCATAAAGTTTCAGTCTAGCACAACACTATTATTCAACACTATTGTTTTAGTTTTCTTTAGAATAATGTTGTACCTACTGTTGGAATGTTAAGTTGCGGTCATAATAATTAATACTGTTACATTTTATTAATGTCGGCAGCTGACGAATACATTTAAAATTATTACTTTTTCTATGTTTAGTTAGGGTTGTCGTTCATTACCATTTAAGTGTGTTGTTTCTCTCCATTATATAAACTCGTATTGTGATAAACAAGAATCATATTATGAGCACTGACTTCGAAGATACACAGATTAGCCTGATCATTGAAGTAAGCATTTTTTTAACTTTGCTAATTATCTGACCGCTTAGCGATTGTGCTATAATTATTGTGTTCAGTTTGAAGGTATATTGGCCTTCAAACTGAACACAATAATTATAGCCAATGAAATTTCTGGGGACTTAACAACTGAGGTTTCAAGATGACAACGCGAATGTGATACTACTGGTGTTGCTGGCGTGCACACGGGCAACACCAGTGAGTTGAATTGAAAATTCCATAGAAAATCCCAATAAGAAGAAAGAAAGAAAGATAATTTATTTGGAATCAAAACAATGAGACAATAAAACATGTTAGGTTGGGTTGAAATAATCAATTCATATATAATGTTTTAAAAATAATTAAAAATAAAAACAAAAAGGAAATAATATGAGTACAATTTTTTTCTTTAAATGAGTACATGTCTTAGAGGTTTTGTTTCACAAAATTTTATGTACAGACACCAGCAGATCAACCTATCCAAAACTGTCAAATTTTCCCAATTGAATATGAACCTTATTCTTTTGCATTAAACTTGAAAATCTATTAAAGAAATTTGACAGATTGTGGTTGCTAAAAATACTGGCCTCTGTACTTGACTCTGGTTTTCAAATGGAATCTTCTACTCAACGGATGTCAGTAGGTCCAGTCAATCGTACGCGTTCAAAGCCAGGGTGTGTTTGTGTATTGTGAGAATTTCTCCATCTTTTGCCATCTTGTATTGTGAAATTCAAGATGGCGAGAGATAGACCACTGCTATACATACTTAATTAATAGAATTAAATAACCAGTGAATATATAAAAACAATAATAATACTGTGTACGACCTGGGAATCGACCCAGGAACTCTAGAGCATTAGTCGCACTTAGGACCACTAGGGTAACGAGGCAGTTAACCTGAGGTTTTATCTTACAATTGCAGGGGTTTGCTCTTACTAGTAATCCTTACTAATATCAGTTCAAAGTTCAAAAAAAGATTTCTGTACCCAATTTAGTAGATTGCTGTTTGTCATTAACGTTTCCTGGTAACGTTGTACAGTTGTAGATTCAGTTATCAACGCCGTGTCGTTCAGCGCCACCTGTCTTGTTTTCTTTTTACCTTTTCATTTCCTCCAGCCAGGGGTAAAGCCTTTATAACGTCGGCGATGGTATGAACGTGGCATATTCTTTTTCTAGAAATCCGATTTTCTGTTTTCTGTGAACAAGTCGAGTGTAAATTGTTAGACTTGCTGAAGTACGGTGAGCCCTATCGTGTTACTGTTTTGAAGAGAAATGAAAATTCATACTAAGAGTAGGTACGTTTATTTTTTCAGAACTATGTGTTACGTCAAACATAGATCTGAAAAAAAAATGGATCATCTGAATTCTGGGCTTGGCGCCATACCTAATCAGTTTAGTGTTCTAATTATTAGTGCTATGAAACCGGAGTTCATCTTCACTTTTGAAATTATTGAATCAAATATAAATGAACTTCAATTTTACAACGTCTACTTCTTAGTCAACGTTGTTTGATGTCATTTACCTAATAAAACTGCTGTGGCTTGAAACCCATTGTTGAATTGGAATAAATCTGAAATAACACGGGCACTAACAAAGAGATTGTAGCTCAAAACAAGCTGCAATGAAGTTTATGAATTAAACAAAATTCACCTGTTAGTTACACCACAATGGTACAACTAAAACCCATTTAAACTTCAAACTTTCCTTTCTGCGGCGATGGTACAAACTACAATTTCAGTGTATCACACAACGCAAATATATATTTAAATATTTTTTTGTTATATTTACGGAACTATTTTCATTAGATGGAAATGGAAATGGGAATCGAAAACGTCTTCATAAAACTTTACCTAGCTACTTCCAACACTTTTAGGTGAAGTTTGCTAACCCTGCTAACAGGAGGAATCATCGTTTTAATGAAAAGAGTAGTCTTTTGATTAAAACGATGTCTTAAAACGATCATCAACTTCAAACTCTTTTCCCAATTTATTTGAGGTCAGCGCAAAAGCTAAATAATAACGATATGCAAGTTTTAATTGCGCTTGCCGCCGTCAGTCTATGCATGGTTTATTCCGCATTAGTGGCTAAGTATAAAGGATATGCAAGGTTGAACTGCGCTGCGGTCACAGTATGGTGACAATTCTTAACATATCGAGATCTCTCCGTGCCTCAAAGAGCACGTAAAGACATCGGTCTCGATTATCATATGGACACCTATAACAATCGTTGTTGCTTTACTTTAAACACAGAATTCATCTATCTTTATCTTTGGCACTTTCTATATATTAGCACACATGCTCAAAAAATCTTTCTAAAAAAGATTAATTTTGCTCATTACCAGTTTTTACTCATTACTCAGATGTCAACTCTTTTTTCTAGATCTTATAACAAAGGCAGACATTAAAGCTTTAATTAACTTTTAAACCATCTCCAAGGATTAAAATCTTTCAAAGCTGATATAGGAGACCTACTTACGGGATTTGAATGAAATTTCAAACACACAGTATGTGACCAGGAATAACAAACAGGATAATATATATTTTACCCCAAATAGACCTATGTGTGAATTTCCCTGAAAACTGATGTAGGAGACCTACTTACTGGATTTGAAAGAAATTTCGTACGCAAATAGTTTATTACGCACTGGCATATGGAATACTTCCAATCTCGGAAAAAACCGGGAATTTCCCTAACATTTAGTACTTCTCAATCAAATCCCATGAAATTAATCCGACAACAATTGTGTTTAAGTCTACATATATGAAATCGCGGGTAAAAGTTAGTAGAGAATTATATACTAATCAAGTAATTTTGCCATGTGTATCTAATTGCAGGAATATTTGAAAAATACTAGAGGAACTTAAAGAATATGTATAAAAATTTGTACAGTGCGTGGTTATTACTATAAAAATTACAAAAGGTACTTTATTTTGTACAAGATTTTGTACGCGGGCTCTTACGAGGCAAATTTGTATGGGAAGTTGTTTTAATTTTTTGGCTAAAGTCACCATTTTCTATTTTAAAGTGCTTCTTAAGACTAATATGGCATGTGGTTTCGTTTATTGTGTTATTTTCGCCTCCACCCTGTATAGATATAACTTTTGATAACAATGGAAAGCTTAGTTCTGGAAATTGGATTAGTGCTTCGTGACTTGCCGAAATGAGGTGGCATTTGTAGTATCATTCGCTTTGTTACCTAGATCATAATTATTGTAACGATGAAAATCTGGGTCTTTGGGTACATCAAGATAAGTATTGTTTTGTTCGTTATAAATACAGTGTTGCAAGGAATGAAATTCAAAATGCTTTTTAAAACTCATTTTAAAATACAACTGCTAAAAAAATATAACATGGGTAGCTTGAATTTAGGTATAGAAATGGTTCATGTTTAGTGCGTAGTAGTGTAATTCTAATCCGATGGATCAACCAACCTACATAAATGATTAGAATGTTAAAATACTAATATACCATTTATAGAAGGAAGAAAATTCCGTTTAACTCAATAACAAATATACATTTTCCTAGAAAGCTGGCAAGTTTGGAAGTCAATTAAAAAACCAGTAGGTTGTCAGTAGCAGTGCGTTCAAATACCACAAGTAGTCATTAGTGGTACAGCACTAGTAATATAGGGTTGACACACATTCCGAGAGCAAGTATGAATGAAAATGTGCCATTTCTATGAAGAGTTGGGCAAATGAAATGCGCAGTTCTCGGACAGGGTCGTCAACGGAGACTTTTATTACAATTTTGATGGCGCTGTGATTTTTATCGTGTAAATAGTTAAACAAATTTCATTAATATAAGGCCACTTCAATAGAGACCGTCTCTCGTGCAGGTGTGCGTGGACCTACGTCGTACACCAATAAGTGTGACAGTTTGTTCAGGAGCACCGTAGTCACAAATATTAAACTTAAGGAATCTTACAACCGGCACTAGAACAGCGCAGTGGACTATTGTCTAACTCCTATCATGAATCTGATATGAGTTCGATATGATGAATTTTGAGGAGGGAAGGAATAAGACCCTTCCATACCGATTTCAGTCACGGCGATTACTTCAGCTTCGAATAGACAGTTGTCACTGGTGTGCATTTCTTCTATGACTGCAATAGCCAATCTTCTTTGAGAAGGTCCGCGAGCATTGCGGGCATGTGAACCCACCATTAAGTAAGGAAGGAAGAAAGGAATATATTACGATGTTAAGCTCAAGTGATTCAAAGATATCGACTCGCCACTTGGTTTAGATATTGACTCTCCTCCTGTTTCTCCTTAAAGAAGGAGGCCTGAATCCCAGATAACATAATATGAAGCTGAATGGAGATTCTAAGAACTATTGAAGAAGAAAATAGCTGTTGCTAATATATTTAGGATTTTATCCTTCTAGACAAGGACGGTTAAAAACACCCCTCAGTTAAGCTTACACACTAATGAACGTGAACCGCAGACACCTCGCGGTTGTGACGTATCATTGTCAAGTACAAATACGACACTAGCGCACCGCAATGGCGCGGTATGCGTTTGAGCGGAGTTTACGGACTGCGAAAACTCAACTCATAAGTTAGATAGATAATTAAAAAAAAATACCTACCGGATGATCGATGGCTTCTGGACCACGGGTTGTTGGTTCCCCCCCTTGGTGATCCTATTAATATTTGTATGACCAACAACTTGATATTTCGGGTAGGTGAGCATTAGGTTGGGTATTTGTGTATGTGAATAATTGTTTTTGTAAACAAAGATTTAAATCGTTAGATGCGCCCTACCGCGTCAAATAATGGTCACGTTTTTTAAGTAAACTGGCTTACATCGGAAGTGTCGAATCTGCTATTGTCTCTTTCACTCATAGTGAATATTGCACATTGTCGTTCTTTGTCTCTAATACGGAATGTGTGCATTTACTCATTTCTACAGGTTGTTACAAAACTACCCGTAAAGCCGAAAGGAGGTTAAATGGGGCCTTATAACGAGTCCATTCACAATATTTAAGAACCCTAGTAATGCATGTATAACATACCCCAAAAAAAGGAAAACAACAACATTTATGAATGAAAAATATAAAAACTATTAAAGTAGACAATTATTAGGTAAAATAGGTAAGTAGGCCTTTCCGTTAAATAATCTGGTTCCCTGACATGACAGCTGACAAAATTTTTGGCTTTGATAATTAATTATATTTTTTACGGGGTATTTTGTAACACGTTGTATATGGACACGTTTTGAGCGGTATAAGTACGGTGATATGCCCTATCTAAAAATTTTAATCTTTGTTTGTAAATGCATCATGGAGTTTCTTGCCGGTTTTTCTCCATAAGACCCACTTTTCTATTGAATTTATTGATTGATTTCGACTTTTCAAAAATGCCTTAATGGTCTAATTGAAATAAAGTTTTTGACTTTGTCCTTGACATCCAGGAAAACAAGGCTTTGTCTGAAAAAATGGAAGGAAAATACCGACTTTAACGACCGCATATAACTTGGGATAGAAGAATGAGGCGAAAGGAGAAGGAATTAATATACTACCTGTTAAGTCCTCGTTACCATTAAGGTTATTCTCGGAAACCTGTCAAAATTTCGTTAAAAATAAGAATTTTCTTCCTTAGAAGAATTTTATCATCGTAATATTATTTGCATAGTAAGCGTCCCCAGATAGGTAAGCAAAAAGTGTAGCACTTTATTTTCTTCCAAGTTGAAGGGAAATATTATCATTTTGCGTTGCGTAAATCTTATTGATCAATGTTTAGTAGGTATTATAAACATAAAATAACATACAATCACGCCTGTATTTCCCGAAGGGTAAGGCATACATGGGTACACCCACAAAAATGTTTATATATTTTCATTTAATAAATTTGGGAAAACACATTAAATAATAAGTACACAATAAAAAAAAAAGTGTAACACAACGTTATCCACATATTTTACAGATGACTTAACCTTATGAACTAAATTTCAGCAGAGTGTAACCTTTACACTATACAATAATAATACAAAATAAAGAAAGAATTAGTTTTGAGGGTCTAAAGGATATGTTTCCAATTTTTGGACTAAACAAAGTCTTAACGAACATTACGAACTTACCGACACATAATATGAAAATATCTAGTTCGGTATCTATCTATTTAGTTCGGTATTCGGTATGTTTAGATCCCATGTAGTAGGCGGCGAACCTAATGGCATTAATCTGGCACACATCCAAACTCCGAGCTGCTACTGAGAATTTAATTGAAAAGTCGCGCTTAAGACCACTAAGTTAATGAGGCAATTAAAAAATAACATAAAGTAAAAAATATTATAACTGACGGTGAAGCTACTGACGCAACAATGATCTCAATATACTAATCTCCCTCTCATTCTTAGATCAATAATTATTATATTTTTAACCGACTTCAAAAAAGGTCTCAATTTGACTGTTTTTTACCTCAGAACTTTCGACTGGGTGAACCGATTTGGATGATTCTCTCATCTCCATTCTACTCCGTCTACCATTTTTTGATCCAGTTGTGACAATGCCATCCATGAGACACACAATACTTGAAGTCGGTTTACTTTTCCTAAAAAGTCATTATCTTCATGTATATATTATAATTTTTTTCCACGTTTCTTGTGACAACACGTGTATTATAGTGCTATCAGCTTAATTGGCGTTCACGCACAGCTAATTGTCTTCGAGCACCGTTATGACTACGGTAAGACTAAGGTTATGTTCAGACTGAACCGCTTATTCGCGACTGTTAGTTGATAATAACCTTATTTTATGTCTTTTCAGTTGTGCGTTAAATCTATAGTTTTAAAATCATTATTGTTACGTTATTCATCTATCCGATTCGATGTTTAACTCCATTCTATTCTCTCAGAATAGGATAGACGGATAGATTAACAATGAAAAAATATAATAACAATAACATCTATCCTATCCTCTCAGTATAGGATAGATGAATAAACTCCATCTATTATCACTTTAATGATTCGTAGTACTGTGATAGGTTTTATTGAGCACATCGGTACTTTATATTGCATCGACTGTTTAATAGTTATTAGACTTGAGAGAGTCTAGAATTATATTACTTGCTATTTCAGGTAAATAAGCCTAATAAAGTGCATAGTTATATGACAATTAAGTATCAATATGCTGTAATAATTACAACTGAATTTACGACGTGTATGGAACAAATTGGATTTGTCCAATGATGGAAGTTAAACGGAACATTTAGAAGATATTGTGTGTTTCTCGTAATATAAAGTTAATTGGTGAATGTTCATGGTTGGTTAATTGTGTACAAAGACCGTTATAACTGCGGTAGGCCACAGTCGCACAGTCGTGTTATCATAAAGCTGACTTCAGATCGGCAACTTATTGTATGTTACGTTTTTTTTTGTTAAAAAATATATAATGACGTAAAAGATAATTTATTTATGTAGCATGGAATCTATAATATAAGCATAAGCAATGCCATGAATATTGAGTTTGTTAGTAAAATTAAATTCGAAATTAACAAACAACACAGGTATTCGATTATCTTCAATACAATTAGAAAACAGCAAGCAATTCCGAGTCTTACAAGGGAATAAATCCAAAACTCCAGCGCCGTCCAATAAACTTATTAAACAACTTAAAAGGGGAACAAATTATACCTGTTAGCTATAATTAAGTTTCAAAGCTACGCTCAGCTAAAGCCGACTTGTAATATCTTGGCTTATTCCCGGAATTTCTAAGGTGGTTTGCTTGTGCTTAAGTCGGTTCCGATCTATAAATTATTTAAACAAAATGTATATAACTTATAATACTCCATTAAATAATGCACTGTTTGTCTCAACATAAAATCACGGCTGTATTAATTGGTATACCAATCTACACCATTTTCCCTATGTTTATTATGTTTACATTTTATTCTTTAGGTCCCATGTAGGGGGCGAGGATATGCAGGTAGAATTTATTGAATTTTCTGTAATATAAATAAAAAAAACGTTGAAAAGTTTTTAACAGTAGTCTACCTTGCAATATTACCTACTGTAATTTTATGATCGTAATTTATGTTTTAAATCTCGTCTAAGTCAAAGTTATAATGTATGAACTCTTTTCATACCAACCTATTTCGTTTAGATCCTGTAAAGTGCTGGCCGCATTAAATAGGTCACAGCATTCCAATTCAGTTTTAATTCTAAATACAAATTTCATTAAAGTAAATTATTTGTGTTACTTTAATAAACAACCGTCATTTTATTAATTCATGCTTAGCACGGTTCTCATTTCGATGTTTGCTCATGCAGGCGAGAAGTCAAACATTTGGCGTGTGTGGCGCCAACATCACTTATATGTTCGTCTGTCTGTACAACGAGTTAGTAATATGAGGTATTTGCTGACGGTACTTCGTAAATGTTTATGCAAAGTTAACGGATATGTAATAGTGGCGTTTTTAGTTCATCTTTTGATATGTGTCAGAAAAAGATGAACATCAGTTTAAATAACAACATAATTGTGGATCTATCATTTGATGAAGCTAAGCTACGCCTACCGCGGCCATCCGTTGGATGGGGTTCTGTTTTCTACTGCGCGCTTTGGATTTGGAGTAATTTTTGGATATCGAGAACTGAAAGCAAACCCTTTGTAAGAAAAAATAATATTCCATTGCATCTGAATCGACTGACTTTTTTCATTTAAGAAAGAAACATTTATTTTGTTCTCAAAACATAAAATGATGGATTTACTGTTTCACTGCTGGCCACGGACCAGTTATTTTGAAGTCAATTGTCATGTCACATACATTTCATTTCAGTTAAATCTACACACATTCGATACACTCTTCTTGGTATTTAAAGAAAGATCAACTTTATCTTGCATTTTATCTTTTGGCAATACTTTCGAAGTGTATTAAAGTAGTTTATTTATACCTAATTAGGTATACGAATAATGAAAGTGAGTGGCGCTTAATTAATAAATTCCAATAAGTAATTACCTACAGTCTCCTTTCTCCGACACATTTTTTATCAATACATGTGTTAAAAGGCTAATTAAATATCAGTACATACAGATATAATTATGATAAATTAATTTAAGTCTATTGTATATCAATTTTAGAATGTCATAACAAGGAGGTCAGTATAGGTATATACCGTGGCACAATCCAACTTATACAGTTTGCTCTTTGGACCGTATTCCGTTGCAATAAAGGTGGTTTTTGTACTGCAACTGTATACGATTAGCTTGACGCGTTGTAGTGTGTACCATTTGTCTGATATTTTAGACAATGATGGTGATTAGAACTTAAATGATACTCAATTATGAAGCAATGTGTAAATGGTTTCATCTTAAATTGCAACACTGGTATAGAATGTATCTATTATTTTGTTTCGTAATGCCATTTTATATATTTCTCTTCGTAACATCTAGGATAATTGCATTATTTATTGCGTTATATTTCTATCTCAACATTGTGATTGCACGTTGACTCCTGCTGAGCTGCAAAAGGCGACTATTGTTGAATGATAATAAAAGTTTTTTGACAATAACATAACAATAAAATTGAAAACTGTTTAAGACGTCTTTATATTTTTTAAGAATAAGATCGTTTTTCTCGTATTTCTACTAATACTTACATGTACATAAAAACATTTATAAATATAAAAACATAGTCACCGGCATCAGGAACAGGGTCCAAGCTACTGGCGGCTCAAACAGAGGAACCTCAAGCCGTGTCAAGGAGTTTTGCTTTGTATATTATTATTCTGTATACTGTTTTATACAGTTAAGAAGCTGCTTTGAGTTCTAAAATTAATTAATTCCATTCCAATTGCGAAGTTAAGTTTTTTTAACCCCTATCGTTGAGCGTATCGTATCACAATTAAGTAGGTAGGTAGGTAGAGAGGCCAACACATCAAGCTACCACAATTTGTCAAATTTCTTTGAAAGATTTTCAACTTTAACACAAATATATAAGGTTCATTTTCAATTGGGAAAATTTGACAGTTTTGGATAATAATGATAATAATAAACACAGCACACCCCAATAACACACCACAAGCTTCATTTACTTGGTTTCGGCCCGTAAATGTAGCTAAACCAGCAATGAGCTGAGAAAAAGAAGCAGTTACCCAATAATAATAACTCTTTATTATCAGGCTACTTTAGCCCATAGATACATACCTTACAGACTAACAAACGGGGTGAATAGGGATGCAGGGGTGAATCGAGACAAAACTTTGAAAGGTATTTTTAGCTTTGCTTATTATAGTTTGTTGGAAAAAGGGACTCTAATATTGTTCCTAAATTATAATAAACCATTAGAAGACCTTTTTGTCATCAAAATATAATAATTAAAGCTGAAAATCCCTTTCAAAGTTTTGTCTCGATTCACCCCTGCGTTCCTATTCACCCCGTTTGACGGTATCTAATATATAAAATTCTCGTGTCACAGTTTTCGTTGCCATACTCCTCCGAAACGGCTTGACCTTTTTGTGCTTATCGGGGAGTTCTGAGAATAGGCCAACATCTATTTTTCATACCCCTAAATTTTTTTTTTATGGCAAAACAACGTTTGCGGGGTCAGCTAGTATATTATATAATATAAAATGTGTTAGAATATAAAGAAACTTAAGCCTAAGTTAGTACAATAACACTTCACTTAGCACTAGTCTCTGTGTGTTCTAGTGGCACTTGTCCGCGGAAGCGATAGCTTGACTGGCGTCTGTACTAAGTAATGGGTATGACTTAATCAATTACTTAATAAATACGTTTCAAGGATCTAATAAATATTTGTTCCTAAAATAGTAGATCTGTCACATAAATTAAATCACCAAGTACGGTCAGCAACGAAAGTCGCTGAACACAGCTAAATTTTGAAAACATCGCAGCTCCAAAACTTGTCAAGAGGTTTTTCTATTTAGGTAACCTAAATATTGAATGGTCATCTATGCAATTATTTCGCATAACCTTCACAGGTCAGTAACTTCACACTTATTAAATATCATATTGAAGATTACAACATGTTCAGCGACTTTCGTTGCTGACTGTACATAATACCGAAGCGCTAACCTAATAAATTAATTAAGAATTCCTTAGAAATAATATTAATCATCCATTAACTGTATTGGGGTTCCAAATATATAAGTAGGTTCACCCTGGATGTTACCCTGGGTGCTTAACCCTTCTTTTTGGAAGCCCTGGGTTTACTGGGTAGTAGTAGACGTAGAGGCAGTAGTTTCTATTTTCCTCTACTTTCTCCTAAGAAGGTTTTAATATTAGAACAATGTCTTGCGTAAAGGTATTTATTTTATTGTTATTCCATATCAGTTTCGTATGGGTACTTAAGATTGAAATGTGAAGCGAATGCCAACATTTTCTCGTAAAAGGATCACTGGAGATTTCCTCGTCGTACGAATGGCCATAAAACAGTGTTATCGAAACTTCTGAAGTCGAAATAGCTCGCTCAGCCCACTAAGTATTTATCATTGTTATGAGACAATGGTTTTCTTTAAAATATGTTGGGATATGGCGCAATGACGACGTCTGTGGTCTAGTGGTTCGTGTGTCAGACTGCTGATCACGAGGTCGTGGGTTCGATACCCACAGAACACAAATATTTTTGTGATGAATATAAGTGTTTGTGTTTGTCTGGGTGTTTCTTATGTATTATAGTATGTATTTACAAAAAAAAAGTATTATATCCATTGTCTAGTTCCCATAGTACAAGCTCTGCTTAGTTTGGGACTAGATGGTGCTGTGTAAAATTGTCCAAGAATATATATTTTTTTTTAATGATAGCTTAATGATATGACCATTGAACTACCAAGTCAAAGGTTTTGAATTCAAATCCAATGTAACGCTCCTTTGACTTTTCGAAATCATGTGCGTATTAATAATATTAATCGTCACTTGCTTGAGGTGTGAAGGAAAACATCTTGACAAAACTCTAAGGCATGTAGAGGCCTTAGAGGTTTTCTCGACGGCGTGTGAAGTCAGAACCGTTTCCAGTGGAATATTATATAGTTTAATGATACGATGACAGAAATCATAGTCAGAAAGACGCCGATTGAACCTGTCGGAAATCTCATCAAAAAAATCAAAAATGTTTTATTCAAGAAATTTGTCACAACAAATGGGTGATTGTGTTTGGGGACTCCTTTTAAGCAATTTTTTCCTGTGTTAGGAGGCCCCGCTCTTCAATAGCAAAATAATTCTTAATAGTAACAAATATTTAACTAATACGTCATGCAATCGTACTCATGCAGATTAGAAATTGATTGTTTTATGGAAAATAAGATTTTAGGGACTTCAAAACTGCCTCATTAGTCTAAGCACGAATAAAACACTAGAGCTATTGGGTTCAGTTCCCAGGTCGAGCAAAAAGTGTTTTTGAGAAAGATGAAATTCTCAGTAGCAGCTTGTGCCGCCTATTATATGGGACTTATACATACCGGCGAACTGTGAGTGTACATACATTGGGACACGTCAGTCTAGCCTTTCGGAAAATACCGGCGTAATGATGTGTATGAAAACTCGTGAAAAAGTAAAGTCTCCCAACCGCAGTAGGTGAGTTTGAGCTGATCTATAATTACACACCACTTTTCAATTCACCTGTACCTTAGTCGTCTTATTATAGAAATTCAAATAAAGCGCCTTCATAAACAAATATTCTTTTTGAACTCAACATTACGTATCAAGTTTGTACAAAGCTTTGTGTGTATACCAACATAGAAGAAAAATGCAAAGAAACCTTGCCCCATTTATCACACATTTCTCTTCCCACGCAAATTTTATATGTATTTCCGTGAGTACAATCGAACACAAATGTTTCCGCATGTAGATTTAAACACAGTAACGCGGTAGTCAATAAAGTTTAATTTTGAAACTATTCATAATACCTTACCAACTATGGTACAACCGTGAACAAGTGCTTTTGTCTGAGAGCAACAGAAGTAAAATAAAAAGAATTAAATCAAAACCATCAGTTATGATCTCTTCTTTCCATGGGCCTGCATACAACGTAGAGGTCAAGTAGTTATTAATCGAATAATATTCCTTTTTCAAATAAACAGTATAAGAGTACCTACATTAGTGTTATAAAGTCATTATTGTACAGTAATGTAGGGCAGTTTTTATGTAATATTTAAAATTATATAATAATATGCAAAAATATTTGTTTTTCTATTAATCTGGCACATTTTTTTTTGTAGATCTGTCGCATACAGCTAACAAAGCAATGGCATGGGATGCCCTGTTTAAGCAAATTGGTCGGCTGTTCTTGACAGTTATGTTCACAACAAGTACCTAACAAATATTATGATACTAGCTGTCTCGCGCTTGTTATCAGCGTCCGTCTCGATATTTCCAATTTCGTAAGACTTTCCCAAAATATTTTCGCAGCAGATTCTTATATCTTATAATGTAGCTATCTGCTATTTTGATTTCAAGTTTCTAGACCTTATAGTTTCTGAGATATCGTGATTAATCACAGAGTGAGTGGTATTTTGGCAATTATATATGTATTATGTAATAACAGATTTTTAAGTCTACGGCAAAAATGCTTGAAATGTTAAAAGTTTCATTTTCAAATCAATTGTCCTCGTACAATCGCGCACAAAGTAATATTTTCTTGTAGCGACCGCAGCGGGTCATACCAAGCCTGCCACCCACATGTCCCTGCGGTCTTAAACTTCATGCAAACGCGGTGCACTGCAATATCATTTATTATTCACAGTACTGTGAACCAACAACACCCGAGAGGTCTCAGTGAAAATACCAACAATGAAACAAGATTTCAGAAGTTTCGAGGTTCTTTTGAAGATTTTGTTTCAGCCAGAGTTTGTTTAAACTTTATAAAAGACAGTGAATTGTCTTATGACTTTAGTTTATTTAGAAGTTAGCGGAATTCGAAGATACAGAGTAAAACAATTATTTGATACTCTCATTGTGTAACGTGAAATGTTTCAATTTGCATTTAAATTGTTATTTATTTATAGAAATAAATATGTTTACGTTATTTTAAGTACTAATTGGCTTTTCATTACAGTTTGCTTACATTTTATCAGTAGATTTTTAAAATGCCTCTGTAATCATCGTCTTCATGCTCATCCTAATTTGCTTGAGGTCGGCGCAGTATCTATATCGTTTTCTACCGTAGTCATAGCGTTTTTCAAAGTCCATTCATATTTTCTTTGGTCTCCCTGTCCCTTATATTTCATATTCATACTCAAAGCTAACAAAAAATGTAAAAGAAAAGAGTTCTTATCAGATAATTTAGCTCATGAAATTTAGCTTCCATAATCGTTGAGATGCAATTGTTTAGGATACGATGGGACTGATTATACGCTATGCGTAAAAGCTCCTTTAAATAAATAAAGAAAAAAAAACCATTAGATGAATGATCGTTGGACATAACCTAGTCAGTCAACCTCGGTATACCTAAATATTAGATATCAACTTTGATTGTGAAGTTCACAAGCTAACAATACATAGAAGAAGAAAATCACAGACAAGACAGTAAAAGAACAAACTGCCAACAGACAATACATAACACAAGCACTTGGCACGGGACTATTCTGCAAGTCGTCGCAATTCTCCCCGCAAAGCACTTTGTTTATCGTATGAATCAATGAGGGTATTACGTGAGTGAAATGACCAAAATTGGTTTTGCGGTTTCCGTGATCCAATTTGTTGGTCCCCGGAGTACGTAGCGTACCATAGCAAGCGATGTCTGTACGAAGCCTATCGAACAATTAGACTCAATTTTCTACCTAGATTTTCCATGCTGGTCTAACATTTATTTACACGAAAAAGTAAGGTACAAAACCTCACCTGAAATTTCTACGAAATTGTTGACTAGACATGGTGATTTCGTGATTTTTTTACACTAAGACATTTATCGATCATTCATTCCCGTTGTCTGCAACTGGTAGGCAACGACTGAAACGATTTAAAAAAATAATTATTTTTGTCCACCAATAAGGGAAAATCTTAAGACATAATCTTTTATATTCATTGAGACGACTTTTTATTCGGAAATAAAAATCATTATGTAATTACAATAATTAAGGGTAAACCTTCCGGAAGAAAATATCTAAATGACAGTGAAATCGTATCAAAATCTGTTCTTTAGTTTTTGAGTTTATCGCGTTCATACCGTACCTTGTTTCATAATAAAATTATGTGAATATGGTGGGAAGCAGGGAAATCTTTTTATAATACAATTTTAATTTTTAAAACGTTTAAACGCAGGTATAATTAATTTAAGGTATTATATGATTTTACATAAATTTATAATTACGTTTGGTTACACAAAATTATTAAATTATATCAATAATTTGGTTGCATAAATAGTTAACTCTATAAATTCTGGCGTTTTAATTAAACGTTTCACGTTTCAATGAATAGTGACTGGTGATTTTCTTCAAAGTTGGCAGTCAATTTAAAAATTAATTAAGATTAAGAAAATATTAAAAAGCTTTTAAGTTTTCACGAGTAACATTTAACAAAGTTTTGAAAATATAAATTAAAAGAGAGAATGAGAACTTAGGTTGTTTATAAAACCTAAGTTTTTAATTGTTTCTTAGTTAATAAACTGGAAGTGGGGAAGCTTTAAGTTAATTTTTAGAAATTATGACCTAGACGCTACAATAATTTTATACACAAAATTAAATTTGTCTACAGACTAGCTTATGCCACGCAGTGTTACTCGCATCGAAAAATGTTTTTTTTTAAAATTATTTATGATGGCCCCCAATGGCTCGTAGAAGCTGGATGCGAAAAGCCGAGGACAGGGTGAAATGGCGCACATTAGGGGAGGCCTACGTCCAGCTGTGGACTAGTATAGGCTGATGATGATGATGATGGCTCCCGTATTTCCTATCTGTCAATTTTGTATTTTCCAGTCACGTGGGAAATTCTTAAAATCCTTTCTTTGTTTATGTCTATACTGTAAGGAATAAAATACCTAAGAGTATGTTTGTACAAGAGACACAGACCAAGACTAGACAAGAAAAGTTTTAAAAGTATTGTTAGAATTATATTCTATGGGAAATGTAAACGTTTATTTACATTTGGTATATAATTCTCTATCAAATATAACTATAAATTACACAGTTATTTTTCATATTAAATGAAATAAATAAATAAGATATTTTTATAGAGGTAGATGTGTTATTTATCGGTACATTGGCACTCACGGAATAACTGCAAAGCAAATTTAACAGAAATATTATAATAATATATAATCTATAGCTGTTGCCCTTGGTTTCACTTGCATTCCAAAGGATTTTTGAGACAAAAGCCCTACTCCAAGGTCTAATCTATCACTGTACCTTATTTGATCAAATTTGTTTTAGTGGTTTAGGCGTAAACGTAACAGACACACAGACAGCCATCGCATTCATTTATAATACTAGCTTTTGCCCACGGTTTCGTCCACGTGGAATTTGTAATTTGGGTAGTTTATTTTTTATCCAATCTGTTCTTTATTGAAAACTAAAATGATTAAGTATTATAGTTCTTGTTTATAATCATTAAAAAAGAACTGGGGGAGTGGAAGTTTGTATGGGGGATTCCCCATACAAACTTCCACCCTACTTTTCACTCTCTCAAAGGATGATTTCTGGGGTTAAAACTATGTCCTTTCCCGGTACTCAAACTATATCTATACCAAATTCGGTAAATCGGTTCAGCGGTATAAGCGTGAAGAGGTAACAGATAGACAGACACACTTTCGTACAGTAATATTAGTATGGATTAAAGTAAGGATTAAAAACCCAGCCCACCTCCCAGAGCAAAAAACATCGTAAGTGAACAAAAAGGTTACTTACATCGAGTTGCATTACAAAACAAGTTTAATAACATTACAACCAACGTAATATCGGTACAGTGATCTTGAATTACATAACCGCGAAACAATGAGGGTTGGAACGAGAGTTCGCTATTGAACAACATTGGAGCTTACACCTTGTTACTGCATATTTTAACTGTATTACTAAATAAAGTTGTGCAGCATAAAATCCATTATAAAGCTGCATACACAATGGATACATTAGTGTTGTGTGCACAGGATTTCGATTCGAAATTCCAGCGAATATTTTTAATTCAGAGCTAGAAAAGTCTCTGCTGATTTTGAAATCATTTACGAATTTTAAATTTATGAAAAGATTTTAGGTCTCGGAATAAAAATTCAGCATAATCAGAAAATAACGATGTATTGAAAAATATATTTGCCAAATGACACAGTTCTCAGAAATGCAGTTGAACTGCTGCCTCAAAGAACCTACTTCGCAACAACAACATACATTAAAAAACATTACACATGATAAAATTTAGTTTAAAAAAACTTCATTATCTGGACAAACGCTAAAAGGATCAAGAAACCAAAATCGCACTAGATACTTCGCGTGCATCTCGTTTCAATGTGTGCGTGGCTTTGCTGTCGTGATTCTATAAAGTGTTCGCTATTTTGTAGCCGATGTTACGATATATTATCGCACACGGCGGCATTCTCGGCGTGCCAACCTGTCTATGGGATGTTTTGAGCGAGTTAACCAGAGTGCGTTGACGATAGAATCGATGTGAGTGAGCGAGTGTTTTCTATAATAGTTATGCAATTTTGTGTTATGATAAAGCACGTGAAAAAAATAAAAGTTATTTTAGTGAAAGAAATATTTAACTGCGAACAGAACTTGAACCTGCGTCTTTTGGTTCAATATAGGTACTCGTACTAGACGCTACCACCAACTAAGCCACCGCCGAGTCCCGAGTAAGGAATTGTTTTTTTAATATGACTATAATCATGGACCGCCTAGTCATACTAACTTCTTGAGTTCTAATCCGAGGTATGCACCTTTGTCATTCCGAAATTATGTGAGAATTTAAAAATTAATTACTATGTACTCACTTAAATGGTGAAGGAAACTATCACGAGGAAGCATGCCATGATTTCCTGAAAGAATATTCAAAAGAATGTCCACACAACATAGATCATAAGGTACAGACTCCAGAACGTCAACCTATCCAAAACTGACAAATTTTTCCATTTGAACATGAACCTTATTGCGTTTGGATTAGAGTTAAAAATCTATCAAAGAAATTTTACAGATTGGGGTAACTTGATGTACTGGCCTCTGTACGTACAATAGAACACAAACATAAATAAAACAAAAGTAAAATACGTAATAATATTATGTATTTAAAACTATTAAAATGCTGTTTCGTGAGGACAAAAAATAAACGTGCGCCACTTACCTCTAACTTAATGATTCCTATGATATTATTAATTTAATGCATGAAAATCATTCCAGAACTAGTTATCGCCTTAACTAGTTGAGTTGATAAGTACAGTCAGCGTCAAATAGTTAGTGACACTCAGGGTATTCAAATAAATAGACGCAACCAAAAAGTCAATAATATCGGTACAAACAAAGTTTCCATATTGTTGTCAACATTATAGTCGCTCAAAAGGTCGAGACGTTTAAAATGTCACATAGATAGGTTCAGTCAAACCGCCATAAATATGGTTACAGTCATCCCGTCAATGGTATCCAAGCATTCTAAGTGGTCAAAAATATGGAACACATTAGAAAAATGAACTTTACTACTATATATTAAATATTCTTTCTCACATCAATTAATGTGAAAACATTTATACACAAAAATGAAAGGAAACTACTGCTGTCCTTTTCATTTTAAGCATGACGTCAGTCACGTTGTTTTGTAAGAATTTCGTGCATAGCCGTTTACGATACTTAGCAATATACAGCTGACTGAAAATAGATGTACCTAAACCTCATTGATAATGAGTATGACTATACATATATCTCATAGAGCAAGAGTGCATAATTAAAATATATGATTCAATATCATGATCATTTTATTTTATTTTAATTAACAATGAACGTCGACAAAACTAGACTCGATAGTGCTTGCAAAAAAGAGGTGCAAAGTTTTCAACCTTATTGACTATTACTCAAAAACTGCTATTTTAAACATAAACAAGGTAATAGAGTGGACGAATAACTAAAAATAAGCAATAAAATAATGTCAATAAGGTCGATAATCGCTTGCATCTTTTCAATTTTCTCTAGTTTTCGACTGCTTACCATCAGGCGGGCTGTGTGCTTGTTTATATATATATGTGCGAATATGAAGAAATGAGGATCTAGAGAGATGAGAATAATTCGATAGGAACTACACGTAACATCTAAAACGATAGGTACATAAGGATACTTATTCCCAGTTCATTTGAAATATCTGTTACGGAGACACCTTCCTCCCTCAAATATGACGACCTCTGTGGTCTAGCAGTTCAAGTGCCGGACTACTGATCATGGGGTCGTGGGTTCGATTCCCACAAGACACAAATATTTGTGTGGATAAAACATGAGTATTTGTGTTTGTCTGGGTGTTTCTTATGTATTATAAGAATGTATTTACAAAAAAAAAAAAAAAGTATATAAGTATTATATCCATTGTCTAGTACCCATAGTACAAGCTCTGCTTAGTTTGGGACTAGATGGTGTTGTGTAAAATGTCCCAAAATATTATATTATTATATTATATAATTCGATGTTTTGTGGTGTCACTAATGCGTAGCCATATTTCTAGCTTGCTTTAGTTTTGCACTTGGCATTGATATTACTGATAGATAAATAGAATAACATGCAAATAACACTAAATGCCTAAAGAGGTTTTCATCTTTGGGAAACCGTTTATTTCTATAACATGCTGGTTTATTTTTCTAATGTGTTCCATATTTTTGAACACTTAGAATGCTTGGATACCATTGACGGGATGACTGTAACCATATTTATGGCGGTTTGACTGAACCTATCTATGTGACATTTTAAACGTCTCGACCTTTTGAGCGACTATAATGTTGACAACAATATGGAAACTTTGTTTGTACCGATATTATTGACTTTTTGGTTGCGTCTATTTATTTGAATACCCTGAGTGTCACTAACTATTTGACGCTGACGTACCTGCACTAATTCCCGTGTAGTACATGAGATGGGTGGAAGTAGGTCGAGTGGCATAAGTATGTAATTATTATTTTATAAGGTATTTATAATCAAACCAGGCCTTGATTAATTCCGCGTGAATTCTGTTACAATTCCCGATTATATTTTAGAAAAACCCTCACACAATTGTTTGCCTAATTTGCAAGCTCTAATTAAAAAAAAACAATATGCAAAGTTGCAAACTCTTTTATCTTTATCCTCTCTGTATTATTAAACCTTCTAGATTTTTGGTTTATGTTGTTCTTTTTTTTATACCACTAAGGTGGCAAACAAGCGTACGGCCCACCTGATGGTAAGCAGTTACCGTAGCCTGTAGACGCTTGTAACACCAAGGGTATTAATAGCACGTTGCCGACCCTGTAAAACAAAATAGGAATAGTTGGATGGCAGTATAGGGATCAAAGCCCCCTCAATGCCAACACAACGTTTTCTCGCGGAGCACTGTTGTTCAGTTTTTTGTTAATATGGTTTACATTCGAAAGACCTATATGATGTTCTGTATAGTACAGTCAACAAAAGAGTTAAGTATACAGATAGCAATCATAATATACATTTTTATACAGATTTAGACTTAAATAATTACGCGCCAAAGGGTTAGGTATGTAGCTGTTTACAATACCTACGTTTTGACACATATTGCGTGATACATTATTACACTATCTTAATCAAAACAGATTATTAATTAGCTGCCTGTATACGTAACTCTTTTGTTGACCGTACGAGTTCTTTACATGTCAGAGTGACAAAATAACCCTGAAACAGGTTCAACATAATAATATAAACAGCGAGCAATAAAAATAACAGAGCGTTCCGCTTCACAGATCGTATTAGTGCCGCCGCACTAACGTCCACTTAAAGCTCTCAAGCCCACAAGAAAGTCTCATACTACGTTTATCTCATAGAGGTGACGTGCGGAACAGCTATTTAATAACAGTTATTTATTAGTAGCAGGCCGCTGGGCAGAGGATCTTTAGTTTTAGTTTTTATCACAATTTGCTTCGCTAGATATAAATGGTTCTTGAGATTTTAGTGATGTAACCAGTAATTTTTTTGTTTTGACATTAGTGTTGGTATGTTCTTGGTGAATGTTTTCTATCTTTCTACTATTGGTATACCGAATGTTTATAGGTATTTTAAAGGAGAACCGCTTGCTTGTTTGTTTGTGATTATTGTTTGGAGGTTTGAACTAGGATTTAAAAATAAAACCAATGATCTCAGAGACGTATTCAGAATTACTGAGTAAATAAGTCTTTATGCATATATGGTCGAGTGTCTTTCTTCTTGGAAGTGGGGCCTAGTACCTACTTATTAATAACATTATAAACTTTAACTGTGTATTATGTTATGCAATTTTTTCACTAGTATTTTAATATTGAGCATATTTATATTGTTCACAGATCGAGATTAAGGACAAAACGGCTTCAACCCGTAAGTATTATAATTGAATATTATACTTTTTCTTACCGTCTTCTTTTTTTAATGAACATAGTTTCTTGGACGTCACGTGGTCGTCCAAGAAATAGGGCTTAGATGAAATAGCTAAATGGGTGACATTTAATTAAAATATATATAATAATATGTACCCATGTTTTATGTAATAAAACAAGAAAGTGTTTATTTTATTGAAATTTTTGGATGTATATGACCGGCTTGCTTTTGTCTGACGATGTCTGTGGCCTAGTAGTTCGAGTGTCGTACTTCTGATCACAACGTCGTGGGTTTGATTTCCACAAGAAACAAATATTTATGGGACAAACGTAAGTGTCGACATTTGTCTGGGTGTTTCTTTTATGTTATAAGAATGTTGTATTTACAAAAAAAGGTATACAAAGTATTACATACTTTTCGTATAAACGAAAAATAGTTTCTAGTAAATTGGATTGGATGAATTTTCAGAGTAGATTGTCAGACTATAATCAAATGTTTAAGGACTATTATGGTCAAAATCGGTTCATATGAAACAAAGTGAACATAATAATTACATGCATATTATTGCCTCATTCACGTAATTTCAAGTTCAAAAGCGCGACTGACTGCTACACTAGAGGTCCTTGGTTCAATTCCCAGGTCGAGCAAAGTGCTATTAAAGTTTTTCTTTGAAATTCTCAGTAACTGCTTGAAGTTTGGATTTGGGCTCTATTAATGACCCTATTGTCATTAATTTCCAAAATCCAAACTTCATCTCGCCCTCTGTTACATTGGCCCTAATATAAGCACACTGCATGCCTCTGCCTAACCCTTCGGGGAATACAGGCGTGATGGTATGTTATGTTTATATACATACTAGCGTCTGCCCGCAAGTTCGTCCGCGTGGAAAAAAATAATTTAAAATCGTTATAAATTATAGCCAATATGTTATTATGAAGTATCACATCATACTAATATTGCATATAATAAAGGTTGCCTGGAAGAAATCGTCGACCGCGATAAGGCCGCCCATTGTATATCTATTGTCTTCAAAATATAATGATGTCTGTAAACTATTAATTACTTGGTGTACAATAAAAAATATACAAATAAATAAATAATATTATAAAGGCGAAAGTTTGTGAGTGTGTATGTTTGTTACTTCTTCACGTCTAAACGGCTGGAGCGATTTTGATGAAACTTTACAGTATTATTATTTATACATCAGAATAACATATAAGCTATAATTTATAACGATTTTAAGTTAATTAGCCAAAATACAACGATAAATAAAAGTAACTTTTCCACGCGGACGAAGTCGCGGGCAAGTAAATAATAATATATAAAGTTTCATCAAAATCAGTTCAGTAGTTTTAGCGTAAAAGAGTAACAAACATCCATCCATCCATCAATTCTCACAAATTGCACATTTATAATATTATTAGTAGGATTGAACAAACGAGAACCTTCTTTTCCTGAAGTCGGCTAAAAGTCTTTCGTTTCATCTATTAGAGAACGGAGATCATAACAAGGACGATTGCGTTTATGTAATGACGTCATAGACGGTCCAATTTGTTTTATTATAATCAGGGGTCCCTTTCAGAGTGCTTTTTATTGTGGCAGCATAACATTACACAGATTGTATTGTAAACTAGATTGAACGTTAGGGAAAGTTTTAGATATATCTAGAAAGTTCTAGTCGGACTTTCTAGGTATATCTAGAAAGTTCTAGTGAGACTCATGGCAAGTTATTACAATTTTGAAAGTAACTATCATCACGCCTGTACGAGTGTTGGCCGAAAGGGAATTGCAGACATAATTATACTGATACTAATATTTAATCCACAACTTGCCAGTATAATCATGGTTTATAGAGAAAAGTCAACCTATTTAATAAACTAGGCAAAAATCGTAACTAGATGCTGCTGAGAATTTTCTGAAAGAAAGTCTAATAAAACTGCCTGATTTGGGAATTGACTGCGTGACTTCACGCCCTGTACTGTAAACAGTAATTTATTTAATCAAAATGTTCTAGAGGCAAAATGTTAAAGCATTCATAATTTAGATAAAATTAAAGAAAAATAATTGCTTTTTATCTTATTTTCTCTAAATTATGAAATCTCCAACGCAATAGTTGTTCAGTATACAGTTGTAAGATTTTTACGTGTGTGTTTTTTTAAATAATAAGGTAATAAATCGTTTAAGTAGAAAATTAATTGATTTACGAAATCTCTGAAAATGTACGACTTTTGCTAACCTGAAAATCAAAAGCAGAGAAATGTGTGAAATCATGAAATATAACATCGCACCCATTCCACTGTTAATTAACACTAAAATATCTTTCGAGTATATGTATATTTTCCTTTCATTCCATGAGATAGCTTTGGGAACTAAATTGAAGAAAAACTTCATGCAGTGTGGCGTGGCGCTTCACAGTGAAAATATTTATCTATTCAGCCGGTAACACCCACTACTGAGTGAAGGCCTGTTCTCTACTGCCACTGTTACCGATCTTATGAAAGTTGCATCCACTGATTACCAACTGCCCTCACAAAATCATCTGATCTCGGGCTGGTAATCTGCCCTGCGATCATTTATATCCCCACGGTTACTGCTTTGGTCCATCTAAGATCTCCTCGTCTTGCTAAGTGCCCTCCCCACCTCCACTCGCGATCCATATACCTACATCTTCAGCCTTCATTCGGCGTCTAATTTTGACGTTAGGTGTTCGATCTACGAAATGAATTCCTGTCATGGCACGCTCCACGGCTCTTTGAGCAATTTTTATAACGTACAGACGCCAGCAGGTCAACCTATCCAAATCTGTCAAATTTTCCCAATTGAATATGAACCTTATTACGTTGTGTTAAAGTTGAAAATCTATCAAAGAATTTTGACAGATTGTGGTAGCTTGATGTGCTGGCCTTTGTACATGTGCTCCTTTGAAAATGGAATATAATTATTGTATAAAAAGTATCAATCAATACTTTTTACTAAACTGTATCACTGTTCTAACCTGCATGATCTGCATCATTTAATTTACATACCAGTTTTCCTTACCTGTGTCCATATCTGCAATAGGTATTTATAACTATTCGAAGGTTTGTCGTTGAGCGTTGACAATGTCTTGAACTGGAAAGACTAAATAAAACACGAACGGTGCCAGAAGCTCAGTGTTTGTTTGAGAGCTAAATTGGTCGTCATCGTCAGCTGAAGTGGCTTTGTGTGGAATGCGGGCCACTCGACCTGGAACCTTTCTTAGTAATAACGGTCTCATACATGAATGAGAAAATACTAAGGATTCTTTTAGGAAAGTTTAAAAATACTAAATTGATACTGTTGTGGATCTTTTTTTTTTATGTATTGTGGTACCTACCATATCGTGCCTATATTCCGGAGCTAGACAGTGATATAGTACTGATGAATGTACACACACACAGTTCCACGGTGTGTTTTAGGTCTTATGTAAAGAATTGCGCACAATTCCAAACTCCGAGTTGCTACGGAAAACTTCACTATGGAAAAATCTATTAGCAGTACTCGAACTGCGTACCATCACGCCTGTAATCCCCAAAGGGTTAGGCAGAGGTGTACAAATTGTACACCTACAGTTCGCTGATATGTTATAAGTCCCATGTAATAGGGGGCGAGCCTATTCCCATTAACGGTGTAAAAATTTAAACTCCGAGCTGCTACTGAGATATCATAGAAATACACAACTACCCTTTACCCGACCTGGGAATCGAACCCAGGACCTCTAGCGTAGCAGTCGCGGGTGTGACAACTATTGTAATATTTTAATTATATGTTAATATTCTCAGAATAAACTGGTTGTTAGCCTTGCAGACGTCTGATTACAATTAAAAAGTTTTAAAAATACTTACTCAACATACAAAATGGGCGGCTTAGTGGTCTTTCCGAGGTACAATGAGTTAACATTAATGACCCATCCTCACGTTGACAACGATAAGCACAAACTAACTTTAGAAGTCAAACGATTCGCGCGGGTTTTGTTTACCCATGAGCTAAGATCTAAGATAGAAAAAACTCCAAATTTATAAAGCACGAACTATCTAGCCACCAACTTGATAAAGTATACTGACAGGTTCTTTATCTTGCTCTTTACCAGTACACAAGAGAGAGATAGATATTGAGCTGTCAATACGTTATATATATATTTCTTTAGTTACACTAACGACCCCCATGGGAGAGGTGGGTTATATGCTTTGGATTGTAAGTGTGCATGGAAAAATGTAAGCGAATAGAACATATTTATAATTATTAGAAGTAGATATAATTCTGATCTCATTCTCGAATTTATACTGGTATAGCTATTAACCACTATAAATTAAACTGAACACTAAACACAGTATAAATTAAACACTATTTCCGAAGAGTTCTCTGAGCAAGGTTTCTGTAAGGCAGAGAGCTCTCTGCCTAACCCTTCGGAAATAGTGTAGGTATTATGTTACGAATAGTTATAAGTAGAAATAAATTTTACGAAATATTCTACTAGGTTAATTAGTAAAGTCAATTAAAATGTAAACCAGGTTTGATATAATTATTCATTCTACTTTCCATTTTCTTCAAAAGATATTTTAATAGCCTCAATAAATAGTTAACTAAGGGCCTAGTCAAATAGATGTTAATGTAAGACCTCCAGGCATTTATTTTGGGGCTTAAAGATCAATATTATCTTAATTAAATGTCTAGAAATTAAAACAGTAACTTCTGCCAGTTCTTCGTCAGTGTTACTAAGTCAATTAGGTATAAGAAAGGAAAATTATTTTATTCTACCCGCCACCAAATTATTTCTTTCACTAAAATTATAACTTGATGAAACACTTGCATATTATATACAATACGACGACGTCTGTGGTCTAGTGGTTCGATTGCAGATTACGAGGTCGTGGGTTCGATTCCCACAGGATACAAATATTTATGTGATAAACATTGTTTGTGTTTATCTGGGTGTTTCTTATGTATTTAGAAAAAAAAAGTATATAATTATTATATCCATTGTCTTGTAACCACTCAGTACCCTGCTTAATTTGGGACTAGACTGTGTAAAAATGTCCCAAAATATTATTATTAATAATAATGTACCTACTATGTTATCAAAGGAATTAAATTAATGTTCGTTAGTAACGAACATGTTCAGTTTATTAAATATGAGATCTGTCGGGTATTGTCATTTGTAAATGAGGTCTCTTCTGAATAATTTATATAATATAATATGTACAGAGGCCAACACATCAAGCTACCCCAATCTGTCAAATTTCCTTGATAGATTTTCAACTTTAATACAAATCTATAAGGTTCATATTCAATTGGTAAAATTTGACAGTTTTGAATAGGTTGACCTGCTGAGGTCTACGTGCAATATTTACAACAACATACCATTACGCCTGTATTTCCCGATACGTTAGGCTGAGGTGTAGGTACAGCGTCGCTGTTTTTTTTATTATTTTTATTCTACTAATGTGTCTATGGGGGAGGCCTTTGTTCAGCAGTGGACTTCCTGTGGCTGATATGATGACTAATGTGGCAAACAAGCATACGGCCCACCTGATGGTAAGCGGTTACCGTAGCATATAGACGCTTGTAACACCAGTAGCAACACTTGCGCGTTGCCGATCCTGTATTGAAAGAGGAATAGTTGGGTTGGCAGTACAAGGGTCAAAGTCCCCCCACTGCCAACACAACATTTCCTCGTGGAGCACTGGCAACCTAGCTCACCGTAAGAAGGGTTGAGGGGGTCCAGCAACTGTTGGCCACAGTCTGTCATGGTCGTGGCGAATTTCACGGATCCCAAGGCCATGACTATAGGGCAAGCTCCACTTGCACTTGCAAGTACGGTTTTTAGTCGGTATGAGTCCGACACACTACCGCCTCCCCAGGTGGCGGATAGTCCATGAGGATTTTCCGTACTATAAAAAAAGGCTGAAGTGTACAAATTAATGGTCACCCATCCGTAGATTGACCGCAGTAGTGCAAGTTGATTTATTAGCGCAGTTATTACTCACAACCGAGCTTTTTATAGTCCAGAAATTCCAGTATGTAAATGTATAATAGGGTAGACGAAATTTGAAAAAAAAAAAAAACAGTGATAACCACATGACCATTTGCATTGCAGTGTCGAAAGTCTCAATTTGGAATCGAAAGCACGCACCTCGGACTTTACGAAGTCAAGTGCGTATATAATAAATAATCACTCGCTTAAACGGTGAAGGAAAACATCGTGAGGAAACCTGCTTTAGAGATTTTCTCGACGGTGTGTGAAAATACCAACCCGCACTAGGCCAGTGTGTTGGACATAACCTAATCCCTCTCATTCTGAAAGGAGACCCGTGCCCAGCAGTGGGACAGTATATGGGTTGATTTTTTTACATACATACATACACTCACGCCTTTTTCCCATAGGGGTAGGCAGAAACTAAAGAACGCCACTTGCTACGATTCTTGCATACTTCTTTCGCTTCGACCACATTCATACATCTTGTCATACATACACGCCGGTTGCGAGTACTACACACCTGACCTGATTAATCACTCGCTTAAACGGTGAAGGAAAACATCGTGAGGAAACCTGCTTTAGAGATTTTCTCGACGGTGTGTGAAAATACCAACCCGCACTAGGCCAGTGTGTTGGACATAACCTAATCCCTCTCATTCTGAAAGGAGACCCGTGCCCAGCAGTGGGACAGTATATTGATTTTTTTATTTTATTTTATTCATTTTAGGAAAACTTACAGCTAACAATACAGTGATTAAAATTTGTTTATGTAAAATATGGCCAATTACAAGTTTCCACATGTAGTTTAAAAATTATATCAAACAGATAATTTATGAAAATATGATGATAACAAGTTTTTGTATAAAGTTATAATCTGACACAAAGCATAAATGGCTATCTGCGCTCAAAGAAATTATTAGATAAAAGTTTCTTTAATTTAGCAACACTAGTATTGAAAATGTCGTTAACAGCTTCCAGGCAGGTTGCGTTGTAACTGCGACTCGCTCTCACCATGTACGAGTTCTGTCTATACGTAGTGGCTACCACTGGGGTGTGTAGTAAATGAGGTCTACGTAAGAAGGCAGACGGCACTCGCAGCCCGATTTTGTGTAATAACTCGCTAACACCAGTTTTTCCATTGGCAATTTTGAAAAGAAACACCAGATCCGATGTTTTTCGCCTTTCGTAAAGTGGAAGGATATGAAATTTTTTGCAACGGTGGGTATAATTCGTTATAAACGTTTTACACTTATATTGAATGTGCCTTAAAATTTATGATGATGATGATGTAGGTGAAATTTGAACTTTATGTCAATGACATAGACACTATAAACGGTTCATTATCATATAGACAACAGATAAACAACTCATAAAATAACATTGTTTCGCGTCGTTCACTTGTTTACTTTTATTTATTTTGGAACGTAAATTTATTTGAGGGGACTAATTAATACGTAGTAAATAAATGTCATTAAGGATATTACGTATAATTCCACGATGAAATAAATAGATACAATAAGTAAGGGCATTGGGAGTGGAGAATCTGATGGTAGTCGCTACGTGTAAAATACAGATTAAACAGTCAGCCGTCCCCAACATTGTTGGGAAAAGGCTAGGAGATTAAATTTTTTTTTTTTGGGATATTTTTACACATCACCATCTAGTCCCAAACTAAGCAGAGCTTGTACTATGGATACTAGACAATGGTTATAATACTTATATACTTTTTTTTGTAATTACATACTTATAATACATAAGAAACACCCAGACAAACACAAATACTCATGTTTTACCCACACAAATATTTGTGTCTTGTGGGAATCGACCCCACGACCCCATGATCAGGAGTCCGGTACTCGAACCACTAGACCACAGACGTCGTCTAAATTAATGAAACTGTGAAAGTGAGTTTGTAAGTTTTTCTCTTCTTCCGGATTTAATTTCTAATCCTAATATTCCTTCTATATTCAAGTGAAAATGAGGGCAAAAACTAGTTTCATATAAATTACTTTATAGAAATCAAAGCATTGACGGTCTTAGATAAACCAGGGATTATTCCGAAAGTGTCCGGAAGCTCGACGTGTCGTGTATAAGCTACAAATATTTATAAAACTTTTATTTATCATCAGATCAGATTATTTTGTCAATGATCTGTCAATTGTTAATTTTTGTGGATTCTCGTATTTTTAAAAATTATATTTGGCATTAAATCATGTTAAATTTTTTAAAAGATATTAATTTTAGAGAAAGAAAAATTCGATGTCTGGCAGGATTTGAACTTTGTCCCACCGGATGCTTTAGCCAACTAAGTTACTGAGACCTCTTGGTAAAAAAAACTTGGTTAAAGTGTACGTGTATATTATGTAACTACAAAATTTTCAATCATTTAATTTCAAATTTTGTAGATTTTGAATTTCACCCTAAGCCCTATTAATCCTCACCTAAGTAACTTTATATTTTATATGAATGACGCAACATGAAAACAGTTTCAGGCGTAATGAACATTGATGACGGGATGTATTCACATAAGCCTTAGTGTTTTTGTGTATAATTCATTCTGTTCACACACTTTTGTTCCATAACAGAGTTGAGCGAGTGATTATTTTGATTTTTAGCGGTATAGTAGCCCCCACCATATACTAATGGTGGCCACCGGTGGGTAAGAATCAGCCAAACTTCCACATTTTTGAAGGTTTCTTCTCGTATATAAATACTCCGCGTGGAAACGTTGTGTTGGCAGTGGGGGGACTTTGACCCTTATACTACCAACCCAACTATTCCTCTTTCGTTTTACAGGGTCGGCAACGCGCAAGTAATACCCCTGGTGTTACAAGCGCAATAGGCTACGGTAACCGCATACCATTAGGTGGGTCGTATGCTTGTTTGCCACCTTAGTGGTATAAAAAAAATGTAAATAGGACCGTAAAGAGCTTTGATTAAAGGCACACTAAATGACATTATAACGAGACAACTAATTCAACATAATGATTAAATTAACAATTTCTGCCATCACTAATTGTGTAATATAAACACTATAAGGTATAGGTATATTATCATATGAAGTATTTATACCATAATTAATACTACTATTAAACCGGTCCAAATGTAAGTGCAATAATACCCGAGTGTCTACTGAGTTTTTTTTTTTGAAAAATCCAGTACCATTTTCCTCGATCCTGGCAGTTGAACCCAGGACCAGCAGCTCAGTAACCATTCTCACGACCAATGAGGCAGTCTATCTACTATCAAGTTTATAATAGTTATCACAATTATTATGTATTATAACTGAAATACCTCTATATAATATATACAGTAGGTATATAACATAGCACTGGCAGTACTCCAAGCGCCAGTATTTCATAGTCCTACGGAAGCCAGTGTTGTCAGTGTTGAATAATACATGCACCACTTCATTTTATGAGATTACTAGCTGTGACCGCGGCTCCGCTCACATAAGGAATTTTAAGAAAATATTAAGGTGAACACTTTAATTCTGTATAATTTTACAGAATTATAGTCTTCACCTTAATATTTTCTTGGTTCAAAATTATCTCATGATTGATATATTATATTTATTTTTGTAAATAGATATTTTAAAGACAATTTTACAAGTCAATATTTAATTAATACTAGATGGCGCCGGCATTTCCTAGCTGACGACCTCTATATTGCCGAAACAAACTCGGCTAATCATGGTCTCTTTTTTACATAACATACCATCACGCCTCTATCCCCGAAGGATTAGGCAGAAGTGTACCAATGTATATCCACACTTCGTTGGTATCTTTGGGCCCCCTATTACATGGGACCTAAAGATACCGACGAATTGTGGATCAAAATCAAAATCAAAATAGTTTTATTTTCATATAAACCATATACAGGCACTTATGAAATGTCGAGTCTAGGTGCACGGTTCCAAAGTAGTCGTTTCCTATGGATATACATATTATCTTATTGCCTTCACACCGGGCACACATTTAAAGTCCAAGCTGCTACTGAGAAATTTTATAGAATAACCCAATAAAAGTTTTCGAATAACAATGATGTTATGAATGTAATAATATAATCAGAAGCTTTTGGTATGAGAGATTATTTTGTTTTTTTAGGTACCTACATAATTATTAGTTCAGAGAACTTTGACAACTTAACCGGACTTGGTGCGAGGCACCATATGCCTCCAGCCAGTACAAACAGTACTTATATACTAATCAGCAACACAAGCTAAGGGGAACCTAACGGTACTCGGACCTGGGTTTAGGGCGTTGCTGGGGTGACAACTAGGGACAGCTGGATCATGGTTTAAATAATTTAGGGACGAATTTAAAGCTACTGGCTCTACGCAGTTTTGGCATGTGAGAATAAATGAATAACTATTTAACAACGCGAATTTCAATGGAAATGAAGGTAGGAGACGCGATCTTATTGGTGAAATCCTTCACAAAGGGCAGATGCGGAGTAGCCTACCTACTTTTAACCAGAGCGTGAGTTATCTAAGTGGCGTTCCATAATGTTTGCACACCCTTATAAAAACGTGTGAGTGTATACAAACTGTAACTGGAAAAAGTACTTTGCTCAGAATCGATTTCTGTCATTTTTAATATAGGTAATTTTTATCCCATAAATGATTATAACTAAGTAAATAACTCGTCCCTTTACAGTACTGTCAAAAAAAATGAAAATGAAACGTAACTCAAGGCAATAAAACTGTTTCAAATAAATATACAACTGTAAAGAAATTCCGTCATTCAAAGAAAGTCATCAAAAATGTGACTAATCGATTCTGAGAAAACCACTTTCAGGATGTGCATCAATTATGTTACAGGTTGTATATGGATAATTACGTTTTCTAGAATTCATTAGAAGTATAATATTAAATTTATAGACAAGTCCTCATAGCCAAGCGTTTAATCTATAACCAGTAAGCTTACCCTTATACCCTTAATCCATACTAAATCATCTTTATAACGTAAACAAGAATCAGCTCTCTACGTTCTAAAAATAAAGCAGACTATTTAATTACCGGTTAATCTGCGCTTAAACGAAGTTAACTAGTGAAGGGGCGGATATTACCAATAAAAATTCTATATCTTCGATAAGATCGGGTCGCGCAATTTTCCGATGTTCCCATTAGGCTGGCCGCACGGTGTCGACTGAATCACGGAACGCTGCGGATGTGCGACCACAAAATGTCGTCATTAGTCCGTGATGAGCGACGGTCCTGTGGCGATTTAGGGTTATTTTGAATATTGTGATGTTGTGGTTTGCATGACCGTAATAGGTTGATGTTAAGTGTTCTAGAAGGTTAAGGCCTTGAGATTTTATTTTAAAATATCTCATTTTAATACAGGGAATTTCATTAATAATTCATTAACAACCCATATACTGTCCCACTGCTAGGCACGGGTCTCCTCTCGGATTGAAGGGGATTAGGCTATAGTCCACCACGCTGGTCTAGTCCGGGTTGGCAAACTTCACATACCGTCGCGAAAAATCTCTAAAGCATGCAGGTTTCCTCACGATGTTTTCCTTCATCGTTTAAGCGAGTGATACATTAATTATTAATACGCGCATGAATTCTAAAAGTCAGAGGTGTGTGTCTTGATTACAAACTCGAGGCCTTTGACTTGGTAGTCCAATGGTCATATCCATAGGCTATCACTGTATTATATATTGAACATATTTTGTGAAAATAAGCGACCGTACCTCCATTTAATAAATTAACGTTACGGAACCTAAAACAATATTTGCTGTTATTAAAGTAACAAAAATACGAAAAAGTCGTGAAGCGTGGGTCGCAAGAGTGCTTATACACTTATCATCTTGACACTGACGACTCAACTACGACCCGACGACGACCCGTCTACGGAGTGTGAGAAGCAATTTCCCGTTACTTTACGCCGAGTTATGAATGAGACCGTGCGTGAAATGAGACATCAGCGGGACCGAGGCGTAAGTGGCTTGATTGACTTACCCTAATGTAGCGTAATCGTGGCTGGTAATGGGAACTAGGTTAGAATAAATATGATAATGTCATAAATGGATCTGCCTCATTAGTCTAGTTGCTGCATGTGCACCTGTTACGCTTGAGGTCCTGGATTCGATGCTTAGGTCGAGCAGTGTTGTTTGGTTTTTCTATGAAATTCTCAGTTGCAGCTTGGAGTTTGGATTTGTGTACGATTAATGGCAGTAGGCTTGCCTCCATGGGACCTAAATATACCAGCGAAATGTGAGTGATGGAGCAATGGTACCTATCTATGTTTGATGAGGTTTCTTTTATGAGACCACCTAATTGTCGCCTCTCCGTTTATCTTGACTCCATCAAAAGATTGTATATAAGAGGCGGTCCTTTTAGCGATAAGACCGCCCCTTGTACCATTCTATCATATAAACATGTATATTGATTTCTGACATTTACGCGAATATTATACATTGAAATAAAACTACTTTTTACGGATTTTATCGCGTATATTGATATTATTAATCCCGACGTTTCGGACCCTTTACATTTACGTGACCATGGACGCTGTAAAGGGTCCGAAACGTCGGGATTAATAATATCAATATACGCGATAAAATCCGTAAAAAGTAGTTTTATTTCAATATAAACATGTACTTAGCATTTGTTTATGGTGTACAATAAAAAATATTCTATTCTATATATTGTGACCTTTGGGAAGCGAGTGAAACAGCGGGCAACAACTAGTATTCCTATAGGTATTTTATATAATTACTTCATTCTCCGTTCTGTACCACCGTTTTAATCGTCCTTTCTAGGGCTTATCTTTAAGTTGTCATGTCTTTAGAATCGTGAAAACCGTCTGTTCTACATTCTCGAAATTTCCAGAAATCATTATTTGTTTGCATTCTTAGCCCTTACACTGGGTTTAAGAACGCAAACAAATATCTCACATTCACAAACAATTGCTCTCAAACTAGAGCAGTATTTTCTAGAACTCTTTGCGTCTTAACCTTAATAACGGCAGGGTAAACACAATCTGTCCTACTGAACGATTATTCTGAAAGTGTACTAACATTGGCCGTACGTTTTGTTAGAATTGGACCCAACAATTACATTAATGGAACATAAATTGAATCATACGACAGTAAGCGTAAAAAAGTCTTAGCGAGTATATGAAACACTTTACTTCTATGAGTTTATCGACCACTCGTAATATTTACGATTGAGAATTGTGTGTATTCTGGTAATGGATTTCGTGGTGTGTGTATTCTTTTTTGAGTTACAGTTGAGGTCAAAAGTTGACGTGCTCTATTATAAACGTATAAAATGTATTATTATATTTTGTCGAGTACCTATAATAGTACAAGCTCTGCTTAGTTTGGGACTTGATGGTGCTGTGAAAAAAAGTCCCAAAATTAAAAGAAAATAGTAAAAACTGTCTTGAAACCCGCAACAAATACAGATTGCATTAGAGGTACTAATATAATTATGTGTATAGGTAAGTATTCCTAGCTATGTAAGTACATAGTATATCTATACTATGTAATTTTCACTGTTGCATTTTAAGAAATCTATTTGATTTAATGCACTCGCTTGCGTCAGTATTACATAATTATCATCCCGTATGGTTACACCCGTATCATGTCACACGAAGTTTATTTATGAATCAGATAAAATGCAAGTGTTTAAAAAAATCCCAGGCGTGACTGAGATTAGAACCCGAGACATTTGATTTTTTTTTTTAATTCTACTAAGGCGGCAAACAAGCATACGGCCCACCTGATGGTAAGCGGTTACCGTAGCCTATAGACGCTTGCAACACCAGGAATATCACTTGCGCGTTGCCGACCCTGTATTGAAAGAGGAATAGTTGGGTTGGCAGTATAAGGATCAAAGTCCCCCCACTGCCAACACAACGTTTCCTCGTGGAGCACTGGCAACCTTGCTCACCGTAAAAATACAACACAGTTCAAAGCAGTGTTATTTTACCTCGATTTTCTGCAAGGCGGAGATACTTCCCTGGTCGGGCAGCTCCTATTTGAGTGGAATTACTCCCACTATGCCCTACCTCTCTTAAAACTTGGCAGTCCAATGGTCATATGACTAGGCTATCACTGATGTTATATTCATATTAGTCAACTAATAAGTACATTTGGAAATTGTATGCTTGTTTACATGCAAACATAATTAAAACGCACACTAAATGTATAGCATATTTATGTTGTGTTGCATGGTCTTGACTTACGTCCCCAATCTACCTGTGAAAACTTGTAATTGGCCTTCTTTCATTGTTTTCATTGCTATCTGTATCTTAGCTGTAAGTTTTCTTAAAGTAATAAAATAAAATAAATAAATAAAATAAAGTATAATTATAATTATTTTATTGTAACTTAAGAGCTCGTTATGTCTCTTCCAAAAATGTCGGTATGATTAAGACGGCTGGCAAAATAAAATTGTCGGTCACTGACCTCGGTGAAAGATTTTACATGCACGTACACTTAATGTTTATTTATGGTCCATTCATTTTCCTTTTTCGCTATATCTAGGTTATCAATACTTTGTGTGTTTGGGCAGCAAATAGCACCTACGCAAGTGTTCTCTTGTCATACTTTCATGTATATATGATGCTTCTTGAATATTTTATTGACTTAATATTTGTTCGGGGGAATGGTATTATTATTTACACATAAGAATAACATATAGGCTATAATGTACGATTTTGAGTTACTTAATTAGCCAAATTACAACGATAATTATAAGTAACTTTTCCAAGCGGCCGAAGTCGCGGGCAAAAGCTGGTATACACATATATGAGAACCATTCCAAGGTATTAAGGCAATTCACTTGAATTACGTGCTTTCCAACAGGCGATATTGGAGGTAAACGCAACTTTTCTTTTATAACAGAGGGGGCAAACGAACATGATCGTCACCTGATGGTGACGATGGTGATTTATTTATTTATTTATTAACACATCCTAAGAGAAACTAGGGTGCTACATACACTTACAATAACTTACGCATTCCGCTAACATTCTGTGTTCTACAGAATTAACATAGAGACACTATTGTGCTATAACAATACTGTAATGTATTCATTATTAATGAAATGTAGGGCGATTCTCTGTGGAAGCAGCTCCCTTTGAATTAGATGAAAAGCAAGAGAAATCGGGTTAGACGTGCTGTGGGCCACAATGACTGCACGGCGATAGTCCGTATTGAACTTTTGTATTAAATAAGAAATTATTCTTAGTAGGTATCTATTTATACTTTGAGAGGTAGGGCATAGTGGGAGTAATTCCACTCAAATTGGAGCTGCACGACTGGAGAAATACCTCCGCCTTGCAGAAAATCTAAGTGAAATAACACTGTATTGAGCTGTGTTATGTTCCTTACGGTGACCAGGTTGCCAGTGCTCCGCGAGGGAACTTTGTGTCAATAGTGAGGGGACTTTCTGCCAACCCAACCATTCGTTTCTCGTTTAACAGGGTCGGCAACGCTCAAGTGATACCCTTTGTGTTACAAGCGTCTATAGGCTTCGGTAACCGCTTACCATCAGGTGGGCGGTATGCTTGTTTGTCACCTTAGTGGTATATAAAAAAAAAACACTCGTCAGCAAGATTGTTAACCCTTTTTTGACAGTTTTGGGTATTTCATGTGACGTACGCAAATATCTTGCTGATCTGATATCGTCGACGTCATATGTGTTCGCATGACAACCAGGACCGACGGTTTTATGTGAAAGAAAGAAAGAAAGAAAGAAAGAAAGAAAGAAATAAAGATTTATTTGCACAGAATACAGGTGGTACCAGATATAACAATGGTGCATAGTTCTAGCTATATTCTGCCTGTATTAGGCATGCAAATATTTATAATTATATAAAACAATTAAAATACTATTATACCTATATGTTACTAAATATTATTACTTATTATTATTATTACTTACAAAATGTCAAGTTATGCTCTCCGAGGTACGGCGGGATCTCGATGTGCTAAGTATGGTCACCCATCCACAGATTTACCGCGGCTAGCGCAGCTTAACCTTGCAGATCGGTTGATCAGCGTTATAACTTAGCTAGGAGCCCCTCCCAGTGAGACAGTGAGGACATAAAAAAATACAAGTATCTAGAACAGCTAGGCTGCAATTTATGCTTGACGTCCTCGTTAGCTGCTCAGCTTGCGGGTCTCGAGAATTCCAGAACGTTCGTTTTTCAAATGAATAGCTCGGGCGCCTCACTAAGCTTTACGCGCTAAGTAAGCCATCTATAAATGTGAACATGGCCTTATAGAGTGAAAAGAGCTATAAACGGTGTAACACTAGCCTTATTCATGAAAACCTGTCAGTCATTTTCTTGAACAGTTATGAATAAACTACCGCTCTATGTGTTTCTTATTTAAATCAAGCGAAGTCTCAACCCCATTTGGAATGCTATGCTAGCGGTGCTACTTTGAGTGACAAAACTGTATTCATGTGTCAAGTGGTACTTATTCTTTCTGGGTATTTCTGTTAAAAAAAATCTGCCACTGCGACATGTCAAGAAGTTTATGCAAATGAGGTTTATTGATAAAAACAATATTAATGTCCAACCCATCGTCTAGGGGCCTTATCTAGAACGTTGAATGTACATTATTTACTAAACACTTGTTCTTCTTTCAGTTGGCTTTGAGGTTGTCTCATTACGAGACCTCCAGTACATTTGCAGACACAATGTAAACACTTGTTAGGATTTGCTACACCAACTTTTTTCTCATTTGAGGGAAAACGAAGCGATGTTAAGACAATTTTTGTATGTTCCAACAATGTAGGTCACAAAATTCATAATCAACCTCTGTTCACCTCTATCTCATAAAAAGGAAAAATAATAAAACAAACACCAACCTCAATTACTTTGATGTTCACTGATAATTTTATCGTAGTTAGGACCTCCACTGTCAGTTCTATTTTGTGATGATTAATGAGCGACAATTTTGTGCCAGCAATGGATTAGCTGTCAGGCGAATTTCTCACAACAATTTACTATAATTTGTGAAGATATTATTTGTGTGATACATCGCACGTACTTACGTGACGTGATCAATTATTAAAAGGGTTTCTGTGATAAATGTGTTCGGATATTCTTTTGGCAGAAATAGGTTAGGTCACAGCTATTTTTTTTCAGACATTACAAGCATTCTTCAGACCGTTGATAGATAGAATAGGTATACTTTAATGGACACAAACGAATGCTTAGAATTTTAGAAATCATAGACGGTACAACGATCTATTGCAGACAACATTTGTAAGAACTTAAGAAAAAGAAATATACAACTTATATACATTAATATCCTAATACATTAGAAACAAGTTAAGTAACAAAAAAACAATTACAAGAATGCATATCTTTAGAAAAACAAAATTCTCTGATCTTAATCCTTAATTAAAGCTTGTTCCTAATGTCCGACTGCAGGGTACAGGCCTTCCAACTCTTCTTCCACTTCTCTATGTCCATTGCTGTTAAAGATCAGTCTTTTAGGATTACATTTATAACTTATTTTTATAAAATAGATCTAGGATAACATTTCTAAATATTTTGTAGGTACAAGGAGCGGGCATATCCCATCTAATCAGCTTTATAAGAGATACCGAACAAACTCAATAAACAAAACCTTAATAAATTGGCAAGCTAATACCTACAACTTGAGATTATTTATTACCTAAAGTGCCTATTTGCTGGATCGCAGCCCAAACATCCCAGACCTAGTTAAATCTCGACGAAATCAGATTACGCAGGGACGGGGGCGCGCGTAGACATGGTAATATGAGTACGTATAGGATGATTTGCTTCTAAATGTTTGATGGTTTCGGATTGAATTACGCACTTAGGCGGTTATGAAATATTAAATCTTTGACCTTACGATTATTTATTCGCTTAAAAATAAAATGTCATTAACATACACATTTTATTTTTAAAAGAACCTTACCTTATTAATTGTTAAAACTACGCAAGGGTTTCGATGCGGTTTTTTTAATAGATAGAGTGGTTCAAGAGTTATAATACATTATATGTATAACACTACATAGTATAAAACCAAGTCGCTTCCCTCTGTCTGTCCCTATGTATACTTAGATCTTTAAAACTACGCAAGGGTTTCGATGCGGTTTTTTTAATAGATAGAGTGGTTCAAGAGTTATAATACATTATATGTATAATACATTGTATGTTATTAGTACAGAGCCCAGCACATCAAGCTACCACAATCTGTCAAATTTCTCTGATTGAATTTCAACTTTAATTCGAAACAATAAGGTTTATATTCAATTGGGAAAATTTGACAGTTACGTATAGCTTGACCTGCTGGCGTCTGTACATTGCACCTGTGCCAATAAATTCATAAAATATTATTATTTACATATCAACCAATATTTTTTAAGCAAAACATGTAAATGATGTCGGGTTTTATTCAACACATTCATCATGCGACTCGTATTCTAAGATCGATGGCTTATAGTTTAAAGTATAAAGCTTTTCTCTAAAGTAACAAGCATGTTACTGTGCGGCATAGTTAGCGACAAGTCGCGAGGTAGGTACCGGAGATTGAAGGCGCCGCGCGCCGCGCATTCGTTAGCGGATTTCTGATAGGACGTAGATACGGTTTAAATTATTTATTTCTCTTAGATTTACAAAATCACTTATCGAGAAACAAAGCAACTTATATCTAATAACAATTATATCATTAATCCTAGAATAGCACAGACATTGGTTTATAATTTTATATAATAATATTGTTAATTGTACATTCACTACAATATAATATTGCAGAGCGGAGCGTTTTTATTTCGTGGGTTAGAATTTCAATATTACAATATTAATAGATACTTAGTTTAGATTAGTAGGTACCTAGGTGTTGCTTGAAATCTGGGAAATCATTTTGTGAGACCTTCTTTTTATAGATTCTATATATAAAAGGATTAAAGCGGAATTGTTGTTGCATTGAAATGGCGGCGCAAAAAAGCGCTTCGTGTCGTGCGTAGTGAAGTTAGTGCAGTTCCTCCGCCGTGAAGCACGCAGCGAGCGCTGTTGTTACGGTGCGTTCGTAATAATTTGTAATTTATATGAAAAGGTGCGTTTGAGCGGTGGCTAATTCTTTATATTGCTGATTTATTTGCATCCCATGGTTGTCAGTAAGACACCGCCTAAGTATTGTATTCATGTGACGTTTGTTTTTTATTTTTTCACTGTTGCTTCTTTGGTATTCAATAAAAAATACTCTATCTATCTATTTACAATCACTCGATGACACATAAAACTAAATTAATAGTGTAGGTATCTGTTTGCAATAAGTCGGCAACTTAGTGTAAACGTCCTTTAAGATCATTAAAGGACGTTTAATGATCTTTAATTATCTTTTACCTCATTTTAATACATACATCGTCATCTCTCGTCTTTCAACAAAAAAAAACCGTCTTATCTCTTAAAAACTATTCCAATCTCCGGTCGATCGTTCGTAATAAAATCTTGCCGGTCAATTGTGACCCACTTCCCTTGTTCTGATTGGGTCTTTTTGTAAAGAAACAAAGAAATGAATAGCGAGTTTTTACGGATGAATGAATTTCAAAAAGATTAACAGTATTTACCTATCTGAGAATTTTGTTTGAATTTTCCTTCTTGGATAATGATCTTGTTTCTTATTGGTATCTTTCGTGACTGCTAGTACCCATAGTACAAGCTCTACTTAGTTTGGGACTAGATGGTGCTGTGTAAAATGTCCCAAGTATATTTATTTATTTTTACACAACACCACCTAGTCCCAAACTAAGCAGAGCTTGTACTATGGGTATCAGATAATGTATACAATACATAAATACCTTTTTTTTTTGTAAATACGTACTTGTAATACTAAGAAACACCTAGACAAACACAAGCACTTAAGTGATGAATTATATAATATTTGTGTCTTGTGGGAATCGAATACTCAGCAACCCGACACTCGAACACTAGACCACAGACGTCGTATGGGTTGATGATAATGATGATGAAAGAGTTTATGTGTCTCATTATTTATAAAATAACTAGCTGGAGCCTACAGACACAGTACTCTCCAAATTTTAACAGATCATTCCAAAATCCCATAGATTATATCACTTTCAGATTTTCCTGAGTTATCCAATTGTCTGCAAAACTTTTTCTTTTTGAAAGATTTAAGTAAATTCTACTTTTAATTTCAAAGTCCTATTTTCACTAATTTGAATGTAAGTTCAGTTTGCTTCTGGAATATTAAACCGCAGATCTAACTTATGTAATACCTCTTGGAAAATTCTAGTAAAAATATCTATATACCTACTTACTAAAAGTTAATTTATATTGTGGCGATCATTAGGGGAGGCCTATGTTCAGCAGTGGACGTCCGTGGCTGATAGATAGATAGAAAAGTTAATTTTGTTCGCGAAATGACGATTGCAACTTTGAGATAAGACTAACATCATTAAAGTATAGTTTTGAAAATACTATGTCTGTGACACCATACAATTTCACTCTATACCTTACTCCTACCAGAAAATCGCTTTAGAATTTTTGTATAGACATATATATGCTTCAGTGATTTCGGTTATTTTAGGCCTATTGGACATATTGTAATTTTATTTTGATGGCATCTATTTTAGAATGTTGAATACTATCATTTCACCAAATAAAAACAGGCTAAAATGAGTATTTCTGATGCTAATCGTAAAAATTGCGATTCTGTTCAAAACGGATTAAATTTTGGCTTTAATAATAAAAAAATAACTGTATAAATTATAAGTCTTTTGTTGTTTCCCGAAAATTGCTTATGATGTATCTAGTACCTTTTCAACAGTCACTTCTCATATAATATTATGTAGTATGGATTCCTTGCATTGCTGTCAGTTAACGCTAGTTAGTGACAACTGGTTTTCTAACTGAACTTCAGAGAGATAGTTATCCGTTCCCATCAGAACAGAACCGAGATACGACGCTTATGATTCTAGATACAGACTTCACGGTGATTTTCGAGTGATCTATCGCTTCCTTGTTCGTGATTTTATGTTTAGTTTCTATTTTGTAAGCTATAGGGCCAATACAGATTTCCATTGCGTTGTTTTTTCTTCGAGAAAATACAATTAAAATCAACTTAAGTTCGTAGCTAATCTATAGCTAGCTTCAATTTGAAGAAGTAAAGTAGTTCATTTTAATTTTAACTAAACAACGCTGATTAGTTGACCTGAAAGATTAAGCCCCGCTTGCTGCAGTTGCCTTATGGATGGGTGACTGATGATATTCTTAGCGCATGGTCTACATGTGGCAAAAACGTGCTTTCCGTGTTTAAGCCAGCAATTCGCTTCTATTCTTAAAGCTGACAGGTAGGTACTGATTTCAACAGTAACAGAGATCACCAAAACAATTGATGTATGATCTGCAAGGTTAAGCTGTGCTAGCCGCACACAGTCTGTAGATGAGTGACCATTCTTAACATACCACAGTGCCTCGGAGAGCACGTAAAGCTGTCATACGAACACCTATGATAATCTTTAGTCAACCAGTCTAACCTCAGGGTATCGGTATTATGTAGACCCATTTCTGGGTTGCGGAAGTCTAATGGAAGTCGCTTCGTGTAAAATACTGATATTCAGTTGCATCTGGTTAGACTGGAAGCCGACCCTAATATAGTTGGGAAAAGGATATACTTAAGCTTTATTTTTTATTTTTTGGCATTTCCCATGCTAAGATTTTTAAAGTTATTTTAGCGAAGGAAGAATTTGACTGTGGGCAGGATTAGAACCTACGACTTCTGGTTAGGTACACCAGATGCTATGACCACTTAAATTTGCCTTCACATTCTGAATGTACTTCTTTATGGTGACGTCAGTAACACCTATTCAAAAGTAAGTTTTGAGCTTATTTATTTAAGCTTGTAGAAAGGTGTAGGCTACCTTTTCTATAAAAACGTCTTTGGGTTTGCATGTGGAACCACGGGCAAAAGCTAGTTTTCTATAATTGAACGAAGTCCAGTAATGTCAACCCAAAAACGTCCATTATTGAACAAAGGTTCCCCTCATAGATTGCCACAGCGAGTGGTCCTGAAACGTCTGTCAATAGTGACCTAAAAACTTCAACTGGAAACTAAATTGACGCGCGAAATGAAACGATTAAAATAGGTTTGACTTTTTATAAAATAAATTCCTTTTGACATTTTCTATAGGAATATTATAAACCGCGTATCAAAAATACTAATTGAGCAACTAAATTACTGATTGAGCACGAAATACAGATATCGGTTAGGTTAGGTTAGAACTGTGACCATACAACGCCAGAACCAAATCTGAATGTTTTGAGTATATATAACAATATTTTGAGGTGACTTTTATATAAGTGATTTATTTGATGAGCAAATTTGGTGTGCAATTCAGTATTTTAGGTGCTAATTTCGAATATTTTGATTGAAAAAAGGGGATTTACAGTTAAAGTATTAAATACCACCCTTTTCTATATTATTGCTTATATTAGCAGTAGCTTTCACTCAGAAGGACGACCTAATAACGGGTTATTAAAAAAAAGTTGTGAAAAGTGACATTTCCAATCGATAGAAAACGGTTATATCGACTGGAAAGTCAACATAATTTTCCATCTTGTCATGATATGCATGTAGTATTATAAACTGTTTATATACCCACTCACAAAAAAACAACATAACATACCATCACGCTTGAATTCCCCGAACGGATAGGCAGAGGTGTAGCAATTTACACTCGCAATTTAATAAATTCAAACAATAATATTTTGCTCGACCTGGAAATCAAACCCAGGACCTCTAGCATAGCAGTCGCGCTTAGAACTAATAGGATAAAGAAACAATAATGAAAAAAAATCTGAGCATGAATATTGCCCAGGAATACGGGATGTCATAATTCCGAAATGACAGGAATTAAATAATATCAATATACTTAACGCAAATCTGTAAAAAGCAGTTTCATTACAATGCCCACTATTAGTGAACTTGTGTCAGATAGTTACTGGTATTTCGCATTAATTTTCCAAACCTGACAACTCGCGACTGACATTACTACATCTCTTTGGTCCTTAATATTTCAATGCAGCTTTGGACTCCCGCCAAAACTGTGACGTCATAATGGCGTCTAGTATTAGTACATGTTTTAGTAACGAGTAGTACCGTCGAGTTACTAAAGTAGCTTTTAGTGTGACGTTTTAAAAGCTTTTACGGTTTGTTGTCTCGGATTGTCTACGTGATGTGAAGGAGTTAAAAGTTCAAGAAGGTTTATTTCATATTTACGTAGTTAATTATTTATAGGTATAAAAAATCAGGTTTGTGACACGCGCTTAAGAAGTACTAGGTATTTATTAAAAAGTTGTCAAAAATACATTTAGAACGGATAAAACATGGTTATGTTACAGAATAGATATGTAAATGTCAATATAACTTCTGTCTCGTGTGAGCAAAAGTAGAGCTCTCTTTAATAAGCTTACTATGATTGCGCTGCTAATAAAGCCACTTTCAGTTAATAATTTTTTTTTATGAAGTATACTAACAACAAACGGCCGGAATTGATAATTTATCGAATATTTTCACTACTTTTTACATTTTACACTCCATAGAAATAATGTCAAATTTGACGTAAGCTCCGAAGAAGTTACGTCAAATTTGACGTAGACTTCACAGAAGTTATGTCAAATTTCGATCTGCGGTAGGAAATATAGGTTATTAATTCCGGTCGTCAAAATTTTCAATACAATAAAATGGTCCAGTGTTTGTTACAATACTTAGTTAAAAAGCATTAGTTTATTTCGGCATGAGGCAGCGGTTGTGTGAACCCGCCCTTTTCCTGTAACTCTTCTGAAGTTATATTGGGTGCCCCAAGGTCCATGGAGAAATAGTAGCTCGAGATAAATTGGATCGAAAACAAATTAAAGTTGTCCCTTCATAGCTTATAAAGCTTTTTTCTAGAAAAACATTATATAACGTTGTGATTCTTTTGAACAAAAATAAATAAGTCCGTAGATACCACGAAACCAATAATTTTAAAAAATATTATGAAATAGTAAGTAATAAAAGACCAAAAATAATATAGTAGATAACCCTGTTAGAATTCGCTAGTGATATATATATTTAATCTTAATCTTAATCTTAGCAGTGGGGGCTGGCATGGCCAGCAACACTTCGACCAAATGTGATCTGTTGTGTTGTCCCCAGCATTGTACATTCCTTACTCTTCAAAGACGTGGTTCATGAAGGCGGCGGCTAGCTAGATATATATATTTAGTTCAATTTAAGGAGGGCCAACCCTATTGTCAATAACCGGGTATACATCCAAACTCTGGGTTGCTATTACAACTTTTCAGCAAAGCGTCTATGTCATACGCAAAAGACCAATGAATGAACAATAAATTTTAGTGGTTGCAAACTACCATGTTGGAAATGAGTAAATGTCCGTTTTAATGTAATCTTTTACACCTCACTTTGTCTACATCGTTTCTTCTCCGAGTGACAAAACGATGTTCTACAGCGCCTATTTTCAATCATAGAACATGAAAAACTGTATTGAATATTAAATGAAACTGTATCGATATTGTCTGAAATCAGACATCGATAATTATGGTGATTGCACATCCCTAGAATCGTAGTTGAGTATCCGCTTTAATGAAAACATTAGCCAGGTTAGAACCTGTATCTTCCAACAGTATAATTATGCTGTAAACTTGATCCTATAGCTAAATCGATCTATTTATATTCTCGAATTACCTTCATTAGTCTACTAGTTGCAAGCGCAAGCGACACTGAGGTCTTGGGAAAATCTATATTGTGTTACTAATAATATTATAATTGCGAAAGTAATTTTAAAAACGCTTTCATGCCTAAACCGCTGAAACAATTTTGATGAAATTTGGTACCGAAATAGAGATATATATATATATATATATATATATTATATATTTTATATAGATTAGACCTAAGAAGAATAATTATTAAAACTAGCTGTATGTTAAGGACATAGGCTGCCTTTTATCTCAAAAAAAAACCTTTTGGGATTCGGGGAAATGGCGGGAAACAGCTAGTTTTAATAATTATGTTTTAAGCTAGTGTTCATATGCATGGATGCTACAATAGAGGTCCAAGGTTCGATTCCTATGAGGAACAGAGTGTGATTGGGATTTTATATGAAATTCTCAGTAGTAGTAATTTGGATTTGTGCACGATTTATGGCAATAGGCTCGCCCTCTATTAAATGGGACCTAATGATACCGGCAAAGTGTGGGTGTTTTTAAGAACCTATACCTTTGTCTACCCATTCGGGGATATTGGCATGGTAATTTATATTATTTGTTTTATATTCTCGATTCATTTCAACCGAATTTACATTGACCCCTAAAAAGTAAAAGGCTATCACATTACCTATGGTCAATAAACCCATTGTCATACCGAGTTCGAATGAACTTTCTTGTTTGAATGAGTCACCAGAGAAATCGCCAGTGTATTGTCGAGAATGGCCCAAAACAGATGATCATATATAGCCGTGATGTCATAGTAACTCGGTTGGTTCCATTCTCCTCTTTCCAATGTAACCGCAATCAGATGCCTCTGCAACTAAAAAGAAGAGTCTTGTCTGTCGCCGGATTATTGCTGCATAGATTAAAATGTCTCACATTGAGCGCAAGTATAAAACAAAGTCGTCTGTCCGTGTCTGTATTTCTGTTTCTCCACTTACCTACTTCTTTTTCTTTTTCTATCCGGAAGAAATTCTCTATCCGGAAGATATTCTCTATCCGGAAGAAATTGTCTATCCGGAAGAAATTGTCTATCCGGAAGAAATTGTCTATCCGGAAGAAATTGTCTATGCGGAAGAAATTGTCTATGCGGAAGATATTCTCTATCCGGAAGAAATTGTCTATCCGGAAGAAATTGTCTATGCGGAAGATATTCTCTATCCGGAAGATATTCTCTATACGGAAGAAATTCTCTATCCGGAAGAAATACTCTATTTAAGTATGTATTTACAAAAAAGTATGTAAGTATTATATCCATACAGGAATATTTATTTATAAATTTGGAAGAAATTCTTTATCCGGAAATATAATGTATAAATCTCTGTTTATACTTATAAATGTATATAAAAGCATGCATATTATCAGTGCACTATACCTGTGCGAAGCTGGGCAGGTCGCTAGTTCCAAATAAAATATTTCCCGATCTGGGAATCCAAGACTCCACGCTCAGTTACGACCACATTCAAGACAAACGAGGTAGTTGCTGCTTCTAGACAATTAATTATCTGAGTGTCACGAATCAAGATTAATAGAGGCTTATAAAAATTTAATAATTATTTCAGTCATACCTTAACTTTGTTTTGAAGAAATGTTTATATGAAATTCTAAGTAGCAGCTCGGAATTTAATTTGGATTTGTGCCCAGATAATGGCGATAGGCTCGCTCCCTGTGGCAACATACCGGGAAGTTGTGGGTGTTCATTAATACACCTCTGCCTACGCCTTGGAGGAATATAGGATTTATGTTTTGATACCTAAACCTAGTTCTTTATGATAAAGAAAAAGGTATAAAAAACTAGGTAGTTTTTTATACCTTAACTTTAACTTAACCTTACTTAATAGGTATTAAAAAGAACTAAAACATTCCAGGAACATTACCAAACTAAAAACTAAAACCTTAGTATTTTAACAAACATTGGTTAGAATATTGGCCAAGTTTTGGATGCAAATTGGTATAATTACTGAAGCTACTGCAGACACAAATTTAAATAATGATCAAACTAAGTTGGGAAGGCCTTGAATTTGTGTTAAATAATACAATAAGCTAGCCCGTGCTTACAACACTGGAACATTAGGCCGGGTTTACTTTACATTTTTTTTATAAAACGCTCTGCACTGGGATATTTTCCTATATCATACGTTTACAAACACAAATACAAACGTTTATCACCCACAACAATTACCTGTAGGTCATGCTTGTTCCGTGTGGGGATCGAACCTAAAACCCATGGCGCGGATGCCGATTGCGAAGCATCCGCTGCGCCAAACATACTACGTCAAATATTTTTATTTATTAATTTTATGCATGAAAATAACACACTTATTAACACCACATTTGCAGTAAAATTTGAAGCTCAGATTTTTTGTTTTAGTTACAAAATTTAAATAAAACATAATGAAATACATTTTTTTATTTCGTGATATAAGAAGACTAAACTTCTTTAAAGAAACTGTGAATCTCTCTAGAGCTTTAACATTGTTTTTCTATTTCTTCTTGATGCCATAATAAAATTACGTACCTATAGGAATATTTTTTTACAAATTTGGTATTCCGAATACCTACAGAGTATTCTATATTGTGTAATTGAGGTCTAATGATTTATTGTAATATTTCTTTAATTAATTTGCCCTATCGTCCATTCTAGACTTTAATAACGTAACCGTTAGGTACGCCCTTACGCAGGCCAAGTAAGTTAAAGTAAGAGCTAATTTAATTTACTTATCGACGTTTCTGAGAAATAAAAATACATTATTGATATTGTTATTAGCTTCGGCAACTACTTAATTATTTGGGTCGGAGAAACTTCGACCTAATGAAGTCTCCGAAGTAAGTTAACCTACAATAATTATTAGATACATGATCCTGTATAAATATATTATTCTGTAGAGTAGTCTAATATTATATGTAAAAATGAATATTTGTTTTTGGATGCGAACCGTTGGCGAGTAGTCTGTGTGAGTTCTGACAAAAAAATCCCTACTATACAAAAAAAAAATCACTTTTATATACTAAGTATATTAAATTTTAATCAAATGTTTTAAACAATCACTCTGTATATGTATAAATAATAGTACGGCTAAATACCTAATTTCGTCTTAAAGTGCTGTGCTTAACAGGGTCTGCAATGATACATTTGTAAACCTATTAGAAACCTAAATAACCTCAAGAGTTCATGACAAAACAAAAGCCAAGAATTTCTCTGAATATTCTTGTAGAAATTCCTGTGAAAAAGGTCATCAACATTTTCCATAGACATACAACACTTGCCAAAAGTGTTACTGTCTACATATTTGGCAATGTTTTTTTGGACAAAATAGTGGCGCAAACGCCAACAGTTTTTTTTATCTTAAAAACCATATGACTTAACTTTAGATGCCCCAATTCGCTCCAACCAAAATGATTAAAGCTATCTTATAATCTTCCGTAACGGAATGGCGATGTGATTCGCAAATCGTGACTACAGTCATGCTTATAATGGCGAGCTTGTAAATTTTAGAGCGATTCGTAATTACGTGTTTTTTCCGCAAACAAATACGAGAATTCTTGGGTGCAGTTCGTTGACCCTTGTCCAAGTATTTTACCGTTACAATTGAGTTTACTTTCAGCTAGCGACTGTTTCGCCTAGTTTGGGAAAATAGTGTCAACTGCGCTCATCTGATAAGGTAGCAACAAACAAACAAAGCCTTTTGGTTTGCGATTTTGTGCTTGTTCACTGATCCGCTTAGAGCGTTTTATCTCAGGGACCTAGACATATCTATTAATTTTATAAATGTGAAGGTCACTAAGTCTGTCTGTTGCGCTATCACGTCTTAACTGCTGAACTAATTTTGATGAAATTTGGTAAAGATATAAATTACAACTCGGAGAATGATATAAGCCACCTTTTGTCTCAAAAATTTCTTTGGGCTAGCAGCTAGCAAGGTACAAATAAAATTATGAACCACCAATTTGTCACAACCTCCTGTGTAATTTATATGCAAGTCTTTTCTATCCGTTAATCGTCCTTGTGTACAGCAGAAGTTTAAGTTGTCAAAATATGTGTTACGGACGGTCTTTCCTACTATGAAAGGACCCACAAATATTTCTACAGGAAAAAAGATTTACAGAAAATAACATTAAGTTATCGTAAGTCTCAAATTAAAACCAATTATGGGGCCTTACAAGTCTGTTATTTCGGCCAAAGATATCAATAGGCGTTCCTTCTTCTGAAATGAAACTGAATGCCGACATCTGCATAGTCAGTGTGTACATCGATACCTTTTCCCGAGCGCTTTGGAAAATACAGACCTGACAGGACGTGTTTGAACTAGGCTCAGTTATTTGTCTTTCCTGTGCCTTCCAATACCAGTGTTCTAGGAAAGTTTTGTGTGTTCCCAATTGGACTTTATTCTGTATAAAACATTCCATCACGCCTATATTCTCCGAAGGATTAGACAGAGGTGTACAAAATGTACACATAAAGTTTACCGGTATATTTTTAGTCCCATGTAATAGGGGCGAGCTTATTGCCATTATCCGGGCACAAATCCAATCTTCGAGCTGAAACTGAAAACTTCAGTAGGACAATTTTTTATCTTGGGTGAAATATAAAATAAACCCTGAAATATGGTTTCGTGCGAAATTGACACCTCCACAACTTATGTAATAATCTTTATTTTCAGGCTACTTTGGCCCATAGACACATAACTTACAAGCTAGCATATTATACTAAAATATTAGGTAAAATTGATGTTGGTATATATAAAAACTGAAGCCTATGTTGGTACGACACTTCACTTAGCACCAGTCACAATGCATTATAGTGGCACTTGTTCGCGGAAGTGGCGAAAGACCACGTCCTGTAGACAAAATTTATATCTATGATCGTCTGGAGATCCCTAGATAGTCTTCTAAATATAATATAATATGTAAAACGCATATTTGTATAATATCTTAAACAAATGCCAAGTACATGTTTGGGTCACTATTCCTATTCTAAACTTTCTGGCTATCTAAACATTTTAACTCGGCAGCAAGTTTATAGCAAAAGTTTCTTGTGTAGCTCATATAGAAGAAACTTCATCATCTACCTTTAACCTTTTCTAGACATACTGTTAAAACCAACTTTCGTTTCCTTTATTATCTTAATGTCCACCTTATTTAGTAGAAGGAGGTCTTTGTCAACAATTTTACACTACTTGTTCAGGCTTTCTATTTGATTAATAGATTTAGACTACATAGATCTGGATCTAAGAATTGAAAGCACATCCTTTGTTGTATGCTATTAATGGGTAAATGCGTTGTTTGTTGTATTGATTTCGATTTCTTTGAACTTAATTGTATTTTTTGTTGCTTGGCAATTTAGTAATTTATTTTTGAATGAATCTTTCCGGTTTTAATTCTAATTTTAATATCTACCCAACAACAGATTATCATCTTTAATCACTGTATTTTTTTAACATAACATAATATACCACCACGCCTGTATTCCCTGAAGGGTTATCCAGAGATGTAATATACGCTCACAGTTCGACGGTATGTTATGGTCCCATGTAATGCTATTAAATTGGCACAAAGCCAAACTCAAAGTTATTGCTGAGAATTTCATAGAAAAACACTTTACTCGACTCGGGAACACAACCGAGATTCTCAAGCAGTCGCGTTTGTGACCACTAGGCTGATGGTAATGACGTACGTTCTTTTTCCTCGATTAAAATTTATTTGAAAAAAGCTTATTATTTTCTTTCACCCGGTTTCATAACCGTGTTCATTATGTCGCATCTAAAAAGAAAACAAGCAAAAAATCTTTCACTTACAAACTTTTTCCAAATCACGTCATCAAAATATGACAGAAATTTGCTCTGCTATGCTGTAACATCTCACGTGCACATTCCAATCAACATCGAGCACGCCAGTTCATGCACGAATGCGCGAACTGATTCCAAACGATACATCACTAACATTGTTATGAGATCGTGTGCAATTCTGCATAATATCTGCCTTTTACTTGTCACTTTCACACTGTATTAACTGTATACTTTGTTATTATATTGAAATTGTCTACGTTCACCGAAGTGTAGGTTTATTGATTGGATGCGGAGCTGAATTTATGGTCTGCGGTTGAATAATAGAGTAGTTGGTTTACATCTGTTGGTACCTTTGTGCCTATATTTCCTTGTGGGCTGGATTTATGCTATGTTTTGTGTTTTCCCATATCTTTGTTGTAGAAGCGTTTTTGGCAAGATTCACTTCACCCAAAAGCTTCATAATAATCAATATAGAACGCGAAAATTTAGAACTTAGGAATTATATTATGTTTTAATCATTTTCAATTGGACTTTAGACTAACTTCTCTTATTCTGAGGAGTGATCCGTGGGTCAGTAAAGAGGTTGATGAATATTAATCATTTTCAATACTCCGTGACCAATTTGTTATATTAAATAGCTCCTTTTTTGATGTATCTACGTTTTCTTTCATCATTATGTAGGAATTATAACACCTGCCTTAATGCAACACAAACAGGAACAATAAGGTCTAATTTTACGAGGAAACATACGGAACAAAGCTTCGTATCTTTAATATCCGTACAAAATCCTTCTATTTCACCTTTACAATAAGCGCAAGAAAATTTATTACTCGGATCTTTGTCACAATAAACGTTGTCTTTAACCTCTTTCCAAGACATTCGCGAAGTATTCAACTGGCGGTTATTATTAATAATTCATGCTTCGTACGAATTACTACAAATGCCTAGTCGCATACATTTTGCTTTTATGATTTTGGAATCAGGTCTCATCTTTCCGGTGTAACGGTTTTTAAGAAGCGTAAAACACTTAGATTTGTTTGACATTTGTTCATGTAATTTACGACGAGGAACCTGAGTTTGTCCACACTGTATGGCAGTTAGTCTAACTGTATTCTGAACATGATATTTATGTGCAAAGCTTAGTGTATCGAGTTGGGTTACATTGTTGAACTTGGTTGAACTTTGACGAGATATTGTGTTGGGTTCCTGATGTGTTTCATATTTGAATTATTAAAATATGCGGCGGATCATTTTGGAAAATCATATTATCATAAAGTTTGTATATGAATACAGCTAATTAAATTCTAAAATTTAAATTAGAAATTATTATTTAAAACTACGTTAATATCTGATTTTGTATTAAAATATATTTATTCAAATGTTTAAATTATATTTATATTATTTATTAATCCTTACATATTTAAAAAATATATGCCTATCACTAATTTTACAGTTACCTACTGAAGTCAATTTCATTTTCAATATTTTATGTAATATTGTACTTAAAAGTAAAAAAATAAAATACTAATTTATAAATAAAATCATATACGCAACCCTACGTCATCCATAACACGAAACAAAAATGAAAGAAAGCGACGTAAAAATATATCTGACACATACAGCCTACATTAATATCGTTAACAGTGTCATTACTCACCGATGTGCCGCGGAGGGGACACGACTTAGTTCTGAGGTGTAAGGAGGGACTGGGGGAAGAGTTTCAGATTACCACCGTCTCGCTCACTGGCAAAGTTTGTATAGTTGTTCGGAGTTGCGCACACCGAAATGACTTAGGTATGTCACCTATGTGTCATCTTTGTGGTGAAATAGAGATGTACTTTAGTCTTCTCATGCAAAATGTTAAAATACACTTACTTAAGTACTAGTAAGTCGCCCCAAGAGGGCAGTAAGAGGACCTTGTGGCTAAGTACTGAGTAGTAGTTATTTACTTAGCTACGAATCCAAGCGCAGGCTGATCTGATTATTCTGCAATTCTTTTTCTTTTTTTAAAGTACGAATAATTGATGAAGAATTAATCATCGCTCTCGTAACCCCAGCAAAAATTGGCGAGATTAAACATCTGGTTTTAAACGGTAGGTCACCCAGTATGGCTGGAGATACTGATTTGATACGTCCCGTCAAAAAGTCAAAGAAAACCAACTGGATTTCTATATTTCCATACCAAAAAAAACGCGAAGCGTAGCGGATAAGTGTTAACTAGATCCCGTTACATCGGCACAATAATGGTGGGAAGGAACGCGCTGTTGGTTCGTCACTAAGAATCTGATAGATCCCATTGTCATCTCCTGGCGACGGCGACGGGTCTTCATAACGATTTCGAACAAGTATTAAAAAAGTTATTCACCAAGCAAAAGAGGCGGTCTAAAAAGTTTTGTTGTTCCTGTATAAAGGCACAGAAGAATTAATTTTGGATAGAATGCAGAAAAGCATACTTCGTAGTTTCGTGTCACATGATACTAATTACGATTATTGTTTATCATTACCACGTGAACATTGAACTTGAAATATTAATAAACCACATTTCATTATAAAAGCAAGATCATGCAATTAATATCATTAATTTAAAAATTTTAGGTATTCTTTCCATTATTGTTTGAAGATGAGCGAGACAGAAATGTATTTTATTTAATTTAGAGTTCATTGTAAGTATAATTAGTCGCTGAGCATATCTTCTTGGATAAATAATATGTCTCAATTAATTAAATAACTTGTCATTCCATACAATATAACATTTTAAATGAGAGAACCTAAAATTCCTTAATTATATTTAGGAGTTGTGGTTTCTCTCAGTACCATGTTATAGGTACCTTTTTTATCCCGTGTGGAGTGTGGAAATCCACATGGATACCCAGTGGATGTGTCAGACCTACTAAAACCACATGGCGGCGCCCGTTTTCCGCACATTATGAGTACCTACTACATGTTTTAGTCATTGATTTTGTCTAAAAGTCCCGGAAAACTATATCTAATTGAAAAGAAAAATGGTATATTTATTTTTTTAAATTAATGCCTACTAATCAAATGAGTGTATGGTCAACAAAAGAGTTTAGTTTTTAGTTAATAGGTATACAGGCAGCTAATTTAACATCTAGGTTTTGATAAAGATTTGATCATAGACTAGATTTGATAATCATGTACCTATCACGCAATAGTTATCAAAACACAGGTATTGTAAACTGCTACATACCAAACCCTTTGGCGCATATTTTTTTAGTTCCTTAGTGGTCATAGCGGTTGGTGTACCTAACCAGAAGACGCAGATTCCATACTTGCCCGCAGTTGATAGATAATAATATAAGACATTAATCTAAATCTTAAAGGTCTTAGTTGGACCAAACTGAGTCAATTGAGCCAATTTCTCTGCTATTACAGCTATTATTCACCCATTAGGGGTTACAAGAGTGATTTTGTAAAGGAGTTCTAAAGCTACAAATCAGAGTTACAGTTATTACTTTAGATTTACGATAGGTCCCCTCACTTCAGATCTATGGTCCCGCCAATGCCCCGGGCGATGGTGGAACTATGATCAATGTGAAATTCTCGGCTTAATAAAAACATACGTATAACTATTATCTACGAAAGATTTCGTATATCGTCAAAACTTTATATAAACGAAATGTAAATTTGTGATGTGATCCAGTGATAGCCTTGTGATGACCATTGGATTGCCAAGTCGGAGGTCTCGAGTTAATATCCAAGGCACGCACCTCTGACTTTTCGAATTCATGTGCGTATTAATAATTAATTACACTAGTCAACAAAAAAACATTTTTTGCATGTAACATGAGAACTTTTGTCTAGTTATGTTTAGGACAAGGATAAGGATACTAGAAATAAAATTAAAATGCTTCAAATACGAATAGTTTTTTTGTAATATACCATTTTATAACATTTTAGAAATTTTGAATTTTTATAAACAAAAAGAAGTTATTTCGATTTATTGCTACATTAATATGAATTTACTTTTATGATTTTCGTCTGTATTTTGCTTCAGAAATGTCTCGTTTTAATGTCCAACAGTAATCCGCTAACATACGTGGGCTCCACTTGCCCTGATATCGTTTTTCTATGGTAGAAATGTCTTGATGGAATCTTTCACCGTGTTCATCGCTGACGGCGCCCAAATTTTCAAGAAAGAAGTCTAAATGTGAATGGAGAAAATGTATTTGTGTTTTCCTTAACCAAGCGACTGATAATTATCAGTCGCTTGGTTAAGGAAAACATTGTGAGGAAAACTGAATCCCTTAGAGATTTTCTCGCCGATGTGTGATGTCTGCCAACCCGCACACCCGCCAGGTGGACCATAGCCTAATCCCTGTCAATCTGAGAGGAGACCCCAGCAGTGGGGTATATATAGGTTGATGATGATGATGATATTTGCGATGTAGTGGCAACGCGAGATATCTATTTAATAAAATGTAAATAATTATTTTCTTTGTGACGCTGTCATCAATCAATTGTTTATTTGCTAAGGATAGGTACAGAGGCCAGCACATTAAACTACCACAATCTGTGAAATTTCTTTGATTGGTTTTCAACTTTAACACAAAATAATAAGGTTTATATTCATTTGGGAAAATATGACAGTTTTGGATAGCTGGACCTGTTGACTCTGTACTTTAAAATAGTACCGAACTAAGTAGTTGTCATTAAGAGAACCACTCTAACTTTTTAGTATTTTTTACAGTCAAATGAATGTGCCAGCCACAATTTTTTGTTCATATCTTTTGGAGGTTTGCCCATTCTGCAAAAGTAAAACGCTGCAGTACTTTAGGAAACAGCTCCAGACTTATTTCCGCAGAAATATAGACCGAAGCGTACCGGTATCAACTTAAATTTTAATTTTTATACATAAATAAACTTATCTACACTACTTACTAACAAACTAAAATTGAAAAAAAACTACGGAGTAAACAAAAGTAGACTAAAAAAGAGCATCAAAAAATTCCTCCGCATCTCCGTTTTATAATCTTCGCAACATTCCTAAATTGTTCTCTCAAGTATCCAATCTATAATGATTATTGTATCGAACATTATTGTATAAAACGATAATTTAAAAGAGTAACCATGGAGTTTCTTGCCAGTTCTTCTTCATAGAAAACTACTAATTTAGAACCGTGCACTTAGAATCGACATTTCAGTGCCTGTATATGGAAAATAAAACTGTTTTATATAAAAACCCCAAAAAGCTATTTGCGATAAAAGGTAGCCTGTGTCTTTCTCCAAGGTTTAATCTAGCTCTATATCAAATTTCATCAAAGTCGGTTCAACGGGTTAAGCCTGAAAGCGTAACAGACAGACAGACAGACAGTGATAAAAGTAGTGATAGCAAACGCTTTGTGTAAAATACTGATAATCAGCCGCAGCTCTAGTGAGACTGGGAGGACCTTTGTCCGAATGGAGTAGGGGCTAAAATGATGAAATTAATTATTGAAACCTTAGTTTACTATGATTTAGTGAAATCCCTTGCTTTCGTCGTTCGGTAGGCTCGTAATATTGCATAGTTTAGTTGTTTCGGATGACAGCGGTTGCCAGCTGAATTTGGATCGATTATACAACTACTAGGATAGTTCACTCTAGCATTAGTACTTGATGGAAACATATTTTATTTTATTTGGTCTGATGTTTGGTTAATTGAAGCTAAACATTTGTTATTTTTTAATATGCATTAACGCTTGTTAAACAGTTTTAAAGATATAAATTATAGCGAAAGAAAAATTTGATCCGGTTATCCGGTGTACCTACTTAACCGGAAGGACGAAGGTTCGAATCCTGTCTGAGATTGAATTAATCTTTCGCAAAAATTGATGTAATCTTTGAAACTAAAATTAATGTAGGATTATGTACAAGGTATGACATCTTGTACGGTTAAAGAACAAAAACCCAAGTGGCTTTAAAAAGAGGTGATTCGAATTACAATCCTTTACAGCATCAATGATCACGGGTAGACTATATAGCGTGATAAAATCCGTTTAAATAAATAATAGATAAATAAATATTTTTATCACACAGCACCGTCTAGTCCCAAACTAAGCAGAGCTTGTACTATGGGTACTAGACAATGGTTATTATATATAATACATATATGTTTACTTTTTTTTGTAAACACATACTTGTAATACATAAGAACAAAAAACACCCAGACAAACACAAATACTTATGTTCAAAAAAGTAGGTATTATTCGCGTGTGGCGAATAAGATTTAAAATCGTCCAACATCCCGTCGACAGATGAATCGAGGCCGTTGAGGACCGAAAAGGTTTCATAACAAATCTCATCCTGCTTTTAAAACGGATGGCAGATTCATTGCATATTTCAGCAGTTGGCTCGCGATAGAAACCGTCTGACGTTGAGCTCAGACGATCTACAAATGCGGTTGTATTATCAATTTTGTAGCAACATCCCTATTAAATATTCATAGTAGTGGGTTTCAACTTTACTCTGTTAACTGCTGGGTAAGTTGAATTACGATTGATATTAAATGGTATGAGAATCGAACTTTATTTTACATTCTCCTTTCTTAGTATAGAATTTGCAGTTAATATAACACAGCTACGCTTGCGGTACAAGGTTCGATTTCTAGGTTCAGCAAAGTGTTATTGGATTTTCTATGAAATTGTAATTAGCAGCTCTAAGTTTCGATTGTTAATAGCAAAATGCTCGCTCTCATGTTACATGTGACTCCAACATAACAGCAACGGGGTGATGGTTTGTTATAAGTTGTAATGTACCAAGAGAGGTAGGGCCTAGTGGGAGTAACTCCACTCAAATTGGAGCTGCCCGACTGGGGAAGTACCTCCGCCTTGCAGAAAATCGAGGTAAAATAACACTGCTTTGAGCTGTGTTGTGTTTCTTACGGTGAGCAAGGTTGCCAGTGCTCCACGAGGAAACGTTGTGTTGGTAGTGGGGGGACTTTGACCCTTACACTGCCAACCCAACTATTCCTCTTTCAATACAGGGTCGGCAACGCGCAAGTGATACTCCTGGTGTTGCAAGCGTCTATAGGCTACGGTAACCGCTTACCATCAGGTGGGCTGTATGCTTGTTTGGCAACTTAGTAGAATAAAACAAAACACGTCTTGAGTCCTCTAAGCCACCTACCTACCCACAACTCACAGGTATGTTCGCAAGTCTGTTTCTATTAACCGGGTAATAAACCGCTCTGCAAGTAAAAATTTTATAGAAAGAGCTGTGAATGAAATCCAAAACTTCTAGAGTAGAAGTAGTGCTTAGGAACACACTAGACTGCTTATTAGGTAGCAGGACCAGGATAGATGATGATTATTTAAAAACACTACACAATACAGGTACATCGTAATTAAGCTCTCGAAAGAGTTACGTCACAACTACGTATGTTAATCTCAATCGATCGATTGATAAAATGATCCGCTATTAATTAATTAATGGTGCATTGTTCTGTAACGAGTGTGCGACCCACTTCACGTTACGTCATACCGTGTCAATGTCAGTCGAGTTCTCATATGAGCAGTGTGGGGCGAGTGATGAGAGCAGCGACGGGAAAAGCTATTGAAGCAGGCACAGAGAGAGAGAGATAGAGAGAGAAGGAGACCGGCCAAGCTATCCAAAACTGTAAACATTTTCCCAATTGAAAATGAACCTTATAATGTTGTATTAAAGTTGAATATCTATTAAAGAAATTGGTCAGATTGTGGTAGCTTGATGTCCTGGCCTCTGTACATAAAATGCTGCGTGTATTTTCGCACAAAGCCATTAAAAAACAGCGTCTGTGTTTCGTAGGTACAGTCGACAAAAGAATGAGTAAATACGAGCACCTAACGTCATCTAAGTTGTTTGTCAAAAATTGTGTAATCATGTATCGTGCAATATGTGTTAAAACGGAGATGTTGTTATATTATGTTTATACCAAACCCGAAGACACATGATTCTATTTATAACGCAATTTATGTCAAGACGCATGTCGTTCGCGACCTGTATATCCAACTCTTTTGCCGACAGTACAATTAATTATTTAATATTTTCCGCTCCAAATCCGCTGTCGTTCATATTTTAGTCCACATAGAAATATAACTGTCTCAAGAGTCGCATCGGCGGCTAGTAACGGACAGCGATTGTTGGAGACCAGCGAACCGTGGAACATTGCCGTAATCCACGCAAGCCCCTGCATCATTTATTTCTGGTCAAATTGCTACGTGAGGTAACACTGATGAAGATGTTGGAATGTGAGGAATTTGCTCCGAGCTCACGAGAAGCTAATGTTGCAATTAAGAAAACGCAATGTAATATGGAGTTGAAGTGAGAGTAAACAATGGAGTTACTAGATTCACTTTTATCTACATATCCCAGGCGAAAATATATTTATTTATTTATTTATATACGCTTTATTGCACACCAATTACACAATTTCAAAAGAAATGAGGCAAAACTTATATAGGTAGGTACAATGGGCGGTCTTATCGCACAAGGCGATCTCTTCCAGACAACCTTTGGATGGACTGGAAGAAAGGAAACACAGTGGCTAGTGTAGCGTACTATAACATTACATATGGATGCATATAAATAAGTACATAATAATAATTATTATATGTAAATAAATATGTAGTGTGTATAAAAATAGATATATATATATAAATATAAATAAAATGTATAATATAAATATATATATATAATAGGTATAATAATAATAAGGAAAAGAGTGAATGATAGAGCAAGTGATTAGGGAGCTATGCATTCCTAGGAATAAGAGATAGATAATATTCTTTCACCATATAATAGGTATTATATTGGCAAAGCATTCCACAGGCGAACTGCTTGGATCGTAAACGATTTGTCAAAAAAGCTGGTGGAATGCATTCGCATTTTCAATTTCAAGTTTTCAGATGATCTAAGACATTTACTGTGTGTGTCACAAAGGAACTCAAAGCGACTTTTTAGGTACAACGGGGTGGAAGGATTAAAAAGAACATTATATAGTAAAGAAAGAATATGATATACTTAAGCTTTTCCCTAGATTTTATATATTTCATACTTATTTCCGATAACCTATAACGTCAACTGATGTCTTTATCTGGTACCTAAATATCTTAGTCTGATTTTTGGTAATTGTCACTGCATACAGAAGTTATGTTTCTACATAAATTTTGTAATGATGATTACTTAGTATTCTAGACTTAAAATTCAGTTAAGGATTTTTGGAATTATAAATGGATTGAAATAAAACTACTTTTTACGGATTTTATCGCGTATATTGATATTATTAATCCCGACGTTTCGGACCCTTTACAGCGTCCATGGTTACGGGTAATATTCGCGTAAATGTCAGAAATCAATATTATTAATGGATCCTAAATAATATGGAAAACTTAAAAAAATAAGGTTTAAGAACTTTATTTCTCAAAAAGAATTATATTCACTTACATGTGAAAAATAACATTTATAAATAAGTTAAAATTAGGGCGACGAGTCAGGTTATGCCGAAATTAAGTAGGTATATAAAGTTATTTAGAAAAGGAAAAATTCGACCGCGGGCAGATTCAAACCTGCGTCTTCTGGTTAGGTAAACCAGACGCTATGACCACGAAGCCACCGCGATACCTTATGCTTAGCATGGAAAATGCCAAAAATATACAAAAATATAGGTATATAAAGGTAAAGTAATTAGAACATTTTGTGACATTTAAGTTTTACAATTCGAAATCCTCTAAAATATGTTTTTTTAGTGCTTTTTTAAACGTATGTATGGACTTCTGCAGTTTTACATGTTTAGGTAATTTGTTGTAAAGCTAAATAAACAATAACTATAATAGTAGGTAAGGTTAAACTTATAATTTAAAAAAAAATCATCATCTACCTATATTGTACCACTGCTGGGTACGAATCCTCTCAAAATGAGAGGAATAAGGTCACAAGTTTTAGATGGTAAAATTTTAAAAAGTTGCCTTTGAATGATATTCTTGAGTAAAAAATATCAACACTTGTCGAAACTACACTGTATAAAAAGGTTTTATTTTACTTGCGAAAATGTTGATAAAATATTCATACTGAACCTTTTTGAAGGTCACAACTAAAAGAAGAAGAAGCTCAAACCAGTTGTGAAGGTCACAGATCTACTGTTATCGTAATTTAGCTCCATTACCTTGCATAACAAATATGTCACCATTAAAGTTGAGTGACCTCTCATCTGAGCAGGTGGCCCACATACGTAGTCGGCAAACAACTTGTCAAAATACAACGGAACTACCGATGACAAAAATAATGCTTTTACAGCCGACGATTTTACTTAGGACAACATACATGAACAAGTTTGAAATACAGCTTTTAGAATCATCATTCATAAAACAAGCAATAGAAATGCAAAAGTTGACTGAGTCATCTATGTAAACTAGTAAGAAGTTCTAATTCCAGTGACAATGACCGTAGATTTACTTGTTTAGCAGGTTTATTCACAATTTTACAGTTCGTTTTGTTAACTGCTTATGTCCATATGGAAGTTATAAAATATTTTTCTATTGACTTTGTTTTGTTGTCCTTATGTTAGCAGGTGCTAGGAATTTGCGTGTTTCGATGGAGGCTATTTGAATCACTAGGATCATAAAAACTTACTTTTGATAGTAACTTACCATTACGCATGTGTTCCCCGCAGTACTGTGAACATGTAGGGACCTAAACATATTAGCTTATTCAAATAATTTAGTAATTTAAAGTATCTCTTCAATAACGGTTTAGAAACAGTTAGGTACTTATAGTGACTTTAGATTTTTTTTTCATCATCATCATCAACCCATAAACTGTCCCACTGCTGGGCACGGGTCTCCTCTCAGGATGCGGGTGCGGGTTGGCAGACTTAACACACTGTCGAGAAAATGAACTCGAGACCCTTGACTTGCCAGTCCAATGGTCCGATCATACCACTAGGCTATTTTTTTACACTTGCTTAATAAGGAACACTTTGTTTTAGTAGTTCAATGTAACACATTCTCATTCAAGGATGATTTCACAAAAAAAAAGTTTTAACAACAATAAGATTCTTGTGATTCTGTAATACGGTTTCAGTAATACAGTGGGTCATACGTTTCTGTGTCATTTTGGCTAACATCCAAACAATACGAAATGGTTTATCACTTTTAGTTCAAAATAATAGTTAGACTAGCTTTTGTTCTTTTAGTTAATAACTTTCTAATTTCCTTACACAGTAACAATTAATCAAATAAGCAGCGTGACCATGATAAGCGAAATGTCTTCTAAAAAGTTTTTGTCTTCTTCGTATTTATAATTTACATTTATTATTGTACCGAATATCGAATTGTAACGAATTATAAAAAAAGCTTTATTATCAGCATGTGAATGTCATTTTATCAGTTTTGTCGATTTTTATCGTAAATCGTTCGAATGTTTTCTTACATTTTTAAGCATGTGATCAGATTTTAAGATTCAATCGAGATGACAAACTTATCTGTCGTTAAGTGTTGCAGTTACATGCTACCGTTTATGATAAAATTATTGAATTGTATCGCATCCTTTTTTTGGTTTCCCAATTTTAGTTGCGGTACTCGCTTTATCGTTTTTATTACGATTAATTAACACATTTTTTTTTAAATTTTTCATAAATCTTGTATCTTATCAGCAAGAGACTCAATGTCACGTGGAAGATTTTCAAGAATAATAATATTATTATAATTAATATATTACGACGTCATATTTTAATAAACTTTTTACCAGTTTACTTTAGCAAAAGCCATACAATATTATTTGTTACCTTATCCATACCTGCAATAATAAACTAATTGTAAACAATACAGTCAATAATTTTATATTCTGTTGTTAATTCCAGGTGCATGCTGAGTTTATGGGAGGTCAAAATGCGTGCTCTGATCTGTTTACTACTCGCTGCCGGCTGTGTGTTGGCTGACAAAAATAATCATAAGTAAGTTATTTATTAAAACCACAATAATAATTGCTATTCTTATACAAATACTATAATTTGTTCTTTTTATGCAACCATACGGAAAGTTGCCAGCCGTAAAACTTTTATTTTTCTCTGCTTACTTATGTAAATAATTGAAGTGTTAACAATGCATAATGATATAGAAAATTAATTGACGTCGGTCCAAATATTTCCCTTTTTAACGCATCCTTTGTATCTGTTTCAGGCGCAACAAACTTCCCTACGTCGCCGATGCTGTCGGGAACTCACTACCACCACCATCCAGCGTGCCAGCAACGGTCGGCAGTCCTGTGAACCTTCTCACGCCTGACCGCTACGAGTTTTACACCTTCGACGATTCAGGAGAACTCGTGAAGAGGCTTATGACTCTGGAAGAAATCCAGGCCATTGTAGCAGCCGGTGAAGAAGCTGAAGGCTTGGTCACGTTTGCAAATGATAGTCCACCAACTGTCTCCTTCAACATCAATCAGCCACCTTATACTAAGGTTCATAGCGTTGTTACCAATGTACAAAATGTCCTTAAAGCACAAATGGAGGCTCACAAAAATAAACCTCATATACAACCAACATTAGATACTCCTGACGTCTCGGATTCTTGGAGTTTGATCTTGCCCTCGATTTTTGGTAATACAGGTGTTGATATCGTTCTCGATAAAGCTTCAGGTTCAGTCACAACACCGGAAACGGAAACAATAGAAGAACACGTTGAAGATGAAGATAATTCATTGAGCAAAGAAGGAAGTAATCAAGTTTTAAGCAGTTCTACAACGGTCGAAGAAAAAGTTGATGTTACAGAGAAAGTCACTAAAGAAGTACCAACAACGACGACTACTACAACGACATCTACTACTACTACTACCACAACTCCCAAACCAACAACTACGACTCGTAAATCAACAACAACGACTCGCAAACCTATAACTACGACCCGTAAAGCTATAACTACAACACGAAAAGCTCCAACTACAACAGAAAAATCTACAACTACAACTCAAATTCCTCCCACAACAGCTAAAACTCCAACTTCTACTACAACTACAAGAAAACCCGTTACTTCAACGACTACAACCAAACAGCCAACAACTGCCAAGTCACCAAGTAAACCAAGCTCAACTGCAGGCACTCCGGCAACTATAGTTACTACGAAATTGCCTGCAATTACAACAACTGTCACGCCGTCAACTGCTAAACCAGTAATTAGAACTACAGAAGAAGTTACATCAGAAAAAATTGAAACCACTACAAAAACACAAAGTGTAAGCATTTTACCTAATCAGGATCCTGAAGGAATCAAAGTGCAACTTAACTCTAATACCATGTCTACTACTTACAAAAATGACGTAGAATATGAAAAAATAAGCACCTTTATTCCTGTGTCTACAGTTAACTATGTCACGGAACGCATAACCCATAAACCAGTAGCAACAACAAAAGCGCCAATTATTTATGCCAGCACAACAAAGAGATCGGTCACAACTACTACGAATGCACCGACTACTGAACGACCTAAAATTCAAACTTTTGCCACGACAAGTAAACCTATTATTAGTACATCTACGTATATTTCCAGCACGCTGAACGATCAGGAAACTGATAAAATTAATGTGACTACAATAACAACCCAGTCAGTGTCTCCATCAACAACTGTGTCGTCCACAGAATTAGTATTTTCTAATAATCTTGATACAACAGAAAGCAAACCCATCGATGATGATAATAATTATGAAAATGAAAAAGAGGATGAACCTTTACTTCCCTTGTTTGATGTGGCTCAGAGCATCAGTCAAATAGCATCAGATCTTGGTGGAAATTATCAGCCGATCCCTACCACCAGCAATTTGTTAGATACGACAAAAGTTGATGTTTTAGATTTAGAAAGCAAAGAAGTTTTAGATATGGATATTCCGTCTGGCGCGGCAAATAACACCGATGTTAAAACAACAGAATCTCTAGATAAAAATGCTGATAATTTTGTTAAAATATCTACAATAGATCCACATGATAAAAATGAAATCAAAGATCCCAGCCAAAAGGAAATCGAAAGTACAATTAAAGAAACAGGAATTACGAAATCTGAGACAAAAGCCACTGAAATACAAAAAAATAAGACACAGGACACTACAATCACTGATACTGAATCCACCCAGAATTCAACTGACGAAAGTAAGCAGCCAAATATTTTAATTAACAACATACAAAAGGTAGAATTTTTGACTACTGCTATGTTTACTGAAGCCACTACGATAGATCCAATTTTATCTGAATCTATGGGTGATTTACTATCTCAAGTGGTAAATGAAGCACCACAGTCCATTGTTGAATCTGATAAAAGTTCTGAAGAAAACACAACTCGCGTTACAACTCAGAAAAGCATTGAACTGACGACTGAGGAAAGTACAAAAGCTGCCGAATCAACTTCTGAAATATCCAATAAAATAAAAAAAGACATTAGTTCAACTACAGAGTTACCAACTCAACCAACAGTTGAGATGATTTCAAAAAAAGAAAATAACTACAGCGTTAATGTTGACGTATCGACAGAAAGTAATAAAATTAAACAAAATGATTTTGAAGAAAACAAACCTACTGAAACAACGGCTGTATCTAATTATAGTAACCAAGGAGAAAGTACAATGCAAGGTGGAACTGAAGAAAATACTCAAAACTTCGTCCAAATCTCGGTTTCCATTAATAAAAATGATACTAAAGTAGAACCTATTTCTCTTGAAAACAATGTTGATGCTCCAGACAAAAATAATAATGATACAAGGGTTGGAGCTAAACAAGACATTACTAAAAATGGTAATAAAACTATTGACATTGACACAACAAATATTTTAAGCACAGAAGTAACTACATTATTACTTGAATCAGGTATTACGACAACTACTTCAATACCAAACAAAATTTCACAGTCTAAATTCAACAAAATAAATTTGTCTGATAAAGTCAATATAAATAACAAAAAAGATAAACTCCCTGAGCCTTTGCCAAAAATTGACGACTTCAAAAAGAAAATTCAAAAAGTGAATATTGATGAAGAGGAATTAATCAACGAAAGAAATAATTCGTGGAAGCTTATACCCACTCTTTCCCCACCTAAAGCTAATGAAATTCCAAAAGACAAAGTGAAGTCTGAAAATCATTACATACCTGATAATAACGATTACAAAGATATTGTTTTAGAATTCTCTAAAGAAAACCAGGGTCTAGAGGTAACAACAAGAGATTTGGGAGAAGATATTGCGCGCTTTTCTGAACTTTCCAATGAATTATCTTTTAGATTTTGGAACGTAATGATAGATGATATTGACAAGAAACGAAGTTTTGTCTTATCTCCTTATTCTATCTTTTCCATGTTAGCTATGATATTTATGGGGGCCAGAGGAGCGACATCAGGAGAAATGAATGAAATTCTGAAATTAGACGACATGGTTACATTTAATCCTCATTTTACGCTGAAAAACATTTCTGACTCCATCGAAACTACACCTGAATCTGGAGTTGCCGTTTCTGCGTTTATTAGAGAACTTTACAGTGATAGAAATAAGGGGAAAATCCTAACATTCTACAAAGAGAGAGCTCAGCATTTCTATAATGGACACGTTGAGGAGATTAATTTTAAATTAATCAGTGACATCATTAGAAGGAGGACAAACTTGCTTGTCAAGAGATACACTTGGGGAAAGATTCCAGAATATATGAAAACTAACAACATTGTCATGCAACCACCCTTAGCTGCATTTACAGCAAACATTTTCGAGGTTAGTGTTTTTGATTTCTCTCTGATTACCTGCATTGCTGTTTCTAAAGTTCATCACACATGCTAGTTTGTAGCAGTCAATCTGAAAGCTGGACTAACTTTATTGACACCAAATATACAATATTGACCAATAATTGGATGGGGAATTCAACAACATTAATTATTTTGTAAATTGCTACATAACTCGATAATGGGGTAACATTTTAAGAATGTCACCTGGCCTCTTTTTTCATTGGTAAATATTATGAATGTTACGAAATATATAATTTATGTGTTTAACCATTTTAAAATATTTTATTAATTATATTTCAGACTGACTGCTCAGGAACGTCGGTAGATGGCAGAGATGGTGAAATGTATTTCGTGGTATCCCCGAACGTCCGACAACGTCGTCTCGTACCTGTTCCAGCTGTAGTTTACAAGAGCGGGTTTTTGGCTGGTTATGATCCCGGTCTAGACGCTACAGCAGCCGCCCTAGGGAATACTAACACTATTGTAAGCACATTGTTCCTCATGCCTGGTCAGCAAGGAAACGTGGTTCATGCAGATGATCTAGAAAAACTTGAACAAAGACTACTTGATGCATCGCCAACTACACCTACTTGGAACCGCGTCTTACGCACACTGCTCCCTCGTACTGGCTTGGAACTTCAAATCCCAAGGTTTTCTCATAAATCAACTTTCAATGTCTCAATGAGCTTGAGAAAAATGGGTCTGAAAGATTTGTTTGATGGTGATCATGCTGATCTAGGCGGCTTGAACGGACCTTCAAAGGATCTTTATTTATCCGATATGGTTCAACTAAACACATTCGCTACATGCGGTGAAGGTGGTGTCGGAGACCAACATCACGTTGAAGAATACCCAGAAACTTTGAGTGTTTCACAGAGACGTCGTACCAGATGGTTGAATGATTGGAATGAGCCGAGAGATTACCAGAGGGCGTTCCATGACCCTCATGATGTTGGTGATGCGATGCACTTGCCTCTGCATCTTCGGCCAAGACAAGCACGTCTTCCTGCTAGGAGTGCGCTACCGGCGCGATTAAAGTTCGACCGACCTTTCCTCTACTTTGTGAGGCACAACCCATCTGGAATGATACTGTACTTTGGTCGGTACAATCCTCGGCTTCTTCCTTGAAGGCGTTACAAAGACTGTTAGCTTAGTTTAAATAACATTCCTAAAAGGAAAGTGATAAGGGAATACTGGTGCGTGTGATAATGAAAGTTGTTCTATGAGCATTTACGTGACAGTATTATAAGTGTATCAGTACAGAGTAGGCTCATCAAACGGTACAATATGAATAGTATGGTTGTATGTAGGTACTTTTACTCTGTCTCATATCATGATTGTGTGTATAAAAGAATGCTTAAGATGAATTATTGTTGAATGTATGCATAAATTGTACTGTAATAGCTAATAATTAAGTAGTGTAATTATGTAAGTTTGATGTGGAATATTGTCATTCCACTTATTAGTTTCAAAATTAGAATAAATGCGATGTTTTCAGTATGTGTAGATTTATTTGAATATACCTTTTAATTTAGTCACATAATATCGTTTAGCCTAATCCTTCTCATCGTGAGAGGAGACCCGTACCTAGCAGTGGGACGCTATATGGGTTGACGATGACGATGATATCGTTTCAAATTACTTTTGTTTTATTACGATACTAAGAAAAACTCGTCTTAAAACTGAACAATTTATTTTCTATTTTAATAATACTTATTTTCTATAGTAAAATTCTTTACATTCTTTGAAGAATTCTTTCTTTTGCAGACATTCTTTCGTTGGTATGGTAACCGGGCACTCCTGGAAAATATTAAAAATGGTTAAAATATAAATGTGTTGGCTTTGAAATAATTAGACAAGACTATATTTGACGTCTTAATTTTGTTCCCACTGAATGGTAAATACACGTGGATTGGAATTTTTTGTTAGAACTATTAGAATATGGAACAAAAAAAAACAACTGCAGAATATGTATCTATGTGTATGAAAGTAAAATAGCATTTGCTATTTTATCGAAGATAATTAATTACATCATCATCAACCCATAGACATACAGTCCCACTGCTGGTCACGAGTCTTCTCTCAAAATAAGGGGATTAGGGTAAAGTCCACGCCACGCCAGTCTAATACGGACTTCAAAGCGCGCGTCGGTGAAAACTCTCAGGCATACAGATTTCCTTACGATGTTTTCTTTCACTGTTTAAGCAAGTGTATTTATAATAGACACATGATTTCTAAAATTTAGAAACTCGTGATATGACTGTTGAACCTTGACAATCAAATTGTCGTATCTCTGAGCAATCAATGTATAATTACTTACTATGTTTAAAAAATTTCTGATACATCCGTGGAGATCGTAGAATTGGCAAGCTTTTAAAGGTAGAGAGAACCGGATGCTCTCTTTGCAGATGACCTTGGCCTCAAGCATGGCATCAGCGAACATTGGATTCAGTCCTACCCACAGATCAAGATGGGCGTAGTATTTCTCGTCATCTAAATCACCATATTTAGTCAGAAGTCCGTACCTATCGAGTACGCACATCCAATGTTCACACTGCAAGAAATGATTGAAGTCTTTTTATATCCTAAATACATACTCGTACATAGGTGGCTATCCACGCCGGTATAGGTCCAATTTAATAGAGGGCGAGCCTATTGCCATCCAAAATTCCGAGTTGCTATTGAGAATTTTATTGAAGAACACTGACGGATGATGATGGTGTTTCTTACGTATAAGGTATATGTATGTATTAGAAAAAAAGTATATACGTAATATATTCAGTGTTTACTACCCAAAATACAAGCTCTGCTTACTTAGGGACTAGATGGTGTTGTGTAAAATGTGCTACATATTTATTGTTAATATAATTATTATAAAGTATATCTTACATCATACGCTCGTCTTCTAAACCCAGTTACATTATTCTTTTGATCAACAAACATCAATTCCATGACAGCTCCACATTCTTTAGCAACTTCTCGAGTGAAGAAAGGTGGGAATACGCAACAGTTTTTGTACTGAAAGGAAGATATAGAATATCATTATCGACCATATACTGTCCCACAGCTGGGCACGGGTCTCCTCTCAAGATGAGAGGGATTAGGCTATAATATACCACCACGCTGGCCTAATACGGTTTGGTAGACTTCACACGCCGTCGAGAATATTGGTACGAAAAGTTTTGTTTGAAATTTGACATTGCACTGGTCTCCTCTCAGAATGCGAGGGATTAGGTTACAGTCCACTACGCTGCTGGCCTAGTGCGGGTTGGCAGACTTCATACGCAGTTGAGAATACCTCTTAGGCATGCAGGTTTCCTCACGATGTTTTACTTCTCCATTTAAGTGGGTGATAATTAATTATATACTAATACGCATGATTTCGAAAAGTCAGAGGTGCGATATAGAATATAAGCTTAGTGAAAGTCCAAGGAACTCCTAGGAGTTTGAACAGCGGTACTAGCATGAATAAAATCATTAAAAATATGAATGGATTCGATTAAACTCGATTCGAATCGATACTTTTAACATTCCATGGTTCCATGCTAAGCATTTCCAGAAAGTCTTGACGATTAACGATGAAAATCGACAGAATTATCTTGACGAAAAGATATCTTAGATCTTGATTAAAAGCGGTATAATTCGTTTCAATTCGATTTTTTAATTCCAGATTCACTTTTAGTAAAAAAAGGCTTGTTCCTGCTCAGGAGTCAGTATGTGGTGCCACCTTCTATTGGCCAATGACTATGAGTGTAAGGTTAGGTACGATTCAGTCAATCGACACAAAAACTACAGACGCCAGCAGGTCAAGCTATCCAAAACTGTCAAATTTTCCCAATTAAAAATGAACCTTATCGTGTTGTGTTAAAGTTGAATATCTATCAAAGAAATTTTACAGATGGTGGTAGCTTGATGTGATGGCCTCTGTACTATCTCCTACAGTGGTAAGTTAACTAAATATAATTTTAAAATACTGTTGACTTATTGTTAAGACTAGATTTTTAGTCAGAAAACTTGGGATAAATGCAAATAATGTGATATTTATTAAATGGGAAGCGAGGTACGTTAGCGCCTTCATGAAAACACCGAGCACTCGGACATGAGCTTCGGCCGGTAGAAGTTCAGTTTGATAACACTAGATGGCATTGTAGTAAATATAAACGAAAATTGACTTTTAAAAACCAAATATAAATTTTAATTATCTATATAATTAATCGTAACAAATTAACAGGCAGAAATGTGTTGCTTGGGAGTTTGTTGCGCCGCTACTTCTTCACAGCTAAAACACGGGACGAGTTTTGGATGACGTTCAAAATGTCCTTGAATAAATTATTTTGACTTTGACTTTTTAATTATGGTTTTTAACAAGAAAAGGCACCTAGTTCTTTTGTTGAGCATTTTTAGTTACAGGATTTAGGCTTTTAATCTCAATGAACTTAGATTTTTTTAGGCTGCTATTGGAATCACTGTGCACGCAGATATAACGAATTCCAGTCTTTTGATGATAGTATACACATACAAAGCTACTATGTAGTGTTTATATAGCATTAACGGTTTTAGTCGGAATTTTCAATGACCCTTGGCGTTTCTAAAATGATCGATAATCGAATTTTCACCAATAAATAAAAAAAAAACTGTGGCCTCGGTATTATTATCAACCCATATGCTGTCCTACTGCTAGGCACAGGTCTCCTCAGATTGAGAGGGAGTAGGCTACAGTCCACCCCGCTGACCTTGTCCGGATTGGCAGACTTCACACACCGTCGAACAAAGATCTCTAAGACATGCAGCTTTCCTCACAATGTTTTCCTTCACCGTTATATGCGAGTGATAATTAATTATTAACTCGGATATGATTAACATTTTTTATTTACCAGCAAATCTGTATTTCCTTCACATTTTTCGGGAACGGGTGGCAAACTTTCTTCATCATTCAGACACATCACCTGTATAAAAAAGAATTAGTTGCTGTACTGTTGCTAAAAATAGTCAGCGTCGATGTCAACCTGCATACTGGCTAACCTTTTTACCACGGTATGGATGATAAATATCAACAACAATATGGTGTATAGGGTATACTGGTATGCCTGAACTTGACCTTTAATCCATCATCACCAACAACCCATATACTGTCTCACTACTGGGCACACGTCTTCTCTCAGATTGAGAAGTTTAGGTTATAGTCTACCACGCTAGCCCAATGCGGGTTGGTAGACTTCCCATCGAGTAAAATCTCTTAGGGATGCAAGTTTCCTCACGATTTTTTCCTTCAAGCGAGTGATAATTATTAAGAGGTGCCTTGGATTCGAATTTGAGACCTCTGGCCATCCAATCGACATATTATAAGGCTATTCACTGATATCTATCATCTTTTATTCACAATTGAATTAAATCGAGAAGTCTACCATTTGGGCGATCTACACACGAAAAACGATTTTAATCAACACCAAAAAATTATACTTACGTAGCCTGCAGCTATTATCAAAATCACTGATTTCATTACGTCCATCTTTTTAACGATGTTCAAAGTAAATTTGTAACTTTATTAGTTGCCTTTTTGGAGTATAATAAAATTTTCCTAGAAACCGTTCACTTTACCCAATGATTCGAAAGACTAATGGACGAGTGGAACCAATACGTGCCTATAACCAATGTTTATGTAGTATATGTATGTTTAGGAAATACAATGTGTAGATACTCACGTTGCTTCACATGTCACAATATTTATGAAAATCTAGGATTTCTTCTACATAGTTTCGCGGCAAACTGCAATTCTTTAATCATTAAAGTCAAAGTTAATATTATTTCAATTAGGCCTTATGTAGCATTTTTAAAAGTCAAAACTAATTTCACGGTTCCAAAAAGAAGATCTTATGGAGAAGAACTGGCAAGAAACTCCATAGACACAAACGATTACAATGTTATTCTTGTTGTTTGTTCTGAATAGTTCATGAGAACAATGCAGTTTGATGTGTACCATTGGTATGAAGTAACTAGATAGCGTAAGACTAGATCCACATGATTCTTTCACGCCTTATTCTGCTGTCAACTTTTTTTTTATAGTACGGAAAATACTCATGGATCCTCCGCCACCCGGGGAGGTGGCAGGGTATGTCGGACTCATACTGACTAAAAGCCACATTTGCCTTCACGTCATGCCCTATAGTCATGACCCTGGGATCCGTGAAATACGCCACGACCATGACTTCTGTTGTCAATTTGATTTCCAGTTAAAAGGTTATAAGGTGACTATATTGATAGAATTTTTTTTCTTAAAATAACAGGGGTTGACAACAACACGTGGTTGACAGTTTTTTTTTAAGTACGGGAAGTCCTCTATGGCGGCGGCTTTGCTTTCCAGTTAAAAGGTTATAAGGTGACTATATTGACAGAATTTTTTTTCTTATAAATAACAGGGGTTGACAACAACACGTGGTTGACAGTTTTTTTTTTTAAGTACGGGAAGTCCTCTATGGAGGGGTATGTCGGACTTCTACCGAAGAAATCACACTTACCTTCCCGTTCCCTTTATGGTGGTACTCTCCTAGCTGGATGTAACCTGCAAGGCATTGTACCTAAACGTAATTCTTTTATAGTGTGCGTGGGCCCAACTGTTTGCGACGCCTATACTGGAAAATGAAACCTGTGGCGAGACACTGAGGCTCTTTACTGTTCCAACGGAGAGCCGTGGCTAACTTGGAAATGTTTTAACAGACGACGCCTCAGATCTTCAGGTTGCGTGTTATGCTATTATACATTATCATCAACCCATATACTGTCCCACTGCTGGGCACGGGTCTCCTCTCAGCTTGAGCGGGAGGGATTAGGTTATAGTCCACCACGCTGGCCTAGTACGGGTTGGCAGACTTCAAACACCATCGAGAAAATCTCTGAGGCATGCAGGTTTCACCACGATGTTTTCCTTCACAGTTTAAGCGAATGATAATGAATTATTAATACGGACATGAATTCGAAAAGTCAGAGGTGCGTAATTCGAACGTCAAAAGCCTCGGACTTTTGTCTTGGGAGTCCGATGGTCATAAATATCCTTCTTCTCGACTTATACATAACTATATATTAAATCTTTTTGGGCTATTGGCATTTTCCATGCTAAGATTTTAAAGTTATTAAGCAAAGGAAAAATTCGACCGCGGGCAGGATTCGAACCTGCCTCTTCTGGTTAGGTACACCAGACGCTATGACCACTAACCCACTGCGATACCCACCCGCCATGTCGAATTTTGCCTTCACTTTCTGAATTTACGTCTTTATGGTGGCGTCAGTAACACCTATTGAAAAGCAAGTTTTTGCTCCTCAACCGACAAGACTTCTTTTACAGTTAGTTCAATGTCGGACGATGCCACCTTACATTCTAACCATATTTTTGTATTTTTTTGGCATTTTACAACCTTTCTTTTTGCGCTGTAAGAGTTAATTCAAGTTCTTAGACATTTATATTGGTTTCCTCAATATTTCACATTTACAAACATTGTTGTGATTAGAATTTTATTTGTAGTCAGGTTATTAAGATTACAGAATAATTAAAGGTATTGAAAATGATATATATTTACATAATTATATTAATACAGTAGGTACAATAAGCTATATAGTTAATATTTTAAGCTTGGTAGGTTTTCTAGTACGGGCTTTTTATTGAACTAATGTTTCGTCTTTTGGTTTCATGTAAAATGGTCTGCATTCATCCATATGCTCTTTTAGAATCTGGCAGTTCGGGATATCCTCCTTAATTTTACAGTTCTGAAAAAAAAGCAGAGTCTGAGTATTTTTTAATCGTGAAAAGGATAAAACTCAAGTGAAAACACCAAGAGAATTTATTGTCTTCATCATGAGCATTCCCCCATTTTCCATTCTAAAACTGGGCACCAGTCAACTCTCAGAAGTCTGAAAGACAGTGCTTAAGCTTTCCACCAGGGTGGCATGGGTTGACAGAGTTCACACTCTATCGCACTTAAATACAACTTCTTAAATTACATCAGAAGAAAAATGCCGAGTCACAAAGGTGTTAGCTTCACAAAAACAGGTCTGGCAAGGTTTTTAGGCAATATGTAATATGCTAGGCAATATTCAATATAAAAATATGAAAAAAAAAAGAATAACCTAACGAAGGGAATAAGAAGGAGGCTAGTATTTATTTATTTATTTATTAATACTTTATGCACAGTTGGTACAAAGGCGGTCTTAATGCCGTACGGCATTTTCTGCCAGACAACCTTGGGGTGATGCAGAGACGATAAAGCAGTAGATGCACTAGTCAAGTAATACAAGACCACAATTAACAAAACTAAATATATAAATATATTAATTATACATAAATACAAGAAAAACTACATAACATACCTACATATTAAATACAAAAACATACATATATAATATATATAGGTATATATACATATAAGATCAACGACGAGATAATGAATCTGCCAAGGTATTATCTTGAAGATATTTACGTAACTTTATTTTAAAAGAAAGGCGACTGTTTGCCATCCTGATTTCAGATGGAAGACCATTCCATAATAGGATTGACTGAATGAAGAATGTAGAATGGACAAAATCAGAACTATGAGAGGGACATTGAAGGAGGCGATTATTAGTAGATCGCAAGTACTTTATATTGTGATTGGTACATAAATACTGAAAGTGAGAAGTTAAGTAAGAGGGAGAATTGGAAGAACATAGTAAAGAGTAGAGCGTAGTCAATGCCCGCATGTGTCTACGTTCCCGAATGGGCAACCAATTAAGCAGCAGACGATACTCAGACACATGATCATATTTACGAAGATTAAAGACGAATCGAATGCAGTTATTAAGAAGGCGATCAAGTTTATTGAGTAGATCAGCATTCAGGTCAAAGTAGCACACATCACCGTAATCAATAATTGGGAAAATTAGGGACTGCACAAGCATTGTCTTGGTCTTAGGTGGCAGTATGTTTTTCAGGCGATATAGAGACCGAAGCGATCCCGTCACCTTCTGACAGACACTTCCCAATTGATTTCGCCAGCTAAGGGTAGTGTCGATGTGCAATCCTAGATCTTTAACACTAGGGCTAAGCGGTATGATCGAGCCATCAAAAAGTAATATAAATAGTAATAGAAACGTTGCGTGAGGGTTCGCTTGTTATTGGGCCAAAGAATTAGACCGTCTCACTAGGAACATTCTTTACTCCTCTGTATCTCGGAGAGGAAGCTGTCGTTCCCGGTTGTCATACGAACAAATGACAATCTTTGGTGGTAGTCAGGAGCCGAAAAAATCCTGACAAACCAGGTTATCACTAAGTCATTAGTATTACCCAAGTTTGCGTAGGTCGGATAGAAATCGCATCGTGTCAATCGAAACCGAATCTGGTTAGACTGGAAGTTGGAAGACTGGAGACTCCAAAAGAATATGAAAATGTCTAGCATGTACTGGCCATGACTAAAGGGCTAGGGAAGTCAAGTACAGTTTTTAGTCGGTACATCATCAACCTATGTACAGTAACACTGCTGGGCACGGGTCTTCTCCTACAGAATGAGAGGGATTAGGCTATACGCCACCACGCTGGCCTAGTGCGGGTTGGCAGACTTCACCGTCGAGAAAATCTCTAAGGCATGCAGGTTTCCTCACGATGTTTTCCTTCTCCGTTTAAGCGAGTGATAATTAATTATTAATACGCACATGATTTCGAAAAGTCAGAGGCTGCTTTGGTGCGTGCCTTGGATTCCATTTCGAGACCTTCGACTTGGCAGTCCAATGGTCATACCAGTAGGCTATCACTGCTGTTAGTCGGTACGAGTCCAACATATCCTGCTACCTCTCCAGGTTGACGACGACCCATGTATCAGAGAGTGAATACAAACTTACCCATAATATGGTAGAAGTCAAGCAGAAGAATAATTTATCATGATCACACACTTTAGGTGGACCGGGAGGACCTTTTTCCACGGCACACTCATCTGTCGCCTTCAATATGGCTTCAGTGAAGTCAGCATGTGCGTGACCCCAGTCTTGTAAATATTTCCTCAATTTTTCATAGTTGATGCTTTCATCTTCGTTAAGCAACTCGCTGTGTTTCATTAGACATTTACCCTTACACTGAAACTAAAATTCAAAATAAATTAAATTAACGACTCATACTCTTGAGGTTCTATTCTCATGTCGAGCAAAGTGTTATTGGAGGTTTTAATAAAATTCTCAGTAGCAGCTCAGTTTCGAATTGTGCCCGGTTAATGGCAATAGGCTCGCGTTCTATTACATGAGATCTAAACATATACGGACGGACTGTCGTGGGTGTACAATGGTACACCTCTACTTAACCCTTCGGGGAATACAAGGGTAAAGGAATTTATGTTAAAAATCTCATCTTTCATAGTTTTGTTTCTAAATAATTTGCAAAATAAAAACAACATAGCATTGAGATGGTGTATGACATAAATGATTATAATACTTACATTTGGAGGGCCGTTAGGTGGTGGGGGGTCATCCGCTGGGGGCTTCTCAATACCACAAGATTCCATGATTTCTTCAGGATATAACTTAGGAATAGGGCAACATTCGTAAGGGCTGATCTGTAAATGAAAGTTAAAAGAATACTATATTCTGTTGCCCGTAGGTTCACCCCATCACAAAGGGCTTTTAAGACGAAACCCTTTGGTTTACGGTACCTTAATTCCTTCTCCAAGGTCTAATCTATATCCGTATCAAATTTTATCAAAATTGGACGGTATGCGAGATGACCTTGATGTCATTCTTAAAAAAAAAATAGAAGTACCACAACATCAAGAAAAGTGAAAAAAATGGATGGACCTTTGCTCATGTAATAGAAGCTAAATTTGACGACCTCTGTGGTCTAGCGGTTCGAGTGCCGGACTGCTCATCATGAGGTCGTGGGTTCGATTCCCACAGGACACAAATTAATATTTGTGTGGATAAAACATGAGTATTTGTGTTTGTCTGGGTGTTTCTTATGTATTATAAGTATGTATTTACAATTTGAAAGAAAAATTAAAAGAATAGCTTAGGAAATTGGAACATTTCAGAAAACTGAAAAACTAGATACTTTGTATATAGATGAATTCGCGGGTAGACCCTAGTATATACAAATATATATAGTATAGAAGTAATTGACTTACTCCAGAAGGTGGGGCCCAACAATTCCTTGGTATTCTTTCTTGGTACGGATGTGCCAGAGGGCCTTGACGCGGGTCATTAGCTGAGTAGGGACCCGACGGCTCGTCTTGGCCAAATATCACCTGGAATGGAAAGGGAGGTGAAGTAATTTACTATATCAAAACCAGGTAGATGGAAGACAAAAGGTTAGCTAATTGAAAAAAAAAAACTACTAGTTACTTAACTACTAGGACTTTATCACATTACATTGAAATTGAAAACGTATCCACATCACTAGAAAAATCTTAAAGAAGTAATATTAAAAACCAACCGATTGTCCGGACCCTTTTCAGCGTCCACAGTCATGGGTAGTCTCCGTAAAAAGTAGTTTAATTTCAATGTATATTCGCGTAAGTGAGAAACCAGAGTTCATGCACTCTTTAAATCTAGCACAGTTTTGAATCTCGGCATAAAACGTAGTAAATTACTTTTTAATTTAAAAAGTCACGGTAATAGAGCTTTCGCAATAAATTATGTGTAAATTAATCTAACTTTCGTATTTTTTTGTCTTACCTCAAAAACAGCTGCTAACACAAAAACACTAAAGGATCTTCTCATGGTGTTGCCTTGGGGTAGAATGATGCCATGACGTAGACAGTACCAGTTATATAGCAAGTGACTACCGGCCGTGACCATTGTCAGCACGGGAAACAACCAAGGTGTTGGACACAGAGTAGCTACGTCGAAGACTGGTTGAAGTTTTTAATTATTTTCTAGCAATTTTAGGCTCTTTTAAATGAGATGACTCAATCTTATATCAATTATTATAATAATTCGGTATTCCTGTATAATATGACAAGATTTTGATAAGAATAAAAGAATTTGGAAAGATGAAGAACTATGTTATTTAAATTGACGAGGAATGAGTGGTGGTAACAGCAGCACAAAATAATTGTAGCTTTTCGATTGCAATAATGTAGTTCTTGATTATTTTAAAAGTAAAAAAGCCCCGATTGTTACAATATTGTAATATTAATAAACAATAATCGTATAGCTATGCCATAACTATGTGACAGATGTGTAATAGACTATTATTACATTTGTGTAAGATGCTCTGCAAATTATGCCTTGGAATACTAAGAAATTTAAAAAATCTTTGTCTATAATCAGATTATATACCTATCAGTTTGATAGGCACATATTCTGAATATTTTATAAGTCTCGAAGTAGATAATTGTATGTGTCATATCTGCAAACAATATTTAGTCTACAATGATAATTAACGAAATAGTGTGCAGTGCAGGTAATGAAAAATATGTAAAAACTCCTTTAGCTTGGTAATCGGTTCTTGTTTTTAGTTCTACATCAAGTATGGTTTCTAAATACCTACTTAAATTGTATAATAGTTTTAAGATATCTACTTAAATTGTCAAAAACTCCACAACTAAGGCATTTGACGGTTTCTTCGATATTTTCATAGATTGAGTTTCACCTTTGTCAAAGTAGCATGGGAAAAATTTAATAAAATATTACAATGTAAGTATATAAATATTTCGAATTCATTGGAATATTGCAATGGGCTTATCATGTGTGAGTATAATTATGATACACTACAATACAACATTGAACAGGTTTTTTTTTATTAATGAGAGACATGCTACTTAGTAACAAGTATTGTTTATGGTTAATGATGCTTTATTGATTGTCCTTTTGTCACTATGATTTCTCTTGCAGGCATTTTTAATAGATTCCTTACCCAATCAACATACCTATATTTGTAGGTCTTATCGATTGGCAATTATAATTTTCTTAATAAGCGATTGCTTATTAAGATAAGAATAAGTATAAAGCTGAGCGATTGCTCAGCTTTATACTTATTCTTTGTTTCCAAAATCAAAATAATTCCTGCTGAAAGATTGGTATTACAAACACTTATCAAATTTGCTTCTTAGAAATTCAACACATACTATTAATATACCTATTATCAATTCACTTTAAATGCATTTTGACATACAATGATTTTAACCTAGTAGTCAAAAAGTCAAAGTCAAAAATTGTCATATAGATCATGGTAGTAGCTGCAAAGATTTTGTATTTGATTATTTTAATAATACATTAGACAAGACTTTTTGCACTATAATTAAATACATATTATGAGCGCAATAAAAGTTTTGAATTACATTTTTAACAATAATATTAGGAAGAAACATGACCCCGGTATTAAGACCCGTTTTTCATTCCCATTAATCACGCATTAATAATGGAGTTACTACAAAATAAGCGCTTTACAAAAAGGGTTTTCGATTCTTTATGCCCATGTAACCTTAAAATATAATATCGGCCTTGATCAAACCGACATCTGCTACGCGAACTTTAAGATTTCAACATTTGACTATTACAACTACTTTTATAACCCAATTTCTCTTTCTAAAATAATATACTAGGTTCTTATTGCTATAAAAAAATAAATAAATTATATTAAATTCCTTAACATTATTGAAATGGTTATCAAAATTGTTAGAGAATTTCTATATTTTGTTACCTAATTCAAAGTATATGTTTTTTGCACATAGCGTATGTATATAGTTTTGACAATGATGTTATCCTTTATTTTTGCTTAGAACATTTGAAGTCAAAGCCAGTAGGTATCAATTAAAAAACCACTAACTGTAGTTTTTATTGCACTTTAAAATGTTATTCATGCTCTTTTATTCAACTTAGTTGCAGATAATTGACCATTAGTACCCATAGCATTCTCATTAGCTCCAATAATTTCTCCCGGATGGACGTGATCTACATTTCCTAGTAGTTTAACAAGACCTTCCCTTGGAATATCAGTAGCTTCCCTTATTCCCTTGAGGACTGAATTAAGGTTCTTCATCAATATTCTTAATACTGGGTGGGATTCGTATTTAGTGGAGACGTGAGACATACAAATGATTTATAGCGTACCTCCTTTTCTCTTTATATTATTATATGAAATAGGTGGTATGCTTCTTTTTTTTATTAACTAGTTATATTTTCCGGGTTATCCGTGTGAACCTAGTTTTTTTAATGATAGTGAAATGAGGGACGAGAATTACATGAAATTCGTATAGTATACGAATTTCATGTAATTATCGTCAGTGGTTTCAGATCCGTGTTGATGAATCAGTCAGGAATATTCTTTTAATATGATGTTAGATGTTATTAATATGTGTTTATATTTCACTTTGTCATCTTAAAACGGAATAGTAGAATTAATAATTATGTAATTGAATACCTAAAATACACTGTTTGAAATTAAAAAAAAATACTTTTGGACTATTTTCTTATACGTTTTATTTATATCATCAGAAAATCAGTGTAGAATTTAAAATTATAAGAAAAATAGTAATATTATAATAATTGCTATAAAAGTGATTATCTTCTAAATTAATATTACTGTGAATTCTATAAATAGTCCTTTAATAACATCACGTTTTGTTGCATCTGTAAAATCACGGAACTTTTATCTTGCAGTATCTGCAATCGCCGCTTCTCTGGATTGCGCAAGTAAGTAATTACTTCAATTACAAGCATCTGTGTAACCACAAATTAGTTTAAGATTTGTTATCTAAAGCATTATTTGTTCTTGCATTTTGTATGGAGCATGAACGAATGAACGAATACTTCTAACATGTAAATTATGATATTATAAGGCATGATCATCATTCCTTAGCAATCATCAGCAAATTTTTCTATGCCAGGCTAAAATAGTTCTATTCAGTAATTCAGGGCCACAAGAGGGACCAACCAATTTACAAGGCTAAACTGCACTTGCCGCGGCTAGTTTGTAGGTGGTTTATTAAATATACATCATAAGAATTTATCATTGTTAACGTTTCAAAGCCGTCGGTCCCGTTTGTCATACGAACATCTATGACAGTCGTTAGTGGTAGGTACTCAGAAGTCCAAAACGTCTTACAAAAATTCTATCCTCACAATATCGGTATTACCCAGAAATTGGGTTGTGGAAGTCTGATGGTAGTCGCTTGGTGTGTACAATAACAATATTCAGCCGGATCTCGTTAGACTAGCCAATCCTAACAAACTTGGGTATTATTCATATACTTCTACAGTTTTCCGGTATGTTTTAAAGTTTGCCGGTTGTATTCCCCGAACGGAATACGGGCGTGATGGTAGGTTATAATATAATTTAAATTTTAAAAAATACCAATGCATTTATCGTCGGCATGCTAATAAAAACGTTTTATCAATTTATCCCTCATTCAAAACACCAACTAACTACCAAATTCTCAGTATGGTTTATTGTTTACTTAGCCTACTTAAAGTATTGTGACAATAAAGAAAACAATTGTTTGTACGAAATCGACAGTTAATTAATCGGACATAATAACAACAATAGGCATGGAAGTGTGTCGGATGTCCTCAAGGAGGCCTATCATCACGCTGAGTGAATCAGTGTCAAGTGCTCTTAAGACCTTGGATGTGGTAGACGACGTATAATTACGCAGGTACAATGAACCGTCGGATAATACCATGATATGCATCCATATGTACATGTTATTGAAGTAATAAAGATAATACAATCGGAGTGCCTCAAGGACATGTCCTAGGTCCTGATCTGTATAGATTGATTTATTGAGCTGGCCGAGGTATGGTCAATTGAAATTACAATCAGTAGCGTGGCAACGTTGGACTGCATTGATAATTAGTAGTAGTCATGACATAACACATGCTTGCTGCATAGATTTCCATATGGATTGAGATTATCATTGCAATATGCAAATTGTTTATTAGTATATTTGGATTAAGATTAACGAATCGATTTTAACCTCAAACAATTATAGTTACATTTTTAGAAATATCGTTAATTGACTGGCTGACCCCATAAAGTTGTTATTATATTGATTAAGTGACAAGGAAGAATATAATAAAAGTGATAACTATCCGACACTGTGACCGGCCATATGAGTATGCGTGCATGATGTTAGATTGAATAATTGATTCATTGAAAGCCTGTGGCGTGTCTACTAAATATACTGCTATTTTAAAAATGCAGTGACTAGCTATATTTTATATATTTGGAATCATCGAAAGTTTTCTTACGCTGTTCTCTCATGTAAGTATCTAATTATTATCATTATTTAATAGGAATAATGTACATTATTGTAAATAATAATAATTTAAAAGAGTAACTATGAAATTTCTTGCCGGTTCTTCTCCATAGGAAACGACTAATTTGGAATCGCTAATGCTAATTCGGAAGATAGATTAGGCATTTCATAAGTGTCTGTATATGGTTTATATGAAAATAAAACTATTTTGATTGATTGATTTTTATTAATGGTTACACAACGAAATTAACAATTGAAGTCTCTCTAAATGACAACGCGCGAGATACCACTGGTGTTGCTGGTGTCATTAGGCTGCAGTTGCCGCAGTGTTTGTTTTTCATCTAATTATACCAAAAAGAAATTTCTAAAGACAAACAAAACAAAGATAAACTGGTGTGTAAGCTCATATATCATAAGGATTGTCCGGATATAGCAACATAACGACGGGTCTGTTATGGACGATCTTCACCAGCAGTAAGGTAATAAAGGTTTGAATACAAAATAAAAATATAATCATACATTATATCAAAACGTCCTTAAAGAAATTTAATCACTTCGATTTCCCAAAAAAGATCTCGTGATAATTGTGTAACATTTTGTTGATTTATCTGGACATTTCTGCAACAAAAAATAACATTAATATCAATGTTCTATTATATTGATATTTGAAGTTTTAGTTACAAGATAGACTGTAAATTGGGTATCTGCAAAAGAGCAACTACCTACCGTGGGAAAGTATTTTTACCGACATTATCAATGGGGTTCGGGTTCCTCTCAATATGAGAAAAGACCCGTCCCCAGCAGTGGGACAAAATATGGGTTGATGATGATGATGATGGCTTAGAGAGCTAATAAAATAATGCTATCATTGTCTTTATGTAATAGAGGCTAGTAGCTAAGTAATTACTGCGTTGATCAACCGATCTGAAAGGTTAAGCTGCGCTAGCCGCGTTCAGTCTGTGGATGGGTGACCATTCTTAACACATCAAGATGCCTTCGAGAGCACGTAATCCCGTCGGTCCCAGTTGTCATATAAACACCTATGACAATCGTTAGTAGTAGTCAGAAGCCAAGAAAGCCAGACAAACAGTCGATTTCTATCCTCAGGATATCGGTATTTCCCAGAAATCGGGTTGTGGAGGTTTTGATGGTAGTCGCTTTGCGTAAAATACAGATATTCGGGTATTCGCATCTGGTTTACTGGAAGCCGACCCCAATATATTTGGGAAAAGGCTAGAAGGATTGTATTTATTTCTGAGAACTGATAGTACAGTAATTGTCAGTATAATAGCAAGCCCATTCTTTGTAATAAACGAATGAAGATTTCCTTTCGTGGAACCATGATCAGTTGACACAACATCCTGTTTAAATCTTATGATTTTTTCAAGAAAAATCTGGAAAATGTTACAAGTCATTGTAACAATTGATATCTATTGTTCATCTTTCGTAATTTTTCCGGACCGAATCATATCTGACGGAATTTTATCATCGTCGAGTACACATTTGATTGAAAATGTGACGCGACGGAATATTGGTGACGTAAATTCCGTTCTTTTTCTTCTTATCGTGTCAATGGTTAAATAAGAAAAACAGAACAGAAGAAAAGAAAGAGAAGATACAGAATACCTTTGTCATCGCAATTTCAGTGCAAATAAAAACATCATAAGCCTTGCAGGAGTACTCAAGTAGTTGTCTAGGATTTTTAACAATACATTAATGAATGGCTTCATCTACAGCAGCTGACCAGTTTGGGTGGACTGTGGCCCATTTCCTCAAATGATTTCTATATACATCTTTGTTCAGAGTATTTCTGTCTATTAAGAAGCCAGAAACTTCAAACACACATTGAACGTCATCACACTGAAAATAAATGGAAACTATTGTTATTGCTTACACTATTCGAATTTGTTTTGGTAACAATGCCCTCAAAATAGGATTTCTATGTGGTGTGTGCCTTTACAAACACAAATTAATTCTCACATATAATTCAAACATACAGTAATGCGAGACTTGAACCCTCAACACAGAACGCGCCATTCGTGCCGTCAAATTGAATCGATAAATTGTACTTGATCTAAGTCAAAATAATGGAACAACTTGTGCATTGTAACGGTAGCTTTAACAGGACACTGCTTAAACAAGCACAGTCATGTTCAACCTAAGGCTGAGTGACACGCTAAAATGTCGGCGTTGTGAGAAGGCTGATGAAACGCTACTTCATCTCCTGGGGAAATGCGAGTCCCTAATATACAAGCGCAGTGCTCATCTAGGGAAACACATCATAAGCCCAGATGAAAAAAGGAGTTGTGAACTCATACACGGTCGCAGCCGCAAATAATTAATAAAAAAAAGTCAGAATAATAGTTAACATATAGATTGATTTTTTTGACGGCACTGGAGATCCATATAAACTGTCTTAGTGATTTTGAATATCAGGGTTCGACGTTGCAGTTTTTTCAACATCTTAAGTGCTTTTTAATTCTAATAGATATTTAATTAAGTCTTCCGGGCTAGTCGGACTTCGGCGATACTTTGTCATAACTTACAATATTTCAAGCATAAATAGTTTTAAAAATTATTTCCTCTAAGTCTTACAAATACATTCTTAGAAAAGATCTATCCCGTTTTTTTATTTTCTTACATAATATCTTGACAACAAAGCGAACATGACAATCAAATCGATTGTTCGCGTCAACAACTTTACATTTAACCTTCAAATGCGACAGGTACAAAACAAACAACTGACGGGTTTTATCCTATTCGATCTTTACATCAAGCACTTTTACATGACTAGGAGCTAAGTGCGGCCTGTTTGCTATGTCGAATTGGCAAACAAACACTTACCGGGCCTGGCAGTTTAGGGTTAGAACATTCTATCAGGTGTATTGCGTCGCCTAGCTCTGGTATGCTGCAGCACAACGAATTTGGTTTCTGGAAAAACGTAAAAATATTTTTTTAATTGGATATATTCTTTTTATTTTATTGTAATTACATGATATTCAGCCTGCAAATGCAGATAATAGACGCCAGCAACACTAGTAGTGTTGTCGCACTGTGTATACTGGGGGTAATCTGTCAAATTTCTTTGATAGATTTTCAACTTTACTATTAAAAAAAATAAGGTTCATTTTCGATTGGGAAAATTTGACAGTTTTGGATAGCTTGATCTACTGACGTCTGGACAACCACGGTTTGCCTATATGTTTAAGTCCCATGTATTTGGGACCTATTGCCAGGTAACCGGGCACAAATCCAAACTCCGAGCTGCTACTAAGAACATTATAGTAAAACCCAATAAAACTTTGCTTAACCTAGGAGCCAAATGAACCTCTAGAGTAGTTGGTTACGACCACTAGGCTAATGAACCAGGAAAACCAAAAATTAAATTAAAAATATTGTTTTTTTATTAATTACCAGTGAAGCAAATTGATTGGTGTTTACGTTGAAGTAATCTGCATTGATAACCTAAAATTAATAACATGTAATTATTAATGATAGATAATAACTATGAAAATAATACTTACATATTTACAAAATATACATACCTATAATAATAAATAAATATGTTTTAATAAATAAATACTTAAATATTTTGGGACATTTTTACGCAACACTATCTAGTCCCAAACTAAGCAGAGTTTGTACTATGGGTTACTAGACAATGGATATAATACTTATATACTTTTTTTGTAAATATATCTACTTATAATACATAAGAAACACCCAGACAACACAAACACTCATGTTTTACCCACACAAATATATGTGTCCTGTGGGAATCGAACCCACGACCCCATAATCAGCAGTCCGGTACTCGAACCACTAGACCACAGACGTCGTCGAAACACCAAAACAAAAAAAAACCCGCCAAAAAAGCGTCAAAGTATTCCTCGGCATCGCTGTCGTCCGGCAACGTGCCCAGAAGACTGGCTGCATTGCCACGTTGAATGGCAATGCTTATACGTTCCGCTAGAAACAAGCCAGCCCCCTGATCACGCGAAGAGTTGACCAGTCTCCTTGATATTTCCTTGAAAAGGAGACGGGTATTTGGACCCCACGACCCGAACGTTTCGTTTCGTTTTTGTTTTAGTTCAAGGTTAATTACAGTGCATCAAATCAGTATTGAAATGGAGACCTCTTACTCGTCATAGCTAAAACTAATTCTTAAGGGTCGCGGCAAACTATTCGGTTAGCTGAACTCCATCGCGGTCAATTGAAATGAATAAATAAATTCATCTCTATATTATTTATCCTGACTCCCAAGATACAGGTACTTCCTAGTTTGGGAGTTAGCAGATCCGAATTAGTGTACCTCAAAAATTGGCTGGTATAGTTTTAATTAAGTTTACAAAATAATATTGTACCTACATATTGTAGGGCTATGCTAATTAATTAGCCAATTGCTGGCAATTTTTTATAATAGATTTCGGACACCGGAAGACAACAATGTTATCTACATTATTCTATGAGAATAAGTTACTATGTATTTTTACTTACCGAAGCAAAATATAAACAAAACAAAGTAAATAATTCAATCATATTTATAATCACGTATGTACAAGAAAGTATCAACAGTATGACTGATTTATTGCAGAAAATTACAAATAAACTTTTATCATATACATACTTATAATTGTAATCGTAGTTATGTGCATATCGATATGGTTATCTGAATGCCAAAGGGTCAAATTTTTCAATTGGTGCAGTGGTTGAGCAATTCGCTAACATTTAAGTGATAAGGTCCGTAGCTATATCGGGGGTTACATTCCCGCACTACACAAAAATATATTTGCAAAACCCGCAATCATTGGGATTCATATACATACTTATATTGTATAGCATATAGCTGTTTTAGGTATACCTATTATGTGTAGTAGATTATATGTTTGTAAATATTAGGTATAGGAAACCCTTAAAAAAATAAACGTGTGCGATTGGGTGATCCCTGACCCCCGTCAATCAATCAATCCAACCTATTGTCAGGTTACAAATCCAAACTCCGAGCTGATACTAAGAATTTAATAGTAAAACAAAATAAAACATTTCTAGACCTGGGAATTGAACCCAGAACCTCTAGGGTGGTAGGAGCTTATGAGGTAAGTAAAATTAAATTAAAAACGATTTTGTATTATTTAGGTACCATTATGCGTTTGTAAACGATAGGTATCTATAGCAAACCTTGTAAAAAAACGTGTACGGTTGGGGTCTCATGCTTTTTCTTCGAATTTAATTTTAAAGACATCTCAGCTCAACTCAGATGATGTAAACAAGTATGGCGGTCGCCATACGTCAGCGGTTCACGATGATATCCGAACTACGCCGAACGGTACCGAATGTCTCGAGGGGTGGCCTAACGCTTTTGTCGATGGCGGTGTTTTAGGGAAGAGGAACCAACAAAAAGAAGTCGCAATTTTATTTGAATTAATCAAGCACCGTCTTCTAGTACAGTGTCAGCAAAAATAAACAATTACTCCTTACAAAAACATTTTTCATGAAATGTTAACATTTCCATGCTGTATCTGGACATTTCTGCAACAAAGAAAAAATAATTATAATTAAAATATGACAAAGTTTTTTGAAATATAACTACTTTTTACGGATTTTATCGCGATATGTTGTTATTATTAATCCCGACGTTTCGGACTCTTTGCAGCGTCCATGGTCACGGGTAGACTGTCTATGTGTCTGTATGTCTATGTCAGTCTACCCATGACCATGGACGCTGAAACGCTTTGGCCGCCTCGCTTAGGGGCGCTGCTAGTATACCCTGGAAAACATCAATGTCTAGCGGATTTACAGAATATACATTTTTAAAATAAGCTCGCATGCAATCGCTTTGGGCACATTTCACCCACAGGTGATATACATCCTCCGGTACTCTGGTTTGCTTCGCTAAATTTCTAATTTATCACTCTCTTACACAACTTCTTTGCAATAACAAGCAACTATCGTCTAATAACTTAGGGTAAGTACACATTTCTGCATCATAAGCCTAGTGGACACACAAGCGCGACTGCTAAGCTTCAAACCGACCATGGGCTTCATACCATTCACCGTGACCACGAGACAGAAATGCTTTACATTTACCTTTAACATAGCAATTCCAGTGCAGGTGAAGACATCGTAAGCTTTACAAGGGAAGTCCAGGTGCTGCCTCGGTTCTGTATCGACACAGTCCTTGATGGCTTTGTCTACGGCTATCGCCCATTCCTTGTTGTTCTCTTCCCATTGCTTCAAGTGGTTTCTGTAAGCTTCTTTATTCAGAGTTTTCTCGTCAGTTAAGAAACCAGACGCTTGAAATACGCATTGGACGTCGTTGCACTAGAAAAAGAGGATTTAAATAAATAAATAAATAAAACTTTAGTTGAAGTGTAGATTACTGTTCATAACTCATATGAGGTTTGTCAGCTGAGGTCTCAATATGACACGAGTGATTCCATTGGCTTTGTTGGCGTCTATTAGTAGGCCGTTACCATCAGGCAGTTCTCTTGTTTTTACAACAACAAAGAATAATCCTTACGGGAAAATGTATCAATCTTGTTAGTGTGGTATAAAAGTTAAGTATCTAAAATTAAGGATCATTCGGAATTTTGTAGTTCTTACTGCACAGAGACTTTTTCTTAGGATAAGATGAATCTGACCAACAATCATCTTAATAGTCCGCTTTGGCTTTACCTTAAATATTAGCAATTCAAAGAGTCTAATGTCTATAAAATTTTCTGTCATTTAATTGCTTATGTGACTACCAGGGGGCGCTATAAGAGTTTTTAATATTTGGTGTTAAACTTGGTACAGACGCCAGCAGGTCAAGTTATCCAAAACTGTAAAAATTTTCCAACCCAACTACTTATTTCTCTTTCGTTTTACAAGGTCGGCAACGCGCTAGTAAGTGATACCCCTGGTGTTACAAGCGTCTATAGGCTACGGAAACCGCTTACCATCAGGTGGGCCGTATGCTTGTTTGTCACCTTAGTGGTAGATATGTGGTATAAAAAAAACAAAAGCTTGATGTGCGGGCCTCTGTACCTAGACGGAATTAATAAAATTGACAGTGTAATAATTAATTCATGTTGAATACTCACCGGGCCCTGCAGTTTAGGGTTAGAGCATGCCTCCAGATGCTTTGGGTTACCCAACTCCGGTATATCACAACATACGGATAACGGTTTCTGAAAAATACACAAGACATTATCACATTTTGATAGCATTATTTTATTGCAATTCATTTAGAGTTCACTAAAACGGCCTGTACTCATGAACTACTTAGTCGTGCTACCCGCATTGTTCTTGTTTTTGTCAACTCCGTGGTATATTTCTCAATTTGTTTCATAGTGGTTGCCTTATATTTTAAGGAACCTATTTAATTTCAAGTATCTGAGCCTTATCATTTATGTGATTTCGAGATAAATTAGTATCAGTGAGCTTACTCACTGATTAATTCTCCCTTTAAGTCATTCACTCACTAATTCAGTCGATAAGGCCCTTAGTGACAAGGACAATAGATTTTACATTGTTCCTGTATTAGTTATTTGACAGGTTAATCTCAAAATACCATTAATGGTTAATGGTATTTTGCTTTTATATATTATATAGCTTCTCCGTAAAGTACAGTGAATCCTGGGCAGTCAGCCTTGATACCTGCTGGTTAGCTGGATTGTTTACCAAGGCATGAACTTTTGATTTGTATACTCCATTAATTATAACGTTAAACAAATTATGTTATAATAGCATCGTTATTTCAATGAGAGCTTCTAATAAACTCCATTATTTCACTATAAATACAAAGTAAGGTATATCATCTATAATAATAATAATATTTTTGGGACATTTTACACAACACCATCTAGTCCCAAACTAAGCAGAGCTTGTACTATGGGTACTAGACAATGGATATAATACTTATATACTTTTTTTTTTTGTAAATACATACGTATAATACATAAGAAACACCCAGACAAACACAAATACTCATGTTTTATCCACACAAATATTTGTGTCCTGTGGGAATCGAACCCACGACCCCATGATCATTATCATCATCTATTTACCTCTTATGAATAAATTTGTTCTATAAAATTCAGTAAATAGAGTATAATTCATCTTTACACGAGAAAAAGAAGAATTGCTAGAATTTTCGATAAAATTCGTAGCAGAAAAATATAAAAAACGTTACTAATTACCAAAGTAGCACTTTTGTTTTCTCTTCGGTTCAGGACATCAGCACAACTTGACTGAAAACACCAATAAAATAATTAAATTAACACTTAATTGCTCACGATACAACTACCGTATGATTTTAGTTTCTCTTGAACATTCGCAGTTGGTTGCAATTACAATAATTATGTTATTGTATTCTATAGTCCGTTTTCCAAAAAAAAAAGTTTTAAAAGTTTATAACGAGCAAGTGTTGCCTGTTATATTAAGGAAGGCGCACATTATATAGCATCCAAGAGTTGCACAAACATGCACTTTTTTATGCAGTCACTCGGATAATTTTAATTTTAGAATGTTATTTATTTTACTTACAGTTACAAACAAAGCAAAGAAAATTATCGAATAAAACATTTTGAAATGACGTGTATCTGAGACAGTAGCTGTATTATGACTGATCTATTGCAAAAACTTGCAATAATAATATTTAAACATAACGACTTTGCTCTGTTTATAAATATCATTGTTATCTGTATGTCAAGGAGCTGCTAATTACTCATATATTGAACGTTCTTGGAATGTTCTTTTGTTATTAATACTGGTCTGTTAAATTGTAAATGCGTTCGTAAATGTAAGGGTGCGAGCACACCTAAGAATTGATGACGTAAGCATGAAATTTACAAGCCCTTTGTTCGAATTCAGTGTTGGTGATACTCATATGATTATATGTCCCACTGCTGGGCACGGGTCTCCTCTCAGATTGAGGATAGTCCACGCTGGCCTAGTGCGGGTTGGCAGACTTCACACACAATCGAGAAAATCTCTAAGGTATGCAGGTTTTCAAAAGTTTTCAAGTGTACAATGATTTTCGCCATCGTATAAGCGAGTGATAATTAATTATTAATACGCACATGATTTCGAAAAGTCAGAGGTGCGTACCTTGGATTCGAAATCGAGACCTTCGAATTGGCAGTCCAATGGTCATACCACTAGGTTAATTAGTAAAACAACAAATTATTATAATAATTATTTTTCTAATTATACGTATTGTTTTGTTGCTAATTAGGGGAAAATGATAATGTCAAATAAACAACAATACATTATCATAATTATACTTTTATTGTAAATTTCTTTTGTTGCTAGAATTTTTATCGACATTGAGGTTATATAATAAACGCGTCCGGCGACCGTACAAATAAATGATAAAGATTATTTATCACACCTGCAGTGTCTTTACACTCATGCGCATTAATATAGTAAAAAATTGTTTTTTTTATGGGAGATCAATAGATGATGCAGTTGTGCAGCACGGATATCGTAAACGTATAAATTTACATTTATTATTTTTCATTGGTTTTACATTCTATAAATCAAAATAAAATACAGGTTCCAAGAATAACACTTATGCTGTAAAGACGCGATAAGGAATGGACCTAGTCGCTAAATCGTGCGATTTCTCTATTAGGGATGCAGCAAAATGCGATTTAGCATTGGTACAGTTGCGAAATCGCCGATCGCGATTGCTAAATCTATCATCATCATCTACCTTTAATGCCATATGGCATTATCACCAGTCAATTTTACGGAGTAACCGAGGTTTAAACCACAAATACCACAGTTTACTAACACAATAATTATATTATGAGTCAATTTTCACGGAAACACCACAAATTGTACTAAGTACTTATACATACATAAATACTTGAGAATAAATAATTGACAATCGTAATTACTTTTTTTGTGTGCTTCTATTGTCATCTATTTGCATGTCAGGCAACTTAGGGAAGTAGCATGTAGCTATTTAGTTTCACATTAAGTCGTAATCATTGTTACGTCATCGAGAGGGAGACGACAATGATTTCCTTTGGGCCTTGATCTGCTCAATAGAACCACGTCACTTGTTTGTTTACAATCACAAGTAACTGTTTTTCACTTTGAGCGTTCGAAACGGAAAGGCTTAATTAGGGATGTCCGGCAACGTTGCCACTTTTTCTTTTATAATTAGTGATGTGCTTGAACATTTTATTTTACTTACTGTCCCACTGCTGGGCAAAGGTCTCCTCCATAACCTTCCACATTTGCCTATTTGAGGTATTCTCCAGCCAGTCACCCATAAACGCATCCAGATCGTCAAGCCAGTGTTTCCTCGGCCTGCCCCGGCAACGACGACTTTCCTGACCACTCGGCACTCCGGCAATCTTGGCTCACCTATCAGGATGCATACGTGTCCCACCCACTCCCAGTTTTATCTTGCAGACTTGTTTCCCAAATTCGTGATACCAACCAGTTCTTGAGCGTATCGAGCTGTTACGGACCCGATCAGTAAGCTTGATGTTTAAAATGTTGAGCTCTATCGCCCTCTGGCAAACCTTTTGAACACTGGTATTAAATCATAATTAAAACTCTATATACACCATACCTATATTCCCCGATGAGTTAGGCAGAGCACAGTATACCTACTCATAATTCGCCGATATGTTATGCCCTATGTAATAGGTGAGCCTTTTTGCCACATCTAAACTCAGAGCGGTTACTAAAAATTCATAGTAAAACTAAATACGATTTTGGTCGACATGGACATCGAATGCAGGGGTTCGCTTCCAGTCTAACCGAATTTCAGTATTTTACGTTAGTATGTCACGAAACGACAGCCGTCAGACGTCGGGAACCCAATTCCTGGGCAATACTGATATCCTACCACTTAACCTATAACGATTTTCATAGGTGTTCGTATGACAACCTTTTTAGCTCGAGGGAGCTTTAAAAACTTAACCGGACTAGGTGGCGAGGCACCAAATGCCTCCAGCCAGGGGCAACTTATAAACTAAGCAACACAGCTAAGGGCGTCCCCCGCGGGACTCGGACCTCGCCTTAGGGCGTTGCTGGGGGGGCAGCTAGGGACGGCTGGATCTGGGTTTAAATTATTTAGTGGCGAATTAAAGCTACTGGCTCGGCACGGGCCGGCTCGAGCAAGGGACGGGGAGGATTACCGTTATGGGGTCTTCGCGACGGGCCTCGCCGGCGAGGACGGTATATCGGGCGGCGTTTTTGTGCGTGTGTTTTGAGAGTGCTAGTCACTCTGTTTGACTCCTGCGCTAGGGTGATTTGGTCGTCAGGGTAAGTGAGTGCGTGCCTTGGGCGGCGCACTCTACTTATCTGAGAGGGTTTGTAGTCTACGCTACTGACCACAAGGGGATTAGGGTGAAGGGGGGCCAGATCGAAATAGCGCTTAGAGGCGCGTTTCATGAACTGCTTGATGGTGGGCAGTTTTAGGTCTAAGTGAAGGTCCCAATTGCGCACGTACCAAGGGGCGCCCGTGGCTTTGGGCATAAATCGGTTTTGAGTATGACAACCGGGACCGACGGCCCTTAAATACTCTCCAAGGCAGGGAGGGATCTCGATATGTTAAGAATAGTCACCTATCCACAGACTAACCGCGGCTCTAGCAGATCGGTTGATCAGCGTAGTAATTACTTAGCCACGAGCCCCTCCGTCTGTCACAGTACTTCACATACTATTCACGTGCCAGAAACTGAATTAAACTGATATCTTCCAATACAACACAACATTCTTTGTACATACAAGTTTTACAAAAGTTGTGTTGCCCAAATAAGTGCATTTAAATGCAATAGATGTCAGGTTTTTGTATGCAGAGATAAGCGAAATTTTAACTTAGATTACAATAGTCTACTTATGAATACCAAGACTGCGAGACCGCATCTAGGGAAGCATTGTGAGGGACGCTCGATGGCCAGGTGGAGTGACAACTTGTGGACGGTAGCTGTCAGCGACTGGATGACAAGAGCTGAAGATTGAATTCAGTGGAATTCATTATAAGAAGCTTATGTAAATTATAGAATTTATTTACAGATGATTATAAAATATTGTGGCGTGATGGCGTGTTCCTGATAGGATGAGAATTGATAACTAAGTATGGCGGCCGCGGCCTGCGTAGCTCGAGCCCCTGCTCCCCGCACCTCCTCCCGTGCATTTCCGCGCGGTTTATGCCAGCGCGGTCGACGGCGGCGGCGGAGACAGCCTACGTCCAGCAGTGGATGGATGATGATGATGAATACCAAGTGAAGAATATAGTAATACGAATATGTCTTCCATATATGTCGCTGACGTCCCCTGAAGACGTAGAACGTGGAGGGGAAATTCGACAAGTACAAATTCAGAGGCAGTGGTCTCAGTTGTTTTATTCGGTAGAGCGTCCGGTGTATTTAAACGGAAGGACGCAGGCTCGAAACCTACCTGAGATCAAATTTCTCTTTCACTTAAATGTACCTATATCTGTGAAAATGTTTTTGTTATTGCAATGATAACAAACAAGCATATGGCCTGCTGATCGTATGTAGCAACCGCTGCCTATACTTAGATGCAAACAACGCCAGTGGTAACTAACAAACACTTAAATGTAAGTTTTAAGTAAGTAATTTGACTTTTAGTAAGTGTATACAATATTGATGCTCGTGACCGTAGATGGTTTTACTAAACCCTTCGGGGAATACCGAGGTTTATGGATGTTTTATAATATAGCTAGTTGTACTTTTCCAAAGCTATTTTCTTAGTAGCAAGCAACAGACTCATTTGGTTTCTGTCATTCAGATTGACTAAGATTCATAAGCCTCTCGGGTCCCCTATAAATCGTAATGCTTCGCGTTTCTAAATAATAGGGTTCATTAGCTGCCCATTCAGGCCACACTTTCAGCTGAAATATCGCTGTAATTTGTAATGATTAGAGGAAAATAAAATTTTAAATATTTTGTTGTTACATCATTCAGATTGATGGAAGTATTTTTAAGGAAGGGTTAAAATGATGGATGAAAATGGTTATTATCATATTCTTCAGTGATGTTGGTTGTACATTTAAGATGGGAGAGGAATAATCGAGTTAATTTTTTTTTATTTAAATCAATGTTACCATCTTTATTTGTCTATAAACTTACTAATTACATTTTAAAGTTATTTAGAAAAGGAAAAATTCGACCGCGGGCAGGATTCTTAAAATCTTAGCATGGAAAATGCCAAAAATATACAAAAAGATAGTCAGAAGGTAAGGTGGCATCGTTCGACATTGAACTAACTGTAAAGTAAGTTGTATCGGTTGAAAAGCAAAAAACTTGCATTTCAATAGGTGTTACTGACGTCACCATAAAGACGTAAATTCAGTATGTGAAGGAAAAATTCGACATGACGGGTATGTATTGCGGTGGCTTAGTGGTCATAGCGTCTGGTGTACCTAACCAGACGACGCAGGTTCGAATCCTGCCCGCGGTCGAATTTTTCCTTTTCTAAATAACTTTAAAATCTTAGCATGGAAAATGCCAAAAATATACAAAAAGTTACTAATTACATTTTTAAATGTTTTTATAAAATAAAAAAAGACACAAACATTTAAAAATATAAAAAATAGAGGCCCACTGGTATCGGGAGCAGGGTCCAAGCTACCGGTGGTTAGGGCCCCAGAGACAGGAACCTCCTCACAATACGCGCCATATCAAGGAGTACTGCCTTCTGAATCAGGCCCTTAACCCAGCCACCCAGCTCGAGCCTCCTGAGGTGTTGGTCGAGGCTCTTGGCGATAAGTCCATTGACCGTAACGACTATCGGCACAATGATGGCCGAGTCCACATCCCACATGGCGACCACCTCGTGAGCTAGGTTGAGATATTTTAACTGTTTCTCTTTCTCAGCCTTCAGGAGGTTTTCGTCATGCGGGATGGTGACATCGATAATCATTGTGCGGTGCGCTGATCGATCTATTACCACTATATCAGGCTTATTGGCAACAATAGTCCTGTCAGTGATAACAGATCGATCCCAGTACAACGTGACATGGTCATTCTCGAGAACTGGGTCGGGCGCATACCTGTAATACGGTACCTCAGAATCCACAAGGCCGTATTTTAAAGCAAGTTGCTGGTGGATAATCCTGGCCACTTGGTTATGCCTGTGCAAATACTCGCCGTTAGCCAGACGAGAACACCCGGAAGTAATATGCTTGATAGACTCACCGGGACAATGGCATGCCCGACATATGTCGATCGTCCCGTCTTTCATGAGATACTTCCGGTAGTTGTTCGTCAGTATAACTTCGTTCATAATTGCACAGACAAAACCTTCGGTTTCCCCAAAGAGGTCACCGAAACGCAGCCAGGCTACGGACGCTACTTGGTCTACATCGGGCCCATGTAGGGCCCGGAAAAAGCGTCCGTGAAGCTCCTTGCTCTGCCATACTTCCTTGCGGTCGTTGGTACTAAGCACCACGGGTTTGCGCCAGTTCTCTTTAGCCAAAGATAGCGGGGTGAGTCCCTTGTCCACTGCGACCACATCTCGGTGCATACCCACGTCAGCCTTGAGAAAATATTCTGAGACTGCACACCTCGCGGTTGTGGAGGGTCTTAGCATTTAAAAAACTCATGACAGACGAACGTGGCTGATGCATCCGGTTTGCGGTCAACAGCGACCGGACTCTCCTATCTAAGGCGTCCAACTCCGTCTGGGTCCACTTGAGTATGCCAAAGGAGTACATCAGGACCGGCATGACCCAACCGTTAAAGGCGCGCACCTTGTTGCCGCCTGACAGAGAACTATTAAGTACCTTTTTCAGGCAGCCGAAGAAGCGCTCCTGTAACGCTTGTTTCATGTCAGTCCCGTTAATGCCTAACCCTTCTGACATACCCAGGTATTTGTAGGTACCAGTTGCGGAGAGTGATCTCAGGTTTATAGAATCTGAGAGTTGTAGTCCCTCAGATTCCACAACCCCGCCCCGCCTTACATGCATGACCGCATCTATCTACACCAAATTCCATCCTGATGGAATTACTAAAAGTTTCAGTTGCCTTTAGTAACTTTTTTTTTTGCCTTTTTAAATCAATGTTACCTTTATTATTATACCTTTCTAACCTAGGTATTAGCCTTTTAGCTTAGCACATTTACATTAGTATATGAGTGAATTGTGCGTAGTTATTATCAATACAGTATCAATTATTAATTCCTAGAAATTGTTTTGAGTATGTATGTGGGATAATGTACTCTTTGGACTGGTATAAAACTTCTAGATGGTAAATATTTACTTCAGTATTTATTTCTGATTGCTTGATTTTGGTCTTCTCCTCTCTCTCTGTCATTGTCAACTGTCAACTGTCATCTGTCACTCAGTATCTTTTTAAGTCATTCACGCCATCTTACATCCTTAAAATTCATTCGATCTAAATATTTTTTTTACTGAAGAAAAGCCTAAACAATTTATGCCATAGAAAGAGCTAAGTGCATGCACTATTTTTTTTTTGTATCTCGTACTACAATTAGATTCGTCAGAACACTATCTTGCCAGTTAGATTCTTAAGCACTATTTACACAGCTTTTTACGTTGTAGAGGCGTAAGAGTGATCACTTATTGGCGTGAGCTCATGGGGTTTATGCCTCGTAAACCCGACCTTTGTGAATCGGAATGAAGTCGCGTTGGAGGTTTATGTGAGGACACATTTACTTTACAAATTAGTGATGTGTATATTGGGATAATAGACCCCTACGTCATTTGATCACTTAATTAGTAATTACACTTGTAGATATCATAAGGCTTGCCTAATACAAAGTTTGTACTGTTTGGATTTATACTGAACTGAAACATAAATAAGTATGATAGTATCATATTAAGTATACCATACAGCATATTATACCATAGTAGACGTAATACGTCAACTATGGTATTAGAAATTTTATATAAATCTTATTATTTTATGCTTTCTATTAAAATAAATGTATATACTGGATATCACATTTATTCCAATTTATAAAAAAATGGGTTCTTCGATTTTATTAGGTACCTAATGCTTTCTCATTATTATATTGCTTTCTTATTACTTACGGCTTTCTTATTTGTAACTATCTTGGGGAAAGCTTTCAGGTGGTCTAACCAGATAATATGAATTATGAATGCGCGACTGCCTTCAGAATTCTACAACCCAATGGTTAGACAACACTGATATCCTCACTCAATTTGTTATATAGATTTAAGTTCCATTTGTGTAAGGAAAATAAACGATTTTATTATTATTATTATTATATCCTAAGAATAAACTGGATGTCCAGATGTTTGGGCTACTGATTATTATCAATAATTGCTCGCATGACAACCGATGGTTTAATGTAATCTCCTCAAAGGGATTTCGATGTGCTAAGAATTGTCACTTATCAATGTCTGAGAGCAGTAAGCAGCAGCTTAAATTTGCAAATCGATTGATTAACGAAGGTAGGTATCACTTATCCAGGTTAACAATATACTTAATACATACATACACTCACGCCTTTTTCCCATAGGGGTAGGCAGAAACTAAAGAACGCCACTTGCTACGATTCTTGCATACTTCTTTCGCTTCGACCACATTCATACATCTTGTCATACATACACGCCGGTTGCGAGTACTACGCACCTGACCTTTTTGAAGAACCTCACCAATAAGGTCGGTATAAGTTTTTCTAGGGCGTCCCCTCTCGGCGGTTCCACTGACATTCGCCATATAAATCCTTTTTGTTAGTCGCCTTTCATCCATTCTCTCGACATGCCCAAACCATCTCAGCATATTCTTCTCAATTTTCGTCACTACATCGTCTTTTAAGCCGCAACGTCCTCTTATCACTTAATATACAAAAAAAAAATGTGAAACGCATTTGCATGTTCGTATTACATCGATAGTGGCAGTCCCGCTCTATTAATTACTACCCGGGTTGGCGTTAAGTGCAGTCCCGTCCAGCTAATATGCTGATTGGTCCTTAATAGCCTGGGCCGTGTACCAATTGACCTGAGTTTTGAATTAAGTATCGGAATTATTGATGCATTTCCTTTATTACAAAAAGCTGTACGGCACGTAATAGACTGAACCTTAACTTTTTCCAATAGGTTATTTTGTTAACTTTTATGTTATTTGAGCTTATTAGTGATTGTTAAAACTTCAGTTATTTATTCTATCACTATCCGTGAGAACCTGTAATTGGCTTAGTGTAGCTTAACCTAGTTATTAACATTTTCTGTATAGCTGTTGGTTTTCCTATATTAAATAAATAAATAAATAAATAAATTTCTATTGCTTAATACTTTTAATTGCCTTTTTAAACAGTATCTAACAGTCAGTAACAGGTGGAATATATGAATAATATGTATTTATTATACGTATAAATCTCCTGGAAGAAATTCTCTATAGTGAAAACCCTATGAGAATTAATCGTCCTAGTGAAGGCCGTATCAAAATCATATGCGTAGTTTAGAAGTAAGCATAGAAATAGAATATAATTACGTAATATGTTCATTTAGTGTACGCGAGACCACTGGTACCCTAAACACAAGTTGAATCTTATTCTAGGTACCAGAGTTTTTGTGACAATGTTAATGTATTTTTGTGCCAAATTAAGAAAATAAACCTTATTATTATAGAAACACAGACGCGGTTAATAGTATAAAAGAAAGTCTAAAAGAAATATTTAGAAATTTCGACATTATCAACCCATTTACTGTACAGATGCTGGGCACGGGTTTCCTTTCTATATTAGAGGGGTTAAGCTATATCCAACCACGCTAGCCTATTGGGAGTTGGTGGACTTCACAAGCCGACGAGAAAATATCTCGGGCCTGCATCTTTCCAAACGATGTTAACCTTTCCCATTTATGCGACTCATAATATAAATCTATATACGCGGGATTGGGAGATGTCAGACGTGGATTCGAACTTGAAATTTACGACTTAGTAGTCCAATGGTCATATTATTGTTAAAAGATGACTTGATAAATGCTAATGACTTCGAAATTACCACAAGATTAATTGTTTTACAATAAAATTAGGCGTATGACAGATACTAAGTATTTGTTTTTTTTTCAGGAGAATACCGATACCGATTCAATAAATGATCAGTGAATTGTGTGAAATTTCGTAGATTGTTCAAAAGGGGAGAAAATGCTATTACTATAGGCTCAAGGTTGCAAGGGCCGCAAACCACAGTTGTTAGTAATCTGTAATTCTTTTTATACAACTTTTGGACCATATGGCTGTAAAGAGCTAATTTCTCCTCTGGCATTAGAGTAGCAATTAGTCACTGACACAGTAGGTGAAGTAAAAACATATTCTATTTTATTGGTTTGTAGGAAATACTAGCTTCAGCCCGCGACTTCGTTCGCGACTTTTAATTTTATTATTATTATAATTTGGCTAATTAACTCAAAATCGTTATAAAATAGCCTTTATGTTATTCTGATGTATAAATAATAATACTGTGAAGTTTCATCAAAATCCGTTCAGTAGTTTTAGCGTGAAAAAGTAACAAACATCCATCCATCCACCCATCCTCTCAAACTTTCACATTTATAATAGGATAGGAAATAATGGAACTGTCACGTGCTTAATTGTTTTCGATGCGTACTGCACAGTAAAACACTTCTCTTTTCAAATTTCATATTATTTTTTGTTAGCCGAAGACTAGCCGAATATAAATTTCAATGTCTTGTGCGGACTATAGAATAAAGAGCCGTGACGAGCACAAGAATAATGAAATGTTTCCACATTTGGAAACTGGTTAGAGTTGTATAATAATTGTCTGTGCAGTTTCAATTCAGTGAATAAACGAGAAACGCTATAAAGAAAATGTGTTCTGTATTTAAAACGCACGAGAGGACAATTGTACTAGTGTGTGCAATTTTAGACAGTGCCAGTAATAAAATTATATTTAAATAAAACTACTTTTTACGGATTTTATCGCGTTATATTGATATTATTAATCCCGACGTTTCGGACCCTTTACAGCGTTCATGGTCACGGGTAGACTACCCGTCGAAAATCCGTAAAAAGTAGTTTTATTTCAATGTATAATATTCGCGTAAATGTCAGAAATCAATAAAATTATATTGTCTCTAGCCGATTTTAATAAAGTATTTTATCCTAAGAACACAGATGAAAATCGTGTGGTAGTCAGAAGCACAAAAAACCTGACAATCAGTCTATCCTCAGGATCGGTATTCGCCAGAAATTGGGTTGCGGATGTCTGATGGCACTTGCTTCGTATAAATTTTTATTTCTCCAAATGGGCTAGACAGAGGTGTATATTTAGTACATCTCTTACTTCTTACGTAATCAACATCATTTTTGGTATTTTAATTACTAGTGTTGGGTTAGTCCCATCTTTTTGATTAAGCAGATTTTTAACAGGTTTCAATAATATTTTAAGTTTGTTTAATTCAACTGCGTTGTAGTTACCTGCACTTGCAAATAGGTCTTTCTTTTTAAAGTTAATTATACAGAGTGTGTAAATAACCCTATACATAATCATCACATCCTGTATAACAAACGGTATGCAAATATTTTCTTTGCCAGTGACATGTTAAAGAACTCGGGATAAATAGGTTGCCTCACTTTTCGCGCGCGAATGTTATGTAAGTATATTCTCAGTTGAGAAGATTGGTCTCTATGAGGTTCACTAGGAGAGGCTAAAGACCAGCAGTGTATGAATATAGGCTAATCATAATGATGAAGTATATGCTGTAGTCTAAGATAATTACTTCTGATTGCGGCTTTCCCAAATGTCTAATAAAGTAGATATATAAAGAATCAAAAAACCCTAAATTTCAGAGTGACATGGTTACTCACTATGCGTGTTATAAGAAAGCTCGAGGTCACTCATCGAGCTATGGAGAAAGCTATGCTTGGCATTGTGGATGTCTTTTGGGTGAGATGATGACGAAATATCATTTGAGTCTTTATATATTATTTTAAATTGTATTTCAGTAAAAAACATTCCGTATATTTTATCTTTACAGACTATTCAGTTTGAAAAGATCTACTTAAAATAAATTTTGGTAGTAATGGAATGTAGACTTTGACATCAATGAGTTTGAGTTTAAAGTTATTTAGCGGTGGCTTAGTGGTCTTAGCGTCTGGTGTACCTAACCAGAAGACGCAGGTTCGAATCCTGCCCGTGGTCGAATTTTTCCTTTTCTAAATAACTTTAAAATCTTAGCATGGAAAATGCCAAAAATATACAAAAAGATAGAGTTTGAGTTTGTTATTTCAAAACAATACAAAAACTTAAAAATTATATTAAAGAATAAATCAATAAGAACTGTTTTTTGTATCATAATGAAAAGTACTGATTAGGTATATCTTCTTAGATATTTATATTATGATGATTTGGAAGAATAATCTGTTTTGACTCTTAAATCTTGAATACTACTAGAATATCTAACACATTTTTACTTCAGAAGCTTTATCCCAAACACGCTGTATAAAGCCAAATATTATAGAGAAGCTGAGAATTCAATACCGAAAATTGTACGTATAAAGCCGTCATACATTTTATATGAACACGGCAATAGGATATTGGTAATATAGGTGAGATGTCTTCTTGAGTAGTACCTACTTAGTTGCTTAGAAGGTTGGAGACGACATTACGACATTATGTTACATAATGTCTATATTCTACTTCCCCAAAACCCTGTTTTATTGTAATATAAATTTACATGTTATTGTTTTATTTTATTTTTTTCTGTCCGTGTCCTCATAAGTGTCCCCTATCAGATTATCAGCGCTGTAGCGTGATTAACTTACTGCAGCATAGTGCTGAGATAGGGACCTATTCTGAAATCGCACAAGATAACGTACCTACTTAGCTATCGTTTTGTTCTGTTTGTTATTATTGTCTTGGGTTGTGACTCTCAGAATATTTTTTCTCTGTTTCTTTTTTCTTTCTTCCTACTTTCTCAATACGTTGCAGGACAAAGTTACCAAGTGTTATGAAGTATGAAATTGTTTCAATTAAACCCACGCTTACTAGCGAAACCGCCAAGCATATTAGCGAAATAATATCGTCTTGACAATGTACTACGATGCAATCTAAGAATGGTCTTAACAATTCCCACTTGTGGCCTAAGGGCGCCATTGTATTGCATGTTTTCAATCGCACGATTCATTTGGCGCGTGATTCCGGAATTCGTCTCCTTTATAGTCTAGCGGTGTGTTCAGAGAATATAAGTTTATACCTATATATCATAGAACCTTTATCACCTAAACGTGTGTTGAAAATATACTGGTCGAAGATTAGGGTTGGTGAATTTAGTTTGAAATAAAAATGCATGCAAACTTTAGCAAATTTGTATTAGAAGATTTATTGTATAAATAAAACAAGTATGTACTTACGTATATAAGTTTAAAGATTCTTTATTTATTCTAAAAGAACATACATTGTTCACTTAACGAATTAATACATAAATAAGGTAACATGTAGTCAAGTAGCTAACAGTTCAGAGATAATAATATATGTACATATATGTGGATTTGGTTTAATAACAACACCGCTTAATTACTATAAAGAAATATTACTTAAGATGTAGGTATATGAAAAATATTTTGCACGTAATTATTTGAGCCGTTATCATCTACCCGTAACTTGTGAGTATTGTTATGAGTATTGGGTCGCTCATTAGAAAACTGGTATATACTGCTTATGTCCTAACCTATGTACTGCTTATGTACTTACCTATGTACTGCTTATGTACTAACCTATATACTTAACTATGTACTAACCTATGTACTTACCGATGTACTTACCGATGTACTTACCTATGTACTTACCGATGTACTTACCTATGTACTTACCTATGTACTTACCCATGTACTTACCTATGTACTTACCCATGTACTTACCTATGTACTTACCCATGTACTTACCTATGTACTTACCTATGTACTGCTTATGTACTACTTATGTACTTTCTCATGTACTGCTTATATACTTACCTATGAACTGCTTATGCACTATCCTATGTACTAACTTATGTACTTACCTATGAACTTACCTATGTACTACTTACTAACCTATGTACATCCCTATGTACTATTTATGTACTTACCTATGCATTCCTTATGTACTTACCTATGTACTGCTTATGTACTACTTACCTATGTACTATGTACTTACCTATGTACTACTTAAGTTGTACTACTTATGTATTTACCTATATACTTACCTATGTACTTACGTATACAAGGTCATTATTAGTATATGCGAAACCTGAATATAGTTTGTTCAGAATAAGTAACTGAATCGATTCCAATAATTTTTACATCATGTTATATTTTGTCCCCAAAACATTTAAAAATTGTTACGAGTAGGACACCGAGGGACACTAAGTACCTATCCGCAATTATATGCGCGCAACACAGGTCATGGCAGGTCAAAGTCACGGTGCACTGACACACTGAGCGCTCAGCGCGGGTGCAGTGGGGCGAGCGGGGGTGAATCAACCACTTTAGTCGCCCGGCTGCTATAGGGTAGTGTGCACGATGTCGCTCCCGTTCAGATAAGGAGGTACATAACGAGAGCGCGGCCGCGAGCTATGTAAAAAGCTATATAGCACTATGTAAAAAGCATAGTGTTCGTGTAAGAAATGGTACGGATACTAGCGCTCTGTTGTGATAAGTGATAACGTATTCCTGGCAGTGCGGCACGAGGAGCAATCTGACATTAAAGTATCGTCACACACATGAACGTTTTTATTTGTACCTATGCCTGTTGTGGTTAAGTAATGCGATGTTTCACACTTTTCATCCATTTTGAACTTGCAGTGTTTGGTATAAGGTGCAACATATAACAATCACTTACGGCTGCATTTACAAATAAAGTACTTATTAATGTCTACCTACACTTGACCATTACGACAGTCCAAAGACTGCAAGTGTGATGGAAAATGTGGAAAGTGTGATGTATCATCAGTTAAATGCAATGCATTCGGAAATCGCCGTACGGTTGGGTACTTACTGCCACATTATTATCAATGAGCGCCGCGACGACGCTATGCACTACTTACGTACTACTAATGAACTAATTATGTGTAACTTATGTACTTTCTTATGTACTGCTTATATACTTACCTATGTACTTTCCTATATACCCACCTATGTATGAACTGCTTATGTACTTACCTATGTATTACTTATGTACTGCTTATGTACTAAAATAAGTACTGCTTATATACTTCTTATGTTTTTACCTATGTACTGCTTATGTACTGCTTATATACTACTTATGTAACTACATAGGTAACTGCCTATGTTCTACTTATGTACGGCTTATGTACTTACCAATGTACTGCTTATGTACTAAGATTAGTACATAAGCAGTACATGGATATGTACTACTTATGTACTTACCTGTGTACTACTTATGTACTAAACTATGTACTATGAACTTACCTATGCACTCCTTATATACTTACCTATGTACTTTCCTATATACCCACCTATGTATGTACTGCTTATATACTAACCTATGTACTACTTATGTACTTACCTATGTACTATTTATGTACTAACCTATGTACTATGTACTTACCTATGCACTCCTTATGTTCTTACCTATGTACTTACCTATGTACTTACCTATGTACTTACCTATGTACTTACCTATGTACTTACCTATTTACTTACCTATGTACTGCTTATGTACTGCTTATGTACTAACCTATTTTTTTTTTATTTTTTTTTTCTGCAATCAAGGCAATCTGTTCAATAAACAATAAGCCTTGCTTTTGTGTGATAAATTTATCAGTATTGATTACAGTCATAGTGAGCCTTCCCAGTTTACTGGTAGGCTTTCACTTCTTTTGGCAGAATCTATCCAGGAGCGTAGGGATACTATGTCTTTTTAGTCGTTCGTGCTGTAGTGATCCGCATCCACTTAGTTTTACAGCTAGTGAATTCTTATGTCTAGATAGTCTCTCTTGATATTTAATACTATGTTTTGTGATCTCTTCCTTAACGGAGTTTATTTTTAAGTCATTATATACGTATTTGTTGCTTATATAAGCAACAAATACGTATATAATGAATTAAAAATATATAAGGCGGGATATTAAAGATTGCTCTCATTGTTTTGGTTTGGAGTCTCTCTAGTATTTCGATGTTACTATTGCTGGCAGTACCCCAGAGTTGAATGCCGTAGGTCCATATTGGTTTCAATATGGCTTTGTAGACTGACATTTTGCTATCAGGGCTCAGCCGTGAATGTCTACCTATTATCCAGTACAGGTTACGTAGCTTGGTATCCAGTTGCTTTCGTTTGGTCCATATGTGCTTTTGCCACGTTAGTCTCCTGTCCAAGTGCATGCCTAGATATTTTGCGTGTTCTTCCTGTGGGATCTCTTCACCATTTAGTGTCACTGGAGGACAAGTATCTCTTCTCAGAGTAAATGTGACATGGGTTGACTTGCTTTGGTTAGCCTTTATTCGCCAGACTTTTAGCCATTTTTCTACTTCATAGAGGTGTAATTGAAGCTGTGTGGATGCTGTTACTGGACTGTAATGTGTGGACAGAATTGCGGTGTCATCTGCGTATGTGGCGACCATAGTTGGGTCCATAGTTGGTAGATCAGCTGTATATATGGTGTACAATATTGGTCCCAATATACTACCCTGGGGCACCCCTGACTTTATTCCGTGCAAATCTGAGAGGTTATTGTTCAGTTTCACTTCGAAGCATCTGTCGTGGAGGCACGATCTTATTATGTGGTAGAATGAATTAGGTATCATTTTTTTAATTTTGTATAGAAGGCCGTCATGCCAGACTTTGTCGAACGCTTGACTTATATCCAAGAAAACAGCGGAACAATATTGTTTACACTAACCTATGTACTACTTATGTACTACTTATGTACTTACCTATGTACTATTTATGTACTAACCTATGTACTATGTACTTACCTATCCTTATGTTCTTACCTATGTACTCACCTATGTACTTACCTATGTACTGCTTATATACTTCTTATGTACTTTCTTATGTACTTCTTGTTTACTTACCTATGTACTAACCTATGTACCTTATGTACTTACCTATTTACTACTTATGTACTAACCTATCTACTTACCTATGTACTGTCTATGTACTAATCTATGTACTACTTACGTACTACTTATATACTAATTATGTACTACTTATGTACTTTATTATGTACTGCTTATATACTTACATTTATGTACTTACCTATATGTCGCAGATTCAAAGGGATTCGTTTGCACGTGGTCGTTATTAGCGTCCGCCATGTTGCTTTCGTAACAGTCAGTGCGCACACCCGGCGCAGGCGACTTCCAGAGAGCAAGTGAATGCCTCTACGACGCACTACTGACAATTACATTGACTTTGACAATTAAACAACAGTTTGACGTTTGACTGCTCGCAAGGTATCTATGGCATCTGTGCAGTGTTGCCACCCGAATTAATTAAGTATACGAAATAAACAAGGCAATGTAAACTCGTATTCATTATTTTCTCTGACATATATACTTACCTATGTACTGCTTATGTACTACTTATGTACTTACTTATGTTCTACTTATGTACTAACCTATTTACTACTTATGTACTAACCTATGTACTACTTATATACTAAACTATATACTGGTTATGTACTTACCTATACTTATACTACTTATGTACTAACCTATGTACTACTTATGTACTTACCTATGTATTCCTTATGTACTTACCTATGTACTGCTTATGTACTAACCTATGTACTACTTATGTACTAACCTATGTACTACTTATGTACATAGGTAGTACATAGGTACTACCTATGTACTACCTGTAAATAAATAAATAAATAGGTAGTATAAGTAGTAGGTAGTACTACCTATGTACATATGTACCTATGTACTACTTATGTACTTTCCTATGTACTGCTTATGTACTTACGTATGTACTGCATATGTAATTACATACCTATGTACTGCTTATGTACTTTAGATGAGTACATGCTACTACATCTATCTAAATAAAAGTTTCAATAAAATAATGGTGTATTATTTTAAATTCTCAATGTCAGAGAATGTTCTGAGTACATACATTCCTAACATTTCAGAACAGTCTCGTTGACAGAAAATTCTCTTACGAAGAATATTCTCTCGACCCATCACTAGTAATAACTAATCTACAAGTTTAAACTGTGCTGACCGCGCTCTGTTGGTAGATGGGTGATCATTCTTAACCCATCGAGACCCCCATCTCCTCGGAGATCACGTAAAGGTGTGGGATCCCGGTTGTCTCAAGAACACCTAGCACAATCATTAATGGTAGTGAGAAGCCCAAAAAGAACTAGAAATACTCCATTGCTCCCAGTTCCCCACGCACCTAATAATTATTATATTACATACTCGCCGTTTTACCGGCTACCAGTACTTTATAACGATAAATTCGCTTCTATAGATTTATTTAATACTTCTCGGATCACTTTCAAAACCAACATATTAAGAATATTATCGGACAGCTAATCATTTATTGCCAATTTCTCACATACACTCACCCCCCACACACACCACTCTTCTATACAGTCACACATACACTCAGGTAGGTATAGCTAACTTGAATAATAGATAAAAACTGTCCATCTCTCTTTAATTATTAATTAATTGTAAACCTCTTTATTGGCGTATTGCTAAGTTTATTTCAATTCTACTTATGAACTGTATGCTATGAAGTTTCCTCTATGTTTGTATAATCAGTCCTATCCGGTTAGACTGGAACATAGTTGGGATGATCCCCACTTTGGATATCCCGGCACGTCTCTCGTGAACTTAGAACTTTCTTTTATGCCTAGCTGTATTTTATATAATTGTAATCTTCGAAACATTCCTAAATTGTTCTCTCATGTAAGTATCCAATCCAATTTATAATCCATCATTGTACAATACAAAATGATATTTTAAAAGAGTAACCATGGAGTTTCTTGCCGGTCTTCTCCATAGGAAACGACTACTTTGGAACTGTGCACCTAGACTCGACATTTCATAAGTGCCTGTATATGGTTTATATGAAAATAAAACTATTTTGATTGATTTTGATTGAGGAAGACATCCAGACCTCGGCGGCCTCTGTTACGGTATGGGGATATTCAAAAAGAATTGTATGTCGACTAACACCATCAGTTCGCCATTAGCTGCCCTATGATTTGTGTGGTTTTCTTTTGATCTTATGACACATTAATTTTTTAAGCATTATAGATTTGTAGAGCGGCTCTAATTTACTCTCCAGTTTTACATTAATCTTATGATAAAGCAACGCTTGATTATTATTACTTCACCTGGTAATATTAGTATATAATGCAATATACACTTTTTTAAATGCCATTTTTAACAATGATAAAAAAGAAATGCCGTTTATGCATTCTAAACTAAGTTGGGTAAAAAATGCATTGCTATAAATATTTAAAGAAAATGAAATGTTTTAAAAAGTATCCTAATAGAAGAACATTTTTTTTTTTAATAATACTATTCTTGCAATAATTTATATACAGGACCTACATACTTATAAGTATATATTTTTACGAGGGTAAAATATATAAAAATATAATATAATTATACATACCATCATGCCTGTATTCCCCGAAGGGTTAGGCAGAGGTGTACTAATGTACACCCACATTTCGCCGGTATGTTTAGGTCCCATGTAATAGGGGGCGAGCCTATTGCCATTAACTGGGCACAAATCCAGACTCCGAGCTGCTACTGAGAATTTAATTGAAAAACCCAATAACACTTTGCTCGACCTGGGGATCGAACCCAGGCCCTCTAGCGTAGCAGTCGCGCTTAGGACCGCTAGACTAATGAGGCAGTCAATATAATTATCTTAGCATATAAAATGTTTATTATGAACCCAATAAATAAAAGTTGCTTTTTGGGTTTGGATTGGCTTCAGATTCGGCTAACCCTCCGCGTCCGCGCTATTCCTCTGAGGTTTGCATGGGATTGAAAGTGAAATATAGATTATTTGTTGTACCTTTATTGTGTTGTGTATTTGATTCCTTAAAATCTCGTTTACATGAATTGTACTACTAACTTCCATGCGTAACTACCTATGTGATAGGTATTTGAATATGACAAGTCTGTAGTCGATCAGGGGAATGTGACAAGTTTGTAATCTGACAGGGGAATATGACAAGTTTGTAGCCTGCCAGGGGAATATGACGATTGTAATCTCATCATCATCATCAACCCATATACTGTCCCACTGCTGGGCACGGGTCTCCTCTCATATTGAGAGGGATTAGGCTATAGTCCATCACGCTGGCTGCGGGTTGGCAGACTTCACAAACCGTCGAGAAAAATCTCTAAGGCATGCAAGTTTCCTCACATTGTTTTCTTTCACCTTTTAAGCTAGTGATAATTAATGATTAATACGCACATGATTTCGAAAAGTCAGAGGTGCGTGCCTTGGGTTCGAACTCGAGACCTTTGACTTGGCAGTCCAATGATCATACCACTAGGCTATCACTGCTTACTGAAATCTACCAGGGGAATATGACAAGTTTGTAATGTCCCAAGTCTGCTATTACAATTATATCAGAATGGTCGTTCAATATTACTAAATGTCATAAGAACTGGCAGATTTCATAGTCATTACTGTCAAATATCAATAATTCTGAATTCATTGAACTACGATTTTGTCCCAATAAAAATAGAGACTTGGGTCGCAGTACTATGTTTGAATTTCTATTGATTAGCCCAAAATATTTTGTTTTGAGACGAATATCCAGAACTGAAATAAAACTAATCTTGATGAAGAGCGCACCAGAAGGTGATCTTTAGGAGGAGTAATGGTGGAAGAAATTTATTATAATTTACTTACTTTTAATTAATTAAGTCTACTTTTATCATGCGTACTGCTGAAATGTGGAATGAGCTTCCTGAGTGGGTCTTCCCCGATAGCTATAAATAATCTGAGTTTCTTTAAATCTCTAATGAATTGGTTTCTTCCAGGCAAGCGCACTCCATCGTTGATCGCAGTGTCGCTAAGCGTAGACCTACCTAGAAAAAAAAAAATCGAGCAGGGTAACGTCTTTCAGATCAGTAAGTATTATATAAAATAAGTTTTATAGCAGTCATCGGAATTTTGTATCGCATACCAATAAAACGTAGCGGTGCAAACGATAGCGTTTACTTTGTAATATAGTATTTGTATTATTTTACGACTTGTCTTTTGAAATATGAGCAGATTTTCCGTTTTGTTCTGTAAGACTAACAGTTGCTAGTGTGAAATCATAATATAAGATCAACAGCAGAATCTACGCCTTTACTCAGTTGAACCAGGACATACAAAAATAAAGAACAAAAAAGTTAAAAAAAGTTGTTTCAAGCAAGAAAAACGTTGCAGAACTGTACTGATACCAAAGTCATACGATCTTAGACTCGGCTAGTACGTCGTTTTTTATGTAAGGGTATTTATACAACATCGCGCAGTGACCAGTAGCACCCGGGCTACTGAAGGGATGGATTAGCCCCTGCCCCGCGTGCGCCCGCGCCCGCCCAGTCCTGCTTCGACCGTGGCATGTGGCACGTGGCATGCCGCGTGACCTGTGTTGCGCGCATATGATTGCGGATAGGTACTTAGTGTCGCTCGGTGTCCTACTCGTAACATTTTTTAAATATTTTTGGGACAAAATATAACATGATTTAAAAATTATTGGAATCGATTCAGTTACTGATTCTGAACAAACTATATTCAGGTTTCGCATATACTAATAATGACGATGTATAAGTAGTATATGAGTATGTATGATTTTCTAATACTTATACAAATATTATATCCATTTTTAAAAATGCATTAATAATTATTATAATTTATGCGCATGTAAAAACTGTATGTCTGTTTGTTACGTCGTCCCATCTAAGAAGTAGTCCGTTAATCATGTGTGGCTCGAAAGGGGGGGAAATAATCACGAAATATTACAAGTCTAGTGAGATTGGGAGTGTATTTATTTTTTTGTTGAACGAGCGATTCCTAAACCTTTTCTGTACCAAAAATACAAGTGATTTAGAGGTAGGCGGGTAGGTGTAGGGTAGGCGATTGGGGAAATAATTAAATCAACACATTTAGTTATTTCTGAGTTGAACCTTCAATAATGTACCTAGTAGGTATATCAATTTCGTTATTTATTTCTGTAAAAAGATCTTTAAATAATTTCACTAGTAAAAGTTTTAGATTTGAGTATAGATATGGATTACTAGAAGGATTCTGTTATCTGACATACAAACACTAACGCCTTTTTCTTACAAGAGTTGGTAGAAACCGCTGTTGAACACCACTTGGTAAAACAACGTAGTGTCCTAATGTATTTATATCCCAATATACTCTTAACAGATTTAATTCCGAAGGCCTTCAGCTCTTACAGGCAGTAACGGGTTAGTGTGTACTAAACGACCCAGTCTGAAGTACCGTACATTGTCGCGGAGACAACCCTCGCGACGCCGCCGTCGACAAATTTTATAGCTATTTATCGCGACAATTCCGTTTACGACACATAACTTTATCTGCGTTTTCGATTGCATTACATGACATGTTAAATTGTATTTTCTATTTCTTTCTATTTATTTATACTTTATTGTACAAAGGCCAGCACATCAAGCTACCACAATCTGTCAAATTTCTTTGATTGATATTCAAATTTAATAAGAACGATAAGGTAAGGGAAAATTTGACAGTTTTGAATAGCTTGACCTGCTGGCGTCGGTACACCATATTAATACATACGACTTAAGTACTTAATACCATATAAAACAATAGGTGGCCTTGTCGCTAACTGCAATTTCTTCCAGACAAACTTAGGATGGGCATAGTTGAACTGAACTTTAAACGGGGGGTTGACCACTTTGCATATGCCTACATACTTAGACACATAATAATACAACAGTAAAATATAATATACTAATACATAATATCATACTATTAATTAAATAATTATAATAAGTATCTACATAATATATTCTATCTGACTTTTTATTTTGAATTCCGTAATATATAATAAATAATATTGAGCTGGAAGTATTACTGAGTAATTCCTTTTATAATTCCTTAATTTCTCTACGATAAACAAAACAACACAAAACGTTATTAAAAACCTTTTGTGTTTGTTTTGTTTATCTTGTAGGTGATTTTAAAGTTACGTGGTGAGTGAAATTTCTTGAGCTGAACAAAACACATCTTCCTTACTAATAGAGTAATTTATTGTTGATCAATTTCCAAAAAGAGACTAATTAACTATATTTTATTTAAGCAACAGGTCCATTTTATAAAATTAGACTTAAAATAATACAAATATCTTTGCATAACAAAAAACAATAAGCTTTACAAAATTTATTTTATCTCTTCTCTTTAAATACTATAAAATAAATTCGCTGTTTGTGTCTGGCTTGATATTTCTCCGCTTGCTTCTTCGGACTTTTCTACGGTTTTCTTAAACATTTAAATAATTTCTTACGGAAAGTTAATAATATGTATAAAAAATTCACGTTAATAGTACATTGCACCCTTGCGAAATCAGGGCGAGTCGATAGTAGAGTATAATAATTTAATAAGAATAGTTCACACAACTTAATTTCTACTTACGTTATGTTAGACTGAAAGGTATATTAAAAAAAAATAGTGATAGCTTTGTGGTATGACCATTGGACTGCCAAGTCGAATCTCTCGAGTTCTCTCTCGGTCTCGAGTTTGAACCCAAAGCACGCACCTCTGACTTTTTGAAATCATATGCGTATTAATCATTAATTATCACTAGCTTAAACGGTGAAAGAAAACATCGTGAGGAAACCTGCATGCCTGATTTTCTCGACGGCGTGTGAAGTCTGCCAACCCGCACTAGGCCAGCGTGGTGGACTATAGCCTAATCCCTTTCATTCTGTGAGAGGAGACCCGTGCCCAGCAATGATGATGAAATCCTATATTTACTTTATTTCGAGTAGGTTGCCGCTTCCAGTGTCCAGTCCAATATTTCCAATTATTATGACGTAGCTCTTACGTATAAACTTCAACGAAGCATGACTATTTCGTACCTGACATTTAGTTGAAGAGGCTCACAATTCGGTAAACAGATTGTGCTTCCACGCATTTGGGGAACAACTACGAGATTATCAATGAGATAACAATAATTAAAAGATAATTTTGAGTAAAAGCAGTGATACCCTAGTGGTATGACGATTGGACTGCCAAGTCGAACGTCTCGAGTTCGAACCCAAGGCATGCACCTCTGACTTTTCGAATTCATGTGCGTATTAATAATTAAATATCACTCGCTTAAACGGTGAAGGAAAACATCGTGAGGAAACCTGCATACCTTAGAGATTTTTCTCGACGGTTTGTGAAGTCTGCCAACCCGCACTAGGCTAGCGTGCTGGACTATAGCCTAATCCTTCTCAATATGAGAGGAGACCCGTGCCCAGCAGTGGGACAGTATATGGGTTGATGATGAATTTTGAGTAATACATGCATACAGTCCGAGTAATGTAACTATATACCCCTGTGAAGTTAGGCTTGTCGAATGTCCGTGTAGGTATCGCGAAAAAAAGTGTTATTGTGCAAAAAATCAAAAGTTACTATGATAATCATGTGTCATCATCCTTAGGTCTCAATGCTCCCATGTTCAGAATATGCAGAGAGTACAATAGACTTTGCAAATCGATCGAGACTGATTTACATAGTGTTTCTCTGAACAAATTCAGAAAATCAATAATTACAGAGGTTCATTACGATAGTGCACTGTAATGTATATAAGTAGATACGTATTACTGTAATTGTTGGACAGCCGTGTGGATTTACCATCGATCATAGATCCGAGCGCCACAGAGTGCGAATGCGGTGCCCCTGACCAGACCATGCTACACTTGCTGGAGTGCCCAAAATGCCCGTACACCTGCACCTTTGAAGATCTAAAGAATGCCACTGATGCCGCAATTAACGTGGCCACCTACTGGGCTCAAGTAATATAAATAATGTATTTACCATTGACACGAAAAGAAAGAAAGAAGACTGTAATTGTTTTAGATAATTATGTTATTTTTTATTTTTGTTGCAAACCTTCCTTTTTTTGCTTTCCTTTCTGTTCTTATTATTCTATATTACTATTTTATTAAGGTAATACTGTAACATGCAGGTATTCTTTGTATTTATTGTGAATACTGCGTGTACCTGTACTGGGCTGTATATATTTTGAACCCTTATTATTACTATTTTTTTATAAATTACTCAATATGAATTACTGTTAGTATACCATTAAATAAATAAATAAATCCTTCTAGCCTTGTTCCAATTTATTTGAAACTCTTATGGACGGACTCTTATGGACTCTTACGGACTGTATGTACCAAACGAACTTGATTTAAATAGTAACCTTTATAGAAATACTTAAAAATAGACACAAATGTCTCCAATTGTCTCAATTAGCAATAAGTACTGTATCCAATTCCAATGATTCCATAAAATTATCAAAAGTGACGCCTTACTTACCACACGAGACACATTCACACTGGTTTTAATACTGGGGTCGTTGCCATAGCAACAAGTCATGTACAGTATGACGTTTTCCTTACTCTGTTAAGAAAAAAATGCGTGAGCGTATATTACAGTCTAGGATGGTCGTTAAACATTTTGCGATCCACTCTTAGGCGTATTGACCGTATCTCATTTCATGGCCTAGTTAATCACCAACTGGCGTCGGTATTACATCAGAGCCATTCTTAAAAAACTCACCCTATATGTAGTTTGAGAGCAATATCCAGACTACCTATAATTATGACATTTTCTGTTATACTTGTATGGTGGCAAACAAGCATACGGCCCACCTGGTAAGCGGTTACCGTAGCCTATAGACGCTTGCAACGCCAAGAGTATCACTTTCGCGTTGCCGACCCTGTAAAACGAAAGAGGAATAGTTGGGTTGGCAGTACAAGAGTCAAAGTCCCCCCACTGCCAACACAACGCTTCCTCGTGGAGGACTGGCAACCTTGCTAAGTTGCTTCATAAGAAACACAACACAGCTCAAAGCTCATTTCTTTTGAGTCCAGCAAAGGTTGTCTGTAAAAGATCGCTTTTAGCAATAAGACCGTCCATTATACCTTTCTATGGTTCATCAACATGTAATGTGGGTATTATGTATTATTATTATCCGCGAAGAAGCAGTTGGCAGTAGATTTTGGCCCCTATACTACCAACCCAACTGTTCCTCTTTCATTTTACAGGGTCGGCAACGCGCAAGTACCCCTGGAATTAGTCGCAAGCTTCTATTATATAGGCTACGGTAACCGCTTAGCGTGGTGGAACGTGTTCTTGTTTGCCACTTAAATAGGATATTTTTTTTATATTTTGTATATTTTACACAGCACCATCAAGTCAGAAACTCTGATATAAATGCAAATACTTAATATGTTAATCACATACCTACTTAAATATTTGTATCCTTTGGGAATCGAACCCGCAATCTCGTGTTCAATAGTAGTGCGATACTCGAACCACTAGACCACAGAATGACGTCAAGACGTTGTAGGTACCTACTCGTATATATTAATTTCCGTCTCATAGAAAATCTGTACACCGAAAATGTGGAAATAAGACTTAAAAATAATTCATTTGTTTGTACAAACTTGGTTAATGCTTTATTTTCCCACCTTCGTTAAGATATGAAGTCGACCGTATCGGTACTCGGTTATCCGACACCTTGGCAAAGCCGACTTGGCACGTGGGCGCCTTATCGACATCTCGCACCAATCATATTTTCTTTTGTTTGCTCACAGTCTCCTCATAGTCGGACGACACCATTGTCCGGCAAGAAAAAATAGACGGCCCCTACTATGTGTTCCACTTCGAAGTCACATGTGCGAGTTTTTGTAGAAGATTTTTTTGTGAGGCTCAGTTGGCTTTGAGTATGAAACGTTTGATATAAACGAAATACTATTTCGTGGATCGGTTACTTTATTTGTTTTTTATTGGGAATGAAAAGATTCAAGTTCATTGACTTCTTAAGGGCTGAACTTATATTTCCTTCAGAGTCTGATGAGCAGAAGTAACATACAAATAAATACTGAAATAATAAATACGTTATACGTTATACGTTCAGCCACAAAATAGAAAAAAATACGAAAATATATATTTTATTTATTAGTACCTACTATACTATCACAACTTAGTTTGAAGAGGTAATCTCTGGTTCTACTGAACCGATTTTGAAAATTCTTTTACCAATAGCAAGCCACGTTATTTGTGATACGTCATAGGCTATATTTATGTTTATTATATATATATATACATGTTGCACCAGTGCGAAGCCGAGGCGGGTCGGTTAAAAATACATTAACAAAATTAAAAATACAATATTTTATCGAATAATCAATTCTGCGGCTATTCACATAGATATTGAATTGGATTGAAATTAGAAGCTAAAATAGAATAAACTACAATGTTTCACCGAATCATTAACTTTACGACTGTTTCATGATTCCCTTTATTATGTTTGATTGGTCTCTGCGATTCCTGTTTAGTTATAGGTAAGTAAAATATCTCAATAAAAGTTTTAGGGTTCAACAAAGAATATATATTGCTACAGCAAGTAATTTTGTAGATATCAAGCAATTTGTGGCTCTCTTAAGCCCTTCTGTCTTTGAGTCTAAACATTCCTCTTTATGAATTGCTGTAGACTTCTAGATACCTCCTTGCTATGAGGAACAAATATAAATTATTTAGAACTCCTTTGTTAAATCCTCTTTCAAAACGTATTCCAGAGAAAACAGGTTTTATTACAATTCTTAAAATACTGCGATGTAACTTTCTTTAAGAATATTTACTTTTAAATAAGCCTTAACTTTCGCGCTTAGTTGATTTTCTTCCTCAAAATTCAAAAAAGTTAAAAACTTAAGTTGCCCTTGAATGTTGGTGGATTTTATTTTGCATATCGCCCGCCAAAGTACTGTGGCGTTTATTTAAATATTGAGATCTTACATACTTTGGGCCCTATTCCAAAATGCTTATAAACCTATACTTTAAAATGTTGAGTCTTTGTTTTTTTTTTACTACCTGGTTGCCCGCGGTTTCACCCACAAGGCTTTTTGGAAGAAAGCCTATATCCTTATCCAAAGTCTAAACAATCTCTACAACAAATTTCATCACAACCAGTTCAGCGGTTTAGGAGAGAAATCGTAATAGACAGACAGAGTTACTTTCGCATTTATGATATTATTAGGAAAGATTTTGAGGGGCAGTAAACTGAAAATGCAGAAAATCGTATATACAGTGGTTTAAGTATAAAAATATTAAATATTACACAGAGAAATCTTTTCTTTTGAAAATATACACTTTACATAAAATAAAGTCGTTTCTCGCTATTTTTTTTATAGTACGGAAAATCCTCATGGATCCTCCGCCACCCGGGGAGATGGCAGGATATGTCGGACTTGTACCGACTAAAAACCGCACTTGCCTTCACCTGCCCTATTGTCATGGCCATGGGATCCGCGAAATTCACCGCGACCATGACAGGCTGTAGTCCAGCAGTTGCTGGACCCCGTGGATAAGCGAGGCCTTTCCTCGCATACCTATTTTTTGCCTTTCGCCTACTGGGGGTTTCTCGCTATCTGTCCCTCTGTACGCTGAGATCTTTTTAACTACCCAATAGATTTTAATGCGGTTTTCAGTATCTAGATAATTTCTTTTGGAAGGTATAAGTCTGTATAATATGTCTATTATACATAATATACACCATGTATAATACACATTGCACACGTATGTAGCTGTGGCGGGTCGCTAGTAAAATATAATCGTGTAAGTTGAACGCCAAGTTTAATTATGACATTACACATTTATAATAAATGAATAGGTGTCCACCACCATGCGTACTCAACAATTCACAACGCGCGAAATTCAAATATTGTCATTCACTCAATAATTCGAAATTCAAATATTGTTGACAAGCAAAAAGTGTCGTGACAACTTTTCGTAATAATTTTTTCCGTCTAGCCCCCTTTCACAACGCGCGATAAGGAACTTCGTTCCATCTCAAGAAACTTTTTACTGCAAGCGACTGCTCTGTGGAATCAATTACTAGCGGAGGTATTTCCGATCCGGTACGACATGGCAACCTTCAAGAAGCGAGCCTATTCTTATCTCAAAGGCCGGCAACGCACTTGCAAGCGCTCTGGTGTTTCGGGTGTCAATGGGCGGCGGTGATCACTTACCATCAGGTGACCCGCTTGCTCGTTTGCCTCTCTCTTCCATAAAAAAAATACCTATCGGAAGTAAAACATTTTATGTTAAAATATATTTCATTATCATAGTAGGGGATTCCCAATGAAATAGATAACTATACATATTTGTGAACTAACAATTAGTAAAGCTCATTCATGGTCACATCTATGGTGAGAATGTCCCATATTAGAACCATGACTATGTGCGTAAGCGTATGGTGTAGGTAGGTACTAAAATAAGGCTATATTAAATTATAAGCACATATAATACCAACTAGTTAATCATTAATTTTTATTAGTACTTCGCATATATTTACATACACTAAAAAACAGTGACAGCCTAGTGATGTAACCGTTGGACTGACAAGTCAAAGGTCTTGAGTTCGAATCCAAGGCACGCACCTCTGATCTGTCGAAATCATGTGCGTATTAATAATTATTAATGATCACTCGCTTAAACTGTGGAGGAAAATATCGTGAGGAAACCTGTCTGAGAGATTTTCTCGACGGTGTGTGATGTCTGCCAACCCGCACAAGGCCAGCGCGGTGGACTATAGCCTAATCTCTTTCATTCTGAAAGGAGACCAGTGCCCAGCAGTGGGACAGTATATGGGTTGATGATGATACATTTGCGGCCTGTATTTCAATGCCTAATCAAAATAGGTCACCTTAACCAATTTCTCGGTTTTCTTTTTCTAAAAGTTAATTAATTATAGATATAATGAAATCTTTACTTATAAGTTTAGGTGCAGATGCTAGATGATGCTATATTAGATGCAATTTAAGAAAAGATCCTAAGATAATATAAACTGATAATAGATATATTAACTATTTAAATATACATTTAATAGATACTTTTTATATGTGTACGCATAAGAAAAGTATTGTAATTATATTTAAGCTACGATAAGACGTGCTGTTTCACAAATATTTCACAAACCCGCTGAGGAAACCCTGAAAACATAATTTTATAGCGAGGAAGCGACACTATGTTAGATTACTGAACCAGGGTCTTAATATTTTAATTGAAGAAAAAGTCAAAACATATCTAATCCATATATTTATATTTAAACTTATTTAATTGAATATAACTGTTATATGTTGGTGTGTCCGTCTGCTTGTGACGTTTTCACACTTAAACTGCTGAACCAAGTTTGCTGAATTTTGGTGTAGAGATACATTGGACTTTGGAGAAGTTTTTAGGCTTATCTTTTCTCTCAGAAAGTCCTTCAGAATGCGAGCATAATTGCGGAAATTATGTAAGTATATGAAACCAGATTATTAATATAATTTCTGTCAGAGACTCGAAGGGTTGTAAAGTTTGGCATGCTGGTTTGGATTGATCGATCTAGGTTTTGTTAGATCCTAGTTTCTCAATACTAAATGCACGAACACGATATAGGAAGACATTTACAAATGTTTTTGTACTTACCAAAGGTCCACAATGATGTAAGCTATTGAACGGTTATGTGATCTACAAATGTTTATGTTATGTGTATCCAAACATTCCCTTGACGTGGTTATTTTGGCAATCGTAAATTGTTTTGTCCAAAGATAATAAAACTACTTTTTTTTAGTCTTTAGAAAGTTGTTGTTTTATTGTAGAGAGGGTCTACCCTCTATAACATTAGTATTTTTGTCACCTGAGGGCGTTCATGGGCTTGTGGTTGCTGAACAAGCCGTTTATACACGCAATACTGAACTACGAATGTACTTACAGTTTCCTTGTATGTTTAGGTTCCATGTAATTGGGAGCGGCCCTATTACCACTAACCGGGCACAATTCCAGACTCAGAGCTGCTACTGAGAATTCCATAGAAAAACCTAATAACACGTTGTTCGACCTGCGATTGGAATCCAGAACCTGTAGCGTAGCACTCCCGCTTACGACCACTACACCAATGAGACAGTCAATCAAATTGAACTATATATAATTAATTGAATTCTTTTACCGTACTTTTACGACTTGCGTGTTAGATAAGTATATTCAAATCCCTGATCAGCTTGATGTTAATTAGGTACAATACTTCTAATCGAAACAATTAATAGTCTGGTCAAATTAGACCAAAAAATAGGAGTGAAGTTACAAAAATTCGCACCCAGCTGAATATTGGTAGTATTGTTCAAAACACCCTTAAAAATGAAATCTATAAAGTCCTCATCGATCCGCTACCTGAAAAAAAAAAAAACTCGGGGTCAAAGGTCACAAAAACGAGTATTTCGCGATTTTTAGCAAAACGTTAAGTTTTATCATAAAATTAGCCGAGACAAAAATTGTAAATCAAATAATTATTTATAAAAAAATCTAAAAACTTTTTCCTAAGAGCCACCGTTTTTGAGATACATAATAACGATTTAAAAAGTTGTAATTTATTTATTTATTTAATGGCACACCAACAACCTATGTCATAATATGTACAAGTACACCACGTATATATTGTATATCACTGAAGCTGTAATACAAGTAAAAATAAGTTTATCCTCAGGATATCAGTATAACCCAGAAATTTGATTGCGGGCAGTCGTTTCGTGTAACATACCACTATTCAGCCGCAACTGGTTAATTTTTTTTAATTTTTCTTTTTATTATAGTTGAAAAAGGCTCGGGGATAACCTATTTATACATAGTGTATTATAAGGTATATAACAAAAATAAAAATTATAATATTGACATGTCTCATTGAAATTGTTCATTTTATAAATCTTTTTAATTACAGTGAAAAGTGACGAAAATATTTTATTACACAATAAATCCGCGAAATCTATAATTGATCTAGAAGTTCAATGAATTTTCCTGAACCAAAATAAAAGCAAGTTTTTATTAGAGATTTTTACGTATCAACGAAAATAATTATATTATATTTCCAAATGTATCTAATAAAAAATATAGTATATATGAATATGAGCCATTTAAGTACACTTTACGATGAAACTTTTACTGAACGCACATTTACAGTTATGTGAATCTATAAAAGCAAAAATAAAAAAATGATTTTTTGTTAGTAATGAAATTAGTATAAAAATATATATACCTACATACATACCATCACGCTTGTATACCCAGTAAGGTTAGGCAGAGGTGTACTAAATAAACGGCCTCAGTAGGCCGGTAGGTTTAGGTCCTATGCAATAGGGGCAAGCCTATTGCCGTTAACCGGGCACAAATTTAAATTCAGAGCTGGTACTGAGAGGTTTGTTAGAAAAAAACCTAATAAAATTTTGGTCGACCTGGTAATCGAACCCACGACCTCTTACGAAGCTGTTGCACTTATGACCACTATGCTAATGATGCCCCATTATCAGCAAACTTTTAAAACTAGCAAATATTTACTGCTGTCTTTAAATATGTGTTAAATACAAGTAATTTATGTTTCTACGAGTTTCACTTACAAAGTAGTATTTATCTCCCATTGTTCACTTAGCATTCAAACGCTTCACTTAATATCTTTCAAAAGGTCATTCATATTAAAATAGTCATATCCAGTGATGAAATTTAAACCCAAATATATAAAAAGCTGTTCACGTTCCGCAAAATATACTATAGATACTTATACAAGTAAAAAACCCAAGCGTTTTTAACATAAAAATGTTTATCGAATCCAAACGTATTTAACATAAAAATGTTTATCTAATCCAAATTACCAAAAAAAAAAACGATAAATGTGTAATAATAAATAAGCATTAAATTTAATGGCATCATACAATTTTGTTGCCTAAAATTGAAATGCAAACTATGTTAGTAGCATTCCGGCGATGATTAAAGCGGTGGGCGGCAAGGGCGGCAGCCGCCTAGCGCGGTATATAAGCCGGCGCTAGGGCGGGCGACTGCACAGCACCACTTGTTGCCGACGCTAGTGCCTGCCTGTTGTCAACGTTGCTGGAACAACACTTCATACGATCCAGGTAAGTGGAAAAAAAATGTTACTGTGAAAAAAAATATTTGCAATTTTCCGAGTTATATTAATTTCGGAAAAAAACACTCGGGGAAAAAAAATGACTAAAAACAATAAATTGTTTTTTTAGAAATCTCTGAAAATAACATTAATTAATGTTAAAATGGATAATTTAAAAAATTACATTCACACCAACTTACTGTACGAACATTTCAATCAACTTAAAAAGATATAAAGTTACAAACTTTTCTTTATTTAAAAGAGTTTTACAGCTTTCGAAGTTACGTAGAATTTACGTTAAATTTTTTTTAAAGCATAGGCTTTTTATTCATAATATAATAATTATTTTTTACAAAGGATATTCCAGATTGTTTTTCTTTTTATGTTATAATTAAAGTTTAAAGTGAAATGTATTTAATTAATTTTTGGAAAGACGACGGTTTTTTTCTAAAATAATTTTTTAAATGGGTTAATAGTTTGCCTCACATTTTACCATTAGCTAACATTTCTGATATTTTAATATAGAACTAACATTTATATTCTGAATAAAAATATCAGAATACTCATTAACAGTTTACTTACTTTTAAAGGAAACGTAATTATAATTAAAACGTGACATCAGCTCATGTTATTTTAACTTAAAACAACTTTAACCGTTAATTAAAACGACTTCAAATGATCACTGAAAGAGACTTAAGATAATATCCTTTGTACTGATAAACGCCACTTGAAACACTCATTAACGGTTCAACTTCACTTTTTACCGCTCAACTTTGAGTTGTGAACTAATAAACCCAGTAACACTGGGTTGGAAAACTATAAAAAAGTTCTAAACGTTACCGGAGCGATTGTGGCGAAATTATTAGAGAAGTTACTTTTCAGTTTTAACCAGTCTTTTGATCAAGTCATTTTTTTTATAGAACTGAAAAGGTCCAACACTTACAAACAACATTATGCACTAAAATATAGTATGTATTGTAATAATTATAACAAATGTCATTACTTAGTATTTGTATGAACTCTGGAACACAGAGAAAGATTTAACTTGTGTAATAAAGTTTTTGTACAAAATAATCAATTCAGACATATCATTTTGACATTCATTTCCGATAACCTAACTTTCACAATTTACCTATATAATAAACATAGACATACTTTCTTACAACCTAATTATAAAAAGATAAGGGAATACAGCTTCAAAATATTCCTCGGTCAACTAGAAAGCTTTTTAATTTGTAATTAAATTGGCATTATTAATTGAAAAGGTGTGAATCAAGAAAGTCTAGAAAAAGAAGTTAATTTGTTTTCTTATGTCTAAAATTTTCTTAATCATTGAAACCTACGGTAAATAATTATCATATCAAATAATTTGTTAAGGATACGAAAATAAATATTATTTATTCCTGTCTAATTCCATAAAAATGAGTTATTTTTTTAAATTCAGCATTTATACGATGATTTCTAATTTTACTTACCTACCATTACTTTTTTAATGAATCATCATCAACCCATATACTGTCCCACTGCTGGGCACGGGTCTCCTCTCATATTAAGAAGGAATAGGCTGTAGTCCACCACGCTGGCCTAGTGCGGGTTGGCAGACTAATTATTAATACGCACATGAATTCGAAAAGTCAGAGGTGCGTGCCTTGTGTTCAAACTCGAGACTTTCGACTTGGCAGTCCAATGGTCACGCGTTAACGTGAAATTACATTACATATTACATAAACGGTTACACTTCTTAATGGTATTAAATAAACAATACTAATATTACTTACATAATAAATTAGTTAGTAATATATTTTATATCCTGAGATATATTTTTCAAATAATTTATAATACATCAATTTATCAAAGTAGTAGTTAGTTTAAATTATGATGTGGCATCTCCACATCATAATTTAAACTAACTCAACATTACATTTCCAAAGAAAAAAAAACATAAGATTTTTTCTAAATCATTATTTTGAATCATTTTTATATAATAAAAGATGTATCTAAACCCGGTTTCTGTACTGAAAACAATATAAACCTTCACCAATATTTTCTCTTGCCTTCGTTTCAATAAATCGCTAAAATGTTGTTCTCTTAGAAATTGTTCCCAACAAAACAAAACAGCGGCCAGCAAAGAATTGATTAATAATTCATTCAAAAAATGAACCGAAAAGAAAGATTCATTTGTCGCTGAAAAGAACACTCTCACTCAGAACTGATATCCGTATTATTTTTTATCATTATTTTTTTTTTCTGATGTAAGTTTACGAAAAGTACCTAACTAGGAAGGAATGCATAAGACAAAAGTAATATTATTAAAAGTAGGTACTATTTAAAATTACATCAAATTAATTAGCTGTACTGGCCAAACTAACCACTTGAACCGCTTAAAGCCAAGTGAATAATTTCTAGGCTTAGACCTAACCGCATTTGAAAATAGAATGCTTTTTGTACAAAGGCGGTTTCTGTTCAATTTTTTATAAGTATTTTACAGTATAGTTCTGTTATTTCTAGCGTTTTAATTCAACTGAGTGTGATGTGTGATGACGCTGGGTACTATGACGTCATATGTTCAGAAAAGCCTTTGATGGGGATTTGAAAGAACTAGAAAGGAAACATAGCTTTGGTCGTGTTTGTGAAACTTGTGACACTAGACTTTGTAGCATTAAAAACGTTTCAAGACAATGTGTGCAAAAAATGTATTTTGTAGAATCTTTGAACTTACACTCCTACAAAATAGAAAGGTAACAGTATGTGGCGAGGGTCTTATTCGAGTAGTATGGAAAATCTCGCAATCAGGGCGATTTTTAGTCAGCATGACATGGGTATGTCATGCTGACTAAAAACGGCAGGGTTGCCACGATGATCCCAGAGGATTTTCCAAACCGATTCTCCCCCATAAAGTAGCAATGGCGTAGGCTCCGTATAACTCAGTTCCTACAGACTTCCCTTTTGAATAGTTACTATTGTTGTCTATTCGTGTTATTTAGAAAGAAACGCGCCAAGCGTTTTTTGCTCGGGCCTCTCTCGTACCAAAACTACGTCACTGATCTGTTAGGTTAGGATAGACGTATGAGATAGTCTATTTGGAAGGAAGTTGGTTTCTTAAAAGTCACAACAATGAAGACTATATTGTTGTATGGAATTTAGGTTAGGTATTCAATTTTTTAAATTCAGAAACATACATTTTTATTTATAAGAATGCGATATTTTTTCTATTTTGTTTTTCTTTTCTCACTGGCCAGTTCGTTAAGATCGTATTTTTTTTATCTGTACCTAAATGTAACAGAATCGTCTAATGTGTCACCGAGTCGCCTCTCTAGTGGGGGAAATAGGTCACTATCATAGGAACGGCTCTCAACCCATGACGTATTACCCTATTGTTGACTAAAATAGTTCCTTTTTTTGCACTGAGTGATCTTATGAATAGTCCCTCGAGTTAACTTAAACTAGGTAATTTTAATAAGACTTTAATGTTATCTGAAATCAGTGTTGCATGACATAACATAACCTCAAACCTGAATCTCGGAAAATATGCAGTATAACCCACAATTCACAGGAGGTGAGCTTATTGCAATAACCGGATTAATCCAAATTCCAAGCTAGTACCGTTAATTTAATAGAAACATCCAATAAGATATTGATTTTTTTACATTTACGCTAATATTATACATTGAAATAAAACTACTTTTCAAGGATTTTATCGCGTATATTGATATTATATAGGGATTAATAATATCAATATACGCGATAAAATCCGTAAAAAGTAGTTTTATTTCAAATCCAATAAGACTTTTTGGGAATGGAACCTAGGACCACTCGCTCAGTAGCCGTATTTCCGACCACTACAATACCAGCAAAAAGTTTACTTTTGACCAAAAAACTGTCATCTTATTTCCCAATACTAATACCATAGTATTTATTATCTTTTTATCTAAAGTAACTTTACTGACCTATTTCTTTAGTAACCTTCTTATAATATTGACCCAAAAAGGCCAGGATTATTCTCAGTTTGGGATCAGAAACCTTTAATATACCTACCTTATGTCATGTTTGAAATAAGATCTGCTTACGTATAAGCTGTAAGAGATATTTATTAATATTAATCTTATATGTTTTATTTGAAAACTAGACTAAAAATATAATTATAGCAAATGTTTACTTAGATATGTATTTTTTTTTGTTATAAATAAAATAAAATATTCTTGGACAATTTTAGACAGCACCATCTAGTCTCAAACTAAGCAGAGCTAGTACTATGGGTAGCTGGCTAGACAATGGATAAAATAATACTTATACACTTTTTTTTGTAAATACATAGATACATATAATACATAAGAAACACCCAGACAAACAGAAACACTTATGTTTTAACCACACAAATATTTGTGTCCGGTGGGAATTGTACCAACGACCCCATGATCAGCGTCGTCACTATGCCTCTTTTGTGTTACACTCCAGGGCAAAAGCCTTCCCTATCTTAGTCCAAGAGTTTCTATCCTGGGTTTCTTCATACGTTGGCAAAAAGCAAACAAGATCATCTCGCCTTCGATCACCTCACTCCTCCAATATCTCATTTTTTTAATTTATTTTTTAAATAATTCAGCAAATAAAGGGCCCAGTATTATACACCCAGTAGATAAAGCCAGTTTTTTTAAATTCTAAACTAAACTAATTGCTGGCCAGCCTACCGTTGATAAATAATAATCGCTCACAATCGTTAAAAAACATCGCTAAACATATGTACGTAGGCCACTGTATCCATCTGTATCAGACTATATTTCTTCATAATATATCTCTACGACTACTACCTGTAAAACACGGACAAATAATTCTTTAACAAATAATTTAACTTAGTAATGCATTCATTAATTACATTATGCTGGGTTAATATTACATAATTTTCCTGTACCTGGATAGAAGCAGTAAGCACTAAGTTATTTATTCAAATGAACACATTTAATATAAGTAATTCTAAGAATATGCAAAGTACCACTAAAGTTTGAACGTAAATGCATCACTTTTTGATGCAAATAAAATTGTATACCTATGTATTGCGTAATTTGCTATCTGCTGTCAGTCAAGCGCTTTAGTTGACTTACATTCATTGTTTTTAATCTTATAATTTTCTCAAGCGCATTTTTTCAAATATTCAGAATAAAGATTTCGTTTCAAATTATTAGAAAAGAAACATTATTTAGTCATAGTAGACACAATCAGAAAGTCAGGCATTCAGTCTCAATAAGCAGTATTGAAAAATATACGCCGAGTTTTTTTTGTCGTCTTACAGCCGAAAGGATATATTTCTACTCATCATAATCAACAATTTCTTGTATAGGATCAACCATGAAGTGAAAAAATAAACAGCTACATCTTACATTTTGTCGAGAAACCTGAACTTTTTTCTAAGAAACAGCTCTTTTTTTTCAGACTTTGTCCTTCCTTCATATCTAGTAGAAATAAAGTTTTCCTTTCGGCTGTAATACGTCAAAAAAAAAACACGGTGTTTATGTGGATAATAATGAATTAATTGGTACATTGGTCCTGGTGATATGAAGACGAAGGAACAACATGTGGATACTCAATAAAAGTCTGATATCAACCTTCACCTTCTTGGTGAATAATTTATCTTCTAATAAAACGATACGTAGTAGGTATATATAATAATACGTAGGGCTATAATCTCATTTACCACATTTCTACTTATAAGTTCAACTGGGTGAATCCTACATTGAAGTTTCTGTTTCAACCTACTTAACCAAAACGACGTAAAGGTATTATTAACCTTTACGTCGTATGAAGCAAAAACGGCAAGACGTCTATCTAATTTGCATATATATATTATACTGGTTTATATTAGGATATTCTGTATTATAGGAGTAATTTTATACATCATTATGAAATCATTATTAATTATTATTATATTCGACGTCTGTAATCTACTGATTCCTTTGTTAGACCCACGAACTCGTGGTCAGAATACCACGAGGTCGTGGGATCTATTACCACAGGACACTGATAAGTATATTGTGTGATGAACGTAAGGGTTTGTGTTTTGCTGGGTATTTCTTATTTATTACATGAATTTTACAAAAAAAAGTGGACGGGAGTGGGCTATATCCTCCTATCCTAAGGGTTAGCAAGCACTAAATTAAAAAAATAAATAGTGTGGTATTTATAGACATTCTCTATAACATATTACTATAATAATATATATCTGTAACTGTTATCATGATTTAGGTACCGTCCATTAATAAGGTCTAAAAAAATCAGATCATATCGTAATAACTTTTCATTTACATTAGTCACATGTAAGCCTACGGCATAGATCCTTAATAATGAGTAGATACAAATACATATTTTTCTGCGGAATACGAAGGAGATTTCACTTATATACGATACGACGTTATATTAAGCATCGTACTAAAAGTATGTATTCACTAGCATTTTAACTGCCTTGTCAGTGTAGTGGTTCTGAACGCGAGTAGGTACTACGCTATAGGTCCTGGGTTCGTGGGTTATAAGGTTTTTCTAAGAAATTACTCATTAGCAGCTCGGACTTTGGATTGGTGCCCTGTTAATGGCAAAAAGCTCGCCCCTCTATTACATGGAATCTAAAACTACCGGCGAAATATGGATGCACAGCAGTACACCTCTGCCTAACTCTTTGGCGAATTCAAGCGTGATAGTAATGTTATGTATTTACAATAAAAAAAAAGTATTAACAAGTATTATTTTCATTGTCTAATGCCCATAATACAAGTTCTCCTTAGTTTGGTACTAAGTAGATGGTGCTGTGTAAAATGTCCCAAATATTAGTATTATATTATAGGAATAAACAAAATCATTTATTTCAATGTCCAAAGAAAATTCCTTCGCTATCTAGATTATAGGGCACAACAATACTCAGTTGACTATGCACACCGCTGCAAAAGGTATCATTTCCTTCCTCTGGAGTTGAGACGGCAAATTAACGATATAAGTCTACTGTTGGGTATCGCTAATGGCCACGTTAACTGTCCTGAACTCGTAGCTAATTTGTCATTACGCACGAATTTAATGGGATTTCGTCAAAGGCCAATATTAAATGTTCCTTTCGCATTGACTAATTACAGACGGAATGTTTTTTCAATAAGAAGTGCACTTAGCTTTAATCAACTACCTAGGGACTTAAATATTGACTTGTTCTGCACCAGTGTAGCGACAGCAAGACGACTTTTGACACAGTTATTTTTCGACAACTAAATTATACTATGTAGTTTACTCTTATCGACTAATTTTTAGCTATATGTGGAGGCTTTTAATTAGCAATCTCTTTATAACATATTCTTATATCTTATGTCTATTAGTCTGTAAGACTTCTGTAAAATAATATAAAAATAAATAAAATAAAATCATAGAAAATATTGAAATTTTAAAATATACATTCCAAAACAAAATAAAAAATTGCTACTGAAATCACTAATCAAAAACTATTAATAAATCAATTTTTCTCGATATTAAATTGATGTTATATTTATGTCACTTCCATAAATAAAAAAGCAAAGTTGACTTTATGGAATTGTTAAAAGTGTCATGCTACTTACAAATACATATTTATATAAATATTTTGAGTATATTTGGAGATGTCTTGCGATGAAGTAACTTTCAATATGTAAAACATTATTCAATAGCAAAATATAATATACAAATACGTAGGTACGTAAAAGCTTGGAGTATTCATACCTCGGTTTTCTTAACACGCTAAATTTGCTGAACGTAATGTAACGTGTGTCAACGCGGAGGCTTGTCATGAACGAAGTTATGTCATCGATATGTGGCTGAGGGGACGGAATCTGGTGTATACATAACCAAAGAGTACGTAATACTACTGTGATTTTTTTGAAGTCGATGTCAAGTCAAAGTCAATAACAAATGCTTTATTTTATCTAGGACCATTATTTATTTTTTTCTATTTATTTTAATCACGCATTGATTATTTCATCCTTATTGAAAAATATTGCTAGCTAAATATATATCTAAGTTCTATTATCTATAGCTATATTTGCTACTCTATATATTCTCGCTTCTTTAGATAAAGGGAACGCGTGTATACTGTTACATTTGCCAACATTATGACTTGATTTAGAAACAAATTCCTTGTTTCAGACACTTTCCATCAAAATATCATGCACGTATTCAACTATGTTACATACAGAGCAGTTAGGATACTCATCTTTATTCATTAGGTATGCAAAACTGTTTATGGTAATGTAGCCTGAATGGAGTCTTAACATCTTACTATTTCTGGTCCACTCATATTGACTTGATTAATCTATTACTAATTATTTCTTTAAAAATGTTCTCGAGTGGATACCACGCACCGAAAAGTGCAGCATAGGACGACTACTAACAAAATAGAAAGATGACCTAATAAACGTCTCTAATAACATTACTCGACCCGGGTATCAACCGTCTAGCCTATCAGTAAAAAAATATTTTAGAAATATTCAACCCTTAGATTATGTGGGTTAGTAAAATAAGAGAGATATCGAATTTCTTTAACAAAACTAAAAGACCAACAAAAAAATAAACAATCAAGAAAAGTAAACATTGCACATATTCGAAATTGTGCGAAATACTTTTAATAACGATGCAGTTGAAGTCTCAAAAATAAATCGCATAAAATACCAAATAAATTTAATTTCATAATAATAATGGCTTCGCTCATTCGCACACGTTGCAGTGGACGGTCGCGTCAATTTCACGCGTCCGAATTTATACACTCACATTAATTATATCATCCGCTTCAGTATCCGATATTTTCCATAAATCCGCCAATTTTCGTATACATTATCCATACGCTTAACGAACCATAACAAGGTACGAATAACCGCTTTATCCCGTCAATTAAAAGTAATTATGTCAAAAGTACTGAAATTCAGAATTTCGTAGAGGCACTTAAATCGTATGAGGCTTATATGCTGTGTGAATTTCAGCTATAGTAGATAAATTCTCATGGTTAAGGTCGTTTTGCTCTTTATTAGGTGTCATAGACAATAATAATTGAAATACTAACCTACAAAATGAAGGAGCATATTTAGGCTGTGCCAAATAAAATGGCAGAGATTAACCCCCTTACTTAATATAAACGTTATTCTGTTGATATTCTGATTGGAGTGAACGAAAATAGAGGTCTCAGAATTTTTCTCTTCTGAATTTTTCAGAATAACTGATTCTGAAAAAGCAAGAATCCCCACTAAGAATGCCCAGCAGTAGAACAGTAATCGGACTGATGACGACGACGATGATCATCATCAACCCATATACTGTCGCACGTGGCACGGGTCTCCTCTCGAATTAGAGGGATTAGGCTATAGTCCACAACGCTGACTTAGTGCTCATTAGCAGACCTCACAAACCTTCGAGAAAAATCTCTAAGTCAGAGGTGGCCTTAGATTCGAACTCGAGACCTTTGACTTGGCAGTCCAATGGTCATATCACTCGGCTATCAATGATTTTTCATGATGATAACATATAAATGATGATAAATATTCTTATACTAACAGTTTCGATCTCTCAATATTATAGTTCAATTCTGTTTGCGCACAAATCAAAGGTTGAGGCTTCAATTTTCACATACGTTACAATAAGTTACCCAGTATCCTGTATCATATTACCTATGTAAGATTACATATCATTTCCACTGGGACTTCTTATTCAAATTGTATTTTTAAATATTTTCGGGAATCAAATTCTGAGGTAGGTATTCAATGTTGATGTAAAAATATACCCACAACATGTAACATTGGTATCCAAAAGATTTATAAAAAATACAATATGTAGGTAACATCCATGTGTTAAAGTCAACAAGTTCCAACACCCTAGGGAGGTCCCACGAATGGGGTAAAGAGGTGTACCTCGCCGACTAACTAAAGAAAACAAGAAGACGCCATAGCCACAGGTGTAATAGGAGAGAAGCGAAGTACTTACAAGTAAGTACTTGTAAGTAGGTACTTTGCTTCTCTCCTATTACACCAGACGTATGATTATGCATTTGTCGGGCCTATAAATACAGTACATCATCGAAGACAAAAGTAATCAACGTGAACATAAAGACGTAAGACCTGTGCCCTTTTTTATAGTACCGAAAATCCTCATCGAGCCTCCGCCACCCGGGGAGTCGACAGGGTATGTCGGACTCATACTGACTAAAAACCGTACTTGCCTTCACCTGCCCTATAGTCATGGCCAGGGGATCCGTGAAATTCCCCACGACCATGACAGGTTGTGGTCCAGCTGTAAAACCGCGTCAATTAGCGACGCCTTTCCTCGCATACTGATTGAAGGTACGCTTTGCCACAAGCGTGTCGTCTACTGGGGAACAAGACCTGTACCCTGGTCTTCACAAACATACAATTAACACACCGAGACTGGAAAGAAATATCCGTGGAACGCACGAATCCTGCGTCCGGTGGGAATCGAAATCATGGCACGTAACGCAACGGTGGTGCTGAGGTGACCACCTTCCTGTTACGGTTGTGGTGAATTTCACGGTACGAGACCGACATACACACATCAAAAAAAGTGTGCGACCACTTTGAAAAATTAAAATCTTTGAAATAAAACTACTTTTTACGGATTTTATCGCGTATATTGATATTATTAATCCCGACGTTTCGGACCCTTTACAGCGTCCATGGTCACGGGTAGACAGAGGTGGTGGGCGTCTTGATGATAAAATTACTGACAGCTACCCTACATTTTTAATTGTTACATGATCAATGACATTTATTACTAATTATTAATTAAAACTAGATGGAGCCGGCATTTCCTAGCTGACGACCTCTGAGAAGAAACGCCAAAACAAACTCAGAGAATCATGGTCTCTTTTAAAGTAAAAATATTCAATGATCATGTTTTAGTTGTTAATTATTGGCAATCCGATTCACGCAGAACGAGCTCACAGTATACATTGGTCTTGCAGTTGTAGGCCTGGATTTTGGTTATAATAGAATCTATAACGGGATTCCAAGCAGGTGGTAAGACCCAGCCATCTTCTCTATTGAAATTTGGATGTTTTTTAATTTCAATAGCCTCACGAATCATCCTGGGTAGGTATCGACTTTCCTTCGCAAGTATTTGTGGTTTATCAAATCTGATATAATGCTGGGCCTTGTCAAGAGTATGTTCACAAACTGCTGACTTCTTGGAACGGCGGTGTTTGACATCGGCGATGTGTTCTTTTACGCAATCACAATCAAGCTTGTATACGCCCGCATCTTGTATTATTCGCGTAAATGTCAGAAATCAATATTAAAATCTTTTTTGTAACGGTAGATTATATTATGATTTCTTCTTCTTTTCAGATTCTTTCAAACAGGGTATTTCTATTTAAAGAACAACAAAGATTTTTTCTTGATAAAGTTCAAATTATATCAGCTTATGCTACTGACCGCAAACTTTTTTTGATGTGTGTACCCTGCACCTGGTGGTGGATGAACCATGAGAACTATCCGAAGTTACGTAATTCCGTAGATACAAAATTGTAATATTGTTATTTCTTAAGTTGCTAATGTTACTTACATCAGAAACATTAGAGTGGTTGTATTAATGTTTAGCTTTCGGCTTTATTTGGGGTAAAGCCTTAGGGATAGCAAATTTATTATCAGTTACCCTACATTTAAAGAAAATGAAGGTATCTTCGCTTCGGTATTCGTTCTTATCGCCTTTTATCTTTTTTCAGTCTAACATGAAATTGAAATAATTCCATGATTACGATCTCTGGGCAGCCATTTAAATTTAACGCAAGAATTTTCTGGAATAGAGTATATTATCATAATCAACCTTAACGTTGATCCACATGATTTTTTTTTTCTAAGAAAAACGACGCGAAGGTTTTTCGGTTACAGCTTTAATAATACAGTTCTTATTTTAGAAAAATATCAAAGAGTTTTTGCTATTTCTGCCGCAGAACATAGATAAGTAGTTACTTAAACATTAAAGAAAAAGACTTCACTGAAAAAAAAGATCTTAAAATTTAAAAACCTAATTACACTTATATACATACATACACAAAAAATATCGAGTAGTGGACTTGAAATCAAGACATTTTTAGTAATAAAAATGCCGCTTTTGTTTATTATTTGATAAAACTTGTTTACAATATACTCACTCTGTAGCATATAGGTATTACCTTACATGTTAAGTTCTGTTGTTGTTTTAATTTTAAGTAAGAGTAAGTTAAGTAAGAGTAAGAGTGTACAGAAAACATAATTAATTATATAATTATGTTTTCTGTACACTTTTTTAAGTTTATCTTGTGAATATTATTTTCTCAGTAAGTGAATCATTGTGAATTCTTATGAGGAAATAAAGATCTAAAACCGCATTTGTTTCGACTTTTTCAGATTAGTTTCTTTTTTTTAAATAAAAATCAACATGAAGTAATTGCTATGCCTTGATTCGTATATTATTTTCAGGTGTAACAGTAATTTTCCAAGCCATTGTCGTGTCCCAATAGAGAAGGCGAGTTCCGCTAGCTTGGTTTAATCTGGCACTACTGTCTTCGGGGACCAAACTAATATTTGTTACAACGCGATTGTTGTTTCTTTAGGAAAATATTTTTTTTGTTACCGATTGGATTTGAATTCAGTAGAATCTTATTTAATCGATCTGATTTTATTCATTTCAACCGGTGGCCCATTAACACCCTTTAATCAAGCATATCTATAGTATATTCAACATTCATACTGATAAATAATAATTATTGTCTATTGTTGTCTGTCTGTAAAAAAATTATACGAAAATGTTAGTGAAAACTGCAATTATTATGATACCTAATCGTAAATAACGGCATTTAAAATTGTTGTAGGTCTATCTGCAAGCTTGTCTCAAATTGGCTCCCAAACGACTCAAAACCGGTTGATTTTAGGTTTTATATGGTTCAAAAGATATGAATATATATAATTGTGGTATTGAGAATAACCTAGATAAACGCAGGTAACACCGTGGGACACAGCTGGTGGGCAATATAATACTCCAACATAACATATTATTACGTTACATGCTTTGTGTTTAATGCAGAAGTACAAAGCCTGTGGTAACAATGATGCTTTTAATACAAGAATAGATGACGTGTTACAAAGAAAAGTGCTTGGAATTCTGTAAAACGATCTACATAGCCATAATATCTGATTATAATCTATATACTCGTACTCAGTGGTTGTAGAAAAGTTTATTCTTTTGGGGAATATAAAGACAACTTTTAACCCAGTTAAAAATATAAAATTCCGATAATCTTTGTTGGTTGAAATTCTATGTTGACTATTCTTTATTTTAGTTTTTTTTTTAAATATACTATGTCTGACCATAGGTGTTTAAGATACACCTCCAATATACTTTAAGTCGGTCACTAGCCACCAACTACCAATGCCGTGGGTATTTCCCAACATCACGTATTAGTGCTACGCAACTTTGCATTCTTTCAAAAAACCACCAGTTTTTTTTTAATCTGTGTATGGTCTGTCATCCAGAGTTAGCTAATTAATATCCATGCATGACTGCATATGCAATGCTCCGCGAGGATACGTTGTGTTGGCAGTGGGTAGACTTTGACCCTTATACTACCAACCTAACTATTCCGCATTAATTAATTCCTTAGTACATAAGTACAATTATGTGTTATCAATGAATTAAGATTTATTCTTACCAAGGTACAGCAAGTTGTCAATAAACTGTAAGAGGAAGGCGCCTGTGTCTGTAACACAGTTTATACTAGCACGGACACAGACGTTCACTCTATCTCAAATAATATATGTATAGTGCTGTACGTCATAAACGTTTACTATGTTTGATTGAGATGGAAAAGTAAATTGTATTTGGCTTTTTGATCATAATAAAAAATTTATTATTATATTATTATTATATTATTATTAAATCCAAATAATATTCATAATTCATGTAATATAATTCAAGTCAATTTCAATTGTTATTATAGCAAGTATCGGAGTTTGGATTTGTGCCCGATTAATGGCAATAAGCTCGCTTTCTATTACATGGGCCCTAAACATATAGATGAACTGTGGGTGTATATTGGTACACCTCTGCCTAACCACATGAGGTAAACAGGTGTGACGGTGTTTTTTATGTTTAAAAAATCCCCCGCAATACAGGGCTCTCAGGGTCCTGCCTAGTATGGGAGTTTATTTAGTAAAAAAACCAAAAAAAAAAACAGAATCTCCAGTTTTCACTTCCAATAAAATTGTCAGCAGAGCTAGGTTCGTTATCCAGTTCATTGAATTTCAGGAAGGATTGCATTCTGAAAGGATATTGGGCACAATATCGCAGTACGACGCGTGCGCTGACTTAGTAGGGTATAATGGAGGATTCACGAATTCAATTACATTAGATGCGAGGAAAATAGGAAACGGACAAAATTATTTTTTTGGCCCTGAAAGTCGAAAAATGCATTCTAGTTCTTGATTTAGAAACAAGAATCAGTTAAAAGTGACATCAACGGCTAACTAGCTATAATTATTAGATATTAGGTATATCGTATTTTAAGCCAACTCCAAAAAAGGAGGATTTATATAATACTAAAGTGCTTATAATTACTATTTTTTTTTACAAAGCACAAAGTTTTTTTTATTCCACTAAGGTGGCAAACAAGCATACGGCCCACCTAAGGGTAAGCGGTTACTGTAGCCTATAGACACTTCTAACATCAGGGGTATCACTTGCACATTGCCGACCTTTGATTATATACTTGTCTAGATGCCACATTGACACGTACAGAACGGCCCAAATAAAGTCTACTAAAATTGGTAGACTCTCTTCTCACTTACGTCAGTGTCATTTGGATCACTTCAGGGTGTGGAGTTCTCGAAAAATAATTAATTATGTCGGTATGTGCTGTCAAATTGTGTCGCAATTATGAGGGAAAACCGTATAATTACACTAAGATCACATTACATCGGTAAGTTTTGTTATTTAACCTCTATTATTTTATGAAAACATGATTTTTCAATTCGTTAATTTGTAGGTTCGACAGAGTAGCCGGTGTTGTCAATTTATTACAAGGGAGATTTGGCGAAACTATGGGAGATAAAATGCAAATATCAGTCATCATCTTTCGATCAGGAGAAAATTTTATTATTTTAATAATTACCTACATAATTTATTTGATCACTAAATGATAACTTGGCTTCACAAAATAAATGAAGTCATTCACTAAATAGTATTTTTGTTAGTTCTTTCTAATATTTTGGGTTTCAGATTTCTTAAGACTGGAGAGACATTATACAGCGGACACGAAATGAAATATAAAATAAAAAACTATTTCGAAAACAAATACAAAGAGATGGATTTTGATCTATAAATTGCTGTATATATTTTTTCATTGTATTTTTTGTTTTTATTAAAATAAATAAAACACTAATCTATAAAATAATTACTTTATTCAGCCTATTTCGTTTAACTGTCATCCCATTAAATAATGGAGAAAAGGTAAGTTAATAATTTGGAGCAGGCATCCCTAAACACGCACACCTTGACAGTTTGACTACAATAAGTACACAAGCGGTACTCACACATATCACGCAATTTGGCCCCAGTTTTCGCGTGTCGTTTGTTTGCATTGCTCCATCTAGACAAGTATATAATCAAAGTTGCCGACCTTGTAAAATGAAAGAGGAATAGTTGGGTTGGCAGTATAAGGGTCAAAGTCCCCCCACTGCCAACACAACATTTCCTCGCGGAGGACTGGCAACCTTGCTCACCGTAAGGAACACTACACAGCCCAAAGCGGTGTTATCTCTGCCTTCGAAAACTACAGGCGTGATGATATTATGTTATATGTAAAATAAATAAAAAATCAACAATTAATGATGCAACTGAAATTTATATCATAATATTGCAACATAACATAATTCTCCTCATAAAAAAATTGCCGTACTTTATTTTATTTTATTGGAAAATCGTATCCATTTTACTGAAAGTTAAATTTAACGAATGAAAATTAAAGTCTGTGTCAAATTTGATTAATTAATTCATTGTAATCGTTTAATCAGATCAAATTTTGTGCTTCATGCTCGTATTTATCTGCAAGCCCAATTAGTGAAAGTTGAATATTTTCTGGTATGTGTAATTAATTCTTAATTGTTCATGCATAATATTTGATATGCCAATTGTAGTAAACACAGTGTTAGTTAAAAAACCAAAGTGTCATGGCTTGTTCTGTGACATTCGCCTGTTTCGGTCCTGGTTTCGCAGGCTAAGCGGTGTTATTGAGTTTTTCTATAAAATTCTATGTTCGAAGTTTAGATTTGTGCACGGAAATATATACATACAGGAGAAATGTAGGTGTACTTTAGTCCACCTCTGCCTAACCCAGGAAATACAGAAGTAATGGTATTTTCTGTGAAGTTTAACCTTGGTGTATTTAAGGATAAAGTGTACCGGCATTTTCTGGGTAATTGTGTTCCATCTCCGTCCTCGTCATCGCTTACCGTCAGGTGAGATGAGGTCAAACACAAACCCATCTATACTAATATTATAAAGAGGTAGTGTGTGAGTTTGTGAGGTTGTAGGAGGTAATTTCTGGATCTACTGAACCGATTTTGAAAATTCTTTTAATAATAGATAGCCACGTTATTTGTGAGTGTCATAGGCTATATTTATGTATAGTATATGCATGTTATTAGGTAGTAAATTGCACCCGAGCGAAGCCAAGGCGGGTCGCTAGTCAACAATAAATAAGTCTGAATTTGTGGCTGGTCAACAGCAATATAGACTTATTTCTATTACATTAGGACCTAGAACTAGCGACTAACTGTAGGTAGGTGTATACCAATCCATCTTTGCCTAAAGCTTCAGGCAACACACCGTGATTGTATTCTGAAGTCTTTGCTTGCAAAACGATGAAAATATTTCCGTATACACGGTATAAATAAATAACCCGTACTTTTTTATGACACGTCATGTTTTTTTTTGTATGTGTCGCTACGGAAGGGTAAACGAACGAACCGTGAAAGCCAAGTGAAGGTGATTGATGGGACCGAGGTGAATGATATACGAATCCCGTACGATTGCACAATTTGTGATACGACTACGTATAGATTTGTAATTTGCAATTTATTGACTATTCTGCGGGCTTAGACAAGTTGCAATCTGACAATCGAATCGACAAACGAATAGAAACAAAAAGTATGGAAATGACATAAGCTTTCGACAAATGACAAAATAAAATGTATGGGAATGACATCTATGATCGCCCGATCATAGATGTCATTCCCATACATTTTGTTTATATTTGTTCGTCGATTCGATTGTACAGGCGCTGGTGAATGTTTGGCGGCGAATAGCATAGTGGGTGGGCGATCGGGTTCTGTCATGCGTCACGGGTTTTATTCCCGCGCTGAATAAATGTTTGAGCGGTTTCAAACAAGTTTTCTAGAAATATTACTTTCATGACAAATTGTGTTTCTGAACCACTCACAATAAACAACAGCGTAACAGTATAATTATAAAGAAACAAATAACACAAATGATTTCATAATTTTAATTACATTTTCAAATGATATCTATTTTGTTTATAAGCAGTCATGACATTGTTATTTAAATAAAAAATCTGGCAAAACGTTGCTCATACTGTTTTTTGAATTGAGAGACAAATTACATCATTCAATTCCAAAAACTAGATCCTTTTAAAACTTAGTCAAATATACAAATACATGTTGTACTTCGCTGAAATGTGACTTACTTTCTTCTGTTGGCCAATATTTTATTGTAGAAAAACATGTAATAGTGCTTGCATTGGATAAATATCAACCCTCGGGAGGGAACGGGAGGTCGACGGTATCCGTTTGTGGCTTAGTCGAGTCGATGGTGCAATTCGTCGTCGCCTTTGCAGTGACGTTGATTCGACTAACCGTATTATGGACCGCAGATGAATTCGCTGTGAATTAGACAAAGCTTTTAAAAAAGATTGTTTCGTTGGAATTGGTGTACAATCAAGTATTTTAACATAACATAAGAACAGAGGCCAGCACATCAAGCTACCACAATCTGTCAAATTTCTTTTATAGATTTTCAACTTTAATACAACACTATAAGGTTCATATTCAATTGGGAAAATTTGACAGTTTTGGATAGGTTGACCTGCTGGCGTCTGTACATAAGGTAAGGCTAATCCACTCACAGTAGTTCCACCCACATACACAGCAGCCTACCTAGTTTGCCAGTATATTTAGATCCTATGTAATAGGGGGCGAGCTTATTGCCATTAAGAATGAGATTTTATAGAAAAAACCAATAGCACTGCTTGACCTTTTTTTTTATTGGCTGGGGATATGCTCCTTATGCATGCCGCCCCGCTCGGGGATGCGGGACGGTTATGTCGGGCTCTCCGGCCAGGTGGTCAGCATACCAACTAAAACCACCACCACTACCACCTTCCGCATCGTGGTGGGACCACGGGAATCGCTCTCGCATGATCCGCGATCCCACCGCGGACGTCCATTGATGGACCCTCAATGGCCAAATGCAATGGGCGACTGACGAGCACTGCTCGACCTGGGAATCGAATCCAGGACCTCTAGCGTAGCAGTCTCACTTAGTACCAATAGACGGCCTAAACCACTTTTGATGAATTACATTAAGATTCACGGACAGACGGTTACACAGTGGGCCATACAGTTCCAGTATAAGCTGGTCTGATTGCAACATGTTCTTCAGCGACTTTCGTTGCTGACTGTACCACCCTAGCCGAACTTTGCACCATGGGCAGAGCCTACAACAGTAACGGTGACGCGATGCCATAATTTTCCATAGACTTTCTATTAAAAAATTGTATTCAATAACAAGGTCTAATATAATAAGTAACAATATTTTTCAAAATGATCAAAAATAATTCGTGCAACATACAACCTTTGTTATTTTAATTAAATGAGAGAAAATTCTAGAAAGGTGTCCGAAAGGCCTCACCTAATTTGCGCAATCGCATAATGAGCACACAACGCGTCTGTACTGTTTCCTTTGTTAAAAGAAAACAACATTCCAATGGCTGTATGCGGGTAGGTATATTATTTTCCTTTTGCGTATGAAGGTGAAGTGTTACTGTTAAGCCCCCGAATTGAATGAATTAAATTGGAACTAGATTTTTTTAATCTCTTTTTAGTCTAGTTTTAGATTAAATTACTCCGTAGTTTTTTTTTAAATTTTAGTTTGTTAGTAAGTAGTGTAGATAAGTTTATTTTATAAATACTATTTTTTTAACTATGATTGAACTGGAACTATATTGAATTTGGAATGCATTGATTATACTTTCTGCGTGTCTGCAGCTAAAAACTTAATTTAAACAAAAAAAATGACTTTCTTATTTATACGTTTTTACGGGTCATGTTTTACCTAACTTTTTCTAGTAATATTTATTAATTCTCTAGTTGAAAAAAAAAACAGTGCTTAGACCTTAACAGTTTTGAGGGTACTACGGAGGTTTTTCTCTTTTAGGCTTCACCCAAGAGTTTTCAGAAAGGCAATCATGTAAGAAAATATTTAAAGGAACGGAGAAATATGGTTGGTTTAATTTCTATTATAAATAACAAGCGCACACAACTGGAAAAGTAAATTTACATTCATTTTAAAGGTATAATTTTTTGTTAGTTGTTAGAATCGGTACTTAAATATACAGAAATACATTTTTTTTTGATCGTATCAAAAGAAACACTGACGAATTTTTTAAATAGTATTTTGACGTCTATCGCTACATTTTAAGATAGACACAGGGATTTTAATGATTTATATTAACTTTAAAAATTAGTCTAGTGATCCCAAGCGCGACTGTTACGCTACACGTCTTGGGTTCGATTCCCAGGTCGAGCAGTGTTATTGGGTTTTTCTATGAAATTCTCAGTAGCAGCTCGGAATTTGGATTTGTGGCTTGTTAATGGCAATAGTCTCGTCCCTATTACACGAGACCTAAACATACCGGTGAACTGTGGACGTACATTGGTATACCTCTGTCTAACCCTTCGGGGAATACTGGCGTGATGGTATAAACAAAAAAATAATATTATAACAACTTTAATGAACATTTTTCTTTTTAAAACAACATGGTGGATTCAGTTACAATTAATATTAATAAACTTCTAAATATAAACAAGTATTCTATTTTTAAATGAACTTTGGCGCTAAATTTAATTTTCGAATTCAAATCCAGTCCTTTGTACACTTCTAAATTAGCTCTGGTTTTGCTTCTGAATTCCAGTCGCTTTGACAATAGTTTCACATAGCTAGTTTCCTCAGAGGGCTAACTAGAGTTGCAAATAAATATGTGGAATCCCAGCTATCTCACCCTCTGTGCACATAAAGGCAAAGACGTGTTGTAAAGTAAATAACTTGCAAATACTTTAGAGTAGTGCTAAATGTTTTTGAAGTAAAAATAAAAATTAATTACTCGCAAATTATGGAGGTTGTAGTGACCTTAGCGCTAGCCATTAATGATGCTAATGCAATTAGTCGTATAACAAAAAAGGGGTAGGTACTTATAGTGGTTAATTTTTTTATGCAAATGAAGAATTCGTACTTACACCTATGTACAATTTTTTTTAAACCCTTTTAAAACCTAGGTACCCTTATTTAAAAAAAAGGAATTTTGGTACGTATAAGTAATGATATTGTTTTTGTCTTTTAACTTTTATTTGACACAGAATAACAATTGTGTGAAAGAATTAAACTTTTAAGGCCGAAATATTGATGTGATGAATGACAGTATTTGTGTTTGTCCGGTTGTTTCATATTATGAATATAATGTATAATATAAGCACTAAATCCATTATCAAGTACTTATAGTTCCACTTCTGCTTAGTTTAGGATTAGGTGCTGTTTAAAATGTGCTAAATAATAATAATTATTTATGATTTCGACTTCAGGCAAGATTCGAGCCATCGGAAGCTTTACCCAACCAGCAACCGAGATCACTTTTATATCGATTTTTTGTTCCATCTTTAGGTGAACAACGGTGACAAAGTGCCAAAAAATATTAGTGTTTATTCCCCTGTCACTTTGTGTTGAAAATTCGAAAGCCTTTTACACTAACCTCATTTGCAAGCTTTCACGATTATGCTCGTGTATAAGAAAACACAATTTTATGATTATGTTATATGAAAATGCATAGCACTTAGGACAAACGCATAATGTGTCATTTTGTGACCAAAATGACACTTGACGAGAGTGACAAGTATTTTAAGTACTTTTGGGAATATAATAACGGCTCTAAAATTGGTATTATAATTGAAATGTTACACAACATTTTGTTATCTTGAGGATAACGCTTCACGATTTTGCAATAACAGTAATTTATATGAACGGCTTAAACAATATAATAGTGTCATAAAGTGGAATGGGCATCTCTCACGGGAACCGTAACGGATTACAAAAGGCTGCTAACAGTCAAATTATTTGTATTAAATAATTAAATCTAAGATATTAATAGGTCTTTATATATCTGTAAAATGTCAAAGGTTTTAAATTGGACCTATAAACGGGAATACCTGTTCAAACAATTAATTTCAAACAATAATCATTAGTATAATTTCTAATGTAAACTCATTTTAGTTGACTTTATATTATTCTATGCCATTGCTAGTAATTCGTAAATATCTAGCTCTTCTATTATATGTCAATTATATGATATAACATTTTTCGTTTTGTAATTTTAAACAAATAAAAGTAATTTCGTTACAAAATGCAACATTTAAATGTGTCCATTATGTGGCTTTAAATTAGCAGGAGCATCAAATTCTCATACGATTTCTGTCTTGTCCTTTAGATTGAAATATTTTAAATCAATGATTTGTCTTTAAAGTTACTAAGTCATTCTTTGATAATATTATTATCATCAACATCATCACCGTTAGCAAGACTTTCACTCATTGCTGTGACCTCCTTTAATTTCAAAGACTCGACTTATCTATCCTAGTCTGTCGACACAAAAGGATGCACTGTTACAATAAGAACAACTGTTATCACTATTAATTGTTCATTGTTATCAGCTGTAGATTTCTAACATTTTCTCCTAGTTCCGTGGTATAATTATTAATTATTTTCAAACTTGTGCAGTGAGGTGTGATCTCGTTAGCCGACGTAAACGTCATTCCCCTTATTGGATCTACGATACTCGGATGAGCTCTTACCTAGCGCCCAACGTTTATCAAACGAATTAGCTTTAATGTGATTTGTTTTTTTTTTCTGTACCTTCGTTTATACTTTAGCAACTATTATATTCTTAACATTATTAACAATAATTCAATTTACCTTCAATTAACTGATTTCCAAAGGTAACAAAATTACGCATATTACGTTTTATTCCATGTTTTATGATAGAATTATTCTTAAAATATATTCCGGTCGTGCATGGACTACTGTTCTCACCTCTGGAACGGTTCAGCCAAATACCAGCTGGCTTCAAAACCTTGATCATCGTCGTAGGGTGGCAGGCTTGTCGGTCTTCTACCGGATTCATTTCGGAGAGTGTGTATCAGAACTGCACAATCTAATTCTGCCATCCCCTTTACCGTCAAAAAACCAGGCAAACTGAAAAGCAATACCGTTTCATGGTGGAAATTCCCGAAAATCGCACTAAGTGTTTTGCCTCGACATTCCTTATCCGTACAGCGAGGGAATGGAATCAGCTGCCTGAGTCTGTATTTCCTGACGTGTACAATCTGGGGATCTTCAAGTCACGAGAGAATCTTCTAGGTAACCGTGCTACATCTTAAACCACATCTTCACTTACCATCAGGTGAGTATGTAGTCAAACGCTAACCTAATTCTTATAAAAAAAGATTTGCCAATCATATTTGTGTGATTCACTTAATCCATGAAAAAAAATAGAGATCTTTGATGGCTTAGCATTTGTTTTTATTGATACAGTAAGTTATATCAATTGCCAAAAGAATTATTACATCGAATTCCTTCAAATAATTTTACCATTTTCATTTTGTTGGTTTACAAAGAAGAAATCCATTGTTTCTCTGCGGCGAATGATGTCAAATAAATTAGCTCTTTTTTAAAGCTAATGTTGTTTTCTGGACCATTGACTTAAAGGCCTAAATCGTTTGACATATCCAATTTAAATGTAATTTGAATTTTGGTTTTTATTTATTTAGACTTTTTAGTGTCGTTTTTGTGAAAATGTTTTTTTTTTTTGCATTTTCCAGATGCAAAAAAATACAAAAAGATAAGCTAAGTAAAATAATAATTTTATTTTACCAGTCACCATAAAGACGTGAATTCAGAATTGAGGCAAATTTCAACCTGGTGGGTGGGACTCGCGGTGGCTTAGTAGTTATAGCTACTGGTGTACCTAACCAGAAGACGCAGGTTCCAACTTGCCCACGGTTATTTTCGGTAAAATGGTTTTTAAAGTTTATATTATACAGTGGAGACTTAGCTGGTTTTACGTCCCTACTCTCAATATCGTGTTAAGGCGATTGAATACGTAAACAAGAATAAGTGAAAAACAACATGTGTAACCTGAAGAGTGCATTTTCTATTCATTTATACGTAGCACAAAATTCTATTCAGTTCGAAGTTATAAATTTTATTCAGATCCACAAGATCCAATATCTCAACGGAACGATTTTATGTTTAAAGTAAAATATTGAGAAGATTTTGTGGTAGCTAGGCTCAAAAAATATAACATTAGTACCTACACTATACGAAATTTATATCGAATGGGTAGTATACACATAAGTACAACAAAACATTTATATTAGTACAGACGCCAGCAGTTCAAGCTATCCAAAACTGTTAAATTTTCCCAATTGAATAAGAACCTTATCGTTTTGTATTAAAGTTGAAAATGAATCAAAGAAATTTGACAGATTATGGTAGCTTTATGTGCTGTCTTTGTACATAAGTTTAAATTATCAGTAGTATATATTTGACACAGCTCCTTATGTGATTACATAACACATAACATTTGCTTTATACAGGACTTTAACAATCTTTCAGTTATTAATTCTTCTGTGTATACTTCACGATCAACGCTTATCAGTGTCGTTTATTAACTGTTAATACCATTTTATCCGGTAGAGTAGTGTGTAACTACTGATTTTACGGGTACACCCAAAATCCTTACAATCGATTTGTTTTTTTCAAAAAATGCTTATTGTCGTTTTATTATTGCAGTTTCTTTTTGTCTTTCCAGTAACCACAATAAATTGTTATATACAATTTGACTGCCTCATTAGTCTAGTGGTCCTAAGCGCGACTGCTACGCTAGAGGTCCTGGGTTCGATCCCCAGAACGAGCAGTGTTATTTGGTTTTTCTATGAAATTCTCAGTAGCAGCTCGGAGTCTGAATTTGTGCCCGGTTAATGGCAATAGGCTCGCCCCCTATTACATGGAACCTAAACATACTGACGAAATGTGGGTGTACATTAGTACACCCCTGCCTAACCCTTCGGGGAATACAGGCGTGATGGCATGTATGTATATAAAATTTGACTAGCTTCAAAGTGATTTCTCCTAAACCAGTTCCACCACCAGGACCTATGTTTACTTACCTAGGTGACCAAGCTCTGTTTAGGACATAGGATAGATGTATTGCCTCTAGTTAGGTCTATTTTGTGGCCAGTCAATCATGTGTAGGTACGTGAAAACGGATATTCCCAGAAATTATACCTTTTTCATCCCCGTAAACCCGTACACAGTGAATTCCATCGAAATCGTTAGAACCGTTCCCGAGAACACGATTACAAGTAAACAAACAAATATATTAAAATATATACCGGTTACAATCAGGTGGGCCGTATGCTTGTTTGCCAGCGTAATGGTATAAAAAAATATAATTATAGCTCGTATAATAGTTTAGGATAAGCCACCTCATGTTTGCAGAGGTTTTTATGCTCTCAGCATTTTATCAACAGTGTCATTTTATGTACAGACGGTTGAAGGGTCTAATATTTTTGTGGACAGCGGCAAACGATACTGTTTATAATGGCAATTAACTTTAGCGAGGATGCTCCCCTGAATATATATTTTGTGGCCGCGACAGGGTTGTCACAAATTAATGGAAGTAACAACCTCGCTTCAACTCCTATCTGTTAGCGTTTTATAGCTTGTTAAATTGAAATGGAACGACTTGAGTATCTTGCGAATATATTGAAAGTGCGGAATAAATATTAAATTGTTGCTTTTGCGTTAAGAACCTGCCTGCTGAAAAAATGCAATAATTTTCTTTTCAACACACTTGCTCATAAAATGGCTCTTATTTGACCGCAATTAGACACGTAATGACACCTATAATCAAACTGTGACTTTTTCATTGCTATTATTCACAAATGAGCTAAAGGGTTTTTTTTTTTTTATTAGTTGAAGTTATTTAGAAAAGGAAAAATTCGACTGCGGGCAGGATTCGAACCTGCGTCTTCTGGTTAGGTACACCAGACGCTATGACCACTAAGCAGGTTCGAATCCTGCCCGCGGTCGAATTTTTCCTTTTCTAAATAACTTGAAAATCTTAGCATGGAAAATGCCAAAAATATACAAAAAGATATTTATTAGTTGAGTTGCTTTGTTCTTAAAAAAGTTTCGATACAAAAAAAATCGTGTTCAATAAATTGTACAAATAAATTAATGTACCCATTGCTTGCTCATTTCACGCAACTTCGTATTTAAACAGATAATTTCAACTTGTACGTTTTTAATAAATAAAACTTTCACTCAAATATAACTTTTTTTTTCTCTGTAATAAAGAAAACTTTAAATTCCCCATTTTGTATGTGTACGCTATCCGCGAAAAGCCAAAAAAAAAGAAATCTCATTCTTTTAGCCTAAGGCCGATCGCCATTATTCGGCATTGTTAAGAAAACAGCTGATTATTTTTTCCCGCCATTGCGAAATATTTTTACAATTCGTTTTCACAGTTGAAATTATAGTTATTTTCTTCACAAGTGTGTTGAAAAACGTCGTATGATACACGTGTGTATTGATGATTACCGACCTCGGCTCTCTTAAAAAAATTTCAATGGCACCTCAGCGGTAATCACCAACATTACACACTTGTACCATAATGTACTATTACCCATCAGTTATTAAGTATGTATACTTACTGCAAATCACACTTGGCCGTTGGAGACTCGCTGAAACCGATAAATGAAAAAAAACTCCAACTCAGCTCCGCGTACAAAACGAATAAAAAAATAACTAATACTTTTTACAGTGAAAAAATAAGAAGGCTCAAAATATTTTTTCCCTTTGCAATAATTATGTTTATTTTTTATACCGAGCAACTGCACGAAATCCTTGGAGTAAATTTATTAACACCATAAACAACATCGGCGTTAAAACCGTTTAAGAAACCTTAAAATTGGTAAACAGTCATCAAAAAAAAAAACAAGGGCATAATTTCGTTTGTTTGAAGAAATATTTCACTTCAACAAAGAATGAGCTTTGATTGTGTTTTCGTCCTCCGAGCGGAGCCATTGTAAGCACGGTATGGATATTTATGATGATTAAGAACAAAATCAAATTTGCTTTGAATCGGCAGTCCGTTATAAAATGGACGTGTATGCAATTAGAATTTCGTGTGATTTGTGACGATTTCTTTGACACTGCTGTTTGGATTGGGATATGATTTTGAAAACATATTATGTACCTACATCATACCATACCAGCAGTTCTGTTTTATGTATTTTAGATACTGAATACGATGACTTCTGAGAAAAAAATGCCGATTCTAGCTTAGCGATTCATGGCTTTTTTTTTAATCCAGACAGTCTATAGTAGTATGACATACATACATACACTCACGCCTTTTTCCCATGGGGGCAGAAACTAAATACCGGATTCTTGCATACTTATTTTGCTTCGACCACATTCATTCATACACACACGCCGGTTGCGAGTACTACGCACCTGAACTTTTTTGAAGAATCTCACCAATAAGGTCGGCGTAAGTTTTTCTAGGGCGTCCCCTCTCGGTGGTTCCGCTGACATTCGCCATGTAAATCATTTTTGTTAGTCGCCTTTCGAAACGGGAAGTATTATTTGGCATGGTATAAGCAACTTCACGAGAGAATGCTGTAAAACAAAATAGAGAAGTAACTCACATCCAATATAGAGAATATCCATTCTCTCAAAATGCCCAAACCATCTCAGCATATTCCTCTCAATTCTCGTCGCTATATCGTCTATTAAAAGTTTTAAGCAGTAGTAGTATTGGATGTAAGTTACTTCTCTATGTTTTTTTTTCAGCATTCTCTCGTGAAGTTGCATATACCATGCCAAACAATACTTCCCATTTGACTACAGCAAACTGTCGGTAACAAAAGTAGACGTCGGTTTTGGTAATGGATCAGTACACGCCACGTCACTTCGTTATACAAACAAGCGTCGATTGTCGTCGATATCTTTTTTGTGGTTCCAAACACTGTTGGTTCTTTAAGTTTCTTTTTCTTTAGTACTAGTTGTTGCCCATGGTTTCATTCGCATCTTAAAGTATTTTTTGAGACAAAAGGTAAACTATGGCATTCTTCAAGATCTAATCTATCGGTGTACCAATATTCATCAAAATCTGTTGAGTGGTTTAGGCGTGAAAATGTAACAGACAGAGTTACTTTCGCATGTATAATATTAAAAATAGGGATTAGTAGTGACTAGATAGAGTACTAAAGAATAGTATTTTCTTTATCTGTCTACTCAATGGTGATTTAAATCCTTACCTCTTTCTTAACCTAAGTATCTAAACATCGTCTGTGGTCTAGTGAGTCTAGGGTTCAATTCCCACAGGAAACAAATATTTATGTGTTACAAATACATACGTGTTTGTGTTGTCTGGGTGTTTCTTATGTAATATAACTATTTATTTACAAAAAAACTATAAAAGTATTATATCCATTGTCAAGTAAGTACCCATAGTACAAGCTCAGCTTATTTTGGGAATAAATGGTGCTGTGTAAAATTGTCCAAGAATATTTATTTATTTATACTTCTACTAATATTATAAAAGTTTGTGTGGATGTATTTTATTTTTTCACGAAAAACCACAGAACAGATTTGGATAGAATTTGGTACATAGATAGTTTATAACCTGAGATATAGCATAGAATACTTTTATTCAGGTAAATTCCACTAGCAAAAGCCCACAACTAAAGTTACTATTACTAAAATCACGTCACAATATACAGCTTTTCTACAAAAATCGCTATTGCAAGCGAACAAGGGCAATCGACAGGGCAAACTATAGCTTGTTGTGTCGTCGTGTGCACGTTCCAATTTCGGCTTAAACTAAACTTATAATTAATACCTTTATGAAAATTGGACGAAAACAAACCGTTTTGCTGTTATTAAATAAAGATATTAATAGGCAAAATTTTTCACTTTGGACTTCAATAAAAATTGATTAATATTTCCCACAAAATTAATTTGCTAATTATAAGTAAAATTGATTGAGTTTCCTCATTTATGACAGTGTTCTTGCATTTAATTTTCACTCGTTAATCATTAGGTGAAATTATAATTTTGTTTGAACATTACTTTTGTTTTATTCGTCATTTGAATAATTATATTCAAATTAAACCGCACCTATCCTCGATCGGTTAGACAGAGTTATACTGTAGTAGCTTGCTGATTATAATATTATAATCAGCAAGCCACTACCAGAATTGATCAAAGGACTTTTTGGACTAAATATAGCCTATGTCTTTCTCCAAGGTCTTATCTATCTCTGTACTAAATTTCATCAAAATCGGTTCAGCAGTTTAGGCGAGAAAGCGCACAACACTAAAACGTACAAAGTGAGTACTCTCTCTTTTAAATATTGGTATTGTATAGAGATTTATATATTTAGAAACCCAATATTGCTAGCTTGACAGTTTAGACATTTCAGAGCCACATCGAAATCCTACACGAAGCTTTTAGGGATTTCGTATGTCCTTCGGGTATTATTTGGCTATTTCCGAAATACAAGAGAATTTATGAATGGAATTTACATTTCTGTAGGTAGGTCTTGCGGCAATTGTCGAAAATCAAATCGTGTCCAATAACTGCAAATGTGATTTAAGTTAAAACAACAACATTTGATTTGGCACACAAAGGACGATAAATCCATTCCGATGAAGGCGAACGATTAAATTTAATTCCTTCAAACATTTTGTTTTATTCAAACAATAAGTCCTGGAAATAAAATGTTTATCAAATCTTGGAATTACGAGTGGAACAAAAAGGTTAGATTCAGTGAATACAAAATGTGAAAGTATTCGCATTTGTTATAACATAATTTTCAACCACACCTGCAACGGTATTAGGAAGAGCTTTTACTGATATACCTACAGACATTTCGCTGGGATATTTTAAGTCTTGTAGAGGACGAGCCTGTTGCCATTTAAGTTAGCATCATCATCAACACATGTACTGTCTCACTGCTGGACACGGGTTTCCTCTCAGATTGAGAGTGATGAGACTATTATAGTCCACCACGCTGGCCTAGTGTGGGTTGGCAGACTTCACACATCGTCGCGAAATCTCTAAGGTATGCAGGTTTCTTCACGATGTTTTTCTTCACACAAAATTTAATTATTGGCGTTTAAGTGCCAGCCATAAATCCAAACTCCGAGCAGTTGTTACTGAGATTTTCATAGAAAAACTCAATAACAATTTGCTAGAGCGAAGAATGAACCCCAGGATCGCTCAGCAGCATTAGTTCAAAAACTATACAATTCCGAAAAATCCAATATTGCAGTTATTAGTTTCTTTTATGAAGAAAGAAAATGTCTATCTCTTGCTTCAAGAAGATTGCCCAATAAGCAATGATTTATAGGCCAATGTAAAGGGTTAGGCGGAAAATTAGGCCAATATGATGCTGGTACGTGACTGGGCTGCGATGACGTCACCAGTCTAGATGTTTTTATGACCATCGTTATTAGCTTTTAGGGTAGTAATCATAAAGTTTATAACGCAAAGTTCATAATTTTTTATTTTTTATGACAGGATTTGACGTATTGATAACATTTTTACAGCGATCTGAATTGTAAAAACTTATTTTTTTTAAATACATTCTGGAAGCGTCATTGGTCTAGTGGTCGTAAGCGCAACTGCAACGCTAGAGGTTTTGTTCGATGCCCAGGTAGAGCAAAGTGTTAATGAGTGTTTCTATGAAGTCCTCAGTAGCAGCTCGGAGTTTATTTATTTATTTATTTAGGACAACTTACAAAACCTACACTAATAAAAGGTTTACAAACATGTTTTACAACTAAGTGCCGAGTGTTGTTTCACTTACAAGTTGCCACGGCATGGTAAGGGACAGTTTCATCTAAGAAATGTGTTTATATTATATTATATGTACTTAAAATATATATATATATATATATTTTTTTTTTTGTATATATACAAATGATTTTTAAAAGGTGCATGAAGTTATACAGTTTAACATAAATATAAAACAAACAATACAGAACATGATCGAGGTTACAGGACATAATGACGCATTTATTTTCAAGATATACTCGTAGGAGGATGAAACGATGCAATAACTTTGCTTTTTAATTTTGGAAGACTGTGAGTTTGAATATATTGAGTCCGGTTAATGGTAAAACGTACCGGCGAACTATGGGTACAGAGACCAGGACATCAAGCTACCCCAATAAGTTAAATTTCTTTGATAGATTTTCAACTTTAGACGCCAGCAGGTCAAGCTAACTAAAACTGTCAAATTTTCCCAATTGAATATGAACCTTATAGTTTTGTATTAAAGTTGAAAATGAATCAAAGAAATTTGACAGATTGTGGTAGTTTGATGTGCTGGCCTCTGTACATAGTTTACAGACAAACATTTTGTATTTGACTTTTTAATTTAGGTACTGTGTTTAATACGTCTGCTAACTATACAATCCTGCTAATTAGGGATCTGTAGTATTATAAAAAGCAAAGTTAAGGATGAGGTAAAGCTTGGGTGGTCGTGACGGGAACCCTGCTGCCGTGCCCCCAGATTCAAATCGTCCGTTCATCTAGGTGATGAGCGAACTACCTTACGTCTTGAAAAGACAAGACGAGTTTACGGATATATACCGAGAAGTGTTGTAATATTAAAAATAATAGGATGTCATTGTGCATTTAATTATGAACGTCTAATTAGACACATAATAATAAGGATCTTATAACATCTTACTACCTTTTGAGTTTATTTTTAATAAGTAGGTACAGTCAGCAACGAAAGTCGCTGAACATGTTGCAATTTTCAATATGATTTTTAATAAGTGTGAAGTTACTGACCTGTGAAGGTTATGCGAAATAATTGCATAGATGACCATTCAATATTCAGGTTACCTTATTAGAAAAAACCTCTGGACAAGTTTTGGAGCTGTGATGTTTTCAAAATTTTGTTATGTTCAGCGACTTTCGTTGCTGACTGTACAAAATAATCCTAGCCTTTTCCCTAGATACTATGTAGGGATCGGCTTCGAGTCAAACCAGATGCGGCTGAATATCAGTATTCCCAACAAAGCGATTGTTATCAGACTTCTGCAACCCAATTTCTTAGCAATATCGATCTCCTAAGTATAAACTGGTTGACCAGCTCTTCTGACTACCATTAACGATTGTCATTGGTGTTCCTATGACAACCGGGACCGATAGGATAACGTGCACATTACGTAGCATATTTTGAATTTGATTTCAAGTTTGTAGTGTTTAGGAAACTTTTAAATATTTTATTCTACGCGAATAATACTACCCATAACAACATACCATCACGCCTGTATTCCCCGAAGGGTTAGGCAGAGGTGTACTAATGTACACCCATTTTTCGCCGGCATGTTTAGGTCCCATGTAATAGGGGGTAGACTCCGAGCTGCTACTGAGAATTTCATAGAAAAACACTGCTCGACCTGGGGATCGAACCCAGAAAGAACCAATAGCGTAGCAGTCGGGCTTAAGACTACTAGATTAAAGAGGCAGTCAATTACTACAACTTACCCTTTTTTTAAATGACTCAAAAAAGAAAAGATGGTGGATTCTTAATTCGTCTTTTTGTTTTTGTAAAGGGCTTGTATTTATTATTTTCTTCTTCGACTTTTGAGTATTATTTTAAAGATAATACAGTATTTTTCTAAGATACCGAAAACCCGAAATAATTTTGGTTTTTGTCTGACCATTGATTCGGAAGCTATCTTCCGAATTAATGGTCTATATACATATCTATATACATCGCACATTGCTTTTATTCAGGTTCCTTCTTAAAAAAAAAAATTGTGCAAGGAACAGTAAGTCAATGGTCGTTTTTAAAAGTTGTTCCGTAAAGTCCGTACCATGAAGATTGTCATTAAGTCACTCAATTGAATTTTGTTCGATCGGAATTAAATTAGTGATCAGACCAATTTACGGTTTTGTTGATTTAACATTTCAACTGATTTCCGAAATCAGAGCATGTGGATAGGAAATCTAATTGACTCATTTAATTACCTACTGGTTTGTTATCAATATACCATGACTGCCTCATTGGTTTAGGGGTTTTAAACGTTGCCGAGCGAGCGGTCCTGACTTCGATTCCCAGGTTAAGCAGTGTTATCATTTTTTATGAAATAGTTATAATGTTATATTTGTGCCATGTAATATAGAGTTCCGCAATAAAGCAGATAATGTATATTTATTATAATGGACCTAACCACGTGGAAATGACGCAATGGCTACAGTGTCAGATTGGTGATCCAAATAATTACAAAATTCTCGCTAACGCATTCTTTTTCATTTTCTTTTCATCATCAACTCTAACTATTGCCCCACTATTAAAGTCTTTATTAGAAGGCAAATTTAGTTTTATTATATTTTTTATTTAAATTAAATTTAAAACTTACATACGAGACATTATACAGAGACATTTTTTTGGTAATATTAATATAAAAATACCATAAAAACCTGGCAACCCACCACTCCGAATATAAACAAACCTTAACTTACACCACGACAAAAACATAGTTCGTTAATAATACAAAATTTTCCGTGTTGCCAGATTAATTTTGAAATTTAGTATTTCTCATTTCACCCGCCCACATGTATTATTCAATTTAAATTTTAATCAGAACAAACCTACAGCGGTTGTTATGAATGAATTACAGACTTGCAAAACTTATTACTAGGTACCCACCTCGACAATCGCGAGTGAAGTACCTACGTAGTACACACTAGCGGTCACTATTTCCTCCACTTCTTTCCGTCCAGTGTTGTTCTTCTCCATTCCATCCAGTGTTTCTTATGTATTATAAGTATGTATTTACAAAAAAAATATATATCCATTGTCTAGTACTCATAGCAAAAGCTCTGCTTAGTTTTGGGACTAGATGGTGCTGTGTAAAATTGTCCAAGAATAATAATAATTATTATTATTCCTTTAGCAGATCGTCCTTCTAGAAAAAACACTTTACTTGACTTGACCATCCCAGTACTCCAAGCGTAGGAGTCGCGCTTACAACCACTTGGCTATTATAGCAGTTTTTTATTTGATTGATCATTAAAGAAAACTGGTAAGTAATGATATGGGATACAACAAACAACTGAACTCAATCAATCAATATACTGATGGATGATTGATCTGTTATAAACTCGTTTTCGAAACTTTTGTACTTAGGCCTCTTTAATGGCATATTTCAAGGTAACTTTTGTATCGAGAAATTTATAATTATAATGAAAACTTTAGTAATACCGGTCTGGCTTTTTCTTACGTGATAAATCTCGAAATAACAAGACTGTTAGGAAACTGGTGACTGTAAACGCAGTTGCTACGCTTGAGCATCTGTAATCGGCTTCCTCACCAACTCAAGAAAAGTGTATGTTGATTTAAAACACCTTTTTAAGTTACCCAAACCAGATTTTGGCGACTGACAATAATAATAATAGACTTTTTAGATCTTTAAAATAATATCTTTAAAAGATTAGCATGGAAAATGCCAAACAATTACAAACAGATAGAAAATATTATTATGAATCGTGTAGAATTTTGGCTATTCAAAATTTCATTTTTATAAGAGTTAGGCTAGCGTTTTATCACAATCTCTCCTGATGGTAAGTGACAATGTGGTCGAAGATGTAGCACATTTATGTAGAAGATACCTATTTAGTCGTGACTTGAAGACCCCCAAATTGTACACGGCCGGAAAGCCTTTTTTTAAAGTTGCCCTGTTAGAGTTTTCTCATGATCATAATTATTAAAACATATTGATTTGAACACATTTTACAAAATTCAACATTTGGTATGAGGTACAGGGATTGTTTTGCTTATTATTTAGATGTATATCCATGCAGTTTATCTAATCTAATCTAGGTATCTCAAATGTTAAATAAAAAGATAGCAGAAAATACATAGAATATTTAATATAATTATTATGCATATCCGTACTCAGTAAGTAACATAGTTCTTATCTTAATTTTTAATGTTTGTTTACCTATTTGTTGTATTATTTATTTGTATAAGCCAGTCATTACTAATATATAACGTACATTTACCGTGAGACCGTTTATAAACGCAAATATCCACATTATGAAGATAGAAATAATTGTATGGCAAGTCTGGCGTGACCTATAAGTCACACAATTATTTATCATGTACGGGGATCGATTCCACAACCCGTGGTGCACTTGCCCTATAGTCATGGCCCTGGGATTCGCGAAATTCGCCACGACCATAACAGGCTATGGTGCTGTCGCTGGACCCCATCAATGAGCAAGGCCTTGTCTCACATCCTAATTGAAGATACGGCCACATCAATAAATTTAACCCGCCTGACTTCAGCAGAGCTTTATACACATCTACAATTTTATTTGCTCAGACACATAAAATTGTCAAGTTTACATTCTGAATGGCTCTCACATGGATTCAGAGAAAATACTCTTTTAAAAAATATCTTCTATTACTGTGGTGAGGGAGTAGGGGATAGAAACAATGTTTTCATTTGGAATTAAAGGCGCCCGAAGCAACTGCACTCTTGCACCTTAACGTAGAACGAAGTCACTTTTACGACAGTAGAGTGAAAATAAAATGGCGTTTTTATGATAGATGTAAATAAAATGTGTAGTTTTAAAACGAAGTGGGAATGTGTGCGTTAAGGATTTGTGTCTATCCACCTAAACTTTATGAACTTTAAAGAATTAAGTGGAAGTAAAGGTTGGTTGATAAAATTAAAACTGAGTTCACGCTGAGGCCGATGGTATTATGCACATACAGCAGTAATTTATACATAGACATATAACGGTAATTGATTATTTAAAGTTGGAATAAACAGAAAAATAAATCTTTTAAACTTATAAACGTTCTAATATTAAAAAGTAACAATGTTTTAATTCAAAAATTGAGATTTACATTCAGTGAAACATTTGTATTTTTAACAGGACAGGCCAGAGGTTGTCTTTCCCATTGTTACTCAGAGTGGTGGGGGGTGAGCAATTCGCTCACTGCAAGCCATTTCAGAAGTAATTAGGATTTCCTAGTAAATATACCCTTGCTATTAATTAAGTTATTACTTTGGGAACTTATTAAAATTGTAGAGTTTCAAAGTTGGAAACTGAAAAGGGCAACATATTAAAATTGGAAACTAATAAAAACAAATTGTACTCGCAGACGTTTCATTCCAATAAATATCTTGAATAAATAATTAAATATGATTGATTTTTGGATTAATACATACGGGAATCCAGGAAAATCGAATATCTTCATCATACTAATATTATAATACAAAAAGTATTTTGAAAAAAAGCTATTCATTTTAAAGTTATATACCATATAACTTTAAACCTTCATTTAACCATTTTATAGTTATATATAACCGTATAAAGTTTTGAGTAGTATCACTATTATTTCGCATAAAAGCAGCTGAGACTTGCAAAGTAAAAATATTTTTGATTCAACACATTTTTTATTTTCATATTTCCTAAATGGACCTCATTTTGATAGCCTTCTCCTTAACAATGTTTACAAATCATTCAGATCCTGAACTATCAGCTGTGCACACTATCCTTTTATAACCTAACAGGTATTTTTAAGCAGATACGTAAAAAAAAACAAGTGACATTTTAGTTTTGACATTATTTCTGTAGTACACACTGACAAGTATCTAAGTACCTACGTAAATACTTCAACCAAATAACAATGTTCGAAAATAGGTTTCCGCGCTACGGGTAGAAGAAAAGCGAATATAAAATCTAGTTATACGGACTCTTTTATAAAAAAGCATTCACTGTACTTCGTTATTGAGATAACAACGGCAATCATGCTTTACATTTGTGTGATATTCAATAAGATTTACATATTGTACGGTTCGTTGGGCATGATAGCAGTCAAATCGTGGCGTAGGAAAACCAGATGCGGAATATTTTACACACAATGACTGATGCTTGATGGACTTTAAAAGAGACCATGATTCTCTGAGTTTAATTCGACGTTTCTTCTCAGAGGTCGTAAGTTAGGAAATGCCGGAGCCAACTAGTTTAAAAAAATGTAAAACATTGACTACTTACAGATAAATATCATAAATATTTTGTAAATGTTTTTTTTTTAGGTTATCTTGTCTTTATATTGTCCCAAACTAGAATTCCATCTGCATTTACAAGTACGCTTTCAAAAATAAATCGAATATGTACACACATAAAAAGGTGGAGTAATTTTGACTACACGTTTGATGTAGCGGTTGAGGTGGTTATCTCGCCTCTAAAATGAAGCTATTAGTAGGCCATATAAATATTTGTTCCGTGCGAGGATCGAACTCGCGATACGATACAGAAGCAGATTGCTCAAATACTAAGCCAAACGTGTCTTCAATTTCTAGTACCTACCTGAATCTTATGAAAAATATTTTTGACAATTAAATGTCCGATGAGGGAGGTGCGATGCGTCCATACACGTAACCTTACATGTCGCGTGAATTAAATAAAACACGTGCCGCTATAAAAAAATCTGTAAAAGCTACCATAAATCGTTTTGGGTGAGTTAGCTGGCGCAAATGGATCACTATAACGTTGACGTTAGTACACGAGTATATACTTTCAGCTGTGTTTCACATTTTATCATAGTTTTTTGACAGCAAAAGCTTTTCTGAAATTTGCGCGAATTCATTTTTATTTTTTTCAAAACCGATAGTCGAACATCAAGCGCTATTTTTAAGCCCAATGTAATAGGGGCCTAGACTATTGCCATTAATCGGGCACAAATCAAAACACCGAGCTGCTACTGGGAATTTCATTAAAAAAAACCCAATAACACTTTTCTCTACCTATACGGGACCGACTAGAAAGTTATTCAATCGGATAAGGAAAAAAATACATTGAAGTCGGTTCACGTTCGTTAAAAATATCAGGTGTATACACATAAGTAAAAAAAATACAGTCGAGCTGAAAAATTAAACCATTTTTGAAGTTCGTTAAAAACTAAAAATAATGTTGCTATTATAATAGATACAGAACGTCTCATAAGAAAAAGAGGACATCCGTGCTCAGCAGTGGAACGGAAATGGAACAGTAGTGGAGTGGAAGTAATAATGAATAACGTAATTCTCTGATCAATAATCTCTTGTTAAGTTGTTGTATTCATAAAATTTTTGATTTTTTAATATATGTGTATCCACAACTCCTACACTTCTCAAACTCATCATTCTCCTTTTCCGACCCCAACTATGTTGGGATCGACGTCCAGTCTAAACAGATGCGGTCGAGTATCAGTATTTTTACTCAAAGCGACTGCAATCATACCCAATATCTGGGTAATACCGATATGTTAAGGGCAACTACCACTAACGACTTTCATATGTGTTGGTTTGACAACACACTGTAACACCGGCTTTTTTACCGTGGGAGAGCCATGCTTCGGCACGAATGGGCCGGCTCGACCGGACTTGATACCACGGCCTCACAGAAAACCGGCGTGAAATAACGTTTTCGTTGTGTTTCGTCGAGTGAGTGAGGATACCGGACGCCCAAACCCCTTAAAAGGGCGGCAACGCACCTGAAACTCCTCTGGTGTTGCGGGTGTCCATGGGCGGCGGTAATCGCTTACCATCAGGTGATCCGTCTGCTCGTTTGCCCAACCTATCACATAAAAAAAAAAAAAAAAAAAAAACACCTGCACTCGAGACAAAATGGCCGCCACAGAGTGCGAGTAGCGGAACACTGGGTCAATCTAGATAAATGTTCCTATTGCTTTTCTTTTAGTTTCGATACGGTAAGAAGACTGGAACGCGTTTCTTTTGTGTCAACTTGCCATATCTAGCTTAGTGGTAGGTACTGAGCTATCCTCAAGTCATTAGTCAAGCACCTCACATGCCTCGCGAGGCACCCTTGAAGTCAATTGCTCGAGGCATCTGACACGTAGGGGTGACATTTATAGAACAAAGGGGTGAAAGCAAGTAAAAAATATATACGTTTCAACGTTATCGCTATATAAATTATTGAAAAAATGCCTCATTAGGCTAGTTTTTCTAACATGCTATGCTTAAATTCCTTTTGAGGGTTTGATTTCCAGGCCGTGCAAATTGTTGTTAGGTTTTTCTGCCCACTGTCGAATTTTTCCTTGGCAATAATTACTAGGTAGATAGAGAATTCTTTAGTGTACACCATAGGACAAATCAGAAAATAAAATGCAAACATTACAAGAGTACAATTTGGTGGTCTTATCGCTAATGGCAATTTCTTACACGTTACTACGTTATTTTAATTAAAAAAAAAACGATTGTCTTGTAATCCTGCAAGAGCAAAACCAGTCATTCAATTGGCAAAAAAATATACTTAGCCTTGTTACACTGATGTATCTTCCTGCATTTAAAATGTTGGCGATTATACAGTCGGCAACGAAAGTCGCTGTAAATGTTGCAATATTCAATATGATTCTTAATAAGTATGAATTTACTGACCTGTGAAGGTTATGGGAAATAATTGCATAGATGGCCATTAAAGACTTAGGTTACATTAAAAGAAAAAAACATATTGACAAGTTTTGGATATGTTTTTAAAATTTACCTGTGTTCGTACTTTCGTTCCTGACCTTACTAACTATAATAAATAATAATAAAAAAATAAAAATGTTTATTTCAATTAGGTACATAAATGCGTTAAGTACAGTAAATGGAGATCACCTTTTAAACAAGGAATTGCTTGTGTTAGGAGACTCCGCTCTTCCAGACAGTTATATATATCTATAGATTATGCAATTGATCAAGCAAGTTAATTGAACATAAGCGTATGCAGATCTTAAATACTCCGTATGAACATTTAAATTCATGATATTCATTATTACCCATACACTTATGAATATGCCGGAAAATCTCCTTTAAATTTGCATTTCCTTTAATAAATTACGCTAAAGGGTTTAAATTCACCAATCCCTTATAAGAACCTAGATGACCAGTATTGTAATATACGTAGGTAAATTTACTATGCTAAATTTAGGGCTTATATTTATTTATTTATTGTTATGGTACTCCAACGATTTATTCACTAATATAAATAGATTTAAGTAACATAGAGGACGCAGTGTGAGTTGCACACAGCAATTACTTATTTACAAGTTAGTAAGTTTAGCACTTATTATGCTCTGAAAACTTCAAATCAAATTAAAAAAATGATGAAAACTATATGTTGCTATACATGCGGTATCTTAAACTTAAGAGGTTTTTAATAATGTTAAAGGTTTAAAAGCATACTAGTAGTCCCACGAAGGTCGAGATGCGACCTGTTTAGGTTTTAATGATAAAACGGTTCAATTAACATTCATATTTATGTGTTTGACATTGAAAGCGTGAACGTAAATAATATTTTTTTCTTTAATATATTTGTAATACATAATTATTATATATAAATTCTATCTTTCTGCACTTCTTTTCCATGTAAACTTCAACTATGCCAAATCCCACACTCCTCCGTGCGCGCAATATTCTTAAAAAGGGATACAAAGTTTTCAAGTTTTCGCTTCACGTATTTATCTAAAGATATTACACTCTTACTTACAGGAAGATGTAAAACACACGACAACACTGAAATAACTACCTGGTTACGCATCACAACAAAAAATTTTCGTCCGCTCTATTTAGAGCAAGAAACGGTCAAACTGTTTGCTACAAGAAACTTACTTAAGTATGTATGTGTTTGTAGTTGTTGGTTCACTTTGAGTTCCGCCAAACTTCATACAATTTATTAGGGCAAATCCACATTTTAACGCTCACCTTCTTTGCTAAAGTTAGTTATACACTGGTATGTTGTAACTACCTTTAAGAGCGCGACTGCTGCGCTACGGTTTTGATTCATAGTTTGAGCAAAGTGTTATTAAGATTTACTTTGAAATTCTCAGTAGCAGCTAATGTCTTCAGTGCCCGATTAATAGCTGATGTTTCAACATGGCAACTAGCGACTGATTTTGCTGGCGTCTGTAAGCTACGGTTGCCGCTTACTACCAGGAGGCCCCTATATTTCTTTGTCATCTAACTATATTCGTTACATGACAAACTATAGTAGTTAGAGTGGAGACCACGTTTCGGCAAGCGTAGTGTAGGACGCCCTGCGACACGATGGACAGACGATTTGAAGAAGGTGGCTCGCAGCGGATGGATGCGGGCTGCCCAAGACCGGGATGGTTGGCGCTCTTTGGGGGACGCCTACGTTCAGCAGTGGACGGCAATAGGCTGATAATATGATCTAACTATATTTAACCTTATTTCTGGTTTGCGTAAAGTTTTGTTAGTTGCAATAGAAAGCTTGTCTCTTAGATTTTTATTCTAGACATTTAAACTAAGTGATATATTGTATAATGTTTTTATCCGTAACTCCGTATTATATTTGAGCAAGTTAAGTCCCTACATTCCTATGTAGTTCGTAACCATAAAAAGTTATCGCCACTGTGCAACGTTCTACAGTTTTATCACCTCAACGTGACCGTATTTAAAAGCGATTCCATCTTTATTAAAAAATTAATGTAAGCGGTACTTCGAACTTTGTCAGTATATTAAATCATTAGTTGATCTGACAAACGTTGTCTCGTCCTAATCATAATCAATTTCTCTGGCACTGACCGTGGACCATAGACGTGTGGGACCGTGATGCTAAATACTTACCTCCTTATAATCTCCTTCGACAATTGGGCTGTCAAATGCAAAAAGATTTTTTTTAAACTGACAGGTAGAGTCAGATATTAGCGCGTTCAAACAAAAAACACTTTAGCTATATTAAATTAGTACAGATTTTTCTATAAACAATTATATGATGCTTGCCTATTTAATCAAACAAATTCAATTTATATTTTTCACAAATGGGAGAACAGGTCAAATTTGATAATTTTAGTAAAAAAAAAACAATTAAATTAAATTTTTACATTATCTAAAATGTAACACTTCAATATGAAAATATAAATATATCAATTATATTCAAAATATTCTATTCATAACCGTAATCTAAAAATATAAAACCGTTTTCATTCCCAGAGCTAATATTATTATTAGCTCATGTCCATACATTTATTTGACAGTTGCAATGACATAACTATTTGGAACGCTGTTTTAAACTTAAAATAAACAGTCATTTGTTTCATTTGACATTTCATTACGACTAGATAATGTCAGTCGATGTATTTCAAATCCAATGTTACCTAACCTATTAATTTTGATGTGAATTATATTTTCATCTCTTTAGTCTAGTCGTTGTATGCCCGACTGCTATGCTTGAGTTCCTGGAGTCGATTCTCATGGTCGAGTAAAAATGTTATTGGATTTTTCTATGAAATTCTCAGTAGCAGTTCAGAGTTTGGATTTGTGTCCAGTTAATGGCAATAGGCTCATTCTCTATAACATGGACCTAAACATACCGGAGTCCTGTAGCTGTATATTTACCTCTGCCTATCCCTGCGAGGAATATAGACGCGCAATGTCGCGCTTACGAGCACAAAGTAGACTAAATAGGCAGGCATTCGTGTGTATTAAGAAATAAAATGTTTTCTCATTACCGATTCGCAAACTACCAACATTTAAATTCACCTACCCTTATCAAGTTGAAAATGTAATGTCATATAAAGTTATTATAGAGTCGCATCCTTGGAGTCACAAAAACTGTCAATCATGAAGCCAGGGATATAATGAAGTGTCTTATTTCATATGTGAGTAGATTAAGTTTACTGGACCATGACTAACCTTTTTTGATATAAACTTTTTCAATCACAATCGAATAATTTGAATGTATTCTTTTTTTAAATGTTGCCCTATATTTGAGTGCATATATTCGAACAATAAAACAAATACCTAGATAACGTCTCACGGATTAAAAGAGTCATCAAATGTTGCGTATTACATTATATTATTACTGAATAGACAAAAACAATTAGAACGAAATCGTGAAAGTTTCAGACTTTCACGATTTCGTTCTAATTTATCCGCGCAGGTTGTTTTGTATCGATATTCACTTAAGAAGTAAAACATACAAAATTACAGTAAAAATTAAATAAGACCCCACTATCTGCAAGTGAAGTCGGTTAATAATATATTTAAAAACACAAATATTGTCACATAATATGACACACAACACAGAGCCTTGGAAAAGTTACCGGTTGGCAATTATTTGATCTGTATATCTGTATATCCTCTCTGTTTTTGTGTCTAAAAATAAAAAAAATATTTTTTTAACAGAATATAAATCACACAGCTTGATTATAATAGCATTAAGTCTGCATATTAAAGTATACATTAATAAATTATACCTAAATATACCTTGCAGTCAAAAATATATTACATAAAATAAAAAAAGGAATCCCACAAAAACAGATGAATTGAATTCATTCTAAAGTCGGATAAACAGATGTTTACAAAATCTCCAGTGTAAGATCAAAGGGAATCAAATATTAAAAAAGGATTACAAAGTAAATCAGTATGAAGTGTAAAAAGTTTCTATATCTTGTTAGAAAAGGTTACGTTATCCGGAATGTTCGCAAGTTAGTTGTTCGTAAGTGGAGCATACTTCAATAAGTTTACTGATTGACTCTTGATATTTACAAGACTAACGTTATATTTGGCCATAATAACTGATCTAAAAATAAATATAAAGTAGGAAGTGATATTTGATACATATAATTTTTTGAACAGTACTTACCTATATATTTAGTTACATATTTACTTTTTCATTTCGTATGTCACTTCCAAGACCCTGACGGGATGAGCTGGATGAGCTCGACTAGTTCTAAAAAGAATAGTCCTTGACAGCAATGGATACAGAGAAGTGGAAGATGACTGAACATTTTAATAACAATAAATAATAATAATTAGTCTAGTGGTCCTAGGCGCGACTGCTACGCTAGAGGTCCTGGGTTCGATCCCCAGGTCGAGCAATGTGTTATTGGGTTTTTCTATGAAATTCTCAGTAGCAGCTCGGAGTCTGGATTTGTGCCGGTTAATGGCAATAGGCTCGCCCCCTATTACATGGGACCTAAACATACCGGCGAAATGTGGGTGTACATTAGTACACCTCTGCCTAACCCCTCGGGGAATACAGGCGTGATGGTATGTTTTTTTTTTAATAACTATAATCAAACATAATTTAAAGTTTGCCTGGTAGAAAACTTTTGTACATTTTTTGTAGCATACTTAGCTTACATTTATTTAAGCGTTAGTTAGTACCGGCCCACTTTGCATCGCTGTTACTAAGAATTTCCTACGAGAAAAACACAAAAAAAACTTGTTATTTATGACAGTAATCCCAATACTATCTGTATTCTTTATTTATTAAACTCATCCCTTTATTTTATCGAGACATTCTAAGCAACCAGTGTGTGTTATTGTTAACGTTCAATCACAATTCGGTCGTTATTTTGACGCATCGAGAGACGGCAAAGAAATCTATGACAGATACAAAATGTCGCATTATTTTTCCACAAAAATAAAATGCTCATTCCTGAAAGAATCTTTTGTTGAGCTAAATTAAAACTGAAATAAAAGATAATAAAAAACAAATACAGTTTTCAATTTATAGACACATTCCAAAGTTAAATTGTCATTTGCATAGTCCTCTACAAAGTTCAATTCTTTAGTTTTTGTTGCCAGAACAGAACACTAACAAAATAATCAATAAAAATCAAATAAGAACAACGTCACACAAATTGAAAAAGGTACAAAAGTAAAATGTTGCCGCAATTTAATGTCAATTCCTTGAAATTTCGTAAACATTCTAAAAGTAAATTTTCAGCTTCAGGCTTCTAAAATTACTCACCAAAAAATCACTTGTTGATTTCTAGAAACTTTTCAATTCAAACCTACGCTAAACATATTACTGAGTCAAAGCAATATTTAAGTTAGCAACTTTTTTCGCGAAACTTGTTCAATTCTTTTGGGAAATGTAATTTTTTGCACCTGAATATTTATTTCCTTGAAGATTGATGAGATACGAATGTAACAATTGTTCAAAAAGAGATTAGACTCAGAAAAAGTTTTCAAGTGAAATTTAATTCGGTACTTGTTCAGCGGAGGTCTGAAAGCTTCTATTTATGGCATTTCATTAAAAAAATCTTTTTACGTGAAATTAAATTGAGTATACAGAATTTGTACAAAGAATAAATAAAAACTGGATGGTGATCACCATTGATTATTGTCATTGATCATTAATTTACTAAAAGTTCACTAAAATGGTAAACACTTGTCTTTGTTACGGTAAGAGTGAATAATTGAAGGTTATTAATAATTATCTATTATTATTAATAATTACCGAAAGTCGAGGTTAAAGTGATAAATGTACATAAGTAACGCTCAAGGACCAAAAACAGCTCACAACGCGTTGTGGTCAATTATATTAGTTGGGCTCCAATATTCAAGGAATTATAAAAACTAAATAAAATTAAAAGTCGTACTTAGGCCAGGTTAGGTTGTTAGGTATTTTTTTATATATTCAAAAACTAAAAGTAATAAATTTCGATCGTTTATTAACATTTACCAAAATATGTGGTTATTATTAATAATTTTGTAAAAATATTAATAATTTTCAATTAATCAGATTTACCGTAACATCTTCATGTATATGTATATTGATCTTGAGTGACCTTCAACAGCTTTCTACAGATATTATATATTTTAGCTTGAATCCATTTAAAAATACTATTACTAAGTGAGACGCCTCTGACGCGCGCACTGCGTACGCTCAACCTCATAGCTGACGACGTAGATATATTTTATCGTACTCTGAGTGAATTCACAAAGATAGCACTTTTTAAAATTTATTACTGTTTAGTTAGTTTATAATTGTAGAAATTAAGATACCTCAATATCGAATTGGAATTGTCTGTAAGGATATTGTTGGGAATAAATAAATAATATTAATTGTGCATAATTAACTATCGACCATATTTTAATTTATTCATAATGTAAAACTGCAAAATATACCAATACTACCATAACCAGATGGAATACAGTTTAGATTAATTTAATTAAGATACCTAATAGGTATAATAAAAATTTAACCACCTGAAATTGAATGTTAATAGACTTTACCACAGCAAAAGACCATTTACGTACGACCATAACGGTTGCCAACCGTCGACATACCACCGTACCTGTATTATCTGAAAGGCTAGGCAGCGATGTACGATGATGATTATTTATAGCTACAATTTGCCCATAAGTTGAGTTCCATGTAATAAACAGGAGGCAAGCCTATAGACCGTCAATCATTATCATTGTCGTATAAGTTACAACAGGTCTATTGCTGAACAAAACTGAAAAACGCCTCCCTCGTAAACTTCCACAAACACCGGTATATGCCACTTGCTTCCAACGACTCCTAGCGACCTACCTGGTCATCCACCCATCTCCCTGGAGGTAGTCCTACTCTGCGTTTTACGGTGCGTGGTCTCCACTCGCGAACCTTTTTGCCCCAGCGGCCATCAGTTTTACAAGCCATGTACCCCGATCATTGCATTGCCACTTAAGCTAGCTAAGTCTTTCAGCTACGTCGGCAACTTTCGTTCTTCTCATTTCTGATTTGATCAAGTATAACCACTAAGCTCTCTCCATAACTCCGTGAGTGATCTACCGTTAAATGAAATATTATTTTGTTGGGCCGAAAAATACAATTTCAGGTAACAGTAAATTGAATCAGATCATGTGTGAAATCCCTCTAGGTTTGTCCGACGCGGTGCCGAATGGTCATAAAGTGAATAGTGATATGAATTCTGATTGAAAAAGGAATTATTACTTATAACTATTGAATGTTTGTGGCGCAGAAATAATGAGATACCTTAATACTGAATGGACATGTTCATCAATAGGCAAGTTATTTTAAATGCAGATATATTTTGAAACGCGATTGCTACGCTTGAAGTCCTGTATTGGATTCCGTCGCATACAGCTAGTATACAGATAAATTAGAGATATATTCCGTGAAAAAACTGTAGCTCTTTTTTAATATAGACGACCTCTGTGGTCTAGCGGTTCGAGTTCGTGTTTCTTATGTATTATAAGTATGTATTTACAAAAAAAGTAGTAATATCCATTGTCTTGTACCTACTCATAGTACAAGCTCTGCTTAGTTTTGGACTAGATGGTGTTGTGTCAAATGTCCCAAAAATAAAAAATTATCATAATTAAAAATATAAGATTATCAATAATTGTGTCTACATAACTGTCCACTGTCTAAAGTAATTAAAAATTCTTTAAAACTTCTCTTCAATTTTATTGAGAACAGGCCGCAGCATTGTTCTCTTGTAGCAAAAGTTTCTCACGATTTATTATGAGAACCAATCAAAAGAAGATTTATATTAGTCACAGATAAAACAAATCTAGCTTTAAGTAACAATCCAGGATTTGTCCTGTCATTCTGACATCCAATTAAATTTAAATTTCATAAGTACACCAATATAGATATAGTTAATTTTTTACTTATCGCTTTTTAAACAATGTATAATGTCACTGGGTACACATGAAATTAGCTTAAATTTTATTAGATATACCAAAATATTAAGATTCTCTAATGAAAATTTAAAAAAAGAAATTCAGTTATATTGTTACTAGTTATTTTTGATAATTACATACGATTAACGATCTCGAATTATGATGAAAATTCCAATTCCGAGCTGCTACTGAGAATTTCATAGAAACTTTCATAGAAAAACGCTCGACTTGGTAATTAAAGACACGTTTGAGAGTGAGACCAATAGAATAATGACAGAAGTCAATAGTGTTGACTAAAGTCAGTTGAATAATCGACTAAAAGCTCAGGTATTTCTGTTGGAATGAACTTCTAGTCACAGCCGCAAGTTTTCGTAAACCTGCGTTTCGCAAAACCTATTGCGTCCCACACGTTCACAGTTTAACGTAAACTTGGAAGTTTTAAGTTATGGGCGCTTCGGTATGGCAACAATGATAGCTATTTCCTTTTGACCTGATGCTATGCTTTTGTGTTAAATGGTTACAAGAGATATAACAATACAACTTTACAAGAAATGGATAAATATTATTTATTTAGCCAAACTTAGGTAAGAAAATGTCTAGTAATTTCAGGAGGTCAGTAACTAAGGTAATAATAACCTTAAATAAATAGTAGGACCTATAATTTTCTCACAAAAACGTTTATAATATAACCTACATTAGTTGGTTATAACTTATATTTATAACGTACATTAGTAGGAGAAATTGCCACTCTTATCTTATCCTCTGTCTTCTGCTGCTTTTAATAATACTGTATTTCCATATTTACCTTCACTTCTATAAAACTTCGGAAAGGTTTTCCTCTTCCCAGTTTTCCTTCCAGTATTAATCGCTTCTAAAATTGTCATAAAGTAGTTGTTGTGTCATACAGTCGAAATTGCAACAGCTACTCAGAATACCATAGAAATTCCCGATAATACTCTGTTCGACCATTAAGCCAATGAGGCATTTACAATGCATAGTAGTCATGAAATTCATATAAAATTATTCCCAGTGTACACATACTTTGAATACTTTTATCATTATCATTTTCATGAGATGTTAAGTCTCTTCTCAATTTGCATTGTGGAATACACACAAAGTTCTAATCGCGTTAGGCTTACGTGCATTTTCTATGCAAACCTTATTACGTCGGCTCAAAGAGAATTAGAAAATATTTTGAAAGGAGTTTTCACTGCGAAGCGTTTCACTGTTTTCTGCAAAGAGTAACTGATTTGTGGGACTCCTTTTTCTTGAAATAAGAAGTCTGAAGTTTGGGATTACGCCATGGGAAAGAAAATATTTTAGTTATTCTCAGTAGCTATGTTATAGAACCTATTTTGTAGTTTATAATGAAAATAAAATAGTGTTCTATATTCATATTCGAATGACCGTTGAATAATAAATATGTCATAGTAAAATACACACGTATATTCTTTAATTATTCCAACAAGCTAAGGGACAACCGAAGATGGTATATTACATCTAGTGCTGTCTTACTCTAATGAGATGTAACAGATAAAGGCCTATAGTTTTAAAATATCACTAGCTGACCCCGCAAACGTTGTTTTGCCATAAAAAAAATATTGGGGTGGGTCACCCTTTATCATTTAGGGGTATGATAAATAGATGTTAGCCGATTCTCAGACCTCCCCGATATGAACACAAAATTTCATACAATTGCCGTTTCGGAGGAGTACGGTAACTAACATTGTGACATGGACATTTTATATATTAGAAGAAGATTAATAGAGGTTTACAAAGCGTAGATAGAAATTTGTCATGCACTTGTTTGTTGTTAAGCTAGTAACATCAAACGATTGGTTGAAATTAATTTATTTAATTATGTCTACGGATAAAACTACGGTTCTTCACGGTGTTAAGACGACATACGATAATATATAATACGAAGCGCTATCCCTCTCTAACAAGGGAACACAAGTGACTTCATCACTTCACATACATAATGGTAAACTTATAATGACTTATAACAATAAACCTGTTAGTTAGCAAGTTGGCAAGTACTGCTAAATCGTTCAAGCAATATGGTTTATTCAATTACAAGGGATTTTAGCCCTTAGGTACTTGTCAGTAATTATCCTAATAACTTTGTAGAATTTAATCTTCGGCCAGTTTAGGATAACTTTTAGGTACTTATCTAGGCGTAAGTAATAATTTTCGAAGATCAATTAATGTTTTATTAATTATTCTAACAGTTAATAAGAAAACCAAATCAAATTTCATTTATTTTTCCAAACTACCTGACACTACAGATATTGTCCTGTCCTAATTTCAAATTATACAACAATCACATATAGAAAAGCTCTTTCAGTTGTTTCTCGAATTCTACAATTTTCTGGGCAATGGTTACAAGTTTTCTTTCCCTAAAAAAACTTATTCGGAATATTACGAACATTTAGAAAATGCTCAAGTGAAGCGCTTCCAACGCAGCATTTAATTTTTATTTAGGTACTTATACGGGTAATAATTACTGTCTTCTTCTTTAATTAAAGAGCTCAGCTCTTGTCGGTGGAGCAATCGCCACATCTTTATCCTTCGCTTTATGTTATACCTCTTGATACGACGCGATTCCACTTTTTCCTTCACTTGTTCTATAAAACTTCGTCTACGTCTTCCCTTTCCTCTCTTTCCTTCAAATTTGCCTTCTAGAATTGTCCTAAAGAACTGGTCGTAAGTGTAAGAGATCAATTATCTTTCCTCTCCTGTTCTACATTGTTTTTAACAACTGCCTTTCTCAATTTCTGCAATTCTCAAGTTTTATGCTATACACAATTTTTAAAATTTTCTCATTTTTTTCAGTTCAGTTCTGTCCAACTGATCTTCTCCGTCCTTCTCCTGTACCACATTTAACCTTTCTAAGTCCCTAATAATAAATCATAATCATTATCGTAACAAAGACAAAGATTGAAAATAACAGACTCAAATCAAAACTTGTGAAAAGCCCATACAAATTATTACACAAGAATCAGATAATACCGATGTTTAATTTTTGGCAGGCCGTTGGTATCAGAACAAAGTACTGACCTAGTTGTAAGAGACAGGTCTATCAACTCTCTTTGTGATCACTGTGAACAATACCAAGTAATCGTGGGAACGCCTCAAATAAAACGCACCGAGTGAAGACAATAAATTGTAAATGGGAGTACCTACCTACATTTTGTATTTGGAATTGCTTTTCTGAAAAACGAACTCGATTATTTGTCTAGGTTAGAAGGTGAATCGAGTATTGAAGGAATCAAAGGGGAGGAGGTGGAAATTGTTCTCGCGATTGACATTGGGTGTAACCGTTCTTTGATATTTTCTCTAACATCGAAATTATCCAATATCCTTATAATGGCGACTATATATCGCGACATTATATAGTCGCTACCAATGCTAGTCTTCTTGGCATATAACCAATAGGTAACATGTTAAATATGGTTATTTTATTTAACAACATCATAGTAACAATAAAAAAAATATTTCATTTACCAAAGAGCGTTTCAAATTGAAAGAAAGAAAAGCAATTTATACAATGAGACTATCTGTTTACGGCGATAAGGTCGAGTATTGCTTGTTTTAACTTTATTGAAATCAAACTACGTGCGGACTGTGTGACAGTTTATTTTTAACTAACATAATATGAGTAAAATGGACTGTAATATAAACACAGGTAGGTATAGGCATCGCTATAACGCGCTTGGACATTCCGCCCACCAAAGGTTTATCCTTTAAATTAAAGAAATATAAACTATATAATTCGAATTACAATAATATACATAAGTTATGCAAACATTGACCAAGAAATTAAAAACAAAGATTTGTTCATCGTTACAACGTAGGTAAGTATATTATTAATATTCAACTATTATAAAGGTTTAAGTAGATAACAATAATATAAACAGTTCAATAAGAAACTAGTTCTTGTTTTTTAACCGTGTGAAGGTATACACTTACAAAATTATTGCATTCATAACAATCGTAACTTCTTACCGCCCACCGTTCCATATTAGTTTTACTATTAATCCGTTTACTTTGTTAAGTAATATGTAGGCTTATTGATAGGTTGTAAAAAGTCATGAATCATTCATGATGAACTGTTATGTTCATAGAATAAGTAGGATTTAATATGCAACGTTATTTAACTAGGCAAGTATAAGTATGCGACATTTTCTATAATTATTATAGCTAAGTATCTTTCTCAGTAGGTACAACATTTAGTTTAATTAAGTAATAGGTATGTAAGTAAACTTAAGTTGAATTTTGTTTAGGTAATACACACAATTTACTAACAGGACGTTTATAAATACCGTTCTTACATTTAACTGACACGACACGAGTAATGCCATCGGGGCCCACATGTTTTTTAATTATTCTACCTAATATCCACTTACTTGGAGGAATATTATCTTCCTTTAAGATCACTACGTCATCGATTTCTGGATCAGTATGTTTGGTATTCCATTTATATCGTTGGTTTAAATTTACGAGGTACTCCTTGTACCATCTATTCCAGAAATCGGTGACCATTTTTTGCGTAAGCCTCCATCTATCTAGACTAGATATATTACAATTTGTATAATTTTCATCACTTAAGTTCAACAAAGGCTCACCAATCAGAAAGTGGCCTGGCGTTAGTGGAAGAGGGTCATTAGGATTATCACTTAATACAGTTATAGGCCGGGAATTTAAACATGCCTCGATTTGTGCTAACACTGTGGCTAACTCCTCGTAAGTTAGAGTAGCATCACCAATGACTTTTTTGAGATGAGTTTTCGTACTGCGCACCCCAGCCTCCCATAACCCGCCGAAATTGGGTGCATGGGGGGGTATGAAATGCCATGTAGTTCTCTCTAGAGCTAACAACTCTGCCACCTCACCAGTAATTGAAGACTTGGCACTGCTGACCATATCTCGGAGCTGCTTCTCTGCTCCCACAAAGTTGGTGCCATTGTCACTGTAAATATCGTGACAATGGCCTCGCCTTGCCGTAAATCTTCGGAAGGCTGCTATGAATCCCTTTGCGGTCAGATCAGTGACAGCCTCTAGGTGTATAGCTCGCGTTATCATACAAATAAACAAGCATATGTAACCCTTGTACGATTTAGCTCCCCTGCCTGGTGAAAACCGAATATGGATGGGACCCGCGTAGTCGACACCAGCTGATTTAAAGGCACGATCAGGTTTTACTCGCACATCTGGCAACTGACCCATAAGCTGCGTTTTATTTGTTTTTGTGTACCTAATGCACGTGACACATTCTCGGTAAGTTTTCTTAGATAAGTTTTTCGCTCGTAGTATCCAATATTTTGATCTCAGGTAGTTAAGCATTACTTGAGGACCACCATGTAATGTCCTATGATGAGCATCTTGAATTATTAGTCTGCTAAGATGACTATTAGCTGGTAAAATTATAGGGTGCTGTGTATCATAACTTGTTTGAGATTTTTGGATTCGCCCGCCAACTCTTAGAATCCAATTATTATCGATAAGTGGACAAAGATTGCGGAGTTTACTTCTTTTAGATACATAACCGAGACATTTTAACTGTTTTATCTCATCACTAAATTCAATAGCTTGAACTTGTTTTATACAATTATTTAATGTTTCATTTAATTCTCTCGTCTTAATAAATTTAGAAAAAAGCTCACGTTTGTCTTTAGGTAATTTAAAATTAAGGAACCGTCTACAATATGAGATCACTCTCAACATTTTTGATAAAGTAGAATATTTAGACCAAATAACCTCCTCTTCAGTGTTATTTACAGCAGTTAAAGCTCTCACGCGTTCTTCTTCTTGTGTGTCTTTAATATTAGGAGCGCTAATATTTATATTAAGATCAGACAGCCACTCTGGTCCACTCCACCATAGTGAGTGATTTAACAGCTCTGGGCCCTGTAAACCTCGGGAAGCACAGTCAGATGGGTTCATATCTGTAGACACGTGACCCCATTGCTCGTAATCTACAATATTCAGTATATCTGAAACTCGGTTGCCTACGAATGTACTCCACCGACTTGGTCCACCTCTTAGCCAAGCCAATACGATTGTAGAATCAGTCCATGCTAATAAATTCTTTTTGGGTACACATAACACTTGAGATATCTCCGAAATCAGTTTAGCGGCCAGTGCCGCACCACAAAGTTCCAATCTCGGAATTGAAACTTGCTTCTCAATTGGAGCTACCTTTGTTTTGGACGATATTAGGCTTACGTAAACTTGCTCTTCGATAATAACTCGCATATAGACTGCTGCTGCGTATGCAGCTTGCGACGCGTCTGCGAAGACATGCAACTCGACCCTGGACACACTGGTGTAGTGCAACCATCTTGGAATACTAAGGCCTTTAATGTATGTCAAGTTCTCTCGATATCGTAACCATTCTGCTAACAAAACACCATCAATGGGTTCGTCCCATTCTAGTCCTGTCTTCCACAGCTTCTGCATGATTATCTTGGCTATTATGACAACAGGAGCTATCCATCCTAAAGGATCATAAAGTTTAGCAATTTCGGATAGAATATGCCGTTTAGTTACGGGTTTCTCATGTTCTGGCAAGTTGACAGTATACTCGAAGGTATCAGCTTCCCGATTCCAGCTCACTCCCAAGACTTTAACAACACTGTTGTCCTTAAAACGCAACTCATTATCATCCCGTTTGTTACCACCAATATACTGTAACAAAGCCTCGCTATTACTGCTCCACTTTTGAAGTTGAAACCCTCCTAAGTTCATGAGGTTGTTCATCTCGTTATAGATGATGACAGCTTCTTTTTCCGTCTCGCATCCTGATAGAAGATCATCCATGTAAAAATCAGTTTTGGTTAATTTTGATGCAATCGGATATCTTAATTTCTCCTCATTAGCAAGTGTTTGAAGTGATTTTACAGCAAGATACGGAGCACACGCTGTGCCAAAGGTTAATCTCAAAAGCTTAAAGTGTTTTATCGGCTCATGCGGTGTAGACCTCCATAATAATCTCTGATAATTCGTGTCTTCTTCCGCTACACGCACCATTCTATACATTTTAATGATATCCGCGGTGATACAGATTTTGTGTGTCCTCCATCTTATTAATATATGACGCAAATCTTGCTGTAGTTGAGGACCCACACACAAGTTATCGTTTAGAGAAAAGTTGTTGGAACCCTTACACGATGCGTCAAAGACAACTCGAAGCCTTGAGGTAGTCTTATCTTCTCGAATTACGGCGTGGTGAGGAAGATAGACAGCCTTGGGGTTATCAATATTTGAAGAATCAACTTGTATCATATGATTTAAAGCTATATATTCATTCATAACTTTATGATATTCTTCTCGTAACTTATTATTTTTTGACAACTTATTCTCTAAAAAATTAAATCTTTTAGCGGCTATCTCTCTTAAACCACCATGTTCACATTCTGGCTCTTCACTACGAAACGGCAGCCTTACCACAAATCTTCCTTCTTCGTCTCTGACTGTAGTAGCTTCATAAAACTCTTCGCATCTATACTCTTCTTTTGAAAACTTCTTTCGTATGCTATTAGGTTCCTTTTCTATCTCCCAAAATTGTCGTAACAACTCATCGTCCCTTATTTGAGCGTGTAAGGTTGTAACGTGTCTCTTTGCTGAGGTAGAATCTTGTAACATTCTTCCAGATACCACCCACCCTAGGGTTGTATTTTGTGCCAATAGATTACCCTCAGGATGTTTAATAACGCCATCTACCACGACGTCACTGTAAACCTCAGCTCCAAGTAGAATGTCGATTCTGCCTGGTGTTGTAAACTCTGGGTCAGCTAACTCTAGTTCCTGAAGTTTTGACCACTCAGGAAATTTAAGATTAATGGTTGGTAGCAGTGTTGTCAGCGTGCGTAATACATACGCATTTACATGAATCAATTCCTTGGGATTGTGGCGTGATTTCAAGTAGAGTGAAACCATGTATCTGATCCTAGTTTGCCCCTCTCCCACACCGGACACCCAACCACTAACTGATCTACGTGAAAGATTTAATAATTGAACGGTAGCCTCAGATATAAATGACGCTTGCGACCCCTGATCTAACAAGGCCCTGATAATATGTATACAACCGTTCTTACTATTTACTAATACCCTTGCAGTTGCTAATAACACAGTATTTGTTTGTATATGTTCACAAAAATTAGAAACAATATGCGAATCTGTTGATAACAGTGTGGACTTACCTCTAGACACATCAGTAACGGTACCTGTACCCGCGTCATCTCCTGCATTCGATTTTTCTGTGTTTTGCTCTCTCTCGAAGTGAAGAAGCGAATGATGTCTCCGTCCACATCTCCTGCAACACGCCGACTGGCGACATTTATTCACCGAGTGTGATGGCGCAAGGCAGTTGAAACACAATTTGCTGTTCTTAACGTACTCCTGTCTTTCCTTAGTAGACATGTCGGCGAAAGTTTTGCAATGGTATATAATTATAGTGATCGCTGTCACATAACGCACACTTTATTTGGCGTTCCTTGCCATCTTTTTTGTCATCCTTATTGATATTCGAATGGAAAGCCTTAGGTTTAACTACTGGTTTCGGTTGCGAAGACTTTATTTTATTACTCTCGATCATCTCTAGCGATCTGAACCTCGACTCCATAAAATCTCTCAAATCTTGCCAAGTGGGTAAGTCAATATTAGACGTACTAAGTTGTTGTTCCCATTGTTTCATCGATTCTGGATCCAGCTTTGACACAATTAGGTAGTTTATAATCATATCCCATTTATCAGTTTCAACACCTAAATTCTTCAAGGCTTTCAAGCAAGTAGAAGTCGTATCTACCAGGTGTTTGATTGAGCTCGCAGATTCGGTATGAACAGATTTTTGTGTAAAAAGAACTCTCAAAATTGCGTTACAATTAAACCTTTTATTATTATAACGTTTCACTAACTCATTCCAAGCATCATCATAGTTAGCATCGGTTGTAGTAAAGTTACGTAGTATCATTTCTGGTTCTCCCGATAAATTGCTCTTCAAGTAGTGCAGTTTTTGTACTGGTGATAATTTTGTGTTTCTATGAATCAAGGAAGAAAACAAGTCATAAAAGGTTTGCCAGTCCTCATACTTGCCGCTGAATGTAGGTATTTTTATCTTCGGCAGTTTTATTTCGTTGCCGTCTGATGACCCTTGACCTTGACCAGCACTGAGCATAGAAGCTTGAAGCGTCGAATCGAGAAATGGCTGAAGTGCTTCCTTCATAGCGGATTTATACTGCACATATAATTCTTGGAATGTGTCATATATCTTCTCCTTAAAATATGAATCTTTCCTTTCTTCATCCTTAGTAACACTTAAAATAATACCTTTATGTCCGTCTTTAAAGTTCTTCCAAAGTTCTTCGAGCAATTCTAACCTGGTTTCCAAGTAAGTTCTTTTAATTCTGTCCTTTGGAGACTTCCTAAAGTTTCTTTCCGCATTCTTTAAGTTTTCTAGTAGCTCATATTGATAAACTAGAAGTTCTTCCATCGTAATATAAAAATGTAAAATGTAATGTTTCACTATAATAAACTCGACAGTTAACGTAAGTTAAAAGTATATAAAATTCCTCACAGTAAGTTCACAACGTCCGCAATTAGAAGGTAGTCCTCGTACTTTTTATTAACTATGCACTTATTTGTTCGTTAAACTCGTAGTTTAATCACTCACAGAATAAATATAAGTACTTAGTTATGTTCGTATTTGATATTGTTCAATAAGTTGCAAGTAAAAACTGTTATGCATTCACTAATAACAGCACTAAAAGTTCCATTGAATCCTTAAGCCTTTCTTTTGTTCTCGCGTCACGATACGATGCACTATTGCCGGTCAGTGGCTCGTATCCGCTCGAATTAGGACCATATGTTTACGGCGATAAGGTCGAGTATTGCTTGTTTTAACTTTATTGAAATCAAACTACGTGCGGACTGTGTGACAGTTTATTTTTAACTAACATAATATGAGTAAAATGGACTGTAATATAAACACAGGTAGGTATAGGCATCGCTATAACGCGCTTGGACACTATCACTAATACAAAAAAAAAAAAAAAACATAATTTGACATAAATAGTGCGTCTCATCCCCGCAAGGAAAAGGGGTGGCGCTCAGCGTTATGCCTTTAACTGTATTACGAATCCTTGCAACACAGCGCAGCGTTGATTTTCGGCGCCATCGCCAACCTAATAATAAAAATAAAAAAAGTGACGGCTGAATTGGGAGCCCAAAACAAATTTTGTAACTTTTCCTCCGTAATGAAAGCAATTTTAATGTTTGCGAATGAAAAGGCTATCAAATACTTTTCTTTAACGATTTAAAGGAAACCAACAGAGCGTGGAAATTCTATGACTACATTAAATACTTGAAATTGTAAAGAATTTAATGGAAGACGATACGAATGTATATATTTTGTTGAATGAGAATTCCATGACATTGTTTTAGTGGTCGGATAGATAGTGAGCAAGATCTGGGTAAGATTTCCAGGTCGAGCAAAGTGTTATGGGGTGTTTATAATGAATATGAATTTGGGGTTAATTACCCTATTACATAGGACCTGTGGGTGAATAACCGTATCATTCCGTATCATACGTAGCCCGTTGATGGTACAAACTTATTAATGATACCTAATCAGGCGGCTATTACCACTTGGACATAACATACCATCGCGCCTGTATTCCCCGAAGGGTTAGGCTGAAGCGTGCCATATGTACACCAACAATACTTCGATAAGTTTAGATCCCATTTAATAGGGGGCGAGCCTATTGCCGGGCAGAAATACAAACTCCGAGCTGCTACTGAGATTTGGTAGAAAAACCCAATAACAATTTGCTTGATCTGGGTATCGAACCCAGGACCTCTAAAGCCGTTGCCCTTAGTACCACTAGATTAATGCGACTGTCATACAACTTGGAACAGAAATAAAAAAAAAATCACAGCTAAAGTAAGCCGAAGCTTATAAAAAATAATTTTAAAAGCATTCCTCAGATTAAGTTCCAAACGCAAACAATTAAAAACGTTGAAATACCCTCTTATATTCTTAAATTCTTGTGCTTCTATTGTTAATTAATGCTTGTCGTCAATTAGCTGTGGTCTTGTCGACAAAGACGAGACGTGCTTGGCATTTGGCTTCATTAATTATTATTGTAGTCGCCTAAAAAATTTACAATTCCAGCCACAATACACGACATCACTTGAAATAACAGTTCCAGAGAAGCTGTCTTGCTTTTTGATTACCATACTAACTATACTATCACGCCTGTATTCCCGAAAGGATTAGGTAGAAGTGTACTAATTATACACCCATAGTTAGCAGGTGTACTATTTGTTACCCATAGGGGGCGAGCCTATTGCCATTTTTTTTAATTTATTTATTCTTTATGCACAGATGGTAGAAAGGCGGTCTTAATGTCATTAACCGGGCACATAAATCTAATCTCCCAGTTACTACTGAGATTTCATGGAACAACCCAATAATACTATAATACTTAAAACTAAAGATGCCTATGCACGCCACAAATTTTGTTGATAACTCTTTTACTGTTCAGGCCACTCGTCTATGGAATGCTCTGCCGGTTTCCGTGAGACGTGCCCAAACACAGGCATCTTTTAAAAAAATGGTAAAGGAACATTACTTGGCTACGTGTACGTGAATTTTTATAGTATTCTCTTTATGCAAAATAATATATTGTATGTATAGTATTTATATACATTATTAATATTTATTTTATTAGATATTTATTTTATTTTCTATATCTATTATATATCTATCTATCTATTATTCTTTAATTAGACTACTAAGCACACAACCGCCCGTTACCCGTTTCTTACATGACTTGTCCATCCCATGGTTGTCTGTAAGAAATTGCTTTAAGCGATAAGACCGCCAATTGTATATACATTATGTGACGTTTGTTTTCTTTTTATCATTTTCTCTGTATTGTGTTATACAATAAAGAATATTCTATCTATCTATCTATCTAATACTTTGCTAGACTTGGAAATCGGACCCAGGACGTCTAGCGTAGCAGTCGCGCTTAGTACCACTAGGCTTATTAGGCTTTTTTAAGACTAGATAATGAAATAGTAGTACTTAATTATCTAAGACTATCTCCCTCACTGGTTTAGTGACCGGCTGCTGAATGCCATTGTAATTTTCTAAAAAATCTCTAAACCCGCTTGAAGTTTAGATTTGTACCAAGTTATTGACAGTAGGCTCATTCCCTTTTAGATACACCTTTTGGGTATACAGAAGTATGATCTTCAGTTATGATTTTGCATAAAAAAATGCTTCAAGAACTAGGCAATACAAAAATTGAATTCTATAAAAAATGCTTATAGTTCTATTGGGATTTAGTGACTTCAGTTCTTCGGAATTATCGCCAAATAACTTTCTGTCTACGCATCGATCAATTGAATCAGAGTCAAACCAAGCATTCATGCAATCAGTCACATATTTGACATAACGAGCATGTACCTACGGAACTCATCTATCAACAGACGACAGCTTATTACCAGTACATCATTCTGATACAAAACTAGAACAAACAAGATTTGTGGATATTTTAACAGAAGATAATTAATTTGATTTATTTCTTGTTATTTGTTTAGATCTTACCGTTCCATTCGACGCAAAGGTGGCTCGCGAAGTATCCTGAGACCATACCACAATGTGCTAACGCGATCGTTTTTAGGTTGTGAGAAAGGGATGGCGCTATTTTAATTATAAATGATAAATGATAAATGATAAATGATATTTATTTCTGTAAATAGATCTTTTAAAGACACTTTTACAAGTCAATTATAAACATTTTTTTTTAAAGCTAGATGGCTCCGGCATTTCCTAGCTGACGACCTCTGAGAAGAAACGCCGAAACAAACTCAGAGAATCATAGTCTCTTTTAAAGTCCAGACATAGAGTAGTGGTAGCAAATATGTGTCTTACAATGTAGGGCAACGTCTGAGATGGCCTTTTGAAGAAAGAGCCATAGCGGCTTTGAGTAGACCAGTCCCAACTGACGGCACGCATGCATCAGTCATTGTGTAGCTCAACCATAATTTAGGGAGCTCAACAATCCGTCGCACGACGATACCAGATCAGAGAAACATTTGCGTAGGCCATATAAAAAAGGCTCAAAGCCACCAGACTGTTCAAAGCTGAGTATGTATATTTAGCCTACAAAGTACTCACATTTACATTGTATTGAGTTAAACATTAATAAATAATAAGAAAAAATATAATCACAGTAATTATTGCAGTAATGTCTGCTAATATCAAAATAATATAAATAATTGTCAGACTTACATGAGAACAATGCAGTTTGATGTGTACTTTCAAATTAATATAGGCTACTAAACAGAAAATTTTAAATAAATAAATAAAGAGATTGCCACTGACAGTAAGAGCTGACCAGCCCCAACAGACGGCACCCGTTCACGAGTATGACGTGTGTATCGGCGTCGTTTGACTCAACCATGTTGTAGGGAATAGAGCGACATCCCTCTCTCTCAATCGAAAAACAATCGCAATAACAGGCTGTGGTACGGGCTTTGGATGTGATTCACATCGGATGGTGTGAAATTGATTCTTTTACAATATTGACTGCTTAATTAGTATAGTGGCCGTAAGTGCGATTGCTACAGAAGAGGTCCTATATTCGAGTCCCAGGTCGAGCAATGTTGGGTTTTCCTATTCAATTCTCAGTAACAACTCGGAGTTGGGCCCGCTTGCCCTATTATATAGGGTCGAATTGTGAAAACCCTTTCGGGAATGTAATGTGTATAATGAAATCTTATTAATGATGATAGAATAATAATATTCAGAATAGCAGTTCAATTGGTTTCGATTCAGTCAGTCTATAGGTTCGATTTTTATTACACAAAACGTAAGAATATTTCTCACGTTCAGGTTTATAGTCGTGTTCTTAAAAAAAGAGGCCAGCATATTAAGCTACCCCAATCTGTCAAATTTCTTTGATAGATTTTCCGTAAAAATTAGTTTTATTTCAATGTATAATATTCGCGTAAATGTCAGAAATCAATAATTATCACTCGCTCGGTGAAGGAAAACATCGTGAGGAAACCTGCATGCCTTAGAGATTTTTCTCGACGGTTTGAGAAGTCTGCGAACCCACTAGGCTAGCGTAATGGACTATATAGCCTAATGCCTCTCATTCTGTGAGAGAACTTCTTGGAATACATAAATAAATAACCAATAATTCCAATAGCGTTTTTTCTTTTGTTCTTTTTTGGGTGAACATAATATAATTGAATTATTGGATGTAACTTAGAAAAAATAACTTAGAAGATAATAATGATTTGGAACTTCGTTTCGAAAGGTATTTACTTTGAATGAAACCTGGAAACGAAATGTTCTACAGAAGAAAAAATCTCACGCACTATTTTCAAAGTAGTTTTTTTTTCCAAATTGGGCTAAAATCCAATAATAGTATTCAATAGGCAATCTTATATATAACGCAGGTTTGATGGAACTCACCATTTTCTATGTCAATAGAAAGTCGTTACTTTCTATGGCGTACGTAAGAGCCGTGCATTTTTATTGAACCAGAAAATTGGGGAGAGTTTTAAAAATTGCTCAGACGTGCTTTTCATTGGAAAATACTAGGAAAAGGTGGAACCATTCAATTGATTTCAACAACACCCATTAACATCATGTGTGAAAACGAAGTCGATTTCAGAATTGGGTATAATATACCTTTAAAAAGGTACGAACACACATTTGTTGCAATGGAAATTGAACTATCTGCTACAGATTTAAGATTGCTTCTACCAAAACTTGTATATATTTCCACATTCAATTTGGTTGAAGTACATAAGCAACCACGGAGAATCTAAAATCATAGCCTTCGTCTTAAATTTCCTTGCTACATATAGCAATAACATTTTGTAATTTAATTTCAGTGTTCCACACATATTATTAGTATATTCATACAATTTGAAATACGTTCATTTATTTTGGGCTCGCAAATTGATAACAACAGAGGAAAATGAAATTAGGTTTTGGTGTTAATACATTAAGGAATGTAACTTTGAAAAGCTTATTTTAGCTTTGCGTGGCGGTTATAGAGGCTATACCAAGACATTTCAAGCTAGGTTATAAAATATTTTTCTAAGATATGCTAAATTACTTAAGTATTATTCTGGTTGAATGAAAGAATAAAAATAATTATACAAATTTTGATTCAAATAATGTTGAATACACCTCAGCTTTGTATAAGAAGATAATATAATAATTTTGTGTTTATTCTACTAAGGTGGCAAACTAGCATACCTGATGGTAAGTGGTTCCAATTTGAGTGGAATTACTCTTATAATCATATCTAAAGATTTCGCAGTGGGTCAAAGTTAACTAAACATAAAATATCTTTCAACACAAACGTCGATTCAATCACAAGAGATACTGTTACCGCGGCGGTGCCCAATTTGTCGGGATCTAACAAAAAAATATCTGAACACATATCATTGTGTAACATTATCCCGTTATGCTTCTGTAGAAATCGATATAATATGTACATATCTTTCGTAACCTTTAACGCTACGGGTAGTGAGCATGTAGTTAGTGATAAGATTACTAAATTATCTAATTAATCGGTTTTTAATATCACAATTATCTCGATAAGCTGTTGGTACACGACCAAAATCTTTTAATGTGGTTTTTGGATAATGAAATTAAATAAATAAATAAATATGTTGGAACATTTTATACAACACCATCTAGTCCCAAAATAACCCAAGGCAGCCTGAAATACCAGGAGAAGCTAACAACCCATGTAAATGAACTTGCCCAGACTCTGAGCGGAACAGGTGGACTACAACATACCCGGCTAAAGAGATATGACATCCCTAATCTCACCAAAAGATTCCCACAATGAGACAAAAAGAGAGTTTGCTGGAAAAAAACTTTTCAACAGTTCATAACTCTCGTAGATAACATCGAACAGATACTCAGATCAGCCAGAGAAGTGGCTTATTGTTCCAGAAACAGATTGCCATGTCGCAGATACAACAAAAAAAAAATCTAGTCCCAAACTAAGCAGAGCTTGTACTATGGGTACTACTGGACGGTGAATATAATACTTATAATTTTTTATAAAACAATTTGTTTGACGATACATTTGGCGCAGCGGCTGAGCAATCGGCTTCTGTGCCACCTGTTGTGGGTTCGATCCCCGCACGGCATATATATTTGTATGACCTAGGTAGTTGTAGTTGTTCCACCAGGTAGTTTTTTCGAGTCTATGTGTTTGTGCATTTGAAAGTTTGTGTTTGTAAACGCACCCACGATACAGGAAAACCTCTTAGACTTCTTATACTTTTTGATGGAAGGGTCATTTCTACCAGTATACAGCATTGTAATAAACTAGACGTCAGTAAATCATTGTAAAATTCAAACAAATCACTTGCCATTCATCACAACTCACATGGGAAACAAGAATCGTACTGAAAAGCACAATCGCAGTCAAACTCATCCTGAAAATTGCAATTAAAAAGTGCGCAAACAAATTTATTTGCTTGACACCGTAACGCGCAAATTCGAGGACAATAAACAACAATATTATAGGATTCATTACGGGCCCAAATCGTTCTGGGAATGGTATAAAACAGACATTCCAGAATTTATGGCATAAGGTCGGGGTTGTAAGCAATTTTATGAATAACCGTTTATGATTACTGCTGTTGAGGTCTGTAGATTTCCATATAGGCCTGCAATATGACGATAAGAACTTTATTTTACTCTTATTTTAATTATATTGTTATTTTAATTTTCCATGCCTCATGTCGACGCGAATAAAAGTATTTTCTTTCTTCTTTCAAATTACGTTAAGCATTAAAGTTGATGTTGAAGCCGATTAGTTCTACATGAAGAACATCACTAATGTCAGCACTGACGTATGTCAATTGACAAGTTACAGATGAGTGTTCGCGCGTTTTTACTTTATTGTTGCATCCAAGCCCATGCCGGTGAACTATATGTTTTTGTACTTTTATATTTTTATTATCAAGAAGTAAACAACTCTAGAAACCGGCACTCATTTACGAGCTATCTAGGAGCGCAAGCAGTTGATACAAACAATATATTGAAAGCTCGTAGCTAAGTAATAACTGATGATTTGCGAAAGGCTGCTGGTAGAAGCTGGATGCGAAAAGCCAAGGACAGGGTGAAATGGCGCACATTAGGGGAGGCCTACGTCTAGCAGTGGATTAGTATAGGCTGATGATGATGATGATCATGAAGTAATAACTATGAACTGAACAACCTGCAAGGTTAAGCTGCGTCGGAGTATGTCTGTAAATGGGTAATAATTCTTAACACATTGAGACCCCCCCGTGCCTCGGAGAGCACGTAAAGCCGTCCGCCCCGGTTGTCATACGAACACTTCCTTAGTGGTAGTCAGAAGTCTAGCCTGACAACCCGTCTATCCTCAGGATATCAGTATTACCCAGAAATTGGGTTGCAGAGATCTGATGGCAGTCGCTTCGTGTAAAATTCTGATTTTCAGCCGCATCTGGTCACCTGGCACCAGATCGGAAGCCGACCACAACAATAAGAACAGAAGAAAAGGCTTCGAGAATGATGATTTTACTTCCATTCTCATACAAACCATCCATCTCTTTCATTTGTTCTTACTTTTGATAATATTTATTTACTTATTACCAACTTACATTCACAGTTTTCACTACACATTCAAATTATCGGTCAATACTTAACTTTATATCCCTCCACATCATAGTGTAAATGTTCGTACCATGCTTAAGGTGGTATCTACTTTATAAAAGCTTATAAAGTACCACGATCACCACTTAGTAATGGATAGCGCTAGTAATGTAAACTCATTCATCATTATCACAATCATAGCATTATCCAATCTATCCTCTTTTATAATACCGAGCATTGGATTGATAAAACATGTTCATTCAGACTTTAAACAGCAGTACTTATAAAATGGCAAGGTATTGCATCATTTAGGTTTATCAAGCGATAGTAAGTAATGCAAAATAACTATGACGAATGCATCATCATCATCAACCCACTGTCCCACTGCTAGCTCTCCTCTCAGTTTGAGAGGGATTTCGTAGACTTCACACACCGTTGAGAAAAATCTGTAAGGCAAGCAGGTTTCCTCACGATGTTTGCTAATCATGATCATCTTGTCGTATAGTAACGTCATATTTGGGCGGATTTACGATTCACAATTTTATTCAGTTTATACTTCTTCACATCGCACGGTATCTATCGATTAAACCACGACTATCTAATCGATTCAGATTTCCACGCGCTTTCACATCGACTCACTGGATACTCATTCTGAAGTTAACCCCTAAAGGTTAATTTACAACGAACTTCTCTCCAGCGATAAAGCAAATTATACAATTTAAACTTTTGCAAGGTAACCGGAATATGATATACCTAAAATGCCAGAATTGGATTTTTAAACTTTTTTATCAACATTACTAACAGAATAATAGATGGTATTACACAAAGGTACGTTAGTTAAATCCTACAAAGAGAATGTATTCCTTTACTAATTCATATTATAATTAAAATAATTTATCGTAGTGTATTTCCAAGTCTTTATGTAAAAGACAACAATATCTTAAATTAAATGAGACAATAACTCAAGCAAAAGTTGCTTACCAAAATCTCAAGCATTTAAATTTTATACGCCGTAATCAGAGTCGGCCTCATAAATAATACGTAACAATATTTTAAAGTAAATAACACAATCATCCGTTGATTTGGATCCTAAATTTCCCGCCTAAGAGTTAATATAATTACGGTTCATATTCATATTCATATTCATATTATTTATTTGCATTCCACAATGTAGACTTAGGTGGTAGATACAATGCTTAAAGCTTGTAACAATCATGGACCCTGTAGGGCACAGCAAAATATAAATCACAAATTAGTATCCTTCCTTCGGAAGTTGGGTAAGGATTCATAAATATATATAATATCAAACTAATACTTATATTTATAAATGAGATCCCTGCGTATTACATATTTTAACATTTTTATAATTTTACACACAGATTATTATATTTTTATAGTTTATAGTTCCTATTCTAACTATATTTAAAGTTTTACACATAGATTATTAAGTATATTTTATATTATTCTAATTAAATATGTAATATATGAAATATAGTACTTATCATATTAAATATTATAAGAATTATTTTAGTATCATAACATTAATGTATCAAAGCTTGTAAATTAATTATTTTATACTACACAAGAAATATAGCATGATCATTTTGGTATTATAGAGCAAAATTAAGTTTCGAACTTAATAAAAAAAAATTCACTATGAACATTTGATGCGCACCAATCATATCCGAAGTATACGCTGTTTTAGATAGGAGAAAGACGAGTAGTCAAAATCGGTTCATAAACAAAAATATTTATAAAAAACATACAATGATGGACAACCTTTTTAGGTGGGTTTTTAAAAAATGAAAATGTCACTCACCTACTCTATTTTGAAACGTGTGTTTTGAAAAGCAGTTCTTTATACCATCATAGTGTAGAAGGTAGACTCTAACACAAAGGTGCAAACGAAGCCAGGCAACACAATGTACAGGAAGGGCTCATACTAGCTAACGACCATAAAGATTTCTGCTTCAGGCTGGCATTCGCTGGCGCTTTGAGCGTAAAAACTTTTACAGAACGACATGACATGTTACTAGGACCTCGGAGCTTGTTGTTTATTGGATTTCACATGGTTTATTTAATGCTAGATAGATAGATAAATAAATAAATAGATAGAATAATCTTTAATTGCACACCATGATATGATTAGTAGTATCAATGACGGGTAAAAACCTTCCTTTTTGACAATATTAATTGTAGATGGCACTTTTTTAAGTAGTATATTGACGGGAATTTTGAATCATAATCAGTAATTGATTCGCTATAACATGCGTTGAGGTCGGCCCTCAAAAAGGCGACTTGGATGCTTTCCGCGTGGGCTGGTTCAAGGTGACACAAAAAAGGACCTCAAGGATCTGGGGTCTAGGTAAGCCTTTGCTCAGTAGTGGGACGGTAATGGATATATATAACTTCTATTACACTTATATAGCAATACGGAACTTTATTTAGCTTAGCGATACTTCATACAGTGGTATTATTGTATTCATACAATTTACTGCAGAAAAGCGAATGGAACATTTCGATATACTTATAAGTGTTATAGTTGATACCAATAATAGATTTCAAGATGAGCAATACGACGTCACTATGAAACGTGACAATGTTTGGGAATATTATGACAAAATTAGTTTGCACTGTGTCATCAATATTTACCGACATTACTGGATCAAAGAAAATGACGTCATAACTTATTAATAGTTTTATTTGGATAGTCGCATCACTAATCTAATGAAGTTATCCAAAACAGATACAATAATTGATATGCATTGTAACTGTGTAATCAAAAATTGAGTTGAAGTTTGGCGTAGCGGTAAAAGTGGTTACCACAACACTACTTGCACCTTGCAGAAAATCGAAGTGAAATAAGAGCAAGGTTGCCAGTGCTCCGTGTGTTGGCAGTGAGGAGATTTTGACCCTTATACTGCAAACTCAACTATTCCTCTTTCATTTTACAGGGTCAGCAACGTGCAAGTTTTATCCCCGACGTTGCAAGTGTCTATAGGCTACGGTAACCGCTTACAATTAGATGGGTTGTATGCTTGTTTGCCATTTAAGTGGTACCTATAAAAAAAAGAACCGTTGCGCCGGGTCCCGTGGCTTCGGTTCCAACCCGTGGCAAATCTTTCTATGATCTACAGATATTTGTGTCGAGTCTGGGTGTACTTCGTGTTTGTTAATCATATATTTGTAAAGTCTCCCGTGATACAGGAATTCCTTAGAGCGGGTCTGTAAAAAAACGATATAGTCTATCAGTACCTACCTGTTCATTTTACCAATTCAGGACCATGACGTAATTATTCATTCAACTGTTACAACTACGTCACTGATTCTATAAAGTATTTTTATTCGTTTTTATCAAAGTTTATCTAAGCGTTCAGTCGTTTGTGTTACGCTCCAGTAAAAAATATATAAGTATACTTAACTCTGAGTTACATCTCAGATTCAGCTTTTCCGCTTGACTTGAGATCTTACAAATAGTTACAGACCCTTTTGTATCGTTATGATCTAAAAGATAAGACCTGAGAATTAGCTATACTTATTAGTTTATACGTATAACGCAAACATATTTTCAATACATTGCAACTGTGGGAAGCCGGGGCGGGTCGCTAGTACACTATATAAATTACTCAGCATCTGTTATAAAGCAGTTATTGCAAATAAGATTGTTACGTGATATTTTTTCCAAATTCAAATTTGAAAAGAACGAATCGTACGTGCTAAAAAATATTTTTATTTAAAAATAATATTTTGAGCCATGGGTCTTTGTTATATTAGCTACTGATTACCTAGCTTTTGTTGAACTTAATAAAAAATATATGATAAGTATAACTTATTACAATAACTTTGAGTCTCAGTAAAAACTGTCATTGCTGGTCTTCTTTGAAATTGCTAGAAATACAGGCATAAAGGCTTTATTTCACAGACAAAAGCATAACATATATCCTTCTCCATGTTGTATTCTATCTTTGTATCAAATTTTATCAAAATTGGTCCAGTGGTTCAGGCGTGAAAGCTTATCAGATATACAGAGTTACTCTCGCATTTATAATATTAGTAGGGCAGTCCCTACTAATATTATAAAGGTGGGCAGACTTGATCTTAAGGAACACCATTTTGTTATCTAAGTATAAATTGTCCATTCTAGGAACCAAGTTCAAAACTATAGTCGTGCTGGGAAAATATAAAATATTTTGAATGACTTTAATTTCGTAAATCATTTTTAATGTCTTATTTGAACCTTTTAAAAGTGTGTGTATTCGAATGATGAAATCTGTTTTCAATGGAAATCGATTAACAGATTGTATTTATAATATAAATAATTCTTTAATGTCACTTCAAGATATTATAAAAGGGAATTTTGATTTCTGACATTTACGCGAATACTATATACATTGAAATAAAACTACTTTTTACGGATTTTATCGCGTTATATTGATATTATTAATCCCAACGTTTCGGACCCTTTACAGCGTCCATGGTCACGGGTAGACTCTGCCAGTCTACTCGTTAGTTTTATTTCAAAGGAAATTTTGTTAAATTGTAATAGGAATTATGTTAGAAGTTATGTCCAGTCTTCAACCAGTCACCCAGTATAAGATAAAACACTCAAATGTGCTTCCAATATTCTAATCTCGATAGTTACTCAACCTTATCGAGTGGACGAATCTGTTACATGGTACACCTTGTCCTAATCGAATCGTTCTCTAATTACTACATGGAGAGGGTTTTGTCAACATTCCGCTTGATCGAGTATACACGATAATACTGTAGGTAATGAGATTACTGTTACAATATTTGTATCAGTTCCCAATTTTTGCAATTTGGAACACCCGTATTCCATCGCAATAGCGGCTCATCATCATCAACCCATATACTGTACCACTGCCGGGCAGGGGTCTCCTCTCAGATTGTGAGGGATTAGGATATTAGTCCACCACGCTGGCCTCGTGCGTATTGGCATATTTCACACACCGTCGAGAAACCTCTAAGGCAGGTTTCCTCACGATGTTTTCCTTCGCCGTTTAAGCGAGTGATAATTAATTATTAATTCGCACGTTAATTTGAAAAGTCAGAGGTGCGTGCCTTGGATTCAAATTCAAGGCCTTTGACTTCGCAGTCCAATGGCAAATAGCGGTTATTTTTGTATAAATTGACGCGTTGTCGAATGTGCAATGTACAGGGTCACCATTGCGTGAGTCATTTTAAATGCGGAAAATGTTCATGAATTGGCACATTGTCGGACTCCGCTTTGACAAGAGCGATCTACCGACTAAAACCAACCTCGGCGTTTCGCGTCACCACTTTAATGCCGGGACTACGGGAGCGCTGTAGCATTCGTACGCAGGAACTTGCCTTCCCCTACCCTAACGTTAGATTAGAATAGAATAAACTTTATTGTGAGTCATTCTGGAATTCATAAAACTTAGGGTACAATGGCGGTCTTATCGCTAAATAGCGAAATCTACCAGACAATTTTTGGATGAACAGGAAAATTTGAAAAATGGTGGGTAGTCTATTGTGTGCCAACTAAAATAAACAATAAAATACATAACGTTACCCTATAATCATGCCCGTGTTATTCGTGACATTCACCACGATTACAACGGTATAGGCCGGTACAACCACCATAACTCATCAAAGGACGAAGCTCTCCTCGCTTCCTACTCGAAGGCGCACGTAGAGCAAATTGCTTTGGAGCTTGAGGATCTTTTATTTCGAATAAAAGTTTACCAGTATCATGTTTCGCACGAGTTAAAACGAAAATAACAATGACAAGCCCTTTAGATATTTCCTAAACTTTAACCCTTTGAACTATATCGGGACCTTGAATATAATGAGGACCAAATTAGGAACATTGTTATTCATTTTTCTGTTATTCTGATTCATAACTTACTGGATTTATATGATTGGGTATATGATTTTATGCTTAAATTATTGTTACTAGCTGTTGCGTTCGGTTTTCACTCTTATACCAAAGGACTTTCAGAGACAAAAGTTACCCTATGTCCTTCTCCAAGATCCCAATCTATCTTTATACCAAAATTGATTCAGCATTTAGGCGTAAAAATGTAAGAAATAAACAGACCGACAGGATGTATAATATTAGTATGTATATCCTCGCTATGTATGTCAATTAAGAACTTGTGCTCTACAATGTAATGTATTTAAATTAAAGGAAAATTTAATTTTGAAATTGAGGCTTTAGTTTTAGCAAAATTAATAAGGGTGTTCTTGCTTGAATTTGAATTATGAATTACTTAATCATGTTTAATCAAGTGCCAATTGTCTTTAATAATTCGATGAAATATATTCTGTTACATGAAAAACAGATTCATTCATCAACAACCCATATATTGTCCCACTGCTGGGCACGGGTCTCCTCTCATATTGAGAGGGATTAGGCTATAGTCCACCACGCTAGCCTACTGCGGGTTGGCAGACTTCACAAACCGTCGAGAAAAATCTCTAAGGTATGCAGGTTTCCTCACGATATTTTCCTTCGCCGTTTAAGCGAGTGATAATTAATTACTAATACGCACATGAATTCGAAAAGTCAGAGGTGCGTGCCTTGGGTTCGAACTCGAGACCTTCCACTTGGCAGTCCAATGGTCATACCACTAGGCTATCACTGCTTGAAAAACAGATGTATTGCAGTAATAACCTTAAATTACTAACCTTAATTGCAGTAATAACTTTAAATTATTAGATCCTTAGTTGAATTCTCGTGTCAACAAGTATTAAAACATCCTAAAAGGCTTTTTGAGACAAAAGGTAATGCCTGTGTCTTTCTCCAAGATCTAATTTATCTCTGATCCAAATTCCATCAAAACTGGTTCAGCGGTTTAGGCATGAAGGAGTAACAGACAGACAGACAGTTACTTTCGCATCCTATCCTAGTTAATATTATAAATGTGAAAGTTTGTGAGGATGGATGGATGGATGTTTGTTACTCTTTCATGCTAAAACTATTGAACGGATTTTGATGAAACTTTACAGTATTATTAATAAATCTATTTATTTTCAAGCTACTTTGACCCATAGACAAATACCTTACAAACTAGCATATATATATATTATAATATAACAATTGATGTTAGTAGGTATATATAAAAACTGAAGCCTATGTTAGCACGACACTTCACTTAGCACCAGTCACAATGCGTTATAGTGGTACTTGTCCATTGCCATTATTATTTATACCCAGAATAACGTATAGGCTATAATTAATAACGTTTTTGTGTTAATTAGCCAATTTAAACCGATAATTAGAAGTAACTTTTCCACGCGGACAAAGTCGTGGGTAGAAGCGAGTCCATAATATTATTAGGGGTATTATTAGATTATTGCTACTGGAAGTAAACAAGAAGTTTCACTTTATGTAAGTTTACTTCAAAATAATTACTGCTTACTTATTCAGCATTCACTAACATAAGTGAATGCTGAATAAGTAAGCTATCAATTAAATTAATCAAGCCCAAAAAATACCTCTTATTCCATTATGAATGTTTAAGAAACTTTGCAAAGTGTCGATTCTTTTCTGAAACTTTTCCAAGAGATTGTATACAAACTGGGTTAACAGGCTATGTACGAATCGTTTGCTGTAATAGTCAGTTCTCAAGTGTTGAATTAATTAAAAGTTGTAGCTCTGTGAGTGGAGCATTTTGTATGTAAATTTTTACATATTGTGTGCACTGCTCACCATTTTCTCGTCCAAGCAAATCTAAGTTCTTAATCCGAACTTTTTAGTTTTTATTCCAATTTAAGTAAAACTCTTTTTAATAAAAGAGTTTTACTCACTCTTTTTAAATTAAAGAATTTAAATCTGTGTTTGTCTGAAAATCTTAAAGTACATCAAAGTACTTACATCTTAAAATATATTTTAAATAGGCTATATAACCCTATATAGCCTATTTAAAATATATTTTAAAAGAATTAGTTGATTTGGACCCCCAAATCAACTAATTCTTTTTGTCTCGTATTTTACAGTCTTGCCAACCTTTTTAATTTGTTTGTACAAGGAGGTAGATACGATAGTTACTTAATTATGCAGAATCTTATCTAAACAAATGTTCAACTCATTCTCTAATAAGACTTTGGTAGTATGTAAAAAAAAACAAATTATGTTGCCAATATGAAAAAATTGATCAAACTCGATTACCTTCTCGATAGAGCAGAGCAAGCAAGTTACCTTACCAAATTAACCCCTTATTAGGAAGCGGCTGACGCTGTTTCTATAATGTCCATGATAATGACCTAGTAAGCATGCGAATCCATTGAGAAGCTTAAGTCAATTATTCCAGCGGATGTAGCAAGCTCATTCACTATGCTAATGTAGCTCTGAAGTTAGGAGCCAAGTACAATGGACACAGTAACTTGGTACTAGTAGAAATTTGAATAATTTTGCTTGTAATGCAAGTAATTTGTCAAACATGAATAAAGGAGCTAATGACGTTGCGCTAAATATGAGTAACGATGATTGACGGAAAACGGTGGCAGATTGTTACCATTTAGAAGATTATCTTGATTTGCCTTGACATACGCAAGGTATAGTTTTCGAATAGGTAATTATAAAAAAAAAGAATATAAATCTAATAAAGTAATATAAGTAGGTATCTCTAACTAATAAATATATCTTTTTTGTATTTTTTTGGCATTTTCCATGCCGATTCCATGCTTTTAAAGTTATTTTAGCGAAGGATAAATTTGAATTTGTGAATGAGTCTTTATGACTGGTGACTAACGTCACCACAAAGACGTAAATTCAGAATGTGAATCCAAATTTCGATCTGTCGGGTGGGATTCGCGGTGGCTTAGTGGTCATAGCGTCTGGTGTACCTAACCAGAAGACGTGGTCGAACGCACGTCTTCTGGTTAGGTACACATCCTGCCCGCAGTCGAATTTTTCCTTCACTAAGATAACTAATTAATATAAAAAATATTAAGTAGTAAGGATTATTGAAAGTAAATAATATGAATCACCTTCATCATCATCAACTTTTACTAGTCCACTGCTGGATGTAGGCCCCCCTAATGTGCGCCATTTCACCCTATCCTCGGCTTTAAAATATGAATATACAATTCAAATTCAGCAGAGAAAATTTTCAACAAATCTTTTATAAAAAGGCAAACAATTTATTCATCCCACTAAGCCATTACTTGCCCTATCGCGTATCTATTAATGGGGCCTTATGCAGCGGATTGGCACGACAAGCCGCCTACAGAAATCCGATTGTAAGCCCCACTTTGAAATCTAGGTGAGACCTGAAGCCATTAAGTGCAACGCAACAATCTTTTATACAGTGTATTAGGATAGCTAAACTTGAATAGGGGTTCAAGTTTCTACAATAGAATTAGAGACTATTGTGCATCGCTCTTAAATAGAAAAAATAAGAAATTTAAAATTAAAAATAGTAAATTTATGCAATTAGGGGAGACCGGGGCGCGACTTAACAAAATTTATATTTTCAGTTGTATCTTCAAGACACCTAAACATTTTGAAATTATTTTTGTATCAAATGATGTCTAAACTATTCAATAACCATGTCGTTGGTTTTAATTTGACAAGAAATGGATACCTTTTTAAGAAAGTCGATTTTACTCAGAAAAGTCAGAAATTAATACTTACCCCGCGATCGGGGCTATAATTAACACTTCCGAGGTAAGTATTAACAAAAGGGGCAACAATTAACATTGTAAGTATTTTCCTCTTTAAATAAAGAAAACTCAACATTACAATGACATTTTTTTATTAAGCAATTACAATTAACATTAGGCTTAAACAATATAGCACTTTGTCCCTGCAACAACGATATATGTTTATAGAGAAAGAAACCCGAACAAAACCTCTATACATACATAATAACAAAATTCAACAAATATCTGAATCATTTATTATTAACAGTTACTTTTACTGTTATATTATTGAAGGAAACGTTAGTTTTCAATAATCACAATATTCACTTAGTGGAATAATAATTAACATTATTCTTAAAAGTTGAAACACTCCGTCAAACAACAATATTTCAGCTATATTAATGAATAGAAACAAAAACTCAAACAAAACCTCTTCGTATCGTTATTATTAAGTTAACAGCCTTTTAAGTAGTTTAATCAGCCTTATGTGTGTTATCTAATAATAATACAATCAACTTAAATGAGGTAGTAAACAGCTTATTCTTAAACGTAGCAGTCTTTATATAACCTACCTTTATAGTCTAAAACAGTCTCAAAATGCATGGACATTAATTTGTTCGATTGAAGGATGTCGCCATACTGAAACTTGTCGCTTCAGGGCTTCTAATCGACAAATTTGTATTTCTTTTCATGAAATTCGTGAACCAATCACCACCCGCCTTTTCCTTAGCCTTCCACGATTCGGGCAAGTTCGGGATTTTGAAAAAAACAGCACACTGGTAGGCTAGTTTTTTTACTTCCGCAGGTAGCAGTCCGAAATAAATGTTAGAGCACTTTAATAAATAATCTGCTTCTCCTGCTCAGAAGTGAATACTAACCGGGTCTTTTTGTAACCTACTTCTACTGGAACTCCTGCTTTCTTCTTTTTCACAAAATTGAACAGCGAAACGTGACAAATTTGAAATTCTGTGGCTACTTCTCTGTAGTTCCTTTTCTTGACCATTATTTCTAAAGCAGCTGACTCGTAGGTCGCCAGCCAAGTCATGCCTCGAGTAGTTTTCCGCTTGTAAGTCCTCATGCTGTAACGTTTAAGATAAATAAATAAATATGTTATTAGATACCCTGGTGGATATACAGCTCTTTAAAGTTAGGACAGGTGGACAGACAGACGGACGGACAGCGTAGGCTTAGTAGGTACCTAGTGTAATAATGTTAAAACCAACCCCACATGCGGGGTAAGAATTAACATGTTAATACAAGCCCCGTATGTTTTGTTAAATTTAGCCCCATGGGTAGCTTTTCAATTAAAAAATATATAATTACGAAATATTGTGCATTAGCGTTAGTAACGGTATGTAACATTATTAAGCATAAAACAAGCTACTGCAAAAAAAATATATATTACACCGAAATCAATTATTCAACGCGTAAATCAAAATATCGTAAAGTGAAAAAAGTTCGTTACCTGGCCAAAATAGACGCACATCACACAACTCACTCTCGCGGCGCACTGAGCTGGCCTGACGAGTCTCAACCCGTAGACCGCTGTCTTAGGGACGAATTCTAGGAATCACTAGTGACGTGCTGTTTATAGTTTTGTAGAAATTCGCTTGTTAATACTTACCTCTGTTAATTAAAGCCCCGGCCTCCCCTACTAGCTGCATCAAAATCTGTTTAGCGGTTTAGGCGTGAAAACGAAACAGACAATAATAATAATTACGTTTATTTGGACTAAATACATTATATACAACAAGTTAATCTTATGTGCTAAATATTAATAAATCCAATAAACTTAGGCTTATAATACTATGACAAGTCAGGAACTTCCAAACTAGGTTGAAACATCTGTTACTCGGAAATCAGGGCTCTTCCGGTAGTAATAACAATTACAAGGCCTGAAGACTATGGATATACAGACAAGAAGACTTACTTTCGCATTTATAATTTTAGTAGGGATTGGGTTAATGTCCTTGTTTTTAATATTATTTTTTTTATTATTATTCACGATAGGCCTACGCTTGACCACTAGTTCGCCTGATGTTAAGCGACACTGCGATCTACGGTGGAGCGCGCTTTCCTAGAAGAAACCGATTCACTCGAGATTTAAAGACACACAGATTATAGTTATTGGGGAAGACCCACTCATTTAAATCAACAATACGTGAGCTCCACAGGAGCTCAAGAACTATTGAATTTGCATATTGTCTATAATTTGTAGCCTGACTAACTGATACAATCAATTCATCAAGATCAACGAGAGAACCGTGCATTCAGAATATGGGTTTAAATATATCACTTTCATGATACGGAAATCCCAAATAATGTGACATTGTCTCAGGTGTTCGTAGAATAGGTAATAATTATGTATTCCACAAACACACCTGGAGTTTTCATATTTTGGGGCTTTATTTTCATAACATTACACACAAATCCTCTACAGATTTCTCGGAACCCTTTATTTAATACCTTATATTAATAAATTTATTTGAAACACTTTAAGTACGGTCAGCAACGAAAGTCGTTGAACACAGCTAAATTTTGAAAACATGACAGCTCCAAATCTTGTCAAGAACTTGTCTTTTATTATGAAGGTAAGGTAAATATTTAATGGTCATTTATGCAATGTTTTCACACAACCTTCACAGGTCAGTAACTTCATATTAAAAATCGTATTGAAAATTGCAATATATTCAGTGACTTTCGTTGTTGACTTTATAATAGTAAAACAAGTAATGATTCTGCATAAAGCTAATTTACTTAAAGCTATTACTGTATCCCTGCACCACACACTAGGATTCCCTGTGTCGTGGGATACAGTCTCTTCCCAGTTTAATAAATTCCCAATTTACAAATTAATCAATTACTTATAACCAAGATAACTTTAAATCACAAGTAATCACATTAGAAACATCATTTAAATAGTAATGATGTTGAAAATGGTTTCAATGGTTGGAAACATGGTTTCGACATTTTGTATCAACAAATTGGACAGTCTCCACTTACCACGGAAATTTTAACTCAATAAAATGCGACACATGTTGATACTCCCCTCAAAATTTTAAATGTTCCGTTAAAATACAATTCATGTCAATATATATATATATTGACATGAATATATAATTATTAAAATATAAAATAAAAAATAAAATATATAATTTTCCTTTCATGTTTTTGAATACCTTTCAACGCTTATGGAAAGGTTTGGTTACTTGATACTAATGATGGTGTTGCTTCAGTGCCTAATGTCTTTAGTGAAACAATCTACAGTTCACATTGCAGTGATATACTAGTGGATAGTATAGTAATGATATACACGAACAATTAAATTAAAACTCTGAATTAAATAAAATGTATTGTACTTAATTATCATACAAGTAAAAAATAACACAAAATACATTGCATATTTCAAGGGATTTGCTGAATATCGTGAGGAAACTAGCATGCCTTTCCGAAATTTTTTCAATGGTATGAGAAGCGAAGCCTACTATCCTTTTTCAATTTCAAAAGAGACCCGTTCCCCGCTTGTATAAAGAGAGTTTCTGATGATGATCTTTAAAAGTGGTCTTAGGCCTTTGAACTAGGTATAATTTGGATTTATACCTTATACCCCGTTAATGGGACTCCATGTTATAGAAGGTGAGCATAGGCTCAAAACGCGCAAACTGCATGATGACAGCCGTCATTCGAGGTACAGGCTGTTGTATTGTTTTGTTTTTAATTTGTTTTATATCTTATCATTTTTTGTTCCAGGATGATGCGAGCAAGCTGCCTGTTAGCGAGCTGCGTGCTCATCGCTCTGCTTCTCATTGTGCCCGCTTCTACTTACCCCAGGTAGTGGTATATTATACAGTTCAATCACAACAAATATATTAGATAAACTTTTTTTTTACCTGACAACGATGATGAATAGTCTTTTTCTAACTCTTAGAATATTTTTCTGGCATTATTGCCTATTCTGATATCAATTACTTTAGTAGTGTACTTAAGTATCTAATTGATAATTTTCAATTAATTTCCTTAGTTAGAAGCAGATTATGGTATTATAGGACAGAATTAAATGGAACAAAACTTTTCGTGAATTATCAAATACGCAACGTCTTAAAAACAACACACTTTAAATTTACCAATATATTAACCAATACAATATAAAAAACCAAAACAACCCCTATAACAACAGTTTTTCTAAATATTTCCAGTCCAAACAATTACTTCCGTGAAGAAATGCAATACGACCCTGATTACGTTATGGAAGTGATGAACCGCATCAACAACGTGCTCCTGATGCAACGCAAAATGGATTAGTAAGTTGACAACACCATTATCAACAAAACAGTTTAAAATCACTCCTATCGACAAAGAAGTTTAAAAATGTTATAGAAAGCCCATTGGGATCTTTTTCATTCAAGTTAGAAACTGATTCTCACTTTATCAGACTGACATAATATTACACAGATGGAGCGAATTGTTTCCTATGAAAAACTAGTACCTACTCACGTACATTTTAGATTTTTTTCTTTAATTCTTTCTTCGTCTGCTTCCTATATTTAAATTTCTTTGCATTACAAAATAGAAAATTTGACATTACAATTTTTGATAAACCTGATGTGTCCAACTGCTCGCCTAAAACTGGGTGCTCTCTATCTCCGTCTATCTTGAAGTTATCCTACTTGGAGCAAATGTATTTAAAGGTGATCTTTTTGGCAAGACAATATTGAATAGATTAATTGTCTGATGTGATTTGTGATACATTTTCATCATGTGATATATTTGATGTAAATATTTCAGTAATATTTATTTACAATTCCGGTAAAATATTTTATTTTCAGAAAAGTTCCAATTAATTGAAGTGTCGATACGAGCTACTTATTCTACTGAAATTTCTGTTTCCAACTTGTTATTTTTATGTTCTTGAATTACTTATTAATATTAGTTTATTATAATTTAATTATTCATTACACAATTTCCTTCATCTATTTTAAAATTCTTAATTTTATGTTCTAAAATTTTAACATCGCATCCCCATCTGATATGAAGTAAAACATTAATTCTGAATTAACAAAAATGAAATATTTACTTCTTTATTTATCCATTTAAAATAAAATGACCATATTTTTACTAAAGAATCACTTTAACTATGTTTTCTCTTAAACAGTTACACAAAACTTGTAACTTAAGTATACATTATTTTTCCTTCTTTCTTCTTCTTCTTTCTCCGAACTGGGTCGGCTTCCAGTCTAACCAGATACGGCTGAATATCAGTATTTTACACGAAACGACTGCCATCACACCTTCGCAAACCAATTTTTTTTTACCCTGAGGATAGACTAGTTGTCAGGCTTTTTGGGCTTCTGACTACTTCCTTCTTTACATTACATAATTTATCATTTGTCCCCATGTTAAAATATCATCTTCTAACTGTATAATATCTATTTTTTATCTCTTTGCAGCATTAAAAATGACATTACTAGGTACGTCTGAACGTCGTACTTGGCATGTCGTAGTTTAGCTTACTAATAAAATTGTTGTAGTAACACTAACCTCTTTGTATGCATTTTAATTTTAATTCGAAATTAGCACCAAAAATACTGAATTGCACACTAAATTTGCTCATCAAATAAATCAATTATACTATACTGTTAGATATTTAATACACTTTCTTGGTCTTCAGATTCGGTATTATTCAGATTTGGTTCTGGATTTGGTTCCGTTGTGTGGTCACAGTTCTAACCTAACCTAACCGATATCTGTATTTTGCTGCTCAATCAGTATTTTTGATGCGCAATCAGTATTTTTGATGCGCGGTTTATTATATACCTTATTAATTTGTTTAGGTATAACAAAATTTAGACATGAGTAAATCTTTTAGCTTTGTGATATTATTAGTTGTTATGTCTCGTTCTCATTGCTTGGGTTTGCGTTTAGATATCGTCGATGATACTCTAATACCGCGTAAGTATATCTATGCTGTAAGGCATAGTTCCATGTTATTTAAAAAAAGTTAGGCCTTATAGCAAAGTGTTCCTTACGCTGTATCACCGACGATATAGCTTTACTACATTATCTACCTAATACTACGTCATATGTTATTTATATTCAGTTCAATGGTTTTTTTTATATTACTAGCAGTAATAAACCAATTGATATTAAATGGTTAAGATTGTTTATACTTATATTCTTTAATATTATTTTTTAAGCAGCTTGATGACGCAGCTTACTTAATACTGTGAATTACACATTTTCACACAATTCTCTAGCAAAAATGTGTTACCTTTGAAACAAAAACAATATAACAAGATTATTGCCGTCAGTTTGTGGTATCACAATAGTAATATGGTAGTATTCCCTAAAGCCCTTGATTTGAACTTTGGTAAATCCCGGTAGTATTTGTTAGTAAGAAAAGGTCTCTGGGTCGCCAGAATATTGTTTTTTATTGAATTTACTAAAATAATAACTAATTTCTACTACTAGAATTCAGGGAGAGGATTTCTAATGTACCAGCAGGTCAAGGTAACCAAAACTGTCAAATTTTCCCAATTGAACATGTACCTTATTAATTTGTATTAAAGTTCAAAATAAATTAAATAAATTTGACAGATTGGGGTAGCTTGATGTGTTGGCCTCTGTACACCCACACATTGCCAGTATCTTTAGGTCCCATGTAATAGGAAGTGTGCTTATTGCCACGCTATTAAGAATTTTATAGAAAAACCCATAAACACTTTTGCTTGACCTGGAAATCGGCCCAGGGCTTCTACCATAGCACGCTTACGACTACTAGACTACCGAAGCAGTTAGTTTATCTATTCAAATTTTATTAATTTCTAATTGTACGAGTCTTGTTTATGATTTTCAATAACAGCCAGTAAATCGCACAGGGATTATCGAAGAGTTTCAAATCAATTTACAAAATGATAAAGTGTAAAAGAAACGAGTTTTACAAAAAATGGGCTGCAATTTGCTGCAGGCATTTGTTTAGACCCACATAAAAATGTTTCAAGCGCTTCCCTCAAAGCAATTTACAACCCTTCAGGGAAAGTATTTGCATTAACGCTACCAGTGAAGTTAGCATTTAATTGTTGCCAGTCGAAATTGTTAGACAAAATGCTTTTGATGGTACCTATAGTTAAAATACTAAATATGTTGGCATCTCAACGTTTTATTTGGTAATTATTTATTTGTCACGAAATAACTTTGTCGTCACTTATTATGCCCAAAATGGCAGGAGACGAGATATTGACGATAAACTTATGTCGCGGCGCGCATGGGGCATGCGAATGAATTTGATTATAAAATATAGCATTATTTAGCCAGCAACGTACTTGAGCATTTTTTAATCCTTCTTAGACATCTATCGAGCACTCATATTAAATATACGAATTTTAATGCCATTGCATAAAACTGCTTTATAGATTTTAATGTATAATAATATATATTTGCGTAAATGTCAGAAATCAATATGCTTCTAGATTTTCTTAACATGATACGTAAGATGCTTTCTTGATGATCTTTCCTTCATAAGATGCTTAATAAAAAAAAAACTACTACGTTTTGTTTTCCAGCGAGAAGCGTGCTCTTGACCTCGGCCTCAGCCGCGGTTACTCTGGCGCCCTTCAAGCCAAGCACCTCATGGGACTGGCAGCTGCCAACTACGCCGGTGGCCCCGGAAGGAGGCGACGAGATGTCAACTAAATACTTAGCATAACCTCGCGAATACTGCACTGAGATGGACTACAATACAGCAATATAATCTTTAAACACATCTCTTTGCAGTAATCAACCTTATAAGCTTAAGTCAATCACCGTCTGGCTGGCTCCATATAACAATCAAGTCATCCATATAGGTTATAGTCAAAATTATTCAAGATTAACGCTTAAAGTGATATATTTCTAGTCAGTTATTTATAATAACATCCATGTTATAGATATATTATAAAAATTTAATCGATTGTACAATCTATAATACGCTTAAAACGATTCCACTCAGACGATTCAAATGTGAGAGTATCCGTAAGTCAGATCTTATTTACATTGTTATTATAACTATTGTCTCAAGTAGTTCAGATTTTTAATAAACATGATATATAATTATGAGTCGAGTAACTATATATAGTATTCCTAATTTATTTATTACTTTTATGTAAAACATAAAACAACATCATTTAGTCTCCTTGTAGTTTTAATATGTTGATTATATAATTGACTGATTTTGATACATTTCTACAAGTATGTACCTTATCCTATTCTAGTCACCATTAGTCATTTCGTGTCCAAGAAACTACTTCATTTTACATTCCATTTCGGTGTCAGTATTCCTTCAGTATTAAAATATCATTAAATATTTTTCAAATTGTAAGATTTAATCACGAATGCTGTCTTAAAAACGCTTACTATTTATTGTTAATTAGAATACCTCCATTATTCTTTAAGAAATCCCAACTTGTAATATCTAAATAGATCTCGATGTTATCATTCCTATGTATGTACGTGGCAAATTAGTGAATAGATAAAGTTAAGTGATAAATACCTCCTGTCTAGAGTTTATTGTTAAAATAAAGAGATATTCATATTTATATAAATGTGTTTACATGATATAGATTATGTCTATAAATTATAAATCAAACAATATCACTTATTACTGCAATAACAAAGTCTTTTCAATGAATACCCCGAGTACATAATGATCACACGATTACTTATGATAATGAGACAAAATATATTTTTTTAAATATATTATAATACCACTGAAACAGTTCTTATTGTGGTAAGATAAGAAACTTACACTGAGCCAGAATATTGATACTGAGACTGAGTAGCCAAGACATAACGATAGTTTATACTAATTATCAGTCGTGTCGTGTTAGTTCTTTGAACGTCAATGTATTTATTACCAAAAATCACCACTACACATAACACAGCGTTAAACGAATTTTATTGATGATAATCATTGATACAGAAAATATAATCGGATCATTGTAAAGTAACTCCAAATAACGCCCTCTATTGTTACATAAACAAACTTTTGGTAAAGTTTACTAGCGACATCTAGTGTCTTAGTTTCAAACTACTTACACTGTACATTGAGAGAACGCCATGTTAGAACAAAATTCTAATAAAATCGCATAGATGTCTCTACCAGCCTCAATTACTGTAAAACTTAGTCTTTCGATATTAAATGTGTATTAATTAAACTACATAAGTTTATTATGCCATAACATATTAATACTTATTAAGCAAATAATACGTAAACAAAGTACTTAAGTACCTAATACTTTCGTACACATTAATTGCTATCAAACAATGATATTTCTTGACTTTACTGTCTTACGCAAATAAAATAGTAATTAGTAACTGTATTGTTCTTATTAAAATACAGACAAAAATTAGTCATAATTTGAATACGATCTCGAAAAAAACTACTAATAACAACCAATTAATAATTACGATTCATCAATCAGTATCCCGTATGGTCTAGTGGCTAGGATACCTGGCTTTCACCCAGGAGGCTCGGGTTCGATTCCCGGTACGGGAAAATCTTTTTGAATTTTCTTTTTTATTTTAAACATTAGATATATTATTGTTATAGTTCCTACATATTGATAGAGATACTTCTTTAAGATTTTGTGCCGTATACAGCAATATTTTTACAAAATAAATTATTTTCTCTTACAAGATAAACTCAGACAAAATATGGATTCATCATAATTGTCTGCACTGAAGCTAAAGAGCAGTGTCAACAAAGGTGGAGCAAATAAAAGGCAAAATGCCCACTATGTAAAGACCTCTGACGCCGGCAACTTACTCCGTACTATGTCCTATTTTCTTCAAAGTTCGGAGGGCGCGGAAGGTCAAAGTATAATGGATTGCATCGCTGGGGTGGAATATGTATTCGGATGGATGCTCATACGTTTTTCAACATGGCTGCCCTCTGTATTTATAGAAGCCGTGTGTTTTAAATCAGACACTTTCAAGGTTTTAAGCAAACTGACTGTAATTTGTAATAGCGTAATGTGTAATTCTTTGGAAATGTTTTAACCTTGATACTTACAACACGACCTAGGCGCTCTCCTTTAAGCCTTTATTTTTTTTTGTTTTTTTTTTTTATGGAAGAGGGAGGCAAACGAGCAAGCGGGTCACCTGATGGAAAGTGATCACCGCCGCCCATTGACACCCACAACACCAGAGGGGTTGCCAGTGCGTTGCCGGCCTTTGAGATAAGAACAGGCTCGCTTCTTGAAGGCTGTCATGTCGTACCGGATCGGAAATACCTCCGCTGGTAATTGATTCCACAGAGCAGTCGTTCGCGGTAAAAAGTTTCTTGAGAAACGAACGGTGGTGGACACCCATTCATCCAGGTGAAATGGATGAAATTTCGATCTCTGGCGAGAACCGACCTGTGGCGGAACGGAGCGGGAGGTACAAGTTCGAACAATTCCTCACAACCCTCCCCGTGATAAATGCGATAGAGAATACATAGAGCCGCGACGTCTCTACGCAGGGCAAGAGGATCAAGCCGATCAGTGGGACTCCCGTCACCGACGATTCGAGCTGCACGACGTTGAATGCGATCAAAAGGAAGAAGCTGATACTGTGGAGCCCCGGCCCAGAGGTGGCAGCAGTATTCCATGTGCGGCCGTATTTGCGTCAAATTGGAGGCGATGCGCCGACGTGAAGTACCGCCTAGCTCTGTTGAGGACACCCAGCTTTTTGGAGGCCAACTTAGCTTTGTCTTCCAAATGACCGCGAAATTCTTTATTTACTCATTTTAAAGTGATTACGGTTAAGACTCAATGATTTTTGTAGTTTTAATGAATATAAAATAGGTTGGTTTCGTCAGTTCTTATTATGCAGTTTAGAACTCTTTGGTTATAAAATACCTAAGCGTACCTACATTGAGAGGAATGGAGATATCACTAAAACTTTGTATGAATAACTAAAGCTTAGGTATCATATTTAACTTACATGTTAGCTTAATAATAAAGTAAGTTTTGAAATAAAACTACTTTTTACGGGATTTATCGCGTTATTTTGATAATATTAATCCTGACGTCTACTCGTGAGCATGGACGCTGTAAAGGGTCCGAAACGTCAGGATTAATAATATCAATATAACGCGATAAAATCCGTAAAAAGTAGTTTTATTTCAATCTATAATATTCGCGTAAATGTCAGAAATCAATATAATATAGTAAGTAGGTACCTAATGTACATAAAAATATACGAATACGTATTCAGCAAACCACAAAAAAAAACTAAATTCAAAGGTTTATTTTTATTTTAGGAACTTTTTTTTTTTTTCAAATTGTCTATACATGGAGGTCGTCTACGCTTGGCAAAAGCGTTTAGTCACGGCAAAATGATGTTGTTAGTTCACAGATGGCTGATGCTGCTCATCTTCCTGGAATAATCCTATAACGTACAGTTCTTTGTGTAAGCTGGTGAGGTGATACATTTAGGTATTGTTAACGATACAACATGCTCTGTGGCATAGAGTAGGCATGCGCATTGGAAACGAGTTAATACTCAATACTCAATTCATTTAGGATTGCACTCACCAATGTTAACAGTTGTTAATTATACAGTTTTTGGTATCAATCATGGACCCTGTCTGGCACGGCAACGTAGGAGAGAGGAAGAATGAATTATGTTTATTACTATAGTTTTTTGCTATATTTCCATTTATTTACTAATAACATACCATCACGCCTGTAGTTCCCGAATGGGTTAGGTAGAGCTGTACTAATGTACACCCACATTTCGCCGGTATGTTTTAGGTCCCATGTAACAGGGGGCGAGCCTATTGCTATTAATCGGGCACAAATCCAGACTTCGAGCTGTTACTGCTAATTTCATTGAAAAACCCAATAACACTTTGCTCGATCTGGGGATCGAACCCAGGACCTCTAGCGTAGCAGTCGCGCTTAAGACCACTAGTAGAGTAGGTAATGAGGCATCATTTATTTACTAAATACATACATACATACACTCACGCCTTTTCCCATAGGGGTAGGCAGAAACTAAAGAACGCCACTTGCTACGATTCTTGCATACTTCTTTCGCTTCGATCACATTCATACATCTTGTCATACATACACGCCGGTTGCGAGTACTACGCACACCTGACCTTTTTGAAGAACCTCACCAATAAGGTCGGTATAAGTTTTTCTAGGGCGTCGCCTCTCGGCGGGTCCACTACGATTGTTACTAAATTATTTTGCATAATACAGGGTGTTTGGTAGAACGTTGAACATACGAAAATGGTGGTTAGTTGGGGTCATCTGCTACCCACTGGGCCCAAATTATTTAACCTTGGCCGCACCGTTTTTTTTTTACTTAGTTTAATTTAACAGAAAATTAAGTTTTTTTTTCAATGCAAGTCAAAGTTATGCATCTTATTTTTTTACATCTTTTTGTACCTTTAAAGACTCATAACTTTTTTCCCATTAAAATCTGTACCAAACAAAATTAGACATTAATACAAAACAACATCGTGCCTGTTTTACCCGTGACAAGTAAAGATATTCGAATTTAAAGTTAAAAAAAACTGGTAATTTTCTGTGAAATTAAAAAAAGTTAAAAAAAAACGGTGCGGCCAAGGTCAAATAATTTGGGCCCAGTGGGTAGCAGATGACCCCAACTAACCACCATTTTCGTATGTTCAACGTTCTACCAAACACCCTGTATATGTATTATAGTGACTACGGCCCCTAAATACAGTATTCTCAGGAGAAACTTGTAGGTACGTCTATTCGTCATGACCGGATCTTATCTTATCGTTCTTTAGGGGCTGGCTTAGCCAGCAACACTTCGACCAGATGTGATCTTTTGTGTTGTCCCCAGCCTTGTGCATTCCTTACTCTTTTCAAAAACGTGGTTTATGAAAGCCCACCACCCACTAAGAGGAAGGGAAATTCTAGTCTTCTGGCATATGGTATTCGCTGCCAAGGATGCTTATCCGTTTCATCGCCAAGACGTCACAATCACACAAGACGTGCTGCATTGTTTCCTTGAATTCACCACAAGCTCTACAATCATTATTCAAAGCTAGCTTCATTTTATAGAGCAGGCAAAAAACCGTGTGACCAGATCCTATATTCACAATGCACCTAAGTAACTTCAAAAAGGGGAGAATAGAGATGCAGGTGTAAATCGGGATAGTTCGTTCGAGGTATTTCCAGGTTCAATCATTAGTTTGATTTAAAAAATATTAGACTCCTTGTTGGGAACAAACAAAACGAATGAAACTGATTTATCCCTGCATCAATATTCACTCCATTTTAACCCGGTACAGAGGTCAGCACATCAAGCTACCACAATCCGTCAAATATCTTTGATTGATTTTCAACTTTAATACAAAATGAATAAGGTTCATATTCAATTGGGAAAATTTGACAGTTTTGGATAGCTTCACCTGCTGGTGTACGTACATCATTATTGTAATTTCTGCCTTTATAATACTGCACAAAATTGTTTCTTCAGCTTTGCGTCTTCAAAAAATAATACCTATCAATTAAAATAGTCAGACATATAAGTACGTGTTTTTTTTATTTTATGTGACGCCAGACACTCGTAAATAATCGATTCTTATGTAATATAAGTATACAACATCATTATTAGTATAGGCGAAACCTGAAACACGTGTCTAGTATTTTTATGTAAAGAATCTATGTACAGTATTTCTAAACGGTATCATGACAAAATCACAAAGTTATCAGCATGTTATGTTACGTCGTTGTCCATGCAAAAACATGCGCACCGCGCGGCACGAGGCGCCCACGCGCCGCCGCCCGCGCCCCGCGTCGTCTTGTGCGAAATTGAAAGAAATAATTTGGCAGTAGTACCTAACCATACGGCGATTTTATTGCAATTAACTGGTGATAACATTTTTCATCATACTTGCAGGCTTTGGACTACCGCAATGGTTGTGTAGGTAGATATTATTATGTACTTTATTCGTAAATACGGCCGTAAGTAATAACATTTAGTCAATGCGATTAGTGCACCTTATGCCAACCACTTAAAGTTCAAAGTGGATGAAAAGTGTTAAACATCGCATTACTTAACCATAGCAGGTTGTAGGTGTAAATAATAACTTTCTACATTTAACCGTTTTGGCTAGGCATGGCATGTTTAATAATTTAAATCATCACTTTTTACAATGATTGACTTTAAAGTTATTTTAGCGAAGCAAAAATCCGACCGCGGGCAGGATTCGAACCGACGTCTTCTGTTTAGGTACACCAGACGCTATGACCACTAAGTAAATTACGACGTAAATTTTGTTGTTGTTGAAATAACTTTAAAATCTATCCTAATTGACTTGATTGTAAATAGTGTTCAACAATGTTTACAATATCTTAGGTACTTATCAATGTTTGTGTATGAGAAATACATTGTTACACGACACTTTTTACTCACGTTTTGTACACACGACACTTTTTACTCACTTTTTGTACACACGACACTTTTTACTCATGTTTTGTACACAGTTACACACGATCAACCGAAGCACAACTACTCGGACGGGCACTCGCGACATGTAGGTACCTAACTGAACGGGAGCACGATACGTGCACAGTGACCTGTAGCACCCGGGCGACTGAAGGGATGTGGATTAGCCCCTGCCCCGCGTGCGCCCGCGCCCGCCCAGTCCTGCTTCGACCGTGGCATGTGGCACGTGGCATGCCGCGTGACCTGTGTTGCGCGCATATGATTGCGGATAGGTACTTAGTGTCGCTCGGTGTCCTACTCGTAACATTTTTTAAATGTTTTTGGGACAAAATATAACATGATGTAAAAATTATTGGAATCGATTCAGTTACTGATTCTGAACAAACTATATTCAGGTTTCGCATATACTAATAATAATGTTGTATATTTACAAAAAAGTTTATAAGTATTATATACACTGTCTAATACCGTAGTACAAGCTTTGCTTAGTTTGGGACTAGATAGTGTTGTGTTAAAATGTCCCAAGTTAGTTATTTATTATTATTATAATCTAAGAATAAGTTAAGCAATTAAAATATTAAACATATAGCTTAAATGTGATATTCCGACAAAAAATAAGTACCTAGATGTTAAGTAGGTGTCTATGCCCAGACACGGGGGTGATATCGTCGGCAGCAGAATAAATAATTTGGAGACTATTTCGGTGAAAAATATGTTGAATTTATTGATTGCTAAAGAAACAGTTACAAAAGATGGTTTGCGTGCGATGATCGTGATTCTATACAAAGTGAATATGGCCGCGCTCGCGCACTGCACTACGGTGGCGCCATCTGTTCCACTCAACGGACCAATCGAGCGCCGTCGCTGATGCCGTTGCAATTTTGATTGGTTCTTCAACATGCTCCCGGCCTTGGAAGCTGGTATAGCTTCCAATTGTTAAATAAAATAAAAAATCCTGTGCTTATATGTGATCTAATCGTTACTACTCTTCATTCAGTAACGGACATATTTTTGAAAATGACCGCCGAACGACTCCGTTTGCTGTTCTGACGTCAGCGACTCTTGAGATCCCATCCTTGCCCGGAAACGTCTTGCTGATACGTCCCAAGCTCCATTTCAAAGGTGGCAGGTTGTCATCCTTGAGCAGAACCATTGTGTTTTCCGTCAGATCATAATTCTTGTCCGTCCATTTACTTCGTATCTGTAGCTCGGATATGTACTCTTTGGACCAGCGGGTCCAAAAGTGCTGGCGTAGCTGTTCTATCCTCTGATAGCGGTCGAGACGATGAACTGGAACATTGCTGAAGTCTGGACTAGCAGGTGAGGTTAGTGGACGGCCAACCAAGAAGTGAGCTGGGGTAAGTGGAAGGAGATCTGTGGGTTCTGAAGACATAGGATTTAGGGGTCGGGAGTTTAGGACTGACTCAATTTGTGTTAACACGGTACTAAACTCCTCGAACGTAAGATGAGCGTTACCCACCACGCGCATCAAGTGGTGTTTACAACTTTTGACCCCCGCTTCCCACAAACCACCGAAATGACTAGCGTAAGGTGGAATCATAGAAAATTTAATGTTTTGTGAAGTGGCGTATTTTTTAATTTCTCCTGAACAAGAACTTAGAAATTTTGTGAATTCATTTTTAACGCCGACAAAATTTTTCCCATTGTCGGAATAAATTTCCAACGGTTTTCCTTTACGCGAGATAAACCGCTTTAGGGCTAACAGGTACGCGTCTGATGTTAGGTCACTGACTAACTCCAAATGGACAGCGCGTGTCGCGAAACATATAAACAGACATATGTATGCCTTTACCGTCTTAGCTCCTCTGCCCTTACGGTTCAACACATAGACTGGCCCTGCGTAATCAACCCCGCAACGAAGAAATGGAAATCCCGGTTCAAGTCGCGCCTCAGGTAAGTTTCCCATCATTGGGCTTAAAATCTTCCCTCTCATTCGTATACATGTGACACAGCTATGTACTATTTTCTTTGCCAGGTTCCTACCTCCGACCGGCCACCAGGTATTGCGAATTGTGTATAGCAACAACTGCGGCGGAGCATGGAGTAACTGGTTATGTTCATAACGAAATAATAATTGAGTAAATAAATGTTTTGAAGATAATAAAATTGGATGTTTTTTATTATAATTAAAATTTGATGAGTTCTCAATTCGACCGCCAACTCTAATTAATTTACGATGATCTAAAAAAACGTTCAATTTACTTAATGTTTTTAACTTCAAACATGTGTTTCCTAACAATGACTCAACCTCATTAGGAAAAGATTCTATTTGTGCAAATTTTGCTAGCATTAAAAGTGATTCATCAAGTTCGTCCACATCAAGCTCACCTATGCGTTTATTATTTTTGTTGCGTGTGTTATATATAAAGCGTAGTACATACGCCCCAGCTCGCTTCATGCGGTTGAACTGTGAGAAACGATTAAATGGAAAATATAATGTGGTACCATTATTTATTAATAAAGTGTTTACATTTGTAGTTTTAATCTCAGGTAAATTTTCTGTAGATAAAATATTATCTTCCCCTGTTTTTATATTTAAATGCAAGTTAGCATTATGAAGGAATTGCGGTCCCTCCCACCATAGACTGGAATCATGCAATGCTTGTAAACTCAACGCTCGTGAAACCATATCAGCTGGGTTATTTTTTCCACTGACATGATTCCACGAGTGCTGGCCTGTTATGCTGTGAATTTGTGTGATTCTATTTTGCACATATGTTTTAAGACAAGAGGGAGGCATGCGGAGCCAACCCAGAACAATCGTCGAGTCAGTCCAAAACATGACCTCATTAAATTGACACCGTAACGATTTAATTATTTTGTCGTATAATCTAGCCCCTATTAGCGCGCCACATAACTCCAATCTAGGTATGGTGAGAGGACTTGCTACTGGTGCTACCTTGCCCTTAGCGCACAACAGCTTCACGGTAACAAGTGAGTCACCGCTGCATGTCCGCACATAAGCGCATGCACCGTAGGCTGCTTGTGACGCGTCAGTAAATATATGTAGTTCTATACGTGTATAGTTGCTACACATCACATAACGTGGAATGCGAATAGTATTAAGCAGGGTCAGGTCATTAACAAAATGTAGCCAAGCTCGGGTGACGTCACTAGGGGCAGGCTCATCCCAGTCTAGTTTTAATAACCATAGTCTCTGGATTAACATCTTAGCCGTGGTTATAATAGGACTTAGCAAACCTATAGGATCAAATATTTGTGCAGTACGCGAAAATATTACGCGTTTTGTAATAATTTCCGGTTTGTGATCGACTTGTGTGTGGAAATAAAATTGGTCGTCACGATTATGCCACCCTATACCTAAAGTTTTACTGTGTGTATATTCACCTAATGATAATTCTTTAGATATTGCTTCTGTAGTCGGGAAGTTAAAGTTAAAAATCCACTTCCGTAATTGAAAACAACCTGATTTTAGAACCTTATCAATTTCATTACAATTACGAGTGAGTGACATAATGTCGGAAGCACCAAATATTAGATCGTCGACATAGAAATCCTCGCGGATAGTTCTGGCGACGTCAGCGTTGCTACACTCGTGCGCGAGTTGTTTTAAACACCTGCAGCTCAAGAATGGCGCGGAAGCAGTCCCGTATGTAACCGTATTTAACTGATATACGTCCAGGGGATAAGATGGGCTTTCACGCCATAAAATGAGCTGAAGGTGACGCTGATGTTCATCCACTATGACCTGTCTATACATCTTTTCGATGTCGGCGCACGCCACGTAACGATGTTCACGAAATCTTAACAAAATACTAATCAGGTCGCCCTGTATTGGTGGCCCTACTATTTGTAAACTGTTTAAAGATACACCATTACTAGACCGTGCGCTGGCATCGAATACTACCCTAAGTTTGGTGGTAGTAGAATGTTCGCGGAGTACACCATGATGAGGCATAAAGTAATGTGGTGTACTATAATTTTGAATGCGTGTCATGTGACCTAATTTAATATACTCATTTATAAATTCTGAATATATTTTTTTATACTGATAGTTTCGTTGTAATCGTTTCTCAAGTACGTAAAAACGTTTCTCGGCTAGTTGAAACGTTTCTCCTAAAGACTCGGGTGATTCTTTAAAAGGAATTTTGACACAAAAACGTCCATCCGCTTCCCTTTTTGTTGTTTTTACAAAGTGATCTTCACACAACCGGTCTCCATTTGAGAATGATTCTGAATACGAACTAATAGGTTTTTCCTCTAGTTCCCAGAAACTACGCATTAAACTATCTAATGATTGTGTAAAATTACATCTAGTTTGTTGTGTGTGTTCTGTGCCATATAATGGCCCTGACAATATCCATCCAAGTTTTGTGTTTTGAAGGTAGGGACCGTTTGACAATCGTAATCTACCATCCTCGATTAATTCCCAAAACACGTCTGCTCCAATAAGTAAATCAATTTGCTTGCTTTCATGAAATATAGGATCAGCAAGTTGGATATGGTCAGGAATTTTTAACATAATATTATTTTTGAATGAAATGCGTGGTAGTGTTGACGTAATAGTAGGCAACACTAAGCACTGTATGCGTGTTTTAAATTCACTGTGAATTGAATTAATTTCGATGTCACAACTTTGCGTGATTTTTGTGACTGTGTTACCAACACCCCGTATAAGCATAGTGGACTGTATTATATTTTTGTTTAATTTGTCACATAGTGATTGCGAAATAAAACAACGCTCGCTCCCGCTATCCAGTATTGCGCGCGCTTTTACATAATTACCTAGATAGTCAAGAATTTCAACGAGCGCCGTTGCCAATAAAACGTTTGGCGTGGATGATAACAGCTGATCGCTTGAGTTATCTGTGTGCGTGTTTACGTTGAGTACGGAGTGTGTGTGTGCTATATTAGTGCTAAGATGGGACGCGACCGTGCCTACTAGAGAACCGGTTTCGTTGGATTGTCCACCCACTGATAACAAACCATTCAGTGCGTGATTATTTGTTTGATTATTATCATTAGGCACGCCGTCGTCCTCATGAATTAATGAGTTGTGTTTCTTATCACATTTCCTACAGGGGCCATACCAACAGTCTTCAGACGCATGTCCTATGTTAAAACAATTTTCGCATAACCCTTTATCACGCACTAATTTCAATCTAATCTGCACGTTAGAATTCAGAAATGACTGGCATGAATATAATGGGTGTTTCTTGCTGCACATAGGACAGTTCCTTTTTTGAAAGGTAGACTTAGAGGAATGTTCAATTTTATTACCCTTGGTGGCAATATTGCAATGCGTCTTAGGTAACTTGTGTAACTGTTCTTGTCGTTTGAATCCAGGTTCGTTCCGTGTATGCATAGTGTTCTTACTGTGTGTTAATTTCAAAGTATCTAACATTTGAGCCCTATTTCTTAAAAAATCTAATAATATATCCACTGTTAACGCTGACTTTGACACACCGGGTTTATTTACATCAGTCTCATCGGTTAAGGTTAGTTTGTATTGTTCCCATTCACGTTCGGTGATTGGGTCCAATTTAATAACCGTCAGATATATGAGTAGTGTGTGCCAATAGTCTACTGGTTCACCAAGAGATTTCAATGCGCGAATATTTTTAAGAACAGAGTCTATAATCTTTCTTAATGAACTGGCTGACTCACTAGTCAGCGCCGGCAATGAAAATAACGCCTTAACATGGTTATGGATTAATAATTTATGATTGTTGTACCTATTTATTAGCAATTCCCATGCAACTGGATAATTGCTGGCCGAAAATTCAAGCGAATCAATAACTAATAATGCGTTTCCTGACAGGGAAGATTTTAAATAATGATACTTTTGAATATTCGTTATTTCCTTCGAATTGTGTATCAATGATAGAAATGTATCGCGGAATTCTAACCAGTTTTCGCATGAACCATTAAAGGTAGGTAAGGCAATGGTCGGCAATTTTATAGACTGCTTAATATGGGACGTACACGCACTGTCATTGGATGTAGAAGTACCATCGTCCAAAATTTTAACAAGGGATTGAGCTTCAGCTAAAATATTATAATATTCAGCTGTAGCTGTAGCTGGAACTGTCACTTATCTGATGCTGCGTGGTGGATGAACCGGGCGGGCAACGAATGTTCGCGACGTTATGTACTGAAATTTTATTTGAACACCGTGTTAACACAATTGAATAGGATAATGGGTTTAGGATTTGGCTGGCACGTCTCACCGAAGACTTCTCCTGCGTAGATTCCTTGCAGCTTTCCGTGACTTTGTTCTGCAAGTTCTGCAACCAACCGCGTGCTCCTCGGAATATTCCAATCCGGTTCGATGGACCAATATGTCTATGCCCAGACACGGGGGTGATATCGTCGGCAGCAGAATAAATAATTTGGAGACTATTTCGGTGAAAAATATGTTGAATTTATTGATTGCTAAAGAAACAGTTACAAAAGATGGTTTGCGTGCGATGATCGTGATTCTATACAAAGTGAATATGGCCGCGCTCGCGCACTGCACTACGGTGGCGCCATCTGTTCCACTCAACGGACCAATCGAGCGCCGTCGCTGATGCCGTTGCAATTTTGATTGGTTCTTCAACAGTAGGTAGTAAGCCTATTCGTTTACCAATTGATCTTTTATTCTTTTTCCAACAATTTCCAGATTGAAGCAGTTTATTTTAGCAAGTCAGCGCTTATAATCTGTGGTAAATATTTTTGGCATAGACCCACACAAAACTGCGAACAAATCAAGAAACTATACCCATCCCTCGCCCTAAAAAACGATTTCCTCAACCGTACTAATACTGTGCGACCAAACTTTACTTGGCAACGAAAAACCCGAGTCACCACGTTCCAATACAAGCTGATGCTGATATCATGGTCGTTACCCCACTTCCATAATGGTTACTACATCTCTGGCATCTATTTCTGTGTAATTTCTTGACGAGGGGTTAGGCTGCGTGAACTTAGGACAATGTGCAGGTAAAGTAGAGAAGTTATTTGCAGTTAAATGTTTTAGGTACACACAGTACAAATTTTCACAATTAAAGAACCTTATTACTTTGTATTAAAGTTCAAAATCTATCAAAGAAATTTTACATATTGGGGGAGTTTGATATGCTGGTGTCCGTACATAAGTTGTTAAAGTGGTTTTATAGGTACCAACACATATTTGTCAGATCATTGACATGTAAATATTATTGTCACAAAGTTATCAAATAATGCTATAAATTACATTATAATTATGTCCTCATTATTAATTAATGAATTCTAATTTATATTCTATCAATTCAAATTCATACTTTTAAGGCTATAATCACTCCTCGTATAATGTATTTAAATATGTCATTGTAATGAATAACAAAAATAATACATTTTCACTAATTCATTGCAAGAATAATTACCATCAACTATTAATGAATCCTCCACACTGTAAAAACACTTCATTTTATGCCATTCTTTTAGGATTTTTTGGAAATAAGGAGGTTCGAAGTTGCTTCAATATGTTTTAAATACGACCACATATCACAAAGCAGTTCTTTTGGTAAAGGGTTGTTTTTGGAACTCGTGGTAAGACAGTTCTAAATAAAACAAGACTGCTGAAACAGGTATGGTATCTATGATAGTATGGTGATCGGCATCCAGTCTAACGAAGAAGCGGTTGAATATCAGTTACACGAAGCGAATGCCACTAAACACAGGTTGTCAAGCTGTTCAGGCTTCTGATTGTCACTAACGATTGTCATAGGTGCTCGTATAACAATCGGGATTGAAAACTACCAAGGCTGATGATGATGGTGATGATGATGATGGTGATGATGATGTAGCTTTATAGATTAAAATAGTCTAATATTGCAACTGCCTTTAGTAACATTGTTCCAACTTGACATACTGAGCTTTCCACTGTTTCGGACGAGGAAGGCGCTTACCGGAGGGCGACCCGGATCAATACTGCACCTCTCTCAAGTGAGGACACTGTGCAAGCCAAAATTAAACGTCTAGTATCTTGCTTTAGTAAGGTTATTCTGGTAGAGCTACAGTAAAGCCATGGCAAAACTTTCAATAAAACAACACAATGTAAGATAATATTTAGATAAGTTAAGATATTTTATTTGCTTAAATTTTGTGTACATTATACATATACATATAAATTCCGTACAAGATGTAAACACACCATGAGTGATCCTAGACATTGTATACAGGCTGTTACAAAACTACCCGTAAAGCCGAAAGGAGGTTAAATGGGGCCCTATAACGAATCCATTCACAATATTTAAGAACCGTAGTAACGCTGTATAACATACCCCAAAAAAAGGAAAACAACAACATTTATGACTGAAAAATAGAAAAAATATTAAAGTAGACAATTATTAGATAAAATAGGTATGTACGTAGGTCTTTCTGTTAAATACTCTGGTTCCCTGACATGACAGCTGACAAAATTTTTGGCTTTGGTAATTAATTACACCTATTTTTACGGGGTATTTTGTAACACGTTGTATAGCTAATAATTTATTGATTTCAGGATCTCCAAAAAAAAAAACGTACATAATTTGTTACATATTCGTTTAAACCTACATAACATAATTTCTCCACTTTCGGCACGTGCTACTATATAGCGCTCCCTAGAGTACCTGCATTACTTACTTATAAAGATTAAGCTTCGTCTTTCAAAGATTCTTCACTCCGGCATTCCCTTGCGGGTCATAAATAGACAATGAAACTAGAAAATTAAAGACTAGGAGAATTTTGCTGTATTTTGAAATAGAATTTAATAGAACAGTTACTAAACATGCCTTGGACAACTAAACTGTGGAATGAACTGTCGCCTGCAGTATTTCCGGACCAATATAGACTTCAAACTATCAAGAAAAGAGCGTAAGTACTTCCTTTTAAAGGCCGGCAACGCGCTTGTGACTCCTCTGGTGTCACGGGTGTCAATGGGCACGGGCGGCGGAAATAGCTGCCCGACTGGGGAAGTAGCTCCACCTTGCAGAAAATTAAAGTGAAATTACACTACTTTGAGCTGTGTTGTGTTCCTTACGGTGAGCAAGGTTGCCAGTGCATCGCGAGGAAACATCAACGCAGACCCTTATACTGTCCACTTTGACCCTTATACTGCCCACTTTGACCCTTATACTGCCCACTTTGACCCTTATACTGCCCACTTTGACCCTTATACTGCCAACCTAATTATTCCTCTTTCATTTAACGCGCAAGTGATACCTCTGGTGTTTCAAGCGTCTATAGTCTACGGTAACCGCTTACCTACCTACAGGTGGGCCATACGCTTATTTGTCATCTTAGTGGTATAAAAAAACGTAAACATGTCGGCGAATTGTGGGTGTACATTTAGTATACCTCTGTCTAGGTTATTATTTATCATCACGCCTATATTTAGGCGTGATGATAAATAATATTGATAAATGATATTTATTTCTGCAAATAAATCTTTTAAAGATACTTTTACAAGTAAATATTTTCAATTTTTTTAAGCTAAGTGAATCCGGATTCACTTTTTTCTTATTCTCCAGACATAAGATATTAGAAAACATGTGAGTGTTACAATACAGGGCAATGTCTGAAATGGGCTTTTGAAGAAAGAGCCATAGCGGCTGTGAGTAGACCAGTCCCAGCCAACGGCACGCATGCATCAGTCATTGTGTAGCTCAACCATAATTTAGGGAGCTCAACAATCCGTCGCACGACGATACCAGAACATTTGCGTAGGCCACATAGACATACATATAATATGATGGTACCTATGTCATATAACGTTTGTAGACAAATGAATGAAATCATTTAGTCTCTTCAGTCATCACAAGTCCCAAAGGCGAAGCTTGAATAATTTCACGGGTCGACTCCTAAAATCTGAGGCAAAATTATAATTTTATTATCATCTAAAGGTCCTACACCTACGTGTGGACTACGATGTACTATGTGATAATATGTCGTGGGTTGAAATTTTGGTTTATTTATTCACGGTATAAAATTATTATTTCGTTTTTACCTGGTAAGTTGGTATTTATTTAGTGCTCAAAGTTTAAGATAATTGTGCCGGGTTAGTGGTAAGCTCGCCCTCTATTGCATGAGACTTAAACATTTTTTTATATGTCACTGATTATGGTCTTATCAGAGTACCAGCACTCTGACATTGTTTTTTTTAAATGTCACAGCATTTTGCTGAGATAGGGTCCTTTTTGGCCTCGTACAGGGTTGCTGTGGACATTGTATGTACTTAGATTATATATGTCTTGATTTCTGTACGAGTACAAATAAGGTTTTCTTACTTTCTTTCATATAATTTCGTGTATAGACTATATGGCATTACTATATGACTAAGAAACATTCGGTATGAAAGAGGATGTATAATTGTTTGTTTATATTTTATTTTAGTAAAATATTATTCCAATTGGTCTGTACCGTTTTAACTGTAAATAAATTAATAAGTAGGTACTTTTGCTTGACAAAAAACCCAGGAAATCAGTAAATAATCATTTGGTACAAATTGCTGCCATAACGTAACTGGGACAACGGAATTTGTGCTCTTGTTTTATAAATTACTGTATTGTAAAGACAAACGAGTTCTACCTTGTTCAATTTTTCATATTGTCTCCAACAATTTTTCTTAGCAAATAGGTGCAATATATTGCAGGAAAATACCTACTTATTTACCAAATGCTGCAGTGTTCACCCAAAGTAGCTATATACTCAGTACAACTAATATATAGTTAGTAAAACTCTCACTGACTCGCAGACTTCTAAGCTAGGATGCTCAGACTCTTACATTCAGAATCATCAACCCATATACTGTCACACTGCTGGGCACGGGTCTCTTCTCACAGAATGGGAAGGATTAGGCTATAGTCGACCACGCTGGCCTAGTGCGGGTTGGCAGACTTCCCACGCCGTCGAGAAAATCTCTAAGGCATGTAGGTTTCCTCACGATGTTTTCCTTCACCGTGTAAGCGAGAGATAATTGATTATTGAGAGCAGAGATAGCCTAGTGCTATGACCATTGGACTGCCAAGTCGAAGGTCTCAAGTTCGAACCCAAGGTACGCACCTCTGACTTTCCGAATTCATGTGCGTATTAATAATTAATTATCACTCGCTTAAACGGTGAAGAAAAACATCGTAAGGAAACCTGCATACCATAGAGATTTTTCTCGACGGTTTGTGAAATCTGCCAACCCGCACTAGGACAGCGTGGTGGACTATAGCCTAATCCCTCTCAATATGAGAAGGAGACCCGTGCCCAGCAGTGGGACAGTATATGGATTGATGATGAATTTATTATTAATACGCACATGATTACGAAAAGTCAGAGGTCGAAAAGACAGAAGTCAGAGGTTGGTGGCCTTGGTTTCAAACTCGAGACCTTCGACTTGGCAGTCCAATGGTCTTACCATACCTATATACATATACATGGGTTGGTGATGATGATTTTGAAATATAGGTATGTATTCACAGCTACGATGTCACTGATGGGCGGCGGTAGTTACATACCATCAGGTGACAAATCTCTGTTATAAAAAAGAAAAATATATCTTCAAAAAAAATCTCTCATTTAAAAATACTCTACCACGGCCAAGGCTGTCTTATCGATCGCTTACTACAAAAATACTAGTATTATACACAGTTATAATGTAGGTATACGTGTAGTTAGACCAATTTGAATAATGGAGTAGATAATTTACAATGGAATCGATATTTATGACTTATAAGATATTAAGGTATATTCCTAGGAATATAAATATTACTCATCCACTTAAGGTCAATCAATTCCATTACTATCGATATAAAATGTTCTAACTCCTTAATACAATTAGTAGGTACTTTTATTTCTATCCTCATGGTTGAAATTGAGTATATTTCTGAATTTCCTAATGGCAAAACCCAACCTTTAACGGAACGGCCAATATTTTTTCTTTAAATTACATTGCCCAACTCATCCACTTAAAGTCAATCAATTCCATTACTAATTACAATCGATATAATATCTAACTCCATAATATAGGTAATTAGTACGTACTTTTATTTCTATCCTCTAGGTCCTAAGTGGTTTAAATTGATTATATTTCTAAATTTCTTAATGGCAAAACTCAACTTAAAACAGAACGGCCAATATTTTTTATTGAAATTACAATTGCTATGCCTGATTGACAAGACCCACCCTCCTCGTTAAAATAACTGGTGTCGTGGAACGTCATATTTTATTTCTATGTAACCCTTAATAGTTATAAGTCATGAGCTTTTTCGTTATTGTAACAACAATTTTGCAGTGTGCACATAGTTTTATGTTATAATCTAGCTTAAAACTTTTAGTTCTAAGGTTTTTTTTTGTAACGATTGTAATGTGTTTTGTGCATCAAATAAAATCAATTTAAATTAAAAATTACAATAAAATATTATCAAGATATTGATATTGCCCAGAAATTGTTTTGCAGAGGTGTTATGGCAGTCATCATCGACCTATAGACTGTCCGAGAGGTCTGTCTCCTCTCACAGAATGAGAGGGATTACGCAATTCCACCACCTTAGCCTTGTGCGGGTTGGCAGACTTCACACAACGTCTAGAAAAATCTCTAAGGCATGCAGGTTTCCTCACGATGTTTTCCTTCACCGCTTAAGCGAATGATAAATTATTATACGCACATGATTTGGAAAAGTTCGAGGTGCGCCTTGGATTCGAGCTAGACCTTCGACTTGGCAGTCCAATGATCATACAACTAGGCTATCACTGCTTATGGCAGTCGCTTCGTGTAAATTACTGATATTCAGCCGCATCTGATGAAACTGGAAGCCAACCTCAACATAGGAAAAGCACCGTATTTATTACTACATACAAGTAAAGATTTAAATCGTTAGATGCGCCCTACCGCGTCAAATAATGGTCACGTTTCCGTAAGTAAACTGGTTGACATCGGAAGTATCGAATCTGTTATTGCCTCGTTCACTCATACTGAATATTGCACACTGTCGTTCTCTGTCTCTACATGGAATATGTGCATGCACTCATCTCTTTAAGGACACGTTTTCGCGCGATATATGTACGGTGAGGGCAAATCTAACGATTTAAATCTTTGCATACAGCTACTATCACTATACTGTTATTTCTAAAAATATAGCGAGAAAAAAGATACTCGGTATTGCGTGGGCAATAAGAAGAATCTTTGACATAAAATAAGTATCTAAACTTTACTTAAAGTCTCACAAGTTTTTTTAAAGGTGTTACTTTACGTTAAGCTCTTACACAAAGGCTTAAAAATATTCTAGACACATATTCTGCGACATTTTTCTTTTTAAAATTCCTCAAGTGAGACTTAAATGTTAAATTATATTACTTGACTTTAAACATTTTAGTCACGGGGTGAATAACATTTTTCGTTGTATTTTTTAAGTGCTGAATCTTGCAGATATCTCCCCTGGTTTTTAAAAAGACTTACATAATTTCTTTATTTTTTCTAGGTTAGCAAAACATTCGTGTGATGGTATTTTTTCTTTTAAATTACTTGGTATGAGTAGTTTGCATGACCTCATGTGACCACGTATACTTCCATCAATTGAAAATCTAAATCTAAATCGTTTTATTTTCATAATTATAAACCATATACAGACACTTATGAAATGTCGAGTCTAGGTGCACGGTACCAAATTAGTCAGTTTCCTATGGAGAAGAACTGGCAAGAAACTCCATGGTTACTCTTTTAAATTATCGTTGTTTACAATGATGTTCGATACCATAATAAATAAATTGGATACTTGCACGAGAGAATCAATATATATTATGTCAGTATAAGGAATTATAGCAATGTAAAGATAGCAACCTTGTAAATGTAACCATGGAAAGGGTGCCTATTATAGTTAACCATGACGTCATACTTAACCCCATAGCAACCTCTAATATATTGAACCGTCCCTAGTACTTATTATATATTCTGATACTGAATAACGTCTATGAACTTAGTATCTCTCAACAATGTTATAATGCATGTTGTACTTAGGTACCTATAAGAGATTGATACACTAGATCATAAGTTTATTGGATGTATAATAATGATATTTGTATGAGTGTAATCAATTGTTGGTGAGCCTTTTTATAAAAATAAAATAAAATTTTGACATTGTATAAACGATATTCAAAACATTCATAGGCTGCAAGCTTGCCTCCTGAACGTGAGGTCCTGGATTCCCGAGTGGAGTACTGGAACATTATAATATAAAATTCTCAGTTGTATCTCGGAGTTTATATTATAAAAGCAGGGTAAACAGCCATCTTGTGCGTATGCTCACTCCATCGTAGACCTCATCTTTGCTGCGAAGCTAAGGTTGAAGTCAAGAGCAAGCCCATTTTTAATAAAAAATAACATTTGCTTCATCGCCCCCTCGCGACAGAAATAATGCAGCGAACAGTGGAACATCAGTACGTCTATGCCTATAGCCTATCCCTGCTAAGAATACAGGCGTGATGGTATGAAATAAATATCCACGTTAGCACCTCTCAAGAACTTTCTTCTTTCTCCGAGCCATTTCCAGCTACATTATGTTGGTAGGTACTTACAGTCTAACCGGATGCGGGTGAATATTTTTATTTTTTATAATTTAACGCGAAGCGACTGCCATCAGACCTCCGCAACCCAATTTCAGGTCAATACCGATATCCTGAGGATAGACTGGTTGTCAGGCTTTTTAGTCTTCTGACTACCACTAACGGTTGTCATAGGTATTAGTATGAATGGAACCAACGGCTTTACGTGCTCTCCGAGGCACTGAGAGGTCTCGATGTATTAAGAATGGTCTCCTATCCACAAACGGACTGCAGCTGGCACAGCTTAACCTTGCAGATTGGTTGAGCGGTGTAGTTACTACTTAAACACTTATCATTATCAACCCATATACTGTCCCACTGCTGGGCACGGGTCTCCACTCATATTGAGAGGGTTCAGGCTATAGTCCCCCACGCTGGCCTAGTGCGGGTTGGTAACCTTCACACACCGTCGAGAAAAAACTCTGAAGGACAGAGATTGAATCACATTTAAGTACCTATTGATACCTAAAAGGGTATGCATGTTAAACTGGACACGTAATTCAAGTAAATGTCGTTACGAACTCTTGCATACTGACTGCACGAGATCGCATCTAATCCACGACCGATTCGTCTCCCACCCCAGACAAATCTTGATGTGATCATACAAACTTCTTTTTTCGAGGGTGTACTTTGTATCTGTCAAATGTGTGTTTGTAAAACTTACAACCCCCACGACACGGGACTTTACCTAAGTGTGTGCGGGAAGCTTAAAAAAAACACATGACTGAACACGGGAACTGTTTAGACCCAATCTTATGTGTGAGGATAGTTACTATAGCCTGACAGACATTTTGTATGACAAAACGATATTTTTTCTAGGACAAAACTTCTTAATTACTATCATGGGTACTGTAACCCCCTTTCGGCTTGGTGAACCCTTTACGAACAATCCTGTAGTGTATACTTTTAGGTATACCTATCTATATATAGGCAACTTAGCACTAATTAGACCCCGGTAATAGGTCCCAGCAGAGACTTGAAGCCAGGTGGGTGGACGTAGTGCGTAGGTTAGACAAAGTGCTGTGGGATTAATTAGCACAAAGAGAAACTAAAGTGACGTTAAAAAAGTAGTAGGTATCTTACTTTTTAACTTAATATTCTAATTAAAACTCTTACTTAATATTCTCTCGACAGCACTCGTAAAAGGGAGCCTCTCAATTTTCCGATATTAAATGTACCTATATTTTATTTTGTTATATACTTACTGAATGATTATATTTTTATTTTTGGTTTGTGAAACAATTTTGATGATCCTTTTCTATCAGAATATAATTTTTGCAGAAGCGGGACCAAATATTTTTTGCCAGAGCACACTCCATCATTTTAGACACGATGAAGTCATTCTTTCCCAAAAAAAAAGTAAATTATTACCCCAAAATTCTATTTTGGGAATGTATTTATTTGACTGGAAAGCGAATCGAATTAATATCGAATATTTATAATTTCCTGAATCGACCAAAGTCTAGGTACATAAAATTTTTATTTAACCCAAAAAATTTAATATTTTAATCAGATGAAACCGCGGGTGGAACTTGTTTTTAAAGGGGCGTTCCACTCTTACTGATTCACTGGGCAACTGCGAGGGCAGATGGTCTTCAGTGACAGTCAAACGTTTTGAAGCTCCGATATAATAATATACTTACGTAAACACAACTGTTTTATTTTCCAGTATAAACTGGGCCCTCATCGTGCGGAAAGTTAATACAATGCGAGTTCAGCTTATCATAAAAGTTTATAACTTAATATGTAGCTGTATGGACTGCAAGAATTTTGGATAAATCTGCTTCTTTTGTCTATTGACCCCTAGAACGGGCCACTGAGCGGCTGCTGAGTGGGTGCTGAGCTCGGGTTCAAGTCCCAGGTCAGGTAAAGTAGGTATTTCTTATTCGATGAAATACCCAATAGCAACTCGGAGTTTGCATGCTCGCCCGTATTATTAGGGACCCAAACATACTGGCACATTTTGGGTGTACATTATTACACCTCTGCCAAATCCTTCGGGGAATACAGGCATGAAGGTTTGTATTTACGTATGTATGCAACTCAAAAAATATCCTTCTAGTCCATACAGTCTGTCCCAAGTATTCACCCGTAGAATAAACGGTCGAGCCAACTTCCAGTACAGTGGTCAGGTTGAGGGGGGTGGAGGGAGGGGGTTTTCCGAAACAACGGGCACGGAACGACCCTCCGCTTATAGAGTCCTATTTACATAATCCGATGAGACGGGCAACACGTATATAACCAACTGTTACGGTGCCCTTTCCGTGTCCTTTTCACTTATGCGAGCCTAGTATTTAGGTTAAATTAGGAATTGTAGAATTAGTCGGGTTTAGGTTTAAGTAAATTAAACCTATTGAATAGGTTACAGAGGAACTTATACAGGATGGAAGCGACAATATGCCAATAAGTACCACAGCCTTAAGAAGCATTTTTATATATATATTTTTTTTATATTTTGGGATATTTTTACGATCACCATCTAGTCCCAAACTAAGCAGAGCTTGTACTATGGGTACTAGAGAGTGGATATAATACTAATATACTTTTTTTTGTAAATATATACTTTTAATACATAAGAAACACTCAGACAAACACAAATACTCATGTTTTACCCACACAAATATTTGTGTCCTGTGGGAATCGAACCCACGACCCCATGATCAGCAACCCGGCTCTCGAACCACTAGACCACAGACGTTGTCAAAACAGGAAAGTAACTACCTTTTTTATTATGTATGATTAGAGCTTAGACCTTTCCAGCTTGTCCGCACATAGCTCGTAGAACTGATGGCTCGCTGGGACAGAAAGGTCCTCAAGTGGAGACCACGCAGCGTAATAGGGCCTCTAACCTCCATTTTTTTTACATACCATCACGCCTGTATTCCCCGAAGGGTTAGGCAGAGGTATACTAATGTACACCCACATTTCGCCGGTATGTTTAGGTCCCATTTAATAGGGGGCGAGCCTATTGCCATTAACCGGGCACAAATCCAGACCCCGAGCTGCTACTGGGAATTTCATAGAAAAACCCAATAGTACTTTGCTCGACCTGGGGATCGAACCCAGAAGCTTTAGCGTCGCGCTTAGGACAACTAGAATAATGAGGCAGTATTTTTCAGTCAGTTTTTTTAATCAAAGCTATCGTAATATGCGAAGATGCAAGTGTTCCTTATTTTTCGTCTTCGATATCCCAAAGAGCTCAACCGTAACCTAACACAATTAGGTATACGACCATTCAAATAAACGAAAATCCCATCATATTCAAAAATAACAATTCGTGTGAAATGCATGAGCGTCGTAGAGAAACGATAAAATGTTCTATTTCACTATTGGTTCGCTGAATCCAACCATTTCTTTTGAAAGGATCAACTTTTTACTTGTGAAATATGACTGACCTCTCCGATATTTTTACTTGGAAGTATTTTTGCCGTGAAATCTTCAGATATTGAATATATGAAAGGGTTTTCCAAAGGATTTTTTGATTGATGTTATTTTAGTTTTGAAATAAGTTAAAGATTTAGATTTTAAGTTTATACAGAATATATAAACTTAACATACTATCACGCCTGTATTCCCCGAAGGGTAAGGCAGAGGCATCTACTAATTTCATAGAAAAATCCATTAACATATTGCTGGATCTAAGAATAGAACCCACGACGTCTAGTAGGTCTAGTATATAAAAATGAATATTTGTTTGTTTGTTCGTGCGCTATGCGTTCCTATACCATTTGTTAAATTACTATGAAACTAAACATTGACGAACTGTGGGTGTCAATTTATACACCTTTGCCTAGCTCTTCCGGGTATAGAGGCGTGATGATGGTATGAAAATATAATTTTCGATACACAATCATTAAACAAATTGTTTAAATATGGAACCCGAAATCAATCAATTGATTGAAGATAGCAACTCATTTAAATGTTAAGTACAGACCCCAGCAGGTCAAGCTATCCAAAACTGTCAAATTTTCCCAGTTGAATATGAACCTTAAATTTTTGTAATAAAGTTGAAAATCAATCAAAGAAATTTGACAGATTGTGGTAGCTTGATGTGCTGGCCTCTGTACTATTGCACTGAATAGCTCGTCGTGAAAAACATGACCAAATAAAACACAAATTTAAATTTAAAAAACTTTTTTAACTCAATCCCTCTTAAGCTAAACATAAATTAACACAACACGTCCTTCAAAAGGTCGAACTCTCCATTCATTTGCCTAAGCTGTTTTTGTTATTTAAATCGCTACAATCGATTAATCGTCTAGTCTGGAACGAAGCAATAAAGTTAAAAAATATTCTTCGATTTGAATTGTTGAATGTCTGAGCAAAGATCTGAGAAGAAAAAAAAAACGGGGAATTGTCCGTCTCACTTTATATGTAATTTATTCGATATTCTGAGTAAAAAATTATATTAATTTGAAAAATATAAATAATACTGTAAATAATGATATTGGATTATACATAACGACATTTAATTAGAATTCTCAATTATGTGTAATAAGATTTACTTAAAGATATTCGAATGTTATGCACCATTATTTGTATTTTAAATTATATTTAAAATTAATAATATTTCTGTTGTGACATTTCTGCTATGCTTAGATTCTAGATGTTGCTGTGCCCTAACAGGGTTCATGTTTGATTCCTAAATATGTTTTTAACAACTTGTTACAACATGAATGCAATAAAGATATGATTATGATTATTAAAAAGACAATACTTACTTGGAATGTGAAGAAATTTGTTACCTGTGTTATTCGGTAATAACTTATTGAATTATTAAAATAATTAAATCATCTACTAAACTAAACTTTACCTTACTAATATTATAAATGAGAAAGTTTGTGAGGATGAATGGATGGATGTTTGTTAGCCTATCACGCTAAAACTACTGAACGGATTTCGATGAAACTGTACAGTATTATTATTTATACATCAGAATAACATATAGGCTATAATTTGTAATGATTTTGAGTTAATCAGCCACATTACAACGATAATAATCAAAAGTAACTTTTCCACGCGGACGAAGTCGCGTAGTCAACCCTGTAAAGTAGACTTGAGTATGACTTGAGTATTTGATATAAATTTTAGCTTGATACCTTCACGCTTTCCTGAGAAAAAGGGTCTTGACAGACCGACGGACGGACGGACGGACAACAAAATGATCCTATACTTAAGGGTTCCGTTTTTTCCTTGTGAGGTACGGAACCCTAAAAATACAGGAAAGTCAGAAAAGGGCATCAAATAACTCCTCCGCATATTCCATAAGGTATTGTTATTTGTTATAAAATGGAAAAGTTTGTACAAAAAAGTTTTAATGATAAAATAAATAATTAGCTGTTTTTAATAAATAAATGGTGACAAACAAGCAAAACTTGGGCTGCCTGATGGTAAGCGGAAGCTGCAGTAGAAACTGTGAACAGTTTCTATTATTAATTGGCAGCAGAATATCAGCACGGAGCTTTGATTCTAAAGAATGAAATCGTATAAGTGTGACTTGGCCATTGACTTGTACCCACTAACGTATAAAGAATGTTCAAATTCTCAACGAACCTTCATACTACGTAATCCTCTGTGTACAAATGTGTTGAACATTCACCTTTATATTATTTGAATTTACAACAAGTCAACGGCCAAGTCACACAACATTAACTATAAATTCTGAATAGAATAAAATAAAATAAAAAAAAATAAAAATAAATAATAAAGAAATCGCAGTAAGGAACCTTAGACTTGGCATGACTTTGTCTAGATTTCATTACTTTTTAGAGATAAACAAGCAGCTCCATCGAGACTTGGCTAGTTTTTTACAGAATGTTTTTGATGGGATCTTATTTTAAAGAATATACCTAATCTCGAACGACGGTATTATAGATAATTAATTAAAATCTTCATAAAACACCACTCCGGTATTATCTGAAGGATTAAGCAGAGGTGTACAAATGTGGGTATACAGTTCACCGATATTTTTAGATTCCATGCCCCACAGGGAAGGAGCCTATTGCCATTAACACGTGTCGAACTGTTGATCATGAGGTCGTGGATTCCCACAGAACACAAATATTTATGTAACGAACATGAGTGTTTTTTTGTCTGGGTATTTATTTATTTATTGTAAGGAAGATTTACAGACAAATCTAAAAGTATTTCCTATGTATTATATATATGTATTTACAAAAAAAGGTATATGTGTTTATATCTATTGTCTAGTACCCATAATACAAGCTCTGCTTAGTTTGGGACTAGATGGTGCTGTGTAAAATTGTATCAGAATATTTTATTAACCGAGCACATATCCAAAATCCAAGCTGTTACTGAAAATTTCATAGAATGACCCAGTAATACTGCTTGACCTGGGAATTGAACCCTTTAAGCTTAGCATTTACGCTCATGACCACTACACTAAAGAGCCAAATTAGAAAACTTTCTCATTAGATAATAAGCTTAATATATCAACTTTATACCTTAACTTTTTTATAAACTGCTCTATTTTGGCGTCGCTTCTAGATTTAGGGCATGTAGAAAACAGGTCAGCCCATCGAGTGGCCAACAGTTTGTTTCACAAACATCTACGTCACCAAAAAGGACATACAGAGTATCCACTGCCCAGCGTTCAATCCCATCTTTGCAAATGTCAACTTTATGCACAGAAATTATGTGCTGACCGAGGAATGTACAGTTTCACATCGCATATACATGCATTTTTCATTCATTATCAACTTCAACATAGTTTTTAGGTACTTAACTATGAAATGTTACTGAATAATGCAACACATTTAAAAAAATAATTCAAATTAATCCCTACTGATCATACTAATCCTACTATCCTATCCCACTAATATTATAAATGTGAAAGTTTGTGAGGATGGATGGATGTTTGTTACTCTTTCACGCTAAAACTACTAAACCGTATTTTGATGAAACTTTACAGTATTATTATTTATACATCAGAATAATAATAAAATCGAAAAATCACAAAATTTTGTGTTAATTAGCCAAATTACAACGATAATTAAAAGTAACTTTTCCACGCGGATGAAGTTGCGGGAAGATAAATTATGTAATATGTACTAGCTTCTGACTGATACTCTAGTAAAAATGATAGGCTTAATGAACAGCTTATCACAAATTATGAAATTTCTGCGGTTAATTCGGATCAGGAACAAAAGCTACCTGACACAATATTGTTTCGGTATTTTTCTTTCAACTTTCAAGCTTAAAGGTTTATACGAAGTTTCGCGCACGCTAAAGCTTCTGCATGCTTCTGTTATATGTCCATGTTGACACCGGTCCACTCTCAACTCTGCTTCATAATTAATACGTTGGGAGTGAATAAACAGAGCTCCGCAGTTGGAGTTATTGTTGGAATTAACATAATCAGCGCTGGGAGCTCTCGGTGTGGAAATAATAGTACTGAAGTATTACGAGCTCTCTGTTTTCATGGATGAATATTTACATCATTGTTCAAGGTCGATTCTAATAAGTGAATATTAATGTTTAAGTATGTAAACGAGTTGGACCATAATTTCTTGCCTAGCTTTGAGTTCTCGCGTATATTATTACTTTCACCCTTCGACTTATTGGGAATTTTTGACTAATAATAAATAAATAAATTGGACTTTTTCTAAAAAAATGTTATGCTAGAAACTTGACATAATCTTCTTCAAATTTCTCATAGATAAATATTTACTAGAGTATCAGTTTAAAATAGTACCTTCTTCAGTATCAGATCTGAAGGTCTAGAATTCTGAAGCATGTTTGACTCGAAATGAGTGTTAGGATGTCATAGTGTATGTATTCGTAAAAGGTATAAAACATTGCATGATTTCAAATATAGTAAGGTACACACACCACTAATAATACTCTCGTCTATGCATGGAAGTCAACAATTTACATCAATCATTAAAGCAACACTTCCTTCGTTAAGTAATATTTCAGTTCTGAAAGGAAACAATTTTTCAGCGTTGTGATTTCAGTGATGTTGATAATCGATTAATCGATTATCAACATCACTATCACAGCATTGAGATGACAGGAAGCAAAGGTAAATAAATCTATAGCTTCATTCGTTCATGATTATTGATTATTTGAGTGCGATATGTATACCTTTGAGATAATTAAGATAATTTTACCTGTTTCGATCCATTATGAAGAATCGATTAAAATCGATTATCAACATCACTATTAAAAATCTTCGTCAATATAGAAAATTATAAAATCCATCGTTTCTTATCCCTATTTTTTCATATATTAGTAATATGCTCTTGCTTTTAACCCCCAACCCAAAAAAGAGAGTTATAGATAGGACCAACTGCATGTGTGTCTGTGGCACCGTAGCTCTTAAACGGGTGAACCGATTTGAATACGGATTTTCTAAATATATTATAATAACTGCCTCGTTAGTCTAGTGGTCCTTATGTGTGTTATTGGTAATAAGTGACCTCACCGTCGTTATTATTATTTTTTTATACAGATCTTGTTGCATATTATAGTATATATATAGTATAGTATATAGTATGATATTATGTATTAGTATATAATATATTATGTATTTAGTATATAATTATATATGTGTATATATATATTTATTGTGTTATTATGTATCTATGTAGGGATGTGCACCGTGGTCAACCCCCAGTTTTAAGTTCAGTTCAACTATGTCCATCCTAAGGTTGCCTGGAAGAAATTGCAGTTAGCGATAAGGCCACCCATTGTATGTTTTTTTTTTACATTAAATACTTAATTATATGTATCATTATGGTGTACAATAAAGAATATATAAATAAATAAATAAATAAGTGTGTTAGAGGTCCTAGTTCGATTTTAAAGCCGAGCAAATTGTTATTGGGTTTTTCTATGAAATTCTCAGTAGCAACTCGGAATTTGGATTTGTGCCCTTTGATGGCAATAGGCTCGTCCGCCATTACATGGAATCTAAACATACCCCCAACTGTAGGTGTGCACTATTATGGTGCATCAATAACGCAATTACTTTTTGTGGAGCAACAGAATGCAACACGATAACATTAGGTAACATTTTGATTTCTGACATTTACGCGAATATTATACATTGAAATAAAACTACTTTTTACGGATTTTATCGCGTATATTGATATTATTATATCAATATACGCGATAAATAATGCATCTTCTATCGCATGTACTATGGGGAATGCTCCGAGGAATTGTTCGGATTGATCCCTGCTGCTACTTTCCGCCATCGTTCCACGCGACAGCAGTTCCATCCACATCATCTAGATGGTTGGCAGTCCACTACTGTGCGTTTCTCTAGAAACTTTCTGCCTCGCACAACTAAACTGTGGAATGAACTGTCGCCTGCAGTATTTCCGGACCAATATGACCTTCAAACCTTCAAGAAAAGAGCGTACTCCCTTTTAAAGGCCGGCAACGCGCTTGTGACTCCTCTGGTGTTGCGGGTGTCCATGGGCGGCGGAAATCGCTTACCATCAGGCGATCCGTCTGCTCGATTGCCACCTATCCCATAAAAAAAAAAAAAAAAAAAAAAAAAGAGACGCAGTAATGTACAACCACAGTTCACCGGTATATTTGGGTACCTTGTAATAGGGGCGAGCCTATTCCCACTAACCGGGCACAAATCAAAACTCCGAGTTGCTACTTAGAATGTCATCAAGCGGTCTCAAGCGCGACTGCTTCGCTACAGGTCTTGGGTTCGATTTCGAGGTAGAACAGTGTTATTAGGTTTTTCTATTAACTTCTCAGTAGAAGCTCAGAATTTGGATTTATGGTTGTTTAATGGCAAAAGGCTGCCTTCCTATTACATAGGATCTAAACGTACTGGCGAATTGTGGGTGTGCATTGGTGTACCTCTGCCTTTCCCTTAAAGAAATACAAGCGATATAGTATAGAGACCTTGAAAACAAAAAGTAGTATAAATATTAAAAAGTTAAAAAAGAACAATAAAATATTATCGGTATCAAATAGAAGCGATTAAAACTGAACAGTTTGAAATAAAATAAATTATTAAATGGAACCCGATCGCCTTAAAAATAATAACTAAAAAAACTCTAAAACTTGAATGTTGGAAAATGTATTGCAATAAATATATTTTTTTCTTTTGCTTGTAAAATACAATTAATATAGCTTTGTTAAATATTAAATTATCTAGCTTGACCCCATCTGCAAAACAGTTTCCAACCTTGTAGTCGTAGAGTTTTTGTAGACCTTGCTTTTCGCTATTTAGTTAGTATTTTTAATGGGATCAGTCTTAGCTACCTTTACAATAATAGTCATTATCGTGATATCAGCCAGTTAGCATGTTGTTAATGAGGCTAACTGTCCGGTGGGCGGTCGACCATAATTCATAATTATGAAGATTCTCCTAAAGCTAAGCGCATTAGGGAAGAAATTAAGAAAGCTACCAATCAACTCAAAGCACAGAATAACTAAGACTTACAAACACTAGCGTGGGGCAACGTTTTTTCTAAAAATTAAAGGGTGGTATTTAATACTTTAACTGTAAATCCCCTTTTTTCAATCAAAATATTCGAAATTAGCACCAAAAATACTGAATTGCACACTAAATTTGCTCATCAAAGTGTTATTATATACACTTTCTTGGTTTTCAGATTCGGTATCATTCTGATTTGGTTCTGGCACTCGTTCTAACCTAGTTCTAACCTAACCTAACCGATATCTGTATTTTGCTGCTTAATCAGTAATTTTGTCGCTCAATCAGTATTTTTGTTGCGCGGTTTATTATATTCCAAAATTAAATAGTAAAGCAAGTATTTTTTTATAGTTATAAGTAGACAAACAAGCATACGGGTCGCCTGATGGTAAGTGGCAACCGCAGCCTATAGTGGTCTGACCATTTCCCTTTATGTATTAACTGCAACTTAAATATTGTTAAACCAAAAATATTTTTAAATAACATGCATCATAACAAAATTTTATGGGGTAATAGACATGTAGAACAAATAATATATTATAATACACTTTGCAATGACCGATTGAAATACATTGATTTTCCTTACCAATTTCGCTTTTGCGCCGATACTAATTGTAATAATTTAGAACATAGATCTATTATTGATAATATGTACCAGTGTTTAATTAACATATTGAGTGATGCAGCATGTGATAGTTATAAAAAACCAAGCTGTAAAAGAAAGGGGGGTTATGTCAGTGGGTGGAACAGGCATGTTAGTGGGGCACATAGGGAAGCCAGACTTGCTTTTCATACCTGGTTGGAGGTAAGCAAGCCAAAGTGTGGTCAACTGTATAACAATATGATTAAAACAAGAAGGATATTTAAATCTAAGTTAAAATGGTGCCAAGACAACCAAGAGCAAATAGTAATGGATAAAATAGCATGTCTTCATAGTACTAATAAATTTAAGGATTTTTGTTTTGGAAAAGTACAAACAACTTAAACTCGGGGTCTAGCGTTCCTGTCAGTGTTGATGGTTTTACTGATGTAGCTGATATTTCAAATATGTTCAGAGACTATTTTTCTGTTAACTCACCACTGGGGCCGCCGTCGTCAGGTTATAGTGAACCTGAGTTACCCCAAGCAAAAAGTTTGACAATTAGGTACACAGCAAAAGAGTTGAAACATGTAATAGCGCACATGAAGCGTGGAAAGTCGCCGGGTCATGACGGACTCAGCATATAAAACACGCTGGTGTCCATCTACCCAGGGTCCTAGCATTATTATTTAACTGTTGTGTGTCACATGCTTATCTGCCAAAGAATATGATGAAGACTATAGTAGTTCCAATTGTTAAAAATAAAACGAATGACATATCCGATAAGACTAACTACAGGCCGATCTCCTTAGCCACGATTGTGGCTAAAGTTTTTGATAGTTTACTAAATAATCACTTGAAAAATAATATAAAGCTACATGATGCTCAACATGGTTTTAGAGAAGGCCTATCGACAGATACTGCTATTTTTTGCCTTAAAAAAACTGTTACATATTATATAGATAACAAAACACCTGTCTTTGCCTGCTTTTTAGATATGTCAAAGGCTTTTGACATGGTGTCATATGACAAGTTGTGGTCAAAACTTAGTGTCGCAAATATCCCATCGGAGTTGATAAGTGTCTTTAAATATTGGTACATGAATCAAGTGAATTGTATAAGATGGGCAAATGTACTCTCGGATGATTATGTAATGGAGTGTGGAGTTAGGCAGGACGGATTAACCTCCCCCACTCTGTTCAATATCTATATAAATGACCTGATTGTCGAGCTCAGTAGTATGCATGCTGGCTGCTATATGGACGGGGTAGCATTTAACAATATTAGCTACGCTGATGACATGGTGCTACTGAGCCCGTCAATGGCAGGTCTTAGAAAATTAATTAATGTTTGTGTATGTTATGCTGAGGGACATGGTTTGAGATATAACACGAAAAAAAGTGAATTACTTATTTTTGGGGTGGCTGATAAAGACACTGTGAACTATCCATCTGTCAATCTTAAGGGTGAAGTCTTAAACCGTGTTCAGCAGTTCAAATATCTGGGACATATTGTGACCGAGGATTTGAAGGACAATCTAGATATAGAAAGGGAACGAAGAGCGTTGGCGGTGAGAAGTAACATGCTGATTCGAAGGTTCTCACGCTGCAAGGGTGCAGTTAAAATAACACTTTTCAAGGCATACTGCCAAATATTTTACTCGTGCAGCCTTTGGACTAGCTGTACTCTAAGAGCCGTCAATGTTCTTCGAGTTCAATACAACAATGCATTCAGGATGCTGTTGGGGCTGCCAAGCTTTTGTAGCGCGTCAGGTATGTTCGCGAACGCACATACTGACGGCTTCGCCTCAATCAGACGCAAGCGAGCAGCGTCCTTATTACACAGAGTGTGTGGCAGTACCAACAGTCTCCTGAGTGTCATTGCAAATAAACTGGATTGTCCACTTATGCATTATTTAAGTCAGCTGCATGTGCCTAATACCTACTAACATAGTTTTAAGTTATATTGTTACTAACAAATTGTATGGAATATGTTTTCTGAAGTAAATGATTTATTTATTTATTATTTATTATAGACGCCAGTAACACGAATGATAATATCACTAGCGCGTTTTCACCTTGAGACCTAAGTTCTTAAATCTCATATGCGCAATAATTTCACTGACTTTGAAGGCCAATCCTTTCAAATCGAAACAATAATTTTAGCACATTATTTGCATAGTAGCAGTATATTTGTCAGATGAACTCGCAGCATGAGCAAAGCAACCACCTTACTTTTTTATTCTGTCATCATCATCATGAAACATCATTATATTTTTATAACTATTCTAGAGATTGATAATTAACTTGGCACTGGTAAAATGTCGCCATTAAGTGCCAGAACGAAAAAAGAACAAGAAGAACTGACCAAAGGCACCATAATTCGATTTTGATGATGATTATTCTAGAGATAACTCAGTGATACCACGGCCTGTCGAGTTATCTGGGTCTTGATTTCTTGAATTCAAATCGAAGGCACACACACTGGGTAAGAAAACATTATAGAACTGCATGTCTGAAGTATTTTTAAACAGAAGTCTGCCAATCTATATTCGGTCAGCGTGGTGGAATAGAGGATCTTTCTCATTCTATGAGTGACTACTCATAGACTTCATTTCTAGCAGTGGGCCAGTAAATGGATGGATAATGATGAGGATCATTATTTGTATAGGATATCTTGTGTGGTGATGATCACCACAAAAACAAGAAATAGTAAGATTACCTATACATAAAATCCTTTTATTTATCTGTTAAAACGAAATAAAGCATTAAAGAAAATAATTTTGTGAACACTTTCTATTTGCGGAGGAAAAAATAATTTGTATAATTTCTGCAAAAAATAAGACGTCTCAATTTACGATTAAAAAATAGTTTCTAATAAATCATGGTGGTTACTAGTGTTTATGGATACCATGAACATCTTTCCCATGGATATCTTTATCAAAATCAGCAGGCACAGCACTCGGCACATTTCTTAGTTGTGGTGTTGGAGGTGGCGTTGCTTGAGCAGCTGCTTGCTGAGCTCTTCGTTGTGCAAGAGCTACTTCTAAGCCTACCTTCACTCGTGAACCCAAATCATGGTCAATAAGATAAAGCAATTTAACAGCTCTTTTCACTACCGGTGGTGTCACTCGCGTGAGAGATGCCACTATATTATTAATAAATCTCTGCCTATGCGCTTCATCTTCAAGAATGTAATTGTAAAAACTAGACAAAGGCTCCAAGTCGATAGCGGTACTTTCTAAAACTTGAAGCCTTTCCCTCGGTCTTTTCTCATCTACATATGGAACGGGACCGCTGTATGAATTCGGCCAATAGTTTGGTGCATTTCGTCCGTTAAGACCAGTAGGTTGTTTCCCATCCCGAGTGTAAGTCTTTGCATATAATGGCATGTTAACCAAAATTTTGTTGTGATTAGTTCCCAAACGATAATTTTGTGTATCTCTGTAGAACATTCTTCTGCCTCTAAACAAAAAGTCTACTGGTCCAGGTATACCGGGAACTAAATGGGCAGGATTAAATGCTCCTTGTTCTATATCTCTAAATTGATTTTCAGCATTTCTATTTAACACCAGACGCCCAATCTGCACAGTGAAAAATGTGCCATTCTTCCAAAGTCTGGTGACGTCGAACGGGTCGAAGTCAACTTTTTGTATGTCATGTGGAGTCATCATGTCCATTTCTAATTTCCACGCAGGATAATTACCACTTTCAATAGCATTGTACAAGTCTCGATTATAATAGTCTGGATCTCGACCTTGGATTTCAGCTGCTTGAGCACTTGTTATAGCTGAGAAACCCTGCTCTGATCTAAAATTGAACCGTACATAATGTCTCTCTCCATGTTTGTTAGATATTTCATAGGTATGAATAGGGAAACCATCCATCTTTCTGTACCCATCTGGAATACCGTAATCAGCCAATGTCCAAAAGAAGTTATGGTTAATAATCGGCCTCTGAGTCGCTAGATCCCATATGCTCGTCATATCGAACAAGTTTGTCTGTGGATTTCTCTTGAAAGCGTGTACTATGTGCTGAAATAAAATGGGGTCTCTGTACAAGTAGACGGGTGTCTGCAGACACAAAAGATCTAGATTACCTTCTTTTGTATAAAATTTAACTGCCATACCCTTTAATTCTCTGCCAAGGTCTGAGCCTCCAAGATTTTGTAATGCTGATGAGAATCTGACGACTAATGGCGTTTTCTTGCCAATTCCGTTGAACACATCAGCATAAGTGTATTTCGAAACGTCGTTTGTGACTTCGAAGTATCCGAACGCACCCGATCCTTTGGCGTGGACCACTCTCTCAGGAACTCTCTCCGCGTCAAATGTCAGCATGGTGTCGAGCAGTAACTGGTTGTTGAATTGATCGGAGTTTACCGTCATCGTGTCCCGTATGTCAGTCGGGTCTCCTGCGTTTTTGGTCCATAGTCCTACCGGTAACTGTAAAAACGGATTAAAAATTCATAATTATCATGCAAAACTAACCTTTTTGATTGTTTGCTTTTTACGGTTTTCTATCTGTCTTAAGAATTAAAACAATTGGCTCTTAATTATTTATCAATTCTCTCATTTATTCTAAGTCATAGTGACCTTTGTCAATCTGAATAATAATTTATACGTCAAAAAACAAGACTTCATGGAGACACATAAAGTTTTCTGAAAGTGTATCAAGTTTACAGTTCATGCCGAGGTCTTACCGTAAAATATTTATAGCCTTTGCAAATAAAAATTATGATGATCCATTCACACATTTAACAGCTCTAAGTATCTTTTTTAAAGAATTATCAGTACCTACCGGGTGTTCCCTCTTAAAGTCGGACAGCTGCCTCTCTACAGGTTGGTACGTGACATTTTCGTATATAACACACTCCACAGCAAAAATTACATAAAATAAACACGCAACGATCGCTTTCATAGTGGAAGTCGACTACGTGTTTCTTATTTTTCGAAGGCAATACGTTTATATAGGCACATTAACCCGCTAATTGAATAACAATTATAAGTAGGTGTGTGCATCTATTATATTCATTAAAATTGATTATTTTGCTGCAATTTCATAGTCAATCGCTTTTTTAGAAATTTTGCGGGGCCACACACCACGCCTGTATTCCCCGAAGGATTAGTCAGAGGTAGGTATACTAATTGTACGCCTACAGTTCACCGGTAGGTATGTTTAGGTCCCATGTAATAAGCTTGCCTACTGCCTATTTAACCACAAATCCAGAATCCGAGCTACTACTGAGTTTTCTTAAAAAACTCCAATAACACTGCTCGACCTTCGAATCGAACCCAGGACATATAGCGTAGCAGTTGCGCTCAGGACCACTAGGCTAATAAGGTTGTTTCGCTGGTTATATTCCTGAAATATTTTCTTTATTTGCTATTCTTAGCGTGTTTTGTCTTCACTTGTATCCAGTAGCAGATCCCTGGGCTAAGGGGCTCAAGCATTCCTTTCATAGTGTTCCTTTCATAGTATTACTTTCATAGCATTCCTTTCATAGTATTACTTTCATAGTATTACTTTCATAGCATTACTTTCATAGTATTCCTTTCATAGCATTCCTTTGTTAGTATTCCTTTCATAGTATTACTTTCATAGTACCTATTACTTTCATAGTATTACTTTCATAGCATTACTTTCATAGTATTCCTTTCATAGTATTCCTTTGTTAGTATTCCTTTTATAGTACCTATTACTTTCATAGTATTACTTTCATAGTATTACTTTCATAGTATTACTTTCATAGCATTACTTTCATAGTATTCCTTTCATAGCATTCCTTTGTTAGTATTCCTTTCATAGTATTACTTTCATAGCATTACTTTCATAGTATTCCTTTCATAGCGTTCCTTTCTTAGTATTCCTTTCATAGTATTTCTTTCATAGTATAGCCCCCCTTCCTCCGAGTATTTTCCCAACTGAGTTGGAATCGGCTTCCTGTCTAACCAATAATGTGGCTGAATATCAGTATTTTACGCGGAGCGACTGCCATCAGACTTCCACACCCTAATTTCTAGGAAATACCCGTAACCTGACGGGCAGACTGGTTGTTTTTGGGCTTCTGACTACCACTAACAATGGTCATATGTGTTCGTATGACAACCGGGACCAGCGGCTTTACAACCATGTAAAGTCGTCGGTCTCGATTCGGTCTCGGGATAATACGTGTAATAGCCCTTCATAACTAAACCGAAATCCTGGAACCGTGACTGTTTGTACCGTTTGTGTAGGTACTAGTAAATAATATTGAAAGTATTGGTTTTAGGTCAGTAGCCCCTCGGAGTTTTGATTTATGCCCGGTTAATGGCAATAGGTTAGGCCCTATTACATGAGACTGCCGAACTGTGTACATTTATACGCCTCTGCCTAACCTTTGGAATACAGGCGTGATGATATGTTTGTATGTAATGGTTATAATGGCACCCTCAACAATGTATGCAGAGATGAAATTGAATTCATGTCTTAATGAACCGTCTATGAAGAATTATAAACCAATAATTATAAACGGAAATGCGTGTTGCTTGAAGAGTTGAGGTGTTGTACTTTTAATGTGATTATAATTTTACTGTTTGCATATCAATTGGAACACAAAACATTTTTGTTGTTTTTTATTCAATTAATGCGTCATTAGCCTAGTGATTATAAGCGCGACTGCTACGTTATAAGTCTTGGGCTCAGTTCCCAGTTCGAGCAATGTTATTTAGGTTTTTCTATAATCTATGAAATTCTCATTAAAAACTGGAGTCTGTGTTTGTGCCCATAGCCATAGGCTTACCCCCTCTAACATGGCTTAAACATACTGGCGAACCATAGACATACAGAGGAGACCGAGTACCAATAATATAAACATTGATTTTATTATTGACTCGGTGTACAATAATACACCAGTCATACTATGTTATCCATACTTAATATTATAAATGCGAAAGTAGCTCTGTCTGTCTGTTACGCTTTCACGCTTAAATCACTGAACCGATGTTGATGAAAATTGGTACAGAGATAAATTAGACCTTGGAGAAGAATGTAGGCTACTTTTTGTCTAGAAAAACCCTTTGGGATGCGGGTGAATCCACGGGCAACAGCTAGTTCATATATAAAAACGTACAGTATTTTTTAAATTTGCCAAAATTCAGTCTACATCAGATATTATGTGTATCTATCTAGTCGTATACGCATTTAGTCGATCCAATCCATCACGTTTGATAAGAACGTCAAGAATGATGAATTTGTTGTAATAAACGGTCATTGCTATGAACATTACCACAGGGTAAGTAGGTCTTGCCGCATCGTCATGACATTGCGGCAATATTTACCGCGTCACTGAGGTAATTATAGTGGATACATAGTAGTAAACACGATCCTTTATTTCCTCATGAGGAAATAGACGCGACAAAAAGGGGACAGATGAACCATGGTTCGTCAATAAAAAAGACATTACGTTCTCGGTTCATCACTATTTTTTTTAATTTGAGAATAGACTTGTCCATTCATATTGAACGAGTTAGTCGAATTTAGATTATCATTTTTTTGGACCAAGTATCATCATCAATCCATATGCTGTCTCATTAGAATATACCTTAATAAAAGATAGATAAACGTAAACAAATATGACGATACTTTTAATATCATAATGTTCTAGAAACAACAATAATAAAACGCGAAATAAACAATGAGGTCCCATTGTTTGCATAGATAGTTCCACCAATCAACTTTAGGGTTGCCAAGCAAGAAGTTACCTGTTCGGTCTAATGTTTTCAAGTTGGCTGCTGATCGTGAGGTTCTTTAGGCGGATTTAATTACCGGGCAAAATGTTATTATTAACCTTTCTATCCAATAATTCTTAGTAGCTTAGAGTTTTTAGTCTGCCCGATTAATGGCAATAGGCTTGCCCCTTATTACATGGAACTATACATACCTACAAAATGTGGGTGTACATTATGTGATAGTGAAAATAGCATACCGTGACGTGTAAGATAAATGTCGGTGTCTAAGCCAATGAGCAATAAAAATAATAAAATTATAGGGCATAGTGGGAGTAATTCCAATCAAATTGGAGCTGCCCGACTGGGGAAGTACCTCCGCCTTTCAGAAAATCGAAGTAAAATAACACTGCTTTGAGCTGTGTTGCGTTTCTTACGGTGAGCAAGGTTGCCAGTGCTCCACGTGTCAGTGGCAGGGGGCTTTGACCCTTATACTGCCAACCCAACTATTTCTCTTTCAATACAGAGGCGGTAACGCGCAACTGATACTCCTGGAGTTGCAAGCGTCTATAGTCTACGATAACCGCTTACCATCAGGTGAGCCGTATGCTTATTTGCCACCTTAGTAGAATAAAAATAATAAAAAATCTGTACAACCCGGACATTGCTGTCGCAGATTGAAACATAGATGTAGAATGGACGTCAGTTAAATACTAGTACATCTATGGATAAGCAGTAACCTGAATCAAAATTGACAGACTTGACAAAAAAATAAGACACGGAATAGTTTTAGCGTTAGACATTCCTGAAAGAACGTTTTCGACATCCTTAGTCCCTTTTATTTACGACATCATAAAGAACGAATAAAGTTCTCTTCCAAGGTTATCTTGTTGTTTATATCCAATCTTTGTTATTGGCGACAGGTTCATCTTCGTCCGCCATTTTGTGTCTCCAAGTTAGATAGAATATTGATTGCTGTTTTTGTAAATCCACGGATTTAGGTATTCTCATTTGTAGAGAATCTCGTTACAATAGCCTTGCCAGCTATGTATTCCTCCGTAATCTAATTTCTGGGCAATACTGATATGGTTTGAAATTTCAAGTGTCCGTGGTAGTGGTTTACCTGAAATGAAACAGTTGAGCCCCAATGACCAATCGATTTATGAACACACTTCTCATTCACCTCCACACTTCTTCTTTTCTTCTTCTTCCCAAAAATTAACGTTATCCATCGACACGAAGATGGAAACTTAGAGAAGAATTAAGAACCTAGTAAGCCTAATAGACATCGGAGGCCTTTTACAACGCTGACGGTCAAACAAGGTCTCTTAGAGCTCATTGGTTTGACGAAGTTGAAAATATAAGTATGTTGCACTGCATATTAATTACGACAAAGTTTGTTAATCTCATTTATGATCAATTCGCAGACATAACGGAGACCCACTCGAGGATCACCGTAGTTAGGTACCAAACGAAACGGTTTGGTTTCAATTCTCACCCATTCCACCACACAAAGCGATAATGTGCTGATTAATTCAAAGTTCATTTCCATCCTCCCAGATGAATGGGAACTAGGTTAATAGTTGATTAACATAATGAAATCTATTTACAATGAATACCTTCGTTATCAGATCTGTATAAAAGGAGAGAAGATCTGAAATAAATTCAGGAAAATAATGGTAGATCTATATAGACAATAACTTCAAAACCCGAATCAAATAATCAAATATTTAAAACTTTGGAAACTTCATATCTAACTTCCTTAAATTGTAATAAAATTCTGTTTCTCTCTATTAGCACAGACTAACTAATAGTACATTATTAGATAGAACATCAGTTTCTACAAAAGATTTATAGCAGCAACCGCAAATTTATTGATCTTGAAAACCCTCATTTTATAACTCCTGCAATTTGCATAGAATAATCGATAAGAACATAGCTAAATGTCTCGCAATTCTATTTTAGGACAAATTTCAGGCAGCCCCGAAATGTTCTCTGTAATATAAGACATTAAGTTGAAATTTAAACGGCAACCTTCATTCATATTGACCTCAGCAAGATCGGGAGCAGAAATAGGTCAGGCGAGGTCGCTTTCGCACTCCAATTCTTTTTAATTGGTATGTACTTTGGTAATAGCTGGGCTGCCGTTGATGTCACCTGTGGATTGTGTTGACTGAACTGAATTAATCAAGCAATCGTATCTCGTAAATAGAATCATATTAGTTGATTTTTATTAAATTTGTCATTAACGCAAAGATATAAATTTTACTGGACGAAAAATCCTGCCTGCGGTCAGATTTTCGTCATATTTTTTTGTCAATATTATCAAAAGATGCATGTGCCGATGTAATATTTTTACATTTCACATTGAATAATTTTCTGAATGCTTTAAAAAAAGCACAGCACATTATGCTTATGCGATTATTAGATGTGGTTAGTACTTGTGTGATCGATGGAAGGCAGTTAATAGCATGCCCTAGTTTAATATAAAGAATATTAGCTTTCAATATTGGCAAGTTATACCTACACCTAAGCTAATCTACACATATAATAAACTAACGAGTACTTAAACTAAATTTTTGTTCCTGACCGATGCCCAGAACTGGGACGGTTATTAATTATGTGGGATTTTCAGCAGTTATTGCAACTGGTAGCACTATTTCATTGTTTAAATAGAATTCTCCATTCAAAACAATCAGGATTGCTCCGCTATTCTGGGGGCCTGGATAACCATTTTTGATGAAGTAAAATAGGTCAACTTATTCTGGGAATGTTTGGTCAACTGTGTAGCTGTGTGTCCGCGAATCATAATGTGATTCATTAAAACTAGTGACATTAGCCGACATAAAAAAGGGCTGCTTTAGAATGATGTTGTCTGTCATTTTAAATTTCAATGTCACTCAGCAGCAGCCTCAAAAATGTCATTGTCAAAAAATCAAAGTGACGTTTCATAATTTAGCGGAAATCCGACAATGTTGAAAATGTATTTGTAAACTAAAAGTAACTAATTCAAAGCACAAGTAACGATAGAAGGTAACAATAAATACTTATTTCATAATTACAGCGAAGGGACACTCTTTGAAGTAAACTTAGAATAAGCACCTTCCGTTAGAATTTTAGAACAAAGAATTAGCATTCAGAAACCCAATACTGAAAACGTAAATGCTTCGACTAAAATAAGACTGGTGCCATCTAAAATTTCAAAGCTTCGTTGGATTACTACAAAACCAAATTATCTAGACCTAATTCTCCTCCCGCTAGTAACACAAATAGAGAGTAACAGGGGAAGATAATATTTTCGCACGGTTCAAGTTTTAATGGTCGAGCGTCACGTTTGTGTAGTCAAGTCGTAAAGACTGACCGCATTTACACCGTGACAAAATTATAGCACGATATGATATTAGGTTAATATTCAGAGGCAATGCTGAGCTTGAAATTACACTTTCCGTCAAATTTAAAAACAAATCTGACATAGATCGATACGGAAGCGTAAGTTTACACTTGGGTACCTCTTTGAACCTCAGCCTTGTTATCCAAGTCGAAGCAGCGAATGCCTATGTGGTATACTCTATAACAGTGTAATAAAAATTACCAACGCTTTCCTCGCCAAAAATCTTAATCTTCTCTTATTATTAGAGATTATGTTTAACTGTGATACTAGCTGCCTCCCGCGGTGTTACCCGCCTTTTTCCTTTTTGCTCAGCTCCTATCGATCGTAACGTAATGGTATAAAGCCTATAACCTTCCTCGACAAGATGACTATCCAACACAAAAAGTTTTTTAATTCGAACCAGTAGAGCGTGTTCAACCAATGAACGCGTTAATCTCAGGAAACAAACAAACAAACTCTTATTTATATTATTAGTGTAGATTACCATCAATGTAATAAAAGCAAGTTTTTTTTCGGCTATTGCTTCTGGCTTATTTCATACGGTGTTACACTTCTTACTATATTTATAAGTATATTTAATATTTATAATACTCTTAATGCAACTTTTTAAGGATTTTTTATTCGTATTCCAGGTTTTTTTTTACCTTTGACTTATGTACCATAAAATACTTAATGATTACACTGCGGTGTGACTAGCTACCTCTCTTAACGAGAATTTTACAGCTACAAATGTCTGGGGCTCTCTTTTGTAATGCCTATTTAAATGCCAATCACCCTGTGCTTTTATCTTTCAATTGTACATACATAGGTAGGTACTCAACACGTGTTTATTCAGAGAGAGCTCTTTTAGCAATCATTGGAAGTTGAATTTATGGAAAATTGTGAAAAGGAATTTTGATATTCTAATTTCTAATGAACTATTTTTGTTTAGCTTCAATAAAGTCATTCAGTATATTCATTATTTATGAATTGTTTATAAGTACCTAAGATTATAATATAAATGACGTTGATGATGATGACGTTACGCCCTTTTATTTTCTGACTGATTTGAAAAACAGTCGCATTTGATTGCAATCACCAACGACATCTGCATCCTACAGATGAGAGAAAAGGGTTCGTAAGATTGTCTTCTGCCTACAAGCGCATCCCTAATACAGCAAATTATTGCATCAGCACCACAAGTAGTCATACAATACTTTCTTTTTATTTTATTTTTTTTATAATACGGCAAATCCTCATTTTAGGTTCGACACAGCCCGACGTCTCCCCAGACGGTGGAGGTCCATGAGGATTTCCACAGAGGAAAAAAAAGTTAACTCCGCAACGATTCCATGAAATAATCGTAAAACTTCAATCTCAATAAAGAGATTTTGAAACCTTAGGTCTAGTTTGGTAAAATTGAGAACAGGATAAGTATACATACATACGATTTCGAGATTATCTCATTACAAGAAGAAGAAGAATGAGACCACGCACCGGAAAGCGCAGCCTGGGACGGCCTCCAGCGAGATGGACGGACGACCTGGTAAGGGTCGCTAGAAGTCGTTGGATGCAGACGGCTTGTAACCGGTCCTTGTGGAAGTCTATGGGGGAGGTCTTTGTTCAGCAGTGGACTTCCTGTGGCTGATATGATGGCTTGAAAGAAGACAACGTGCCTTGGGATTTAGGGGTTAATCGTATAGTTGAAAAGCCCGTGCGGTGTGTCATTGAGGAGAATGAATTAATCAGTGACGATGATAATTTTGATGACCGAATTATTAGAACCAATTACTGGATTCCTGGAGCCGTCCTAACTAAAAAGTACTGAATTATAAAATTTGTCATAGAAATACAGGTCAACAATAACAAATGTTGTAATGGTGAAAACGGGTCAGAGATCCATAAATAATAGAAATTGCTAGGATTCGGGTACAAAGACAAATAATTAGTATTTCTGTGAAGTGTCAAAAGGGACATCTTAGGACGGAATGATATTAATAATTTAGCTATTATATTCCTGCTAAAGGTAGCTACAGTCAGCCATAAAGTGGACTGCCCGGTGGTTATTGTTGATAAGGGTGTGTTAGTAACCGAGTGAGTTATTTTTATCAACTCCTGGAATCGATCTCATCCAGCACAGTCCGCTTCCAAAGATCATTCCTACCATGCACCATCAGGCTCTGGAATGAATTACCTGCTGCGGTGTTTCCCTTGCGTTATGACATGTCCTTCTTTAAACGAGGCCTAAAAAGAGCTCTTTATCACACACAGTAGGCGGCGGCACAGCTCTGTCCCCGACGTTGCTGATGTCAATGGGCGGCGGTAACCACTTACCATCAGGTGGGCCGCCTGCTCGTCTGCCACTGTAGGCACTAAAAAAAAAACTACCAACCTAACTGGCGCACTTAGAGACATCAATTAACGTTAATTCAATAGGCCATTTATCGTTTTTTGTAAGCCAACACTTGTTACTGTAATTATATCTTGTAAGTAAATGTATATTGGCATATTTTTCTGTGTTTACATAAGTTGATTTTTCTGAGTGCAATGATAAATTTAAATTCGCTTCCAAAAAAAAAGAAAAGTAAAATATTTTCACTTGCAGAAATAATTTTAAAAGTTTTTTTATTGAAAATATTGGACGACGATTGCGTCGCAGAAAGAAAATTATAAAGCATACCTTCTCGTATGTGCAAACATAATGGCACGGCCATTATGTTTTATTTTTAGTGGTCCGAGGATTACAGTAAAGTAGCGCGCGGGGTCCGCCCAAGAAAAAAGTTGGGAAACCCTGACATAAATGTTTGGATAGTTGACTGTACATTGGTCCGTAATATTGATAAATTAATAACAAATTAGGTAATCATTGTTATTTTCTTGATATACTTTTTTCTTTCATTTTTACTCCTGTATCAAAAGTAACTTAATAAAACCAGTCCCTACCAATCATGGAAAAACAGTGTAAGGAAAATTCATCAATTTATGGGATCTACCTTTTTATAGCTCAATAAAATCTCAAGTTACTGCGTAGGATTCTTACTTAATGACGCTTTCGCTTTACTTTTATGACATAACACGGGATGTTAAAATAGATATAAACCTTATCAAAATATAATGGCAATATCTGTTTCACTGTACTTAAACTAAGAAATATTATTATGCTAGTTGGCCGGGCACACATTGCCCTGCCGGGCCTTACGGGATTTTTATGACATTTCGTACAAGTATGTGACCGTGAAAAACAAATAAACTACATCTTCGTTTACTTTGATTTTGATGAAATTTTATGCAGTTATAGATTAGACCTTGCAAAAGGACAGGCTACCTTTAGTCTCAATAAGCCAGTATTAAAAAAGGTAGTTTCACAATAAGTATCAGTGTAGATATGTAATGCCTTACCCGGTAGGCCAAAAAATGGGATAATAGAAATGCTAAAGTTCCCTAGGTCAAACGCTGGATGCAGAAAGAAGATTTGCTTGTGGACTGAAAGGACGACTAAGCCAATTAGTCGTCCTTTCAGTCCACAAGCAAATCAGGCTTAGATAACCAATAAACTACGCACAACATCATTTTAGCGAAGGAAAAATTTTACTGCGGGAATATTTTTTTTACTAAGTTGGCAAACAAATGGTTACCGTAGCCCATAGACGCTTGTAACACCAGGGGTATCACTTGCGCGTTGCCGATCCTGTAAAACGAAAGAGGAATAGTTGGGTTGGCAGTATAAGGGTGAAAGTCCGCCCAATGCCAACACAACGTTTCCTCGCGGAGCACTGGCAACCTTACTCACCGTAAGGAACACAACACAGCTCAAAGCAGTGTTATTTCACTTCGATTTTCTGCAAGGCGGAGGTACTTCCCCAGTCGGCAGCTCCAATTTGAGTGGAATTACTACCACTATACCGTATCTCTCAAAAATATAATCTTAGCATGGAAAATGCAAAAAATACGCACTAAATTGTCCCACAAAACAAATATTATTGCCAAGAAGGCGCTTATTTATTATACTAAAGGATTATAAATCACTATTAACCCCAGTAAAATAAAAAACCCACCAGTAACATTGGCAAGAATACTCTATTCGTTCGCACATTATTCTAGTAAGTATCACGGAATACCGAATTCAGATATATAGTCTTTGGCAAGGTAAAGGCTTGGTTATACAAAAAGCGAATCAGGAGCGGTATGTAGCGACCTTTTCGATGCTTTTCAGCAGGCTCGTTTCGAACTTTAAACTACATAACTCAGTAATTCCAAATGTTTGTGTTTCTTCTCAAGCTCTGCAGCGCTTGAGATCCGACTTAATACAGGAAATCTTGAATATATTTAAAAGAAGAGGGTATAACCGGAAAGGCTGCTTCCAAACATGTCGCCCATAGTCCAGAAAATCCAAAACTTGTTTTAAAGACGAAGACTAAATGTATTTGATGCTAAGAAAAGGCGGAGCGTGGCCTTCCTGTAGGTCAGTAGTTTCAAGCTTTCGACATCCTCAAGGATAGCTGCCCCTAGGAAGGCGAAAAGTTATATCACACCTAGCCTAAAGTAATGTGTTGTTCCACTTTGTATCTTAAGGTGAGAGCCATAGAATTTATTATTCCAAGTAACAAATTATCGACACTAGGAAATCTATTGTTTTCGGACGCCGAGACCCGAAAGCAGCTTGGTATTCACCAAGCTGCTTCGTACCGCATCTACACAGCTCCGAATTGCTTTTAGTGTCGTAAAGGTTTAATTGTAAGCTTGTCTTTAAATTCTCCTACGTGGGCGTCGAGGGTGGAACACCCCGACTTTTATGACGTCACACCAAGATCAAGGCCAGACAACTTTGTTCAGCCATTTTTCTGAGCTTAATTACACGGGAGGAAAATTCCTGAGCTGCTTAATGAGCCTCGAGTCTAGTGCTAAAGATATTTTTTTTATGCACCATAGCTATCTCACCTGAAGTTAAGCGATGATGCGGTTGACGATGATGATGATAAAATTTTACTGATGGAGTATTAAAAACTAAAATTACTTAAATTTATTGTATTATTAAGTATTTTTAAAAAAAGCAACCATCGAAGTCAAAGGCCTGGATATCTAATCCAACGCATATCTGACTTTTCGAAATCATGTGTCTGTAAATCATGGTTGTAATAATTAATTATCACTCGCTTAAACGGTGAAGGAAAACATCGTGAGGAAACTTGCATGCCAGAGAGATTTTCTCGACGCTGGCCACCACTGGTGGACTATTGCCTAATTAATCCCTCTCATTTTGTGAGAGGAGACCCGTGCCCAGCAGTGGGACAGTATATGGGTTGATGATAATGACTAGGTACTTGGGTACTTAACACTATATCCCTTATAATAGTAAACATACCAAAATGCTATCACACCTGTATTCCCGGAATGGATCAGGAAAAGTGTACTAATATACCCCGCTGGTATGTTTCGATCTCCTGTATTAAGGGTGAGGTAATGGTGAGACCATTGTCATTAACCTGGCACATATATGAACCCAGAGCTAAGACTTTAATAGAGAAACCTAATAACACTCATCGACGTGGCACATCACTGGACGCCATTGCAGTTCTGTCAAAGAATATTAAAAATACAATTACAAAACCGTCACCTTACAAATTATTATTATTCAACGGTTTTCGTTCCACTGCAGGTAGGCATCCCTCCTGCTATTCCTCAGAGTTCATAACTATTTTGGGCCAATCTTTTCAGAAAAAGTCAACTGCCGTTTTTTGGGACCCATTCGGTACTTTGTTTAGCCCACAGCTCATATTTCGACCTTACACATAGCGACCTAGAAAATCAAGTTTGCAGACTATAGGCAACCGGGAGTCGGGACTAACCTAATGACGTTTGAAAGCGTTCAATCAGCAAACTGTTTGTTATTGCAAGCGGCGAATACCCACCATCTCCGTCTAGGACTGCCACGCTATCATCTGCCGTTTTTTGGGACCCATTCGGTGCTTTGTTTAGCCCACAGCTCATTTGACCTTACACATGACCTATAAAATCAAGTTTGCAGACTATAGGTAACCGAGAGTCGGGGCTAACCTAATGACGTTTGAAAGCGTTCAATCAGCGAACTGTTTGTTATTGCAAGCGGCGAATCCTCGGATTGAAAATCCAAATAACACTGCGGTCAACTTGGGAATTAAACCTATGACGATAAGATTAATCAGACATTAAGTGTATTCTACTCAAACAAATAATTACAGCCACATAACTGTATATAATACTAGGGGTAATCTCTGTTCAGAATTAATTTAATTCTGGTTTAAGCTCAAACAAAGTAATCTTTTTAGGGGTCCAACAAACGTTTGCGTATGGAATTACCTTATTACATACTTAAACAACGTGGTCCGATCCTCAAAGCTAGGGGACAAAGGGATTTATGGGGGACAAACTTTTAAATGAGTTTTAAATCGAGCCAGCTATTGGTATAAGATAATAAATTATGTACCTGCATTTATGTGTATTCAATTTTAACATATCATAAGATCATGCCTATAATCCTCGTAAGCGTGACTGCTACACTACAGGTAAATTCCCAGATCGAGCAAAGAAAGAAAGAACGACTTTTTAAGATTGGTGGTGTATAGTGGGAGTAATTCCACTCAAATTGGAGCTGCCCAACTGGGGAAGTCCCTCCACCTTGCAGAAAATCGAAGTAAAATAACACTGCTTTGAGCTATGTTGTGTTTCTTACGGTGAGCAAGGTTGCCAGTGCTCCACGAGGAAACGTTGTGCTGGCAGTGGGGGGACTTTGACCCATATACTGCCAACCCAACTATTCCTCTTTAAATACAGGGTCGGCAACGCGCAAGTGATACTCCTGGTGTTGCAAGCGTCTATAGGCTACGGTAACCGCTTACCATCAGGTGGGCCGTATGCTTGTTTGCCACATAAGTAGAATAAAAAAATAATAATAACATTTATTCTGACAGCCACAACACAGGACAAAATACAAAACAACATATTCAAGTCTCAAACGAAGGAAGTACTTTATCCTGTGCGTTGTCAGAATAGATCTAGCACTGTGCTGCAGCAAGCAAATCAAGCTGCAGCGCTGATATTCTCAAAGATAGTATTAGGTTGTTTTATAAAATAATTAGTACCCGCTCGTTCTCTGGATTTGTCAATAGGCTCGCCCCCTATTACATGGGACCTAAACATAGGTACCGGCGAATTGTGGGTGTACACTGTTACGTAAATTTTCTTGAAGCTAACTCGATCGGCCACTTGGTACAACCAAATAGGCCGAAATGAAATCGCGTTGACGATGAATCTCATGATGTTTAACAAATAATGACAGTGAGTGAGTATTTAGGTGTACAATAAAGTATCTCAATAACAAGGCACCTACCTTCATTTTAATTAGTGATGATCAACATCACTAATTCGATTATCAATAATCGATTAATCGATTATTTCTTTATAATCTACAATGTTATATTATTATACTATAGCCTTATCACTCTCAATACGTAAGGAGACCCGTGCCCAGCAGTGGGACAGTAGAGAGTTGATGATGATGATGAATCTACAATGTAGATTATTTAAATTATCGATTTTTGATAATCGATTATCAACATCACTAATCTTAATAGATATAGAAATTGAAATAAAACAACTTTTTACGGATTTTATCGCGTTATATTGATATTATTAATCCCGACCCTTTGCAACGTCTAGGTCACAAATATAGAAAGTTCTGTAGTTTTTTAACAGCTTTAAGTGCTTTTTATATAAATTTCTTACAGCTGCTACTGAAACTAGGTATCATTAAAAATAATGTTGTGCAAATCGTTATTTTTATTTCATCGCAATAGCTTGGCAGCAGATAGGTAAGTAATCCAAATGTTTATTTAATGATACTTCAAAAGATTTTTTTTTATGTAGATACCTACATTCTAGAACATTCTTTTCTTTTCACGCATTATATCAAAGTGCTCTTTATATACTCTTACTTGAGAACATTCTTAAATTTATTGCCTTAAATTACACTTTTGTAACCCCAGAGCTACGAAATTAGGTAATTTTTACAAGCTGACATCTTGTTAAACCCGCCTTTTGTGATTTGTAGACTTGATAATACCTACCTAGTATCTTCATGAACTTCGTTGTGTCAGGCCAGCAAGTTTCATTACGATGTTTTTCTTCACCGTGAAAGCAAGTGAAAGTAAATTATTATTCGAAAAGTTTGCGTAAATAACAAACTTAATACATAAAGCAACGAGTACATTGTGAAACCCAATATCTTTCCTCAATTTTTCTACGATATAAACAAGTGCGAAGGTCAACTAACAACTTAGTCTCTCCTAGACCATTAATATTGAACTATTGCCGAGTTATGTAAGTACAGACAGTCACTATTTAGGCGAGCATTTTACTTGTGTAGGGGAGAGCGGGTACAAAAGTAACGACGGGTTTAAAGTAACAAACGGATCTGTAGGTTTCCACTGGCCGAACTATCGCCTCGTTACCGTCAGGAGATAGCTGGTGACGTCTCCTCCCGCTTGCGTTCGTTCGCCGCAATAATTTCTTTTATGGGATCCCCTATCCCATAAACAAGTAGACGGATCGCCTGCCGGTTAGCGATTTCCGTCGCCCATGGACACCCGCAACACCAGAGGAGTCACAAGCGCGTTGTCGGCCTAAACAAGCGCGTTGACCATTGGATAAACCTACAGAACAGTTAGTTACTTCTGACCCCCGTTACTTTTGTCCCCACTCTCCTTTATCCTTTCGCTTTCCTTTGTACCAAAATTTTATCAAAATCGATTCAGCAGTTTAGGCACAAAAGCGTCACAGATAGTCCGAGTTACTCCGCATTTATAATAAGAAGAGATGAGTTTATGTAATAGGGATAATTATTGCCTTCGTATTTAGATTGGCATATTCATAGACAGCCATTGTATATTTTTAGGCAAGCATAAGTACGATTAGAGAAAGAATTGATGTTCGGCAACAAAGATCAACCTTTTCTTGTATACTATTGAATAGTTTTAGGCTTCAGAGGAGACTACTCGTATTATTGTTTGCAACTTTTCAGGATCAAGTCGACCCTCACGGATCGGCAAAAACAGTACATACACGCATATTATAACAACTATATGTATGAGGGATGTAAATTCTTAGCCAATAAAATTATTTTTATTCCTAGAAAATGGAAAATTTACCGCCAATAAATTTCCGTAAATTTCTGGAATTTATAGAATAGAATAGAATATTCTTTATTGTACACCACAAACAAATGCCAAATATATGTTTATAAATGAAAGGAAGAGAGAAAGAATGAAAAATATTTATTGACACAGTCTTGGACAATGCACACAATAATATTAAAAACATGATGAAAATGTTAAAATGGTACAATGGGCGCTCTTATCGCTAAAAGTGATCTCCAGGCACCCTTTTTTAATAAAATTAATCCTTAATTCCATTTTATCCGTACCGATAGATTTAATTCCTAGCAATAAACACTAAGATCCAAAGATTATGAAATGAAAGACTCACCATAACAGCCTTGGAATTTTGATGACGTCTTAAAAAAATCCTATTACTACTAAACAAACACGTTAAAAATGTTATGGGATGTAGCTGAAATTTATTTGGTCCATTAATTACGTGAGGCGATTTTCGTGATTTTTTGACCCCAAATAACGTGAGATTTGGCTTTACCCCTCCCTCCGGAGGGAGAGTGGGCCCCTAATCTCAGGTGAGATTTAAAAAAATGCGTATTTTAGATTATCATTCAATTATATATTTTATTGGTGTCTGACATTCCGAAACGTCGGGATTAATATTATCAATATAACGCGATAAAATCCGTAAAAAGTAGTTTTATTTCAATTATTTATTATTAGAATTCGATAAATGTGCTTGATTGCGTGCGTTTTATTATAAAAAAAACATATTTTACGTAAGGATATTTAACCCAGTTTCCCGTAATTTAACATGATTTATTACGGACTAAAAACACAATATTTTCCCCCTATACCCCACATGAGATTCGGTGAGATTCGGCGCAACCCCTCCCGTAAATACCTCACGTAATTAATGGCCGCGCCCTTTCCAAAGCATTCCCAAATCATCTAGGTAATTAAAGTTTCACGTCTATTCCTGACACTAATACGTTAATTCAAACTGTAATTTTCGCTAAAAATATTTTTTAGCGAATGACCATGTTATTTCAGTGAACTGCAAATGAAGGAACAACGAATGATATTTCAATGTCAGTGCTGTTTAGTTTAAAATTGGGTAAATAAACATTACTCATCATAGATTGAATCCGACTCGGCTGGGCAGTGTTCGGGAAACTTCGCAGCGTGTTTTCGTCAACTTTACAGTGCCTTAAGACAAAATCCTTCAAACAGTGTGTGTTGCCAGTGATGACATATGGCACAGAAACGTAGTCGCTCACTATGTGCTTCATAAGAAAGTTCAAGGTCACTCAGCGAGCTTAGGAGAGAACTATGAACTAGAAATGTGGAGATCCGTAGAAGAACCAAAGTTGCCAACATAGCTGAAAGGATTAGCAAGCTGAAATGGCAGTGGGCGGCGCACATAGCTCGTAGAACTGATGGCCGTTGGGACAAAAAGGTTCTCGAGTGAGAAAGCGCAGAGTAGGGCGGCCTACAACGAGATGGACAGAGGACCGGGTAAAGATCGCTGGAAGCCGTTGGATGTAGGTTGCATATAACCGTTCCTTGTGGAAGTCTATGGGGGAGGCCTTTATTCAGTAGTGGACTTCCTGTGGCTGATATGATGATGATGACTTATATTGATGAGCGTTGTAAGTACACTGCCAGATTTCAATTAAACAGTATTCAGTTAACAGTGTCAATATTCTCAGAATATTCACTAAAATTAATTGTTGAAGTAAGTAATTATCGAAAGTATATTTCCGTTATTTATATCAAGGTCATTATTCCGTTCAAACAAAAATAATTATACCTACCCTGTTCAACGGAAACAATTTTTTAGAAAGAGCTTTAAAAAGTACCTTAATTTATTAAAGAAAACGTGACCCTCCAGAAAAAAAAAATATTTTTTTTATATTCTGTCATCTGTCTGACAATCTATCATAGGTTAAAATACGTACGTACAGATTAAATAACGAGTTCCCATTCACATCCTTAGATAAGATACCTCTTTGAGAATTTTGACATCTATGGAAATGATACGTCAATTTATATTCTCAATTATTTCCTCATGAATATTGTATACAGAATCTTTGATATCTGAAAATCAGGCCCAATATATGTAATTTACATCAAAGACTAATTAGCTCAGATTTAGGATTCATCCTAATCTAGCTCAACACCACATCTGGCGTAACCATTAAGAAATAATCTAGATTCAGACCGCTGTAAATACATTCTACATTTCTAAATGGGTATTTATAGGCCGACTTATTTAAGCTTCGAACATTTTATCAATAGCTAGCATTTACATTTGCTGTACTTTAACGCCTACAACATTTTTTTTTGTAATATGGTGATTCATTTATTTATTAATTTATGACCCTTGTATTTATAATGCGCAAAAATAAATCCATTTTATACATTACATAAAATAATATTACCCATAGTATTAATAGTACCCATAGTAGAAACCTCTGCTTAGTTTGGGACTAGATGGTGTTGTGTAAAATGTCCCAAAAAAAAATTAATATTATATTATATTGTCATTAAGACAGTCATTACAGATTTGTGTGTGCTTATTTTACTGTACATACATTAACTGTATTTTGTTTCCTGAGAAAGTACCTACCAATTCTAAGTTTTTTAATTCACCTCTGTGTCCCTATTTACCCCGTTGGACTAGTCAACTTTAGACCATATTTGTGCTTTTACTCAGGCAAATACTAAGGTCAAACGCGTTAAAGTTAAGATTTGTGTTTATACAACGAACCTACGATACGCAATATTCTTTATTCTGCCAAAACACAACCCACACCAGTATTGTATAGGTACTAATGTGCAAGTACCAGAGCGGAGTGTAGGCTATCGATCTCGCCCTTCACCTTGACGCCGCCCGCCCTGCCTGGGATCAACAAAAACGCGCCTATTACGCAGGGCCGCTTTGTGTGAACGAAAATATAGCCTGGATTAAAATGGAATCGTTGGGATATTTTGAGACCAATATTTTGCTAACAGAAAAGTTTCATTTCAATGGTAAGTAAGGATAATGTTTAAATTCGTGCTTCTGTAATTATAAGTTAAATACTTACTTGTTATTTCTTCAGTGTAATTAAATAGGACCATAGTTATTATAACCTATAACAATATTAAATATTGTTTTCAATGAAAAAAAAAATACTTTAACCCCTAATATTGTCAGTTAACTATTGCTCAATTGATAGAAATCAGTAACAAAACATGGCTCAAATTTATCTGAGATTACAATTGGCTATTATTTTGCTAATGCAAACGAATAATAACACCTAAATAAGGTTAGTTATTTGAGTATCATAGTTTCCGGATTCCAGAAACGAATAAGAAAACAGAAGAAATAATGAGGAAACAAAGGAGCCATATTATTACAAAGGACCAAGGATAAACAGCTCGTTTAATACAGATTCCTGCGAAAATAAACCCACTTTTACGGCACATTTACATTACGTATTAAAACGTAGTAAACGCGTAGGTATTAAGTAACTACGCATTACTGAGTTCATCTCAGTAGAAACCGCCCACGTCCTTAATTATGAAACGAAGAAAGTAACAACGCAATATTATTTACATCTGACATTGTGGAACGCAAAATGGAGAAATAAAAAACGAAATAACACAACTTAGGTATTTACATTAGGCCGCGTACAAATATCGCGAGGCATGCGCTGCGAATTGTTTGCCACGTTGTGTGGATGGCTTGCTCAGGCAGACGCACCTTACGTGTCAATTTGCAGTGCAAGCCATGCGTTACTCTTGGTTGTCCTTTTTTTGAGTGCGTACCTAAGCGTCATGGTAACGCAGCTTGCGACGAGAGCATTATACGTAGTTGGTCACGGGCTCATGTGTGCCATTCGAATAAATACAGTTTTTATACATTTTTTACATGAAAATTTCCTCCAAAGAGTAACTATTGAATTTGCTGAGGTTCAACTCGCATCCGTTCTGCCAAATATTTTAATTTTATTTGACGAATTTTTGGATTTCGATCATGAAATTTGTAATTTTTTGACAAAACATACATTCCCCGAAAGGGCCGGTATATTTACGTCACACGTAATATGGAGGAGAGCCTATCGAACGCAGGACCTCTAGCGTAACAGTCGCTCTTAAGTTTTTTTTAATACGATCTCTCAAATGACAGTTATCCCTACTCTCGATATATTTTTACCCGTTCGAAAAATTGAATTTGACACTTGTTTTATCGGACTCCGAAGTTTCGGAGAACTTTCGAACGGCTCGTAACTTCGCTGACGGAGATAGGGAGTAGACCCTCAGACACACGTTAAATTGTTGAGATATGCTTGAAACAAATCGCGGCGCATGCCTCGCCATGTCTGTACGCGGCCTTACGATACGGTTTGCCGCCTACGTAGAGTACTACGTGGCTACGAGACTACGACAACTCCTACGAGCTACGAAAACACACTGTGATTATTCAAGACTTGGCATACGTAGTGGGTAGATGATTGTGTTGGAATAGAAGAAAGCTTTTATTGCTCTATTTGATTTAGATATTGAGTCACATTATATTGACGTCAATTTAAAGTAGGTATGAAATTGACTGCTACGTTTGATTCATTTTCATTCATTTGATGAAATTATTATATAAATATTATGATTAATATATAATTATTTGACATCTGAAATTTCGGAGCCTAGTACCTACTAATTTTTCGTTACAAAATTACAGCAATTTACCCTTATAAATACACAACCTTCATTGTTATTTTATTTATTACATAATCTGACGTATGGTGTGTAAGCATAAATCATATCATACCATCACGCCTGTATTCTAGCAGAGTTAGGCAGAGTATGTTGCAACATTTGGTTCACCAATGGGTATTTTATTGAACAACAAAATCGACCCGAAGCTTTTACTGTATTTATGTTCGACACAATATATTCAGCTCCTGTCATGATGGGATTGGCAGAAACGACATCAATGCGGGAAGCACCGCAGGGCACAGATAAGCTAAAGATTTCTTTATGTATTATTTCGTTTAGAAGATTTTAGTTTAAAAGATCTCAGCGTATAATATACGCGTTAATAATTAATTGTAACTCGCTTAAACTGTGAAGAAAAACATCGTGAAGAAACCTGCATACCTTAGAGATTTTCTCGACGGCGTGTGAAGTCTGCCAACCGCTCTAGGAAAGCGTGGTGGACTATCGTCTAACCACTTTCATTGAGAGAAGACCCGTGCCTTACAGTAGGACAGTATATTGATTTTAACACCCAGCTGTGCCGATTAATGTCCATCGCTCAAGTGTATATAGTATACTTTAATGTACCAAAGAAAATGATGACACGAAAATAAAGCAGCATATGCGAATTTTCCCACGAAAACGGCTAAAGAAAAACATGAAAATGAATTACAAAGGTTTTCATGTGCTAGCTATTCTTGTACAGGCCTCCCGCTGATTCCTCGTCGAGATCTAATTATCTTATAAAGGAAAAGGCGCGAATACAGTAATATAAGTACACGCACAGACACACCGAAGTAAGTGATTATTTTGGAATTCGAGAAAATAAATTCTCAGATTCGCAACATTGAATCTCGTGGCTCGTGAGGAGCTGATCATGGCTAAGTAATAACTATGCTGATCAACCGATCTTGAGGGTTCCGCTGTGCTAGCCGCGGTCAATCTGTGGATGGGTGAACACGCGCAGGCACCCATGTAAGTGATTATTTCGGAATTTTAAAAATAAATTCCCAGATTCACAACATTAAATGTCGTAGCTCGTGAGGGGCTCGTAGCTAAGTAATATCTACGCTCATCATCCGATCTAGAGGGCTCAGCTGTGCTTGCCGCGGTCAGTCTGTGGATGGGTGACCGTTCTTAACAAATCGAGACAGGGGTCTCGAACTAGCGACCGTGCCTTGTTGGTTCGGTCTTTCCTCAGGATATCGATATTGTTTATTGTTTATGTATAGTATTTTAATTGTGGTTTAAGTTATATTGTATTGTATTATAGTATTTTATTATATTATATGGCCCTTGTAGCCTGAATTAAATAAATAAATATATTGGTTTACAGAGATCTGATGGCAGTAGCTTCGTATAAAATACTGATATTCAGCCGCATCTGGTTAGACTCTAAGGCGACCCCAACACGGTTGGGAATAGCCCGAAGGATTATGACTCACAATATGGAATAAATACTATGATTTTTATTCATCATTCCGCCCCGGCTTCTCTCGTAGATCGATAAAAAATACAACCCAAGTTTTTCGCTAATACTATAGCTTTGTATTGATGAAAGAATTTTTGAAATCGGTTAAGTATTTTTTGAGTTTATTCCTTACAAACAAACATGGAAAAAATCAAATGTTTTCTCTTTGTAGATAATATTAGTTTAGATTTACGTACCTACGTATTCATATACTTATTTAAATATGTATGTGTTTGTACACTTTTCAAACAAAGTTGTACTGATGTATAGAGGCCAACACATCAAGCTGCCACAATCTGTCAAATGTCTTTGAATGATTTTTAACTTTAATACAAAGTGATAAAGTTCATATTCTGTTGGGAAAATCCATCTGTACATACATAGTTCACCGGTACTCTTTCGAATTATCTGTCTAACGATTGCAAACGCAGCTTTAGACTCAGAAGTCAAGTCCTTAGAAAGAGAGAAAGTCTCACTTCTTGGAACTTGAAACATGCTGGAGAACTGTTGGTGAACATTGGTTCACCTTCCCGTCAAGTAACAAGTATAGGCACAAAAAGTTTAGTGAAGGGTAATTTGATTTTGTGAAACAAATACAAAAGGCGAAACGGCTGATGGCAGGCGGTACTGAGGCCGTCAACAAGCACATCAAGCTTTGATTATATACTTGTCTAGATGCCACATTGACACGTACAGAACGGCCCAAATAAAGTCTACTAAAATTGGTAGACTCTCTTCTCACTTACGTCAGTGTCATTTGGATCACTTCAGGGTGTGGAGTTCTCGAAAAATAATTAATTATGTCGGTATATGCTGTCAAATTGTGTCGCAATTATGTGGGAAAACCGTATAATTACACTAAGATCACATTACATCGGTAAGTTTTGTTATTTAACCTCTATTATTTTATGAAAACAAGATTTTTCAATTCGTTAATTTGTAGGTTCGACAGATTAGCCGGTGTTGTCAATTTATTACAAGGGAGATTTGGCGAAACTATGGGAGATAAAATGCAAATATCAGTCATCATCTTTCGATGAGAAAATTTTATTATTTTAATAATTACCTACATAATTTATTTGATCAGTAAATGATAACTTGCCTTCACAAAATAAATGAAGTCATTCATTAAATAGTATTTTTGTTAGTTCTTTCTAATATTTTGGGTTTCAGATTTCTTAAGACTGGAGAGACATTATACAGCGGACACGAAATGAAATATAAAAAAAAAAACTATTTCGAAAACAAATACAAAGAGATGGATTTCGATCTATAAATTGCTGTATATATTTTTTCATTGTATTTTTTGTTTTTATTAAAATAAATAAAACACTAATCTACAAAATAATTACTTTATTCAGCCTATTTCGTTTAACTGTCATCCCATTAAATAATGGAGAAAAGGTAAGTTAATAATTTGGAGCAGGCATCCCTAAACACGCACACCTTGACAGTTTGACTACAATAAGTACACAAGCGGTACTCACACATATCACGCAATTTGGCCCCAGTTTTCGCGTGTCATTTGTTTGCATTGCTCCATCTAGACAAATATATAATCAAAGACATCAAGCTACCACAATCTGTCAAATTTCTTTTACCTTTAACTTTAACACGAAACTATAAGGTTCATATTCAATTACGAAAATTTGTCAGTTTTGGATAGCTTGACCTGCTGGCGTCTGTACATAGGTACGGTCTACAGTTCCGTAAATTTCTAATATCAAAAGTCTTGCACTGACTCACCAGTACGCGCCTTCTCGAGGTCTTCATCTGCGATGACTATCTTCAAAACACAATCACGAGCAAGTTCGGGAGGATAGTTGGCGATCATTCCATGCACACGTACGCGCAATCGCATTTGACAGTAAAAACACACCACAAATTTCATTAAATCACATTAAAGTCAAGTAAAAGTAATGAGCTAAGAGGAGGAAACATAATAATTATGTTATACATACATAATTATTTAATAGGTATCTGAATAAGTCAAAAAATTTAAAAGGGTTGAATATTGAAATGTCTTTGGAATATGTTTTCTTCACCAAGAATGCCAAGATCCAATTTCACCAAGATAAGCTTTACTCGAGAATAAATGAGCAGCTAACCAAAGAATAATCCATTTTCACCATGGCTATATCCGGCAATTAAAATCATTGTTCACGAATGAATCACTGTTACTCCGATTTTCGAATAAAAGTTCAATATGGCGTCCGGTTTTAACAGCTGATTGTTTTATATTAATTTGAAAGCACCCGGAAACTAAGCAATATTATACAGAAACACAATACTAATATCAAATGATATAAACACACAACTAAAATAAAAACTCCAGTAGATCAACAAATTTCGGAACTACTCCCAGACGACCGCTTGCTGGTGCGTTCGGAAACGCCTACAAAATTACAACAAGTGTTCAAATATAAAATTAAGTTATCAAATAATTATTTATTGCAAATTTTCCGCCTATCTGGTATCGCCGTGCCAGTATTTTGATAGAATGAATATGTGATTGACGTTGAACACTCGATCAAAAATCGATGTTTTCAACATTCGATATGGATATGGCTGATATATTATATTGAATGTTCGATTTATTAATAATTCGATCGTTCGAGTATTTAGACGTTCGATTTATAGTAGTCGATCAATTCATATTCGATTATTTGGCATTCGATTTGGCACAGCCCTTTTTGAATTCAGAAAGCATAATTATCTATATGATTGTCATATGCATAGAACTAATCCAATCAAGACTTTTCGCAGATCATTATGTCTTTTTTATAATGATTTATGCATACACTTGAAAACAAAACAGTAGAAAATAACTTAGGACTATTTAGTACTAAGGTACTGCTTATTTCTAAAGAAATCATTTCCAGAAGACCTGTGAGTGTAAAAAAAATGTAGACAGCAGCGTTGAAAGGACACAATACTAAAATATATACCTACTATATATTATAAATATACAAAGTACACTTAAACGCATGTTTAAAATAATAAAAACATCTATGTACAAAATAGTTATATGTATACACTATACAAATATACTATATATCTATATAAATACATACTACCTTTATATAAAGTATGTACCTAAAGTTGCAAACATACGAAGCCGATTTTTTTTAATTCGGATAAAGACATTTTTTCTTATAGGAATTAAAAGCAAAGCACATATTCGCGGATTCAGCCGGTATTATATAAATGGGAAATCGGATCATCGGCCAAATCCTTTGGAGCGTAATTTTTGCAACTGTGGCTTTATTGGCATTCTCGCTGCCCCATTTAAGAGAGGTTTCGTAATGAAAATTTTTTTTGTACATACTACATGCCATAACGGCTATAGATATTCCCCAAAGGACTAGGCAGAGGAGTACTAATGTACACCCACAGTTCGCCAGTATGATTAGGTCCCATGTAATAGGGTGCGAGCCTATCCAAACACAAATCAAAACTTAAAATAAACGGAGCACAAATCTAAACACAGAGCTGTCACTGAAAATTGCACAGAAAAACCCAATAACACTTTCCTCGACCTGGGAATTGAAGCCAGGACCTCTGGCGAAATAGTCGCGCTTAGGATCACTTGACCAATTATTTTTTTGTACACCGTTTAATCGAATTCAAAAAATGAGGGCGTTCTCAATTCGTCTGTTTGTGTGTGTATGTTTTGCGATGTCTTCGCCGATTATGGAACGATTTCAACGTTTTTATCTGATAGAAATATACTTCCAAAATGTTCTCATATTTGATTGATTGGTGTCTGACTATTGGACCTAAACATAGGTACACTAAAAAAAACTAGGTTTGCTTTTATTTATTTAATAATACCTAAGTATATCAATTGTTTGATCATAATAATTTTCAATAGCGCCTTTCGCTCGTATGGGCAGGCTTCCAATTGGTACAGAGCTGAATGTGATATGGTTTATAATTATATAGGTCACAAACTTAATGACATCTAACTTGGCACAAAAATAACGTTTAAATAACTTATGCTGTATGAAGTAACTATTGATATGTAGATTCACTTATCACTCTAAAGATTGCAATCAATTAAAGAAATGGTATAAAACCACATCACCTCTGTACTCCATGTCAGGTCTGAAAGAGGTGTAAGGTGAAAAGGTGTGTACAGACGCCAGCTGGTCAAACTATCCAAAACTGAAAATTTTTTCCAATAGAAAATGAACCTAATTCGTTTGTCTTACAGTTGAAAATCTATCAAAGATATTTGACAGATTATGGTAGCTTGATGTGCTGGCTTTTGTACACCCACAGTTCACAGGTATATTTTTGAATTACCCGTGCCGGTGGAAGCAAGTCTAATCTATACAGGATGTCCCAGAAATCAAAGTCAAGTCGAAACCGGGTGATAGGCCAAGTCGTATCGGTTATCAGAAAAATATTAAAAAAAATCGAAGTTAACTTTTCGAAAGTCAAACCTAAAATTTTTTCCCATCCATAAGTGACCCCAGCAAGTGCAGCTCAACTTTGCAAATCGATTGATCATCGTCGTTATTACTTAACCACGCGTCTCACGTAAATCTCAGTGTGGAAACAATGAAAATGGATGTCTGAAAACGATATCCACTTATATCTTAATGGAATCTCAGGTTTCAATAGATGCTGCGAATTGCGTTGGCATCAGCTGTTTTATTTCGCGGTGGTTGTCTTATAAATAAAAAAATGGTTGTAAGCACGCAATCTTTTCATAATACTGATAATACTACAAATTACATTTGCTATAAGATTTTTGGTAGGCGTTAACAACATACGTTATTTAATTGAATTACACATTCATGTTATCAGTGTTAATAAAATCTAGCTATCGTTTTCGTATCATTTATCATTTAATGTACCTAACCCGTACAATGATTATGTAGGTACTGCAGAGGAGTTGAAACGAAACTCTCAGTTTATAACTATCAGAGAACTGTGTTCTTCCAAGGTCAAGGAAAATCTGAATCAATCACACAACCATCAATCACTTTTTTTACTAGACATTCTACTTTATAAAATTCAAATAATTATTTCTTCTTAATAAAGCCAGCCAGTCATGCGCTAGCGCTGACTCCTTATAGCGATCTCTATATACCACTCAAAGGAGTGCAAATTTATTTTGTTTAATTTTGGGGGTCGGCGCTGATGTAGCTCGATGTGCTGGCCTCTGTAGATATTAATTTATCTTAGTTTAGGTATTATCTTATCTTAGCAGTGTGGGCTGACATGGCCAGTAACACTTCGACCAAATGTGATCTGTTGTGTTGTCCCCAGCATGGTACATTCCTTACTCTTCGAAGACGTGGTTCATGAAGGCGGCTAGCCCACTAAGAGAAAGGAACCTGTAATCCTCCGGCTTCGGGTATCCGTTGCCGAGATGACTCATCCGTTTCGTCGCTAGGACGTCACAGTCACACAAGATGTGCTGCATGGTTTCCCTGAATTCACCACAAGCTCTACAATCATTGTTCAAGGTCAGCTTCATTTTATGGAGCATGTCATTTGTAGTAAAATGCCCTGTGAGGGCTCCGATGACAGCTCGGGCTTTGTCCCTTCTATTGTTAAGTATGAATTTGGAGATGCGTGTGGTGCTGCTGCCGAAAAATCTTCGTGAGTGCTCTAGCCCTAAGCTATTGCACCACTCTTCTTTGTGTTTAGGTATTAGATTCAACTCTAATATTTATAAACGACTACCTTTCGGCTAAAGTATTTCTAAGTACAAACCTGTGTTATGTATGACAAACTTGAAGGTGCAAATAAAGTTTTTTTAAACAATAAGTATTTTTCTTTTGTAAATATACAGAAGAAACACCGAGACAAGCACAAAATACTTGTGTTCATCATCATCAACCCATATACTGTCCCACTGCTGGGTACGGGTCTCCTCTCATATTGAGAGGGATTAGGCAGATACTTCTGTTCATCACAGACATATTTGTGTCCTGTGGAAATTGAACCCTCGAGCGTTGTGATGAGCAGTCCGACACGCGAACCACCAGACCACCACGAGTCGTCTCTTTAAATAAACCTTGTATCAAACAAAAGAGATCAATAATTATCGATGGCTAAATATAGCCCCGTCGTATACTAGGACTTTGGCCGATAAAAGCGTCATTACGTGCGCTCGTAACTTCAAATTACCGTGGTCACCAAGGCAACAGCGGTGTATAGAGATTAAGAACTTGGCTGATTTGTGACGAAACCACTACCATTAGAAGGCAAAGATCGGTAATTAAAATCAATTTTTTAGGATTTTCTCACTATCCTTCCTTCGCAAACAGCGATAATCAAGTAATATGACCATTGGATTGCCAAGTCAAAGGTCTCGAGTTGGAATCCAAGGCACGCACCTATGACTTTTCGAATTCATGTGTGTATTAATAATTAATTATCACTTGTTTAAACAATGAAGAGCAACATCGTGAGGAAAACTGCATCATCATCTACCCATATACTGTCCCACTACTGGGCACGGGTCTCCTACTCGACTATAACATAATCCCTCTCAATATGAGAATATTGAGAGGGATTATGTTATAGTCCACCACGTTGGCCTAGTGCGGGTTGGAAGACTTCATAAACTGTCGAGAAAAATCTCTAGGTATGCAGGTTTCCTCGCGATGTTTTCTTCACTGTTATTTAAAACTGCAAGCTTTAGAGATATTTCTCGATGGTGTATGAAGTCTGGCAACCAGCAAAAAAATAAAAAAATAATTTATTGGTGTTAAATGTATGAATGCATGAGTGTATGTTGAATGAATGTGTGAGTGAGCTCCAAAATAAAAGAATTAATATACCATAGTGGAAACTCGGGCGCCAAAAACTCACTCCTGTAAAAGATATGCTACCGGATACTAACCAACTTTTTGTATTTTTTTGGCATTTTTCATGCTAAGATTTTAAAGATAAAGTTATGCTAGGTAAGGTGGCATCGTTCGACATTATTCAACTAACTGTAAAGTAAGTCATGTCGGTTGAGAAGCAAAAACTTGCTTTTCAATAGGTGTTACTGACGTTACCATAAAGACGTATATTATGAATGTGAAGGCAAAATTCGTCATGGCGGGTGGGACTCGCGGTGGCTTAGTGGTCATAGCGTCTGGTGTACCTAACCAGACGACTTCTCGATCCTGCCCGCGGTCGAATTTTTCCTTCGCTAAATAACAAACACTTATGTTCATCACACAAATATTTGTGTCCTATGGGAATCGAAGGACCTCGTGGTCAGCAGTCCGACACTCAAACCACTGGACCACAGACATCTTTCGAAAATTTTTCATAGAGACATACCTGAAACTGCTTACTTTCCAAAGTTAGTACAAGTTCGAGTGAAAACGAATCGTGAAGCATTAGTTCTTGTAAGTTCCCAGAATCTTTTTCAGCGAAGGACCTCTCTTCGCCGCCTCGAATATCCAATAGATAAAGTTCTCCACACAGTGTCCAGGGCGAGCTATACTTCGTGAAGCGAACTTGTTCCATACAATTATTAAAAGTCAAATTCAAAGTCAAACATTTTATTTCAAGCAGCACTTTTGAAAAGTCAAAACTAGTTGCACGGTTCCTAAAGTGGGTCTTATGGAGAAGAACCGGCAAGAAACTCCATAGACACTCTTTTAAAAACAACACGATTACAGTGTTGATCTTGGTTTACAATCTGTATAGCTCATGAGAACAATGCAGTTTGATGTGCACTAATCAATTTTTTTTTTTTTATACATGATTTGAGTGCGTTTGACCGCACCTCACCTGATGGTAAGTGACGATGCTGCCGAGGATGTAGCACGCAAACTCAAATAGTGCCTATTCACTCTCACCTTGAAGGTTCCTAAATCATATGAATCGGGAAACACAGCAGCCGGCAGAGAATTCCACTCCTTGGCGCTTCGTGCGTATAGGTGGAATATCAACTACAAAGGGGTGGAATCCCTCCCTGCGTCTGGTCGTCCGATGATGGAATGGAGAGGGAGGAATGAGGTTGTACAGTTCCTGGGCACACTCACCGAAATGAATCCTATAGAACACAGATAAACAGGCGACTTTGCGGCGATGCTCTGGGCTTTGAAGCTTGTTAGAAACAAGTTCCTCGTCGCCAATGAGTATAATAAACAATTAATCCAGTATAATAAACAGAAAAAATAACTATTGATGATATTTGCTTTTAATATACATACTCATAGACACAATTGTTTAACTTATGGGACCACACACCACCACATTGCCAATTAATATTCTCCCGCTAAGCAATAATGTGCCAACATTATTGTTCCGGTTTGAAGGGCAATGAAAAATCGAATATGCATATTCAATTGGGAAAACTTGCATATTATTTTTCTTTCTTCTTTCACAGACAGATTGTGGTGGCTTGATGTGCTGGCCTCTACAAGCTCTACTTAGTTTGGGACTAAATATAAATTTAACAAATTTTAGTAATATTATTTTAGTTTTAGACTATCGCTTATCTATAGCATATATCTTGTAGTATAGGCCTGTCTTAGCAGTTCGCACGTCCTGATCTGCCTTTTCTCATTACCGTAGGAAACTCATCCGACGTGACTGCACTGTGAAAATTAACAATACCCGATGTTTTGCCTTATTTTATTATATTATTGTGGGTGTATTAACAAGATGGCCGGTCGTCGTGAATAATGTTTGTAAAGACCGGAGTTTTAATGAGATTAGAAAAGATAAAAGGGCATACGTAGGTGTATGACAGTAACGAGTGTTTTTATTAACCATCATTTTAATGTGGCTCGTGGCTAAGCTATGACAGTAGTTAGTGGTAGTCAGAAGCTCAAAAACGCTGACAACCAGTCTATCCTTAGGATATCGGTATTGCCCCGAAAATGGGTTGCGGAGGTCTGATGGCAGTCGCTTCGTGTTGGGTGGAAGCAAACCCCAAGTTCCCGTAGTTGGGAAAAGGCACGAAAGATAAACCACGTTCAATGATATCAAAACCTCACCCAACCAAAGCATTTTCTAAGATGTTTTTTTAATTTTGTGTAGGAAATAAATACGGAAGTAAGTAGAATTGTGATGTGGCTGTGCTTTTTTTTAAATAAATAAATAAATAAAGAATTTTGGGAAGCTTTCAATATTTTTTAATACTATACTCTAAAAATCTAAAAATGCTAAACAACAAACAGCGAAATAGTTTCACTATTTAATGCTTATAGAATGGATGTCAAATATTTTTAATACTTGTGCAGAGTGGAGTCTCGTATGCCACGATAGTTACATGCAACCTTTTTCTAGAAATTGATTCCGAACTGCATCAAAACCCTATCTATATTTGAATATAGGTTTCTAAGAAGAAGAAAAAAACAGGTATTTGTAATGAACTTTCTTTACAAAAAAAAAAAAAAAAACAAAAAGATAGTTTGAAGGTAAGGTGGCATCGTTCGACATTAAACTAACTGTAAAGTAAGTTGTGTCGGTTGAAAAGCAAAAACTTGCATTTCAATAGATGTTACTGACGTCACCATAAAGACGTAAATTCAGTATGTGAAGGAAAAATTCGACATGACGGGTAGGTATCGCGGTGGCTTAGTGGTCATAGCGTCTGGTGTACCTAACCAGAAGACGCAGGTTCGAATCCTGCCCGCGGTCGTATTTTTCCTTTTCTAAATAATTTCTTTATTATAGTTATAGAAAATGTGAAAAAATCATCAAACTATTCATCTGTATCTTTAAGTATTTAACGGTCAAGCTTAGAAATAAAACTAGTCTGCCGCCTGGCACTGACGCGAAGTGAAAGAGGCACCCCACTCACCTCCCTCCCCCTTATACCTACTGTATTACGTCACGCCTGAACGTCTCCATAGGAAACTAAAAGTGCTTTAATAGATACGATTTATATGTGAAATAGCAACAGTGTTAACAAATAATGTAGGTAGGTATAATGTTCAAATATTTAAAATCTGTAAGTGCCTCGTTAGTCTAGCGATCCTAAGCGCGACTGCCATGCTAGAGGTCCTGGATTCAATTCCCAGGTCAAGCAAAATGTTATTGGAGTTTTCTATGAAATTCTCTGTAGCAGCTCGGAGTTTGGATTTGTGCTATCTATATAGCTATAACTAGGCAACCCGCATTAGGCCAGCGTGGATGACAACCTAAGCCCTCTCATTCTGTTAGAGGAGACCCGTGCCCAGCAGTGGGACAGTATATGGGTTGATGAACATGGCAATAGGGTCGCCCTCTATTACACGACATACCGGCAAAGTGGGCGTACATTTCTACCTTACCGTTCGGAGAATGCAGGCGTGGTAGTATGTATATAAGTGTCATAGATTATACATGAAAGATATCCCCTCTTCTATCATAGTGCATAATGCTGAGATAGGCACCAAATCTGACATCGCATAGGATAAAGGTAATTAACTTTAAGTCTTGATCTATTGATTTCTGACGTTTACGCGAATATTATACATTGAAATAAAACGTTATATTGTTATTATTAATCCCGACGTTTCGGTCCCTTTACAGCGTCAATGGTCACGGGTAGACGCTTTAGTATTCGGTATTTTATCTTCGGTTGTGATTCTCAGTATAAATTTTCTTTCTTTCAAGTTCGTATCTAGTAAATCTAATTGCGTAATGGAGACGTCCTTACAAGGTCACCTTGCTCCCTAGGTGCGTTCGGAAGCGTCACGAGCAATTTAGTGACGTTCCGAAACATAACCCGGATAGTGCCAGCTCCAACATAGCCGACAGGAATTTTATTAGTAACGATTATCAGGATAAATAGATTATTATCGACCTATTTGTTTGTTTGTAATAGGAAAATTGTAAGTGTTTAATTATGGAGATGTTTAATTTATTCTACTACAAGTACTAGCTTCTGCCTGCGACTTCGTCTGCGTGGACTTCACCTGAAGTATCTAGTTTTTTTTTTTACTAGTTTACTGCATAATGTTTTTAATTTTATCTTTCTTATGAACCTTCTCCTGACAATAATTTACACAACAAAAAAAGAATTAGCTAAATTTTTCCATCCGTTCACGCGTGATGCGATGACCAAAGGAAATAGAGATTCAATTTTATATATATAGATTATTAGCTACCTATGGAGCGTATGGCTGGCCCCGCGGTGTCCCCCGCCTTTTTTCCTTTTTGCTCGGCTCCTATCGGTCGTAGCGTGATGATATATATGTTACGGTAAGAGTGAATAATTGAAGATTATTAATAATTATCTATTATTATTAATAATTACCGAAAGTCGAGGTTAAAGTGATAAATGTACATAAGTAACGCTCAAGGACCAAAAACAGCTCACAACGCGTTGTGGTCAATTATATTAGTTGAGCTCCAATATGCAAGGAATTATAAAAACTAAATAAAATTAAAAGTCGTACTTAGGCCAGGTTAGGTTGTTAGGTTTTTTTTTATATATTCAAAAACTAAAAGTAATAAATTTCGATCGTTTATTCACATTTACCAAAACATGTGGTTATTATTAATAATTTTGTAAAAATATTAATAATTTTCAATTAATCAGATTTACCGTAACATATAGCCTATAACGTTCCTTGATAAATGGATAATTCAATACAAAAATATTTTTTCAATTCGAACCAGTAGTTCCTGAGATCAACGCGTTTAACCAAACAAACAAACAAACTTCAGCTTTATTAATAATATAAATATAGAAATAATAAAATAAATATTAATAATATTTTTGGGACATTTGACACAACACCATCTAGTCCCAAACTAAGCACTATGTACTATGGGCACTAGACCATGAATATAATACTTATATATATTTTTTTGTAAATACATACATACTTATAATATATAAGAAACACCCAGACAAACACAAATACTCATGTTTTATCCACACAAATATTTGTGTCCTGCGGGAATCGAACTCACGACCCCATGATCAGCAGTCGATTCGAGTTGAGAGCGATGAGAGCGGTTCGAGTGCCGCGAACCGCTAGACCACAGAGGTCAAGAAGAGTAAATAAAAAATATATATATATATAAATATTTAGCGAAGGAAAAATTCGACCGCGGGCAGGATTCGAACCTGCGTCTTCTGGTTAGGTGTACCTAACCAGACGCTATGACCGCTAAGCCACCGCGAGTCCCACCCGCCGTAAAAAGCGGCCGGTCTTCTTGACCTAGTGACGTCGATTCCTATCGATATCGTCTATAATTTTATAAGACAGAAACGTGTTGCTGGCGAGTTTGTTGCGCCGCTTCTTCTTCCCAGCTAAACACTAGGAGAAGGGCGAGCGTTTTGGGAGCTGTCTTTTAATGTAAAAATGACGTTCAAAAAGCTACCTACTACCTAGTAGTATATCTTATTATAATTATTATAATAATTTTATTGCCATAAAAATACACACTGGATATCACAAACAGAAGAAGTTATTACTTATAATATTCTAGGATTAGTTGAACTCTGGTACCCAAAGTAAGATTAATCTTGTGTTATGAGTACCAGGGCCCTCGCACTCAATTATCTACATAAGATTTTATGTTGTGAGTGTAACGTGATCGCTTCTGTGTGTGTGTGGTGCATGCGTGTGTGTGGTGCGTGTGTGTGCGTGTGTGTGTGTGTGGTGCGTGTGTGTGTGGGTTCGTGGATGAGTATATATTTATTATGAGCCGCATACGTTTTTGGACTTTTATATATATCTTGAATAAATTATTTTGACTTTTTCTCAATGTGCAAACAAGCTATAATGTCATTCGAAAATCCGATGAAATTATCTTATGACAGTTTGCAATCTAGCTGCATTTATGCCGCTTACAATTTCCCTAACCCTGAACGTACATGTTACGAACAATCGTGCCTAATCTAAACACCCCCCTCCATCCCCATTCGTTAGTCACCCCAGCCACGCGAAGCCCGTCAAAGTAGAGAGTTCGGAGGGAGCCGCCAAAACTTAGTTACATGTGGTTTCAACTAAAACTTATACGAGTAACATTGAAAGCATTTGTGAGTTCCACTCATGCGCAGAAGAGGCGAAGATAGTGTGGAAATATCTTAGCCAATCTAATCGAAGATCATATTATATGAACTGGATGGTTTAGTTCGATCAGTAGAGAAAATTAAAAAACAGCCAAAAGATTAAGTAAATTCCTAGGTGGAGAGGCGAGGTGTGTTGCCCCTCTAACCAAAGGGAGTATCCTCCAACCAGGCGGGTGTTTTGCCTGACGGGCCACGGCCCGACGGTTGATGTCGGGCGGTTGTATATATCCAACTTTTCGTTGCGAATGTTGCTTGCGCGATTCAGGCCTTCGTAGTTCTATGTAGCGCGGTAGATGTCGCTACACCTACTTCCTTACTAATAGGTATTATAAGCAATATAATAAAATGCCCATCAAAAATACTGATTGAGTGACAAAATTACTTATTGAGCAGTAAAATTACTGATTGTTCTTTCTTTCTTCTTTCTATATCGGTTAGGTTAGGTTAGAACTGTGACCACACATAACCAGAACCAAATCTGAATGTTTTGAGACCAAGATAGTATAACATTATTTTGAGGTGACCATTTTGTTTTACAATAAGTATTTTTGCTTAAGATTGGGAATTATTTTGTTATACAAAACGACATTTTTTTGATTTGCAGTTAAATATTAGCCATATTATAAATGCGTAAAGTCTGTCTGTTTGTTACGCTTACACGCCTAAACCGCTGAACCAATTTAATTAAATTTGGTATACAGATTAGACCTTGGCTACCTACTATCTTATTTTAATTTTTTATAGTACGAAAAATCCTCATGGATCCACCACCCGGGGAGACGACAGAATATTTCAGACTCGTACCGACTGAAAACCGCACTTACCTTAACTTCCCTTATAGTCATGGCCACGGGATCCGTGAAATTCACCACGTCCATGACAGGCTGTGGTCCAGCACTCGCTGGACCCCATCAATTAGCGAGGCCTTGCTCCTGCATCCTACCTGAAGGCACGCGTGCCGCCTACTGTGGCCATTATCTGATCGGCGAACAGAATTTCCAATTCCGCACGGGGCCTACCTTTTGTTTTGGGATGCGAGTGAAACCGACGGCAACAGCTAGTACCTAGACTATAAATAGGATACATTAATGCTAATAATTATTTGAATAAAGGTAAAAAGTAAACTAAACTCAATATCTATAAGGAAGGAAAACAATATCAATTAATGTATGCCTTCCCAGTGGCTTTTCGAGAATATAAACATGACGTAATATTTCGATAACCTTTTTTATTTATTCTCCTTGGAGGCGTGATTCAGTACGAAAATAATATTTCATGTTTATGTCCCAGGTGGGAGTAACCTACCTTCGTATCTATTTGAAAAAATACAGTAAGATATGCTGATTTTTGTAAGGAAACATTATATTAACTGACTTCAATATTATGGAGGTTTTAAATTTTATTCGTCTGTAAGTATTGGTATTTTTATGTGTTGGTGTTTTACTGTGTTGTGTATGAACTGATTATGATTATTCATTTGATAGAGTGTGCTTGAGAAATGATACTGTACAGTGATTTGCGATATTAACTTTTATTATTTTTTCTTTATTTAAAGGGCTTTGTTTTATTTTTAAACTTTTTTTTTATAGTTCGGCAAATTCTCATGGATCATCTGACACCTGGGGAGGTGGCAGAGTATGTTGTACTAATTCTGACTAAAACCCGTACTTGCCTTCACTTGCCCTTTATTCATGGCCAATGTTAACTTACTTTTATAGTACCCTACATCAACATTACACCTGTCTCGTAAATTTAAATCCACAATATGCAAACCATTGTTAAAAATAAATAGTCTCCAAATATACGGAATTGACGACCCTGTATTGTTATTGTCCAAGGGACACATTACAGAAATGTCTCACGAAAACAATACAACATTATTATATCAGCACAGGCTCAAAAGACAGGAAAAGATACAGAAGAACCATTTAAGGCGGCTCTTGAAAATAGATCGTATCTATCTATCTACACAACAATAAAAAAAAATCAAATACTTTACTATCAAGTTTTGGGATTACAATCAATAACGTTCACGTTATAAGTTAAAATTTTATTTAGGTCCTTTTCTTAACATATTAATCAAGAATCGACACAATTTATATAGCACTAAAGTCGACATTCGGCTTGTTTAGTTCAGTCGTCGCAAGTATGGCCGGGTCACAGCCTCGTTTGGTTGTAAAACTGTGTCAAAGCAAACCGCAAGATTCAGCCCGGGGAGTGTAATTCCCAAGTCAAATAAAGTATTTTTCTCTCGAAGGAAACTCTCAGTAATTTAGGAGTAGGCTTGCTAAATACCAAATGGCTCACAGTAAATTAGACGACCACTGTGGTCTAGCGATTCGAATGCCTGACTGCTGATCATGGGGTCGTAGGTTCGTTTCCCACAGGATACAAATATTTGTGTGGATAAAACATGAGTATTTGTGTTTGTCTGGGTGTTTCTTATGTATTTTATGTATGTATTTACAAAATAAAAAGTTAGTTTGGGACTAGATGGTGTTGTGTAAAATGCCTCAAAAATATTATAATTAATTAAAGGGTGCACTCATAATCTCTATATTTATTTGAATTATTCTGCGCTTGGAACTTTTGTATCCTATTACTCTACGTCAGTAACCACTCAAGAAAATGAGTGCCTTACGTTTTGCGTCACAAAACGAAAACGTGGCGATTAAAGGTTTCATACCTGGCCTGTTTACGTTTTAAATTACCGGCAATGTTCTAAACAATAGACATTATTTACCCACTCGAATAGTATACGAATAAGTTGTAGAAAATTGAGGAGGAACATTAAATAAGACTGTTCTCAAAAGTGGCATAAGTATTGTTTTTTCCTTTTTAAGCTTTAAATGTATGACAGTTTGTTGATAATATCTACCACGGTAATTAGTACCACTTTCTAGGCACTGAGGTAAATTTTTGTGTGGGTGAATATCGGCTATTTCGTTCAATGATATGATACTGATAAACTGGCTGCGAGCAAATATCGACGGGCCCTACGAATAATACAAATGACACAATTTACAGGAGTGAGTTTTAAAGTTTCAAACACAATTTTAGTTTATAATGAGTTCTATTTAAAAAAATGGGTGTGGATTTAAAGTTTAATTTGATAACTTGAGACTGTTTTACACTAAACGATAGTTTTATTTTATATTTTATTTTATTTTATTTATTAGGGAAAATAAACAGTAACACATTACATAATATTTCATAGAATTAATAACAAAATGTGAGTAAATGTGAAACCAACAACATTTTCCTTTAAGTTAAAGTTTAAGGTAGGATTAAGTTTTAGTTTAAGGTGGCCTGAAGGTCAAAGGACAAGCTTTCGCGGCGAGATAACTTTTCTGTGGAACGCCTTCTGGTACGGTCGAGGTCATAAGTCCAGTAGCAGTTTCACAAGTCTATCGCATCAAAACCAAGTCGCACTTACGACCTTTTGCTATAACAAACATTTTGCACACATACACGATCACGATATCATTATTGAAATTTCATTCTAATCCCGTAAGATATTCGTTTTTCGGGATTTCCGGGATATTCCTACATTTTTCTGGTGTAAAATATATCCTATGTGTTATTCCCGGTCACGTACTATGTGTGTATGAAATTTCATGCAAATCCCGTAAGTAGTTCTCCTATATCCGTTTTTCGGGATTTCCGGGATATTCCGTCATTTTTCCTGGATAAAAAGTAGCCTATACTTTATTCCCGGTCACATACTATTAGTATACCAAATTTCATGCAAATCGGTTCAACCGTTTTTACGTGATTGAGTAACAAATAAACAAACAAACATCCAAACATTCACATTTATAATATTAGTATGATTATCACTCGCTTAAACGGTGAAGGAAAACATCGTGAGGAAACCTTGCATACCTTAGAGATTTTTCTCGACGGTTTGTGAAGTCTGCCAACCCGCACTAGGCCATCGTGGTGGACTATAGCCTAATCCCTCTCAATCTGAGAGGAGACCCGTGCCCAGCAGTGGGACAGTATATGGGTTGATGATGATGATAAGCTGGAAGGAGTGTAAATTCATTTTTATTTGAGTTAGGCCGCTTTTGCGCGGATTTCGCTGCTCTAGTTTTTAATTCCGTATTGCTATAATTTACAAGGGCCACTTACGGAGTTTAATTACATTTCACCCTAAGGTAATAAAAATAATTCAAACAAAACAATTTCTTTCAGTTCAAAAGTTAAACGACGTCATAATTTGTTTGTACCGCTGGTTTTTACCGTTCTTGATAAATACTAATTTAGGTAATACCTGGCAATTTATAAGTATTTTGTTTTAATTTTGAACATTAGTTCAAATGTAAGTATAGTTTGCAAAGCATGATTATATTTTTTTTTGCTTAATAAAGATAACAATGACACACAGGTTATTGGCTGCAGTTAATATTTTGCAGCAAATTCTAGCTATAAATTCTCATAAAATTAATTATGTAAAATCAAAATACAAATGGAAACAAAATTCAATATTTAAAAAGAGAACGAGTGCCGTTCGGTATTCAACTTGATTCGAACAAAAGGAGGCTTTATTCGTATTTAATCACCTGTCCCATCAGTCTCCCGGATAAATTGGATTAGTTCATTCAAACGATATTAATTCCTTTTCAAATGCTCTAAATCATATTCTGTGAATAACCGCAGGCACACTGCGTCATGAATAGTCTCGTACCGAATCACTCTTCAAGCTTTTTATAAGTTTTGGGGTCAGCGTTACTGCTGGGCTAAGAATAAAGAAAAAGTTTAATTTTCTCGGTGCATATATTATATATTACATCAGCTACCTGCCAATAAAAGTCCCGTCAAAATCGTTCCAGCCATTTCAGAGTTTAGCCGGAACAAACAGACAGACAAAAATTTTTAAAAATGTTATTTTGGTGTATGTACCGTATTATATATTCATATGCATGTAGTAAAAAGTGGTTATTTCAATATTACAAACAGACACTCCAATTTTATTTACTTGTATATATGTATAGATTAAAATTCAACCACAAATGATTTTAAGCAATTTCGTGTGTGGTTTTTGTTTTATGTTTGCTTTGTTTATTTTTGTTTGTTTGCCTTATTAATTGATTTCTGATTGACACTCATGATAAACTAGGGCTCCAGATAAAAACCAGCGTCGAGCACTAATTGTTTGGCATTAAGCTGATCTGGAGACCCATTTGGCCCAGACACATGCATAACCATTTTTGAAATTTCTTTATTTTGCACCTTATTTTAAGTGTTGCATGTTTATGCTTTTTTTTCTTTATGTGTACTCGTAAGGTCTCACATGTTTTGGCCAAATAAATACTTTTTCTTTCTTTCTTTCAAATAGTGCGTAGCAGTGCTATCACTACTATACACTACTAATTTATTCTTAAACTTCATAATAAAAAGTCAAACAATAAATCCTTATAACCTACTACGCAATAAAGATTAAAACCAAATCCGAAACTTGAATGCAAGTGTCTTCATGTATAATTTCCATTATGATCTTCTTTGTAAAATATGGAGAAGTTCCTTTATTTCCATCTCAGAACAATATTCTGCCTCAGGGCAAACGGTCTAATAAAAGGAATTTCTCTTACTTCCCAGAACAAAAGGTACATGTATATTGCAGAAAAAGAGGCTAATTAAAACCACGAAGCCCTGGGGGTTGGGTTGGTTGGAATTCATATATTATTTTTATCCTGCAATTTTCTCTTTAGCTTAATTTAGAACCACTTCATTGGAACAATGGTGCTGGTGCGACTGTTGAGATGGAGGCCTTGGGCTCGATTCCTGGGTTAAGCAAAGTGATATTGGTTTTTTCATTAGAAAGTTCTCAGTAGCAGCTCAGGGTTTGGATTTTTGCCCGCTTAATGGCATAAGGTCACTTTCTACCACATGGGACCTAAATATACCGACGAACTGTATGTCTACACTAAGTCTCCCTCTGAAAGAATGGTCTGCATCCATAAAATGACCGCGGAAAGCACAGAGTAACCCTGCAGATCAATTCAGCGTAGTTATTACTTCACTACGAGCTCCTCCACTCCCTCTCCCTGTCTAACTGGCTGGTATATTTGTCCAGGTAGCTTCGTTATGTGCCGTACGCATCTACTGAGATAGATAATTCCCCCAGATTCGGAATAAAAGAAATAAACACGGGTAACATCGCAGGGCACGTCATGTTTTACGTACAATTTAGTCGCGTCGTGCTATCAACTGCGTATTCCACTGACAGTTTGCCGTTTGCATTGAAAGCGGAATGGTTTCCAAATGAAGCTCTGAGTGAGCAAATGAAAAGCGAGTGAATGAAGCGAAGAGCGAAAATATGAATAAAACGTTAGAGCGTTTTATTTCACGGCCTGAAAAAATTGACTTCGAATTTTCAGCAAGAAATTTGTTGATTTTCGTTTATTTATTGCATTAACATAATGTTCACACAATCATCGTAACTAGGTAGATATACTTTTAAAATGAGTAGGTATATTTAAATTTTTATGTTTTTTCCGTCAACTGGGTCATTATTTATTGGTCTTCTTAGGACCAGGTATTGGGTCTGGGTTCAATGCCCAGGTCAAGGAAAACGTTATTATATTTTGTATGAAATCTCAGTAGCAGGTCGGAGTTATTGTAGGACAATGGTTACAAGAGAACTTTTAATTATGCCGTAGATACAAAATAGTAATTAATTTTTAAGTAAACAATTTATTTATTTTACTTTAATTAAAACGGTACAAACCAATTACAATAATTAAAGGAAACATTACAATACAATGAAATTAATTAAATTAATTACTATCATACATCTCGCTCACAAAAACGCAAACAACATGTCCTGCCATCCACCCGCAAACAAGTCACACAAGTCGCAAAAATGGACTCGATAGACTTCTTGTAAAATAAAATTCACTAGATGAGATATTGATTTCTAACATTTACGCAAATATTATACATTGAAATAAACTACTTTTTACGGATTTTATCGAGTTATTTTGATATTGTTCATGCCGACGTTCCGGACCCTTTACAGCGTCCATGGTCACGGGTAGGCAACGAGACTGGGTGAGAGATTTAGTTCAATTCACTAGATGAGCTTTAATGATTTTATAGGTAACAAAATAAAATATTTATTTCAATTGAAAAAACTAAACGAAGTCACAATTTGACTGTAGCTCTGTGTTTACATACAAAAAAGAAGCAGTGAAAGATCACGTCCGATGTCAATCCTAAAGTCCTTGTATGTAACGTATCTTCACACACACATACACTCACACCCCTCTCAAGAATAACCGGAGGTAAAAATGTCTCCGGGGAAATTTTATTTCATTTAAACGGACCGGTAACACCGTCATTTTTATATTGTGCCGTGTGCGGTGTCAAACTCAAAATATTGCGGACGTATTTGAATTTGGAATTGTGACATTTTAGTAAATCATAACATGACTTATGTCAATATGTTCAACCAAATTGATCAATTTTGTTTTAAAGGCATTAACTGAAAATGTCTGCAGTGATATTAACTTTTATTTTTACAACAAAATGAAGTTTGTGTAAAGAAAGAAAGAAAAGGCTTTTATTTGGCACACAACGAGGCATAAGTAACATCATAATAAAATATGAAACAAAAGAATTATACTAAAAACTATTTAAATCAAATAATGTAGGTGTTCAATGATTTATTTCAATTTCTAATTTCCCAGTTTAATATATAATTCACCATGTATATCCGCTAGCAAGTTATATTGCGCTAGCCGACTGCAATCGATTTGCACTCACAGAATACATTCGACTTACGGAACTTTAATCAAGTTTCCGGACTGCTGAAAAGCAGAATTTTCCTGCAATAACTTTCACAAATTACTTCGTAGTGCCAAGAGGATTAACTTAGTTTGTGTTGCACATAGCTACACGAATGAGTATTACACATGAACATATAATATGTTTTATTTAACAGAAACGGTAGGGGCAAAGTATCAAGAACACTTTTTCTTGGAAAGATGTTCTTATAACATTTAGTGCATACTCTGCCGGCGATAAGTGACAATGTAGACAATGATATTAATTAACTTATATTTTTACAACAAAATGAACTTTGTGTAAAGAAACAAATAAAAGCTTTAATTTGGCACACATCGCGGCACAAGATACATCATAATAAAAAAAATAACAACAGATATATTATACCTACTCAAAATCTGTTTAAATAAAATAATATGGGTAGTCAATGATTTCTCACGACTGAACCATAAGAATTCATAATTCATTTATTTATTGCTTGTCACAGGTGAAAAGTAGATCTTACAATTAATATTATTGTATCACTATAACATACCCTTTTTTTTTTTTAGGTCGGACATAGTTTTTATCTCGAAGGAACTTTAAAAACTTAACTGGACTAGGTGGCGAGGCACCAAATGCCTCCAGCCAGGGGCAACTTATAAACTAAGCAACACAGCTAAGGGCGTCCCCTGCGGGACTCGGACCTCGGCTTAGGGCGTTGCTGGGGGGGCAGCTAGGGACGGCTGGATCTAGGTTTAAATTATTTTGGGGCAAATTTAAAGCTACTGGCTCGGCACGGGCCGGCTCGAGCAAGGGACGGGGAGGATTACCGTTAAGGGGTCTTCGCGACGGGCCTCGCCGGCGAGGACGGTATATCGGGCGGCGTTTTTGTGCGAGAGTGCTAGTCACTCTGTTTGTCTCCTGCGCTAGGGTGATTTGGTGGTCAGGGTAAGTGAGTGCGTGCCTTGGGCGGCGCACTCTACTTATCTGAGAGGGTTTATAGTCTACGCTACTGACCACAAGGGGATTAGGGTGAAGAGGGGCGCATAAATCGATTTTGGAGGGTCACCTTGTATTTAAGGGAGAGTTTACTGCGTGCATTGAGCACGCTGTGTAGACGTCCTAGAGCAAAAGCGGCGCGCGAACGCACCGTTTTTATGTGCTCTCGGAACGTAAGTCGGTAATATAGAACCACGCCCAGGTATTTGGCTTTCTTTTCCCAAGGGATTTCTTGGCCGAAGAGGGAGATGGGTTGGGCTTGAGCGGAGAGATCGGAACTCTTGTGAAGGAGAACCGCCGCGCTCTTGGAGGGATTCACCTCTATTCTCCATTTCCTGAACCAAGGGCATTGACCGAGGATTGGAGAATTTTGGTGATGTTTGTTAGGCTTATGCCGGAATAATATATAGCCGTGTCGTCAGCGAATAGAGCCAACTGCGACTTGGATCTTTTTGGAATATCGCTGATGTACAGCGTGAAAAGGAGAGGGAAGAGAGCACTGAGCCCTGAGAGACTCCGGCTCGGATAGGATGGGGGGACGAGAGTGTGCCGCCCTCTATACGATAGCGAAAGGTGCGAAAAATCTCGAATGATGAGCACGAGACGGTCTGGCACGTTGAATGAATATAGCTTGTAAATCAAGCCATTGTGCCAGACCTTGTCGAAGGCTTTCGCCACGTCGAAGAAGACCATGCCAGTCGTCATACCGCGCTGGAATCCAGCGCTGATATGTTCAACTATGCGATGCACTTGGTGGATACAAGAGTGTTTGGTTCGAAAACCAAACTGCTCGTCGGGAATGAGATTATGGGATTCGGCAAATTTCTTTAATCGGGCTATATAATAAGCCGCTCATAGATCTTCCCAAGGACTTTGAGGGGACTTATGGGGCGATAACTGGAGGGCTCAGACCTGGGTTTACCGGGTTTAGGGATACCGATGACGGTAGCTTCTTTCCACACTTGTGGGAAGATGTTATTTAATGCCGCATTGAAGATGGCGGTCATCAGAACGATCAGAGAGGCGGGGAAGAGCTTAACCACCTTGTTGGTGATGCCGTCTGAGCCGGGGGCTTTCCTGGGTCGTAGGTTCTGTACGATCGACCAGACTTCGTCCGCAGTGACAGGGGGTCGGGGGTGGGGGAGGGAATGGAACTTACGGGAGCCGTAGGGTTATCGGGGGACAGCGAGAGGGTGACTCTACGTTCGGCTTCGGCGTTCACCTCATTGAGGTGGGCCTTGTCTACTGGTAGAGTGCTAGGCGAGCATTGTGCTTCTAGACTGTCGACTAGGCATTCGGCTTTTTCGTCGTTGTCAAAGGCGGGCCTTTGATTAGGACGGTTCAGAGGGGGCATGGTAGACTCTTGATCGGACTTGACTGTAACATACCCATGGGGTGTACAATATTTATACCATGTATGTCAATATTATTGGCTATGTTAAAAATAATATTACAATAAACATTCATTCTTACATCATTATTAGGGACATACAAAGACATACACGAGGAAAAATGAACCATGGCATATTTTATAGGCATATGGCCCGTATTCCATAATGGTGTTTTAGTATTCTGTTTGATCGACCATTTTAAGTAGCTACTACAAAGTGCAAGAAAACTCTTTATTAGAAAGATGTTTTTATAGCATTTAGTATATAGTATATTTATCTGCCTAACCCTTCGGGGAATACACGCGTGATGATATATGATGTTATACCATCACACCTAAGCATTCCGGCAAACGGTAGGTATACATTAATACACCCACCGTTCGCCGGTATATCCCATGTGATACTCTGTCCCACTGCTGAGCACGGGTCTCCTCTCAGATTGAGAGGGATTAGGCTGTAGTCCAACACGCTGTGGCCCAGTGCAGGTTGGCAGACTTCACACACCGTCGAGAAAATCTCTAAGGTATACAGGTTTCCTCACAATTTTTTTTCCTTCACCGTTTAAGCGAGTGATAATTAATGATTAATACGCTCATGATTTCGAAAAGTCAGAGATGCGTGCCTTGGATTCGAACTCGAGACCTTTGACTTGGCAGTCCACTAAGCTATCAATGCTTTACCCGTAATACCCGTCCTTTAGCCCGTAATACCTCGCCATATCTGAAATGAAAAGAAAACACTTTATTATATGAAAGCATTATGCACTCAGCACAAAAGGCGACTATTCTATAAGATATTCATTTTCATAGACAGCCGGAGTGGGGGGTCCTCCGTCCCCCTCCCACTTTCCAGTATGGCGGCACTCCTAGGGCCATTACTAGGTGTTTTATGAGTCTTGGCCGTCCATATAAGAAGCGATGTAAATCTTTTCAACTAGCTTTAAGTTGCTGGCGAAGCTTTTTTTTTATTAATAGCAGGGAATTTATTCGAGATGACAATTTAAAAAGTTATTAGTAACCGGCGAACTGTGGGTGTAGTTACAGAGGCCAACACAGGCTACCACTATCTTTCAAATTTATTTGATTGATTTTCAACTTTAATACAAAGCAAAAAGGTTCATATTCAATTAGGAAAATTTGAATGTTTTGAATAGCTTGACCTGTTGGTGTCTGTACATTAGTGTATCTCTGCCCTTTGTATGTTACAGATAATTTTTAGTGTAATCTACATTGCCAACCTTGGAATGTGTAATTTTATGCTGACGTACGAGCTTGACATACCTCACTGCCGTCAAAAGTAGCCATTATAGCACAAAATCTAATCTACTGTAAAGACAGTACAGACAAACATATATACAATCACGCCTGTATTTCCAGAAGGGTTAGGCAGAGGTGTACTAATGTACACCCACAGTACACCAGTATGTTTAGGTCCTATGTAATATGCGAGCCTGTTGTCATAATGCGGGCACAAATCAAAACTCCGAGCTGCTACTGAGAATATCATAGTAAAACCCAATATCCCTTTGCTCGAGTTAGGAATTGAACCTAAAACCTGTAGCGTAGCAATCGCGTTTACGACCAGTAGGCTGATGAGGCAGACACAAATGTGATATATTTAAAGTAAACAAACACTTTTATTTAATTTACAACCTTTGTTTCTACGATTATGACACAAAATTGACACAAAAATAAATTAATATATAATAAATATTCTTGGACAATTTTACACAGCACCATCTAGTCCCAAACTAAGCAGAGCTTGTATAGTCAACAAAAGAGTTTGTTGTACAGGTAGCGAACGAAATCTGCATCTTTACACAGATTGTGATTTAAATAATTACCCGTCAAATGGTTTGATGTGTAGCAGCTTACAATACCCGCGTTTTGACACATATTGCGTGATACATTATTACACAATCTTTAAAAAAACACGATATTTAATTAGCTGCCTGTATACTTAACTCTTTTTTCAACCGTACTATGGGTACTAGACAATGGATATAATACTGATATATACTTTTTTTTGTAAATACATATTTATAATAGATAAGAAACACCCAGACAGACACAAACACTTAGGTTCATCACATAAATATTTGTGTTCTGTGGGAATCGAACCCACGACTTCGTGATCAGCAGTCCAGCGAACCACTAGACCGCAGACATCGTCAAAATACTTGTTCCACATTTCTATTTCTATTACTAAATTTCACGGCACGGTATTCCCTCAAATATAGAGTCTGAATAATGACCGACTTGCCTAACAAAACCCTCTTAGCAACTCAGGGTAAGGAGGTCAAGACCCTCACTAAACGTATCGACCAAACGAGAACACGCCAAACTCAGCACTTTTTTTAGTTCAGTGAACGCAGTTTCAATAGAATTCTGGAAATGGTGGAAGTTCGATTGAACCTTTTTACACGATTGCTCAAAGGTATGGTACGGTCAACAAAAGAGTTAGGTATCCAGGCAGCTAATTAATAATCTGTGTTTTGATAAAGATAGTGTATTAATGTATCACGCAATATGTGTCAAAACGTTCCCTTTGGCGCGTAATTATTCATGTCGACATCTATATAAAAATGCATATTTCGTTTGCTATCTGTATATTTAACTCTTTTGTTGACTGTACAGTCAGCAACGAAAGTCGCTGAACACAATGCAATTTTTAAAGCGCTTTAACATTTTTGATTATCTAAAAGTTACTGACCCGAGAAGATACCATATACCATATTACAATTAAATCAATAGTAAATTCTGTAAATAGATCTTTTAAAGACACTTTTACAAGTCAATATTTTACACTTTTTTTTTTTAAGCTAGATGGCTCCGGAGTTTAGTCTTGGTGTAACTAGTGATGTTTTCAAAATTTGATTATGTCCAGCGACTTTCGTTGGTGACCGTACCCAATGTTTTCTGTGCCTAAAGCTACGTTTACACTAATCTAACTAACAGCAGCCGACCGTTCGCAGGCGAACTGTGACCCGCAAGTCTGTAAGCGGCCGAGTCGTCTGTAGTTAGGCTAACTAAATAAAGTGACGTACTTACATACTTCAGTGATTTTTTATAGAAGATTCACAAGCCTATTTATTTTCTTAACATGTTTTTAAAAAAAGTTATTAAGTAGGACTAAATGGCCGCTTTTAAAGAATATTAATTATTTTTTAACTTGATTAAAACCATTAGGTTTTAATCAAATTAAAACTTTACTAAGAGTCCGCTATGCGTTCTAAATAAGAATTGATACAGAAAAATCAGAGGGGTAAGAGGAGTGCCTTGGATTCGAACTCGAGACCTTGGCAGTCGCTAAGATAGCCTAGTCAGCAAAAGGCAAAGCATTACCTAGCTACAGCCAAATACGGTTTTTTGTATGATTTATTGAAATTTAGACAAGAAAACGTCTGCTGGATCAGCCAGTCTAAACATAAACCTTGACATTGAATGCAGAATACGTGCTGGAAATAACAGGATGATGTAACAAAACTATTCCTAGATTTATGTGCGAAATTATACAGGCTGTGCAAACGGGACATATGGTATATTAACGTGAATACACCTCGATTAAATGTTTTTTTTAGCAAGAAATGTTTTTTTTTAGTTTAGTTAACTTTGTAGTTTTTATTTTAATTTAATTTTGTTAGTGTAGATAAGTTTATATTTCTATAATTGTTAATATAATAAATTAACCGAAGAAAAAAATATATACTTAGTTAAAATAGATTTTTAAATATTGTTAAGAGAACAAAATGGGTCTGGAAGGAATATAAAAAATGTTCTATCAAAAAGTTTTAACTTGACAGATCCCTACTGCGTTTATACGAAATTATGGTGAATTTGCTCAAAACTTTATTTATTTATGTACACACAACAAAAAAATTGTAAATTGTTAATATAGGACTATAGCGTACAAAGGTGCTGCCTATTTCTAATGAAATTTCTTCCAACTTCTAAAAATAAAATGCAAACAATAATTTACAGTATTAATGACAGATAGTGTTCTTTGACTCACTTATTAAAAATGGAAACAGTTCCACTATCAAGAACTTTAAATAGTTATAACTCTAAAATGGATAGATCTTTTTCAAAAAATCTTTTTGAAATAGTTTATTATTATTATGCCTTTTCATCCATTTCAGCAGGTGTTCCAATGTGTTGGACACCCTGTATAAGCATCCTAGCCATATGGCCTATTTCTGATTGCTGATGCTAGCAACAATTGTTTGTATCTAGACAACCCACTGGTTTAGGTGTTTATTACCCCTCGTAAACTCGCCCAGTATAGTATCGTGACAAGATTATGTGTCACGTGATTTACTCGAATCATAAACACATAGGTATGTCAGAAACTTATCTGAAACAGTGAAAGAGTCGACAAAGTTAAGTTTACCCTGCCATTAAAAAAAACTATTTGGCTACCATACAGTTTTTTCCATAAACTGAGGCTGACTTGAGACTCTTCAATTCCAAGGTATGGCAGTAGTCTGTCGGTGATGACTCTAGGCCATAAGCCATAGGGAAATGTGCCAATATACAGTGTGTTTTTACAGAAATGTAACAATTTGTGTAAAAAGTAATTCAATGCGTTTCGCAGTGCCAAACTCTGCCTTTAAAAGCATGTCGCGTCTAGAAAGTGGTTTTAAAAACAAATTACGATGCACAGAGGCCAGCACATCAAGCTACCACAATCTGTCAAAATTCTATGATAGATTTTCAACTTTAATAGAACATAATAAGATTCATATTCAATTCGGAAAATTTGACAGTTTTGGAAAGGTTGATCTGCTGGCATCTGTACTTACTGGATTTTTGAAATAAGAATCATGAATTATTATTTAAAATGAAGGTTGGCGACATCGCATCTCTTTGGGGGTCAGGTATTCAAAAACAGTAAAACTACTTTCTATCAGGTGGGCTGTTAAATTAATACCCTGTTTGGCGCGAAATGAAAATTCGTGCGTTATATGAATTTTGCCAATAATTAGTACTTGTTTCTTGTATATAACGGTACTATATAGTATAAAAATATTACCTCCTTACTATCGTTTTTCTTTTGATACATTTGTTTTTATTTAAGGGATTTTGGGCTGAGTTTTTCTTTTCAATCAAGTGTGGAATTTTACGTAGCTAGAAGGCAAGTAAGAGTGTTTCGTACAAAGCGTAGACCTATTTTATATTCAAAACGTGTCAACATGACAAATGACAAAAGTCCGAAAGAAAACTTTACATTGAAATTCCCTTTTCATTGAAACTGTTACTTACATTTGAACAAACTTTATCTACGTCAATAGAAAAATGGTCCATGGTGTAATAGTGTGTAGTGTGTATAGTGTACATAGTGTATAGAGGCCAGCACATCAAGCTACCACAATCTGTCAAATTACTTTGATTAATTTTCAACTTTAATATAAAACTATAAGGTTCATATTCACCATTTGACAGTTTTGGTTGTTGTCAAACAAGCATTCTAAATTACAGTCAAGATCAAATCATCATCATTAACTTAACCCATACACTATACCACTGTTGGGCACGGGTCCTCTCAGAATCAGAGGGGTTAGGCTATAGTCTATAAAATAAATATATGCACATGTATGTTGTAAAAAGTGTATCACCGTTACTGTAATTAATCGGAGCATGCTCAATGAAAATTTTCCATGTACCTAAGTAGGTACAAGACTATTAACTGTTATTGTCAATTTATTGGCAATATCAATATCGTGAGCTCAATCATATTCATCGTGTATTGAAAAACCCATTAGATAGCGAAATGCAATTTTAATGTTAGGTACCTACAGACGCCAGCAGGTCAAGCTATCCAAAACTGACAAATTTTCCCAATTGAGAATTTGTGATAGCTTGATGTGCTGACCTTTGTACAATTTTAATTTAGGTACTTAAAAAAGTATGTAGGTACTTTATTTATTTATTTATTCTTTCTGTACAAAAAAGCGTATAAAGTACTTAGGTGAAATACTGCCAAACGTACTCAAATTATTAATAAAAATTTAAAAAAAACTCTGCATACATTTTTATGTGTTAAGTAAGTAAATTAGTAAAAATAAAAAATAAACAAAGTACGTAATTGATGGATTGCACGAAAGTTATGACATCTGAAAAAAAAAAACTACTATTAATTCCAGAAAGTAACAAAGTCAAATAGTCGAATAGCAAATCATATCTACCCAATGTTGACTCCATGGAATTTAGTAGAAAATTCTATAAACTAAATATTCAAAGTGATCGTTCGTCAGACATCTGAAATACCTTTGTAGAGCCGACTGATAAAATTCTCATCATTCTCCGAATATAACACAGAACTATTGAACATTTAAAACCACTCCAAGACTTCAGGCTTTGCCGTTCCAATAAATCAACAACATGAAAGGGTTTCGTAGACACCAAGGGGCTTAGACAAGTGACAATCTGACAATCGAATCGACGAACGAATAGAAACAAAATGTATGGGAATGACATCTATGATCGCCCGATTTGTCGAAAGCTTATGTCATTTCCATACTTTTTGTTTCTATTCGTTCGTCGATTCGATTCTCAGATTGCCACTTGTCTACAGGCGCAGTAATATAATTGATGAGCCAGAAATTCGGATATTCTTGATGATGAGTGAGGTGCGCGTCAGACAGGGAGCGGGAAGCGAGTTGCTCTATCGTTCACGTTACTAGGCAACGCAACACTCCCTTGAGGCTCTGTTATCAATGCATCATTATCATTATTCCCGTGAACAGTGTTAGATCAGAATGTAATAACCCGTTTTTAGAGTTCCGTACCTTAAAAAGAATAACCGGAACCCTTATAGGATCACTTTGTTGTCCGTCTGTCCGTCTGTTAAGACCCTTTTTCTCAGCAACGCGTGGAGGTATTTTAAATTTATATCAAATACTCAAGTCTACACTGTCCCTTGGAGCTGTGAAAAGAATAGACTGGTTGTCAGGCTTTTTGGGATTCCGAATACCACTAACGACTGTCATAGCGAACACATCGCATGACATGACACATTTAACGACGTCTGTGGTCTAGTGGTTCGAGTGCTGATCATGGGGTCGTGGGTTCGATTCCCACAAGACACAAATATTTGTGTGGATAAAATATGAGTATTTGTGTTTGTCTGGGTGTTTCTTATGTATTATAAGTATGTATTTACAAAAAAAAAAGTATATAAGTATTATATCCATTGTCTAGTACCCATAGTACAAGCTCTGCTTAGTTTGGGACTAGATTGTGTTGTGTAAAAATTGTCCCAAAATATTAAAAAAAAAACAATTGGGACCGATGGCGTGCTCTCCGAGGAACAACAAAATAAAATAAACTACTTCATTTTGTGTGTTGTAGCAAAAGCCAAAATATTCCTAATAACGTTTCCTGACATAAGTACTTCCATCGCGCGGAAATGTAAAGTTAAATGTCCGTCTTCAGAGTGTATTGTGTCTGTAAACTACTTCTTTAGCTATTGAATCCCTCTAGAGATAAAAGTTGAGAGTTATTTATACATTCAGAGTTACCAAGACAAGAGAAAACTTTAACTCGGTCAGCTCACAGTGAGACTGGTTCTTCAACAACGTTTTAACTGTATGGGATGTTTCGAAACACCCTTCTCAAAATATCCTAGGCTATATCAATATATTCATGCTTATTTATCTGACACAAGTAAACGTTACATAAAATGAACTCTTTATATAAATGGACTCCGAAATAATAAGATCCGCAAAAACGTTGGGCGTTTATGCCAGCCCCCATATCTTTCAGTATTTGTGTTCGTGCCGGGAGCGTTTTGGGTTATGGCGCGGTCAAGAAAAATTAAAACACAATGCTTGTTTTATACTTCAAAGCTACTAAGAAATACAACTTTGTATCTGACATATTATTGTATATTTAGATTTTTAAAATAATAAGGATCGTTAGATCCTTATTATTTTAAAAATCTAAAATTTTAAAAATCTAAAAATGTAAAAGGGTTTTAATGTACGAGCAAAGGACTATACTTACACCTTCCAACAATTTATTGTATTTTTGACAGTTCAAATTCTAATCAATTATTGATGTCCTAATGCGCTACCAATTCGATTTCTAATACCAATCGACTATATTAACGGAGCAGTTCGACTCGACATTATTTTTACGTTTAAATCTTTTTTAGCTCATAGCAGTCTAATCAATTACTTTCGATTCATTTATTAGCAGCGAATACATTCGATCCCTCCACCAGGTACGACAGAACATAACTGTTTTTATCACGCAAATGAGATATCATAAATATTTATTAAATGGAGACATGTATGGCATTTTCAACCGACGAAAAACAAAAAATGGATTCGGTTCTCAATTCGACGTGTATTTTTTTTTATGTATGACCAACACTTACATACCATAACTTTTTACAGTGTGGTCCGATTTTGATAATTCTTTCTTTATTCGAAAGGGTATACCCTAAAGTTGGTCCCATATAAATTTAGGGAAAAAATTCTAACCCTAAGGGTAGGAAAACAGGAGATGATTTATTGTTCACTCACTGATTGTACGATATGACCACGCATATCTTTATACAGAGTAGTCCGATGTTTATCATTCTTCTTTTATTGGATAGATACCTTGAAGTTGGTCCCATATAAATTTGAAAAAAAGAAACTTACCCTAAGGGTGGGAACATAGGGGTGATTTATTGTTCACTCACAGATTTTAATGCCGAGTTGTGTTGCCGACTCAAAATTACTTAGGTATACTTACATTAGTCTAAGAAGTTAGTTACGTTTATTATTTTTTGCTTTTCAGTTTTTCGGCGATTTAATTTTTGGTTAAAAAGTTGTTATGTTTGTTGTTTTTGGATTATAAATAAGATAGTTAGATAAATATGATTAGGCCGTTACAATTGTGTTCTGAATAGTTAATGAGAATTTCGAGAGCAGATCTAGTAATGAAAAAGCACAACTACCAATATATTTACCATAACCTGCATCAAGTTAGATAAATTATATATAAATAAATGATATCATTCTTACATACGAGTATTATAAGTATGTATTTAAAAATATATAAGAATATACATATAAGTATTACTAGCTACCCGCCCCCGCTTCGCACGGGTGCAATGTACTAATAAAATACATGTAGGTATTATACATATAATCCTTCCTCTTCAATCACTCTATCTATTAAAAAAAACGCATCAATATCCGTTGCGTAGTTTTAAAGATTTAAGCATACATACGGATATAGGAACAGAGAAAGGGACTTTGTTTTATACTATGTAGTGATATCCATTGTCTAGTACAAACTGCTTAATTTGGAATTTAATAACTAAAAATAGAAAAGGTATTATCTTTTAAACTCTCCTCATTACATATTCATGTTGTTTCAATCAAAACCCAGTCTTATGCTAAAGATTATATCAAATATCGACCTTCCGAATCCATATGGACTTGCTTATTCATGAGTCGCGAAATAGATATGGAAAATATTCATCTCTATGTTTCGTACTTAACTAGCTTTTTCCCGCAACATGGCCCACGTGAATATTGTTTTTTTAATATAGCAATCGGCCCCATATACTGTTCTATAGCTAGCCACGCGTCTCATCTCAGATTGAGAGGGGTTAGGCTATAGTCCACCACGCTGGCCTACATACCATTCACAATTTTATCCTTCACCGTTTAAGCGAGTGATAATTAATTATTAACACTCACATGATTTGAAAAGTTTGGCTTCAAACTCGAGACCTTTGACTTGGTAGTCCAGTGGTCAGATCATTAGGCTATCACTGCTTTTTTTTTCATTCAAAACACAAATCAAAATCGTTTTATTTTCATAAAACCATATACAGGCACGGTTCCAAATTAGTCGTTTCCTATGGAGAAGAACCGGCAAGAAAATCCATGGTTACTCTTTTAAATTATCGTTATTTATAATAATGTTCGATACAATAACCTGTAAATGAATTGGATATAAGTATCCAATTCATGTGTAAGCATGAGAGAACAATTTAGGAATGCTTTCGAAGATTACTAATACAGCTAGGCTTAAAAGAAAGGTTTAACTCAAATAATTACTTCTCTCATTTACTTAGCGTAGATACTAATAAACTATATATAAAGCAATTGCCTGTCTCGTTAGTCGTACTAAACGCAACTGCTACGCTAGAAGTCTTGGGTTCGATTCCCAGGTCAAGCAAAATGTTATTGAGTTTTTCTATGTAATTCATGGAAACTAAACATACTGTCGAACTGTGTATGTACATTGGTACACCTCTGCCTAACCCTTCGGATAATACAGGCGTTATAGTACCTATGTTATGTTATGACAAGTAAATGAGAAATGATAATAAAATAACCTGAAAATTCAGCCTGTGTTCTTAACGCAGTAAACAAGCTAAAAAACTAGTGTCTACAAAAGCATAGTCTAGTTATGTGACTACTACACTACTTTAATATGCGGCAGGCAGCCTAGAACTGTCATATTCCGCCGAATATGTAACCAAATTGGAATTCTTATAAAGCCTGTTTCTATCCAGGATTTATCCAGAATTTTCATATAGACTGGATCGCAATAGATTGTGTAAGAGAAAGTGTCTTAGAGAACGCCTACATGCAAAGCGGTTATATAAATGTATTTATTTATTAAGTTAAAGTTTTAAAGTTATTTTAGCATGGGGAATGCAAAAAAAATAGAAATGTTTAATAGATAAATAAGGTGGCATCATTCGACATCGAACTATCTTATCTTATCTTAACTTTGGGGGCTGGCATGGCCAGCAACACTTCGACCAAACGTGATCTATTGTGTTGTCCCTAGCCCGGTACATTCCTTACTCTTCAAAGACGTGATTCATGATGCTAGCCCACTAAGAGGAAGGAACCTGTAGTCTTCTGGCTTCGGGTATCCGTTGCCGAGATGACTCATCCGTTTTGTCGCTAGAACGTCGCAATCGCACAAGATGTGCTGCATTGTTACCCTGAATTCACCACAAGCTCTGCAATTATTATTCAAAGCCAGCTTCAATTATGGAGCATGTCATTCGTTGCGAAATGCCTTGTAAAGGCTCCGATGACAGCTCGGCTTTGTCCCTTCTGTTATTGAGTATGAATTAGGAGATGCGTGTGGTGCTGCTGCCGGAATTTTTTTGTGAGTGTTCTAGCCCTAAGCTGTTACACCACTCCTCTTTGTATTGTATATCGGCATAGTCCTCTAAGGACATCGAACTAACTGTAAAGTAAGTCAAGTCGGTTGAGAAGCAAAAACTTGCTTTTCAATAGATGTCACTGACGAGTGACGTCACCATAAAGACGTAAATTCAGAATATGAAGGCAAATTTCGATATGGTGAGTGGGACTCGCGGCGGCTTAGTGGTCATAGCGTCTGGTGTATTTAACCAGAAGATGCAGGTTCGAATCTTGTCCGGAGTCGAATTTTTCCTTCGCCAAAATAACTTTAAATAGGTACCTACTATGAATTGTTGTCGAAGTGATAGCCTACTGGTATAACCATTGGACTGCCAAGTCGAAGGTCTCGAGTTCGAACCCAAGGCACGCACCTCTGACTTTTCGAATTCATGTGCGTATTAATAATTAATTATCACTCGCTTAAACGGTGAAGGAAAAAAAAATGTGAGGAAACCTGCATGCCTTAGAGATTTTCTCGACGGTGTGTGAAGTCTGCCAACCCGCAGTAGGCTAGCGTGGTGGACTATAGCCTAATCCCTCTTAATATGAGAGGAGACCCGTGCCCAGCAGTGGGACAGTATATGGGTTGATGATACATGATTACGCAGATATATGATATACGTTATTATTAATGGCATAAGGTCGAAAAATTATCAATCAACCACCCAAGTCTCACATCGAACAAAAAGTCTAAAATAAATTCAAAGTAAAAAATAAAGTTATTAGTACGTAGAAGCAAACAAATCTATATCTAAACATCGAAGAATTTTCCCGCGTAAAATAAAAGCTTTTACAAAGCGAACCTAAGTACCTACTGAGTAATTCAGTCAATAATTCAGTTTAAACCTAGCTTTGTCGCTAATCCTTATTTCCTTTACTTACGCACGTTTAAATTTAAATACGGCATTGTATTTGGGAAAATCTAATTCTTAGTTAAGTTCTATTTCTATTGTTGCTACGCAAGTAATTTGAATTTATTGAATAAGGCGAGAGTTAGACAATTCTGACGGGAATATAAGGCCCGAACACAACGATGGCGAGTTTATTTGTTATTTTGAATGTCTGAAGATGGCGTCGTCGAGGCAGACCCAGAAAAAGGTGACGGGACGAACCGCGAGGGTTGGTACGTGTAGCATGTAATTTTTGCCCTTTGCTCAGCAGTGGGACAGCAATGGCTGAGAAGAAAATATATTTTGTCCCTCTAACAAAGAAATACACTCACACTACAATACAAATAATATTCAATCAATCACATTGTTTACAAAACTACATATCGATAGATATATATGTACTTTAATTTAGGTATTTGTACCTCTTCAGATGTAACTAACACTTATACGTAATAATATGTATGTATGTACAATTTAAATCAAATCAGCACAAAATATTAAGTAAATTGAAACTAAAATTCCCTATTCTAAAAATATATTAATCAATAAATCCCAATTCTTATCGATATCGATGAGTCAGTTTGGAACATCACAAAAAATACGGACTAAATTAAAATTATAGCGGGCTATTTTCCGCGAAATATTGCGTGAACATATTTTCCATCACTAATGAAATGTTGTTGCGTACACCCACAACACACGGGTGTGCAGTGTCGATATTTTCGATAAAACATCGACGTACTGTATACAACAACGCCAACAACTTTTAATGGAGCGACTCATTTTATGTTCTGACGTTTATTTCGACTTTCAATAACATGCAATTGACAGTAGATTGGGTGTACTTGGGAAAATTTAAATTCGATAACCATGGTAAATACAAAGGAAGTGAATGATGAGATGACTGATTATTACTGTATTCAATTTTTATTTAAAATTTCATTGACTTATTGATTTCTGACATTTACGCGAATATTATACATTGAAATAAAACTACTTTTTACGGATTTTATCGCGTATATTGATATTATTAATCCCGACGTTTCGGACCCTTTACAGCGTCCATGGTCATGGTATACTGTCCCATTTTTGGGCACGGGTCTCCTCTCACAGAATGGGAGGGATTAGGCTATAGTCCACCACGCGGGCCTAGTGCAGGTTGGCAGACTTCACACGCCGTCGAGAAAATCTCTAAGGCAGGTTTCCTCACGATGTTTCCCTTCTCCGTTTAAGGGAGTGATAATTAATTATTAATACGTACATGATTTCGAAAAGTCAGAGGAGCGTGCCTCTGACTTTTCGAAAGTTTGATTTTTCTTCTGGTCTCGAGTTCGAATCCAAATTCGAACTCTAGACCTTCGACCCTGCAGTCCAACGGTCATACCACAAGGCTATCACTGCTTCTTAAAAAAGCGACTGCCATTAGATTAGCCCTCCGCAACCTAGTTTCCTGGTTTATACCAATATCCTGAAAATAGATCATAAACCTGGTTGTCAGGCTTTCTAGGCTTCTGACAATAAGGACTTTCATAGATGTTCGTATGACAACTGGGACCGAGTGCTTCACGTTCTCTCAGACATCGGCGGGGTCTCGATGTGTTAAAAATGGTTCACAAACTGTTAGTTACTTAGTTATTACTTAGCCAAGACCCCTCGTGATCACGATTTTCACATGCTAATCAATTCTGATAGTAGTATCACTGGGGAATGTGGGTCTCTAATACTCATGCGCAGTGTTCATCTAGGGAAACATATCGTAAGCCCAGATGAAGTAAAAGAGGTTTAATAATGAGCTCTAATAATGCAACGAGTGGCGATCACAATAGATGGACTGCGGTCGCAGTGACAGCCGCCTTATAATAATAAAAAAGAGGGTGCGTATCACTGCAAAGGTGGACCAGAATTGTGTGAGCAATAACCGCAGCCTGCTAAGATTCTCTGCTACACCTGTTACTAAGTAGTGTAGGGACACTGCTGACGCATTCGATTTGTATACAGGCGCATTATTGTGTTAGCGCGGCGCAGCAGTCGTCTCCCCGCACCCAGTCAGTTAGGTTGTTCGTCCAATATGTATTTGTAATATCTGTAACTGGCCAGTAAAGAATATTTATAAAGAAATGGCACAGAAGATTCATTTAACATCTCCATCATCTATTTGGTTTCTATAAAAGTGAATGTTCTTATTACTATCTGATCTACACTCCACCATCCAAAGGATTCTTCACCATGACATCTTTCATTACCCACAAGTGTTATATACGGAGTACTAAAATCCATATATCCCACGACACAGGGTAACCTAATGTAGGAACACAGCGTACTATATAATTATTTTTTGTGAACCTATTTACGGAATAAAACTTTTTCATTTTCATATTTTATACTAATAAACAGACAGACATAGCTACTTTCGCATCTGTAATGAGAAAGTGACTGTCTGTATGTTTGTTACGTGTTCACCTAAACCGCTGAACTAATTTAGTTGAATTTTGGTACAGAGAGATTGGACATTGGCTCTCCAAGATTCAATTGAAAGCACCAAGCTACTAATTCAATAAATCAAATGTAAACAGAAACAAATTGCGCTAGAGTTGTAGCCAACTTAAGACAAGTTAGTCTTAGACGTTGAATTCCCTTAGAGGAATCTCGGGCAGCTAAACTTTGATGTAATTCATTAGGCGATTCGTTAAAATCAATTAAAACAGTTTGGTGTTGAAGTCGGACAACTGTTGACAGACAAGGACTTCAAAATGGCCTCTCAAATTTATAAGTTAATAACAAATTCAGTAGTTATGTTTGAAGTTGGAGACTTGTAGAAGCTTGGTCAAATGTTGTGGGAATTATTTCGAGCACTGAAATAGGATTTTGGAACGAAGTTCCTTATCGCGCGTTGTGAAAGGGGGCTAGACGGAAAAAATTCTTACGAAAAGTTGTCACGACACTTTTTGCTTGTCAACAATATTTGAATTTCGAATTATTGAGTGAATGACAATATTTGAATTACGCGCGTTGTGAATTGTTGAGTGTATACAGGTTTTTTTATTTTTAATTATTAAATTTTAATGAAAGGAACTTCGTGCCATCCGGGTGTCCCTTGACACCTCTCAAGTTTTTTACATAAGTTGTTCATAAACATAATTATCATAGCGGCCGTATATCTGAAGATACTGACTAGCCTGTAGATCCGCGAAGAGCAAGGCAGAGGTGTGCCAATGTACAGACGCCAGCAGGTCAAGCTATCCAAAACTGTCAATTTTTGCCAATTGAATATGAACCTTATCACTGCATTAAAGTTGAAAATCAATCAAAGAAATTTAACAGATTGTGCTAGGTTGATGTGCTGGCCCTGTACATTTACAGTTGCCGATATATTTAGGTCTCATATAATCCGGGCACAGAACCAAATTTCGAACTGCTACTGAGATTTTCATAGAATCGAGGAATCGTATCCAGGACCTCTAGCGTAGCAGTAGCGCTTATGACCACTGGGTTATTGAGGATCCACTTAATATACTTTTGCTTGTAAACGAAAAGGTAAAGCTTTCTCATCCACAAACTTCTGTGTATTGGGATTTCAATATTATAACGTATTCCATAACAGTTAAAGTTCATATCAACCTTTATGAATAATTAAAAAGGTATTCGTGTCTAAAGAATTTCCAATGGTTCAAAGAACCCCGAAAGCCTTGCGATAACTGTAACCGATCCAAATAAAATAGCCCGCTTTAAATCAATATTACCCAAATAGTAGAAGGTACTAAATCGATACAAGTCCATGAATAATAAATAGACGACTGTAGACATTCCACTGCTTACGTTTGGTACAATGGCGTGCATATTAAAGTAGATCGCAATCTTCACTCGTTTGATGAAACGTCACGTGGTTGTCAGTGAAATGCCAAATAATAATATAAATGCTAAAGTAACTGTCTGTTTGTTTCACGCGTAAACCGCTGAACCAGTTTCGATAAAATTTGGCAAAGAGATAAATTTCATCTTGAAGAAATACAGACGCCAGCAGGTCAAGCTATCCAAAACTGACAATTGTTTCCAATTGAAAATGAACCTTATTATTTTGTATTAAAGTTGAATCTTTATCAAAGAAATTTGACAGATTGGGTAGCTTGATGTGCTGGCCTCTACATAGTTGCCCTGCCCGCCGTTTCGATCCAAAACACTTTTTCAGACAAATGTCAATGGTTTTCAATTATATCGAAATTTATTCAGCGGTTTAGATGTAGAGGTAAGAGAAGAAGCGGTAACAGACAACCAGATAAACTGACAGAGCTTTTTCACATTTAAAAACATACCAACACGCCTAGAGGTTACACAGAGATGATTTTTTAGAAATACTAACATATTTACAAAATATGCAGGGTGTAAATACGCTACTAAGCTACTTGATTATTATTCTCTTTATTCATTTATATATACATATTATTGATATTTTTAAATATTTAACAAATAGTATAAAAAGATTGTAAAACATTTAAAAATATAAAAATAGAGGCCCACCGGTATCGGGAACAGGGTCCAAGCTACCGGCGGTCAGGGCTCCAGAGAGAGGAACCTCCTAACAATACGGGCCGTGTCCAGCAGTACTGCTTTCTGGATCAGGCCCTTGACCCAGATTATTATTATTATTACTAAGCGTCAAAGTATTCCTCGGCATCACTGTCGTCCGGCAATGTGTCCAGAAGACTGGCTGCATTGCCTATTGCTTATACGTTCCGCTAGAAATATACCAGCCCTCTGATCACGCGAAGAGTCAACCAGTCTCCTTGATATTTCCTTGAAAAGGAGACGGGCACTCAGACCCCACGACCGGAGCGTTTCGACCCCAAACGTCTCAAAAATACCAGTTACCAGATAATATATTTATATTAATTTGAACATTCAAAAGCAATCAAATAACGTTTCAAGTTAATCTACGTTTACTGAGAAACGAGAAAGTTTAATCTATTTTGTAAGAACGAGGTCTTTTCGCCGCGTCTGGCTGAAAGGACTAAGTTGCAAGTAAATGCAAGTTCTTAATTAAATTATTTTAGCGACACTGCAGACAGAGTAATATGCTGTCTTTAGAATCACTTTGTTCTTTATTTTTACTAGTTGTTTCACGCGGTTTCACCCGCATCCGAAAGGTTATTAAGACAAAAAAAGCCTACTTCTTCTCCAATGTCTAATCTCCCTCTGCACCTAATTTCATCAAAAGAGACCTTGCGGTTTAGGCGTAAAAGTGTAACAAACAAACTGACAGAGTTACTTTAAAATGAAATTTCATGCACACATAGTATGGGACCGTAAATAAAGTATAGGCTACTTTTTATCCCAGAGAAATGTGTGAATATCCCGGAAATTCCGAAAATCTGATATCGGAGAACTACTTACAGGATTTGATTGAAATATTATAATACACTAATAGTTTGTGACTAACGCTGGCATATTATATACTTCAAATCCACTATATATTGTACCAGTGAAAACAAATAAACTATTTTATTATTTATTATTATTATTAAATCTCGGAAAAAAGTGGGAATTTCCCTAATATTGAGTACTTCTTATCCCATGAAATCCGACAACAATAATTGTGTTACTAAGTCTACGCGTACGAAGTCGCGGGTAAAAGCTAGTCATTTATATATGATATGATGATATAATGCTGTGATATTGTTTTTCTATATAATATTTTCTATTATGCTATATAGCGTAGTCTGAACTGAGCTTTAATCTCTGTAAGTACTACTCAAATGCCTTACTTACATCGATTTTATAGGCAGTTAGCTGAAAAAATATTTAAGCTCGGATTTTCCTCTTCAACGAGTCTGGGATTACCTTTCGTTTCCTTTCTTTTCTAAAAGTGAATATTTTAAAAATAAAACTCGAAGAAATTATATGGATATTTTATATCTATTTGTACCATGTAAAACTATGCTATATTTTGGCGGGTATTGAGCAGCTTGTGTGTAGACCATTGAATAAATAATGGTATAATGGATTACATAAGATGACAAACAAGCATACGGGCCACCGATAAGCGGCCCCTTATTAAATGGGACCTGTAGCGTATCTAATAAATGGTTAAAGTAAACACTGTCTCGCACGTTAGCTAATGTCACTAATGTCAACTGTCAGTCACTGCGAATGGCGGGAAATTAAATGACAGTTAGGAAAAAGTGTGGCTACCTAGCGCAAGAACTTGATGTGGTAGTGAAAGTTACCAGCCTTACAGGAACGACGGGTCAGGATATTACAGGACCTAAACATACCAGCGAACTGTGCGTATCTATGCACCTCTCTCTACCTATGGCTGGATTCGTTTAGTCCCAGTTGCGGCAGGAACATCATGGGATACAGAGTTACAGACTGTGTGAAATATTTACCCTTCAGGGAATACATGCAAATCCTTATATTAATAACTAGCTTCTGGCCGCAACTTCGTTTGCGTGGAAAAGTTACTTTTAATATTGTTGTAATTTGGCTAATTAACTAAAAATCGTTACAAATTATAGCCTATATGATATTCTGATGTATAAATAATAAAACTGTAAAGTTTCATCGAAATCCGTTCAGTAGTTTTAGCGTGAACGAGTAACATACATCCATCCATCCATCCTCACAAACTTTCACATTTATTAAGTAGGATAGGATAGGAAGGATTTAATGTCAATATTACACAGCCCTGGTTTGTATTTTATCTATCTTCGAAAGTCAGTTTCACGAGTAAAGACGCCAGCGGGTCAAGCTATCCAAAACTGTCAAATTTTCCCAATTGAACATGAACCTTATCATTTTGTATTAAAGTTGAAAATCTATCAAAGAAATTTGACAGATTGGGGTAGCTTGATGTGCTGGCCTCTATACATATCATACCACATTACGTATTTAACATGACATTGATCATCGAAATGTGTCTGATGAATTCAGCCTTGAATTCAAATTGGCCTAATTTTTCATTTTGCATACACGTGTCGCCTCCTATTACTGTAGAGTACATTCACTTCGTTCTCATCTCATTTATCTGTGGTTCTAGCATGGAACTGTCGACATTTTAAAGCATTTTTATCTGTCAAATACTATTATTATATTGACAGTTCTAAACGTCATGACAATGTTGTTGATTTTTATCGTAAATCATCGAGATTTTCCGCATAGATTCTAGGATGATATCGAGACGACAAAAAAATGTGTTCGTTAAATTTGTAGTTCTATCTACTGTTTTGGATACATAAATTCATCCAATTATGTCGAGTCGACATTTTTAACGGTTTGGTCCATACTTGCTCCACTGACCTGATAAAATAAAACGTTGCTCCAGACTAGGACTTTCTCCTGGCTGCGCTTACAAACACAAACACCCAGACCCGGAACTACCCGTAGTTCACAGAAATATTTTGTTCTGTGCGAATTTTAATCTCGCGACACGCGACGCAGAAGCATATTTTTTATATGTATACTATATAAATAATAATGGTTTTTATTGATATAAAACAGTTGATACACATATATTGTAACTCTGACTTCTGAGCTAGGTAAAAACCTGTACATAAAGGTCGCTAATTATGTGCGACAAAAATTAAAAAATGAATAAAAAAATAACAAAATTAAGCTATTACGCTACTGCTAATACCAATTTCTGATTCAAAAATTCTAATGAAATGAGATTGTATATTGGTTCAGTATATGGGTGTGAATATGTGGAGTGTGGGTGAATTATTTAGTATATGTATACTATGAGCAATATGCTGACAAGCATATTGTATATAATGTATATAATATGCTTGCCGGCCATATTGCTTGCCATTATAATATGCCAGCACCGGCAGACATTGCCCGGTAATCTGATTACAACACCACCTACCGGGTGCTATTGTGAATCTAAACCATCAATCACTCAAACACACAAAAATTCCATTAAAATCGATCAAGCGGTTTTTTGAGTTTTCACGAGCAGCAATTGATTTTATATATGGATATAGATAGATCAAGTTTTTTCATTAGGCATCAACGTTTATCCAAGCCGTAAACTTCTAGAAGAATGTCCATTTGTCTCGCAACAATCCCCAATTTATTTTCCAAAGAATTTCATACTCATACATTTTGAACATGAAATTAACTACCTACTTGCAAAGAACTTGGGGCGGTGCATAAAGATGAATGTGAAACACTTTCAAAGATTCATCCTAGTTGAGATTCGTAGACTGTATACCGTTTGTAGTACGTATACAAAGATGTCGTACAGCGTATACCGTGTGTAATGTGTGTGTGTGTGTGGGTGTCTGATACGTAACACAATTTCTAAGGCATGCAGGTTTCCTCACGATGTTTTCCTTCGCCGTTTTTGATAATTAATTATTAATACGAACATAAATTGGAAAAGAGTGAGGTGCGTGCCTGGGGTTCGGACTCGAGACCTTTGACTTGGCAGGCCAATGGTCATATCACGAGGCTATCAGTGCTTACAGTACGCCTCAAAGAATACAATTATGTTTAATGAAAATCTTTAGTTTGATCTAATAAACACTTCAAGTGGTTTACTTGAAAAAAAAATGTGTACGAGAAGTCTACAAAGAAGCACTTGGACATAAAGCTGCCCGGGCCCACAGTTTATTAAAACTTTCAAAAGCTTCTTATTGAAATCGACTTAAAAAGTAGAAAACCGCAGACGTATAAAATGGGTTTCATGAAGTAAAAACGTACTCTCGAGACGTCTTCATCTTCAAAGAAAAATCGACCCTAATAAATTTAGATAAGGTTGAAGTTTATGTGCGTCAGTTTAATAGCATTGGACGACAACGACAGCTCTGGGCAGGTTTTCCAATACCGCTAAAAGGACGTTTTGTAGTGGAACCGGTGCAGTTGGAAGTTATATCGAACGTTGATTGAACGTGTTATGAGTAGTTTTGAAATAAAACTCAAACAGATAAACGTTTATAAAGCGGGAATTAAGCCGAAAAAGAAAGAAATAAAGTATCTTTTGGCACCTGGGAGGTGAATTCAGCGATCATTGTTATGTACCAATCGTTGTTTCAACCAATGTTCTAATAGCCAAGAGCCTCGACCAACATCTAAGGAGGCTCTCGTTGGGTGGCTGGATCAAAGGCTTGATACAGAAAGCAGTACTCCTGGACACGGCACGTATTGTTAGGAGGTTTCTTTCTCTAGGGCCATAACCACCGGTAGCTTGGACTCTGCTCCCGATGGGTTACTATTTTTTATATGTTTATTGATAAAATATTTGAAAATAAATAAAATATGTGTTAATATAAATAAAGGGAATAATAATAATCTTATACATAAAATTAAATATTGATACGCACATAATTTCGAAAAGTGAGAGAGGTTGCCTTGGAAACGAACTTGATACCTATGACATACCATCACGCCTCTATTCTCCGAAGAGTTAGGCAGAAATTTGCGTACACTTCTGCTTAACACGGTATGTTCAGATCCCATGTAATAGGGGGCGAGCCTATTGCAAATAACAAGGTACAGTATATCCAAACTCCGAACTTCAACTGAAAGTTTCATACCTAATAACATTTTGCTCGACCTAGGAATCGAACCCAGGACCTCTAGCGTGGCAGTCGCGCTATCGACTAAACCAATGAGGCAATGACCTATGACTTGGCACAACGTTTATATCACTAAGCTATACTTGCTTCAATGTACTTTTACGAATGTAAATCAGATATAAATAAAGCATCGTCTTACCATTTTTGCACATCACTTATCATTCCAATTCAATTGCAAGGATACTCCCTCTCACTTTCACACGTAATTATTTGATAGCATGTGGGAAAAGGACAAAATAATGTATTCGAATACGTGACAGGTTCCTCTATTTGGCTGTAGTCGGCGTGTCAAGGCCCTTCACGAAGATTTCACTTTCAATCGAATCAATAGGAAACCGCTCCATCGGCAATCGATTTCATACGACGTACAGTCGACAAAGGATTTAGGTACAGAGGCCAGGCACATCAAGCTACCCCAATCTGTCAAATTATCAATTGTCATTTTTTTTTTAAACGTTAACCCACACTTGGATTTTCTCCTGTATCGTGGATGCGTTTACAAACACAAATTTCCACATACACAAACATCCAGACCCGGAATAATTATTACCTGTAGGTCATACAAATATTTGTACCTTGTGGGTATCGAATCCACAACCTGTGGCACAGAAGCCGATCGCTCAGCCGCTGCGCCAAACGTGTCTTAAGCATAAGCATAAGGTTCATGTTCAATTGGGGAAAGGATGTCACCAAAATGTGCCCAAATGATGTACCTACTGAGGGTACACTTATTGGAAAAAATACCCTGTATTACGCTGGTTAAATCTCTAGGCATACTTTTTTTTATGCTCACTAGGGGATGAGAAAAAATAACTTTAAATTTGATAAAACGCACGCCATTTTAACACACTAGTATCAGTTTCATAGTGTATAAATAGAAAAAACTGTCAACTTAATAGCTATCTGCTGTCTATGTCAGTTTTGGAATGTCAAACGCACGCCATTTTGACACATTATTAGCAGTTTCGTAGTGATTTCATAGTAAAAACTGTCAATTTGACAGGTGTCATGTACCTCAGGTACAAATTTGGGCTGAATTGTATGGACTTTTGATGACCTCCTTTGACAGTTTTTGATAGCTTGACCTGCGCGTCTGTACTATATAATTAACACCTTTGTCGACTGTACGTCTTCAAAGCTTATGACTTAAGAGTTTTGACAAAGATTGTGTAATAATGTCGACATCCTCCGAGCCTTTTCCTAATCCTATTCCTAATCCTGTTGGAGTCGGCTTCCAATCCCACCAGATGTGGCTGAACATCAGTATTTTACACGAAGTGACTGCCATCAGAACACCGCAACCCAATTTCTGGGTAATACCGATATACCGGATACAGATAGACCGGTTTTTTAAGCTTTCGACTACCACTATTACATAAGTGATCGTATGTCGACCGGACGGACGGCTTTGCGTGCGCTTTGAGGCACGGAGGGATCTCGATGTGTTAAGAATGAAATGAAAATTAACCAGCGGTTACCGTAGCCTATAGACGCTAGTAACACCAGGGGTATCACTTGCGCGTTACCGACCCTGTAAAATGAAAGAGGAATAGTTGGGTTAGCAATATAATGGTCAAAATCCCCCCACTGACACAACGTTTCCTAGTGGAGCACTGGCAACCTTGCTGACCGTAAGGAACAAAGCAAAATGCAAAACTCAAAGCAGTGTTATTTCACTTCGATTTTCTGCAAGACGGAGGTACCTACTTGCCCAGTCGGGCAGCTCAAATTTGAGTGGGATTACTCCCACTATGCCTTCATCATTCTCAGCTTGTATTATCCCACTGTTGGGTATAAGCCTCCTTTCTTTGTACCTTGCCTCCCTCATCCAGTTTGCTCCTACTACCTTTTTTATGTCATCAGTCTACCTAGTCGCCCACTGTACCTTACCTCTCTTAAATGTTGTTTTAATATTTTAAATTTATTGGTTGAGCATAGTTTCCTTAGCCAAGAGCCCCTCTTGAGATTGAGATCTTGAGATTGTGTAATAATATATCACGCAATATGTGTTGAAACGCAGCTGTTGTTAGCTGCCTACATTACAAACCATTTGGCGAATAATTATTTATAACGCAATCAATGTCAAGGCGCTGATGTCGTTGGCTGCCTGTATATTATAAGTACAATCGCGAATTTGGCGGTTGACCATTTGTCACTCTTATTACTATGAGGATAGAGCCGAAAACTGGTCAACGATAGGTAGGCACAGACACCATGAAGTCAAGCTATCCAAAACTGCCAAATTTTCTCAATTGTATATGAACCTTATTATTTTGCATTAAAGTTGAAAATATATCAAAGAAATTTGACAGATTGGGATAGCTTGATGTGCTGGCCTCTTACTACGATCTTCGCTGTACCTACCTAACTCTTGTCGACTGTACATTCGACTGCATATCAGTATAAAAATAGCTTAATCCTGACTGGCAGACATTTCCTAAATGGTAGAAAGATACATTAATCTCGTAGATGTATTAATCAGCTTAAATAAACCTGTCATTAGAGTTTGTTTTAAGGAAACACCGACCAAAAGATGGACTCGTGGCTAAGTAATTAACCTACATTTCAGTTCAAACCCGTGGAAAAGTGGTGACTACCAGGTCGTAGAACTCTGCCGCTGAGTACGTCTTGGTCCGGTTTGAAGGGTAATACAGCCCGTAGGTAATTTAACTGGCTTAACAAATGTCACTTAACAACTGACCTTGCCGAATATCGAAGTGAAATGACACATCTTTGAGCAGTGTTCTGTACCTTACGGTGAGCAAGGTTGTTAGTGCACCTCAGGGAATCGTTTTGTTGGCAGTGGGGGGACTTTGACCCTTATACTGCCATACCCACTACTCCTCTTTCATGTTACAGGGTCGGAAGCGCTCAAGTGATACAACAGCTAGTGTTGCAAGCATCTACGGACTATGGCAACGGCTCACCTGACGTGTATGCTTGTTTGCCACCTTAGTGTATTAAAAAAGAACTGACGTTTCAAGATGACAATGCACGAGTGTGCCCATAAGTATCATGCCCGTGTGTAGTATAATACATAGTTACTATTATTTGCCCGTATGCCTGTTTGTCATCTTAAAATACAATAAAAAAGTAGGTGAGTGATGTAACGAACGATATAACACGATTTATAACAATATTTTTAAAACATCGTATATAATCTCTAATCTGAGCGTTGGACTTTATTTAAAATAATCTTATCAGCATGTAATCGGTTGTAAAACTGTTATGTATGCACATGAATCTTTTGCGTGTCATTCTTGAACTTGGGAAATACAAAAGATATCGATTTTTAATGCGTGTATCTACTATTACATTTTATTGTATCTTTGTCCTTGCTAATTGAAGTATTAAAAAGATAAAGTTGCGTTAACCTGACCAGTCTGTGACGCAACTAGTGCACACGTCACGAAAAAAGTGATGGGATATGAAGGTTTAAAGAATTCATTCTCAATAAAAAAATACAAAGACTGCCTCATTAGTCTAGTGGTCCTAAGCGCGACAGCTACGCTAGAGGTCCTGGTTTCGATCCCCAGGTCGAGCAGTGTTATTGGATTTTTCTATGAAATTCTCAGTAGCAGCTCGGAGTCTGGATTTGTGCCCGGTTAATGGCATCGCCCCCTATTACATGGGACCTAAACATACCAGCGAAATGTGGGTGTACATTAGTACACCTCTGCCTAACCCTTCGGAGAATTCGTCCTTAATATTGTCAGGTATTTTATTAAATATTTGAATGCACATGGCGTAAAATCTTTTCATAAATAGAGTGGTATTTGGAGCAAAATCTAAAAACAAGCCTGTTAGGATTTCATGTATTTCTGGGATATTTATCTTTTGCCTTAACAAATAGCTATCTCAAAAATGTATGTTGTACATCGAAGGTAGTGTCAGAATATCTAGCTTTTTAAAGAAATGATTGCACGATTACCTATTCAGGTGGAATACCAATAATGGCTCGAATGCATCGTTTCTCTCTTCTTTACAAGTTTATTTTAGAGAATTTGTAGCTCATGAATGTGGTACCTACTCGAATAGAAAGAGAGGAGAAGCCTCATCCCTAACGAGCAGTCGGATCGCCGGATGGTAAGCGTTTACCGCCACCCATGGACACCCGCAACACGAGAGGAACCACATTTGCCTTCACCTGCCCTATAGTCATGGCCAAGTGATCCGCCGCCTCTCCAGATGTACCCCAAATATTTTAATGGACAGCCTAACTTCAGCGGTTAACTATCTTTAAGTAAGGTGGCATTGTTCGACATCGAACTAACTGTAAAGTAAGTCATTTTGGTTGTGAAGAAAACTCAATAGATGTCACTAATTTGACAACTAGTTTGACTTTTCAAAAGTGCTATTTTAATGGTCTAATTGAAATAAAATATTTGACTTTGACTTTAATTCAGAAAGTGAAAGCAGGTGGTTTCACATTCTGAAAAATTCGCGGTGGTCAAAGCGTCTAGTGTATTTAACCAGAAGACGCAGATTCGAATCCTGCCCACAGTCGAATTTTTCCTCCGCTAAAATAACTTCAGAAGTTAAGTTTAAATAAAATAAGACATTTATTTCTTTGGTATCAGAAGTAAATTCTTAGGAATATTCCTTTAGCTTATTGTAATGTAGCTGCGGTAATAATTCTGAATTATTTTATATGCAAGCACTAGCGTCTCGCACCGGCTTTGCACGTAGAAAGTATTTACGACCATGTAAGTAGGTATAACATGATTATATACATTTGCAACCGACTATTACTAAATTATATTCACGTAAAGTGATTTGTTTGGCTTTTGTACACCTGTTAGCGTTCCAGTGAATCGTATTGAAATAAACGCGGAACATTGAATGAATAATGGAATTTGTTGAGTATATTCTATATTTAGATTTAGGCAGGTATTATTAATATTAAACAATATCAAATTATTAATTTTTAGAGTTTGCCAACGTTACATAAGAAATAATATAGTACGTTGCATGCTTATACGCTAGTATTTCTGTGACCTATAAGTGATGTTTATAGTATGCATAATACTCTATAATGACATAATGAGACTATAAATAAGGTTGATATTTAAAATAATTGCAACCTCTTTAGTATACATGCAATTTTAAAGAAATAAAAATATCTAATAGATCTAAAAGCATTAAGGTCAACCACAAACACATACACACGTGTCCATATTGATTATCAATTTTGTATTTATAAACATTAAATTATTAAATACGCAATGATAGCCTAGTGGTATGCCAAGTCGAAGGTCTCGAGTTCGAACACAAGGCACGCCTCTAAATTTTCGAAATCATTTGCGTATTAATAATAATTAAATAACACTCGCTTAAACGGTGAAGGAAAACATCGTGAGGAAACCTGCATACCTTAGAGATTTTTCTCGACGGTTTGTGAAGTCTGCCAACCCGCACTAGGCCAGCGTGGTGGACTATAGCCTAATCCCTCTCAATATGAGAGGAGACCCGTGCCCAGCAGTGGGACAGTATATGGGTTGATGATGATGATGATGATACTTCTATTTAGATGTACAGAGGCCAGCACATCAAGCTACCCCAATCTGCCAAATTTCTTTGATGGATATTCAACTTCAACACACAATTAATAAGGTTCATGTTCAATTGGGAAAATTTGACAGTTTTGAGTAGCTTGACCTGCTGGCGTCTGTACTGTAGGATCCTGATGGGATCCTGGGAGGCTTATTCAAAGAAACTCTCGGTTAAAAGGTACTCTGCGACTTTATTCTTCAAAAGTCCAGGGAATTCTCACTGACAACCATTAATCACTTTGACTAAACATTCTACAATCAAATTTAAATGATTACTTCTTCTTAAACCAGCCAGTCTCATGCTGACTCCTGGTAGCGACCTCTACAGTACTATATATGTATATACTAAATACTAATAATTATAATTATTTCCGCTACTTTATCCTAAATATCTCGTAGGCTTGATAAATGTATTGATCAAAGTTACCGTCCCCGTGTGCCCATTGTTTCTTACCCTTCCTATACGCCCCATAGTACCTACCCACATTGTTCCATCACTCCTTTGAAATACGTTGACGCACCCCTCTGTCGGTTCCAAAAATAGCTTACTAAACTTATTTATGGACGCGTCATGTCAAGGTGAAAACTTAGAATTGTTCGAAGAATATTTTTACAGATAGAGGTTACTTTTTTTGTGATTAAATGTTATAAGGAGTAAAGAGAGCCTGGAGATCCGTAATACAGGCTTCGAACCTAGTACGGACTCCAGCTCTCAAAAATGCTATGTATGCTAAACTTAATATGATAATTTGTAAAAGTGTACTTTTTGAGAGAAATAAATAAACTTATTATTATTATTATTACTTTAAAAGATCTTGGATTAAGCGTGGAACCAATTTTCGTCGAAATATTCATGTTTTCGGGTTTTTAATGGTAATAATTTTCGTTAGACCGCCGAATATTTCAAAGAAATTACGATTTTATAAAGATGAGGTCTTGATTAATTAAACCAAGAGTATATTTTACTTTCAACAGCATTTTACGAAAATATAGGTTCGCGAGTCATCTTTCAGATTGAATACTTTCTTACAACCATGATTATAATGTGCCAAAATATTTCATTTTAAGCGCTTTTACCAGTACAAAGGCCAGCACATCAAGCTACCACAATGTGTCAAATTTCATTAATTAATTTTCAACTTTAACACAAAACAAAAAGGTTCAGATTCAATTGGGAATATTTGACAGTTTTGGATAGCTTGACTTGCTGGCGTCTGTACACACATACAGCCTCTAAGTCCATCAAAGAGCCTAAAATACGGAAAAAATAGGCACAATTACATACTAAAGAACGATACCAACACTTTGGAAATTTTAGAGTTTTCATGCATAATGTTACCTAACACAGTTTTATCCACGAAGGAACGGAGAAGACGTATGCGTGTGCTGAGAGGTTGTTCAACTTCAAAGGTCATAACGGCAGATGCTCTACCTAAAGTGCATATAATGGCATATAGGTACTTGGACTAGAACAGCATGACAGATATTATGGTAAAAGGTATACCGGTGGAGAACACAATAAGACCATATGGTATAATTAATATACATTAATAATACAATAATAACATATTTGATATTAATAAGTGTGGACTTTAAAAGAGAGCATGATTTTCTGAGTTTGTTTCGGTGTTTCCGCTCAGAGGTCGTCATTTACAAAATAGTATTAAAAATACAAAATATTGACTTGTAAAAGTGTCTTTAAAAGATCTATTTACAAAAAATAAACATAATTTCTTATCATATCAAATATCATCATCATTTTATATCATCACGCAATACAACCGAACTGATAGTCTACAGCTGAACACCTCTGCCTAACCCATCGAGGAATACAAACGTGATAGTACAGACGCCAGCAGGTCAAGCTATCCAAAACTGTCAAACTTTCCGAATCGAATATGAACCTTATTATTTTGTATTAAAGTTGAAAATTTATCAAAGAAATTTGACAGATTCGGGTAGCGTGGTGTGCGGGCCCCTGTACCTATTTTATACTACTCACAATAGACATACAGGCTGTACGGTACTTAATACTACACAGAAATAATTTCACACTCACTCATACTACCACCTTTGCAAAACATACACAGTTACTACACACGCCATAGAAAGCACACACTCAAACACACATTCACACACACAAACACACACACACACATGTATTCCTACACTTTGATACTTATTCCCTACCGTAAATAACCAACACACAGACTTCAAGAAACTCACTTTATACTATTAAGATTATTACATAGAAGTAACGGTACAACACTGACTCCTAAGTCACAGGAATACAGATTACAGTTTCATAATATATATGTATATATATATATATTTCAGAAAATAATTTAGGAGCCAGGGTTTAATCACCATTCATGTCACCTCAAGAAATTGTAACCCAATCTGTAAAATATTTTTGTAAATTGGTTATTGTGAAATAAATATTATTATGTTTTAAAGTTAAAATAACTATGAAGGTTTTAGTACGAAACAGATTAAATTAAACAATACCAACAACCAGCTGGTTGTGCGATCCGATTAACCTTGATGTATGGCGCATACAACACGCGTCGCTGGTATTAAATTAAAACATAAAACGTGTAATTACTTAGGCTCGTAGATAACCTAACTTTAGCAGAGTTTAACGTATCGTGAAGGACGATAAGCAGCCATTTTGCTACGTTGTATTTCATTATTCACTTGTATTTTTAATATATCATCACCCCTGTATTCCCCGAAAGGTAAGGTAATGGTGAACTATTGCATACAGGTCACCGGTATATTTAGGACCCATATAATAGAGGATGAACCCAGGCCCGGATACAAATTTAAGAATGCTTCTGAGAATTTCATAGAAAATCCAAGAAATTTAAAACTTTCTCACTTTTGCGTATGAGGTGCTTCGCGAGGAAACGTTGTGTTGGCAGTGGAGGGGACTTTGACCCTTATACTGCCAACCCAACTATTCCTCTTTCGTTTTACAGGGTCGAAAACGCGCAAGTGATACCGTTGGTGTTAGGTACAAGCGTCTATAGGCTACGATAACCGCTTACCATCAGGTGGGCCGTATGCTTGATTACCATCTTAGTGATATAAAAAAAGTTTCTCCGTGGAGTTGTTACTTGTAAACTAATAAATCGCTTTTTAATTTTGTGCATTGCTTCAAACCATATTTTGTGTTTGATTAATGGATATCTAAAAAGACACGTCATTATAAATTACTTATATTAACTCTATTAGGTATGACAAATAATCTTATTATAAAATTCTGCAAATTGTATAGGATATAAGAAAACAAATTACCTTCCTCATAAAAGTCACCTTCAAAATTCATATCATCACATAACTTATTTACATCTAGATATTAATAATTTGTCATCTTCCAAGCCTTTGCCCAATGTTGGGGTCGGCTTCCAGTCTAACCAGATGCGGCTGAATATCAGTATTTTACACGAAGCCACTGCAGATCACAATTAGCAAATTTTCTTGGACAATTTTCTGAGGATAGACTATCATACATTTTCGTTTGATATCCGGGACCGACGGCTTTACGTGTTCTCCAAGGTAGGTACGAAAGGTCTTGATATTATTTATAAGAATAATTGTGCTACTATTTTTGTCTTATTTTATTTTTATACAAAGAAAATGTTAATTAAGTAATTTATGCTTTCAACTCATTCATAATCGAAAAATAGCACATACTGCAAGGGACAGATACAAAAACATTCATTTAAATACGAATAGGTACGCCTATAAATTACCTACCAAACATAAAAACAAAAACATGTTGAACAAACAGTACCTACAAGTAATTCACGAGGAAAAACAAAATTGATATTTTGCTGCATAACATTGTACTTTTAAAATTCAATTAGTTACAAATAAAAGGTAAATAAATGGGTTTTTACAATACCTATTGAAGAAGTTATTTCGACTCGGTTGGAACACTTGGAACGAACGACTATTGTTGTTCAAATTATTCTAGCAAACTTTCGTGGTTCGTTATTGTTTTGTACGACAATTCTGTTAAATTTTGTACTGGAAACTTTAAGAAGAAATTTCTTCTTAAATCTAAAGAGTCTCATTAGTGTAGCGTCGTAAGCGCGATTGTTACGCTGGTGGTCCTGGGTTCGATTCCCGGGTCGAACTCAGTGTATTCCCCGAAAGTTTAACAGAGGTGTACTGCTTGTACAGCCACAGTTTGCCGGTATGTTTAGGTCCCATGTTATAGGGGGTGAGAGTATTGCCAATGACCGGTCACAAATCCAAACTTCGTGCAGCTACTGAGAATTTCATAGAAAAACCCAAGAACACCCTCGACTTGGATTCGAACCCAGGAGCTCAATTGTATCAGTCGCGCGTACGTCCACTAATCTATCGAGGCAGTTGAAACTGCAATTAAAATTTAATTGCAGTTTCGAATGTCTATGTAATTATTAAATAGATGATAGTTCAACGTAGTACATACATACATACACTCACGCCTTTTTCCCATAGGGGTAGGCAGAAACTAAAGAACGCCATTTGCTACGATTCTTGCATACTTCTTTCGCTTCGACCACATTCATACATCTTGTCATACATACACGCCGGTTGCGAGTACTACGCACCTGACCTTTTTGAAGAACCTCACCAATGAGGTCGGTATAAGTTTTTCTAGGGCGTCCCCTCTCGGCGGTTCCACTGACATTCGCCATATAAATCCTAGTAAAACGTAGTAAAATCTAGAAAATACATGTCACTAATTTCATGAAATATTTTCTTTCTTTACATAAGGCACCAATGTAAACCAAATGTAACAAGAAGACTCAGCGCCCACTAGCGACTAGACATGCCAAGGGACATTTAGAAAAAAAAAGCCTACGATCATTTTATTAGATTTTTTATTTTTTACTGCTCTCGCTCTGTTCTTTAGAAACAATTATAATTAACGGCTACAACATACTATATGTATATACAAACGTTTAATTTCGACTAAGTATAGTTAATGTGTCATAGTTAGTTCAATTTGCACGCCGAAATAAGAGATACCTATCAATTATTTTACTAAAAACTTTCTGTACCTTATATAAGCAAATGATTTTGATTTTGAAATGTCTTATAAATTGTTCGCCACCTAAAAATCCCGTCCCGTGCCGTCCTACCAGTGTTCACCGGGCCTTAAGCCATGCCTACACGGTAACAGTACACATCAAGCTTTAAACAGTTCACCCGTATTCCGTAGCAATAAGAATGATTTCTGTTTAGCTTATTGACATAAAAACTGGAGGTTTTCGATAAAGTCTCGTATAATTAGGTACTGTTATCTCTTGAATAACACACATAATATTATACTGTAACGTCATACCTCAAAAAGTTTAGTCGTACTTTATCTTCCAGTTCCAAAGCACCACATAAATTGGTTTAAAAAAAAACAGCAGACTTTTTTAGGTGTTTTATGATGACAAACAAGCATGCGGGGCTCCTGGTGGCCGTAACCTAAAGACGCCAGCAATACCATTAGTACAGTCAGCAAAGAAAATCGCTGATCATGTTGTCATCTTCAATACGATTTTTAACATGAAGATGAAGGTTATGCAAAATCATTGCATAGATGTCAATTAAATATTTAGCTGACCTTCATAATAAAAAAAAAACTCTTGACAAGTTTTGGAGCTGTCATGTTTATTTATTTATTTATTTATTAAGGAAACTCAACAGCTATTTTAACATTTACATGAGTTCTAAATGTTTACTTCACTATCAATGAACAGCCCAGTAATGAAAGAGCATATGTATACTGCACAGTGATAGCGAGATGATGACAATTGTCTCTTAGCCAATTACAGAGTTCCACGTCATTGATAAAGGTAGATCAACTAGAAAGTAGCGAACAATTATTATAATTCACATTTACCTACACATCAAAGTTACAAATATGTTTATAACATGGATATTGAAATAAAGGGAAAAAAAAGGGAAAAACAAAAGATTATGAAATCTGTAAACAATTAAGGACGCGCTTAGTAAGAAATGAAGAATGAGTTAGATAAATAATGAGTTATAAAAATGTTATCAAAATTTTGCTGTGTTCAGCGACTTTTGTTGCTGACAGTACCAGTACTTTCACTGGCTACATTGCTCTTCAAACCGGAACACAATAATGGTAGTTCATTATTGTTCAGTGGCAGAATCTTTGCCACTGCAGTGGTACTACCCCAGACTTACTAAGAGCGTGAAAAAACCCTCCCAGCTTGTAAAGAAACGACACTCATAAAATAGAAGTCGGAGGTATACTACTCGGCTGACGATAACTTGATCCTAGGCGAACACTCGACGGGCAAAACGTGTGTTGATAGTTCTTAGTAGCACAGTTTAAATAATGGTTAGGTAGTCCGATTCTACAAAATGTACATAATCTTGCAGATTTAATTCAAGATTAGGCTTTAATTTTTTGCTATTCTACTATTCTACGACTAATGACCTACCTGGACGTATATTTTGAATTGGATTTGATTCGATCTATTTTTAACAACAGAATTACTTCATTGAATTCGCTTCCTGTTTTAATAACAGATGAAGGCAAGAAGCTTAATGACGCAGTACGTTAATTACGCTTACCTGTATCGTCCCCTTAGTAGCCTAGTTCGGGCGTAACTCTGCCAATGTAAGCACGCCCTAATAGTTCCACAGACTCATAACTTGCTTGTATAAACACTGCTTACGTCACGCAACCGTAAAAAAGCAGGGCACGAGAATCATGTGTGGTGACGCTCTAATTGTAACGCACATAAACCACGTTCTAACCTAAACATAACCTAATTTTGAAACTCACAAAGTCTAATTTTAATTGACAGAGTGAATTTCAAATGCTTCAGTAACTTCGTTAAAGTGTAAATCGTTTAAATTATGAAGTTGTTGCTTGACATGGCAAAGGCTTATCTTGGTTGGTTGTTTTAATTTACTACACTTATGTATATAAACAATCTGTGTGTGTTTTCGTGATAAGAAGATCGTGTAAATGGTGGCCAGCCTATCTTGGCCTTTCATGGCGGCGTCATTTGCAAAGGTATTTTTGTATGTTGAACATAATTATCACTTGTTTTAATAGGTTTAAACATCGTGATGTTGACACCAAGCTTCATGACGACGTTTTACCACTCAACACTAAAGAAGTGATAACAGGTTTCAAAGATAATTGTAAATTCTGACAACTCGCACCAGGCTTAGTGAAATAGACGTTAACATTTGGAGAGTTGCTGAGAGAATTTGAAAAAATCACTTATGACATTGGCAAAAAGCACAATCTGATATTAAGCGGTAGACACTATCACACATTAATTCTTGGGTATGATGGTATCATTATCAACCATATAGGTGCCACTGCTACTGGCCTAGTGCGGGTTGGCAGACTTCACACGCCGCGCGCCATCGAGTAAATCTCTCAGGCATGCAGGTTTCCTCACGATATTTTCCTTTAAAAATTATATATTTAATACGTAGGTAAGTACATAATTTCGGGGACTTGGCAGTCGAATGCTTTATCACTAAATCATACCACTGTCACTGCTTAGAGGCAGAAGTAATAACAATTTCCAATTCAAATTTAGTTCCACATTTCGCCGCATGTCCATACGTAGTGGGCGCTTCAGTAGACATAGCGAGGTGCAGATTGTTAAACAAGTAATGAATTATGTATGTAATACTCTTGTCGTACACATGTGTGGGTACGTGGGTGTGTTCAGTATTTGTCAGTCACTCGCTGTTTTATTTGGGTCACGTTTGTATGTGTGCGTGTTCACAGCTTTTTCCCTTTGAAAAATGTTTGGGCAATTGTTTAATGTAATGAGGAAAGATGTGTTGTTTCTATGTTCTTTCTCTCAGACGTTTTTTTTATATTGTAATATGCCGTCACGCCTGTATGGTCAAGGATGGTTAAGCAGAGGTGTTACGCTGTGCGGAATGATAGATTGAGAAATAGTGTGATAAGGGAACGTTGCGGCTTAAAAGACGATATAGTGAGAGAATTGAGAAGAATATGTTGAGATGGTTTGGGCATGTCGAGAGAATGGATGAAATGCGACGAACAAAATGCATTTAACATACATTACATAGCGAATGTCAGTGGAACCGCCAAGAGGGGACGCCCTAGAAAAACTTACGCCGCCCTTATTGGTGAGGTTCTTCAATAAGGTCAGGTGCGTAGTACTCACAACCGGCGACCGGCGTGTGTGTATGACAAGATGTATGAATGTGGTCGAAGCAAAAGAAGTAAGTATGCAAGAATCGTAGCAAGTGGCGTTCTTTAGTTTCTGCCTACCCCCATAGGAAATAAGCGTGAGTGTATGTATATATTACCTACGAAATGTGCACAGCGTCATGCTGTGCACATTTCGTAGGTATGCAAGGAAACTTGTCGGCCAAGAAACCTATTGAAAGAAGAAAGACAAAAAGAAATACATTTATTTTCGTCCATTACTTTAGTGTTCTTGTCACATGCATATAACATTGTAATGACGTCATTTATAACTACACTGGCACCTGCCAGTCATCATTATTCAGGTAACTGCCAACGTATCTCACAAAAAACCTCAATATGATGTTCATTGCGCATTCCTAACACTAACTTAACCCTGCGAATACTAATGTGATTTTGCCCTGCCAAAAAATCATGCAATCACGAGTATACCTAAGTACCTAATATACATATAAATATACATGCATATACCTATATTACCACGCCTGTATTCCATGAACGGTTAGGCAAAGGTGTAGGTACCAATGTACACCTACAGTTCGCCGGTATGTTTAAGATCCCTTATAATAGGGAGCGAACCTATATCTATTAACCGTGCACAAATCAAAACTCCGGTCTACTACTGAGAATTTCATAGAAAATCCCAATAACACCTCGACGTAGGGATCGAACCTTCCTAGGTTCTGTAACTGCTACGCTAGAAGTCCTCTTCTAGCGTAGTCACACTTAGGACTAGGCCAATGAAGCAGTTAAAATTACGCACTCCAAAAAAATAATTGAATCAGGTGTTGTTAAAAAATAAACTTATAAGATTTTTAGTTATAATAATGAATAGATTTACTGTCTCTTTATATAATGTTAGATTAATTTTTGTGGCAAAAACATTACCCTCATTCGGCAGTCAGGTAAAAATGGCAGCTAACTTTGTGAGAGACTACCCAAAGTAGGTCAACAGGGCCCTCTTGCAGGTATCAAAGAAAACTAAGCGTTTATATTTTATAACATGTTTATAAAGAAATAGATAATGCTAGAAATTATTCAAATTGCCAAAGAACTGGCAACATTACTGAACAATCTTTAGAGTCAAGAGTCAACCTTATCATTAATTAACCATCCCTACTAATATTATAAATGCGAAACAAAAATGCGAAAAAAATATTATAACTCTGTCTGTCTGTCTGTTACGCTTTCACGTCTAAATCACTGAACTGATTTTAATGAAATTTGGTACAGAGATAGAGTTGACCTTGAGAAAGAACATAGGATAGTTTTTATCTCGGACTTTTGAAGAGTTCTCTTGGAAACGCGATATAACCGAACTCGACGCGGGCGAAGCCGCGGGCGGAAAACTAGTTACACAATAAACCATTAAAAGTTCAAGGTATACAAATAGAAAAGTTGCACTTTTATGTTGACTTATGATTACTATAATATGTACCTTCCATGGATGACGAAATGTAGGGTAATCAACAGTATAATTTGACAATATGCCTTCAGAGTCTTCTAGAATAGACAGCCACATAATGACATATCAAGACTGGACCTTATTTTTTGTAAGTACGGGAAATCTTCGTATTATATCGGACTCCTTTTTTTCCGTGTGAAAATCCATGAGGATTTTGAGAGACGAAGGAAATCCATGAGGATATCCTTCGTCTCTCCTAGAGAGAAATGACTTCTACCGACTAAAAACACACGGCCATCTCTAACACAGGAGGTGGTGAGGAGGTCTTCGAGATCTCTGATGAACGCACCGGTGGACCTTCTGTGCTTTGCTTTAGGCACGTCACATAAAATTTGCAGCTTTGCTGACATCTTCCCGGGATACGATCGCCTCGAGTTATTCTAAGCGCCCGCAACCCTAAAAGTATCCTCTGCTAGTGGTCTCCCAGCAAGTATAGTAGGGGAGAGTCAGCTAATTGGTTTAATCGTACCACTGCATTTCCACCAAATGACTTTGTTTCGAATGACAACACTTCTTGCACGCCCACGCCACCCATTGAACTCAACCCATGGGCTAAAATTATATTAAATATCTTATTATTTAAATGCTTGCTAACACTTAGGGGGGACAATATACTGTCATGGTCGTGGCGAATTTCGCGGATGACTATAGCAGCTGAAGGCAAGTGCGGTTTTTAGTCGGTACGAGGCCTACATACCTCCCCTGGTGGCGGAGGATCCATGAGGATTTTCCGTACTATAAAAAAAGGGGAGGACAATATAGCCAACTCTCCAATATATCGGACTCCTACCAATTACTGAAAACCGTACAAGACTAGCCTTCATAAGAGTCACGAGATTCGGCGGGCCGTGAGATTCATCACATTCCCCACGACTAGGGACTGGATAATCAAAATCGATCATCAACCCAGATACAGTTAGATATACTCTCGGATTGAGAGGGATTAAACTATAGTCCTTATCCCTATAGACTTCACACACCGTTGAGAAAAATCTTGAATAAGGCATGCAAGTTTCCTCGCGATGTTTTCCTACAGCGTTTAAGCGAGTGATAATTACGCACATGAACTCAAAAGTCAGAGATGCAGGTGCGTGCCTTGGATTCCAATTCGAGACCTTTGAATTGACAGTCCAATGGTCATAGCAATAGGTTATACCTATTATAATAATCAAAATATCTACTAAATCATTTGTTCATGCTTCTATTACTATTCCTACATTCTATACACTACCTATTGATTATATTTATAATGTATTTTCCAAAATTTGAATTCACCTATAAACATCTTCGTACATATAACAGCTAATAAGTTAGTGGGTAAGAATCTCACACTTCCCAGTATAACCCCCGTAGAACGGTAGCATTTGGAAGGTTTCCCCCATAAAAAAAATAAAACAACAAAAAAGTAATGCAATTAAAAATTTCCTGCCTCAATATTTAGTCACATTATTATTCAAAGTTGCCAAAGAAAGCACGTGCAATACCGTCACGTTGTCAAAGGTCGACCGGACGGCTATATTCCGACATCGCGTATTATTCAAATTGTTTATGCAACTCCGCCGAGAATTTGTGAGACTTTAGTTACAATGAGGCGAAGCTCGGATATGAAGGCGGGGGGGGGAGGACGGCACGCTACCTATACAAGAGTGGTGGGACACGGCACGTGCCAACGTGCACGCAATACGTAATATTATTTTTGTTTTTTGTGTTTATTTGAAGTAGCAGCGATAGCTTTTGTGATGTGGAAAATCCTCACGGATGCAAACTGGGGGAGAGGGCAGGGTATGTTGGCCTGGTATCGACTAAAATTCTAAACTTCTCGTTCTTATTTGCTCTATAGTCATGGCCATGGGATCCTTGAAATTCGCCAGGACCATGACAGACTGTGGTATAGTAGTCCCTGGACCTCTTCAATTGGCGAGGCCTTGACTCGCATCCTAATCGAAGGCACGCGCATGGCAAACACACGTACCACCTACACATTGCTTGGTCGAATCCCCAATCCAGCCGCCCGCAGGCCATCAGTCTACCAATCCGTGATAACCTGCTGAAAAAATTAACTTGTTTGTTTGGTCTCATTATGAATTTTTTCCTAGTTAATTGCAATAGGCATGTCACTAGTTACATATGGGACCTAAAACATACATAATGTCAATGAACTTTGAGTTTACCTACATACAGCACATAAATAACATTACATCATATAAGCACATATTACATTATCCTTTGGGTAATATAGTCGTGTTGTTTCTTAAAGTTCTCTGTAGTCTGTTCTTGTTCGTCGCCTTCGTTGACATAGTTTATTTAGTACGAGAAAACCATTTTGTACCTATCTGTCTATTCGACCTCGCAACATATAAATTTAATTATAAAAACTAGTACCTATTTCGTTTCGTTGTAACACCTCGGCACATAAATACTAATACTATACAGTATACACTGTTAATAACTGCGGACAGCGCCCAACAGACGCCCAGGGCAGACAAATTAACAATTCTATTGCACTCAGACCTTGCCGTTAGTGATGTGCAATCGAGCGCAATAAAACAATTGATACCGATACCAGAATACCCACTTACATTAAAGGTTCGATTTGTTTTTGCAAGATCCGCTCTTGTATTATGGATAGTTCTGATACCAATGGAAATAATAGTGTTAAAACATGATTCGTTCTTTAAGTTTAAATTGAAATGTCAGAAACAGCTTTCGGCTAAACATAAATAACATAACATTCACTTCACTAAATCTATGCGAGGTTTTACAAGAATCCTTTAGGCATGTGCTTCCTCCGTGTGATAATAAAAGTATTCTTAACACGTTGGTATCTTGTGATGATATCCCATTGGAGAATTATAGACATGAACGTTCTGCGTTCATGTCAACCAGCAACCTAACAAAACCCGTTTTTGTGTTTCCAGCGATCTAATAAACTCTGTGTCATCGGATTTGGAAGTCAAATCAATCTTTTTGTACTAAGTTGCAGATTAGATTTAAAAAAATATTATGATGAAATGTATTTTTGGAGCTATACCAAAAAAGATTTAAGGTTTTCTCAAGGTATACAACATCCATGTAGGTATTTAAATTAGACATAATACTGGATATAATTTTGGCAAGAATTAATTGCTAAATAAAACCATAGCCGTCGGTGGGTCACTTGCTTGCTTCCATAAAACCACAGCAGCGATAGTCTCCTCTTGTAAAACTAAATATACCTAATATTAGTCCTGTAGCACATCCCTTTTTCTTTTATTCTTTAGGCTATTAGATGGAAATTAATTGTTAAAAGTGCTGACACTAGTGAATTCTAGCACCATTATCTTTATTTATGCCCGATGCGACACCCTTGGAAAGCAATTGGCTGTTCTTATTTATCGTTAAAGATTAAAGGGTAAATGTGAATTGTTAGAGACATTGTTTGTCCGCTCCTGTGGTACATTAAAAGTGCCCAATACGTGGTATGCTATATAATTAATTAAGTATTTAATATTGAACCTATTTCAATAATTTACGTTTAAAATAAGAGTGAATTTTACGAATCAGTCATGGCTAAGCGATTAGAGTCATTTAGCGTTGTTAAAATTCAATTTCATGTCACGTCTTGCTAAGAAGACGTAATAAATCGATTGGGTATCAAAAAAGCCGGATCGGCCTAAGTAAACCCTTCTCATTGTGTTTCCACTTTTATAGGAAAATTTGTCATTGCCATTGTGAAATATCGGCTCTTTTATTAGAAATAAATGACGTACCAGGCCACTGATCTCCACCAATATTTTAATTTTTCATCCTTACAAAAGAAGATTAATACTGACCGGCTTTGTAGGCCAAAAGTAAATAAACTTCGTTCAAACTGCCCAAGTTATTTTGTTGAGTATTCTTCTCATTTCAGTGAGTACTTTCTCTGTATCAATAAATCGTAAGGAATCTTTCACCGCGTAGTAGGTAACCTACAAAAACAAGATTTATAACAATAAGTTAAGGTCGAAAGAAATAGTTAGGGTGCCCTTGCTTATTGAGTGAAATACGTTTACGTACGTCTTGATAGAAGGTCACTCGGAACTAATAGGAAATGCGTTAAGCCTTGACATCGAATAAGTATGGTCGTGTTAATTAGGAAACTTACATGAATAGGCATACTAATGCCGAGCGTATTATATTGAATTTGGAAAAATTTCAAAATTAATTGCTTTCAATTTAATTATTGGTTTATTTTGTGGGCTTCCTTTTATAAAGTTATGGTTACGGAAAATTTTATACAAATATTTACGCCTTAAGCGCGAATAAAATCAATACCGGCCACAGTAAAAATCTTTCCCCTAAAAATTCAAAAGTTACCCTTGAGGTCCTTGGTTCTTTGCGGCTGATTGTTCGAGAAAGCAGTTATAAGTTTTTCTATAAAATTCTCAGTAGTAGCGCGGAGTTTAGATTTGTGCCCGGTTAATGGCAATAAGCCTGCCCCCTATTACATGGGACCTAAAACATACTAGCGAACTGTGGATGTACATTTAGTATACCTAACCCTCCCGGGAATATAAGTGGGATAGTATGATATAACGCACTGAAGTCTGGCGGCATTTTACGGTAAAGGACTGGTTTTCTTATTGGTTTACATCATAATTCGCTGAACTTACACATAATGAACAAGTTCGTTCCTTATCTTAAGTTACTATATTAAGTCCTTATCTTAAGTACCTTTATCTTAAGTTGAGATTCGTATAAGTCTTGTCCAATCCCTACTAATCACTCCCCTACTTAATATTATAAATGCAAAAGTAACTGTCTGTGAACTGAGTTAGTTGAAATTTGGTTTATAGATAGATTAGGCCTTGTAAAAGGATACAAGTTTTTGTCTCAAAAAAACCCTTTGAGATATTTATTTATTTATTTTATATGATATGACTATAAATTTCTTAAGTATCTAAGTAAACGTATCATCAATGAATATGAATAGAAGGCTTGAGTTCAATATACTTAAGTAACGCTATAATCATTAAGTTCAATGGATGTTCCCAATAAACCTTGAAACGATAATCTTTTACTGTCTAAAGAATAAATACACATAAATAAGTACACAGTTGAATATCAAATTCGTAACTAAAATACAACTTACGTTTTCGTCTATCGTATAAATTTAACGTTAACGCAAACGTATACGTATTTTAGTTCTTACATTTCATATCATGTTGCTTATGTATCGGTCTAGGCACGAAAAGATAATAGAATCTTTCAGTTTATGGTTACGTACACAAATGTAAGTTGAGTAAAGGCATATGAATTACTTGGGGGCACGTAATACTATGAAATAACTTTTTTCTTGGCTTACCTACATGATATGAGGGTTACTTAGAGAATTATATAAATTCATAAAGTAAGCTTTCTAGTGCCTCAGAGGTTAACTTAAAACCTGGTCATTAGCTTACATAACACTGGTTGATATTTATTAATATGTCACTTAAAAACCAGGTAAAAAAACCAGAAGATATAACTGAGAGGAATATAACTGTTCACCCGCATACCAACGGACTTTTTGAGGCAATAGCTTATATCCTTCTCCGAGGTCTAATCTATCTCTGTACCAAGTTTCATCAAAATGGGTTCAGCGGTTTAGGTGTGACAGCGTAACAGACAGGCAGAGTTACTTTCGCATTTATAACATTAGTAGGGATAGTTACACTAATCGCCGAGGTTGCATAATATAATAATACTTTTATCAATTCAATAATTGATTGATACAATTCTAATTAATGAAGCAATAACAATTCCATATCACCACACCTGTATTCCCTTAAGGATAAGGCAGCAGTGTACTAAATCTACATCCACAATAGCAGTAGCAGTTGGCTTAAGAAAAAAGAAGGTGTATTGTCTCTAAAATTTAAAAATTCAATAACCACTTTACTTGATTTTCGTTTATAGCTGAAGTTTGAGAACAAAATTCCTAATTAAGCAAAATAATTTTAATTGTCTTCATAAGAAAGTCAAATAATTTTTAGCTTACGGCATTAAACTAAAATCGTAAATCAATTGATTCCAAAAACTGGTATCGATTAAATACCAATCAGTCATACGCGTCGTGTCCCATCACTACAACATATGTCAGCCCACGTTTATTTGAATAGGCACGTACAGAGTACACGAATTGTCAATTTTACGACCATCTTAAAAGCTACGATTAAGTGACGATTGGACTACTGCACATAAACTATGTTTATTGTTAGGCTGTGAAATTATTTGTATTAGTAAGACAACACGTTCTATCAAATCATGGACTTAAGTAATAATTTCGTTAAGCTTCCATGTATACAAGTCTCTATCAGAAACATGTACGGTTAACAAAAGAGTTAAGTATACAGGCAGCTAATTTAACATAAGTATGTGTTTTGATAAATATTGTGTAAATGTATCACACAATATTTAGGTCAATATGCAGGTATTGTTAGCTGCCACATACCAAATTCTTTAGTGGGTAATTATTTATATCGCTAACTATGTAAAGATGCAGATTTCGTTCGCTATCTGCATACCTAACTCTTTTGTTGACTACCTAGGTAACATCATTATCAACCTATATACAGTCCCACTGTTGGCCATGGGTCTTCTCTAAGAACAAGAGGGATTAGGCTATAGTCCACCACGCTGGCCTAATACGGTTTGGCAGACTTCACATACCGTCGAGAAAATCTCTAAGGCATATACAGTATACACACATCAAAAAAGTTTACGATCACTGAAAAATCGTAATCTTTTTTGTTACGGTAGATAATGGATATTATTATAAACAGGGTATTTCTATTTAAAGAAAACACACAACAAAGATTTTTTCTTGATAAAGTTCAATTTAAAAAATTATATCAGCTTATGCTAGTGATCGCAAACTTTTTTTGATGTGTGTAGGTTCGACTCACGATTATTTCCGAGTGATACATTAGTATTAACACGCACATGATTTCGAAAAGTCGGAGGTCAGAGTCCAAGGAGCCCTGGATTCGAACTCGAGACCTTAAACTTAGTAGTCCATTTGTCATAAATATGGTATCATTTTGTCATCGTTTTCTCGTCGTTTATTTCGTGCCGAAAGTATGGTTTAAGACGAGATTATGCTACGACAATATTTCTCGTAGCACGTATGTTAGGCTCCCAGGGCTGTCATTGCGTGTTGTCATTTTGACACATTAAATTCTTGGCCAGCAATTTTTGAAACCGGTAACAATGATGTTAGCCCACTTCTCCTTGACGGCATAATAAACATTGGTAATGGTTACCCATCCAGACGAACCCACTAGCAGAGTTCTGTCTACATGGTACATTTGACAGATTTTCAACTTCAGCCTATAACAATAAGATTCATATTCAATTGGGAAAATTTGACAGTTTTGGATACCTTCAAGCGGCACACAAAAAAAGTATATTCTTCTATCGGATCAAACTATTGAGGCCCCGAGACGCTTTAAAAAAGAATAGTATCTATTATTAGGTACTTAAAGTATGTAATGTACAGCTTTACATAATAAAAGCAGCACCTGCTTTAATTCTTGAATACGTGACTTCATTCCATTCTCCATACACCCTTTCATACAGATGTTGTAGCTCCATATATGCACACCTGCCTATTATTCGGATGCCTACCAGTCGCTACGTTTTCAAGCGTAAATTAAGACAGCATCTCTTCAATTCTTTGGCGGAATCATCTCAACGTTGATCTCTCAAGTCTATACATATTAGTATAATGTATGTATTCATAATAATAATAATAATTATTATGAATATTATTATTTTAATAATAATAATGTTTTTATTCACAAATATTTTTTTTTTACAAATTGTTCTATGAAGTCCCTGACTTCTGAGCTAGGTAATACCTGTGTTACAGAAGTCAGTGCCCTCTTCCAATTTTATTTTATACAACGGTTGTGAATAAAATAATGCAGATTATACTAGTATAATAAAAGTGTGTATTTGGGAAGTGTTGTGTGTTAGTTGTACATTATGCATGTACAGTTTTTGTATTGCGTATTTGGTGTGTGTTATGCATGTTTAGTGTGTGTTATGTTTGATTGAATGTGTTGTGGGTGTGATAGGGTATATGTATTATTGCATTTATATGTATCTAAATATAATTGATTATATATACATATATAGTTTTAAATCATTCATATATGTATAATAATCCTATATAAATAATTATATATTTTATCCATCTTTAATTTATTTTTTCCCTCATTTGTGCACCTACTATCTTGCTTTGTCTCTGCATCACCCTAAGGTTGACTGGGAGAGAATGCCGAATAGCATTAAGTCCGCCTTTGTACAACAAATTTTTGTTTTGTGCATGAAGTATTAAATAAATAAATATTACTTAAGGATCACATTATTATAGAAATATCTGTTAATCTTCTTCACAGTGGGACTATTAGAGACTTACTGACGACGTATGTGGTCTAGTGGTTCGCGTGTCAGACTGCCGATCACGAGGTCGTGGGTTCGATTCCCACAGGACATCAATATTTATGTGATGAACTTAAATACATGTAGTTTTATTAGTAGTTTTATTTCAATGTATAATAATTAGCGTAAATGTAAAAATCAATATAAGTCTTTGTGTTTGTCTGGGTGTTTTTTATGTATTAAAAATAAAGTAAAAGTAAATATAAGTATTTTATCCATTATCTAGTACCCATAGTACAAACCCTGCTTATTTTGGGACTGGATGGTGCTATGTAAAATTGTACAAGAATATTTTACTTAAGTACTCGTATATCATTTTATTAATGTTAAAGAAATCGTATAATTAAGAAAAAGGCACTTAGGTGGCTTCCAGAGAAAAAGAGGGAATTTATTTGCGCACATTCAGAGTCGATAATTAAATTTTACTACTCCTCAGACTTGATGGATATCAATAGAACAATAAATATTACTTTTAAAATAATTAAAGGGACTTGTCTTTGTCATTTTGATTTCAATAAAGTGAGTACTCCTTATGTACTCCTTATGTACTCCTTATGTACTCCTTATGTACTCCTTATGTACTCCTTATGTACTCCTTATGTACTCCTTATGTACTCCTTATGTACTCCTTATGTACTCCTTATGTACTCCTTATGTACTCCTTATGTACTCCTTATGTACTCCTTATGTACTCCTTATGTACTCCTTATGTACTCCTTATGTACTCCTTATGTACTCCTTATGTACAAAATGATAACAAGTGATATTGTATCAAAAAGTGATTTCAATAAGCCTAACATCTGACGCAACGCAAAGCATGGTTTCTTGTACCTATAATTATTCTATCATTATATTTTTCTGTGTGTGTACAATAACAACAACAATAACTAATAATAGGATTTAAAAAAATACTTATTAGCTGCTGACTATTTTGTTAATACATATTTAAATACAGTTAATTACGGGGTCACCAAACTGCTGGACATCAGCTTGATTAATTGAAAATACCTACTATTTTGTTTTTCTTTATTTTGTTTTTATTATAATTAGTTTTCCATACAAATCTGTAACTGTCTGTAAACTTTGCCCAATTAATTAAATACCAACTGTATGTTGTGCGAAAATGAACAAAGATTTTAAGACTATTTGATTACTTTGGTTTCGAGATTAAACTATTAATTCTAATCTTCATAGCATTAGTAGCATTTCTTTGACCAAAAATCTTTATTTTAGGTATTTCTAATAAGTTTAAGAATTCGTAGAACTTTTTAATTTCGAAATAGTATTGTTTTTTTTATTGTAATTTGTGTTATACATATATTATTTATGTTATACAAACTCGTACACAAAGTACGAGTTTTATTCACGTGCATGTTTTGATATTGTTTATTTTCGAATTCAAATAGTTTTCCCAGCTATGTTGGGGTTGGCTTCTAGTCAAACCAGATGCGGCTGAATAGGTATCAGTATTTTACACGAAGTGATTGCCATCAAAGAACCCAATTTCTGGCTAATACTGATATCCAGAGAATAGACTGGTTGTCAGGCTTTCTGGGCTTCTGACTAGTACTAACGATTGTCATAGGTGTTTGTATGAAAACCGGGATCGACAATAAAAATACTATAACTATATTTTGTTATAAATAACATATTTCATAAGACTAGCCAGTTTCAATTAAAGGAAAATTATTTTAGCGAAGGAAAAATTCGACTGCGGGCAGGATTTGAACCTGCGTCTTCTGGATAGATACACCAGACGCTATGCCCACTATTGACCACTAAGCCACCACGAATGCCACGCACTAGGTCGAAATTTGCCTTCACATTCTAATTTACGTCTTTATGGTGACGTCAATGACATCTATTGAAAAGCAATAACGCAAAACGCTTTGTCGTGTATTTGCGGAAACCAGTTTTATTCCCTACAACATGGTTGAGTCGAACGACGCCGATACGCACGTCATACTCGTGAACGAGTGCCGTCTGTCGGGGCTGGTCAGCTCTTACTGTCAATGGCAACCTCTTTTTTTTCTGTTTATTATGCTAGATTAATTTAATAGTACACATCAAACTGCATTGTTCTCATGAACTATTCAGATTTAGACTGTAATACTGAACACTGTAATCATGTTTTTTATTTTTTGTTGAAAAGAGTGTCTATGGAGACCCACTTTTTGGAACCGTGCAACTAGTTTGACTTTTCAAAAGTGCTATTTTAATGGTCTAATTGAAACAAAATATTTGACTTTGACTTTGACTTTGACTTTGACCAGCTAGCTATACCATACTATACCATCTATTGAAAAGCAAGTTTGCTTCTCAACCCACTTGACTTACTTTACAGTTAGTTCGATGTCGAACGATGCTACTTTGCAAAAAGATAGTAAACCGCTTAAATTAGGCTGCCCTTTCAAACAATTGGGGTACGGTAAATCATCATGGATTCACCTGGAGAGGCGGCGGATCCCATGGCCATGACTATAGGGCAGGTGATGGCAAATGCGGTTCTTAGTCAATACGACTCGACCGACATGACTTAGTTCGATGTCGAACGATGCCACCTTATTATCTATCTATTTTTTTAAAGTACACAGGCCAGCACATCAAGCTACCACAATCTGTCAAATTTCTTTGATTTAATTTCAACTTTAATACAAAACAATAATGTTTATATTCAATTGGGAAAATTTGACAGTTTTGGATAGCTCGAGCTGCTGGCGTCTGTACACGAAGGAAAATTGTGAATAAATACTGAGTACATTAACACCGACTCGACTAGTTGCTGATAGCCGGCGGCAGTCAAGGGCGCGTTATCTAAAACTTTCTATTTTTGTAACATTGTTACTAACTGATCCGCGGTGTAACCCCTTCTTTTCTTTCTTTTTATAGTACGGAAATTTATTGATATCTGACATTTACGCGAATAGGTATTATACGTTGAAATAATACTACTTTTTACGGATTTTTAACCTACAATTAGTAAATACTTAATTTCGAATTTACCCGAATTCGACTTCGGGTCTCTTAAGTTCAATTCTTAATTATCTTTATAATTTCAAGATAATTACGATCTTAAAAAAAAATATTAAGAGAGATATAGGTATCATTCTTAAAATTCTAAGGAAATAAACTTTCTTTCATCTTTCATTACATATCCGCAACATTCAGAGAATATAATAATTATCCACGAGATTTTCGGTATTACAAGGATATTTCTACAACAAAAGAAAAAAGATAAAAGAAAATCCAATAGATGAACAAAAGCACGGGACACGTAAGAGACAAAAGCTTTGCACCATCTCTCTAAAGTAGGGTGACCAGCATTTGATGGATTTTTGTAATCTTTTCAATAATCTTGAATCAATACATTTTATCTCATTGTAGGTTGGATGGTTATTAAAAGAGAATCGTAGAACAGTTACTACAATATAATAATATTGCGATCACCCTTTTTAATGAAAGATTTAATACACTCACCAAAATCATCTCAAGTTATTCGAATAATACTGTAACTCTTATACTCAACATTCAATAAATTCACTAAAAATGATAAAATAACTATTATTCTCACCAAAATTATCTCAAGTTATTCGATATTTATTGATAGGCAGACTGGTCTCCAGTGACGTGCAAACGACTGGCACGAAAAAAATGGTGGAAGCCTTTGCTTAATTTTGGTACGGTTTGGGTTAAAATAATAATCATAATCATATAAATCTACAGTATTGTTTTGTATGACCTGAATCTAAAAGCTTCATAGTTCATATACCTATTAAAATATTTTTCGTAAAACCCTTTATATGTATAGCTGTCAATAAAATCACAAAAGCATTAAACGATAAAGTACAAAACGTGTCACAAACAGTGAAACCGACTTTATCAGTGGTAAGTATCGTGTAACAAACCGGTCTAAATTACTACATACAATGACTGGTTACTAATCGGTATCATTACCGAGAGACACTTTATCTCATCTTGTAACGGCATATCACACTAATGACCTTAATAATTATTGCATCAAACGTAACTTGCATTGGAACGTTTCGATCAATTAATATAAAGTCTTACATTACATTGGCAATTGGTTTCCCACTCAAAGGTTATTAAATGTCATTCGCACGTAATGAAACATTGGTTTTCCCTATGAAATTCTCAGTAGCAGCTTGGAGTTCAGATTTGTGTCCGGTTACATAAACATACCGTTAAACTATAAATGTACATTAGTAAACCTTTCTACAGAGAATACAGACTGGAGTAGGTATAGATAATTATATGAACGACGTATATTGTTGGTACAGAAACAATATAGAAATACGAAATAAAATAATGCGAAAATTTTAAATGCTATGTACACTTCCCGCAATTTTTCTTTTATTAACCTTATGATTTGTGTAAAAGCACATAATTATCATATTACACCATGCAAGCTGATAAACAATCCAACTTTCTTAATAAATACAGGATAGGTTTCACCTAGAAGATGCATGACTGTTTTTTTCTAACTTTATACTTGGTCTCCCTACCTATCTCCGCCCACACCTCAGGCGAGATGTGGCCCATATACGCTGGGCGTCGCCGGCGTACTATTTTTGCGTGTACCTTCTTTATTGAGCCACTGTGCACTAGACACAAAAGCCACTAACGCTCCAGTGGTCGAACAGAGAATGGAAACGTTTAAAGTTTTAATGTCTCTATTGACATATTCTTTATTTTCGTAGCTACTGCTGTTCCATTTCTGGGTAAAAGTTTGTTCATATTTTATTCCTTATTACCTCACCTTACATCCCAAGCTTTTACTACTTCCGTATTGTCTAGTCGTATCTATGCTCATTTAAAGAAGTCAACTAAAAAAAACATCGTCTATGAATCCGATTGCGGTCTATTGCTAAGTTAACCTCTTTAGATTTTATTAGCTGTTAAGATCCTACCTAATTCACGTAAAACATTAATTAGTGTATACACAAATCATCAACAGTATGCTCTAAATGTCGAGCAAATTCCTTATTGTCACAATTAATGTATGACCCACAGCAACCGCAACCACAATGCCGGTCAACGTACGGGCCCTTAACGTCACCCACCAAATTGAATCCGCACGTAATTTTGACAACCCTTCATATTGACTAATGTAAAGTGTAGTATCACCATAACCTAAAGTTTTCCAGTACATTACTAAGTCATACAGATTTTTATTATTTTCATAGTTAAAAGAATTTCACATAAATTCGAGAGTTGTTAAAAGTCTATTCAATCAAACTTGCCCTTTTTGTTTAATCTGATAGCAAACCACTTCTAGTATACCCTATTATTTTGTATCGTAGAGACCAAAATGAGTAAACAGAATTATAATAATTATAAAACAAATCACCTGTTCCTTCATACATGCCCACCACCAAGTCAAGGTACTAGATCAAGACACGACTCTTGTTTTGTTTCTTCGACTATTCATTAGCGACGTCACGAAATTGGGTCGCGTATTCACTGCGCCACGAGAGGTAATATCCTGCCAGACAAACTGATTTATAAGCTTTCACAGTGTCTGCGTGTATTTGACAGTTAAGGCGCTAATAATTGACATAAGTGATTTACTACTTAACGAGTCGGAATTATCCCTAGCTAAAACATAATCGATACCATGGTCACCCTACTGTATAGTAAGTCCAATTTACAATCTCGTCGTGTTCATCAGAGCCTTTAGTTATTAATATTCATCAATTAAGGAGGTTTTAATCGAATGAACGTCTGAACGGGAACACTGTGGACTTGTTAAATGTGTTTCTGTGAACTTCACACGATTCATTCGACTCGGATTCTATAATTATCAATTAAATAATTCTATTGTTTAGTTCCTCGTTCAACTTTTCCACGTTTTTGTCCGTTAATGATACAAAAATCTTAATATCGGAATTTTGTATTGTTAGAAACATTAAGGTAATACCTGGGTTAACCTATTGTTACTTTTTTTATTTTTTGACAATCATTAACGCATGCTAATCATTTTTTAAATATATTTTTTTTGCGAAAGATAAATTCGTATGTATACCAAAACTATGCAGGTTCCCTCTGAGATCGATTCTTTCTTTCGCTAAAATTTATATCACTATGGCAATATCTATAAGTCATCATTCCCATTTTATCAGTATTTTGATCGCATACAGCAGTTACTGCGAGGTTTAAGGCATCTATCCATCTGTGGATGGGTAACCATTCTTACCACATCGAGACCCCTCCGTGCCTCAGAGAGCACGTAAAGCTGTCGATCCCGATTGTCATGCGAACACCTAAGACAATCGTTAGTGGTCAGAAGCCCAAAAATCCTGACAACCAGTCTATTCTCAAGATATCGGTATTGCCCAGAAATTGGGTTTCGGAAGTCTGATGGCAGTCACTTCGTGTAAAATACTGATATTCAGCCGCATCTGGTTAGAATGGAAGTCGACTCCAACATAGTTGGGAAAATATAAGAATATCTAGGAATGAGGCGAGTCTACCCGTGTCCATGGACGCTGTAAAGGGTCCGAAACTTCGGGATTAATCCGTAAAATATATTGAAATAAAACTACTTTTTACGGATTTTATCGCGTATATTGATATTATTAATCCCGGCGGTAGTTTTATTTCAATGTATAATATTCGCGTAAATGTCAGAAACCGTAAAATGTAGTTTTATTTCAATGTATAATATTCGCGTAAATGTCAGAAATCAATATAGGTAATCTAGGTATGTCTTCATGCAACATACACATAAGTTATTTTTTACCATTTCTCAATTTCATGTAAAATTAAATGTTCCGGTAGCCGGTGACCTAATTTTTGCACAAACGAAATGAGATCAAAGGAATAATGCTGGCAGCAACAAGTTGTAATGTAGGTACGTACGTTTTAATTAGATAAAATTGTGCTAGAAATTAATCTGTGTGGGTCACCACTATGCGGTCACACACAATTACTCAGTGTCATAATGGTGTTGCCAGACGCTAGCCTTATTTCTAGGGTATTTTTTTAAATAGTTATACATCTTCATCATTCACAGATGTTATCAACTAATCAGTGCATGTTAGCTTCCTCCCTTTTATATTATTTCTCCCAGTTTTATGCCAATCTTACGTAACAAAATATATTTGTTTATCTATATACGTACGACCTTATCTGGTCATATTGTGGATACCAAAAGCATTTCTGGGTAAATGATTTTATGCAACATCACTGAGTTCCGATGTAAGGGAAAATTGAGAATAAAAAATGGAAAATAAATGGGGACGAAAAGTTTAGGGGGCAAATGGTTTCAATCACCCCGCGCGCCGCCGCCGCCGCCCGTTGCGATATCTCTAAGTCAAAAGTCAGTAGATATGTTGCTACATTACAATTATAATATATTTTACTAGCAGATGATATTTTACTAGAAGGGGTAAAATCTAGGGGGGAGCGGTGCCGCTAAACCAATAAAAAATAACAACTGTCTAGTCACCCCGAGAAATGGGAAGGGGTGATTGAGAATAGAATATCTAGCAACACTGTATCCGCCATATTACGCATGCGCTGACCCGAAATGACGTCTGCGCATCGGTTACAACAAGCAACATTAGACGTAATGTTTTTGTTTATCCGCAATTAATATAATTTGTTTGTTTTCCTTTTATTTCTTAGATTTCACTCCAATAAAAATGTTGTGTGTTTCAGATTCTTCGAAAAAAACTAAAATAAAAATAAATAATGATATTTTGGGGTTTGCACTCCCACAATTTCTGGACAACACTGGATATTGATCCAAAGGATAAATTGGGTCAAACCTTTTGAGCTTCTGAGGTTCTTTTTGATTATCCTACGTATTCTTATGGCAACCAGGACTCGGCCAGGATGTCTCGATTTGCTAAGAAAGATCATCCATCCATATACTGACCGCGAAAAATGAAATTTAAACTTGCAGATCGATTTACCAACGTTTTATTTAGGCGCGGACCCCAAATAGCAAAAATAACTACATTGTTGACGAAACACGATTACATCATCTTTTTTAATATCAATTTGAGCCAAACAGATGGCTGACATAACAGTCCGAGTCCTTTCATTCACGTTCTTAATGAGTTAGATTGAGTGAATGAACCATTACCATATTATGTTTCATCAGTAATTTGGCACAGAAACAAATGATTAAGGATTGTATAATACAAGATTATTTTTTATTATTTTGTATAATGCGGTTGAACCTATTTTTGCCCGACCGATAACACAGACAGGGTCGAAGATGGAGTACACAAATCAAGTGACTGGTTCTCAAATTATTTGAAGAAGAAAGAAAAAGTATTTTCTTTCTTGACCTTATTTCTTTCCTACACGATGCACATCTCTCTCTTTAATTTAAACTTAAGGCTTAAATTAATTTATAAAACGTATTTTATTTATTGTATATTGTTTACTTCTTATAATATGTTGGCACTTAATTGCATCGTTTTTTTTATTATTGGTTTTGGCTTGGATAAAAAGTCCTTTAAGCCAAGTGAATTGTATCTGGTTGCCAAATTAGTGGTGTTTAAACTGACATATTGGCCTTTGGCGCACTAATAATTATCATGTATCTTATTGGGCGAAAATAAATACTTTTTCTTTCTTTCTTTCTATTTATTTTCGCCCAATACGATGCCTGCATTTGGAGGTGGTCTTACATTTAAGGGTACTTACTAGTTCGCCAGGCGTATCACTAGGTATGCGAGGGAAGGCTTCGCTAATTGACGGGGTCCATCGACTGCTGCATCACAGCCTGTGAACCGTGGTGAATTTCGCAGACCCATGGCCATGACTATAGGGCAGGTGAAGGCAAGTGCGGTTTTTAGTCGGTATGAGCCCGACATACCCTGCCACTTCCTCGGATGGTGGAGGATCCATGAGGATTTTCCGTACTATAAACAAAAGCATATCAATACTTAGGTGGTATAAATTATTTCATTGTCTTTTACTATACAACTTTTTTTCCTAGAATCGGACCGGGAGGAAGTTTAATATTCTTGTTATTTAAAAGCCTGTTTTTTTGCGACATCTATTAGAATCTAGATTACTAGGAAAGCCATATAAACACACCCAAACAGGAAAATGGTCAAAGTTAAATGATTACTTGATTAGTCAAGTTATTTGTTGTCGGTAACACAATTCTCTATATTTTGAGTCTTGTACTTATTCGAGAAAACAGGTCGATTCTATGGACATCGTAATGATATCTTTATTCACGCTAAGTTCTAGTCAAAAAGTCATTGTTAATCCAAACCTTGGTGATAGTGTCCACATCTCAAGAGTATAAGTGAATGAGTGAAGGAACTAAAACAGCACGTAGCATATCCATGAGAACGTAGTACTAGTCGCTGTTTTTATGGCAATAAAATCTTTCTTTCTTTCTAGAACTGCCACTTAAAAAAAAGAGGCCATCAGAAGCATAAAATTGACAAGAGTACCAACAATTGCAAAATTGATCATCAAATAAAAAGACCCCTCTGCATCTAGGGGGCCAATTTATTTAGTAATTGGCGTCCAAGTGATATTGAGACTGCATGGGAAATGTTGCCAGTTCATTGGCTCGCGACCTCAGTGAATGCCCGACCTTATGTAAATGACACACGTGAATGGTACACTGACTTAATCGTATCTTGAAGCTTGTTTTATAGCACGGTATAAATAGCGCAGATGCACATTATGTACTTTGTTGGGTATAAATAGATAAAATTATGTTTGTAGCATCCGATAGCAGAGAGCATTACTTGAACGATCATGCGTTTTGGTATGTATGATTTGCATTTGTACAGCTGTAGGGATTAGGCTATAGTTCACCATGCTGGCCTAGTGCGGGTTGGCAGACTTCACACGCCTTCGAGAAAATATCTCAGGCATGCAGGTTTCCTCACGATGTTTTCCTTCACCTTTGAAGCGAGTGATAATTAATTAATTGTTAATACGCACGCACAAAGTTGCCGACATAGCTGAAAGCCTTAGCAAGCTTAAGTGGCAATAGGCGGGGCAAATAGCTCGTAGAACTGATGGCCGCTGGGGAAAAAAAGGTTCTCGAGTGGAGACCACGCATCGGAAAGCGCAGCGTAGGACGGCCTCCAACGAGATGGACGGACGATCTGGTAAAGGTCGCTGGAAGTCGTTGGATGCAGACGGCTTGTAACCGGTCCTTGTGGAAGTCTATGGGGGAGGCCTTTGTTCAGCAGTGGACCTCCTGTGGCTGATATGATGATGATGATGACGCATATGATTTCTAACTCAGAGGTGCGTGCCTTGGATTTGAATTGGGAACCTTTGACTTGCCAGTCCAATGGTCATAACACTAGGCTTACAGTGCTTTTTCTATAATTAATACACTTTCATTTCATAGTATCTGCATGCACCATACCAGTGACATCAGACTCGTGACGTCATCGTGCTGCACGAAGATAGATGGGAAAATAATTGATTGCGCTGAGAGTTACCTAACCGCTAAACTAGGTAATCTAAGTTAACAACGTTGTAATAACGTGTTGTAAATATTAATCTACTTTATACAATGTGACTAAAATCCTATTTAGTGATGGTGAACCAATGACATAGGTAGGTACTATCGATGGCAAGTGACAAAATAATATAATATAATAATATAATAATAATAATAATAATAATATTTTTGGGACATTTTACACAACACCAGCTAGTCCCAAACTAAGCAGAGCTTGTACTATGGGTACTAGACAATGGATATAATACTTATATACTTTTTTTTTGTAAATACATACTTATAATACATAAGAAACACCCAGACAAACACAAATACTCATGTTTTATTCACACAAATATTTGTGTCTAGTGGGAATCGAACCCACGACCCCATGATCAGCAGTCCGGTACTCGAACCGCTATACCACAGAGGTCGTCAAAATATAGGTATCTCAGTTTTTTTTAACTCACGACTTGTATTTGAAGCTGATTATGCAGCCAGCCAGCCACCACACCAATTGTACTTAACTGTCAAACTTCTGTCTGTAGATTAAATATGGCTTAGTATTTAATACTAGTACTTTCTTCGGAGTCTTTTGCGATGCACCCTTCATAGATGTGTAATAACATTAATAAAACATTACTATCTATTCAAGACTGCCTCATTAGTCTAGTGGTCCTAACGCGACTACTACGCTAGAGGTCCTGGATTCGATCGCCAGGTCGAGGAAAGTCTTATTGGGTTTTTCTATGAAATTCTCAGTAGCAGCTCGGAGTCTGGATTTGCCCGGTTAATGGCAATAGGCTCGCCCCCAATTATATGGGACCTAAACATACCTGCGAAATGTGGGTGTACATTAGTACACCTCTGGCTAACCCTTCGGGGAATACAGGCGTCATGGTATGTTGTGTTATGTTATCTATTCAAGTTCTTGTCTCCATACTGCCAAAATATAGACAAATGTCAAAGAGGAGAAATTAATTAAAATTTTATATATACATATATATATAATATAAGCAGTGATAGCCTAGTGGTATGACCATTGGACTGCCAAGTCAAAGGTCTCGAGTTCAAACCCAAGGCAGAGCTCTAACTTTTCGAATATATGTGCGTATTAATAATTATCACTCGCTTAAACGGTGAAGGAAAACATCGTGCGGAAACCTGCATACCTTAGAGATTTTTCTCGACGGTTTGTGAAGTCTGCCAACCCGCACTAGGCCAGCGTGGTGGACTATAGCCTAATCCCTCTCAATATGAGAGGAGACCCGTGCCCAGCAGTGGGACAGTATATGGGTTGATGATGATGATCATGATATATATATATAACGTATGGAGAGCACGTTAAGCCGTCAGTCCCGGTTATCATACGAACATATATGAAAATCGTTAGTGGTACTCAGGGTTTTTGACCAAAAACCTGACAACCAGTCTATACTCAAGATATCGTTATTACCCAGAAATTGGTTTGCAAAGGAAAAGAAGTAGCTTAACCGGTTTTAGCGTACCTGGATCAGCCCACGTACGATCGTGGGTGGCATTGCTCACCCTAGAATACCTACCTTGCATAATCTTGCATCAGCTTTGTCATAAAACTATAGATTGTTAACACCACTACTATTGACTCAGTAAATTCAAGTCCCCCCGTAAGGGTATTCCCATTTTGTTAATAAGAATCATTTTTCCCTCTACCATCTTCCATTATCTATTGAACAACAGGATTTTCCCTAAAACGAACAATAAAATGCACTTTCCCATGAAATTTATTCTGATTAAAAAAAAACAAGAATGACATCACGGTGAAGACGTCATCACGGTTACAGCGTCATTACTGTGTCGTTGGAGAATTAATGGAAAATTCATTGGTAAGGCTACGTCCACATTGTACGTAATCTCGGAAATAACAAACAATGCTGACGCAATCCAGATACGCACGATATTATTATGGAACTCGATCATAATGAGTTTTTTTTTTCTTTATGCCTTGATGGTATGTACAAAGGCGGTCTTAATGCCATTAGGCATTTTCTGTCATACAACCTTAGGGTGATGCAGAGATAATAAGATTATAGTAGATGCACTATTTTAGCCTGACTAAATATAATATTTTTTATATACATATATAGTTCTACTGTACGTGTGTATGTCACTGATATAGCAATAAAATTTCTATGGCAATAAAATTATTATGTCCTTTATTAATCTATTTTCTTATATTTTACATTTTTAAATATTTTTATAAAATAAATTAAAAAACAAAAACATTTAAAAATATAAAAATAGAGGCCCACCGGTATCGGGAACCAAGCTACCGGCGGTCAGGGCTCCAGAGAGAGGAACCTCCTAACAATACGGGCCGTGTCCAGCAGTACTGCTTTCTGGATCCGGCCCTTGACCCAGCCGCCTAAGGAGAGCCTCCTGAGGTGTTTGTTGGTCGAGGCTCGTGGCTATTAAGCCATTGGCTGACACGACTATAAATTATTATTATTATTATTACTGAACTCCTCCTAAACGGCTGGACCGATTTGAATGATGAATTTTTGTATGTGTTTGGGTGGCGCCCTGGATGGTTTAGAATCACAAATCAGCCCGGAAGATGGCGCTGCAGTCGGTATCTAGGTAATTTATCTATACTGCAGCTAAGCGGCTGGATCATGCAGGACAACGTCTGTCTGGTTCGCTAGTTTGAAATGAAATAGTTGTGTAAAAGCAATCCGTATCTCTAACAGCAAGGCACTGCGTTTGCCTTGGTAAATTAACTAATTTACCTAGGCAAACGCAGTGCCTTGCCGTAAACAACTAGCAACTGCTAGTTCTGTTTGTGAGCAAAAAACATCATTTTTACGCTCTTCCTATTTTTGCATAAAACAAGTTATTAGCAAATAAAACAGTAGATATTTTTATTAAATCCCTACGTTATTTCAAGATATAATTCCAATGGTAATAGTACCGCCCACCACTGCAAAACGAACAACGTAGGTAATCTCAAGCAAACAGAGTGGAAACCAATTATGTTGCCTTACTGTACATACGACGAGTTCATATAGTATCGTTTACCTTAATTTAACATTTGACCAATAAAAAAATAGCAATTCCTTCTGTCATCAGACCCGTCCCTACAACCTACGCGGCCAAAGCTAACCCAGTTAATGTGCTGAGGGATCTCTAATGGATGCTAGACTATTAGCTTAAAAGCAGATCATTTACGTTTGTGTTGACCAAATTGTAGGTACAGACTAGCAGGTCAAGATATCCAAAACTGTCAAATTTGCCCAATTGAATATTGAACGTTATGATTTTGTATTAAAGTTGAAAATCAATCAAAGGATTTTGACAGATTGTGGTAGCTTGATGTGTTGGCCTCTGTACCTATGTATGTACAATTTTCAATTTTGCAACTATTTGTTTACGTTTACTGTGTAATAATGTACATAATTGTTCTGGAAAATTCCTGGGAATAAGACATTACAAACACCTTTGGAGAGCCATAAACTCATAATTCGCGATCGCTATAATGTGAGCAACAAAACATAAAAATACACAAAACAAAACAAGTTTATTGCATTAAAACATTTAACGAGAAATACTAAAGTAACGATGTCTTCGTTTTATGCATTTAACACAACATTACGCCTGTTTTGATTTAACTGTCGTTTCATTAATTTGCGGACAGTACCTAGGTACGTTATGTACTCTTTGTGCGGAAAAAATACCAGATCAGCAACAAATGAATGGACTGTTGTTGAAATATGGACAAATAGTTCTCCTAATCGTTTTCGATGACGGCAACCCTAATTGAATTACCAATATTACATATTAAAATGATTGTTATTATGGACAAAAGCGGTAATTATAATAATATTAAGTACCTATCCACGATTTCTATGCGTGAGTTGTACCCAATTGTTGCAGTTGTTTGTACTTCCACATTTTATAAGTGACTAGCTGTTGCCCGCGTTTTCACTCGCATCCCAAAAGAATTTTGAAACAAACGGTACCCTATGTCCTTTTCCAAGGTCTAATCCGTTCCTGTACCAAATTTCATCAAAATCGGTTCAATGGTTTCGGCGTGAAAGCGTAACAGACAGACAGACACACTCGCATTTATAATATTAAGTATGGATTTTATGATTTCGGTTTCTTGTAATTACGATTGAAACTTTGATATTTATCTGGTGCAGATCATTCCGTATTGGTAATGGAAACTTCCTTGTACAAAAACCCGAGGGGAGGAAAAACAAATAATTATTTTTCGACCTACAATCGATTCTAAAGTTGCGTTATTTTAATGTCAGCCGTTTAAAAACCGATAGGATCCACTAACAGGAATTCTTGTATAAGGACCAACCTCCGAGGGGATTCTTTGAAGGAGTCTCACATCCCCAACTGTCCATTTACGTATTCTTACATGTTCCGTGTCCATTGAATGGTTGATAAGACCACCAATTGTGGTACTTTAAGTTTATTTGTTTAATTTTATTCATCTTCTTGTTGTACAATAATTATTAAATCTATCTAAAGTTTCCTCTCTGTCCAAAGTGATATTTAGAAATGGAAAAGGCAGTTTGCGTAGACTTGAGTGGAAATTACTGGTACATAAATCTTCAATGGGAATTAGAACAGTTCCTAGTATCTACGCTCATAATATCTTCAAAATTACACTACGGGCTTCGTTTGTTTTACAATCATAATATGTAAATCTGACGATTATTGAATCTCTTCGTATGTTGTCAGTCAGCATTTCAGAATTTTGGAAGACGTGATTGAAAATTGACATAAGTTAGTTAAGGCTAAAAGATTCCTCTACCGAGTTGCAGTAGAATGTGGACACCTGGGCAACGGATTTCTATGAGGATGTCTACCACGCACAAAAAAATGCCTTGATTTTTACATACAGATAGTTTATTTCCGGGTCGGCCACCAATCTAACCAGACGCGGCTTTATGAAAACAAATAAAACCATTGCGTTTGATACGAAAAGCCCCCTTTTAAATGGGACCTAAAGATACCGGGAACTGTAGGTGTACAGACGCCCCAGGGATGTGCCTTAATAGGCGGTGCACAGGGGGGTTCTGGGGTGGTCTATTAAGAGGATCCAGTGCCCCCCTCCATGTGCTGATGGTGGCCACCGGGGTGGTTTTAGTAGGTAAGAATCCCACACTCCCCGGTCTAACCCCCGTAGACCGGTAGCCATTTGAAGGTTTCCACCCGTATACAAAAAAAAAAGGTGTACAGGCGCCAGCAGGTCAAGCTATCCAAAACTGTCAAACTTTTCCAATTGAATATGAACCTTATTGTTTTGTTTTAAAGTTGAAAATCAATCAAAGAAATTTGACAGATTGTGGTAGCTTGATGTGCTGGCCTCTGTACATAAAATAGCCTCTGCCTAACCCTTCGGGGAATACTATTCTTCTATACAGTGATAGAAGAAGCTTTGAACCCCCCGTGCTGTTCTATATGTAAGTACAAATACAACTTCTACATTAACCCCCATTCAAAACTACACCTAAAGAGTGTTGCATCACAAAATCCATTCGATAGTTCACATAGTTACTAACAGTACCTACTCGAAAAATTACAGAAAGTGCTTGAAGAATCTTATCAATCTCACAAAATTAAATCTAAGTACCAAAGGTGAATGCGAACACATCAAAGTAATGTGTGATTTTCACAGCATCGCTATCACGGATACACTATCTTTACATCACACTATCACTATATATCCTCACGGATTTGTCAAATCTCTGATCTATAATATCCGCTATAGGAAAATATGCCTTATCCCTTTATAATAACGCACTCGTATAAAACTTTAGAGCGGCCATAAATTATAATGATCTCATCATCATCATTATTATCTTCATCAGCCCATATTCGTCCACTACTAGTGAACGCCACAAAGCCTGATCTTCGGCTTTCCTCATCAAACTACGATGAAGGCTGATAATAATGGATAATAAGTGATGCAAACGTTCACAGGCCAATTTAAAACATCTTCAATTTTTTAAATGTTAGGGAGTATTTTAAGTTCTGATGTGTAAAAATGTGTCCTTGATAGTTCTGTTGTTGTGTCCTTATTCATAATGATCTCAAGACCTCTAAATTCTAAAATTTCAACTTCGACACTTTTGTCTTCACTTCAGTCGCACCTAAAATCACTAGGCTAATGAGTTAAAGTATGAGAGAACGTAACATGACTACATTCGGCCATAAATATAATTAAATATTATCTAAACAGGTATGTATAGTTCAGAGTTCAGAGTTGTTCGGAGGTGTTCGGAGTTCATCGTAATAAAAACTGAGAAATTATCAATATTATCGATATTCTTCTTCAGACAAAACATTATTAAATTTGGCCAATTAACATAAAGATCATATTTACAAACATTGGCAACGCATGAGAAGGTCGAAGTTAAATAACATTTACTTAATTATCTTTTACATAACGCCACCAACCATAATTGCTGGCTTGTCATGCTTAACCTTGGAGCATGCGAGACAGTTTCCTTTCTAACTATCAATTTTATATCGGCTGTTACTCGGACGACTGAATGAATCGTAAAAACGTTTTCATAATAAAAGAATAACATAAATATAAAGTTGGTTTATCAAGGTAGAATCTTGGTAGGGTTAATTTTGTTGCCAATAGATACAGCTATTTTTAGACGATTTTTATTGCAGGTTGGAACCGTGCTGGTGTGTTCTACATCGAAATTATCACCGGTTCTCCAGAACACCGTTTAGGACCGCACAAGAGAGAATGATACGTGTCGTTGAGATCCGCACAAGACAGTGAAGCGTTTAGCTGAGGACCGCACAAGAGAGACTGTGATGTGTTTAACTGAGGACCGCACAAGAGAGAATGATAAGTTTCAACCGCACCAGAGACACAGTGATGCGTTCACTGAAAACCATGATAATATGGAATGACTGTAGATGATGCCGAAAACGAAGTCTTCTTTTTCACAAAATGAAACAAGTGTCAAGCTCTTTAAAAAAGCTTTCACCACCAATGAAGATCTGAGTTGGTAGGTGGTTGGATAAGTACCTACTGAAGAAGATCATTCGTGGTCACAAAAGAAATGAATTATTGTTCCTTTTGTATCTCGTAAATATTTCACTCCGAGCAGTAACCTAACCAGGAGTATGTAAGACTTGGCTAGTGCCTCTGTGGTTACCTCGTGAACTAGGTTTTTTATACAAGTCATTTGACACTTAGTTACTTGGTCTTCTAAAGAGATCTGCATATAAAGCTCTATATATCATCGAGATTTCATCAGCATAGAACATGTCTATTAATTGTTTAAAATCGTTTTTTTTTATTATAGACTTAATTTCGAATGCATTTGATCCTAGTTTTGCCTGATGGGTAGCCCATACAGTGTCTAAGAAGAAGCACGCAATTCAATTAAAAACCTCTCTTACAACATGCATAGGTATCATTTCAGCGGAGAGGTAATTTTCTCCCATGTCCAAAACGTGGGTATTCATAATAAACTTTATGGTAGGAACGGTTAGGAAACCATACAAAAACAAATATTTTTTGTCGAAAGTCTTTTCCGTTTAGATTAAACCACAAAACGTTTTAATTATTCAACGTTCGCCCTACAAACGTTTCGAAGCGACCGGGTCCGGGAGAATTTTGTTCCATTTTCTATCGGAGAACTTCCATTCAGCATTTTCCCGTTACTGTAATTCACAAAAAAAGCAACTGGCAACCTTTCTAGACTATTTGATTGGTTTTAACTACTAGATGTTTTGATAAAATAAATTTATAGAAATCGCTTAATCTGTCTACATAGTCATTTATTTTTTCTTACTAGATGACAAACAAGCATACGGGACGCCATGGTAAGCGGCAACCACAGCCTAGAAACGTCAGCAACACACTGGTGTTGTTGACGTTTCCAGGCTGTGGTTCCCGCTAATAAGTGATACCACTGGGTATCACTATCTTATCACTAGCACTTGTCATCTTGAGACCTATGAAATTAAATCTCATATGCCTAGTAATTTTACTGGCTACATTGCTCTTCAAACCGGAACACAATAATGTTAGCACATTATTGTCTGGCGTACCACCCAAGACAATATCTGCAACATTATACAAGGTTACTTTGAATTAATTAGGATATTTTCAGCCTAATTAATACATACTACTTTGTACTACGAGTGAATATACGCACCTGTATGTATGTATTTATTATTTCGTAACGTGATTTAAAATGAAAATAGCAATACTAAAATACGCGAAGTGCTCCACATATCAACATGTTTATTTTAGATTTGAACCCTGTTTACGCAACGTCACGGAGTTATCATGGCGGGTCAGGCGACGCCGGCGCATCGTTAAATTGTTGCGTCAAGCAGATCGGTTACTGACCGTTGCTATAACTGACCGACAATACGAATGATATTAATGGAAACTTTAAGTGAAGCGCATACAAAGAAAGTTGAGACAGGTCATCTTAAACCTCAATGCTCCTACGCAAATTTGTATACCCCAATTCTGGCCTTGTGGTTTCTCTTGCATCCCAAAAAGTAGCTTATTTCTCAGTATGCAATCTATCTCCTTGCCATATTTTATGGTTCTTATATGATATCTGTTAATCTGTACCTGGCTTAAGAAGGTAACAGATAAAAAGACGGAGTTCTTTTTTGCAATTCTTTGCATAGGATGAACAATTTGGATAGTTCTGTCTTCTTCTTCCACCTACACATAATAGGTTCAAGAGAACGAGTCAGTCAGCAGCAGCACAGAAAAGGTAACATATTCTCTGGTCAGCAGGTTGGCCATTAGTTTTTGACTTTCAAAAGTCCCTATTTTAATGGTCGAATTGAAATTTAACGTCGCGCCTTCTTATATTTTGTTTATACAAATTTGTACGTTAACTAATGTAGATAGACTTCAATATACTATTTATAAGTCGCGATGCATATCTTAGACTCTGCGCCCGTGGGAGTTGAGCCTAAAAAATCGATACTTTAAGATCCTTTTGACTTCACACGTGTCATAAAATGTGGGACCTGTCGATGGCTTTCCAAGGTTTTTCCACAGGCGAAACTTCTGCCTAGCACCCTGTATGCTTGACCAACATGAATATTCCAATGACAATGCGAGGTCAGCTTGTAATTTGTAATTCACAAAAGTTTAGCCCCAGGAAAGAAAGGATATTTAGTCTGAACGGCCCAAAGCGAATGGACCGCGGGCCCTTCGACCGTAAACAAAAATCGTCTACGTTCCAAAGGACTGTTGATAAAAATTTGTAAACAAATTCAATTTCATAAACTAAACAAAGTACATTCGGGTGCAAAAGTCTTTCAACAGTAAAATTCGAAATATTTACAAAGGGTCCTGTCACTTTATGAAACGCATAAAACTTGATTACGGAAACTGTTATCTAGCTCAGTGGACATAAAGCAGCATGCTGCAAACATTTTTTAGGTTGTTAGAAAGAGATGTCGATATATCACGGTCTAGCGCTATCCCTTTCTTACAACCTAAAAATAATTGCGATAACGCAAATAAACATTCTGGAGAGGTCCCTCATTTTCCTGTTAAATTAAATGGGCACATAAATACACTTAGTAAACAGTTTTAATAATATCGCTGACCTTGATCTGATTCTACGACTCCGAGTGAAGACTTTGACCTAGACTTGTTGGTTGTACACAAAAAGGGAGGAGTATTGACACCATTATATGATAAAAAGGAGGTCTTGTCCTAGGAAATCCTGCTTTTTTATCAAACGTAAAATCCTCATCGATCATCCAGCACCTGGGGAGGAGGCAGGGTATATTGGACTCTTTCTTTCTTCGAGCCTTTTCCCAACTATATTGGGGTTGACTTCTCCAGTCTAACCAGATGCGGCTGAATATCAGTATTTTACACGAAGCGACTGCCATCAGACCTTCGCAACCCAATTTTTGAGATGCGGCTGAATATCAAACCTCCACGACTCCAATTTCTGGGCAGCAACGATATCCTAAGGAAAAACTAGTTGCCAAGTTGTTGGGTTTATGACTACCACTAAGCATCGTGATAGGTGTTCGTTTGACAATCAGAACCGATAGCGTGCTCATCGAGGTACGGAGAGGTCTCCGTGTATTACAAATGGTCACTCATCCGTAAAATGATCGCGGCAATACACACATCAATAGATCAGTATAATTATTATACTTGGCAAAAAGCCCATCTCTAGATTTTTATCTCCCTCATTATCCTAGTGATCGTAAGCGCAAATGCTACACTAGAGGTCTTGGGTTTGATTCCCAGGTCTGGCAAAGTGTTATTAGGTTTGTCTATGAAATCATCAGTAGCAGCTCGGCGTTTGAATTGTTACCCGGTTAATTTAGCAAGCAATAGGCTCGCCCTCTATTACATGGGAGCTGAACATACCGGCGAACTTCGGTACCCTTCGGGGAATACAGGCGAGATGGTATGAAGATCTCAGATTCATTTATGGTGAACATAATGTGAGTCTACTGTTTGATTCACGCTTTATACCTCAGTAGGTAAGCAGGGCAGTAAGCGGTACATAGAGGTATGGCAAACTCAGCTGACCTTATCGAGTGCAAGACAATGATAACATTAACTATCGCATGTTTTGCTGATAAAAAATCTTATTAGATCCCCAGCAACAAGTATGATATTATTTAATATCCATCACGCCTATTCCCCAAAGGGTTAGGCAGAGGTGTACCAATGTACACCCACAGTTGGTATCTGTCAATCTTTATTATCCTTCTTAATATTATAAATGTGAGTTTTGAGGATGGATGGATGTATGGATGGATTTTTGTTACTCTTTCACGCAGACGAAGTCTAAAGGGCTCTAAGGTCCAATCTATCTCTGTACCATCATCAACCCATATACTGTCCCACTGCTGGGCACGGGTGTCCTCTCATATTGAGAGGGATTAGGCTATAGTCCACCACGCTGGCCTACTGCGGGTTGGCAGACTTCACAAACCGTCGAGAAAAATCTCTAAGGTATGCAGGTTTCCTCAAGATGTTTTCCTTCACCGTTTAAGCGAGTGATAATTAATTATTAATACGCAATTTTCATCAAAATCGGTTTATGGGTTTAAGCGTGAAAGCGTAACAAACAGACAAAGATACTTGCGCATTTATAATATTAAGTAGGGATAGTGTCAGTTAGCAACCAACAGTCCAACACAAAGTTATAACGTAAATGTAGGCCCTGTTATTTTGGCACAAGACTCACAGAAACACCGGCTCGGCTCTGCCCGTGAAATCTTCAATTTGTCCGTAATACCCGGCCTCTTTAATTCAAAGCGAAACAGCGCACATAACTTATTTGCATACACTACAACATCAATACAATGCTGGCAAGCATTGAGATAATATGTACTGTGGATCGTCAGTACAAAAGTTGTAGCTCGCTTAACTTAGGTATTATGTTGCTAACCTAGGGCACGCAAATGTAATTACGCATCTACTATTGATAAATTATATACATTTATTTCGAAAACAGATCTTTTAAAGACACTTTTACAAGTCATGATTTAATTAATAATCCTAGCTGACAAATTTGCTGAAGAGAAAATTGCTGCCTCTTTGACTAGTGGTCTTAACCACGACTGCTACGCTTGAGGATTCGATACCCAGCTCAAGAAGTGCTATTGAGTTTTTCTACGGAATTCTCAGCAGCTGCTCGGAGTTTGGATTTGTGCCCGGTTAATGACAATAATCGCAAGCTTTTCAGCTTTTTGCCAGTACCCTTCGAGGATCGCTTCTATAACCGCGTACCATCAAGTGAGCCATATGCTTAATTGCCACCTTATTGGTTTAAAAAAAAACCTAAACATTCGAACTATGGGTGTACATTAGTACACATCTGCCTAACTTCGAGGAATACAAGCATGATGATATGTTATGATTATTACTATGATAATATTACCGTGGTTATGCTTTATGCTATGTACCTACTTAATAAATAAGAAATCAAATTCTACCGCAGCTTACCTACATCGTTTCTTCTTTTTATTATTCGATGTACATGCTCTAGTACGACGCACTGAATACCTCAATGGTGCCAACTAAACCGTATAATTTGGAGAATCAAGCTTGAAAACTGTAAAGTCAATGAAGAATGGAAATAAAGATTTTTTCTTAGACATATTATGTGCAGGTTTATTGTTGAAGTTCAATAATATTTTTTTATAAGTTTAAATAGATACCTATTTAATTTTATGTGTTTACAAGTACCTAACGGATAAAATTTAAAATGATAAGGTGGTTTTCATTTACAAACAAGTATAAAAATCAACATACTATATATCTTTTCAATTTTACAGCACCCAATTATTTATAACTTCCGATAAAATCCTAAGATCAGAGATGTTTACAATAGGAACGCCAAAAAAAAAACCAACCTCACATTGACGTCATATTCCAGAAAATTAATAAATAATCTTTATTAATGAATACTGTTTATTAACTCCCGAAACCTACAAGAAACTGCGTAAAAAGCGACGCCATTACAAAAATAAACAGTTGACGATACTTATCAATAACAGATACAAAAACCAGACTTATATTAATCAAGGCGTTTAATATTATCACATGAATACGACAACTGCGTAAATATTTTTATACTAATTATAAGAATATTGTCAAAATTAATTAAATAATTTAGCAAAAGACTTCGAGAGTACGTACAGTCTGGGGCCATAAGCCCAGTAGCACGTCAATGATCATATTCGCTTGCACGGTACTGCGCGTATACACACATGTGTGCGTGATTTCAATGCAAACATTTACCGGTCAAATACTATAACTACGAGAAGGTGATGATCATTGTATCAAACTCTGTCAATCTACATAATGATGAAAGAGTGTGATATACGATATCGTGTATATGTGTGCGAAGTGTTTTGCCTGGGGGGCCACGCACGGCCCGACGGTTGATGTTGGGCGATGAATATGCAATGTACGTTGAGAATGTTGATTGCGCGATTCAGGATTTTGTTCGTAGTTCCATATAGCGCCTTAGATGTCGCTACGCTGGAAATGTAGGTAGGTCATTCGAATTACTTAGTGATGATGGATATGTCAGAATTCCTTTGGCTTTTGTTTGAAAGAACAATACAGTGGTTGTTTGTTAAAAATAAAACCGAGTATTCCCTTTCCAATGCCGTGTGTAGGTACTATAATATGCAAGAAGAGTAGTTATAGTTACTTAGTACCTACCTACTCAGTTTTAGCAGCATGATTGAGCGAATAACTTTTAATTAACCACGACTTCCGTGTCACATCGATTACCTAGGTAACATTTTGTTACAGAACAAGGTCGTAAGTTCGTTCTTTACGTTTGTTCCCGTTGAGTTACACCATTTTGTGTCATACTGTTACCCATTGGGAAAAAAATTACCGATTAATAACACTGTAACTCAAAGCCACATTTATCTTTCCCTTTGAGTGACATGGTGTAACTCAACGGGAACATATTCTTATATACACTTTCTTGGTCTTCAGATTCGGTATTATTCAGATTTGGTTCTGGCGTTGTGTGGTCACAGTTCTAACCTAACCGATATCTGGTGATGGTGTTACTTAACGAGAACACAGCGTTCTGTTGAGTTACATTACTTATGACCCCGACCGTACTTATCAATTAATCTTCCGGCGCTCCCCCTTTTTTATAGTATGTATTAAAATCCTTATGGATTATCCGCCACCCGGGGAGGGGGCAGGGTATGTCGTACTCGTACCGACTAAAAACCACACTTGCCTTCACTTAAAGTCCTAGCCATGGGATCCATTCACCACTACCATGACAGGAAATTATTATTGCCTGCCTCATTAGCCTAGTGGAACTGCCTGATTATCCTATCGACTTGAGGTCCTGGGTGCAGTTTCTTATTCAAGAAAAGTGCTATTGGGTTTTTCTATAAAATTCTGAGTCGCAGCTTGGAGTTTGAATTTGTGTCCGACTAATGGCAATAGGCTCGCCCCCTATTACATGGGATCTAAACATACCGTCCAACTGTGAGGACAGCAGGTCAACCTATCCAAAACTGTCAAATTTTCCCAATTGAATATGAACCTTATCATTTTGTATTACAGTTGAAAATCTATTAAAGAAATTTGACAGATTGGGGAAGCTGGTCTATGTACATCAATACTTATACCTGCACCTAACCTGTCAAGGAAAACATTTTGATTTTGAATAAATAATAAATAAATATGTCGGACATTTTTACACAACAACGTCTAGTCCCAAACTAAGCAGAGCTTGTACTATGGGTACCTACCAGATAATGAATATAATACTTACATACTTTTCTTGTAAATACATACTCATAATACATAAGAAACACCCAGACAAACACAAACACTTAAGTTCATCACATAAATATTTGTATCTTGTGGAAATCGAACCCACGACCTCGTGATCAGCAGTCCGACACTCGAACCACTAGACCACAGACGTTTCTTTTTATTTATGCGTAAATGTTTTAAGTAATAACTGCCAGAGTTATTAAATTTCTAACAAGATTAAATGACTAAGGAATTCAGTATTCTGCCAAAGTAATTACGTATGCAAATTATGCAAATAGATTGCAACTCTTGAGGTCGGATCACATAAATCTCCTCACTAGAAGGTCGGCAGAGGGCGCGTCAAATTACAACACATTTAATGTAATTAATACCGTGATTTTCTTGGAATGACATACATATTATTCATTGAAATAAAACTAAGTACTTTTTACGGATTTTATCACGTATATTGATATTATTAATCCCGACGTTTCTTGATCTTGGTCTTGGTCGTTGTCTACCCGTGACCGTGGACGCTGTAAAGGGTCCGAAACGTCGGGATTAATAATATCAATATACGCGATAAAATCCGTAAAAAGTAGTTTTATTTCAATGTTTAATATTCGCGTAAATGTCAGAAATCAATATACATATTATTTGTAGTGTTGACTAAACAGAACATATTCTTATGCCGCAGTCATTAAGTTTAATTACACATTTAATTAATTACTTAGCCTGGCTGCTACCAGTTCAATATTATAAGGCTATTAAGGTAGATCTTATTCATCATCAACCCTTATACTGTCCCACTGCTAGGCACGGGTCTCCTCTCAGAATTGAAGAGATTAGGGTTTAGTCCACCACACTGACCTAAAGCGGATTGGCAGACATATTGATTTCTGACATTTACCCGAATATTATACATTGAAATAAAACTACTTTTAATTAATAATATCATTATACGCGATAAAATCCGTAAAAAGTAGTTTTATTTCAACGGATTGGCGGATTGGAGAAAATCTCTTAGAAGCATTTCCTCGCGATGTTTTCCTTTACCGTTTAAGTAGGTAAATACGCACATGAATTCGAAAAGACAGAGGTGCGTGCCTTGGATTCAAACCTTTAATTAAAAACAACTAAAATATTGACCACATACACTGGCAAGCTTTATTTGCTAAGTAACATTTTGGAATAAACATTTTTATGCGGAAAATTGTTTGGGAAGTGATAATTTGTCAATATTTTTTTATGAAACATAGATAAATCCGTAAGTATGATCATGTTTCAGCATATAGAATGCTTCTAAAATGGTTGCCCATCCGTCAGCGTAGAGTGCAAAGGGCATTGACCACTTTATTATGTATACTTGATTCTTCCACCTCCCCTACTTACCTTACTTCGAAATTTCAATTTATATGCTCAAATCATGACAGAAATCTTCGGTCTTCTTTAATCGTCTCTTGCGATGTCCATCTCATCATACTGACTTCATGCAATCTTTTTTCTTCGTACAATCTATAATCCTGTGGAATGCGCTACCTCGGGAGATCAGGAATGGCTACCAGTCGCTACTCCTTTAAAAGTAAACTTCGGAAACATCTCCTCTGTATAAATGTTGTATTATATAATATATGTGTTTTTATTTATGTATGCATATGGATGTGTAATTATGTGATGTATGTAATACATTTATAAATTGCATAAATTTAGTTGTACAATAATAAATATTGTTTTTTTTTTGTTTATATATAACAACACAGCTAGTGCACCTACCAATTTCTGTCTCTGCATCACCCTAAGGTCGACTGGTAGAATTTCCGCCTTTGTACTATGTTTGTGCATAAAGTATTAAAATAAATAAATAAATAACCCCGTAAATATACAATGTCTTCGATGTCTTCGGTACTAATACACGCATTCATCAGTCACAATAAAGAGTATCTATTTAGCCTGTGCGTGTATTACTGTGCTAATAAATAATGTATCTAACAGACACATTGGTTATCCATTTGGGAAACCATTCAGGAAGTTACCCTAATGGCTTGAGGAAACTGATCGCCTCGTGGTCATGAATTGTTAATATCGGACTTCTAAGGGCATGTGACTACGCCTCTAATTGAGAGGTCAAGCCTCTATCCTTAAATTGTATAGTTTCCTATTTACAGGTCAAAGTTAACCCCGGACTGAAATGACGTACGAGCTCTGTCCATATTGTAGGTTGGCAATTTCTAATTAGAATAACATAACTAATTACGTCAGTATGATGTATCCCCCATTATAAATAGTTAACGGCTCATACATACGCACACCCAATCAAAATCACACACACATACAAAATCTCTCTCACACACACACACGCGCACACGCACACACACACACATACACACACAAACACACCACACGCGACCACAAAATGTCTAGAATTAAGATTTAGTTTGTAATGATTGTCTTTTATGACATAATTATAGTATATTTTGAAAGGCGAAGACACTGGTCCCTGAAATACAGTTTGCACTAGTTTAGGGACCAGAGGTTTCATATGTATTGTACCCATTTATGTCAATAAAGAATTTATTATTATTATTATCCCCAACAAGCAACCGGCGTGTGTTTGTATGACAAGATGTATGAATGTGGTCGAAGCACAAGAAGTATGCAAGAATCGTATTCTGACACATATGCGAATATTAGACATTGAAATAACACTAAACCTACCCGTCCACGTGTCTATCCGTAACCTGTAAAGGCGCTGACACGTTGGGTTTAATAATATCAATCATCATCATTTTTTTTAATTCTTCTAAGTTGGCAAGCAAGCATACGACCCACCTGTTGGTAAGCGGTTACCGTAGCCTATAGACGCTTGCAACACCAAGAGTATAACTTGCGCGTTGCCGATCCTGTATTGAAAGAGGAATAGTTGGGTTGGCAGTATAAGGGGCAAAGTCCCCCCACTGCCAACACAACGTTTCCTCGTGGAGCACTGGCAACCTTGCTCACCGTAAGAAACACAACACAGCTCAAACCAGTGTTATTTTACTTCGATTTTCGATATCAGCCACACGAAGTCCACTGTTGAACAAAGGTCCTAGACTTCCACAAGGACCGGTTATAAGCCGCCTGCCAATGACTTCCAGCGGCCTTTACCAAGTAATCAATCCATATATCAATATAACGCGATAAAATTCGTAAATAATAGTTTCATTTCAATAGACAGACATACAAAAGTAATTCTTAGTAATGCATCGTACCAAGTTTATCCCGGGACAGAATAGGTACGTAATACTACTCGGGACACGAAATAGAAAAAAAAAATAACGCGTACGCCTCAAGATATTGACGTTTGGCGCCAAGCAATACCCGCTAAGCCGAGATTTTATCTCAGAAATAAACAATATAAACTCCACGGACTAGCGAAAGTTTGTAACCCAAGTCTTTGAGAGCATAGATCTTTTATAACATAGAAATTTCTCACCGTGAATAAACTTTCGAGTGAGGGGAAACTCATTATATTGTCTTGAAAAGTATTTTTGGCGTACCAACGCCGAAAATGTTTCATGATTTTCGAGAAAAAGCGGGATAAAAATGGCGTCTTGCTAGGCTCGAAAACAACATCTTATTATAATATTAATAATAATACTTTGAAATAAAACTACTTTTTACGGATTTTATCGCGTATATTGATATTATTAATCCCGACGTTTCGGACCCTTTACAGCGTCCATGGTCACGGGTAGACTGAGGTGGTGGGCGTCTTGATGATAAAATTACTGACAGCTACCCTACATTTTTAATTGTTACATGATCAATGACATTTATTACTAATTATTAATTAAAACTAGATGGAGCCGGCATTTCCTAGCTGACGACCTCTGAGAAGAAACGCCGAAACAAACTCAGAGAATCATGGTCTCTTTTAAAGTAACAATATTCAATGATTATGTTTTAGTTGTTAATTATTGGCAATCAATTAATAATATCAATATACGCGATAAAATCCGTAAAAAGTAGTTTTATTTCAATGTATAATATTCGCGTAAATGTCAGAAATCAATAATAATACTTTTTGGGAATCATACCGACTAAAGTACATACCTATTTAACATACATTTTCAGACCTAATGTTCAGAGTGCCTTGTTAAACCCTACTATAAACTCCAGGATTTGCTCCTTTATTTTATCGGGGTTTACGATATGTTTCCCTAAATTAGCACTGCGCTGTGTTTTAGCGATCCGCATTCCCTACAACGCAAATGTAAGGTTCAAAAAGCTAACTACAAAAATAAATTAAGAAAGTATGAGTCTATCTTCAATTTTCATCGCTCGTGAGAGGGTTAATAAATTATTTTAGCACGAAATCTCCACAAGCAATAAGTTAAGTGCCTTTTCTATTATACAACCGCCTCGCTAATGAGCGCCAGCCAAAACTGGAGCAAGGCGAATTATTTAACACTAAACTGCAGCCATCTTGGAGCTTGCTACATCTACAATGTGCAGAAATGCAATTGCCAGTTACTAGAATTTGTGATGTCTATATTTATGATGATAGCGGCTCTCGTGTGAAATACATGCTTTATGCAAAATATATTTTATTTATTTATTGCACAATGTATACTAAGTAACAAGCTTGGCTTAAACTAGTGAATACATGACCCTGTTAGGGCGCAGCAAAGTAACTTAGAACTAGAATGTATTTATAACATTTATTGAAAAATGCTCGGTCAAGCTCAGTCAGCTCAGTTTGCAACCACTACACCAATGAAGCCTACCTAATAATTTATGTACAGTCGCCAGCAGGTCAAGCTATCCAAAACTGTATTTTTTTCCCAATTTAAAATGAACCTTATTTTGTAATAAAGTTGAAAATGTATCCAAGAAATTTGACAGATTGTGGTAAGTTGATATACTGGCCTCTGTACCTAATAATCTTACAATCAAAACTTCGATGTCTCGACACTTCATTCATAAAAATCCATTAAGTCGTTTAACTGATATCAGAGATTAAGAATTAGATATGTTTATGTAGATAAGATACACGTGAAAATTATACTTCTGCGGTTGCGCAGTCGAATAACAAACAAATTGTCTATTTTCCTTGTCATCCTGAGTAGGGACTATACACACTAAATTTGGGATTTTCCATACAATAATCTACCATATCCTGTAAACAACAAGTAATGATCTAAAGTTCCAATGGACGAAGGAATAAAACAAAATGTATTGATATAAATATTAGAGAAGGAAAAATTCGATCTCAGTGGCCGTACCACGTGTTATTGCGAACGTTTTCCGATGGAGAGAGGGGGATGTCGCTCTATAAATTAAATAGCGCCATCCCCTTCTCACAACCTAAAAATGATCGCATTAACATGTTGTGGTACGGCCACTGGTAGGGTTTGAATCTGTGTCCCTCCGGTTAAAAACACTAGACGCTTTAGCCAACTAAGCTAAAGATCGAATTTTTCTTTCACGTAAAAAAATAAAATACTAGTTAAATGTATTGAAATACGAGCAACAAGTTTTAGAAAATTCGGGCGGTCTCAAATGGAACATCTCATCATACAATCACGCCTGAATTCCTCGAATGGTTAGGCAGAGGTGTAATTAATTACACTCGCAGTTTGCAAATGCGTTTAGTTCCCTGATAGGGAGCGAACTTTTTACAATTAACAGGGCGCAATACACCGAGCTGCCACTGAGAATTTCATATAAAAACCCAATAACAGTATCCTCAACCTGGCAATGGAACCAAGGACCTCAAGCATAGCAGTAGCATTTACGCACACTGGGCTATTTCGATATAGTTTCCATCGATTCATTCGCCAATTCGATCGTTACAGTGCAACTTTTTTTGATTATCGATCATGTATCAGCATTTTACCCAAACTGTACTATTAATTCCTCGTGTGACCCTGTTGCAGGCAGTTTCTTTTTTATATCACTAATTAGTAGGGATATTTTCTTAGATCCTCAGCTAAGTAATACGCCGATCTACTGATGTAGGCTGAGCTTGAGTATGATGTATTGGTGGACGAATATTCAGACACTTTTGTGAGTATGTCTGGAGATTTGAGAGAGCTGTGTATGAATGCAATATCTTTTATTAATGTCATTGGCCTACGACCGTTTTAGTTAAAGTAAAATGAATAAATAAACTTTGTCCTATCAGAGCAGTGTTAGTGTTCATGTTTATTACACTGCGAAGCGGGTTAATCTCAACATTTATCCCCTTACATAAAGGTATTTATAATTATCTAAAAACCACATAAATATAAATATTTTACCTGCTACTAATCTATGGTTCTTCCCCAAAGTTATTTTCGCTCAGATCTATGGGTACTTAGTACAGGAAAAAAACAAATAAAAACAAAGCTATCTATTAGCTGATTGTTATCTAACGATACGACATATGAGTCAGCCAAGACTAGGGAGTAGAGAATTGATATTGTAACAATGAACTTGCCTTACTAGATAGATATAATGTAGCTGCAACACCTAAAACGTTTACATAAAGAGAAAGAAGGCAAATACGCGACTTCAAAATAGGCGAATTAACGAATGTTACTGACAATAACAACACCAGTTTACAAAGACCCGAAAGCAGTTCGATCCAGCTCAAACCGGTATTGTTTTAGTTTGAAATAAGCGTTGCAGACGCAAACAGACTCCTTGTATAGAGCGAGAGCCAGCCGTAAAAAATTCAACCACAAGTAAATATTTTGCACGCATAATGCAAATTATTATTAAACTGCTTCATTAGCCTAATGGTCGCGGTTATCGACTGCTCCGCTAGAGGTCCCGGGTTGGATTCCAAGGGCGACCAGTGTTGATGGTTTTTTCCTAAGATTGATTTTTCTATAAAATTCTCAGTTCGGAGTTTGGATTTGTGCCCTGTTAATACAGGTGTGATGGTGAATATGTGAAGTATTATTTAACTTACAATTATTTTATTTAAAAACTCTTAAACTATCATTACACCTACCTAATGCGGTAGCTAAGCCTACTTATAATATTAACTATTTTAAATAAAACTATTACTAACAATTACAAATAACTATACAATACATTAACACAAAATTACTTATAACTAAAACGATACAACCTTATAATTCTAACAATGTAATCTTAACACAAAATTATGTCTAACCCTAGTCAAAGTCTTTTCTTCGAGGAAGCGATAGATATAAAATTGTTTGAAGCCCGAAATATTATGTTGAAACAAAAAGTTTGAGAAATTACCCATTGCCGTCCCAGGTAATTTCCTATCGTGTAGGAAAAATGTATTAAAGAAAACTATTAGCGTTTCAAGTTGCGAATTGCTCAAAGATTTCCAACAAAATTGCGCAATTAAAAAAAATATGTTTAACTTAGACCAGGATTTTAAAAATGGCAAAAACTTATTATGAATCTAATTATGGCCTATTTCAAGGGCAGGACTTTTCCCAAAAATGTGAAAAAAAACAGGTAATAAAATAAAAAAAAGGTTTTACATAACATTTACTCTTTAGATTGCTAGAATTCTGTCAGACAGCTCCTAGTCTATGAAGTAGAACGTACGTCTGCGACGGATATGATGGCACTGGTTAAAATTTCATACGCGGCTTAATCCTTAGAGAGGTTTCATACGAACATTCTGAATCGCTGCGAGTCGCTGTAAGCGCTAGATAACGGAATTGGTCTTTGTTGTGAGGACGCTTTGTTTTAATGAAGGCTGTGCTTCCAAATACGTGTTAGATTTTGATTGTTAGACTTAAGATTGCAGATATTATATTACTCTACAAGTATAATTTATTATTAACTGCTTCATTAGCGCATTGGTCGTAGCTTTTAAGAGAGGTAGGGCATAGTGGGAGTAATTCCACTCAAATTGGGAGCTGCCCGACTGGGGAAGCACCTCCGCCTTGCAGAAAATCGAAGTGAAATAACACTGAGCTGTGTTGTGTTCCTTACGATGACCAAGGTTGCCAATGTCCCGCGAGGAAACGTTTTGTTGGCAATAGGGGGGACTTTGACCCCTTATACTGCCAACCCAACTATTCCTCTTTCGTTTTACAGGGTCGGCAACGCGCAAGTGATACCCCTGGTATTACAAGCGTCTATAGGTTATGATAACCGTTTCCCATCAGGTGGGCCGTATGCTTGATTATTAGTGGTATAAAAAACAGCTCGGAGTTGGGATTCGTGCTTTATTCATGGCAATAGGTTTGCACCCTAACATGGAACCTAAAAGTACTGGCGAACTGGGTGTGCAATTAATACTCCTTTGCCTAACCCTTAGGGGATACAGCGTGATGCTATGTTATAATATATTATTTACTCGCGTGGAAGTTACTTTAAATTATCGTTTTAATTTGGCAAATTAACTCAAAATCGTTATAAACTACAGCCTGTGTGTTACTCTGAGGTGTAAATAATAATACTGTTCAGTAGTTTTAGCATGAAACAGTAACAAACTTTCACATTTTCAATAATACTAGCTTCTACCCGCGACTTCGTCCGCGTGGAAAAGTTACTTTAAATTATCGTTATTATTTGGCTAATTAACTCAAAATCGTTATAAACACATAACATACCATCACGCCTGTATTCCCCGAAGGGTAAGGCAGAGGCGTACTAATGTACACCCACATTTCGCCGGTATGTTTTTAGGTCCCATGTAATAGGGGACGAGCCTATTGCCATTAACCGGGCACAAATCCAGACTCCGAGCTGCTACTGAGAATTTCATAGAAAAACCCAATAACACTTTGCTCGACCTGGGGATCGAACCCAGGACCTCTAGCGTAGCAGTCACGCTTAGGACCACTAGACTAATGAGGCAGTCAAAATCGTTATAAATTACAGCATATATAAGTTTTTTAATGTATAAATAATAATACTGTAAAGTTTCATCAAAATCCGTTCAGTAGTTTTATCGTGAAAGAGTAACATACATCCATCCATCCTCACAAGCTTTCACATTTATAATATTAGTAGAATTAAGTAGTAGGATAGGATTAGTAAGATAGGATAGTAGAACTATGGAAAAATAGACGCTTATCTTATTGGTGAACTCCTTCAAAAGGATCAGGTAGTACTTGAAATTGCAACTGGCGTGTATGATGCGATGCATAAAGTTGGAAGGAGCAATAAAAGTATGCCACAGTCGTAGAAAGTGACGGTCTGTAATTTCTACTTATCCCTGTGGGAAAATGGCGTGAAAGAATAGAAAGTGAAGAAAGAAAGAAAATGAATTTATTCACATGGAGAAGATAGCCTAGTGGTTAGACCATTGGATTGGCAAGTCATAGGTCTCGAGTTCGAATCCAAGGCAAGCATCTCTGACTTTTCGAAATCATGTGCGTAATAATATTTAATTATCACTCGCTTAAACGGTGAAAGAAAACATCGTGAGGAAGCCTGCATGCCTGAGAGATTTTCTCGAAGGTGTGTGAAGTCTGCCAACCCGCACTAGGCCAGCGTGGTGGACTATAGCTTAATCCCTCTCAATCTGAGAGGAGACCCGTACAGCAGTGCGACAGTATATGTGTTGATGATGATGACGAGAAAACACACACACACATATTTAAACAGAAGTAAACTAATTGCGAAAGTATGCGTCTCGTGAATGTATGTATTATTATTATGTACAGTCAATAGCACATCGTTACCAAAAACTAAAAAAAATCTCATTAGATTTTGAGCATACCCGTCAACATTTTAAGGTTTAAAATCATTTGGAGAAATTTGACCGTTGTATATAACCTGATGTGCTGATGTGTGCTGTGTGCTGACTACACATACCTACAAGAATTTCAAGTCATCATTTCAAATTCTCGACCGTTTATATACTCCAACCTACTTGCTTTTTAGGGTTCCGTAGCCAAATAGCAAAAAACTGAACCCTTATGGATTCGTCATGTCTATCTGTCTGTCTGTCCGTATGTCAGCCACTTTTTTCCGAAACTATAAGAACTATACTGTTGAAACTTATAAAGTAGATTGATGGGAAGGTAAATAGATGTATTCTATGAACCGCATTAAGATTTTCACACAAAAATATAAAAAAAAGCAATAAATTTTGGGTTTGGTTCCCCATACTTAGAACTGAAACTCAAAAAAAACTTCATCGAACCCATACGTGTGGGGTATCTATGGATAGGTCTTCAAAAATGATATTGAAGTTTCTTACATCATTTTTTTTCGAAACTGAATAGTTTGCACGAGAGACACTTCCAAAGTGGTAAAATGTGTGTGTGTGTCCCCTGTAAGTTCTATAATAAGAAAATGATACAACTAAAAAAGATATGTGATGTACATTACCATGCAAACTTCCACCGAAAATAGGTTTGAACGAGATTTAGTAAATCGTTTTTTTTTTAATACGTCATAAATCTTAAACCGCAATTTACCTTTCAACGAACTGCAAGAACTTTTATATTATGTTACTTGCTGCTACGGAACCTTTAATGGGCGAGTCCGACTCGCACTTGGCCGCTTTTTTAATCTTCAAGGCACATACACAGGTTATTTACGATTTAATAACATCCGGTGTTATTGTTATCAACAAAAGATTTTTATAATTAATTGACATTACACAAATCATTAATTATACATAATACCGATTAACTATTGATCGGGTGACTAATTTTTTATAAAAAAAGAATGAACTTAATGTTCGTGATAACAAACAAATAAATTTCGTACGAAGCTCAAATGGCTGCCTATCCGCCTTCACCGGAATGCTCATATTTTTTCTTTACTATATAATGTTCTTTTTAATCCTTCCACTCCTTCCCGTTGTACCTAAAAAGTCGCTTTGAGTTCCTTTGTGACACACAGTAAATGTCTTAGATCATCTGAAAACTTGAAATTGAAAATGCGAATGCATTCCACCAGCTTTTTTGACAAATCGTTTACGATCCAAGCAGTTCGCCTGTGGAATGCTTTGCCAATTACTATTAGAGGTGCTCAATCGCTGCCTATCTTAAAAAAGCTGGTGAAAGAATATTATCTATCTCTTATTCCTAGGAATGCATAGCTCCATAATCACTTGCTCTATCATTCACTCTTTTCCTTATTATTATTATACCTATTATATATAGGACAGTACCAACAGCCTTCTTAACACCATACTGGACAAATTTGAATGCCCAGTTGTAAGGCACTTGAATTGTGTGCATGGCTCCAGGCCAGCAATATTTAATATAAAATAAAACAAAATACTCTTACTAACATAGTTTTTAAGCACTACTAACACACTATGGATGTACATCTGAAATAAATAAAAAAATAATATATAGGTATATATATTTATATTATACGTTAGATATCCTGAGGATAGATTGGTTGTCAGGCTTTTTGGGCTTCTAACTACCACTAACGATGGTCATAGGTGTTCGCATGATAGAACAATTTAAGCTCGCTTTTGCTGTTTTCTTTCAAGAGAACAATTTCATTACCGTGTCGGAAACGCAACTTGTATATTAACGTAGGGTTCTTGTTTTCAGAATGACTACTAAGCAAGAAACTATGCTTATCAACCAATCTGCAAGGTTAAGCTAGCCGCGGTTAGCTTAAAGATGGGTGTCTATTCTTAATACATCGAGACCACTCCGTGCCGCGGTGAGCAAGTAAAGCCGACGGTCCAGATTGTCATATGAACACTTATGTCAACCAGAACCTAGTGGCTCACGGATGGTAAGACAGTTCAAAAAACAAAAAAGGATAATACTTAAATAAAAAATATTAACAACATAGTATATTAATTATATATAAGTACAAAATAAATAAATCTAAAAATACATAAAGAGTGTACGTACATTGGTATACATATGTGTGCGATATGGTGTGCGTAGCCGTGCGCTGGCTATTGTTCCGATAATCCTAATTCCTACTTAGTGGCGTTGTGTAAAATGTAAAAAAAAACGCAACTGTGAGACTCATGTCTGTAAACGTCTTAATAATCGCGCATGCAAGCAGATTATTCTAAGATTCAGCAGCATGTGTTAGTTCAACGTCTGTAGACTGTCGTTGCCTACGTTCTAAGGCGTGGGTTTTATGTGCACCCATTCAAGTGCCCACTGCGAATTTAAAATGCGACTCCAGCAACGATGTGTTATCTCGCGCGACATTGTAATTTTATGATGACGCTACTGTGAATGGACTGATGTTCATTTAGTTGAGCACCTAGCAACAATCCAGATTGAACTAGTTAGCAATTTAATATGAAATGAAGAAGATCCCAATCCCTAAACCTGGAGTCTCAAATATCAAATATTTATAACCTACTAGCTGACCCAGCAAACGTTGTTTCGCCATATAATATCACTATTTAAAAATGGGGGTTGGTAGTAACAGGGTGAAAATTTAGGGTTACCTAAGGCGAAAATGTAGGCGAAAAAAAGAATGTTTGGCGTATTACCACTTAGGGGTATGAAAAATAGATTACGACCGATTCTCAGACCTACCAAATATATATAATTATAAAATTTCATAAAAATCGGTCAAGCCGTTTCCGAGGAGTATGGAAACTAACACTGTGACACGAGAATTTTATATCTCTGTAAATTACCTTAGCATTTTTTTACTATTGTCGAAACTCGTCATGGGTCATCGTACTGAAGTACCATCTCATCATCAACCCATACACTGTCCCACTGCTGGGCACGGGTCTCCTCTCAGATTGAGAGCGATTAGGCTATGGAACTACAGTTCACCACGCGCTGGCCTAGTGCGAGTTGGCAAACTTCACACACCGTCGAAAAATCTCTAAGGTATGCAGGTTCCCTCACGATGTTTTCCTTCACCGTTTAAGTGATAAAAATACCGGCTAAATATATAGGTGCTGACTAAAAACCATTAAGCTCATCATCAGAGCATGGGAATCATGAACACTTATCACCCGCCGCTATCCTAGTCTGTAACATACGCTCCACAAAATATTTTTGTCGACGCTTATCTCGTACCGAAACTATGGCTGGGGACGAGATTAATGTAACGACAAAATTATGTCGCAGCATGCATGAAAAAAATATAGGTATATAACTCATATTAACTAAACCTGCATGTGAAGTGAATTGAATTCAATCTACCAGTGCGCATAATCCTGTAAGAATTACTTACATTTTCAAAACCTCAGAAATGTTAATAAAATCCGTGCAATTAATTTTACTTCAGCGTCGTACTTTTATCGTTTTATTAGCACAGTAGCAAAACTCATAATCAACAGCTGATATCTTTACGACTACACTGACTATAACAATTACATTGATGTATAACGTGTCAGACAGAGCAACGTCATCCAATGTTTGCAGACGCGTGATCTCCGCAAGATTTTCTTTGTTTATTAATACAATTATTTTCGATACTAGGTCGTTCAGAAATAGTTTTATTCGATTATGGTCATTGCACTTGTATTCAAAAAATCTTATTGGCTTTTATTCATTATAATGTATCTAGTATTTAATTTTATAGTTTAGTTGAAACTTACTAAGAACAGATCCCGTTAAGCCGGAAAACAATAGATTTTTCTTTTTTTTTTTGTGAAATTTGTTACTAACTTTATCATCATCATCGTATCAGCCACAAAAGATCCACTGCGTTGAAGTCCGGTTCTTGTGGAAGTCTTTGAGGGAGGCCTTTGTTCAGGAGTGGACCTCTTGTAGCTCTTGTGGTATATGATGCGTTAAAATAAAATCAACCATAATAAAACTACGACTCTACCAGTCTGCAATTGTTGCTGATTTTATTTATGATTACATTTTACTTAGTTTGGATAGCACCAAAAAAAATATCTCAAACATTAATCTTATTTTATTACTTAATATCTCAATGAGATGAAAAGCAAAACGATATTCAAAATATTTCTAGTCTTGTATTGTTTTATCGAATAATAAAAAACAATAGCCAGTTTTTTTCAGTTGTTCATACCGCGTCTGAAAAAATTCAATAATTGGCAAACGATCGCTGAACGGTAGCTGTAATTGTGTAAAATGTTTCAGTAACAACCCTTTGTTAGTTTCAATTGTAGCTCGGGTATCGAGAATATTTTTTATTTTTTGGCTTAAATTTCCAGCAATAAAAACGTCGAATGTGTGTTTTTTTTCCAGTATTCGGCTGATGTAGCTCTTCCATGACTGATATACTTTTTTTTTACATTAGATACACAACTTTTTGCGGGAGAAGAACTGCCTTCCAAGACTTTTTTGTAGTTTTTGTATTCTATATCAGGTATAATAAACGTCGAATGTGTGTGTTTTTTACCGTTATTTGGTTTTTGTAGCTCATCCATAACTTACATACTTGGTTTTACATTAGATACATAACATTTTGCGGTAGAAGAACTGCCTTCCAAGACTTTTTGTAGATTTTGAATTCTATAGCATAAGGTAGGTACTATAATAAACGTCGTATGTATGATTTTTCCATTATTTGGCTTTTGTAGCTCATCCATGATTATTGTACTTATAGACAGATAAATCGTTTCATTTACAAGAATTTTATTGTAACTAGCATGTCTTTAAATATTTTGTTAACCTATACTGTCCCACTGTTGAGCAAAGGTCTCGCCTATAACACATCCCCGATCCCATAACTGCCTATATGAGGTTAAAATATATTAATATTAAAATCAGTTTATTATTTGGTTCTCCAACAATTCACCACTCAATCATTTTTTTTTATATATTTTTTAATTAGTAGATATTCTCTTGTCAATGACTATTTACAGTACGTTTGCATTTACTTATCTTAATTCTATATACGTGATTGTATGTATACAAATATTACACACACCTTTTGTATTTTTTGACTCAAAGATAATATATTTTTTTAGATACATACATACATACCTACATACACTCACGCCTTTTTCCCATAGGGGTAGGCAGAAACTAAAGAACGCCACTTGCTATAATTCTTGCATACTTCTTTCGCTTCGACCACATTCATACATCTTGTCTTTTTTTAGATAACATCATAATAATCACAATTACTAGGACATTAGGACAAAATATATACTGTTATCAAATTTTAGAAGCAATGACAGCCTAGAAGCTGTGATAGCCTAGTGGTATGACCATTGGACTGCCAAGTCGAAAGTCTCAAGTTCAAATTCCACCTCTGACTTTTCGAATTAATGTGCGTATTAATAATTAATTATCACTCGCTTAAACGGTGAAGGAAAACATCGTGAGGAAACTTGCATACCTTAGAGATTTTTCTCGACGGTTTGTGAAGTCTGCCAACCCGCACTAGGCTAGCGTGCTGGACTATAGCCTAATCCTTCTCAATATGAGAGGAGACCCGTGCCCAGCAGTGGGACAGTATATGGGTTGATGATGAATTTTGAGTAATACATGCATACAGTCCGAGTAATGTCCGCGCAAGTACTCCTGGTGTTGCAAACGTCTATAGGCTACGGTAACCGCTTACCATCAGGTGGGCCGTATGCTTGTTTGCCAACTTAGTAGAATAAATACATATATATATATATATATATATTCAAATCTATAAAGCTTTTTCCATAACAGCCTGTAGGTATTCCCCTGAAGAATAAAATACAACATATTCGATATAAAAGTAGCTCAATTTAACCTGTATAACAGTGAAATAAAACTACTACAACTTAATTTGGGACTATAACATGGTGCTGTGCAAAATTGTCCAAAATTATTTACTTATCTCAAAAACCGCTCTACCGATTTTGATGAAATTTTTCGTGTGCGTTTGTGTGAGTCCCTTGGTGGTTTATATTCACAATTGGATGTGGTAGGTAGCGCTGCAATCGGTTCGCAGAACAACAGTTTCGGGTCAGCTAGTTTATTTATAATAATTATTATTATTAATCCGACATTTCGGTACCTTTACAGCATCTATGGTCACGGGTAGAAGTAGTTATAAATCAATATGTTATAACAGCTTCATGTTCAAAAGAAAATGTTACGTATCTCTGATAAAAAAAAAGCCGAACTCATAACACAGTCCAGTTCATACAGGTATTACCAGTTACCATGTGCGTGTGACGTCACGACTGTATGCAAACACGACCACGCGAAAGGAGAGATAGACTATTAGTTTAAAGGACATCACTCAGAAGGCCAATTATTGTAATCAGAATATAGTTCCGATCTAGTCAGTCATTAACGTCACTAATATCACCTTAGTCAATTTACGATCTAATTACAATAAAACTTGTTCAAATTTGTTATTTCCAACTTTATAAGAATACCATTTTTGATATTTACGACGCAGCGAGAGAGATCGAGATACGAGATCATAAGAATATTTTTTTTTAAACAAGCTTTACGTTTAACAGCAATTCCTTTCACTTGATACCCATATTGTAAGAAAGCATTAAAAACTTAGTCGGCCATCTCTAGAAGTCCGCCATATTTGATTTACAGTGACGTCACTTTATTTTTCGAGTTATTCTCATAAAGCCCTTTCATTTGATACCCATATTGTAGGAGTGCATTAAAAATAACTAGTCCGCCATCTTGGTTGTTCTGCCATGTTGGATTTAGATTGACGTCACACAGCTAACCTTGAATTATCATCGAAACTAAACGTGTATCCAAATTTCAGCTGACTCGGTTGAAGATATCTGCTTCAAAATTGAGTTGCAAGATTAAAATCTTTTTACGTGATATTTTTTTAATAAATGTGTATTACTAGCTGTTGCCGAACGGACATTGACGGATTACCAATACTCAAGATAGTTATTTGATTTTCTATTCGTGGAACCAGAAAATATTCTTAACCACTTCCATCCAGGTTGCTTAAAACCATGCCATGTTTAAAAAAAAGTAATTTTTCGTTTAGCATGAAAAATGCCAAAAAATACAAAAAGATAAAAATTAATGACTGAATTTGATGGCAAATTAAATCAATGTTATAAAATTTACTCTTCCTGTACATTGAAGAAAAAAGAAAAAAGGTTGAAAACAAGTCAGGGGCTCAAGGGCTCAAGTGATGGTCGTTTGATGGCACTAAATGACATACGTACAGACAGATTCCGAACTACATTGAACGATGATTCTGACATAATGAATGAATTATAAATAGCAAACTTAGGCCCCAGACCATGAGTCATTTGAACTTCAATGAAAGTCCCATATTACACAGAGGGTAAACAAGTAATTATAAGTTTACACCCAGACGGACAAAGTGCAAACACTGTCTAATTATACTCCTCATATTCCGGAAAATTTTAGGAATACAAAATGGCGTGGCTGCCTCACCGCGCTTTTGTTTCTGATTCGCATCGCTTGGGGCCAAACATACCGTACACAAATAAGCATAAAACTGACAGAGTTTTGGTATATTTGGATATTTTAACATATTTCTTTGCCGCTTTAAGTATTTTATTTAAATCTAAAATGGAACATTTGGTACGGATTAAGCAATATAAAACCTTTTTGCCCGTCCCTGGCTTAATACGCGATTCAAAAAAATAATATTTGAAATAGATATTCTGACATACCTATTTCTTTACCGCGTTATTTTACGTACATCTAAAATGGAACATTTGGTATGGATTAAGCAATATAAAACCTTTTTGCTCGTCCCTGGCTGATGCACGATTGAAATGCACGATGTTTGTTTGTCACCTTAGCAGTATAAAAAAATATTTATATTTTGAAAATAGAGTATGACGCTGTCACATTATTAGATCGTTTTGTGAATTTTATTCCATGTTTAAAAATAGTTATTATATTAAATTTTTTTAAGTATTTGTGATTTAATGTGTAACGTAAAATGTTTACATATACAATGTCTTCAAAGTTATCTTGTAAGTAAGCCTCGAGAAATCTTTTTTACCGCCGTCTGTCTGTAATTTTTGTTGTTGTTCTCCAATCTCCAAATTTCAAAAGACTTAAAAAAAATGGATTGCTTTGGTGCCATATAAATTGCTGTCATTTCGTTGGCATAGTTTTTTACCAGCCGCAATAATGTAACGATTTTGTCAGGTTATCTAGAATGAAATTTTAATTTAACATCATCACCATCAACACATATACTGCTCCCACTGCTGAGCACGGGTCTCCTCTAAGTTTGAGAGGGTTTAGGCTATAATCCACCACGCTAGCCTACTGCGTGTTGGCAGACAACACGTGTGTGTATTCGAGACGGTGTCGTCGAGAAAAATCTCTACGGCATGCAGATTTCCTCAAGATGTTTTTCTTCATCGTTTAAGCGAGTGATAATTAATTATTGATACGGACATGAATTTGAAAAGTAGGCTATCACTGCTGAGGGTCTGCAGAGGGTCACCATTCCTTTAATAAATTAACCCTTAAATTGGAAATCATTAATATTACCTACTATTTTGTGCCACGTATCATGACGCCATAAAATATAAGTACCCAGCTATTAACTCTAACTTTACGACTGTGTTTTACTTAGTTCGACCTTCGTGTATCATAATATTCTAATCACATAGTAGGGGCAATAGTATTCCTCACATAACATTTATTTATTTATTGACTAGCCGCCCCCGCAAACGTTGTTTTGCCATAAAAGAAAAATTTAGGGGTATGAAAAATAGATGTTGGCCTATTCTCAGACCTCCCCGATAAGCACAAAAAATTTCATCAAAATCGGTCAAGCCGTTTCGGAGGAGTATGGCAACGAAAACTGTGACACGAGAATTTTATATATTAGATTACGTTCACCAACAATTGTTACACACGATTCACACAAATAAACAAACTAAAAACAATATACAAACAAGCGTGCACAATTTGATCAGGTAAATACCACATTCAATCACAGTAACATAGTTTTTTTGACAGAATTACTTAGTTACAGTTAAGTACAATATTATAATATTGGGTTACATTTACAGTTTAAACAAACAAAATTAAGTGGAAATTGATTGATGATGATAATGATTACGTATTACAATTATTATTATTTTGGTTTATAAAATTGTTCTGCTCAGATGAAATTTGATTACATAATAATATATTATGGCACTGTGTCTAAATATTTTATTTTATAACATGAAAGGAAACCTGCCTGCTTAAAAGATTTTCTCGAAGGCTCATGAAGTTTATCACACTGGACAGCGTAGTGAACTATAAACCATTTAAACCACACATATTACAAGACCAAACACACACAAATTAATGAACATGTAAATGTGAAAACACAGTAAACAACATGTGCATCACGGAAACTAGATCAGTAATTGACCGGGCACAAATCCAATCTCCGAGCTGCTACTGAGAATTTCATAGAATATCCCAACAACACTTTGCTCGACGTGGGAACCGAACCCAGGACTCCTAGCGTAGCAGTCGCGCTTTCTTCTCCTACCACTAGACTAATGAAACAGCTAGTTTCGTATTCACCATCTTTACAATGAAAAAGATTTGCAAAAATAAATGCAAAGTCATGTTCCCGGGTCTAATTTTATACACAATTGAAAGGAAGCCGAACATTACCAGACATGTCTTAGACAACTGCGTCGTCATTGCAATGTCATGAGAGAATTATGATGGGAACGACCTTTTAACATATTAATGGCAGAAATGTCAACTTACTAAAACTTTTGTATACAATAGCTCGTGTATATAGTATAGTCTATGGCAGTAACTATGGTATATTATTAAGGAATCTGTTGGGATTTTGGAGAATTCCTTTGCAATTCCGGACCGACACCGACCACATGGACGGACTGAGTTCGTGGTTGTAATGTAAATACTTCCACTTCGCGCGGGGAAAGGAATAACTGTGATCTGTTTATCGATTCACGTACTTCAGTAGTTCTCAATGCTGCAGCATCAGAAACAACCAATAATCAGTAGCAGAATAGACGATGATCTACCACACATTTACTACATTAAAGGGATATATTGATGATCGTCCAGCGCAACCTAGGCATTCAGCCTCAGGTAGGCGGGCTTTTGGGCTCGCGGGTGCAGAGAAGGGACTATGTTCGGACATCATGCTTCCCCAGAGACGACGGTAGCACAGTGGTTACGTGCTGCCGTGCAAAGATAGATTTAGGGGAGACCCGCTACAGTCTCCCCAGGACAAACAACAACGCAACGCAGCAACGTAAGTGCAAGCCTGTTAGGGCACATGCCTTAATAGGCGTTGCACAGGGGAGTTCTGGGATGGTCTATTAGGAGGACACAGTGCCATCCTCCATGTGTTGGTGGCGGCTAACGGGGTGATTTTAATGCGTAAGAATCCCGGTCGAATCCCCGTAAACCGGTAGCTTTTTAAAGGCTTCCTCCGGTTAAAAAAGGCTTTCATCCTCGCTAAGCACTATCGACTGCCTTTCTTATCTTCTTCCTTTTCTCTTTTTTGCATCATCATTAGGATACTCATCCAAATACAACAGAAAAAAAAGTCATCATCTCAGGCCGTACCAGAACTGTCTATGGTTGCGATAGACAGGGATGCAGCTCTACACGTTAAATAGCGCCATCCCTTTCTCACATCCTAAAAATGATCGCGTTATCACATTGTGCTACGCTGATCCGGTCAGGCATTATTTCCCATTGTATTAACCTTATAGCTTCATAGCCTCTTTTTTGTGTCAGTTTTGAACATACTTTCGCCGAACCAATAGTTAATACACATTAAATATTACAAGAAATCGGATCAATACCAACTTTCTCCGTTATAAGTGCTATTGTCTGCAAATGTCTCAAGTAGTTGTCGTCACAAGTGCCGTTTCACTGTTTATTAGAAGAAGTCACAACAATTAGCAAAATAGAACAACAATTTTTACAACCCTCTGGAGGGTCAGCGTTGCTCAATTAATTAAACTTTATGGTAAGTTTTAATATTGGACTTGTATTACTTTGAATCTAGACCTGTGACCTATATATATTACCGGACACCGCGCGACACACTACCCCGAGTCTTCTTGTAAATTAGTGCTTAGTTTATTGTTTACCTATGTATAGTATTTTAATTGTTATTGGTTTAAGTTATATTTCATTTTATTATTGTAGTATTGCGTGAGCGAAGTTGCCAGTGCTCCGCAAGGAAACGTTGTGTTGGCAATGGGGGTACTTTGTCCCTTAAACTGCTGACCCAAACATTCCTCTTTTATTTTACAGGGTCGGCAACGCGCAAGTGATACCCCTGATGTTACAAGCGTCTATAGGCTATGGTAACCGCTTACGTAGGTGGGCCGTATGCTTGTTTGCCACCTTAGTGGTATAAAAAAACAAGCTATAAAAAGATGTGAATGCCGATGTTGATAATAACATAGAGTAGAAAAAGACATCGGTGAAATATCACACTCCAAAGTTAAGCTGTCATTTTGACCCCTCTGATCCCTCTGCCTGTCTACCAACACAAAGTAACAAAAACTTAGTCCATTATAACGGGATAGTTGCAAAACAAAAAGGAATGGAGCGCTCATTATGACTCCCATTATGCACAACAAGATATCTCAGACGTAAACAAAAATACATTATTTACTAGTGCCAAACTTAAGACTGACGTAAATTGGAGCCATTGAACCCAAAAACCGTTGTGACTGGACACTAGCACCAAAGCAAAGATGGTACAGAAGGTTTATTCCACGCATTGGGGATTTTGGAGCTACTTTTATTATGGAAGATAGAGGTAAGCGAGCGAGTAGGTCACCTAACGGTAAGTGATCACCGCCGCCTATTGACACCCACAACGCCGGAGGGGTGGCGTGCACCAAGCGTGTTGCCTTTCAGAAAAGAATAGACTCGCTTCTTGAAGGTTGCCATTTCGTACCGGATCGGAAATACCTCCGCTGGTAATTGATTCCACAGAGCAGTCGTTCGCGGTAAAAAGTTTCTTGAGAAACGCACGGTGGTAGTTGATGATCTTACAATACGGATACGGACTGAAATGTCAAATGAACTCAAAATATTCAACATATAGTAATATTAAGAACTACACCATGGATAGTTAATTTTATTTTAACTTAACAAAATAAAGAAGGCAATGCAAAGCTAACACAGATGTCAGCCATTTCGACTTTCTACGACAACCAACCAAAGTAACATAGCGACTTTAATAGTCGATACCCATTATTGGGAAAATTTGATCCGGTGTAGAATTTTTAATAAGTCGCGTCTGTCGACTGTTTTTAATGAGTCGCTATATTCCGGACGTCTTGTTTTTTTCTTTTCAGACGGGTTTCTTAAATTTTTCTATTAAATTATCAGTACCGGAGTTTGGATTTATACCCGGTTAATAGCAACAGGCTCGCCCCCTATTATATGGTACCTAAACATACATACATTGTCATACCGGCGAAACTGTGGGCGTACAATTAGTACACCTCTGCCTAAGCCTTCGTGGAATACAGGAGCGATGGTATGTTAGTTTTGAAAATTCAGGTAACTTGTAGTAACTTGTAGTTTCGTATACATACGAGTACATTAGCTAATACTTCTGCGCCAGCACAGTACATTCATTGCTAAATATTAATGAAGTTTACAAAACTGAGATATGTTGGCAATAAATAACAATAAAAGCAGAGTACAGAGCCAACAGAATTTGGCAGTCATTGATGTGGAATCTTTAAACACTCTCTGATATATTTTTATAGATATTGGCTTGTTTTGCGACAAACTTGGAACGTTTGGAATGTTCCAGTAATGTAATATAAGATCATGTTCCCATCTTGTTTAGTGTAGGTGCAGAAAAGTGGCGCCAGAGTAGGTATTGTTTGCATTCGTGTCGCTCTAATGCGAATGCTCATGGTACAAAATACAATCTTAAAATATTGTTATCGTGTTTTTATTTGTTTCAAGTTCAAAAGCTTTATTTCAAATAAGCTTTTAAAGAATTAATGAAACGATAAAAGTCTATGTACAGTTCCAAAAATTGATGGATTTAATCTGATGGAGAAAAATCCGGCAAAGAACTCCATTATTTTAAAAGAGTGTCTCTTTTAAAATAAGGAGTCATAATTAGTAATAATTATTTTAATTTACTTTTATCTGTTACGAGCTATTTTGCATCTTCATCGTCAATCATTTGAATCAAAATAAAAAATAAATTCAGTACCTATTATCTTTATCATTACTTACTAAGCTTACTTATCTCCGTCTACTTTTCCCATCCCTACGTAAAATCGGATGAAGAAATCCACTTCCCCATCCTTAAAGAAAAAGCGGATAAGTCAGTGGTTATGTGAAGAAAATTCCGAGCGTATTGGAGACAAATCCTCGAGTGCAAAATAAATCCATATACCTACATCAAAATGTTTCTTTTTGTGTTTTCAATTAAGGAACTACAAATTCCCGCACAAAATCACGTGTTCTGATTTTAAAATTTATTATTTTTTGTCTTTACTACTGCCAGAGATAAAAAAAGCATTTTAAGTACATAGGAATCTAATTAATAAACCTCTAATGTAGTGCGAAGCTATGAAGAGAAAAAAAATTCCTGATCGACAAGGCAAAAAAGAAACATTAATATTTTATCCGATTCAAATTAGATATAAAGTACAGACGCCAGCAGGTCAACCTATCCAAAACTGTCAAATTTTCCCAATTGAATATGAAGCGTATTGCTTTGTATTAAAGTTGAAAACCAATCAAAAAAAAATTTGACAGATTGTGGTAGCTTGATGTGCAGGCCTCTGTACTTACAGAAAAGTCCATGGCTCAGCAATATTTTGCAGTACTAACCTCAACGCAAATGTTCGGCATTGTAAACACTGAGCAAGGTGTAATGTATATCAAAATTTTTATAACGCAAATTAAATCGGATTCCTTAAAAGAACATTAATGTTAAACGAAGTTCTTGTTATATAACGTATTGAGCACTAATATGGGATTTGAGAAATTCCCAAACTTGGGTAGCACCAAAATTTTATGAGTAAATATTTTAATACCACAAATTGATTATAAAAATACCATAAAAAGGGATGGCGCTATTTGATGTCTAGAGCGGCATCCCTCTCTTTCAATGGCAAAACGATTGCTTACACGTTGTGGTACGGCGGTGATCTTTCAAGCACCAGCCACAACGTTTTATAACAGGTAATAAATAAATATTTTTTACGAATGCAACCTAGATCATACGAAGGTCAACTAGCAATTATAGACAAAACACCAATCACCTTGGTACAGCTATATATCTAGTCTTAAGAGAGACATTAATGGCCTCATTATAGTCATTTGTGGTTCACCAACCAACCCCACCGACCGAGGTGAGAAGGTCACCCTCTATTGATCTATTGCTTAAAATATCTCACCTGCCTTTACGTTTATTTTAGTGGAGAGACATTTTCGGGTGTGTATCTTTTTGACCTTGGGCTACCATTAAATATCACCACCACAATTTACTCATATACTGTCCCTTAGTTCGGCACGGGTCGGATGTTTAGCGTGCCAGATATAAAAATCTTGTCTTTATCTGAGTTTTTCTTATGTAACTACTTACTTATATACATAAAAATAATGGTATTATATCCATTGTCTAGTATCCATAGTACAAGTCTCTGCTTAGTTTTGGACTAGATGGTGCTGTGTATAATTGTAAAATACAATAATAATAGTCATTAAGAAAGATAGAAGAGTGGAAGGGTATAGTGGGAGCAATTCCACTCAAATTGGAGCTACCCGACTGGGGAAGTACCTCCACCTTTCAGAAAATCGAAGTGAAATAACACTGCTTTGAGCTGTGTTATGTTCCATACGGTGAGCAAGGTTGCCCGTGCTCCGCGAGGAAACGTGTTGGCAGTGACAGGACTTTGACCCTTATACTGCCAACTCAATTATTCCTATTTCTTTTTACAGGGTCGGCAACGCGCAAGTGATCTCTGGTACTACAAGCGTCTATAGGATTCGGTAACCGCTTACCATCAGATGGGCCATAAGCTCGTTTGCCACCTTAATGGTATAAAAAAGAAAGAAATGTGAGTGAATCAGAAATCTGCATATTATTTAATATGTTAGCACATTCTTTCTGTAATACGTACGGCAGTTTACTTTCGGCGAGCCTGCGTTATCAGCGATCCGAGTTGACGAGATAACCCTGAAAGAGCCGCCGGATAACGTACTACGCAATACTGATGTATCTCGTGTAGATCTGATTATGAAACAGAGCTATCTAACCTTAACGTCATGAAGGAAATTAACATAATTATGCTAAAATCGTCTACATAAATGAATATTTTTACTAAATAGGTAATAATTAACCAAAATAATGTAATAGTTCCTGTATGCAGCTGCTTTGTTTACATTTATATTTTGAAATATCTATAAAAAAACTTTTCAGGAAGGGGAAGCCGACTTCGAGCATTGTTTTGTATATACAGAACCAATGGTCGGTCACCAACCAAATTTATATGAGATTATTTCAGAAGTATAATCTTTATCAACATCATCCTACCTTACAGTAGATATCTATTTTCCTTCCATAGGTATACATCTCTTTTAGCCGTCATCTCATCATTCACTTCCTTTGTAGCCATATCTTCTCTCACACAGTCCATATATTTAAGAAGTATTTATAGTATATTAAATTCTATCAGATAAAAAAGCGAAATAAGTTCACAATCGGTAAAGATATAGCTATACACATACAAAATAAACAGTTGATTTGACAACCTCCTGCTTTTTTTAGTTTGAAAAAGATCTAACACTCATTCCAATTATTACTCCGACCAAAAGACACCTAGGGCCACACAGTCTTTAAAACCAACAGGTGAGTAATTAATTACAATAATCATCATCAATCCATATACTGTCCCACTGCTGGGCAGGGGTCTCCTCTCACAGAATGAGAGGGATTAGGCTATAGTCCAATAACGAAGCGTGCCTTAAAAATAGGTATTCGAGGAAAGGCCTCGCTTATCGACGGGGTCCAGCAACTGCTGGACCACAGCCTGTCATGGTCGTGGCGAATTTCGCGGATCCCATGGCCATGACAATAGGGCAGGTGAAGGCAAGTGCGGTTTTTAGTCGGTATGAGTCCGACATACCCTGCCACCTCCCCGGGTGGCGGAGGTCCATGAAGATTTTCCGTAGGTACTATAAAAAAAAAGACTATAGTCCAATAATAGTTAATTAAAACAATAAAAAAGAGAGCATTCAGGCCTTTTTGCCATAGGGCACACTAAAAAAAAGAATAGATGGAGCATTTGATCGTCGATCAATGATATAATTAAATTCAATTATTCGTGTAATTGAAAACTTTACTTTCTCTGTCCCTATATCCCTATGTATGCTTAAATCTTTAAAAATACGCAACGGATTTTGATGCGGTTTTTTTTAATAGATAGAATGATTGAAGAGGAGGGTTTATATGTATAATACATGTTTATTTCCTTCCTTCCTCGGCTTAAGAGCATTTCTGTTCTTGCGCCACGATAATATCGCCCAAAGGGTGACACATCTCAATGTATTTTATTAGTACATTGCACCCGTGCGAAGCGCGGGCGGGTCTATGAATAAAATATCAATTTTGACCTATAATCTAATCGAATCCATATTCAAAGGTTCCCAGCCTTGTTATTTCTCAGATTACCGACAACATTAATACTTAATTGACTTTCATAATACTGTATTTTATTATGAAACCAATCAAATGAAATTAATCTGATTAGCTTGTAATGTTGAGCTGTAAATTGTTACTGAACTAAGTGCACTTAAATTAGTTCTACAATGGTGATTCAGTGACTTGTAAATTCTGCGAAGCATTGGATTACCACGTAATTGATTACTAGAAGGAGGTACTTAATATTGTTATGATGTATTTTTATTTAATTTATTTATTTAAAGACGTAATGTAGTTTTATTTATACATAATACACCTACCTCGGTAAATTTTTACGTTGAATGGCAAGACACGTTCTTTTTATTCTTTTTTTATTATTGCCTACAATGGCAGATGAGCAGGCGGCCTATTTGATGGTAAGTGTTAACCGCTGCCCATGGACATCAGCAATGACAGGGACAGAGCTGAGCCATCGCCTACTGTGTGTGGTGCTAGAGAGCTCTTTTTAGGCACGGATTCAAATTTTGGAAAAACGGACGCAGTCGAATCGAAGATTTTAAAGTTATTTTAGCGAAGGAAAAATTCGACTCCGGCCAGGATTCAAACCTGCGTCTTCTGGTTAGGTGGTACAGACGCCAGCAGGTCAAGCTACCCAAAACTGTCAAAATTTCCCAATTGAACGTGAACCTTATTACATCGCATGGAAGTTGAAAATCTATATAAGAAATTTGAGAGATTGGGGTAGTTTGATGTGCTGGCCTCTGTACAGACGCCAGCAGGTCAAGCTACCCAAAACTGTCAAAATTTCCCAATTGAACGTGAACCTTATTACATCGTATGAAAGTTGAAAATCTATCAAAAAATTAATTTGACAGATAGGGGTAGCTTGATGTGCTGGCCTGTGTACACCAGACGCTATGACACACTAACTTTGTCTTGTCAATTTTTATCGACGAGAGAAAGTAACAGAACTCTGTTGCTTTATAATAATAATAATTTTTTTGGGACATTTTCACACAACACCGTCTAGTCCCAAACTAAGCAGAGCTTGTAATATGGGAACTAGACAATGGATATAATACTTATATACTTTTTTTTTGTAAATACATACTTATTATACATAAGAAACAACCAGGCAAACACAAATACTCATGTTTTATCCACACAAATATTTGTGTCCTGTGGGAATCGAACCCGACCCCATGATCAGCAGTCCGGCACTCGAACCGCTAGACCAAAGAGGTCAAGCGGTTAGAGATATTGTAACCATTGTGCGATAATAGTAGACTAATCGATATCGCTGATAACGCGTGATCAAATCTCTACTGACGCCGCATTAACGGTACCACTACGTATTACTCGATAAATCTAAGTAGGTATTTGTTTTTTAAATAGAATTTTCTGACGTCACAATCACAATAGATTTCTATTTTATTTTGCATAAAGACCACTAAGGTGGCATCAAGCATACGGCCCACCAGGATGGTAAGCGGTTACCGTAGCCTAAAGACGCTTCTAACACCAGGGGTATCACTTGCACATTGCCGACCCTGTAAAACGAAAGAGGAATGGTTGGGTTGGCAGTATAAGGGTCAAAGTCTCCCCACTGCCTACACAACGTTTCCTTGCGAAGCACGGGCAACCTTGCTCACCGTAAGGAACACAACACAGCTCAAAACAGTGCTATTTCACTTCGATTTTCTACAAGGTGGAGTTACTTCCCCAGTCGGGCAGCTCCAATTTGAGTGGAATTACTCTCACTATGCTCTACCTCTCTTAAAAAATAATATCTAATAGATTTTATGCTCTTATCATAATGCTAAATTCGTCTGAAATGGTACAGACGCCAGCAGGTCAATCTATCAAAAACTGTCAAATTTTCTCGATTGAATATGAACCTTATTGTTTTGCATTAAAGTAGAAATTCGATCAAAGAAATTTGACAGATTGTGGTAGCTTGATGTACGGGCCTCTGTACAAAATCATTGCCTAATATTCCGCCTTTAAGCAATAATATGCTAACATTGTTGTGTTATTTCTAAGATGTCTTGTATGAAGGGAAATGTTGCCGGTGCAATTATTTATTTATATACGCTTTATTGCATACCAATACAAACACAATAGAAATGAGCAAAGTTTACACATAGGTAGGTACAATGGGCGTTCTTATCGCACAAAGCGATCTCTTCCCTTATCCTTCCTTCCTTTATTACTGTGCATATAAAACTGAACTGTTTAACGAAATCAACACAATCATGAGTATCTGGGACTCTGTTCGCTCATCATCATGCGATCCCAGAGAAGACGGTAGCACAGTGGTCACTTACTGCCGTGCACAGATAAAGATTCAGGGGACCCGTTAACAGTCTCCCCAGGGATGTGCCTTAATAGGCGGTGCACAGGGGGGTTCTGGGGTGGTCTATTAAGAGGACACAGTGCCCCCTCTATGGATGGTGGCCACCGGGTTGGTTTTAGTGGGTAAGAATTCCACCCTCCCCGGTCTAACCCCCGTAGACCGGTAGCCTTTTGAAGGTTTCCCCCCATAAACAAAAAAAAGTATCTACTTGTAAATCAGCTATTCTTAGTCAAATTCTCCGTGTCAATCTACAAAAATCCCAATATGGTACGAAATAATCTATTGAGATACTATTTAAGCAAGAGCAAGTGTTCAAATCCTGATAATTATACGTCTATTGACAAAATAAATCTATTCCCGTATCAGTAGGTTTTACGTCACGCGCATACTGAGCAGCTGTTTGTCTGTTTTATCGACGTCACTCGAAAAAATTACGACGAGCTAAGCTTGGTATGGTATACTGGGTTGGTATAACAACTCCACGAAATAGCGCGTATTTTATGTGCGGGTGGGAAAGATGATCATTTAATTCTTCTTTCTCACTAGCTATGTGGGTCCTCAGCGTGGCTCCTACACTAGAGTGGCTAGTGGTTCTAAAGAATTAACATACCATCATGCCTGTATTCCCCTAAGGGTTAGGCAAAGGTATACTAATGTACGCACACAGTTCTCCAGTATGTTTAGGTCCCATGTAATATAAGACGCGCCTATTACAACAAATCCAAACTCCGAGCTCCTACTGAAAATTTGATCGTGACCTGGGAACCGAATCCAGGACCTCTAGCCTAGCAGTTGCGCGTACGCCCTCTAGGTTAATGAAGCAGTTCGAGTCGAGTTGAGTTAATCGCATTTAATGCGTAATTATAATTAATGAGCATAAAACTGTATTCAATAAAGAATATTTATATCAATATTTAATCACGAGAAGCATTAATTTTAGTGGTAACACCAGATAAGATAAATTAAATAGATTACGTCATATAAAATTTTGTAATTAAATGTAAATAAATTAAATTACGGTTGGTGGTCGTATTTACCATTCATTTAATTTTCTGTAATTAATTCATTCGCTCACTCGGAGCCATTCATTAATTTTATTCGATTGTTTAGCGTTCATTCGTTCATTCGTTATTTCGGTCATGAATTTATTGTACGGTTACATTCGTTCGTACGAGTACATGCATTCATTTAGCATATCTTATATCTTACCAGATCTTAACAGTATTCATTTCATTTTATGAGTGACGCGTATAAAGGTATCTAAGGTTTTATTTTTGTGAATAATTAATAAGATGACGTCACGATTGGCGCAGTAGTTTAACGATTGGCGCATAAAGGGTCGCAAGTTCGATTTCCGCACAAAACAAATATTTAAAACCCTCTCATGGGACAAGAGAAAATCTTTATGTGAGGCAACGTTTAAGGAAAGAATTGAAATACCTTTCACCCTTCTCCGAACCTTTTTCCACACTAATTTGGGGTCGACTTTCAGATTCTTCCTCCAGTCTAATCAGATACGGCTGAATATCAGTACTTTACACGAAGCAATTGCCATCAGACCTCCGTAACCTTATTTCTGGGCGATACCGATATCCTGAGGATAGACTGGATGTCAGGCTTTTTGGGCTTCTGACTAAGACTAACGACTGTCATAGGTGTTCGCAACCGGCACCGACGGCTTTACGTGCTCTCCGAGGCACGGAGGGTCTCGATGTGTTAAAAATGGTCACCCATCCACAGACTGACCGCGGTTAGCGCAGCTTAACCTTGCAGATCAGTTGATCAGCGTATAGAAATAATAAATATTGGCAAATATTACCTACTCCACGTTTACGGCAGTCGAGTTAAATATGAAAATAAAGTATTCTACCTACGAACAAAAGAATAACTTAAAATTCAAATGAAGCTAAGATTATAATATTTTTTAGAGAAACACGAGTCATAATTGTTGCTATCTAAATAACATATTATATGTATACAGGCCAAGTGCAAACAAAACTGTTAAAATGATTTTGCAATCACTACTCACTATAATTAGGTGTTCAAATGTGTTTATAATGTATCCAAATAAGCTTTTACAAACAAACGAGCAGTAGCATTGTTTTACATTAATTTCGATAATGTGTTACCTAAATAGATATTATATCCTAGTAATATTATAAACGTGAAAGTTTGTGAGGATGGATGGATGGATATTTGTTAATCTTTCACGCTAAAACTACTGAACAGATATTGATGAAACATTACTAAATTAGTATTTATACATCAGAATAACATATAGGCTACGGTAACCGCTTACCATCTTGTGGGCCGTATGCTTGTTTGCCACCGTAGTAAAATAAAAAAACGCTATTTTCGTTACCAACATATCTGTAGTAATTTTGAACCTTATTACCATGACATAACATTTTGACAACTATAATATATAAAATTGGTCAAAAAAATCTAAACAAGAATAGATATCGATTTATTCAAGCATTGCCTTTTTATAGTCTGAAATAAACACGAAGCCTGAATAGTACATTTACATGCAATGGAGTCTATCGTGACAGCTAAACAGAATCGCTTTTTTTATTAATTTTTTTTATTAAAATCAATAAAAAACGCGCCTCAATCTAGCGTAGCAGTCTTGCTTAGGACCACTGCCTAGAAGGACTTCTACCAAACCCAGGACTGGGTTTAATTCCCAGGTCAAGTGTTACAATGAAATTCTCAATAGCAGCTCAAAGTTAGGATTTGTTCCCAGTTAGTGGCAATAGGCTGGCTCCTTGTTAAATGCGACCTAAATATACCGGCGAAGTGTGGTTCAGTAGTACCTACACCTCTGCCGAACTCTTCGGGGAATACAAGCGTATATAGTATATTAAAAAACGTGCTTAAAAATAATACGTTAACGTGTACCGTTTCAACGCGCTTTTTATCGTCAAGTGGAACACATCTGTGCCATCATAAACTAAACTTAAAGATCACCTACTATATCGCAATTTCATATCACAGAGAGAGACAGAACTATTGATTTCTGACATTTACGCGAATATTATACATTGAAATAAGCGTCCATGGTCACGGGTAGACGTCTACCCGTAGTCTACCCGTGACCAATGTGACGCTATAAAGGGTCCGAAACGTCGGGATTAATAATATCAATATAACGCGATAAAATCCGTAAAAAGTAGTTTTATTTCAGACACAGAACTAATTAAAAACTGAGTTTTTCAGTCGACTCCACGAAATAACTTGCATTATTTTTCGATAGCCCGTTATTTGGGGTAGGTATGTAAGACTCATACTGATTTGAAATCGCACTTCCCTCACCGTTTGTTGTGGGCCATAGGACTAAAAGACTTATTCGTCATCATCTTAACAGCCTATTGCCGTCCACTGCTGAACGTAGGCCTGCAAAGAGCGCTAAAGATGTGTGCTCTTAATGCCTCGGAGAGCACGCAAAGCCGGCTGTCCCGGTTGTCGAACACCTATGACAATAAAATTATTAGAAGCCTAAAAAACCAGACCAGTCTATCTTCAGGATATCCGTATTGTCACTTGGTTCGCTTACAGTCACTTCGTGTAAAGTTCTGATATTCAGCCGCATGTGGTTAGACTGAAAGCGGATAACAACATGTCTGTATTCCCCGAAGGGTTAGGCAGAGATGTACTAATGTACACCCAAATTTTGCCGGAATGTTTTAGGTCCCATGTAATAGGGGGCGAGCCTATTGCCATTAACCGGGCACAAATCCAGACTCTGAGCTACTGAGAATTTCACAGAAAAACCCAATAACACTGCTCGACCTGAGGATCGAACCCAGCCGATTACAACCTAGTTGCTAAAAGTATAATGATTTACGGAACTGAGATTATGGAGTAAACTATGTTTTGATCATTTTAAATGATTATGAGTACGAGAATTAGTTCATTTTTACGGTTAATTCCGCACGCGCAGACTTTCCTGTCAGACTATTTTCGTAATTGGAACAATAACGGTTGTCGCGTGATCACTAATTGCTGTGTTTCGAGATTACGTCGATGTCATCATGAATTCGGGTTTATTTAGTATTTTGGCGAGGTATATAAGTATTTAGGTAGACTAAATAAAAATTTAAATTGTCGTTTCGAAACGAAAGATCAATAATTGTATAATATAGATACGGTGAACAACGAAAGTCGCTGAACACAGTTAAATTAAACATCACAGCTCCAAAACTTGTCAAGAGGTTTTTTCTATTAAGGTAAACTAAATATATTTGTATGTTCATCTATGCAATAATTTCGCATAACCTTCACAGATCAGTAACTTTATACTTACCTATTAAAAATCATATTCAGATTGCAACATGTTCAGTGAGTTGCGTTGTTGACTGTACCTAGAGGTTTCCCGCAGATTCACTGGCATTCCAAAAGAATTTCTGAGACAAAAGGTACCGAGCCTTATGTCTTATAAATCGCTTCAGCGGTTTAGGCGTTAAAGTGTAACAGACATAGTTATAATATTATCATAGTAAGTATTTTTCCTACCAAGATTATGTTTTTAAGTAAATTTATAATTACTTACCTACATACGTGACATTCTATTCATTAGATATTTCCTGTGTGTGATCTACCCTATATTATAGGGGTGAGCATATTGCCATTTACCGGGCATAAAACCAAATTCTTGAGATTCACCTAAAAAGTGTCGCTCAGCAGCTGCATTTGCGACCATTAGACCTAGAGACCATAGGTAGCTCACATTATTTGTAACAGTTATAATTCTCCGAAAATAACAGTTAAATCTCGTATGTTTTATCATGTGAGGTACAAAATAAAAGTTTTTTCCCTCTCTCTTCTTCTTTCTTCTTTCTAATAAGCAATGTCGTAAAAAGCTGTGTTTTTATAAGGGGGTCTAATAGACTTCAGTCGGGACCTATGATTTTATATTATACCATTATATAATAATTATTATTATTTTGATATGTATGTATTTAATTAATACAGTACCTATTATAATTGTGCATGTACAAAACTGTATGTACTGTCGCCTGCAGTATTTCCGGATCAATATGACCTTCAAACCTTCAAGAAAAGAGCGTACTCCGTAAACGCGCTTGTAACTCCTCTGGTGTTGCGGGTGTCCATGGGCGGCGGAAATCGCTTACCATCAGGCGATCCGTCTATGATGATGCGATGTGATTTTCAACTTTAATCCATAGTGATAAAGTTCATATTCAATTGGTTAAATTTATTATTAACCGGTATATAGTTCTAAACGATGTCGAAGTAAACGGTTTTAACTGAATAACGTGGTAAAATGTGGATTGCTAACTCCAATAAAATATAGGAATTCTTCGAAATATGTATTTCCTATAGCGTGCTCCAGTTATTACAAATAATTTTATAACCAACACACGTGCCAAGCGTCACGTAATTATGTCCAATGTTGTTTACGCTACAGTGGTGCGTGATACGCCAGCGCCCCGATCAATTATTAATTAAAATAATTAATTGCCTCGTTAGTGAGACTGCTACGCTAGAGGTCTGGGTTCGATTCCCAGGTCGAGCAAAGTATTATTGGGGATTTCAATGAAATTCTCAGTAGCAGCTCGGAATTTGGATTTGTGGCGGTTAATGGATATAGGCTCGTCTCCTATTAAATGGGACCTAAACATACGGGCGACTATACCTAAACGCATGTCGGTAATCCGCGTCTGCGGAAAGGTACACCATTACAAATCAAACTTACCAATTATTCGTAGAAATTATTGTAATTACTTTCAACTGTGAACAGTTTAATATATTTTACGTTATACTTGACGACTTATATTTTAGGAGTAAGGCCACGCGTGCTGTTTCTGGTTATAAATCTTTACGATAATAAAACAATAACAATGGTTGCTGAGTTTATTACAAACTTGCTTTTAACGCTCATAGTGCAGTTATTGCGCAGTCGCCGGTTTTTTTTTTATATATAAGAATTAGGTTAAAAAGCAGTGATAACCTAGTGGTATGACCATTGGACTGCCAAGTCGAAGGTCTCGAGTTCGAACCCAAGGCACGCACCTCCGACTTTTCGAATTTATGTGCGTATTAATAATTAATTATCACTCGCTTAAACGGTGAAGGAAAACATCGTGAGGAAACCTGCATACCTTAGAGATTTTTCTCGACGGTTTGTGAAGTCTGCCAACCCGCACTAGGCCAACGTGGTGGACTATAGCCTGATCCCTCTCAATATGAGAGGAGACCCGTGCCCAGCAGTGGGACAGTATATGGGTTGACGATGAAGAGATAGGTTAGCGTTTGACCACAATCTCACCTGATGGTAAGTGACGATGTGGTCTAAGATGTAGCACGCTTACCTAGAAGATACCTATTCACTCGTGACTTGAAGACCCCCAAATTGTACACGTCAGGAAATACAGACTCAGGAAGCTGATTCCATTCCCTCGCTGTACGGATAAGGAATGTCGAGGCAAAACGCTTAGTGCGGGTTTCGGGAATTTCCACCATAAAACGGTGACGCTTTACAGTTTGCCTGGTTGTGCGATGGTAAAAAGATTCACCGTCGTCGAATGTTACTGCGTTCAAATCTCTACAATATTCTTGTTAATTAATTAATTACTAAGTATTGGTTTCTGACACTTACGCGAATATTATACATGGAAATAAAAACACTTTTTACGGATTTTATAGCGTTACATTGATATTATTAAATTAAATTAAAAATATGTATTGTCATTTTAACTTTATCTTATTTAATTAATAATTTTTGACAAGTATTTTTAAATTATTTTATTATTGAGTGTAAAATGATTGTCTTCTATGGGCCTAGTTACCCGAAATAAATGAATTTTATTTATTTATTAATCCCGACGTTTCGGACCCTTTACAGCGTCCATGATCACTGGTAGACTGAGGTGGTGGGCGTCTTAATGATAATAATAATAAAAATATGTGTATATATGTATGTTCTTAAAAGTTCTGTCAGTAATTATATCATGTTCAGTTTTATTTCAATAATTACTAAGTTCTAAGTTTTTATATCAGGATCACATAATTTTTAGTACAGAGGCCAGATCAAGCTACCCCAATCTGTCAAATTTATTTAATAGATTTTCAACTTTAACGCAAAACAATAAAATTAATAAAATTTCTTTAATTAATTAATAGAATGTACTAATCCTAGGGAGGAGCAGAGTCACCCAACACAAGCATTACTACATGCTTCCTGTGTGGTTCTAGCCACACTATGTTATATGCGAAATGTTAATGAAAATAAGGTTCATATTCAATTGGGAAATTTTGACAGTTTTGAATAGGTTGACCTGCTGGCTGTACTTACATTCATATTTTTTAAAATAATTCTAGCATCAAGGCCCCTGAAAATACTATGATACAATGCAACGTATACTGAAACATACAATTAAATAACATAATTATATAGCTAATAAATAGTTAATTGTAATGGTTAACTTCCTCAAATGTAAACCAATTCTTTTGTTCACTTAACTTGTTCAATCAATTGCAAACTCTAGATAGAACTGTATGGAAGCGGAGTCTCCTAATAAAAGAAATGGTGATCCTGAATTACTGTACAGAGGACAGCATATCAAGCTTCCCCAATCTGTCAAATTTCATTGATGGATTTTCAACTTTAGTACAAAATAATAAAGTTCATATTCAATTGGGAAAATTTGAAAGATTTGGATAGGTTGACCTGCTGGCGTCTGTACAGTCTGTACTTAACGCGTTTATTTATTTGAAATAAACATTTTTATGTTTTATTTATTTATTTTTTCTGAGAGGAGATCCGTGCCCAGCAGTGGGACAGTACATGGGTGGATGATGATTTATGATTTTATTTTTATATAAATAACTATAAATGTAGGTATGTTTGTACAAAACATAATCTAATTTAATGAAGAACGGATCACTTTGAAATTTTGACACAGCCCTGCAATCAAATACGCATGACCGTAAGGTTTCACACGTAATTCACACTACGCCAATAAAAAATAGTAAATACGGATGACGCTGACGCCAGGTTGCATGAGAGCCGCTAACTAGGGATGTCCCGCTGCCCGTACAGATAATAACGCCCAAGAAGGTGGCAGGCGTGTTTACCTCACAAGTGCCTTTGAGTAGGATGCGAGGCAAGGTCTTATCCTGCGATAAGGTCTGGTGATTGAGGCGGCCCGTCAGGGTCGTATTAAATGTGTTCACGAATCCCAAGGCCCTGACCGTACGATAAGGCAAGTGACCTTGTTAGTCCGTACGAGTCCAACATACCCTGCCGGTACCCTGGGCGGTCGATGATCCAGGGTACAAAATAATTGTTTATTTATTTCACTATCAGCATCATCCTGGAGGTTAGCCTCTTAGGATGCGATAAATTGAATTTTGCTACCTTTATGAATTAGAAGAAAGAAAATTTATTTGACACAGTACAAAAAGATACAATTAAATTTACTAAAATCACACTAACAATGATTTTTTTATGTAGGTATCTCACTACACTGCATCAAACAGGGTCCCAGTTCAGGATAGGTAGCTAGTACCCGACGCTGGTTTTCAACTGGGCCCTTTATGAGTGGACCAAGGACACATCAAGATAGATACCGAAGGGTCCCGATCGTAATTATCTACCTTGATATGTCTGTGAAATGTGTTGTGTTAAAATGTGATGCGTTCTGAGATGTGTTAAAATAAAATAAAAAAATAAACTACATAATAATAGACTTTCGTTGCTGACCGTACCTCACCAGGGGGAAAACGAACCATGAAAAAAAAACCATTTTGATCACTTAATTGTTTCTGATATGAAAAAATCCTAATACGGAACAAAGTTTTAATAAAATTTTAACACACAGTAGCATAACTTCCCTTTCCTGTCAGCGTTGGCCGAAAAAGCAATTCCTTCAGAATATATTTTATTTGTATTCATAAGTACTAGAGCATAAGCTAGAGGCGAATACTATGCTTGGGATCTTGGGTTTGATTCCCAGGTCCAGCAAAGTATTATTGGGTTTTTCCATGAAATGCTCAGTAGCAGATCGGAGTATGGATTCGTACTCGGTTAATGGCAATAGGCCCCTATTACCTACATGGGATCTAAACATACCGGCGAACTGTGGGTGTATATTAGCACTCCTCTTCTTAACCATTACGAGTACTACAACATACCATTACAACTTACGACAACGTTCCCCAAGAACTTTGTTCCCCAAAGTCGTAATGGTATGTTATGCCCATAAGTATATTTTATTTTAATAGGTAGGTACGTATTTATTTCTCGCATTAAGTACATATACGTATATGGTTTTAGTTTTCCTCTTATAATCAACTGTCCGAATATTCCCGCTGCCGTCCAGTGTCCAATGCGATGAACGTATTTTTAAAGGCGATCTCAACTAAGTTTGTCAATTTTTTTTTTTGTCATTGAGATGGAAAGGGGAGAATGCACCGAATGGATGATATAGAGACAAAATAGAGAGAAGAGATAATAAATTATTTAATACTAGCGACCCTCCTCCGTTTCGCACGGGTGCAATATACTAATGAGACTAATGACATACATGTAATATACATATAAATCTTCCTCTTGAATCACTCTTATCTATTAAAAAAATCCGCATCAAAATCCTTGGCGTAGTTTTAAAGATCTAAGCATACATAGGGACAAACAGACAGCGGGTAGCGACTTTGTTCTATAGTTGTGTTGATAATGTTTAAATTATCGAAAAATTAATTTCAGAATGTGTTGCAATTAGCAGGAAAGAATCATGGAGGAGGGGCTTGAGTTTAAATAATAACTACGCTGATCAATTTGCCAGGTTAAGCTGCACTACCCGCGGCCATTCTGTGGATGTGTGGTCATTCTTAACACTTCGACAATCGAGACCCCTTCGTGCCTCGGAGAGCACGTAAAATCGTCAGTCTCGACGGTAATACGACTTCTATGACAGTCGTTAGTGGTAGTGAGAAGCCCAAAACACCTGACAACCAGTCTATCCTCAGGATATCGCCCAGAAGTTTGGCCATATTTGGATTCGTGCAGGTATTTTTTATTTTTTATAATGTAAAAAGGTACTGCTTGTTATTTTCATTAATTTCCTGTTCGAGTCCAAAATAAGTTTTTTTTTTTCTTTATTTTTCTTTAAATTGGGTTGCGGAGGTCTGATGGCAGTTGCTTCGTTTAAAATACTGATATTCAGCCGTTTCTGGTTAGACTGGAAGCCGACACCAATGTTGGGGAAAGGCTTGGAGGATGTTCATGTTGCAATTAGTATAGGTAATACCATTGTCATTATCTCAGTCAAGTCCTGGATAGTGATGGTTAATATATCATAAAGCATTTATAGTAGCATGCATAATATACATATATAGCATAAAGCAAATGATATCGCGGTTCGCACTTTATGCTATAATGCTATAAATCTATTTTGCTTTATATCGCATAGCACTCTCTCTCTCTCTCTATCAACCAACTGTCCGTCGGGCGTCGCGTCTAGCGTTAGTAACAAGTAGGCATATAAATTAAGCATGCTATAATAAAACATATAAAATCGCTTGCTTTATAAATTAAGCTATGATTGTGCTTAATGCTATATGCATTAAGCATATATGTTATTGATTTATAGCGACTTTGAACACCACTAGTCCTGGATGGATCCATAATAACGGTTATAATTATAATATTATTTTTATTCATGGCGTCGTCCAAACTAAAAATATCAGAACAATCCGGATACGCAGTCCAGACATCTGTAGATCTAAATGTGTCCATCTCAAAGGTGGAAGAGTTATTTACGAACACCAGATAGTCAGATGTCGCATTAGATAAATGAAGATTAATTAATTGAGAGTAGGAAGTTACTGTGGTTGACGTTAAGAAGATGGTATTAGAAGATAATTAGAGGTCAAACGATGAGGCTTATTAGTATCAAACAATTAACCTTTTTCGAACTATGTTAGGATCAGCTCTCAGAGGCAAGTTTTCCTATTAGTGCAGAGTGTACATTGCACACGGGCGCAGCGGTCCTAGGGGACGCCGAGGGCCACAGGTCCGCCGAATTCGAATACAGTCGACAACACATTATGGCACCTAAACTGTCAAATTTTATTGGGCAAATTTGACAGTTTGTAGTAATGTGCTGTCATTCTATTTTGACTAGGAGACGCTTGGGTAATTATTGTACACGGGCGCTCCATGGGCTAGAGCAACTCTGTCAGTTCCAAGCGTAATCAGAGGAAGCTAGCGAGATATAAACTGTTCCACGCAACCATCTAATCTCAAAGATCTAAATTGTGCTAATTTCTTCCCGACATCAGAAGCGGTTGCTCCTTCCGAATTCGGTATCCATAGTTAGGTACTGGTATCTTCTGACCTTAGCAATCAAACTTCAACCAGAAATACTAAGACCTCAGTGTTAAACACCAGGAAATAATGCAAAAGTCATCCCTTTTACATTTATACCAAGATTATATTCTGAAAAGATAATGATGACGCAATGCTAAACAAATAATGCTTTAATTGAAATTCTTTGTATTTAGGCATTGTTATCCGCTACGGAAATAAAAAAATAATAAAAATATGTTTATTGATACTTATTAAAAACCTTTACATTTTCTTGACTTATATGTATATCATCATAATAATTATGTGATTTTGACAAAAAATACTCGTATGAAATAGGTAGGAAATACAATATAGTAGCTTAGGAGTCAGTGTCCTGCCTGTTACTAGTGCACAATAATAATTTCTGTCCTGGTCAGAAGTTACCTATTGGTGTTGGTGTGAGGTGGTGTGTTTGTGAATGTGTGAGTGAGGGGGTGTGTTAGTGAGTGTGGGGGTGTGTGTATGGGTGTGTGCATGTTTTGCATGTGTGAGACAGGGAAAGAGAGAGTATGTGTGAGAATTTGTTTTTGTAGGCTTAACATTGATAGGTTAATAGATCTTCCGTATTGAGATAGTCTTTCTCGAGCAGCCATCGGGTTAGATTACACTTTACTTCGTGTTTATTGAGTTTGTATAGTTTAAGGTGTTGGTTTACTCTTCTGTATATTAAGGAACTAATTACATATAGTTGGTGACGGGCGAAAGTGGTCTTGTGTGGAATTGCTGGACACGCACTCTTGCTTTTACGCTGGGCAGGGTCTGGTGGGGGAATCTGGCTATGCATTCTGAGGGTGGCTTGAAGCACAAAGAGCTGACGCACGGTGAGTACCCTGCACTCAATATACAGTTCCCTAGTGGGGAATCTAAACCGCCTACCACGCATCACCTTGAGTACAGGAAAATAAAAATGATTTAAAATAACAACAATAAATATAGCGTCTGACGTTAATACCTCATAAATTTTATAGGATTTACTGCATCACGTTACGGGAAACATCAATCTATTCCATCACTACAGTCACACAGCCAAAATATCCTGTAAAAACTCCATTTTTACACATCACTGTATTCTCCAAAGTATTACGACGTATAACACTATTGATCTATGTTTAAATGTGTCCCTCAAGCAGCTAGAAAGCAGAAATATGGGCAACAGTGGCGAAATTGAAAAGACTCACCCATTAAAGAGGCACTCAATATCGGGTATATTACCAGCTGTATATGTAAATAGCTATTTAGCACCAAGCTTGTAGTGTATGGGCCCACACTAATAAAGAGGCGCCTACGGCTGCGTAGATATAAAATAATTACATAATGTACAAAATACAAATAAGGAAGGGATACAAAAACGAAGCAAAATTTAACGCACTTAGGCGTCAAATTCAAAGTCACAGCGGTCCTAGGCGTTAACCGGATAGTTGAATGGCAATGACGTGTGCACATGGTGTCGTACTGTAGAGTTTGTCTGATGAAAACGACCTCCGCGGTCAGCTCAAGAAAGAAAGAAAGAAATTTATTTTGCAAATATGGGTACAAGATAACCTCATCTTGTACCCATATTTGCAAAATGAATTAAAAAAAAACACATGAATAGAGTTCAGTCATATTTTAGCAATCGGCATGCATAAAAACAAAAAATATAACAGAAATAAGAATTTATCTATATTAAGTAGCAGTCAGAAGAGAAAAGTCCTTTTCATTAAAAAAATCTAAAATATTATAATATACTTTACTAAATAAAAATAAACCGCAGCTTACTTTTAAAAAGTGACAAAGGCAAGGATGGATCAAGGATGTCCAATTTAAAAAACCTAACCCTTCCTTGGCAGTTAGGTAAAAAACCTCAAGTTTTTTCCACATCCGAACGCCATGTATGAGATTGGAATCTACTGCTGAAAAAACCTAGCTCAGTGCCACAACATCCTGGCGTGCTGCTACCATACATGGCACGACAGCAAAAATGTGTGCGTAGCGACAGTTTTGGAAGTAACAACAACATATTCTTGACGGCAGCTTGTTTTTATTGATAATGGAGTCCACCCACGTAGACTGTCCGTTTTAATATCTTAAACGGAACGACAAAGCATTGTGTCTGGCGCCGACTTTATATTTAATTCCCTTAGAGCAAACAATATTCCCAAAAAATATTTGCCTAAACGTGCGACCTAGATTCCACTAGGATGCTGTAATCTATCAGCTAGATATTGCCTGATAGTTTCATCTGATGTAATCTAATTTTCTTGCTCCAAATTCTGATTGTATCTTACTGCCGGTGACATATGATTTGGGGACGTAATCTGGATTATTTTGTGCTGTTTTCTTTCGAAAGATTGAACAAGATGAAGATAAGGTTGTGTGAATAATGAAAGAGAATGTTCCTGAAAAGAAATGTAGGTTAAACATTTTTTTTGAGACACCAAAATTATATTGTCCACTGTCTTCGCTCGTTACAAAAAATACAAAAAAAGACAAGAGAACAGAATTTGGTCACTCATCAACAAAGCTTATTGTTGATGAGTGACCAAAATAGGTGAGGAGTGGGGTCATAGAAAGGAATCATAATAGTTACGTAAGTAGGTATACCAGTACCTTAGAACTGAAATTGCGTATTTGAAAATGGTGATCTTGGAGTCCCAAGGCGTTGACATAATAGAAAATTAATAACTAAAAGAAGTTGTGTCAAAAACGGAAAGACAAACATTACATTACATTCTATGAAACGACAAATAACAACATTTTTTTTGGACAAATAGCCTCATGATCTGTCCTATTCTTTTTTCAGATCAACTGCTGTGTAGACCTCTCCATGTGCAGGACACTGAGCATGACCATCAGATCCACTCATCCAGTCCATGTCTTGTGAAAATCATCACTCCACACCTAGCTGCATTCTACACTGAGGTTGCCGAAGCGCTTTTCATAAAAATATCACTTAGGTACCAGTTAAAAGATTATCTTCGAGCAATTTCATTTAAAAGTCAGTCGAGAGGTGGATGCTAAGAAAATGCAGCAGACAAGCGAGTCTTCTTTACTAATACTTAATTAAAAAACTTTTATCTTCTAGCTTTCAGACAGTTCCGATATTAAAGTCTTCCATGATATAAATCGATACTTAGATTTTAGCTCTTCTTTTCTTTATTATACTTGTTTTCAAGTTTGTGCCATTCGGTTTCTAACTATTTTGTAGTTTGATAGCTTTTGTTGTATTTCATCTAAGTTCAGTGAGATTGGACAATTTGAGAGCTGCAAGTTTTATGATCGATATTTCAGAATGAAATTTAGTCTCGTGTTGACCACCGACATTACATACTACATACATAAAAGTCTCGAACGGATTTTCAATTCAATTCAATTCAACTTTATTGCATTCCATAATGTTAGTTACACAGGTGGTAAGACTTAGTGCTAGAATCAATTATGGACCCTGACGGGCACAGCTATTTTAAAGTATAGTAAGAGAGGGCAGGAAAAGTGATATTTCAAGCAATTTTTTTATAAAGTCCGTAGATTTGATAAAAAAGAGGTGTAAACTCCTTGTAGATGAGCCTAGTAATGGCCTTTGAGATGCAACCTACTTTGTCATAGATAAATTTGATGTCTATATTTCAAAATCGAATAGTTAATTCAATGATTTGGCGTAGCGGTATTTAGAACGTATCAGTTCTAAATATTGTTTGACTGAACGAAAATGTTCGGCAATTGCTAGAATAATACTTGGCACAAAGCTAATGTATTCAGTATTGATTCTGTTTCAGATCTGGAGAGCAAGCCACTCGGGGTGAAGGCTGAAACGACTAGTTGAAAACTGCAGAAGTGTATTTAAAATTGCTACCTCAAAAATATAGAGCACACTATATTGACATAATACATTTTATATAGCAGTGATAGCCTAGCGGTATGACCATTGGACTGCCAAGTCGAAGGTCTCGAGTTCGACCCAAGGCACGCACCTCTGACTTTTCGAATTCATGTGCGTATTAATAATTAATTATCACTGGCTTAAACGGTGAAGGAAAACATCGTGAGGAAACCTGCATACCTTAGAGATTTTTCTCGACGGTTTGTGAAGTCTGCCATCCCGCACTAGGCCAGCGTGGTGGACTACAGCCTAATCCCTCTCAATATGAGAGGAGACCCGTGCCCAACAGTGGGACAGTATATGGGTTGATGATGAATACATTTTATACAAAAGTAGTTACCCGCCCCTACTTCGCACGGGTATTTTCACAAATTATAGCCTATGTTACTCGCTAATAACGTAGCTTTCGATAGGTGAAAGACATTTTAAAAATCGATGAAGTATTTTTTTACTTTATCCAATACAAACAAGTATTTATACAAAACAATTTTTTTTTTCTCTTTATAATATTTTATTTTTATTTATTGATTTATGGTAACAGCTTAAACTGTCGTTACAGGGTCTACCCTAATGCGTGAGTTAGGAGCTTAAAATTGTGTGAAATAGGTACTTAAAAAAATATTAAACTATGTGTTTACAATAACAAAATTGGGAACTACAAATAACAACATTACAGTATTAATATAATATAATTACGACAGATTAGACAATATCTTAGATAATACCTATATCGCTAACGGATATTTTATGACGTCATTTAGGCTACTCAATCCATTGTATGTTACTTTAGTGTTTTATTTTTCTTTAATATAATAGATAATAATATCTATTAGTTATAGAGACAACAATGTATTTTGGTTAAGCAGTAATATCAGTATTATAAAAGAATAGTACCAACTTTATTGCTTAACATTTCTAACACTTTAGTAACACGACCTCTTGTATGATTTTCACTTATTTTTTTTGGACATTTTGTCACGTGGTGGGCACGGCTTAGGAACGTGGCCGACCGGGAACTATTTAGTGGAGATAAATTACACTCGGAACACAAAATATACAAATTCATTGACACTAGGGTTAGAATTTAAAATACATTAAGGCAAGAGTAGGGTGAGTTAAGCTCAGGGTGGGTTCGTCGAAGGCTTCGAGGCGAGGTCCGACCAGTAGGGGGTGGCACTTAGCTTCGGGCAGCAGCTGCAGCGAGAAGAAAGAGGCCCGCGCGTCGTCTGCAAATGTATTTATGGCGACGCGCGGGGTGAGGCTTGAGGCGCGGAGAAGGAGCGGCGAGCGCGGGCCATGCCACAATTTTTACTCTAGAGTAGTCTAGTACCAAACTAAACAGCTTGTACCATGGATACTAGACACTGGATATAATACTTATACGCTTTTTGTAAATACTTACATCAAATACATGAGAACAACTAGACAAACACAAACTCTTATGAAATTATTTATTATACTCTACAAAATATAACTGACGATGCGCTAGTCGCTGTCAGTCTGTGGATGGGTAGGAATGATCCTAAAATATCCTCGGATCCCTCGGACAGCACGTGCGATAATCGTTACTGGTAATCAGAAGCCCAAAAAGCCTGACAACCAGGATATTGCCCAAAAATTGGGTTGTAGAGATATAATTGCAGACGCCGTGTAAAATAAAAATATTCAGCCGCGCGGTTAGATTGGAAGCCAATCCCAAAATAGTTGAAGAAAGCTAGGAGGAACTACAAAATAAGATGAAAATCGCATTTACAGTCAAGTCGAAAACACTACACTTGCTGGAGTGCCCAAAATGCCCGTACACCTGCACCTTTGAGGATTTAAAGAATGCCACTGATGATGCAATTAACGTGGCCACCTACTGGGCTCATGTAATATAAATAATGTATTTATCATCGACACGAAAAGAAGAAGAATAAGTCTAGTCGAGACTGTTCGTGGCTTCATCAATAGGTCCTATCAGAATAGCGACGCTGCAGCTTGATATGCTTCATCATCATCAACCCATATACTGTCCCACTGCTGGGCACGAGTCTCCTCTAACATATTGAGATGGATTAGGCTATAGTCCACCACGCTGGCCTAGTGCGGGTTGGCAGACTTCACAAACCGTCGAGAAAAATCTCTAAAGGTATGCAGGTTTCCTCACGATATTTTCCTTCACCGTTTGATATGCTTGCTGCAGTATAATGCTGGGATAGAGACCTATTCTGACGTCCACAAGATAACTTACCTACCTAGGTTAAATCTATCGGTTTGTTTGTTATTTAATCTTGTGTTGTGACTGATAAAATATATTATCCTTCTTCTATCAAATTATTTATAGGTACAACAGACTACTAGCAATTTTTATAAAGGTACGTATAAAAGCGTAGACATTACAACAGGTGCATCCACACAGCAGTTACTTTTTGTGAAACACGATAATATTAGGTAACATTCTTCAACTTTTGCGACTTCTTGTTACTCTTTGTTTAATCGCATCCATACCGCCAATGACATAAAGTAACAAATCGTAACCAGCGAGTTGCACAGCATATGGTCACGAACTAACAAATGTTATCGGCAATTACAACCATGTTGCCGCAACTTTACCTAGCACGGCAACATATTCAAACAACAAATAACATTTTGTTAATAGATTTTGCCCACTAACAACTTGGAAACGTTGCTTCACAACGTGTGGATGCACCTTAACTTACACGAGTTACACATAAACGCACGAGCGTAACATATTACAAGTACACGGATCTAAACCTATTGTTACTTATTTCCATCAATTGACTTTTACGATCTGAAGAGAGACGATAAAAATGTACACAAGACGATCGCTTTACTAGCTGTACAGATAAATATATACATACCTACACTCACGCCTTTTTTCCGTAGCGTAAGCAGAAACATCTGTCGTGGCGAGTTTCGCGGATCCCATGGCCATGACAATAGGGCAGGTGAAGGCAAGTGCGGTTTTTAGTCTGTATGAGTCCGACATACCCTGCTACCCCCCGGGTGGCGCAGGATCCATGAGGGTTTTCCGTACTATAAAAAAAGGAGAAACATATAGTTTCTGCATACCCTACGGAAAAAAGGACGACGTATGTAGTCTAGTGGTTGATTATCGAACTGCTGATTAAGTGGTCGTGGAACACAAATATTTACATGTTTGTGTCTGGCTGTGTAAGTCGGAATGACAAAAGGGAATTTTGCACAAAAAAACAAACATTATTAAAAATTGGCTATTCTGCACCTACTTAAACGCCGCACATCCACAAGAATTTTAAATCATATTTTCACAACAAAAGACGTAAAAATTTACAATTTTAACGTTATGCGAGTATAATTATTGTATTTTACGGTAATTATATACTTTTGTACTTTTTACGTAAAAACAGTTTTCATAAAATATTTTTTTTAAAAAGAATAGCTACGTCAGTTTGCTATTGAACTGATTGTTATTTCGATGTTGAGTTTATTCTTTCATTGACGTCACCTCAGCATACATTAAATGATTGTCTGATTAGCCTGCTGCTACGCTAGAGGTTCTGGGTTTGATTTCCAGGTCGAGCAGCGCTATTAGGTTTTTTTCAAAAACCTCAGTAGCAGCTCAGAAATCAGTCGTCAGGAGCTTTGATTTGTGCCCGGTTAATGGCAATAGGCTCGCCCCCTATTATATGGGCGAACTGTGGGTGTACAATTCATACATCTCTGCCTAACCCTTCGACGAATACAGGCGTGATGGTATATTTATTTTTATATGTTGTATCAATTTGTAAATAAAAACCAATTGCCGAATGTATGAAAGATCATCATTTGAGAACTGCTTGACCGACTTGGCTGTTCTTTTTGTGTTCGTAACTCTTTGTTGGGTTTCTATGAAAAAAATAAAAGACGCCAGGCACGAACAGCTAGTAATAAAAACTTTTCCAGCACGAACTGGTGATTTATATAAGTGGATTACAAAATAATTATATTTTGCTGTAACGGCAACACCGTTACCAGGCACTGGAAAGCGCAGCAGGACGCAGGTGCAGTGTGACGGCCTAGAACGAGATGGACACACATGCGCACCTCAGTATAGTCTAGTGCCCACCTAAGGATATGCCGAGAAATCTACTTAAGCACTTACTTATCCTAATATTATAAATGAGAAAGTTTGTGAGGATGGATGGATGGATTTTTGTTACTCTTTCACGCTAAAACTTCTGAACGGATTTCGATGAAACTTTACAGTATTACAGTATTAACTTAATTATTATTTATAATCTCTCACCTCTCACCGCTCTGACTTTGTTCATTCTACTTTCTTTGCCCAGTCAATCTTGTTATGGAATGCTCTTCCATCTGAAATCAGGATGGCAAACAGTCGGTTTTCCTTCAAATATAAGGTACGGAAATACCTCCAGGATAGTTCGTTGACTGTTTCATCATCTCGACGTTGACCTATCTGGATATATATATATATTTTTTATATATATTTGTATGTATATATATATGTATTTTTAAGTATTTATTAGATATATTATATAGCATGTAGTTTTTTTTTTGTAATTGTGTATTTATAACCAATATTATATATTAAATTTAGTCAGCAAAAATCTCATAATGTAAATAGTGCATCTACTGTGATCTTATTTTCTCTGCATCACCCTAAGGTTGTCTGGCAGAAAATGCCTAATGGCATTAAGACCGCCTTTGTACCATCAGTGCATAAAGATAAAATAAATAAATAATGATTTTGAGTTAATTAGCCAAATTACAACGATAATTAAAAGTAAATATTCCACGCGGACCAAGTCGCGGGCAGAAGCTCGTTATTACATACTATTATACAGTACATTCTATTTAATTATCACCTACTCACTGACTGTGTCGACGATGCTTATCACATCGCCCATGGCATCTCAGGGTCAGAACCCCATGACAAATAACCCTAGATGCGCCAATGTGGACAGACGAACTGCTAAAGGTCACTGGAAGGCATTGGATGTAGGCGGCATAGACCGGTTATAAACCGGTCTATGACGGAGGCCTTCCAAGTGAAGAAGAAAGAAAGAAAGAAAAAATATTTATTATCGCCCAATACGACGCATGACAATTATTAGTGGGCCAAAAGCCAATGTCTCAGTGCAATAAAAAGTTTAATTCATTCTATTAAGAGTAAGCCATGTAGGTAGTGATCGTGTCAATTAACTACTTAATGGTAAGTCTCATTAAATCCACTTAAATAGCACACTGCAATTGCGTTTTACATACCAGGGACTACAACAATATCTGTAGTCTCACTGTTATTTGTGGTTAACTATTAATTAGAAGTCACAGTTTTTCATTAGCTATCTTATAATGATGAAACAATTTATAAGTATACAGTTTGGTTATTGCAGATATTACCAGTTTTCTGTTCTTAAAATTCAGATCCAGAACCAAACAGTAAAATCACTAAGTTAACTTCAAATGCTGAAGGAAAACATTATAATACCTATCCACATATTGTTATTGTAAATGACTGGACGCGAACCTCTGGCACTCGTCACGTACGTTTCTTTTGATGACTAACGGAGACAGTTCCAGCTGAATAACAGTTGTTGACTCACATAAGGATGTAGATGTCTGAAATTCCCTTACTATCACCCCTATTCCCCGAAGTTGTCACTATGTTTTTAGGTAATATACATTAGTACAGTCACGTTCATCAATATGATATGTATACACTTAGCAAAATTCTAAAGCAATTTTCTATTGAGATATTGACTGAGATTATATGGTGTTAAGGACGAATGATTTCCAGTAGTCCCCTCTAGCATCGTCCCTCGGGGTGACAACTGGGAATTATTTCCAGGTTTTTTTTAAACGTTGCCCCACTCTTAGATCTTCTCCTGTATCGTGGGTGCGTTTACAAACACAAACTTTGAGACACACAAACACCCAGACCCAAAACAACTAGCTGTAGATCATACAAATATTTGTTCCGTGTGGGGATCGAACCCATGGCGCAGAATACGATCGCTTAGCCGCTGCGCCAACCGTATCGTCATTTTTCAAAACTATACTATAATGATATTAATCTTATCTCAAAGTTGCAATTGTAATTTCGCGATAAAATTGCTTTTAACTTTTATTTATTTATATACGCTTTATTGCACACCAATTACACAATTTCAAAAGAAATGAGGCAAAACTTATATAGGTAGGTACAATGGGCGGTCTTATCGCACAAGGCGATCTCTTCCAGACAACCTTTGGATGGACTGGAAGAAAGGAAACACACTGGCTAGTGTAGCGTACTATAACATTACATATGGATGCATATAAATAATTACATAATAATAATTATACTTATAGTAAGAGTATACATATTAATTTATGCCCGTGACTGTAGGTACACCTCTAGGTATCATTTCGGGGATACAAAGGCTCGACTGCTACGCCTGTGTCGAACCCGTCTTGGATCCTGGCAGTTCAGAGCTTGGATTTGTTCCCGGTTAATGGCAATAGACTCGCCTTCTATTACATGGGACCTAGAAACATACCGGCGCACTGTGAGTGTACTTTTAATACACCTCGGTTCTGTATTTCTCTCGGTTTTTTTTCCGATAAGCAACACTGTTACGTACTATTAGGTTACAGTGTTAAAAATGGGAAAAAAACGTTGAATTGAGCTACAGTGTTACTTATCGGGAAGTTTTCTCCCAATGGGTAACACAACATGGTGTGACTCAACGGGAAGAAATGTGCCTAACCCTTCGGGGAATACTATTTTCAAAAAAATGGAGGAGTTTCTCAAGTCGTCACGTATATAGTATACTAGCTGACCCCGCAAACGTTGTTTTGCCATAAAAAGAAAATTTAGGGGTATGAAAAATAGATGTTGGCCTATTCTCAGACCTCCCCGATAAGCACAAATCGGTCAAGCCGTTTCGGAGGAGTATGGCAACGAAAACTGTGACACGAGAATTTTATATATTAGATATATATATTTATGTATGACCACGCATAACTTTTTACAGTGTAGTCCGATTTTGCTAATTCGAACTCTAACTGTCGACTTAAAATTACTTAGGTATACTTACATTAGTTTAAGAAATTATTTTAGAAACAGATTTCAGTTTTTATATGTTATGCATATCGACGTGGGAGTATGTTACATTACAAAAAAAACTTAACCTCTATTTAAATTCAGATTTTGATAAATATTTCTTAAATTTTAGCGTACTTTTTCTATTTATTTTTAGAAGCACAACACCAGTAAACAATAGGGCCCTACTCCTATCTTCAAAACACATTCATAAGCTACCAAAAACTCCAAAACATTCTTGATAAACCAAGGCAAAGGAATACTTACGCCGCAATTTACTTCTTACATAAACCACAACCCTCATCACTAGTTCCTTTCAAGCTATATCAGTCCCCAGCCCAATTTTATTCGGCCCCGTCCCTTAGAGGATTGTACGTAATATTGCATAACTTATTTCTTATCTAAAGGTAAGAATGCAAAGGCAGGGAAAAAGTTTCAACGGTTCGATCAAAAAGTTTGGAAGATCAAGTCTTTACCCTTGCCTACTTTAAGATCATATTTAAAAGGATAAGAAAGGAAAGTTTTATATTTTTAGGGTCATGTCTTGGAACTGGAGTTGACAGAGGTGCGTTCCTTGGATTCGAACTCGAGACCTTTGACTTGACAATCGGTCATATCACTAGGCTATCACTGCTATCGCGTGAATTGTGAACTGTCATATAAAGTTCTGAGCTGATTTTCCTCAAAATAGGATAACTGCATCGGTAGTCTAGTGTTTCTAAGCACGACTGCGACGCTACAGGTCCAGGAACGCGTTTTGATTCCTAGGTCGAGCAAATTGTAATAATTTTATTTTGTTTTATTAGGAATAATAAACAGATCTACATATATTTTCTAATGTTTAGGATGTTACATTTAGAAGATTTTACGGTTGCACATTCAACTCACAAAATATGTTAAAAACTTAAAAGCTACGCGCCTTCTAGGATAAACAATTCAAAACATTGACTTGTAAAAGTGACTTTAAAAGATATATTTACAGAAAATAAATATAATTTCATCTTTTCATTTCATTACGTCATGCCAAAGTAACAGTATAATTATATATACATCACAAAAGAGTGTGTTATTGGAGTTAAGATTTGTGCCCAGTTAATCACAATAGGCTCGCCCCCGTGAAACCTAAACATTCCGGCCAACTGTGTCTGTACATTAGTAAACCTCTGCCTAACTCTTCGAACAATACAGGCGTGATATTAAGCGTATAGGTTTCAGACTTTCCCAAATACAGTCATCTCGAATCAACGTATCTTATCTTATCCGATGACAGCTTGGGCTTTGTCCCTTCTATTATTAAGTATGAATTTGAAGATGCGTGTGGTGCTGCTGCCGAAAAATTTTTTTGAGTGCTCTAGCCCTAAGCTATTGCACCACTCCTCTTTGTGTTTCGTATCGGCATATTCCTGTAAGGCCTTCTTGATGGCGCATGTTGGTAGTCCCATACATGGTTCTGGTCTAATCATGGCATTTGCCGATCCGGTTCTAGCTAACTCATCGGCCTTCTCATTTCCTTTAATGCCTGCATGCCCTGGGACCCAAACTAGTCGTAATCGGTTCCTGCGGCCTAGCTCATTAAGAGTTTTTATGGCATTTAGAACCAGTCTGGAGTTGACTTTACAGGACGTCAGGGCCTTGAGTGACGCTTGGCTGTCGCTTAGAATGTAGATATTTTTATTTTCTACATTCCTGTTTATGTTTTCATTTGCGCATGCGATAATGGCATACATTTCTGCTTGAAAGACCGTAGTGAGTTCTCCTAAGCTGTTCCAGAGTTGGAAAGATTCTTAAGCTATCAGTGTTCGATGAGAGCCCTTGCTTCCATTCATCCCTTGTGGGGACATATGTTTTGAAGTTCCTTTTGAAGACTTTTATTGGCGTCATTTATCATATTCATCTTCCTTAAGAGCTCTTCGGGTAGCTCCATTTTGGTGTGTTTCGTGGTATATTGCTATGCCATGTGCCTGCTACATTTAGTCTGTGTAGGGCCTTCATTGCTTCAGTTTTAATGAAGATGCGAAGAGGGTTTAATTTGAGTAACATATCTAACGCCTTGGTTGGCGTAGTCTTAAACGCTCCTGTGATTGCCATAGTGGCCATCCTTTGTAGTTTCCCCAGTTCTACGGCGCATGTTGATAGTTTTGTCCTAGGCCACCAAACGATGCCATAGGACAAAATGGGGCGAACCATAGTGGTGTAGACAAAGTATAGTATTTTGGGTTTGAGTCCCCAAATTTTTCCATACGCTGATCTACACATGTTGAAAGCTCTCATTGCTTTTTCTGACGCCTTTCTGGCGTGTTGACTCCATGTGAGCTCCTTGTCCAGAGTCATGCCGAGGTATTTGACATTAGTGGACCATTCGAATTTTGTTCCGTACAATAGCAGGTTTTTCAACTTGCCCAGATTTATAAAACAGAAAACCACGGTTCTTCCTTTTACAAGGAAGATCCGTGGTTTTCTTTGGATTAATGGAGAGGTGGTTTTCTCTGCACCAATCCTCTACCACAACCAAAGCTTGTTGCAGTATTTCCGACACAATTTCCGGAAATTTGCCATTGACCATTATGACTATTATCATCTGCGTATCCCACAGAAAAATATGCCCCTCTGTTTAGTCCGTGCAACAGGGAGTCCACTACGAGGCACCATAATGTCGGTGATAGTACTCCACCCTGTGGGCACCCTTTCGTGGTCGTTGCACGGATTTCATCTCCTAGCAGTGACGACCTTAGTCTCCTGCCTTTCAGAATAAACTCTATCCATCTACATAGAGTGCCTTCAATGCCGTGTTCTGCGGCGGATTCAAATGTCGTGCGATCGAAGGTGCTTTCTATATCTAGAAAGGCAGCTGCACATACCTCTTGATTATCAATTGCATTCTCTGCTTTTGTAACTACATGGTGCAACGCAGTTTCGGTTGATTTTCCCGATTGGTATGCACATTGTAGCTTGTGAAATGGGTTCTTCTTTAAAGGTCCGTCCCTTATATATTGATCTACCAGTTTCTCCAGGGTTTTGAGCAGAAAAGATGAGAGACTTCATAACAGTCTTACCCTGGCTTTGGAATGTAAGTCACCTTTACATCTCTTCATATTCTCGGAATATATCCGAAGGCTATGCATGCCTTAAAGAGCCTTGTCAAATGTGGGCTCAGTATTGATTCACCTTTTTGTAGTAATATTGGGTATATACCGTCCGGCCCTGGAGATTTGTAGGGCTGGAAGCTATGTGTTACCCAATTAAGCTTCCTTTCATTTACTTCCTTCAGGGAATCAACGTAAAAACTATGCCTAATTATGGTTTTACTCACTACGTTGGTTAGCACAGTTTTTTTCCATAGCTATTGTAAACAATACCAACTCACCTTGTTTTCCTTTCTAGATTTTCTTACAACTGTATAAGGGAAATTTAATGAGACGATGAATAATAAAGTAGTAACAAAAACAATTGTCGAGTACATTTGCGGAGTCTAGATTTTTCTTAGAAATTATTCTTCATAATTGTTATTGAAAAGATGGCTCGTGATACTACGCTGATGACAGGGCCTACTTCTCTTCCCGGTTATGATTGTACCTACCGCAAGTCATTAAGAATGCCAGGTGTCTAATGTTTGCTGATGACCTTAAATTATACATGAGCGTGAGGTCGGTCAGTGACAGTGAAGCTCTGCAAAGCGATATTGCTGGTGTAATGGAGTGGAGCATTAGGAATCGTCTTTACCCCAACGTAAAAAAGTGTAAAGTAATGTCTTTTACCCGATCAAGGGCCCCCCTACTTACTATGATTATCGTTTACTTGGCACTACGCTGGCGCGAGTTACCGAGGTACGTGATTTGGGTGTCACATTCGATCCTCGTCTGGATTTCAAAACATATAACTGCCATAACGAATTAAAACACTCGGTTTTATCATGCGACAAACTTATAAGTTTAATGATTGTAGACCGGCAATAATGCTTTATAATGCGTACGTTCGTAGTCGACTGGTGTACAATGCTCTGATATGGTACCCATACGAGTCCAAGTACAAAGTGACTATAGAAAAAATACATAAAAAATTCGGCCGATTCATCTACAAAAAAAAGTATGGTTACTTTCCTTCAATCTTTGTTAGGGGTATGATTGGTCTTGATACTTTAGAGCTAAGAAGGCAAATACAGACAATCACTCACTTCTACCTAATGCTAACTAATAAAATTGATAACCCATCTGCACTAGCGGATATAAGCCTATACGTACCTAGGCCACGGAACGCGCCTACGTGCCGTGCACTCACGCTCCTCAACCGGCTGATATCCGTACAAGATGTGGACCTCTTCTCACAGAACCTCACACGAATAATTTCCGCGGCACGGGTCCTCCTCTCCTTCTATCCTACCTACCAATCCTTTCATTCATGCTCGTCCTAATAGCATTCCATAATCAAAACCTGTATTATGTATTATGTACTGAAAATTGTAACTTAGTAGTAAGTGTTATATAAGGTATGTATTTCATGTAACTAACTAATTTATAGAGGCTTTGGGTTTACCTGTTATGTCTATAAATATGAATAAATAAATAAATAAAGTAAGATTCTTGTTACTAACTGCCTTGCCTTGCTTTTTTGTCATGAAGTAAAATAATTATTTTTATTTTGTTTTTTCCCCTCAAATTGTGAAATATATAACCATAATATATTGAATCCCTCCTATATTTACCCGTTCAACCTTAATCAGGATTTAGAAACACATTACCTACCTTATTTTTGAGCATTACCATCGTAACCACTAACCAGATAATAGTCATCATGAATTGCATGATCAATAATTAATGTCTCGTTATTACAAGATAATGAGAAAACCATATCAAAACAGACAACGAAATTCACTTCAGCGGTATCTACATATTTTAGAGGGAGATGGGTATAGAGTTACTGTTACCTAATCTGTGGTTGGTAGCCTTTTTTTTTAATAGTAAGGAAAATCCCCATGGATCCTCCGCCAGTATGTCGAGCTCGTGCAGACTAAAAACCGCACTTGCCTTCACGTGCCCTATTGTCATGGCCATGGGATCCGCGAAATTCGCCACGACCATGACAGGCTGTGGTCCAACAGTCGCTGGACCCCGTCAAGTGGTTGGTAGCCTGCGGCCATTGAGAAGGGCCTACTACTAAGTGTCGCAAAGCGATTTCCCTTCCTCTGCCACCCACTATACAATTACGTCGAAGTTGTTTAGGTACAATAAACTTATGTATTAGGAATCGAACAGCTTTACATAAAATTCAACGCCAAAGCGTCAAATTAAAATTCGCCAACACGAAAGCCATAATAATCAGTTTTCATGAGGTCGAGCAGCGATACTTAAGCCCGTGTCTAAATACTACGCTGATCAACCGATCTGCAAGGTCAATCTGTGGATGGGTGACCATTTTTAACTCATCGAGACCCCTCCGTGCCTCGGAGAGCAAGTAAAGCCGTCGTTCCCGGTTTTCATACGAACACCTATGACAGTCGTTAGTGGTAATCAGAAGCCCAAAAAGCCTGACAACCAGTCTACCCTCAGGGTATCGGTATTACCCAAAAATTGGGTTGCGGAGGTCTGATGGCAGTCGCTTCGTGTAAAATACTGATATTCCGCATCTGGTTAGACTGCAAGCCGACCCCAATATAGTTAGGAAAGAGGCTTGAATTTATATTATATTAGGAATCAAACAGCTTTACATAAAATTCATTCAATAAGTACTTGAAATCTTAATCACGTTCCGTGACACATCAATCGCAAACACGAAAGCCATAATAATCCGTTTTCATGAGGTCGAACAGCGACACTTATTCAACTTCTACGCCAAGGCTAAACGGATAATTTAACACAAAATATTTTTTTAATAATCCCGGCCTCCAATGTGAGTAGGTCCACACATTTCCAATGTATTGCAACGCGGAAGACTTGACCGTCTCGGCATTGTTCCAGCACGATATTTACAGACAGAGGCAGCTGTCTGTATCTAATGTTTTCTTAAATTTATGAGGAATTAGAAAATTATCGCAATGTTAAAATTATGCTGACTTGATGTCATCATCACTTAAACGGTGAAGGAAAACATCGTGAAGAAACCTGCAAGCCTTACGAGATTTTCTCGACGGCGTGTGAAGTTTGCCAACGCGAACTAGGCTAGCGTGGTGGACTGTAGCCTAATCCTTCTCATTCTGAAACCCGTGCCCAGAAGTGGGACAGTATATGGGTTGATGATGATGATGTTATCATCCTTCTAGTCTTTTCCCAACTATGTTGGTGTTGGCTTCCAGTCTAACAGATACGGCTGAATATCAGTATTTTACAGGAAGCCACTGCCATCAGACCTTCGCAACACAATTTCTGGATACTGCTTTACACATATCCACTTTAAAATAAAGGTTTTGCTTCACACGTCACCGACTCACCGCACTAGAAGCATTGGTCCAACCAGACATCATCATCAACCCATATACTGTCCCACTGCGGGCACGAGTCTCCTCTCAGATTTAGAGGGATCAGGCTATAGTCCACCACATTCGCCTAGTGCGGGTTGGCAAACTTCACACACCGTCGAAAAAATCTCTAAGGCATGTAAAGTAATAACATGAATTCGATAAGTCAGAGGTGCGTGCCTTGTATGTGTACTCAAGACCGTTGACTTAGCAATCCAGTAGTCATATCAAAACGCCATCATTGCACCTACCAACCAGATATAAATAATAGAAGTATATGGTTTATTTTAATTCCATTAAAAACTACCGTCAACATCTCTTTAATTTTTTTCGTCGGACTTCAATTTTTAAACTCGTAAGTTTAGCTCGTCCAGATGTTTCCGCTTACTCTATAAATAAATAAATAGTGAAATATTATAATATTTTACACATTATAATTGGCATAGTGTCTGAAAAACTAAAATGTCACTAAACAAAAGAAATAATGATGTTTTTTTAATACATTACGCGTCGACTAACGAAGATTTATTATAAATAAAAGAAAAACTGAAATCCACTTTGAAGTCGACGAGTGTTACTTTTATAAAATTACGTTCCATTAAAAAATGTTATATAATTTAAAAGATAAAGTCAATTAAAATATGAATGTTTTGTTTATTTAAAATTTGATTGCATATTCCACGTTTTAAACGGCTATTTAAAAATGAATTTCAATAATAAATTAAAGTCTTACTAGATTTCTGGTACAAACCGGATTTAACTGAATATGATTTTTGACATAACAATATAAAATGCAAATGGACGCCTTGTCCGGCGCGGTAGTGACGACTTACACGAGTTGAATTATAATATATTTTGCAGATGGATGGTATTGACAAGTTAAAACATACCATCACGCCTATATCCCCGAAAAGTAAGGCAGAGGTGTACTAATGTACCTACACCCACAGTTCGCATATTTAGGCCCCATGTAATAAGGCTCTCTATTGCCATTTAACCGGGCACAAATCCAAACTCCGAGCTGCTACTGAGAATTTCTTTAAAAAAATCAATAGCACTGCTCGTCCTGGACCTGCACTCAGGACGGGTTCGATTCCCAGCTTCTGTAACTAGAGGTATACAGTCACACTCATAAATATGTACACACTATAAGTCAAAAGAGATATTTCCGCGAAATGACGATTGTATAAAACTGCTCGACTTGGGAATCAAATTCAGAACTTCTAGTGTAACAGCCACGCTTACGACCACTAGACTAATGAGGCAGGTCATGAGTATTGATGACTTAAGAGTGCTTGCATTAAGGATTCTATGAGTATCTAGGTAGACAGATATAGGTATAGATAGATCGTGTTCATCAGTTGTTCTTACCACGCATAATCCACGATATTTCAACTTATGTAGGGTAGGACGTCCTCCTCCGGCAAGATGGAGTGATGATTTTCGAAAGGTTGCTGGCAGAAGCTCCATGCGTGAAGCCGAGGACAGGGTAAATGGCGTACATTAGGGGAGGCCTACGTCCTGCAGTGGACCAATATAGGCTGATGATTTCAACCTTACCCGTGATGACAATGGATAATCAATGTAGTAATTAATATGTTATTTATTTGGATTCACCAATAATTTCCAGCAAAACACATTAAGGTTGTAAATATGTAGAAATAAACAATGGACTCGCACAGAACACAGATTTCAAAAAAAAAAAATATTATAATTATTTCCATACTTACTTAATAAAAGATTTAGCAAGTCTACGCGAGACCTTGACAGTAACAAAAAAAAAATTATTTAATACGTACATAATTATGTTTTAACTTATACTGTAGAGATCGCTACAAGGAATCTGGCTGGTTTTATTGAGAGCAAACAGTCATTCAAAATTCAAAATTGTGTTTAGAAAAAATGTGATTATGGTCAGTATTGATTTAAAATTTGGACAATACAGTCGCAATCCCTACTAATATTAAAAATGCGAAAATAACTCTAGGTATATCAGTTACGCTTACACGCCTAAACCACTGAACCGATTTTGATGAAATTTGGTACAAAGATAGATTGAACCTTGAAGAACAGCAAATTACTGAATACAATTTTTTCCGTTTCCGTCAAATTTATTTTACTAATCTACCCTGTCTCAGCATAATGCCGATGCGGATGCGTCTACTACAAGTCTACAACCACTAATAGTATATACCGAGTGTTTCCTTTACCTCCATAGAACTATACCGCTGGTTATAGTAGCTACACATAATAAGTAATAACCAATTTACGATATTTTCCCGTTCCCTACATAAATCCTGGAGCCATTTCAAGATCTTTGCATCCAATAAATCACATTACCATACGAGTCTTGTCTAAAAGCGACGCCATCTTTGCTAGCATGTCAAATTACTTGGCATGACTTGCATAATATAGTAATAAGTAATAACGTGTCGAGACGACCGACGCGACGGAATGAAAACTTGAGCTTAGATAAAGTTATGTTGACAGGAACAAGAGAAGAAAGATAAATGAGTTTTGTACCCCTGGTGTACATTATGTGGTATTAAACTTGCTACTGGGTTGATCAGGAGTGGTATACACGGGTAACCTTTACCGTTTTTATATAGACAGGGTGTCCCAGAAAATGCGACACCTGCTTAAATTGATGAAAGGGCATCATACTTTAATATTCTATTACAAAAAGAATTAAGGAAAAGAACCTATCCATTTCAGAGTTATATAAGTTTTGAGAAAAATCACCATAATTTCGCAGAATAGTAGCTGGCACCTAAGCTGTACCTAAAGTAAAATATTTTTTGTCTGTCTGAATATGCCTAGATGCCATCAGACCTCCGAAACCCAATTTTTGTGCAATACCGACATCCCGGGGATGGATTAACACAGTTGTCAAGATTTTTGGACTTCTGAATTCCACTAAACATTGTCATAGGTGTTTGCATGACAACGGGGACGCTGACGGTCAGTGCCGTTCTTAGAGGTACTCTCAGATCTCGGTGTTAAGAAACGTCACCTATCCACAGACTAACCACGGTTGGCGCAGGTTAACCTTGAAGATCGGTTGATCAGCGTAGTTATTACATAACTACGATCCCCTCTCAAGCGAGCCGTATGCTTGTTAAATCTTAGCTTAATAATTTCACTATTACTCCTTTGAGGACCATGTGTTCCACATCATTTTTGCTTGGAGTTAGAATATTTGACAATACGGTGATACCACCTCACGACGGAAGCAGTAGTAGCATAGTATGACCACTGGACTATCAAGCAGTGTTGTTATGGATATCCATATCCGTAACCGAAACTATCGGATATCCGAAATAAAAAAATATCCGTAACCGTAACCGAATCCGAAATAAAAGTTTTGGATAGTTTTGGATAGGGCGGAGTCTAACTAAATACTACACTCGTACGAATTAACTGTGCACTCCGCTGGAATGCGACACCTCTCCCGCTACCTAATGACATCACAGCGTGAGGTGCACAGCTAATCCGTACGGGTTATACTTTACCTATTACCTATAGTAAAGATGACACGTCGTGACAAGTTTTTGTTTTTGCCCGTCCGGCAGACCACTAAAAAATTAAAAATTAATACCCGTAACCGAAACTATCGGATAATCCGAAATAATTTAATATTCATAACCGTAACCGAAACCGATATTATATTTTACCAATATCCATATCGATATCCAGATCCGAAATTATATATCCGTAACATCCAGCAGGGATGTTTGATGTATGATCAAGTCAATGTTCTCGAGAGAGAATCCAAGGCGCACCTCTGAGTATTCAAAATCATAGTAATTATCACTCGCAACGAAAACATCGTGAGGAAACTTGAGGCCGTACCACAAAGTGTTATTGCGATCGTTTTGCGATTGAGAGGGAGGGATGCGGATCTACACATTGAATAGCGCCATCCCTTTCACACAAACTGTGGTAAGGCCCCTGCATGCGTTAGAGATTTTCTCGACGGCGGCGGCGGCATGTGAAGTCTGCTAACCCGCATAAGCCCACCGTGGTGGAGTATGCTAGTGGGTCGAGTGATGGACTGGCAATCAAAGCATCGTGGGATTAATTCCCACAGGACTGAAATATTTATAAACTATTTATAAAGTGTTTCTGTTTGTCTGGGTGTCACTTAAGTATGTATTATACTTAAGTATGTATTTACATTTAGTACCCATAGTACAAGCTATGCTTATTTAGGGACTAGATGGTGCTGTGTAAATAATTTCCCAAAATATTTATATTATTTATACGAGCAGCAGAATTCTACCTCATCAAACCGTGTGTAGACGGTGCGAGAATTATCGTGCAAGCTGCGATACATTGCCGTCGATGATCGATCACTTATGATACCATAGGCGCGCGGCCCCGCAATGTACCGCAACTCGCACGATATTTCTCGTCTAAATGAAGCTTTAAGCTCAATGACTCAAGGCATTTATCTACTGAAGGTATCCCCACTCGTCTGTTTTGCATTTTACATTGACATTTCGTACAGGTGTGCACGCCATTTGCAAGTCCTATGCGCTTGACCTTCAGTGAGGACATTACTGGGGTCAGTATATGTCTCTGACCCCCTCGCTGCTCTTGTACAAATTTAAAATGACGTAAGTATGTTAGGTGGGTTCGATAGCTAATTCGAGTATTCTCGTCCCGAAAGTATAACATGGGCAATTTCGAGCAAGTAGCAGAATAGCGAGTTGATTTAATATTTCTGTGTAGGTACTAGCAAAGATTAAATCGTTAGATTTGCCCTCAACGTACTTATACCGCTCGAAAACGTGTCCATATAGAGATGAGTGCATGCACACATTCCATGTAGAGACAGAGAACAACACTGTGCAATATTCAGTATTAGTGAACGAGACAATAACAGATTCGATACTTCCGATGTCAACCAGTTTACTTACGGAAACGTGACCATTATTTGACGCGGTAGGGCATCTAACGATTTAAATCTTTGGGTACTAGGTGTTCATGAATATTTTAATATTGTAAATGGTGAAAGTTAAGGGCATGCAATGTCATGTACATTTTGTCTCATATTATAAATGGATTTTAACCTAAGAAATTATCCACAGATGCACGTGCTAAGGAGAAAGAACCTCATTCATATTTTTAAAACAAAATACTATCCTTACGATTGTCTCAGAAAAAGAACATTTCAACAAACCAGGTAATATTCAAAACAACTTTATATTGTGACATAAAACAATGAAATTACGCAATAATTGCTGTCTCACCTCGCGTTACTTTTCTTATCTATACTTATATAGGTATGTAGGTACACGTATGTGTAGATAACAGCATCAAACTCTAAATATTTACACTTGGCCTTTCCAAACACTTTTGTATAACACATTCAATGAAGACAAACGATTAAAACACCGGATACGCTAGTCTCGATGAATGTAAGTAGAATATCACTACGTCAGTTTACTATCTAGGGTTGACCATAAGGTAAAAAATATCTGTACATTTTTATATAAACATATTTCTGAACGAAAAAAAAATTAATGGAACATTTTTGTAATGAAAAAAAACTGCGCGCTGCGACGAGTCTTTCTATTCTGAGAACTGATTGTGGAAAATTAAGTAACAAATTTTGGTATATTCTTAAAAGTAGAAGGGTTGACAATCCTACGGAACACCCACCTTGGAATACCATCGGAACAAAACACGCACTCGGGATCAAAGACTGTAATATTGCACCAATTATGGGCGATCATTAACTATACCACCTACGGAGACTGCATTCACACGACAGTTTATTGAATTCTAATGCTTTCGGAGATTTGCAAAACAGGACAATTTATTGATTTAAATATTCATATTTGTTTGACAGTACCTACAGAGTACAGACCCAGGACCGGTATTAATAACTAATGTCGATTATTTTTCCTACCGGTGATCGAAATTAAACGTTAGTATCTACCTTCTATGATACAAATCTCAGCGAATGAAAAAATCGATTTCAAGCAAGATTCGAACCTGTGTCAGTTACTTACACCGGACACTTTAGCCAATTAAGTTACCGAGACCACTGCCTGTAATGACAAAGTTCTCTTCCCTATTCTACGCCTTTAGGTGAAGTCAGCGACATCTGTAAAAGATTTACTATGTTCTTTAGAGCCATAGAAGTATTTATCCCTTATGTCAAATTTCGATCTCCAGTAGGGAAAAACAATCAAAAGCTATTACTTTCGACCGTAAAAGAGTAACTACTGTAAAAGAGATATAAGTATCTATCTACTGCTTCTGCAAAATTATTTAATTTATCTGACATGACAACACGCTATTTTTAACGTAGATTCCAAATTGCACTATAAAATACGATACGAACTAAATTCGGGTGCAAAAACGTTATTATCCAATTTACTGTCGGCTTCAGCCAAACCGTTTTAAACGTCACTTGCAATCTGCCGTTGTCTTTGTAAAATCTAATTAAGGAGCAATTCGATCGATCGTTTGCCGACAAGGTTCATTGACAAATTCCTGTACGACTTGCGTCAAGTCTTTCTCTCACAAAGATTTTTACGACCTGGCAACATGTTTTCAAAAGAAAACACTAAATAAATATGCTTCAAAAGTGTTTGAATCTTTCGTAACACTGCACATTAGCTGCATTTCTACTGTTCAAAGATAAATATTTATAGTAAAATCATTCAATTTTAACAAGTGAACCACCACAGGCTTTGAGTAATGCTGACAAGGTATTTCCATGTACATCCCGTAAAGAATAAAAACGTAAAGTTTAAGATCTGATCGAATGAAGAAAGTAAACACAATCTTGTGCACACGTCACACCCAAGTAACAGAAGATAAAAATATCGTCTATCAAATACGTTAGCACAAGAGCACGGCCACCCTGTCCTTGCCTAACACCAAGAGCAATGTCAGACAGGAATAGACACCGGACCGTCATTGAGGCACCGTTGAATTTGTGCCAAACACTCGACGAAGACAGCCGGACAAAAATATACCAACAATGTCATGCAAGCGTAATGCCGCTTTGTGAAAAAAATTACTAATTCTCTTATGTAAAACTTGGCAACACTACACGCTTCTCCAACTTGGTTTTTGTGTGTATTTGTTTTCTTTTTTCTTGTTTACAGTCCAGCGTTTACGTAAGCAGCGGTATGAATATTAATATGGGTAAGTAATTCAGCATACATTAATAAATCAATAATGTCATTGAAACGTAAATAACAGTGTTTGTATTGTAGGGATTCTAAATGAAATTAGCTGTCTTGTTTACTCATTATTGGTCTAGAGGTAGTGTAGGTACACACCTGTAATAGTAGGTATAATATCCTCATTCAGCGTAATTTGTGTGTAAGAGACATATAAGGTTACATCATTTCATGAAGTAACAGGTTATCAACCTATCGTCAGTTCAGTACTATTCACGTTGTAGATGTAATAGTAACTAATGCTGATGCTCATATTACTCGGAGTTATATTCCATCCATTAAGGAAAAGATCATGAAAGTGTATACATATATTTGTACATCAGTCTATGAATAACCGACGTATGCAATCTGCTTATTACGTCAACCTCCATGTTTACAAAAGGCGACTAACAAATTATCCGGGCGTGCTAATTCTGGATATATTTTGACCCATGTTCTTTGGTTATTTATACCGGAACCCCTTGTTCTATGGCGTGAAAGGATTTATTTATACCGTGTGACGTCATTACACTCACCTACGCAAATTCTAATTATCGAAAGTTGCCTAGATAACAACAATTTCCGTTCCATGTCATTTTTTGTTTTCTATAGATTTTGCAAATTGGTAAACGAGTTTCATTTCATGCCTCTGTTCATGCTGCAGAGTCTGCAGCCAAATACTCTGCAGCTGAGCAATAATGTACTAACATTCCTCAGATCTCCAGTGTGCGTGCGGCGTCTCTCCGCAGACAATGGCTCACCTCCCATCTTGCCCCAAATGCCCAACTGCATACGCAAGGATTTGGTGGTCGCATCAGCAAACGCAGTCCGCGTTGCTGAATTCTGGACCGGGCGAATATGAGCCTACAATAGATATATTATTTAAGTATGTATTTTTTTTTTTATTTACCAGCTAAAAAAATGATTATTGTGTTCCGGTATGAAGGGCAATTCTTCTTCCGTGCCTATTCTCAACTAAGTTGTGATACTGTGTAAGATGCGGCTGAATATTAGTATTTTACACGAAGCGACTGCCGTCAGACCTCAATTCCTGGGTAATACTGATATCATGAGAATAGACTGGTTGTCAGCATTTTTGGGCTTCTGACAATCAATAACGATTGTCATCACGTTCGTGGGACAACCGGAACCGACGGCTTTACGTGCTCCATGTTTTAAGAATGGTCACCCATCCGCAGACTGTCCGCGACTAGCGCAGCTTAACCTTGCAGTTACTTAGTTGCTTGTTGTTACTTAACCAATTAAGCCAGCGAAATCACTGGACATATTAAGAGACTTAACAAATAAGGTCTAAAAGATGACAATAGCTTCGGTTGGCCCATGGGGCGACCCGTATGCTTATTTATCATCTTATCACAATAAAAAAAGGAATACCTATTGCCATCTCTTTCATTTATACGACACGAAAGGGAATGTGTGCCGAGTTAATTCAGTTTATCGCGACACATTACACCAGGCGCTAATAAAAAGTGCGGCCCACGTCATGGAGACCCTCCTTTCAACTCGTACATTTTAAAAATGGAAACATTTACATACATAATTAGAACGCCAGTAATTTGAATTGGTATGACCTTTAATTTCAGGAATCGTAACGTATAATATGAAATAGGGATGGGGTAAGCAGTAAAGATATCATAAAATAATAAAAAAAGGTAGCGGTTTTACTTCTGGAGAGTTTTTAGTCCTATGTAATGGCGGTGAGCCTATTGCCATTCATAATCATCATCAAACCATATACTGTCCCACTGCTGGGCACGGATCTCCTCTTACAGAATGACACGGATTAGGCTATACTCCACCACGCTGGCCTAGTGCGCGTTGGCAGACTTCACACGCCGTTGAGAAAATCTTTAAGGCATGCAGTTTTCCTCACGATGTTTTCCTTCACCGTTTAAGCGAGTGATCATTAATTATTAATACGCACATGATTTTGAAAAGTCCGAGGTCCGTGCCTTGGATTCGAACACGGCTTTGACCTTGCAGCCTAATGGTCCTATCATTAGGGTACCACTGTTTTTTTTTTAAATTATCATCATCATCAGCCTATATTCCCCTACAGGACGTACTCCTCGCCTATTGACGTCCATAGAGCTAGATAATTATATACAGTGCTGGTTATATCAACTTACTCACTCTGCACGCTCAACGCAGTAGCTAAACATATAGATTTATTCACCTGTTAGTTAAACGAATTCAGATAATTATGATTCCGAACTCCGCAGTGCTTCCGCTGCAGTGCTGCCGAAGCACTACCAGGGTCCCCATAATTATATTCTCTCGCATTTACACCCGATTTTTTCTCTCATTCTTGCCGAGCTCGGAATGTAATCTCATATTAATCTATAGAGAATATACATATAATATGGGGTTATCAAAGACCACATATCGTATACTATCTTACCATAGCAATAAAAGTAGTAATAAGTCGGAAATTATAATTAAATATAAGTTTAGTGATAATTATGTCCATATTATAGTCTATTAAAGTAAAAAGTACTATATCGAAGTGGGAAACTTCCTGTAGATATCTATTCTTTCAATATAATGTACATATATGTGTGTTAAATAAATAGAAATAAAACGTTCTTTAGTTAAGTACAAGTAAATTGCAGGCAAGATACAAAAAAAACAATTACCGATACATAAGCCAAAGGTTAAACTGATTACAATTTATTGTATTATGAACTTATTTCAATCATTGGTCACCGACATTCCGACCTTAAAAATCTTCGGTGTACGTAGCAGAAATAAGTACATACCTACGAACTTTAATAAGCCACATAATTATTTATCAAAATAATTTCGGTATGAAATTAAATTAAAATCGGCTCCTATAAAGTGTTTAGATAAGGTATTGAGTCCGTTTAGATGTTTCTTCTCAAAGGCATATATTCCTACTTCATTCAAAGCTCGTAAGTAGTTGTCCTATATCAGTTTTCCGGGATTTCTGGGAAATTTCCGCATTGTTCTGGACTAAAAGTAGCCTGTATGTTATACCCGGTCACATAATATTTGTCCCAAATTTCATGTTAATCGGTTCAGCCATTTTTGGGTCATTCAGTAACAAACAAACATTCACATTTATAATTAGTTGATATACCTATGAAGGGTGTGAAAAGATTTTTACAGTCGGCAACACGCAAGTTATACCTCTGGTGTTTTAAGCGTCTATAGGTCTATAGGTAACCGCTTACCATCAGGTGGGCCGTATGATTGTTTGCCACCTTAGTGGTATAAAAAAACCAGTGCGGAGCTGGCCCTTATCCGACTTAAAAAATCTGACGAGCAATTTTTATCTACTAAACAAAGGCACTGAATTGACATTATTAATCTGATCAAATTTGACTTTCCACTCCATCTGCTAATTGATTCTTAATAGTTTAAACTACTTTGGCACGCGTTTTGTCATTTAAGGTGAGTGTTGTTGTACCTACCTAAGCAACAAATTTATTGAGAAAACCGTTTAATGTACTCAAACATAATGCTATAAATATAGGTAGATAGATAGTGGAAAGACAAGTACTTCTCATATACCGTATATATGTACTACCTATGTACTTATGCACGATCTAGTCTTGGAACGAAATTAATGATAAGCGAACATGATAACGTTTGCATGTCAAGTGCAAACTTCCATAATAATTTCTTAAACAGATAAGAAGATTAGAAGTCACTATGGAGAGACCTGAAGATGTTCTGATTTACTAGTTTTTCAAGTAACTGGTACAGATATACTTACTAAAATACTACTCTGGATCTGAAAACTCTTTCAACCCTAAGATTGAAAGAGTTTGCCGTCATGAATGTCTTGTATCCCATCGCCGTGATTATAGGGCAAGGCGATCTAGGCTTCTGCGGACGAATGCTACAGCGCTTCCGTAGTCTCGGCACTAAAGTGGTGACGTGAAACGCCGAGGTTGGTTTTAATCGGTAGTTCCCTCTTTTCAGAGCGGAGTCCGACACACCCCACCGCTCTCTCCGGAGCGGTGAGTAGTGCATAAGCATTTCCAACCCCCTTAACAAAAAAAAATGCAGTCTAGGCTAACCATCAGCCTTAATTAAAAACTATAAAATATAGGTACCATCACGCCTATATTCCGCGAAGAGTTAGGCAGATCACCCACAGTTTGCCAGTGGTCTCATTTAATAGGGGCGAGCCTATTGCCATTTAGCAGTACACAAGTCAAAATCTGCTGCTACTCCGGCTGCGACTGAGAACTTACTAGAAAACATATCACACTTTGCTTGACCTGGCAATCGATCGCAGGATTTCCAGTCGAACTTACGACTAATAAGTTCACTCTATTACTTCAAGAATATACCTAAACAATGAACAATGTTATCATAACGCATAAATGTTTCATTCGACTCACAATCACAAGTCACAGCGGTGACTTTATCGAGTTTATCAACAAACACAATCCGTATGTTTTCTTGATAGCCTGTTGCCAAAATAATATCGCTTAGCTATACCTGTTTGTACGTTTGATCCAATAAAGAAATGCCCAACTCGAAGATAGATCATAGACGTACCTTATAACACGTCCAATACTATTATTGGACGTGTTATAACACTGATCTATATCAGTGTTATTTTTTGCCCGTATGACGTCATTTACGCCATCCGCCACGCCCCGCCCGCTGCATTGATGGGCCTGGCAATCCCGCCCGAGTTTACACTTTCTCATAATAATTAGAATGGGAAAAACTATACAATATTGATTCACGCGAACTGCAAATCATCCATTAAGTATATTCTCGAGTTCAGGTGTCCAATTACATCACTTTCTTTTGCTGCTATGGATTAACGGTTTAACCGAGTTTTTCTGGCCTTTCAAACCTTTCGTGGTTTAATTAAACAAATCTTAATTAAATCCACATTGCCTCTTTCGCAAATAATAACATTTAGATTCAAAAGAGGCTGTATGTAAAAAACTTTGGAGAGAGTTCGTTTTTAAATTCGATTTGACAGTTTCAAAATGTCAAATGTTGATAGAATCGTATGAATACAAGCAGAGCCGCGACCTCGTCTTCTACCTTTCGAAAGCGAACCGTTCAGCATTTATCGCCGCCGATAAGATACCAGTCTTTAGACAAGGAGCTGAAAGATATTTTTTAGAGTTTCGAACGCTTATCTGACGTCCGTACGTTCAACTTGAATCTTCAGAAATTTACATAGCTGTGTCGAGACAAGGACAAGACGGAGGTCCGCTTGCACGCTTTTATAATGAGTAATATTTGTAGTTATGAAATCACTGGTAAACTTGAAATAAAAACTGCGTACTATATTTCTGTAAAAGAAAACATGTACTGTGACTTACCATTGAGGTATTATTACTTGTGCCAGAGCCACTGTCGTACTCGCATTTAACATTCGAGAGAATCTTGTCTACGGTCACACAGCAGCTGCTCTCTTCGCAGTGCTCCGTCTCTAGTACCTATCTTGCTCCTGCTTAAGTCGTATTTATCAATGTGGAGGGTCGTGAACTTCCGAATCACATTTATGTGGATGATTTTCTTTCGTTATTTCTTTCCTTTAATAATTCAAAGAAACAAAGAAGAATATAAAGTATTTAGAGCGGTTCGCGATCATTGTTTATCATTATCATACATACCATCACGCCTGTATTCCCCGAAGGGTAAGGCAGAGGTGTAGATACGTAGTTACTAATTGCCTGTATGTTTAGGTTCCATGTAATAAGGGGCGAGCCTGTAGCCATTAAGCGTTCATAAATACAAATTGAGCTGCTACTGAAAATAGAAAAATCCAATAACACTGCTCGGCCTGGACATTGATTTTGCTCTGAAAAACAAGCTTAGTAAATAATAATAAATAACATAAAAGCATTTAGGTACAGACGCCAGCAGGTCAACCTATCTAAAACTGTCAAATTTCAATTGAAAATGAACATTATTGTGTTGCATTAAAGTTGAAAATCTATCAAAGAAATTTGACAGGTTGTGGTAGGTTGATGTGCTGGCCTCTGTACGTTTATAATTAGAAAGAGAGAACAATTATGAAGATTTCCAACTTGTAACATAATTAATGTAATAAAATTAAACAGTGAAATTATGTGAAATATAAACGCAATACTCGTAGGTGTCTTTATGTATAAGTGTCCGGTCCAACTTGTGACCCTCAAACAAGAACCTATAGTTCTATGACCATAAACACCTTAAGTTGTATGTAGACCATTTACATCTAGCTTCCTTTGTTTTCATTGTTTGGTTCATTGTTGCGTCTCTATTATATTTTCCGAGACGACTTCCTACTCATAAAACACTTGGATTAACTAATGTAATGACACATTTGATTCCGCGATAAGATTAAATGTGAGGTCGTGTGCAATGGAATCGTTATGATTAGAGGCACACATTAGGACGACGAATTAAAGTTACGATGATTGGTCGCCCCGCTATAAGAGAACAATTTTTTTTTTTTTTTTTTATACCACTAAGGTGGCAAACAAGCATACGGCCCACCTGATGGTAAGCGGTTAATTAAAATTAATCTTTTACTAGCGAGAAAGTCGCCTGAAACTCTTTAAACCTTGTCCATAAGAGGGTTTGCTGATAATACTGAAAATTAGGATTTCATTCTACCCTTATCGTTTATGTACAGACGCCAGCAGGCCAAGCTATCCAAAACTGTCAAATATTCCCAATTGAAAATGAACCTTAAAGTGTTGCTTTAAAGTTGAAAATCAATCAAAGAAATTTGACAGATTGGGGTAACTTGATGTACCAAAATAAATCATTTTGTTTTTGCTTTGAGACGATTACGCAAAACAGTAAATGAAAACGTGGCAACGAGTGCTTAATACGGTTACGTTCAATTTATTCTTAGATACGGCCTACTCTTATGGGGTAACTCGACGGCCATATCTAAGGTCTTTAAATGCCAAAAAAAATGTGTTCGGGCTATAGCGAACATAGAACCCTTAGATTCATGTAAACCAGCTTTTAGAAGCCTAAAGTTATTGACCCTAACGTCGCTTTATGTTTTGGAAATCGGCATATTTGTAAAAAAGCATCCGGAGTTATTTAAGAAAGCCAGTGATAATAAAAATTATGAATCCAGAGATGTAACAAAAGTTATATTACCTAGCTGTAGAACCTCTCTTCATCAAAAGAACTCATATCACATGACAGTTAAAATTTATAACCACATACCGAAACCTATAAGAGAACTTCCTACAAATAAATTTAAGAATGCACTTACTAAATTGCTCATTGAGAAATGTTTTTACAGCGTCAAAGAATTTCTTGAACATAGATAAGAATTATTATTTTAATTTTGTATAACTTCCCTTTGTTTTGCCAATTGGCCATCTATAATTTTGCATGCAGAGAAAACTGCGAAACATGCTGAACTACCTTTTATGTAACATCATTGTACCTAACCGTGTTTCGAGCAATAAATTATTATATTATTATCCCAAATTATTTGGGGCCAGCGCAGTAGGTAAGATGTCTTTTCCTTCCATACATCTCTTTTAGCCGCCATCTCATCATTCACTTCATTTGTAGCCATATCATCTCGCACACAGACCATTCAACCTTTTCTTTGTTCTCTTCCCTTACATCTACATTTATGTTCAGCACCTTCCTGGTAACATGGTCTTTCACATGTCCATACCACGGCAAACGATTAATGCACAGCTTGTAACAGGTGCTATTTTCAAACTTCCTCTTATATACTCATTCCTCACCTTTTATCATAGCCTAAAAACATACCATACCATCACCGTCTGCAAAACCTGAAGGGTTATGCAGAAGTGTACTAATGTAACCAACAGTTCGCCGATATATTTCCGCACTATCACTATTATAAATACGCCGGTCACGTTGGAGCAAATGTTTCCTTAAGTGGAGACCAGGCAAGCGTGGTGTGGGACGCACGTTGGTAACTTCATGAGAACAGCTAACGACCTGGCTGAAGAATCGTTTTGGCATTCACTGGAAGTGGCCTATATCCAACAGTGGACGTATACGGGCTGATGATCATGTATGAAAACGACCACTATTACAGCAGAAGTTGGTTGCTTCATCATCAAACTATTTACTGTCCCACTACTGGGCATTGGTCTCTTCTCGGAATAAGAGAGGTTATGCAATAGTCCACCACGCTAGCTTAATGTACGGGTTTTGCAGACTTCACGTTGTCTTGCAGGCATGCAGATTTCCCACAATATTTTCCTTCACCGGTTAAGAACGAGACGAGAAGAAGAGACGCACAACTGACTTTTCACAATCATGTGCGTATTACTTAATAATTACCACTCGTCATTAATTAGTAATACGCAGTAATGGCAGTCCAATGGTCATAACACTAGGCTATCACTGCTTCGTTGCTTCATTTCAGGATTATTCCTAAGGCGCAAAACTCGTCATTAGTTTTGGTTCTCCATTGTCCTTTGTTCTATATTCTATTTTACATAACAAATGGTGTCAACATTTCCCCCACATATCCAATCAATTAGTACGTGCGTATGATGACGAAACACACTTTAATAAAAATTTATTTAAGTTTATTAATTTTCTAATTGGTTCCACCCGTTATACCTAGACCTACCTACACATTATCTAGTAAAATATTTGTTGAAAGTCGTTTTAGCATAGTGGTCCTAAAGGTGACTGCTACGCTAGAGTACGCTACGTTCGATTCCCAGGTTGAGAAAAGTGTTATTGGTTTTTTCTATGAAATTTCAGTAGTAGCTCGGAGTTTGGATTGAAATAGCAATAGGTTCGCCCCTTATTACATGGGACCTAAACGTACCGGTGAATTGTAGGTGTACAATTAGTACGTACATCTCTGCCTGACCCTTCGGGGAATACAGGCGTATGCATAAGAGCCACTATCACCTTCGCTCCCACAACAGACCACAGAAGCTGATATTACAAAACGAGATGATGCTCCATGTATGTAAGCATAAGAGCTTTCTTCTGTAACACGTACAGCATTAGCCACTCCGGAACTATCTCGGGAATAAACTAAAAGATATTCTCAAAAGCAAAACTATGTATTTACTTGAATGGATACTAGGTACAAGGACACAAGATGCGGCTGAATATCAGTATTTTTGCAATCAGACCTCCGCAACCCAATTTATCGGTAATATCCTGAGGATAGATTAGTTATAGGCTGGCATTTTGGGCTTCTGACTACCACTAACGATTGTCATAGGTGTTCGGATGACAACCGGAACCGATAGCTTTACGTGCTTTCCGAGGCACGGAGGGCCTCGGTGTGTTAAGAATGGTCCACTCATCCACAGATTTTACAGATCCGTTGATCAGCTTAATTAGTAGGTACATAATAAATATCAAATTATATACATACCTAGGGCCGTTCTCAATAACATACATCTAGTGACTAGATGACTACAGACTACAGACTAGATTCTAGTCTGTAGTTTTGGTTAGATATTTGTAATAGGATTTTGACAATTATTTTTATGGACCATTTAAGTCAAAAACAATCTCTAGTTAGGTACCAAATCTAGCGACTGATTTAATGTTATTAGCTCAAAAATATAAGAACCAATAGATAGCGTGTGTACGACGACATACTCTTCTAGGAGATGTCCTTCTTCTTCGTGTCGATGGTAGGTACCTACATAATTATAAATGGTGTTTTCCCTGAACTCGAGCAGCGCAGTGGTTGCTTTCATTGCATGTTTTGTGGCAGAAGGTATTAAATCGTGCATCAGAAGAAACGAACATTAACATTTAGTGGCCAAACCCTTACAGGTACTTAAAAATAATCAAAGATAGGAATAAATGGAATGGAAACTTCTCAATATTTGTCCCAATAGAGGAAAAACAAATTTCAAAGGGGGCCCAACATTAAAGAATACGAATTATAAAGAGAACGCTGACACAAAACATTCTCAGACCGTTTCCTATAAACCTTGAACGGGTCTGCCGACCTCACCGTCGTAAAACGACCGGTGAACACTCTGCTTTACGGTTACGAATATTACGGAAAATACATTAAACAGGGCCAATTTCCTAATATTCGTCTTGACAACATTGCCGAGTTACGTCAAGCCCTTTTACAACGCGCCAAACAAAAAGTTTTTATCTCACAATCTCACTTTTATCTTGACTTGAATTTAATACACTTTTTATAGAAGTGTCGCACGTAATATCGTAACTAAAAACAAAGTTTAAATTTCATGAATAATTCAAGAGCGTTTCATTATTGTATCAGACAGTTATTATGGTATTAGTCCTTGTCGTGTATACGAATTGGAGAATAAATTTTTAGTGAAAAATGTTTTCGTTGAAGGAGCTTAGCTATGTTGTTGATTAGGTAAATCAAAATTCGCTAACTAAGAATAATCAAACGAGCACATGGGAAATCCCAGAGTAGACACGTGACTACAGTTTCTATCTAGCGACAAGAGCGAGATGACGCTAGAACGCCTCAAACCTTGGATGATATTGCCGTGTTTGAATGTGAAAATTAGCATGTGTGTAGTATAGATGACGTTACGAATCGTTGTCGAATGGAAATCGGACAGCTGGGGAACATAACAGAGAGCAATGGAACGATCCCAACTTAGCGCACTGAGACAATTACCCTTGTAGATGAGTATGAATTACGCAGTGGGCAATGACCCCCTTTGCCTACCAGTTGTCCCTGAATAGAAAACAATTAGGTACTTACTACACAACATAAATCAAGTCAAATTACTTAATTCGTAGTTTCAGCTGAGAGTCCGCGTTGACTGATAAAATACTTATTTAAATACAAGGTTATTTTTCTCAAATGAGATGTCGCGGTTCGAACAGGTTTTAAATAATATATAGAAAGACGACAAAATTTACCTAAATAATTAACGCACTCATTTTTACCGGAATTAAAAGATGTTGTAACTTGTGATTGACGCCTGTTCATAAGCAAAGATTATTCCGCAATGTCGGACCGTATACTGTTGGGTACACGTAACATATATGCTTTCTCAGGCCTCAAGGTTACGACAGACTATTGCGAGAACGAACCAGCCTTTATAGGTAACACACCTACTTATTCGCAAGCGCAAAATGCGCACTCGAGTGGCGACAGGTATATAATGTGGGTTCTACTTATGGAACCGATCGAACCTAGGCATATAGGACAATTATTGCTGTAGAAAAATTAAATATTTCCGAGTACTGATACTGAAGTATAGGTCTTTAAATGCACGCCAAAAATTTGTGCAAATCATTGTTAAAATAAGTGAAACGAATACCTTAATTAATTAATGGCTTTGATCTTAATAAAAGTTGACGAAATGTGACCGGGATACGAGAAGTGGATCTTTGAGAAATAGTTCTTCAATATTGTTTTTGATGTGGAGTTTAATAAATCTATAGATATCATACCTATAAATTTCCCCAAATTTAATTTAATAGTCTTCAAAAAAGGACATTCCAAATTCAAAAGAACATTCTTCTGAACGTTGGCAACACAGACGTCAGTCAATACGTTATACGTCGCATCAAAGACAATACATAATTCAACTTAGCGGCAAAGATAATACGTTAGTCCAAAGGACGGACCATTTGTGAGTACAAAATTAATCGATTCTGGCGAGAGATCGTTTGGCACGTGTTACTAACTAACTAAACATCTATTGTGTGGATTGTTAATGCTCCTACTTCCCACAGCGCGGATCGCGTGTCAAATCAGAACATATTCTGCTGTATAGCGTGATGTTACATGATACCATAGATGATTTTGTGTTTACTTATTTAGAGTCGAGGTGTAGCTTGACAATTGTAAACAAAAGTTTTGACGACTTTATGAAAATTAAATTTATATATCTAAGTACTTAAGTATTGTCACACCAAAGCGACTTGTCTCCCATATTCATCGACCGAAAAATCGAAGATCTGTCTCCTTGTCATGCATCCTCTTCGATTCTAGCACGAAACGTATATCTGTATAGCTTATAGACAGTTAACACGATACAGGAGAACGCGAACACGATAAAACCGGCTTATTTTAAAGTCTTAAATGAATGTAAACAGTTTTATTGGAATGCACTGGAGTGTTTTATTTTCTCATGATTCATGGAAGGTTCCTTCAACAACAATAATATCGTCGACTAAGACATTTAAACATTATATTATCAAGATATAAAGGGCGACTGGATATTTCCACGATACGATACTAAATATAATGTTTTTAATCCGAAATTGAAATGGATTCCAAATTTTAACGAACGCGAAATATCTACATCGATGTTGCCCATAAAATCAATAAGAAACATGAAGATTTAATTACATTTTGTTATTTAAAGTCCTTCATAATATCTAGTTAATTGAATGAAAAATATTTTCCTTTATCGTTTAAGCGAGTGGTAATTAATTACGCACAAGATTTCGAAGTCACGAGGTGCGTCATTTGAATTCGAACTCGAAACCTTTGACTTGGCAGTCCAATGGTCGATATCACTGCTTTTTTTCTAAATCTATAAAGACCAACTCAATTATTAATTTCGTCACTAAAACATTCCAGCGATATTAAATAATCATTAAGTTTGATTTTTAGCACTTTTATTTAGACTGGACTGATTATTTTACTGCTGGAATAAACACGAGCGTGGACGAAAATTCAGACACGCGGTATGATATTGAAATAAAACCAGATATATGGGTTATACCATGGCTGCTTTAAAGGATCCGACACTTTGGAATCATAGGTATTACGATGATAAAATTCATAAACAGTTTCTAGTCAAAATAAATTGCTAAATATATATATAAAGATGCGAAAGTAACTGTATTAAGCTTCACGCCTAAGCCGCTGAACCGAATTTGATAAAATTTGGTACAGAGATAGATTAGACCTTGGAGAAGGACATAGGCATATTTTGTCTTAAAAACACCTTTGGTATGCGGGTGAATCCACGGGCAACCGCTATTCTTTCTAAAAAGTTTATAACGATAAACGTATTTCCGCAGCTAGACGCACATAAATACGAATGTTTTTATTTTTAATTCTAGCACATTATGACTGCCAGTGATCTAATCGTGCAGAAATAAAAACATTCGCACATCACCAGAGACTAAAAACATTTGGAACAACTTAAATAAAATCTTGTAAAAATAGCAACAGGACAAATTATGATTGATGGCGGAAGGCGGGTAGGATTCTACAATGGTGTATGGCGTGCGTCTGTTTAATTAGTGAGAAATGGTTGTTACGTGGCAGGTATGAAATTAATTTTGAATTATAGAACGTAATATACAGTATTGCCAGCGGATAAGCATGTTTTATCGCTCAGTTATAGAAACTACGATAAAACAAATCTTTATCCGTCTGGCAATGATGAAGAGCGTACTGGCGGCGGAGCATTCCGCTTTATTAGGAAGCCACGTATTAAACCGGCTCGCTCGCCCCACGTGCCACAGCCGTGCTCCTACCAACGTGCGAACAACGTCAAACAATACAACATACATATAGGTAGGTACCACGGTGAAAAATATTTTATCTTCGACGCAACCAAGCCAAACCGTTTACGTTCAAACGCAGATGTGCCAAATCGACACGTTACAATTACTTACAACACTGGAATAGAATAACTAAAGACATAAATCAAACCATTGTGTACTGTTACATCGATATTTTAATTTCATCGTAATTTTATGGAAGATCAATACATGGTGACAAATAATTATTACTGAAATTAACTGACTTTTTACACTTGAACTTTCAATGCTATAGGCACTCGATATAATAGATCTAGATGTGAACATTTGAATATTAAATACGCACAGATATAAAAAGACGACGGTTCGCAAATACACATACTGTCACACTAATGTTTATAATATCCAAAATGGCTTTAAAATGTTCACATTAGAACGTTCACTTTGTGTCGATGAGCAAGTTGTGAAGCTAATTGGAATGAAAGACCGCGGATATCAAAAAGCTGATACCGAATCTCCTAATTACTGGGGATACGATCACTCTACAGTTATATACAATGACTGTAACGAAGGGTACACATCAGATACTCTTAATAGTCGATACAATTTAAAAATTAAATGTTGCTTTGACACTACTATACTGCGGGAGTTAGAATTACGCGATTTTTTAAACAACATTAGAATCGTTAAACAATGTCTAATTGGTGAATGTCGCGTTCATACAAAGTAGAAATTAATTTATTTGTCCAGGCAAACTGCTCATACAATAGAAAACGAATAAAACATCGCGCACTAAAAAATTACTGTCGCTCGAGTCAGAACAATGTCTCGAAAGCAATTAACAGTTTGCCTTCGACTCTACCAGATGTAGCATGATTTCACTTACGACTTTATATGTATAGTACTCTCACTTTTAAAACTCTGAAATTAACTATGTCTAAAAATTCTACTAGCTAATCTTAATAAATATCTAAATGTTTTGGACACCAAGCGTTCAACATTGCCACTTCCAAACGTTTAATTAAGAAATTAACAAATATGAAGTGACTAGCTACTTAAGTATTGTTCTACTATTCACTGATACTTCGAGACTTACTTTATGACTTACATAAAAAGGTGCAAAGTTTAATACTGACATAATATGCGATAAAAAGGACCGATTAGCACAGTAATATATTGTTGTAGAAGTAGGCAATGATTTTAATAATAAGAGAATAAAAACATTAACAATATCATCTAAATATTTACACAGCAGGACCATTTCCAAAATAATAATTATGGCACCAAATAAAATAATAGGTTTTGATTTATAAACTAAATTATATCAAAAGGAATAAAAGAAAACATGATTTATGGGCTCAAAAATTGCCAAAAGACATTTCACCACAAGACATTGTTTATAGCACAGTACTTAGAAACAAAAGATATTTAAGCAATTTGATTACAAATTCATAACAATTGAAGTTTGACATTGATTGATCATAGAAAAGATTGAGAATGCATCACTTACAATATACATTGACTCAAAATGATTAAGTTAGTGTAAAATTTGATATGATTTTACAAGTAGTTATTATCATAACTTGACCAGTTCCAATTGCAAGAACGAGGACAGAACTAACTCAAGGACGACAATCATATGCATCAGACATAGCTCAAGTCACATCAGTAACATTTTATGATAAATATGAATGTGCACAGAGTGGTTAAGTAACCTTCCCATGATTTCAACCTAATAACTATTACCACAGACGCTCACAATGTACACAATGTAAAATGCGCTACGAATTACTAGATATTTATTTGTACAGCCTGGATTCAAAGTCCTACATCTAATAGCTAACAAACTTTTTAGTAAACAGTGCTAATTAATCATTGTTGTATCACACACTCCAGAGAATGGCGGGACCGAAATTAATAGCTGAACCTGATTATAATGATATCATTTCTCATTATACACATGCTTATTGATAACATCAGTCTCAATGACAAGATATCAGCGCGGCTCGGCGCCCGCGTCGCGCTTCGACGATCTAACACTAGGTACATTTAAACATATTCCTATTCTTATTGAAAACAATATCTCATATATAAAAATTCTCTCATGTCTTATTTTGTGCTGAATACCGAGTCGTAATGTATAAAATTATTTTAAAACATTTAACAGTACACAAGTATAGTTGAAAATTGGAATATGTTTATATGAACAATATTTATTGCTTTTGATATAAACTGATGCTAGCAATAAGGCCAGGTCACATAGCACAGTTTTTGAAAGGCTGACTTTAGAATAGATAAATTATTCATGCACATTCGGTACGGTTTGGCTCCACAGTTAACATAACTACACTTAAACCTACAAAATAAGGAACTAATACAAATTACACTTAAATTCAAATGAAACCTCACATCAGATCACAAACACAGGTCAAATTGCACATGTGAACACAACTACAATGAATACATATACAATAAATTAATCTCTTCAATAGTTTGATGTAGTTATAGTTCCTTAGTTAAAATATCAACCGATACAACAATAATAACACTATACTTACATAAAACCAATAATGAAATGTCAATTAATTAAAACCTATACATAATTAATTATAACATTCCATTAAGATAAATAAATACATAGTTTTAGGAAGTTGATTCAGTAATCTATCAAAATATTAGTGATGGTCATTGTAATTGCTTCAAGTTGATGGTTAAGTGATGTAGGTAATTAGATAAAATCTAAATTGAGTAGTTTGTGAATCTTAAAAGCAACAAGAAAAATTTGATCATAATTACATATTACAAAATTGTATTTTTGATATCGTAAAAACAATAAAAAATATTATAATATAATAATAAAGCTCACCACATCCCAATGCTATCAACAGCAAACTACCATGTACCATAAGAATGAACAGGTAGCAAGATATTGAGTGCGGAGAGGAATGCTGCGGGAACAGTGTGCCAGCGGTAACACTTGGGATATCACCAGAACAAGGGTCACTTCTGCTCTCCTACCTGCTCTATGTTATGTCAACTTGAAAGGGCACTAAGCAAATGAACGCCACCGAAATATCGGAAATCAGTTCTACTATCATCTTGCCTACACTCCAAATTTGATCCACATTGGGGTGCCAGCAATGGGCCGCCTCAGCGTCTATAATAACCCAAAGCTGTGGCAAAGAGACGCACTCGTCACCGTTCCACGACCACAATGTCACGGAAGATTCACTAAAAACACCTACTCACGGGAGTGTCCGCTTGCAGGCACCAACTACGCGCTCAGAACTCGGCAAATTCCTTCGCACACTTCTCAGTCGATGAGATACGTAACGCCTCCTCCTCATAGTCGTCGAAGTTGCTGGTGTCGCCAGGGCCCTTGCAGCGCGGGATGAATGGAGCCTCGATCTTCTTTTGGAAAACGGCAATCCAGTCGGTACTCGCGAACCATTTATGGCCTTTTATGTCATTTACGCCAGCTTTCAGGTTACCGTAACGCTTAGTCAGATCTACCTGGAGTAGATTACGGAGCAGATCTTTCAGATCCGACCCGAAGTGAGAGGGGAAGCGGACCTTGCCCGAAACAATTTTTTCGTAAATCTGTATGGGCTGGTCGGCGAAGAACGGCGGGTATCCAGCCGCCATTTCGTATACTAGGACGCCGAGCGCCCACCAGTCGACGGCTTTGTTATAACCTTTGGAGAGGATGATTTCCGGCGCCAGGTACTCGGGCGTGCCGCACAGCGTCCACGTACGACCCTTGACGCGCTTCGCGAAACCAAAATCTGTTACTTTAAGGTAGCCTTGCGAGTCGATAAGGAGGTTCTCAGGCTTCAAGTCACGATAGATAAGGTCTAGATAATGAAGGTATTCGAACGCCAGCACGATCTGCGCTGCATAGAAGCGCGAATGGGGCTCCGAGAAGCGCCCCACCTTGCGCAGATGCGAGAACATCTCACCACCTGGCACATACTCCAACACCATGTATAAGTTCGAGTTATCCTTGAAGTGGAACTTGAGGCTCACGAGGAACGGGAAGTTTATAGCCTGAAGAATTCGCTTTTCATTTAGCGTATGCTCAACCTGCTTCAATTTAACCACTTTCTGTTTATCTAATATTTTCATAGCATAATATTCTTTCGTCGGTTTATGTTGAACTATCATGACTCGACCGAACGAGCCGGTACCTAATGTTTTTATACGCTCGAAATCGTTCAGTCCGGCGGTGTTGGTAGGATTCTTCTTCCATTTCTCCTCGAAATCCTCTTTGGCCTGGTCGAGGAACTCCTTGACGCTTTCGGCGGCGTCCACCTTCTTATTGGCGGTGGCAGCATTGTTGCCCATGGCGCACCCCACAAACTGGTCCTACACCCTCGATTCGCCGTTATTAGAGGCCGCCTTGCTGCACTAATCGATGCCTGCTGTGCGACCGCGTAAGAAACAGGGCAGGTCAACACAAACCAATTTGAAACACGTACATTCTCAATTTTGAAATCACAATTACACGTCACGAAATACACTCAATGCAGGTACACATTGACACGATTCTTATAATAAGTACGAAAAATCACAAAAGTACTTTGTCACATTCACAAGAATAAAATGGCTTCCACAACCGGACTCGATCGACAGAGCGAGATCGAGCGAGAACGATTCGCTCACGGGTGGCGGTCAATTAAAAAAATGTTGCCAGCACAGTACACAAAATCTTCTAAAATATCTTAAAATCTACTATTTTCAAAACCTACCATTACGGCTACCTAAGAGTTTTTGAAAACTAACCCAACTTTTCATTAAAAGTATAAGTTTAATAATTTTTTGAAGATATAAGAATGTTAATGGTAGTAACTCATCAGAGCTAAGCTTCTGTTCATTTCTACTGCGTAATAATCAACAATGCATAATAGAAAAATAATTATTTCAAGTCACGGAGGGGGTCACGGTTTCTTTGATGCATATTATCATAAGTTCTAAATTAATATATTAAGAAAATATGTGTGAGTTATGTAGAATAATCAATTTATACTTAGTGTCCGTTAATTATAATTATACATATATTATGTTATAAAATATGTTAATTATACATTACACAGGGGTAATTTTATCCTAGTATGGAAGATATCTTTTACAAAAAAAAAGAAACTACAAAAGGTTAAACCTAATTGTTTAGGTTAATATAAGTATTTTATAGGAGTAAAATCAATTTAAAATAAATAAAATACGCTTCTAGCTCATATCCCCTCAGATTAGTTTAAAAAATCCAATTACCCACGTTTCATGTCTTACAGCAGTCTGTCAAGTTGCAATGACCACGGTCAATATATCTCTGACACGTTGAGAAGACTGAATTATAATGTCAACGTTTTGATAAATTAATGTGTGCATCAGTTCTCCCAAAGACATAACTTATTATAATGTAAATATCTCTTTTTTTATTAGTTAAGATACAAATTACACTAAACTATACAACATTATTTTGTTTTTATTTAATACAAGACCACACACTCCGGTGCGTGAAAAATTTTTATGAAAGGAGAAACTTTCTAAGATTAACCAATCACATAATAAGTACATACATAAAGACAAGATTATGTTTAATTCTTTGACTACACTAATAAAAATGGACATAAAAATGGACATATTTACGTCTTACGCTCTCTACTTACATGACGTCTTAATAGGTAAATGTTCACACCAAACCTCAAAGTGTGTCTAGTAGGGTTATTGCGTATGAAAAATCTGTCGTACTTACAATAACAGTAACTAACAATAAGGCTGTCTTGTTTCCACTAATATTGTTTATATTGTATGTTATATAATTATGTCTATTACCCAAGTGTATTTATTTCTTATAGAAAATGGCATCTGACTTTGCAAAGGGTAATCTGAAAGCCAAAGCTCCCGCCATAGCGCGTTATTTAAATCGTTTTCTCAGAGATAACACTGAGAATACAATATAATATAAATCGGTAAACTATCTTTGTAAGTATTAAATACCTACAACTTATCCACTTACTGCGAATCTTATTTATTATTCTACTAAATGGTAGAAGAAATATTTGATTTGGCAACATAAAAATGACTTCCTCGTTGTTTAAAAAGATGGCAGCACATTCTTTAATAAACGGCGCTAGTGTTTCAACTTCAAGATCGTACTGCTTGCTGTTGCTACAGCCAAAGTTTGCCATCGCCATGCCACAGCGGTAAGTTGCATAACTAATTTGAATCGATTTTTTTTCTCTTTGGATGTTTCGTGAATTAGCACATAATAGGTAGTGTTGTTTTATTTTAGTGAAGGCAGACTAGACTACTTATACTCATATTTTATGCGGTTACGGAATTAGTTAGTTCGTGTATAGTATTTTTGTGTAGCATACTAGGTAGGTAGATAACGTAGATAACTAAATTGTTACGAATTTATGTGATTGGTACGTGTAGAACACATTGCAGTCTCTAACTTTGTGACAAAAAGTAAACAAATAATTTTAGGAAATAAAATCCATTTTTATAGGTACCTACATATAGGTAGGTACCTAGCTGATATATTTTTTTGTTATACTTTTACTAAAAGTAGGTACTTACCTATTTAATAATTAAGTAGGTAGGTATGTATGTAGTTAGGTACCTACTTTCCTTTACGTTGTTAATTAGGTAGGTAGGTACAATATTTGGTACCTAGGTTATTTTCCTTGAAATCCGCACATTACAAAGCTGTGCACAGCTCAGTCGCAAAATTAATTGTATTATTATTACAGACACGAGAGCAGACAACCTTGACGAAGCGGCGTAGCAACCGGAATATTACATAAATAAAATATGAAATAATATTTACGTTATAATAACCCTATAATTACCAACCAACATAAAATAATTACTTATGTACCTTCTTAAATCCTAGATACCTATAATATACCTACAGGTCTATTTTAAATATTAATTTTATTAGTCTTCACGGGCTTTAGTATCATAATTATTTATTATTATCATCGATAGGTACTACTAACTTAGTAGTACGCGATGATATTATAAATGAATTTGTTAGTAGTACTAACAAATTTAAGATTTAGTAGTACTAACAAATTTAAGATACGATGGAATAGATAAACTAGTACTTACATAGGTACATACCTATAAAAAGCCTAGTTAGTGTCTTCAATATCCAACCACCTGACGCAGGGCGTTGCCCCCGAAATACACAGATTTTAAATATTTTTTTATACCTAATATGTTAATGAATAGGTAGGTAACTCAATACAAATTAAGCAGGTAAGTACCTAGGTACGCGGAGAAACTAATACTATCTAATTACGTACCTACCTAGCTTCTACCCACGTAGTGCAGCTGGTTTCAGGGTCAACACCTATGTTACTTGATCAAATCAAATTTATAGAAGAAGATTGTACTGTTTATAGGTACTGAGAGCCAGATTCCAGAGCCAAGCCACGGTAATTAATATTACCGTGGCCAAGCTCTTCCCGATATCTACTATTAGCCAGCAAAAGAAAATAAATATGACGTATTTATAAAAGCACTAGGTATAATAGTAGTGCACAGAACAGAACTGTAGGTACTTACCTACTTTTTATTTATGAATTATGGTAAGGTATTATTATAAATGTATAAGGTAAATTATAAATAAGGTACCTACCTATTTAGGTATAAGTCTATTTTTTTTATCATTATAAGATATCGACGTCAAATCTGAAGATGAATTGCCTATGAATTAACTAAGTTGAACAAAAAATAAACATGCACTTTTTATTTGAACTGATGGAACAATTAGAAACACGGTGGGGCCGCAGGGGGAGAGCAGTGTAGGTATTACGGTACGCCGCGTTCCCTACCCTCTGCGGCCGAGGTGTGGACGGCGCGGCGGCGGGACCACATATATTTCCCGCCGCAAAGAGGGCCATGGGCGGCGGATTCGGGGTCGTCAGTCGCCCATTGCACTTAGCCCTCCGGGAGAGTCCATCAATGGACGTCCGCGGTGGGATCGCGGATAATGCGAGAGCGATTCCCGTGGTCCCACCACTATGCGGAAGGTGGTAGTGGTGGTGGTTTTAGTCGGTATGCTGGCCACCTGGCCGGAGAGCCCGACATAACTGTTCCGCATCCCCATGCATAAGGAGCATTTCCCCACCAGAAAAAAAAAGGCCTAGAGGCCTAGACTAATAAAATGTGAATTTATGTCATGTTATATTTCAAAATAGGATGAATACACTAATGATAATGAACCTACCTTGATCGGAGAAATAGACAGTTTGAAGTTGGCGTCTCCTGTCATTTTAACGATACCTAGCTCAATGGTCGTTCGTTACGTCATCGGTAGGCCGGCCGCCCGGCCGGTGCCATGGGTGCCATTTCAAAAAGAAGTTGACGACTTGTTTGGGTTTTTTGACTCTATTGAAGTTTTTTTATTCATGCTATACAATATTATTACTAACTGCCGATATTCTATAAGATTTAAAAAAATTACGATCGTGAGTTTGTCATTGTAAAATTGGGTAGGAGTGGTAGGACACTACCTACCTAATTACTTATTATAAAAGGTACCTATTCCCAACATTTTGTCTGCGTAAGCCCTGCATTCATTGGAATTCCTTAATAGACCACTACATGGTGGACCTTAATTTTTATGATAAATATGGGTACCTATTACCTAAACTGTATCACTAATCGTAGACAGATATTACACAGAATAAATGTATTATGAACAACACAAGTAGGTAATAAGCTACCTACCTACTTCAGTTTGTAAGTTAGGTTGTTAGGTTTTTAGCCCACTAAATATAATTATAGTAGGTACCTATTAGCCTTTTACCACAGAACACATTATTGCTATTACCTACCAATTTCATTTAGTACTAGGATCCTGATGGGATCCTAGGAGACTATTCAAAGAAACTCTCGGTTAATAGGTACTCTAGGACTTTATTCTTCAAAGGTCAAGGGAATTCTTACACAATCATTGCTCACTTTTTTCCACTAAACATTCTACAATAATTTCAAATGATTACTTGGTCTTATGCTGACTCCTGGTAGCGACCTCTACAGTAACCTACACAAGCTACACAATATAACCTCGCGCATGTCAAAACCTTAAACCCTTACAAAAATCAGGGTATAGGATCTACAGGGGTACGTCTAACGATTCCGAAATGGTGGAGAGTGACATAACGTAAGGGCAGAATTGTCGACATCGGCATCAATTGCCATAGAGAAAGAAAAGAAGACATAACGTAAGAATAAAGAAACTTTATGGCTGATAATCTTGATAACAACGCCATCTAGTGATATAGTTGTGACTTAAACTAGTGTCGCTAAACTCTTCGGAATTAAAAGTTACCCACACCCTTCCTATTACGATTCATTCATAGTTTATTCTATAAAAATGTTTGTTTGCTAATGGTATTTTTGTGTGTAATTTAATTAGCTCATAAAAGCTGAAGACGTCACGGTAGAACCGCACTGGGCGAGTGGCCCCTCGTTCAATGACTTTACATTTTAGCTAACAAGTGCAGCGTCTCTGCGTCTAATAAAGCTTGGCACGCGGCGAAAATATGGAACTAAAGTGAAATATCTAAACTCGACATTATTCTGCTATAAACACGCGGTTGCAAAGTTTTTTCTAGCAACAGAGCCACAAATAATGTTTCAAGTTATGCTCGTCTGTCACTACCTACAAATATACGATTTGTGGTTTAGTTACCAACAAATTTCGTAACAAAAAATGAATTTATTAAATTTTCTTTACTTACAGAGTAGACGTCTTGTTGTTATGGTTTCGGTAAGTAGGAATATTATTGTCGTATTGAATTCCTCATTAAATTCTAACATAATTAGAAATGATTACATAATCAGCTTTCATTTTATAGTCAGTGTGTCAGTGTCGCAGTTACCTATTACTATTTCAATCAGCACAGCACACAACTAAAGATAGACAAGTTAGGTACTTACCTACCTAGAAGTCCTTTGCAAGCGTGAGAAATATTGTCTACGAGTGAATATAAATCGTAAGAACTACGGAATACAGTTGATATTCATCAATGTAAAAGGTTCTCGCCTACAATAACTAGAATCATTGAAATTGTAAGCGCGGTAAAGGTTTACCTACCTACTACTATGTATCGTTCGTAGTGAAGCAATGTGATTCTCGCTTACAATTACAATGCAATTAGATAGGTAACTAGGCGTAGGTACATACTTTCCTATGATATAATCACCAGTAGCTCGAAACGGATAGATTATAGGTATTATTGAGAAATTCTCCGTGTTTTTACTCTGCAGTTAGTGTGCATGCAAAGATCGGCTATCTCTATCTATCTATGCTTGAAATTGAAACATTTATTAGGTGTAATATTATGCTGCTATCTTGAGGGAACTCTATAAAACAATTCATTAGAATTTAGAATAACGTATTCGGTTCTGTAGGATTTTCCGGTACCTAACTAATCATCTAAGTTTAAAAATAAACCTAGCTTAATGCTGCTGACTTCCTGTTATTACTACAAAACCACGAGATCCTTTGGAGACTACTACAATTATGATGTAATTAGTAAGGTGGACATATCCAAAATACCTAACATGTTTATAATGAACACGTAAAGCTAGGTACCTATAATAATAACTATCAAGAAAAGTTCAGGAACAATAAATTAGTTCCTGAAGATGGCCACGGGGGAGCTTTTCGTGCGGTTAAAATACTAGGTACACAGGCTGGCCTGCTCCGTCGCAGCTTTTTGAGATTGAAAGTATCCTCCTCCCACAAAAAAGGAAAAAAGAAATAGGTAGGTACCGTAAACCGGGGTTACCTTGATCAATATTGAACATTGAAGGTCCAGTTCTTTTAAATTTGTGGGGGTAAAATATACAAAAAATGGCTAGTAATCGGTTTCTTTATTATTCTCGATTCCTGTAATTATTGAAATATAATTAGTGAAAAATGTGGCTTGATTTTGAGTAAAAGACAACTGTCTGATCGAAGTTATAAGTAGGATGGGGTTACTTTGATACCCCCTATTTTATTGCGTATAGTATGTTGGGGAAGATCGGTGCTGGGGTAAGAACGTATAAACCAACTTTCCGTCTTATTCTTTAATTCGAAAAATATGTAGATATTGTCATTTTTATCATAAAGGGTAACTTTGATCAAGTAAAAGTCATCAAATAATGAACATGTCTTAACTTTTAACTTTCAGAGTTCTCGTATGTGGAGCATGTGTATGCATGGAGTAGTTTGGAGGTTGTACCTACGTTCGATTTTTAACCTTCTTAGTACAATGACTTATGTTATTGCTTATTATCACTTACGCACCCTGGTATTTGTTTGCGTTAACGTGTCACACATGATACAGGTGTCAAGGCACGCCATATTGGTTAAATTACGTGTATCCAGTCAATACGCCTTGCTAGGTAGGTATGTGCAGACAGATAGTGGTAGCTTGATGTGCTGGCCTCTGTACATAATATTAAGTATAGTACTCTTATACCTTATATACCTACTATATTTATGATTATGTAGTACCAAACTATTGTTTAATATATTATGGTATTAGGTACAGTCAGCAACGAAAGTCGCTGAACATAGCTAAATTTTGAAAACATCACAGTTCCAAAACGTGTCAAATCAAGAGATTTTTCTATTAAGGTAACCTAAATATTGAATGGTCATCTATCAATTGTTTCGCATGACCTTCACAGGTCAGTAATTTCATACTTAATCAAAATCAAATTAAAGATTGAAACATGACTCACCGACTTTCGTTGCTGACTGTACCTACGTAGAAACGATAACCCAGGTAACTATCACAATAATAACAAATCAGACCCCGTCACCCGTGGCGTAAAATGTACTTAGTAAGTATGTAGCTAGTACCTATAATACTAGGACTTGTATGATTGTAGATGTTTCCAAAAACCTTAATATTTCTAAAACGCACAGATCATGGCACTACGCCCTGTGCTTTCAGTATGGCACTGACTGCCTGCAAATAGTATAGTTGCACTTATTTTTATAGGTCGATCGTAGGTAGGTATGTATATGCTATATAATATTATTCATTCCTTTTATCATAGGAGTGATTGACAGCAATTGCCAAAGACTTCGCGAGTTCACGAATTCATGTCTATTCTGTTCTCTTTGGCTGCATAGATGGTAGCTAGCGTGCGATAATCGAAGTAAGACTACAGAGGTAAGATCACACGTGACTTTACTACAATTTGCGAAATAAAATTTGTATTTGGCGGGCAAGTGCACATTTTGCTTTTATTACAAATATTTGAATTCGCTTTGACTGAACTAATTGTTGCTAAAATAATATCGTTATCAGGGGGCTAACATAAAATAATACTTATGCAAAATTGCAAAGCATAATTATTTTACGCGCTAATGCCCCGTTGGCTCGTTCGTGGGGGCCAAGCCAATGTGTGGTGCCGGATTATACTGATCACGCACACTTTGAGCGCGTATACACACGAGCACGACGACACATCAAGCTATCTATACAGTTTGCCCTTCGGCCCGCCCGTATTTCGTCGCAATGGCGGTGATTTTTGTATGCCACTGGGCACTGCCGTAGTGTGGTGTGTACTTGCAAGCGTCATTTTCCTGGATGCGGGAGGCATCGGAAAGTGTTCATGACGTATCCAGGGTAGGTATAAACCCTGTCACACATGTAGCAATGATATAAAAATACAGTAAGTCCCTTAGGTACTTCTAAGGGAACGTAGGTATTTTTATGAGAGACTATGTTGCAATCTTGAATAGTGCCAATTTAATCCGTAACATCAAGGCAATATCATAGTTTTCATCAATAATATGGCTTCTTTACCAACCTAGACTTTACCAACCTTGACTTGTAAGCCACTTGTCAAATGTCTTGGTCCAATACACTCATCCACTAATATCGCGTTTATCCGACGCCGCTTAGTGACTGCGCGAAAACCCGTATTACCTAGGTAACAACGTTTAAAATCGTCGTGTACATGAAACTTGACTTGCCTCATTAGCCTAGTGGTAATAAGTACGACTGCTACGCTAGAGGTCCTGGGTTCGATTCCCAGGTCGAACAGTGTTATTTGGTTTTTCTATGACGCCTCAGTAGTGGCTCGGAGTTTGGATTGGGCTCGCCCACAATAAATGCGACCGTAACATAGCGGCGAACTGTACACCTCTGCTCAACCCTTCGGGATAGACTGGCGTGATGGTACGTATCTGGATAAATGTTTCCATATATTTTATCCAAGTAGGTGTGTTTTATTTTGATGTAAAGCGTATGGCTGCCGCGTAGTCGCTGTGATTTTAAGCTTTGTTACCTAGTAAATACGGGTTTCCGCACGTTCGCCGCCCGAATACTTCCGCGGCGCCCTCAGTTCATTCAAGATTTGATCAAATTTCTTTGACGATTGCCTCATGCCACTGGTCCAATATATTTGTCCAAGATTTGATAAAATATCTTTGAGAAATGACCTAATCAGCCATTTATTTATAAATCCATTACTTTATTACACATAAAATCTTCATCATAGGTAGGTACTTATATCACGAAAAAAATTCAATCAATGTTTAACTTTAAGTATCGGGAATAAGGTTGAAAAGTCTAATAACACTTCAAGATCGATAATCCCATCTGTTTTCCAAAGCGTCACATCCGACAAACTGAAACAAGTGAAAATGTATTGTGCGCGGCAAAGCTAAAGATCAAAGTAGCGTAGTCCAAAGTAGGTACAAGTTTTTATACGTTTCTTTTCTTCTTTTTCAAAAGTTATTAGCGGCTAAAAATTATAAGTTTTACATTCAAACTTGTCAAGGAGCGCGTGCGTGGCTACTTTATCCACTAACAAAAACTAACCTGTGATGTAAGTAAAAAGCGTAAAGCCTGTAAAATACCTACCAATCTGTACACAATAGATAGGTATGCCTAGTTAATTTTTTATAATTTAAAACTAGGAATGTAAGTCGGGACCTTATCACCTCCTAGACACCACCTTGGTGGTTTTCGTATTGTTAGACTGATTTTCTAGATTTCATACCTACCTAGCTACCTACTTAAAAAAAATATTCAAGGGAATGATTCTTCTAGTACCTATTAATAATGATAAGAATGGCTATGTAATGCTAATTTAGTAGGTAAGTATAAGATATCCAATCTATCTACCTTACCTATTACCTATCTACCTAGGTACAATTTTGAAGGCACGTGCACGAATTGGATCGCGAAGACACGAAGTGTTTGTTCTGCTTGACGAATTCATATTCTGATGAAATCACTAACTAGTGCCAAGATTTCTTTTAAAAGCCATCGACCTATCACGGGACAAAGTTCTATTTTACATACAGTTTACCCAATAAACGTTCTTATTACAATGTGATAAAGAGTAAAATAGTGCAGCAGGACGTTGTGAAACTTGCTATCGAGGTTGGTTTTGGAAGTCATTCGGACAAGGCACGAACTTACGCTTTTCTGGCACTAGCAATCTGTAGGTAGCACGCGGGAAATAAACGCGTTCTCATTGCAACGTGGTGCACTGAACACGTAGGTATCTAATTAGCAGATCTTAAAAGTAAAATGCAAATAAACTCTAAATACCACATAATATCAGCTCTAAATCCTACCCTACCTGCTACCAACAGGTAGATTGAACAAGACAATCGGTCAATGAACTCTAGAAAACTATAGGTACGTCCAAATTGAATTTCACGGACACTTAATTTGGTGGCACCCACCTCTTAATACCTACCTATCTAATTTAATGTCATAGAATAGAATATAGGTAGTATACCTACGCTATTATTACGTCGTTATGTAGTCCCTTCATTGACTGAATAATTAATTAAATAACAACTAGGTACTTACCTAGAACGTAGGCCTGTGTGTGTGGCGACTAGGTACCTAACCTATTATTTTACTACACGCGAGAATTAAAATACACGACGTACAGCTATTCCTTATGTAGGCTGTAGTCAGCATTAGGTAATTAAGTAGGTAGATACCGACCTATAAAATTGCTCAAACAAACGGATCCCAAGTTCCCCACATTCAATCGACTTGGGGTACTCTTAAATACCTACAAGGAGGTAGATTATTCTACCTACCTACCTACTGAATGTGTGCGTAAATAGTACAACCAAATGAATGAACGAATTTTACTGGTGTCATGAAACGAACGATTTCCGGAATACTTACCTTCTATTAAAACAATACGTAGGTACCTCATGGCGTTCGTTTCTAGAAATTTTAGTAGGTAGGTAGATCTAGATAAGTAAGTAGAATTTAGTACCTACCTAACTAAAATAATTATACCTACTTGTCAAATAGGTACCTATGTACAAGTAGGTAGTTAGGTGAAAGGATTAGCTTAGCTATGTTATTATTAATTTATTATAGGTATAAAAACATGCAATTATCTCAATTTGGGATGTAAAATGAGCGGTATTGTTGTAGAAGAACATTTAATTTATATTATTTTGTCTTGTTGGAACATTTTAACGATTGTATTTTTCAAACAGGCTAGACAAAGAAAGATATAATATTGCTAGTCTGTGTTGTTTCGAGTGTGATTCAAGGTTGTCTGAAGAGGAGTGTGAGCTATATAACTATCTCTTTCCATCAAGTGTAAAACGCATTTTGGATTCTGGCTGTTTACTGCCTTGAAGTTGGCGCAGCTAGTTCAAACGAGTGTGCGTCACCGCGCGAGGCGTCGCGCGTTATATTTTTTCCTTCTTCCTCCTTCATTTAGTCGTCGGTGTTAGTGCGGTGAACATTGTTGTACGTTGTGCGTAACACGTGCTTTAATTATTTCTTTATAATTTAAAAGTATCTTCTGAAACTTAAAAAAACATAATGGCAGACGCAGCCGTTGAAAAGAAGTAAGTCTTTTTCGTTGCATTCATTCATATTGATAAGTTTTGCGGTCTATTATTTTTGGCGGCTTCGAAAACGTGATCAAAATGGCTTCCTATTTATGTGTGAAATAAGTGGTATAAGTGAATAACTCGAGTGTTTTAATAGTGGTTTCGCACCCATGTCGGTTCGTTATTGTTATGTTGTTCGAAAATAATGTTATGGTAACTATTGATAGTTTTGTGATGCTAGTTTTGTAAACCCCGCCAAAGATAAGAGACACGCGGGAAAATGTTTTTGTACTGATAAACGAATTATGTGGAAACCTGAACTCAAGAAATTATTTTTCTAAGCACACTGCGATTAGAAGACTGCAAAGCGGGGATTAGATCTAATATTTTTTCCTGTTACGACGTATTTAAATAAAGTGGAGAAGTTATAGCACGCCGGCCGCGGCGGCGGGCGCGGGGCCGCTTGTTTTATCCAAGATGGCGCTGCGTGCGCGGCGTGCCGGCGCGTAGGTAGCGTCGCCGGGCGCGCTCGTTTGAATTCGCCGAGACCTCGAGTTTTGCAACTCACGGCAGGTTGCTGTTCGGTTACGTTTTAGCGGGCGACGCGTGTTGTCATTAGTTATTTTTAACGCTTTACGACTTACCGTGAAGTGTGGCCCACTGGAGCGAGTAACGTATTCATTCAATAAAGGTGATCATGGTTACGTTCAGTTTCCTCTGTTGCAACTTTCCCACATGCAGGCTTGCGCAACAGCCACTTGTTTTTGTTCCGGCAGACTTTTCCTTTTATGCCGCCCCACTTAACCGTTGAGCATTACTGCGTGTAGAACTGTTGCATTGTTATGTTCCGTTACTGACTCGCGTACTTCAATTTAGCTACGGTGCGTAGGTATTTAGATTGAAGAGTTTACGACATTCACATTCAAGTTCGTTTAAAAAACACAACCTCTACTATTTCTTAGTTTATTTGGGTATACTGTTCAACGATTTGATTTCTTAGTCGATGTTAGGCAATGAAAATAGTCCCTAGTTACTATGTACTTGGATATTACAGAATCTATTTTAACAAGAAAAATAATTATTTAAACTGCTTTTAACACTATGAACTACGTTTTCAGGGACGTCGCCGCAGAGGAGGTCACCTCAACTGAGGCGAAAGAGTCTCCAGTGAAGAAATCTCCCGCCAAAAAGGTCGCTGAAGCGCCGGAGAGCAACGGAAAGGAGAATGGCACCGAAGCGGCACCCGAGGACGCGCCCGCGGAGAACGGCGATGGAGACGCCGAGGAGAGCAATGACGCCACCGAGAATGGTGATGCCACAGGTAAACATAACCACACAACTATAAATGCTCTACTTTTTAACATCGTAAGTAGGTAGGTATGCATATTCTTAAACATTATCCATAACAGTCACATTCCTATTTTACAGAAAAGAAAGAAACCGGCGTGAAGAGGAAATCCGTTTCCGTGGATAACGGTGACGCGGAGAAGACTACACCAGAGAAGAAGGCAAAAGTAGCAGAAGAGGCGCCCCCTGCTGAGGAAGAGGCGGCTGCTTAAAACTTCTTACCACGCTACCTCGCTTGGTTTACTGCAATGCAACCATGTTCATTAGGGCTCAACTCAACCCAGATACATATCCCCTTTATGAAACTCAAACTACTTGGGCTTCCTAACATGCAAAATTTTACAGATACTAGTTGACATATTCCCAAAACACATACATAAGTATGTGTTACTTACAAACTTTTAGATGTCCTTACACTTAGGGAGTCTTAGTAGTTTATAATTACAGTTTATATGCCACATACATTATACGAGTTGAGCTCTTTTGTGACCGCACTAAGTTTAGGTTTATAATACACATTGTGTATTAATTCTTACCTGTGAAGTACCTGTAAATTGTAAATTTAATGTTACTGTCAGTCACTTACGTGCATCGCAGTGAACTGAACATCATTGTATGAGTCGGATTTAGGTGTTGTATGCTGTTTTTGAGTATTGGTGTCTATCTCGACGGACTAGTAGCGGTGGATTATTGAATTGATGATAGTAACATGTATCGGTTTACATATTTCGCCAGTAATGTACTGCCAAAGTAATTCACCCAGTGTGAAATCAATTCACAATCCGTTCTGTGAACGACGCGTTTTATAAAACAGCTTCCGAGAAACAAGGATTTTAGATAAAGAGTAAGATTAATTAAAACTTTAGATTAATAATTCAGTTGTAAATTTAAGTTAGCAGATAAAGCGCACATTTTTATATTTCATAGGCATTATTACTTAACCATTTGAACATTCCTGACATTTTGGTTACGGTTTGCAGTGTGGACGAGTAACTTCCTCGCGAGTTGGATGGAGTTTGTGTTTAACCTACACACAGCTGATTTATATGTGACAGTATCGTTTACGCATGTGAATTCCAACCGGCGCGCCAAGGAGGCCCGTTATTTAAAATAATTGTTCACATTGTAACACTAATTTTAAGAATTTGGAATTTAATTAAAGTTCAAAGTTGACAAATAAGGTGATAGTTCATATTGACATAACTAACATTTGCGTGCTATTATTTTTGTAATTCTATGGACAACTTTATTTTTTCTTATATCCTGTTTTTCTAATTTATTTCTTATATTGTGATAGTAACAGACCTCGAATGTAAGATAACCCTTGTGGAAACGAATCTTCATTTTTATTGTCGAGTAAGTTAACACTTCGTGTTCTTGCTATGATAAAATAGCTATATTAAAGTAATTGTGACTAACTGTTTCAGATTGTAACTTACATTTTTTAAGAATAATTGATTCAAAGTACATTTAGTATTAGATTTATAGTAGTGTGTACAGTTTACACTTCTCTCAACCGTGGAGTTAGTGTTAAAACATTTCTGGCAATAAAATAGTCCAAACAAAATATTGTTTTTGTTTTCGGCATTCATACCTATATTATATACCTGTATTTACCTACATTACAAATATAATAAATAACATTCCATTTATCAACATAACAATATTACAAATAAGATACGAACATGAAATATTGACCTTCAATTGCATAATACCATTATTGGCAAACCTGATTGGCCTATTTTATTAATTATATTCTCGTGTAAATGGTTATGAACGATAGGGATACACTACATCTAACAAAACTATGACGAGCACAAGTTCGTGTAAATCTGTGGTAGTTTCTGATAACATTACCTCGCAATGTAACCTCGGACGGATCCTAGCTTTGGCTCTTTCAAGGTAGGTATCATCATACAATTATTATTATTACAGATAATTTTATAAAGGGCACGTTGTGACGCAATCGGGCGTACCTAATTAAGTGTGTTATACGACAACCCGCGTGACTAAGGGACTATACATGTGTACCTACTTAGTATAATAATACTAATGTTAGGTACATAATGTATACTGTTTATGTTCTTGTACAAACATTTTATTAGTGATGACCAATACATCGATAGGACTGGCCGATACAAGGTCGGGTATTGCCGTGGAAACTATATGGTACACAGAGTAAGTGGGTAAGCCACCCTCAGTTGGTGGTCAGATAGCATGTCGGTCAGTCAATGGCTCATTGGAAGATAACGGTTACGATGCGCGACTAATAAAAGTAATACGTGATGGAAAAAAACATGCTCATTACTGTTTTTCTTTTTGTCTTCTATTTTCACGTCGTTTTTGGACAAACAACTCAAAACATAAATGTTTGTAAGTAGAATATAGGTAATAATTTAAATATTTTTTAGTGGTGCACACTTAAACTCGGAGCGGCTCAATAGTTTTCGTTGTGCAGTTTTCAGCCGTACTGTTTTTAAAATTTGTGCTGGCTGACTCATTGTAATAAAAACAAACTGCAGAAATACATAACATTATGTTTCGGCGAGTAACAAATGCGCTAAGCCCGCATGACGTATAGAAATAAATTTGAGTTTTAAATAGGCATCTTATTCATAAAAAAAAACCATTGAACATTGCGTTTACAGTACTGATCAACGAGGAGAGTAATGCTTTGGCCGAGAAGGCGTTTGAAGTGGCCAAGGAGTATGTTAGACGTAATCCGAGCTTAGGTCTTGCTGTGGATCCCGTTATTGTTGTGGGAAACAGAACGGATGCAAAGGCATTTTTGGAGAATGGTAAGTACCTACCTGTAGTAGCCTTTAGAGACTACAACATAAATAATTATTATGACCGTTGCAGTCGTGTACCAGGATAGGACTATAAGATATAGGATTATAAGATTCCATAAACGTTTGCATCTTTGCAAGTACAATTTATGTACCTACTTAGATTATTTCTACATAGTTTATCTCGTTACAACGTAAACATGGGATTTCGTTTATTACACAAGATTTAAAAAGATTATATTTGACTCAAATGTTTTTAGTTTGCAGAAAGTACAATGACATGTTGTCAGCGAAAAAGACTCCCCACGTTGTTCTCGACTTCACAATGACCGGCGTGGGTTCCGAAACGATTAAATCCTTTACAGCAGCTTTAGGCTTACCTACGATATCGGGGTCTTTTGGCCAAGTCGGTGATCTAAGGCAATGGAGAGTTTTGAATGCTAATCAAACAAGATTTCTTTTGCAAGTGATGCCCCCAGCTGATATTCTTCCAGAAGCTATAAGAGCTGTCGTCACCAAACAAGATATAACAAACGCTGCAATTATTTTCGATGAATTTTTTGGTAAGTTTTTCTGCAAAAATATTTAGGTAATGTTCTAGGTAGGTACCTAGTTTTATCGTTTCAATCAATAATGACATGTTTTTGACGTCAAGCGTGAAATTCGAGCTAATGTAGCGTTGATGTCGACGCTTTCAAGGCCTAAGTTTGAAACCGTGTAGATAGCGCCGGCATAACTTTATACATTAATTAAAGTTATGGTTAGTAAGTTATTAAATCATTTTAACTGTTAGATAATTAAATATGTTTGTTTACAGTTATGGACCACAAGTATAAATCTCTGCTTCAAAACATACCGACACGACACGTGATCACGCCAGTCAAAAGTTTTGAGGCTAACGAAATTAAAACTCAATTGGAAAGTCTCCGAAACTTAGATATAGTAAACTTCTTTATTGTTGGGAGTTTGAGAACCATAAAGAACGTTCTAGATGCTGCAGACAAAAACCAATATTTCGGTAGAAAAACTGCTTGGTTCGCTTTATCGTTGGAGAAGGGCGATATTAGTTGCGGTTGTAAAAATGCCACAATCGTTCACATGCGACCCACACCAGACGCAAACAGCAGAGACCGATTGGGAAAGATAAAAACCACATACAGTATGAACGGCGAGCCAGAAATTACATCCGCCTTCTACTTCGACCTGTCTTTAAGAACGTTTTTAGCTATCAAGTAATGACCTTTACTATTCTTGTTCTAGTGTACCAGTTTCTACTTTAGTACACCACGTGCAATGTGGTCTGTCTAAATATATCCTGGCATATTCCATGAGAGTTCACGCTTATGAATTTCCAGATCACTACTGGACTCTGGCAAGTGGCCAAACGACATGAAATATATTACATGCGACGACTACGACGGCAAGAATACACCAAATAGGACCTTGGATCTTAAATCGGCGTTCCAAGAGGTGCGTTGACACATTTACGCAGAAGCGAAATCTAAGATATAAGCAAGCCGAAACCTCTGTCTACTGCGAGTACAGTCGCTGATTTTTTTACAGATAAAAGAGACGCCTACATACGCCCCGTTTTACATTCCCCAAGATGACCCCATGAACGGAAGAAGCTACATGGAATTTAGCACCGATCTACTCGCGATTACAGTCAAAGACGGTGCTTCTATAAGTAGCCACTCGCTTGGTTCCTGGAAAGCTGGCCTCTCTTCGAACCTAACCTTGACTGACCCCAATAACATGAGTAATTATTCAGCGCAGTTAGTGTACAGAATCGTCACCGTCGAGGTAGGTAAATGAACTCCGCTATTGTTTCAAATTCTGTTGGCGACTTGATAAAATTTTGTCAGTTTACTTAGCAACAAACTGTTCAAACAACAGTGTCATTCTCGACTTGGTTCGTCTGGAATTTTGATAAGAAACGCACGATTTTGATAGTAAAGTTCCCTTTTTTTTAGCAAAAGCCGTTTATTATACGGGACGATAAAGCACCCAAAGGCTTCAAAGGTTACTGTATCGATCTTATCGAGGAGATTCGGCAAATCGTTAAATTCGATTATGAAATAACTTTGGCGCCAGACGGAAACTTCGGTACAATGGATGAAAATGGAAACTGGAACGGAATTATCAAAGAACTCGTTGATAAGAAGGCAGATATAGGACTGGCCTCGCTGTCCGTTATGGCTGAAAGAGAAAATGTCGTGGACTTTACTGTCCCTTACTACGATTTGGTGGGGATTACAATTATGATGAAACTGCCAAGAACACCGACTTCGCTATTTAAATTCTTAACTGTTCTGGAGAATGACGTTTGGCTATCGATACTGGCTGCGTATTTCTTTACCAGGTAATCCATGACATCATTCGGTTAGCTTTAAACGTTGCACAAACCTGTTTCAGAGAAGCATTGCGATCCAAAATATTTTACAATTTCCGAATTCTTTGCAAATGACCTTAATTTGGTATCCCTGTTCGTTTTTGCAAGAAAGAGACACATAGTGTGTGTGATTTTATTACCAAAAGCTGTTTTTTAGTATAGCTGTTAAAATTGTGTAGCGGACACGTAATCTGAAAACAGGCGTTCATCCGTGACATTTTGACATTTATAACGATACATAACACGATCGATGTGCTGGTGCCCACCTGCTTCCATTATTTCTTATCAGATTTTTTGGAACGAGGTCAAACGATGGACCTAACACCCTATGTAGGCGATATTACAGCGTATTTATTTATGAATATGGTCTATTAGGCTATAGCTAATGCAAGTGTTAACGGAGTCCTCAATAATTGGATATTTCCCTAGTAACATTGAAAATTTACGCGCCGTTCTAGAACGTTCTCGGGAAATGATTACAGTGTCGGTAAAATTTGCATACGCATTGTGCGACTAGACGGTTTAATTATTAACATTTTGACGCGAAATATTTAGGCAGGTAGTCTATGAATATTATAAATAGGTAGGTTACTAATAAAAAAAAATATAGGTAGACAGTCTGCAGACGAACCCACATGACGTGTGTTTGATATCATGGTAGAATATTAGCGTAAGCATTTTACAATAGGTACTATGTTTGATAATGATAATTATTTACATTTATCTTAAACTAAACTTCAAAAACAGGTAGGTATCAATTTAATTTAGGTACATAGGTACTTAAATAAAAAAGATTCATTGAATGTTTGAAACGTATTTTTCTGAGCGTTGTTATAGAAAAAATCTTTATACTTCGGTAGACACCAGAAATAATTAAGTTTTCGAAGCGCAACGTTCTTTTTTGCTGCGGTTGATATGCGTTGAAAAATTAGTCACAGTTTCATTGAAATAAATGACTTTAAGCCAAATGAGTACGCATAGCAACAAGTAATTCCCATATTAAAACGTTTACATTTTCTACCGTAATGCTCACGCTATAGGATTCAAACTTCATTAAAGAAATTACTAACTATAGTATATGTATGTGTCTACGTATCGCTGAAGCGTTTTGTAATTATACATAATGAGGCACATTACAGTGATATTCAGAATAATAACGTACTCCAACACTACCGTGTTGTCGTATAAACGACATAATATTGACAAACATTAAAATAAAATGCAGTAAAAAAGAATAAGAAACAAAACACTCAATGCTTGTAATCCTTTTTCAAATTACAAAAACAAGAACTACCAATTTTGCATTGTTTTATTTAATGGTAAGTACAGAAAAACAATATCATTGCACATTATGCAGTAATCATAATAAAAATATAAAGAACCATAACATAAAAGTAATTTGAGTTAGCTCAACATGAAAATGTTGACCTAAATCTGTTCTATTTTTATCCCTACACATGATTAAATCGTATCGACTTGACTGAATTTACAAAAAACGTGCCAACTGCTACTATAAAACTGTATTTAAATACTTATGGGTAATGTAATGTTACCCTGCTACCATCTTTCTTAATTAAAATGGAGGAGCTATTGTTTACAGTACAATTATAAAAGAAAACTAATGGATATGAGAATCCTCGTCATTTTATTTCTCGCGGATACCAGTCCGATCTCAAGGTTTGCCGGCGGGCGACGACGGAGCGCAGTATCCTTGATGTAAAAAGAACACATCGCGGTTCAAAACACATGACTGACGTAGCTCAATAGGTCGCTAAGGTTAAATAGAACTAGGTTGGACATGACCGTTGCCCATCCAAAAAGAGAACTGTTTCCCGCTGCGGTCTGAATCGACGCCATTCCAAAATGTTCTTGGGCGATTCGAACCGCGATGCGAAAGAACCCATTCAAAAAGAGCTCTTGGGTAATTCACACCGCGGTTCGATCCACTCGCGGTGCGAAACAACTAAGGACTCTGATCAGCCAAAAGGCCGTGATTAGCAAAAATACAACTAAGAGAGAGCCCTGATGTCAATAGGCGGCCGCGAGCCAGATGATAAAGGGGATGCAGTTGAACATAGACTGAGACTAGTTCATAAGATCAAAATTACATGTTAGAAGCAGGAGGGCGAGGTTTGACCAGGAGTGGAACACATCAGATATATCGTAACATTCGGAACCGTAAAGATGTTTATATTTAAGTACCACTCCTTTTAAAATAGGAATTCACGTTTGGATGGTAACACCATACAATTCCACACCCCAATTTTTTTTTAACAATATTATAAATAACAATCTCTACAATCGAATGTCCTTTCAGTTTTTTAATGTGGGTATTTGACAAATGGAGTCCGTACAGCTATCAGAACAACAGGGAGAAGTACAAAGAAGACGAGGAGAAGAGAGAGTTTACTTTGAAAGAGTGTCTATGGTTCTGTATGACGTCATTAACTCCTCAGGGAGGAGGCGAGGCTCCGAAGAACTTGTCCGGGCGGCTCTTGGCTGCAACTTGGTGGCTGTTTGGGTAAGATTTTATGAAGAAAATTTAAGGAAAGGAAGAATTTTTATTACAGCATTATGTCTGTTATGACATTTATGGCCAATACATGATAGACAATCTTTGGAAATATCAGTCATGACATATGATTTTTTAATTTTTATCGAAAAGGATTAAGGAAAATATCATAGTAGTGCCTGTTTTACTACGACGGAGTTTTACTGGCACACCACCTTAAAAAGAACACCGGAATCTTTCAAGAATACCTGAATTCTATAACATTATTTTCCAATACAAAAACATTAGATTTACCTATATGGTATTTTTCACAGCTTTATCATAATCGCGTCCTATACTGCGAACTTGGCTGCGTTTCTGACAGTTTCCAGACTGGACACGCCAATAGAATCCCTGGATGACTTGTCTAAGCAGTACAAGATCCAGTATGCTCCACTAAATGGGTCAGCAGCTATGACGTATTTCCAGAGGATGGCAAACATCGAGGAGAAGTTCTATGAGTAAGTATTTGTAGAAGTTCAAAATAAAATTACTTTTTACGGATTTAATGGAGTTACGGTACGTTACTCAATTCATTTATTGCACTCCACAATGTTAACATCTGTTATACAGTTTATGGACCCTGTCCGGCACGGCAACGTAGGAGAGAGGAAGGGGGCATTATGTTTATTCTATAGTTGTTTGTTTTTCCATTTAGTAATTATTTTTAAATCCGTGAAAAGAAAAAAAAGTTATTTACATAGTATGTACATACACGCCATCGCGCCTGTATTCCCTCAGACAGAATTCCTAAAGACAGAGAGAGAGAGAGAGAGAGAGAGAGAGAGAGAGAGAGAGAGACAGGTCAATCTATCAAAAACTGTCAAATTTGCCTAATTGAATTGAATGAATTCAGTTGAAAATTAATCAAAGAAATTTAACAGATTGTGGTAGCTTAATGTGTTGGCCTCTGTACATCTCTATAGACGGCGAGGATACGGGCACAAATCCAAACTCTAATAACACTGATTCACCTGGGAATCGAACCGGTCCTTTAGCATTTTTAATTATATTTCTATAATATGCGTAAGTGTCAGAAATCAGTAAGTAAATATTTATAGAAGACAAGTGTTTATTTAATTGGAGGTGAAGTTGAGATCATCTACAGGCTGATTTTAATTTCATTGGCAAAATTACTTATACTTGATACCTCATCAACAAAAGTCAGTGTGGTTTTTTTTTTCAATGAGTTGACAATTTGACGCAAGGCATTGACCCCTAAATACTACTGTTCTATTATAATATTACGGAAGGGAAATAATAAAAGTGAATACAGTTTTTTTCAGCTCCACACAATTTTTTGTTATGCACAAGCTTTTTCGCGCCTAAATTGGATTTTATTTTAACGATGCATTATCACTCACTGTAAGTAGGTACCTACACTTTACTTTGTAAAAAATAATAACAAATGGTAGGTATAGCATTACAGACAGCAATAACAAGACGATAGTAATAAATCTTAATTATTGTAACTATAAATCGACAGTTTGTTTTTAATATGATCATCACAATTTCTTTTTTATACCTATATAAACTAATTAATGACTCATGTTGTTTAGTAGGAACGAAGTAACAAACAGGAAGAAAATGAAAAATGTGGGTATCCGAACCCGGTCGTAGTTATCATATCAAGATTTATAACCTAGAAGAATATTATCGTCTATGGTATTTAGCGTAAAACATTCTTGTTTTATAACCTCTTTTTGAAAAACATGTCACGCATAACGTATTACAGTTAATTATTATCACATGACAACAGCCTATACGAAACCTACTGCGCAAATTTTATTTTAGGTTACCTAGAGGAGAAAATTGAGGATAGTAGGTCCACCATGATTCACAATTTACTAAAATACTATTTTACGAAACAAATCTTCTATACAGATTCTTAAATGAGGTTGAACTGAAATTTTCATTATGTAAACACAGATATCAAGCGATTTATTGAAAAAAATATATTGTATGTGGTGCCTAAAGAGATGGATCGTTAGTTTGATTTAACAAAATGGACGATACATGTTAACCAAACTGGAGTACCTTCTAATTATATACTCATCTGGAGACCTCAGGTGTTGTGTTATTTTGCTCAGTAGGTAATTTCACTGTCTACATTACCCTTGAAACCGAAATAATGTAAGCAAAGTATTGCTTAGCTTCAGAATATTTCAATCTTAAGCTTAACGTCTTTGCTTTAGCTTAACATTCTTATACTCGTCATGAACTCATGAGCTATACAGTAGTTCAATGACGTGTTAAAAGAATCCTCTTCCCCAGCTTTTTATCTTGCCCAACTGTACCTACGTACCGTTAACAAAACACTATCTACATTATCATTTTGTTATCGGTCAAACGGCGCCTTGCACTTTCGTTTTGTGTGAACTCAGAGATAATATACATCTTTTATCATTTTTATTTTGGTTTAAACTTGTGATCAAACATTATTCGAGTCATTCAACTTAATTGTTTAATTAATAAGTGATCTGTTAATTTTAGACGCGTTTAAGATACTCAAATACTCGCGGAGATGGATTTTTTTAAAATTTCTCGGTTGATCGAATGAATCAACATGGCTGAGGTTGTATATGGAGGCAGCTGAGCAAGACAATAATCTGTTGAATAGATAAGTAGAACAGAGATATACAAATCAGGTAATTTCAAAAAGACCTATAATCCAAGAAGAGTCTTTAGTGCCATCTCACTCTATTGACATAAAAATGAGAAAGAGAGTTATATATTTTAAAGTGTCATTTCTTAAAAGAGATTTAATTGGTATTAGCATTGTAGTGTGTAGATTTTTACATAGGATAGTAAGACCGCTATGGTTCACTATTCACTCAAATACTGTTTTACAAAACATCTAATAAACAGATTCATAAACAGTTTTTTTTTATTCTAAGTATTGTATCGTTGGTTCGATTTAAGAAAATTAACGATAGATATTAACTATTGAAGGACTATCGGTTCTAATGATGACACGGAAAACTAGCAATATAGTGGTATTTCTAAATGCACTTGACCGGTTTTTAAGATCAAAAGTCAAGATTCCATAACATTTACAATATAATATTTTAGATACCTACCTAGGTCCGGTCGATAGATACAGTCAAAATGAGAACCTACCTACCTGTTAAGACGGTTCAAAATTACAAATAAATTTCACTTTTCTGTAAAACCCTTTACATAATTATAATATCGATCGGAAACAAGTAAACAACAAAAGCGGATTCGCAATGATCGGTAGGGATTATCTTTAAAAAGGACTGATTTTGACAGACAGTCACATTGCGCACGAGTCACAAGATATCATTCATCATCAACCCTTATACTGTCCCACTGCTGGGCACGGGTCTCCTCTCATATTGAGAGGGATTAGGCTATAGTCCACCACGCTGGCCTAGTGCGGGTTGGCAGACTTCACAAACCGTCGAGAAAAATCTCTAAGGTATGCAGGTTTCCTCACGATGTTTTCCTTCACCGTTTAAGCGAGTGATAATTAATTATTAATACGCACATGAATTCGAAAAGTCAGAGGTCAATCAAAAATAATAAGAAATAATGTGACGGATGACAGTTGTGTGAAGTTAACAAATAATAATAACTTTATTACACACCAATTATTTATTGAATACTTAAATATCTAATATATAAAATTTCCATGTCACAATGTTAGTTACAGTACTCCTCCGAAACGGCTGGACCGATTTGTATGAAATTTTGTGTGCATATCGGGGAGGTCTGAGAATCGGCCAACATCTATTTATCATACCCCTAAATTATAAGGGTGACCCACCCCAATATTTTTTTTATGGCAAAACAACGTTTGCGGGGTCAGCTAGTATAATATAAAATTCAATGCTTAAATTATATAAAAAGACGTAAGTATTATACCGACCTCAAGTAAGTTGGGATAAGGGCAAAAGAATGATGATGACCCCTTTTCGACTTTATGGTCTTAATAATAATGGTGAAAGTGGTTAACCGCTAAGATTGTTGATTGTACCTTTCTTTATAAATATGGAATAAAAGTTCAACTTTTTTATCAGTGGAAAAATAGCAAGGGTAATCTTGGAAACATGTTTCTGTTACGCGCGGTACCTACTTGCTAAAAACAAGCCAGGTCATGGTTAAGATAAAGGAAGTGAGGTCATAATCATTTTATGTTGTGAGAACGGGATAGCGCGATTTAACCAATAGAGCGCTATCCCTTTCTTACAACCTAAAATTTAACACGCTGTGTTCGACGTTTGCTGACGGACGGACATTTGCAATATATTAAGGTAGGGGAAATGCTGTAAATGCAGGAGTATAACGGAGAAGACTGGGTCTTAAGTACCTACCTACCTACCTGATGGAATTCGATTAGGTGAAATAAACATAGGTACCTACTTCCTACTTTTTGGGGGAACGTCAGCTTACCTCATACTGAAGTATGTAAGTAAGTACGTGATTGTGGTTAGTTCACATGGTGACCATATCGCGAATCACCATTAGATTAGTAATTTTAATTAAATCATTATGACAGTTCCACTACCGATTAGTAACCAAGTAACTACTAGTTACTAATACCTAGGTGAAGTTGGAGCCAGCTAGTCGAGTCGCAGGTTTCAAAACGATGAATAAGCTAGTGATGTTACTACGCGCAGTGATGTAAATCACTGTGATTACGACCGATAGTGATACACTAGTTTATCGCTAAAGTACCTACCTATGCGTACCGTACTGATGACCTAATTTCGTTGTTCTTACAACTAACCAATGAGATAAGCGAAGAATGAGTTGCTTCATATTAATGCATAGTGAAATAATGCTAAAAGAAAACAATATTAACTAAACCCAGAAACAATGACGTAAGTGTAGGAAGGAACTTCAAGTAGGTACAAGATTAGAAAAAAAAATATAAGTGTTTGTTGGGTTATTTTATACTATCTATTGTTCTCGGCGTCATCCGCATCCCAAGGGGATTTTTGAGACAAATGCCTAGCCTACATTCTTCTCTTAGATATAATCTATCTCTGTATCAAATTTCATCTAAATCGGTCCAGCGGTTTAAGCGTGGTAACAGACAGACACACTTTTATAATATTAATGTTTTGTATTATCGTTATCAAAGACTAGGATGGCACGTTTAGTTTCGATAATTCGAAAAGATCGGTTCCAATAAAATTATCGACATGGGCCACCGTAAACATCCATCGTTGTTTACCTTGGCTTTTGTTTACAGGAACCACAAGATGTCTTGCTCTGGCTACGTCCAAGGTAATTTAAAATTTAAGTATTGAAGTTCTGCTCATCTGAACGTGAAAACTAGCGTGAATCATTAAATATGTACGAAATGAACAAATTCTTCCTACAGCCATTTGAATACATGTTAGTTCGATATATATTTGTCTGAATAGCCTATATAAATTATGCCATTGTAGGGCAGAGAGTCTCTCTGTCGTCCACACATCTCTGTTCTTTGCTAATGAGGGCCATGGAATCTTTGAGTTTACTCCTACTAAAGCTCGTCGCAATGTTCTATGAAAATAAACAAAACTTCCCTACTAATATTATAATTCCGAAAGAAACTTTGTCTGTCTATTACGCTTTCACGCCTAAACCGCTGAACCGATTTTGATGAAATCTGGCACAGCGATCGATTAGACTTTGTAGAAGGACATAGGTTACCTTTTGTCTCAAAAACTCGACTTTGAGATGCCTTAGAGTCAAACCGCAGGCAACAAGCAAGTATGATATAAAACATGAAAAAAGTCTAAGCGCGAGTCGGACTTGCGCACAAAGGGTTCCGTGCCAATGTTTATTTTCTTTTAATTTCATTACATTTTATTTTTAAAGTGAAATATACAACTAAATATTCTGTGAATATTTCAAGTGTCTACATGTTGGCGATATTAAAAACGGCAAAAAAATCACGTTCGTTGTATGAGACCCCTCCTTAAATATTTATTTTATTCTGTTTTTAGTATTTGTTGTTTTAAGGGGCAACAGAAATACATAATTTGTGAAAATTTCAACTGTCTAGCTATCACGGTTCATGAGATGGTGACAGACGGACGGACGGTCAGCGGAGTGTTAGTAATAGGGCCCCGTTTTTACCGTTTGGGTACGGAACTACCCAGACCCGGAATAACTCGCAGGCCGTGAAAATATTGGCATATATGGCAAAAATCCTGTGCCATCAAAAAACACCGAAATCGACTATTCTTGGACTAAATCAGCCAGCTTAATACATTACATTCAAAAATGTAAAAGAGATTAGGTACTTCATAATAATAATCGTTTATTACAAATGTCAGTGGAACCGCCGAGAGGGGACGCCCTAGAAAAACTTATACCGACTTTATTGGTGAGGTTCTTCAAAAAGGTCAGGTGCGTAGTACTCGCAATCGGCGGGTATGACAAAATGTATGAATGTGGTCGAAGCGAAAGTAGTATGCAAGAATCGTAGCAAGTGGCGTTCTTTAGTTTCTGCCTACCCCTATGGGAAAAAGGCGTGAGTGTATGTAAAGAGATTTCGCTTCAGTGTAATAAATTCAGTGTAATGATTTGTGTGGTGTGTGCATAACACAATTTTAACATTTAACAATTTATTTTTCGTTCTACAGTTTGATATTTAGCCTTTGTAGATAAGTATTATTTTGTATACAAAGTTAAGAGCAGTAAATTGAAATCATGCCAGGAATATCCTGTACCTAAGGAGGCTGTCTTTTTCGAATTTTGCTATATTTTAAAGGTGGAGTGACGTTATGTAAGCTTAGTATGTGTGTGTGTATGTTTGCGTGTAAGAGTGAGTGTATGTGTTACTTGTAATGGCTCCAAACAACGACCTAATAAATTTTCCTAAGCGACTACAAATGAGGTAGTTTAAAATCGTCACGAAGTTATTAACCGCCAGTTTTTTGCTTGCAAATACTTGAAATACTTATGGTGTTTTTTTAAACGTTAAACGTTGAAAGATAATCTTTTTAATGCGAAACTTAACTTCCGCGTTGCAACAAGTTGCGCCGTCGATAAGGCACAAATTGTGTTCATTGAAATTATTTTTTTATATTATGTACAATATTAACGACTCCCTCCCTATTACATTGTACCTAAACATACTGGCGAACTGTGGATTAGTATACCTCTGCCTTTTTATATTTTTCGGGTGGGACAAAAGTGCCTTATGCTTGCACCCCGCTCAGGGACGCAGCAGTTATGTCGAGCTCTCCGGCCAGGTGGCCAGCATACCGACTCAAACCACCACCACTTCCACCTTTCCACCACTAGGGATCCCGGGAATCGCTCTCCCATGATCCGCGCTCTAACCGCGGAGGTCCAGTGTCGGGCCCTCCCCGAGGGGCAAGTGCAATGGGTGACTGACGACCCGAGTCCGCCGCCCAAGGCCGCGGCCTCACTGGCCACACCTCGGCCGCAGAGGGTAGGGAGAGGGTACCGACAGTCCTCTAGCGCACAAACAGACAGACTTGAATTGGGATTTTGTTTTATACTAAGTACTTACTTAAGTTTAAGGCATCAATTGATGCTGTATGGTTTTGTGACAGATTTTATCATGTGTTAAAAAGACCACAAAATGAGTATATGGTCGAACTTTCACTATGCGTATTCCGTAGATTTGAATGTAATAAATTTAATTTAAATATTCTGCCAACGTGCACTAGGCCTGCGTGGTTGCCTACAGCGTAATCCCTCCCTTTCAGAGAGGAGATCCGTGCCCAGCAGTGGGACAATTGGTTTTATGATGATGATGAATAAAAAAACATTATTTTTAGGATATGGAAAGAAATGAGTCTAAACGACAGCCTCAATGAAGTGGAGCGCGCTAAACTTGCAGTCTGGGATTACCCTGTCAGCGACAAGTACAGCAAAATGTGGCAGGCAATGGAAGAGGCTGTGCTTCCTAATACCATAGAAGAGGCGATACAGCGCGTGAGGGATTCTAAGAGCTCCAGCGAGGGGTTCGCCTGGCTGGGAGACGCTACCGACGTTAAGTACCACGTGATGACCAGCTGTGACCTGCAGTCGGTGGGCGACGAGTTCTCGAGGAAGCCGTACGCGATCGCAGTGCAGCAGGGATCTCCACTGAAAGACCAGTTTAACAATGCGTAAGTGTCAATTGAAATACTCTATTATTATGCTGTTTTTTTTTCGTGGGGCTTAAGATTTTTGAGGTTATATTCAGCAATATAATGCTGTCGAGTTTCGACTACAATTATTATATTAATTTAAAAAATATAAAGAAATCTATGACGTAAGTAATCATCATCATCGTCCGAGACTCTTCCCAATTATTGGCTCGACTTTCAGTCTAACCAGATGCGGCTGAATATCAGTATTTTACACGAAACGACTGCCATCACACCTTCGCAACCCAATTTCTGAGTAATACCGATATCCTGATATCCTCAGGATGGTAGTCAGGTTTTTGGGCTTTCTTATTACCCACTAACGATTGATATAGATGTTCGTATAACAACCGGGACCGACGGCTTTACGTGGTCTCCGAGGTACGAAAGGGTCTTGTGTTAAGAATGGTCACCCATCCACAGACTGACCGCGGCTAGCATAGCTTAACCTGCAGATCGGTTGATCAGCGTCGTAACAGTATAAAAATAACATAAAATGGTAAATAACACTAAACGTCGACTGTCTGTGTGACTGTAAAGATGGTGCCCTCTGAATCATTTGCAAGGGGTTGGGTTATTATAAGGGAATGGCGCTCAAGGTTAAGGAAGGGGAATAAAGAAGGGTCATAATGTACAGTCGCCAGCATAAGTATGTATACATTTACTAAAAGTCACAAGCGATTTTTACGCGAAATGACGATTGCAATTTTGAGATAAGAATAATATCATTATAGTATAGTTTTGAAAATACAATGTTCGTAACACCATAAAATTTCAGTCAAAACCTTAAGCCAGGCAAATTGACTATCCATTAGTATAAGTAAAAAAACAAAATATTGGTTACTTTACGAGAAGTTGCCTGTTATCAATAATTATTTTTTATTTCTGTGGTTTCATTGTGAGGAAATTAATTAAACATTACACTAATTAAACAAAAAAAAGTATTCTACCATTTTGGAATCAAGGTTATGTAAAAATTAAATGTATTTTTTAATAGTTGGTATTTATTTTGCATAAAGAGTAGATAGTTAAAAAACGGCTAGCACTGCGTTTTGCACGGGGTAATCGCTTAAGAATGAATGAATTCGATGTTTGTGACTGTACCAAGCGAAACACGCATAGCTTGGAGACGCATTGTGTGCTACCCTGATAGGAAGACGATTAAAAGCACGAACCAGTTTTTCACCTAATATTACTATTATTTGTCACATAGAAAGAAAGAAAAATATTTATTTGGCCAAAACACCTGTGAGACCTTACGAGTACATAGTAGGGTACACATAAAGAAAAGAAAATGTATTCAGGTACAATACTTAAAATAAGGTGCATAATAAAAAATAAAGAATAACTAAAACAATATAGTGGGTACCTACTTATGTCATTTTAAGTAGCTTCTTCCATTTAAATATGGAACGGTTACGTTTGAAGTAAAAAGATACAAATAAGTATCCAGTTACATAAACAAGCTAATTAATATTGCTATGACAAGGTGCAATATTTGCACACATTTTGAGAAATATTTCTGCTTTTCAGCTAAATAAATAGACTTCGTATCTTTATAGACCGTATTACGTATCATGTATTCAGTTTACATAGCCTAAACTGGCGATGCTATAATTATTCTCGGTCAATGAACTTTTAATTTTTACGACTTCCTGCAAAACTTTTCGTGACGTTTTCTTGGTATGAAATAAAATTGTATGTTTAACCATTTTGTTTTTATGAAAGGATGACCCGGTTCCATGGAATAACCCTATGTCACGGAGGATTTCAGAGACATGATTTACGGACATAAATTACACCCAGACTCGAATACCTGTGGATAACAAAAAGGTTTAGGTACCTTGGGTGAGAATCGAACCCACGACACTCGGCGCAATGGTAGTGGCGAGGTTACCGCTACACCAAAAGTGCAGTATGTTAAGCTAAAATGCGTAACTTAGAAAAATAATCCATCGCATATCATGCGTACTTGATAATACTAGACACAGTTTCAATATAGGGATTTTACGTGAAGAACTGGGGCCTAACTCTGCTATGATAAATAAATAAATAAGGTATAAAATAAGGATAGGTAATAAAATATCTGTCAGATTCGTAGACATAATTGTCAAAAATCAACAATTCTAATTCTAAGATCATTGAACGACGATTATGACAGAATTATATTAAGTCAATATCACTATAAGTAATGACATAAGGTCTAACAGGTTTCGTAGATATACCTGAGACCTACCTGCCATAAAATCATTGGACAACCATTCTGATATACCTAATTGAAAGTCCAATAGTCAACATAAAAAAAATATGTAGATGAACTATTTATACTAAACGGAAACTTCATTAAAATGTTAATTTTGAAATGTATAATGTACCTACTCTATTAAATCAAATATAAAAAGCTAGTATTTCGAATTTTATTTTCAGTCACTACTTATCGCAAAATTTTAGAATCCAATCAAACAATAGTACAAACTTTAGATCGAGGGAAATTCCCACGAAAAACGAGGTCGACACAGATAATACACAGCTAGTAAACATATAAAAAAAGATATTTATGCAGATATTCATCTAAGTTGAAGTAGCTTATTGGAATAAGATTTAATATTTATTACAATACCTAAGTATTTCACTCATCTAAATATGAAACTTATAAAAATAATTGACACGCAATCGTGGTAAATAATAATAATTTTGGGACATTTTACACAACACCATCTAGTCCCAAACTAAGCAGAGCTTGTACTATGGGTACTAAACTATGGATATAATACTTATATACTTTTTTTTTAAATACATACTTATAATACATAAGAAACACCCAGACAAACACAAATACTCATGTTTTACCCACACAAATATTTGTGTCCTGTGGGAATCGAACCCACAACCCTATGATCAGCAGTCTGGCACTCGAACCGCTAGACCACAGAGGTCGTCGTAAATACCCTAGGGACTGTAGACATTTGAATCTACAAACAAAATACATAGTATGAAAATAACGGTAAAAATACACCTTTTTTTATTATATCGATGTGTCGTGACATCGTGACGTCGTCATTGACACGACACGCCTACTAGGTACCTAAACTACCGGCACGCTATGATAGCCGTTTTGACGTTGGTCCACTCATGAAGTTTCGTATTAATTAGTCATTACATTTGAAGGAGCAAATTGCTGTTCTTTATTGTCAATAGTGATCTAACGATACTACTACAAAAAATAATATACATATATACAATATGTATATGTATTGTGTTTTTTATTTTCTTCCATTAACGTAATGGCCATCATAGCGTGCCGCAAGTATAGTAACAGAAACAATATTATTTGGACTCTCATATGACATTATACGGATGCCGTAAACAGTAAGGTCTAAATATTAAACAAGAAAATTTTGATTATCGTATTGTATATTTTTTTTGCATTTTCCATGCTAAGATTATAAAGTTATTTTAGTGAAGGAAAAATTCGACTGTGGGCAGGTTTCGAAGAAGCAAAGTAACTTTATTTTTTAATAGATGTCACTGACATCGCCTTAAAGACGTAAATTCAGAATGTGGAGGCAAATTTCGACCTGGCGGGTGGGACTCGCGGTGACTTAGTAGTTCAGTCTCCAGTGTATTGAACCAAAAGACTCGAATTCTGTTCGCAGTCGAAATTTGGATTGTTAAACTGCTGTTGAGTTCTTTAGGGTTTGTACCGCATTGTCGAAATATATTCTGCGACTAAGCAATAAAGTAAGTAGGTATGTACAGAGGCCCGCACATCAAGCTACCACAATCTGTCAAATTCTTTTGATAGATTTTCAACTTTAATGCAAAATGATAGGGTTCATATTCAATTGGGAAAATTTGTCAATTTTGGATAGCTTGACCTGCTGGTGTTTGTACTAACATTATTGAGTTTCACTTACGATTAAATTCTATTCTAAATATTATGTTAGTAGAGGCATGCCATTTCCCATAAGTAGTAAGAAACTACTTCTTGCTTCACGCGCCCCTGAACTCTTTGAAATACCTCACCAATAAGGTCGTGTCATGTCTTATTAAGGTACGTAGGGTACTTACAATGTGTAGTATCTTTATATTACGTATTAATTCATACTAGTGGTCTCCACATCTATGAAATGTGACCTTTTTAAGTTTGAATGTTAAACAGTCTCTTTTGTCAACGTATATTTAAAAAAAAAGCACTTGACATATACACATATATTTGTTTCTGTTTGACATTGACAAAACGTACGTAAACAATGAATATTTAATTTAATAAAATATAATAATTGTAACACTTTTTATACATAAATTTTAGCTTACTGCACCCCTTCTCCAAATAAACTGTGACTATTCCAAATTTCTCATTACTCGGCAATATTTTTAAAAAGAGGTACAAAGTTTTAATATTTAAATTTCAACACCAACACAAAAGTTGCATCCCAGATATCAAGATTCCAGCTAAAACTAAATAGGTACCTATAAAATTGTTATAGGTATGCGAACATCCAGTTTAGACGCGTAATGCTTTATGCAAATGACCATAGGTAAGGTGACCGCAGTGACACTTTGGAGGTCCTTCTTACTAATAATTTGTTTTAATCTTTATCTTAATCTGGGATATTATGGAGCTCTGCAACCGTAACCGAAACTATCGGATATCCGAAATAAAAATCCGAAGTAACCGAATTCGATATTTAAAAAGTTTCGAATAGGGACGGAATCTAAATGAGACGCGTTATGATAGGTCTTCGCCAGGCCGAGCCGACAGTGTGTCGACTCGAGGGATTAGGCTAAAGTCCACCACGCTGGCCTCATGCGGGTTGGCAGACTTCACACGCCGCCGTCGAGAAATTCTCTAAGGTATGCAGGTTTCCCCATGATGTTTTCTTTCACGGTTTAAGCGAGTGATAATTAATTATTAAAACGCACATGATTTCGAAATATCAGAATGTCCGTGCCTAGGATTCGAACTCAAGACCTTTGACTTGGCATTCCAATAGTCATATCACTAGGCTATCACTGCTTTTTTGTTCACATTAGTAACTAATTAAGAAGCTTAATATCCGAACCTATCCGAAATTTCATATCCATAAATTAATATCGTAATAAAAAGCGGTTAACTCCCAAAAGGATAGAATTTTACTATTTTCTTACTGCTGCCTTGAATAATAACAGTAAATTGAAATAAAACTACTTTTTACGGATTTTATCGCGTATATTGATATTATTAATCCCGACGTTTCGGACCCTTTACAGCGTCCATGGTCACGGGTAGTTATTTCAATGTATAATATTCGCGTAAATGTCAGAAATCAATATAAAATAACAGTAAATATTTGGGACATCTGACATAGCACAATCTTGTTCCAAAATAAGCAGAGCTTGTTTTTGCTAGACAATCGATGTAATACTTATAATTAGGTATACTTGTTTTTGTAAATACATACTTAAAATATATAAGAACCACCCAGCCAATCAAACACTTATGTTCATCACATAAATATTTGTCCTATGGGAATCGAACTCACGACCGAACCGATCAACAGTCCGAAATTCATACCACTAGACCGCAGACGTCGAATGTGTGAAACCATAGTATTGTCTGATGGATAGTCTATGACGGGGCACTCATAATATCCAAAGATCAATCATTCAATTATGTTTACAAAGCATAATATTACTTGATAATGTTGTTCTAGGTAGTTTCTACAACAAAACGGCAATAGGTATCAATTTTGAACACAATCTTGAATCTTCATAAAAAATTATGTGCTTAGGTATTCTGTTTCGAGCTAAGTCATGCCTTTGCTATTGTTTACTTTCGTGGGCTATTCCACAAAGGAAAGTAGGTGACGTAAATAAATAATAATCACAAAGCTAACAGTTGAAATCGATATAAAATTACTATGCAATCATTGTCATCGTAACTCGATACATGTCACTTACTCATACTTATTCGTATGCACAACACTAACTTATATCATTTCATGTCAGGGAAAACAAGAAAACTGGACGGTTGGTAAAAAGTTATTAAGTAAATGCATTTAGAGGTCAATTTGTTGAGGCTTGGTACATAATACTTAGTTACTACGTGAGCTGTAATATCATTGGCCTTGATAAGATACGTTTAAATGTATTATTCTAATGTTTAAATTAAGATAATTTATTTAATATTATTCAGACTATAATTCATAAAACCTCCGAGAATACGAAATTCTCTTTTGTGTTTGCGCGAACCGGCAATATAATCTATAATGTAATATGTATAGGAATGTATATTTTTAATTTTATATCTACATAGTTAAACCTGCCATGCTTCGATGTGGCTCATTCTATCTTCATTATATTTATTCTTTCTATAAAATGCGCGCATATTCAATAGCATACTATGGAGTTCCTAGCACGTTGCGTAATAGTTATATGTCAATCGATCGACAACTTTTCGAGTTTTGCGGACACAAACGTAAAAGTTGAATCTATTATGTTATATAGAAGAGGTTTTTATATTTATAGTCTTGATTTTCATTTCTCGAGCCCTTCTCACGCCCACTTTTTTAAAAAATGTTTACATTTTCACAGGAATCGATGTGTATTCTAAAAGGAGCATTAAGCCGCTTTACAATTAAACATTAATAGTCTAATTACTGATATATTTTATACATAAAGAAATTACTACACACATTACAGGATACTCCAGCTCCTGAACAAACGAAAACTAGAAAAGCTCAAAGAAATCTGGTGGAACAATAATCCAGAATCGATGAAATGCGAGAAACAAGACGACCAATCCGACGGGATCTCTATCCAGAATATAGGGGGCGTGTTCATTGTGATATTTATGGGCATAGGCCTGGCTTGCATCACTCTGGGCGTCGAGTACTGGTGGTACAAGTGGAGGAAGAGGCCCACTGTTGGGGATATTACACAGGTACGTCAATCACGACCACGCTAAAATATGACACAGATATGAAGGAAATGTACAGCTAAGGGCTTATTACACTACCTGCGAGTAACTTCCCGTTAAATTAGGTACTTGGCAGTTAATGAAATTTTTGTTCCATTTATGAATTTATTCAGTGAGTAGCAGCTGAGTAACCGCTACCTGCAGTGTCCTAAAAGCGTCTATTTGTACATAACGGTAAGATACAATAAATCATAAAAAAAATGAAGACTTACCCAAGATAGCACTTATACCGCCGAAGATGGAGACACGATGATTCGTCACCGTGTAATATAATGTTTAAAGCACATTAATAATTGTTAAAAATATACCTGTGTCTATTAAACACACAAAGACATTTACATTTATATTACTTAACAACGAAAAAAATGTGAACAAAGTACATTTTTGATTTTTTTTTATAAAAACACGACTAAAATAACTCAAAATCATTTGGGAGTATCAATTTGAGGGAAACACTAAAATCACTATTACCTACCTATACAGATACAAATACAACTAATATACAGACATAATAGAAAAAACTATTCCGTGTAACTCGTCGTGGACCCTAAAATAAGGGTCCATGACGTTTCTTGAATACTCAAAAATTATTTGACGTATTCGATTTGAGGGTAATTGACACAACTTTAAAATTTTCCTTGACACTAATGTGACGTTTTATTTTTTTAAGGTGGAGCCAGCAAAGTCAACCAGAAATAATATTGATAAGTTAGGAGAAGGTTTCACCTTTAGAGGTAGAAACTTAGGTCTTAGCTTTAAACCTAAGTTTTAACCCTTGTAATTACTCTTTTATTTAAAGAAAACTAATTTAGGTATTTTGGTATTTTCCATGTGCTCATTGATCTCATTTGTATTTAAGGTTTAGTATAATGATTATAGTTCTGCCCCAATGTTCCTATGCAAGTGTGTCTGCAATAAATAATGGTCATTCATCAATATTTTTATTAAAATCCTGTTAATATTCTGCACCATCTTCCGGGTTATAAATTCAAAAAGATAGAATATTGCAAACTAAGATGATTTTAAAGATAAAAGACCTTGGAAAATCATAATAATATTTTTTATAATAGAGGTAGGGTTAGCAAATTGCGAGTGTGTTGGAAGAGGAACCCTGGTGGACCCTTGGTGTTGGAAGAGTCCATGGGCTACGGTTATAAGTGGTAACGGCCAACTAAGTGGTATTAAAATAAATAAAAATATGAAATTATTTCTAAAAGACAGCAAGGATTTTGTTGTTCGTAAAAATCCAAAAGATGGCGTTACTTGTCGCTTTCTACGGTTTCATAGACCAAGCTGTTCGAAATATTTTATGTTTAGATATTTTTATGAGAAGCATTGCTTTGCTCTTCTTTACACGAAGATAAATAGAAGGATATAAAAATGAACGGCGCCACCCCGACAATTCTTAATATTAGATATTATTAAAGATAGAAAAATATAGTACTTAACCTCTTTTTACGCTACAATAAAAACAATAAAAAAATATTTCAAAGTTTATTATAATAACTTATTGGTCTACGTTACAAAAGTACGATCAACATAACTCTAGTAGAATTTACAATGGACGTGGGAGTGTGAACCAATTGTATGCTGTAATGATCTGTTATAATATAAACTATGAGATATGACGCACATAGACCCAAGATTAAAAAAAATACGTGTTTAATATTATAGTTTATTCCCATAAAAAGATAAATAATACTAATAATTTAGTATTAGTAGATGCTGGGTTTTCCAAAATAAGAGGTATTAAACTTCAAACACCTATTAAAATCACAAAAAAAAAACAATATATTTAAGTATCGTGTTTATGTTGTCTTTAAGACCAGCATGTATTTGAGAAAATCGTTACCCTAGTCTTATTTTAACTACGGGATGTGATATAATCAATAATCTATGTATTGCACATAGAAAAGATGTATTGTGATAAAAAATAAGTTTTGGAATTACAAAAAAAAATATTTTTCTTCTACTTAATTTTCTAAGGGAAGATGAAATTTATTTCAGTATTTACTTGTAAAACAATACTTAGTTGTTCTTTGTCATTTCTTTTTCATTTTTATAATTTTTTCAAGGCTATAACAGCAATTGCAGATTCTAGCGAACAAATTATAGGTAACTGAAATAAATTATTATTTTACACCAAATTTTTATTGCCAACTGACTGATTTGGTCAAACTATCCTAATGGTTGACAGATTCTAGGCCATAACTATCGTAGAAGGTGTTCATTGATATTTAGGTTCCATGTAACAGGGGACGAGTCTATTGCCATTTACAAAAATATTGCAATTTATTTTTAATACGGCAATAATGTGCTCATATCAAGAGCAACTGCTACTTTGCTGTTTCAGGTGCAAAAGGTCATATGAGACATAGACAAAACAGATCATTTTGTGCCACAATTAGTTCACAGAACGCCCTTTTCCGTATATCTGCTAGTTGAGTATTATGACGGCAATATTCTAATATAACTTTGATAAACTCAACTACAGTATTATATTTTCATCTATAAGGCAAGAAAATCTTCATAGTTTACGTTCCTCAAACCATGTTCTGCCATACTTTGATTACTATCATTTCTTCGACTAATCTCTTGTGAATTTTGAAACGCAAATCAATTGGGAGTGTTTTTTTGTAGCAATTATTTTTGTAGCTATGGTATACGGATTAAACCATCAGTGAAGGATTTAATATCTAACATAGAAGCTTTAAATCTATACGTAAAAATATTGAAATCACGAGCAAATCCGATAGATGTTGATGATATTTCCAAAATGAGATCTCAATACGACTTTATTTAAGGTATAGTAAATGATTTTTTAAAGCTTCCAAATACACCATTTCATAAGTATTGAATCCAACAATATCCTCAAAGAAAGTAAACATATGAACTTTCTTAGAATTTTTGTTGATCCAATTTGTCTCATAGTCCTTCCACATCCCTCAGAGTATTGATTAGCGTTTCAATATTCGGCAGTTAATCACAATTTTTGTGACGCTGTTTATATTAGTATCTATAAGCCATCTCGCTTTCTTTAAATATATATTTACATTAGAAAAATAGCCGTTTAAATATAAATATTAAATTATATAATTTGGTAATGTCTACAGCTCGATTGTCTTGCCGTGTTTGTTCAGGTTTTTCATGTTTTTGTTGCATAGCTCTAGTTCTAATCGCAAGCCGTCCACTTCTGCTTCCAAGGTACGAGATCTCTTGAACATTTGGACGTAGTTCAGTTGTAACTGTTTCTGGTATCTTAATACTTTGTCTTTCTCCTCGGACCACTTTCTCCTTTCGCTGTTGAACTGGGTTTCTTTAGCTTCCATCTCGCATTTGAGTCTGTCGACCATTGCGCTGGCGGGGCAAGGTTCTCCGCACGCATCTGGTAGTTCTCCATTCAGTCTTTGAACTTCGGCGTCCTCTAGGGCACTGTCGCTGGAGTTCCAGTGGTACTCGTTGGTTTTGCAGACGTCATAGATGCCTCGCATGGTCCTCCCACACTCGATGCCCTCGTAACCGCTCAGGGAGATGTCTGATAGTTCTTGTCGTAACTCCTTCAGTTCAGTTTTTAGCCTTTCAACCTCAGTTTTGCTAGTCTCCTTGGTTTTGGTGAGGTCAGAGACGCTTTCCATCAGGTCATTGGTGAGCCGGTCCACTTCTGATTGCAGTCGGTTGATGGACTTCTCTTTCTCGTCCGTCTCTGCTCGGAGCCTCATTATTTCTTTCTCTTTTTTGTCGAGAACTTCTCTTAGTTGGCGGCAGTCTGCTTTAAGTGTAAGGTACTCGTGGCCTTTCATCGTCTTTTCGTTCTGGAATGAGACAAATGAACATGTAATACATACCCACCCTCTAATTTGTTCGTGTTTGCTATCATGATTACGATTATAATACCGAGGTATCTTCAACTACTTTGTTCTCAAACCAACGAGATCTCACTCGTAATAAAGAGATATTGCATCTCTCACTCATAACAGTTCGAAACTTTGAAGGTATAAATTATTTTTTTAAATTAATACAAAAAAAAATCTGGAGTTAAAATCTTGTAGCTGCTATACTGCTATACCTACTGCGCTTTATTCCAAAATATAACTAGGTAGGAAAAGTAATAAATAATAGGTAGATAGAAAAGATCCAATCCTATTCCTAGTGAAATATTTGCTGGAGTGGGTCTTCCATATCGGGATAATTATGGATATATAATAATAGTATTAGAACCATGCGAATGGATTTACAGGTAGACATTTGATTCTCTTACTCTGTAACAGACCTTCCTCGTAAACTAAACAGCGCCTATCGCCTCAATCCACTTTACCAAGAAGTTTTATACCAACCTGAGCATCTTTAAGCTGGGTCTTCAACAATGCGATTTCTCCCGCCCTCTGGCACAGACTCCACTCCGTATCCTCAAGCCTCTGACGTAGCAGCGCCCGGTCCCGCCTCACTCTCGCCAGTTCCGCGTCCCGCTCGTCCCGGGAGCGGCCGAAGCTCTGCATCATGAGGCCTCGGGCTGCGCGCACGCGGACCTCGTGGCTGCGGACACGTTCTGTTGTACTGGAAAGTTCGAAATGCTTGCGTCAGTCAAGATGTTAGATCATAAATCCGTGAGAGATATTCCACCAACCAGTTGTTTGATTACCTACAAAGGGTTTTGTTCTAGACTCACTGTAGACTTCTAGAATAGAAGAACCTGTCTACCACGTTCTTAGGTAAGTTTTGATGGCACCACATGACCTTCAGGTGTAAGTACTCAAAATGCCACATCAAAATGCGTACTGTGTAGTAAAGACACAGTACGCATTTTGAATCCAAAATCATCAATCAATTTTGAAGTCCAGAATCATCTACTGAAATCATGGTAAGCCGTTGCGCGTCGATGTCCCTTCCACCCTGTATAATGTATAGAACTTTTAAAGTGCCACCATAACATCAAAACGACAGATAAAATCATAATAAAATATTGAGGCTTTTGATGCCATCAATATACCTAAGTGAAAATAATACAAGCTATCCTCAATAAAGTGGTTTTCTAGACAGGCAGGTACTAGACAGAGAGAAAGACGCAGTTATAACAATAGAAAATATAATCATATTCCTTTGTAAGATCTTAACACTAGCACAATCCAATACAGTTTTATAGCGGTCCGCAGTAAACGGAACCTCCTAACCCAACCTACTAAAATAAGTAGTCAAAAGCTGGAAAGTTATATATTTGTGACCACAAGAATTCTGTTATATGAAGTGTAGGGTCAATCGGAGATCGTCAAATTGACTATTGTTTTACTGTAAGCACAAACTTGGAGATTTTGTACCTACTTGTTTTGCGGAGTAACGGATTTCTAGGGAATTGTACAGACGCCAGCAGGTCAAGCTATCCAAAACTGTCAAATTTTCCCAATTGGAAATGAACCTTATTATTTTGGGTTAAATTTGAAAATCTATCAAAGAAATTTGACAGATTGTGGTAGCTTGATGTACTGGCCTCTGTACATACCTACTTACTTTATTGCTTAGTCGCAGAATATATTTCGACAATGCGGTACAAACCCTAAAGAACTCAACAGCAGTTCAACAATCCAAATTTCGACTGCGGACAGAATTCGAACCTGCGTCTTCGCCGTACGTACGTCGTACCTATTGGTGTTATTGGTGTTGCTTACCATTGCGGCTTGTTTGGCGTAAAAAACAAAAAATATTAATATAGAGAGTGCTTACCCATAGTCATGCTGATCTCTCTCCAGCTCAGCGACTCCGGAGTCAGCAGGTGAGGGCGCAGGCACGGGCTCCTTGTCCGCACCGCTCAGGACAGAACTCGACTTTGTGCTGGAATAGATATAGATATTCGTTATAGTAAGGTAAATAAATCCAACATGGATAAGTTCTAACTTTAAATCTTGGGTAGGTTGAAATGAAATGATATTTATATTCTGTAAATAGGTAGATCTTTAGACATTTTTACAAGTCAATGTTTTGATTTTTTTATGCTAATTTTGATTTCCTAACTGCCGACCTCTGAGAAGTAATACCGAAACAAACTCAGAGAATCGTGGTCTCTTTTAAAGTCCAGACATAATAATATCAAATATGTGAGTGTTACAATGTAGGGCAATGTCTGGAAAGGCCTTTTGAAGAAAGAGCCATAGCGACTTAGAGTAGGCCAATCCCAGCCGACGGCACGCATGCATCAGTCATTGTGTAGCTCGACCATATTAGAGGGAGCTCAACAACCCGTTGCACTACGATACCAGATCGGCGCAACATTTGCGTAAATCTGTTCCTCACTTTCATGGGCGTCTTTACCTATTGTGCAGGGTGTGCGTTGCACAAGGGCGCAGTAGTCCTAAGGGGTTCCGAGCGCCACTTGCCGTGACCGCGACCTTATTCTAAATATTGTCAACAGCACATCATGACATCCAAAACTGTCAAATTTCTTCAATCGCTTTTCAATTTAATCTCCAATCAATCGAGTTTATTATCCACATTAATTTGACAGTTTGTGGTGTGCTGTTACTTGTACCCATTTCATTTTGACCGCGCACTTACTAGAGGGCGCTACGGTAATCATTGCATTGCACACAGGTGCTACATGGGCACGCCTATGCTCACTTTAATTATGATTCACGTGTCCCTCATTTTCATTATGAATGAATCCATATTATAAATCCGAAAGTAACAGTATATATATCTGTCTGTTTATTACGATTTTACTCCTAAGCCACTGAACCGATTTTGATTAATTTTGGTATAGAGGTAGATTAGACAATCGAGAAGGATATAGGCTACCTTTCATTGTAAGAAGTCCTTTGGTTTGCGAGTGAAAACAGCATTCCATATCCTACAAATGGCTTAATTATTCCATAATAACCTCATGTTACTACTGAAACCTATAAACTGAACACCAAGGGATATAAAACTGGTTCTCTACATCATCAAATCTATGTAAATACTTGCAATTGCCATCGAATGGCGCTTAGCATTTTATGACTTGATGTTGGACATTAAGTTTTACCTGAATACCTAGTTTCGTATTCTGATCAATAAGACCGGAATGTGGTAGAGTATGTTCATTGCATGATGAACGCAGTGATTCTTATGTCACTAGGTTAGGGTTCAAATTAAATTGATTCAGAATCAAATAAACGAACTACATATTAAGGTAGGTTCCTATTATGGTTTTAGGTGCAACATAGTGTCAGCGAGAATAAATTTCATCATCATCATCATATCAGCCACAGGAAGTCCACTGCTGAACAAAGGCCTCCCCCATAGACTTCCACAAGGACCGGTTATAAGCCAGAGAATAAATTTAAGTGTAAGAAAATTTCGACTTCAGAGAGGATTCGATGCCGCTTCTTCAGGTTTGTCATCTGTCAAAGTGTTTGGCATCTGTCAGTGTGTTTGTTATCTGTCATCATCAGCTTAATTGGCTTACGCGTCTGATTTACAAAACGCAGCGCAGGTTCCAATCCGAAATGTTTTTTGTTTCTGATGTTAAGCAGCAGACGTAGCTATACCAGCAACACCAGTGGTTCACAAGGGCGTTGTCGCCTTGAGACTTATAAGTTGTTAAATATCATATGGCCAGTAATATCACTGGCTATATTGCCATTCAAACTGGACAGAGTCTATCACCTTATAGTAGAGCCTATCACCTTATACAGCCTTAAAGCCCCGTTATGTAGTATATTGTTATTATATAATACACGGTAACATCTTTTGTTAGATTATTACGACTGTATGAATGAGACTGAGCTAACGAAGATTGATGGATTTTAGTTTTATGAGCATTGTTATTATTTTTATGGCATTTTCAATTACGTAACAGCATTGTGTGGTTATAGTGCTGTGTCCAAGAATATTTATTTATTTATCAATTCTCATCAGGCTTAGAAAGAAAGAAAGAAAAAGAAAGAAAAGTATTTATTGACACAGTCTTGGACAATGCACACAGTAATATTAAAAATTTACTCTTTAAAAATTAACTTAGCTCTAGGACTAAACTACAGTCAGCAGCTAACTCGATATACATCGCTAATCAACCACCGATAAGTAGTTCATTGTCGGTACAGACAGTGAACTGCTAATGTGACTACTTATAGCCTAAGAACCTAAAGGGCATTCGACTATAATCATAGCTTCTACGCCTACCCACCATAATTATCTTAACACTAACAGCAACAAGTGCACTAACGATGTTCGTAATATGAAAGGCCGGTCGCGGTTGGCGGCGCAGGCGCTTCTTGCATCACCGGCGGAGCGTTACTATATGCGCGGCTTATGAATCTATTGTGCTTCGGTTAATTATGGATAGCGTTGTGCCAATGTCAGGTGAGATTGATGCTGTTATGATGGAAGGTAAATAAAAAAGAAAGAATTTTGAACTCTATTTGAACTCGTACAGAAATCAATTAAACACCTAAGTACATAGGCACATCAAGCTACCACAATCTGTCAAATTTCTTTGATTGATTTTCAACTCTAACACAAACCAATAAGATTCATATTCAATTGGGATTTGACAGTTTTGGATAGGTTGATCTGCTGGCGTCTGTACATACATTGATTGTTTACAGCAAGTCTGTACGAGGTCAAAAAGGAACCTATCCCAGCAAAATGCTGCGACATTAAAAAACAATGTCACAGCGCTGGTATTCTGATAGGACCATAGGTAATCATTGATACCACAGGCAGCCACGACTACGACCGTGACATATACAATATTTTATTTTGTGTTATTATGTATCTATGTAGGGATGTGCACCGTGGTCAACCCCCAGTTTTAAGTTCAGTTCAACTATGTCCATCCTAAGGTTGCCTGGAAGAAATTGCAGTTAGCGATAAGGCCACCCATTGTATGTTTTTTTTTTACATTAAATACGTAATTATATGTATCATTATGGTGTACAATAAAGAATATATAAATAAATAAATAAATATACCTTTTTTTTTTGTTTACGGGGGGAAACCTTCAAAAGGCTACCGGTCTACGGGGGTTAGACCGGGGAGTGTGGGATTCTTACCCACTAAAACCACCCCGGTGGCCACCATCAGCACATGGAGGGGGGCACTGGGTCCTCTTAATAGACCACCCCAGAACCCCCATATACAATATACCTAAAAATAATTTATTTTTTGCGAATCCGTGTAAAGATGTCGTCGCTTCTTCACTTACACATAATTTATTTGTTGCCCTCATAGATAAACAATAATTTCCAATAACTTAATAGGCATTATGATTGTCATAAATGTCGAGATGTCTATGAATAAACATCAAACATATGGATTCCATCATTAAATATTAGGACTATCCTTATGTAGGCCATACACCAAGAGAGGTTCGAGGTAGGATTTCTGTTCGAGTCGTACATGGCTATTATGGCTGTTATGATGGATAAAGCAGTGGTATGACCATTGGACTGCCAAGTCGAAGGTCTCGAGTTCGAACCCAAGGCACACACCTCTGACTTTTCGAATTTATGTGCGTATTAATAATTAATTATCACTCGCTTAAACGGTGAAGGAAAACATCGTGAGGAAACCTGCATAACTTAAAGATTTTTCTCGACGGTTTGTGAAATCTGCCAACCCGCACTAGGCCAGCGTGGTGGACTAAAGCCTAATCCCTCTCAAAATTAGAGCAGACCCGTGCCCAGCAGTGGGACAGTATATGGGTTGATGATGATTATGATGGATAAATATAGGTATATAATTATGTAAATCGTTAGTTAAACTAGCAAATATTGCGTAGGGCTTTTTTTTCATGTTGTATGCTGTAGATAGACACCTCAATGTAGACCCATTACTTAGTCAATAAATTATATAAGCATCACAAACCAAATTCTAAAAAAATATATAGTTAGATAAATAGTCGTTTACGGTGAATGAAAGTATTTCGCAAATAGCACTGAAGTGTTTGTGTGATATAGAACCAATATACTAACAAATATAAAAAATGATGTTTATTTCTGTAAATAAATCTTATAAAGACACAAGTCTGTGTCATGTATTACATTGGCTCTTTCTTCAAAAGGCCATTTCAGACTTTGCCCTACATTGTAAGACACATATTTGTTATTATACCTACTATGTCTGGACTTTAAAAGAGACTATGATTCTCTGAGTTTGTTTCGGCGTTTCTTCTCAGAGGTCGTCAGTTAGGAAATGCCGGAGCCATCTAGCTTAAAAAAATGTTAAATATTGACTTGTAAAAGTGTCTTCAAAAGATCTATTTACAGAAATAAATATCATTTATCATTTTTTTTCGTCCTATCTGACGACTTCTAAGAAGAAACACCGAAACAAACTCAGAGTATCCTAGTCTGTTTTAAACTCCAGAGATAGCAGTAGTACCAAATATGGGAGTGTTACAATGCAGGGCAATGTCTGAAAAAGCCTTTTGAAGAAAGAGCCATATACTTACATAGGTCCAACGGCGGTGTATTTGGTTATATAGGCAATAGTTGACACAAAGAGTGATTGTTTAAAACTGAAGCCGGTAATAGGAATCAAGTTGTGTGGTATGGGACATTTGCCACTATATTCTCTTTGGGAAAAAGGAAATTGGAAAACGCTACCCTGATTAAGAATTCTCTTTCTTTGAGATGTCCCGCTTGTAATACTAAACATTACTCAGATTTTCTTTAGAATTGAGAGAGTTGCATTTACCACGGTTGACGTTTAAAGAATGTTTAACACTGTACATCAGACCGCAGGCGCTTTTTTTTGTATAGCAGTTGTTATGATTCCAAAAGTCGACGAAATTGCTGCAATGTCTGCGCGATCGAGATTCGTTACCACGGCTTCAATTCCCGCTTGAAACAAATATTTGTACGTCTGTAGCTAGCTGTATCAGGTCTGGTAATTTTTGGATTTGACCAATTTTGTTTGTAACATACCCACGATACATGATATAAATCTAGTGTAAGGTAAACTGGAAATGGTGGAAATTCCCGAAACCCGCACTAAGCGTTTTGCGTCGACATTCCTTATCCGTACAGCGAGGGAATAGAATCAGCTGCCTGAGTCTGTATTTCTTGACGTGTACAATTTGGAGGTCTTCAAGTCACAAGTTCGTGCCACATCTTAGACTACATCGTCACTTACCATCAGGTGAGATTGTGGTCAAACGCTAACCTATCTATTATGTATAAAAAAAAAACTTATAAGAAGTTACGTGGACGGCGTGGGTAATCACTCGTAACAATGTATAAAGTAGATATATTAACTTAATAGCACTTATTTTATGGTGAATAAACGCAATACTAGAAAGTGGATGAAGAAAGCCATGGGGGAAAGCGTACTACGTATACGGGAAATCGAATGATGGGTTGTTATAGCATCAGCCATAAGGAGATTCACCAGTATCATCATACTTTTTTTTTGTAAAGTTGCCCCAAACCTAGATTTTCTCCTGTATCGTAGATACGTTTACAAACACAAACTTTCACATCAATAGACCCAGAACAACTACCTATAGGTCATACACAAGCTTGTTCCGTGCAGAGATCGAACCCACAACCCGTGACACAGAAGCCGATCGCTCAGCCGTTACGCCAAACGTAGCCACCTACATACTCCATACAACTGTAGCGACATCTACCGTGCTACATGGAACTACGGAATCCTGAATCGCGCAAGCAACATTTGCAAAACAAGTTGAATATACAACCGCCAGACATCAACACCCGCCTGGTTGTAGGATCTTCCCTTGTCGTTGGAGGGGCAATACACCTCGCCTCTCCTCACAACATACTCCTAGCCTTTTTCTATGTGTTGGAGTTCTCTTCCAGTCTGATCAGACGCAGCTGGATAACAGTATTTTACACGAAGCAACTGCAATCACTCGCTAATTATCACTCACTTAAACGGTGAAGGAAAACATCGTGAGGAAACCTACATACCTTAGAGATTTTTCTCGACGGTTTGTGAAGTCTGCCAACCCGCACTAGGCCAGCGTGGTGGACTACAGCCTAATCCCTCTCAATATGAGAGGAGACCCGTGCCCAGCAGTGGGAAAGTTTATGGGTTGATGATGATGCTGATAAACTAAGGATAAACTTAGGATAGACTTTACTTTCAAGACAGGAGCGACGCCTATACTTACTTCCTCTCCGAGGCACGGAGGGTGTGTTAAATGATCACTCATCCCTAGACTGACCGCGGCCAGCCCAGCTAACGTTGCAGATCGATTGATGAGCGTAGTATTACTAGTTGTATTTAGCCACCAGCTGCTCGTATAAGGAAACTGGTACGAATTTCCGTACGTAATAAATGCTGGTAAAGAACGTAGGAAATGCTGGTTTTGCGAAACATAACACGCACACCGAGCTATTCAATTAAGCATAACTATGTTGGAAGAAGTGATAGCCTACTGATTGATACCACTTGGTTACTTAGTCTAATGGTAATCCATTGGACTGCCAAGTCGAAGGTTTCGAGTTCGAATCTAAGGCACGCACCTATGACTTTACGAATTTTCATTTTTCCATCTTGGGGGGAACTAGTTAACTTATAAAAATGTATTTGTAATTTGTTTATAACTCTGGCTCTTGGGCTTTAAATAAATTATACAAGATATACAATAGGAAAATGGAACTATTGGCATAGTTAAATCTTCTTAAAAATGTCTATAAAATAAATGATAGATATAAATTTAGTTTACAGATTTCAACAAGATTTAGAAAGCAAAATAAAACCTAAAATTCATATTCAGCAACGGATATATTATATGGTCAGTATATAGTTGGTGTGTAGTGAGTACATATATGTAATATATAAGTATATACATCAAATTATATGTAAATGAGATCGTTGTGTGCGCGACGGAGCGTGGTTCCTGGCCTCATCTCCGCAAGCCTATTGTTAGGAGCTTTTGAAGGCTATATACCTACTATAATAGTTTTCAGAAAAAGTGATAAAATGGTACCTAATTCAAAATTAAATGTTTAATAAGTAATTTGATGAATATACAGCCCATTTACAAACAGAACTCTTCTAGGAATAAGAAAGCAAGAACCGAGTAACATTGTTTATGGATTTGGTTTTATGATTTTCGATTGAAAAGAGGTTCTATTGCAATTTGCAGTAGGTACGGTTCCTACAGCAACAATATAGTGTCCTACCTCTTTGCCGTTGTGTACGAATTCAATTAAAAATATATATATAATTAAATTGCCTGAATTTATCACAATTTCAATTCAATTATTGCAAAAAATTGAGTTTATTTTAAAACTCAACAATATATATTTTTTTTTAATTGTAGCACAAAAACAAATTGACGTTATATAAAAAGGCTTTACGTAATAAAAAATCTAGGTCAGTGACGAATAGATCGATTAATATGCAGTTTTATCTAAATCGGTTCAGCAGATACAGAGGTTGTGCTAACACATAGTAACACTACAACACGAGGTCATCTTTATTAACAAAACTGTAAAGCCACTGAACCATTGGCTATGTTCATGTTGTTTTTACTGCATCTATTGTGAATGGGTGTCTAATTTAATAGTTGTTCTTTGAAGGTTGGTACTTATTTATGAGTATCTCTGATGTCATTAATCAGTTGAAATCATGAATGAAGTTACACATCTTAGTTACCTTTGTATGAGACCGAATAATTAAGTGAACGTATGCTTATGCATAATTATGTTACGGCTAAACTCGGAAATGGGGTTAAACTTATTTTTTTTAGTTTTTTGCCAGCTAGAACTAGGTGCAACTCACCATTGGTTATACTTAGATCTTTCCTACTTCTATGTACCTACATAGAAGTAGGAAAGATCTAAGTGGACCTCCACTAGGTCTATGAAATTCTGGGAGTGTGGATTTGTGCTCGGTTATGGGACCTAAACATACCTCTGCCTAACCCTTCGGGGAATACAGGCAGTAGGTAGGAGGCCAGCACATCCTGCTGGCGTCTGTACAGTCAGCAACGAAAGTCGCGGAACATGTTGCAATGTTCAATACGACTTTTAATATAAAGTTACTGACCTGTGGAGGCTGTGCGAAATCATTGTATAGATGACCACTAAATATTTACCTTACCTTCATAATAAAAAAATGACTTGACAAGTTTCGGAGCTGTCATGTTTCAAAATTTTTCTGTATTTAGCTACTTTCGTTGCTGACCGTACTGATGTACCTAATGTAGGTCAATAGTTTATGTTTTGTACAGATAAAGTTATAATATAACAACTATTTGCAACTATTTGTACCATAACGTCAGTTTATGCAGCGTAAAGATTTTACGTTTGAAGGCCGCAAATACTGACACAGAGTGCCAGCTCATCTTAATTGTTTCAATAATAACACGTTTCTGATCAACAATTAACGTTTCACAACAACTGAAGAACCTTTCAATCTTCATTATCAGTAAAATCTTAAGGTCGTTTATTTCTACACTACCACGGAAACACGCCATTACGGAAAATTATAAAAATTAAGCCGGCTCCACACGTATCAGCAATGTTTGACACATTTGCTGCCAGAACGAAATTGTACGCTATCAGGAAAAGGTAAAAGGCAAAATTGAAAAGTAATGTAGTTGACGCAATTTTTTTTAAAACAATATACCTTCCGTTCTAGGGTACAAGCCTTGTGTCAGGGGGGACTTTACAATCATAATTATAATTAACAGAAGAACACCCAGTAGTATATATGTGGATCATACAAAGATTTGTTTTGGGTGGGAATCGAACCCACGACACCCGTAGTAACGGTACTGATGAGGTATCCACCTGAACCACTGCGCCAAACGTGAAGAAACTGTGTAAAGTGTGCTGGCTAAGGTCGGAAGGTTTCGTGTCAAAGCAGCAACGGTTCGAAGGTTCAGATATCGTGTAGTCCTCTAGAACTATTTCCAAGTTCTTACAAAATATTTCAAACTGTTGTTATAATCGCGACTGCTACGCAGGTCCTGGGTTCAATTCCCGGGTCGACAAAAGGGTTTTTTTTGTGAATTTCTTAGTAGCAGGTGGGAGTTTGTTTTTGTACCCAGTTAATGACAACACACACATGGGAATATAGTCCTCTTCACCGTATCCGGTGACAGCGACTCTGGCTAAGTCTATTTCCTGTCATGAGCTCTTAGATGGCTAGAAAATCCAAATTTAGTCCGGAAGACTCGATCACACCGTGCACAGAAAAGCTGATTGTGCTAGTTATAGGTGTAGGTATATGAAGGCTTTGGGCGACTTTTGCGAAGTTGACAGGCGTGTAGAAATAGTGGTATGTGTAGCAAGACACCCAGACAGAATGCTAGTACGACACTGCCGTATTGTAGGCTTGTCAAACTTGCAGCATCGTCTGCGGCCGGCATTAGAAGCACTACACAATAATTAAAACATAAGTGAATTATCCAATGGAACAGATTACTTACAATAGCGATAGTTACACTGTTATTTATCACGGTACTTGCAACTTGCGAGTCGTTGGAGAAGATACGTGCTTACCACACACGTTATTGAGGCTGCAGCTACCAGAGGCAGCTACTAAAGTTATTGGGCAATAATTTTATGGTAGGGTTAACCCATATAGGTGAGATGTGTTTTATGATGAGTATAAAACAGACGCCATTTTATCTTTTGCGAGACTGTAAGTACCAGTGTTGTTTGTGGACCAATTTATTAGATAAGAATACTATTGGAAAATAAGTATGTTAAAAAAAGTGAAACGTTTAAATATCTTTCTAAGAAGGGGCTATTCTACGTCACCGGGCAAATTATCTACTCGTTTATATTATGGATGTGAGAAGTTGTTTATTTTCAAACCCAATTCTAAAATGGGCAGAGTGGACGCCAGGCGAAGTAACGGCAGATTGATCACTCAGTGAGAGCAAAGACTCTCATTGAGTGGTGACCAAAAAGCAACCCAAATAAGCAACCAATGGTCGTCTGTCTGTTAGTAAAATAGATGGGATGACGATATCGCAGTTTGCGGGATGAATTTGGACGAAAATTGCACCAAACAGGTGAAAAATTGTGGACTATAAGAGAAGCCTTTACCCTGCAAAGGGATCTAACGAAGATGTCCAGATAAATGGTATTTTTTAAATTGTAAAGTTGATGTGATGGTCCATTTTTTATAAATTCATAAATTAATTAGGTACACCATTTAAATACACACAATATAATGAAAATATATTGATTTCTGACATTTACGCGAATATTATACTATATATTGAAATAAAAATACTTTTTACGGATTTTATTGCCGTCCATGTGCACATGTCCTGTAAAGGGTCCGAAACGTCGGGATTAATAATATCAATATAACTCGATAAAATCCGTAAAAAGTATTTTTAATTTCAATAATCAAAATATTCACATATCAATATTGATTGGCAAAAATATAATGTTAAACTGCAGTCTAAAAAATCAAATCAATCTTTAAAAATCATTAAAAGTCGTAAATCTGCGTGTGTGCTAGAAAATATGTATACAAGAATACACAGAATACATATGTGTACAGAATACACTTCTCTTATCTAGGGCCGATGACTGTAAAGGAAATTTGATCATTCATAACACTGATTATATAGAATCCGTTGCAAATAACTGAGTGATTGCGAATATGTTGATAATAGCTACGCATATGTTTTTGTTATCAAATATTATGAGTAATGGGATTCTTGTATCAGTTGTTAATGTTTATTGTTTTAACATCCGCCTCTATATTTTGCCACCCCACCCAAGTTTATTTACAGAATAAGTAGTATTGAAACGTCGCTTCTATTCCAATTTCAAAAATAAATTAGAAAGTTTTTTTTTTATGAGAACAGTCCCTCACACTGGGAATTTATTGTTTTTGTCAAACGGTCAAAAAGCGAACTAAAATTCTCGTAAATAATAAAACTTTCGCTTTCATTAAAGGAACTAGGGCATAGTACATTGAACAATGGACACTAGAGTACTATAGTCTGTTCACCCATTCAATCACTTGTGTGCAGCTGGGCTGGCCACTACTCTCGACCTGATAAGTAATGCAGGGGAAGGGAAGTGGCTAACAATCGGTTAATGTATTTAAATTGGGGTTACTTAGATATACAATGTGTTAAATATATTGGTTATAGAGGAAGAAAGTACTAAAAATATTTGTTCATTAACTTAACATACCATCATGCCTGTACTCTGCAAAAGGTTAGGCTGTAATATTACAACGACCGTAGCTGGTCTATTGTGATCGCCACTTCATGGGCTGATGGTGGCAACCGGGTTGGTTTTAGTGGGTTAGTGGGTAAGAATCAATGCTGATTAATGCATTCGCCATATTAAGCTGCACTTGCCACGATCAATTAATGGACAGAAAACCTCATTCTTGACATATAAAACCCTCCATACCTTCTGCCACCGTCAGTAATCAGACGCCTAAAACTCCTGACAACCTGTGGGTTAGGATATCGGTATTACTGTGGCCGAGAATCGAATAGTTTTACTTATGTATGAATCACGCTCTACGAAGAAATGCGATTACGGCAAATGAAAGTAAATTTTTATTATTTTTAAACAAGGAGAAAATACTGCCCGCAGTAATTAAATAAAAATCTCATTATTCCAAAATGTTAATAGACAGCTAATAATGTTAAAATATCTCCTGTCTCACTTTATTGACATGGAAGTGACTAAGATAGGTAAACATATCATTAGTTAATAGAGGTTTACTAATCGTTTTGGTATTAGACCCCCAAATTCTTTGCTTGAAACAAAAATATTTCAATTCTTTGTCTTCATGTCAATGATTTTAGATAGGAACCTAAATTATTTGTTGATTAGAACTTGGCACGTCATTACCATTTTAAGTTAATAGTAGCTGTGTTACCCCCCATGCTTCACTTGGACTACTCATTTACGCATTTTGTGGAGATAAGGTAAGCTTATGTCCTAGCTCAGGATACAAACTACTTCCTTGCCAAATTTTATAGTAAGCTATTCAGTGGTTTTGGCGGGAAACTAACAGATAAACAGACATTAATGTATGGAGTATCATGAATTCAATTGCATTCGTACAATTTACAGTTTTACTTTTTTGTTACAAATAGGTATGGCCTTAGCTCACGGTTATTGGTAGGCAGTCTACCGTGGTTAGGAAAAAAATAAGGCTAGACACGGCATGGAACATAACCAGTTCCGAGTATAAACCTGGTAAAATCTAGGTATATACCTACTTAAACAGCTTCTTTTAAAAATATAGATATATATCTACTGCAGTCTACAGGCTATAATAATATGTCAGCATAGGCTATGTGTCAAACGGGGAAATCATTAAAAACACAAAGTTTTGTTGTTGTAACAATAATAATATGTACATAATATGTATTCCATAAACCCAATAATTTTAAGATTCATACTTTACAATAGCACTGCACCCACCTGGGAGACTCCAGGCTGTACTCTAATAGTGCAGCTGTACCCCAGGTTGGTGCCCCAACCCATATTAGATCAAAGTTCTCCAAGGGGCCTGTACGCGTTGGACCTGTGTCCCCGCGCAAGCCTGCCAAAGGACCTGATGTCTTCTTCACGGAAGACGTACCGTGAACACTTGAGGAGATACAAATAATTATGTATAATTATTTCAAAGCCGCTGTGGCTCTTTCTTTAAAAGGCCATTTCAGACATTGCCCTATATTGTGACACTCACATATTTGATATTATTATGTCTGGACTTTAAAAGAGACCATGATTCTATGAGTTTGGTTCGGTGTTTCTTCTCAGAGATCGTTAGTTAGGAAATGGCGGGTCCTTCTAGCATATAAAAATCAAAACATTGACTTGTAAAAGTGTCTTTAAAAGATCTTCATCATCATCATCATCAACCCATATACTGTCCCACTGCTGGGCACGGGTCTCCTCTCATATTGAGAGGGATTAGGCTATAGTCCACCACCACCACCAGTTTAAAAGATCTATTTACAGTAAGAAAATAAATATAATTTCATATAATTTCATTTCATCATTTGGAATGTGGGTAGTTGACTGTTTTTAGTGTATTAGTAGTATTTTTCTGTTTAATCATTAAATAATGTCGATAGATCTTCCTTAAAAATTAGATATCTTATTAAAACAATATAGATACATTCTCCTGGCCATGTCATATATTTTCCTGTTCAAACGATGCATAATTTTATCTAATTTAATGTGCGTTTTGCATAACACACATACTAAGGACACGCGGGTCAGTACATCAATCAAAGTTTACCTTATTAAATGAGCAAATCAATCACAAAATATACCCTATTCCCCTTTAAAACTTACCTAAACATGTCACACACTACTCTCACTTTCAATACACGTCACATTTTATACACTGTAACACGAATAAACGTATAAAATCACCATTTGGTAAATAAACAGTTTTATATGCGTGCGCGCCGCCTAGCTACTACTATGTTCGACGCACGAATGTCGGCGCGCGCGTGCCGAGCGCGCCAGTAACTTGCCGCATCGACATAATTGCTGAGTAAAGGCAGCATTATGATAATAAACGTTTTTGCTTTATTAATGAACGAATGTAAAACTAGATTGTTGTAAAGAAAGGTGAATTATGAATGTAATGACTAGTTAAATTGCTCGGTAAGTATGTTTCTGCACGGAGATTTTATCCATCAGAAAGTTTCGCGCATTTTTTTTAACTTTCTACGTAATTTTTGGTCAATTATTTGGTATCAAATATGTCGGGGTAGGTATTAAGAAAGATACTAAGAGTACGATTTCAATACCGACTGAGATTACCTTGGAATATTTTCATAACTGAATACTTCCTTACACACACAGAAGATGAAAGGTATTTTGGTTGTTTTATTTTTTACTTTCCACGCTGTATAAATTCTTTTTACTCTATGAAATAAAAACTTTCCTAAAATTGAGAAGCGTAACGTGTATTTATTTACTGTTTATTAAATTATACGTTGGGTCTTTCTGGTGAATGAACGCGGCTACGGAATGATTCAGTAACATTTTACGGCTCCTAAACTCATTCAAGAGCGTACAAGTCGCAGTTACAAAGCTAAATCTGCCAATTCGTTAAATCTCTAAATATTTAGCGGGAACTTTGAACATTACTTCTCTAATTCTCTTCTTTTATTGATTGCTTTTTGTTTGCTAAATCAAAACACCTTTCTTACTATTACGCTATTTTAGAAACAGTTTATTTCGTTTAATGATTTTTCTGTAGATTCTCTAGCTTAGTAGCTAGAAAAGAGTACCTTATGTGCGTATCGTAACTAAATAAAATAAAGGTTTTCTATGAAATAAATGTTGAATCACTATCGCACTTTTATCGATCCTTGTTATGTTGAACATCAACCATACACTGTCCCACTGCTGGACACGGGTCTCCTCTCAGAATGAGAGGGATTAGGCTATAGTCCACCTCGCGGGCTTAATGCGGCTTGGCTTGTTATGTTAATAAAAAAAAATACTGAGTGTATCAAAATTACGTAGGAATAAATGGCAAAAGTTTTAAAAGGGTGTTCACCCATTTAAAACCCTAGCCATTTATTTAAATTCCCATGGCTGTTATCTTCCTGCGACGTATATACATCACGCCATAGTAACATTAACAGTGTTAATTGTACAGTTAAATGGACAGATGTAGCGTCCCGTGTCATTGACATGTCAATTGTAGAATGAAAGCTGGTGATCTATTCTTGTAACACGAGAATTAATAGAAGGGGAGCTTGGTGAGAAGAAGAAGAAGTCATCGCTTTTATAAGTATAATGTGGGTCTATTCTTAGTAAGTTAGTAAAATGGTCGGGTTTCGGCGAGAATCATTCTTAGTTTTTAATCGACTTCAAAGAGTGGTGGTTTCTCTGTTCATATGTATAGTGTATTTTAAAGTACTTATGTTACGGCTAATGAAACGATGTTGAGATTTTTTTGTTTCCTGGAATAACCAATTTGTGAGAATGAAAATATTTACAATTTTGCTATAGTTAGGCGAATCCTACCATTTTGACTATTTAATGATTCTTGGACAAAATAAAATCATGCGTTTTGTTCCGTCTTTTCGAAATCATTTGCGTTAGGTGAAGGGAAACATCGTAAGAAAACCTCCATGTTTGATTTAGGTACTTGACGGCGTGTGAAGTCTACACACTCTCACTAGGCCAACGTGATGGACTAGTCAAACCTTTCTCATTTTGAGATTCCCGTGCTCACAAGACGGGCAGTAAATTGATTGATGATTAAGATAGATCTTTTAATCCAAAACTGCACATCAAAAACGGTATTGAAAAATCAAATCCAGATCAAAAGCATTGAGCAGCACCACTAATTAAGGGCATTATGATTTTACATCAAAATAACCATGTTTAGGGGAGAGGCGTACATTTTTAGATTGTAATCCAATTACCTAATGGTTTTGTTTTTATTCAACTACAGGGTAATTAGCTGTTTCTTTCATCCTATCCTATCTGAAAGTTTGTGAGGATGGATGTATGGATGTTTGTTCCTCTTTCACCCTAAAACTACAGAACAGATTTTGATGAAACTATACAGTATTATTATTTATACATCAGAATAACATATAGGCTATAATTTATAACGATTTTGAGTTTATTAGCCAAATTACAACGATAATTAAAAGTAAGTTTTCCACACGGACGAAGCCGCGGGCAGAAAATTATTTCATAACTAGCGGCCCGTCCCGGCTTCGCACGGGTGGATATGTGATCGCGGAACTCTTTTTTATAACCTTGGGTTACATTATAGGACTTTTAGTAAGGATCCCTAATTATTTTGAAAATGCAACATAACCTATGTCACCCGGGGATAGTGTAGCTTCCCAACAATGAAGAATTTTTTAATCGGTCCAGTAGTTTCGGAGCCTATTCAATGCAAAACCAACAATCAAATCTTTCCTCTTTATAATATTAGTTTAGATTACTTACACAATAGCGGAGTGATGTCTCTGGTGTAGCGGTGCGGATGGCGTGGCTGGAGGCAGGGCTGACAAGGAGGCGGGTTGTGGAGAGCCGCACCACCGGCCCTCCCGCACGTCTGATGAGCCTGCCAATAAGACAGACGTGATCAGATAATAGCAAGGGTTCCTGCCAGAGGCCCGGCAAACTTGTAAGACATACTCGGTACAAACCTAAGTCGTAGCCCATTGCAGGCGTGCGCCAAGTCCAGAATTCAATTACTGCGGGGAGGGCAATTGAAATCTGGACTTTATATAAAATTCTGGACAGTAATTAGAAAAGTTCAGTAATCCCTACGAAAGTAACTCGGTCTGTCTTTCACGTCTAAACCGTTGAACCGACTTTGATGAAATTTGGTGCTGAGATAGATAAGATCTTGGAGCCTAATTGGCTCTAGAGACTAAATACTTCGATTTTATAGTAACATCATAATGCCTAACAAAAATTTGTGCGCAAAAAAACTTTTTTTATATCAAAAATGCGCAAAGTTCTATTGCTAATCTCTCCAGTTCATTACTAATCGACACTTCGTAGATATTTTAAATAATGTTTCAAAAATAGAACTATGCGCAAAATGAAAAAAAAAAACATAAATTTAGTGAATCAATTCACTACATAAAAAAAACACTATCATCATATAGCCATTAATCCAAAGCTCCAGTTAGTTCAGGACTGTGTAAAAATGTCTCAAAATATTTATTTGTATTTGACACTTGAAAGCGTAAGTTAAGGCTTAGAATCATCTCTTCTTCCCATTACTACATCTCTGCCCGCAATTTGGAGTCTTACTTACTTACAGAGGGTTTAAATACTTACCGAGGTTTGAACGCTATCGTCTTACTGAGGGTTTAAATACTCTTGTTAAAAGAGGTAGGGCATAGTGGGAGTAATTCCACTCAAATTGGAGCTGCCCGACTGGGGAAGTACCTCCACTTTGCAGAAAATCGAAGTGAAATAACACTGCTTTGAGTTGTGTTGTGTTTCTTACGGTGAGCAAGGTTGCCAGTGCTCAACGAGGAAACGTTGTGTTGGCAGTGGGGGGACTTTGACCCTTATACTGCCAAACCAACTCCTCCTTCCTCTTTCGTTTTACAGGCTCGGCAAGGCGTAAGTGATACCTCTGGTATTACAAGCGTCTATAGGCTACGGTAACAGCTTACCATCAGGTGGACCGTACGCTGGTTTGCCACCTTAGTAGTATAAAAAAAAATGGCGTCCCAAAGCCCACCTTCCCGTCAACAGTCAGGCGCCTCCCTAGTAGCTTAAACGTTATCAAGATCATTGACGGTTAAAATACTCACTGCCATACAGCGTCAGGTGTGAGGGTGGTCTGCTAGCGAGTACCGGTGTGGAGCCATACCTCTCCCCACCAGCAGACAAGCGCCCCCCTAGCGGCTTGAACGCTATCGGACGGATCACTGACTTGCCCTGAAACAAACAAATAAGTATTCAAATTAGATCAAGTCAGAATACATGCAATAAGTACTATGTATAATGTACAGAGGCCAGCTCATCAAGATTTTCAATTGTAATACAACACAATAAGGTTCATATTCAATTGGAAAATTTTGACAGTTTTGGATAGCTTGACCTGCTGGCGTCTGTACTTATACGATGATATAATTTTTATTGTACACTGTAAACAGTGTAGTTTTCATTTTAATATTAAGAACTAAGTTATAATCAACTAAGAATAACATTGTGATCATGTTTTTTTGAAGGAGTGTCTATGGAGTTTCTTGCCGGCTTTTCTCCATCAAACCCACTTTATGGAACCGTGAAACTAGTTTTGACTTTTCAAAAGCACTATTTTAATGGTTTAATTGAATTATAACATTAGAATTAACTTTGATGTCGAATTTGCTGGTAGTAACAAAAAAAAAAACATTTTTATCAGTATTTAATGCAGATATTTTGACTAAAGTCCTGGAATTAGGCATTGCATGCCATTCATTGGGATTGCCCTATATTACAGATAATTGTAAAATAAATTAGCCTCATTAGTCTAGTGGTCCTAAGCGCGACTGCTACGCTAGAGGTCCTGGGTTCGATCCCCAGGTCGAGCAAAGTGTTATTGGGTTTTTCTATGAAATTCTCAGTAGCAGCTCGGAGTCTGGATTAATTGTGCCCGGTTAATGGCAATAGGCTCGCCCCCTATTACATGGGACCTAAACATACCGGCGAAATGTGGGTGTACATTAGTACACCTCTGCCTAATCCTTCGGGGAATACAGGCGTGATAGTATGTAAATACTAAATAGTGGGAGAAAAATATTAGAATATTGTTCAAGCATAGGCCTAGCCATTTCCCAGGCAGACGATAAAATGACGTCATACGTGTATTCTAGGCTAGATATTAGGCAACTCCTTGTACATATTTATGTATTTATTCTTCAAAGCATCTCATTGACATTTCCTATAGATCAATCCTTTTATCTACCATTATCCTAAGGATCCAAACAAATTATATTTTTAAACGCATTCGTTATTTGTCCGTGCGCATTTATCTGAGCACGGATTTGACATTTGGTACGCAACAACGCATCTAAATGCCATTACATAAAGGTCAACCAGGTATTTGGTGCATCAATGTGTTACCGTTAACATGATATATGAGAAAAACATATGGATATCGTGGCGAAATTAATCAGGGCTTTGCGTTTAAATTAGGCCAGAGCATTATTAAAGTCGTGTAGCGGTCTTATGGAATGCCATAGTATTATAAATCCTGTATCTGTGTTCTTATTTCTGTTGTGTTTTTTATTAAGCTTATCTATACTTCTTAATATTATAAAGCTAGAGTTGGTTTGTTTGTTTTTGTTTCTTAATATTATAACGCGCTATTCTCAGGAACTACTGGTTCGAATTGAAAAAATATTTTTGTGTTGGATAGTCCGTTTATTAAGGAAGGCTATAAGCTTTAAAACACCACGCTACGACCAAAAGGAGTGACAGCCTAGTGGTATGACTATTGGACTGCCAAGTCGAAGGTCTCGAGTTGAATAAAAATATAGTCGCAGGAACACAAAATCAAATGTCTTACAATATACAGTATAGTAAAAAATATATATTACGTTATTGTGTTTTACTAGTTAAGTAAATCATCATCAGTTCTATGCAGACGAAAGTGAATCGGCTGCTTCTTAAATTCTATGAAGGTCCGGACAGCAAAGTGCTGAGCAATCGGGTACTACGCTATGGGTCTCAGTTCAATTCCCGGTCGGAATAAACAATTATATGACCTAGTTAGTTCCGTAGTAGGTGCATATAAAATGGTTGCCACGGCCAACTTTTTATTGATTTTAAATAAAACTTGCAAAACCCCGTAAACATTCATCCATACACATTATAAAACAATATTATAATTAGATTTAATCATTCTTTGCTGTTATAGGAACAATACAATTTATATTATGTAATCAAAATATTATTGTGCATACATAATCTGATAACTTACGAATTAATTAACTGTTTCTGTTATTTATTCATGTTATGTAATAGGACGCAGCCTTAGTTCAATATACATATTATTGACTGCTAATAAGTTGATAGAAATATACTTCATATTATGTAGGTAAATGTGATAAAATATTTGTGACGTCACAATGTATGAAAATCTTGTATAGCGCCTCTAGCGGCAAACTAAGGAACTAGAATTACCCTACTAAATAATTGTCATATTCGCAATCGACTATCGATCATTAAACTCCTCCTAATTAGGCTACAGAACTGGAAAAATTCATCAAAAACAATCCGCACCGCTATTCACTGGAAAAAAAGGCTGCGCATAAGTAATGCTACGTTGTATGGAAATGCCGACTCTTTATTAAGTAATCAATTAAAATATACGCAAAACTTGTACATCGTGCCAACGGATCAATCAGGCGGAATGACGCGAATTGTCTGGTAAAAAGCGCATGCGTTGCGCATCGGCGTCAAGCAGAGTATGGGCAGAGAGGTAGGAATGTCCGGATACAACAAAAACTTAAACACTTCGCATTGCTACATAAGACACTGTTTGGCTGACGTTTTCTTTGAAACATCACTGAGATAAACAACTTTATGCTTTTCTAAATACCATAGTATTTAGAAAGAAGAAAGAAAAAGGGTAAAGATAGGTCAAGGCGAGAGTGAAGTCCATTATTTGAGTGCGTGCTACATCGTCGGCAGCATCAACACACATGTGCTGTCAAATGCACTCTAATTAATAATAAAAAATCTTTTTTTATCGGACTACGCTGTATAATGATATGCGTGGTCATACCTTACAATCAGCGAGTGAACAATCAATCATCTCCCGTTTTCCTACCCTTAGGGTTGGATTTTTTTTCTAAATTTACATGAGACCAACTTCGGGGTATAATACCCTTTCCAATAAAAAAAGAATTATCAAAATCGGACTGCACTGTAAAAAGTTATGCGTGGTCATACATAAAAAAAAATCGTCGACTTGAGAACCTCCTCCGTTTTTTGTTTTTCGTCGGTTGATAAAAAAAAGTTTAGTGACAGCAAAGTGACACATCTTGGACAATGCACACATTATCATAAAAAGTGATTATTATAATATTATTATCTACATATTCATGAAGAAGAATATAATAATATATAAATGTGTTCGCCTGAAATATGGTACTTTACAAGATCATAATAACAATTTATTCTTCATATTCCACCAACATAATAATTCAGCATGCAAAATTAAATATAAATTAAATATTTTTGGTCAATTTAACACAGCACCAATTGCATAATGATTAAGACTGATCAGTAATTAATGTTCTTAAGTTACTGTGTCCCGATCATATGGTTAACTGAGGACAAATGAGACTAACAAATGCAATCTCAACAATGCGCTAGATATGTCCCTGGTGTTTTTGGCGTCCATAGCCATCAGGTGCTTGAAACATACTGGCGGACAGTGAGAGTGCATAATAACCTATTGCGAAGATAGGCGTGAGATGCAATGAATGATGCATGCATGAGATGTTTACAATTGATGATGTTCACTAAAAACTATTTTCGTTAAAATAATGTGTATGTGATAAATCACTGAGGGATCGATTTGATACATGTGCAGCGGTGTATTGTGGTGGTGGTGGGTGCTGGTACGTTGGTCTTGGGGAAGAATAAAATATAAAACAGCAAAGAAATAAATTTCACGTGTGTATTCGACTACTGTCACAGTTAGAAGGGAAGAATGTTGCCACAGAAAAACTATAATTTGCATTTTAATGTTGGTGTTGCAATTATACAATCAAAATATCCAACAATACACATTTGTAAAGTCAGAAAACTCAGTGCTCCTGTTTTGTATTCGGTCCACGGTACATGACAGGCGATGAGGCGGGTATACCAACAACTAGGCTATCGTCGCTTCCAAGTAACCGTACATTATAAATAAATAGGTGAACATCAGGAAATGTTACAAGTCGCGAATAATGAAGTCATAAGCGTAGCAGCAGTTTGAAACCAGTTGCCAGTTGTGTGAAAATGTGAAACTGGATTGCATACGCATTTGCATTGCTAAATACTTTCGCAGGAAGTTTTCGCATCATAATAATTATTCTACGTAGTTGTTGTATATTTTATAAGTGTTCTTGAAGCGTACATAAATTATGATTATGATTTCCTTTGTTGCTTGTTGGGAGGGGAAAACCTTGAACCGACCGATTAATAGGGCAGCGTGGTGGACTATAGCCTAATCCCTTTAATTCTGTGAGAGGAGACCCGTGCCCAGCAGTGGAACAGTATAGGATGATGATAGTTAGGTATTATGATAAAGACATGGTATTCTCAAGAGGGCCCCAAGAAACCGGGATACCTAGGTGGCCTCCTCATAAAACGAGGGCTGCATCCGCATCAGTAAGTTATAGCCACATAAAATATCTACGATAACGACAATATTATACGTACATGACAGCCTTTCAGTCGTAAATATGCAACAAACAAACTAAACATGACAATTGATACGACTGTCCCGCTTTGATGGTTTAATCGTGACACGACGACCGTTGGAGGGTTAGAACGAGACACGAGATGACAATAATATAAGATAAGGATGGATATATTAACGCTTGGGTTAGGTATAGTGGCCAGCACATCAAGCTACCTCAATCTGTCATAGATATCTTTGATAGATTTTCAACATTAATACAAAATAATAAGGATCATGTTCATTTGGGAGAATTTGACAGTTTTGGTTATTTGTCCTACTGGCGTCTGTACTTAAAAACAGTACCAGTAGCTTACCAGGAACCGTAGCTTAGTAAGGCCTAGTTCGATAGGTAACCAATCGTCTCTCTCCAGAAATGTCTGGAATTGTGGGTTGCGTGTAGGAGATGATGTGAGTTTGTAAACAAGGGTGAAATCTCGCAAACTCACTAGCCAAAATAAATTAGTTCAAATGAATCTCAATAGATGGCGTTACCGGTATAGCTTTTTAGATAGTTCGAAATTCTCGCACTAAAGAATAAGTATACCTACCACTTACCTAGCACAAACTAAAAAAAAATAATTAAAAAACTAAAATATATCAATTCAAATAATTGTCACGGTGGGAATCAAAACCACGACCCCGTAACGATACTGGCGAGCTAACTATTAGAACCGCTACACTGACTGTCTATTCAAGCTTTTGATATTAAAGTTAATATTGTTAGTGAATATGTTATCTTCTTTCTCCGAGCTTTGAGAAGAGCCCAACTATATTGGGATCGGCTTCCTGTCAAGATGCGGCTGAATATCAGTAGGTACTTTACACGAAGCGACTGCCATCAGACCTTTGCAACCCATTTTTTGGGTAATACCGATATCCTGAGGATAGCCTGGTTGTCAGGCTTTTTGGGCTTCTGACTACAACTAACGAGTGTGATAGGTGTTCGTATGACAACCGGGACCATCGGCCTTACGTGCTTACGTGTTATGTTAATTGATATTTATGTTACTGAAGTTTTTGTAAGATTCATAACATCAATATCGATCTTGAAACAGGTATGACTACACTATGACTGAGCAGTCTATGGTTGTATAATTAGGTTATAAAAGACATACCATCACGCCGTATTCCCCAAAAGGTAAGGCAGAGGTGTACTAATATACACTCACATTTCACCGGTATGTTTAGGTCCCATATAATAGGCATTGTTATGTTATATAAATATTCATACTTAACAAAAATTGTGAACCAAGATTAACATTGTAATCATTTTTTTTTAAGGAGTGTCTATGGAGTTTCTTGCCGGTTCTTCTCCATAAGACCCACTTTTTGGAACCGTGCACTAGTTTGACTTTTCAATCTTAATGATCTAATTGAAATAAAACAAAGTCAAAGTCAAATGACTTTGACTTTAGGGGCGACCTCTGAGCTGCAACTGAGAATTTCATAGAAAAATCTTTTCTCGCACTGGGAATCTAATACAGGACCCACGCTTACGATAACTGCATTAATGAGGCAGTTAGCATCAGTCTAGTACTGCTTAAAAGCCTACAACAAAATGCAACAGTCAGCCCAGGAGGGTCTGGGTTTGTGGGTTAACCGTGACAAGGCCTCGCGAGGCAGACGACTAGTGGACGGGTTTTTGCCGGCGCATACCACAAGAGATAGCGGATATAAAATAAACGAACATTAAAAAAAATTGAACGTCGAACTGCCTCGTTAGTTTTATTGGGTTTTTTATTTCTATATTAGATATTGGATTTATGAAAAGAGGCTCGCCCTCTATTACATGGGACCTAAACGTACCAGCGATCTGTGGGTGTACATACGTACACCGCCGGTTTACCCTTTGGGGAATATAGGTGTCATAGTAGGAACGTGGGAAATATAAACGTACTTGCTCTGGCTCGCGTTTGCACTTGTTATCCAAAAGGACTATTTACTACCTGTTTTGAGACATAACATAAGAGGTAGCCAATGTTATTCCTCTGGATATAATCCATCTTCTTGCCGAATTTTATCGAAGTCTAATTAGCTTTTGTAGCGTGAAAAGGTACCTACGTAAATTTCAGCCGATGACATTGTGGAGAGGCGAGGTATATTGCCCCTCCAACGAAAAGGGAGGATCCTCCAACCAGGCAGGTGTTATGCCTGGCGGGCCACGGCCCGACGGTTGATGTCGGGCGGTTGTATATATGCAACTTTTCGTTGCGAATGTTGCTTGCGCGATTCAGGCCTTCGTAGTTCTATGTAGCGCGGTAGATGTCGCTACAACATTACTGAGCATACGAATATGAGACTTAAGAATTGAGTGACATCACAGGTGTTACTGGCGTTTATAGGCTGCAGTTCACGCTTAAGTACGATCAGGTTACCGTGGTTTTTTTTATGCCACTAAGGTAGAAAACAAGCATACAGCCCACCTGATATGACCTGATGGTAAGCGGTTACCGTACCCTATAGACGCTTGTGTAACACCAGGGTATCACTTGCGCGTTGCCGACGATATAAAACGAAAGAGGAATATTTCGGTTGGCAGTATAAGGGTCAAAGTCCCCCAACTGCCAATGTGAGTGTTATTTCAGTTCGATTTTCTGTAATGCGGAGGTACTTTCCCAGTCGGGCAGCTCCAATTTGAGTGGAATTACTCCCACTATGCCCTACCTCTCTTAGCTTGTTTGTCATCTTACCACAATAAAAAGTATTTTTATTTGGTGGTTTCGATATAAGTTTATCACTTACACCGTTCTCTAACTGTTCGTCACGTTGCCACGCGGAACAGCCTACAAGTGATTTGTCCCCAGTTTGTAAGACCGGATAGTCTTTATCGATACGTCTCATTCGATTACAAAGCTCTCGATTATAAACCGATATCGATAATAGCTAGTCACTAATTTTACGATTGTGTCCTCTTTCTAATATGTTCGTGTTAGTTTTATTGCTGACAGTGAATGGCTTGATTGACACAGTTTTAAAAAACATTGTAATTTCTAGTTTAATCTAGTCTAGATCCGCCTCAGCCCGGAAAGTGGTCCAATAATAACAGTAAAGATGAAATGTTTACAAGTACTGCAAACCGTTTAAAGGGCTTTTAAGGTGCAAACTATTCTAATGATTCGCACATACAGTCAAACGGGGTGAATAGAGATGCAGGGGTGAATCGAGACAAAACTTTGAAAGAGATTTTTAGCTTTAATTATTATAGTTTGTTGGAAAAAGGGACTCTAATATTGTTCCTAAATTATAATAAACCATTAGAAGACCTTTTTGGCATCAAAATAAAATAATTAAAGCTGAAAATCCCTTTCAAAGTTTTGTCTCGATTCACCCCTGCATTCCTATTCACCCCGTTTGACGGTACGTTAATTAAGCTTACTAACAAGCTTGAAGGTTTCATTATATTGACATTCCTAATAGATAAAATTAACAATATTATATTTTAAAATTGAAATTTATATGTTTCTTAATCAATACCGTAGCGGCGCCTGCGTTTTGGAATTTCAGAAATGAAAATTGTGGGAGTCATCCACCTCTTCTTCAACCAACCTTCAAACTTACATGAGCTTGAAGGTTGGCTACTCTGTTCAAACAGAACCATAAAATATTTAGTAGGTTTTTTTTTATTTGGCAAAGAGCAGTCACCAGTACGACTTTGTACCAATTTCATCGTACTTGGGACTTACCAGGGACCTAAACATACGGCGAACTGTGCGTGTAGGTACATGAGAACACTTCTGCCTTACTAGAGATCAATAGATAGGTTCTGGTAGCAAACACTAGTAGCACATAAATACAAAATTAACATCAAGTTGAAACGTATTTACGCACTTGTGCCTTCGCATCCGTACAAAAGTTCGTGGCTTCGTTCGCTACTTGCGTTTATATTGAGCGGTGAATTACATAAAATTTTCCGTAATAACCGGAGGTTTCGCAAGCTAACCAGTTGATCTAGTATCCGAGGGAAGATTGCGTACTACACCGGAGTGTGCCGCATTGGATAGGATGGATAATTTCCTCTGTCGTTAGCTCGACAGACCATTTCCAATTACTACAAAATGTTGACAAAAAGTAGGAACTGTATTTGTGTGGGTAAAACATGAGTATTTGTGTTTGTTTGGGTGTTTTTTATGTATTATAAGTATGTATTTACAAAAAAAAGTATATGAGTATTATATTATCCACTGTCATTGACCAGATGGTGCTGTGTAAAAATGTCCCAAAAAAAAATATAGTGGCCGATGGAACTGCTAGTATGTTTTGTGGAGGAAGATATTATTGATTTTATGTGACAAAGCTTCAATTGGAATTCGTTTTAGCAGTTCTATTGAATATAAGCATTACGTACCTAAGTATATGCAATTTAAAATAAAGAGAAATATTTTCAAAATATCGTTTCCTATGTCTAGATCAAGTCATCATCCACCCATATACTGCCCCACTGCTGGACACGGGTCTCCTCTCAGATTGACAGGGATTAGGCTATAGTCCACCTCGCTGGCCTAGTGCAGGTTGGCAGACTTAACACACCGTCGAGAAAAATCTCTAAAGGATGCAGGTTTCTTCACATTTTTTTCCTTCACCGTGAAGTAAGTGACAATTAATGATTAATATGCACATTAATTTAAGTCAGAGGTGCCTTGGATAGTCACATTACTAGGCTATCACTGCTTTTTTTAGATCAAATACTTACCTACAAAAAAAAAACTATCAATACCAAGGAATTCTAAATTCAAATATCAAATATTATAATCATACGATCTAACTGTTATAGCTAATAAAGTAATAAATAGCTGCACTTATAGACCGGTAACAAGTAATGGCGTGTAGTCGAGCGGCGGATACCTCCCTATAAATCATGGACGCCACCCAGCGAGTGGATGTGGGACGCCGAGTTCGAGCTGGACTTGAACGAGTCTGGCTAGCTTTTAAGCGGTAGCTGCGAATATGTCATCACTCTATTATTATAAGCCCATTTATTATATAAGGTATTATTGATTTCATAATAAGTTGCAGATTAAATGTCGCGCCAATTTAAAAACGAATTTTTAGCTGTTCCATATTATTTAATTTTGTGAGTTAATCTTGTGATTTGTGAATATTATTTATTAAGAATGCGACGATTCACTAATACCGATACCGTAATCATTATGAATGGGTGGATAACTTGCTTCAGAATCATTCAGTAGCTATAAATTGTAAATCCATAGGTATTAGTTCGATACATATTCCAGAAATGATTTACATCTATAGAAATTAAACTTATAATGAATACCTACAATATGAATTTATAAGTGTTGTGAAGTTATATTGCTTGAGATCACAACACTTATAAATTCATATAATTATATTATTAAGCCTTGAATGTTTCAAGTCAATTCTTCGCTTATTTTTGTGAAAAAAGTCTCAAATTGTCTTCAAATAGACAATATTTTAACTAGCTTTAACGAAACGTCGGGATTAATAATTCAAATACTTATTTATCGATCGCATTCAAATATTCAACACCGTAAATTCTTCATCAACACTATCATGAAGTGGCTGTAATTAACGGTACATTGTAGTGTTCCCTAATCGTAAAGCGATACTATAAGCTACCTCTAACAATGTTTAATAACTTAGGAGACGTTAACAAATCGTTGTTTTAATTAAGTTTTACCGGTATTTCCAAATACAAATAACGGTAAAACAGGCGATTATGGATAACAAATAACGTTGATGAGAAACTAAAACAGATATAGATGGTGTAAAAACCGTAACATTTGATCATCCCTTAATTTAAAAAGCTTTTATATTTATCCCTAATTTAGTTATAACATTAGCTTTGAGATATTTGTCTTTAGCAGTTATTAGTTTTACCAAATAAACTCAAATATAACGAAGTCAACCGATAATAATAAATTTGATTAAAAATATCTTCGTGACACAAAAATTTGCTTTGGCCTTGTTTTGAAACACAAAAAAAAAACAATTTAACATAAATTATGCCAATGATTTCACGCCATAAATCGACTACTGAATATTAAAAACTTCTTTATCTACTGCCTTTAATAAATAGTCCGAACGAATTTCTATAACAGGCGTATGAAATTATTATGTAGGTATGCGTTCGTTATAAAATTTACATAAACATCTTGGTATATTACATCATTCTACGTATCAAAATAGTACCTCTAAATCTCGCCCACTACTAATCAGTAGTTGCAAAAATCAAAATTTGCATGACACTAAACAAAAATGTAAAGCAATTTGCTATAACAAATATACTTAGCAAGGCCGGTACTACGGTGGACAAACTCGAAATTATTTTGTACTAAGATGTGAAGTCATTCATTAATACCAAAGTTCGATTATCTGTGAAAGCAGAAATAAATTAAAAAATGAGAGGACTGATTTGGTGTCATTAGCAGAGACTTAACAAAATGCTCCTAATACTAAAAATTCTCATAACGATTGAGACCTTAAAATAAGAACAAATCCTGAAACATGTAATTACACAATTCAAAACTTCCTTAAATACTCAAAGCTACGTAGCACACAATTATTATTGATTCAAAGAAAATGATAATGCCAAAAATGATTTGGAGGCGAGTTACCGAAGTATTCGCAAAACATTTACGAAACCCCCGGCGATCTCCCACGCTCGGCCACGCGAGCTAGGAACACGTGTAGACCACAAACCGGTCATTCCTTTCTAACATCATAATAAGCGTAAGAGACAACGGACTGAAACAGCCCCCAGCTAAATCCCAGGCTGTCTGCCGTATCAGATACACCAACTTTTGGAATTCCTCTTTTTTAGTTAATCGTTGGATACCCTCAAGCTACTGTAAATGCGTAAAATGGCAATTCTGGCTCTAAATTAGGGTCCCAACGCTGTAAAGTCAATAGCCTCATTTTAACTTTAATACGAATGGTCGTAATACAGGGAGTGAGCATGCGATGGATACAAGTTTTTATAACTCAACACGTTTTTTGGAAGTCTTATTCAATTTAGAAATCGATATCATAATATTTGCCGCAGTAATATAATCTGAAATATAAGTACTACCCAGTCGATTTTATTTCTCAATAAATTCAAGCTCAGTTACTGGGACATTTGAGCACAATACAATTTCTTCACTCCTTTAATACACCTATAAAAATTTGACGGCGGCACAAACCGTATCGTAAAGGACAAGATCGGATCGTCGGCGTTTGATTGTAGCATTACCAACATGATCATAAATTAGGTGATTGCAATCTTAACAGGACACATTACAACGACATACGGACCGCCAAAGATGTATAAAGATATGTAACAAGTACAGACCCTGCAAGTGTTGGACTAGTGCCAATGGAAATGTAAAATGCAATATGCAATTCTTGGTATTATTTAGAGAATAATAGTCAATTGACTATGCGTAATGCATTACCAATTTGCCAGGTTCATTCCCCTCGGACCTTACTTGACCATAATTATGCATCACAATTTACTGGTAGATTTGTCGTAGCAACGGTGAAATGAATACTTTAATATATGATTTATTCCGAACATTATTTAAGTTATTTATGTTTCATATTACTATAGTCCTTTACATAACAATGAATTGGAGCTTTTCATACCAGATAACGCTATTGAAATCGAAATTTGATATACTTATCAAATAAAGCGTTGCCTTACCGTTAAAGGAGACGGATTAAATTTGTATAATGAATATCTCCTTTTATTATGAATCGATCGTATTTAAAAAACTTCGAATGAGAATTGGTTGTAGGCATTCAATATATTTATATAGAGGTATATTTGGTTGAACTAGGCCTAGTTTTATTAATTTAATAGCGATCATTAAATTGTCATATACCTAACCTTTTCCAAAGTATGTTGGGGTCAGCTGCCAGCCTAACTAGCTGCCGTAGATTTTTTTTCTGATGATCACATAGTTTATATTATAAATCAGATTTCAAATAAATACTACTTCGTAAATAGAATTTGTTATTTTCGTTTTAGTCCTTGTCATGGCTTAATTCGGAACAAAGAAGGCCACACGTGCCAGGCAGATGTGTGAACGCAATCCATCTGCTCTTTATGCACCCTTGGGGAATGTCAATGCAATTTGTTGGAGTATTTTTAAGAGGGACGTTTTGGATTTTATAATACGTGGTATTGTTGTTTAAAAATGGATGAATGCGGATGAAATAAAATTATTATTATTGGGATTAAATGAGGATTCTACTACAGAGAATTAAGTAGAGAAGATTCGATCTTTTTATAATTTTAAGGCATCATTTCTAATGCATTTTAATATTTAAAAGTAGTACATTCTGGAAATCTAGAACCATGATAACTTCAAATCGAAAAAAGATTTTCTTAATATTTAAGAAAATAAGATTACATGACAGATGTGTTGTTACTTGGAATTTTAGAACTAAGTAATGGAAAGATGAAAGGATATAAAAACAGAAAGTAGCCGACAGTAGCCAAGAGATAACTCAAAAAGGACTTAAATTTCATACTTAAACTGAATTCAAAAGCGTGTCCTTGCAAAGTAACCATAAAGCGTTTGCCCATTTTATTATACATTCATCCATATAAAGAATGCGGTGATGTAAAATAAGGTAATGTGGGGTGCGGCAGCTATAAACAATTGTGACAATAAACAAATAAACTTAACAACTGCTTAAAAGTGTTGTTCTTCAACAGTGACAACGAATTTGCATAATTAACAATTGGTTTCCAATAATTTGGGTATTAGATATTGATGGATTTCCTATTTCATAATTATGACAAAGAATGTTCAAATATTTGTATTGCAGAACAATTTTTTAAGATCTGTTCCATATTTCTTGCCTTCTTTTTCAAATTTTTCAGTATCTCTCCAAACATCAAAATGGTAAAATTCGGTTGTGGATGCTTTCCATCGTCGTTGGAACTGATGCGATCTTTAGGTACATGTCAGTCTACAACGCTTTCTTCCTCCGTGCTTTCGGATCTTATATCTGTACCGTCAATCTGAACACCGTACACCAAATGTCTTTTAATTTCAATATTCTCAACAAAAGAAATTTCACTTTTATGACTCCCAAATCTTTTATCTTCAGACCTTTGTAACACTCCTTTCTCTCAATTGATTGATAGTTATGACGCAGTCGATCAATAGACAAATTATTTCAAGACGCTATTCATGAACCTTACCCTTCATTTGATAGACAAGTGGACGGTGAAACAACATCCGGTTGTAAAACTTTCATACCTGAGATTTGCACAAAAAACTATACACAACTTCGAAGTGTCCTAAAGAATATAAAACAACTGAATGTATACAATTTTGAATCTTGTTTCTTGCACAGTAAAATAAGTTTGCAGCAGGTGTTTTTGCATCGTGAGTCGAGGCGAATGGCTAAAATCACTTTTGCCTTTATAAAAAATCGATAATAATATCGAGAGCAAAAGTACTAATTAATATTCGACAGAGGTTTGATAGCTATCATAATTAACCTACAGACTTTGATGGAAGTCTGTCGTTCTAAGATACAGTTTTTGATCGCATCATTAATTTAATATCGGTAACTAAATTACAGGTTAGCAAAATAAATTGTTGTTTAACCTAATAGTAGGTTAGTCAATGAACATTGAAGGCTCTACAAAAAGTCTATCAGATTAGTTGGAGTCGTTTATCAAAAAGAAAATATCTACATCATCATCATCTATATCTACATCAGGATTTATTGAATCGATAAAATCAATGACAATTAATATCGATACAGAATTATGAGCAGCAATCGAAAAGTAATTCGAGTCATGTAAAGGTGTGTATAATTTTACGAGCAGCACAATAACAATCAATAGATGGGCAGAACAGGTCGCACACTTGATTATCAACTTTTTTGTAGGCTGGAGAAAGCGACTCGCCGAAACGAGCCAGCAAGACGCCAACGTATCGAAAAGATTATCGATTAAGATTTATGTCGAATATCGATATCGGAAAAGTCACGATTGAAAATGGGACGACACGAAAGCTGCATTGGAGAGATGATTTCTTTTTCAAATGTAATCATAAATATTATGGATTGGATACACACGATGAAGGTCATTTACGTTTTTTTATCAAAATTAAGATCGTTTTATATTGAAATTTCGCCTCTATTTTTAGTGTTGACTTTTCATCAAGGTTACGAAGATTGGGTGACATACCTGGATTTATATCTAAGGAAAAGCCTTAAAAACTCGAAGTAACAAGTCGCAAACGTAATGAGTTTTATTTTTCTTTTGGATTAGAGGTTTTCGCCTTAGTGGTAATAATATGCAACCTTTTTTAAAACCTTCGCCCAGATTTTTTAAATAAAATTTCTACAACATTTAAAATAGCCAGACACATTGTTAGAGCATTACGTATAGTACATATTAGTGAAACACTTGGGACCTTGGCACGAATGTGGTACAGTTCGTGACGGGAGCACGAAGTAATCCGATTAAAGTAACTCACGATGTACGTACATTATGTTATGACTACCGCAAGTCCGTAAGAGCCAAAACATAAAGCTGTTATTTAGTAAGCGGCCTAAATACGGGCATTTTGAAATAATAGCTATGAAGCAAATGGTCTAATATGAACAAGAACAAAACAGAGGTATATAATAAAAAGAAGTATGTAACCATCGCTAAAGTCTGTGTATCTATTTGTAATAATATTAATAGCAAATTTTCTAAGTCTTATTCATAAAATTGCTGGTAGAATTGTAGAATACAGTATAGGCGTGTTATTGTAGAACATAGAATACTCGACGAAGATAATTAGCAGTGAAACGCTAATTGATAGTCATAAACTTGAATAATAATATTTAATTTTATGAGTCATCATCATCATAGCAGCTCAACGTAATAGGTCCACTGCTGAACAAAGGCCTCCCCCATAGACTTATTTATTTATTTATATATACTTTATTTTACACCGATAAAAATACAATACATCAGGACACAAATTAATTTAAAACATACAATGGGCGGCCTTATCGCGAACAGCGATTTCTTCCAGGCAACCTTTGGATGGACATATCGGAACAGAATTAGAAATGGGGTTGACTACGGTGCAGAAATTTAGAAAGGAATTAAATTATACTTATAATAATAATAGACATAATATATACATATATGTATAAATATATATAAAATTATAAACAGCAAGAGGAGCGAATGAACTACGATAAATTAGTAACATGGTTAAAGAGACAAAAAATGTTCCTTCACAAGCCTTTTGAACACTGGTAGTGATTGTGCTCGCCTTATAGACACTGGCAACGCATTCCACAAACGAGCAGCCTAAACTGAGAAAGATTTACCGAAAAAAGTTGTGGAGTGCATTGGCATCTTGAGTCTCAAGTTATCCGATGACCGTAAGAATCGGGTGTGGGTGTCGCCAAGGAATTCAAAACGGTTTTTAAGATAGAACGGGGTAGAAGGTTGAAAAAGTACATTGTAAATTAGAGAAAGAATATGAGACTTCCACAAGCACAGGTTATATGCTGCCTGCATCCAACGAATTCCAACAACCTTTAGCACGACGTCTGTCCGTCTCGGTGGAGGCCGTCCTACGCTGTGATGTCCGGAGCGTGGTCTCCATTCTAGAATCTTTTTTCCCCAGCGTCCATCAGTTCTACGAGCTATGTGCCCCCTATCACTTCAGTTGGCTAATACTTTCTTCAAAGATCTCCTCATTTCTGATTGAGTCGCTCAGAGAAATACCAAGAATAGATCTTTCCATAGCTCGCTGAGTTACCTTGAGCTTTTGTATGAGACCCATCGTGAGCGACCACATCTCTCTGCTATAAGTTATCAGGTAATTTTGTAAGTACTAGTGGTCCCATGGTGGCTTAAGTTCGACCTTTTTAAGTTTTAATGTTATAGAGGCTCTATGGTCAAAGTATAGATATTTAAAAAACCAAATGACGTATTCACCTAGATTGTGTTTAACATTGACAGCATGAACGTAACTAATTAATGTTTTATTAAAATTGTATGTATTTTTTATATATCAATTATTATACATAATTGATACCTATACAAGAAATACATACAATTTTCTTTTTCTTTCTCAATTTATCTTCATTCGTCAATTTATCTTTCTGCACTCCTTCTCCATTTACTGCATTTCTTCTCCATATAACTATGCCAAATCTCACACTCCTCTGTGCGCGCAATAATGCTTTAAAAGGGGTACAAAATTTTCTCTTTACGTATTATTATAAACATAGATTAACCGCTAATTAACTTTATATTGGAAATCCAGTAGCTAAGCTGATCCTATTACGAAAAAATAAACTTAAGTCTAATTTTTACAAGTAGAATTTGAGATTGAGGTGCATGAAAATAGTTTTTACTTAGTTTATGCGTCTATATTTCTGCTTCTGCAAAGTCCTGATGGTTTTATTACGGTATTTATTTAAAAAATATTGAATTATTTTATTTTATTTATTTTTGTTAAATTATACATACTGTCCGTGGCTTCATAAACAGGCCCTATCAGAATATCAGCGCTGCAGCTTGATTTGCTTTTTGCTGCAGCACAGTGCTGAGATAGGGACCTATTCTGACATCGCACAGGATAAAGTACCTACTTCCTTAATGTTACTGACGTCACCATAAAGACGTAAATTCAGTATGGGAAGGAAAAATTCGACATGACGGGTAGGAGTCGCGGTGGCTTAGTGGTCATAGCGTCTGGTGTACCTAACCAGGAGACGCAGGTTCGAATCCTGCCCGCGGTCCAATTTTTCCTTTTCTAAATAACTTTAAATCTTAGCATGGAAAATGCCAAAAATATACAAAAAGATACTTATTAAATTGTTATGTTAAATTGTATTTTGTCCTGTTTTGTGCCTGTCAGAATAAATTTTCTTTCTTTCTTCTTTCTAAACATAAATAGCTATTTACAGAGCTGCCCTTCATTTAATGCTAATTTCAGTTATGATTAGTTAAGTGGACATTTAACTACACAGTACTGTAACGAGAGCTCATTACTGTCACTATCACTAATTATATTTTGCAGTAGGTGAAGGTCACTATAATTAACAACGAGATGTAATTATTACACTAGTTTCTATTAGTACGTATTTGCATATTTGCGCTATGTTTAACCTTCAGCCCACTACAAGTTGGCGATCACTTTTACAATGTGTATTTATTGATTCTTCTGTCGATAATTATCATCTTATACTGTCCCACTGCTGGGTACGGGTCTAATCTTAGATTGAGAGGGATTAGGCTATAAGTCCACCTCGCTGGCCTAGTGCAGGTTGACAGACTTCACACACCGTTGAGAAAAATCTATAAAGCATACAGGTTTCCTCATATTCCCAATCCCGTATTCAGTTATATAACATCGCTGGCCTGCCACCGATTGCAACGCCACTTATCGGGTCAATTTGTGAATCTATTCCATCAAGGGTCCCACTCAAACCCACACAAAAAAAATCATCAAAATCGCAAAAAGCCTTTTTGAATTTTAGCGTGTCTGACAAGCAATTAATTTATATATACATAACAACATTATTTAAAAGTCTAAGCTTTGTTTTTCTAATATAACATCACAATAAAAAAATAACAATTCAGCTAGAGGTTCTTCTATTTTTAAAAAGCATCTTCTATCTCGGGAAACAAGTGCCAATCACCATAATATTATAACTGTCCGGTAAATTGATTTACCCACAACACAATATTGAAAACGACTTGTGATTACCGCCTAGCGACCAACTAGCGTTTGAGTGTTAATAATTTTGTGCAATAAGCTCCTAGTAATAAGATAAGTACTATAATAGCTTTTTTTATAGTACAGAATATCCTCATGGATCATCTACCTCCTGGGAAGGCGACAGGGTATGTCAGCATCATACCGAAAAGCCATGCTAATAAATTTAGGTCGACATACATTACGAGTTACGACGCAATGTAAGTACAAAAGCCAGCACATCAAGCTACCACAATCTGTCAAATTTCTTTGATTGATTTTCAACTTTAACACAAAGCAATAAGGTTCATATTTAATTGGAACATTTTGACAGTTTTGGATAGCTTGACCTGCTGGCGTCTGTACTAAAAATAGGTGCAAGTAAACCCAGAATGTTGGTTTAGTAAAAAAGTGTTTAAATGTACCTAATGCTTTTCACTAAATTATTTTAAGGGGTATTTCCTACACCTAAAGCTAGCTATTTCATGCAAAAAATATGTTGATGAGGTACAAAAAATTGATAGCAGATAAATTTGCGGGATTATTTAAAGCACTAGAATAATATCTAACACAGTTAAAAAGAAAGTAATAAACAGGTAATGAATAAAGTATGCAAAAATCAAATTTCAAATCTCTAGGTCCATTGGTTTAGGTTGTGTTTTGTCTGTCAATCAGTCACGGTACTGTTAATTGGATGATACGGAGACGCAGTTTTCAATCCTGCCCGCAGTCGAAATTTTCCTTCGCTAAAATAGCTTTGCCATAAGATTTAGGAATTAGCATTTACCGTTATGTGATTTGTTGGCTGTATGTAGGTATTAAAAAAAATCCAAAAAATCTGCAATTCAAAAAATTTGCCTAATAAACAGAATAGAAAATATATACATTTAATTAAACAAACATTGTCTTTACTAACAAAACCTGGCCGCGCTAATGATAACAAAACAACATGCAACGTTTTGCACAAGCGAACATTATCGATCATTTATTGTTTAGGAATAGTAGGCGTTTATCTGATAGTTATCTCATCTTCAAACGAGTCATGGCATCGTGAAATAGACTCCCACGGGTAAAGGAAAGTGAAGTGTAGAAGCATTTAAGATATCGGCAATTGGAGATTACGCTATACGATCTAATATGAAAGAGGTTTTTTATCAAATAAACGAGTCAGTTTACACAAATTCTAAATATAAAATATTTTGAATGAATTACAATTTTTTATGATTACCTACAAATAAAAATGAAATTATTCATAGTAGCCTGTATATTTATAAATATTCAACTCCCAATAATTTTGGAGGTGAATAACATATTTTCCGTATAACTTCATTATTTTGTCCCCAAAATATAAAATATCCTATAAAATGTTGGGCGCCACCCAATGATATCTTTGTCAAAAGATATATTTATTGACATGAAACTATACAATCAAGGATTCATACCTTATACAGATATCTGGGAAAAATTGTACAACTCTTTGTATCGCTTATAACATGAACCAAGCATATCGTCTGTTGAACATAGTACGAAAATAATTGCTTTTCATTTAAAGCAATCGTTGCACAAGTCAACAATTGTTATTAGCGAGTGATGCCACGATGTTTAAATATCAACAAAATGATGACTAATTACAGCTATTAGGACAATCATAAACAATTGTAGTTAGAAATACAATATAAACTTGTGTGGGTGAAGAGTGAAAATCAACAATCACTAACAATAGATCGTTAATTGACTAAAATTAATACAATCAAAACAATAATTGATTACACACAATGAAACCAATTAATTAAATTTTATAACAGAACAAGATCAAGCATAGAATGATTTTTTTATAACAGTAAAACTAAAGAGTTATCGCTATATTTTAAATGTTTTTAATCAAAATATAGCATTCGTAAAGCCATTATAGTGGACAAAAAGTGGAGCATCGCGTGGATGCTCAAAATTTATATTGAGAACTGGAACTTGTTGAACCTAAACAAAAAATGAGTCGCAAATGTAATCGTTTATTTCAAATTCGTACTACGGACACCAATAAATTCCAATTCAACAGACGTACTTCATTTGCAATACAAGAAGGATTGAATTGTCAACACGACTCGCTATAAGCTCGGGTTCAACCGCCACCAATCAAGCTTTACTGAATTGTAATCACGAAACGTCGGACAGAATTTTAATGATACAGCCTACGCGAGAGAAAGTGAGAGTGACATACGAACGAATGTAATAAACATTTTTGTTAATGGACTAACTTAGAATGTCGATGTAGAAAACGAAACCTAAGACATGACCGTATACATTTCGAGTCGTGACCAAATTGTGTTCCAAATGTTAATCCCACGCAATAAATGTACCTACTTTCTAGCTATTGATAGTAGCATTTTGTAATATCAAATATGAAATTGTGAACAAAATCGTTCACGCTCAAGACTACATTTCTAATTTTCAATGCAGATAATGTGACAAGAAAGTTGACAAGCAGTTTGTAATTATAAAATCAAATGATGTAAGTTATTATTAATTTCTTCCGAATGTTATCGTTGTAGATAAAGAGGGTTATGTAAAAGCAAATTGGGTAGTAATTCAAAATCAGTATGGCAATAATATCTATCATTTCTAGTTAATCGTATAACGGCGCCATCAAAAACAAACCTGCGCTAGTCAAACAAATAGACTTGTCAGCAGATAGTTTCTTAATCTAGAAGGCGTAGGCGATCCAATCTTAGCACGGTCATCAACGGGCTACGTATCGGACAGGCGTGAATAATCCACTACGTTACACACATTACCCGACATTCGTTCCTACATCGCCAGACAACCAGTATCTCTCTCAACACAACATTTAACCCGAAGAGATATAATTCTATTTGTAAATGTAATACCATTATGAAGTAATCCTCCAACTTTACACTCGTTTAATAAGATAAAAGGATAAGTAACGTCGCTCAAGACAGCCCTGTGTGATTTTGAAATGCTAACATATCGCAGACGTCTAGATAACTGTTGCTAATGTATAATGTAAATTACACAAAGTAAATTACGGATATTTGTCACGCTGAATGTTGATTAATGCTGGAGCCTAGGCGTTATTAAGTTGTCATCGTATTTTTCAATACTATGATACGATTCAAGTTACGTACTAACAGTCTGTATTTAATTGACCGACCCAAAATTGACAAAAATGTAGTTCCTGTTTCTACATGAAAGAGCGGTATTTTTTGGTTAAGTGCATAAAACGGAAGAGGAAGCAATTATTGATATCAACTAATGCGATCATGTTGAGGATGTGAATGGAATTCGCAAACACATCATTAAGAAGGAACGCTTAGACTAATCACCAATTTTAGTACTGTTATTAATATAACTTGAGAGTCCATGGTAATCTGAATAAGCTGTTTGGTAACAAAACTCAATGGATATTATATGATATGGAAGAATGAGATGAGAATAATGATGACAGTTATTATTTTGATGAGGTTGACGAGATAATGTTATACTTATGTGTGGTTAGACTTACGGGGTATCTTTGAGATAATGGCAAAGAGAAACATGGATTGTGATTTATGTATCAACTGTGCACGTTCTCAAGTAGATTGGGTCGGTTGAAGGAAATTGCACTATTATACTGTAAACTACTTGTACTTATGAGTATTAAATCATCATTGAAATCTTTCAAATTGGCTTGATATTGATTTAAGAATGGTTCTTGATCTGCTAGCTAGAAGTAGGGATGCAAACATGTACCTAACGCAATTACCTTATTCATCTCAATAACTTTAAGTTTCGATTTGGATGATTTAGGAAGCAAAATAAGTATATTTCATTGAAGTTCATCTTCTGTATTTTTATACACATTAATAATTAAGTAAAAAAAAACGTGGGAAATAAAAAACAAAAACAAAAGCGCGACAAAAAATCTAAATCTAAATAAAAAAAAATTGATCCGCCTAAAAAAGCTATCCTAGTAGAAAAGGACGTGGTAACGGTTAATTAACATAGATACTCGTACGCTGAGTGCAACAGGTTTGCGGTGAAGCGAGCGCCGATATGCAAATGCTCTCAGCCGGTGGTCCTAGGTGCTCGATGCACCACGCTAGATATTACCGCCTTATTCTGATTTAAATTCCTTATTCCTTATTTTACACATGACCGATAAATACCGAATGAATAATCATAAATCTATTCTCATGACTAGCGCGGAAATAATATTTTACTTCTGCTGTATCCGAAACAGTAATTCGTACCGATGCCGATCAAGAAAAATTAAGTGCTTGAATTTCAATCATTACTGTCATCGTATTTATAGCGGGCAATTCTGCGATCGTTGGTATGTACATAAAATTCATAAATAATATACTAACAGCTTCCTATAATAATGGATTATGATGAGAATAATGATTTCAATAAACGAACAGCAAGTAAGCATAAGAATTAAAAAGAATAGGCCAAGAAAACAGACGCAGATTGTTTGCAAGTGACAAGACTAGTGCATCCTTGATATTTTGACTCCTAGAAATGCTTAGTCATTACTTATTACTGTCTCGTATCCGGTAAACGTAAAGATTAAAATATTTACCTCTTGTGTAAAGACAATTGAATTTATTTTCCCTGACAGTAACAATATCCTTTGAAACAATACCAGTGTTTAAACGTATACAGTTACCTGGGAACAGTTAACTACACAACTGTTACTAGAACTTCCTCCGCAGAAAGTAATTAAAAAGAAAAAAGTGCAGAAACTATAAAAACGGTCAATAATTACATTAATGCACATACACGTGTCTGGTGAATAAGGCGAGTACTGAGAAACGTCACAAGATTCGACTATCGTTTGTTCATGAATAGTCAAGTGTGCTGTAAAAGGCTTTACAAAGTCCAGACAATGGGGTTGATTAATAAAACATTGTGTACGGACTACGGTGCTTATCTCGTATTCACTATCGTGTGCGATTGGGTCGGCGCGTGCGCCTTCAGCCTGCGAGCTTGGACTCGACCCGTTTGTGGGTCACACGGACAGCTTTCAGATATTTGCATATTATACACTTGTATGTTGATATCTCATCACTGGTGTATCCGTAAAAAGACGGCGCATCTACGCTTAAAAGGAGAGAAAATAACCTCTACTATTAATTGTATATATATAGGTAGAAGTTATACGATAAGCAAAAGTACGCTTCTTCGAAATAACGTTTTCGTAACTAAAGTGATCATAACCAAATCAAAAAATGTTATGGGAGAGCGACAAAATACGGTAAATGAAATATTTGCAACAATTGATTCACAATATGCAATTCCATAAAATCCAAATAAGTTACGGTGAACGGCCGATCACACGAACAGAGCGCGTTCGTGACCGTGGATCAATCTTGCAGAAAACGAAACACTCGAAATTGTTAAAAAATCTCATAAGCTGAACTAATTTAGTGTCGAAATATCTCCAATATTCTGCTGGCAGTTCTACGGTTATCAGTCTAATTTAACAATAGTCTTATATATATTTAAGACGAAATTCACAGCACATTATAATGCCGAAAACTACATCAATATGACATAGTTAAAACAAGGCTAATGCTATACGGATATATTAGTTTTATCACACGCCTTTTGCGGGGTTGCAGGACAGCAATTATCAAGTAAGCCCCGATCGAACAGAGTCGTGACAGCCGGATCTCAAATCCGTTACCGGTGGCTAACCTTGGACTATTTCCACACACCTTTTGTATCAGACTCCATTAAAGGTCAATTGGAAAGTCTCTGCGTTAAGCTATTGTTACATACTTTGATAAAATATATCGCCTGATCTAGTTCTATCAGTGATGCAACCTAATGGATACTCAAGGATATCAATTAATCATAATTGTGGCAATGGTTAGGCCAAGTTGTCTCTTCAGTTTGATTTTTGATCGATTCTCTGCAAAATTTTCACCATGACTGTCCCTGACCATGACATATGTGACGTAACAAGTCGGCGGACAAGGTCAAGTGCAAAGCCACAGAATTGATTATGCACGCGGCACCGTATCAAATGACCGATGATCGTAACAGTTTTTTTCGTCCAATTCCCTACATCCGTAATAAGCTATTGTTTGAGTTTAGATTTATCAGATAATTCGTGAATAAATTAAGGTGTAACCGATCTCGTTTGAATGGATACGCGGCGACGGACCGTGGTAGAACAGGCCATTGGCTATCTCAATCGCCTCGCCTCGACCGGCTCCATTTATGCTAATCACTTGGAATTTCTAAGATCAAAACCGCGGTATTATCGGTATCACCCGACTGTGATTTGTGGGCGTCGACCATCCGGAAGAACGATGAGCCCAAAATTTATTTTTTAATAAGCGGAGGCGAGGTCAATCGGTCTCGACTGCCTATAAAATTTCTCGCCTATCAAATGCGTTGATCGATATACGTTTTTGGGCGAAGTAGGTGCTAAGATGCTTGTTGATTCGATAAAAAATCAAATAAAACTGCCACTTATACGATTCTTATCTAAAATTGTCTCTTAATCTAATGTGCGTGTTCGTTTATTTGTGTTGTTTATGTGTTCACTTCAGCAATAAACCAACCGAACTTTGTAGGATCTTTGGTACGTTAACCTAGCGGCCTTTCTAGTCCGGTTCCCATCGGAGGTTCTTCTCAATTAGGCAAATGATGTTCCATTGTTTGGAGGTTAGTTTTTTAGGAGCTGATTGCTTCACGGTGAACAAATCATTAAGTTGTTTGTAATCGGTAACATCAGTCAACCGTCAAGAGGACGCACTCCCACGGTCGATCTTCACACAAACGACAAGAACATTCCCAGAAAGGTAAACTTACATTACACAATATTGTAATTAAAAAGTCAGGGACGAAGTAAAGCTTCGCAACAATGTGTTCGAAGTTTCGTTAGTTGTACTTATAGACTTCTGATTTCGGTTCAATAGCGATGAGATATTATTGAACCCAGATCGGATCCATTATTATTATCTTCTATCTTTCAATGACTCACGGAACGATCTGCTCGAATTATTTCGCACTACACTTTTTGCCGTCATCTCAATTTTTTCCTTAGATAATCGCAGCAATCATCGAGCACTTGTTTTGTAAGGCATCAGTATAATTGCTTCAAGTAAAATACTGCGGAAGTCAATACCGAAATTGCAAAAAGTTGCTTGTCATACATTTCCATTTTGATTGTATGAAATAAGAATAACGTCTGAAGATAGATGGTGCGATTCAGGGGCCTCTTGACCTCGTAGACTCGAATGGCGTGACGAAAGGACATACAAAGAGGCAAAAAACTTAAAAGTATACAAGACAACGTGTAGCTGAAGAATGGGTACTTGGGAGACACATATGAATGGGGAGACAGTTGTGTTTCTGTGCCGTGACGTTATTACGGTACAGAGTCATGGCCAGCGGAAATAAGTGCGTCCATGGTTAAAACGTGAATCACTACTAACGAATGCACATCAAAGTAAGTAAGGAAATGCCCAAATTTTCCAGTCTTAAGCTGCATATTTCGCCGAAAGTACGGTACTTTGTAGATAGTGTCATATCTTTTATATTAATCTACTTAACTTATGCATAACATTTTAGAACCTTTGAGAAAATATAATATTGAGTTATAATAAGCTGTATCTTCTAACGACCAACAAACTTCAACTGAGATTGTATTTTTATATTTAGTTGAATGTCTCTGTTCCATTAGATGAGACCACCTCCAGTCCACCATAGGTCAACTAGACTATACATTTTATAGACCTTATTTAAAACTGTGTTGCGAATTATATTTGATGTCTGTCTTTGTTATGTTTCGTATATTTTAGGTAAGGTGTTGACAAAAGATCTAGTGTCAGGTTTATAATATTATAGTTACAATATGTGATAAAGCTGTAACAAAAATATTTAGTGTAAAAATTATTGTTTTAAAGACTAAAACCTCTGTTAGACGTTGTTTTTGACCCCTCGGTTGAGAAGCCTGAATATGTACGAGTATTTATCCTGCAACTGTAATTCCTATCTAAAGTTTTGCCTTTTGACGTAACAGTTCAAATTTTTTTTTATATCTGCAGTTACCGTAGCCTATACTATAGACGCTTGTAGCACCAGGGGTATCACTCGCGCGTTGCCGACCCTGTAAATCGAAAGAGGAATAGTTGGGTTGGCATTATAAGGGTCAAAGTCCCCCCTTTACCAACACAACGTTTCTTCGCGGAGTAAAATTTTTACCAATATATTTTTCAGTGTTTATCAGCAGTCTTTATAATGTAGTAAACGAAGGTTCCTGACAGGAAGTTGATCTGTTTCAATACACCTATTGACTTATTTAGCAAGATATTTACACACATAACTTAAACACTACATAGTAAATACTCTAACCCGCCAAAGATAGCCTACATAATCGGTAACCGTAGTCTACGAACATGTAAATGTAAAATTTAAATTCGTCAATCTTAACCGTCGTTTAGCATTCCACATGAGTTCAGCATGTCGAGTCAGGACTCGCTGTATGGTGGACGGTAGGGTGACGTCATCGGTGACTCACGGCACGCCAGCCATGTCTGCCACCCATTCACGAAATCCTTACTGGTGATTATTTATAGCACGTATAATAGCACATTTGGATCATTTGTGATCGATTTTGGATTATACCTTTTTGGGATAGGTATTCTTGATATCTTTAAAATTTGAATTCTTGCATGTTTTGTAGAAGGAGTGGGTGTTTATCATAATTCAGATTTCTTTAGTTTATTTCTTTAATTTTGTTTGAATCACATCTTAAACAATTTGTACCTATCTCGTTTCGTTAATCAGTTTTGTCTTGTGCCTTAAATACAATATTATTAATAATAATTACCCATTAATTGTTCAGATATTTTTTAACAATTCCTATTGTTGTCTAATGTCTTACACGATGCTTCATATCATTGGCTTAACGATAATAAACGGTAAGGTCAATGTAACACAAAAAGCGTTAAACTAGATTGGCACAGTGTTCCGTTTCACACTATTTACACATAAGTACCACTGGCTACTACTAGCGTTATTAACTTTTCAAGTCAAGGTTGATATTTGATAAGGCTTCGGCTTTTACGTAAAATGGTGTTAAAGTAGTAAATATATGTATTATAATTCATACTCCTAGCCGTTTTCCAATTATGTCAGGGTCGTCTTACAATCTAACTAGATGCGGCTAAATATCAGTATTTTACACAAAGCGTCTTCCATCAGACCTCCGTAAACCCAATTTCTGGGTAATACCGATATCCTGAAGATAGACTGGTCAGGCTTTGGGCTTTTGACTACTAATGATTGTGATAGGTGTTCGCATGCCAACTGGGATCGACGGCTTTACGTGCTCTCCGAGAGACGGTGGGTGTCTTCTCGTGTGTTAATAACGGTCATCCATCCACGGATTGACCGCGGCTAGCGCAGCTTAACCTTGCAGATCCATTGATCAGCGTAGTTATTCCTTAGCCACGAGCCCTTGAGTTGCTGACGATTCGGACACAATATATTGGGACACATTGTCCGAATTGACACATTTTAATTTTAATATATTTTTAGTGACAATTCGGATATCATTAAATTATTGAAGCTATTTAGTACAGTCAGACAAAAATGCGTTACCAAATCTATTTTAGACTGGTTTAGATTTTTATATATGCATGCTGAAAAAAGAAACAAAACTCATTCAAAACGTTTATTTAGTATAAAATCAACATGTTGTAAATACTGGTTTTTATTAATCTACAATATAATCATAAAAAATATCTCGACAACATTAATTGATTTGGCAGCCACGTTACTTGTTATTAAACAAAAACTCATAACCCTATAATGTATAAAAATCACAGATAATAAATACTCTTATTACCCAACTGCCAAGGCGCGTATCTATTTATGTGGGTTTAGAATATTATTTATTAAAAACGGCATCTTTCGTTAAAAATAAAACTGTATTTTACGGATGGAGGACGGATTTCTACAATTAAGGTATCATTGGAAGTTTTTTATCTGACTGTACAAAACAGCTTTTTTTATTGGTGTCCGAATCATCAGTGAAAGAAATATTAAAATTAAAATGTGTCAATTCGGACACTGTGTCCCAATATATTGTGTCCGAATCGTCAGCAACTCGAGCCCTTCTGTTCATAAATGTTTATATTCGTATCAATTTCAACATTAAAATGTTTTATAACATTTATGTTAGAAACCTTGTATTTGAAAGTACATCGTAGCCGGTTTTATAACATTATGGTTTTCGATCCAGGTCAGTGGGATTTAGTTACAAACGAAAATATAAATCCATGACTCTTTCAATGTGTGTTCTATTTACTAATGGAAACGAACCCTCTTTTCCCGGAGTTAATTGAATAAGATAGGGGCATATAAGTGTGAGTGTGTACTTTTAGGGCCCTTAAAATTAACATTTATGTTGATTTCCGACGCGGGACTATTTGACATTAAAATAAAAACTACTTTCTACGTTCTATTGATATTATTAATCCCGAAGCGATTCCAAACCTCTGCAACTCAATTTCTGTGTAATACCAATATCCTGAGGAAGATCAGCTTAGTTATGACGAAGCCACGAGCCCCTCTATTTATAAATATTTTTATTATTCATGTTAGCATGATATGGCAGCCCAATAGTAGCAAATTGTCAACTTGAAAGAACTAAAATAACGTAAACACCGCAGAATTTTCGATTACCTTGAAGTATTAATTGCTTAACGCTTCTTCTTACTTTTTAAATTTATTTATTTTACAAGTTTTCATTTAACTTGCAATTTCCGACCTTATTGGTGAGGTTCTTCAAAAAGGTCAGGTGCGTAGTACTCGCAACCGGCGTGTATGTATGACAAGATGTATGAATGTGGTCGAAGCGAAAGAAGTATGCAAGAATCGTAGCAAGTGGCGTTCTTTAGTTTCTGCCTACCCCTATGGGAAAAAGGCGTGAGTGTATGTATGTATGTATGTATTTTCGTATGTAAGTTGTCCGTTTGCGTTTTTTATAAATGCAACGCTACGCGTATTCCGGAATTAAAGGATCAAAGAAAGGTTACATACGGCGATATCAATGTAATTTATAATCCTCAGTCATGCCAAATATTAAAAAAAATATACTGTGGCAGAGAACAGGAATTTTCTATGAAATTCTCAGTAGCAGCTCGGAGTTTAGTTTTGGCCCTGTTAATGGCAATAGTTGCTCTCTTTACTACATAGGACCTGAAAATATAACCATTAACTTTTGGTGAACATAGGTACAACTCTACCTAACCCGTCGTAATGTATGTACAGACGCCAGCAGGTCAACCTATACAAAACTGTCAAATTTTCCCAATTGAATATGAACATTAATATCTTGTGTTAAAGTTGAAAATCAATTAAAGAAATTTGATAGATTGTGGTAGCTTGACGTGCTGGCCTCTGTACTTAACATAAGCCAACGAGTGCAAATAAAAATGATTCATACAGAATGTTACGAATGCTTGACTAACTATTTATATATTTTATTCCTTATTTCCTTAATCTATAAGAAGAAGTAATTTGTATTGCACGCACATTAAACCGTAACAATGTTCATAATTATGATTGTATATTTATGTATCGCTCGACTATTTAGAGAACAAAAAGTCGGTACTAGATTTGTTTTATATAAATCAAAGTAATCACATATCTACAATAATTATTGAGGTCAAGTGTTTCTTAAAAGGGAGAAAGTGTTTAAAATGCATTCGATCCTAAAGTATTGCTCCATAAAACTTATTTCTTTTGGAAATAAATTCATTTTACATTAACCATAACATACCATCACGGATTCCCTGTTAGGTGGGGAGGTACACTAATGTCCACAGTTTGCCCAATAACGTTTTGTTCGATCCAGGATTTAAAGGCCGGCAATGCGCTTGAGACTCCTCTGGTGTTGCCTGTGTGCCTATAGGCGGCTGTAATCGCTTACCATCAAGCGATCTGTCTACTCGTTTGCCCCCAATCCCATAAAAAAATAATAAAAAAATTATTATTATAATATTCTTTTTATTTTTATTTTTTTTTATTTATTTAATATTTATAATAATTATACAGATAAGTACAGTCAGCAACGAAAGTCGCTGAACATGTTGCAATCTTCAATACGATTTTTAATAAGTTTGAAGTTACTGACCTGTGAAGGTTGTGCGAAATCATTGCATAAATGACCAATAAATACCCTTACCTTCATAATAAAAAAAAATCTTGGCAAGTTTTGGAGCTGTCATGTTATCAAAATTTAGCTCTGTTCAGCGACTTTCGTTGCTGACTGTACCTACTAACAAGATATGGATTTATAATCTGAAATTAATATTCTATTATTATTATTACAATCGTGTCACAGTTATAACCTAATCTAAAAACATGATTTTTATGACAAACTCTAAATACAATTAAAAACACGTTACTTAACATTAGTTTTAAAACGATATCGATAAACATTCAAAATAAATGTGCCTAATCTAATCCTAATATCTGTTTTGAATGGCTAATGACCTTACATATTATAATTAAGTCGGGGTCAGAGTTCAAATCATTATTTGCATTAAGATCATAAGTACTATTTAATTAATAATAATATATAATAATAATATTTTTGGGACATTTTTACACAGCACCATCTAGTCCCAAACTAAGCAGAGCTTGTACTATGGGTACTAGACAATGGATATAATACTTATATACTATTTTTTTGTAAATACATACTTATAATACATAGGAAACACCCAGACAAACACAAATACTCATGTTTTATCCACACAAATATTTGTGTCCTGTGGGAATCGAACCCACGACCCCATGATCAGCAGTCGAACCGCTAGGCCACAGAGGTCGCACTGTTTTCGCACCGCAATTGTACTTTTAATTTAACAATATTGATGTAAATATTTAACTTGCCTGAGGAAGTATACCTATTCACATTTCCCAATTTTCTTAAATGTTGTAGTGAGCAATTGGGATTTTTAGCGAGTTGTGGCGCTTACACCACAACTCATAGAGCAGAAACTCTCTTCGATTATGACCTCCCCTTACATTCTCGATGATCTCATGATGTTTTACATCATCAATATCATGAAAAGAGAAATTTAAAGACAGACGATGTTTTTGCTATTGATGCTTTGTCTGATACGAATATAATGGTCAAACTCAAAACAATGATGGCACCAGAGAAAGCATCACAGTAACTACGTATGAACTATGTAATGACGGGTATCGCACACATTATCACCATTTTGAAAGCCGATTCGGTGAAAGTTATCTAAACACAGTTATTCACCTGTTAAGTAAGTTCGTTGATTATATCTTTTATTGATTATAATGGGCGCGTCGACGTTTGGGTGTTTTTTTTTTTCGTCTGTGGTAGGTACTAATTATGTTCTTCGGTGTTAATGATTACTTCATTTATGTTCATTACCGATAATGATGACGCCTTTTTTCTTAAGTGCTCTAAAATGACTTAGAAAAACTGATCTCTGGTTGTTAAGAAGCCGTATACAATACAACATCGTTTGGAGGTAACGAGGGACAGCGGTATCCCTCTTTCACGGCCGAAAGATGGATTTTCAGTATACCATCATCTACGGAAGTCAACAAAACTATCGTCTATGCTTGTCATATAGCCCTACAGTGGATATTTTGGATTTGTACCCGGTTAATGGCAATAGGCTCGCCCCATATTACATGGGACCTAAACATACCGGCGAACTGTGGATGTACTGTATATTTATGATGTAGGTACACCTCTGCCTAACCCTTCGGGGAATACAGGCGTGATGGTATTTAGAAATTACTGAGCATTATTATTATAGTTTAAAAATGTAATAAGATAGTACATGGATGTCTGTGTTATGTGAGAAGCTTATAGATAGAGCCTATATAACGTTAAATATTTTAGACGTTGATAACCAAAACCAATATTTTATTAGCAACGGTCGAAAGATTAAATCTTCAGATAAGATAAAATAAACAAACCATAAAAATTCAAATAACTCTACAATTCTTTGTTATTTGCATAAAAAAAAAAGAATTTGAATACCAATTATATTCGATATCGATAAATAAATTAAGATTGCTTCAAAAATGTTAAGTGGTCACAAGCGCAGCTAAAGAGGTCCTAATTTCGATTTTCAGGTCGAGCAAATCGTTAGTGTTTTTTTTTACTTCTCAATAACAGTTCGGAGTTTGAGTAAAGTATATTAAATATTAGCTTCTGCTTCTCCTGTTACTAAATAACCTAGATAAAATGTATCCTATGTGTTAGTCCAGTTTATAAAATATCTGTGTGCCAAATTTCATCCAACTCCGTTCAGTCGTTTTTACGTGATTGAGTAACAAACATAAAACAAACTTTCCTATTTATATTAGTAGGATTATGTAACAAAAAACAAGCACCGTCATAATAATTTGCTACATATTTCAGTGATATATACGCCTTTAAATGAAAAAGAATTCATTAAATATACAGTTCACAAACTGCCGGTCCACTTTGAACCCTTCGGATAAGGAACCCAAAAACACACTAATTGACAGCTGCCACACATTTAACAGAGCCAGTAAAAAACTAACGAAACCCATACACCATAGATGGAAATCTCACAAAACATTCGGCAGATTGTAAACAAACAGTGTAATGTAAACAGCTAACAAGCTAGCGATAGCACGCTGCGTTGCTTGCTTTCCGTTGCCCATACAAATAGATCAGTGTCGATAATGAACTGCGTAAACATACCAAATCAAGTGTAGACACGGTAAGAATACGGAAAGAAACTCCCGGAGCAAAATTGAGGTAATAATGATCATAAACAGCACACTTGAATCCATATAAAATAGCACTCAACGGTAATTACTAGTTTGAATGACGTACCTATCTAGAGATATTATTTTAGTCAAAGGAAATAGGGAAGAACACGAAGCAGACCGACAATATAGCTCTTCTTAATAATGAGTATTAAGAAAACGTGCTTAAAAAACTATGTTCCAAAATGTTTTCTAGTGCATCCATTTTATTCAACTTTCCAGGTTCAATACGGAAATATTTAATACCTCAATGTGCCACAAGTGCGGACCTTCACAGCAGGCCTGTTTTTTTTTTAAATTGGGTAAACAAACGGCCTGTTAATGATGTTTTCCGCTTCCAAATTAGATGTTCTATGCCTTTTTGGCAGTTTTAAGATAGATGGGTATTCTATTTAGATATCCCTATTATTATTATGCACTAAGAACTGTTTATATTTAGAATGTTTTTAACGATCGTGCACCTTTAAGTAAGTGTTCTGTAACCCAACCTTCACCACTTGAGATAATGCTATGAACTTATGATGGATAATAATAAAGATCATGTAGCTGCCTGTTATTTGATAAGGTTTTTTATGTAAGTATTTCCTTTCCCTATGAGATTACAGAGATAGAGAATAATAAACAACAACTTTTTAAGGTAAGTTCTAAGTTTAAAAACAACTGTCATTAATATCTAGGCAGACTGTAAAATAGGTATACGCATCTAAAGTAAACACAAATTTACGTCATTATTAATACTAACCCGATAATAAAATATTTACGTAAATACATATTACATCCATATGTGTACATATGCTAAATAATCTTCGACTTCGTCGCCTGCCTTAAGTGCAGTGTATAAACTAATATTTACACTGTCACATACATTACATGTCAATATACCCACTCTGTGACATCTACTATGAGACATTCCTACAAAAACTTATTTAAATGGGTACGAGATTTTTTGTGTCCAAAATATTGATTTAATCACCATAAACGGTTAACTCATTAAGACTATGAATATTTAATTAGGCTTTTTTAACGACTATTGCCGATTCAAATAATCCTTGGCCATGAACTTGCCCACGCAAAACACGTTAAATAAACACTACAAAAGCTTTTTCAAATTCCTGTGTGAAATGCCTTACAATTTTGGTTCATAACGTTTAATTGTCTAATATTCAGAAAAAATTAAAGGTTAACAACAAAAGGGTCCAGCTCACGACAATAATTACTCAACAAAAACAACTAAATGCCAAGTGGGAAATGTCGTGCACTCACCTCATGGTACACGGACGTCATCATGGCGAAACACTTTGTTTTGTTTTGCAAATTAAAGCTCCACAATCAAACACACATTTCACTATTAAATAATTCGTACAATAATGCTGCCACTTTTTGTGGAATAAAAACTGTCAAACTTCCCGCCAAGCGCGCGTAAAAAAATTAAAAGGCAAAGGCACACAGTTACGCAGCCTACGTTTCTGGCGCGTGTGGCGCGTTCCGTGTTTAGGATCGGCACTGAGCGACGGGCGATAGCGTCGGCTGAATGGATGACGATGCCGCTCAGCTGTATGCTCAATGAACCATTCGAGTTCGGAGGTCACCGATCAACGCGACCCCATCGCTTCTGCAGTGCTCAAAGTTTCTCTATTACCCTATAAACCCAAAATACTGTTTGCGATGAAGTTATTCAGTGACATTTTAAACGCATCGTATTTATTCAGTAATTTACATATTGAATACTGACCTACATTTTTTGTTTTGTAGCGTTTGCTAGTAGATTCGTAGTAGGTAATAATAGTGACACTTTTAATTACATGTCACATAAATTGAAAGTTCGAAAAAGGTTTTAATAACTATATAAAATTCGTGCATCGTTAGTGAGTTTGTAGCAAAAAGTCGGAGCTATCGACCCCTTACTATCTTATTGAGCGTGGCCACTTGACCAGTAGAAATGTTTTTGCCTATGGCAGACATCGAAGTTCGTCGACAGTGATCATTCAGATTATTTTGTCATGGAACCGGTATTATCGGCCGAGTCTGCTGCTAATTCGGTGTAAAACACGAAGACTAAGGTTTTCAATAATCCATTACGTTAGTTCTTCGTACTAAATCTTTTAAGTTGCTTTAAAAATCCGTAATGGAACATAATCTGTGGCAAAAATGTCGAATTTGAGCATTTTTGTAGACAATTAATGGATTTTCTAGATGATTTCGTGCGGTTCCTTGCGGTACCGATTGCACACAAACACAATTGATTCTCAAAATTATAGTCTATGTGTACATTTCGATTGCCAACGAACGGGTTTTTGATGGGAAATAAATTGCATTTTGTTGTTTTAAAGTAACTGTCAGTGACTGCGTATGAAGATTCAATTGTTTTTTTCATTTAATTCTAGAAATCTTAAAAAAAAATTATAGGCGAAGATTAAAAAAATATTTTTGTAATAGTGTATTAGTATTCCTTCATCCATTATAGCAGTTGCCGCGTTTTCATGGACATGCTGTATAATCATTTCAGTAATTTATTTTTAAAATTTAAATTAGTTCTTACTTTAAAATTATAGAAATTGCGGGATTATGATGTAAAAAAAAATACAATAAATTCAAATGTTTAAATTGGGTTATCAAGTTGTACATCGTTTTCTAGAAACCAGTTTCTAACACCTGCCGCAACACTGCGTGCAGTAACACGATTTTCTTTTTTTAGTGAGGCAGTTTAAAAATTCTAGAATTTTATTTAAACATAAACACTAAAATATAAAATTCTTTAAACATACCCATAAAAATATCGTTCTACATTTTCAAGTCAGTTTTAAATATTTTTTATTTGACATGTCAAACTAGAATACAAGCCTAGTTATAATCTAAAGTTTATAATAAATATCTCTTTATATTATATAGTTGACTCAACCGGAGCCAATAGACTCAAGCAGCTAGAGCGTTGTCATCTTGAAACCTCGTTTGTTAAATCTGATCTATATATCCATAAAACAGAAACACAAATCTATTTATTTCGGCAAACGTAGTGTGGGACGCCCTCCGACAAGATGGAGTGATGATCTGCGAAAGGCTGCTGGTAGAAGCTGGATGCGAAAAGCCGAAGACAGGGTGAAATGGCGCACATTAGGGGAGGCCTACGTCCAGCAGTGGACTAGTATAGGCTGATGATGATGATGATGATGATGAAATCTATTTAGTACAGACGCCAGCAGGTCAAGCTATGCAAAACTAAAATTTTCCCAATTGAATAAGAACCTTATAGTTTTGTCAAATTTGACAGATTGTGGTAGCTTGATGTGCTGGCCTCTGAACTTATTTGGGAAAATATTTGGCATTGCAGTGGTACCAACCCAAACAAAATCGTGAGCAGTTCTAAAACTTTACAAAAGGTGTGTTATCATTTCATCAAAAGCAATGTATTTCACATTCACAGCAGTTCCGTTAAGTGTTGCCATTATAACAGTTGCAATAATGGTAACCCCGACGTTAGATATGTTAGGTACCGCCATTGTTTCACACAAAACATAATATCAGCGATGCATGGTGGTTTGTTTATGTTGTTCAACGTCTAACATTACAAGCATGAAGGAAAAAGCAGGTGAAAGACGCAGTAAAAAATGTTAGCTGTTTTAAAGTGGGTCTCGCTGACGGAATTTTAGCAAGAAATATACAAAACAAGTTGAGACAGACAAAAGATTGATCTTATTTGGGCAATCTATAACAAGGTTTAACATTTAAGGTGAAATTTATAACAATCTATCCCACAACAGATTGAGAATGCTTCGAAATCGAAAGAAGATTTAAAAAGAATTATTCCTGGGGGACTATTTGGCGACAACACTTTGTCCAAGTCATATAAAAAACATAATATGTATCATCGATATGAAGAACAAAAGTCTTTTGTTTATTTAGAAAGAAAAAATATTTAATTCCGCACGAAAAATTATCTAACAAACACTGTAGGTGTTGTTAATTTTTAAACAAAAACAAATCTGCCGAAATACATTTAGCTCAGCATAGTGTGTGAGTAGCAGCACCATATTGCCGATAAATATATAATGGCTTTCCAAAAGCTTAGACGCTATAAAAGGAATAAACTATCTAAGAGTATTCCAGTAGCGGCAAAGCCGGCTCAAAAGGAATAAAACCCTAAACAACAACAAATTAAACAAACAACGTAGAACAAAGTTCAATCGATTCTTATATCGGCATCGACGTGGGAACACAGCACAAAGGCGACCGCTAGTTTATTGCCAATGTCCTCGGATATCCATATAAATTGTAAGGGGAAATTCAACGGCCATCTGGATTCGATAGCGATCTTGATGGATAGATTAAAATGGCGCTCGCACTTTAGAGCTGCGGTTGAATCGAATGAAGAATCGATCCGAGCGAATAGTATGTGTATGAGGGTTACTAATTGAATGTGTGTGTTTGTTTAGTCATGGTAATAAAGGGGCAAGAGAAATTGAGTTAGAATAATTTAATTTAACTGTCATATTCAAAACCATTATAGTTCACATATCCATATATTTTAATTTTATTTAAAATTAAATTTAAAAAGATGTAATCGTAAAATGATATTTATTTTTGTAAATAGATCTTTTACAAGTCAATGTTTTGCATTATTAATCCTAGATGGCACTGGCATTTCCTAACTGAAGACCTCTGAGAAGAAACTCCGAACCTAATGTTTTCCCTCGAAGAAATGAAAAAAATCTGGCACTCGATTACTTAGACTATTTGGGCAAATGTCAGCCAAAAACAATTAGTCGGCATCTTTTGACCAAGAAAAATGTCACGAACGAATTACAACATAGTATCAACCATTCTAACATCGGCAGAACAACAAAAGCCCGCCGAGACTGCGCGTGCTATCTTCGATCGGCGAGCAATATGGCGCCATGGCGCGGGCGCCGATTCTAAATCACCGTTTTAGACAAAAAAACCAACTCATTATCAATTTCAATACATTATTAGGAACAGATCGGCTTCAGAAACTAGTTAGGAGACCGAGATGTCGTATTTTATTAGCCGTCGGTTCGAGGACAAAAATATTAAAATGTATTTCCTAATAAATATAACTCATTTTCTTTCTTTCTTTTTTTACTAGGTGTTAACTTTGCCTTTCATTTATTGAAATATTTTTAAATTATGGGTTGATTGCGTTTTACTCAACATAACATACGTGCCTGTATTCCCCGATGGGGAAGGCGCACTAATGAGAGAGTAGTAGATATTATTATTATTAGGTTCCATGTTATAGTTAAAAGTTGGCAAGCATACGCAACCGGGCACAAATTCAACTCCGAGCTGCTACTGAGATTTTCATACAAAAACCCAATAACACTTTGTTGGAGTTTGGAAATCTAACGAAGGAACTCTAACTTAGTAGTCGCGCTTAGAAACACTCCACCAACGAAGCAGTTCATCCAACCCTGTTAGAATTTCCCTAAGAACTATCTTAGAGACCTGGAACTCAATTGACAAATTAACTTTAGGTCAGAAATTACATCCGTGCAAGGAACGAACTCACGACCCGTAATGAAGCAGCCGATTGCTTGGCCACAGCGTTATTCGATTCGTCTTCCAAAATAAGAAGACTTCTTTAATCTTTACGAACGTCGTAATGACGTGACGGTGGAATAGGTACATGGCATTTCGCACCTGGCTAGCTTATTCAAATAATAGGAGCTCAATAATATCCATTAGCACTTCTAAGGGTACTTAAAGTGGTGGGAATCTCTAGAAAGTTGTCACGGAAACCGGCTTAAACCAGAGTCGAATTTGCGAGAGAAACCCCGCAGGCCCACACGTGTGTACGTGTCCTTAATTATAGGTATGTGCGTCAAATATATTATGTACTCATGTTACCGTCACGGCTGTAACCCTCGGTAACATAAGCAGAGGTCCCATATCATATTATCTTGAATTTGTTGTTTATATTGAAGAGTTGTGAAGCTGTGCAGTAACCGCTTGTCGTGGTATGGACATGTAATGCGTAGGAGAAATGAGTATGAAGGGTACAGCAAAAAAAAAGATGGGTGGACCGTGGGAGTTGACTTGGCTGATACAATTGAATGGTGCGATGCGATAACGGCTGGTAGAGATGGAAGATAAGGATATTCCCGAACCCAAGTAAATTGTGATCAGGACAGTTAATGATGATTGAAGACTGTTCGAAAGCCACCAGTATCACTAGATTAAAAGGTGTAATCGGAATCTTCGATCATCTATCTTGAACTTCGTCTGGTCAATAGAATTTTCTGGGAACTACCTACAACTTCTCTAGTACTAAAACCTTCCACCCTGAGATAAACTTGTAGAATCGAATTGAACAGAAACTTCTAACTGAATGAATTTGGTATCCATTTAGAGTAACATTTTGCTGGAATAGTCACGTTTGGTCTTAATAAAATAAAACCTAACTTTTATTTTATTACGTGATAAATGAAAGCTGTTAAGAACATTTCCTATATGTGTTTTCATTTACAATTCTCAATTAAAGTCCTGAAATAAAACATTATTGTAGGCAGTACTCTCGTTTCTGACTGAATTTGTTAAGTGCTCAACATACCATCGCGCCTATGCCCCACGAAGGATAAGACAAAACTGTATTTATGTACAGGCGCCAGCCAGCACATCAAGCTGCCACAATCTGTCAAATTTGAAAAATACTGTCCTTCTATGTCTAAGAATACCTAGTGTAGTATAAAACCAGGAAACCAGGAAAAGAAAACCGACTTCCAGCATTCTGTGTAAAAAAAATCAGTTGAGTTGAACTAATATATCGCATAATATCATCCACGCGGATGATGTCACGGAACATCCATTTATTGTATACCAAAACCTTCTCCAGAATATAACAAATACTTTTCTGGAAACCGCATCAAAATGGGTTCAGCCAAACGCGAGATAATCGCGAAAAAACATACATACATAGGTCAATCTGAGAATCTCCTTTCTTTTGAAGTCGGTTAAAAAAAAACGGGAGAGCCGATTTAAAACTTTATACAAATACAAAAGACAATCGTTATTGTTAGTCGAATTTCAACGACTATTGATGTATCACCAAATTCCTTGATGACCTCCACCTCTTGTATAAGAACAAAAAGAGTGACGTCATAGCTCCACCATATTGCCATTATGCAAACAATCGAGGATTTTATGCTCTATCATATACCAATCTCCAATTTGGTAAGGTAAAAGTTAATAGTGCAACGGTCGAAGATACTTAAATGACCTTTATAATTTGTTATGTAATTTATTTTTAATAATACTAAGGGAACAAGAGAAACTATTGTATCGAGTTAATAATGTGAACCTTCTGCAGTCATTTCAAATACCACGACTTGTTTGCTTATCGCCGTGAACTCATCAGCTAATAAGGGTCTATAATGTTGTCCGATTTTGTAAGAACTTTGATAAAAATTTAAAGTAAGTCATGTCGGTTGAGAAGCAAAAACTTGCTTTTCAATAGATTTTACTGATGGCACCACAAAGACGTAAATTCAGAATGTGAAGGCTAATTTGGACATGGCGGGTGGGACTCGCGGTGGCTTAGTGGTTATAGCGTCTGGTGTACCTAACCAGAAGACGCAGTTTCGAATCCTGCCCGCGGTCGATTTTTTCCTTCGCTAAAGTAACTTTAAAAACATTGATGTTAGCGAGCTATGCCTTAAGTCTTGGGTTCGATTCTCAAGATAATAAAAATCTCAGAAGCAGCTTGGAGTTTAGATTGTGCCCGATACATGGTTATAGCAGCTGAATGCAATGATAGCCTAGTGGTATGACCATTGGACTGCCAACTCGATGGTCTCGAGTTCGAATCCAAGGCTCGCACCTCTGACTTTTCGAAATTATTTGCGTATTAATAACAAATTATCACTCGCTTAAACGGTGAAGGAAAACATCGTGAAGAAACCTGCGTGCTTTAGAGATTTTCTCGACGGCGTGTGAAGTATAGCCTAATCCTTCTCATTCTGTGAGAGGACCCGTGTCCAGCAATAGGTAGGTTGATGATGAATGGTCAGAAATCAATATGATTATAGGCTATAATAATACCCATGACTATAATAGAATAATCTAATAACAATGTTCGCATAACAATCGTTATGATAATCTTACGAGACAAACGACATCAACCTACATAGCTGATCCATTTGTCTTCCAACTGGCGTGGGTATATAAGAGGTGCCTATTTCAGACTTGGAAAAACCTAATTAGGTTTCTATTTGGTATCTGGTTTTTTGTAGGTACAGTCAGCAACGAAAGTCGCTGAACACAGCTAAATTTTTTTATTGTCACAGCTCCAGAACTTGGCAACAGGTCTTTTCTACTAAGGTAACCTAAATATTTAATGGTCATCTATGCAATTATTTCGCATAACCTTCGTAGGTCAGTAACTTCATACTTGTTAAAAATCATATTGAAGATTGCAACATGTTCAGCGACTTTCGTTGCTGACTGTACCTACGTATTCTTCATTTGTACCTGGAGAAAACAGCACCAGAAGCCATTAAAATACCGGATTGCTATACATAATTTGCAACTAGGCTTTCAGTAATAAATCGACAAAGCGTTTTAAAACCAATCTGCGTTTTTTTTATACCTCTAAGATACCAAACAAACATACGGTCCACCTGATAGTAAGCGGTTACCGTAGCCTATAGACTCTTGCAACACCAGGGGTACCACTTGCGCGTTGCCGACCCTGTAAAACAAAAGAATAGTTGAGTTGGCAGTATAAGTTCAAAGTCCCTCCACTGCCAACACAGCGTTTCCTCCATATAAACACCAAAATTAATTCATATTCGGTAGCACACTTAATAGGGTTTTGGGTCATCTTACAGGATGGGCCATATCTTCACTGTTAATTATGAGAGGCCTAGCCTTGCAGTAACAACCTACTTATACGTAATCAATTGGAATATACCATAGGACATTAATTCCTAAGACTAAACGCGAGTGTAAAATATGTATGAAATTACGGGACACCTGAACATTGCAGATAATTTTTAAAAAGTGCATTGAGTATTAACTTTTTACGTATACGTGGAGTAGCAAGATCCGCATTCACATAAATCTCAAAGAACAGCCTCGCTCGCATGCTGAGGGTCTAATAAATAACGTGAGTGGGCCACTCGCGCCATATATCGTCGAAGTGTGTCGCCTGACAATCGCCCAATTCTAGCAAAGTGTCACACAACAGCTGATCACACGACGTTGCTGTGCATTGAGATATTAGTACCTACCAGTAGTGTACCAGAGCAGATGTGTACGTCACACAAAAACATTCAATTTTACTCATTTACCTACCTATTCTATTTTTTCTCTGTACAAGCGACCCGGATACTATGCCAAAAGCAACGGCTTTATGTGCTCTCTGAGACACTGAAGACCTTAATATTATATCAAGATTAGCTATCACTCATAGAAAACCATCGGCGGGCTGGCGGTTGAACGCAAACCTCACGAAATTCACGGTTGTTATTGAGCCACGAGCCGCTTACATAGTACACAATCATAATACCTCAATGTTGTTGGGTTAAAAATTCGTGACTTCACCTCACGATGTGAACGGAACCTGTCAACTGACATATATTGTTCGTTCACCCTTACAATTGTCGTTATTGATCTGCGAATGTCGATCTTATCGTTTATACAATCGCATGGAAATTAAGACCATATTCGTGTGTATCTGTGTAATTTTGTATCAGCTTATATGGTAAGATATGACAGTACATTGTAAGAACTAATTTGTTTCGTGGTGCTATAAGCTTTGTTGTTGCTCCGAAATGGTAAGTACTAGTTATTTGTAATTGTACGGAGGTTGCTGAACTATTAACCGTGGTGTACTGTCATGAACATAAAATATGTAACGATAATGACGCTTGCAACTTTGAGATAAGACTAATATTGCTATAGTAGACATGTATAGTTTTGATAAGGAGCTGAAATATGGTTCCTCAAAAGTCCATTTTTACTTTGTTTTTGATTTGTTTGTGACAAAAAAAGCAATATTTTTGTGATGGATTTTTGGGTTGTTCCGTATTCATCCGACTTCTTTTCTCATCCTAAACTAGAATTCCTAATTGGTCCGATTATTTATACCACAATATATTTATAAGTACATAAAAAAAGCAAAGAATTCGAAAAAGAAGACTAAGGATACGCAATATTTTGAGTAGGAAAGTATGTAGAAATAATCTAGTTCTATTTTGTGACTTACTTTAGAATTAATCCTCTCATCTATAACTTTTTACAAGATACCTATCCAAATAAACGTAAACAAAATCCATGTAGGCACATTTATTTTTAAGATAATGGTCTTATAAACAAATGGACCGAGATACCGCTTAGCTAGGCTCACAACACACCCTCCCTTGCAAGATGTAATCTTACAAACGAATTGCATTTGTGCATGCCACCATCAATTATTGTTATCATTTTGTTCGGGATTAATTATGGTCATTCGATATTCTTATCGATATATTTTTCTCTTACAATCGGCTTTTGATTTCAAAAAAGAAACATTGACTACAGATGCTGGGTTCGTTTTGATCCGAGAAGTGTTATTGGATTTTTCTATGGAATTCTTAGTAGCACCTCGTTGTTTGGCTTGTGGCAAAGCTTCGCCCCTATTATCTCGATACGACAAAACATACCAGCGGATTGTCGGTGTACCGCAGTACACCTCTGCCTAAACCTACATAATATTTGTAATTAAAAAAAAATAAAAGCGAACCAAGTTGCTAAATATTTGGCAGAATTAAATATTTCCGTGGCCTTGCCAATAGCTAAAAATGTCATTAGAACTATGGTTGCACGCAAGTTGTAATGCAAAAAATATAAAAATAACTATTTCGCAACATTTTGCCAATTCGTTACACACTTTTTATCACTCAAATTCATTTTTTGACATAAAAAGTGCAAACCCGTGTAACATAATTTGCCGGATCTAATTTCGCTATTGTATGAAAAAGACAAGATAGCACATTAGTTCCTTTTTTAAAAGTGCTATAAACGTTTTCATATTCATAGTCTTCGGATTTTAAAATTGCCGAGAAGTAGGTAGGAATTTTTCGGGACATGATATACGGCCTTTTTGCTAGCTGGCTTTAATTTTACACTATGGTAAGTACCCACTATGGTACCTAATAACATTATTGTGAGTCATTATTATTATAATTATTATCATTATTGTGTGTACGTAGTAGTCCCAGCCAACTCGTTGAAATAGCCTTTTAATTGTACGGCTAGCCCTTTTATTGAACAACGCCAGGTAACCTATGTTTATCTTTCTTTTTTTCGGGAGGGGCACTCCGGCCAGGTGGTCAGCATACCGTCAAAAACCACCACCACTACCACCTTCCGCATAGTGGTGGGATCACGGGAATAGCTTTCGCATGATCCGCGATCCCACCGCGGACATCCATTGACGAACCCTCCCGAAGGGCCAAGTGCAATAGACGACTGACGACAACCTACGTTTACACTAGCAAATTGACATTTCACCAGTTAGCTGACCGTCGTTTAGCTGTACTGTTGTATGTTCAGCCACTCGGCTAATCGACATTTATACGTGTAGTTGAATGGCGTTGTTCAATAAAAGGGCTAGCCAATTAGTTGCACGGCTAATTCAACCACGTGGTTGCAGCTTACATACAACTGCACGACATAAAAAAGTACTTAAATAGTAAGTAGGAAAAAAAATTCAAAATTCCACAATCACATAAAACTAATTTTAATTAGACGAATATTTATTTTATATTTTAAATTTCGATCTCAAAACCTGTGGTGGTCCAAAATGAATATAAAACGCTATTAAAATTTAAATCAGATAATTATTATTTACCCATTATGATATACATTTTATTACTGGAGCTTTGAGCTTGTAACCCCATTTTAGTAGATAACGAATTTTATCTTAAAACAATATTTCTTAATGAACAGTGGCCAGCACATCAAGCTACCACAATCTGTCAAATTTCTATGATTCAACTTTAATACAATACCGTAAGGTTCATATTCAATTGGAAAATAATGACAGTTTTGGATAGCTTCACCTGCTAGCGTCTGTACTAATTGTTATTTTTTTTTATTCATTAGGTTTTTTACTTTACCTATTACAAAAATACTATAATAATATAATGCTGGATTCACATTATATAATTAAAATAATAATAAATTAGTAAATTAAGAAATACTGCTACGTGAGTTTTTCAAATTACATCTTAATAGGTATAAACTCTAATTAAGTATGTAATTAATTAAATAACTAATTAACTTATGGTCTCTGCCTATAGATACGCCTGTCTCCCATTGGGGTAATGGCGTGAAAATGTACGTGTATACTGTCATTAGATTTTATAGGCATACCTAACCAGTTAATAACTTATTTACTTGTCAAGGATCAGACACAGACTTAATATTCATCGACACCTTTAAGCATGTTATTAGCATTTTTTATAAACATATTGTTCTTTATCTAAAATTCTTCTTGAGACATATCTTGTGACATTTTAATACAACACCATCTAGTCCCACAAACTAAGCAGAGCTTGTACTATGAGTACTAGACTTTTTAGAGCTTTTTTTTTTGTAAATAAATACGAGTACTTATAATACATAAGAAACACCCAGACAAACACAAACACTTAACACATCAAAAAAAGTTTGGGATCTTTTGATGAAATTCTTTGTTGTGTGTTTTCTTTAAATAGAAATACCCTGTTTGAAATTAAAAATAAAACTTTTTTTTTTATAATCTACCGTAACAAAAAAGATTTCGATTTTTCAAAGTATTCGCAAACTTTTTTTGATGTGTGTACGTTGATCACATAACTATTTGTGTCCAGTCGAACCTCGTAATCAGCAGTACGACACTCGAACCACGACATCGTTAGAATTTTGAACGCTTTAGAAGTTATCGGTTAAAAAGTTCGTGGGAACTTCAACCATGTCAGTAGCATAAAACATAAAACTATGCCCAGAAAATGTAGGTTTAAAAATAAAACCATAGCATATAAAGAACTGGGTTAGTCTCGTTAACTTATTCATATCTGTAAAAGTGCCAGCAATTTGCACGCGCTGCGATTTAATCTGACCGCTAAACGATCCGATTTCACCAATCAATTGATTTTATTATTTCAAATTACAATCTTTATTAAAGAATAACCCAATTGACGCTTCTTTTTATCTGTGTTTTTAAGTGTTTTTATAATTAAAATTACGGAAATGTATTATGTAAGGAATTCTTGTTGAATTTTATGTTGATTTCACAGGTTTGTTACGTGTGTTAATAAGTAATGAGGTTACGAGGAACTTTACATTATTTATTAAGTACCAGCTTAGACTAAATAATAATAATTAATACATGCATAATACCATTACACTCGTATCGCCAAAGATTCAGGCAGAGGAGTACTTAAGTACACGCACAATTCGACGGTATGTTAGGTGCTATGTAATAGAGGGCGAGCCTTCGGCAAACTCTCGGACATAATACCTCAATGTAAGATATCGTTAAGATGATTTCGTGAGGAAATTTTCTATCAAGCAAGTTCAGTCTACGTCAGAATGAGGATAGATTGTGCCCTACACTCCTCTCCCATGACCTCGTAGCGTACTGATTGAGGCAAAAGGTCTTATTTATGGGAAACTATTATGGCCGGCTGCGATCGTTTCTTATTAGAGTTTACGACAAACAATTTGAAGTACTAACAAATCAATTGAGTCTTGTTTACGAACGTATTATTTGGTTGAATTGTTGCGAAATTCTCCTCTAAAAAATAACGAGTTATTACAAAATTTAAACAACTCCAATCGGAACTATATTTGGTGCTGGTAAAGAAAATACATTTTATTTGATGTGACCAATGGACTGCCAAGTCAAAGGACTCGAGTTCGAATCCAAGGCACGCACCACTGACTTTTCGAATACATGTGCGTATTAATAATTAATGATCACTCGCTTAAACGGTGAAGGAAAACATCGTGAGGAAACCTGCAGACCTTAGAGATTTTTCTCGACGGTGTGTGAAGTCTGCGAACCCGCACTAAGCGTGGTGGACTATTTATTAATCCCTCTCAGTTTGAGAGGAGAACCGTGCCCAGCAATGGGACAGTATATGGGTTGATGATGACGAAGATGAACACATGATAAGAGGGAAAATAAGTCGTGTAAATAATGGTCATTACTCAACATTGCAGTCACAGAGCCGATCCACGGTGCTGATTTTCAACGACAACTGACATGGATATAATGACTCCGTATTGTGGTTATAGTAGTAAGGTAGACTGGTAGGTATACTCGGCCAACCGTACATAATCTGTTTCGTAACATGAACATACGCTTGTATTCCTCTAAGGGTTAGGCAGAGGCGTACTAATGTACACACAGTTCACCGGTATATTTAGGTCCCACATAATGAATGAAGTATACTGGAAACGGTAAGCCGAGTACTTAGTAACGGTAAGAGACTATGATTCTCTGAGTTTGTTTCGGCGTTTCTTCTCAGAGGTCGTCAGCTAGGAAATGCCGGAGCCATCTAGATTTAAAAAAAAAAAGTTTATTATTGACTTGGAAAAGCGTCTAAAGATCTATTTACAGAAATAAATATTATTTATCATTTAGTCTAGAATTTTTCTCAAAGCACGACAATTGCGTGTTTTATATTCAATGAAAATTATGTTCACAAGAATACTTCTTATGTAAACCATTTCTTATTAGTGAAGACCTATGGCTTTCTGATATCTATAATAATTTAATAAGTTTACCTACGTTAATTGTTATATGTATACTGCGGGTCTTCCTTTGATAAATAAATAAATAATAGGAGGCGAGCCTATTTCCATTAACCAGGCACATCGAAACTCCGAGCCGCTACTGAAAATTTCATAGAGAAACCCAATAACACGCGCGATCTAGGAATCAAAGCCAGTACCTCTAGCATAGCAGTCGTGTAATTAAGAACTGTTACATCTTACATTCTTATAATAAACATCCATTTCAATCAAGTCACATTTAATATCAATCAAAACGGTTAAAAAATAATTAAATTAACGGTTCGTTAATAACTTGTGATTATATCAATAGAGGAATAGTAGTTTCCTTTCGAATAACATTGATGCGAATATATGTATATACAGGCAGGTGGTAATATTTTATTAAAAACTTTTTTTTTATTCTACTTAGGTGGCAAACAAGCATACGTCCCACCTGATGGTAAGCGGTTACCGTAGCCTATAGACGCTTGCAACACCAGGAGTATCACTCGCGCGTTGCCGACCCTGTATTGAAAGAGGAATACTTGGGTTGGCAGTATAAGGATCAAAGTCCCCCCACTGCCAACACAACGTTTCCTCGTGCAGCACTGGCAACCTTGTTCACCGTAAGAAACACAACACAGCTCAAAGCAGTGTTATTTTACTTCGCTTTTCTGCAAGACTTCCTCAGTCGGGAAGCTTCAATTTGAGTGGAATTACTCCCACTATGCCTCTCTTAGGTTTTTAGTGTTTTAATATTTATAGAGGATGCGACCATCCATCAATGTCTTGTTTAGCTAAAGAAGAAAAGATGTTTTTTTTTTAACTCTATTCCATAGTTATCTCAGCTCTACTATAATTACGGTTGAGTCATAACAACATAATTACTGCACCAGTTTAATCTTTAGTAACTGCCATTTAATAAGAAAATAACAGCCGAGGATCGAAGATTGATGGCTTGAAGGAGTTGTGGTTATTTTAAAACTGAGGTTACATCCTTACGTAACATTTTTTAGACTCACACTAAGTAGCTATCAGCGTACCTAAATGGTGTGTGAGGTCTGCCAACCCGCAGAAAGAATTGGCGAACCTCCTGGGGGTGACCCACAGTTTGAAAAACAATATGCTAGACAAAATTAGAGGCATATACGTATTTAAATCAAGAACACAAATAGCAAAACGTCAGGCAACATCAGGTTATGTTGCAGGATACAGGCGTCACGGTTTGTTATGTTAATAGAAAATCGTGACGCCTGTGTTACTCAAAGTGTTAGGCATGGCATAGGGTTAAATGTGGGTGTACATTAGTGCATCTCTCTAATGTACAGAGGCCAGCACATCAAGCTACCACAATCTGTCAAATTTATTCGATAGGTTTTCAACTTTATTACAAAAGCATAAGGTTCATATTCAATTGGGAAAATGTGACAGTTTTGGATAGCTTGACCTGCTGGCGTCTGTACACCCCTCTCGTACTGATTTCACCGGTATTTTTAGATCCCATGTAGTAGGGGGAGAGCCTATTACCATTAACCGGGCATAAATCCTAAATCGGATCTGATACTGAGAAATTCATACAAAAACTCAATAACACTTTTCCCGATCTGGGAATCAAACAATAACAGTCGCTCCTACACCTAGACCATTGAGGCAGTTCCAAAATTAAATAATTGAAAAATAGCACTTATAAATTTGTTGACTACCGTCATATTTAGCTGCAGCAGCTTGTGACATGGTCGGCCCAGCCCTCCATGCCATATAACAGTACCCAGTTCAAGTGTGTTCATAAATATTTTCAGTAATTGTGTCTTAAGTTCTAATTGCTTTATTGATATTACTACAGTCCCGTTGCTGCGGTGTCTTCAGTAATTTCAGCTAAGTATTTTGATTTACGTAAAGACGAAATTAAATATTACTAGACATAGACGAATTTGTTACTTTCTTCCAATAGGAAATACATCGCTCTGACTGAGTCGCTTTGGATAGGTACTATGAGTATCCTTAAGAATATCCAGACGATAGAATGTCTAATATTAAATTAAAGACTTCATGTTTGTTTTTAAAATACTGTTTAGCTGACTTAAAAAAAATATTATGCTTTTTTTTTCGTAACCATAATTATTCACAACTGTAACTTCACAACCTTGATTAGAATAATTATTTTATTTAAGCAATTATTCATATTCATGCATTTTAATTGTTTTAAACAGGAAATAAATTTACGTATTAATATAATTAACTTACGTACATTTTACGCTAGGCACGGAAATACGATTTCATAGACAAACCATTTGGGCAAACAATGAAACCTTTAAAAAAACAATGCATCCGCATTGATAAATTCATTTTCTCATGATAGGAATAAGTCTATGGGAAAGGCGGTTAAATAGCGTTTAAATTAATATCTAGCGTATGAAACGAAAGGCTTGAGTTGGCTATTGTTTAACGTATCTAGCAATTTCGTTTAAAAAATGATAGTGTTAAGATGAATCGTTCGACATAGCCCGCCTTAATTAATTTTTGACATTGACAAGTTAGCAGTATATTGTGTAGTCTTCTCAAATGTCAACTCTATCTACAAAACTAAACAAAGATAAATCTGACCTAGAATCGGCCTGCGGATTCAAAAGCACGCATCGCGGAAATGCTAGCGTCCTCTTAAGGATATAAACGATCCCATCACTAGAGCAAATGTAACGCTTTAATGTTCCTAGGCCCGTTACCTCGAGTGGTTGCAAAGAAGACCTATTTACACACGGCTACATTTCAACCCAGTACAAAATAACCTCGTATTGTATAGGTTTTCGGTACATTGAGAGGTCAGCAGGTTATGCTTGATGTGCCGTGCGTACGCGTTTACAAGTGAGTTGTTCGATAAATGAGCGCCAATTTACGATGTGGTGACGATTCCGTTCCGCTTTTTGGTGGGAAAATTGGTTTGAAAATGTGCGAAGATTGCTCGAATAAGAATTGGGGGTAAGTGTGTGAAAATATTGAGTTAAATCTATGTATTATATGGATGTATGTAATTGTTACCAGTCAACTGGCATAGGACAAGATATAAGATATCAGATATCAGCTCGCCTAAAGGCGCACCACGAAATAATTTTATCGTCGCTTATTTTGTGACGAAACTGTGGCTGGAGACGACAAAATGTGACGACAAAATTATGTCGCAGCATGTATGTAAGATTGTAAGCCGTGCAAGTTTCATAAGGTTAATTATACTAAAGGGTAGAATGACGCTGATGATGACGTATTAATTACCATGAGGCTGTATACACTGTTTCTGTGAAACATTGTATGCATTACACAATCAATGTAATTTACATCACACGAGATCTTCTCTACGATATAATCTATTATAATTGTTTCTGCATACTTTGTTTACACGCTTCTTAACCCTTCAACAAACAGTAATAGCATCTGGAGTGTTACAAAACATTGCATAATGTAAACTTATCGATAGATTTATTGTTGCTTGTTTTCTCGTAAAGTTAGATTCTTGTCACACCCCGGGATGTAGTCGTGCGGAAAGCGGAAGACGTCTCCGTTCAAGACCGCTTCCAAAGATCTATAGAGACTAGATGTGGTACGATGGAAAATCGCGGATGTTCGTATGTATGCACTGTAACTCTCTAACTCTGCTTGAAAATCTTAAGCAACAAAAGTATTAATATTCCACAAATATTTCTATTTATTAAATTATGTAAGAATTTTTGTAAGATCTGATCTGAAGTCTGTCAGCATATTTTACCAAAAAACCTTATACTACTACGTATTACGCAAATAAGATATTTGTTATTATGACGGTTTTATGGTAAAATGCAATGAATAAATAAATACATAAATTACAATCATGCCAACTGCTCCATACTACTTTTACACTATTTCTACATGATAGAAGTACATTACCTAAATAACTACGATCCATTATTTATACGAAAAATCAAAGTCTTAATTTGATTAGGTAGAATTACTTCAAGTTCAAAGACACATTCAAAGCCCATCCAGCGAAACTCACTCTGTGTTCCGTCTAGACAATGCACATTGTTATTTTTTGCATTAGTGCAAGTTACACACGACTACACGAGGCACCGCAGTTAACACGTAGCACGCTGAAAGGTCGTGGGACAGTTGATCTGTCTCTAAACATACACATCAGTGGTAGCTATTTAGCTAACAATATAATGAGAGGTAATGAGAAAATAAACAGGTTGGTTTATGTAAGAATGCGGTAAAGTTATACATTTTGTGTTCTCCAAGTGGGTCTTTATCAAAAGGTATGTTATTGATTTCTGACATTTACGCGAATATTAGACCTTGAAATAAAACTACTTTTTACGGTGACGGGTAGACTCAGGTATGGTCAATCTACCCCTGACCATGGACGCTGTAAAGGGTCCGAAACGTAAGGGTTATTAATATCAATATAACGCGATAAAATCTATAAAAAATTAAAAGCCTTGAGCATCGCCGCAAAGTCGCCTGTTTATCTGTGTTCTATAGGATTCATTTCGGTGAGTGTGCCCAGGAACTGCACAACCTCATTCCTCCCTCTCCATTCCATCATCGGAAGACCAGACGCAGGGAGGGATTCCACCCCTTCGTAGTTGATATTCCACCTATAGGTACGCACGAAGCGTTTTGCTTCATCATTTATAATGCGAACGGCCAAGGAGTGGAATTCTCTGCCGGCTGCTGTGTTTCCCGATTCGTAGGATTTAGGAACCTTCAAGGTGAGAGTGAATAGGCACTATTTGAGTTTGCGTGCTACATCCTTGGCAGCATCGTCACTCACCATCAGGTGAGGTGCGGTCAAAAGCACTCAAATCATGTTTAAAAAAAAAACTTTAATTTCAAAAGGTGGTTGTCGAATAAAACAAAGGACGAACGAATCTTTTTTACGAAGGCATGAAATTATTGAAGAAGAAAATAATGGCGACAATTGAGTTTTGTTCGGATATATTACGATAGTCCTTAGTTCCCAGATCCGACAGTGTGGACTTTGACCCTTATACTGCCATCCCAAATATTCCTCTTTCGTTTTACAGGGTTGGCAACGCGCAAGTTATACCCCTGGTGTTGCAAGTATCTATAGGCTACGGTAACCGCTTACCATCAGGAGGGCCGTATGCTTGTTTGCTGCCTTAATGGTATAAAAACTGCAAAATACATAGTTAAAATAAAGTTAGTTCCAGGGGTTCTGGTTCCTGAAAGGTTAGTTATCAGAAGATCTAATAAGTATTCAATTCTAGAAGCTAAACCTTACTCCTAGTCTATTTTTATCTGAGAACTGTGCGACAAACAGTATATAGGTACATATATGCGCTTCCGTCCATTTATGGAATTACAACAAGTGTCTATTCCATGCGTCAGCAAGCTTCTTTGTCTGTTTGTCATCCATATTCATAGTTGATGTAATTCTATTGATGTTGTCATACAAAGTCTATTGTCTATTTTATTCGAGCAATTAACAAAATTGTTAGTATTGACTTAAACATCATTGGTATTACATTGCTGCCGCATCCCTACTAATATAATTAATGCGAAAGTAGCTCTGTCCGTTTGTATGTACGCTTTCACGCCTAAACCGCTGAATTGATTTTGATGAAATTTGGTTCAGAGGTAGATTAGACCTTGGAGAAGCACATAGGCATACCTTTTGTCTGAAAAAGCCCTTTGGCATACGAGTGAAACCGTGAGCAAAAGCTATGTTATATACATTTTTATATAAAACCTCGTATGTAAGCTGACTCATAAAGTTACAGGCTTCATGGTGCGCAATGCTCATTTTAGCCTAGACAAAGAAATTAGGTCAATAGGACTTTTTAATGAATATAAAGCCACATCCAGAAGAAGTGAGAAGGCCACTTTATGGCTGTGTTACGAGAAAAGCCTCCTAGCAATATATTTTATAGAATAAAAAAATGTAGAGTGTAGAGACATGAAAGCAACGCTAACTCAATAGTAGATACCATACAAAGGCTCGTAAAGAAAACCCAATAGTTATAAACAACAATAAAGAAACCCGTAAAGCGTAAATCTCAGAGGACGGGTCCAATTAAACCAATTAAATTGAATTATACAATTAAGGGAAGCGTCTGAAGTAAAAATAGTGGACAAAGGAAACGTAATGAAGGTGACAACCTTGATGCCGCTTAGGGATGTCACTTTGATTGTTAACCATGAAACGCTTGAATGAATAATGCTCATCAATATATTGAATGCTGATTTCTATTTATATGGATTGAGCTTTGCATTTCATTATAATAATGTAAAATTAAAGATACCCATCTTTTGAAAAGTATATTTTCGTAATATTAATTGAGTTCAATGTAATATCGAGTGAGGAAATTCTTTTATTGTTACTGTTACTGACTTTACCTAGTTACTACCATATCTTTACACTGAAAAACAAAATGTACGAAATACACAAAAAAATAGAAAGTTATACTTTATCGTCAGTTGCCAGAGTGATGATGTTAATGATGGTGATGATGAACATATTGATATTGACAATGATGATTCTAATAACGACTATGATATAAGTGATGATAAATCCGCCTTACAGAAAATCGTGAAATAACACTGCTTTATGCTGTGTTGTGTTCCTTACGGTGAGCAAGGTTGCCAGTGCTCCGCGAGGAAACGTTGTGTTGGGGGTTTGGGGGTAATTTGACCCTTATTCTGCCAACCTAACTATACTATTTCTTTTTCAGTTTACAAAGTTGGCAAAGCGCAAGTGATACCCCTGGTGTTGCAAGTGTTGCTACTGAGATTTCATAGAAAAACCCAATAACACTTGCTTGACCTGGGCAATAGCCCAGGACCTCTAGCGTAGCACTCGCGCTTAAGACCACAAGTCTACTGAGGTAGAATGAAACAGTCCTCGTAAAATCTAAACAGGTGTAAACCAAAAAGATAAAAGAAACCAACAAAGTAAAGGCAGCCCTAAATGTGGGTTTCTTTGAATGCATTGTAAACATCTCAGGGACAACGTGAAAGCTCAAATCACAAAAAACTGTAGTTGTGTAGTTGTATCTACAGAGAGAATGTGTCGTTTCACTCGGTACATGTTTACTAAAGCCGTGTTTACACTAGGCAACTAATGTTAGACTGCGAAAGCTCATGACGTCGTAGTGGCAATAATGCTTGGATTAGAATAGACTAGAATAGATGGATGGCAAAATTATGGCTTCACTTATATGAAGAAATTTTCTGAGATATCATTGTTTTCTAACAAATAATTTAAATCCTAATTGACAATCTCTGAGAAGCATTTTTTTTTTTAGGTCGGACATAGTTTTTAGCTCGAGGGAGCTTTAAAAACTTAACCGGACTAGGTAGCGAGGCACCAAATGCCTCCAGCCAGGGGCAACTTATAAACTAAGCAACACAACTAAGGGCGTCCCCTGCGGGACTCGGACCTTGGCTTAGGGCGTTGCTGGGGGAGCAGCTGGGGACGGCTGGATCTGGGTTTAAATTATTTAGGGGCGAGTTTAAAGCTATTGGCTCGGCACGGGCCGGCTCAAGCAAGGGACGGGGAGGGTTACAGTTATGGGGTCTTCGCGACGGGCCTCGCCGGCGAGGACGGTATATCGGGCGGCGTTTTTGTGCGTGTGTTTTGAGAATGCTAGTCACTCTGTTTGACAGGAGTCAAACAGAGTGACTAGCAAATCACCCTAGCGCAGGAGCGCTAGGGTGATTTGGTCGTCAGGGTAAGTGAGTGCGTGCCTTGAGCGGCGCACTCTACTTATCTGAGAGGGTTTGTAGTCTACGCTACTGACCACAAGGGGATTAGGGTGAAGGGGGGCCAGATCGAAATAGCGCTTAGAAGCGCGTTTCATGAACTGCTTGATGGTGGGCAGTTTGAGGTCTAAGTGAAGGTCCCTATTGCGCACGTACCAAGGAGCGCCCGTGGCTTTGCGCATAAATCGGTTTTGGCTTTGAGAAGCATGAAGCATGTCAACATAAATACAAGAGGTATATATTTTCAACTGAATTTGAATACATTGAACATAATTAAAAATATATGAATAAATTGCCCTGTTCTGTCCAGCACTAGCTCTAATCTCTCTTAACCAGGTAAAAGAGTGGCGCCCAGCGATTGCAAATCCTGTTGATATTATCCATTATAAAATGCAACGTCAATTTGCAAGCCGATTCGACATCAAAAGTTCTACAATTAGAACACTTAATGTGAAAGCAGCTTTACTAATTTTAATTACCCTTTCTCGGAAAGAAATTATCGCCATAAATTAGTAAGCTGATTTGAGAAGTAAAGATAAAGATAATGTTATCTTAGCAAGAGTTAGTCTAATGGAAATGAATAGCTCTAGCTTTGCAACTTCTTAGACTAAGATAATGCCTACTTTCCAGATTTGAATGTTTAATGGTATTGATTCGAACTGGATTGAAGTAAAAGTTAATAAATTGATGATATATAAACTTTTTTCAATAATTTAATTTTTGTAAATTCTACTTATAACGGTGTTTTCTTTTGCTACATTTTTAAATATTGTAAGGCGGTGTGAATTAAGTAGCTCTACTTATTTCATAACATATTCTTCCATTTTTTTTTAATTAGACCTACTTTGTTGAATTGGATTTTCACCTGTCAGAGGCCGATCGCTCAGTCACTACGTCAAATCTGCCGTCAAATATTGCAAATTATTAATAATTAAATTAAAAATCGTCTTCATTAGGAAGACAATTTAGTAGTGTAATATACGTATATAATTAACATTTTCAGCTCAATAAATATTTTCAGGATTGCTTAAAAATAAAAATATTTATATTATGACAAGAACATTCATAACAAGTTCATAAACATATTTGAAAAAATAAACATAAAAAAAACATACCATCACGCCTGTATTCCCCGAAGGGTTAGGCAGAGGTGTACTAATGTACACCCACATTTCGCCGGTATGTTTAGGTCCCATGTAATAGGGGGCGAGCCTATTGCCATTAACCGGGTACAAATCTAGACTCCGAGCTGCTACTGAGAATTTCATAGAAAAACCCAATAACACTTTGCTCGACCTGGGGATCGAACCCAGGACCTCTAGCGTAGCAGTCGCGCCTAGCACTAGACTAATGAGGCAGTCAAAATAAAACAAATAATATACGACCTCTAAACTACATGACCATTAAGTATATTTAATAAATGTTTATAGATATAACTATAATAAAGTTGCTGTTTGTCTAAGCATACCTACACATTTGAGTTCCCAGATAAATTATATTAAAGTATTTATACTATCTTAATTCAATTCAATTCCTATTAAATTAAAGTTAGGCACAAAAACACTTGAAACAAATCAATTAAGATGCCAAATGTTTCGCATTCCTTGTCTGTTGAGCTGAGATTACTATGCTCAAGCGCAGGCTTACCTATAAGGCATGTACGCCCACCGAATCGACGTTTTAGCAATGTACTAATCAAGAAAAGTGATTTGTTGATCGTAAGTTCCAATTTGTAAATTGAAGTGTCAATTAATTCGATAAATCAATAGTGCATGCTTATATTGAAAAAAAAAACGGTATTTTATATAATTATGATCAGCATGTTCACATATTATTGTTTATCACAGTGCCAATAACTAGAATAAATCATTATTTTGTTCTGAATACTTCATTTTGGTGTACAGAGTGTACACATCAAAGCACCACAATCTGTCAAATTTCTTTCGATTGATTTTCAATTTCAATACAAAATAACGTTATAACCCTATCGTTATTGTTATTTAGGTTCGACGATAAATATAAAGTATCTAATCAATTTACTATTTACAAATAAATTTATTCTCTAAAATGCAGTGATTCCAACAATAAGTGTCGCTGTTTCGCCGTTATTTTGCAATAAGTTTTTTCATACCACTAATTAGTTAAAGGTGGCAAACTAATATTCAGCCCACCTGATGGTAAGCGGTTACCGTAGCCTATACACGCTTGCGACACCAGGGCTATCACTTGCACGTTGCCGACCCTGTAAAACGAAATATATATAACGAAGTATAGTTGGGTTGGCAGTATAAGGGTCAAAGTCCCCCACTGCCGACACAATGTTTCCTCGCGGACCTCCTAAACAACGCATTACAACACATTTCGACCTATAAGTATATCAATAATGTGTGAGATACTAGATACGCTATCGATCGCAGTTCGAATAATTTGCTAAAGCTTAAAGCTCTTGTATACTTACTTTCCTTGCACTTGACCGCTCAACAATTATAGCATAAACTTTCGCTGGTAGCGTGGTATGCAACTGACCTTCATCGGCCCAGTGTGCCAAAGCCCGCGGCCACGACTTTCACGACAGATCCGACGATCGATCGCTCGACAAATTGATATATCGATAGTAAATTTGTGACAGTTCTAACTTCAAATATTCAAAGTGAGTACACGAAAATCGATTGGCTTTGCACCTCACTAGAATTATTTTGGGTGCTTTTATTAACACAAATCTTGCAAGTGGAACAACTATCTATACCTAAACTACACTATATATTAAAAAAAAAACATCATTATTATAGTAACAGACTATATCAAAACTGGAGTTTTCATAAAAATACCATGAAGGTTAGAAGATCAAAATGCTCCTCCGCATCGCTATAACCCGGTCTTTATATAACCTGGAGACTACCCAAAACGCTGGCTGCATTGCTACGTACGTTACATTATGTCATCCTAGAGTTAAACTACCAAGCCAAAGTTTAGCAAGGCAATCCAATTCTCTCCGTCAGTCAGTGTGTTCATAAAGCGACAACCTTAAATGCGAGATCAAAGGGTAGCGGTAGGTACCAAAATTGATCGAGTAAAGTTAGATCGATTTGTAGGTCGATCTATCGATTCTAGACTATCCAATCTCTATAAGGTACTATTTGTTTCACGATTTCGCTCGATTGCTTTTGTGTACCATTCGATTTTACACTCAAAACTGTAACAAATTCGTAGGTAAGTATTAATTTGTTCAAACAAATCGATTCTGTTGCGTTTACGACTTCCGTGTGAGAATTGGTTGTTAACCTTTTTTTCGTTAGTTATGGTGCTTATTTCTTTTATCGTTAATGGTATAACTTCTTCCGTGTAACTTTTAACTGCATTTGAAATGTCACAGTGATTGACCAAGATTTTAATATCCGTTGTCATCAGAAAGACGCGGTCATTGATGAGGTCAAATTAAAATTACTGGGTATATCATATACCCTAGGGGTATATCATATACCCATACGCACTAGGCCAGCGTGGTCGACTACAGCCTAATCCCTCTCTTTATGTGAGAGGAGACCCGTGCCCAGCAGTGGGACAGTATATGGGTAGATGATGATTATATATTGTATCTGTTGTGTTTTGACTAAATAAATTCTTTCCTTCTTTCTTCTTTCATATTATCGTAATAAAAAAATGATCTAAACAAATCCTCTCAATGATCAGTAAGAAAGTACCTACATATCAGGTGTATTGCCAAATGAGATAAGTTGACCACTTTCATTGGGTACAATGGGCTCGCCCACCGCTTTCACTCTTCGATTGATACCGGCACCCTGACCATATCATAGACATTACATTTACATTTTGGATGCACAACCGTGGGTGTAAAGTTTCGAACTTGACCGACAAAGACAACCTCGTTTCATCGCATGGGAAAAAACAAAACTGCCTATAAATTACTAGGTGATCCGACAGACTCTGTCTAAATTTCAGTAGGTAAATCATACAAAAATCCCCTAGAAAAAAGCCAATTTCCGATTTTAAATTTTTCAAGAGTTTTCCGAATTTTCCAATTTTCCAGGCAATTTTTCCAATGTTTCTTTCGTAGGTACAAACCTTGTCCTGGAAATTCCGCATTTTTTGCTAAAATTGAGACAGTGTCAGTGTATGACATTTGACAAAAATGGAAATTCCAGAAAGTGTTTTTTAATTTCGATATTGCATAATTTTGAAGATCCACAACTTCAAATTAATATGGTGCTAGTAGGCGATCATGTCTTATGTCTGAAGTGCGCCAAAAAGCCTACTACGGTTGACATAATAGTTTGTTGCCGATTGACTGTCCCTCCAATATGGTGTAGTTGGGTCATCCTTTAAAATGAGAACAATTTTGCAACTTCTAAATTCAAAAGGAGAGACGAGTCTCAGTTTCTTTGTAAAATTATATAAAATTCACATTATACACAAAATGGTCATATTTATTACTTCACATCTCTTACATTTAAGAGATTTTATTTTATTCATTTCTAGACTAATAACGTTTTGGTAAGTACCTACTAGTAATCATCGATCAATCTATGCCTAGACGGTAAGTAACAAAGATATTTAAATATTAGACTAAGTTTTTACCGAAGCTACTAAAAGTTTTCAACAAAATAATGTCAAACAAACATATTATAGACAAATAGGACATCATTCATATTGCGTGTCCACACTTCATTTTTCGAACGTCATTTTTTTAAACAATTTTTCAAATGACAAAGGAAAGCGAAAGTAATGCTCCACAATAGAACTTTTTGAAGCAAAGGTCAGAAGTTTAAATGTCTCTTCGTGAACGATTTTTCATTTGGGAATATCGCATTCAATTTATGTAGCCAACCGTGGTCCGTTATTAATTTTGTTTTGTAACAAAAGGCTTATGTAAGTGATCTTGTTACAGATATTGTCCGTTTAAATTTCACCTTTTTTCGATGGTATGGCTTGACGTTTTGACGGTACTTGTCATTTTTTGACAGTTGCCAATCAAGTTCTAGTTTTTTGTACAAAGATGACAAACAACTAAGCATGACGGAACTAGGAAGCTTGTTGCGCGGAATTCGCAGCTTATCTTAAACGCTAGCAACACCCTTTAAACCGGAACACAATAATTATAATATTATATTATTGGCTGCAGAATATTATTTTGTCATTGCAATGGTACAAAGGACAAACTAATACGACCTTTTAGGTTAAGTTTAAGTGTTCCCCCACTTTAAAAAAAGGTTACGCATAATCTTACGTAGACAACAATTTTTTAAGGCTATTGTTCTAGAAAAAACTTAGCAAAGAGCCTGTTACTAAAATCGTAGGCATGAAAACAAGTTAGACGCCTTGCTTGTGCTTGAGTCGTAAGGTATAAACAAGCAAGTATTGTTAGAAAGGTCAGCGTGTTGATAACACTGTTATGTGGAAAATGGACGGCTGCAATGCTTCAACCTTCACCCACGTAGGCCTTACCTTACTTTTAGGGTCGTCAAAAGCATATTCACATTAACTTTTGTTTTTTTTTTCAGGTTTCAGTTTGACCATGTGTAGCAGTGAGATTTTAATATCAGATACCATCATTCCTATATCCCCGAAGGGGGCAATAGTGTACTAATATATACTAATACTAGCTGACCCCGCAAACGTTGTTTTGCCATAAAAAAAATTAGGGGTATGAAAAATAGATGTTGGCCTATTCTCAGACCTCCCCGATAAGCACAAAAAATTTCATCAAAATCGGTCAAGGCGTTTCGGAGGAGTATGGCAACGAAAACTGTGACACGAGAATTTTATATATTAGATATAATGTTGGGGCACATAACTTATAGAACTGATAACCGCGGAAGCAAAAAGGTTCTAGAGTAGAGATCACGCACCGGTAAACGCAGCGTAGGACGGCCTCCGATGAGATGGATGGACGACCTGGTAAAGGTCGCTGGAAGTCGTTGGATGCAGGCAGCATATAACCGGTCCTTGTGGAAATATGTACCTATGGGGGAGGCCCTTATCCAGCAGTGAACTGTGTGTAGCTGATATGATGATGATAATTATGTTAAATATAATTATACTATACAATCATAATTATTAATTGGTCTAGCGGTCGTAGGCGCGGTTGTTGAGTTGGAGGCACTGAATTTGATACCCGGTAGAGCATAATGTTAGGTTTTTATTCGATCATGCCAGCATTTATTATAAATATAAATTATCTGTTAATAGGTATATGTATAATATTTACATAAATAATTATTTGTATCGGTGATTTGACTTATTTAATTTATTTTAATAATACGTTGATACTTGTTGTTGTGTTGACTAAGTTTGCCACGCCTCTATCCGGTGACGTAGTCGATCGCACCACCATTCGATTGTGGTGGGGCGATCGAGGGAAGCGTTCGTATCGTAGCGAGGCGGGCATTCGAGCGCTAGCACGCAACGAAGCAACAACTCGAGTGTAATTGTTCTAAGTGTAATTCGGTGTAATATACGTCTGAGTATAAAGTGACGTTGTGTTTAACTCCCCCTGACCTAAACCCCTTTTAGGTCAGAAGTGGGATAGTCGAGAAAATTTCTCATTTTCTTGTCACGCTCACAAACCCGGAAAAACGTAAGTAACGATTCTTTAAAAACGGTAATTTTGGTGTTTTAATGAGATTTAATATTTCGAAGTTTATTTTCTTTTTGCATAATTTATTTACGGAGAGGCACTGAGTGTTATTTTTTTTTATTAGTGTGTTCTTCTTTTTGCTAATACTGCTTCTTTGCTATGTCTACATGTAAATGGAAATGTGATATCACACATTGATACTAAAACAGCATTTTCTACCAGCTGTCCTGGGGCTGGATTTATTCTATTGAAAACTATAGTTTATTTTTTTTTATTTTTTTTTATGATTATTTTCTTTATTTATTATATAGGGCCTTTTTATTCTTTTATTCTTTCGTTAAATTCAATGAAATTTTATGTACCGCGGGCCAATATTGTCGTTCGATTTGTATTCTGTTGACAGAAGATACTAAATCTGCACCGATGATAAACAATATATTTTGTTTGGGCTCAATATTAGCTAGGCTGGAAATGTTAGTATAAACGATACGATTACCATATTGCTAATGGTAGTAAATGAAAGTTTCAGGTGACAAAGAACTGTGGAAGAAAACGACGAAGGGGCCTTAGGTGGAGGGCCATCTAGGAAGGACACCCTAGGTGGAGGGTTGAGTGTGAGGAAGGACACCCTAGGTGGAGGGTTGAGTGTGAGGAAGGACACCCTAGGTGGAGGGTTGAGTGTGAGGAAGGACACCCTAGGTGGAGGGTTGAGTGTGAGGAAGGACACCCTAGGTGGAGGGTTGAGTGTGAGGAAGGACACCCTAGGTGGAGGGTTGAGTGTGAGGAAGGACACCCTAGGTGGAGGGTTGAGTGTGAGGAAGGACACCCTAGGTGGAGGGTCGAGTATGAATAAGGACACCCTAGGTGGAGGGTTGAACCTAATGAATGACACCCTAGGTGGAGGGTCGAATTCAAGGAAGGATTCCCGAAGTGACGGGACGGAACAAAGTAACAAAACCCAAAGCGGTGGGTTAAAATTAAGGTATCGATGGGAATTTGGGGAAAACGATCAAGGAGAAAGTGTAAGTAATGAGGATCGCAGTGAACGATCTTCAGGGTACGAAAAAGTACGAAATGGTGTGCGGAAACGGCAACATTCGGGGAGAAGGCAACACAGGTCGCGAGCTAACGTGCAGGGACGGCGTCGTTTGACACTGTCTGACACTGAAGAGGAGTCTATTTCTCCACCACCTAGACGAACACGAATTAGTGTACGATCTGGTAGCTCAAGAAAAAGACGCAATACCTACAATTCTTCTGAATCTGGAAGTCGGTCGCCATCTCCAAAACGACTGAAATCATCTAAACGTAAGGATGAGGACCGGGATGTTAAGCTGATGGATAAGTTTTTAGCTATTTTAGAAAAGGTTAAGAGCTCGGATAAACCGAAATTAGCATTCAACGCGAATGTAGTGCCGGAGTTTGACCCTTTATCCAAAGACCAAACTGTTTTAACTTGGATCACTAAAGTAGAAGAATGCGCCGAGATTTATGGTTGGGAAGAGAGGGAAATCATACATTATTCATTGCCTAAATTATGTGGGGTTGCGAGGACATGGTACCAGGGTCTAACTTCGGTATTGCATACGTGGTCTGAGTGGAAGAAGAAGTTATTAGAATCCTTCCCATGTAGAGAGGATTATGCCGAACTCTTAACCGAAATGTTGGCTAAGAAGGTTAAATATGGAGAGTCATTAGAGCTTTATTATTACGCGAAGGTCAACTTACTAAATAGATGTAACATAACTGGCAAACAAGCGGTGGACTGTCTTCTATATGGCATAGAAGATCGTGCAGTAAAGGTTGGAGCTCAGGCAGCTCAATTCCGAGAACCCGAACAGGTACTTAAATATTTTAAAACTGTTAAAATAGGACAGAGCAGAGATGGTCAGGACGTCATGCGGAGAGGAAGATTCGGGTCTAATACGAGTCGATCGGATTCTTCGAAATCGGGTAACGTAAACAATCCTACAATTAGATGTTTTAACTGCAACGAAGTTGGTCACCCCAGTTTTAGATGCGGAAAACCAACGCTTTCAGTGAAATGCCATAACTGCAACGAGATAGGCCACCGCAGCTCTAAATGCGAAAAGCCACTTTCAAAATGCACAACGTGTGATAGAGTTGGTCATCATACATCTAACTGCTACAGGAATATGGGAAGGTCTACGTTGGAAACTGTAAAGAGCTCAACATCAGGTAATGACCCAAAGCAGAAACAGGTATCCGAAGTAATGACCGAAGACACCGGAATGGATAAGTATGTAATGGATATTAATGTGAACGGGTCTACTATTGCTTGTCACGTAGATCTAGGCAGCCAATGTTCCCTCATCAGGGTAAGTGATGTTAAGTCTCTTGGTCTACCAATGACTCATCGAGAAAATCTACCAACGCTCCGAGGTATAGGAGCTAGCATGGTAAGGCCTAAAGGAGTAGTCGTCGCTACCGTAGAGGTTCAAGGTGTAGCAGAAACAATCGACTTATATGTTGTGGAGGATTATGTGTTGGTATATCCCGTTCTTTTAGGGCATTCATTTACAGAGAGACCTGACATTCTAATAATTAAGACCCCGGACGCGATCAAAATTGAAAGAATGCCTCCAAATAAAGTCAACCTAGCTGCCACATATGACGTGGAAATTCCCTGCAACACGATGCGAGCAGTACAAGTTTCTACAGACGCGCAATTGGTTAACTGTGAAGTGCATGTTAACGGTACGCTTCGTGGCCCGGAAGGTAAAGAGTATTATTTACTTCCCGGCCAGTATGAGATCAAGAATGGTCGTGGTGCAATTCTGATCTATAATGTTTCGTCAAAAACCATGCGCCTTACTAGAGGTACTCTTCTAACACGATCTTTAGAACGAAAACAAGTTCCAGTACACAACATGATAAACTCATTCAGCGTCGTCTTCGATGACTCTGTAATGAACACTTCCGTGAAATATAACCCAAAATTAGATACGAACCAGCGGCAGCAACTGAAGGGCGTGCTGGAAAGGTATGGTGACTGCTTTTCGAGTGGTTTGCATGATTTAGGTTTTACTACAACTACCGAAATGACCATAGAGTTAACTGATGGCGATCCCATCGTATACCGCCCGTACCGCATGTCGCACGCCGAAAGACAGTTGGTGAGTAATATGATTCAAGAAATGTTAGACAGCAAAATAATAAGGGAGTCATCGTCACCTTATGCGAGCCCAATCATCATGGTGCAGAAGAAAACAGGTGATAAACGCCTGTGTGTCGACTATAGAGCCCTGAACCGGAAAACTAAAAAGGATCATTACCCGATGCCTCGAGTGGAAGATCAACTGGATCTACTGGCAGGTAATACTTTATTTACATCTTTGGACCTGGCTTCAGGCTACTATCAGATTCCTTTATCAGAGGAATCTCGACCCAAAACTGCCTTCGTGACACCTGATGGGCAGTTTGAGTTTAATCGCATGCCTTTTGGTCTCGTTAACGCACCATCAATCTTTCAAAGGACAATCAACAAAATACTAAAGGAGGCCAAAATTAAATATGCACTCGTTTACATGGATGATGTCCTAATCCCGTCGAAAGACTTTGAGGAAGGGTTGCAGAGATTGGAGGAAGTGTTAGGTCTACTGAAACAAGGTGGGTTAACATTAAAATTAAGTAAGTGCCAGTTTTTCCTCGACTCCGTAGACTTCCTCGGATTTGATGTTAGTGCTGATGGTATTCGGCCCGGTAGTAGGAAAAGTGAAGCAGTATCCAAGTTCCCACGGCCTTCGAATCAACACGAGGTACGCCAGTTTCTTGGTCTGTCTGGCTTCTTCCGAAGATTTATCAAAGGGTACGCCATGATCACTGCTCCTCTAACAGACTTATTAAAGAAGGATGCGGGATGGGCCTGGAACGAGGAGCAAGAACAAGCTTTTGAAAAGGTAAAGGAGCTTCTTACGAGTAGACCCATACTTTCACTTTACGACCCTAAGGCAGAAGTGGAACTGCATACCGATGCCTGCAAGGAAGGTCTGGCAGGTATACTCCTTCAACGAAACTCAAATGGGGTGCTACAGCCGGTGTCGTATTTCAGTCGTAAAACGACAAGTGACGAACGTAAGTTGCATTCGTATGAATTGGAAACCCTCGCGGTAATTGCCTCACTGAATCGGTTCAGAGTATATCTAATAGGTATACCGTTCAAGATCTTGACTGATTGCAATGCACTCAGGTCTACGCTAGTCAAGCGGGACTTGATACCCCGCGTAGCTCGCTGGTGGGTCCAGTTGCAGGAATACGACTGCACTATAGAATACCGGCCTGGTGCGCGTATGACTCACGCGGATGCACTCAGCAGGAATCCTGTTGACAATGACGAAGGTGGACCGCATATTTTGGATGTTTTACCGATACAGGAGCAACCATTGGGTCCTGACCAAGACTGGATTGCGACGGTGCAATCTGCTGATGAAGAGGTAAGGAGAATCAAACTGACTCTAGCAGACCCTTCTGTTTCAGAAGCTATGGACATACACAAAAATTATACACTAAAAAACGGTAAGGTTTATCGCGTCGTAGGGGAGGAAACGAAATGGCTGGTACCTCAAGGTGTGAGATGGCAGGTCTTGAAGATGAACCATGATGACTTAGGCCATTGGGGATTCGAGAAGACTCTTCAACGCATAAAGGAACATTATTGGTTTCCTAAGATGCGCAGGTTTGTAAAAAAATACGTTACCTCTTGCCTAGAGTGTGCGCATCACAAATCTTCTGGTGGAAAGCACGAGGGTGAGTTACATCCTATTGAAAAGGTAACTATACCATTCCACACCATTCACGCGGATCACCTGGGACCCTTCGTCAGAAGCAAGACGGGTAATTGCTACTTGCTTGTAATCGTAGACGGATTCACAAAATATGTCAGTATAAACCCGGTCCGGAACACCAAATCTCTTACTTCAGTGCAAGTAATGAAAAGACACGTAAGTTATTTTGGAGTCCCAACTCGACTAATTACAGACAGAGGTACAAGTTTCACAAGCAAAACATTTCGGGACTTTGTAGAATCATATGGTATTAAGCATATCCAGAATGCCGTCGCTACTCCTCGGGCTAACGGCCAAGTTGAAAGATTCAATAGAACTATTCTAGATGCGCTATCTACGTCCAATCACGGTGAAAACGAAAGGTCCTGGGATGAACATATTTGGGACATACAGGTCGGAATCAACACTACAAAACACAAGACAACACAAAAAAGCCCTTCCGAGTTACTGTTCGGATTCAATATTACCAGTAGGGCCGAAGGTAAGTTGAGTGAAATCATAAATGAAACACTCAACAGAACCCCAGCAGAGGAATTGGACGAGATGAGACAGGAGGCTGGAGAGAAAATAGAAAAACAACAGGTAAAAGATACAATAAATTACAACAGACATAGAAAGAAAGCAACTCAATATCAGGAGGGAGATCTGGTGAGAGTCGCAAGGCAAGTGCCCCACGATGGTAAATCACAGAAACTTGTTGTAAAGTACCAAGGCCCTTATCGCGTAGTAAAAACGCTCGATAATGATAGATTTCTGATTGAGGACACACCTTTGACTCGTAAACATGGTCGACGTTACGAGGCAATAGTAGCCATCGATAAAATACAACCATGGATGAACTTCACAAGAAATTTTGATTCAGACTGTTCGGAAAATGGTACTGAAATAGAAGAGGAACGTGAAGTAGAATTAACGTCTTAGATGTGTCTTCATTCAATTTAAACTGTATCAGAATGTCGTATGATTGTACTATTGGCATGGAAAATAATAATTGTAATCATCCTACATTATGAGTATACTATACATCCTCATGTTAAGACTAGATTTTGCTTGCATTAGATTTATTAGACAATACTGGTTCGTACGTCCTATTAAAAAAAAAAAAAAAAAAAACTTGTATGTGTGTGTAATTTGAAAGTTTTATCTCGAAAACTTTATGTAGTCAAATGCAAGATGTGCCAATTTATATATTGTGTATTTATTTAGAAGATGTAGTTAAACATAATATTATTTCGTTAAAATTAATAGTCGTTAAAATGTAACAAAAAAAAAAAACATTACACAAAAGTAGTTAAAATTGTTTAAGATTGATAATTAATAAAAAAAAGACTATGTATATAATATATTCTTATAACATATACCTAGAATCCTTTAAGAGTTAACAATGATTATAGAGTTTGTTGATATATTAAATATAACCGATCTCAACGAAGACACTTTTTAACCTTCTATACTACGAGACTATTATTTTATATAGATTATATAGCAAATACTGAATTTAATGGAAACGCGATGGGACTCGCTTAAAGTAGGATGGCCGAGCTGTTAGGTTTTTATTCGATCATGCCAGCATTTATTATAAATATAAATTATCTGTTAATAGGTATATGTATAATATTTACATAAATAATTATTTGTATCGGTGATTTGACTTATTTAATTTATTTTAATAATACGTTGATACTTGTTGTTGTGTTGACTAAGTTTGCCACGCCTCTATCCGGTGACGTAGTCGATCGCACCACCATTCGATTGTGGTGGGGCGATCGAGGGAAGCGTTCGTATCGTAGCGAGGCGGGCATTCGAGCGCTAGCACGCAACGAAGCAACAACTCGAGTGTAATTGTTCTAAGTGTAATTCGGTGTAATATACGTCTGAGTATAAAGTGACGTTGTGTTTAACTCCCCCTGACCTAAACCCCTTTTAATAATTTGATTATTTTTCAATGAACTAGCATCTGGGATTTTGAAGCATATCTTATTATAAGCCTATCACATAAAACCTAAAATAACTATTGGTGAATAGTAGTGGGTATATGTATAAATAATAATAAGGGTATATGTATAAGTACCTACCTACCTCTGACTGTCATTCCAAAGAATACTGGTACATCTTCAGCGGTAAACTGGTTCACTTATCATGTTTCTTTATAGCACCTCCATGAAACCAGCTTTGAAAGTTCTATTATAAAACTTATAGCTATAAAAGCTTGTCTGGACAGTGGACAGCACGGCAGCCCTATTAGGAAGTATGCCAACAGGTCCGCTGGCCAGTCGACCTACTTCGAAAGAGACTATCTTGTACCTACCACACACACACACCTTTCTATAGCCGTAAGAGTATATACTACTGTTTTGCATTCAGTATCTGGGGCACAAAGTTGCACTGAAACCGATAAATGCAGTTTTGTGAACCGAAAAGATAAAGAGTTCGGTGTTACATTAAGAACTTTTTGATTGTAGATATGGACTGGCCGCTACGCCACTGTGCTGCCAACTAAAAAACGATAATTTATTATTTTTAAGGTCTGGACCGAAAAGGTCAAACAGAACCTTGGCGAAAATTTGTATCTGTAAGTAACGTATTTTAAATTTATATACTTTATTCTTTATTTCATCATCAAATCTCAGTGTGTGTTTTAATTTATTTTAGAACTTCAGATTGATGACTAAAATCTAAGCTCTGTGAAGGAATCGATCATTGAAATAACATACAATATATATTTACGAATAGCAGTGATAGCCTAGTGGTATGATCATTGGACTGCCAAGTCGAAGGTTTTGAGTTCGAACCCAAGGCACGCACCTCTGACTTTTCGAATTCATGTGCGTATTAATAATCACTCGCTTAAACGGTGAAGGAAAACATCGTGAGGAAACCTACATTCCTTAGAGATTTTTCTCGACGGTTTGTGAAGTCTGCCAACCCGCACTAGGCCAGCGTGGCGGACTATAGCCTAATCCCTCTCAATATGAGAGGAGACCCGTGCCCAGCAGTGGGACAGTATATGGGTTGATGATGATGATATCTTTACAACAACAATATCCAACCAATATATAATCCAAACAATATCAATTTCAGTAAATATTGAAAACATGTTACAAAAACATCGATAAGGGAATAAATTAACTTTAAAAGTACTAACATATTTTTGCATTGTCAACATTGAAACAGCAATTAAGTACTAAAATAAACAAAAGTAACGTAGCAGTTTGTAAAGTCCCTCATAATAAAGTACCTTTGCCAATTAAAGTTGCAAAAGTCACAGTGGTGCTTACAAAGTAATAAAAAGGTAAAACGTATGGAACCCGTCTTCACAATGAGTTGCAAACGTTGGAAATCAACGCTTTAATGACGTCACATGGACGCGGGATTGACAAGTGGTGGCAGACGATAGGCGTGTGCGCATCTCACAGGGTTGAACGTTAAATTTTGAAAATATTTTTATCGTATCTTTATTTATTTAAACTAAATATTATATGTTTTATATAGTGAAATTTAATTTTTTAGAGCTTCATTTTTCACACCTAGTTTATTACGACCCATCATGGTCGTGGTAAATGTCAGGAATCCCATGGCCAGGACTAAAGGGCTAAGGCTGTTTTTAGATGGTAAAATCAGACATACCCTGCTACCTCCTCAGATGGCCTACAATCCATAACGATTCTCCGCACACCAAAAAAAAGAAGTCGATTACGTATGTATTATACTGTAATGTGATTCAAATTAAATACAACTCATAATTTACAAATGTAAATATATAAATGTACAAAAATAAACACTACAACTTTACTAATGTCTGTTCACATTCACAATTATATAATGCTAATTACATAAATATAATTAACAGCTTCCAAATTCTGCTAAGTGCTAGTGTACATACTCCAAAATATGTTACGATTGAAAAAGAACATGCAGTGTTATAATCTCCCAAAATATGTATGTATTTATTCCGATGCTGTCATTTAGTTGCCGGAATTTATAAAATAATCTCAAATAAATAACGCACAACCCTAGCCTAGTGCAGAAAAGCTACAAATGATCGACGTTGATGGATGGGCGCTCAGGTGGATAGGTACTAATTGGAGATTTGCATATCCCCCCTTCACCACCCCTAGCCCTACTAGCTCTGCTTAATTAATGCTTGCATCAAATAGGATAGTATTGAAGAGTTTTACTTAGTTAGTTAGATCTTGTGTGTGGTCCGATCTGGAGATAGCTTTATCTATGGTTTGATGGTAAGAGGACTCTTTAGAGCGCTTTAAAGTATAGTTGTGGATGAATTTGTGCATTTCATTTTCACTAGGTTAGATGTACTTTTTTTATTGCACACTAAATCTAATTCTGCCTGATGAAAAGCACAATTAGGGTCTAAAATGAAGCACGCAATTCAAGCAAATACCCTTCTAAGACGTGGTTCAAATATATACGGCGATATACTACTGTTTACGGGTCTTACAGATAGATAACCAAGCGGATCACTAAATCGTATATTAAAAACTCCTTAATGAAAAGCTGTTATTGTTTTATATTGAACAAAATAATAATTGAGTAAGGACAGTTTTGTATTTTTAAATTTGTATTGTTTAATTTCGTCTTAGCTGCAGTTGTCCCAAACCCACATTTCACAACTGCACTTAGGTCATAAAGACCCAGTAAGACACTCCATGCTGCCTAGCAGGTTTAAGATCCTATTTCTACATATGACTTATATGCATACAATTATAGTCAGAAAACAGTGACTGGTTTGAGTCGTTCCAAAGTAGAGAACTTATAAATGCAGTCACAAAAATGGTGACAGTAGGACCATTCCAAAAAATAATTGATTTAAGCCGCTGCACCTTTTTTCATTAAAGGCAAATGATATTAGCTTTTTTTCAGTGGAATTCGAATTTTAAAATAGCAATCATTAAAATCGCTGATTGGAAGAAATCGTTGATCTCGATAAAGCTGCCTATCGTGTTTTTTGTTACGATTCTGTTCTTTTGTAATTTATTTAACACTTTGGTGTACAATAAGGAATATAATATTATTATTATTATTATATTGCCGATATATAATAATATAATTCAAATATATAGTAATAATGATACCATTTATACCGTTTATACCATTAAACAAACTATACAGGATGTTCAAGAAAATGGGACCTGCTTAAATGGACGAAAGGGCATAATACTAACATTCTATTACAAAAAGATTTTTTTAATAAAACCTATTTTATAACCGTTTAAAGTTTGAGTAAAGTCACCATAATTTTGGATAAACTGGAACTCATTTTGATAGCCTTCCTCTTAACAATGTTTAAAAATCATCAGGCTATCAGCTGTGCGCACTATCCTTTTCAAACCGTAGTGTTAGGGTCCCTTGAAGTGCCAAGGTCTATAATAGGTTAAAGATGGCCCTGGTGTTAAGTGGCCTTCTGTACTGAATTACTTTGTGGCGCACCGGACGCAAAGTGGCGACCATCACTGCCCACGCGCATGTCTTGTCGTGAATTATTGCTCACCCCGCGCTCCACATTCGAACAAACTGGAACGAAAGCTTTACTGAACTACAGATACAGTTGACCGTTGAAATATTGGTTACAGGCCGCTTGATTTGATACCAATGTTAAAAAATTACATGAAGATAGAGAACGGTTAAACGTTCCGTGTTCTGAATTTAAAATTCAGATTTTTGTTGGCTATGTGTTATAGAATTCATGTTTCCCTTGCATTAGACCCAAGTGTGATATTCTGACGGAAGTATGACGGAAATGTTAACAATAAAAATAAAACCAAGAATGCTCACTTTTTCAATTCATGTGCAATTAATTCGTATTTATAGCCCATGGTAGATCCTTAGCAATTTTCTAATGTGCATCATGCTTATACAATTCGTCAAAAAACCTTAACCCAGCAGATGCAGTTTATTTTCTATGGTACATAAAAAAGAACTTAAAAGCAATATAAGCTCAGCTTGGCCACACCTAGCTCGCACTTCCAGCTCTAAATTGCACTGATATTACACCATAAAAAGGGCCAATATTAATACATCCGCTGTTTTGCGCAAAAAGTACAACATGTCGAGTCTACCGTCTAGATAGTCGTATATTTCTTGTTACCCCGACATCCTGACTAGCGCGCCGCGGCCGTTTTCTATAAAATAAAACGCAAATAAGTATAATCTTGGTTCTCGTGAGGTCAGGCGTGCACAGCCCCGCATTGTCTTCCCATTGGATATTGCAGGCCATAATGCCCTTTCATAGCCTTTAAAATCGGGGACGAACAAAGAAGGGAGGCACACTAAAATTGACAGTACGAGAGTAACAACACATACTAAGCTATTGTATGCAACCTTGTATGGAGGAAAATGGCGGTAAGATAAAAATAAATTTAAGTTTATTTTTGTCGGAAATTGCTTTTGTTTATAAACAATTCTGGTTAGATACGGTACCGAAGTTCGGTTGATTTAAAATGGAGACGGATCTTTACAGTGGACCTGAAAATTTTGAACATTTGCGATTTTATGTCGTTTCTTTATAATTTCTCTGAGGCTTTCGTCATCTAAGTATTCTGATCTGATTATTCTGCAACATTCAATATAGGTATACTATACTTTTTTTCTCATTTTAAGAAGATGGGAAAAACTCCTTTCCGATCCTATAAGAAAATCAGCGCGGTGGTACATCAATATAAATTCGGATGCCGTTACAATAATATGCTAAGATAGGGGTTTTTTTGTGTTTCCTCTATAATTTGGAGTGAATCCAAAATAAATCACTTTCTTTTCATTCTCTGTGCAAAGCAGTTCTGGTCACCTTATGTTTATTAGCAGCTTACGAGCTGATAAAGGTCGTAACATGTAGAAAGTAAGGAAGTTAATGGCTACAAAAATAAACATTTAGGTGTTTTGGATCTCGGTCACGGCGGGTGCATCGCGAGATGGTCGTCGCGCAAGTAACGGTAGTGGTCCGCCAATTAGTGAACGCGCAATGCCTTCTTACGCGCAAGCGCAGTTAAGTAATATGATTATGTGAGGAGCACAATGGTATAGTAGAATATATAACAATAGAATAGAGTATTCAAAATATTTGGTGATGTTTGTAACGTAAAAAAATTCTTTGTTACAATAATTTATATACGAGCTTTATCTGGCTTCTAAGACTTGATAACGTGTAGGCGGCCTATGACAAAAGTCATCTGACTTTTGTCTGCCTCTATGATCACTAGTTAATATATTAAATTTCTCTAACTATTAGATAAAATAATCAATACTATACTAATTATATGCCTGTATTTTTATAGAAAATTAGATTTTATTATTTCGCTTCTTAACTTATTTTGAATACCAAATTACCTACTTAAATATTTTATGGCACACTGAATAATTATACAAAGCTGAGTTTTAATTACTTAAGTAATTTTAAGCGTATCATTTAAATAAAATTATAATATTTATAAAAATAATTTCGACGGCGTAATATTGGTTTATTTCATTTAGAAAACAAATGGTAGGTACGTGTGTCTAAGACCATGTTTGTGTTTTCTATCAAGACTGCTCCTACTGTTAATGAATACTAAAAACTTTATAGTAACCGACCTCCTCACGCACGGATTGTAGGACAAATTGAACAAAAATAACGGGAATCTTATTCCTGTCTCATTAGCCTAGTAGTTGCAAGTATGACTGCTACGCTGGAGGTCCTGGATTCAATTCCCAGGTCGAGCAAAATATTATTGGGTTTTTCTATGAATTTCTCAGCAGCTCGAAGTTTGGATGTGTGCCCGGTTACAATAACCTAAACATGGCGGCGAACTGTGGGTGTGTATTATTATACACCTCTGCTTAACCCTTCGGGGAAGATAGGCGTGATGGTATGCTTTGTTAATATCGGGTGTAAACTAGTAACCAGAAACGCAATAGTCACTGCTTCCGAGTACTCTATTTCAAAGTCGGGTATTCCATATCAAAGTCGGGTATTTTGTATCAAAGTCGAGCTACCCGCCACTCACTCTTTGTTTATGTTTGCATGCCCTACGGTCACTGTCATGAGTAGGGTGGCAAGCTGTCTAGACAGAGCAGGACGTCCGTTTGTATGCCTATTTTATCCTATGGTAAATTATAAATAGATGTGCAATGCATCCGATTGGAGCTATGCCATATATTATACATAAATACTATAGTTGGTTGATGATATAAAATAATTGCAGGAGAGAGTAAGACTAATAAACAAGAGTAGGTATTGTGTCAATGAATAATAAAGGGAATGCGTCTATTAAAATATTGATTGTGCAAAAAACTTTCCAGTATCACCATAATTAAGTTTAAACTTAATTACGACTGAGAATTTCATAGAAAAAGCCAGTTTGCCGCTTTGCTCGATCTTTGTTCGAATCGAACCAAGGACCTCAAGCGTGGTAGTAGTACTACTTCTAGACTACTAGACTAATAATGAGGTCTAGCTGCTAATAAGTTGATAAGCTTACTATTATTTATCTACTTTTTATATATTAATACTTTGTGCACAAACTAGTACAGAGGCGGACTTAACTTAACTTCTGTATATATAATAATATATAATTATTCTGTACGTGTGTGTTATCAATGAACTCCTAAAAGGCAGGACCGATTTTGATGCATTTTTTTAGTCCGTTTCGTTCCGTAGATTCACAATTGAATTAGGGACCACGTCTGTCGGGCCTGCTAGTGTAGGTATTATACAATTCTAAGTTTTGACAGGTGCGAGTTTATGGATAATAATGAAACAAATAAATAAGTTGAAAACAACCCCGTTCACAACAACGTTACTTCCAGATTCTCACAAAACTCTTCAACATGGTCACCTTAATCTTACTGTTCCTAATAAGAGCCCTAAGTTCATTGAAGGTAGCCAAGCAATTTACGTGAGCAGGAGATTGCTTTGTACAATCTGTTACATGTAGCCAGAGGCGGCCTGTCATAAATAGCGACTAGTAACAATCATAGAGATTATACGATCTTTACACTGATGTTCTATTATGAACACGGGTTTTTAATAGGCTATGTTTTTGTTACAATTCCGTTTTGTTACGTGAGCGGTCCGGATTGAAGAATCAAATGACTTATTGATTTCTGACATTTACGCGAATATTACTAATTGAAATAAAACTACTTTTTACGGATTTTATAGCGCTATATTCGCGACGCTGTAAAGGGTCCGAAAAGTCGGGATTAATAATACTAATGTAATGTGATAAAATCCGTAAAAAGTAGTTCTTTAGCATTATGGTTGGTAGCTGCATTTTTGTCCATCATTTCAATTTTGCAACTGATTTTGATCAAACTTATTAAGTGTAGGTACTACCACATTGGGTCTAGTTGTTGCCAGCTAGGTTCGATTACTCGATCGAGCAAACTGTTATTAGGTATTCTATCAAATTGACAATTGTAGCTCAGAGTTTGGAATTGTGCCCGGTTAGGCTACTAGGCGATACTACTGGCAACCTAAAACCGACTGTGTCATAAGTACACTTATGTCAAACCTTATGAGTATACCACCCACAGGGATGATGAGGGGTGTATTATGATAGTGTAAGATATGGATGGTAGTATTATATAATATTAATGACTGTTATTATGGTGGTCATTAATTCTAGGAAAAACTGTCAAAAATCAACTCCAATTCCAAATTCAACGACGATTTTAACACAGCAAAATTTTAATTTCAGAATCAAGGAGTAAATCAAAAGACCAGTTACCCAGTAAGAAAGTAACCTACACTTTACACCCATAATTCATCGTCCAACTAGTTCAATTTCCACATAATTTCATCGCGACACGTTAAATTGTCAAGAGCCATCGATCATGCGCTTACGCACGCTGAAAGCGATAAGGCCGGGGGACCACGTTATGATTTACGCATCACTTTCATCCCGATACCGTTAAAGCTTTTAAACCGGCTGTTATCGAGGAAAGTCGGTAAAGCAAGACGGATGGCCGGCTCTTAAGTCTTGCTTAATTTTATGCTAATGGTCGCAAAGCGCGTGTGAAACGGAACGCAACGCGGCGAAGCGCATTGTCGCTACGGATTTGTGTAGCGCTTTCGTAACAATCGGTGCTATGATAAATGGTTAGGATAGCATACGTTTTGGTTTATCTAATGCAACGCTAAGTGGGCATTTAGATTTCTTCATTTATTTTATTCAGCATAACAGTGCGTAATGCGCTTGGTGGTATACTTATATTGTGGAACGTTAATGTGGTAAACGTTTACTACAATAGAGTTTTTTTACGGTACCTTGGGCACGCTCTCGAAATATAAAAATTCTATATTAATCTATGAATAAATAGCCAGCTAGCCAGTCGTTTCCAACTTTGTTCTGACACTTCCAGTATTTCCTTGTTATAGTTTTACAGTGAGGAATACCAGATAGAGTGGCTACCATCACCACCGGAAACACAAATACTGGATATTAGCGAAGTCAAATAGTAAACGAGTATTTACGGACTTTATCGCATTTTTTTTAAGAAGTAGATTACAATAATGGACTTCTTTAAAAAATCTACAAGACCCAGACAAATCACGGCTTGACGTAATCATATAATGATATTGCAACGTCCCTAATGAACGTAGATGACGCATGATTTCAATCATATTATATAACACAGTCTACAGTTCTAAGGCTAGTACTCACGTTGCCGAGGAAGCCGCTGCAGGGTTGTATCTGCGGTGGTAGCGGGGGCAGGTCGGGTGAGCGTGGCGCCCGCGGGCTTGCGCGTGCGTTCCGCGCATGCTCCGTGTGGCCCATCGCTTAGTTGATGTTCATCGCTGGAAAGATATCATGTTTTCAGGTTGGTAACACCGCATATATGTGCTGTTTGGAAAGACCAATATGCGAGTAATGTTGCTAGCGTCTGTAGGCTGCGGCTGACAACTCTGTTCGCCCATCATCATGCGACCCCAGAGTAAACGGTAGCACAGTGGTCACGTGCTGCCGTACACAGGAACAGATTCAGGGGAGACCCGTTTACAGTCTCCCAAGGCATGTGCCTTAATAGGCGTTGCACAAGGGGGTTTTCGGGTGGTCTATTAAGAGGACACAGTGCCCCCCTCCATGTGCTGATGGTGGTCACCGGAGTGATTTTAGTAGGTAAGAATCCCACACTCCCCGGTCTAACCCCCGTAGACCGGTAGCCATTGAAGGTTTCCCTCCGAAAACAAAAAAAAAATGGCGGCCGCTGACGCTTACCATCAAGCGTATGCTTACATCTGATCTCGATAGAAATAAAGTATAGGTTTGACGTTGCTTTTTAGTTTAAGAGATTTTTTTATTCACGATTGGCCTACGCTTCACCACTAGTTCGCCTGATTTTAAGCGACACTGCGATCTACGGTGGAGCACTCTTGCCTAGAAGAAACCGATTCACTCGAGATTTAAAGACACTCAGATTATAGTTATTGGGGAAGACCCACTCAGGAAGCTCATTCCACATTTCAGCGGTAGGTACGCATGATAAAAGTTGTTTTAAAGCGTTTCGTTCGGGTTTTTGGGATGTCCACCATGAATCGAGGTCGAGAGTAGTTGCCATCAGACATTTAGAACATTCAGACTAAATCGAAACAAAGTTTGAACATTTTATTTACGTGAATTAGCCTTTTGAATTTAGTTATCAACAGACTTCATTTATTTTTCAGCGGGTTTTATAAAATAGGTACATAGCTAAATTAAATATTTATGATATCCTGTCAAAGTTTTTATTTCGGTCATAAAATTTGTTTTCCAATTTAGGTCAAAAGGTCATGAATTACATCTTCCTATTAAATAGACTGGCATTTGATAAGGTTCAATGCAATTAACCTTTGCAGTAAATCATAAAAAATAACTAATTTTAGTATCAAATAAACTATAAAATATAAATTAAATACAACATCAGTTCTTACAATTCCTAAATGAGTTCTAGACGTGCTAGAGAAATCCTAGAAAATTAGCATTGGAAATACAATATCAAAATATTATGAACTAGTATCTGTTTCCATACCCAGATCCAGCCGTCCCTAGCTGCCCCCCCAGCAACGCCCTAAGCCGAGGTCCGAGTCCCGCAGGGGACGCCCTTAGTTGTGTTGCTTAGTTTATAAGTTGCCCCTGCCTGGAGGCATTTGGTGCCTCGCCACCTAGTCCGGTTAAGTTTTTAAAGCTCCCTCGAGCTAAAAACTATGTGTCGGACATAAAAAAAAAACTGTTTCCCGTTACATTTTCGACCATTAAGTGATTAAGTGTTATTTAATTTTACTTTTTTATGCACTGTATCTATTTGTCAAAATTGTATCGTAATCTTATTTTTTTAATATTCTCAATGAATCCGCGTTTTACCATTACTTTTCCTAAGCAAAGCATTAGGTCTACATTGGTTGGAGCACGCTTACCCAGCAAAAACCTTTAAAGTTACATTTACCTTAAAATTATTTTATCTGGAAACACACGGCAATGAGTTCCATTCGCATAATAAAATCATTAGCAAGGTGGGATGTCAACCGTGTACGGAAGGCGAGCGTCTGATCGTCCGATGATAGAAAGGACTAACTGATAAAAAAAATTATAACCAACTTTGGCGCAAAATTGGTTATAATTGTTCAAGACTGAAGTTTAGATGTTTAAGCGTGAAAAGGTAATAAATAAACAGATAAGAGTAACTTGCATTTATAATATTATTATGGATTATTTATTTTGTGACTCGAACGCTTAGGCCCGATCCAGGTCGTTTTATTCCCTGCAACATGGTAGAGTCGAACGACGCCGATACACACGTCATACTCGTGAACGAGTGCCGTCTGTCGGGGCTGTTACTGTCAATGGCAATCTTTTTTTTCTTTCTTTTATTATACTCGATTAATTTATTAGTACACATCAAACTGCATTGTTCTCATGAACTACTCAGAACAAAAAATTGTAAACCAAGGTTACCACTGTAATCATGTTTTTTTTTAAAAGAGTGTCTAGGAGTTTCTTGCCGGTTCTTCTCCATAAGACCCACTTTTAGATACCATGCAACTAGTTTTGACTTTTCAAAAGTGCTAATTGGTCTAATTGAAATAAATTATTTGACTTTCGACTGGTGGAGCAGTGTTATTGAGTTTTTCTATGAAATTCTCAGTAGCAGCTTGGAGTCTGGATTTCGGCCCGGCTAATGGCAATAGGTTCGCCCCCTATTACATGGGACCTAAAACATACCGGCGAAATGTGGGTGTACATTAGTACACCTCTGCCTAACCCTTCGGGGAATCCGTCACCCATACAGTGGAAAACCCTAAAAAGACTGTAAACATTAATAAAATATCTAAGTAGATACATAAGTATACTTTTCTTAATCCAATAGAAATTCTCTGTTTTTTCAAAAGCCGACGAAGAAACTGGTACCTTAAAAATTTTAGATTTTATAATTTCTGAAATTTTGTAGATAAAAATTTACTGAGTGAATGGTATTCTGCATTATAATTAGAAGATTATAGATAAATAAATAAGATAAAGTTTTTAATATGTTGGTGTATCTTTTTATTGCTAAATTCAGTAATTTTGATGCTAATTTTTGATTTACTTTAAATTATTTTAAAAGTATACCGACTTTTTTAGCCCCGAATCGAAATATAAATACTGATTTTATCTTAATGCGTTAATTAAGTATTTAGATTTTAGCCAAATCAATTATTAAAAATATAAAATAATTTATTCGTTTCTTAATATGCTAATGAAAATCTAATTTGATAATAATAATACAGGTATATTAGAGCTTTGTAACGTATTATGTAGCTAATCATTTGTTATTTTATTCCTACTAATCCCTATTCCCTACTTAATAATTATTATAAATGCAAAAGTAACTCTGTTACGCTTTCACGTCTAAACCGCTGAACCGATTTTGATAAAATTTGTTACAAAGATAGATATACCTTGGAGAAGGACATAGGCTACCTTTTGCCTTAAAAAACCCTTTAATATGCTAGCGCAACCGCGGGCTACGCTAGTCTATATTAATAGATATTATATAGAGGTAAAGTTTGTGAGGTTGTAGGCGGTAATCTCTGGATCAACTGAACCGATTTTGAAAATTCTTTTACCAATATAAAGCCATATTATGTGTGAGTGTCATAGGCTATATTTATGTATAATGTATATGCATGTTATTAGGTAGTACATTACACACGTACGAAGTCGGGACGGGTCGCTATAATTATAACTGCGGACGATTGCTACAGCGCTCCCGTAGTCCCGGCTAGTGATGGTTAATATACTCCAGTTTCTCGAATGAGTATACAATACAACGAAATCTGTAATAAAGTGCCAGAGTTGGACGTGTTTTTTGGTTCCTTTATTAAGTTTAAAAAGACATTGCGATGTCACGTCAGTGGTATTGTTTAATTGTTAATTTCTGTTGTTCTTTTATAATTTCTATTGTTTTAGGTTAAGTACTTATATTGCTGAATGATGCTGTAAGTTGAATGTTGTGTATACCTGTAATTGGCATACACATCAGTCAATGCAATATTTTTTCTTCTATCTTTTAATGTGTGATGTGTATGCTGTTGGTGTACCTATTATAAATAAATAAATATAGCATAAAGCATTATAAAGTAGGGGCTTATTATATATAGCATAAAGCAAATGATATCGCGGTTCGCACTTTATGCTATACTGCTATAAAGCTATTTTGCTTTATATCGCACCCTGGAGCGGTGGATAGGGCATAAAGCATTTCTAACCCCGTCAACAAAAAAAGGGTCGCTATATATAATAAAATCACAAATGATTAGTATCAATCGTCATCAATTATAATTTCATGAATACTATAGTTGGTTCTAGAATCGCCCACTCATTCAAAAACTTTTTTTTTTTAAGTTTAAGGTACCGCATTGCCAAAGAATTATATAAGTATATATTTACAAAAAAAAAAGTACCTATATAAGTATTATATCCATTGTCTAGTACCCATAGTACAAGCTTTGCTTAGTTTGGGACTAGATGGTGTTGTGTAAAAGGTCCCAAAAATATTTATTAAAAAAAAACTGAAAAACTGCCATTAAGCAATAAAGTGTTAACATTATTGTGTTCCGGTTTGAATAGCAATGTAGCTAGTTAAATTGCTGGGTATATGAGACAGAACAACTGAATGAGACAACGCGCGAGTGGTACTACTGGAGTTCCTGCCGTCTATAGGCTGTCTGCTTACCATCAGGTGACCCATATGTTTGATTGTCACCTATTCGAAAAAAAAATCATTCCATCCTGTACAATAGTGGAGCAGTCTCGTTGAATCCTTCTTAGTTTCCAAATCTATCAAAGCCTAGTAAAAACACTAGACGCGTCTAAGTCATTAGAATAAGTTCTTTTAAGATAAAATGTTGGACAATTATGTTGGACAAAGATATTTGAATTTTGACCAGTGGCATACTACCCTCAGACACACAGAAACAGACAATCAAAGTGAACATGCCTCTATACAACGTGTTACAGAATACCCTGTAAAAAATATAATTAATTATCAAAGCCAAAAATGTTGTCAGTTGTCATGTCAGGGAACCAGATTATTTAACAGAAAGGCCTATTTTACCTAATAATTGTCTACTTTAACAGTTTTTCTATTTTTCATTTATAAATGTTGTTGTTTTCCTTTTTTTTGGGTATGTTATACAGCGTTATTACGGTTCTTAAATATTGTGAATGGACTCGTTATAAGGCCTCCTTTCGGCTTTACGGGTAGTTTTGTAACATACCTGGTTACCTAGCTATCCTAATAAAATCGATACCTAACCAAAAACATATCGTTTCTTGCGCACTCATTTATCACATTAATCATTTCAAATCCAATTCGATTTTTAAACTTAATTAAAACGTGCTAGTGTGTCAAATCGTTTCTATACGTAGTACGGAATGAGGAGGTCACCTATCACTCGATCGATAACAATGCATTTTGCACTTTACGACTCAAAAAACACGGTACATATATGTAGAAATATCTGATAAACTTAGCTATTTTCGAATCAGCAAATTACAACGTTCTTTATAATCTAAGAATCTAACGTTATTTTTGTAGTGAAAACTTGAAAAACATGATTTTGTCAATAGGATTGCGGATGTTGGCCTGCGCCTGCGCATTGTAGTGTATGGCGGTTACTGCCCGAGGTCGTTTTTTCACCTCTGGTTACGTTACTATTATTCATGAACTCGATTGATTCTCGACGATAACTAACAACTTTATAAAAATGCCGATTAGAATTTTTACAAATTGGATTGATCGCTATCTGCCTGATGATGTTAAGTAACGATGCTATCAACGATGGAGCACGCTTGTCCAGAAGCTAGAAGGAACCTATTCACTCATGACTTGAAAATTCCCAAGTTGTACGAAAACACAAACTCCGGCAAAGAGTTCCACTCGCCAGCGAGACGTATGAGATAGATAGATAGATAGGTTCTGTGTTCCTTGCTCATAATATGTGATCTAATTTATTTATATTACAAAAGAAGCAAGCATCTTTCTCTACCTTTTACATTTATTCTTACGATGTTTTCCTTTGCCGTTTCAAGCGTAGTGATCATTAATTATCAATACGCACATGAATTCGAAAAGTAAGAAGTGAGGATCAAAAGGCCTTGGATTCGAACTCGAGAACTTCACTTGGCAGTCCAATGATCATATCACATCACATATCACATATCACTAGGCTATCTTAAGCAATAAGTGGAGTAAACTATTATAAAAAAAAAAAATTAACTACAACCCGTTTACGCAAAAGTACCTCTACCTTCTTGGATAGAAGTAGTTGCATAATCATAGAATCTTATATGTATCTATAGATGAACATATTTGGAATGTGCTCATTAAGACCTTTTATTTAACACGTGTCGTGTAAAAAGGTGTATATTTAAGTACAGATCCGCCATTTTGAATTTAATGGGACGTCATATCGTCATATCACAGAGTAAAAATGACTTCAATGATTCCTTATTTGCTCATTTACGTTAAGTACTTATTTTAGGACCCACACCAAGGCACAGAGGAACTGTCATAGTTGTGGCGAATTCACGGATCCTATGGCCATTGGCCATGGCTATAGAGCAAGTGAAGAGTTAGAGTTTTAAGAGAGGTATGGCATAGTGGAAGTAATTCCACTCAAATTGGAGCTGCTCGACTAGGGAAGTACCTCCGCCTTGCAAAAAATCGAAGTAAAATAAGCTTTGAGCTGTGTTGTGTTTCTTACGATGAGCAAGGTTGCCAGTGCTCCACGAGGAAACGTTGTGTTGGCAGTGGGGGGACTTTGACCCTTATACTGCCAACCCAACTATTCCTCTTTCGTTTTACAGGTTCGGCAACGCGCAAGTGATACTTACTCCTGGTGTTGCAAGCGTCTATAGGCTACGGTAACCGTTTACCATCAGGTGGGACATATTTATACTTGTTTGCCACCTTAGTAGTAAAAAAAAAAGTGAAGGCGGTTTTAAGTCAGTAAGAGTCTCGCATACCCTGTCGCCTCCTCCAACGTAAATCATAACCTCTTTTGGCCATAGTTGGGTAAAAATACAGTGGTAATCTCACTCATTACTGTTCGATGAATGAATAAGTTTTTGCCTAATTGATACAAATTGAATTATAATGAGAAACTGATAAGTTATATTTATTCACATAAATTAGTTTTTATTGTTCATATATTTATTATTTCATTGATAATCTGAATTTGATTTTAAACTTATAGAATTTTAGACTAAGTATATAGCTCTTAAAGTCTATGTGACCTTCTATGATATTTGTTAAAAAACGATTATAATAATAACATATAGAAGGATCTACTATTTATTTATTAGTGTAGATATAAAGTTTTTTTTCCGACCAAACGACCATGCGGGTCCCATTGCCATCCCATCGGAAGATGAGAGAAAAAAATGGTTTAAGTATATGAAAACAGAAAATAGATAGGTTTTTTTTTTCCTTTATTTATCGTTTTACAAAATAATGCACAATACTTAAATAATAATAACACTAAAAACCACTGAGGTCCAAACCTGTGCTATCATGAGTCTGTCTAAATGTATCAAAATATTTTAAAATGTATCAAAATATTATTAAATACTACATACATAAAAAGTGTGTTTAGGTACCTACCTAAGTATGTTGGACTTATCTTTAACTATAATTATTTATAAAATAAATACTTATTGTATATGAACGCATTTGTAGTAGTTTTCATATTATACGTAATTCTATTTACAATTTCATCCGATTACTGGAGTTAACGAACCCAAACGTAGGATTTCTTTTATTCATGAGCTGATTAATAGATACAGACGAAGAGTTATTGCGTTGGTTTCATAGAATTATAGGTAGGTATAGTGGCGTAATGTTTTAAGTAAATTATAACAACACAAATCACAAACATAATATTTTTTTTTCCATTTTTAATTTTTCATTAAAACGTATTACTTACATGAAAAATTGTCCAAGGTAATAAAGCTCTCCTTCACAAAGAGTTCGTGTCTATGAGAAAATCTAACTACAGTACCTACCTAAAGATATAGGTACTACGAAATACGCATTGTTACAATTTATTTAAATAAAATTCAAAAAAATACAAAATATTGAATAATAGTATGAATATAATTCTGTAGCGATTAGGTAAGATTCCAAACTAATAACAAATCTTGACCGATGTTAATATTTGAATTACATACTTAAACTTTCATTGAAGAACAGTGACCCTCCAGAGGGTTGTCACAATTGTCTGTCTAACCTACTCTAAAACAGTGTTTTTAATTTACTAGCAAGCGCGACTTTCCGGTAAAGACATGGCGACCACGCGGGGGCCGCGACCCGTAGTTTGAGAAACACTGCTCTAAAATAACACTATAGCTGTCGTTATTTGAACGTAATTCGTCCAACGCTATATTAGAGTAAATATACCTATAAGTAATATTTAACCGCATCTGGTAAACAAAACTAGGCAGACGTTGATGATATATTTCCAGATAATATATCTGATCGACAGTCGACCCATTTACCAACTAAACAAGAAAGATCTTTAAATAGATACATGAAATATCGAAATCTATCGACCGTTTGAGGAGGTTCAAGTATAGCTGTGTACATTCTACCTAGTTTCTGCGTTTAAGTATCTAATTATTACTTGGTTAGCATGCTAAGTACCTTGTTCTATTATTGCAACATATCGACATGAAGACTCCGTCGTAATGAATAATTATGAGATGTTACTCGTTTAACTGTTGCCTACACGCCGCTCTATGAACAGCCCATATACTGTCCCACTGCTGGGGTAGGGTCTCCTGTCATAATGAGAGGGATTAGGCTATACGCTAGCCTAATACGGGTGGGTAGACTTCACACGCTCCGTCGAGAAAATTGATGGTGTCTACACAATTGGTATGTTGTGTGGATATAACATGAAAATGTATAGAGGGTAGACATTTACGCATGATCAATTTGGGCACATAGGTAGTAACTGTCAAGTCGATACAGTTTGATGTTTTCGTGACGTGTTCACGCAAACAGATCGTCACGTCTTGGGCTGCAAACTGCAGCATCTTACCAACATTTTACGTTTGGAAATCCTCATTACATTACAATCTGTTATAAGAGAAGGGATTATTAAGGGAATATTAGAATGCACTTGACCATTACTTCCTATCTACTTCATATTCAAAATCACATAATAGTTCTCTTTAATTAGCAGATTCTCCAAGGCTGTCTGCATCCAACCATTTCTTATCATTTGGTATCTCCTTTTTATTGATATCCCATAAATTGGATAAACTATTTCTGTTGGTATGATTAAAGGTTCATTGGTTCTAAATAATAAGACGAAGTTTGATTAAACATCTTTAAACAGTGTTAACTTTATTGACGTCGACGGTATTGTAGTGTTAGTCAATTCAAAAGGCTTGGATGTATCTATCAATTTTGATATACCTAAGAAAATGTCTATAAATAAATAATTTATTAATATACCTCCATTATGCTAATGAAAGGAGCGACCTTGTATCGTTAGAGTAATGGTTACCTATCAGTTGATTAGGTTTCCTTTAATTCGATACCGGTCTAACGGCCCCCGATCTATCAATAACTTACTGCCCATTATGTGGAAAACAGTACAACAAATTGAATTTCAAAAGACCAACGTTTGATTCTAAAGGAGGCCGTACAGAAATTTATTGAACTGGCTATTTGTTTTAAGAATTCTCATCAGCTCAACCTACTTGGATGAGAAATGGAATCATTACTTGCAAAAAAATAAAATCTATTTTTTCAAGGCATTAAGTACTTCCAATAAATGAGTATCAAATAGAAACATGACTTAAGTAAAATCTCACTCGAATTATCTGGAAATAAATGTTGTGCCTAGACAATAGAAATGCCGAATTCCAATCTATTATTTATAAATTTCTGTTGCGCTAGCGTAGCGGCTTAAATTATAGAGGGTGAATCGTCTGCAGTTAAACGAACCACGACTCATGAAGTTGTTGGAGCTTTTTGTACTTTTTACTGGCAGGCATTAGATCGCAACGTCCCGTCGGCCATTATTAATGCGCCGATAAAGACCGAACGGCTTCGGCTGCGCTCGGCCAATTGCGCGGGCGTCGATCCACGGACAGACAGCATCTCATTCGCTATTTTAAAATTATTGATTTAATATTAAAGGACATAGTCTCGGATCTTTTTTTGGTAAATGACCAAATTATTAACGTTCTGCATATTTTCGGATTCATAGCCGGAAATGGGTTTGTCTAAATTAATTCTTACGATCAGGCCATCTGGCATTTAAATGATAACTTGTTCCATTTTTAATTTCTTAATAAATTTGAATGTCTAGTATTTATTTTTGGTTATACGTAACATCTGTTGGTCAATAAAAAGTTGTTTGATCATGTCAATTGTCAATTTACGAGTGACTTCTGCAAGTCACGGGCGGCTCGCCATAAAAAGAGTTAATGTAGCAGCAACTTCAATACTTAGTGGGAGCCCAGAATCCCAGATGTTCGTAGAGCGTTATTACCTACCTCGGTGGTCGCGCCGTCGTATAGGTGATAAATAAATGGTTATCTGACCGGATCGACGCATGCGCCGCCCGCCGCGTGGGAACTAAGGCTCGGTTTCAAAACAACGCGGCGCACTTATGTTACACGCTGTATAATTGTTACAAGTGATACTAACTTTCTAAAAAGTTGTATAGAGTTTCTTGTTTTATGATAAAACTTATAGGTTTCTCTTGTCGATACTCATATTTTTTGTTTCAAGCACTTAGAGATTGAATAAGGTATGCAAGATTGGAAAGTGAATACATACAAAAAGAACAAACTTAATTAAAACATCTTATATTGTAAACTTATGGCAATACGTGTAAACCGATTTTTATTTCATAATAAGTAGTAGTAGTGTCAAACGACCATGCCATACACCTGGTAGTAGATAATCACCGCCGCCAATGTACACCGGAGGAGTCAATGAACGTTTGACTTGGAAATCGGACACACCCCTGTTTTTTTTGTTTTTTTTAAATACATGTATTTTATTATATTTAAGTAGGTCTAAGTACATTACCTAGATAAGGTAAGGTAAACATCGCCATAAAACCTGCACGGACAAGGACTCAAGTATTCGAAGTTGTATTGTCTGCACTGCAACTGGCACTACGCAAGCGTGGTGAACGTAGACTGTAACCTTAGTCTGCGAAGGGGCTAATACCCAGCGTTGGGAGAGTAATGGTATTACTTTTAAGCACACTGTAATGGACGAGGTTATCTAAATCCTTCCTCTTTTTAAAGCTCCGTTCAAAAGCTTACCTTAATACCGATGCATGACATTGACATTTGACGCAGCATATTTCACGATCCAAATATAGAGCGCTGAACTATTCTAACAAAATACTCAAGCTCGTTTCTCAGAAAACTCGCGCACGAAATGTTTTCAAAGTTTTTATTATATTTCGCAAGAGAACACCGTGAAATGCTTCGGATTCTGTACCGCACGAGTTTTGATGGCGCCCGCGCCGCTGAGGCGAATAAAGCTTTTTGCCGGTTGACCGACCGCCATCTACTACACGTTCCTTTCCACGACCATCGTCCTTATGTATTATGCGTTAAGATCGAAAATCTGTAAGATCAGTGAACATCTGTTCTGATAGGGATCAAGTTAAGCTGGTACCGTAAGCCAGCGGTTTGACAAAGGGAGTCAATTTGAACGTATCTCTCGAGGATCGCTCGTGACTCATCTGTCTATGGTGATTATCTCGAAACAATATGGCGGCGAATTCGTGAGTTTCCAGTGCTGATCTGTCGTGGAATGAAAATTGGGAATACCTAGATGAGGTATTGATAAGTTCATCGAGCCTCCTTTCGTGGCATTGATTTTTTAAGAGTTTTACCAAAGAGCAATATTGGTATAGGAAAGTACCTAACCTATTAACATAACATACAACACCATCACGCCTGAATGTCCCATAGGGTTAAGCAGTTAAGTACCTACTAATGTACACCCACATTCGCCGTCAATTGCTACTACTGAGAATTTCGTAGAAAAACCCAATAACATTTTGCTTGTTGCTTTTGGATTCAAAATCATGACATTTATTAGCGTAGCAGTCGCGCTTACTAATCCAGTCCTATACTTCCTACCTTGTCTAGGACCACTAGACAAGGTAGGAAGTAGGTATGAGGTACTGAAATTGTTATCCGAAGTCGATCACTCAACCCAGACAAGTTTATGGCTGTTTCCACTACAGCGGCAATTGTCTTCCAGTTATTATGGTGGTAGCATAGATTATTTAGTGGTAGGTAGTATATCAACGTTTCATTAACCTGTGTTAATGTAGAACAGTCTTTTTTTACATTTGTCGGCGCATGGGAACTTTCAGCCAAGATATCTGATACTGGATATATTATACCAGTGTCAGAAGATTATTTCTAGTGAAACTGTATCGGATAAGTAGGCAGTTGATGTTTATACGAGAATGTGCACCTATCTAAGTAGAAAGTATTGAAAGAGAAAGAATTATATTTTAACAGATCAATTACAAAGCCAGGTATCCCAGTGATTGTTACTTACTTAAAAGCGTTTATAATAAGTGTTTAGATTTGAAAGTAGTGCAAGATAAAGCTAACGACAACGACCCTTACGCTGAGAAAGATGCGTGAAAAAATATTGGCTAAAGAAAAATTTAAAAAACTATCTTTAAGTAGATAATATTTGCAAGTTCACCCACAACATCGACATTCATTAGTACATAATTACAGTATTTTAAAGGCTTCGATTACATTAAGTATGGCCTATGCAACCTCGCCGTCAATGGACTTCTCAGCGAACTATATTCATCAACTGTTCTACTGAACATCTTATCTTTAATTAAGAACAATAACTGCATTAATATGTGCAATATCCGCATCGGCGCCTGCGCACGTAAATGACAATGACACACAATGACGTTTCATCATTAACTTTGCGAGATGACATAACTAAATTTTTTTTTAAAGAAAAGAGCTCCCGCAATACAAGCCTTTTGTCACAACGAGACAAACATATACTTAATTAACGGCCACAATTTTAACTTAATTTTGAGTCACCGTCTGCTATCTCTAAGGATATGTGTTCAAGGGTCCAAGGCAGACGCCGTTTTCTTCCGACAATAGAAGTTATCGGTCTACCAAGCATCTACATCCATAAACCAAGAGTTTTTAATTACCATATTTTACCTGCATCCACCCGGGATACTCTATGGCTGTACTGTCATAGTGCAGTCTTGCAGTGTCCTGAGTTGATGCCCCATCCCATATCTAGAATAAAGTTCTCCAAGGGGCCTGTACGCGTTGGACCGCGCAAGCCTGCCAAAGGACCGGATGTCTTCCTCACGAGAGATAAGCCGTGATATCCGAATTTATTGAGCCATTTTACATTATGTGGATAAACAGTTAGATACAGAGGCACACAAGTGCAAGAGATAGATTTGCCTCTGCCTCTCAAACTAGGTAAAGTAGTGGGTCCTCGTACCACATACTAATATTATAAAGAGGTAAAGTTTGTGAGGTTGTAGGGGCTAATCTCTGGATCTACTGAAACGATTTTGAAAATTCTTTTACCAATGATTAGCCACATTATTTGTGAGTGTCATAGGCTACATTTATGTAAATAAATAAATATTTTTGGAACATTTTTACACAGCACCATCTAGTCCCAAACTAAGCAGAGCTTGTACTATGGGTACTAGACAATGGATATAATACTTATATACTTTTTTTTTTGTAAATATATACTTATAATACATAAGAAACACCCAGACAAACACAAATACTCATGTTTTACCCACACCAATATTTGTGTTCAGTGGGAATCGAACCCACGACCCCATGATCAGCAGTCCGGTACTCGAACAACTAGACCACAGACGTCGTCGTATGTATAATATTTTATACATGTTGCACCTGTGCGAAGCAAGGGCGGGTCGCTAAAATGAATCAGATGTTTTACCCTAATAAAATCTAGTCTAATCTAGTATGACATTTTTCTTATTTTTCCAAAATATTTAATACGATGGCCCATTCGTCAAACAACGGTAGTCCAACCTCAGCTTTCCTAGATACGAAGCCCGTTTATTATAGCTATAGTGTAGTGTAGACATAATAAAAATATTTAAAAGCAACCCAATACTTACTTAATACGATCCTACTACTACTAATCACAGATGTCAGTATTGATTGGTCTTTAACAGCTGTCTGTTTAATAAGCTGTTTAAATGCAGACTTTACAAAGAACCGATTACTTAAACCTCTTTAAGAGCATTACCAACACCGTGAAACATGATTATAAATCTTTTAACCATTGAGATAGAGCGTACTAGAGCGACCACGACAAACAAATTACTTTTGGCTCGGACATGTTTCTTAAAACCTTGGCCTATGCTTTCTTAGAAAATGTACCTACCTTTTAAAATATGTTGCAGGTAAATGACAATGCCATGTCACATCATATAATATTGCATTGTTAAAAAACTGTTATTGGTATCGCTTCAGTTATAAGTAAGTATACAATAATAATACCAGATGTAATTAAAAGTGAAACAATACTTTACATACCTACTTTATAAAAAGGCTGACAGGATTACCTATTTATTGATAAATGTCACCATACGATTCATGGCATTTAAAATGATAAGTTCTAAGGAAATTATTATTCACTTCTTTAGCCATCATTATCCATTATCCATTAGCCATCTAAAATTAGAAAATTCCAACTGGATACGGTCCCAGATTACTGGAAAAATGAAGTTTCATTGAGAAAATTTGACATGATCCCATTATTACACTAGACTGATTTTATAAATACGACAGCATGTGTCGTCTCTAATAATCTCTATATTCGTCCTTATTAGTAACGTATTTCTCTACAACATTCTAATACCTCAATGACTCTAGCTTCCCAGCTGACGTAAGCGGCTAATCCCAGCAGTGAAAGGATACCTTGAGGTCGAAAGGAACGCATAATGCCCAAAACACGATCGTCTTACTCAAGTAGGTCTTTTGTTCAGCTAGAGATGTTTAGATAAACATCTAAACAAAGGAGTGCGCTGTAAAGTTGATAGTAGATAGTTACATTGACGGGAAAATGGATTGCTGTTACGAAATTTCTGTTTGTATGCAAAATTGTGTTGCTGATTCGATTTATGTTACGTGATAGTATTGCTCAAAGTACATACCTATTATCGTAAAATTTCACGCATAGCTAAAATATTATTATCGTTAACCTACCTACCTACCTAAATATTTTTAAGTACGTACCTATCTCGACATACAAATCTAGTTATTGTAGGAATAGGTAAATGTATAGCCAAGTGTTTAACTACGTAAAGAGAGAAAACCGAAGAAGTAATTAAGAAGAAAGAAGCTAGGCAGGCATAAAAGGAGACCGCTATATTTTTTAAATCGTTGTAGGTATTGTCTACCGTTGGCCCTAGCCGGTGAAAACGACGATGACTGATGAAAACGTCCTAGGATGAAAAGCACAAACAAACTATTTAGTTAGGTACCTACTAGCCGGGCGCAGCATACGATCATAACATCAAACAAATCTCATTGTTCGAACAAAATAATACCTACCCGAACTACAGTGATGCTAAAACTACGAACGAAATAAGACTTTATCACTCATCACAGACATCTAGTTATTACATCAAAAACTAAACAACAAAACCAATCCACTTCGTTATCATCGATCTGTCTATCGGGAATCGAAAAAAAATATCGATACGATATCTCGGATCTTAAATAACATGTGGGGAGGTTATATCGCTGTTTATGGTATACCGTGGACAATGGTGGCCCGGTAATTACCGGCACTGGGCGTGGGCAGGCGATAGCGCCTTCAGGACTTTTGTGGCTATCTTGCGATCTGACTTTACTAATAAGACTGGCTGATTTGTGCCTTTCCTCAAGCATCTATTAAGAGAAAACATACAATTACCTATGCTTTGTTTGCAGAGTGGATATAGATTTGTCGATTCCTTAATTTTACCATTATGGTGATGAGAAACGTCTTCGAAAGGAAAAGAAACAAAAGATTTGAGACGAAGACATTGAGTTTTAGAGCAGAATGATACCTATTTCCGTTTATATCCATGGCACGTACCTAGGCACTTGATTAATTATCATCATCAACCCATATACTGTCCCACTGCTGGGCACTGGTCTCCTCTCATATTGAGAGGGATTAGGCTATAGTCCACCACGCTGGCCTAGTGCGGGTTGGCAGACTTCACAAACCGTCGAGAAAGATCTCTAAGGTTTCCTCACGATGTTTTCCTTCACCGTTTAAGCAAGTGATAATTAATTATTAATACGCATATGAATTCTAAAAGTCAGAGATGCGTGCCTTGGGTTCGAACTCGAGACCTCGACTTGGCAGTCCAATGGTCATACCACTAGGCTATCACTGCTTCTGATTGATTATTTATAATTAATCAATAACCTAACAAGGTCTAATGTTAGGTAAATAATTATTTAGTTACCTAATAGTAAAACCTAATCTAGTCTAAATCGGTCCGAAACGCGCTCTAAAATACCATAAATGCACGTATGTTACGGACCAGTTAAAATTCAGCGAAACAATTCGCAACCAAAAATAATACGGTAAGCAATCCCAAAGTTAGCCACAAAATGTCACAGAACATTATGAACAAATTGACACCAAGCAAGCCATTAGTTGAATTACCTACTTTACACTAGAAACAATATAATGTAAAACAATAAATCACGGCAATATGTCGATATAACGCTTTACTTTGCGAACAATAGGGGCTGGGCAAGCCTTAACAGGCGATAATCTAGGTTTAGCCTGCTTGAAACGTGGGGCTGTCTGTGTCGATCTCCTTCGACAACCTAACTGTAAAGATTAAAAAAAAAGCAATCTGTTTTATTCATTAAACAAATAATAGTCAAGCTATGAAAGATATCTTGGTTTTAAAAAAATAAAAATAAAATACCAGTAGCTAAGTACGTGGTTTTACGGTTGCTTAATGATAAAATATCATGGTTTCATCATCAACCCGTATACAGCCCTACACTCCCACTGCTGGGCACGGGTCTCTTCTTCCAGAATGAGAGGGATTAGGGTATAGTCCACCACGCTGGCCTAGTGCGGTTTGGCAGACTTCACACGCTGCTAATTAATTATTAATACGTACATAATTTCGAAAAGTCAAGAGTTGAGTGCCTTTGATTCGAACTCGATTGCCAAGTCGAACTTGGCAGTCCAATAGTCATACCACTAGGCTATCACTGCTTACGAATATTATGGTTTGATTAAATTTAATTCCTAAAGTTATTTAGCGAAGGAAAAATTCGACCGCGGGCAGGATTCGAACCTGCGGCTTCTGGTTAGGTACACCAGACGCTATGACCGCTAAGCCACCACGAGTCCCACCCGCCATGACGAATTTTGCCTTCACATTCAGAATTTACGTCTTTATGGTGACGGCGAATTTTTCCTTCGCTAAATAACTTTAAAAATCTTAGCATGGAAAATGCCAAAAAAAATACAAAAAGATAAATTTAATTCCGCTGACTTCAAGGCTTTAATTGAATGCCCGACTTTAATGTACCTAATGTTCGCTTTAGAAGCTAATTAAATACTCCCAAAATTATCACATCACTATCCTTTACTCATTCATTAAATCTTTGCGGAAAGATATCAAATTAAGTCAGTAGGTAGGTACTACAAAACATCCTACTACCTAAACATTAGGAACAATACACTCGGTGATACTATCACGCCCGTTCGTCAATAAGCGTAAGAAAACACCATCATCCTCCCAGCTTTATGCCAACTATATTGGGGACGGTTGCCAGTCTATCCACATGGGGTGACTGCCATCATCTTCGCAACCCAATTTCTCGGCAATAGAATACCGATTTAACCTGTGGATTAACTGTTTGTTAGGCTTCTTGGGCATCGGACTAACACATTATGATAACATATCTATGCATAAAAAAATACTAAGTGAGAAAGTGGGTAGTTTACGGTTCGATCCGATGTTTACGGTTCCTTGAATAAGAAAAGTGTAGAATTAGTCAAGAGCTCAACAGCAGTAGATTATAACTATAGGTTCAATGGGACGCTGGATAAGTTATATCTACCAATACCTACCTACCTAATCAAAAATTCAAAACAGATTCATTCGAGATTGCTTGTCAATTGTTGATCAGCTTTTATCTTTGGAAATGGTGAATTTGTCAATATAATCTTTATAAGGCCATTAGCGATAGACTTATTGTTATACCTATTGGCCATTGGCCTCTGAAGTGTCATCATTAATCAAATAACTGGCAAATGTTTGAAGCTGCAATTTTTAGATCAGAATTCGATATTTGGAAGTGGAAGATATCTCCATTAATGGATAAGTTTGTGTAGGTAGTCTCATCAGTAGTCTTGTGATACCAGACTTTCTAGTTTTGATCAATAGGCAATGCAGATGTGCCTATTGATCTAAACAAGAAAATATTTAGGTATCTAGCTAAGTAGGCAAATAACGGTTTCTATACATTTGTTTAAATGCCCACATCAAGCAGACCTAATGTTAAGACTGGCAAGATTTATGTAGGTAGATTATAGTCTAATAAATGAACACTTGGCCATCCCATGACCGTTTCTAGATTCGAGCTTCCTTTTATTTATTTAACCGCCCACTAACGCGCCAATTATTGCAGTTCCCTAAGAAAATGTCAATGTTTAATTACAAGAATCTAAAATGTAGAATTGGTACTGCCTGCTTTACTATCTAGGTACATTAAAATTACTAGCAATGATCTTGAACAATTACTTTTCTTTAGAGAACGAAAAAAGCTACCCAATCCATTCAACTTTGCTAGAAAAATAAACGAGCTTACCTTTCTCCGGAAAATTAAAAATAACAGACGATGATTAAAACAGTTCAAACACTGACAACGTCCAAAACACAATATCACACGTGAAATCAGTTCATATCACTGCAACGTCCGTTTACTTTGAGTTATTATTTTAGTTCGATAAGACTAGACGGTTCACTGTTATTTTGAACCGGCGTCTCGCTCGCAACGAAGCACCGCGTGCATTTCAATGGATGAAAGTGTAAACCGTGGTTTTTGTATAGTGCCTTCTCGTTTGCGCTGGCGCGCGCGAGAAAGACGGAGACTAGCTATACTCAAGTTTGGCTTTTTGAGTGGAGCGACAACTTCGCCCACTATTTTATTGTTATTCTAATCCTTACATCTCGAGACTTAGAGCTGCAGCAACCCAACTTGTTTACGGAACAACCAAAAAACGCATGTAATTTATTGTCAAGTTTGTAACATATTTTATATTCGAATAAATTCATTAGATTAGGGATAAGAAATAAAAAACTCAAATTTGGATCGATCGTTTATTTTTATTTTCTTCCCACGAGTGGCAAGAACCAGAGTAGCGAGCACAACCTAACATAATAATTATGAAAATGGTAACTATTTTCAGGGATAACCACTTCTAAATGAATTAACAATTTTCAAATAGGTTTCTTAATATGGTAAATCTAATTTAAAAGCTCATACATTTTTACTATAGTCGTTATTTTTTTGCTACACTTAATTGCAAAAGAAAGGTGTGCCATTTGCATTAAGTTATAGGTAGTTATTAAACATCAAAAATTCTTAATTCTTAACCGTGAGGAAAACAGCAAGTGTAATTAATTATGCTATTGAAGATTCGTGTTAAACTTTATTCCTTATTTGCGGTGCTTTTAGAAGTTTGATGACAAAAATATAAGATGTGAAATCCCTAGTACTGCTCCTACCCCGGCCTATAAGATATTTTTTAAATCTCTAATGATTTTACGAAACTTCAAAAAGAAAATAAAATGATATAAATTGATATGAAATGTAAACAAATATGCATGTAACCAAGGCCCCTTGTTAGGAATCGGTTACAAGCCGACTTGTCCCTGATAAGAGAGCATTACATATAAGATTTTGATTTTTTTTTTCGATATACATTTTTTTCAATAGGTGCTGATTTGCTGCGTGACCAAAATACATTTATACACAGGAAAACGTGTTTGCTCTCTATAAAAAATAAATATTGTGTGTAAAACAATCATTGGCTATTTGTTGATATTAAAAAAGTTGAAATACCAATAGTTACATATTATAGCGACGAAGTTTACTTGCCACTTACAAATCATTATGTGGCGCACAGTAAAATTGCGATTGTCGGGGAACGAGGAGCCACCTTTAAATTCACTTGCGTCGACTTTTCTTGGCAGAACAATATATCAGCGTGAGGAAATTACACGTAAGCTGATGCAAGTGAGTTTAAAAAGCTCGGAGACTAAATAAGACGTTAATAAAGCCATCGAACGTAAAGATACGGACAGGTTGTTGTTTAAGTCGCGATGGTTTTATTCGTACGTCCGACTTAATATTTAGGGAGCTTTCTATGGTTAGTGCTTTTTTATTGTTAGAAGTCCCCATTGTCTATAACCATAGCAAGCTCCTGTTTTTCAACAACTGCTCAAATACTCTTTCAACAATTGTTAAAAAACAATATCCACGGCTGTTCTGGATAATTAGACAATCAAGCGCATAGGCACATTACATTAGATTAATACCTAATCAAACATAATATTATATGCAAACTTGGGTCTAATACATTTTTTTTTTGCTTTTTTAAATATTTTTTTATCGAGGTATCCTTTAGCGAATATCGTTAATGGAATAAGTACAATATAATATGAACTTATGACAGAAAAAATGAAATACATTATGTGACACGAAAAATGAATGTGAATTAATTAGTTGAATGAGTTTAAAAATACCCAACCACTCTACTAACGTAGCTTTAGATAGTACGTGAATATTTCAATATCTGAAACGATGTACACTGGTAAACTGATGTACTTGTCTACCCGCATTAACATCACCTCAAATATTTCAGATAACGAAATTGACAAAAGAATTAGCGAACATATAATGATACATCATTTAAAAGAACTGAAAATGACTATACATTAATTTCACAATATACTAAATATATACAAGGATAGCCTTCCTGGTGTAAATTTTGCAATGACATTTTTTTTAACATTTTCCGTTTTCAGTTATTACAAACAGAAGTAAATCACACTACATAAAAATAAATATATAAAACACGACACATAAAATAGAAAAGTATGCACGAATATTAAAGTTTTATATGAAATTGTAACGAGGCAAGGCTTTCAAATGAAATAAATATAAGTTGTGGGGTTCGCGCATACAGCGAACGACATTAGGTCGTCGCTAGGTGGCGCTGCCACTGTCCTGCTGCTGTACAAGCGACGCAACACGCCCCAGCAGCACGCCCCCCGGCCCCGGCACAGAACCCCCAGTGTAAAATGAAAATATACGAAAATATAACAAATACACTTCTTATGTTTTACATGAACTATTTAACAGTTACGCCTATATGAACTGTTACAATCCATATATGGAGCTGTAAATTATGTTACAATTGATGGCCGTCGCTGCTCACCGTCTCGTAAGCCGCTATCGTGTAACGCAAGGCCTGTCGATACATCTTATAAAAAGTTAACCAAACGTTTTCCGAACGAAAACGTGCGTTCGTAAACGGTGAACAGCGACGGCCGCGCATATATCAAAGAGCACGACACATAGTTCATCGTATCCGACGACACTAGGGGGCATTCAGCGCCCCCCCACTAACATAGTCCAGCTTCATACAAAACTGCTAACACCTCGAATTACCACTATCCGGCAGAACGCAGCGGGCCTACACGGTATCAAGAATGAACTTGAACCCACGACGCGTTCGCCACCCTACGTTATATAATGCGGCAAATCAATAAAATCGCCGCGTGTAAAACTTAGATAACATGGACAGACCGTAACTGTCCGACATGGTTCCACCTACGGACACAAAGCCGCATCTCGAATGTTCAGCTTCAAGCAGTTTCAACTGTGAATACATCTTTCGCGAACTGTCGACCGAAAGGCGTACCCACTGCTGGACACCGGGAGATGCGTCTAATCATCTCCTTACATTAATGTTCGCGTTCAAAAATGTTGCAAAAGATAACAGAACAATTTATTTTACGATATAAAATTTTGAATGAATTTAGATCGCCTGGAAACGTAAACGAAATACTAACAAAAATAAAATACCTGTTCTACTTAAACTTTATATTAACAAATTATTAAAAAAGTCGGGACGATATTATTGTAAGAATTATATTAGAATCGTCCTATCCTGTTTGCCATGAAATGCTATCGTCTCATTTTGCGTTAATTATGTAATTTTTGAACTAAAACAAATAAAATACATAGTTTCCCAACAAAACAAAATTAAAAAAAAAACAAATATAATACGACGCAGAGATACTGCTTATAACTTCAAGGCCATTGTTTAATAATAACGAACAATACCTAACAGTTTCGCACATTAATCAATTTTCGTCGAGTATCGACTATGAAGCGAGAGCATTCCATCAAACATTCCTACATCAATATGAAATCTCTACAAAGAAAACATTGAACTAAAATTAACGTTACATTATAACTCCTCACTCCGTCAATATCTACAATCATAAGATATGTTAGCACTTCTAGCCTTCCACTTTTGTACCTCGACAACCCTAGACACTTGGAGAAAGTAACGTTTAAGGCTTCGCTAATTAATCCTATTATTATTGCTAACTTTTTCATTCTAATGCCACTTGAAAGAGCAATCAGCCGCAAGGATATCATCTCGAGACCAATCTCGGCACGTCGTTATTCGAATTTGAAAAGCTGCGATTTCTCACTTTCGACATACAAACAATAATGCGCTCGAAGAAAAATGGAGGGGGGGCGATATATACAGAGTGCAGCACAATAGATCGGGAAAGGAAACCATCAACACTTATGCCACCCGACCCAGCGACGCGCCTCGTGGGTCGAGCTCCGGTCGGCCACAGCTTCCGAAGCCGAGTGCAGCCGGCCTGAGGCGCCGCGCCGCTCTCCTAGCGCGTCAGCGGCCGGTCCAGCGCCAGCGAGCAGCCGACCTGAGGCGCCGCGCAGTTCTCTTAGCGCGTCAGCGGACGGTCTAGCGCCAGCGTGCAGCACGGCAGGAAGCGAGCGTGCGGGTGGCCGCACTGCGCCGCACAGCGCAGCGCCGCGCTGTGTCGCCGCTTCCGGTCGCCGCGGCCCTCGTCCGGCGCCTCGCCGCCCGCGTACTGCGCGTGCGCCGCGCTGATGTCCGACAGCAGCTCCTCCCACTCGCGCGACAGCTCGTCGGGCGGCGGCGCGGCGGCGGCGGCGGCGGCGGCGGGCGGCGCGGGCGGTGCGGGAGGCGCGGGCGGGGCGCAGGCGTGGCAGGCCCGCTCGCTCCAGATGGACCGGGCGGCGGTGGGGCGCATCTTCTTGGCGGCCCGGCCGCACTCCTCGCAGGGCGCCCAGGCGGCGGCGGCGGCGGCCGCGGCGCTGTCGGGCGGCTCGTCGGTCTGCACGGCTGCGTCGCACTGACGCAACGGGAAGTGCAGCCGCAGCCCTGGCTCCTCGAGGTCGGGGCAGCGCTGGGCCGCCGTGAGATTGAGGCGGCCGTAGTCGATGCTGCGCAAGGCGCGGTACTCTAGGTAGCGCTCGAGGCCCGCGCCCAGGTACATGCCGCCCGAGTCGCTGCGGCGGAACTCGACGGGGTCGGGGTCGCCACAGATGTCGAAGGTGTCACCGTCGGCGTAGCGCGGCAGGTCGGCGTCGCTCTCGCGGCGGATGGGGCGGAAGTGCGTGAGCGCGGAGGTGAGCAGGTCCTCGCGCAGGCGGGACGGCGGCCGGGCCGGAGCCTCCGCTCCGGAGCGCGCGCTGGGCTCGGCCCGCCCGGCGAGGGAGCGCCCGCGACGCGGTGGTACCTCGACGAAGCCGCTGCGATCGCGACTATGATTAATCGCGGTAAAGGAGCGCATCGTGTTTGCGACCGTGGTCAGTGCATCGTAGATCTCGTCACCTTCATACAGAGCGAACGATTCGAGCTCACGGGGCTCCGGTTCGACGACATCGGCCAGGTTGAGTGGCCGGAACCGGTCATGCAGCGCATCAGCTATGCGCGAGGGTGAGTCGCCGCGGTCGAGCGGTGGCGGGAAGTCTGCAGCTTCAGTGGACCATATGCTCTCAGTGAGGGATATAAGGCTGCACTTCTCAGCCGACGGATCAGCAAACAAGCGATCGGAGGGGGACGACAGCAGATCTTGGAAGTCTATCGGAAGGTCCTGATACTCGTCGTCAGGGGTGTTCTGGTCTTTTGACCACAAAGCCTCAATGCTACGATCGAATTTCGCTTCGAACTTCGCGTAAAGTTCCTCCTCCATTGGTGTGCGGACACGCGGATTAAGATCTTCGGTGATGATCCATTCAGCGCCGAGGTCGAGGCTGTCGTCCCAGTCGGGCACCATGTTGTCGTTAATTCCGATTTTACCTTCTGTTATTTCTTTAATTTCGTCAGTGACAGTATTCTCGCATGTGCCGTATCCCTCGTCTAATGCTATGGCTCTGATAAATTCCTTCACTGGGTCCTGGGTCTCCATATCCCAGACACCCTCATGTGTTACCCACTCAGGCAGACTCTCTTTGCTGTCAAAAGATCTACTGTAACTGTTGCAACGTTGTTTCTTGTTGTTCTTCTTCTGACCTTGGTATGAGTTACGTCGCTCTTTGCCTGAAGCCACTTTCTTGTTTTTGGTATTCCAATCTTTAGACACTGATAATTCGCTTTGCATTTTGATATTAGAATCTGGCGCTGATTTACGACACCACGCCGGCGGTGGGAGATAGTACTGTAGTGGTGAATCTCGACCTTTTTTCAAAGCCGGAAACGCAGCGTAATATCGACGAACAGCCTCAGTTTCTTCTAGGGAACACGTGGGCATGCCTACTCGCGACGCACCTTCTTGATCCTTGATGTCTTGTAGTCGTGTGCACAGCTGATCAACAATGTGGTCAAGATTAGGTTCCTGAAAAGAATCATCACAGAAGTTACAAAAGCATCCTGATTATAAAACCATGATATATTCTTTATAATCTGATTACAACATGATTTTCTACCAAATATACTGGTGATTTCTAACTTACTAAAGCATTATAGCAACAATAAACACGTTTACATATTATGGGTGTAGGTCACACCATCACTGGCAATCTATATCTGAACCCTCCTGTATATAACATGAGCCACAATACAAAATCATTGAGTATATTTATATTTTTACAAGATTTCAGAATCATAATTATAATATTACAAAATATACTGTGATCAATGATTTACTCCAAAAATGTTTTATGTATGTGTGTATCTATTGCAGCTACAGCATTTGGGGAAATAAAAAACAAAGTAATAAAATGGACAATGGGACACCATATTATAAAAATGATGCATAACTAATTAAATAAAGACTAGTGAAGATAGAAATTACAAATCACAAGTTCTACATGGCCGGTTATAAAACTCAAAAGTAGATGTTATAGAAAAAAATCTGCATAATTATGCAAATAATTATAACACAGCTGTTAACAATAGAACAAAGGAAAAATGCAGTGATGGTCCTAACTAGTGTGCAAACCAAGGGGGACATCGAAATACAGTGGTGCGGTACTTTCATAGGCAACAATCATTGATGAGGAAACCTGTACAGTCCAACAACACAATCACAAGTACACTCCCAAAAAGGAAAATATACAAAAATACATTTTATTTACTATAATAATCATTAAAAAATATATATATGTATATCATGTTGCCTATAAAATTAACATATAACATTGGAATAGATGCAAAACCGACCTTTTTGTAAGGATTCTTATAATTGTTAATTGTCTTCATTTTAACATTCCCACTGTTATGGTCACTTTCCAGTGTTACTGAGCACTGCATTTCCTCTTGACATTTGAAAAAACAATAATTAGTTCATACTGATTATTATTTGATCACTAGCAAACTAGCAAATCACTATTTCATCATCATTTTGTACTTCAATTACTGTAATGATGTTTAATAGCCTACTTATCCTTAATCTATAAAACAGATCATGCTAAGATACCTAATGATGTGCCTAGTAATCATTTCTTATAATTCTTCTACAAGTATACATTTTTACAAATTTCCTTGTTTATGAGAAATCATGTTACTATCACTAAGTGATATTTATGGCCTCGCTAAAGTTCCTTCCATTAACTGGACATAACACATGATTACGACTTTTACAATAAATATTTACATTTTATTCCAATGAAGATAGTAAGGTTAGTAGACTGTTGGGAATGACATACCTGTACCAAGTGTGTGGGTTTTAGATGGAGTGTGGAGTTTGATGAAGTTCTCTCGACGTGGCAGGCCAGCAGGCAAACGCCTGGCTCTCTCTCTTATGCTTACGCATCCTGTCCGTGATAGTGTCTGCCGGTATCAAACACCATCATCTTGTATAATAATCGTGAGTCCATTTTACAATCGCCGTGGGCCGTGTGATATAAATCGATCCTTAATTCCTCCGTAACTAATACATCCTTTAATTTCTTTGGCCTATTCTTTGCTAGTGGGTCGTGTTTTTCCTAATGCAGCGTTTGCTTCAATTTTTTTGCAATCGCATTGTCACTAGCTAATAACAAATGACGCACTACGTGCACCCCTTATTTCTGTAAAACAAAACGATTTATTTTTACTATCATTCAATGTTTTGATACAAAAGTTGTTGAGATTTAGCAAGCACAAAGAATTTGGTATGCCGTGAGTGCCATGCCCGCCGCGCCGTACTAAATGGGTCGATGGCGCCAAAACGTCATCCGAGCGAGGGTGAGCGCGGGCGAAGCCTCCTTGCAATCGCAACGTCACCCGCACTACACTTTTTGTTACACATCAACAAAGAGTAGTAATCACGCGCGGCACTGCAGATATTTTGTCGTCGTTTTGCACTGAGTCATACTCATACTATTCATCTCACGATACGATTCGATGCAATTTCACAAGAAGGCGACAGTGTTACATGATGCACTTTCACTGAGGACGCGCCAGGTACTTACTTCCGCATAAACACTTATAAACAATTAGAAATAATAGAAATTACTCACCTGTAACAGTTTATACGGGGTTAAATTATCATGTTATATCAATACACACACACACCCCACATGAAAAAAAACATGGCAACCGCAATGAGTGAGTGAGAGTTACAAATTTATTTTATTTTGCGCAACTCCGTCAAAAGATTGAAATGACGTCTAGTTATTGACCAATCGCATGGCTTCACTTTTAAAATAATCAAAGATGGCGGCTAGGCAGCCTGTGATTATAATCCATGCACCTTGTGATTCGTCGAAATATGTCTATTGGCTAATCTAGTACAACTATGTTACCTACTGGCCAATGAACGTTCAGGTTTCTGAACCGGATATTCGACTTTCACGCCACCTAGAGGCGCCAAATTTAAAAATGGATATAAATATACTTCTCAGTTGTTTGAACCAAGGTCGAGGGTCCAAAGACCAACATAAAAATCCCTGACAAAATAGTAGGAATGCCTAATTTTATAATTATCATTTCTTTTCCGTATATTGAAATAGGTATCTCGTTAAATAGTTCATGTCAATAAATACGTTCTAATTATACCTGAAGGCTATCTTTGTGAAAGTTATCAACGACCTTTGCGGCCAATTTCCAGACGATGCATGGAAACAAGTAGTTAGGTATTGTAGTCAATTTATTATTTTTCATTCATTTACAGTTCGAGATGGAGCGTAATGATGGGGAGCGGTTATATTTATTAAAATATTTGCGATTTGTTAAATATTGGTGAAGCTTGTCAATTTGACGTGTACGATTTTGGTGGGGGGACTTGACCTCTTCGCACCCCTTCTCGAACCGAAACGCGTCTGAATCGAGAGCGTCATACATACCACACCTTACTACAAACTTAACACAGTAGAAAATAAAACAAAATCTTAATCATCGATCTCTTTATTCTCTTACTCTTTAAAACTTTATTTTTCAGTACATCGAATAATAATAACAATGTACTTCATAGCACTGACTCGTTGGAAAAAAATATTACCAATACTGATGGTAAGGCAATAAAAGGATATAATATTAAGTAGGGAGACTATCTTAGGAAGGAAAAAGTGCTTAAATTGACAATAAAAAGCTGAAAATTGATACCATAGTTAAACTGAAGATAGGCACTCAGTTATTACATGCTTTATTATAGCTTGGAGTGTTTTAGATTGAAATGTTTTTCTGTGAATGTAAAATAAAGGTAGGTACTTCTGAATGTTGTCTATAGGAAACAGCACTCAGCATTTACAGGTTATATACACATCCAATGCTATATATTATTCAGGTATCTAGAAATATAATTCTTCAAGGAATATTAGTAATAGTTATCCGTTCATCCCAATTCACAATTGAAATTGAGTGTATCGCTCCACAATTTGTGCGCAACATTTTTGATATAACGACTAAAATAAACTAAAATAAACTTAAACTGAATAGCGATCACAGAAATGCATCAACGTAATACAATACATATCCAACAAAAGAACCAGGAATAAATAAAATATATAACTTTGTACGGCATGGAACGTTTTGGTAAGTATATTCAACTCAATATATAAAGTAAAACGTTATTTACATATTCATGTGTGATTGATTAAATGTTACAAAATGCTTATTGTCATTAGGGTAAAACATTCAGTAGGTATACGTAATTAATTATATTATTTCTTCTACATAAATATGTCGTTACTCTAGTACAACAGCTATGCTATATGCGGGTACATAAGACGCTTTCAGAGAGTGCAACTGCTCGACAGTCAGAACGTGACATATAGCATGTCGCTGGATACCGAGGGCCGCGAGTTATCACGAAAAAATGCGGTACGTTGCACGTGTCCGAATGCATCTCATTTAAATACAAACGCCGGACGCCATCTTTGCTAATTTAACGTCACCTAAACCAGCACGAAGGCGTAACCATGAGTAAGAACAGTCCACTAATATAGTTATTTACACCTTGACTAAGTAATTCTACGTTACTCAGTGGCTTTCGGGCCGTTTACTGCTTTCCTCAGGTTTGGTAACAATGCCTTCGCTCTTAGCGAGCCTCTGCTGTTCGGCGGCCTTTTTCATCTCCCGTCTCTTCTGGGCTTCTCGAATTAAGTCGAATAAACTCTGTAACAACAAATGTAAGTTAAAAAACAAAGTTGTTTGTGGAAAATGTTATCAATTTAATGGTGCTTCAGCTTTGGACCATAACAAACGATTATATCAGTGGCACGACCTTGTGGGATGTAAAACATCGTTATCAATTACGTGGACTTTCCGTATTATAATACTTTCATACGGCTGCTATAGTGAGTGATAAAATTTGGTGACTTCCTTCATTTCCGATGAAAATGTTGGTTGATAACATGACGTACCATCATGCCTGTAATCCCGGAAGGGTTAGGCAGAGGTGTACTGCTTGTGCTTTAAATGACTGCAGGTTGGCGATGCTGGGTAGGTTCCCACGTTGCTAAATATACTACCACCTAGCAGAAGTATGCTCCCACTTTTGTGTTCCAGTTTGAAGGGTATTAAATTGTAACCAACGAATATTTAGATACGCTGGTGTTAGTTGCGAAATAGCTATACCTACGGCTGCGGTGACAATTTACAATAAGCCGGACCATAACCACTAAAGCAGATAACCTAGTGGTATGACCATAGCACTGCCAAGTCGAAGGTCTCGAGGTCGAACCCAACGCACGCACCTCTCTTTGAATTCATGTGCGTATTAATAGATATCAGTCGCTTAAAACGGTGAAGGAAAACATCGTGAGGAAACTGAGAAAAATTCTTCGACGGTTTGTGAAGTCTGCCAACCCGCACTAGGCCAGCGTGGTGGACTATAGCCTAATCCTAATAATTAATATTGAGGGCATTATGAGAGGAGTCCTGTGCCTAGCAGTGGAACAGTATATGGGTTGATAATGATAACCACTAAATAATATTTTGTTTAAGCTTTTGCTCATTTCTATTATAATTGTGTTATGTATCGATGTGTAAAAAAGCGTATATAAATAAATATATATAATTGCATGTTACCTTGCCCTCAGACACGCTAGGCTTATCTTGTTCCTTAGCTGCGATGGCTGCCTTGTCCAGTGCCTTTTGTATTTTGCTCTCGACCTCCAGTATCTCCTCTTTATCCAGCAGCTCGATCAGCTCGGCCATCTGCTTCTCTGACAGGTTTACGTTTTCGTTGCCTATGATTTCTAACATCTGGAATGAATGAAAAAGAAAATGATTTAGTGTGTAAAAGAAATAAGGTAAGTACAATTCTCTAGAAATTAATAAATTATCACTACTTTTAAAACTTGCAGATATTTTCAAGAACGATTTTAGTTTATAAATATAGCGCCAGCGTGTTAACTTTCAAGGCCAGACATCCTAAAAAAACTGCAGTTTACACGAACTGATAAAGCAGCGATGAGCGATATTATTATTAATGTAAACAATAATAAATAAGTATCGCATTATCGGGAACAATGTACACACGTCACGCGAAAATATTGTGTTGAGAAATTTCTGTTAATAAATGTCAAAATGTCAATGACCACAGCAGACGTCCTGACCTTACCACATTCACTGCGAGTCAATAACATCGTTTATTTACATATCTACACATACACAATAATGTGTGCGATATAATCTTGTCCGGTATAACCTACCCTAATTAAAAAAATTGAGGTGAGAAGTATTTTTAATTCATAACGAATTTAATGTTGAAATCCGATGCATAATATTCTTTTGTTTTTTTTATTTATCTAGTAACAAAGAACATAGGAAACACTAAAAATTAGCATGTATAGCAGATATGTGGAAGTATATATTTATTTCTTAATTACTAAAGTGTACAAAGGAGGTCTTAATCTAATAACCTTAACATTTAATTTTTTTCTGATTTGTATTTTTTCAGTTACTCATAAATATCACATGAATTAGTTACAAATAATAATTAAATATGTTTTTAATGACCGTTCAAAAGTAAACTCATCACCTCTTAGTAGATGTCAAGTTTTTATATTAAAGAAACTATTGTAATATGTACTTATTGCATTTTTTAAATGACCTTGAAGATTTAATATAGATAACACGGAAGTCTAGCGCATTACACTCAACACTGGAAGACGTCGTACAGTATGTTATCGCGTTTTTAATCACTTGCGGGGAATTAGATACGGACAGTCACGTGTCCGTCAGCGTGGTGAAAACATGACATTGACCCTGATTATACGTCAATAAAACGACGATTTTGCACGTAGAACACGTTGTGAAACGGTGACTAGGGATACATAAGGAACTTTCCAGTAATCTCGCTGAGATAGTATTTTACTGGATGAGGTAAAATATGTACACGAACTTTCCTGAGTGACATCCTAGGACTAACGTTATCTAATTTATAATAAATGTATTACTTCCAGTTGAATAATATAACTATCTATGATATTTTTTTAAGTAAACACATACGCTTATATATTTTTTTAATAATATTATTTTTGATTTGGTGTTGGTTATCATTAATTTTTTAGAATTGTTAATTATTTCCTACACAATCAGTTTAGGATTTTACTTTAATAGTATGTGTAAGTATGTTATAATAATAAAAATACTACCCTTCCATATGCATTATATAATAATAATTATCTAGATTCTCCTTTACTCTTAGTTTTATCTTTGTTTAGATCTATTTTCGAGGTGCATAAGAACTATAAAAAGCGTATATTTATTTTGTTTATTATACGACTTTAATATATTATTGTATTCTTTTTAACTAATGCATGCAGAGTTTACCTGTAAGTGATTGTTGCACTTTTATCTGTTTTAAAACAGATTTCATTATTATCATTTTTCTTTTTGTCAAACACCAGTGTAAGCAATTGTTGGTGAACCAATTTAAATAAATATTATTCTTAACACAAAGTATGTATAATGTAAATTACGGTAATTTCCTAAATAGATAAGTTCTAGCAGTTCATATGTATATTTATATTTCTAGTAGCTATAGTAATGCCGCTGGTTGCTCATGTGTGCTGCAACATAGTGCTATGATAGGGGCCTATTCTTTTCATATTATTGTTTGTAATTTGATCTAGTCTCGTGCCTGACTGAACAAATAAACTTCCTTCCTATACATGATGTTATGAAGGCAAGATTATTATGATAAGATTATTATTTTAATAAGATTCCTTCCTATACTATAAAAAATAAATAAAAATATTCAGTCCTTTGTTACATTGTTAACTTAAATTATATTTACATTATAAGTATTTCGTAACAAATTAAAATTTACTTTGTGTAAATATACGGTGATCCCCAAACTAGACGCATGCTCAAACTATATTTAGGTTCAATTGGTTTTGAGCAGTAACAAGTACCTACCTAAATTTTCATGACCCAATTATAAAATGTGTATAAAAGATTCATAATTATATAGTAACTCCATAGAAATACTCTCGATTCTGATGCTTACTGCAACTACATAAGCCAGGTGAAGTTCGTACACGCGCAAATGTGCGCTAAATCTGTTTTACCGACAACAAACTGAGTGCCGGCGACAGTGAGGTGGGTATCTTACATAAGGAGGACGCCCTTTGTATACATAGTTCGTTGTAGTAGACATACCTGAAGCCTATTATGTAGTTGCAAGTACTCACATCAAAAAAAGTTTGCAATCACTAGCATAAGCCGATAAAAGTTTTTAAATTGAATTTTATCAAGAAAAAATCTTTGTTGTGTGTTTTCTTTAAATAGAAATACCCTGTTTGAAATTAAATAAAGAAGAAGATATCATAATATAATCTACCGTATCAAAAAAAGTTCGACTTTTCAAAGTGATGGCATACTTTTTTTGATGTGTGTATATATAAGCAAGTTCGGAGCTTCTATGGAGAAACCGATTCTGCCAGCCTAGGCACAACATGCTTACTGGAAAGCTATTAAAAGTATAAACACAACAATACTGACCTTCAAGACGTCATCAATCTTTAACTGCCCGTCAAAATCATCGTCCAACCTTCCAAGAACGTCCTGTATGAGCTTCAGCTTCGCTTCATCGGGCACCTTCTGCAGGCTCTTAATGGAATGCATCAGTTCATCAATTTGGATTAGGTGTTCCTTCGCCTTCTGTGGTTCAGACTTGGTCTGTTCCAGTGTATCCTTCAGTGCTTTCTCCTTAGTGTCGAGCACTGCTAACGCGGTATCCAGTTTGCTTATCATGTTGTTAACGGCCTTGTAAAGTCTGTAAACAATGCACACATATTATTTTAGAACCTTAACCTCATCATCTTCTCTGATCACTATGATGTCCCTAGCCTAAAATACATGTATAAGCCGAACGAAAATAAAAACTTGCGTGGTCACCCTTTGAAACTTAAGGAAAACTCATTGAAAAAGAAACCTATGAAGCATTTCTTGCCTAATAGTGGTAAAAGCATGGAATAAACTACCAGAAAACACTCCAACATTGAACTGCTTCAAGAACAGATTGGATAAGGAAAACATCTCCAAGCTATTTGATACACACGCATCAGCTAATTAGCTGCTAGTGTGTTTTACCAATAATAATCTTCATATTAGCCTAAAGTCCAATGCTGAACAAAGGTCTCCCACATAGACCTCCACAAGAACCGGTTATATGCCGTCTGCATCCAACATCCAGCTACTTTTACCAGGCCTTCTGTCCATTACGATGGAGGCCCTGCGCTCCTATGGGTGACCTCCACTCGAGAATCTTTTTGCTTCAGCGACCATAAGTTCTACAAGGTATGTGCCCCGCCTACTGCCTTCTTCAGCTAGCTAATCCAGCAACCGGGTTTTTCTGCAGATCTCCTCATTTCAGATTCGATCACGTGCAGAAATATCAAGCATAGCATTCTTCAAATCTCAATCGCACCCATATTGTGCTACCACATCTGTATGCCGTATATGGCAACACTGGTAAGTCTTTTGTCTTAGAGCACTGTGGTATTGTAAGAGTTTAGATCAATAAGTTTTTAATGTTCACGTTCTGGCCAGATAAATATGTGGCGAACAAAAAAGTAAGTAGAATTGAAAGATGTCTAGAAAAGAATTTAATTATTGTCATGAATTAAGAATGACTCGTGGAAACAATACAAATCATATAATTCCATTATTGCGCTTTTACTACGTCACCCAAGAATTAGTAACCCGGGTACCACAGTATATTGGACAATACATTGAAATGATTTTGCGAAGTTTAAACCTCGTATTAATAAATTCGTATATAAACAAAAAAGAAAATTATAGATGCTCTATCGCACCCTAAAACTAGTTTAAACTTTCAAAGTACAGATGCCAGCACATCACGCTACCACAATCTGTCAAATTTCTTTGATTGATTTGCAACTTTAACACAAAAATATAAGGTTCATATTCAATTGGAAAAAAAAACATAAGACAATGTACCTGCGAGCGCCCTTCGAAACCTTGAGGTCTGCTTGCTTAGACTTGACAATCTCTTGCATTTCTTGGACATCCTCATTGTAGTCCAACAGCTCCGCCTTCAGTTCTTGGATGCTCTCCTTCTCAAGAAGCAAGGATTTCTTCTGTTCAGCTGTGGAAAAGAGTAAAATAGTTTTTAATTTTGCGTTATTTATTTATTGCTTTCTATAACTTATTACTATTGCGCATTGAATGTAAGTAGGGGCGGAGAGAGGCCGTTCTTTAGTTTCTGTAATACATAGTCCTTTATGTTATTCTGAGCTTTGAAAAATTTTTTGGAGTGTGCAAACTGTTTATGAAATAATCTAAGTAATCACTGTTTCATCACGCCATAACTTGAGAAAGACTATCTACCGATTTCATTAATCTTTTTTTTTAAGTTTTCTAATACTTTGTAGAAGGTTAATACGGAAAAAAAATAAGAAAATTGCGCAGGAAATTGGAAAATTTCAGAAAACTTAACTACTTTTTATCTAGGTAAAGTCCACAGACGAAGTCGCGGGCAGAAACTTACGTAAACAAAAATAAAGATTTCGCGCTTCTTGTTATTTATTTGATCTGACTTTACATACTGTTCCTTATGTATTATATATAATTATGTATGTATTTACAAAAATAAGTACTTATATAAGTATTATATCCATTGTTTAGTACCCATAGTACAAGCTCTGCTTAGTTTGGTGCTGTGTAAAATTTTCCAAAAATAGTTATAAATTTTTTTTATCTGAGTACTTGTTCAGTAGTAAAATGTAACCCTGAAAAGCTGGCACGAAAAACAGTGTTTCTCAGTAATCCAAAGATTGGACGATAATACCATCATAAGGTGAACGAACCACGAGAATATTTCATTCTGGCTATAAGCCAAAATAATTATTATACGTTAAAAGGAAAAGCTTGCAGACGAAAATGTTTTGCTGATAATTCTTCATCAACATCTTTAAAACAGTGTTTACAATCGATCGAAATGGTTTATCGTGCAAAAGTACAATGAGTGACACACAATAATACTCAATATTTTACCATAAGTACATAATTATATACTTTATTTTGTAAATACATAAGAAACACCGTGATCTGCAGTCCGATGTTCGAAACACTAGAACGACCCAGGGTTGCCAGATACAGGCATTTTATTTCCAGGACAGTTCGAGGGTTACGAAATCAGACGGTAGGAAAATATACGAAAATAGATAGGTAATTATTTTTATTAATCGCGACGACCCTCATACTGAATTGAGTAACATGTTTTAAAAAAAATTCAAATTGTACATGTACACGTCTCTCTTGAATTAAAAACAAAAGATGCGGGCGAATGATGAAAAAAATACTAATTATAGTGTACCTAAGTGTAATTCCTGGATTTCCCGGCCATCTGGCAACCCTAACTAGACTACAGTCGTCGGTAGTTGTTGTTTGCTGTAAGAACCTCCACAACCATATCATGGTTGCACTTCATGCATATTAATGTGGTACTGCACATAATAAGTTGACTATAATATAATGAAATCTAAAAGCTATTCTAAGTCTAGTGTTCAGTTCGATTCAACCACGATGGCATATTATTTATTCGTGTAAAGATACTGTGCACATGGCAGTATGTTAAAGTGCGGCGAGGAGGCTACACATAAGCCCATAGTATATAAGTATTTTATTCATTGTCTAGTACCTATAATACAAGCTCTCTTCGTAAACTATCCCAAATATTATTTTATAACAAAAATAGTTGACCACAAAAATATTTTTTCAATTCGAACCAGTAGTTCAACAAACAAACTCTCAACTTTATAATATTTGTGTATGTATACATATAAGCAGTGGTGGCTAGTGGCAGTTGGCCTAAATGTTCGTATGTGTAAAGAGCTGTCTGTCTGTCAGTATCATAATACGAATGTTCCCAACAAATTAAGTGTTACCACACTCCTATTTATATCCCATCTGAGAAAACTTTATTTACAAACAACATGATTCATTAAATTGCATCTTGATAGAGATTTACCGGTGTACTGAAATACCCGACTTATTTTCTCAAGGACCGATGCATACTGCCAATTCAATACTTATTATGCCAACTATGTAAACATGTTTCGATATGTTTGGTTCCGTACCACAAAATGGAAATAAATCGAACCTTATTCTTTGTCCGTGTGTCCGTCTGTCCAACCACCGACCAGACCCTTGGATTGAATTTGTAATTTTATCACACTTTTTGTCATTAAAAACTTATATTTGTTGGAGTATATGGGAGAAAGTGCTTTTATCTAATATATAAAATTCTCGTGTCACAGTTTTCGTTGCCGTACTCCTCCGAAACGGCTTGACCGATTTTGATGAAATTTTTTGTGCTTATCGGAGAGGTCTGAGAATAGGCCAACATCTATTTTTCATACTCCTAAATTTTTTTTTTATGGAAAACAACTTGCGTGGCAGCTAGTCAACAATAAAATTTGTTTTTCAGGCGGAGGACACGGAACCTTTAGTGTGCAAGCCCGATTCGCACTTTGCCGGTATTTTTGTGAAAAAATAACTGTATCGTGTTTATTGACGCTTTAACTAATTAAACTAAGGAGTTATCTACCCGCGATGTCGAATTTCACTTCCGTCTTACGATGACGTCACCAGCATCTATGATGTCACGCTACTTTGTCCTTCAAAGTTCACTGAACGATCTTCACCATTACCAGTTATTTAATTGTATTGCATGTGATCGCAAAAAATTTCGCACAAATTCGAACTTCCAAGTTGTTACTAAGAATTTCATAGAAAAACCCGAGGGTGTATATTTCAATCGACAATTTAAAATTTGTTTGAGTTGTCGACATGACTGTAGACTATACATAATCATTTACATGATAATCGACACCACATACCTACTGCAGTAACGTAATTAGGTATTTTTCCATTACTTGGTATTTCAAGTAGGTATCGACTACATTCATCCTGACATTCACACTATTTCTAATTTATTATTAATGACTAGCTTCCGCCCCCCAGCTTCGTACGGGTGCAATGTACTAATAACATGCATGTATTATACATATAAACCTGCCGGAAGAAATTATCTAAATGTTATTGAAAACCGCATTAAAATCCGTTGCGTTGTATATAAGATCTCAGCGTACATAGGGACAGATAGCGGGAAACATATTTGTTAAATTTACTTGAATTTAATAATTTTATAATTTTTGTTGTGTGTGTAAATTTGCTATTATGTAATATTAGATAATAAATGCACATATTTTGAAAAAGCAACACGTAACACTGAATTATAAAGGTTTATATTATTCACTGAAAACTGATGAAAATTAGGCAACTTCCATTATATCGATAGAAATTGGAATTTGTATTGACCCAATTATCGTTGATTGAGAATTAATTAAACCATTCATTCTCGAATTCAATCAATGTATTATTAAAAAAAAATATCACAATATTACGATTATACATTATATAACTAGGTTTTGCCCGCGGATTGGTTTTGCATTTGACTTTTTGAATCAGAAGGTATACCCAAGTCCTTGTCCAAGGTCTAATCTATCTCTATACGAAAACTCATCAAGATTGGTTCAACAGTTTCATCATTATCATCAACCCATATACTGTCCCACTGCTGGGTACGGGTCTCCTCTCATATTGAGAGGGATTAGGCTATAGTCCACCACGCTGGCCTAGTGCGGGTTGGCAGATTTCACAAACCATTGAGAAAAATCTCTAAGGTATGGAGGTTTCCTCACGATGTTTTCCTTCACCGTTTAAGCGAGTGATAATTAATTATGAATACGCACATGATTTCGAAAAGTCAGAGGTGCGTGCCTTGGGTTCGAACTCGAGACCTTCGACTTGGCAGTCCAATGGTCATACCACTAGGCTATCTCTGCTTTACTGTTCAACAGTTTAGTCAACATTAAAACAATGGAAGACACCTGGTTTTGATCAGTTATCATTATCATTATGATGATCAGTTTATTTCAGTGTTTGATAAGCATCTGTTATTCAGTTTCTTTCATAAAATATTAGTATAAATATTAATATTAATGAGCTGTGGAACACAACGACAAAAACCTTAGTAGATTTATTTCCTGTTAGGCGTAAAGGCGTAAAACTACTAGCACAGAGATCTCAAAAGATAAGGAAATTACAATGAAACAAAATAGATTAAACATACCCTAGAAAATTCAACATGAAATAAAGTTCCATTCATTATGACGTACATAACACAAGCACATGTCATATATACATAAATCTATTTAGATGAATGACAAAAACGTGTAGAATATGTAATTAAGAAGCATTCACATGAACTTGAACTTCCGTACATAGCAAAAAAAACAATGGAAAACTGCCAATGGACTCACCTAATTTCTCTAAAGCATCCTCAATGACTTCAATGTCTTTGCCAGAAAGACCTTCCTCGGATTTCAACTTAGGGGTGTCTATGATGATTACAGGAGCTGAATCTACAATAGGTGGAGTAGCTTCAATGTCAATGATGGGTGCCCTGTCTTTGAGTTCCTCTTTCTCCCTTTTCTTGGCTTCAAGGATCTGTTTCTCCCTTTCTGCTTCCTGTATTTCCATCTTTTCTTCTTTGATCTTCAGTTCTTCTAATCTGATAGCTTCAGCCTTTGTCTGAAATTTAAAAACATCAATTAGACATTCAATACCAATAACTGTGCAGAAAACATTTTCACTCACTCAAGAAAAATAAGTCCCTACATATTTTATTGAAGTAGGTATTATTCAAATGATAATGATAATTTATGACCATCAAAATATATCATAATGTAATATAAATATGTATATTACTAAATAACATAATACTTGCTGAGAGTGACTGATTGCAGCTACACTAACAGACATTGTAATCTAACTTCTATTATTTAAAATAAGTGGTGGAATACCTTGAAGTCCAATTTGCCTTCCTTCTCTCCTATAGCAGCCTTGGTCTGAGTAGCTACTTGTTCTGGCAACGCAGATATAGTCGCCTTAAGTTTGTATGTAGTCGGAACATGTTCTGGGACCATCAATGCTCTTGACAGCAACAGCAAAGAAGGTGGCACCTTCTCATTTAGTGACAAGTCAAGCCAATTCCTCAATTCCTTCCTCAACCGCTCTTCTGACACACCATAAGCCCGCATGCCTCTAGCCCTACAAGCCTGCTGTAACTCACTGAAATTTAAACTGTCCACACCCTCCTTAGCAATCACCTTATCATCAGCTGCCAGTGATCTAAGCTTCATTTTAAGATTAAACCGTAACATGGCACTAGTACCAATTGTTGTAGCATTAAGTACTTTACACAAAGCAACTAAATGTGGCCTCTGTAAGGAATCCAACGTAATCTCATCTTCAAATAACTTGGAAAACTTCATTATCTCTTCACTAGTTGCAACATCTCCTGATGTTCTGATTCTGCCAAAGAAATTGGAGAACTCTCTGGCAAGCTCTGAATGCCTGTTGCTGGCTTGTGGAGCCATTTGATCTAATGTCTCTTGGAAGAATTTTGCCATTTCCAATTTTACTTTCAGATGCTGCTTTAATTTAGCTTCTTTTTGAGAACTACTCTCAAATGTGGATGGCAATGCATTTGGGAATAGTTTAATGTAAAAAGGCAGGAAAAATTCCAAAAATGGGACAACAATAAATACAATAAAGGGGACCATTCTAAAAAGGTCACCAATGGTGGTGACCAGCAATCTGTGCTCTCTGCGCGTCAATATGTCACCTTTTAGAATTTTAAAGAATAATGTTGCTGAGATCCTGATTTCAATGAAAAGTAATCTGAAGCCATGGTAGTAATGCCTCAGCTCATTCATAATGCGCTCTTTGAGGCTCTTCTTTTTCTTTTCTTCTTTTTTTGGTAGCTTTTCTTGCTCTTGGATCCCTTTCTTTATAGTTTCAACAGTAGCTTCAACCTTTGAAGATGGTTTCAAAGGTTCCTTGTCAAAGTAACATCCACTGATTGAGAATGGTCTGGTGGACTGTGGGTGGCAGTAAACTCTCGGGTTGAGAGGTTTTTGTGTAATATCATAATGTAGTCCGAAAGGTTGTGTTGTATAATATGACAGTGACCTTGAAAGTGTTATGTATGGAAAGTTTTGATATTTTTTCGTTTCCCATAGTAGAGCTAGAATGATAATTACATTGTTAGCAATAGTACCCGTGCAATTTATCGGCAAAACATGAGTAAATGTATACAAACATCACAATACTTTCTTTTTATATTGAATGTTTTCTTTATGAAATCTAGTTGGCTTAGTTTATACAAGAATAAGTTGACTTGTTTATTTATTTAATTTTATCTTTAAAAATTACTGTTTTGCAAAAAAAAATACCATGTGTGCTTCATGATGAAAGAGAAATAATAATTAGATAATTATGAGGATATACAGTAAACTAATCACTGACAGTAGACACGGCCTGTATGTTTCCTTGAAACTGCATTTGAAACATCTTAGCAGTTCGTATTTTTACATGAAAATAACTGTTACCACGATGAAGTCATACGTGTAGAGTACATAATAATCAATCAAGTTCACGTTTAGGTTAGATATGAAATAAGATTTGTTGTAAAATATCATTTACTCACTCGATATTCTGACGCATCGACATTTGTTTATAATAAGTCTGTTCATGCTGTTCGCTTATCGCACGGCGTTTATTACTGGAAAATATTGAAAATATAACAAAAACAAAATCAACCCTTATTACACCATGACAATCCAGAAGAATCACAGTCCACAAAGCACAGATAAAAAATATAGACTGACGTCTGTCAATAATGTTTTTATTTTGTACTATTTTTAGTAGGTATGTAAATAAATATTCTTTTCATAATATTCTGCTTGTTTTAGATTTTTTTTAATATAAGAAATTGGTATTGGAAACCATTATTAATGTACAATTCCATTGTAAATTGTAGCGTTTTATTCAACGTTTGTACCTATAAATAACGAAAATGCAGAAGTTGAAGTTTTAAACGTAGTTTGTGCCACTGAGATATTTGCACTTTACGCACCGGTATATTACTTACTATTGAGACAGACTCTACAGGTAGTTGTAGAGTTGAGAATTGAAATAGAGCAGAGCCCCTTAGAAAAAGAATGCAGACAAATTATGTATGATCTACTGAAAATATTTTTTTTTTTTATTTTTTATACCACTAAGGTGGCAACCAATCATACAGTTTACCTGATGGTAAGCGGTTGCCGTAGTCTATAGTTACATAAAGACGCTTTCAACACCAGGGTATCACTTGCGCGTTGCCGACTCTGTAAAATAAAACGAAAGAGGAATAGTTGGTTGGTAGTTTATGGTTCAAAGTCCCCCACTGCCGACACTTTTCCTCGCGGAACACTATGTAACATTTTGACATTAGCATTTATTGTGAGATTATTTTTATTTGCATAAATTGCATTGGTCCGTAGACAGAGTAACCAGACAGAGTTGTTTACTCTTCATAAGGTTAACTACCCCCACCCCCCTAGAACTCCACAAGCAACACACACTCCACAGCGACCTTGTCCAATATATTATTCTTATTATTTATAATTAATACTAACGACTTTAGTAGCTATTCTGAATTTCCAACCCCATCATTGTTTCCTTCTTTCAAATCATAAAAATCCCTAAATAATGATCTAAATCTAACGAATCCATGTATGTACCGGTCAATAAATTTCATTTATTCAATTTTATTCAGTCACGATGACGAATTGACGACAATCATGACATGATCACGGCTGCCAGATGTACGATTTAAATCGTACTCTTACGATTTTCTGGCATTTTTACTCATGTACGATCGCTAGAACAAGATCGTACGGAAAATGTACGATTTTTATGTACCTGACAACATTTCATAAAGAAATAAACGTCATCCACTGGCAAGCATGAATTTCAGGGAATTCCCCAACAACGTAACGCCTGCCTAGATCTTTTACTTGAATGAAGACCCTTTGTACAATCATTTATAGGCATTTCTTGGCATTTTTATGAAACTTATTACACCTAATAAAATAAACTTATAAAAAAACGTTACTACAGTATTCAATTACTTAGTAATATTCTTGTTTCTCCGTTGGATGGTGACCTGGTGATCTGTAATACAAGAATTTATTGCCTGAAGAAACGAAAAATGTACGAAGTTTAAGCCAACAAAAGATATGTTAAAAAATATGACCACAGAAGGAAAGTTTAAAATTTTTGATAAAAACTTTGTCCAGAGGCCAGCACATCAAGCTACCCCAATCTGGCAAATTTCTTTGATAGATTTTCAACTTTAATTCAAAACTATAAGGTTCATTTTCAATTGAGAAAATTTGACAGTTTTGGATAGCTTGACCTGCTGGTATCTGTACTTAAAAGGTTGTAAATCTTTTTATTTCAAAATTGTCTTGGCATACGATTTTTTTATATTTGTGACGTTTGTGTACGATCACACCATTTTTGCACCTGGTAGCCCTGCTTGACGTTGACGTTGGTTGACAGTTGACATGCATGGCATAACCTAACCACTTACCACTGAAGATATCTTACATTTTCCATAAAAAAAATTGCAGATTCTCTAAAAGTACACATAATATATCAAGAAGATTAAATGAATATTGTACGCTACTACTTAAAATCAAATTTTGTTCATATAACAAAACGACCTAACCGGCTATTTTCAAACAGTAAGTACAAGTTTATGATCTAAATTTTTTGGTTATTTATATCGATTTTTAATTGCGATAAACATTATTTATCTAATACGAAATATAATTGCTGAATTTAGAATTGTAGAATTTAAGTTGAGCACAGCATTGTGGTGATGTCATGCTCGGAAGCATGACATGAATAAATAAACAGTGTTCGAAAGACGGGGCACTGACATAGGTCCAACGCAAAACGCATAGAGATGCCTGTGAAATCCATCGACGAACTGAGTACAATCTCAATAAAATTATACAAAGCTATAATAAAGCGTAAGCGTTGTTTTTTGAGATAAATGCAGATCATCAACTTTTAAGTGATAATGGTTACTAATTATATTGTCTCACTAGTCTAGGACTGCCACATTAGTCTAGTGGTCCTAAGCGCGACTGCTACGCTAGAGGTCCTGGGTTCGATCCCCAGGTCGAGCAAAGTGTTATTGGGTTTTTCTATGAAATTCTCAGTAGCAGCTCAGAGTCTGGATTAATTGTGCCCGGTTAATGGCAATAGGCTCGCCCCCTCTTACATGGGACCTAAACATACCGGCGAAATGTGGGTGTACATTAGTACACCTCTGCCTAACCCTTCGGGGAATACAGCGTGATGGTATGTATGTATGTATGTATATTGTCTCATTGATTCATATATTTCTCATGATTTCAGGAACCAAATTATCTCCGGGAATGGCTTTATCAGCTATCAAGAATGCAGCAAAAAGAATTGTTTGGGTGGACCTTGAGATGACTGGACTGGATATAGAGAAGGACCACATTTTGGAGATAGCGTGTGTGGTGACAGATGCTGATCTCAATGTTGTTGCAAAAGGTCCCAACATTGTTATCAATCAGCCAGACAGCATCCTGAACCAAATGAATGACTGGTGTGTGGCTCAGCATGGTGAGGTATTGATTTCTTCTTTTTGATAAGATATAATAATAATATAATATGTTTCGGACATTTTTACACAGCCCCATCAAGTCCCAAACTAAGCACAGCTTGTACTATGGATACTGGATGTTACTTAATGTATACCTTTTTCAAATACATACTTATAATACATAAGAATCACCAAGACAAACACATACACTTGATATATTTATAGATATAATGCATCATTAGTGGTTCCCAACCATTTTTTTGACCAGAAACCACTTGAGACTACAGATATATAGAAAAATAAAGTGTGTTGGTGACATAATATGGTATGTTCACTATGGCCACATTTACTATCAACAAAATAATAATAACATTTGTTAATTTAATTTAAATTCATCACAAAAATTACTTAATTGGTGCTTTACACAACCTTTCTTAAAGTATAATATAGAACAATTAATTACCTATTCTACTCACATCTCATTTACCTTTTTTTTTTTTAACATATGGAAATCCTCATGGACTATCCACCGCCCGGGGAAGGCGGTGGGGTGTGTCGGACTCCACCCACCTACCTACCTACCGTGACCTACCGACTAAAACCTTGTTTCGCCTCACCACTTTTTGCTGGGGTTACGGGAGCGAGAACATTCCTCCGCGACACATCACATTTACCTAGCCTAACCTTTATTTTACAAGCTTACTGTATTAATTTAAACACATTTGCCTACTTTAAACTGTAACTTTAAACCTATTCATTCTCTCTACAAATGATAATAATTGTAACATACATAGCATAGGTTCAATTGTGTTTTAGATATACAAAAAGCAGAAACTGCTATGCAATAATTTTGCTATTAATTATCTCTTTTGTCTGTATGTGCGGTACAATATTTTTATGATTTTCACAGAGTGGACTGACGGAGGCTAGTCGCAAATCAAATGTGACACTGAAAGATGCTGAAAAGCAAGTTCTGGACTTTGTCAAATCCCATGTGCCTGAGAAAAAATGCCCATTGGGTGGCAACAGTGTTTACATGGATCGTTTATTTATAAGAAAATATATGCCGATACTAGACAATTATTTACACTATAGAGTAATAGATGTCAGCACTGTAAAGGAGTTGGCGAGACGGTGGTACCAAAAAGAGTTTTCACTGATGCCTCAGAAAAAGTTCAAGCATCGATCTGTGGATGATATTCTTGAAAGTATAGAAGAATTAAAGTACTTCAAACAGAATATATTTAAATCAGATGTTAATGTTAAAATACAAACGGATGTGTGAAGTATTAAATGATTAGTTTTAGTTATGAGTATTATTTTATTATAATTATGTTACATAATAATTATGTACCTAATTTTTTTTTTATTTATACTTACATTACATCCAAAATACAATAGACAATTGTTTAAAACAGGATATCATAATCAATTAAATGCAATAAAGTTACCATAGCGATTAAGTACTTAGAAATAAAAAAATATGAACAAACATTGTTGTTATTTCTCTCATATGGCTTTTCAAGCTTGATCGCCTAAGCGCGTCCCTTCTGATGCGGACGCGGGGTAAAACAGTATGAATAATCAAATTTTCTGAACAATTTTTTTCCAGCGTCTTTTTTCTTAAATGATAGTAAAGGCAATCGTGAACTCGTGATTGTCTAGGTACAGACGCCAGCACGTCAAGCTATCCAAAACTGTCAAATTTTCGAATATGATCCTTATTATTTTGTGTTAAAGTTTAAAATCTATATCAAAGAAATTTGACAAATTGGGGTAGCTTATGTGCTGGCCTCTACTTACATGTTATTTCTCAACCTTTGTGTCGCGAGTCGCGACCCACCAAACAGCCGAAAGTTACAATACTTTAACTTGACCTTTATTAAAGTTGAGTGTTTTTAAATGAAAAGCAATGAAATTAAAGGATATTTGTTATACTTACTTATGTTTCATTCAATATCTAGACTATCACGGCTTTCGAAGACCTGAACAAATCCAAACAGTGTTGATATTAATATTTATTTTATCTTATGTGAAGAAAAAAATACAATAGGTGCCTATGGATACATACCTACCTAATATATTTTGCTCAATTTCGATATCAACGTATACCTAATCGCATAGAACTCTGCTAGCCATTTTCCATCTAATTACCTACCAATGACATGATTATTCCATTTGCATTCAGCCCTGTCTGGATATCTAGATGCAAATGAAGGCTAGCCACATTCAAATGAATTTGGCTTCTAGTTTTAGAGGAACTGTTTTAGCTCAAAGGGGCTCAAATTTTTAGTTTGCTAGAAAGTGACGACGCTATTAATGTGTAGACAGGCATCCCTCTCTCATAACATTTTCATTCAGTATCACAGTTCTAGTATTCATAGTTCCCGCCCATTTTTGCTTTTTGATATGAATCAAAACAAAACACTTCATTTTAAAGTTATTAAGCAAAGGAAAAATTCGACCGCGGGCAGGATTCGAACCTGCGTCTTCTGGTTAGGTACACCAGACGCTATGACCACTAAGCCATCGCGATACCTACCCGTCATGTCGTTTGCCTTCGCTTTCTGAATTTACGTCTTTATGGCGAATTCCTTTGCTTAATAACTTTAAAATCTTAGCATGGAAAATGCCAAAAAAATACCAAAAGATAAAACACTTCATGTTACATGCTTTCTAATAATGATTAGGATTTGGTATAATCCTGGCATGCTGCACGTGTTCCTAGTGCTTTTTTGTAGTTCACTGTTCATTAATTATCAATGTTTAAAGGACCTCGAGGAACAACATATTTATTTCCGACACATGCTAATATTAGGCATTGAAATAAAACTACTTTTACGGAATCCGTAAAAAATACTTAGTTTTATTTCAACGTTAGGAACAAGTGAAGCATGCGACGTATGAATGTAGGTAGGTACTCTGCCTTATTTACTTACCTAAATAAATAGGTGTGTTTCACCCAGATTACCTACTTTAAAGGTCAGAGGAAATATCGGATTTCGAATGGGACAGGGTAGGTCGTTACTATTTATGTAGCCTGCCTACTAATGTGACCTTTTATACCTCACAATTGTTACACTAGCCTCCGGTCACGGCTCTCGTTTGTGTACCTATTCTAAATTCTAATTAAAACCGTTTGTGGTTGAATTTTGAACAAAACTTTTAATCTACACTTTAAGGAAGCGTAATCCTTTTACTCGTAGCTCGTAGCGTAGTAACCGTAGTCGTTCGTCGTAGCGCCGTAGTTCAGAATTCTGCATAATATATTATAATGCACAGAGTATATGAGTGCCTACAGGACGGCCTCCGCTCCTCTCATAGGTGCTTTATTAGATAGGTTAGATAGGTACCCCAGTCCCGACTGCGCTGTCCGCAAATCATTGTAGTTTTTGTCTAAAAAACAAGCTTCAGCAAATGATCACAAAGGCAGCCCTGCATATCTATTTACACACACATATATTTATACAAACGTCAATTTGTTTTATAAAGTTGTATTATGTATCGGCATCGGAAAGTTGGAGTGGCTAACATGCGTCCCATGACATAATTTTGTCGTCTTATTATCTCATCTTCAGTCATAGTTTCGGCCCAAGATAAGCGACGACAAAATTATTTCAAGGCGCGCATGTTAGAACGACAATCCCTTGAACGATTATCTCTGAAAACCATTTGTAAGAACGTTCTTTTAGAATTTAGCTTGATGTGCGGCCTCCAGTTATAATTGTCTGTGTAATTAGTTTCAAACAAGTTTGAGATGAAACAGGAAAGCTAATTTGTGTTTACAGTCACGTACGACAAGCTTTTTACTCTGAAGTCTTTGACGACAGTCAGTTGTTAGACATAACAACTTTGTATTGTATCTACCCTTTACAAAGGTATATTTTATCCCAGGGTCCAATTTTTGATATTATGATCAGCAAAGTTAAGCTGCGCTAGTCGCGGTCAGTCTGTGGATGGGTGAACGTTCTTAACACATCGAGCCCCCCATGCCACGGAGAGCACGTAAAGCCGTCGGTCTCATACGGTTGTCATACGAACACCTATGACAATGGTTAGTGGTAGTCGGACGCTCAAAAAGCCTGACAACCAGTCTATCCTCAGGATATCGTTATTACTTACCCAGAAATTCAGAATTTCAGAGGTCTGATGGCAGTCACTTCGTCTAAAATACTGATATTCAGCCGCATCTGGTTAGACTGGAAGCCGACGGATGATGAATTGGGCAGTTGACTTTTTAGTAGATAGGTAGTTGACCGGTCTTTGATGTATTCAAAATAACAGGCTTAGCTAAAATACAGGGTGGAAGGGACATCGACGCGCAACGGCTTACCATGACTTCAGTACATGATTCTGGAAATTTAAGAAAAAGCCGACGAAATATTCCAACGCGGGGGGGTCCAGAATCATGTAGTGGAGTCATGGTAAGCCGTTGCGCGTCGATGTCCCTTCCACCCTGTATAGAATTCAATATAAACTATACTGAAAAAAAAAACTAATCGGCTAATAAAGTTCTAAGATACCCATACATAAGCCTATAAAGTTTTTGGTGGTGCTCCGTTACATTCCTGCAAAACGAGTGTTACTTGTTAGTATAGAATTTGTATGGCACACGGAACATTGACGTCACATTATTAAAATTCGTGTAACATAATTATTTATTAACCGATTTTAATTTTATTTTATTGGCTATAGAGGATACTATAGATTCTATACAGGATTTTCTTCATGGATCCTAAAAAATAATAGGTCCATTAGGTACCTACCCAATTTGGTGACACACGTCCACTCTTTAAGTAGGCAGGCATTAAGGGATTAGGAGGTTTTTTCATTAATTAGGTATCATAATATGGAGGTATTATATATTAAGTATTCTACGACAGCGATGCCGAGGAATACTTTGACGCTTAGTAACGTTTTTTTATTTAATATTATAGGTAGGTGTGTATATTTTGCAAATATTATTTTGGTAAGCCTTTTGTAAATAATGTAATAAATTGTGTAAAAAAAGTAAGTACTCTATATAACTAAGTATACCAAATACATTCAAATACACCTGCAGAAACCAATTCCTCAGTCGTTCCGTCAATTATCCTTCATTATAAGCACTGGGACCATAAAATACAAAATGTACCTATAAGGAAAATGGAGTCAAATAAACTACAAGTACCCATAATCATAACTTAGAGAAAATCGAACCACATGACACGGGACAAGCCAAGTAGCGGTCACCAATTAACCTTGGTCATAATGCTCAGAGCCCAAGGGATAACGAAATTGTCTTGGTACACGCAACAAATTTAATTATGATGAAATATGAAGGACCGCTGGCGATGACAATTTGGATCTCTAGAGGGCTGTTAGCACCTTTGTGTTCGTACCTAACTGAATCTTCCAGTGTGATAACTGGATAGCACTTACCGTCAAATGGGGTGAACAGGGATGCAGGGGCGAATCGGGATAAAACTTTGTAAGGGATATTCAGGTTCAATTTGATGCAAACAAAGTCTTCTATTGGTTTATTATAATTTAGGAACAATATTAGTACCTTTTTCCCATAAACTATATTAATTGGGGGTGAATAGAGATGCAGGGGTTAATCGGGGTAAAAAAAACGATAATTTAAAGAGTAACCAAGGAGTTTCTTGCCGGTTCTTCTCCATAGGAAATGACTAATTTGGAACCGTGCACTCGACCCGAAAGTGCCTATACCCATATGGTTAATATGAAAATAAAACTATTTTGATTTTGAAAACTTTGAAAGGGATTTACAGCTTTAATTATTATAGTTTGATACTAACAGCCACTAACAGGGTCTTCTAATGGTTTTTTATAATTTCCCCATTATTTTCCATTTTATACAATAATAATAACGAAATAAAAACTGTAATACTTACTCAATTCAGTTAAATATAAATTGAAAACTTGGAACAGTCTGCATCTGGTACGTTATAGACCACTTCGAATATAAAAAGAAAGAGCACTAAACTTTCATAAATTATTTGACAGGTACGTGTTATGCCTCAGTGTAGGACATTAAAACTTTACAATATCCCTCAGGTACCTCCAACATCGTATTAAAATGTGGATTTAATGTGGATAAAAAAACGTACGTATAAAATATAGAACGTAAGTTTCTCACATAGCTCTTAGGTATTTTAATGAAAACCACTGACTAAATTTAAATGACATGTTAGACCGCATCGTCACTTACCATCAGGTGAGATTGTGGTCAACAATCTAAGTATATGTAAGTAATGGTAACATATCTAAGTATAATAAAAAAAAATATCACAAAACTCCTGATTTGGCTCGCTTTCCTTACGTCATTTTATATCTTCTTATAGGTATAGACGCCAGCAGGTCAATCTATCCAAAATTAAACATGAACATTATTATTTTGTTTTAAAATCTATCAAAGCAATTTAACAGATTGGGGTAGCTTGATGTGCTGACCATTGTCATGTCATGTCTGGTCTAACATAAAAATTAACATAAAAATGTAAATGTGCGTTTGTGTATTAATCTTAAATCTCTAAAAGTTCTTCGCTGACCTCAGCTTACTTGCTTATTCAACTAAGTAACTGTAGGTACTCCAAGTGAAAACTAAACAAAATAGAATAAGATAGCAGTAGGTACCATATGCTTCAACTTAAAGTTCTCATAAGTCGACGCGACACGACAATGCACTTTCAATAGTTGCGATCTTTGAAGTCCGTTAAAAGGTTATAGCAATTCCGAAGTAGGTATTTATGTTCCTTTGCTTTTTAGTATCTTCCATTACTCTCTTGTTTCTCGTCTTAGGGTTAGTTCACACTGTAAACGGTATCACCCCGCATCACCTTATCTGGCAGTCAGCGACGATGCGCAACTTCGACATCGCTCGCAGCTGCCACGGCAGCCCAACAGGCCCCATCAAGTGGTTGATGTGTTTTAGAAATGAAATTAAAGTTTGAAATGCGGTTTCAATTTTTCCACTGGGTTGCTGTCAGTGGCAGCCTCAGGGGGCAACTGCCCAGGCCCTCGCTCTTGCGGGAGCCTCGCGCAACAACCGAATAATAAAAAAAACATTTAAAACTTTATTTTATAATTGGGCATTAGTTAAAACAGAATAACTTTGGTATATAAAGTAAAATATTCAATATCATGAATCTACCCACAGTTGGGCAGGCCTCCTCTCACATATTTTACGCCTAGGAAAGCGCCTCTCAAAGAACCTCGCCCGCCTCGCCTCTGGTTGCTGTCGATCGCTGCCGTTATCGGTGTGAAAGTCGTTGACGTAGGTATCTATGACAGCTCCTCGCTGCAAAAGGCAGAGAGATACATTGCATTTCAGTTCGTCGCGCGAGCTCCATCTGGGTCGACGGAAACGCTGTCGGTTTTCTCTGAGTGGGATCCCATCTATAGCAGCCTTTGTATAAATTTCGTCTGGCACACGACAGATGTGTCCCGTCTATTCCCACCATTTAAGCTGTCTGGAAATATCTGCCAGTTAAATATTCCGAAATTGGTATCCGTTAGTTTCAATATTGCAGAGCAAGTCCGTCTTACTGAACTAATAGCGCAGCTCCTGAACTCTGGAAAGAGCCACGATCCAATATCGATAAATACGAAGCTATTTGCCTTTGACTAGGTGATCGCAGCCGTTTCGCAATAAAACGGAATCGTAAACACTGAGAGCGGGCGTAAAACTTCTGCTTTGTGAACAAGTATTTGCTATGTTGAATGAAGACTAGTTATATTTTATAAGAGTAGGAAAAGAGAACCGGGAAGGAAATGGGAGAGGCCTTCGCCTAGTAGAGGGACACCAGTGGCTAATAAGAAAACACCTAAGCAATGAGAGTTGGAAAAGGGATACCATGTAGGTAAAATGAATGAGTATTAAATGAATAGGTTCATAGTCTATTATTTTCCCATAAAACCTAGGTGTAATTATACAGATTTCATAAACTAAAACCATACCCACATTCACTACCTAGATCGTAGATCTAGGCTATTACAAAGGGTACCCATGTATATAGGCCATGTAAGTAGGCCAGGCGGAGTCATCCCCACACTCAAAATCGTGGGTCAAATTGAAAACCTAAAGTAGACAATTCACAAATATTCCATAAATATACCTACTTAGTTTTTGGTTGCCACCGCACCTGGGTGGTTAGGTAGGCTACGTTGAAATAGTTAAGTAATAGTGTGTTACACCTACTAGGTACCTACCTGACTGTACCTAGAGACCATTTAAACCATACATGTAAAATTAAAGTGAGACGAATTACTAGTCTGATTTGTTAATGTATAAAAACTTCATGAAAGTTGTAGAACAAAAGTAATAAATTAATTTGTTAAGTATAATATTTCCATTATAACACCGATGAAGATAATTAGGTATAACAATATAGTCCCTCCCTACCTATAAAATAAAGGAGAGTGAAATATTACTATAAAGTCTGTTTATTAATTCTTAATGTACAAAAGAAGAAATACATCATACATATACATTCATCATATATGTCATGTATATATGATGCCTCATTACTGCAATGACTGCCTCATTAGTCAAGAGGTCCTAAGCGCGACTGCTACGCTAGAGGTCCTGGGTTCGATCCCCAGGTCGAGCAGTGTTATTGGGTTTTTCTATGAAATTCTCAGTAGCAGCTCGGAGTCTGGATTTGTGCCCGGTTAATGGCAATAGGCTCGCCCCCTATTACATGGGACCTAAAACATACTGGCGAAATGTGGGTGTACATTAGTACACCTCTGCCTAACCCTTCGGGGAACACAGGCGTGATGGTATGTTTATCATGTATATCATTGTCTACCAGTGTCTGACACTTATATAGGTACGCGAATGTTAAACATTGAATAAAAGTACTTTAATGGATGCTGTAAAAGATCCGAAACGACAGGAAGTAAATAATAGATTTCAATATAACGCTATAAAATCGGTAAAATGTAGTTTTATCCCGGTTATACAGGGAAACTACCATTTGGTAAAACGTTATACGTATTGGGTTCCTGTTGGTTTTCTCTCATGCCTGTATTTGAAATTGTTGTTGGGCAGAGGTGTACCAAACCCTGTGACCAAACCCAAAGTCAAAGCTCCCACAGTTCGCCGGTATGTTTAGGTCCGAGCTGCTGCTGAGAATTTTATAGTGAAAATCTAACTGACGCTGTTCGACCCATGACTCGAACATGTTCGTAAGTGCGACTGCTACGCTTGAGTCCTGGGCTAATGCAGAAGTCAATGGTATTTTTCTAAATAAATATAATCAACGTTTTTTTAGCGCAAGCAAAGATTTAAATCTTTGAGCGCAAGCATCAATAAATCTACTCGCAAAAATGTAATATCCATTAAGTACCTACTTACAAAGGAAACCTTCTAGAAAATTGGGGCATTAGTCTAGTTTCGTGCTAGGCTCCCATTTTTTCAGATTATTAACATCAGCTGGCCTAACGTCTAACATGAAAATCTTGACTAAATCCGTGCCTAATCTAAGTATTGGTCGTTACATATTTGGGTCATTTTTTGGTTATTCACGGTATCCAAAGTTAGCTTTTATGCTGTTTGAGATAATACTTATGTAGTAAGTAAGTAGAACAGTCGGTTCCTTTTTGAGTATTATTTGAATTAGAAAGTAGTAAGTCTATGACTTTTTATGTACAATCTGAATTAAATATTTTTGAAAAAAAAAGCCGAACTATTTCTTTAGACGTGAAATCGCCTATAAGGACCAACTGGCACCATCCAAATGATTCATAGCAACTAGGCGTGCAATATTTAGTTTTGATGATTCCACATTAAAGTTTAACCTACTTACATGAGAGAAATAAAGCGAACAGGCGATGTGATGCTACGTGGTGCGGTGTTAAAGCTGCAATTCCACCAGAGATGTGCTAGGCATCTAAACAGTGAGCGAGGTCGAAGCGGTGAATAGTGTCCAGTATGTTATGTACGGTCAACAAAAGAGTTAGGTATACAGGCAGCTAATTAATAATCTGTGTTTTGATAAAGATAGTGTAATAATGTATCAAGCAATATGTGTCAAAACGTACATACCATAGCCCTTTGGCGCGTAATTATTTATGTCGAAATCTGCATAAAAATGCATATTTCGTTTGCTATCTGTATACTTAACTCTTTTGTTGACTGTACCTACTTGAATCTGCTCTGCACATAGCTACACTCGCGCATATCTAGGTCACTTCCTTTTAGAGAGAGTGAGGCAATCCATAAGGATTTTCATAGGAAAAAAAGTCCCATCCCTAGTACGCATCTTTCTATATAAAAAACATAGCATCATTGAACCAGTTTCCACCAGTGCTAAGCGAAGCTAAGCTGTGAAAATAACGATAATTAATGGTGGTATCAGATATGGTATACTGGATATCATACACATCCTTAGCTACACACAGCTTAGCACAGCTCTGGTAGAAAAGTAGCCTAAAGCGGGCTTGATTGGTTTCATAATTTGTTTGCGAGGCCGTGGTTTTCCACAGGACACAAATATTTGTGTTTGTCTGGGTGTTTCTTATTTATTGTGTAAGTATAAATTTACAAAAAAGCAAAAATAAAGCAGTGATAGCCCAGTGGTATGACCATTGGACTGCCAAGTCGAAGGTCTCGAGTTCGAACACAAGGCACGCACCTCTGACTTTTTGAATTCATGTGCGTATTAATGATTAATTATCACTCGCTTAAACGGTGAAGGAAAACATCGTGAGGAAACCTGCATACCTTAAAGATTTTTCTCAACGGTTTGTAAAGTCTGACAACCCGCACTAGGCCAGCGTGGTGGAGTATATCCTGATCCCTCTCAATATGAGAGGAGACCCGTGCCCAGCAGTGGGACAGTATATGGGTTGAAGATGATGATGAATTTACAAAAGGAAACATGTAGTAGACAATCTTTTGTTTCGTAGGTACCCATAGTACAAGCTCTTCTTAGTTTGTAAAACAACAGTTCGCCGCGCTGGTTTGTTTAAATCCCATGTAATAGGGAGCGAGCCTATTGCTATATGCTGAAAACTACATAGAAAAGCCCAATAAAATTGCTCGACCTGGGAATCGAATCCAAGACATCTAGTGTAGCAGTCGCGCTTAAGACCACTAGACTAACGAGGCAGTGAATCTAAAGTCTAGATCGTACTATGTAAAATGTTCCAAATATGTAGCTATAGATATATAACAATGAATTTCTATTTTCCTTGGTCATCGCATCACGCGTGAACGGATGGAACCATTTCGGTAATTCTTTTTTTTGTTGTGTTATTACCATCCTACGAAAAAGGATTGCTTCCATGATGCGCAGAGTGCGTGAGAGCGTCAACAGTATACTGAGCTTGATCAGCGAGAAGCCATGTTGCCCCATTATGGCTCATTGTGCATGTACATATGAATGACCCGGTGCGTACGGTAGGTGCAACAGATACATGAATTGAGAGAAAAAAAAGATTTGTTTTCTTACTAACGTAGTTTTTAAGGAGTATGTATTACTAACACCATATAGATCAAGGTCTGAAATAAATTGTTTTTATATATTTATTGTCAGGAGAAGGTTCATAAGTAAGAAAAAATTATAAACATTGTTCAGGAAATTTGAAAATTTAAAAAATTTAGATACTTACCTACCTAAAATAAAAACTATAAACTATAGTCTATGCAGATGAAGTAGGCAGAAGCTAGTTTAAAATATTCTTTGCCCTTTAGATTTCTGCGGGTCTTAATTATGTCAGAAATTGCTTACTGAGGTAACTCTATAGGGTGGAACGCGACCAGTAATAATTTTGGATAAACATTCCCCTAGCGTTAACGATCAAAGGAATATTGGCTCAATGAACCTTGAAGGCCTATATTTAAACCTCGGGATTAGAAGACTCGTGGATGCCATTTTAAGTAGCGGGATGGGCTGTGCCTTATACAAAGGTATTTATAGCAAGGCTAATGGAGTGCGTATCAGTGGTTAGCAAAAAGATTGGGACCTCTACTGAGCTCCGTTTAAGTGAACTGCGTGGCCGCGCGGTTCCCCATGTTTCGACCGCGCGGTTTCTGAATATTGGTTCTACGAATTTGTGACTTTCATTGTTAGTGTTTTACAAATTCCTTCGTTATGTTGACGTAGTCGTTTTTCTTCTACGACACTGTGGCCGAGCAGTCGAAACGGACACAAAAATTTCATAGAAAAATCAAATATCACTGCTCAATCTGGGAATGGAACCCAGGACTTCTAGCGTTAGCAGTTGCGCTAACGACCAGACTAATAAGGTAGTTTAAAAATAGTATACATATAGGAAAAATTCAAGTACAGATAACTGGATAGTTTTATAGCTAATGGCGTAATGTTTAAACAAACACCGCCCAGCCCTAGTTGTGAGTAGATCCTAAAATATTTTTCTGGGAAGCCTTTCCCCGTACATTGAACTACTTGTTCCATAAAACTACGTCTGCGTCGTGCTGATACTAGTGATGTGCCGTTACCAGCCATATATACTACATATACTCCAGCCGAGTAGTTTAAATACAGTAAACATTTTAATTTTAAAAATAATTTTCCCAATACTCCTTGTAATAACTTAGGGTACAGAGTACCTTCCCATATAGTAACTGTCTTTGTTCCTATCAAATTACTTAGTGAATTTCTTGATAAGTTTCTGCCTGGGAATATAAATGGTAAGCTTAAAGATTACAAATTTATTAAATTTGGCTAAACACATCAGTTATATCACAACGTTTCAGTACCTCGTAATAATTAGTATTTTTGAGATCACAAAATTATTTTTAGACAATCACAGTAGTGGTGTTCAAAGTTGCTATAAACCAATAACTTGGTTAATGCTATATAATAATAATAATAATGTAAATAAGAAATTAAATAAATACGAGAATAATAATATAATAATATTTTTGGGACATTTTACACAGCACCATCTAGTCCCAAACTAAGCAGAGCTTGTACTATGGGTACTAGACAAGATAATACATATATACTTTTTTTTTTGTAAATACATACTTATAATACATAAGATACTTATAATATATGCTTTATTGAGCATGATTATTATAGCATGTTATATTAAGTATAATACTTTAATTATTATTTACATCGCGTTTATGAAATTATTACCACTTGACTTGCTATAATGCGTTGAGAGAGTGCGATGCGAATAAAATAAATAATCTAATTCAAGCATGCAGGTTTCCTCACGATGTAGGTATTCCTTCACCGTTCGAGATCATGCGCACCAGGATCATGAAACGTCAAAGGTTTCCAGTCCGTGGTCACTAGGGTATCATGCTGTTTTCAGCTGATCAGACAATTAGTAAAGATATTTTAATAAAAAACAATATAAATAAGGACCACAGATTGCCACAATATTGTAGTTACTGTGTTCGCTAGAATCAGCTGTGATGAGTATCTACTGGCTTTCAAGTGTCTACACACAATGCAAATAGAACCCATAGTGAATAGAAGTTGCGGTAAATATGGGCCAGTGATCAGTTTTCTTTACAATATGTAGATACAGCAGTTGCTATCCATTCAGCCTTTGTTTAATCTCAATGCAGGAACCGCCTTCATTTTCCTCGACACCGTATCACAATAAGATATGAAATTTTACTGCAGATTGTATTTTTATGGATTGAAAATTATATGTTGACTAGCTGCTGCCTGCGGATTCACCCGCATCCCCATGGGCTTTTGAGACGAAAGGTAGCATATGTCCTTCTCCAAGGTCTAATCTATCTCTGTAACAAATTTCATCAAAATCGGTTCAGCAGTTTATAAGTGAAAGCGTAACAGATAGACAGAGTTACTTTCGCACTTATAATTTTAGTATGTAGGGATAAGTGTTATATGTATATCTCTTAATATTTTAAAGATTCATTATGTAGATAAACATAATATCACGCCTATATACTCCGAAGGGTTAAGCAGAGGTGTACTAATGAATGTACTGACACCTGTAATAGGACGACCATATTGCCGTTTACCTGGCCCAACTCCAAACTCTGAGCCTGCTATTGAGAGTTTTATAGAATACCTCAATAACACTCTTTGCTCGACCCAGGACTGAAACCCAGGACCTCTAGGACCAAAGATGAAGGAATGCCTAAGCTTATAGCCTAAAGCTGAGTCTCCACCAAACCAAAAGAAAATTGGCAAGTTTTGACAACACAAAAGGTGTCAATTTTCCTATTGTGTAGACCTCGAAAAAACTAGACACCTAAAAATAACCGGATCCAAATGTCGGCAAATTACTTCTACAAAATTTAACAAAGAACTTACCAAAAATGAAGAAATTTCAAGACGAATGAGTGTGATATAATAATAATATATACAATACAACTTTTTTTTAACGTTTTCGACCTGTACTTACTAAATAAAGTTCTTTTGTTCTTTTGGACGAGCAACAGGCGTTCAATTGTGTAATAAATAAGCTTTCTGAACGCACCCAAGGCACGTGACGATCGCGTGATAATTCACACTTTATTTTCCCCCATTACTTTTTAATACTGTTATTACATAAATGCAACACTCGTAACATTGTTTGAAAACAGTTAAACATTTTTTTAGAGCAAATATTTTTAAACTGCCGTATTAGCCTAGTGGTCACAAGCGCCGCTGCTACGCTTGAGGTCCTGGGTTCGACTCCCAGGTTAGGTTAGGATAGGGATGCAGGGTTCGTGAACAACTGGTTCCCGCGTTCCCGACTATTAGTGGTGAGGTGAACACCTTCTGTGGTTTTAGTCAGTAGGTCGCCCAGTTTGGGCGGAGTCCGACACACCTCGTCGTGTCCCCAGTCCATGAGGATTTCCACAGAGAAAGAAAAAAAAAGGATAGGGATGCAGGGGTGAATCGGGATAAAACTTTCTCTATTCACTGTATCCCACTGTAATTGTACCTACAAATGTGCACAACTATCCTATGAATTCTCATGTAAGTGCCTCGTACCACCAACCTATATACAGACACAATTTTTTTATACTTACTACTAAACAAGCGTACTGCCCACCTGTTGGTAAGAGGTTACCGTAGCCTATAGACGCTTGCAACACCAGGGGTAGATATCACTTGCATCGCGTTGCCGATCATGTAAAACGAAAGAGGAATAGTTGGATTAGCAGTATAAGGGTCAAAGTCCCCCCCACTGCCAACACAACGTTTCCTCGTAGAGCACTAGCAACCTTGCTCACCATAAGAAACACAACACAGCTCAAAGCAGTTTTAACTTCGATTTTCTGCAAGGCGGAGGTACTTCCCCAGTCGGGCAGCTCCAATTTGAGTGGAATTAGACCCACTACCCTACCTCTCTTGTAATAATCTACCTAATAATTGTATATCTACTTCATTACAGACCCAAGGAGAAGACCACGTAGTACAGGTCTCCAGAGATAAGTCCTTTAATTAAACCAAGTGTTAGATAGTAATTACTCAAACATCACTACGTGTTTCAATTAATATTATTAACTTTATGGGAACAAAGCGTTTGGTTTGGTTGTTTTTGCTATAAAGCAACATACCTTCACGCCTCGCCTTTAAGGTTGGGTAGAGGCGTACTAATCGTAAATTAGTACGCTTGTATACGATACAGGGAAGTGTTGAAGCGTCATTTAGTAGCTACCTACCAACTTATCACCGTTTTGTGGGAGGAGCTGGCTATCCAGAGACCGGAGTGGCGTAAATCTGTTCATCTGGGCATATGAAACTATGACCGCAATCGTCTCGAAGACCTTGACGCCAAACACCAGCTTCGGAAAACTCGTCCCAAACCGTAGGGTTTGCACACGCACACCCACACACACACAACCACACACACGCGCACACGAACATCCCAGCGCGTTTCTCTTTACTGTGTTTCCATTATTTTTTTTATTTAAGTATAAAGGTTCACATATTTTGAATAAGCTCAATAACTGTAACAATTATGTAACCTGGGGATGGGCGGAGCTTCCTAACACAACCAAACTAATTGCTTAAAAGGATGCTCCTCATTGTAACTATATAGAATAAGTTATTTGGTTAATGCAATAAACATTTTTATTATTATTATTACATATTAAAAACTCTCCTACATCTACACATAATTATAATGTTCAAGGGGAACTGCACTGTTTGTGATCGTGTCTTTAAAACTAGACTTGGCTTCGCGAGTCACGTAAAACACATGAGCGCAGACTGATTTCCAAAACTTGACAGTGTCACCGTCGACGGTTTTTTTATTATTTTTGTTCTTGGATAATTTTATTCGTCTAAGAACATCGTCATGTACACCCGTTGTCAGTATGTACAGGTCCCATGCAATAGGGGGTCAGTGTATTGCCATTAACTGGACATAAATGCAACTCTAAGCTGCTACTGAGAATTTCATATAGAAAACTAATAAAATGCTCGACCTGGGAATCGAACCCAGGACTTCTAGTACACTAGACTAATGAGGCAGCTTTATAATATCAAGTTGTACAGTATCAAAAGTTCTGTAGAAAATTGAAAAGTTGTCTAGATCGCATATTTTACAAAACAAATTGGTCGAATTAGGGTTGCCGGGCACTAGAAAATGTGTGGCGAACTTTTTTAGTCCGCAGAGTTTAAATTGTCCGCTGAAATTGTAATTCTATATTTGAAATTGTAAACGAAAAGTCATGTATTTTCGTACAAATCACTGTCATGTTTTTTTGTTTAGATTGATTGTGCCTTGTTTGTGTTTGGCAGTAATCGGAACGAGACTATAAATAATGTCTATAATAAATTGATCTGCCTTTCTTACGAACATAAGCGAAAATATTTATTCAGAACGAGATAAATTATGAATGTTCAGTCGTAACGTGAAGGAGAAAATAAAAGATAGGTACATATTTTTTAACTAAATTTATTCTCGAAACTATTCTTTTAGAAACCCTACCATAGTAATCGAGTCCAGGTCCAACACTGTTTTTTTTTTCTCCAGACAAACAATTAGGAGACCAAATTATAATAACGATCACAACGGATGCTCAAAGTATCCATTAGATAAAGGCTAAATTGTTAAATAAATAACATTTCATCATTGAGATATTAAGAACTATCGCACTAGAGCAGCCTCAGGAAAATTTTAGTCACAGTAATTTGTCTAACGTTAAAATTTTACGTGCCTTTGGATGGTCATATCTTGGCCGACATAATCACATTTTTTGTTCTAGAACCTACCTATAGTTTTTACAGTCTTGGAAGTACCTATTAAGACATTTCCCGTAGTCAGCTATTGCGAAAAAGTGAGTTGTGACATTTTCTCCACAGCTCATGTCGCGGTCGACTCTAGTACATAACAGCTCAATGTATTTAACATTGTATCTAACATTAAATAATTATTCTAAAGACAACAAATATTTATTTCTAACATAACTTGGTACATTACTCTACTTATATTCATTTCGGTTACATTTTTGATTTTTAATAAAAATATAAGTTTACTTACAATAAATACTAACTAGATATTAATGAAACTTTAGTAGTACAACTAATAGTCAACATTTCAAAATATCCTTTAATACAGTTAAATATTATTCAAGGCAATTTAACGAATATGAATAATATAATAATTTAATTTAAATTTGCATTTAAACATAATTTATGGAACCACATTACGTTTTTCCGTAAAAAAGCGTTTTTAAGAGCAGGAAAACATTTAAAAGTCTTCAAACGGAACGAAAATAACTGTGTAACTCTCAAAGTGCCGATTATAATAATTGCGACTACTTATCTATAAATTTAAGCGCATATTTAACGACTTAAGTACTTTTGGTTGACACCTTATTACATTAAAACTCCATCCATCTGTAATAAGCACACGGGTAATGCATACACACCTTCATATTGTTGTTTTCTAGATCCGACATTTCAAATTTTAACGGAAAATATTGAATTCGAATTATTTTACCTACGCAATTCTGATACATATGTATAAACTTTTTGGAATGTTTAAAATATATTATTTAAGATATATATGAAAATACTGGGAAAGATTTTATTTCAATTGAGTAGGTACAGTAAGTACAGTATCAAACCATGCAGACCAATAATAATATAACAAAAGACCAATATAACAAAATATATTTGTGGCACGTAACAAGAAATAATCAATGTATGTACTATAATAATTATTAAAGTTTTAAGAAAAATTTAAAAAAAGAAGGACCGTTAAAATTTCTAATGTTTCCCCCTTAAATCCACATTGAGGTATTTGGCTACAGAGTATGGCTACCTATATATTATGGCGGGAAGATAATTTTGGAAGTTCAGCTTAAAATATCTAGGTTATCTAATGATATGGCTGCGATCGCTTAACTACGACATAGCAACGTTTAAAAACCGAACACTGTATGAAAATATTGAAAATTGAAACCCTAACAGTAGTTGAATAATTTGTATGCTAACGGTTAAAAGTTTGCCATCGTGCGACAGCATTAACCACCAAGTTTTGCTGTGAACAGTCCCGATTAAGTCATAATTGCGTCTTAAAAGTTTCACGTTCTTATGTTCTCTCTAGTTTGTGATTTTTTCTATTAATACACTATTTTTTAAGGTACATTTCACACGCGCTCATTTTGCAATAATACTACACATTAGAAATGAAATTTTCTTAAATCTACATGACGAGAAGGGAAAACGCATCACAACACATCATTCGGTACAACTGTACCTGATCGAGCTCGTAAATAAGAGAATGTCCAACAAATGATTTAGTAACTCAGAGCTACATATATCAAAACTTCGTTATACATAACTTTATATAATAATTTGGCATATTTTTTTTTATCAAAACGATGGCCCACGCAGTATATTCAAAATACATTATTAAACATTGATTTATAAATCGATTATAAAATAATTTGAAAAACTTGATAGAAATAGGTACACAGTACAAGAAATTAGCCCTAAATCAGGTAATTTACTACTATTTTATATATTATATTAAACACTACCTATTTGTTGTATGATTACAATTTAGTTTCATTATCTACATAATAATTAAACATTTATTTACTTGAACTTTTGCATATTACTCAACTGCAATTATTCTATTACAGTTATCTATCATCATTATGTAGTTACATTTCGATCAGTTTCAGGTGATCGACCAAGGAGGTCATTTTAATAATGACAAGAAAGTTTTAAGCTTTATCAGGTTACGCAAATATTGCGAACGACTTACGAGAACTTCAAAGTTACATTACTTCTATCTTTGAATATAAGAGAGATGCATTAAGAACCTAATGACCTCAAACATTCTTCTAACGATTGAAATATTATTAAGCATCACTCCGATCAACAGCTGATGATTATCACATACTGAGTGAACGCACAATTTACTCGCGCGTGAATACAAATTCGTTGTAGTGGTTCCAACGATTTTCTTCCGAGTCCACTCCGGGCTTGAGCTCGGCGGCTCCGCCAGCGGTGCCGCTGCCACAGCTCGCAGTCAACTTGAAACCGTTTTCTTGTAACATGTCAAAAGCTTGCTCAATGAACGAATGCTTTAAGAAGAAACGAGACGTGTACCTGTCAGCAAGTCCGTGGTCTGGATCTCGAGACTCGTTCAGGGTTTCTCCAAACACGTCCCGGCAAAGGTTCACCTTTCCACAGACGAGGATACGTGATAACTTGCGGAATTTAACATCGGCGAGTCCGTCGCGGCCGAACGCAAAGCTGCCTCGGTAGCCGACGGTGATGCAGCCCTTTTCGCGGTTTGGAGGACGCGGATCGGCATCCCGGACTGCGTTTTCTAGTCCTGGTAGTCTGTAGTGTTTTGCTTCTCGAGCCAGTCGCTTGTGTTCTCTGAAGCACTCCGGAAGAACAAGCCCGCCGTCTCGGAGATAATCCAAAACATAACGGAAGAGAATTCCGTCGCGATCGAAGAATATACGTCCGCGGGCGTCGCGCGGATGGTCGGCGTCGTGCAGCGCGGCGGCGGGCAGCGAGTCGGGCTCGCGCAGCAGCGTGTCGCGTGTCGTGGCGTAGTGCACGCCGCCCACGTTGAGCTCGAGGACTTCAGGCGGCGCGTCCGCCATGGTCGAGGGTTGAGGGCGCAGTGTCGGAGCGACTGCGCGTCCCTCGCTCCTCTCTGACCCACTTACCGCGCGTCTCGGCGCCGCCGCGCGAGCCCATCAATAACGCACGCCCGGGTTACTGACTCGAACGTAATTATTTCCTACCCTTTCGAGGGAAAACTCCTTCGTAAAAGCCTTCAAGGTCGGCGTCTATTGTTAGCTAACAGATGGTATATAATTCTTTGATTCAACGGAATGTATATTTGTTTTGATACTTTTATGAACTTAATAAATTGGATTATATAGGATTTGTTATTCGATTTGGTGCGGCCAAGCTACGCTGCACGTGTATTCGTCATATTATATTTGAAGATTTAAAAGCTTGCTGATAAAACATTGACAGCAATCAGTCAAGTCTAAATGAAAGTCGTTCATATAAAATCCAACAGAGCATAAACCTTGAAAGTCTTTCAGGCGTTAATGGGATGAGTCCCGAGGCACATATTTCAGGAGAAACTTTTTCATTCAACCGGCGACCCTAGCTCGTTATTTTTAATACTTTTTCTCACTTCTCCAGCATGACGTAAAATTATGAGCTTACCTCCATGAACGACATAATATTATTTCAATGTTGGTAGTACACAAATACTCAATCAAACGGAAATACTTGAAACTACCAAATAAAACCACCTGTAGGTTCTCTTGAGCTATTTTTGCGAGTCGATACTAAGAGACAAATCGCGTATTCTGCAGAATAAGATAGAGTGACGCCTTGTTTACTTTGCAAATATTACATAAATCATTCCTACATGGTCCACGTTTCCCAAATTTGATTTATTTTGGCGACAAAATGTTGACGCTCGACCCTTCGTCCTTTCGAAGAACATAAGATTAGATTTTCCCACCGAGGCGACAGCATCTCATGAAATAGAATTTGCCGCAAGCTGAGAGTTTTTACTCATTACCCGAGTAATGAGTGAGTGGAGGCCCTTTATTACGGTCTCAGGGGATAGGCTTTTGTTTTCTGCACATTTTCGGGATGAAGGTTGACGTGAGAGCTAAATGTAATTAAAAATTCCTGTCGAGTTTTTGTTCCATTCGCGGCATAATTAATAAACTTTAATAATTTTAATGTGTGGATGTTGAGGTTTAAATGAAAACATATTTCAGGGTTGCGGTTACCGTCCCGAGTGTATTGCTTTGCAGGAAATAAATTATAAACTACTAATACCACATTACAGTCATGGGTGTAACACTCCCAAATATCACATAATTTTAGACAGGCATATGGAAATACGTACGTGCTTAAACGGCATTTTTATTACCCGTAAACGCGAATATGTAACAACATTTACCTACTCCTCTCGGCGGATGTCAAACTCCTGAAAAGTAAATTCTTGGATATCCATCTGATTTCTGAATTCACATTTTTCTATTTGGCTGCTAGGGCTCCCTGTGGTCTTCAACCAATGCATCCTGCAAAGACAGTGGAAATTTCCTAGAGAAATTACGAGAAAACTAATTACACAGTCCCGACTCTTCTAATTTGCATGCCGGTCTAGCACCGTAATGAATCGTGGTTCGTATTCATTACGAAGTTGGTAGGTTTCCCACTTTGAGATATTTGCCGTAGAAAGATAAAAGGTACAACGTTTAGTGTAAATTACAAATCTATTTTATGTACTGGTCCTGTCAGCAAATGAAATTTTCCGCGGGGGGTTACAAAAAAATCACGCTTGTTTTTTTGCTTCCCCGCATATTTTTCCCAAATAACAAAGCCTGAAATTTTGGACACCTAAATGAAATGCGATGGTTTTTTGGGCTTCGGGGCTTCAGACGATACATTATACCGTGGGAAGCTTTTTAAGCCTACTATTCATTTTCTGCTGACGTCACGTCACAACACGCAGTATTTTTTGTTTCATGCTTTATTTTTTCCTATTTCGGATTTGGTTAAACTAACAATAGTTTTATACTAACAATACATTTATCTTTATTTCTGACACTTAACGCGAATATTATACGAGACATTGAAATAAAAAATTTCTTTCGTTATGTCAGGGACCATGGACGCTGTAAGGGATCCAGAACGTCGGGATTAATAATAATTATTATCAATATACGCGATAAAATCCACAAAGAATTGTTTTATTTCAACATTAAGCTATTTATTAAGCCATTCTTCTAAGCGCTCTTAGCTCTTAGACGTGTGGAAATGGTTTCGAAAACTAACATTTTATACTGTTACGATTTAAATAGTTGGAATATTTAAATATATAAACCAGAAAAGTTCTCTTAGAAAAAAACGTCATATAACGTATATTTTTAACTTAATAACTAAATAACTTAGTTTGAAAACATCTTTGCCACTCAAGGTTGGCTTCAAATATGTATAAACGCCTGATAAATAATGCTTTAAAAACACCAGTTCATTATTATTGCATATACTAAGTTTAAATCCGAAAGAAGTGCAGCATGCCTATATTCAGAGAACAGACATAACCATCACAACTATATTATCAGAAGGGTTAGGCAGACGTGGTACTGCTTATAAACCCACAGTGTACCCTATAGGTCCCATGTAATAGGGAGCGAGCCTTATGCCATTAACCGGGCATAATTCCAAACCCCGAGCTGGTACTACGAATTTCATAGAAAAATCCAATAACACTGTGCGACCTGGCAATCGAATTCAGGATCTTAAGCGTAGCAGTTGCGCTTCCGACGGTCCGACCGTTAACAGTGAGGTACTAGTTAGTGATGTACTCAGATTATGACCGTAAGTATTACTCACATGGTCTCCACTTTGTCAGTCGGGCCCTGCATGTGACCCAGCACGGTACCTTGCGCCGTGTTCTTGCACCAGCCTCGAAGACCCAGCTTATCGGCTTGCTCCTTAGTATACTGTTGAAAAAAAAAAACAGTTTTGGCTCATATTGATTTCTGACACGCGAATATTAGACTTTGAAATCAAACTGCTTTTACGGATTCTATCGCATTATATTGATATTATTAATTCGTTTCGGACCCTTAATACTGCCTCAGTCTACCCGTGACCATGGACGCTGTAAAGGGTACGAAACATCGGGATTAATAATATCAGGTACGAATTCTATCGCGCTATATAGATAGTATTAATCCCGTCGTTTCGGACTCTTAATACAGCCTCAGTCTACCTGTGACCATGAACGCCGTAAAGGGTCCGAAACGTCGGGATTAATAATATCTATTATAACGCGAATCCGTACCCGATACAGCGTCCATGGTCACGGGTAGCACGGCTTAAACGTAAAAGTTTTTACCATTTTAATATGAACCATTTCAAACAGTACTTGAAACCAGATTAGTGGTTTCAAGTATAGTTTGAAATTGTTTCAGTTCTATCTACACTTAACAACTTCTACAAATGAAAAACTGCCTCTTTAGCTTATTGCGATCGAAAGTCCGACTGCCACGCTAGACGTCCTGGGTTCGATTCCCAGGTCGAGCAGTGTTAGTGGGTTTCTCTATGAAATCCTCAGTAGCAATTTGGAGTTCGTATTAAACAGGATATAATACCATTCGAAAGTAAACACCCTGTACAATCCCATATACTTCAAAGTCCACAGATTTTAAACTCATAGTACTTCCTCCAGATGCAGTTTTGTTTATGAAACTGTATAAGCAAACCAAGGAATTTTATCAACACATTCAGACAGGAACAAATAATTATGCTGACATTATTGTCACCATGACAGTAAAGTTTATAAGAGCATTAAAGTAGGTTCTAATATTAAAGAGGTAATAAGACAAGTTTTATAAAAAACTAACTGTGCCTAGGGTGCTAAATTTTTCCCAATTTTATGGGAAATTCCAAAATTATCTTTTAGGCAATCCTTGTCCTGGAAATTATAAACACAACAAATAAAAAATTAACCAATTTGGTCAATTCAATCTCAAATTATGCTCAAAGCAATTGATTTTTATTTTAAAATATAGAAGTGAATTGCCTTTACTTGTGTATGCTCCAGTTGACATTAACAAATTCTTCCATATTTCAAGACATTATTCCTTTATGATGTGGCTGATATGATGATGATGATAATAATATAATATAATATTTTTGGGACATTTTACACAACACCATTTAGTCCCAAACTAAGCAGAGCTTGTATTATGGGTACTAGACAATGGATATAATACTTATATACTTTTTTTTTTGTAAATACACACTTATAATACATAAGAAACATCCAGACAAACACAAATACTCATGTTTTATCCATGATGATTCCTTTATGATGCACACACACCACAATCATGTTTAACCAGGCATAAAAACCAATAAATACATATAATTATATTGAAATGACTGTACTACATTGTTGAATGCAGGCAGCTGTCCATCAGGGCAACCTTTGTAGAGCTGTTAACCTCTTTTGGCTGATATAATGCTAATAAAGAATTTATTAATGTATTAAATTTAATTAAATGCTCATAGTCTTGTGCTGTGTGACCTTTATGCTACAGGTTCTGGTTGAGCAGTGTTAATGGGATTTTCTATTTTTTTTTTAGTAGCAGTTCGGAGTCAGGATTTTTGCTTGGTTAATGGAAATAAGCTTGCCCCTATTACATGGGACCTAAACATACCAACGGACAGTGGGTGCTTTGGTAAACCTCTGCCCACCCTTTGGGGATTACAGGCATGATGGTATGTATTAAAGTAGACCTAAGTGACAGTAATACATAAGCCAGACTTCATGCTGTAAAGCATTCTTTACCTATCAACAAGTTATTAACCTAAATTAAAAAGAAAATGATTTATCAGTAATTGTATTCAGTGTAACAACAATTAATTAAATTATAGTTGCCACTGTAATGGATAGCCTCATTTATGAGATGGATTCATTTATAGTTAGGACTAGCGGATAATCTAGACTTATAATTAGAAAAAAAAGCATGTGTGTTAGCCCAGGATTCGCCAATTCGAAATGTTGAATGAAGTCCGAAGCAAAATTAGAGTAACTATATCAATTTTTAAATCAAGCAAATACTTATTTGTAATGTACCTTTCGGAAAAACACTCCTTGGACCCGGCCAAATACTTCGAAGTCTACAGCTTTTGCGGCACTCATTATTGTTCCTACCGAACCGTAGTTGCTCCTCACAGTAGCTGTCAGGGCGGTTAAAACTAATACGCGTAACATTTATTGGCAGTACATTTCTGCCGTAATCAAAGAGTATACAACCACTTCTTGGTAGAACTTTTAAATTTTCAAATCACAAATCAAAATCCTCACGACACAAGGAAAAGTATAAAATGTCACTTTTCCAGTTTTCCTGACTTTTCCAACAAATGACACTTTACTTTTAACGTAGTTAAAGTTGGTACCTACTTAAGTATTGAACTTTAGGATAGCTGTTATGTTTTTATGCTGTAAAATATGAACAAAATTTTAACATTACTACATATTTACACAAATGAATAACATCATTAAGAATTATACAGATGATTTGGTTTTTAGCATGTATAAAATAGACTCGAATCGAATAGATAATATATTTTATTCAACTCCGTATATCGGAACGTAAACTGAGTGCCCACGACACGTTCACGACAGGCGGGATCGCGGCCTCGCGGGAGGCGTGTTCAGAATTTTGGATTTGGAACTGATTCTAAAGAAAACGATAATATAAATGCCGTCCATTTAGACAAATATTTAATAATTAGTATGAAATCAATTCTTAGTGGAAAATGAAATAATAAAAATGTAACGAAAATGTTCATTTTTTTACAAATAAATATTAATATACTCTGTGTAACTTTAGAGTTCGAGTGTCATTCAGTTCAGTGCGTCACTGTCAATGTCAATTTGTTGCTCAAAAGTCAAATCGTCAGACTCAGTGGTGAGCGTAATTTGTATTTTGTTTGTGTTTTTAATGTAAAATATTATTTTTTGTAATAATAACCATTATTATATTTATTACCCTTGCAGAAGCCTACGAAAGTGTTCAATAATATCTTACTAATAAACTATGGCACTCTTCAACTGTGGCAGGTATGTTGACAAATTATGTAACAAGGACGATAATGTTGGTTGTCACTAAACTACTGTATTGTAATTGCAATTATTGATGTAATACAAATGTTACAGATTGGGTAGCAGATCGGTTTTAGCGAGTCTAAATAAGATCCCTACTGTGCTGAGCTCCGCGAATTACGCTCAGGCTGCGGCGGGAGTACCAAAAATCGTGTATAAAAAATTTGAAGAGCCCAAGATAGAACATCATGACGACAGGAACGCTCGTCTCAACCGGCCGATGTCGCCACATCTCACCATCTACTCTCCGCAGCTGACCAGCATGCTGTCTATTACCCACAGAACTACAGGTACATTTCAACTGTGTCTAATTGGTTTTTAATGTTTCATTTCTTGTTATGTACAGAGGCCAGCACATCGAGCTACCGCAATCGGTCAGATTTTGTTGATTGATTTTCAACTTTATGGGATTACAGTAAGGTTCATATTCAATTGGGAAAATTTGTCAGTTTTGTATAGCTTGACAAGCTGGTGTCTGTACTATGTCTTATCTTGTTTTGGCCACTTTAGCCACGTGAAATCAGAAATCAATACCTTGAATATTCTTTTATCAGTATTGCAAGTGCATTATTTCAGGAGGAAAGGGGTACGGCTTATGGGCTTAGAATAATATTAGTTTTTTTTAGAAAACTATTGATTAATTTTGTGATCATTACTGCACTCATCCAACAGTTTTTTTTTGTGGCTTATCGGTGTTGGTTCATATTACCAGGAGCAATCGGAAATCATGACCTACCAAAATTGTACATACAAAATTGAGAAATCTTCTAAAAGTAGATATCTGCAAGTTTTTGGCCAAGATGGCACCTAACTGTTACAAAATCATTGATGAATAATCATTGTTCTAGGAATGATTTTGTCGGGTTACTTTGGAGTGCTGGGCATTGGAGCTTTGGTATTGCCACATGACATCTCACACTACATTACCATGGTTGAAGGCCTCAATTTGTCACCAGCAACAATATTCTTAGCTAAGTTTCTGCTTGCTGCCCCAGTTGGCTACCACCTGGCTAATGGAGTTAGGCATCTCTTCTGGGATATGGCAAAGGGTCTGACAATCAAGGAAGTTTACACATCGGGATATGCGATGCTAGGTCTCTCGGTTGTTCTCACACTTATTTTAGCTGCATTATAATTCTCTTTAGGACCAAAATAAAATATAATATTTAAATTGTTGGGTATTATTTATTGTCAATGTAAGTGATGAAATAAAATTTAAGCATTCAGACTTGTTTTTGAGACCTCCTTTTACTTAGTCTTAGTAATAATCAATATTATTCTACTTCTATGGCCTTAACTGCTACAGTCAGCAACAAAAGTCACTGAACATATTGTAATCTTGACTTCAATATGATTCTTAATAAGTATAAAGTTACTGACCTGTGAAGGTTATGCAAAATAATTTCATATAAATGATCATTAAATATTTAGGTTGACCTTATTAGAAAAAACCTCTTGATAAGACAGCGACTTTCGTTGCTGACCGTACAACATAATTATCTTTAAAGAAACCCGTGAGCACTAGAACAAGCATTATTCTTTTTCCTATATTTAAGTTTTGATCTTTTATTAGTAAACCTTAAGCCTAAATTAATAGGTAAAAAGTAACTCATGTTAAGCCATTAAGCGACACCACATGAAGAAATAACATCATGAATCTGCTTGAATTTCTGGAAGTCCAATTTCTCGGTAGTCGCCAATCCCTTGGCGGTATTCTGAAACAATGGCATATTCAAGTGTAAATACGAAACTTCATTGAATGTTTGTCTTATCGATTGAAGTTGTGTTTTGAAATGGGCATTTAAGCGAGAATGCGAGTCAAACAATATAACAAAACCTGTCAGGCAGTTGTCATGAGAAGCTACCTGACATTTATACCAAGTGTAATATGGATACACTTGGTAAAAATCGTAAGTATAGACATGAATAAATATAAAACATAACTTATCATCATTATACATATTATAATATAACATTACACGTGCATTTTTGTTGTACAGTCATGGCGCCGAGCCTATTGCGGTTGACAAGGTACAAATGAAAAAGAAAACTAGCACTTTGCTTGACATGGAAATCGAATCAACGACTTCGCCACTAGACCAATGAGATAGAATAATATCTTCTTTTTCCGAGCCTTTTCCCAAATATGTTGGGGTCCAGTCTAACAAGATGCGGCTGAATATCAGTATTTTACACGAAGTCACTGCCATCACACCTCCGCAACCCAATTTCTGGGTCATACCGATACCCTGAGGATAGACTGGTTGTCAGGCTTTTTGGGCAGATTAATATAAATGTACCAAATTATATAAACAAATAGGAACTTACGCTGAAGATGACGTTATTATTCTTGAGGAATTCTCCATAAATGTTGAATAAGTCTGTTCTGGAGTCGAGTAGCTCGGCCAGACTCAGTGGTGTGTGGGCGATGGAAACGTCGGACAGGAAGTCCTTGGCTGCGACCCACGTACGGGAGGGCGCCATGGCGATATTGCAGGTGGTGTAGTTAGTGAGGGTATCCCGACCACCACCCTCACGGTTCAGGCACAGGAGCTCGTATTGGGATGCGTCGAAGTTTGATAGATCCGCACCTGGTGTAATGTAGAATAGAAGTGAATATTTTTTTGTACAGCAAGGTGGCAAACAAGCATACGGCCCACCGAAATACTGATGGTAAGCAAGTTACCGTAGCCTATAGACGCTTGTAACACCAGGGGTAACACTTGCGCGTTACCGACCCTGTGAAACGAAAGAGGAATAGTTGGGTTGGCAGTATAAGGGTCAAAGTCCTCCCACTGCCAAAACAACGTTTCCTCCCGGAATATACACCAAGTTATGTTTATTTTCCCTATTCAAACATTATATTTTGTTAGATAGGTAAGTATGTATATTTAGAGCACTTGAAAGGAAACTGACAAAGTAAGGTGCCTTACGAAACATTACATATCTGAGTTAAGCGCTTACACATAATGCTGCCTGTGTGGCACTATACTTAAATCCATATGGGGACTATAACCTAAATCCATTCATTGTGAGAGGAGACCCGTGTCGTGGTATAGTGAGGGTTAATATTGATGGAAGAATAATAAAGTTCTTCAGTAAGGACTGAAGAACTTTATTGTTATAATATGTGGGTTCTTCTTTAATCTTCTGCTCAAATTAGATACTTACTCCTTAGTAAGTATCTAATTTGAGCAGAAGATTAAAGATAACGTACCTACCTATGTAGTATTTATATCAGTCACACTTACTAACAAGGCAGTGGTGTAAAAGTATCAAGAAGACAAAGAAATCGAATGCGAAGATCGATTTTAATCTAGGTACTAATGGACAGTGCGTAAACAATCGATTGTAGGTACTTATTCCTTATTTATGTGACGTTGGGTTTCATTTCCAACTCAAGGAAAACGACTATTATGTCTACACTAGGATATCTACATACCTACATACAATTAGAGACTATACAACTTTGCGCTGAACCGCTTCGCCATCAAATTGATTTTACGGAAAATTCTAATTTGCTTGTTTAATAATTTAAATTAGGTACGAGCTCTGGAGTCTTGAAGTTTTTATTCGATTATAATTTTCATTAACGTCAGTCTTCCGATATGATTACTTACCTAATATTCTCAGATTGAACAAGCAAATGGTTATGTAGGTACATTTTCTTCTATATATACATATAATTATTCTGTACGTGCATTTATCATTGAACTCCTCCTAAACGACTGGACCCATTATGATGTTATTTTTTGTGAGTTTGAGTGCGTCCTTTGACGGCTTAGATTCACAATTGGCGTTGCAATGAGACTGCAGGACGTCTGCTCAGCGGTTCAGCTAGTAACTAATTATAATATAGTTCTGGCTGATCTTGTCTGGAGAAGTAGCGTCCCTGTGGAGTGGAGTAAGCAGCTAAATCGTGATATTGGTAAACTTACTTGAAACAAAAGCGACGTCACCGCGGTCTTCTTGGAGGCACTTCAATGGACTGCTGTCGCTTGAACACTGCTTCTTAAGTTTAGAAACGTCATCGCCTGAAATAATACTCATTGTTCACTACAGTCACAGTAAGTAAGTACTTACATACCTACTTAGAAATGTAAATAATATAAGCTCGTTTCTATATAATAATTATGTCTAACATAATTATTATATACTACAACTAAAAAAAACATCGTTGGGTGAAAGACATGGTTGGTAACGGTAGGCAGGCACGGATTTAGGATGGGGGTGCAGAAGGGGCGGACTTGCCTCGGATAGCGAATTGTGGGGCTGCCAGCTACTAACCAGTGGCACCACACCACTACCTGTCTATACCGGACCCGGTTTCTAGTCAGTCAGAAATTGGAAGGCCCATTCCGTTTTAAAAATGTAGATCTGGAGCTAACAGTAGGTAGGCCTGTACCATTATTAAAATCCTATGTGTACGTTGAGCTTTATGTAGGTTACACAGAACGGTGACTCCGTGCAAATTCTCTCCTTTTTTGAAAAGCTGAATAAATACGACATTCAGATTAAATTTAGGATTTAGGTTATGGTAGACTTTATTCAGTCCAGAAACTTATTTTGTAATATTATAGATTGTTCTTTCTTTCTTTTTCATTTGTAAAAACCAAAATAAACAAACACATATGTTTATCACATAAATAATTGTGTCCTGTGGGAATCGAACCCACGACCTTGTAATTAGCAGTCAAACACGCGCCATTACCTCAGACAAACGTGATCAAGAATGCGCTAACAGCTCAATACTTTTTTCATTAACAGTGGACCCCAAGACACCCGGCCTTTACTAAAGTTGAGAAATATAAATAGTTTCAGCAACGCAGCGAGACGTTGATATACGTTAGCATTGTATTGTTGTATCGTACCTCTGGGATTGTTCTCCGGCTTGTCGACTCCCGGCAAACAAGAACCACCCGAGAAGTAATCCCCGAAGTTTTTGATGCACTATAACATAACAATAGGGGTTCATACCTAAACAAGTGAAGGAAAATGCTACAAATAAGTCACTTGTAACAAGAAAATTGGTTACCTGAATCACTATACCTAATAAGTACATAATAGGTACACGTATCTTGAAAACAAGCAATTATCTATTAAGAAAGATGATTGATGATGTACGATAAGTATGTTTTGTCTATGTCTGTTGTAGTTTATAATAAGATAATTACCTCAGACTATAAGAGAACAAGTGTTAAAATTATTTCGCATAAATTTAAAACAATGGTTGACAGAAAAGCGTTTCTATAGAATTAATTTTTAGAATATAAAAAATATGAATTGAATGTAATTAACTTCTCACTTGCTCTTCGTTCTTCCAGGAGTGTATCTCATAAATATTTTATTCCTAAAACTGGGCTAATTGATGATATAAAATTACTATTACTTATATAAAATTATTGAATAGTAGGTAAAAACCTTTTTTTTTTTTTTTTTTTATAGTACGGAAAATCCTCATGGATCCTCGGCCACCCGGGGAGGTGGCAGGGTATGTCGGACTCATACCGACTAAAAACCGCACTTGCCTTCACCTGCCCTATTGTCATGGCCATGGGATCCGCGAAATTCGCCACGACCATGACAGGCTGTGGTCCAGTGTTGCTGGACCCCGTCGATAGTAGGTAAAAACCTACTCAATCAAAAACTTCAAAAATATGTTTTTTGTATAGAACTTCAAAAAAGGAGAATGTTTTTATTACTTGAATGCATTTTAACATGTCAAGGAACAGTTAGTAGACAAATAGAAACAAAAAAGGTTACGACCCGCTGGAGGGTCTGTTTTAACAATTAACGAATAGAAGGAAATTATCGGAGGGTACATGCAAAACTGACCTGGTCGTGGTTAATAATCCTCTTGTTGATAAGGTAGTACAGCGGAGCATCCAAGCCACTGAAGGAGCCATAACTGTTGTGGCAAGACCTGGAAAAGCAAGCATAATGACTTTCCTGCTAACTGTATTGCAATTATGATTGCTAAACAATTTTCATAATTAATTACGTCACTAAGACGAAAAATAAAAGAGAAATTCAATAAGAGATCTAGAGACTTCTATAGGTTTGACTAAAGCATCTGGTGGATTAAAATGCACGTTCGAGTTCTGCTTGAAGTCGAATTATTTATATATAATTATTATAAATTTGCCGACTCTAAACGTAATTTATAACTCTTACACTAACAAGATGAGAAACAAGTATACACGCCGCTTGATGTTGTGGCAGCCCTAGCCTATAGACGTTAGCAATAGTTATCATGAGCGCATTGTCATCTTGACACCTTAGTTTTTTAAGTCTCATTATACCCAGTAATTTCACTGGCAACATTTCTTCATAAAATTAAATAAATAAATAAAGGAGGTGTCTATTGTCTATAAAGAAAGTACCTAACTACGGAGCTTTAGTCTCATCACTGCTTCCAAACGTAAATAGATACCTAGGGACGTACTTGATTTTTTCACATCCAAAACTTAGTTTAAAAGTTAGATCAAAGTAGAAATATTAATTAAAACTTGTCTCCAAAGTTCCACAAGAGCTGAGATCACTATTGTTGGTCCTTCAATAATGAAGATCCAGGAAATTTAATCAGAACATAATTTTAGTGGGGCGCTACGCAATGATACTTGGGTTCGTTGAGATTGGGCTGTCGCCAAGCGGGATGTTTTGTTCGAGCACAACAACAGGAATTACTCGGTGTAGTGGGGCGGATGTAGGTAGGTAGTTTGTTATTTTTGTAACAAGGACCAGCAGTGATTCCTTTAAAGATATTGTAGGTACAGCCAATGCTGTTCTTTATTCTTTTTTTTAAATATATTTTATTCGTATAGATTTAATAGTCAACTAGTATTTTTAATTCTTCAAAATAATAGGTATAACTTTATAGGAATAAAAAATTGTTAAAAAATTTGAACGGTGTAGGTAATATGTTAGGGCCAAAAAAGGCAGCCGCTATTATTGTACCTCCCATAACTCTGCCCTGATAGCACTACCCTAACTAAAAATCGAACCGCCGCCAGAGTATCGTCGATACGCAAACTACATGATTCTACTCCTTACCTTTTGCCTCTCAAGTCTTCAATCTTGTTGTACTGGCTTCCTTTCTTCACAACAGCGACAGCGTAATTCGGTGTCTTCGCATCTCCATACACCTCGTGGAAAACTGGATGCAAATTGTATTTATTGGCTGCCGACGCTACTCGCATGTCGTCTACGCTTGCCAAGTCTGAGCCGTTGTCTTGTACCTGTGAATGAGTGGATAGCGTCAAAATGAAAGTTGCCATATTTATAACATGATTAAATTTGCCGTATTCACGAAAAAATACATGTGATTGCCGTAAAACACAACAATCATACCCGAAACCGCTGAAATTGTAAACGTTTGTGTCAATTATTGTGCAGATATTCCCGTAAAATACTGTGGATGAAAAGAAAAACACTGCTGTGAATATTATGTGTTTATCATCAGTTCCTAACTACGGTTTTGGACCAAGAAACTCAAGAAATCTTTTTTATGTTATGGAACACATAGTGATGATAATTCTTAGAAGTTCGGAAACTTTATGGGGACATGAAAATAACAGAAAAGAAAATCTTAAATAAGGGTTGTATTGGAGTAAAGATAACGCAAAATTTGTGTCGGAAAAGGAAAATGAAAAAGTATCGGTTACTGAAATTATCTCCAGAATTTAAATAACTACATATTCACAGAATGTTTACTAAATAACATTCAGCAATCCATGATCTAAATAAATCGCCTCTAAGTTTCTAAATTTAGATACAAAGTTTAAATATACAATGCTAAGACAGAAGTCATTATTCGGAAAATGTTAACAAAATGAAACAAAATTTCTAAGCCAAAGGAAATTAAAATCAATGAAGCCCAAATATTTTCAAACATAACAATCCTTACTTCGAAATTTTCCGCGAAATTACCCAATTAAAAATACTCGGAGTACGAATAAGACGAACCTTTGAAGTGAAGTATCAATTACCAGCTGTACAGTACCTACTAAATTTCAATTATTATATTAATTTGAATTTAGAATTGTTATTTCTTCGCTAAAAATTACATTGCGGCATAAATATTACTGTTTCTACAAAGTTGATGATGATCAAGATCAAGATGATGACGTCTTTGCAGAACTCGGTTTATATTTATTTGCCGTCAGCGGCATTATTATCCAGATTGGGATCGATTGAATGACTACTTAGAGCTTGTCTTATTAATACTTGATGACGACACAATTGTGCCTCGGGAAAGATTCGTTATTTCTCCGAGTTTGACGATAATCTAATCGTATCTGCTTGAATTGTTGGCAGGTAGCGATAGACATCGCATTGTCTTAATGTTATTTCACTAACCGCCCACTTTAAGAATAATAATATGTTTATTCTAGAGCTCCGATTTTTATTTTAATATATAGTTGCTCATACTCAAATTATTATCAACGTTAATATTACGCATTTTCTCAGAATCTTCTTCGCCGTCATCATCAACCCATATACTGTCCCACTGCTGGGCACGAGTCTCCTCTCACGGAATGAGAGGGATTAGGCTATAGTCCACCACGCTACCTTAGTGCGGGTTGGCAGACTTCACACGCTGTCGAAATAATCTATAAAGCACGCAGGTTTCCTCACGATGTCTTTCCTTCACCGTTTAAGCGAGTGATAATTTGATTTCGAAATGTCAAAGGTCAAACTTGAGACCTTCGTCTTGGAGTCCAATGGCCACACGACTAGAGTATAACTGCTCTTCTTATCACTGGCTTCTTCGTCGTCAAAGGGGCGTTATTTATTGCCTATTTTGAGAAAGTATGAGGTATGGCACTTACACTCTTAAGGCAGTCGTTTTCGGAGGCTTCTTGAACGCAGTCTAGGCGGGGTCGAATGTCTCTGCTGAACGCGAAAACAGACATCGCGCGACACTTCGCGAGAGCCACGTTTGAGGTCACGCATAACCTATTAGAGAGTAATAAATTAATATTAGAGATGTTAAGTATATTGAACATTTACATTATCACTAGCGAACCCGACAGACATTTTCCTGCATGATCCAGCCGTTTAGTTGCAGTATAGATACATAACCTAGATACCGACTGCAGCGCCATCTGCCGGGCTGATTTGTGAATCTAAACCATCCAGGGTGCCACCCAAACGCATATTAAAAAAACATTCAAATCGGTCCAGCGGTTTAGGAGGAGTTCAGTGACATACACACGTACAGTAGAATTATATACTTAACGACCCACCCCCGCCTTGCACGGGTGCAATATACATGTATTATACATACAAATCTTCCTCTTAAATCACTTTATCTATTAAAAAAAAACCATTTAAAATCCGTTGCGTAGTTTTAAAGATTTAAGCATACATAGGAATATAGGGACAGAGAAAGCGACTTTGTTTTATACTACGTAGTGATATATGTATAAAATATATTAAAAGTACTTTAATTTAGTCTTTCAAAATGTCTGCACTATTGTCAACCTCATTTCTGGTTTTGTTCCGTTATGTCCATCCAAAGGTTGCCTGGAAGAAATCGCTGTTCGCGTTAGGTCAACGGTGAAACATTCGATCAATAATTAGATTTGACAGTGTTTGTTTGCTGGGTGTTTCTTATGTAAGTATTATGTATTTACAAAAAAAAAGCATATAAGTATTATATCCATTGTTTGTAGATAATCTAATAGCGCGCGAGGTGCGATCCGTCGCATTCACTGACCTCTATAATAGGTACAGGTCGCATGCCATTTCATAATTCGATGGTTTCACTTCGATAGATTATATAATCTACCGAAAAATAATGCATTTTAAATTGTAAGCAGTATGTTACACATCACAATCTGTCTTAAGTTAGGTAAATGTCACGAGATAGATTAGAATGTAAGGGTATTTTCAATTTTACGGTGACATATACTTAAGTAGTACATTTATATTGGTGGATTAACATTACAGCGTATCTTTTTTCTTACCAAGAGGTCACCCGCCGCCTTAAATGTGTATGTCAGTGTGTAGGTCAGTGTGTCAAATGTCTTTCACAATGTACTTTCAGCTCATGTAGGTAAGAAAGGTGGCTGGCTTTGCTGTAGGCGGTTTCTTGTATGTTCGGGATGAAGCTAGAACATTATACCTGCATACACATTTAACATGTAAACTAAACGTATTTAGAACTAGCTTTTGCCCACTTTCACCCGCATCCCGATGCAATTTTTAAGACAAAAAGTAGCCTATATTCTTTTCCAAGGTCTAATCTATCTCTGTACCAAATTTCATCAAAATCAGTTCAGGCGTGAAAGCGTAGCAGACAGACAGAAATTTAGAATATTAAGTATAAGGTATTAAGTAAGGATTTAATATTAAGTAAGGATTGTAATAGTAGATAGAAACGCTTTTTTTATTTTTGGAAATAATTTTTAAGAAGTTGGACCTATGAGTCCATTGAAATATTATTCTTACGTATTTCTTCTCTTCTATGAAGTAGGTAGGTACTCTTATTATAAAAAAAAGTTTAGGTAACGCATTCTGCTAATTGTATAAATAGTATCGGCGTGTAATAGAAGATTATCTAGTTCGGCACCTGAATTGCGAATCAGAAATTCAACAAGTTTACATTCCTCTCCATAAATACGAACAAACGGAACTTTAACGCTATACACATAAAATTATACTCCACAATAAGTATTCTGACAAGATAATCTGAGTTACAATGTGCAAAATGTCGTTTGGCATAAATAATACGTAAATACCAGTTCAATAATTACCTGACGACCAGTTCAGGCGGTCCGTGGCCTCTCTCGATCACCTCTGTGTAGTTGGCCTTGTTCAAGTACTCCACAGGCCGTATGGGAATGGTGTCCGCGACGTGGTATATCTTTTCTGACAGCCCTAGTACCCCAGTGAACCATTTTGGTTTGCTAGCCGCTCCTAAATAGGGTTGACACGATTATTTAAAGATAAACAGTGAAGGAAAATTCGATCTAAGATTGTTTTTTTTCTTTTTAAATAAACTATATCTTTGAAAATGTTAATATTAAATAAAATAAAAAAATAAAGAGTTTTTAATTTGAGTTTTGCTGAGTCGGGTCAAAGTGAGGTTTTATTGTCAAATTATCATAACTTTTAAAAGTTATATCTTTTATTAAGAAATTTTGATTGTAAAGTGAAATAACTCAAGATAAAGTTTTTTGGTTGTTAATGCGATTATGCAGATTGGCACTTATTGTTTTAACTGAATTAATAACTTTGCAATTCAGCGTTTTAGAAAAGGAAAGATTTTTGTGATTTTATAATATTATTGGAGTGTCACTTGTTTCATTGGTATAGCGGTTTCAAGAGCGGTTTCAAGAGCTCGTAGTTTTGTGCTCAGTTGGCAACTGACGAACTGTTGGTGTACAGTAACAGACTTCTGCCGAATTCTTCAGGACCTTGGCGTAACAGTATGTACTTAACTATGATTTTCTGAATAATATTGATATCTAAATGAAAAAGGTACTTACCAGCATCAGCCAACTGCTTGATCTTCTCTCTCAAAGGTGACAGCTTGGCGAGCACATCGTTGTGTGCCATAAGCCCTTGCCAGGGCCTGGCTGCCCAAGAACAGGCCTTGTCTTTGACGGACACCTTGGAACCATCTGCGCAGAGGTAGCTGTATCCATCTGGACTTTGTTCTGCAGTTCCAGCCGGGATTCGGCCCACTGGGAGCTGGAGGCGAAGCAAATAGATTTTAATATAGATACACTCCTGAGGTATACAACCTTATTTTTTATATGCCGTAAAAAATAAGGGGTCGGATAGACTGAACATAAATGTATGAGGCAGCTGTATTTGTTTCACGATTTCAGGATTGGTCCCTTGGTAAAAGTTGTTTGTAACTATGAGAACAATGATCATGTAGGTATTATAAATACGCTTATGACTTATCAGTCCTTATTATTCATTATAACGAGGCTTTTACTGGTTTTTTACTGTTTTAATGGCATAAAATAAGATTTTGTAAGTACATTACCGTTGCCGATTTTTTGGTACATAAAATATATTGTACGAAAACATTATAATCCTCATGTACGGAGAAACATCCAATCCATCATATCGGGGTAAGCCAACATACTCTAGCGAGTATCAATCATATTCGGTAAAGTGTATTGGCATTATTCGCTAAACTTTGCACAAGGGTTAGCTTCTTTATAAATATGAAACAAAAATATGAAAATCTATATTCACAGGATAACAATCAATTATTTTTGTATTATTATAAACTACACAATCATCTCTAACATACATTCTTCATTTAAAAATACTGGTTAGAGGCAGTTAAAGAGGGTATTATGTGTATTTACCAATATCATTTATATAAGTAACGTCTCGCGGCCCTGGGATCTTCCTCTATTATTTTATTTACTTTTTAAATATTTCTCATTATACTAGCTGATCAGACATTGTCATGTCCAAATTTTAATAAAAATTCACGTTTATTTTTTTCGGAATTATCCATTTTTTTGGGCAACGTCCAATTTTTCTTCCCCTAAAGACCGGAGTTTTTCAGATATTATCAGACTATTACGAGCATATAAAAAAAAATGTAGAATCAGTAGTTTTCAAGTGATGCGATTACCAACGAACAGCATTTCATTTTATATAATATAGTAGATAGATTTTAGGATTACGAAGCATTCCACAATAAGGCCTTAGCAGATACCACTGCGAATATCTATAAAAAAAAAAAACAAAATTATCTTTAAACATCTGGATCGATAATACATAGATATTGGACCTTTATTTTCTAAAGTAAATAGTAACTAAAATAAACCAACAAAACGAATCATCGTTTTTATTTGATATACCGACAATTCAGGTACTGGTTTTTTGATTTTTTCGTATTTAATGCATGTTTCTGTGTAATCTTGATTTCGCTGAAGCAATAGATAATAGTAGCACAGACGAAGTTAAATTAATAATGCAAAGAATATTAATAACGCCTGCATATTAAATTTTTATGCCGGCTTTGTCTCGATTTTCTTGAAAGACAGGATGAATATCGGAATCAGCTCTTTTATTTGATGAAAACGAAGCCATATTGAATTTTACACCGTTTCTGTGTTTTATCGTTTAGGAAGTAAGTACCTACACTTATTGCCAGTTTATTTTTTTATATGAGAATAAGGGTGTTATATTTTTAGCGGTAATAATTGTTTATGACATTTATATTCTGACTTTCGGATTAAAAATAATTAAAGCCGGTAGCAAAAGTAGTAAGACTGACATCGCACAGGATAACGTACTTCCTTAGTTTAAGACTCGATTGTTGTTTTTTGTTTTGTATTTTGTCCTGTGGTGCCTGTCAGAATAAATTTTCTTTCTTTTTTTCTTTCTAAGTTGGCAGCTACAGCGAAGGATAATAATTTTAAGTAGAAAGTAGCAGCTTAATAATCAGTTGTTAGGTTTGTTTTAATTTAAACTAGCACCGAGGTCTTGTATTTTTTTTTGTAAAAAAATTACAAAAAAAAAAACAATTAACTTAAATAGAAATTAGTTTAGGTTAGGTTATTACAAACTACCAGCACAAACTCAAAAGTGCCGAATTAATATCTAATATTAGTCGCCATGTCATTATTTATAGTACCTCGCTATATGATTTCAATTGGTCCTGTTTATTATTGCCAGTTTTTAGTTCGCGATAATATTTAATCGCTAGCAAATTATTTTATTAGTTGCAAGCATTTAGTCGCCCTTTAAGTCGCCTCGAAAATAATAAGCCATTGTTTATCTTATGTTAATTGTTGTCATATTTTATTAAATAAACAATATTTCCGACCTAGTTTATTTTTATTACGAATAAATTGTTCAAAACATCCACAAATGTGCTCAAATTTTATAAAAAATATATATTGAAAATGGTCAATTTAAATCTTAAATTCTACTCGAAAAGCTTGTGTGCGTAAAAATAAGGATAAAACTCGTTATCTAGCTACAGACGAAGTCTATTAAATTAGAACGGAGAAAATCAGCTTCAGCCTAAAAGCCATTTGCATTTTCGGATTCAGATAATCCAATCTAAAAGGTTTCCAGGTGACTGGGTCGCTCCGAAATTTGAAAGTCTGTATACATTGAACGGTACGCCGAGTAAAGTGATTTTACAGGAATCCTATTCCTGGATTTATTCAGCGAGGTACGTGAAAACAAATTTGAACTAATAACATGTTTTAGTTATTAGTTTAACTGATTCAAAGCTAAACCCAGATACTGAAATCACAAACGTAACTAAAACAGTAACTCTGTTAACGAAATTAGAATTGACTTTTCAGAACAGTTCAAAGTGATAATCACGTACGGGACCTACACGTTATTAATGAGTTTACTTCATGTAATAATTCCTTAGGACCCCTATTGTATCGGTAGAAAAACCTGGGATTTTGTAGAGAACATTTGCGTTTATTTCATCGATATCAATTATTCTTTAATATTGAATAACTTGAGGGTTGTCTCAATAATCTGATTGGGTATCTGACTATGCACTTCAAAATATATATACCAAAATATATATATATACCAAACGTTTCCTTTTAATTTTCGTAAATAGGTATTTGTATTATGTTTCTTTTTTGTTGATTAAAATATTTGTAAGTAAGTATTTATATTACTTAATTAATAATAACAATGATAAGCAGCTTTCAGTAACTACGGATTGTGTACAACATTTACAATAAAACTTAAATTTACAGTGCAAGTATCAATAACCCTCGTGCTAGGAGAATCCTGTGTTACAGTTTTTGTTTTTGTATTGTAAGTAAACCTAGTTTCCTTTTCTCAAAATTTAATTATGTACTAATTCACTTACCCCAAAGAATTTCCGGACGTAAATGACTTTAGTGAAGGCAACTTGACCTCCATTGCTTGCCAAGCACCTCAAGGCCCCGTCGTAACCACTGTAGTTGTCGGGATAGTCACAGATGGCGGGTTTCTCGCACATCGCACATAACTGTCTGTACTGGGCCTCTGAAAATATATACCATATGAAAAGACATCCTTTTAGGGCCATTTTGGCCGTAACGAGGGTAGCTCCCAGTGGGCACAATAATTCTGACAAGAAAAATTACCAGTTGAACATAAAGTTTATGAGCGTATATGTATAGTACTTTTGGGGATAACTTGAATGTGAAATATATTGTTTTTGTCAGATATATTATGTTTTACTTTATGAATAATACAAAAAGTACATGTAATACAGTTTTTTTTTGTCATAAGATGATAAACAAGCAGACGCACCGCCTGATGGTAAGCGACAACCACAGCCTATAAAACGCCAGCAATACCAAGTGGTATTACTCGCGCGTTATCATATTGAGACCTCAGTTTGTTAAGTCTCATATACCCAGTAATTTCACTAGCTACATTGCCCTTCATACCGAAACATAAAAATGTTAACTCATTATATATTTGCGGCAGAATAATGCGGCGGTAGGTTCCACCCCAGATTACCTGGTTCTCTAGTATGAGCAGAGCTTACCACTAAAACACTAACGTTAACGCACATATAAAATGTCACAATTATTGCCTATACAGTTTTAGTAGGTAATTGGAGTCGGAAATTTATACCAATTATGGCAAAGGTGGCAAACAAGTATACGACCCACCTGATTATAAGCGGCTACCGTAGCCTATAGACGCTTGTAACACAAGGGGTATCACTTGCGTGTAGCCGAGCCTAAAAAGCCCCGTAAAAAGAAAGAGGAATATTTGGGTTGGCAGTATAAGGGTCAAAGTCCTCCCACTGCCAACACAACGTTTCCTCTCGGAGCACTGGCAACCTTACTCACCGTAAGGAATACAACACAGCTCAAAGCAGTGTTATTTCACTTCGATTTTCTGCAAGGCGGAGGTACTTCCCCAGTCGGGCTCCAATTTGAGTTGAATTACTCGCAGTATGCCCTACCTCTATTAAATATATGGGTAATAACTTCAAAAAGCTCACAATCAGGGTAAACAACCTTACATTTACTTATTGCCGCCAAAACAAATTCTGCCACAAAAAGTTCACAATCGAATGACCAATTCTTGTCTCGTTCACATTTCGATCGTAACCACTTATTTTTCGCAACAATTACTTTGGAAACATTAATATTCTCTCGGTAATATAGCAATATGATTATTCCACGTATTACGTAATCTCAATATGTATGACCGCATTAATATTTGTTTCTTGTTGCTATAAGAACCATATTCTTTAACAAGCTTAAATTATTAATACCTTGGTATATGCAGTTTCTTACAAACAAATGGCATAAAATTAAAGAAGAAGGAGGGGTAGGTCGAGACAGAGCTACATTACACGAGAATGGATAAGGGAGATACTAAAGTCGGACATAAGGGGTCTAGGGAAGCTGTTGAAGGTGCTACACCGACAAAAGCATATCTCGACGCCTTTATAAAAGAAGCACGTATTATATGTTAGGCCATGACTTGACAAGGCTATTTCTATATATTTCTCGGGTTTTTTCTCACGCTACTTTTTACTATAACATCTCATCGCACCCGACATATTTTGAGGCTTTCAATTTGTCTTTTAAATAGAAGATATAATTCCGAAAAGTTAGAGGTCAACACGATTGAATCCAGACCATGCGCGGTAGGTAGAAGACTTAAAATGCAGTTTCATAGCGTATATTAATTAATTATCCTCTAATGACTCAACGAGGATCGGGCTCTGTGGGTTCACTAGGAGAGGTCTACGTCCAGCAGTGGATTAATACAGGCTGAAGATGATGATGACTCAACGATGAAGTAAATATTTAATTTCACTTTTAAAGACGTGTAGTACTTACTCCAAGCGGAATTGGTCTTAGGATCCGGCGACCAGGTGCCCACGATACAGGACTGAGAGAAGAAGGTGGAAAGCGCTCGAAGCTCGTTCTCTTTCGGTGATATTGTGTGGTCGTTCATCTTCGGGAACACTGAACGCTTCATCAGCATCGTCAGCGGGATCTGTAAAAATATGTCGCCCATGACGTCTGTTTTTAACAATTTTTTTTTATTTACTACTGACATACGTTAGTCGAATTCAAACCATCAATCATCCCGGTCTGTATTTTAATTTTATAAAACTTGAAACTTTCCAAGTTTAGCCCTTCATGCAATATTTTGTATCAATTTAAAAAATCATACGAAACTGCGGAACCTAGGACCAAAAAATAAATAAGAAGTTTTTTTGTTATCAGTGTGATCGTTAATACTTATTATTGTACACGTGTTTTGTTTAATTTTTTTAGTACACGCTTCGTTAGAATTAGTAGAACAACCACGTAGAGCAGTGGTAAATATAGCAATTGTGTGAGCACCATAAAATTTTATTTATCCCAGCTGACACTTTGTTGAGTAGAATCATAAGCAGTTACTGCGAATATTTTTGTCTTTAAAGTTGTTTGGGTGGAATTCGCTAAAATCTAAAATGACGCATTTTACGGGCCCCTCTATAAACTTAATAATTTTAAAGGGTTTCATGTTACTGCTTGGAGTCAAAAGCCAGAATGTAAGGCTTGAAGAAAGGTCTTAAGAAAGATATTAACGTGGAGTTATCGGATGAGAGTACAATTTATATTCCAGGTGTTAGGTAATTGCTCAGGTTATCAAGACTTTGATTATTACGTTACAACGTAAAAGACTGAATATTATTTTCAAATTTAAATAGGGCAACATCAGGAGTATTTATTCCCTTTCAAACAAAAAACAAATTGCTCAACAAATAACGGGAACAATACGCGTATATATGGTTTAAGAATTTATTTTCTCAAAAGATTTACACAATCACTTACAGAGAAAATACAATATTAAAGTCTAAAAACATTTTTCGCCGATTGGCATAGTGAGCTAGGGTTACCTACGTAGGTATTAATACTAGTACTAAAATATTGTTAATAAGATGAAGTAGTAAGAGGGTAGTCGCAGAAAAAAAAGTGTTAAGTACACAAAATTAACCTAATGCGCATCGCCAATGCAGGTAGGCGCAAGCGATGGATACAGTAGCACTTTTGTTTATTAAGAAGAAAATACAAAATGTATACCCTGCAGACGAACATAGAACCTCCCGTTATTTCGTCAGTTAGTAAAATACATTTAGGTATGAACCATAGATGAGAGAAAAGATTAAAACAGACTCTTGTATTAATACTTGTTGACATAGCTAATGAAACGTTCCCTGCAAAGCTTGTCTTGAACTTAATATGCTAATTTAAACATAAGCCGTCTCTTTGTAATATAATATGTAATTCTGATGTATAGACATTTTTCGCCTCGACATTATTCGTGGAAATTACTCTAAAAAGTCCTATTAGCATACTTTTTATACAAATATTTGACGTACAATTTGTGAGTCAGCCCGCCGTCGTAAAAACTTAAACAATTATTTGTTTAACAAAGTTTGTTTGGCGAATGAAAATATATACCGACATTATATAGTTTAAGGCCGAGTTTCCACTCGTTTGAATTTTTTTAATTTTATTTTTCGTATGTCAACAACATTAAAAAGATATACATTATTTGTATATGTATATATTATTTATTGTATTACATATTTTTATTTTTATATAAATATTTATTATAATTTTTATTTTTTAATTTATTTACTACTGAGTACTCCCTGACCTCCTCCACTCCACTCTTTCTTTGTCCATCCAATCCAACGGTTGTCTCTACGAAATTGCTGTCAGTAATAAGACCGTCAATTGTACTCATATGAAGATTTTTTTTGTGTATTTTGGTGTTCATACAATAAACAATACTTTATCTATCTATCTAACAGTGTCTAAAACTGTGTAAGTATCTAAAACTTTGCGTTCAAAATTTACATAAGTACAATTTTGACAGCTCCATAATTAGGAGTTATATAGTATAAGTAGCTATGATAGTGATTTTTAAATTAGTTTTTGATTAAATTTGTAAGCACAGAATTTTGATTTCTATTGCCATGAATCTAAAATGTGTTATAAATTTATAATTTGCGTAAATATTTGTTAGGGGCTAAACGCGCGCCGTGAACAGTATAAGCTCTTTTATTTATTTCATTCAATATAACCTTTTATATATATATATAAGTATCTATTTACATTTCATTTGAAATCTATGTACAGTCACGATCATTTTCTCTTATTATATTAGGTAGGTAATGACGAAATTGTATGATACGAAGATAGTATTTTAAAATCTATAATGATGTTAGTCTTATCTGAAAGTTGTAAGCGTCATTTCGCAAAAAAACGCTTTTGAATTTTAGTAATACATATTTTTATTTATGCTCGTGAGTGTACTAATGTGTATTCCTTTGTAGTCTATTGTTCCGTGTAGGTACATTATTTTTTAATAATCTCCTGTACAGAATGGTATTCGTGTTGTGTTGCCGATTGAATTACAAGCAGCTATTGAGAAGCACGGGTAAGATATATGAGCACTGTACACGTAGGTACCTGCCTATCTACTTACTTGAATTTAATGTAGCTAAAGCCAATGCTGTTTCGAGTTGTGAATAATTAATCTCCTTTCATTTCTCTTCATATAAAGCAAACAAGCATGACGATTACATAGTTAATTGGAGGATAAGTTTTAGAAAGGTTTAATTTTTAAAGGCAAAATATATTTAACAAGCAATTATGTGCTAACATGATTGTGTTCCGGTTTAAAGGGCAATGTAGTGAAATTACTGGGTATATGAGACTTAACAACTGGGGCCGTACCATCACCTACTATTGCGATCATTTTCCGATTGAGAGAGAGGGACGTCGCTCTATAACCTAAATAGCGCCATCCCTTTCTCTCAACCTAAAAATGATCGCATTAACACGTTGTGGTAAGGCCCCTGAGGTGTCAAGATGACAACGCGCTAGTGATACTATTGGTGTTGCTGGCGTCTATACACTACGGCCGCCGCTATAGAAGATTCGAGAAATGTCGTGCCAGTTGCGGTACATTGCGTGGCCGTACGGCAATGGTATCATGAGTGATTGACCATCGACGGCAATGTACCGCAACTAGCACGATATTTATGACACCGGCGATACTATGCTCTTAGGTTTGTCATCGTGTTACAGTAATAAGTGCTCCGCGAGGAAACATTGTGTTGGCAGTCAGTGGGGGGCCTTTGACCCTTATACTGCCAACCCAACTATTCCTTTTTCGTTTTACAGGGTCGGCAACGCGCAAGTGATACCACTGGCGTCTATAGGCTACGATAATTACTTACCATCAGGTGGGCCGTATACTTGTTTGCCACCTTAGTGGTATAAAAAAACAATAGAAATAAAAAGTAACTATGTTCGGTGCCAAGAAATGTATTTATCGAAACCTTTTAAGTTCGTCAAAATTTCTCACTCGTACAACAAAGAGAGTTTATAAGCCAAATTAATTCATACCTGTTGGGTAATTACTTTCCCACTCAAAGTCATGTTCAAAGTTACATGGCTTCATTTTAGCTTCGGACGGGCTCAGAGACTCTGGTATGTAACTGAGGGCTAAAATTAATTATTCTATCTGTTAGCATTACGCAAGAACTAACTGGCGAATTTAGGTATTACAATTTGAGAAACGTTAACTTATAATATAACACTTTTATTTAGGCTCAATATTTCAAAGAATATATATAGTGCTTAGTGGGTAAGTAATTCCACCCAAATTGTAGCTGCTCAACTGGGGAAGTACCTCCGCCTTGCAGAAAATCGAAATGAAATAACACTGCTTTGAGCTGTGTTGTGTTTCTTATGGGGGCAAGGTTGCCAGTCCTCCACCTTTGACCTTTATACTGCCAACCCAACTATTCCTTTTTCGTTTTACAGGGTCGGCAACGTGCAAGTAATACCCTTGATGTTGCAAGCGACTATAGGCTACAGTAACCGTTTACCATCAGGTGGGCCGTATGATTGTTTGCCACCTTAGTAGTAGATAAAAAAAAAAAAAATCTAAATAATTATTCTTGGACGATTCACACAACACCATCTAGTCCCAAACTAAGCAGAGCTTGTACTATGGGTACTAGACAATGGATAAAATACTTATACATATATTTTTCTTTTGTAAATACATACTTAAATTACATATAATACAGGGTGGAAGGGACATCGACGCGCAACGGATTACCATGACTTCAGTACATGATTCGTTGGAATTTTTCGTCGGCTTTTTCTTGAATTTTATGTTTTTTTTTGCAGTTTTTTCAACTTTAAACTGTATAAAATCATTATTTCTATCTAACCCAATAAGAAATTCTTATTGGGTTAGATAGAAATAATGATTGAATTAAAAAGTCATTAATTCACATTTTTTCACTACATACATTCTTTACACCATTGTAAATTAAACTCGAAAGATCTTCTGGTCAGCTGTTTCCGCCGTTGCGCGTCGATGTCCCTTCCACCCTGTATATATATTTGTTCTTTTAGGCAGAAATGTAGTAATTTACACCAACATTCATGTGTGTTTATAGTTCTCGTATTATAGGCAGTCAAATCATTAATCCAAATTGCTACCAAGAATTGAAAAGAAATCACCAACAACACTGCTTGATCTGGGAATAAAATCTCTCTCATGCTCAGCAGCGGCTCTTATAACCCCTACACTAATCCGAGATAGTTCAAATATTTCATTACATTTATGTAAACGAATTCTTCTCACAGACTCATTCAGAATACAAAACTACTTATTATTGTCTCTAATATAATTCTGCTCGACTCTCCCGTCTCTGTAGAGAACAATTTGTATATTCTATTCTTCTTTAATTAACTAAAATAAATAAATAAACTTAACCTTAGTTTAAATCTTATAAAAGAAGCTTGTTGCTGCTTTTCTTGATTATTTTTTATGCAAATTGTCTCTGATTACCTAAATTAAAAGAGAGTATTAGGTACGTCATTTTATTTTTTATTAAGATACATACACTTACGCCTTTTTCCCATGGGGGTAGGCAGAAACTAAAGAACGCCACTTGCTATGATTCTTGCATTCTTTTGCCTCAACTGCACGAAACACCTTATATGTTCGAAATGAAACTGGTTAAGCCAAGTAGCAATGCTTGTCTGTTGTTGAAGATCAGAAGCGTATCGCCTTGAACCCATAATGGCATTATCTGCATTCTGCAGGTGAACACCTACCGGTTGTTGCATAAAAAAGTAAGACATACAATTGATATGTGCATAATAATTGCACTTATAAGGATGAACAAAGACGTGAATGTAGATAATGAAAAATAAATAGCTTTGATGATGTGACGTGTCTTGCATTTTCCTGATGTTTTTCAGGGTCGTATAAGATCCGATAGGATTGAAATAAACCAGACGACAACCACGACGTGGGCAATTGGGCGAGTGTTGAAAATTTTATTACAATAAAAAAACCTTCACAATTAGTATGATTATGTGAACCAGGTAAATTTCTCTTTAAGGATTTTTTTTGTAATAACAACTGGCAGTATTTTATAAATACTTTAGTAACATAATCAATATCGTTTCTTACCTTATATCCTACGTTTCTGTTGACTCCAGTGTGGCACGATTTCAGACCCTTCAGTTGATCCAGGTTGCTGATAGGCAGGTCATTGTGAACCACTAAAACGGCCTCGTATCTGAATGGCGCTAAAACAGAAATAAAAAAAAGGTATCATAATTTGATGATTAAAAGAATTTGCAAATGGAACGTATTTCTGTTAAAATTCGTAATTCAAAAACTAATATGAGTAATTGTATTGCCAAAGGTATAGAATTATTTGAGGGGCTCGTGGTTAAGTAATAACTAAACTGATTAACCGATTTGCAAGGTTAAGCTGCGCTAGTCGCGGTCAGTCTGTGGATGGGTGACCATTCTTAATACATCGAGATCTCCGTGCCTCGGATAGCACGTAAATCCGTTGATCCCGGTTGTCATACGAACACATTATGACAATCGTTTGTGGTAGTTAGAATTCTAAAAAACTTGACAACTAGTCTATCTTCAGGATATCGGTATTAGCCTAAAAATTATGTTGCGGAGGTCCGATGGCAGTCGCTTCGTGTAAAATATTGATATTCAGCCGCATCTGGTTAAACTGCAAGCCGATCCCAACACAGTTGGGAAAAGGTTCTGAGAAAGAAATATAGAATTATCTAGCTACTGCAATAGGGTATTGGCCCATGACATTCAACATGACATTGGTTTTTACGCGATTATTTATGGAAAAAACTGCTTTGTTACTTAGTACAGTGAGAGACAGTCAAAACAGCATCCTGAAAACTGTAGCTGACATATTTTGTGCGTAGAGTTAGAGCCATTTCGGAGGAGTTCGTTAACAAACATTTTTAATGAAGTATTACATCCATTGTCTAGTACACCTAGTAGTTAGTATAAGCTCTGCTTAGTTTGGGACATGGTAAATAAATATCTATTGTATTTTTTTTACGCAATAGAGATAGAAATTATCTATTTAAATGATCCTTCTATTTACATAGTTATTGTAATGACAGCCGTAAAACAGTTCCGATCGCCTAGGGTCATTTGGAACTTTCTCCCGAACAAAAGTTATGCAACCAGCTACATTATGAGCCGGTTTCCAATTCGATTGGAAGCGTTTGATAATATTTTATCAGTTTGAATAAATTGTACCTCATTTTTAAACGTTCTATTCTGTAAAGCTTATTACGTAATAACTATACTTGTATGAAGAGAAAAGGTTTCGAGGAGCGGGAACAGTACATTATCGTTCTGTGCTAACATGAAAACTAGGTTTAACTCAACGAAATCATAAAGAACAATACACAGTTCACATAATAATGAGCAATTGCGTAATGTTACATTAAAATCAAATCAAAATAGTTTAATTTTCATATAAACCATATACAGGCACTTATAAAAATTTGAGTCTAGGTGCACGGTTCCAAATCAGTCGTTTCCTATGGAGAAGAACCGGTAAGAAATTCCATGGTTATACTCTTTTAAAATAACTTTGTTTACAATGATGTTCGATGCAATAATAATTATAAATTGGATGCTTACATGAGAGAACAATTTAGGAATGTTGCGAAGATTACAAATATATAAAATACAGCTAGGCATAAAAGAAAGTTCTATCTCAATTGATAGATTTGTTCTAGTATCATATTATCTTGAATAAACAAGATTACAGACATTAACTTGCTGTCATTAAGTGATTTCATCATCAACCCATATACAGTCCCACTGCTGAGCACGGGTCTCCTCTCAGATTGACAGGGATTAGGCTATAGTCCACCACGCTGGCCTAGTGCGGGTTGGCAAACTTCACACAACGTCAAGAAAAATGTTTAAGACATGCAGGTTTCCTCACGTTGTTTCCGTTCACCGTTTCAGCCGCCTCTGATTAGATTGGAAACCAACTCCAACATAGTCAGGTAAAGGCTTGGAAGAGGACGATGAAACCATGTCTTAGTTCTAATACACATAGTATAGAAAACATTAAACCTAAGTTCAAAGATAAGATGCTAGCTACATTGCTCAGATCACAATTAAGTTTGATAGAAGATAAAGGACTTAACATACAGCTTTCTTGACACTTCGCGAAGTAAAAGTAGAAGTTCTACATTTATAGTTCACGAACTTTAATTTAAATTAAGATTCTTAGCTCGCCCGAGCCATGGAAACGGAGCAGATACAAACTTTACAAATTACTTATAAAGATCTTCACTAAGAAGTCTTTGTGATTCTCAACAAAAGCTGAAATAAGAGGAAAATGAAAAACGAAAGATTTGGTCTGAGTCAGCTTAATTAAGGAATTTGTCCTTTAGATAGAACCGCTACGTAAGAAACTAATTAAACAGTGGCAATTAAATAAAGGTCTTTTGGAAACAAAAAACTTCAACATCCATTAAAGTCACTATAGGTACTAGTTGCAAATAATATTTTTTGCTTTTGAATTTAGTTCCCTATTTCGCCGCCTGTCAATTTATACTGGTCACCAAGTAGTTAACAGAAACTTTGACTACTTTTGGGCTTTGACGTTTCAAAGCAAATAAGTTTGGAGCGAACTCAAACAGTCGGCACTTTGGCAGTAAATCGAGCAGAATTTAGTGGTCCTTAAAGTTTACTGTTTTCGTCTTTTGAAGTGGGGTCTATTGAGGCCGGCGAATTTTCGAATTTGGAACGTCATTTAATTATGTCATCAATAAAATTCTGTTCGTAAATTACTGGCCAGTATTAGATGAAAGGAGGATTTTATCACAATTTTAATAGTGCTCGTTATTCTAGATTTATATGATAGAAAATACACTTAACTCTTGATAATAAAGCAAATTACATGGCATCACCAAAGTCTGCACTGCTTAATGAAAGTTTTATGAATAGCAGTTTTATCACTTATAACTTCAAATTGTCCTCGCATGAATTATTTTATTACTTTTAATATTTTACAAGACAAACCAGCCATGGATAGATTCAAGCAGAAGCAAATACAATATTTTAGCTATCATACAGCAAGAATATTACGCGAAAACTGTGACTGCAAAATACATACAGTAGGTACTGTTTTTAATTGAAGTATACGTATATTGTAACAAGACCACGAGGCTTCTTTTAGTTAATATAAATTATTTTGCCATTTATATTGAAGTATTTTGCGTACTCGCTGTGTCTACTTGCAGTGCATGATTGTGGACCTAACTTTGCAACTATCATTTTGTTTTTTTGGAATAGAATTTGTTTATTTGCGAATACAGGTTGGTACAAATTTAGTTGGTTGGTTCATTCTTACCTCCGAGGCAATATTCTCTCTATAAATAAATAATAATATAAATATATATTTTTGGGACATCTTTACACGGTCCCATCTTTCGTTGCTAAACTAAGCAGAGCTGATTCTATGGGTACATGGACAATGGATATAATATAATACTCATATACCTACTACTTTTTTTTGTAACTACATAGTTATAATATAAACACAGACACTTTTGTTTATCACATCGATATAAATGTTTCTGTTCCCACAGAACATATTTCAACATCGTGATCTGCTCGTCGAAGTGTGTTCTATTCTGAAACACGAATAAAATCCTTACCATCCGGTTCATCCTTGGTCCTGTACTCTTGTATCACCACGAAGTCCTGGTTGGGTATCTTGGAGGCGACGTACATGTCTTCAGGGTCTACAGGCACAATGTCGGCTTGCCGTTGCTGAACATAGTTCAAGCAGTCCACCCTGAAAGTAATTTAGAAATATTCTGTAGTGAACAACATACTTACTTACATAAAACAACATATTTACTTCTGGAACTTACGCGATTATTCTACGGATTTTATCGAAATATCTATCTATTTCTATCATCAACCCATATACTGTCCCACTGCTGGGCACGGGTCTCCTCTCGTATTGAGAGGGATTAGGCTATAGTCCACCACGCTGGCCTAGTGCGGGTTGGCAGACTTCACAAACCGTCGAGAAAAATCTCTAAGGTATGCAAGTTTCCTCACGATGTTTTCCTTCACCGTTTAAGCGAGTGATAATTAATTAATAATACGCACATGAATTCGAAAAGTCAGAGGTGCGTGCCTTGGGTTCGAACTTGAGACCTTCGACTTGGCAGTCCAATGGTCATACCACTAGGCTATCACCTATATAATCACTATCGAAATATCAAACCTATGAAATTCTCAGTAGCAGCTCGGAGTTTGGAACTGCGCCCGGTTAATGGGAATAACAGTGATAGCCTAGTGGTTTGACCATTGGGCCGAGTTCGAGTCTAAGTCACGCACCTCTGACTTCTCTATACCATGTGCGTATTAATAATCAATCGTTTAAACGGCGAAGGAAAACATCGTGAAGAAACCTGCATGCCTTAGAGATTTTCTCGACGGCGTGTGAAGTCTGCCATCTCGTCCAAGGCACAAAGCCTGTCCCTCTGATTCTGTGAGAGGAGACCCATACCCAACAGTGGGATAGTAGGTATATGGGTTGATGATGAATGGCAATAGCCACCCCCTATCATATGAGACGTAAACATACCAGAGAACTGTGAGGTGGTATGTATGTAATGGTATGTATGTACTACAAGTAATGAAAAACGAAAAACAAAACAACGATAAGTCATAACACACCGTCACGCTTTTATTCCCCGAAAGGTAAGGCAGAGATGTACTAGATGATTGGTGTGTAGATGATTATAAGTAGTAATATAAATAACTTTGTGTCATATACAGGCAGAACAATCTGTTCGTTTATACAGCATGGTTGCAAAACCGGGGCAGTGTAATAGGACACTAAACCTACCGTTTACAACCCGTATATAAACACACATACATATTATAATATTAGCAATCCCTCAAGATTAAACGTAACACCCTATTTAGATCCCGCCCTTCAAAGCCAAATCTACCCATATAGGTAGTGTTGAATTAATCATTGATCTCAACCGAGCAATATATCGTACGTACAGATCCCTGACTTGTTAGTAATTCAAGATCACACACACTACATACCACACATATCACTACACGTTTCCATACGTCGTCACACACTCCTACACATATTTAAATGATAAATGATATTAATTTCTGTAAATTTATAGATCTTTTAAAAACACTTTTACCAGTTAATGTTTTAACTTCTAAGCTAGATGACGGCGTTTCCTAGCTCACGACCTCTTAGAAGAAACACCGAAACAAATTCAGAGTTATAGTCTATTTTAAAGTCCAGACATACTTAGTAGTAAATATAATGAGTGTTACAATGCAGGGTAATGTCTGAAATGGCGTTGAAGAAAGAACCATAAGTCATAAACCAACAGACTTAAAATAATACTTATAATTATACATAGTTACATAATTATATAAAAAAAATTGGTAATGTCTGATTATACTAATTTGTATGACTTTATTTGCGAGATGATCAAACCTTTCTGAAAATCGAAATGAAAAATAACACTGCTTTGAGCTGTGTTGTGTTCCTTTCGGTGAGCAAGGTTGCCAGTGCTCCGCGAGGACAAGTTATGTTGACAGTGAGGGGACTTTGACCCTTATACTGCCCACCCAACTATTCCTTTTTCATTTTACAGGGTCGGCAACGCAAAAGTCATGTTGGCACCTTTGGTGTTGCAAGCGTCTTATAGGCTACGGTAACCACTTACAATCAGGGGGGCCGTATGCTTGTTTGCCACCGCGGTTTAAAAAAATAATCATCTCTTCGGATAGGTACTAATCATTTATTTCACTTACTTATATTTAGTACTATCTGTTACCAGCGGTTTTACTTGTAAGTATTCAAATAGAATTTGTGAGACAAAAGACCCATGTCCTTCTCCAATGTCTAATCATCTTTGTATCCACCTCATTTCATCAAAATTGGTTCAGCGGTTTAGGTGTAAAAGCGTAACAGACAGACAGAGTTACTTTCGTATTTATAATATCAGTAGGGAAGTAGGTTTTTTGTATGTATTTGTACAGTTACGGTAGCAATATTTTTGCTATAGTGGGTGAACCCCATTAAACTTAAAACAATAAGTTGGCGCGTTATGTGAATGCAGAAGTTTAAAATGACGCCTGCATTGTTGTTTTTCCGTTACGTTTTTTGTTTCATATTGTATAGTTGGTATTGTCTGAAAATTCACGTTATTTTAGTTGTGAAATAATAACGGTGGAATAGTTTGTGGCATAGAGTTATTTTTGTTAAGCGTTCTTGTTTAAAATTAAGATTTCGTCTATCGTTTATTCGAAATTTGAATTTCGGTTAGCAGTGTTATAGTTTAGGTTTTTATTTACAATATTTTATTATCCTACTAATATTATAAATGTGGAAGTTTGTGAGGACGTTTGTATTGCACCTAGGTAGTTAGGTACTCTTTTACGTAAGAACTGCGAAACGGATTTGGATAAAATTTGGAACAGATATTGTTTATAACATGAATCAATACAGAATAATTATTATCCAGGTAAAGTCCATGCAGACAAAGACGCGGGCAGAAACGACTGATTAAGAAAAAAACATGCTTAAATTCGCTTATTTCTTAGGCGAAAATTATTTATAATAAAGGAAATGTCAGGCATGTTAGCCTTCTTTTTTTTTTTCGGGTGGGGAAATGCCCCTTATGCATGCCGCCCCGCTCGGAGACGCGAGACGGTTATGTCAGGCTCTCCGGCCAGGTGGCCAGCATACCGACTAAAACCACCACCACTCTTCCACCTTCCGTATAGTGGTGGGATCACGGGAATCGCTCTCGCATGATCCGCAATCCCACCACGGACATCTAGTGTCGGACCCTCTTCGAGGGCCAAGTGCAATGGGCGACCGACTGATGCGATTGTTAGCCCTGAAACTGTCAACAGTATTTTTTTGCGCAATAACTCACAGGTAACAAATAATCTTGTTTTTTTACAATGCGGAAAATTCCCATATATCGTCCTTTGCCTGGGATATACTTATATATATCCGACTCGTATCAACTAAAACCCGCACTTACCTTTCTTCTCTCTATGCCTACCCTCAAGTACCTATATGTCAAGACATAAGTGACGTTTTAGCATTACAGCAACTGTAATTCTGACATGAATTTTATCCCCCAGATATAAAGTCTAATTTGTTTTGTATTTCTCTGTTCGTCCTGGTATTTTTTGCTGACTGTCCCTATCTCGTTAAAGTTTAACTACAAACACTAGCAGCAATTGAGGAAGGTTTGGGCAAAATCGCTGCCTAATGGGTCAAAGTGGGCAATTTGGCACGGAAATAACTTGTTTTGAGAGACATTTTTATGCTTTGCTAAAAATTTTATTTGTCTGCAATGTTTTACTCTGCCGCGATAAGCAGATACCTATAGCTTGCTTCTATTCTCCGACTTAGAAAAATAGAAAGAAATGACATTTATTTAAAACCAACACAATCCACACATAAAAAAGAAAAATATAAAATACTTTACTCGCCTTGAAATCGAACCCAGGCCTCCAGAAAAATGCAATAACACTTGGGTTATCCTGAAAATGGAGCCCGGGCTGCTACTGAGAATTTTTAAAAATATACTAAAAACCTAAACCTATCGAACCTAGGTCCTCACGCTCGTTAGTCGCCCTTGTGACCACTACAATGAGACAAGCATGACCGTGTCACGAAGTATTTGTGAACCGTCTTCATCAAGGGTTTGTAAATACAAATTATTACCAAATACGCGAGAAAAACATAACCATTCCATTGCAATCGCGTAAAAAAGTCTGTCACACTGTATCAGTTCTGTCAGGTATCAGTTTATGAGGGGCTCGTGGCTTAGTTATAACTACACTAATCAACCGATCTGCAAGGTTAAGCTGCGCTAACTGCGGTCATTCTGTGGATGGGTCACCATTCTTAACACACCGAGACCCCTCCGTACCACGGAGAGTACGTAAAGCTGTTGCTCCCGATAGTCATGCGAAAACCTATGACAATCGTTCGTGGTAGTCAGATGCCCATAAAACCTGACAACCAGTCTAACCTCAGGATATCAGTAATACCCAGATAATCAGCTGCATCTGGTTAGACTGTAAGGCTACCCCAACATAGTTGGAAAAAGACTTTGAAGAAGATGGCACTGTATGATGTACTTTTTACGGATTTTTTCGCGTTATATTGATATTATTAATCTCGACGTTTCGGACCCTTTACAGCGTCCATGGTCACAGATAGTAGACTATGACATTACATGGTCAGTCCACCCGTGACCATGGACGCTGTAAAGGGTCCGAAACGTCGGGATTAATAATATTAATATACCGCGATAAAAGCCGTAAAAAGTAGTTTTATTTCAATGTATAATATTTGCCTGCCTCATTAGTCTAGTGGTCCTAAGCGCGACTGCTACGCTAGAGGTCCTGGGTTCGATCCCCAGGTCGAGCAGTGTTATTGGGTTTTTCTATGAAATTCTCAGAAGCAGCTCGGAGTCTGGATTAATTGTGCCCGGTTAATGGCAATAGGCTCGCCCCCTATTACATGGGACCTAAACATACCGGCGAAATGTGGGTGTACATTAGTACACCTCTGCCTAACCCTTCGGGGAATATAGGTGTGATGGTATGTATGATGGTATGTATAATATGTGCGTAAATGTCAGAAATCAATATGCACTGTATCAGTTTATAACTTACCGATCTCTAGCAGATATACATTCCAGCTGCACCTTGGACTTGGTTGGCACATCCAGCATCTCCTGACATGACTTCAGGTATTGTATTGGGACGCATATTTTGTCTACAAAGTTATACAAATTAATTAAAATCCGATTTTATACTTGGAAATGGTTCAACCCTTCTAAATATATTTTTGTCAACCGGCCGGAACACATATATTATTTTTGTATTTAAATATGCCTGTAAGGAATACTTAAATAATGTACGTGTACGTACATTATTTAAGTACCTATTTCTTTTCAACACATTATTTCTGAGCAAAATTGATATAATTAATATAAAACTTGTTCGCACTCTATTTAATATTCTATATTCATAAAATGTCAACGACCTCGTGTTGTCAATATGATATAACACGTTTATCTTGAATTAATAACATAATTATTATATTTAAACTTGGCGATGTTAAAAGATAAAATTATATTTTGTAACCTTTGGCATTGCTGTTTCTGTACCGTCTTAGAAAAGTTTACAAACATATTTAAAATGCGTGATGTAATGACGCGTATGCTCATAAATATAGAGGCAAAGATTCGATTCCAAACAATTTATCGCAATAGTAACTTACACGCATAAATCGAACAATAATCGATGCAAGAAATTCGGGATTCGAATCGAATAAACACATCAAGGGAATGGTTTCGAGTACAATTTATGGACCATTATATATTCCAACAGTAAAATACAACTTTGTGTTGATAGATTGTGTTGTATTTTATGTTAACAACATTACTCAAAGTAGTTTAAAATACTATGCGTATGAAACTTGTATCTGGATATTTCTCAACAAAAAGTTTTGAAACGTGCAAATGTTTGTCCATACGTGTCGGGGTTAAATGTCAATTTTAGCATCTTTACCTACATCACTAGAACTGATAGTCGGTTTGAGATTACAAAATCCGTGTACATAATCACTGGGAATATAGTTGTTAAAAATACTGGTGTTCTTCTACATAACAGATAAAAAGTTTTATGATTATAGCCGGCTATTATTAACACGCATATACAGGACACACAAAAAACTATTTAATTACTGTTGATTTGATGCAGATAATAATTTATCGTCTATTTAATTTAAAAAAAAACATGATAAAATAAACATCCATAGCTAATATCAAATGCCAAATTGAAATTCGAAATTCGAATGACACACGGACTTAACAACTAGAAACATTTTAAAAAATTACACTTCACAAATGGAACATACATGAAGATTTGCAGTGCACACTAACACATGTCAGGGCTGTCAGACAAAATATAATGTATTTTAATGCCATGGTCAAGGCGACCGCGCGCGCTATCGGCTCGGTACTACCGCGGGCCGTCCAAGAAACTTCTTTTATATTCACACGTTATCTTTATTGTGATTGTTCCACTATGTATTAACGAACACAGAGGTGGACATACAGTTTGCGCACGATTTACTTGTGTGGTTCGCGCGCCTGAGTGTCAATTGTGTTGCTTAAAGGAAAACGGCGGATGCAACACAGACTTACATGGTGATAGATAAGATCTTCAGATATTATCAGAATAGTGACCGCAACAACCAGCTGGTCCACACAGTTTGTTTGGCTATCGTAGTGTATCTGACCATTTATCTAACTATCATGATAAAATAACTTGGCAAATGGCAGTTGTCTTTAATACTGATATAACATCGAATTATAATAAAAGTTGGGTCAAAAGTGAACTGTGGGTGTGTGTCTCAACCTACAATCTGCCTCCTCTTCCTTGTAGAGATACTTGATCTCTGTTTGCGCAATAATACTCTTTGGTGATAAATACTTTTTAGTGGAAAATAATTATGGTGAAAACAAAAGATTATTTTATTCGAAACGCTTAAAAAAATAAAGCAAAAGTCCATGTCATATTATTTTTTCAAGTTGTTTTTGTCGTTAAGAAAATATATCTCCCTATATCTCCCTAAAATTAATGTTTGATACATTTTGAAGATTATTTTTCCATTACGACGAAAAATTTGTCTAAAGAAATTTATTTTCGTTAATTTATTTTTATTTTATGCTATAACAGGTTACATTCATAATATTTGAAACTTTAAAAATGAAACTATATTTATCATAGATATTTATGCGTTGTGATCATCATTTATTAGCAGCCCATATTTGATGTAAACCTTAGCTACACAACACACCTCCTTTGAGTCTATCTAGTATTCGTATGGATCTTCAATATTCACTCTGCTTGAAAGAGTCATCGCTCGCTTGATTAAATAATACCTATAATATTCGACATCCGTCGCTATTTTTAAATTTATTTTTCTTACTGCCACCTCTCAACTGGCGATAAGTTATAAAGTTCTTCGATCTAGAATAATTATTTCCAGTTATAATTAATGATGGGCAATTCTCGGGAATATTCTCACATTGAGAGCTTTGCTTGTTATGTTCTTGAGAACATTCTCTGGGTCGAGAATTTATGAGAATTTATATTTTTGATGACTATTTTCACTTAAATATGTCTATCTAAGATAAAAAAAGATTTTGTATTAATTGAACGTTTTATGAAGTTTACGTTCAGTATTACCAGCTGTAAAACCATGTTTCTCGGTAAATTCTCTTCAGCGAGAACATTCTCGAATAAGTTCTCGGATAAATTCTCGGGAATATTCTCGTCATCATGTTAATAATATTTTACGAGGGTTTTTTAAATTGAACAAATCAATTTTTCAATAATCAGTTTCACTAACGACTTACGCACGTACTTACCTATTTACTACATAAGTACTAACCTATCTACTTACCTTAGGTATGTACATACCTATGTACTCCTTATGCACTCCTTATGTACTCCTTATGTACTCCTTATGCACTCCTTATGCACTCCTTATGCACTCCTTATGTACTCCTTATGTACTCCTTATGTACTCCTTATGTACTCCTTATGTACTCCTTATGTACTCCTTATGTACTCCTTATGTACTCCTTATGTACTCCTTATGTACTCCTTATGTACTCCTTATGTACTCCTTATGTACTCCTTATGTACTCCTTATGTACTCCTTATGTACTCCTTATGTACTCCTTATGTACTCCTTATGTACTCCTTATGTACTCCTTATGTACTCCTTATGTACTCCTTATGTACTCCTTATGTACTCCTTATGTACTCCTTATGTACTCCTTATGTACTCCTTATGTACTCCTTATGTACTCCTTATGTACTCCTTATGTACTCCTTATGTACTCCTTATGTACTCCTTATGTACTCCTTATGTACTCCTTATGTACTCCTTATGTACTCCTTATGTACTCCTTATGTACTCCTTATGTACTCCTTATGTACTCCTTATGTTCTCCTTATGTACTCCTTATGTACTCCTTATGTACTCCTTATGTACTCCTTATGTACTCCTTATGTACTCCTTATGTACTCCTTATGTACTCCTTACTACTTACCTATGTACTTACATACTTTTGTACTACTTATGTAAGTACATAAGTAGTACAAAAGTACCTATGTACTGCTTATATACTTACCTATGTACTGTTATGTACTTACCTATGTACTGCTATGTACTAACCTATTACACTTTACTTGAGATTCTACTACTTCTACATTAATTATTTAAATTAAAGTTTCAATAAAATAATACTATTGTATTTTAAATTCTCAGTGTCAGAACGGAGAACATTATACTGTCGACCCATCACTGGTTATATTAAAACACTCTCTGGGATGTACGTATTCGCAAGAAATAATAAAAGTAAACAGACTTTTCGCGCCATTCATGGTATGAGTGTTTGACTGTATTTATGTTCAAAATTCGAATTTAAAATTAAAAATCATATAGCAGACGAAATAAAAAAATATTATGCTTTTTAATTTTAGCACAATATTAATTATTATTACCATTTATCTTGCTATAGTTGGTTAAATGTTCTAAGTGCTGTAGGTATTTTTGTATTTTATATTATGTAAATTACATACTCCCGATGCACATTTGAATTAAAATGGTCAACTATTATAAGTATAATAACGTTTCTAAGTATTTTTACCCATGATCATGATTTTGTCCATGATCTCTAAAATCTATATAATTAATATGTCTCTTTTTATAAGCAAGATAATTCAAATTACTTAATAATAAGTTTGTTAAAACTATGACAACCTATATTAAAGTTACCTTTTTTCTAAAGAATATTACGTATTTTCTTATTTGTAACTTAAGAAAGCAAATTAAAAAAAAGTGTTAATGTTATGTTATGTCAAAATTAAATGTCAAACTCAAAACTATGCTTGAAAACAATAGTTTCATTTTAGGTAAATATTAATAAATATAATTATGGACTGGATCCATTGCAATAATTGTTTTGCTCAGGACTGGATCCATTGCAATAATTGTTTTGCTCAGTTAGAACCTGGAACAACCCTACATCTAACATCATGTGGCCACATGTTTTGTAACAACTGCTTAGACAAAGGTACCTTAGAATTAATTATGTATAAACATACTTTCTTTCAAATTTATCAGAGATGGATGAAAGTACATATAATTAAATATTATCAAAGTAAATTCCTTCTAGGTGGTAAAGAAAGTACATGTTTAATATGCCGAGCGCCGTGTTCGGTCATGAAACTTGTTCCAGACGTAAGTAATTCTGCAAAATATTACCAACTTAATTTTCAAACCCGTGGAAATGGTGGAATGTAATTTTCTCATTAACCATTTAATTTTAAGATGAAACAAGAGATTCAAGATTACTTTACCGATCCAGAGGAATTAATTAAAAAGTCCTGCGAGGTGTTACAGTTTCAGAGGCAACACAGACGGCGTCTGTTATCTTATTTATTGCAATCAGTAAGTAATTTTCTTGCTTTTACTTACAAATTGATATTAAATACCGTTGATTACTCTTGGGGCGTTGGTTGTAATAGAATTTATACCGTAACTAATTACTTTAGAAATCCTTTGACCAGTAGTGGAAGTTAATGTACGGTCAACAAAGGTATAGAGGCAGCTAATTAATAATCTGTGTTTTGATAGAGATACTGTATTATTGTATCACGCAATATGTGTCAAAACGTAGGTATTGTAAGCAGCTACATACCTAACCCTTTGGCGCGTATTTATGTCGTTTCGTTTGCTATCTGTATACCTACTTAACTCTTTTATTGACTGTAAAGAGGCCAGCACATCAAAGTACCACAATCTGTCACATTTCTTTGATAGATTTTCAACTTTAATGCAACAAAATAAATTTTATTTTCAATTACGAAAATTTGGCTATTTTGGATGGCTTGACCTGCTAGCGTCTGTACCTACTTGAATAGAATACTTGTTATTATTATCTAACGGTGCCTATAGGTTGTTAGTTATAGGTTTCAATATCTACAGGAAAAAGCAGAAAATATTCTATCGTCTTTGTATGTATTTTATGAAAATACATATAAAGACGATAGAATATTTTCTGTCTACTATCTACTTGATTATAAATAATTTTGTTTCTTTTTCTTTAGTTTTCTTTTTTTTTATGACTGCGCCCGCATGGCGAACAAGCCTTGTGTCGCGGGGGCCTTTACAATTATGATTAAGGGACACGAAGTATACCCAGACTTAAAAGGGCTCTACTCCCACTAAAGACAATCAGAAAGATTTGTCTTTAGTGGGAGTTGAGCCCACGACACCTTTAACAATGATACTCGTAGTTGCGACCTTAACTGCTACATCAAACGTGCAGTAATTAGATATTGTCAATTTCCACATACCAAGGTCTTTTCATTTAAAGTACTTATTCTAGCTTCTCTAGCCAGCTGCAGCTAGCGATAATGATTTATCGCTAGCTGCAGCTAGGCTAGAGAAGTTGACCCGAACATAGGAAAAGGCTAACATGACGGTGACAATGTCAGTGTCACTTTTTTGACATTTGTAAAACCTGCGTAATTTTCGCTTGTTTTAGACGAAGAAGTTCTATACGGCAAGGACCGAGTTGAAACGTATGACTGAGTTATGTCAAAAGCAACACAACCAATTGAAGGAATATCAGAGAACTATCAGGGGGTTGGAAGCTCAGCTGGCTAAACAGTCGAGTAACAGACACTTTTTTTAAACAGTTTTTTTTAATAGAACATAAAAGTGTTTAGGTGAAATCTTGATAAAAGACTTTTTGTAATGAAAACTTTATTTTTAAAATGGTCGAGTATATTTTGAAACAAACCTATTAAATTAAACGGATTATACCAACATACAGTAAAGAGAAAGTGAAAATTTCGTTGGAAAACCTTTCATAAATATTTTTTTATCGTTCCATTTTCAAACAAAATTTTCAAGCAAACGTATTTTGATACCCCTTTATGGGGCAATGGGGTGTACGCAAGGGAATACATTTTCAGAGCAAATATCGCCGTTCAACATCCCCATATCGCCGGGGAACAATATATCGCCGAGCTTCGTGCAAACTACCCCGACTTACAAGCGGAATGCCAAAAGTACACCATTTTCGGTAAGTTGATTTCATTAGTGTTATCATATTGACTACATCTGTAGTCTAGTGATTCGAGTGTCAGACTGCTGATCACGAGGTCATGGGTTCGATTCCCACATACGTGACATAAGTGTTTGTGTCGGTTTTGTCTAGTAACCATAATTACAAGCTCTGCTTAGTTTGGGACTAGGCGGTACTGTGTAAAATGTCCCAAAATTATTTATATTTATTTAAGTTTCTAGGGTTGCTTTGGGAGGATTCTAAAGCCAATTACAGGCCATGCTAATCGGTCAATTTGTACAGACGCCACCAGGTCAAGCTATCCAAAACTGTCAAATTCTCTCAATTGAATATGAACCTTATTATTCTGCATTAATGTTGAAAATCTTAATGCTGAAAATCAAATCTCAAAGAAATTTGGCAGACTGTGGTAGCTTTATGTGGTGGCCTATGTACGGTTGAGTTACTATTCCTGCGGCCAATCTATTGATAGGATTAGTCGTCACCCGCGGTTTCACAAAATTATTCAAAATTTCTTCAGCGATTTAGGCATGAAAACGCCACAAACGAACTGATTTAGTATCTCGTTTGTAATATTAGTATGGATATGGATTCAAATACCGTTTAGTCTTTGGGTTTTTGCGTAACATCCAAATTCATGTTCTAGTAGGGTTCCAAATTCATCCTTCATGAGCTTTGACCTGCGGGCGGTTGTATTGGGGGATTCCACCGCCCGACCAGACACTGGCCCTAGTAGGCGGCACGCTTGTGGCGAACACGCGTGCCTTCAATCGCTATGCGAGGAAAGGCCTCACTAATTGATGGGGTCAGCGACTGCTGAACCGCAGCCCATCATGGTCGTGGTGAATTTCGCGGATCCCATGGCCATTACTATAGGGCAAGTGAAGGTAAGTGCGGTTTTTGTCGGTAGGAGACCGACATACCTTCCTACCTCTCCAGGTGGTGGAATATCCATGAGGATTTTCCGGACGATTAAAAAGGTATTTCATTCACCGGTTGTTTGCAACGGTTCTAACAAACACTGGCTCATATTTATTTTATCGGAAGCAAGTCACGTGCCCTTATATTTTCAGATAGTTGTCATATATTTTATAGATTGCAACATTAGTGTGTAAAGTAGGCATTGCCAACTCGTAACTAATATTATGATAATATTTACAAACTTACAAATAGGAAAAATGACAGTATTTAAGATAACTATATTAATTTACTAATGCCGTGGGTACACTTCTAATTAAAATTGTAATAGAAAAAGTTTTTCCATTTTGCCCCTAATAGAATAAAGAACAGAAAATTCGTTAACAAAAAACTAATTAAGTATATTAGCCTCTTGAAATTCGCCTTCAAGTCAAGCTCATTAAATAAATACCAATTTATGACATACTAGGAGTTAGTTTTTGATTTTAGATGCTATCCATACTAATATTATAAAGCCGAAGGGTTTATTTGTTTCTTTGGTTGAATGCGCTAATCTCAGGAACTACGAAAAATACTTTTTGTGTTGGATCGTCCATTTATAGAGGAAGGTTATAGGTTATATAACATCACGCTACAACCAATAGGAGCCGAGCAAAAAGAAAAAGCGGCGGGTGACACCTAGTGGCAGTTAGTAGATATATTTATATGTACATCTTACGTCAGTACCTATTACATTTTACGCGAAACGAATAGGTACTTTTTGGTATTTAACCCTCGCAATGCAATTGGTTGCTTAGTTTCCCAATTCAAGTAGATAGAGCTCTTTGCCAACGCGCCGGTATTACCCGGGTTAGGCAGAGGTGCAGATGTACTACTGTACAGACGCCAGCAGGTTAGCTATCCAAAGCTGTCAAATTTTCCCAATTGAAAATGAACCTTACCGTTTTGGATTAAAGTTGAAAATCAATCAAAGAAATTTGTCAGATTGTGGTAGGATGATGTGCTGGCCTTTGTACTTACAATTGTACACCCACAGTTCGCTGGTATGATTAGGTCCCATGTAATAGATCTAGCCTAGTGCCATTAACCGGGCACAAATTAAAAAACTCCGAGCTACCAATAATTTTATAGAAAACCCCAATAACACTGCTCGATTTGGGAATCCAATCCAGGGCCACAAGCGTAGCAGTCGTGTTTACGACCTAATGAGGCAATTCTGTCTTTCACATAAGAAATGTTGAATAGGTTAGGACAAACATACAAACCTTGCTAAACATGATATAAAACACATTATCTAACTCACGTACATCCGTATTTACATCCCAAACTCGGGGTAAAGGGAACTCCCAAAGTACAAAGATATTAAAACGAAAGAGATAACAATGAGACTTTGACATTAGGTTCAGCAGTATCAGTCGAACCTCGTCACCCCGACACGGATAAGCAAGCAGCGGTCTGCGAGTTTCAGCGCACATAGTCAGGTAAATAAACTGATTTTTATACTGCTAAGGTGGCAAACCAACATACGGCCCTTCTGATGGTAAGCGGTTACCGTAGCATTGTGTTGGGTTGGTTGGCAATATAAGGGTTAAAGTCCTATATATAATGGTTAACAACCAAATCAAATGTACTTATTTTATTGTAAATATAGCTTGAGCCCTATGGTAGAAAGATGCGAGTTATAAGTCAGAAAAAGAATTACTCAAAATCTCTGAGGATTTTATGAATGTGACATCTGTCATCGGTTTTCAGCTATGATAAATATGAAGTATAATGTACAGTCAGCAATTAAAGTCGCTGAACATATTGCAATATTCAATATGATTTTAATATGAAGTTACTGATCTGTGAAGGTTATGCGAAATCATTGCATAGATGACCATTAAATATTTACCTTACCTTCATAATAAAAAAAAACTCTTAACAAGTTTTCGAGCTGTTATGTTTTAAAAAATTTGCTGCGTTCATCGACTTTCGTTGCTGACTATACCTGGTGGCATATAAATTTGTTTGGTGTTTATCGGTTTTGAAGAGAAACCACAAATAGCTACAAGTCGGTTGTCTTTTTTCCGTAAATGTTATAATTATTTTTACAGCGTTCAAACAACTCCAATAAGATCTCGTCGACCGTCTTCACACCACCTACTCCTGAGTCGGGCGGGTACTCCAACTTTTTAAAGAGTCTCTAATGGTATTCCGAACGCATCCAAAATCGCTTGCGTTTGCCAGTGCGAATTTCCAAAGACACAAATCATATATTTTTTCAAATACATTTGGAAACAAAATTTTAGGGCTTATTTTAATTTAAGCGTAGGTACATTGTGTAGCGCGTTCGATAATATAATATTTATGTGAAGACTCGAGACGTAAGGATGAAATGGGATGGTAAATGACATGTGGTTTATGATATATCGTGGTTTGTGTCATGTCATGTTACATTATTTTGCTTCCTAAATAATGTATTACGGCGAAACTCGGTTGTTGTTAGCTCATATAATATAAAATAAGGCCACGTATGATTGAAATTCTTATTATAATACCTGGAGATATTGTCTTTTCCTAGAATATCTACATACATATTATATATTATGGTTCTGCGATTAAAATATAATAGTTAGTTAGTAGTTAATGTATCAAACCCTTATAAATTACGTCATAATAATTAAACTGAATTTCGATTTAAGGTAGATGAGTGTTCATTGACCGAAATTGTGCATTCTAAATTAGAAATTTATCAGCACTTTATTTTAATTTTAATCTAGGTGACCCGAAAGACCTGTGCAAATTTTAATAAATCATACGAAAATGTCATAGAAAATGCAGTTTCTCCCGATATTTCTAGTTTTTTTAATATTTCTTTCACTAAAAACTTTATTTGGATTCTAAAGCACATTAAAAAAAAAATGGTTTGGCATATAAGTCCAATTACTGCTCTCAAGTACGCTTACCAACGAACAATAGTTCATTCATACACAGAATGTCATCGACGTTTTATTTTTAATTGTTGATATTAATGAGCAAACAGTTATGATACATCCACACCGCAATTACTTTTTGTAGAGCAACCAACGTTTCCAAGTGTTACTGGGCAACATCCGATAGCAAAAAGTTATTTGTTGATAGTATAATAATTATGTTGACGTGAAAGTTGAAGAATGGTATACCTAACGTTATCGTGTTGCATTCTGTTGCTCCACAAAAAGTAACTGCGGTGTGGATACACTATTAGGTGTTTGTTTTACCTCAGGGAGATTAATTAGTTAATTGATAATTATTATGACTGCAACTAAAATTAAACCTTCACGATCAATGAATCAAATTAACTTTTTCATTACATACCCAATGTCTTTGCCAAATGGTCATATCAAATCAATTTAACCAATTAATTACTATTTCGTAAAAAAACTTTACCGGATGAATTGTTTTCTAGGTCTGTCAGTAGCGGCTTTGAGTCGGGCTATATGTCAAGTAGTCCATTGCGATCGCCCGGTGTATATTGTAATGGTTATGGAAAATGTCCATTCAGTAAGTTAACGAAGATTATGAGGTTTGATTAGAGGTTATTTTATTTTTATTGCGAAGGTCTTAAGAAAAAAGGTTTGACTCGATCCAGCTCGATCGACTACTTGTACTAAAATCACTGATGTATAACACTACAAAAATGAAATGAATATAATAGTGACTTCTTTTTAAAAGTACATAAAAAAGAAACCACAATTCATAATTCCAGTTTCCAAAACTTTAAATACAGAACACGATTTTTTAATTACACGACTTAATACCTACTCGTTTTCCGCAAAAAGTATTAAGTCAGTTTAATGTAAATATTTTTAAATAATAATAATTTTTAAATAAGTAGTAATTTGTATTTAGTAATAATTCAAGTTCTGTTTTTTATGTTGCAAATTTTAACAAGTGTTCCAACAAAACGTGCTATTTATTCTTATAATAGGATAGTATTTAGCATTTTAATTTTGTATTTAGTCATGTTAAGTCCAAATGTGAAAAAACGTTATTTGCATGTGTTCGGTTTATTTATTAAGCGAATAAAACTGACTTGCTTGTTAGTTGAGTTTTAATTTTATATTTGAGTCGCATTTCCAATGGGTTTCCCGCACCAGACTATTGTCAAAGGCTGAGCTATGAACTGACGATTTATTTTACACTGGGACTAGAAGAGCTAGTACCTCACCGCCTGCGAGGTAGAAAAAGTTGGTGAGAATTAGTTTGTTGATTATACATACTCCTCACAGCAGGAATCCTTTCTTAGACTATCATTTTTGCTGTGAGTACATATATTAATTCAGCCCATTCAGTTCCATTATAGAGTACTGGTGCTTTAGAATTAAAAAATACCATTTGTAAACCCACCTAAGAGACATTTCTTAAAATAAGAAAATAATTACATCTGTTTTAAGGTAGTATATTAATTAGCTTACTTGAGTGGTCAATCGTAAATCAATTTAAATTCTATGGAAAGTCGTTTTTTTCTTGCTTATAAGTCCTTTTTTATATCACTTGTTTATCAGAGGCTGTTTTATTTAATATCGTACCGTAATACCTTGTATAGCAACGAGGAAACTTTAATAATAAGACATCGATCTAAAAGCTTCAAAAAAAATCTTTATTGTCATTTATCCCGCATCGTAAAAACAGTGCTTAACGGTGGATGGGCAGGATTCCTTTGTTTTGTTGGTAGCCGCCAGTGGCCTCCTGGTGACCATGCACGGAATGTGCTCCCAGGTTGTTGAACTTCTCCAGCACTTCGGCGCCACCCTTGTAGCCTTTCTGCAGGAACTCACCCTAGAAGAATGGAAGAAAATAAGAGATTAAACAAACTGTTGTCAATTTTGTCGGTGCTGTCTTTGAGTGACTGAATCCTCACCCACCAGTTGCAATTACGTTTATTGCATAGTTCTTTTTATTGATCTTTGAAATGCCTTGGTGATCCAATGAACAGTAAGTATGATATACAAAGATATAGATAGAAAGCAGATCTAATTTAATGTTACATAAGGGTGTATAGGTAAACAACAGTCTGTAAAAGCTGATTTGATAAAAAACCTAGTAGGCTAACGTGTGAAAGTACGACGGAGCACTATCATGCTTCCTGATAAACTAAATTGACGCATGGTGTTTGTCACTGAAATTCACTGAAACTTATTTATGTACAGAACAGTACAGCACATGAAGCTACCCCAATCTGTCAAATTTCTTTGATAGATTTTCAACTTTATTACAAAGTTATAGGGTTCATATTCAATTGGGAAATTTTGACAGTTTTGGATAGCTTGACCTGCTGGCGTCTGTACACTTAGATAATGGTTTAATATAATGAGCGAATAACAATATTTTTACACATAAAAAGGGCTGTAAAATGAAAATGTTATAAAAATGATTATTAAAAACAAAGCCTGGCACATTATTTTTTTAAGGAACCATTTTGTTAATCCGAAGCGAGGTAAACGAAACAATTTCTGTCCAAATTTTATTTCCAACATTTTACAAAGAGCTCTAAACGGTTGCTCTAGCGTTTGTGGTTTTATTCAATGGTTTTTATAGCAGATCTACCCATAAACATTTTCTGTTTAACGAGCTTAAAGGCAACTGTTTTCAATTTAAACAATGTATAAACTAAAGTAACATTTTATGTGCCGTAAAACTTGGCATTTGTTTTAAGTATAATAAATAAGTTGCGAGTTTAATTTTATGTTTTACTTTTATAGACTCAGTTTATGTAATAATGGTATGAGACTTTCTGGAGCTTGAAATTTCTGAAGAAATTTTGGCAATGGAACATGTTATGTGTGTCTTCTACTTAAAAGACACACATGTGTCATATGGGACGACTATGTCTCATTATTATATAGAACAAGTATTCTTTAGAGCTTACATACAAAGTTTTTAATGGGTACAGAGTGGTAATTAATGTATTATTTTCTGTTGTAGGTACATAATTTAATGATTGCGTTTGTGTGAAAATCAATTAATCTGCGATACTGTTTTTTCATTAGTTGCTTTAAATTAAAAGACGATAAATAATGATGACTATCTTACCTTATTAGCCTTTGAGTCGTCAATCTTTTGCTCCGATACGTGATGTCCTTCCTTGCCCTGAGCGTTGGCATCCAGAACCTTCTCTTCATGAGCACCCTTGAATCCTTGCTGTGCGTTCTCTCCGAAAGATCCAGCATTATGGCCAGCAACCTTGTGATCGGCTTCATCATGAGCCTCGTCGTAGAAGCTCTCAGTCTTCTCTTCCTCATTTTTACTGCTTGAAGTTTTGAAACCCTTGCTTACATGACCTTTCTTATGACTCTTCGCTTTTTTGACCTGCTCTTCATTGGCACCTACAATTTAATTACAGATTTCATCAATATCCATAAAAACAGCTGTAGATATATTAATAGGTTTTCATTTACCTGCACGTTTACTAAATATTGATTTATTTTAAGTTTTTTGCTATGTTTTGCCGAAACTGACGATAAAAACTGTTTGATTGACAAGTAAGCGTGAAATCGTATCGAAATAATGAGTTATTTAGAAAACAATTTTATGCGTAGAACATTACCTTTAGTGAAATGTTTAAAATTGTACTTACCATGCTTATCAAGTTTTTGATTGCCTTCATAGAATTTCTCGTCACCTGCAGCCTTTTTCTTAGCCTCTTCGTCCTTGTAGAAACTGGATTCACCCTTTTCGGCTTTGGCAGCTGCAGCACCTTGCTGATATCCTTCCTGACCATGTTTGACTTCTTCTTCAGCTTTCTTCTCTAATTTTTCTACATTTTCTCCAGCACCTTTCTTTTGAGCAGCATCGTAAGCATTCTTGTCAACGTAGCCTCCATTTACTTGTTGTCCGATATATGGGTGGTACAGTAAGCCATTTCCGAGACCTATACCGCCAACTCCCAGTCCACCAACTCCTGGATGGATGAGACCAACGCCGTTGGCGAGGCCGACACCACCAACTCCTCCAACACCAGCACCACCAAGTCCCCCAACACCTCCAACACCTCCAACTCCACCGAGACCAATTCCATATCCTTGGCCGAGGCCGATGCCTCCTAAACCGATGCCGCCGAAGCCCAAGCCTTGGCCTAAGCCATGGCCTAAGCCATGGCCTAAGCCATGGCCTAAGCCTACTCCACCAACACCAATACCTCCAACTCCACCCACTCCACCAACACCAGTAACTGTATTCAGAACAGTAGACGCGGCTCCTTCTAAGTGTTCAGGATAATCCTCACTTTCTTCCACTTCATAACTATTTGATAATGGCAGTCCAGACTTGGGGTCAGTTCCGATAGCGTCCAACCGTTCTTTTACATAATCGTAAGGAGTCTTCTCATCAGCCAGCTCGACTTTGTGGAGCTGTGCTGCAGACAACGCAACAAGAGCGAGGGTGAAAACTTGTGTCAACATCATTGTCGATGTGATTGTTACCGACGTTTCGAGACTGATGTCATTTCGGTATTGCACTGTTATTTATACTAAGGTTAAATTCGGTGGAACGGCATAGTTTTTGTATTAGCCGTGTGATAGTTTTCACAGGGCGTCTGGGGGCCCGTATCCGCTCGTTTCCTTCCTGTGGTATTGTTTCGACTAGTCCTAATTAGAACGATACGGCTAAAATAAAACAATGTGGTGTGGTCGAAGACCTTGCTTTCCAGTTCATTGGTGGCGGCAGTGGGGCGTTGGTTTACGCAACCACCGTACCGCTATAGGCTGCGTTGCTAGACAAATTTCTTTGAAACTGTCTCGATTATCTCACTGCAGGTAATCTCTGATTAAATTCGTAACTTTATAAACCGGAGACTTCATTTCAGTCGTTAATCCGACGATCTTTGTTAATCTGTCTGTTGCACAGTTTGGCTTGTTGATTAATCTGTTCGAACCATAAAGTGAAAAGGTTAATTATAAGCAAAAAATGGCAACATTTAATAAACAGGTGATTAATTTCCTCTCTGCATTATTAAGCATGGCCTTGGTTCAGATCGGACGATTTCACGTTATTGTTTTCTTATGCTCAAAATATATGTCGAGGGCTCCACCAAAGGTTATCCGAGTATTATATTGGGTGTCAATTGACTCGCCAAAGTCGGCCCAAATAAATCTCGACAAGGCTCACGTGGTATCGGACATATTTCTTCAACATAATATATTGTCAAGTTTCTGTTGCTTTACATTACTCTTAGGATGAACATTGTATATTTTACCATTATAAAACAATGCCTTTGGTCTTTGCTTGTCACTCATATATTATATGAATAATACTTTTAGAGCATTCGTATTATCAAAGTCAACGGTCTCGAGTTCGAATCCAAGACACGGACCTCTAAATCCGTGTGGGGATTGAACCCACAACCCGTGGCACAGAAGCCGATCGCTCAGCCGCTGCGCCAAACGTGTCGTCGGTTTATCTTATTTGCGGGAGCAAGTTGCTATCAACTGGGCTTTAATCTTAACGAGCTTTTCTTAAGGATTTCTTAGATAAATACAATACAATTTTGATTGACCTGGGAATCCAACCCAGGATGCCATGCTCAGCAGCCTTGCTGGCGACTACTAGACCATTGAGTAGTATAAATGATATTTCTGTGAATAGATCTTTTAAAGACACTTTTAAAAGTCAATATAATAGGTACTCTAAACTTAGCAAACTTAAAACTGTCATACCCTCATATTATAGTGTTGAAGTTAATATAATAATAAAATACCTATATGTTATTTACAGCAGGTTCTTTCCACTTATCAGTGGGTAAGTTATTAATAATATTGCAGTTAACTGTAACACATAATAGATAATTACTGTAGGTAGGTACAAAATAATGTATTACTAAGCTACATTAAATTTTATATTCACATAATAAGCTTGTTGAGGTTTACGACAATGTATTAATGAGATAACTAGATACCTACCTACCTATTGTTCATATTTTACTGTTTATTTATTCCGTTGTTTGTAATCACGTAAATATCATCCTCTGAGCTTAGTTATTACTTACATTACACTAAAGGTCCCGGATTCAATTCCCAAGTCGAGCAGTGTTATTGGATTTTTCCATAAATTCTCAGTATCAGTTCGGATTAAATGATATTTATTTCTGTAAATAGATCTTTTAAAGACACTTTTACAAGTCAATATTTTACTTTTTTTTTTTAAGCTGACGACCTCTGAGAAGAAACGCCGAAACAAACTCAGAGAATCATAGTCTCTTTTTGAGTTTTGATATGTGCCGGATTCAAGGCAACAGGCTCGCCTCCTATTACATGGGACCTAAGCATACCGGCGAACTAAGGAAGTATACCGTACACCTTTGCCTCACCCAAGTTGTTATAACATTTATAAAAGTTAATAATTACATACTTGAATATCGCTTAGGCAGCAATGGCTACCGCTATCTTTTTGTATTTTTTGGCATTTTCCATGCTAAGATTTTAAATTATTAAATAATTTTATATAGCGTAGGAACAATTCGACCGCGGGCAGGATTCGAACCTGCATCTTCTGATTAGGTACACCAGACGCTATGACCACTAAGCCTAAATAACTTCAAAATGGCTACCGCTATTTGAAATTCCGTAGATAACTGTAGAATTCAAAATTGTCGCGGTATGGCGGCAATTCTACGTACGGACAGTATTGATGAATATGTAAATTGGAATTGGCAAAATGTATCTGAATAATGTACGAATGTAAATCAAATGCCCGTTGATCTGTGAATTATACAATAACAAAATATGGAAGGTTTATACATAAATCCATGATATATGTGTCTACATAAAACCTCGTTTATGATATTTCCGATGGGTTTATTGGATAAGTTTTTATACGACTTTGGTATGATGTACTTACTTACTAAAAAGATGAAAAATTTGATAGTATTTTTCTATAGAAATAAACTACTTTTTACGGATTTTATCATGTTATACATATTTATATAAATTTATTAATCACGCTGTTGTTAGTTGTCAGTAATTATTAACATCAAGACGCCCGTAGAAGTAGTTCTGTATGTTACGCTTTTACAACTAAATCGCTAAACCGACTTTGATGAAATTTGGTACAGAGATAGATTAGACCTTGGAGAAGGAAATAGGCTATAAAATATAAAAAAAGCCTTTTAGAGTTCGTGTGGAACCGCCCTTAATATATGGAACCCAAACATACCGGCAAACTGTGGATGTACGTACAGACGCCAGCACACAAAGCTACCACAATATGTAAAATTTCTTCGATTGATTTTCAACTTTAATACAAAATTTGACAGTTTTGGATAGCTTAATCTCTGCGTCTGTACCTTAGTACATCTCTGCCTTACCATTCGGGGAATACAGGCGTGTTGGTATTGTGAGTCACATTAGTTGCGTGATGTCAAAAATTATACTTAGAACCTCAGAAAGATATATTTCATTCATTCACTTTCTTTCATACGTGCAGAACAGTCGACATCAATACCTACAATATGAGCTCCTTATAATGTCAAAGTCAAACATTTTATTTCAATTAGAAGCTATTAGACTATTACAGCAATTTTAAAAAGTCAAAACTACGCACGGTTCCAAAAAGTGGGTCATATGGAGAAGAACTGGAGAGAAACTCCATTGACACTCTTTAAAAAAAATCATGATTACAGTGTTAATCTTGGTTTACAATCTGAATAGTTCATGAAAACAATGCAGTTTGATGTGTTCTTTATTATATAAATTAATCCGGTATAATAAACAGAAAAAAAATGGTCGAGCTACACAACGACTGATGCCTACGTACTGTAGAGGTCGCTACCAGGAGTCAGCATGAGACTGGCTGGCTTAAGAAGAAGTAATCATTTGAAATTATTGTAGAATGTTTAGTCAAAGTGATTAATGGTTGTCAGAGAGAATTCCCTTGACCTTTGAAGAATAAAGTCGCAGAGTACCTTTTAACCGAGAGTTTCTTTGAATAAGCCTCCTAGGATCCCATCAGGATCCTACAGTACCGTTCGGCTAGGATTGGTCTACTTAAAGTCGCTGTGGCTCTTTCTTCAAAATGCCATTTCAGACATTATCCTGACACTCACATCAGATCGAATCAGGCACATTGAGTCTACAATCCGATATTGGCGTATTACGACATTATCAATGTTCGGTAAGACTAAGAGTGAACCATACGTAGGTATTTCCTGACACTTACATGAATATTAGATATTGAAATAAAAGTACTATTTACACTAATAAAAATTAATAAAATAAATTAAATGTAGGGTAGTTGTTAGTACCCTACATTGTTTGGTAGTCTATGTAACATCAAAACGTCCGCCATGTTAGTCTGCGCATGACCATAGACGGTGGTGTAAATTGTCCAAAACGTCGGGATTATAATGTATATAAATGCGCCAAAATTCGTAAATTCGGACTTTAATGTTTTTTTTTATGTTATTGTGTCCATTGATTATGACTGTGTCAATAAAAAGTTACCATTATTTTCTTTCTAAATAATAGCTTTATTTCAATATATTATACGGCTTTAAGAAGATTTATCCTCGCTACATATTTCACTCAGGAGTTCATCTGTAAGTATGCTGACACATTTTTCTCTATTATTCAACGTTCGCGGTATCTTGATGGAAAAATATTATCTCAATTCTTTTACCGCAGTCTTTGCAATATTACGGTTAGTGATTTCAGCCGTTTACGTGATTTATTTTCTTTATAGGGTTCTTATATAGCAAAAAAGTAACTTTCTATAACATTTTTCTTTCATGGTGTAATACTACCGATTATATTATTCTAGTAATACCTACCCCGGTGTAAAATATGTACCTACCTAAACGAATACCTAACTAAGTAAGTACTTTCTTTTCAGTAAAAACACCATTTTTTAAAATTCACGGACACACGACTACTTAACTCTTACGTTTCCAGTATAAGCTGAACTCAAAATCACCCATACAATCCGAGGTCAGCAGAACTACTAAGATTATCTCCTATAATATCGCGGGTACCATTATTAGTAATATTTATTTCTTGTTCAGTTGCTCAGCCAAAATTACCTATGAAGTAGGTACAAATACATACCTACATTAATATGAACCGAGGCTACCAGGTTGGCATAATGTTGCAGTATTGAACCGAGAAGCTGAATACAACTGGGCCTTTTAATTAAGCGGGGTTGTATCAAAATGATAACTATGTAAAAAGGCTTGTTCGCCGCGTACGAAGCAAACACGTTTTTCATAGTTTGTCGATGGTAAATTGAGAAGATTGAAAATATACAGAAGTATATTTAAGTGTAAAGTTTATAAGGAATATAATTATTATTTATAATATTAAAATGGTATACAAATTCTATAAAATTAAATAACACTAAATGATAATTTGATTTGATTAGGTTGCCCGCCGGATGTACTAATGATTTTTACTTGTATTGAAGCCAGCACATCAAGCTTACACAATCTGTCAAATTTCTTTGATAGATCTTCAACTTTAATACAAAGGCATGTCTTTGTAACTGTGAATACTGTATCTTCTAATTTAATACTACGCTAATGTTGTGCATGTCTGTAATTGATGTAAACACTAGTCTATATCTTTGTCTTTAAAATATCAATGTTTGTGTTTATATTGTTGATGTGCCTTGAATAAATAAATAAAGGCATAAGATTCTTTTTTAATTGGGAAAATTTGACAGTTTTGGATAGCTTGACCTGCTGGCGTCTGTACAATGAAAAATGACCTATCTGTTAATATCAAATAGGACACATATAAGGTTGAATCACTATCCTACCTTGGTAGCTTTTTATTTTTGTGAGACTTCAATCCAATTTATTTACATTGGGTAGGTAACCATAAAATTCTTGCCATGTCAAAACAAGGCAAAAGATACCTAAATCGTATCAATTCCGGGATCCACATGATTGCTACTTACAAATGAAAGAAGGTCGGAAAGAGGGATGATTATTTGCCTCCCTAAGAAATTGGACGGTTTCTTTCTGGAAAAGTACTGTGGTAATACCTATTTAATGGACATATGTATTAGTCTTTCGTCTGTAGATTTTGTAAGACATATTGTGAAGAATGCAAAGAGATCAAATTTTATATTTAAATGTCTTTGGAAGGAGGTTAGTATAGATATAGCGGAAACACAAACCGGAGATCCAGAATCTTTACTTGGTTACATTTGCTTTCCTCTGGAATCGATTCTGCGTCTCACAGGAAACAAATCAAGCCATTGTAGGTAAGATTTTAACCATTATTAAAACAAGAAGTTGGAAAAATGTACCTCCTTTTCCGTTTTCTTCTCATTTATATTATGATATGGAAATTATGATATAAATTCGTTTGTACACCATTGTATGGTATAATATTACATAGCTACCATTTCGTTAATATTTCTCTAGAGCTGTCTGTACCTATAATCATTGCAACAAGTTCTTATCTTATAATAATAACTATGTAATTTAAACTTTTAATAATTTTAGAGTCGTACCTTTGAAATCGTAATAGCAAATTTCAAATTCGTGCAAAAAATATAAACTTAGAAATAGATCATCTCCTCTGCCTAAAACAACACTAATAGGATTCAGAACAAGCAGATAACATGTAAAAACAAAATAACATACGTTAATAATATCGTAACAGAGTTTTAATACCGTTAATGCAGTAAAATAACAGAGTAAAACAAACTTTGCCTCACCTACTCGTTCGAGCGCCTGATTAAAGTTTAAGGCAATAAGTTTTAAAATAAGGTAAACGTAGCGCATTACGTCAGGCGTTGATCAACTTGGTTATAACTTGTTACGAGCAATTAGCCGAGTTTTGTGAAGGAATATTATGTTCTCGTTTGAGGAAATATTGTTGAACTGTTTGCAGTACCTGTTATTTTCTTTCGTAATTTTTTTTTCACATTTTGAGGCCATACATCCTTACTAATCCTATCTATTAGTATAATTAATGCGAAACCTCTCTGTCTGTCTGCTACGCTTTCAAGCCTAACCCGGAGAACAGATTTTAATGAAATTTTGCAAGGAGATAGATTAGGCCTTGGATAACGACATGGGACTACCTTTTGTCTCATACAGCCCTTTGGGATGCGGCGCCAGCAGATCAAGCTATCCAAAACCGTCAAATGTTCCCAATTGAACACGAACCTTATTACTGTGTATTAAAGTTGAAAGTCTATCAAAGAAATTTGACAGATTGGGGTAGCTTGAAGTGCTGGCCTCTGTAGTTCTATACTTACGTATTAAAAATTAATTATCACTCGCTTAAACGGTGAAGGAAAACATCGTGAGAAACATGCATACCTTAGAGATTTTTCTCGACGGTGTGTGAAGTCTGCCAACCCGCACTAGGCCAGCGTGGTGGACTATAGCCTAATCCCTCTCAATCTGAGAGGAGACCCGTGCCCAGCAGTGGGACAATATGGGTTGATGATGATGATGACAAAATGTTATTGACGCTTTTAAGGATCACTGAACAAGAGTGGACAATACCTACTTAAACAAACTTTACTTATTATGAAGATAATAATTTACATCCACCATAACGCCTATTCTCAGAATATTTTATTGCAATTATTCATTACACGTTGTAAAAAAGAAAACATCACGATGCGCCTACACCTTTTTGAATAGAATTCATTTTGGAACTTAACTTAAACGCACCAACCACGATTTCGTATTGTAAAAAAAAAATCTAGATAACATTGATCTCTACGCACTTTGCTATGCAAATATGCACCTTTCACTTTCAATAATATAAACAATTTTAGCTCATAACCACTTCTGCCTTTCTACGGAGCAACAAATTTAATTTTGCTGTTCTGAAACCGTCATTAAATAGCTAAATCATTGGGCTGTAAGTGCGAATTAAGTGAAAAATAAGTTTGTAATAATTTACGCGGCATCATATTTTAATCGTCAATCATGCTTCGATAGTGCACTTTCTATCAATCGCAATGAGTGCCGAAAAATAATAGAGTGACAACTTTCTCAATACAGAAGTGTATTGTATTGTAATGGACAATATTCAAGTGAAAAATGAACAAATAGTACACTAACAATAAAATAATAAATAAAAGTTTTAAACCAGAGAAGGTAACATCAATTATTTTATTTAATATAATATGCATAATTATCCGAAACGTTGCAATAACAATATTGCCTTTACCCTCATCCTTCGAGCTTTTGCCCAACCTTGTCGGGGTCAGCTTCCAGTTTAGTCAAAAGTCAGATGCGGCTGAATATTAGGAAGCGACTGCCAATATCAGACTTGACTTTGATTTTGGGTGCGGAAATGCGCCTTATGCATGCCGCCCTGCTCGGGGATGTGGGACGGTTATGGCGCGCTTTTCGACTAGATGATAAACATACCGGCAAACGGTGACTACATTAGTACTGTATATCTATATTTATGTTATTTTATTGTTAATTGTGATCAACATTGTTCTCATGTAAGTGACTGTTTAGGATACTCTGAAGGATAAAATCCGCAACGAGGTTATCCGACAGAGAACCAAAGTAATCGATATAGTACACCGGATCAGCAAGCTGAAGTGGCAGTGGGCTGGCCATATCTGCAGAAGAACCGACAACCGCTGGGGTAGACGTGTTCTCGAGTGGAGACCGCGACTCGGCAAACGTAGTGTAGGCGCCCTCCGGCAAGATGGAGTGATGATTTGCGAAAGGCTGCTGTTAGAAGCTGGATGCGAAAAGCCGAGAACAGGGAGAAATGGCGCACATTAAGGGAGGCCTACGTCCAGCATTGGGCTAATATAGGCACTAATATAGGCTGATGATGAAGTGACTGTTTGTCTTTTTTGAAAATAAGTATCGTTAAACCTACATCTCTGCCTAACTCTTCGGGGAATACAGGCGTGAAGGTATAAAACCGAAAAAAGAATATTAAGAATTAAAGATAAAATTTGACATCCAATTGGCATTCAATGTTTTTTTGCATAAGATATTTACATATTTACCGAAGACAATTTTCATTCTTCCTCATCATTGGGTCTTATTCAGATTGCTCGTTACGTTTGACAGGGGCTGTCTATAACAGAAAAATAAATACAGGGTAATACGGAAAGCTATTCCTGACTCAATTAGTTGAATATATTGAGTTATTTCGTGCGTATTGTATTTGAATAATTTTATTTGTACAGATATATAATAATTTCATCATAGTAAAGCTCTTCGTTATAATACGATTTGTGTTTTATATATACAATTTGGGTTATCCAGCATTCATCATCATCATCAACCTATATACTGTCCCACTGCTGGGCACGGGTCTCCTCTCATATTGAGAGGATATCCAGCATTGCTCAGGATAAATGTAAAATATCTAGCTAGATCTATTTATATTAGTTATATTTGTATAAGTTATTGTTTTTAGTTTGTAACACGACACTTGTTGTTTTGGGTGTGAAAATACATACAAAATATAAAAAAAAATGAGACCTAGCTAGATCGAATTTTCCACCAATTTTAAATTTCTCAGAAATCTTTTGATCAGTTTTCGAGAACTCTAGGAAATAAAAACTTGAACAATTGATTTTTATAAATATTACTCGTTTCTATAGTACAGATTTTCATTCCAAATTTAGATACATGTTTAATCTATGACAGATGGTCTGAAACAGAAACAACCCGAATGTCGTGTGATAAGTGAGTATGTTCTAAGTGTAAGGCATTTACCGCTAACGCTTATGGTTACTATCTTTATCTGTCGCTACATTAAGATTTTCTTGTAATGGTAACGCCTCTCTCTTTGCCTAGGCTTTTCGGGTCGACTTCTACAGTTATATAAGAGAGGTAGAGCAAAGTGGGAGTAATTCCAATCAAATTGGAGCTACCCAACTGGGGTACCTCTCGCCTTATACTGCCAACCCAACTATTTCTTTTTGATTTGGCAAAGTCGGCAACGCGAAAGTGATACCCCTGCAAGACCAAAGGATACTGTGAGCTCGTTCTGCGTGAATCGGATTGCCAATAATTAACAACTAAAACATGATCATTGAATATTGTTACTTTAAAAGAGACCATGATTCTCTGAGTTTGTTTCGGCGTTTCTTCTCAGAGGTCGTCAGCTAGGAAATGCCGGCTCCATCTAGTTTTAATTAATAATTAGTAATAAATGTCATTGATCATGTAACAATTAAAAATGTAGGGTAGCTGTCAGTAATTATATCATCAAGACGCCCTCCACCTCAGTCTACCCGTGACCATGGACGCTGTAAAGGGTCCGAAACGTCGGGATTAATAATATCAATATACGCGATAAAATCCGTAAAAAGTAGTTTTATTTCAATGATACCCCTGGTGTTGCACGCGTCTATAGGCTAGGGTATCCGTTTACCATTATTTGCCCCCTTAGTAGTATAAAAAAAACAAGGGAAATTCCTACGGTAATTGGAAAATCAATGCTGTGAAAATCAATGCGTATTATAAGTGCTGCAAATCGTGATCTTTCCTCTATTTCATTCTAACTTTCAAGATTAACTCACGAAACCATTTTCACATTACTATCACTTCACAATTACTCGAAACGTTTTTTCTTTTATTGACCACTATCGGGGAAACGTGGCGGAGCAGTAAAAATATCTTAGAATTATAAGCGTGCAATTCTGTTGGTGAGAGAATTCGAGCGAGCGCCATACTCCGCGAAAATGTTAGGAAATAAAGAAAGTGAGGCGGTTACTATGAATATTACATGAGAGTTCGGTTATCTAGACTTGTGTTTAAGTACTGACTATGATATCTTATATCTGAATCGTCGGAGTATTCCGAGATACTGTTGACATTGTGGCGGGATGAGATTGAATTTTTCTTAGAAGGATTTACCCAAAATAGCATTGAACCGTAAGGAATGAAAGGAGCTCGTAGCTAATTATGAACTATGCTTATCAACTGATCCGCAAGGTTAATAAACTGCTTTAGCCGTGATTAGTCTATCGATGGGTGCCCATTCCGAGCGCCCCGTGCCTCGGAGATCATGAAATAACATCGGTCCCGTTTGTCATACGAATACGGTCTATATCAATCCTTAGTGGCAATTAGAATCCCAAAAAGCCTGACAACCAGTCTATCCGCAGGATATTGGTATTGCGGAGGTCTGATAGCAGTCGCTTCGTGTAAAATACTGATATTCAGCCGCATCTGGTTAGACTGGGAGCCGACTCCAACATAGTTGAGAAAAGGATCGGTTTTTCAATACTAAACAACTACACGGAATCCTTAGAGTTAATGTTTGAATACCTTAAAATTATTCAACACAAACTTCCAGATTTGTCAGTAAGTATTTTATAAGTAGGTATGTGAAGCTGTAATTATCTTCTTCTATTTAAAAGCTGCTTAAGCTAGATGAGTCAACAAAACCGTGATCATTTACTTTATACGCACTATTTTATTTCCCGTTGGCAATCAATTTAACAGCCTTTATATACTTTTCCGTTTACACAGCTTTCTCCGGCAAACTTTAGCTAATATTATAAATGCGAAAGTAACTATGTGTTTAACGCTTTCACGCCTAAACTACTGAAACTATTTGAGACAAAGATACAGGTTACCTTTTTTCTTAAAAAATTCTTGTCGATTCAAGTGGACTGCAGGTAAAAGCTTTTAGTATATACATACAAACTGACTTTCCTGTGTAATTCGAGTTGTTATCCCAAATCTTAGAAAGTTATAACCTTTATTACAAAGTAGTTATTGAGTGACTTAAAGAGTTATATTTTTCATCTTTTTTTAATCTTGAGTTAAGTGGGCGACATAAAATCTTCCAGGGATGATACGTAAAAAGTGAATTGTAAAAGGTAGTCACAGTATTTAGATATTTTAACATCTAGGCCCCGCCGTGAGAACACGTAAAACCGTCGGTCCAGGTTATCATACGAACATCTACGACAATCGTTAGAGGTATTCAGAAGCCAAAAAGCCTGACAACCAGTCTATTCTCAGGTTATAAGTATTGCCTAGAAGTTGAGTTGCAGAGGTCTGGTGGCAGTCGCATCGTGTAAAATACTGATATTCAGCCGCATCTGGTTAGATTGGAAACTGACTGGTATATGGCTTGGAGGATGACGATGGTGCAATAAGATGACAAATAAGTATACGGGTCGCCATGGCAAACGGAAACCGCAGCCTATAGACGGCAGCAACACCAGTGGAATAATGGAATCAGTAACACGTTGTCATTTAGAGACCTCAGTTCTTTTGTTAAGCATTACTTGACCAGCCAATTAATTGATAATATTAGATTTAAGGACTCTAAAAGAGATTATGATTCTCCAAGTTGGTTTCTGTGTTTCTTCGCAGAGGTCGTCAGTTATCAAACTTTTCTGGCACTCAAGTAATAATACTCTGAAATCTAAATATTATTTACCAACATTTTTTTTATACCAGTATGGTGGCAAACAAGCATACGTCCCATATGATGGTAAGCGGTTACCGTAGCCTAAAGACGCTTGCAACAACAGGGGTATCACTTGCGCGTTGCCGACCCTGTAAAACGACAGAGGAAAGAGGAATAGTTGGGTTGGCAGTATAAGGGTCAAAGTCCCCCCACTGCCAACACAAGGTTTCCTCGCAGAGCATTGGGTATTTATTTTATTTATCACTGGTCGGTATTTTATGAGGATTGCTTAATAAATTGCTTAAGTAACTGCTACATTAGCCTATTGGTCGTAATCCTGGGTTTCTTTTCAAAGGCGAGCACCTTGGATTTTGGATTTGTGCACAATAAAATGGCAATTGACTCGCCCCTATTTTTAGGTCCTATGTAGGACCTAAAAATACCGGTGAACTATGGATGTCAATTAGTAGACCTCTGCCTAACCCTTCAGGGAATACAGATGTCATGGTATTATGTATTAAGTATACCGTGTATTATAATCACACGTTTTCTCCACTTTCACACTGTTTATCACCGATCCTTCGTTCAATATTGTTAAACGCAGACCTTTATGAAATTGATTTTTGGCCAAATTTCAACTCATTAAAAGTTTGACCGGCCTTCACTGGTATAGATCGTATCGCACGTAATAACACACCCGCCCTTCGAGAAATGAGAATAATATAATATCCTCTTATATCAAATGTTTGGACATAAAAGGAGATCCGAGCGGTTGATTTTTCTTTGAGGTTTTAAGAGAGCTTTACCTTGGAGAAAAACGCGGAAAGTTCTCATTAGGACGTAAAAATATTTGGCAAAGGAAAATGTAGCATACATAAAAAGATATTAAATAAGAATTGTTGGACTTATATTAATACAGGGTTATTATTAGGGATACAGTTTTCCAAAATGAGGTCATATTATAAAAAAAATACAAAGAATATCGTCTTTCTACTGAGTTTTTTTGTTGCTGAAATTCATATTATTAATTTATAAACTTTTAAAGGTGAATAGATTATTTATATTAGGTACTTGAGCTTTTAAGCAGTGATAGCCTAGTGGTATGACCATTGGACTGCCACGTCAAAGGTCTCGGAGTTTAAATCCAACACACGCACCTCTGACTTTTCGAATTCATGTTCGTATTAATAATTAATTATTATTCCCTTAAACAGTGAAGGAAAACATCGTAAGGAAACCTGCATGCCTTAGAGATTTTTCTTGGTGTCTGAGGTCTGCCAACCCGCACTAGGCCAGCGTGGTGGACTATAGCCTAATTCCTCTCAATCTGAGAGAAGACCCGTGCCAAGCAGAGGGACAGCATATGGGTTGATGATGATGAGCCTAGTGACGACATTAATTCACGTATATCTTTCTTAGTGAATTCAAAGAAAATGGAAATTTTAAACAGTGATTCAAGAAATGTATTATATGTTTTCAATAAATACATACTGATTATATTTTAATCGTAAATCGTAAATCGTACACGTTTTTAAAGGCCCGTTTTACAGGTAATGAGAATCCATTATTGATTTAAAACTGATTTTATCGTGTATGGATATAATTGGTGTGCAGATTGGTTGTGGTCGGGTATTATGAAAGCCTGTCAGGCATCAATCATGTGTGGTAGTGAGTTGAACCACCACTTAGTGAGGTTTACGTGCATTACATGTATAAAATAAGTGAATAATTGAAAATTGGGTCAATTATTGATTCCTTGTCGGATTTTGTTGTCGCTTACTTACAATCTTCTTTAAGTAACGAATGAATGGATTACTTTTTAAAAAGTGGGATCTGTTGTCACATGAGATAGCAGTCATTCTTCCAATTAAAAAAAATAAACACGTATCTACTGTTTCTCAGATCTAGTCGGGGTTTCTTTTTCTAAGAAGCTATTTGTAGAAGGTGAAAAAAGCGTAAAATCATACATACATACATACATACACTCACGCCTTTTTCCCATAGGGGTAGGCAGAAACTAAAGAACGCCACTTGCTACGATTCTTGCATACTTGTTTCGCTTCGACCACATTCATACATCTTGTCATACATACACGCCGGTTGCGAGTACTACGCACCTGACCTTTTTGAAGAACCACCGCGTAAAATCATAAAAAATAAAATTCAGAAAAATAAGGAATAATATAAATTAGAGCATTCTAATTAAATCAGCTTTCAAACAGACAGAAAAAAGGCTTCAAACTTATTAACATAATCCTCTTTTAGGTAGGCGGTAAGAATAGACTAATATTATAAATGCGAAAGTAACTATCTGTTACGCTTTCACGCCTAAACCGCTAAACCGATTTTAATGAAATTTGGCACAGTGATAGATTAGATCCTGGAGTTGGACATAGGTTATCTTTTGTCTCGAAAGGCCCTTTTGGATACGAGTGAAGCCGCGGGCAACAGCTAGTAGGTTATATTCGTATTTTTTTATTAATTAATGAAATAATACTTTCTACTTGCTGTAGTTTCTGCGCCTATCTACCTACTATTTTATTATAATAATATTTATTATGTATTTTTATATACTTATCGTATTGATTTTTTTTTTCACACTAATGTCTACATTTCTTATATGAATTTATCCTCTCGCAGGTCTGCTGGAAAGATTTCTTTAGAAATAAGTTTTCAATTTATTATTTTTGTTTAGTGTGTACATAAATAAATAAAATATCCTTATGGAAGAAAAGTCATGAGTGTATCCAGAAAAACTACATTGTGACATAAAGAGTAAGCGTATAGTACAGTATAGAACTCTCGCATCATATGGATTTAGATTTGTTTAATACTAGTGTTTCTCAGATTAAACTCAACTGAAGCCTCGCATTACAAAGCTGGTAACCGCACTTTAATCCGGCATATCAAAGCTCAGCAGCCTTACTGACATACTTCTCGTTAGTCACATAACAGGCTACAGGCCTTACTAAGTCACATAGCTCGCGAATACCGCATTCCGTAATAATATCATCCCTAACTTATACACATGCTCTGTGACAAATGTAAAGGTAGAACACATAATGTTGGTTAACTTTGTCCACAGAGAAGATAGCTAATGGAGTGATCATGAGAGATATTTTGAGGAACGTAGCTGTTCTAAAAAATAAGCTATCATCACTAGGGCGGGGACAGTTACAAATACAAAACTAAAGCTTTATTTAGAAATATCGTGCCAGTAGCGGTACATTGCGGGGGGGCCGCTCGGCTGCGGTATCTTACGTGATCAATCATCGACGGCAATGTACTGCATCTTGCACGATATTTCTGGCACCATCTAAATAAGCTCTTACTTTCCGCGGAAAATTCAAAAAAACCCAGGTCGGCTCCGCCAGGCTAACCTCAAGCTAACCTGGTGGACCCTTAGATGTGGCCTAAAATAGGCTACAAATAGATTTAGTGTATGTAGTCCAGTGGTCCTAAGTGTGACTGCTACGGTAGAGGTCTTGGGTCCTCGAGCAGTGTTTTTGGGTTGTTAAAGCCTTCGCTTTCATTCAAGAATTTCATAGATAAGAATTTCATAGGCCCGAGATGCCTGGATAAAAGGAGGACGAAGGTCCTCCCTTTATCCAGGCATCTCGGGCAACCACCTCGTTTGCCAACCCTTTAAAGTATTTGCCTCTCGTTATACTTGTCAGTAAATTGTGGTGTAGTGCTCGTTTGTTTCTGCAATGGAAAAGCAAGTTCGTTTTTTATGTATTAAAGTTAAGTATAATAATAATTATTGATAGTAATCCATTAAAAAAAATCTCTGATTAATTAAAGAAAATTTATTAATATTTTTATTTTGTACATCTATTTGAATAAGAAGAAAGATTCGTGTGTTAGCGCTTCATTTGCTAATTAATCTGTGACACCTAAACGAGAATACGGCATCTAACGGCAGCCATATTAATAATCCTGTCTTGCGTTTATTATTACGTTAAATGTACAATATATTACTTAATGTACGGAGCGAAGCGGTTGTTGGTGGTTTCTTAGTTAAATATGGGTAAATTGCAGACTTGTGCACACAAACCTTAAAACGAGGAGTAAAGCAAAAGCAACTATCTTCACAAAGTATCTTGGAGCTTTGGCATATTTTTCTTTAAAATGATATCAAGAAACTACTTAGGTACAGACACAGGTACAGACAGCTATCCAAAACTGTCAAGTTTTCCCAATTGAACATGAACCTTATTACTTTGTGTTAAAGTTACACATTTTTCAAAGAAATTTGACAGATTGTGGTAGCTCGATGTGCTGGCGGCTGTACTTCATGGTGGACAGTTGTATGATATACTCCGCTTATTAGTTTAAAAAAACTACAGGATAGTTCTTATATCCCTACTTTCCTTTCAATATTATAAATGCGAAAGTAACTCTACCTCTCTGTTACGTTGTCACGCCTATCCAGCTGAACCGATTTTCATCAAATTTGGTACAGAGATAGATTAGACCTAGGAGAAGGACATCGGCTACATTTGTCTCAAAACCCTTTGAGATGTGGGTGAAAACGCAGGCGAAAGTAGGTATTTGGGACTTATTTTCTTTTGCTTTCTGATCACATAAAATCATTACCATTACAATCGCACATGATTACGAAAAGAGGTGCAAGCCTTGGATTCGAACTCAAGACAAGTTCAATGGCCATATCACTGGGATATCACTGCTTTTTAGTCTGTTTTCTTTATCGGCTGTAAAATGATTAAATTAATTTAATTATTATACCGAAAGCGGTGGCGGGACGACTTAAATGCGTACCGCGAGGGCTGGTTCGAGGCGGCGCAGGAAAAGAGTACCTGTAAGGACCTGGGGGAGGCCTTTGCTCAGCTGTGGGACAGTAATGGCTAACAAAAAAAAAATATTATACCTACATAATATATGTTGATCTATAATGTACTAGCAACCCGCCCCCGCTTCGCACGGGTGCAATGTACTAATAACATACATGTAAATTATACATATAAACCTTCTTCTTGAATCACTCTATCTATTATAAAAAACCGCTTCAAAATCCGTTGCGTAGTTTTAAAGATCTAAGCATACATAGGGACAGACAGACAGCGGGGAGCGACTTTGTTTTGTACTATGTAGTGATGATCTAGGTAGAAATGTTCACCGTGGTCAACCAGTCCATCCTAAGGTTGCCTGGATGAAATTTCAATTAGCGAAAAGGCCACCCATTGTGTTTATTTACTACATTAAATTGATGATTGACAAGACCCACCCTCCTCGTTAAAATTACTGGTGTCGTGGAACGTCATATTTTATTTCTATGTAACCCTTAATAGTTATAAGTCATGAGCTTTTTCATTATTGTAACAACAATTTTGCAGTGTGCACATAGTTTTATGTTATAATCTAGCTAAAAACTTTTCGTTCTAAGGTTTTTTTTTGTGACGATTGTAATGTGTTTTGTGCAACAAATAAAATAAAAATAAAAATTAAATAAGTCCTCTATGTATTATTATGGTGTACAATAAAGTACACACATCAAAAAAAGTTTGAGATCACTAGCATAAGCTGTTAAAAGTTTTTAAATTGAACTTTATCAAGAAAAAAATCTTTCTTGTGTGTTTTCTTTAAATAGAAATACGAAGTTGAAATCATAATATACCGTAACAAAAAAGATTTCGATTTTTCAAAGTGATCGCAAACTTTTTTTGATGTGTGTATATATAAATAATAATAAGTAAATAAATTGTAATGGCATACAAACAATCCTTCAAAACAAGTATAACAACATTACCAGGTTCTCTCACATTTCAAGTCAGACACATGTCATTTCCAGGCTTTACCAAGCTGCCCGTCACTCCATGTTACGAGGGGGCTGACGGAAATCGTAAAACCGAGAGAACTCGTTTATTTTTTTGACTAAAATAATAAAAAAATCTTCGCAAGGTTGTACTTTCGAATTAAGGGTAATTTCATAAGATATGACTGTGATGTATTCAAAGTCAAAGTTACTTCAATTAGATCATTGTTACAGCTTCTTTTGAAATAATACTTTATAAATAATTATCTAGTTAGCTTTGCTTAGTTGGGACTAGATCATGATCGTGTAAAATGTCTCAAATATGTATTTACTTATGAAATATCTAGAACTAGGTGCATGGTTTCAAATAGTGGGTATTATACCCACTATTTGAAACCTATACTATGCCAGCATATGTATATCCTATCGCTTGTCATTCTAAGGAGTCCCATGTCCAGAAGTGGGACAATACAATACAATACAAAATAATAATTATAACGTAACATATATTATAATTCTGCCGCTAAACAATGACTTGCTAACTATTGTGTTCCGGTTTGAAGGGCAATGTAGTCAGTGACAAGGCATATGAGGTCCCAAGATTTCAACGCGCTAGTGCTGGTGTATATGTTACGGTAAGAGTGAATAATTGAAGATTATTAATAATTATCTATTATTATTAATAATTACTGAAAGTCGAGGTTAAAGTGATAAATGTACATAAGTAACGCTCAAGGACCAAAAACAGCTCACAACGCGTTGTGGTCAATTATATTAGTTGAGCTCCAATATGCAAGGAATTATAAAAACTAAATAAAATTAAAAGTCGTACTTAGGCCAGGTTAGGTTGTTAGGTTTTTTTTTATATATTCAAAAACTAAAAGTAATAAATTTCGATCGTTTATTCACATTTACCAAAACATGTGGTTATTATTAATAATTTTGTAAAAATATTAATAATATTCAATTAATCAGATTTACCGTAACATACATATATGTATAAAGGCTACGGCTGCCGCTTACCATTAGGCGGCCAGTAGGCTTGTTTGTCATTTTATTACATAAATAAAAAAAAAAGTTTCATGACACCTAAATCTTAACTTCCTTAAATCTCAATTAAAACTTTTCATCAACGGGTCATCATCATCTTTATACCAATGCATATAAAGTTTACTTTTAAATACTCTGCGATTGTCTTAGAGAAAGCATTGCGTTTATGAATAGTGTTGCGGATGCTTAATTAGTTGATGGAAATGGCGTGCGTGTGCGCAATGGTGCTTAGGGTTGACACTAACTTGCACATTATTTATGTCGGATACATTGAATTGAAAAACTGTATTCTTAGCTTTTATTAACGGACTTCAAGAAGGAGGTTGTCAATTCTCTCACTGTATTTTTTTTGTATGTTTGTTATCGATGAATTTAGGGGTTGTGAACCATTATCGATGCATCTTTTCTCTAGTCTTTTGTCTGATAGTACCTACTTAAATAAAAAATATATACTTATATAAAAATACTTAATTAAATAAATGGTCCCATATAACTTTGTCTGTTGTCTGACCATCGGATCTTGAAAACTGAAACTGACAAATAAAACTACTTCTTGGTGGTTACATTCACTTTTTGGTGAAATGCAGTTGTACAGAAAGTTATTAGATACTAATTTTACTATTATAGAACATTCTTATGGAAAATAAATATATCTCAAACATCAATTTGCGATTTCTATAAATTAGAAGAAAAACGAAAACGCTGCTAACATTAAATTACTGTTTCATATATACAGCTTCCATGAAATTGAAAATCTATGTTGCTCTTAATTTATTGCTATTCAACGTCTCGTGAAACGACACGTGGCAACCCTACAATGCTCCGATGGTCTTGACATTGACTCGATTGCATTCGATATTGATAGTCAGTAGGCCGACATGCCCCCGATGATGGATGAAAGCCATTTAGAATAAAATTTATCACGTTCACGTAGGGGAATTGACTACGTATTTTGCCTTTATAAAGTTAATGAACTTTAGTCTTTTAAAGTTATTTAGCGAAGGAAAAATTTTACCGTCACCATAAAGACGTAAATTCTGAATGCGAAAACAAAATTCGTCATGGCGGGTGGGACTAGCGGTGGCTTAGCGGTCATAGCGTCTAGTGTACAGAGGTCAGCACATCAACCTACCACAATCTGTCAAATTTCTTTGATAGATTTTCCACTTTAATTCATTTTAATAAGGTTCATATTCAATTGGAAAAATTTGACAGTTTTGGATTTGGAGCTTGACCTGCTGCCGTCTGTACCTAACCAGAAGACGCAGGTTCCAATCCTGCCCGCGGTCGTTGTTTTCCTTCGCTAAACGACTTTAAAACCTTAGCATGGAAAAAGCAAAAAAAAAAATACAAAAAGATCTGTGGCTAACCTGGAACTAAAGATACAAAATAAACATTTTCAGTTAGCAAACGAAACGCGTTTGAAGTTACTATGTGCTTGTGAATGTATGTTATGTTGATGTTAAACATTTATACGGTAGTTAAATACATAACTTAGCTATCCCAAGGTAATTTAAGTGATAATTAGGATAGTAAACAACAAAAAAAATATTAAAAATAAGGAAAATTATAAAGTACTGTTTTTTCTTTTAAATATTAATAAATTCTAAAGTGTTATTTTAATGATAACCTTCCTTTGGTGACGAATGACCACCTAGACCACTTTTGCTCGGATTAATTTATGGTTTTTAAGTTCAAAAATGCTCATAGACGGATTTAGCCAAAAATGTTACATAGACCACTTTAGTTCCAGGCTAGCCTGTTAGTCTTTTAAATAATAATAATATATTTTATATTTTTGTCCACGACTCAAAAATGTAAGTCTTACTTACAACTACGTATGTTAGTAAATAAATTACAACTGTGTGTTAGGATCACCGCTTCGATATTACATGAGAGATAGCAGAGCAACGACCCACATAATTATGCTCGACCAACATGCAATCGTGTTTAGGATATTGTTAAATGATGCTTTTTGAAAGGTCTGCAAAAAACAAAACATCTTCTAGTAAAACTTGATTATATATTTTTTTAAATTTAGCAGTCATCATCCAAATTGAAGGCAAAGGCAACCTTTCCTTCCTCCCACACGTTGTCAGATTAGTAATTGTTATTATTCTAAAGATTTTTGCAAAGATATACCTACATGTGAAAAATGACCGGTGTACCAAATATGAACGAAGGTTGGGATCCTGTGATCCTGGAAATTTTTGTGTCACAATTTAATCATGATCAGCCCGCAATCTTTCACTGGACAAATGCCTCTTTTAGTATTTAGTCTTTTAGTTTATTTCATAAATGGCAGAATCGTAGATTGCTACTAATTTCTATGGATAACTTAACCTACTTACATACTATATTTATGTAAAAGCTTAGTATAGACGCCTTGACCTTTGAAGTGTTCATGAAGTCCTAACCTAGTCTTGGGTTCGGATTCACTATCCACAAATGTGATCTTATTTAACTTCTTACTAAACTTGACTCCGTGTAGTGTATATTCGATTTCCGGATCGGTGAAAAGCTTAGTAGGTTTCTTTCTCTATGGCAATATTGTCTTCTCTATGGCTCTATTGTCAAGAGATTATCCTAATTTAAAAAAATTACGTCCCTGATTAGTTACAAAACTACCTGTAAAGCCGAAAGGAGGCTAAATGGGGCCTTATAACGAGCCCACTTACAATATTTAAGAACCGTAGTAACGCTGTATAACATATCCCAAAAAAAGGAAACCAACAACATTTATGAATGAAAAACAGAAAGACTATTAAATTAGACAATTATTAGGTAAAATAGGTACGTAGGCCTTTCCGTTAAATAATCTGGTTCCCTGATGTGACAGCTGACAAAATTTTTGGCTTTGATAATTAATTATATTTTTTACGGGGTATTTTGTAACACGTTGTATATTGCAAACTTAAAATTAAAATATATATGAAGTTTAAATCTAGCTAATATGACGTCATCTCCACTAGCCATGAGCAACGACGAGTGTATCAGCTTACAAGCGAGCTCCGCTTTCTGCCTGCGCCGGCGCCGATGTGCCGATAGTGAGCACGCGCCGCTTACAACCACGCGCTGAACACGATAACTGGTCAACAGATGTAGGGAGAGACTGGAAGAGCTTCTCAAATTAAACAAGAACTTAAAACTAATGATTCCAAAATCCATTACACAAGGTAGAGACGATGATACTGCATTAAGAAACTAGTTTTTTTTTTAAATAAAACTACTTTTTACGGATTTTATCGCGTATATTGATATTATTAATCCCGACGTTTCGGACCCTTTACAGCGTCCATGGTCACCGGTAGACTGAGGTGGTGGGCGTTTTGATTATATAATTACTGACAGCTATACCCTACATTTTTTATTGTTACATGATCAATGACATTTATTACTAATTATTAATTAAAACTAGATGGAGCCGGAATTTCCTAGCTGACGACCTCTGAGAAGAAACGCCGAAACAAACTCAGAGAATCATGGTCTCTTTTAAAGTAACAATATTCAATGATCATGTTTTAGTTGTTAATTATTGGCAATCCGATTCACGCAGAACGAGCTCACAGTATCCTTTGGTCTTGCAGTTGTAGGCCTGGATTTTGGTTTTATAGAATCTATAACAGGATTCCAAGCAGGTGGTAAGACCCAGCCATCTTCTCTATTGAAATTTGGTTAGTTTTTTTTATTGGGATATAAGGTGACAAAGAAGTATACGGGCCGCCTGATGGTAATTGGCAACCACATCTTATAGACAGCAGCAACACCAGTGATACCAATTGCATGTTGTCAGGTTGCGACCACAATTGTTAAGTCTCATGATATGTGTCCAGTAATTTCACTAGCTACATTGCCCTTTAAACCGGAACACAATAATACTACAATACTAGTGGTCCGTCCCGGTTTCCCACGGGTGGATTGGAAGGAACTCTGTTTTTTTTTCTAAAATAAAAGTAGCCTAAGTTATTGCCTATAACATCAGTTAATTGCCAGTGAAAGTCCCGTTAAAATCAGTCCAGCCGTTTCAGAGATTAGTCGAAACAAACAGAAAAACTCAAAAATTTTAACAATTGATTTTTATAAAAAAGCAGTGATAGCCTAGTGGTATGACCATTGGACTGCCAAGTCGAAGGTCTTGAGTTCGAACCCAAGGCACGCACCTCTGACTTTTCGAATTCATGTGCGTATTATACATTAATTATCACTCGCTTAAACGGTGAAGGAAAACATCGTGAGGAAACCTGCATGCCTTAGAGATTTTTCTTGATGGTTTGTGAAGTCTACCAAGTAGGTACCTTATATACTTTCATATGCTTTTAGTGAAAAGCTATTAATTTGAAATTACAGACAGACACTATAAGTTTATTCATGTGTATATATTATTGCTTAATGGCAGTATATTTGGTAATTGTATTGTATTTGTAACAGTAATACTGTTGTTGTTGTATGAGCTAGTGGTGTTCAAAGTTGCTATAAATCAATAACTTGCTTATTGATATATGCTTAATTTTTGCAAGCGGTTTTATGTGTTTTATTATAGCATGCTTAATTTATATGCCTACTTGTTACTAACGCTATACGCGACGCCCGACGGACAGCTGTTGGTTGATAGATAGAGAGAGTGCTATGCGATATAAAGCAAAATAGCTTTATAGCATAAAGTGTGAACCGCGATATCATTTGCTTTGTGCTATATATTATAAGCATGCTACTTTATAATTCTTTATGCTATATTAACCATCACTAGTACGAGCCCATCTCTACAGCATGATACCGAGCAGAAGCAATAATGTGCTAACATTATTTTATTGTGTTCTGGTTTGAAGGTTGGATTTGGGAATGGAGGATAAGAAAAAGATTGATAATGCGCTAGTGATACTACTGGTGTTACTATAGGCTACGGTTGCCGCTAACCACCACACGGACCGGATGCTTGTTAGTTAGCTAAAAACAGTACAAAAAAGAAGGATGTCCCACGGCCACATCTAGTTTCTCTAATTCTATATACATAATCATGGCCAATTAGCAATTCTGTTGAACTTTCATTGTTTCGCTAGATGTTAGATTGTAATTAAATATGTAATTTGTACCGTACCTACGAATAATTGCGGCATTTCTATGGCGATATCATGGCGTAGTGACTCAAATGAAAGTGCATTTGGCTAAACGGTTCTATATTCTACGACACGTTTGGCGTAGTGGCTTAGCAATCGGCTTCTGCGATGTGGATTCGATCCCCGCACGGAACAAATAATATTTGTATGACAAACAGGTAATTGTTTCGGGTCTGGGTGTTTTTGTAGTGATAATTTGTGTTTGTAAACGCACCCACGATACAGGAGAAAATCCTAGTTTTTTTTATATTACTAAGATGGCAAACAAGCATACGGCAGTCGTGACGGTAAGCGGTTACCGTAGCCTATAGACGCTGGCAACACCAGAGGTGTCACACGTTGCCGACCCTGTAAAACGAAAGAGGAATAGTTGGGTTGGCAGTATAAGAATGTAATAAATATTACATGATTTTAAAAATAAAACTAAATTTACTATTTACATAATGTACAAAAACAAGGATAAAATAGAAAGAACAATAGGTTCACATCTAAGCGTCAAAGTATTCCTCCACATCGCTGTAAATTATTTAAATTGTCAACCATTACAATTTAATGACTGCTTTTACTTTCCCCAACAAAAAACTCTTGATATTATTTACATTTAAAAACTGCTAAAGCAAAGAATGAAATTAAAAACAATCAACTTTTTTTATAACAAAACAAAAAACAACAGTTCCATTACAGAAAAAAACAAACACGATTATACAGATTTCTAACCGCGTCTCGAATCTTACATAAAAATACTTTCAAGATTTAGCAAAAACTTAAACGTAAAGTAACATAAAAAGGTTAGTACCTATTTGTTTAGGCTTTAAAAGAAAATCCAAAGACAATCGACTTTCGTATAATGTTCTACATTTAAAATCTCATAAGATCATAGACAATGTTTACGTAACCTCTTTGTTTCCATAGTCTATTGTCTGCATAAAAGACAAAAATAATGTTCAACTAAATAGTTTGTTGAGTAATACATGCTTTGATACAATGATGTTCTCAAAATATTTAAGTACGAACACTCATTAATCAGAGTTCCGTACACGTCAATTATAAAAAAAAAGTATCCAGAGACAACTTGATACGTACATACGCCTCTTTATCGTACGCTAGAAGTCTTGGGTTCGATTCCCAGGTGGGTTTTCTGTGAAATTCTCAGTAGCAGCTCGCAGTCCGGATTTGTGCCCGGTTAATGGCTATTGCCATTGCTATGGCCGAGCCTATTGGCTCGGCCCCTATTTCCTGGGTCCTAACTGTGGATGTAAATTGATAAACCTTTGCGGAATACTGGCGTACTGGTATGTTGTTTTTTTTTTTATAAACTATAATTATATCTTTCTCTGTAGGTGTCTCCATGATGGGGTTTAATAGGTTTGAAACGCATGGGGTCCTATGTATTGCGTTGTTTGAATACAGCAGTCAACACCTAGAACTGCTTGCAGAAGATAAGTATATAAGACCAAGTTATTTAAAAAAAATACTGTGTTGCTATAAAATACAGCCAAAATGTTTGACTGAATAACATTTTATATATTTTATTATTTAAATTATTTCTCGTGCAAAATAAATTATTAAGACTCCGGTAAGCCGCTCAAACGGTGAGTTCTGTAAATAAATGGGATTCTAATTCCGTAAAATATGGGTCGTGTACACAGAGCAAGAAGCATACAGAGTTCTAAATGGAATTAGCAAATATGAGGTTGGCGGGAAAAGCATAACATAGATCGTTGCGTAGGATTTCCAGACTGCAACGAAGCTGTCGATATTCCATTGTAAAAAAGGAGTATTGAATTGTAGAACTATTGATCTTTCAAAACCCTCTGAACAAGAGAATAACTGGATACCTAGTTCATAAATTTGGCTTCTGATGCTAATTATTCTACGGCAATTTCTTTATGTGTTGTTTTACTAAATTAATCTTAAGGACATTTTTTTTTTATCTATGTGATCCCACTGTTGAGCAAAGATTTCCCCCAGCTCCTTCCACTGCTTTCTATTCAGTGCTAGCTGAAAATATCATAAGGACATAATTGTATGATCTCACTACTGAGTAAAGGAGTCTTCCACTTCTCCTTTTACTAATCCACGAGGTCGGTTAGCTCGGAGTGTCCAAGTCGGCTCGCTAACATTTTCTTGGTGTTCTTCGGCGTTGACAGCTGTCTTCAGGCATCACTTTTCCGGTCGTGTGCGGGACGTATGACCCACCTATGTAACATTTATTTTTGAGACGAAGTAAGTACTCCATTTTTTTTTACTCCATGTCTTTTTATATCAAAGAATGCCCCACAATGCGATGCGAGGCATGTAAGGATCGTAATCTATAGAGCCTTTTCTTAGAAGCTACAATGAGGTTGAATTTATTGTTGTATAGGTTTTAGGAATTTTAGGGAATATGCTGAATCTGACAAAAAGGAAATGTGTATATTTTCAGGTAAATGGTAATTTGCAATTATGTGCTGTATATGTTCTGGTTTAAAGGGCAATATAGCCAGTGAAATTACTAGATATAATATATGAGACTTAACAACTGAGGTGTCAAGATGACAAAGCGTGAGTGATACTACCGGTATTATTAGCTTCTATAGACTGCGCTTGCCGTTTACCATTAGACGGCTTAAATGATTGTTAATATAACACATTAAAAAACTTTATCTACAGAGTGACTTTTAAATCATTGGCAACACTGCAGTCTTGAGGGATCGATATCTAACTGTAATAAAATAATAAAGAATATAAGTACTACTAATGTCTACATTTCTTATATTAATTTCTCCTCTCGCAGGTCTGCTGGAAGAGATTTCTTTAGAAATAAGCAGCACCTTTGTACTCTACAGTCCTATGTTCTCAATTTACTTTTTTTGTTAAGTGTGTACATAAATAAATAATAATAATAAAGAAGATAAAATTTAAAATAAAAATAATGGAATGCATTTTCGTTGCTAATGGGGAATCAGGTAGTATTAGGCATATTCAGTCACATGCGATTTATTATAAGCATTTTACAAGAAGCGACTAGGTACTATCAGACCTCCACCACCCAATTTCTGACTAGACTGGTTGTCAGGCTTTTTGGGTTTCTGACTACCACTAACGATGGTCATAGGTGTTCGGATGACAACCGGGACCGACGGCTTTAAGTGATCTCCGAGGCACGGAGGGGTCTCGATGTGAGAATGATCACCCATCCACAGAATGACCGCGACTAGCGCAGCTTAACCTTGCAGATCGGTTGATCAGCGTAGTTATAACAGCCACGAGCCCCTCTTCCATTATATCCTACATCATACAAATTAACTTACGGAACACTACAGATTAAAAATATGGCATTAAGGTGAGCAAGCACTTTCACCCAGTCGTAACCAGAAAGCGTGATCCTAAATTAACTATCTGTAACCGAGATAGGAGTAACATAAAAATTGTATTCGTTTACGTCGTCTGAGATTGTTTGCTCATTAAAATAGTTACTTAATTAATTGTATGCTGAGTGGTGGTGTTGTGTTGTGGTATGTTGTTTTACTCAACGACGAGGAACGGTCGTGACTGTTGTTAGAAACATATAATTACCATTGGTGATCTTTATTTTATTATGGCAGAAAATTTAAGTGAAATAACATAACTTTGATTGAGTTGTGTTGTATTCCTTACGGTGAGCAAGGTTGCCAGTGCTCCGCGAGGTAACGTTGTGTTGGCAGTGGGGGACTTTGACCCTTATACTGCCAACCCAACTATTCCTCTTTCGTATTACAGGGTCGGCAACGCGCAAGTGACATCCCTGGTGTTACAAGCGTCTATAGGCTACGGTAACCGTTTACCATCAGGTGGGCCGTATGCTTGTTTGCCACCTTAGTGGTACAAAAAAATATATATAAGTATTATATCCCTTGTCTAGAACCCATAGTACAAGCTCTGTTTAGTTTAGAACTGATCTGAGTTTGTTTTGCTATGTAAAATGTCTCAAATATTTATCTATAGCCTACGGATACTAGGCTAGGTTGAAGGAATCCAATCCGGAACTCCTAAGGTCGAAGCTATTCGCTAAGCAACTCCGCTAATTGAAACTGTCAACATAATCCAAATCGAGTTCCACTTATTATGATTTTAATAGCAATACTTAATTAATGTATTTAAATATAAAGCACTTTCTAATACTTGGAAACGAAGGAAGCTATAAACTATAAAATCGAAATTAAGATCATTCATCGTAGATAAGGATAAGATTTCGAGACAAATTGTTAAAACATTTTGCTCGTGGGAGTACGGCTGAGAATATAATATATAGCTTCCTCAACATGCTGGGAAGAAAAAGTATATAATATTTATAACATTATGCAATGAAATGCCGTTTCATGGTGGAAATTCCCAAAACCCGCTCTAAACGTGTTGCCTCGACATTCCTTATCCGTACAGCAAGGAAATGGAATCAGTTGCCCGAGTCTGTATTTCCTGACATGTACAGACGCCAGCAGGTCAAGCTATCCAAAACAGTCAAATTTTCCCAATTGAATATGAACCTTATGGTTTTGTATTAAAGTTGAAAATCAATTAAAAAAATTTGACAGATTGTGGTAGCTTCATTTGCTGACCTCTGTACAATTAAGGATCTTATAGGGAAGCGTGCGCCAACTTAGACTGTCTACGCGCCGCTCGTCAGCAGTGCGTAGACATAGACCACATCGTTACTTACCATCAGGTGAGATTGTGGTCAAACGCTAACCAATGTCTTATAAAAAACCGGCCAAGTGCGAGTCGGACTCGCGCACCGAGGGTTCCGTACGAACCTGTAGGTATATAAGTAAAAGTTATGGTACTTTTATTGCTAAATGAAATTCATAACATTACGAATTTTAATTTATTACCACTACGCGTTCATGAGGAAAGGGGTAGTAAGTTTAAAGTCATTAAAATATTTTTATTATATGATGTGACTAAAAATTTATGCTTTTCGCAATTTTTACTTTATCTGTTTTAACGTTGATTCTGACCAAATTTCAAGATTCTGAGTTCACGGGAAGTACTCTGTATGTTTTGATTCGCGAGTATTGATTTCTGACATTTACGCGAATATTATACATTGAAATAAAACTACTTTTTACGGATTTTCCCTTGCGAGTGTTGAATATTTGCGGCATCGTATCTTTTGATTGCGTTGGCTTAGAAGTTTGATGTATTCACAGCTCTAAGGGACAGTAGACCTGAGTATTTGATATGAATTTCAGTTTGATACCTCCACGCAATCCTGAGAAAAAGGGTCTTGACAGACAGACAGATGGAATTTTTTTTAATTTAAAAATTTTAGGCCCTATTAGTTATTTCCATCATACAAAACTAGGGTCAAATTTATTTCTATTATTTTTAATACATAATATAATAATAAAACAAACATTATTTTTAGTTTTCTCGTCGATCTTAAAATCTGCCATAAAAACTCAATTGAGTTTTGTTTTAATCAATTGATTAGTAAGATGTTTCGCTCTCCCGATTACATGGCACCTGATCATACCGGCGAACTGTGGCCGTTGGTACATCTTTGCCTAACCCTTCGAGGTATACAGGCGTGACGGTATGTTAAGGTTATGTTAATTTTTCTTTGTATTCAGCCTTAAAAGCTAACCATTTTTAGAGATATAAGTTGTAGCGAAAGAAAAAATGTCTAATAATAATGAGTCATATTAATTAGACCTAGACCTAGTGTGGAGACCACTGGTAAAAAATTTCCTTTATTCTCTAGGCTAAATTAGAAATAAGAACTAGGAAATGTAAAAGAACAATGTTTACTGGCAATAAATGATTATTATTATTATACTGACTCATTAGTCTCGTGGTCCTAAGCGCGACTGCTGCGCTAGAGGTCCTGGGTTCGATCCCCAGGTCGAGCAAAGTCTTATTAGGTTTTTCTATGAAAATCTCAGTAGCAGCTCGGAGTCTGGATTTGTGCCCGGCTAATGGCAATAGGCTCGCCCCGGCGAAATGTGGGTGTATTTTAGTACACCTCTGCCTAACCCTTCGGGATTCTATTTCGATTTGGCCCCCCTTCACCCTAATCCCCTTGTGGTCAGTAGCGTAGACTACAAACCCTCTCAGATAAGTAGAGTGCGCCGCCCAAGGCACGCACTCACTTACCCTGACGACCAAATCACCCTAGCGCAGGAGTCAAACAGAGTGACTAGCACTCTCAAAACACACGCACAAAAACGCCGCCCGATATACCGTCCTCGCCGGCGAGGCCCGTCGCGAAGACCCCTTAACGGTAATCCTCCCCGTCCCTTGCTCGAGCCGGCCCGTGCCGAGCCAGTAGCTTTAAATTCGCCCCAAAATAATTTAAACCCAGATCCAGCCGTCCCTAGCTGCCCCCCCAGCAACGCCCTAAGCCGAGGTCCGAGTCCCGCAGGGGACACCCTTAGCTGTGTTGCTTAGTTTATAAGTTGCCCCTGGCTGGAGGCATTTGGTGTCTCGCCACCTAGTCCGGTTAAGTTTTTAAAGCTCCCTCGAGCTAAAAACTATGTCTGTCAAAAAAAAAAAAAACCCTTCGGGAAATACAGGCGTGATGGTATGGTTATTGTTATTATTAATTGCTTCAGATTTTTCGGATTCTGTCACAGATCTTTGTGTAGCTTGTAATACAGTTACGTAATTAAATAAATCTTGATTTTATCTAGTCTTTCTAACACTAACAAGCGGAGAAAGAATCTAGATAGTGTTCTCGATTAGTGGCAATTAAAGCTAAGTCTTCGGCTTGCTTTGTGCCCTCGTGACAAGCGAGCTCGAAAACGCATTGGTTAGTTTTCAATCCCCTACCATTTTCTCATAATAAGTGCTTGTAAAAATGTGACTTACTCAATACTCAATTCGTTTATTGCAGTCCACAATGTTAACACAATGAAATAAAACTACTTTTTAGGGATTATATTGATATTATTAATCCCGACCCTTTTCAGTTTTCGTTTCGGACCCTTTACATCGTCCATGGTTATGGGTAGACTCTGTGCGTCTTAATTACTGACAGCTGCATTTTTGTTTGCTACATTATTGGCAATACGATTCACGCAGAACGAGCTCACTGTATCTTTTGGTCTTATAGTTATAGGCCTGGATTTTGATTTAATTATAATCTATAACAGAATTCCAAGTAGCTGGTAATAATTAAATTATCAATATAACGCTATAAAATCCGAAAAAAAGTATTTTTATATTTCACTTCGATTTTGTTGTGCTCTTTCCTCTATTACCTAGGATTTAATAATTATGTAAGGAGCGAACTGAGTGGATGTAGATACATCAGTATGCCCAGTACCCATAAAGCATACCCAGCCAACTATGGATATATATGAGTATACTTCCTTGTGTGGTGCAGTGGAAGATATGGTCCATATGCTATCATGTCCACCCTGTCCAGACACTTTCACACACCAAGACGTAATGGTCGCTACAGAAAAGGCCGTGCGCGTAGCGAAATAGGCAATCTCGTTTTTTTTTAATATAATTTCTTTTCTTTTAGTCTTCCCTTTCCATTTGCCGTTGATACAACAAGAAAAAGTATACTTCCACATTTTTTATCGTACGGGAAATCTTCTTGAATCATCCACCACCTGGAAAGGAGCTAGGGTATGTCTCTCCTACCGACTAGAAACCGTACTGAAGACAAGTACGGTTTACCTAGCCCTATAAGTCACGGTCATATAATTATTGACATTTGCCGTGACGGGCTGCGGTATGTTGCGATCGAGAAACGCTCGAGAAGTCGGATACAGTTTGCATTTTACTCGAGAACCAGTAGTAGTAGCTCCGATTTTATCGTCGAGACAGATTGCGAGTACCAACTCGTTACAGATAAGACTATAAATGTGCAGCGTAGGGGATGTTCTAGTATGCGCTATTTATTGTTCTCATTATATCGCCCTGAGATATTGTGCAGGCAACTTTATCATTAATTATGTAGTTTTATTAGGAGTTTTTTAATTGTATCTCTATTTATAATCGAAGCAAACGAAGTGTCTCAAATGATACACAAATTACTTGCACATTATATTATACAGTTTTACAATGGAATTTCTAAATAGGTAAATGGTCACCAAATATTAGGTTTAGTTTAGGTTAGAACTGCGATCACAACTGAAGTCGAATTGTACGGAGGCCAGCACATAGCTAGCCACCACAATCTGTCAAATTTATTTGATTAATTTTCAACTTTAATATAAAACAATATGGTTCATATTCAATTGAAAATATTTGACAGTTTTGGATAGGTTGTCCTGCTGGCGTCTGTACCTGTTATAATTCCTTTAGATTTAAATATTTTGTTGTGATTCAAAGAATAATTAGATTTACTATCAATATTAATTCATAGTAAATCTTATAACTTATAATCTCCCAATAAAATAGTTTTGCTTAATCCATTAAACAGAATGTGATTTAGTTAGTGTGCATGTGATGTGATGTGCGATCAGTATTTTTGATTAGGAAAGGGATTAAATCCCTACTAATATTATAAATGCGAAAGTAACTCTGTCTGTCTGTCTGTTACGCTTTCACGTCTAAATCACTGAACTGATTTTAATGAAACTTGGTACAGAGATAGAGTTGACCTTGAGAAAGAACATAGGATAGTTTTTATCTCGGACTTTTGAAGAGCTCTTGGAAACGCGATATAACCGAACTCGACGCGGGCGAAGCCGCGGGCGGAAAACTAGTAATAAATAAAATACGCAGTTTTTTTTATTTGCTATTAAATACTACGTTTTATTATAGTTTTCATTCGGCCCACCTAATGGTAAGCGGTTACCATAGCCTTGTGCTTGCAACACCAGGGGTATCACTGCCGCGTTGTGGATCCTGTAAAACGAAATAGGAATAGTTGGGTTGGCAGTATAATGGTTAGAGTGCCCCCACTGCCAGCACGTTTTCCCGTTTTCAATTTGTAAAGTAAATGTTTAAATAATAAATACTTAAATAAAGTAAATTGTAATTAATTGTTCGGATTTTTTGTCTCTATCGTTGTAGCTTATTTCTTGCCCGGCAAGTTCACGAGTGATCTATTAAGCACCATTACGCTGTCCGCTAGCAAATGAGCCAGTGATTACTATCCCTTAGAGAGTTAGCTTTTATAAAACAGATGCACTTTAATTAGAAGGATGTTACAACTAGTCATAAATTCTACACTTCCTGCAATAATATTAATAATAATTAAGATGTTATCTTGACATTTAATATGTAGGCTATCTATCTATCTGCAAAGTGAGGGTTATCAATCTCAGTCTGGGGCATATTGTATAGCAAAGCAATTGCGTGGCGTTCTATACGTTAATACTTCAATAATAAATGAATAGTAAATTAAACATTAAGTCTTCAATGCCGAAATGTCAATGTCGGAAATGTGGGCACTTATGGAGAGACTAGTCCATACGTTTAAAGTCGCACAATGAGCTATGGAGAGAGCTATCCTCGGATTCTCTCTGAGTGAAAGACTACGCAATGAAGTTATCCATCAGAAAATCAAATTTACCGATACAGCTCAAAGAATTAGCATGCTGAAATGGCAATAGGTCACGTCTCTCTGAGAACTGACAACCGTTGAAGAAACGAGTTCTTTATTTTTTTTATTCATGATAGGCCTACGCTTCACCACTTGTTCGCCTGATGTTAAGCGACACTGCGATCTACGGTGAAGCGCGCTTGCCTAGAAGAAACCGATTCACTCGAGATTTAAAGACACACAGATTATAGTTACGGGGAAGACCCACTCAGGAAGCTCATTCCACATTTCAGCGGTACGCATGATAAAAGTTGATTTAAAGCATTTCGTTCGGGTTTTTGGGATGTCCACCATGAATCGATGACGCTTTTTCGTGCTTCTGGTCGTCCGATAGTAGAAAGGGCAAGGGGTTATAAGATCGTGGAGATCTGATGCACACTCTCCGAAATGCATCCGATAAAAAACTGACAAGCTACCAAATTTGCGACGATGTTCCAGACTGGAGTTTAGCCCGGATGGATTAGCGAGTCGTTGCTAATGAGCTTTTTGGGGCGCTTTATTCCCCGAAGGGCAGGCAGAGGTGTACCAATGTGCCTACACTTACAGTTTGCCAGGTTGTTTTGGTCCCATGTGATTGGGGGCGGCCTATTGCTATAAACCGGGCACAAATCCAAACTCTGAGCTGCTAGAGTAGCAGTCACGGTTAGGAACACTAGACTACGAGGCAGTTCAAACAAAAGAATATTTATTTATAGATTTATAGTACAATGAATTGATCCTGTACCCTTTAGCTTAAATGCTAAGTATACCCTGTGCTTAAGTCGGTTCTATAGATGTGACCTTCTCTCTTGGGTTAACTAAACTTGGTCGGTTTAAACTTGTGGTAAAATTAAGTACCAATTAGCTTTCTTAATAGCATACTATAAAAATAACCTGGCTCGGGTTACGAACAAAATTGGGGGTCATTGTGAGACTTGGTGGCTTAATTAGTAATTATACCGTCAGTAATCGTTAGAAATAATCATTACTTAAACTTATAGTGTACTGCCTCATTGGTTTAGTCGGAAATGAACGACCCTGAAATCGAATTTAGGAGCTCTGAGCTCTTAAATTCGATTTCGGGGTCGGGCATAGTCTTATTTGAATTTTTCCATGACATTCTCATCTGCAGCTCGGAGTTTGGATTTGTGGCTGGACAAGGAACATAGGAAATACGGGAGTTTGTGTGTGAGGAGAAACCTTGGTTAATCGATGATCGTTAGGTTTATTTACAATATAATATTACCTATCGATTAAAAGTTCGAATCCAAGGCACGCACCTCTGACTTTTCGAATACATGTGCGTATCAATAATTAATTATCACTTGCTTAAACGGTGAAGGAAAACGTTTTGAGGGAACCTGCATGCCTTAGATCTTTTTTTTCGATGGTGTGTGAAGTCTGCCACCCCGCACTAGGCCAGCGTGGTGGACTGTAGCCTAATCCCTCTCAGCCATGCAGTGGGACTATGGGTAGATGATGATGAATCCGGTGGTTACATTATAATAATAGCTATAACATAATTCTATTGTACTTATAGTAACCCTTCATACCTTCATAATCTTTACCTTTATCAAAGTTGGAGAACGCTCGCAATGATTCCTGGCTACATTAATAATTCAGTTGTAATTCCCGCTTTCCAATCCTAAGTCGAATCATGGTATTAACGTGTTGATACGCTAGGTCTTACAGCTAGCGAGTGCGATAAAGCGGTAGCGGAAGCGTTTTGTTTCATAATATGTATATCATCCACAATGCTACTTAATTGCTCCACATAAGTTAACCTTTGTGCACCAAATGGACATTCCCAGTAAGCACTAAAAAAAATATTTAACGTGTAAAAATCTGTGAAGTGTGTCTTCCAAAAGGCTCTTGAGTCACAACCAATATTTACAAAGATCTAGTAGCCGATATTCCTCGAATAAATTCACAAATGGAACAGAATATCTATGAAATAACCGCTGAGTAATTCACCGGAAACTTACTTAGAGTTGGTGAAATCCCTACTTATTATAAATTCGAAAGTAACTCTGTCTGTTATGATTTAACGCTTAAACAGCTGAATCGATTTTGATGAAATTTCGTACAGAGATAGATTAGATATTGGAGAAGAACTTACTTCGAGTTGGTAAAATGCCTACTTATTATAAATGCGAAAGTAACTCTGTTTGTTATGCTTTAACACCTAAACAGTTGAACCGATTTTGATGAAATTTGGTACAGAAATAGATTAGATATTGGAGAAGAACTTATGCTACCATTTTTCTCAAAAAGCCTTTTGAGATGCGGGTGAAACTACGGGCAATAGCTAGTATGCCATAAGTAAGGGAAAAAAAATAAAGAAAACCGCTTGCACTGTTACCTAAGACTACAAGCTTTTAAAGTATTCAGGGAACGCGCCACATCTAGGTCGGTAATACCTTACTGCTGTCTTGTGCGCCAACCACCGTCATAGTTCAGTTGGCTACGCCTGAAATATTTAGCTAACAACCTAATTACCTTAATTACTTCGCTAAAACCTATACCAATGTTAAATTGTTTAGTCTTAGAATGTTCCAGAATGGTTATAGCATGTTATTTTGTGGAACAATTCTGTTAGATAAATTATTTACATTGCTCGAGTTTCAATTACGAAAATGTTGTAATATTAAGCAAAGCTTTGTTGTTTTTTATATCAAAAGCGGGATTGAGGTAGAAACGGAGATTGTAAAGAAACAATATTATTTCAAAGGATTTTAATTATAATTTTTTATAGTACGTACTTGTAAAGCAGAAATTAATTACCGGTATTAACAAACGGATTTTTTAATTATAATTAACATGCCAAAAAATTTTTTTAGACAATCTCGATGGCGATAACTGTGGTGTAGTGGTTCGAGCGTCGGACTGTTGATCACGAGGTCGTGGGTTCTATTCCCACAAGATACAAATATTTATGTGATGAACATAAGTATTTGGGTTTATCTGGGTGTGTCTTATGTAGGTATTATGAGTATCTACTCATAATACCAACAAGAGTATATTAATATTATCAATATAACGCGATAAAACGCGTAAGAAGTAGTTTTATTTCAATATTAATATTCGGATTTAAGATTCTTTATTTCCCATAAGAATAAAATATTCACGAACATGAGAAACACACATAATTATTACATACGCAGGTAAACACGAATAAAAACACGACTATTACAATACAATCATACATTTTCCTTTCACTATCATATGTTACACCTTTACTGTAGTTCTATTTACTTTTAAATTAATGTGAAAACCATCGAGAACAAGACAGTAAGCTATAATTAGTAAAAATAATTAAAAACAGCCGGTAGTTGCACATAACCTGACAAAACGACGACCTCTGTGGTCTAGCGGTTCGAGTGCCGGACTGCTGATCATGGGGTCGTGGGTTCGATTCCCACAGGACACAAATATTTGTGTGGATAAAAACATGAGTATTTGTGTTTGTCTGGGTGTTTCTTATGTATTATAAGTATGTATTTACAAAAAAAAAGTATATAAGTATTATATCCATTGTCTAGTACCCACAGTACAAGCTCTGCTTAGTTTGGGACTAGACGGTGTTGTGTAAAATGTCCCAAATATTAAATATTAAATATTAAAAGATATACCCACGGACCGCCGCGCCGCCGCACAGTGGGCTGAAACGGGCCGGTAAAGGACTTAGCATTTAAAAAAAAAAAGTTTCTTTTTCTGAAATTTTAAATATTGTGTTGGATTTTTCTATCGATTATAAGTAATTATTTCTATGAGGGTCGTTCAGATAACTTAGTATTTCTAGAGTTATAAATATCCAAAGTAATTTTTGTATGAAGCAAAAGAAAAAAATGTGAAAATCTCGAAATTCTCAAATTTTCTCAAAGAATTGACTCTACGTATGCATAGTACGTATATTTGTCCTATTTTAGCGCCTATTCTCGGGTTGCGATTTTCTGCGATTTGGTCGCAATTTCAAATTTTGTTCTCTATTCCACACCACCATAGAGGTTAAGAACTAGGCGCGTTTTTTTTATGTAGTGGTCTCCCCTTTAGGCCTAATCCACTAAGGACTAATAAAATAAATAAATAAGTAAAAATCACAATCACTATTGGCCACTGCACTGTTTTAATCTAATCACTGTCAAGGGTATCCACATTAACGAATGCAAAATTTTCGTATTCGTCATCATCAAATGTTTCCGCTTGTTCAATTATTAATAAACTTTGTGCTTCTACTGACAAAGTTTTATGTTTTCTGCGAAGTTTGTGACGTTTCGCTGAGATGAGTGGATCAGAGCTGGTCAATAAATTATTTAAAATGTCTTCATTTGTAGTTTTTCTACTGCATTTCCTGGAATGGTGTTGGCGGTATCTACGAAAGTCTTTATTTCTAGCTTCAGCAGCTTCTTCAGATAGCTTTCCAATTGGTATTAGACCAAAACTTTCAATAATAGCTGCACCATGCATAAGAACTTTATGAACACTTGAAGGCATATAATACCAGCTATATAATTCCAAATACAGTTGCATGGTCACTTGAGCATATTCGTGAAATTTCGCTGTGTCAATGTGGTAACCTGATGAAATTGCCTCTAAAATGATTGCAAATCGCCTTATTAATTCTTCACTAACACCAGTTATCTCAGCAGTCATGTTTGGATATGCAAAAAATCTTCTAGCAGTATTTCCGTCATTCGTGGAGCCGTGCCCTTGTTTAACAACATCAATCAGAAGTCCCATTCTATTTTTAAAAGCGTCTTGTATGTCTTTCTTTCTTCTTTCCATGATGCACTTGTTGTCTCCCTTTACTGTCCATGTCTGTATCGTTAATCTGTAGGCTATATGCAGAATGCATTCCATCATTCGTATCCAGGTATGCAATGATGACAATCCGTATTTACAGAGATCTGGATCAGTCGGTTTTGATGCAATTAAGGGCAAATTATTCATCTCTGTTGGAGTGGCTTTACAAATGTCGCATCTCTGAGATGAAGTATCACATAAAATTGATGTTGCTTTTCCGTCTATCATAGTCATTAATAAAGAGTGTGAAATTTTTATTTCTCCAACTTCTGTTTTCACTAAATTTACAATCTCTTCCTCAATAGCACTTTTTTCCCGCAATATCGTTATTTTATTTTCTTTCACAAATTCGAAAAAGATTGGACGACACCAGTAAGATGAATTTGGTGAATCGTTTTGCCAGATAACTTGTTCGCCGCACACTAATTTTATTGGCACTAAACTACCCATAAATATGCTTGAATCGTCAAGTTGACTTTCTTGTTCATCGTCTGTTTGCATTTTTTGTTTGTAATTGGCTTGATTAGAAGCACCGTCAAATCCCCACTTACTGATTAGTGTAAATTCTTTACAACCACTATCTATGACAATATCTATACAATATCATTATTCTTGTTGTCGTTATATCCAATAGAGCTTGTAACTTTATTTTAGCTGAGGTTTCTGTCACTGTAATAGCATCTTTTGGTGGATAGCATTTCTGTTTCGCATGTTGCACTTGATAATAAGATGGAAATATATTACTGTCTTTTTCGTTAACACTTTTTCTTAAAGTATTGTATTGCCACTTGGTCAGCTTAAGTGATAAAAATAACCCTAAAGCCTCATCCGGAGAAAACACAGGTTTTGTTTCTTTAACAGATATGCACTTTTTAACTTTTTTTACATCTAGGGGATTCTTTAGTAAATGTTCTAGTATTTTAGCAACCTCCTCATTCCCATCCGCTTTCAACTGCTCAAAATATGCATATTTTATTTCGTCCGAAGATAAATGAAAGTTTTCTGCACGTCTTTTTTTCTGTTTAGGCGCTAATTCACAAAAAGGTTTTCTTGGGGTTTGTTCGGTGGAGACACCGACAGAAACTTTTGATGGTGATACATACTGAGTTGATGTACTCGGTACTGGTTGATCTTGATTACTGCCTATTAAACACTTAATAATGTCTGGCCATATTATGTTTTCTTGTAACCATTCACTATTTTTAGTTCTGAATATATTTTCTTTACGATAAGCGTTTTCCCATCTTCTATTTAAATTATAACAAAATTTTGCACAAAACAACTTTAAGGTCTTTTCGTGATCATCACTTAATTCGACTAAAAATTTAGATCTTATCTCACTACACAAACTGTCATTATTTTTAATACTGCCACTGTTTTTTAAAATGACGAAAAGATCAAGGTTTGTCACTAAATTTTCAAACATTTTCACAAATACAAAATAACAAATAAGTAAGTAATGAATGTGTGGGGGTAGTGCGTCTATTATGGTGGGTAATAGAACACTGAAGTACTTTTGAATGCAACCGAACATTCCGTAGGTACCCTATCATTGTACCAATCACGTTACGACACGTCATAACTTGTTGTTGCGCTCGCGCACTCTTATCCCTTGATTCCCGGAAATAAGTCTCAAAACAAATTACGTCATACCTGCCTATGGTGGTGGAAAATGTCGAACATTGTTTTTTTTTTAAGAACTAAGTAGGTATTGAGGTTTTCAGGCCGTTTAGTATACATTATTTTAAATTTCAATTTAATTGGAATAAATTGCTTAACTAAAATAACATGACTCTTCATACAAATTTGATATGGCTATATCTCCGAAAGTACTCGTTAAATTAAAAAAAGTCAAAGAATAAAAACGTTTTAAATTTATGCCTAGATACCAAAAAAATACATCTGATCTCTTAAGACCCAACCTTGTAATCCCAGCCCACTGCCGCGCCAACCGTGCTCGGACGACCGATAATATTCGCGTACCTAAATTTCAGAAATCAATATTATACAATACAAATATTGTAAGTACCTACACAGTATCATAATATATACATTACGTTTTTGGATTATTTTATATTCTTATAGATTATTGAGTATAATTCGATATAGGTACAGATTGTTTATCAGTTAAATATTAATTTATGCTATAGTAACATTTTCTTAGGTACTTTGTGAGTTTGTTTTTAAATTTATTTTTCATTATTGTTCAAGTACCGACTTCATATACCCATAAGCCAGCATATAGTTACATTGCTTTGCGGCCAATACAGCGATAGGAATGCGTCATCCCGCGCAACGGGAAAAGTCGCGGTTTTGAGGCGGGCCTAATTAAACCGCCGCATAATTAGGCTGCATGCCACCGTGGTGAGGCTAGCAATACGTGTACCTACACAAATATATCTAAGTACGATTTTATAAATGTATAAAAAAGAGGACGTAGGTAAGGGAAAAAAGCAGTGATAGCCTAGTGGTATGACCATTGGATTGCCAAGTCGAAGGTCTTGAGTTCGAATTGAAGGCACGCATCTCTTACTTTTCGAAATCATGTGCATTAATAATTAATTATCACTCGGTTAAACGGTAAAGGAAAACATCGTGAGTAAACCTGCATGCCTTATAGATTTTCTCGACGGCGCGAGAAGTCTTCCAACCCGCATTAGGCCATCGTGGTGGACTATAGACTAATCCCTCTCATTCTGAGAGGAGACCCGTGCACAGCAGTGGGACAGTATATTGGTTAACGATGATGATGATGAAGGGAAAAAAGAAGGACTCGTGGCTTAGTAATAATTACGCTGTTCAATCGATCCGCAAGGTTAACCTGTGCTAACTGGGGTCTGTCTGTGCGTGAGTGTGCAATTTATGCTGAAAATCCCCTTCAAAGTTTTATCCTGATTAATTACATGAAGGCCATAAAATCCTGTTGCCACGAAAAAAGTTAACCCTGTCACGTGGTGGACACGTTTCAGGAACGCGGCCGACCGGGAACTATTTAATGGAGATAAATTACACTCGGAACACAAAATATACAAATTTATTGACACTAGGGTTAGAATTTAAAATACATTAAGACAAGAGTAGGGTGAGTTAGGCTCAGGGTGGGTTCGGCGAAGGCTTCGAGGCGAGGTCCGACCGGTAGAGGGTGGCACTTAGCTTCGGGCAGCTGCAGCGGGAAGAAAGAGGCCCGCGCGTCGTCTGCAAATGTATTTATGGCGACACGCGGGGTGAGGCTTGAGGCGCGGAGAAGGAGCGGCGAGCGCGGACCATGTCACGACCCATAAATTCTAGGTATCTGAAACAGTAATTGGTGCTTCAAAATATTCATATAATTGAAGTCAAAGTCAAAGTCAAAACATTTTATTTCAATTAGACCATTACGGCACTTTTGAAAAGTTAAAACTAGTTGCACGGTTCCTAAAAGTGGGTCTTATGGAGAAGAACTGGCAAGAAACTGAAAAAGAGTGTCTATCTCTTTAAAAAAAGAACATCAACAAAAAAGTTAATCTTGGTTTACCATATAAATCTGAATAGTTCATGAGAACAATGCAGTTTGATGTGCCTACACACATCAAAAAAAGTTTACGATCACTGAAAAATCGAAACCTTTTTTGTTACGGTGGATTATATTATGATTTCTTCTTCTTTTTAGATTATTTCAAACAGGGTATTTCTACTTAAAGAAAACACATGACAAAGAATTTTTCTTGATAAAGTTCAATTTAAAAAGTTATATCAGCTTATGCTTGTGATCGCATACTTTTTTTGATGTGAGTACTTAAAATTAACCCAGTATAATAAACAGAAAAAAAAGAGATTGCCATTGACTACTGTCAATGGCAATCTCTTTTTTTTAAGAACTGACCAGCCATGACAGATGGATAATAAAGGAAGCATGATAAAGTAAATTCTGCGTCCATATTCATCCCGTTTGACTGTACCGTGCCGATTGTATGCTGGTGATTGGTACCACACCAATTAATTAGGCAGGCCCTAATTAGGCAACTTGTCACACTGATGACGAGGCCTGATACATGTATATTATGATAATGTTCTATTCATGTTACGGGCTAGTGATTAACAAACAACAGGGAATTACTAATTAGTTCGGTTTGTGGGCTCAAATTGATTGGCACACAGTTGTTTAGTTTGTTATTAATATTTAATCAGCTTAACTAGGTTGTTTGCTACTGTTTGAAGAGGTTATCAAAAGCTTTGATTTTTAATTAACGTGTATTAATAACTGTTTTAATATTTTTAAGGGGTTGGTGCTAAATAATAATTAATTTCATTCTGGATCGTGAATTCATGAGTGCTTGTACATACACAAACCCGGAACCACTACCTATAAATCACAAATATAATTATTTGTACCGTGCGGTAATTAAATCCGCTATCCGTATCGCAGCACCCGATCGCACAGCCACTGCACAATTCCTACCGTAAAATTATATTATTCAAGAAGAACATTATTTTGATGATTATTTAGCATAGGAAAAATTCGACCGCTTTGCAGGATTCGAACCTGCGTACATGAGGTACACCAGATGCTATGACCGCGAGTCCCACCCGCAATGTCAAATTTTGCCGCAATGTAAAATTTTGAATTTCAATAAGTGTTACTGACGTCACAATAAAGACGCAAATTTTAAAACTTTAACTTTAACTAAACTACTAAACTTTAACTTTAAAATAAAACTTTAAAATCTTAGCATGGAAAATGCCAAAAAAATACAAAAAGATAATTATTTTGATGATTCATCTAGTCATTCAATACCGCATAGTCGTATTCTAGCAAAAAACACTACTAAAATAAAGGCAATAAAACACTTTATTGTACAACAATATTCTGCAGACTTCGATGTCGGCGTAAACTAGGCAAACTCAAGCAAAAAAGGGCCTACATAGACGAGCAGTAATTCCGTTGTACACCTGTTTTCTTTAACACTTTGTTAACACATCAACACGCTATAAAGGGTAGGCAGAGGCAGTAGACGTAAAACTGGACGGATTTACGATAGACTCTGTCGCCAATTACAGTTTTTATTGTATACGGTAAAATGGCTGTCTGTCACACCGACGTGTAATGTCGGCAGCATAATGTTTTATTGGTGTCATTATTTTTAAGAGGCTTACAGACTTATTGTTCTGGTGGGAGCACGGTTGCGATACCTTTTTATGTGAAAATCGATCCTCTATGTGTGTATTAGTCGGAAAATCATATTTATAGGTTTCTGTGAACAGATCACCTACACATAATCACAGACATTTTTACGTGTTAACGTTTTTGGCTTTTTTAAACTTCATGCAGCTATTGCATGCTAACATATTTAGCATTACGTTATTTAATTTCTGCATATTAAATAAACACTCTCTAAGCTTAATACATTAAGATTCCTTGTATCACTTTATCGTGGGCGCCATTACAAATATATGTATTCGATGCACACGCAGATACAGAATAAGTACATTTTAAAGCGATTGCACAAATCAGAGGTAGTGTTGTATGTAAAAAACAGACTCCATCATTAGCCTAGTGTTCTAAAGGTGACTGTTTAGATAGTGGTCCTGGGTTCAATTCCGAATTTTCGACATTGTCAGTAGCAGCTCGGAGTTATAATATGTGTATTGTTAATGGCGAAATACAGGTGTGCATTTATACACATCTGTCTAAATCTTCAGGGAATGCATTTTATTATACTATATTTCTCGAAAAGTTAGGCAAGGTTGTATCAATGTAACCCACACTTCGCTGGTTATGTTGTTGTTTAGGTTTGTCTTTATGTTAAAAAAATACAAAAAGACTAAAATTAATAAATCTTATGTTGCGAATCATAAATCAAAATTCACCCTACACCTACATAAACATTTAAACTACGCGCCATTCAATCTCAAAGCCATCCTACAATATTTTGCCTCGTAACTATACACAGTAACAGATCATTCACGTCGCCATACATTACGTGTGCAACACTTCTGTGTTACAAAACTTGACAAGTAAATTTGACAGCCGCCCGCTTTCCCGGAGCGGCGCGGGCGCAGCGGAGATGCGGCTAATCGTTTTAGCGTTGCTATCACTTTCACTCATATTCTAGGGCTGCCATGGGAAATGAAAGAAGAAATTGTGGACAATTTGACATTTCTTTCGACGATTTTTTATACCTTGGCGCAGATTAGGTTTTTTCTTGTTAAGTGGGTCATATACCTAGCGTATCCATTCGTGCCATAATTTTGCTGTGGTTTCAAGAAATTTATTGGATGACTTTTTATCACGCGTATTATTTCTTGATTTAAGTATTATAACATTATTTATTATTACATATTCAAAGAATATTCCGTACATAGCTAAAAAACTAGGTACACAAAAAATAAAATAGTTGAATCTTAACAGTTTACCCATCAATAAGCACATTTAAATATTAGCGACAGCCCTGCACATCCAACTGGCAAGTCCTCGTCGCTCGTGATTTGTGACTTACAATCTAAGAAAGTTACGGGATTGATTTATTGTTTTATAACTACACCACATTCGAAATCTTTATCTGGTTCACTATAATTTACTGACATTGTACACTTGAATGATAGCTTAAAATAATGTGCTCCTATCTTTAGAACTTAGGTTTTATATTCCTTTTTTTATTCTGCTATGGTGGCAAACAAGCATACGGCCCACCTGATAGTAAGCGGTTACCGTAGAAAATAGATGCTTGCAACACCAGGAGTATCACTTGTGCGTTGCCAACCCTGTATTGAAAGAGAAATAGTTGGGTTGGCAGTATAAGGGTCAAAGTCCCCGGACTCCCAACACAACGTACAACACAGCTCAAAGCAGTGTTATTTTACTTCGATTTTCTGCAAAGCGGAGGTACTTCCCCAGTCGGGCAAGAATTACAATAGTAAGAGTGGTACTTATTATAGATGGCGCCACAGTCGGAAAAAAAATAGGACCCTGTGGAGGGTCTTTATGCTTTGAAGAATATAGCATTTATTATTATCGAAACTGGTATTCATTCATTTGCGTTAATTGCTCATTTATTATTTCTCCTTTGACGATTAAATGCTTAATGTATGAATCGATTCTAAAGCGTAAGTACTAAACAGGTTATAAATCTACGGTGAATAATATTGGAACTGTTTAACGAGTTGCGATTCAATCGAGAGTAATGAGAGCAGTCGTACAATTGTGAGGGACAATAGTTGTTGATAATGTTGGTACAAATTATGATTCTATAGGCTCATTACGTTTTTAGTCTAGGCTAATTTGTTACAATAAAATTGTATGTAAATTATTATTATTATTAAAAGCTTGTAATAAACAAGCTTTTAATAATAATAATAATTTTATTTCAGACAATAAATCAGTCCATATTTTTCTAAAGATACCTACAATTAAATTAAAATTAAATAATATAAATAGTAAATAACGAAATTAGCGAAATTAAGTAGTAAATGAATTAAATCATGTCACAATCATTTAATTCATTTACTACCTGCCCCAAGCTTTTAAATATAACATACTATCGCGCCTATATTCCCCGAAGGGTTAGGTTGTGGAGTACTGATGTATAACCACTGTTCGCCGTTATGTTTCAAGGCTCATGAAATAAGGGGCAAGCCTATTGCCATGTACCGGACAGGAATACTCTGAGAATTTCATAGAACAATCTAATAACATAGCTTGACATGAGAATTGAATCCAGGACCCTCAGCTCAGCTGAGCTGCGTTGAGGTATTGACCTTGATCAATGAGGCAGTTTTAGCTTAGCTTTTACTATAATAAATGTTCTTTTGACAATAATGGTTTTTTTTTCTTTTATTCATTTAATGTTTACCGTATGTATTGGTGACATAATGTATGGATAGGTATATATAATATTTATGTCACCAAGGATATCAGAGCGCCAGTGTTACGTAAACTTAATATCTATATCTACATAAAGGAACTCAATTTAGAAGAGGAAGAACAGTATCATTGTTGCGAAATCATATTTTCCACTATAGGTACATTTTGCGGTATCAGATAAAAACCGCCCGTTAATCATATCAATTTAAAAAACGTCAACAACGTTTTAGAAAGACGAGCTTCACACTTTCAATGCGAATGATAATAATATGACTGAATACGACTCGTTGTGTGACCTTTGTTTGTGGGTCAGCCGATGTGAAACCTAGCCTAGCACGATTTAATTGATTTTTTTTTCTGTGAAACACCTTCTACTTCAATATTTTTGTGTGAATATTTGGTAGAAATATTTTTGATTAAAGGTATCTTGAAGATCTAACAAATGTTTAATCCGATATACAGGGTGTTACAAAACTACCCGTAAAGCCGAAAGTAGGTTAAACGGGGCCTTATAACGAGTTCATTCACAATATTTAAGAACCGTAGTAACGCTGTATAACATACCCCAAAAAAAGGAAAACAATATTATTTATGAATTAAAAATAGAAAAACTATTAAAGTAGACATTTATTAGGTAAAATAGGTGCGTAGGCCTTTCTGTTAAATAATCAGATTCCTTTACATGACAGCTGACAAAATTTTTGGCTTTGATATTAATTATATTTTTTACGGGGTATTTTGTAACACGTTGTATGCCCACATTAATCCAAAAAAAAATATGTTTCTGTTAGGGTTGACTCAAATTGATTTAACTATGCGCACGCGCCGATGCGCGCGTTGATGTCTTTAATAGGCGTAACCAGCTGTTGACAAACTACTTTCTGCGAAACTGCAGATAATACTCCTACATCAGTTTATATGGTGTAAAATTGTAGAATAAGTCGTAATTTCCACTTACAACAGTCATAACCATAAAAGGATAACTGTTCCTTCTCGAGATTGAGTTAAAGATATGAAGATACTACTTTCTGCATCATAAAAAATGTATAAATGCTAATTATGAACCATTTATGCTCGAGCTTTGGTTGTCAATAATTACTTAAACATTCACACACGTATAATAGCGTAAGTGTGTTTTTGCAGAAATGTTAATTTAATATACGTGATTTATTTTCAACCCATTATAATGGTTTAGCTAGCTAGCTTCAGTTTTAGCTATTAATTTTATTGTCTCATTTATTTAAATGGAAAGATCAATAGATTATTTATTCTATTTTATTTTTCTATAAATTATTTGCTAGCGTTAATGACAGAAGTAATCTATTCAGTGAACACAGCGACGCTTTAAAATTTTACGATATGTATCGAGGCTAACCATATCTCGTATCAATTATTCTTTGAAAAATCCTTATTTATTACTTAAGCCGCTGATTTAACAAGACTAACTAACTAGTATACCGTGCGATTTATTACGTCGCTCCGCATAATCCGTGCAGTGTAATTATTTACACACGATTAGTACCACTTTTACGTTTACAACAACCTGTCCTTAATAAAACTGCAACAATTTTACTTATGCGATTTCGAGTCGCGTCTGATCATTTCACCGGCGCGGGAGTCGCACAAACGCCCAGTCGCTCCCGCGCAGCCGCATCGCACGCACGCGTCGCCACGCTCCCACGCAACATCGCGAACACTCGTCGCGCATCAAGTGCTACCGTAAACTAAATACATCTGTGACAGTGACATGGTTTTGTGCTTTAATTGGATTCTGTGACGGTGTCATTAGAACCGTAAGTTTCCCATTCAACTTTTACTTAAAATTAAAAGATGCTGATCGATTCAATTGAGTTCGTGCAGCTCACGTCATAAATAAAACTAAGCAACGAATTAGCACGCGACTCGGTACACACAAACCCAATTCATTGAATAGCAATTAATACGCGATCTGCGTTAGTGCGCTTCTGACTTCGTGCACGTATTTAAATTATTTAGAAATCCAAGTCGTCACTTGCAAAAAAATGCACGAAATCGGCGGAGCGGCGCGCCGGCGCCGGCCACCAACACGATATGTGGTCGAGCCAACATACTGCTCTGATCTGTATTGTAAGATACTGATGGTATTCCTCAGTTATTTCTCCATTGAAAAGTTAATTCTGCAGAAATTATTAAAGTTGCGGGTAGTGCAGTTACGTCGCTTTACTTATCGGGTGTCAGGTTTACGTACGCGTCGATTTTAATCAGCTGTCAAAAATCTCGGGCTTAAGCTGCAATGTGCGAAATATAAGATAATCTTATCGTTGAAATCTGAATTGTTATTATTATTTAAAATCGGCAGTTTTTTTAAGTTCTCTGAGGATTATATTTTGCAGCAAAACGTTACGGTTGCGGATAGTGTGCATGCGAGTTTTTCACTTATCAGATCTGATTTTACACATCGTTTTCGATCAGCTGTCAAATATTAATTTAAATATTTTGTCTTGAAAAATAGTTTGTCTAATAATGACTGGGTTGGGATATAGTTTCAGCAAAAAAAAAAAGTAATACCTTTCGATACGTTTCAATTATTATCAATATAATAATCGCCAAAATCTGAGCAATTTGCAATTGAGTGTAAAAGCCTGATATAAAATGCCTCTAATAGTTATTTTAATGGAATTAATAACACTGTAAATAACTCACGGTTTTCCTAACGCATAAGAGACCCAGTAAAAAAATAAAATAAAAAGAAAGTGGCAGGAGAATGTAAAAATTTATTGCTCTGCGAATTTCTTCCTAAAATAAGAAGCCCCAAAGTATTATAACTGTATGAATATCTAGTACAGACGAACAATACAACCAAGTGTGTTTTTCACAACTTGGTGTAAGTGAGTCATGTTTTTTACGCGAACGATCTTCTAAGTTGAGCGTCTACACTCACATGGTTCTTTCAACCGACTTATTTTTAAGATTCAGCGGATATTTTTACGTAGTGATTACGCAAATATATTGTGAAAAGAATTATCGATAAATTAATTATATTTATTTTTAATAATAGATGTTTGAAGACACTTTGACAAGTAAATGTTTCACTTTTTTAAGCTAGATGGCGCCGGCATTTTTGGTCTGACAATCTCTGAGAAGAAACATCAAAACAAACTCAGAGAATCATGGTCTCTTTTAAAGTCCAGACATAGTAGTACAAATATGTGAGAGTTACAATGCAGGGCAATGTTTGAAATGACCTTTTGGAGAAAGAACCACAATTAATATTGGAATTAAAACTTTATATGCTCTACGGTGTTAGACGTCAAGCATTAACCGTGTTGACTACAAACACCTAGTATCTAAATTAGTAGGTATTTATTTATTCAAAACGCGATTCGATCATAAATGCACATTCGTGTTCTACGGAAAATGCAAAAGATTCCGCGATACGTTTTTTTACTTCGCGCGTAATGCATTCGAATATTCATTCAGCTGTCAAACCGTGCTTTTTAAAGCATCGTATGTGCAATATATGGGTTTGTGGAACACGCGTTGTGTACGTATTTTAAAATAATCCATTTTTGAAATATAATATACCGGTTGGTGTACCTACTGGCTTTATTTTATTTTTTTTATTGACTCACTTATTGTCCCACTGGTGGGCATGGGTCTCCTCTCAGAATAATAAGGGTTAGGCTGTAGTGGTTGACAGACTTCACATGGAATTTCAGATCTTATTAAAAATATTTTAAAAAGTATTTTTTTTTTATTCGAAAATCGTCTTTCGACATGAAATTTCGTGTGTGTGTTTTATTTGTCCATAAAGTGTCTTATTGATCTTCAATAATGACACTTCTTATTGACATGAACAAATTGCTAATTGTTCTCACACATGATTAAATATCATCATTATTTGTCTAATAATGACACTTTAATTTGCTAAATTTCGCACGTGATAACTCGTTTTTCCTCTAAAGCTAGTCAGAAAAGGGGATGTATTACCTCTTTCTCATACTAAATATAAGATATATTCATAATCTGTGACAAAAGGAGTATTTCTTTCTTAAACTTGTGTGCCCTTGACAGAGTATGACATAACTCAAGTTTATATCACCTGGTTTGGTGTGACACAAAACTCACGGTTAGTAATAAACTGGCATATGGGTATATTATGTAGTTACATTAACGAAGACTTGACGACGTGGTCTAGTGGTTTGATTGTCCGACTCACCAGCTCACGAGGTCATGGATTCGAATTCAACAGGACAGAAATATTTACGTGATGAATAGTAATAAGAAAGTGTTTGTCTCGGCGTTTCTTATGTATTGTATGTAAAAAGTATATTATTATCCGTTCTCTAGTTTATCTAGTGCCTACCGATAATATTGATAGTATGTTATGTTAGGATCGTAGAGGTTAAGTAATAACTAAGCTGATAAACCGATCTGCAAGGTTAAGCCGCGCTAGTCACGGTCAGTCTGTAGATGGGTGACCATTCTTAATACATCGAGACCCCTCCGTGCCTCGAAAAGCACGTAAAGCTGTTGGTCTCGGTTGTCATACGAACACCTATGACAATCGTTAGTGATAGTCAGAAGCCCAAAAAGCCTGACAACCAGTCTATCCTCAGGGTATCGGTATTACCCAAAAATTGGGTTGCGGAGGTCTAATGGCAGTCGCTTCGTGTAAAGTACTGATATTCAGCCGCATCTGGTTAGACTGGAAGCCGACCCCAAAATAGTTGGGAAGAGGTTCGGAGAAAGAGATTTATGTTAGGATTTGATTTAATACACGTCTAAGACGGCTGGGCGTTAGTGACTGCATCTGGCCTATTTCCCAAGTTAGTTTATCATTAGGCGCCAAATCTTCGTACTACTAGGACTACTATATATTCTGTGGTACATACACCCTTCTGGTCTTATCAGTCTACGAAGCCAAGACAGTTTCTTCAGCCTTTAATCCTGGATTGCCTAGAATAATTAATGATACGGTCCGTCTTGCATACTCAGGTGGTTGCGAAAATTTCTTAAATTTTTAATCTAAGTTTATGATACACTTTTGTCTAAGCACTAAGTACTGTGTATATACACCTCCAGAAATATAGGTACTACTACGGTAGTAGTACTTATATATATGTCCGTTTTTCCGAGGCGATGTAAAAAATAGTTTTATTTTGATAGACAAAAATATAGCCTTTTAATTAAATTACTATTAAAATTTATTTACTAATATTATAAATGCGAAAGTAACTCAGTCTTGTCTGCTATCTGTAACGTTTTTACGTCTAAACGGCTAAACCGATTTTGATGAAATTTGGTACAGAGATAGATTAGATCTTGGAGAAGGACATGGGCTTCCTTTTGTCTCAAAACGCCCTTTAGGATCGAGTGAAATCGTGGGGAACAGCTGGTAATAATATATTTTATTTGTAAAGCCTATTGGTGTAAATCTTTTACATAAAGATCGTTGAACCGTAATTGCTATACGTAGGTACCTAGATTCAGTCTAAATAGGTTTTACTAAATGATCGTATTATTTTGGTCGTGAGAACATTGAATACGTTGAACTCGGCCTCACGCGCTGATAGAATGGTGAATACAGTTGTTAATGCATTTAGTCATTAATATGCAGCGATAGCCTTGTGAAAAGGAAGTGCGGTTTCGTGGTTGATACGTGGGTAATTGATTCTTCTTAGCTATTTGTAGATCTGCTGGTTTTTCTAATTGATGATTGTAAAATTGGCAGAAATTTTTGTTTTCGGTTTTATTTTTCGGTTAAATTTTCTTAATCAAGTTTTTGAAACCATTCTTGTTGAAACAATTATGTCTGAGCGTTTTCGGTTCTTTTTATCGTATTGAACTAAAAAATTCAGTCCAACTCTAGTCCTAGAATTTTGTTTTAAATCTCTCCCAACTTCCTTATTTCCTTTTCTTTAGTACACACAGTATATACAACGTGTTACAAAATACCCCGTAAAAATATAATTAAATTATCAATGATTATAAAAATTGTCAACTGTCATGTCAGAGAACCAGATTATTTAACAGAAAGGCCTAAGTACCTATTTTACCAAATAATTGTCTACATTCATAGTTTTTTTTATTTTTCATTCATAAATGTTATTGTTTTCCTTTTTTTGGGGTATGGTATACAACGTTACTACGGTTCTTAAATATTGTGAATGGACTCGTTATAAGGCCCCATTTAAACTCCTCTCGGCTTTACGGGTAGTTTTGTAACACTCTTTATACATAATTATATATATTATTTCATGTGTCTCCTTAACCGACCGTGGACTATTTCAACTAGACCTATATGAAAACCAGCACTGCGACATTTAGTTTTGAATGTTGTAGCAATATGCTGAGTTTTTTTTTACTTTTTTTGGGTTCATGCAGGTTTCTTTTTTTTATAATGTAAATACTGTTTGTTATCTTCGTTAATTTCCTGTGTGAGTCCAAAATAAATCATTTTTCTTTTCTCTCTTCTGTCAATTTTCCGACTTCCACATACATCCTGCTGTGAGGCCTCCCATTATTTCTAATAACTGAACACCATAATTTACTATGATGTTTCCTAAGGAAATAATTATTATAAAAATATAGAAGATCGCTTTCAGGAAATTGTGTAGGAAATAACATTTTGTCGAACAGTACAATGTTTCCTCAAGCAAATCTGTCTGTACCATAATTCGGTGTATATTGTCGTAATGATGGTTGGTGAAACCTCGTAAAAAATTATATCTGCCATTCATTTTACTATACACAAATAAATATACAGTTGAGTTATAAAACTGATATCAGTGTTTTGTTTATTTGTAAGAAGCTGACCCAAAAGACGTTGTCCTGTCCAAATTTCAATAAGTAGAAATAGGATAATATGAAAAGGCACTTTCAGTTTTCCGGGTATCGTTTCCAATTTTTCTTTCAATTAAAACTATATCCAGACTTTTACGTACATTATATTAAAAAATAATGCCATATCGGTCCACCCGTTCCAAAGTGATGCGTTTCCCAACGAATCGTATTTTCTTTTTAATGCTGTCCGGTCCGGCACTCGAACCGCTAGACACATAGGTCCCCTATGTGTCTAGCGGTTCGAGTGCCGGACTGCTGATCATGGGGTCGTGGGTTCGATTCCCACAGGACACAAATATTTGTGTGGATAAAACATGAGTATTTGTGTTTGTCCGGGTGTTTCTTATGTATTAAAAGTATGTATTTACAAAAAAAAGTATATAAGTATTATATCCATTGTCTAGTACCCAAAGTACAAGCTCTGCTTAGTTTGGGACTAGATGGTGTTGTGTAAAATGTCCCAAAAATATTATTATTATTAATGACGGATAAAATTCCATGTGAAATATTTTGTGAGTAAATTCATACAGCTATCCTGAGAATAATGTTAAGACCAGTATATGCGAAAAATACCAACAAGACTAATATCCCACTACGATAATAAAATTATCATAAGTGAGGTTAAATAATATAGTAACACTGGCACTATGGTTGTTAACTTACATTTGCCGCGCGTAAAACAACGAAACTTACTGTTGAACTTAGTTATTTATTTTCATGCACGTGCACAATTTTTATGATATATTATTAATATTACTTGTGTTCTTACAAAATTACAATACTGTGACGTTCCTTTAATAAAAATAAGAAAGAAAAACAACACAAATGGACAGCGAGGCAAGGTATATTATGTATAAATAAAAGAACATTATTTTAAAAAAAGGGATAGGAAGAACACTTATTTATTACTACAATAAACTTATGAATACATATATTTTATTAAATAATAATATGTAAAATTTATGTATGTGTACAGTGGGTTGGAATTCTTTTTTATGTTCGTAGAAAAAAAGCAAAATATTGACGACATTAAATTTTAAATTTAAAAACTAATCGTATGCAAATAAAGGAATGGGTAGGTACTATAAAAGCTACCATAATAATATATTTTTTGCAAACGATTTAAAAATGGATAAATCATAATTTATGAATGGACAAGTCGATCCGAACTTACAGTTACGTGGTATCGTAATTGTGTATATTGTGCATTGACCACAAAGGTGTGATAATTTTAGCACCGTTACTTAAAAACTTCTTGGTGTGAAAATACAAGAAATAATCCTTTAAAGGTGGGTATAGACTAGAGCATTTGCTAGAGCATTACATTGTAATGTAACATTTTTACGAATGTTACAATACAGGTAAATACTCAGTTTTCTAAAAACATTTCCATGTAATGTAACGTTCTTGCGTATGGTCGACGCTGTGTTCGACGTAATGCTCACGGCAAGTGAACAAATACCAACATTTCTTGAACAAATATCAATTATTCCCCACCTACCCCCGCGCTAGTGCGTTTGCTCATATAAGTCTTACACCAAAACGCTCATTGTTCCTTGAAATCAAGTTGTAACAAAACATCGAGCGTCATGTTCGAAATGTGGTTAGAGTAAATTTAAAGACAGCGAATGCTCGATGTTTTGGTACAAGTAAATGCTCTAGTCTATACCCACCTTAAGTCTTTATCTTATTTTTTATGTCTGCGTCGGTTATTTATGTATTGTAATAAATACATGTCAAATAGACATAAGCAGTATTTCTGAACAAAATTACGATTAAGAGTTTTTTTTTAAAACAACTTATATGCGCAAAAAAACGTCCTTTGAAAGTTTTATTATTAACTTATAACGCCATTATAGTAATTATAAAAGAAATGTTTTTATGATTTCTTGTTAGTTGGACAAGACAATGTCGAGTCAGTTTAATAATGACGACCTCTGTGGTCTAGCGGTTTGAGTGCCGGACTGCTGATCATGGGGTCGTGGGTTCGATTCCCACAGGACACAAATATTTGTGTGGATAAAACATGAGTATTTGTGTTGGTCTGGGTGTTTCATATGTATTATAAGTATGTATTTATAAAAAAAAAATAGAAAAATGAATATATGTATTATATTCATTGTCTAGTACACGTAGTACAAGCTCTGCTTAGTTTGGGACTAGATGGTGTTGTGTAAAAATGTCCCAAAAATTATTATTATTAATAAATACGTATTTGTTACTTGCTTCGTGTTATCCAAGTTCTTTTAGGTCTCTTATAGGTTTTTTTCCCAGAAATAATGGGACAGATGCTGATCTATCTTATAATATATAAAAAATTAAAAAATAAATATTCTTGGACAATTTTACACAGCACCATCTAGTCCCAAACTAAGCAAAGCTTGTACTATGTGTACTAGATAATGGATATAATACTTATTATACTTTTTTTTGTAAATACATACTTATAATACATAGAAACACCCAGACAAACACAAACACTTATGTTTTAACCACACAAATATTTGTGTCCTGTGGGAATCGAACCCACGACCCCATGATCAGCAGTCCGGCACACGAACCACTAGACTACAGACGTCGTCGTATAATTGACTATATAATTGACCTAAACGATTGAGAAGGTTTTGACTCCACCGAGCTGGAATAGAAAAACGCCATAATAAACACCTACACGCATTATTCATTTGTTTGTTTTCTGCAGCTAATTTTAATTATCTTTACTTGACATCATCATAGAATATGTGAAAGTTTATTGATTACATCTAATTTGATAACCCTGCATATAATGTTATAATCGTTTTGATTAATAATTGAGCGACGCTTAATTGTATGACGAATTTATACATAAGACGAAGTGAAGATGTAATGTTGCTGTAATGATGGGTTATAAAGTTGTATGTTACATGACCATAATTGCATTTATTTACCTTTCCGAACCGATATCAAGCCAAAAAGAAAGCCTGACAACCAGTCTATCCTCAGGATATGGGTATTGCTCAGAAATTGTGTTGCGAAGGTCTGATGGCAGTCGCTTCGTGTAAAATACGGATATTCAGCCGCATCTGGTTAGACTGGAAGTTGACCCTGATTCTAACATTCACGTCTTTTCCCCATAGGGGTAGACAGAAATAAATACATACATACACTCACGCCTTTTTCCCATAGGGGCAGGCAGAAACTAAAGACGCCACTTACTACAATTCTTGCATACTTCTTTCGCTTCGACCACATTCATACATCTTGTCATACATACACGCCGGTTGCGAGTACTACGCACCTGATCTTTTTGAAGAACCTCACCAATAAGGTCGGTATAAGTTTTTCTAGGGCGTCCCCTCTCGGCGGTTCCACTGACATTCGCCATATAAATCCTTTTTGTTAGTCGCCTTTCATCCATTCTCTTGACATGCCCAAACCATCTCGGCATATTCTTCTCAATCCTCGTCACTACATTGTCTTTTAAGCCGCAACGTTCTCTTATGACACTATTTCTTAATCTGTCATTTCGGTCGTGGTGAATTTCAGGCTCATGGCCAGGGCAAATGAAGACAAGTACGGTTTTTAGTTGGTTCGAAGTGTATTAAAAAACTATATAAGTATTAAATATATCTATTTGTCCCATAGTACAAGCTCTGCTTACTTTAGGACTAGAGTGCTGTGTCAAAATGTCCCAAAAATATTTATTACTTACTTTAATACTTAAATACAAACAAACAAACAAAAAAAACAAACAAACAAACTGAGTATTAAAGTAAATAAAATAAACTTAAATACTGCCTCATTAGGCTAGTGGTTCTAAGCGCGACTGCTGCTCTAGAGATCCTGGGATCCCCAGGTCGAGCAAAGTGTTATTGTGTTTTTCTATGAAATTCTCAGTAGCAGCTCGGAGTCTGGATTTGTGCCCAGTTAATGGCAATAGGCTCGCCCCCTATTACATGGGACCTAAAACATACGAGCGAAATGTGAGTGTACTAGTGCCTAACTCTTCGGGGAATACGGGCGTGATGGTATGTTTTAATACTAATTTTAAAACCTACAATAACATACATACATACACTCACGCCTTTTTCCCATAGGGGTAGGCAGAAACTAAAGAACGCCACTTGCTACGATTCTTGCATACTTCTTTCGCTTCGACCACATTCATACATCTTGTCATACATACACGCCGGTTGCGAGTACTACGCACCTGACCTTTTTGAAGAACCTCACCAATAAGGTCGGTATAAGTTTTTCTAGGGCGTCCCCTCTCGGCGGTTCCACTGACATTCGCTATATAAATCCTTTTTGTTAGTCGCCTTTCATCCATTCTCTCGACATGCCCAAACCATCTCAGCATATTCTTCTCAATTCTCGTCACTACATCGTCTTTTAAGCCGCAATAACCTACAATAACATTCCACACAATACATAGATATTAATTCAGGAAAGTGGTAGTGCTCCGGTATTCGCCGCCACACATTAATTACGGCAGATTTTCACGCATACTAATGCGCTCATGCAAATCTCTGGTCATATCTAGGCGGTCGTATGCGCGTGCGCGTGTTAGTAGCCCGCTAAGTGAGAGTTAGAATGTGTAGCGATGGTGCGGCCCCGACCCAGAGATACCGATGCCGGTAGGAAATCAAACGTTTTTTTGCGTCGAGAACTGTGGCCATACAACAACGTGTTAAAGCGATCATTTTTATGTTGTGAGAAAGGGATGGCGATATTAATTTTACAGAGCGACATCCCTCTCTCTCAATCGGAAAATTATCGCAATAATAAGTTGTGGTGCGGCCACAGTGCTGTCATGTTCTGGATTATAGAAACTCGGTTGCAGTTGCAATGTTATGTTAGGTGACCAATACGGATTTCTTTTATACATACTAATACGCCTGTATTCCCCGATGGTGTAGGCAGAGGTGCACCATGCAATTGGGGGCAAGCTTATTGCCATTTACCGGGAATAATAATATGTTATTTCCAACCACCTAAAACACAGCCTTAAACTAATCGACCTGAAGGAATCCACTTATACAACGTGTTACAAAATACTCCGAAAAAAATATAACTAATTTATCAAAGCCAAAAATGTTGTCAGCTGTCATGTCAGGGAACCAGATTATTTAACAGAAAGGCCTACGTACCTATTTAACCTAATAATTGTCTACTTTAATAGTTTTTCCATTTTTCATTCATAAATGTTGTTGTTTTAATTTTTTTACGGTATGTTATACAGCTACGGTTCTTAAATATTGTGAATGGACTCGTTATAAGGCCCCGTTTAACCTCCTCTCGGCTTTGCGGGTAGTTTTGTAATATCCTGTATACGCCTATATTCCCCGAAGGTGTAGGCAAAGGTGCACCATGTAATTGAGGGCGAGCTTATTGCCATTTACCGGGAATAATAATATGTTATTTCCAACCACCTAAAACATTTCCTTAAACTTACTAAATAGATCTAAAGGAATCCACTTAAATAACCCTGCAAAAAGCCGCCATTGTAAATAGCTGCAGAATAGTAAGAATGTTCATGCACAACCCAATCATAACACTTCATTTACTTGGTTTCGGCCCGTAAATGTAGCTAAAACCAGCAATTAACTGAGAAAAAGAGCAGTTTCCCAATGATAATACAGGGTGGAAGGGACATCGACACGCAACGGCTTACCATGACTTCAGTACATGATTCTGGACCCCCCTGCGTAGGAATTTATTTTTCGTCGGCTTTTTCTTAAATTTTACAACTCGCAAGTGAACTCTAAGGAAACAGCTGACCAGAAGATCTTTCGAGTTTAATTTACAATGCTGTTTTTAGTGAAAAAAGTGAATTAATGACTTTTTAATTGAAATTCTTATTGGGTTAGATAGAAATAATTATGTTATACGGTTTAAAGTTGAAAAAACTGCAAAAAAAACGTAAAATTTGAGAAAAAGCCGACGAAAAATTCCAACGCAGGGGAGTCCTGAATACCTACCCGTGTTCATCTAGTTATTTCTATGGAATTTCTCAAAACCTACCTGCCATATTTCAAGTTACTAGGCTTTATAATATGTAGTTTCTGTGATTTCATGATTAAACAGTGGGTAGTATTCCGCTATTCATCATCATTATTATCAACCCATATACTGTCCCACTGCTGGGCAAGTGTCTCCTCTCAGAATAAAGGGATTTATAGTCCTTATCATAAATATAAGTTAATATTGTATATGCTTGTCTTGCAAGCAAAAAAAACGCAGTGATAGCCTAGTAATGTGACCATAGGACTGCCAAGGCAAAGGTCTCGAGTTCGAATCCAAGCTACGTGCCTCTGACTTTTCAAATTCATGTGCGTATTAGTAATTAGTTGCCACTCGTTTAAACGGTAAAGGAAAACATTGTTAGGAAACCTGCATGCCTTAGAGATTTTTCTCGACGGCGTGTGAAGTCTGCCAACCCGCACTAGGCCAGCGTGGTGGACTGTCGTAATCCCTCTCAATTTGAGAGGAGACCTGTGCCCAGTACTAGAACAGTATATGGGTTGATGATGATGATGCTTGGTTTCTCAGTATTATAATATTTTACCAGTGAAGAATAATTAACTTTTGTTTTAAAAGTGGCCATGAAATTAAAAGCTTGCTCAGATTACAAGAATATGGAGCAAGCTTATTGTCAATAACCAGGCAAACATTTAAGCTCTGAGCTGCTGGAACCCGATAACATTGTTCGACCACTCTGATCATTGAGAGAATTACAATCATTTAGATTATTAAAATTATAACTTCATGTTAATTCAGTATAATTATTTCCCACACAAGAAGTCGTAGACTATTAACTTATTTAGGTCTCACAAATAGATTAGGTCATTAGGTTACAAGATTATCAACGCAAGACTTTATTGCTATCATCAGCACTTTAGTGGTTAATTGGTACTAAATCTACTTCGTCTTGATAGGGTATAAATGTAAGGATTTATAGTGTAATGCTATAATTATCCAATGTGTGCCACTATCGTTGTACCAACCGTATAAGAGCTCAAAAGCTAGGTACAGACGGCAACAGATTAAGCTACAGTTTCACTACAATAATATCACTATTGTGATGGAAAACAGACGGGTCAAAGAGGAAACTGAATAGTTTGATATTACGCCGTGTGTACTTGACGACGCGAGACTATAATATGGAAGATGGATATCCCGCTTACCCCTTCATCAATCACCCGTAGACCTTGGGTTCTTTTAAGAAGGCATAGTGCCCTTTTTCCATGTTCTGATGGTGGTTATAGGGGTGGTTTTAGTGGGTAAGAATCCCATATTTCGCGGTCGAAGGTTCGCGTTTGAAGGTTTCCTCCGTGAACAAAAAAGGTAATTTGGTCGCTTTTCTTGCACCAAAACTCTTGACAATCTTCCAAAACTGGCGTAGTGTACCTACTGGTGATGCCTTTGCTGCTGCGATACATAATAACATTTTAAATAATAAACAACATGTTTTTGTTGAATCAGATTCTAATAAGTAGAAGAAAAGACAACAACTAGATGCACTGTTCTAAACAGTGGATCTTATGAAGAAGAATCGGCGCGAAACTCCATAGACACACCTTTAAAAAACATTTTATTTTTTTCAAGCAAGACAGAAATATACAGTTGTCAAGAAGATAATTATTAATACGACTGGTTAGTCGTATTAACAATTATTACCAATTGAGTGGTTACTCAATTGGTAATAAACAGCTTTCTACTTGTTATTTAAATGTTCATGTAATGTAAAAAGTCAATACAAAGTAGGTGCTTACAATCTGTTTCGATAATTTCTTACTAAATTATCAGCTTTCAAGACAGTGAAAAATGTACCCGATAAGTGGTTCAAACGAAAGTCTTTTATTTCTTTTAAAAGTAGAAAGTTATTGTGTAAGCCTTTCGTAATTATTCATTGTTAATTTTATTAAGGTGCTTGGTAAATTTACATTAAAATTCATTACGAAAATTTTGTTAAAAGTATTTAGTCGGAATACGGGTTAGTTAATTAAATTAGGCGACTGCTATTAAAAACAATTTGCGAAAAGAAAGAGGCGAAATATTTCTTAGAGAAAAAGTATTTTTTAAGTGCTTCACTAATTTTATACTGGTCTTTAAGTGGAACTTTATGATAATGGAATAAAAAATATATTGAACCAATTTAGTATGATTTCTGTCTGGAGAACGTTGAGAAGGGAATATTTTATCGTCCCAAGAACTTTGTCTTAAAAGTTTTTTACCCGACTGCCGAAGGAGGAGGGTTATGTGTTTGACGTGTATGTATGTATGTATGTATGTATGTCCGTTCCTATGTCCGCTCGTAACTATTCAACGGTGCAACCGATTTAGATAAATGATACCTCATTAAATTTGTCTTGATAGCACGAGTGTCACTGGGTACATGAAATTAAAAAAAAACAAAATGGCGGATTTTATGCGCTTTAATGCGTGGGCTGAAAAATATGTTTTGAGCATTCCATATCATGTATTCTCAAATTTTCGGTAGCAATTAGCGAAAGCATTACATTACTTTATTGTTAAGGGACTTGTAGGAAATCATCTACTTTTTCATATAAATAATTTCTTCGTTAATGTCCGTAGGTAGTTTTAGATTGAGGTTAGGAAATAAATCGTTTGCGAAATCTGGCACCAGTAAATAACACACCTTAGTTTTAAATTAAGCGTCTGCAGATTTTTCGTAGTTTTGCACTAAAAATCCGGAAACAAGTTACGTAATTAAAATAACTAAAAAACCCGACTGCATAAAAACACTTTAAAAAAAACTAAAAAGACAAAAACAAGTCTAGTAGTCCAGACCTATGTAAAGTAATATTGAATAACTACACCATTTAAATGTTTTCATGATCGATAAATACATAAAATAATAAATTATAACGTAGAATAAAGTCAATCTTGCAGTTGGGACCCATTACTGGGAATTTTAGAGACGGTCACGATTTTGAATGGGTCCCGACGGCAAGATTGACTTTATTCTACGTTAATTTTCGGCAGCCGTGGTGTGTGACGTGACCAGACCTACACTAGGTCAGTGTGGGCCTTTCGCGGAGGAATAACAACTGGTCCCCGCGTTCCCGACCATTGGTGGTGAGGCGAACACCTGTGGTTTTAGTCAGTAGGTCGTTCACTTTGGCGGAGTCCGACACACCCCGTCGTCTCCCCGGACTGCGGCAGTCCAGGAGAATTTACACAGAAGAAAAAAAAAGGTCAGCGTGGGCCTAACCCCTTTTATTCTGAGAGGAGACCTAATTAGTAAGACAGTAAAAACGTTGCTCTCCACTAGGATTTTCTTCTGTGTCGTGGGTGCGTTTACAAACGCAAATTATCACACACACAAATACCCAAACCCGGAACACCAACCAGTAGGTCATACAAATATTTGTTCCGTTTGAGGATCGAACCCACAACTCGTGTCTCAGCCGCTGCGCCAAATATGTCGTCAAAAGTGTAAGAAGTGGGTTGATGAAGACTATTCGTATTTAAGTAGATATATTACTTAATAATTTACGGCTAGTATTTAACTGCAAATCAAAAAAAGTCGTTTTGTATAACAAAATAATTCCCAATCCTAAGTAAAAATACTTATTGCACTGCAAAATAGTCACCTCAAAATATTGATTATTATATACACGATCTTGGTCTCAAAACATTTAGATTTGGTTCTGGCACTCGCCGGCCGCTGCCGCGGCACCGCTCGTTTCGCTCGCTCGGCTCGTGCGATGTGTGGTCACAGTTTTAACCTAACCTAACTTATACCTGTATTTTGCTGCTCAATCAGTAATTTTGCTGCTTAATCAGTATTTTTGATGCGCGGTTTATTATATTCCATAATTTAACTTTTTGTTGAAACCCTTAGTTAAAGGTACGGGAAACCCTCTCCGGGGTTGTGCATAGGGAGGATTATGGGGTGGTCTATAAAGAGGATACAGTGCCCCGTTCCATGTTCCATGTGATGGTGGCCACCGGGTTGGTTTTAGTTGGCGAAAATCCCACACTCCCCGGTCTAACTACCGTAGACCGGTATACTTGAAGGTTTTCCCCCGTAAACAAGAAACAAAGGTACGGGGAAACCCTGTCGAATTTAACAGAGAACTAACGTGTTACAATTTAACATTTCGTTCACATTAACATGTAAACAATTCCGGGAACTTTTTATCTGAATTCGGAACAAGCGATTGTACAATATTATCTGATTATCTCATGAATGCATAATATTTTAATTACGGAGTTCATTGACCCACCGTGAAGTTCAAGGGTCATTCATTCATTCATTCGTTCTTTACTTTTTGCTTCGCCAACTTAATGATCGGACGAAAAGAACGTTAGCTGTATTTTTTAAATCTTTTGCAGAATCATTAAAGTATATGACGTGTCATAATCCAAGTAGTCATCGACTTTCGACTCGGATTTGTTGTAGTCATATATTGTATAATAGTAAAACTGCTTCGTTAGTGTAGTGGTTTTAAGCACGATTGCTACGGTAGAAGTCTTGGGTTAGATTCCCAGGTCATGCAAAGTGTTATTGGCTTTGTCTATGAAATACTTAGTAACAGCTCGGAATCAGGATTTATTTTCGGTTAATGGCAATAGGCTCACCCCTGTTTTTGGCTCTTTCTCTCACAGTCACCCACTTTCCCGCCATTTTTAGTGATTGACAGTTGACATTAGTGACATTATCTACCTGATCGCTTGTGTGTGTGAAACAGTGTTTACATATTTATATATTAGATACACTACAGGTACGTTATTGGATATAGATATGCTGTACAAAGCAAGTGATGCTGCAGGTTCCAGCTAATTATTAAATCTTTATTTAATAAACACTTTTGTTTATTTAAAATAAAAGCAATAAATACTCTTAAAATATCAAAAAAGTAGAAAAGTGAATGAATTTGTACTACTCAAGATTTGACGCAAATGGTTCTTGATTCATTTGTGTGAAATCTTAAATACCTACAAGAAATACCAACGAAACGATTTCCTTAGAGAGAATAAAAGTTCTTTTAGAATTAATCGCTTTTTAGTCTACATTTTATACAATATATATATTTTTTTAATCAATCTTACATAAGGGCAGCTGTGTATAAAGTCCTTCGTTCACAAGTGTCAAACAACTTCAAATGATTGATGACTCCCGCAGTTGAGGCTTGAAACTTTCGGTTATATAATGCCTGTTTATAGTGATCCTACTGGCTGCCATATGCACTTGGCTCTCCGGGAGGGTCCAAAAATGGACGTCCACGGTGGGATCACGGATCATACAAAAGCGATTCCCGTAATCTCACCACTATGTGAAAGGTAGTAGTGAGAGTTCAGTCGGTATGCTGGCCATTTAGCTAGAGATCATGTCGTAACTGTCCCTCATCCCTAAGCGGGGTGGCACGCATAAGACGTATTTCCTCACCCGAAAAAAAAGTTGCATGAAATAGGGGCGAGCCTATTTATTGCCATTGATTGCCTAAATCTTACGAGCTGCTATTGAGAATTTCATAGAAAAACCCAATAACAGCAACAGTTTGCTCGACGTGGGTATCAGACCTTAAGTGAATCAGCTGCGGGTCCACTAGATTAATTAGGTAGTAATTACATATGTATAGGACTGTAGCCTAATCCCTCTCAATATGAGAGGATATTATTATTATTTTAATTACATATCATAAAATACCATCACGCCTGTATTCCCCGAAGTGTTAGGCAGAGGTGTGACGTATGACGTATGATGTAGGTACATGTGATTTATATACACTTATACAGCCACACCGGTATGGTTAGGTACTATAAGACTCTTATGGGATCCTAGGAGGCTATTCAAAGAAACCCTCGGTTAAAAGGTACTTTAGGACTTTATACTTTAAAGGTCAAGGGTAATCTCATTGTGACAACCATGAATCACTTCACTAAACATTCTACGTTTCAAATGATTATTTCTTCTTATTCAAACCAGCCAGTCATATGCTGACTCCTTGTAGCGACCTCTACAGTACCATGTAATATATGCATGGGGGCGTGCCTATTGTCATTAACCGCACAAAAACCAAACTCTGAGCTGCTACTGAAGATTTCACTGAAAAAGCTAAGCTCAACCTGTTAATCGCACCCAAATTCTAAACTGAAGCAGCCGCGGTAGCACTAGATGAATCGAGCGGTAATGACTAATACGATAATCCTCCTGATACTATCGCAGAACCGGTTATGATTTTTTGCATGGAGAGCAAATGGCAATCGTCTTAAAGGCTTAGTTGTAACACAGATCCTTCATTCCCACGCTTTCAGCTCCCGTTAAGGCGGATGTTTTCATATCTTACTCAGAATCAATATAGAATAGTTATTGACAAATGAAAATAAAATAATATCACAAAGTACTCGTACATACAAGGCACGCACCACTGAGTTTTCAAATTCATGTGTGTAGGTATTAATAATTAATATTATAATAATATATTAAGGAAAACATAGTGAGGAAACCTGTATGCCTTAGAAATTTTTCTCGACGTGTGTGAAGTCTGCCAACCCGCACTAGGCCAACGTGGTGGACTATATAGTCCACTACGCTGCCACGCACGTCCTCTCTAATTGAGAGGGATTAGGCTATCCCAATCCCTCTCAATCAGAGAGGAGACCCGTGCCCAGCAGTGGGACAGTATATGGGTTGATACTGATGATATTAATATCCATTGTCTAGTACCCATAGTACAAGCTCTGCTTAGTTTGGAACTAGATTCTGCTTTGTAAAATGTCTGTAGTGTTTGCATATTCCCAAAGGCAAAAACTAGGGACAATCTGGAGGCACGGTAGTGTCCCCGTCAAGATCATCCAAAGGAGCGAAGGCACAGTTTTTTTACTGAAAATGGATTAAGTATAATTATAAAGTATGCTGTAAATATTGAAGTTAAAGAGCATCTCCTTAAGAAGTCTTATTAAGAGGCTTATTAAGCGGCATGGATGGTGCGTGTTCCATTGATTTATATCTTAATGTCATCGCGCCGAGTGCAGGTGAGTCTCAACTCGTGTTGCGTTTTCTGTATCAAGCATTTGATTGGCGTCTAAATGTGCCCGTTGAGCTTTTGCATTATTGAATTTATTTATCGATAGAGGGTTTTGTAAAGGATTTGCTTTTATTGAAAAACTATAAAATACTCCTTGACATTTAAGTTGACTTACCACCAAAACAAACGTTAATATTCATCTCTATTGATAACTAGTTGTTGTCCCTGGTTTCACTCGTATCTCAAAGGACTTTTTGAAATAAAAAGTACCTAGCCTATGTCCTTCCTCAGGATCCAATCTATCTCCTTGCCAAATTTTATCGAAATCTGTCAGGAGATTTAGACGAAGCAAGTAACAGACAGTGTTACTTTCACTTTTAATAGTATAATGTAAACTACATTACAATCAAAATAGTGTTAGAGTTGTTGTAGGAATTGTTCGCAAGGGTCTGACATCTTTAAGAACAATTCCCACCATGGGACCAACCCTAAAAAAAAGTCTGAATATCAGTGTAAAAACGTCAGGCGTGTCTCAGAAAAGTCGATGTCAATCGATAATCGAATAGTTAGAATCGAATGAAGAGAATAGGTAACAAAATACAAAATGTACGGTTAGTGCACATAATATTTTTTTTTAGCCAAACCTACATTGTGAACTTGACTGCTCGACAGGGTCCATGATTGATAACATAAACTGTGAAACCACTGAAATAAAGCTCCTTTTGTATACTGTATATTATTTAATAATCCTGACGTTTCGGACCCTTTACAGTGTCCATGGTCACAGGTAGACTTAATTTAATAATATCAATATACTTAACGCGATAAAATCCATAAAAAGTAGTTTTATTTGAATGTTTAATATTCGCGTAAATATATCAGAAATCAATATGTAACTGTGAACATTGTGTAGTGCAATAAACGAATTAAGTATTCAGTATTGAGTATGGACTATTCTATACTAGCCTTCGGGGAATACGGTATATGTATAATTATGTTAACATAAGATTTAGGTACAATATATTTTTTAAAACTATTTTTCACCTAAGTACGCACATCCAGTTAACTGATATTTCTGTGTGCAGGAATCGATGAAGGAGTACAGATATCGATCGCTCAAAAAAAAACACCAACAAATTATGTTGGTAGTAACCTAAAATAAAAGCTCCGATGCCCCAAAACTAAACCATTTATTTTATTACCGTTACTTTATTACAAGCGAAAGTGGTTACTTCATTAACCGTAAGTGTCGGCCACATATTGCGGTTATGCCCAAACAATGGTTTATGACCAGCTATATAGCCTAACTGACCGTAAATTTCTTAGTAACAGAACAATAAAGAAATAGTTAAATCGTAACTGACTAGGAATAAATACGGTCAGTGATTAATGTTTTATATACCGTGGTTTTGTCACTACTTATACGGTTTTCATGATTACTCTTTAGGGGAAGTGAAATTTAAGGAAATAGCAAAACGGTCTATAAAAACCTTTAAAGACTAAGGCTAACAATAAAGCAGTGATATCCAAAGCACGCACCTCTGATTTTTCGAAATCATGTGCGTATTGATAATTAATTATCACTCGCTTAAACGATGGACGATTCTCGACGGCGCGGCGTGTGAAGTCTGCCAACCCGTACCAATGGTGGACTATAGCCTAATCCCTCTCGTTCTGTGAGAGGAGACCCGTGCCTAGCAGTGGGACAGTGTTTGATGTTGATGATGATAGAATAAAAAAAAATGTGATTTTGTTTCAGATAAATAAATAATACTAATAAAGTAAAAAATATAAATATACAATTTATTGCTAGGAAAATGAGTAGAAAGTTCTAGGTATAAATAAAATAGAATCATTCTGAAAATTTCATAGCTCTTCGCAGATCTTGCACTACAGGCGGTACGGTGAGCAGAATGTTCTGTCAACCGTGGGATTGCTAGAAAATTCCATCTCGAGATATTTCACAGCTTTTGATTTGTAACGTATTTGACTGCCGCAAGTGTTATGCAGAAGTGAAATAATGTATACATTGTAAACCCACTCTTCGCCGCTCTGTTGAGCTCCCATATAAAAGGTAAATGATGATAAATAATGATAAATAATGTTTATTTCTTTTAGAGACACTTTTACAAGTCAATGTTTTAATTTTTTTTTTTAAATAGATGAATCCGGCATTTCCTAACTGACGACCTCTGAGAAGAAACACCGAAACAAACTCAGAGAATCATAGTCTCTTTTGAAGTCTAGATATAGGATGTTAGCAAATATGTGAGTGTTACAATGCAGGGCAATATCTGAACCATAGCGGCTTTGAGTAGACCAGTCCCGTCCAACAGCACGCATGCACGCACATGCATCAGTTATTGTGTAGCTCGACCTTAATTTAGGGAGCTCAACAATCCTTCAAAAAACCGTGATAGCCTAGTGGTATCCGAAGGTCTGGAGTTCGAATCCAAGGCATGTAGCTCTGATTTTTAGAATTCCTGTGCAAATTAATAATTGACTAGGCTAAACTAATAGCTAGCTAGGCTAATAATTAACTAGGCACTAGGCCAGCGTGGTAGACGTGATCCCTCTCATTCTGAGAGGTGATCCGTGCCCAGCAGTGGGACAGTATATGGGTTGATGATGCATAATCCATCGCACGACGATACCAGAACGTATTATATAAACTATAGTATCAAATGTGGAAACATTAGCCGTTCACCTCACACGGTGATCCGTTCTCTGGCGATATTAGCGCAAACATACGTTTTATAATGGGGGGACCTATTCTGGAGATCTGCAGAGCATATTGAATTAAAGTTTCACTAATTTTGCAGACATACTTTGATCAAAATGTCAGTGAAATGTTTGTTTTTGTAAAAGACTTGTTCTTTAAAGAAAAATAAATGAAAATTTAGCTTTGATTTGAGGTTAATTTAATGTAATGAATTTTAAAGGTTTCTACATTATTTTCTAGCCAAATTTTAGCAGTTGGATTATTATATACCTGTATTATATCATACCTGTATTCCCTGAAGGGTTATTTACACCCACAGTTCGAAAGCAGAAAAACCCAATAACACTTTGCTCAACCTGGGAATCAATCCAAGACTTCTTTATATAATTATTAATTATGTAAATTTTGATTTGCACTTTGAAACATCAAAAGTTCGTAGGTGTTTGTCTCGTCACTATTACCTTATTTTTATATACAGCATTAGCTATTTATTAAATCAATATGGCGGATGTTCAATAATATAAATATTGTTAAATGTCTACATATAAAAACAGTATTTCGTCAGAAAGTACAAACGAACCGTGAAAAAGAAAATACAATAAATTTTCACGTAATCATTTAACATAACGACTGAAAATTAGCATAACATTTGAAATTCAAATTCCAAATCTGAAATCAGTGAAATAACAGTTACTGCCAGTCTATTGCTCAACTGCAATGTTGAATGGAATGATTCTGAGTTTAACGTGTTTGTATGTATGTGTAGGTAATCTCTTATTTTGTGCAAAAGAAAGAAAGAAACATTTATTCAGTTGGAAATGAGACCTGTAACTAGATGTATTTTTTACGTTGTATATATATTACGACAAAAGAAACACAGAGAAGATAGTACAGTGAAGTACATATTAAAAATAAAACGTTTTTTTTTTTAATTTTCTGTTCCTATATTATGGTATAATTAACGAACTGCCTCGTTAGTCTAGTGGTCCTAAGTGCGACTGCTATGCTAGAGGTCTTGGGTTCGATTCTTCGCGCAGTGTTATTGAGTTTCCATGAAATTCTCAGTAGAAACTCGGAGTTTGATTTTGTGCCCGGTTAATGGCAATAGGCTCGCCCCCTATTACCGGGGACTTAAACATATCGGCGAACTGTGGGTGTACATTGGTACACCTCTGCCTAACCCTTCGAGGAAAACAGGCGTGATAGTATGTTATGTTATAATTAACGCTCATTGTTACAAAATTTACGGTAAATAAATCCAAAGTTGCATACGTTGAAGACAGGTTTAATTCATAAACTTAGATAATAATTATCAAGTTTTCAAATTATGAACTTATATGTATAATACAGTAAAGTTCACATTCAATGATTACCGGAATGTATATAGGCCCTTTCTTTATGTACATAAATTATCACTCAAAAATCAACTTAAAGTATATGAAACTAAAATATACATTCGAGTAATTGAATATTAAATGAATATTACCGTCTTTTCTGTATCGAGTTTACTCGTTAGTTTATAGATAACTGGCTGTTGCCCGTGGTTTCACTCATTTCCAAAAGGGCTTTTTGGGTCAAAAGATCACAAGCCTATGTTCTTTTCCAACGTCTAATCTATCTCTGTATCAAATTTCATAAAAATCGGTTCAGCGGTTTAGGCGTGAAAGCGTAACAGACAGAGAGTTATTTTCGCATTTATAATATTATAAAGTAGGTATTTGGAACCAATCAATAATCTGAATCATAGTTCAATATTGCTATGAAATCTAAATTAATAGGAAGTACTTAGATGCTATAATGATTAATACCACTTGAGCGTGCATACAGTGAATTGGAATAAATTTTAGAAGTAACCTTACAATTTCCCATTGCGCGTTGTTATAAATCAGAATAGGGTATCTGGCTGAGAGCGGGAGCAAGAATCCAGCTAATGGTTGCACTGATGCGTTATTGATACACGACGCGACTCGCAACGGTACTGGCAGAGCGCATCACGCCGCGCGCATGCCGTGTTCAGGGCTTTCACGCAAATAAATTACGTAAATTTCTCGTTTAATGCTCATATAAAAGACATTGTTGTGTGAGGTGTGGCGACAATGGTTTGTTTATATTGAGATAATCATTAAGATAAGGATATGATAGATTTATTTGTAAAAACACGTGTATTACAGTATAATACAACAAAAAGCTTTTAATGTAAGGTCTTTTAACTTAAAAATACTAAAAGATACTTAGTAAGTTAAGAAGAAAAATTAAATTGTATGAAAAGAGTAAAAAAGCAAAGAAAGAATATAAATTAAGTATAATATTAATACGTGTTATACTGTTGTGTTGAGTTGTATTTTTATAAAGCGCACATATGATATTAAAATTATAATATGTTAATTAACATTTTAACAGTTAATTTAGCTGAGGGCTTTAAAATTAACATTTTACATGACCATCATCTTTTAACTGAGTATATTTTTACATAATTTTGGCATAAAATATGGTTTCTTTTACTCCGTCAAACAAACACAAACTCTATCTGACAATTTTAAATCATTTTTTCTAACTGGGAATCAAATGCGCTTGCAGCCACTGAACGAGTGATTTAAAATTCAGTATACGAGGTTTTGTCCAAACATTGGTAGTGTAAAAACAAAACGACACGAACAGTGTATTGCGTACAGTAATTTGTGACATATTTTGACAGCCCTGCATATCAAAGGCTATTCGTAACCAGCATATTATTTCACCGTGCATATTCATCACTGCATTTTGCAGATACCGCGTTATGATCGATTGTAATGGCGAATTTTTGTTGGTTTTCCTTTTACAGTTACTCCAATGAATTGCAGATTTGGTTTCGATACTTATAAGTACTTGCTATTATCTAGCATTAAATCATACTGAGCCGGATGCTGGCTGGGGATTTCTGAGAACTGAGGTACTTAAGATTTGAAATTGGAGTGAATTAACAATATCAGGTGATTTATATTAAGAAAGATGCTTCAGTCATTTGAATAATTTAAAATGTCATAGAAATTAAAGATGTTTATTAATTTTAGAAAACTTTGACACGCTATTAATGTCTGTGTTATTGTTGTTAATTCGAATTTCGAATGGAATATTCATGGCGTTGTTTGGAATATTAATTAATAGGATATTCTAGTTTAAAAATAGATCTGTTCATTAACAAACAAACGTATCTCCATTTTGTTTTTACAGATGCTATTATATTATTATACCTAAACTGTTGTACCTAACTTCAGAGCTGAGACTTATCGAATAACCATTATTTTTTTGAAATAGGTGACAAGAGGTAATGTACCTACTTATACCTAGGAATAAAATAAATCTTCTACAGTCGGTTACAAAATCACGATTTGTGTCCGGAATAGACTCGCCCCTTATTACATAGGCATAAACATACCGGCGAGCTATAGATTTACATTAGTACACCTCTGTGATGCTATGTTATGAAAAAACAAAACACAGTTTCTCCAAAAAGTTATTCTAAAAATATGTCGCAGCAACGAAAATGTCTCAAAATTGCTTGATTGTATATTCAAAATGCCATAAATAAAGCAAAAAAGGATAGTATGTTAGTGTATTCGTGTGATGCACCGGACAAAATTGCAAGTCGCCTACATTCGCAAATTGCGAGGAACTGCTACCGACAATTATGTACGTTTGAGACATACAGAAGATAAAAATCACTATTTTGTAACAATTTTGCAGTGACGTAACCTATCGCGTTTATTATTTACTTAAGTAATGGATCAGGAAATGTCCTATCTATTTTCTTTACCTCCTTAATCACGTCCGCTTAGTCAAACAAAGTCGAAGTCAAATTACCCTTTTTTTATAATACAGAACATTCTCATGGATCATTTTGTCATTTTTTTGTGGTGTGTGTAAAATCCTCTTTAATCTTTTGACCGCCACGTCAATAACGAAAATCCGTGTTCTCTACGCCAAGCGACAAATTCTAGTATCTAATAATAGGTAAAAAACACATCAAATATTTGTATAGGTGTTTATTTTGAACTAAAAAAAGTGGTATTTTTGACGTGCCATGCCGTCGTTGGCGTCGTGAGCAAGTTTTCGTTGACGTCTATACACGTCCGTGGCGGTCAAAAGGTTAATCTTCTGCTACCTGCGGAGGTGGCAGGGTATCGTTAACAAATTGTCTCCATCAGAGTTCCTATTTTGGTCTCTAGGACCATCAGTGCTGATTTGATTATGGTATTATTCATTTATGATGAGTAATCACAGATGATTCTCCGAATTCAACAAAACTGATTTCGGTGTCAATAATCCTGTCAATGATGCTTGAGGATATGGTGTTCATGGCTTATGGACGTGCTTGAATTTCCGTGATTCTTGCCAAGGAAACGTAGGCTAGTCGAGGCAGTATCGTACCGACTAAAAGTTCTCTGTTCTTCTGTTCGTACAAAGCTGGTGCACATCCATTCTTAATACCTATACCTAGTCGATAGATTTATATATCAGAATAGTTTATAAAACCTACAGTTGATGGATTAAATTTGGCTGTCGGTTAAAACTATTTTTGACAAGTCATTGGTATAGAGAACTATTTTCTGCATTAAGCTAACATGTAAAATGATGATGTGGGTAATTCCATTATGCAATGATTCAAAGCTTTTTATGTTAAAATGATTCAGTTTGACCATACCTCATGCATAGTGACGTCAAAGTGAATTTCTTTACATAAGGCCAAAGACAAAACACAATTAACTTTTTAGGTAATATCTTCATATATACAGATATATTTTGTCCGTATGTCGCGTAAGGATAATGGGCGTAATTTGCACACCGCACTAGCTTATTACGGCTAAGTGGTCCGACGTATTGTTTCTCGAGGACCGTGTTGCCGTGAGGGCTCATTGAGGTATTAAGTACATTGATCATAATAGTTTTTTTTTATATTACTAAGATGACAAACAGCAATATGAATCGTTTTTATGGTAAGCAGTAACCGTAGGTAATGGACGCTACCAACACCAGGGTTTAATACCCCTGGTGATGCCTCGCGTTTTCATCTTGAGACTTCACCATCATTATCGTCATCATATCAATTCAAAAGCCTCACTTCACTGACTTCATTACTCTTCTAACCCTAGTAAGTTACAATTTAGCTTTTGTTTGTTTTATAAAGCTGTTTTGATATATTTGAGGCAGTTACTTCATGATATACGAAACCAAAAATATTGCAAAGTAGAAAAACACTAAGAATTGTGAGAGAAAGCTTAGAAGTGCAAGTATGTTTTAGAGGCTATAAGTACACATTTCATGAAAACATTTCGATATCGTCCGTAAGTTCATTCGTATTAGCATATATGTATATATATATTATTATATACATATATTTCATTAATATAAGCATGAATACATTGTAATAGTCGCGTTTGTGAGTAACTTAGACTCTTAGACTGCGAGAACTCATTCCGCGAACGTGAGAACGCTTAAATATTATAATACCTCAATGGACGACTACACTTTTTCTTTGCACCAACAATTTGGTCGTTCCGTCCGCAAATTGGCTCTTACCGTATTGTCATCGATTATGCGTCATTTTCTGTTGTTTTTTGTGCATTTCGACTTTCTAATGTGTAGGTAAAGATTGTTAGGTTAAGTTTAAAAAGCTGCCACGGTTATTATTTCAAGTTTTTCACTAAGTTTCCAATAATTTTGTTCCGGTATTCAGTATCAAGTAAAATATATGCATATTTTACTTGATACTGGATACTGGATATAAAAAGAAAAATTCTATCTCAGGCAGGGTTTGAACCGGCGTCTCTCTGGTTAAGAACACCGGACGCTTTAGCCAAATAAGCTACCAAGGCTACTGCCTCTGATGTCAAATTTCTCTTCCTCATTCTTACGTCTTAAGTAGGTCGTTACGTCATAATACATACCTCCAATCCCTCCATACGCCAATTCATCTTAAGGTGCAACGCAGTTACTTTTTGTGGAGTAATGCTTCAAGTGTTAGTGGGCAACATCCGATTACAAAAAGTTATTTGTTGTTAGAATAAATGTTGGTGTGTTTGGTAAAGTTGCGTCAACATGTGGTAACTATAGATAATATTTTTTAATTAGAATAGAATAGAAAAAGCTTTTTGCCACCAAACCAAAAATAACACAGAGTAAAAACTATTACAATTTGTATGTATACCGATTGTTACCGATTGTAGTTGCCGAGTGTTATGACGAGTGTGACAAAAGGAACGATCTCAGCAAATGTTGATAATGTGCCACACAGCAGCACACTGTCAACGCTGATTTTCAGGCCGCCCTTTTTACAAACATTAATAAACACTCCTACTTATTTCAAATTTTAGCTATAAAACTATAGATATTTATAATTCGTGAACATATCCCGTGCAACCCGCTGTTTACGATTTATTACTTTATTTATTGGCGGTATGGATGCGATTGAGCCTTTTTTTATGTGGCCTACGCAAATGTGCCTCTGATCTGGTATCGTCGTGCGACGGGTTGTTGAGCTCCCTAAATTATGGTTGAGCTACACAATGACTGATGCATGCGTGCCGTCAGTTGGGACTGGTCTACTCAAAGCCGCTATGGCTCTTTCTTCAAAAGGCCATTTCAGGCTTTGCCCTACATTGTAAGACACGTATTTGTTACTGTTCTATGTCTGGACTTTAAAAGAGACTATGATTCTCTGAGTTTGTTTCGGCGTTTCTTCTCATGCCGGAGCCATCTAGCTTAAAAAAAAAGTGTAAAATATTGACTTGTAAAAGTGTCTTATAAAGATCTATTTACAGAAATAGATATCATTTCATTTCATTAATCAACAAAGAGTAACAAGCGGACGTAAAAGTTGCAGAATGTTACCTAATGTTATCGTGTTGCATTCTGTTGCTCCACAAAAAGTAACTGCGGTTTGGATGCACCTTATGCTGTCGAACTAACAAGCAAAGCTCCATGGGTCGATTTTTTCCTTTGCTTAGTAACTAACTTTAAAATCTAAGCATGGAAAATGCCAAAAAAATACAAAAAGGTGGACCCTTTTTGTATTGATTGATGATTTAAGCAATCCACAATAGAATTGTACAATAATTTAAAAGATATAAAATTTCTTCGTATGCCTGTAATTTTAACGGCACTAAGGCCTTAGGCACAGCAATACCAGTTGGTAGAACGAATAAATTTCTAGAAACATCTAGTAATTTCACAAAATTGGTGTGCTAAGTATCATCATCATCAACCCATATACTGTCCCACTGCTGGGCACGGGTCTCCTCTCATATTGAGAGGGATTAGGCTACAGTCCAGCACGCTGCGCCGCGCTGGCCTAGTGCGGGTTGGCAGACTTCACAAACCGCCGAGAAAAATCTCTAAGGTATGCAGGTTTCCTCACGATGTTTTTCCTTCACCGTTTAAGCGAGTGATAATTAATTATTAATACGCACATGAATTCGAAAAGTCAGAGGTGCGTGCCTTGGGTTCGAACTCAAGACCTTCGACTTGGCAGTTCAATGGTCATACCACTAGGCTATCACTGCTTGCTTGCTGCGTGCTAAGTATAACTTAAACAAATACCATACCGTACTGTCGCCGTTATTGACTTTTAAAAAGCGAGACGACAATAATCTCCAAATTGTTCTGTTGTTCTAAAATCACCATGAAAGTAAACGTCTGATTTGCTGAGTTCTCGGTATTAGGGAAAACAAGATATTTATTGAGGCAGATCATCAGTTTTCCCACGGCTTCTTTACGTAAATAAAAAAAAACTGACTGCCTAATTATGTAGTCTAGTGGTCATAACTACTACTACACTACAGTTGGGGCGAGAAAAGAAATTAAAATTAATGAAATAGACATGTTATTGAGACGAATTATGTTGTTTTATAATATTACAGCTAATTTTGTAAACGGTACACAGAGCCTGGATCTTACAACACAGGCAATAGTGTGGGATCTAGGGCGTCAACCAATAATGTAACATGGTTTTCAGACAGTAAATAGTTTTTTCTAGAACATTCTATTTTTTTATACCTTTTTTTCCGGGAGGAAACCTTCAAAAGGCTACCGGTCTACGGAGTTAGACCGGGGAGTGTGGGATTCTTACCCACTAAAATCACCCCGGTGGCCACCATCAGCACATGGAGGGGGGCACTGTGTCCTCTTAATAGACCACCCCAGTAGCAAGCAGAGCTGAGAGAACCTGATTGGGCTAATTATTATACTTCTTAAAAAAATATGATTAATTAGTTGAACAATCAGGCGTTTAGTGTCCACTAGAAGTGCTGTTCAAGTTTTCCTAAACAAAATATAATTGACGAATTTGAGAGCTCACTAGTTCTCTTTATCGATACAACAAAATAAAAACAATTATCATTGAGTCATGATTATTTAATACTTTGGATCTACTTTGAAGCAACGCAGTGTAATTTTTTGTTCATATTTTTAATAAATACATAATACATCACCGTTACGCGGGTTAGCCCGGAGGCGGTAGGCAGAACTGTGTGGTCGTACATTGTGATTTTGCCCGTGATAATTGTAAAGACATGTTCACACTACAAAATATACTGATTTCTGTCTGTACTACACAACAACAACAACAACTATTACTACTACTATTAATTTAGTCACTGACTCTATAATATAAATAAATAAATACTTGGGACAACTTACACAGCACCATTTAATCCCAAACTAAGCAGAGCTTGTACAATGCGAACTAGACAATGGATATAATACTTATATACTTTTTATTGTAAAAATATACTTATAATATATAAGAAACGCCAAAACAAATACTTATGTTCATCACATAAATATTTGTCATGTGGACATCGAACTCACGACCTCGAACCACTAGACCACAGACGGTGCCAGGCTAGGCATAGGAAAAAAGAAACACCCTCTTTGGGTGATAAGTATAAAACTTATCAACTTGTTCACTCACAACCGTAACAACAATCAACGAAAAAACAGCTGATTCATTGACTTTTTTATGAATAAATATGTTCAAATATTTATCGCGATTATTATCGCTTCGTAATCGCTGCGTGTGACCGCTAGCCTAATGACCGGCACGTACAGTTAGGCGCACGCGCCGCACTGAACCACTGTTGGGGAAAAAACCGCTTTAGATTAGAGGTGGGCAGAAATATTGCTAGTTTAATGGACTTATTTGAAATTTTGCTACTGGTACAGTCTGCAAATGAATTAGGAATGCTAGCAGTTATGTTTTTTTTTTGGATAAGACTGCGTGATGAGTTGGTGCAATAAAAAAGATTTCATAATCTTTTTTTAAAGATGCAATGCACAATAAGCAAGCAAAGCAGTTACAATATATATTATTTAACTCCTTTGCTGACTGTACAATCGACAATATTGGCAGTTGGCAAAATATCTTTGTTACATAATAGTCATAAGGTCGACAACTCTACAACAATCAGCGTAGTTAACTCTACTACTCTTGAACTACTATTGAATAGAAAGGTCTTATATTAATCTTAATCTTAGCAGTGGGGGCTGGCATGGCCAGCAATACTGCGACCAAATGTGATCTGTTGTGTTGTCCCCAGCATGGTACATTCCTTACTCTTCAAAGACGTGGTTCATGAAGGCGGCTAGCCCAATAAGAGGAAGGTCTTATGTTAAGTAAACTTTAAGTAAACTTTCAAGCGCATGGGTCAATCAAATAAATTAACACCTATAATATTATAAATGGCGTATTTAACTACAAATAAAAAAAATTCGTTTTGTATAGCAAAATAATTCCCAATTTCAAGCAAAAATACTTTTTTTTTTCTTTTTGATTTGGTTCTAAACATACCGGCAAATTGTGAGTATACATTATTGTACACCACTGCCTTGGGAGAATACAGGCGTAATGGTGTTATGTAATATATTAAATTTATTAAAATACAAACACAAAAGAATATGCTCTTGGAAAATCTACATTACAACCATATTACTACTTAGTGCTCCAGCCAAGCTTTGAAACGAGAAAAACCAAGCCTTTACGGGTCCATAATTATGAATTGCTTGCACGAAATTGTTTGAAGCGTAAAACCATTAAACCACAGTAAGGGACCCAGCAAATCCGTAGCAACTTCAACACATAAAAACTTTAATAATGAACACTTAGCTCACTCTTAGCTCACCGTTGGGTTTCATTAAGGTTCATATAGGATCATTTTCTTTATGCTGGTTTTACCGACTTGGGTTTAGTGTAGCTAAATACGAATATGTGCTATGAAATAGGTTATTTTCAGTTAACGCAAAGAAAATGTATGAAACAGTTATTGTGACGATTTTTTACGTTTTACCACTATCTTAACTAATGTTATGATTTTCTTCTTCTTATCGTGTCTAAGGGTGTAGCTAGAATCTGGTTAAGGGGGACGGGGACGGGACAGGCGTAGACAATAATAAATATACATACCCTCACGCCTGTATTCCCCGAAGGATTAGGCAGAGGTATACTAATGTACACCCACATTTCGCCGGTATGTTTTAGGTCCTATGTAATAGGGGGCGACGCTATTGTCATTAACCGGGCACAAATCCAGACTCCGAGCTGCTACTGAGAATTTCATAGAAAAACCCAATAACACTGCTCGACCTGGGGATCAAACCCAGGACTAGCGTAGCAGTCGCGCTTAGGACCACTAGACTAATGAGGCGGTCCACAAAAACCAAGAATATATCTAAGGTAAATGCTGCATGAGCAATGGGATAGGTTACGTTAAAAATTAAAAACGAATCTAGATTCAACCATTCATAGTACAATCTTATAAAATTCGCCTGCCAATAGAATTACCTTTGTTTTTGTTTATTTATAGGCTACTGAAGTAATATTACTTTACGGTTTGTGAGCATTCCTTGTACCTTCTAGGGACCTTTTCTTTTTGTTGAGCAGATTGGAAATGCTTTATGCACTACTCACCGCTCCGGGGAGAGCGGCGTGGTGTGTCGGACTCCGCTCTGAAAAGAGCGATCTACCAACTAAAACCAATCTCGGCGTTTCGCGTCACCACTTTAGTGCCGGGACTACGGGAGCGCTATAGCAATCGTCCACAGACATCTTCTAGGGACCTGCCCTTATCTCGCTACGCCCATGATCGTAAAAAAAAAATTGCGTGTAATATAAGGCAACCTGAATAGCGTTAGGCGTGGCCGCATAGAGATCGTCCTTCGTGCAGGTTTGGGCACAAGGGACTCACCAATAGGTGTGACATAATTTGCCCTGGGTCGCAGTCACATTGAGTAAAGTCAAAAAGTTTCACTTTCACTTTAAATATTTCGAATCAGCATCAGAATCGGTCAAACTTAATTGAAACTTGTTTAATTGCCTCCATTTGTGGGGTTCAACATTAGAATTTATTCAACTTCTCGACTTACGGACGACTATGGTTCGTTTTAATTAAACCTCGTTACACAAAACGTGGCGGTTTAATCAGATGCGTATTCTTTGCACTATAATTTCCTTTTACGTCATTCCTGACGGTTCACCAATAGTCCACCTTATTTAGTAAAAAGAACTAACGTAAAAGGATTTAGTCCTTTTTATATTGCACATGGGTGGCCGGAGTCGGCGAGGTTCCGCTGATCATTGTGGGTGGCTACCAGGTGGTACCCAGCTGTCTTTAAACGACTGATGGTTCTGTTGGTTTTACCGGACCACAGTCTGTTATGATTGTAGTGAATGTCAAAGGAAGGTATGCGATTTCTACTCGAAAGGAGTCTGAATTACGCTAACTCCACCCAGAGAAGAATTTTCCAAATGAAAAAATACTTTTTCATTACAACCTTCGTGGATTAATTAAATTGTAGTTGACAATTATAATATAAACTTGAGGGCTCGTAGCTACGTAATAACTACTCTGATGTCAAGCTGCGGTGAGTCCATGGATGGGTGACTATTGTTAACACATCGAGGCTACTTGGAGAGCCGTCGGTCCCGTTAGTGACACGAAAACCTATGACAATCGTTAGAGGCAGTCCGAAGCCCAAAAAAGCCTGACAACCAGTCTATCCTCAGTTTGTGGAAATCTGATGGTACTCGCTTCGTGTAAAATACTGAAATTCCGCCGCTTCTAGTTAGATTGGAAGCCGACCCCAACATAATTGATTAATTATCGGATGAATTATCTGAACCTTCCCAGCCCGATCTCGTGCGCCTTGATTGGACAATAACAATTTATTGTTTTTTTAACATAATAATTTATTGTTTTTTTTTCAGGGTGTGTGTAGCAGCTGCAGGTGCGGTGATGCGCCGCGAGCGCCGGCGATCGACACATGCATGCCGCCCGCGCACCCGGTAAGAACACATCCTTTATTGTGAAGTGCGCTGAAAGGTCATAAGAGACCTAAGTCTCTTCATTGAATTCTATTTTTAAACGAAAATGTATTTTAAGTCTCTTTTGCTTTTATTTTACATGACGTATTTTACACTACTATAGCTAGTTAGACCCGCTGATTGTAAGTCTTGTGACGTTAAATCTGTAGTAAAATTATTGCATTAGGTACAAAGGTATTACTAGAGCAACAGACGGGACATAGTGAACAAAAAGTAATGTATCTATTACTTTTTCCGATTGTAAACAAATCGTTATGTCTAAATCTGTCATATGTCGGTTTGACAACGACAGAAAATTCTTTGATTAAGTAGGTACTAGCAAAAATAATATTTGAAAAGGTTCTTTTTCTAAATTATAACTGTAAAAAACTGTCTGAACGTCAATACTTAGTAAACAGCCAAGCTGAGCTTGTTAGACTACTTGATCAATACTATACATTATAGTGGCTATGGGATCCGTGAAATTCGCCACGACCTTGACAATCGATACATTTTCCTGTATTGACAAAAGCATTTATCTACAACCATATTAAGTCGATACAAATTACAGCCTGATTAATTATGAAAGCGATACATGAATTAATTTAGTCACGTTGATACGTTGTAATTACAATGCTGTAATTATGATTGTATCACTTGTTAGAATTTACTCTCGCGAGTGCCAATTGGATGGGGGTAAACTGGGTTAGATACACAGTGTAGGGTGACTATGTGTTCGTGTTAACAAGGATATTTGGGTAAAAGTAGTTCTGGTATATTTATTTTTCCTGTTATCATAATAGGATACATGAATACCGTGTGCTTAGTTTTGATGGTTAATTTTTTAGTCTCTTTAATGATCATTTAACAGAAACCGGTTGATTAATAAAGAGGTGCTATATTTTGCTGCATACTTGTTCCGGTAATAATAATAGTAAACCATAGTAATTTTTTAATATATTTTTTATACCACTATTAATTTTGTTTGAACAAAAAAAAATACTTTATACTTAATATAAACATTTATTTGTTAACATAAAATTCATCCCTGGATATTCACATTTTTGGGTACTTTGTACAAAGCAATAAATTCAAGTCTTTATGCAACAAAGCCGGACTCTAAAGGTAAACACAGACTGACTCACTGAAGAAACCACATGCGTGACTAAATGTTGAATAACGCTCACTAAATCCGGCATTTTGCAATGTTTATAATAGTATAGGTTGACGTAGCGTTCCACTTATATTGACTAATCAAACGTGTTTTGAATTATTATTTAAACATCAAAAAATGAAACGGATTTTAGTAATAAATGATTAATTAAATAACATCCTGTTTAAAAGCTGATAAATTAGTAGAAATCCTAATACTCTAGTTGTATAGTCTATAGTCTACTAGTTGGACCTGGCTTGCGGTGGACCTCGCTATCTGTCACCAGTCTTCGAATTTTTTGCATTTGTATTTTGTTGTATGCATTTGATCAAAGATGGTATATTTATGCTATAATTAAAATGTACAGAGGCAGACTAAATGCCGTACTAATTCTTATGAGTCGACAATTATTTCAAAGACTATTAATATCTAGAATATATCTAACTCTCTTATAACTAACATTTATGTATTCAGAGCGAATAAAATCCGCAAAAATCACAAAACATGGTGACCGCAAAAATAAATGAACACCTAAAAGAAATCCTACAGCGCTACGATGTACGAAGTTGGATTGAAATCTAATATCAACATGTTGTGAGCTCCACATTTCACGTTATATTGACACATTGTACAATTTCAACTCGAACTGTGAGTAAATGTACTTTGTACAAGCCAAAGTTGCAAGTAGTTTCTGTAACCGAGGCTTTAAGTGCATTTGGTTTGTTCTTAGTTTTTCCATTTAGTTTTTGAATTATTTACTTTTATTTTATATTTTAGTTAATTGGTTAATTATTGATTGATGAGTTGACAGTAAATATAAACTAATAATTAATTACTAGTTTAATTAAGGATGACAGGTAAAAGTAGGGTAAAATAAATCTTTAAGTCTCGTTTTTAATCAAATATTGATTTATGTTAGTACTGTTATGTGTAATCATTTAATTGTTAAAAATACTATGCAATGATTAAAACATACTGTAAATTTAAAATATAATTGCCTGATATTAAGTAAGTATTTTATCATTCATTTTTAAAATCCGTTTTTAGAATCAATTTTTATGTTTTAATATTTATACTATATGTAAATCAGATATTTAAAAAGGGCCATAAATGTATTTACGTTTACTTTGCATAATCAGTAACAATACATACACTAACGCCTTTTTTCCATAGAGGTAGGGCCCTACTAGGGCGTCCCCTACTAGTGGTTCCATTGAAATTCACCATATAAATCCCTTTTGTTAGTCGCCTTTCATCCATTCTCTCACCATGCCCAAACCATCTCAGCATATTCTTCTCGATTCTTTTCACTACATCGTCTTTTACACCGCAACGTTGGTTTTAATGTTGTTGTTGTTAATCGGTCACAAATCAATGTGAAAGTAATTTTCCAAAGAAATATCTATGAAATCCACATTGCGTGGACACAGTATGATGAAATGAATGTTCAAAGGAAAAACGCGTTGGATGCACACAACGCTCGATCGGAATCCAATACTGCCATTAATTGCCGCGTCTGAAAGATACGCGTTTTCGTACATTTTATCTGTATTTCTACATATTGCTTTTACTATTTTCTACGAATTGTCTCACGATATTTTCATAAAATGGTATCGTTCTTGTTTCCTCTCATTCTATAAGAGGAGACCTGTATCCAGCAGTGGCACTGTATATGGGTACATGACGTTACGATGACAGTAATGTTATTTCTCTGGTAATACCAAAACTTACCAGGATACTGGTATTCCGATCTGCAAGGTTAAGCTGCGCTAGCCGCAGTCGGTCTGTGAATGGGTGGCTATTCTTAACAGATCGACCCCTGCGTGCCTCGAAGAACAGGTAAAGCCGTCGGTCCCGGTTGTCATACGAAGACTCTATAACAATCGTTAACGGTAGCCAGAAGGCCAGAAATCTGTATTGCACAGAAATTGGGTTGCGGAGGTGTGATGGTAGTCGTTTCGTGTAAAACATTGACTTCAGCCGCATCAGGGGGTCTACTCCCTAAGCACGAAGTCCGTAGTTTCGACCTTCGTTACGGGCGTTTCTTACTCCGTATCACCTACGGACAGAAGATTCGTTCGGGGCCCGAACTAAGAATGAATGATAACACAATTTGACAGTTGTCCCTACACCCGATGTGTTTTTACCCGTTAGAAAAATTGAATTTGACACTTGTTTTGTCGGACTGCGAAGTTTCGGAGAACTTTCGAACGGCTCGTAACTTCGTTGACTGAGATAGGGAGTAGACGGGTTAGACTGGAAGTCAACAATCAACATAGTCAACCCCAACATAGTTGGGGAAAGGCTCGAAGGAAGCAGACCAGTGTTCTGAAGCCGTACCACAACGTGAAATTGCAATCGTTTTGCCATTGAAAGAGAGGGATGTCGCTCTACACATCAAATAGCGCCATCCCTTTCCCACAATCTCTGGTAAATGTCGCTGTGAGTCGTTGGATACAGGTGGCATATTACCGGTCTTTGTGGAAGTCTATGGGGAGGTATTTGTTCAGCATTGGACGTCGTTTGGTCGATATGGTGATGACGATAAATGGGTTTAAATGTCTAAAATTGGGTAAGCACGTTTTTTTGCCTATACTGCTAAAGCCACAAAGTTTGCAAACAAGCATACGGCCCACCGGTAAGCGGTTTCCGTAGCATATAGACTTGTAACTCCAAGAGTATCACTTGCGCGTGGCCGACCTTGTAAAACAAAAGAGGAATATTTGAGTTGGCAGTAGAAGGGTGAAATTCCCCTCATTGCGAACACGTTTCCTCGCGGAGTATTCCATATTATGTACTGTAGAAATTGTCTGTGAGAGATACATAGACAGTTAATACCCTGTAATAATGCTATGTCGTACAGTTTGACCTGAAACAGTAAAAGCAGTTTAATTAAAACATGACAGTAAGTATATGACATACTCCACTTTCAACTAATTCCTTAATAACCTAGAAATTAAAACATCAAAAATTATGCCGAAATCTCATTTGTCGGCCGTCTTTTTTTTTTTTTTTTTTTATGGGATAGGTGGCAATCGAGCAGACGGATCGCCTGATGGTAAGCGATTTCCGCCGCCCATGGACACCCGCAACACCAGAGGAGTCACAAGCGCGTTGCCGGCCTTTAAAAGGGAGTACGCTCTTTTCTTGAAGGTTTGAAGGTCATATTGGTCCGGAAATACTGCAGGCGACAGTTCATTCCACAGTTTAGTTGTGCGAGGCAGAAAGTTTCTAGAGAAACGCACAGTAGTGGACTGCCAACCATCTAGATGATGTGGATGGAACTGCTGTCGCGTGGAACGATGGCGGAAAGTAGCAGCAGGGATCAATCCGAACAATTCCTCGGAGCATTCCCCATAGTACATGCGATAGAAGATGCATAGCGAGGCCACATCTCTACGCAGCGCCAAGGGGTCTAGCCGGTTTGAAATATCTTGGCAGTCGACGATTCGAATCGCTCTCCGTTGGATGCGGTCCAGAGGGAGAAGTTGGTACTGGGGTGCCCCTGCCCAGAGATGCGAACAGTATTCCATATGGGGCCGGACCTGCGACTTATAAAGTAGTAGGCGGTGGGCCGGAGTGAAATACCGTCTCGATCTACTGAGCACGCCAAGCTTCTTTGAGGCTAATTTAGCCTTGCCCTCTAAATGACCGCGGAATTGGACTTCATTCGATATGTCAACACCAAGTATTCCAATACTGGTTGAGGCAGTTAAGGGGATGCTCTCAAAACGAGGTGAAATGACCAACGGCAGTTTTTTGGCGGTGAATACGCAAGCTTGCGTCTTTGTGGGATTAAATTGGACCAAATTAAGTCTGCCCCACTCTGAGACTTTTTCTAAAATGGTTTCAATTTCAGACACAAGTTTGTTTCGGCTCTCGATGACGTTTTCCCGAGAAATGTTAGCGCGGCCGGTATAGAAAGTATCGCCTGTGCTGTCATCCGCATAACAATGAATGCCGCAGGTTTGCAACAGGTCATTGATATGGAGGAGGAATAGAGTAGGCGATAGTACACAGCCTTGAGGGACACCAGCATTTATAAACATAGAGGCAGAGCATTCACCGTCTACTACGACCTTTATGCTTCTGTCTGCAAGAAAGCTGGTGACCCATTCGCATAGTTTCTCGGGAAGCCCATAGGAAGGGAGCTTCGAAAGAAGCGCTTTGTGCCATACCCGATCGAAGGCCTTCGCTATGTCCAAACTGACCGCCAAGGCTTCCCCCTTAGTCTCGATCGCCTGTGCCCAACGATGTGTCAGGTATACTAGAAGATCACCAGCCGACCGACCCTTACGAAAGCCGTACTGCTAAGTAGCTGATGATCTTCTAAGAACCGAAGGAGCTGGCAGTTGACAATGGACTCCATTATCTTCGAGAAAAGGGAGGTTATGGCTATCGGTCTGTAGTTGGACGGATTTGAGCGGTCGCCTTTTTTAGGGATCGGGTGGACCAATGCTGTCTTCCATGATGTCGGGACAACGCCAGAAGAGTAAGAGAGCCGAAAAAGACGTGTTAAAACTGGTGCCAACTCAGGAGCGCACATCTTCAACACAACAGGAGGGATAAACATTGTGTTCTCAAGTCAATGACGAATTAAAAATACATGGGAACGAAATAATTCTGGTCGTAGCCATTAGATATGTTCTCAGGGTATAATACAGTCATAAAGGCTGCATTAAAAACTTTTTTCGGTTCCGTTAAAATAGGAACCAGTCGCGTCATAGCTAAGGCATAATGCTTTCTGTCATTTTAATATTTTCTCTGTACCATATTCGAAATTACATAGACAATTTTTGGAAAAACTTGGAAGACATTTAAATTAAACTATATTAAAAAAAAATGTTAACAATGCAAAACATTAATAATAATTTTATTCTACATCATTCAGTGCACTCAAGCACTATTTAAAAAAATTGAGGGGTATATCACATGATTTTTTATTCAACGTACCTAGTTATGCTTAAAAACAGTTCAAAAATATTCTATCTTTTAGTATAAAATAAACTATTCGTTATAACAGTCTATCCTTAGGATATACACTGTATATTGCCTAGAAATTGTGTTCTGAAAGCAGTCGCTTCGTGTAAAATACTGATATTCAGCCACATCTGGTTAGACTGGAAGCCGACCCCAATATTATTGGGAAAAGGCTTGCAAGATGATGAATCGATATAACTAATATTGATTACGGAACCCCAACTATAATCTGCTTGACACATACTTGTTAGATTGAGTAATTAATCTAATTGCTTGAACAAAAACACTTTCTCTGTATTACTGTTGGGAGTTATTGTACAGAAATTTTAATGCCCAACACACTATCCCCGAACGTTTAGGCGAACTGTTCGAGTGTTGGTGTACCTAAGTGTACTTACACACATCATCACATCAGTCTTTGCCATCACTTTGAAAAATCGAAATCTTTTTTGTTACGGTAGATTGTATTATGATTTCAACTTCTTTTTTTAATTTCAAACAGGGTATTTCTATTTAAAGAAAACACACAATAAAATTTTTTTTGATAAAGTTCTATTTAAAAAAATATCTCAGCTTATGCTTGTGATCGCAAACTTTTTTTGATGTGTGTATATATATGCCTACATCAGTGAGCCTGTATGCGTAAGGTGGACGTATTATAGACGACTTATTTTTTATTTTGTAAATAGATCTTGTAAAGAATTTTACAAATCAATGTTTTTCAATTTTTTTTAACCTACATGGCTCCGGCATTTCCTAACTGACGATCTCTGTAAAGAAACGCCGAAACAACCTCGGAGAATCATAGTCTTTTAAAGTCTTTTTTCTTGTTATTAAGCAAAGGAAAAGATTCGACCGCGGGCAGGATTCGAACCTGCGTCTTCTGGCAACCGCTACACTACAGCCTTTCTATGAAATTCTCAGTAGCAGTTAGAAGTTAGGTAGGCATAAATGATAGGTCTATGATTCTATGCAGTAGGTAAGAAAGGCTACAAACTCAGAGCTGAGAATTTTATAAAATAAACTTAACCTGGAAATCGAACCGAGAACTTCACTGTCAGTAGCCGCGATTTGACCACAAGAACAATGAGCCAGTTACTTAAATAACCTATAGGAAAATACCAGGTTATTTAAGCAGGTATTTATTCACCTAGTATTTATCACTAAATAACCTAGTATTTCTATACTCTAATATTCTAATTAAGTATTAGTTTCGTCTTCCCACGCAAGCATTAGTCACTGGAACAGGTTACTGGGCTGATCGTAAACTATACTGCTACTTGCTAGTAATTAATAATTATGCCCAATTGAGATTTATGCGATCCCACGGCCGCAGCCGGCTGTTATTCTGAATGACGTATTAACGGTATGTCACGGTACATGTCAGTTGAGCCGTGTATAGGAGGTAATGAGAACTGCGTATTTGATTATGTAAAATGTTAATGTATGGATTGCAGAGGTAAAATTAGGAAATAGCAAAATTACACTTTATTTGAAATAAAACTATTTTACACAGCGTCCATGGTCACGGGTAGACTGAACACTGACATGGACGCTGTAAAGGGTACGAAACGTCGGGATTAATAATATCAATGTAACGCGATAAAATCCGTAAAAAGTAGTTTTATTTCAATGTATAATTAAATAAAAATAATATAATTCGCGTAAATTTCAGAAATCAATATGTTACACTTTATTTTTCATAAGTTCGCAGTCAATAAAATAGTTATCATACCATGACGCCTGAATTTCCCTAAGGGTTGGGCAGAGTTGTACTAATTTACAACCGCAGTTCCTCTGTATATTTTAGGTCACTTGGGAACTAATATGCAGGTATTACCATTTTCCAGGGAAATCGAAGCTCCAGCTGCTAATAAACATTTCAAAGGAAAACTAATAATATAATATTTTTGAGACATTTTACACAACACCATCTAGTCCCAAACTAAGCAGACCTTGTACTATGGGTACTAGACAATGGATATAATACTTATATACTTTTTTTTTGTAAATACATACTTACTTATAATACATAAGAAACACCCAGACAAACACAAATACTCATGTTATATCTACACAAATATTTGTGTCCTGTGGGAATCGAACCCACGATCAGCAGTCACTCAAACCGCTAGACTACAGAGGTCGTCATTAACACTTCAATAACAACTCAATAACACTTTACTTGACCTGATAATTGAACCCAGGTTCTCGCGTTCACCTGTCACTCTTTTGATGACTGACCATTAACGCAGTTCAGTATAAAATATCTCAAGTATCTCGCAATCTCATTGCTATGATTCATTATCATTCATGATTCAATTTTTTTTTGGTTTAATCAAAATTATAATGTGATGTAGTGAAAATTACGTGATATATTTTTTAAACCACTATGGTAGCAAACAAGCATACGGCCCACCTGATGGTAAGGGGTTACCGTAGCAAGAGTGTCGCTTGCGCTTAGCTCTTTTGTTTTACAGGGTACCGACCCTGTAAAACAAAAGACGATGAGTTAGGTTGCAGTATAAGGGTCAAAGTCCCCCACTGCCAATACAACGTTTTCTCGTGGAGCACTGGCAACCTTGGTCACCATTAGGAACACAACACAGTCCAAAGCAGTGTTATTTCACTTCGATTTTCTGTAAGGCGTACTTCCCCAGTTACTTCCCCAGTCGGGCAACTCCAATTTCAGTGGAATTACTCCCACTATGCCCTACCTCGCTTAAAATAATATATGACAAAACAGTTTATTATTGTTGCCGTCCTTATAGAGTAACCGGGCTTATGTGGGGTTAAAATATAATTGACCTCAATGCAGAACTGAAGCGAAGGTTCTATTGTAATATATTTTCGGGCCAAAGGAGGTCGTGAAGTGAAATAACCTAGTTTAAACAACCAGCAAACTTTTTTCGAAAATGGACTTTCCACTTTTGTCTCCCAAGGAATGCGCAAGTTTTATGTGATATAATATTTTTTTGGAAAACATAAAATCAGCAAAGAAGTTGCCCGTTTATGGGTCCTTACCGTTAGTTACTTCTGTTATTGTACAGGGGTGGTCCTATATAGCAGCCCACCACTATACATCATAAATCAAGTCATTGGAAAACCAAACCTTGTCTCAACCAGTTACAGTATGAAAGGGAAAGAATAATAAATTGGTGCTTCAAACTGGCGTTCAATAATGAACCTGACCGTTTAATTAACGAGTTGAGTGATAAATTACCGTAGGGTGTCAACATGTGGCGAAGTAATTTGTTGTGTGGAGAACTTTATTGATTGAGTTAAGTTGGATTAATCAATTTGTATTTATGGGCGGTATTTTTTTTTACCACTAAGTTGGCATACAAGCATACGGCCCACCTGATGGTAAGCGGTTACCGTAACCTATGGACACTTGTAACACCAGGGGTATCACTTGCGCGTTGTCGAACCTGTAAAACGAAAGAAAGAAAGGAAAGAAAGTGTTTTCGTGGGTCCCATGGCCATGACTACAGGGCAAGTGAAGGCAAGTTCGGTTTTTAGTAAATCTCACTGTGTACTTATGTTTTGTGTTACTTTTAAGTGTACAAATAAAGTATTTTTTTTAGTCAGCATGAGTCCATACATACTCTGCCGCCTGCCCAGATGATCCATCCGTACTTTAAAAAAAGGGGGGCTGTCTATATCCTAGCCAAATTTTATCGAAATCTGTGCTGTGGTTTAGTGATGTTAGTGCGGTTAAGTGAACAATGCTATTTATAAGAAGCCTATTAAGTCTGTCTCTCTGCCTGAATGTTTATCACGGATAGGCTCCATACACACATACATATTTACACGCCTGTCACCTATTGGGGTAAGCAAAGACTATAGATTTCTACTTGCTACGAATCCGGCACCTGCTCAGCAATGATCGTCGGTTTAACCGGCTCAACATCTTTCAGGGATGAAAAAAGGAATTTCAATTTTATGTTGTTTCTTTTATATACCCCAAAGGATTTTTCTGTATGTAATTGCTTTTATAACATCAGTAACAGAAGAAGTGTAAATATTAACTCTTCACAACACTGCGCCTTTTCTAATTTCTCTCGGGAAAATAAAACAGCAAGAAGGTCGGTATCAATTTATTAAAGTCTTTTAATGTTCATTTTTTGAAATTTTGAAAATAGAACCTCTGTATCTGTTGCGCTTAGGATCACAACACTAACGACGCAGTTAGAGAGCACAAAAGAGGCTGTATCATCCTTTCTACCCTTATCCCAAATTACTTGGGGTCGGCGCAGTATGTCTTTTTCTTCCATACATCTCCTTTAGCCGTCATCTCATCATTCGCTTCCTGAGCCATATCACACTCCCAGCCGTTGTCCCAGCCACTCTCTCAGCCACTCTCCCAGCAACTCTCTCAGCCGCTCTCCCGGCCACTCTCCCAGCCACTCTCTCAGCCACTCTCCCAGCCATTCCTGCAGCCACTCTCTCAGCCACTCTCCCAGCCACTATCCAAGCCACTCTCTTAGCCACTCTCCCAGCTATTCCTGCAGCTACTCTCCAGGCCACTCTCTCAGCCACTCTCCCAGCAAGCACACAAAAGAGGCCATTTAAAAAAAAATCAATGTTTGTTAAAGGAGTTATCATAGAAATATTCATAATTAATAGTTACACCTGCATAGCAAATTATAATCTTATCTACAACAATCCCCATTATATTTTAATAACTAGTATAAACTAGTTTATACGTAATTAGGCTGTACAAATGTATGCTTTCATTTTTATGTAGTCATTTCAGTCTATGCTAAAAAAATATTCGAGCGAGACCCGCGTATTAGGGTGACCTTGTTCGTGTCGCTAAATTTCGTGAGTACTAAATATAGGAAATTTAGGTATTTAGGCAGTGGTTAGGCTGATTTAGATGTGTATATACTAACAGTATGTTTTGAATTTTGGTGTAGAGATTTTGAAGACTATAAGAAAATAATTTACAATGTAGGTAGCTTTTAATTGACGCGCTCAACATTGGGACAGTACCTAATGATTTTATTGAAGTACTTATTAATATTTTCTTTTAATTAATGAAATAGAAAATTTTTGTACGCAGATGTTCATTTAAGGCATAACAATTTATAAACAATTTTAAGTGTAATTTCATTCTTATTCACTTGTATAAATGAAGTCAATTTTCAATTTTCTGTCAATAATTTTATGGGTACTACAAATTGACATGATAACAACTGTATCCTTGAAATAATTATTAATCATAAATAACAGTGCAAACGGTGATATTATGTAGTCAACCTTAGACACAAAAAGATAAAAAAAGTACGTGGGAAAAAATCCAACCCGCTACGTTACAAAAAACTTGTAACTTCATACATAAGTAATCCACATTAAAGTTCCCCACGTGGAGTGGTTCAGTCGGTACTGAGTGCACTCATGTAATATGCATGGTCTTCACAGAAGCCTGACGCATGACGCGGCTTTCCACGGCATCGGTTCTATTTGATTGTTCATATACTGGATTAATTTATTAGTACACATCAAACTGCATTGTTCTTATTAACTTCAAGAGACGTAGGGGGTGTAATTTTCCACTCAATTTGGAGCTGCCCGACTGGGGAAGTACCTCCGCCTTGCAGAAAATCGAAGTAAAATAACACTGCTTTGAGCTGTGTTGTGTTTCTTACGGTGAGCAAGTGCTCCACGAGGAAACGTTGTGTTGGCAGTGGGGGGACTTTGACCCTTATACTGCAAACCCAACTATTCCTCTTTCAATACAGCGTCGGCAACGCGCAAGTGATACTCCTGGTGTTGCAAGCGTCTATAGACTACGATAACCGCTTACCATCAGGTGGACCTTATGCTTGTTTGCCACCTTGGTGGTATAAAAATAAGTAGGTATATATTTTCTGTGCTGTGGGTATTTATATAATATTTTATTATGTTCATAATAACGCACACCTAGAACAAAACTAAACCAATTAAAAAAGAATTAACCTGACGTTTACAGTGGGTCAAAAAACAGGTTGTCTTAAAACGTACATTATACGTAGGTCTTAAAACGAATTGTATGTTTCTATCTAGGTGTAACATGAAGTACCTTTTGTAATTCAGTTAGTTTTGACTTTTCAAAAGCAATGTATGTAATTTCCTTTATTACCATGGTTATTTAAATTATTAGATCTTTTAAATAGAATACTCGAGAATTTTTCCATTGTATTGTTTATAGTTTGTAAAGCCTAATTTACATTACAAGACAATCAAACATAATTTTCTAAAAAAATATAGTATAGAAAATTTGGGTCAGAGCCCGTTCGTCCCCTAAGATTCGCACCCTGTGCCCACTCGTCCCCTGGAACTTTTGAGGGTCCCATTCGTCCCCTGAAGAATATTTATTTATACATGTATATGTGTATACTGCAGCTTGGTAGTCCTGGTACAGTCGCGCAGAAAAGGGTAAAATAAAAAATATAGTAATTCGGTAGATATCATGTTTATTTCAAATAAGATTAAGTTTAATAAAATGCCTCTAGGCTCTAGGCATTAAGTCAGTCTTCAAAATAATTAATCAACTTTTGGTTTCTTGTACATTTGTAAATATTTAGCAAAATATATGATAACTATAATATATTTATGCTGTAAAATAAAACTGTGTAACTATTTAAATAAAATCCCAGTAATAACTGAATTTTAGATTAATTTACATCCAGTGTACAAACAAATAACCAAATATCAATACCAATATAACAAAAATAACAATTAATTGTTAGTACTCTGTACAGTCAAAGAGATCTACAAAATAATGCAATATCACAATAACTTTGTATAAAAGAAATATAAAAAGTAAAATCAGTCTTTATCAACTATGTAAAACCAACATTTTTACTAACTACAAATACACATGCAAAATCACAATGTCCTCGAAACTAACAAAATACAACTATTTTACAAAAATCAGCCTTGATTGACCATCATATAAATCAACATTAAATATAAAATATGCAAAAAATAGAACACATATCAACAGTAAATAATCACTTTTTATTTTTTTACCAATATGTCACCGAGGCAGCCATAACATACAAACAAAACAAGCTCTTTTTTCAATGATCTGTTATGGTTTATTAAATTAATTCCGTTAATAAACTGTTCACAAGTGTACTATGTTAACCGTTTCTTATGTAAAATATAGCTAATTTTATCTCAGGGGACCAATAGGCACCTGAATAGGTGCCGAATATTGAACTTATATTGTATATATATCAGAGGGGACGAATGGATACCTTAAAAATAATATATTTTATTAAAATATTAATTGGTCCCCTACCAGGAGACCAATGGGCACCTATATAGGGACCGAATCTAAAACTTTTATGCTGGGGGACGAATTTTAGGGGACGAATGGGCTCTGACCCGAAAATTTATGCACTAAAATTTATGAAAAGCCCAAATTGCTTTTAGCCTCGAACAATTGAATTGAAGATCCTAAATTATAGGTAATGGTTTGGAATAAGTTGAGGGTACTTTCAAAATGAGGGTAATTTAACAAAATCCCTAGAATCTTTCTATCCCTAGACATTCTCTATTTTAGCTTTTAGAAAACTTTTTATTGGCTTAATTGCACAGACTTGCTTTAATGAATTGGGCTAGAAAAGACTATTAAAACCTTTGTTAATTTCTATCGTCATAACTAATTTAAATAATAAAGCAGTACTGTTTTGATGATTAATAGAAGATGAATATTATAATTATTTCTGATCCTGAGATAATGGCTATATCCTTTCCGGAACGCTTTGTATTTATACATATTTAGTGGATTAATAAACATCTTATTAATATACTGTTATTCCTGTATTCATATACTGATTATTATATTTTAGTAAAAAGTATAGTAATGGGTTTAAGACATATTTTTTCCCATGTTGATATCTGCAAAACTTGTAGAATAACCTCCTTTTGGATTGGTATTTTTTTTCCGAATAACCCTATTGGGTTGGGAATTAGATTAGGGAAATATTTCAGAACTGAACATAAACAAGTTATTCGGAAACTAGCTTAGCTATTGCTAACAAGTAGTTTCCGTTAAAGACCGCAATAAACCTTACAGGCTGCCCATGAATATTGATAGAATACGCATACTAGTTTCAAAGCAAATAATGTATCCTATTCATAGATACGTTCATTCCCCATCAACCGATGTTAAATATCTCAGTACTCTGCTCAAATCCATCAGTTATTCATAGTTCCATTCCATTTTAATTATTAGGCACAGTTTACTAGATAAATAAACATTATGTCTAGACTAACATTCATATTGTATTCTCGTATATCTTGAAAATTACTGGCATAACGTAAAGGGAATATGGCGGCGTATACTGAAGCATTTGAACGTAATTTATGTTTGTTGAACAGGAATTTTGATAGAATTTGTTTTCATGTTCAAGTAAATAGGTACTTAACGAGTGGAATTTTTATGTATAAAATAAACTTAAAATATTAAAGATGATAATTTAATTGTTATGGTATCGCAAGGAGCAAAGTTAATAAATAATAAATATTCTTGGTCAATTTTACACAGCACCATCTAGTCGCAAACTAAGCAGAGCTTGTACTATGGGTACTAGACAATGGATATAATACTTATATACTTTTTTGTTGTAAATACATATTTATCATACATAAGAAACACCCAGACAAACAATTATGTTCATCACATAAATATTTGTGTCCTGTGGGAATCGAACCCACGGCCTTGAAATCAGCAGTCCGACACTCGAAACATAAGACCACAGATGACGTCAAAAAGAAATATTTATAGTATATAGAGTACTTTTATCAATAGAAACATTGGAATTATGAACGAAATCGCGGCTGTACCAATACCGTATACTATAACCAATGTTGTAACATATTGTAAAAACTCATACAATACGCGTGCCGCATACAAAATATACGGAATACAGTTTTGAGCCGCCTCCATACATTTTAAAGTGAAAGTGATCGGTAAAGTTGGCTGTAATAAATTTGAATATGACAAACGAGATGCTATGAATGTAAGGCTCGAGGTGTACGCACGACCTGTCATCTACGATGAATAATAAAAAAGGATTTTGACACTAAACAAAGGAGTACAGAAGGCTTATTATACATTGAAATAAAACTACTTTTTACGGATTTTATAGAGCGTCCATGGTCACGGGTAGACTCTACCGGGTGAGTCTACCCGAGACCATGGACACTGTAAAGGGTCCGAAACGTCGGGATCAATAATATCAATATAATGCGATAAAATCCGTAAAAAGTAGTTTTATTTCAATGTATAATATTCGCGTAAATGTCAGAAATCAAAAGGTTTATTATAGATTTCGAAGTCTGTGTCTTGCGAGTCTTGTGGTCCGATTATCGAAATGCTGACAAAAGGACACAAATAACCATGACCGTGATTATAAGGCTAGTGAGGTTTCTAATCGGTACGAGTTCGATCGTAAATGAAAAATCTTGAAAATAATTAAATTAAAAATCCATGAAAAAAATTATTAAATATCCAATAGTAGGATTTGAACAGAGTAGAATTTCTGCATCACTATTTTACAGTTTTAGGCACTTTAAAAGATTTATATCTTACACATAACAGAATTACAGCTAAGGATTTTAAGATTAAAATGCTATTAAAATATGCAGTAGTTATTCAACTTCTTAGTTTAATGAAGTAAGGCCTTTTCAATTTGCAATATAACATAATAAATTATTGGTTTTATAATTTATTTATGTGGTATAAATAATGGTGTTCGTCCGTATTTTTACTTTATAATAATAAATAGGAGACCGCCTCGGTTTCGCACACGTGCAAGGTACAGTCAGCAACGAAAGTCGCTGAACATGTTCCAATCTTCAATACGATTTTTAATATGAAGTTACTGACCTGTGAAGGTTGTGCTAAATCATTGCATAGATGACCATTAAATATTTACGTTACCGTTATAATAATAAAAAAAACTTGACATGTTTTGGAGCTGTCATGTTTTCAAAATTTAGCTGTGTTCAGCGACTTTTGTTGCTGACCGTACATAATATACATTATGTACGTATAAATTATACGAAAGAAATTATCTAAATAATAGTGAAAACTGTATCAAAATTCACTGCGTAGTTTAGAAGAAGTAAGCGGAGAAACAGAAGTTTAATAGTAACTAAATAGTAGTTTAATAGATATTAGTATTAATTCCTAAAGAGTTTTGTTGTGAGTATAGTTTTAACTGCTAAGATAATGCTATAGTTTTAGCTGCTAACTAAAAAAACAGTGATACCCTAGTGATATGACCATTGGACTGCCAAGTCAAAGGTCTCGAGTTCGAATCCAAGGCACGCACCTTGACTTTTCGAAATCAGGTGCGTATTTATAATTAATTATCACTCACTTAAACGGTGAAGGAAAACATCGTGAGGCAACCTGCATGCCTTAGACACCCGTGCCCAGCAGTGGGGCAGTATATGGGTTGATGAGGATGATGAAATGGTAATATGTTGACGTACTCTAGTACACCTCTGTCAAATCGTTCTAGAACAGAGATATATAAAAGCTTTTACGCTTGACTAGATATTCCTCGTATTTTTCGGACACTTTCACAATATAATGTATTGTACGAGTATGTCGATTCTTATGAGATCATGTCGCAATGATTCTAAATTAGAAAGGACATCGATATATTACTTAGAGAAATTTTTGCGTCTTCAATACATTCAAATCTGTCAACGCATTTGAAAGTGGAGACACTTGATATTGAAGCGAAATTATAATAATATCCTCAAATAGACGACGTGTTTTTTTTAATGGCTGAAACTGACCTGTGTCTCGTGTCTATGTGTTTTATATCCGTTTTATAATCTAATAAAAATATTAAACGTGTGAAAGCTGAACTATAAACATCTATTTAATAGCCTCCAGTTTTTAGCAATGTGATAATAATTCTGCTAATTATTATTGCTCGGGTTTCCTCTCAGAGTTTTCTTTTTTAATTAAGACAGCTCTGCATCGAAGATCCCTGTGTCTTGGGGGACTTTCATCATTAAACCATATACTGTCCCACTGCTGGGCACGGGTCTCCTCTCATATTGAGAAGGATTAGGCTATAGTCCACCACGCTGGCCTAGTGCGACAACGACGGTTTGTGAAGTCTGCCAACGCAGACTTCACAAACCGTCGAGAAAAATCTCTAAGGTATGCAGATTTCCTCTCATGTTTACCTTCACCGTTTAAGCGAGTGATAATTAATTATTAATACGCATATGATTTCTAAAAGTCAGAGGTACGTGCCTTACACCCAGACTCGAAAATAAAATATTCATAAAACACACAAATATTTGTCTCGGGTGGAATCGATGTCGCGACACTTGGTGCATTGGTATTGACGAGGCGACCATCTAATCACTACACTAAGTGTGCAGATAAAATGTTTTATTTTTTATACCACTAAGGTGGCAAACAAGCATATGGTCGACCTGATGGTAAACGGTTACCGTAGCCTATAGACGGTTGCAATACCAGGGGTATCACTTGCGCGTTGCCTACCCTCTAAAACGAAAGAGGAATAACTGTGTTGGCAGTATAAGGGTCAAAGTCCTCCCACTGCCAACACAACGTTTCCTCGCGGAGCACTGGCAACTTTGCTCACCATTAGGAACACAACACAGCTCAAAGCAGTGTTATTTCACTTCGATTTTCTGCAAGGTGGAGCTACTTCCCCAGTCTGTCAGCTCCAATTCGAGTGGAATTACTCCCACTATGTCCTACCTCTCTCAGTTAATAAAGAAGGTTACGCTAATTTCTAGTCTAATGATTAGCAGACTTCACACATATTGTAGTAACTAGTGGATTGGGACCCTGTTGGGTCGTGGTGTTTACAATCTCGTATCCCATAATTGGACAAACATGATTCGAGCTTCGATCGATTCAAGCGCGATCATTGGTGTTGCTGGCATCTATTGGCTGCGGTTGTCACTTACAATAAAGCGGCCATCTTATTACAATAAAAAATGAAAAAGATTGATTTTCAAAAGCATATCTAGTAGAATTGAAACTTACAAATTCTCACTCCCAACCTTTCGTCTTAGCGCTGAGCTAAGTGGGCTTCCATTCAAATGGTAAATATATTCCTTAAATCGTTTAGTGTACATCTAACGTCGTACATTTCCTTCACAGTTTTCATCAACCGTTACTTTGTCGTACATTTTCCTTGAATGAATGTTAACACGATTCTTTTCCTAATTATTTGTCAAATGCACCGACAGTTTTTTATGGGATTAACAGTTTTCCTTGAATTTGTTTTCGTGGAACAATCGCTTGTACTGTGTTTGCCTCTCAGAGGTTTTAGCCAATTCAATTTAACTTTACTTTACTTTCTTGACTTGCCCCTTTCTTTCTTGAACTGCCTCGTTACTCTAAAGCAATTTTTGCCCGCGACTTCGTCCGCATGGAAAAGTTACTTTTAATTATCGTTGCAATTTGGTTAATTAACTGAAAATCGTTATAAATTATAGCCCATATGATTGTTATTCTGATGTATGAATAATAATACTGTAAAGTTTCATCAAAATCCATTCAGTAGTTTTAGCGTGAAAGATTAACAATCATCCATCCTCACAAACTTTCAAATTTATAATATTAGTAGAATTATTATTGTGGGTAGATACTGTAAGTACTTTTCGCTTATACATATCCTATAAAATATTTGGTTGGTATGGCTATAACAGTTTTATACCAACCATAAATGTGTCATCATCACCTCAGGACCTGTTCTCATCTATGTTGGGCTTGGCTTTCAGTCTAACAAAATGGGGCTGAATTATTTTACACTAAGCAACTACCATCAAAACTCCGCAACCCAATGTTCTTGGCTTTTTGGGCTTTTAACACTCACTAACTTGTCAAAAGTGTTCGTATTACAACCGGGACTGACAGATTTCTGTGCTCTCCAAGGTATGCAATGGAATCAATGTGTTAAGAATAACTTGGCCAAGAGTGCCTCACCTATATGATACCCTCTAAAAAATAAAGAAAATAAAGTACCTACCTACATAGTTATCCGTTTACATTTTTTTACACTTAAAAAGTCACAATTTCACAAAATCTTACATCCTTTTTGCATTGCAAAGTAGTGCGGCACATAAAATGCGGTATAAATTCCCTTACGACTGAATCACGACGTCTAATGAGTCAACATATTATAAAATTTACATAAGATGCGGCTGTAGGTCAGATCCGCCGTGTTCGATGTCCGTGAATGAACATTGGGAATTCCATACAACATGTTTCTATATTGGGGTCAATGATAAATTGGCTTATCATTTCCCAGCGTGAATTATTTGGTGTATATTATATCTCTCTAGCCTATTCTCAACTATGGGGTAGGCTTTTTTTTAATGTAATGACATGATTGGGATTAGGCGGGTCATGTCAGCCGCATGCACAATGATCGTTAGGCAAGAGTTTCCACACAATGGATGCCTGAAGACGGTAGGCGTCGTAGGTCGGTAAGACGCCCCAGAAAGCGGTGGCGGGACGACTTAGATGCGTACCGCGAGGGCTGGTTCGAGGCGGCGCAGAAAAAGAATACCTCTAAGGTCCTGGGAGAGGCCTTTGCTCAGCAGTGGTACAGTTATGGGTAACAAAAAAAATTACATGATAAACAAGCACACGGGCTACGCCGGAGTCCAAAGACGCCATTAAAATCAGTGCCATCAATCACGCGCAGTTATCTTGAGATCTTTAGTGTTAAGCCCCATTTGCTCAGTAATTTCACTGGCTACTGATACACAATAAGGCGACAAGGAGGCGTATCCTAAATATTAGGTAGCGGAGGTCCTCCTACCTAATATTTAGGCAATACCTTAAGGATATCCTAAAAGTAAACTGACTTTCAGGTTTTTTGGGCTTATGAGTTCGAATTAATTGTCATAGGTACCTATATGATAATTAGATCGACGACGTGACGGTTTAACTTCCTTAACAAGGCAAGGAGGGGTGTATCGATCTGCTAAGAATATTCATACATCCATAAACTGTAAGCACAGCTTAACCTTTCAAATCGATTCCAAAGCATCAAATTAATTTGCCTGAAATCGATTTACGTGCACAAACAGGCCCTAAAATGAGAACCTGTTTGTGCTATCCATCAGGCAAAACTAGTCAAACGCATAGTAGTCAACAATAAAACAAAAAAGAAGTAAATTATTACTTACCTTCTCTAAACACAGCCAGTAGAAAATAACAATTTCATATTAATACCGAGTTTAACTATAATAAACCTTATTCTAACGAGTCCTGCGATTACATCTGTGTAATTACAGCCCGTAATGTAATGGAGTTAAGATTGTTGAGCTAAACGGAACCGCTTTGTATAATGAACTGGTTTATTTCATAATTGAACAGATTTAAATTAAAATTGTTTGTAAGTAGGGTTGTTATGTACTGTATCTTGGAATTTATAGCCATTGAATATTCATAATATTAGTATTGTGAATATTCAATAACTCTGCTTGACCTTTTTTGGGTGTGGTAAATCCTCTTGGATTGTCTGTCACCTAGGGAGGCGGTAAGTCCGATTACAAATCACACTTACCTTCTCTTGTCTTATGCGAGTCGTGGCATTCTCTTAAAGCGTTGGTTCAACACGCAAAGCTCCGTATGTTATCTTCATCTACCATGCTAAATATGTCAGAGAGTAATTTTTTTTACATTCTTTTAAGCTTTCTTTACTGACGACGTCTGAGAAGATACAGACAAATAAACAAACTCAGAGTATCATGCTCTCTTTTAATGTCCACATGTAGTAAGTAGTTAATATCAGCCATAGGAGGTCCACTGCTGAACAAAGACCTCCCCATATACTTCTACAAGGACCGGTTATATGCCGCCTGCATTCAACGGCTTCCAGTGACTTTTATTAGGTTGTTCGTCCATCTTGTTGGAGGCCGTCCTACTCTGCGCTTTCCGGTGCGTGGTCTCCTCTCGAGAACATTTTTGCCACAGCGGCTTCTATTCATCGGCTCTACGAGCTATATGATACGCCCACTGTCATTTCAGCTTGCTAATTCTTCCAACTATGTTGGTAACTTTGATTCTTCTACGGGTGTCGTTATGATTCCTCTCTTCTGATTCGATCGCGTAGAGAAATATAGTCATAGCGCTCTCGATAGCTCGCTGAGTGACCTTGAGCTTTCTTATGAGATCCATAATGAGTGATTACGTCTCAAACATGACTATATAATATCATGAAACTCAAAATATGTACTCATATTTTGAGTATATATTTTGAGTACTATGCTCTATAAATTGCGGGGCTATTCAGCCTACACTGGCGTAGTCCCCGCATTCGCCGCGGTTATAATGGCTGACAGCACCCCTACCATATTTTAAATCGACTTGAAAAAAAAAAGCAAGAAGGTCTTAATTCAACCGTACTTTTTCCTTTGTGTGTATGTTCCGCGATACGTAATTTTATTTAAATATACGCGATTTTGAGTTTTCATTTCTTATCTCATACAATATGTCTGTTTTGTATTAATTTGGTGTCTGATTTGGTTCTAAAGATACGCTAAAAAAGGTTTTATTTTCCTTAATTTTAATATATAAGAATTCTTCCACGTCGTAAATGGCTGGATGATTATCAAGGAGAGGATTGAATTGAATGAATGAATCTTGTAATCGTAGCGTGGGATATGGTAAATTTTGCCATGTTTTTTTAATATGAAGACTTCACCTGATGATGAAGAACGTTCACTTGATCTTTGCCACTCTGAAACGTCGAGCTGTCAAGTCCAATTTGCTCAATAATTTTATTGTTTTGTTTGCTTATTAACATAATAATTATTTGGTGATATGGTGATACCCGAAAACTTGCAGCATTATCCCACTCTCAGGGTAAATTAGTCTTGTTTTTTATTCCTTTCTTCCTATAAAACAATAGGGGCTCTCACCTCGAAAACAATCTCGTTCAGCGCAATAGGTCTCCCTTTTCCCACCAGTAGTAAGACCGAGCTACCACTCAGGAGCGCTGACCCACATTCTATACATTTTTGAGTTAACACAAAACTGCGGCGACACCGTTGTCGCTTAATTAACTGGGCACAATGCGTCATAGAAATATGCCCTATTAATGCCGTGCCCATTAATAATGTGCCCAATAATAATGTGCCCTATTAATTATACGTGTATCGTTCATTGTTTATAATTTGTTAGGTGCGCGCGGATTTTGAAAGGGCTGCTTTTGTTGTGTATAACAATAGCTTTTGTGTAATTTGTGTACGATCATTTACGGTCACGTGATGTTATTTATATCGTGTAAAGGCTAGGCTATACAGAATGCGGTGATGCGTGCACAGAACGCGTGCGGAATGTCAACAGTACGTCAATGTCAGTGTGACACCTCGGAGACAGTTCCATAGATTACAACCAAAGACATTGGTTAACTTGTCTTAACTTTTTTCTAATCGGAAACCAATCTCTTTGTCTCTGTCACATTTATTTATTTTTATCATTAATATTATCATTATATTTAGCATTAGTTCCTCGCCCGCATTCTGTGCAGACAAGTTTCAGTTTATGGAGTTTACGTTCACTTACATAAATAAAAATATTTTAAAATATTTATTATGTAAATAAATACTCCACTATGTGTAAAAACTAATCTTAAACCTCCGAGATGGTCCCATATATTTTTTTTTGTTTTACTAATGATTTTTTAGATAGCTCACAAATTGCTTGAAATCTATTTCCTTTTCTAAAGTTAACAAATTCTTAAATATTTGGGTGGCAATTTGTAGAAAATATGATCTAAATTATTGTAATAGGTATTTTAAAAGCTATAAATATTGCAACAACATTAAATTTAGAATGAATATCAAATTATATATTCATAATTTTAATAGATTCATATTCAGAGAAGTTATGAGTGATAAAATATGATTGGTTTAGCGATAATTTGTTCCAATTTTATTCAAATTAACGACGAATAATGTCAAAGTTGAATTAATTGTAGGTAGGTTAATGGGTTCTGACCCAGATTTGTGATAAAAGTGGCACCTATTACTCTCAGAAATGAGCCATTAATGTCAATTCTAATGTTTTCTAACTTTAACGAGCATATATCACTTTTGCGTTCTATAGTAAAAATATATAATCAAAGCTAGCTAGCCTTCAAGATCCAGACACATTTATTACCAAAACTTCATTCTTTCCCATGAGATCACAATCGATTCTTCAAACCGTCTACAGTAACGATGAAAAGAATCGATGTATCGATAACATTCAATGATTAATCGGACAAAGCCTCTATCAATAATAAAAATTCTATTGCCACTCCATTTGATTGTAATGAGTACGTGTAGAAACTGCTAATGATTAATGAAAAGTGTTGTTGTCTAAGAAAAGTGTAGATTAACCGCCATTTTCAAAAACCGTTCGTTATCGGTATTTTGAAATATATTTATATTTTAATAAATTTAAATGAGCATAATTTACTTTTCAACACACTTGCTCATAAAATGGCTCTAATTTCACCGCAATAATAATAATGACACCTGTTATCAAACTGTGACTTTTTCATTGCTATTATTCACAAGTGAGTTATAGGGTTTTTTTTTATTTTAATAATTGAGTTGCTTTGTTCTTACAAAAGTTTCGATACAAAAAAGATCGTGTTCAATATAGTACAAATAAATTAATGTACCTATTGCTTGCTCATTTCATATGCATCTTCGTATTTAAATAGATAATTTCAACTTGTAAGTTTTTAATAAATAAAACTTTCACTCAAATATAACTTTTGTTTTCTCTGTAATAAAGAAAACTTTGCATTCCCCATTTTGTATGTGGCCGCGAAAAGCCAGAAAAAAAGAAACCTCATTCTTTTAGCCTATGACCGATCGCCATTATTCGCCATTGTTTAGGAAAACAGCTGATTAATTTTTCCCGCCATTGCGAAAAAAATTTTTCAATTCGTTTTCACAGTTGAAATTATTTACAGTTATTTTCTTCACAAGTGTGTTGAAAAACGTCGTATGATGCCCTCATACCCTTTTTTTTTTTTTTTTTTGCTTAGCGTGTGGAAAATCCATCATGGACTTCCGCCGCCCAGGGAGGCGGCGGGGCGTGTCGGACTCCACCCAGAGTGGGTGACCTACCGACTAAAAACCACACGGTGTTCCTTCTCGCACCTGCTGCGTCGGGGGCTACGGGAACAGAGCATTCTTCCGCGGCCCCCGACTGGTGATGGCCCGCCGCAGCGGGCCCCGTCTTTGAGTTTGTAGGGGGGGAGTGAGGCGTAGACTCCCCCCCCGCCGTCATGGAGAGGCGCGCGTGGAACACAACGCGCCACCGTCTCGGGTCCTTGAGGGGGAGCGAACCTAACGGCTCGAGTTTCAATGGCGCCTCAGCGGTAATCACCAACATTACACACTTGTACCATAATGTACTATTGTCTAATTCCTATCTCTAATAGGAAAACAGACATGGATTGCTTATCGAAAGCAGCTAGTAGCCAAAGCAGATCTTTAAATGTATAGATATTTTATTTTTATTTCAAGCGAGGATTTTTACCTATCATCCCCAAATGAGTCCGTGATTCGTGTCACAGGTGCTAACCGTGTCCGTAATTTGTAACTTGACGGGTTAATGTCATCGGCATGATGATTACGTTATCGGTTATCCAGCTGAACCATAACTAAGAATAATGCTTTGAAGAACGTCCTAAAGCTTCCTTCCTATTAACATTAAAAATAAAAAGGCTATTATCATCGGTATATCTAAGGGCAAATCAAATATTGAAAATTTATTGTCGATTTACAACGCCCGTTTTTTGGTTCATAGTACAGTCGACAACGAATTTCATTAAATATATTTTTTTCTGAGTTAAAAGAGTTAAAAGTGAGGGGAAAATATAGTTATGTTTATTGTACCCTCGTTTTATGGATCTTTAATTTAAAGATTAATATGCGATTAATCACCGTTTAAAGTTTATTGTAGCGGGAGCGGTTTTATCGTAAATTGCAATCTAGCATTAAGCGAATAGAGTCTTATTAATAGTCAGGTGTGAGGTATGGAAGTACTCACCAAGTCCGACATTAAAATAAATGATATGTGCAGAGGGCACATATGTAATAATTCAGAGTAAAATTTCCATATCTGTTTCACGGTAATTTTTACAACAAACCCCCGGAGTAAGAACAAACATACATATTTATTCGTTTTACTCAAAATGTTTGCATATACAACAACACAAAATCCTACGGTACGGCTGAGTGCAAAGCATTAATAAAATATACAATATCCCTCAAAAAATCCGACTGAAACACCGAAACAAAATCCCGCCGTTCACAGTACCATCAACACATTTAAATTGTAAATACTTGTGCGCTCGACGACACTCGCCCACAATACAGACGAAAGTGAAAATGACCTTAAAACGTGTACAAACATTTGTAGGTACCGTCTGGTTTTAGTTGACAAAAAACAAACAACATCCAGGCACAATAAAACTATAGAAAGTGGACTGACAAATAAAGAAAACACTTTTTTCTAACCATTCTTTCTTTCGTAATTTCGTTTATAGGCGAACGGGAAAATTGGCTGGTAATGGGCTAGCCGCAAAGAGAATGGGCTGAATGGAGGCCCGTGATGAATATAGGCTTAAGTAGCGCGCGCGCTCGAGCGCTCCCGATTAGTGATGTGCATAAATTTTAATATCTTGGCACTTTTTTACGTGAGCGTGTAAAAAGTTCATTTTGTAGGGTCCGTGGCTAAGTAACAATAATAAAGGATAGTAGTAATAAAGGGCTAAGTAATTACTAAACTGATCTGCAAGGTTAAGCTGCGTTTGCTGCGGCTAGTCTATGAATGTGTGACCATTTTAAATGCATCGAGATCACTGCTTCAAAGAGCACGTACGGCCGCCGGTCCCGGAAAAAACAAATGACAATGACAATCGTCTTGTCAATTGTTTGTATATGATAATTATCTTATGTGAATTGAACACTTTAAATTCACACATAATTTTATTATTGGTATTACCCAGACATTGGGTTGCGGAGGTTTGACGTTAGTAGGTTCGTGTAATATTCCGCCACATCTGGTTAGATTATAAGTCGATCCCAACATACTCGCAGAAGGGAAAAGGTAAAACTTTTTACCACCAACCTTCTAGGTGATGATAAAAAGTACACTCGGCTTACGAATTTCGAAGTATTGCGTTTAATTCCGGACAGGTTGACGAGTGTTACGAGAATTCCGGACGGCATGACTGATGTCCCTTGCTGATTGCGTTTCGTTCACGTCTGCGCACTTAGCGTTTCTAGTTGCGGCTAAGACGATGTATTTTCTTATTTCTTGTACGTTTCTTTTCCGTTTATGTGAATCGAGCTTATAATAAGTATCACAGTGACCGCAGGATGATTTACTGATGACTCTGGTTAGAATCAAACCATAGAGAATATATAGACCTTTTTTGTTTATAAAGATAAAACTTATTTCTTTGAATAAGAATCTAGGTTTAAAGAGATAAATAAGAAATAATGTCATACGGAAAACAGATAATGTCATACGATACATTTATTAAAAATGATTCTGTAATTTTATTTATATGTTTTACAAAGATATATATTTGTTTAATATTTTACTTCAGGACAAAATCTATAATAATATTGTAAATGTAAAAGTTTGTGAGGATGGATGTTTGTTACGCTTTCACGGTAAAACTACTGAACGGATTTGGATGAAACTTTAAAGTATTATATTATATCAGAATAACATAATTATAGGCTATAATTTATAAAGATTTTCAGTTAATTAGCCAAATTACAACGTTAATTAAAAGTAACTTTTCCACGCAGACGAAGTCGCGGGCACAAGCTAGTGTATTACCTATTAAATGATAAATAATATTATATTTAATTATATATTATTAGTATAATAATAGATTTTTCTAAAAGGAATAACGGCCGAAACCAACTCGAAGATCATGGTTTCAAATATCTCATAATAATTAATATCAGCATTTCTTTAAAAAGATAAATATGAAACGTGATATATATAATAAGTTGATTAAATTAAAATTATTAATTACGCAAAAGTAGATCTCACATAATAAATACCGTAAGTGGATTAACGGGATTAATTTTATCAATACATCACTTGGATACCGTGTTCTGTGTAAACACGAGAAAATATACGACTCACTTTTTGTTGTAAACTGATATACCGACTGTTTATTTTAGGTGTTACAAAGATAACCAATTTCGCGCAGTTGCTTGGCATAGAAAAACAAACATATTGCAAAAGAAAAAAAATATTCGAACGAAAAAGTACCTATTTTATATTTTTTTTATTACATTGTACGCGGGATACACAGTGGTCGGTATATCAGTTTAAAACAAAAAGTGAGTCAAAGGATGCACAGTGTGCATGTTTGATAATTCTTGTATAAAGAAAATGATTGCATATCTTTGGAATGAATTTTTTTTTAAATCACTAACGTGACAAATAAGTATACGGCACACCTGATGGTAAGCGGTTACCGTGGCTCATAGATTCTTGCAAGTGTTATCACTTGCGTGTTGCCGACCTTGTTAAATGAAAGATAATAGTTGGGTTGGCAGTATTATGGTCAAAGTCCATCCACTGCTAACACAACGTTTCCTCACGGAGCACTGGCAACCTTGCTCACCGTAAGGAACACAACATAGCTCAAAGCTGTATTATTTCACTTCGATTTATTGATCGAGGCAAGGCGCAGGTACTTTCCCAGTCGGGCAGCTCCAATTTGAATGGAATTACTCCCACCATGCCTTGCCTCTCTAAGATATTTTTTTAAATATAATGCTAAACAACTTTTAAAAGGTCAACTTTCAGTCTACCCGTGACCATGGACGCTGTAAAGGGTCCGAAACGTCGGGATTAATAATATCAATATACGCGATAAAATCCGTAAAAAGTAGTTTTATTTCAATGTATAATATTCGCGTAAATGTCAGAAATCAATAACTTTTAAAATTTAAGTATCAGGTTTTTCTATAAAATTTTCAGGAGCGCCTCGGAGTTTAGATTTTTGCTCGGTTAATGGCAATAGGCTATTCCATAGGACCTAAACATACGACCTGATATGTGGGTGTACATTAGAATACTTTTGCCTAACCCTTCTTCTTATGTTGTTTTCTTTACGCTTGTCTTTGGGGTTAAGATCATTGGGTCGCTTGGCTCGAACGCTTGTCTGCTGTGCAAGGGCATTACAAGCCACTTGATCGACATTAATTGGGACTTGAAGCAAAGGTCAGTTTTCAGGTTAAAAGAGCTCAGTAAAGTTAGGTACTAGGCCAACTCAGCTGACTTAAATACTGTTATTGGGTAGAAAAAAAAAACGCTATTTTTTTAACTTACTCGGTGACCTAAATAGCTGTTACTGGGAAGAAAAAAATGTTGCTTTTTTTAACTTAAGTACTCGGAAACTGCGTAAAATGGCTCTTCTCGTGTTCCTCAATGTTGAGAGTCATGGCCAAACATTTTTTTTCGATGGTATACCATCATCTTCACTGGTCACGGAAAGCATCATGAGGCGTGAGATCAATGTGTTTCATAAAACATCATTAGACCACCTAAAAAGATTCTGAGGGGCTTCTGGCTAATACGCTGATCGATCGAAAGTTAAGCTGCGGTAACCGGTCTGTGGATGGGTCACCGTTCTTAACACATCGAGTCCCCTCCGTGCCTCGGACAGCACGTGAAGCCATCGGTGACGGTTGTCATACAACACCTAAGACAATCGTTAGTGGTAGTCAGAAGCTAGACAACCAAGACTGGTTTATTCCTGAAGATAGACGTCCTCAGGATATTGGTAGTGTCCAGAAATTGGGTTACGGAGGTCTGATGACAGTCGCTTCATGTAAAGTGACCGCATCTGGTTAGACTTGAGGCCAACGTCAATACAGGTGGGAAAAGGCTCATAGAATGATTACCACCACAAAAAAGATAGCTCCTTTAATGGATACAGTGGGTGTAGTGGATAGCTGGATATAGCTTGTCATAATCGTGGGGAATGTCTCCTGTCCATGATTTTAGAACAAGTGAAGCCAATTGCGGTTTGAGTCCGACACAGCCTGTATGAAGTTTTTTCGCATACCAAAAAAGGTACTGTAATGACCTCTATTTGCCTGTCTTTAATTCATCATCATCATATCAGCCATAGGAGGTCCACTGCTGAACAAAGGCCTCCCCCACAGACTTCCACAAGGACCGGTTACAAGCCGTCTGCATCCAACGACTTCCAGCGACCTTTACCAGGTCCCACGCTGCGCTTTCCGGTGTTGTTTTTAATTATCTGATTTATAAAGATTTTTCACGCTATTGTACGGAACCGAAGTCATAAAATGTGTCATTCACACTTACCCGATAAGGAGCCGTAACATTTTATTTTTAGTAGCAAAAAAGTATCACGACAAACTCGTAATCATAAAAAGCGTAATCGGATTGTGAGAAAAACAATCGATATGAGGATGTACCCTAACTGATACAAATCGTATCGAATCGAATCGATTTTTTATTGCGATCATCTCCGCTGTAACCGTTTTGTAACGATTCTAAATGTGTAAGTTATACAATTGTTAACAATAATGTTTGGATGCTGACATTTCCTTATAAGTGAACCGTTGTGTGTTACTTGATATTTTTGAGCTTATGCTGAATTTTCGAGGATTGAGTATGGCTTACTTTTTAATTAGAGTATGTAATCAGGGTAAGTATTGTATCTATATTGCTTTGTAGGTTTTATTTACTTATGTTTTATGTATTATGGGTATGTTTGTGCTGAATTTTGTTGTTTTTGAACTTATTTTGTCGATTTTGTTTTCGTAATATGTATATAATACATATTACTCCGAGATGGTGAAGTTTGTTTAAATTTTATGACAAAAATCGTTGCAGCGTTTCGTGACCTTGTAAATGCTTTTACATTGGCAGAATAAGTTAGATTAATTCAACTGAAACAACCTTGGGTAAAATGGAGACAGCAAATCTGTAGTGAACTCTAAAAAAAATTGTTTACTTGCAAGAATTTAACTGTCTTGAATATCATTTATACTGTCAAAAAAGTTAGGAAATGTCATACGAAACTATAGGTACCTAATACTTTCTATTACGTCACATGCAACTGTCTTTCATTTTCCAAATTACCATAAAAAAAGAAGAAGACAGAATTAACTAACACTTTTAATTTCACTAAGCGCCGAGTCACGTACATTCAAAAGTTAGGCTCATCAGCATTTAAGTCACGGACGACGAACATTACAAATTCTGCAAGCGACAGCTTTACGTAACGGGTGATAAAAGAACGACTCTATCTTATTGTTCGACAACCATTGCTGTTTGTGTATATATAGAAGAAAATTGAATACAAAACTATCTGTGTACGTCAAAATTACTTACGTTTTCAGTGTGATACTTCCATTGCCTCATTAGTAACAAAGTATGCAGTAAATTTAATCAAAAATCTCTCAATGTACTTTAAAAATTTCACCATTGTTCCACAGTCATTAGATATTCAAATGCTTTTTCTGAAAACCGCCGATATTTATCACTTTCACTAGTTTTTAGATAATTGTTCGTAGTAATTACGGTGGGCGGTTACGCATCAACGGTTCGGCGAAGCTGTCTTAATATTTTTTGTTCTTTTTTTTAAATTTTACGATCCATTTTTTGGTAGGCAGAGAGACTATTGAAGTTTTCTTTTGTGGAGATAGTTTTATGCTTTTATTAAAGACTTTTCCTTATGCATTTTATCTGTTGCATAAAAATTCTCTATTCTACTCATAAAATTTCGTTGCGGGATGCTTTAGTTACTATTTCACAAAGATTTCAGTGGTGAATTTTTTGTGGTTTCTTATTCTTCTTCATCAATTTAAATGCTACGGTCTAGTCGCTATGATACTTTCCCAAACCCCTTCCCCTTTTTTAGTCTATTAACTTCTTCGTGAAATCGTGAAAATATAGTTATTGCTGATCTTACAAAAAAAAAAAGAGATGGCGTAACGACCTTGAAACTTGTAATCCAGATTGGATCCAGCTAGCATAGGATCGAGAAAGATAAAGGTACGAGGGGGAGGTCTTTGCCCAGCAGTGGGACATACTAGGCTAATCGTAATTATTGAAATATGATTTCTATCGCCTTTTAGAAAGGTCCAAGATAGAAGTAACAGTTATTATTCAAAATTATCTGTGCAAGGCTGAACTGATTAAGTGACCTGTTTCTATAAAGCTAGGTAATTTAGATTAAGCAGTTGCACACGATACAATCTGGATCTGATACCAAACAGTACTATACGTATGTGTAGTTTTCTGTAGATAAATGTATCTACAGCTTAGTGTGTTCAGTGGGCGCCTCATTAGTGGTAAATTTTAGGGCAAGCAAAATGTTTATTTTTATTTTTTTGTAGCAGCTTGGAGTTTGTATTTGTGCGTGTTCGCCTTCTATTGCATAGGATTTAAAAATAAAACATATCGGCGAAGTCCAGGTAGCAGTATATCGCTGCTTCATGATCAGCAGCCCATATTCGTCCACTGCTGGCCGTAGGCCTCTCCTAGTGAACGCCACAAAGCTCGATCTTCGGCTTAACTGAGCATTATTTACTAAAGGGGCTTATGAACATAATAGAATTTACTTGATTCAAAATAAGATGGAAATTAAAGCGATTTTGCTTAAAAATCATTTATTTCTATTATGACTGATTAATTAAACTTCTAAACTGAGTTAAAGTGTGCTATTTTATTAAATGACAGTGTAATAATGTAACACTTTGTTGTTTTTTTAAAAGGTGATGTTTTATTTTTAATTTACCATCAATGTACAGCCACAAGTCCTTTACAATTTTATAAAAGTTTAAGTGATAATACCCCATCTTATCAGTATGCTCTATTTCCATTAGTAGACTGGTTATCACCTTTATTTACATGACAACTGTTTTATCAAAACACACAAACTTGTCGTGCGACAGTCTGCGACCTTGATAACGTTGTCGTGTTCCAAAAACGCGTTCGATCTATAAACAAATCGAATTGTCGCCCACATGCAACTTGCCTAAGATCGATTCAGTGCTGCGACTTATCGATGAGGTTGAATTATCAGTGTCGCAATGTTTTAAATTGCTCTTGAATAATCTAAGTGCCAGTTTGTCGTTGTTTTGTTTGAATAATAACTATTGCTTCTCCATAAATGATATTTATTTCGATAAATAGATTTTTTAGAGACAGTTAATGTTTTAGCTTTTTTATATTATATGGCGCAACCATTTGCTAGCTCGACGACCTCTGAAAAGAAACACCGAAACAAACATTAGGTACCTAGTTGGGAAATTGATATTTTACCAGTATTACTTCTAGCAAAACTCTTCTCAAAACAATAATATATTCAATCAAAATAAATTGCACAAACCACCATAACTGGTAAGATAAATCGTGCCGTGAATAATCGCGCCGACAAGTCGCCCACGTGCGTCAAGCCTAAACAACGGGGCGTGTTCCCCCGACACGTGTTAAGACGCGTTTTCACTTTTTATTAGGGCTATTTTGGGCTGAACGATTAACGTGAACGCTATTACTGCGACCGGTCGCACATAATTGCTTACATGTTTTATTATTTATAGGTATTCATTACAAAGATTGGGTGGATCTTATGAAAGTGAAATGGGGCTATAACTTTCGTAAGTAACAACGATTTACTTAATGGGTATGGATCCAAGATTGTTTATTCCGAACGAGATAAAATTGACGGTTACCTTGTGGTATTCAGAGAATGCTTTGGATAAATTTTATACTTGGGTCCGGATAATGTTTCTTAATTCTCTTAATCTGTATTCCCTGAAGGAATAGGCAGAGGTGTAGGTACCACTATATTCCCACAGTTCTCCATTATGTACATTGTGTCTTTTTTATATACAACGTGTTACAAAATACCCCGTAAAAATTACAATTAATCATCAAAGCCAAAAATTTTGTCAGCTGTCATGTCAGGGAACCAGATTATTTAACAGAAATGCCTACGTACCTAGTTTACCTAATAATTGTCTACTTTAATAGTTTTTCTATTTTTCATTCATAAATGTTGTTGTTTTCCTTTTTTTGGGGTATGTTATACAGCGTTACTACGGTTCTTAAATATTGTGAGTGGACTCGTTATAAGGCCCCATTTAACCTCCTCTCGGCTTTACGGGTAGTTTTGTAACAGCATGTATATTGTATGTGTGTTTATTTTACTACATCGAGGCTCCTCAAAGTCAAAGTAAAAATAATTTATTCTAGATATATTACTAGGTGCCTAGTGCTTTTTGAACGTCATTGTTACATTTAAGATAACCCGTAAAACGCTCGTCATTCACCGCCTCCTAGTGTTTTAGCTGGGAAGAAGAAGCGACGCAACACACTCCCCAGCGACACGTTTCTGTCTGTTAATTTATGTAACGTGTAAAAATTATATATATAAAAAAAACGTTGTTTAGATTATATAGAACAAGTCATTGATGTATGTCAGCGAGTGCACACATTATGTTTTGACATCGAAGTTAATAAAATACTCAAGCATCATTAGGTGTGTAAGCCTCCTTTTTAATTCAATTTTAACGGTGATATAGCTCACACAAGCAATGATAAAAACTATTCACGATTACTAGGACCTACAAAAAGATTCTTGGAGCAACTTGGGAGTGAAAATAAAATATAATTTACGAAACTACAGCCAGCAAGTGCTTCGGTTCATTGTACATGATACGAACATCTATAAATAATCGTTATTACTAGTCAAATCCAGTCATATCAAAAATTATTGAGTTGCAAGGTATGATAGCTGACGCTTCGTTTCAAATACCGTTTATAATCAGTATCTGGTTATGCTGGAAACACTTCCAAGTATAGTATACACCTCTGCCTAACCCTTTGGGGAATACAGGCGTGATGGTATGCTATGCCTTACCTACTTTCGCATTTATAATATAAGTACGGATTAACACACACGGCCTCGGTAGGCTCAGGTCGTAAGTATAACGCATCTCATATTGAGGTCGAGTATCTTGTAAGGAGAAAATGTGCAAGCAACCCTTTATTATGTACTAACATTACCCTTTATTTGAGCTTTTACGAGGTAAACAGAATTAGCAAGGGCTGCGGTTGAGATAAAACTGTAGTAAGAACAAAGAGGATGCTAACTGAATATTTCATAAGGGACATGTGGGTATTATAACCCGTCAATAAACTAAAATGACATTGTCTTAAACGCCAAAGAAGTGCTCAGAATTATGCAAAACCCAGCTCATCCGATGCAGAAAAATACGCTGAATCCCAATTATATATACACTTAACTCAATATTGTCCAAAATGTCGCTTCAAACAAATAGCCTTTCGGCCCTCGATATCAAAAGCGGTGAATTTAGCCCGTTAGTTAATTTACATACATATTTAGAGGATAGTTGGACTTATTTCTCCATTCATGAGTAAGGGTTTTCCTCATAACGGGCCTCTTATAAAATTTACGCCGCAAGGCCACGATTTTACCACGCCATTGTCGACAAATCCCATAAAATACAGAATTTCTAGTACCTATGTGTAAATTTCACTTTCTTCGTCGAGTAACAGCAAAACGTTTACAAATTCAATAATACATTCGTGAATAATAACCTGAGGTGCCAAACAGACAGACACTTCATATTGTAATGACATTACAATATGAATTTTCCGTTTGATAAATAAGGTCCATGACCTTTTAATTAAACAAATAAATGCTTGTACAGTATCCAATATATACCTAAGCGACACGTAATTGCTTGGAATACAAGTATTTATTGAATTACGAACAACATTCTAATGCCTGTAAAGTTGTTGAATTTGCAGAAAACCAAGTTAGTGACTACTAAGTTAAATTAAATGTGTATGGAATGGATAATGCATACTTTCAGGTTATTATTATTATTATTTAGTAGCAACCTAGTTAGTAGGCCTAAGCGCGGCTGCTATGCTAGAGGTTTGGGCCAATTCCCAGGTCAAGCAGTGTTATTGGGATTTTTATTTGAAATTCTCAATAGTAGCTCGGAGTTTCTGACTGGTTAATGATAATAGGCTCCGTATTACTTCGGGGAATATAAGATGGTATTTTATGTTATGTGGCAACCAATAAATAAACAGAAAATAGAAACAATTTTCCAAAGAAAATATTTTGTACTTTCCATAGAAAACGTGTCATAATTTCATAATTATGACACGTTTTCTATGCTAATACTATAATGCCATATCATTATGGCATTATAGTATTACGCTGTTATTGTTTATAGTATTGAAAAGTAAGTGTTACATAATGATAGACTTGCAGAAGCAAATAGAAGTGATAAAAATATACAGTCATTAAGATCAGAACGCGATGGCGCGCAAAACACAATGCACCATTAACTTAACAAAAAATATACATGTGTTCATCCGCAGATTAATCACATGTCGCAGTTAATGGACCCTATCTGAATAATAAAAAGACATTAAATATACGAAATATTTTTCATGTGAAAAAATATCTAGACCACGGACCAGAATTTATTGAAATCTTGAGATATGCCCTGAATACTAGATGTTATCGTAACACGAATGAATGTAACCATCCATTTCTAAAGATGCACGACTGACCGCCATGTTTTAGCAATATAGAAACATTTTTGATTAAAATCGATTCGTGACATACCATTGTGATACTTTCTCTGTATTTTGAAAGTGTCAAAGTATTGACAATTAAAATTGGTGAGGAAACGTCTCAAGTGGCTGAAGATTATAATCCGCAACAACCGTGAAACAGCTTTTACTTAAACAATAGATAAAATAAACAAATAAGATCAGTCAGCCGTTACGGTTCCAAAAAAAAAGAGACAAAAGATTCGGCATTAATAAATCAGAATGAAATGAGCGCTACACAAAAGAAAAAATACAGAAATCGCCAACGGTGGTGGAAGCAATGTTTTCACTTGATTTCAATAATATTTCTTTGTGTGGCCGTTACATATCGGGAACGCGGTGTAATGTCTGATTTCTCTGTTTGCTAGTCACATTTCTAATGCGTGTGATTAAGGTCAATAGATCGCAATGGCAGTGTTATTCCACAACATTGTAATAATTTTTATGTGTGCGGAGATCAGATAAACGATGTTCAATGGCTAAGGAGAGGATTGTCATCATTATGCATGCCATTAAATACTTTGTCAGTCTTTTTGCTCATATTACGGAGATGAGTAGACCGGTAATCTTGATCTATGCAGAGAACTCTTGATACTTATGCTTATATGACTCACTTGCGTATGTTAGTACTAACTATATGTATACTTGGACATGACCGATATAGGTATAATATGAAACACGCGTCGATACAGTTTCTTTTGTGTTTCATATATTGTTCCACTGCTGGGCACGGGTCTCCTCTCAGAATGAGAAGGATTAGCTATGTCCACCACGTAGGCCTAGTGCGAATTGGCAGACTTCACACGCTTTCTAGAAAAATCTCTCAGGCATGCAGGTTTCCTCACGATGTTTTACGTTTAAGCGAGTGATAATTATTTATTAATACGACCCATGATTTCGAAAAGTCAGAGGTGCGTTGGATTCGAACTCGAGACCTTTGACTTGTTAGTCCATGCCATATTAATTATAAAATTTGTGGTCATGCCACTAAGCTATCACTGCTATATTAATTGAGAACGCAATTAGGCATCTTTTATAGAATCCACAAAGTCACGACCAGACTTATTCAACAGATTAGATGTAACGTGATTTCATTAAACAAGTGCTATGTTGACTATCAAGACTAACAATGAGAAAACTTATAATGGTTTTATCGATTTAAGTGTAGACATTATTCATTGGTTTCGATTGGAAGCCTAAGTCTGAAGGAAAAGATGGAAGTGGTCCTTCCACTTCATAGTGTTTCTAGAAATGAAAAGATTAATGATCATCAATGTCAATGTCAATAACACCAGCAGGTCAAGCTATCCAAAACTGTCAAATTTTCCCAATTCAATATGAACCTTATTCTTTTGTATTAAAGTTGTTAGTTTTTTGTATCAAAGAAATTTGACAGATTGTGGTAGCTTGAAGTGCTGGCCTCTTTACTGTATAATCTCATTTTGTTACACTAGACTGACCGATTAGATTAGTCAACTAATTGAACTGAAAGTTATTCGCAAACTAGTTTCTAGTTATAATCAATTAAAAATAAATTATTCAAAAAATGATTATGATTAAAAGGAACAATAAATTATACTAGACAATTTCGTTTTCAAAACTAGCTAAAGAAATCCAGCCTACAGTGAAAGTAACCTAAGTAATGCTGACCAACCTAACTTGTTTTACAACAGACTACACCCAAAATACGCAATTGTTAAACCAGAAATCCTAGATCAAATAGAACCATCTACTTTCTAAGCTGAATCTCACCAGACGGTATGCCTTCAGATGAAGATAGACGCCATTATTCATTTTGCATGTGGATGTCATGAAGTGTTGCGATTGTGATCTATTACTACTTAAAAGATGGTGCTATCTGATTTGCGCTTGTCAGAAGTTGCGAATGATTGTGGTATATAGTGGCAGAAAAGTTGGATAGTAAGTTGGGCCAACATGTTGGTGAAACTTGGATTTGTAAATTTTAGAATCAGGCTCATTTACTGTGAAATATTACGCAACAGTGCTTTCTAGCTTTTAAAAATAAATGTCTGTAAGGGCTGTTGTGTTCAGTCTATTAGTGATTAATTGGAATTTTGAGTTTATTTTCTTAATTCGTTGTGTTTATGTACAATATTAACCTACTACGGTTACGGTTTGCCTGGTGTGTCCTACCTCGCCTCCCTGCCCATATCTTGATTCTGTTCTAGCCGATCTCAATTTGGATTAAAAATATTAATATATTTTCTGTTTGAACAAATGTTTTTGTGTATTTTTAGATAAGCACTAACTTTATAATTTTACTTTAAAAGATTAAGTTCTAGTATAGATTTAAGTATTTACAACACATTTTGTATTTTTTATATATATGAACATCTACATGAAATTTCTTATTTTTAAATCATCTATCTTTCTCGTCTGTGTGTATAATACGCGTCGGTGGCCCGGTGCGCCCGCGCCGACACATTTACTTACTTACCTGCAGTGCGCATACTACCACAGATAACAACCACACGACATACTAGCTACTGGAATTATTACTATCATGTTTGTCGGCATTTTTGCAAAGTAGTAAATGTTGCAATGCCATAAAAAAAGTTTAATGTTTGAGATAAAAGACTGAAATTACTTTGTACTTTGTAAAAGGATTTTTATCGTGAAGATGCATCAGGAGTTAATGAAGCTATAAATACAGTATAATGTATTTTGTAAGTAGTAATATGTTTTGTCGTATTTATAGAAAAATATTAAGCTATGAAAAAGATTAGGCACACAGAAAAATGAACATCAAAAATATATAAAATATAACACATTAAGAAAATAGTGAAGCGGTACATAACGTACATAATGATAACAAAATAAGTGTAAAAGATAATAATAATTATAGCTCAGGAGAAAGGGACAACTGACATATCTATTTGAGATTATTACAATAAATTCGGTTATAAAAAGGACCTATATAGATGACAGACTCGGACTTTGTTAATGTAAGAGACACTACGGCAACTGACAATGAAGCGGTAGTAGAAAACAATTCCAAAAGAGAGATTAAGATTTCTTTATTCAAATTTAAAATAGGCTATAGTGAATCATAAGTACCTTTGTCCTTTGTATCGACTTTCGGATATATTTTTTTTAGTCCTTCATATCATCTTTCCACACCGTTAACTATTGTTATTTATTTAGGTTCATGGAGACAAATACAGGTGATTAATACATACTTATTTATACGTAAGCACAATCAGCATTTCATATACACTAATTAAAAGCTAGTGATTACTGTTGTTTATCATTCAGGATATAGTGTATCAGATAACAGAGGATACAATTGACGGAGAAAGAAAGTAGTGGCAATAGTCTCCTGAACCCGGAGACTGGACCTGGAGTATTACATGGGACCTAAACATACTGGCAAACTGTGGATGTACATTAGTAAACCTCTGCCTAACCCTTCTGAGAATAGAGGCGTATATTGTTTTATGAAAAAGTACTCTTTAAAGATTAAATTCATAACATCTCAACTTTCTTGACATGACGGGAACATCCTTTTCAAAATGCAAACATGAAAATAATTTCATATAAATCTTTGAAGATTTTCCTCTGCGTTCGCGGTTTTCGATTCTTGTATACTCTTTTGGCGTACCACCAAGAACGTGTTTATTTTAAAATGCATCGCCACTTCCGTTTCCTGCCAAGTTTTCAAATTTAATAATGCCAATTTTATATTCAGTATCGTAGTAAATATACCAAGTTAAATGAGACGTGATATATTGGAACCTGTATTTTGATTTAAGAGGTTTACTTATAAACCTTTTTGTTTTCAAGGTCTGCTTACTTATGAATTCTTCTATAATACAAATACAATGTTATAAAATTTATAACATTGTATTTGTAAATTTCCAATTTGCCGAAACGCTTCAACTTATATAATACCTATCAGTTTATCGATATTGAAGGCAATCATTTGCCTATCGGACGAATTAAATTATTCAATACAAAACATACTTGCTTTATGTACAGACGCCAGCAGAACAAGCTATCCAAAACTGTCAAATGTGAACCTTATTGCTTTGTGCTAAAGTTGAAAATCAATCAAAGAAATTTGACAGATTGTGGTAGCTTGATGTACTGGCGTCTGTACATAATTACAACACTACTACTAACGATAATCATAGGTGTTCTCTTAACAACCGGGAGCGACGGCTTTACGTGCTCTCCGAGACGGAGGGTTCTTGATGTGTTACTAAAGGTTACCCATCCACAAATTGACCATGTCTAGCGCAGATTAACCTTGAAGATTGATTGATCAGCATAGTTATAATTTAGCCACGAGCCCCTCTAACAGCAGCATATAATAGTAATATGCTCTTTGGAAAGGTACCTGCTGTCATGATATTCATTCAACGAAATTCTTTTACCCGCAAATCCTGATCTTATCTCCTGAGACGAGACCAATATATTCCCAAAGGAAATCTCATTTAGCTCACACAATATATCTTAATTAAGCGTATTTCCTTTATATATCTATTTTATTTAGCTTCTACCTTACCGAGAATCGTATATTCTCATGATACGACGCTGGTAATTTATATACCATATATTCCTGCTTTAACATGGCTTTTCTGTATCTTTAATGCTTCACCATGATCTCTGAATAGTCGTATATTGTACAGGACACACACATACACAGTCATCCCTTTTTCCCATAGGGGTATGTAGAAACTGTAGAAAGCCACTTGCTACGATTCTTGTATATTTATTTTGCCTCGTTCATATGAATACGTAGTTAGTAATATTCTTTTTGAGACCTTTTTGAAGCACCAATAAGGTCTGTCTTTCTAGGTAAGTATGTCTGTCTTTCTAGGGCGTCTACCGCCGGGCGAGGTCCCATTTGTTAGTCGCTTTTCATTCATTCTTAAGATTTTTACAGGGTCGGCAACGCGCGAGTGTTGCCCATGGTGTTGAAAGCGTCTATAGGCTATGGTAACATCAGGCGGATTATATGCTTGTTTGCTACTAAAGATGTATAAAAAAAGCTCTCGACACAACCGACCTCATCTTCTTATGTTTATAATTTTATTTAGAATGATGATCTGCAGTGTAAGTGGACTTTGCATCAGAATACTACTGTCTTATTGGAAAGCCTATATAGCTGGGACTTTTTTGTAGATATACCGATTTACGCTTCAAACATAATTATTATAAAGTTCTTTTAGTATTTTTTTTGCGTTTTCCATGCTAAGATTTTAAAATTATTTTACGTCACCGTAAAGCCGTAAATTCAGAATGTGAAGGCAAATTTCGACCACTCACTGTGATTTAGCAGTCGTAGCTTCTGATGTGTCTAAGAAGACGCAGGTTTGTATTCTGCCCGCAGTCCAATTTTTCCTTCGCTAGAATAATATTACAACGTTTTTCTCAATTTTTTTCTTTGCTCTAAGGGTGATATAATATATCATGCCTGAATTTTCCAAATTATTAGGCAGAGGAGTGCTGCTGTGTACACTCACAGTTCACCGGTATGTTTAAGTCCATGAATAATATCTCTTGACAATAACTGAACAGAAATCCGAGCTGTTGTTGAGATTAAAATAAAATACTCAATCCTAACACTTTACTCAACCCGGAAAACGAATCCAGGGTCTCTAACGGGTATAAAACCACAGACTTATTTAATAAGACTCAAACCAATAATTCATATAAATCACTTTTCTAAGAACACTAGACACTAGAACTTGCAAAAACGGCTATTTGAGTTCTTTAATCTGGATTCGCAAGACGTTCATTTACCATCTAACAACCGCAATATCAGTAATTAAACAGCAATAGCGGTAGATTGTAAAAAGAAAACTGATTTGTAAGCATCTTCGAAACTTTATGGGCTGTATGTAAGCGAGTCGAGACATAAATTTCGCTTAGCAAGCGCAAGACGCTACCATGAAACCGCGCAAAATGATCACTTCACATCGACATTATTTTCCTTTCAAGCAAACGACGTATAAGAGTATAACTACAATAATACCGAGAAGCGAGAAGTAATGTATATGAAAACGAATGTAAGTGTTGAAGTTTACGAAGATTAGAATATTGACAAATAGTTGTTGGAATTGAATATATGGAAAGTAAAATGAAAGTATGAATTATTATTATGCCCCTAGTTATTGGTAGACTTGAGTTATATCCATTAATGCAAGGTTTGAAGAACTAGATATATATTTCATAACGGTAACTGAACAAGCAAAATATTTTGCAAGATTGATTTTATTGCTGCGAATAGTGTTTGGCCTTTCTGAGAAGATAATATTTTAGCTAATGATTTTTTTATAGACGTACAGACGCCAGCAGGTCAAGCTATCCAATACTGTCAAATTTTCACAATTGAATATGAACCTTATTCTTTTGTATTAAAGTTTGAAATCAATCAAAGAAATTTGACAGCTTGATGAGCTAGCCTCTGTACAATCTCAAAATCAAACATAAATTTCTGATACTTACGCGAATATTAGATATTGAAATTAATTACTGAGTTTACCCGTGACCATAAACGCTGTAAAGGGTACGAAAAGTAATTTTTACCCGGAAGTCTTTTATATAACGTTTTTCCAAGAACTATCTTAGCCATCACGAAACAAGCTTTCACGTAACTGAATACCTGATAATTGAAACTTAAACCCGTAAATCCACGTTTATGACGTCATTTATTGAGTTAATACTCGGACCTGAATACGTTTACTGCACAGTCACGGCTATGGAGCTATAAAATCTTTCACTAGATTAGCCACTTTATACCTACTTGTGGTACCCTTAGCTGTTTCGGCCGACGTGAGTTGTAAATGATGACGACGTCTGTGATCTATTGGTTAAATGTCGGACTGCTGATCACGAGGTTGTGGGTTCGATTCCCACAAATAATTATGTGTTGAAATAAAATTACTTTTTACGGATTTTATCGCGTATATTGATATTATTAATCCCGACGTTTCGGACCCTTTACAGCGTCCATGGTCACGGGTAGACTGAGGTGGTGGGCATCTTGAAGAAATAATTACTGACAATATCAATATACGCGATAAAATCTGTAAAAAGTAGTTTTATTTCAATGTATAATATTCGCATAAATGTCAGAAATCAATAATTATGTAATCAAGTATTTATATTTACAAAAAAAATATGTATAATATATCCATTGTCTACTTCTAGCGACCTTTACCGGTCGTCCGTCCCTCTCGTTGGAGGCCATCCTAAGCTGCGTTTTCCAGTGCGTGGTCTCCACTTGAGAACCTTTTTTGCGCCATTCATAGGTACTAAAATAAAAAGCTACTAATTATTTTTTTCGGATCACATTGCATTGCATTTTTTAATTGCGTTTTTAGTGTTTTAGAACAATGGAATATTACTTAGCGGAGGTACTCGTAGTAAGGGTTAGTTGTAAAGAGATCTTAATTTACGACAGAAAGTTGCGGTTTACAGAAATTTGGTAATAAAGTGACTTCTCAGAACAGGAACCGGGTTACGATCCAACAATTGTCACATAAAAGATACTGGAATGTCCAAAAAATGGGCCAGCGAAGTCGTGTCATAAATGCGAAAAATATGCGTCGGAATTTTGATTAAATGCGCTTGGAACGTGTTTTGCTTCAGGGTGACCCTGAGTGGTAATATTTTACTACAATGGATATTGTTTATTTATTTATTTATTTATTGTTTCGCCTACAATTGTTACACATTTTCATAGTAAAGTTACATGCACAATAGTTAAACATCCGTTGTGTACAATATCAATCGGCAAACACAGCATTCATAAAAAAAAAATACATTCGAATGACAAATTGATACAATTTCTTTTTTTTTTGCTTTTATAACCTATAAAAGCCCAAGGTACACTTTTATTACAAATTTAAACTTTTATTATTCCGTGTTGATACTATGAACTTGTTAGCCTGAGGGTGCCTCAAACTACAGAAGTTTCGGCCTTTCTTTAGTATATTCTTCTTCTTCTCATAATACTTCTCCAACTGCCTCGAATTACTCTTCTCTCGCTAGGTTTTCATTAAATTACTTGCAGTATGTGTTTGGTATTCCACACGATGGAATTCTTCTTATATATTACGGTGTTCATCCTTTTTCTCTCGCACTACCAAGATTTCTCCTGTATATTGCGCTTGCATATACAAACTTGGAATAACTGTCTTCACACACCCTTGTTCTGTACGGGAATTGGATCTGTGACAACGCATAAAGCCAAACTCAACTAGTGTTTATTACAGTCATCAATTCAATATACCTAAATAGAAATTTGATTGATACAGTATAAAATTACTTACAAATGGCATTGTATATTCGATTTTACTCCATTCAATCCTTTCAAATGGCTATTTGACCTCTGACATTGTAAGATTACCATGACCGTTTCCTCACAAATAGTTTACTTTCTTACTGCGTATACTAAGATAACTGACTGCATGCAGTTACAACAGATATAGATTTTATTGAAACATCTAACAGTTTTATGTCCGTCAACCGTTTACTTGCTGAAGTTTTGATTTCCTGGGGATTGCACAGTGTGTAACTGTAGGATATAATATATTATTTTATAGTCCGTACTATCTTTGCGCAGAATGCTATTACTTTTACGACCGTGTTCGGGGTTTTCATCGTCGTCTTTAAATAAATCAGGCTCGACTTATATTTTTGCAGAATTTTAATTGACTGAGAATAATAAATAAATAATCAAAACAGACCTTTTACTATGGGTATTAGACAATGAATATAACACTGATTTCCTATTTTCTTTTTGTAAATAAATAATCACAAAAGTATTTGAGTCCTGTAAACACTTTTAATTTTTTTCTTTCAAAATGATCCTTTTTTAAATTATTAGATTTTTGAGTAACCGTCTTTGCGAACATGTAGAAATAAGCTAGACAAAAAGGAAAAATATCGATCAGTCATCACTTGTATGTGGTTGAGATACTAGTATTCTCGGAGAAATGCAATACTGGCCACCATTAAGTACTTCCATGTATAGATTATGGCCCTAATTGTAGCTCTACTTGACTTGCAGGGGTCATAAATCCCCAAGTCAACATTTACGACTGCCGAGATGACAGCCCTGAGATAGGTAGGTGCATTTTATGCTTTTAATTTACTTCCTGGTAAATACGAGAACAGTATTTTGCGAAACGTAAATCTACATTATACAGCGGCGCACACTGCAATACAGAAAAGCGCTTTAATATAACACAACGCACAAATGAACGCATGCTAAAGTTCGAATAACACTTATTTAATCCCTAATTCCCTACTAATATATAAATGCGTAACCCTGTCTCTGTCTATTTGTCTGTTACGCTTTCAACCGATTTTGATGAAATTTGGTACAGAGATACATTAGAAAACAAAGAAAACAAAGAAAACAGTCACAAGTTAAATGTAATGTCAAACAAACAAAACCACAAATTTCTGAATTATTCAGATCGGCTAAAAAAAATTATAATCTATCCTTTTTTTCTTAAGCCAGTTATTTAACTTAACACGTTAAGTTACGAAATTACAGATAAAAAGTATTTTAAGTATTGCACTGCAGGCGATATTTTCTAATTTCCTTAGAAAAAATACGTGACAATGGTTTTTCGCGGGCGCGTGCAGTGGAAAAGATAAGATAAGATAACTTTATTTGTTAAACATGAGTATACATACAAGAGCATGTAAGGTGAAAAAAAATCAATATCAAAAATGATTTTGAAAATGTTTTTCAATATCATTTTTGATGTGCTAGACTAAAAGATCCCTACTAAAGTTATTCAAAGCAGATATTGACGTCTCACTCTGTTTATTAATAACAAATAATATGATATTAAAGCAATAAAACCAACAATAACTACAATAACAGACTTGAATGTTACGTGTAATATCGTTTTATTATTATTGTGTTATATAATAACACCATTGGTTGCGACCGTGGCCCGAAGGAGGGCCAAAAGGCAACCTAAGGGAAAATAACGTCAGATTATTTTGTTGGTAATTGTGTGTTTCGAAGTAATGTAATTTTATTTCGCTCTCGAAATTTTGTTGCAAAACACTTTGTAATTTGAATAGGTACCTACTTTGGCTCAAGTAGATGTCACCCAGGTGTAACCCGCAAATCAAAAGGCTTTTTGAGACAAAAGATAGCCTGTTCTTCTCCAAGGCCTAATCTATCTTTGTACCAAATTTCATTTTAAAATCGGTTCCGGCACACTTGCGGTGGAAAGCTTAACAGCCAAACAGACAAGACAGACCGATTAACTTATGCATTTATTATATTATTAGTTAGTACTTATAATATTATAGGTAAACGGTCACGGTGACTAGGTACCAAGGCCAGCACATCAAGCTACCACGATCTGTCAAATTTCTTTGATTGATTTTCAACTTTAATAAAAAACTATAATGTTCCTTTCAATTGGGAAAATTTGACAGTTTTTGATAGGTTGGCCTGCTGGTATCTTTAACTATCTACACTGAGTTGAAGTAGTCGCCGTGAAATCGGTCTGGGTTAGGGATAAGTAGGGATTTAATAGTGAATTGCATATTTCTTAATAAAGAAGTGAAAAAATATCATTGAATATGTGGTGGACAATATTGGCTTCCAGGACCACCGTGCTGCCATACCTACCTTTATTATTAATTTCATTAATGTTTTTGTTATGTGGAAACTCGTAAAGTTACCTAAACTTATTTGAACATCTCATCATTATTCGACGTAAATAAGTTTAAGTGTAACTTAAACGTTTTTAATTATTTTGCGTGACTAATAGTTTGTCTAATTTTAATCGATGATGCTGTCGACAATATTTCAATCGTAACTTGAAAATTTCCAGGTTATATAATAAAATAATAAATATTCTTGGACAATTTTACAAAGCGCCATTTAGTCCCAAACTAAGCAGAGCTTGTACTGTGGGTACTAGACAATGAATATAATATTTATATACTTTTTTGTTATAAATACATACTTATAATACATAACAAACACCCAGACAAATACTTATGTTCATAACGTAAGTATTTTTGTTTTGTGGGAATCGAACCCACAACCTCATGATCGGCAGCTGCAGTCCAACACGCGGACCACTAGACTACAGACGTCGTCGTGTATATAAACGGGAACTCAACTAAAACATAGAAACTGTATGATTTATTTAGTTTAAGAGAGATAGGGCACAGTGGGAGTAATTACACTCAAATTGGAGCTGCCCAAGTGGCGAAGTACCTCGGTCTTACAAAAAAACGAAATGAAATAACACTACTTTGAGCTGTGTTGTATTCCTTACGGTGAGCATGGTTGCCAATGATTGGCGAGGAAACGTTGTGTCGGCTGTGGGGACTTTGGTCCTTATACTGCCTACCCAACTATTTTCATTTTCCAGGGGCGGCAACGCGCAAGTGATACCCCTTATGTTGCAAGCGTCTATACAGTAACAGTTTATCATCAGATAGGCAGTATGCTTGTTTGCCACCTTAGTGGTATATAAAAAAAAACCTTGAGGCCATAATTTTGCGACATTTCATCGCTCCCGCTACCCTAGAGGCCAAAAGCTCCACCATGCTAATCTTTACATTCATGGGCGTTTATTCGATTTATATGTAAATATATTTAAGGATTTCCGTGTTTGGAATTATATTAAAGCCATGTAAGTACTCTTTTTGTATACTTTAGATAGGTGTAATGTGTTATATATTGATATTGCTCTGACGATCAGGAGTTGTAAATGTTTGAATTTCGTTTTATGTGTTAAACGTTTTGCCTTGCTACTAGATAGATTAACATAATATACCATACGCATATATCCCCGAAAGGTTAGGCAGAGGTGTACCAATGTACAACCACAGTTCGCCCGTATGTTTAGCTAACTGTGCACTAACTACTAACAAAATTACATTATCTAGCTACTATCTAGCTGTTGCCTGCGAGTTCGGCATCCCAAAAAGCGTTTTGAGATAAAAGATAGCCTATGTGTATGTGTGTAGGTGACAGACATACACACTTTTGCATTTATAATATTCATTATCTGAAGATAGATATTAATTATTTTCTTGATATAAATATCATTAGGTTTTACTGTAACGAAGCGTGTCTAAACAGTATGCGAGGAAATGCTTATCGACGGGGTCCAGAAACTGCTGGACCACAGCCTGTCATGATCGTGGCGAATTTTGCGGATCCCATGGCCATGACAATAGGGCACGTGAAGGCAAGTGCGGTTTTTAGTCGGTATGAGTCCGACATATCCTTCCACCTCCCCGGGTGACGGAGGAACCATGGATTACCAGAGAAACCAGGATTTTCCGTACTATAAAAAAAAAAGGTTTTACTGTGACATATTATGACAAGGCCTTGAATAAACAGCTCTCATTTAATCCGCTTATAGCTTACATCCTGCACCCCTTTAAACCCAAAAGAGCGTGAAGATAAAAGATAACATTCATTACTTAGCAACATTGTTACGCTACGATGTCAGTGTTGCCATAAAATTTCATGGGAGTCCACTAAGCCAGATTAAAACACTAACCTTATCTGGTAATAGTCTGGAATTATTATTATTATGGCATGTTTAGCGAATGGTTACATACGAAAGTAGCTAAATGCTAATAAAAGAGACGATGTCTGTAGTCTAATGGACCACGAGGTCATGGGTTAGATTCCCACAGGACTAAAATATTTTTGTGATGAACGTAAGTGTTTAGGTCTTTCTAGTTGTTACTTATGTATTTATGAAAACAGTATGTAATATTATATCCATTGTCCAGTATCTAATAGTACGGTCGAAAAAAGAGTTAAGTAAACAGGCAGGTAGTTAAACATCTAGTTTTTTAAAGATTGTGCAATTATTATATGTGTCAAAACGCAGGTATTGTAAGCTGCTACACATCAAACCCTTTGACGGTTAATTATTGAAATCACAATCTGTGTAAAGATGCAGATTTCGTTCGCTACCTGTATACCAAACTCTTTTGTTGACTGTACAATAGCAACATTAAGTACCGAACTAAGCAGATTTAGTTTGCGACTTAATTGCCAGTGCTTCACGAGGAAACGTTGTGTTGGCAGTGGGGGGACTTTGACCCTTAAACTTCAAATACAGGGTCGGCAACCCGCAAGTGATACACCTGGTGTTGCAAGCGTCTATAGGCTACGGTAACCCCTTACCATCAGGTGGGCCGTATGCTTGTTTGCCACCTTAGCAGAATAAAAAAAAAACATTTAAGCCACATATTAAATAATTATAATAATATAATATTATGTAGGTACTACTTTATCTCGTGACTTTATCCTTTTACACTTGTCATACATTTTAAGTTTTAATTTTAGAAAACCCTTCATTAAGGCGAAGCTCTTTGCAAAATTTCGAGTTTCAGCTAGCCAGTTTCTCCTGTTATTTAGATTACTTTAATTGCACAACATCGCAACGTTTACCACCAAAACAACCTACCACTTAAATAATATTTACCACTGGCTTCTCTAAAGCGTTTGAATGGGAAAGCTACTGATGGTCACACTGTGCGACGCTGCTATAATAGCGATCTCAAGGCGCGTTTACATTTCTAGAGTACACGTACCAGTAATTTTTGTAAAAAATAGAACACTGCTTTAGTCAAGTGACAAGTAGGTTAGATGATTCATGTTAGGATTCCTTCATGACCCCACAAATAATCGGGTCAACTATTGATACATAACCGTACATCTTGTAAATAAATACTTTTTGAGTGGGTATCTGGGTCGTCAGCTGTCAGAATGTGTAAAAATCAAAGTTGCGTTTTTGTTAAAATACATCTTCTTTTGGTCAATTTTATTTTTTCATCATTCATGTTAAATAAGTAAGGATAAAATTGAAGAAACAATATTGTATTGATAATTTAATAGCTTGAATGCCTTTTTCCTTCTTCTATCGCGTCGGCACTTGCTAGAGATAGTGATAGTTCATGCTGTGGTGAAGAGTTTAGCGAGCCAATAGCTTAGGGAGTGCCAGGCGACCATTTATAGTTACTGGCTGGATAATTTGTAATCACTGGCTACAATGCCGTTTCGTTTTGAAAAGCATTTGAAATTACTGGGCATATGAGACTGAACAACTAAAGTCTCGAGATGAAAACGCGCTATATAATATTAGCGCGTTCGTTTAGCAGTATTATCATACAACTGGTTTTGCTGGCATCTATAGGCTATCATAATTATGGCTGCCGCTTACCATCAGGCGGCTTGTATTAATTGTCTTCTTATAATAATATTAACTATAATTTCCCGTCTCAGATAATGCGTCACAGACACTGCGCTAATACAGAAACAAAGTTACTCTACCAAATGTAAACGCGGCTTCACACAAGCCCAGTAGGGCTACCTAACTGGGACACTGGCCGATGAAAGATTTTAATCTGGTGCGCAATCTTAGGTTTAAACGCCAATTTATGCGGTCCTAGACATAAACAAGTTTATGACGCGAAATGTACCGATTTTCTGGTCATTCTGCAGCCTATTAGAAAACGCGGCGAGCAAAATATTGTTATTAAAATCTTATTTGTGGATTTCTGTGTCATATTTGTACTGTAAAAGAAGGATGGTAGGTTATTGTACAGACGCCAGCAGGTCAAGCTATCCAAAACTGTCAAATTTACCCAATTGAATATGAACCTTATTATTTTATATTACAGTTGAAAATAAATCAAAGAAATTTGACAGATTGTGGTAGCTTTTGATGCGCTCTGTACCGTACGAAAAGTGCTTTGGCTCGTTTTTTCTAAAATATGTTTATAGACATGGATTATACATGGATACTTTATCTAGGTAGCTAAGTACTTTCCTCAGGGATGTGCCCCAACAGCGTAGAAAGTTTTGGGGTGATCTTTTAAAAGAACACAGTGCCCTCTCCATCTATTGATGGCGGCCACCGGGTTAGTTTTAAGGGGTACTTTTTTATTCCACTACGGGGGCAAATAAGCATACGGCCCACCTGATGGTAAACAGTTACCGTAGCCTTATAGCCGCTTGCAACAGCAGGGGTAACTTGGTTGCCGACCCTGTAAAACAAAAGAGGATTATTTGGGTTGGCAGTATAAGGGTCAAAGTCCCTCCATTGCCAACACAACATTTCCTCGCGGAGGACTGGCAACCTTGCTCACCGTAAGGAACACTACACAGCCCAAAGCGGTGTTATCTCTGCCTTCGAAAACTACAGGCGTGATGATATTATTTTATATGTAAAATAAATAAAAAATCAACAATTAATGATGCAACTGAAATTTATTATGATATAAATATTGCAACATAACATAATTCTCTTCACATAAAAATTGCCGTACTTTATTTTATTTAATTGGAAAATCAACCCATATACAGTAGCACTGCTGGGCACGGGTCTCCTCTCACAGAATGAGAGGGATTAGGCTATAGCCTAGTGCGGGTTGGCAGACTTCACACGCCGCCAAGAAAATCTCTAAGGCATGCAGGTTTCCCCACGATGTTTTCCTTCACCGTATAAGCGAGTGCAGATCATGAATTACTCCCTTAATTTACTTCTCTTCTTAAAACTAAAACCATACCATGGCCTAAACGGAAAAAATACGAAGGGTTTTGCTATTAAATTCTCAATAAGTATTTGGATTTGTGCCTGGTTAATGGCAGTAGGCTCGCCCTGACCTCAAAATACCAGCAAACTGTGGGTATACATTGCTACACCGTTGCCTGACCCTTGGAGAAATACAGGCGTGAAGTATGTGAACCGTTTCGTGACAGTTTTGTTTTGGTGACGTCATTTCTCACTCACCGTGTTACATTTTATTGTTCCCAGAGCATCTCTTCACTTAAATCGCTGGGGACTCGTTACGATCTCAACTTCTTCGGTATTTGTTTCACATTTTTTTTTAGTTTCTTTCTTGTTTCCTTATTGTAAATAAGTACTCTTTAGTAAGTGGGGAGTCCTTAAGAGAAATTGAATATAGGATTTTGATATAATTTTCACCTACAATTTGCTATTGAATTTCTTCATCATCATGCCATCGCTCACGTATTCCTCGAAGGGTGTACCAGTGTACATCACAGTTCGGCAGTATGTTTAAGTCTCATATAAGGCGAGGTTATTACCATTAATCGGGCACAAACCTAAACTTCGAACTTCCACTGAAAAAATCATAGAAAATCCCAATAACACTACTCAACGTGAGTATCGAACCCGTGACCTCTAGCTTCGCTGTTACTGAGGACTACTAGACGAACGAGGTAGTTGACTTTCTGAATTTATAGAATTTCATAAAATTAATCTACCATAATCATAATAATCATAATCATTTATTATTTGTGAAACATAAATAATTGTACAGAGCGCTATGTTTTGTCTATGGTAAGACATACAAATATGTTTTTTTTTTTTTATATTAAATGTTGTCATCTAGAAACTCGTTAACACTATAATAACATTTATCAATTAGAATTTTCTGTAACGTTTGTTTAAATTTCAGTATAGGTAAATTTTTAATGTGATCGGGTATTTTATTATAAATTCTAGGAGCGATGCCAAGGAAACTTTTACTCATAAGAGATGTTTTACATTTTGTATAACATAATTGATTCGCATATTTAGCACGAGTAGGATATATTTTTACATCAGATAATTTAACAAATAGGTGTAAGTTTTCTGTAACAAATAATGCCGTTTCCAAAATATAAAGTGATGGTAGTGTAAGTAATTTTAAAGATTTGAAAAATGGTACACAGCCCAGGTAGCCAGGCCCATAGGTCTCATGTAATAGGGACGGGCCTATTGCTAATAACCGGGTCCGAATCCAGACTTCGAGCTGGTATTAAAGATGCCATAGTAAAATCTCATAACATTGCTTGACCTGGGGATCGAATTCAGTACTTCACGCTTAGGAGCCTCGATTCCGATTAATAGGCCCATTGTGGTCATCAAAATTATTAGTAAATGCTTCTTTTACTTTCTCCGTGCGAATGACTGAGAGTATTACATTCAGTGACTTTGATTACCTACACAAAATGAACAGCAGTTTGTATACAGTTTTTTTTTAAATAAAATTGTTATAAAATTTGAAGAGATATGTTTTAATTCTGTGTCATATTAATGACTAAATAGATTAAGGTCAAATAAAATTGTATGAACTGTCAGTATTTCTTTCTATAAATTATGCTTGAAAATTACGTACCGGAAAGCACGTAGAGGAAAATGGTATTAAATGCCACTAATTGATAGGGCTTATCACATTTAATAGCATCAAGATGCGTACGAATCAATTCTCCTTTTTGCATACATTCAGGCGATAGACTTCTCTATTCCTTGATCTACAAAGCACATTATTATTATGTACTAAAAAGCTCACGTTAATTTGCTGTCTAGTAAATTCATGAAGCTTTTACACAGATTAAATGAAATTCCGTACAAATTTACCTCGCCATACTGCAGTTCTACATATAGCTTAGTATTTTGATTGGTAGCCGACCATCCTACCGTACAGAGCTTGGGCGGAGCGCAAGATAAAATACTAGAATAAAATAATTGTTATTTATAGCGGTCATAGGAGGTGTACACACTAGACGCTGTGCTAGACGCGCGTGGCTCGATGCGGTACGAATAAGAAACCGGTCTGGACCGCTTTCGGTATGTATGCAGTTGTATGGTCCCGGTTGTCATATTAATTATTTTTATTTACTATTATTTTATGTAGGCAAAATCAGTGATCGCTTAGTGACTATTGGATTGGTAAGTCAAAGGTCTCGAGTTCTAATCAAAGCTCTGACTTATCGAAATCATGTGCGTATTAATAATTAATTATCACTCGCTTAAACGGTGAAAGAAAATATCGTCAGGAAACCTGCATGCCTGAGAGGTTTTCTCGAAGGCATGTGATATCTGCCAACCCACATTAGCCCAGCGTGGTGGACTATAGCTTAATCCTTCTCTTCCTGAGAGGAGTCCCGTATGCAGCAGTTGGCCAGTATATAGGTTGATGATTATTTTATGTAATCATAATTATTATCTATTAGCCTATGATATTAGTATGATGAGCCAGATGTCGGACTGTTTCAAACCAGTTTATTCTTAAGTTATCGATCTTACCTACAATCGGTTTGTGGAGGTCTGATCACAGTTACTTCGTCCTATTCTATCCTACTAATATTATACATGTGAGTTTTTTATAGGATGGATGTTTGTTACTCTTTTTCGCCAATACTACTGAACTGATTTTGTGAAACTTTACAGTATTATTATTTATATATCATAATAACATATAGGCTATAATTTATAAAGTAACTTTTCCACGCGGAAGCCGAGGGCAGAAGCTAGTATGAAATACTTGTATTCAGCCGAATCTGGATCTAGGGTAACTACCGGTGCCAGTATATCACGCCTAATCATAACTACTTAATGAAAGTTTCAAAACAGACCATTATAGACGATTTTTAATGCATGGTAATCCTTCTTAAGGTTCCTGTGGAAATGGTGGGGGCCGCGTTGTCTGTTGCCGCCTTAACTGTTCTCACAGTAACCGCGCCGCGCCATGTCTTGTGTGTTGAAGCTTCATAACTTAAATGAATGCCTATGATTCATCAGTTACAGTTTAGAGGAAATGTGATCTATTATTAGTGCAATAATAACACTCATTAGTAATGCATTTCCTCTATTACCAGTTCTGTTATAAATGTGTTTATGTATAGGAAATAGCGTTGCTCGAAATGGTTCTTTAATTGTTAATACACGTAGGTCGTCTTACCGGAATAGTAATCTCATGAATAAAAGAATTAGTAACATTAACTGCACATAGTAATTCCTAATTAAATCAAGTCTCTAAGATCTCGGAGATTGCTTTAACTCTTTTGTCCTGCAGTTATCACACTGTAATCTATATAATCGCTACAGTTGTAACTAAACTGTAACGGTGGCAGCTGGTTTATAGAAAATGTTAAGTTTATATACCGTATTTTGCCTGTGATCGTGATCCGGTATATAATATATCTGCGGAATACTACAGTGCTCCTGTAGTCCCGGCACTAAAGTGGTGACATGAAATGCCGAGGTTGGTTTTAGTCGGTAGATCGCTCTTTTCAGAGCGGAGTCCGACACATCCCACCGCTCTCCCCGGATCGCTGGGTAGTGCATAAAGCATTTCCAACCCGTCAATAAAAAAAGGTATATAATATATAAGGTAGGATAGGCAGAAAGTATTGGGTACTTATATAGATTACAATAGTGAAGTTAATTTATAAAAATGTGCGTATTAATTTGAATGTTTGTTTTATGAAACCGTCCCCAAGTAATAAGTTGTTGCCGCTCCGCCATTTCATTTCGCAAAATATCAATGAATTTGTTTTAAATTGCACTGTTGCCATTCTTATCAAACGATGTTGCTTGCTTTATACGCACATTTTTTTGTTATAGAAAAATTTATAGTGCTAGATAAATAAATTAACTTCACTATTATAGTCTATATTATACACAATACTTTCTCCCATTGCAGCCGTGGCAGATATTTTTATAGCACCTTATATAACATACTACTTTGAAAGACATTATTCTATTGGGAGTTGTATCTGTCCTGCCTTTCACATCAATTTATCAATATTATTATTATTTTACAATCGACAATCATATCGATTCCATGATTATCTCGATTTTAAACGCACAGCTCGAATAACTACGCTGATCAATCAATCTGCAAGGATTATTATCACATCACTACAAGAATCGGCGCGAACATTCTTAATACATCGAAATCACTTTAAGCCTTCGGTCCCAGTTATAATACTAATAATACCTATGACAATCTCCAAAAGCTTGACCCTGTTTAGAAAATCTGTATTGCCTAGGAATTAGGTTGTAGAGGTCTACTGGTAGCCGTTTCGTTTAAAATATTGATATTAAGCCAGGATACATTGAAAGCCGACCCTGATTTAAAATAGTAATCGAACAGTGAGCGAATAAAATTATATACTTATAATAATAATAACCGTAAGCTCAAAAGTCACTCCTCCAATAAATTCAACTAACAAGTTATATTACGCCAATTTATACCAAACTAAAAAGTTAATGTTAAAGAGAACTTGTTATAAGTTTGACAAGGGGAAGGGCTCCGTCTCCCTCCGTTATAGAACTGCAGGTTACATTCCTTAAACTTTTAATTTTCAATTGATTATTTTCCTGCTTTGCCACTTAAGTAACACTTAGTAGACATGTTTGTTTCTACATGCGGGTGGGCACGGTTCCGTTAATAAATTAAATCATTTGTATCCGAGTTGAACATTACTCCGAACATAAACATCTTCCTTAAGTAGAAATAAAACCGTAATAGCGCCGTCTTTCACAACAGATTTCGCAAAGTATTCTTAAAAAGAAATTTGTAACTTAATTTTTGTTTCGGTGGAGTTGGTTTGTTATCTGTGACGTGAATTTGCAATGTGGCTCTTTTAAAAAGTTGTTTTACTTGATTATTTTTGGCTACTTGTATTTTTGTTTGAGATAAGTCTGTATAGGCTTCGAAATTGGTCACGTAAGCGTTTATGATACTTTAGTAAAGAGGTTGCGTATCTATAAGTAATGCTGATTGTGATTGAAAAAAAAAACATAAATCTAAATAATATCTGATCTTTTCACATACATCATCATCCTCCAAGTCTTTTCTCAACTATGTTGGGATCAGCTTCTATCCAACAGACCTTCGCTATACAATATTCTGGGTAATAGCGATAATTATCCTGAGGATAGACTGGTTGGCAGGCTTTCTAGACTTCTGATTACAACTAACGACCGACACAACCGGGACTGATTGCTTTCCATGCTCTCCGAGGTATGGAAAGGTCTCGATGTGTTAATAATGGTCACTCATCCACAGACTGGTCGCGGCTTGCGCAGTTTGGACTAGCAGATCGGTTGATTAGCGTAGTTATTACTTAGCCACGAGCCCCACATATATTATTTATTTATTAGCGTAATAAAGCACAAATGAGAGTCATAAAAATAACTGGTACGTTTCCTCAGTAAAATGTTGCATAATGGATGCGTTAACTAACACAAGTTTTCAATAAAAATATCTCCTAGACTTATCTAATCTACAAGGTACCTGTTCTATATCAAAGATAAGTGAACTTTGATCATGCGGAACATAAAATAAGACAGGACTCAGGATTCAAATACAAGTAGACCTAAAATGAAAAGAGCTGAACTAAAATCAGCTCATTGAGCAATGGCTCAATCGATACCTGTTTCGTAAAGATATCATCGATAAATCGATTATAATGCCTGAAACTGCAGACAGCAATAATCCATTTGTAACAGCATACCAACAAATCCTAGAAAACCAGTGTCCAATACACATAGAACAATAATTCTTTACACGATTTCCAACGAGCGAGGCGCATTGCCGCGACGTTTTCACTTAACAAGGCGACCGGTAACTCACAGACTTGTATGTTGGAATTACGCTAGTGATGTGTACCGTAATTGTGAGGAACTTTATCTAGGAATAACTTGTGTTTTATCTTTGGCCTACTTTTTTTTATGAAGCTACTTTAGTGTCCCACTGCAGGGAAAAAGCTTCCCCTATCTTAGTCCAGGACTCTCTATCCCGAGCTTCAAAAAGCGATCAAGATCATGTCGCCAATTCGCTCTTGGGCCTATTTAAGTTTCAAAAAAGGAATATGTGCAGTGAGGTCGATGAGTTGATCAAAATTAGTGTACCAACGATCTGCCTCCCTCACTCGACAAGCGAGGAGGTCACGTGAGTGCAATAGCGCTTATATTTATTTACCTTACTCAAAATGAGGTTTAGTGAGTATATCAAATTTATTTACCGTTTTTTTTTAAAGAAGACAGCTCTCTAAAACAGGCCTTTTGTGGGGGACTTCACAAACATCAAATTACACCAACACTCAAAGGAATATCCATAGAAAAATACAAATATTTGTCTTTGGTGGAAGTCGAACCCGAACTCATCATAATCGCTATACTAAACATATGGGAAAATATCTCAAACCTCACTTTTATTTAACAAGTTACCCATCACTATTACGCTGCCAATGGATCTTACACACTGACCTATATCACACCCAGTTGTACAAGGTAAAACCTGATAAGTAGCACATATTCGTTTCTTCACCGGTATGGGAACGTATTGAATGGAAATTATGGTATTGGATTTTTTCCTCGCAAATTGTAAAACTGAAAAGGAATGATGGGGATTACTTTGCAGTCGGACTGGTATGTAAAGCAGCTTGTTTATAGATCAACTAGAAATATTAGCGACAGCAATTAGCTGCTTAATATGGTATAATTATACTTGTCATATCAGATTTGTCTGATAGATGAGGAGAGATGAAGCAATTTGTGAGAAGAGACATTAACGGAAGTATTGATTGGATTAAATAAATCCTTTGGGGAAAGGGAATAAAATATCAATATAGAGAAACAATACATTAGATTTCTCATTAAATTTTGACAGTGTCGATACGGACTGATAAAAAGGCCATCTTCCGAACATTTTATCCGGTGGATAAAATGTAAATAGTTTAGCCTATGTGGGTCTGCCTTATTTGATTTGTGTTGTACGTTTACTGAGCCGAAAACATGATTTATGACCTTGGGGTCGATTGTCAGTTCCTTATTATAAAAAATAAAGTCCACTTTTGTTTGCAAGACTAGTTAGTTTGGCAATACAAATGACGTCATCTTCATCACCATTATCCTAAATACTGTCCCACTACTGGGAACGGGTCTCCTTTCAGATTGCTCTCAATCTTGGGATTAGGCTATAGTACACCACGCTGGTAGAGTGCAGGTTGGAAGACTTTACACATCGTCGATAAAAATCTCTAAGGCATGCAGGTATCTTCAATTCTTCACGGTGTTTTCCTTCACCGTTTACGCAAATGCTTAGTTTGGATTGAGAACTAAACTACTGTGCACTAGCGGCTGTGTAAGATTTCTCAAAAAAATATCCAGATGACCAGCATACCAACTAAAACCACCACCATAACATATCCATTGACGGACCCTACATTCCTCTGGTGTTGCAAGCGTCTATAGGTATACGGTAACTGCTTACCATCAGGCGGGTGGTATGTTTAATTATTTATTTTCATGGAAAACTTACAGCAAATTTAACATAATAGTTGTCTTTCTAGTATCCAGACATCCAAAATAAAATGTTCGCCATTTCAGTGGTACAAAAAAGACAGAGTTACTTTCGCATGTATAATATTAAATAGGCAACGAAACCCGACCCAATGGATTTAAGAATACACATATTCGGTTTCTTATTTTCTTTATATGGAAGGTAATGTGGGGATGAAACTAAACAGGTCGGTCGGTCGTTACGATATTTGGTCAAAGTTATAGTGCACACGTGTAGTTTTCGGTTATGAGAGGGACCTTTGCCGCTAATAACTGACTAGAGACAAAATGTATGACATTATGATACCAGTAAAATTGACATTGTGGCATTTTTTTCGAGTTTTTAGGTTATAAGGCTGCTTCTAGTTTAACTTTACTTTTCGGTTTAAAGATTCTTTATTTATTCTAAAGAACAGTGTTCACTTACGAATAAATACAATGGTAATTATGTATTCCTAAAGCTATCCGGTGGCCATTACAATAGGTAGTATTACAGTACAGGTCAAGCCATCCAAAACTGTCAAATTTTCCCAATTAAAAATGAACCTTATTCCTTTGCATTAAAGTTGATAATCTATTAAAGAAATTTGACAGATTGTGGTAGCTTGATGTGCTGGCCTCTGTACATTTTAGTGTGACAATTTTTTTTTTTTAGTCGGAATTATCTAAATTGCAGCAACAAACTAAGATTAGATACCGTTATGTGACAATATATCGGTATTTACAGGAACTTGTCGTTACCAATAACATACTGTTTCAATTTATTTTTAAATACATTACTTATTAAATTTAACATTTTACTGGTTATTACCAAAATGTGACACAAAAGTATTTGTTATATTGTTATATATTAAAACATAAAAGAAGACAGTGCATGGTAAAGCTAAGCTCAATAGAACTTAGATAAGGAGTTAATCTTTGCAATCACTTACTACGGGCATTATCAAAATATTCAATAGTTCATACTTTATCCGTGATACCAGTCTACTGAAATGCTCATCCGAATTGCACTCCAAAATCCAGGGCGAAACTAAGATAAGTGCTTTATATAACGGAAATGCATGCCTAAGAGATTTTCTCGACAACGTGTGAAGACTGCAAAGCGTGGTGGTATTAAGCCTAGCTCTAATTTTGAGAGGAGATCCGTGCCCAGCAGTGGGACAGTATATGTGTTGATGATGAAAAACTACTATGTTAGGACAAGCATACGGGTCGACGGCAATCGGAGTCGCTATACAAGCCAGCAAAGTCATTTTGAGACCTTAGTTGATAATTGTTATATGCCCAGTAATTTCTCTGAATACAAGAACACAATAATGATATTAATACAAAAAACTTGAGAGGTGTCAAGGGACACTCGGATGGAACGAAGTTCCTTTCATTAAAATTTAATAATTAAAAATAAAAAAACCTGTATACACTCAACAATTCACAACGCGCGAAATTCAAATATTGTCATTCACTCAATAATTCGAAATTCAAATATTGTTGACAAGCAAAACGTGTCGTGACAACTTTTCGTAAGAATTTTTTCCGTCTAGCCCCCTTTCACAACGCGCGATAAGGAACTTCGTTCCAAAAATCATAAGAACAAGAACATAGTATTTACATGTACAGTAGCCAGCACATCTAGCTACCACAATCTGTCAAAATGTTTTCAAAAACATACTTAACATTTACAAAAGAATACTTAAGATTCATATTCAATTGGGATATGACAGTTTTGGATAGGTTGACCTGCTGACGTCTGTACTTATTAAATTAATTAAGTTCTAAGCACAATTAAATAAAATTCTATCCCTTAAACTAGGTCGGACCTGTATCTTAAGAGATAGGGTTCAGCCGCATGGTTGAATTAAAAACTGCGTTGATGTTCTAAATTGTAATATGAAATGTAAGTACAGTCAGCAACGAAAGTCGCTGAACATAACAAAATTTTGAAAACATCACAGCTCCAAAACTTGTCCAGAGGTTTTTTCTAATAAGGTAACCTGAATATTGAATGGTCATCTATGCAATTATTTCGCATAACCTTCACAGGTCAGTAACTTCACACTTAATAAAAATCATATTGAAAATTGCAACATGTTCAGCGACTTTCGTTGCTGACTGTACATTTTACAATAATAAAAATCTATAAAGGACTTGCAAAATTTACCCCTGTTTATTTAATCAGTTTAAATTGAGGCAGATACACCAATTTTCGTTCCGGGACCGAGCTACCAAGTCCACTTTTCTTTTGTTTTTACGATTTTCGTTCACCACTGTCGTCGATAACTGTCTCCCCAACTATGTACACGGTACCTTTGCGAATAAAATGTCGGTTCATACGTTTGGAATGTGCATCTGGGGCCTACTGGTCACACGCTCCGTCGCTATCAATCTCCGTAAGCCCTTGCATTTCCCCTTTTTACTGTTTTCCTTATGTCTTTATTTAATTATTTAGAGGAACCCGTTCTTTTTTATTTTACTTTTAGTAGCTCAGTGTGTTACTAGTCCAGTTGCCGGTGCCATATAGAACAGAAAGTAAAAAAATACGATCGATTTTCCAGGCTGAGCACTCAAGCAGACCAGATCAAGTTTTTTTTATTTTTTTTTATACCACTCTTTATACATTCTCTTTTTATAAATTATTGAGTTTTTTTGGGAAATTCTCAAGTCGACTGGATCTATTCCCGGTTAATGGCAATAGACTCGCCCCCTTTTATACAGGACCTAATCATACTGACGGACTGTGTACATTAGTACACTTCTGCCTAACCCTTCGGGGAGCACAGGCGTGATGGTATGTTAAATCAAATAACTTAATAGATTTATATCACTTGAAATGGTTTACGTTGCAAGAAACTATATTTTTTTTGGTAACACCTCTATTTATGGAACTGCCTCATTAGTCCAGTGCTCCTACACACTACTGCAATGCGGTCTTTGGTTCGATTCCCAGGTTGAGTAAGTATTGGGTTTATCTATGAAATTCTCAGTACTAGCTCGGACTTTGGATTTGTGCCCGGTTAATTGCACCAAACTCGCCCCTTACTACATGGGACCAAACATACCGGCGAATCGTGGGTATACATTGGTTCACCTCTAGTTAACCGTTCGGGGAAACAGGCGTAATGATATTTTATGTGATGTTTCAACGTAAAAAAGAACATCATGGCGCTGATTAAATTTTCTCCTTTAACAGCAGCTATGTCATGAATTACTTAACATTTTTAAGTAAAAGATTCGCTCTTTATAGCTACATATTTTTAGAAAGCGTATTTCAATGTAATATGCAAATTGAATAATAGTCCAGTAATACCAGGTTAAAAGCTCTATGTAGGAGCGTCATTAAGTAATCTCGCTCTCCAGTTGAGTCGATCGTGCGTACCGTGAACAGTAGCATTATAATTTAAAATGTTCTGCCAAATTAGTAAAGTAAGCGCCATTGTTGCGCTTGCGATTCCAAAGTCGAGTGTTAAATGTTATTTGGAAATTCTCAGTCGTAACTCAGTTTGGACTTGTCCCCGTTAGTCCTTATTTCAGGACCTAAACATATCGGTGAACTATGGATGAATATAACGTGTTACAAAATACCCCGTAAAAATATAATTAATTATCAAAGCTAAAAATTTTGTCAGCTGTCACGTCAGGGAACCAGATTATTTAACAGAAAGGTCTACGTACCTATTTTACCTATTAATTGTCTACTTTAATAGTTTTTTCTATTTTTCATTAATAAATGTAGTTGTTTTCCTTTTTTAGGGGTAAGTTATACAGCGTTACTACGGTCCTTAAATATTGTGAATGGACTCGTTATAAGGCCCCACTTAAACTCCTCTCGGCTTTACGTGTAGTTTTGTGATACACTGTATAAGTTCATCTCTACCCACCCCTTCAAAGATGCGATGGTATATTATGAAACATTTTTATTTCTATTTGTCATATGGAGTTATGTTACTCTGTGGAATTTAGTAGAAACAAATGAAATCTACTACATCTAACGGTAATAAAATGTAATATTATGGCAAGCCGTCAGCAAATACATAGTTCACTAATGATCGATCCCAATTACAAATCAAGCGGTACATTTGTTTAATAGAAAATAGCGTTAAATGATAACTTGACGCACGCGACAGAAAAAAAATTACAGTCAACAAAATTCCAATCACTCACACAGACGTGAAGATTATATCAAATAAACACAAATCAAACAACAAAAGAAATCAATCATCGCAAATTAATTTAACACTGACGCCATTCAACACTCCCTTGTTACTGTAGCGAGATAAGCTGTCAGTTTGTGCACACGTCGGTCTATCAAGCGAAAGTGACAGTATGAACCATTGATACATCGTTGTCAATCAACCGAGAAAGCTTGGTGCGGCTCGGTTAAGTACCCCGGCAAATTTACTTGTCAAAACATTGTAACGAATTTGAAGAAAGTGCGGTGTTGCCCTTAGGTCGTTCGTGACTTGGCAATTTTTGTTGCTTGATGGTATCTGGTAGGCAGATGTGTGTGCTGTAGATATATTGTGAATGTGTGGCTACAGAAAAAAACCTACTAAGTCCTACGTCCTACCTTCGACACGAAGAAGAAGAACAATAATCATTTAAAGACAATAAAGCAAATAAATATCTTCAGTAATATAAATCTCAAAGCTGATGCACAAGAATCTATTCTCACCAAAAGAGGGTCTGCATCGATACGAATATTTACTTATTCAAATGTCTGCATTCGAATTTTAAATTCCGCATCTGTATGGAACGTTTCAAAATGACTCCGACATTTTCATCTGCGCTTGAGTTTCTTATAGATTGCAGAATATGTAGAATTGTCTCCTATGCTACAGATCCCAAAACGAAACAAGTTTTTGCTCTTTGAGTTGCGGAGTAAGAGCCACAAAACATGTGGATTAAGCGTTTAAATTTTCTTTAACATTTTTAGCACAAGCATCTTAGCGATCATGGATCACGTTGTCAGAATTCCAGATCCCTTGTTGAAATCTATCAGGGTTCTATATTCTCCGAACACAGGTTATATCCATCGGAATTTTCTCATTAAAAATCATACATAATATATCTCAATGGAATTCATATTGATTGTTGTGTCTCTTTGAATCTCGATATAAACCTTTCAATCTGCCTCACGATGTCGTGACGATTTCGAAATCTTCAGACAAGTTTCTACGTGTATGCTGTATGTAAGTAGGAAAGTATGCAATTTGGATCGGAGATTTTTCTTTACCGCAATCTTGAGATATCACCGGCAATAGATTGGATGACTTATTTAGTAAGTAAATGGTAAAGTAAAATGGTCAAGTTATCAAAATGTAGTACTTTTTCTTGGTAAGTGGTTCATTTATTACTTCGATAACGGCCACTAGTTGAGTAGCAGCTTATACGGTTTTCTAAGTTTTTGCTAACTTAAAATGGGCAGAATATCTTTAAAATAACACTATAATATTGCCAGAAAAAATATATGGTCCAATATATTCTTGTGAGAAGTAGTATGATTCCATCTGTAATCGGCAACACCAGATTTCGATAGGTTATTAAAAATGGCGGTAAATAGTCGTGGTTATCTAGTTTTTAATTAGCTCTAAGTTTGCCAAGTAATAAATTAAAAAAAAAATTACTAGCGATAAACCGCACATCACGAAAAAAATAATAAGTATTTTTCAAGAAAGAAATCGCTTTTTCTAAGTCGCTCTGTCCCTGTCATATGTCAGCCCGACAGAAAGAGAAACGAAATCGGGATTATAATTTCTGTATGTATAAAATGTTCCCTAATGTCCATTCTGTACCCCTTTTCTCTTTTTCTTCATCTTTCCTTTTTTTTAAATTTCTTTGTGCAATTATAATCATATCTCAAAGAGTAAAAGTATGTACAACTCATTATTTGGTCCATATTTCTCCTCATAATTTTCAACTTTGTTACCATAAAACGCTATAGAAACAGTCGGTTCAGTGTTCATAATATTCGTGACTACTCTGTATAAATTTACGTTCATTTCAAATTGCTCAAAAGGATTAGAACTAGGTGAATAGGGAATGTATAGTGAAGAACTCCAATCAAAGATAAGCTAAGCTATAGCAATAATATTGTAAATTTTGCCAGGAGTTTATACTCCGAGGCTCAGATGTGGCTGAATATCAGTACACGAAACAATTGCCATCAGACCTCGGTGACCAAATTTCTTGGCAATCCTAAGGATAGACTGGTTGTCAGACTTTTTGGGCTTTTGACTACCACTAACGATTGTCATAAGTGTTAGTATGACAAGACGGGACCGAGGGTCCCGTTTGGTAAAGGTAAGGTAAAGCCGTCGCTTATATCTTCTCCGAGGCACGGAGGAGTATCAATGTGTTTAGAATGGTCACCCATCCACAGACTGACCGCAGCTAGCGCAGCTTAACCTAGCAGATCGGTTGATCAGTTTAGTTATTTAGTTAGTTACTTAGCCACGAGCCTCTCGATTTGGCCAGAACTGAGATCATTAAACCGTTTATTAACAGATTGGCTTATCACATCGTCTTTAATAACACGTAATAAAATTTTGCTTACACAGTTAAATCGTCCAAACCAAAAACCGACATTAATTCTTTTATTTATGTAGCGATATTGAAATAGGGAAACAAAAGCCCAAATTGACCTATTATTCATTGAAACTGCTCTGTCATACGATGAATGAAAACGTAGAAAGTTGGTAGCGAAGCGGAGCGGACTAAACGAGTTAAGATAATTAAGTTCATTGGAGCTATAATGTGCCGTGGAAATTGCAAATCAAGTCCCTTGTAGTGACATATTTCCATGATACTGGGAAATGGAGAAATACGTCATTGTGTTAATGGTTTTGCATCCCGTTTGTAATAGAAAGGAATAGTAACAGTTTCAAAGTAGAAATAATCAATTTATAAAATGCTTTTGTGGAAAGAGACCGTAAGTTGGCTACTGGTTAATTAATGACTATGATCAATCTATCTTTGGTTGCCATTGGAAATGTGTTGATAGGTGACCATTTTTAACATATAATAGAAACCTCTTCTCTGTCCATGGCTTCATCAAGAGGCCCTATCAGAATATCAGCGCTGCAGCTTGATTTGCTTTTTGCTGCAGCACAGTGCTGAGATAGGGACCTATTCTGACATCGCACAGGATAACGTACTTCCTTAGTTTTAAGACTTATTAAATTGTTTTGTTAAATTGTATTTTGTCCTGTGTTGTGGCTGTCAGAATAAATGTTCTTTCTTTCTTTCTTTCTTTCTTCTTTCTCCGTGCTTCGGAGAGCACGGAAAGCTCCTGGTTGACATCAAATGCTCAAAAAACCTGATTACCTATCTTAGAAAAACGGTATTGCACATAAATTAGGTTTTCGATGCCATAAGTTGCTTATTTAAAATACTGATATTAAGTCATATCTGGTGAGACTGGAAGGCTGCTGTTCTCTTTATACATGGAAAAAGACATCAAAGTTACTTTGACATTTGGAGATCTACTTTTTAGGTCTTTCTGCCGTAAGTATATTTTCGCCGTCGCTTAGCTATTAGTGTAGTCAAACCCGTAATAACATTTAAGTATGGGCAATTTAACGTTGTAACGGTTGGTGTATGTATGACATCTAATTTGTGTCTAAACGTTGATACGCTTCCCATTTTCCAATTTGTTTTCCAAGGAAAGTACAATTTCACTTTATTGACCCATAATGTTATAATGACATGCCATGCCTTTGCGGGTTCAGTATGTGGGTTTCGGTTTATTTGTTTACGGTACCCTAGGCTATAGTTTCATTTGTTGATTTCTTTCGGTTTTTGTTAACCGACGAAGGAGGTTCCTAATTCGATTGTATTTTTATGTATATATGTTACGCTGGGTTTTAACTGGGATCGCTAGACTGCTTCATTAGTCTAGTGCCTAAGCGCGACTGCTACGCAAGAGGTCCTGGGTTCGATCCCCAGGCCGAGCAAAGTGTTATTGGGTTTTTCTATGAAATTCTCAGTAGCAGCTCGGAGTCTGGATTTGTGCCCGGTTAATGGCAATAGGCTCGCCCCCTATAACATGGGACGTAAAACATACTAGCGAAATGTGGGTGTACATAAGTACACCTCTGCCTAACCCTTCGGGGAATACAGGCGTGATGGTATGTATGTATATATGTTTTAGCTGATCGTGAACTGATTTTGGTTTTTCTTCTTTTTTTTATTTAGTAATGGAATATAATAATGTACTCCTTAGATTTCTGATAGTCCCATATTAACTTAGTCGGTGACTGATCATAGATCTTTAACTAGGTTCTGAAGACACATTACAAAATGCTAAAAGCCGGTTTTTCTTTCCTAAAAAGTTTTATTTTGTATGATTTTTTTTTCCAATTATATTTACGATCCGATGACTTCGGAAATTATGTGTACTTAGGTACTATAAAAAGTTACGTCTTTTTATTATGATCAGCCCGCATTCCTTCACTGCTGGAGATAGGCTCTCCTAGTGAACGCCATTTTTTTTTTATTTTTTTATTATTATGTCGCGGCTTAAGTATCACTGCGACCTGCAGTCGGTCTATTGTGATCGCCACTTGTTGCATTAGAGCTCACCGCTAAACCCTGCGGCTACTATAAACTGCAGGATTTGCTTAGCTTAGCAGGTTGAGCTCTTTTATTTCATCTGGGCTTACGATATGTTTCCCTAGATGAACACTGCGCTTGTGTATTAGAGACCCGCATTCTCCTAGGAGATGAAGTGGCGTTTCGTCCGCCTCCTCACAACGCCGGCAGGTTCGCGTGTCGCTCAGCCTTAGGTTGAACATGTGCTTGTTTAAGCAGCAGTGTCCTGTTAAGGCTCTCGTTACAATGCGCAAGTTGTTCCTATTTAATGCTAGGACAAGGTTTGTGTGCCGTTTATTGTAGGCTAGTGAACGCCATACAGTTTATATCATGCAGTCGCTGCCAGATGCATTAGTTGATTCGATACATAGTTGTTCTGCAAAATAAATATCTTAGAATATACAACATAGAAACAAACACTCAAAGTCCAGACAGCTATTCCCTCTCATGCTATGCCGCGATTCGTACCTACGAGCTATATAAAAACAATATTAGTGCTAGTTCGTGTTCTATAGCTTCATAATTAGTTCGCACGCCTGTCGACGGTTGTCTAGCTGATGACACAGACACGGAACTAGTAATACTGGAAATGGTATTAAGTATTAATATTTTTACCGTCTGGAGTTTAAAAGAGACCACGATTCTTTTGAGTTTTTTTGGCGTTTCTTCTCTTATGTCAACTAGGAAATGCCGGCGCCATCTAGTAATAAATATTGACTTTTAAATGTGTCATTATAACATCTATTTACAGAAATAAATATAATTTTGTCATTTGATGATATGACGACCTCTGTGGTCTAGCGGTTCGAGTGCCGGACTGCTGATCATAGGGTCGTGGGTTCGATTCCCACAGGACACAAATATTTGTGTGGATAAAACATGAGTATTTGTGTTTGTCTGGGTGTTTCTTATGTATTATAAGTATGTATTTACAAAAAAAGTATATAAGTATTATATCCATTGTCTAGTACCCATAGTACAAGCTCTGCTTAGTTTGGGACTAGATGGTGTTGTGTAAAATGTCCCAAAAATATTATATATTATTATTATTATTTAAGTACTTCCCTTGTTACTTGGGACCTGGGGGTCTACTCCCTAAGCACGAAGTCCGTAGTTTCGACCATCGTTACGGGCGTTTCCGACTCCGTATCACCTACGGATCGATGATTCGTTCGGGGCCCGAACTAAGAATGAATGACAACACAATTTGACAGTTGTCCCTACTCCCGATGTGTTTTTACCCGTCAGAAAAATTTAATTTGACACTTGTTTTATCGGTCTCCGAAGTTTTGGAGAACTTTCGAACGGCTCGTAACTTCGTTGACGGAGATAGGGAGTAGGCACTCTGTGGATTAAAAAAAAAAATTTGTTTTGATTAGATTTTTTTCATTGTACGTGTGATGTGTGAGAGATAGATACCGATAGGTAAAAAGTAGTGGATTATGATTTTGTTCGAGACGTCACGTATACCTCTTGTAATATTTAACAGTATTCGTTTTTACCCTTTTATTGGCCGAGCAGGAAGGAGTACGTTTGTCTTTGTGACCTCTTTTATACCAAAACAGCTTGACGAAAAGTGCTACGTTTGTATTCATCATTGTCGCCCGAGTGTGACATGCTTCATTATATCATATATTTTATTTAATATATAAATAAATAATATGATTGTTGTATATCGAGGGGTTATTAGTTTAAAGACATTTTGAACTAGATATTAAAAATACATATTCAGCAATTTTTCTGTATCAGATAAGCCGGGTTTTGTACAATTCTGAGCACTTTATTGGCGCACTGAGCAATTTTTTGGTACACCATACTGAAATAATACTTAAATAATTATTCGTGTTTGAATCGTTATGAAAATGCCACAGACTAATGAAAAATAGCAATAAAAAATGATGAATTCTATTCAAAGTTAACTGAAAATAGCACTAATGTAATAGCCATTTAAACATAAAATGTAATGTATTATATGTGTAAGAACATTTATTATACTTAGAATATTTTTATATCTCGGTTTATACTAGACTATCATCTTTTTTCTGAACTGATTCTATTTAAGAGCTTCAAGCTGTATTAACTCAGGTGGTCGTCAATAATGGCGGTGCTAGACTGGTTGATACAACCCAGTTTTCCCTGATGTTACTTTTTTAAAGAAGGGCCGATGTAGCCATTGAAATTTCTGAGCATAAGAGATTTAAAAACGTATTTAAGGGACAAATTATTTAACCAAATGATAATCACTTTTGGAACGAAGTTACTTATCGCGCGTTGTGAAAGGGGGCTAGACGGAAAAAAATCTTACGAAAAGTTGTCACGACACTTTTTGCTTGTCAACAATATTTGAATTTCGAATTATTGAGTGAATGACAATATTTGAATTTCGCGCGTTGTGAATTGTTGAGTGTATACAGGTTTTTTTATTTTTAATTATTAAATTTTAATGAAAGGAACTTCGTTCCATCCGGGTGTCCCTTGACACCTCTCAAGTTTTTTTTAATAAGACGTTGCTCTACAGTAGGACTTTATCCTGTACTTTCTGGGTTGCTGGGTGCTTTTACACAACATTAATTTCATATATATACAGACACCAAAACAATTACAAATAAGTTAAAAAAATATCAATTACCAGCGGAGGTATTTCCGATCCGGTACGACATGGCAACCTTCAAGAAGCGAACCTATTCTTATCTCAAAGGCCGGCAACGCACTTGCAACCCCTCTGGTGTTGTGGGTGTCAATGAGCGGCGGTGATCACTTACCATCAAGTGACTCGCTTGCTCGCTTGCCTCCCACTCCGATAAAAAAAAAATTTAGTCGTAGCGGGCATGGAAACCACAACCCATAGTGCAATAGCCGATCGCTTGACCATTGCGCCAATCGGGTTAAGTAATATATATTTACCTCCATTTTTGTGGGTTTCCATCAACCAGTGAACCATAAAAGCATCCACGTGTTACTTACATAATTCAAAGGTGAAGAACCAATAAAAATTCTGCTAGATCGTAATACAAAGCCTTTTTTAATAAAAATTCCGGACTTGTGCCGAGAATATTTTATGTCTTTGACGAAGCTCGTGGGAGCTTCCTCTTCCCAGCCATTCAACTCTCTCTTCCAATAAAAGTCGTATTGACAGATAGATCAGTACACAAGATATGTTGGAACGTTGGGCCAGAAAACAAGCGAGTTAAAAAGAGTTTTAGAAAGGTAGACCACCTATTTCTTGCAATGCAATGTCATAATTATGGATTTTATATAGTATAAAACCCCTCATGTCTCGTTATTGCACATGAAACCAGCCTGCAACAACAATTATTTGCCAAGGAAGCCAATAACAATTAATTTTTATAAGTATAAAAAAATCTAACAGAAATAATTAATAACTTAGAATTTAGCAAGAAGCTTCCTTCAGAATCAAAATTTACGCGAGTCCATCTACAAAAAGCAGGACAATGAAATTTTAAATAGTTCCGAAGCAGTAAACAGGGCCTTGTCATTTGTACAAAGTCGTAAATTATTACCTAACCTTATAGAAAAAGTAGAAAATAACGTCTAGGGAACAAGGAAAAGCTTTCAATTTCAAAGGTAATTTATTTCGATTTCCTATACGCTTGAACAAAGCCCATCATTATAAAATTTACATCACAGCTTTTACTTTCGATGTTTAAACGTTTCCTCACATTTTATGGCCTAAAACTTAAGTGCCGATGATTCTACTTACGTAAGAAGAAAATGTTCGGTAGTATACCTCAGTGGATCGTAAAATGTGAATCTTTTTATTCACTTTCACCTTTCTGGACTTACAAGATAATATCAAGAAATTCCCTTTTATCTCAAATAGTAAAATAATCATAAATGTGGATAGGTGTCTTGTTGTAAAGTGGTTTTGGTACTCCTTATTAATACCAAAGTGGTCTACAAACCACTATTAATTAGCTAATGAGACTTTATATAATATATATTCATGTCTTTGTCATTTTAATGTCAATAAAGTGAGATATAAAATATCGAGGTCTTTTATCAATTGATTTAGCAAGTGAATCATCAAAAAAAAGCTCATAATTATGTTTATGATATCTACTATGTACAATATTCTCCGTCGCATGTCTCGTACCAGATGTTAAATGAACGAATGACATGATGTTCACTAGATAACGACAACAAGAAAGCTTGCAGCTATACCAGATTGTGAAGTACCGTGGGTATAATTAAACAAGAATATTTTATCGCAAATATTTTAACGACGGCTAAATGAATTAGTACAGACAGAGAGACAGGTCCGATAAGGCGGGTAAATGGTGTTTTGATGACCATGTCTGAATGATCGGAACGCAGATGAATTGTGAAGTTTCTGTCGATCTGTTGACTGAGCCATTTTATTATTGAAAGGCTTGCGGGAAAGTTTCTTGCACCACTTTTTCTTGCCAAAGGGGAGGCGGTGGGCGCTATCAGACGGCCCGTATGCTATGTATGTATTTCTGTCACCTTGTTTGTCATATTAACACAAAAAAAAATTGCGATTATTTTTCACTAAATTCTAGTGTCCTGTTTTTAAAAGAGGTAGGGCATTGTGGGAGTAATTCCACTCAAATTGGAGCTGCCCAACTGGGGAAGTACCTCCCCCTTGCAGAAAATCGAAGTGAAATAACACTGCTTTGTGTTCCTTAAGGTGAGCGAGGAAACGTTGTGTTGGCAATGGGGGGGGGGGGGGATGACTTTGACCCTTATACTGCCAACCCATATACCTCTTTTGTTTTACAGGGTCGGCAACGCGCAAGTGATACCCCTGGTGTTATAAGCGTCTATAGGCTACGGTAACCACTTACCATCAGGTGGGCCGTATGCTTTTTTGCCACCTTAGTGGTATAAAAAAAACTATCCTATTCCTGGAAGCTATTTCTGTATAAAAGCTTTTCATCATAGACGGTAATCAACACGGGTCTCCTCTTAGTATTAGAGGAATCAGGCTATAGCCCACCACGCTGGCCTAATGCACGATGGCAAGCTTGCAAACTTCACACTCATGTTATTAATTATCAATCTATTAATAATACCACTAGGCTAACACTAATAAAAAAAGTATATTGTATCCAAAGTAAATAATTATTCAAAATAAGGGTTGGGTTACATTCAGTTACTGAGTTCATTTAGGAAATAATACGCTGTAAAAGTAAAATTTATGCTTATTATATCAAAACGTGGTATCTATTTGAAAATCAAATCCCTTTTCCTACCCACATCAACAAGAAAACAAAATCACTGTACAAAGGCAACTTGTTTACAAAATAAACAAAGTTTTAATGTAAATTTTCAACCGTCCCCAGCACAGTTCGTGTTAGAGTTTCGAGTGAGAATTTGCTCTAGTGTTGTCTCTCCGTCATGTATTTTGAGTTCCGCTTAATTTATTCATCTTTGAAGCAATAATAAAATGGATTAGTCACTAAACCGATTCCATTCAAGACAAATTAAATTTAATTTGTTGCCCTTCCACTTTTAAACGGTCCTCCAGCTAAGCCTGGTAATGCTAGGTTGAATAATTTGTGAACTCAAATCGAGTGTTGCCAGCCCCGTTCATTTAGTATTAAAAATTGCCTGTATTATTAATTCTAGTTTGAATCCGAGGCATAGACTTTTCGCAATCTTGTGCGTATTAATAATTAATAATTACTCGCTTAAAACGCTGAAGGAAAACATCGTGAGGAAACCTGCATATCTGACTGATTTTCTTGACGGCGTTTTAAGTCTGACAATCTGCATTAGGCCAGCGTGGTGGACTATTGCCTTATCCCTGTCATTCTGTCAGGAGACCCGTGCCCAGTAGTGCAGAGCAGTTGATGATGAATTATTAATTTAATACTTCGGTATCGGTGCACTATTTGATTCTAGTATCTTCTCACTTAATTAGTGAGGTGGCAATAAAAACCATGACGTCCTTAGTCCTTCACTATAATATTGAGAAGAACCTCGTAAGATAAAGCTCTAATAGCTCGTTGAGTACATAACCCATCACTAGTCATCCGCCTCGCGACAAGGGATGAAATGAAAGGAGGTTATGTGATTTCAGAAGCAATTTTTGAAGTTTGACACTTGTCGCCTGTCGAAACGATGTATTGTTGGAATGTTCGAGGATCGCGAGAACTGCGATGGAGTGACGAGATTGCGTTTTTGTTGTTCGTCGTTTTTTTATCTTGAAGATTATTGTGCTTGATGATTTCCGGGCGAGAAAATACCATTTATTTTCCACCACTGTCTGTTTATTAATATAGACAGAGTTAAATTACATTTTAATGCAATTAATAATGGGTTTACGGCCGGGTCAGGAGCGTAGTACTCGTAACCGGCGTGTATGTATGACAAGATGTATGAATGTGGTCGAAGCAAAAGAAGTATGCAAGAATCGTAGCAAGAGGCGTTCTTTAGTTTCTGGCCACCCCCATGGGAAAAAGGCGTGAGTGTATGTATGTATGTAATAATGGGTTTACGTCATTAGTTAGGTCGGTGATAAGTCTAAAAGTAATCGTTTTTCTACTCATTCTGTCACACACATTCCTTAACAAAAAATATTACAAAGTAATGAGGTTTTAACTTCTCACCCAAAACGCCTGACCTCCTTAAGATTCCTGAAAACCAACAACTGGATAAACCTCGTTCTGGATGCTCGTAATTCAGAAATAATATAGATTTATCATTGTTATGACTGTATTAATATTAACGACGTCTGCTTTCCCTTGTTATCGCACTGACTTTGGATACGGACGACTATTAAAGTCGTCCGTATCAAAAGTGGGCCAGCAAAAATACAACTGGGCATAAAGGTTTATATGCCTTGCCCTTATTACGATGTTGCGTCGATAACAGAATAAGTTATGGTACTAAGCGGTTCTTTTTTGTTTATGGGCATATTTTTTACGGGCGTCAAAGTGGCGGGTTAACCGACTTATTAAAGACAGAGGAGAATTTTAAGGTGGTAAAGTTCTGCTGCTGCGTTTGTCTAGGGTTTTTGCAAATATTCTACCGGTAAGCAATGTTGTGATAAAATTAAAGTGTGCCAGTTTGAAGAGAAACGTCTTCCTCCGAAACTTTTCAAAGTCAAAGTCAAATATTTTATTTCAATTATGCCATTACGGCACTTTTGACAACTCAAACCTAGTTGCACGCCTCCAAAAAGTGGGTCTTATGGAGAAGAACCAGCAAGAAACTCCATAGATACTCATATTGATTTCTGACATTTACGCGAATAGTATACATTGAAATGATGGTAGACTGACATGGTCACAGTCTACCCGTGTCCATGGACGCTGTAAAGGGTCCGAAACGTCAGGATTAATAATATAACATACGCGATAAAAGCCGTAAAAAGTAGTTTTATTTCAATCCATAGACACTCTTTAAAAAAACATTATTACAGTGTTCATCTTGGTTTTCAATCTAAATCTGATTAGTTCATGAGAACAATGCAGTTTGATGTGTACTATTAAATTAATCCAGTATAACAGACAGAAATAAATTAAAAAAACAAGCAAAACAGCCCCATTTCTCAACTATGTAGGGGTCGGCTTCCAGTCTAACCAGATGCGGCTGAATATCAGTATTTTACACGAAGCGACTACCATCAGACCTTCGCAACCGAATTTCTGGGAAGGCTTTTTGTGTTTCTGACTACCACACTAACGATTTTCCGGGTGAGATGACTTTACGTATTATAATAATAATATTTTTGGGACATTTCTTACACAGCACCATCTAGTCCCAAACTAAGCAGAGCTTGTATTATGGGTACTACACAATGGATATAATACTTATATACTTTTTTTTGTAAATACATACCTACTTATAATACATAAGAAACACCCAGATAAACACAAATACTCATGTTTTATCCACACAAATATTTGTGTCCTGAATCGAACCCACGACCCCATGATCAGCAGTCCGGCACTCGAACCGCTAGACCACAGAGGTCGTCGTCGTCGTCGTATTGAAGGGTGTCGATGTATTAAGAATGGTCACCCATCCATAGACTGGCTGCGGCTAGCGCAGCTTAACTTTGCAGATCGGTTGATCAGTTTATTTTGATATAATATTTGGATTCAGAAATGTTTACCCAATTTTAAAACTTGGGAATGTATTTCTCCTTCAGGCGCACCCCATTTAGCACTCAGTGTATTAATTTCTATTTTTCTCTCGTTTTATTCCACCACAATTTGTAGCTTATATTTTCGTTTTAACTAAATTGCTGATAAATAATTCATTTTCAGTTTCAATTGTCAGAATAAATATGTTTTCAATTTATTTCGGTGCGCAGGTGTTTGAGCGGAATTTAATTTTCATTGTGGAGTGCTTTCTACTTCAGTAACGATGTTATTATTAGTTAAGTTAAAATAAACGTGCTTTAGATTTATAATCATTTTGTTTGTTCAGTATTTGGTTGCGTTAACGATTGTTTTATTATTTTTAATGCTATTTTTTTTAATTTTCACTTAGTCTATTCTGAAAAAAAAAAAAATAATGTAATTTCTAGACAATTTTATTAACATACATAAGTTAGATAAAGGCGTACTGATGGATGTATGTTTAGGTCCCATATCATAGTATGGGATGAGCCTATTATTCCATTAAACGGGCCCAAATCTAAACTTCGATCAGCTACTGAGAATTACATAGAAAAACCCAATTACATTTTGATCGACCTGGAAATCGAACCGAAGTCAGTGCAGCAATCGCAATAACGAGACTAATGAGGCAGTGCATTACCTCGTATATTTTATTCTATTGGTTTTGTTCAATGCACACTGAGACCAAAACATTGAAGGGTCACAATTAATTTATGAATTGAAACTGCCTGAAATCGGACTTACAAAGGAAACGTATTTTAGTTTTGAGCCGTCTACAAAATAGTGGTACAGAGAAATAACGAAATCTTAATTATTTCCCTGTTCTTTGAAGACTTGTTGCAGTTTTATAAAATAAAAAAATGGTTAATGCTAACTGAATGTTCTCTTCTTTCCCAGGTGTGGTTGTGATGACATGGTGGTGGGCGGTGGCGCTGCTAGCGCTGTCAGCGCCCGCCCGCTCCGCGCCTCGGGCGGGCAATGGTGAGCAATTTTACAGTAAGCATCACTTTGTGCACTACTTCCTGCGTGATTGCGCCTGTTGCTAACCGATAGTGTCATGTGTCAAATTTATGTCATCGGCGTTCTGACAACATAGGAGAATCTCAGCATTGTCATTTTAAAAAGCAAGAGTGGAACTCCTAAAGCCTTAATGCGTAAAGATGACATTTGTGATGTTAATGACACAATTTCACAAGTTGGATCAAAATTTAATTTTGGTCATTTTTTAACGGTACTTAAAAAATGACCAAAATTAAATTTTGATCTATGAACTACCCTTCTGAGCACTAATTTGACACTGCAATGAGTTATTACCGTTTTAGGATTCAGCCTAAAGTGATTTATGGTGTATATGTTTATTTTAACTAAACTGTGTAGGTATAGATTTTTTGACCATGAATATAATTGTACTCAACTCATGAAATTGATAATTGTAATAACTTATTAATACATCTAATAACTAGATAGGCTACGATGTCATAGCTTTAGTCTTTGTGACCACCTTATTCTAGAACGATAAGCTAAGATAAGAATAAACTTGACTAGACTAACTATAAGAATAAAAAGATTAAACCGACACTAATGATATTTAAAGAAGTTCAGTTTAAGTGTCAGTTTAATTATAATCGCATTAGAATGTCAAAGATAACTAATGACACTAGTTAATATGAGTTATAAAGCCTTTATTCATTAGTAGTTGCCATTAAAACATCAATCCTATTTGCTTCAAGGAAAAATCATAAATAAGCACTATCGGTTGCTCCAGTTAAGGTGTTAACGCACAAACGCGGTGACGTAGTAATCACAGTGTTTGTGCGATGCGTGCGCGCAATCAGGCGACTGTTCACTCACTTATCAGCAGTGACGTAAGCACTGTACTTACTTTCGATCTTCTTTGGCATAATGCACTTATTGTTTGTCGCTGTAGGATTTGTTTCTGCATTGTTGGGACACGTGTTTCTAAACTTGTATAGGGAACATGTTTCAAAATTTTTCATTTCCAAACTTGAAATGAGATTTGATTCTGTAAAGGTTGTGTTACAACGCATTTGTCATATCGCGCTTTTGATTTTATGCTTCTAAACGGTGAAAACTGTCTTTCTTATTTACAAAGATTTTTCAAAACTTGGTTCGGGCTATTACGTATTCTGTGGTTTTGTTTGTAACTTATTATACAGTTTTGCATAGATTTTTCTACATTCTCTAAATAGTGAATACTCAAAATGGAAACTCAGTAGCAAGTTACTTGTTTTTTTCTTAATGATATTGATTTTACAAGCAATATAGGTACTACAGATGGTCCTTGTTGATCAGCGCTATGAAAATTCCCTAAATATAGCATATAAAAGAGATTGCCCAACTTTGTATGAGAGTTAGGCTTGCAATAGCTTGTGTGAAGTTATAAATTTTAAGAAAAACTGAAAATAGTATTATTTTACTTTAAGATATGATGATATAAGGTTGATTGACAATTTTTGACGTCAAACGGGGTGAATGGGGATGCAGGGATCAATTGAGACAAAGCAGTTTTCAGCTTTAATTATTATAGTTTGTTGGAAAAGGGACTCTAATATTATTTCTAAATTATAATAAACCAAAGACTTTGCTGGCATCAACCTATAAAAATTAAAGCTGAAAATCCCTTTCAAAGTTTTATCTCGATTCACCCCCGAATTCCTATTCACCCCGTTTGACTGTATTTTCAAATGATTAAATGAAAATTAATTCGGACAAATTAGTTTTAACCATTTCCATTTTAGTGCCAAGTTTCTTCCAAATGTGCCAGCAATCGCGACTGCACCATCTGCCAAAGCGAGAAAATCAATTAACTCAAACGATTTTTAATAAAAAAATATTTCCAAGAAACTTCGATTATTCTCTTTTCAAACGAATAAAAGAAATGGCAGGACTTCTTAAACTGTTGAAATGAACGTGAAATCACGGCGCCGATAATTCAACGCTTCCAAAAGTTTTCTTTTTCTCTTTTCTTTTATACTTCCAAAAGGGATTTAAGGCTCGGCGCTCATTGTCGGGACGGTATGGTAAGGAATGAGTTTTAGGTGACGAATCTTAGTATATCTATCCTTATAATATGATATTATAGTTTAAATTTCTAATATGATGGTCGCAGCCACAAAAGCAATTAGAATCAAAAGCCTACGAGCACTGTATTTGAAATTTCAACTATAATATCATAACATTAAGTGATATTATCGCTTATCACTCCAGCGTGCGCCGGCCCTTAAGGCACTGATTACTCGTAGATTTTCATCCAAGATTGTCTTCGTCTAGATCTTGTATTTTTCTAAGGATAAGATATGGCTAGTTTTACAAAGTAATGAAAGTAGGGATAAAGAGATTTAAAGTTTCATCTACACAACGAAAATAGTTTTTCTTTGAAGCTATTCCTTTGTTTTTATTAGACAGAAGATAATGAAAACGAAAAACAGTTTCTTATTTACGGAGTTTAAGTAATATTTATTTTCTTGCTTAATGCAATGAGGAAAGTTCATTGCATCGTATGTATAAGTTTATAGTTGGTTGGTTTAAAGTGTAGTTTTCTTCGGTATTCGGAAAATCCCCATGGATCGTCTGCCACCAGGTGCCAGGGTACAGACTAAAAACCGCACTCGCGTTCCCTTGGCCTATATGTCACGGCCATGGGACTCGCCACGACTTTAAAGCTGTGGGTCTCCTACAAAGTCAGTGGTTTTATACACTTTAGTCGCGTCTATCGCCATCTACCGTAAATCCAAAGACATAATACAGTCAAAACGCGTCGTAAACTGCGGATAATCTCTGCTAGTTTTATAGCCGGGTGTTACGCGTCTATAGGCGGTATTATGCGTTCATAGGCGGTGTTACGGGTCCATAGGCGGTGTTACGCGTCCATAAGCGGTATTACGCGTCCATAAGCGGTATTACGCGTCCATAGGCGGTGTTACGCATCCATAAGCGGTGTTACGCGTACATAGCCGATGTTACCCCATTACGATTCGTGAAGAGGTTACATTATGACGATGTCTGTGGTCTAGCGGTTCTTTAGTCGGACTGCTGATCATGAAGTCGTGGGTTCGATTCCCAGAGAACAAATATTTATGTGATTAATATGTTTGTCTTTGTCCGGGTGTTTCTTATGTATTATAAGTATGTAAGTAAGTAAAAAAACTATATAAGTATTTATATCTATTGTCTAGTACCCTTAGTACAAGCTCAGCTTATTTTGGGACTACATGGTGCTGTGTAAAATTGTCTAAGTATATATTTTTTGTATTATACTTGTTCGTTGTTTAAAAGGAAGATTACGGCGATGATAATCGAACCCAAGACCTCACGCTTACAGGCACGCTTGCGGCCTAATGATCGCAACTAACTAATAAGACCATTAAGCAGCAATTTATTTCAATCGGCTTATATAGCTTAGAAATGAATTAAAACTCAAACATATAAATGGTAAGCACAACATTGTAACCACATTATTTGTTGGCATTAACGCTACGGTGCTACGTACTGGCATATTTATGTTCCTAGACCCTATTCAAATATTCACACAAATTCTAGACGCTGCCTATTACGTTAAAGTTATTAGTTCGTATATTGCAAAGAGGTATGCTAATGTTCTAAAGAGGGGCTTGTGGCTAAGTATTAAATACATTAATCAAACGATCTGTAAGGTTAAGCTGCGCTGGTTGCGGTCAGCCTATCGATGGGTCACCATAATAACATCAAGAACCCTCCGTGCCTCGGAGAGCATGTTCAGCAAAGATGTCGGAACCGGTTGTCATATGAACACTTTTTTGACAATCGTTAGTTCTAGTCAGAAAGTTAGCAACCAGTCTAGCCTCAGGATATCGATATTACCCTGGAATTGGGATGTAAAGATCTGAGCAGCAGTCGCTTCGTCTAAAATACTGATATTAAGGCTGAGTTGGGGATTTCGCCCCCGATCAGGTAATGACCCCAGTAGGCGGTAAGTGCCTTTGATTAGATTTTTTTTATTTTTTATTCAAATGGTACAGTAACAGAATACAGACTAATACACACTCAATTATTCAATAAACATACAATACTTAAATCTGAAGTCCAATTATTAACTATACAAAACATTCATTTGTTACAAAGTTTCTGCTTGTACAATATAGATACTTTAAATAAACATTTTATTATTTAGAATGCGAGGCAAGGCTACGTCAATTGAAGAGGTTCAGCAATTGCTGGATCACAGCTTGTCATTGTTATGGCGAATTTCATGGCCATGACTATAAGGCAAGTGCAGTATGAATTCGACATACCCAGGCCTACCCAGGGTAGCAAAAAAAAGGCAGTCGTTCTCGACTTTCTGTTTGTGTATGAGAAAATATTGTGTTTGTAAACGCACCCAAGATACAAGCGTAAACCCTGTTTTTCAACGTTGTTTAAAAAAACAACACCTTTCTCGACAATTTTCTTTACATTTTACCTAAAATATTATCATGGCCGGAAGTTATTTTACGTTGTTTGTCTTGTGTCCCAAACTCCGTGCGAGTAGGCCCCGTAAAGAAAGCAAAGTGGTTTCACTTTCATACGAATTATCGTGTGATGAGATCCAACACACGCTTTTGTTTGTTTCCCTTAGGTACGGTGGCTATGCGTTTTGCTTTTGCTGGGATAAATGTTTGAAGTTTTATTTTTCAATTTTCATCATCACCCTGATGTTTATGCCCTTGCAATTTATTTGGGGTCTTCAATTTATTTGGGACATACGTGTCCTTTTCTTTCATTCATCTCTGTCAGCTGTTAAATCATTATTCATTCCGTTTTCAATCATATCGGCCTTAACACAATCCCATTTTTGGGTTCCCTATACCTCTTCTCTTTTTTATACTGTAGGTACCTTTCTCTCATTTCTCTTTTATTGTATGCCATGTCTGGCATACAAATTTATTTTGTGCGGGAATTTAACCCGTGACCCACGGAAGCACCGAACTCGCTCGCTCGTGCTCTCACGCCATTTAGTCATTGGGTCATTTATTTTGTTGTAATACAGTATATTAATGTGTCAAGTTTTATCTCGTATGTGTAAAACTATGTAAGACAAACATAAATACCTGTTGGTTTTCGATATGATTCATTGAAAGTATAATAATGTTCCGTGTAGTGTAAATTTGAATATCTTACTTATGCCTGAATTATAGTTGGAAAAATTAAAATAAATTAATACTTTTTAAGAGCAATCTCACATTTCCTCAATTTATGCACCCCCTACACTGCTATAGTAAAAGTATTCGAGATGTTAAGTAAGTACACTCTTCACTCTCGATCGTGCTGACGTCTACTTGAGTACTCGCCGGTACCAATCATTTATTTGCACTTGAGCACTCGTCAGTAATGATGAACTGCACGCAATTCCGATAAATCACGAATTGCATGTCGTAAAATCTTCATCTTGGCAAAATTCCTAACAAACAATTTAAATGCTTGTATAAGGATTATACTCTTATTACAATAGGTTGTGGTTGAAACTGTAAGGATGTTATTATTATTATTTTTATTTTTTATAGCTACCACATTCATTTTATTTTCATAAAACACAGAAATATACCTAAAATAGACAAGAACATAAAGAATCAAGTAAAGATACATACATGTGCATATCTCAGTAAGTATATACCTATAAACTGATGCGGTGGTTTGCCAAGGTTTATATAAGATAGGAGCAAAAAAAGGTGAGGAGGTAAGTTCAAGTTGTAAATGATGATATTAATTTTGATAATGATATTGTATAAGATCAATATAGGAAAGATATAAATTTAGCTAAACTTAACTATCCTAGAAAATAATCGTAATTCATTCCAAGAGAGTACAATTGGGAACAAATATAAGAATAGCAGCATACATGATAGTTGGACTGGATCGCGAGTGAAATCTACTCAGTTGGACAGATGTCTCGCTGCAGGAAATGGAACAGATGAGCATTTATGTACTACAAGCGTTATAGTCTTTCGTTTTGATATGGAGAGGTTCAGTTTGAACTGAATGATGCAGGTTTGATACAGTTATAGTCCAGACGCCAGCAGGTCAAGCTATCCAAAACGTCACATTTACCCAATTGAATATTAACCTTATTGCTTTACATTAAAGTTGAAAATCAATCAAATAAAATTTGACAGATTGTGGTAGCTTGATGTGCTGGCCTCTGTACAAATATAGCTTATTTTCATAGACCTTAAGTACCATGTATGTAAGTAATATTGACAGGAAATACTGTTAGTGTTTTCAATAAAATAAAAAGCAAGATTATGAATCAGATAAAATATTTGACATTAGAAGTAACTCAATTCAGGTCACTTTTAAAATAAAAAGCTTTGTATATCATGTAATTGTATCTTTTTGCTATTTTTAATTGAGGCAGGGTATACAAACGTAAGGAATTTCCAGATCTATGAGTTAATATATTATACTTAGATAGTCAAAATGCGCCTGAATGTGAATAAATTATGTGATAAAGTTCTCTCTAAAATACCCAGAGGTATAGAATGAGGGAAAAAGCTACTCTTATGTAGATACAGTTAAATTCTTACGAACAATAAAATAACTATCAAGCTACTTGAACCAGATAACTTCAGAGACCGGATTTCCCTGTCGCAAATATTTACATTTCAACAAATTCTCTATCTCAGAGACAATAGAATTTTCACCGATGTTGCTTCAACGATGTTGAGTCCAAGATTATTTTTAAAAGGGAATATTGTTTAAGTATATATAGTGACGATTTCGGAGATATGCTTGACTTGAAAATTTACATTATAGTGGAGGATCAGCTAAGAACACAAATATTTCTCTCCGTACGACGCAACGAGAAGAAACTCGTGATATATAAAAACTTTTTAAAAAAAATATTAAACCGCCGAAAAACTGAAAAGCATAAAATAATAAACGTATCTTATTTAACCCTAATAACTAAGTTTTTAAACTAATGTAAGTATACTAAGTAATTTTGAGGTAATACGGTAATACGTTTATTATTTTCAGTTTTTCGGCGGTTGGAAAATTTCAGAAAATTTCAGATACTTTTTATCCAGGTGAAGTTCACGCAGACGATGTTGCGAAAGAAATTTTTTACGATTTATTAGTTAAAATTAAGATTTTGATAGAAAATACCAATTATTTGATCTGGATATTGAACCCAGGATCTGGATTCCGATGATTGAGGCAGTCAGATAAATATTGAAAAAAAAACAGCAATTTTAAAAACTAATATCATTATGCTCCTTAGTTACTGAAAGCAAAACCATCTGTCTCAACCAACATGTTTCATTTCATCAAATAAAAACACACGGCTAGAATCAAACTAGACCGACACATTACTTCTCGTTTTCCTCATGGGCCAGTTCCATTGTAGGATTTCCGCGAGATGTGCAAATAGTTTCACCGACACGTCGAAAGTAGTCGCCGTGGACGAAATGACCGACTGACACGCACTTGAGTTATGGGCCCTTCTGTTTGTTCTTTGAGCTGAGGTATAATTTACGATGTATTTTAGGTTGAAGACATGTTTGTAAATAGGTCTTTTAAAGTCTCCTCATCGGCCTATTATCAGTTCCACTGCTTGCCTGCCGATTTTTTATCCTTAATTCTTATGCACTGATCTCCAGGGGAGGCGGCGGGGTATATCGGACTCGTTACGACTAAAACCCGCAATTGTTTTCCCTTGTCTAATGGTCGGTGCCTGGCCCCGGGGGCCATGGGACTTATCATATCCACAATAACCCCGACTGGCCGTGGTTTAGCGCAATCGCTATATAACTCATAGCAGTGATAGCCTTGTGATATAACCATTGGACTACCAAGTCATAAGTCTCAAATTCCAAGACACGTACCTCTGACTTTTCGAATTCATGTGCGTATTATCACTTGCTTAAACGGTGAAGGAAAACATCGTGAGGAAACCTGGAAGATTTTTCAAGACGGTCCGGTGTGTGAAGTCTGCCAACCCGCACTAGGCCAGCGTGGTGGACTATAGCCTAATCCCTCTCAATCTGAGAGGAGACCCGTGCCCAGCAGTGGGACAGTATATGAGTTGATGATGTGCTGTACTACTCCATAGATTATACTACTCCATTTTAAAGTTATTTAGAAAAGGAAAAATTCGAACGCGGGCAGGAGAAAAGCTTGCTCTTCAATAGGTGTTACTGACGTTACCATAAAGACGTAAATTCAGTATGTGTAGGAAAAATTCGCTTAGTGGTCATAGCGTCTGGTGTACCTAACCAGAAGACGCAGGTTCGTATCCTGCCCGCGGTCGAATTTTTCCTTTTCTAAATAACTTTAAAATCTTAGCATGGAAAATGCCAAAAATATACAAAAAGATATACTACTCCATTTATTATCTCCCTAAGGTAATTTGGTGATTTGCTCAACAAGTTACTACTCTCAATGTAAAAACAGGGTCAAATAGAATGACTGTGTTCCATCGTGTCTGACACCTAAGTTAGAGCTGATCTGATGTTGAAAAGATCTGTGCCTCGTTTAAGCAAAACAAGGGTCAAAAGCACTGAAGGCAACAATAAAAACAAAACAATTGGTTTTCGTTCGGAAAGCGAACGGGGCTTACTCGTATAATACGAAAATTCACGCCCTTGTTTAGACATAAGTTTACAAACTCATCTTTAGATTTCCCTGTACCGTGTGTATGCGATATTTCAACCGTTTTCACTCTTTTGTGATACAAAGTATTAACTGCTCGCAACTGAATAATGGAGTTGTCTCACAACTGCCAGTAACATACGAGTTTCAAAGAAAAGTTGTTAGAAATTTTCTAAAAGTTTTTCTTATGAAGCTCGAGTTGGAGATTTGTTTGGCTTTACGCTGGGATGGGTTATGTTACTTATATGTTTATCTTTTCTTTGAAAGCAGACACTATTATATGAAAGGAAACGTCGCTATTATGTCAAACAGATCGGTATCTGTCTCAGATAATAAAGATTAACATAGGAATTCATTATTATTATTATTATTATTTAGCCGTTGTCGTCCCACTGCAGGGCAAAGGCCTCCCTGCCCTCCTTCCATTCCTCGCGGTTCAAGGCTATTTTGGGCCAATCCTTCCAGAAAAGGTCAAGCTCATCCCGCCATCTTCGTCTAGGCCTGCCGCGTTGTCGTCTGCCGTTTTGTGGGACCCATTCGGTACTTCTTTTAGCCCACAGCTCATTTGACATGCGACAGACATGTCCAGCCCAGTTCCACTTCAAGCTAGCAGCTTTTTGGCCTATGTCAGCGATCTGGGTTTTGGAGCGCAGTATGCTATTTTTGATGCGGTCTGCTAATTTGACTCCCATCATACTGCGCTCCATGGCTCTCTGACAAACCCCAAGTGCGGACTTCTGATGTTTTGTCAAAGACCAGGTCTGTGCGCCGCAGGAATTCATTAGATTTTATTATTTATTGTTAATAGATAATGGCATAAGGAGTTTTTGAGATGATTTTGGCAATAGATCAATACATTAAAGATTCATTCATATTATTATGTTTTGTTCGAAATTCAATCCTTCTTATTCCGCATCCCATACATTTTCATTAGCACAATATACCTCATGTGTTAAGTGTATTTTTTTAAATATTGACCCACATTTTCCTTCATCAATTGTATCTAGTTGTCAAAAGTACCGGTTTTATTGGTATACTTAATTGAAATAAAACATTTGACTTTGAAATATCAATTGCACTAACATCCAGACTCCGTATATACAAATATTTGTTTGGTACAGTGATAAAACCTGCGACCAGCAGCTTTGCTTGACTATTGCGTTAATCGAGCTGTCACTATCATTGTATGCATGGTTACACACTAAGCTATACTATATAACCATTATCAGCCGCTTATACTCCGAGCTTTTTCCCAACTATGTAGGAGTCGGCTTTCAGTCTAACCAGATATATCTGAATTTCAGTATTTTATACGAAGCGACTGCCATTAGACCTCCGCGACAAAATTTCAATACAGAGATCCTAAAGATTGATCCTAATAACAGGCTTCTTGGGTTTCTGACTACCACTAACGATCATTGGTGTTCGTGTGACAACCGGGACCGATTGGTTTACGTATTATCCGAGGAACGGAAGGGTTTCGATATCATTCATCCACAGATTAACCGCGACAAGCGGAGCTTAACCTTGTAGATTGGTTGATCAGCGTAATTATTACCTAGCCATGAGCCCCTATATCTAGAATAAGTCCGAGTAGAAAACATTTACAATTCGAGACCAGCTTATACTAGAAATTGCCAAATATACGGTTTAAGATCTTTATTTCCTCTTATGAAGGGGACTTACTGAGAAAACAATACTCACAAGATAAACTTAAAAGATTGTACAGAAAACATAATTAATTAATTATTAATATCTTACTTAAAATTAAAACAACAAAAGAACTTAACATGTAAGGTAAAAGCTAAATGCAAATATCATAAATAATTTGTATTATAGGTTTAAAAATTTCAAATTATACCGTCCAGCTGATTTTAAATAAACGGGATATGTTTGGATTACACTAAGATATAATACTACGAGTATCATTTGTTAGTCATACATTCACATTTCAATGTGGGCGTACAATCCAATTAATTCAATTAGATTGATTGGTTCATTGGACTAGTAACAGTTTGGATTTCTGGTCCGACGGATTGTGTTTTGAATTCGACCTGCTACCGTAACAAAGTTTTAAGCCAAACCTACCTAATAAGACGTTATATTAATGTTATAATACAATCTTTATGTTAATGTTTAATTATATTAGACTTAATGATTGAGTACACCTTCAACCACCTGTTATCTGTTTCTATTCCTGTCCATCCAATGGTTGTCTGTAAGAAATTGCGATTGGCGATAAGACCGCCAATTGTACTCTTGTAACGTTTGCAATTTTTTTTTCTGATTTGGCTATGGTGTACAATAAATAATACTCTATCTATCTATCTAAGACTTACAACTTCATAAAATTCTGTTTGTATCTACTCGCACGCACAATCAAATATAAGGATATAATAATTAAGAGAGGTAGGGCATAATACGAGTAATTTTATTCAAATTGGAGCTGCCCGACTGGGGAAGTACCTCCGCCTTGCAGAAAATCGAAGCGAAATAATACTGATTTGAGCTGTGTTGTGGTCCTCACCGTAAGCAAGGCTGCCAGTGCTCCGCGAGGAAACGTTGTGTTTGCGAGGAAACTTTCTGCTGGCAGTGGGGGAACTTTGACCCTTAAACTACCAACCCAACTATTCCTCTTTCGTTTTACAAGGTCGGCAATGCGCAAATGATACCCCTGGTGTAGCAAGCTTCTATATGCTACGGTAACCGCTTACCATCAGGTGGGCAGTATGCTTGCTTGCCACCTTAGCAGTAAAAAATAAATAAAAAACCTGCCTCAATAGCCTAGTGGTCCTATTACATGAGACATAAACGTACACCTCTGCCTAACCCTTCACAGACTACAGGCATGATGGTTAATGTAATGTTCCCAGCATCCGAAACCTCAACGTCACTCTAAAAACCAATTCTTGATATCAAATTACCTCACACATACAAAGCGTGTCGGATGTCGCTTTCGTTAGCTGAGTACATAAGTTATGTACTGAGGTACCTAGGTCAATCACACACACACAGGTGTTGACACACTTTAGTTCCGCGCCTACAGGTCGGTGTGGGGTTTCTTCTTGTCCATATTGATATAGTCATTAACAGGTTATGTATTTTTATTGTCTTTGTTTCGAGTTCGAATCCAAGGCACGCGCCTTTTACTTTTCGAATCGATGTGAAAGAAAGAAAGAAAGAAAAAGTATTTATTTTCGCCCAATACGATGCATGACAATTATTAGTGATCCAAAGGCCAATATGTCAGTTTAGACACTACTAAATTGGCAACCAGATACAATTCACTTGGCTTAAAGGACTTTTATCCAAGCCAAAACCAATAAGAAAATAAAAAACGATGTAATCAAGTGCCAACATAATAAAAGAAGTACAAACAATAATAAATACGTTTTTTAAATGCGCGCGTAATAATAATTAATTATATCACTCGCTTAAACGGTGGAAGATCGTGAGGAAACCTACATGCCTTAAAGATTTTTCTCGACTGTTGTGAAGTCTGATAAACCGACTAAAATTCCATATCTCTGTAGGTATAGTACTGGCATAATAAACAGGATTATTATTATTAAAATAATTATAATTAATATTTGCATATTCAGCGCGGACACTGATAATCTCGTGTTAGTAATAATAGCTCTTAGTATGAACTCATTTCCTTTAATCAATACTGTAAAATGATTTGTTTTCTATATTCCTACATCACAGAGGATTACTTTCTAGATAATATATATGAAAAAATTGTAAAGAGGTGACCATCTTTTCTACGTTTTGCTTAAAAATATGACCAAACAATTTCGAACTTCAATGAGGAAAAGTAAAACTAGTAAAGCTTTTCTGTTTGCGTGTTTTTGGCATAATAAGTTCTAAACAGATGAACCAAAATGTATATCGTCAAGCAGGTCAAGCTATCCAAAACTGTTAAATTTTCCTAATTGAATATGAACCTTATTCCTTTGTTTTAAAGTTGAAAATCTGTCAAAGAAATTTGACAGATTGTGGTAGCTTGATGTGCTGACCTCTGTACATACTAACCTCAATTAACACATTTCAAATGAATATTTCGCTTACTCATTAATTCTTTCCACTCAATTGTTCAGGTCATTAAAGTGAAAAGGAGAAAATGGCTGCGATTAAATGGACGCCATCTACACACTGTCCGTTAGATCAGCCAATAATAAAATTATGCAAAATGCTGATATGATTGTCTACTTACAAACTTATAATACTTGAAGTGGGTAAAGTGATCGTTGTAATAGATAAAGCGCGCAACTTCAAGTAAAACATGACCATTCAGAGAGAGAAATTGATAATGTTGATAGTAAGTACGCAGTTGCAACTGGAGTTTGTTTATGAATTTATCTTGGATTTCTCTTCTCGATTTCTTAAATGATGTGGAAAGTTGATGAAAAGTACCCAAGACAAAGTCATTGGTAACGTGCTAGAATTTGGTGTTTAAGTCATGATTATTCTAAATAATTAAACATTTCTCGTGAACTTAAATGTTTTTTATTAATATATTTGGCATTAACGCATGCTAAACTTTTTAAAAATATCGATTAGAGTGCAAGAATAATTCGATCTGATCGGCAGGATTCGAACCTGCGTCCTTCCGTTTAAGTACACCGGACGCTTTACTCACTAAGCTACCGAGTCCACTGCCTGTGATGTTGAATTTATCTTCCACATTTTACGTATATTAAGTGAGGACAACGATGATATCAGTTATCGAAGACATAATATATGTATACTATGTTCGTCTACTGACATGACTAACTTTACAGTTAATTTAATGCGGAAAGATGTCACCTTACCTTTTTACTAGATAATTTTAATAATATTTGTTATTAAAAAAAAAGATAACTCTATTTACACTTTTGAAGCCTTTTTGACTTGTTCACATATCAATTTTGTCAATACATAAACAATATAATTATATTGTTTAATGATTGATAAAATATTATGTTGATCCAATTTTCGCTCACCAAATTTTGTGGCAGTGAGTCCCGTAGTAATAGACGCACAATTGAAACAGCTCCATTGTACCAAATGAGATTAGATAAACTCCAGGCGTTGCCTATCTACCCATTGTGGGCACTCTGTTTATTCACCGTGGTTATTAAGTACACTGTACTGATAAATCTGATAATTGAAATGAAATGGAAATCAATCTGTTGAAATTTGGAAGCATGTTTATTATTTTTTAAATGCGATATGTCGCGATGCAACTTATGATTGTATTTTTTATTTTATTTTATTATATTTTGCATTAACCTATACCTACTAAACATTTTTAACGATATACATTTTAAAGAAAGAAAAGTTTTATCTAAGGCAGGGTTTGAACCTGCGTCCCTCCGATTAAGTACACCGAAGCTGTTCCATACATTTTGTCGAGTAGAGTGACCATAAATGATAAATGATATTTATTTCTGTAAATAGATCTTTTAAAGACACTTTTACAAGTCAATATTTCTCAATTTTTTAAATGCAACAACAGTTTTTATTTGTTAAAATGTGGTTGTATATACTAAAACTTATAGGCATACTAACTATACTAAAATGCTCTGTGACCACCTACTCGTATATAGCTAAAAACATAAAACGCGATTCTCATCAGTTCAGCGTAGTGATTAGTTAGAAACCATCATTCAAACTCAATGTCATCATTATAGGAAAGAACCATGTTCACCTATAAAAGGTATCATAAACCTAATTGTCTGATTACTTGTCAATATAATCGCATATTACTAACACTCCTATAATCCCATAGAGCATTATCACCAAGTTGATTGCCATTAAATCTTAACTAGACATCGTTTCAGAGCGATCAGCTCATTCGCTTTCCAATCGTACAGTTAGCACCATTTATACAATGCGACGATAAATGAAATCGTGGCCTGTATTTGTGTTAAGAAACACGATAAAATGAAAAATTCCGAACCTTTTCTCAGCTATTTTGAGTTCGGCGGTCTAACCAGATGCGGCTGAATATCAGCATTTTACACGAAGCGACTGCTATCAGACCTCCTCCACCCAATTTTTGAGCAATACCGATATCCTGAGGATAGACTGGTTGTCAGGCTTTTTGAACTTCTGACTAACACTAATGATTCTCATAGGTGTTCGCATGACAACGGAGACTGGCGGCATTACATGCTCTCCGAGCCTCGGAGGAGTCTCGGTGTGTTAATGAATTTAGCATATTTCACCAAAATTTATCCAAGCTCACTCTGAAAGCGAAACGTCTATCGAGTTCATGTACAGACATGCCAGTAAGTTAAGCTATCCAAAACTGACAAATTTTCCCAATTGAATAAGAACCTTATTGTTTTGTGTTAAAGTTTGAAAATCAATCAAATAAATTTGACAGATTGTGGTAGCTTTATGTGCTGGCTTCTGTACCAATTTATAATGTGGGTAAATTATAGGTTTAGAGTACTATGGGGCTGAAGTACGCTGAGTGTTTTAAAAGTATTTTATAATTATAGAAAAGAAAATGATACATAGTTATAAACGGATAAAAAATATCCTGAGAATCGACTGGTTGTCAGCTTTTAGGCTTTTAATACCACTAACAACTGTCACTGTTACTGTCGCATGCTTGCTTGTCATTCACAATTAAAAAAAATATCAATACGAAGCCCACGTTTCCGATACTAGATCTTTTGGAGAAGAAACGTCGATAATCGCTTGGTAGAATTCCAAAACACACGTTCAAAGATTAAAAAAAAAAAATCTAAGATGAGCAGAGGATGTGTAAATTATAAGGTAGTCATTTGTTTTCCAAGTAATAAGTAAACAGACAGACTGTTTAGCATTTGTCGTATTAGATAAGATTAATGATTTGTACGTGTTTCGAAGCGGTGATTTTAAAGTTTTTGATTAAAATCTCTGATGTATATCTGTACTTATTTATGATGGACTAGTATTAAAGCCGGATTCGGCTGTGTTGAACTTTAATGTATGCAGATTTGAAATATGAAGTAGAAACGTATTTTATTGTTAATGGCATACGAATATCACTTGGATTGGAATAGTGGTAAAACGTAAGATTTTTAGGAAAAAATAACTACATAATTGGATTAATTGATTGAAATTATAGATATATATTACCTTACTTAGTTTTTACTTAAATTTATAACTACCGACATACCTACATCAGTATACTCATGGGTCATCTGCCATCCAGGGAGGTGGCAGGGCAAGTTGTCTTGTCTTAAAATCATGGGATCCGTGAAATTCGCCACGACCATGATACTACACCTATGACTAGCCATTTGAGAACAGGCGTAATAGTATGATAATAATGACGTATTTAAACAACTTAAATTATTTACTTTTTGAAGAATAAATTAAAATATTAACCATAACATACGGCGGCGAGCCATTCACCGGGCACAATTCCAAACTACTATTGAGAATTTCATAGAAAAACCTAACCAAAACGCTGCTAGAACTGCGAATCAAAATCAGGACCTCAAGTGTCATAGTCCCACTTACAACCATTAAGCTAATGAGGCTGTTTGAATATTTAATTATACCCAAATCTATATTAAAAATTATAATTCGATTAACCGTGATATATCGATGTTAAGCTAACAAGTTAATTATAATGTAGGCTAATGTAAATAAGATTTATACTAGACAGGATAGACAGAATTATTATCCGTTATTAGGTATTTCAATTAAGAAAATATCTACATACTAATTAGCTAAATTAATAAAATATATAAGAAGTAGAGATTCCTTAGATAAGAATCTTCTAACATTTTTTAGATTTTAATTAACCTTTTGACCGCCACGGACGTGTATAGACGTCAAATGAAAACTTGCTCACGACGCCAACGACGGCATGGCACGTCAAAAATACCACTTTTTTTTTTTAGTACAAAATACATACGTATAAAAAAAATTGTTGTTTTTTTTATCTATTATTAGATACTAGAATTTGTCGCTTGGCGTAGAGAACACGGATTTTCGTTATTGACGTGGCGGTCAAAAGCTTAAGATCTATCCGAGAATGTTTTTGTAGGTATTATAGGGATCTAGGAGACGTAGAAAATAAACTCACGGTGAAAAGGTACTTCCGAACTATATTCTTCAAAGGTCAAGGGAAATGTGACACAAACATCAATCACTTTTTTCACTACACATTCTACATCAAATTCAAATTATTACTTCTTCTACCAGCCATTCATATGCTGACTGCTTGTAGCGATCTCTACAGTATCATCGTCAACACATAAACTGTCCCACTACTGGGCACGGGTCTCCTCTCAGAATGAGAGGGATTAGACTATAGTCCACCACGCTGGCCTAGTGCGGGCTGGCAAACTTTATACGCCGTCGAGAAAATCTCTAAGGCATTAATTCAAGGTTTCCTCACGATGTTTTCCTTCACCGTTTAGTGAATGTGATAATTAATTTTATTAAGATTTAAAGTTATTTAGCAAAGGAAAAATTCGACCGCGTGCAAGATTCGAACCTGTGTCTTCTCGTCATTCGACATTGAACTAACTGTAAAGTAAGTCGTGTCGGTTGAAAAGAAAAAACTTGCTTGTCAATAGGTGTTACTGACGTCACCATTAAAGATGTAAGTCTTTCTTTCTCTCACCATAAAGACTTACGTCTTTATGGTATTTATAATGTGAAGGTAAAAAAAATTACATGACGGGTAGGTATCGCGGTGGCTTAGTGGTCGTAGCTGTACTTAACCAGAAGACGCAGGTTAGAATCCTGCCCACGGTCGAATTTTTCCTTTGCTAAATACTTAACGTTAAAATCTGAGCATGGAAAATGCCAAAAAAATACCAGAAGATAGTTTATTAAGATTTTTCTAGACGGTGTTTGAAGTTTGCCAACACGCACTTGGCCAGCGTGATGGACTATAGCCTAATGCCCCGCAATGGGACAGTATAATTATATAGGTTGATGATACTGACAATACTATTAAAGCTGTTATAAACACAAAAACACATTACAGTGACATTTAAGTAATATAACATAACTGACAAGGTCCGATTTACATAAGTTATTTCATTGGAACGGCATCATCAATCACTCGAGGTGCCTGCTATGATCGATCACACTGCTTATCAGAATGACGCGACGTTGGGACATTGTGACACATTTAAGGTTATAAAGTGATGGTCATATTTTTAGCCCGCGGCTTTATCATCATTTTTTAATGCATTTTACTTTAATGTTGAACATTTTTTATTTGTATTTTTAATATAGCTGCCCCCCGCGGTGTTACTTGCCTTTTTTCATTTTTGCTCGGCTCCTATTGGTCATAGCGTGATGTTATATAAATAATATAAAAATAAATAAATACTTGGGACATTTTACACAGCAGCATCTAGTCCCAAACTAAGCAGAGCTTGTACTATGGGTACTAGACAATAGATATACCTATACTTATAATTATATTATAAGAAACGCCCAGACAAACACAAACACTTATGTTCATCACATAAATATTTGTGTCCTGTGGAAATCAAACCCACGACCTCGTGATCAGCAGTTCTAACGCGAACCACTAGACCACATACGTCGTCCATTATATACTATGTACATATTATTAATTAATTAAGTATGACCCGCATAAACGGTGTAGAAAAACATCATGAAGAAGTCTGAGAATTATTTTTCTTGACGGCGGCGTCTAAACTCTAGGCACACACTAGGCCAACCTGGTGCAATATAGTTTAACCTCCTCACTCTGAGAGCAGATCTCTGTCCAGCAGTGAGACTTTTAATAGGTTGATAAATTACAAGACCTACCTCTACAGTCTATCTATGAATCCAATATAATCTGGTAATAGATTCAAGGCATCTTACAGTTACGTCCAGAGGCCTTTTTACTATTTGGTGCACACGACAAGGCCAGTTAGCAAGACAGACCTCTGTCCAGCAGTGAGACTATTAATAGGTTGATAAATTACAAAGCCTACCTCTACCTCCTATCTATGAATCCAATGTAATAGATTCAAGGCATCTTATAATCACGTCTAGAGGCCTTTTTACTATTTGGTGCACACGACAAGGCCAGTTAGCAAGACTAATGTCAGACGGGCAAAAAACATGGAGACGACATGACACCTGTCAAAATGTAGGTTAGTAGAAAATCAATTATCTGTAAAAACTTCTTGTAACAGTACTAATGTTACCTACGAGTACACTATTGTAATTTTATTTTACCCAATTTTTTTATGACATTGTATTCAGTGAATTGACCGATGATGGTTAGGTAGACGGCGAATATCGGAATTCGATTGTGTATCGATTGTTATTGTCAGGATCAAGTTTTGCGAAGCAATACCACGTTTCAAATTTAGAGTTTTTAGCCGAATAGCTTTTGCCCTGACTTCGTCCACGTGGAGTTAGTAATTTGGTTAGCTTATTTTATATCCAATCTGCTTTTATTAATTTCTAACAAAAAGTGAAATTATAAAAGTATTATAGTCCTTTTTTATTTTCTCTTTTTACACTTCTAAAGGATGATTTCGGGTTAATCTATATCCTTTCCCAGAAATCCAATTATCTTCCTACCAAATTTCATCTAAATTGCCGGTTTTGGATTCCCCATACAAACTTCCACCGCCATTTTCACCCGCTTAAAGGATCATAATAATAATAAATATTCTTGGACAATTTTACACAGCACCATCTATTCCCAAACTAGGCAGAGCTTGTACTATGGGTACTAAACAATGGATATAATACTTATATACTTTTTTTTTGTAAAAACATACTTATAATACATATGAAACACCCAGACAAACACAAACACTTATGTTCATCACATAAATATTTGTGGTTTGTGGGAATCGAACCCACGACCTCGTGATCAGCAGTCCGACACGCGAACCACTAGACCACACACGTCGTCATATGAATTCTGGGATAAAACTCCTATGTCCTTTCCCAGGACTCAAACTATATCTACTCTAAATTCCATCTAAATTGGATCAGTGGTTTAAGCGTGAAGAGGACCGCTGGACCATAGCCAAGCGGCTACTGCACCACAGGCTGTAGTCATGGTCGTGGTGAATGATGTGATGAAAACTGAGGCCTAAAGTTGACAACGTGCTAGTGATACTACTGGCGTTGCTTGCGTCTATGGGTTGCGCCTGCAGCTTAACCCCACGCGGCCCGTAAGTATGCTTGATTGTTATCATAATTATAGAAATTTATCCTTTTACCTACTTGTTACAGCAATATTACCATATTAAATTTTCCATGCTACAACACGGGCAAAATACTAGCCAGCATCTCAACCTATTAAATGATATCTGAGCTGCCCTACTTTTTCACAGCGCAATCATACGAGCGATAACCAACGTGAAATTGTTTATAAGTCCTTAGCACAATTCTTATGGATGTAAGGCGGGTTACTCACTGGTTCCTTGCAAAAGTCCAAGTTCCAAGTTGAATTATCACAGAAAGAGTTTTTGATCGAAGTAATCATGAATAGAAAAAGTCATTTACCAAAAAGGATGATAGTTAAAATTATACTGGTTATTCAAACAAGCTTTTATAATTTTTTTGTAAATGAAATAATTTAAATGTTTTTAGTCTCTCGAACAAGCTTGTTATCATTCTTTAATATGATCTGATTTAAGAAAAGGACCTTCCATTTGCGCCTATCATTAATGATTCAAATCTGCCCTATTTAAGATACCATAATATGTATTTGAAATGTTTGATATTAAATAAGTAATAATTTAAGATTCATTCGAAGCTTCAAATGGATTGATACTTGGTTGAATAATTAAAGGACATGGAACATGAATATAAAATTAACTATATAAATAAATGATCAAGAAAATATACCCTTTAACAGAATCTACGACCGCCACATGAATTAATATGCGTATTCATTGCTACGTGCTTTATAAAACAGCGAGATAATTGAACAACCGAGTGGAATTTAAATTCGTGCTAACGAGGTGTTGGTACTTGCACAGCTGTAGGCAGCGCGCGGAAATAATTCATTGAGATTAAATAATGCAGTAGGTAGGTGTAAATGAAGACGGCTCTCAGCAGCGCGCCCACCAGTTTCCTTAAGAAACTTCTATATTCTTTAATTATTTGAGGAATTAACTGGCTAAGATATATTGGTATATTGATTTCTGACATTTACGCGAATATTAGACATTGAAATAAAACTACTTTTTATTGCGTTAAATTGATATTATTAATCGTTATATTGATATTATAAATCAAAACGTCGGGGTTAATAGTATCAATATAACGCGATAAAATCCGTAAAAAGTAGTTTTATTTCAATATTATTTATTTATTTATTCATAGGAAAACAAAAAGCATTCATAATAACATTTAAACAAGTTACATTACTGTGACACAAAAAGCCAATAAAGTTTTCACTATTATGTATACATGGAGTGAACAAATTTTTTTACAGACAAAGGAAAGAAAAAGGAAGTAAAAGTAGTAATTTTTGACATTATATTGAAATCTTAATTTCTATTCTTGTGTGACAATCTCGGGAAAATTATATTAACAAAAAAATAAAGCAAATAACGAGATATTTGCTAGTGTTAAAAAGTAATTTCAGTTTATATCTGACTCAAGAATTTGTAGTATTGGATATCATTAAAATATTTTTCAAATTAGGTTTCAACCCGGACAAGTCGGTTCATTCATTCCAAAACAAAAAATATGGTTTCCAACTGGTGAACTAACCGCACACTCGCGACTTGGTCATGGTCGCGAGCGCACTAATGAGTACTAGGCTTTAGATACACTTTTAGCCAACATTAAACGGAATTTGCATTTCAAAATATATATCCCTGCTTAACAGATTTGTCCCTTAATTTATTTCGAGTTTACGTGACGTTGCGAATCCTAGGTGATTTAAATTCTTCATGAATAATGATCTTTTTATACCGGCCTCAAGAGAACAACTAACATTTTTATTTACTATAAAAAGTTTCTCTTGCAAAACGCCGAAATGATAATTAGCATAGAATCAAAAATGTACACTGAAAAGGTTTTATTATAATTTTACTATAGAAGGGATCAAATAAATGTATACTAGAGATAGACGGGACATCTCTAACAAAATCATAATATTTTTTTTTTCAATTGGAAACAAATTGCTGTGACTGTCTCATGGCAACAAACGTTTTAAAATGTTCCTATTGTCTACTCTAACTCTTTTAAATCTTTTTGGAAAGAACTTTAGTAAAATTATTTTTATTCTTATCTCGCATTAAAAAATAATATAACTATAAATTTATACCGTTGATAATATAAGTCACTCTAGAGATGTATTTTGTTAATTATTGTAATGTAATATAGGCTTTATAAATAAAATGTAACTAATTAGATATTCGCATGGTTAATAATGACTTCTTAACATAATATTCATCACCATCTTGTTTACCAATAATACTGAGAGTAAATTATTTATGATTGCTGTTTAAACTGTGAAACTAGTGAAATATTTAAAGAAGTCGCTATTCTTTTCTATTACACTGTTACAATTAAAATAGGTCTGTGGTTAATTAGTAGTCTAGTGATCGATAGTCACTATCGAATCTAAAAAATAATTTGTATGGAGAATCTCCTTTTAGGTGTCCGCTAAAGACGCTATCCCAGTTTTCCACACAGAATATTTACTAACTAAAACGTTAACGTTACGTTAGGGTACTAAAACAAAATTCTCATTATTAGGACACTCAAATTTAGAGGTACCAGAATTTCTGAATAATGTTGTTTAAGTTTGGATACCTCGAAGGAATATTTTACCTGTAAATTATACGTTACAATTAAGCTCTAGTTTAAATTGTTAGTTGGATAGTATTCCCAGATTGCTCAGTGTTTCAAATGCTTCCAATTTATCAATGTCTAAATGTACAACTTGAGTGATTTAGGTGAAAACGTCGTTTCAGAAATTTCGATTCTATACATAACCTTACGGAGCCGTCTATTTGAAACAGATTTATTATTGTTTAAAATAAAAAAATTAATTACTATGTTAAAATACTCATGTAATTTTCATATAACTTGGCACATCAATAGCTTTTAAACCGGAAAAGATTAATTTATATCAAAGAAATGACATTTCAAGTAAAACCTTGCCGTGCATAAATCTTGAAAAATCTCTCAATGACGATAATATACGCATCGTTGATTTAATGACAGTTGTAACATATAATCTGTCAAACATTATTGACACCTGATAAAATTTCTCATTAAAAAAACAAGAATGAAGCAACTTCGATGTCGAGCACCTATCACAATCTATGCTACCTTCATTTTATCGACACAGTAGCGCGGTGTGTAACCAGCTTAACATGTCGTTAGCTCGGCTGAGGATCCAACTAACTGTATTCCTACGAACGATAGTGAAAACGCAAGCCGTCTACGCGTAAACTTAGCCGTATTTTGCTACTGGTCGAGATAACAAGGCATTTATTTTAAAAGTATGTTTGAAGTGTGATTTTTTTTTACAGGTAGCAAAAAATTTACAAAAGTAATTTTGTTTTCATACTGCTATAACAGAAATGGCTTCATTTTCGGTCATCTTAAAACTTGTCTCTTATTATCAATTAATTTTTTTTAATTCTCATCCTTTCCATAGTGAAAAAATACTTATCTTTATAAATTTAAATTTATTTATCATTTTATCAATTCTGTGTTTGTCACCAACAGTTTAATTTCTTCTCTTTCTCCGAAGCAAAAATTAAATGATCAATGCAACCTCATAAAATTTTCTATCTAGCATAAATTGAAATAGGATCTTCTATCAACACGTTATCGCACCGTGTGTAGTTCGCCTTACCTGATGTCGTTGCCTCAACCAGCACCAAACTAACTGTACTGACGAATGATAGTGAAAACATCGGTCGTTTGCTTACTCCACTTCGCGGCTCACTCTGATGCGGTGTAATTCAACGGGATTACTGTTCACGTTGTCATACGGTACGGTTTTACAGGTGTATGTTTTTGTAACATAATTATATGTACCATTACGCTTGTATACCACAAATGATTGCGCAGTTTCACCCACAGTTCATCAGAACTACTGAAATTCATTTTATCGACAAAAACCATACTTTAAATTTATTGTTCGCTGCTGTGACCCTCGTGTAATTTTTAATTGAGCACAGTTTAATCCCCAATTTACACGCCTAATTATTATTGAGTTTGTTTTGTTATGATAGATCATTTAGTTTAAAAGTTATACAGTTTTGTTTACACCGGCGTCAATAAATTTAGGTTTTTTTAAAATATTTTGTTTTAATTTTCAAATATGGTTTTGTTGATAAAATTAAGCATATATTCCCTTATATTAATTTAAAAGCACATTATGAAGACTCAAACTGTATAATAGACGGGCCCACTGCCAGGCATAAATCCAAACTTCGAGGTATTAGGTAATCTATCCCTTCAGACAGGCGAGATAGTAATCTAGCCTGTAGTCCTCAAGGGTTAAGCAGAGGTGTACTAATGTACATCCAAACTTTGCCTGTATATTAGGGACTATGTAATAGGGGGTGAATCTATTACCATTAACCGGGTACAATATATTGAAACTTCAGAGTTTCAATATATTGTAAAATTTTCAGCAGTAGCCCAGGCTACTGCTAAGAATTTCATAGATAAACTCGATAACATTGCTCAACCTAGGAATCGAACCTAAGACTTTTCGTTCAGGCAGTTTTTCCTATTGAGGTCAAAGGTTGTTTGTAAGGGATCGGTCTTAGTAATAAGATCGATCATACAGGAACATTTTTCTAAGAGTAGAAAAAATCTCCTTATTATTAGTAAAATTTACTCGATTATTAAAAAAAATGTGATGTTAAATTGACATTCCATCACAGCAGTAGCTCATAATCACTTGAAATTATGTTACATTTTCATTCTCATTCAGAAAAGCCTTCGACAGACAATTTAAATTCTTCAACAATGGACACGCTCACAGCACGTCGAGTAGCGTAAAATTAAACGATGCTATTCACTGAGATATCTTCAGATACGTAAACTAGCTAGACTCTAGTTACTGGTGTATTTATGCTTGTTAACGCTGTAATAGCTTGCTTATTACACCTGCACTTTACCGATATAGCACTAAACGCTGAATTAACTGTAGCTGAAGCAATAAGTCCTTAAACTTTTTCATAGCAACACGATTTCATGGCTAGTATTTTAGTGGCCAGTGTCATTGGAATATATAACCTTCTTTGGGCAAAGCTATTGAGATATGGTCCTGATTCTGGTTAATAACAAACTATTTAAATTTTGTCTCCATCTATTAACGTGAATTTCGCCAGTACTATGTAAGTTAAAAAGATTGGTGTAGAATAGGTAATTTGTATTGAGGTTTGTAAGAAAGAGGTCATGATTATAGGTTGATTTGAAGTTATTTTATACGACGGGATCAGTAGTGTTGATCTTTGGCCAAACTAAATAATATCACTTAGTTACTATGAAATCCCAAAACCCTTACCTTACACAACAAAAAATTATCACATTAAGACTGTACAATCCCATTGACCTTTAGCCAGTACTGGAACGTCTATGCGGCTATCTATATGTATAACATTGCGGCTATGAAATCTTTCTGAATGGATCTCGTCATCTGTGATATTAACGACATTTTATTTGGCTACTATTGCAATATCTATTTAATAGGTATTATAATCTATCTTGATTAATTTTATAAAATATTACACCTCAACGGTGATACTTAATTTTCGTGAATACTGAATAACGATGACGTCATAATTGTTTTAGTTCAATTCTTATACAATATTATTTAAAATTTAGACTAATTTTAATAATAGGTACTTGAAAGTATAGATAAATATTAAAAAATACAGAAATGGCATAACATTTCATAAAAATGTCCAGCATTGATAGGTCAGATTTAGTATCTACAGATTTGATCGACGCCGTACGACGCCCTAGAAAAACTTATACCGACCTTATTGGTGAGGTTCTTCAAAAAGGTCAGGTGCGTAGTACTCGCAACTCGTGGCGTGTATGTATGACAAGATGTATGAATGTGGTCGATGCGAAAGAAGTATGCAAGAATCGTAGCAAGTGGCGTTCTTTAGTTTCTGCCTACCCCTATGGGAAAAAGGCGTGAGTGTATGTATGTACTTATGTATTCTCTGTTACCTATTGTAAATTTACCCTGTATGTGTTTCTAACCTGGAATCTGTTCAGCTGTTCGTATGGCATTAAGGCCGTGACGAACGACCTGATTCTGTACGAATGATTCTTGGGAACCGACGCGTTGTGGCAAATGCCCGCCACTTTTGGTATGGCCGCCAGCGTCATCGAATATGGCTGGCTTATGGAGTATTTTATTACTTCTCGTTGAAACGATAAATGTTTGGCTATCTGTACACTTGATTTTCTTTATGAGGATGGCAGCTGCAGACAAATTAGCTTTTGATGAATATTCACACACTTCAATGTTTGATTTAGACTTTTGAAAATCAAAAGGTCCATTTTGCTTCATCTTTATTAAATGCTTATGTAATTTTCGTTTCTGTTTCAACTCCTAAGAGTAAATTAAATGTTACTGTAATAGAATTGCGAACTACTATAGCGTGTTGATTAAAAATCTGGCTAAATATGCCAAATGATTTAATACCGACGCAAGTAATGAAATATTTGACGACGTCTGTGGTCTAGTGGTTCGAGTATTCCCACAGGACATAAATATTTGTGTGGTTTAAACTTGAGTATTTGTGTTTGTCTGGGTGTTTCTTATGTATTATAAGTATAGCTCTGCTTAGATTGGGACTAGATGGTGCCGTGTAAAAAAATGACCCAAAAATATTTCCATTAATAATATTGAAGTAGTTCTCTACCGTTTTAACATCTAATAAAGATTATATTTACATCCAATTTAATATTTCAATTCATTTCAAAATGTAATAAATGCCAAATAAACCATTTTAAAAAGTTCGTTCAGCACTAGTCATTAAGCTGTCCCTAGTCTCAATCTCATAATCCCGGATTCCAAATCAAATGTCTGCGAGAATCGAAGTCTGAATGGATTAATTTAATAGCAGACAAAGTTAAAATGGAATCCGCTTGAATCTAATGGACCATGAAAAGATCCCTCCTTAACATTAAATGTCAAAATCGAGTTGATTATTTTTGGATGGGTTCTTTCAATTGTTTGTGTTCTATTGTGTGATTTAATTCATTTTGTACTTTTTGTTTTTATTGAACTTTCTGAGAATTAATTTGTAATTTTTTTTAAAATACCGCACTTTCTTACGTTACCTACCCTAAAATTTTGATTTAATAAGGGAAAGTAAGTCTTATCTAGTTATACTTTTTTTTTAAATTAACTGATAAATACATTAATAACACGTCATAGTCAAAGCTAAGATCGGATCTCCCCATGACTATTGTAAAAGTTTTTGCAATCGAAATACTTGAGGCCCGATAAGATATAACAATTTCGTCTCAACAAAACATAGACGTCGCAAACTCGCACAAGTTAAACTATTTGCTATTAACTTCAAATCCATCAGTAGCGTTCAAAGTCACGTTCAACAATTACGTATTGAGATTAAAGTTCACTTTACTGTAAGCGGTCTGGTTCGCGGCAAAGTTAAGACTTCTACATCCCTTCTCGTATGACCGATTAGGTATGAGATCAGAAGTAGAAAAATGGTAAAATTTAAAAACAAAATTTGTTTGAAAGCATTTCTGTAAATTATTTTTATTGATTAGTCAGATAAATATTTTATATTAGTGAATTATTAAATAAATTATTTAACAAAACATAATCTAACATTATTTTGAATACATTAATTTAAAGAGGTGATCTGTTTTGAGCTTACTACCAGATTACCTTTTGTGAATCGAATAAGTACGTTTTATTCTTATTACTGGGAATAGAAATACTTAGAACAAGGAATTCATTAAACATTTAAATTAGTCGATTAAATGGTTAACCCCATGTTTATTTGTCGTATATTTGGATGACTACATAATTGTTCCCAAAACCGACTGACTCAACTTCCGACCCTTTTCGAGTGTTATGTTCGAATTTTATTTCGGAACGTGATTCCATGTACCGTTTACGAAAGTAAATAGGTGGAAAGGGCTGTGTACATAGGCCAATTGGTTTTTGATGCCCAATTGAGTAACTAAATTTACTACGCTGCGTTGTTTTAAATATCGAATGTGATTTACATGTAGAATTTGGAATTTGGAGTTTAATTTAGATTGGGAGTTAGGTTGTGTCAATGTTTGCTTTATGCTTCGATGGAAAATTATTTGAATTTGTGATTAAAAACAAATATGTAAGCATTGGTTTTCATATTAACTATGTGTATTTTGATGGGTAGCGAATAAATGATAAATGTTGATTATATATATCTTGGTACAATAATAAGATGACACGGAAAATTTCATATTCGGTCTGTCAAATTCAAATTGTGATTGCAAAATATCCTTTGAGTAAATTAATCAACTGAATTCTGCAAAGGAAAAGCATATTCTTTAGATTTTTTAAATAACCCGCATAAATTTTAAAAGAGTCTCATTTCAATTCCCAAATATTTTCAACTTGATACTCAACACTATATAAATAGTATTTAAATATTAATTAATTAAAATTCTAACCGTCGATTTGCTGATGTCAAACTAATAATTTTATTTATCGCAACAGATTATAATAATAAAATTATTGCAACTGCCTTAAGCATAATTCACACCAGCCTGGCACAATAAATACAACTATTTTTGACGATTTAAAATGCAAATTTATTGTGAAATAAATCAGGCTATGCGAATTGAGTACATTGAATGTTGCCAGGTACGCGTAGAATGAAATTTATATTCTACATGGGGTATTGATCATGGATATTTACTATTAGGGGATATTATATAGAGTCTGTCAATAAATTATATTGGTGTGATGTATTGAGATTGCTGATAGGAGTGCTAACATGTCACGTTTAGCATAAACACCCACGCTAGTCAATGTTTGGGATTTTCCATAACATACTTCCCAACTATTGTCCTTATTTCCCAACATATCATTATTCACGTAAATATACTCATACATCTCCTTAGTCTTTGATATTATGATTTAAATTTCTTATTACGCGTTTATTTAGTTAATGTCTACAATTTATTTAAAAATTTTAAAGGAGTCACGCTGAGTGAGACCATTTCTCTTTACAAAAAACTGTCTTCAATTTTATGATTCTAAAGGACATTAATTTATCTTCAATTTTAAAACTCGTTGTTGATTATTATACATTAATTTCTATCTAAAATGAAATTGTACATAATTCTGTATCTACATCTAGTTACAACATTATTATAAAGAGGAAAGATTGTATTTTTGTAGATTTTTATTTATTACTAGAAAAAATTGGGATATTAACTAAAACTTTAATAATGAAAAATTTATCACCCGTGCGAAACCGGGACAGGCCACTGTTAAGTATATAGACATTATACATAATATAATAGCATATAAAAAATACTGCACTGTATGATAATGTAGAAGGGACATTATTTTCCTTATAGCCGTGACTATTTAATTAGCTTTACGGAATAACATTATATTAACATAATAAATTTATCCGGATTTGGCCAGTGTGTATATCGCACTATAAATGCCAATAAAGTTTTATTTTATCTCTGCGCTGGCCATATTCCCCGGTAATTAAAATTGTTGAAATACTTAAAACCTTATTTGATTCGAACCGTGTGTAATCGTGTGATTTCGTTCCGTTCTGTTTTATTGGTGAACGTAATTTTAGGAAATCGTGTCAAAATTGTCATCGAAGGATTTATTGTTGGCGACGAGACAACATTTTGAAATATTGTATGTTTAATCTGTCTATACATCTTCTAATATATAAAATTCTCGTGTCACAGTTTTCGTTGCCATACTCCTCCGAAACGGCTTGACCGATTTTGATGAAATTTTTTGTGCTTATCGGGGAGGTCTGAGAATAGGCCAACATCTATTTTTTTTTATGGCAAAACAACGTTTGCGGTGGCAGCTAGTAGTATATAACAAAGTCTCTTTTCACTGTTTGTCTCTCTTTTAAGCGACGCAGCGAATTTTGATATACTATCTTAAAGATAATTCTTTCCAGAAGGTTTTGTATAATACATGCGTGTTGCCGACCCTGTAAAACTAGAGCGGAATAGTTGAGTTGGCAGTATAAGGCAACCTTGCTCACCATTAGGAACACAACACAGCTCAAAGCAGTGTTATTGCACTTCTTGAATTTCTGTACTTTACACGCAGCTACTGCCAACAGATCTGTGCTACCCGATGTCTGAGCTTATCTATCCTATGGATTACCTGGCTTTTTGGGCTTTAGAGTAGCAATTGCCATAGGAGCTTTTATGACAATTGGGAACGACGACTTGCTTTCCTTTGCTTCGAAGTGCTTTCCGAGGCGGAGGAGTCTCGCTTTGTGTTAAAAATGGTCACATGTCATATCCACAGACTAATTGCCGCAAGCGCACCTGAACCTTACAGATCGTTTGATGAGCGAAGTTATTGCATTCGTTTTATGGCAACATTAAGAGCTTTGCCATAAAAATACACACACACGCACACACATAAAATTGATCGTAGTTTCAATTGTTTAATTTTTTCTTCTTTTATATACCTATTTGTACTTTCGTAATGTAAGGCAAGAGCGGAGCCTTCAACTACAGGCATTTTCTATGCCTAAATGGACTCCTCAACATATATTGTAAGATAAATAAGATATGAAATAAAACATTTCTTTTTTTGTGTAAAGTCGTCCATATAATTGCTTTACCATCCTTAGAGTGAATGTCGTTTGCTTAACACAAAACAATAAGGTCTATTATTGTTTACAAGACCAAGTGATAGTGACATAATGAGTCTTAGTGAAATTTAATTTACATGGAAGTTTTTGTCAAAAGTTATAAAGCAATTTTATAGTCGACTATTATACGTGTGCTTCAATAACCTCTGTGGTCTAGGTGCGAACGAATTGCTGTGGAGTCTAACTGTATAATGACATAATCACATTTTTTATCCATCTTCAATCCATGATGTCATCAACAATTTCAATCCTAATGATTTGATCACCGTTACAGTAATTTTAAACTATCCGACAGTACATTGGACCTTGTTATACCTTTGTTAAGATAATCCTGTCTAAACAAAATGTTCTTTTTCTCAACGAATGTTGAAGTAAGAATGATTCCTTAATTTGGTAGTGTTATAGTAATATTGAGTATTTATTTCGGTATCCGAGTCATCTTCATTAATTTAATTGTTATAAAATGCTTTGTATTTATAGTTATTATGTATGGAGGTGTTGGTGTGTAGAATGTTGAATCACACTTTCATTGGTGATAATTTCTTGACTCGACAGTTAACTAGTAAACTCCTATATATTAGAAAATACATGCTATGTTTTACATAAAATACAAGACAGGTTAGGCACTAGGCAGAGTGTAGGTACTAGATCCTAGGTAAAAAGGAACGATCCTACAGAGATATTCATTTAAATAACATTTTGCTCACTCTGGGAATCAAAACCACGCACGTCACGGTAAAATGCTGGCGACTACTATACATAAGTAAATTTCAACAATTAAGGAAAAATTAATCGAACTAAACGTAACTATGTTTAGTTCAATTAATTCTTGTTTAATTGTGGACACAATAGATTACTGTAAATTGTTATTATAGCCATAACAATTTACAGTAATATATTGTGTCCACAATTAAAACAGAAAAAAGTCATTCATTTTTTCTGTATTAAAAGAAAATTTTCTTTAACAATGTTAACGGGGCGTAGCGATAGCGAAGATTTGATATTAAAATATATGTATCTATTTTGTTTATAACATATAATATTCAATTTGTGTTATGTTAATTTTGTCCTGGTATATAACACAGTAGGTAAACATTAATATTTGGCTTAATATGTATATACCAACATCTTTTATGGATAAATAGATTTTATAACACCCTAATGAATATTTATTTTTCAAATTATTTTTATATGTCTGACACTAAAAATCGAAATTTCTTAAAAAAAGACACCCATTAGCTTGATTATTATTAATTAAGAACCCATTAAAAGATAAGTAGTTGTCATTATCATAAAAAATATATAAAATTGTTATAAAATTAAGTAGAACTCAAATTGTGGTTGAAATTTGATATAAATTAGTATGTTTTTATGGAAAATGCGAAAGTAATTAACAGTTTATTAATTCGCAGAAAACATTTAGTCGATTAAATAAACAGGGTCATGATTAAGCTGATTATGGTAATACCTAATGTGCTAATCTTTTGAAATTACTGGATAAATGAGGCTTAACAACTGAGGTCATAAGTGACAATGTGCGATTGAGTGATAATGGTTTAGCTGGTATATTTAGGCTGTGGTTGCCGCTTCTGAGTCATTCAAAAGTAAAAAAAAGCTAATCACTGGGTCTCTTATTCTGCAATGTCACGGGCCAAGCCGATTAGCGAAGTAGCAGGTCAGTTGCGTGAAAGGCAATATACGCGAAAAACAAATAAAGTTCAGTAGAATTAAAGTTGTTTTTTATTTACCTCCGATGAATTTTATGCCTTTCTTACTTTAGAAGTGTTTGAAATTAAGTACACATTGGTTTCATTCACTAGTTTTGATAAATAAATAAATAATAAATTTTTGGGACATTTTACACAGCACCATCTTGTCGTAAACTAAGCAGATATTTTCAAATCTAGCTTATAAAAGTAACACATTGACATGTAATATAATATAGCCTTCTGTTATCTATTTGAAAAAAAAAAAATATACGTGCGTACGAACTCGTTTATTGAAACATTAGCAGTTGGTGGCTTTTTCAGACAAAAGGTAGCCTATATTCTTCTCCAATGTCTAATATATCTCTGTACAAATTTCATCAAAATCGGTTCAGCAGTTTAGGTGTGAAAGCGTAATAGACAGAGTCACTTTCGCATTAATAATAATATTAATAAAGAAGGGATAATGTGGATCTTATTACTATTGTACACGCTGAAATATAGATGGAATAAGTACTTACGAACCGAAAAAAAAAGATAACTTGTACTAAAACATAATTATAAACAAAACAAAGCCCACTGATACCTGGATTGAAGATACGAGACCATGAGTACCTGTCGGTGTTTGAAATTTTCTTCATCGCAGAAGTAGCTCAGAAGCTGTGCCCTCAGCCACTGTGCCATTCATACCAATCAATTCAAACAATAGTCTCTCTATTAACCAAAAAATATCCTCAAAGAAGGATGTACAACGTAACTCTCGTCATTACTAACAAAAAGCAAAAAACGGTAACTGTATCGCATCCCATTGTTTGCCAAAACTAACAATGGAAATATATAGATCATTTATTTCCTCCACAATTGTTCACGGTATCGAACTAATGTTAATACAATTACTCTAATATCTCCACAGGAGAATATTCTTTGTTACTAGTTTGTCAAAGGTGATAATCCTGTGCGTTTTTTGTAGCAATGATCGTGTAACTGGGCGAGGGTGTTCCGTTTAATTGATATACCTTGTTTTTTATCGTAGAGCAAGTTGATCGTTTTTTCCTTTGAAGAAAATTAATCGATGCTCAAATATAAAATACATTCCGTTATCCATTATGTGGCGATCTACGGTATCGATAGAATTGTTTCTTTTTTAATTTGATATAGTATTTTTTTGCTGGCTATCTCTGAAATGTTAATTGAATTGAAGACTTATAAGACTGAAATCAATTTTGATATTGAAATGATCTTCGTTGTAGTTAACCGTTATAGAATATAATACCAGCAAAAAGCGTTTTCTAAAGCAGTAAGTTCATTCATTAAGGCGAAAATCCATTAATCATTCACATTATCTTCTCTATAATATCAGAATTTGACTCATATTTTACAAGAAAAAACTGTTTTTATAGGAAATTCCACCTGAAGAACCAAAGCACCTTGACTCTTAATAGTAATTCTTTGGGAATCTATGCTCTTATTGACTAAATAAATTAAAGGTCTAAAGCTTGAAACATAATTATCATTGATTCGGTACGGTCATCAGATTCGCTCCTACATCTAAACGGGAGACTTGGTTAAGTGACTTTTTTATTACCAACCGTATGAAGAATCCACATAAAACCAAAACCGCCGGAAATTCGGAAGGCTTCACTGGATTTTTGCCGACACAAGCATGATGTTCCACTTTTGCTGTAGCAACATAGGTATCTAGAAAACGGGCTATAGGATTCGCGAACACATTAATCTATCTAGATCAAGACCTCATTCAGTGGACCCTTGCCTTGGAACCTTCACAGAGGGAGGAGCTCGCGTGAAACGTTGTGTGTCTTCTAAGACCAATTTCTGGTTAGGCATTTGGCTTATTGGTCCTGTTACAACATTCTCCTGAAAAGAACGCCGTATTCCGAACCATATTGGGTCAAACTCTTATCGAACTTATTGGGCGGTGAACATATTGGGTAAACCACCTTAATTAAATTATGCCCAAAAGGCAAAGAGATGGGCTGAAGATAAAAGTACAAAGCTTTCGCAGAAACCTTGCAAAGATAATACAATCCGAACTTATTCATTTACATTATTCCTGACACAATATATCGAATCTTTTTCCCAGTAATGTGTAAATGTAAGCCAAATTAAATAAAACATTGAAAGCTTCAACCGCAGAGTGGAAATTGGATCTTCGTAGGAAACGAACGCTTCGTCTACATTTACTGTAATCGAACAAGGGGCGAACTCATTACGTTTTAAGGGATATCTTCCTTTCGAAATAGGTCAAGGACTTTTGTTTGAGCAAATGAAGGCTTGATTGCATTTTTGATTTCTATGCAAATCTGGGGAGATTAGGTTTCGGATTGGTGTTGTTTGATCTTCAGTTTAAACGTAGCAAAATTTCTTTTTTTAAATAAATCTGAGGTCTGAGTTTTTGTTGTTATATTCTCTTAAAACAAATGAGTTAAATTGATTAGTAGTTTATCTATTCAATTCAATTCATATTCAACAATATAACAATGTGTCAGAAATCGTACAAACCCAAAAAATATTAATAATTACAAGCATAAAATTACAAACTACTATCTCCTACCTCTACCTCCGCTACTTCCAATAATTCTGCGAAAAATCCTGCCTAAAAGCCTGTCGCCAGTGGAGGCGGCAGGGTATGTCGGTCTCGTACGCACCTTCCCTTGCTCTATGGCACGGGAAAGCACGTGCCATGAAACTGGAGATCACATTCGCCAACACTCCGAAAAGTATTAATTACATACTACTAGATATACACGACAGCATAACTTTTCAAGATTCTTATAACCTCAATCTATTTTCTTTTTTCCTGGCTAACAACATTCACGGGGCGAGAGCGATACAATCTATTTTTCCCCGATCACCATGGCAACGCAATAAATAAACCCAGCTCGTAGTCTTTAGAGGTTATTTATGCTGTCTTCCCCACGCCCCCCCTGTACCTGAATAATTGTTACCCCTAGGGCCATTTAATGCTTAGCTCCGGCGAATCACATTGATTAAGAGTACAGATGCTGTACTGTCCTACCAGCCGTTTATTAAGCTTTAGTTTCCGCAAAGTAGTGGCCCTACTACGGAGATTTCTTTCCTAAATAAATGACACTGCCAGTACGGATATTTTCTTTATATCACTAAGGTAGCCAACAATCATGCGGCCCACCTGATGGTAAGCGGTTACTGTAGCCTTTAGACGCTTGCAACACCAGGGGTTTGACTAGTTGCCGACCGTGTAAAATGAAAGAGGAATAGTTGAGTTGCCAGTATAAGGATCAAAGTCCCCCCCACTGCCAACACAACGTTTCCTCACGGAGCACTGGCTACCTTGCTCACCCCTAAGAACACAACACAGCTCCAAGCAGACTTAGGTATTTCACTTCTATTTTCTGCAAGGCGGAGGTACTTATTTATTCATTTATTTATTTTTAGGAAAGCTTACAGACTAATAACAACTATTGGTAAGGAACAATTATATTACAAAAAATGCTAATAACAAGCTTCCACATATTTTGAAATATGTGGAAAAAAAAACTTCCCCAGTCTAGCAATAGGGCAGCTCCAATATGAGTGGAATTACTCCTATTCCTCTACCTCTCTTATCTCTCCTGTATCGTGGGTAATTGCCTCTCCTGTAGCCAGAACAATTATCTATAGGTCATATAAGTTTTTCGCATAGCACCATCTAGTCCCAAACTAAGCAGAGGTTTTACTATGGGTAAGACACTGGATATAATATTTAAATACTTTTTTTTGTAAATATATACTTATAATACTTAAGAAATGGCCAGACAAACACAATTATTATCATAACCACATAAATTATTAATAATAATTAATTTTCTGGAAAGAATTATTTTGTTTGTAGAAGTATTTCGACAAAACATAAATAATACAAGTCAGAGATTACTTTGTTCATCTATAGATGGTTGTCTTCTGATCGATTTAAAATAATATCGCGAATAGATCGAGTTAAAAATCGAGATCTCGTGATAGGGGTGTGCGCGTCCTTGGTATTCAACGGTATCCAGGATCTTAATAGCTACTGGTTTTGACGCATTAAAGTTATGAGCACGGCCGGTCAAGAAATAGCTGAAGCAGTTCCTTAGGTATGTTGTGAATAGGGTTACTACTTTGATGTGCGAGTATTTTTTTATTATATGTATTTTTTAACTAGCGACCCGCGAATATACTAATAACATATATGTATTATAGATGAAACCTTCCTCTTGAATCACTTTATCTATTAAAAAAACCCGTTTAGGCCCGATTGGTCCAATTCGCGATTGGTCAAATGTTCAAAAAGAGGTCCAATTCGCGATTGGTCCAGTTCTCATTTGGTCCAATTCGCGATTGGTCCAATTCGCAATTGGTCCAATTCGCGATTGGTCAAATTCGCAGTTGATCCAAGTCGCAGTTGGCCCAATTCGCGGTTGGTCCAATTCGCGGTTGGTCCAATTCGCAGTTGGTCCAAAATGGACAATGTTTCCGAAATTATAATAATATATTATGTGAGATAAAAGATTATCTGGGACATTTGATTCAACACCATTTAGTCCCAAACTAGGCATAGCTTGTACTATGGATACTAAATAATGGATGTAATACTTATATATTTTTTTTGTAAATACATATTTATCACCCGAAACATACCAGATTTACCAGACGAACACAAATACTTATGCTCGCCACATAATTATTTGCGTTTTGTGGGAAGGGAACCCACGACGTTGTGAGCAGCACTCTGACACTCTAACCACTAGACCGCAGACATCGTTAAGATTCTATCAATAATAATGTTATATTTGAATAATATTTTTGTATAAATGATAAAAATAATTATATGTGTATATTATGTATTACATAATTATATTATGAATGTAATCTAATTTCAAATATTTACTTTAACACATGATTATTGCATCATTGGTTGTAAAAACAAAACGCATAAGAATAACACCGTAACTGAGGGTAGGTAGTAAAATACTATGTGTTTGTCACATCAAATCTGTCATTTCACTGTATGGTTTTGACATTGTGGCATCAGTCGTAGTATTTGAGCTCTTTACTTGTAATTAATTGAGTATAGAATGGACGGAACAAATAATAAACAGTTCGAAATTGTAAAAAATGAACGTGGTAATGATACGCTGATTTATAAAAGACATCGATACAATCTAAATATAACTAATAAAAATGGAAGTTTGTTGTGGAGGTGTAACAAAAAAAAATGTAGTGCTTCTGTCACCATAGATCCAACAAGGAAAACAATTCTAAGGAAATCTAGAACAAGACATACATGTGAGTCAGATCGTACTTATAAATTAGCGAAGTTGATATCATTATTAAAAAAAACAGCATGCAGTGATTTAGGTCCCGTCCAAAATATTTTTGAAGAATATACTCGGAATTTAAATCCCAGAGATGTTTCCAAATTTAAATCGATAAAAGATTAATTATACAGAGCTCGAAAGAAATATTTGGAAACTGATTTATTGAGTTATAACAACACAAAAAAGATTAAATTACCAGAAGCACTTACAAATAAATTTTTGTTGATTGAAGATGGAGGTGAAGACTATGAAAACATTTTTGTATTCGGGACAAGATTAGGTAGAATAATTGCGAAGAGTCATGAAAATTATTTTGCAGATGGTACTTTTAAAACAGTTCCAAAGCCGTTTTACCAGCTTTATGCTAGACCAACCATATATTGGCCCAATCGCGAATTGGACTAATGGCGAATTGGACCGATGGTGAATTGGACGAATTGCGAATTGGACCAACCGCGAATTGGACGAATTGCGAATTGGATCAATCACGAATTGGGCGATTTGGCCAATCGCGAATTGGACCAATCGCGCCTAAACGAAAAAACCGCATCAAAATCCGTTGCGTCCTATACAGCATAACGCAATATCGCATCATGTTGCACGAGAACGATCGACGCTCGAGGTGGTAAAGCAGTCACTTCCCTCCCTAGGATGTCCTAGCACGTGTAGGTATGTCGTTTTGTTTCCGCGCAAATAAATTCGGTTCACATTCAGACGATTTTATTGTGTACATCCTTCACCCCTAGAGACATGAACACCTAAACACATACTCAACCTTTACATGTAGTTTTTAAGATCTAAGAATACATAGGGGCAGACAGACAGCGGGAAGCGCCTTTGTTTTATACTATGTAGTGATTTCGTCATAAGCCTAGTTCGACTCGGATCTCCAACAGTGTTATTATTTAGGATTTTCTATGAAATTCTCAGTAGCCGCTCGGAGTTTGGATTTGTGCCCAGTTAATGGCAAAACTCTCGCCCCAATACTTGGGACCTAAACATACTGGGGAACTGCGGGTGTATATCAGTACTTACACCTCTGCCTGACCCTTCAGGGAATACAAGCGTGATGTTAAATGTAATTTTTTTTCTGTCAAAACCTTTGTGATTGACTAATTTTCTTGATGGTGTGTAAAATCTACTACCACGGAATAGACCAGTATGATGGACTTATTTCTATACTGAGTGGAAACGTGTTACTAAAAAAAATGGCCATACGGTACGGTATACCCGATTTTCTATAATTGTAAGTTTTGTTGAGAAAATTTTGTTATGGTGATCGAAGCTAATTTAAAAGTTTTTAAAAATAACTTTTAAATGTAGGTTGTCTTAATTAAAATAGTTAAAAATCCCTTGAGAAAATCGTCTGGCGTGTTATATTTAAGAAATAATGTTTTTTAAAAACAAACCCGGGCTAAAGTAGACTTTAATGATAATTATCTATCTGGAAACTTAATTAATGAGGCAGACAAACTAACGAATCTTGTCCAAATTGAATTTACGGTCCATTAAGTACCTAGCAACATAATTAAACCACTAACTTTTACTTTGAGGTGAAGAAGAAAACAAAAACAACCTCATTCGACTTTATTAGTCTTCGTATTTATTTTGTTTTTAATAGGAGATACTTGGATTTTAACCGACTTCAAAAAAGGAGGAGATTCTCATTTCGACTGTATTTTTCAACCGACGAAACAAAAAGCGGAGGAGGTTCTCAAGTCGACGCGTATATTTTTTTTTGTATGTATGACCACGCATAACTTTATACAGTTTTTTTTTATGTTTGTTACCTCAGAACTTTCGACTGGGTGAACAGATTTTGATGATTATTTTTTTTATTTGAATGCTGGTGCTTCCCGTGTGGTTTCCTTTCCCATTCCAGTTTGGTCCAGTTCTGACAATGGCATCCATGAGAAAACCATTTAAATCTTATTTTTACACACAATGCTTAAAGTCGGTTTCATTTCCTAAAAAGTTATTCTTATTTATTTTATTATCCGTACTAATATTAAATATGTACTGTTTGTCTGTTACTTTTCTCGCTTAAATCGCAGAATCGATTTCAATAAAATTTGGCTAGGCGATGTTTGCATCCTGAGTAAAGACATTGTGTGTTGTCTTAAAAAGTCTTTTGGATCTCCACCCAAAAGACTTAGTTAAAATATTAATCAAACCCGTCTCATGTATACATGACAATTTTGTAACACTAACCAGGATATCTTTTTGTATTTTTTGGCATTTTCCATGGTAAGATTTTAAAGTTATTAAGCAAAGGATGACGTCACATAAAGACGTAAATTCAGAAAGCGAAGGCAAAATTCGACATGGCGAGTAGGTATCGCGGTGGCTTAGTGGTCATAGCGTCTGGTGTACCTAACCAGAAGACGCAGGTTCGAATCCTGCCCGCGGTCGAATTTTTCCTTTGCTTAATAACTAACCAGGATATTACATACAGTTAACCTATAAATCCTACTAGTATTATAAATGTGAAAGTTTGTGAGGATGGATGGATGTTTGTTACTCTTTCATGCTAAAACTGGAACGGATGCTGATGACACTTTACAGTATTATTACTTATACATCAGAATAACATATAGGCTATAATTTATAACGATTTTGAGTTAATTTGCAAAATTACAACGATAGATAGATAGATAGATAGAATATTCTTTATTGTATAACACAATACAGAGAAAATTACAAAAAGAAAACAAACGTCACATAATGTATCTACAATTGGCGGTCTTATCGCATAAAGCAATTTCTTACAGACAACCATGGGATGGACAAGTCATGTAAGAAACGGGTAACGGGCGGTTGTGTGCTTAATAGTCATAGATAGATAGATAATATATATATATTCAAACAAGAATAAAATAAAATAAATATCTAATAAAATAAATATTAATAATATATATAAATACTATACATACAATATATATTATTTTTGCATAAAGAGAATACTATAACAATTCACGTACAAGTAGCCAAGTAATGTTCCTTAACCATTTTTTTAAAAGATGCCTGTGTTTGGGCACGTCTCACGGAAACCGGCAGAGCATTCCATAGACGAGTGGCCTGAACAGTAAAAGAATGATCAACAAAATTTGTGGCGTGCATAGGCATCTTTAGTTTTAAGTTCTCTGATGATCGTAAGGATCGCAAATGTGTATCACAGACGAATTCAAATCGTGTTTTAAGGTAAGTGGGTGTTGCAGGATTGAAAAGAATACTATAAAGTAACGAAAGAATGTGAGCATTCCGACGAAGGCGAATTGGAAGCCACTTGAGCTTAGTACGAAATTCTGATACGTGATCATATTTGCGTAAACCAAATATGAATCTTATGCAAAAATTTTGGAGACGCTCAAGCTTATTGAATTGGTCCTCGGTGAGATCAAGATAGCTGACATCGGCATAGTCAAGGACAGGCAAGAGGAGAGATTGTGCAAGCGCAATCTTAGTGGCAGTTGGAAGAAAGTTGCGTAGTCGTCTCAAGGATCCTGCTGACGCAAACATACGACGGCTAGTTTCCTGCAACTGCGGACCCCATGTTAAGGTTTTGTCCATGATTAACCCTAAGTTTTTAACTTGGTCACTCACAGGAATTTGGATACCATCAAAGATAAACTGGGGGAGACGGAACCAATCTATCTTGGAAACCATTCGTGAGCTACCAATAATGATTGCCTGTGTCTTAGACGGGTTAACACTGAGTCCATAGCATTTGCTCCACTCAGATATTGAAGAAAAATCTTTATTAATTATATGGATAGCTTCCGATAAATGCTCCAGTGGTGCTTGTGAGTAAATTTGAAGATCATCTGCATATAGGTGGTAGGATGAAAAAAGTTGATTAGATATTGAATTAATAAATATTGCGAAGAGTAATGGGGATAAAACGCCACCCTGAGGCACGCCAGCTACAGTATCACACCATGAAGAGAATGTATCTTCAATGCGAATACGTTGCCGACGGCCAGTCAGGTAACTACGAAACCAATCAATTGCCGTTGGAGATATGTTAAGAGAGCTCAGAATGGCAAGTAAGATGTCAAAGTCAACGGTATTGAAAGCATTGCTAAAATCTAGCAATGCAAGTACCGATAACTTTCCATCCTCCATACCTAACCTGATGTCTTCCGTAATATTAACCAGAGCTGTGGCAGTACTGTGACCAGGACGGAAACCAGATTGGAAAGGATTCAGAAGTCTATTCGTGGAGAGGAATGTGCTTAATTGTTTGTGAATAAGACGTTCTAGGACCTTAGATAAGAATGGAAGGATGGAAATAGGACGATATTCCGAAAAGGATGTGGGATTGGGTTTTTTTGGTAAAGGAGTAATCTGGGCGTCTTTCCAAGCATTTGGAAAAACACCGCTGGATATCGAATGGTTAAGGATATGACAAATGACAGGAAGGATTCCGTCCAAGATAGGAAGGATCATATTACGGCTGACTGAGTCACTTCCAACTGCATTAGAAGTTATAGATAAAATGCTCTTCTTAACATCACAATCAGAGAATTGATTAAAGACAAACGGGGAATAATCGGGAGTCGGAAGAGTGGAAAGATTAAAAAGTGTTTTGGCTTTGATTGTCCTGTCAAAAAAGGACGAGGAAGAGAAATGTTGATTTAATAAATCAATATTTAAGTTGTTGGGGATTGTATCTTGACGCGATTTTCCGATTCCCATTGATCTCAGAAATTTCCAAACTTTCGCTGGATCACCATTTTCGATGGAACTGTGGATGTGTTGGCGTTGAGCATTCCTACACACCTTATTGCAGTGATTTCTAATATTTACATACCTCTCCAAGTTTAGAGAAGTGGGTCTAGACTTATATTTTGATTTAGCTATCACTTTTTTATCCATAACACTTTTTATTTCTTTGGTTAACCATGGAGAGGGCAGATGCTTTATTTTTACTGACTTAATAGGAGCATGAACATCATATATTTCTATAAGTTTATTTATAAATATTGATAATTTTTCGTCCATTGAATCAGATGCAAATAAAGGTATCCAATCAATATTTTTAACGTCTTCGCGAAGAAGATCGATATTCATGCCACCAAAATTGCGCTGCAGAAGAATTTTTGGTTTAGACTTTGGAGGACGGATTTTGTAAGAAAGAAAAATGAGATCGTGATAGGAAAATGCATCGGCAAAGCACTGTCCATGCTTGGCGACATGATCACGAGAAGAAACGAAAATTAAGTCAAGAAGAGATGGAATAGAGTGTGGAAAATGGTGAGTTGCATTTAAAGGCAAGATGTATAGGTTACTAGATTTTATGATGGACTCAAGAGTAGAGGAACGAGAATCATTCTTGAGAAGGCAAGTGTTAAAATCACCCATGATGATTGTATGACTGTAAGAGGGGACTAGATTTTCTAAAATGTTTTCTAAAGAGGAGAAAAAATTTATACGTAGTGACGGACAATAGTAGACACCAAGAAGAATTTTCAAGTGGTGAAGCTCAATTTCTAGAAAAAGATGCTCACCAGCGTCTGACGGAGGTGGTTGTGAAGACATACTAATAATCGTATAAGAAAGATGTGATCGGAGATATATGGCAACACCACCACCACCGCCATTAGCTCGGTCATTTCTAATTAACATAAAACCTGGAAGAGAGTAGGCAGACGTAGGAAGAGAAGGTTTTAACCAAGATTCGGAAATTAGAATAGCGTGAATATTCTTACAGTCAAAAGTTGCCAGCATATCGGGGAAATGAGCCGGAATACTCTGGGCATTGATGTGAACCACATTGAAATTCTTAGGAACATCAGAAAACTGTGACAGAAGTGTGTCTGCAAGAGATGGAATACTGGTGAAACTGTCATTACTACTATTTGCTGAGAGGAAGGATTCAGAGTCAGAATTGTTACTAATATCAAGTATAGACATAAATATATAATAATGCAATATATAAAATTATATAAATACTATGTGCTTATTACAATAATATGTACCTAAACAAAAAAAAGACAATATTATTGTCCACCTGCCGGTTGTGTTATAGTTTATAAAACTATAATAGTGACTACCTACACAGTCCGGGTAATAAAATAAACAAATAAATTCGAAGTGCTATGCGCAATAGAATAAAGTTACAGTGCAACGAAACGTAATCGAATATAAAATAATAAAATATATATATATAAACTAAACGATAATTAAAAGTAACTTTTAATTATCGTTTAGTTTAGTTTAGAAACGAAAAAACTATCAACATTTAAAAAACTATTAAAAAGCCATTTATTTTAAAGGATTTTTTATTAACATCAAAAACTAATTAACACAATATCCACACTACATTACCTCTGCTATAAAACCTAGTAAATATAAAAAAATAAAATAAACACATAAATACTTGCATATACATAATAAAATATTATGCTTAAGTACATAAAAAATAGCCAAATTATAATAAACAATACACATTGTAAATAAAAAATATTATAGCATTAACATAAAATTCGAACAAAACACTTCACTACAGGTCACTAAGTCATAGGCCTTAATAAACATGCATTGTTTCTGTGCGAATACTTTTTTACTTAAAACACTGATACAAATCTTACTATATTTATCTACTTTTTCTACAACTACCCTACTAACTACGCTAATTGGTTAATATATTTTTGTAAATTATTGTATTTTTCTCTGTAAGTGATTACTGTAATTTTTTGGGAAAAATAAATATCTTTAACCGTAACTTTTCCACGCGGACGAAATCGCGGGCAGACGCTAGTTATAAATAATTTTCAAAAAGTCAGACCACCAGACAAGGGTGCCCCAGACGACAATTATTTTTAACTATACTGTAATTTTCATAGGGACAGGGTCTGGACAACGATACAATTATTTTACGTCACCATTGCAACCGTAGGATATTTTGGGAATAATAAGCAGACTTGGAGTATTTTTTATATTTTTTCAACTTTATAATCAATTTCGTATATCTGTTCTTCAATTCTTTAAGAAAGAAAGAGACAAAGAAATAAATAAAAAGAAAGAAAACTTTATTTGTACTCGTACATAAATCAGAGCAACATACAATGTTTACAGAAAGGGTTTTGTCCTCGTACAGGGGTACGAGGCCGACAATGCTGCGACATTAAAAAAAAAGACAATGTCACAGCGCTGGTATTCTGATAGGACCGTAATCAGTGATGCCACGGGCTGCCACGACTACGACCGTGACTTACCTATACAATACATAGACATACTAAAAATAATATAATTTATTGCGACTCCGTGCAAATATGTTGTCGTTTCTTCGCTTCCACATCATTTGTCTATTGCCATCCATTATGATAAATGTCAAGAGGTCTATGATTAAACCTCAAACACATAATACTCTATGGTTGGCTGCCGACAAATTGAAGGGAGCAAGCAAGCTAGATTGACTTTGATTGAACATTGCTTATTGTCACATATGTCACTCACTGTGTCAAACTGTCAAATTATTGAATAAAATGTCAAAATTTACAATGAGAATTACAATTATATATGTTTATTAATTATTGATTGCAATATTATTATTTTACTTATTTTTTGTTTTCATTTCAGGGTTCTAATCCTGTCAACAATTCCTTAATCTAAATTACGTCCTTTCCATTATTTTAAATATTTCCTTTTCACCACCTCCTTTTGTTTTCCTTTCCCATACACACGTTTTTCCTAACCACTTTGACATTGGCAGAATTGTCGACATCGGCATCAATTGCCATAGAGAAAGAGAAAGAAAAAGAAATTATTGATTGATTATTATTCTAAACAGTGTCCATTATAATATTGAGTTAAATATTAAATTAAAAAATTTAAGAGAGAGAGAGAGAGAACGAAAGAAGGAAAGAAAAAAATAAAAAGAAAGAAAGAGAGAAAAGAAAGAAATAAAAAGAGAAAGAAAGAGAGAGAGAGGACGAAAGAAAGAAAGAAGGTAATACTTCAGTTCTTGCTTTTAACCCTTACATTATCTTGTTCATTTATCAACCCTGATCCCGCGCTTGCATAGCGACGCGTTGTTACCAGTTATTTAACTGTTATAGTAACAATTAGCTACTTTATTGCTGTACATGTATTTTGATTACCGATATCTTGTTACTTCGGTAATTTTGCGTTTCTATTTGCGAAGTTATGAATCACACAGCGACATAACCATACACGATGTATAATGTACGCTTGCCGTCAGTTTGGACTGGTTAATTCAAAGTCTTTCTTAAAAAGCCCATTTTAGACAGCCGCATTAGTCTAGTGGTCCTGCGCGACTGCTACGTTGTAGTTCCTGTGTTGGATTCTTAGGTTGAGCAAACTGTTATTGGGTTTTTTAATGAAATTATCACTATCAGCTCGGAATTTGGATTTATTTATTTATTTATTCGGTCAACCAACAATTGTTATCACTAATACATTCATATTTTACATAACAAACTATTGAGTAACAAGTGAACAATTAATTATAGGTGATCACCACATGAACAAATTATTGAGTACTAAATCAAAACAAAAATAAAATAATCACACTCAATATAATATAATTAGTATCACAATCAATGTTAATACCAGATTGTAAATAGGTAGGGTTATGCTATGCGATTTGTGCCCGGTTATTGGCAATAGGCTCGCCGCCCATTACATGGGATCTAAACATGCGAGCGCACTCTGTCGGTATACACCTACCTACATCTCTGCCTCAACTTTCGAGGAATATAGGCGTTATGGTATGATAAATTATGGAAAACTACAAAGAACAAACAAAGAGGTTTGTAATCAATACATTTATAGTGGCAAGTAGGTAAAACCAAAAGAGGTTTGATTGTTTCCAAAAAGTACGGTTAATTTCGTAAAAAAGAGGTTCGGTCCTTTGTTTATACTCTATGGCAATACGCCAGAAGAGTAATAACAGTAACTCAAGTCGTTACAATAATTTGGCGCACAAAACTTTTCTGACTCGTAACGTTACGGGCCATTACGCAAGGTTATTTCCTTCGGTTTTATTTTCTTCGGTTATTAATTATCGCTCTAAAGAAGTAGTAAATTAGGATTAATGTATTGCTTGGCATCGTAAATTCGTTTGGGTAGCTACTAACAATCTGCCCCAGCTTCGGTAAAGTGCATTGTACTTTTAACATGCATGTATATATAGGTATTATACATACTATCTTCTGTCCACGATTTCGTCTACATGGAAAAAATACTTCTAATTATTGTTTTAATTGGGGTAATTAACTCAAAATCATTATAAATTATAGCCTAGGTATATGTTATTGTGATGTATAAATATTAATAAGTACTGTAAAGTTTCATCAAAATCTGTTCAGTAGTTTTAGCGTGAAAAGGTAACAAACATCCATCCATCCATCCTCACAAACTTTCACTTTTATAATATTAAACATAAAATATTAAACCTTTCAGAAGAAATTATTATTGTATTACGTTTTAACTGAAACAGAAAGACCATCTCTGTCCATCGTGTCACAGGGCGTCCCACACTACGCTTGCCCAAACGTGGTCTCCACTCTAACACTCGTCTATTCCACCGATCGTCTGTTGCATCTGCTACTAACTAAACAAATGCCATCAAAAGTCTTACACTTACGTATGTATTGTGATTAAGACCCTTCAAAACTTATACCTTGGAGACAGTTTACCTTCCCGGCTTTGACTTTTCTAACAAGATAATATTTCCGCTTTACATAACGCACAAGAAGTTAACTCATTTGTGCAAACAATAGGGAGATATCGTATGTTCCGTGTACACGACAATGTGTGGAAGTTATTCAATGTTCTAAAAGAACAACATAATGACTGCTTAGGATTGGTCAGCTGATGTGTTTGTTACCAATTTGGAAATGTCATTTATATGATGTAACATTTATATAGACTGTGAAGTGATTTCAATCTACAAAAGGTTTTGTATTCTGCTAAGATGACAAACAAGCATACATACTAAAGGTAAGCGGTAACCGTAGCCTAAAAATACCAGCACCACCAATAATATCACTCACGCATTGTCATCTTGGGACCTCATATATTCATAGACAAATTAATATTTATTTTAACATTTGCAAAAAGGTTTTATGAGAGATTCCACTCAAATTGGAGCTGCCCGGCTGGGTAACTACATACCTCCGCCTTGCAGAAAATCGAAATGAAATAACACTGCTTTCAGCTGTGTTGTGTTCCTTCCGGTGAACAAGGTTGCTAGTGCTCTGCGAGGAAACGTTGTGTCGGCAGTGGGGGTCTTTGATCCTTACACTGCCAACTCAAATATTCCTGTCTCGTTTTACAGCGTAGGCAACGCGCAAGCGATGCCCCTGGTGGTGCAAGCGTCTATAGGCCATGGTATCCATTTACCATCAGGTGGGCCGTATCTTTTTTTGTCACCTTAGTAGTATACCTACTCACGCATTGTCATCTTGAGACCTCAGATATTCATAGACAAATTAAAATGTATTTCAACAAGAAGGTTTATTGTAATTTATTTAGTAGGTACACGTAAAACGTTTAGATAACAAACAAAAAAAGGTTCCAAATTGCCATTCTTTATGTATGACAAAAAGGTCTACAGATAAGCAAAATAATTCGCACAATTTTCCGTGTCGCAACAAACATTAACAAAAAATATGGGACAGACAAATTCTCTGACATATTACATGACAAAATATCCTCCAAAACAACAGTCTCTTTCATTGTCCCTCTTTTTACCTTCGTAATGATACATAAATAAATAAACACAGTAGAAGTTTCAAAACGTTTACATCACACCCTATTGTTTAAAAAAACAAAAGGAGCTAAGGAACAGCACCGAGTTATTAAGGCCACGTTTCACGGTCTAATTTTCCACAAAATTTCGGACCTGACATAAAGTTATTACAAAATATTTCATATTCAGTTCGTTTTGAAAATAGAACCCATTCGGTATGTGAAGTAATGTCATTTGATAATGATGACAATTTTCGTCTAATGAGGAAAAAAATGAAGGCGTACAATAAAATAAAATTACTATCATTTTGTATGAATTTCATTGTATTGTGTAGTCTTTTGTTATTTTAACTAAGTCCTTTATTTTGTTTTGTGTCTATGATTGAATATTGTAATGGTTGGTATAGTTGTAAAGCATGTCTTTAGTTTTATATATTTGGTAGGATTTTGAAGTCTTGATAACTCAAAAAGCCTCTGATTTGCGAGACAATTGAGTGCTTTGCATGATTAATTTGTACATTCATTTTATAAGGTAGGATTTATCTTAGGAAAACTTACAGGCCTTTTTCTTTTTAATGAACATTTTTTCTAGTATTTGTTTACAAGAAATATGGTATTAATGGAATTGAATTTAAAAAAATATACATACTAATCGATCGATTTGCCTACTTCGATTGTAGAAAGTATAATTTATAAAAAAAACAAAAACAGTCATACACTATAAATACGGGTATTGGAATTATCATGAATAAATAATGCAAGTTATGTTCATTCAAGGAAACCTTTAGTACTCTTTACCCACACGAGTTTTCTTCTAATTGTTTCTCTAAATAGAACAGTAATTTAACTAAGACGATCAATTACGAACTGGTCTTAGTTCTAATGGTGTAATTGCAGCCCTCCAACGTTGATCACAGAGATAAAGGAACTTTAAGATATTTCTACCTGTATTGCTCTTTGAGCTAGGGTTGCCATAGGTCTTGTAATGGTGTGATTTTGAAAGCAAGTTTTCAAAAAAATATAAGCAGGCACCCTAATTTAATTATTATATTTCTAAAAAGATTTTATTGAAATATAATAATAATAATCTTTGAAATAAAATTACTTCTTACGGATTCTATCGCGTTACATTGATATATTAATCCCGACGTTCCGGACTCTTTTCAGCGTCCATGGTAACGAGTAGACTAAGGTGTTATCATTACTGACAGCTATAGGGTACCTGTCAGTGAGTATAATATCGAAACGCCATTTTTATTAATGTTTGGCAATCCGATCCTTATAGACAGTATAAGGGTCAAAGTCCTCACACTGCCAACACAACTGTTCCATTTTCGTTTTAAAGGGTTGGCAACGCGCAAGTGATACCCCTGGTGTTACAAGCGTCTATAAGCTACGGTAACCGCTTACCATCAATCAGGTGGGCCGTATGCTTGTTTGCAACTTTAGTGGTATAAAAAAAGTATATATGTATTATATCCATTATCGAGTACCCATAGTACAAGCTCTGCTTAGTTTCGGACTAGACGGTGCTGTGTAAAATTGTTCAAGAATTTTATTATATCTTTTCTTGAAGATTAAAAAATATGTAAAGAAATAAAAAATTACAACTATAAATTGAATTGAAGTGAAGCGAAAGTGTTGTCCCAGAACCGTAGTAGGTAGAATCTATATTCTTTGGCTGCCCCGATCAAAAACTGACGTGAAAATATTTACAAATATGCATAAGCTAGGTGTAATTAAATATGAATTATTATAACTTGCTTTTGCACATTTAGAAGGACTACAGGATCTTTTTTAAAATACGAGATGTCTGCCAACCCATTCTAAACCAGTATGATAGACTTTAACCTAATCCCTTTCAATCCAAAAAACAGTCTATTGGCCAGCGGTTTTACAGAAACGGGCCGAATTAATATCATTATTAATTAATTAAAGAAACTGAGAGTCTCCAGAGGGTCGAAACAATTGTTTTACTATTTTATCTGCTAATTAATACTTCTAATGATAATAGTCTTTTATTCGGACGCAGCAAATTTTAGTAACCCGGTACGAAACGGGTGGCAACCCTATTGTCGGAAACTAAGATTTGTAGTAAAATGTTCGAACACGTACTCTTAATACGGAATAATTAGAAAATTAGCTGTGAAAACTTGTCAGACTTTCTGATTTTAATCGACAGTTTTCTAGAGAAAAAGATACTTATCTCATTTAATCTGTTGATATTACGATTTTATCAACTAACGTCTGGTTTTAAATTGTATATCATCACTAGCAATCTGTCTTCAACTTTTATCGCATAAAAATAGCCTACGGATGGATGGAAGTTTGCTTTGGCATATTTTCATTTGTCATAAAAGCTTTCAACTTGTATAAAAATAAAAGAAACATTTATTCAGCTACAGTGAGAACACTAGCTTAATACTTAAAATAAATAAACTTAATAAACATTAATAAACTTAGTGAACATTAGGTAGGAAAAAAAAGGTAAAATACAAATATTAAGGAACTGTGCCTTATGGTTGCCCTGAAAAGAATCTAATGTTATTCTAATATTATGTTATCTAATCTGTGTATATCTTATCAATTCAGAAAAATAAATGATTTTCAATCATTCACATACCATCACGCCTGTATTCCTCGAAGGGTTAGGCAGTGGTGTATTAATATACACAGTTCGCCAGGTTTCTTCTTCTTGTTTCTTTTTCAAGTCCCATGTCTGTCGTACTGTTTAAAACGTTGTTGTTTGATAGAGAAAACCTTCTCTGTTGTGAAAATGTTTTAGTTGTTCTAAAAATTAATATAGCCTTCATTAATTACCGATCTTGTAGTAATGTATTTATTTATAGTATAGTCCATGTAATGCATTTGCATAAGTAAATATACTTATGACCTAATCTGCAATGAGAACAAAACCTAAATTCATTTTGCGGGCCTTCTTCCAGGCTTAGAGAAATCTCAGCCAACCGTTTTATCAGTCCACTATTGAGTATTGGTTTCCCCCATAGACTTCTACAAGGATCAATTATGTTCTGCTACTAACCTTTAATCTTAATCTTAACCGGGGGGTCTGGCATAGCCAGCAACATTTCGACCAAATATGCTGTGTTGACCACAGCATGATACATTCCTTACTCTTCAAAGATGTGGTACATGAAGGCGGCTAACCCACTAAGAGGAAGGAACCTGTAGTCTTTCGGCTTCGAATATCTGTTGCCGAGATGACTCATCCGTTTCGTCGCCAGGACGTCACAATCACACAAGATGTGCTGCACTGTTTCCTTAAATTCATTACAAGCTCTGCAATCGTTATTCAAAGCCAGCTTCATTTTATAGAGTATGTCATTACTGACCTTTACCAGGTCATTTATTTGTTATTTTGTTGTTTGTTTGTTACCTTTAACTAAAAGGAAAAGTAACACGATTTCCACATTGCTATTCAAGTAGTTACAACCAAAAAACTTGTCCCCTGAGTCCCCACCAGTTCAACCTTCACCCTACATTATTCAGGCTCCATTCATATTACCTCATGACTATTCAACAACCACCGTCCCAAGACATTCGACATTTCCACAATATTCGAAATTCATTGCCGCTAACCTTCTATGATGTAACCCGACATTGATTTATTCGCGTCAATGGACGTGCAAGTCCGTGGCGATACAAGTCACGTAACCATTTGAAAGGGAAAGTTCCGGTCCAAAGGGAATCGTCGGTTATTCCTCTCGTGTTCATTCATAAATCAAGCGCAACAGGGGACGAGACCTGCCTTAATTGACAACACAAATGAGACATATTTTGAGCTTTAAACTGGAGCAGTAAAGTCTATATTCGTAATTTAATTTTATGCGATTTAAAAAGTCTACTTCAGTGTCACTTTCGGGAAGGTGGACGTCATTGAAGTCGTCAGAGAGATGAGATGTTTAATATTTCATTGTATTTTTGAGCTATCCCTGAATAAGGGCAGACATTTTATTATTCCAAACAAAGCCTTTGTAAAAGTAACACGTACCTATATCGTGAGGCTATTTTCCCGGAGTTTTCCTCACGATAGATTTTATGATAAAACCTCTTCGGACCCGACATGTACCTACTTTCGATTTAGCTTATTATGAGATGTTACAATTTTCTTTATTTTTTATATTTGCTTTGCTAGCTTATTTTAGCTTTCATATCATGAACTAACGTCATCGTCATCATAATCATCACATCAGCCACATGAGATTAACTGGCTAACATTGGCCTCGCCTATAAACTTCCACAAGGAGCGCTTATAAAATTTATTGATAATATAATTATGACTGTCAACCCGTACTAGGCCAGCTTAGTGGACTTTTTTTTATACCACTAAACAAGCATACGACCCTCCTGATGGAAAGTGTTTATCGTAGCCTATAAACGCTGGCAAAAATAAAAAATAAACTGAAATAGGACCTTCTAATCCTTTATTCTCTTTTTACAATAAGTAAATTGCCGTAGGTATCCTATACGATACTTTATGTATAATCAACTCTACAAAGGTAAATTGACGTTGAAAACTAAATGAACGCATGTTTTATTACGGCGGTGCTCAAACTTTTCTTAATTAGGTCAAAGACCAGAAGGGCTTTTGGTTAAGATATAACTACGCTGGCCAATCGATCTGTGTTTCGAGATCGAGATCTTAGAACCAGAGAGAAGAGTCTCTTAAGCCCTCGGCTCCAATTCATTGTCTTACGAACCCAGCAAATGTCAGATAACCAGTTTATCATTAGGAGATTTTGTCCGGAAATTGGGTTGGGTTGGTAACTTCTACTAAAGTTTAATAAATTTTTAATACATATATTTATTTTTATGGACTTTAGCACGGTATATTGCATACTTCATTAAATAGTTTAATTGAATACATATTTAACTAAAAATAAAACAAATATTATGTAAAAAGTGGTTTTATTTAAATATTTATTAATCGCAGAAATTTGTAAACTGGATTTAACTTTGAGTGTCACTGTACTAGACGCAATCTCGGCGTTAAATGGCTTTCCGCAGGGGAATACAGTAAGAATGCTACAGGGAATGACGTCCTGCTGGAAATCGATTAAGCAGGATGGAATAGGAGCAATTTTTCAACCGGAGAAATTGAAGAGAGAGATGGTTAATGCTTGGTGCTAATTAGGGGAAATGAGTTAAGTGAGAACGGATGTGCTTCTGTTTTTTTAGATAAGTTTAAATACAATTCAAAGAATTTTTTTAAATAATTGGGTATATTCATTATTCTCCTTACATTAGCTCAATTTATATGAAGATAATGCAGCATATTTTTTTCTTTCATACAGCTCATTAGCATTTAGCCGTAATTTTATTAGTTCCTCCATTTGTAACAAAATCCATTCTACATACACACCATTCACATACACGCGCACCACCTTTCTTTACTAAAACCTTCTTCAGGCACCAGCTCTCACAATGTGAATTGATATAGTACAAAACTGTAAGGTGCTACAAAACCATTGTGAGAGAAAATAATTATAAAATTGATTAATATTTTATCATTATAATTCACCTCTTTATTGGCTGTTTGTCTGACCTTTTTATTATACTTAATAAGATTTTTCATGTCAAGTTTGTAAACAAGATCGATAACCACTACTAATTATTAGTACTCGAGTCTTATTCCTTTTAGGTTTCGTGGAATATTCTAACTACCCTCAGGGATATGCCCTATCGCACAGGGTCGGTCTTATGATGGTATTTTAAGAGGAGATGGTTCCATCTTCCCAGTGCTGATTGATGGTGGCACTCGTAGTAGGTTTGGTTAGGGTAAGAATTATACATTCCCGGTGATATTCCCGAAGGCGCGTGCCTTAAAAAGGTTTCACGTAAACATTACTGACAGAAGAACAAAATTATTAACTTGACATTAATATTATTGATAAGCATCACGATATAAAGAAAAAGTTACGATCTTGAACAGACGCCAGCTGGTCAAGCTCTCAAAAACCATCAAAATTTCCCAATTGAACATAAACCTTATTTGTTAGTATTAAAGTTGAAAATCTATCAAAGAAATATGACAGATTGGGGTAGCTTCATGTAGATACTTTCTGATTGCAATTCAAGTTTGTATCACATCTGCAGATCCAAGCTCCCATGATAAGTGTTAATGGCTCGTAAATAAACAGATCTAAACATAAATAAATTAAAGTTGGCTGTCGGCACAATTTCCCTTGCCTTAATTAGAGATGCGATAAACAACACCTGTGTTTGACGGCCATGTTTGTTTGTTGGTTTGTGTTTGTACTAATTCTTTGGTCCGTCCTTCTAAGGCCGGAAAGGTTAGAGATGTAGCATAGTTAGCACTGTAAATAGGTAGATACTCATTTTATGATTAAGAGAAACTACCCTCAATAAAAACCCCCACCCTAGCGCGCTATAAAAATAAAATTTCATAGTACTTTGTATTGTTTTCAAAATCAAATATTATAATTTTATAGACTGACTAGAGACCCGCCCCGGCTTAGCACGGTTGCAATGTACTCCCTAATAACATGCATATATTATACATAAATATGCCTATCACACTCACAAATAATGTGGCTTTCTATTGGTAAAAGAATTTTCAAAATCGGTTCAGTACCTAGATCCAGAGATTACCCCCTACAATCTCACAAACTTTACCTTATTGTAATATTATAGTATAGATTTAAAGTCCCCGTCAAGAAAACCCAATGTTAACACTAAGTTCGTTTAACATAATAAATCAATTTGGTAACCTAACCAGGAGATTAGTGAGCGATATCTATTCTGAAAATGATATATGTATGAAAAAATGAAAAACCTTCAGGCGGTCATCTGAAGAACTGAAATCACCAAACCAAAACCAGCGATGGCGACGCTTAATTTTATTATTCATTAGCTGATGCCCACGGTTTCACAGACAAAATAGTATCTATGCCTTTTATGTTGTAAGCATCCACTTAGGACAGATTTTTGGAAAGGAGGTCATCAAAAGTCCGTACAACTCAGCCCAAATTTGTACCTGAGGTACATGACAGCTGTCAAGTTGACAGTTTTTACTATGAAATCACTATGAAACTGTTTATAATGTGCCAAAATGGCGTGCGTTTCAGATTCCTAAACTGACACTGACAGCAGATAGCTATCAAGTTGACAGTTTTTACTATAAAAACTGATACTAGTGTGTTATAATCGCGTGCGTTTTTTCAAATTTAAAGTTATTTTTTCTCATCCCTTAGTGAGCATAAAAAAAGTATGACTAGAGTGTTAACCAGCGTAATACAGGGTATTTTTTCCAATAAGTGTACCCTTAGTACATCGTTTGGGCAGATTTTGGTGACATCCTTTTATCCCTAACGGGGTTAAATGAACATACTCCTACGAAGTCTCAGCGGGTATCGGACCTAGAAATAAATAAATAAACGTGGTAATATTTTGTTACATTTATGATGCTGTATTCAGATAATATCTACTGATGCTTACCTTAAAGCTTCTGTAAACTACATGAGAGAAAATAGTGAGGGTAAGTAAATATGATTATAACGTGAGCACACACTTTCCCCGGGCGTCGCGTGCGCCGATCTCATCGATGAAGTCCCACCGAACGTACTTGTTGATACAGACCGAGTTATTGGCGTTAGCGTTATTTATAAATGGTATAGACAAGTCTACAAAAACTGTTTCATACGGAGAAAGAAAAAAAACTGAATAACTCTATAGAATTTGAAAAAATACAATATGCCTTAAAAGAATAACGGTACGTCATGATATTTGTACTTATATTATTATCTTTCATCCATAAAAATAGGTCCAATCATTTTGAAATTTACTAGGTTTTCCTATAAAGATAAGTAAATAAAAATGAAATCCTGTTTGTTAATATTCGCATCATTTGAGAATGGTTGGACTGATTTGGTATATATTTTTTCCTTTGTAATAGTCCGAGTAAGGTTTTTAGGGAACAAAATATTGGAAAAGTCAAAGTGCTTTGCATTATGGGATTATATACGATTTATTGAATTTTGGTCAACCAGTTTAATAAATAAAACTAATTATTTAACTTTCGTCTCCGTATCAGAGGTATTAAGCTAAGTTAACATTTACCCCTCCAAGCTTTTTCCTAAATATGTTGGAATCGGCTAAATATCAGTATTGTACACGAAGCGACTGCCATCAGATCTCCGCAACCCAAAATATACTGAGGATAGACTGACTGACGGGATTTTTGAGCTTCTGACTGCCACTAACGATTGTCATAGGTATATCGTGTGACAACCGGGATCGAAGGCTTTATGTGCCCTCCGAGGCACGGAGGGGTCTCGATGTGTTAAGAATGGTCACCCATCTACAGACTGACCGCGGCTAGCGCAGCTTAACCTTGCAGATCGGTTTATCAGCGTAGTTATTATTTAGACACGAGCGCCTCTTTAATTGATAATTGGAGGACAATAAAAGATCAGGCTGAAGGAACAAATCAATAAAAACTTTCAACCCGTATCAACGTTAACCCTTAGGCCACATCGCTACAAACCGGTAGCCAGTGTCCGAGCACTAACTCACAATATATTACTTGCAATTTATCGCCACTAGAAAATTATTTCGCGATGAAAATCCAATGCTTAACACAGTACGACTTGAGCTACCAAAGAAGGACTAAAGGTGTGAACAAGTTCCAACTAAAGTCTGTTGTCAATGGAAGAATGTTGTGTAATTTTTAGGTACATAATGTATACAAAAATAACGTCACGTAACGTCAATTATTATCATCGCTTTGTCCTCAGAACCTTTTCCCAACTATGTGCGAGCCGGCTATCAGTCTAACCAGATGCGGCTGAATATATATCAGTATTTTACACAAAGCGATTCCCCCACACTCCAATTTCAATTTCTAGGCAAAACCGACTGGTTGTCAGACTTATTGGGCTTCTGACCCAATCGTGTGCATATTTTTAATCAATTAATTATGACTCGTTTAAACGGTGAAGGAAGAAATCGTGAAGAAACAAGTTTTTTCAATATATCTCAGGCAAGCAAAAAAAGGCATGCTTGAGGTATTTTTTGCCGGCGTGTGAAGACAACCTAGATTAGGCTAGTGCGGTGGACTATAGTCTACCCTTCTCACACTGAGAGGAAACACTCGCCCAACTGTAATAGTAAATGGGTTGGTGATGATTCGAACGATCGTTATTAGAAAAAGATGTAATATTTCTAAATTCTCAGTAGCAGTTTGGGAATGTGCCCGGGCGCGCCCACTATTACATGAGACGTATAAACATACCGGCTATCTGTGGGTGTATATCAATAAATGTCTACTAAACCTTTCAGGGAATACGGGCAATGTTGTGTTGAATCCAAAATAAGTAACGCTAATAGCCGGATCAATTCGACCCTTATTTCCCGGTATCCAATATCCCAATTTCTTAGCCGATTAAAACTTTTCTCGGCTTGAATTTTATACTCTAGAAAAGTTCAGATACCTTCACCGCTGTGCTTGCTCGGTCACTAGAACGATTCAGTGAATAGAATGCCTACCATTCTTTAGAGTAGGCGTTTCTCATGAGCTCTTCATTCGGCCCGAAGCGACCGGCCTTACGTTTCAATGGGAGTTTTAAATAGAATTTCATAGTTCACAATGGCTGTAATTCTAAATCTTTTGAATTAATAATTCATTACTCAATAATCAATGAGTAAATTAATATACTCATTACTCATTGATCTTACCTAAGTGGTGAAGAAAACTCATTTCCAACTCCCATAATCTTACTGTACCAACTGAACAACCAAACTATAATTTCATAGCATTGCAACAAACTGAATTACACGACACAACAAGAACAGTGCTTAGTGCTAAGCTCTAACTATATATCATCGAGTAAGGACAAGTAGCGACTAGCTGTTGGACTATTACAAATGAACATTACAGCACTGTAACATGGTAGAATAATAAGCTTACGCCTACTCTTCCCACGTTGGTACGCGGTGACGTCACGAATGTCATGATCAGTGCCATTACATTACATTTTCAATACAATTAAGGAGATTTATAATTCAAAATAATGTAAAAGAAAATACTTAGTAGTTGTTTTTCATCTGTTTTGTTAAAAAAGTAAACTTTAAACAATTACTGATTCAAAATTGCTTAACCTGCAAGCAAGTGATAAAATGCATTTTGCTCAAGTACACATAGTGACAACATTAGACAGCCGATGACGTCACTGCGTACCTACCAAGTGACCCAGCTGTAACTGGAAGAAGATACCTGTCATTATTCTACTATGCATTATAGTACAGAGGCCAGTACATCAAGCTATCCCAATCTGTCAAATTTATTTGATAGATGTTCAACTTTAATACTAAAAAATTAAGGTTCATGTTCAATTGGGAAAATTTTACAGTTTTGGATAGCTTGATCTGCTGGCATCTGTACCATGACGAGGTAGATAATCAATTTATTTGAACCAGTAAATTATTATTGAATTAATAGTTTAATTATTAAAAACATTGACATTTGGTTGTCAGTGTAGTAATTTATTCATTAATAAATCGAACATTTATTTTCAAAAGACTTACCAAATAATAATTACATATTTACAAAATATACATACTTACCTATACCTTTAATTATTATCTGTACTTTATTCATCATCTTCATTCTTTTATCCCTTTCCCAACTATGTTAGGGCGTTGATGTATGTTCTTTCATGTTCTTGGCGAATTTCACGGATCCAATGGCCATGACTATAGAACAAGTTAAGGGACGTACGCTTTTTATTCTGTACGAGTTTTAAATACCTTGCCGCCTCCCCTGGTGGCGGATGATCCATGAGGATTTTCTGATCCATAGGCTCACTTGCAGAATCAGATCGCTTTTTTTTTTTTTTTTTTAGGTCGGACATAGTTTTTAGCTCGAGGGAGCTTTAAAAACTTAACCGGACTAGGTGGCGAGGCACCAAATGCCTCCAGCCAGGGGCAACTTATAAACTAAGCAACACAGCTAAGGGCGTCCCCTGCGGGACTCGAACCTCGGCTTAGGGCGTTGCTGGGGGGGCAGCTAGGGACGGCTGGATCTGGGTTTAAATTATTTTGGGGCGAATTTAAAGCTACTGGCTCGGCACGGGCCGGCTCGAGCAAGGGACGGGGAGGATGACCGTTAAGGGGTCTTCGCGACGGACCTCGCCGGCGAGGACGGTATATCGGGCGGCGTAATCAGATCGCTGAGCTATCACTGCTAGATATAGAAATAGAATATAACAAAGAACAAAACATTGATTTCCTTTCAAGCAATTGTATACAAAATTGTTTTAGCTTTCAATACTTGTGATTATTACAACGAAATCATAAGCATCACGTACGCAAGCCTATTTCTCTAAACTAGCTCTCTTTAACAATGTAAGGTGGTAATTTTACAAGTATTACAGTATTTCAACTTTTTTTTTTTTTTAATAATAATAATGGTTTATTTGCATAGAAACACGATTTACACTTTTATAAACACTGATAAATAATCACAATAATTACAATCTCTTATAATTTAGGCCAAAGTTTAATGTTTATGTGTGTTGCAACAAGTGCCCTTGCTAAGTTTGATTAAAAACTTGTATTAAAGGCACTAGTCCCAATCCCATACAATCAATCATAAAAAAATGTTATAAGGTTATAGGGTGTAAGCGTTAAGTTGCAGTAAATAAACAAACTAAGAAAAATAAAAAATAATAATTAAAAAAGTAACAAATTATTAGAATTAGAAAGACAATGAAGCCCGTATTTTAGGTAAGTATAATACGTGTGTGTATGTGTGTGAGAGAGTGTGTGTTTGTGTGAGTGTGTGTATGTGTATGTTGAATGCGAGTGTGTTTATGCGAAAGGTTTAGATCGGTAAGTTCAGCAGTTTTTTTTTTTGGCTTAATGTTTAAATTTTTTATTATATATTACTATGAAAGAAGTTGTTCTGTATCATTATAGTTCATTTGTAGTAAACCGGTTAAAAATTATTCTTTAGTTTCAGTACTTTTACGGATTCTATCGTGAATAGATAAGATGCCATTGAGGGATTAGGAAATTGCTACTCAAATCAACAGTAGTAACGACCCTGAAGAAATTATAAATGATAATACCAAAGATGTTTAAATATTACCTACCAGCCAGCCGGGACATCAAAAATAAAATCGTAATTTATTAACGCTCTGTCACTGTCATATTGAATGACTGTCAGGCTGACACTGACACAGAGAGAAAACAAATGAATTCGCCATCAATATTTTTGTATGAAAATGTTCTCAAAACAAAATTGACTACTTAATACTTCGTCAACGCTGACAACATTATGGATGGCGAACAATTCAAAAACGTTAATTCCTTACGCTTTCTAGTGTTTATGTTAGAAAAAGGAGAATTTGAATGCATTCCTCAGCAACAGAAGATTTATCTTTTGACGATCTTTTTCTTCTACTATATAATATTAACGATTGTTTTAATATTTTCAGTCAAAAATAATAATAACAGACCTAAAGGTAAAAATAATTTAACCTCAAAAGAAAAAAGGGGACCCAAATATATATACAAGTACTTACTCGTCATATGTTACTTTTCCTTTGTAGTGGGAACAAAGCAGGATGTTGATTTAGGGATAAAAGAAAACACAGTGTAATCATGCCATCTGTTTGTTATTCTGCCCAAGTTTCCTCGTGACTTGTGACCCATAAGTCGAGAGGGATTACTGCTGCTTACAGAGGATAGTCATATTCAGTCATTTCTTATTCAGTGTCGTTATTTTTTTTTAGTAAAAAGAGACTCATGCTTTGCACTTTACAATTTTAGAGAAGTTTTTACACGTTTTACACAGTTTTTACACTTTCTATCTCCTCTATACAACTAATTCGTATAGCAGCTGTTTTAATAAGAATAACTTCAATATAAATATTCAAATAATCTTGAATACTTATGTTATACCAGACACTCTCTTCGTTTTCAGGTTTGAACGGTGACTTTTTATTCAGATAAAGCTTTTCAATGGCCCAATTTGGAACATTTTCACTGTCAAAATACCTTTTTAAGCACCGCAAGAGAGATGACATTGCAGATATCTAGATAGTTGTCTTGACTGGTGATAAACAGGTAATTGAATAGTTTAAAACAATGTAAGAAGAATGTTTTAATCAAGGCACTGAGACATGTCCCGAAAAGAGTTTTTCATTAAATTCATCTCACAAGCAATTATTGCAACTCTTAAGTACTAGTCTTCTCAGGCTTGATAACATTGAAAGAAAGAAAAAAGATTTACTTTATTGAAATAGGAGACAGCTAATACATAAAATGCAGTCATTCCAAAGACTTAACCAACCAGGCATTCTGCCAATCCAGCTCCACATTAGCGCTACATAGATGGATCGAATTCCGCCTTCGGCGAGCCGTTTGTAGTCCACAACTTGTAAATTTATTGGCACTACCCCTCTCCCCTCTGTATATGATTTATAACAATGGGTGGTACAGAAACGTGCCAGCAACTTGCAGATTAGATTGTCCAGACTTCAGCAGGCAATAAATAGAATCTTTCGCGAAATGGAAAATAGACAATGCATTTAGTTAGGCGTTGTTAACGGTAAGCATAATGTTTTGTTCAACTCATGTTTCTAGTTTGTGAAGTGAATTATAATTTTTAACTATCGAAAGGAGATTTTTTATATTGTCGTTTTTTTTAAATAATAAAGAAAACAAATAAGGACTGTAGCTGTAGTAGTTGTAGTGGTTTTCAAACGACATCATTTGAAAACCACTACAACAAAAATAACTACACCAATAATGGTGTAGTTATTTTTTAGCAAACCTTACGTCTTTATATCGATTCTGGTAAATTGGAAAGGTCCTATTTTGTATATCCATTAGGAGATTTCAATCGATTCCCGATTTATATTTAGGATCGTTCCTTTTCATTAGGGGTTTCATTGGGTCTAACCTTGTTTTTCCGGGTCAATTAGTCTCGGGACATCGGGTCATTTGGTGAAACATGTTTTATGCTTGTATAGGGTTTTGCTTGTTATGTAACTGAAAAGTCCCTGTTGCGGTTTTTATATCAATTACGTGAAAAAAATTTGATAGCTAGAAGGTATGAACAGTTTTTGTTGTAATCATTTAAGGATCGTATTACCTAGAACAATGTAACAGAGATTTTAGTAGTTAGAAGTTATAACATACCATAACGTCTGTATTCCCTAAAGAGTAAAAGTAAGGCAGAGGTGACCTACAATTCGCCAGTATGTTTACGTTCCATGTAATCTATCTAAGGAAATTCATAAAAAAATCCCAATAACAGTTTACTCTCTTTGTAATCGAACTCAGGACTTTAACTGTAGCAATTGCGCTTGCGAACACTAGGCTAATGAGGCATTGATTAGTTAATAATTAATTTATAGTAACTCTTTAATACACGTCTGTTTTCGTAATTCCATTGGAAAACTTTAAATTTACAAGTCACGTATTAGATCTGATTTTATTTGTAACTGAGTGTCGGGACGAGTCCTCATGTAAAACCGGCTTATCAAGATTCGTCCCGACACTCAGTCACCCGGCTTGGAATAAATTCGGCTTTAGAAAAAGGGCGTATTGAACGGTGTCCATCACTATCTGTTGACATTTCGAATGAATGCGTAACCGAGTCGGATTTGTGGTACCTAATTTATAAATATATTAATCTAACTTACAAGTAATTTTTCTGATTTAAATGATAAATATACGATGGATGAATATACATATATTTACCGTTGCAAGAAGTATTATGGGTTTGCTATGTGGAGAGTAAAATGGTCTCCAGTCTATCTCGCAGCATTTGATAGGTATTAACTTATTTTTATTGAGATAAAATGTACATACACAAGCATACGATCCGCCTGATAGTAAGCAGCAACGACATCCTATAAACGCCAGTGATAACAGTAGTATCACTAGCGTGTTGTCATCTTGAGACATCCGCTGTTGTTTTATAATTATGCGCCTTAATTTCACTGGCTACCAGTCGGGCAGCTCCAATTTGAGTGGAATTACTCCCACTATGCCCTACCTCTGTTAAATCTCTCATCATCATCATCATCATAATTATCAGCCACAAGAGGTCCACTGCCGAGTGAAGGCCTCATTCATAAACTTCCACAAAGAACGGTTAGGTATATGCCGCCTGCAGCAAACACATATACATATTTAAAATATATGTGTCCAGTGGAAATCGAACCCACTAGTCCACAGACGGCAAATATCTAATATTGCATTTATACTCTGCATTCTTTTGTCGTATCTGTTGTCTTCATTCGCAATTGTATTTTGTTCGTCTGTTTTTTCTACAAACAATTAATCTGTTTTATCGGACTTTTTCCTGGTTTGTGGGATTTCTAAGCATGAGAACACGTTATGGCCTCCAAGCACTGCTATAGAGGACAATTATTGGAACTTATTTTACGTCTGATTTATTTGTGACACATATTCATAAAACTTTTTTTTTCAGGTTACCAAATGTCGCGCAAGTCATGCGTGGCGGGCGGTGCGCGCGGGGCGTGCATGTGGGTGCAGGAGTGCAACCGAGTGGGGGGCAAGCATGCAGGAGTGTGCGTCGACGGCTTCATGTTCGGGTCCTGCTGTCGGCTACCCGACAAGCCTGTGCATGTGGAAGGTAGGATGCGATCTTTTGCGATGCGCAGTTTGTGGTAAAAACAGGTTTTAGTCGGTAGGACACCATCCCTCCCATTCATCACAACATTGACCTTCCCTGGGCTGGTTGTTCATAAGAATTTGCCTCATTATAAAAAGGAGATATAACCTCAGATATTATTCTAGCACATTAGGGCTACTGATTCCAGATCTTCATGTTTGAACTGAGGAAGTTGCTTAGATACTTATATAACTAATTTTGCCATACTACGAGACACTATAAGGTTTCTTCTCAAGACATTTTCTAAGCCTTATACATGTGGTTACAGTCTAAGAAATCGTGGTACCTGCATCGTCTCGCATTCTTACCATAAGCAATATCATAACATGTTATATATCATTGTTTTTTTTAAGACTGGTAATGCCATCTAGTGACTTAGAGTGTTTTTAATTTCAGAACTCCAACCACCTGTCACAGTCACGGAGAAGCCGTACTCAACGCCATCTAGTACAGCGCACACTACAACACAAGCACCACAGACATCGACACAAACCATCTCGCGGCCAAACTGGCAAACACAGCGGCCGTCGTTCATGACAAAACCGATAGATGGCGCACCAACTTCATACAGCTACCGGCCGCCAGAAATAAACTTACCTTCATTAGGAAATTTAGATTCAAGTAGCGAACAAAATAGTGATATAGTTAATAAAATACCTTATAACAGTGTAAATAAATACCAAAATGTAAATAGGCCGAACAGTGAAGCGGAAACTAGTCCCCACAATAAGATTTCGTCTAGTCTTAGCTTATTATCAGGAGCGAGGCCCATGGCCGTAGCAGAACAGCATTCAGACAACAGCATCAGCTCAGGTGGGTTTGTTTGTTACAATTATTTTATAACTACCCCCTAAGAAACAAATGAGTTCCACGAGTTGATAAGTCAATTAAAACATTTAATTAATTGGAATTCCAAGTTACTCAGATGATGTAAATCGTAAAAAATATTTTCTTTAACATTTCTAAAAACATGTACCTATAGTACAGACGCCAGCAGGTCAAGCTATCCAAAACTGTCAAATTTTCCCAATTGAATATGAACCTTATCATTTTGTGTTAAAGTTGAAAATAAATCAAATAAATTTGACAGATTGTGGTAGCTTGATGTGCTGGCCTCTGTACCTAACAAAATTGTGTTATATTGAACTTCTAATTTTTTTATTTTGACGTCAATACTGCCATCTATCCTGTGTTTCCTAAACTTTTGTGATGTTTTGTAACGGATAGAAGTGCTGAAATTTAAAATATATAAAAAGATGGCGCTGTTCAAAATATAATATGAATATAATATTACAAATATTATAATATAGGTAACTCGTCTCTCTCTCTCATTTATCTCTTCTATATATTTGTTAAATATTTTGATATAACTAGTAAATAAAAACTTATTTACAAATCTGTATACCATCACGCCTATATTCCGTGAAGGGATGGGCAGAGGTGTCCTAATTTACACCCACAGTTCTCAAGTAGGTCCTAAGTTACAGGGGGCAAGTAACCGGGCACAAATCCAAACAATAACTAAGTAGGTAGTTTCATCATCAACCCACATACTATCCCACAGCTGGCCACGGGTCTCAGATTGAAAGGGATAAGGCTATAGTCCACCACGCTCGTCTAGTGTGGGGTAGCAGACTTCTCATACCGTGGAGAAAATTTCTAAGGTATGTAGGTTTCCTCACGATGTTTTCCTTCACCTTTTTTATGCGAGTGAAATTTCAGAATCAAAGTACCTTGACGTTTACGTACCTTGGATTCGATTCCATTGACTTGGCAGTTCAATGGTCATTATATAGTTATTTAAGTTTAATAACTATTATTAAATTAAGAACTAATAGCAGACACAATAGGAAAAAAATTGTTACGACCCTCTGGGTAATGACGTCAAAAGTCACAAATCTTGTTTTTATTGTCCGTACAAATTCCAGCACATTTATCGAGGCCGAGCAACATGAACACTATCCACTGGCAGGCTACAACCGAGCCGTCTTTCATCACAAAGCCGCGACCTTCGTGGGAGAAGCCAGCAGGCAAGCCGAAGCCAACAAAAAAATTCACCACAACAACTAGCAAGCCACACAAGAATTACATCAAACCTAAGGATCCGGCGTTGAATATGATCAATAGGACTGAAGAATCCACTTCGCCGCCGACCCAATCTACAGCTGCATCTAATACAGCTGGTGAGTATCTGTGATTTTAATTCATCTTATCCTACTGAATGATAATGATATGATGATCAATCGTATTGAAAATTAAAATGAAAATGTCTTTATTGTGCCAAAAATAACAGAAATACAAATACAGATAAAGCCCTAGACCCCACACTAGGATTCCCTGTGTCGTGGGGTCTAGTCTCTTTCAGTCCAGTAGACATAGAACTAAGAATATTCAAAATACTATAGAAATAGAAAAAGATATGTGTGTGTGTGTGCGTGTGTGTGAGTGTGTGTGTATGGGCCTACGTGCAGTATTAGCAGAAAGGCTTACAGCACATCGTTACTTAATTCATCCAACATGTCATAACATTTATTATATCATATTATCATCATGCCTGTATTCCCCGAAAGGCCAGCCAGAGATATACTAATGTCCAAATGCCAACAGGTCAAGCTATCTAAAACTGTAAAATTTCCCTAATCAAATATGAACCTTACCTTACTTTGTATTAAAGTTGAAAATCTATCAAATATATTTGACAGATAGCTTGATGTGTTAGCCTCTGTACAGCCATAGTTTGCCGGTATATTTTTGTGGTCTAATGTAATATCACATTTCGCGAGCCTATTGCTATTAACGGCGAACAAATCCATACTCCGAACTGCTGCTGAGAATTTCAGAGAAATATCCAATACCACTGCTCGTACAGAGAGTCGAAGTACCCTCTACTATTATATGTAGAGTAGTAGTAGTCTAGAATTTTATAGGAAAACCCAATAACACTGTTCAATTTAGGAATTGAACCGAAGATCTAACAGCCCAAAGGAGACAGTCTACTGATTACCTACTTATTGATTGTTTCTTATTTTCAAATTTGGTTTTTCAACTCCTATTGTTATGACCATGGTTGTAGTTGGTTGACCGATCCGATAGTCTAAATTAGCTATAAAATGCATTTTAACGCTAATGAATACTTATTTTTACTTTATTCAGCTGTAGTTTGTCAGCCTACAGAAAGAAGAAAGAAAACAATTTATTCCTTACAAAAAATGAGACTATTACTAACATAAACAAAAAAAAATACATAATTTGACAAATAGTGCATCCCATCCCGACAAGGAAAAGGGGTGGCACTCAGCATTGTGCTGAGACTGTGTTGCCATGGTAATATTATATATATACCGTGATGTTGCGATTGTTTGCAAGTTGCAACACAGTGCAGCGCAGATTTTCGCGCCAAAATAAAAGAGTGACGGCTGACATTTCTCGATGCACGATGAACAGTTGCTACAGGATGGTTACAGTTATATGAAGTTTTGACAAATTTCAAAGATATAGCTTGGTAATTGCTCTCTGATGGATAATTTAGTTTTATGGACAATAAACTACTGCTGTTTATAGCAGTGAATATCTACCATGCCGTTTTAGACCCCCTAAAATCCCCTCCATAGTAAGGGATTAAAAGCTATCCAACCTTTGCCACAGAATTAAAATTGCCAAATGCAAATTACATAGAGTCGACCCAAATAGACTTCCCGCTCACAAATCTTCCTGGCCGTTAAGACCCTTACATTAAATGCATTATATTTAAGAGCCATTAAACTGAAGTTGAAACTTTTTATGGTTTCCACAGCTTCCCATATAATTTACTTTTATGATACCATTTCGTAATGCAACGCTAATTAAAACATATAGGAGCTATTTTTTTTTGTTAACCGTATGTAAATAGGTTATAATTAAATTTGTATGATCTCCGATCGTATATTTCGCGATGATTTTGTCCCAACCCTGTTTTTGCACTCTTAGCTAACGCAAGCTTGCATTTTCTAGGATTGTGAATTCAAATAAAAATCTTCTTTTTTTATTTATTGGAGATCATGTTTATGTTCTTATGTATGGGTATTTTTCATGACTTTTAAAATACCTTACCATTGGGTTTAAACCATCAAAGGCGACGAAATGCAAAACGTTTATTAGTCTAAATATGTTGCCAGCAGTGGAAAATGGTAGGTACATCTGCTGCACGAAAGAAGAAGGATTGTGACATTGATGGACAAGGGATGTGACAGAATTGGGAAGTTTCTAAAGCAGTCTTCTTTCAGAAAATTTCTCAACACTTATTAAAAATTAATTATTTTTCATGTTTTAGAATGTGGTGTAACAGCAATGTGGCCACGTCAAGAGGCGAGAATTATGGGTGGCAAAGACTCCAGCTTCGGCCGGTGGCCGTGGCAGGTGTCTGTTAGAAGAACCTCCTACTTCGGCTTCTCGTCAACGCATAGATGCGGAGGGGCCATCATCAATGAGGGCTGGATTGCGACAGCTGGACATTGTGTTGATGAGTAAGTGTCCACCTTGGTTGATGCCTTTTTGTTTTTTGATTTACAGAGGAACCTTCAAAAGGCAAGTGGCTTTCGACCGGCCAAACCGTGACGAGAAGGGTAATTCTCATACTTTTAATTCCGATCTACTCTCAGTCACAAATGTCAAATAGAATTCTACTACGTCAACCGCGAAAAAGTTGGATTGAATTGAGATCGAAAATTGACCCTTAATGACTAAAATTATATTTGATCATGTTTTAACTGACATACATACCATTACGACTGTATTCCCCAGAGGGTTAGGCAGAGGTGTACCAATGTACACTCACAATTCGCCGCTATTTTAAGGTCCCATGTAATAGAAGGCGAGGCTATTGCCATTAATTAACTGGGCACAAATCCATACTCCGAGCTGCTACTGAGAATTTCATAGAAAAACCCAATAACACTTAGATTGATCTAGGAATGGAATCCAAGACCTCTAGCGTAATAGTCGAGTTTTGGGTCACTAGACTAACTTGGCAGTTTTGAAGTATCAGAATTATCCATCTAAGCTAACACGATACAAAAATTGTTGCAAGTTTCTTGTCAGATCTCATTCTGATTCGATCCCAGCACCAGCTATTTTGCTTAGTTCCTCCAACTAGCATGGCAACAGATATACAGAAAGAGTATTCCCTCTCGTATTCTGCAAGCGAATCGTTTCATTATTTTGATAGTGTGCACAGATTTTGTGTTTTGATAAAAGAAACCATATGTAAATTGGATTGGCAATACGCCAGGTTACAATATGTATATTGTAACCTGGCGTTCTTCGTAAAATTACTGTATTGAAAGGAAAAGTTGAAGGTTTTATTAATTATAAGCCCCTGCCCCTGTGGGGTTGATTCAGGGTATTATGACATTCGCACCGGGCGTAGGAACAGGGCGGACAATGCCCTGTTCCAACCACCATAAACGGCCACGAGCGACGGACTTGGGGAAGTCCGACCGCCCACTCACAAGGCCCGAGCAGGTGACGCGGTTTGCAGTTTCCGCGTCCCGCTCAGCGGATCGGTGGAAGAAGGGGAGGGAGAACATTATGTCTCTCTCCCCTTACGCGTAGGGGGCCGCTGAGGCGGCCCGCCACTGCCGGATCTGCGAACGGATGCTACAGCGCTCCCGTAGTCCCGGCATTAAAGTGGTGACGCGAAACGCCGAGGTTGGTTTTAGTCGGTAGATCGCTCTTACCAGAGCGGAGTCCGACACACCCCACCGCTCTCTCCGGAGTGGTGGGTAGTGCATAAAGCATTTCCAACCCCGTCAAAAAAAAAAGGGTATTATGACATATTACCCTTTTTTTCGTGTGGATGTCCTCCGTCTTTCTTAGAAGGAAAGGCGGAGGGTTATACCGGACTCCTACCGACTAAAAACACGGCCATCTCTAGAACTCCGAGATCTCTAGTGAACGCACCGGCTGACTCCCCAGGTGACAGACCACCACCAGGCAGATAATTTATGAGGATTTTCTACACTTACAAAAAGGGTGCGATAATCGATACTAACATTTAAATACAAACTCATTTTTGTTTCTTACCTTTTAATGTCTAAATGATAGTTCATTCAGAGTTTAACAGTAGTAAACTACTACTGAATTGATATCGGTAAAATTTGACAAGGAGATAGAAAGTATTCTGAGGAATGATATACTGGGCTACACTAGAATGTACAGACGCCAGTAGGTCAAGCTATCCAAAACTGTCAAATTTTACCAATTGAATATGAACCTTATCATTTTGTGTTAAAGTTGAAAATAAATCAATGAAATTTGACAGATTGCGGTAGCTTGAAGTGCTGGCCGCTGTACAAACAGATATCTTAGTTTTGGTACGCGAGCAACAGATACCCGAAGTACACTCATTTAGTGCATTGATAGTGGACTTTTATCATTTTATAACACATATAAACACTGTTTGCTTTCTGACATTTAGGCGAATATTAGACATTGAAAGAAAACTTCTTTTTACGGAACGTCCATGTTCGCGGGTAGACTAGACTAAACCCGTGACCATGGACGCTGTAAAGGATCCGAAATGTCAGGATTAATAATATCAATATAACGCGATAAAATCCGTAAAAAGTAGTTTTATTTCAATACACACTGTTGGGTATATCTTTAAAACCTCGGTTAGCATCGGCTTCTTCATAAAAGTGCCTCCTAGTTCATACTTAGCAAAACTGCCGACTTACAAAGGATAACCAGCTTGAAACAGAGTGGTCACAATTTCCCAATTCGTATTCCGCCCTTTTTTTTATCACGCCAAAAAAGTCTTAAACATCTTAAGTCTTCCTGAGAAATGTTTTATCAGAATCCATCTAGTAATCCCGAGATTAACGCATTCATACAGACAGACGGACGGCTCCTTTTCATTTATTTTTTATATTTTCCTTCCTCTTAGTCTCATCTAAGTAGATTACAGTAAGAACAAAGTAAAGGGAACGCTCCAAACATCGTAAAAAGAGAATTATAACGAAGTATACTTTATAGTCGTCTTATGCAGGTTCTTAAATTAAGCTGGTTTTATAATAATTAAGTTTCTAAATGTAGAAAACCGACCTCACTTTGTGTATCTACTATATAAGTATGTATATATTAATGATATAAATACATGTATTTTTTTATCATTTATTGCAACTGATTCCAACGTAAACAACCCTAGTTTTGTTTTAGGCACTTGTGTCTATCCAAAGGTTGGCAGGAAGAAATCACAGACCACGATTAAGGCGGCCCATTTTATGTCTTCAAATACCAAATTTACTATTAAATTAATATTATTTGATGTATACCAAGTAATAGTTTGTTTGATGTTGTATAAAGTATATATAAATTAATACTTATATGGATATACACAAAACCAAAATAAAATTATTTGACCATCGCGAGTCTCAATTCAGTTCATAAGACAGCAAAGTTATCTGTGAACATACGTAAATTAAATATACTTCTATAGTGTAACTTATAGTATGTATTTACAAAAAAAATAAAATATAAAATATAAGTAGTTTATCCATTGTATAGTACCCATAGTACAAGCTCTGCTTAGTTTGGGACTAGATGGTGCTGTGTAAAATTGACCAAGAATATTTATTTATTTATTCTAATACACACACGAATACCCAGACCCAGAACGATATGCAGGCCATACAAATATTTTGTTCCGTGCGGGAATCGAATCAACCAGTGGCAAAAAAACCGATTACTATTCGCTATTCGGGTAACATTATCGATACCGTTATCATAATTTTATATTGCTAATCAAATCCATCTTTCCTTTTCCAGTCTCTTAACATCCCAAATAAGGATCCGAGTCGGCGAATACGACTTCTCATCGGTATCCGAAGAGTTTCCATTTGTGGAGAGCGGAGTAGCCCGGAAGGCGGTCCACCCAAAATATAATTACTACACTTATGAATATGACTTGGCGTTGGTGAAGCTGGAGGCTCCATTGCAGTTTGCACCGCATATATCGCCTATTTGCTTACCTGCTACCGATGACCTGTTAGTTGGAGAAAATGCTACAGTCACTGGATGGGGGAGATTGTCTGAAGGTGGTGTACTGCCTTCAGTTCTGCAAGAGGTAAGTTTCTATTTGAAAATCATCTTTCATTCATTAAAGTAGTCTAAGACAATACTTAGACTGTACGATATAAATATTTATTCGGAATAATCGAATCCAATCGTTTATTATCCATAGTTCAATTAGTGAAGAGAAGAGAATTCTACTATTGATGATTTTTATTTCAAAATTTGTCTTGCCTTACTTATAGGCATGGGCGTTTTCGGATTTTTTCACAAACCGATACAAATCCAATTTCAGATTTTGAAATCGATTTCAAAAACCGTTTTTAGAAATCGATTTCAGTAGCGGATGTCGGAGCGTAGTTACTACTAGTTTGTATTAAACGACAAACGCAAACAATCGAATTCTTATTGTATTATCATTGTGTACCCAATACTTATCCTTCTGTGTTTGTTTATTAGTATCTGCTGGTGCTGCTGGTTTTTAGTTTGTAAAATAGTTGGTAATTATGACGATTTTCCCTCATGATTTATCATCTAGGCTTGGGACTAGCATAAAGTTTTGTTATTACGTACGTTTCACGTTGCGATTACTCATAGATAATAGATAACACTTTAATCTGAATTAGATCTTATCGCCGTTTTTAGTTTTCAATTGCATATTGAAAACTAAAAACGAGGCGATAAGATCTAATCATCATATTCATAAAACCGCCAAAAATTCAAAATCCATAACGATTCGCTTGCTTCGCGACGATTCGCTTTATATCTTTTGCTCTTTCGACGGGTCACCAAGTTAGAAAGAAAATGAAATGAAATTCGCTCTCTCTCATTCTAACTAAGTAGTCGTACGGTAGAGTGATAGAGAACCAATGAATATTAAAACTATCGGAAACGTAAGCTTTAGATTTCAATTGCAGTTTGCAGTTTGCAAAACTAAAGTCACGGTTTGGTTCGGATTAGATTGTTTGCGTTATCGTGGTATTGTTTTACGTTTTCTAAAAACTGTTTTCTCATAATGGAATATCGATACGATACGATTTCTGACTGCAATCGGATTTCAGTTTCGTTTTGATATATCTGTCTCATGCCTACTTACTTAGCTTACATAACTGCCTCGATAATCTAGCAGCCCTAAGTGACACTGCTAACCTAGGAATCCTTGCACTGCATGTTACACTACATATTTTAGTATTCAGGCGTGTTGGTATGTTTGTGTTTATTTCTGCACCTGACATAGTCTACAAAAGGGAGATAAATCCATATTTTATAATATATTGAACTCACTTCATACTCGCTCCCTACAACACAAAACCTTTTTAGGTCTTGTATTGTAAGGTCATACTAGCGAATAGGTTTACACCATTCACTAAGTTTTCTGTTATATTGACGTCATTGTATGTTTGTGACGTTACATTTCTTTACATAACCTCATTCTAATCATGATTTTCAGGTGCAAGTACCAATAGTATCGAACGAGCGTTGTAAGTCGATGTTTCTGAGGGCTGGTAGACACGAGTTCATACCAGACATCTTCTTGTGCGCCGGCCACGAGAGAGGAGGCCATGACTCCTGCCAAGGAGACTCTGGGGGACCACTGCAGGTAGAATTTTCGAATAAAAACTATTTTTACTGAAAAATCTCGTTTGGATTTTATAGTGAGAATAGTGGTAGGTATACAGCTTGATTAACCTTTCTGTGCTACAAATATATGGCTGCATTTGCATCAGAGATGTGTAGGAAAAAATCCACCGCTAAGCTGCGTTTGATTTTGGTGGAAACCTTATCGGCGGATTCTTGTACGCACCGCTCTGACTCCTCGCACATCTCTATTGGAAACGAAGCCTTATTTCCCCAAACGGAATGGTAATGTATTAGCCTTTATGTCTTATTGAAACCAATATTATTATAAAATGCAACTTTTTTTAACGATTTTTTAGAGGCGAGTAAAAGTATAATTATATTATAATACGTACGATAATTCAAGAAGCGATTAAAAGTTTAGATTTACTTAAATCATAATATAGGTACTTCAGCGAAAATATACGTGTCAGCACTCAATTAAAACTCTTTATTAGACACTGCTTGTTTATTGAACTCTTAACTCTTTTTACTCAAAAAAAAACATAAATCTCCCGAGAGGTGGTTGAATGCCGGAGAATCTTAACATCGCCATTTAGAACATGACGTCATACGCATAGTGACATCTACATGCGAATAAGTGAATATAAACTTAGGCTTAATGCGATTAAACAATACGTTTGCTGTACGAGCATTGCTAACTCATATCAAGTGAATTGGCAATATTTTTTGTAATTTAAAGCGCAACTTCAAACACATCACTGGAGTTACAACCATGTAACTTTACAGGCTGAAATGACATTAACAATTGTATACCTCCCCATGAAAAGTTTTGGGCTCACACATTAAGCCATAGAAACTCTTTGCAATAATGAAACTATTCTACATCCACAAAATAACTAGTTAAATGATGATAAACCCTTTTAACTTTTACTATAACCCTTATTTCGTCGACCTGGGATATTTCCAAGGAAACTATCGATGTGGAAAATGCCAACAGTTTAATTAATTACAAGTAAAAACAAGCTCTGAGCTCCAAACTTTCATCAATAATATTTACAGATTCTAAGAAATAGTTTTATTTAAGTTTTGGGAACTCGTTATAGAGTAGCAAATCTTCAGTGAAATTTTACTTTGATCTTCTGGAATGTTTGTTAAACGTACACAATGTTCTACTCAGAATTAATAAATCGTTCATTATGTATTTTTTCTAGATTATTTTAAATGAGGCATAAGCCTTTTTGAAATAGTCTCTTTGATATCGAATAAAGTTTGACTGGCTTTTCATTAAAAAGGTTGTAATATTATACATTATTTTTTTTACTTTAATATAAGTACATTATTTCTTTCTTTGCAGGTCAAAGGAAGAGACCAGAAGTATTTCTTAGCTGGCATCATCAGCTGGGGTATCGGATGCGGTGAGGCAAATTTACCAGGAGTCTGCACTAGGATATCCAAATTCGTACCTTGGATACTACAAACAGTCAACTCCTAAATCGAAGCACCTGATAGGTGCCCACCAAAACCTGAAGAAATCGCAAAGATGGTTCAGTTTAGTGACAATACTGTGATGAACGGTGAAAAATAGACACGAAACGAATTTGTGACAAGTGCAGTATAAGTTACCTTCAAAAATGTTGAATGGATTCAACGTTTTCTGAGGCGTTTTATTAGGAGTTTCTCGCCAGAAGCTTGCAGAACTCGCGATGGCGAGATTACGCATCAACCGTCACCGGAGCTTCAACATGGTGATATTTTTAAGCTTCACAATAAACGCCCTGATTACTGCTTCGAGGCTGTAGTTCATAAGCATCATTGCTTACTACAGTAGTCTTACTATCTGCAGTTAGAATGAATTTTTTTTTCGATATTTATTGAAGTACAGTGATCTTTCAAACGGTCATAACAATGATTGTTGTTTTACTGTGTCTACTAATTCTTCCTTGACAGCTAAATTGCAGTATTCAATCACAGTTAATAAACTCATCAAGCAGCAATTAGCACACACCAGAAAGAATAATAAATAGGTCCCGGTTTATTTGATGAAGAAGATAGATCTTGACATTTTATCATCTACATTGATTGAAAGATGAATACTTAACATGTTCAACTACTTTGATAAACATTTCATTGGAACCAAACATAGGTAGGTAGCAAACGCAGCTAATCCGACGTACCGTGAAGTGCTCTAGGCAAATTGGATTAGTAAACAGTTCAACCTGTAGGTGGACTGGTTCATGCGTTTTACTGCTTATTTGCGAAATCAAAATAGAGTTAACAGTCTAACAATATGTGTATTCCAACTGCATAATTTCCGCCAGATTTTGTATGAGTGAGTTTACACATTCAATATCTATGATTGACAATATAGTGGTCTTCATATTCATGATATTGACCTTCTTTTTTTACGGTACCGCTGCCAGAACTGCACCATAGAAAAAATAAGATTATTTGAATGTGTGACTTCCTATGATAGTAAGACAACTGTTAGTTACTACTTTTCCTTTATGCACTTGAAAGAATTCTTTGTAAATACAATCTATTTTAAGATCATTTTAATCTTTATTATTGTAATTTAATACATTCCTAGGGTAACTCTGTATGCTCAAACGTTTTGTAAATATTTTTGCGTATGTATCTTGCCGTTTTTAATTAAGGTCTTACTAATAATACAGTATTATTTACTTGCGCTGACGTTTAAATATGGAATTACAATTTTGTAAATATTGTTCTTTGTTAGGAAATCAAATGGTTTTGTAATTCAACGACGGAATAAAAACTTAGGTACTAAAATTGCAAGCCAGATTGAGTTCATAATAAATTAAAAAAAAAGTACTTACATATTCATTATTCATTAAATGAAGCAACGGGTAGCCCATTTGATCACATTTCGTGTCGTTGATCGAAGAAAACCCTTAAAAGTACTATTAAAATAAATGTATTAACACCATGGAAGCTAAATGGTCATAATAGACATTAAAACGCTAGTTTGAATGTTTCTTAAGCTCGTTGCTTATTAATAATATGGTAATTACCTTGGCTTTTGGGGATTGCGTAATTCTTACCCACTAAACTATCCCAGTGGCCATCGTTAGCACATCGTGGGCACTGTGTCCTCTTAAAGTATATAATACTTATAATAACTTCATCATCACCATCAACCCATATGCTGTCCCAATGCCAGCTGGGGGTGGATCTCTTCGTAGATTGAGAGGGATTAGGCTATAGTCTACCATGCTGACCTAGCTTGGCTTGGCAGAATTCACTCACTGTCAAGACCAATCTCTTTCTCTCTCTCTCCCTTATTAACTTATTATTTGTAAATTATTTCCCGTCAGCCTGTTTTGTAACTAGGATCTGTTTTTATTTCGCCGTCTGATTATTCATATTTTCTAATTCAAATCTTATCATAATTACGTATTAATATATTTTTGTAAATTGATATTAATTAACTTGTTATATACAAAGGGGATGAATGTGAATATTACCAAATCGCGCATTGTTGTACTGCATTTAGTAAAATATCGACGCTCTTCCGTGATGTTATGGTTTAAGAACTTTATTTCTCACAAGAATTTACAAAATTCAAATGTTTGTTTGATTTAGTTAACTATTGCGATTTTATTAAATGATAGTTTATGATGACGTTGATTGTTTCACAATAATATTATTGTTAATAATTATTAAAATATTGAGATATTTTTTTATCATTTTGTTTTATTATTAGAAAAGTTGAAAACCAGCGCCAGGCAGCTCACCAGCGGTCTGGCATTTAGCTGAACTGGAGCCTATTTGACGCAATCGTGGGACACACATTTTCTTTTCCTTATTTATATGTACTTCCATCATGTTTTTAATATTACTGTGTGCATTGTCCAAGACTGTGTCAATAAATATTTTTCTTTCTTTTAAATGTTCTGAAATTTCGTGTGTACCCAAACTTCTTCTAAACATTTTATATAAAAATATAGTACTGCTATCTTTACTGACTATTTCGCTCAAAGGTCCCTAAAAAATGTTAGTCGTTAACCTAAATTACACTGATAAAAAGATGCTGTTGGCACCTTGTTAAGAAAAGATTGAAAGACGTCCTCACAGCGAAAATGAATAAACAAAATCTCTCTGGGCCAGCATTTCTAAAATCTAGTTGATTACCACAAAGAATCCACAAACTAAGCTAGGCTCGATAAATAAAGAGCAGGCGTGAATTGAATTCCCGAGCGGTAGGCCCACAAATTTCCACAGGGTCATTAGGGACCTTAAATTCGGGTCAGATTTTGATGAGAGAATGCGGTTTGAACATCGTACAATCAACTGTGGAAGTCAGAAGGTAAAATGGTATGGCACTGGCTTTAAATTAAAATCTTTGACCCCAGTCATTCTACGGTAAATGAGGGGATTATTTTCACGCTAATGAACGAGTGAACTGAATGTGTTACAAACGGAAACTTAAAAATGACTAGACAAAGGACACGGCAACGATCAATTGTTCGCAAGAGAATGAATGGGTGAATGATGAGCAGGTCGCATGAGTCACATTTTTATTAACACAAGTTTATACAACAAAAAATATGGTCGAAAAGACACTTTCAAATGTAGATAGCACCAGTCTGATATCGATTCTAAATAATGCTCCATTTACTTTAGTGACAATGATAGTCATTCTTGTTAAAAAAATTTAAAGATGTACACTTTAGTGAAAGAAAAAATCTATTTATGGCAGGCTAAACTCTATATCTTTCAAAATGTTTAGCGTTACTGCCAATTATAATAAAAACTGTGTTATACCGTTATTTGTCTAATGTTATAACATGTAGGAAGGTACTGGCAAAACTCATTGCAGCCTTAGTGTAACTGATAATATATCCATCTACTTTAAAATGTACAAGCATAATACTATTACATAACTATATAATAATATTAGTATAAAACATTTTCATTCCTTTCACACCATTACACAACAATATATTTCATTCAGTTTTAACATGGGTTTTCAAATAGGAAAATTTATTATCCTACTAGTGAGTTTGAAATTTACTGTCGGTCAGACCTCTTAGCAGAAGTTTTCCTGCAAAGGGAAAAGCAGCCTTAGATTAAAACTATAGCAGTAATTTAGAGCTAAATAGTAGAATAACAAATTCTTTTCGTACAAACTTCACAAAAGCAAACAGCTAACTTGTATCATGATGAACACGAGAAGGAAACATTAAAAAATGAGATTTATGTTAAATAAAAACGGAAAACTCGATGCATTCAAAATTTATTAAAACCAATAAAAATAATAATTAATTACTTATTACAATATTTAAAAAAAAATTAATCTTTGGAAATCATGCAACATGCTTTAGGGCCAACACATCCCTAGAACCTGCATTGGTAGTAGCAACCACGACTGAAAATTCTCAACTGATCTATCACAATTCATCATTATATATCCTCTATACCAAGCTGATATAATGCAGTCGTAATAAAATAATAACACCTTTTTAAAATCAGGATCGCAGCTCTCGAAACCTGGATGAATTGCATCTGGAGTATTCTTACAGTGTATACTGTTAAATTTCACATTATAAGCAGGTAAGGGACGAGTTATAAGAGTTCTGGGAATGCCAAACTCCAGGTCTAGTAGCCATGGTATGTGATATTGCAAATTAGACATTTTACAAAATTCATCTATGATCGGATTTGGGTCTAGTGTCATCATTCTTGCTGTAGGAAATAATTCCTTTGGTAATGTAAAATAGATTTCCAAAGGATCGCTTCGCGTTTGTAAATTATCGAAGTGTACCATTTCTATCTCTTCATTTAATTCTGTTGATTGTTCCAACAGCGTAACACTTTCCTCTTCCTTATGATACGTTTCCTCATTTATTACATCTGTGACACCATACGATTCGTTTAGATAATCAAAAACAGCTGTTGTGTCATCCTGCGCAAATGTTTGCGATATTATTGGCGTTACAACAGGCTGTATTACGGTTGCCGCAAACGGTAAAATGTGTGTGGCAAATATTGGACTTGGACTTGGTATGATGACTGGTACAGGTTGAATGGTAAACAAAGGTGAATTCATTGGATGCCAACCCCTCAATGCTAAAGGGTAGTTATAATCTTGTTGGTAGTGGTGACTGGTATGCAGTATCGGAACTGTTGGTATGTGTATTGGTACTAAGGAGGGTTGCGTTGCGCATTGTGCTTCGAGAGCTGGATACATGAATTTCTTCTTTACCTTGAGCTTGTATCCTTTGATGAACCTTTTGTTTACTAATGTTTTTCCTGCTTCTCTCAAACAGCAAAAATGAGATTGCTGCGGTATGGTTGAATTTAATAAGTTTTCATAATTTGTGAACAAACTCCCATCTGATGTTAATGTGTGAACCATTTTGAAACATACCTGAAATAAAAAATGGGCATTAATTCAGTTTAAATCTTAGAGGATTAACCGGTTCAAACTAGAGATTAACAGGGTATTTTTTTGGTATTTTAATTAGTATTGACAACGAATACGTATGTTACAAAACCATAATTTGAAAAATTATTAATATCTAGGCAACAAAAAGCTGGATTACATACTGTTTTCAATATAAATATTAGGATGTTTTTCTACTATTTTCCATAGATTTAATGTTTAATTACGTAGCCTTTATAATAACAAGAAATAACTTACTTTTTAGGATGTGCTATTGATTAATAGATATTATATTTATTGAACAAGTATTACTGGTACCACTACAGGTTTCAATACAATAAAAAAATAAAAAAAACTTCAAGTATTCCGTACTATCGTCATGGCATTCGTTTTAATAAATTCAAAATTGTGGGTATTTAATAAAAAAGTTTGAAGTTTTAATGACACCTTTGACACTTATCTAATAATGATTCATTTCATAGATTCGTTTATTCATTTCAATTATATTTATAAACGTTTACAGAAATATTACTAAATAAATTTATGATTTGGGACTTCTGTAAGATAGAAAAAAGCGACATCTATTGGCAAAAAAATGTTCTTTTATTGTAAGTTGCTTATATGATAAAGGGAAAGTAAAAAGGGATAGTAGTAAAATAAGGCTAGTATTTAATTGCAAATAAAATATAACGTTTTGTTTAACAAAATCATTCGCAATCGTAAGAAAAAATACTTATTGCACAGCAAAATAGTATCTTATTCTCAAAACATTTCACATTTGATTCTGGCTTCGATGTGTGATCATAGTTCTAACCTAACCGATATCTGTATTTTGCTGCTCAATCAGTAATTTTGTCGCTCAATCAGTATTTTTGATGCGCGGTTTATTATATTCCGTAGAATGGAACTTACGTATTTTTGACATAAACCTCAACAAAATTACAACCGGAACGAAGTCTGTGTGTACTTTTATTCTGGAATCGAATCGTGTCTCCGTGAAATCTCGGGGGACAGTCCTGACACATTTCTCACTGACCGACCGAATTTTCTTTTCACAAAATATTGATGCCATAACAATATTTTATAAGTTAGTATTCGACCATAGTCAGCAAGTTATGGTTAATTTATTGGTAGATTTTAATTTTGTTTTTCCTTACCCCATCCTAGCGTTTTCCCAAATATGTTGGGGTCGGTTTCCAATCTAACCAGTTGCGGCTGAATATCTACATGAAGCGACTGCCATCAGACCTCCGTAACCTAATTTCTAGGCAATACTGATATCCAGAGGATAGACTGGTTGTTAGGCTTAATGGGCTTGTGACTACTCTAACGACTGTCATAAATGTTCGTATGACAGCTTGGACTGACTACTTAACGTGCTCTCCGAGGCACGGATGGTCCTTGAATTGTTAAGAATGGTCACCGATCACACACACACAGTTTGGCCACGGCTAGCGCAGTTTAACCTTGCAGATCAGTTCTTTACTTCCCCACGAGTTCCTTCCTTCCTGAAAAAAAATTGATTATTATTATTAGATGAAGCCAGCATTTCATAATTGACGAACTCTGAGCCGAGACGATGAAACAAAGAATCACGGTCTTTTTTAAAATGCGAATGTAACTCTGTCTGTTAGGCTTTCACACCTCGAACTGTGGGTGTACATTAGTACACCTCTGACTGACCCTTCGGGGAATATAGGCGTGATGGTATATTATTTTGAAACTCAAGAATATTGGCTGTTTCTTATTCTACCCGCATTGATGGCGTTTTATTAAATTTTTTGAGAGATTAATTTCTTAGTCGATAGCTTTTATATTTTTTATTTATTGCTTCATTATCACTGCGGTTTACCTTTATGGTGTATCGTTTGACTTAGCCCGTATTTTGGCAGTTGGCCCAGTTTTTACTACTGCATGTGGTCTGTAATAATAATGTATTGATACTGTAGGATATGAGTAACTGTGTAAGAATGTTCAGGAGGACGTATTCAATCTCTAGTGAATGCACGGGGTACGGTGTCCAACAGGAGTTACCTGTTGGCCACCAAATTATACACGCACAGGAAATATAATAATATATATAATGATCACAAAAATACAAGTGGACTGTACACGGCACAACAGATAACTGGCGACCCCGACGTCTTTTTTTTTTATTTTTATTTTTTGACGGACATAGTTTTTAGCTCGAGGGAACTTTAAAAACTTAACCGGACTAGGTGGCGAGGCACCAAATGCTTCCAGCCAGGGGCAACTTATAAACTAAGCAACACAGCTAAGGGTGTCCCCTGCGGGACTCGGACCTCGGCTTAGGGCATTGCTGGGGGGGCAGCTAGGGACGGCTGGATCTGGGTATACCCCCACGTCGCCTCATTCCTTACATAAGTACTATAGTTACATAGGTATATGTGTACACATCGGTTTGTATATTTGTGTGTGCATATAATGTGCACCTACAATACAAGGATCACTTACACATATATACAAAAATTGATGAACACCACTTGCTACGATTACAATTATGTAGGTACAATTTCTATTAAGTAATATACTGAGACAATAATAATTATGTTATTATTATATTATATATTCTTCTTATTATACATTACATGATAGAAATTGAACATAACATATAATACACATCATTCAATAGTTTTTGTCGGTATACTCGATCACTTTTAGGTACCTACTTAAATGTAGACTATATTAGTACCTAATTAAAAATATAATTAAATTATTTTTAAACAAAGTTTACATGGACAAAAAATATTCTTTGATTATTTTATTAAAAAAAATTATTACCTATTAATTTAATAAATATATTATTATATTAACGGTTTGTTTAATATTCTAATTACGCATTACTACGCAAGTAAAGAGAAATAATTAATAATCTCGGTCTACCTAACAAAATAATATAGCTCTCTCAGGTAAACTCCTGCAGAATTTAATTTTAAATCCTCCCCGTGTATTTTCAATGGCGCTTCTGTTACAAGAATCCGCTTTGGCTGCAAATTGCTGGGAAACCGGCGACTCCTAACGACCACCCATTGTGTTGGATACGTCACCTGGACTTGTTGTAACAGTAACCTGGTTCAATGCAAAGGATTTAAAATTGCAGTTGATTTGGAATAATCATTTTTGTAGACGTATTTTTATGAAACTGCATCTTGTAATTCTTCGAATTTTTATTCGAAGTCTAAATTTATACTAAAATCTTTTATTACAATGAGACCAATATTACAGAATATATTTTTGGATTGTCAAAACCTAGGTGGAGAAGAACCGGTACAAGTAATTTCGTAGATACTACTAGTAAGTAGTAACCTACCTTATATTATAATGGCGGGCCTCGTGGTTAGGTAAGTAATAACTACGCTGATCAACCGATCTGCAAGGTTACGCTGCGCTAGCTGCGGCCAGTCTGTGGATGGGTGACCATTCTTAAAACACCGAGACCCCTTCGTGCCTCAGAGAGAACATAAAGCCGTCGGTCCCGGTTGACAAACGAACACCTACAGGTAGCTAACAATCGTTAGTGGTCAGAAGCCCAAAAAGATTGACAACCAGGCTATCCTCAGGATATCGGTATTACCAAGATATTGGTCAAAAGCTTGAAGCATGATCATTGATCACTAGACGGGACACCGGGTCCGAGTTTACTGCCAATCTTAACAATAGCTATGCTATTTTATAAGCAGGTTTAGTACGCCTGTATCTTGAATTAATCAAATTTCCGCAAGTCAATCACGGTCATTCTGTCATACTGCAGACTATTTCTTTGTTTGTCATCCATCAGCCGTCAGAATGTGTGATTGACTGCCTGTCAAAAAGCTACGCGCACCAAAATGCAATGCTACAAATCACTCGCAATATTTCTGCAGGCGCATAGGCTAATGTTTCTAGGCTATGCTTTTTTAGTATTAGTATTTTTTTCTCCAGGCTTCTCTTATATACTGACTATTGAATTAAATAAAACATTCAGTACTTGGATGTATCTCCTATGACACATCCATATTCATAATGCTTTGCTTAAGCAGATGATACCTAATAGTTAATCAGTCTGTAACAGATTGTATTCAATAATCGCATAATTATAATTATCAAAGTAAATAGTAGATAATTTCGATATAAAAAGGTTTTAACTTTAATAATAAAAAAGAAGATATTATTATAATCTTGGTCAGACAAAATATAAATCAAATGATTTATTTTGATATGATTGATTTCATACTATCACGTTAGACAGTTGTGTTGCATGTGTAATTTCACACACACAGTCCGTCGGTATATATAAGTCCCCTGTAATAGGGCAATAGGTCCCATTAACCGGGTACAAATCCAAATTCCAAGCTGCTATTAAGAATTTCTGAACTGGTAGTCCAAGGTCAGGTGGCAGGAAAGAAAGGCAGAAGCAGATCCCATACACGGTAGACAGATCTTATCAAGACGACAACTAAAGCGTCCATGACAGAATGTTCTCTTAATGCGACGAACCGATTAAAATGGAGAAGCATTGCTGAGAAGATTGATGACGTTGAAGATCCACCGTGTACCACCATCATACCAACCGCGACCACTCTGTCAAATTTTTACGAATTTTATAGAACCCCAATAACACTGCTCGACCTGTAGCCCGTATCACGAAATTAAAACCGTAGCGATGTCGCAGCAACTTAATCGTTGAAACAGTTTCCTATTCACATCCGTGATCGAATCGTTTTTAAATCGTTTAACACACAGAACAACACAATCGTTGTATCACACAGTTCAACGATTTTTCAATAGGACGACTTCTATTAGCTCCGATTGACGGATGTGAATAGGAAACTGTTTCAACGATTAAGTCGCTGCGACATCGCTACGGTTTTAATTACGTGAATCGAGCTACTGGTATTCGGACCACGGACCAGCTCAGCAGTCGCAAACCACTACACAAATGGGGTAGGTAAATAGTTTTACGGATTTCTTGTTTTTATTAATGTATAATTAACACACTGGTATGTAATGACTGAGATGATTAACATACCTATTAATAACATAAGTCATATATTACGGTTACCAACGAAAGTAGTTGAACACAACAAAATTTTGAAAACATCACCAAACCAAAACTGTTCACTAAATTCTATACTCAATACTCAATACATTTATTGCACTCCACAAGTTAAATAGATGTTACAATGGTATAATATAAGAAACATGTGTGGGCCTTGTCGGCACGGCAACATGTAGGAGAGAGGAGGAAGTTTTATATTTATTTTATTATTTTCATATTTTTTTCATATTTCACTTAAATTGATATTCATTGACTATTAGGTATATCTAGTTATGGTAAAGCTTGTAATTATCTTATATACAAAGAACTTGTGCTACCTTCTCGGGTCAGTAACTTCTAGATAATAAAAATTGAATCTTTTAAATAATTTATCTATTATTATACTGTAATAATTTTAGGAATGCCATTGAAATAATTTTATTATTATTATTACATAAATAATTAATCTACAACCTATATTATTAAAACGTAGGTATTCATTTAATCTTAAAATATCTTTAACCTTTTTTATATATTCCAATGTAAATCTTGGTTTTAAAAAACCATGATCATAATATACCTACTTTTTGCATGCCCTACGGTAGAATCACTTGAAACATGTAGGTACCTCCATCTAATAACAACACAGCAACAGTGTTTTCTGCAGAAATAAATACCTTATTTAAATTTGAAGCGTTTTAAGAATTGAATCGTGTTCAGCTACTTTTGTTGCTGACTGTACCTCTATTGGCAATGGTATGAAATGAAATTAAAAAAAAAAATATTTATTGTACCTAAATAGATCTTTTAAAGACACTTTTGCAAGTCAATGCTTTGATTTTTTTATGCTAGAAGGCGCCGGCATTTCCTAACTGACGACCTCTGAGAAGAAACACCGGAACAAACTCAGAGAATCATGGTCTCTTTTAAAGTCCAGACATAATAATATTAAATATGTGAGTTTCACAATGTAGGGTAATGTCTGCAATGGCCTTTTGAAGAAAGAGCCACAGCGGCTTTGAGTAGGCTAATTCCAGCCGAGGGCACGCATGCATCAGTCATTGTGTAGCTCGACCATATTAGAGGGAGCTCAACAAATATTAGTATTAGTTCATATGAGTAATTGACTTGTTTGGTATTTATTAAAATAAATACTTAAGTCGATGGTACCCGCAAGCGATCTTGAGCGAAGAGCTCCCGCGAAGAGCTCTGCTAATCAACGCACAATCATCCTCTACATCATCCTCTGAGGCTTATGACTTTGTCTTTTCACTTGTCACCTTCTAATGTAAATAATGTAGGTATTTTACACGAAACGACTGCCATCAAACCTTCGTACCCCAATTTCTGGGTAATACCAGAAATTGCTGCTGAATTGCTTTAAAACCTTTAAAAATATTATTTAATTAGATACAAGTAAAAAAAGTAGCCTATTGGTATGACCATTGGACTACCAATTATTCAAAGGTCTCGAGTTCGAACCCAAGGCACGCACCTCTGACTTTTCGAATTCATGTGCGTATTAATAATTAAATATCACTCGCTTATAACGGTGAAGGAAAACATCGTGAGGAAACCTGCATATCTTAAAGATTTTTCTTGACGGTTTGTGAAGTCTGCCAACCCGCACTAGGCCGGCGTGGTGAACTACAGCCTAATAACTCTCAATATGAGAGGAAACCCGTGCCCAGCAATGGTACAGTATATGGGTTGATGATGATGATGAAAAATAACAGAGAATTCCGTTAAAAAATAATGTTAGGGATATAATATTTCTAGCTAGCCCTTATGAATCTGCCCACATACTCTCCTCGTCATCAAAAATAGAAACAGCAAAAACGGAAGATATTTTGAGGAGACATTTTTAATATGACATTGCGTCAGAGTAATAGTACCGGGAATGGAACAAATAAAAAAATCAAAGAGACATGGGTCGCCCTCGAGGGACTTCGCCGTCCTTGCTATGGACTTGTCCCATCCTTGTACAAAAATAGGGACATCTTAATAAAAATGTAGACAACAAGCTGACGAATATGATCCGTATTTTTGATAGAAATGTTATATAAAAAGGGTGACATATTATTTGCGTACGTTTGAGATCGTAAATTGTCTAGGGGAATAACGAACTATGATTAAAATATGACTGTGTTGAATAAATAATCATTATATATTTCATTTCATTATACATATATTTATTTTAATCTTTACATGCTAACAAAGTATACTAATAATTTAATTTGTAGCAATAAGCGTAAAGTAAAGGTTTCATTAATTGGGTAAACAAATAAAATATGATAAGTAAAGCACATTATTTTAATATATAATTTCATACATATTATTTAGCAATAATTGGTAAATACTTGACCTTTTTAAATCCTTCCAATCGTATTTCACTTAAATATGTGTATAATATAAAATAATCTATATATCTCTATATAGATTATAGTGTAATATTATATTCTTTATTAATTAACACTTAACATAATACTGATTATAATTATATATTACACAAGATATTTTGGTACTGTTGTAATCTAAACCGGAGCTCTGCTCACTACGACGGTCGGATACAGAATGACGGCTGCCGCTTTTTTTTTTTTTTTTTTTTTTTGACGGACTTAGTTTTTAGCTCGAGGGAGCTTTAAAAACTTAACCGGACTAGGTGGCGAGGCACCAAATGCCTCCAGCCAGGGGCAACTTATAAACTAAGCAACACAGCTAAGGGTGTCCCCTGCGGGACTCGAACCTCGGCTTAGGGCGTTGCTGGGGGGGCAGTTAGGGACGGCTGGATCTGGGTTTAAATTATTTAGGGGCGAATTTAAAGCTACTGGCTCGGCACGGGCCGGCTCGAGCAAGGGACGGGGAGGATTACCGTTAAGGGGTCTTCGCGACGGGCCTCGCCGGCGAGGACGGTATATCGGGCGGCGTTTTTGTGCGTGTGTTTTGAGAGTGCTAGTCACTCTGTTTGACTCCTGCGCTAGGGTGATTTGGTCGTCAGGGTAAGTGAGTGCGTGCCTTGGGCGGCGCACTCTACTTATCTGAGAGGGTTTGTAGTCTACGCTACTGACCACAAGGGGATTAGGGTGAAGGGGGGCCAAATCGAAATAGCGCTTAGAGGCGCGTTTCATAAACTGCTTGATGGTAGGCAGTTTTAGGTCTAAGTGAAGGTCCCTATTGCGCACGTACCAAGGGGCGCCCGTGGCTTTGCGCATGAATCGGTTTTGGAGGGTCTGCATCCTATGGATAGCGGGACTTTCTATGTGAGCGAATACGACACTCGCATAGGTCATGATGGGGCGAATACACATCACGTAAATTCTCACCTTGTATTTAAGAGAGAGTTTACTGCGTGCATTGAGCATGCCATGTAGACGTCCTAGAGCAAAAGCGGCGCGCGAACGCACCGTTTTTATGTGCTCTCGGAACGTAAGTCGGTAATCTAGAACCACGCCCAGGTATTTGGCTTTCTTTTCCCAAGGGATCTGTTGGCCGAAGAGGGAAATGGGTTGGGCTTGAGCGGAGAGGTCGGAACTCTTGTGAAAGAGAACCGCCGCGCTCTTGGAGGGATTCACCTCTATTCTCCATTTCCTGAACCAATTCCCTAGGGCATTGACCGAGGATTGGAGAATTTTGGTGATGTTTGTTAGGCTGGTGCCGGAATAATATATAGCCGTGTCGTCAGCGAATATAGCCAACTGCGACTTGGATCTTTTTGGAATATCGCTGGTGTACAGCGTGAAAAGGAGAGGGGAGAGCACGGAGCCCTGAGGGACTCCGGCTCGGATAGGATGGGGGGACGAGAGTGTGCCGCCCTCTATACGATAGCGAAATGTGCGATTCGACAGAAAATCTCGAATGATGAGCACGAGACGGTCTGGCACGTTGAATGAATATAGCTTGTAGATCAAGCCATTGTGCCAGACCTTGTCGAAGGCTTTCGCCACGTCGAAGAAGAGCATGCCAGTCGTCATACCGCGCTGGAATCCAGCGCTGATATGTTCGACTATGCGATGCACTTGGTGGATACAAGAGTGTTTGGTTCGAAAACCAAACTGCTCGTCGGGAATGAGATTATGGGATTCGGCATATTTCTTTAATCGGGCATAGATAAGCCGCTCATAGATCTTCCCAAGGACTTTGAGGAGACTTATGGGGCGATAACTGGAGGGCTCAGACCTGGGTTTACCGGGTTTAGGGATACCGATGACGGTAGCTTCTTTCCACACTTGTGGGAAGATGTTATTATTTAATGCCGCATTGAAGATGGCGGTCATCAGAATGATCAGGGAGGCAGGGAAGAGCTTAACCACCTTGTTGGTGATGCCGTCTGAGCCGGGGGCTTTCCTGGGTCGTAGGTTTTGTACGATCGACCGGACTTCGTCCGCAGTGACGGGGGGGACGGGATCGTCTGGGTCGGGGGCGGGGGAGAGAGTGGAACTTACGGGGGCCGTAGGGTTATCGGGGGACAGCGAGAGGGCGACTCTACGTTCGACTTCGGCGTTCACCTCATTGAGGTGGGCCTTGTCTACTGGTAGAGTGCTAGGCGAGCATTGTGCCTCTAGACTGTCGGCTAGGCATTCGGCTTTTTCGTCGTCGTCAAAGGCGGGCCTTTGATTAGGACGGTTCAGAGGGGGCATTGTAGACTCTTGATCGGACTTGGACGGCTGCCGCCAAATGACAGCCCTTTTATACGTTCAGACAAACGGCGCCGACATACCACGTGTTTACATTTTGACATTTCTAAAAGTAAATGTAGCTTTATAGGTTATCATAAATTCCATAAATATTTATTAATAGCATTTTATGACCATAGTATTCAAAACACAACGTTATTCTATCTAACCTATAAATATACTCAATATATTAATTAGACATCATATTTTGAAGTGAGATCTAATTTCTTTACAGGTAAAGCACGTTGCGTATTTTGGCACGGTCATCTTATGTTATAAACAACGTAATCATATTATATATTTTCGAATAATCTATCACGGCCATACTGACCTGTACTTCGCTCTCGAAGTACAAATTTATAATAAACCCATGAGATCTAGCGACCAGCAGAAATTCCTCACATTTTTTTTTTAGCCATTGACCTTGACATATTGATTCTCTCACCTGCTGCACATGAGATCAGAACCAACATCGGGTCAACAACTGACCAGCAGATAGATACATATTATATACATATATTCTTAGCCATTGACCTTGACATGTTGATCCTCCCACCTGCTGCACGTGAGATCAGGACCAACATCGGGTCAACAACTGACCAGCAGATAGATACATATTATATACATATATTCTTAGCCATTGACCTTGACATGTTGATCCTCCCACCTGCTGCACGTGAGATCAGAACCAACATCGGGTCAACAAGTGACCAGCAGATAGATACATATTATATACATATATTCTTAGCTATTGACCTTGACATGTTGATCCTCTCACCCGCTGCAAGTGAGATCAGGACCAACATCGGGTCAACAACTGACCAGCAGATCATATACATAATATATTATATAAATATCACTCGCTGCCAATAATATCTTAGACTATTAATCAATTAATATATTTTTTTTTTGCAATTCAAAAATTCAATTATACACTTCTTATATCATAAGGTTAACAATTTTAACACCTATCTATCACGGCCTATCTATCACGGTCACTATTCATAATAAAATAATTCCTTATGAGAAACATTTCGTTCAGCCGAGTTGCCTGGCCATATTCGTATTTGTCTTCAGTGATAATTATATTTCTTAAGTTATTAATTTTTTTTTTTTTTTTAAGAAAGTCGAGCATTAGGTAAGGATTTCAGTATTTTCATAAGGACCTTTATATTTTGGACTTAGTTTATCGTGATCTTGGTTTACACAAACCGTATCACCTATATTAAATGTTTAATTAGTTCACCTGGTAGCATCAATACAAATGTTTTAATATATTTGTCAGCAACGTCCTTAAGGCATTGTTGTGCCAATTCACTATCGGCTTGTGTAGTGATGGCAGGTTATAACAAGTTATCTACTACTTCTGTTCGTTGAGCCTGTACGGAAGGTATATTACATTCGTTACTAATTAATAATAGTCTAAGAGGTGAAAAACTCTTAGACTTCTAAACAGTAGTGTTTAAAGACTGCTAAACTTTCCAAAGAACGTTCGGCCATTCTGAAGTATCATGGACTGTGGTAGTAAGCATATTGTAACTATCGCTACATAACGTTCTACCTGTTCATTTTTACGAAGTGTTGCCATTGAAATCACAAGATGCTCAATTTGCATTTCTCTAAATAAGGTTTGTACTTGATTAGACGTAACCCAGTGCAATCCAGATGCAACGTGTCAAAGGGTATCGATTTATGTATTTTATGTAATTGACCTTGTTTGGGTCCAGTATGTTTTTTTTTTTTGAGGTACAAATAAGACAGTTTGTTTGTTGTATTAAATCTAAGATAAATTATTATTCTGTCATCGGCTGTCAAATAGTCAGTGATAGGGAATCACTGACTATTTTTATAATCTTTCAAACAACTTGTTTTAATATTAATATTTTTACCTAATTTTTGTTCATTTTTGAGTTTAACCTCCACCATCTCAATTGAATTGTTATTTTGTATTTATCTTCTGTAATTAATTATATTATTAAACATCATCATGTAAGTATAATAATTATTAGTTTTAATAATATACAACGTGTTACAAAATACCTCGTAAAAATATAATTAAATAACAAAGCCAAAAATTTTGTCAGCTGTCATGTCAGCATGTCAGGGAACCTATTTTACCTAATAATTGTCTACTTTAATAGTTTTTCTATTTTACATTCATAAATGTTTGTTGTTTTCCTTTTCCGCGTTACTAAGGTTCTTAAATATTGTGAATGGACTCGTTATCAGGCCCCATTCAACCTCCTTTCGGCTTTACGGGTAGTTTTCTAACATCCTGTATATACCGTAACATATTACTCATTAAGATCGGTGTGCATACCTTTGAGTGACGTTTTTACTGCGTATGAGGATTTTTGTCACAAGTAACTAGTTGCTAACTAGATGTTTAATTAGTTTTAAATTGCAAATATGTTGTTGGTGTGCCTTATTTAATTAAAATAAATTTTATAAAATTCACTTTGATAATAAAGTAAGTTATTGATAGTTACATATTAATTGGCATCCATTTTCCCTTTTGAGCCTTACATATCAAATTTTAAGTCTCATTATTATTATGCCGTGCTGTCTCTAGCCATGATTATGACACATACGTGTTTTTTTTTTTTTTTAGTCGAAGGAACAAGATTGCGACAATATAGGAAAACCAACAGCTATACAGAAAATGTTAATAACTAGGTTAAGCTACACTAAGGCAATTACAGGTTCTCACGGATAGTGATAGAATAAATAACTGAAGATTTAACAAACACTAATAAGCTCAAATAACATAGAAGTTAACAAAATAACCTATTGGAAAAAGTTAAGGTTCAGTCTATTACGTGCCGTACAGCTTTTTGTAATAAACCCTTATTGTAAAGATTATCGGACTGGAAGTCCCGCATGAGCGTCCACCACGTGGAGGTATCTCTTTTTTTTTCATTGTAGACTTTATAGCGTTACAATCGGTTACGATAGTGAAATGGACACTCAATAGGTACCTACACTAAAATGTCTAGGCGCATTAAAAATTGCCAATGTCTTCAAGTCCTATGAATAGTATCGTGACTCTGATGGGAAAGTGTACTTACTGAAATATGCTACTACTCTAATGTTGTTGTCAACTTTTTGCATCAAGTTTACTCTGTAGCTTATAGAGCTAGCGTCTGTATGCAATTCAGTAGTTCAATTGGGATCAAAAATAGCTAATAAAGGCACAGACACTAAATGCTTTATCACTTCGATATATCATTTCGATAGACAATTGGTTTGTGAGGCAAACTCGGGAATGAACTTCCTAAAATAACTAGCTAAGCCAAACTGTCGAACTTCTTTAACGTTACTAGGGACCGATGAGTTATCGAGAGCTGAAACTGAAACTTGTATTCAATCACTTTGACAAGAAAAAAAATGCATTGTTTAAATTTACCTGCAGAACAAAGGGCTTTCAGGGGTTGTTTCAGATACTGTAACCCTTGTTTCTCAGTTTTGAATGGGATTAAAATATCATCAATATAAACCAATTAAAAATTAAGGGGCTAACAGCTTTTACTGATTTTCTTTTCGATTATTTAGTACGTACGATCGCTACTTTTTTTTTTTACTGGCAGGACAGGACTGGCAAATGTTGAATCACTTTCTTGAATAATGTTTTCGTTTAACAAGTTTTTGATAATTTGTTATTTTTTTTTTTCTATAAACAGTATCTAAGTAATTGATTTATTAATTTATTTAATTGTTCGGGTTGAATTTCATTACTAGGTAAAACTTGGTATCATAGGTAAAATCTTTATCTCTGGCTACATTAAATTCAATTTTTAAACATACTTCAATGAACCTGACAGGCAAAGTTACCTTACAATACCTTTCCCTCTAGAGTTAATGAACATGGATTAAAATTACAACTCAATTGTCTCGCAATCGAGTCCTTTAGGGGCCATAAATTATCATATCTTTATCTTATCTATATTATATTTTACTTAGTGACAGATTCATTTTAGGGAAACAATTGACGTTATTAGTAGTTGTAGGTGGTTTGGATTGGTACATTTTTTTTTTAAATAACAAACAGTATCAGAGTGGCCAATGTTCTTGCAATAACTTAATGTGTCTTAAGAAAACCTAAAAGCAACGTTGATGACTGTCTAGTTGTGGTTGTTTATTAACAGAATGGTTTGTGTTACAATCATTCTACTGGAATCAATGGGTTGCTTTCTTGAGGTCTTGTTAAACGACATTAATTTGGTCGTTTCAACACGACTATTATGTGAAGCCATTCGCAAATTAATATCGTGTATACCGTTCGACTAACTGTTCCTCTGTAATAGCTATTTTTGTTATTTTAAACAATATAAGTTTTTATCTTGCATATTCGCTATGACTTTGCCGTTTCGGAAGTTAATAATACTGGTTATGACAATTTATCAGTAAAATTTAATTTTTCTGGATACAGTTCTTTAATTGTATTCTATATCCTTTCCCAGGTTCTGCCTTCCTCAGATTTCATACCACAACAAAGCAGAGCCCTTCAGGGCCTTACCACGAATAGAAATAAATTATCTACCTCAACAACGCACCACACTATACAGCAGGAACTCCTACTGCTTAATTATTAAAATTTATAGTAAAATACTAAACTGTTTAAAAGACTGTAACACTGTTCAAAAATGCTATTTTCCTGTTATTAATTTCCTAAACGATAAAAACAGATTAAATGTAATTAAATCATTGTTATTTCCAGATATAAGTAGGTAATTGATAGATTAAAAACTTGCACGTCAGGAAGGGTAGAATATAGAAACTTTTACTAACATGAACACCTAATTGTACTATATTCCGACAAATAAGTTCATCTTTCTTTCTGTACCTGCTTAAGGTCCGCTTCAATAGTGTTGACGTTGGTATACCATTTCTCAGCACCATTTTCATCGTGGTCAAAAGTAGGCAGCACCATGGCACTCGGTGAGTACCTGCCACTGCATCCCGGATCGCCTAGAATCCATCAGGAACCACGTCCACAAGTCCTTAAAATAAATAGGTAGTTAGTAATAGCTTGGGACGATCCCACTTCTGATGTTGAATAAATAATCATTATATATTTCATTTCATTATACATATATTTATTTTAATCTTTACATGCTAACAAAGTATACTAATAATTTAATTTGTAGCAATAAGCGTAAAGTAAAGGTTTCATTAATTGGGTAAACAAATAAAATATGATAAGTAAAGCACATTATTTTAATATATCATTTCATACATATTATTTAGCAATAATTGGTAAATACTTGACCTTTTTAAATCCTTCCAATCGTATTTCACTTAAATATGTGTATAATATAAAATAATCTATATATCTCTATATAGATTATAGTGTAATATTATATTCTTTATTAATTAACACTTAACATAATACTGATTATAATTATATATTACACAAGATATTTTGGTACTGTTGTAATCTAAACCGGAGCTCTGCTCACTACGACGGTCGGATACAGAATGACGGCTGCCGTTTTTTTTTTTTTTTTTTTTTTTTAGGTCGGACATAGTTTTTAGCTCGAGGGAGCTTTAAAAACTTAACCGGACTAGGTGGCGAGGCACCAAATGCCTCCAGCCAGGGGCAACTTATAAACTAAGCAACACAGCTAAGGGCGTCCCCTGCGGGACTCGAACCTCGGCTTAGGGCGTTGCTGGGGGGGCAGCTAGGGACGGCTGGATCTGGGTTTAAATTATTTATGGGCGAATTTAAAGCTACTGGCTCGGCACGGGCCGGCTCGAGCAAGGGACGGGGAGGATTACCGTTAAGGGGTCTTCGCGACGGGCCTCGCCGGCGAGGACGGTATATCGGGCGGCGTTTTTGTGCGTGTGTTTTGAGAGTGCTAGTCACTCTGTTTGACTCCTGCGCTAGGGTGATTTGGTCGTCAGGGTAAGTGAGTGCGTGCCTTGGGCGGCGCACTCTACTTATCTGAGAGGGTTTGTAGTCTACGCTACTGACCACTAGGGGATTAGGGTGAAGGGGGGCCAAATCGAAATAGCGCTTAGAGGCGCGTTTCATAAACTGCTTGATGGTAGGCAGTTTTAGGTCTAAGTGAAGGTCCCTATTGCGCACGTACCAAGGGGCGCCCGTGGCTTTGCGCATGAATCGGTTTTGGAGGGTCTGCATCCTATGGATAGCGGGACTTTCTATGTGAGCGAATACGACACTCGCATAGGTCATGATGGGGCGAATACACATCACGTAAATTCTCACCTTGTATTTAAGGGAGAGTTTACTGCGTGCATTGAGCATGCCATGTAGACGTCCTAGAGCAAAAGCGGCGCGCGAACGCACCGTTTTTATGTGCTCTCGGAACGTAAGTCGGTAATCTAGAACCACGCCCAGGTATTTGGCTTTCTTTTCCCAAGGGATCTGTTGGCCGAAGAGGGAGATGGGTTGGGCTTGAGCGGAGAGGTCGGAACTCTTGTGAAAGAGAACCGCCGCGCTCTTGGAGGGATTCACCTCTATTCTCCATTTCCTGAACCAATTCCCTAGGGCATTGACCGAGGATTGGAGAATTTTGGTGATGTTTGTTAGGCTGGTGCCGGAATAATATATAGCCGTGTCGTCAGCGAATAGAGCCAACTGCGACTTGGATCTTTTTGGAATATCGCTGGTGTACAGCGTGAAAAGGAGAGGGGAGAGCACGGAGCCCTGCGGGACTCCGGCTCGGATAGGATGGGGGGACGAGAGTGTGCCACCCTCTATACGATAGCGAAAGGTGCGATTCGACAGAAAATCTCGTATGATGAGCACGAGACGGTCTGGCACGTTGAATGAATATAGCTTGTAAATCAAGCCATTGTGCCAGACCTTGTCGAAGGCTTTCGCCACGTCGAAGAATAGCATGCCAGTCGTCATTCCGCGCTGGAATCCAGCGCTGATATGTTCGACTATGCGATGCACTTGGTGGATACAAGAGTGTTTGGTTCGAAAACCAAACTGCTCGTCGGGAATGAGATTGTGGGATTCGGCAAAGTTCTTTAATCGGGCATAGATAAGCCGCTCATAGATCTTCCCAAGGACTTTGAGGAGACTTATGGGGCGATAACTGGAGGGCTCAGACCTGGGTTTACCGGGTTTAGGGATACGGCTGCCGCCAAATGACAGCCCTTTTATACGTTCAGACAAACGGCGCCGACATACCACGTGTTTACATTTTGACATTTCTAAAAGTAAATGTAGCTTTATAGGTTATCATAAATTCCATAAATATTTATTAATAGCATTTTATGACCATAGTATTCAAAACACAACGTTATTCTATCTAACCTATAAATATACTCAATATATTAATTAGACATCATATTTTGAAGTGAGATCTAATTTCTTTACAGGTAAAGCACGTTGCGTATTTTGGCACGGTCATCTTATGTTATAAACAACGTAATCATATTATATATTTTCGAATAATCTATCAACTGCAACGGGTCACGCATTGTTGAAGCACGCATCATCGTCATCAACCCATATAATATGTCCCACTACTGGGCACGGGTCTCCTACCCGTGCCCAGTAGTGGGACATATTATACACGACAGTAGTGGGACACGTAGTTCAGAATAAGAGGGACTAGACTATAGGCTAGTATCAATAATAGTAGTAATTAGTGTCTAGTATAATTAGGCTATAGCTGAAGCACTGTTTCCAGCTATTTAAAGAAGTTCTGCGCTCGATGCCTAAGTCAGGCAGTGTTATTGATGTTTTCAATAAATTTCCCCAATGCAGCTCGGAGTTTGACTTTGTGCCCGGTTAATGGTAATAGGTTCCCCCCTATTCCTTGGGGGAATACAGGCATAATGGTGTGTAAGTATCCTTTTAACTCATAACTGTCTACCATTGCGTATCATTCGTACATTATAATCATCAACCCATATACTGTCCCACTGCTGGGCACGGGTCTCCTCTCATGAGAGGTATTAGGCTATACCACGCTGGCCTGGTGCGGGTTGATCATTAATTTAATACGCACATGATTTTGAAAAGTCAGAGGTGCGTGCCCCAAATTCGAACTCAAGACCTTTGACGCGACAGTCCAATGGTAATATCATTAGGCATAAAAAAAAAACATTATAATGACGTACATGAATTGAAAAAGTCATAGAAGTTAGGTTCCTACGTGCTCCAGATTCAAACTCATACATATAACAGAGCTCTAACCTCAAAACAAGTACAGAAAAGAACATAATATTATGTTTACATTTTGTATTTTCTACAAAGAAATACCTGTATGTACATGGTCTTATAACAAAACTGCTAAGCATACAATGAAAATACCAACTAACTCCAGAAAGTAGAAATAACCTTTATTTCCTAAGAAAATATTAAGAAGCGTTCCTAGTTGCAGTCTTCTTTGAACGTCGTATGGGGGCGTGGGGTGTTTGGATTCACGTACAATTGCAGAACGGCTTTAAGCTTTAAGCTTAAGCGGCAGCGATTAAATTCGAAGCGAAATGTTACGAGAGAATTGAAGACTTCGATATAACGTCTTTTCATATTAACAGGCTAAAGTACCAACGACTTCGATAACCTGGTTGAACTGAGAGGATGTATACAGACTCTTCTGTATACATCCTCTCAGTTCAACCAGGAGTTAAAACAATACAGGTTATTTATTTAATACTTCATGCATAAAAAAAATTTTTGTACAAAGGTGGACTTAATGCCATTCGGCATTCTCTCCCCGTCAACTTAAGGATGATGCAGAGACAAAGCTAGATAAAAGGTGTACTTACCTATGTATTAACCTATGTTACATGTCTACATATGGAGTACATAAGGAGTACATAAGGAGTACATAAGGAGTACATAAGGAGTGCATAAGTAGTACATAAAAAGTACATAAAAAGTACATGAGGAGTACATACGAAGTACATACGTAGTACATAAGAATTACATGAGGAATACATACGAAGTACATACGGAGTACATACGAAGTACATAAGGAGTACATAAGGAGTACATAAGGAGTACATAAGGAGTGCATAAGGAGTACATAAGGAGTACAAAAGGAGTACATAAGGAGTACATAAGAATTACATACGAAGTACATACGGAGTACATACGGAGTACACAAGGAGTACATAAGGAGTACATAAGAAGTACATAAGGAATACATACGAAGTACATACGGAGTACATACGGAGTACACAAGGAGTACATGAGGAGTACACAAGGAGTACATAAGGAGTACATAAGAAGTACAAAGGGAGTACATAAGAATTACATGAGGAATACATACGAAGTACATACAGAGTACATACGGAGTACACAAGGAGTACATAAGAAGTACACAAGAAGTACATAAGGAGTACATAAGGAGTACAAAGGGAGTACATAAGGAGTACATAAGAATTACATGAGGAATACATACGAAGTACAAACGGAGTACATACGGAGTACACAAGGAGTACATAAGAAGTACATAAGGAGTACATAAGGAGTACATAAGGAGTACAAAGGGAGTACATAAAGAGTACATAAGAATTACATGAGGAATACATACGAAGTACATACGGAGTACATACGGAGTACACAAGGAGTACATAAGAAGTACACAAGGAGTACATAAGGAGTACAAAGGGAGTACATAAGGAGTACATAAGAAGTACATAAGGAATACATACGAAGTACATACGGAGTACATACGGAGTACACAAGGAGTACATGAGGAGTACACAAGGAGTACATAAGGAGTACATAAGGAGTACAAAGGGAGTACATAAGGAGTACATAAGAATTACATGAGGAATACATACGAAGTACATAAGGAGTACATAAGGAGTACATAAGAAGTACATAAGGAGTACATAAGGAGTATATAAGGAGTACATAAGGAGTACATAAGGAGTACGTAAGGAGTACATAAGAAGTACATAAGGAGTACATAAGGAGTACAAAGGGAGTACATAAGGAGTACATAAGAATTACATGAGGAATACATACGAAGTACAAACGGAGTACATACGGAGTACACAAGGAGTACATAAGAAGTACATAAGGAGTACATAAGGAGTACATAAGGAGTACAAAGGGAGTACATAAAGAGTACATAAGAATTACATGAGGAATACATACGAAGTACATACGGAGTACATACGGAGTACACAAGGAGTACATAAGAAGTACACAAGGAGTACATAAGGAGTACATAAGGAGTACATAAGGAGTACAAAGGGAGTACATAAGGAGTACATAAGAAGTACATAAGGAATACATACGAAGTACATACGGAGTACATACGGAGTACACAAGGAGTACATGAGGAGTACACAAGGAGTACATAAGGAGTACATAAGGAGTACAAAAGGAGTACATAAGGAGTACATAAGAATTACATGAGGAATACATACGAAGTACATAAGGAGTACATAAGGAGTACATAAGAAGTACATAAGGAGTACATAAGGAGTATATAAGGAGTACATAAGGAGTACATAAGGAGTACGTAAGGAGTACATAAGAAGTACATAAGGAGTACATAAGGAGTACATAAGGAGTACATATGGAGTACATAAGGAGTACATACGGAGTACACAAGGAGTACATGAGGAGTACACAAGGAGTACATAAGGAGTACATAAGGAGTACAAAGGGAGTACATAAGGAGTACATAAGAAGTACATAAGGAATACATACGAAGTACATACGGAGTACATACGGAGTACACAAGGAGTACATGAGGAGTACACAAGGAGTACATAAGGAGTACATAAGGAGTACATAAGGAGTACATAAGGAGTACATAAGGAGTACATAAGGAGTACATAAGGAGTACATAAGGAGTTGATAAGGAGTACATAAGGAGTACATAAGGAGTACATAAGGAGTACATAAGGAGTACATAAGGAGTACATAAGGAGTACAAAGGGAGTACATAAGGAGTACATAAGAATTACATGAGGAATACATACGAAGTACATACGGAGTACATAAGGAGTACATAAGGAGTACATAAGAAGTACATAAGGAGCACATAAGGAGTACATGAGGAGTACATAAGGAGTACATAAGGAGTACATAAGAAGTACATAAGGAGTACATAAGGAGTACATAAGGAGTACATAAGGAGTACATAAGGAGTACATAAGGAGTACAAAGGGAGTACATAAGGAGTACATAAGAATTACATGAGGAATACATACGAAGTACATACGGAGTACATACGGTGTACACAAGGAGTACATAAGAAGTACATAAGGAGTACATAAGGAGTACATAAGGAGTACATAAGGAGTACATAAGGAGTACAAAGGGAGTACATAAGGAGTACATAAGAATTACATGAGGAATACATACGAAGTACATACGGAGTACATACGGAGTACATACGGAGTACACAAGGAGTACATAAGAAGTACACAAGGAGTACATAAGGAGTACATAAGGAGTACATAAGGAATACATAAGGAGTACAAAGGGAGTACATAAGGAGTACATAAGGAGTACATGAGGAATACATACGAAGTACATACGGAGTACATACGAAGTACATACGGAGTACATAAGGAGAACATAAGGAGTACATAAGGAGTAAATAAGGAGTACATAAGGAGTACATAAGAAGTACATGAGGAGTACATACGAAGTACACAAGGAGTACATAAGAAGTACACAAGGAGTACATAAGGAGTACACAAGGAGTACATAAGGAGTACATAAGGAGTACATAAGGAGTATATAAGGAGTACATAAGGAGTACAAAGGGAGTACATAAGGAGTACATAAGGAGTACATAAGGAGTACACAAGGAGTACATAAGAAGTACATAAGGAGTACATAAGGAGTACATAAGGAGTACATAAGGAGTACATAAGGAGTACATAAGGAGTACATAAGGAGTACATAAGAAGTACATAAGTAGTACATAAGGAGTACATAAGGAGTACATAAGGAGTACATAAGAAGTACATAAGGAGTACAAAGGGAGTACATAAGGAGTACATAAGAAGTACATAAGGAGCACATAAGGAGTACATGAGGAGTACATAAGGAGTACATAAGAAGTACATAAGGAGTACAAAGGGAGTACATAAGGAGTACATAAGAAGTACATAAGGAGCACATAAGGAGTACATGAGGAGTACATAAGGAGTACATAAGGAATACATAAGGAGTACAAAGGGAGTACATAAGGAGTACATAAGGAGTACATGAGGAATACATACGAAGTACATACGGAGTACATACGAAGTACATACGGAGTACATACGGAGTACACAAGGAGTACATAAGGAGTACATAAGAAGTTGATAAGGAGTACATAAGGAGTACAAAGGGAGTACATAAGGAGTACATAAGAATTACATGAGGAATACATACGAAGTACGTACGGAGTACATACGGTGTACACAAGGAGTACATAAGAAGTACATAAGAAGTACAAAAGGAGTACATAAGGAGTACATCAGGAGAACATAAGAAGTACATCAGGAGTAAATAAGGAGTACATAAGAAGTACATGAGGAGTACATACGAAGTATTTACGGAGTACATACGGAGTACATAAGGAGTACATAAGGAGTACATAAGGAGTACATAAGGAGTACATAGGAGCACATAAGGAGTACATTAGAAGTACATAAGGAGTATATAAGTAGTACATAAGAAGTACATAAGGAGTGCATAAGGAGTACATAAGGAGTACAAAGGGAGTACATAAGGAGTACATAAGGAGTACATAAGGAGTACATACGGAGTACATACGGAGTACACAAGGAGTACAAAAGAAGTACACAAGGAGTACATAAGGAGTACATAAGGAGTACAAAGGGAGTACAAAGGGAGTACATAAGGAGTACATAAGGAGTACATAAGGAGTACATAAGGAGTACATAAGGAGTACATAAGGAGTACATAAGGAGTACATAAGGAGTACATAAGGAGTATATAAGGAGTACATAAGGAGTACAAAGGGAGTACATAAGGAGTACATAAGGAGTACATAAGGAGTACACAAGGAGTACATAAGGAGTACATAAGAAGTACAAAGGGAGTACATAAGAATTACATGAGGAATACATACGAAGTACATACAGAGTACATACGGAGTACACAAGGAGTACATAAGAAGTACACAAGAAGTACATAAGGAGTACATAAGGAGTACAAAGGGAGTACATAAGGAGTACATAAGAATTACATGAGGAATACATACGAAGTACAAACGGAGTACATACGGAGTACACAAGGAGTACATAAGAAGTACATAAGGAGTACATAAGGAGTACATAAGGAGTACAAAGGGAGTACATAAAGAGTACATAAGAATTACATGAGGAATACATACGAAGTACATACGGAGTACATACGGAGTACACAAGGAGTACATAAGAAGTACACAAGGAGTACATAAGGAGTACAAAGGGAGTACATAAGGAGTACATAAGAAGTACATAAGGAATACATACGAAGTACATACGGAGTACATACGGAGTACACAAGGAGTACATGAGGAGTACACAAGGAGTACATAAGGAGTACATAAGGAGTACAAAGGGAGTACATAAGGAGTACATAAGAATTACATGAGGAATACATACGAAGTACATAAGGAGTACATAAGGAGTACATAAGAAGTACATAAGGAGTACATAAGGAGTACATAAGGAGTATATAAGGAGTACATAAGGAGTACATACGGAGTACATAAGGAGTACATAAGGAGTACATAAGGAGTACATAAGGAGTACAAAGGGAGTACATAAGGAGTACATAAGAATTACATGAGGAATACATACGAAGTACAAACGGAGTACATACGGAGTACACAAGGAGTACATAAGAAGTACATAAGGAGTACATAAGGAGTACATAAGGAGTACAAAGGGAGTACATAAAGAGTACATAAGAATTACATGAGGAATACATACGAAGTACATACGGAGTACATACGGAGTACACAAGGAGTACATAAGAAGTACACAAGGAGTACATAAGGAGTACATAAGGAGTACATAAGGAGTACAAAGGGAGTACATAAGGAGTACATAAGAAGTACATAAGGAATACATACGAAGTACATACGGAGTACATACGGAGTACACAAGGAGTACATGAGGAGTACACAAGGAGTACATAAGGAGTACATAAGGAGTACAAAAGGAGTACATAAGGAGTACATAAGAATTACATGAGGAATACATACGAAGTACATAAGGAGTACATAAGGAGTACATAAGAAGTACATAAGGAGTACATAAGGAGTATATAAGGAGTACATAAGGAGTACATAAGGAGTACGTAAGGAGTACATAAGAAGTACATAAGGAGTACATAAGGAGTACATAAGGAGTACATATGGAGTACATAAGGAGTACATACGGAGTACACAAGGAGTACATGAGGAGTACACAAGGAGTACATAAGGAGTACATAAGGAGTACATAAGGAGTACAAAGGGAGTACATAAGGAGTACATAAGAAGTACATAAGGAATACATACGAAGTACATACGGAGTACATACGGAGTACACAAGGAGTACATGAGGAGTACACAAGGAGTACATAAGGAGTACATAAGGAGTACATAAGGAGTACATAAGGAGTACATAAGGAGTACATAAGGAGTACATAAGGAGTACATAAGGAGTTGATAAGGAGTACATAAGGAGTACATAAGGAGTACATAAGGAGTACATAAGGAGTACATAAGGAGTACAAAGGGAGTACATAAGGAGTACATAAGAATTACATGAGGAATACATACGAAGTACATACGGAGTACATAAGGAGTACATAAGGAGTACATAAGGAGTACATAAGAAGTACATAAGGAGCACATAAGGAGTACATGAGGAGTACATAAGGAGTACATAAGGAGTACATAAGAAGTACATAAGGAGTACATAAGGAGTACATAAGGAGTACATAAGGAGTACATAAGGAGTACATAAGGAGTACAAAGGGAGTACATAAGGAGTACATAAGAATTACATGAGGAATACATACGAAGTACATACGGAGTACATACGGTGTACACAAGGAGTACATAAGAAGTACATAAGGAGTACATAAGGAGTACATAAGGAGTACATAAGGAGTACATAAGGAGTACAAAGGGAGTACATAAGGAGTACATAAGAATTACATGAGGAATACATACGAAGTACATACGGAGTACATACGGAGTACATACGGAGTACACAAGGAGTACATAAGAAGTACACAAGGAGTACATAAGGAGTACATAAGGAGTACATAAGGAATACATAAGGAGTACAAAGGGAGTACATAAGGAGTACATAAGGAGTACATGAGGAATACATACGAAGTACATACGGAGTACATACGAAGTACATACGGAGTACATAAGGAGAACATAAGGAGTACATAAGGAGTAAATAAGGAGTACATAAGGAGTACATAAGAAGTACATGAGGAGTACATACGAAGTACACAAGGAGTACATAAGAAGTACACAAGGAGTACATAAGGAGTACACAAGGAGTACATAAGGAGTACATAAGGAGTACATAAGGAGTATATAAGGAGTACATAAGGAGTACAAAGGGAGTACATAAGGAGTACATAAGGAGTACATAAGGAGTACACAAGGAGTACATAAGAAGTACATAAGGAGTACATAAGGAGTACATAAGGAGTACATAAGGAGTACATAAGGAGTACATAAGGAGTACATAAGGAGTACATAAGAAGTACATAAGTAGTACATAAGGAGTACATAAGGAGTACATAAGGAGTACATAAGAAGTACATAAGGAGTACAAAGGGAGTACATAAGGAGTACATAAGAAGTACATAAGGAGCACATAAGGAGTACATGAGGAGTACATAAGGAGTACATAAGAAGTACATAAGGAGTACAAAGGGAGTACATAAGGAGTACATAAGAAGTACATAAGGAGCACATAAGGAGTACATGAGGAGTACATAAGGAGTACATAAGGAATACATAAGGAGTACAAAGGGAGTACATAAGGAGTACATAAGGAGTACATGAGGAATACATACGAAGTACATACGGAGTACATACGAAGTACATACGGAGTACATACGGAGTACACAAGGAGTACATAAGGAGTACATAAGAAGTTGATAAGGAGTACATAAGGAGTACAAAGGGAGTACATAAGGAGTACATAAGAATTACATGAGGAATACATACGAAGTACGTACGGAGTACATACGGTGTACACAAGGAGTACATAAGAAGTACATAAGAAGTACAAAAGGAGTACATAAGGAGTACATCAGGAGAACATAAGAAGTACATCAGGAGTAAATAAGGAGTACATAAGAAGTACATGAGGAGTACATACGAAGTATTTACGGAGTACATACGGAGTACATAAGGAGTACATAAGGAGTACATAAGGAGTACATAGGAGCACATAAGGAGTACATTAGAAGTACATAAGGAGTATATAAGTAGTACATAAGAAGTACATAAGGAGTGCATAAGGAGTACATAAGGAGTACAAAGGGAGTACATAAGGAGTACATAAGGAGTACATAAGGAGTACATACGGAGTACATACGGAGTACACAAGGAGTACAAAAGAAGTACACAAGGAGTACATAAGGAGTACATAAGGAGTACAAAGGGAGTACAAAGGGAGTACATAAGGAGTACATAAGGAGTACATAAGGAGTACATAAGGAGTACATAAGGAGTACATAAGGAGTACATAAGGAGTACATAAGGAGTACATAAGGAGTACATAAGGAGTACATAAGGAGTACATAAGGAGTACATAAGGAGTGCATAAGGAGTAAATAAGGAGTACATAAGAATTACATGAGGAATACATACGAAGTACATACGGAGTACATAAGGAGTACATAAGGAGTACATAAGAAGTACATAAGGAGCACATAAGGAGTACATGAGGAGTACATAAGGAGTACATAAGGAGTACATAAGAAGTACATAAGGAGTACATAAGGAGTACATAAGGAGTACATAAGGAGTACATAAGGAGTACATAAGGAGTACAAAGGGAGTACATAAGGAGTACATAAGAATTACATGAGGAATACATACGAAGTACATACGGAGTACATAAGGAGTACATAAGGAGTACATAAGAAGTACATAAGGAGCACATAAGGAGTACATGAGGAGTACATAAGGAGTACATAAGGAGTACATAAGAAGTACATAAGGAGTACATAAGGAGTACATAAGGAGTACATAAGGAGTACATAAGGAGTACATAAGGAGTACAAAAGGAGTACATAAGGAGTACATCAGGAGAACATAAGAAGTACATCAGGAGTAAATAAGGAGTACATAAGAATTACATGAGGAATACATACGAAGTACATACGGAGTACATAAGGAGTACATAAGGAGTACATAAGAAGTACATAAGGAGCACATAAGGAGTACATGAGGAGTACATAAGGAGTACATAAGGAGTACATAAGAAGTACATAAGGAGTACATAAGGAGTACATAAGGAGTACATAAGGAGTACATAAGGAGTACATAAGGAGTACAAAGGGAATACATAAGGAGTACATAAGAATTACATGAGGAATACATACGAAGTACATACGGAGTACATACGGTGTACACAAGGAGTACATAAGAAGTACATAAGGAGTACATAAGGAGTACATAAGGAGTACATAAGGAGTACATGAGGAATACATACGAAGTACATACGAAGTACATACGGAGTACATACGGAGTACACAAGGAGTACATAAGAAGTACATAAGGAGTACATAAGGAGTACATAAGGAGTACATAAGGAGTACATAAGGAGTACAAAGGGAGTACATAAGGAGTACATAAGAATTACATGAGGAATACATACGAAGTACATACGGAGTACATACGGTGTACACAAGGAGTACATAAGAAGTACATAAGGAGTACATAAGGAGTACATAAGGAGTACATAAGGAGTACAAAAGGAGTACATAAGGAGTACATCAGGAGAACATAAGAAGTACATCAGGAGTAAATAAGGAGTACATAAGAATTACATGAGGAATACATACGAAGTACATACGGAGTACATAAGGAGTACATAAGGAGTACATAAGAAGTACATAAGGAGCACATAAGGAGTACATGAGGAGTACATAAGGAGTACATAAGGAGTACATAAGAAGTACATAAGGAGTACATAAGGAGTACATAAGGAGTACATAAGGAGTACATAAGGAGTACATAAGGAGTACAAAGGGAGTACATAAGGAGTACATAAGAATTACATGAGGAATACATACGAAGTACATACGGAGTACATACGGTGTACACAAGGAGTACATAAGAAGTACATAAGGAGTACATAAGGAGTACATAAGGAGTACATAAGGAGTACATAAGGAGTACATAAGGAGTACATAAGGAGTACAAAGGGAGTACATAAGGAGTACATAAGAATTACATGAGGAATACATACGAAGTACATACGGAGTACATACGGTGTACACAAGGAGTACATAAGAAGTACATAAGGAGTACATAAGGAGTACATAAGGAGTACATAAGGAGTACATGAGGAATACATACGAAGTACATACGAAGTACATACGGAGTACATACGGAGTACACAAGGAGTACATAAGGAGTACATAAGGAGTACATAAGGAGTACATTCGGAGTACATACGGAGTACACAAGGAGTACATAAGAAGTACACAAGGAGTACATAAGGAGTACATAAGAAGTACATAGAAAGTACATAAGGAGTACATAAGGAGTACATAAGGAGTACATAAGGAGTACATAAGGAGTGCATAAGGAGTACATAAAAAGTACATAAAAAGTACATGAGGAGTACATACGAAGTACATTCGTAGTACATAAGAATTACATGAGGAATATATACGAAGTACATAAGGAGTACATAAGGAGTACATAAGGAGTACATAAGGAGTACATAAGGAGTACATAAGGAGTACATAAGGAGTACATAAGGAGTACATAAGGAGTACATAAGGAGTACATAAGGAGTACATAAGGAGTACATAAGGAGTACATAAGGAGTACATAAGGAGTACATAAGGAGTACATAAGGAGTACATAAGGAGTACATAAGGAGTACATACGGAGTACATAAGGAGTACATAAGAAGTACATGAGGAGTACATACGAAGTATATACGGAGTACATACGGAGTACATAAGGAGTACATAAGGAGTACATAAGGAGTACATAAGGAGTACATAAGGAGTACATAAGGAGTACATAAGGAGTACATAAGGAGTACATAAGGAGTGCATAAGGAGTACATAAGAAGTACATAAGGAGTACATAAGGAATACATAAGGAGTACATAAGGAGTACATAAGGAGTACATAAGGAGTACATAAGGAGTACATAAGGAGAACATAAGGAGTACATAAGGAGTAAATAAGGAGTACATAAGGAGTACATAAGAAGTATTTGAGGAGTACATACGAAGTATATACGGAGTACATAAGGAGTACATAAGGAGTACATAAGGAGTACATAAGGAGCACATAAGGAGTACATTAGGAGTACATAGGGAGTATATAAGTAGTACATAAGAAGTACATAAGGAGTGCATAAGGAGTACATAAGGAGTACAAAGGGAGTACATAAGGAGTACATAAGGAGTACATAAGGAGTACATACGGAGTACATACGGAGTACACAAGGAGTACAAAAGAAGTACACAAGGAGTACATAAGGAGTACATAAGGAGTACAAAGGGAGTACAAAGGGAGTACATAAGGAGTACATAAGGAGTACATAAGGAGTACATAAGGAGTACATAAGGAGTACATAAGGAGTACATAAGGAGTACATAAGGAGTACATAAGGAGTACATAAGGAGTACATAAGGAGTACATAAGGAGTACATAAGGAGTACATAAGGAGTACATAAGGAGTACATAAGGAGTACATAAGATGTACATAAGGAGTACATAAGGAGAACATAAGGAGTACATAAGGAGTAAATAAGGAGTACATAAGGAGTACATAAGAAGTACATGAGGAGTACATACGAAGTATATACGGAGTACATACGGAGTACATAAGGAGTACATAAGGAGTACATAAGGAGTACATAAGGAGTACATAAGGAGTGCATAAGGAGTACATAAGGAGTACATAAGGAGTACATAAGGAATACATAAGGAGTACATAAGGAGTACATAAGGAGTACATAAGGAGTACATAAGGAGTACATAAGGAGTACATAAGGAGTACATAAGGAGTACATAAGGAGAACATAAGGAGTACATAAGGAGTAAATAAGAAGTACATAAGAAGTACATAAGAAGTATATGAGGAGTACATACGAAGTATATACGGAGTACATACGGAGTACATACGGAGTACATAAGGAGTACATAAGGAGTACATAAGGAGTACATAAGGAGTACATAAGGAGTACATAAGGAGTACATAAGGAGTACATAAGAATTACATGAGGAATACATACGAAGTACATACGGAGTACATACGGAGTACACAAGGAGTACATAAGGAGTACACAAGGAGAACATAAGAAGTACATAAGGAGTACAAAGGGAGTACATAAGGAGTACATAAGAATTACATGAGAAATACATACGAAGTACATACGGAGTACATACGGAGTACACAAGGAGTACATAAAAAGTACACAAGGAGTACATAAGGAGTACATAAGGAGTACATAAGGAGTACATAAGGAGTACATAAGGAGTACATAAGGAGTACATAAGGAGTTGATAAGGAGTACATAAGGAGTACATAAGGAGTACATAAGGAGTACATAAGGAGTACATAAGGAGTACATAAGGAGTACAAAGGGAGTACATAAGGAGTACATAAGAATTACATGAGGAATACATACGAAGTACATACGGAGTACATAAGGAGTACATAAGGAGTACATAAGAAGTACATAAGGAGCACATAAGGAGTACATGAGGAGTACATAAGGAGTACATAAGGAGTACATAAGAAGTACATAAGGAGTACATAAGGAGTACATAAGGAGTACATAAGGAGTACATAAGGAGTACATAAGGAGTACAAAGGGAGTACATAAGGAGTACATAAGAATTACATGAGGAATACATACGAAGTACATACGGAGTACATACGGTGTACACAAGGAGTACATAAGAAGTACATAAGGAGTACATAAGGAGTACATAAGGAGTACATAAGGAGTACATGAGGAATACATACGAAGTACATACGAAGTACATACGGAGTACATACGAAGTACATACGGAGTACATACGGAGTACACAAGGAGTACATAAGGAGTACATAAGGAGTACATAAGGAGTACATTCGGAGTACATACGGAGTACACAAGGAGTACATAAGAAGTACACAAGGAGTACATAAGGAGTACATAAGAAGTACATAGAAAGTACATAAGGAGTACATAAGGAGTACATAAGGAGTACATAAGGAGTACATAAGGAGTGCATAAGGAGTACATAAAAAGTACATAAAAAGTACATGAGGAGTACATACGAAGTACATTCGTAGTACATAAGAATTACATGAGGAATATATACGAAGTACATAAGGAGTACATAAGGAGTACATAAGGAGTACATAAGGAGTACATAAGGAGTACATAAGGAGTACATAAGGAGTACATAAGGAGTACATAAGGAGTACATAAGGAGTACATAAGGAGTACATAAGGAGTACATAAGGAGTACATAAGGAGTACATAAGGAGTACATAAGGAGTACATAAGGAGTACATACGGAGTACATAAGGAGTACATAAGAAGTACATGAGGAGTACATACGAAGTATATACGGAGTACATACGGAGTACATAAGGAGTACATAAGGAGTACATAAGGAGTACATAAGAAGTACATAAGGAGTACATAAGGAGTACATAAGGAGTACATAAGGAGTACATAAGGAGTACATAAGGAGTAAATAAGGAGTACATAAGGAGTACATACGAAGTATATACGAAGTATATACGGAGTACATACGGAGTACATAAGGAGTACATAAGAAGTACATGAGGAGTACATACGAAGTATATACGGAGTACATACGGAGTACATAAGGAGTACATAAGGAGTACATAATTTATTTATTTATTTATTTTATTTTGGAAAACCAACAGCTATACAATGGACTAAGAGAGAAAAACATTTAAGTGTCATAAAGCCAATTACAGGTTTTCACGGTTAGTGACAGACATTAAATTTAAAAAATACTTGGACACTTATGCAACACAACTACAAGTTACATTTTACGTGATAGTTAATTAATTATTAAAAAACTTAAGGTTGAGCATCTTTCTTACCGCAGAGCTTTTAATAACAAATGGATCAAGGGTGAACTCTTTGCATAACTTATTGAGATTTCTACTTGCCCGCACGATAAATGAGTTTTGTCTATAATTTGAGGAACACTGCGGAATAGAAATGGGGGGATTATATCTAGTGAACCTATTTGGGACACTAAAATTAAGTTTCTGCAATAACTCAGGGCTGTCAATTTCATTCGCCATTAACTTAACCAAAAAAGAAACGTCTGCTGTCTGACGACGATTAGTAAGAGGCAGAATATGAAATTGTTTGCATATGCTTGGATAATTGTCAGAAGAATATGGAATTTTTAGCCGGTAGCATAAATACCTAATAAAGCGTCTTTGAATCTTTTCTATCCGGTTGATATACTTGTCATAACATGGATTCCAGATTTGAGAGCCAAATTCCAGGTGGCTTCGAACATATGTGCAGTACAATATTTTCAATGTTTTAGCTTGCTTAAAGCACTTGGAGAGCCTCATAATGAACCCTAGTGACTTAGATGCCTTGGCCACTATTTCATCAATGTGGACATCAAAGAGCAACTTACTATCGTGATAGATACCCAAATCACGCACTACATCACACCGCGGTACCAGTTGACCCTTTAGTTGGTAAGAAGTTGGAATGAGAAGACGTTTACGACTGTATGTAACAACCGAGCATTTAAGGGGGTTCAGATCCAGTTTATTTACTCGACAATAATCATCCAAGCGCTTTAAGTCAGCTTGAAGGTACTCCATATCCTTGATTGAGGATATAGAAGAAAAAATCTTCATATCGTCAGCAAAGCAAAGTAGGTGAGAGGTATGTAGGCAAGAGTCGATGTCGTTTACATAGATAATGAAAAGCAGCGGACCCAATAAGGAGCCTTGCGGAACTCCACTGGGAACAGACACCCAGCTGGAAATATAATTATTAATAACAACAGCTTGTGACCTATTCTCAAGATATGAGGTAAACCATCTCAAGAGGTCGCCCCTGATACCAGTGTTAAAAAGTTTTAATTTTAGGATATTGTGGTCAATTTTATCAAATGCTTTACTGTAATCTGTGTAAACGACATCAACTTGTGCCCCGGTATCCATGTTATGAGTTATGAAGTCATTCAGAAGTATTAAGTTGGTAACAGTTGAACGGCCTTTAAGGAACCCATGTTGAGAGGCATTAAACGAGTTCTTAAGAGCTTCATACACTTGATCATACACCACCCTTTCAAAAACCTTGGCCAATATACAGAGTTTAGATATTGGTCTATAGTTAATTATTTCAGTTTTTGAACCTTTTTTAAATACGGGAGTTATGTAGGCAGATTTCCAGATATGGGGAACGGAGCATGAAGTCAGAGATTTTTTAAATAATAGAGAAATTGGTAAGGCAATAGTCATCGCACATTCAATTAAGAATTTAGAGGATAGGAGATCAGGTCCAGCAGATTTAGATGAGTCCAGATTTTTGAGTAATCTCTCAATTTCCTTAACACATACCTCAATTTTATGGATATCCGATACTGTAGTGCTACTAGGAGCTAGATGGTATGGAAGATCAGATGAAGGTTGGTTGGTAGTTGGGGCAAGGAAATTTGAAGCAAAATGCGAAGCGAAAGCATTACAAATTGATTGCCCAGAGGAGAAAGTAGCATCACCATGTTTCAGAAAGCCGGGTATAGTATTACATTTTGATCGATGTTTAACGAATCTCCAAAATTGCTTGGGGTTTTCCTCAATAGCCTTTTCAGTACTGGCTAAGTACGTATTATAGCATTCGATTTCAAGATTTTTTATCCTATCTCGCAAAAGAACAAAAGTCGCCTTATCCGATAATCTACCATAGCACTTATACTTACGATGATATTTAAATGTTTCCCTTATTAATCTTTTTAAGGAAGGGGAATACCAAATTGGATAGGAGTTGTGTGAAACCTGTCTAGTGGGAATAAATTTATTTTGAAGATCCAATATAGTGTTGTAAAAGTAACTGACCGCGTCACTAAGCGATTTACTATTTAACTCGTTCACCCAATCGATGGACGATATCTCTTTATTAATAGAAGTAAAGTCACCTCTGTTAAAAATATATTGAGTACATGGAGCAGGTGTCAGATAGGTACAATCCGCAAAGTCCACAATAATACTTAGGGCCGGGTGATAGCTGTCAACAGGTGCTAAGGCATCGAAACAATCATAAACAGATACTGCCGAATTGCATAATACAAGATCTAAAAGTTTACCATGTTTATTCAGAACTCCGTTATATTGATTCAGGTCTAAAACACGCATTTCATCAATCAACATATACTCATCACTACTGCAAATGTCGTTTGGGGAATATGACTCATTTGTTAAGTGCCATGTTATACCGCTCATGTTGAAATCGCCAATAATTAGAAAAGGATCAGATGGATTACTTAAAACGGTATCACTTAATTTACGGAGAAAATTAGACAACTGTACAGAGAAAGAATTACCACGGTTCTGTTTGCACAAATAAATAACACATATATTCAAATTTATATGAGATTTAGTAGCCTGTTGGCGTAAATTCAAAGTTATCCACAGATCCTCAGCAGACGAATGAAAAAGTGGTTGAGGAATAACACTTAAATATTTGAGAACTGCAATTAAGACACCCCCTCCGCGGGTCTGTCCAGTCAGCTGATAGTCACGGTCACGCCGCCACACAATATATTGGTCTCCAAATAATTCACAATCATCAATACCATCAATAAGCCACGTCTCCGTTAAAATAATTATGTCGAATGAACTGAGACAGAGACTACGATAAAAAGATTCAGTTTTAGTGCGGAGCCCACGAACGTTCTGATAATAAATATTCAATTTAATACTACTACTGTCAGCCATTTATAATTACGTAAACAATAAATACTGACAGTACATCAAAGTAAAAATATAGACCACAATGTTTAGAGAACAGTAAGTTAATATATCTTAATATAATCTTAGGAACGAACACTATGCAAGTACAAATTAAACAGTGCGAAAAAATAATACGAAGTGGGTAATTAGCAACGAGTTCACTCCGGGGACCGCAGGTAATTGTGCGACAGTATAAGCAATAACTCAATTTACATATACGTGCAAGCAGGACAAACATTATTCGTGAGAGCATCATATCGGTAATAGCGCGACAAATAAAACCAGTTATGTCTTGGCAAGTCAAAACTACTAATGAGGCAGGGGTGCTCAACCTTTTACAAAAGTTATATACGGTAACAACAGTAATTAATAATAGTAAAAAAGTAATTTTGTGATGTAGCGTAATAACAATAAAATGTAAACGTAACATAGATAATAAAACTAATAATATTCGATTAAAATAATAGATTACGATATTTTGTTTAAATCATTTTCTGAAGATACAATGAATACTTTAGAGCCATCTGACTTACGAACATGAATTTTTCCGTGTTTTACCCAAACGTGCTTGTATTCTTTTTCTTTTGCCGCTATCCTAGTTTTATTCAACAGTTTTTTAGAATTTGCATTGAGATGGTCATTGATATAAACTCTATTCGATATGCCTAGAAATCCAAGGTCATGAGTAGACAGGCTCTTCAATGACCGAGCAGCCGCAATGAAGTCCTCCTTAACGTATCTATTGAGAAAACTTACAACGATCGACTTCTCATTGGTGTTGTACAAAGGTATTCTGGATATGTAGTTTATTTGCGACTTCGGAAAAACATAATTAATCTTATGGCTGATTGACTCCACAACTGTAAAAAGATTCTCATCTTTCTTTAATGGAATACCTTTGATTTCCACATTATTCAATCTGGATCTCTGGTCACTGGCAGACAGTTCTAGCTTAATTCCATCAATATCAGCTTGCAGTGAATGAACTGTATTCTGCAGGCTCTCGAGACAGACTACTCTGGACTCAATTTCAGTGAGCTTCATGGCGAAATCATCCACCTGATTACCGATATACTCACAGCTCGTCTTCAGTTCGCCAAGCTCTTGTTTGATGCATCGAACATCCTCCTTTAGCGACGATATGCCGGCAAACTGTGTCTTAAGTTCCCGGATTTCACTAAGGATAATTTCCAGCGAGACGGGTTCAGGCGTGGGGGGCGCGCTTGGAGATGGAGAAGATATCCGGCAAGACGGGCATTTCCAAACAGCTCTTCTGTCAGTTCCAAGTTTTCTCCACCCACTCTCGGTCATATGGGCGCAACCAAAATCGAGATGCCTCTTGCATAGCCCACACTGAACACCATCATTAAAATTTGCGTTACAAGCGGCGCAAGTCTTCATAATGATAATAAAAAGAATAACGAAATTCGACAATAACAAAACTTATTAGCAAGAAAGGTTGACAATCCCTTATTAGCTAAACGAACGTAGTTGCGTGCTTAGTTAATGAGTGTCCACACAAGACTGTGTCATAAGGAGTACATAAGGAGTACATAAGGAGTACATAAGGAGTACATAAGGAGTACATAAGGAGTACATAAGGAGTACATAAGGAGTACATAAGGAGTACATAAGGAATACATAAGGAGTACAAAAGGAGTACATAAGGAGTACATAAGGAGTACATAAGGAGTACATAAGGAGTACATAAGGAGTACATAAGGAGTACATAAGGAGTACACAAGGAGTACATAAGGAGTACATAAGGAGTACATAAGGAGTACATAAGGAGTACATAAGGAGTACATAAGGAGTACATAAGAAGTACATAAGGAGTACATAAGGAGTACATAAGAAGTACATACGAAGTACATACGGAGTACATACGGAGTACACAAGGAGTACATAAGGAGTACATAAGGAGTACATAAGGAGTACATAAGAAGTACATAAGGAGTACATAAGGAGTACATAAGGAGTACATAAGGAGTACATAAGGAGTACATAAGAAGTACATAAGGAGTACATAAGAAGTACATAAGGAGTACATACGGAGTACATAAGGAGTACATAAGGAGTACATAAGGAGTACATGAGGAATACATAAGGAGAACATAAGGAGTACAAAGGGAGTACATAAGGAGTACATAAGAATTACATGAGGAATACATACGAAGTACATACGGAGTACATACGGTGTACACAATGAGTACATAAGAATTACATAAGGAGTACATACGTAGTACATAAGAATAACATGAGGAATACATACGAAGTACATACGGAGTACATACGGAGTACACAAGGAGTACATAAGAAGTACACAAGGAGTACATAAGGAGTACATAAGGAATACAAAGGGAGTACATAAGGAGTACATAAGGAGTACATAAGGAGTACATAAGGAGTACATAAGGAGTACATAAGGAGTACATAAGGAGTACATAAGGAGTACATAAGGAGTACATAAGGAGTACATAAGGAGTACATAAGGAGTACATAAGGAGTACATAAGGAGAACATAAGGAGTACATACGAAGTATATACGGAGTACATACGGAGTACATAAGGAGTACATAAGGAGTACATAAGGAGTACATAAGGAGTACATAAGGAGTGCATAAGGAGTACATAAGGAGTACATAAGGAGTACATAAGGAATACATAAGGAGTACATAAGGAGTACATAAGGAGTACATAAGGAGTACATAAGGAGTACATAAGGAGTACATAAGGAGTACATAAGGAGTACATAAGGAGTACATAAGGAGTACATAAGGAGTACATAAGGAGTACATAAGAAGTACATAAGGAGTACATAAGGAGTACATAAGAAGTACATACGAAGTACATACGGAGTACATACGGAGTACACAAGGAGTACATAAGGAGTACATAAGGAGTACATAAGGAGTACATAAGTAGTACATAAGGAGTACATAAGGAGTACATAAGAAGTACATAAGGAGTACATAAGGAGTACATAAGGAGTACATAAGGAGTACATAAGGAGTACATAAGAAGTACATAAGGAGTACATAAGAAGTACATAAGGAGTACATACGGAGTACATAAGGAGTACATAAGGAGTACATAAGGAGTACATGAGGAATACATAAGGAGAACATAAGGAGTACAAAGGGAGTACATAAGGAGTACATAAGAATTACATGAGGAATACATACGAAGTACATACGGAGTACATACGGTGTACACAATGAGTACATAAGAAGTACATAAGGAGTACATAAGGAGTACATACGTAGTACATAAGAATAACATGAGGAATACATACGAAGTACATACGGAGTACATACGGAGTACACAAGGAGTACATAAGAAGTACACAAGGAGTACATAAGGAGTACATAAGGAATACAAAGGGAGTACATAAGGAGTACATAAGGAGTACATAAGGAGTACATAAGGAGTACATAAGGAGTACATAAGGAGTACATAAGGAGTACATAAGGAGTACATAAGGAGTACATAAGGAGTACATAAGGAGTACATAAGGAGAACATAAAGAGTACATACGAAGTATATACGGAGTACATACGGAGTACATAAGGAGTACATAAGGAGTACATAAGGAGTACATAAGGAGTACATAAGGAGTGCATAAGGAGTACATAAGGAGTACATAAGGAGTACATAAGGAGTACATAAGGAGTACATAAGGAGTACATAAGGAGTACATAAGGAGTACATAAGGAGTACATAAGGAGTACATAAGGAGTACATAAGGAGTACATAAGGAGTACATAAGAAGTACATACGAAGTACATACGGAGTACATACGGAGTACACAAGGAGTACATAAGGAGTACATAAGGAGTACATAAGGAGTACATAAGAAGTACATAAGGAGTACATAAGGAGTACATAAGGAGTACATAAGGAGTACATAAGGAGTACATACGGAGTACATAAGGAGTACATAAGGAGTACATAAGGAGTACATGAGGAATACATAAGGAGAACATAAGGAGTACAAAGGGAGTACATAAGGAGTACATAAGAATTACATGAGGAGTACATGAGGAATACATAAGGAGTACATAAGGAATACAAAGGGAGTACATAAGGAGTACATAAGGAGTACATAAGGAGTACATAAGGAGTACATAAGGAGTACATAAGGAGTACATAAGGAGTACATAAGGAGTACATAAGGAGTACATAAGAAGTACATAAGGAGTACATAAGGAGTACATAAGGAGTACATAAGAAGTACATAAGGAGTACATACGGAGTACATAAGGAGTACATAAGGAGTACATAAGGAGTACATGAGGAATACATAAGGAGAACATAAGGAGTACAAAGGGAGTACATAAGGAGTACATAAGAATTACATGAGGAGTACATGAGGAATACATAAGGAGTACATAAGGAATACAAAGGGAGTACATAAGGAGTACATAAGGAGTACATAAGGAGTACATAAGGAGTACATAAGGAGTACATAAGGAGTACATAAGGAGTACATAAGGAGTACATAAGGAGTACATAAGGAGTACATAAGGAGTACATAAGGAGTACATAAGGAGTACATAAGGAGAACATAAAGAGTACATACGAAGTATATACGGAGTACATACGGAGTACATAAGGAGTACATAAGGAGTACATAAGGAGTACATAAGGAGTACATAAGGAGTGCATAAGGAGTACATAAGGAGTACATAAGGAGTACACAAGGAGTACATAAGGAGTACATAAGGAGTACATAAGGAGTACATAAGGAGTACATAAGGAGTACATAAGGAGTACATAAGAAGTACATAAGGAGTACATAAGGAGTACATAAGAAGTACATACGAAGTACATACGGAGTACATACGGAGTACACAAGGAGTACATAAGGAGTACATAAGGAGTACATAAGGAGTACATAAGAAGTACATAAGGAGTACATAAGGAGTACATAAGGAGTACATAAGGAGTACATAAGGAGTACATAAGAAGTACATAAGGAGTACATAAGAAGTACATAAGGAGTACATACGGAGTACATAAGGAGTACATAAGGAGTACATAAGGAGTACATGAGGAATACATAAGGAGAACATAAGGAGTACAAAGGGAGTACATAAGGAGTACATAAGAATTACATGAGGAATACATACGAAGTACATACGGAGTACATACGGTGTACACAATGAGTACATAAGAATTACATAAGGAGTACATACGTAGTACATAAGAATAACATGAGGAATACATACGAAGTACATACGGAGTACATACGGAGTACACAAGGAGTACATAAGAAGTACACAAGGAGTACATAAGGAGTACATAAGGAATACAAAGGGAGTACATAAGGAGTACATAAGGAGTACATAAGGAGTACATAAGGAGTACATAAGGAGTACATAAGGAGTACATAAGGAGTACATAAGGAGTACATAAGGAGTACATAAGGAGTACATAAGGAGTACATAAGGAGTACATAAGGAGAACATAAGGAGTACATACGAAGTATATACGGAGTACATACGGAGTACATAAGGAGTACATAAGGAGTACATAAGGAGTACATAAGGAGTACATAAGGAGTGCATAAGGAGTACATAAGGAGTACATAAGGAGTACATAAGGAATACATAAGGAGTACATAAGGAGTACATAAGGAGTACATAAGGAGTACATAAGGAGTACATAAGGAGTACATAAGGAGTACATAAGGAGTACATAAGGAGTACATAAGGAGTACATAAGGAGTACATAAGGAGTACATAAGAAGTACATAAGGAGTACATAAGGAGTACATAAGAAGTACATACGAAGTACATACGGAGTACATACGGAGTACACAAGGAGTACATAAGGAGTACATAAGGAGTACATAAGGAGTACATAAGTAGTACATAAGGAGTACATAAGGAGTACATAAGAAGTACATAAGGAGTACATAAGGAGTACATAAGGAGTACATAAGGAGTACATAAGGAGTACATAAGAAGTACATAAGGAGTACATAAGAAGTACATAAGGAGTACATACGGAGTACATAAGGAGTACATAAGGAGTACATAAGGAGTACATGAGGAATACATAAGGAGAACATAAGGAGTACAAAGGGAGTACATAAGGAGTACATAAGAATTACATGAGGAATACATACGAAGTACATACGGAGTACATACGGTGTACACAATGAGTACATAAGAAGTACATAAGGAGTACATAAGGAGTACATACGTAGTACATAAGAATAACATGAGGAATACATACGAAGTACATACGGAGTACATACGGAGTACACAAGGAGTACATAAGAAGTACACAAGGAGTACATAAGGAGTACATAAGGAATACAAAGGGAGTACATAAGGAGTACATAAGGAGTACATAAGGAGTACATAAGGAGTACATAAGGAGTACATAAGGAGTACATAAGGAGTACATAAGGAGTACATAAGGAGTACATAAGGAGTACATAAGGAGAACATAAAGAGTACATACGAAGTATATACGGAGTACATACGGAGTACATAAGGAGTACATAAGGAGTACATAAGGAGTACATAAGGAGTACATAAGGAGTGCATAAGGAGTACATAAGGAGTACATAAGGAGTACATAAGGAGTACATAAGGAGTACATAAGGAGTACATAAGGAGTACATAAGGAGTACATAAGGAGTACATAAGGAGTACATAAGGAGTACATAAGGAGTACATAAGGAGTACATAAGGAGTACATAAGGAGTACATAAGGAGTACATAAGGAGTACATAAGGAGTACATAAGGAGTACATAAGGAGTACAAAGGGAGTACATAAGGAGTACATAAGAATTACATGAGGAATACATACGAAGTACATACGGAGTACATACGGAGTACATAAGGAGTACACAAGGAGTACATAAGAAGTACGTAAGGAGTACAAAGGGAGTACATAAGGAGTACATAAGAATTACATGAGAAATACATACGAAGTACATACGGAGTACATACGGAGTACATACGGAGTACACAAGGAGTACATAAAAAGTACACAAGGAGTACATAAGGAGTACATAAGGAGTACATAAGGAGTTGATAAGGAGTACATAAGGAGTACAAAGGGAGTACATAAGGAGTACTTAAGAATTACATGAGGAATACATACGAAGTACATACGGAGTACATACGGTTTACACAAGGAGTACATAAGAAGTACATAAGGAGTACAAAAGGAGTACATAAGGAGTACATCAGGAGTACATAAGAAGTACATCAGGAGTAAATAAGGAGTACATAAGGAGTACATAAGAAGTACATGAGGAGTACATACGAAGTATATACGGAGTACATACGGAGTACATAAGGAGTACATAAGGAGTACATAAGGAGTGCATAAGGAGTACATAAAAAGTACATAAAAAGTACATAAAAAGTACATGAGGAGTACATACGAAGTACATACGTAGTACATAAGAATTACATGAGGAATACATACGAAGTACATACGGAGTACATACGAAGTACATACGGAGTACATACGGAGTACACAAGGAGTACATAAGGAGTACATACGGAGTACACAAGGAGTACATAAGAAGTACACAAGGAGTACATAAGGAGTACATAAGAAGTACATAAGGAGTACATAAGGAGTACATAAGGAGTACATAAGGAGTACATAAGGAGTACATAAGGAGTACATAAGGAGTACATAAGGAATACATAAGGAGTACATAAGGAGTACATAAGGAGTACATAAGGAGTACATAAGGAGTACATAAGGAGTACATAAGGAGTACATAAGGAGTACATAAGGAGTACATAAGGAGTACATAAGGAGTACATAAGGAGTACATAAGGAGTACATAAGGAGTACATAAGGAGTACATAAGGAGTACATAAGGAGTACATAAGGAGTACATAAGGAGTACATAAGGAGTACATAAGGAGTACATAAGGAGTACATAAGAATTACATGAGGAATACATACGAAGTACATACGGAGTACATACGATGTACACAAGGAGTACATAAGAAGTACATAAGGAGTACATCAGGAGTACATAAGGAGTACATAAGGAGTAAATAAGGAGTACATAAGGAGTACATAAGGAGTACATAAGGAGTACATAAGGAGTACATAAGGAGTACATAAGGAGTACATAAGGAGTACATAAGGAGTACATAAGAATTACATGAGGAATACATACGAAGTACATACGGAGTACATACGATGTACACAAGGAGTACATAAGAAGTACATAAGGAGTACATCAGGAGTACATAAGGAGTACATAAGGAGTAAATAAGGAGTACATAAGAAGTACATGAGGAGTACATACGAAGTATATACGGAGTACATACGGAGTACACAAGGAGTACATAAGGAGTACACAAGGAGTACATAAGAAGTACATAAGGAGTACAAAGGGAGTACATAAGAATTACATGAGGAATACATACGAAGTATATACGAAGTATATACGGAGTACATACGGAGTACATAAGGAGTACATAAGGAGTACATAAGGAGTACACAAGGAGTACATAAGGAGTACATAAGGAGTACAAAGGGAGTACATAAGGAGTACATAAGGAGTACATAAGGAGTACATAAGGAGTACATAAGGAGTACATAAGGAGTACATAAGGAGTACAAAGGGAGTACATAAGGAGTACATAAGAAGTACATGAGGAATACATACGAAGTACATACGGAGTACATACGAAGTACATACGGAGTACATACGGAGTACACAAGGAGTACATAAGGAGTACATAAGGAGTACATAAGGAGTACATACGGTGTACATACGGAGTACATACGGAGTACACAAGGAGTACATAAGAAGTACACAAGGAGTACATAAGGAGTACATAAGAAGTACATAAGAAGTACATAAGGAGTACATAAGGAGTACATAAGGAGTACATAAGGAGTACATAAGGAGTACATAAGGAGTACATAAGGAGTACATAAGGAGTACATAAGGAGTACATAAGGAGTACATAAGGAGTACATAAGGAGTACATAAGGAGTACATAAGGAGTACATAAGGAGTACATAAGGAGTACATAAGGAGTACATAAGGAGTACAAAGGGAGTACATAAGGAGTACATAAGGAGTACATAAGGAGTACATAAGGAGTACATAAGGAGTACATAAGGAGTACATAAGGAGTACATAAGGAGTACATAAGGAGTACATAAGGAGTACATAAGAATTACATGAGGAATACATACGAAGTACATACGGAGTACATACGATGTACACAAGGAGTACATAAGAAGTACATAAGGAGTACATAAGAAGTACATAAGAAGTACATAAGGAGTACATAAGGAGTACATAAGGAGTACATAAGGAGTACATAAGGAGTGCATACGGAGTACATACGGAGTACACAAGGAGTACATAAGAAGTACACAAGGAGTACATAAGGAGTACATAAGTAGTACAAAGGGAGTACATAAGGAGTACATAAGAAGTACATGAGGAGTACATACGAAGTACATGAGGAGTACATATGAAGTACATACGTAGTACATACGGAGTACATAAGGAATACATAAGGAGTACATAAGTAGTACACAAGGAGTACATATAGAGTACATTAGGAGTACATAAGGAGTACATAAGGAGTACATAAAGAGTACAAAAGGTGTACACAAGGAGTACATAAGAAGTACATAAAGTGTACATAAGGAGTACATAAGGAGTACATAAGGAGTACATAAGGAGTACATAAGGAGTACATAAGGAGTACATAAGGAGTACATAAGGAGTACATAAGGAGTACATAAGGAGTACATAAGGAGTACATAAGGAGTACATAAGGAGTACATAAGGAGTACATAAGGAGTACATAAGGAGTACATAAGGAGTACATAAGGAGTACATAAGGAGTACATAAGGATTACATAAGGAGTACATAAGGAGTACATAAGGAGTACATAAGGAGTACATAAGGAGTACATAAGGAGTACATAAGGAGTACATGAGGAGTACATAAGGAGTACATAAGGAGTACATAAGGAGTACAAAATGAGTACATAAGGAGTACATAAGGAGTACGTGAGTTCTGGAATCAAATCAGATTCTATGTTTTAATTCTGATACGGATCTTTGAGAAAAAAAATACGAGTGCTATGGTTTTGAATAGTATGAAACGATTTAAAAAATTTTTTTCGAATATTCACCCATATAACCATGATCTGCTGGTATTTTGCCGTGAGTTCTGGAAAAGAGTTCTATGCTTATAAATGGTATGAAACTAATAAAAATTTTTTTTTTCGATTTTTCACTCATATAACCATGATCTGCTGGAACTGGAACTTAAGTTCTGAAATCAAATCAAGTTTCATGTCGTAGTTCTCATACGGATCTATGAGAAACAAGAAAGTTCTAGCCTAATTCTGGGTTCAACCCAATCCTAGAACTAGGCTAGAATTAATATTTTTCGACTTTTCCACACAACTTCGAAAATTATGCTGCCACTTGAGTTTAAAAAAAAAACGCCAGAACTATTCTTGAAAAGTATTAGGAACTGTAGAACTCAGCTGCATTCACAAGAAAATTACATTTGGTTATGATCTGCTGGACAATGATCTGCTACGGGAAGTTGGCAGATCAAATAAATGAGTAAATAAATAAATAGTTAATTATTTTTTTTCATAGAAAACCCCCAGAACTATTAATGAAAAGTATCAAGAACTGTAGAACTATGGTTCATGCGAAAATAACTCACATTTATTTTTGATCTGCTGGTCAATAATCTGCTAAGTTCGTTCACATGATATTGACAGCTGTAATGTTATAACTTGTACCAAACTGGTTGGTTTGAGAGCAATTGCTCGTAGTCCTTTGTGTCCGGTACGTTACAGCTTACACGATGAGACCTCAGACGTGACCATCATGAGAACTTATACACACAGTACCTTTTGAAGGTTTCCTTTCGTACCGAAGCCGTCCACGCCCACGCATTTCTGTGGTGAAAATCGAGGGATTTATTTTCACACTTCACATCTCACACGAAACACTGAATTTTCGGAAAAATCTGGTTGGTGGAAACATGTCCTATTATGTTAGTCGTTTTCTTGAATACAGCTTTAGCGATTTCATAATACACCATATTTAAGTACAGAGGCCAGCACATCAAGCTACCACAATCTGTCAAATTTATTTTATTGATTTTCAACTTTAAGGCAAAACGATAAGGTTCATATTCAGTTGGGAAAATTTGACAGTTTTGGATAGCTTGACCTGCTGGCGTCTGTACCTAGGTGTCTCATTTTCTTGGAAAGCCTATATTATATATGTGCGAAAAATCGGTCTTCTAGGAAAATATATTTTTTTTTTTAATTATTGTATTTAAGTAAAATTACATATAATCGCAATTTCTATACCTGTTAGTAATGCCTAAAATGTTTATCGCCTTACTGGCCTACGGGTCGAGTAATTGGAGTACTATTCTTGGCCAATTACTTCTACAACAAAGCGATTTGCCAGCAATTGTCCTTTGTCTCTAACCTCGCTGCAAGCACGTTAGTTTCCGAGGGTACGCACTGCCTCAGCTCGACATGACTGTAAACGGAAATTGAGGATGAATTCTATCTAATGAATTCTTATTTAGGTAAGAAAGTTTCATATGTAAATATTGCCAGTGCTCCACGACGAAACGTTATCGGCAGTGGGGGGACTTTAACCCTTATACTGCTAACCCAACTATTCCTCTTTCATTTTACAGGGTCGGCAACGCGCAAGTGATGCTCCTGGAGTTGCAATCGTTTGCCACCGCCACAATCGCATGTTTGCCACCTTAGTAGTATACAAAAAAAAAAAAACCTATTCATCATAATTGTCTGACATATTATAGAGAAAGAAATTTAAGTATTACTAGCAATAGACAGGACATCTCGAAGAAAATTGTACTCTATTACTTTTTTCATTGGAAACAAATCTCTGTGTCAATTGCTCTGCCTCTGTCTTAAGTCAGCTTTATAAAGAGAGAAAACAAAAAAAAAATCGGTATTAACATAAAAAAATGTTAGAGCATTATTGTGTGGAGAGGCGAGGTGTGTTGCCCCTCCAACCAAAGGGAGGATCCTCCAACCAGGCGGGTGTTATGCCTGGCGGGCCACGGCCCGACGGTTGATGTCGGGCGGTTGTATATGTATATGCAACTTTTCGTTGCGAATGTGGCTTGCGCGATTCAGGCCTTCGTAGTTCTATGTAGCGCGGTAGATGTCGCTACAATTGCTTAGTCGCAGAATATTTGACATTGCAATGGTTGTACAGTCACGTGCATAATATGTATAAACTCAATTTCGCGAAATGACGATTGCAACTTTGAGATAAGACTATTATCATTAAAGTATAGTTTTGCAAATACTTCTTCGTAACACCATACAATTTCAGTCAATATATTAATAAAAAACGCTTTAAAAAAAAGATGGAGATAATCGCTAAGTTCATATACATATTGATGCTCGTGAATGTACTTTATATGAACTCTGTAGCATGAGCATTGAGAAGCGTCCTCAATATGAAAAAAAAAATGACTTTTCTGTTTGTTTTTATTATGTTTTGTTTTGATCCCTCAGTCCCGTTCCACCTACTCTCTCGCCCAGACAGTTACTCTTTCCTGTATCCAATATCCAATAGCTATCCTTACTAATGTAAATGGAAAAGTAGCTCTGTATATTTGTAATACTTTCAAGCATAAACCGCTGAACCGCTGAAATTTGAAAATCCGCGGGCAATAGCTTGTTTCCCATAAATGTATTGTCAAATAAAAAAGTTCTGCAGTAGCAGATAATAGAAAACCAGGTCTGTTTTCAATTATTCAAACGATTTATTTCATAATAATTTAGAATAAATTGTTCTGTGGTAAGTAGCCACTAATTTATTAATTATTATTGTATTTCCTGCATTATGGAGCGGTTATAACATTATTCTGTTCTAATTAAAGCGTGGGTAAGGCTGTGTTATATCAACGTTAATTGTATAATATTTTTATTTTAATCACAGAAAAGCGATTGTTTGTGATCCAATTAAAGTGGTTAATTTTCTTGTTTTCTAGCTTCATTGTGAGTAGGGTAGCCACCAGTGAAAACAATTGCGTTAGGACAAAAAATTAAAAAGAGGGAATTCAAGCAGTGGTAGTGTCCCAGCTTTGCACGGAGATGTAATGTAGGTACTAATAACATACATATAAACCTTCCGGAAAAATATCTTATTTATAGTGAAAACCGTATTAGAAGTCTTCTAAACCACGGTAGAAGAAGTAAGCCGAAAACATCAAGACAGATGCACACAGCGAATTTGTTTTATACTGTATTTAGTGATACTGCGCTTGCTACAACAATTACTTCTTAATAGTTGCAAATGCGGCTGTGGTGCAATTTGAATTCCATTTCCAAGTAGAACAGTGTTTTTTTTTCTATTATTTTTAGTAGTTACTCAAAGTTTGGTTTAGTGTCTGGTTAATGGTTAATAGTTGCGGGGCTTAGCCATAGTAGCGAAATGTGGGTATACAAAAGTATACCTTTCTAACATTTTGTGTTATTTATGTCCTTGTTCTAGAACGTTCATTAGCTAAGAGATAGCTCATATGGAAAAATACCAAACTTAGTTTGTGTAATAACATGAATGGGCCTATCGTTCCAAATTCTTAGAATATTCTTTGGACCTAACATCGTTAGTATCCATCTTAGCGTTTCGCAACTAATTTAAAACACACATTAAAACTACAAGTACTCGCCTCATCAGCCAATTCTCTTCATAATTAGGGTTACCATCTTTATGAGTATTCTCGGAGTAATCCTGGTCGTGGGAGTTATTGACTTGAGTCAATAACTCCCACGATAGTAGATATATAATAGTTGACTATCCATCGCACGTCAAAATTAAGCTATAGATTCGTGCTTTCTTGACTTGACTCGATACATTGACATGAATCAGTTATTCATGCTTTCGGAAAGTCTGAGGTACCTTGGATTAAAATTTGTGACACCCCTTGGCGGTCCAAAATCATATTCATACAAAAATAATAAACGTTAATGTAGTTACATTTAAAACGATAAATGCAAATGTTAAAAGCTATGATGCTGCTAACAAGGACCCGTTCTATACAATATTATCCATTTGTTCCATGCATTATCTAATTAGTGTATAAGACAAAAATATATTACGACCTGCCACTATTACCCTACCACTATTCTCTCTTTTTAATTTTTTGTCCTAATTTAATTGTTTTCACTGATGGCTACCCTACTCACAATGAAGCTAGCAAACAAGAAACGTAACCACTTTAGTTGGATCACGAACAATCGCAATATCCATTACAGTAAAAGTTCATGTTTAATCTTAGACCTGTTGATAAAGCAGAACAATACTCGTTGAGATTACAATTTTACTACTCTCTGTGGTCTATATTGACTATACCGACCTTAAAGGTAGTCTTTATGTACTGATAAGGTCTATTTTTGTCATAAAAAATTATACAAGGGGCACAGATACAAGAAATTATGAATGAAAGACTAAATAAAAAATTGAAAAAAAATCTACTGGTTTGGAAATAACGAGATCAATAAGGGCAGCACCGGGGGGCCCAGCTGTAGTTTTTTTTTGAATATTAGTTTATTCTATGAGGTTCTTATTATGGTCAGGTCTATATAACGAGCAAAACAGGTGCATGCACCCATAAATATGTGTGGATGACAATGGCCAAAAAGCCACTTGTCCACAGGCGCTGGTATGTTACCAGCGCCTGTAGACAAGTAACAATCTGACAATCGAATCGACGAACGAATAGAAACTATAGACTTGTTCATACGAGAGGTTGTGTGTTTAAATGTGATCGCCACAAAACAAAAAGTATGGAAATGACATAAGCTTTCGACAAATCGGGCGATCATAGATGTCATACCCATACATTTTGTTTCTATTCGTTCGTCGATTCGATTGTCAGATTGCCACTTGTCTAAGCCCCCAGTATTGGCGTTGCAGCGACTTTCTGTAGTACCTATTTACTTTGTGGTACGGTTAGCAACGTCGCTGGATAGAGCGTTTTAGTACTGTTAGCGACGAAAGTCACTGAACAGAGCGTCAGTCACCACCAATCTGTCAGTCGCTAGTCTGTCAGTCGCACAGGCACAAGCCTGTGCTATACGAAAATGCGCGGCCAGGCTGTCACCGCGAGCAGCTTGTGGAGACATGCGTGGCATACCCTGCCACCTCCCCGGGTGGCGGAGGATCCATGAGGATTTTCCGTACTATATAAAAAAAAGGCTGTCACCGCGACCGTCCACTCCTGTTTATACGGGGGGTAAAATAATAATAAAAAAAAAACTGGTAGGTTTATATTACCATCTTCTCGGGTCACTGACTTTTAGATAAAAAAACGTTTGAAGATTGCCGTGAGTTACACGTGTTTCCAGACCATGTCCAGCAATGAAACAATAATACGCTGATTTATTATAATATTGTATACCAGTGTGATTATTCCTTTACTACGACATAATACATACTTAATTGATTTCGAATGAAATAATTCGGGTTATTAGTTATTTATTCGCAGTTAGAAGCTTTTAACAAATATAATATCATACCATCACGCCTGTACTCCCCGAACGGTTAGACAGAGGTGTACCAATGTACGCTACATTACACAGTTCGTCGGTATGTTTAGTTTTCATGTAATATGGGGTGAGCCTATTGCCATTACTGGTTAATGGCAAGCGGCACAAATCCAAACTCAGTACTAGACTGAGAATTTTATAGAAAAACCTACTTTTTTGGACCTAGGAATGGAACCTTGGACCTTCTAGTGTAGCCATCGCGCTTAGGACCGCTAGACTAACGAAGCAGTTACATACTACGTAATGAATTTATAATAGCATAACTAATAGGTTTTGTTAGTAATAATTATGTGGTTTATGCTTTTAATCATTAATAGCTGCAGGAAGCGTGTGTGGTGTTGATATTATTGCGTAATTTAAACTACCCAATGTATAATATATATAAGACGGCTTATTGGTGAAGTGGTTGAAAAATCGACAGCTACTCCAGGGGTTGTAGGATCAAAAAAACATCGTTTTTTTTCTATTTAATCTTTGTGTAAAACTTCTATCCTCAAAGAGCTCTACATACAAGACAGACTTTCGTCAATTGTGCAGCTATGAATAATGAAGTTCTTTGGGCATATCTCCAGAAATAAAGACTTGTAATACAAGGCCGCATAGAAGGCAGGAAACGTCGTGGTCGTTTTTCAACTCGCTGGATTGACCACATCAAATCAAATCAATAAATTTAATTCCGTTCCATAATGCATACAGGTGGTCAGCTTATATTTCTGGAAACAATTAATGACCCTATCGGGCACAGCACAGGTTAGAAGGAGAGAGGAATAATTGCTAATTAATTTAAGCACCGATGTATAAATTTATTCTTTTAATTTAATTTACAATATTTTATTGTTATTATTTTTGTATTATAATTTATCACCAAAGCTACGCAATCCACCGCAGTACAGACTTCTATAAAACTATTACTTGTAGTGTAACGCATATGTTTTGGCTAGTGAGAAATTGTATTGCACTTTAGCTTCAGTTGTTCCGTGATCCGCATTCCCGACGACATGCATTTGTAAGAAATTGTATTGGTCAGGGCTAAGTAATTTAGAGTCAATTAAATATTTCATTATTCGGCCTTCGGACTTTCAATTACCATCCTGCACACACCCCTAAACATTGAACACGAAATCCAGTGACCACAATGGGTCAATCAAAATACTCAATAATTTCTGTCAGTAAAAAACTGACTCTCGATAGATATATGTAGCTTGTATCTGTCTACCCTGTATATGGTAAACTTGTACTTCAAAATGTGTTCTTAACTAACAATCGAGTGTACCGTACTCCCCTGTATCGGAATATCCGTGATGCGACACTATGTACTGCCGGCTTAAGTTGAGAACGTGTACCGTCAGCAAAACAAGTGATTTTTTTTTTACCAATAAGGTGGCAAACAAACATATGGCCCACCTGATGGTAAGTGGTTGCCGCACTATAGACGCTTGCAACACCAGGGGTATAGCTTGCGCGTTGCCGACCCTGTAAAACGAAAGACAAATAGTTGGCCTGGCAGTATAAGTGTAAAAGGCCCCCACTGTCAACACAACGTTTCCTCGCGGAGCACTGGCAACCTAGCTCACCGTAAGGAACACAACACATCTCGAAGAAGTGTTATTTCACTTAGATTTTCTGCAAGGCGGAGGTACTCCCCCAGTTGGGCAGAGTTTTCATTATAGGAATTATGCCCTGTCCTTCACTGACCTAGTATTATTATATAATACTGTGTATGTGGTTGTTAATGAATATGTTTATGAATTGTTTCAATCATATTATCCAGAATTTTCCTGACAAAAACATACATTCTGCCATCTCTGTGTGGCCATTTCGTCAATGCTGTGTAAACATGACGCTTTTATCCTTAAAAATGCTACTCGTGTAACTTTTTTATGAAATATTTCACAAGAGATTTTGACACGAAATAAATCGTTTGCCATCCGACCTGAAATCATGTGTTTTCAGATTATTTTCTGAAAAATTACGCTTTAGAATCTGGTTGGTATTTCTGCATTTCGTTTGTTTCGTAATTCTGCATACTACGAATGCCGGTGGCGTTCTTTACGAAATAAAATACCGTCGTAATAATTTATTTCGAAAATAACACCCTTTACAGGATCCATGGTCACGGGTAGGCTGAATTTGAGTTCATGAACTGATTTCTAGACTACTAGAAAGGAAAAATACTAAAAATGACGTTCGGGAGGAATAAAAAAATATTCTATCAAAAATCTTTTACACTACAGGCTCAGAGCTGGAAGCAAAGTAGTGCAAGGAGAAGTGTGAGTAAGAAAATGGAATACCTGCTTAAATGGATGAAAGGGCATAAAACAAAACACAAAACAAACAACCTATTACAAAAAGAATGTTAAAGGATTATGATTCGAAATTATGATGATTTTATTCAAACCTTTAAACGGTCTAACTATAAAATTGATGCGGGTTTAATACCCTAATAATATGACCATTGCACTGCCAGGTCTAAGTCTCGAGTGCGAATCCAAGGCATCCAAGGCACCACTCGCTTAAACGGTGAATGAAAACATTGTGAGGAAACCTGCATAAGATTTGTTTAGACGGTGTGTCGAGTCTGCCAACCCGCACCAGCAAGCGGAGCGGCCAGCGGAGTGGACTATTGTCTAATCGCCCTCAATCTGAGAGGAGACCCGTGCCCAGCAGTGGGACAGTATATGGGTTGGTAATAATAATAAAAGAAAATGGATAGGTATTTAAAAAAAAAAAAATTGTAATATACCTACATAATATTCGTATTTTAGACCTTTCATCCATTTAAGAAAATTGAACCACTGTTCCACTTTCAATGGAAAAAAAAAAGAAATAGAAACATAGAGTTAAATTTTCTTTCATTTTCTTAAACCCCTGTTCCATCTTTAAATAGCGTCAATATGCTATCGGTATCATGCAAGGGAATCAGCATACATCGAGTGAAAAGTTTGGTATCGTAAGGTTGTGACCAACTTTGGAGCCTTGTCGCCTCCTACATTACACCGGCTATATTGGCACCAACTACCAACTCGAAAGATATGATAGTTGCAAAACTGTTTTAGTTGTACGGGGAAAGTGCTTTAGGCGAAAATACAGCTGCAAGTTGTTGCACGGCAATTCAGAGGTCTAAAAATACAGCTGCAAGTTGTTGTACGGCAATTCAGAGGTCTAAAAATACAGCTGCAAGTTGGTGAAAGGCAATTCAGAGGTGTAAAAATACATCTGCAAGTTGTTGCAAGGCAATTCAGAGGTGTAAAAAGTAAAACACTGGTCACTTTCGTCAATCGCAATGGATCTCAAAAAAGTAATGCTGAAAATTTAATAATATTTCTTCATACATACCATCACGCGTGTACTCCCCGAAGGGTAAGGCAGATGTATACTAATTGTACACCTACTGTTCGCCGGTATGTTTAGGTCCCATGTTATAGGAAGTGAGCCTATTGCCAAATCCAAATTCAGAGCTGCTACTGACACTTCATAGAAAAACCCAATAATACTTTTACGACCTGGGAATCGAACCCAGGACCTCTAGCGTAGCAGTCGTACATTTTCCATTAACTCCTGTCATCTTTATCATCATAATAAAACATGGATTGATTCAATGTGTAACGTAACCTAATTAATGATGTTTGTGATTAGAAAAGAAAAAAAAAAGTCTATGGCCCGGGTCCTTTTTCAGTGCACCAATTTATCAAGAGGTTTTATTCTGATGTAGTAATGGAACCTCCTTTACTCCTGATTCAGTCACAATGCGGACACTGTGTCGTAACATGTGTCAATTAGCTGACTTTGAAGAGATACCGTCTCAATTTACTGATCGACTCAAGCAAATACTCATTGACCACCCACCTAGTTACCATGGTAGGGGATTGCAAACATGTGTTTTTGCTTTGCATGTATTAGTCATGAATATTTCAATTACATTATTAATATAAACCCAAGGTATTAGAACTCTCCTGCTGAATTCGTCTAAAATATTCTGCAGCAAAAATTAGTGTTCCATTGAAATAAAACTACTTTTTACGGATTTTATCGCGTTACGTTTCGGATCAATTACTAAATCCATGACCATGGACGCTGTAAAGAGTCCGAAACATCGGGATTAATAATATCAATATAACGTGATAAAATCCGTAAAAAGTAGTTTTATTTCAATGTGTAATATTCGCGTAAATGTCAGTAATCAATATTATTGTGTTCCAGTTTGAATGGTAATGTAGCCAGTAGTAATTTCACTAGCTACATTAAAAATTGTGACTAACTTATGGTGATAGAAATTTGCAGCAGAGTTAGTTTGGGGTGGTATTTAATTGCTTAACCGCAGATTTTACACAGACCGAAACACAGTAATGTTAGCGCATTATTATGCGCTAACATTACTGTGTTTCGGTTTGAAGGGTGTCCATTAAAATTACTGGGTATAAAAATATGAGACTTAATAACTGATGTTTTAATTCACAACGCGTGATTGATACCACTGGTGTTGCTGACGTCTATAAGCTGCAGTTATGCCTTACCATTAGGGCCTTGTTTGTGACTTTATTACAACATGGAAATAAGCTCCAATGTTTTGATATACTCTGGGATAAAGAGAGATTTTAACAGTGGAGGTAGGCTGCCTTATTAAAAATAGATTCAATAAACCTACTATTTAAAAATAAACCTTATGAGCAACGGTGGTGTTTATATGGTTAGGCCTATTTTCTGTGACAAGTTACCGTTTACAGCCTGCCATCGACAGTAAAATATGCCTTCCACTTTCCTTCATCGGATTACCAGACGCCCGGAGGGCTTTCACCCACATGTGTTCAAATTTCCACCACGACGCACGAAGCGGTATGCTGCGTTTTTTCTTGTTCGCACCGCAAAGAAGTGGAATGCTCTCTCTGCGTCTGTATTCCCGGACTCATTATAACCTTAGTGTCTTTACGGTGAGAGTGACGAGGTATTTTCTGGGTAAGCGTGTTCTACCATCGACTTCGTCGTCGCTTACCATCAGGTGAGACTGAAGTCAAACGCAAAACGAAAAATCAACCTATGGTACAAGTTGGTAGGTAATTGTTACCTGATTTTATTTTTCAGAATGGCTACTATAAGACTGACCCTAGCAATCACAACTTAATCAATTGTTCTACTTTATAACCTTTCTAACCCTGTTATTCATAAAAACTTAAAACGCTCTATAAACCTCTTTAGTTAAAATATGTTTTGTCCCTTTCTTTTATCTTCATGTTGAAATTTGAAATTTGACGTTTTAAGTTTTTATGAATAACAGGGTAAGTCTTTTATCTTTAGTATTTTTGATTTACAATGAAGAATATTCTATCTTAACCTTTCATATTGATGGTTCAGCGTAGTACACGAGATCCTATTTAACAACAGAAGCAGCTGTATGGTATCAATAATAATTTTCTATTCGAATCTCTTTTGCAAGGGACATAAGGCGCATAATTGCTTGAAGAGAATATATATTCTTAGCTCTTTTTTAAAATATATGCTGAACATACTTCAATTACTTTCTATCTTTACCGCCCAATATCTATTCAAACGACAACAAATCCACAGGAGGCACATTTCTTAAACAAGATATTTGGAGGAATAATGTCGTAAGGCTTAAAGATACCTAAGGGAAGGGCATAAATAAGCCTCCTTTAGTACCTTTTAACTTAGAAGGAAATTACTTGGAACTGTGAAGTGAATCTTGTTTGTGCCGAGATTGTGTTTTTTACAAGAAGCTTTTATTGCTTGGTATATTGTGTAGTTTGTTTTATTTTTGCTGTCTTGCAAGATAAATCTAATATACCTTAACCATATACCTAATATATAATAATATACCTAATATAATAATGTAGGTAAGTACAGACGCCAGCAGCAGGCAGGTCAAGCTATCCAAAACTGAAAAATTTTCCCAATTGAACATGAGCCTTATTATGTTGTGTTAAAGTTGAAAATCTATCAAAGAAATTTGGCGATTGGGGTACCTACAGAGGGGGAATGAAAATAAGCACAAGATTAAGAATACTAATGGTAATTATAATGAAAAAAAAATTTTTTTTTCTAGTGACCTTGAGCCTTATTATTCTAGTGGTGGTAAATACAGCGCATCACTTTATTTCGTACGAAAAATTGTTATTTTTAGGGTCCTGTACCCAAAGGGTATAAACGGGAGCCTATTACTAAGACTCCGCTGATCGTCCGTCCGTCTGTCACCAGGCTGTATCTCATGAACCGTGGTAGCTAGACAGTTGAAATTTTCACAATTAATCATGTATTATTAACGATAGCAGGTAGACACTTGAAATATTTATCAACCCATACTAGACCAGCGTGGTGGACTTAATCCCTCTCATTCTGGGAGGAGACCCGTGCCCAGCAGTGGGACGGTATATGGGTTGATGATGATGATGAAATATTATGTTATCTGTTAAGACTCTTTGTATATAAATTACAGACATCTTTAATAAAAGGGCTTTAAAACACAGGTGTTTTTTTTATTTGACGTAATTATAAAACCTTTTAGAGCGGCGCCGGTGGCCTTTTGGGATAGGCTGTCAAAAAGAGTTTCTATATAAAACATTTCTTTAATATGAAATCTTTCTTTATTCGTATTTATTTTAAATATGCACATAACTAAAAATACCTTTGGGCTTTATAGAACTCGTAAATGATAGCAAGTTTCATTCAACCTAAAATTTACCTTTTCAGAGTTCCAAGGTATCGAATTGATAAAGTTTTTAGTAATAGAAAAAAATGGCAAACTAGGTAGATATTTTACTATGTGTACTAAACAATAAATGTAATACTTACTTATATGAATATAGTTTTTTGTAAATATTAGGTTATATTTCATAAAGAATACCCAGTAATAAACAAACACATAAGTTCATCACATACATTCTTGTCTCGTGAGAATCGAACCCGACCTCGTGATCAGCAGTTTGATACTCGAACCACTAGACAACAGACGTCGTCAAACGTAGGACTACATACATAACTGTCATTCGGATTTCGTCGTAGAGCTCATTGTTTCTAAAACGAGGTTCATTGTGCGAACGAACGCGAGAAGCAAGAAGACATCGTTTTTTTATGGGATTGGGGGCAAACGAGCAGACGAATCGACTGACGGTAAGCTTTTCCATTGTGTCTCCTAATTGTTTCTTGACAAGTTGATCCAGTTTTGATAATGTTGTCTAACTGATTAAAATTAAAAGCTTTAAACATAGTCTTAAAATGTAACAGCAATAAAGTTGCACCTAAACGCAGACATAAAGATGAAATTGCCACTTACAAAATAGTTACATGAACATAACTGTAGCAGTGTTTACTAACAATTTAACTTTGTCGGTTTAACCAGTTTTATTGCTGTAGTTTCTTCATCTTGATAGTTATTGCCCCGGTGTAAACAATGTCCACTCTTTAAATTATCCTTGGACATTGAACACCTATGTTCGGATATATCTTAGAAATTGTAATCCTAGTTTTTATACTACTAACGCGGAAAACAAGTTACGGCCCACCTGATGGTAAGCGGTTACCGTAACCTATAGACGCTTGCAACACCAGGACCACCTGCGCGTTGCCGACCCTGTAAAACGAAAGAGGAATAGTTGGGTTGGCAGTATAAGGGTCAAAGTCCCCCCACTGCCAACCCAACGTTTCCTCGTGGAGCACTGATCTTTTAGCCTTGTTCTAACTTTGTCGGTTCGGCTTACAGTCTATCAGGCTGAATATGAGATATTCGATAATCAGATGAGGCTTAATTTACATGAAACAATTGCTATCAGATCTTCATACCCCAATTTTTGGGCAATACCGATGTCTTATCGATGACCTGGTTACGTGGGGATTGTTGCAAGTGCTCGTATGACAACCGGGATTGACGGCTTTACGTCTTCTCTAAGGCACAGAGGTGTTTCGAAAAGCTAGAAATGCTAATCTAGCTATAGATTGACCGCAGTAAGCGCGCCTTATCGTTGTAGATCGATTGATCAGCGTAATTTTTGTTAGCTCGTCGTCTAGAATGTTCTAAAAAAACTAGTTACATTCACAGACATTCAAAAAATATATCGTAAATTCCTCTATTTTTGTTTAAAATTCCGAACTTGTGTTGTTGTGGATAAAAGAAGGCGCCAACGTGCAGGTATAATCTAATGGTACCTACGTGTATCCACCCCAGAATAATGAAGGGAAGTTTGAGCAGAAGTTACCAACTAAAAGTTTACAGTACAGTCACATATGACTTTGAAATTTAAGAGATGTATAAAGAATACATACCAGCACGCCTGTATTCCCCGAAGGGTTAGGCAGAGGTGTACTAATGTACACCCACATTTCGCCGGTATGTTTAGGTCCCATGTAATAAGGGGCGAGCCTATTGCCATTAACCGGGCACAATTAATCCATACTCCGAGCTGCTACTGACAATTTCATAGAAAAACCCAATAACACTTTGCTCGACCTGGGGATCGAACCCAGGACCTCTAGCGTAGCAGTCGCGCTTAGGACCACTAGACTAATGAGGCAGTGTATAAAGAAAACAATACAATTTTGATTCCTTGCTAAAAGATAACTTCTTTTCACAATGATTTTTTATTTATACCTAAGTATTATGTTACGGCATGGGACTAACGTAAATGATTTACGTACCAATTTCTATCTCTGTTTTATCCTAAGGTTAACTGGTAGAAAATACCTTATGCAATAAGACTTTGTAGTATATTTTGTGCATAAACCATGAAATAAATAATTAAATAAATGCAGCGTAAATAATGTATCTCATCCCCACGAGGAAGAGGGGTTACGCTCATTGTGCTGAACTGTATAACAAAATGCTTGCAACACAACAGCAATCTATCCAAAACTGTCAAATTTTCCCAATTGAAAATGAACCTTATAGTTTTGCATTAAAGTTGAAGATCTATCAAATAAATTTGACAGATTCGGGTAGCTTGATGTGCTGGCCGCTGTACTCTCATCTCTTACTAAATAAATACGTATTACTTCGCATACATTTTATCATAGACCCTCATTATTTCATTACTAGTTTAGGTATAGAGATTGGAAGTAGGAAGGAGGTAAATCTTTTTCAAATAAACAAAGAAGTATATATTTATTACCATCGAATTTCGTAACGGTTCCGAACTCAATTGATTCGTCAGCTCCTCGGTCGAGTATAATTTATTTCCCTACCCTTCAACCTTTGCAGAGGTTTATTTCGAGGCTTGTATGCATTCATCCTGTAAGTCCAGTTGATGCCGTTTTTGTTTGTACAGAAAATATAGAAATTAATTTGGATTTACAACCTTATCCAAGAGAACTTTGGATTTAAGCAAAGTATTCCTTTTACTTCCTTTATTGGAAAAACCTCTATGTTTAGTTTTATATATTTTATTTATCTATGTAGGTTTATGTACGTATGTAGATTTTTAGGTTAGCAAATTATTAGTAGGTTTAAAAATTAATTGTAATAGGTACATAATATATATTTTTCCGAAAAATACATGTTTGAAGCGCAAGCCTCTTTTAAAAATAAAATAAATAATTCAGAGCATTATCACTGCTGATTACGGGGCTCCACTCGGAAAGAGAAGGATTGGCTATCCCTGTATAAGCTCAATATAATACTATGATCCTCTAGAAAAAGACCCCAGTCTTCATGCCTCAAACTATGTAGTACATAAAATATTAAGACATTGTTTTTCAAGTAGATCTCAATTTCATATTGACATGATTGACAGCCGAAATTTTCTCCATTTCAACGTGAACATATTCATAATTTGGGTTTATAAAGCAATCCACCAATATACAATCAATTTAAACTTTAATAGTTTTAGACTTTGATAAACGAAAATAAATGTAGATTTTAGAAAAAAACCCTTTGTCCTGCTGATGGTGGCGTAGTGTGTCGGGTCGTTTTATTCCCTGCAACATGGTTGAGTCGAACGACGCCGATACACACGTCATACTCGTGAACGGGTGCCGTCTGTCGGGGCTGGTCGGCTCTTACTGTCAATGGTAATAATCGCTTTAATTATTATTATTATTTTTCGGTTTAGTAGACTAGATTAATTCAATAGTACGCATCAAGCTGCATTGCTCTCTTGTTCGTCTGACATAACAATGATTTATATTAATTTGATATCAGCAGACATTACTGAAATTATTACTGTGATTATATTTTTTTTTCTTACTATTTAATAATGTTCAACTATAACTGACTAACTGTTAATGTGAGTACTTTGTAGGCTAAATTTACATACTCAGCTTTGAACAGTCTGGTGGCTTTGAGCCTTTTTTTATGTGGCCTACGCAAATGTGCCTCTGATCTGGTATCGTCGTGCGACGGGTTGTTGAGCTCCCTAAATTATGGTTGCGCTACACAATGACTGATGCATGCGTGCCGTCAGTTGGGACGGTCTACTCAAAGCCGCTATGGCTCTTTCTTCAAAAGGCCATTTCAGACTTTGCCCTACATTGTAAGACACATATTTGTTACTGTTCTATGTCTGGACTTTAAAAGAGACTATGATTCTCTGAGTTTGTTTCGGCGTTTCTTCTCAGAGGTCGTCAGCTAGGAAATGCCGGAGCCATCTAGCTTAAAAAAAAAGTGTAAAATATTGACTTGTAAAAGTGTCTTTAAAAGATCTATTTACAGAAATAAATATCATTTCATTTCATTTCATTTGAAGTAAAAAAACTAATTGGAATAAAAATAACCTTTAATAATTTCAGATTGATACATAAGGATTGCACGTTTTATAAAATATATAATTCTGTGAACATTTCAATCAACTATATTCACTTTGACCTGTTCCAAAAGTTTTGATTTAGTTCTATTGATTTTCTTGTATTTTGGATTCGCTTTAACAGATCTTCTTATGCTGCTTCTGCACATGACTCTATCGAAGATTTCTTCACTGGTGTCCTCGCTTCCATCATCAGAGAAATGGTTATTCATACTATCGTTTACTTTGTTCGGTCGTATTACTAAAGGTTCTACTCCACCATCAGAGAAAATAGAATCATCAGTGATGGGCCGCTCATCATCACTTGGAGATTTATCATTACTCATCTGGCGGCTAAAGATCCGATTATCAGTGGTTGGTACTTGCAATTTGTTCTTTTTATCATCCTTCTTTTTGGCACCTTCTCGGTTAGATGGTTTGTATTTAATTGGAGAAAAGTCAACTCTCCGAAGAAAACTTATGGTGTCTCCAAATCGTCGACTACATTTCCTAGTTGCTTTAACTTCAGGCTTGGTCTCCTCAATTTTGCAATCCTCGTTCTCCAACGCGACTCCTGAGTCAGAATTAGAATCAACCATAATATTGATTTCTGGAATGCTAACATTAAATTCGTTAAGTTGTTTCTGTAATTCTTCTATTTTTTCGGCTTGCTTCTGTATAATTAAATCTTTCTGAGCAAGTTGTTTAGTCACTGATTCCGTTCTTAGAGCTAAATTTACTTCGTATTTTTGCAATTCACCCGATAAGAATTCCAATTCCTTTTTCCTGTTCGATTCCAATTTCTTTATAACATCAGCTTGTTTCGTATATGCTTCTTTCAGCCTTACGACTTCTTGTTTATGTGTCGTGTTCAGGAATTTAATAATGTTTATTGCCTCTTGAAGTGTTGTTGGCTGCATTATATTTTCTTTTGTAGCGTTCTCCGACATTATTGCCTCCATTCTGGATCTATAACAAGAAAATGTCGATTTTAATTTAATGTTTTGTTCCAAGAATTTAGGCAATAAGTACCTCATAATTTTTTATGAAGTACTAAGGACAATTATTTTTCGATTAGCCACTAATCATGCTATTAGTGATGTAATTATTGCACGGAACAAAAACTTTTGCAATCCAAAGTTCCAAACGACATGCCGATGCATCATTATGTGTAATTGTTTCGTATCAAATAACATTATTGTGTAACGATTACGTTTTAACTATTTTATCGACCGAAAAAAACTGGCAGTATATTTCTAGTTAATCGATAAGTATTTGATAATTTACAAATAGGGCTGTATGTAGATATAAGTACACCGCTGTGTCGTGGCGGTTTGAAATTTATAACACCGTTTGAGGATATACATCTATAAGAATTGTGAATATAAATCTACATTTGAATTATTGTCATATTTTTATTTAGATTTAAAACTGTTATAGAGGAGACTTTGATAACAGTGTCATATTTATATCTTTGATTTCAATTTTAATTGATGACGAATAATTTTACGAATGACTTTTTATTGCTCTTGTATGTACACACATGTTTAACAAATAAATATGATTTGATTTGATTTACGTGCTTTCAAGAAGTACTGGAAGATTAGTAGGTACCTATAAGTTATACCTTTTTACTTAACGAAGTTTTTTAATACAATAATTGTGGTTTTTTTATACAATTGTTTAAATCAATTATTCATAGAAAAAATCAACACTTGGTAAGACAATGATCTCATGACTAGAATAAGGTCGTGTAGTTTATATATCCAGTAATAACACTACATTGATATAATAACAAAGTTATTGTTCGAACTTATGACCTTTTTGTTACAAAAACACTGATCTGTTTGACATACTTGATAGATTGTTTTTGAAAGAAATGTTTCGAGTAGGTACCTTTTGTTAGGGAAGTAATTTTATCGTGGATATAAATGATACCTAAAGACTAAGATAATAGTGTAGGTTATTGCTTAACTTAAAAAAAGGTAGAAGTACCCATCTTTAGTCTCTAAATATTTTTATACCTTATTAATTTAGTGACTAGCGTCGGCTGTGTAAGAGACTCTGAGCTCGATTTGGGGTCCAAGCAATGTGTTGTTTGCTTTTTCTATAAAATTCTGAGTACCAGCTCGGAACTCTCGAAACTGTTGCCACAAAGTACTTACACCATTACAACTCTGCCGAACCCTTTCCGGGAACACGTCGACAGAGTCCATTGTTCTTAAAATAAGACTACACACTACGGTTTTATCCGGTATTCTGGGTGTGTTTATAAATACAAATTTTAACAAACACCTACACACCTACACAGCAACCAAGCAAATATTTGATTCGCACGGAGATCGAGCTCACAATCCGTGAAGCAGAAGCCAATAGCTCAGCCACTACCATAATTGCGTGTATATATGTATAGTGTGTTTTGTTTATAATGTTTTACTACAGAGTGTGTTTTGTTTATAATGTTTTACTACCGAGTGTGTTTTGTGTATAACTTTTTAGTACCAACTGTGTTTTGTTTAATTTTTTTTAACTAGGTACCAAGTTCTTTCTACCTGTTATTGATTTTTTAGGTTTCAAAATATAAGTGTGTGTATTACAAACGCTAATTATAACACTACATAATGGTTTATAAATATACAATAGACACTGTAACAAATGACAGGTGTGTTACCAAATTATACATTAAGCTAAATTGTAAACATGGTACTAATATTATGTATTTTTAATTAATTTGACGACACGTTTGGCAGAACAATCGGCTTCTGTGCCACGGGTAGTGGGTTCGATCCCCGCACGGAATAAATATTTGTAGTACCTCCAGGTAGATGTTCCGAGTCTGGGTGTTTGTGTATTGATATTTTGTGTTTGTAAATGCACCCACGACACAGGTGAATATCCCAATGCGGAGCAGTTTACCACAGACATCTTTGTTTATTAGATTTTAATATTTTTATATTGCTACACCCGACTGGGCAGACTGTTGAAACCTACCAAAAATTGTTAAACACCTTATGTACACAGTTTTAAGCAATAAATATCTTTGACTTTGACTTTAAAAAAAACAGTTGGCCACACTTTTGTACACTTTGGTACACTTCGGCAGGACAGCAGTCCTGAAGTGTATGTATTATTTACTTAATTTTTTATATTTAATAAAAATATAATAATTATAATTAATTAACTGCTCATCAAAGTGCTTATTAACCTAGTGATCGTAATCGCGACGCTACGCTAGATCCTGGATTCGATTCTTAGGTCGTATAAAGGTTTAAACACACCATCAGCCTGTATTCCCCGTAGGGTAAGGCAGAGGTGTAGCTACCAATATAAACCCATAGTTGCCGGTTTGTTTAGGAGAGGCCAGCCTATCAAATCCAAACTCCAATCGGCAAAAGAATTCCATAGAAAAACCCAATAATACTGCTCTATCCTGGGAATCGAACCCAGGACCTGAAGCTTAGTAGTAGGGCTTGTGACCTAGTGATCTACTGTGAATATAGTTTAATTTAACAATATAATTTATCAATAACTTAACTACAGCACCGATTAGAGATTACCTAACTATGAACCCATTGTCTTGTATTGTGTAATAACATGGACCTAAATCGGTCAAGGTGTTCAGGAGTCATACGACACTAACCAGAAGAACCAACCAATATTTTTCAACCGACAAAAAACGGAGGAGGTTATTTCAATTCGACTTCAAAAATGTAAAAATGATATCTTTAAACAAAAAAGGTTGCATTTTAAGTACAGGAGGAGTTTAAAGTACATTTTTTTTTATTGTATGTATAGTATTTATATACATTATTAATATTTATTTTATTTTCTATATCTATTATATATCTATCTATCTATGACTTCTAAGCACGCAACCACCCGTTACCCGTTTCTTACATGACTTGTCCATCCCATGGTTGTCTGTAAGAAATTGCTTTAAGCGATAAGACCGCCAATTGTATATACATTATGTGGCGTTTGTTTTCTTTTTATCATTTTCTCTGTATTGTGTTATATAATAAAGAATATTCTATCTATCTATCTATCTTTAAACAATCGCGGCATTTTAAGCTATTAGATTTTTGGTTCAACTAAACTAACAGATAATTATTGAATCAAGTTAGTTAGTAGGTACTCTGGTCGTCTAAACCACGCCCAAAATCCTGCAATAAAATACTTCTTTATCTCCAAGCAGGCCTTACCCAAATCCCTCAACATACAAAAGATAAGTGCATTTACCAAAAATAAAACATAAAACCTTATGTTTCTATTCCCCATACAAAATTACCTTTTCCTTTTACCATATCGGTAACCAATTTGTTATACCACGAAATCTGTGACAACCCTACCTAATTTATGACACGGAAAATTCTCTTTTCAATCCTTTCAATTGTTCCTCAGATAAGACAAGTAAGGATATTTTTGTTCAGTTTCAAAGTACTAAGAATAAAATTTAGAGAATTTGGAATTAAGTCGGTATTTCAGTATTAAATTGGACTCGGATTAAGGTAATCCGGAATGGAAGACACAATAGTGGGGTTAGCATTAAGGATTACCATAAGCTGTTTAGTTGGTGGAATTTTGTTGTTTTATGAGCGGACCTGACTTTAAAGAAATTAAGAGGATTATGTTTTTTATACTTAGAATAATTAGTTCGCATATTATATGGGACGTAAAAAATCATACTAGTAAAACGTGGGTGTACAGATCAAGCTATCCAAAACTGTCAAATTATCCCAATTGAAAATGAACCTTATTGTTTTGTATTAAAGTTGAAAATCTGTTAAAGAAATTTGACAGATTGGAGTAGCTTGATGTGCTGGCTGAAAAATAGGGTTCATATTCAATAGGGAAAATTTGATAGTTTTGGATAGCTTGACCTACTGACGTCTGTACATTACTGTATTTTCTAGAATAATAAAGACTGTTTAATTTTATTTATTTTATGTTACGCCGTGTCACAGTAGAGCATTTCCTTAAATTGTGTGATCCTTCTTATAATTAGTGCTTTTTTATCCCGCAAAACTGGGGTCAAAGGCAGTCAAATAGTTTTAAAAAAAATTCACTAGCAGAAAGGTGTCATGAAAAATATTAGATTCAATTTTATTGTGTCAGTAAGTGAGCCTACGCCAATAACAATGTAACCCACTGGTTCAGTTCTCATATGGAGTATAAATATTTACGTGACCTATAATACTGGGACCTGTGTTTCTGTGTATGTCCCATTTATGTCACACCCACGATTGGCCATCAAACATGACAAGTCCAAGACTAGGGCAGGGTATAATTATGGTAAATAAAAATTGACTTTTATATAAATAAAAAAAATCGTCGATAGGTGGGATCCAAAACTAACACATACTTTAAAAGAAAGACTTTTAAGTACATCACTTTAATTGTTTATGATGCTTTATTCGTGCGCCCACGCAACTGCGCTTACGCAACTCAAGGGAAACTTCAGAAAAGCTTAAAAGTACGTAAAAAATTAAAATAACGCTATGAATGTAATAAGTATTTTGAGAATAGGAAAAGAGTTTGTCTTTGAGGGAACCTATTTACCCTATTTTAAGTTTGGAAAAGATTCCTCCAGATATATACCGGCGAATGAGCAATATTTCTATATTTAAAAATAATCTTCGATCAATCGATATGCTCGTACTTCCGAAATACAAGACCGTGTGAATTACACGGAATATTTCCAGAACATTACAATTTAATCGAGAAACAATATCGATATAACGGAAACATAATACATAAAGTATCTTAAACATAATAAGTACATACATAAAATAAACACAAACCTGATACAAAAGATTTCAGGGCGATCACAATGGCAATGAATCCAATAACACTTTTCACTTATGATAATGTCACTTTTTACTTAAGACACTACTGCACCGGTGGACGATTCAACACTGACTGAATTCAAAACCGATCTCCTGACAGGTGTAATGTAATAATAATATTATACTAATAAACTAATCACCGCTCCTCTACCAAGCAATTTTGATCCTTAACTTAATCACTTAAAGTCGACATTGAATAAAGAGGTGAAGAACAAAGGATATGGGATTAAATAGCTTGACGGCTTTTGGTTTACAATGGTTTTCTAGAAAAAAAATGGTTTCGGGAATTACTTTGAAGGGTGTTACTTTGAAGTTTGCGTCATTGTTGTATTAGATGGTTGTATAAAATGTGCGAATAGTACTTAGTATCTACCCTTGCTTACAGGTAGCAACTTGTATCATCTGTTGCAACATCTGCTGTAGTACATAGTAAGGGATTTGGTGATAAAATGCAATATTAACAAAAAAGTTTTAATAGTGTAAAAGGCAAAAGGTCTTCCTACATCTGTCTTTTAGGACTTTTGAGAAACACAGGGCTATTTAAATTTTTAAATAGGAATAATTCAATATAATAAAGACTGAACTAGTAAATTTTAATCTAATATATAAAATTCTCGTGTCACAGTTTTCGTTGCCATACTCCTCCGAAACGGCTTGACCGATTTTGATGAAATTTTTTGTTCTTATCGGGGAGGTCTGAGAATAGGCCAACATCTATTTTTCATACCCCTAAATATATTTTTTTTATGGCAAAACAACGTTTGCGGGGGCAGCTAGTAATAATATATTATCATCTATAAAATAAAAACATAAAAAACACGACAAAAATTTATGAAAATCCATGAAATACATTTTAATAGATTTTCTGCAATTTTTGTTTTTTTTTTATCATCAAGATATAAATACATTTATATCAATAAAAGAATACTGTTACTAGTACCAATAAAGCAATATTAAGCAAAGTTGTGCAATTAATTAATACGATTTTGATGAATAGAGTTATTAATATTATAATTTATAAATTTAAGTAAATAATATTGAACTGATGTTCAATATAATATGCAATATGGCAGATCACCTTTAGATACATAATCACGTGTAATAAGGGAAGCCGGAAGTAAAATTAATATTTATATTGTTTTTTTCTAAGCCATTGATGGCTGACACCCTAAGCCGGGCAAAGTACTCTCCCAAGTCTAATATTGCTTATTACGCATAGATAAAAAAGGTGAAATTATCTTCGTAAAATAAATACCACATTTTAAACGAAATTTAAAATGCAATATTATTATTACTCAAATAATCCAATTAGTAAATCGTGAGATTTATGACTAATTCCATAAAAAAAGTATTTAATTTTCGTAGTATTGCAGATGTGAACACTTTAAAAAATATTTAAGTAATTTAAAATTAGAATATCGTTGGTGGAGGAAATCACAAAGAAATAAGAATTTAATAATTTAAAAGTACAAGGTTTATAATATAATAAATAATTTAAATTTCGATGATAGATAACGTAGGTATTGTAAATATGAACACAAATAAATATTTAATTTAAAATTAGAATACCTCACAAAAAATGACAGTTGAAAATTTAAAAAATGGGAGTTTATAATATAAATAATTTTACATTAAAAAGTTTATGCCTCAATCCTGTTGCCGTTTTATAAAATATTATAATTTGCCAACTTTCTTCCACATTTCAATTCTATATAACGAATCTCAGCCTTTATTGTTACTTAATACCTCACCGCACATTCAAGTTGTAAAAGTTAGCCAATTATAACTTTGCATGACTTATCCAATGTTACGAATGGAATATTTGAAAATTTATTCGTGCACGCGTAAGCGGTTATTAAGTTAATTTATGAAAATATCTATAAGATATTTGTATATAATTATAATACATAATATATTTTTGTCTTTGTTTCGTGTATGTTACGCTCAAAGATCGAAAACGCTTATTGAGCGAAAAAGCGAAAAAACAGCTTACAACGCGTTCATCATCATCATCATCAACCCATATACTGTCCCACTGCTGGGCACGGGTCTCCTCTCATATTGAGAGGGATTAGGCTGTAGTCCACCACGCTGGCCTAGTGCGGGTTGGCAGACTTCACAAACCGTCGAGAAAAATCTCTAAGGTATGCAGGTTTCCTCACGATGTTTTCCTTCACCGTTTAAGCGAGTGATAATTAATTATTAATACGCACATGAATTCGAAAAGTCAGAGGTGCGTGCCTTGGGTTCGAACTCGTGACCTTCGACTTGGCAGTCCAATGGTCATACCGCTAGGCTATCACTGCTTACAACGCGTTATGGTCAATTAATTATATTAGAAAGTAAAAGTAGCAGCTTAATCTTTTGTTAGCTTTGTTTTAATTTAAATTGGCATCGAGTATATGTTTTTAAAAACAAAACCTAACCTAGCCCGGTAGGATTTATTTATTTATTATTTAGTTTTTATAATTCCTTGCATTTTGAAGATCATCTAATATAATTGACCAAAACGCGTTGTGAGCTGTTTTTCGCTCAATGAGCGTTTTCGATCTTTGAGCGTAATATAAACATACCGGAGGACTGTGTAGATAAGGAGGATTATAAAGACTTATATTCACAACTTCTAAATCAAATTCATTTTAGAATTCATAGTAGATCTCTAGCAATTTTCTAAAGTGAATTGTGATATTTATGATTCTAGAAACAATCTGAGAATAGAATATGTACAGTTTCTATTTGTCATTTTTATGTTATCTAGAAACTAATTTTGCCTCCCCAAGGATTTAAGTTGTTCAGTTTCGGTAACATAGAAAATGGTGAAAATAATTTTCAACTTAATTACATTACATAGAATTATTTTTCCATATGTATGCAAATCACACAGAATGGAAGTTCCAAACTCTCGGGAATTGATAACTACGCCTGTTACTCTGACATTGACGTGAATTAATGTCATTTTAATATCTGACGGGTAGACAAAGAAAAATGAAATTACAAAAATAGTTCGAAATTCGAGAAGCCATCTTGAAATATGATAGAAAGAGGCGCGTTAAAGAAAGTCAAATATTATTCATGAAAAATGTAATAAAAATTGAATCTGGAACTGTAATTTGAAATTGGAATGACATTGGGTAGGTAATATTTCAATTATAAGTGTCGTAGGCAGATATATTGAAAAATTATAACTATTCAGGTAATTTTGATGCCTGATCAGAAATATACCATAATGTTAGGCTAGACCTCAAAGAAATACTTATTGTAAGTGAACCCGAAGTAGACGATAAATTACGGCATAGTTTTACGTGTATCTTATATGAGAGTCTCAAACACATAATTACTAGTATTAAAATAAACTTAGATAGTATTTTATTGTGTTATTCAATATAAATAAAAAAAAAACAAAACACTTTGTTACAATCCCAAATAAATCAGTAGGTACGACATAAAGATCCATACTACATAAAAATAAATTTGTCATATTCATTATTTACTAAATCATACATATTATACCATCACGCCTGTATTCCATGATGGGTTAGACAGAGGTGAACTGATATACACTCACAGTTCTTCGGTATGTTTGGCCTCAGGCGAGCCTATTGCGGTTAACCGGGCACAAATCTAAGCTCTGAGCGGTTACTGAGTAATTCACAAAAATCCCAATTGACCATAGAATAAAACCTGTGAGTACAGGACATGCATCCTAATCGCGTAAAAATCGCACTAACAACCACTAGGCTAATGAGTAAATTACAAATAATTATATTATGTGAAGAGTACTAAGCTTTGAAAAACATCGTAATATTGATTCACATGGTTCTCGAATATTCTATTCGTGTCTACGTGTATACGTAGACAGGAATATAATAGAATAGAATTTAAGTGAAACTGTATAGTTTCACTTAAATTTTAGTAAATACGTTTCGGCATCCGTACCCTCGTCTAGTCTCCACAATAGATGAAACATTTCTCACTGGCGTTACTTATTTGTACTTGTCAATATTCTACCTATTGGCCCAAAAGCTTAACAACCATTTTATCCTCAGGATATCGGTATTTTTTTTATACCAAGGTGGAAAACAAGTATACGGCCTGTGGATGGGACCCCTCCGTGCCTTGGAGAGCACGTAAATCTGTCGGTCCCGGTTGTCATATGAACACCTATGGCAATCGTTAGTGGTAGGTAGTCAGAAGCCTGACAGTCAGTCTTTCCTCAGGATATCGGTATTGCACAGAAATTGGGTTGTGGAGGTCTGATGGCAGTCGCTTCGTGTAAAATAATGATATTCAGCCGCATCTGGTTAGACTGGAAGCCACCACTGGAGAGAAAAAGCTCGATGAGGATGATTTTCTCACTATAATACATTACAATATTCAGTTTTAAAATCATGTATAAGGTCAGGTCAGTAATAATATTACGCATTGTAAACGGCAGTGTGATGCCGCAGGCCAGGTCGTTTCTAATTAATTTCTGCCATGTCTGCTAATTAAAATATTTGCGTGACGAAAAAAAAAAATACCAAAGTTTAAAATTTTTTAGGATATTATGTTGTTTAACATAAATTTTAATCCATTTTCATTCCAAAAGTTCAATTATATAATAGGAAACTAGGATGGTAAAGATAAACCCATATGTACAGAGGCCAGTACATCAAGCTACCCCAATCTGTCAAATTTCTTTGATAGATTTTTAACTTTAATACATTACAATAAGGTTCATATTCAGCTGGGAAAATTTGACAGTTTTGGATAGCTTGACCTGCTGGCATTTTTCCCGAGATTGAGTAAACAACATTACATTTAATTGGTCGTTAAAGATATGCGTTACTCAAAACTGGTCTAGAAACATGTAATTTAGTGGTTGACGTCATTACCATGACGTAGGTAGAGGATGGTATTTAGAGAAATTCAAAGACAAATTGGTCGAAAAAGTATAACAATAGATGCCATTACGCATGCGTAATATATTATCCGAATGTCTGAAAAATTAGGCAGAGGAGTATTACCTACGTCAAAGAAGCAGTGATAACCCTTCTTTTTTTTTTGTTTACGAGGAGAAACCTTCAAAGGCTGCCGGTCTACGGGGGTTAGACCGGGTTAGCGTGTAATTCTTATACGCTAAAACCACCCGGTGGCCACCATCAGCACATGGAGGGAGGCACTGTGTCCTCTTAACAGACCACCCCAAAACCATGTGCAACGCCTATTAAAGCACATCCCTGTGGAGACTGTAACGGGTCCACCTGAATCTGTATCTGTGACCGGTAGCATGTGACCACTGTGCCGTCTTCTCTGGGGTCACATGACGATAGGCGAACAGAGTCCCCTGTTTGAACGCCCGCGAGCCCAAAGGCCCGCCTGCCTTAGATGGTGCAGGCGGGGTTTCGGCGTATTAGGCGCCAAGGCAACCGCCTCCCTGGCGCCTTCTCCTCCGAGCGGGGTCGGCCCTATCCAAGCAGTGATAGCCTAATGATATTACTGCTAAGTCAAAGGTCCAAGGCACGCACCTCTGACTTTTCATAATAATTTTAATTTGCGAATTAATAATTAAAATGATTACTTGCTTAAACGACGAAGGAAAACATCGTGAGGAAATCTGCATGCTTAAAAGATTTTTCTCTATCAAGTCTACCAACCCGCACAAGACCAGTTTGGTGGACTGTAGCCTAGTGCCCAGCAGTGAGACAGTGTATGAGTTGATGGTGATGATGCAATAGTTAACCTACATCCACAGATCACCAGTATATTGTAGGTCCCATGGGATGCGACTACTATTCATCCTTTTGCTAACTGGCCCAAAATCCAAACTCCGATCTACTACTAAGTATAATTATATTTGGTTAAATTTGCTGAAACTTCTAAAGTAAAAATAGCATTTTTTAACACTAAGGTGGCAAACAAGCATACGGTCTACCTGATGGTAAGCGTTTAACGTAGCTTATAGACGCTTGCAACACCAGGGGTATCACTTGCGCATTGCCGAACCTGTAAAACGAAAGAGGAATACTTAGTTGGCTTAGTTAGGCAGCATAAGGGTCAAAGTCCCCCCACTGCCAACACAACGTTTCCTCGCAGTAAAATGACCTTATGCTTTTACACTTTTTCAACAGCAAAAAAAAACAAAACAAGTGCACATCTGAAATTTCTTCATCTATGGTAGCGATAGTGTGGCGAGCCTGTGGTTTTGCGCAGAGCGGTTGATGTCCGCCATATTGCGGTGCGTGAGGTCAGTGACGTCCTGTCCATTCAATTAACATTTAAAATCTGAGCGAGATAAAGTGCACTTTGATCCTCTTTATTGTTCGAAAAAGTGAGGTTATTTAATCTATCAAAATCAAATTTTCATTTTTTCGCAGTTTCACTCGCATTCCAAAGAACTTTTTCACGAAAGAAGTATAATTATGTCCTTTTCCAAGGTCCAATCTATGTTTATACCAAAATTCATCAAAATCGTTCCAGCGGCTTAGGCGTAAAAAGTAACAAATAGACAAACAGTAAACATTTACTTTCGCATTTTAGGTACCTATAAGTGTGGATGAATAATTTCAAAAACAGCTATTTCGGGTTGAGGTGTTAAATTGATTGATTCTGAGAAAAAAATATCCTGCCGTCAGAATTTAGTATTGTGCCTGACGAATGAGAATATTCACACACCATAAAACAGTCATGACTCTTTATTAAAATACTGGCAACCTGCCTCGGCTTTGCACGGGTGCAATGTACTAATAATAGGCATGTATTATACATATAAACCTTCCGGCAGGAATTATCTATATGATAGTAAAAACCGTATCAAAACCCGTTGCGTAGTTTAAAAGATCTCAGCGTACAGAGGGATAGACAGCGAAAAGCGAATTTGTTATATACTCTGTATAGAAATGTGTACATATAAAATGATACGATTCATTCCGTTCTAATACCAATTTAACTAATGCAACTATAATTTGTTTTAACTCATTTTTTTTTCCGAACGGATACCATTGTTTAAATTAATACCAAATCAAGTTCAAAGATTTATGGTGTACTACCTGCCCCCGCAAACGTTGTTTTGCCATAAAAAAATAATTTAGGGGTATGAAAAATAGATGTTGGCCTATTCTCAGACCTCCCCGATAAGCACAAAAAATTTCATCAAAATCGGTCAAGCCGTTTCGGAGGAGTATGGCAACGAAAACTGTGACATGAGAATTTTATATATTAGATATTCAGTAATTAAGAAAAATGCTTTGTATGTAATTATTAGACCTTCAATAAAAAAATAATTAGCAAACGTCTAGTTCAATAAAAATATTGGAATAGTGTGAATTTGGAAAGTTTTATCATTTATTACGATCACAAATATAAAAATATTAAATAAACAGAATAAATTAATGATACTTTAGAATGGCATTACCATCATACCATTAACGCAATTAGTAGTTAATTGCGTTAATATTTCATTAACCTAGTAGTAAGCGCGATTGCGACACTGGGTTCGATTCCCATGCCGAGCAAAGTGTTATTGGGTTTTTATATGAAATTCTCAGTAGTTTCTCCAAGTTTGGATTTGTGCTCGGTCAATCATTATTAATTTGGGTACTATTTCGTACTCTTTTGGCGATTGCGATAATTTTTGTTTTATATACTTAAAACTAAAACTCAAAACAAAACTTTTAAAATAAGCTACCAAATTCCTCTTATTTTATTTATGGCAACACTCGCCCCTAATAGAAAAAGGTGGGGCATAAATCCCTAAAATATGCGATACTCGTCCACACACAATACAAATATTTGGTTACATAGAACGTAACCGCACATAAAAATGACGTATAACTTTTACGCGGCGCCCGTACCAGCTTCGGGATTGGGTAATTCTTTCTAAATTTAATTTCCACTCAAACTTATGGGGGGTTGGAATTGGCGTTCGTTACGTTTGATGGTTGGGTGAAGAGCTGATGGGATTTTTATTCTAATTTTGAATGTGGTTACGTGCTTTGTCGTCAGCTTTTGTAGTTACCACATTTTGTGGTCTTTGTTAATCCCCAGCTCAAAATAATATTAAGTTCAAGGGGCTCGACCGTGGCTAAGTAATAACTACACTGATCAACCAATCTACAAGGTTAAGCTGCGGTAGCCGCGGTCAGTCTATGGATGGACTCCGTGCCTTGAAGAGTACGTAAAGCAGTCGGCCCTGGTTGACATACGAACACCTATGATAATCGTTAGTGGTAGTCAGGAGCCCTAAAAGCCAGTCTATCCTCAGGATATCGGTATTACCCAGAAATTGGGTTGCGACGGTCTGATGGCAGTCGCTTCGTGTAAAATACTAATATTCAGCTGCATCTGGTTAGACTTGCAGCGGACTTCGACATAGTTGGGAAAAGGCTCGGTGGAGGGTCTCCCCTCACAATGAGAGCAGTTTGAGAAGAGACTCGTGCCCAGCAGTGGGACACTCTATGGGTTGATGATGATGTCATAGTCGAGCAGCGTCTATTATCATTTCTCGAGCTGAAATCCTACTTCCCGGTTGCCAGCTCCTGAGAATTTATTCTTTACAGAAAATCTTAATGTTAGATTAATAATAAAATTAATTAAAAGCAGTGATAGTCTGTGATAGCCTAGTGGTATAACTTCCAAGTTGAAGTCTGAATCTCAGGCACGCATAAATATTCGCTTAAACGGTGAAGGAAAACATCGTGAGGAAACCTGCATGCCTTAGAGATTTTCTAGACGGCGTGTGAAGTCTCCCAACCCGCACTAGGCCAGCGTGGTGGACTATAGCCTAATACCTCTCATTCTGTGAGAGGAGACACGTACCCAGCAGTGGAACAGTATATGGGTTGATGATAAATTAATTACTATCACTCGCTTAAACGGTGAACGAAATGCCTAAGCGACTTCATCGACAGCGTGTGGAGTCTGCCAAATCCCATTAGGCCAGCATGAAGGACTAATTTCATCATACTATCAGGAGGACCCCTAAATTCTTAAGCAATATCTGGACTTCTCAAACATTACACAAAGGAAACATAAAGTCACACTTTTTTTGGCATTTACAGAAAATTCTAAATACGAAAGCCTAATTCCGGCAGAATAGAGAAGAACTTACCCATAGGACGAACAAAAACATTCATATATTCTGACCATTACACGTCGCGCCTAATGTAACAACGGATTTACGCAAGAAAGTTTTATTAGGATCCGAATAAACGAAGCGGGATCTAATATCTTTATCTGCTCCTACCTACTTTGTTGATTTGCGTAGGTACAGTCAACAAAAGAGTTAAGTATACAGATAGCAAACGAAATATGCATTTTTATACAGATTTTGACATAAATATTAATTACGCGCCAAAGGATTAGGTATGTAGCTGCTTACAATACCTACGTTTTGACACATATTGCGTGATACATTATTACACTATCTTTATCAAAACACAGATTATTAATTAGATGCTTGTATACCTATCTCTTTTGTTGACCGTACTATGTAATAATATGTATGATGGTGTTTTTTCAGATCTTAATTTTCTTTCTAATTTTTCTGCAATGAAACTATAAAAAATCAATCTGGCAGGATTCCATCTTGTGTCCTGTGAATGTAGTATAGAATTTTTCCTTCGCTAAATAACTTTAAAATATTAGCATGGAAAATTCCAAAAAATACAAAAAGATAGTAGGTAAGTTAGCATTGTATTACATTGAACTAACTGTAAAGTAAGTCGTGTCGGTTGAGAAGCAGAAACTTGCTTTTCAATAGGTGTTACTGACGTCACCATAAAGACGTAAATTCTGAATGTGAAGGCAAAATTGTTAGTGGTCATAGCGTCTGGTGTACCTAACCAAAAGACGCAGCCCTGAATCCTGCCCGCGGTCGAACTTTTCCTTCGCTAAATATCTTTAAAATCTTAGCATGGAAATGCCAAAAAATACAAAAAGATAGTGAAGTATACCTTTTTTATATTGTACGGAAAATCCTCATGAATCATCCACCACCAGGAGAGATGGCAGTGTATGTCGAACTCGTATCGACTTAAAACCGCACTTACCTTCACCTACCCCATATTCATAGCCATCCGATGCGTGAAATTCGCCACGACCATGACAGAGTTAAGTATGGTCAAAAAGGTCATGCACTTGCCAATGAGTTTGTATCCGTTCAAAACTTGACATATACACATAGAGAAACGCTTTATAATGTGTTATTGTGAAACCTTAAAAATACACTTTCAATTTCTTCGCTTTTCATGCTAAATAAAAATCCTCGTAGTAACATAGTTCATGTTACTACGAGGATTGGGGAAGGAGGCAGTATTATTGGTCGCCCGAAACGTGATGGGTCGACGATATAACCCAGTCGTGGTGTGCCAGAGAGTAGTGAGGGATGGCAGAAACTAGGGTTGGCATTTACCCAGTGGAGTGAGTCGTTTTGTGTAGATAATGATATGTTGAATTTCAATCCTGTACTGGAAATAGATTTTAAAACAGTTGTAATTAACATATTTATATAGCATTAACCGCTTATTAACTTGTGTTCCATTATTGCAATTTAATTACGAAACACTGATAAACAATTTTGGAAACAATGCGAAAATATGACAGGAAAGAAAATGGCTGCTTTTGAAGAGAAAATTGTGGTTTCGAGTTCCAAATATAAATTTAATAACAAATTATAAATATTTTGCACTTATCAGAGAACCATCTAGTCCCAATCTTGTATAAAGGGTACTAATAATAGATATAATGCTATATACTTTTTTTGTTGTAAATATATACTTATAACACATAAGAAACATCCAGACAAACACAAACACCTTATAGTCATCCTATAAATATTTGTATCCTGTGGGGAGCCACAGACATCGTCAAATTGATTTCAAACTAATTGCTTGGTAAAACCAGTCATTTACAAAGATGTATGACACATCAATAATTAGGAACTTGACGGCTCGACGACAACTACTGAATGGAAAATGCTTCCTAAATTGAAGCTACTCGTACGGTCATAAAACAAGATATATGACTCCAGAGGATCAGAATGTATGAAATGAATGTTTTTACGTCACTATAATGTTACGATGCAATTTTCATAAAGTGATCCACGGTTCGGCTGACCGGCAAGCCTAATAGTTGGGTGTTTTATTTTTAGTTGCTGGAAGGAATAGTATTGATTTTTATGATCATATATGACTACACGTTTAGTCTAGTTATTTAATGTGGTCACTTTATCGCTACATACCGTCCATGACTTATTTTTGTATGATCCACGGATATATTGATTCGATTTTGGGTGTACGATATTATTTCCATAATTGTAATTTTGTGAAATGCCTCGTGATATTCCCTAGTGCGGGATCTGCTTGTTTCATCATCAACCCACTGTTCTACTGCTGAGCACGGATCTCCACTCAGATTGACAGGGATTAGGCTTTAGTCCACGCTGGCGTAGTGCAGTTTGGCAGTTTCACATACCGTCGAGAAAAAACTCCAAGGCAAGCATTTCAAGCAAGATTTCCTCACGATGTTTTACTTTACTGTATAAGCGAGGGGTAATTAATTATTAATACATACATGAACTCGAAAGGTTAGAGGTGCGTGCCTTGGATTTGAACACGAGAACATTGACTTGGTACTTCAATAGTCATATCACTAGGCTATTACTGCTATTTAAAAGACCAAAATAACCGTCGAATTTTGCCTTCGCTTTCTGAATTTACGTCTTTATGGTGACGTCAGTGACACCTATTGAAAAGCAAGTATTTTGCTCCTCAACCGACACGACTTACTTTACAGTTAGTTCGATGTCGAACGATGCCACCTTACCTACTAACTAAAAAACAAGTTTGCCAAACGCGATTACCGTGTGTATCACACAAGTTAGGTTATAGAATAGTCTACTTTACGTCCACGAAGAATCTATTTGGAGTGAGGCCAGTCTGGAAATTCCAGATAAGCAATTGGTTAGACCGAGTGTTCCAAGACAATTGGTTTCTTATATATTTTTCAGAAATGAAATGGTTAGTCAGGGGATTGTTTTGTAATATATTTGTAATGCTATTTCTGCGCAGTGTGCATTGTGAAAATTATGTTCTGGATACAATTTACCTAACAGTAAATCTATGTCAACTTACGGAAAATGCTGCATAAGTTTGCTAAGTTATTGTGTCAAAATTGTAATTCAATAACTTCAGAACTGTTAATTTTTGACAGCTTAGCCTAATAAATCGGTCAATCCAAGTGGACATAATCCACTATCCTTAGGTACAATTGCAATTTTGGAAGCTGGTGAAGGTCGCTAGAAGTCGATGGATGCAGGCGACATATCCTCATAACAGTCCTTGTGGTAATCTATACGGAGGCCTTTGTTCAGCAGTGGGCGACCCTTGGCTGATATGATGAAAAATGTTTCACAAGCAACGATGGTAGAAAACCATCATCCGGCGCACCATAGAGGCTTAAAAAACTCTGAGATTTAACGTTCGAATGGATTTGTTTATGTATGTGTGTATGGAGGGGGACACTGTGTTCTCTTAATAGATCACCCCGCGCAACGCCTGTTTATGCATATCCCTGGGGACATTAATTAGGCCTTTATACAATCAGCATGAGCTAAATTGTCAGAATAATTTTAGTATTATATCAAATAGTCAATCAAATGTGTAAATTTAATGAGCAATATATTTAACACTGATTCAAATGAATATTTCATTTAGTGATAATGCACAACAAATCCACTGAAATTTTAACACCATTCATAGTTTATATCGCATTAGTTCCAACTAATTTACTATAATTATGCAACATCTGATTAATATGAGGATAGAAAAACATATTTATTAACACTCGTACAAACGCCAGCAGGTCAAACTATACAAAACTGTCAAATTTTCCCAATTGAATATGAACCTTATTATTTTGTGTTAAAGTTGAAATTCAATCAAAGAAATTTGACAGATTGTGGTAGCTTGATGTGCTGGCCTCTACAAATATCAGTTTATATTAAAGTCCGTTCTGAAATGACAAAATCGAGAGTGCAATATGAATTGGACTATGTGAAATGGATTTAAGGTAGCTTCTCGTTCAACTTGTGAACATAACACAGTGAATGATGTATAGGTTAGTTTGTTAACGGAACTCCGTAGTTTATTATCGATACCGCAAATCAATTTGCATTTCCATCTGGATTCACTCGGACTGTTTGGTAATTGGGTATTGTCTAATTGTCTGTTTGTTTGTCCTATCAATTATAGTATTGCTTTGTAACTGAAATAGATTGGTGCCAAAATTGGGAGACGATACGCATTATAATTTTGTATTCCTATTAAAAAAAATCTGTAAAATCCAAGACCAAGACTTTTTAACTGCTTAAACACATTCGTTTTTTTCTTTTTAATTTGGACTGCCTTGCATTTGGCCACTATCTCAGCTGATGATATGGGACGATGCGATCGACGATAGAACACGGATATTAATATGTTATCTATTTGTTTAATAGTTATCAAAGACAATAAGACTTCGAAGAAACTGAAAGAAAAACTAAGACAGTGTGTTTTATTGAAACTTTCAAAAAGCACTTTTTAGTTAATTAATACATTGCGTGACCGCTTTTATCTCATATTTTTATATTATTTGACTTTTTACATACATATTTTTGTATTTTTCATGCTAAAATTGTAAAGTTATTTTAGCAAAGGATTTAATAATTAATTATCACTAGCTTATACGATGAAGGAAAATATCGTGAGGAAACCTGCATACCTTAGAGATTTTTCTCGACGGTTTGTGAAGTCTGCCAACCCGCAGTAGGCCAGCGTGGTGGACTATCCCTAATCCCTCAATATGAGAGGAGACCCGTGCTCAGCAGTGGGACAGTATATGGGTTGATGAGGATGTTAGCGAAGGAAAAATTCGACTGCGGGCAGGATTCGAACAGGATTTTTACATACATACATACTTACTTTTAAAGCCCTGGGTTTCATAATTAGGACTTGTTCCAGCTTTCGTTCTCTAAAACCAATAAAAGTGCTTTTTTGCTCTTTCGTGCGCAGCCAACTTGAGTACGTTTCGCAAGTCTGGAACCCTCAGTACGAAGTTTACAAATCTCGTATTGAGTCTGTCCAGAGGAAATTTCTTAAGTATTTGGACTTCAAGACAAAACAATTCTCGGTGGATTATGAACACCGTTGCAAACGATACCACTTCTTGCCGTTAGAGTTGAGACGCAATGTGAATGTTATCTGTTTTCTAGCAAACATCCCTAATGGTTCGATTGATTGTCCCGAACTTCACAGCAAATTACTACTTCGTATTAATCAGAATAATCTTAGACGGCGCCCAATATTGCAGGCACCATTCGCAACGACAAATTACAGGCGCAACGCCTTCTGTATACGCAGTGTTATAACATTTAATAGTTTACCATCACACTTAGAAATTGATCTATTTTGCACTAACGCACATAGTATCAGAAAAATCCTGAACAAGGAATATTTTGGTGACACTCGTAAATAGTTTTGTTGCTTTTGTTTCTTTTTTTTATCTATATAAAATTGCACGGCTTGACACATTTTTTTTTCTTTTTTCTCATACGTATATTATTAACAACTTCTATTTTTTTTACTTTCGGCCTATGTTTTGCAAACCGCTTTATTCATTATCTACTTTAATTTGGGAACTTATAATTTAATTCAGATATATATACATTTGAAAGCTTGTAATTAGCAAATTGTCCTTACCTATATAATTTCATTTATTGTTTCTTTAATAGTCTGTAAGCTTTCTGTAAAACAAATAAAATAAATAAATATTATCAAGCCTAGTTCTAATTAGGTAAATAGAGGTTAAGTCTGCTAAGATCTTGTCACACTTCCTCTGCTTCATCTACTCGCCTGCCCGTGCTCTCAACTTTAAACAACCGATTTCTTTTAAATGTGTTAATACTTTTAAAATCTCATTCATATAATAATATTTTTAAGAACTGGCAATACAAATTTATAAAACCAAAGAGTTTCATATGAGTCGAGCAGCAACCCTAAGTCGGAAATACTGGGTTCAGACACGAACACACAAAATTCATTGCAGTAAGAGTACCAATCATTTTACGACTCTCTGACTATTGTAAGGCCGTGTACATACGAAAAAAAGGAATGATATCGCACACAAAACAAGGGACAAAGCTGCTTCGCTCCTGAGGCCACCAATAAAGGTTTATCGCAATTTTGTTTTAGAATATTCAGGTAGAATAAAAGGCGGCTGTCACACCGAAACGTAACAATATTTAATGTTTTTGTTGGGATTACTTTTTATTTGACTGCACATTTCACATAGCAGTTAAGGTGGCGACTACTGTTGCACTGGGTGTCGTGGCTTCTATTCGGCGTGGGTTCGATTGCCACCACACATATTTTTTTTCGCGTCTGTGTGTACTTTGTGTCTGTTAATTATATGTATATTTATTGCCCCCCGTGACACAGAGCTTGTTCCCTAGTGCGAAAGGTGTTTTTTTTTATACAACATTATTATTAGTATATGCGAAACCTGAATATAGTTTGTTCAGAATCAGTAACTGAATCAATTCCAATAATTTTTACATCATGTTATATTTTGTCCCAAAAACATTTAAAAAATGTTACGAGTAGGACACCGAGCGACACTAAGTACCTATCCGCAATCATATGCGCGCAACACAGGTCACTGACACTGAGCGCTCAGCGCGGGCGCAGTGCCGCGGGCGGGGCCCGGGGGTGAACCAACCACTTCAGTCGCCCGGATGCTATCGGGTAGTGTACACGTATGTCGCTCCCGTTCAAAAAGTAGGTACATAACGCGAGCGCACGGCATTTCGATTGATCTGTACCTATCGTATGTAAAAAGCATAGGTAGTGTTCGTGTAAGAAATGGTACGTACACTAGCGGTTTGTGGTGATAACGCGAGCGCGCGGCAGTTGTGTTTCGGTTGTCGTGTACCTATCGTATGTAAAAAGCATAAGTGTTCGTGTAAGAAATGGTACGGATACTAGCGGTTTGTGTTGATAAGTGATAACGTATTCCTGGCAGTGCGGCACGAGGAGCAATCTGACATTAAAGTATCGTCACACACATGAACACACGTTTTTATTTGTACCTACAGCCTGTTGTGGTTAAGTAATGCTATGTTTAACAATTTTCATCCATTTTGAACTTACAGTGTTTGGTATAAGGTGCAACATATCGCATTGACTACATTTAATGACTTACGGCTGCATTTACAAATAAAGTACTTATTAATGTCTACCTACACTTGACCAGTACGACAGTCCAAAGACTGTAAGTGTGATGGAAAATGTGGAAAGTGTGATCAGTTAAATACAATGCAATCGGAAATCGCCGTACGGTTAGGTACCTACTGCCACATTATTATCAATGAGCACTGCGACGACGCGGGCGCGGGGCGGCGCCCGCGCGTCGATGAGCATGTTTTTGTACGGACAACCAGGTAAGTTAACAAGCTTATAACTTTGTGATTTTTCATGGTACAGTTTTGAAATTTTGTATATAAATTCTTTACATAAAAATACTAGACACGTGTTTCAGGTTTCGCATATACTAATAATAATGTTGTATATTAATAATATCATGTTGTGGGCCAATTGAGTTGGTGTTGAGTAGGTCATAGAACATTTTGAACAGCCTGAATTGTAAATAAACCACTAATTGGTTAGAGGCCAATATAAAAAACAATGTGGATATAAATTAAATAAAACCTCCTTCTTCGGGTAAACTGTCTACTCGTGACGTTGTAAAGGATCCGAAACGTCGGGATTATTCGCAATAAAATTCGTAAAAAGTAATTTTATTTCAAAGTCTAATATTTGCATAGTGTTCATACAAAAGGCTAAGCAATCACATTTAATGTGATTGATATGATATTAAAATGAATATTTATAAATTATATTAAGTTCAATTAAAATTAATTTAATATGAAATTTGTACATGTGCCACATTCAAGGTTGATAAATAAATTAAAATTACATATAACATACATTTTATTCATTTAATAGAATAAATTATTTTCACAAGCTACACTTCTATGTAACAAACACCTGTCTGAGATGTACCTATTGTTCTTCGAGTACAATTCACAAACAGGCCTTGACAAAAAGGGCACCGATTTGATGGAAAAACTCTCTACAATAAGAAGATGGGAGAGCCCTCCTGGGAGTATATCTTTACGTGAGGTGTCAGTGTAAGCGACAAACGTCACAGATAGCCTTAAATACTTCTGCTATATAATTTACAGAAGTGAAGTAATACGTCTTAATTTATCTTTATTTAAAGTACTAGAAATGTAATCGTGTGGAGCAAGAACACACCTTAATTTTCTCAATGGCTACGTATAAAAAAGAAAAATAACGAGAAGAAAACCATCTCTAACATCATCTTTGAGCTTTGTCAGGGATTTTTCCGGAACAAAGCAAAATATTTTTCAACAAAAAGATATGCAGAGTCGGTACTCTGCGAACTAAGATCGATAAATTATACTTGTATCGGTCATTCTCAGACGGCTGAAATAGGCGTGTCCGGATCGAATACCTGTATGAAATGGATTACTAACCACTTGATTTTTTTTATAGCAGATAATATGATCCAACCATTACGGGGAGGCCTTCGTCCTTTTTTACATAAAGTCAATATTTGTTACTACCGCTTATGTACTGCTTATGTACTGCTTATGTACTGCTTATGTACTGCTTATGTACTGCTTATGTACTGCTTATGTACTGCTTATGTACTGCTTATGTACTGCTTATGTACTGCTTATGTACTGCTTATGTACTGCTTATGTACTGCTTATGTACTGCTTATGTACTGCTTATGTACTGCTTATGTACTGCTTATGTACTGCTTATGTACTGCTTATGTACTGCTTATGTACTGCTTATGTACTGCTTATGTACTGCTTATGTACTGCTTATGTACTGCTTATGTACTGCTTATGTACTGCTTATGTACTGCTTATGTACTGCTTATGTACTGCTTATGTACTGCTTATGTACTGCTTATGTACTGCTTATGTACTGCTTATGTACTGCTTATGTACTGCTTATGTACTGCTTATGTACTGCTTATGTACTGCTTATGTACTGCTTATGTACTGCTTATGTACTGCTTATGTACTGCTTATGTACTGCTTATGTACTGCTTATGTATTTAAAAATAAAAAGGTATAAATATAAATAAAGGGAGTAATGATCAAATAATTATTCCCTTTATTTATATTTACGTGACAAACGCAGATTCGACCCCGTGGACAGCTATCACAACCGGCTTTCGACCAAGTTCTCTCAGCGATTCTTCTGCCACCTTAGTCATTATCTCTATAATAAAATTAACAGGATTCTACCTAGTTACGACCTCAACAAGATTAAATGTAAAATGGAATTAACTAGCTGGATCCAGGACTTAAACTACCTTGAAACTGAAAAAATCCTAGCTGTCTCGGTATAGATCACCATTTAAATAAATAAATTAGTTATTAAATTTACTTTTCACATAAATATTATTTATTTATATTATCAGGCAACAGAAACTTCTACATCCTCACTCACTACACAAAACCACACTCTACACTTTCCCTCATCTCCACACATTACTAACCACACTAACACTATATAGATTTAGAATCATTTCAATAATTGTCAACTGACTCGCGACCACTGTCTGATTTGGAATATTATGTAACCTAAAGGGTGGAGACCTGGTGTCCTGAAATACAGGCGCCAAGCCTAGTTTAGGCACCAGTCTCCCGCAATATACTTACTGTATCCACCTGTTCCCTAAAATATGTACTCCATGTGTATTGTGGCGAGAAAATAAATAAATTATTAAATTATTATATTCTCTTTATTCATCTGTATATACATATTATTGATATTTTTAAATATTTAACAAATAGTATAAAAAGATTGTAAAACATTTAAAAATATAAAAAATAGTAGCCCACCGGTATCGGGAACAGTATCCAAGCTACCGGTGGTCAGGGCCCCAGCGAGAGGAACCTCCTGACGATGCGCGCCGTGTCCAGGAGTACCGCCTTCTGCATCAGACCCTTGACCCAGCCGCCTAACGAAAGCCTCCTCAGATGTAAGTCGAGGCTCTTGGCTATTAGTCCATTGGCTGAAACGACTATCGGCACAATGACTGCTGAATCCACATCCCACATGTCGACAACCTCGCGTGCCAAATCAAGATATTTACTTTGTTTATCCTTCTCAGCTTTCACGAGATTCTCGTCATGCGGGATGGTGATATCAATAATCATTGCGCGACGTTCTGATCGATCTATCACCACTACATCAGGCTTATTGGCCATAATAGTCCTGTCAGTGATAATAGATCGATCCCAGTATAAGGTGACATGGCCATTTTCGAGAACTGGGTCGGGCACATACCTGTAGTATGCTACCTCTGAGTCCAAAAGGCTGTATTTCAGGGCAAGTTGTTGATGGATAATCCTGGCCACTAGATTGTGTCGGTGCAAGTACTCTGTGTTAGCAAGACGAGAACAACCAGAGATAATGTGACGGATAGATTCACCAGGACAGTGGCATGCCCGACAAATGTCAACTGTGCTATCCTTCACGATATACTTCCGATAGTTATTCGTCATCATAACTTCATCCATAATTGCACAAACAAATCCTTCGGTCTCCCCGAAGAGGTCACCGTAGCGTAACCAGGCCACGGACGCTAACAGATCATTATCAAATTATTATTATTATTAGAAGGGGCTGTGGAAAGGGGAGGTGTATTGCCCCTCCAACGAAAAGGAGGACCCTCCAACCGGGCGGGTGTTTTGCCTGGTGGGCCACGGCCTGACGGTTGATGTCGGGCGTTTATATATATGCAACTTTTCGTTGCGAATATTGCTTGCGCGATTCAGGACTTCGTAGTTCTATGTGGCGCGGTAGATGTCGCTACAGGGCCTTCGTCCTTTTTTATTACTATTAGATAGAATAGATGATTAAATTGATAATTCAAATTGCCTTGCGACAAAAACGGCACTGATGACTGAGATACTCCTAAGTTTCTTTTCTTTGTTTCTCTTTTAGATCTACTACTCGCTATTTCTAAGTTACTTTTCCAATGAAATTGTAATTATTATAATAATCAATATCGACTTATCCAGGTTTTTGTCATCTAACACAATCATAATAGTGCCTAAAGGTTGTCTGCTAGAGAATGCTTAAGGCATTAAGACCGCCTTTGTACACTTTTGTACATTAAGAATAAAATAAATAAATAGCAATAACTTTTTTTTTGTGGAATTCATTGTAATTTCTACTCACATTTTATTGTTATTATAGTTATGTCTTATCACTAGCCAGTCATGATTTGTGCACATAGCTTTGGAGTCACAGTCTACTATGTTCCATTGATACTATTTATAACTGAATTATATAATGTTGTAAGTCCGTCTTGTGTACCTATAAAATAAAATAAATACTCCACCAAGTCCACCACAATCATTCAGTGTTATATTACAACCTGCCTCGATCTCCGTAAGGCCAAAGTAGGCATTTCCCAACTTTCCCGAATAGATATAGGGACAGCGACAACCTTACTTTTTAAGGCTCCGTATTGTTTTTATAGTCGCGGTTTATGTAACGTTTGGGATTTTATATCTTGTCCTGTTTACCTGTATCTTTGCGTAGACGTCCGCCATGACAGTTGGATTATAATAAATCTGTCATGATACTGTTTTCTTTGTTAGGATTTCCATTAGATTGTTGATAACAAAAGTATGGGTTCCTTAGTGTATAGGTGACCAGGATATTAATGTACTTATGTGATACAACTGCACAATAGCATAAAAAATATCATACCATCACGCTTGTGATCCCCAAAGGGCTAAGCAGAGGTGTACTAATTATACAGTGTACACCCACCGTTATGTTTAGGTCCCATTTAATGGGGAGCGAGTCTATTGCCATTAACCGGGCACACGAGCCGAGCTGCTACTGAGATTCCATAGAAAAACCCAACAACACTGATCGACCTGTGAATAGAACTCAGTACTTCTAGCATAGCAGTCGCCTTCAGGACCACTAGGCAATTTTTGTTTAATCCACGAAGGTGGCAAATAAACATACGGCCCACCTGATGGTAAGCGGTTGCCGTAGCCTATAGACGCTTGTCACACTAGGGGTATCACTTGCGCGTTCCCGACCCTGTAAAACAAAAGAGGAATAGTTGGGTTGACAGTATAAGGGTGAAAGTCCCCCACTGCCAACACAACGTTTCCTCGTGGAACACTGGCAACCTTGCTCACCGTAGGGAATACAGCACAGCTCAAAGCAGTGTTATATCACTTCCATTTCGTGCAAGGCGGAGGTACTTCACCAGTCGGGCAGTTCCGTTTAGAGTGGAATTACTGCCACTATGCCATACCTCTCTTAAAATATGCAGTATATAATAATATATAATGATTCAGTTTCAGGAACATAGTGCTTAAATCTGATGGATGCAGAAAAAGGCGCCTAGATTCCTGATTCCGAGTCTTCTCTGATACTAAGGCGACTTTAATTTAACTAAAATTCAGACTGCCATCATGCCTGGGTTGAGATATAGGGTAATCAAAATAGGCTCGAAACCACTCTGGTTTCCGAAGTACACTATACTACAATGCACCCACCCATAATGAGCATAACAAATCAGTTGAATCATTACCGAATCCACGACAGAAATTATGTCTATGTTAGGGGATTAAAGACATAAGCAAAGTCTTCATTAAAAGTGGGCTTAATATTACAAAATACCTAAGCAATCACTAAGTAAGTAATGAAATATCATTCAAAATATCGAATTTTCCCTTCGCTTAAATAATTCTTTAAAATACTTTGTTTCAAATGTTTTCTTAAGTAGACTAGAAAGAAATCGCGATTCATCAACAAATTGACGATGGGATTTTGTATTGCCCTTCAATATTTTAATGTAGTAGTCTTAAAGTTTAAGACTCTTTTTATTATAATCAAGGTAAAAGTATCTTTTGAGGCATTTAAGCCCGATTCAGTATCAAAATTGCCACAGTATTTTAAACTTTATCTTTATTAATAAAATACCTAGAATTGAAAGTTGTGAAAATTGTGAGTTCTATTCCTATGCTAGACAAATGTTTGATCCACAGATTTTTGTTTCAAGTTTAAAATATGTGCTTTGATTGTTTGTAAAGTCCCCTGGTAAACTACTTTTAAGAGAGGTAGTATAGTGGGAGTAATTCCACTCAAATTGGAGCTGCCCGACTGAGGAAGTACCTACGCCTTGCAGAAAATCGAAGTGAAATAACACTGTTTTGAGCTGTGTTATATTTCTTACGGTGACCAAGGTTGCCAGTGCAGTCCACGAGGAAACATTGTGTTGGGAGTGGACTTTGACCCTTATACTGCCAACGCAGCTATTCCTCTTTCGTTTTTCAGGGTCGGCAACGCGCAAGTGATAACCCTGGTATTACAAGCATCTATGGTAACCGCTTACCATCAGGTGGGCCGTATGCTTGTTTGCCACCTTAGCAGTATATAAAAAGAAAACAACGCTTGTTCTCAAGTGCAGGAGCTGTCTTAAAGAAAAAATAAGGACACTAAGAGCAATTATATTTAATAATTAATACCTAAAAAATAAAACACTACTAGAGCCGTTCAATTTGTTCTTAGATTGAGAAACAGAATGACGTGGCAAAATGAGTAATTGATACTATTAAGTTTTCATTTTCTCCCCTTTCCAATAGGCACTTTACCTTTCTTTGAGTAGGGAATTCTTAATTGGTTCATTGGTGAAGTTTTAACGAGGTGAACGGTGATATTTCTTTCATAAATTGTTAAGTACTTTGGTAATGAAGTACTCTCTTACTTAACACTTGTTTTATTTTATATTTCCTGTTGTTGTTTCATGTTTTATTTTATTCCAGGAATTATATTATTTTTGCCGCTGTATACTTGTGCTGCTAGAATAGGTTTTGCTTGTATGCGGTAGGTTGAATAATCAATTCAAGCGGCAATATCTACAGTAGTAGATATTGCCGCTTGAATTTATTATTTTTATTTTCATATAAACCATATACAGGCACCTTATGAAATGTCGAGTCTAGGTGCACGGTTCCAAATTAGTCTTTTCCTATGGAGAAGAACCGGCAAGAAACTCCATGGTTATTCTTTTAAAATATCGTTTTATATTGTACAATGATGGATTACAAATTGGATTGGATACTTACTTGAGAGAACAATTTAGGAATGTTGCGAAGATTACAATTATATAAAATAGGCATAAAAGAAAGTTCTAAACAGTTCTCCCATTTACAAACGGTAGAAACTAATAAACTATAAAAAGCAACTGACAAAACTTATCATATGCAATTTTTGCTATTAACAACATATCTGTATCTGAAACATAGCTATTGCCTATTTCTTACTTCTTCATAACAACATAACATACGACACCTCTATTCCCCAAAGAGTTTTTGTGAAAGTGTACATCCACAAGTCCGTAGTCCGTACTATCGTACATCCACAAGACAAGTTCTCAGTATGCTTAGGTCCCATGTAATAGGGGGCGAGCTTGTTGCCATTAACCCGGCACATTAATCTAAACTCCAATCTGCTTCTGAAAATTTTATCATCATCAACCCATATACTGTTCTACTGCTATGCACGGGTCTCCTCTCAGAATGAGAGGAATTAGGCTATAATAAACCACGCTGGCCTAGTGTGGGTACGCAGATTCATACAACGTCGACAAAAATCTCTAAGGCATGCAGGTTTCCTCACGATGTTTTCCTTCACCGTTTAAGCGGGTGGTAAATTTCATAGAATAATCCAATAGGTAATACTTTGTGCGATCTGGGAATCGATTCCAGAACCTCTAGCGTAGTTGTCGTGCTTAGAACCACTAGACTAACAAGGCAGTTACAAGACTAGTATGTACAAGATCAGCTTTTAGTATATCTGCACTTCTTCAATCTTTATCCGCTTCAAAAGAATATCTTATAAAATACCCCGTATAATATACATGTACTTAAACCTCACTATCCACTCGTGAGTTACGAGATTGAGGTTCCATTGTAGCCGCCGCAGTTTGATGCATCCTTTTGTTCACGAGAATCCACAAAGGATATCTCTCATACGGGCTGTCCGGAGTGCTTGTCTTTTGGAAACACGATTACTGTAGAGGAGTTTAGTCATAGATACTAGCGATATATTGTATGGAAAATTCTGCATAAAGCCTCAAGCGGTATGTTTAGTAGGGTGTAGGCTCGTCTCATGCTGTAGCGGTGGTCTGGGATTGGTAGATTTGACCAGATGTTCTGCCGCCAAGCAATCGTGTGCTAACATTATACTATGTTCCAATTTGAAGGGTAATGTAGCTGGTGAAATTATTGGGTATATGAGACTTAACAACTAGGGTCTCAATATGACAACGCACGAATGATAAGAGTGGTGTTACTGGCGTCAAAACGCTGCGATTGTCGCTTACCATCAGGCAGCCTGCATGTTGTTGGTCATGTTCTTAAAAAATACAAAACTTGAGGAACTAGGTCTTGTATGCAAATTATTTGACAGATTATGCTAGTGTTCATCGCTGTCTGGAACAAGCCCCATGCTAACCAATAAGAGCTCGAGCTAATCATTAATTACGCTGATGAAGTCTGCGCTTGCCATGCTGTATGGATGGTTGACCGTTCTTAAAACACCAGTGCGTTAAGAGATCATTTCAGACATTACCCTACATTGCGGCACTCAAATTTTTATTATTATTTTAATAGGGACCTAGGTTCCCTGAGCTTGTTTTTTTCTCTGAGTTTCTTCCAAAAAAAAACTTGTAATTTTTTCTTGTGAACATCTAATTACAGAAAAAATATTGACATAGATAAAAATTCAAAATAGTTTCTTGAGAGCTTTTTAAAATCATTTTAATATTGTAATAGGATAAAGTAACAATTTAGGTACTCTATTAATCAAGTGACATCCGTGCCTTCCTTTACACACTCTTATCTCTGTGGGGCCTGGCATGGTCAGCAACACTTTGACCAAATGTGATCTATTGTGTTGTCCCCAGCATGGTACATTCCTTACTCTTCAAAGACGTGGTTCATGAAGGCGGCTAGCCCACTAAGAGGAGGGAACCTACAGTCTTCTGGCTTCGGGTATCCGTTGCCGAGATAACTCATCCGTTTCGTCGCTAGGACGTCACAATCACACAAGATGTGCTGCATTGTTTCCCTGAATTCACCACAAGCTCTGCAATCATTATTCAAAGCCAGCTTCATTTTATGGAGCATGTCATTCGTTGCGAAATGCCCTGTAAAGGCTTCGATGACAGCTCGGGATTTGTCCCTTCTTCTTCTTACACACTCAGTGAGACACGGACATTACGAAAATAGGCGGTAGTCTTGAAAAATTCATACTACCCAATTTATTTCATAATAGTTTAAATTATTATAATTACTAGCGACCCGCCCCCGCTTCGCACGGGTGCAATGTACTTATAAGATACATGTATTATACATATAAACCTTCCTCTCGAATCACTCTATTTATTAAAAAAAAACACATCAAAATCCGATGCTTATTTTTAAAGATCTAAGCATACATAGGGACAGACAGCGGGAACCGACTTTGTTTCATAATATGTAGTGAAAGTGAAGGCTAAATTCACTTACTACCATAATTTAGGCAATCAAAGTTTACCCTAAAGCTAAATCAGTAGGTAGGTAGTAAGCCAATTTTGTGAAGTTTGACATTCATGCAACTTGTTACCACATTTTGCATACTGGGTTAACATTTCAGAGCGCATAAGTAATAACGGTTTCACAACTTTTGTGCTTCTACTCTGTTGAAGTTTATCAAAGCAATATTCAAATTCGACTTGACAAATGACATTGAAGGGCAGAAGGTGAGAACAGTGCATATTCATATTACGGTAGTACAGAGTTTTTGAATTTGTATTTATGTTTTTTTTTTATTCAACCTACTAATAACTATAATATTATAATAAGTAACTATAAATTACACTAGATTAAGTTGAATCGATATTGTCTTTTAACAGCTAGCTATTTTGTATAACAATTTGTGGATAACGTCGTTAGTAGTACCTATAAATGCTACTCCTATTGATTAAGTGTTTAGATTGTATCATATACTGCTGTTTGTTGTCCCTAATAAAATAAAATAAAATAAAGGTGGCGGGCTGAGCCCCCATAGTGACAGTAATAGTCTTGTGTACTATGCAAAGTCTTAGAAATAAATTGGTCGTGGAAGAAAGAAAGAAATATACTACTTATAACATCCTCCAATCCTTCATAACAATGTTGGGGTGGACTTTCAGTCTAACCAAATGCGGCTGAATATGGGTTTTTTACACGAAGCGGTTACCATCACTCCGCAACCTAATTTCTGGCCATACTGATATCCTGTGGATAGACTAGTTGTCAGGCTTTTTGGGCTTTTGACTAGCAGTAGCGATTGTCATGATGTACCCATGACAACTGGGATTGACGGTTTTACGTGCTCTCCGAGGCAAGGGAGCCTCGATGTGTTAAGACTAACCGCGGCTAGCCAGCATAAACTTGCAGATTGATTGATTAGCGTAGTTGTAACTTAGCCACGAGCCCCTGTACGTGAAAAAGCGAGAATATTACATACGGTTGCAAAGATAGCTACAAATATACATAATATTATAGAACTTCGTTCAATAATTTAGTAGGAATATTTTCCAATGAGGGTGGCGTAATCATTGCGTGATTAAACCCACTTAAAAAAAAAAAACAATCCTACTAATATATATGTCTGTCTGTCTGTTATGCCTAAACAACTAAACTGATTTTGATGAAATTTGCTACATAAATAGATTAGACATTGGAAAAAGACATAATGTGTGTATAGATGCAGATTTCGTTCGGTATGACCTGACCATTCTGTTGACTGTACTTGTTCATTATAGGCCTTTTTTGTTGGCGGGGTTGGCAATGCTTTATGCACTACCCATCGCTCCGGGGAGAGCGGTGGGGTATGTTGGACTCCGCTCTGAAAAGAGCGATCTACCGACTAAGACCAACCTCGGCGTTTCACGTCACCACGTTCGTGCCGGGACTACGGGAGCGCTGTAGCAATCGTCCGCAGACCGACGCAGAAATGAAGACGTTCTCTTTCCCCTTCTTCTACCGATCCGCTGAGTGGGACGCGGAAACTGCAAACCGCGTCGCCTGCTCGGGCCTTGTGAGTGGGCGGTCGGACTTCCCCAAGTCCGCCGCCCGTGGCCGTATATGGTGGTTGGAACAGGGCGTTTTCTGCCCTGTTCCTACGCTCGGTGCGAGGGCGCCGGGCGCGGATCGGCAGTGTGGAAGCACTCTCTCACCCTCTCTGCTTCTTCCTTCTGCGAGATACCATTTTAGGCCTGCAACAATCGTAATATTTCACCCATCTTTCTGCTTATTTTACTTACCCAAACAGATAGTAAATATGTTATTTACCACAACAGTTTCCCTCTGAACTACCTAATAGTAATCTTCGGGGATTCATCGAGAGTTGACGCGATGAGAAAAGTTGGGCCATTGATCCCTCTTAACGTTCCTCTTAAGCAGTTGCCGACGCGGAATATTGATAAAGCTCATTGAGGTAACTGATACATGGTACTAAGTTTTCCCTTACTTACATATTATATTATGTACATACTATCACACCTATAGCGAAGGGTTAGACAGAGGCGTACAGTGAACAAAAGAGATTGGTATACAGGTAGCGAACGAAATCTGCATCTTTACACAGATTGTGATTTAAATAATTACCCGTCCATGGTTTGATGTGAAAGCAGCTTACAATACCTGTGTTTTGACACATATTGCATGATACAAAATTACACAATCTTTAATAAAACACAGATGTTTAATTAGCTGCCTGTATACTTAACTCTTTTGTCAACCGTACTTACATACATTCATAGTTCACCAGTAGGTTTAACTCCCATCTGTAATGGTCGTGGCGAATTTCACGGATCCCATAGCCATGACTATAAGGCTAGTGCGGGTTTTAGTCGGTACGAGTCTGACATTTCCTGCCACCTCCCCGGGTGGCAGAAAACATGGTGAGGAAACCTGCATCCCTCGGAGATTTTCTCGACGGCATGTGAAGTCTGCCAACCCGCACTAGGCCATCGTGACTTATCCTCTCATTCTTTGCGAAGAGACCCGTGCTCAGCAGTGGGACAGTATATGGATTGATGATGACATGTATAATTATAGATGATGTAGTGTTTTGAATTCTAAAAAAGTTCAATGAAACTAGCTCTCTAGTCTAATTTGCTGACGACACATGTCTTATCACAGCTCACGGAGATCTAGGTACTGCGGAGAAAATGATGCAAAGTGAATTTGATATTCTATGTAAATGGGCTCATGACGTTGGCTTAACCATTAACTACCAAAAAACTAAACTTATGCATATACATTCACCGTACTTAAAAACTAAAGGAACACCGAGAGTCGTTGCTCATGAGCATCAGTGTCTGCATCAGTGCTTGGATATCTGTGACTGTAAGTCAATTGAAATTGTTAAAGAACATGTTTATTTAGGTCTCAAGATAGACCATAAATTCAACTGGGGCCCTCATGTGGACTATGTTTGCACTAAGCTTAGGGCTATCATGTCAAAATTGCGGATTTTAAAGCAAAAATTGCCATATAAAACAATACGACTATTGTATATGTCACTGGCTGACTCTGTAATCAACTATGGAATAAATTGTTACGGAAGGACTTATACAACTTACCTTAAAAAAATCTATGATATACAGATACGTTTATTAAAAATAATGGTACCATGTAAAGTTAAATTACAACTTAAACCAAATTATGATTTGTTGTTTAAATACTGTAAAGTAGTAAATGTATTTGATGAAGTTAAATTAGCTGTTGCCTCTGATTACTCTGAATATATGAATAGGATACAGAAAACAAATAGACCTAGTTTTGTTCGTAGTCTGTCATACTTGCCTTTGCCTCTATATAAACTGCCAAGAGTGAACAATGTATATGGCAAGCGGGCCTGGACGTATGCTCTTCCTGACGTTCTGAATAAATTACCAAAGGAAATTGCCAAAAAAATTGTAAACAAAAAACCACGACAAATTAAAAACATCCTTAAAGCATACTTCACTGTGGGGAAGTTTAGAACGGGGGAGGGGCATTCATAGGGTCAAATATTGTAAACATTAACAATGTATGAATTATGTAATAACGCACATAATCTTACTCAAAAGATTGAGTGTTATTATAATTATGTAAAAGTGTGTCTTTTTTTAAATTGAAATAAATAGCTTCAAATTAAAAAAAAAATTTTTTTTTTTTTTTAGTAATTTCTAGGTCCAATATATTGGATGAAAAGAAATACTTATCTAAGTCGTTTTCTGAAAACAACATCACAGAAAAAGAAACGATATCGATTTAGCAATATTGCGTAATTAAGACTAAGTGACTATTCGCAGTATGCAAATTAATTAAATACTTTCACGAAAGTATCGCGTCTTTCGGGCTATCTGATAAAATGCAATAGTTCGTCGTTCGTTAGCTAATTTTTATTGGTGGTAATTTGCTTTTGGTCACGTAGTAATTAATGTAAAGTAATATCGTGGACGATGGTTTAATCATCTTAGGGGAATAACGACTTAAAGGACAACTTAATTTTTTCCAATTTATCTTCACTACTTATGTTTCTCCTTAATAAACTTATTATTCAATATTTATATTCCTCCAATAAGCTATTAAATGTTGTAATCACCACTTTATATTTCTCCACTACGCTATTAAATGTTGTAATCACTACTTTATATTTCTCCACTACGCTATTAAATGTTGTAGTCACCACTTTATATTTCTCCACCACGCTATTAAATGTTGTAGTCTCCACTTTATATTTCTCCACTACGCTATTAAATGTTGTAGTCTCCACTTTATATTTCTCCACTACGCTATTAAATGTTGTAGTCGCCACTTTATATTTCTCCACTGCGCTATTAAATGTTATCATGTTGATGAAGTTTTTGTATCCCCAAATCTTGATGAAATGATGGTAACAAAGCAACCACTATATTAGTGGTATAAATCTTACGTTTATTAATGGGTTAATAACTTGACTATCTTAATCTCACACTGGAAACTGAATTTATGTTTAGCACAAGGTTTGGCTAAAGAATTTACTAAATTCATCTATTTTAGACTTTAAACGTAGCTTTTAAATTAAATTCTTGCCCTAATTTATGAGGAACTATAAAATGCATTAATTTAATTAGGTATAGAGAATCCAGAAATATTGCAGGTAATAAAAATGTTTTATACGGAGTTAGGGTTACCACGCATCCAGTTTGATGAGTTATACTCGAGATTGTGGCAGCAGACGACGTCTGTAGACTGGTGTTTCGGGTGTCGAGTACCTCATCATGGGTTTGATTCCCACAGGACATAAATATTTATATAATGAACATAAGTGTTTATTCACTCCAGTCCAGAACTTTCGACGTCCTGATCAGAGAGGCACACCGTGTGGCTTTTGTCGGGAAAACCAGTGATATCCATTTAACTCTTACCGACTTTAACGAATTTTCTCATTAATGAACTCTTAATCATAAAAAAATAGATAAATAAAATGTATAATATAAAACATGGTTCATAAAAAGCATGGTTGCGGAGTATGGGTTAGATGTCCGCGCTGGGAAAAGTGTTAATGAGTGGTCCTGTTAACAAAGCCTGGAATGACAGTACACTCGCTCAGTTGCACATACGAGTAGGTCCAAGGATCCTATGAAAAATTAACAACGTCAGTACATTTAAAGATATGAGAAGCCTTTGCCTTGCAATGGGACACAAAAGAGCCTATTTAAAGTACTTTTCGGACTTAGGGGAATATGAAATTCCAAATCCGAATCCTGCACCGCAAAGGACTTTTTAAGACAAAAGGTAGCCTATGGCCTTCTCCAAAGTATAATTTAAATCTGTGCCAAATTTCATCAAAATCGGTTCAGCAGTTCAGCAGTACGAAAGCGTAACAGACAGAAAAACAGAGTTACTTTCGCATTAATTAAGGAAGCAGGAATAATATTCAATTCAATTCAAATCATTTATTTGCCTAAATATGGGTATGTATAGTTACAGATGTTGTAGTTTGTTTAGGGACTTTTAATTCGCCGTATTTTCACCTCAAGGGTGTGCAAAATTATTACAATTAGTACTAAAGTATATTTCAAGCACTGTACTGTAACTGTGTGTATCGATTCCTGCTATCTTAATCACTCACTCTTTAAAGCTATTTTTTACCTGACAACCCTAATGGTTTAGAAAGCTGTATTCATCAACTCACTGGCTATTTCGAGTTTGTTTTTAGTGTTCATAGCTATTAAAATTCCTAGGATTTGTTTAGCCTTTCAGGTAGATGAACACGAATGGAATTGGAGTTTACTTCACAGTTTTAATGCCCGCCTAACCTGAATCAGTGAGGTGTGTATTTAGAGAAAGATTCGAGAATCAGGGTTTGTTTATTTTACGAAGGAATGTTTTACAGATGTTTTAGAATATGGAAGCTAACTTGTTTTTTAGCGGTCTATAGTAATTTAAATTTAAAACGAGAAGAAGGACTGCCTCATTAGTCTAGTGGTTCTAAGCGCGACTGCTACGCTAGAGGTCCTGGGTTCGATCCCCAGGTCGAACAAAGTGTTATTGGGTTTTTCTATGAAATTCAGTAGCAGCTCGGAGTCTGGATTTGTGCCCAGTTAGCGGCAATAGGCTCGCCCCCTATTACATGGGACCTAAAACATACCGGCGAAATGTGGGTGTACATTAGTAAACCTCTGCCTAACCTTTCGGGGAATACATTCGTGATGGTATGTTAAGAAGGCTTGTTGCTAATTAATAATAAAGCTGATCACTAGATCAGCGTGAAGTGTAGGCTAACCCTTCTCATTCTGAGAGGAGTCCCGTGTCCAGCAGTGGTACTGTAAATGGATTGATTATGACGATGATAAAGATGATTGGCAATAGGCCTCCTGTGCGCCCGACAATACGGATTTATGCCCCAAAAGAGCACCGAAGACTCCTTCTATGACCTGATGAACTATATAAAAGCTAAACTCGCAGCGAAAAAGCTGATTACTGTGATCTCACTGGACATAGAGGGGGCCTTTGACAGCGCCTGGTGGCCGGCTATACGGATAAAACTCGCGGAGGAGGGCTGTCCCGGCAACATGAGGAGAGTGATTGATAGTTACCTCAACAATAGAAAGGTGGAAGTAAGATACGGCGGGGAGGCACACTCCATAAGCACAAACAAGGGGTGTGTCCAAGGCTCCATAGGAGGTCCTATCCTATGGAACCACGTCCTCGACCCGTTGCTTAAGGGACTAACAGTCAGAGGAGACTACTGTCAAGCGTATGCCGACGATATTGTGCTCGTAATAGACGGAGACACCACTCTGGAGGTACAGCGGCAGGCCAATGCCGCCCTCGAATACGTCCGGGAGTGGGGCGTCAAAAATAAATTGAAGTTTGCGCCTCATAAGACACAAGCGATGGTCGTAACTAAGAAATTAAAATACGACATCCCACTCCTGAGGATGGGAGGGATCGGCATTGACATGTCGCGTGAAATTAAAATACTGGGGCTCACTATAGATGACAAACTCACCTTTAACTTGCACGTAACCAGCGTATGCAAGAAGGCCATCAACATCTACAAACAGCTTTCGAAGGCTGCCAAGGTGAGCTGGGGGCTCCACTCAGACATAATACGCAACATCTATACAGCTGCTGTGGAACCAGTAATAATGTACGCTGCTAGCGCCTGGGCCCCTGCTTCAAAGAAAATAGGTGTCAAAAAACAATTAAATACAGTCCAACGCGGGTTCGCTCAAAAAATCTGCACATCCTACCGCACGGTCTCCCTTAACTCTGCGCTGGTTCTGGCCGGAATACTACCACTTGACCTCAGAATATAGGAGGCGGCAGCCCTGTATGAGGTCAAGAAGGGGGTGCCCCAACCAGCGTTGGCGGACAGGGAGGTGGAACGGGTGGTCGCATTTGCAGAAACACCACATCCGGAAAAGCGGAGGAGCCTAAAATTCATAGACCTACAGGACCAGGAGAGCGTAGAAAACCAAAATGTCCAGGCGTTACGCATCTTCACGGACGGCAGCAAGTTAGAGGATAAGGTTGGTGCAGCACTGTCGCTGCGGAACGGCGAAACTGAAACAAAGTCCATCAAGCTCAGCTTGCCGTCCTACTGCACTGTTTACCAAGCCGAACTCCTGGCTATATGTAGAGCCACGAGAGAGATCTTGAAGCGCCCAGAGGGTAGTATCGGAGTCTACAGCGACTCAAGGGCAGCTTTACAAGCAGTAACCAACTGGAGCTCTTCCCATCCCCTCGCGGTAGAGGCGAGAAATAACATCAACCGCGCTTCAATACAAAATAAAAACGTCTCCCTATTTTGGACTAAAGCTCACGTAGGAATAACAGGTAGCGAACGTGCAGATCAACTTGCAAAAGAGGCTGCAAAGAATCATAAACGAAAACCAGACTATGACAATTTCCCGGTCTCGTATATGAAGCGTCAAATCCGAACGGACTCACTGGTAGTATGGAACAAAAGGTACAAGACAAGCGAAACGGCTTCAATAACAAAACTCTTCCTACCAGATGCAATAGAAGCACATCAAATAGTAAAGAAGTTAAAGCCCACCGGAACTCTGACGCAAATCATGACGGGACACGGAGGCTTTTCAGAATATCTACACCGCTTCAAATTAAAAGACAACGACTCATGCATCTGTGAACCAAGCGCCACCGAATCCATACCCCATATTCTATTTGACTGTCCAGTGTACATAATCAAAAGATACAACATAGAGCAAGAATTAGATACAAAATTGACAAGAGAAAGTTTAAATGAAATGTTAAAAGACGAAAAAAGATAAATAATAGCATTTTTTATAGAAATTTGTAGTAAAGTTATAGCAAGAAATAAAACATAGATATTTATATTATATACTAAATAATATATTAACATTAAATTCATTCACGCAAAAATTTGAACTCTGTCTCACAAAGGCTCTGGTAACGCCAGAGGTACCTTTCCGCATGGCAGGAGTGTGGTTTTAGCCGGTAAGGGTCCGGCACTACCCAGACTGCTTAACGTGTTGAGCGGTCTGGGTGTCCATGAGGATTTCCCACTCCTGCCCAAACAAAAAAAAAAAATAGTCCTGTTACATGAAACCCAAACATACCGGCAAACTGTGGGTGTAGGTACTCCTCTGCCTAACTCTTAGGCGTGATAGTATCTATGTCTTCAATTCTATCCTACAATCCTATTCTATCCTACTATAACATTCTATCCTTCCTATCGTATCCTACTTAATAATATTATAAATGTGAAAGTTTGTGAAGATGGATGGATGGGTGGATGGATATTTGTTACTCTTTCCCGCTAAAAGTACTGAACGGATTTTGATGAAACTTTATAGTAGTATTATTTATACATCGGAATAACATATAGGCAATTTATAATGACTTTGATTAGTAATCTTATATTTATTATTATATTTCATGTTTCATTTTATATACAAACAGGTGTAAATTCAACTGCAGCATAAAGTATTTATTGCCACGAACTTCTCAAAACACTCGTGTTTTCGCATCATTTCGAACTTTTTACTGTTGTAGTTCGAATGTCGGCAATTTATGAAAAAGTCGCCAAACTCGTAAAAAGCCAAGACGTGTAGGCCGGCCATAAAGTGTGCGTAAATTTTTCGTGCTGGCTTAATTATGAATTGTTTTTTTTTTAAATAATTTTGTTACAGTAATAGCCGTTGGGTTTTTCTATGAAATACTCAACAGATCTGATGGAAAGAAATAAGAAAGAAAGAAAACATATTTATTCCCTCAACCAAGGACACACAGAGACAGATAAAAAGTATCACACAATAAAATTAATAAAATAAAACTTTGCATAAATATCAATTTTAACCTGGCAGCACTGTTCCAATGTCACACAACGTTATGACATTGACAGTGACAACAGAATGCACTTGTAGATATGCATAAAAATCATTATTAAATTGGGAAAAAAAATAATACAAAAATGATGAAAATGCCAAAAATAATATACAAAAAGATAATAATACAATAATTATGTCAACAAAGCTAACAATTTCAAATTTAGATTATAATGGACATCTGTGGTCTAGTGGTTCGAGTACCGGACTGCTGATCATGGGGTCGTGGGTTCGATTCCCACAGGACACAAATATTTGTGTGGTTAAAACATAAGTGTTTGTGTTTGTCTGGGTGTTTCTATGTATTATAAGTATGTGTTTACAAAAAACAAAGTATATAAGTATTATATCCATTATCTAGTACCCATAGTACAGGCTGTGCTTAGTTTGGGACTAGATGGTGCTGTGTAAAATTGTCCAAGAATATTTATTTATATTTATTTAATGGAAGATAATATTAAAGAGATTGAATTAGTAATGTGGAGCAGTTGTGTGTCACTCGTATGAGGTGAAATAGGCTATCGCTCAGCTTTGAAGTTATTAGCACTCATGGGAATGCCAACAACGCTGATGGCAGTGTCTTTGTTTAAAATATTGGAATTCAGCCGCATCTAATGACACTGAAAGCGGACTTTAATATCGTTCGGAATATATTATTTTAAAAACTATGTAGTCATAACTAAATTTGCAATCGTCATTTCACGACAAAATCGTATTTGACTTTAAATAAGTGTAGTCATGTTTAAATATAATAATAAATAAGCAGTGATAGCCTAGTAGTATGACTATTGGACTGCCAAGTCAAAGGTCTCGAGTTCGAATCCAAGGCACGCAGCTTTGACTTTTCGAATTCATGTGCGTATTAATAATTAATTATCACCCGCTTAAACGGTGAAGGAAAAAATCGTGAGGAAACCTGCATACCTTAGAGATTTTTCTCGACGGTTTGTGAAGTCTGCCAACCCGCACTAGGCCAGCGTGGTGGACTATAGCCTAATCTCTCTCAATATGATAGGAGATTCGTGCCCAGCAGTGGGACAGTATATGGGCTGATGATGATACATGTTTATGCTCGTGACTGTATAGGTATTAGAGTACACCTCACCTTACCATGTTTTATGAAATATCTATATATAAATAGTAGAAATCGTAGAAAACTAAGAACATTTTTCTTGGATGGGAGCCGCGAGAATAGCTAGTTGCACTCGCAATGCTGCGCCACTTTAATCCAGCTTATCCCAGCTCACTAGTACGTGAGGATGTCAGGCGTGACGTTCCTTATGTTCGTAGAAACTGCGATTCCCATTGTACTGTTACTATACGGTGAACAAATCAGGTATACAGGCAGCTAATTAAACATCTGTGCTTATTAAACATCTCGTTTTGATAACGATTGCATAATAATGTATAAATAGTTTTTTTTTTTATTCTGCTAAGGTGGCAAACAACCAAGCGGGCCACCTGATGGTAAGCGGTTACCGTAGCCTATACCTAGACGCTTGCAACACCAGGAGTATCACTTGCGCGTTGCCGACCCTGTATTGAAAAAGGAATAGTTGGGTTGGCAGTATAAGGGTCAAAGTCCTCCCACTGCCAACACAACGTTTCCTCGTGGAGCGTGGAGAATAATAAATATTCTTGGATAATTTTCAGGACTTTTGCCTAAAATTAAATGTTAGCTTCTCAGCACTGTAACCGCTAGTTTATTGTTATTTAGAAAAGGAAAAATACGACCGCGGGCAGGATTCGAACCTGCGTCTTCTGGCTCGGTACACCAGACGCTATGACCACTAAGCCACCGCGATACCTACCCGTCATGTCGAATTTTTCCTTCACATACTGAATTTACGTCTTTATGGTGACGTCGCTAGTTTATTACTATTTTGTAGCGATTTTTTTTTCTCTAAATGTTCACTTGGGCCTATGGTGACCAGCCAGTATTCGCTTTGAGTGCTATTTATTTGGCAAAGGCCTTCAAAATATATTTATGTGTATATACGCGCCAAACTCCCTGCAGTGTCGGCGTTTATCATATTTTTAATATTTTATTGGCATCTCGTAACTGTGGTAGAGAAAAATACTTTTTTATTTATTTTTTTATACTTTATGGCTGCCTGTGACTACTAAAGGTTGGAAATACTAACTCGCTGTTCGCATATTCATGGTACTTATATAAGAAAATAAAAAATAAATTTTATTTTTATTTATAACTCTATGAATAAAACATTATATAAGAAAATTTTATATAGTTTTACTGATCGACAATGTGACTGTAAAATGAATAATATATGAAAACAAAATAGGTTATATTTATTTATGAATCCTATTATTACCCGACCGCACTACACAAAGGAGGGTAAAGTGTTTATCAGCTTATGTATGTATGTATATTTGTTACCTTGTGGCATTCTAGAGACCAAACGCGTGGGCCAATTTTGATGATTCTTACGTCAATTGATTTGTCTCAGTCTTGCGAGTGTCACTAAAGACATGACCGTAATCAAAATTCAATATGGTGACAACCAGACGCCATTTTGTGAAAGAGAAAAATATGAAAGTTGTCAAACTATGATAAGTAGGGTATCATTTAAGTACTAGGTATTTGGAAATCAGCTTTAATCATCTTTCTCTTATCATTTTTCATATCGAATATAAATAAATATAATTATCAGAAATTGTAGAATAAAAAAGTAAATTTAATAATTAAATACACCCGACTGAAAAGAAAAGTACATACGTCAGGAACATAGCGATTTTAAGAGTTGAGACCTATTCTTGGGCAAAATGGACCCGGTCTAGAATATTTAATAGGTCCCGACTGTTAAAGTCGCTATGTTCCTGACCTCTTGTTTTTTCATTTCAGTCAAGTTTCTTTTTTTTACTACTAAGCGTATTAGTAGGTAATACGCTAAGGTAAGCGGTTACCGTAGCCTATAGATGCTTGCAACACCAGGGGTGTCACTTGCCCTGTAAAACGAAAGAGGAATAGTTGGATTGGCAGTATAAGGGGCAAACACAACGTTTCCTAGCGGAGCACTGGCAACCTTGCTCATCGTAAGAAACACAAGACAGCTGAAAGCAGTGTTATTTCACTTCGATTTTCGCAGTATTTTTTAAATTTTCTTTTTTATTATTGAAGTTGATGAATATTGCTGCTATTAAATAATGACACTTATACTTTAAATATGTAATACCGCGAGATATGAAGCTATACTTTTTGCACTTTGGACCACCCGTATTGGGTTGCAATAGTGGTGATTTTTGTAAAGCTTGACGTGTTGATGACATATAAGTTGATATAACAAACACGTGCTCATACAAGGAATAGTTCGTATAAAGGAAAGTTGTAGGTACAAAATGTAGTATGTAGTAACAAGGGATTATAATACCTACGCAGACACGTGTTAAATATACATATATACTTTTACTTCATAACCACATTTCTACAGCCAGTACTCGTGTACAAAAGATGGAAACATCAAACATCAAGAGGAAAATGACACGTGCAATAGAAAGATGTGTCATAAAATATGAGGAAAGGAATGAACAACTACACAGATTAAACTGTGTAATAATAGAATTATCATTAGCTTAATATTTTCTTATAATGATCAGTCTCATTAGTAATTCTTTTAAGGATCAAAATTCATCACCACCAACCCATATACTGTCCCACAGCTGGGCATGTGTCACCTCTCTGAATGAGAGGGATTAGGCTATAGTTCACCATGGCCTAATATGCGTTGGCAGACTTCACACACCGGCGAGTTTTTTTTTTATTATTTCTAGTGGACCCGACAGACGTTGTCCTACAACTCGATTGCAGCGCCATCTACCGGGTCCAATTGTAAATCTAAACCATCCAGGGCGCCACCCAAACGCACACAAAAAAAACATTTGAATCGGTCCAGCTGTTTAGGAGGAGTTTAGTGACTTACACCACGTACAGTAGAATTATATAAAGATTATTAAATAAATAAATCCTATAATTATAAAATAAATAATTAGCTATGTTAACTCACAATATATTTAATTAGAGAAAAAAATAGCAAATTATGTATTAAACAATACTACAATAATAATTAAATATAAATAAATGTAAAAAAAACTAGAATAAACGAAATATTAAAATTATACCTATTCATATTCATAAACGTAATTTAATAAATAAAACTAGTGATATAATAAAATACCGTTAAAAAAAATGATTTTATAATGGTAACTTATGAATACATGAAGAGGCCCGTCCACCAGTGGACAGCATCGGGCTGATGAAGATGATGAAGAATGGTAACTTAACAACATATATTAGTATCTTCCTCCCTCCTACGTTGCTGTGCCCGACATTGAATGTAAAAATACCACCTGAATAACTTTGTGGAATGCAATAAATATTGAGTATTGAAAAATCTCTCAGGCATGCAGGTTTCCTCACGATGTTTTCCTTCACCGTTTAAGCGAGTGACAATTGATTATTAATACGCACCTGATAACCTTGGATTCGTAGTCGAGACCTTTGACTTGGCAGTTCAATGGTGTCATCACTGTTTCAAAGTTCATACACAGCTGAAAAGATTTGCCAGACGATAATTTACAACGTCACTTGTTGATGCTCATTACATAAATACATACACTAACGCATAGGGGTCCATGGGGGTAGGCAGAAACTAAAGAACGCCACTTGCTACGATTCTTGCATACTACTTTTGCTTCAACCACATTCATATACCTTGTCATACACACACGCCGGTTGCGAGTACTACGCACCTGACCTTTTTAAGAATGCCACCAATAAGGTCGGCGTAAGTTTTTCTTGGTTACACGGATATTCGCCATGAAAATCCCTTTTTTTAGTCGCCTTTCATCCATTCTCTCGATATGCCCAAACCATTTCAGCATATTCTTCTCAATTCTCGTAACTACATCGTCTTTTAAACCGCAACGTTCTCTTAGATGCTCAATGCACTCATAATTTAATTAAAATTCTCTTTAAATCTACCTGTTAACCTGAAGTTACCGAATTACATCACTAAAAGCATCAAATTAATAATGCGGGATAATTCTAACTGGATTCCAATTAAATTTATTCAGATTAGGTCAGTTCGACCCTCGGCTAACCTTACTTGATACTATAATCATTTTATTGCTAATCTAATGCCCCATAAGGTAAATTACCTAAATTTTGAAATAGCTTAAGATAATATTAGGGCCCATTTAGGATTACAGGTCTAGCTAAAGTAATTTAAAGTAATAAAGCGATAAGGCCGCCTATTGTATATATGTTTTTTATTGCATTAAGTAAACCGTACGTGTATTATTATGGTGTACAATAAAGTATATAAATAAAGAAATAACATACAATCACGCCTGTATATCACGCATCGAAGGCTATTTAAACACACTGTGTAGGTTTATATAATATAAGTAGTTTAATGTAGTTTTTAATTATTTTAAGTAGCCCAATTATAGCCTATGACATAGCAATGTAATAACAAATCAAATCTCCGATTTAAAATTATAATATAAAGTATATGATATTTCGTGAATAAGGGAGGAAATTCGTTAGGATTCCATTTAACACTGATAATCATGGTATTTATTTAAAAAAATACTTATATAAAATACAAATCAAGCACTGGTGGTTAGACATACAGTTTTATTTCGAATGCCCTATCTTAGGACGGGACGTACTTACACGATTCTTCAAACTGAAAAGTTGAAAATTAATTAAACTTGTTCTAATGTTCATAAATACTAACTCCAACTAATAAACGAAGTTATAAATATCATTTTGAAAATAAACAAAACAAGTTGCATTTAATTAAACAAGTTGTCATTTACTTTAACCAATTATAGTATTCGCAGAATTTAGTCAATTAAAATATTTTCAACCACGCTGTTTTTAGGCAGATTTTAATAATTAATTTGTACATACATACCATCACGCCTGTATTCCCCGAAGGGTTAGGCAGAGGTGTACTAATGTACACCCACATTTCGCCGGTATGTTTAGGTCCCATGTAATAGGGGGCGAGCCTATTGCCATTAACCGGGCACAAATCCAGACTCCGAGCTGCTACTGAGAATTTCATTGAAAAACCCAATAATACTTTGCTCGACCTGGGGATCGAACCCAGGACCTCTAGCGTAGCAGTCGCGCTTAGGACCACTAGACTAATGAGTCAGTATTAATTTATAAAATGTACTTATTTTATGACAAAATTGAATCTTGTTAGTATATCTTCATGATGACTCCTAGTATAAGATCGCAAATTACGGAGAGCATGCATGATATACCTGAGTATATACATACTCATATATTATATTATATGCAATATGATCCAAAAACATATTTAGAGAAGCCATATAACTTACAGAGCCTCAATAATGATACATAATAATTTTAAATATATTGTTAAAGAATCACTCAGCGATCTATGGAGAGAGCTATGCTTGGTATTTCTCTACGTGATCAAACCAGAAATGAAGAGATCCGTAGAAGAACGAAAGTTGCCGACATAACTGAAAGACTTAGCAAGCTTAAGTGGCAGTGGGCGGGGCACATAGCTCATAGAACTGATATCCGCTGGGGCAAAAAGGTTCTCGAGTGGAGACCACGCACCGGAAAGCGCAGCGTGGGACGGGCTCCAACGAAATGGACGGACGGCCTGGTAAAGGTCGCTGGAAGTCGTTGGATGCGGACGGCTTGGAACCGGTCCTTGTGGAAGTTTGTGGGGGAGGCCTTTGTTCAGCAGTGGACTTCCTGTGGCTGATATGATGATGATGATTTTTAAAGAGTAGTCAATGGTATGGAGTTGTCTTAAGATATATCTCGATGATTTTGCGTTCGTGTATAGAAATGCATTGATGTACTGAAGGTTAGTTGTCACTGCGTCTTCCTTTTTGGTGTGAATATACATTTATTATAAAGAATATAATTATATACTTACGTTAAATTTTTTATTCACTATTTTTTCCTTGCATAAATCGACATTATTTTGATAAAATAAAAATACTAGTTGACTTTCGAATCTATACGAACATTTTAAAATATACTTAAAAAAATGTAAAGTAGCCTATTTTCGGTTTTTTCTTTTATAATCCAGCACAACCTACTAAGTAAAACGCAGATGAATATGAATTTTTTAATAGGCAACCCTAACCTACCTTCCTCTCCAACTTATGTAAACACAACCTCATCAACGGTAATGTAAGTGCATACCTTTTATAATTTTACACAAATAAGACACGTAGGTTTTCCAAGAACACCTGGGCTTATGTTAATGAGTATTGCACCTTTATACGGGAAAATATACTGGCCGGGATTACGCCGAGGTAGCCGAGTTTGCGTGGTAGGTATGTATGTATTGAAAAAGGGAAGTACGAGAGTATACAGTCTTTTTTGTTTTTTTTTTTATACCACTAAGGTGGCAAACAAGCATACGACCTTAATGGTAAGCGGTTACTGTAGCCTAAAGACGCTTGTAACACCAGGGGTATCAGTTGTGCATTACCGACCCTGTAAAACAAAAGAGGAATAGTTGGGTTGGCAATATAAGGGTCAAAGTCCCCCCACTGACAACAAAACGTTTTCTCGCGGAGAACTGGCAACCTTGCTCACCGTTAGGAACACAATACAGCTCAAGGCAGTGTTATTTCACTTCGATTTTCTGCAAGGCGGAAGTACTACCCCAGTCGGGCAGCTTCAATTTGAGTGGAAAAACTCCCACTATGCCATACCTCTCTTATTTTATCACCTAAGTTTAGCATATCATCACGCCTGTATTCCCCAAAGGTTTAGGCACAGGCGTGCCAATGTAACACACATTTCGCCAATATGTTTAGGTCCCATGTAATAGGGGCGAGCCTATTGACATTAACCGGGCAAATCCAAACTCCGAGTTGCTACTGAGAATTTTATAGAGAAGCTCACTTGGGTATCGAACCCAGGACGTCAGACCGTAGCAGTCAAGTTTAGGAACGCTGCTCGACGAGTCATCAATCATTTTCGGAATGAGAGGGGTTGGCAATTATTATAGTCTACCAAGCTGGCCCTTTCCGTATTTGTAGATTCACAAGCCGTCGAAAAATTTAAGCATACAATGTCGACACGATATTAAAGCACCATTATGATTTCGAAGTTTTAATCCTTATATTCTTTCAATAATTCATATAATTATTAAAGAAATAACCCTAATTCCTAATAATAAAAAAATACTACATAAAAACATAACACTATCAAATTCAAAAGCTGTTATTTCAATTCACTTTAGAGAGCGGAGTGCGCTCTCAATTCGGTCGGGTTGGCGAGCTGTCAAAGCACTTTTATATTATCGAGTGGCCATTTCCCGTAGCTAGCACCTGAGTTTTACGATAATGAATATTACTAGCGAGAGTTAGGACGAGCTTATCCCTGTAATACTCTGTTGCGATATAAGAGAAGAATATTGCTTTTGTAAATGTATTTTAAAAGATAAAATATTATGGCTTGTATTGCATAGATGGCACTGAACTATTATTATAATATATACAGTCGAACGGGGTGAATAGGGATGCAGGGGTGAATCGAGACAAAACTTTGAAAGGGATTTTTAGCTTTAATTATTATTATATTATAGTTTATTGGAAAAAGGGACTCTAATATTGTTCCTAAATTATAATAAGCCATTAGAAGACCTTTTTGGCATCAAAATATAATAATTAAAGCTGAAAATCCCTTTCAAAGTTTTGTCTCGATTCACCCCTGCGTTCCTATTCACCCCGTTTGACGGTAGTTGTGCGATTAATGCTTGTGCGACAAAACTGTCTCTCTTTCTATGTGACTAAGCTTACGTAGTCCACTCCATCTTTTACAACGTGACGACGTCTGTGGTCTTCATCCCGTGGGTTCGATTCCCACAAATCTCAAATATTTATGTGATAAACAGTGTTTATGTTTGTCTGGGTGTTATGTATAATATGTATGTATTTACTCAGCTCTAGCTCTCTGCTTAGTTTGGGACAAGATGGTGCTGTGTAAAATTGTCCAAGAATATTTATTATTTATCTTTTTCATCCCAGCATCTTCACACATACCGATATCCTAAGGTTAAACTCATTGTCAGGCTTTTTGGATATCTGAGCAGGTATATAATTTTATTGTGGTTTGTGACAACTGGGTACGACAGTTTCATGTGTTCTTTGAGACAAGGGACAGTCCCGAACTTTTAAGGATGGTTATCCATTCAAATACCAGCCGCGGCAAGCGCCCAAACTTGTAGATCAATTGATCAGCGTGGTTATTGCTTAGCCATGATTGAACCTCTTCCGCTTCTCAGAAATAAGAACTAACTAATATTATTAATAAAAAGTATAAATCACTTTGTATTAGGTAAATAAAAATTATAAATCATTTTTTATAAAACCATGGTCATTTCTTATAAAAATATATTTCATTTTTAAAAACATTAGTTATGGGTACTTACGTTTTCATAAAAAATATAAATATTTTTACAAGAAAATGCGATTAAAAGTCGCACCAAAACTGCCATCATTATACACAAATCCTTCAAATACCAAGGTACCCAGTGTAGATCAAAGGAATTTCTAGCGACAAACTATATTACGAAATATGCAACTACTGTTTACAATAACCAATTATGTTGTATGGCACACGGTATGTGACTATGAAGTGGAATGCCAGTAATGTGAGCTAATAGTAATCTAAGGAACGAGACATGCATATTACTCGAAAATTTTCTAACTATTGACACGATAAGAAGAAGGAACGAGATAAGAGATGAGTACACACACAAACACACACACAAACACACACACATACGCGCACGCACACGCACACGTACACACGCACACATTCACAAACGCACACACGTACACACGCACACACACACACAATCACACACACGCACACGCGCGCGCTATTGAGATGGCCTTATATTACTAGCAAATTGTTTAATCATTGACACGATAAGAAGAAGAGGTGTTGTTGTTATTACCTACTGTCGCGGTCAAAATATGACGTCCATTGGTACTTCAGATAGGTACAATGAAACCAAATATCATCATCATCAACCCATATACTGTCACACTGCTGGGCATATATCATCCATTTGGTACAGTTTAAGAATATTAAAAACATATTGATTTCTAACACTTAGGCGAAATATTTTACATTGTAATAAAACTACTTTTTACGGATTTTATGAGCCTTTACAGCGTCCATGGACTCTATAAAGGGTCCAAAACGTCGGGTCGGGATTAATAATATCAATATAACGCAATAAAATCAGTAAAAAGTAATTTTATTTCAATCTAAACATATTTTACACAAGTTATTATACTACGCAAACACAAAAAGAAAATGCCAAAAACAGCTGACATGAGATAAAGCGGTAACAATATTGAAATCGCTAAGCGTTCATCCTTGACCTACCGACGCGTTTGCCGATCAGGCTTAACATACCATAAAACCGAAAGCAATCCACGGCGACCCTGTTCGACCCCGTTCAACCCTAATAAATCTACCTATGTCCCCATTTCGGAATTTTGTTTACATCCCCATTACGTGTTTTGAATACCTGACCTGTCCCGAGTTTTTTACACAACTGATGGGAGGTTGCTTCCTATTTAAATATACTGTTGTAAATGTGTTTATTAAGGGAAAGTAAACACGCATACCATCACGCCTGTATTTCCCGAAAGGTTAGGCAGAAGTGTACTAAAGTAGGTACAGCATTGTTCACGGATATATTATATAGAATGACCCAATAACACTTGGCTGGATTTATGATCCAGCCTAACCTAGTGATATGACTTTTGGACTGCAAAATCGTAGGTCTAGAGTTCGAATCTAAGGCATGCACCTCTGAATTTTAGAAATCATATTTGTATTTGATTGTAACTCGCTCAAACGGTGAAGAAAATCATCGTGAGAAATTCTGCATGCCTGGGAGACTTTCTCGATGGCATTTGAAGTCTCCAAACGCACTAGGCGAGCGTGTTGGACTATAGCCTAACCCAGTGCCCTACACGTCCGGACCTCGTAATCAAACCTATAATCTCGAGAGTAGTTGCGTGTTCGGCCAGTAGACTGATGAGGCAGTCAATGTGCCAGCAAGGAGATTTCCTTTCTATTCCAGAATAGAATAGAATACCTATGACTTATTATTTTCAAGCATATAGTGACATGCGGGTATTACAGTATTTCTTTACAGCACATTTTGCCAAGTGTGGCGTGGAAATATTTAAACATTACAGCACGAATTAGTTACTTAATACATAATACAATGTTAACAATGTAGTCAAATAGTAATTATTAATAGAAAATGTCAAAGAATGGTCAGCGTGAATTACATTATACGTAGAATTAAATCATAATTTATCATTTAAATATTCATTAATATTATAATATACTTTTTCTTCAAGTAACTTACAAAATGTCCTACGAAACTATCTTAATAGTAGATTTGTTATACTATTTGGAAGATGACTAGTACAGTCAACAAAAGAGTTAAGTATACAGATAGCAAACGAAATATGCATTTTTATACAGATTTCGACATAAATAATTACGCGCCTGCTTACAATACCTAGGTTTTGACTCATATTGCATGATACATTATTACACTATCTTTATCAAAACACAGATTATTAATTAGCTGCCTGTTTATCTAACTCTTTTGTTGACCGTACATAAAATATGAACCGTACATAACGGTGAATCCTCAAAAAGAAAAACAAGATTGCAACTTTACGCTTCCCATTCGCAAGGGCTTGAAACCTAAAACAAGCGCTAATTGGGTTCCGTCGGATGATTGCGTTCATCAAAACTTCAGTGGGCAGCCGTGTTGCGGTGTTCCGTACGTAGCGCTCGATAGTTCCACAATTAACTATGTTGATCACGCGCACGGACGTGTCAGCAATTAGGAATTGTTAAGCGGGGAGGTGTGAAGTTGTGATGTATTGACGCTTTTGTTTTGTAACGTGTGCTTATATAACGCGTTCTTATGATAAATGGCTCATTAGTTGTAAGTATAATTGCTACGCTAGAGGTTCGATTCACAGATTGAGCATTGTGGTATTTAGTTTTGCTATGAAATTCTCAGTAGCAGCTCAGAGATTGGATATATTGTGCCCAGTTATTGGAAATAGGCTCTCTACTATTATTTGGGCCCTAATATGCTGGTGATGTGTGGGTGCACATTAGTACCTCCTAACCTCTGAGGGAATAGGTACATATATGGCTGAATTAATATTTATTTTATTTAGGATTAACAACAGTCGTAACAATATTTAAAAAAAATACAGGGTTAGGACTAACAAGCTAATTGCACAACCACTTCCAGGCAAACACCACATGTATTTTGTAGAAGACTACTTAGTTAAAATTAAGAAAATAACAGTTTTTTTTTGTGTTTTTTAAATTTAATTTATATCTCACCATATCTCTTATTAAGCAGTGATAACCTAGTGGTATGACCATTGGACTGCCAAGTCGAAGGTCTCGAGTTCGAACCCAAGGCACGCACCTCTGACTTTTCGGATTCATGTGCGTATTAATAATTAATTATCACTCGCTTAAACGGTGAAGGAAAACATCGTGAGGAAACCTGGATACCTTAGAGAGTTTTCTCGATGGTTTGTGAAGTCTGCCAACCCACACTAGGCCAGCGTGGTGGACTATAGCCTGATCCCTCTCAATATGAGAGGAGACCAGTGCCCAGCAGTGGGACAGTATATGGGTTGGTGATGATGATATCTCACCTGTATTCTCTGAAGGATTAGGTAACGTAGACAATAGATGAACAGAGGAAGGTATGGCGCATATCTTCATCCGAGCTTTTCCCTATGTTGGGGTCGTTTTCCATTCTAATCAGATGCGGCTGAATATCAGTATTATACACGAAGCGATCTGACCTTCGCAATCCAATTTCTGGGTAATACCAATATCCTGAGGATAGACATGTTGTCAGGACTTTAAGGGTTCTGATTACCGCTAAGTTTGTATGAACACGTAAAGCCGTCAGGGCTTTACGTGCTCTCTAAGGCACGGAGGGGTATCGATGTGGTAAGAATGGTTACCCATCCACAGACTGACTGCGACTAGCGCAGCTTTACCTTGCTGATCGGTTTATCAGCTTAGTTTTTACTAAGCCACGTGCTTCTCATGTATGGACTAAATGCATTATGAGGTTTCTTATCGGTTCTTCACCATATGATCAACTTTCTGTAACCGTCCTAAAAGTTCTTGAACGTTTTATAAGTGCCTATAAATATGTAAATGCTTATTAGAAAAAAATAACTTTGATCTTGAACATAATATTTTGTTCTAGTTCATTATATGTACTTCAGTCTGTGAGATTTGAAAGAAAAATTATTTGTAAAATATTTACTTACTTAAGTAAATAAATAAAATCAATGTCAAATGGTATTATACCTAATTAAAAAACGTCAAATTTTATTAAGTTTTATTAAGTAATTATTAGTATTGACGTTGACGTTTTTCAGATATTCATAATGATAATAGACTTGAAGATAATAGATTTGAAGACTTTTAATAACTAACCCTACCATCAATAAAACCGTGTATCCTTTCTACTTCTACAACTAGTTAACAGTACAGTGACGAACAGAACCGAATCTAACACTCGCATTTGAATGTGTAAACACGGGAACATACTGGGAAACTCTAGAAACGTATGCAAAAAAGTTGAATGACACCGCACGGTAATAAAACGGACCGCAAACGCTTTGCACTTACGTACTCGTATGTACTAGATAAAAAAGTGTGGAATAAATAGTCTTTGTTGGGTATTCTGTGGGTTTCGTATTTGTAGTACAAAGCTTTAAATTCCAACAGCCGTATTATGTAATATAAAACATTAAAAAAAAAAATTTTAGCTAAATTTTTACATAATAGTGCATTTGTCGATAAATTGAGCATACAATATAATAAATAAAGTATCGGTAACCGTTTCCCAAACACATTGTATATTTGAATTTACTTTGCCATGAGCCCCTTTACTTATCTGTTAATCGACTACACATACTTCCTATGTCCAAGGAACTTTCAATGTCTAAAAAACCGGGAAACTTGTGGTATTTCCCACTTTTATTCGGAACCAATACAAATTCCAGAACCATCGGTAACATTCGACCGCTAGAATTTATATTGAAAAAAAAAAGAAAGACCTATAAATAAAAAATCTTTTTGGATAGCGTAATCAATTCGCCCTTTTTGCGGCCCACTGGACCCAATTTGAAGACAGAATGGAGACTTTCAACTAGAAAATAGGATACAATTGTATTTGATTTTAATTCTTTATTGTCGATACAAAATATGATTGGCTATTGAACTGTGATGGTCCCATAAAGGTGGTATTTTGTTAACAAAACCGTTTTGATTCGTTCAGTGTGATGGAAATTCCAATTTTCTAATTTTCAAATTGGAAGTGGCGGTATTGGCATTTTTTTGTCAAACTGATCTTGTTTAATAAGCTGTAAAAGCTGCAGCAATGATAGCCTAGTGGTATGACCATTTTACTGCTAAGTCGAAGGTCTCGAGTTCGTATCTGAGGCACGCACCTCTGACTTTTCGAAATCATACAAGCATTTTGCAATAAAAAAACATATTTATTAAATTCAACAAGTCATAGGAGTGTCAAATTAACATCATAACATTCAAAACTTAATTTTAAAAGTAACAATTTCATTGGATGCAACCTTTTCCTAAAAACAATCCATATTGTATAAAAAAGACATAATAAAAACTTAATATTTTTAATAATAAAATAATATTTTAAACAAAATAGGAGCTTATATACATTACAATTATATAATATATACACATCGATGGTATAACGCGAATTTGGAGATAAAAATATACAATATCAATTGGATTTCTTATCAATGTTGTACATATTGTCTAGTAAAGGCACTATACTTCCGAGGGAATCGGCATAGTAGTCAGGTTTAATAGTCTTATGAGCTAGCATTGCTTCTTTGGATGTGTTCGTTAGTACTAGAAGTGTTTTGAAGCCTGTCGTTTTTCCTAGGGCGATATCTTGTTCCATCCTGAAAGTAACAGAAAATGAAAATTTCAAAATAAAAAGCAATAACATCACCTTTCATTATTTTTCTCCGAGCTACATTGGAGTCGGCTTCCAGTCTAACCAGATGCGGCTGAATATCAGTATTTTACACGAAGCGACTGCCATCAAACCACCACAACCCAATTTCTGGGTAATACCGATATACTGAGGACAGACTGTCAGGCTTTTTGAGCTTGTAACTATCACTAAAGATTGTCATAGGTATTCGTATGACAACGGGGACCGACGGCTTTACGTGCTCTCCTGTTAAGAATGGTAACCCATCCACATACTGACGGCGGCTAGCGATGCTTAACATTGCAGATCGATTGACGATTTGACGACGTCTGTGGTCTAGTGGTTCGTGTGCCGGACTGCTGATCATGGGGTCGTGGGTTCGATTCCCACAAGACACAAATATTTGTGTGGATAAAACATGAGTATTTGTGTTTGTCTGGGTGTTTCTTATGTATTATAAGTATGTATTTACAAAAAAAAAGTATATAAGTATTATATCCATTGTCTAGTACCCATAGTACAAGCTCTGCTTAGTTTGGGCCTAGATGGTGTTGTGTAAAATGTCCCAAAAAATATTTATTTATTTATTTATATTTATTGATCAGTGTAGTTATTACTTATTCACAATAAGTCATCTTTTGTTTTATTTAAATAATAAAAATGTTAAATAAAATCAGTCGTGTGCAAGTTACACTTGTAAACTGACGGTTCCGAACATTCAATATTTGAAAAAAGAGCACCAAAAAAATCTTATATCCCATCAAAAACATTCTGTAAAAAACTAGCCAAGTCTCGACGTAGCTGCTTGTTTATCTCTAAAAAGTAATAAAATCTAGACAAAGTCGTGCCAAGTCTAAGGTTCCTTACTGCGATTTCTTTATTATTTATAGTTAATGTTGTGTGACTTGGCCGTTGACTTGTACCCTTGTTGTAAATTCAAATATAAAGGTGAATGTTCAATTATTTTTCTATTTTTAGAAAACTGTCTTAGCCTCGTATGATGCATACTTCATTTTATTTTTTTATTGTAAAATTGTTATAACACATTTTCACTTAACTTGTAGCTAATTAAATTATTTATAATTTTTTTGCTGAAAAACTGTTAGACTGTTAAAAATTCAGCCGATATTAAAGTAACTTTAAACTTACATAGCTACGCTAGCCTATTGCGGGTTGGTAGACTTCATACACCTTCGAGAAAAATCTCTAAGATGCAGGTTTCCTCACGATGTTTTCCTTCACCGTTTAAGCGAGTGATAATTAATTATTAAAACGCACATGAATTCGAAAAGTCAGAGGTGCGTGCCTTGGGTTCGAACTCGAGACCTTCAACTTGGCAGTCCAATGGTCATACCGCTAGGCTATCACTGCTAGCCTAATCCCTCTCAATATGAGAGGAGACCCGTGCCCAGCAGTGGGACAGTATATGGGTTAATGATGAAACTTACATATCTCCAATGAATAACACTCGACTAGGGTCCGTGTATCCTGCTCTCTGCATTGCCAGCTGTCCGAATAAAATGCCAGGCTTAGCCAGAAGCGTCGACTCCCGATTGGTCTCCGCGGAGACTAATTCCGCGAACACTCCAGGTGCTGAAAAAGTAGGTCGTGGTGAACGGATCCCATGGCCATGACTATGAGGCAACGAAAGTCGCTGAACAGAGCGTCAGTCACCGCCAATCTGTCAGTTGCCAGTCTGTCAGTCGCACAGGCACGAGTCTGTGCTATATGAAACCTCGCGGCCAGGCTGTCACTGCGAGCAGCTTGTCATGGTCGTGGCGATTTTCGCAGAGCCCATGGGCATGACTAAAAGGCAGGTTAAGGAAAGTACGGTTTTAAGTCGGTACGAGTCTGTCATACCCTTCCACCTCCCCGGGTGGCGGAGGATCCATGATGATTTTCCGTACTATAAAAAAGGTGTTAAAATAGTAATTGCAATAATGGGCTTCAATTATATTAGTAACTAGCGGCCCGTACCGGCTTTCCACGGGTGGATATGTGATCGCGGAAATCTATTTTTTTCTAAAATAAAAATAGCCTAAGTTACTCCTTATAATATCAGCTATTTGTCATTGAAATTCCCGTTAAAATCGGTCCAGCCGTTTCTGAGATTAGCCGGAACAAACAGAGAGACCGACAAAAAACATATAGATCGCCCTTTTTTGTTGATCTTGGCTCCGACGTGTGAAAAATAATGTAGCTGGCCCTGCAGACGTTGTCATTCAACCCGATTGCAGCACCACCTAGCGGGTCTAATTGTGAACCTAAACCATCAAAGGACCCACTCGAACACACGCAAAAAGTCATTAGAATACGTCCAGCTATTTTGTAGAAGTTCATCGACAAACACATAATAATATACCTTTTGACGACGTCTGTGGTCTAGTGGTTCGAGTACCGGACTGCTGATCATGGGGTCGTGGGTTCGATTCCCATAGAACACAAATATTTGTGTGGGTAAAACATGAGTATTTGTGTTTGTCTGGGTTCTTATGTATAATAAGTATATATTATATAAATAAATAATAATAATATATTTACAAAAAAAATATGTAAGTATTATATCCATTGTCTAATAGTACCCATAGTACAAGCTCTGCTTAGTTTGGGACTAGATGGTGCTGTGTAAAAATTTCACAAAATATTTATTTATTTATTATTTACCTACAGAAGAATTACATTTATGTGCATGAAGATTTCAGTCGTTGCTTATAATGCAACTGATATTTGAAAAAAAAATTGAGGTGTATTAGTTAGTTGTTTTGGTTTTTACCTAATATTTTGTATCCTGGCTTAAAGACAACATGTCTGTCGGTAGCGCCACCCAGGAAATATACTTCTGGTCTCTTCAGGTACGTGATAGCTTTGGCTATTTTGGGCAGGCTCACTCTGAAATCATTGTCCATTACGACTGCTCCAATACTCTCATCATCAGTCACATAACGGACATAGTCTTCATAGTAATCTACACCTACGTCTGGCTATGAAAAAAAAAAACAGAAAATAAAAATAAGTATCTGGAATCCAAAAATATGTATTAACTTTGTGTACTGTTTAGTAGACAAAATTATTTTTTTTGGGGAGATTTCAATAATAATAAAAATAATTTTCGTTCACGTATCATACTGCTGATAAAGAGGTCACGAGGTTCAATTCTCACAGGATACAAATATTTATGTTTGTGCTTCTATGGGTGTTACCTATAAGTATATTATAAGTATGTATTTACAAAAAAAAAGTATACATGTATTATATTGATTTCTGACATTTACGCGAATATTATACATTGAAATAAAACTACTTTTTACGGATTTTATCGCGTATATTGATATTATTAATCCCTCATTAATAATATCAATATACGCGATAAAATCCGTAAAAAGTAGTTCTATACATGTATTATATCCATTGTCTAGTACCCAAAGTACAAGCTCTGCTTAGTTTTGGACAAGATGCTGCTGTGTAACATTCGTCCAAGAATATTTATTTATTAATAAGAGATCTCAATAAAAAAAATATTGCAAGTAGATAGATTGCATCCTGAGGAAGGATATAGACTTAATAACCTACTTACCCCTTCATTCAATTCAAATCCATAAGATTTTAAAATTTTGTTGGTCTCACAACAAGAAACACTGTAAATTTTCTTGTTAAAATTAACTGATTTTAAGTACTCTGCTATCGCCATGGACGGTGTAGTGAGGTTATTCTGAAAAATAAAACGAGCACAAACCTGTTATTTCTACTGCAGATTGTTAAAATTGGGTTCAAAACCGGGACATCATAAATATTATAATACTACGTTAATAAAATATTAAATCTTTATTATTCAAAAATATTTTACAAACTGTTACTATTTTGCATGAGAGTTAACCACGATAATTATAAATACATCGTATAAAAGCAGTGATAGCCTAGCGGTATGACCATTGGACTGCCAAGTCGAAAGTCTCGAGTTCGAACCCAAGGTACGCACCTCTGACTTTTCGAATTCATGTGCGTATTAATAATTAATTATCACTCGCTTAAACGGTGAAGGAAAACATCGTGAGGAAACCTGCATACCTTAAAGATTTTTCTCGACGGTTTGTGAAGTCTGCCAACCCTCACTAGGCCAGCGTGGTGGACTATAGCCTAATCCCTCTCAATATGAGAGGAGACCCGTGCCCAGCAGTGGGACAGTATATGGGTTGATGATGATGATGATGATCGTATAAAATTGGGTTCAAATCCGGCAAATCATAAATATTAAAATATATAATTATACACTTTACTACTAATATTATAAATGCCAAAATAACTCCGTCTGTCTGTAATGCTTTCACGACTAAAGCCGTACCGATTTTGGATGAAATTTGGTAGAGATAGACTAAACCTTGTGAAAGGACATAGGCTACCTTTTGTCTCTAAAAGCCTTTTGGAATGAGGATGATCGGGCGGGCAACAGCTTGTGTATCATAACTAAAAGACCAAGTTTAACCATTGAAATCCGAATAAGGAAGAAGTTTCAGATGTTTTGATGGAAAATAAACCATCAAAACCTGAAGTGGGGTTTGGTAGAATACTTGGCGTAACCACGTGATGATGTGATAAAAGGTGTAGTTGAACAGTGAATAGAAAAATATTAAGAGTGGATGCGTCATGACATGATATGTGTGAAATAACACTGCTTCGAGCTGTGTTGTATTCCTTACGGTGAGCAAGGTTGCCAGTGCTTCGCGAGGAAAGGTTGTGTTGGCAGTGGGGAGGCACTTTAAACCTCCTACTGCCAACCCAATAAATAAAAATAAATAAATAAAATAAACTAAACCCAACTATGTATTCCTCTTTCATTTTACAGGGTCGGCAATGCGCAAGTGATACCCCCCTGGTATTACAAGCGTCAGGTTACGGTAACCGCTTGTTATCAGATGGGCCGTATGCTTGTTTTGCCTTAGCAGTATAAAAAAAGTTCACAATCTTTCATCAAATCTTAAATTAAGCCAATCTATGCTTGAATTCAAATTGTACATATCACAGATGAGATCCTAATAATTATTGTATTAAACCATCTTTATCGTCACTGCCGTGTTCTTCCTTGAGTTCGAATTCACCCTTCATGGACTGTATCGTCTGCCGTGTTCTTCGAATTCATGTTCCATGGAAAGTTCCGTTAGGTTGGTTGTCTTTGCCTCCGTGTAAGCTCAGCTGATTGGGAGTTCTTTTATGGCCTCAATATTTCAAGTGTAAACAGATCTCAATACCTTCGCAATGTTATCAAAATAACCTCAGCTGATGCAATGTCGGTAAAAACAAGATAAATCGAATATTGTTCTGTTATGAGATTGTATGATGGACGCGATGGATGAAGGTAGATGAGTCATAGTGTTTAATTTCTGTTTGTTACCTTATCTTACTGTCTGGAGGCCATACAAATATGTTTGGCCTTCAGACATAACAATATAAATGCAGTATGTAGATTTTAAAATAGTTTTTTGATGCAACCAGACTACGATGTAAGAGAAATCTTATTATGGGAGAAACTTTAAAAGGGATAATATTTATAAAACTTACAGAACACTTTTACTCACTATAACTTAATAACCTAGAGGCTTTTTAAATTCATGTGCGAATCATCTGAGAAAGTGTGTATAAACACACTAAGCTACGGCAAGCTTAACAATTTCTTCTTTAGACCACCCGTATTCTATAGCAATAGTGGTGATTATTGAGTGCAACCTTTATGTCATATCTTTTTTTGCCTTTGGTCTTTGTTGCCCTGTGTTGCAGGGAGCTTCACAAACATACAAAGAACGGATGCAAAGAATAAATAAGATACAAGAAATACACCCAGATTTGAAACAAATATTTGTGATTCACACAGAGATTTGTCTTGGGCGGGAACCGAACCTATGACATCCACCGCAATAATAGTGGCGAGGTGACCTTAACTACTTTGCCAAACGTGCAGTCAAAGTTGGAGAAGGTCTGAGAGTAAATTAAATTCTTCTTTAATGGAAAAATATCTTTTAAATTAAGCGCGATAAATGACTATTCCAATTAATTTTATATCCCCGCGTTGTAAGGGCTCAAGTAATATACGATGCTTTAGGATATAATAAAATACAATATTATTTATTGCACACAATAAACAAATGCCAAGTTCAATTTTAAAAAATCATAGAAATGATCTCTTACAGGCAACCTTTGGATGGACGAAAGAGAAACGAAAAAGCTTTCAAAATCAGCGATAGGTGACTACGTCTTTTCGAAAGTTCAGTGGAAGATTATATATAAAATACAGATGCTTGCCCAAATAATAAATAAGCTATCGTGTGTGTACTGTAGAGATCGCTACAAGGAGTCAGCATTAGTGTATGACTGGTTTGTTGAGTAAGAAGAAATAATTATTTAAATAGTATAATGATTAGTAAATGATTGACAGTTGTCCGACCGAGAGTTTCTTTGATTCGCCCCCTAGGATCCTAGGGTCCTATAGTACCATATACATAAGTATAATTATGTACTTAATCTTACGCTTAGTCTTGATAAATAATAACAGTAATGATACTTACAAATCCATCTTCGATACCAGCTTGTCGGAACCGTTCTAAATAGTTCTCTTTGCTCCGCAGACTGTTGTTTGATACGAAGTGAACAGTTTTTCCATGCTTCTTCATTAAGGTAAAGAATTTCTCAACTTCGGGTAATGGATCTATTGTCCATATTACTCCTACCAACATAACAGTTACAGATATCACTTTCAGTAATTCTTAATTAGTTTTAAAAGAAAACATTTTTTATTGTTAAAGAAATCTCGTTCTCACGATGATTAAAATATTAATGTTTATTACATTCTTAACTGCCTCGTTAGTCTAGCGGTCCTGAGTTCACTACATTTTACTAGAGGTCCTGGGTTCGATTCCCAGGTCGAGCAAAGTGTATTGGGTTTTTCAATGAAATTCTCAGTAGCAGCTCGGAGTTTGGATTTGTGCCCGGTTAATGACAATAGGCTCGCCGCCTATTACATGGGACCAAAACGTTCCGGTGAACATGGGTGTACATTTATTAGTACACCTCTGCCCATCCCTTCGGGGAATACAGGCGTGATATTATATTATGTTATTACATTCTTGTTTGTCGGCAATGTAGGTAAAAAAAAATACGGTGTAACATATAGACAGACACCGAAGTCTCACCTAGGGTTCTTAAGGAAAAAAACTTCAAATCTAACTAAATTAATGCTACATACCATCACAATCCGAAAAAATATGATCAAATGAATTGAGGAACTCCTTAAATTCTTTTTCCTTCAACTCCTGTAGACGCACTGGTTTTGAATTCATGTCGAGTTTCTGTTGTTCACACACTGTTTAGGAGATGTTTTTATTGGTATATAACTATACGTGCTTTAATAACCTCGTCGCGCAAGACACTGCGCAAGGATGCATTGGTGCGCATTTATTAAAGGGCGCCGCAAAAGGGAGATGCGAAGGTCTATTTTGAACATTTACTGTCGCGTCAGGAACGTGGTAGGGCCGTGATCAATCAAGGATCAAAAAATATCGGTGTGTTAACTCTATATGAATTAGTTCATATTCGCTACTGAACTTCGGTGGTCGGGTCGTGACAGGCACGTGGCTAGGCTGATGCTGTGATCAATTACAGCACAGTTAAAAATGTCAGGGACTTTGTCAATACACAAGGTCCCCGATATTTTTAACTTAAACACCTCACATAATTTTGAAAACTTAAAATGTTAGTAGCAATTAAATTACTATTTAGTTACAGTAAGATTATTAGCAGGTAACAACATTTGTATCCAAAATTAACAATACTAAAAAAACAGGCCTTTTTAGGCTTCTGATTACCACTGTTATTGTCATAGGTGTTTGTAAGTCAAGCGGAACCGACGGATCTACATGCTTTCCGAGGTACCTACATAATTATGGGTCTCAATGTGTTAAGAATTTAACCTTGAAGATCGGCTGATTAGAGTAGTAACTTATATTTCAGATCATGTAGACCAACATAGATACACTTTTAAAAGTCAAAATATACAATAAGTCTAGATATGACCTACTTTTGGCAATCGTTCAACTAAACGGTTTCATAAAGTAGGTTTTATGGAGAAGAACCGGCAATAAACTCCATGTGTCTATAGAGTTTTCATTTTCTTTAAAAAAATACATGATTACAGTATTATTCTTAGTTTATAATTTTGTTATGAAGCTATTTTTCTTCTTGGCGGGGAAAATACTGTCCCTAGATTAATAATTTATGTACACTTTATCAACCTGATTTTACGTCCTTTTAGCCGATAGTAATTGATGATTTTCATTGTATTTTTATATTTTCCCCATTACATTCTTAATCTTCATGAAAACGAAGAAAAATTCTATTATGATTATGTAAAATATAGGTCTATAAAAGTTCGTCGTAAAGTCCGTCGGGAGCACGTATAATGCATTAAAACTCCGTAATAAAATAAATAAAGTTTGACATTTATTCTGCATTAAGATGAAGATAGAGTTTGAACACTTCAGAACTGTGAATAGTTTTTTTTTTTATACAGAGAAAACAGTAATTTGAAAATTATTAGGTACTTGAATTTATCGATATTTAAGATATTATGAGAGGATTAATAAGAGAAGTAGGGCACAGTGGGAGCAATTCCATTCAAATTGGAGCTGCCCCACTGGGGAACTACCCCCTACCTTGCAGAAAATCGAATTGAAATAACACAGCTTTGAGCTGTGTTCGGTGAACAAGGTTACCAGTGCTCCGCGAAGAAACGTTGTTGTTGGAGTGGGGGGACTTTGACCCCTATAATGCCAACCCAGCTATTACTCTTTCATTTTAAAGGGTCCCCCAAGTGATACCCCTGGTGTTGCAAGCGTCTTTAGGCTATGGTAACCGTTCACAATCAGGTAGGCTGTACACTGGCAGAAATGAATTCAATTGAAAAACGGTTTTATTGGAACAAATTAGTGTGTCTAAAAATATTACAATTTAAAATAAAATTTACGTATACAATTTTATTACTACGATACAATCATATACTGTATGTTTTATAAGCGAAGGAAATAAATATTAAATGCTATCACAAACATTTTAATAAGAACTCACAAATGGGTTATAAAATAAGTAGATAATCTACATAGAATTTTTGTAAGTAGGTTTATTCACATTGAAAAGCTTTAAAATTATCGATCAAAATCCAATCGATGTACAAAAGAGTAGATAAGACATTTCGTTTCTATGGTAAATTGAAGTGCTTTTGTTATTTGATTCTTCACTGAGTTTGTATAACTGTACTTTAATAAATAATTTGTAAGACGAAAATTTATTGTCTTTTATTCATCATAGATCTACAGTAGGTAATTGTAATTAGGTTGCAGGGTTTGAAGGGAAATTCTAGTATCCACTTTAAACATGTTCAAACAGTTTCAGTGTCATAAAAGTCTCAAATGTCGAAAAACATTTACCTAAGTAAATTTTCTATTTTAATTCTACTTCAATTCAAATTCAAATTTAATTTGTGACACCCAGATAAAAACAGACACTTATGTTTATCACGTATGTATTAAAAGTATGTATTAACAAACAAAGCATGTAAAAACATTGTAGTACAAGCTCTGTTTAATTTAGGACTAGATGGTACCGAGTAGAAATGTCCCAAAATATTTATTTATTTAGATAGTATAAAAATAGGCAGTTTTAGTAAAATAAATAAGGTTTTTTTTTAATTTCACAGTACACACACATTTTCAATAGAACCTGTATTGGAACTACCTATCCCGTGTGTGTACCTGTGTATGTACAGTGGCCAGCACATCAAGCTAAACAAAGACAAACTGTCAAATTTATTTGATATATTTTCAATTTTGATGCAACGTAATTAGGTTCATTTTCTATTGGGAAAATTTGACAGTTTTGGATAGCTTGACTTGCTGGCGTCTGTACCTGTTCTTGGAAATGTCGAAAAATCTTTCAGCCTAATTATATATAATTCCAATAACATTGATAAATTGTGCTAGCATTTCTAATATTCTATATTTTTTCTAATAAAGGCACTACACTAGCAAGTGAATCGGCATAGAAGTCAGGTCTTATATTCTCATGAGCTAGCATTGTCTCTTTAGATGTGTTCGTTAGTACTAGGAGGGTTTTGAAGCCTGTCGCTTTGCCTAGACCGACGTCTTGTTCGATCCTGAAATTAAAAAAAAAGTCAAAGTAAAGAAATAAACTCATTTCGATTTCAGCATGTTTGGTGATCACTACAGGAATATGAAAAATCAGCTGTTGCATACATTGATTAACTCTACAGAATACAACGTGTTACAAAATACCCCGTAAAAAATATAATTAATTATCAAAGCCAAAACCCTAGTAAGCTGTCATGTCAGGGAACCAGATTATTTAACAGAAAGGCCTACGTACCTATTTTACTTAATAATTGTCTACTTTAATAGTTTTTCTATTTTTCATTCATAAATGTTGAACAGCGTTACTACGGTTCTTAAATATTGTGAATGGACTTTATAAGGCCATTTAACCTCCTCTCGGCTTTACGGGTAGTTTTGTAACACCATGTATAATGGAACATCTGATATTTTTTAAATAACAATCATAATAGACATTTTTAAAAAGTTGATATACTTTATAATATTGTGCTAATTAATTGCTATTACTCGCTTAAACGGTAAAGGAAAACATCATGTGGAAACCTGCAAGCCTTACAGATTTTCTCGACGGAGTGTGAAGTCTGCCAACCCGCATTAGGGCAGCGTGGTGGACTATTGCCTAAGTCCTCTCATTCTGTGAGAGGAGACTCGTGCCCAGCAGTGGGACAATATAACGGTTGATGATGGTTGATACTTTATTGTACAGTAAATAATACATACTGTTGTCTATTGCATTATGTTAGATCATAATTATTATTGTATGTTTACAATGGGTACTGGTACTCACATATCTCCAATAAACAGGACTCGACTGGGATCCGTGACTCCTGCTCTCTTCATGACGAACTGTCCTAGCAATTTGCCAGGTTTACCCAAAAGCGTGGGCTCGCGGTTCGCTTCCGCGGCAACTAACTCGCCAAATACTCCTGGAGCTGAAATTGTGATTTAGTTTGAAAATTTTACCTTTTTTAGTAATTATTTTAAATTTTAATGGCAATAGGCTCGCCCCCTATTACATGGACCTAAACATAGCAGCGAACTGTGGGTGTACATTGGTATACCTCTGCCTAACCCTTGGAGGAATATAAACGTGATGGTGTAGAATGTATTTTATTAAATTTGAGTATTAAGATAAGTGGGGCATAGTGGGAGTAATTCCACTCAACTTGGAGCTGCAGCCTTGCAGAAAATCGAAGTGAAATAACACTGCTTTGAGGTGTTGTGTTCCTTACGGTGAGCAGTTTTTTTTTTACGGTTGCCAGTGCTCGGCGAGGAAACGTTGTATTGGCAATGAGGGGACTTTGACTTTGCCAACCCAATAATTCCTCTTTCGTTTTACAGTCGGCAACGCGCAAGTAATACCCTTGGTGTTGCAAGCGTCTATAGGCTACGGTAACCGCTTACCATCAGGTGGGTCGTATGCTTGTTTGCCACCTTACTAGTATAAAAAAGCTAAAAGTCCCCTCATATATTTATAAAGGTATATATATATATTATATAATAATATACTTTATTTTACACCATGTGGTATTTATTAATTTAAATAAAAAGCATTTTGTATTTAGAAACATACAATAGATGGCCCAAAATAATAAATTAATAACAATGCCTTAACAAAATGATAATAACGACAAATACTGTCCAAAGGCTTTTAAAATATTGTCAGGCACAAACATCAGACAATAGGTGCTTAAAATAAAGTTACGAAGGTTAATGGCAGTGTAAAATATTAATATTCAGCCTCATTTAGTTTTCGTTTTTATAATATTAAGGTCACCTGATGGTAAGCGGTTACCGAAGCCTATAGACGCTTGCAACACCGGGGGTATCACTTGCGCGTTACCGACCCTGTAAAACGAAGGAAGAATAGTTGGGTTGGCAGGATAAGGGTCAAAGTCCCGCCTATCACGACAAAACGTTTCCTCGCGGAGCACTGGCAACTTTGCTCACCATAAGGAACACAGCATAGCTCAAAACAGTGTTATTTCACTTCGATTTTCTGCAAGGAGGAAGTACTTCCCCAGTCAGGTAGCGCCAATTTGAGTGAGAATTACTCCCACTATGACCTACCTCTCTTATAATTCGTTTGAACATAACGCTCGCTTCGCGTTCACTCACAACCACTAGATGACTAAACTGAGAAAGCATCAGGGTCGTGGCGAAAGGAGGTCATCAAAAGTCCATACAACTCAGCCCAAATTTGTACCTGAGGTATATGACAGCTGTCAAGTTGACAGTTTTTACTATGAAATTACTATGAAACTGGTAATATTGTGCCAAAATGGCGTGCGTTTGACATTCCAAAACTAACACTGATAGCAGATAACTATCAAGTTAGACACTATGAAACTGATACCAGAGTGTTAAAATGGCGTGAGTTTTTTTAAATTTAAAGTTATTTTGCATAAAAAAAGCATGACTAGAGTTTTAACCAGCGTAATACAGGGTATTTTTTAATATAAGGTGTACCCTCAGTACATCATTTGGGCAGATTTTGGTGACATCCTTTCACAGATCCCATGGCCTTGACTATAGGGCAAGTAAAGGCAAGTGCGTTTTTTAGTCGCCTCCCCAAGTGGTGAACATCCCATTAGGATTTTCCGTACCATAACAAAATAGACTAAGGAAGAAGTTAGCTTGCTGATTTATTTACCCAAAGTTCTGAACCCTGTCTTAAAGACGACTTGACGGTCTGTGGCGCCACATAGGAAATATACATCTGGTCTCTTCAAGTAGGTTATGGCTTTGGTGATTTTGGGCAGGTTCACACTGAAATCACTGTCCATCACCACGGCCCCTATCTCTTCGTTGTCTGTCATATACTGGATGTAGTCCTCGTAGTAATCTGCACCTACGTCGGGCTATAAACAGAATGAAACATTTAAGAGAAAACGAAAAAAATATACCGCAGGTGGGACTAGAACTCGCTGCTCCAGTTTGGTACACAGAACGCTTGACCCAACAATTAAGCTATCGAGATCAGTTTCTGTTAATGTTAATTTCTCTTCCACATAATACATCTTAAGGAGACGTTATAAACATTTACATAATGACACATTACTATATTTTTCTCCTTCATCATATAAAATATTTAGACTATAAGCCATTATTAATTACTTGCCTAAACGGTGAAGGAAACCGGCATGCTTGCGAGATATTCTCGACGGCGTGTAAAATCTGCCAACCAGCATTTGGCCAGCGTGGCCGTAAACCTAATTCTTCTCATTCTGAGAGGAGACCCGTGCGAAACTAGCGTCGGTAACTGATGATTGCTAGAATGTCGTCGACGTCAATATAGAAAGAACATTTCCTATTTTCAGATCAGAGATTGTTCCTAAATACATGTCATGCAAGCTTGCACGCTGACGTCACTACTTGCTTATTCTATTAGACATTTACAATCTCATAGGAAAAGTTTACTGATATGACGTAAACTAACTAGACATCACGTAAGGTAATAAGGTTACTGACCGACCTTTGAACATGAAGAATACTTCTAGGAGTACTTCCTGGGACTTCGTTTTATTTTATACTTCAAGACATCTGATCCTCTTAAGTGAGCAATCATGATGTCTTAAACTGACACTAATTGAAATATCTACTCACCCCTTCTTTGACTTCAAATCCATAAGATTTTAATACTTTATTGGTTTCAGAACAAGAAATACTGTATACTTTCTTATTAAAATTAACTGATTTTAAAAACTCTGCTATCGCAATGGACGGTATCGTTAGGTAGTCCTGAAAAAAAACAGTTTGATTAATATTGCAGATTCAATATTATTTAACATTTTTTTAACGCGAATGACGGTCGTGAATTTTCTGCCACCTGAAGGTATAGATAGTAATGGCCTGGTGATATTATGAAATTCAACACGACCATGACAAGTATGGTGCCGGTACAACCGCTGGACAATGATACCTTTTTTTATGGTGGAAAATCCTCATGGATCCTCCGCCACCCGGGGAGGTGGCAGGGTATGTCAGTCTCGTACCGACTAAAAACCGCACTTGCCTTCACCTGCCCTATAGTCATGGCCATAGGATCCGCGAAATTCGCCGCGACCACTGGACAATGATACCTACGCATTTATAAAATACTAGCGACCCGCCCCCGCTTCGCACGGGTGCAATGTACTAATAACATACATGTATTATACATATAAAACTTCCTCTTGAATCACTCTATCTATCAAAAACCGCATCAAAATCCGTTGCGTAGTTTTAAAGATTTAAGCATATACATAGGGATATAGGGACAGAGAAAGCGACTTTGTTTTATACTATGTAGTGATTAAGCGATAGCGTGGACGGCCCGAAAGGAAGTGGTGCAATGAGGTTGACTTTTGCAAGAAAGATTGGGCCTTGAGTAGCATGGAAAAACGGAAGGAAGACCTGTGCCCAGCAGTTGGACAAACTGGTCTAGGAAAAGAAGTTTGCCCCAAAAATTTTCTTCACTTCTTTTCTATTCTTCGTCATCCTCCTGACCTTGTCCTAATATATTTAAGGTCGGCATAGCATAGGGTTGCATACATTTCTTCAGCGAAATATAGTATTTTTCAGGCCAAGCTATAAAAAAATATAGTGCACTTCAAAATAAAATAGTATTTTATGAAAAACGAAAAAAGTAGACGACGGTATATTTGTGAATTATTTATTTTTATAAAAATGATATTTATTTGCACTTTGTAAACAATATTTTGAAAGATTTGTTTGTTAGATTTTGGTGTTGAAAATATAAGATTTTTGCGTACTATGTTCAACAGTACGCAGACCCAAAATACAGTACAATACTTTATAATTTTATATTACGGTACGGTTGGCAACCCATGTAGCATAGCATGTCTTTTTTACTATCTATATGTTCTAGGACAGTTTGGTGTGAGAAAGATATACTCTGGAGTAGTTGTATTTCTACCTATTCCTAATACCTACCTTACCAACACCTCCAGTGTAGCAGACGAGCTTAGGATCATTAGAAAACAAAGACGCTATTGCCCAGCAGTGGGACATCCCAGTAATGGGCTGGTATTATTATTGTGTCAAATTACTTACACATTTAAAATTCGAAACGCAGTAATGTAATGAAAAATTGTCTTGTAATTTCATTGAAAACTGTCCAAGGCTTTGTATGAATTAATTGAAGGTGATGGAGCGAATTGCGAAGGACGGTGAAAGCGCAAATTACCATTAATAATGTAATAGCAACTGGTAGATAAACTTCAATAATTTCACGATGTTATCGAGACGACCTCGACTGTATATTGTGCAATATACGCCAAAATGTCAGGGAATGCCAGATACCGTATATCGTATGGAGTATGTAATTATCATGTAAAATGTCGCGTGATAAGCCAACTTGACTTTTAGTTATTGGTAACGATAGCTCGTCGAAATAGGTACATAGACTATAACTAATTGAACATCTGTGTATTGACAAAGATTAAATAATTATGTCAATATTTGGGACATTTTACACAAAACCATCAAAAAAAGTAAAACAGTTTGTTTAAAATTCCTACAATAATACGAGTGTATTTAAAAATCCAATTTGGCAGAGCTACATGAATACATTTTTCCTGAAGTATTGTGAGTCATTGTTTTACGGAAAATTTTGTGATAAGTACATACAAGCATTCTGTTTATTGACTATAATTATTTATTTACAAGGCAACTTTAATACATAATTATTATGCCTACTAAAGAAACGTGTTTATTGTCTTATATAGAAAGAAAACATCAACAAGGTCCATTATAAAATTAATCTTATCTTAGTATTATAAAGATTGTTTGAAAGAACTATCAGTTGTTAATTTTTATGATGGAAAATACTGTTACATCAGAATATTATGCTCATTAAATTATATCATCCACACTGTAGCAGTGATAGCCTAGGGATATGACAACTGTACTGCCAAGTCCAAGGTCTCAAGTTCGAATGCAAGGCACACACCTCTCACTTTCCGAATTCATGTGCGTATCAATAATTAATTATTACTCACTTAACCGGTGAAAGAAAACATCGTGAGGAAACCTGCATGCCTTAGAGATTTTTCTCGACGGTGTGCGAAGTCGGCCAACCCGCATTCGGCTAGCGTAGTGAACTACAGCCTAATCGCTCTCAATCCGAGAGGAGACCCGTGCCCAGCAATGGGACAGTATATGGGTTGATGATGACATTACCATAATATATAACATTACATTCTATCTATATCTATATATTACATTTTAACATTGTTAAGGGTGATTTTGTGATACATAATTACTTACTTGTTGTTAATTGTTAATTTGTAAAAAAGATTTGTACAATTTTTACTGTGTCATATAGCGCTTCGGGGATGTTCGCGGAGGCTAGAGTGGATTGCTTTAATGCAACCATGCGTATGCGGTGCACATCCCTGGTGCGCAGAGTGCGGGGCAGCCGTAACAGTGTCCCGAACGCATTCGCAGAACGGTTCGACTGTCAGTACTTGAACCATTTGATTGTAGTATGGTCCATGTACTGACGTCTGTCAGAATATTATTTTAGTTTAAGGTTCTTATAAATTATTAATTTGCTGTTATTTATTGTGTATTTTTATTTGTAAATTAATTGAATTCAATTTATAATATTTAATTTATTAATTTGATGATATTTATTTATTGCGAATTCTTTTTATGTAAATTTAATTTGAATGTATTACGCTGTTATTGATTTAATTATGTTATTTGTGAAAATGATCCTTAATTGGTCGAAATAAATGATATAATAAGTAATAATAATATTTGTGTTACTCCTATATGGCAAATAAAAAGTTATTATTATTATTATGTATCTCCTTTTTGGATATCATGGCGTATCTCTGGTGAGGAAAAATATTACGCTTATATTCGTTGAAGGGTTAGGCAGAGGTGTATCTAATGACCACAGTTCGCCGGTAAGTGTTGTAAAGTACCATCGGGACGAGCCTATTTCTATTAACCAGACATAAATCCAAACTCAGAACTGCTGCTGAGAAATTCTTAATAACCCGATAACACTGCTCGACCTGGGAATTGAACCCAGTACCTCTAGTAAAGTAGTGCACTTAGGACCACTAGACTAAAGAGGCAGTTAAGAATGCAATAAACATTAATATTATTTTTATCATCGTGAGCACGAGATTACTTTAACAATAAAAGTGATTTCTTTTAAAACTAATTAAGAATTACTGAAAGTGATATATTGATTGTTATGTTGGTAGGAGTAATATGGACAATAGATCCACTACTCGAAGTTGAGAATTTTTTTTACCTTAATTTATAATATTTATTTATTTTTCTCCCTTTCCTCGTTGTTTACAGTTTTAACATAGCCGTCTTAGGCTAGTTTAAGGAAATTTCCTCAATTTACTTTCCGGTTGTCTAGCTCAGTGGGGTGGGCAGCTCTCCAAAAAGTTATAGAGCTACGGACTGGCATGCAGCCATAAAGTGATGTGTGTATTTAAAGATCGATATTGGGAAATATTTAAGAAATATTATGCCACGAGTTTTAGTTTCTTTTTGTCTTGTTTTTAATTAAGAATTAGTTTAAATGATAAGATTAACGATTAATTAATTTTTGTAAAAGAATGTTATAGTTAATATAATATTTGTATAACTTCTACGATAGAGGTGGGTTCGATTCCCATGTCGAGAAAAGTTTTATTGGGTTTTTCCATAAAATTGTTTGGAGTTGTGCCCGAGTTCGAGTTTGGAATTGTGCCAGCTTAATGGCTATTCACCCTTATTACATGGGACCTAAACATATCGGTGAACAATGGGTGTACATTGGTACACCACTGTGGTGGAACCACAGTGGTCCACCTTTGTGGAAATGCAGGCGTGATGGTATGTTATTACATAAGGGAGACTGAAGAAAAGATAGATTGGGCACAAATCCATTCTCAGTCTACCGCTGACCATGGACGCTGTAAAGGGTCTGAAACGTCGGGATTAATAATCTCTAATATTCGCATTTCCTGCTAATACGCGTATCATAAATGCAACAGTAGCTCTTTCCTTCTTTACACTTCATGCCTAAACCACAAAACCGATTTTGATAAAATTTGGTACAGTGACAGATCAGACCTTGGAAAAGGGTATAGGCTTAAGACCTTTTATCAATACAACGCGATCCGTAAAAGAAATCTGTAAAAATATTTGTATTTTAATGTCTAATAGGATTCGCTTAAGTATCGTTTTCAGTGAGGGCTAAGGCGTTCTTACCTCCCTTTACCTTGAAATTGGACCAACCGGGCCTATAATAATAATTATAAATGTAGGTATTACTTACAAATCCATTCTCGATACCAGCTTGTTTGAACCGTTCTAAATAGTTCTCTTTGCTCCGTAGACTGTTGTTTGATACGAAGTGAACAGTCTTTCCATGCTTCTTCATTAAGGTAAAGAATTTCCCAGAGTCGGGTAATGAGTCTATTGTCCATATTACTCCTAAGAACAAACATCATTGCTTTTTTTATTGTAATTAAGCGATAAGTAAACATACAGTTGTTTTTTTGTTGAATATAATACAATATGTCTATCACATTATTTATACAAAATTATATTTTGATATAGACATATATAATATACAATATCATAACTTCTTTTATTGTACTAAGATATCAAACAAGCCGCCTGATGGTAAACGGCAACAATAATTTAGACGCTAGCAACATCGGTCGAACGCAAGTATATTCATTATAAAAAAAGTTTTTAGTCGGAAGACCTCTGTCAGGAACGAAATTCATAACGCCTTGTCATTTTTCAATTTACATTTATTAAAAAAAAGGTTTTAAGAAAATTGTTAGTTATTGAAAAACAACTCTGGCTATAAGACAAAATTCACATATAACTAAGAATTTAATATGTAAACAAATATGGCGGTTTGACGTTAATATCCGAATTACGCCGGACGGAACCGAACGTCTTAAAGGAGGCATGACGCTTTTTCCTTACGTGACGAAATACCAGGCAACTATGCAAATGTTAAGTAACTTCATTCTAAAAGTAGTATAGACTGAATCATTCGTTAGTATATACTACAGACGCCAGCAGGTCAAATAATCCAAAACTTTCCAATTTTTCCAATTGAACATGAACCTTATTACTTTATATTAAAGTTGAAAATCTATCATAGAAATTTGACAGATTGGGGTAGTTTGATATGCTGGCCATTGTACTCGTAATTATGTACATTTTTGTGTTAGGAATCGTCACCCATACGTAGAATGAATGAATGAACGATTGATCTGATACATAGTTATTACTTACTAAGCAGATGAACAGGTATTTTTAATAAAGTTGTATTGTCAAATTTAGTTTGCACCATAGTTGATAGTTTAGATTTTAAACCACGTAATTATTACTTAAGACAGAATATTAAAACATATAGTAGGTAAGCGTGCCTTTGAGATTGTTATACACCAGGTTAATTAAAAAAATATGTAGGTATCTGTCAATATAATTACGCGTTCTGAAGTGAACATTGTTAGAAAACTTAATTAATATTCAATATTATGCGATATCCATAATTTCAATTTGTATACACCGGTGTGTATTATACCACAACAAAGTTTTTAAACTAAATAACCAGTAATAATAATACAATTATATACATAATACAGATCTTACTTAATTACAATTATATAATTCACCACCTAAGAACTATATTAGCATGACAACGACCTTTCACCTAAAACAAAAGATATCGAACGTCAAAATATTACCGAATGGAACATACCGTCACAATCCGAAAACACATGATCGAATGAATCGAGAAACGCCTTAAATTCTTCTGGTTTCAACTGTTGCAAGTTCACTGGTATCGAATTCATATCGATAATTGATTTTCTGTTATACACACTGTTTATGATTCGTTTTTATCGGCGTTAGCACGTGCGTTCATAACCTCGTCGCGTAAGTCACTGCGCTTGCGTCAGACGGCGTGTATATATAAACTGACGTTTTGGTGTGAGCGTTCCCGTGTGTATACGGTACTATAATCAGGCTAGTGATAAGCGATGTTATTTAATTCGCGTTATTTCAGATAAACTTTTCGACTTTTGGTGTATATTGTGTGTTTAAGAATATTAATTCAAGAGAGGTAGGGCAGTAGGAGTAATTCCACTCAAATTGGAGCTGCCCGTCTGGGGAAGTACTTCCGCCTTGAAGAAAATCGAAGTGAAATAACACAGCTTTTAGCTGTGTTGTGTTCCTAAGTAAGGTTGCCAGTGCTCCGCGAGGAAACGTTGTGGTCAAAGTCCCCCATGGTACAGTACCAAATAAATAATACATTGCTTTCCGTAAATTTCTTGTTCCGTAAAGTTTAACATGGATATACCTTAACAATTATTGAAAGTAAAAAAAACGGTATGAAAAAATATAATTACAACATATACAATAGTTATTATTATTTAAAATTTTAATTGAACTTTTATAAAAAGACGGTGGCATAAATACCTAGCATAAATATTTAAAACGTACTTTTTAAAGAATATAATTACTTATGTACAATATATCAATCAAATTTTATACGTATGCAAATTTATAATATTACAATATTTTTTTATGTAAGCAATATATTTTTTACATCAATATTCGAAGTGTTTGACCCCACCAATGTTCATTAATGTTAATAAAGCAACAACTAAGTCGCAGGGGAATATTAGTATCTTACTAAAGTACTTGAATAGAGTTACTTTATTTTACCTTGCGGGTTAATTCCAATACCTAGACCACAGCAACAAATAAATTTCCTAGCCTAGTTGGTTGCCTCATAAGGTCTCCCTGGAGTGTTACTAAACTTTAACTGGTCATAAATCTGCCAGACTCTGGTTAAAGGGTTGTTTACCTTCCGACGTCAATTGATCGGGCAACGATAAAATGTTTTAGGAGATTTTTTATAAGTCTTATACTGCAATTGTGATCTTACGGTGCATTCAAACTATATTAAGTTTTCATCCATTGTCATGTTACTATTGCTTGCCGTTTCAATTTCATCCCAAATTTGTTAGTTTTTGGCAAAAGAAAGAAAACTTTTTAACTAACACACAATATAATATATTTTACACAATAACTAATATTTGCAGCAGCCCTGCATGAGGCCAAAAGACATAATGTTGCGAAAAGGATTTTGACATAATATAAAAATGTCAAATCCGACCAACACAACAACGGTATGTCGCGGTATGCATGGCAAGTACTGCTATATCTCACTTATCTATGTCTCGCTCACTCGATACCGAAGCCAGTTGGGGCCATAAAAACAGAGGTTAACGTCTATATGTTCATTAGAGTAATAATAAATGATGTATATAAATACAATGGAGACGTACTCACTATCGATCGGACGTCCTTAACGCAATCCCAACCTTGGCTGTGTTTACTTACACTTCAACTCGAGTTCTAATTGATGTAATCGTTATGTTGCACGTGACGTAACGTATTCGACTAATTAATTTTTTTTTGTGTGTATGGTTTGGCAAATGTTATAAACATATTGATGTACAGTAGACAAAAGAGTAAGGTGTACAGGCAGCTAACGACTGGTGCTTGGTGTTTTGACAAAGAATGTGTATTAATGTAGCGTAATAAAATAATTCTAAATCTTGTAGTCTTTGTAAGTTGATTTTATGTATTTAAACTTTCTTATGTAAGTGAATTACTATAAAATTCATATGAGAAATAAAGATATCTCAAACCTTAATATCTGAACACATTTGTAGATTGTAAATTAATGGGGCACATATCACTACGAGCTACTACTGAGAATATAATAGAAAAACCCAATAACACTGATCGACCTGGTGGGAACTCAAGCGTAGCAGTCGCGCTTACGGCCACTAGGCTAATGAGACAATTTTTAGTGCTTGTATTCATAAAAAGGCAAAATTAAATGTATTATTATTCAAGTAATAACATAATATTATCATTCTCTATTACTTTACTTTATTGAAGTATATTAAAATAGTGGTAATTTGTGTGTGTTTTTGTTAAACTAGTTTTCAATATAATTGTGCGGACGGTTGGTATATGTATACAGGACAACATGTCGCGTCCGCTTTAGGTACTGTAAGTAAAGCTGACAAAAATGACCACCATTGCGGCGGAATGCTGTCCAACCAAATGGCAAACTGAACACCATGATTTATCGTTGTGTGTACTGTATTGATCGATATTATTTGGGTGGAGGCAAAGAAAACACGTAGTTTTCAACATGCAAGTCTAGGTTCTCAAGTGTAATCATCTTTCTTTTTTTAAAGGAGTGTCTGGAGTTTCTTACCGTTTCATCTCTACTAAGACCCATTTTTGGAAACGCAGAACTAGTATTGATGTTTCAAAAGTACTATTTTAATGGTCTAATCGAAATAAAACATTGGACATTGACTTTTAAAAAAAATCTCAAACTGAACTCTGTCGCAATTAAATTCACTTTTTACTTCTTTAATTAGCATAGCATTTCAGTTACTAAAATTACAATCTTAAATAATTGTTTATTCTTAATTAAAACAGCCAGACATAATATTATACCTAATGCTGACTCCTTGTATCTCTACAGTACCAAGAAACCGGTTCCAGTCTCCGTCTCGCAATAGCGTTTCAATCTGTTAACGTTCATAGTAACAGCATTGTAACAACTGATGCTTGCTAAACTAAGCATACTTAAACAAAAAGTTGCTCTGCTTCATTGCTGAGTGTGTTATATTGGGTTTGATTACCAGGTCAGGTGGTGTTATTACGAATTTCAATGAAATTCTCAGTAGCTGCTTCGAGTTTAGATATGTGATCCTACGATTTATAAAAATATTTTTTTTACATCATAACATACCATCGCACCTGTATTCCCGGAAGGATTAGATAGAGATGTATCGATGTATACGCGCAGCTCGCCGCTATGTTTAGGCCTACTATTAGAGGGGGCGAGTCTAAACCTTAACATTGCCATCATTTACCGGGCACAAATCCAAACTCCAAGCCGCTACTAAGAAATTCATAGCAAATAATATTGCTTGACTTGGGAATTGAACTCGGGACGTTCTATAGTAATATAATTATTTTAAAAGTCAATTCATCCACATTAAGGATAAAAATCAAATAGCTTTTAAATACACTTTTACAATTTAATGATTTTAGTAAGTACTAGATTTGGCCAACGTTACCCAAAGTACTCTGCAAAGAAACACTAAAACCAAAAAACAAACAAATGTTTAATAATTAACTATAATTAATTATTAGATAATTATCACTCGCTTAAACGGTGAAGGAAAACATCGTGAGGAAACTTGCATGCTTGAGAGATTTTTTCGAAGGCGTGTGAAGTCTGCCAACCCGCACTAGGCCAGCGTGGTGGGCTATAGCCTAAACCCTCTCAATATGAGAGGAGACCCGTGCCCAGCAGTGGGACAGTATATGGGTTGATGATGATGATGATTTGCGGCTATAGTATAATTGCGATTAGCCGCTCTATTGTGATCGCCACTCGTTGAGTTAAGAGTACACCGTTAAACCCTGCGGCTACTATAAACTGCAGGATTTGCTAAAGGGTGATCTTTATTTCATCTGGGCTTACGATATGTTTACGTAAATGATACTTCGCCTGTGTATTAGCGACCCACATTCCCCCAGGAGGTGAAGTAGCGTTTCATCTGCCTTCTCATCACGCCAGCAATCCGCCCTGGTCTTTTAAAGTTTAGGCATCATAATACATATACTAAATATATTTGTTACAACCTCTGTGATCTAGTGGTTGGACTATTAATCATAAGGTCATGATTTCGATTCTCACTAGACACAAATATTTATATGACGAACATAAAGTGTTTGTTTTTGTCTGGGTCATCATCATCAACCCATATACTGTCCCACTGCTGGGCACGGGTCTCCTCTCATATTGAGAGGGATAAGGCTATAGTCCACCACGCTAGCCTAGTGCGGGTTGGCAGACTTCACAAACCGTCGAGAAAAATCTCTAAGGTATGCAGGTTTCCTCACGATGTTTTCCTTCACCGTTTAAGCGAGTGATAATTAATTATTAATACGCACATGAATTCGAAAAGTCAGAGGTGCATGCTTTGGGTTCGAACTCGAGTCCTTCGACTTGGCAGTCCAATGGTCATAACACTAGGCTATCACTGCTTTGTCTGGGTGTTTCATATATATTATAAGTATTTATGTATTTACAAAAAAAGTTTAAGTTATATTTCATTGTCTAATACCCATAGTACAAACTCTGCTTAGTTTGGGACTATATGGTGCTGTGTAAAATGTCACAAAATATTAAAAAAAATGTAGGACAATATTTACAATGGCATTTTGAAGAAAGAGTCACAGTAGCTTTGACGCATAACAATATAGACGTTACAGATCGATAACCTCGGCTGCCGTTTCAGTCCATTGTAATAATGTATGTATGTAGGTACCTCAATATTGTTTCCTATTACATAAGGGCATTGTATACTCTATCTTCGGATCAGTTTTTGTATGACTCGAGTTTTAAATAGAACATAGAAATGATTAGTATACAATATTTTATATACCACTAAGGTGGCAAACAAGCATACAGCCCACCTGATGGTAAGCGGTCATCGTAGTCTTTAGACGCTTGCAACACCAAGAGAATCACTTGCGCGTTGCCGACCCTGTAAAACGAAAGAGGAATAGTTGGGTTGGCAGTATAAGGTTTAAAGCCCCCCCACTGCTAACACAACGTTTCCTCGTGGAGCATAAATTGGCAGCTTTACTCACCGTAAGAAAGACAACACCTATCAAAGTAGCGTTATTTTACTTCGATTTTCTGCTAGGCGTTGGTACTCCCCACTCGGGCAGCTACTATTTGAGTGGAATTACTCCCACTATGCCCTACTTCTCTAAAACCAACATGATATGCTATGCAATATCGATTAATTTTCGATCTTTTAGCTGTCACAGTAAAGACGCTTAGATTATCAAGCTAAACATTTCTAGAATGACAAAGAGATCAGCCTATTGGTAGCCAGAGATCAGCCATGTATAGTTGATAATGTAAGTACAGACGCGAGCAGGTCAAGCTATCCAAAACTGTCAAATTTTCCTAAATGAATATGAACCTTATTATTTTGTCTTAAAGTTGAAAATCAATCAAACAATTTTGACAGTTTGTGGTAGCTTGATGTGCTGACCTTTGTACCAGTCGAAATACCATGGGGTTATTGCGTAAAGCAAATCGAACTTTTGGCAAACAAATAATGGAAATATGTTCAATAGCTATTGGCTGAGGTTTCACCCACATTGTAAAGAGATATTTGAGACCAAAGATAGCCTATGTCTTTCTCCTAGGTGTAATTTGTCTCTGTACCAAATTTCATCAAAATCGGTTCAGCGGTTTAGGCGTTACAGATAGACAGACAGAGTTACTTTCGCATTTAAAATATGTATTAGGTAGTAGGGAAGTAGGATTGCCGATACAGAAAAACCCATATAAATGTATGTACTTAGATATTTTCCATTCAAGAGCAAGAACAACGAAGTCTCTCATTAATATTATCACTCTATACAGTCCAACACGTAGCATGATTTGGATAGTCGAAAGATTTATTCCTGACTCATACCGATTTTTTTTATACCTTGACTTTTTTACCTACTCAACCTACTCATTGACCATTGACCATTGACATTACCTTGACTTATCTGACTGAGACCATTTTAATTAAAAATGGGAAGGTAGCATTTTGTATGCCAATGAAAATTATTCGTACCAAATTTCGACAACGAAAAAAGTTATCTAAAATTACATTGTGTATTTAAAACATTGACTACGTCAGCTGAAAACTCAACATTATTTCCCTTGTCTACCAGCGGAAGCATTTAATGATTTTCCTTACAATAGAAAAACAGTTTAATTTCGCTACAATAGCGAGTCGACTGACTAGTTTTTAAGACAAAGATATAATTCGATTATGAATCATGCGTCACGTAACAACTTAATTTGTAACTATTTTGTTTTTATACATAACAGAAGCCAAGCTATCCAAAAGTGTCATATCTTCCCGATTGAATATAAACCTTGTCATTTTGTATTAAAGTAGAAAATCAATCAAAGAAATTTGACAGATTGTGGTAGAGCTTCATGTGCCTCTGTACAATCTAAAACAAATTGATTAGTTACAACATTGACATTGGAAGGGAATTAGACGGAAGTCGTAATTTTTCTCTACCGTGAACGATTTCAATAATTAACATAATTACTAGAATGGCGATTGTTTCAAATGTTTTTGTTTTATAAAAGTACGAATTGTCAGTGGAAATGTACGGAATATTCGATTTTGATCAACAAACTTTAAAACTACTATTGGAGCTCCCTGCCTCAATTCGATTTCCAGCAGTGTTTTTGAGTTTTCTATGACATTCTCAGTAAACTTGGAATTCTACCCGGTTAATGCTAGGCTCGCCCTCTAATACATGAGAGCTAAAGTCCTAAACATACTGGCGAACTGTGGGAGTACAGACGCTGGCAGGTCAAGCCATTTTTATTATACCTTTCTTAACACATCAAGACCACTCCGTGCCTAGAGAGCACGTAAAGCCGTTGTCTTGGTTGTCATGCGAACACCTATATATTTATTTTCAGGCATGTATGGCCCATAGATAAATACCTTAAAACTAACATATATACAGTAAATACAAAAATGTGTTAGTAAATAAAGCTTACACCTATGTTAGTAACACTTCACTTTGCACTAATTGTCTTTGTGCTGTCCTGTGGTACTTGTCCGCGGAAGCGACGGAACACCACGCCCTGCGGCCAAGTCTTATTCCATGACGAGAGGTAGAAAGCAATTTGGTATTCGCACCACGAACGCCTTAAAGTTGACGTTGCGGCGCGACTCCAGCAGCACCACTCTCGGCATGTACCATTAAATTAAATTAATTTTTTTTATTTTTTTATTTCTGAATCAATATTCGACAACTAGTTGTTGATTGTAGCCTCCTTTTAAGCAAAAAAATGCCTGTATTAGGAGACGCCGCTCTTCCATATCCATATACTTATATATTACTTAACAGAACAGAAATTTAGAAGTTACATTAGATACTTACGTATTCACGGAAATTGTATTCGTTGTGTGGGGATAGGAGGGGATCGTGTGTGAGTGTGTGTGTGTATATGTGTGAGTGTGTGTGTGAGTGCGCGCGCGCGTGTGAGTAGGTGTGAAGAAACGAGTAAGTTAAACAATATGATGCAAAAGCGCCTCAGTACCTTCATATGTAATAGGTTTTATCCAATTTATTAGTATTTTTTACATTCATGTAGTTGCTTAGTGTAAATGTAAATCTCCTTGTTAACCCTGTTGTATAGCTGTGCAGAGCGTCTGTTGTATTGTATAGCAGCGAATTTTGTTTTAGTTTGCGGAATTTGAGCAATCCTATCATTCCGCCTTTTTGATATTATGTTTGCATCATAAGGAAGAGTTTTATGATTTTTTAGGACTGTGAATGTGATATACAGTTTTCTAACAGAAAGCAGGCCACTGATTTTGTATAGGCTGACAGTAGAGTATCTTATCTTTTTAAAATACATTATTTTTATTAGTGCTCGTTGTGCTCGTTCTACATCTATAAATCTTGTTTTTGCCGCTCCGCCCCATATGGGGATACAGTAGGCTATAACAGATTGCACAAGTGCCACATAAACTTCATTTAGGAGATTTCTATGAGGACCGTCTATTTTACTTATATTTGAGGGGATGACAGTCATGTCGTAATGTTTTAAATATCCATCCTAGTTTCCTAACTCTTCCTGCCACATGTTCAAGATGCATGAATTACCATGCATGTATGGTAATTAGTTAGTGGTAGTCAGAAACCCAAAAAGCCTGACAGCCACTTTATCCTCAGGATATCGGTATTGCCAATAAATGGGTTGCGGAGGTGTGATAGCAGTCGCTTCGTGTTATATACGGATATTTAGCTGCCTCTGGTTAGACTGAAAGCCGACTCCAACATAGTCGGGAAAAGCCTCGGTAGAAGACAAATATTAATTGTGTGAACCACAGATGTTTGTGTCGAATCTGTGTTCGTCAATTATGCGTGCTAAAGTTTCTAACTAAATTTACGTTTATCATCATCATCATCATCCCATATACTGTTGGGCACGGGTCTCATTTTATGTTGAGAGGGATTAGGCTGTAGTCCACCACGCTAGCCTAATGCGGGTTGGAAAATTTTATATTTTCAAAGGTCTATATTTGTTTGAAATTACATAATTTTATGCACGTTTTTTTTTGTACATAAGTAGGTATTTAATACACCTAAAAATCTTCTAACTCAGTTCAACTCTGTTTATCAACATCGAAAATCATCAAAGGCTTTTGAACCCTTTTAAAAACACGTACTACAAAATTTTACTTGAACGACAGCACCAATTAGGGTAGCTACCCTATCTTCTTTGAAGCTAGCAGGATAATAGAAGGTTCGTCGTATCTAAGAAGGTATAAGATAAGAATTTTATTTTTCCTGTAAAACTTTCTTTACAATTTTTTTATAAAGTAGCCGGGTTAAAAATGAGTAGGTGGATATTTTTATATCAAATGTTAAAAGAGAAATATTATTTTGAATAGACATATACGCACACAATACAACAAGATTATCATCGTCTTTACATTTATAATACTTAATTTAAAAAGCCTAATACTACAAATAATGGAAAGAAAAAACAAAAGAACAGCATAACAAAATCACAGCACCATAGACTAGATGATTACAAATCACCTATTTTAATGTCGGTAAGGTACAGAGAAAATGGATGAACGGAGATTAAGGAAACAATTATACGTGGCGAGTACGAATGGAAGAGTCCGTAGGGGACAACTTCGGCGAACATACCACAACCAAATTGCGGACGTTTAAAAAAACAGGTTAAAAGCATCCTTAGTCCATGATCATGCATGAGTAGGTAGAAAGTATCGTAAGAAGTAGAAATCTATAGTCTCTACCTACCACAATGGGAAACAGGTGTGAAAATATATGTATGGCCAACATGAAAAAGACTATAACTCTAATCTCGCGTGTTTTACCACACAATGTCATTACATAAGATCATATAAATCATATAAATCTCTCAGAATCCCTTCATAACATTACTGGGAGCAGTTTTTCATCGCAGTAGCCAGGGGCGATACCATGGTGATTTATTTCCTCTTGTTGGGCAGCCCTGCCACTTTCACCTGGCTTGAGCCTGTCCGCCTGATGTATGGCCTACCATACATCAGGCAGTACCTGCTTGTGAGTAAATGTATGATATGAAGTCTTAAGGATTTCTTCATTATAATTAAGGTACGTAGTTGTTCTGTTAAAATAGCTTATATTTTGTTTTATAAAAACGGGTTTTTTTAACACCACCATAAGTGTAAGAAAGGAGGTTTTTAATTTGGTTATTTTATTTTTTATATATTTATAAATAACTGATCCTACATGTTGACTTAACAGTTTTCCCAAATTTTCCAACCCAACCTTATTCATGCTATAGAAAACAATAAAAAAAATGTCAAATCGTTCTAGCCGTTCTCAAATTAAGTGCTTTTTTAATTATAATTTAAAAAGCAGTGATATCGTAGTGATATGACCATTGGACTGCCAAGTCAAAGGTCTCGAGTTCAAAACCAACGGACGCTTAATAATTGTCACTCAGAAAACATAATGACTATTTATGCATACCGTAGAGATTTTTCTCGACAGAGTGTGAAGTCTGCCAACTCGCTCTATGCCAGCGTGGTGGATTAAGCCTAATCCGTCAATTCTGAGACCCATGCTTAGCATGGGACAGTATATGGGTTGATGATGATGATTATAGTATTTTTATTATTAACAAATTTGCGAAAACCTGTGTATCGAAAATATTATATAATATCCATGTTCCTTTTAACACAATGATTTATTTTCGTTACTGCCATTATAGCTCGCTTAAAAAGGGTACAGAAAATTTTATCCCAAAATCAGTATTCCAAAAATATCTCCATTCATAACACTCATACAAACCTGTTCCATTTATTTCCTTCTTTCCACCTCTTTCCTTCGTCACGTTTAGAAGTCATAGGCCGTGACTTGGCATTCGGTTCAGGTAACAGCGTACAAAGCGAACCCTTCCAAAACCTTTTATTATCAACAGGCGGTGCCTATTTTTACAGGGGTTTGTTATGGCGATATTTAAATGGTTATCCTTTTTACACCGTTGCGTAACATTTTAAATAATTATCACTATTAACATTCAAATTATAAGAAGGAATTGTTTTTCTAGCATTGTTTTCTCTCAACAAGACAACTAGAATCGAAAATTTCGCATAAAGTTTCCTCAAATAAACGAGATGAGATCGATTAAGAAAGTTTTTAGAAATGAAATTAAACTTAAAAGTTTTGTGGATGGCGTTGTGTATCTGGTTGTGTCACATAGAACATGGTTGAGTTGAACGACCTTAATACATGACATGTTTGTGAACGAATGCCACTTGACTGGACTGGTGAGTTGTAACATGCCATGGCTAGCCGTTTTTGTTTTTAGCCTTTTGGAAAGCAATTCATTTTAGTCCATGAAATTTTTCGTTCACAAAAATATACCATTACGCTTGTTTTTCCCAAAAGGTTAAGCAGAAGTGTATTTATTAAACCTACAGTTTGCCAGTATGTTAAGGTCCCATGTAATAGGGGGCGAGTTAATTTCCATTAACGCGCAATAATCAAAACTAAGAGATTTCACTGAGGATTTCCGAAAAACCTATTTTTCTCTATACATATAGGAAACGAACTCAGGGCAGCAGTCGTGCTTATAACCACTAAATTTGTGCGGTAGTTTCTGCTACATAATTCTCACATTATTAGACCAACATTAAAAAAAATTGAAAAACATTGTACAGAATCATTATTTACATAAAGGAGTTTTTATAGGAGTTAGGAGTTTATTGACGGTTCTTCTCCCTAAGTAAGACCGAATATTTTATATTGGTGCAACTAGTTTTTGAAAATTCAAAAGTACTTGTAACTGACTTTGGCGACCCGTAGGCATAAATAGGAAATAATGTACTTATAAGAATATTATTAAAACAACACAATTATTTCCCAAAACAAAAAAAAAAAACATAACACTAAAACTATTTAAGATTACACAACGATACAATTGAGGCCGTATTCTCCAAAAGAGGAAATTGCCTCCAGTGAGTGGTTTCATTCAAGAAATGTCAAACGGCTTTTAGATATTTTTTAGTTACATAACCGGAATGCGTTATATCGGAAATGGACAATTCTAATAGTACTTTTTTACTCCGTTGCGCTACCAATACACCGTAATACAATTAATTCAAAAATAGTTTTGATTTCCATATTTTATTATGCTTATCGTAACAACCCTTAGCGTTTAGAGAGCTTTGTGAATACTTAATAAAAATTTACCAAAATGATTATTCAATAAGACGTAATTAAATATGCGTGGTTTTACAAAATTTACTAAATATTTGATATCTAAAAGAGTGCCTATTTGTGATTTTGATTTTATTAAAAAAATGACTCACTACTGGGCACGGAATACTCCTCTCAGAATGAGAAGGATTAGTCTATAGCCAGTACGTTGGCCTAATGAAGCTTGGCAGACTTCACACGCCGTCAAGAAAATATCTTAGACGTGCAGGTTTCTTCACGATGTTTTCCTTCACCGTTTTTAAGCATGACCCTAATAATTTCTTATTCATACGCACATGATTTGAAAAAGTCAGAGACATGCCTTGGATTGAAAGTAAGTCTGCTTTTATAATACCTATTAATTAATTACTTTACAAATTTTTCAGTAAGATAAAACAGACCAAGTTTTATCTGAAATGCTACCATAATGTCCATAATTAACAATAGTTTGTGTACCTACCAAAGAGAATACCTGCTGTACCACTAACCCATCATCTTGACAACTGCCTGTCAGTGACGTCACTAGATAATCCATATGACGTCAAAACACAGGACTAGCGTTCTTATTCAAAAACGTTCATTACGTAAGAGGTAGCTAAAGTTAGTTCTGTCTCTAATTCTGTCTCACATTACGGACATCAAAATGACAAGGACGGGTGTAATTTTAATGTGTCATTAGTTAATAGAGGTTTACTAAGTGTTGGAATAAGGCCTTAGTTCTGTTATCTCGGTCTGTTTAAGACGGACTTTGTGAGGTCTGTTGGATTTCTCGGCTCATTTGTATACTAGTTTCTACCCACGACTTCGTCCGCGTGGAAAAGTTACTTTTAATTATCGTTGTAATTTGGGCTAACGCTATATGTTATTCAGATGTATACATAATAATATTGTAAAGTTTCATCAAAATCCGTTCAGTAGTTTTAGCGTGAAACAGTAACAAACATCCATCTATCCATTCATTCATCATATTTATGAGGATAGGATAGGATGAATTGTGTAGATACATATTGCGTTGCGTCAAAGCGTAGGTATTTGGTAATTGTATAAACGGTTGAAATGATTCGTGTGAATTCTGTGACTTTTTAGAGACTTTTCATGGCATTTAAAATTTTTTGGTCCAAACATTGAGAGTCAAAAATTAAGGGTCGTTGGATGCAGGCGGCATGTTCCTTGTGGCATGTGGTTCTTGTGGATATCTATGGGAGAGACCTTTTTGGACCACTTGTGGCTGATAATTATGATGATCATCATGAATAAAAATATATAAATGACTTTTATTTTCAAAACATCCCGATTTTCAACTTTATTACAAAAGTATAAGGTTCATATTCAATTGGGAAAATTTGACAGTATTGGATAGCTTGACCTGCTGGCGTCTGTACTATAAGTATATATTTACAAAAAAAAGTACCTATATAAGTATTATATCCATTTTCGGGTACTAGACATACACATACATTACAAGCTTTCCTTAGTTTAGGACTAGGCGCTGTGTAAAATTGACCAAGAGTATTTATTTATTTATTTTAATCTCTAAATAATGATGACGATAATTACACATGAATTTATTCAGAAAAAAAAAAAAGTTTTCTTTTTACACAATCGCTGAAAGTTTTCCAAAACTTTTGTGAGTAACGAAAACTGTTCCCAGATAGTATCGTCAGGACTAAGACGAAGTTATGACCGCTCGCCGTTCCGAGCGATAAAGCCTTTCAAGATAATTTTCGTGGCCCGTACCAACTCCGGATGAGAGAGGTATAGCATAGTGGGAGTAATTCCACTCAAATTGGAGCTGACAGACTAGGGAAGTACCTCCACCTTGCAGAAAATCGAAGTGAAATAACACTGCTTTGAGCTGTGTTGTATTTTACGGTGAGCAAGGTTGCCAGTACACCGCGAGGAAACGTTGTATTGGCAGTGGGAGGACTTTGACCCTTATACTGCCAACCCAACTATTCCTCTTTCGTTTTACAGGGTCGGCAAAGCGCAAGTGATACCCCTGATGTTGCAAGCGTCTATAGGCTACGGTTATCACTTAATATCAGGTAGACCGTATGCTTGTTTGCCACCTTAGTTGTATAAAAAAAAGATAATAAGACTAGAATATGATAATGTAGCATACCATTACGCCTGTATTCCCAGAAGGGTTAGGCAGAGGTATAAAAATGTACTCGTACTGATCGCCGATATGTTAAGATCCCATGTCATAAGGGGCGAGCGTATTGACATTAACCGGGCACAAACTCAATCTCCGTTCTGCTACTGAGAATTTCATGGGATAACCTAATAACAATATCCTCGACCTGGGAATCGAACACGTAACCTACGCAAATGTCTTGCTGAAGCCATCGTCGTGCGACGGGTCGTTGAGCTACCTAAATAATAGTTGAGCTACGCGACGACTGATGTATGTGTATATTCTTTGGATGGCGTAGAATAATTTAAAAAAGGCGCTGGTATGATAGAAAATTATATTATTGATTTTGTACGCTTTTTATACAGGAGATGGTTGAACCCTACATTATTGAAAAATATGTAGTTAGTATGAATAATTTATGAATTTTGTGACAAAGATCGTTAGAGTTCTAAATAAGTGAATCTATGGTATTAAAAAATATTTCTTGTTTGTTGTTTGTCTATGGCCACTTCCTTTTGGAAACATTCGTTCTCAATGATGACAATTTGTTACGGATGCGTTCGTAACAGTATGCGTGCCGTCAGGAAGTACTGGTCAACTCGAAACTGCTATGGCTCTTTCTTCAAAAGGCCCAGTTCAGATTTGCCTACATTGTAAAACACATCTAATTTGAATATCGTTACTGTCTGGACTTTAAAAGAGACTATGATTCTCCGAGTTTGTTTCAGCGTTTCTTCTCAGAGGTCGTCAGCTAGGAAATGCTGACGCCATCTAGTACTAATTAAATATTGACTTGTTAAAGTATCTACTAGGAATGAAAATTCCAAAAATAGGTCCACTTGCATTTTCCATGCTAAGATTATAAAGTTAGTTATTTAGCAAAGGAAAAATTCGACTGCGGGCAGGATTCAAACCTGCGTCTTCTGGTTAGGTACACCAGACGCTATGACCACTAAGCAATAGCAAGCTATATTTTTCCTCTGCTAAATAACTTTAAAATCTTAGGATGGAAAATGCCAAAAAATACAAAAAGATAGTTAGTAGGTAAGGTGGCATCGTTCGACATTGAACTAACTGTAAAGTAAGTCGTGTCGGTTGAGGACCAATAAAATATATTACTTAAATAAATTACTTTAAAAAGAAGCCAATGACTTTTATATTTTGGGTTTTATAAATTGATAATTTATACTACATACACATCAAATCGATTATCGATTCGATTATTGAATCGAAACGATAATCGAAGAAATGTTACATTTCTGTTGCTGAAATCACTAATTAGTTCCTTTGTCAAAAAGGGGACAGAATATCCTATTCTACTTCTTATCCTACTAATATTATAAATGTGAAAGTTTGTGAGGATGGATGTATGGATGGATATTTGTTACTCTTTGACGCTAAAACTACTGACCGGATTTTGTTGAAACTTTACAGTATTATTATTTATACCTCAGAATAACATATAGGCAAATTGTAAATAACTTTTCCACGCGGACGATGTCGCGGGCAGAATTTAGTAGTACATACAACATGGACATTAGATTAAGGTCACTCTGTGACTATAGGAGATTTCTCTGACAAACCTCACCAAAACACCAGACAGAAATACCCGCAAACAAGAATATATTTGCGTTGCCAAAACTTTTGACGGCCACACAAAAGGGCTGTTAATGTCCTTATTTGCATTTATATTCCACATTTTTAACAACTGGGGGGTAGTTAGGGTGCAGAAGTCAATTTATGTTTTTAACAAGTTGTTAGGTACTTAGTTCTGACTCCTAATGTTTGTTGGGTCCATTTCGAGAGCCTTTTTTAAATGTAGCAGTATTTAGGTATTACCTACTTGTTTTTTTTCACTTTGCATTCATATTTCTTCCTCAAAGCCTCATAATCATGTAAGTACCCTGCTTTCCTGAAAGTTTAAACGCGTCCAAGATACAGCAAATCCCAGTGTGTTTGTGTGAACCTTTAAAAAATGTGAAAGGAACAAAGATATGGTAGAATTACTAGGAATTTAGTTAATGATATCTACCTTGCTTCGTTAGCCTAGTGATCGTAATTGCAACTGTTTTTCTATAAAATTCTCAAGAGCAACTCGGAGTTTAGATTTGTGCCCGGTTAATGGCATAGGTTCGCCGGTTTTACATGGGACCAAAATATACCGGTGAACTGTGAGTTCACGATAGCATATCTCTGCCTTAGCCTTAGGGGAATACAGGCGTAATGGTGGTTAGGTATCCAGCTTGCAGTTACTTGAGAGTTTGAGGAATTCAAATCAGCTTAAACAACGGTGCACTGCGCAGTGTAGACTATATTCTAGATAATATTCTCAATTGGCAGAATAGACTTAAAAAACGAGACTTATATGACAGTGAACCAATTAGGTCCCATGTTATATTTATTATTAATATCAAGCAAGAACCATGTTAACAAATCCGATTGTGCTCGTGTCCAATTAGTACATACAACATGGAAAGCGAATCGTTAGTAGTTCTCAGAAGCCAGCGAAGTCTATCACTGGTTATACGTAATAACATGTCTGCCAGTATGGAATACAAATAGTCTTTTTTTTTCTTTTTTCAGAAAGTCGTCTGCCTCGTTAGTCTATGGTCTTAATCGCGACTGTTACGCAGGAGGCCCTGGGTTTGGATTCCAGGTCGAGCAAAGTGTTATTGGGAAGCTACTGGGAAGTTATTCTAGTGAAGAAAAAATTTGAATACGGGCCGGATTCAGACCTGCGTCTTCTGATTTGTTATTCCAGACTTTATGACCATTAAGCTACCGCGAGTCTTAACCGCGGTATATCTAACCAGAAGACGCAGGTTCGAATCCTGCCCGCAGTTGAATTTTTCCTTCGCTAAAATAACTTTAAAATCTTAGCATGGAAAATGCCAAAAAATACAAAAAAGAAGCTAATGAGAATTTCATAGCAACACCAATGACACTGTTTCGACCTGAAAGTCAAACCCAAGATCTTTTGTCCATTGGTTGCGCTTAAGACTATACTAATGACGCATTCAATTGACTTAATCTCCACCATCGCTCCACGCGATAGCAGTTCCATCCCCATCATCTAGATGGGTGGCATTCCATTACTGCGCGTTTCTCCAGAAATTTTCTGCCTCGCACAACTAAACTGTGGAATGAACTGTCGCCTGCAGTATTTCCGGACCAATATGACCTTCAAACCTTCAAGAATAGAGCGTACTCCCTTTTAAAGGCCGGCAACGCGCTTGAGACTCCTCTGGTGTTGCGGGTGTCCATGGGCGGCAGAATACGCTTGCTATCAGGCGATACGATTGCCCGTTTGCCCCCTATCCCATAAAAAAAAACTTATCAAGTTGCCGCTCCTTTTTAATTGCCTGGTGAAAAAACTTTATAAACACTTAATGCACTCCTAATGTAACTTAATCAATTCAGAGCTCGTTCCGGTGACAACAAATCAAAAAGTAAATGTTAGCTTTAATCAGTGACAAAAGTTGTTAAACCGTCAAACTGAAACACGAAACAAACACGGGTTTTAAATTAAAAAGTTTTTACGGTGTAAACGGACTGACGAATACTAACTGTAAGTTGATTAGAGAATTGTAATGTTTGAATTTTAAGTTTTGATAATCATGAGGTATTGAAAAGTCAGAAATCCTACTTAAATTTCTAATATAAACACAACCGTGATTGAAAGGAGAATTCTGCAAAGAGAGAATATAATAGAATATAATAATTCTTTATTTGCTAAAGATTTTACAATGTGGTAACATAATTTATACAACATATCTCACTGTCAAATCGGTTAATATAAAATAATATTATAATATCTAAATTATTATTATATTCATTTACGCAAGTCTAATCTAATTAGATTTTATTTTTTCATTTTAGAAAATCTGAAACAGTACATAAACATTTTGTCAAGTTCATTTTGTCAACCATCTCTTAAGTTGAGTTTTAAATTTGGAAAATGGAAGTTTTCTAATAGATTGAGGGAGTGAGTAAAAAATATGTATCATCATACAGCTACAATTTTCCTATACAAAGTAGTTGAAATTCTTGGCAGGCTAATTATGTTGTCACGTGATGGATACCTTTTGAAGTACACGGTAAGTCCACCTTTTTGTCACAATAAGAAATCGTTTTGTCAGAGTTGAAGGCATTGACCTTGACCCAGGTCACGAGAAGACATCGACCACGACGGTCTCAGTGACCTTTACAGAACTAAGTCCAGCACACGCTGGATTCCTTCAAGAGGCGAGGCTTTGAGTCGCATTTTATTCGGGCGCCGGCGGTGGATGGCCACCTGCCTCCAAGATTATTTATTAATACTTTACACACAGTTGGTACGAAGACGGTCTTAATGCCATACGGCATTTTCTGCCAGACAACCTTGGGGTGATGCAGAGACGATAAGACAGTAGATGCACTAGTAAAATTGTAATATAAGATCACGATTCGAGAGCTTCCTCCACATCGCTGTCAAATGTCGGTCTTATACTGTCGAATATTCCTACATACAAAGTGCGTCTCTATTTACACATTTTGAATGAGGACACCTGGCTTTGTGCTTTATTTTCCTCATTGTGTATCCAGACCAGCATGAAAACTAAAAACCAACAGGACAAAACAATAATGTCCCAACAGCGTGGGTACGTTTCCATTTAAATTATGGGACCTTTCCATTGTTCAAAAATATACGTCATTTTCACGTTCAGAATTTAAGACCTAAACAAATGAGTGTTTTTAAAAGTCACTGTGGCAACTGAAAACAATGCGGACAAAGCCTGAAAAATATATTTTTTAATGTGAATTGTTCTCTGGACCCTTAAACGTCGGGGGTAGGATAGTAAAACTTTTATACCTTCGTAATGTCTGAAGTGTTTTCGTGAACTCACTTTTATTCGTTGCTGCTAGGAAGAATTTTGTAGACGATTGCATTCCTGACATCTTGGACTAGTTCTTTTTATATTATGTAAGCATAAGCATTTGGTATTCAGTTCGCCTTATGCTACTGTACGTAGAAGTATAAATAAATATACTTCATATGGTGGTTACAAGGAGAGAGTGTACTAAAATATGTACCTATAGGTACCTAAAATTTACAGATATTTTTTATGTGATCCTATGAATACAACTAAATAGCGACCTACCCTGGCTTCGCACGGGTGCATTGTACTACCTAATAACATGTATATATTATACATCAATATTAAAGCTATGATACTCACAAATAATGTGGCTTTCTATTGGTAAAAGAATTTTCAAAATCTGTATAGATAGAAGATTTATAGATATACCTAATAGCCAGCCTATTAAAACCTAGATTATTGAATTAGAGAGGGCGCAGCGTGCCATTCTTAAGGTTAGTGCTGGATTGCCCTATCGTTTTCTTAGTAGGGAACTTTACAAAAAATTGAATGTCCTTACGGTTAGGCAATCTTTTGTCTTGCGCATTCTACCCAACAGCCCTCACAACTACGTAGTTGGTCGGTCTGCATCATAACGTTATGATGCGGACCTCGTAAAGGGTAAGGAAGGGAACTGTATGTCCCACACAAACTTTTCACACTAACCTCTCGCACTACTTCTTTGGCTTTCTCGGCCCATCTAACTACAACAAATTGAACAAATGTTATTATTATTAAAACACACTGAGCTGCTACGGAGAGTATTATAGAAGAAACTAATAATGCTTTGTTAGACCTGGGAATCGTAACCAAACACCAAACAGTTCCGCCTGTGATCACTTATTTTCTAGGTCTTATAGCTTTATTTAGATGATGCGAGGAACATCGTGCAAGTTGCGGTACATTGCGGGGCCGCGTGGCTATGGTATCTTATGTGATCGATCATCGACCGCAATGTAAAACATCTGGCACGATATTACTCGCACCGTCTAAATAAGTTCATAAAGTAGTTCGGAATACCCTTTTCTTCGGCCTTTGGGTAGGTATGTAAAAAATTGTGTTTCTAAACGTTCCACAATAAAGAAGAAGATCCTAGTGTGGGGCAATGTTTTTTTTTAAAGCGCTCTTTGAAATACTAATAAGGGGCACACGTATTGGGAGCTAAAAACAGTGAAGGAACTTTAGTACACCGCTGTAACTCTTTGAGGTTCCGAGTATTACAAGTGGGATTAAAGCCGCGATGGTACTTTTTCTTTTAGCAAACAATCACCTTATTGTTACACTTTCATTGTTCCTAGAAAACCCGTAGGCGTCTGTTATTGATATATATTTAAATATATATTGTCACGTAATCTTTCCGATATAAGGAGTCAGTTTTTAAAATTCGAATACCATAAATCCAATAAAGTTTTAAAATTTTAACAACAGCTCGTCATATAAAAAAATAAAATTGAAAAGCACCTGAACATTTGCCAAACAGGAATTTGTCAAAATAACTTTGTAAGATGTCGGTAACTCGGTATACATCATAGCAAATGAGAAAACTTTGATTACGCTAAGCCTTCAGAAATTCATTAGCGGCCTCAAACGAAATTACCGTATAAAAACTTGGCCCAATGCTGTGTACGAGTATATGAGTATGTACGGTTGGGTTTCCAGAATTAAATTTAGGCTGTATTAGAACTTTCTGGGTCGGGAAGTTTTTTTTTGATACCACTAAGGTGGCAAACAAGCCTACGGCTCACCTGGTACCGTAGCCTTATAGGTTGCCCACTAGATTGTCAGGCTAGGCTAGACAGTTCACTTCACATTGGTTATTTTTAATTTCCAAAATAAGGCTTGTGATTTACCTTGTTCTTATGAATTATTTAGAACAAAATTGACCAAGTTTAACACTGTAACATTATTTTTAAAAGGAGTGTCTATGGAGTTTCTTGCCGATTCTTCTCCATGAGACCCAATTTTTGGAACCGTTTTGTCTTTTCTAAAGTGCCATTTTAATGATCTAATAGAAATAAAATATTTGTCTCTTATTTTGACTTTGATCTAGTTTTTCCCCATTCCGATTTTCTTAAAATCCTCAGTTTAAGTAGATAACTCGGATAGTACTAATTCTGTAATTTCAAAGTGAAATAATTGACTTTTCCGAAAAACTTCCTCATTCGTCTAGTGATTGCAAGTACAGCTGCCGAATGTGTGGTTAAGTTTGATGCTTAGATCGAGCAGTATTATTGGGTTTCTCTTTCATTAACTGACAGTACATCTGAACTCGAGTTGAGAATGCTCGACGCGGTAATCTAATCTGGGGCCTGTCACTTAATAGCCGCACTTGCGATCAATAAGCGAATGAAGCAATTTCTCTCTCTTTATCTTTGCACTGAGGATGATCTTAAATAATCTTAAATATTTTTGGGATTGTCGACGCAGTAATACTTAATATCCATCCCTTAAAGTGCTGACTAATACATGTATGAGTTAGGGCTACATCAACACGTTCATATTAATATACCAGGATGGTACAGTCAGCAACGAAAGTCGCTGAACACAGCTAAATTTTTTTATTGTCACAGCTCCAGAACTTGGCAACAGGTCTTTTCTACTAAGGTAACCTAAATATTTAATGGTCATCTATGCAATTATTTCGCATAACCTTCGTAGGTCAGTAACTTCATACTTGTTAAAAATCATATTGAAGATTGCAACATGTTCAGCGACTTTCGTTACTGACTGTACAACGCGGCAATTTTGAATTTTGTAGACTGAGAATGCCCCTTAACTTATAAGACTAATATTGATCTTACTATACACTCGTATGTTAAGGAAAACGGAATATAATGCAAAGTAAAGGCAGATTTATATTAGTCTGACGTGACGACACGTATCGTGACGTAACATTTAGCTAGTTTTCACATTATTTGTCATGTTCTGACGCCTTCTGGCAATATTTTGGATCAATACAGCTGCAGCTCTAGGATCATACTCTGACACATCAGAACACAGCACTAGCGTTTGCACATTAGTCTAGAAGTGTCGTGATAGCACCTATTTCCCGGTACTCCAACCCACTGCTGTAACGTAAACTGGAATCGTTTCTGATGGGACACATCAAAAGTCAGCAGAACACATTGCGCCTTACCAGTATAAACGGTAATAATAATAGTTATAACACGAGGATGATGACCTCAGGTAAATTCTTTGTTCCCAGAGTGACAAACCTGTACAGAGATAGGACTTTAACATTTTGTTAATTTATAAGTTTTACTATGGACCATATAAAATACTATAAATAAATAATAAACATTATATGAAATGTTTGATGCCGATTCTGTTCTAATGCGTCACGTCTCGTCATGTGAGACGAATATAAATCCTTCTATAAGTTCAGTTGCGATGACTCCATAGAGAAAGACCATTTCTTCATATCGACTTGGTCTTAATGAGTAGAATTAGCTCCCGCTCCTGTTTGTCATGAATTCATTATCTACGATAAGTATAGTACTTAAAAGGTTAACGAGGAGGATTATGAATGTTGTCACTGGGCGTTTGTACAGTAAGATTATGAGTATTACTCAGACGTACACACATCAAAAAAAGTTTGCGATTACTAGCATAAGCTGATATAATTTTTTAAGTTGAACTTTATCAAGAAAAATTCATTGTTGTGTGTTTTCTTTAAATAGAAATACGAAGAAATAAGAATCTAAAAAGAAGAAAAAATCATAATATAATCTAGCGTAACAATAAAGATATCGATTTTGTAAAATGACATGTAAAGTTTTGACTGCACGTTTAGCGTAGCGAAAATCTGTGTGTAATCCACAAGAATTTGTTTTGAGTCGGGGTTTAAGTTGTGTCCGTTAATTATATATTTGTAAAGTGCCCGCACGACACAGGGCTAGTTCCGTATTGCGGGAGCTGCCTTTTATACAACTAAGGTGGAAAACAAGCATACGGCCCACCAAATGGTAAGCGATTACCGAAGCCTATAGACGCTTGCAACACAAGGGGTATCACTTGTGTATTGCCGACCCTGTAAAACACATGAGGAATATAGTTGGGTTGGCAGTGTAGGGTCAAAGTCCACTGTCGACACGTTTCCTCGCGGAGCACTGGTAACCTTGTTCACTGTAAGGAACACAACACAGCTCAAAGCTGTGTTATTTCGATTCGATTTTCTGCAAGGCGGAGGTACTTCCCCAGTCGGGCAGCTCCAATTTAAGTGGAATTACTTCCACTATCCTTTACTTCTCTCAAACTTCTCTCTCACTATGCCTAAAAAAATGAGGAGCGGAGTATTCCGGTACTAAGTCTCCGTGCTAGATACCTACTGAAAATTCGAAGTCCAATAAATACGGAGGCACCATAATGAAATGCCCTAAAGAAGGTCTCTAAGAAAGGTCATGTTGTAGACGTCTTTCAGCTGACGATGCATAAACATTTGAATTATTACGATACGCGCAAATAGCAGTAGCTTTAGGGTAGTATTTATACCATATTGTCTGTATCTGTAGCATAGCGACTCCTAAGAGGGTATATAGAAAAAAGGGTAGTTGTGACGCCTATTAAAAAAAATCTCTCGATTTCAATGATATGAACTGTCACAAATATCACCTTTGAGTCAACTTTGGATCCCAATTCAATATAATTTATTCACGTTTAACGTTTATTAAAATAACATTTGACATTTCAGAAACTGAGATTGAGATAATTCAGACTTGTGATGTTTTTCTTTGTAGAGACAGCAGCAGGTCAGGATATCCAAAACTGTAAAATTTTCCCAAATGAAAATGAACTCTGGCCTTGGTTAAAGTCGAGAAATTTGACAGATTGGGGTAGGTACAAGTATGAGGTGCGAAACCTAACAGAGACAACATAGTCATTTCCAAACCCTCATTTTTATTCAACAGCCATAGAGTATAAAAACCATTTCAACACAAGTATTATTCAAAGAAAGCCGGTCTTATTCCGATGAATTTTTAAACACTACTCTCTCTAAGTCCGGTTAAGCCAACAGAATAATGTCCGGAGTTAGTAATTAGGAACGTACGTAGAAACTGTAGTACTTCTAATTACTAGCGATAGATAAGTGACTTTAAAATAAGGCTTAACTAATTTGGAATAAAGGTTCAGGGAGCCTATTTTGGATATAATTATGTACATCGAAGATATCTTTGTATTTTTTGGCATTTTCCATGCATGTGAAGTGAAGTGTGAAGTCTCCCAACCCGCACTAGGCCAGTGCCAGTGTGGTGGACTATAGCCTAATCCCTCTCAATCTGAGAGGAGAACCGTGCACAGCAGGACAGTATATGGATTGATGATGAAAATGAATATAAGTTTATAAGCAAGGTTGGTTATTCTGAAAGAACGTAGCTACACGATTTGCGAAGATGTTCTTCGTTTAATACAGTTGTAAATCAAACAATCGTTAGGTAACACCTTACGATTGGTATATTTTTTCAGAACAATCCTGTATAATAACCTTCGTGTATCATTTATAACTTTAACAAGACAACCGTGAAATAATAATGAAATATTACGATTGATTTCTTCATACGAAAAATTATGTATCCAAAATTTCTTACATTTCCACGTGAAAATTGTTGCTTGAATCGAAAGTACGGTTTGTGATGACAACATTAATTTTCCGGTCCACCTATTACTTTTATTTCATTCGCCCATTCTCACAATAATGAGCTTTATCTCTATGAAGTTATCAAACAAAATCGTGAAGATGAAGCCTTAAGGGCTGCAGATATAATTTTGCTTGGCTCCAACGTTCGCGCTTCGTAATTCTCTGTGAGAAATGTTAAGAATTTGTGTCGACATGTGAACATCTGGCAAGAAATAAAGTATCCGCGTTTTCGTGCTTTGGTCTCATTAAAGGAAACCTTCAGGAACTGTGCCTGATGACGCTTCTAATAAATACTAATTACGCGAATTTCTGTTTGTTAGGAAGATTCTCGACTTTGGTGACCTACTCTAGGTAAAACCGCTTTCTATTTTTATTTTTTTATTCATTTGTATAATAATGTAATGTCATCATCATTATCAATAACCCTTATACTGTCCCACTGCTGGGCACGGGTCTACTCTCAGGTTGAGAGGGATTAGGCTATAGTCCACCACACTTGCCTAGTGCGGGTTGGCATAATTCACCGTTTTAAGTGAGTGATTGTATTAAAGTTGAAAATCAATCAAAGAACTTTGACAGATTGTGATAGCTTGATGTGCTGGCCTCTGTACAAGAATTCGAAAACTGTCAAATGTTTCCCAATTGAAAATTAACCTTATAGTTTTGTATTAAAGTTGAAAATCTATCAAAGAAATTTAACAGATTGTTGTAGACTTTTACATAGTCCAGTTCGTCTCACTGCTGAGTGCTCCCTTCCCTCATCTCCCTCTTTCCAGGCCACTCTGTATATTGCTTTATCAGTCAAATCTCTCTCGTAAGAGATGAGCTCGTCGCGCCACCTTGATCTGTGCTGACCACGCACGTGTAGGATCCAATTTATGGTAACTTTTTCCCATAGTTCGTCTGGCAAGCAACTGATATAATTTCCTTCGCTAAAACAAGTTTAAAATGTTAGCATAGAAAATGCAAAGAAAATACAAAAAGATAGTTTATATATTTTACTTTTAATACAGAAGAAACAATAACATCTTTGACGCTTTGTTTAGATACCTACAGTACATACAATAGAGAAGCAATATTTGGTAAGGCACTCTATTTCAGCACAAAACCAATATTTGTGAAGTCTCAACATAGTTGTTTTAAGTGTTTATAAATGGAGTTGGAGGTAGCATATAAGAGAGATTTTAATTGAAGAACATTTAAAAAAATATCATTTTTATGATACTGTCTGTTACTCTTTCACACCTAAACCGCTGAACCTATATTGATGAAATTTGGTATAGAGATAGATTATACCTCGGAGAAGAATAAAGGGCTACCTTTTTCTATTTAGGATGCGGGCAATAGCTATAGAACTATAATAATAATTTATCTAAGTGATCCCGCGGTGGTGCTTGCATTGATCTCTTTTTTGCCAATATGTACTGTGGCATTTGGATTTATATTTAAGCCACTGTTTATGTGAATAATAGGCTTATTCATCAGTCGTTTAAGTATGTAGATGTAGTTTATATTACAATAGATAGTTTATACAACAGGTTTACATATCAGAAATATACCTAATTCTTTAAGATTTTCCCAACAGTTAATTGCATTAATTTTTCACTAGTAAATATAAACGGACAATGGTAACCGCCAAAAAAGCAATGTAGCCAAACTTAAAATAATGCACAAACGCAAAGCAAAATTTCGGACAATTCTATTTAAATTCAAAACTTGGATGGAAGTGGAGATGTTGATGTTGAATTTTTGACACTTGAAAGCGTTAAACCCGCATGCAAGCATGTACAATTGGTACGACCGTTTTACAACAGAAACTTTGTACCTACCCGCAATGTTCGTATTTTGTCATAACACTTTTGTCTTCGTGGGTTTATTAAAATGTGTCGTTTTTCAAATCAGCTCTGTTTGTGCGCTGTTGTGTGTATTCAGTAGATTGTTCAATTTATGGCATGTATTTGTAAAAGGTAGGTACATGCTGAAATGTAAAATTAATTATACTACTTCTAACTAGCGATCCGTTCTGGCTTCACACAAGTGCAATGTACAGACGCCAGCAGGTCAAGCTATCCAAAACTGTCAAATTTTCCCAATTGAATATGAACCTTATTGTCTTTTATTAAAGTTGAAAATCAATCAAAGAAATTTGACAGATTGTGGTAGCTTGATGTGCTGTCGTCTGTACTAATAATTATGAATATCGTTTCAGAAAAAAATATCTCAATCATAGTAAAAACCATATCAAAATTCGTCGCGTGGTTTAGAAAAAGTAAGCGGAGAAACATCACGACGGACGCGGACAGTAGAATATTCTAGATGCAGACAGAAGTTCCTTCTCAAATCCCTTTACTGCAATGGAAAAAGAATTAATATGAATGGAGAGTTGGATATATTGTCCCACCGAAGGGTTAACAAGCACTAAAATTAAAAAATGTATAGATATTTAAAATAATTGTAGTCAATGGCTTCCGTTCAATGAGCGTCATGACCGTGCAAAAAGTGTTGTCAATCGAAAGAAATGAAGCCTTTTGGTAGAAAATAATGCAGTGGTACGATTAAACCAATGGTATAATATAACCGACACCTCTGCTTAATCCTTTGGAGTGATGGCATACAAAAAAAAAAAGAAAATATACATACCATCACATACCATCACGCCTGTATTCCCCGAAGGGTTAGGCAGAGGTGTACTAATGTACACCCACATTTCGCCGGTATGTTTAGGTCCCATGTAATAGGGGGCGAGCCTATTGCCATTAACCGGGCACAAATCCAGACTCCGAGCTGCTACTGAGAATTTCATAGAAAAACCCAATAACACTGCTCGACCTGGGGATCGAACCCAGGACCTCTAGCGTAGCAGTCGCGCCTAGGACCACTAGACTAATGAGGCAGTCAGTAAAAAAAGAAAATAAATAATTATAAGAGTAACCATGGAGTTTCTTGCCGGTTCTTCTCCATAAGAAACGACTAATTGGAACCGTGCACCTAGACTCGACAGTGAGATATGGAATTTGTGGTTTTCTTAATATCCTTGGCAAATATTTGTAGTTGTTATTTTATTAGCATTAACTTATTTATAATTTAGTTATATCATTGTTCTGAACTAATTAATCCCCCCCATTCTGACATCTATGATGTTTTTATTATTTTGTAACCAGAAAAACAACATTACAGTACTTATATTAATAATCGATTGGAGGTAATTACCGTTATACCAAATGTAAAACTATGTCTTGATACTGGGATCCGGGGATCTATAAGTATTATAGATTTATGTATAAAATACTTGATATTCAGAGAAATGGACAATGTATTTTAACGACATATTTGCTAAAAGGCTAAGATTGTGATGATTTCAAGTCATTTGCGATTTAAAATATTTATCATTGGCCAAAAACTGTATTATCTATTAACAAGTTCAACAGATTGAGTTTAAACGAGGCACTATACAATATGATCGCCCTCTAGTAAATAGGACCTAAACATACTGGCAAACTCTGGGTGTAAATTTAGTACACCTCTGCCTAACCCTTCGGGGAATTACAGGTATGATAGTATGTAATGTTACTACACAATTTCTACTAAGATGCAGTGGCCATTATAAATGTAACAAATAATTCAGGAGCGAGCTACTTACATCACTAAGTGTCACTTAATCACTCTACATCTGCAGTGTAAACAGAATAAGTAACTAGCACTGGCTCAGTGGAGAATAATAGTGCTGAGATGAGCAGTGTGGAGCAAAGCTGAGCTAAGCTGAACGGTGCGAGTGTTGTGTTATTGGTGAATGTTGGCAACATATTAAATATTTAATTTAATTTAATTTTATATACAGCAACATTAAGATAATTTTGGTAACACTGATAACACCTCTGACTTTTAGAAATCATGTGCGTATTTATAATTAAATCACGTGCTTAAACAGTGAAGGATAACATCGTGAGGAAACCTACATGCCTGAGACTAGATTATCTTGACGACGTGTGAAATTTGCCAACCTGCACTAGGCCAGCGTGGTGGACTATAGCCTAGTCCCTCTAATTTTGTGAGAGGAGACCCGTGCCAAGCAGTGGGATTGGGTTGATCATGAAGTACTGAAAATAATGTAATTATTTTACTTAATCCGATTTTTCTTAATTATTTTGACGACAGCTTTGGTCCTGTGGTTTGAGTGTCGAACTGCTGGTCGCGAGGTAGTTTTCATTTCCACAGGACTCAAATATTTATATGATGAACATAATAGTTTGTATTTTTTTGGGTGTTTCATAAATATTGAAAGTATAAATTAACTATCTTATATAAAATACTATATAATACAATATACCTTATTAACAATTATATAAATATAAACCTAACTACACTACTAACAAACTAAAATAAATATAAAAAAAACTACAAAGTAAACTAAAACTAGACTAAAAAGAGCATCAAAAAACACCTCCGCATCGCCATCGTCTTGTAGCGTAAAAGTATAATTATGTATTTGCAAAAAAAGTATTGAAGTATTATATTATCCATTATCTAGTAGTAATTATCCATTGTATACGTAAGCTCTGCTTGGTTTGGGACTAGATAGTGCTGTAAAGAATGTCTCAAATATTTATTGAATTACCACTAATTATTCAGTGTATTGATATAAAACAAATTAAGATATTATTAGATTACATTATTTTAATTACAGTGTTTAATGACTTTTTAAAACAAACTTTGATAGGAGATCCATCTATCCAACAAGTTTTCTATTGATTTTGGTTAAGAAGAATTATTCGCGAGCTAGCAACAAATTCTTTACAGTTTGTTTTGAACTATTTTAATTACATAAGTTAAGAATTACTGAAGTGTTTTTGGTAAAATAGCTAGCTCCTATATTGCTAAGTATAATGTAGATTAAAGTAGATTAATATAATGGTAATGATGATTTATTTTATTACTTTTTTAAAATCCATACGTTGGTTTAGTTTTCGTAAGTGCGACTGCTATTCTAGAGGTCCTGAGTTCGATGCCACGGCGAGTAGTGTTATTGGGTGTTCTATGAAATTCTGAGTAGCAATATCTTATGTTATTATATATTTATGTTATTTGTTAGTATAGTATGTTATTATATTGATAAACATCATATAATATTATCAGTATATGTATACTGCATACATACCATCACGCCTGTATTCCACGAAGGGTTAGGCAGAGGTGTACTAATTGTACACCCACATGTCGCCGGTATGTTTAGGTCCCATGTAATAGGGGGCGAGCCTATTGCCATTAACCGGGCACAAATCCAGACTACGAGCTGCTACTGAGAATTTCATAGAAAAACCCAATAACACTTTTCTCGACCTGGGGATCGAACCCAGGACCTCTAGAATAGCAGTAGCGCTTAGGACCACTAGACTAATGAGGCAGTCAGTCAGAGGTATATGTATACTTTTTATTTATAATAATTATGTTTGATTGTATATTATTTTATTTAAATATATAAATTAGTATATTGATTTCTGTTATTTACGCGAATATTATACATTGAAATAAAACTACTTTTTACCGATTTTATTGCGTATATTGATATTATTAATCCCGACGTTTCGGACCCTTTACAGCGTCCATGGTCACGGGTAGACTGGTAGACAGTCTACCGAGCCGACCCGTGACCGTGAGTTTTATTTCAATATATAAATTAGTACTTAAATTATTATTTCTTTCTTTTCATAGTGTTGTCTATATTAATTACGTGTTTTTAATTCTTCTCTCGGTCTGATAGACGAGGTTTCTTTAGAAGTAAGCTGTATCTTTGTACTATAGACCTGAGCTATTTTCTACTGTTTTGTTTTCTAAGTGTATAATCAAATAAATTAATAGCAGATAGACTCGCCCCCTATTGCGGGGGACCTAAACATAAAGGGAAAATAGTTTCGGGGAATATAGGCATTACGGTATGGGGTGTTATCATTGAATATGCTCAATACTTTATTGCATACATATATACACCCACACACACAGTCGCACATTTAATATCGTAAACATTTTACCCCGAGTTTAATCAACAACAGTTGCAGAAACATCGGTCCGACCCTCAAGTAATAGTATTACAGAAATGACGTCATTATGGCGAGTGCGGCATGGCACGGGTGCACTCAAAAGGACCGTTGCAATTAAATTTAATGTGATACTCTATTTTCAGTGCATTTATGTAGGCTTTGCGAGTGCGTTGCAAATATTATTAAAGGAATGGATTTTTTACTGGTTTCGCGCTGATGAGAGTGTGTTTTGGTGAGTCGAATATTTTTGCGGTAGAGTTGGAATAAAGGGTGTTAAATAAATTGGATACTGAGTCGACATTTGATTAAATTTTTTAAATCGATATAAAGTAAGTATTTGCGTAGTTCAAATCTGGAGTTTTTGAGATAATATGGGTACATCGTCATATCAGCCAAAAGAGTTCCACTGCAAAACAAAAACCTCCCCCGTAGATCTCCGCTAGGACTGCTTACATGCCACCAACGGCCCCCAGCGTTCTTTACGTCGCAGCGACGTTTATCATCTGTCCATTTTATTAAAGGCGTGAGGTCCTACGATCCTACGCTTTCTGATGTGTGGAGATCTCCACTCGAGAACCTTTTCTCCAAGCGCCACCGGATCTCCCTTATTTCAGTCGGAATGTGCCTAGTATAAATTAATTATCATTCGTATAAGGTCAGCGTGGCGAACAGCTATAATCCAAATCCTCATTTTGAGAGGAAACTCGTCCGACTACAAAGTCAGACACGCTTCGCAAACAGTAATCCCCATCACACTGCAGTTCTGTAATAAAAACTGTCACGGCCAAAAATTGTACCCAGAATTTCAATCTACAATCAACGCTTTAACGCGAAGCTTGTCCCAAATCTATTTGCCATCCTAAATCCATGTGGGGGACAGCAAAAAGCCAAGCACATCCACTCACAGTGATTAGGTATCGTTGAATCGTTAGCGATCATCCATCATGGTGTCAGGCCGGCTCAACCCGTCCACCATTGTCTCAAGAGTGTCCAAAACTTGGTTCAGTTTAATAAGAACTGGTATTGATGTATAGCTTTGAAGTTTTAGGGATATACGGCGGAATTTTGTGGACGGCTGCTTTATATATAATCAATAAATGACTTATTTAGTTAGCAAAAGTATTATATATTTAGTAATAAAAATTGTTATTGTTAGTCACATAGAAATGTGAACGCAAATACTGACGATGCGTTGGTCTTCTTCTTATTATTAAGTCTTCGGTTCGCGATGCGTTCTACTTTGCTTCGTAATGGGATTATTACTTTAATGTTGCTGGCTATTGACTATAGTCAGTTCTCTCCAACCCCTCCGTATTAAGGTAGACTTTCAGTACTTAATAGACATCAGCTATACTCTTCATAATCATAAATTGAAGTGACAAAATCATCTCATAATCATGAACGCATACGGTCGCGTCTAAAATTTTTTGTCGTGTGTTTATGAGCCGTCGATGTTTGAACTAGTGAACTAATGTTTCTTGTTTGTTGTTAGAGTATACTAACTGTTACCTTTTACGTGTACACCAAGTGGTTTGGGATATATTAATTTTAGGAAGAAGTTGGTCTTAATTGAATTAGCAATGATTCAGAATATCAATCAGTGATGACAAATGGTTCTATGGCATACCAACCCCTTTTATTTACCGTGCGGCAAAGCATTGCCTCCTCTCAATCTGAGAGGAGACCTATGCCCAGCAGTGGGACAGTGTATGGGTTGATGATATAAAGTATTGTCTCCTACATCATCTATCAACTGGCACCAGATGGCAGCATATTATGTTGATCTCTTACTGACAATAAACCGCACTTCATCTCACTTGCCCTATGGCACGGCTATGTTAGGCTACGGTCTTATAAAATCAACGGACCCCATCAATCTTGCCTCGCTTTTTTATTTAAAGACGCACGTGGAGCAATCAAGCCAATCCCAAGGTCAGCACCAGCCGCTTTAGAAACTTTTGTCACAAAGGTTTTTTTGTGAAACCCCAAAAGCCTCTATCCTTGTTGTCCATGTTTTTGCAGTCAGTGAAAATAGCGAGTAAAGTGCAGCGAACCTGATCTCTACATTCCAGTAGCTTAGTCTATTCTCGGATCGTAGTTCATCCACCTATCTTTTTCTAAAATACTTTTGGGTCGGCTAATCATTACACAAAGCAACTACCATCAGTCCTCCGCAATTAATTTTTGGGCAATACTGACCGATGTCCAGAGGATAGACTGGTTATCAGGGGTTTATGGGTTTCTGATTAAGACTATCGATTATCATAAGTATTAGTATGACAACCGGGACTGTCCGGGGCTTTACGTGTTCTTCGAAGCACGGAGGGGTCTCGATGGTTTCATAAAAATTTCAAATCATAATGGTTAATCAGCCATTATTACACTTTGTCCCATCGTAGCTATACTCCAAGAAATGCACTCAAACAAAACAAATCCAAAAACTCAATCGAAACCATAATCACAAAAACAAAACTTTAACAAGTAGCTGTAAATAGAACATGGGTGTGCAGAATGGGACAAGTTAGGCAATTTAGTGGAACACGAACGAGTAAGCTATCCATCGACTGCTGTACATTTATTTGTGTTGCACAAGTCCCGTAAATATCTTCAATGGATGTTGCAAATTGATTTTTCCTTTTAGTGTTTGGGTTGTGTTTGTGGGATTGTTTTTGTCTTTAAGGCACATTAGTAGATACGAAATTACGACTGTCTGTTGGGTTAATTGATTGAGCGACATACTAATGAGAATATTAATATAATACTGCTCGATATGGGAATCGAAATTAGGACCTCAAGCCCGGCTGTAAGCTGTACTTGTGACAACTAGACTAATGAGTCTATTATAAGTGAATCTATTATGCACGAAGATTAGAAATTAATCTATAACTTGCTGTAGGAACTGCATATTGGCGTACATTAGTACACCTTTGCCTAACCCTTCGGGACATACATAAGAAAGCATGAGGGGAATCTTGTATAATAAAACAATTGTAGTCGATCAATGACTATGTCTTACACTACCTGCTACATGTCATACGTATATTCCATGACTTGCTGATTCAAATCATAGTAATGAAAAATACACGACCTTTTAATTTAATCAATGTAGTCAGTATAGACAGATATTCTGTCCTGATCTCCAGGCAAATTCCTTTCTGGAGCCATGTAGAACTAACCCGTCAAAACTGTTAAATATAATTTAGGGATTGACATTATGGCACTTTTATATGCTTTTAAATGTCAGCTGTTACATTATTTAGAGCATCATTGTGTTCCGGTTTGAAGTATAATGTCATCATCATCATATCAGCCACAGGAACTCCACTGCTGAACAAAGGCCTCCCTCATAGACTTCCACAAGGACCGGTTATAAGCCGCCTGCATCCAACGACTTCCAGCGACCTTTACGAGGTCGTCCGGCCATCTCGTTGGAGGCCGTCCCACGCTGCGCTTTCCGGTGCGTGGTTGCAAGTATAATCTAACCAGTGAAATTACTGGGTATATAACACTTAATAACCTAGGTCTCGAGATGACAACGAATCGGGCGGCCAGTAAGCAGGTATGACATGACATTATATCTAAAAAAAATTTATTACTACACACTTGCCTAGGGAGTCGAACAATGTAATTATTTTCTCTTAGAGCGGTTTCGCACTACGTCCAATTGGAATCCGATCAGAATCCGTGAAAATACGGTCCAGAGTAGTCGTACAACTATTTGTGTGGTAGTTTACACACTAAGTAGGTCCGATTTCCGTCATCCGTGAATCTTTCTCGTATCGTATTTTCACAGATTCGGATCGGATTCGAATCGGAAGAAGTGCGAAACCGCTCTTATACTTAAAAAAAAATAATTTCTCGTGTACATTTTTTACTTTAATTTCCTACCATATCTTTCCGTTGCCACAATGAAATCATTTAGCTATAAAGCCACTCCATCAAACTTCAGGACACAATGTACTTGTACTCCACATCACAACCCAATGATATCATAGCGAGACCATTATTTCTAGATCCACAGACCTATTTTTATGTTTAACAAGAGGGTTCAAATTACGTTGGTCTTTAACAACGTGTATTGTATTCTCAGCGCAGTCTTGGATAAGGGTCTTGGAAATTGTTTTACGTGTCACATTATGTAACAAACGAGACTGTTCTCTTTGAACGCGTCTTGAATTGTTAAAGTTATCGACCGATTTCTTGGGTGACGAGATTTTAATGTTCCATTTTGGGAGTTAAGCGTAAATATATAATATTTAAATTGGAAAGTTTCGAGTTAAATATGCAGTAACTTGATTTTTACATGAAATATGAATGAAACATGAATATAATGCTATTAAAAATTCCAGTGTTACCGTATTAATTTTATAGGATTAATGTTAACGTGAACCCCATTGATTTCCGAGGTGTAAAGCTTCCCCTACTCTTTCAGAGATTTCCCTTTTAGAGCTTTTTAAAGCTTTGGAGAATTCTGGTACTAAAAAAAATTGCTCGGCTTTTACTACTAGTCAGTCTATTGTTATCAACCCGGTGCAAATACGATTGCAATGAATATAGCCGCAAATAAGTCATAAAAAATAATGTGGAATCCCGCTCGGAACAAATATTAGTTTGGCTAATACGACCATGATTCTTCCTCGTCAGGGTTCGTGTTGAGAATTTGTATTCGTAAATCGACTCACTTATACAGCAGAAGATTTTAGTGCATGTTTGAAAATGCCAACAATGAATCTTTCGACGTTATCATTAGTCATGATAGATCCTCTAAATATGTCGTCATCATCATCCGAGCTTTTACCCAACCGTTTTTTTTTTGTTACCATTAACCATATGCATCAGAATATCAATATTTTACACGAAGTATTTTTTACATCAGACCTCCGCAATTAAATTTTCTAGGCAATAAATCAATATTGCCTAGAAAATTTAATTGCGGAGGTAAGGTTTAAGATACCGGGATCGACGGCTTTACGTGCTCTTCAAGGCACCTATGGTTACCCATTCAAAGATTAACCGCGGCTGACGCAGCTTAACCTTAGAAACCGGTTCTTCTGTGTAGTTTTTACTTTTTTTTTTTATGGAAGAGGGAGGCAAACGAGCAAGCGGGTCACCTGATGGTAAGTGATCACCGCCAGAAATTGTTACTTAGTCACAAGCCCTCTCAATGTAAATACAAATCCATGCATGTAATTGAATTAATTTAAATTTCATTGTATCCCGGTTTGCCATAACCTTTTAATTTGATCACCAATGGATGCTGTGCACTGTTGTGAAATTACTCGCTCTGTTGAGCGTTACGCGCGACTATGATCGGCTGCCTCTTTAATTTAGCTCAATTTAATTGAAAATGCAATTATGATACTTATTGTGGATATTAAAAGAGATAGGTTTCACTATTTGTCATCGTCGTCGCGAATTTCACGGATCCCTCGGAGTCACTAATGGGGTAAGTGAAAGTGTAGTTTTTGTCGGTACGAGTTCGACATATCCAGCGGTTTTTTCAGGTGGCGGACGGTTGATGGGGTCCAGCGAGACCAGAGCCTGTCATGGTCGTGGTGAATTTCACGGATCCCATGGCCATGACTATAAAGGCAAGTTAAGGAAAGTGCAGTTTTTATCGGTACGAGTCCGACAAACCCAGGTAGTAGACGACTCATGAGGATTTTCCATACTATAAAAAAACGTTTCAATATCTGGCGCTATCAGGCATAAGTAATAATTCAAATTCAGTTCAAATGTTTTTATATTGAATAAGATTTTACATGCATTTGTAAAACGCTAAGACTCCAGTTGCACTGTTCTAAAAAGTTGATGCTATGGACAAGAATCCGTCAAACTCCAAAGACACTCTTGTAAAAAATGTAATGACAGGTAGGAAAGAACAGCGGCTGAACGGTGGCTTAGGGTTTAAGCCTGTTGGCATTAAATCCAAATTCCGTGTTTCTAGTAGTTCCCTATGAAATTCCGTGTATCAGCTCGGAGTTTAGAATGTGACCGATTAATGACAATAGGCCCGCCCATATTACATGGGAACTAACATACCGGCAAACTGTGAGTATACATTGGTAAACTTCTGCTGAAGACTTATCTTCAGGGAATATAATCGTAACGGTATATGTCTAGTCTATATCAGTTTAGGCTATGTAACAAAAAGGTGTCCTATTCTTGGAATTCTACTTCCATGCTAAAAACGTAAAGTGAGTTCTCCATTCGCCGTCCGTCCGTCCCGATGTCATTTCCATTGATCTTGAACAAATTCGACGGACAGTTTTTGGGGTAGGTTTGGAATTAACTTTAAATAAAACTAGCGACACGCTCCAACTTCGCACGAGTAGATAGATAGAAAATATAGCCCGTGTCACTGATAATAAAATGACGTGTGCTTGTAAGTTACATTTCAGTAATCAAGGATATAATATTAAAAAAACACTACATCTGTATTTACAGAAAGGTTAAATAGTGGTGTACGAATTTACATCCACAGTTCACCGGTATATTTAGATCCCCCGTATAGTCCCCCTGTATAGTCGATCATGAAATTGTTTTACCAACCTTAGAGTAAATCTCGTTTGGATATTATAAAACAACAAGGTCTATTTTTGATTGAAATATCAACTGATAGTGACATAATGAGTCAGTGAAATTTAATTTGGATGGAAGTTTTTGACAAAAGTGGTAAAGCAAGGTCGACTATACATCCCTACCTACCTTCGAGGAATGCAGACTATGCGGTATATATATTTTTTTTTATTAAAAATGGGCTTCCTTTTGACTTCAATCTTGCCTCCGGGTCAAGATTACTGTATGTTTTGAGAGAGGTAGGGCATAGTGGGGGTAATTCCACTCAAATTGGAGCTGCCCTACTGGGGAAGTACCTCCGCCTTGCAGAAAATCGAAGTGAAATAACTGCTTTGAGTTGTGTTGTGTTTCTTACGGTGAACAAGGTTGCCAGTGCTCCACGAGGAAACATTGTGTTGGCAGCAGAGGGGACTTTGACCCTTATACTGCCAACCCAACTATTCCGCTTTTGTTTTATAGGGTCGACAACGCGCAAGTGATACTGCTGGTGTTACAAGAGTCTATAAGCTACGGTAACCGCTTACCATCAGGTGGAATGTATGCTTGTTTGCCACCTTAGTGGTATAAATGAAAATGAACTGAAATATAATAATTTAGTTTTGCGGTATAATCTGGTACAGGAAAAGGCGATTATTCGAATGCATTTGATCGTCATAGTCAGTTCGTTATTAAATTTTATTCAAACAAACCGCCAATAATATTACAATACGTCCACAACATAGTTTAAGCTTTTACAATAAATTTTGGACGCAGGTGTGGATCCTGTTTGTGCCCGGCCACAAATTTTGCAGTCCAGTTACATGTAAAGCAGCGGAAACATATTGTAAATTAATACATTTTTATTGAATGTGTTGGCTGAGAAATCTTGTTTTTAATCAACCCATTTACTGTTCCACTGTTGGGAACTCTATGAAAAAAAAATGTTATAAGATGGTAGAGAAGCTTATGGAACGCTTGATGGTAAGCAACAACCGCAGTCTATTGATGCCAGTAGCACCCGTATAATTTTATATTAATACGTAGGTATACATTTACTGTTGTTATTATATTACTTGTAAATTTATATATATATTATTATAGCCTAGCTTTATATCCGTACGTCATTAGGTAGCCACTGAAAATCAGCGCTTTGTTATGGTCTTGTACTATAACAAAGCATTATGCTGAGTGGTAAACTTTTTGTCGCGGACACGTGCAACATTAAAAAAATACATGATTAGTATTTAAGTAGGTACCTATTAATTCCCCCCAAGGGGTTCTCGCCTTATCGCGGCGAGGGGACTTAGTAACCGTGGATTGAAGGCCCACGGTGAAGCGAAGTAGAACCTAAGGGAGGGGCTGCTCCTGCGGGTTTGGCACGGGAAGCCCGCACTGGAGCTGCCAATGTAGGTTGCGGTGTCGTATGGGAGGCACCGCAACTGAGGCCGGCCGCGGTGTTGTATGGGCGACACTGCGGCTGAAGGGTTACGGGGCCGCGGCGGGAGAGGAGTGCCGGTATTACGGTGTGCCGTTCTCCCTGCCTTCCGCGGCCTCGGCGGGGTCGTAGCTGCAGAACTGCAAACACGGTGGGGCCGCAGGGGGAGAGGAATGTCAATATTACGATTCGCGGCGGATTCGGGGTCGTCAGTCGCCCATTGCAATTGGCCCTCCGGGAGGGTCCATCAATGGACGTCCGCGGTGGGATCGCGGATAATACGAGAGCGATTCCCGTGGTGCCACCACTATGCGGAAGGTGGCAGTGGTGGTGGTTTTAGTCGGTATGCTGGCCACCTGGCTGGAGAGCCCGACATAACCGTCCCGTATCCCAAGCGGGGCGGCATGCATAAGGAGCATTTCACCACCCGAAAAAAAAAAAACGTACTTATTAATTCAGTTTGTTTGCACATCTGGTTGACAAATATTTTTTTTATGGGATATGGGGCAATCGAGCAGACGGATCGCTTAATGGCATGAACACCCGCAATACCAGAGAGTCTTCTTTCTTCTTTTAGGAATTTCAGTAGTGCGTTGTCATGTTGCCCAGCAATTTCACTTCTTCTTCCCGTATTACTGAGTAATATGAGGTCACTTGGTTAGCGTTAGGCGTGGCCGCATAGATATCGTTCAACATGCAGGTCCAACAGTTATTTCACTTGCAGACTACAACTACTTCTATATCTTCCTCCGGGCTTATTAATATTAGTATTTTAAATCAAGCGACTGCCATCACGACCGTCGCAACCCAATTTCTGGGTAATACCGATATCCTGAGGATAGACTGGTTGTCAGGCTTTTTGGACTTCTACTAAGGATTGTCATAGGAGTTCGTATGACAATCGGGAACGACTGTCCAACTAGTTTTGACTTTTCAAAAGTGCTATTTTAATGGTCTAATTGAAATAAAATATTTGAATTGACTTTGACGGCATTACGTGCTCTCCGAAACACAGATGGTCTGGATGTGTTAATAATGGTAAGTGGTCTGTCACATACTGACCGCGGATAATAGCGTAGTTATTAGTTAGCCACTGGCCTCCTATACATATATTAAATTTTTATTGAATATAGTGGTTGTGGAATGAAAGAAATTCCTACTTTGACTAATTAAAACACGACGAAGATATCGGAGAAAGATATGTTAAATTATGTTAATAATTATTCCGGCAACGCGTTTGTGATTGCTCTGGTGTTGCGGGTGTCCATGGGCAGTGGTAATCGCTGGTCATTAAATAACCTAACTACTAATTTACCATAAGTCTGCTCGTTTGTCTCCTATCCCTAAAAAAATGCCTTATTTACTATAATATCTTACAGGAACTGTCATTGAAAAATACCTCACATTTGTCACATTACTTTTACATTTATAAATATTTTACATTTATTATGCGTTTAAATAAGTGATTATATCAATCACTAAATAATAATCACTGGAAAATGTATGTTGTTTTTTTTTTATTAGGAGATTATTTTAAATATGTTTTTAATTATGTATCACAATGATTAAGGCACTATTCGACCAAAAACTTTCATATTACTTTTTGCCCGACTTGATTATTTTTAGTAATTTCTAGACCAATTAAATCGTTAATTAAATGTGATTCACATTATCTAATGACATAAGGAACAATCAAGATTAATCGCCTCCGCCGCTTATCTAATGAACCTCACGTAAATTGATAAGATTTTTATCAGGGCGTGATCACTTATTTACTAAGATCTTGTAATGATAATAATTTTTGTACGTACCTAATGTGGCTAGAATACAACAAACACACTAAGATTATCCACGAAATTTCTTCTGAAAGCTGTCTTTTTCTTCTTCTTGTCTTCTTCATGTCAATAAAACGCCCTTAAAAAAAATTACGCAATACTTTGCCATGTCTACAGCATCATCAGTGGCAGCACAAAGAAAAAAGGAAAACGGTTTTAATCTTATTATTATTATTATCGGTTTTGATATTAGTAACAAGTCTTGTCAAAGATCAAATACAAGTAAAAAAGTAATCTTCAGATTCATTCTCATACAATTGATGTCAGAAATTGAATGATGAAGTGTATAGGCAGTCGATCCAGCAAATTCTGGCAGTATGATCAGCATTTCCAGTATATAAGTTGACCTATAAGTGTACGAAAAACCTATAAAATACAAGGTTAGCTTCCGATTGAAATATATGGCCCCTGGTGTACCTGTGATTGTCCGTAAATCTTATTGATTAATCAAAAGTGGTGATTTTAGTCCCTTCTAGTACAAATAATTATTTGAACACTTTCCGGAGAGTGTCAGATTATGTGCAGATCACCTTACTTAGGTTTGGAAGCATAATGTGGTTGGGAAGAGACTAGACCTGATGTTTAATTGATGAACCAATTACTATGAAACACCAGTACAATTAGTAAAAAAATAGCAGATGACTGTAAGGATGGAAATCTTTCCTCTTGACAAAGATTTATAGATAGATGATGATGGGATAGATAAGTACTTAGACACATTAATTTTTAGTTGAAACGACATAAAATTACAACCAATAATGTTGTATAAAATTGCCAATTCCCTAGAGCAATAAACAAACACACACAGAGACCCAAGTGTGATATCTAATTAATTCTAAGATAAAACTCAATACTTCACTGATTTTATTGATTGCCCTAATCAATGGCAATGCTTATAAAAATTATATAAAGAATGAGACAAGGTTGTTAAATAGTAACACTGCAGTAGTGATTTTGAAAATGGCAGCCAAATATTTAGCATTGTTGGTGATTGCGGCTGCATTGACTCAAGGTACTAACTTTTTTTTATAATGTGACTAATGAACGGTCCATGGTATTAAGCACCAACTGCTGCCTTACATAATGACAATATCTTGCAGGTGGCATCCATGTTATATGCATTATGCTTTTATTAAAGTGATAAAGATCAGTCTCCTTTGGCTAATGTAACTGCATCGGCAGAAAACTCCTCAATTTGAACATACCAAGCTATTGGTAGGAAGAAATAGATGTATCAATTAGAAGATCTTAGATGTAAGGACTTACTTCTTAGAACTATTTTTCTCTACTATGCCTTAATTCATCATCATACATTTAACATCAACCCATATATGAGGCTATAGTCCACCACGCTGGCCTAGTGCGGGCAGACTTCACGCGCCGTCGAGAAGGTCTCTCAGGCGTCCAGGTTTCCGCGCGATGTTTTCCTTTACTGTTTAAGCGAGTGATAATTTATTAATCATATGATTTCGAAAAGTCATAGGTTGCCTTGGATTCGAGAACTTTGACTTAAGGTCATAATTTGTTTTTGGTTTAATTATTTTCGGTAAATTTTTACACAACACCATCTAGAGTCTAGAGTAGTAATTAGTAATAATTCTATCAATCAATTTGTAAGTTTTAATAGTATTTAATTAGCTTTGTTTTTTTTTTAAGTTTTTTTTTTAAGCAAAAAATGTTTCTATACATTAATTTAACAATGTAGAAGAGTCTTTAAATGTATACTAGTTACATTTAGTTTGTTAAATATTTTACACCAATTGAGAAGTCGCTTACACAAACTTCTGAGAATGTGTATAGTAAAAACCGTAGTGAATGCTTGCTCTAATCATATCATCATCTTGTTGTGTATAATCTGTATGCATAAAGTGATGTCCACTTTAATTATGCTACCTTCTTGTTCCCAGGTCAAGCCCTCGTCGAATATACTTTACCAGATGAGACCCGTAATCACATATCCAACCCGCTCATTGGCATGGGCATATCAATCGCCAAGTCTTTTCTGGACACTCTCCAAACTTGCCATGTCGTCTACCCCAGTGGAGTGATATACCAAGTTTATCCCACCAACCAACTGCCTTCGGGCCCCGTGTCTTTTTCACCAGCCGTCCAACCTTTCACCACCTGCAGTGTTGGTTTCTTGAACCCACCTGCTTCCTTAAGTGGAACTTATGAACTGATGTCTTTGGTCCAGCACTCTGCTGATAACAGTCTTAGTCTGACGAGACAGAGGTTCCACTTGACTTTTACTCCTAGCGAACTTTGGAAGTAAAGCAATTTTCTTTAATTTATTAATGCATCAAGGAAACTCTGACATGAGCGTGGAGGAAAAAAAATGACATTTGTTTCAAGGATCGATATTATCAATGAAAGCAATACTAATAAATTTATCTTCAATTATATGTTGTTTTTATTTTATTTAGCATCACGCCTTCCATCACATATTCCCAGAAGGGTTAGGCAGAGGTGTACCAGTATACACCCTAGTATAATTATAATAATACGATGTGGAAGAGCGGAGTCTCCTAATACAGGCATTGTTTGTCTAAAAGGAGGCTCCACATACAATCAAATGTACTAGAAACTTTTTGTGAAATAAAGATTATTATTATTATATTATTATTGCCTTTATTTATACTTATACGTAAGTACATACAAAAAAAAAACATTTAAAAATATAAAAAATAGAAACCCACCGGCATCGGGAGCAGGGTCCAAGCTACCGGTGGTCAGGGCCCAAGAGAAAGAAACCTCCTAACGATACGGGCCGTGTCCAAGAGTACTGCTTTCTGTATCAAGCCCTTGATCCAGCCATCCAACGAGAGCCTCCTTAGATGTTGGTCGAGGCTCTTGGCTATTAGGCCATTGGCTGACACAACGATTGGTACAATGATTGCTGAATTCACCTCCCACATGTCGACAACCTCGTGTGCCAAGTCGAGATACTTTATTTCTTTCTCTTTCTCGGCTTTCACGAGGTTCTCGTCATGCGGTACAGTGATGTCAACAATCATTGCACGACGCTCTAATCGATCTATCACTACAATATCAGGCTTATTGGCAACAATAGTCCTGTCTGTAATGATAGACCGGTCCCAGTACAATGTAACATGACCATTTTCGAGACCTGGGTCGGGCACATACTTGTAGTACGGTACTTCCGATTCCACAAGATTGTATTTCAAAGCGAGCTGCTGATGGATAATCCTGGCCACGAGGTTATGTCTGTGCAAGTATTCGCCGTTAGCCAGACGCGAGCAACCAGAGATAATATGTCGGATAGATTCTCCCGGACGGCGGCATGCCCGACATATGTCAACCATACCATCTTTCACGATATATTTCCGATAGTTGTCCGTCATCATAACTTCGTTCATAATTGCACATACAAAACCTTCGGTTTCTCCAAAGAGATTTCCGAAACGTGGCCAAGATACGGACGCTAGAAAATCTACACTAGGCTCATAGAGAGCCCGGTAAAAGCGTCCGTGTAGCTCTTTGCCTTGCCATACCTCCTTGCGATCTTTCGTACTAAGTACTACAGGCTTGCGCCAGTTCTCTTTAGCCAAGGAGAGTGGGGTAAATCCCTTGTCCACTGCGACCACATCTCGATGCATCACACCATCAAACTTCCGAAAATATTCCCTGAGACTGCATACCTCGCGATTGTGAAGGGTCTTGGCATTTAAAAAACCTCGACCCCCACACTTTCGCGGGATATACAGCCTCATTACCGAGGAGCGTGGGTGATGCATTCGGTATGTAGTCAGTAGTGTACGAACCTTCCTATCAAGGGTATCAAGTTCTGTTTGAGTCCACTTGAGTATGCCAAAGGAGTACATCAAGACTGGCATGACCCAACCATTAAAGGCACGCACCTTGTTTCCGCCTGACAGAAGGCTTTTTAAGACCTTTGTCAGACGGCCAAAGAAGCGCTCTCGCAACGATTGTTTCATGTCAGCCTCGTTTATGCCTAATGCCTCCGACATGCCCAAGTACTTGTAAGTCTCCGTTGAGGCAAGTGATCTAAGTTGTGTGGAGTCTGAGAGTTGTATTCCCTCAGAATCCACAATCTCCCCTCGCTTTGCATGACTGCACATTTCTCCACACCGAATTCCATTCTGATGGAGTCACTGAAGGTTTTAGTTACCTTCAGCAAATCCATCAGATGTCGATCAGAGGGAGCAAAGAGTTTTAGGTCATCCATGTAAAGGAGGTGAGATATCACCTGACCACCCCGCCTCAACCGGTAGCCCAGCCCTGACCCCTCTAGTAGTGTACTAAGAGGATTCAGGGCCAAGCAAAACCACAGAGGACTCAAACTGTCACCCTGAAATATACCACGCTCAATCCTGATCGGTACACTGATTCTCTGAATTTGTCGGCATCCTGGGTAACGAAGGACTGTCCTCCATTGCCCCATGCATGACAACAGGAAGGCGCGTAGAGTAGCATCTACTTTATACAGCTCCAGCACCCTCATGAGCCATGCATGGGGCACGGAGTCATAGGCCTTCTTGTAATCTATCCAGCATGTCGACAAGTTCTTTCTAAATCGGCGAACCTGTTGGCTAATGGTCATATCTATGAGGAGTAGCTCCTTAGTACCACGGGACCTGTTCCTACATCCATTTTGAGATGCAGACATAATTAAATTTTCATCAATATGATTACAAATTTTTGCCCTCAAAATGGATGTAAGAAGTTTATAGACCGTCGGTAAGCAGGTGATGGGTCTATAATTTTTGGGTTCCGTAGTACTACCAGATTTATGGAGCAGATGGGTAATTCCAGTAGTTAAAAAGTGTGGGACCGACCCAGTTTCTAAAGATGACTGGAATTGAGACGCCAAGCGAGCGTGAGAACTACGCAGCCATTTTATCCAAAAACTATGCAGTCCATCCGGGCCTGGAGCTTTCCAGTTCGGCATAGGGTGGACTGCATAGGCTACGTCTTGGGGGCTGATGACAATTTCCCCCATAACTGGTAATGGTTCACACACTCGCTCTACGTCACGTATCCAATCACCTTCGGCATGACTGACCGGTACTGACCAGATGTTACGCCAGAATGAGCACATAGCGTCGTCATCCGGCCAGCCCGCTTCACCCACACCATTATTAGGGCACTCCCAAGCTCTATATACCCATCTTTGATCGCTTTGGAACGTACGATTCTGATAATACCGTTCCACGCGTTTTTTATACCTACGGATACGATTTGCCCATGCATAAACCTTCTGCTTCAGGAAGTCGATGCGCTATAATAATTATTATTATTATTATTAATATTATGTATCTTTGTATATTTTTTAACTGAAGTGAGATTTAGTGGATGAATTTTTATTGGAATTACACTTTCTGTTACGGTAGCTTGCTTATTCTGAGCTGGCCCGTCCACAATAACACAAATTGATATATTGATGATAACTTTCTTTTATTTTACAATACTGGACTCGCCAGTACTAATTATTCAATACGTGGCAAAGAAATAATAACGCTGATCAAAAGATCTACGAAGTTAGACTGTGCTTGCTGTCTACTGATAACACATTAAGATTCCTCCGTGCTTCGGAGACCACGTAAAGCTGTCGGTCGCGGTTTTCATACGAACACCTATTGACAATCGTTCGTAGTAGTCAGAAACCGAAAAAACCTCACGACAGTTTATCAGTAAGTTATCAGTCTTATTAAAGTCTGATAGTAGCTGCTTCATGGAAAATACTGATTAGACTAGAAATTGTTATCCAACATATATAGGAAGAGGCCGGGAGCTAAACTAAACTGTGAACGTGAGTTTGTGTGTCTTTTCGGCTTCTTTAATTTCTGATTCTTATAGTGATTCTGCATATATCCACGTGAGCGAAGCCGCGGGCAAAAGCTAGTGTGATATAAAATTAATTCTATGATAAACTCAATAATATAATATCAATGATTTTATTTATTAGCCTAATCAGATGATGATGCTTTTAAATAATACATAAAGAATGAAACACGGTTGTTAAGTGTGTAGTGTGATTTTGAAAATGACAGCCAAATATTTAGCATTATTGGTGATTGCATCTGCATTGACTCAAGGTACTATTTTTGTTTATAATGTTTACAGTGTATTTTCTCAAGGTACAGTGGCTAGCACATCAAGCTACCACAATCTGTCAAATTTCTTTGTTTGATTGTCAACTTTAATGCAAAAATATAAAGTTCATATTCAATTGGGATAATTTGACAGTTTTGGATAGCTTGACCTGCTGGCGTCTGTACTATTTTTATTTTTGTGAATTGGGTCGAAGAATAATAGAAAGGCGTGATAGAAGAACTTTGACAAAAGAACTGTTATTTTTTAATTTTTTTTATTTCTACATTTTTAAGGAACTTTTACGCGTTGTTATTGTCAGCAATATATCCTTATTTTCAAAGTTGATTATGTTAATTTTAATAGAATCATAATGAGTTGGGTTTAAAGCATTTTGGGTTTTAATCATAATATCTTTATTGCATATTCATGTTGTTTACAAATTGTTTAAAAATATTTAGAAACCAAACATGAACCCTGTTAGGGCACAGCAACATTTTAGGATCTTAACATAGCAGAAATCTCAAAACAGAAATATCATTAATTTATATAAATTAAAATGTAAATAATTATGCTTATCATTCAATTAGTTTTTAGTCATTCTCATTACACATTATTGAAAATATAGATTAAATTTCATTCTATGTATCTATTATCATTATTACAGTATATATTTATGTTTTATTATACAATAGTATATAATATGGGCCCCTAAATTATTTCATTTTATCTTTTATATTATAATTTTACCTTTTAGAATTTTTGTAGAACATTTATAATTCTAAATTATTTATTTTATCTGGCAGTTTATTATAATATTTTGATACACATGAGAAATTCAGTCTAGTCAGTACTTTATTTGTTAAAAAAACAGTTTACTTACTTTTCTTCTCTTAATCTTCGTTTTCTTAACTTTTAGATAATATACCTACTCACTACGTTTAAATTTTAATTCATTAATCTAACACAACTCGTGTTAAATATTTTAAATATTTCGTGACGTCGATCACACTTCTGCCCTTTCTACTATCGGACGACCAGAAGCACGAAAAAGCGTCATCGATTCATGGTGGACATCCCAAAAGCCCGAACGAAACGCTTTAAATCAAGTTTCATCATGCGTACCGCTGAAATGTGGAATTAAATTAAATTAAATTAAAAATGCATTTATTTTCTCATCACAAATGGTGTTGGTGGTATACAGGTATAGGCACATCAAATATTTAAACAAACATTTGTGAGAGACTGGTGCCCGAGATAGGTATTGCAATACCTGTGTTACGGGTCACCAGGCCCCCGAAGACTTATATTATTTCTTAGATCATGTTCAGACTAATTTGGTGTGATGAGAAAAATGAAATACAAAAAAATATATTTAAATATTATTGGATATACATTCTGTGTGTATGTATGTGTGTGTGTGTGTGTGTGTATGTGTGTGTGTGATTGTGTGTGTATGTTTGTGTGTGTGTGTGTCTATTATATAATCGTAATTTATTTTAGTGAATTGGAGTTAAAATATTTTCAGGAGCGTGATAATCCAGAGTTTTGAGCCATTTACATACAGCAACTTTGCATAATGCTTTACTTAGTGAGTATATTGACAGTGATGTGTTGATTTTGTTATAAAGATATCCCCCAAGGAAACAGTAGAACCTTTGCGATAGGCTGGTATGAAATTTCAAAGTAGGACATACATTACCTTTTCTTCGTGAAAACTTTTTTAAGTTAGGGTCGTATACCATATGGGTGTGCTTTCTTAATATTATGGATAGTACAAAAGTCTGCCTAACTGTTAGGACTTCCCAGCGTTTATATAATAAGTTGGTAGTTGGGTAGCGAAAAGGCAGTCCAGCTCCAACCTTGAGTAAGGCTCTCTGTGCCCTTTCGACTTCTAGGAGGTGCACCCTTGCTGCACCTCCCCAGGAAGTTATGCAATAGCTGAGTATTGAGTGGCAGAGAGCAGAGTACACCATTCTAGTAGTCTTAAGATCGGCAACATGCCTCAGTTTCTTAAATATATACATGAGCTTACGAATCCTAGTGACTATAATGTCAATATGTGGCTTAAATGATATTGTTTGGTCTAGACACACTCCAAGATACTTAATCATATCAGTTCTTTGCAGGGGTAGACAGAGGCATGGCGAAAATACTGAGTCGGTACAGGTGTGGGCAATTATATTAAGATTTGTTGCTGGAAGAAGATTTCTACTGGTCGCAAAGGCAATGTATTTGGTTTTGGCTACATTTAGGGTCAATACATTTTGTCTTAGCCATTGGCAGACTTGTTCAACCCCAACTTGGGCAGAATGAAAAACATTTTCCCTGGTATTTCCAGTAAAGAAGAGCGCTGTGTCATCTGCAAAGGAGAGAATTTTTCCTTATATAGGTTGGAGTTGACACAAGTCATTTATATAGACCAGGAAGAGGCTAGGACCTAAGACACTTCCTTGAGGCACACCATAGTTAACGGAAAGTTCATTGCTAACCCAATTGTCAATTTTAATACGTTGCTTCCTATGGTTTAAGTAGTCTTCCAGTAATCGCAGTGGTAGACCTCTGACACCTAATCTTTCCAATTTTATTATAAGCAAAGGAATAGGGACCGTGTCAAAGGCCTTGGCTAGGTCTAGGAATACTGTAATACATTTTTGCTTATTGTCAATATTGGTTACAATCGCATTAGTGAGTTCGTTAACAGCGTCATCAGTCGACCTACCTGATCTAAAGCCAAATTGCATTGGTGAGAGAAGACTGTTTGCCTCAAGGAAGTTCATGAGACGTTTATTGATCAGTCGTTCCAATACCTTGGACAAGGTTGGAAGGATCGAGATTGGTCTGTAATTATTTATACAGTTTTTGTCACCCGCTTTGAAAATTGTTTTGACAAGCGCAACCTTCAAAGCTAGCGGAAAAGTACCAGTCTCAAACGATAAGTTGCAGATATAAGTGAGTGGGGGTGTAAGATACTTAATGTAACGCTTTAAGATTTTTCCAGATATTTGATCTACTCCTACTGCCGCATCCTCTCTCAACCCCATAATGAGATTACCCACCTCAATTTCATCAATAGGAAGTAGGACAAGCGAGTTAGATGATCTAGGAAAAGAGGCTAGGTTGTTACTAGGCTTAGGGCCGTTGTCAATAATCCTTTCCGCCAGGGTCTGTCCTACACTAGTGAAATATCTGTTAGCTTCATCAACACTTTTTTTTGGATCATCCGTTTTGATTAAGACCGACGAGTGGTCTACTTTTTTGTTGGAGCTACATATATTTTTTATCACATCCCACAGCTTTTTATTGTTATATTTTGATTTTTCGATTTCCTGATTTTCATATATTCTCTTCCTTTTTTTTAATAGAGCATTACAGAAGTTCCTGTATCTTTTATATGTTAATTTAAGAGCTTCATCGTCAGGGTTCTTTTTGAGTTTCTTGTGAAGATTGTCTCTATTGCGCATACAACGCAATAATCCAGCAGTTATCCAAGGTTGTCTTATTCTTTTTTTATTAGATAATTTAACCACATGCGAATTGTCCTGGATGGCCTTATTTAATAAAGAAATAAACTGATCAGTAGCAGAGTTGGCATCACTGGAGTAGCATATCTGATTAAAGTTTATTTGTCTTATTGCAATATCTAATTCTGTAAAGTTAATGTGACTCCTTATTATAGGAGAGTAATTGAGTTTACTGTGTAAATTGATAATGATGCCAACACATTCGTGATCAGTAATGGTTGATTCAGCAGTAAAGCAGGTGGCTTCCAGTATAGTTCGAATCATAATGTGATCCAGGCAAGTGAATCCGTGGGTGGGCGTAGTATGAGCGGGAAGTATACCATGACTAGCCAAGATGTTGAGGTATTCATTGGAGCGCTTGTCGGTATTGTTAGGGGCTATATCAATATTTATATCTCCGCAAATAACTATGTTTTTGTAGTTTGATGATTTCTTTAATAGTTCATCCAAAGATGTATTAAAGCCATTCGTGTTACGCTGGCTTGGTGGACGATATATTCCAATGATACATGTGTCTGGATTTATTTGCAATAGTAAACAGTTAGCATCAATGATAGGTGGTTCTTCGCTTAGTATTTTATAATTGTTTTTATGATAGATGACAATACCTTCATTTTGAGTCTTATGAGCAGTTGTAGACGTATAGCTATATCCATCCAGGTCAGATATATACATGGAGGACTTTAGCCAGCACTCGGTTAAAATTAGTATATCCCAATCGATCGCTGATGTTGTGAGTAATGTAATAAAATTAGCGAAGTTACATTTTATGCTCCTTATGTTTTGAGTCAGGATTTTTAGTGTGTCATTAGTATTACTTATAGGAATAAGTGTACTTATATTATCAATATCGCATATCATAGATTTGACTATTGTTAAGGAATCGAGCCCTTGGTTGATAGAATCAATTGCTAAACCATCGAATTTTATAAGAATATGTCTTGTGGTACGTGATAAAGGAATTCAGGTGAACTAAGGTACATGTGGCCTGTGGTGATGCAATTATTGAGAATTTGTGATGTAAGAAAGCATGTGTATGTATGTGTGTGTGTGAGGTGTGATAGGTGTTATTTATAAGTATACCAAAATGTTTGAGTATTAGTGTATATCCATCATATATAGTATTAAATTTGATAATTAACATGCAAATAATTATAACTGGCAGTAGCCGAAAAACAAAAGAATAATACGATAAACAAATTACTAAACTAGAGATCATTATCACAAAAGCAATTAGTCACAATGTCAACTTGTGTAACTCTGTTTCATCTTCAATGCGTATCGGCGCCTGTCCCTCCTCCCTCTTTACATATACTTTACCAAATGATGTCCAAGTATGTGCAATCTTATTACTTTTAACCAGTTGTCTAGCAAGGTAGTGTAGGCGCCCAGCTTTACTTGTTAGGACTTCCGAGATATAAACGGGCCTGGGTGTCCCAAGCATGTTTAATTGTTGGGTGTTTAATTGAGGTTCTTTGCTGGAGCGTCGGATTTTATTATATTGTTTATATGCAGTTAAGAAGGATTCTTTCCTATTAGTAGTAGTAAAGTCGATTACTAACGCCTCAGATTTTGATCGGTATATCTCTTTGACTTCCAAGTTCACTAACGGGGCATTAGGACTCAGCTTTAAGCAGACACTCTTTACGATGTTGATCATAGCCTGTTTGTTTTCGTTGGGTTCTTTAGTGACATTAAATTGCTCATTCGTGAATGAGCTTCTTGAGTGGGTCTTCCCTAATAACTATAATCTGTGTGTCTTTAAATCTCGAGTGAATCGGTTTTTTCTAGGCAAGCGCGCTTCACCGTAGATCGCAGTGTCGCTTAACATCAGGCGAACTAGTGGTCAAGCGTAAGCCTATCGTGAATAAAAAAAATAAAAAAAAGCCAGAAAATAAATTATTCAAAATAAAGTATTAAATTCACTCAGTATTGAATTCACTATCTCGGTGAGTTTCACTTTGGGTATATCCCAAATTGAATACTCACTTTAATCATGTCATCTCCTTGTTAAGCTGAATGTGTCCACATAAATTATATTGTAACCTTCTTGTTCCCAGGTCATGCCCTCATTGAAATTACTTTACCGGATGAATCCCGTACTCACATATCCAACCCGCTCATTGGGATGGGCATAGGAATTGCCAAGTTTTTTCTGGACACTCTCCATACTTGCCATGTCGTCTACCCTAACGGCCAGTCCTACCAAGTTTATCCCACGAACCAACTGCCCTCAGGCCCCGTGTCTTTTACGCCAGCCGTCCAACCCTTCACCAGCTGCGGTGTAGATTTCTTGAAGCCACCTCCTTCCTTAAGTGGAACTTATGAGCTGATGTCTTTGGTCCAGCACTCTGCTGATAACAGTCTTAGTGTGACGAGACAGAGATTCCACTTGACCTTTCTTCCAAACGAACTTTGGAACTAGAGATGACTTGAGAGCAATTTTGTATAATTCCGAGGGTCTAAAGATGTTTTTGTTTTAGTTTGTTACTTGATCTTTTATTTGGAAATAAGTTTACTGCCAATGATCAGATTGTATCCTTAATGTATTTTCTTTCAAAATTTATCGTCAATGTTTTTAGGCTATGATGTGAATATCTAAAAATGTAAAGAAACATTAATCAATACCCTTTGGTTATTTCATTTTGATTTATGTATGACAAAAATAGAAAATATTGATTACAAAACGCATAGCCATAAAAGTAACTTTACTTTAACGTAACCGTTTCGAAAACGTACCACCGTGAAATATCAACCACACATGAACAGTCAACAAAAGAGTTAAGTATACAGATAGCAAACGAAATATGCCTTTTTATACAGATTTCTACATAAATAATACGCGACAAATGGTTAGTTATGTAGCTGCTTACAATACCTACGTTTTGACACATATTGCGTGATACATTATTAAAGTACCTTTATCAAAATACAGATTATTAATTAGCTGCCTGTATACCTAACTCTTTTGTTGACCGTACTTAAAATGTAACACACACACACTAAAGGATGAGTTACCTCATCAAAAATCAATACCAATGCTACCAAAATCGCTGATCAAAAGGTAACTAACAAATCATTCTCCAGCTACCTGCCAACGCCATTGTTTTGTGAAGCGGGGCTTGACAGATCAAATTAATAACTCGAGTTCGAGTATTCCCAGGCAGCTGTCAGAGTTCACAAAGTGGCTAGGAGAAGTCAGGCCAATGTTTAATGCAATTAAGTAACTACGCTTCGCTTGGTCGCTGAGTAATTCATTGATATGTATTTTGGTATGGGCACGCTGAGGGTCAATTTACTTTGGGGATAATTCGTAAGGGCTTGATTTTATTATTTAAGGTTTTAGTTTAAAATCCGTATTGTGAGGATGTAATGCTGTTAAGCTAACTATTGGACTTGAATTATTCAAAAGGGATGTTCAAAATAAACTCGTTAAAAAATCTTCAAGTTCCTTTCTGTCTGAATTGTTCAAGGAACGCGTTCCCATAGAACAAGCTTTGCTTATTTTGGGACTAGATGATAATATAGAGGTCGGTACAAGCAGAGAGCACCACTGAATCTGGCTACTATGATTATGAATAAACAAATACTTTGTAAATATATAAAATTTTAGCGAAAGAAATATTTGTTCTCAGGCAGGATTCGAACCTGTGTCCTTCCAGTTAATTACACCGGATGATAAACCACCGAGACAACTACCTGTGATGTCGAATTTCTCTTCTACATTGTACAGACACCAGCACATCAAGCTACTCCAATCTGTCGAATTTCTTTGATAGATTTTCAACTTTAATACATATTATTATGGTTCATTTTCAATTGGAAAAATTTACAGTTTTGGATAGTTTGAGTTGCTGGCGTATGTACGTATAGATGATGTCAAGGACATCTATTGAGGACATAATATAGTATGTTCTTCATTTTTTTTTCACCAAAAAGTCTATCTTTAAAAATGTTAAGTATGTGTGATAATGTCAAATGTAATTTGAATAAAAAAACACTTTGTAATATAAAATATTAGAATGACTGTTTAGAAAAAATGCGTGTTTGCTTTTTGTTTATTAAAAACTCCATTCAAATAATAGCGATCCTTACAATGCTGAGTGAAATAAATATCAAATATTTTTTGTACATTTTGAAGATTTTAAAGTTATTTAGAAAAGGAAAAATTCAACCGCGAGCAGGATTCGAACCTGCGTCTTCTGGTTAGGTACACCAGACGCTATGACCACTAAGCCACCGCTATACCTACCCGTCATGTCGAATTTTTCCTTCACATACTGAATTTACGTCTTTATGGTGACGTCAGTAACACCTATTGAAATGCAAAAACTTGCATTGAAAACTGGTGTACCTAACCAGAAGACGCAGGTTCGAATCCTGCTCGCGGTCGAATTTTTCCTTTTCTAAATAACTTTAATATCAAATATTTATTTATTTTTGTTTCGAGTTCTGGTGAAATACGTCTTGGGCTGAATACAGTCATTTTTTCAATTAAGTTTTCTCATTGATACTTTGGAATATAATTCATATTGGTGATAGCGAGAAATATATTTAAAAAAAAACTGTTTGCTTTTATAAAATTACTAGCATTTGCCCGCGACTTCGTCCGCGTGGAAAACTTTCTTTTAACTATCGTTGTAAGTTGGCTAATTAACTCAAAATCGTTATAAATTATAGTCTATATGTTATTCTGATGTATAAATAATAATACTGTGAAGTTTCATCAAAATTTGTTCAGTAGTTTTAGCGTGAAAGAGTAATAAACATACTCCCAAACTTTCGCCTTTATAATATTAGTGTGATAGTGTGATTCATATCAGCAAATATATGGAGGCTTTTTGTACCGTCGTGTTAACTCGACTAGAGTACTCTCTTGTGAGTACTTCATAGATGCACAGAAGTTTCTAATATCCTTAGCTATCACGTTATCACGCTTTGGGATTAAAACTGCATCAGTGTAAGTTTAATTAACTGTGTAGTTTAATTTAGAAAGTGTTACAGGATAATTTGAATTTGATACACTACATTGCAGTTTTACTAGCTAAGTTAAAATAGGGTAAATTAAGGAACATTTACATAATTGCGATTAACTGAGGGTTGTTTTTTTTTAACATTTATTGCTTTACTCCAAAACATGTTAAAATAATCCATTAAGTATTTTAACATATTTTTGAGTAAAGCTCGCCTTTGTACAGTCGCCAGCAGGTCAAGCTATCCAAAAACTGTCAAACTTTCCCGATCGAATATGAAAAGAAGTTTGATAGATTGAGGTAGCTTAATGTGATGAACAGAGGCCACCCCTCTGTATATTGTTTGTTTTACTGTTTTGTTAAAATATATTTTCTATGTATGTGTATAATGTGTTAATTGTGTGTATAAAGAATAAATGTTTTTAGGACTAGGTGTCCTAATATTGTCGTGTTTATATTGCATATATATTTTCACACTTATATCCCATGTGGTGTGGCAGAGACTATAAATTTGGATCTGCCACACTACTTTTACTTTATCAACGTACCCATGCCACTAAAAAAAGAATACTCTATTACAGTCTATTTAGTCATGATAATTTAAAAACGGGATTCAATAGAAGAAAAGTAAAAATCCAATGCAAACAAATATGCAGCGTGATTTCTACAACCCTATTTAAAACTAAAATACAATTCCAGATTTAAAATTTCATCCAGCCAGCAGCGCGGTGCTTATTTTTCTCTTATTCCATTTTTATTCAGGTGATTAAGTTTCAGAGTGCTACGAATTAAGAATAGTGCTTCCAGAAAGTTCTATTTTAATGTAAATACTCTTTTGTTGTTTAAAGTGGCAAGTTTGTGATGCAATCCGATGTAAATAGCTAACAGTTTTGTTGTAAAAGGCGTTAAGGCCAAGTTATGTTGAAGGAAATGGTCTCAGCTAAGTTTTTAGTTGCTTTTAGTCGCGAAAGAAGTTTTGTCTTTGTTTGCTAGATTGTTTTTTAGTAGTTTTGTCTATTTTGTACTATGTTACGGTTGTAGATATACCAACGGTAAAACATACTGCAATAGAAGGTTAAAACTATACTTAAAAAAATAATATTACCAAGTGTGTTTTTTCTCGGTCTTTGTATTTTTTTTTTACCTAAAACTGTAAACATGATCTGAAGTATTTTACATGAAAGCTGATTGTAGATGTGCTGTGTTTAGATTGATAATATTGTGAACATAATCATTAGCACAAAACGAACTGGTACTAAGAATTTCATAAAAAAATATAATAATACTGTTCTAGAATGCTGCTTGGGACCTGACGCACGGCAATTAAGGTAGAAAAGAAAGAAGATAAATGAAAAAAAAAAATGTCAGCATTATTGAGTACTTAACTTAATAGTCATGTTTAATATGTGCCTTAACAATTAGTTCTAATCCCGACACCAACATGTAGACTTCTTTCATTTTTAAAAATAGAAACACTGGTACTATTTGCAGAGAAACATATTTTCACGTAACAGAGTGACCCACAAAGCGTATCGCCTTTGTGCTGAAACTCCGGATTGTTAAACATAGTTAAAACCATCCGGTGAAACTAGCCGGACGACTCATATCCGGATTTATCCGGAGCGAGGATGAACGTAAGTTAGTAGCGATAAGCGGTTTAGGAAAAACACTTTATACTGAAAGGTCAATATATTAAATTCAACCAAACCTCCTTTTCCAGGTTGTCCGTCAGCTCAGGAAATATTGACGGACTGACAGAACTACATTGGATGTCAATTAATTAGATTTTTAATTCTAGAGGATGTCCTGGTGTTAATTTTTACGTACGCAGTCTCCATTTTAGGACACCACTTCGTCGCTGGGAGGGAGCTGATTGAAGAATAATTTGTTTTTATCAAATTTGTGTGTTATCAAATTTGTTACTAATAACACCACTGGGGTGACGTTGGTAGCAAACGCATACCAACCCTATGACACCCTTTCTTCTTTTTAAAACCTGCAAAGTTGTTGTGGATTTATTACTTCATACCATCAGTCTGTCACTTGTAACTTATACCAAACAAGTAATATTTTTTGCATCAAGTGGCAACGAGCTCAAACGGCACGGGTGTGCTTGACAAGTGGTTACAGGACAACGACTTACTTCTCACTGGACGGCAGATTATCTCCGGGAAATGACGTCAAACTTTAGTCTCGTCCCTTATTAGCCTAGTAATAATACTCCAGCGCAGAATATAGTGTTCTTTATACCTATGATTTGAAGGTAAAATATATGAGTAACTACAAAATAAAAGCAAAAAATATAGAGACATGTACCAAGTCTGAGAACTGTGATAGCGTAGTGCTAGTCTCCCACGGAGATTCAGTATCTAGGAAAGAAAATTTGGGAAATTTGGAATTGGGAAGAACGAGATCAAGGCGGGCAGCACTGTGGGGTACCAGAAAGTCAGTTTAAAAACCAAAGACACAAGAAAACACGCATCGGGCTTTATGACTGTGCTAGCAGAAACCTTTATACAGCGTAACAAAATTTCACAAATTTTACATAGGAAGGTTTGTTTAATACATAAGAGTGGATTATATACACTGTAAACTAAGCTAAATTGCTCATAAATTCAGCTTAAGTCCAAAATAACGTCATAATTGTTTACATACCCAACTTTAACTAATCTAATAAACCTTAACCGCACTTATCGAATAACCCTATTAAACCGCACCGCCGTAATTTAAACTAGGAATCTTAGGAACTTAACATTTGACGTTATCCCTTATAATCCTTAAACAATTAACTCCACAATTTGATCTTGACGTAATCCCACACAAGATATGGTCATATGTCCCAATCGTGAGAAGGGTACACCGTATATCGTAGTCAAAGACGGTTGGTGACCACAACACCGCTGATGTGTGCTCCCTGTATTTAAATTGTTGATTATGGCCTTTCACTTTCCCGAATTTTGGATATTTAGAACTTAGGGTCGTATTAGTATTAAAGCTATCATTACACTGTTGTAAAAAAGAGATGAAACTGTTCATCATAATTGGCCTTAATTCTACTAAAATCTGTAAACATTATTTGTATTTAGCTGTAAGATTTCCGATTAAAATAAAATAAAATCATGTAGAGCGCTATCTCCCTTTTACGCTTCTTGGTGATTGTTTCATTTAAAATTTTGAATAATAATAATAATATATATCTACCCCGCTATCTTTGGCTAAAGAGAACTGGCGCAAACCTGTGGTGCTTAGTATCAATGACCGCAAGGAAGTATGGCAGAGCAAGGAGCTTCACGGACGTTTTTTCCGTGCCCTTCATGGGCCCGACGTAGATTTCTTAACGTCCGTGGCCTGGCTACGCTTCGGTGACCTCTTCGGGAAAACCGAGGGTTCGGTCTGTGCAATTATGGATGAAGTTATGCTGACAAACAACTACCGGAAGTATATCATGAAAGACGGGACGATCGACATATGTCGGGCATGCCATTGTCCCGGTGAGTCTATCAGGCATATTATTTCTGGTTGTTCTCGTCTGGCTAACGGTGAGTATTTGCACAGGCATAACCAAGTGGCCAGGATTATCCACCAGCAACTTGCTTTAAAATACGGCCTTGTGGATTCTGAGGTACCGTATTACAGGTATGCGCCCGACCCAGTTCTCGAGAATGACCATGTCACGTTGTACTGGGATCGATCTGTTATCACTGACAGGACTATTGTAGCCAATAAGCCTGATATAGTGGTAATAGATCGATCAGCGCGCCGCACATTGATTATCGATGTCACCATCCCGCATGACGAGAACCTCGTGAAGGCTGAGAAAGAGAAACAGCTAAAATATCTCGACTTAGCTCACGAGGTGGTCGCCATGTGGGATGTGGACTCGGCCATCATTGTGCCTATAGTCGTTACGGTCACTGGACTTATCGCCAAGAGCCTCGACCAACACCTCAGGAGGCTCGAGTTGGGTGGCTGGGTTAAGGGCCTGATTCAGAAGGCAGTACTCCTTGATACGGCGCGTATTGTGAGGAGGTTCCTGTCTCTGGGGCCCTAACCACCGGTAGCTTGGACCCTGTTCCCGATATCGGTGGTCTGACTATTTTTTTATATTTTTAAATGTTTTTGTTTTCTTTTTTTGTAAAAATATTTAAAAATATAATGTAAAAAAGAAATTAAATAAATACGAGAATAATCATATTTTTGGGACATTTTACACAACACCATCTAGTCACAAACTAAGCAGAGCTTGTACTATGGGTACTAGACAATGGATATAATACTTATATACTTTTTTTTTGTAAATACATACTTATAATACATAAGGAACACCCAGACAAACACAAATACTCATGTTTTATCCACACAAATATTTGTGTCCTGTGGGAATCGAACACACGACCCCATGATCAGCAGTCCGGCACTAGAACCGCTAGACCACAGAGGTCGTCAAATAAAGAATAAAGAAATATAGAATAAAGGTTTAACATAGCATACTAACACTCCTCTGACCCCGTAGGTGTTACGTTTGTAGCGAATGTGATCATGGATTCATAGACAGCTGAAAGCAGTTTTTAGTAGGTACAAGTCCATGAGGATGTTTCGCACAATAACAAAGGGAAGCCTTAGTGCAAGCACCCAGAGAGGAATTCTCCTGTACCGGTGGTATAAATATACTCCTGGGGTACTATACTTACTTAATATACTGCAATACCGCTGTCTTACCTATGGGTCTTTCCGTTACATTCCGTGGCTTTGTTACTATCGCCCTATATGCCTGGCAGTAAGACAGAAAAGGTGGTTAAAAGCATCCACGCTATCATCATCAACCCATATACTGTCCCACTGCTGGGCACGGGTCTCCTCTCATATTGAGAGGGATTAGGCTATAGTCCACCACGCTAGCCTAGTGCGGGTTGGCAGACTTCACAAACCGTCGAGAAAAATCTCTAAGATGCAGGTTTCCTCACGATATTTTCCTTCACCGTTTAAGCGAGTGATAATTAATTATTAATACGCACATGAATTCAAAAAGTCAGAGGTGCGTGCCTTGGGTTCGAACTCGAGACCTTCGACTTGGCAGTCCAATGGTCATACCGCTAGGCTATCACTGCTTCGCGTCTAACTGCGTCGCCTATTGGGGCTATTGTATGGTCAGGCAGTGGATTTCATAAGTCAGCCGCCCGCAGGCCATGCACAGGCCAGAGGTCCGTCTGCACCTTCAGCCACCCGAATCCACGTCAAAATTGTACATAACAGTACTGTTTCTTTGAATAAAACGACGTGGTGGTTGTTTCACAGTAAAAGTATAATCAATTGTAATAGACTAGACAATAGACTAGGGATATGTGCCGTTTTGCCAATAATTCTACAGAGCGACATCAGTATTTAAAGAAAACTAAGTACATAATTACAGGGAAGGGTTGACGGTACAAGACCTCGCGGTCGGTCACCAATGCGATGGACTGACCAAATCAAGAACGCAGTGGGTGGCCCCATAAGTCGGTGTACCAGGATGACGGCAACAGGGAGGATGGCGGGACATCGTGAGGCGAATAACATCTGCCCCCAACACCACTACTACATGACGGCCACGACCGCTCTGCCAAGAGCGATTCGGCTGAGAAGAAGAAGTACATAATTAATTAATTGATTCGCTGTAGTTTAGTCTTAACGCCTATAGATGGTGTTATAGGTTTCAAATATCAATAAGACGGACACAGCACTACATAACCTCTATTCGAAGAAACCGAGAACAAAACATATCGATTCGCAGTAGGTATCGCTAATGCCTCTATCAAAGTTAGTTACTACTAACTGTTAACCCATCAGTCTGCAATGCGGCATTAGAAGCTAATGAATGGCTTCCACGGACAGTTTGATGTTGAAATAGTGTGGGGATAGAGTCGTTTTAAAAAGTTTAATGTAAAAAAGCGGTACCTATAGGTATTTTAATGAAATGAAATGAAATGATGATATGATGATGATATGAAATGATATTTTATTTCTGTAAATAGATCTTTTAAAGACACTTTTACAAGTCAATATTTTACACTTTTTTTTTAAGCTAGATGGCTCCGGCATTTCCTAGCTAACGACCTCTGAGAAGAAACGCCGAAACAAACTCAGAGAATCATAGTCTCTTTTAAAGTCCAGACATAGAACAGTAACAAATATGTGTCTTACAATGTAGGGCAAAGTCTGAAATGGCCTTTTGAAGAAAGAGCCATAGCGGCTTTGAGTAGACCAGTCCCAACTGACGGCACGCATGCATCAGTCATTGTGTAGCTCAACCATAATTTAGGGAGCTCAACAACCCGTCGCACGACGATACCAGATCAGAGGCACATTTGCGTAGGCCACATAAAAAAAGGCTCAAAGCCACCAGACTGTTCAAGGCTGAGTATGTAAATTTAGCCTACAAAGTACTCACATTTACAGTTAGTCAGTTATAGTTGAACATTATTAAATAGTAAGAAAAAAAAATATAATCACAGTAATAATTTCAGTAATGTCTGCTGATATCAAATTAATATAAATCATTGTTATGTCAGACAAACAAGAGAGCAATGCAGATTGAATAAGATTCAAATTAGCGGATTTGTTGATAATTTTGAATGATGAATGTGACAAATATTTAAAACAAATTGTGTATTATGATGATAGAGATGATGTTGTGTATGTTAAACTCCAAGCCGCTACTGAGAATTTTATAGAAAAACCCAATAACAGTTTGCATAACCTGGAAATCGAACCCAAGACGTCTAGTGTCTAGTCGCACTTAGGACCATTATACTAATGAAGCAGTTCTATTTCTAAACTGTTACTGTTAATAACGCTTGACCTGCGAATCGAACCTCGGACCAGTCATGCTTACTAAATAAATAATAAAAAGTCCTGTTGGAGTGTGAGAGAAACCACGGGACATGCAAGTACCAAATAATTTAACCAACCATTTTAAAAAAGCGAATATGACGTTATCAGTATAAAAGAAAAATGAAGCCATGTGCAATCATCATTTGCAAGCCCTAGATTGCGTTTTTTTCAGGCGTCAATTTAAAAGAGAATTTTTGGAAATTGTGTACTCTGACGTAATATATAGTAATAGGCTGCTGAATTACAAACCGAATGTGTTTTTAAGGTTTAAAATCTCCAAATTTATATTGCTAACGAAAACTGAAAAAACAAACGGATTTGTAGGTACAGATAGTGATATTTTAAGAGAGGTAGCACATAGTGGGATTAATTCCACTCAAATTGAAGTACCTCCGCATTGCAGAAAACTGAAGTAAAATAACACTGTTTTGAGCTGCGTTGTGTTCCTTACGGTGAGCAAGGTTGACAGTCCGCTAGGAAACGTTGTGTTGGCAATGGGAGGACTTTGACCCTTATACTGCCAACTGTCGACAACGCGCAAGTGATATCCCTGGTGTTACAAGCGTCTATAGGCTACGGTAACCGCTTACCATACCGTTGGGATGTATGCTAGTTTGCCACGTTATTAGTATATATATATTTTTAATATCTTATAACTTCTTTTTATTTTTTTCTTAAAGCAACAGAAATTTCCATACTTTTACATATTCGTGAAATCACAAGCTATTGCTATAATACTAAATCAGAAAGATTACGCTTTTGAAATTCCGTCTACCATTAAAGCTTATCTAGAAAATTCCCTCGCCTAATGAACTATTCAAGTATTCTCATGTTTATATAATATGCTGCTTATTTTTTTTCAAGGAGTGACATAAAATGTTGAGTTCGGATGCACAATAGGGCCTGACGAGCTATTAGCATATCAGTTGCGTCATTAGACCGGGCTTCAGCCTTCGCTATTCAAGCGAAACAAGCCTTGGAAAGAAAAAGTTATATGCCATTATAAAAATAGAATTTGGAGTTCATAGTATACAATATCTAGATATTTTATGTTAGTTTATGATTTTTTGACAAGTTAACAAATATGGTGACTGTATTGGTGTAGCGGTTAAAGTGGTTATCTCCATTACTGTTGCACCGTTGTTGATTCGATTCTGACTGGAGACAAATATTTGTGTAACACATACATACCATCACGCCTGTATTCCCCGAAGGGATAGGCAGAGGTTTACTAATGTACACCCACATTTCACCAGTATGTTTGGGTCCCATGTAATAGGGGGCGAGCCTATTGCCATTAACCGGGCACAAATCCAGACTCCGACCTGCTACTGGGAATTTAATAGAAAAACCCAATAACACTTTGCTCGACCTGGGGATCGAACCCAGGACCTCTAGCGTAGCAGTAGCGCTTAGGACCACTAGACTAATGAGTCATATTTGTGTTTTTCACAGATATATTGTTTAACATAACATAACATCTGTAGGTATGATGCTGAGGTTTAAGGTGTTCCATATAATAGGGGTGAACCTATTGCCTTAATGGAAATAGGTTCACATGCATGAAATCCAAACTTTTTTCATCAAATAACTGCTCGAGCAGGAATCGAACTCATGATCTCTCACTCATACTAATTAGACAGTAATATTTTTTTGTCTGGATTAATACGTCGTTAAAATAAGCAACCCATATACTGTCTCACTGCTGGGCACGGATCTCCTCTCACAGAATGAGAGGCATTAGACTATAGTCCACCACGCTGGCCTAGTGCGGGTTGGCAGACTTCACAAGCCGTCGAGAAAATCTCTAAGGCATGCAGGTTTCCTCACAATGGTTTCCTTCATCGTTTAAACGAGTGATAATTAATTATTAATACGCACATGGTTTCGAAAAGTTAGAGGTGCGTGCCCTGGATTCGAACTCAAGACCTTCGACTTGGCAGACCTTTGACTTAAAATCATATAGTGAATTATTTTCTTAATTTTATTTTGTTTAGCAAATAAAAGTATAGTACTGTTTTTAATTATCGTTTGTGTTCGGTATTTTTTCGTTCGTTTCAAACAAAAATGAACGAATAGCTTGTACGTTTAATTTGAAGTTCTGTATATGAACAAACACCATGTACAGATGATAAAAAAAATTTTTTTGATTGCTTTGAACTACAATCCTCAGAGGAGAATGTGGGTTATTTGCACTTGAAAAAAATTGTGCCATAAATGTTATGAAAGTCAAAATTAATTCTTTCATTGTATATTATACAAAAGCAGTGAGAGCCTTTTAAGCCAAGGATACACTAGGGGACAAATGTCCCATGACATGTGTCCCCTAGAACGTCGGACGAAGTCGTGCAACTTCGCGGAACTTCGCCTGACATATCTGGCGACATCGCGCGATTTATGTCCGCAGCAACGTCCGCAGTTGACAGACATGTCGAGCGAAGTCCGGCAACGTCGCGCTACTTCACCCGACGTCGCTGGCGACACGTGTCGCGCGATGTTGACAGACATGTCGAGCGAAGTCCGGCAACGCCGCGCTACTTCACCCGACGTCGCTGGCGACACGTGTCGCGCGATCTTGACAGACATGTCGAGCGAAGTCCGGCAACGTCGCGCTACTTCACCCGACGTCGCTGGCGACTCGTGTCGTGGGACATTAATGTCCCCTAGTGTATCCTTGGCTTTATAATGTACGGAAAATCGTCATGGATCATCCATTATCTAGAGAGATGCAGGTATGTCGGACAAGTGCCGACTAGAATTCGCAACAATTATTTATTACTAGCTTCTGCCAGCGACTTCGTCCGTGTGGAAGTTATTTCTAATTATCATTGTAATTTGGATAATTAATTCAAAATCGTTACAAATTATAGCCTATATGTTATTCTGATATCTAAATAATAATACTGTAAAGATTAATCAAAATCCGTTCAGTAGTTTTAGCGTGAAAGGGAAGCAAACATTCATCCAGCCATCCTCACACACTTTCACATTTATAATATTAGAAGGATCTTTTTGTATTTTTAGCATTTTCCATGCTAAGATTATAAGGTGGCATCGTACGACATCACTGTCTGTATGTCTGTTACGCTTTCACGCTTAAACCGCTGTACCGCTTATTATGAAATTTGGTACAGAGATAGCTAAGGCCTTTGAGATGAGGACATTTGTCTCAAAAAGTTCTTTAAGACGCGAGTGAAACCGTAGATAAAAGCTAGTTCTGATATAAATCTCTTTCACGTGTTTCAGTTTTTTTATACTTAGGTACATTAAATATTTTTTCTTCGTTTACTTAGTTGCGTATATTTTTAGACACATAATTATATTTACATGACAGTAATAACGCTGAGTTAATATTGGCGAAAGTTTATCTGATATTTTTCAAGAGAATAAATACCTAATTGATACCAAAATGTAATTTCGTTTCTATAAAAAAATAGCAGCTATTTTTATTATTAGTCTGGTTGATCCCACTGCGGGGCAAAAGGCAGAGGTGGAAGGTGAGTAGGGTGGTTTAAAGCGTTTTCAGCCTGACAGATTGAGCTGAAAACGCTTTAAACCACCCTACCCACCTTCCCTCCATCTCCATCCGGACATCAAATAGGTACCTCATTAAAATAAAGAATCATAGCACATTATTACGGCCAACCTACCCATTGTCTCTTTCATTTACGGCCAGTGAAACAGCCCATCCAATTTAAAACCGAAACCGTTTTACCGGATCGAGTTTATTGGTCAATACGATGCGTGCTCTAATAAAATATACGATAAATACGTTAACGGTTATTTTACAAATTATAAAATGGCGGTCGAATGTGTGTCGGTGTCATTTTTTATTGGCTACAATATATTTCAGACGTATGACATCAAACGGCTTTTATTTAAATTGCATTTGGAATATCGCTGTGATTGGTTCGTTTTTTAGTATTTTTTTCCGTGCTACGAAATAATTGTGTTACTGGAAATGAAACTGTGATGGAATATAATTGGAAACCTGCACGGGCGTTTAAATTATGTCCTAATCTATTTTAACTACGGTTCTATAGTTTTTGTTAATGATTATTGAGTTGGGAAAAGAGGAGGCTGTTGAACAGCTTTGTAAATAATTAACTTGCGTACGTATATTAAATCAACGCAAGTATTAACTGACAGGTTAAAATGTAAGGGGTATACCCATAGGTGGCCAGTACAAATTAGGTCACATCGGTGCAAGTCTAGTACAAAAATCTAAGCTCAGATCAGATCAGTGAGAATTTTCTAATAAAAACATTTTTTTTATGGGATAGGGGGCAAACGAGCAGACGGATCGCCTGATGGTAAGCGATTACCGCCGCTGCCCATGGACACCCGCAACACCAGAGGAGTCACAAGCGCGTTGCCGGCCTTTAAAAGGGAGTACGCTCTTTTCTTGAAGGTTTGAAGGTCATATTGGTCCGGAAATACTGCAAGCGACAGTTTATTCGTTGCACAGTTTAGTTATGCGAGGCAGAAAGTTTCTAGAGAAGCGCAGTAGTGGACTGCCAACCATCTAGATGATGAGGATGAACAATCTATAATACACACTTTACTTTAAATTAGAATCAAATCTTACTTTTTTTTGTTATTTTGACTTTGACAAATTCATCTAAAATTTGTACAAAAATTAGGCTTTCATAATTTTATTAAGTTTACTTATTTTCTCCTGATATTTATCCTGTCAATACTTAATCCTAATGTTACGTCAGAAATGCTCTTGTGTTGAATTCCAGAGCTGATAAAGCTCTTACACGACATATTGCTCAATAAATTCAAAATGTCGATATACTGATGGCTCCTACTGACACTGCTTTAAGAAAATTGTTGAGATTTTTCACGGAATAGGATAATAAATTTAAACCGATTGGTGACAGAGACTAAGATCAAATGGTAAAGTGCGATGAAAATGAGAAACCGGTGCGATCGGTTTAATATAATATAATAGAATATTCTTTAAATATATATAATATTCCTGGACAATTTCACACAACAACAATAAATATTTTGATTTCTGACAAGTACGCGAATATAATACTTTGAAATAAAACTACTTTTTACAGCGTCCATGGTCCCTGGTAGACTCTACCCGTGACCATGGACGCTGTAAAGGGTCCGAGACGTCGGAATCATTAATATCAATATAACGCGATAAAATCCGTAAAAAGTAGTTTTATTTCAACGATAAATATTGTAATGTTACCACCAATTCTCTGTGGATCTATCAAAAAGTTTCCTTCTCCAACTTCTGTGATCAGTGCCCCCATCCAAAACCAACGTTATCTGAACTACAAAAGACGATTGACGTTTTAATTTAATACCAAAATCTATTCGGCCATTTAAACTGAGCGCATATCGCGATCTTGTTTCGTCCACACAAAGAGACCTGTCTACCCGCGGAATTGATAAGTCTGGGATGTCTTATTCATGAAGCCATGGTTTTAATTAAAATATTGCTGCCTATTTTCGGGTGGGTTGAAGGAATACTGGATTTTGCATTAGATTTGTTGTTAATAAAATGTTTCGTGAATACATTTTCGAAGTATTTTTGTATTTAGCCATTATCTTCCCATTGAAGGGCAAAGACCTACCTACTCGCCTTTCACTCATCTCAGTTTAAAGTTTCTTGCGGCCAATCCTTCCAATATAGGTTTAGCTTCTGCCAACATCTCCTTTTGGGCCTGCCTTGACGTCGTCTAACGTTGTGTGGATTACGTACAACATTAGAATTTTTGAACTTTTATAAGTACTTCAAGGTTGTTGTACAAAAACTACATTGAGGTCTAACAAACCGACGATGACAGCGACTCAAAATATTATGATTCTATCTTCTTCTTTAATCATCTTTCTCCTGCCTCTATTCCCAACTTACTTGGTGTCTTCGCAGTACCTCTTTTTTTCCATACCTCTCTTCAGCCTCAAAAGCCGTCATCTCATCACTTACTTCCTTCTGTGGCATATCGTATTTTACACAATCCACCCATCTTTTCTTTGTTCTTCCTCTATTCTTATATCCATCCACATTTATGCTTAAAACCTTTCTGGTAACATGTCCTTCCTCTATGCGCATCACATGTTCATACCAAGACAGACAATTTAATTACTAGTTCAGTCACTGGCGCTATTTTTTTTTTTATGTCGGACACAGTTTTTAGCTCGAGGGAGCTTTAAAAACTTAACCGGACTAGGTGGTGAGGCACCAAATGCCTCCAGCCAGGGGCAACTTATAAACTAAGCAACACAGCTAAGGGCGTCCCCTGCGGGACTCGGACCTCGGCTTAGGGTGTTGCTGGGGGGGGGCAGCTTGGGACGGCTGGATCTGGGTTTAAATTATTTAGGGGCGAATTTAAAGCAACTGGCTCGGCACTGGCCGGCACGAGCAAGGGACGGGGAGGATTACCGTTAAGGGGTCTTCGCGACAGGCCTCGCCGGCGAGGACGGTATATCGGGCGGCGTTTTTGTGCGTGTGTTTTGAGAGTGCTAGTCACTCTGTTTGACTCCTGCGCTAGGGTGATTTGGTCGTCAGGGTAAGTGAGTGCGTGCCTTGGGCGGCGCACTCTACTTATCTGAGAGTCTGGCGCTATTTTCAAACTGCATCTTATATACTCACTAGTTGGCCCAGCAGACTTTGTACTGGAAACCGATTGCAGCGACATCTACCAGGTCCAATTGTGAATCTAAACCATCCAGGGCGCCACCCAAACGCATACAAAAATATCATTCAAATCGGCCCAGCCGTTTAGGAGGAGTTCAGTGACATACACACGTACAGTAAAATTATATATATATAAAGATAATACACCTGTCACTATCGCTTTCCAGATTAGAAAAATCGATAAAGCAATCGAGTTTAGTTCCCAGATCGAGCAATGTCATTTTGCTCGAAGTTTGATTTTATGCCCGTTTAATAGCAATAGGTTTGCCCCATAATAGCACATCATCAACCTATATTGTCCCACTACTGGGCACGGGTCTCCTGTCAGATCGAGAGGGATGCCTCATAATATATGGAAACTGGAACATACTGGCATACTGTGGGAGTACATAGGTACATACATGAATAGTTTGACCTCTTTCTAACTATTCATGGGATGCAAGCGCGACGGTACGTATTTTAAATTTAATATCGATAATTTATACTGTGTTTCAGAATAATTAATATTAGTAGACATATTTTAAAGAAGTTTCTGTCACTAAAATTAATCAACATTTTCTTACATTAATAAATATCAAAATTTGGGAAGAAATTCCCAAGTTTTACTATAAATATTCATAGCCTTAAACATTGTTTTAATTAATAACATTTCCAATGTGTTAAACAAAGACCGCATTTGAAATATATTTCAGAATTCTGAACTTGACTTTCTCATATTTGACTGCGTTAGAAATATGTTGAATTGAATTTTTGATTTTTTCCAAGAACTTGTTGAATTCTTGATTTTAATGAGATGTTTTTTTAATAATATATAAATAGACTTTTGTGGTATTGTCATTAGACTAACACATATGTGCAGAATTTGAAATCTTAAATTTTATAACTACTAGTCAACATCTTGATTGCAAGATTTGGGTTGCTAGTTAAACAGATTTATTTTAAATAGCATTATTCGCCTCTAAAAATCTACATTGCATTTTAAGTTATTAAGTCAGCTACAATTGACGACCGTCTAAATGATACTATCTTAGCCACTAAGTATCCATTTGGTCTCAAAACATTCAAGTTGCAAAAAACATGAACACAATTTGGTTCTGGCGATGTGTGATGAATATTATGAAATGAACCAACACCTGTATTTATAATGTTGCTGCTCAATCAGTAATTTTGTCGCTCAACCAGTATTTTTGATGTACGGTTTATTATATCCCGATTTAGCAAACATGACTCTCTAAAGAATTTGCGAAGTAAAATAAGTACATTATACATTTAATTATGTAAAACGATAGTGATTTTAAATAGCAACAAATCTAGAATCTCATCTTTATCCTTGGGGAACTACCAAAATATCTAATGAATCCTTAGATATATTTAGGAAGTTTCCTCGCAAGAAATTTTCCTTGTACAAAAATATCACCATATCAATGATGTTGCTTTATACACAATTCCTCATAATTATGCCATCACTAGCTATTGCCTATGGTTTCCCTTACGTCGTAAAAGGACTTTTAGTTTCAGATAAAGCTTTTATCCGTTTTAGGATACATCTATGATTATAGTTTGCATTACGGACAAACTCAAATATCTGTTCAGCGGTTTAAGTGCTAATATGTTAACAGACAAAGTTACTTTTATAATATTAGTATGTAAGTATGGATTGCCGTGTGAACAATCATTTTTTAATTATTATAAAATGTTTGAACACTATGAGAAGTTTACACATTTTGTGAGAGATTTTTTTATTAATCTTAAGTATTAGCTTAGGTAACTTAACCAGTATAAATTGAGCTGTTAATATCATGAGAATATGTTCACTAATATACTGTGCGCGTAAGAGTGAAGAAATAAGCCAAGATCCTTGTTGAGTGGCTAATGGAAGTGAAAAACATAAAAATACAGCGATTCATTTTGGTGGCGGGAACTTTGTGATTTTTTTTTTACACAGATACCCGATAAGAGTAAGTTTAGTATTCAGCGAAAGTGTTGTTTGTCAAAACATAGCATACCATGACGCCGATATTCCCCGATGGATTAGATTGAGGTGTACTTATGTACACAAAAATATAGGCCATTGATCTCATCATTATGAACAACTTTTACTATAGGATTGGCCCTAAATTCGCGACAACAAAATATATCGTGAACTTCTACAATATTGCTGCAATATTAGCTGGGAGTTTAACCCAGGAACTCACGTTCAACAGGATTGTACCACTAGCATTCCTAATGCGTAAGATCTATGCATATTTCTAATGCCATGGCTATGCCTACCTATGTTGTCTGTAAAAAATTGCCAATTATACTCATGTGGCGTTTGGTTTTTATTTTGTTTCACTGTATCCTGTGGTCTACAAAGAAGAAAACTCTATCACATCATCAACCCATATACTGTCCCACTGCTGGGCACGAGTCTCCTCTCACAGAATGCGAGGGATTAGGCTATTGTCCACTACGCTGGCCTAGTGCGGGTTGGCAGACTTGACAAACCGTTAAGAAAATCTCTAAGGTATGCAGGTTTCTTCACGATATTTTCCTTTACCGTTTAAGCGAGTGATAACAATTAATTAGTAGACGAACTTGCGATCTTCGACTAGGTAGTCCAATGGTCATACCACTAGAGTATCATTTTACACAGCACCATCTAGTCCCAAACTAAGCAGACCTTGTACTATGGGTACTATACAATGGATGTAATACTTATATACTTTTTTTTTGTAAATACTTATAATACATAAGAAACACCCAGACAAACACAAATACTCATGTTTTACCCACACAAATATTTGTATTTTGTGAGAATTGAACCCACGACCCCATGATCAGCAGTCGGCACACGAACCACTAGACCACAGACGTCGTCAAATAATACTCCATGTATTTATGCAAAAAATGGAAAATCTAGCTTTCTTTGCAATGCAGAGACGTCTAAATTCATGTTCCATATACGCCCAGCGGCGCTAGAGTCCCGCCTAATATTTTATGCAAAGACGGGGCCCGTCTACCGGCGTGACAGACTTCTGTTGTTTGCACGGGAGAGATCAAAAAGGGAATTGCCTCTAAATCCTTGGGACCGTGTCCTGAATAACAAACTAATTTATCTGTCGTTCGACGTAAATTTTAATACAAATTTCGCGTGTCTCCACAATTTTCGAGGTGAAATACTGTTTTCGTAGTGACTTTTTGGATACTTACTAGGTTTTAGGATGGTGCCTAGTTTTGTTGGTTCATGTTTTATCATAATAATGGAAGTAGGTGGCACCTGTTTTATATGTAAAGAGGTTGGTATAAATATTTTAAAATATTTGTTTTGTAGTAGGTACGATACACTCTCAAGGATCATCTGCTACTTGTCTTACTTTGGGGGCTAGCTTAGCCAGCAACACTTCGACCAAATGTGATCCTTTGTGTTGTCCTCAGAATCGTACATTCCTTACTTTTCAAATACATGGTTCATGAAAGCGGCTAGCCCACTTAGAGGAAGGCACCTGTAGTCTTCTGGCTTCGGGTATCCGTTGCAGAGATGAGTCATCCGTTATTGTCATGTGCTTTGTTTGAATTCACCACAAGATGTACAATCATTAATTAAAGCCAGATTATTTGTATAGAACATTTCATTGGTTGCATAATGTCTTGTGAGGGCTCCGATGACAGCTCGGGGTTTGTCCCTTCTGTCATTGAAGATTAATTTAGAGACTCATATGGTGCTGGTACCGAAAAATTTTGTGCTAGCCCTAGGCTAATGCACCACTTTTCTTTGTCTCCTACACTTGCCCAAACTGTTCCGAATTTGACTACACATTTGGCATATCGGCGTGTCACGATTTGCATGCAAGACAAATATGATCCACAAATCTTTGTTTCAAGTCTGGACGTACTTTATAGTTAATTATATATATTTGTTAAGTTAAGTTTAGTTGCAACACAGAGCTTGTTTTCTATGCAGGAGCCTTCTTTTAAATAAAAATAATATTAAGATTAGCTTTCACTCTAACCAGCAAACGCAAACAATGTTTTACGCGATATTGGCAGAAAAATTTAAACCTACACAATCATATTTCTAGTACCCATAGAATATACACACATAGTTAGAATAGTTATCACACCACAAAATGCAGTGGTTAACCATTACCTTGCGGCAACCAACTACGTTTCAACCTAAAGCTTATACATACATAATATAGCTGTGCCTAGATTTTAAAAATCTGACACTGATTTCGTGTTGATTCCGCAAAGTCTGATCCGTGAAGTCACTCGCCAGCGTAGTAGATTATTATTTATAGTCGAACTGGGCTACAGTGGGACAGTTAAATGTGTTAATTAATTAATCAATTAATTGATCATCATCAACCATTATTATACTGCTCCACTGCTGGGCACGGGTCTCCTCTCAGATAGAAAGGGCTATAATCAAACCACTTTGCCTAATGCAAGTTGGCAGACCTCACAATAAGTCGATAAAATCTCTCATGCATCCAGGTTTCACAATGTTTTCCTTCACCGTTTTTAAGCGAGTGATAATTAATTATTAATGCGCACATAAAATCAAAAACTCAGAAGTGCGTGCCTTGGATTCAAACTCGAATTGCCAGTCCAATGGTCATATCACTATACACTAGGCTATCACTGCACTAACTAGGGTAAGGCAATTAAAAATGATTAACAACCGCCACGGACGTGTATAGACGTCAAATGAAAACTTGCTCACGACGCCAACGACGGCATGGTACGTCAAAAGTACCACTTTTTTTTAGTTCAAAATAAATTACCTATACAAAAATTTGTTGTTTTTTTTTTTAACTTATTATCACATACTAGAATTTGTCGCTTGGCGTAGAGAACACGGATTTTCGTTGCTGAGGTGGCGGTCAATAAGTTAAGTATATAATAATCGGCCACCTCCACCGACGACTTGCGGAAGGCAGTGACTGGATGAGGAAAGCCGAAGATCGGGCATTGTGGCGTTCACTAGGAGAGGCCTATGTCCAGCAGTAGACAAATATGGGCTGATGATTACGATGATGATGATAATGAAGTATATAATACATTTTTAGACACTTTTTTCAAGTCATAAATAAGATGAAATTCAGGTACAGTTAATAAATTAACTAGTTCTACATACTGCACAAAAATGCTGCAATAGTTCTGCAAGAGTAAGTTACGCTTGCCGCGGTCAGTCTATGTAAGCGTGAGCATTCTTGGCACATCGAGAGCACATCAACACTCCTCCGTGCATGCCTCAGAGCACGTTAAGAATGGTCAGAGCTGTCATACAAAAACTCTGACAAAATTTCGTGGTAACTAAAAGTACGAAAAGCCAGACCACCAGTTTATTTATAGGTAGGTATTGCAAAGAGATTGCGTAGCAGAGATCTGATACCAGTCTTTTTTTTATGTAGCCTCTTTTGTGTCCCACTGCAGGGCAAAGGCCTGATCCTCTTAGTCCAGGACCCTCTATCCTGAGCTTCTTCATAACTCGTTGGCAAAAAGTGATCAAAATCATCTCGCCAATGTCTCCTCGGCAGTCACTTTGTGTAAAATACTGATATCCAGTCGAGTCCAAGCCAACCCAAATATAGTTTAGGTGTATTAAGTGAATTTATTGTGATGATATGAACTAGTACCTAATTAGTGACCAATTAAAATACGCTTTGATTAATTTCAAATGTATTTCTGCATGATTGGAATCCAATATTTGTATACGTACGAGTATGATTAAGCTGTTTTACGCTTACTGTTTGGATAGGATAATAGGATTTAGATTCGATTATTATGTTCAGTTCATAAAGTAAACGAGGATAAGAATGATTTCATTTGAGTTATGGCTTAAGTAAGTAGGAATATACATCCGTACACATCTGTTGTCTTCCGAGGAATATAAGCAAAGATGAATTACTGATAGAAAGCGTGTTGATTGGCACTTGCGTCTTGCAGTTGCTGCTTACCATCAAGCAGTCCATATGCTTGTAGGTAGGTACATAAAAAAACTATAAAAAAAACAATGGAATAGTCTTTTTATATTTTAACTATTGAATTTCTATTGGTGGATATGTGATCGCGGAACTCTATATTTTTTCTACAATAAAGAATAAAAAAGTAGCCTTAGTTACTCCTTATAACATCAGCTATCTGCCAGTGAAAGACCCGTAAATTCGGTCCAGCTGTTTCAGAGATTAGCTGGAACAAACAGACAGACATATAGACAAACATTTCAAAAATTGTTTTTTTTTTTTGTGTATACTCCCTAGGTACCTACTTTCATATGCATTTAGTGAAAAGCTGTTAATTTGGAATTACAAACACTTCAATTTTATTTATGTGTATAGAAGGTGTAAATTAAAGGAAATTTTACACAGTTTACCTAATAATAATTTCAAGCAACAAAATCCCAAGGTAAGCACGGCGTCCAACTACCCTCCCTTATAAATCTAGTTGCCATCGGCTTTAGTTGACAACGGATAAATTTATTGGGTGCTAAATGTAGCCCGCGACCTGGGAATAAATTATTGGCGAAACATGTGACTGGGGATCAAGATAGCGTTTGTTTTGAAAGCGGTTTAATTCTGATGTGAGGTGTGTTTTGTTTCTGATTTGTGGGTAAATCACTGTTTGATGGAAACATTTTAGATTTTAGTGGTTAATAGAAGAAAGTTATTATACTATAGACTCATTTCTCAAAAAAAAACTGTAATTCCTACCACTTTAAAAATGTGTTGTAAATATGATTTTAATTATCGTATAAACCTATTGATTTCTGACATTTACGCGAATATTATACATTGAAATAAACCCGTCTACCCGTGACCATGGACGCTGTAAAGGGTCCGAAACGTCGGGATTAATAATATCAATATACGCGATAAAATCCGTAAAAAGTAGTTTTATTTCAATATATAAACCTATGTCATAAATTAGGTACTTATTCATAGATTCTGTAATTTTTGTTTAATAAGTATTTACTATTAAAATAATTATAATGGCGGAATGTGCCTTGCTCTGAAGAGAATAAATTAAGTATACCATCTTCTTGTACCTATCACATTTTTTGCAAATAAATTTGATTTGATTTGATAGATGATTATTTACAAATATGCCATTATACTATTTCAGGATCTATATTTTCTTTTTTTATAAAAACAGCGAACTTTGAATGCTTTTCTATATTATTTTAATTTAACTAAGACTGGAAACAAATCTGTGGATCATTCAAAAAATTGTTTCGGGAGTAGGTACGATTCTTTAACTGTTACGTCAACCGTGTAGTCAATATTGTACAAATGCCAGAAGGTCAAGCTGTCCACAACTGTGAATTTTTCTCAACTGAATAAGAACCTTATTACTTTGGCTTAAAGTTGAAAATCTATCAAAGAAATATGACAGATTGGGGTAGCTTGATGTGCTGGCCTCTGTACATTGAACATATTATGGTGTTATTGTTAATTGGTAAGTTGGTATAATATGGTATATTTCCTTCTCAATCTCTCTAATATATAAAATTCTCATGTCACAGTTTTCGTTGCCATACTCCTCCGAAATGGCTTGACCGATTTTGATGAAATTTTTTGTGCTTATCGGGGAGGTCTGAGAATAGGCCAACATCTATTTTTCATACCCCTAAATTTTTTTTTTATGGCAAAACAACGTTTGCGGGGGCAGCTAGCATAATATAGATATTACAGAAGAAAACTACATGAAAATAATAATGTTGTGTGCTATTTCACCGCCATTAATCTCATTATAATTAATATTGGTTTATCTACTGACATTTTGGAATTATGTGCGTGTTTAAATTTATCACTTGCTTAAGCGGTGAAGTTTTCCAACATAATCATGGTAGACATGACCCTCTCATTCAGAAAACTCAATGCTATAGGATAACACGTTTATTATGACCAAGTCGAGAAACAGTTTCACGCAATATTTTTATAAACGATGTCCATCCTTATAAGGTATTCCCTTTAGTTAGCATTCATAAAACCTTTAGAAGCATACAAAATATACATATATTTTGGAATAAAACTCAACATTTTGTTTGTTGTAAGACTGACAACGCTTGAATACACCATTGTTAAACTTTAAGTCTAGGTAGAGAATCTATATTCTTATTCAAATAGTTTCTTTCGAATGTAGGTCGATACAGTTGGTGTTTACATAGTTTTATCTGCTAGAACAAACATTTAGTGCAAATGTAATTCCGCCATTTGGCATGCAATATCAATCACAATTTATTGCTTTTATAAATTTTATACATGCCTTTATAGTTATAACTGAAGAACACATTATACAGAATCACAATCTAAGAGATTTTTCTTTTAAATTCGGTTATATCAATCCTCTACATATTTCACTTTCCATCAAAATGAAAACTTCACAAAACGAGGAATGCCTAAATTCCATTACCTACGACAAAATTTCGTAAACCACCCTAAATGCTGGCGGGCTTATGTTAAAAGGTCCTAATTGTCCTGTACATAAGTAGGTAGGCGCCTCTGTGAATAGTCTTGATGTAAATTCAATTTAATTATGCAGATGGCGCTGTGCTCGCCTTCGACGTATGCTACGTGCTCTGTAGCGTGGCATGTCAAAGTACATTTATGTTGTAAGCTCATTCGGGTTAATGGAATTTTCAGATGTCTTTATGAATTGGGATTTCAGTTTTGCGGGAAAAAATAATTACAGAAATTTTGGATTTGCAATTAATTGAAAACTGTCTAGTGATAGCCTAGTGGTATGACCATTGGACTGCCAAGTCGAAGGTCTCGAGTTCGAACCCAAGGCACGCACCTCTGACTTTTCGAATTCATGTGCGTATTAATAATTAATTATCACTAGCTTAAACGGTGAAGGAAAACATCGTGAGGAAACCTAAACGTTAGAGATTTTTCTCGACGGTTTGTGAAGTCTACCAACCCGCACTAGGCCAGCGTGGTGGACTATAGCCTAATCTCAATATGAGAGGAGACCCGTGCCCAGCAGTGGGACAGTATATGGGTTGATGACGATGACGACGACGAAAACTATCTGGTGGTTGGCATTTAGATATAGCTGATATTTGTTTCTGTTAATTGATCTTTTACGATGCGGTAACCGTGTACCGTGGCCTCACCAACTAATATAAATAGTACAGGTATATCCAACAACATTCATACACTAAACATACAAAGCCATAATTATATAATTATACAGTCAGTTTTAGTTCTGGAAACCACACTGATATATTTTGGGCGTCATTTTTTTTCCTAATTATAGACAATAATAATCGTTCACAATCGTTAAACAAACATTAATAAGTACGTATATGATCAAATTAGAATGATACAATATTCACCATGACCTATTTATTATTTAAATAGGTTATCGTCCTTAGTTGAACATTTTTTAAAAATACCTTATACTTATTGATTTCTGACATTTACGTGAATATTAAACATGGAAATAAAACGGGTCACGGTGGTCACGGGTAGAGTCTACCCGTGACCATGGACGCTGTAAAGGGTCCGAAACGTTGGGATTAATAATATCAATATACGCGATAAAATCCGTAAAAAGTAGTTTTATTTCAATACTTATACTTTTTGGACACACTGTTCACTGTCAACATTAGTGGCTGATGAGTATGTTCTTTGGCAAAAGAAAAAAAAACAGCCAAATACAGTATAAACATACTTTCCAATATTCAATGGATTGTTTTAATAAGTTCTATAAAACTAATAGCTTTAGCTGTTTACTAAAAAATGCCGAGTAGTTAAAAATAAAAATCAACGCGGTGAGAACGTCGAGTTGGTACGCCCGGGTTCCCTGAGAATGGCATTGCGCCAAAGAATGCCTTTATTGCTCCCAAGAATTTCCTTTGAAGGAATTCAATAACGTTGGATCGAATTAAAATATTATATTGTATTAGTTTCCTGCTTTTCTAGGATAAACAAGGGTGCTGTGAAGTTAGGGGATGATTTAGTGAAGAGTATAATATCCATGTATGTAATGTATTGTCATGAATAGATACTTTATTATATACAGCTTTATATACATGCTAATAAATTCCAATTTGCCATACAACCTTTAGGTGATTCATTAACATCATAAGTAACTGCCCCACTGCCGGGAAAATTAAAATTAAAATTACTTTCTCTTAACGTAAAGTGTCAAGCGCCCACCGGTGTGTACTGTAGAGATCGCTACGAGAAGTCGGCGCTAGCGTATGACTGGCTGGTTTTATGAAGAAGAAATAATCATTTAATAATAAGAATTTTATATAGTAGAATGTCTAGTAAAAAAATGATCGATGGTTGTGTCAGATTTCCCTTGACCTGGAAGAATACAGATCTCTGATAGTTAAAAACCGAGAGTTTCATTTCAACTCCTCCACGGATCCCACAGTACACATCCACGGCAAGCTTAGCAGCTGCACTTTGGATCACCCATATTCCCTTGCAATAACAGTGATATTTGAGAGGTTATCATTAACATACACATCAAACTACATTGTTCTCATTAACTATTTATAACAAACATTGTAAACCAAGATTAATATTGTAATATATTTTTTTAAAGAGTTTTTAGGCAGTATTGCCGGTTCTTCCCTTTATGACCCACTTTTTGGAACTGTGCAACTGTTTTTGACTTTTCAAAAGTGCCATTTTAATAATCTAATTGAAATAAAACATTCTAATTGAAACAAACAGACTTTGACATAAGAGTCTACTATGAGATACTGTGTACTATGAGTCTACTATGAGTGATAGTATAGAGGTACTGTAGAGTAAACTGTAAGTTTACTCTACAGTACTCATACTATCTACTATCCTACAGTACCTAATATCATATTTCTTATTATTAATAGAGCAAATTACCGATAAATAAGGTTATTGAAAATCAGTTCTCTCACCAAAATCTTGCGAGATTTTGATGAAAGTAAATTAAGTCGATTGCGCAACCATTGTGCAACTTCAGTGTATTCCGGAGATTTTGTACGTAAGATTCAGTCACCCACAGACTGACCGCAGTAAGCAGATTAGGAGAGAAGGTCGATTATCCGCTCGTTCACTATTTTAACACGAATCTCATATACCTCCCGATACTATTACTTGAATCAACACCCTCGTGCTATAGTCACGTACGAAACTTCCTAATGTTTAAATTATGTAGTATTTTGAAATAAACTACTTTTTACTGATTTCTGACATTTACGCGAATATTATACATTAAAAACTACTTTTTACGGATTTATACGCGATAAAATCCGTAAAAAGTAGTTTTACTAGTTTTATCGCGTAATATTTATATTATTATTAATCCCGACGTTACGGACCCTTTACAGCGTCCATGATCACAGGTAGTCTGTAGTCTACCCGTGACCATGGACGATAGTTTTATTTCAATGTATAATATTCGCGTAAATGTCAGAAATCAATATTATATAATATTGTGCAGAAAGATATGACACCTTTGGTGAGCAAAGTTTGGCAATTAGTTACACAAATTTGAGAACACATAATTTATGTTACAACAATTATTGAGAACTTAAAAAATACAAATTTAAGTGTTCTTTATGTTGAAATAAAGGAGAGAGATGGACGAAGAAGACCTTTGTCCAGACAACGTCCAGTGGCTGATATGATGATTATCTTAAAATGAAATTGATTTTTAATAATGTATTCCATATCTCGATAATAAATATATTATATTATTCAAGATTACCTACTTAGGTACACCTAAGAAATAAAATCAAACAAATAAGCAGGTGGTAGGTGGCAACACACGAGTGATACCACTGCTGTTAAGTGCTAAGGCTGTGGTTACAACTTACAACCAAGTGGCCCGTACGATTGACATTTTATAATTATAACGTTATTAAATAATAAACGAGCGAGAGCAAGAATGTTCTTATTTTAAATAGTAGGTAATTACTCCACTTATAGGTAGCTATTAATAAATCGTTTGGAAAACAGAAAATCGTGTAACCCTCTCTTCGCTAAGTACACACAGAAAATTAATGAAACGCACAAAATGTTACACGGAAATGTAAAACTCCAACTTATTAATAAGTTGGGGTGAACTTCGCTCTTCTTCTGTTAGAAAGTTTTGAGTGAACGAACAGGTAAGCATATCTGTCCGCGAAGATAAACAAGAAAGTAATTAACACTTTTATGATTTTATTTAATTAAACTGTTTGTCTTGCAAAGTTTGTGTGTCAGTTATGACATGGAAAAGAAGAGAAGATACAAATATTTATTGTATTTTTTAGTAAAAAATATACAGCTATTCATTCTTTTTTATAGGTTCAGTTCTTCATCTAAAAAAGTATTACCATCTGTAAATAGTTTTATAGTCAGACATTATATTTTTAATTTAAACCTAGGTATAGAGGGGTTGGGTTAATTAAAAAGAATGAACATCAGTCGATCCGAAAGTTATCTGATCAACAAGAGATCGCTTTTAGCGATAAGATCACTTGGCATTTGTGCCTGCGCGGGCGGCGCAACAACATGGCCGCGGGACGCACGCGCTCTGTCCCGCGGCCATGTTGTTGCGTCAGTAATAAAACAGATTTATACTAGACGGACGTATCATTTCTCCTCCCGCTCCATTCATATCAATTGTACACTAAACAAATGCCAAGTGATCAAGTCTATTCTAATAATTTATTTTCTATATTATTTGGTACTAAATAAGGCTATGATGGTTGGTATGGTTGATGCTGGTTTATAATTTTTACTTTATTGTATGACCGATCTCATATTGAAATGAAATCATTATTTCAAAATCAAATACCTAATTACGATTAGATGTTATCATAATTGCCAATTAATTATGACGGTGTTGTTATTATTTCCAAAATGATATTATTATAACGAGCTCCTATCATAAAATTGCAAAATACATGTATTGTGTTTTATTTTTATAGGTACAAGTACAAAAATATAAAAAAACTAGATTTATTTTCTAAAACTGCCATGTAAGTCTCGTGGTAATTAGCGCCACTACGCTAGAGGTCCTGGGTTCGATTCCAAGGTCGAATAAAGTCTTATTGGGTTTTGGGTAGCAGCTTGGTTTGGATTTTATATGTAGTTTGAATTTGTGCCCAGTTAATGGCAAAAGCTGATATCCAAAAGTGTTTATATGATATAAAAACTGAGATAAAACTAGTAAATAAGCCTTTAAAAGTATTAAACTATTTACGGGCAATGACGAGACGTGAGGCTCCTATAATTGCTATAAAAGCACTTTAACAGTTTCGCTGCTACTAAAGTGTCACAATACCTAAAGATCCTATTAAACTTTAGCAATTTCTAACTTTTCCTATTAGGCTTACTGCACACATATCGTCCTTACACGTTACGAATACTTGTGTATGGTCGTTTATTGAAACTTCGTGTGTAGTTTTTTAGATTTATGATCTTGCGTTTGTACGAAAAAGTATTTGTGCTTTTATTAGCTCTTTGGAGGTGTTTATGAATCGCTTTTCTTGAAAATGCTTACCAAAAATATCTTTCATAAAAATACTGTCTATTTTTTATTTTGACGCTATTTTATTAGAAAAAAAAAACATTAATGCAAGTAAATACTAGAATTCTTCTACAAAATATGTTAATAGAAATTATAGGTAACTTAAAACATTATTTTATACTCGATCTTAGTTTTAGTTGATCATTTGAACCAAAGGTTCATTAAAAATCATCCAGAAACTGAACCCTTGGTCATCTAAATATTTTAATTTTATCCACTTTTAAAAATAAAACAACTTACATGTAATGCAATGTAATACTGAACAAAATCTTCAAATGTTTGGCTCTTAAGAAAGCACCTGGTACGTCTAAAAGTTTAGGCAATTACATGTCTTTTTCTGAACGTTGTTATACCTAAGTTAGACTTTTGTTAAATTATAAACAATTAAGTAAGTTATCTTGAAATGATGCTTAATGCGAATGTACCCTTATCACATACCCAACGGCAATAGTCAAGAGATATCTTGAGTAATGCCGTTGTATACAATAATAAGGGACGACTTATTGCCATTAACCGGGTATAAATCCAAAATCCAGACTGTTACTGATTTTTATAGAAAAACCCAATAACAATTCTTTGAATTGAACTCAAATATAGTAGTCGGCGTTAAGAGGCGGTGAAGAGCGGGCTTTTTGGGGGCTGTATAAATGTAAAAATGAAGATCAAAAAGTACTCCTTAATTAGTCAAGACTACCTATTAGGTAGTACTTTGAGACTCATAACTGACCTCCTGAGATTTGAGCTATACACATTCTTATAAAAAAAAAAACATACTAAGCAGAGCTTGTACTATGGGTACTCGAACACTTGGACAATCTCACTCAGGTACTTGGACAATGGATATAATACATACATTTTTTTTTATAAAAACATAGTTATTGAACATAAGAAACACCCAGACAAACACAAACACTTATGATCATCCCATAAATGTTTGTGTCCTGTGGGAATCGAACCCGAGTGATCAGCAGTCCGTTACACGAACCACTCGACCACAGACGTCGTCGTCATAAGCCTCGTTTGGTACCATAACCTCACATTAGTTCTATTATCTCGTTTAAGAGAGGTAGGACATAGTGGGAGAAATGCCACTCAAATTGGAGCTACCCGACTGGGCCTCCGCCTTGTAGAAAATCGTAATAAAAGTACACTGCTTTAAGCTGTGTTGTGTTCCTTACGGTGAGCAGGGTTGCCAGTGCTCCGCGAAGAAACGTTGTGTTGGGAGTGGGGGGACTTTGACCCTTATACTACCAACCATACCGTTCCTCCTTCGTTTTACAAGGTCGGCAACGCGCAAGTGATACCTTTGGTGTTACAAGGGTCTATAGGCTACGGTAACCGCTTACCATTAGGTGAGCCATACGGATAGTGGTATAAAAAAAAAACGACTCTTTGGAATCTATAACGATAACTTACTGTTTCTATTTGTACTTTGGTCCTGTCGTACGAATAAGTTTATTGCTGCGTGCCTCTCCCATGTCTAGACCGAGCTAAGTGGATACTAAAATTAGTGTTTTTGTATCGTCGAATGTTTTTTCTTTACATCTACTTGCTTTTAGTGGTTTATTTAGTTTTCTTGTAGTCATTATTTATATTGACGTAAATCTAACAACAAATGAATGTAATAACAAATATTTTTTTATATTTATAGTTGCTGATTCAACTATATGTTATAGTTTGAGTTCCAATCTAAAGATATGGTTGGATTTATATGGTTATCATATAAATAAACTCGAACCAGATTACTGTTTTTAGCACAAGAAATCTTGAAGCATTCTGTGATAAATCTACTTGTACTAGTAGACTGGTGGATGGTTCGACCCTAATCAAAGTTATAAGGAACCATATCGGATGTATACTTCTTTTTCTTCTTTAAGAAGACACCTCTAGCACTAAAGAATAAATCCTTTGTCACCTCCGAGATTATGGGTATATTCCCTAGTGATGTACTTTGTGTTAACTCTCCAGTTAACACAAAGTACATCTAGAAAAGAGACAAATATGTGTAGATCACTCAAAGATTTATCTCGGGTGAGAATTGAATCCACGGCACCCGGCGCAACAGTAGTGGCGAGGCCACCTTAACCACTGCGCCTAACGTGCAATCAAAATAAGATGAAGTAGATTATCTACATAAAAAAGGTTTACCTACAAACTGCGAACCTCCTTCATTAATTCAAAAAGTACAAGAATTATGAGTATAACATGACATCTGTTTATTGTCCCACTGCAGGATTACAGCCCCCTCTCTTCTCCTCTGTTTTATGAAATAAAATATATTAACATTCAAGCTTTAAAGCGATTCCATTTAATTTTAGCAACGCCCATCCATTTTGTGGACATAATTATAAAGCCATTTATTTAACTGTCATGGAAGCCTTATCTGATTCAAGGGTAAAGATAAAAGTTTCTTCTCTTTGCCTTTTGAAGTATTGAAAGGGATAAATTAGATTTAAAATATCGTTTTACATCTGGCAAGATTATATTTTAACATTTCCTGTCGTAAATGTTTGGGTTCTTATGTTTATATACGTCATTACCAAGCCATGTTTTATATTTATTATTTATGTAAGTACTTTATTATATAGAGGCCAGCACATCAAGCGACCCCAATCTGTCAAATTTCTTTTATAGGTTTTCAACTTTAATGCAAAGTATTAAGGTTCATTTTCAATTGGGAAAGTTTGACAGTTTTGTATAGCTTGACCTGCTGGCGTCTGTACACAGATAAAAATACAATACATCAGGACAAAAATAATGTAAAACATACAATGTGTGACCTTATCGCGAACAGCGATTTCTTTCAGGAAACTTTTGGATAGACATTTCGGGACAGAACTAGAAATGGAGTTAGCTACGGTGCAGAAATTTATATTAACTAAGTTAAGTAAATGTGGTGTTTTCCCTGTTTACTGTAAGTTTTAGAAATAGGTAAGTTAAGTCTTAAAACGGACCTGATACTACAAACACAACAAAGCTATTCAGTACAGTTCTAAAATAAAGAAATTATATTGAAGGTCTAACGTCTCCCTTGACTGTGTATGATAATATACAATTATATGTAAGAAGGATCTACCTATACATATTATAAAACAAAATCACTTCGAGCTGTCTGTCCATCTGTAGGTTCCGATCTTTTAAACTACGCAACGGATTTCAATAAGGTTTACACCATAATTTGGTTATTTAGGTCTGTAAGGTTTATATATATTAGTACATGCGTGTTATTAGTACATTGCACCTGTGCGAGGCCAGGACAAGGGACAAGAGTGATGATTCTAAGCCCATGAAACTAATGTAAAATTAATTTGCTAAATATAGAGCGAAAAATTCTACCGCTATATCAGATTAGCAGTCGGGAAAAGAGAGAGAATATTTTCTCACTTTAATCCCATTACTTCTTCTACCCTGTTTAAAATCATAAATTTTAAACAGGCTGGCAGTGTACCGATATTAAAATATTCAAACTGCCTTCATAAAAATATAATTTACAAAGAACCTAGCGCGTAACTATCTAAAAATAAATGAATAATAAACCCGGATCCAGTAGCTAGCCATAAAAACACTACAACAATACAAAAAGCATAAAGAGCTCCGAGAAAATTTTACTTAAAGAATTAAAACACTGACAAGACCGAAAAAGCTTGAAGAAATTCATGGAGACTACGAATTTATATAGTCTTACCTGAACTGTAGGAAAACACGGAGAAACTTGGAGGTAGCATCATGAACAAAAGTTTATTACACTATCTGGATGCAAACCTTACCTACCATTTATCTTTGTCGACGGAACTTAAAGGAAACTCGAGTAAAGTATTTAGTGAAGGAAATTAAAGACACATTTCGCAAACACTTTTGTATCAAAACTACTTAACTTCATCGTGTTTGTGGTGAAAGATTTTGGGTATTACGCTACAAGCAGGTAAGTTTTGAAAAAGGTTGCATTATGTTTTAAAGAGAAAAATGCACAAATGCAAAACTAAAATCGCGCTCATATGCAAAATTTCAAAATAACTACATTTAAGCTCTGGGCTTATCGTAAATAACTAGATAGCCACTCACCGTGGATATTCATTTAAATACCATTTCCGATCGCAGTGCAATTCAGCGCAAACTGTTCATGTTAGTAGCTTTATTTTAATCTATGGATACAATTTACTCCGTTACACTAATTCTGGATTCGGATTTTGAAAGATACTCTTAGGTACTTAACTTAGGTTAAGTAACTTTGAAAGGTTTTTAAAAAATACCGTTTGGAACTAAAGAAAAACAAATACTTTAAATAATTTCAATATATTACGACTTACCGGTACACCGGTAGCTACTTGATCTGCATTCTGAAATAAAATTAAAAATAATAATTACTTTATTTTCTTTATCTTCATAATGCCTATGCTACGAGTATGCTAGTTTCCTTTCATATTTTTTTTCGATATATTGATACCAAACTAGAAATCTTTTTCGATCAAGGAATTTTCAATCGGTATTTGTTTCGATTGCTATTAAAACCACGGCCATTAAACTATCGGAAGCACTGTTGCCACAATTTTAACATCTATTATATTTCAGTTTTCTCGTTTTTATGAGATATTTAATTCAACGTTCAATGTACAGAGCGGGAAGATCCTTGCATACATTTGCAACTTTGCGGTCAACGCGTTACGACCTGCCACAACATGTCTTGTCCTGTCCCGCTGAATTTGTGTCCCCTTTGTGCTGGGATATGTCTACAGAAAGTTGTGGCCTTAAAATTGAACATTCCGTTTAAGAAGTTGCTACATAACATACAAGGCTTTCGTCAGTTTCATTGTTAAAAATATTCTCATTGCTAAAACGCTGTGGTTCAATTTAGAATATAAATTCTAAGTATTTTCGACGTCAATACGGTTGGGTAAATTCCAGAATTCGCCTCGAGTGGCGAAAGAAACGATCGAGTAAACTAATGTCATTCTAATAAGTCTAACATATTTTTTATTGAAAGTATCTTTGAAACAGCAGCAATGAAAGTTATTTAATAAATAAATTAAAAATATTTTCCACGATAATTATTTGTATTTTATACCTTTCTAATTTATTTTCTTCCATCCTCCCAATTTATAATCCTTGGAATTTCCACTGCCCCATTTAAAATGAATTGAACTTCCGTCTTTTTATTCTTTATCTGTTTCGTAATCGTGACTCGCCATCATTTTATCTTTTATCGAAATGTTTTTAAAGTATTGACGTGAAGATTGTAAATTAATTTAGAAATCAGGTAAGACTTCGGGTTTCTACTAAAGAAAACAAGTAAAAGCATGCCATCTAAAGGAATCAAAAAGTACAGACGCCAGCAGGTCAAGTTATCCAAAACTGTCACATTTTCTCAATTGAATATGAACCTTACCATATTGGATTAAAGTTGGAAATCAATCTAAGAAATTTCACAGTTTTATGGTAGCTTGATGTGCTGGCCTTTGTAGACGAATAATATAAACGTAAGTATTTGTGATATTTATTTCTATTGAAAGAAAGCTATTTCTTTTTCTTTCATGGGTTTTGACAGTGTTATGTAACGGGACTTGGTTACTGGACCCTTTTACCTTCTTTGTCAAAGTCAAAGTCAAGTATTTTATTTCAATTACACTATTAAAACAGGACTTTTGAAAAGTCAAAACTAGTTGCACAGTTCCAAAAAGTGAGTCTTATAGAGAAGAACCGGCAAGAAACTCCTTTTACAAGGAAGGCTCGATGGGCGCATCGGTCGAGTAATCGGCTTCCGTAGCACAGTAGTGTTCCAGGTCTGGGTTGTTACAGCATGTGAGATTTGTGTTTGTAAAAGTGCCTACGATAGAAGAAAAACCTTAGAGCATCGTTCCACGTTTAAAAAAACATGAAGGATTCACGAATAAAGTTGTCAGAATCACTAAACGGGAAAAAAATACAGCAGGCTGCTCCCAAAACTTTTCCTGAACCGGAATGTTAGCCATTACAATAAAGTCCAGCTGAAAAGCACTTAAACCTTAAATATTTACTTACACAGAGGAGTAAGCCTACAGTTATCTTTTTAATATAAATAATTAACCTGTCACTATACTGATAAAGTTTAAAAAAAGTAACATTCAGCAATATCAGCTGAATGTTACTTTTATTCCACAGGAAAATGTACCAGCGACTCATTTTGTATTCAGTGATGATTAAGTGAGATTTATTGTGCCATTCGACAGAATGTAAAATCTAATCTGTTAAACTTTCAAATGAAGTGTCATTTAAATTCGCAACGTCTATACGAAATGAAGGTTCGTGTTTCAGTACAATTCAACTAGCTAGCGATACGGTGGGACTTTCCGACTTTATATGGCCATATTAGACGGCGCTTGCAATTTAGTGATGTCGATATTTTGGTGTCGATACTTTTGATTTCTTTTTTGTTAACCTATTATTATTCGATTATCAACTAGCCTGCTTTGAAGTGAATGTAAGAAAAAAAATAGTAGTTATCTATACAAAACAACTTATGTAATATTTTTGGCACCCAATAAGACTTCAGTAGTTCATTTAATAATTATATCCACATTGTTGGTCCTTAAATCATCCTCTTATGAAATTCTTGCCATAATTTTTTATTATTAGGTCATAGTTCTATTATTCAGACTATAGCTGGGATTTATATCATCTAAATCAAGAAAAAGAAGACCACCCACCCCTATAACTTTCCTTTTACCTAACTTTACTGAACTGTTTTCTGTTGTAAGTGTACAGCGGCCAGCAAACAGCTCGCACTGATTCGTAATATTAACATAATCCCGTATTTTGTAGGAATTATTCATCTGAAGTGCACTTGCAGCATAAACATCTGTTTCTAGTTCAGGGGACTAGACTGCTGCTTGGGTTTTAGATTTGACCAATACATTATGGATTATGTTTGTGCAAAAGACAACTGTCTTTTGCTTATCCTGATAAATAACAGTCTAAAGATATTAACATTTCTTGCTTTATCTTTTTTAATCGTATGATTGATTTCAACAATGAAGAAAAACAAAAAAAAAAAAAGCTACCATGTTACATTCAACTTAAAGGTTTATTTATATAGAAACGTCAAATTTAGTCAATAGATCATTAAGTGCTGTAATGATTCCTTCCTTGATACCAGGTTCCAGTTCAAAACGGAAAACTTTTTAAACTTCCCAACCCTAGAAGCATTATCTATTTTTCGCTGGAAAAATAACAGCTTCAAATATGAAACATTAAATTAAATTAAAAACTGTATTATAAACGATACTTTCAGACTTACGACATATAAAGAACAATATTAATATAAGTAATACAAAAGATAACATTGCTTTTTAAACTTCTAGTAACGGATAGTAATTTGAAGACAGTGCAACGAAACAAATTACTTTAGAAACCAATTATCTAGTAAACAGACTGCAAATAAGAAATAAAGCAATTGTTGAAATAAAATGGCTCTTAGTTCTTACCCACTGTGCAAGTATTATTTATTTTTGTGCTATAATTTCTAGTCGTTTTTATTTCAGATGCTAGTAGGAATTCTGTTGTATAGTTTTTTGTTTCAGTTCATTCATTGTTTCGAATGAAATACGTTTTTAAGTGCAATAAATTTTAATCACCGCTATATTATTATGCTTGAAAGCTCATTATGGTAGATTTGTTTCATAAATATAATAGTGATTCGGCCCTGCTTCGGGTATGTTTATAAATTATAGACTATAAACCTCCTTAAAAACTAACTATCTATTGGTAAACTATCTTTAAATTTTTATTTATAAAAGATTTAAGAAAAAGATATAAATTTGTAATGCGTGAAGACAATATTGTCGATTACTAGTTTTCATAAATTAAATAGTAAAGATGGGGTTAATAGTAAAGGTATTCAATTATCTTGAATGTTTGAAGGTATTTGAAGATTGTAGTAAATCAAGTAACAAAAATAATCTTAAATCAGATCTGATAAATACTGTAAATGCCTTTGCTGTCTATAATCGAAGTAGATTTATCATTTCAGTTGGAAACCTATAAAGATCTGCAAATAATGGCCTAACTCTTGATAGATGGCAAACGAACTCAATCACAAACAGTAACCAACATCGATCCACTACATCTGCCTTTAATCTTCGCAATATTTTCAGCTTCGACACATTAGTGCTGTACCAATTAGTGTTGTGTCGTTAGCGTGTAATTTACTGTCACAATCAGACACCGGAGTAGTAGTATGTAGTATTACGTGTTGATAGGAATATTTGATTATTGAAGGATACTATAAACTTATATAAAGTTTTTTTTTTATTATCTAGACCTGATTTCAAAAGCGAGGATTTTCTCTGTATATTATCTAATTATTTTTGTGCATAACTTTGTCCTTTTTGAACCAATTCGGAATATTCGTTGAATACTCCGAAGATATTATGACAAAATAACTGAAGGTTTATTTATTAGATATATCTGTTTTCTTTTAGTTTTAATATCTCAGTGTCCTGCGGGATTTCAACCATGGCCAATAAGCGGATTTGTCAATCAGAGTTATACAACATCGAGTCACAAAAGTCAAATTAAAAAAATATGTGCAAATCCGGAAAGATCATGTGAATTCGACTTCCACTTGAGCATTAAAGGAATTCAATTCCTATCTGAATACGTAACTGACTCCAAGTAGTGCTAAGACTCACGAGCCGGTGATTAAAGATTGTTCTCCACTGCGTTGTTACAATAAATGTGGTCGTGTTACTCGCCACTACTGCGCTCTACTTCTTGCACCGATATTGTGCAATAAATATTACTTTGACTATACTTTAGTGACTTTGTTTCTTGTTGTGGAACATTTTGGTTCTTGTTCTTTTTTAGAATTGGTAGTGCAGTTATTGGAGTGCTTGTAACTACAATAACTTCTGCAGAAAAACTTCATAAAACAAAAACAAAATTATACTAATTCTCTTGTGTTAAGTATTATGTTGTGACTCTTTCCTCTATTCAAATATTTGATACTAAAAATACTTTGAGACCATTTTTATCTGAGTTTGTTTCAGCGTTTCTTCGGAATCGTCTTTAGCTATAAATCCGACAACGACGTCTATTACTAAAAATCTAAAACATTGACGTGAAGTGTCTTAAAAATATCTATTTACAGATAAAATATCATTTATAATTTAAATAGGACGAGTCCAGCGTCTTCTTATATTCTTTCTTGGCTCATAAAGTGCGTCTAAGAAATAATCCACGTGCCAAATTACCTGCCGAATTTCACGTTCGTCGAAGAGTACGTAAAACAATCGATCCCTATAATTCTTATACGAAAACTTATAACAATCTTTAGTAGTAATCAGAAACTAGAAAAGCCTCGCAACCAGTTTACCCTGAGGATATCTGTATAACCTACAAATTAGGTTGTAGAAGTCTGAAGGCTTCGTATTAAATCCTAATTATTATTTATTTTTGTTATAGTAGTTATTATTTTAGTATTCTTTTTATCTGTTTAGACAGGAAGCAATCCCCAAATTATGTAGTTGAGAAAATCATGGGGAGTATCATGATAATTATGACCTACCAAATTTTTAGGCTTATAGGTACTTCCAAAAATGTCTGAAGAATTTGAATGAGTGTGAATTTCACTTTTAAATTAACCTATATATTTATTTATTACTTTTATAAATTTATGTTTATCTATTATTGTGGATATAATAAAAAATCTAACAAACTAAGCATAGGTTACAACTTCCTTAATTATTGAAATTCTACGCAGTTGAAATTAATTTTAAACATTTAAGTTTCAAGTAAGTTATCATCATCATCATCATCAATCCATACGCTGGCCTAGTGCGGGTTGGCAGACTTCACAAACCGTCGAGAAAAATCTCTAAGGTATGCAGGTTTCCTCACGATGTTTTCCTTCACCGTTTAAGCGAGTGATAATTGATTATTAATACGCCTATGAATTCGAAAAGTCAGAGGTGCTTGCCTTGGGTTCGAACTCGAGACCTTCGACTTGGCAGTCCAATGGTCTTACCACTAGGCTATCACAACTTTTTTATCAATTGTGATTAATCTTACCTCCAGTCAGTTGATCAATTTGACATGTTTTGGTAACTTGATGTGCTGGCCACATCAAGTTACCAAAACATGTCAAATTTCTTTGATCGATTTTCAAGTTTAATACAATACGTTAAGGTTCATATTCAATTGGGAAAATTTGATAGTTTTGGATAGCTTCACCTGCTGGCGTCTGTACATGAATTCGAAAAGTCAGAGGTGCGTGCCTTGGGTTCGAAACCTGCGACTTGGCAGTCCAATGGTCATACTACTAGGCTATCACTGCTCAAGTAAGTCATGAATTTAAAAATATATATATTCTACATACTATACATATAATTATTGTAAACAAAGCCAGAAAACATGTTATGAGAAGAAGCATTAAGATATCTTAATTAAAATCAGCCAGTCGCTTTACACACCCGTTTTATCAAATCTCAGCTAATGTTTTCACTGAACAATTACCGTTTAAGATTTACACGCTTGGCGATAAGTTTACATACATTGTGATTCTAATGGAAATTATTTACTGCTAAATTTACATACATCATGATGTAATTATGTGATGTCATTGTCGTTTGGTTCACTTGTGAGACAAATTCATAAGTAAATAATTTAATTAACTCATAATTAATATAAGTACACATTCATACTCAAAAATAGAAGGGACAAAGCTCGAGCTGTCATCGGAGCCCTTACAGGGCATTTTACAACAAACGACATGCTCCAAAAAATGAAGCTGACCTTGAATAATGATTGTAGAGCTTGTGGTGAATTCAGGGAAACCATGCAGCACATCTTGTGTAATTGTGACGTCGTAGCGACGATACGAATGACTCATCTCGGTAACGGATACCCAAAGCCAGAGGACTACAGGCTCCTTCCTCTTAGTGGGCTAGCCGCCTTCATGAACCACGTCTTTGAAGAGTAAGGAATGTACCATGCTGGGGACAATACAACAGATCACATTTGGTTGAAGTGTTGCTGGCCATGCCAGCTCCCACTGCTAAGATAAGATAAGATAATATAAGTAGGTAATTATCTAGTTTTGTAAATATAATTACGCAACTGCAAGTACACCACATTCATAATATTATTTATTTATTGCGTTCCATAATGTACAATGCAGATGGTAAATATAATTAAAATAAACAATTATGGATCCTGTAGGGCGCAGAAAAGAAATTTTTAAATTAAACATTTTGGAGAGAGGAAGAGTTCTAATTTATTAGAGAGAGGTCGAGTTCTTTCTATTTTATCAATAATTGCGCTTGCAAAACCGGCACAAAATTTAATTCAAATCCAAATTACGATGCTAAAAATGATACTATACGTATGTAAACTACGTAACAATCCTCAGTGGAAGAGACTAGTATTCCCTATTGGAGTAACAACATACAACAACCGGGTATTACCGACGTTCCTCAGTTGATTGCACAAAGAACATAATACGACTGAAACTATACCTGGAACTGTTAACTGGATGAATATGAAATAGCACTGTGATTGTTACGAAATATTAGTTTGTTGGTTATGTTTTGTGGGTTTTCGTCAACGTTGCTTTGCATTGTGATTTGTGCAATCAGTGAATCCTGGTAAAAACATATTGCCTGTGATTTGATGTGAAAGAAGTCTTGTCTTGCTCGTTTAGTTCTGCACTAGGTCATCATAGTGGATGAAAATAAAGAATGCAGAATAACACTAATGAGATGAGAATGTAGATAACATAATAATAATATTATTATGTAATTAAATTATTATTATTTTATTGTTATTAGTACCTCTTTCCTCATTAACATTCTTATTAAGTTTTTTTTTTTTTCTTACCTACGTGTATACTTAAGTGAGAAAGTATTACCACATAAGATTATTATATAATAAGTTAATTGCCGGAGTTATGTCTGTCAACAAACTGCTCTGCAGTTTGGCAAAGATATGAAATTATTGTAAAAGATGGGTTTTACTGTAAAAAAACACTATCTTTCTTCTTCTTTCTTTCTACATAATATCATAACGCCTGCACTCCGAACAGTGTAAAGCAGAGGTGTACTAATTGTACAACCACAGATCGCCGGTGTGTTTAGGTCCCATGTAATAGGGGGCGAGCCTATTGCCATTAAGCGGGCACGAATCCAAACTTCGAGTTGCTACTGAGATTTCATAAAAAAAAAAACTAATAATATTGCTCGACCTGGGAACCGAACGCAGGATATCTACCGTAGCAGTCGCGCTTGAGAACACTAGGCTAATGAGGCAGTTAATGGAGAATAGAGGTCAGCCTTGCCTGTCTCTATTCTCATTTTGTTTCTTCTTTTATATATCTACTAGCTGCCCCCGCAAACGTTGTTTTGCCATACAAAAAAAAATAATAATAATATATATATATAGATGTTGGCCTATTCTCAGACCTCCCCGATAAGCACAAAAAATTTCATCAGAATCGGTCAAGCCGTTTCGGAGGAGTATGGCAACGAAAACTGTGACACGAGAATTTTATATATTAGATGGAGTTTTTTGCCGGTTCTTCTCCATAAGACTCACTTTTTGTTGCCGATGCAACTAGTTTGGACTATTCAAATGGTGTAATTAAATAATAAAAAAATAAAAATAGTTTATTGAAAATAAAGAAACAAAAAATGTACACTCCTTATCGATAACACAATATTGTCGGTATGTTTACAAACAGAATAATCCCTAACGTCTAAACTAGGCTGAGCCTGTATCTCAGACGTTAGTTTCTCCCTATAGTAGTTATTAGAAACAGACATGTGCACTCATATCATACTTATATTTAGATTAAATACATATTATTATTATAGCGCAATTATAAATTATAAATGCTCAAAATACAATGTGGGTATATGTACAATGTGGGTATATGTAGAGCGACTCGTCGTGCAGGGGAAGGTGGAAGGAACCAGACCGCGCGGAAGGTCACCCATGTGATGGACCGACCAAATTAAATCTTATGTGGGCGGGCCCTTACATGAGTGTACCAGAATGTCCACCAACAGAAAACGATGGCGAGATATCGTGAGGCGTATAACATCTGCCCCCGATTCTACTACATGACGACCACGACCGCTCTGCCAAGAGCGAAACGATTTAGAAGAAGATATGTAAGATAGCATTAAGTAGTCGTAACTCAAAACAAGTATCTTTTTTTTTTTCCGTAGAACCGTACAACCAGCTTTAGATGCAAAAGAAACCACAAAAAGTATAATTGAAATAAAATATTTGAATACGACTTTGACATCTCGATCAACCGTCATCCCCAATCATTTTTTTAACCGTGTCTGTGATAGTAAGATACTGGGATAGATGTTATCAAATTTAATGATATTTTTTTTAAAACCCTTTGGATTATACAGTGGTAGAACGTTGAAAATACGAAAATGGTGGTTAGTTGGGGTCATCTGCTACCCACTGGGCCCAAATTATTTAACCTTGGCCGCACCGTTTCATTTTTTACTTTTTCTGAGAAATCTGTACCAAACAATAATTTTATGAGAGTCTGCTACAATTAGACATTAATACAAAACAACATCATGCCTGTTTTACCCGTCACAAGTAAAGATATTCGAAATTAAAGTTAAAAAAAACTGGTAATTTTCTGTGAAATTAAAAAAAGTAAAAAAAAAAAACGGTGCGGCCAAGGTCAAATAATTTGGGCCAAGTGGGTAGCAGATGACCCCAACTGACCACCATTTTCGTATGTTCAACGTTCTAACAAACACCCTGTATATTCAATTTTTAAGAATCGGAAATTAATTCTAAAATTACTTTAAATTTCGGGTTGTTAGATTAAAATTATTTAAGCGTAGCAACAATAAAAATCTTTCAAGCTTTTAAAAAGTCGTAATATTTACATTGCCCTGTAATAGAAATTGGTTCCAGAATTCAATAAAAGCAAATCCCTCTGGTGGAACGAGACAGGGACAGAATAGAACAAATAAGAGACGGCTAAACGAGGAACATAATCTATTTTATCGAATAGTGCCTTACAGTGTAAACATCCATTAAGGAACTAGCAAATGTGGCGCCACTAACAGCGATATATATAGAGGGGCTCGTGGCTAAGTAATAACTAAGCTGATCAACCAATCTGCAAGGTTAAGCAGTGCTAGTCGCGGTCAGTCTGTGGATGGGTGACCATTCTTAACACATCGAGACCCTCCGTTCCTCGGAGAGCACGTAAAGTCGTCGGTCCCGGTTGTCATACGAACAACTATTACAATCGTTAGGGATAGTCAGAAGCCCAAAAAGCCTGACAACCAGTCTATCCTAAGGGTATCGGTATTTCCCAAAAAAATTGGCTTGTTAAGGTCTGATGGCAGTCGCTTCGTGTAAAATACTGATATTCAGCCGCATCTGGTTAGACTGGAAGCCGACCCCAATACACTTTGGAAAAGACACGGAGAAAGAAGACTTACAGCGATATATGACGCTTCGCGCTATGTATTACAAGTACTCGTATGTATTTACAACAAAAAGTATATCAGTATTATATCCATTTGTCTAGTGCTCATAGTTCAAGCTCTGTTTAGTTTAGTTTTATTTTATTTATTCTTAATAAAATGGTTTGTCGACTTTTCTTTCATTATTTTGTTTTAAAATACCAGTAATTTTTACATGATTCTCAAGTATGAATAAATTCATCTGAAGTTAGAAGCAATAGCTTTGTCTGCTAAGGCGTTTGTATCAAACCGGAGGACGCAGTTTTGAATCTTGTCTCATGTCAAATTTTTCTTTCACGAAATGTTTAACTTTGGAATAAAAATAATAAATCACTTGTTTTATGTTCACGGGACGCTCAAAAGATAAAATAGGAATATAGGAACTAGATTTTTAATATATTGGAGACCTTGGTTTTAGGTTGTTCTGTCAAGTAAACGTCTGTTTTCTCACACAAAGCTCACATCAGAGATCCAGATCCTACAACAAAAACACTAAAGTAAAAATAAATATTGAATCAAAATAATAATTGAACTACATTCCAAACAAAGGACTCGACACACTATCAGTATCCGCGAGTTACAAACCCGAAAAAATGGGACAGAAATATCAAATATTGCCCATTACCCGCTATCACTGGAACCACACACGGCCGGCGTGTCCAAGACAAATTCCCTAACGTGCCTAATTGTGCCAACATTTACTTCCGTAATCACGTACAATGAATGGACCAAGCTATAAATAACTACGGATCTACGCCCCACAGAAATTGTCTGGTTACTGTGTATAATTATGTCAGTTCACATGGGTGGATTATAACGTGTCAAGTAACATTACTGACATAATCTAATATATAAAATTCTCGTGTCACAGTTTTCGTTGCCATACTCCTCCGAAACAGCTTGACCGATTTTGATGAAATTTTTTGTGCTTATCGGGGAGGTCTGAGAATAGGCCAACATCTATTTTTCATACCCCTAATTTTTTTTTTATGGCAAAACAACGTTTGCGGGGTCAGCTAGTATTTATATAGTTTTATATACATACGGTTTTATATATCCTACTAATATTAAATGTGAAAGTTTGTGAGGACGGATGGATGGATGTTTGTTACCCTTTCACGATAAAACTACTGAACGGATTTTGATAAAACTATACAGTATTATTATTTATACATCAGAATAACATATAGGCTATAATTTATAACGATTTTGAGTTAATTTGCCAAATTTTCCAAGTCGTGGGCAGAAGCTAGTTTTATAATAGTTTTTTCAACACACTTGCTCATAAAATTACTCTTATTTCACTGCAATTAGGCACGTAGTGACACTTATAATCAAACTGTGACTTTTTCATTACTATTATTGAAAAGTGAGTTATAGGGTTTTTTATATTTTATTAGTTGAGTTGCTCTGTTCTTAAAAAAGTTTCAATACAAAAAAGATCGTATTCAATAAATAGTACTAATAAATTAATGTACCTATTGCTTGCTCATTTCATGCAACTTCGTATTTAAATAGATAATTTCAACTTGTAAGTTTTTAATAAATAAAACTTTCACTCAAATATAAATTTTGTTTTCTCTGTAATAAAGAAAACTTTGAATTCCCTATTTTGTATGTGGCTAAAACGCTATCCGCGAAAAGCCAAAAAAAAAAGAAACCTCATTCTTTTAGCCTATGACCGATCACCATTATTCGCCATTGTTCAGGAAAACAGCTGATTATTTTTCCCGCCATTGCGCAAAATTTTTCACAATTCGTTTTCACAGTTAAAATTATAGTTACTTTTCTTCACAAGTGTGTTGAAAAACGTCGTATGATACACGTGTGTATTGATTATTACCGTCCTCGGCTCTCTTAAAACCCTCATCTAACGGCTCGGGTTTCAATGGCGTCTCAGCGGTAATCACCAACATTATACACTTGTACCACAATGTATATTACACATCAGAATAACATATAGGCTATAATTTATAACGATTTTGAGTTAATTTGCCAAATTCGCCAAGTCGCGGGCAGAAGCTAGTTTTATAATAGTTTTGCGCATCGGACCCTAAAGTAATTTATTGAATAAAGGAAATTGATTTTCAGTATCAACATTCTGACAGTGTTGGACTTTATAGTTCCTTATCGGCTAGTCTTCTTAAAGACTATTTAGTACCGAATAAAAATCTTTTGGCTTTAAATTAAAAAGTTTCTATTAATTAAAATTTATGTTAAAGATATAAGTACCTATATCTGTTAAGGTGACAACTATTTTGCCACGTGTCAAGTTTAGTTGAAAGAGAGGTAGGGCATAGTAGGAGTAATTACACTCAAATTGGAGCTGCCCTACTGGGGAAGTACCTCCCCCTTGCAGAAAATTGAAGTGAAATAACACTGTTTTGAGCTGTGTTGTGTTCCTTACGATGATTAAGGTTGCCAGTGCTCCGCGAGGAAACGTTGTATCAGCAGTGGGGGAACTTTGACCGTTATACTGCCAACCTAACTATTCATTTTTCGTTTAACAGCGTCGGCAACGCGGATATGATACCCCTGGTGTTGCAATTGCAACCGTCTATAGGCTGCGGTAACCGCTTACCATTAGGTGGGCTGTATGCCACCTTGGTAGTATAAAAAAAACTAATTATCTTGTTTTCATGTTGAGATTTGTATTAATTGACATTGTAACTTTGTGTGAAACCGGAAATTACGTCGTAAATGTGTTAAATAAGAACTATTGAAGACTGAAACACTATACTGTAGAAGAATTAACACTATTCAGCCAGTGAACTATGATTATTATAAGATATGTGTTTTTAAATAGTCAGATAAATTTGACAGTTACACATTCTAATGAACAACACAATAACAATGAAGTCTTGTCAATAAAGAGCCTGGTATTTACATCAATTCTTCAACAAACAAATACCTTTTTAAAAATATTTCTCCATACTAGATTTTCAAATCTATTCCCAGAATTACGAAGATATTTTCCAGCACTTTTGCAAAGGTATTTGCAATGTACATTCTGCATCCACGTTACTTATTTGCTCTCTAAAGGAAATATTCAAAAAAGGCACGTTTACATCTCAACTAACAAGGCTTCCAGTTTCTATACTCAGTACAATTTCCTTGAACTTATTACGATTTGTTTCTTGCATTGCATAGTCGTTTTATTTTATAGCATATTGTGTATAATTTTGTATGTAAGATCCTTCGGTGCTGCACTTAAAAGATTTCTTATAACTACTAAAAGATTAGGCTTGTTTAGGACCAGGCCTCGCTTATTTTTAGTAATTGTAAGAAATATTCGAGGTACATACAGACGCCAGCACATCAAGCTACCCCAATCTGTAAAATTTCTTTGATAAATTTTCAACTTTAATACAAAGTAATAAGGTTCATTTTCAATTAAGAAATTTTACAGTTTTGGATAGCTTGACCTGCTGGCGTCTGTAACTTCAAGTGTATTTAACCAGAAAGACGTACATTCAAACCCTGTCTGAAATCGTTTTTTTCTGTTGCTAAAATTGTTATCTTTATCAATAGGGTAGTTGACTGTAATAATATTTAACTTTACTTATAATAACAAGCTTAATAAAAATACCATCATCATCATATCAACCACAAGCGATCCAAGAAACCTAATCTATTGCCACACTTGTCAAAATTGTTTGGTGAGCTTAACATGCTTGTTATTTTTAAACTATTTTAATTTTGTTTCTGTTATTCGGCTATATTTATAGCCAACGTTTTCATGAGGAATATGTGCATGAGGAAAAGTAATCAGTCAACTAGAATATTGTTTCAGTAAAACTACCAAATAAATGCTAACACTTCTTTGGATATTCAGGTTCAACGGAACATAGAATTTACTTAGTTTAAAATTATTGCCACAAGCACTTTAACCAGCAAAACGAGTGGGCAGATCCTGAATAATTTATTCACAAAAGCTTGTCAGAATGATGTGCGGTATAGTGGCATGGCCTGTTCTAATGTACCTACTCACAATGAATGTTTACTTATTTTAGAATTCAAAGGAGTGAAGAATTGTTTGGCTACAGTAATAATAATAATGCCTTTATTTGGCAATCCTTATAAACGTGAGTGTGGACTAAACTATTATGTAATCATCATCCCATATTACTGTCCCACTGCTGGGCATGGGTTTCCTCTCACAGAATGAGAGGGCTTAGGCTATAGTTCACTACGCTGGCCTAATGCGTGTTGGCAGACTTCACACGCCGTCGTGAAAATCTCTAAGGCATGCAGGTTCCCATTCTACACGCAAGTAGATGGGGTAGCAATGGGCTCTCCGGTATCTCCCATTATTGCTGATATCTTTATGGAAGATTTTGAGGAGATTGCCTTACAATCTGCTCACGATGTTCTATTTCACCTATTAATACGCGCATGATTTCGAAAAGTCAGAGGTGTGTGCCCTAGGTTTGAATTCGAGACCTTTGACTTGCCAGTCCAATGGTCATACCACTAGGCTATCACTGCTTCTCTAAACTTGTACCTAAATATAAAGTATGATCATCATAAACCCATATACGAGTACTTTCCCACTGTTGGGCACGGAATCTCAGATTGAAAGGAATTAATTAGGCCATATAGACCACCGCGGAAGTAGGATCGACGATGGAGGATTTTCTCGACGGTGTGTTTGACGGCACACCAGCAATTTTTATAGTGTTTTTCAGTAGTTTTTCCGTTACGAAATTCTTAGTAGAAGCTCAATATTTTCATTTATTTGCGGTAAATAGCAAGTAAACAACAGATTACTGACAGTCCTTCCTTTTAAATATGTCAATCTCCGCATTAAGGAACAAGCCCTGTATCGCGGGGTACTTATCGTACACCCAGACTCAAAAGAAATATCTGTGGATTGCGTAAATATTTGTCTCGGGTGGGAATCGAACCCGTAACATCCGGCGCAGGTACCGAGGTAACCACCTTAACCCCTCAGACAGACGTGCAGTTATAAATTATTGTATTACAGTATTTTATATTATATGGGCCTTGTAGCCTGAATTAAATAAATTAAAAAATTAAAAAAAAATGATAAATTATATTTATTTCTGTAAGTAGATCTTTTAACACTTTTTACAAGTCAACTTTTTAATTTTTTTTATGGTTAATGGCTCCCGCATTTCCTAATTGACAACCTCTGAGAAGAAACACCGACTCACCGACACAAACTCAGAGAATCATAGTCTCTTTTAAAGTCCAGACATCGAATAGTAACAAATATAGTATAAAATAAACTCATACCTACATCACTTTGAAACCTGTTTGCATCCGGGACGCCTCAGATAAGGCTCAGTTGAAAATCAGCGCCAGGCACTTGCTGCCTTGCATTATGCCGAACTGGGCCCAATTGCCACAGCCGTGAGGCACAATAATTTTGCTAATTATGTATTTTTTATTTTATTTTAGTTGGTAATATTCTTTTTTTGTGCCTTAACTGTGACAAATAAATCTTATTTCTTTCTTTTCTTTCAAATATGTGAGTGTTACAATGTAGGTCAATGTCTGAAATGGTCTTTTAAAGAAAGAGCCATAGCATCTTTGAGTAGACCAGTCCCAGCCGACGGCACCCGCAGCAGTTACTGTATAGCTCAATCATAATTTAGGGTATGTAGAAACTCAATATACAAAGAAACCTGGGTTAATTGTAAATCTTGTGTTGTTGTCTTATTAACAATCTGAATATCTTTTACAAAACCGCTGTAATCCACGCTCATGTTTCATATCCCCAAAGACATATGTGTTGTTATGGAATCCTTTAATTAATCCCCGCCACCGACGTAGGTACGCCAACTTTACCTCACTTTAACCTTATTAAGAGGAACATATCTCAACTGGATTCACAATTTGGGAATCTTGATGTTAGGTAGCATTGGGGAGTTTATTAAGATGCTGGATTTGTTAGAAATACCTTGTAGGGTTACGCCTTAGGAGTTTACTGTGGTCAAAGGATGTGAAGATATTATTAAGATATGTGGAACATATATTTCATTATATTATTTGTGCAAGGAAATTCGACAACCATACACACACTCCTTTTTCTCATAGGAGTAGGCAGAAATTAAAGAATATCACTTGCTACGTTTCATGCATACATATTTTGCTTTGTCCACATTCATACATCTTGTCATAAACACGCGTTAGTTGCGAGTACTACGCACCTGACCTTTTTTAAGAACCGATAAGGTCGGTGAACGTTTTTCTAGGGCGCTTCCACAGACATTCGAAAATTTACATAATTTTATACTAGTAAGGTGGCAAACAAGCCTACGGCCCATCTGATGGTAAGCGGACTGTAGCCTATAGACGCTTGCAATACCAGGGGTATCACTTGCGCGTTGCCGATCCTGTAAAACGAAAGAGACCCAAAAAAGGAGTATTTAATTTGAAATATGTATTCGGTTATATTTTTAGCGTCTATGGATTGCCATTTAACGTAGCAAGGCTGCCAGTCTTCTGGGCACTTTGTCAGACGACAGCGATAACGAGGAGTACGTTTATGCTTAATAGCGTTTTTTTTAATAATGTAGTATATTATAATTATGTAAGTATTATTTTGATGTCTATTGTAAATAAAATAAATTTCCATTAATAAAAACAGTTATTCGATGTTCTTTATTCTATGGTACAAGTTATGCAAGCCCGTTAAAAGCTCTCCGCACTATAAATCTATCGAGCACGTCCGTCGAAAGGAATCTACAGGTTCTGTAGTATTTTCAATGTCGAATATATATTTTGTAATATTTTATCCACTATATTGAAGCACATATCAGCTCTGTGACACGTATCACGGGTTCGATTCCCGCGGAAAAATACAGCCACGATACAGGAGAAAATCCTAGTGTGTAGCAACATTTAATTTAAAAATAAATAACATCCTACTGTGTGTCTCACAGTCTGAGTTTGTAATTACAGTTATAGTTACAGATACAGCAAACGCTTTAGCTAGCTAATCTACCGAGAATACTGGTTGAGATTTTGAATTTCTTATCATATTCGACGTGTTAAGGTGACGTCAGCCAGCAGTGGCAGTTGGGTATTCTTTTCCTAAAAAGATAAATATCTTTTTAAACGTCGGGATTAATAATATCAATATAACGCGATAAAATCCGTAAAAAGTAGTTTTATTCCAAGATATTTATTTTGTTATGGTAAATTTGTTTATCTATATAATATCTTAGATAAACCAAGTCCCTATTAAGCGATCTCATTGAATTTAATATTGTAAATCTCATCTGCGTGCATCGTAAAGCAAATATAAAGATAACTGAGAAGCAGGATTGAGGGGAGCCGTGATGAAATTCAACTCATAAAATGAATAGACTGTAGGCTTTACGATATCGTAAAGTCGGGGTTTCTGACCACTTCTAGCAAAGCGAGTTTATAAAAAATATTTATTTCCATATTATATAATCATCTATTTGTTGGTAGATTAATAAATTCTTGGTTCAGTATATTTTTTATTGAAGCAGGAATAAATAAATTTCGTGAATGTTTTTTACTTGTATCTAACAATGGAATAAAATAGATCACCAATAAAGTCTAACTTAAGAAAATCATCATCTTCGGGTCGGCTGGTAACCAGATTCTGTATATATCATAAAACCAACAAGCCACATTCATATTTTGAAAAATTTGTACCTTTATAATAATATGAAAATCATAATAATATAATTATACACATAACATGATTTACATGATCGAGACCAATTGCACATATTCATACTCACACACTCGTATACACAAACATAGGTACACATATCTACACAAATACACACACACACACTCACACCGTGCAGGCACATACACCTCTCCATCGGTTTCACTCCAGTTTTAGCTCTAAGCAAGTAGCTCCTAGCAATCCTTTATAATAGACGAATGGATGATCCCTGTAACACAGGATTCTCCTAGCACAGGGGTTATTGTTCAAATATCTGCACCGTAACTTTATGTTTTATTGTAAATATTGCACATAATTTGTACTTACTGAAACCAAATAAATTATTCTTATTATACAAAACAATATATTCTAATATATTCAGTTCAGTTCAGTAAACATTTCGGTATCAATATTATCCAGATAATAACAACCCCGTCCACAGAATTCTACAGTCACAAAGAAAAACGTAGTATATAAACAAAGAAACAGGTATCGTTTCGACCAGCAATAATATGTAGATTGTTGGAAAGAATTTAAATAGAGAACTATGGTCTCCATTTTCGTCGTACGTAAACAAATTCAATATGCATTTATTCGGAATTCTGTGGCTCCGGTTCATTTGAATAACTTTAGAGGATTTTGGTTGTGTCTGTACTTTTGGTACCTAAAACCAACCGACAGAATCGACCTACGACAACCCCGTAAATGTGCGTATTCCTTTACTGAAAGAAAGAGAAAATCAAGGTTGAAATGTTGTTTTGTAATTCTTTTATAAATTCTTTTAGCCTAAGATGTAATAGAAAACGAAATATCTTAATGGATTTCAAGGCTGTATCAGAATTTATAGCTGTCTAAAATTAATTGTTTTGTCTGGAAGGATTAAAAATGTTTTGCTTTAATTAATTTGTTGACATGATGAATAAAAATATTTGTTAAAAGCCTTCACCAAATTTAAGTTAAGTTAATGCTTAGAAAAACCTATTTACATAATATAGGTTTTTTTAAAGCATTTCTGTACAATATTTTTATCGATTACTAAAAAATAAGTATGTAGTGATAGTAGTATGACCTGGATTCGAATCCGAATCCAAGGCAAGCCCTCTGGAAGCATCTCTCATAATATGAATTATCACTCGCTTTAACGGTGAAGGAAAACATCGTGAGGAAACCTGCATGCCTTAGAGATTTTTTCGACGTCGTGTGAAGTTTGCCAATCCGCACTAGGCCAGCGTGGTGGACTATAATCCCTCTCATTCTGTGCGAGGAGACCCGTGCTCAGCAGTGAGACAGTATATGGGTTGATGATGAAGTTTAAATGGACATTTACTATCATCTCATGATAGGCAAATCCATACCGACTAAAACTGAGCTATCCCCTCTCCCCCTTCTCTATTTAGTCGGGACCATGTGACTGTAGACAGAACTCAAAATCAGCACTAGGGCTTGAGAGAATCATTGGTGCAAAGATTTCACGTAAATCCAATATCTAATGCTGCGAAATTTATAATTGAAAATATGATTTTGATCGCCATTTTTTTTAATTAAGATCGTTTATGTAAATAGATGTTAAGTTTAGGTAGCACTGGGGCTCTCATATCCTTGGTGACATATGCCCGTAAATAAATATAAGAAAAAAAAAACACGAGGTTATACACATAATCAGTTTAATTTTACCCCCTTTACATCTATTACTGGGCAATATGCATCTTACTCGAAGACAAAGCCATCCCACAGGGGCCCTACGTTTAAGATGTTCCCATCAGTCATGCCCGGTACCGTATAGCGCCAATTACCCCAATCCCTTGAGGTTGACACTGAAATAAGGTCTTAAGTTTAGTATACAGTGATTCCTTTTGTGTAGCTTACGCGTAAGAAGTTTATGGGTTCCTGTTACCAAACTGCTTCCGAATCGTTTGGGTGGGTACCTCCCTTAAGACATCGCAAACGTGAAGACAGCACACCTCTGTCTAGCCGTTCGCACGTTGCTTTAAGACATAAGTTAGATGGGTTAGTACCTACTACCGCATTGCTAAATATTCTAATGCTAAGCAGTAACGGACTATTATTGTTTTCAAGCCAATCCAAGATGGCTCATCCGTTTCGTCCCCAGGACGTCACAATCAAACAAAATGTCCTGCATTGTTTCCTTGAATTCACCACAAGCTCTACAATCATTATTGACGACCTCTGTGGTCTAGCAGTTCGAGTGGCCGGACTGCTGATCATGGGGTCGTGGGTTCGATTCCCACAGGACACAAATATTTGTGTGGATAAGTGTGTATTTACAAAAAAAAAGTATATAAGTATTATATCCATTGTCTAGTACCCATAGTACAAGCTCTGCTTAGTGTGGGACTAGATGGTGTTGTGTAAAATGTCCCAAAAATATTATTAAATATTATTATTATTATTCAAAGCCAGCATTCATTTTATAGAGCTTGCCATTGGTAATGACAGCTTGGACTTTATCCCTTCTATTATTGAAGATTAATTTAGAGACTAGTGTGGTGCTGCTGTCGAAAAAACTGCTGCATTAATTTAGTCATATTAGGCGCGATTACTGAGCGATATGACCTGGGTCCGAGTCCCAGTGTCATTGAGTTATGCTATGAAATTCTCAGCAGCAGCTCGGAGTTTGGAATTGTGTCCAGTTAATGGTACATAGCTTGTAGAACTAATGACCGCTAGGGCAAAAGGTTCTCGAGTGGAGACCACGCACCGGAAAGCGCAGCGTGGGACGGCCTCCGAGACGGACGATCTGTTAAAGGTCGCTGGGAGTCGTTGGATTCAGGCGACTTATAACCGGTCTTTGTGGAAGTCTATGGGGGAAGCCTTTGTTCAACAGTGGACCTCCTGTGGCTGATATGATGATGATGATGAATGGCAATACGCTCGACCTTTATTACATTGGACCTAACCATACCAGCGAACTGTACACACACCTCTGCGTAACCCTTCGGGGAATACAGACGTTTGGGTAACCTCTGAGCTGCTTCTGAAAATGTGATAGGTAATGAAAATGCTCAATAACTCTTTGCTCGACCTAAGAAACGAAACCAGGACTTCACTATCAACAGTAGCGCTTGTGAGAACTAAACCAATTGAGCAATTTAAAAAAACTGCTTTCTTTTTTATATTACTAAGGTGGCAAACAAGCGTACGGTCCACCTGATGGTAAGCGGTTACCGTAGCCTGTAGACGCTTGTAATACCAGGGGTATCTCTTCGGCGTTGCCGACCCTGTAAAACGAAAGAGAAATAGTTGGTTTGGCAGTATAAGGGTCAAAGTCCCGCCACTGCCAACACAACGTTTCCTCATGGAGCACTGGCAACCTTGCTCACCGTAAGAAACACAACACAACTCAAAGCAGTGTTATTTTACTTCGATTTTCTGCAAGGCGGAGGTACTTACCCAATCGGGCAGCTCCAATTTGAGAGGAATTACTTCCACTATGCCCTACCTCTCTTTCGCTTTATTTAGATATTAATAAAAGCTTCTTGTTTTTCCAAGATTCCAAGAAAGTTTGCACAATGCTCGTGAAATTCTTTATTTACCTACCAAGAGAAAAGCAAAACAGACACATAACATTAATTCTAGAATACCATTATCATTGATAAAGCGGGCGCTTCCAGTTATTTGTATTTTATGCGCATATCTACTATCATAAATGTGTAAAGAGATTGTCTGTACGCATACATATTTATGAAATTGCGTATTAGAAATGGATTTGTTTGAGATCGGTAATTGCGATTTGCGCCTGTACTAATGAATTTGTTTTTATTTTCGATAAGTTTGTAGGTATTCGTGTTTTTTATACCACTATGGTAGTAAACGAGCATGCCCACCTGATGGTAAGTGGTTACCGTAGCCTATGCTTTAAGCTGTGTTGTGTTCCTTACAGTGAGCAAGATTGCCAGTGCTCCGCGAGGAAATGTTGTGTTGGCAAGTACATGACAATTTTGAAGGAATTTTGTATTGTTTTTGGGATCTACACTAATTATAATGAACCACAAAGAAATCTGATTATAATTACGAATGCAATTCTGATTATCTGGTCAATAGAAAAATTATAGTTTTTGTCTATAATATAGGCCTTCTAACTTCATACTAGAAAGAATAAAAATTATCGTACCGTCCGAGTCCCAGGCAGAATATTAGCAATATTCATTGTATCATGCTCTTCTGAGTTCGTGCGTACTCTTTCGCATTTTTATAAGGTTTCTCCCGTATTCCTTTCGAAATAGAAGGCGGCAAAGGTTCCAATTCATAAATAGCATAATAAATGCGTATTTGTAGGCATTACCAGCAATTACCCCTGACATTCTTCTGACCCTATTAAGTGTTTATGCCTAAATTGACAATTTTTTTTTGTTAATCTTCGTTATGCCAGTAAACGATTTATTCATTAAAAGTAAATTGGCAACTTTTGTGATATCAATACAAAAGCTGCCGAAAAAGTTTTTTAGCCGTCAGAAAGTTTTGTCACCAACACGTATTTACAACATAAAAGTTTCCAACTAGTTTGCTGGATACCTAGCTTTTAAATTACTATTTCAGTAATACCTGAAATTCTTGTCATCCTTTTGATTGAGCAATAATAATAAAAGCGAAGTTCATCCAAAACCGAACTCTAAACATTTTTACAAATCACGTAAGAGCTAAGCGAAATTACAGACAAAACCTGTTATACCTCCATTGGCTCAAGGTGTTATCACACGAGCATTGAGAAATAAAATATAATTATAAAAAATAAAATTCTTCATAATCATATATATTATAAGATAAGTTTTTTTTTAAACATGATGAAATACAAGTGTACATTGTAGCTAGCAAGTGTATATTTAATTGCCGAGTTTAATCATATATTTTTATAATAATTATAAAGCTAATAAATTTAAATTATAAAAATTTATCGTTGACGTTGATCCAAATTATAATTAATTTCAACCGCCCTGACTTTTTCCTTTGTACTCGGCTCTTAAGGGTTAAAGCGTAATTTTAATACCCAATATTCTTCCTCACGAATTAGGCTATCGAACGTTAAAAAAGTTTTTTTCAAATCCAACGTGTCGGTGATTAGGGCGTTCAAACAAATAAACAAAAATTTCTTCAGCTTTATTATATCAGTACTTGAATTGAATTGAATATACTAAAACTAAGGTTATGGGTCAATAGTCACTAGTAGGACTCTACTGAGCTCGTGTAGGTACTACCCACATTACCTAATAATCTGTCACAAAGCAGTAAAACCTAATAATATACCTACATACTTAAAATGTATGAACCAAGTAGACTTACTCATAACAACTCAAAGTTTCAACGCACGAGTAATGGTGGCTGGCTTTAATAGGCTACAGTTACCGGTTACATAAAGGCTTATGTATACCTATTGTATGTCTTGTTTGCCACCTTAGTGGAATAAATAAATAGTCTTGTTTATAGTTGTGCCCGTGTAGTATCACCTTTACTTAACATCGGTTAATGTTCAATACACGTACGAAATAATGTTTTCAATACATTTCAGTAAATACTAGACATCGAAATTAGTCTTACTAATTTGATTCAGATCTGTCTTTATAGTTTGCTATTGATTTTGTCTGGCTCATCATCAACCCATATACTGTCCCACTGCTGGGCACGCTGGGCTAGTGCGGGTTGGCAAACTTCACAGACCGTCGAGAAAAATCTCTAAGGTATGCAGGTTTCCTCACGATGTTTTCCTTCACTGTTTAAGCGAGTGATAATTAATTATTAATACGCACATGAATTCGAAAAGTCAGAGGTGCGTGCCTTGGGTTCGAACTCGAGATTTTTATTTTTATTTTGTCTGGCTGTTGGTTGTTGGCTTGTTGTTAATATAGTGTTTTTTTTTTTTTTTTTATTTGGTTCACCAACAATTGTTTACACTAATAAGACACTATGTTATAGGTACACTATATGAGAGCAGCAGTGCAACAATCACTTATAGGCAAACACCGCGTGTACAACTAAATAGTAACAGTCGTAAGCTAACCTAAATAGGTAAGTGCGTGAGACACATGTTGCCTTATCTTAACTTAATACAATATAGATATACATTATCATATCTCATATATAAAATTCTCGTGTCACAGTTTTCGTTGCCATACTCCTCCGAAACGGCTTGACCGGTTTTGATGAAATTTTTTGTGCTTATCGGGGAGGTCTAAGAATAGGCCAACATCTATTTTTCATACCCCAACATTTTTTTTTTATGGCAAAACAACGTTTGCGGTGTCAGCTAGTAATATTATAAACTAGTAATAAATTGTTTTTATCCTACAGTAATTTTCACTAAAATAGGTACCTACTAACAATCATTACATAAATAAAATGTTGTGTTTTCAATATTCTTCTCCATAGAATATAAACGTAAGCTTTGATTCTCAAAATGTTATGTTTTAAAGTTCAGTGACTTCTTCTAAGTAGTATCTCATAGAAGCCCTTTTTATAATTATTTTGTGGTACCACGCGGAAATAGTAATTATTATAATATATTTTTTCTCATTTGTTGTTTTTTTTTTTTTTAATAAAGTAACCAAATTCACAACATATTAATCTCAGTGGTAAATTACTATGTAAGTACTTAGTAATGAATTTAGGTATTAAAATATCAATTAAATGTTGATCTTACAAATAAGGACACGATTTTATTAAAAGTAAAATATGATATAAACAAGAAAGTTTACGATGATAATCTTGAAATATTAACATTAATCCATTTTGTTTAAAATATAATATTCGAAAAGTCTAGAAAGCCCATTTGACGCCCTAAAAAGAGCTTTTGGCTAGAAATTTAATCTTAGATACTGAGCCTTCCTTCGTCGTCCTACTTTAGGAATGGGCTATGGTCCAAAATATATCGATACTGTGGTTTATTATCTACTTTATATAAAAAAATAGATATTTAAGAACTAAATTTTGTTACAAACAAGTCGTTTGGGGGGATAATAATCACCACCAACCCAAATACCATGTCCCACTGCTGAGCACGGGTCTCTCAGAATAAGTGGCCTTGCGTAATAAACCTCCACCATGCTGGCGTAATAATATTTTTTAATATTTGGATTCTTAATAATTAAGTTTTAAGATACTAGAAATATTTTAAGGTAAGTAAGTAAGTAGATTTCGACAAAACTCTTTAACCGTGATGATGATGGAGAAATCTAGAATTTATCTTCTTTTTGTCGATTTATGTAAACAATTTAACGATCAGTTGAGTTCAGGTCAACTCAACTGAGGTACTCAGACAGAGATGGTTGGCATAAAAGAAAGGGGACGATGAATGGGATAATAGAAGTTGTTATTCAATTTAAAACTTAAATATAAATAGAAAGAAAGAAAACTTGAACTCGGACAGAAATCAAGACAAGACACAGTAGATTTACTACAACAGCCCTGTACGAGGCCAAAAAGGACCCTATCTCAACAAAATGCTGCAACAATGAAAACAATGCCACAGCGCTGGTATTAAATCTGATAACTATTAATTATAATATACCAAGATAATGTTTTTTTTTTATTTATTTTAATAGCAAACCACTAATGAAATGCTCCAATACAAATTGATGAAACTTTCGAATCATTACGATAAAATTTCATTTAAAAAATTTTTGGACATCGATGTTTTTAAGCACCTCCTGCCCTACTTTCCCAACGCTTTGATTAAAAAGGCAAGGGGTGAGGCTTTGTCTCTGCACTGAGACATACTTTTAATCTGGGAGTTGTTTCTAAAAGTAGCACAACACGAACTGGAGAATAATTCGTAGGACCCGATAAGATGGATTCTGAGCTCAGTCAAGTTTTGGGTGTAGATTGTACAGCAAAAGTTGTAAAATATGAAGAAGGAGCTTAAGAAACGTTTGAATAAGCATTTTCGATCATAAAGTTATGTACATAGCGACTGAATTTATAAGCACTTTTTTAAACTTATTGTCTCTATATAGGAACTAAAAAAAGTTCAAGTTCAGTTTGACATGGGGGGTTAATAAATTTCGGACTTTAAGTTTATTACCTTAGGTAATAATTACAAGGTTATCAATTATACTTAGAAGCCCCACTTCGGTGAATAGTGGGTGAACATTTTATTACACTTTGCCAAACCTTTGGGGTTTATAGATGAAGGAGATATTAAAATATTCGTTCACATTTCTATATAAATACTTTTTACTGGCTTTTTACACATAGATAATGATTATAATTACATATTGGACTTAACTATGAACGACCTAACAGAATGGGTACGGGGAGACGAGTGCTGCGCCGCTAATACAATAATGCGCCTGTATACAAATCGAATGCGTCAGCAGTGTCCCTACAAACCCTTCGGAAGTCTTAAGCAGGTCAAGCTATTCCAAACTGTCAAATTTTCCCAATTGAATATGAACCTTATTATTTTGTATTAACGTTGAAAATCAATTAAAGAAATTTGACAGATTGTGGTAGCTTGATGTGCTGGCCTCTGTACATAAATTCCTGGCGTAAAAGCATAATAATATATACTCCAGTACTTTAGCAGTGATAGCCGAGTGGTATGACCATTGGACTGCCAAGTCGGAGGTCTCGAGTTCAAACCCAAGGCACGCACCTCTAACTTTTCGAAGTCATGTGCGTATTAATAATTAATTATCACTTGCTTAAACGGTGAAGGAAAACATCGTAAGGAAACCTGCATGCGTTAGAGATTTTTTCGACGTCGTGTGAAGTCTGCCAACCCGCACTAGGCCAGCGTGGTGGACTACAGCCTATTCCCTCTCGTTCTATGAGAGGAGACCCGTGCCCAGCAGTGGGACAGTATATGGGTTGATGATGATGATGACGTACTCCAAAAATAGAAAGCACAAGCACTGATCTACATGTTACATAAATTAAAATAATGTTCTCTTTGGAATGCATATTTTAAAAGTGTGTCCTTTGAATTGTAAACATCTCTGAATGAACTCGTGCATGCAAATGGCATTTTTTTATTATAACATTTATCACCGATAAAAAAGGTTACTGTAATAAAAAAATTCAACATGTAATCTTGAAATTATTTCGTTTTATATTTCGGGTGAGATAAGTGGAGCCTCGTAATATATGACCTTTCATGGATTTTAGGGTTGACCGCAATCTGATACAGTTGCCGTTTGCTGAGCAGGGCCATAAAGTAAGTTATAATTTTATTTTTTTGTTTAACAAAAAAATATGTCTTCTATAGCTGCTTAGCATGCCAAAATACGTAATACAATTTAGAACTCAACTACTAAATCCAAACTAATATTATAAATGATAAAGTAACTCTATCCGTCTGATTTTTTTTTTAAGTCTGACCCGGTGAACTTTTTTGATGAATTTTGATATAGAGGTAAACTGGACTTTAGAGAGTAACATAGTCTACCTATTGATTCAAAAAGTCATTTGGGTGGCGAGTTAAATCGCAAAAAATCTAGTAGCTTAATAAATCCATTGATTTATTTGATGATACTATAAAGCAAAATTATTTAAAATATAAACATAAAATTTAAAACAATTTTTCCGGGACGCCTTAATTTTTCAAGTAATTTGCTTCACTTATTTCAAAGGAATGGCTTAACTCACTTTGTCTTTTTTCCTCATGATTCCCGATCCAATATCTTAGGGGGGCTTAACGGTGTAACATTTCAAGCAGCCATTAAGCTTAAATAAAATACATTACAGCTCCAAGCGATTATAAAGGCCCGTCCATACAACATTGCAGTGCATCGTATAAACGCATCGTGTCTCACTTCGTTGCAATGATACATTAATTTTTGCGGCAGCTAGCTTCGTCATAAATTTAATTTATTATAAAAGAATAACAGTAATGTTATTAGTTTTTGCGATATATTAACTCCATCAAACAAAATCCGCTTGTGCATACAACTGCATAAGTAATAATAATATTATTTTGAAATAAAACTACTTTTTACGGATTTTATCGCGTATATTGATATTATTAATCCCGACGTTTCGGACCCTTTACAGCGTCCATGGTCACGGGTAGACTGAGGTGGTGGGTGGGTGAGGTGGTGGTGGTCTTGATGATATAATTACTGACAGCTACCCTACATTTTTTATTGTCACATGATCAATGACATTTATTACTAATTGTTAATTAAAACTAGATGGAGCCGGCATTTCCTAGCTGACGACCTCTGAGAAGAAACGCCGAAACAAACTCAGAGAATCATGGTCTCTTTTAAAGTAACAATATTCAATCATCATGTTTTAGTTGTTAATTATTGGCAATCCGATTTACGCAGAACGAGCTCACAGTATCCTTTGCTCTTGCAGTTGTAGGCCTGGATTTTGGTTTAATAGAATCTATAACAGGATTCCAAGCAGGTGGTAAGACCCAGCCGTCTTCTCTATTGAAGTAGGTATCGACTTTCCTTCGCAAGGATTTGTGGTTTATCAAATCTAATTATTATTTTCTCTTTATTTATACTTATACATATTTTTTTATTTTTAAATATTTCATCCTAACATAACATAAAAAAGAAAACATTTAAAAATATAAAAAATAGAAACCCACCGACATCGGGAGCAGGGTCCAAGCTACCGGTGGTCAGGGCCCCTGAGAAAAAAACCAAGTAATTATTATTATTATTATACGAGAGACGATGAACGAAATCGATCATCAAGTATCTATACTAAAATATATCGACAATGTCCGTCACATCGTGCGTTGTAGATTCTTGCGATGCAATGCGTCATCGCGTAACGTTATTATGTAGGGTTCCCAACTCACAGAGCAACACATGTATAGAAAGTAGACACTGTGTAACCTATCTGGTATAAATGTAACGGTTCTGACAGTCGCCGAAATGGTGTCATCACCTTTATTTTTGTTAGACGGCTTTTCGTTTCAGTTTTAAGGTTCATGATGGATTCGTCCTGATATCAACCTACTCTATGAATACATTGACTAAATTTTTGGGCTTTTCGATAGCATAAGTACAATTTGAAATAAAATTGTACTCTTAGGCTAGTCCTAAGCTTGCTACTAGTTGCCACAATCGGGTTAGAAAAAATATTACGCTACAATGCGAAAAAGAGATGGAACAAAAAGCGACTTTATTTTATACTATGTATAGATCAAAAACAATACTAGTAAAGTTATTAAGCAAAGGAAAAATTCGACCGCGGGCACGATTCGAACCTGCGTCTTCTGGTTAGGTACACCAAACGCTATGACCACTAAGCCACCGCGATACCTACCCGCCATGTCGAATTTTTGCCTTTGCTTTCTGAATTTACGTCTTTATGGTGACGTCTAACCTAACCAGAAGACGCAGGTTCAAATCCTGCCCGCGGACGAATTTTTCCTTTGCTTAATAACTTTAAAATCTTAGCATGGAAAATGGCAAAAAATACAAAAAGATAATACTAGTAAACTTAAAGGCGCTAAATTGTTTAATTCGTATGGTGTAGTGACTTCCATAAGTAATATTGGCATGAAATAAACAAGGCTCCAAACATAAGTCATTGTAGCAGATGTGAATATTCAAAATGTTTTGTCTGAATTTTTGTGTCACAATTTTCATTATAAGAACTTCAAAGATATGGAAATGCCCTTGTTGCTCTCCGCAAGTTTCCAAAGTATTTTCATCGCTACTTACAATAGCTTATGTAAGACAAAGTTTTTAGCTCTTTTTATCCGGCTACGTAAAGTCACATAAAAGAAAATAGTCAAGTAACAAAAAGCAGTTTTAGATTTTTTTATACAAAATCCTGCTCCTCATTAGTATTTCTTCCATATCGGGGGTGTGTTGAGAGACATCATCTAGAAAATTTTGATTATTTCAGTTATATCTTATTTTTTAATTTCCATTACTTACCGAACGTTTAGTGATAAAGTGCGTAATAAATAGGTTTATTTTAATATTTTTTTCTGTATAATATTGTACGTATCTGTGTTTACCTACCCTTATTATAATAATTGAGGCCATGAGAGCCAGAGTGGCCAACTACTTAAACAATAGTAAGGAAAAAAAGGCCACTGACTTTTATGCTCACGCTACCGCTTAGAGCAGTTTTTTTCAATTAAAAACAGTTAGGCCACTTTGTTAAGAAAATATACAAGTGAAGTTGCCAATAAGAGAATAATTTATCTAAATATTACTAGTGCATCTACTGTGATCTTGTTGTCTCTGCATCACCCTAAGGTGATCTGGCAAAAATGCCTAATGGAATTAAGGGCGCCTTTGTACCATCTAGGCATTTAAAATAAATTAAAATTACTTCGTGTCACGACAATTATTCTGTATAATTAACGAGGTAGATATGCGTTTCCTTTGTAATGCCACTTGAGACACGCCATTTGTAATAAACGCAACAAATCAGTCTATTTATTTAAAATCATTGTATCATAAATTTGCAAAATCAACTACGCCCATAATTTTCCTTCAGGGAAAATCCATCATGAAAAGCACTGTACCAAAATTTTATTAAAATTCCCCCTAAAAAGGGAAGAATTAAGTGGCATCATCGTAAATCCTGTTTAAATATTCAGAAACCCCATCTAATCTCGAGATGGGGAACAAAAACCCTCCACCTTGTTTTTATAAGTGATTGATTGGCTTTCACTGGAGACAATTAAGATGACCCAAGATATTACGCTATCTATCTTCTTAGACCTCTACATGACTGATTTATATCGATAGTGAAGGTTTGTTCAGATTAGGATAGCGGTTTGGGCAAGTCATCATATTTTATTTTAAGTGTAGCACCCGCTACTATCTCTTTTTCTTATGGGAATTTCCCACAATCCCATCTTAAGACTCATCTACGCTTAGAACTTTATTGTCGATTATAGTGTAGATAGGCTTAATATTGATTAAAAAAAATAATTGTAACGATGCTTGCTTGCTTGCCTAAATTTTAACTGCCTCATTAGCTTAGTGGCCCCAAACATGACAGCTAAACAAAAGATCTTGGGTTCAATTCCCAGTATTATTGGGGTTTTCTATGAAATTCTCAGTAGCAAGTCAGAGTTTTAACATTGGAGTTTGGATTTGTACCCGGTTAATGGCAATAGGCTTGCCTTTCCTTTACATCTTCTTTCTCCGAACATTTTCCCAGTCTAACCAGATGCGGCTGAATATTATATCAGTATTTTACACGAAGCAACTGCCATTAGACCTGCCAGGTAATACTGATACCCTGAGCATAGACTGGTTGTCAGGCTTTTTGGGCTTCTAATAAATAAATAAATAAAATCTTTATTTAAAAATCTTTTACAAAAAGGTGTACATTTCGTCAACATTAAAATTTTACAACAGTGGGGTATAAGATTAGGGTCTTAATAATAAGTAAAACTAAAGTACATAGTTATTTATAATAGGTGCAAAAAGAAATATTCTAAACTAGAGGTATGTAGCGACCTACCTGATCTAGGTTTATAAACCTGTGTTTCAGGATATCACTATACATAGTAATTAAATTGGGCCAATTAATTCCCTTAAAAACTAAAATTAATGATTAACTTCTTAAAGATTACATATGAAAGAAGACTAAGCTATAGTATATAATATACAGCACAATAAAAAATCAAAAATAACACTATTCTGACTACCACTAACCTTTTTTTTATAGTACGGAAAATCCTCATGGATCCTCCGTCACCCGGGGAAGTGGCAGGGTATGTCGGACTCATACCGACTAAAAACGCACTATCCTTAACTTTCCATATAGTCCATGACTATATGGAAAGTCATGGGATCCGTGAAATTTGTCACGACCATGGCAGGTTATGGTCCAGCCATTGGCGGACCCATATCTATTAGCGAGGCCTTGCCTGGCGTCCTATCTGAAGGCACGCGGGTGATGAGCACGCGTACCGTCTACTGGGGCCATTATCTGGTCGGACGGCGGAATCCCTAATTCAGCCGCCCGCAGGCCACAGCTCACGAAGGCCGACTGGTAAGTATACCGCCGTTTGGCCGAATTTTATTTGCCCTAATATCATTTGCCATAATAGTCAACAGCCATAATATTGTATGACGTAATATTCATTTGCCCTACTCTTATTTGCTATATTAGTCACGTGCTAGAAGCTTTGTTTCCCATAAAGTCACTTACCATAATATAATTTGTCTTAATCATTCTAGGCCGTAATTATCACATGCCCTAATTATCACATGCCCTAATTATTATCACATGCCCTAATTATCACATGCCATTATCATATGCCATAACATCATTTGCCATCGACATTGGGTGTGTAACGTTTGTTATATCAGGAGAAACTGGATGAGAAACTGGATGCAATCGGGACTTTAGGGCACCCCGACTTGGATAGGTTAGGTTAGAAGGGGATGGCGGGGTCGTTTAAGCGAGTGTCGTTTTTTTTATTATATGGCATATAAATATTATGTCTAATAATAATATAATGTTTTTGGGACATTTTACACAACACCATCTAGTCCCAAACTAAGCAGAGCTTGTACTATGGGTAATAGACAATGGATATAATACATATATACTTTTTTTTTTGTAAATACGAGTACATACTTATAATACATAGGAAACACCCAGACAAACACAAATACTGATGTTTTATCCACACAAATATTTGTGTCCTGTGGGAATCTAACCCACGACCCCATGATCAGCAGTCCGGCACTCGAACCGCTAGACCACAGAGGTCGTCTAATAATACCATAATCATTATGGCGTTTAAATATTATGTCTAATAATTATTACGGCAATTAAAAATATTAAAAACAATACGTATGGCACTCGTATCTTATGGTATCTAAGTTTCGGGCAATTAAAAGTATGTCATATTATGTCTTTTAGGGCAAACAAAACATTCGGGCAAATGAAATTCGGGAATATGATGATTATGGTATATAATCTTCGTGTAAACAATAGACAACCCGAAGGACTATCTGCGATATTATTATAACTCTTCCTAACTCTTTAAGGAACAGGCGTGATGGTATGTTATTTAGGTATATCAAATAATTAGTGACAGTTACTTTCGACTGCTTGACGATTGTAACACTTTGACCTTGAGTTGACCTAGCAAAGTAGGAAAGCTCCAATAACATAAGAGCTCAGCTTATCCTGGTTTTGTTACAACCGATATGCGGTCTACCGAACAAATGATTTAATTAATAACTCACAGTTGTCCCAGGCGTATGCCAGGTGTGTGTGTTCGTGCATGTAATATTTTGGTTTGTAAATCTACAATACTAAATAAATTCAAATGTTGGGTATTTCTTTTTAAATATCAACTTTATAGAATTCAATATTTAGCTCTTTAAATATTTAGTTTAGTAGTCGCAACGTGGCTGTTGAGTGCAAGGTCCTGAGATCGATTCCCAGGTCAAAATAAGTGTTATCGGGTTTTTATATCACAATATTAACAGCACCTGCTCCTCTTATTTGGCAGCTAAACTATAATTGCAAACTGTTGGTGCACATCAGCACAACTCTGCCTAAGCCTTCGCAGAAAACAGGCGTGCTGTTTAAAAAATATTAGCCGCAAAATTTGATAATGAAAATTTACATTTAAAATTAATTTGATATTTTTAAGCATATTAATCAATCGAACATGAGATCCAATCAGGGCAGGATAATAAAGATTGGATGAAACAAAATAATTGGACCGAAGGTTAATCCTACAAATATCCGGAATTAATTGGGTCAGGCCGATAAAGATTATGATCAAGTAAAAGTAATGAGCAAACAGGAAGAAACATATGATGCAAAATTAATTAAACGATCAATAACGGATGAAAGGGCACAATATCTACTAACATTGATATAAAAAGATTTTTTGAGAAATGTCTATCCATTTTAAAGTTATAACCGTTTAAAGTTATTGACGGGGCGTGTGAAGTCTGCCAACCCGCACTAGGCTAGCGTGGTGGACTATAGCCTAATCCCTCTCATTCTGTGAGAGGAGACCCGTGCTCAGCAGTGGGACAGTATATGGGTTGACGATGATGATGATGATGATTCACGTTACTGTACGATATTTTGGCAGGTGTCCATGAAATATGTCACCTGTGTACCCCACGGTGCTGCCTGCATTAATAATTGATCTTTTTGCCAATGCCGTGAGAATTTTTACATTCCTTTCTTAGCAGATGTCTAAAAATTATAAATAACTAATGATCTGCCCCAACTTCGCACAAATGCAATGTACAGACGCCAGCCAGCATCGAGCTACCCCAATCTGTCAAATTCTTTGATAGATTTTCAACTTTAACACACAACAATAAAGTTCGTTTTCAATCAGGAAAAAATTATAGTTTTGGATAGCTTGACCTGCTGGCGTCTTTACTTTCTTCAAAAAATATTCCATACAGTTTTCTTGATTACTGTTTTCAGGTATCTGTATTATATAAATATAATTGCTAGCTGCTATTGCATTTTCAGCTTTCGTGCCATTCCAGACATTGTCCTACATTGTTAGACTCACCTAATACCAAAATGTCTAGACTGTTAAATATCTAGAAATATTTGAAATTGTTTCAACGTTTCTTAAATTATTATTTTAAAACAGCAGGTGGAGTTCTTTGATGTTTTTCTTTTTCAGTTTTTTCTATCTAAAGGTTAGTTTTTATATTCAATGTAGATAAATACTTCAACAATATGCAGTACTAATTCTCAAATACTACCACATTGTTAAGACAGAGACATTTTCTCCGAAACAGTCGCATTGTCGGTTGGATCTTGATTAAGGGTACGGCGACAAAATATCGAGCGATATATTGACCAACCTGTTGAGCGATTTACAATACAAAGGAAAGAAGGTTCCGCTACATTTTGCATTAGGAAGTCACGTCACAGCCTGCGAACTTGCAGCTAGTGTGTTGGGGAACAAAATATTTTATAGAACATATGTGGCTTGCCTTGACGTGAATACGGTGCATTGTGTGGATACAAAAGACATTGGTATGTAAACAAGAGAATAACGCAACACAATTGGAAAAGATGGTTAGAGTTGGTGATAGGTTCGAGGCTAAGTAATGACTACGCTGATCCTTGATCTGTAATGTTGATAATCAATTAATCGATTATTGATAATGGATCGAAACAGTTAAAAATATCTTAATTATCTCAAAGATATACATATCTCACTCAAATAATCATGAATGAATGAAGCTAAAGATTTTTTTTTTTTTTTTTTTTTATGTGATAGGGTGGGCAAACGAGCAGACGGATCACCTGATGGTAAGCGATTACCGCCGCCCATGGACACCCGCAACACCAGAGGAGTTTCAGGTGCGTTGCCGCCCTTTTAAGGGGTTTGGGCGTCCGGTATCCTCACTCACTCGACGAAACACAACGAAAACGTTATTTCACGCCGGTTTTCTGTGAGGCCGTGGTATCAAGTCCGGTCGAGCCGGCCCATTCGTGCCGAAGCATGGCTCTCCCACGGTAAAAATTTGATAAATTAAAGATTTATTTACATTTGCTTCCTGTCATCTCAATGCCGTCCGTGATTGTGATGTTGATAATCGATTAATCGATAATTTATAATCGATTATCAACATTACTAGTTAAGATGCGCTTGCAGCCGTCAGTTTGTAGCTGGATGACCATTGTTAACACAGAGAGATCTCTCAATTCTTCGGAAACCATGTAAAGTCGTAACTACAAGATGTCATACGAGCACTTATGATAATCTTTAGTGGTAGTCAGAAGCTCAAAATGCCTGACAGCCAGTCTTTCCTCAGTGTACCGGCATCGCTTTGTGTAAAATACTAGATAATATTTGGCTACATCTGATTAGACTGGAAGCCGACTCCAATATAAAAAGGCAAAAGGTTCGAAGGAAGAAGATCCTAACCTATCACAATCGTTAGAGGTAGTCAATAGCCCGAAAACCTGACAACCAGTCTCAAAAACCTCATTACAATATTTCATTGAAAAAGGGGAGATCATCAAGGCTTTTCAAAGCAGATTAAATGCTGCATTTAGCATTAAGCCTGTTTTTATGCTGCAGAGGAAACGGCTTTTTAATAATATCGTAATTTTAAAGTAAAAATTATAAAAAGTGCTGATTTAATATCAGATCGTTTTAAATTACTAATGTTCCTTACTGTAAATCTAAGACCGTTGAGTCGATGATCACATCAGGATTCAAATGAACGCTGTTGTCCGTCCTGCTGGCATAATCCTTTCCTCACCCTTTAGAACATTCATGCCAATCCATTTAGAAGTAATTTTCACTAATCTAGGAAACTACCTTATTAGTATAGTTGTCGTAAACGCGACTGCTACGGTACAGATACAGGATTCGATTTTCAAGTCGAGCAAAGTGAAATTGGGTTTTTCAAAATCAAAATGTGATTAAATGAAGGTACAATTTATAAATTCAGAATAAAGAGAAGTAGTAAACAGAAAGACATTTGAGAAGACTACTAATAGATGATCGAAGATGTTCATTGTGGAAGGAAGAAGAAGATAAATAAGACGATGTAGGGACAAGAATTGAGAAGAATATGCTAACATGGTTTGGGCATGTCGAGAGAATGGATGAAAGCCGACTAACAAAAGAGATTTATATGCCGAATGTCAGTGGAATGCACTAGAAAACTTATGCCGACCTTATCGGTACAAAAAAATTTCAGGTTCGTAGTACCTACTCCCAACGCTCACGCCCGTTGGGAGTAGGTACTACGAACCTGAAATTTGTATGACTATGTATGAATGTGGACGAAGCGAAAGAAGTATGCAAGAATTGTAGCAAGTGGCGCACTTTACTTTCTGCCTACCCACATGGGAAAAAGGCGTGAGTGTATGTACTTATGTATGTAAGAAGATAAAATAAGATACAATTGGAGAATATAGTACAGAGTAGTCAGCGTACTCCAGTTTCTGCTTTGAAAAATGGTATTACGAGTCTAACTCAAAACAAAATCCAATATATGTGAGTTTTTGCTTACTCGCTAAAACACTCGCTACTCGACCAACTACTGGCATCTCTTGAATCAACCTTAGGGTACAGTCGATAGTTGTATTTGATTAATTACCCAGATGACATGTAAGTATTATTTATTAGGGTTTCTTAGCGTGTAAAGGGACAAGAGATGATCTATCGATGTTTTAGTTTAATATGTGTAGTTGCTAATTGGGTCAACAGTTCGAGTTGCGAGGGAATTATCGATGCCATCTGTCTTAGATGGCACTTAGAAATTTTATTGGGTGATTAATTGAAGCGATGCAAGTTTAGAATTAGAATGAGAATAAATGTCAATAAAGCTTACCACATAGGTAAGCTTTATTGACATCTTATTACGATCTTTCTTTCTCTGATCTTTTTCCAACTATATTAGGGTCCGCTGCCAGTCTAACCAGATACGGCTGAATATCAGTATTTTACACGAAGCGACTGCCATCAAACCTTCACCCAACCCAAACTTCGCTAACCCAAATTTTGGGTAATACTGACACCCTGAGGATAGACTGATTGTCAGGCTTTTTGGGCTTCTGACAACCGAGAGCGACAGCTTTACGAGCTCTCTGAGGCACGGAGAGGTATCGAAGTGTTAAGAATAGTCACTCATCCACAGACTGACCGAGACTAGCGCAGCTTAACCTTGCAGATCGGTTGATCAGCTTAGTTATTACTTAGCCACGAGCCACTCTGACATCTTATTACAATAAAAAAATATAATGTTCGTTGCAGCTTTAGTTTCACTACGACTGGAGCTTACTTTCACGTGAGTTCAATACTGTAACTAAACACAGCTATAAGGGAACATAAGGATGAGTTCCTTTCATTCATCCGAGCTTATATTATACACATTTTCTTAGAGAAGTAACGCTTGTGTATTTGTGGAAGTAACCTTACTAACAAATAAATTAACATTGCATTTATAATAATAATGTGGTGGTGATACCGACTTTTAAGAAAAAATTAAATGGTTACATTTTTCTGACTATTCTGCCTCATTAGCTTAGTGTTCTTAAACAACGTCTGCTGAGAGGTTCTGAGTTCAATTCAGGTCGGAGTTTGGATTTTATGACAACAGGCCAACCCCTATTATACGGGATCGAAACATACGAGCAAAGTGTGGGTGTCCATTAGTACACCTCTGCCTAACCCATCAGCATTACAGACACGATGTAACCAACCTTAGTAACAACCAACCTTGGTAGGTAGTTGTACTACTTTAATTACTTTGCCAAAAGCCTCAACGTACTACAGCAATCCTACCCAAATTACATCATGGAAGTAATCTCTATAAGTATGTACACAGTGTCATATTAAGTACTGTTCCTAGGATTTAAGCTTAATGAAGGCCCACGCTCCACAGGGAAGCGATAAGCGAATGTCATTACTTGTCCTGCCTCCCACGAAAGTACTTATACGTACATGGAAGAAAGATGATATAATTTATAGCCAACAAGATAGCCCATTTATCTTAATTAGGAAAGCTGACGTAATTAATTGGAATTAGGCCAACAGTTTAGGCAATTTGGGATTGAGTTCGTGTCGTTCATTTTCGGCACTGACTTGAGAATACAGTCATTTTAAATCTGTCTCTTTGGTCTATGATCACGTTTCCTGCAAATGTGTTGCTGGGGAGTTTGTTGCACCACTTCAAAGTAAGCAGAGCTCGTAGTGGGTAATAGGCAATGCATACTTATATGCCTACTTTTTTTGTAAATACATACTCATCGAATATATAAAATTCTCGTGTCACAGTTTTCGTTGCCATACTCCTCCGAAACGGCTTGACCGATTTTGATGAAATTTTTTGTGCTTATCGGGGAGGTCTGAGAATAGGCCAACATCTATTTTTCATACCCCTAAATTTTTTTTTTTTATGGCAAAACAACATTTGCGGGGACAGCTAGTAATACATAAAATCATCGTATGAATTCTGTAGGTGAAACCCGCGACCTGATCAGCAGTACAATTTAACCAATAGATCACACTAGAATTTCTTCATACCGTCTTCCTACTGAGAAAAGAAAGCGTACCAATCTGTGTAACGTCAAAGAACAAAATACATTCAATTTTAGCCCTGAATAACATTACTTGACACTCCGTAAACACGAAATAGAAGGGGATAAAAGTTTCAATAAAGTACAATTCCGTTTCGATCTCCACGCAATCCTGTTACGACTCGTGTACAGTCGGCCACGCAAGTTATCCTGTACCAAGTTATCCTATTTGTGTTGAGCCTCAAAATAAGTTTATGCGGAGCGGTGTACTTTAAGACGATGTTGGCTTATTGCTCTGTGTTTGTAAGTTAAAGATGTCGTAGAACCTTGAGAATTTAACTTACATGGATATGCTGATTAAACTTTTTTTTTTTTGATTTTCATTCGCCTACCTAATTCGCCTAATTTTTACAATGTGCAAGTGTTCCTTGGTGCCGAGATATCTCACCGCCACCTCTGTTGGTTGGATTTTACCGCAATATTGATAAAAAATATCATAACAATTTTTAATAAAAAAGTGTCAAAGCAATTCTGGCAGTTAAATGTCGAAATTCCAAAATATCTGTTTCAATACTTCTAACACCTGCGCTCAAACAAATTTCTAGGTATATGTATATGAAATATAGACTGCGTCACAGAATTTTGGTGCAACATTAATAATAAATATAAATTTTTATTCGAAGTAACAGCTTTGCACAACTTAGTTTTACGACGGAGCAACACTCTTTTTAGGATTATAGTAACTTTGCTGCTTAGTTGCGTACCACCATTGTTCCGAATATTGAGACGTTAAACAGTAGTGTTCTATTCTGGTTGGTAGAGTAGTGTAACTTGTGAAATTACTTGGCACATGAAACTAAGGCTACTCACCATCAGGTGTACCATTTATGCTTTTTAATCGAGGAGTATAAAATAATAATCGCAATACTAGTTTAATCAAAGGATTTTCAAAAGGAAGCTTTGCACTGATCGCTCTAAATCTTCCCAGAGTCCCTACGTGTGGTTAATAAGCCTCTTGTGAGGAACTCGCTGACGATGCAGAAATTCTGAATAGCATTCTAACAATACAATGAGAAATCTCTAAATGGATTGAGCGAGATGAGCTGGTGGACTACATCTTTGTGCTCATACGTTGATGATATTTCTATTACGGATAGGATCGATAGCTGAATTTTAACTACTTTGAAAAGCTGACTATAAGAATACTATATAAGAATAAAAAAAAAAACCTTTTACATAATCAATTATGCAGTTTATATCATTACTGTGTGACCAAAGGTATGAAGAAAATCGTAATCGTATTGTATCCGAATAGGAACAACTCTTCAAAGATATGGGCACATTTCGTGGGTCCATTAATGTTCATTAGAAATTTTGAGTGATTTTATAATCAAAATTATGTCTTAGATTCACCAGATGCCTTAATTTCAGACGGGACCAGTACTTGTGGCAACCTATGTAGGAGGTCTTTGTTCAGAAGTTATTTGGGTGATAAGGTAATGATGAACGTTCAGACCAAATAATCCTGAAAGTTGAATAATACAGCTACAGCTCGATTACGAGTGTACTTACTAAACAGTGATAGCCCATTGGACTGGTAAGTCAAAGGTCTCGACTTCGAATCCAAGGCACGCACCTCAGACTTTTCGAAATTATGTGCGTATTAATACGCAAATAAATTGTCTAAATATAAATAATAATGTTATAAATTATCACTCGCTTAATCGGTGAAGGAAAACATCGTGAGGAAACCTGCATGCCTGAGAGATTTTCTCGAAGGTGTGTGAAGTCTGCCAACCCGCACTAGACCAGCGTGATGGACTATAGCCTATCCTAGGTGATTGAACGGGTTACGTGCAAAATGAAGTACTCTTCATCATCATCATCAACCCTTATACTGTCCCCCTGCTGGGCACGGGTCTCCTCTCAGATTGAGAGAAATTAAGCATTCAATGATACCACGAAAATCGCACCTACAAAAAGCGACAACTCTGTAAATATGTGGGCACATTTCGTGGGTCTGTGGCCCCTTCATTATGCTGTAATCACACGTTCAGTCTTCATCCGAACTTGTCGGGTGATTGATCGAACCCAGTCGGGTATTGTACGATTTTGCTCTTTTATTAACTTTCGGTTCGTTCGCTTTTTATTATTCGTACCAAACATAGCTTTTGTTTCAGCATTGTTTTATTAGCGCAGATTGTATTTTCTGTTTTGTTTTAGGTTCTCCGTTGTGGCCTGTGTTTTTAACGGATTAGGTAGAATGTGAGTGAATTTATTTTTAGTAGTTACATAATTAAAAAAAATTGTTTATTGTTTGATTAGCTTTTGAAAGGTTTCACTATAGGTAAACATTTTTATCACTCGCGTGATAGAGGAGGAAACCTGCATGCCTTAGAGATTTTCCCGGCAGCTTGTGAAGTCTGTCAACCCGCACTAGGCCAGTGTGGTGGACTATAGCCTAATCCTTCTCATTTTGTAGAGAAGGAGAAGAAACTGGTCACGCCCTGCATTGGAACAGTATATGGGTTGATGATGATGAAACACTTTTATAAAATTCGAGGAAACACGACTTAAAAATAACTTGTTAACTTAGAATGTAACCTTTAATTGCTTTAAGAACTTCCATTGTAATTATTGATTAATTAAATTCTCAAAAAGAACTTCTAACTTTTATGTTTTCACCGTCACGATGGAGGCGCAGTGAAAAATTTAATTACAAAGTAAAAGATTTATTACGTAAAGCTAATATCTACTCAGAAAATAATAAAAAATCTAAATCACTTTCGTTATTAAAAAAACCTTCAATATTTTTTAATTATTTTTGTTTTGGAATTTGACAAGACTAGATAAAATTTGACAAGACTGACTGGAGGTAAGATTAATCACAATTGATAAAAAAGTAGTGATAGCCTAGTGGTATGACCATTGGACTGCCAAGTCGAAGGTCTCGAGTTCAAACCCAAGGCACGCACCTCTGACTTTTCGAATTCATATGCGTGTTAATAATTCATTATCACTCGTTTAAACGGTGAAGGAAAACATCGTGAGGTTTTTCTCGACGGCTTGTGAAGTCTGCCAACCCGCACTTTGCCAGCGTGGTGGACTAAAGCCTAATCCCTCTCAATAGGTATGAGAGGAGACCCTTGCCCAGCAGTGGGACAGTATATGGGTTGATGATGATGATGATAAAAAAATAAATAAAAAGAATTTGCCCCGCGTGATGGTAAGCAGCAACGTCAGCCTAGCCTATAGATGCCAGCAACACCCACTCTTTGTCATTTTCAGATTTCAGTTGTTAAGTCATATATTAATTAATCAGGCAGAGGGGCTCGTGGCTAAGTAATAACTAAGCTAATCAACCGATCTACAAGGTTAAGCTGCGCTAGCCGCGGTTGGTCTGGTGAATGGTCACCCATTCACAGACCAACCGCGTATTTGCGCGTATTTGGCTTGGCACCGACTCCAAACAGATCAGTAGATACCTAGCAGGTATAATTCAGTATTTACGTAAGTTATTTTAAATGAAATTGGAAATCTGTAAAAGAAAATTGTTATACATTTCTATCCTGTGAATTAAATGTTTCATTAAGTTTATTTTTGGCTTTTTAGTGCTGATGTTTTTTTTTGCAGTCGGTTTTTTTTTAAAGTGTTATGACTGTATAATGTAGTGCTTACTGTCTCTTGGATGCATGTACCATGTTTATGATAATTATGTTACTTTTTCTCAAACAGAACGCAACCATAAGTCCCAAGTAGAACATCCATTCCACACGGGTATTGGCAATCCATCTTAACTCATGATTGGCGCGCGCCGACCCAGTCGGCAAACTACACCGGCGACAGTTTAAACGACCGCACGATTGAGCAATCAGTTTATGAGGTGTGCCATCCCTATTGGCATACGATAGAACTGTGATCAACTATGTTGGTGACCCTAGCTTTACATCCAACTAGAAATACTTTTCCCTCGCTTGTCCCTCTTTCCACGTCATTAGTGACATAATAATTTGCTAATATTATTATATTCGTTCAGAATGTGAAGGCAAAATTTGACATGGCGGGTGGGAGTCACGGTGGCTTAGTATTAGCTTATGTTTGTCTTCTATGGGCCTAGTTATCCGAAATAAATGAATTTTATTTATTAGTGGTCATAGGGTCTGGTGTATATGTATAATCAGAAGACGCAGATTCGAATCCTGCCCCCAGTCGAATTTTTCCTTTCCTACTTTAAAATCTTAGAATGGAAAATGCCAAAAAATACAAAAAGATATTAAGTAAGGTGGCATCGTTCGACATTGAACTAACTGTAAAGTAAGTCGTGTCGGTTGAGAAACACAAACTTGCTTTTCAATAGGTGTTACTGACGTCACTATAAGTGAAGGCAAAATTCGACATGGCCGGTGGGAGTCGCGGTGGCTTAGTGGTCATAGCGTCTGGTGTATCTAACCTGAAGACACAGGTTCGAATCCTACCCGCGGTCGAATTTTTCCTTTCTTACTTTAAGACCAAAAAATACAAAAAAACCTATATGCTTGAAGTCCTGGGTTCAATTGCCAGTTCCAGCAGTGTTATTGAGTTTTTCTATGAAATTCTCAGTAGCAGCTCGGAATTGATTACTACATGGAACCTTTTTTTTTTGTTTACGGGGAGAAACCTTCAAAAGGCCACTAGTACTATATATATATTCAGCCGTGTCTGTTTAGACTGGAAGCCCCCTTAGATGGAAAAAGGCTCTGTAGAAGGTGTACTACTGAAAACATATTTTATTGTGAAAGAAAAAAATATAACTTTCTTTTTGGCACCGCTCCGCAAACCGTAATTTCACACCTAACCAGTACTTTTTTACAAAGTTCATTGACACGTTTACTTCTAGACCGGTAGGCCTGGAGCTCACTCGGTGATTCCCGCCCGCGCTCTTTGGCTTCAGGGCTGTGACCCGTAAATTGACTTTTCGTGCTTAAAAGCTTTTGACTTTCATTCATGAAGAGTACATAAAATATCGACTATTATTATTTGCTTTGTGATTGCTACCCTAAAGTTCCTAGGTTTAATTCCCAGGTTGAGTAAACTCTATGTACATATATATAATACTAGCTGTTGCCTGCGGATTCACCCAAATACCAAAAGGCTTTTTGAGACAAAAGGTAGACTTATCCTTTTCAAAGGTCTAATCTATCTCTGTACCCAATTTCATTAAAAAGGATTCAGCGGTTTAGGCGTGAAAGCGTAACAGACAGACCGACAGACAGAGTTACTGTCACTGTGAGTTCTCGCTCTTATTATATATCTATTTTTATATTTTTCAACACGCGCAACATTTCCTCTTATCAATTTCTTTCTTATTTTATTTTTTACTCGCCTCTCACACAATGGGGGCGTGAAAAAATATAGATATTTGCTAAATAAGCTTACTCTACAAATATAAGGTTGCTTAAATAAACTACATGGTCTACTGAATAGGTTGGGCGAAACGCGTGTTCAAAGAGGTGTATGTATGTATATAGATGTACTTACGATTCTCGCTTTACTTAGTACCGTGCTGAAGAATATATAATACCTACCTTATTTACTGTCAGACTTGTCAATATTGTTAAATATTGTTATTACCAATACATAAAATATTCTAAAGGCAATTTTGAACGAATCGCAAAGGAACGCTCGCAGAATCTGCGTCTGTGTTCCCGGACTCATATAACCTTGGTGTCTTTAAAGTAAGAGTGAACAGGCATTTTCTGGGTAAGCGTGTTCCATCTTCGACCTCGTCGTCGCTTACCATCAGGTGAGACTGAAGTCAAACTCAAACCCATCAATAACAACAAAAAACTTGAGAGGTGTCAAGGGACACCCGGATGGAACGAAGTTCCTTTCATTAAAATTTAATAATTAAAAATAAAAAAACCTGTATACACTCAACAATTCACAACGCACGAAATTCAAATATTGTCATTCACTCAATAATATTTGAATGCTTGTCAACAATATTTGAATTTCGAGCGTTGTGAATTGTTGAGTTTTTTCCGTCTAGCCACCTTTCACAACGCGCGATAAGGAACTTCGTTCCAAAAAAAAAGACTAAGATAATTTTATTTTGAAGTCACTTTTCAACATATTTACTAGACGTAACGTAAATTACTATCACGGTTGTTTTTATCTGACTGCCAAGGAAGGGTTATGTTTTTCGCACAGATACTGTATGTATGTATGTTTATATTTCTTTATTACCACATCTTCAAAACGGCTGGATAGATTTCGACATCGTTATCGTTATATTTGTCTTTAAACCCCAGTGATTTTAGATAGGTGTTTGAAAACACAACAAAATGGCGGACTTTTGGCGCGAAATAGTAATACGTTAATAAAAAAAAACTGAACCGATTATAGAGTAGGGTATCAAAATAAAGAACATTAAAACCCACCTGTAGGCGACAGGCGAGTTTAAGGCAAGTGAAGGCTGGTATGGTTTTTAGTCGGTACGACACGGTTTTATGAGAATTTTCTGTTCTTAAAAAAAAGGTTCTTTCAACTTGCCTGGGATCGAATTTTTCTTTTGATTTTTCAAAATTTATAGCTTCGGTTAATTTCTATTCATCCTCATTGAATTTAATAAAATTATCTCCATATCAGTCTAAATACGAGAATAGTCAAGATTAATTTAGTACCATCTAGACTTTAATGTAATTATTATCTACAAAATAAAATTAATAGAATATAATTTTACGGATTATTAGACTAATGATTGGCATAGACGGTAAATCATGCTAATAAATACTTCACAAAATCCCCAAACACTAATAAATTCCAACACATTACGAGTGCAAGTACACAATATTAATTTATACAAGAAGCCAATATACTCATCAAACCTTAATAAACCAAATAAATGTAATCCGACAAACTCAAATTTGAAACGGTTCGCTTAATAAAAATCCAATAATTATCAAAACGAATCGTGCTCATCAATTCATTGTAAATCGATTGAGGCTATCAACAAAATTACTTTTGCTTATGAATTGCTAGGTACGATTTCGAATATAATTTGAATCCGCATGGTATTGGATTAAATGGTGGTCGATTTAATCCCATACGGGGTGTGGTATTTCAGTAGATAGTCTTATGATAATTACGACCACGGACTGACAATGAAGTACTCTAATCTGTTGATAAAAAATTCATAGAATAACCCAATAACACTGTTTAAACTGGAAATCGAGAACAGCTTCAAGCTCAACAAGTAATATAATAAACAAATCCTACTAATATTATAAATTTGAAAGTTTGTGGGGATGGATGGATGTTTGTTACTCTTTCACGCTAAAACTACTACACGGATTATGATGAAACTTTACAATATCATTATTTATACATCAGAATAACATATAGGCTATAATTTATAACGATTTTGACTTAATTAGCCAAATTACAACGATAATTAAAAGTAACTTTTACATGCGGACCAAGTCGCGGGCAGAAACTAGCTAATAATAATAATATTTTGATGCATTTTCACACAGCGCCATCTAGCCGCAAATACTAATTGATTAATTAAATTGGTCTACATCAGGAATATGGAAATATTATGATACACTTCCAGAGACTGACGAATATTAGAATGTATCACGTAAAAAAATTACGACCAAATAAAAAGAGTGTGCTCAAAAATTGGCGTCTGAATTTTACAAAACTTGTACTCCTTAAGGATTTTACAACGAAGCACGTGCAAACGAAATATTTTGAGAATGCTGATAAAGAGAAAAACTTAGACTCAAGTCATTCAGTATCCAATACTGTTGCCTGCGAACGGACAGCCTCTCAGACTGAGATCGAATGAGCTAGTTTCTTACTCTGGCACAATGCAGCCGCTTCACCCTCCCTTGTGGATTTTTTAGGAGCTGTTGGATTAATTATAAATTCTTAATTATTAGTACCTCATTGCGTTAATTCACTGTCGTAAGTGATGATTGTCGTTGATCTGCGTTGATATCAACCTGGTGGGTGTCAATAATAATAATTATATATTTCACCACGGCATGAGTTCAACTATAATCATTATCAACCTATTATCTTTACTATACCACTGTTCTGCACGGGTCATCTCCCAAAATTAAAGTGGGGTTGGGCTCTGAGTCGACTACACACTCAACAAGAAATACTATTCTTGAATTAACATCAACTAACCCAAAATCTCAAATTAAACTCGAACACCAGTAACATAATTTCCAACAAAATTATCGTTACACAAACTATTAAGTTTTCCTTAATTAACTGATCAGGGAGTCACTAATGTCCCTGTAATGTAGGGGTTGATAGAACGTTACTTCACACCCTTTCGTATCTAGATTGTGAGGGAGCATCAGTCGTGGCCCGAGCGTCGAGGCGGTCGCACGTCCGAGTGAGCGTCGACCCGCACTTACTGTAATAACTTCAACCGGAGCGTGACACTGTGAATTAAAAACTGTGTTCTAACTTTTTAGTGTTTGTGACCAAAAGGGGATATTATAATCTTGACCATAGAAGTAAGTAATATTTTTCTGAGTAATTTTATTTAGCGGTTAATTTTAAATGTGAGTTAAATGGTGGTAGGAAAATATACGCTGGTGTTACGTATATTTTGATATGATAATTACTTTACGTTTCGTCGTTTTCAAGCTTTATTTTCGACCACTAATTTGTTGGTTGCGAAGTTTTTCCGCTTTGTAGGTTGAGTAATATTTTATTTTGGATTTAAGCTAATGAATTGAATCAACTCAAAAACATTGCTGAATGAAAAACGTATTAGCTCTCTGTTTATTTAGGAGATTTGAAAAACGCAAGCTACATTTTAACTCATTCTAAATAAGCGAGAATCTACGTAACAAAAAATTGTTTAGGCATTTTAGTATCCGCAATTGGAAGACCAGGCCCAGTAAAAAGTCTCTCAGGTATAATCTAATATTGGGCTTTCATGTCTGCTACCAACATAACAAATTAGGTAAGCACTTTCACGTACACCGTCAATAAAACCGATCCATAACTTTCCGATAAATGATTATAACATTTTTATGTGTGCCTCAAACGCTGCGAAACGCAATTTCATATAAATTGACTCGACGCTTACGTACCCCGACATTTTGTACCGATATTTCAACATTTGCGTTTGGGGTTCCCATTTAGATTGCCTTGTAACAGTCATTTTGATTTGGAGGCGGCAGAATGGTGGAAAATTGGCAGCTTTTCTATTTGATAAAGCGAAGATATTTACTGGACTTTATTTACTAGACCAACATCGACTCTATTTACATAATAGTCGGCGAAGATTTGAGTGGATCGAGTATATTGACACGAAAAAAAGAAAGCAATGAGGTGGATACAATTATTATAGCTTTAAGCTATCTTTTATTTACAGTTCCGATCTACATTTAGGGGAATATCACTTGGATACGATTGAGGTGTGACTGCGACAAGATCGGCAATATATTTTAAATTACCTGATGATCGATGGTCAGGAGTATAAAATACTGGTGGAATGATACATTTGTGATACTTGCTGCTTACAGCTGTTGAAAACCAGTAAGGAAGTGGTAGTATCTGGCATTACTAGCGGATATATTATCGTGAGTGATTGGTTCTTTTAACATAAGACTATTACAATACGTATTACTTACAATGCTTTTGGTACTAATTAATATATGTTTGGCTTAGAAAACTTGTATTGTACCAAGCCTTTTCCTTACTATGTATGTTGAGGTTGACTTCCAGTTTAACCAATTTGGGCTGAAAATCACTATTGTACGAAGCGACTGCCATCACACCGGAGCAACCCAAATTCAGTCCAATACCGATATCCTGAAGATAAGTCTATCTTTCCCAAAATAGCTTGACAACCAGTCGGTTGTCAAGCTTTTTGGGGTTGTGAATACGATTAACAATTGTGTCATAACAAGCCGCGGTTTTACGTATTCTCCGAAGCATGTAGGGATCTTGTTGTGTTAAGAATGGTCACTATGGATATTATGAGTAGACTGACCAAAGCTAGCGCTGCTTAAACTTGCAAATCGTTTGATCAGCGTATATAATATATAAATTTGCCACGAGCCCTGTATTGAACCAATTAATCACAGGATAAACAAAACTATCAGATATAATTCGAATAATTCGATTCGAATCTTACGCGGTAGAAAAAACTATAGTGTGGAGTTTAATGGACTATGTATATTAACACAAAAATTTAGTTCTGTGATGAAAAAGTATCGTAATTATTTGGTCTCTGATATATTTTCGATGTTATGACCACTGGTTCTTAAAAGCCGGCAAGCAGAGAGAGAGAGATTTTGCGGTAAGCAGAGCAAAACCGAAAGATAATATGTTGCTGTAGGTACTTCTTCTTTCTTTCTGTAATAATTTAGAAAATTCTAAGTAGAGTGATTTTCTACTGGGCTTATACTGCTTTAAAGTCTCTGGTAGTCTCAATGCAAAATGGTGAACAAAATACATAGTTTAGATCTTTTATTAAAACGAAATCACACGTTTAGTTAATCACACATTTCTTTAGGTATACATTTATGTTGCAGAACAAGAAATAGTTATACATTTCAATAATCAGCCAATAAATTCGATTGTTTTATCTAATTGTAGCATGTCTAAAAGATTTACTGTGCATTTGGTTGTATTTCTGAATTTTCATGCAGATCTTGAAATAAAGGAAATACTTTAAACAACCGTTAATATTAAAATAACAGGTTGGTGGTAGCAGTGAATTTAGTGAAATCGGTATCAGATTTTAGTGTCTAATGGAGTAGCGGAGATAATACTGGAAATATTTCTTCTGTTAACATTTAATAAATAAATCTTAACGGATTGATTGCTCACCGTCTTAAGCGATATTAAATTAATATTCCTATTATAATACAATATTTCAATTAAATAAACAATATCAAGTTATGGCAATCGTCAAATTTAATATCTGATCAAGGTGACTTCTAGGCGAAACCTATTATATATCTTCGGAACTCTAATTCAGTGTTCATTTTGAATATTGCTTGAACTAAGTTTTGATGAATATCGGAACTGGATGTCATATGGAACTAAATCAAACCTTTTATCAAATAACAAGCATTATTGTTTTGAAAAGAAAATTATAAAATGGAGAAATATATTTACTGTCTTCAGCCCTGACATTACAAAATCATTTATAAAATAATAAGACGAATAGGTATTTAGATCTCCCTTTTCTGCATTGGCAGTCTTAAAATACTGTCGTGTATTATGTATGTTGATGATATAATAATCGATAGTTCTGAATACTTACGAAAATCTACTTCGACTGGAAAACCTCTAAAAAATTGAATCAGACATAACTTATTAAAGTTTAATCAAAGTCGATTTTAATTAAAATATGAACGTGTATGAACTCTTCACGAAAATTCTAATAAACACAATATTGGTACCTAATTAATTAGTATGAAAAATTTTATTACATCCAAATAGTAATAACAATTTGCTAACAAACTCAATTCTGTTGAATATTACAATGGATCGCTTACCCAACTGGAAAATTTGCGAAGTAGTTGGATATAACCCTGCCTCAGCCAGAAGTTTCACATACGAATTTTCCACTCTAACTTTCAACACATCAGACTAGACTCTTTAATACAACAATTTAATTAACGAACTATGTAAATCAAATTCAGCACAGGTACTGTTTCACTTAGCTGACTTTGCTATGAGCATTAACGAAGTTCACAGTTCTTGTTTAAGCTCCTTTAGATATTATGCATAATGTAGCCACACATTTTGTTGTAAATGTTTTAGAGAAACTAGTTTATAAGACGTGAATTTGAAAGTAGTGCTTTTAGTCTCACTAGTTAACTAAGGCGTTTGCTTGTTTGCCTTCAGGATGAAGTAACTACGGAGTATAAACAGATCTTGAGTTTCCTAGATCCTGTCTAACTAAAATATAAATGGATTTTATAATTAATTATAACATTGCTCCTTGCACAAAATTTTAAGTGTTAACGAGATTATTAAGAAGAGTGTAGTTTTTTGTCTCAATTTGAGATACTACAAAATACAAAAGAGCTATATAGGTAACTTTAATTTCACTTGAAATCGGTCTATAGCATAGGATTAAAAAAAGGATGAAACATGTTCTATTGGATAGCATAAAATTAGTATGGCTATGGATAAAAAGCCAGAAAACACAAACTTTTCAACAGCAAACTAGACTTTCCGCACCTGGCGTATTTTTCATGCAAGTTTAGTATTTCAACGTCAAATTTTCCAACAGATACTCTTGATCTTTTTCCCCTGGTAGCACAGAGTACAATAGGCTTTAGTTTATTGAAACTCATATAGTGAGGCAGTTTTATTTTAAGTTTAAAACTATATGTAAGCATGTTTATATTTATAAGATGTAGATTTGTAGAATTCAATGGGAATATTAGATATTGTAATAATCCTTTAAAAGTGTGTTTTTATTACAAGCTAGCGGTCTGGGATTCGCACGGTTATTTTTAAGGTTACATTTTAAAAAATCCTTCCTTATGCTTACAACATTATAAATGTATATTGATTTCTGACATTTACGCGAATATTATACATTGAAATAAAACTACTTTTTACGGATTTTATCGCGTATATTGATATTATTAATCCCGACGTTTCGGACCCTTTACAGCGTCCACCCGTGTAGTGTCAGTCTACCTGTGACCATGGACAATATAAGGGAACCTAAAGGTCTTAGGTAATGAATAACGTCCCTAAATACTCGGAGGGCAGTAGTTTACCACCTGCCACCTCCTACGGTCAAAATGTGGATTCCTCATTTCTGTGCATACATAATAAACTAAGCAAGATATGGAAAAGGTCGAAAAAAAATTATGCTTACATAGTAGGTAACGTTAAATGTACGAGTAGCTACGAGTACGTAAAGCTTTTGATAAGCAATTTATTTCGTACACATCGATATGTATTTCGTAGATCAGATTACAATTACATTTTTTCTGTAAATTGTAGGTACTAGAATTTCATTCCTTATTCAAAATTTCTACCATTTGGTGAAATGTTTATTGTATGTAATATAATATACCATCAAGCTTGAATTTCTCGGAGAGTTAGGCAGAGGTGTAGGAACCTACCCCTACAGTTCATCGGTATCTTTAGGTCCCATATATTGTGGGATGCGCCTACCGCTATTTAAAAATACAAAATCCGTGCTGCTACTGAGAATTTCATACAAAACCCCAATATATTTTGCGTGACCTAGGAATTGAAGTCAGGACCTTCCGCGTAGCAATCATGTTTATGATAATTTGACTAATGAGGCAGTTTATTGCATATATAAAGGTTTATATTTAAAGTTTGGCCACAGTAAAAACAATTTCTTCTCTTTTAAGTGCGATTATGTAACTAAAATCTTCTGTGACAAAAATAGTTAAGCGTATAACTCAGTCTAGAAGACCGAAACGTAGTATCAGTTTAGTAATAACAGCATTAATTTTTATTGTGTCAATATGTTGAAAATTTATTAGTATAGAAGTCAAGGTGAATGCCTCTGGCGTTTGCTGGAAACGGACGTGTTTTTAGAAACCTAGCAAAGAATATTCTTAAATAGTAATAAACCTATTATTCTAAAGTGACTCATATGTGCATGGTTTTAAAAGTTAATCTAAAAAAAAAACAGTGCATATCACATACGACTCCCCGTGCCTGTGAAACTGCGCCAGCATCAACGGCGCTCGCGCACCCACCCTCCCACTTCACCGCGAGTAAAGAGAGGCGCTGCCATTTTTTAACTCGCTCACACCCGGACCACGAACCTACACTATGAATATACAACGAACACCACCGCCGACGCCCGGGCCCAAGCTATCAAGCGATAGCGATTTTAGTCAAATCGCAAGCGGGTCAACTATCAACTTAATCAGCTATGAGGAAGAAGACTCTGCAACACCCAACTACGTTAACCCGAGGAAGCGGAAGGAGCGTAGCGAAGAAAGCGATTATAATCAGGCATTGGCTTGTTTTCGGACAGATATTATGAACTTCATGGAGAACTTTGGTAAAAAACAGAATGAAAACCTTCAACAGATACGAGATGAAATAACAGAAATCAAAAATGAAATCAAAACAATAAAGCAAAATTCAGATTTTTTCACAAAACGAATGGATATAATAAACGAAGAAATAAAAACCATTAAAACAACCAATAATACAACTCAAAACAAAATCAAATCTATAGAAAATGAAATTACGCAGATAAAAAATATGCAGTGCACCGAATCGCCGGTAGTAAAAACGCCAATCTCGCATCACGAAGACATCATTAAAGAACTTAAAGACAGAAGCAATCGCGAGAAAAATATAATAATTGTGGGTATCTCAGAAAAAAATGATATACATTTAAAAACCAGGCAAGACTACGATTATGAAGAAGTTACAAAATTATTTACATCATTAAAAGAAGAATGCCCAAAACCTATAAAAACTGTAAGATTGGGAAAATATATCTATAACAAAAACCGACCTATAAAAGCCTATTTTAACAACTCGGAAACGCCGAAATATCTTCTACGTAACAAAGTCAAACTACCTGAGAACATACAATTCTATGCCGATCAAACACCGACACAAAAGTCTTTCCTCCAATCATTACGAGATGAACTAAATGAACGTATAGAAAATGGTGAAAAAGACCTCATCATCAAGTACGTTAAAGGAGTACCGACAATCGTCGCATGCAATATCAACCAAAAAAACTAGTAACCGTAACATCACAAAAGGAAACACAATGTATTACGCCTAGAATATGTCACCAAATAATCAGTAAGTATGAAGATATCCCACTACATCCGTCATCGCTAAGGTTTTTCTACGCTAATCTAAGAAGTATTCGCAAAGCGGGAAAATTTGATGAAATAAAATGCATAATACAAATGATACCCAAAACTACCCACATATTAATATTCACAGAAACTTGGATCACATCAGAAAATGATTCTAGCCTGTATCAATTGCCATGTTACAAACATGTTTACAGTTACAGACAAAATAGTAAGGGAGGTGGAGTCTCAATATATATCCACAACAGTATAAACTATGAGATAACGCAAGAACTGTCCGAAAATGGAAACCACTACTTGTGGATACACATAGATAAGCTATCACTGAATATCGGGGCTATATATAAACCTGGAGACACCTGTATAAGTAGTTTCTTGGAGACGTATTCTTCACAATTGGAACAGCGGCGGCGAGCTATCGTCCTTGGAGATTTCAATATCGACCTGCTAAGCTCAAACAGTCACGTAAAAAAATATGTACACGTTACCAAAGAAGCCGGATATGAAATACTGAACAAAATTGATAAATCATACAGCACTCGAGAGACCACCACAACAAACACGATACTGGACCATGTTTGCTCGAACATAGACAATCACTCGTTTAGTATATCGATAATCGAATCTTCCTTATCAGATCACAAGCAGATTTATATTGAAATAGGAAAACTAGCACCAAAAGTAAACAAAAGAATACAGTATACAGCGATCGATTATGTCAATTTATACAAGAACACATTACAAAAAAATTACAATAACGATGACGACGATTATGACTATTTAGAAAGATTTATATCGGAACAGATACAAACTCATAAAATAGAAAAAACTAAAATTCTTAACCCCCCGAGAAACGATTGGATAAACAGAGATATCATGAACGCTATTAATGCACGAAACAACCTATGGCATCTCTCAAAAACTAACCCGAAAGATGAAGACCTACAAAAGAATTTCACCAAGGAACAAAACAAAGTGCGAACAATGATTAACACCCAAAAGAAAAATTACTATCACAATGAATTTAAAAACAATAGTAAAAACCAAAAAAAAATGTGGAAACTAATAAATGAATTAGCTACAAATAAAATCAAGGACAACAGTGCTCCCCCAAAATTATTGACGGAGAATGGCATCATCACAGAAGGTAATGCAATCTGTAATCATTTTAACATATTCTTCACATCCATAGGTGAGGAATTAGCAAACAAAATACCACATTCATACCACACAGACAACGGAAATACTTTAATGTACGAACCCAACTACCCACACAATACAACACTAAACGAGTTCTCACCATGCACCATACAAGAAATATCAAAAATCATAAATAATCTGGACAGTAACACAAGTACCGGGCTGGATGGAATTAGTACAAAATCAATCAAATGCCTTAAAGATATAATTATTGATAAATTAACAAACTGCATAAACAAGTGTTTATACCACGGTACTTTTCCCGATACGCTCAAAGTAGCTAAAGTCAGTCCCATTTATAAGTCCGGTATTAAATCAGACCCAAGTAATTACAGACCCATCTCCGTATTACCAGTCCTGTCAAAAATTTTCGATCGAGTATTATACGACCGCCTAAAAAAATATCTAGATCAGAAAAAAATCTTAATCGATGAACAATACGGCTTCCGCCCCAGGTCAAGTACTGTCTCAGCGGCGATAGACTTGATCACAAAAATTAAAACCAACATCGATCAAAAGAATTTTGTCCTAGGGATTTTTATTGACTTAAAAAAATGCTTTGACACAGTTAGCCATAAAAAGCTACTAGAAAAACTAAATAACATAGGCATAACTGGTACGGCACTTAATATGTTTAAATCATATTTACAAAACAGAAAACAAGTGGTAAAAATTGATAATTATACTAGCACGACTCGCAACTTGTCATCTTTCGGCTGTCCGCAAGGCTCGATTATTAGTCCGTTACTATTTCTTATATATGTAAACAACATCAATAAAATAGGGCTAACCGGCCACTTAACACTATATGCCGACGACACATGTCTCTTTTATTATGACAGATCAATCGATGATATCATATCCGATGCTCAAAAAGACCTCAACTTAATAAACGAGTGGTTCAAATATAATTTACTCACAATAAACACTTCGAAAACCTCTTACATGATTCTCGCCGCTAAAAACAAAACAACACCCTCATTTCCACCCCTTACCGTAAATAATAAAATAATACAACGTTCAAATGTAGAAAAATATCTAGGACTATGGATAGATGACAAATTGACTTGGCAACAACACATTAATAATGTACAAAACAAACTCGTATCAGTATTAGGCGCACTACGTAAAATAGCTAACTGTATACCAAATAAAATACGCACCATCGTTTATAATTCATTAGTAAAATCACACTTAGAGTACATGATTGAGATATGGGGCACGGCCGCCGCCACACACCTAAAACCGCTACAAATTACTCAAAACAAAATCATTAAAGTAATACATCACTACCCTCGCCTAACTTCGACAAAATTAATTTATGAAAAAACAAATATTATGAATCTAACACAACTATACACTTATTGTACCTGCATCTTAGTAAAAAAAATTATGAACAACATGATCCAGACAAACATAATACTACACGCAAAAGAAAACAGTCACAACCTGAGAAATAAACATAAAATTAAGTTGTATAGGCCGCGCACTAATTATGGTAAGACAACAATTATATTTGAGGGAGCACAGTTGTATAATAAATTACCAAACGACTTGAAAGAATGTGATAATATTAACATCTTTAAAACTAAATTAAAAAAATATGTGGAATGTTTAACTGCATGAAATCGTATTTATTTATGTATAATTAATAACAATTGAAATGTGTAATTCGTCTCTTATCTTCATATTATTTTAATTTACAAACATTTAATTTAATTAATATTGATGTCATAATATTTAATTTAATTTAAATAGACTTATCACTCAAGCATTGCCAGAGGTAATGAAAAATATTTTGTTATGAAAAATGTAATTAGCTTAATCTTATTATAAAAAAACTGTATAGTTTTTATAAGAAATAAATTCTTTAAACCGGAAGTCAGTAGCTAATTTAATAATCCTTTTTTCTCTAACCTTTGTGGATAAACATTGTTCAACCTTTTCCATATCTTGCTTAGTTTATTATGTATGCACAGAAATGAGGAATCCACATTTTGACCGTAGGAGGTGGCAGGTGGTAAACTACTGCCCTCCGAGTATTTAGGGACGTTATTCATTACCTAAGACCTTTAGGTTCCCTTATATTTTCCTTTTCCATGAAATTCTCAGTAGCATCTTGGAATTTGGATTTGTGCCCGATTAAATTAACAAATTGACTGCCATTTTATGGTGATTTAATATTTGAATGTCATTATGCTATGACGAAATATGCTGGAGTAATGAAAATTTTGATAAATGAGGAAGTTTCTGACATTTACGCGAATATTATACATTGAAATTAAACTACTTTTTACAGATTTTATCGCGTTATATTAATATTATAAGTCTACCCGTGACCATGGACGCTGTAAAGGGTCCGAAACGTCGGGATTAATAATATCAATATAACGCGATAAAATCCGTAAAAAGTAGTTTTATTTAAATGAGAAAGTCTTAAGAATTGTAGACGAGAAAAGACAGTTATTAAGAACCATAGAGAATAGGAGAGGAAAGATGTTTGGCAACATACGACAAGACTTCTACTTTAGAATTACAGTAGAAGGTAAAATTGAAGGAAAACGAGGAAAGGGAAGGACCTAGACGAAGTTTTGTGGAACAAATGAAGGAAAGGGTGGGGATCGAGTCTTATCAAGAGGTAAAATGGAAAGCTGAAGACAGAGAACAGTGGCGATTGCGCCACCGACAAGATATGAGCTCTTAAATTGAAGAAGAATAAAACTTTTGTAACCATAGTTAAAAGAAAATGAATATTTGATTTGACTTTTGGTTTAAATGACAATAGGCTCGCCACCTATTACATGACACCTAAAGAAAGTAGCACACTGTGTGTCTACATTAAAAATAACTTTGCCTAACCTTTTGGGAAATGCAGGCGTGATGTATGATGATGATGATGTTTTAATTTTCCTACGAAAAATCAATAAAATAAATTAGTACGTCCAATTTGTGATTATAATAAACAAACTTTTTGTATTTTTTGGCACTACGTGCTAAGAATATTTCAGCGAAGGAAAAATTTGACTGCGAGCAGGATTAGAACCTGCGTTTTCTGTTTCAATACACCAGACGCCATGACCACTAAACCACCTCGAGTCCTACCCATTAGGTCGAAACTTTCCTTCGCTAAATTAACATTACAATAAACACTTACAAAAAGTTGAATAATTTGAGTACTAAAGTGTAATGATATTACTGTTTGCAGATGCAAATATTTTAAAAACTAACATAAAGTATCAACATCAAAAATGTTCCTAGACACGCAAACAAGTGATCAATGGTTCATGAATTACACTGAATTAATGTCTACAATTACATTTACATTTTAAACACTATAAAGTATGATTATTTTAAAGAATTAATGTATATGTTGATAGGTTTATGTGTTTGAGAAGTAGGTATTTTGATAGTATTGACAATAATTATGATAATAATCAAACCTAAAAGACTGTCTCATTAGTTTAGTATCCACAGACGCGACTGATACGCTTGATGTGGTTCTCAGGTCTAGCAATGTTATTAGGTTTTTGTATGAAATTCTCAGTAGCAGCCCGGTTTAGATGTGCCCAGTTGAAGGCAATAAGCTCGCCCCCTATTACATGAGGTCTTAACATATCAGCGAATTGTGGGTACATTAGTGTAAAACTTGGGTAATACAGGCGTGATGTTATGCAGTAAAAGCTGTGGTTCCAGTTACATCTCCATTATGTATAACAAGTTCTGCATCAGACCTAGTAGAAACACTTTCAGTCTATCGTATAGATACTTATATTTATGACATTCCTTAGATTCTTGTTTATATTTCGAAATATTTCGAAGAATAACACAAGGATAACAATAACAACCAACCATCTCTGTCTATATTAAATATATAAAAACAATAAGTATTATACCTGAACTTGTTTCCAAAAGAAGAACTAAAAGCTCAGAAAGCGATGAAATAAACAATAGAAGGTTCACCGTTTTAAAAACTACCTAAAATCGAATCCTATAAGCTAAAATATCTGTCAAAACCTCATAGAAACTAAGTGGTCTCAAAAATTAATAAATCAAATAATAATTTTCGTTGTTATCAGAACAAAGCTACTTTACCTTCGCTTTGCTCACAATTTGTACAGAATCGCATTTAGGCAACAGTTTCGTGAAATAAGCTCCCCCAAACCATTTGAACACATTATGGGTATTAACATTATTTATTGGCGTTGTTTGATCGTATTATTTTGAATTGCAGGCTTTTCAGAGATAATTTGGAATACACAAATTTATGTTTTACAGAACTTTCTGGCGCTGTTACCGCCCCTTTTTTTTGTCTTATTATTAGCAGCATCACAGTAATAAGATTTTATTGACTAAGTTTGTATTCCAACTAACGATGTAACGAAAACAGATTTCTTGCGTTCGTAGCAAATTGTGTAATAACTTTGATAGGTGTGAACTGGATTAAAAATAATCATGAATTTGATTTTGCCACATAATTTAATTAGATTATTTTGATTGTCATAATTTTCCTCCAACCTCCTCCACTATCAGTATACAATACAGCGCCTTAACCGATATTTATAAGTGCATAGCTGCAAATAGTAGTAATATAATAGACTTTTAATAAAGAAATAATTTTTGAACACAAAATCAGAAAAAAGCTACAGTTATAAATGACGAAAGAGATGGCAGAGATTTCGTAAGAGGAAAGATATGGATGAACACTATCATAATGATTAATAATTTAAGATAATCTTCCGCAAAATCACGAAAAGGATTTCATCAAACCAGGATAACCGAAATTAAAGTAGAAAGCGGAATTATTCCACTACGGTCGCAAAATCTTAGCCTTCGGCATTTGGTTCCCTATTTAGCCAGTGAGGTTTCTTACGTGACCTCATTTTGGAATATAGAACATAATATTATACAAGGTGAATACGATGGTACGACATTAAATGAAACCACAGCCTCTACTAGTCTAAAGAAGCACTTAAATAAAGGAAATAGTAATGACAAAAAAATAAATAAAAATTTCTTATCCAAATTTGTCAGCTCATATAGTTGCTTTGTTGTTTGTGAGGATATGGCTTCATTTAATGTATCCACCGTATCCATCGTATCCACCCTGTTTACTATGTATCTAATGAAATCACAATACAAGATAAGCTAACAGTAATTTCTTCATTTTATATCATGAGAATTTTATAGACCTACTAACACTGCTCACTCTGGGAATCGAACTTAAGACCTCACACACAGCAGATCCGCTTGCGCTAGATGTATAAGGCAGTTACAATGAACAATTAAAGCTATAAAATTGGAAATACACTCAATCCGTACCTACTAATTGATTCCCCGCAACAAATATTAAAGTCGTTTCAGAGATCTAGTACAGAATTTCAAGCATTGTTCCAACTGATTCGGTCCCCGCTTTTCGAAACAATAGCTGAGAGTGCTTTCGGTATAATAAATTGGACTTGTGAATGGTGACGTAATAACTTTCATTGGTAATGTTAACGTGGCGCCCTCTATTGTAGCTACAATGTCTAATTCATTAATCTGTGTCGGAATGTCTTTAGACCGTCGCTTTGTCAAATTTTGTTTTTTAAATTCGTTGTATCCTTTTTTGTTATGAATGGCTTATTCCCCGAGCTTTGCAATTAATGCTTGACATTTCCGATGTTGTTGTTGAATTTTGGGAATCTATGTTGGTTTCCATAAAATTCAAATTGGTCGAATTTGATTATTCCCTATTTTCTGGCTTACGGTCAAACAGAATAACTGATTATATATTTTTTAAGTAATAACTTTATATTATCCGAATATTTTTTACTAAATATAAATATATAAAGGTTAATATAAATATATATAAGGGTTATTGGGTTTTAATATAAAATTCTCAGTAGCAGCACAGTCTGAATTTGTGGAGTTCATCAAAAAGTTTTAATATTAAATTTCTATTTTATATTTAATATTAAATTTATATTTTTTCATTATTCTCTCTTTATTATTTTCTTTCTTTTTCATTATTGTCTCTATCAGCCGTCATTTCAAATTAGTTCAAATATAACATACCCATTATTTTTACGTAACACGTGTCCATGCCATGACAAACGGTTACTACACATTTTTTTTAGTAGCGCTACAGCCTCGTATATATACTCATTCCAACAATATATGAAATACATGTTGTCAACCCGTCCTTTACAAACACAATATAAAAAAAGTTTGCTGATATTAAGCTTTTTTTTTTCTCCACGCAGACATTATTTTCCATGTAATTTGAGATTTTCTAGTCTACACACACGACAAAGCCGAACTAAAAGACGCTCAATCTTTAACGACTTTTTAAAACACAACTGGATCAAGTTATAAATAAAAAATGGCGAGTGAAAAGCTCAGAACTCTTTATCTATAAACTGATTATTGCCTTCGTATTTCCACAGAAAACAACTTTAGTGCGAACCGTAATCTACGGAGTTAGCAAAAAGGGTTTTATGATTTTTTTATTGCAGCACCTTTTCCAACTTTATATAACTTGAGTAACAGTTCGGGGGAATTCGGGAGCGCAATAACGGTAATATTGAAAGTTCGCTTCGGTGTTAGAATCGGACGCTAATTTTGCGCACTGGTGACTATAGTTTGTAATATCATCATCAGCTCATTTACTATTCATCTGCTGAGTAGGAGTTTCGTTCTATAATGAGAGTTAGGCTATATACAACCACACCAGCCTAGTGAAGGTAAGCAGATTTCACGCGCCGTCGAGAAAATCTGAGTATGCAGGTATCCTCATGATATTCGGTTGACTATTGAATCGCGATTCAATAGTCAATCGGAAAATGACATGAATTTTAATATACACTTCAATTTAATATAAAAAAAGGAGCTAATTAATTGAGTAAAAATAATAATTATTAACTGCGTCATTGGCCTGGTAAGCGCGACTGCTATGCTAGAAGGTTCTGAATTCAATTCTTAGGTCGAGCAAACTGTTATTGAGTCTTCATATTAAATTGTCAGTAGCAGCTCGAAGTTTGGATCATACCAGGATTATATTAATAGGTTTTAGTCTATTACATGGGACCTAAACATATCAACGAACTGTAACATTAGTAACCCTTTGGGGAATAAAGGCGCAATGGTATGTTATGTTTGTAAATAATTATTTAAATTGATATTAAACTGCTTTACAATTTTGTGAAGCTCCAGCTCCAGATCTTGTTTTTTTCTGATTCCTTCCTTCCTTCTAATGGTTGGAGCTTTTTCATATAGTGTTTATTTCATGCAATATAATTGATTGCACCGTTAGTGTAGCTGGTATGATGGTCACCACGCTACTACCGTTGCGCCGCCTGTCGTGAGATCGATCCCCACTCGAGGCAAATATTTGTGTGTACCACGGAGAGTGTGGGTGCAATTTGTCTCCGTTAATTGCTTGTAAAATCCCCCATGACACCGAGCTTGTTCTCTAATATGTAAGCTGTTCTTAAAAAAAGAAAATAATTATACTAATCAATGTTTGAAAGCAATAATAATACAAAAATACAATAGCATTAATTAAAAACTAAACTATTTATTTAATTAGAATAGAAATAAGCTTTTGATTCACAGCTCTCAAAACAAAGCAAAAGTACAACACCACTTAAATTTCCCAAAGCTAAGCGCTTTGGGAAATTTAAGTGGTGTTGTACTTTACAGAGGCATTGACGACAAACATCAAACAACAAAAGTTGAATGGTATCAACAATCGTGCTAACTCTAAACTCTTTATTATTACTTTATTATAATATGACGCTTTTGCCGACAATGGGAGATGATTCAAAATTCAGCTCTCTTTGTCCTCAAAAGCGTCGTTTGCAAAACAAAACTGATTTTGAAACCGTAATATAAGCACAAAACGTTTATGCGTATGCCGTTGTAAAAGTTCAGCCGATGTATAATAATAATTGAAAAAGTTATTGAATGCCCCAAAACGCTTTGTGTTTTATTTCTGCGATATAAATTACAATTGCTCCTATTCATACTACGTTCAAAATTGTTGGGGTAGGTATATACTGGGTCTTACACAGATGCGAATGTTAGACATTGAAATAGAACTCCTATTTATGGTTTTTTTTTTGGAACCCACGAAGCTATTAGCAATTTTAACATTAACGTCCAACACCTCAGTCTATCCGAAACCATACAAAAAAAAAAGATTCCGAAACTTCGGGAATCAAATAATTCTTCTAATGAAAATCAGTAGTGGTTGTGATTGAAGCCTAAAAAACCTGACAACCAGCCTATCTTCAAGATATCGGTATTTGCAGTCACTTCGTGTAGTTGAAATACCATCAATTTAATGCAGCTGGGCTAAAATGGCTGTTTTAGGTGCTAAGATGATTAAATCCTTAAAAAGCTATTTAATTTAGGTAGGTGTAGTTTAAATAATTTAAGAGAACGGGTATACTTCATTTTAATAGTGTCGTTTTGCAAATTATGATTATTTAAGATGAATTCAAATTCAAGATGTGATTCTTAGATTTAAAACTATAGTCACAGTTGTTCTCAAATATTATATATTCAATAAATATAGTTTATGTGTTCAGTTGCATTTTTTTATTACGTTTCATTGCATGTTAGATGGAATATTTCAATCGAAATGGCTATCACAAATATTCATGCGTGCATATGAATAAAAATGTCAGTAACCAATAAAATATGAGAATGAAATGCAAAACAAGCACTCGCTTGACTAGAAAGGATTATTATTTTTAGGGTTTCGTTTTTTGGGCTGTGTATAAAAATAGATTCGCACTTTTTTACTATCTTATAATTATGTGTGACTGAATTTATCTGCCAGGTCCGTCTGATCAACTACAAAAATCCGAAATGTGTGGAATTTATTCTCTCACCTTCTCTCAGGCACAAAGTTACTTGTAGACAAAGATTCTTGTCTATGAAATTAAGATATCAACTATCTTCTAAGAGTCCTATAATTGCAAATGATCATTTATTCGTGATCTGATTAAAAACAGTTTCGAGACCAATCAATGGCTTAATTTTTATGTTAGTTGTTATGTTTAATAAAAGGTTCAGTATAACTACCATATAACAAACTTAACTGGAAACTGAAAGACTTTGACAAGAATGGCGTAAAATGGACGCACGGTGTAAAAGGAAGGAGGCTTATGCTTTGCAGTGGGTCGTGAAAAGCTGAGAATGATGATGATAATAAAAAGGTATTGTTTTATATTTTTTTTTAACCTACGACACTAGGACTCTGGGAGTGCTTACATCCACAATCACCAGACCTGAAAAAACTACCTGAAGGTCTTACAAATATTTTGTTCTGTGTTGGGATCACTCGGCTGTGAGAATCCAGATCCCGTAGCGCAGAAGCCAAGCGCTTACCCTCAAGTTTCGTATGTACAATTAACTTGAAAACCACACTTTAAGCTCTAGATATCATCAATTAGCAAATGTACGTCGTGTTTGTTGGTTTTAATCAGGGTTGCTAAAAAGTATTGGGACAGATACGCATGCGTGGGCAAGATATTTTGGGGGAGATAGGAAAAATAACGTTAGCAGTGGACAGAAAGGTATAAATTTTATAGAAACAAGAATTGGATCTGAGGCTGCCGACTGCCATCAGACCTCCGCAATTCAATCTCTGGGTAAAACTAATATCCTGAGGATAGACTTATCCTCAGGATATCAGTTTGACAAAGCATCACATCCAGTAGGTTGTGATGCTTTTCGGGTTTCTGTACCACGTAAAGCCGTCCGTCCCGGTTGTCATTTGAACATCTATGACAGCCAGGACCGAAGGCTTTACATGCTTTCCAAAGTAAAGAGGAGTCTCGATGAATTGGTGGTGATGACTGGTCACCCATCCACAGACTGACCGCGGCTACCGCAGCTTAACCCTGCAGATTGATTGATCAGCACAGTTATAACTTAGCCACGAGCCACTCTAAAAAGAACTATAAAAAAACATAAAAATAATTTTCATAAAGTATGTAACTGCCACAGTGTAAAAATACCTACGTAAATATCTCATTAAAATTTATCACCAATTACAAAAGTAGACGGGAAACGCCTCAAGAAAAGCCGCTAGCTCAAATATAAATTCTGAACGTATGTAATGCCTTGAGAACCAACGCAGGCAGCGCCACCTGTCGGGTAGCGCATTTACATATTCTCGTAGAACTAACACCAAGACTCGTATGGATGTTGCCTTTTTTACATACTTGAAATTAACATACAGATGAAAATAGTAACATAACTGTCGATTCGAACAATGTAACGTCACTACATTAAATTGTTGGAATCGAAGGAAAAGTTTTTGACATACCCCCAATTTAAATTCATTTATCTGAGTTTTTCTCCCAGCCCAACAGTCCATCCACACTTCATAGTTTATTCCCTAACTCACATAAAATCTTTTTCTTATTACAAAGAGGTTTTGTTGCAAAATCCGAATCATGAAGGTCGACTGAATGAAGGATATCTTTACACTTGGGATTCATAAGCTTTTTTTTTTATGTTAGAATTAATGTTGTATTTGTTTCATAGTGATTTCTTATATTCGAAACTTCAATGTGTTAGTTTCTCTTGTGATTGATACAGATTTACCTGTTTTTGTTTTTGAATTTAGATCAAGAAGCTATTTCTGGAGTCTAATTAATAAAAAAAAAACAATATAATTCTGGCGACCCAATTGTAGTATCGTAAATGTCACAATAAAATTAATGTCACCATTGATTCAATTTTCGAAGTCAATTAAATCGTAACTTATTCGCGTTGTTGACGTTGTTTAATAGTTAAGTAGAATGCCATTTGATATTTACATTCCAACAATCTTCGAAGTTTGTAAGTACTAGAATTACACTTCTTTTAACTTGTGTGGTACAATGAGTATTTTCTTTACTTTAAAAAAGGTTCGTTCTTAGATCGTTGACAAAGTCATGGCAAATATATTCACCACTCTCCGACTAAATAAATATAGATCTACATTACTACCTACCCAATTCAACGTCAATTAAATATCAATGAAGTTATTTTTGACCATCGTAAGGATAAAATAACAATAACAGTTTTTAGAAAAGAACTCATCAGCTGTTTAGATTATTTTTATATTATTGTGCCAGCTAATTAGCAGGTAACTCGATGGATTAAATACTTATTATTTACTTGATTGGTCTTGGAACACGAAAATCTATTTCTATACCAACTCTTATATTTTCTTTTGTCAATAAGATACTCGTACACTACAAAAGCTACTCCGAGAATAAAATGATCACGGCTAATTGGAACTATTATTCAAGCGCTATATTAATCCCTGTCTTACTACAATATGAGTCAATTTCCTACGAAATAGCTTTTCCAAAAATAATGTCAAGTAATTTTACGGAGATTTTTTGCGTCAAAACCATACACAGTGTAAAAACTGCCAACTCAAAAACCCTTTTCACATTTACACTGAAAAGGACCGTTATCCAGTTAAATCACTCCATTTATAACGGTGTGTTCACATGCGTTAAGTCAGCGTTTCAGAAATTAGCAGGCTTAATTTTACTTGTACTACCCCGACGCATCGTTTTTTAAACAGGGAAGAAAAAGTGGAGTGATTAAGGAGAGAACTTGTGTTTTATAGGTGAGAGAGTAGGGTTGGTACGGGTTTAATAATAAAATTATGTACGGTGCTACTCTATACATTTTAAGCGAATAAAGTTATTACTGAGGTAATTGATTTAACATGACATTATTATTGATTTCTGACATTTACGCGAATATTTATACATTGAAATAAAACTACTTTTTACGGATTTTATCGCGTATATTGATATTTTTAATCCCGACGTTTCGGACTCTCCTACACCTGACCGTGGACGCTGTAAAGGGTCCGAAACGTCGGGATTAATAATATCAATATACGCGTTAAAATCCGTAAAAAGTAGTTTTATTTCAATGACATTATTAGCTTAGACATGACATAAAGTTATAAGTAACTAGCAAAATAATATCATTTACATACATTATTATTATAAATGCGAAAGTAATTCTATCTGTTCGTTTGTTATGTTTTCTGACAGACAAGGGAGACTACCTTTTGTCTCAAATAGTCCTTTGGGATGCGAGTAAAACCATCAAAACCAAAAGAAAATATAATATTATCAAAATTATTGAGTAGTGTTGAGAACTAAATGTTCTATTATAAGTTTACCCATATAAATAAAATAATGTTTATTATGAATTCTGTGGATTTCACTTGAACAAAAAAACTAATCAAATCTACACAACAACAACAAACAAAGCATCCAGCTGTCAGAACTCTGACATCACACAGCAACCCTCTTTCCCCACAACTGTTAACCTCTGAACTCGTCCTAATGTTGAAAAATGTTAGTTTAATTTCCTTCCATATGCCTTTGTCCGACCATTTGTTTGGATATAACTCAACTGCTTAATGTACTGAAAAATATGCTGAGCTGTGTTGTACCGTCGACGAGTGTGTCTGTCTATAATAATATGATTTTATCTTTTTCATTCTCTTGTATTGTAATAACACTGGTTGGTTTCTGTATTGTTTGTTTTCAATTCAACGTCTTGTTGGTTTCAATAGTTTTGTTCAATTCTACTCGTCTTGTTGCTTGAGTTTGTTTTGAATTGGAGTTTTTTCTGCTTGACTTAGTCTTTTGAATTATTTATAATTATATTCATAAACAACCCTTAGATAGTGGCATTCGTATCTTTGTTTTGATTAATTATAATGTTTCCTAATAATCTGTATTCAGTATTTTACAAGAAGTGTCTGCCATCAGATCTCAGCATTATGATTTCTGTGCAATACCTATATTCTAAGGAAAATTGGTTGTCAAGATTTTTTGGTTGCTGACTTCCACTACCAGAACTCACGGCATTCATACTTTCCGAGGCACGAAGGAGTGTCGTTACTTTAAGAACCAGAACTTACCGCAGCAAGCGCATCCTAACCATACAGACGGATTGACCATTGTAGTGAGCGAGCCCCTCTTTTAATAAAACAATAATTATTATTCAGATGTGACACTGTTTTATTATAGTCTGTATAGATAATTAATTTGACTCATTCTAAATTATTTGAAATTATTCCAGTTTGATCCATTTTTACTGCCCAATCAATCAAACTTTTCCAATGTAATAGTATATTAAGCTGTCCTTTGGCTTCCAGAGCCCGCGAGTATAATATAATATACGAAAACTTTATTTCATTCCGCATTTTTGAGGCTTCATCATTGAGTTTGTATGTATTCATTACTTTCTATTCTAATATTGAGGCTATCATGTTTCTGTATTTACTTTAGCATAACCGGTGTAGAAATTACGTGAGCTCGATTTTTGATACTTATTTTAAGTAAAATATCAAGGCGATCAAAGTAACACAAGAATACTTGTGTCGTATCAAGGTGCTTATCTTCTTACGTCAGTTGAGTAAGAACTCTGGTTGTCGTCTAAATTTAGACCAGCTTCATTTTAAGGCACTTGAAATATTTGATGAGGATCGAAAGTAGCGTCTTAATTAAGACAGATTAAATTAAATTTTCTAAAAAGTCTTTTAAATCTATTTTTATTTCTACATATTATATATTATGGAACTGCTTTTTTGAATGAATTTATGTAAGACTAATTTTAGTGTTATCACGTTAAATGGCAATGTAAATTCTTTGTTTCAAACAGGGACCGTACAACCCCTTTTTTGAGTTAATTCAATTGAAAGGGTTACCCGTTGATTCGGTTACCATATGGATGATGTTACCTCTTCGTTCCTGTAACCTTTTCCTAACACCAATGAAAGGGTAACCCTTTCAATATGTTAGCCAGTGGAAGGGGTTACCCTTTCCTTTAAGGTATCCAATTGAAGGGGTTATCCTCTTGATAGGGTTTTTCAGGGTTACCGTATGGTTATCATCATAATTTACGTTGTAAGGTAGGGTGAGGAGACTATAAAATATAGAATTTTGTCTTGCAAACATCTAGAATTGTATTACTAAGTAGTTTCGTTCATAAGGCTTGATCACGCAGTGCCCTATATCGTTTAATATTGGGTGCTCGATTCTGTAGGTGATTATGTAGGTATACAATAACAATAAAAAATGTATAGAAGCTATATTATGATGGTTTGAATTCTCTCTACATCATGATCAAACCATGATCATCCATTCGGATGAACAGAGATTGATAACCATAGTCCCGTATTTATCGAGTCGCTGTGGTCTATTTAGCTCAGAGCAAGTGACAACTAACACGTGCTAGCTCAATGCATGCTATTTTAAACTTAATGCAAGGTTACTAGAGATCAAATTAGTGTTTGGACTCGGAAAGTGTTACCCTGTTACAGTGGTTGAAGGAGTAACCCGTTCGGAACGGCTTACCGTTTAATAGTATAACCCGGTAAGAATTTAAACAGGTAACCCAAATGAAAGGGTTTTGAAGAGGTAACCCATTGCAGCGGCTTATCGTTAAAAAGTAACCCAATTCATAGGAATGTTAGAAAACCCAATTCATAGGAATTGGGTTTTCTAACAACACTTTGTAAAAACCCTATCGAAAACCCTTTCAAAGGGTAACCAAAATGGTCCCTGGTTTCAAAGACAAGCCAGGCCTCTCAGGCATCTGAATTATTCTGAAAATATTACAATACTGAGATATTTTGCAGTCATAATTTTTGATGTTGAAATATATGAGATAATGTTACGATCAGATTAATCATGGTATAAAACAATAAGGAATTTATACATGAATATCACTTACAGTCAATTCAACTAAATTATCTCCGTCGTGATCATCGCCTTCCTCATTAATTCCTATTCCGTTGGTTTAAACTACATCTTTACCAACATTCGCTATATTCATGCTGTATAATTACACAAAATTCCGTTCTATTATCAATTTAAACATTTTCATGTTTTCTTATTCTATATCAATTACATCTCGAATGACTAAATTAATACTGTAAGCCCAAACCTTTACATAATATTTTATGCTATGTTTTACCTAAAAATAAAAATGGTTGACCTAAGCATAAAAAATCTAAACCCCACTGAGTATCACTTTATCACTTCGAGTGCTCAACAAAAAATCGATACACACGCTCTTAAAAACGACCCTCATTCCAAGATACCACAAGCCATTCGTATCAGCAATAAATCAATTTTCCTTGTCCAGTGAAACAGAATCGGTAAATGACGTCCTCAACCTTTGTTAGAGTAATAATGCTGATATATTGAACGCTATTACTTACTCTTGTGATACGACTTTGATTTAAGATGAGGGAATATGAGAACCAAGTAGGGTTGTGATGTGTTTATATAATTATATCCCTGGGAATATTTAGAGTTGATTGTGATTTTATTGAATTTAAATATTAAAAAAAAAGAAATATATATTTTTTTTTAATATTTAAATTGTAACGACATTCCTAATTTCAATCTCATCTTAATTTATATGAACTACCTATTGCTACATTGTTATTTCTATTTTATTCAATTCGTACAACTTTGTTTAATCTCAATAATCTCTTAATTTAATCTTAATAATTGAATGGTAATCATCGAACTAATGATACCGTATAAATGTTGGTTGGCCCGTAATTGGCTTGTGTATAAGACGAAGGCCACTAAGTATGACATGTATCTATGTTAAATATTAGCGTTGTATGCATAAGCTGTGGGAAAACCTTATTAAATAAATAAATTGTGGATTTCTTGATTCACAGTTCATAATTTTCCTATCCCTTTGTCAACTATGTTGAGATCGGCATCCACTCAAACCAGATGCGGATATTATCAGTATTTTACACGAAGCGACCACTACTATTAGATGTGCTAAACCCAATATCTAGGCAATATTGATATCTAATAGGCTAGTTGGCAGGTTTTTTGGACTTCTGACTACCACTAAAGATTGTCATAGCTGCTCGTATAACAATTTTCGTGATTCACAGCAATTTATTGTAGTTAGTTTTAGATAATAACCTTAATCTAAACAAAATATAACATGTTTGTATCTCCAAATTGTTAAGCAGAAGTGTACAGAGGCGACTTGATTGCCATTGTAAATCATTATTTCAAAACACTAAGCAAACCCATTAACTGATTACACTTTAAAATATGAATTTAGTGCGACGGCCCTGAAGATAATACCTGGTTTAGGTGTCTCTTAACTATCAAGCGTATCGGAATAAGGTTTTACGTTTAGTTAATACCTATGTTTATTATAGTTTACGTACTACTATCTATATGCCCTAAAACATAAACCTGCCTTTAATTATGTTTTAATAAGGTAGACATGAAACATATTTTACCAGTTGTATAATTTATCTCAAATTATCTATCAAGTATTTTTAGCCTTTATTTTAGTTACAGAAATAATTCTACCCACATTGAAAACGTTTACATTCTAACCATTTCCAACACACTTAACATTTCAAATATACTTGACATACATTACCAAAATCTCGAAACACGAAACCTCTAGTATATTATTAGCACAGCTGTAAGGCTTTCGTTTATCTCTGAATATGAGGAGGGGAGTGGCACTCTTTGGGACTTAAGGGCTCATATAACAGGATACAGAATCCGTAGGCCGTGTTTGAAGGATTACCGTGCTTTGCAGATTGAGTTCATCCTATTTAATGATCGTCACTAATACCTTTGTCAACAAATTGTACGTAGTAGTAAAGATTTCAATTGTTTGTAATATGTGTGGGGATTTGCCGTTGCTTAGTTACTAGCAAAATCGGTTTAAGTAACTATTGAGGGTAAATTAGAGGTAAGTGATATTTTATTATATGTACATATCATCACGCCTATTTATTATATTCTTTCTTTCTTTCCTATATCTTCCCCCGTATGGATAGGCCTTTATTAAACCTCCAGCTCAGTATGTTTAGGTTCCAAGTGATGAAGTGCGATTTATTTATTATAACCAGAAAATAAAAATGTTTATGATTTATATTATGGACCCAACGTGAGCCCTGAACAGCAAGATTTAAAAGGTTTATAGAGAACATTTGTCTTCATACAAACACTTTGATCCCGATTTGATTGGTTTTCTCTCCATATCAGACCGACGTATGACTTAGAGTGAATTGTTTCCTATTATTTTAACAGTATCATGAATATATTTAAAAAATATTTTAATAGTCTCCTTATATCGCAATCACAAACTAAAGAGATACCAAAAAATAATAATATATGAGTATCAACCTTGTTGATGAGGTTCTTTAAAAGGTCAGGTACGGCAACGGATGTAGGTATTAATATAACAAGTTCTATTAACGTAGACGAAACAAAAGAAGTATGCAAGAATCTTAGCAATTGGTGTTCAGTAGTTTCTTTACGAAAAAGGACATTATCTTGTACATATGCATGTGCATACATAATATTATTACACAATAAACAGACATTATAATACCTTGTTATATTCCTCAAGGTGAACCTTGATGGTAAAAAAATCACAAAAATCCTTGCGACAAACATGAGTAAATAAAACAATAAACATGAAACCTCCAATTAACCTCCACCTGTTTTTAGCTATCCTCAAATTATTACTTTTAATTATGCAAGACTACCTACACGTGACAGAGGAACGTACCCTTTTCATCGTTGACAGTCGAGTGAAATGTACTGAACACGTCTTTAGTACATTTATACCTTTTGTTTTATTTATTCGATGTACAGAACAATTTATTTATAACATGTTATACCTGGCTAAGGGTTGTTAAAGCTAGGAAAACATATAAAACACAATCGTATTTTAATGTGTAATTGTGTATAAATTTCAAAGCAATCTGTGTAAAACTTTCGGAGCATGAAGATTTTTAACTATCGGACATTTACAATGTTATTGGTGCATTATATAGTGGATGTAAGCATAACGATTTAATAAGCAAATGAATCATATTTTCAATAAAACGTATTATTTCATGCTTTTAACGAGTGCACTAAATAAAACATTAATTATTGGCTTCAACGGTAATAGCCGTTTCGATATACAATCTATTTGAATGTCCATTTGCTTTGGTCGTACGCTATTAATTTTCATTTCGGTTCAATATTTATAGGAGGTTATTCCACGTGAATTCGTGCCTACAGATTAGGTGGTAAACAAATATATTTGAAATTGTGATTTTTGTTGTTACCTGACGACATGATATATCTCTTTCGAGGTTCAATATGAGACTGACGACATAAGTATGATGGTCATAAGCGCGACTGCTAACTAAGAGATCCTGGGTTCGATTGCAGGGTCACGTGGTTTTTCTATGTTTCTATTAGCTCGAAGATTAAACTTTTGCCTAGTTAATGACAATAGGCTCACCTTATGAGACTTAAACCACAGATTAAAATGATGGTCCTAATATTATTGGCAAACTGTGAGTGTATAGTTGAGTAGGTACACCTCTATATAAAACAATAAATATAAATTATAATGCATCCATGACACATTCACTTAGACCTAAAACTGCCTACCATCAAGCAGTTTATGAAACGCGCCTCTAAGCACTATTTCGATTTGGCCCCCCTTCACCCTAATTCCCTTGTGGTCAGTAGCGTAGACTACAAACCCTCTCAGATAAGTAGAGTGCGCCGCCCAAGGCACGCACTCACTTACCCTGACGACCAAATCACCCTAGCGCAGGAGTCAAACAGAGTGACTAGCACTCTCAAAACACACGCACAAAAACGCCACCCGATATACCGTCCTCGCCGGCGAGGCCCGTCGCGAAGACCCCATAACGGTAATCCTCCCCGTCTCTTGCTCAAGCCGGGCCGTGCCGGGCCAGTAGCTTTAAATTCGCCTAATTCCTAAATAATTTAAACCCAGATCCAGCCGTCCCTAGCTGCCCCCCCAGCGACGCCCTAAGCCGAGGTCCGAGTCCCGCAGGGGATGCCCTTAGCTGTGTTGCTTAATTTATAAGTTGCCCCTGGCTGGAGGCATTTGGTGCCTCGCCACCTAGTCCGTTTAAGTTTTTAAAGCTTCCTCGAGCTAAAAACTATGTCCGACAAAAAAAAAACCATGACACATGAAAAACATTCATTAGAAAATATAGTGTAGACTTATGTTTATACCTACGTTTATTTGAAGAGAAGTTAATGAAATTGTTCTTAGCCACTAAAGTCAAACTTTCTACGCCCGACCTTCAATTTGAACTTCCAAAATTTAGTCTAATAAAACAGCGTATTTAATATTAATTATATACGGAACCAGGTAATTATTATACACAAGCGTGCCACCTCCATCAGTTTTAATTTTGTCAAGCATTCCTGATTAACGGTACGAAGTATAATACGTGACGTATAATAGAAAATTAATTATTAAGGGTTAATATCGGGCTTAGGTACTAACTTTATCTTTATTACTACGTCATTGGCCTAATGAGTACGGCTGAGTGTTGTACTCGGTTTAATTCCCAGGTCGAACAAAGTTTTAAGTCTTAATATTGCATATCGGTTGATCCGCTTAGTTGTTGCTTAGCTACAAGACGCTCAGATACCGGATACCACACGGAGCTAAGTTTTTCTTACATCAGAGGTCAAGCCTAAAGCCGAATGGGTTAAGCAAAGGTCCAGCTGTGTCCTCTGCTTAACCCTTCGGGGATACAGGTCTGCTGGTACTAAAATTATAATAATTTTTCCTAATTTATATTTTTCGATAACGCTATCATTTGCTATTATTGTGTCTGCTATTTGAGCAATGATAGTGTAAATAATTGTGCACTAAATTTTATTTTAAAAAACCTTTGTTTGTTATTATAGCATGTTGTGGTCTCCTGTAATTAACGAAGCACAAGGTTTAAATTTTAATGTAACACTATCATAACATGGATTGTGTATTCTTTGTTGGAGATCCAAATAAATAAAATAAAAAATAAAATAAAATGAGTAATATCAAAATTTTCAGTCGTCGTACTTCAATGAAAAACAATGTTTCTAATTACAGTATAAGTCAAGTTTAATTACAGATTCTTCATTAATAACTATGGAAGCTTTCATGTGGCCAATTATTTTAAAAGTCTTTGTTTTTTACTCCAGTGTACCTACTTATGCCCGTAATTAATGTTTTTTGTAATTGTTTGAAGTCATTAATAGTTTGAAAAAGTTTATAATTTACTTTGTCGAAAATTATTTTTAATTGGGCTTCGGTAAAATTCGTAAGATCTTTTTGTTCTAAGAAATGTTTCATATTTTTTTATGAAAAATAAAATACTACAACAAAATGTTAGATTAATTCTGTCGTTCATACTAGGGCTACAAATGAGGCTAGTGGCCATTAATATGACGACATTAGCCGCTCTGAAATCTATATATATATATATATTCAGCCATTATCGTCCCACTGCAGGGCAAAGGCCTCCCTACCCTCCTTCCACTCATCTTGATTTAGAGCCTTCTTCGGTCAATCCTTCCAATACCGGTCTAGCTCGTCCCGCCATCTCCTTCTGGGCCTGCCGCGACGTCGTCTAACGTTGTGTGGGTTCCACTCGGTGGTGAGTCTTGCCCACAGTTCGTTAGACAAATGGCAGATGTGACCAGCCCAGTTCCATTTTAAACTTGCGGCTTTCTGACTAACGTAGGCGATCTGGGTCTGGGAGCGCAGCGTACTGTTCCTTATACGGTCTGTTAACCTGACTCCTAATATTTTGCGGTCCATGGCTCGCTGGCAAACCCCGAGTGCGGTCTTCTGATGTTTCGTGAAAGACTGAAATCTGTGATCTGCGCTCTGAATATTTACCAATCACCAAAATCCAAACTTAGAAATACGACTAATAATTTCCTTAAAAAAATCCAATAACAATTTAATGATCTTAAGAATTTAATCTAAGACCTTACTCTTAGCGACAAATTGACCAATGAGGGCCATACCTTTATGTTCCTCTAAAATATAAAATTAATATCTTTCTCTTTGTTACAGATAAAAAATGCAAGTCCGGAAACGTCAGAGGAAGAGGCGAGTGAAGAGAATTAGTGTCGTGCGATGGACGTGCCATAGAAAAATGTAATTTATTTAAAATCAGTTAAAGTTCAAAATGGGTTCAGCAATGTTGTGGCCAACAATGGGTAGATTCACGAACAGAGATCTGTTGGTGGTTGTTTTGTTCTTGTGCAGGACAATAGTTTGTGACAGTCAGTGTCCAAAGTTTGCGGAGAAGCCACTGGAGACTAGAGTTCAAGACGCGTCTATAGTTTTTAGGGCGGTAGTCGTACAAACACATTACCAGGTGAGTTTAAAAATATTTCTTTATTTTGTTGCTGAAATACTTGGTAAATTCGGGGAAAAAAGGTATGTTAAGTTTCTGGAACTTAACATACCTTTTTTCCCCGAATGGTTAGGCAGAGGTGTATTAATTTACACTCACAATACGCCTTTACGTTCAGCCCCGACGTAATAGGGGGCAAGCCTATTGCTATTAACCGAGCAAGATAATTATATTCAAACTCCGAGCTGCTACGAGTATTTCATAGAAAAACCCAATATGTGAAATAACATTGCTTTGAGCTGTGTTGTGTTCCTTACGGTGAAGAAGTTTGCGGACTATAACCTAATCCCTCTTGCTCTGAGAGGAGACCCGTAACCAGCAGTGGGACAGTTGTTGTATACAGGGTTGATAATGATGTTTTGTAAAAAGTCGTAAAACAAAAGTTGTGGGTAATAAGTAATAATGTTACTAACATAGGCCCGCGAGGTTATTAGTGTTTTACAAGACAAGTATAAGTGATTACTAGATGAAACTAGAGTATAAGCAGAAGTATACTCCGGTTTCCTAATAAAAACAAAATGTAACCACTAAAAGTTTATAGACTAGTAACGCGATACCTGTAGACAGCAGACGTTAATTAAAATTCATAATGAGGGTATCTCGTTAGACTATCTACTATTCTCTTTTGAGCATGAATGTGAAAGATAAGAGAAGACAGAGACGAAAGAAAAGATGAATGGACTGTGAGAGAGATGATATGGTTACAAAGGTATTGAATGATGAGATGACGGCTGATAGAGATGTATGTATGTATCAGTTGTATACAATGGACTGGGCAGACCGAAGAGAAAGGAGACTTATAGGTTTGGTTTTGATGAGTTGTTCATCAAAACCAAACTTCACAGTCTGGAATATCGGAGAATGATTGCTTGCCTTTCGGTTATTTCCAAGGCGTATCATGGAGAGTGTGCCCAAAAATTTCATGAACTTATGCCACCTTCCACGTTCCTTCATCGGACTACCACACTTTCACCCACATGTTGTCGAATTTCCACCACGACTCACGAAGCGGTATGCTGCATCTTTTCTTGTTCGCACCGCAAAGGACTGGAATGCTCTCCCTGCGTCTGTATTTCCGGAGTCATATATATAATTATAACCATGGTGTCTTCAAGGTGAGAGTGATCAGGCATTTTCTGGGTAAGCGTGTTCCTCCTTCGACCTCGTCGTCGCTTACCATCAAGTGAGTGAGAATGAGAGTGTATTGCCCAGAAATTGGGTGTAAAACATATGATGGCTATCGCTTTGTGTATAATGTGGTTGTGTTAGATTAAAAGATGACAAGTTATAAGTTAATTAATAAATAAATACTTGGGACGTTTTACACAGCAGCATCTAGTCCTAAACTAAGCAGAGGTTGTAAATATAGGTACTGGACAAAATAATATTAATTTTTTTGTCATTACTTTAAGTTTGTCTTTATAAAATAAATAATTATTAAAAATTATTAAACTAGTTATCGAATAAAAATTGGATACCTAAATACTTTATTTTGTTAATACATATTATTTATAATACATAAAAAACCCCAAGACAAACACAAACAATACGGTTTATCATAAATTAATATTTTAATCCTGTGGGAATCGAAACCACGATTTCATCATCAGCAGTCTGACACTGGCACTACAAAGCCATAGACGTTGTTTAAGTCAACAGAAAATACTAAATACACGTATTATTTTAAACCATAACAAAAATATTAGTGAAAACTCATGACTTCTCATTAAAACTTCTGTGATCTCAAATAAAACCAAGTCCTCTGCTCTTATTACTAACTAACTACTTACAGCAACAAGTAACTTTAAATGTCAACATATTTAGTTTTAGAATTATTAATAATTTGGCACTTACGCAATGAGTTCAATTTCAAGTTTCTAGATTAATTCAGCATAAAGTTACGGGGGGTCGGAAGCGCTTCAAGTTTGCTTCCAGTAAACTATGGTTTGGCATTAGATACCAGTTCTAGGTATGAATAAGACACCATCTTATGTGAATAAAAGCGACCTTTACGTACCTCCGTCGTAACGCCGTCAGTTCTGGTTGTCATACGAACACCTATAACAATCTTTAGTAACAGTGAGAAGCTCAAAAAGCCTAACAACCAGTTTATAAATAAATAAAATAAATATTCTTGGACAACTTCACACAACACCGTCTAGTCCCAAACTGAGCAGAGGGAGAAGCACTTATACTTTGGTTACTAGTCAATTGATATAATACTTTTTTTTGTAAATAAATACATACTATCTTTTTTGTATATTTTTGGTATTTTCCATGCTAAGATTTTAAAGTTATTAAGCAAAGGAAAAATTCGACCGCGGGCAGGATTCGAACTTGCGTCTTCTGGTTATGTACACCAGACGCTATGACCACTAAGCCACCGCGATTCCTACCCGTCATGTCGAATTTTGCCTTCGCTTTGTGAATTTACGTCTTTATGGTGACGTCAGTGACACCTATTGAAAAGCAAGTATTTTGCTCCTCAACCGACACGACTTACTTTACAGTTAGTTCAAAGTCGAACGATGCCAATAAATACATACTCAGACCTTCGCAACTTAATTTTTGGGTAATACCTGAGGATAGACTGGTTGTCTGGCATTTTGGGCTTCCGACTACCACTAAAGATTGTCATAGGTGTTCGTATGACAACCGGGACCGACGGCATTACGTGCTCTCCGAGGCACGGAGAGGTCTCGATATGTTAAGAATGGTCACCCATCCACAGACTGACCGCGACTAGCGCAGCTTAACCTTGCAGATCGGTTGATCAGCTTGTTATTACTTAACCACGAGCCTCTCATAAAAACAATGTAGATTTTAATAATGTAAAAAAATCACGTAAAGTTAAGCACTGACAATTAAAACAAACTTCAGTGACGTGCTTTATTAAGTGCAGTCAATTGAATCAGAATCTGGCGTGGCTGTGTGAAGCATTACCAATGAAATAATGACACGTTACCAATGAATTCTGTGTTCCACTGTTCATAAAACAGTGGAACACAGAATTCATTGGTAACGGTAATCATTTGGAAAATTATTTTCTGTATAAATTATTGTATTTTATTTCAGAGAATTATCTGAAAAACTCCGGGGGGAAAAATAGACCTTACAATTATTTTATAATCAATTCATAATTATTTTGATGACGTTTCTTTTGTTTGATGAATGTCTTGGGTTCGATTCCCACAGGACACAAATATTTTTGTGATGATAAACATATAGGTATGTGTTTATTGTATTATAAGTATGTATTTAATAATAAAAATGTTAATAATGTTATGTGACAATATTAATATATATAAATGTATTGATTTCTGACATTTATGCGAATATTATACATTGAAATAAAGTTACTTTTTACGGATTTTATTGCGTTATATTGAGTACCCTTACCGGAGTAGTCTGCCCGTGACCACGGATGCTGTAAAGGGTCCGAAACGTCGGGATTAATAATATCAATATATCCCAATAAAATCCGCAAAAAAGTAGTTTTATCTCAATACAAATAAATGGTTTTCTACGAAAAAGCTTTATAAAAGCTGCTTATCTTCACATTTTAATTACAATATTGTGACTATACTATACCGATAATAATTTGTACGGTTATTAAAATATTAGTTAACAACCTGCTATAAAACATCATTGGTAGGTTGTTAGGAAAGAAGTAAATTAATTCGATATTTATTGGAAATTTAGTTACCTTCATCTTAAGTCAGGTATTTCAAAGTTTATGCTGTGTGCAGGATCCTACTTTAGCCACACTCAAGAACAAACTTTCAAAATCAGTTTCGCCCTCTCGAATTAGTATGTAACTTAAATGTTTCTTTATTAAATATTTATTTTTAGGTTCCGTACTTCAAAAGAAAAAAATAACTCTTATAGAATCTCGAAAAATAAATCTTACAGATTCTTGTGAAATACTGATAATCGACCGCATCTGATTAGAAACCGACCTCAACATATTTGGGAAAAAGGCTGGGAAGATAATGAACTGACGTATTATATGGCTGGTTTGTTGATTACTTTTCATTGTAATTACCATTTCTTATTTTAATTTTCTCTCCCCTACGTTGTCATGCCCTACAGGGTCCACATTGTACCTACTTATATATTGTGTAATACCTTAATATGACATAAGGAGTGAAATAAAGATATTGTATTGTAAAGAGAAAGAAAGAAAAAGTATTTATTTTCGTAAGTATTAATAAATAAAAAGTATTTAAATTATAAAAAATGATGCCGAAAGAGGAATACTCCCAATTATTAGTGGACCAAAGGCCAACACAATAAAAAAGATAAAAAAGTAAACTATAAACAATAATATAAACACATAGTAAATATGATTTATAAATTGACATATGGAGTGCATTGTATTGTGTCGATTAAAGTACTTCCAACGTCGAATGTCCACCAATACTACAACTAAAATATATCAATCTACACCACAATTAAAAATATCTACAGTGAAATTGAACCAACCCTTAATATTTGGGCTATCTTTACGGTCGTGTCCAGCCACAATCCCACAAATTAGATCCTTTGCCGGCTTGGCAAAGATCCGTTATTTGCACGCTGGCAAACTCCGTATGGCAAATGAAAAACAATAATGAGGCAATTTGACTAGCGGGTAGTGTAGGGTAGAGCAATTAGGACTTAATTTGATCCCACTCAACCCTTTACTTAGTAAGGTGCTGTATTTTAAGCCAATGTATAATTTTGAATTTTATTTTTTATGTTTTCGTGTTTAATTGAGGTTTTATAAATATTACCTCAACTTGAGAAGAACCCCTTACCCAGAGACGGGTGAAAAATAAACGATATGTTTGCATATATTTTTTTATCATTACTAACTTAATGTTACTCCACAAAAAAGTTTTACATACATCATCTTGGATATAAAAACATCACTAGTATTTTCATCATGAACCCTATATACATATATACTGTGCCACTGCTGGGCACGGGTCTTCTCTCACATAATGAGAAAGATTAGGCTATAGTCCACAACGCTGGCATAGTGCGGGTTAGCAGACTTCTCATGCCGTCGAGAAAATCTCTAAAGCACGCAGGTTTCCTCACAATGTTTTACGTAATTAATTGAAAAGTCAGAGGTGCGTGCCTTGTTCCAATTGTCATACCACTAGGCTATCACTGCTTTATTTGTTCTTTATTTTAAAATTACGAGTATAATTCTTAAATCAGTGACCCAAATTACCAACCTGTAGGTACCTACACCTGTACCTCAGTATTTAAATAGCAATGGAAAGAGGTCGAGATAATTTTCGAAGGAATTACAGCCAAATTAATTCTCTGTCAACAGATTACTTAGTAACAGGAACCAATTTGTATACAAATTCCCTTGAAACAAAGAGCCTAATTAAAATATTAAACCCTTCGTCGATACCGCTAAATGGCGCAGAGAGTTCCGGAAATAGCCCAACTTTGCCAAGACAATGTATATCAGATTTGTGTGGATGACATTGTTACGATGTACGCTATTTGGCTCGGGTGCAAGGATTCATTGCATGAAAGGGTTATGCTATGCTGCCTAGCCTTTACCCAGCTATTACAATTTTAGAGTCGACTTCCAGTCTAAGCAGATGCGGCTGAATATCAGTATTTTACACGAAGCGACTGCCTTCAGATCTCAACAACCCAATTTCTGGCAATACCGATATCCTCAGGATAGACTGGTTTGTCAGGAAAACCGGGGCCGACGGCTTTAGGTGCTGTCTGAGGCATGGAGGGGTCCCAATGTCATAAGATTGGTCACCCATCCACGGACTATCCGCGGCTAGTGTTGCTTAACCTTGCAGATCGGTTGAATAGCGTAGTTATAACTTAGCCACGAGCCCCTCATGCTGTTACAGTATCCATACGCTTAAATTGGCTTGTTTTTTTTTCCGACTATAAACCCTATCGTCATCGGCATGGGATTGACAGTTATGGTCTTGAATTTGATGTTTTTTTTTTATAAGATCAATTTCTTTTTAATCCATACCATCACGCCTAATCAGGTGTGTATTAATCGAGCTGGGTTTGGTTATAATAGCAGTAGCATAATTGCTGTTCACGAAACCATAATATATAGGTATTACTAGCTGTCCCGGCAGACGTTATCCTGCATATTTAGGGTTGTATGTATTTTTTTAATGCCACACAAAAAAAATAGAAATAAAAAATGCTGACCAAAAATAAAATAAATTGGATGGGGTGGACCACCCTTATCACTTAGGGGTATGTAAAAAGATTACGACCGATTCTCAGACCTACCGAATATACATAAAATTTCATAAAAATCGGTCATACCGTTTCCGAGGAGTGTGGCAGCAAACTGTGACACGAGATTTTTACAAAAAATATATAGATTAATATACAATTTGCGAATTAGCGTTACTGGAAGCTATATAATTATTCTAACATAAAATAACCTTTTGACTATTTATAAGGTCATTGTAGAGGTCACTCTGCGTTTAATAGAGGGCGTTTACTCAACGAGGTAATATTAAATAATTCATGGCTTTAACCACGTAATATTCATTTCTATTTACCACACAAACCCAGTATTAGTACTAAGCTCCGTACTATTAGGCTAACTGAAAGTCACCTCATAATTTAGTAAAGTAACTTTTTATAGTGTAATATGTCAAATTGCTTTTTATAAATCGGGTGTCCATGTCATTGAATTTTTCTACGGGACAAATATAATGTAAAAATAACTACGCAGGTAAGCCACAATGCTAGAATAAGCGTATGCATAACGCGTTTAAAACTTTGCTAAGTTATTATTTTTATTATTGGCACATAACACAGAATATTAAACCTGTATTCGTCGAAAGATTAGGCAGAGGTGTACAAATGCACCCAGACCAGTACCCAGAGTTCACCTCTATTACCTTAGGACTATATTAGGACCTGAACATACCGGCGAACTATGATTGTACCTGCAGGTCAAGCTATCCAAAACTGTCAAATTATCCCAATTGAATATGAACCTTATTATAATGTATTAAAGTTGAAAATCTATCAAAGAAATTTGACAGCTTGATGTGCTGACCTCTGTAAAATTAGTATACAGCAGTTATGGTATGATAGCTAATTAATGAGAGTAATTGACAATAACCCTAACTATACAATTTTAAACAAAATATACCAGGTGGAAACGACAGAAAATTTAACAGCCTATACTAGTCTAGAGGCAAAATACATAAAAATGTTAATTATAATAAAAAATGATGATAAAATTGTCCTTACAAGCTTTCCAGGTCATTAATGTCGTAACATCATCTCCATCCTGTATAGTCATCACTACTTGATACTTCCAGCTGAGCTTACATTGTAAGATTGTAGCCTATGTTCATGTGAAATTAAGTAACTTTGAAATGGTGAAAAAATTTAGGTCCATTTTACCAGATAGAAACAGACTCGGAAAAATCCGCTCTCACAATTCCATTATACATAATTTTAATTTATTTTATTTATTTTATGCACAAAACATGTTAAAATCAATATAGTATCAAAGTTACAAAATATAACAATATTCTAATGCCAGATTGCTCTCAGAACTTAAAAAATGTGCATACATCAAAACCAGTTATTAAAAATTTGTGAATTTATTCGAATACTGAACAAAAGAGTACAATATACATGCAAATAAACTCAATGATACACTTAAATAGCAATCAAGCAAGACCTAAGTGATTCATTAATTATTTCTTATTTATTTCTAATTTGCAATATCCAAACTTTTTGCTAAAATCTTTACCAAAATTGTGTAACAAAAAAAACTTAAGCTTATAACATAAACCCGTCATTCAATTAGATTGCATGCGTCCCACACATTTCCACCTAATTCTAAGTCGGATAAAGCTATGATCAGATAACGACCTTGTGGCAAAGGTCATAAGGTTAATATTCCTTTATCATTATTACAGAGGTGAAACCCACCATAAAAATTTATCGGCCTATATGTTCTTATTATTCCAACTTCAATAAAGGTATGGATTGGATCTTAGATATGGACTTATGGGTAATCATATAATATCGCGCCTATGATTTTATGGTTCTTATGGCGTTCTGTAAACGATTTAGTTCCTAGGTTTAAGGATGGTAAAATGTTTTGAGAGTTATGGGGAAAATCTCCATTATAGAAAAATAAAATTGTTCTAAAAGAAAATCTATGAAAATTGTTAGTGAGAGTCCACCAAGTCAGAAACGTAAAAAAATTAATCAGTAGGTATTATGGCACACAAATTAAGTGGTGGAGGTCTGGACACAAAATGACTGCCGTTTCATGTAAAATACTGATATTCAGCCGCATCTGGTTATGATAACACAAGAAAAACTCCAATGTTATATTGCTATTGTCAAAAAATAGTTGCACGGTTCCAAATAGTAGATCATAAGAAGAGCCCGTTCATGAGTAACTCCCGTTCGTCTCTGTTTCGAGAGCAAATGTTGCACGTCTTCGATTTTGTTACAAACTGGGCAATTAGGAGAATCTGTTTTTTTCATAAGATATGCAAACTTTGCTGACGGATAGTGTCCAAAAAGTTGTGCCATTTAATTACAGTTCTTAATGAATAACTTTTCGACTGTGAATATTGTAAAAAGATACGATGGGGCTGACATGCTATTTTAATAAAAGCCCCTAAATTAAAACAGAATAAAAAAAAAAGGTCATAAGAAGAGCCGGCAAGAAACTACATAGATACTCCTTTAAACAATTGTTTTCGATGTTTTATTTTAAATTTAAGTAATGTTTTATTATTACAGTACTAGTTTGGAGGTCTTCGTGGCTAAATACTAAGCTGATGAACTGATCTGGAAGGTTAAGCTGCGCTAGTCGGGGTCAGTCTAGGGATGGGTTCTAACACATTGAGACCTTCCCTGAGGTAGGGAAATGCTCTCATGCAACGGAGTCTCAATGTCATCAATCCATGAACTTAAGGATAACGCAGTTAACATGATAACACAGTTTAACCTTACAGATCTATAATATTAATCACTCTGACTAGCCTAGCCACGAGCCCCATCTTCTAAAAAAATATATATTTATTTGCTGTAACATGTATGAATTAACAATAAATAAATTAATAATAAATAAACATTTTGGGACATTTTACACAGCACCATCTAGTCCCAAACTAAGCAGAGCTTGTACTAGACAATGGATATAATACTTATATACGTTTTTTTTGTAATTATATACTTATAATACATAAGAAACACCCAGACATAATACAAATACTCAATGTACAATACAGGTGGTAAATATAATAAAAAAGAAACAATTATGGACCCTGTAGGGCGCAGCAAAAAAAATAAAATTTAAATTAAACAGTTTGGAGAGAGGAAGAGTTCTATTAAATAATATATTAGATATGCATTTAATAGTGTTAAAAAATTAAATAAGAGCTACATTATATTATACCATTGAAGGCGTACAAATATTGAAAATTGTTATTGAATCAAATTATGAATAATTCAGATACAGAAAACAAAACAGTCAGTAATGTCTAAATTCATATCCCCTTTTTATAAAGAACAATAAATATGATATCCTAAAATATTATAAGTTTATCCTGTAGGTAACTACAGTTTTCCCAAGACCAAGTCCTTATGTCCGTAACAAGAAGTTTGTTCACTTTCTTTCACACGGTAAAGAAATATTCCAGAGACAAGAGAAAATATTAATATTTCCTGAATACCCCTCACACAAGCGTATGAGAAAAGACAGATACGTACAGAAAGTTTTTGGTTTTCCTCCAAAGGAAAAGGAATCTTGTTGAGCACGACTAAGGTTAATGTTTCCCTGAAAAAGTTTTTATTCGTCGGCGATTATCTTCACGTTTTATGGATATGTCGCAGTAATTTTGCTAAATCCGTATTTTGTTTCTTCGTCCCTTTTTATTTTTTTCTAAGAATTACCTATATGCATTCTCTTCACTTTTGTGTATAATTTTTGTTATTAGCTTTCTATAAAAAAAATATTTCTATTAGTGAATCAGTAAATTACGTAAGTAAGTCATTTTTGTATTCACATTCAATTAATAAAATTCAGTCAGTAATAATTTTCATGTATTATTTTTTTCCACTTCAATTCTATTTTTGAATAGTACCCACATAATAATATTATAACAAAAAGTTTATAATTTAAATTCTTTATTCAAAAAACACCGAATTAATATTTGAGTGGGGTAAGTAGGCAACCATATGCATGTACCCTTCCCTGAACCTATAAATTAGATGCGATACCTAAATAAACATTCCTTTTACGTTTTTTTAAAAAGGTAATAATTAGAAACGTTTTATTTACGCTAGTAATGTATAATGTATTTAAAAAGGTTGATGGTTGTTTTAAATTTGGAATTCAAAATTAACGAAACATTTTGCTCCACGCCGCTTCCAAGAAATGAATAAATTTTAATTAAAACATAGGTCTTTATTAATAAAAAAATATGCTGTTCTTTGGTAAGAACGATTTAAAAAAATGCTAATTCGAACAATAAATATGAAAAGTTATGTTCATCACATAAATATTTGTATGCTGTGGAAATCCAACCCACGACGGGTTGGATTTCCACAGTTGGATTTTTTGTGAATTCTTATTTTCCTTAGTATTTTTCACAAATATTATTTTTATTTGTTTCAGAGAAAAACACTAGACTTGGCTCTAGTTTCAATATATAAAGGAGGTGTAGAGTTGGCTTCTATTAGCCAGTATGCAGGTTCACCATACAATACAACAGATAGGTAAGTTTCTGTAATTATTGGTAGCGTATCCTGTGCCGGCGAAACTTGCTGAACTTAATGTTTTAAATAATATCCTTTTATGTACCATGTTTCTGGCAAATAAAGATTATTATTATTATTATTATTATCCTTTATGATAATTAGTGACATGATTTGATTAATGCAATTTTTAGTCCCAATTGAAGACACTTGAAATATGACAATTATTTTTTAAGCATTTGTTACAACCGCATATTCAATCGAAAGTTATAACATTAGTGAATCCCAAAATGCCTGCCAACCAGTTTAACCTCAAAATAATCGGCATTACCCAGAAAATTGGGTTGCGGAGGTCTGATGGCAGTAGCTTCGTGTTAAATATTGATATTCAGCCGTATCTAACTAGATGCGGCTAACTAACCAGACTAGAAGCCAACCCAACACAGTTGGGAAAAGGCTCTGTCTAACCATATACGGCTGAATATCAATATTTAACACGAAGCGACTGCCATCAGATCTTAGCAACCCATTTCTTTTTTTTTAGGTAATACCGATACCCTAAGGATAGACAGGATTTTTCTTTTCTATATTGTATGTGCAATTAATTCTCTAAAACCCTTTGTTCCGTTTTATCGTTCTATTGTAAAATCTGTCAAACCGTAATACGGATTTTAATTATGATTCTCATTAGCATCGTACGCGGTAGGTAACATGACTCCTATGACGCCGTTCTAATTGTTATTTGCGCTATTATGTAGCATTACCGTCTTTCCAACGTGTATAAAGACTTGACGTTTCGTTGAAATGGGAATTAGTATGAGCCGGGTAAATCTTTTGATCATTATTAACAAAAGGAGGTTCTTATTATGTTACAGTAGACGAGGAAAAATAATTATTTAGTTAGAAGTATCTACCAAGATAAAACGCTTTTACATCACAAACATTAAACATACAATATAATAAACTGTTCTGCTTTTTATATCTAATATTCTTCAACTAGATAATCAGAAATATTTGAAAAAGTCTGTCAATTATTCTGGCATGTATGTCTTAAAACGTTTTCCTATGTTTTACTTAATGTAGCTTTAGCGTCCGTTAACTAAGGCGTCATTAATCATTTCACTTACAATTAAGAAGAGTTGGGTGCTATGTAAGGCCCGAAACCCACCGTGTAGTGTAATAAAACGGTTAACAAAACAAACTAAGTGAAATCCACCGCCGTGGTATAGAAAGTGCTGAAGTTTGCCCAAGACCGAAGCAAACACGCACAAGTTAGGAGTATGGGTCAAATTATAAGCGCAGTGACAGATATGTTAAGAAAGAAGTGGTGGTATGTTTAGGTCCCATGTAATAGCGGGCGAGCCTATTGCCAATAAATGAGCATTGAACTGCGAATTACACAAGAAAATCCGAACAACCCTGCTCGACCCCGCAATCGAACACAAAACCCAGTTCCAATTATGGCTAATGAGGCATTTAATTACACATTATGGCTAATTGTAATTATAATAATCGCTTAAAACATAGTTGATTATGTTAACAATACAGACGATAAGTTTTATAACCGACAAGTTCTAATCTATCTTAATACGTGAGGTTTTGCATCAGGATTTTCCTGTGATTGTGATATTTATCACTCATATCAAACATTATAGTGACATGTTTGTTTGGCCCAGTGGCGTTCAGTAAAACATATTCACTACTCTTCTTGTTTTCAAAGCAAAGCATTAAATACTAACCATTGCAAAGGATTTCAGCAAACCACTTCCTTCGTTATTTACCAACTTACAACATCAAACTATCGAACATTCTAGTAAACATCTTTAAAACTTAAAACGTTTCGCTTATCGCTTGCAACTTGCCACATAGAAGAAGTAAGTTAAAGATTAGTACGGAACTCAATTAAAGCAACGAAGTTTCTGAGAGATCGCGATCCGTATAATTAAATTTTCTCGGCAAAAGTGCTGCGTGATCGGAATGTACTTCGGATGCAGGCGTTGGTGTTTATTGCTCGCAAACTCAGCTTTATTTAAATAAGATCGAAGATACAAAGCAATAGAGATGAATTCCCTAGTGAATCTTTTCAAGGAAATGATTGGATATAAGATATTATTTTGTATTCTTACCTTTGTGAAGAATAAAATATTTTGAATCACTGGGTTTGGTTGACTGTTTGCTGGACTCTGAAATAAAGGAATTAAAAATGTACTACATACCTTTATTAAATTATTACAAAACTCAACAAATAATAGAAATTGTAGTAATTCGGGAAAGTTACTTGTACAATGTAATAAATTAGTTAGTACTTTTCCTAGCAGTGATGACAATAAGACAATAATTATATTTTTCCTTTTATATGAGTCCAATCATCTAAAGTGTACGGATTGGATTTACTACGGTTATACTTAAGCTATGCTATGACAAGGCATTTAGTCGGATTCTCACTCAATATAGGACATGTTTGAGCTCGTATCACGAAAGGAAGTCACGTAAGCTGGTCGTAAAAAGTTTTTACCAACTACCTTTCTTTTAGATTCGCTTTGTGGATAACCTTAAGTTTCAGTAGAAGTAACATAACGACGTGTAAGTAAGGTGGAAATAGAAACGAAGTAATTCACATTCCGGAATTACGTGTTTACGCTTTGGCATTAATTTTTGTGTGAGAACGATGCGCTAAGACGTAGAAAAAGAAAACTAGTTAGTTGTTTCTTTATATTGATGATGTCATTATATTTACCGACAGCTAGTTATTTATTTTCTAACAAATTGAGAAGAATGTGTTGAAATAGTGCGGCTAAGAAGATTTTAATTATCAGATAAGATATCAGATAAGATTATCAGATAAGATTTTTATTATTATTTTATTATTATTCTCGTATTTATTGAATTTCTTATTTACATTATATTTTTAAATATTTTTACAAAAAAAGAAAACAAAATCATTTAAAAATATAAAAAAATAGTCAGACCACCAATATCGGGAACAGGGTCCAAGCTACCGGTGGTTAGGGCCCCAGAGACAGGAACCTCCTCACAATACGCGCCGTATCAAGGAGTACTGCCTTCTGAATCAGGCCCTTAACCCAGCCACCCAACCCGAGCCTCCTGAGGTGTTGGTCGAGGCTCTTGGCGATAAGTCCATTGACCGTAACGACTATAGGCACAATGATGGCCGAGTCCACATCCCACATGGCGACCACCTCGTGAGCTAAGTCGAGATATTTTAGCTGTTTCTCTTTCTCAGCCTTCACGAGGTTCTCGTCATGCTGGATGGTGACATCGATAATCAATGTGCGGCGCGCTGATCGATCTATTACCACTATATCAGGCTTATTGGCTACAATAGTCCTGTCAGTGATAACAGATCGATCCCAGTACAACGTGACATGGTCATTTTCGAGAACTGGGTTGGGCGCATATCTGTAATACGGTACCTCAGAATCCACAAGGCCGTACTTTAAAGCAAGTTGCTGGTGGATAATCCTGGCCACTTGGTTATGCCTGTGCAAATACTCGCCGTTAGCCAGACGAGAACAACCAGAAATAATATGCCTGATAGACTCACCGGGACAATGGCATGCCCGACATATGTCGATCGTCCCGTCTTTCATGATATACTTCCGTTAGTTGTTCGTCAGCATAACTTCATCCATAATTGCACAGACCGAACCCTCGGTTTCCCCGAAGAGGTCACCGAAGCGTAGCCAGGCCACGGACGCTAAGAAATCTACATCGGGCCCATGAAGGGCACGGAAAAAACGTCCGTGAAGCTCCTTGCTCTGCCATACTGCCTTGTGGTCATTGATACTAAGCACCACAGGTTTGCGCCAGTTCTCTTTAGCCAAAGATAGCGGGGTGAGTCCCTTGTCTACTGCGACCACATCTCGGTGCATACCCACGTCAGCCTTAAGAAAATATTCTCTGAGACTGCACACCTCGCGGTTGTGGAGGGTCTTAGCATCTCAGACGAACGTGGATGATGCATCCGGTTTGCGGTCAACAGCGACCGGACTCTCCTATCCAAGGCGTCCAACTCCGTCTGGGTCCACTTGAGTATACCAAAGGAGTACATCAGAACCGGCATGACCCAACCGTTAAAGGCGCGCACCTTGTTGCCGCCTGACAAAGAACTATTAAGTACCTTTTTCAGGCGGCCGAAGAAGCGCTCCTTTAATGCTTGTTTCATGTCAGCCCCGTTAATGCCTAACCCCTCTGACATACCCAGGTATTTGTAGGTATCAGTTGAGGAGAGTGATCTCAGGTTTATAGAATCTGAGAGTTGTAGTCCCTCAGATTCCACAATCCCGCCCCGCCTTACATGCATGACTGCACATTTATCTACACCAAATTCCATCCTGATGGAATTACTAAAAGTTTCAGTTGCCTTTAGTAACTCTATCAGTTGCAATTTGGTGGAGGCAAACAGTTTATTATTATTATTATTTTATTATTAGATTTTATTTAATTTTTTAAGATTCAAGATTTTTATTGACTTTTTTGTTTCATTTAGGGACGTCTTAATTATTAATCTATATTCCATCCGCATAAATATTTATAAAGTCACGAAATGTGTGCCCAGCGTTCGAAATCTACTATAACTGCAATCTGCAGCTGTCACTGCTTTCTTGTTTTTGTTGGCTTTAATTATGCATTTTTTATTAAAGTAGTTACGACTTTAATTACTGCAGCGCATATTATAAGAGATTTTATGTACCGTTGAAACCATAAAGCTAGCTGTGCCTAAGGCAAAAGAACATGTCTGACATAAGAGCAGTTGATAAACATATTAAGCAAGCTCAAAATAGAACACGCTGTATACATAATATTTTGCTGATTACAATAATTTTCATAAATCATTATGTATACTCACTTTGGTTTGTTTATCTCTCCGCTTTAAGATAAAGGAATAAACTGTATTTTTTTCCATTTCTGTAAGTTCACCATGCCAAGCAAGTAATAATATTATGATAACTTATCTATTTTGGTAAATCTCATCCATATCTGAGCGAGTGACCGAAATCGCATAATGAATGATATTATATTGATATGGCTGGCATGTTTAAGCAATATCAAGTTGGAACTCTAACTTCGATGCATTCTGAAATTTTAATATAATTAGCTTGCTATCACGCTTGGATTGGCTTGGATCACGGTCTACAAATGGTATAATAATTATGATATGAAGTCACATTAGACACGGGAATAATAGATTAAAATGTATCGCAATATACAACGACATTATTACACTTTATAAATAATGATAATGAAACCCAAATTTCAAAACAATCCATCATCATTATATGTTCAAAATCCAGAATTTAAATTACTCTCATTTATTGTTTTATCGGGCCAAAACATCCGGTAACATCCTTTATAAATAACATTAACGTCGGAAAGAGCAATTATGTTGTACCAGTAATACAAACTTTTAGTTCAGTAATGACCACACAAACGAACGGTATTATTGAGGATTGTTTTTGCGCTCTAGGAAGAAACGTGTGTTGTAAAAGTCAACAAAACCCAGCACAGTTAGTGGTAGGATCTAATGACCCGATAAACGAGTATGTAAGACTGGCTCTAAATAATTTTACTGAGTAGATGTGTGTGTACGTCAGGACAAGAACCCGAAAGAAAACAATAACTTGAATTATGTCATCCACCTTGAAACTGTTTTTGATTTTATTTGGCAAGAGTCAAATGTATTCAAGTCACATAAAAAAAAACGTATTTTGTTAATGAATGATTTTCTCGTACGGTTTATTATCCTATCCATAAGGCAATTTGTGACATAATACACCTTTTTCTTCTATTCATTTCCTCATCTTATTGCTCATTGCCTGCTCAGCCACATTTAGTTCGATTATTGCCAAATGACATTAATTATTGTAACTGGATGTTGACTTTCAAAGTATTTAATGTTGTGCGTTGAAGTGAAATTATCTTCTGAGCAATATTTGACTTTCACGACTTCAAGTACGCACTTTTTGCGGATTATTCCGATATGTCACCCTACTTTATAACCTTTGAAAAAAAAAATTTGATTTGTCCCCCTGTTAGCAACGATGGGACAGTTCGAACTTTATTTATTCCTAAACGTGATCGATTGTCGAATGTGGACGATTTTACACAGCACCATTTCGTCCCAAACTAAGCAAAGCTTGTACTGTGAGATCTAGACTATGGATATACTATATAGACATTTATATGGACTTTTTAATACAGGCCTGGCCTAGGTCTTTCCTCATGATGCAATCTATCTACTTGCCAAATTTAATTGAAATCTTATTAGTCGTGAAAATGTAACGAATAATCAGACAGAGTTGCTTTTGCATTTATAATCTTTGTATCCAGCATGTGTATTTATGTCACAATAATAATAATAAAAAAGTTTAATTCAGTTCAAGCTTGATTGAGTTCAAATTTGAGGTCGTTTAGTAAGTACTAAACGACCTCAAATTTAATCATATATATTTTTTTCAATTTATGCGATTTATTACGCGTTTTTAAAACTTAAATAAATACATACGCAAGTATCTAAAGCTTAAGTTATAAACCAGGAGATATGACCTTAGACCTCTTTAAATATTACCTTCGCTTACATTTTTAGAGTAAATTTATCCGACTCTGTTTACATTTTCATTTTCAAGAATACTTGGCGCACTCACTGGAGTATTCTAAGATATTCCTTGACCGTCTTATTCGTTACGAGTATTGTTGAGCTTAGAGCTACACATTTACAAAATGCTTTATTTTCAATGAAGTTTAATTTCAACCATGATTGGTTGTGAAATATTTCCAGAAGTAAACTGAAACAATTTATATAAGACGTTGGTTTTAACGTTAGTTAACTAAGAGAGGCCTTAATTATATGCTTAACCAAATTATTAACTAACCATGAGTTCAACATTTAAGGACATTTTAAAATATACTGAAATATGACAGTGTAAATGAAAAATAAATACATGATTCAGATTATACAGCATAGTGCACTTAAGAATAAATAACAAATATAAGAAGTTGCACAGAAGTCTCCTTAGAGATAGCTATGTAAATAATTATGTAGTAGCATTTGGTATTGAATTCTATGACCTTATTATTCATAGACAGCCTTACTTTACAAGTTACTATAGCAACTTGACATGAAGGTTCCCAATAGAGTATTTGTTTTATCTCTCAACAGACAAGTAAACCTAAAAATTAGTCCACAACTGGGCGGCTGCTTCAATTGGAGTATGGCGCCGTCACAGAGCGAGCTAGTTGTGTTCGCAAGGATCAGCGATCCAGCTGTGGACTTGGAGACCACGCCGCCAGATGGACCCTGGCTGGAGGCGACTGCCGCTGCAGTACCTTGGAGTCTCGGCGTTGATATAGCCATATGGAATGCTGTTGGTAAGTCTACCAAATATTTTTTTAAATATTGATTAATTAAGAATTTGTGTACCAACATTAATAAACTCCGCCTCTTAAACATGGGGATCGTTCATCGTAAGAGAGACGGTGTTCGGCTGAGGCATTATTTCAATAAGTTTTCCACAATGTATGAAATATAACTATTTGAACCAGTTTTTACCCAGACACTTAAGCTTGTTCCACGAGGTACGGGGGTCTCGATATTTGCAACAACTGGTCAACCAACCACGAAATAACAGCAACAAACAACACTCAACCTCACAAATCTATCAATTTACGCAGTAATTATTTAGCTCTTCGCTAATGAACACTAAAATAGTCCTGTTAATTACCCTACGAAATAAAACGAATGAACAAAGTTCAAAATTTATTGTTAAAGTTTGAAGAACAAAACTAAGAAGAATGAGTTTGTATTTTCTGATCTGAAATTGCCATTTTAGTATACTAGAAGGATTTATGAACCTAGGATTGTTATGAGAAACTTTTAATGATGAACTGAAGGATGGAAAAAAGGAATTGCAAACATAGAATTTATGAAGTAAAATAGGTTTACGAAAATAGTAGTCAACCTTCAAACTGGAGAACTTTAAGAATATTTGTCTTTTCTCTTGTAAGCCAACATTGTAAAGTTATTTTGGGGAAATAAAATTCTTGAAACCGAACCTACAAACTGTTGCTAATATTTTTCAATTTGCTATTAGTAAATCTTCGGATAAACCTCTGGATGGTACCCGTTTACCCCAAAATATCATTAAAAAAAGGCAATATTTAATTAGTATTATTATTATTGAGTATGGACAATTACTGATATTTACGGTGGATACGTTTTTAGGTGAAAATTTTACGTTACTTAATCTTATCCCAAATATGAATCTGAAAGTGGAATTAACCCAACATTCCATTGCTCAACTTTTATCTATCAAAAACAGAATGAATTCTAGTTAATAATGCTTAACAAACGAAATTTCATAGCTCCCAGTGCAAAAGTTCTCCGCAAACAAAGCTACGTAAAACTATTGAAATAACTCCCGGAGGAGAGTTCATCTATCAATATTGCAGGCTGGGCGGGATGGGGGGAGTGGGGAGCCTGCAGCAGGACCTGCGGAGGAGGGAGGCAAACTCGCAGGAGATACTGCTCAAAACCGACCTGCGAGGGGTACGGAGAGCAAGGAAGGTCATGTAACTCCTTCGACTGCGAAGGTAAGTAAATTTCTACCGTAATTAAGGCACGAACGGAATGCGAATTCACTTTGAAATAGAAGTTTACAGATTTAATCGCTTTTATTGTTGAATTTCTCTTTGTTTCAACCCTTTTCGGGCAGAAACCTGTTGTTATTTTAACTTAATACATAATTACTGAGAAAAGCTTGAGTGGGGACATAAAATTCGTAATTCTCTTCTGTATAAACTTTTCCTACATCATGAATAAGTAATGAGATATACTTACCTACAAAATTAGCTTCACAAACATGTACAAAGAAGACAGTAATTGCAATTTAGGTACTTATTCCGCGAAGCAGTATTCAATCCAAAAACGTTAGAAGCAAACGTATTAGTAAACGTCCAACATCACTTGGAAACTGCACCCCGTCTAAACGTAAACGAATATTGGATTTTAAATTATTTCCAGACTAGCTCGTTAACTGACATCGTAACAGAAGTTGCCCAACTACTTCGATGCATGCACGATGTAGGTGACATTTTGATAAAGTGATTTTAGCATCAAAACAGCATGTTGGCGAAGTTTTTTTAATAGACTTTGACGTGGTATCATCAGTGTGATTGAAAAGTTGATAAGTTTGTTCAGTATTAGGTTTTTGAGTAGGTACTTATACTGATGATGCTGAAAACTGACTTTTTGTGAAATTGATAGATATTTTTTTTTGTATTTAGTAAATCATTCGTTTTTAAAATTGTAATGCATATTGCAACATTAATAACGAAAAAGATTTCCCGAGGTTTCAGTGGTCAGTTTAAAAAAAAAATATCGAACACAGCAATCGGAGTACAACAAAATACAATTAAATTCATATCTGCAAAGACATAGTGCTCGAGAGGATCAGATCAGAATATTCATGGTCTAAAGTACCCGTATTTACAAATTCCTCGTTCATATTTAGAATCCATAGCAACTTCTTTCTTACAATCATGATTAATTAAATTAAAATCTAACGACTTTATATTAAAATATCTACTTCAAATTAACACAAAATTAAAACATTATTCACTGAAATAGTGTAATAATGTCGACATACATTATAATTTAATTCGTTCAGGCACAATAAATCCGCTGGCGCCGGGGGCTAGGCGCAACTTCCACCCCGCGCAAGCCAGGTGGGGGCCTGTGGCAGATCGACCGCATGCTTTCAGCCTAAGGCCCAACTCCTACATCTGGATCGCGTCCTCAGAACTATTCTCTGCAGGAAAGACTTTCCCGAGGGAATTCACACTATTCATTTCACTGAGATTACGGCCGGAGGTGAGTTGAATGCGTTGAATTTAATTACGGTGAGTTATTTAGAAAGCTGTTTTAAAGTCTTTAATAAGTTTATAATAATATTGTGCATGTTTTTAAGGAGTACCTATAGAGCTTGTTGCCGGTTCTTCTCCATCAGAATCACTTCTGTTAGACTCATTTTTGCCTTTTCAAAAGTCTATGTGAAATAAAATATTTAACTTTGATTTTCAGTAAAAGCAAATGTAATGTCTTGGCAGTTTATTTAGTTTCTTTTACACATCTAATGTGGCAAACAAGCTGAACTTTTGTCAATGCAATAAATTTTATTAAAAGGAAAATTATACCTCAGGCAGCTTTTTGCACACGTGCTGCAGCCAAATAAATGAGCTAACAAGTAGCCTATGATATCCTATCCTATACCAATCGCCAAGTATCGCTTTTATCAAAGAAACTGGATAAACATTTGGTGACTTCATCAAATATATTAACTAGCAACATTCTTCCTCAACATTTTTACATCAAAGATTTTTGACAGCTGAATAATATATCAGTTATCTAGTAAGTAGTTTTAAAAGATTTGATCAAATCTTGGACAAATACATAATATATTGGGCAAAAACATTTTCTCCATTGCACAACTCTATGATTGGATATATTTTACTAAAAAGGCAAAAGGCGTTCCCTAAACCCGTAATACTTTAGGGCTCATACATACTAAAAGCATTATTCTCGAAATATAACTTTCATTGTTAAAGCACTCCAAGCGATGCCGCCCTTTTACATTGAAAATCAAATGCGTATCTCTTTAACTTATTATGGAAATTTTAAAAATAGAAAACGTTTTTATTTTGGATGGTAGAATATTGTTTTTGTATATAAAGAACGCTACAGTATTACCAGTTAAATACCTTTTGTAAGTCATTAACTGTATAATTCTCTACTTTGCATTAGTAAAAATACAATTTTTTTCGATAAAAAAAGAAACATTCAAACAATGTAATATCAATCTGCATTAAATATAACGTTACCATTTGCATTGATGAATACAGCTACTAAATTATATTTCGATTTGACGTGGGGCTTCTAAAGAACATTGGAAAAAATGACGTATTTTGAATAAATGCCTCTTGATGCCACGAAGGTAAACGAGGCATTGAGAAATGAAAATATACCGGCGTTGCTTTATGGAAATAAAGTTATTTCTATAGCAAATGCTGTATTGTAAATTGCTACGTTGACTTTTAAGTAAATTGCTTGAAGAATTGATTATACCGATAACTTTAGAAAATACCATTGAATAAATATATTCGTAATCTTACTTGGTAAATAATGATTGTGGACCGCATTAACAACAATTCGCCCGTAGTTACTCAGATCGCAAACTGCGAAGTGGTCCAATCCTACATATACCTTGGCACTCTAATCTCGAACAACGGCGGTTGCGTAGATGAAATAAAACGACGTATGGCGATTACTAGAACTGCAATAGATAAGCTCAAAAAAATATGGAGAAACCGAAATATCACGAAAGCCACTAAGATCCGGCTCATCCGAACATTGATATTACCCATATTTCTATACGCTGCTGAGACGTGGACATTGCGGGTAAGTGAAAGAAAGAAGATAGACTCTCTCGAAATGTGGTGCCGGAGAAGAATGCTTGGTGTATCGTGGACTGAATTCCGTACCAATGTATCCATACTCCAAGAACTCGGCATCAAGCAGTGTCTATCTTCTGTAGTACAGTGTCGTATCCTGAAGTTTTTTGGACACGTGTCAAGACGTGAATGCCACTCCATAGAGCGACTCGTTGTGCAGGGGAAGGTGGAAGGAACCAGACCGCGCGGAAGGTCACCCATGCGGACCGACCAAATTAAATCTTGTGTGGGCGGGCCTTTACATGAGTGTACCAGAATGTCCAGCAACAAAAAACGATGGCGAGATATCATGAGGCGTATAACATCTGCCCCCGATAATTCTACTACATGACGACCACAACCGCTCTGCCAAGAGCGAAACGATTTAGAAGAAGAATCTTACTTGGAAATATAGTTTCATTCACTTTTAACTGGATAGTCAGTACCATCTGGCTTTTGGTTAAATTGTAATGATCTACTTCAAAAGTCTTTAGAATAAATTGTTATTGAATTTCAATTAATTGTTTGGAGCTCTAGTGAATTTAAAGGCACAGAATTATCTTATTCAAGATTTCGATGACGATTAATGCAAATATTGTAAAACAATGTTTAAAATTTACGATTAATTATTTACGTCGACTGTTTGTAAATTTACGGTTAAACACTTAATTTCCAGAAATTTATGAAGTCTGTACCTCATTAAGTTTTCAGACCGTATCTTTCTTAGGCTGTCAGGTTCTCAACCTTTGAACTTAGTATACATATTATATTCTCTCCTGAAATTTTCAATTGAAAATTTAATCCAAGTTGCTGTCTAGGATTAGACTAGGTTGAAATGATCTTACAAAATGAGATAAAACGAGAATGATGTTTACAGATTTTATACCTGTGATTTTAATAAACTCAAATTTTCACATTATTTGAAGCGCGGGATTTATATTTTAAAGCAGTAGGATTATTTTAAAGCTTTTCAAGTGGGATGATATCTCTAGTCTTAAAATAAATCTCCGGACTTCAGAAATTTAGACATGTTAAATTATTTTGGTGATGATTTATTACTTTAACGGAGTCTAATAATCATAAGCACTTAAAAATCGAGACTAGAGCTGGTACTGCGATTCCTCCCAGAAAATCCCAACAAAAATATTCCTACCCGGGAATTGAACTTCACCCAATAATATTTCCCAGGAAATGAACTCAGGAATTCTGGTGTAGCACTTGCGCTTACAACCACTAGATTAATGAGGCATTCATTCCGAGGCAGAGATAGTACATAATAACAATTAAATATCCCTTATTAATGAGTTAATTCGTCCACAGAGCGGCGGTTATGGTCAAGGAACGTTGTTCTCTCTGCGGTCACGTAGACGCACTGGCTCGTTCCTGTCTTTGGAACTAGCAGGTCGAGGAGCAGCCAGGCTCGTCCACGCAGGCTCGGGCTCATCCCGGTCTATATATCTAGCTGTACCTTTGTATGACTTCCGCTGGCATCATATTGCTATCAGGTATGTGGATCATTGATGTGTGTATTTTTGATAAAATAATTATTATATTCGCACTAATAGGCTAAGTAATAATTTACGCTGTATAACTAATCTGAAAAGTGAAACTGCGCTAAGCTGCGGATAGTTTGTGTATCCCTCCGTGCCTTCAAGCGCGAGAGATTCCTTTTTCGTTTTACAGGGTCGGCAACGCGCACGTGTAACCCCTGACGTTGCAAGCGTCTATAGGCTACGGCAACCTTACCATCAGGTGGGCCGTATGCTTGTTTGCCACTAAAAAATAAAAATAAAGGTAAAGCAGAGGTGTACCCAGGTACACCTACAGTTCCCCGGTATGTTAAGGTCCCGGAAATGACGTAGCGTTCCTCATGTATGAGCAGCATTGAGATAGACCTCCGCACTCCTACTGAGAATTTTATAGAAAAACCGAATAAAACTGCTCGACCTGGCAATCGAACCCAAGACCTCTAGCGTAACTAGACCAAAGAGACAGTTTGACAACTAACTTTAATACGTATTTTGAATCTGTGTATTTCTTTTCTCTATGTAATCAAACGCTAAAGAGCTAAGTAGGTACGTTTAAAGTTAAAACCAAACTGTTGATGTTTTCTATAAAAAAAAAAGATCAGAGTACACTCTATCACATTATACGTCTGTCGTCTTTTAAGGTGACGTCATCAACATCTATTAGTGACGTCATCATTACGTAGGTAATATTACCTACGTTTTATAGTGTAGTTGCCATAGTTTTTCTTTGGTTACAAAATTTCTTATTTTATTACGAAGCAACCATGATATTTCTTAATTTAATTTTGCACGAACAACGAAATGAAAATTTTAACTGGCAAGGGCGTTTAATTAAGGAATCCCCTGTGATTTCAATAATCTAGGTTATTATAGCCCAGTGCTTAGCCGACTAGCTAATGAAAAATGTGTATCCAAGGTCCTCATTTTTTGTTTTGATAAATAATTAGCAGACTATAAAAATTGGAACAATTGAACAAACTTGTGAGTTATGTTACATAATTATGTACTTAACAGGCGCAATAGTATGAATAAGGGTTAGGCAGTGGTGTACTAATTGTACACCCACAATTCACCAGTATCTTTAGTATTACACCCACAATTCACCAGTATGTTTTAAACCAGGCACAAATTCAAACTTTGAGTACTACAGAGATTTCATAGAAAAGCTAAATAACACTTTGATCGACCTGGGAGTCGAACAAGAGGAGCTCTTAAAATTACCTTTTTTTTATATAGTACGGAAAATCCTCATGGATCCTCCGCCACCCGGGGAGGTGGCAGGGTATGTCGGACTCATACCGACTAAAAACCGTAGTTTCCTTCACTATCCCTATAGTCATGGCCATTGAATCCGCGAAATTCGCCACGACCATGACAGAATGCGAAGTAATAAGAAAGATTACCTAATTATTATTACATTATTGTGCTCAGCCTATAAAAGATTCCTATAGTATGTACCCAAGTACCCTTCACTTAGACCTAAAACTGCCTACCATCAAGCAGTTTATGAAACGCGCCTCTAAGCGCTATTTCGATTTGGCCCCCCTTCACCCTAATCCCCTTGTGGTCAGCAGCGTAGACTACAAACCCTCTCAGATAAGTAGAGTGCGCCGCCCAAGGCACGCACTCACTTACCCTGACGACCAAATCACCCTAGCGCAGGAGTCAAACAGAGTGACTAGCACTCTCAAAACACACGCACAAAAACGCCGCCCGATATACCGTCCTCGCCGGCGAGGCACGTCGCGAAGACCCCTTAACGGTAATCCTCCCCGTCCCTTGCTCGAGCCGGCCCGTGCCGAGCCAGTAGCTTTAAATTCGCCCCTAAATAATTTAAACCCAGATCCAGCCGTCCCTAGCTGCCCCCCCAGCAACGCCCTAAGCCGAGGTCCGTGTCCCGCAGGGGACGCCCTTAGCTGTGTTGCTTAGTTTATAAGTTGCCCCTGGCTGGAGGCATTTGGTGCCTCGCCACCTAGTCCGGTTAAGTTTTTAAAGCTCCCTCGAGCTAAAAATTATGTCCGTTATAAAAAAAAAAAAAAAAAAGTACCCAAGTAGATTTTGTTTTAGGTATGTGCTATGTATATAACACCATACTTGTCAGTATTTTGATAATATACATGTAAGAATATGAAGCATGAAAAATCTAAATTAAAAAAAAAATACAAAGCTCAGATTTTTAAAGCGAAGTTTCATCTTTTCACTTATACTCGTATATTTAAAATTGACGGCATTAATTGGACGTGAACTAATTTATATATTCACTCAATTATTCCTTTATTATTCGAAATTATTATTCACTTTCCATTAAGTCAACTGAATGTACATTTTGTTTAATAATTATTATGAAAAGTCGCAGTTCTACCGTGGAAATCATTTTTGATTGGAGATAAGAATTATTTATACCAATATATTTTTTTACGGAACATCTTTATGGGTTGTCTGCCACTGGGAAGGTGGCAGGGTCTGTCGAACTTTTAAAAACCGCACTTACTTTCCCTTGCATTATTTTCCCGGCCATGGGATATCCTGCCGCTGAGCAAATTCACACAATAATATGCTAGCATTTCAGACATTATCAAAAGGCTGCGGCTGCCGCTTAAATAAAAAAATAATAATAAATAAAAATAAAATAAATTTATTTTGGGTAACTAGGCCCATAGAAGACAAACTTTCTATGCTGGCTATTAGGCTTAATATGCTTGTTGGTCATCTTGATACAATAAAATAAAAATTATGCAGTTCATAATATCTTTAACTAGCTGTCCCCTGCGGTGTCACTCGTCGTTTTCCTTTTTTGCTCTGCTCATTTTGGTCCTAGCTTGATTTTATATAGCCTATAACGTTTCTTGATAAATGGGCTAACCAACACAAAAAGATTTTTCCAATTCAAACCAGTAGTTCTATCTGCAGCTTTCAGGTCACTGAGGGTTATTTGACAATGTTATTATTATTCTCGTATTTATTTAATTTCTTATTTACATTATATTTTTAAATATTTTTACAAAAAAAGAAAACAAAAACATTTAAAAATATAAGAAAATAGTCAGACCACCGATATCGGGAACAGGGTCCAAGCTACCGGTGGTTAGGGCCCCAGAGACAGGAACCTCCTCACAATACGCGCCGTATCAAGGAGTACTGCCTTCTGAATCAGGCCCTTAACCCAGCCACCCAACTCGAGCCTCCTGAGGTGTTGGTCGAGGCTCTTGGCGATAAGTCCATTGACCGTAACGACTATAGGCACAATGATGGCCGAGTCCACATCCCACATGGCGACCACCTCGTGAGCTAAGTCGAGATATTTTAGCTGTTTCTCTTTCTCAGCCTTCACGAGGTTCTCGTCATGCGGGATGGTGACATCGATAATCAATGTGCGGCGCGCTGATCGATCTATTACCACTATATCAGGCTTATTGGCTACAATAGTCCTGTCAGTGATAACAGATCGATCCCAGTACAACGTGACATGGTCATTCTCGAGAACTGGGTCGGGCGCATATCTGTAATACGGTACCTCAGAATCCACAAGGCCGTATTTTAAAGCAAGTTGCTGGTGGATAATCCTGGCCACTTGGTTATGCCTGTGCAAATACTCGCCGTTAGCCAAACGAGAACAACCAGAAATAATATGCCTGATAGACTCACCGGGACAATGGCATGCCCGACATATGTCGATCGTCCCGTCTTTCATGATATACTTCCGGTAGTTGTTCGTCAGCATAACTTCATCCATAATTGCACAGACCGAACCCTCGGTTTCCCCGAAGAGGTCACCGAAGCGTAGCCAGGCCACGGACGCTAAGAAATCTACGTCGGGCCCATGAAGGGCACGGAAAAAACGTCCGTGAAGCTCCTTGCTCTGCCATACTGCCTTGCGGTCATTGATACTAAGCACCACAGGTTTGCGCCAGTTCTCTTTAGCCAAAGATAGCGGGGTGAGTCCCTTGTCCACTGCGACCACATCTCGGTGCATACCCACGTCAGCCTTAAGAAAATATTCTCTGAGACTGCACACCTCGCGGTTGTGGAGGGTCTTAGCATTTAAAAAACCTCGACCCCCGCACTTCCGCGGGATGTACAGCCTCATGACAGACGAACGTGGATGATGCATCCGGTTTGCGGTCAACAGCGACCGGACTCTCCTATCCAAGGCGTCCAACTCCGTTTGGGTCCACTTGAGTATACCAAAGGAGTACATCAGGACCGGCATGACCCAACCGTTAAAGGCGCGCACCTTGTTGCCGCCTGACAAAGAACTATTAAGTACCTTTTTCAGGCGGCCGAAGAAGCGCTCCTTTAACGCTTGTTTCATGTCAGCCCCGTTAATGCCTAACCCCTCTGACATACCCAGGTATTTGTAGGTATCAGTTGAGGAGAGTGATCTCAGGTTTATAGAATCTGAGAGTTGTAGTCCCTCAGATTCCACAATCCCGCCCCGCCTTACATGCATGACTGCACATTTATCTACACCAAATTCCATCCTGATGGAATTACTAAAAGTTTCAGTTGCCTTTAGTAACTCCATCAGTTGCAATTTGGTGGAGGCAAACAGTTTTAAATCATCCATATAAAGCAGGTGGGATATTACCTGACCCCCTCTCCGCAACGAATAGCCCAGCCCCGTACCCTCCAGCAGGGTGCTGAGGGGGTTCAGGGCTAAACAAAACCACAGTGGACTCAGACTGTCGCCCTGGAATATTCCCCGCTTAATCTCAATAGGTTCGTCGTTCCCTTGAATTTGCCTACATCCTGGATAGCGAAGAACAGTTCTCCACTGCCCCATACATGACACCAGGAAGGTGCGTAAAGTTGTATCTATTTTATACAACTCCAGCACCCTCATGAGCCATGTATGCGGCACCGAGTCGTAGGCCTTCTTATAATCTATCCAACATGTTGACAGATCCTTTTGGGATCGACGGACCCGTTGGCTTATGGCCATGTCGATGAGGAGAAGCTCCTTGGTGCCGCGGGACCTATTCCTACATCCATTTTGAGAGGCTGACATAATAGAATTTTTTTCTATGTGATAATTGATTTTTGCTCTCAAAATGGATGTAAGAAGTTTATAGACCGTCGGTAAACATGTGATCGGTCTATAATTTTTGGGTTCCGCGGCATCACCTGACTTATGGAGCAGGTGGGTGATTCCCGTTGTAAGGAACTGTGGTAGCGACCCAGACTCTAAGGCCGATTGGAATTGCGATGCCAGGCACGCGTGTGAGCTTTGTAGCCATTTAAGCCAGAAGTTGTGCAGTCCGTCCGGCCCCGGTGATTTCCAGTTCGGTACCGAACGGGCTGCACTGGCTACATCTGAGGCAGTTATTACAACTGCCTCCATCTCCGGTATGGCTTCACACACGCGCTCAACATCGCGCATCCATTCAGCCTCAGAGTGGCAGACGGGCACCGACCAGATGTTGCGCCAGAATGTACTAGTGGCATCATCATCTGGGCGGCGTCCGTCAACCACAGTTTGGTCAGGTCGCTCCCAAGCTCTATACACCCACCTTTGATCGCTCTGGAACATGCGATTCTGGGTATACCGCTCAACCCGTCGCCTATACCTTCGTATACGGCTTGCCCATGCACAGACTTTCTGCTTCAGGAAGTCAATGCGCTCTGTGACACGGGGCATATATTCTTGAGGACTGATTCCAGTCCCCGAGAATGCCCGCCTCACAAAGCGCATCACTCTGGGTCGAGTATTGCCCTCCCTGAAGCAGTATAGTTTGCCGATGAGCACCCTGGTCCCCTCGATACGCTGCTCGATCCTGCGCTGCCAGGCTGGAATGGCGGATTTATGTCGTGTAGCATTGTCACATTTTGGAAATGTGACATTTGCTACACGACACGCCGCAATAGCCGCGCAGTACATGATGGAGTGAGTATCGAAGAGATCTTCGCTGCTTTCAAAGTAATTGTCAAGCAGCGGATCCAGGGCACACACCAACGCCCAATTCTTTCTATGCATAGGCAAGCGAGGTAGACGAGGTCTAAGTTCGATGGGGGCAGCTCTAAAATCCCGAATCGCATCCTCCAGTGCGCTCCTCAATCGGTCGTTGCACTGGTTACTTACCGTAACAACCTCATCGTCCCCCTCCCCATCGTTGACATTTGACCGCGGTTGTATTATGTCGCGTGCTAGCGGATTTACCGCGGTCTGTGACGGGACAGGGACAGGGACGATACGGTTGTTCAGTACCTCTGAGCGTAGCCTATCAAGTGCGGCGTCATCCAATCTGTGATTCCGTTGGATAACCCGCACCTGATCCGACAGTCGTTGGGCCGAGACGCTGATGGCTGGTTCAAGTTCCTGGAACAGAGACAGCATCCTATCGCGGTTCGCAGTGAGGTTAGTTCCCCCCTCTGTAGCCCCGTAATATGCGCGCATGACGTTCTCATTAATTGTTTGAGTCCATTTCATGCGCTGCACACAACCACCGGCAGCGGGGACCCGGGTAGGGGCCGGTTGGCCCCTAGATCCCATGCCGTTCGGTGGCCGGCCTCTTCCCGGCCGACGTACAGGTGGTGGCGACGGCGTTATTATTATTATTATTATAATCTTTATTTGCAGCCAATAAGCCATATCAGTGTATACATACAAAAAAGAACGTTAAAATATAATAAAACTCAAAATACACGATATAAATACAAACCCAATAGGATCTTACGTCACAATTTCTCGGCCAATAAAGCCATATCTAGTCAGATACAGGTACACAAAATACTAATTTACAGCGTGTCATGTCAATTACGGTTCCCGTAAATTAAATATTGATACTCATTTTGACAACCAACTTTAATTTGTATTTGGAATCGGTATATTTTGCTAGCTGATCCGACAAACGTTTTGCCATATAAATGAATGAAAGTGAAAATACTGAAAGCACAATTCAAAAATAGAGGTTGGTAGGTGGGTAGAAGGGTGAAAATTAAGGACTGTATGTATTTTTTAATGCCATATAAGAAAAAATATTTTTTTTTTTGGGTGAACCGCTCTTAGCACCTCGGAATCTCAAAATAGTTTACATCCTATTCTCAGACCTACACAAAAAATTTCAAAAAAATCGATCAAGCCGTTTCTGAGGAGTTTTCTTACAACCATTGTGACACGAGAATTTTATATAGGTATTAGATTTATAGAATCATGAAACAACAAAGAGATAAAGTACGTTTAATGTCAAAACCAAACTATAAGTAAATGTTGTTTCTATAAAAAAAAGATCGGAGTACATTGGAGATAGTCGCTATACAGACAGAATCACACTGTAGGGAACTGAACAACGAAACTATTATCCTCTGGGGAGGTATAACCCTATCAGCTATAACGCTGGTTACAGGAATAGTTCGATAAGGGTTTCAGAGGAATCGAATTACTTAGTATTGTTCGCTGTGTTATGGACGGGGTAATAAACGGTTAATGTTTTAGTTTGCTACGCTTGAGCTTTTTTATTACAAAATATGGTTATAAATGATAAATGATATTTATTTCTGTAAATAGATCTTTTGAAGACATTTTTACAGGTCAATATTAAACATTTTTTTAAAGCTAGATGGCTCTGGCATTTCCTAACTGACGACCTCTGAGAAGAAACGCCGAAACAAACTCAGAGAATCATAGTCTCTTTTAAAGTCCAGACATAGAATAGTAACAAATATGTGTGTTACAATGTAGGGCAAAGTCTGAAATGGCCTTTTGAAGAAAGAGCCTTAGCGGCTTTGAGTAGACCAGTCCCAACCGACGGCACACATGCATCAGTCATTGTGTAGCTCAACCATAATTTAAGGAGCTCAACAACCCGTCGCACTACGATACCAGATCAGAGGAACATTTGCGTAGGAACATTAAAAACGACGAACGTTTAAACTAAGTCTCGGTTATTTTTTGTATTGTTAAGTTGACCATTAAACTATGTTGGGGTCGGATTACAGTCTAAACAGATGCGAATGAACGACAATATTTTACACGAAGCGACTGCCATTAGACTTCCGCAACCAAATTTCTGGGTACTACCGATACCCTGAGGATAGACTGGTTGTCAGGCTTTTTGGGGTTCTGACTACCACTAAAGATTCTCATAGATGTTCGTATGACAACTGGGACCGATGGCTTTACGTGTTTTCCGAGGCACGGAGAGGTCTCGTCGTGTTAAGAATGGTCACTCATCCACAGAATAACCGCATTTACTAAGAGTAGTAATTAATAAACTATATAAAGCAATTAGTTTTCCGCCCGCGGCTTCGCCCGCGTCGAGTTCGGTTATATCGCGTTTTCAAGAGAACTCTTCAAAAGTCCGAGATAAAAACTATCCTATGTTCTTTCTCAAGGTCAACTCTATCTCTGTACCAAATTTCATTAAAATCAGTTCAGTGATTTAGACGTGAAAGCGTAACAGACAGATAGACAGAGTTACTTTCGCATTTATAATATTAATATATATAATATATATATATAGTAGGAATTGACAAAACAATAAGGTTCATATTCAATTGGGAAAATTTGACAGTTTTGGATAGTTCTATGGCTCTTTCTTTCTAAAATGTTGAATGTTAATCTAGCACGTATTATTTCATAAATGAAAGTAATTTAAATTCTCCCTACCTACTCTAGATTGATATGATGGAGTAGTTACTCGTACAATCAAATCCCTTTTTATCTGATATAAAGCCTCAGACGAAACTAGCCTGATTTTAACGCATGAGCTGAATACGAAAGCTTATTTTATTACTTTATATAAAATGAATGTAAAACTACTCCATTAATATTATAAAATCCTAAAAGTATTACTTTATTTAATTTGTAAAAATGAAAATGTTGAAAGGTTTTTGCTGAAGCTGGCAATCTGTTTGGATTTCAATCTTAGTTTTCGATTGAAAAATAATATATTGAAACTATGAAATTTATTTGAAAGGGCATAAGATACCTACTTAGTTTGAATCTAGTTTCTTTAATTCTAAGGAGCAGAAAGCCTTGTTTATAATTCAAAAAGAAATGGAATCAAATCGCGATAAAATCCGTGAAAAATAGTAAAATGTATTTTTTTTTGTGCGAAATGTTGAGCTGTGTTTATCTATCTGACTCCTAAATAGTTTTTCCTAATTTGTGTAAACTTGATTGAAATAACTTTTCAGAAAATTTTGGAAGCCTAAATTAATCAGTAGCATGAACTCAGGTCAAAATAATGGTAATTTAATTAAAAGTCACATGTAAAAGTTAAAACAAAATAAACAACATTAAAATAACCAAAAAGAAATTTTGCATTTCAACAACTTTTTACGGATTTTATAGCATTAAATAATTTTAGTTTTATTCAATTATAATATTCCTCCAAGTGTCAGTAATTTCTTTTAAAGTAAATTAATTTTATATTATAACATAAAATATTGTCATATCTGTATTCCCCGAAGGGTTAGGCAGAGGTATATTAATGTAAACCCATACTTCCCCGGTATTGAGGAACGCGGCGTACGGGTGTTTAAGTCCCATGTAATATGGGGCAAGCCACATTACCATTAATCGGGCACAAATACATACTCCAAGCAACTACTGGGAATTTTAATAGAAGCTCTAGCGTAGTAGTCGTGTTTACGGCTAGACTAATGAAACAGAAAATCAAGTGTCAGAAATCAAGTAAATTAAGAAACTTTTCATTATTTATGCAATCATACAACAGTAGGCATCCTCTACTTACGCGTGAAGGTGTACCCGAAACTAAACCTCTTTTTATCGTGTTAATAGTTAAAAAAAATCAGAATATGTTTTTTTTTCTTAAAGACTATATACAGGCACTTATGAAATGCCAAGCTAAGTGCTAACCTTTGATCTCTGTCACTATCCCCTAATAACCCAATCTCTTTTCACAGCGTCCACGATGACAACACAGTACGCGCGTACGTAGACTGTCGCTGGCTAAGGACTGATGTCCTTGAAAAGGATGCCCTCGATACACCGAGGGACGCTGATCTTATTATAGGCTATCTTTTCTCTGTAAGTACACGTTTTATTAAATAAAATCGTAAGCGGACCGTGAGAGGGACGCGGTCAATATTTACATAGGACTTGGTAATTTCGATCCTACTAAGAACTTTGTTGTATAGATGTATAAAGATGTATGTTCCTTTTTTGTGATTACTTTATCCAGTATAGGATTTGTTTACGGTAAGCTGAAGCTACATTTTATATGTACATCGAAAGATGGAACCTCTAAAATACTTGGGTAGTTTTATCTCGCATGAATGAAATTTGGGAAAGCCTTTGTTCAGCAGTAAATCTGTAGGAGTTGAGGTTGAGGTCCATTCCTGAACAAAGGTCTGATGATGAAGGGAATGACGAATGACGATGATCATTCATTAATTCATTTTTATATTAAGTTAATTCTTCCTATTTGCTATGAAAAGCATTTCATCATTTATTTGTTTGTCGATTTGTACAATCAATGTTCAAATATATTATCAGTTCAGACCCTATACCAATCATAGACAAAGTAACCAGTTAGTTAGACCTATTATTCTGGTTTCTCGTAACTATAAAACCATACTAAATTCTAAACATAAAACCTTGTCAAAAAAAAGCGATTTAACTACAGATTCACTTTCACCTTTTTAAATATCTTTATTTTACTTTTAATTTTGAGTGAAATGAATTCGCATACAGCCAGGCTATATTTCAAACTAAAGGGGAAAAATTAGGTAGTAAAGCCTCATTTCTGTGACATGAAATAATTCGTTCCAAAAAATACCATTATATTTTCCTTTTGCTTTTAAAATTAGTGTTGATTATGTTTTATCAGTAATACACTTTTAATCCGTTTTTATTCTGTGGAATTATTACTTATTCCACAGTTTATTTATTTAATACTTCATGCCCAAAACAAAATTGTTGTACAAAGGCGGATTAATGCATTCTTTCCCAGTCAACCTTAGGGTGATGTTGAGACAAAGCAAGATAGTAGGTACACAACTGATGGAGGAAAATACAGACTGTTGTTATATAGCTATTTATTTCCCAAATTAAATTTTTACTACTCATATTGGTTCGTGATTGAGAAGTGCCGTAAAGCCTACCTTTCAAAGAACAAAAAACTGGCTAACTCTTGAAATTAATACTGATCGATCAATATTGGATTTCTACTAGATCAAAAGTTTTTTTCGTTCAAAATAATAGAAAACTATTATATTTGATATAACATTTGGAACTCTATTCTCCAGAGGCCTTTGTTGACAGCTCAACTTTATAATGGATATGTCAATTTCAATATCGTGAAATGTTCTCTTCAATACCCTTCAAAATCAGAATAAATAATATTAAAAATTGTTTCATATAAACCGTGTAGCAAATATATTATATAAAATAGTTATAGATCGGACATTGGACACATTTTCATACAGTAAACTTGTATCCAATTTGTTTTGGTTTCTCTCTTTTTTAGACTGACTTGTGACAGAGATTGAGTGTATTAGATAGAGTGATTTGTTTATATTTGGAAAAAAATCTAATGGATTACGATTTGTTCGTGATATTCCGTCTATCGTTCATCATCAATCCATATATTGTCCTACGGCTGGGTCTCCTCTCGAATCGAGAGGAATTAGGCTGAGTCCACGCTGACCTAGTGCGGGTTGGCAGACTTCACACACCATCGAGGAAAATCTATATGGCATGCAGGTTTCCTCATGATGTTTTCTTTCACCATTTAATCAAATGATAATTAATTATTAAATACGCACATGAATTCGAAAAAGTCAGAGGTGCATACCTTGGATTTGAACTCGAGACTCTTGGCAGTCCAATGATCATATTATTATCACTATCGTTAGTTATTTTTAATTTTCTGTGCCTTGTATAGTTGTTTCCACTATGATCAACTAAATTTCAATATATTTTTTGTATCAACAGAGACATTTTACTTTTCTCAAGTAAATGTCATTTGTATAGTAGTATAAAATAGTTTTCACTGCGTAAACATCACAAAAAAAACTAAAGAAGTAATTATAATTGCAAATACTAGTTAACCATTAAAATAGTGCAAATTTCATACATTTTAAAACGGAATATAATAAACCGCGCGTCAAAAATACTGATTGCGCATCAAAAATTCTGATAGAGCAGCAAAATACAGATATCGGTTAGGTTAGGTTAGAACTGTGACCACACAACGCACGAGCCGAGCGAGCGAAGCGAGCGGTGCCGCAGCAGCGGCCGGCGAGTGCCAGAACCAAATCTGAATAATACCGAATCTGAAGACCAAAAAAGTGTATTAAATATCTAACAGTATAGTATAATTGACTTATTTGATGAGCAAATTTAGTGTGCAATTCAGTATTTTTGGTGCTAATTTCGAATATTTTGATTGAAAAAGGAGATTTATAGTTAAAGTATTAAATACCAACCTTTTAAAACTACTGTGACGTGTGTCACTCCGGAATGTCACGTGTATGGTGGGGGCAACACTACTGAATCAAATCGAAAATTAATTATTATTTGCAGGACTTAATCTACCATGATATCGCTAGTATTCTAATTATAAATACAACAGAAGTTGCAACTGCAAAACAACAGCACAAACTCGTAACAGTAGCTAAAATGTTTTTATCTGATTATAACACGATTGTTCTGCTGACAGGGTGATCTCGAGCAGTTGGTGTTGGTGCCAAAAGCCGGCCAGGCCCAGAAGCAGTGTTCCAGCCAAGTAGCTGGCATCTCCACGCCTTATGTCACAATACATGAAACGTAACTGAGATTTACAAGATTATACAAACCGGAATTTGGAGAATAGTAAGACAATGTTTGTTATGAAATGTTATGGACTTGGTTGAGTTGTTGAATGTTGCGATCTGGATTTAAAAATAGCATAAAAAAATTGAGAGAAATTATAAGATGGAATTCTAGTTTGGACTGGAGCAGATTTAAAAGGTATATAATGATAACCTTGGACCCAATATAGGCTGAGTGTCGTTTTGTTACTTTTTTGCAAATGCTATGTAGCATTTGAAGAAAAGAGACAGAATAATCTATACACAACTTATAAAATGTTTTGGTAAAATAGCTATTTATGGAAAATACATGTTCCAGAAATGTATCGTAAACTGACAATTCTCCGGAAGCATCTGACACAAAACATAATAAAATTTCCGAATAAAGGTCGGTGTTCATTTCCGCGCACAAGAATTATGGTAACGGCCGACGATATTCCAACACATTCGTCCGACGAGCCTGTTGATCAAATGGATCCTTATTAAAATTTACCGTTTTAATTTTCTGATACAGTGTATGGATCGTTATCATGATTAGGTACCTACGTAAATAATTGCCATTTTTTATTAAAACTTTGGCAAAGGCAACTGATATATTCGAAGAATGAATTCACATAAACTAAATTCGGGAAATCAATTACACAAAACGGTAACAAAACGCTATTTTAAGTTATGATACTGTTACTACAATCAAAATGGGACAATTTATTATGTTAAAATGTTAAATTGCTAACTAAACAGACAGTGGACAGATATAATATTTTTTCGAAAAAGTTTGTATATACAGTGCTCCACACATAGTCTTGCCTCTATTGACAAGTACTTAGGCTTCTTTTCTGATTGGTGTAATTAACGGAAATCCAACAAAGAATTACAATAGTGGATATTTTATTTTCGTTATGAGTTTTATTTTTTTAACCTTGATGTTAAATATGACTGTAATAAAAATCCTGTTGGTCCTTTCAGCTGAAATATTGAATTCGATTAAATAAAAACCTAAAAAAATAGCAGCTAACGAGAGAGTTTACGAATTCAAAGCCCACTGTAGGAGTAGATCCGTACAATTTAGGATTCGTTTTTATATCTGAGACAGTGAAATATTACTCACGATCTTCAAGACCTTTTACGTAAATATCAGCAGTTTCAATTATCACCCGGAGCAAACTGCTAACGACTTTTTCGTGTAAATATATATATTTAGCTTTTTCTTTTAAAATAATTATTTAATTGATATCCCAGCTGAAAGTACCAGCAAAGTTTTTAGCCACACATTGTAGGAAGAATGGTGGATGTAACAAAAAACCAATAATATTGTAAGCTCAATAACTATGGAATTAATTAAGGTATAAATTAGGACCATAACGCTGTATAGACTAAATATAATAAATGTGAATTGCTAAAAATAATACAAAGATTTTTGTTAAAACCTTTTTTCTAGATCAAAACTCAGCTTTTATATTATACAATAACATTGTTACGTTACGTTTTTTTCTTTTGGAGAATAACAATCAGATATCTTAGTAGTATCTTTCAAGGACTTAAGGTGGATAACTAACAAACTTTCGATTTATCGTATATTTTTCATTAATTATGATGGATAAAGGACTTCAGAGTAAGTTTTGGATCAATCCCATTAATCAGTTTTCCATTGAATTCTTACAAAGCAAAACTTTCTACTTTATTCTTTTTATAAAGTTTTCTAACATTAAAATGTTGGCGTAAAAGAAAATGTATCCTTTGTTATCGAAGAGACATGTTACAATGGTATAATTATTAGGTAATTATAAAATATACATTTGTATATTAATTTATATAAAATTATATAATGATGTAATAGAATTATAGCAATTAAAATAATAGTGTTTCTTACATTAGTTGGCCTAAAATTGTAAATAAATTCTTTGATAGTGACTTCAATAATTGTAATTAAATAACGTTAGGAACATTTTTAATCATCAAAAAATTTTATGGTTTAATTTTTTGCAGAATTCTTATCATGCAAATAAGTTAGTCTCATTGGGTTTAGTTTATCTAACATTTTGAAATAATTTGTGTATGATAAACTGTGTAATGAAAGGAACTGTTTATATTTCTCTTGGATAATGAAATAAAGAAGATTATACAATTGCTACTGTTTAATTATAATTCAATCCTAATTAAATTTACAATTTGTGATGTTTGATTTATAAGCTAAACATTAAAACATATTTATAGCTCATATTTTTAGTTTGAGATTACTTAATTCTCAAAGGAATACAATACAATATAAATCAACATACACAGTTAATTATTTGTTTATATTGCAATAAAATGACGGAGACAATAAAAAGCTTCTGGTCAAAAGATTCTGATCTTCAAAAAAGGTTCAAAATATGTATAATTCTGACCCAGTTTTAGTTTCTTAAATGACTATTTGTATTCTACTTAACATCAAACGCGAACAAGTTAGATTGATTTGAGATCAGAAATTGACCCAAAAGATTACTTTTGTGACGTTTATGAAACTGAAACTGGACCGAAATTATATTTTACCAATATCAGTACCTGAATCACCCTTCTGATATCCTGAAACGCAGGCTCTCGCCTAGATTAGGTACTTATGTGTCTCCCATAGTTTATGTGTGTATAATAAATTGGCAATATTTACCTTGTGAACTTTATATAGTGGTGAGAAAATAAATTTTAAACTGCGATGGTAAGGAAGAGAATTAGTCAGTCGAAAACCAGGATCTGTACAGCGTAGATAAAGTAGCCTACGTCTTGAAATTGACGACCATTCGCTGACAATTATGACGATGATTAATAAAGACTATAAAGAATTTTTACTTTGCATAATAATAAGTAGGATCATTCTACTATATCGGTACAATAGGACAAATTCATGTTATTTTATAGATTATCTAGGCATGCATAAGTTTTGAGCATGAATGTGGATGGATATAATGGAAGAGAACCACGACAAGGAGACCAAAGAAAAGTAGGTGGACTGTGTGGGAGACGATATGGCTACAAAGCAAGTGAATGATGAGATGACGGCTAATCGAGATGTGTGGAAGGAAACGACATACTGCGCCGACCACAAGTAATTTGTGATAAGGGTAGGATAATATTGATCTAGGCATGCGTAACATTTTGTATCTTTTTAAATGTCAGAGTACTTGGGACAAGCCAGACTAGAAAACACAAGATCAAAATCTGTAACACCCGGGATGTGTCTTGTGTAGCTATAACACTAAAAATCCTATTCGGTAATGTGAAAGAAACATTTATTGCTGAAGATAAAAGCACTGATCAGATATTCCTACGCAAAGAAAACGATGTAAAAGTATTGAACCAGCAATATTTATGAAGGCTATTCGACGTTAGCAGAACTGCGAGCTGGCGATAACATTAGAAACATCTTCGGAATATCTAGACAAAGGCGTAAATGGAGGTAAGGCAGAAATAGTAGAAGTACCACTACGTGTGGTAAGTAAAGAAGATTAACGTATTAATTTTCTTTTCTTTTTCCTTTTTTTTATTGATAAAAGATATCTCTTTATCGATAAAGATGAGAAAATAAATGTACATAATGTGATTTGTATAGTGTCAGTGGTCTGAATTAGAGGTTCTGTTAAATCAAATATATCATGAAATAAAAAATTTACCTATATTTTTACCATAATAGATAGGTAATATTAGTAGGTAGGTACTTTACATATTTTTAAAGGAAGCTGTATATGTTACAAATGTACCTCAGAAAATGTTAAATAAAATTGACTGTATTTTTATGTACAATAAATAACATGCCAATAGAAATTTCATAACGAATTCTCATCGCCTCGTAAATTTTGTCAAGAAAGCCAAGACAATTTCTGCCAAAATCTCATAATCAAGCATTTACTGTCATTACAAATTTTAGAAGCATCCAGAGCGTGATTTATTTGACGCAGATCTACGTTCATAAGATCACAATCTCCTTGGGAATTCCAATTACGATGGTGGCGTGCGTGATAGGAATATAGACGGCCATCTACTTATAGCACAAGATGCGAAGACATCTAGAATTGGCATTAATCTTGTTAATTCGATTATAGATTGTCTGAGGCGTAAAACTGGCTGACTGTTTCAGATTCGCTGATGATTTGAACAAGGAATATGTTGCAGTTATTGTTGATGAAGATGTCGGTTTGTAAAGTTTTGGGGTAAATTTTATACGGTTTATGTTTATTGGATTTTCTTTGCTTTCAAACACTTTTCCCGATTGATGTTGTACTTTTTATTATTACTCGATTGTTGCTAATAATTAAATTTCTATATAGCTAATATATACAAATTCAATCGATCTTAGGACAAACTTAAGTTTATCATAACATTAGCTAACCTCATTTCTTCATTATTTAATTGTGCATCTTGTGATTTCCCTGTAACACATCTAGAAATATTGTAACCGTCCACGACCGATTTCTCTCGCTAATATTTATTATTGGATTTCCCGTACATTCCACGATGAAAGCCTACTAAATCTGGGATTCGTATTTATGACGTGAACGTGCTGCCTACAATTTTGTTCAACAATTATAATATTATAAGCGATGCATAGACTAGATGTTTTCAAATCGAAACAAGAAATTCAAAAGCATAAGCATTATATAGCTATGTAGTGAAAATTTAATTGCAAGACATTTTTGGAGTTTACTGCTGTAATAGATGTTTTCAAATTTAATACTATTTTGGAAATTGAATTTATTTTATGTATGTACCTAAATCGAAATATTTTTTGTTTGTCATTAATGTAAATAAAATACTTATTACGGATTTTCCCGTACCTTGCGTGCTGTGAATAGAGTGCACCAAGGTCACGCGTAGTCTTCCTGTAAAAAGTAATTTTATGAAATTATTTTGAGGAGGGAGAATTTAGAGTACTTTCTTAATGCATTATATTTCTACGACAAGTTCTAAATTGTTAATAAAATGATAGACCTTGTTTACGTACATAGATACATATATTCAGGTCTGTTTCTCATCGGGGTATACAGAGGGTATAGATTTGGGTATAGATTTCCACTTGCTACGATTCTGGCCACCACTTGTCGACTAATTTTTTTTTATTATACCACCAAGGTGGCAAATAAGCTTACGGCCCATCGTAACCTATAGACGCTTGCAACACTAGGGGTATCACTAGCGCGATGCTGACCCTGTAAAACGAAAGAGGAATAGTTGGGTTGGCAGTTTAAGGGTGAAAGTCCCCCCACTGCCACAACGTTTACTCGCGGAGCACTAGCAACCTTGAAACATTATACGGTTTAAAATTTATTTATTTCTCTAAGATTACAAATCACTTACGAGGAGAAATAAATTAAAAAACAAAATATAAATTATATGAAGTTCACAGATGCATATACAAATAGAGGGTATTCATTCAATATTTCGAGCCGTGTAAGTAAATATAATGTTTTGCTAATGTGGGTTGACAACTTAAGATATAAGTATATATAGGACGGTTTACATACACCAAGTTAATATTTTATTACTTTTTTTTTATATACAATAAAAGTTAAAATTAATAAACAAGCATACGGGCTATCTGATGGTAAGCGGAAGCCGTAGCCTATAGGCGACAGTAGCACCTCAAACTCCGCTGAACATATTGCAATCTTCAAAACGATTTTTAATAACTTTAAGTTACTGACCATAAAATGTTTACCTTACCTTCACAATAAAAAAATCTCTTGACAATTTTTGGAGCTGTCATGTTTTCTAAATTTAGCTGTGTTCAGCGACTTTCGTTGCTGACGGTACCACTGCATTACTAAATATTTCTAGCAATAAAGTATAATTTTAATACTAAAATAAAAACAAAGAGACACTAATTAAGAAGATCGGTCAAACATAGCGCAGCGTTAAGAGAATTTTAAAATAAACAATCCTGTAAATTTTTAAAACTGAGTTGAAAGCCGTGTAAAAAGCAAAACTTCTGAGTCCTGCCTCAACTTTTGACCCAGAAAATTAAAAATCGGCGAAGAAAATAAAGTAAATGGAGAGAGAGAGCTTAGTTGTTGGCTTATTGTAAAAAACTTTTTGTTTGGTTTTAAAAGGGTTTTAGCTGCTATATTGTTACGCAATATTGTTTTGCCGTCCTGCCGGACGGACGAGGACGGCCGTGGCGGACAGTTAGGAAGTAAAACTTTATATTCTTATCGTAGGGATAAACACATGTTGTATTCGCTATCACCCTCTCAGCCAAAAGAGGTCCACTGCTGAAAAAAGTTCCCCCATAGCCTTCCAAAGGGTCTAGTTATATGCCACCTGCATCCAACCATTAGGTACCAGGTCGTCTGCCCATCTCGTTGGAGACCTCAATGCGCTGCGTTTTCCCGTGCGTGGTCTCCACTCGTTAAACTTTTTACATCAGCAGCTGTCAGTTCTACGAGCTATGTATTCGCCCACTAATCCTTTAAGCTATGTCAGATATTTTGGATGAGCTATGTTGGCAACAACATCCTCCTACGGATGAAATGATACTACATTTCTGATCCGGTCGCGTAGAGATATGCCAAGCATAATTGTAAACAATACCTAAATTAATCTCGTTTTAACTGATGAAAGCACAAATAGGCTTTAAGATGGGGGACGCAATTCATGTAACTACCCTTTAGAAGCACCGGCTGTTATATACACATGATGATTCAAAGTATAACTGTCTTAATAACTGTTACGTAGATATAGTAGCTAGCCGGAATCAGTAGATCCTACCAATAAGCGTAATGAGATTTGTTACCTTTTACAACATACGTTTCCCAGTGTGCGGAGAGAAAATTTAACTCCAAAAGTAGGCCATGTTCTTCATCTGGATGCAATCTTTCCTCATGCCAACTTTTATAGTAAGCTGTTCAGCAGATTAGGCAGGAAAAGTTAACATATAAACAGATAGAGTTACTTTATTACGTATAATATTAACATCTATGGATTCACAGAAGGTCTCATAGTGGGCTGTAAATATTGTGATTTCATCTGTAGCCTACAAAGCGTTGGATATCTTGACAATGTCCATTGTTATATTGTGGCCGATATTGTTATTACATAGACGACTAATATTATTACATTGTAATAAGATTAGTTATCTGTGTAGCTACTGTTGTCAGCTAATTAGGCATGTTCTGATTTTGGTAATAACTCAGCTATAAATGATTTATTTGTTTCTGTAAATAGATCTTTTAAGGACACTTCTACAAGTCAATATTTAATTAGTATCAGATGGCATCGGCATTTCCGGGCATCAGCATTGCCTATAATAGTAGGAGAGAAGTCAATGATTTGATAGTCAGCCAATAGAGTGTCAATCACAGCAAACGTAGCACTCAAGTTGCTCGACTTGGAAATCGAGTTTAGGAAAAAGCAGCGTTAAAAGCACAAACATGGTCTCAGATGGAACATGCAATTTAAATAAATAGGTAGGTACTGTTTCGTGCTCTAGGACTCACATAAAAACAACGGTGCATAGTAAATCTATTGGTCATACGCGTGAGGTTACCTAGCCAGGTGGATCATGAGATCCAATCAATATAAAGCAACCTTTTAAGAGTACAATTTAAAAGTACCATTATGCTTGTATTTCTTTCTAAAGGTTTAGGGAGACGAATATTAATGTACACCCAAAGTTCCATTAACCGGTCACAAATCCAAAGTATAAAAAAGCTGCTATTGAGAATTTCATAGAAAATCCCAACAACATATTGCTTTGACCTAGGAATCGTAATCAAAACCTCTAACGTAGTAGGCGCGCTTTAGGACCACTAGGCTAATAAGGCAATCTGTTTTTTTTTATTGTTACTCGTTGAATTTCTCGTTCATCATTTAGACTTTTTCTTGGATTTCTACTGACTAGGTTTATTAGCTATAATTAAAACCAAGTCAACCGAACTAGTTTAATTAAACCTCTTTGCTGTATAAATCAATATTATAAAAGACAATTAGCGAACTCTTTAATAAGGGTAAATAGTTGTGTCAAGTTAATTTTCTTCGTGTCATGGAATCATGATTACCAAGCAAAAGTGTCCGCAAACAGTCAGCACGTAGGGTTACAACGTTTCATGAATTTAATGGGACTGGTCTTTTCTATGGTAATAACTATAATTAGTGGAAGCTAAAGTAATCTAAGTTTTTCCTGTCTTTAGTATAAACTGTGAACATACTAGTTGTATCGACTGCCTGTTAGTTTTTTTGCGATGATTAAGTTACTGGTATGATTAAATTTTATTAATGCATACCTTAACGCGATTCAATATAAATGTATACATAATGGATGAATTTAATTACAGTTTTTCTTAAAAAAATACCTACTAATTTTCCTTCAAATTAATAATTGTGTTGCTTAAAACTGTGTCATGGTCGTGGCGAATTTTACGGGTCCTATGGCTATTGGGCAAGTGAAGGCAAGTTAAGTGCGGTTTTTTATTCGGTACGCGACCATGAGGATAATATTCCGTACTATAAAAAAGGTTGAATAAAACTACTGCACTATTTTATAGATTCACTTATACTAAATTTGTCCCAATTTTTATGAAAAAAGTATGGTGTCACCACGTATTACTTGAATAGTAAGAAAGTTTTAATGAATGTACTTAACGAGTTTGTTCTTCGAAACACTTGCGGTCTCTTATTAAATATATATTGTCTTTTCAACTAAGATTGCGTTTTTGGAAGTTATTAAGATTCAGTGAATTAATTTCGCGTATAGTATAAAATTAACTTATAATTTGATTAATATCGTTACGTCATTCAATATGAATTATTAACTTGTCGAGAACTTTATTTTAATTTTTCCAAAGGTAGTTAATTTATTATTTGTGTTGAACCCACTTTGGAATTTTCAAATCCAAATAGTCCTGTATTTCTTTTTACCTTAGTTTTTATAGTCCTAATTTTATATCGGGTTTACTAGTAATGGGTTAATAATAACATATTATATGTTATAATTGCTTCGAATTTTGACCCAACACTTCGTGTTTAAAGGCTGCACATACATTTGGATCTGGGGCATAAGAGGAGACCCACTGAGACGAAAACTACTTTTACCTACCACTACCTAGCTACCTTTTTCGAAATGTTTCATTTGCATATTCCTAGTTTTTTTTTAATAGTAAAACCCATATAAGTTCATTATTATAATCTCTTGGGTCTTGGCAATCAATATTTACATGAAATGTTTTTGGTGGGATTATATGACAGTGCAACGTGTCAACTAACCCGCATTTGCTTAATTTGACGTTTAATTTCAGTTAATCTAAACCGCTGTTTGTAGTTTGACCTGATTGTAGTTTCAGTGTTTCAATGCAATTACTTGTTGAATCTCGTATAATTTATCGTTGTGGCATGCAGAAAATGAATATTTATGTTGTTTACGAGAACAAAAGTAACAAAGTGTAATATATTTAAGAATGTCCATTTCGAATTCCAAGCTATATTGGAAACAACGTTGTTAAATAATTGATCTGCCTCTATAAACACTAGATTATAGAGGCAGATCAATTATTTAGCAACGACTACTAAGTCGTTACTAAATAATAGACCTTGGAGAAGGTCATAGGCTATAACCAATTTGATTCAAAAAGCCTTTTGAGATACGGATGAAAGCATGGGCAACAGCTAGTGTTGTTATAATTTTTTTTTGTTAAGAAAATACAGACATGATGATAATATGCTGTAACATCAAAATTATTAGGGATCGAAAGGTGTCAATTTTTTAAACACTACTAAGAAGACAAGTTTACGGCCTGATGATAACCAGTAGCCGTAGCAATTAGCTGTTTAGTCCAAACTTGCTATTGAGAATGAATTTTGACTCTCCTGTATCATGGGTGGAGGCATTTTCTTTTTAAAAAAAGATTACGACAACGTTTAGGACTATTTGGTGAAACTATTGTTTGTAGCTTCGGTTCCCGCACGGAACAAATATTTTAACGGCCAAGTAAGTAAGTATTTGAACTCTAAGTATAAGAAAACCCTATACAATGTGATATTTTAATCAAAAATGGTTTTATTTTAATGTTAGTTACCAGAACTATATGATTTTAGACACATTAAGAAAAGTTGGTATGCTGACGTTCTGTTACCAAACTAATCATATTCGTCTTCAGAGCCTGTTCCAACTATGTTGGGGTCGGCTTCCAGTCTAACCAGATGCGGCTGAATATCAGTATTTTACGCGAAGCGACTACCATCAGATCTCCGCAAACCAATTTCTTGGCAATAGCGATATCCTGAGGATAGACTGGTTGTGAAACTTTTTGGGCTTCTGACTACCACCAACGATTGTCATAGATGTCTCGATGTTTTAAGAATAGTCACCCATCCACACTGACCGTGGCTAGCGCAGCTTAACGTTACAAATCAGCTGACGAGCCCTTACTAAACTAATTAATAAAATTAAATAAAGGTTGATTAACCGTACCTAAAATGCTAGCTATTCCATTCGATTATACCTATGTAGTTCAAACGCAATTAATTGTTAAATTACATTCAAATGCAGGCATACATCGCTGGCCGCGCAAATTAATAATTCCAGAATACAAACTACTAATTAATTAATGCTCATATAGTTATTTTAGGTTACGTTCCCATTTTGTCTAGTCGTTTCATAGATATGCAGATTTTAAGCCGTGTCCGGATTTGGATTGGCCTTTGTGTGGGATTCAACTTGGTGTCCTTAATGACACGTCATTAAGGACCAAGTTATCGCCATCGATAGATGGTCGAGTCCATGTCTACAGATAAACAGTGTTCTTCAAGTACAGTCAACAAAAGAGATTGGTAAACAGGTAGCGAACGAAATCTGCAATGCTGCTTACAATACCTGCGTTTTGACACATATTGCGGGATACATCATTACACAATCTTTAATAAAACACAGATGTTTAATTAGCTGCCTGTATACTTAACTCTTTTGTCGACTGTACAATGTCTTCCCAAACTACTGTATTGCTACAATCAATGGCAGCTTTCATGCGTGCCTTTTTTTAAGGAAATTTCTAAAAAACTGAATATTTCTTTTCGTTCTTGGGTTAATTACATTGCCATTCAACAGCTAATACTGCCGGTCTTCAGAGAGCTTTACCAGATAACAGCGATGTCAAGTAGTACTTTGATGCTTGAGCGTGACAATTTATTTTTGTATTTTTTAATAGCACTTTATTCATTTATTTATTTTATATTCACATAATCACTTCAGATAACTGTTCCTATTTTCGTTACAGGGTACCTGAAATTAGAAACATTTAAACCTACACATTTATAGTTGAATGTATGGGTTTTAAAAACACATCCGAATTGAAAGGTAGACACTAAGCAAATGATGTCAGATCCTATTTCAGACAACACCCGAGATGTTAACTAAAAACTGTTTGTCAGGCTTTTTGCGCTTCTAAGTATCGCTAGCTGTCATAGGTGTTTGTAAAACAACATGCAGAGATAGTTGAATGCGTGCTCTCTTCATTGAAAATTTTTTACCTGCTAATCATTGTCTCCCATCCGTAAATTGACCACAGCAAACAAAACTTATCATTGCAGTTCGATTGAACAGATAGTTGTTATTTAGCCATGAGCTGCTTAATATAATTAATTGTAATGACTAGTTATTATTATTCTATTCTGTTAAAAATGTGTCGTAGTTAGTGGTCGTAAACGTGACTGCGAAGTAAATGGTCCTGGGTTCGATCCCGGCGTCGTGCAAAGTGTTATTGGGTTTTTTTATAAACTTATAAGAGCATTTTTTATAAAATCAGCTGTGAATTTGCATTTGTGCGCTGTGAATGGCTCGCCTCCTATTACATGGAACTTTAATATTTTAATTAATACTACCCTTTGAAGAAAACAAGCTTGTTGGTATGCTATGTTATATTTTATGTAATAATACTGTTAATAAAATATATTCTTGGTAATAAAAGATAACTCTATCTAAATCTCAAATAATAAAAACTACCACTTCCTTGTATGAAGTTTTGAAACTGAGAAAAACGAGCTATTGTGGTGTTCCGTTAATATTTCATAAATATTCATGTCCCTGCCAACGTGAAGAGATTAAAGCAGCTTGTGTAGCGGTAGTCTATGGCACTTTTTGATACTTCAAAACTGCAAACACGACACAAGTGTCACCAGTTGCTAATCTTACAACTGTGTCACTTTACTTAAAGTATTACGGCACTCTGGCCATTCCCAATAACAAATTAGTTAGTACTTGAGACAGGATTTAGACATAATGTCCATACAAATAATGTCAAAATCCTAAATAAAGCAATAGGCTCGCCCCCTATTCCTAGGGATGTGCCTTAATAGGCGGTGCACAGGGGGGTTCTGGGGTGGTCTATTAAGAGGACACAGTGCCCCCCTCCATGCTGATGGGGGCCACCGGGGTGGTTTTAGTGGGTAAGAATCCCACACACCCCAGTCTAACCCCCGTAGACCGGTAGCCTTTTGAAGGTTTCCCCTCGTAAACAAAAAAAAAGGCTCGCCCCCTATTACTTGGGATCTAAACATCTGGGCGAACTGTGGGTGTGAATTACTGGACACCTCTGCCTAAATCTTTGGAGAATTCAGGCGTATTGGTATGTTTTTTATTTACATCATAAAAACACTGCACTTAACCTTCGCTCCCTTAAATTTAAACCAGTTTCGCTTGAAGACAGGTTGCATAACAAAAATATTATCTGGAGCACAAACTTAAATGCTGCAATCTTCTAAAATGCTAATAAAGTCTTCAAACCCGCAACTGCACGCAGGTGGTCTAAAGGACCCCTCCATAAATTTATGGCCTCATACGAGCTAGGATGTGCACACAAAGTTAAGCAATGATCTCAATAAGCTCGTGCCAATTTGGAAATAAAATGGCATGCCAGCCCCGCTGGCATCGTGCCAGTGTTTTATGCCAAGCATAAAATGTGGAATTCGACACATGCTTGATATCTCGCTCCATTTGATTTATGGCTTTGTTTTGTGGCATTTCGTTAATTTGTTGTGACAAATTAATGGTTCTGTTCGGGATGGATGATTGAATAATTCGCTCTGGTTAATTGATTTTTGTATTCTTAATAACGTTCGTTAACTTAAATTTCTATAATATGATACCTGCCTCAATGGTTTAGTTAGTGGTTCCCTAGTAAAATTCCCGGGTTGTAAATTGTTACTAGGTTTTTCTATAAAACACTTAGTACTTAGCAGCTCGGGTTTTGGGTAAATGGATTAATGGTCGTCTATATTCATATATGTTTAGAACCCTACTTACTCGTAAACTTTACTGAAACTAAGCTAAAACCAGGAAGTCAATATCGGCTTAGCAAATTAAATTTAAAAAATATCACATACAATAAATACTTTTTTGAATCTAATAATCATTTGATTTAAAGCTGTGTCAAATTAGAAAATCAGAAACACTCATTTCTATTGAACTCTCAATTTGAAGCTCATTAATTTGGGTTATCACCTCATTTGAACTCCATTAATTCGCCACTCAAAATGATAAATTCGCTTTGAATTGAGAAATCTAAAATAGCATTGGCAGGGTTGAAATTCAAGCAACAATTAAATAGCTCTACAATCAGCGTTCGACTATTGAATGGGTGACCTATATCGCTTAGTATGAAGACTTTAGCTGGAATAATGTTTTCTAATATACAGTTGGGTATCTGGACGGATTTAAACGATCTATAGATGCGTAGGAATCTGACAATAGTCCAAATGTTAATCCCTAAAGCTTTGTTATAGAGCTGTACCCTTGTAATTATCTGGACATTTCTAGTGCCAGAATACTTGAAATACTTCTTTACTTGAAGTAGGTATATTCCGTAGTACTAAACATAATTCACAAGGCTAACCCCTTTCAATTGAGTAAAAATATCAAATTAGGTACCTAAAGTTTTTTATAGATTGATAACTCAGCTTAAATAAAATTAAAAACGGCGATTTTTCTCAGTGATCTGGGAAATGCTAGAGCCATCTAATTACTCCCATTAACGTCTAAAATATGTAAGACGAAAATACTTATTTTACAGAGTTACCGTGGGAGAGCCATGCTTCGGCACGATTGGGCCGGCTCGACCGGACTTGATACCACGGCCTCACAGAAAACCGGCGTGAAATAACGTTTTCGTTGTGTTTCGTCGAGTGAGTGAGGATACCGGACGCCCAAACCCCTTAAAAGGGCGGCAACGCACCTGAAACTCCTCTGGTGTTGCGGGTGTCCATGGGCGGCGGTAATCGCTTACCATCAGGTGATCCGTCTGCTCGTTTGCCCACCCTATCTCAATTAAAAAAAAAAAAACCAGAAAAAATGAGACTATTTAATGAAGAAGATGGACCTTTTCAAAGTATGCCTATGTAATAACAAACTCGCATCGTAAACAGTACGAGTACGTATATATTTATTTGGTATTTCTGTATTTATATAATGTATATAAATATCTGTGTAATATTTATGTAAGTTTATACTTTTTGAGCAATATTTTATAGTTTCTTGTAGTTTCAAATCTTACCTCTCACCTCTAATCTTTGGTGCATCTACCATGACCGTCTCTGCATCACCCTAAGGTTGTCTTGTAGAAAATGTCTAAGGCATTAAGTACTTTACATTAACTACTACTACGCGTAATACTAGTATTACGCCTTTGTTCACTTTTCTGTACAATATTTAATTTTTTTTGTTTTTTTTTTTTTTGTTTTGAGACATTTTACACAACACCATCGAGTCCCAAACTAAGCAGAGCTTGTACTATGGGTACTAGACAATGGATATAATACTTATATACTTTTTTTTTGTAAATACATACTTATAATACATACTTATAATAAGTATAAATAAATATGTCAGATATTAAGTTCACGTTACATATGCACATGTGGCAGCTCGCCAGACAGGAGCGAGTGTCGACTGCATGATACCCACCGATGTGTCGTCTCCGAATAATATTTATGAACGGAATTATTTGTATGTAAACTCTATAGTACTTTGAGTATTACTAGATGTTTAAGGTATACTGTTTTGTTGGTAAGCAATTAATATAATTGAATAGTTAAATATTTGGGACATTTTACACAGATTTTATGCAGATTACCCAAACTAAGTAGAATATAAAAAAGTATATAATTATTATATTGATTGTGCCATACAAGACAATCGAAATAATACATGACAATACTTTTTTTCTAATATTAATATGATACTTTATTTTTCTAAATACATACATAGTTTTATTACATAAAAAAACACAAAAAAATATTTTCATCACATACTATCTGTGTCCTGTGGGAATCAAACTCATAGATCACAGATGTCGTCAAGTATACATAATTTGGTATCATACATATACGCCTATATCCCCTCGAAAGACACAGGTACTTATTTATGTAGAGGGGTCTAATACCTACACAAATATGCACAAACATGAATTATTTATCATTGCAAAATTTATTGCACTGCATGCGACCGCCCCCAGGCCACAGCTCATGGAGGCTGGAGATCTGTTAGCACCCTCCGGTGCATCTACTACAGACCGAGAAAGAGATAGATGTCTCTCTCTTCTATTCCCTCGCCAGCATAATTTCCTCGATATTGGATGTGGCGGCTTACCACATCTTCTCACGTCGGTGAATTTAACTGCAGTCGGAAGCTAGAAATCACAACCCAATGCCGTGAATAGATCACTCCGCTGCTCTACACGAGCTGGCTGGCTGTAACTTCAGTGTGTGTTACGCCGTGTTCTCGGGGCAGCTCTCACTGCGGTGACAACCTGGCGTTGGCTTCCGGCATATGCGGCACGGTTAGACGTATTCCGATAGTAATTAAGTATATTAGTAATTAAGCCGAGGGCTCCGTGCCTTTTCTCTAGCAACTCCCCCACGATGGTCTTTATCGCCACTATTTGTGGCATGCCAAAATACCTGTACGACTTACAGATTGTGTATATCAGTCTGGGTGTTAGTGAATAAGAGTGTTTGAAAACGCACCCACAATTAGGGAAACTTTAATATAGTGTGGGCAACTTTTTTCAATATGACTTACCCTTACAACTTTATCCTACAACTAAAAAGCCTTTGACCAAATATTTTTCTTTCATCAAAACTCCACAAGTCCAATGAAACAGTCTCTTCAAACCAACTTGCGGCGTCAACTAAGTCTGCACTTGTTACCGGAAATAGGGGGCGTGTGGCGCTCGGAAATGACGTAACATTTCACTAGCGTTGCAAGCTTGTATAAAACGTAGTGCGGTTGTTAAAGGAATTGTTCATTTTGTTTGGATATTTTACTTCAAGTATGGAGATTAGTTGAGTAAGGTGCTTTGGGTTGATAGCGTAATTTTGTTTACAAGAATTATGTTTATTTCGGCGTTTACTTAAGAAGAGGGTTTTTATGACGTAGATAAGCGGGATGTTTATCTATTATATATTTTTAGATCCAATGAAATAAACTTATATTATAACATTCTTTTTTTCAGAATGAGTGTAAAGTGTGTTTATGTTAAAAGAATATTGAAGAAACCATTATTGTATGCATTTTTATTCTGAGCTACTAATTTCTACACAAAAGCAAATACTACTGTGTCTTCATGTAATCATAACAATATCAGCTATTTGTAAAAAATTTAAAATCATTGCGATCAATAAGATAAATAAAATTTGTTAAAATAAATTTTATGGTATAGTTAGTTTAATAGGTATCATTGGTAATGTATATGTAAATTGTAGTGGTATAAACGTTAATAGTGTAATTACCTTATTAATCTAGTGGTTGTAAGCAACACTCCGCTCGCTCCGCTAAAGGTCCCAAAGTTCGATTCCCAGGTCGAGCAAAGTGTTATTGGTTTTTTCCAATTAAATTCTTCTCTTCATATTACAAATAAAACAGTTTTTTGTTTTATTTTGCTGCTATATTTCCGGAAAACAACCCCATAAACACAGAAAAATGCCCCAAATACTGAACAATAACACCCACATCCAATAAAATACCATCTGTTCTAACTGACGTAATATATCTAAGAAAGTAACAAACAGAATGATCTATCAAGCTAACGGTATCCGGGCTTGTATTAACAAGATTTACGTACATAATACCATTAAGAGAATAGGAGCTATGAAAATACCTGGCCAAAACCAATGAGTTATTAAAACGACGTGAATTAAAGTTAGTGTTTTGTAAGTTGTGGAATAAGCACAACAGCTCAAATAATAATTGATTCAAGATTCAAAGATTTATTGCATACTAAGTGTATATAAATTGGTGATACATTATATGTTTTGATCACCGGACATGATATCTATTGATTTACTTGTAAACAAGCTGTTACAAACTCGATGTTTCAGATAATAGCAAAGTTAACAGGAAAAAACAGCAACAGTACACGATACTGGTGCTGGTATTTAAATAAATACAAAAATCAGTCTTTTAGATATTTAACTCCACATTCCACCACACCTGTATGATTTATGTATTGTAATTTTACTTGTCACCGGCAAATGAAAATGTTTCCGTTTTGTTATTTGCCATGGTTGCTTTAGAATGACAGTATTTAATACCTCAATGGAGCAAAACAGGTTGCTGTTAAATATTCAGTTGCCTAATAATAGATTCAAAGAGAATTACACTTTTTTATTTAAGTTGTTATGACATTATTACGACATTGTTACATGGAATTTCGAGATTATGTTTAACTGGTGGTGATGAGTTTAGGTTTCCAAAACCAAATTTAAAATTAGGGCAGATTATTTTCCTTTCTATAATACTAACGACCGGGTATGTTCATAAATTATAGCCTTCTAAGATAATCCCTTTTTCTATTGATCAAAACTGTATTAAAATCCGTACAGTAATTTCTGAAATCATCTCCACCAAACTCACACTGACTGTTAATAAACGAAAATGAATATTTTCTATTGTACATAGTTCTTCACCGATTGCTTTAAAATTTTGATACATAGTTGGATTCTCTTTCTAAGCCTCAGCAACGCGTGGCCGGATTCAGTTAGTTAAACAATAAAAGCTTACTCAGATGGTTGCCGGTCAAAAGGTAAAATGGCAGGTAATAGCAGTACTATAAGTCAAAGTATGAATAATGTATTCAAGATATACTACAAGATAATATTTTTTTAACGTATTTTTTACATTTAAGACAGCCCCCAAAATGCCAGCCCTTCAACACCTCCTAGTGTTTTAGCTGGGAAGAAGAAGCGGAGCAACACATTCTGTCTTGTAATTCACTCATATATATAGCGGTAAAATTATATAAAACTAAATTTTAATGTTGCTTTACGATTTACTTTTCTATTGCTATTAACGTCAGCCATTGCACATGTTTTTGCATCGAAGTTAATACTCAAGGATCATCATATAGAAGCACGTCTCTACGTATATACGTGGTTCGTCGTGTATATATGTTTGTTCCACGGATATTTGTTTCGAGGTTGGTATACTTCATCATCATCATATCAGCCACAGGAAGTCCATTGCTGAACAAAGGCCTCTCCCATAGACTTCCACAAGAACCGGTTATAAGCCCCCTGCATCCAACGACTCCCAGCGACCTTTACCAGGCCGTCCGTCTATCTCGTTGGAGATCGTCCCACGCTGCGCTTTCCAGTGCGTGATCTCCACTCGAGCACCTTTTTGCCCCAGCGGCCATCAGCTCTACGAGCTATTCGCCCCGCCCATTGCTAGTTAAACTTGCTGTCTTTCTTTCAACTATGTCAGCAACTGTCATTCTTCTACGGATCTCCTCATACTTGGTGACCGTTAATTGTATATTGATTTCTCACATTTACGCGAATGTAAGACTTTGAAATGAAACTATTTTTTACGGATTTTAACGCGTATTGTATTGATATTATTAATCCCGACGTTTCGGACCCTAATAATATCAATATAACGCGATAAATTCCGTAAAAGTACTTTTATTTCAACGTTAATTGTATGTAAGAATTTAGACGTAGCAGTATTTATGTATTAAGATTCGAATCAAATTCAATTCAAAACTATAAATTTGTAATCCTAGTCCCCACAGCACTTTTGCAAGTCAGCTTGCCAAGTTAAGCTCAGTTTGTTGTCTTTTAATTCCGGGATCAACAAGGATCGATGCTGCTATATTGTGGCGGGAACAACTTGGCAACTTCCTAGCTAACTTTGTGTTCCTGTTTGTGTACTAGAAACATGTTATTGCAAGAGTTTAGTTTTGTGTACTGTTTTTTTTAATATAATAATAATAATAATTCGTTTTTTTCAGACAAAGTCCACAGTGTGTTATCCATGATTTAGTAATTTATTCGCCGATTGCCTCGGTTGTTCTATAGGGTCTAAAGTGCCGACACGTAACACCGTCCGGCCACAGTTCATTGTTAATTAATATAACAGAACACACACACAGAACGAATTATTCCAAGACTAGAAATTTCGTTCAAAGTTTTTTTAAATAAAACACTATGATGATCATTTTATAGGCTATCTTGAAACGACTATCAAAGAATGGTCCTCATTTTCCAATATACAGTGTAAATATAGTAGAGAGTAGTGCTACGCTTGCCGTTTTCCGCTACGTTGCTACGATCGCTGCTACGGTGCTACGAACCCACCTACGTCGTAGCATTTATTTTCAACGAGCTATTTTGTATAGCAACGGTATGTTACTTCAAAGTTGATGTTTTAGATATTATATATTTAAGTAATAGTTAACTACATTAGCCATAGTTATGGTTTTTGATATTAAGTTACTAAAACGGAATGACTGCACCATTGGTCTAGTGGTCGCAAGTGCAGGTATACAGCGTTAGGTCGTGTATTCGATTCTTAGATCAATCAGCGTTACAGGGTTTTTTCCGCGATTATGGCAATAGATTAATTTCCCATCATACTAGCACACTGTAGTTGAATGTCACCTTCACCTTACCCTTCGGGGAATACAGACATGATGGTATGTTAATGTATAAGAAAATAGGAGACATACCTAGATTCTTATACAGGGTATTACAAAAATACCCGTAAAGACAAGAGGAAGTTAAATTGGGCCTTACAACAAGTCCATTCACAATGTTTAAGAACCGTAGTTACGCACCCAAAAAAAGGACAACAACAACATTTATGAATGAAAAACTATTAAAGTAGACAATTATTAGGTAAAATAGGTACGTAGGCCTTTCTGTTAAATAATCTGGTTCCCTGACATGACAGCTGACAAAATTTTTGGCTTTAATAATGAATTATATTTTTTACGGGGTATTTTGTAATACCTTTTATAGTAATTTTAAAGTAATTTTAATCAAGAATAACAAATTAATTGAACCTGTTATTGTATGTCGTAGAATTTATTTTACAACTATCGACGTGAATATTGGTACAGTGATGGTTCAGTAGACTATGGCTAACGACCATCAGAGCTACAACTAGCAGCTGATGCACGCATATACATATGTTATTGGAATATTTTTTAAATAAATAAAAAATATATGCATGCAGAGAGAAATTCTTGTTGTATTATGTTATGTTATTATTAACTGAACCGGCGAACATGATTTGCTTGAAATAAAATTCCGGGGTCCATAATTTTAGCACTGTTACCCGTTTTAAAAATGGCCTACTATTTTAATCTCAGACCTACCAATATACACAAAAATATCATAAAAATCGGTCAAGCCGTTTCGCAAGAGTTTGATAACAAACACTGTGACACGAGATTTTTATAATTTCATTAGATTAAAACAAAACATACGTTCACGCCTGTATTCATTGAAAGGTTAGGTAGAAGTGCTAGTACCCATAGTTCACCGGTATGTTTTGATCCATGTAATAAATAGGGAGCGAGTCTATTTCCATTAACATGGCACAAATCCTGACTCCGAAATTCCAATTTCATAAAAAAGAACTGCTCGACCGATACTGGAAATCGAATCCAAAAACTCCAACATAGCAGTAGAGATTATCTCAACTAGGTTAATGATGTAGTTTATAAAATCTATAAACATTATCATTCTTAAAAACTCAAGATAGGTATTTGTATTCGTAACAGGATCAAAGTGCAATTTGACGCTAAAAATACAATTTCGTCGCAGCATTCCCAATTTCATTCGATTCAAATTACTAAGTTGAATCAATTTGGTATTCAGTAGCTGATGTATTAAATAAATTAAGTTCCCTTCTTTGTTTTATATTCTACACTGATCGCCTGATAATTGCTGCGATCAAAAAGTCATTAACTGGAACTAAATTACTGAATTTAGTGGTAATAGTTGTATCGTATTTTGGAAAAGATAATTGAACTAATTTACCACCCACTATTCCTCTGTATTTATTCTTTATACTTTTTTTATATTATACTATGTTAAGAAAACTTTAATAAAAAGTATATTTAAATCTATATTCGGAACGAACAAAAAACTACCATTTGAAGAACTGTTTAATTAACAAACAGTATTTTTATCACTTGTAATCGTCTGTCTTATTGACGTGTAATACGTATTATAAATATGCTATATAATACGTTTTATAAATTTAAATTTCGAAGATGTCTTCTTTAACTTCACACAAATCTTATCCTGAAAACAAAACAAGGATTCAGTCCCCCAGCTATCACCCACTACATTTAGACATTATGTTTTTACGACTGACCCGGTCAATTGGAACTTTTTATTCCCCACATTCCGCAAATATGCTACCCTAGTTAATGAGGTCAGATCTTTTTCGGGTCCAATTGAAAATGGGAGCGTGATATATTTTCGTGCAATATCTCACTGGACGCACTTATGTTTGAAAATTGATACCTACTCATATGGTTTTTGAAGAGCCTTAAGATTTGGTGCCATAGATTTTTGTTTAATTGAGACTAGGAGTACAGTTATCAAACAACTTATTACTTTTAATTGCATTTGGTATTAACAAATAAATTAAAGCGCAACAAAAATTTGAACTAAAGCAAGATTCTAATACACCGGACGCTAAGCCAAGTAAGTTACCGAGATTTATGTATAATTATTGAAGTGAGGTGACGTCACTTTAAGACAAAGAATGTGGAAGAGGTATTCAAATGAATTTCAACCTAAAATCTATAAATCATAAGTATTTATTTCCATGGATAAACGTATGTATAATATAAGAATAGTTTTATACAAAGAAACAAAAGCCGTGCGAAGTTTATTACCTATTCGCGCAGCCATGCACAGAAGAGAAACAGAACATACATAGAAAAAGAAGGCATAAAAATCCACTTTCAATCACATCACTACTAGTGTCAATCTTTCTCACCACGGAATCGAAGGAGACACAAGACGATTCATAATGTTATTTCATAACCAATCCTCAACCCCCGCAAAGTATTAATATCTTCCAGATTTATTTCTCTGCCCACAATCTTCTGACCGGTCATAAATCATGACGAAAGCCGAAAGCTAGGCTTGGTCTCGGCTTCGGCCTCCGTGGACATCACGCGTAAACGTGAATTATGGTCATTGTTATCCGATACTGGGAATCTTGTAAGAAATTGCGAGAATCCCGTGTTTGTATTTGATTGGGTATATGAAGGTCATATTTTTGAGGATATTGGTGTAACTAATGGAATTGGGTTATGTTATGTGATTAGTTTTCTTTGGTTGGTTGGAAGCAAAAGAAATGGTAACATAGAGGTTATCATTTTATTTTCTGAGGTCAGTTCCTTATCAAGCTTTAACCCGTCAAGTAACAATTTACAGACACAGTAGGGAAAAAGTTATGTTAAGAACCAGGACTCGACTAAAAAAAATAATTTCACACACAAAGTTTCATAGCAACATTTCCTTTTTATATCATACACAATCTTTAAACTTAGCAAATAAATGATGATTATACATTATTTTTCTAATTATATTACCATTTCTGAGGTATCTCTGACCCTTCTCGACCCCCTCTTAAGCTTTGTTACTGTATTAAATGTAATTATTAATTTTGTATTAGTAGCTTCATATTGTTTACCACACCTGAGTAAAGGCCTTTTAAAAGATCGACATCGGGCAGGAGAAGAAAATCCAAAGACGGATCGAAAATGCATAGAATAGCTTTTGGTCCTAAAATATAATCACTACATAGTATAAAACAAAGTCGCTTTCTCTGTCCCTATATCCCTATGTATGATTAAATCTTTAAAACTGCGCAACGTATTTTGATGCGGTTTTTTTTAATAGATAGAGTGATTCAAGAGGAAGGTTTATATGTATAATACATGTATGTTATTAGTATATTGAACCCGTGCGAAGCGGGGGCGGGTCGCTAGTTATTAATAAACTATACTTCCAGACGTCATCAAAACAGTTTAAATGCACATCAATTATATTCTTTACAACCAATAATTGAACTCATTCAAAGTCCACTACTTCACATTATACTTTTAGATCATGGCTGGCTGATAAAAGAAAATATCAAGTGCTATTTATCTTGGCTCGCAAGTAGACTGCTTTTGACCCTTACCCCCAACTTGTACCGTTACCCTTTAGGGTCAAGTGGAACAAAAACAGACCCAAGTATTCTTATTGCTTCTCTATTTCTTTGTTTTGACGGCATATAGATGCCAATTGAGAACGAAAACAGGAGTAAAATATCTTATATTTAATAGATTTTGTTTTAGGAAACCATGGAGTGGTGATTGATATCATCAATCCAAAAGCTAAGTTTGGATTCATAATGATTATCCGACTACTATTGCCACTGAGAATTTCATAGAAAAATTAAATAACATTGCTTGCCCTGGTAATTGAACTCAGGAGCTCTAGCTAATAAAATTAGAACTAGGTTTATAAACACTAACAATTATAAAAATTGAAATAAAACTACCCTACCCTTTACAACCCTTTACAGCGTCTATGGTCACGGCTAGATTCAGTCTACCCGTGACCGTAGACGCTGTAAAGGGTCCGAAACGTCGGGATTAATAATATCAATATAACATCCGTAAAAAATCTGTAAAAGTTAGCTTTATTTCAATGTATAATATTTGCGTAAATGTCAGAAATCAATAAATCATAAAATTAATCTACTTATGTAAATACATTCGTGACAAAACCAATATGGCTAATATACCAATATACCCAAAAGCTGGCTTCTAGTGCGGCCAGAGAATAAGTATTGCCATTCAACGTGGCAATGCAGCCAGCCTCTTGGGTACGCTACCAGACGATGGCGATGCGGAGGAGTTTTTTGATGCTCTTTTTTAGTCTAGTTTTAGTTTAGTTTACTCCGTAGTTTTTTAAAATTTTAGTTTGTTAGTAAGTAGTGTAGATAAGTCTGTTTATTTTAAAAATAATATCCACATTGATATTTTGTGTAATATTAAACCGTTTGCCTTTTAGAGAATCATTTTTGACCGTAAACAGTAAATATTAAATATATGGGCTTATTTTTTTTACGATATTCTTGAATAAGGTTTTTTCACTAATTAAAAAAATATTCTCATATCTTATCTTTCTCATCAGCCTAATATTACCAATAGTACTAAAGAGAACGGTGTTATAAATGGCAATTGAAGTTGCCAGTAGCACATTAGCCGCGGCCTGTAATGTTCGTAGAAATTACAGAGTAATAACAAATGGAGTTATAATGTGTAACAAAAATAATATCAATAATTCGTCCGGATATTACTCAAATGCTCATTTGAGATGGTATTCAAAGGTAATCGTAAGGATAATGCTTATTCCTATAACTAATTGACTGACTATTACATGACTGCACGTTTGGCGCCTCGACCATTGCGCTGGATGTCGTAGGTTATTTATTATTTAAGAGGGTTAATTTATTTACATATTCGCATTATTTAGAATAATTTTACATAAAGCACAAAAATATTAAAATAAGTAATAGCCCACAGTCAACCCCAACAGATGGGAAAAGGCTCGAAGGATAATGAATAGCTCATGTAGCGACATCTAACGTGGTACATGTAACTACAAACAACGTTAGAGGATCCTCCGTTTGTATGGAGGGGCAATACACCTCGCCTCTCCAGACTAATAAATAGACAATACATGTGGTATTGGGAACAGGGTTGAATGTTACCACTAGTCAGGGTTCCATTGACCGGAACATTCTAAAGATCCACGCTGTCTCCACGAGTTCTTCTTTCGAATCAAACCCTTAAATCAGCTTTCTAACAGGAGATTGAGAATTTTCTACCCAAATAAGTTATACCTCCATTTGCTAATTACCCATGTAAAATGTTCACAAAGGCGTTTATTTGAACTTATCAGCGGCTGGTTTGGCAACCTGCCACTGCGCGTGTCAATGCCCAGTTGGTAGGCTTTAATATTTAAGTTGGCTACTGTCGGCCATTTGTTGGAGCGAATGGTTGGAGAACGTAGATAAATAGAGGGGCCGTGTATCAATATAATGTGCACGAGTTTGCCTTTGTTTTAGCAATACCCTTTTTTGCCTTAAATTTAAAAATCTTGGCTTATGAGACTTTTTGTCTGATTTTGGACAGTCATTCACGGCGTATATAATTTAGGTATGTAAAAGCCTATCCATAGTACAGAATAATAACCATGATCACGTATCAGATATTTTTATGTTTCGTATGGTTATATTCATGTTATGTTCAAAAATAGTATGTATATACAAGTCAGACTTTATGCCACAATATGACGTTCTCTACCAGTCAAACTATGATTCAAATAGAATAAATATGTAATGTATATGAAGAAAGAGCAATATAAATAATATTATTTAATTTAATATATACTAAAACAAAACAATAAATAACATGACAGCAGAATTGATTAAGTAATCTTAGTAGCAGTTCAGAATTTGGACATTAGCCTCCTGAATGACAACAGGCTCTCCCACTATTACGACATAAGCATATCGACACATTACATATTATGGTATATCATGTTCTAATTATAGACACTTTACATAAGATAATTTCGAGTATTTTCACAAACAAACTGGCACTAAATAACCATAATTCACTCTTACCACGTAATCATATTTCGTCCGCAAACTCCTGAAGTTTTCAGTGGAAGTGACTGTGGACTCGGAACTGTAATAAAAGCAACCCTTTACTGCAGTTACAGTTCATTCATTCAGCAATAAAACTGGGAAGGAAGTGACGACAAATACCAAGAAGTGGTTGCGATTAGGAATACCAAATTTGTGTGAAATAATCAGGATATTTTTATGATTTTTCTTTTACTAGCGACGCGTTTCGGCTTTGTTCAATGGACACTGATAACATACATGTGTTAAACGTATCAAATTTTCGGAAGAAATTCTCTAAAAAATAACTGTATGAAAATTCGTAAAATAATAGCGAATCGTCAGAAGAATCTTCGCATTTTGATGGTTTTTGTTGGATACGATGGGTCTGACATGGTCTACTGTATGACCTTCTTCTTCTTCATTGTTTTTCATTACTGAGAATGTGAGAATCGACTTCATACGATATGTGTCCAAGCTACGCGTTTTTGCAAAGTGAATTCGAATGAACGCACGATATGTCTGAATGTGTTTCTACAAACGACATTAAATTTTAAAAATAATAATCTTAGTACGCTCTGACCTCAACATATACACAACTGGTAAACTATATATGTTTATTATGTTTACCTTTGTCTAACCTTTAGGGGAATATAGGCATTATTGTATGTAATAACAATGTCCACTATGTCGTGTTTCTGTCTAGAGACACAATATACGAGAGAAGAAACAATATTCTGTGTCGTCTCCCATAGGAGTCACCGATCACCGGGAATGTAGGAGCACTGGAAATCCTGTATTCAGTGTAGATCAAATATAATCACACTATAGAAAATATATTTGGGTTCATATTTGAGTTTTGCATTATTTAATTTTGAATAAGATACTTTTCTCGACCTGGGAATTGAACCCTAGACTTCACGCTACTCAGCCAAGCTTCCGACTATTTCGGTAGTAAGTATTAACAAAACCTGTAAAGATTATTGTAGCATTATATTTTACTTCTAATAGGTACAGAGCCCAGCACATCAAGCTACTCCAATCTGACAAACTTCTTTGATAGATTTTCAACTTTAATACAAGACGATAAGGTTCATTTTCAATTGTGAAAATTTGACAGTTTCGATTTTAAATACTTAAAAGCATTGTAACAGTTCCAAGACAAAATATGTGTAAACGCAAAATATTAAGAGGTATTTAAAAGTTTTTGTTAGGCGAAATCTTCTTGACCATCTTTAGCAGTAGTATTAATATTGTTGTTACGTTGTAGGCATTGACTTGAATATTATTAAGTAATAATTTAAGTGACATAAACTTTGCCCAATATTCCAAACTATTCCAACTCAACAAGTTTGCCTCCGAAACACAACACTATTGTAACCAAAAAATCTGTCCCGAGAAATACCTTTACACCACAATTTCGCCACCCACACTACGGACCGCCCCGAAAACCTTGTCCTAATTATTCTATCTAGGACGTATCCCAAAAAACTGTTACCCTACCTAAGAGAATATCATAGTTCCCTAACATTTCTTGACCTAATTAAAGAGTTGCTCAGGACAGGAGTAGTGCCACAAGTGAACGACACTGCCAACTTAGTCGGGTATCATCGTAATATCCATTATAACTTGACCCGTGTTCCACACCAAAATTAAATTTATTGTGCAGGAGTTTTAGCTGTTGGCAAACCTTCTATGGGTCTTCTTTGAATGGATGGTTTTGAGAATGTAGTTCTGTAAGCTTGTCGGCCAGTATTAAAACTTTGTTAGGGGTTTGCTTATGATACATGAGAAATGTAATATTGATTTTGAATGTTTAAGTATGGAACCCTTCTAAAATGTGGGAAACTTATGTTGGTATTCGGATTATGTGATAGGGGTTTATTGGTTTGGTGTTATGGGTTTGGTGTAGTCCTATATAATGTATAGATACACTAACAAACAAGCAATTGGTTTATAACTTTATATTCACTGTAAATAACGGTTTCTGTATGACATATCTGTTTGAAGGAATTTTGGTTATTATTATATTTTTTTATCATCATCAACCCTTAAACAGTCCCACTGATGGGCACAGGTTTCTTCTCACAGAATGAGAGGGATTAGGTTATAGACCTCCAGTCCAAATATATCTAGGTCTACATTTTAGTGAAAGAAAGATTAGGCTGAGATTTAGGTACATCATGCTATAATTTTATTAAACTTCACTAAAATTTTATATCTTTGAACTAAATGAATATGCTCTATAATTAACTTACCTAACACAAAGATTATAACTAACGAAGATAATAAGGTAGACGATGCGAAACATTATCCAGCTCCGTAAAAAATTAAAAGAAACTATCATCATATTTTTCTCCAATAATCCCGTCGCCTCCGCTAAACCAAATCTTTATTCTCAGCATTATCCTAATACCAGAAAATATCCACCAAACTTAATTAATGGAAAATTAATTGGTCCTGACCTAAGCTCTTTAGAACATTGCGTTTGTTTGAAACTAATTTGACGTTTTCCTCAAAGAATTCATGGGAAATTGTTGATTATAAGGAAGCTCGTTCATTTCTTTGTCTTTTGTGTGGTTTAATTTTGTTTGTGGATGTTTTCGACTCCAGTGGAGCAAGATTTTATTGAAAAAGTGTTAATAGGAGTCTAGTATTTATAGTTTAGTTTCGAGAATAGTTTTTAGAGTTTGTCTTAGTACCAAAATCACTACGAAATCACTGCAATAAACACACACACACCGAGCTAACTTAAAAAAAAATTTTAAGGTTACTCAGGTTGTTTAATTTGACACAAATCTAAATTAGTATCGAAAATGGTAATAGAAAAACCGGCGGCATTTGAACCCACGCATCGTGGCACAGAAGCCAGAAGCTCAGCCAAAGCGCGAACTGCTGTCATATTAAAAATTAAGACAAAAATGCGGGGCAAATCTCTAAATAAATAAGTCAAGTTGTGTAAAGACGTCTTCAGGTATAATCTGAGCCGTGCAAGAGAACGCACTTAAAGGCGTCGCATTGAGGGTATTAGCAGGGATTATACTCTAAGGAGGCACTATCAGCCGATTCCGTCTCCAGATTTGGCAGAAATCACCATGACAGCGCGCTTATGTCGCAAAACTGAAACTGTGGACATACAGGTGATTGAAACATCAAGCAGAACTTACACTGAGAAATTAAACGCCGGGGTACTCAAAAACTTATTTATTTTGTGAAAATCTAATTTTAACGTCTTTACAGTCTTAGCTCAGACCGCGCCATATCTTTTCCTCTCCCTCTCGCTCGCACAAACGCTCTCTCACTCAGATCCTGTCTCATTCATACTGATACCATAAATAAAGGAATACAATACTCAAACTCAGGCTTCCACGAATGACTCCAGGTCTTCCATCTCTTTCATTCCCACATGTATGTGAGGGTCAGTGAAAAATGCAGACTTTTGATGAATAACAATGTTATTCACGGACACGCGACTACATTAGATATTAATTTATTAGATATTACTGAAATCGTTACTGTGATTATATTTTTTTTTTCTTATTATTTAATGCTTTAACTCAATAAAATGTAAACGTTAGTACTTTGTAGGCTAAATATACATACTTAGCTTTGAACAGTCTGGTGGCTTTGAGCTTTTTTTTATGTGACCTACGCAAATGTTCTTCTGATCTGGTATCGTCGTGCGACGGGTTGATGAGCTCCCTAAATTATGGTTGAGCTACACAATGACTGATGCATGCGTGCCGTCAGTTGGGACTGGTCTACTCAAAGCCACTATGGCTCTTTCTTCAAAAGGCCATTTCAGACTTTGCCCTACATTGTAAGACACATATTTTGTTACTATACATTGTCTGGACTTTAAAAGAGACTATGATTCTCTGAGTTTGTTTCGGCGTTTCTTCTCAGAGGTCGTCAGCTAGGAAATGCCGGAGCCATCTAGCTTAAAAAAAATATGTAATATATTGACTTGTAAAAGTGTCTTTAAAAGATCTATTTACAGAAATAAATATCATTATCATTATTATAACTTTCCATTCCAGTGTAACTGACCTCTAAGTGTACAAACGAACATAATTTTATTATGTTGGCTACCACATAGTGCAAAGAAACAGCGTGGTCGCCCCAGGCGGAGGTGGCGCGATGAGCTTCATTTTCACGAGAGAGGTTGAGCCACTAAAATCACAGACAGAGTAGTTTGGAAAGACTAGCGGGAAGCGCGGCCTTTGCCCAACAGTCGACAAAACGGCTTGTAAAAAGTTAGTTTGATAAATGAATGCGGAAATAGTATTTTATGGAAGGAATCCAAAAAGAAAAAGATGTGTTACTATTTTTGAAACAGTATTTGTCCGCAAGTGTTGATAAAAATGAATAGGAACAGCTAAAACCAACCGCCTATGAATATTTACTTTGTTTTGTATTCTTTTTTTCTTAATAATAGACAATTTTCCCGTCTCTGTGTCACGAATGTTATTGAAGGTCTAAGATTATTTCGCTATTACGTTTTTTGGTAGCCGGCCGGGCGCTCAAGAAAATTCCACCCTCAACGTTTCAACTAAGAGGGTTTTTTCTCCAATTTACTACTTGTTGGGTACTCGTATTTTGTTTTATCTTGATGACGTAGTTGTAGTAACTGAGTTCGCAAACTTTTTGATTATAAAGACACATGAATTTTTCAGTGTCAATTTTAAAGGCTGGAGCAGGGAGGGATTTTTGCGCAAAACATTTTTGGAACACGTATTGTAAAGATGTCCTATTTTACCCTCACTTATAGGTACCCATCAGACACAAAGGTATGCTCGTGTACAGAGGCCAGCACATCAAGCTACCACAATCTGTCAAATTTATTCTCAACTTTAATACAACCCTATAAGGTTCATTTTCAATTGGGAAAATTTGACCGTTTTGGATAGCTTGACCTGCTGGCGTCTGTACATACAAACATCATTTTCCGGTACGTTCTAGGTCCCATATAATGGGCGACAAGCCTATTGCCATTAACCAGACCTCAATCCGAACTCCCAGCTACTAGTGAGAAATTTATAGAAAAATTACAATATTAATTTGATTGACCTGGGCATCGAAATTACCGAAAACTACATCACGAAACGAGTTTTTGCTAGCTTTTGCTTTTGCCTTTTGAGAGCCAGTTTTTGTAAATTATGTGGCGGTCTGTATTAGCGAAGCGTGTTTTCACACCGGCGAATCAGAATAGGATCTTACGATCAGTGAAGTCAAGTCATCTTGAAGAGATCTTGAGATTGTGCTCGAATACAGCATGTCGAGAACATGGTGAACGTCAGCACAAGTCCTATGGCCTCAAATATGGGGCAAGGGAAGGAAATAGTAAGTTTTTTTTTCCATTTCCTGGTGGCTATCCACGAAGATTTTCCAGCTTTATATTTCCGACTTTAAAAGAGACCATGATTCTCTGTATTTCTTTCAACGTTTCTTCTCAGAGGTCATCAGGGGCCAAATAGTATTAAAATTTTCAAAACGAGTACTGCTAAGTGTCTATAAAAAATCTATTTACAGAAATAAATATTGTATATTAAGGATAATCCCAGTTTCATGAGAATAAGAAAAAGTTATTATTATAGGTACCTAATGTAGATCTTAATCCTTAACGGGAATTTCTATTTATCAGAAATGATGACTGTTTGCTACTCACCTGTTACGCGTCAAAAACATACATACAATCACGCCTGTATTCTCCGAAGTGTTGGACAGAGGTGTTCTAATGTACAGACGCCTGCAGGTCAAGCTATCCATAACTGTCAAATTTTCCCAAGGCCTCTGTACACCTACATAATATTAGGTCTCATGTCATAGCGGGCGAGCCTATTGTCATTAACCGGGCACAATTCAAAACTGCACTACAAATAATTTCATAGAAAAACCCAATAGAGCAGTGTGTTTGACCTGGGAATCGGACCCAGAACCGGAGAGTAGCAGTCGCGCTAATGAGGTAGTTACACTGTTACGCTCCAGACGTAAATTTTAATGATATCCTATTAAGGCACAAGGATAATGTGGGCTGTATATTTTTAGAAATTACCGTGTTAATTATATTTTTAATAATATAAGGTTCTTAAGAGGCTTTTTAGTAAATTAAAATGTTACTGGATAACTTGTATGTATGTAATTACGACGTCTCGACTCGCATTTAGAGTTTTGGCTTGGTGCTTGCGTTAATTTTATAGAAAAGATCGCGGTTTTCCGCGGTTTCTCGTGCGTCCGAAAAGGAAACACATAACTTTTTAATTTCTTAACGAAAGCCTAATTGTGAGTTTTGATATCTCTACGTCATTAGTTCTAGAAGACCTGAGGCCGTACCACAATCAATTATTGCAATCGTTTTCCGCATGAGAGAGAAGGATGTCGCTCTATAAATTAAATAGCGCCATCCATAAAAGCTATAATTTAATAGAATCACTTAAAAACACCAAGAAAACAATAGACTTCACATCTAACAACTAGAAGCTGATACCGCAGTACACAGTTACAAAAGAAACAAAACCGACCGCAGCCGAAGAGCACAAAAGGAAGAATGAAAAACATTAATGAAGCAATTTGTTTCATGTCCGCACTATACGGGACAGGATTAACGGTATCTAGTCTGTAAGAACGGAGGGGGAAAGAGCGAGGGGAGTGTTCAGAGAAGGGTCATTGTAGAGTTGAATCAGAAGGTCAGGGGGCTTAGACAAGTGACAATCTGACAATCGAATCGACGAACGAATAGAAACAAAAATGGGAATGACATCTATGATCGCCCGATTTGTCGAAAGCTTATGTCATTTCCATACTTTTTGTTTCTATTCGTTCGTCGATTCGATTGTCAGATTGCCACTTGTCTACAGGCGCAGAACTAGAAACTACAATTTTCTGCTCCTAAGTTGGTCCAGAAAACATAATGTAAGACAGTACTTCTGCTACTATTTTATGGGAGACTAGCTTCTGCTTCTTCGCATGGTAAAGTTACTTTTGATTATCGTTGTAATTAGAGCTTATTAACTCAAAATCATTATAAATTATGGCCTCGTATCGTTAATAATAGGTACTCTAAAGTTTTATCAAAATCCGTTCAGTAGTTTTAGCGTGAAAGAGTAACAACCATCCATCCATCCATCCGGATCCTCACAAACTTTCAAAATTGTTATAAATTATAGCCTATATGTTATTCCGATAGATATTGATTATCGTTGTAATTAGAGCTTATTAACTCAAAATCATTATAAATTATGGCCTCGTATCGTTAATAATAGGTACTCTAAAGTTTTATCAAAATCCGTTCAGTAGTTTTAGCGTGAAAGAGTAATAACTATCCATCCATCCATCCGGATCCTCACAAACTTTCAAAATTGTTATAAATTATAGCCTATATGTTATTCCGATAGATGAATAATAATACTGTAAAGTTTCATTCAAATCCGTTTAGTAGATTTAGCGTGAAAGAGTAGCAAACATCCATCCGTCCATCCACACAAACTTTTACATATATAATGTAGGATAGGACAGAAGCGCGGCAAATACTGATACTTAATAAGTCGAAAATCCAGCCTCATATAGATAATTGTTGTCAGCTATGGGCAGGGCCACGAAGATACCAGCTTGCACCCTATGACTCGGTCTAGAATTATCAACGATCCCAAACTCACAAGCAGTCTAGAACCCCTAAGACTGAGGTGAACCTTTGCCTCTGTGGTTCTACCGTCTATGTGTTCTACCGCGTGCACTCTGGAATAATTTGATATGATGCCAATGGCTACTTTTTACTACCGCACGGCTCATCATCGGTGTGGAATACATCCACATAGCCTAGAGACACTCTGGTCTCGTGATGGGATTTCAGAGGAATTTGGAATCAACTCCCCGCCGACTTATTTCCACGAGAAAATAGTATGAGGTTCTTCAAAATGAGGCATGAAAAAAAAATATTTTTACAGGATCGGTCCATACCCATATGCTACGGTGGTAACTGCTTACCGACAGATAGGTCGTATACTTGTTTGCCATGGTATTAAAAATATTAAATAAGTATTTTACGCATACTATAGACTGATTCCAGGGTAAATAATAACTAACCTGATCAACCGATCTGCAAGGTCAGGCTGCGCTAGACGCGGTCAGTCTGTGGATGCGTGCCATTCTTGACACATGAGACCTCTCCGTGCCTCGGAGAGTACGTAAAACCATCGGACCCGGTTGTCATACGAACACCTATGACAATCGTTAGTGGTAGTCAGAAGCCTGAAAAAGCCTGACAACCAGTCTATCCTCAGGGTATCGGTATTACCCAAAAATTGGGTTGCGGAGGTCTGATGGCAGTCGCTTCGTGTAAAATACTGATATTCAGCCGCATCTGGTTACACAGAAAGTCGACCCCAATATAGTTGGGAAAAAGGTTCCGATAAAGAAGAAGTAAGACTGATTTTAGTGATAACGCCCCCTTTTTACGGACCTGAACGACAAATTTACCAAAAGTAAACAACATTTTGGTGCAATTTACCTTCTGACCCACCTATCCATTAATGTTCGGGGAACCGGTGCGGTTGGGCGGTGTTACACTAGATCATAGCACACTAGAAATAGGTGACGCGTAAATTGAGCACCCATTTTCACACAATAGCGCAGGCTACTACGACCTAAATGAAATTTGTGCGCCATATTTTTAGAGGAAATGACTTGACGGACGGATCTTACGGCTTGCAGATGTGGAAAAATTGGGCTGATCGTATCATAAAAGAAGACTTATACCTTTACAAGATAAAAGCAATGAGCTAGCCTAGTGATGTGACCATTGAACTGCCTCTTGAGTTCGAATTCAAGGCATGCAGACTCTAATTTTGAAAAGGTAATGATTTTAATTATCATTCGCATAAACTGTGAAGGAAAATATTTATCATGAGGAAGTATGTATGTCTGAGCAATATTCTTGATATTCTGTGAAGTCAAAGTCAACTCTAAATAGGCCAGCGTTGCGGAATATGAACTAACGTTTCTCATAATTAAAGGAGATCTATGTCCTGCAGTAGAACAGGTAAATGATGATGTTGTAAAAACCGTATAGGCGAGATTCCATACTGTGGATCCTATGCTGTGTTGCTATGCATTGTGTGAACACCATGTTTGCTGACCTCATCATCATCAACCCATATACTGTCCCACTGCTGGGCACGGGTCTCCTCTCATATTGAGAGGGATTAGGCTATAGTCCACCACGCTGGCCTACTGCGGGTTGGCAGACTTCACAAACCGTCGAGAAAAATCCCTAAGGTATGCAATTTTCCTCACGATGTTTTCCTTCACCGTTTAAGCGAGTGATAATTAATTATTAATACGCACATGAATTCGAAAAGTCAGAGGTGCGTGCCTTGGGTTCGAACTCAAGACCTTCAACTTGGCAGTCCAATGGTCATACCGCTAGGCTATCACTGTTTGCTGACCTGCTGCCTATGTACTTAATATTTCACTTGAATAAGTATGAAATCTATTAGATACCTCTAATACATCTTCCTAATCACCTTATCTTTTACTCAAAACCAACAGACGGTTTATGCAATTTGTGCCAACTTCAATCGATTGGAACGTGATCAATCACCTCAGCAAATAGCCATTCAATTACAATTAATCATCGACGCAATCAATTTTGACGCAAATTAAGTTAATTAACCACTTTATTTTGACGGAAGTTTAGATACAAATATGCTCTTAGAAGTTTGTTTTTTGATTAACTTGCCATGAAACTGGTAATATTCTTTGAACGTTGATATCAGATAAATGGTTTTGAGGTGGTAAAACACTGCTGCTGACTATCGGGGGTGGTACGGTCAACTAAAGAGTTAGGTAAACAGGCAGCTAATTAATAATCTGTGTTTTGACAAAGATAGTGTATTATGATATATGATAGTGCAGTAGTATATACGTGTCAGAACGTAAGTATTGTAAGCAGCTACATACCTAACCCTTTGGCACGTAATTATCGAAATCGTAATCTGTACAAAAATGCATATTTCGTTTGCTATCTGTATACTTAACTCTTTTGTTGACTTACAGTACCTTTAGTCAAATATTTTGCAGCTACGTAATAATATGCTAACATTCGTTAGTTTAAAAGGTAATAAATGTAGCCAGTAGGCCATTGGGTAAATCAGACAAAACAATTGAAGTCTCACTGCCACTGATTTTTTTGACGTGTAATGTTGTCCCTTACCACCAGGCGGCGCGTATGTTTGTTTGTCATCTTAATACTTAAGCTTGCTTTAAAAAATGTTTAGTATCTACTAGTTATTTATAATTACCTAATTAGCTCATGATTATAGACTTCGTTTAAATTCTAAACGTGTAAATAAAACCCGAAAAATCGGCCACTTTCGAAAAAAGATTGCATCTCTATTCGTCAAAATATTGAGAGAACGCAAACACAAATGCGGTATCGAATGTTTCCTGGTTTCGCCAATAGAAATTCGTTGAACAATAGCCGTTCCGATCTCAGAATCAGAATTTAATTTCGGTGTATGATTATCGTTCTAGTGTAGCTGTGTCGGCTATTTAGCTAATGAATGATCGAATTTACTTTGATTTACTACTTCCTCTTTAATATTCTCTAATGAATAGTCAAATCTTGGTGAAAATTATTGGAATTTTATTTAGGAACTGTTACATTGTTAAAGGAAATTCAATTTTATACAATGAAGCAAAAACACCTCTTGAAAGTATTGACGTTATCATTCCGTCATGGCTATATACCCGAAAGATTAAGCATCAGTATACTATGTCCCATGTATCTATGGTCCCATGTGATAAGGGTGAAGCTATTGCTATTAAGTCTGGTCACAAATTCTGCTTCAGCTGAAATTTCCTAAAATCAAATAACACTTCGCTCGACCTAGAAATCGATTATAGCACCTTACGCTCATCAGACAAGACTAGGAGTATTAAAGCAGTCAGTAAAAAGTATCAAAGTCATACCTACCTTATTTAACACACTAACCACCACATTGCTATAAACAAAACGTATCCTTAAAAAAAGTATCACTTTTTATTATAAAAATAACCAAGTTTTGAGTCAACTTAGTTAAATTTACATCATATTGCTTCAGAAGCGAGCGAGCACTTTAATAGTGCACGTAGATCCCGTCACCGCATCATCACTTAAGAAGCTGATTGCATTGAGTACAATGTTTCTCTCTAAAATATACTACCACGTATCTTTATTTTATTAAAGCAGAAAATTGGGAAAAGACGGTACTTAAATTTTTTTTTTTTGGTAATTCGGCTGGCGAGTTTAACGGGGTTGCATTGCTAAATATTATTGCTTTAACATGATTGTTTAAATTTTTCAAGAAATATTTTAATTAAATCCAATTTTTGTTTAAAACAATTCATCAATATCACAATAATCCGTAGAATACCGCCTAAAAGGTAACATTTAAATTTAGAACGTTCGTTCCACAAGTGGGTAGGCTCGATCACGTATTATTCCAGTTTCAAATTGGGTCTCGTTCATTCTGCACTGTAATGATGAATGAACCAAACGTTCTTTTCTTTTGTTTTCACCAAACTGGGATATGATATGAGTGAATTGAACAATGAACGTAGCTGGTAATGGATTGAAGGTAAGTTTTGAATGGGATTGGGAGCGGTTGTTTGGCTAACCCAAATGAAACCAAGCGATCTCCTTCTTTCTATAGAAACTCGGAAATGAATAGCGGTTTCGCTTATGTATATCATTATTATTTAAAGCCATTGCTTAACGTAAAATAATATGATTTTCTTGCGGCTTCATATGCAATAAAGAGTTTAATAACCTCCCAAAACTAAACCAGTCACGTTGAAAATTTAACATTTTTGTTGACATTCTGTTAGAAAAGGTGTGACTTGAAATAGTGGCGGGCCGCAAACTCGCGCACCCATCCTTTACCATTTAATTACCTAATACTAAATTTAAAAAATAACTGCCGTCTACTTCATTTCATAACCATGCCTTATTATTTTTCCCACGGTAAAAAAAATATTAATGTAGTGTGCATTTTATATTATTTTTTTATTAAAATAAAATGACAAATACGGGTCGCTGATGCTGAGTGGCAGCCCTAGCCTATGACTAGTACTAACTAGTAGTATCACTACCGCGTTGTTATTTTGAGACTTTAGTTGTAAGTCTCATTTCTCCAGTATAGAAGAAAGAAGAAAGAAAGAAAGAGAAAATTTATTCTGACAGGCACAAAACAGGACAAAATACAATTTAACATAACAATTTAATAAGTCTTAAAACTAAGGAAGTAGGTACTTTATCCTGTGCGATGTCAGAATAGGTCCCTATCTCAGCACTGTGCTGCAGCAAAAAGCAAATCAAGCTGCATCGCTGATATTCTGATAGGGCCTGTTTATGAAGCCACGGACAGTATGTATAATTTAACAAAAATAAATAAAATAAAAGTATTATAGTTTTGCTGGCTACGTTACGGCATCTTTTTTGTACTTCTAAGGTGGCAAACAAGCATACGTCCCACCTGATGGTGAGCAGTTACGGTAGCCTATGGACGCTTACAACACCAACTTGAACGACGCTGATACACACGTCATACTCGTGAACGGGTGCCGTCTGTTGCTGGTCAGCTCTTACTGTCAATGGCAATCTTTAATTTATTTTCTTTTTAATTATTTTACTGGATTAATTTATTAGTACACATTAAACTGCATTGTTCTCGTAAACTATTCAGAACAAAGTTGTAAACCAAGCTTAATAATGTAATCATGTTTTTTTTTTAAAGTGTCTATGGAGTCTCTGGCCGGTTCTTCTACATAAAACCCACTTTTTGGAACCGTGAAAAAGTTTTGACTTTTCAAAAGTTAAATATGTATCCAATTGAAATAAAATATTTGACTTTGACAATGCAATGGTGCAGACAAACTCAACAGTAAGAGCAGAGCTTATAACTACTTGATCATAGAAATAGTAAACGATTTAGCTTACAAAATATTTTAATATTCAGAATAATAAGAAAGAAAAAGTAAAGTATCTTCAAATGAACTTGAACTAGGGCAAAACTCTAGAGGGAATCGTGTCTGTAAAGCGAGAATATTTTTTCAAGTAAATACTTAGTACTTAGGTGCTTTTTATAACGATAATACAATTAAAACTTTTAACTTTTTCTGTTATTTATTTGTTGTTGTTAACAAATAATTTTATAACAGTATATATAAACATTTTATAGCGAGGGGAACATTTTATGATATAACTTAAACATTATTTTTTTTGACAAATCTATTTACTATCCAAGCAGTTCGCCAGTGGAATGCTTTGCCAATTAGTATTAGAGGTGATATAATATAATTATATCGCACCTACGATGCAGCGAAAATCATATTAAGGTTCAAGGCTTAAAAAATCTGATTAAATACATTAATTCGATTTGAACACTACACTTACTAATGTTAATCCTTTTCCATACTATACTCTCATTCGCTAACCACAGACAAAGGTAGGGGCTACCCCTATTCATAGCCAAGACTCGGATCTTCTAATAAACAGCTAATTTTCCCCACATAAGGAAGAATAAGGCTTCTATTGTTTGCAAAATCATACCAGATCAGCCTTTCCTTTGAACAACTAAGCCGATACACAATACATTCTTCTCCCGATCAAAAGAAAGACCTCCCTTTCTAATACTCGCAGTTCTGAATACAAACACGAAACCCTTAACCCTTAAACTCTTCAAATAGTGTAGGACCCTCACTGCCAACACAAACTGAACCCCCAAGTTCTAGGGGGTCTTAAAGCCATGGAAATACAAACACTTATGAATAAAGATTTCGGATCATATTCTGTCTCAGCTGAGAAAGCTATGCGATGAGAGAAATTATATTTCTGTATTATGTAATTCTGACTAATAAAGTTTACAATATTTCTATTACTCTTGATAGTGGGAATTGCAAAATTAATAAATTTAAATGTTTTATTTCAATCATCCCATTACAGGTACAGACAGCACATCAAGCTACTCCAATCTGTCATATTTATTTGATAGATTTTCAACTTTAATCCAAAATAATAAGGTTCATGTTCAATCGGGAAAATTTGTCAGTTTTGGATATTTGCTGGCATCTGTAGGTACTTTTAAGTTGTCATAAACTAGGTTTTCGGTTCCAAATAGTGGGTCTCATGGTGAAAAACCAGGGAGAATCTCCATAGATACTCATTTAAATAATGGTGAAAGAAATGTTTTTTATGATGTTCTAATAATATGAGCATTATGCAGCTTGATGTTCAAAATAAATTCATAGATAGGATACACTTACCTTCTAAAAGAAAAGAAACTACAAAGTAAAAAATAACAATGCTGGTCAACGATATTTAGCGAAGCAAAAATTCCATCGCGGGCACGATTCGAACCTGCGTCTTCTGGTTAGGTACATTAGACGCTATGACCTAGTGGTCATAGCGTCTAATGTACCTAATCAGAAGCTTTTTAACCAGAATCTTTGACATTGCGGGTGGGACTCGCAGTGGCTTAGTAGCCACTGCGTGTCCCACCCGCAATGTCAAAGACACATCAAGACCTCTATGCCAGATATAACTAAAATTACAACAATCTATTACAAACATCCATATAGCATTTGTATCGCAGTCATATATCTTCGCCACCTGGGACAAAACTGATTGCGTCAAGTTGCACATCGATATGTGACTCGTTTCGTAACCACAAAGGATGCCAAGTAGGGGTGGATGGAGGGGGAAACTAACGGTTAGTTGTTGGAACAATCGGAAAGTAATTCTGTATCAAACATAACAGAACATGCCATCACGCCTGTGGCTCCGAAGGGTTAGGCAGAAGTATAACAATATACTCGTACCTACACCCACATTTCACACAGAAAACCAATACTAATGGACCTGGTTATTGACATTAGAAAATATTTAGATTAGGTATATCTTTATCTCAGAAATCCCTGAGAAACAAGATCTGTCTTACTCAGAATCACAAACTATTTTCTCAACATGCAAACTACGCCTAGCAACTGTCAGCTAGTCTCCTTGACAAATATCCAAACACACTCTCTTTATGTAACGCCAACAAAACGAACTTTGTCTCAGAAATACTAGAATGATGAATGTGTACGGACAGAATATAAGGCAGGAAATGGAACCGCAGAGCCATGTTACAAACGTTATTGAATTCGTAAACTAAAATGACGCACGAAAATGTAATTTCATACTTTTTTGCCGATCGTACTCGAGTGTTCGGTAGGGTTGACATGTTTTATTGAAATGCGAAAATGAGCATGAAAATAAATTGAACACTTCTTTTAATCACAAAGACATGTTATAAAAGAAAGAATTCGAGCCAGAGGAAAGAAAACGTTCTTGACAGGTACGCAAAATCAAACAGGGGAAATTATTTCTTATTGTTTGTTTGTTTTTCTCTTTTTCTTTTAAATTATTAAACTAACCCGTTGCTCTGAGTTTTCACTAACAAGTGGGCCTTATAGTCACATTAGTATGTAGCGACTTGGTAAATTAGTACCAGGAAGACAGCCCTGTCTTAAACTTTATTGCTTTTACAGCCCTTGTGGGAAATAAATATTTTTATGTACTCAGCAGAATTAAATTATGCTGTTTGTTTATTTTATCTTCAAACACGTCCCGTGGGTTGACCAGCATCGCCATTTGTCAATGTCAAAAATAATACAAATTTAATTTACTGTCGGTTTCCTCGGATTTTGTATTATTAAAATACCTTATCACAACATACCATCATGCCTGTATTCCCCGAAGGGTTAGGCAGAGGTGTACTATGGTACACCCACAGTTCGTCGATATGTTTAGGTCCCAAGTCGCCCTAGTAGGGGGCGAATCCAAACTCTGAGCTTTCTACTGATAATTTCATATCAAAACCCAAAAATACTGCTCGACCCGGGGACGCAAGCGTGGCAGACTCGCACTTAGACCACTACACATCATGTTATTTATTTTTAAATTTTAGACTATATGTAGAGTACAGACGCCAGTAGGTCACGCTATCCAAAACTGTCAAAATTTCCCAATTGAACATGAAGCCTATTAAATCGTATGAAAGTTGAAAATCTATCAAAGAAATTTGACAGATTAGGGTAGCTTAATGTGCTGGCTTCTGTATATAATATTATTACTTATAGTATCTACTTTTCCTCTTATAGACCACATTTTCCCGTTCGTCTCAAGCACTACTACCAACACAACCCTATTATTTTAAGACTTTAAAAGTTGCCAGTCATTGAAAACAAAAGTTGAGGTCTATTAAAACTGAAGGGGCTAATCATGACACGCAGGATTGCCCTCCAATTTCACTTTTGTCGTAATGAAAAAAATTAACCATGAAACTTATTTTGTGCCAATAGAAAAACACTTTCAAGTTTCAAAATATTTTTGAGAATTATATAAATATTTTTAACATTACTTTAAATCAATGATTTGCAAATTTGAGTACACTGTTTGAATTTAAAGATTGATACTTTTAGCAGTCACAATAAAAATATCAGCAAATTATATTTTATTTTAAGAAAAAAAAAACGTAATCCCTGCCAAGAGCTCCATTGTTACTTTTAATACAAAACTTCTTGAGCATAGATACTTTCATCGACTTTTGTAAGCGTTTGTACCGTTTCATGATTATTGCAGAGTTTTGAACAAAAAAAAAACCTTTAAACCTTCGGACCTTCACAATCTTTGGAGAAAGGCAATCTTGCCAATAATTACTTTAAGCCTCCCCATTTTATGTTGAATTAATTATCAAAGTTTTTTTTTGAGATAAATGTTCCGTTGAAATAAAACTACTTTTTACGGATTTTATCGCGTATATTGTATTATTAATCCCGACGTTTCGGACCCTTTACAGCGTCCATGGTCACGGGTAGACTGAGGTGGTAGGCGTCTTGATGATATAATTACTGACAGCTACCCTACATTTTTTATTGTTACATGATCAATGACATTTATTACTAATTATTAATTAAAACTAGATGGAGCCGGCATTTCCTAGCTGACGACCTCTGAGAAGAAACGCCGAAACAAACTCAGAGAATCATGGTCTCTTTTAAAGTAACAATATTCAATGATCATGTTTTAGTTGTTAATTATTGGCGATCCGATTCACACAGAACGAGCTCACAGTATCCTTTGGTCTTGCAGTTGTAGGCCTGGATTTTGGTTTAATAGAATCTATAACAGGATTCCAAGCAGGTGGTAAGACCCAGCCATCTTCTCTATTGAAATTTGGATGTTTTTTAATTTCAATAGCCTCACGAATCATCCTGGGTAGGTATCGACTTTCCTTCGCAAGTACTTGTGGTTTATCAAATCTAATATAATGCTGGGCCTTGTCAAGAGTATGTTCACAATATACGCGATATAAGTATGTTCATAATAATATCAATATACGCGATAAAATCCGTAAAAAGTAGTTTTATTTCAATGTATAATATTCGCGTAAATGTCAGAAATCAATAAATGTTCCGTTTAATATTGTTTTTCTGCTGTGTTCTGAATTTGAATTTGCTAAATATTTTGCCGCTTAGTAACGTAAAGTGTGGTAACATTATTGTATTATGGTTTAAATGGTATCTAACTTCTACCTAATATATATTATGTATAGCTAGTATAATATCTGCTTTCATCATCGTTCTTGGAGCCTGTTCCCAACTATGTTGGTCTTGCTTTCAATCTAAGGGCTTCCTGAAGCGGCTGAATATCAGAAGTTTACATGAAATTACTGACACCAAACAACCAAGGAATTTCTGAGGAATACCGCCATCCTGAGGAACTATATTTATATATTATAAAATAATATATACACTTTGTTTATATATACAAATACTTATGTTTGTGAACGCGTTCTCGGAAACAGCTCTAACGATTTTAATGAAATTAACAAGCTTTACTGCGGGAAAATTGATCTAATTAAGTCTTGTTTATGGATTTTTTTTCTCCGCATGCATAAATTTGACTTTGACTTTCCAATGAAACAAATCTAGCTGCACGTTCTATATCTGCCCTGAGTGGAGGTCCATCGCCTAGGTACAGACGCCAGCAGATATAACCTACCAAAACTGTCATATTTTCCCAATTGAATATGAACTTTATTGCTTTGTATTAAAGTTGAATATCCATCAAATAAATTTGTCAAATTGGGGTAGCTTGATGTGCTGACCTCTGTACAACTGAGATCTCAACGAGATGAACGTTTACTTTTTGGATCTAAAAGCTGTGATTGTAGCTTATAACCAGGCCGACACTTGTTTGACATCATAATTAATATAATAAAAAAATATAACAAGCTTATTTCAAAAACAACTCTTTACCGAAAGCTAAATCCACATTACGTTTAATTAATATCTCCTTATTATTGTCATTTATTTAATTATACGTTGTGCCAACTGTGTCGGCCTAACTACATTACTTAGGCATTAAGTCGGGCGTTAGATAATTAACAGAATAAATGAAAGAATATTACTTTCTATTTGATTTTACTTAGTCTGTGACGTATATTAATGCTGTAATTGTATGTGGTAATATTAGAAACATGTAGAAATACTAATCTGATTAGTGAACATTGTTGAGCACATACGTTTAATTAACTGAAAGATATGGTAGATGAAGTACCTACCTACTTATTTTTGTAATTAATTGTCTGGGCCAGAGACGATATGCTTTTTTATTCTTACTACAAAGGAGTTTTTTTATCCACATGGCTGCGCCAACCCTATTGTACCTAACTCAAAAAAGAAAACTTATTTCAAGTAGGGTGTGTTTTACAACTGATGGTCAGTGAATAACCCAATCAGTGCTGTGAATAACCCAATAAGTGCTGTGAGTAACATGTTAAGTAGTTTTAAGTATAGACTGATTGCTACTGAAGTGCTATTCTGTAGCTTCGTGAATATATTAAAGGTTACCTACTTGAAAAACATCACAAAAAAATATTAAAATTATAGTCACAACCAAAATTAAATTACTCAGAGCATCCCTCAGCTTATTCTAAAACCACATTTCCAGAACAAACAACAACGTTTATCAGCAAGTACATTAAAATTACTCAGTTTATAAACAAACAGTTTAAATTGTACAAAGGCAATAAGCCGACAGTTTAGCTTGGGGACATGTTCTCATACGTAGGTGCGCCTCGAGGTGGGTAATTAAAACTAACATTTATAGAAGTACGAAGTGGTACGGGCGGATTTTTTGTGGAGCGGCTTGTTATGGTACCTACTAAGAATACAGACCAGCTTACTCGCCTTGTCTGATGATAAGAGGCAACAACAGCCTTAAACATCAACTCCAATTAAATCATTCGCGCGTTGTCATGATTAGTACCCACGTTCCCGAATCCCCGTTGAGGCAAGACTATGCGTGCGTGCCTGCATGGTGCGTGCGTGCATGATGCGTGCTTTGGTGTCAAATTCAAGATATTTACGACTTGGTAGTCTTATGTAGAATATGTCTGGTGCACCTTGGGTAGCCTCGCTACCAACCTGCTTAGTGGTCTCTGGCTACCCAAATGGGAGACAGGATTTTGTACGGGCATCATAAATTGACACAAAAGAAAAAGTAGGACAATTACAAAGCTCTTAGTTTTAATAACACCTGGCTCTGTATGACAAAACAAAGATCCGTGTTTTTACTAAGCAGGGGTGCAATGTCACTGTGTGCGCTTACCAGCACAACGAGACCCCCAGCTCCCTTCGTTGTATTCCAAATTGACAATAAAAACCAACTACCCGCCTTTTTTAGAGCTCAAGCTTAATTGGATGCCATGTTCCAGCTATTCTATATACTTTGGCTGAGTTTAGAAGTTTTGTCTTGTTATTAAAACTGTTCTGTACCTAGATAGGTATTTCTAAATGAGGACATTCTATGCAGCACTTAGGTAATTACCTGAACCTTATGCTAATTCTAAATTATATTAGTTACTTCTTAGTTCTTGTCCCAACTATGGCACATTTGCATCGGCTCAAAAGTTTGGCACAAGTGACTTTTAATGGAGTAAAAAAGGGACAAAGATATTTTCAGTCATCTTTTAGCGTGCTGGCATGAAATGAGAATGTTCTAATTCCATTAATGAATGAGTCCATATTACGATGCGCTCGTGTTTGCTCTTTCAAGACCTCGGCCCTTGATGGGGTCCAGTTTTTTTTATGAACTACAGCTTGTGACGGACGTGGAAAATACCACAAATCCGACCGTGACCTTAGGTAGAGGGAAGGCAAGTGTGACCTTTTCAGGTGGCAGACGATCCAAGAGAAATTTCCGCACTCTAAACGTCGGAAGTTCGGCCATCAGATGGGTTGCTAACATAAAGAGAGAGTAGGAATAAACTGGATAAGTAAGGCAAAGGACAGAGACGGTTGGCATAAAAGAAAAGAGGCTTATATCCAGCAGTGAGATAGAAGATAAAAATGATGTCGAAGCCCGCAAATGGCATTCTGTAGTTTCTACCTACCTTTATTACGGGAGAAAGGTGTGAATGGTTTAAACTTCACTGGACATAACCCAGAACTTCTCTTCAACAATTATTAATGAAGAAAAAAATGTTCAAGTTCAATAAAAAATGTTTTTAATTAATGAAAAATGAACGAAAGAAAAACGTTCATTTTAGTCCTTGACATTACACGCGCTTGACAAGAATTATATATCGATATCGACAATTTATATAATCGCAAGTTTCACAGTCAGTAGATACTAGGCTATCCTGTATCCTGGGTACCATTACAATTGCGGTTATCCAATCAGAGCTGCCTTGTACATCACAGTACGCCAGAGTTACCACAGACTAGGATGCGTTATTCGCCTTAAGGAAACCATGCACGTAATTGCTTGTCAAATATGCATGGGACATCGTTTACTGGATAGACAAATTTAGTTAAATGATATAGGGTTAACTTAATGAATGTAGAAGGACGGAGGGGTAGAGGGAGACCAAAGAAAAGAAGAATGGATAGTGTTAAAGCGGACATGATAGAAAACAGAGTGACTGATGATGTGACGGCTGACAGAGAAGGACATACTGCGCCGACCACAAATAAATTGGGACAAGGCTAGGAAGATGATGAACCTCATGATATGACCTTTGAACTGCCAAGTCAGAGGTCTCAATTTCGAATCCAAGGCACCTCTGACTTTTTATTTTTTATGTCGTTGTAGTGTGAAGTCTGCCAACCCGCACTAGTCCAGCGCGGTGGACTATAGCCTAATCTCACTCAATCTGTGAGGAGCCTCACGCTCAGCAGTGAGATATGGGTTGATGATGATGATGATGACATAGGGTTATAGAATCTAGCATCCATCTTCGACCACGTAGTGACAGAGCTGACAGATAATATCATTATAGTATAGTTTTGAAACTACTACATACATAATTATGTTCGTAATAACATACAATTTCAGTCAATAATACCTTAAAATAAAATCGTTTTAATCTGCATTTCCCATATGACGCTCGTAACAGTAGGCTACATAGTACACCTCCGCTTAACAACAGGCTTGAAGGTTGTTTAAAACAACAACGCACGTGTGAGAACAGCATTGAGGCCAATCTTGTCCTCACACAGTCTCGTAAAAACACATGACAATTTTGAATGAATTAGTTAAACTTGCATATTTTGCCTTTGCACCGTTTCGTGCAAAGCGAAACATAATTTCTAGTAAATTAGAGCTGCTTGTTTTATGTTTAAAGTTTCTTCATATAACTCATATGCGAACTTTTTGTTGAATTTATCAACATTCGACATTTAAAGTCTCCGGTAACTATCGGATGATTAAAAAAAAAGCTACAGTGTACAGTACAGTTTTTCTTCAACAATTTAATCACATATTTTAGAATCGATTTGATAATGTTATCGATAATGGCATCGATATAATCACACCTTTAGACTTTCCATGTAAACACGAAACTAAAATAGCAATTAACCACAAACTTTCAAAGTTCCTAAGAAACATTGGACAGAAACTTTACGTAATAAATGTCTTGCTTGCTTGTAATTAAAAGAACAAGTAAAGTACGGCTACGTTTAACATGGTAAGACTTAGTATTCTTCGGAACGATGGCTCGGCAAGGAATTGTTAGGTGACAGAGCAAAATATAACTTAATACTATAACAATGTAGTTGAAATTTCAGAGACAATTTGGTCACGACAATCAACAATCTAAAGTCGCGATAATGTCTTTGAAATTTAAATTATGTATATACCACAACATACCATCACGTTCTTAATTTCTGAAGGTTTAGGCAGAAATGTACAGTTGTCCACCCACAGTTTGCCGGTATTTTTAAATCCTGCAACAATAGAGGGGGGGGGGGGCAGCCTATTGCTATCAACCGAGCACAAATCCAAACTCCGTGCTGCTACTGGGAATTTTACAGCAACATCCAACTGTTTGGCACGTTTTTTACGTATGAGAGAGGTAGCTAACCAGGCGAATCATTAGATCTAGCTACCACCAAGCGTTAGTACCTACGCTTGCCCAGTAGTAAAGGTTTTGTTGACAATTATAACACGCTTTTCCTCCCAGCTTCTAAAATATTGACTTGTAGGGTTGCTAGTGTTGAAATTAAAGCCCCGTTGTTGTTACTAAACTTTTATTGTTCTGGTAACTTAACACTACACTTACAATATATATTTTTGTGATGGCAACCTTAAGTGAGGTGCTAATATAGTAATTATTCCTGAAGACTGCTAGGCTATCGAACAGGAACTAGGCTTACTTAGGATCAGAACTTGCTGCGTGGCTACCGCGCTCTGAACCCCTAGCTAGTGAATTACAATTTGTTGTGCCGTGTCGCTGCTTATAAAGGCGCCGGTTTAGATGGCGTTAGTCGTTTGTTACAGACTTGTAACAGTATACTTAAAAGATCGTTTTACAGAAACAAATATCATTATCAGTTATTGTAGTTATAACTTAGCTTCACCTAATCTTCTAAGCTCAATAATGCAACGATGAATTCGTAAAGCTATTCCGACATTTGTAATTGCTCTACAGTAACTCCAATTCGATAGTCGATTGATAGCTCTTCACACAAGATAATACTTCAATGAAAATAGAATAAAAAACCTGCCTGTTATTCACTTTATTAGATTTTCAGTAGGTATTTCATTTGTAACTATTGTTTTTTTTTCATTATTTAGGCAATGAGGTACGTGAAGATCTTGAAGATAAAAAGTGTGTCAACAGTTTTGATTGTTAATACATGTAGTTAAGTTGGATGTGTTGAGTAAACTTAATATTATTTAATTTCGGATTATGTTCAGTAACGGTGTTGATACTATAACTTTAGACTAAAATGCTGATTAAAAATTGTGGCATTGTATAAAATGGTTTACAACATAACGATGCAGTTTTATCTTTCATAATTATCATCTTAGAAATAAATTAAGAACTGTTCAAAAAGGTGGCAGATTTGCGTTATGAAAGCCAGCTACAGGAGGATGGCTCAGCCAAATACACCTATCCATTAAAATTTTTGGAACGAAGTTCCTTATCGCGCGTTGTGAAAGGGGGCTAGACGGAAAAAAATCTTACGAAAAGTTGTCACGACACTTTTTGCTTGTCAACAATATTTGAATTTCGAATTATTGAGTGAATGACAATATTTGAATTTCGCGCGTTGTGAATTGTTGAGTGTATACAGGTTTTTTTATTTTTAATTATTAAATTTTAATGAAAGGAACTTTGTTCCATCCGGGTGTCCCTTGACACCTCTCAAGTTTTATTTTTCCTTATGTTAACCACCAATTATAGCTACTTATACGATGTCTTTGTAAATTCTTAAAAGTATCAGCATATCCTTGCATGATAAGATAGGTAGATCTCCGTTGTTAAGTCTCTTATGCTCAGTAATTTCACTGGCTACAACCATTGCCTACATTGCATTTTTATTCCAAACCGGAATACAATAATGTTAGCACATTGTCTCCAGTATAGACAAAAACCATCGATTTTTGTAATCACCCATTATCCTCCGAGGTCTTTTCCCAACTATAGTGTTATCGGCCTCCAGTCTACCCAGATATGGCTGAATATGAGTATTTTATAGGAAATGATCGATATCCTAATGATAGACTGGTTGGCAGTCTTTTTGGGCTTCTGACAACCACTAATGATTGTCATAGGTATTCGTATGAAAACCAAAACAGATAGCTTTACTTCATCTCCGAGGGACGAAGGTGTCTCGATGTGTTAAGAATATCCATTCTTAACACATCGAGACACCTTCGTGCCGCCGTGCGATGCCTTCGCGATGCCGTGGTCAGAGATCGCAGATGGGTATCCACCCATCTACGATCTCTGACCACGGCAAGCGTAGCTTAACCTTGTAGATCCATTGATCAGCGTAGTTATTATTTAAGCAAGCCCCTACGCCCCTTGATCTACCAAACCACCCATTATGATACAATGGGTTAGTAGAATAGAAATGAATGGCTGCCAACCCGAATACGGTAACACTACACTGTCGTTCAATCACGTAATAGATGAGTATCATTAAAATCGTCGCCAACGATGAATAATGATTGTAGCAAGCGCTGCATTATTAATGAGAACCCTCTACCATCATAAAATATTCCACGCTATGAAGAATGTTTTACTTAAGTGGAAAAACCATTGATGTCGCTTTAGATTCTTCTGAATATAATGGTGGTATATAAAACTTATTTATGGGAGAAGGTAATTTATTTGGTGGTTCCTTTGGTCTAGTGGTCAAAAGCGCGACTGCTGTAATAGAAGTCCTGGGTTCGATTCTCAGGATGAGCAGTGTTATCGGGTTCTTCTATGAAATTATCAGTTGCAATTCGAAATTCAGATTAGTGCCCGGTTCTTATTACGTGGGATCTAAACATACTGGTGAACTATGGGTAGCATCAATATGTATACATGTAATGAAATTCTGAGCGATTTTCTCTTTCGGTACTGAAATTGTACGATTTTAAGAATATAGGTATTTTCAAAACTATACTGTAATATGTGTCTTATCTCAAAGTTGAAAAAAAAAGGCTAAAAAATCTCTTTTGTCTTTTAGTGTGTTCATATGTAGGCTCGTCAGTGTACTTATATACAGCTCTGCGTAACCCTTCGGGGAATACAGGTGTAATGGTATTTTTCTTTAAGTTTAAGATGGATAAATAAAAATAATGTTCCATGTTATAAACTAAGAAATAAATAATAAACTAAGAACAAGTTAAGGTATTTACCAACTTCTAGATATGGAACAGGAGTTTAATACGTCTTCGGTATATCATTATATACGTTGTACAACGTATGTATTTCTGATGTTCAGTAAACAATAAAATAAATAAATAATAAAACGAGGTATGTACCTAAGTTGTTTTATTTTATTTTCCTGCATAAATAATTCAATCTTGCAGCAATCATAAAAAAAAATGCAAAGAAGACATGCATAATTAAGAAAAAACACTCCATATTTTTGTGCAATCTCCAGACCCCAAAAGGAATTACTCCCTTTAAGCAATTTTCCTCGTGTACGTATCTCGGATTGTGTATATTTTTTCCTCAAACGGCAGGCTTCCTTATAAATCTCACACGACAGCCCACAGTGACGTTACGTTTCAGCCAACAGCCTCAGATAAATCATAACTGAGCTGCGCCATTTTTTGTGGCTTCAACTGTACGCACAGTGTTGTAATGTGGCAGTCCATATGTGTTATAAGACAAAATAAGAGACGATGTTTTGTTTTTCTTTGTTTATTTTGGTAGGTAGTGTATTAATTTTAATATAATTTTTGTTCCACGCTTTTTCGTCATTGCAAAGAAAAACAGAAACTCGAAATGTAGAAAAAATATTACTTATATATTTTTTCTTCGGGATTTCTGTCCTACTGCTTGACAAAGGCCTTAAAGTAAAACATACAAAATAAAGTAATCTACAAAATGTATGTTGAATTTCATACCTAGGGAGGGCATGGATTCCATAATTTATATCTTCCCAATAACATCTACAAATTTTGTAATCGTTGCAATTGGTTACTGACAATTCAAAATTCACTTCTAAAGTTATCGACATCGGTGTGGTCTAACGAGGTTCGAGTGTCAGACTGCTGATCAAACGACGTCGTGGGTTCGATACCCACAGGAGACGAATATTTAACCCTGGAACCACAGACGTCTATTATGATGATGATGGCTTAAGTAAAATACGACCTACTTACTGAGTGTCTTCTACACACTTTCAAAATCCCTGACGTATTATTATTTCCCGTTATTTTTACTAGTTCCCTTCCTTTCCGCTTACTCTTCTTATCTAAATAACAGGCTGTTATGTGTTCATGTCAAAGCTTTGCTGTGTATCGTGCGTGTTTTTCTTGTACTTTCTTTCGTAATATTTGACGGAAGGGCGCCGAAATAGCTGCTGTGTCGCACCTGTTTACTTTTGTTGTTTATGTTTCTTTTGCTACATTTTATGTTGTAGCAATTTGTTTTTAATACACCTCAAGAAATATTCGTAGCTGTAATACCTCTTAACTTCCCAATTTTGTTGCTGAAAAGATAAATTAAACAATAAACTTCGCAGCACCACGGATTTGTAGAACTCCTCTGCTTCGAAAGGGTCCAGCATTATATCAGATTTGATAAACCACAAATCTTTGCGATAGAAAGTCGATACCTAACCAGTATTCGCAAGGCTATTGAAATTAAAAAACATCCAAATTTCAATAGATAAGATGTCTGGGTCCTACCACGTGCTTGAAATCCTGTTATAGATTCTATTAAATCAAAATCCAGGCCTACAACTGCAAGACCAAAGGATAATGTGAGCTCGTTTTGCGTGAATCGGATTGCCAATAATTAAACAAGAAAAACATGATCTTTGAATATTGTTACTTTAAAAATAACTAATGGTTCTCTGAGTTTGTTTCGGCGTTTCTTCTCAGAGGTCGTCAGCTAGGAAATGTTAGCTCCATCTAGTATTAATTTATAATTAGTAATAAATATCATTGATCATGTAACAATAAAAATGTAGGGTAGCTGTCAGTAATTATATCATCAAGACGCCCACCACCTTAGTCTACCCGTGACCATGATAGCCGTCAAGGGTCTGAAACGTCGGTAATAATAATAATATCAATATAACGCGATAAAATCTGTAAAAATTAGTTTTATTTCAATGTATAATATCCGCGTAAATGTCAGAAATCAATAAGGGTCCAGGTCCTGATTGTCACGAATTCCATGACCGTGACATAATTAGAGAAAGCAAGTGAGATTTTTAGTCGTTAAAAGTCCGAGATACCCTGCCTTCTACTCAGGTGGTGGATTTTCCATACGATAAAAAAAGAATCCTCTGCTGGAGTATGTCTGGGGTGGCATCACCGCATTGCCCAATATTTTGTGGCTAAGCCATAATGCACTAAGATTATTATGTTCCAGCTTTGTAGGGTAATGTAGCCTAGTAGATTGAGCAACTAAGACAAAACAACTGAGGCCTTATTGTGTTCCAGTTTTGTAGGGTAATGTAGCCCAGTAGATAGACTGGGCAACTGAGACTAAACAACTGAGGCCTTATTGTGTTCCAGTTTTGTAGGGTAATGTAGCCCAGTAGATAGACTGGGCAACTGAGACTAAACAACTGAGGCCTCAAGATGACAACGCGTTACTCCGCAATAGTAATGATAATGTTGCTGGCTTATATAAGCTGCGGTTATCGTACCATTAGGCATACCCGTTACCCGTACGCTGTACGAGCTGTTTGCCCATACACTGAGATGTGTTAAATGTGTAGTGTGTGTTGTTAAAAAAAATGTTTTGTTTGTCCTCTAAATTACATTAAAAAAAACACATTTAAATATGTGTCAGTATAGGTTAAGCGTCTTAATAGAGTACGGAAATAATTATTTCATTATAAAAAAAATTAAGAAAAGTAAATACACTACGATATTAATTTCAGTTTTAATATAAAAACAAGCAACAAATTTTGATTTGGTCGTCGCAGTTATTTGCTTAATAATATCTTTCGAAATGTTTATTTATGTGTATTATATTGTACCTACGTTAATAGTATATTGTACTCGAGCGAAACCAGAGTGATTCGCTAGTTAATAATAAATTAATAAGCAAAGGTTTACGACTACACACGGCGAGCCAGTTGCCATAAACCTCAACTCCGAGCGGCTACTGAGAATTTCTCGAAAAAAATACCGAATTTTGGGCATAACTACCGAGGAACGGAACCCAGAACCTCACATTTAGCAGCTACTCTTGTGACCACCAATGAGGTAATTTAATGATAATAGTAACCGTTACATATCTTATGATCCTGTCCTATCCTACTAATATTATAAATGTGAACGTTTGTGAGGATGAATGTATGAATGTTTGTAACTCTTTCACGCTAAAACTAATGAACGGATTTTGATGAAACTTTACAGTATTATTACTTATACATCAGAATAAGATATAGGGTATAATTTATATATTTATATCCATTTTGAGTTAATTAGCCAAATTACAATAATAATCAAAAGTAGAGAGTCCTGGACTAAGATAGGGGAGGCCTTTGCCCTGCAGTGGGAAACAAAAGAGGCTACAAAAAAGAAACAAAAGTAACTTTTCCACGTGGACGAAGTCGCTGGCAGAAGCTAGTCATAATATAATGTTAAACATGCAATGTTCACTAGAAATATATCATTACTAATGGGGTCAATCAACGTGGGAATTGTTCAGGAATTCCCTGAACAATTTTCTTTCCCTGTTTTCAATTACGTTATTAAGCTGTGGTATTTGAAGTTTTTATAACAAGCGAAAGCCTCTTTGATTGAATTTTCTGTTCCGAGCCTTGAGCAGAGATTGTCATCTTTTACATTTTCCTTGATAATTATTAAAATGAGGTCAAAACGTATTATTCTTTTTTCAACCAACCTAGGCAAATTCTTCTTTTTCTCATAGTGCCTCTCCGACTAGCGAAGGTTGGCAGTCTATTTAGCAAATTCTTCCTATCTTTAGGTCGGCGAAAGACTTAGGCTGCTCTCGCTATCCCCGTCCACTCCCTGATGTTTAGCAGCCAAGATCAAATCTTTGCAACTTATTATGATGGGAAAAATCGCGGGCAAAAGACGTGTTGATCGGAGAAAGAAATCTAGGCAAATTAACGACCCGAATTAATAACCTCGATGGTTTTCCCTACTGCAGAACAAAAATTAAGATTACTTCTATGTAGTAAATGTTATTCAGTCACATTGGTATAATATGTTTTTAAGTCAGATATAAATATATAATATAAATTATGATTAAATATATTGTTTTTATTTTATTTTTGGTATATAATTGAATAATTATAATGTTTTATGTTTTGATGAATTTGTATGCAATATTATGGATATTTTTTGTCTGAATAAATAAATTTAATAATAACAGGGCCATGTAACAATAGGGCAAGCGATTGCTAATTCCATCAACTGGGCACAAATCCTACAGAAAGAAATCGCTTATTATTTTAACAAAGTAAAAAAAAACTCGACCTGGAAATCGAAGACAGAAACTCACTTTCAGCAGCTGCGCTTACAGCCACTAGACAAGTATTATATTATTTGTATTAAGATGACACAGTAGCGTACGGGTCATCTGATGGTTAGCGATAATCACAGCCCTTAAACGCCAGTCATTCCAGTGGTATCAGTGGTATGAGTGGTTTTCATATTGAGACCTCAGTTCTTAAGTCTCATATAAACTTAGTAGTTTCACTGCCTACATTCCCCCTTAAAACCGGAACACAGTATTGCTTAGTGTTAGAATATTTGGCAACACGTTTGTACCCTGCATAAACACAGCCTACCAAAAACCTAAATAAAAAACCGGCCAAGTGTTGCCCCCCTTAAATATTTATTTTATTCTGTCTTTAGTATTTGTTGTTATATGTTATAGGGGCAATAGAAATACATAATTTGTGAAAATTTTAACTGTCTAGCTATCATGGTATAGACGGACAGACAGACAGACCGCGGAGTCTTAGTAATAGCGTCCCGAACCCTAAAAATTAGGCCATCATGAATATAGAAAATGTTAAGCATATTTTTCTTGAATAAATTTGCTCATGCTCTCAGATTATTCCGTAGAATTCAGAAACTGTACGGTATATTAACTTTATAATCATACATAAACTTAACGACTTTTATTTTAAACGGAAACAGTACAGGAAATGACCATTTCTAGCCAAAATTATCGGCCTGGTCTGGTATTATCAAGCTTGTAGATTTATTTTACGCAAGACGTCACAGTCGAATAATGAATACCAAGCCAAATATCTTAATATGGTTTGCAGTGAAGTGTACTGTTTGAGACACACAGAAATAAAAATTTAGCAAGCAATCTCTTTTGTATTTTAAAACTTGAAAAACAACAAATTGTTTTACGGCAAGTTCATCTCTCTTTATAAGCAAAATAACAATACAGTGTGTCTTCATAATGTGCACCTATTAAAATAAGGGAAACTATGCTTAATTTTATCGAAAAAAAGAAACATATTCCAATCCCTACTGCCCAATCTCTATTTTAATATTATGTCGACATTATAAAGACTCACAATGTATAATATAATATCTATATACCATAAATGAAATTACTTATTTTTAACTGTAAATAATAAATATTTTATTTCCGTAAATAATTGTATCTATAGAACTTTATAATAGTCGCAAGCATGACGTAATATTGATATTTAATCACATCAGGTTAGACTGGAGGTTAGATTCTCAAATCATTCAATATTAAATCATAGCCTTTAAAATAATCGCCTGAAAGACGCTTCACGTGACCCAAAGGTTGGACTCTACTTCGGCCAGAGAATAAGCATTGCCTTTCAACGTGGCAATGCAGCCAGCCTCTTGGGTACGCTACCAGACGATGGCGATGCGGAGGAGCTTTTTGATGCTCTTTTTTAGTTAGTTTACTCTGTAGTTTTTTTTAAATTTTAGATTGTTAGTAATGTAAATAAGTTTATTTTTATATAATTGTTTATAAGGTATATTGTATTGTATTATAGTATTATAATAAATTTTAAAACAATAGATATACTTACAAGTATTTATTTGTAAACATTTCTACATTGTTCTCTCGTCTTTAGGTAAGTTTCTATTTGTTATTTTATTGAATACCAGTATCAGAAACGGATATTAGAAGAGTAACCATGGAGTTTCTTGCTGATTATTTACCATAGTATACGACTTATTTGGAACCGTGCACCTAGAGAAGAGTGAATAGAGAAGCAGTGATAGCCTAGTGATTTGACCATTGGACTGCTGAGTCAAAGATCTAGAGTTCGAATCCAATCCCTGAGCTTTCGAAATCATGTGGGTATTAATATTATAATTAATTCACACTAGCTTAAACGGCGAACGAAAACATCGTGAAGAAACCTGCATGCCTGAGAGGTTTTCTTCCGTGTGAAATCTGCTAATCCGTGTTAGGCCCGCGTGGACTATACGGAATCCTTCTCATTCTGAGATCCGTACCGGGCTATCAGCCACCTGGGAAGGTGGCAGAGTGTGTTGGACTCATACCGACTAAAAACCGTACTTTGTCTTCACAAGTGAAGACAAAGTACGGTTTTAATACATAATACGGACTATAGGGCAAGCCCTATAGTCATGGCCATAGGATCCGTGAAATTTGCCACTACCATGACAGTCATGACGATGTTTCATCATCAACCTATATACTGTCCCACTGCCGGGCACGGGTCTCCTCTTATATTGAGAGGGATTAGGCTATAGTCCACCACGCTGGCCTAGTGCGGGTTGGCAGACTTCACAACCCGTCGAGAAAAATATCGAATGTATGCAAGTTTCCTTACGATGTTTTCTTTCACCGTTTAAACGAGTGATAATTAATTATTAATGTAATATGGTTTATATGAATAATAAAAATCTATTTTGATTTTGGATTGTTGACCAATCAAAATGACTGTCTGTCACAAAGTTAACACGAGCCATAGAGAAGAAAGAACTACTAACGAAGCGTGTGGCGCCAGCTGGTGCCACGTTTTATATGGCCATTCTAAGCTCCGACATATCAAACGAACATGTGGATATTATGCCTCGTATATACACGTCATCTATATGAGGAAATGTTGGATAATGTGTCTGTAATGGGATAGACACATACAGGTTTTTTTTTTAGAATTAAAACAGTCATGACAGCCTGACAATTCTGGAGTAAAAAAATAATACTGGTATCGCCCAGAAATTGGGGTTCGGTCCGATCGGCTATCGCTTCGTATAAAATACTGATATTCAGCCGTATCTGGTTAGACAGGAGGCCGATTTCAACATGTATAAAATTATCGTAAAACGTATAAGTTTACAATACCAATAAAACCGTTTATTAATCATAATTTAATATAATTTAATCATTAGTCTAGTGGTCCTAAGCGCGACTGCTACGCTAGAGGTCATGAGTTCGATCCCCAGGTCGAGCAAAGTGTTATTGGGTTTTTCTATGAAATTCTTAGTAGCGGCTCGGAGTCTGGATTTGTTCTTAATGGCAACAGGCTCGCCCCCTATTACATGGGACCTAAAACATACCGGCGAAATGTGGGTGTACATTAGTACACCTCTGCCTAACCCTTCGGGGAATACAGGCGTGATGGTATGTTATGTTAAATTAATTTGTCTCTTGAGCAGCAATTCCGAGCTTTAAATAGTCATCCATGAGGCACAATTAACTGGCATACCTAGTTGTGGTTAAACCGCAGTTGCCTATCGGCGCGTCAAGCGTAGTGATTTCCGGTTAATCCCCCGAAATCATGCGCTGTATCGATCCCCGGGGAGTTCCCTGTTCACGAGTGGACAGTTACTGGCCGATCCGTATAATTATTATCTGTAATAATCAAGATTAATGTCACTTGAATTTTAAATGATGACGATTTTTAATGTATCGAATTCCAATCATGGCAATTGCTGTTTCCCTTTGATAGTATATTGACGTTAAGTTTCACTACTTCAATAGGTATTATATCCTACTAATATTATAAATGTGAAAGTTTGTGAGGATGGATGGTTGTTTGTTACTCTTTTACGCTAAAACTATTGAACGGATTTTGATGAAATTTTACATTTTTTTTTTTATGGGATAGGGGGCAATCGAGCAGACGGATCGCCTGATGGTAAGCGATTTCCGCCGCCCATGGACACCCGCAACACCAGAGGAGTCACAAGCGCGTTGCCGGCCTTTAAAAGGGAGTACGCTCTTTTCTTGAAGGTTTGAAGGTCATATTGGACATTTACATTATTTACACATTTACATTATTGTTTATACATCAGAATAACATATAATTTATGAAGATTTTGAGTTAATTAGCCAAATTACAACGATAAATAAAAGTAACTTTTCCACCCGGACGAAGTCGCGGGCAAAAGCTAGTACTAAATAAAAAATTCATGAAAAAATACATTTCTTAAATGCGTAATACCTTGAAATAAAACTACTTTTTACGGATTTTATCGCGTTATATTGATATTATTAATCCCGACATTTCGGACCCTTTACAGCGTCCATGGTCACGGGTAGACAGTCTACCCGTAATGTATAATGTTCGCGTAAATGTCAGAAATCAATATGTATATTCCTTATAGCTCGTGGTTAAATAATACTTAATCGATCTGCAAGCCTAATCCCTCTCATTGTGAGAGGAGACCCGTGCCCAGCAGTGGGACAGTGTATGGGTATCAACCCATACACTGTCTGATGATCTGCAAGCTGCGCTAACCTTGCGTCATTCTCTGGATGAGTAACCATTCTTAACACATTGAGACCCCCTTGTGCCTCAGAGAGCACGTAAAGCCGGCGGCAATCGTTAGTGGTAGTCAGAAGCTTAAAAAACGCGACTGACTATCAGTCTATCTTCAGGACGTCGGTATTACCCAGATATTGGATTGCGGAGGTCTGATGGCATCTATAGTCTGCGGTTACTACTTAGTATAACGCGACCTTTATGCTTGTTTCTCATTTTATCTCAATAAAAAAAAACACATGGACGTGATTTTAGGAAATTCCTCAGGATTAGGATAAAATAAAAAAATAAATAAAAACATTTATTGGGAACAAAAAACTCAATTTACAAAAAAACTGTGTACGATAACAACTGCATTAGTTAAAAACTGTGTCGCAGTCATTAACGCCCACCTCCAGAAAGTTGAGGCATAAGCGTTCCAGCATAATAATTATGTCTTAATTATTATAAACAGATGAATAACTTAGTTAATTCAATAACAACAGCAAATAAAAATAATTATAACTAAAATGTATTGTGTGTGTGTGTGTGTGTGTGTGTGTGTGTGTGTGTGTGTGTCAATGCCAATCAATTTCTATGCAAGGTTAGGTTTTCACGAGGGTTTCTAATTCATCATAACTGAGTGTATTTAGCCATCTGTCCATGACCCTTCGACATTCTCTAATAGTAAGTGGATATATATTGAGATGTCTATTAACTCGATTATAAAGTGTGGGACTCAAATAGTAATATTGCCGTCGTACAATATGAACTATAGCAGACTCCACTTGACAAACCCTGTCAAATCTACGCTTCCGATGAATGGGATTAGGATCGAATAAAAGGTCTGAGTGTTTGCGCAGCACTACAGCAAGGACAAATGCATGTCTGACTGTAGGCACATTACAAAGAGCGTAGAGTTCAGTAGTTGGAAAGCGCATTGGTTTGTAGTTCATAACCTTTAACACTGCCCTCTGCGCCCTTTCCAGACGGAGCATTAAGCATTTCCCAGAGCCGCCCCAAGCTACAATGCAGTACGTAATGATGGAATGTGCTAAAGCAAAGTAGACTGTTCGTAGTGTAGCGAAATCAGCAGATGTACGAAGGTTTTTAAAAATAAATATTAATTTTCTGACTCTGGATACCAAAGCGTCAATTTGATACTTCCATGTTAATGTACTATCCATTATTACACCTAGATATTTAATAGAGTTTGTGCGAGTGATTTGAACACAACCACTACAATCATTTGTAACAGGTCCACATTTGTGAGCAGTCAGAGTGAGGGGGAAGGGAGGTTGTGATGCTATACTTGTAGAAAATGTAATGAATTTGGTTTTTTCTACATTAAGTGTCAGAAGGTTCTTATTCAGCCATTTCATTGCACTACGCAAGGCGGATTCTGCATGTGAGCGGGTTTCCGGCCAGACTTTACCATGAACAAGTATAACGGTATCGTCCGCGTAACTTATAATTCTAGCATTGGTTGGAGTTAGATTACAAAGGTCATTTATATATATTAAGAACAGGGTTGGTCCAAGAACACTACCCTGTGGGACTCCGTATGTGACAAATTGCTGTTTGCTAACGTGATTTCCTATTTTTACGGTTTGAGAACGTTCACTCAGATAGCTCTTGAAAATATCCAGACACAACCCTCTAACACCAATCCGTTCCAGTTTTCCAAGCAAGAGGGGGACAGAGACCGTGTCGAACGCTTTTGAAAGATCAAGGAAAATTGCTATTGTTTTTAATTTGTTCTTTATATTTTTTGCAATAGTACTGGTTACTTCTAAAACTGCATCTTCTGTACTTCTACCAGATCGGAAACCATACTGATTCTCTGAGATTATATTATTAGAGTTAAGATAATTGAGAAGTCGATTATTTATTATTTTTTCTAATATTTTTGTCAATATTGTTAAAACAGAGATCGGTCTGTAGTTGGTGACACTCCCTCTATCCCCATTCTTGTAGATGGGATGCACAATTGCCCTCTTAAAGACGACAGGGAATATTCCTGATAATAGTACAAGGTTAAAAATATGCGAAAGGACAGGAATTAAAATGTGTCTAGCAGCCCTCACCAGAGCAGCAGAAATGCCATCCCAACCCACTGCACAGTTAATCTTGAGCCCAAGAATGATGCGTTCAATTTCTTCACAGTCTGTTGTAAAAATGGCCATGGAGTTAGGAAAGTCATTGGAGTCAGGAAAGTCATTGGAATTGTTAGAAGAGAGTGTGCAGTGTGAGTGAGTGTACGGGGTTGATATTTTAGATGCAAGTGTTTTCCCCACATTCGCAAAGAACTCATTTACTATGTTTATTGATTCCGCAGGATCCTGAGTTATAGATAAAAGCTCAGTAGCAGAAGATTTATTGTTTTGAAGATTAGATATTGATTTTATAAGGTTCCATGTAGCCTTTGGATTCCTACGATGTCTCTCAAACTCAGTGCGCTCGTATTCCCGTTTTATTTTTTTAAGTAAGTTATTACAAAAGTTTCTGTAACGCTTATATGTCACTTGCAGTATATCATTTTTAGGATCTTTTTTGGATTTACGGCAAAGATTATCCCTGTTACGGATGCATTTTAGAAGCCCTGGCGTGATCCAGGGCTTAATAATCCTATTTTTACTGGAGATTGTACGAATAACAGAGTTGTTATTGACTACGGTAGAAATAATATTAACAAAATCGGTAGCAGCCGTATTTGCGTCATTACAATTCATGATTAAAGAAAAGTCTATATTCTGAAGAGTTTGAACGCATGCATCCACGTCTACTCGCCGTGATGTTGAAGGGGTTTTTGTTATACCAAATATTAGTTTGCAGAACACAATCACTGGAGCATGGTCGGTTATAAGAGAATCAAGTACTAGAGTTATAGCAGGTTTATTTGATTTGATGATTGCGTGGTCTAAGCAGGCCATGTTACGAGTTGGAAAAAGATGAGCAGGAAGCATTGCATGCGATGCTACGGTGTTTAAATACGCATCAGAGTTAATATCGCTACTATTAGGGGAAATATTTATATTAATATCACCAATTAGAATAATAGTCTTAAAAGAAACCAACGAGTGCATAGTTAAATCTAAACAATTAATAAAATTTTGAGTATTTCGATATGACGGGGATCGGTAGATTGCAACAACAGCTACTTCTTTGCAAAATTTTAAGATCAAACAATTTGCTTCTGTAAACATCGGTATTTCCACTGAGACTCGCAAGTTTTGCCTAGTATAAACTACAATACCGTCATTTTGGTTTGCATGGTCGGATTGAAATGATTCGAATCCAGGTATATTAGGTAGATAAGGGCATTTGCGCAACCAACACTCTGATAAAACTATAACATCGAATTGGATCTTAATTCTATTTAAAAGGATTAGCAGGTTATTGAAATTAGAACTATTGCCAATACTTCTAATGTTTAGGTGAAAAATACTAAAATTGTTAATAACATTATTCAAATATGTAATGCATTGTTCTGGGGAACACCGGAAGGAAGACGAGACTGTAAGTTGTTCTAAGTCATGTTCTATTTCTATGTTTTCATTCATTTTTTAATTTGAGGGTGAACAAATATTCTTAGTAGGGACCCAGTGAACCCTAATTTGAGTTTGCATAATTGGTATAGAAGGTACATAGGTACCTTATTTTTTTTGTTTGAGCAACAGCAGGAGGTAAAATGGTTTGCTAGAGATTAGATGAAAGAGTGGAAATATATTGATGACGATGATGATGTGGATGTGTTCATAAGTGTAATAATTGTAGGTGTAGGAGTGAGTATGGCATAGTGTGTGTGAGTTATGTGTGGTGTGTACATGCAAAATACTTTGAATATACAGGGATAAAGACTTATACATACGATTTACATAGTGAGATAAAAGGTTAGAACTATTGACACTGCGGTGCAAGTACGTCTTATTATTAAACATAAAATAAAGAGTGAATAGACGGTTTGGAAAATTACAATAACATAATATAATATCCTGAACTGCTCTAACAAACTGATGATTATGGGTCACTAGTCACTTAGGATCATTTTTTTTTGGGGAAGTCTATTTCAGATTTGATTAAAATATGAGGTGCACCATCCCGCTCGCGGAGATAAATTTTTCCATTTTTTATCCAACAGTAACTGTAGTTATTGGAGTTCGCAAAATCTCTTGCCAGGAAAAACAGTCTCTTCATTTTAGGACTAAGATTTTCTGAAATGAATATAGGTTTTACCGTGCCGCCAATTTTTAGATGTTCCGTTGACAGTCGGTTGTTGGCCCTATTGAATTTTTTATATTTTTCGATAAACTTTTCCTTCATGAGGTTGGAGGAGAAATCCACGATGATTGTTCTATTATCTTTTTCTTTAGTTCCTATGCGGAAGATGTCTTTGACCTCGTGAGGTTGCAGGGATACATTTATAATAGAGGCCACATTGACGACAGTGTTTAATAGGTTTTCTTTAGTCTCGGTTTTATTTTGAGGGATATTTTTTAGTTCCACGCAGGACGATCTAGTACCGCTCTCTAATCTTTCTATTTTTTCTTCTAAGTTTTGTAAGTATGTAGCATTAGATTTTCTTTCATCTTCCAGCTGAGTTTCTAGTGAATCAATTTTATTCTTTAAGTTCTCATAATCTTGGGACAGAAATGTTACCGATGTTTGAATTTGGGAGTTTTGGAGTTTAATTTCTTCCACCATTTCATAAATCCTTTCGAGTTTATTATTGTGTTCCTTTTTAAACTCTTGGAGCATATCTTTAATCTCTGTCATAAAAAGGGGTACCTGATTTTCTAGGTCTAATCCTGATTCAGTACACTTGCGCTTATTCCTGTGCGTTACCTTAGTGACAGATAGGTCTTTTCTGGTTATATCCGGCTCCGATGAGGAATGGTGTAGTATTGGAGTTGTCGGTACTGTAAGCGCTGTCGATGTAATTATTGGAGTTAGTGGGGGCGAACGATTAATCGGCATGCTTGCGGACAAATTATTAATATTGATATTTGTGGTAATATGTTCTTTCCTCTCCCTGCCTCCCCTCTTCTTTGGAATATAATATTCTCAAAAAAAAAAAAAAAATAATAATAATAATAAGGAGAAACGAACAGTGCTCCACGAGGAAACATTGTGTTGGCAGTGGGGGGATTTTGATCCTTATACTGCCAACCCGACTATTCCTCTTTCAATACAGGGTCGGTAACGCGCAAGTGACACTCCTGGTGTTGCAAGCGTCTATAGGCTACGGTAACCGCTTACCATCAGGTGGGCCGTATGCTTGTTTGCCACCTTAGTAGAATAAAAAAAAAATCGAGATCACAGCTGGTTCAATCGCGAGTAATCAGGTAGGAAAAAAAATATTATCTAAATGAAAAGAAAAATGTACAGGGGAATGTCGAGGGATAAGGTAAGTAACAACAAACAAATTTCTAACAAAGGACGATTTGGTGCTAAATATGCTCACAGGTGTGATATTTTATTTACCTATAAAAACTTCGTAAAAAATACAAATATAGAAGTAGTATTTGTTATGATATTTTCGCACGGAAATGCCGTGTATAAACTACGTGAATTTAGATCCCATTTTATTACGGTTGAACTTGCTGTGATTTTTTTCGTATCAACCTGTAGATTTTCAAACTCAAACTCAGAGCTGCAACTAGGGAGGATCCCCTGACTAGACTAGTGTTGTGGCCCAGTGGACCACTACCCGAAGCGATGGCTGATGTCAGGCTCCTGCATACATGTCGGGTTCCAAATGTTGATTGCGCGATTCAGGATTTGCTTCGTCGAAGTTCTTATTTAGTGCGGTAGACGTTACTACAGTATTACGTATTATTCATATAACTTAATTGCATAATGTTGCTTATCCCTACCTCAATTTCACATTAACATTTGCGCATAGACTAATGAACGGACACATATTACAGCAGCCACAGTACTGACTCATCGCTTGTAAACAAAGCAGCACGACCGACCTATTGTTTCCTTCCATAAAGTAAGTCATATGTCAAAGTGTCGAACATACACAGACCCGTGTTTCGATTCTGTCAATAACATTGGTTTGTAATGCATTTATTGCCTGTATTTTGGTAGATATTCATTTTTCTGTTTTTCTGAATATATTTATTTACAACTAGCTGTTGGTCGCAGTTTTACCTTCATCCCGAAAGGTTTTTAGAGACAAAAAGCCTACCTATGTCCTTCTTCATGGTCTAGTCTATATCTGTACCAAATTTCATCAAAATCGGTTCAGTATAGACAGACAGACAAGGTTTTCACATTTATAATAATTATTAGTAGAGAGTAGGGATTTTACAATCTATTTACATCATTTTTGTAAATCCTCCTTGTAGGTAAGTATTTGTATTATAATTAAATAATTATACCTATTGCTAACACAAATCTAAATTCCGAGCAGCACTACTAATTAATGAGATAAAAAAAAACATTTTGCTCAACCTATACAACCATAGGTTTGAAAGGGTTGGCTATGAATAGATTGAAAATATATACTCACCAGACTAAACATACTATCTTTGAAAGCATTATTTAAATGTTAGAGAATAAAAACACCAAAATCATCCACTTTTTGTCCATAACCGCAATCGGAAATACTTCCTCAGCTAGTAACAGAATTACAAATTGGAACTCGGTACCAATAAGGAAAAACTGAGCGAGTCACCATTGCCCAGAACACTTAATATCTAGTGATAGACTACAAGCAAAACGTAACAGTAATGATGTATAATTGTGGCCTCAAAGGTCGTCATCAAGTTGTAAGAGCAACGGGAAACTAGCTCCATTGACATAGTGCAATCGGATCAACAGCAGATCAACAATTAGTATCAAGTTGGGTTAATATGTCTCAATGTTACCCTTAATTGTAACAGAATTGTATTCCTATAGATTGTGATAAATGATATTTATTTCTATAAATATCATTTATCAATAGATCTTTTAAGACACTTTTACAAGTCAATATCAATATATTACATATTTTTTTAAACTAAATGGCTCCGGCATTTCCTAGCTGATTTCCTGTGTTATTTTGGTTTAGAGTCTGATTGTTTTTAGATCTTTGATTATTAGGCAAGCCCAATTATAAATTGCAATACCTATATTTTTTTTGAAATCGATAAAAAATGTAATCGTCAAAATTAATTCATAAACAAAAAAGTTATATGCATAGGTGTATACAAAAACAGATTTATTTTTATTTACATACCAATACTCGTAACCGAACTCAGAACCTCTTCGATTCTGAATATTGCTTTATTCTTCACTTTTCTAAAAGTAAAAAATCTTATCCGTTATTTTTGTTGCAAGTTTGAATAGGAATGATAAGCACTACACTTTAACAAAATCTTGCTATGTATCCATTATTGATATTATATCTAGAAGAAAATAAAAAATACCTATCTAAAAATAATACTTATCATTCATGTTTTTTTTTTCAAGTTCAAGTGAAGTTGATCCGCTGCGTTGACTTCACTTTGGCAATAAATTGTCAGTCGAATCACGCTCTCGATAGGCGAATGGCCCATGAGTGGCTCAACGTGCCTGCCGACCGATGAATATTCCCAACAAGCCTTTGTTTTTAAAGTGTCTGCTGTCATTTTGGAGTAATACAATTACTGCATAACTTTACTGATTTTTAGGCACCATTTCTTTCTTACTTAACCTTTGACTAGGCTATCACTTCTTCTATTTTACTAGAAACCGTCATACTTGATCATACCATCAAATAAAAAAATATGTGAAAATATTGCACTAGACCAGTAATTATTTCAAAAATCTTTTAGGGAATCATATTATATAATTATTGTGACTATTATCATAATATTATATGCCACCTGTCACCTGTCTATCTCGTTGGAGACCATGAAACAGTTCTACGAGCTTTGTGCCTCGCCCACGGCCTCTTAAGCTTGCTAAGCCTTTCAGCTATGTCAGCAACTTTCATTCTTCTACGGATCTTCTAATTTTTTATTCAGTCTGACCGCTGAGTGACCTTGAGAGCTATATTGAGCGACCACGTCCTACGATACTTAGATATAATTTAGCCATAAACCTTGCCTATAAGCTTTTATACGCTGTAAACAAAGATCATATTTCAAAAACCCTAAACAATAGGTACCAGCTCCCTCTATTGACGGCGGCAGCTTTCAGAACTAATTTTCCGAGGTGCGAACAGACATTATAAAGGCGCATACATAATGGATGCTAATTTATTCGCCAAACTTCTTTGTGATCCTATTAATCCAGTTTGGTTATTTTACATGCGACCTACTTGCACTGTGATGCTTGCCATGTACAACCAACAAGAGAGTTAAGTATTGTAGGTTGTTGGTAGTGTTAACTACTGCCGTTTTTGCCGTTTGTTGTAAACAACTACCGTCATTCATTGTTATGGTGAATGATTAATCCCATGGCAATGACTAGGGCTAGAGAAGGGAAGTACAGTAATCGGTAAGAGTACGGTCTACGACGTAAAATATGATGACTGCTGTTTTTGCAAAAGCACCCACGATACAGGAGAAATAATATAATGCTTGCACAAAAACTACAAAGCATAAATAAATTATTCTCGTATACTTTTAAACTTAAAGTAGAATCCGGCAGCAAAAGCCTGTATTAACATAATTTTATATACTGATACGTTGCAGACTCGAGCAACAAGTGAAATATATTGTGCAATATGTCTGTGCTATAAACACTTGGGATTTGTTTAATACCTCGCTGTAGTCAGTGATTCATCCCAATCATATTACTGTGTTTTGCGCTACATCTCACAAGAGTGCAATATGCACTAAGTATGCAAGTAGGTAATATTATCTTGCCGTTATAAAGAAAACTAGCTTTTGTTTGTGGCTTCGCGAGTTAGAAGCTATATCAGTTTTAATCACAAACCAATAGTGATGATGTCTTCTTTCAATGGGTCAGGTCCAGCTCTATCTCAGGATCAATAATCAGCTAATTAAAATAAAATTACTCCAGTTTTTAAGCTGGAGTATATGCTTTCCACGAGTTATTATAAAACTATTATTTAGTTAGTAGTTTTTGCAACAACCCCTTTCAAATAGACAAATGTTTTGACATTTAAAATGCATTTATAAATCTCGAGTGAATCGATTTCTTCTAGGCAAGCGCGCTACGTCATACATCGCAGAGGCGACTTGGCGGTCAAGCGTAGGCCTATGAAAAAGAAATGTGTATTATATACACTAATGCACTTTTTTTAATATCTTCAACCCACAGACACCCTTCTTTATAATTGTATTATAGTATAGTAAGCTATGCCCTGCGGGGCTACCTGCATTGATTACATTTTTGCCAAATTTGTAGGAATTTTCTGAACTGCTTTCACAGCGGATCTTTACACTTCATAAGCAAACTAAAAACAAAATTCCAAATGCTTGGAATTTTATTTTTAGTTTTTGTAATTAATCAGTGAGAGTATTACGCTTTTATATATTAGAAGAAGTAGGTTTGATATAAAAAAACTAACGTTTTTTAATCGAATTTAAAATAGAGTTCAATCATTTGACTACATCATGAAGCTGCTTTCTCATGATATAGATAAATGATTGAAAAAGTCGAAGCTGAACGTGAGGTCTTGCGTTCGTTTCCCAGGTTGAGTTAAATGTTATTCATCGCCATTTTGTTGCTGAAGTTTTCTAAGAAATTCTCAGTAGCAGAGTCGGCTCGGCAGAATTTTCAATAGTGTCTATTTTTTACAACGCGAAAGAAACTTATTTTAAATAATGTATAATTTTAGTAAAAAAATGAACACGTTTATAAGTTGATCTGTGTTTACAGAAATTTTATACGATTTTTAGCGTATTTCAATTAAAACTTTTGCGGTGTGATCAGAAGTTGATAGTACGTAACTTAAATGATGCACAGCCTTTATTTAATGGTTTTAATACGGTGAACACCGTATTAAAACCCGTTAACTAACGCTTAGATACCTAATTTTTTCCAGAAGGTTTATATAAGTATCCATAATATATGTATGTTATTTACATATTGCGCCCTTGCGAAGCCGGGCCGGATAGCTTGTATCGAATAAACTATTCTGGGTGTTACTAAAATAGAAAAGAAAACGGCTAAGAGATTTTCCAAGCTAGTAATTTCAGAGGCGTCCATCGCTATCTAATAATAACAGAGCCAAACTTTCCGACTATTTTAGACTTCCATTGAAAACTCTCAAAGAAGACTCAGGGCTGTACTGAATGAGATATCGGCCAAACTTGATATCAATGAAAACGCTTGAGAAATAGTAAAGAACAATAAGATTAAAGAGTCTGCGTTCAAAGGACTAGGCGAAATCTTTTGTTTGTCATAATGCTGTTCACACCGATATGTAATGAATTCAAAGACAGGACACTCGCTGTAATGATGATATTTTTTTATAAAAAATATTATTTATTCGCTAAATATAGGTAGACGGTGTTATAATATGTCATATTGATTCAGTCTTCTGTATTATTCCTTGTGGCATGTAAAAAAAAAGAGAAATTATTGAGTGGTGAAGTTATTGGTGAGGTTTTTTAAAAAGGTCAGTGTGTACGAAGTGTTTACGTGGCCGGAGCAAAAGAAGTACCTATGCCAAAATCGCATCAAGTGGCGGTCTGTAGTTTGGGGGAAAAAACGAGAATGCTGATACACGCCTTTTCCCGATAGCATACTAAGTAGGCAGAACTACTCCGTTTAAACGATGAAGGAAAACGTAGGGAGGGAACCTGCAGAATTGAGATTTTTTATCGATTACCTGAGAGGTCTGTGCACTCTAAATAAAGACCTGTAGGTACTCAGCAGTCGAACATTAAATGGGCTGATGATGAAGCACCTACCTCGGACAAATTATTAGCAAACGTTGAGGAAATTATCAAATAAAATTATGCTTATTTATTAATGTGGTTGTAATATGGACCTGAGCTGTACTTTGGAATGCTGTTTAGGCTGCTAATACCTTAATTTATGCCTTTGCCTATTTCCTGGCTTTTCCAATTAATTAATTACATAGTTGCGTAAGTTTTTTTTTATTATCACCTGATATTATAGAACGGTGTAACACGTACCCACGTTTAATGCAACGGACAAAGTTGAATCCATTTTAAAGTTAGTTCCGGCGGGGCTTTTAGCGCAATAAATGCCTTCCTTCCTCCACTTTCTTAAAAGTTTCCTTTAAAACAAAAAGATTTGTTTCTTATTCTAGAACAAACGGCCGTCTTAAGCATCGCTACTGTCTCGGAAGCGATTTTCTTAGAACTATTTTCGCAATTTGAATCGAAATGAGGTATTCTCTTTTTGGTTTCCGATTTTCCTTTGTTAATCCCTATTGTTTTTCTTTTACCTTTGCCTGTGACTGGGGTAATAAGTTGGGCTATTCCAATGTTCTGTTTTAGCTGTGAAATCTTTTTGTGCAAATATTTTCTTTTTTATGATAAATGTCGCTGTGATTAGGGCGGTGAAATTTGAATTTGGAATATTTTATTTGTAGGGAAAGTTTTTATGGTCGGACTTTGGTTGAATGAAAATTAGTTTGGTGGTATTCGTTTTATAAATTAATAATAACTTTGTTTGGACACCTGTTACATGGACATTTTATTTTTCTCGTAATAACTATGCAGGGCTCAGTAAAATAATATTGGCGTATTGCGGTGACTATGCCTCTGCCACTTCTGAATCTAGTCATACATTTTGTAAGAGACGTAGATTTTATTTAAAAAAATAAGATACCAATTTATAACTTACACGAATTTAAGACTATTAGAAAATGTGACCATGGACGCTTTACAGCATCCGAAATATCAGGATTAAATATTATCAATAGATATGATGCTATAAAACCTTTAAAAAGTAGTTTGATTTCAAAATGTATGATCTTTTAAAGAAATAATGTTGTAAGATACTATGGCAAAAAAATACTTGTCAAAGAAAAAGTTTTACGTGACTCTTGTTATAAATTTATCACATTCACGTACTTTGACGAAGGTACTGTTATATTGAAAACTTATAAATATAATGAGACAGATGAAGCCTTCACTCGAGTATTTTTAACGTGAAAAGTTTTCATCACTATGTACCTATATTAGATTTTTTTGGTCTAGATAAAATGTACGAAATAAATGTAAGTACAGTCTGTAAAATATACAAACTTAATGGTCTAGACACTTCTGACGGGATTTACGTGTCCGATATACCATATAGACATCTTATATCATACACATTTGAACGAACCCATATAATTTCCCACTGCTGGGCACGTGTCTCTCAGATTGAGAGAGATTAGGCCATAGTCCACCACGCTAGTCTAATGAGAAAAGTCTCTAAGGTTTGCAGGTTTCCTCTAATGTTCTCCGTCACCGTTTAAGCGAGTGAAAATTATGTTAGATAGTCCTAGGTTGGTGTTAGGTGGTAATTTAATTCGAAATGGACCCAAAGGTAATATTTGTGACGTTTGTGACCCTGATACTGGAGCGAAATTATGTTTTCAATATCACCAGAATTACCCTTGTTCAGTTCACAAATAAATTTACACAAAAAAAACAAGTAGGAAACTCATTTAAAACTCTTCTAAAACACGTGCAGTTTCAAACTAATTACAGTGTTTACAACCACTTCTAAAATTGTGTAAATTTAAAGTAACAGCATTATACTGGGATATTAAAGTGTTCACTTGTTGTGGTTCCATACGGGTTAAATCCGTGATTTATAACTCAAAACGCAACAGTGAATATTTTAATAGTAAGTACTAAAATGTTGTGGTACAGATGGTGAAGTTATAAACTGAGGAGGTTTTGTTTTTATATCATTAAAGTGGCAAACAAGCATACAGCCCACCTGATGGTTAGCGCTTACCGTAGCCTGTAGACGCTTGTAACACCAGTGGTATCACTTGCGCGTTGCCGACCCTGTAAAACGAAAGAGGAATGGTTGGACTGGCAGTATAAGGGTGAAAGTCTCCCCATTGAATGGGAGACGAGCACTCAGGCCCAATGATCTAAGTATTTCAACCACAAATATAAGACATCAAACGCACTAGACAGGTTACTATACTTATGCCGTTTGGGTCTCTGAGGCAGCAGCAGCAACACCAGTACAGCCAGCTGAGCTTAGAAGATGAGATGGGTCAAGTTTGTCAATAAAAGTTCCAAGATAACAACGAGATACCATCTGGCCTTTTCCAATTGTCCCGTACCAAGCCATTATAGTTTCTAACGTAATAGATGATACGCAATGTCTTTCATCTGTTTTCTGTTTAACCTCTGGATGCGACTTGATTCCTAGTTCTTCCTTCATTTGTTCTGTAAAACTTCGTATAGGTTCACCATTATTACCCTTCACCGTGTTCCTTAAATTTTTGATTTCTTTCGAGAATAATTCCTGTCCTGTCGTATAAAGTGACCAATCATTTCTTCTCTCTTCTTCTTTATGGTCCTTAACAACTGTCAAAGTGTTATCGTATGTTATGGTAAAACATAGTCGCTAAAATCTCATTACTTACAGACTGACCTACAGACTGCATGTGGAAATGCTAGTGCATATTGCGTTTCATTATGAAACCACTACAGCAGGTGTACGGATAATACGTTCAACTTATATTCAGATTTTATAGCGTAGATTTGGGTTTAGTTCATTTTGATTAGATTTTAGAAGCTTATCACATATACTACGTAAATTTACCCAACCAGGAGTGTACACCTTTTTGTATGATGATTGAAGTCCGTAGACTACCGAACTACTAAAAATTCACAAACGAACTAGCTTTACGTTTTTATTGTAATGATGACAAAAAACATAGGCCGCGTGATGGTGAATGCCAGCAACCAGTAGTAGCACTAGCGCGTTATCATCTTGAGACCTCAGTGTTATTGAGAAGAATCATATGCCCAGTAATTTGACTGGCAACATTGCCCTTCGAACTGGAATTCAATGATGTTAGCACGTTATTGATGAGCGTATCACCCATAACGAAATCTATAGAAGCACAGGCTACTATCTAAATACACATAATAACATAGTGGTTTAGATTAAACTGGATAAAGAGATCGCAATTCTCGCTTCAACTGATAAACATTCAATTTCCTAATCGACTCCTATCAAAGATAACAAGGCTGCCCCATTTTTCTCTCCGCCAGATCAAGAGGGATGCAATTTGATTAAAACCCAGTCCAACACAATTTTTCTTCCACTTCGTTTAAAATCAATTTTCGAGACTTCGTTAGTTTTATCGCTGAAAGATAAATTGAAAACGGCTAGATGGTTCTCTATAAACATTAAGTAGTTTCGAGGATTTTTTGTTGTTTTAAAGTAATGCTTGATTTTTGGGCGTGATTCTCAGTAGCCGCTCGGAGTTGTGGAAAATGAAAGGCTTGGCAATTATGACCTACGTAGTGGGGAAAATTAGTTAAGTTACGGCAACAATTTACCTCCTATGTTAACATTTTGTCTTCCAAAACATAATAGCGGTAGGGTTACACAATTCTATGAATTTTCAGCTTATCGAATTATGTCTATTAGAGGAATTGTTATTTTTTTGTTAACTAAATCACTTATATGGGCACGGTGGTCAAGAATAATTACATGGTTATATAATAAGTAGAGAAGAATCATTTGAGATGGAGAATTATAGAGATTGAAAGGAATAATCTGTTACTTAAAGACAACTACTTAGATTATACTATTAATTCGCATGTTATTTTTAATAACTGGTTTTGATGTATGCACATTCTTTAAGTTGCAATCTAGCATTAGAATAGTGTTATTTTTTGTAACTTTAATACTTTATTGATTGTAACCGGTTTTGTGCAATAAATAAATAATAAATAACGGGTCAAAGAATCAAAAGGAGCAAGGAGTCTCTTGGGGTTAGTTTTAAGAAGTCAATGAACTCCAAAAGTTTCATCTGTAGGGTAGTCACGTATTTCTTTACTGGTAAAGGTTCTGGGGACAAAAAGTTTAGTTTCGCCTTGATTTAGATGTACGTATAAATTTCTTTGTGGTTCACAATGAACGTGTAACAGTATTTCTCGTTCATTGAGCATGTAGCAATAGTAAAAAGTATAACACAACTCCTTCCTTTCTTTTAGAGCCCCTTGACACTAGAGTTGGTCCAGTGTAGGCGTTCGATTAACGTAATATGTCGTGGCTCTGCGCTGCGCATACGTTCATCGAACGCCTACTCTTGTAGGCCCTAGGTACACTCGACGTTTTAGCCAATAAGCTGTCGTCGAATGTATCTTTCACATTCTACGTCTTATAGGTGACGTCAGCGACATCTATTGAAGACATAATTACTCTGTTATTTAAGCGACATTTTTTTTCATTCGAATATTTATTTTTTCTTTTTTATTGCTGTACAGTCACAAACATTCTTAGAATTATACGCAAATCTATTTTTACTTGAATCGCATACATAGTACTTGAAACGAAGCTTGCAAAGACACTTTATTTTCTTCGTCCCTGTTCACACATCTGTCACACACAAGCCGGTTGCGAGTACTACGCACATGAACAAGGACTATAAAATTAAAGTCAGTATTATGTGTCTCCCCGGTACTGTTGTATTGGTCAATCAATTTATATTTCGACACATTAGAACAACATTGCATTGAATACCTCGTTGAATTTGAACAAAATTCCAATCAGTGTAATCATTCATTACATTATTATGACAATCGGCAATAATACAACTACGCATTCGATTATTATTTTCAAAGTTAGCGCAATGTTTGGGCTGTGTCCAATCAAATATGCAAATAGTGCGGTGACGTAGAGTGTCGCGGTGTTTACCGAGTGATCGGGCGGTATTAGGGCTTTGGCATATGGCTGGGATTCAGTCAATCACTGATTACCTATGCTAAAATGTTATTTGAAATAGTTTTAAACTAAAGGTGTGTTATACAGGGTGTTAAAAAACTACCCGTAAAGCCGAAAGGAGGTTAAATGGGGCCTTATAAAGAGTCTATTCGCAATATTTAAAAACCGTAGTAACGCTGTATAACATACCCCAAAAAAAGGAAAACAAGACCATTTATTAATGAAAAATAGAAAAACTATTATAGTAGACAATTATTAGGTAAAATAGGTACGTAGGCCTTTCTGTTAAATAATCTGGTCCCCTGACATGACAGCTGACAAAATTTTTGGCTTTGATAATTAATTATAATTATTTTTTACGGGATATTTTGTAACACGTTGTATTAAAGTTTCAATTGCACCTGCATTCGTATCATCAATACGAAGAAGAAGTTACACCTAACCTGCTGGTTTTTGTTTTTATAAACGCACAGTTTCTGCACTAATATTCGATATAATTGTCTCTCTGCTGCTGATGTCTGGGTTTTAATATTTGACAATGCGGTGGAATGACAAATATTTTGCCATTTAGCAATAATTTGCTAACATTATCGTTTCCTGGATTAAATGTTCATGTGGCCAGGGGAATTGCCAGACAAATTATGCTTAACAACTCAAGATGATACCGCGCGAGTGATACCACTGGCGTTGCTGCTGTAATATGCTGCGGTTTCTGCTTACCATCAGGCAGCCCGTACGCTTGTTATTCATCTTAGTATAATAATAATATTATAAGTATATATATTAAGTAAGTATCTAATGCGATGAAACGACGAAACGCCACTTCATCTCCTAGGGGAATGCGGGTCTCTAATACACAGGCGCAGTGTTCATCTAGAGAAACATATCGTAAGCCCAGATGAAATAAAAGAGCTCACCCCTAAGCAAATCCTGGAGTTTATAATAGCCGCAGGGTTTAGCGGTGAGATCTAATAATGCAACGAGTGACGATCACAATAGACCGACTGCGGTTGCAGTGAAACTACAGCCGCCTTATAATAATAAGAAATCTAATGCGATGACGTTGGGCTTATTCAAATTTAAATTATATAATGACAGTGCATTACCATGATCGACTAGCGTACCCTGGGCAGGGAGCCTCACTACTTATCAACGAGCATGTCGGACACGTACCGACTAAAAACCGCATTTAGCTTCTCTTACCATATAGTAACAGCCATGGGATTCTGACATTTGCCACTACCATAACAGGCCCCTTGATATCATCTGATAACTTGGCTTATCTTTTTAATCATGGAATGTATAATTGTGTGGCACATGACTACAGAGTAAAAAAAATAGAAGACCTGATTTATCAGTAAAAATCTGCATGAAAATTAGGATCAAAACAACGTACCATTCTATCTTCACCCTTAGGGACAAGCCGATAGCCGGTATTAGGATTATGCGGTAGCATTGGTTTGCACAAGCACCGTGATTAAAATTAGTTGAATCAAATGTTGAAACATGTGTAATTAATCCGATTCATTCCATTCGATTGAAGCATTGATAGCCTAGTGGTATGACCATGGGACTGCCAAGTCAAAGGTCTCGAGTTCGAATACAAAACGCTGACTCTTCGAATTCATGTGCGTATTTAATAATTAATGATCACCTGCTTAAACGGTGAAGCAACACATTGTGAGGAAACCTGCATGGCTTAGAGATTTTACTCGACGGAGTGTGAAGATTGCCAACCTGCACTAGGCCAGAGCGTGGTGGTCTATGGCCTAATCCCTCTGCCTAACCCGTGCCCACAACTGGGACCGTATACAGGTTGATGCTGGTTCTATTCGGTTGAAGCCAGCCAGATAACCTGTGTCCACCATCGAAAATGCATTAGATTTTCTGTAAATAGTTATTTTGACTTTCATTTAGATATCAGTTCATCAGGTCAAATTGTAATGTCGTACGCTTGATGCATAAATGCAAATTGTATTGTGGTTTTGATTTATTTGTGTCTACGTCACTTGCATTCTCAGGCTTTCAAACTAATGGATTAGCCAGAGGAATACTGATGTAATATAGATTATGATAATATAATATATATTATGTATATAAACATTAAACTAATAAAAGGTACATGAAGCTACATGACTTCGAGCTATTAATAAAATAATAACATGGTATTTTAAGTAGTTTCCTTCCCTAGGGCCCCGACTGCGATAGCTTGAACCCTGTTGCCGACATATGGGTTACATTTTTTTATATGTAAACGTCTTAGTACCTTTTAAAAAATAAAAAATCTATTAGTACATGCAAAAAATAAAAGCTTAACAATTTTATAAAACATGAAAGTAAATATTATAGAGTAAATTTTTTAAGAATTCTCAATACCGATGTCAAACACAGGTATTAAGATTGTCTGGAGTGTTATTTTCCAATCGTGGGTACTACTGAGATTTAAATCTCAATAATATTGCTAGTTCTGGTAATAAAACCCGGGTTCTGATAAGACAATCAGTATAATTCCTCAACTAACATTTAATGTTTATCGTAAATACTTGCTGCAAAATGTTGAGCTAACCAAATTTAGAAATTAAATTGAAAATATTAAGTAGGTAGCAGAAAATCAAAATAACATTCACTCAAACAATATTTCAGAAACAGAAAGAAAATAAGACCAATTTCATTATACAAAAACCATTCCAGTTGAAAAAGTTTTTCTAATACCATCAATATTAATATTCTTCGCCTTGACCCATGATTGTACAGTTGAAGACAAAATTGTAACGTTTTATAAATTCTTTTCAAAGCCAGCACTTTCATTATGGTAATGATTCAACCAATCTTTGGTATCCCAGCGATTATTACCGTTTAGTCGTTCAGTGTACTCATTTTGGAACAATGGAAGCCTTTTCTCGCTCTCACTAATATACATATTTATTGGACATAACGTTTTTATTAAAGCGGTCAAATATTATTCAAAGGAAAGTTTTTATACTTTCTCATTCTCAATCACACTCGCTACTACTAGATTGTGAGGACTTTTTTTTTACGGGGGAAACCTTCAAAAGGCAACCGGTCTACGGGGGTTAGACCGGGGAGTGTGGGATTCTTACCCACTAAAACCACCCCGGTGGCCACCATCAGTACATGGAGGGGGGCACTGTGTCCTCTTAACAGACCACCCCAGAACCCCCCTGTGCACTGCCTATTAAGGCACATCCCTGGGAGATTATGAGCACCTAGATTCGATTCCCAGCTTGATCAAAACAAATAAATAAATACTCTTGGACAATTTAGCACCATCCAGTCCCAAACTAAGCAGAGCTTGTACTATGGGTACTAGACAATGGATATAATACTTATACATATAAAAAAGTATACATTTTATTAGATTTTTCTATGAAATTCTCAGTAGAAGCTAAAAGTTTAGAAATGTGCCCGAGCATTAGGCTCACCCCATATATGGGTCATGAAAATAAAAATCTTTAAATACATTTGGGAACCCTTTTTTATAGTACGGAAAATCCTCATGGATCCTCCGTCACCCGGGGAGGTGGCAGGGTATGTCGGACTCGACTACCGATCAAAAACCGTACTTGCCTTCACTTGCCCTATAGTCGTAGCAATATTGGTCACGGGTAGACTGAGAGAGACTGGACTGAGAGTCTACCCGTGACCCGCTGTAAAGGGTCCGAAACGTCGGGATTAATAATATCAATATATCGCGATAAAATCCGTAAAAAGTAGTTTTATTTCAATGTATAATATTCGCAAAAGCATTAACTCTTACCCGCGTTGCGCATCCCAAAAGGACTGTTTAATATTTTTGAGACATAATGCCCTTGCTTAGGTAATCTATTTTCTTGCCTAATAGTATTTCATTTTTCCAGAAGTTTAGGCTTGAAAAGTAACAGACAAACAGACTTTCGCATTTAATATATCTGTAGATAGTGTGGATTTGGCAGCATTTTTATCTTTAGCATAGCGACTGAACTTACTTACAGTAACACCATACCCTAACCCATAGCTTTTCAAATTTACGAACGATACTCGATGGGCTTTAAAACTGGTAGGAAAATTTCAGCATTCGCGATACAGATCCCCAATTAGAAAGGTTCAAGCCTCCATGATCCTCAGCTTGGGAACAAGGTCCAGGTATTAGAGTAATCAATTGATTGTTGTGAATGCGGTAAGTACGGGCGTTAAGAAATTTGTAAAGGTGTGTTTTGGTACGTACGTACTTGATATTATTGTATTGTGCATAGAGTAGGTACGCCAAATGTTCGTGTTTATGGGTGCGTAAGACTTTTACCCCCGGATTAATAAAATATAACTGATATTTTTAGGTAATTTTACCCAATCATCATAATTAAATTAATATTTTTAGTACATTTTACCCAATGAAGTTAGTATGCAAGTTAACTGATCCACTGTTTGATTCTCGCTTTTCTCCTCACATACGAAACATGATTCAACAGTTATTTAAACATTACTTTGACCAAGGTAGTTACAAAATGTCATGGTCTTGGTTCCTTTGGAAATCTATTACTGGGTTTTTCTGTTAGTAGCAACTCTGGTTTCAGATTTGGTTAGATTTGTGACAATAGGCTTGCTCAGTAATTGTAATCCCTCACTGAGGAACTGTGCGTCAGTTCAGTTCACATCTGTTCCCGGGTAATGAATGAACTTTCTTTAAAATAATTCAGACAGAAATTAGTTGTTCTTTGAAATTTAATTCTTAATATTATCTCCAAAATTGAAAGATTGTCATAACATTTGTCTTATTTTTTAACAAAATTTCGTCGGAATTTTTAGATTGTCTTAAAAAATTACTTATTGAACAATAAGGCGATGGCAGTGTTATTAGGTTTTAGATTCTTAAAGGCTCTCATCATCAACCCGTATACTGTCCTGCTGGACACTGGTCTCCTCTCAGAATGATAGAAGTTAGGGTATATAGTCCACCACGCTGGCCTAATGCGGGAAAATCTTCACACGCCACCGCCGCGCCGTCGACAAAAACTTTCTAGCGTGCAGGTTTCCTCGCGATATTTTCCGTCACCGTTTATGCGAGATGAATACGCGCATGATTTCGAAACTGAAAAGTACGTGTCTTGCATTCAAACTCGAGGTCTTTGACTTGGCAGCCCAATGGTCTAATCCGATTTTTTTCTCGCTCTAATTACGATAAAACATTTTCTATCTAAAATCATCCACCATTTGCAAGCAAAAGAACCCCATTATACAAAACAGATAAAGTTGATATCCCATAACGAGCTCTTGGAGCATACCCCGGTGATACATCACAGTGATTGTGAGAATCAGCAGTCGTGACGCGTACGGGAGGCTTGAATAGGGAAACGTGACCAGCAAATAGTAGGTGTAATGTGGATATGGGGATAAGGGGACGGGGCGTTTGGTTTTTGAAGCCGTCAAGTTGAAAGATGCCGTCAATCTCGTAATGGGTTAAAGGAAATTATCAGCAATATTTACTGTCCCACTATTGAGCATGTCATTTTGCTTGTGTAATGGAGTAGTCATCAGAGTTTGCTTCGGTGTTTCTTTTTAGAGCTCGTTGGTTAGGAAACCGGAGTCATTGAGCAACAAAATAAACTTAACCAGTGAAGCGAAGTGTCTGTAATGATTATTATTGAGTTTTTCTATGAAATTCTCGGAGTTTGGATTTGAACCCAGTTTGGCAATAGACTCGCTCCTTATAGCATGGGTCCTAAATATACCGGCGTACTGTCAGTATTTATTAAGCGGTACACCTATTTTTTTTTTTTATAGTACGAAAAATCCTCATGGATCCTCTGCCACCTGGGGAGGTAGCAGGGTATGTCAGACTCATACCGACTAAAAACTGCACTTGCCTTCACGTGCCCTATTGTCATGACCATGACAGGAGGTCCACCTGATTCTATTCCTTCAGTGAATACAGGCATTATGGTTTGTTATTTTTACAAGTTTTTTACTAACTTAAAGTAATTAATTAATTCTATATGTATATACATAATACAAAAGCATTGCTATATAATAGTCGCTCGTATCAGTGACTAATTACCCTCCCGTATCCCTCTAACCCTTACTAATTAACATAACAATTAACATACACAGTTATGGTCTTAAATTATAATCCGACTCCGTTGCGACTAAGTCACAATGGAACTTTGGGGATCGGGATGTGGAAACTTTGCCCGGGCATTCCGGATATCGCCCGGGCAATTCAAGTATTGTTGGGAAAAGGGTTAGTAGTGTTGATGTTTTCATTGTGATATAGAACTGACATTTTAGATTAATTTGTTTAAAATGTATATTAATATTGTAAAAAAGAAAAAAAACTAAAAATGTTATTGTAAATTGTAAAAATTTTAGATTACCTGCCCTTTAAAAATTCTAGAATTTTAGAACCTTCCCGGAAAGAGATAAATGCAATTTATTTCAATTATAATAACAAACCTTTAAGGCTGTGATACTGAAAAATTAAAAAATAATAATTTGTGTTACATAATGAGCGCGCTTTGAGCGTCTAAAGTTTCATGAACTGAAAGTCAGAAGAATCTCTAATTATATTTCGATAATTTTATACTTCTTTAAATAAGTAAATATTCTTGTCCAAGAATATTTATTGATTTCTGACATTTACGCGAATATTATACGTTGAAATAAAACTATTTTTTACGGATTTTATCGCGTTATATTGATATTATTAATCCCGACATTTCGGACCCTTTACAGCGTCCACGGTCACGGGTAGACTTCACGGGTTGCGAAACGTCGGGATTAATAATATCAATATAACGCGATAAAATCCGTAAAAAGTAGTTTTGTTACAAGAATATTTATTTACGTATTTTGGTGGTTTTTAAAGTCCTTTTTTGAGAGACAGAGAAATCCGTGAGGATCCCACAAAAACAAAACGTATAGGTATAGGCCCGCACCCCTGACTTTTCGAATTCATGTCCGTATAAAATTAATTATCCCTTGCTTAAACGGTGAAGGAAAACATCGTGAGGAAACCTGTATGCCTTAGAGATTTTTCTCGACGGTGTGTGAAGTCTGCCAACCCGCACTATTCCAGCATGGTAGACCAGAGATTTTTCTCAACTGTGTGTGAAGTTTGCCAACCCACACTAGGTCAGCGTGGTAGAATGTAGCTTAATCTCTCTCAATTTGTGGGGAGACCGTGCCCAGCTGTGGGGTAGTATGTGGATTGATGAGAAACGGCGAACGGCCAATGGGACCTTAAATATATAGGCAAATTATTGGTATATAATTACACCTCTGCGTAACCCTGCCGGGAATACAGGCGTGATGGTATATTACCTTATGTTTAGCCAGGAGGTATTGTTATTAGTAACGTAAGTTGGAACCCTGCCCACTCAAGACAGATGGCAATTGGAATATTAAGACCATCCATCTGCATTGCCAACGCACATATCGTACGAAACAAATAGGGTTTATTGGCATATTTAGTGTTATATACCACATATGACACCAGATGGACGGTAGCGAAGTGATATCCAGTGATTTGGGGTTATAGATACGTCATACTGATTTATGGGTACGACTGGTACTATACTATATTGATACTATGCTGTGCCCTAACAGGGTTTCATGTTGTTACTTTAAAAATCTAAACACCTATGTCTATTTAAACAAGAAGCATTAAAATACTTTAACTTTGACTGGTATATTATGACGGAAATTCGGGAAATTCAGATGATTATTTAACTTAAATAAATGGATTTGAAAGAAAGAAAGAAAATTAAATTTATTTGTAAAGGACACCAGAGTACACAAAAGACAAAAGAAGTAATGGGTACTTACCTACATAATAATAAATAATTTTGTTGTGGATCCCTGGTGTATTGATTTGGTTCGTGGTATCCAAATTATCGTCAACGAATCATTAATGACGTTTGTGGTCTAGTTGTGTTTATCTGGGTGCTTCTTATGTATTATGATTTTGTATTTACAAAAAAATATAAATAAATATATCCATTCTATAGTATCCATAGTACAAGCTCTGCCTAGTTTGCAAATGGACGGTGTTGTGCAAAATGTCTCAAATTTTTCCAATATTTATATGGAAATACTAGCTTCGGCCCCCGACTTCGTCCGCGTGGAAAAGTTATTCAATCTTTCCCCATCTATTGGTTAAGCGTACATTCTAATGAGATGCGGCTGAATATTTGTATTTTACAAGAAGTAACTGCCATGTGACGTTCGCAATCAACGAAGCTGAACCAGAATTTGGGTTCAAAATTATAATTTTGTATCTCGGATAAATCCTGTGGATAAACTGGTTTTCAGACTTTCTGAGCTTTATTCATGGAGCAACGACTGAAAGTGCTTTACGAGGCATGGAGAGGTCACCCATCCAAGGACTGACCGCAGCTAGTGCAGATTAATCTTGCAACCAGCGTAGTTATCACTTACCCACCTTCAGACGTTCACTTACAGTAACCGATGGTAAAAAAAAAAGATCTAATTAACGTGAACTATTGGAGATAGATGGTCCATAGTCTTATCTTCTCTAACATATTTTCGATCGGAGAGGGAACGCTGAATGCATTAGCCTGTTCAGGGTAATAAATTTCAAGCACTTAGCTAGATATATACGTTCACACTGGTAGATATTCGAATGGGTAGCGTTGCAGCTAGTGCTTTTTGTGCTGTATTGTAGACTGGGTCGAGGAATTGTTTTACCATTATGAAAGTAGGTAATCCTAATAGCAGTGATAGCCTAGTGGTATGACCATTGGACTGCCAAGTCGAAGGTCTCGAGATCGAATCCAGGGCACCTCTGACTTTTCAAAATCACATGCGTAATTATCACTCGCTTAAACGGTGAAGGAAAACATTGTGAGGAAACCTGCTTGCCTGAGAGATTTTCTCGAGGACGTGTGGTCTGTCAACCCGCACTAGGCCAGCGTGGTGGATTATAGCCTAATCCCTCTCATTCTGTGAGAGAAGACCCGTGCCCAGCACTGGGACAGTATATGGGTTGATGATGCCAATCCTATGGTATATATATCGTCTGTATAAGGTATATGGGACTGACTAAAAATCGATCAGGCCTTCCAATGAACTAGAGCTATAAGTATCCACGGAATTCGAGATCTTCGCCATCGAATTCAGACAGGCTGACCCTGCCCAGATCACCAAATCTGATGGACTACAGGCTGTGGCAGTGAACAAATACGTTCCATATCCTAAATTAACACCGCAGGAACATTATCTTCTATTATAGCTTATGAAATAATCACCTAATGTCTTTGTATATTGTTAGTACAATAGTACACAATGAAATAAAACAAATTTTATGTACTGGCAGGCCATAATGAAGGCTGGATGGACAACATTTTGCTGTAATCGCCGTCGATTCCGCTCACAATGGCGGATATAATAAAGGAAAAGTGAATTACGACAGACTCCAATGTGATACACACGGTTGATATGTTGGATGACAGATTGAGTCCTTTTGTCAAGAGAGTTTCCTTGTTCTTAGTAAAAAAAAGTTAGCACTTAGAAAAGAGAGATAAGAAATAGATAAAGGAAAATAAAGCCAATTAATAGTGATTTACACACAATATTAACATTTATAAATGTAGGTACTTCGGTCGTGTGTAAGTCACAATATTCTGGAATTTGTAAATGTATCAATTTTGTGACTAAAACTAAAAAAAGCAGGGCTATGAATTTAATATTTATGTTTTTATGTACATAAAGTGTATGTATGTTGCCTGGAAGAAATCGCTGATCGCAACAAGGCCGCCTGTTGTATGTTTTTTTTTTGTATAGAATATATGCTGTAATTTGAAGCGTAAAATAAAGAATATATTATATTTATTATTATTATGCCGCATGTAAACAAGACTATAATCTGAATGGTATTTTTGTTAATTTTAATTAAGTAAATTGTCTAGTCCCGTAAGTATTTTTGGTAATGATTTCAGTCAGGAATATTTTCTTGTTTCAACTTAATAAAACAATTATCTAGTTTTTTCAGTAATCGGTTTTTAGGTTTTTAACTTTAGTTTTTATTTTAAGGAATAAATTTAAAAAGAAGTTAATAAATGTTTAATTTTGACGAATACTCAAAAGATGTTTTAAGACAAAATTTTATTAGAATATTTTCAGTTTTCTTTACGGCAGTGTGTCAGTAATATTAATATCCGTTTGCCAAGAATATCAACAAGAGGGCACGCAACAAATAAACGCCATGACAAACAATAGACCGCTGTGTCGTCTGATGAGCGCCATTTTATATAGTCATGGTTACATCATCAATTATATTACTATTTCTTGTTTATTATATTTTTGTTTTAATAAGAAAATTTTTCCTTGTCTGGAAATTGGTCCAAAATTTCAACAGAATTTAGATGGTCATAATTTTTTAAATGGCTCTGGTACTGAAGCCTTTTTTTTTACGTACGGGCTACGTGGCAACCGCCTATAAATGCTAGCAACACCGATGGTATTACTCGCGCGTGTAGTTAAGTCTCATTTACCCAGTTATTCATTTATTTTTTACTAGCTGTTGCCCACGCGTTTACCCTCATCCCAAAAGGCTTTTTTAAACAAAAGGAAACCCTATGTCCTTTCCCAAGATCTATTCTATCTCTGCACCAAATTTTATCAAAATCGGTTTAGTGGTTTAGGCATGAAAACGTAACAAACAGACAGACAGAGTTACTTTCACATTTTTATAATATTAAATAGTGAAGTACTGATTTTATTATTCATTTGAGTGCATTTAGCAGCACCTAACTAATCGTAAATGACGCTGCTGCCGAGAAATAATACCTATTCACTCTTACCTTGACGGTTCCTAAATCATATGTATCAGGAAACACAGCAGCCCAGTAGAGAATTCCATTCCTTGGCCGTTCGCATGATAAAGGATAAAGCAAAACGCTTCGCGTATAAGTGAGATATCAACTACAAAGGGGTGGAAAATTAAATTTTCACTGGTTACCCAAACTTCGAACTGGAAATCGGTAATATTACAGTATTGATTAGCAGCAGAATATTTGTACTACCGCAGGGTAACTCGGCAGCAGTTTTACCATCTTATCAAGGAAATTTAATTTTTTTTTTTGGGACATTTTTACACAACTCCGTCTAGTCCCAAACTAAGCAGAGCTTGTACTATGGGTACTAGACAATGGATATAGTACTTATATACTTTTTTTTTTGTAAATACATACTTATAATACATAAGAAACACCCAGACAAACACAAATACTCATGTTTTATCCACACAAATATTTGTGTCCTGTGGGAATCGAACCCACGACCCCATGATCAGCATGAACCGCTAGACCACAGAGGTCATCAAAATGAAAATGAATGAATAAATGAATGTGAGTTGTGGATTATATCTGTATTTGTATACTACTAAGGTGGCAAACTCTATCTGTCTGTCTGTTAGCCTGTTACGCTTTTGCGCCCAAGCCGCTGAACCGATTTTGATGGAATTTGGTACAGGGATAGATTAGACCTTGGAGAAGGAAATATGCCTTACCTTTTGTCTCAAACAGTTCTTTGAGAACAGCTAGTTGGAATATGTGTTTGTATGACGACCGGGCAGAATGCGAAAGAAGTCATGGAACAGTCTCAATACCCATCCATATACTGACCGCGGCAAGCGCAGCTTCACCTTGCACATTATTATTCAGCCACGAGACCTTACCTATTAAATCTTTTTACGAACACCAACATGCAGCAATGATGTTTGTTTTAATTAAATTTCCAAAACGCGCGTCCATCTGACGAAATGCTGATAAATTGAAGAGAATTTTCCATAGCAGCCATAATTGAGGATATAAAAAATAACACAGCCAAATTGTTGATTGTAATTTTTCATGCGGGAAATTTTCGCTTTGGGAAGTGGACTGCTTTTAACTGTTTCATTAGCCTAGTGGCATTTAAATGATAAATGATATTTATTTCACTTTTACAAGTCAATATTTTACATATTTTTTTAAGCTAGATGGCTCCGGCATTTCCTAGCTGACAACCTCTGAGAAGAAACGCCGAAACAAACTCAGAGAATCATAGTCTCTTTTAAAGTCCAGACAATGTATAGTAACAAAATATGTGTCTTACAATGTAGGGCAAAGTCTGAAATGGCCTTTTGAAGAAAGAGCCATAGCGGCTTTGAGTAGACCAGTCCCAACTGACGGCACGCATGCATCAGTCATTGTGTAGCTCAACCATAATTTAGGGAGCTCAACAACCCGTCGCACGACGATACCAGATCAGAAGAACATTTGCGTAGGTCACATTTAATGCGACTGCCACGCTTCAGATCGATTTCCAGGTCAAGCAGTGTTATTGAGGTTTTCTATGAAATTTAGTAGCAGCTCATAGTTTGGATTTGTGGTCAGTTAATGGCAATACATGGGACCCAAACATACCGCCATGTGTAGGTACATTAGCATATCTCTGCTTAACTCTTCGGGGAATACAGGCGTGACGGTATGTATATAAAAGTAATAACATAAATAGTATGGGTTATATCAGTTCTCTTTCTTCATAAACTCCTACTTATGTGAATATACCTACTTAGCCAAAACCGGCAACATTAAATTTGTCAAACAAAACTGTCAGCCTAACATGTCACGTCTGGGCCACACATTCAGGTTTCAGCTATATCCGTCAGCTTATCTTGTACTACCGTCCTTGTAAAAAGTCCCATTGTTCGAGAATATTCCCTTCTAGAATCGAACATTAATAAGGCTGAAGACGCCGTTACTAGAGCTTGAATAATTTTGCATACATAAGGTCCGTTGGGATAGGGATGCGAATAGTCGATTAATGCTTAATTCAATGAGTCGATTACTGATGTCAAATGAGAAAAAGCTAAAAGATTAGATTTATGCTGGTTTTAGGGCCGAGTCAAAATGAGATCAAAATTTAAGATATTTTTTGTTAAAAGGTCTCAATCAGTATTATGTTTATAAACTACTAAGGCTTAAAAAAAAATACCCGCTACCATTATCAACTTAGTAATTTTATTGATTTTTTACACTTATAATATTAGAAATCTATTAGTATTTTTTTGTTTAAAGTTTATATGAATACATCTCCAACTTAAAGATAAACTAATGCATTACTGCTGACAATGAGGCTTGGTACAGGCTTTGTATTGGTATACAAAGCCTTTTTTTATAATACGGAATATCCTCAAGGATTATCCGCGAGGGTAAGTCGCGGGAGGGTATGTCGGACTCATAACGATTAAATACCGTACTTGCCTTTACTTGCCTAGTCCCATGACTATAATATTATGATGATGACTGATTGAACATGATTCTATGGCTATCCATAGAATCCGTGATATTCACCACGACAATGATAGGCTGCGGTCTTCCCTCGCATCTTAATCATAGACACATGTGAAGGAAATGCAAGTGCCGCCTACTGGGGTCCTTATCTGGTCGGATGGGTGAATCCCCAATTCAGCCACCCGCGGGCTCATGGAGACCGGAGGCTAAAATTATCTCTATACAGGTGTTACAAAACTACCCGTAAAGCCGAAAGGAGGTTAAATGGGGCCTTATAACGAGCCGTAGTAACGCTGTATAACATACCCAAAAAAAGGGAAAACAACAACATTTATGAATGAAAAATAGAAAAACTATTAAAGTAGACAATTATTAAGTAAAATAGGTACGTAGACCTTTCTGTTAAATAATCCGTTCCCTGACATAACAGCTGACAAAATTTTTTGGGCTTTGATAATTAATTATATTTTTACGGGGTATTTTGTAACACGTTGTATAATTGGTATATTAGGGATAATCTCAAAAAAAAGGGACTAAATCTTTATTATACCTACTTAAGATCAAAAGAGTAAAATTTAGAATAAAATTCATCGTAGTCTAATATAGCATTGTAATATTTTTTTATCGACTTCACTTAAAAATGTAACGCGATACATCACTAGACGTTAGCAGATATTTTTTCTGTTAACTGTACTACTTGCATTTTCATAGGCAGATTTGGTCGCTTTCATTTACATATCGTCCCGGGATCAAATTTACAAGTTAACATTGTTCTAGCAAAATTATTGTTTATAATATTTTGTTCTTTTTTGTATGAAGACTTTTGTGAAAAATCCCGAGTTCTTTTGCATTTCAGTTTTCCCGTAGCCTGAGGATAAAAGGGTTCTACACAAAAAGTAAGAGCTCTTTTGTTGTTAAAATGGGACCGAAAATAGTTTTAAAATACCAGGAAAAATATATTGCAGTTCGTCAGTATTTATTATTTTGTCTTTTCCTCAATATCATAATAATATTATCTTGTTAAAAGAAACATGTTATTATTTTTACCCGAACCACTGCCCCGGAGCAAAGATAATGTATGTATGTTGGAGGTAATGTATGTAGGTTTTTGCTTTTTTTTTTGACAGACAATACCAGGAACACATGGTTGATTATATGATTTTGTAGCATCTACTTACAAACACTCACTTAAAAGAAGGTTTCATTAATTAATTGGATTTATTAATTGCACAATTGAAATGGTATATAAAAATAAATAATATTTATGACACTTCGAGACGGTCGAAAATATTGTTCCTACATTAGAAAATACTTCAAGTTACTCCATAGACAGTATGTAAAAGGTAATACCCGTTTCACCAGTACAATAGTTTAATAACGGCATGCCCAGTGATGTTAAAAAATATTCAATAAATTGTATTAACAGTTGCGCTTGCGACGAAAGCACTATCCCTGTAGTACATAGGTACTGTAATGCACCATACATCACACGGAGATATATTTCACTCGCACGTTGACATCACAGGATGCAGACAAATAAAGCCTGGTTTACACGCATCTAGTGCACTTCGTAAATACTCTGTAAACGTCACTTCTGTGGTTTGATTTAACTGTAGAACAATATTGTTAAGAGAGGTAGTGCATAGTGGGAGTAATTCTACTCAAATTGGACCTTCCCGACTGGGGAAGTACCTCCGCCTTGCAGAAAATCAAAGTAAAATAACACAGCTTTGAGTTGTGTTTCTTAAAGTGAGCAAAGTTGCCAGTGCTCCACGAGGAAACATTGTGTTGGCAGTGGGGGGACTTTGACCCTTATACTGCCAAACCAACTATTCCTCTTTATAACGCGCAAGTGATACCTATGGTATTACAAGCGTCTATAGGCTATGGTAACCGCTTACCATCAGGTGGGCCGTAAGCTTGTTTGCCACCTTAGTAGTATAAAAAAAATTAAACGTAGATAATAACAGAAATTATAGATACTAACTTAAAACAAGTGATAATGTGACATGAACATTTTAAACCTTATTTTTGTCATACGTAATTTTAACATAATGTAATGTTACGCCTATATGTCGGTAAGGCGGAGGTGCACTAAGGCTCTAGACAGATGGACTGGTGTCGCGTGGATCGGCGGAAAGTGGTAGCAGGAATAAATCCGAACAATTCCTCGGAGCATTCCCCAGCAAATACTAATATACTTAACTCTGATAATTATCCTTATTAGACTTTAGATTTCATTTTAAACTGCCTCATTAGTGGTTGTAAGCGCTACTGCTACATTTGAGTTTTGGGTTCGATTCGCAGGTCGAACAAAGTGTCGTTGGATTTTTCGGTTGTCTTTGAAACTGCACACCGACTTCAATAGGGCTGCACGGTTGGTTTACAGTTTTATTGCACTCGTACTAACATTCAAACTACAAATTTGGAATTGGAGTGCAGTTGAAATGCAGTCCGTCTGTCTAGAGTTCGATATAGATCCATAGTTCAATGGTGTAGACACAAAGATTATATATATATATATATAATATTATATTATATTATATTTGGGTCCCATATAATATCGGATATCCTTGGTTTTAAAGAAATTTATTCTCAAAAAAGACATAGTCACTTACATGATAACGCAATTTAAAAGTATCCTTATTGTCATTAACCTGAAACTAATTGAAATTTCGAGATGCTACTGAGAATTTCGTATAAAAATCCAATAACACTTATCTCGACCTGGGAATCGAACCTAGAAACTACAGCGTAACAGTTGCACTTACAATCACTAATCAGTTTGAAATTATATCTAAAATCTTATAAAGATAATATCAGAGATAAGTGAAAATGTGATATGAGACATAAAATATACCGATAAACAGTGAGTCTACAGCATTACACTCCTGCCGAACCCTTCAGGGAATAAAGGCGTGATAGATTGTTTTGTTTTATGATTAACATATTCATGAACTACTTAAAACAAACGCTGGTTACGTTAAGCGGTTGCCATAACAACTCTCCTTAATTTCACCTTGAAACTAACAACGTGTGAGTCGGGCTTAACAGGGTGTAGCAATGGCATTTACCAAGAAAATTGTATCATTACTGTAACACAACACCAGAGTGGTTTACAGTTCCCGTGGTATTGCCTCTATATATCAACAGGATGTTCTGGAGACATCACTTAATGTTCCTAAGGCATGAGAGGTAGCGGTAGTGACGTTAGTCAGCATACTAAATAAACAACTAATACTAATTTAAGAGAGGCAGGGCATAGTGGGGGTAATTCCACTTAAATTGGAGCTACCCGACCGAGGAAGTACCTCCGCCTTGCAGAAAATCGAAGTAAAATAACAGTGCTTTGAGCTGTGTTGTGTTTCTTACGGTGAGCAAGGTTGCCAGTGCTCCGCGAGGAAACGTGTTGGCAGTCGGGGGACTTTGACCCTTATACTGCCAACCCAACTATATTCCTGTTTCGTTTTACAAGGTAGGCAATGCATAAGTAATACCCCTGGTGTTACAAGCGTCTATAGGCACGGTAAGCCACCATCCGGTGGGCCGTATGCTTGTTTGTACACCTGTGGTATAAAAAAATATTAAAATAACTTAAAAAAACATTATTTAAATAGACATGAAATTATCAGTACATACAATTAAGCCTGTATTCCCCTAAGGATTAGAGGTATACTAATATACACTCATAGTTCACCGGTATTTTTAGGTTCCTTGTCATAGGGAGTGTGTTTAAGAGAACAAACAGAAAGCAGAGGATAGAGAACAGTGGCGATTGCTCCACCGATACGAGCTGAGCTGATTAAAGAAGAAATTTAAGTGGAGGTACTTACTTCGTTATCTTCCTGCCCTTGTACCAATTTATTTGTGGTCGGCGCAGTATATCATTCATTCATCTCTGTCAGCCGTCACATCATCATTCACTCTCTTTTCTATCATGTCCACTTTAATACAATCCATCCATCTTTTCTTTGGCCTTCTTTCACAAAAATTTATAAACTGCTTTCTAGGCTGTAAGTCCCTAATTCGATTCCCAATCCCTTATTACTACATAAAGTTATCGTTGTTATTGCTATTCAAAGTAATATTGGGTTTTCCTATGAAATTATCAGTAACAGATTGGAGTTTGGATTTGTTTTATGTAAATGGCAACAGGCTTGCAAACTATTACATGGGATCTAAACATAACGACCAAGTAGAAGAATAAATTTATTTTTGAAGTCAGACTCACCTCTGCCTAATCCTTAGAGGAATATAGGCATAATGGTTTGGTATGTAAAATATATACTGTACGCGTATACTGCAGATCCGAGACCTTTTAGTGCCCGCTACAAAGATGCACACACAATCAAACTTTCTTGTCTTCATTATATTATCCGCTTGTGGAGAGACGAGGTGTATTGCCCCTCCAACCAAAGGGAGAATCGTCCGACCAGGTAGGTGTTTGGCCTGGCCAGACCACGGCCCGACAGTTGATGTCAACTTGCGTTGCGAATATTGATAGCGCGATGTAGAATTTTTCGTAGTTCCATGTAACGCGATAGATGTCGCTACACTCTCATATTTTTTTCATAGTTTTCCTAACTCCTATCACTTGCACCAAACACCACGGCTCTCTGAAACTATTCAGCTATTCCAACTGTCAGACGACGGTCTCTCGCAGGCTATATATCTCCAAAATATCCGGTTCTATCTTCAGTGACGTCATATATAATAATATTTGTCACTCTCACAAAGAATTTGAAGGCCTCTTCTTTCTTAATGCATCATTACACAAATCCTAATAATGTCTTAATTTTAAAAAGTCATAAATGCTTAAAGCCTTATAACTTTTTACAATCAAATTTCTACTAGATCTCCTTAAAAAATAATAGGCGAATGGAATGTTTGCACAACATCACACATGTGTACAGAAGAATAAATGCAACATTACCCGCGAGCTCTGATTTAGAAATTTCCTAACAAAAATTTCTCCCCTATGCCGTATTTTTCACAAGAGCCAACATCCTTCGACTGCGGTATTCAAATATTTACGTTGGACTTGAAGCTAGTGTAATACTGTGAGGAAGAATGACAAATCAACTGTTGCTTTTCTCCGCTAAACAATGTAAAAGCTTTGGAATAAAAAACATTTATTCTCCAAGTTTTCTTTACTATGTTCAGGTCGGCTTCCAACTCGATGCAGATGAATATTAGTAGGTATTTTACACAAAACTATCATCAGACCTCTACAAACTAATTTCTGGACAGTACCGATGTTCTGAGAATAGCCTGATGGTTAAGCTTTTCAGGCTTCTGTCTAGAGGGACTGACTGCTTTACTGCTTTACGTGCTCTCCGAGGCACGGAAAGATCTCAATGTCAAATCGATTTCATATTCTTAATACTGCTGCAACTACACTTTCGTCATAGTTAACGCTAAGTCCCGAGTTATAGAATTTAATCTGACTTAAAAAAATGTGACTTCAAATTAAACTGCACGGAATAAAAGAAAATAATTTAAACAAAAAGCAAATGTAAAACCTCTGCCAATTCCTTCTGTCTATGGAAGTAGATATCTAAAATAGTGCCAAGTTTTCATGGCACTGGCCTAATGGGAAGATGAGTTATGGTAGTAGGAAATAGGTCTTAAGTCGGTTCGTGGAATGGACACAGAAATGAAGTGTTGGATATACTTAAATGTCACCGAGCTGGCATTGTAATATAATTCTGTCATTTGTTACACACTAAATATTCTAGTAAGCCAGTTTTTTTTCATTAAGGAAAACGGATAAGTATTAACGAAGAAGATAAAGAATATGCCTATTCTCCGGAAGAAAACCAGAAAATAAAGACAAAATTTAAAACATTCCTTGCCTCACAAGGATTTTTTTTAAACTTAAAATAGTTTTCATGATCTAGGAATTGACCCCACGATCCACAGCCAGGCTTGCGATAAATAAACCAAGATGCTCTATTATAAAATGTCCTTGCTGAATAATGTCTTAACAAAATTCATTTCATTTAAGATTTTTTTATTTTAATTAGACAAACAAGGATATAGGCCGCATGATGGGAAGTGGCAACCATAGCCTATTATAGATGTCAGCAACGTATTTCTAACACATGTTATCTTGAAACCTTAATTGCTAAGTCTCATTTGCCCAGTAATATATATATATTTCACTGGCCATATTACTCCTCAAAGCGTTACATAATGTTAGCACATTTTCGCTTAGCGATAGAATATATTACAATGCTTTGATACATACCAATCCAGATTAATTAATTGAAATAATATTTTCTTACAGAAGACCAACATCGTTGACTTATAACAAAAACCGTGTGTCACCTCAAACCAAGAGTACAGATACACACATTAGGTTGGAACCCGCAATCTGCTGCCGGCATCGAGAATCTGTTAAGGATACGATCACTCGATACGATGGCGTTTAGGAGCCGCCCCTTTCTGATACTTCGCGAAACGGAACGTGTCGTAAATCGAATCGAAATTGGAATCGAGATTACGGTGGGTGGTACTGGATTTTTTGTGAATCGATTTGAATTTGATGCGATATTATCCCGAGAGTGCTTATTTAACTACCTTTTCCAAGCAATTTCTGGGTAATGATGTAATTTCCTGATTTGAAGATTTATTTGCAGCTGCATTTGGCACATAATTTAATTTTATTATAATTAAACCAACATTTTTTTTTTATTCTACTAAGGTGGCAAACAAGCGTATGTCCCACCTAATGGTAAGCGGTTACCGTAGCTTGCAAAACCAGGACTATCACGATTTACGTTGCCGACCCTGAATGGAAAAAGGAATAGTTGGGTTTGCAGTATAAGGATCAAAATCCCCCCACTGCCAACACAACGTTTCCTCATGGAGCACTGGCAACCTTGCTCACCGTAAGAGACACAACACAGCTCAAAGCAGTGTTATTTTACTTCGATTTTCTGCAAGGCGGAAGTATTTCCCCAGTCGGGCAACTCCAATTTGAGTGGAATTACTCCCACTGTGCCCTACCTCTCTTAATAACTACATAAATTATAATTATTATATGTTTATATAAAATGTACCCGTAAAACTGTATATATTTTTTATGTTTTTGTATGAAGAGAACCTAATCATGTATATGTATATAAGTTAAAGTGTTGAATAAAATTGGAAATAAAAAAATGGAATATCTAAATAATGTTATCAATCTATCAAAAATTTAATGACAAAACTTATTGCTAACTTTAATAAGTCTATTGATAATATTTGTCCATCTCGTCTTTAAATTAACAGTCTAGTTTAAACATAATATATTGATGTATTATATTTACTACTAGGATATTTTTTATATGTATACAAGCAAGACAAATTGAAAAAATAGTTCAGGGCAATACAATATGCCCCTGAATTAACTATAAAATTTCATGTTGGTAGAAGAACATAGGAAGTAAGTATGTAATGTGTAAACAGATGTTGATGACGTCAACTTATAACAACATGATATTATCATTTCCCCATTTTGCCACCTCACTTAAACAAACTCTATAACAGAAACTTCGTTTAAAAATGGACCCACAATTTTTTAGAACGAATCTTTGCAAATAGAGTTGCGAAACGTTAGAAAATTGGACAACCGGCTTGGACGCTAATTGCGACAGTACCGGTTGAAGCTAAGTAACTTGTACAATTTTTAAACTTAGAATGTTCGAATACAGTCGGAGATCATTTTTTTTAAACTTGAATCCCTGAAGGGTCAGGCAGAGGTATACTGATTTACATCTACAGTTTGCTGATATGCTTTTACAAATTCAAACTACGAACTGCTGCTAATAATTTCATAGATAAATACAATACTATAAACTCTTTCACCAACTATCAATACTCCTTTGCTCGACATGGGCATTTGGTAGCGGTTAATGTGGACACCTCACCAATACGAGTACCATTGAACTAAATATATTATATACCTACTTACATTGCACTCAATATTATACTTATCGGTTCGTGTTGGTTGTTGTTTTCCGAGAAAAATATTTGTGTGGTCCTCAGATATTTGTTTGTAGTCTAGGTGAAAAAGGTCTCCGTGACACAAGGCTTGTTTTCTAAAGTGACATATTATATATTATTATGGTTCATATTCGAAATAATGAACATAAATGATCAATTAAAAGTACAAACATCTTTTTCTGGTAGAGAGATTTCCCAATCAACTAACAAGGTCTTGTTGGTAGTAATCACGTAGTAACAAAGCTTATTCCCACAGGAACGTAATGAGAAGAATGATCAAATTTACAAAACCTGGTAAGTATCTTCATAACGCAATATTTCCCAAAAACGAATTCCATCTAACATCAATAAGGTTCTTAAATCTGACATCACTCAAGATTTAAGTCGAGTAAAGAGCAAAAATATTTTAGCCTAGCCCCAGATCTGATTTATGCCCAAAATATTCTTGGACGTAATATTGAAAGGAAAACCTCGTTTACAACGCAATTTCTTTTATGTCCCAAAATGTCCCGAAAGCACTTTTTAAAGAGATAGCACATTTAGATAAAATGCTAATTTATTCATTGGCGGGAAGAAGAAAGGAATAAGCCTACTGGCGTTTCAATTGAATCTTGAGTCAGTAATTTTATTTTTATGTTAAATTAAAAATGTGTTTACTGGGTATAATAATGTTGGCAAGTGAATTGGGTAATGCGAATTCAGAATGATTAAATTTTTCCGGTTTCATTTGGTGGTATACGGAAAATTTCGAGACTAAGTACAACAAAATAAATTATCTTTTGAAGAGATCTGGTGAAACATCATCATTATCATCATCATCATCATCATCAACCCATATACTGTCCCACTGCTGGGTACGGGTTGCTCTCATATTGAGAGGGATTAGGCTATAGTCCACCACGCTGGCCTAGTGCGGGTTGGCAGACTTCACAAACCGTCGCGAAAAATCTGTAAGGTATGCAGGTTTCCTCACGATGTTTTCCTTCACCGTTAAACGATAAACGATATTTATTTCTGTAAATAGATCTTTTAAAGACACTTTTACAAGTCAATATTTTACATTATTTTTTTAAGGTAGATGGCTCCGGCATTTCCTAACTGACGAGATGACGTTTAAGCGAGTGATAATTTATTATTAATACGCACATGAATTCGAAAAGTCTGCGTGCCTTGGGTTCGATCTCGAGACCTTCGACTTGGCAGTCCAATGGTCATACCACTAGGCTATCACTGCTTTTCGTTGAAACATAATCAAAACAAATTGACTGTTCGGCTGTTGAAAATCATTTTGGTTATGATAACACATACCATCATGTCAGTATTCCCCTAAGGGTTAGGTAAAGGTGTACTAATTAACAACCATGATTCACCTGCGGCGAGCCTATTGCCATTAACTGGACGCAACTCTAAACTCCGAGCTGCTATTGGGAATTTCACAGAAAATATACCCCCGGGACCCCAAGCATAGCAGTCGCAATTACGACCACTAAGCTAATGAGGCAGTTATCTATAAATATATTATATATTTTACATAACATATTGGAAAAACGAAGTCTGAAGAATTTCTGGAGATTCTCCAGAATTTATTAATCGGATAGTTCCTCTAAATTACAACCTCTTTGTTCACAAAGCCATACTTGTAAAAGAAATTAAAAAAAAAGCTTCTCGTCTTGAGCTACACAAAAAGTTAAGTTATGAATGAGGTCAGCAAACGTGACTTGAAAATTCTTTAAGAAATAAAGCCGTATATAACACAGACAATTACATTCTCGAATAAAACCCTCACAAAAACTGTCAAATAAAGTCCACAAACGAACTCAAACCCGCTTGAAATTTTAAACATGCAGTTTATACTTCATAAAGGTTCGTCGCAGAATATAATTGTATGAGAGAAAAATAGATTACACGCCACTCGGGAGTCTTCCAATATGCATAATAATGGTAATGGATTCAGTGACGCAAGATGGAGCCACCGGTAATCTGTAGCCCCTCCGAGAGATGAGCGAGAAATATCTCTTGATTTCATTTTGCGTGAATCGTTTTTCGACCCGTATGGGTTGCCGTAAATTTACGGATCCAATTGGATTTGAACACTTTCAGCTTGCTTTAGGGGTGAAAATCGATGTAACTTCTGTAAAAATATGGTGCAGTTTAACGCATGAGCTCGAATAGAAACTTGGGGGATGGCTAAAAACACAGATTTCCTTTATTGTATTTAAAGACTAGTTATTAATTATTATTATTGAAAATAAAAGAAGCGGTATTATTATTGATTTCTGACACTTACGCGAATACTTGACATTGAAATAAAACTACTTGACCATGGACGCTGTAAAGAGTCCGAAACATCGGGATTAATAATATCAATATAACGCGATAAAATCCATAAAAAGTAGTTTTATATTGATTTCTGACATTTATGCGAATATTATACATTGAAATTAAACTGTCCATGGTGAGTCTACACGTGACCATGAACGCTGTAAAGGGTATAACGCGATAAAAAAAGTAAAAAGTAGTTTTATTTCAAAGCGGTATTATTTTAAAATTGTAATATATTTTCTCTTTTTTTTTCAAATGTCAAACTCGTCAAGTCTTCTTTTGATTGGTCGACTAATTTGTGCACAGGTAGGTGAAAGAAAAACCTATTCACTCGAGCCTTGAATACTGCCAGATTATACTTATCGGGAAACACCTACGACAAAGCGTTCCACTTAGTAAAACGCTTCGTGCGTAACTTCTTTATTGAGTGGTGATCACAATAATAGACCAACTACGAAACGGGCCGTTGCCATTTAACCTCAAAGATAAAATACTAAAAAAGTACTTCTTAAATACGTAGTATTCACTTTTATAATAAACTTTTTTTAATATATTTATTGTTATTAAGACTTTTCGTCCTGCTGCAGGGGAAAGGTCTCCCTCCCTACCCTCCTTGCATTCTTCGCGATACAAGGGTATAAACATCAATCCTTCCAGATGAAGTCAAGCTCATACCGCCATCTCCGTTTAGGTCTGTCGCGCTGTCGTATGCGATTTTGTTAGACCCACTCGGTAGGTACTTTATTTAACCCACACCTCATTTTCATACGGCAGACGTATCCACTTCAAGATGGCCGCTTTGTTTTCAGGCGCTTTTTTAGAATCAGAATCGTTTATTCGACAAACGAAGGTATACTTTAGGTAATATCTTATTCGTTTTAGTTAATACATAATCAGTGCGCTATGTTTTGCACGAAAGACATAAAAATATACATTTAACAGCTGTTTTATATGTATATTTTGTTATATAAACTGTTGTCTTTTATAACAAGAACAAAAATACGATGACTTCATCCGATCGCTTTTTAAATATCCATTTACGTATTCCACGTTTTGGACAAGATTGAGCTGAATAGTGGAAACTGGAAACGACCCAAATTAATCACATGTGGCAGTACTAGTTTGTCTTCCATGTTTCTTATAAAGGTATTCCCTTTAACCTAATGACTTTACTTCGCTCATTTCTCGCTTAGCTTTCCTTTTGTTAGGACCCTACCCTCACCTGAAATGGGAGTGCAGATTGAATGCCCGGTGTAAATTTGAATTTTAAAATTATGTGATTATTATCCATTGAAATAGTAAAAAATACGATTCTGTTGAATCTTGGACAGATTTTAAATGTAGTTTTCTGGATAGACTTTATGACAGTCATTTTATACGAAATGGAATTTTAAAATTTGTATTTCCAAAGTGTCTCCGTTTTTCTCATTGGGGAGTCAAGAATGTTAGTACTTACCTACTTTATTTTCTTAACCCTCTTCCAGATCTTTCTTTAATGTGTAAAACTGATTCATAGTGCCGCTCTTTGTTCCATCATTGATATCGAATGATCCTTTGAAATTATGTACAGAGGCCAGCACATCAAGTTACCCCAATCTGTCAAATTTCTTTCATAGATTTTCAACTTTAAAGCAAAGTAATAAGGCTCATTTTGAATTGACAGTTTTGGATAGCTTGACCTGCTGACGTCTGTACAACAAATATCGTATTGAAATTAAATTGAACCAGCATCATGTCAGGTACAGTAACATACAAAACATTTTTTTATAGTGACAGTTTGTTTGTTATTTATTTAACAAATTTTTTTTTAATATAGGTAATTCTTTTTAACTTTATGCTCATTGGTATTTATATATTCCATTTGACCGCAGGCCCACCGGCTGACGTTAATATTATTGTACGAGTAGTATTACTATAGATGTATGCTTTTGTGAGATTAACGAAACGTGTCAGTTGGATTTACAATGTTAATCGTATTGTGACAGTATTGTTTTCTTTATTTCTTACTTTATAATACTGTCAAGAAACAATATTATTTTATATTAATTGAAACTACTGTCTCCATTTTATAATGAAAATGTAACATCTAAGAACATAAATACAACCTTTGATTATATACTTGTCTAGATGCCACATTGACATGTACAGAACGGCCCAAATAAAGTCTACTAAAATTGGTAGACTCTCTTCTCACTTACGTCAGTGTCATTTGGATTACTTCAGGGTGTCGAGTTCTCGAAAAATAATTAATTATGTCGGTACGTGCTGTCAAATTGTGTCGCAATTATGAGGGAAAACCGTATAATTACACTAAGATCACATTACATCGGTAAGTTTTGTTATTTAACCTCTATTATTTTATGAAAACATGATTTTTCAATTCGTTAATTCGTAGGTTCGACTGATTAGCCGGTGTTGTCAATTTATTACAAGGAAGATTTGGCGAAACTATGGGAGATAAAATGCAAATATCAGTCATCATCTTTCGATCAGGAAAATTTTATTATTTTAATAATTACCTACATAATTTATTTGATCTGTAAATGATAACTTGCCTTCACAAAATAAATGAAGTCATTCACTAAATAGTATTTTTGTTAGTTCTTTCTAATATTTTGGGTTTCAGATTTCTTAAGACTGGAGAGACATTATACAGCGGACACGAAATGAAATTAAAAAAAAAAACTATTCCGAAAACAAATACAAAGAGGTGGATTTTGATCTATAAATTGCTGTATATATTTTTTCATTATATTTTTTGTTTTTATTAAAATAAATAAAACACTAATCTACAAAATAATTACTTTATTCAGCCTATTTCGTTTAACTGTCATCCCATTAAATAATGGAGAAAAGGTAAGTTAATAATTTGGAGCAGGCATCCCTAAACACGCACACCTTGACAGTTTGACTACAATAAGTACACAAGCGGTACTCACACATATCACGCAATTTGGGGACAATTTTCGCGTGTCGTTTGTTTGCATTGCTCCATCTAGACAAGTATATAATCAAAGAATACAACATTGTTGGTAGATTTGCAATTCTGCAAAATTTTAGTAAATCTATTTACTGGTGGTTCTGATGGGTTACGGAATGGATAATTATTATTGATAGCATTTTCTCAATCTTTCAGGTTTGTGTCCAGCAAAGGCCTAGAAATAGACTGAGTCATCGATTCAATAATATTATAATAATAATATGTTTCGGACATTTTTACACAGCATCATTCATCTCAAACTAAGCAGAGCTTATATACTATTATGGGTACTAGACAATAGATATCATGCTTAATATATATATTTTTTGTAAATATATAATTATAATACCTACATAAGAAACACCCAGATAAACACAAACAACTACATAAATGTTAATCACATATTTGTCTCTTGTGGGAATCGAACCCACGACCTCGTGATCAGCAGTCTGACAGTCAAACCACTAGACCACAGATATCATCAAAAATTTATTGAATTTATTATTATTGAAGTTATTAAACATTAATTAATAACTGAACTCGAGAAAATATTAGATATCTACCTTTAATAAAACTTTTAAATTCAGGTTACCTGATGGTCGATACTTTCAGTCTCATAAATTTTAGGAGTTGAGGTAAAATAAACAATGATTATTTGCCATATTACATAAATTTAACTATTCTATTTGTGAAAATCTGGCTTTAAATTTACGACAAGTCAGGCATCTAACAAACTAATTAATTTTCAGTAATTACAAATTCAGATAACTTTTGTTACCGTAAACCTAGAATCCCTAAGTTAGATTTCATTAAAAAAGTCCAGTTACTCTGGTAAAATGCTGAACTCAATATTTTCAGTATAGGTATGAATCAAATAACTACGCTTGTTAGCTTTTTTATTTGTTTCCCAGTCTCTGTGATTGCTTTGATTCATCAAATTTAATTAATAAATCCCAGTACAAAGAAAATATTTTCCCTTTGGAGATTCTATCAAGGCATGTTGATTTATATGATTCGAATTAGGAATGAAATGTGTGAATAATGACAGATAAAATAACAGATTGTTTTTGTTTCAACGCTCGTGCTTGTTTGGTCCTTTGATGTTACGTACCCATTTTATTTGAATTTAGAATTGAATTTGTTTCTTAATTTACCCGAATGTGAGGTGACATTAATATTGTCGCGTGTCGTCATTTATAGAGTTACATCAGTACTATTATTTATTCCGAATTCAACTCATCTGAACTCTGAAAACGCTTAAATATTACTTTGATATTTTTTATCTAACAAAACATGTGAGTAATTTTCGCTGCAATGTTCAAGTTTTCATATTGAGTTATTTATTTATGTTTTCATTTTGATTCGGATAATTCGGCTCAAAGGACCAAAGCGCTTTGGTTACCTACATCTATCTTTTTAATCTCTGGAATAACCAGTTGGATTTGAAAAAATATTTTTGCATTTGATAGCCGAATTTTTGAACCGAGAAGAAATTAAACGGTGAGTGAAACTACTAGGCACAGCTTGTATTTATTATAGCATAAAATGCTTTAGTGGCAACTCGATTAATAGCGATAAATAGTACCTACTTAGCCAATTTGCAATCTGTGTATACCTACTAACATAAATTGTATATTAACATTAGTTATGCCTTAGAGCTATCGCATTACACCGCCCTACTAATGGCCGCGCGATGTCTAATTATCACTCAAGTATGTAATTAAGCAATTCACCTGTACAACACACTGTTGGAGATTAGGGTATGGATACGTCACTAGAAAATTGTTACCGCGTGAGACAGCTAAAATTAAAAACCTTCCTTTCCGCATAGTGGGAAGAAACTTGTGTTTTATTAGCAACACAAAATTTCTTCCCTACTTTGTAGTTCTATCAATGAATTGACCTACTGACAATGATCTCTAAATCTTATTTTTAGAAATATCTAATGATTAGATTCATATGATTACACTGAAAGTAAATCTCAACACAGGTAAGAAAAGGCTAGGATATTGATGTTTATAAGCAGTGATGAGTATCCTATTGATATAATGACCATTGGACTGCCCAGTTAAAGGTTTCGAGTTTGAATTCAATGCTGCGTGCATTGAATTCTCCTCTGACTTTTGTCAAAATGATGTGCGTATAAACATTAATTTATGACTCGCTTAAACGGTAAAGAAAAATATCGTGAAGAAACGCCATTAAAATAACATCTGGATGCCTGAGAGATTTTCTTGACGGTGTGTGAAGTCTGCCAATCTGCACTAAGCCCGCATGGTGGATTATAGCCTAATCCCTCTCAAACTGAGACGAGATCCGTGCCCAGCAGTGGGACAATATATGATTGAATTTATGACCTGTATGAGTAACTGTAAAGTAACTTACAAATGAAAACATTGTTATTATAATGGTGTTATGTATTAGTCTAGTAGTCTTAAGCGCAAATGCTACGCTAGAGGCCCTGGGTTTGATTTCCTGACAAAAAGTATTAGTTCTTTCATGAAATCTTCAGTGGCATCTCGGATTTTTGTGCTCCTTTATGACAATCGCCTCCTATTAAGAGTGGTAGGGCATACTGAGAGAGATTATTATTATTAATTATATTATAGAGATTATTATTATAGATTCCCTCTCAAATCGGAGCTGCCCGACTGGGAAAGTACCTCCGCCTTGCAAAAAATCGAAGTGAAATTACACTGCTTTGAGCTGTGTTGTGGTCCTTACGGCGAGCAAGGTTGCCAGTGCTCTGCGAGGAAACGTTGTGTTGGCAGTGGGGGGACTTTGACCCTTATACTGTCAACTCAACTATTCCTCTTTCGTTTAGAGTCGGTCGGTAGTGATACCACTGGTGTTGTAAGCCTCTATAGGCTACGGTAACCGCTCACCATCAGGTGGGCTGTATGCTTGTTTGCCACCTGGGACCGAAATCTACTGCAAACTGTGACTGCACATCAGTACACCTTTGACTAGTCCTACAGGGAATATAGGCGTGTTGGTATGTATGTTTGATTTATACCAAATCATTGGAGTGTGCAAACTAAGATAGATATCTTATCTGTCGAGCCACAAACGTACGAGTAACAACAACTATATGCAAACGAAACTGTATCCCGTTGTGCATCAAATCAAATGGAAAACCTACTCGAATGTAAAGCGAAGCGAACAGTTTTGCACCGATGCTCGCGAAACATTCCTGTTATGTGCGTTTTTTTTCTATATTCCGTATCTTGCACACAGTGGGGATGTTTAATCTATATTTTTTTAAGTAAATTTGCGATTTATCTTTTATTAAAGAAATAAATTTCACGGTTTCCGTGGCTAAAGCGTCTGGTGTCAACTTAACCGGAGGACAGTTTCAAACCTTGCCTAATGTCGAATTTTTCTTTATCTAAAATTTATGTCTTTAAAAATGCATAATAGGTACCATGCGAAAATGTCAAATAAAAAAAATCCTTTCGTCGGTCGTTTTTTTGCATTACCAGAGGGCTGGCCTCTTTTTTTCGTGTCAAAAATGCTCCTTATGCACGCCGCTCCGCTTGAGGATGCTATATCGGGCTCACTCTCACTCACTCACTCGGGTGTTTTTTTAAAGTTATACACAGGCTGTTACAAAACTACCCGTAAAGCCGAAATGAGGTTAAATGGGGCCTTATAACGAGTGCATTCAAAATATTTAAGAACCATAGTAACGCTGTATACCATACTCCAAAAAGAGGAAAACAACAACATATAAGAATGAAAAATAGAGTAACTGTTAAAGTAGACAATTATTAGGTAAAATAGGTACGTAGGCCTTTCTGTTAAATAATCTGGTTCCCTGACAGGACAGCTGACAACATTTTTGGCTTTGATAATTAATTATATTTTTATGGGGTATTTTGGTGTTACAAAATACCCCGTTGTATATTTATAAGTATAGTATGTTCATCACTTAGATTAGAAAATGCAAATCTATTAATTACGGCTGCTGATTGTTAGGTTCGACACCCAGGTCGAACAAAGTGGTATTAATAAATTTAGGTTCGGTTCATGGCAATAGGCTCGCATTTCCGGAGGACAGACAATGTGTGAGGCTTTTTGGCCTTATTAACTTTTTTTCGTATGAGATCTGGGACTGACGGCAATAAGTGCTGTTTGAGGTACGGAAGGGACTTAATGTGTTAAGAATGGGCACCCATCCACAGATTGACTACGGTCAGCGCAGCTTAATCTTGCAGATCGATTGATAAGCGCAGTTATAATTTAGCCGCGAGCTTATTGAACGTTGTAGTTCAAAATTGGAGCACTCTGGGTGTACATAAGTACTGCTCTTACTACCCAAGAATACAGTTGTGATGGTAAGGTACAGATACACATGCTCATTACTAGCACGAAAGCATACTATGCATTAATGAGCAATTGCTACTCAGTGCTATGTGTGTCAAATTGTTGCTAGTAATTAGCATGTTTTTTATGAGCATGCTCAAAATCGTTCGATTTACTCGCATGCGACTTCGCGCCAAAATATCTCTCTGGGAAACGAAAAAGAGAACGAGCTTGCTATTAAATGGCGTGTGTGTTGATAGCAATGCTTTGAGCATGCTTATTCAATGGCATGCTTAAAATGAGCATGCTTTTTATTATAAATGTATACAGCTGAAGAGCATGCTAGATTTACGCATGCTAATAAGCATACTATTTTAGTAGCATGTCTATCTGTACCAGTAGAGCTATTTGTAAGCTCACAAATGACCTAAATTACTTCAACGCCTGACTTCACCATTAAGATTGTTCGAGGATCTGATCAAAAGCTTCCCCAACTTGATACCCGTAGGGAGGAACTTTAAAATACTTGGGGAGATATTCGAGCCTAAACATAAACAAAGGCATTAACGTGCCGAAATGTTAAGAACTTCGTTAGGAAGTTATTCAGCAGTTACATGAAGTTTGTAGGGTCCAGAAGCTCAAGCCTGTACGTGATATTTTTACGAAACAGTGCTTTTTTTTCAGAAACGTAAAGTAGTTGTTTATTTGTTGCCTCAATTTTATTGAAGTGTTCTTCTAATGTTATTATTGCGTAATAATAAGGTGCCATATGGCCTGCTTGATGGTAAGTAGTTACGGTAGGGATGGTAGCAATACCGGGTGTGCCACTTACGCGTTGCCAACCCTGTCAAAACCCTTTCACGCTTCGTTTTAATTTACTTTTTACATGACTCTTAATGTATGTTACATTATTGAATAATTTAAAACACTACAAACGTAATACATACATTATAAATGTGTATAACATACCATCCCACCTATTTACCCTAAGGTGTATGCAGAGAATTGCTAAACATCAGAAGTTCGCCGAAAATTTTTTACCACCATACTGTGCCTATCAAGCTGATTTGTTTTATTATTTTTTATAGATTTCTTCGGAATGAAAGCAAGATACCGACATACCTGGCCATACCGAAGGACTTTCTGCACTACAGTGTAAGTCTTCATAATGTGCACTAAGCAGTAATAGATAACGGCTTTAAACAATATAAAATTGATAAAATTTACCAAATTGATCAAATCGAACAACTCAATTGTCGGTAATCGATAAAATTAATTAAATCACTAAAGTCGATCGAATCGATAACCAGAAGTTAACGGCTTTAAAAATGGTAAAATTGATACAATTTACCAAATTGGTCAAATCGAATAACTCGATAAAATCGATAGTCATAATCGATAAAATTAATAAAATCCTTAAAATCGATTGAATCGATAACCAGTAATAAATAACGGCTTTAAAAATGGTAAAATTGATAAAATTTACCAAATTGGTCATTTCGAATAACTCGATAAAATCGACAGTCGATAATAGATAAAATTATTAAAATCGATTGAATCGATAACCAGTAATAGATAACGGCTTTAAAAATGGTAAAATTGATTAGTTATAATGCTTTAAAAATGGTAAAATAGTTAATTCAATTCTGGTTTCTGTCATATCAAATGCCTGTAATTTATAGAGAAGACTAAGAGATTACAGCCACCTGCGCACTAATACCATGCGTAGCATAACATACCTGGCAATATTTCCATATAAATGATATTTATTTCGTAGTAGTTCTTTTAAAGACACTTTTACAAGTCAATGTTTTACATTTTAAGACGATATAAACTCAGATAATCATAGTCTCTTTTAAAGTTCAGACATCGAATAGACAAATATGTGAGTGTTACAGTGTAGGGCAATGTCTGAAAGGGCCTTTTGAAGAAAGAGCTATAGTATATCTATGGACTATATCTATGCGAACGTGATAATATAGTAGATAAAGATCAGCTGCATTATTGTGGTTAGGGATACTATGCTTGAGGAATGTGATTAGAGAGTCAATGAAATTCCTTTAGCCATTAATTTGTAGTGGTATCCATATGAGACAATATTATTACGTAATTTTATGTTATGAAATAATGACAGCTAGATTAAACCCGAAAATACGGTCACTTGACTGTGATCGCAATAAAACTTAACCTGATTGGGGATATTACTTAGTTATAACATTTTATCACAAAAAAATGTTCAGTCTTTTTTGTAATACGATAACCAATACGATAACTGCAGCCTAAGGACGCCAGAAATACAATTACATTCACTTGCGCATTTTAATGTTGAGCCCATAGATATTAAATCTTATAACTAGTAATTTCACTAACTATAATGCCTTTCAAAGCAGATCAAAATAAAGTTAGCAGGTTATTGTTTAGCGGCAGAAGATTGCCAATGTGGTGGTAGTACTCCAGAATAATTTTGCAGCATGAGAAGAATTAAAAAAAAAATAAGTATCAATAATTCCAGAGATTACCTACTTCGAACAGACATAAATAACACAAAGTTAAATTTTATATTATTCTAGATGTATGTACTTGTAGATACGGACCTTAGTTACATCAGGGTTGAAATGGTAGAAGAGTTACGTAATAACTATGATTACAATATTGAGAAATAATTACAAGCGTTATGTCCTGATCCTGACCAATGTAAATGCTGCAATACATAGCGTAGGTAAATACCTACGGGCCAAATAGAACCTCTTATTTTTTAAATCGATAACACAAGTGAACTAGTCACTTTTAATGGATCTATGGAGCTTTGTAAAATGTAGTTAACTTCAAAGACCTTTAAAAGCATGAATAAAACATTAACACAATATAATCTACCTCCACGCTAGTATTTGCCGAACATTTAGGCAGAGGAAGTGACAATTAAAGGTGGGTCTCTCTTATTCAATTATTTTATTAACCTCGTAAAATCCAAACTTCGAACTGCAACTTCGTTGCAAATTTCATAGAAAACTCAATAGCACTTTGCTCGACTTAGGCATCGAAGCCAAGACAGCAGCAGCAGCTGCGTAGCAGTTAACTTTAACGACGGCAAATATATTTTTTCTTTCGTTTCGATCAATCGAAACCACGAGACTGTATTCAAATCGAGCGAAATGACATCAAAGGGAAAATATACCCAATCCAGAATCGGTAAGATGCTACAGGACGTGTTTTATTCATAGCTAGCTCACAGAAGGTCGTGGTTTGCCTTTTTACAGATTACATTTCCATAAATCCTTTCTAAGCCGTTATCTATAAATAAAACATACACAAAATGTTGTTAAAGTTGCCATAAGTTATTCAAGAAATGGAGGAATACACATTCAATCTTTGTATTTTTTTGTGACGTTTTTCCGTGTATGATGAGGGATTTGCATATTGTGTCTGTATTCTTTAGTTACTTTTTTTATTTGAATCTTTAAAATTGATATTAATAAATATCATTGATGTCATGATGACATGTAAATTGACATTTTAAAGGCACTTTTACGAGTCAATATTTACTTAACACTAGATGGTGCCGCCGGCATTTCTTAGCTTACGACCTCTGAGAAGAAACGCCAAAATAAACTCAGACAATCATGGTCTCTTTTAAAATCCGGACGGTAACGGTATTATGGTTATCCTTTAGGTTCAAAACGACAAATTCGCAAAACGTTCACTCTCCCAAAACCCAAAATAGTAATTCCCCTAAATGTCTATTTCCCATTTCCTCCACTTTCCCAAAACGACCAGTAGCAGACGTTATTAAAATCAATATATCGCGATAAAATCCGTATTAATTAATTTATGACTTCGAGATGAAGGACTCAATAACAACACAACAGAAATAACTTTTACATTCACTTTACGAAAATTACGAGATTTATCCCAAGAAATCTGGACTTAAAACTCTCAAGGCGACGTTATCTCCATTCTACTTAAAAGGATCACAATTGAACAAACGCAAGAACTCTGTTCGTTCCTAAGTGTAATTTTAACTTGTCACAGTTTCCTGCTTATAAAAGCTAAGAAAAAGTAACTTCAAGTAACTCATCAACGTTTTCATAAATTCGGTGTAAAGAAATTCCGATGCATGTCATCATCAACCCATATACTGTTCCAGTGCTAGGCACGGGTCTTCTCTCACAGAATGAGAGGGATTAGGCTATAGTCCACCACGCTGGCCTAGTGCGGGTTGGTAGACTTCACACGCCGTCGAGAAAATCTCTAAGGCATGCAGTCTCCTCACGATCCTTCACCATTGAAGCGAGTGATAAGAAGTGCGTACCTTGGATTCGAACTCGAGCCCTTAGACTTGGCAGTCCACTACTTTTGGTCATACCACTAGGCTATCATTGCACTGCTAATTTTTATTTTATTGATGTCATATTGTTCCATCCACAATATTTATTTTGACTGCTCCGTATTCATAAAAAAATATCAGATAACAGTATTGCGTTATGGTGGTTTGATGGCCATCGCTTCTTCTAAAAGAGTGATTCACCCTCATCAGATTAGACTAAGAGCTGACTCCAAGATAGTTGAGCAAATGCTCGAATGATGATGATAATTACACTAGAACGCAACGCCGCATTTTTTTTTTACATTTTACATAGCAAATCCTAAATAAATAATAATAATAAATATTTTTGGGACATTTTTACACAGCACCATCTAGTTCCAAACTAAGCAGAGCTTGTACTATGGATACTAGACAATGGATATAATACTTATATACTTTTTTTTTGTAAATACATACTTATAATACATAAAAAACACTCAGATAAACACAAATACTCATGTTTTACCCACACAAATATTTGTGTCTTGTGGGAATCGAACCCACGACCCCATGATCAGTCCGGTACTCGAACCACTAGACCACAGACGTCGCAGAGCTTATTATTAGCAGAGGTATTATCTATATTATCTATACATATAATACAATACGAATACACTTTTTTGTAAATACATCACTACATAGTATAAAACAAAGTCGATTCCCGCTGTCCCTATGTATGCTTAGGTCTTTAAAACTATGCAACGGATTTTAATATATAATAGATAGATTTTTTTAATAGAGATGATTCAAGAGGAAGGTTTATAATGTAAGTACTATGTTATTATGTTATTAGTACATACCAGGGTCGGGTCGCTAGTGACTTATAATAAATAAGAAACACTCAAACAAACACAAACATTTCTTCATCTACAAACGTTCAACACAATAACATTTGTGGCCTGTGGGAGCCGAACCCGTGAACAGCAATCTGACACTCGAACCACTAACCCAGAGCTGTCGTCAAACATTCTAGTTTCATCGTCGTTTATATTAAATAGGATTGTGTAACTAAATTAACTAGTGACGCTATATATTCGGTAATGATATAATATATGATTCGCATATGAATACTCTGAGACAAACAATGCTGACTGAAGGATAATTTATCAAAGGCTTTCCCTGTATTCATAAGATTTTGGTAGGAGTGTAGTTTACATGACAAAGGTTAATAATTTATAGTTATTATACCTATATAATATATAGTTCAAAATGAATTTGTGACAGTTACAGACTTTAAAAAGCAAATAAAATGATAATTCATCAGTGGTCACCAACCACTGCCATCACAACGTTTCCTCGCGGAGCTTAAACATAAGCCTATAGGCGAACTGTGAGTCTCAATTAGTACACCTCTGCCTAACCCTTCGGGGAATACAGGCGTGATGGTATGTTGTAAAAAAAATGCACTAAGGTAGAGGTTATCATCACGCTGTACAATCATGCTCTTAAGGTTATTAACCGTAAAGCAAGAAATTAGGTACACGTACACAATAGAAAATAGTAGTACAAAGCACAAAGACCGACCGATGAAACAAAAGCCTGTGTTTTGGAAAAAATCATGTTACATTACCTATTTACTTTTCAGATACCACAATACAATAGAGAATGCGTGATTTCGACTTTTCCAAGACTTATATTTGCTATGATTCCTTTTATTTTTATGAAAAGAATTGTGTTTTTCTTGTGACTTTCTGTTTCAATTCTAGGAAAATAATATTGTAGTTGACTGTTATACTGTATTGTTTAACTTTTATTATACATATAATTGATTGTTTGTTTCCTGTTTTATCTCATATTTTGCGTAAGATTTAAAAGGAAATAGGCACATTTTTATTTACTGTTTATGACCCATGTGGGAGAAGTGAGGAATATGCTTTTGCTAAGCAGCAGGTCATTATCATTTTCAAAATATACTGGCCCACTGTTGGGCACTAGTTGCTATTTATCCACCACACTGGCCTAATGCGGGTTGGCAGACTTCACACGCTCGCCGGCAAGAAAATCTTTCAGGCGAGCAAATTTCCTCACGATGTTTTCCTTCACCGTTGAAACGAGTGACCATTAACTATATATTATTATTAATACGCACATTATTTCGAAAATTCAGAAGCCTTTAATTCCAATACGAGACCTTAGACTTGGCAGTCCAATATTCAAGACTATCATTGCTTTTAGAAAAAGAAACAAATAACGATATTTAGAACGTGTAGCTTTTAAAATTCAATTTATATATAAAATGAACGCCCAATAAATAAAAGTTCCCAACGCTTTTGATTTAATGTGATTTCTAGAAGCTGATATATATTAGTAATAAAATTAAAGGTGAAATGTCTTTAATTCTAGATTCTATCTATCAGCCACGGACGTCCACTGCTGAACATTGGCCTCCCTTAATGATCGCCAAAAAATCGGTCTTGCGCAGAACGCATCCACCGACTCCCTGCGCTCCTCACGAGGTCGTCCGTCCACCCAGTTTGGGGGCCGTCCTACGCTGCGCTTTCCTATGCGTGGTTGCCACTCCAGTACTTTATTTCCCCAACGTCCATCCGTTCTATAAAATTGATAGCACGGCCATTCCATTAACAATTAATTATTATTATCTTTTCGAAATCATGCAAATAATGATTTCGAAAAGTTTGAGCTAATTCAATTCTTCAAACCTACCTACAATAAGGAAGGCTCGTTCAGGAACTATTGAACTATTCCGCTAATACCGTCAAATTGGTGAACAATGATTTCAAACCTTTAGGGATATTACAAACCCGGTAACCAATATGAAAATAATTGAATAATTCACCTCAATTATAACGACTAATTACGACAGAGTAATTACAATTAGAAACACAGAATCTACTACGATTGACCGAATATTCCGATTGTAAATTAAGTTCTCTAGTTAGAATGAATGTAACAAATGGGCTCCGAGTTTCTAGGCACAATCATTCCGGTATTCAAATTTGACGAATCTATTACGTTGTACAATTTAGATGAAAATTTTGTTAGCAAATGAAAAGTTTACAACTGTTAAGTTTTCATAGTATTTCTCATTACTTTCCGAATTTCTCGTAATGTTTGGGTTTAACGTAGTAATATTTTTGTTTTTTAATTTAGGTACATGCTTTGTTATTTCAACGCCGCCGTGGTATTAGTACCCGACATGTACAATTACTTTCTATAAAGTAACTGACCCGACAGACTATCCTGTCCAAATTTAATCCAAAAACCCCATAGACAAAAGCACTAAGTTATTTTACAACTTTCTGGACAACTTTTCCAATGTTTCTATCCTTAAAAACCTAATTTGGACCATTACGATGGTATTTTAAAAATGTATCGAAATTGGTCCAGCCATTTTCAAGAGATGCCAACATTTCGTTTTTATTAATAATTATATACTTACTTAAATAGATTTTTGAGTGGCGGAAGAAACTGAATAATACCTAAATATCTTTGATCTATTTTCGAAAATAATATAAACATACTTAGATTCAAAATCTAATTTTTAATAAAAAATTTATCAGTTGAGTAAATAAATCAATAGAAAACAATATAAATATCTAGGTACAACAAAAAAAAGGAAGCCGATTCTTAGAAAAAGTAAGCCAACAATCATCAAAATGTTTACCCGCCACCCGCAATTCAAAAATCGTACTTACTAAAAGATGAATTGAACTGATTAGCACAATAAAGTCGAAATTCACTGGTTATAGACTAACACAATTATCACTAAACACAATTTAAAACGTTTCACAAACCAGTAACCGCACACCGGACTGAATAATTGTAAAGAAACGTAATTTAACAAATTAGAATTACACTGCGCCATAGGGAAGCGCGGAGAAAACTACCACAGATTATCAAGTTTTTTTTTTATAGAGGCAAAGTAAATGGCGTCAATAAAATTATGATTACGAAAATTTATTATGGGATAGAAAATAATAATAGTATTATTTGTACTAAATTTTTTTGTGAATTAAAAAAAATATGCTATTTTTTTTAATTCACAAATATTTTCTTCTCGTTTCTCACGATTTTGTTTCGTTGTTTACTTTTTATTTTACAGAATGATGTAATAAATTATACAATGTTTGTTATTTCTTATCGTTGGCAATGGCACTTGACAGACTTTACTTTGTTGTGGTCACGTGATCAGGTGCCATTGTCATTTCATTTTTTTTTTATATGTATTATTATTGTTTCATTTTTGACACATTGGCTTTTGGTCCCAGCGTCGTGCGTCGTTATTTGTGCGAAAATAAAATACTTTTTCTTTCTTTATTTTCTTAATCTTACATATTTTTTTAGTAAGTAGATATCACAAAGCTTTTTTAGAATTTCAGATTTTGAATAAAATTTATTCATAAATATGGATAAACTATTTTTTAGACAATTTTGTACTGCTGACCACAGTGTAAAAATTCATACAGTGGTCTAACACCATTCATGTTTTTGTAAAAAGCCAACATCACAAGACACTGGCCACAGCATTTTGGGCTGTTAATTTTGATATTTTTAATCATTTTAAAACTTTAACGACTGTCTCACTACGGTCTCAAGTGGTCAAGCAGTGCTATTAGGTTTGTCTTTGAAATTCGCAGTAGCTCCTCGGAGTTTGTAGATGTTTGTGGACGGTTAATAGAAAATATCATAAATTCATTTTTAAATGCAAATTCATTTTTAAACGTAAAATGTAGTGGATTTCCATTTTTAGGTTTAATGAGGTGCTGATTACGAAAATACCATTCATTTTGAAATCCAAGGTGGCCGACTTTATTTTTTACTATATGGGTGTCTATTTCTAGGTTTCTTGAAGAGCTGATTAGGAGAATGGCATATATTTTAAAATCCAAGATGGCGGACATTACTTTTTTTCGATTAATTGATATGGGTGTCAATTTCTTATATTCTTGATATATGTTGATTACCAAAATGGTAATCATTTTGAAATCCAATATAGTTGACATATTTTTTTTCATTAAACTGATATGGGTGTCAGTTTCTATGTTTCTTAGTGCTGATTACGTAAATGGCATACATTTTGAAATCCAAGATGGCGGACATTACTTTTTTCAATAAATTGATATGGGTGACAATTTTTTAGTTTCTTGGGGTATTGATAACCAAAATATCAATCATATTGAAATCCAAGATGGCGGACATTATTTATTTCAATAAATTTATATGGGTATCAATTTCTTAGTTTCTTGAGGTGCTGATTACAAAAATGGCTTTTTTAATCCAAGGAGTCAATGAAGATGGTCATGTCAAGATGTCATGGATGTCCATGTCAATTTATTGAAAAAAGATATTACTATTTTCGTAATCAGCACCATAAGAAGTGGATAAAATACTTAATAATTACATAAATAGGTACCTATTTTAAAATGACTTGCAACAATGTACTCGATGCTAAAGTTCTCCGCAACCACCATCTTGGATTTTAAAGAATAAATAAGTAGCTTGACTATTACATGGTTTTATAATTTTATTAAGTATGTACCTACATTTTGTACGAAAAGATTTTTTTAAATTCTTTATTTAATTGAAGAAGGGTTTGAAAGCATTAGTACGTACTTTCAAACATCGTACAGAGGCCAGCACATCAAGCTACCCCAATCTGTCAAATTTCTTTGATAGACTTTCAACTTTAACGCAAAGTATTAAGGTTCATATTTTATTGGGAAAATGTGTCAGATTTGGATAGCTGACCTGTTGGCGTCTGTACATGTTTGACGTCCAAAATAGTTCCTCATTACGCCACTTTTTTGACGTCTTCTTGACGCACGCTAAGTACTTACGCATTCTGTTTGACCAAGCTTTTAAAAATGATAACGTTTTGACGCTTGACCTTTGTAGTTATTCAACGCTCGTGAGTCTTGAATACAATTGAGTCTTCATGGCTTACTCATATGAATCATCTTTTTAACACTACGCTAGGCATCGGATGTCAGAATTTACGAAAACATGAAAAGTGTTGGACCTCTGCACAAATTTTTACACTATGGTAGTAGTCAGCAGTACAAAAATGCAAGTTTGTCCTTGGGAATAAATTATAATACATATTGAAAAATCTCTGTGAATTCTACACTAAAGACACAGTGGTGCCTACTTAATTTACTAAAAAGTAAAAAAAAAAAACCGAAAAGAAAAGGAGAACAAAAATTAAGACAATATAATATAATATAATATAATATAATTATAATTTATTAGTAATAGCGGCCATCCCGGACTTCTACGGATTGAAAATACAGTACATGTTACTGAATGTAGCTTTAAAATCAAATACTTATGTCCTCAGGAATAATTTTATTATTTTGACACCTTCGACACATTATTTTTGATCTCACTACATACTGGCAAAATAACAATTGTCAACAAAGTTAACACGTCGAAAAAAAAATTTAATGACAGTTCTTTATAATCTGTGATAGTTTTCTGTGCACGAAGCTTCCGTATGGCGCATTATAATTACGATTATTCAGTCCGGTATTCGGTTACTGGTTTGTGAGACGTTTTATATTGTGTGATAGTATATTTAGTGAGATTTAGTGTAAGATTAAGTTATATTCTATATCTTTTGGTAAGTACGATTTTTGTATTGCAGGTGGCGGGAAATCATTTTGACAATTGTATAAGTTTTCATTTTTCTGACAATCGCAATACTTTATTTTGTTTTGTACTAATATTTTTTTTGGCGAGGCTTCATCAATCACGTATATTTATTTAGGTATAATTATTATTTTTAAGAAATAAACATGTAATTAAATTACTAGTAAGTAGTATGCGGTTCCAAATCATTTGCACACATACTTACTCGACTCAAAAAAGGACATGATTATATACTCTTACCAGATTTTTTTTAATGACTTCAAAGAACGAAGTGTAATTGTAAAATGTTCTTAGTAATTCAACTGTACTTTTTTTTATAAGTTACGCGATATCTTCGCCGATTGTAAAATTATTAAATCCGCATATATTTATTTTAGGAGATACGCGATATCTTCGCAGATTGTAAAATTATTAAGCCTTTTTGGGCGGTCATAGATGTCTCATGGTCTAACCACCGGTTCTCAATATTATATACTAAAAAAAAATGCTAAACGTCGGTTTTATTTTCCTAAAAAAAAGAAATTATACTAAAAACTATCTTCTTATTATCAGGGAAAGTTATAATTCAAATTACCGAAAAAATATATGGGTTCGATGTTCTCATCATTATGAACAACTTTTACTTTGGGACCAATCATTAATTTAAGTCCACTGAACTCGACAAAATACATGGAACGGTCGATTTTTTTCGTGATCGACCCCCTAAAATTTTTAGGTAATTGAAAAGGGCTTATTGCTTTACAATTTGATACTAGATGGCGCTAATACAAATTTCAATGTGCGATTATCGACATCTATGCGAGCAAAGCCGGGGGTAAAAGCAGAATACTGGCTGGTAAACTAATCAAAGGTGAGCGTATTAATCCTTTGTCGTGTGTCCAGGCAGAATAGTTAATTATTAATGTGGGCGTACCGTGAGACCTGATAAATAATGAATGCTGGCAACTTGATAGATTGACATTTGTAGGTATTATGCCTAGAGGATATTGTTTATGGTTCAAACAGCATCTAATTATATTTAGATGCATAGTAGTCTATGTTTAGATGTGTAGTGGAAGAAGTGAGTGTAATGGAAGAGTATCAATCCTCAAAATTACCTAATGCAGTAAAATGTTATTAGCAGTGTTTATACATAATTATATGTAATGAGAACATTTGGTAATTATATTTTATTATGTCGCGGCCAGGTGGTGTAAAGCTTGGGGAAGGTAGAGAAGGTAGCTGGCAGCAAATAATAGTTGGGCTCTATGACTGTTACAGCCCATTCACTAGTCGGATGTCACACCCGATTATAAATAATAAAATTCGTTACATTTTACACAGCGCCAAGCATTTAAGTTCTTTCTACAAGATTTTTATCAGACCTCTGGCGCGCGGCGATGGCAAACACTTTGTCATCTCAATCAATCACCAAATTTTGAGTTACGTATTATTATTTTTTTGCTTTTTATTCAATAAATATAGGCTAACATGTATACATATAAATAGGCACGTAAGAACTCCCATTTTACACGTTATAAGATACCAAGATATTTTTTTACTTAGCTCCGTGTGCATCTTCAATCTCAATTTCAATCTTTAATATTTAAATTCAAAATTCAAAGTTTAACAAACTCCATTTTACACAGTAAAAACTGTCAAGTTATCTAGGATTAAAACGAACTCCAGTTGTTGGATCCCATCAGTTAGTCTCGTTTTAGGAAGACTTTTAGATATTATCTTTCTAGCTAAGTTATCGTCTTAGTCTAGTGGCTTAAGTGCCTGATTTAGGTCCGGACCTCGGGAAGAGCTGGTAGAACATATTTCAAGTTAACTCTAAGGATATAAAGACTCATTTTTGATAACGTTTTAAAAATTGCTTCTCTCATTTAGTGCTGAATACTTTTCTCTTTAAATAAAAGCTTTTGAGGGCCTAACTGTATAGTAGTTACTGGTGCGATTGCAAACATGAGGTTCCGTGCTCGAGTCGAGCAAAGTTTTAGACCTAATTTAGGTTTCTTCTTTCTGAAATTATTAGTAGCATCTTGTAGTACAGATTTTTATCTGGTTAATAGTAACAAACTAGGTCTATTACCGATTATCAGTTTAATATTCACGTCATCATCATACCCTTAAGTGTCAGAAATCAGTACGCAAAACTAGATATAAAGATTCCGAGCAAATATTTGGTCTAGCTCTTTTCCAATGAGTCCTGCTACATCTAATTTTTCAAAATTAATTCTTACAACCAGCTCAAAGCCAGCACACTTTCCAATTCTTTCAGATAGAACAAACTGTCAGACACATTTGCTTTCGTATTTCGCGGTCGTGAATTAAATTTCCGTGTCGAGGGAAGATATGCTGTCTGCGAATGTTTTTTTCTAGTAAATATTGCTATCTTTTAGTTTACCTACGTAATGAATATGAATCACAAACATACCATTACGCCTGTTTTTTCCGAAGGGTTGGTAGAAGTTGACTATGGTAAAATATGGAATTAAACAAAATATAATATAACTGAGTTTGACTTCAGTTCGATTTAGATTAAATAGAATAAGATTTCTTTGTTGTAAACTCCATGCATAATATTGAAAGGTTAAGCAGACGGGTACTAATTTTAGGTACAGTTCACTGGTATGTTGAGGTCCCATGTAAGAGGTAGCGAAGCAATGTAGGAACAACTATGAGCTGCTACTGATAACTTTATAGTAAAACAAGTTACTTTGTTTGACCTGGGAATCAAACCATCAAGCGTAGCAGTCGCACTTACGACTACTATGCTTATGAGGCAGTTAACTCCATGCAGTGAAATGCACTAAAAGAACATAACTTCTCTTAAGTAGGAACGTTTTTTTTAAGTATTTACAGAAAACCGGTACTGAAAGCGTCAAATCAGAAATCACGTTAAACAAGTAACAAAAATCCAATAATCAAAGTTCGTCGAAACAAATTTTAATAAAACAAGTTATACAAATAAAGTCGGAAGCAATTATTGGTTTTTGTCCCTTTGTAACTCTTATTTCGCATTTACATAGCTTTCGTAGTCGTCGTGGACTATAAATTTCGGAGTAGGAGCCATAAATTTTTATTTTACGCTTTCCACTTTCTGCGGATCTTTAGCGACACGAACCGGAATATCTGTTTTATTGTCTTATAGATTATCTTTATTTCTTACGGTTTATGTTTCATGAATGTTATGTCTGGCTTTTATGGCGTTATAATATTCTGAAAGAGCTGAAGCGGTAAAATTTGCAGTAAAATTCACTCGGATGATTTGACGAAGTTTTATTTTTGGTAGTAAACTTAGTACTGTTTGGGCTACTTGGTTTTAGCTTCCTTTCTTGAAGCTCCACAACGATACCATGTATATCGACGTACTTAAGTATAAAGACTTGCTATTTCTCGCGGCGTGACTTGCTATGTTCTAGTTTTTCCCAGTTCTTGGGAATTTCACTTCTCCCAACGGATGTTTAATTAAATACTAATTTGTAGCATAGCCTTTTCTAGATTTGGGATATTTCTATATATTTCGCTTTTAGTTCTTCTGCGTCTTTGAGAGCCGACGCCTAATTAATTCCCCTCGCAAATAAAAATAGAGAAGGTCATTGAAACATACATTACTGACACACTTTTAATATTTAGTATGTACAAATTATGTTGTTATAATTATTAAATTACATAAATCTAAATAAAATGTGCTATTTGTGAACAAACTTCAAAGCAAATGATCGTTTATATTTATTGGACCATACGAAAACGATTTTTAATTATAGGAGACAAAAGGCAGTCAAATTTAGACATAGTAGGAAACAAACAAATTCAAACACAAAGTCAAGTAATAAAAGTTGCGATTGAAATTTTCAATCAAAATGGAAAGAAGTTTTGGCATTGTGTAAGTAAAACATTTGCTAAATCACAAAAGGAAGATTTTTCTCTTCCAAATGGTTAAACTTCTAACAGATTGTTAAATTAATTTTCTCCTGAAAAACACGCTTATAATATTTCTTTAACGTTGATATAATTATAATATTAGTATCTGTTTCTTTATGACTGACTTTTAAGAAATAAATAAGATTAAATATTTCATGCTTATTAGGCTCATAATTATTTGCTTTGGAAGATAACCGGAAATCAAAGAGTAAAGTTAGCCGCTTATAAAAGATGAAAATTAACTTTTTAGACTAGGTATATCCATATTATAAAAAAATCCACTCTGAGATAATTGGCAAAAATAAAATTTGAGATCGATTCTGCAATCTATCGCAATTCTAAGAAATACTATAATTGTAACTAAAAAAAATTATATTCATTTATCACTCACTCACACACACACTCACACTTGAGAGATTTTCTCAGCGGTGTGGCTTATGAAGTTTGCCAACTTGCTCTAGGTCAGCGTGGCGAACATGAATAGACCTGTACTCAACAGTAGGAGTGTAAATGGGTTGATTTATTAACTGCAAGGAAGTGAAATAAACAAATAAAAATTTGGAAAGTATAAAAAAAAACAGTGATAGCCTAGTGGTATGACCATTGGACTGCCAAGTCGAAGGTCTCGAGTTCGAACTCAAGGCACGCACCTCTGACTTTTCGAATTCATGTGCGTATTAATAATTAATTATCACTCGCTTATACGGTGAAGGAAAACATCGTGAGGAAACCTGCGTACCTTAGAGATTTTTCTCGACGGTTTCTGAAGTCTGCCAACCCGGTGGACTATAGCCTAATCCCTCTCAACATGAGAGGAGACTCGTGCTCAGCAGTGGGACAGTATATGGGTTGATGACGATCAAAAAAAAATCTTCTACTTTTTCACTTTCACTCAAAATGTTACACTCTCTAATCATCTCATCTTATTTTGAGTCAGTGCAGTTCGTTGAGCAACTATAGCGCCACTATGAAGCTACAGGCTTCCACTATCCTCATTTGCCTTACAAAATAAGCCCACACAGTCATCTTACACAAAGTGCATGGCCACATAAATTCTTAGCGCATTGCTCACGTACCAACTTTATACACATCACTCTGACGTAGACTTAAAAATTGTACTCCGCCGAGTAAAATAGAAAACGTGTGTTGCTTGCTAGATGTGGCTCTATGTTGTTACTTAGTTACGTGAGATGGCGTATCAGTAACTTTGTTATTTAAGTTATACTTTGTAGAACCAGATGTAGAAGGTGAGAATTGAATGGAAGCCTCGGTTGCTTCAAATGATTCCCATTCGTACAGATGCTTCTCATTTATTTCTTTTAAACATTTTACGATTTGTAGATGCTGTATCAGTGTTGTATTGTGTTCAGTTTTTATAACAGTTCTTGCTTCGTTTTCTTATGTTTAAGTTTTCTTGGATACCAAACAATGATTAAACGCATCGATAAGTTTTATGGTTTCTTTTTTATCTTCTTCTTTTCATCTCTATGGTTAAAGAATTTCTAAGTGATATTTAGCCATCCTTATGACGTTAGAATTGGCAATGTAGAGATCACTCCTCGCACAGGTGTTAGTGCATAAGCAACACACTAGCATGTGTGACTAAGATTCCCACAGTCACATTAAGCAAAATTAAGATCCCTGAATTTGCACATATTGTGTGCTACATCTACCAATCTGGTTATAAAGTCGATCTGATTCTTTATGATCTCTAAAGTTTCTGATTCTACCCATTACCTTATAATTTTACATCTTATAGCTTGTTCTTCATCTTACATTTTTATATATCTCATCACATCACATGCCTCATTCTAATTTGTCTCATCAACACTTCTTCTCATCAACAAATCTTCTTTCACTGAATTAACTACTTATAATTCGGTAGGTACTTTTTCTACATACATAAATTTATATTCGAAACACTCAAATAAGGCATCACTTATCAAAGTACCTTTAATAACAATAGTTGCTTTAGCTTCGAACTAATTGTGTGTAAATCTGTCTCGGTGAGAAATTTCGATAATTTGCTTTGGCAAAATTAAATGGCATTCACTAGATTGGCCCACCCTTTGAATATAAATGACAGTCAATTTCTACTGGCGAAGTCGACATAGGATTATGTTGAATAGCAAATTAGACTTAATAAATTATACATTAATAATTTCTTTGCCAAAATTTGTGATGTAATCTAATAAGATTTAACTAATCATTAATTTATGTGGCTATTAGCTTGTTAAGCTAGAAGTCCTGGGTTCAATTTCTAGGTTGAGTAAAATGTTATTGCGTTTGCATTCGTGTCCTGTTACTTGCAATAGGCTCACCCCCTATTACATGGAACCTAAACATACCTACCGTCGAAGCATACTAAACCTTCGGAGCATAAACGCGTGATTGTATGTTCTGAAGTAGGTATTAATTAATTATTTATTTATTTATGGTCAAAGGAGTACAAAGTGCCGCTACAAAAATCGTAGAAGCTCAACTCATAGTTCGATTTCGACGCATAGGTACGAATCGTTCGATTTTTCGCTCGTTTATCTTCTATCAAAATGTTTCAAATTTAGCACTTCATTGATCTTTCCAAGACATACTTTTCAATATTTTTTTTGGTGAATGTGCAATAGAGAATATCTAACATTGTATTTTTAGTTTTCTGACCTCTTGACCTCGAAGATGATCCCGTAATCAACATTCACGCGTATGAAGCCGCACGCAAAATCTAATTATACAGATACAGCATAAATATTACACCTTAATACAGGCTTAGCATATAATCCAAATTGAGTTCTACTAAAATAATTGCCCAGACTTATCTTTTCGATTAGTGAATTTAACTATTAATAGCTTCTAAATTATTGGAAAACAGAAAGTTTTTGTGATAGATACTGAAAACTATTGATAGGTGCTGAATTCAAATTATTTATATATATATATATATATATATTGCTGAAGGCACTTTATTAGTTTTTAAATTTTGACTTTGGAAAGTATTTAGACTACACACATACCATTACTCCTGTATTCCCCGAAGGGTAAGGCAGAGGTGTACTAATATCTGCCAACAGTTCACCGGTATGATTAGATCCCATGTAAAAGGGGGCGAGCCTGTAGCCATTAACTGGTCATAAATACAAGCTCCGAACTGATACCGAGGTTTTCGTAGAAAAACCTAATCTCGTAAATCGTTACTGCTTGACCTGGGAACCGAACCCAGGACCTCTAGCTTAACAGATGCACTTACAACCACTAACGATGTTAACCACAGTTTTAGACTGGCTACCTAGTACACCTATTCAATTATTCAGGTTTTATTTTATTATTTAAACTTTGTGCAATATAAATTTGTACATTAGTGGACTAAAGGCCTTAGGCATTCTCTACTAGTCAACCATAGGGTGGTGCAGATATGTATTGGGTTTAATGGGTAGTATTGGGTTTGGCTATAAAAGTCATGGTGTCACAACCATCAAATCCATTTACTATCTATGTCTATTACGAGACTGACAGAGAAAAAAAAACTTTTTATTTGGACTCATACTGAATACAGATTAACGAGGCAAAAAAGGTCTAAGGTATATATATTAGAAAGCTAGATAAAAACTAATGACCTGACCAGGCAGGTGTGGGTTGGGTTGAATTTTTTTTTTTGAGTTTTTCTCCCGATTTTTTGTTTTATATTTTATACGTATAATTTATTTATTTATTTATTTATTTATTTATTTATTTTTACTTTAATTAAAACGGCCGGTGGCCAATTACATTAATTAAAGACATAGCATTCATACACTGCACTCACAATACTCCAAGCATACTGACAAAAATGTCTTCCATTCATCCGCAAACACATCACATTCAGGCTTGGCCTCCAGGAGAGCGTTAAGCGCAGACAGCGTGCGAGGAACAAGAGACTGTGCTCGTGTGACAGTTCGGCACGCGGGCACGGCGAACAATCTGTGTCTCCTGTTACGGGTATAGTTTAAGGGGGAAAACAGTTGAGACAATTCACTGTGCAGTTCCAAGGCATCAAACTTCCCACGAAGGATCTTGCACGCAGTTATTATTTGGTCGTGTTTCCTTCTAACTTCTAACGAATTATATCCCAGACAACCTAATAAGAACTTTGTAGGGTACATAAACGGATAATATCCATAAATACGCTTATACAAGTATCTCAGGTAGGCTTTTTGAACCTTTTCTAGCATTAAAGTATACTTTTTCTGAAATGGGTTCCAAACACATGCACTGGACTCCAGTTTACTGCGTACAAGGGCACTAAAAATAGTTTTAATAGGATCGACGCTATCGAAGTCCTTAACATTTCGTAGTATGAAACCAAGTCGCTTAAAAGAGTCCTTCGTAACATCAACAATATGAGTATGAAATGTTAGCTTTTGGTCGAAAGTGACACCAAGATCTTTCATACAATCTGTTCTAGTAATAATGCTGTTATCAATTTTGTAATTAAAGGAGAAAGGACTTCGACCTTAATGATTAAACGAACTTACCTGTATGTGAAGTTCTATCATAATTATACGAGGGCTTCGTCCGAAGAGATTAGATACACATGTAGTAACACGTACGGTGTTGCCTTTGCGCACTGTTGGTTGAAAGCTACCCTATATTAGAAAAAAAAATATTAAGAAATTAATTTCATTGTGGGTAGGAGGCTTCCTTAGTCTGGTATCGTGTTCGACCGCTCATTTAGTTTAGAGCTTATTTCTGGTTTCCTGTGTTTTTATATTTCAAGGAATGAAAGGGTTTTTATCAGGGAGGGTGGGTTGCTAATCTCTTCGGACGAAGCCCTCGTATAATTATGATAGAACTTCACATACAGGTAAGTTCGTTTAATCATTAATTATACTCACGCTTCGTCCTCGAGATTAGATACACATGTAGACTTTGAAAGCTATTGAAATATTAATGAAACGCAGGATCATAGCAATAGAATTAATTTTAATCAGTATCACAACAAATAATTACTTTATCATTAATAATTATGTATATTAGTTGTTTAATCAAATTTATTGGCTTATCAGCAAACAATTCGTAACAAAACCTGACGATTATTATGGTCCATTATTTATCTCTAAGGAATCATTCAAAATGGACCTCCCAAGGGAATCATCCCCTTCTGTAATTTCTACATTTCTATTATAAAATTTTCCAAATACCTGAGATGAATTGTTCCAACCCGCAGTTTTCCTAATCAAATCTAGATTTACTCCCAGTTTATGGGCCTTAGACGTGGCAGCATGTCTAGTGCTGTGAGCTGTAAAGATCGATGTGTCTATTCCACACTCTAGTAAGGTACTCTTAACCCAACGACTCAGTGTCTGAGTTGAAACTAATTTATGTGGTTTTTTAAGGCCTATAAACAGGTTATTAGTATTACCACGAAGAGGACTACTAAGATCGAGATATGACAATAGGGTTTGGGCTGGACAAATTTCTGGCTTTTTACGAAAGAAGGGTATCACAAGATTAGGTTGTATGGTACCTATCCTTGACGTTTTTATGATATCCGGAATTTTAATAGTGATTTTATTTTCGTGAGTTTGGATATTATTTATATTTATTTTTGACAAGGTCTGCATTCGGTGTGCTGTAATGAGTGATAATAAGGTGACTAATTTTCGTGTGAGCTTATCTAACCCTAAACTGTCGTTGGGATACCAAGACGATAGAATGTTCAAAACTTTAGACGTGTCCCATGTTACATTATATTTAGGTAAAGGTGGGCGAAGTCTAAAGACACCCTTAAATAACCTTTTTATATCCTCATTATCACTAATTTTAATTTTAAGAATTAAGGCTAAGGCTGATCGGCAAGAATTTAACGACCCGTATTGGGCACCTGATTCAAATAAAAATGTTAGGAATAATATCACCTCATTAATTGATGCCTCAAAAATATTAATATTTTTAGTTAAACAAAAATTATACCACTTTTTAAGGCAGGTATCATATTGCCTTAATGAGGAACCTGAAAGAGAGGCCAGCATAATGTGAATGGCGGATGATGGAAAGTTTCTTCTCAGTAACGAGTCCCTGATAAGAGACCGGCAGCCAGGGTAAACCGCAGGTTGACGTTGTTGCTGTAAGGGGTTAAAATAACTTCTTTACTTGAGTCAAAATACAAAATCTGTGATATGAGCAGTTTCCTAAATAGAGGGTACCAAGGTTGTGTTGGCCACAATGGTACAACAACTATTCCCGTAGCCTTGTCTTTTATAATTTTTCGCAACATTTTAAGGATCATAGAAAACGGAGGGAAAGCGTAGAAATACATGTTTGACCAAGATATGGTAAATGCGTTGATGGCTATAGCCTCAGTATCTCTAAACCAGGATACATATTTGACACATTTTTTGTTGACATGGCTTGCAAAAATGTCTACATCAGGAAGTCCGAACGTGGCTATTATTCTTTTAAAAACGAATTTGCTTAGTTCCCATTCTACATCTGGGTGTATTTTTCGTGATTCCGCATCTGCTATTGTATTATCTGCAGAACGAATATATGATGCATACACAATTATTTTTCTATACTGGCACCATTCCCACAAGGTTCTTGTTATTTGTGTTAAATGGGGGAATTGTATACCACCCATACGATTTATGTAGGATAGGGCGGTAGTATTATCTATCCGGAGAAGTATTTGACAGTTTTCCATTGATTTTGCAAAAGCCTTAAGTGCATAAAATGCCGCAGCAATTTCTAAATAATTGATATGATGTGTACGTTCCTCTATTGTCCAAGCCCCATTAGCAGTCTCTTCCCCGCAGGCCGCGCCCCACCCCGTAGTCGAAGCATCACTAAAGATTTCTAAGCAAAACATGTCATATTTAATTTTGCTAACTGGAGTGTTTAATGCATTAGACCACCAATTAAAATCTGATGATAAGTGTGATGGTATGTTCATAAACCTATCATAGTTATCTGGGTCATCCTTTAAATTTATAAATTTACATCGTTCGAATTCTTTTGTGTAAAGCCACCCGTATTCTACGGCTGGACAAGCTGAACATAATAACCCAATCAAACTGGCAAAGTCTCTAATTTTACATCGGCTCATGTTTTGAAAATGCTGTATTTTATTTTTAATTTTGGTCGCCTTTTCTACTGGTAAACTAATTTGGAATTTTTTTGTGTCAATAATATAGCCTAAATATTTGCAAGATGTCTTTGGTACCAAGCTGCATTTATTTTCATTCATAATGAATCCCAAGGTAGATAACAGTTGTTGAGTAATAGTTACATTTTGTAAACAAGCATTGTAAGTACTGCCAATCAATAAAATATCATCTAAATATATACTAGATAGGAAACCGCAGGATCTGAGCAGCCCAATAACCGGTTTCATTATCTTTGTGAATACAAAAGGCGCAGTGTTGAGGCCGAACGGTAAAACATTAAATTCATACAATTCATTATCAAATTCAAATCTAAGGTATTTTTTATAATTTTCACTAATTTTTATAAGAAAATATGCGTCCTTTAAGTCAATCGTGGCCATGTAACTATTTTCTGAGACAAGCTTAACTGCTGTACGTAAGTCTTCTAGTTTAAAATGATCGGTTTTAATAAATTTATTAAGATTTTTTAAATTGAGTATGAATCTGTGTTTACCATTGGGCTTCGGGATTAAAAATATGTCCGATAAGTATTATTCATCGCACGGATCACAATGTGAGATAACACCTGTGTACAATAACTCATCTATACTTTTTTTAAAATTATATCTTTCCGATATTGAGTAATTTCTCTTGATAGGTACATAATGTTGTATTACCTTTGTTGAAAAAGGTATTTTGTAGCCAGAAATCCAAGATAAAATAATTGGATCTGAGGTTAGATTTGACCAGGCTTTGTAAAAAAGGGAAAGTCTGCCAGCATGGTTGCTTACCGTGATATCTACCGCCGACTGCGGTAGTTGTTCCTCTGCGTGGGCGCCGCCGGCCGAGCTCGATAGGACGCACGCGAGATGTTCGCGGGCGGATTCCTCTGTGCAGGCTCCCTCGTCCTCTGAGTCCCCGTTTGCCTGCGACTCGGGGGAGGAGCCCGCCAGTTTAAATTATTCCGTGGTTGGGAAGTCGACTGGTTAGAAGTGGGTATTGTTTTAGCTCTTGCGTTGGGTCTATTTATGGTTGATTTTAATTCAGCTCCTGTTTTTGATATTGTTTTTGCTACCTTTAATGTTTCCGCTAGATCTGATCCAAAAAGATGTCTATCGACTATTGTTTTTTGTAGTTGCTCTTTCATTTCCTTTTTAAGATTATGTAGGATAAAATTGCGGCGCACTATTGAATCAGAGTGTTGATTGTCACATAGAAGGCGAATGGCATCCATCAACAGCTTTATTACCTCTGTGTCTTTGTTTTCTTTAGCAATCATTTGCGTTATAGCACCTGCTAGACATGAGATGGCACACCCCATCTGTTTTTGTTTCATCTCAATGCTTTTATCTCTTTTTAGGACGACGTCCGTTGTCGCGGCTTTGATTTCTAAATTAAGAGCCGGTGAGTCGATCAGCGTGCAATTGCTAGGGGGTAAGTATCTTTCTGTCAATTCTTTACGAACTTCATTTGATAAACCTTTTGTAGCCACATGCTGCAAACGAATAGCCAAATCCGATTGAATTTCTTTAGCGTAGACCTTTTCAACTGATGGGTCTTCTCCAAAGATTTGTAATATCTCGGAGTCCAGCTCAATACTCGGAGGTTCTCCAGTTGAGGCAATGATCTCTTCAGATCCCACTGTGGTGTCTAATGGTAATGGTACCGTCACACTTCTGCATGTAGTTTGGTCTGCTCCACTGGCAGAAGGAATTGGGTCTGCGGCGCTTGAGGGGATGGAGTTCTGAGTATTAATTAAAGTGTTTGGGTTTTCTGCGCTGGTGGAGGGTCTCGGAGGGTCCGCAAAATAATTGTCCGATTCCAATTCCTCTACGTCTTCCCTGGCCTCTTCGTCATAATATTCGTATTGATGAGGGGGGACGTCCTCTGTAATGGGTGCGTTCCCTTGTTAATATAGGTTACAAAAAAGTAAAGTCACTCTACGTGAATAAATCAACGTAAGTATGTGATCCAATATGGATTCAGCCTGTGAACGGTGAAGTGACAATCCCAAAGACTGTCCGCATCACGCGCATTACTTCACGTATGCTAATAAAGTAACAGTCCCTGAAACTGTTCGCAGTATTAGCCTCGCACGTGATAACAGTTAATTAATTACGTATTTGTGTCCAAAGTGTTAACCCCAAAAGTTAACCGCAGTCGGACTCTTTACGTAATGTTATTGTACCTTGTACACTAATATGTAAGAAACGGGAACCATAACTAACCTTCAAAACTCGAACTGTTTGATCTCGAACTGTGTTTTTTACGACGCAGTTTTTCTTCTAACTTCCTTATTTTTCTTGCAATGTAATCGTAATCGCGTTCCTTTTTTCTCTTACCCATGATGTTTTTTAAGGATCACCGCTTTCTCAACTACAGAATTATTTAACTTAGAACACAATACGATTTTAAAATATTTGAAATAATAATTTTTTAATAAGGACGTGCGCTCCGGCAGAGCACTGAACTGTGAATGAGCGGTCGAACACGATACCAGACTAAGGAAGCCTCCTACCCACAATGAAATTAATTTCTTAATATTTTTTTTTCTAATATAGGGTAGCTTTCAACCAACAGTGCGCAAAGGCAACACCGTACGTGTTACTACATGTGTATCTAATCTCGAGGACGAAGCGTGAGTATAATTTTTAATTTAAGCGAGAGATAATATATTAAAGTTATGGAAAAACTACTACGAGTAAACTCGTTCATAACGACGACACACGAAGTACAAAACAATAAAATAAAGTAGGACACACTGACCTAAACAAGACATAAAATACGGAACAAATGGAACAGACGAAAAATAAGTACTTATTTTGGCATACTGAGCCTTTCCTGACAGACGTACTGACAGCAAAGGGTTATAATAGTCTTTGAAAGTGACAGAATAAACATTCAAAAGCGACACACAAGAATGAAAGATCCTGCATTTTATATGTTTATAAATAGGTTTCTCTGTCTACGTAAATTACACTTTGAGAACAAAGAGTCCGAAGTAAGTCGACATTTGACGAAGGTTTTTGACGGAAAACTGAATGTCCTCCCGCTTTAATTATCTAAACCAGTTGATATTTTGTATGTTAAGGATAAACTCAAAAAATAGTAAGCCGTTTTTTTTCCTTGTATAGATAGCTATAACTTTTTAACACCGTGTAAAACAGGGGCAGGTTAAGGACTAGTTCTTGTCATGGTCGTGGCGAATTTCACGGATCCCATGGCCATGACAATAGGGCAGGTGAAGGCAAGTGTGGTTTTTAGTCGGTATGAGTCCGACATACCCTGCCACCTCCCCGGGGGGCGGAGGACCCATGAGGATTTTTGAAAAAAGGTTAAGGTCTAGTTAACTATAATGGTCGTATTAATTGACGTCAAAGCAATAGGAAAGATATGTGGTAGAATAAGTTATCTTCTACCACCTATCTTTCCTATTGCTTTGGTGTCAGTTATCTTATTGGGAGTTGCGGGAAATTCTATAGCTATCATATTTTTTTAAATACCACTAGCAACCGGCGACGGTTTTCTTGCGCATCAGAAGCACTTTTACGTGCATGTAGGTTTTCTTTTTTGATAACTGATAATATTCTTCAATATAATTTAAATTCAAAATTATTTTATTTCAAATAAGCTTTTACAAGTATTTATTAAAAACTATTCTATGGAGAAGAATCCAGCTATAAACTCCATGGACTCTCTTTTAAAATAAGAATTAAATTTTTCACTGGTACATACGATATTGCAATTACAGTATGAGTGGACAGAGTCGAAATTATCAAAAAGTTTCCAGCATGTGACTTGCCAGTAAATTGGCAAATCATTGACAATATATATTAGAAATGATGCGAAAGAATAAATAAAACTTTGACGCATTCATTATTCATAATCCAATATAAAATTAAGCCAAAAGAAATGGCAGGGTCGAATTACATTTTGATTTATTGAGGCTTATATTTTTAGTAGTTCTATCGACAGGTGACAATAGTTAAGTGAAAGTGATGTGGATATTCTTAAGAAAAACTTTGCAGAAATTATTCGAGTAAAGGTGGGTATAGACTAGAGCATTACATTGTAATGTAACGTTTTTACGAATAAATAAATATTCTTTGACAATTTTTACACAGCACCATCTATCTAGTCACACACTAAGCAGAGCTTGAACTACTGGACAATGGATATAATACTTATATACTTTTTTTTTGTAAATACCTAAAATACATAAGAAACACCAACACAAACACAAACACTTATGTTCATCACATAAATATTTGTGTCCTTTGGGAATCAAACCCACGACCTCGTGACCAGCAGTCCGACACGCGAACCACTAGACCACAGACGTCGTCAAATAATGGTAAAATACAGGCTAATGTACAGTTTTCTAAAAATATTGCCATGTAATGTAACGTTCTTGCGAATGGTCGACGCTGTGTTCGACGTAATGCTCACGGCAAGAGAACATAATATAATGTAACATTTCTTAAAAAAAAAAACAATTTATCTCCACCGTCCCCCGCGCTCGTGCTTTGCTCATTATAAGGGTTACACCAAAACACTCGTTGTTTCTTAAAATGAAATTGTAACAAAACACTAAGCGTTATGTTCGAAATGTGGTTCGAGTAAATTTAAAAACAGCGAATGCTCGATGTTCTGTTACAAGTAAATGTAGTGTATACCCACCTTTAGGTATTTCTTTTTCGGTTTAGACTCCAAGTGAGTAAGATCTTCGCTTACTCACTTGGAGTTTAGTTGTCCTCAGCGAAAAATAGGTTGCTTGTCATCCCATGTCTTTTCATGGACGTAAGAGCTAAAACTATTTTTTCAGGTAGCTACCCTTATCTGAATTCATAATTTGCCTTTTTCGTAGATATTATTTATTAATATTTTAGGCTATATAATAGAACAATCCTATAAAAATTGACAAAATATTGCACCTTCTCTATTTAATCAATTAATTTTGATGAGACGTTTAGCGCAGCCGCTGAGCAAACGGCTTCTGCGACATGGGTTGTGGGTTCGATTCACGCACGATACAAATATTTGTATGTACCTTCAGGTAGTTTTTTCGGGTCTGGGTGTTTGTGTAACGCACCCACGATACAGGAGAAAAACCTAGTGTGGAGCAACGTTTAAAAATATTAAATTCTCAGTAGCAGGTCGGAGTTTGCATTTCTGTCCGGTTAATGGCAATAGGTTCGCCCCCTATTACATGGGGCATACGGCGAACTGTGGGTGTACGCTAGTAGATACACCTCTGCCTAATTCTTCGGGGATTACAAACGTGATGGTATTGTGATGTTTTATGAACGTTTCTATTTAATGTGAAAAAAAAAGAGATTATTTTTCTGTCCGAAAAAATGCTTGTTAGTCAAACACTAATATAAAATAATTAGGGAGTAAATGAAAACCCACCATAAACCTATTTATTCTGTGGAAATGTCGTCTCAAAATAAATAATACCACGTATGTTGAGTTTATTAATTAAACTAATTGGATTTGGAGACTTGGTAATGAAGAAAATGTGTAGTATGAAGTAAAAGGCGACGCTAAGACTGTTGAGGTCACGATGAGAAATGAAAGTATAATAACAGAGATAGAAGTTAATATAACGAATTCTAAGAAATAATCAATTTTAAGGTACTTATAGCGTTGGGTAGGCTATTGGGGTGGTCTGAAAACACTGCATCTTCACAGCACTGCAGGTTCACAAGTAATTTATTGTCTTGAAATAAACATACATGAAGTGAATCTAGGCGAATGCTTGATTGAACTAACTAACTAACACAAACTCTTAGGCACAAGCGCGGGAAAACACGGGGACCGTGGCACCGCGCTGCGCGTCAGGTTCTCCACTAAACTATTGCGCGCGCAGCGGCGGCGGCGCGTAGTACTCCCGCGCACTCTAACGGGCGACAAGGGAAACACACTAACCGGGGTTGCCTACTATATCATAATAATGTACACACGCTATAAAGTATATTATTATAGCCGTGAAACTAAACTACTGAACTAAAACTTTTTTCACCTCTAAAATATAATGTACCTTACTTATAATTGTGATGTAAATTTGTAACGTGTCATAATAATTAGCATTCCTTCCAAAGGCGACTATGTTGAACTTTTTATGTACCAACAGCTTTTGTACCATATTCTAAGCGAATAAATCTTATCTTAGTGTGAAAAATGGGGCCGTCCCAAGTACCTATTTATTTTGACGAAATTTGTGGTCTAGTGGTTCACGTGTCGGACTGCTAATCACGAGGTCGCGGGTTCAATTCCCACAGAACACAAATATTTATGTTATGAACATAAGTGTTTGTATTTGTCTGGGTGTTTCTTATTTATAATAAAGAATGTATTTACAAAAAGTACAATAAGTATTATATCCATTGTCTAGCACTCATAGTACAAGATCTGCTTAGTTTGGGACTAGATGGTGTTGTGTAAAATTGTCCAAGAATATTCATTAATAATATTATTTACTTATATGTTACGTCTGTGGTTTAGTTGTTCGAGTGTCGAACTGCTGATCACGAGGTCGTGGGTTCGATTCCCCCCTATTTATGTGATAAACATAACTGTTTTTGTTTATCTAAAAAATTTAAAAAACAAATTATTTTACGCCTAGCTCAAAATTCTTAACTATGATATATTCTATTATATTATAATTATTATTGTTAATTATATATGTTAGATTCTATTAGATCTTAAGATAGCGAGAAAATTGTAAATTGTGTTGTGTTTTTAAGTTATTATAATTATATTTATTTCAAGTTTACATGTATCTAATATTAGTAAGTAACCTGTGGAAACGTAGTGGATTGTACGTATACCTATAGCAGACTGTGTATCTAGATGTAATATATAATGTACGATTGTTTGTGTTCCCAAATAAAAATAAAATAAATCTAGTTGTTTATTTTATGTTATAAATAAGTATTTACAAAAAGAATTATAACCATAGTCTAGTACCCATATAGCACAAGCTCTGCATAGTTTTGGACTAGATTGGACTGTGTAAAAATATACCAAGATAATACTTATAGATGTGCCTATTTTCCAGCGTTATAATTGTAATTATTATAGTGAGAACTTGAGAATAGTTATGTGCCCTGATGATAGGTATCATTAAATGGGATCTAAACACACATAAGAAGTGATAGCCGAGTGGTAAGACCATTGGACTGCCAAGTCGGAGGTCTCGAGTTCGAACCCAAGGCTTGCACCTCTGACTTTTCGAATTCATGTGCGTATTATCACTCGCTTAAACGGTGAAGGAAAACATCGTGAGGAAACCTGCATGCTTTAAAGATTTTCTCGACGGCGTGTGAAGTCTGCCAACCCGCACTAGGCTAGCGTGGTGGACTATAGCCTAATCCCTCTCATTCTGTGAGAGGAGACCCATGCCCAGCAGTGGGACAGTATATGGGTTGATGATGAAACATACCGGCGGATCGTGGGTGTACATTAGTATAACTCAGCCTAACCCTTCAGGGAATACAAGCGCGATGCTATGATGGTAGCTTCGTGTAAAATACTAATTAATTATCATTCATTCCTAGATCGCGTTATACACAATAAAAAAATACAAAATTCGTCAAAGTAAACCAAACCTCGTACCCAATAAAGATCTTACCATACAACCACCACATTCGATTCTGTCGAAATGATATTCAAATATAAAACACGCAGGAACGGTACGTCCCGTTTGGGATGCAATCGTGCGAGAAATTAGGGGCGAGTAAGAAACATGTACACTCTAAATTGAAATCTGTCTCGGGTTGTTGAGGCACTCTGGTGGTGTTAAAGTAAGGGGAGATGAGCGAGCGTAATTGAATGAGCTTATACCAAAAATGTATGAAAATTTAAAAAATCATGAAGCTTTTTATTTTGAAAAAATAACCAAAATCAAGAGGATTGGTTTTTTTTTTATCTACGACAGAAATATAGATATAATTCACAACGGTTTTCAAGTCCTTTCCCAAAAAACATTTATCTAATAAGATCAAAAATAATGTTTCATTTAGCAATTCGTTTAATTCTCTGGGACACAAGAACCATTTTATTGATTTTGCGTTGTGACTGTAATTTATGGCTTGACGGTTTGAGTATAGAATGAAGTATATTGACTGGTTAAGTATAAAAAGTCATGAATGAACTACCTAGGATGTTGAAGATGATCACCTTTATAAATAGAACAGGTAGATAAATGTAACAGAAAATAACTAGTAAAAATTTGTGGTAACGTTTTTGAGGGTATCTCCTGACCTATGCATAGTATTGTGGAGATATTGCGATCACGTTGAGGTAACCAGTGTCAAGAGGCGAGGTGTCCTCTCCAACCTAAGGGAGATTCCTCCAACCAGGCGGGTGTTTTACCTGGCGGGCCACGACCTGGCGGTTGGTGTCAGGCGGTTGTATATACAACTTGCTTTGCGAATGTTGATTGCGCGATTCAGGATGTTGCTCGTAGTTCCAAGTAGATAGATGTGGATCGTCAGTAAATCCGAAAAATTGACCTCTGTGATCTAGTAGTACCAGTGTTCGACTGTTGATCTGTTGACTGGCTCATCAGCCTAGTGGTCCTAAGCGCGATAGCTACGCTTGAGCAAAGTATTATTATTGGGTTTTCTATGATATTCTCAGTAGCAGCTCGTTGGCAATAGGCTCGCCTCCTATTCTATTAACATGAAACATAAACCTACTGGCAAACCGTAAGTGTACATTGGTACACCTCTGCCTAACCCTTGTGGGAATACAGGCGTGATGTGGCATGGCGTTATGGCGTATATCTATGTTTGTTGGCGACGATTCTATCGAGTTTCTTTCTACTTCACAATTTCTTCGAACCGTGCAACTACAGTGTTGACGTTTTATAAACGTTAGTAAAAGCTTATTTGAAATAAAAACATTTTGAAAGGAATCGAATTCCCGCAGGACGCTAATATTTATAAGATGAACATTTACATGATTGTATTTGGTTGGGTGTTTCTTATTTATTATAAGTTTGTATTTACAAAAGAAGTAAGTATATAAATTGTTAAATACCCATACTAAAAGCTCTGCTCAGTTTGGGCCTAGGTGGTGGTGTGTAAAATGTCTCAAATATTAACTAGCTTCTGCCAGCAAATTCGTCCGCGTGGAAAAGTTACTTTTAATTATCGTTGTAATTTAGCTAATTAACTCAAAATCGTTATAAACTATAGCCTAAAGGTTATTCTGATGTATAAATAATAATACTGTGAAGTTTTATCAAAATCCGTTTAGTAGTTTTAGCGTGAAAGAGTAGGTAACAAACATCAATCCATCTATCCTCACAAACTTTCACATTTATAATAGTATAGTAGGATAGGATAGGATCTATCATGCAAAATAGACACACGCACCTCTCTACCTCCGTAACTTGAGCCAAACGTAATGCTGTCTGTTATTTCGTAAAGTGAGTTCTACGTCGTGAATACGTAATTCATGAAAACCTTTTGAGGTTTCCACTGGATTTTTTCTTGTACCCTTTTATATTTCAACATGAACCTAGTTCTGTAATTCCGCTCACAATACCTACATTTAAGTTACTCAAAATGGGATGTTTGTTTTTGTCAGATGTTTTAGTACCCAATTTCAATATTGTCAGCTGCAAACAACAAATCGATAAAAGAAAATTGAGATATTATGTTAGAAAAGAAACATTACCAATGTATAAACTGTTCTACTGCTGGGCACAGGTATTCTCTCAACATGAGAGGGGCTATCGTCCACTACGCTGGCCTAATGCGGATTGACAGACTTCACACGCCGTCAAAAACATCTCTAAGGCATGCAGATTTTCTCACGATGTTGTCCTTCACCGTTTAAGCGAGTTATCATTCATTAATAATACGCACATCACTACATTTATTATAAAACAAAGTCGCTTTCTCTGTCCCTATATCCCTATGTATGCTTAAATCTTTAAAACTACGCAACGAATTTTGATGCGGTTTTTTTTAATAGATAGAGCGATTGAAGAGGAAGGTTTATATGTATAATACATGTTTTTATCGTGCGAAGCGGGGGCGGGTTGCTAGTTATTTATAAAATTCAGAGGCCTTAGATTCTAGATTGAGACTAGGCAGTCCAATGGTTATATCGAGGCTATGAATTGCTTTTAGAAAAGAAAATATGTTATGATTAAGAATGTGTAAGTTTTGAATATTTATTTAAATGTAAAAATGGATGCACTATAAATTCACAATTAATTCGATTAAATGTTATTTCGTTTAGAAACTCATGCAAATGATAAAGAAAGAAAACTGAAGAAAGAAAGTCGAGATGTATTTCTTTAATTCAAGATTATATTATATAATAAATAAATTAGTACCACTATGGCCATTCCAAATGAGGCATTACTTTCTAAGAATATCTAATTGCATAACTCAATCATTTAATTGCAGTATTTAGGTTATCTAAAATCTACCATCACACCTGTAGGTATTTCTCGAAGGATTAGGAGAGATGTACTCCTGTTCACCTGTATGTTTAGCTCTCGTGTGATAAGTGGCGAGCCTATTACCGATAACCGATCCCAAATCCAAACTCCGAGCTGCTACTAAAAGTATTTCATACACAAACCAATGAGCGTGCACTGGCTGACACATAGTAATGAAGATTTATTTAATCTAAGCAAAGATTGAAATAAAACTACTTTTTACGGATTTTATCGCGTATATTGATATTATTAATCCCGACGTTTTGGACCCTTTACAGTCGCCCTTTACACCCTTTACAGGGCGTCTTGATAATTACTGACAGCTACCCTACATTTTTTATTGTTACATGATCAATGATATTTATTACTAATTTTTGATTAAAACTAGAACTAGATGGAGCAAAGATTTTGTTTTATGTAACATTTTTACCTATCGAAACGTGTTGCTGGGGAGTTTGTTGCGCCGGCGCTGTTTCTTCTTCCCAGCCAAAATACTAGGAAACGGTGAAGGGCGGGCGTTTGGCGGCTGTTTTAATGTAAAAATGACGTTAAAAAAGTAATACTTAGTAGTCTGTCTTGAATAAATTATTTTGACTTTGACTTGACTTTGACACTTTGCTCAAACTGGGGATCGAATCTAGGACATCAAGCGTAGCAGTTGTGCTCGCCATCACTGGACCTCAAAATAGTTTTAAGTATCAAAGTGTAAGTACTATGTTCATGATGCTTTACAAATAGCCGGAGGGTGAACCTCATTGACCTTCACTGTAGACAGGTGAACTTGGACCCCACTGTGTTTATTTAGGACTACCCTCGTTTGCGTGACGCTCGATAAAGACTTCATATTTTGAATAAAATAATGTTGAAAAAGTTTAAACTTGGTTATTTGGAGGTCAGTTGTATTTAAGTTTCTTTTAGTTATTTAATGTATTATAGTATGATAATTTTAAGGTATTTATTTACCTGGTGATATAGTTAAACTTGGTACATCAAATTTAAACCACATTGGTATTAATTGACTCTTAAAAAGCTTTAAACCTCTTAAAAGCTGACTTTAAAGAGTTACAAAAAAAACTTGAGAGGTGTCAAGGGCCACCCGGATGGAACGAAGTTCCTTTCATTAAAATTTAATAATAAAAAATAAAAAAACCTATACACACTCAACAATTCACAATGCGCGAAATTCAAATATTGTCATTCACTCAATAATATTTGAATGCTTGTCAACAATATTTGAATTTCGAAAAAAGTGTCGTGACAACTTTTCGTAAGAATTTTTTCCGTCTAGCCCCCTTTCACAACGCGCGATAAGGAACTTCGTTCCAAAAAACAATCATACATACCTATATCAGACGGAAATAAGGTTTGTTCCTAAGAAGAGTAATTCTGTGTACAATCAACTTATTGATACTGAAAATCGAATTGAAATAACACTGCTTTGAGCTGTTGTTTGTTACTTAAGGTGGACAAGGTTGCCAGTGCTCCGCGAGGAAACGTTGCATTGGAAGTGGGGGGATTTTGACCCTTAGACTGCCAACTCAACAATTCCTCTTTCGTTTTTGAGGCAACGGCGACGCGCAAGTGATACCTCCGGTGTTGCAAGCGTCTATAGGCTACGATAACCGCTTAGCGTCAGGTGGGCCGTATGCTTATTTACCACGTGTGGTATAAAAAAAACAGCACAATTATTATTTGGCAATCATTTTATAACATTATCACCAAAACTTTAATCAAACAATACAAAAGCGTACACAACGTGTTAGATTCAAAGCCAAAAACTGCACCAACATTTTTCTTGTATTGGTTTTACGCCAACTGACTCCCTGGAGAGCAATTCGGAGTTTAGATAAACATGATTTATATGCGTAATATAACGTCACCCTGAGGACGCCATTGTCTACAGCTTGGCTTATATAAATTTATGTTTAAGTTTTGCGAGTCTTGCAAAGACTGCTTACTTACTACTTGTGTTATGCTCTTGCTATTACTCTTTATTCAAACAGCTATTCAGACATTGCCCTGCATTCTAACCCTCATTTTGGATACCAAAAAAATTATAATCTACGTTTGTTGCGAGGTTTCTTCTTAGATTCAAAAGACCATTCAGTTTGATGATAATGTACAGACGCCAGCAGGTCAAGCTATATGCCCATTTGAACATGATCTTTATTACGTTTGTTTTAAAGTTGAAAATCTATCAAAAACAATTGACAGATTGGGGTTGATGTGCCTCTGTAGTACGTATAAAGTATAGTGGTGTCATCACAGTTTAGTTCTCTTCTTCAATCAACTCTCATTAGAGTCCCGACAGTTGACATAAGCGGGTAATGATAATCTGTATTAGTTTTTTTAGAAGGATAAAACCTAATCATAACGTATTAAACTTATCATTCACTTTTACCTGTGTCACATTGTACTTTCACATGTAACATATCTTAAGCAATACAACCTAAAAACTTATTAGGTATATCTCTGCCGAATGCTTTGCAGGCACATTATTATATTATGTCGATCATTACCGAATCCCACGTCTATTCCCAAGTGGCTCAAATCGATGCGTAATAATATAAATTGACCTTTATACCGTTTACCTAAAACAGCTTTAAATCTATTACATAAAGTTAAGGGTTGACCGCATTCGTTCGTAATAATGTAGCTTACGGTTCAAATCCCCTTGGGCATGATAAATTTATAAAACCTTTCCGGGTACACCTGTTTTCGGGTTTGATAGTTTTTGCAAAATATTGGTTTAGTAATGGCTGAATGTAATCTATTTGCAATATCTTTTAGGGTGATGAAAATATCTGATATTAATTTATTCTTCATTGCATTGACTGACTTTTAATCATGAAAATCATGTCAACCCGTAACATCCGCGTGGAAGCCACGTGGTTGAACTTGTTGTTGTTGTGGTTGTGTATGTCAATATTTTCTGTTTATTTATTATACTGGATTAATAAAACTGTAGGTACACATAAAACTAATTCTTCTAAACAGAGTTATAAACTAAGAATAATACTGTAATCATGATTTTTCTTCAAGGTGAGTATGGAGTTTCTTGCCAGTTCTTCTCCATAAGACCCACTTTTTATAACTGTGCACGTTCGAGTTTTGACTTTTCAAAAGACGCTATTTTAATGGTCTGATTAAAATAAAACATTAGACTTTGTCTTCGTTGTTACCTAGGAAATACGAAAGTAGCGACCGCGATGATGATGATGATGATGATGTTAGATGAGACAGTTGGGCTGGTAGCGAAAGTGATTAGGAGTCTTGTAGCTCCAGCTAGGGTAGGGCAAAGGAATGCAAGTGGGATTTTTAGCAAGGTTCCACGAAACATTTCAGCACAATAAAAAGGCACCTAAATAAAATAAAAAACAACAACCATTACCTTTTTCGTGTAAACCTGATACATTTTTCCTCGAAACAGTAAACTGGCGAGCAAAAAGAAGGGGTGAAACATTGAATTTTTCGTCGAGATATTTATCGAGAAGTGCCAAGACCTTGTGTTTTGGATCAAGGCGCCCGCTGCTAATTAATTACGATTGTTGTTTAACGAACCGTTGCGTCCCAAGGAAATGGTTGCAGAATTTTTTGTCCGCCACTGTAAAGGAGATCCCTGAAGGCCAATTCTATTGAATTTTTTGTATCTCTTCAGGGACAAAATGTTGAAAGGACTGCTCTGTTTTGTAAAAATGTTTGTGAAAGTATTTTGAAGGCATTTTTGCAAGATTTCAATCTTATTTAAAAATTTCCTATTTGCTAACTTCTTTCCCGGTATCAGCTAATGAACCAGTTACCACTGCCTCATTAGACTAGTGTTTATAAGCACGACTGTTACACTAGAGGTCATGGGTTCCATTCCTGGGTCGATTTTGATGAGGTTTTTCATTAGTAGTTCGGAGTTTGAATTTGTGCCCGTTTAAATGGCAATAGGCTCGACCTCTATAACAACCTGACCTGGGACCTGAACATTCCGGTGAACTGTCGGTGTAATACTGTTATCTCTGCTTAATCCTTCAGGGGATCTGATCGTACGTATATGTAACCAGTTACGAAGATCATATATTAAGTATATTATTAATATATTATTTCTTCAGATTTAATGTGGTTCCTTTTTTTTTTGTTGGCGAGGTTGGAAATGCTTTATGCAATACCCACCGCTCCGGGGAGAGCGGTGGGGTGTGTCGGACTCCGCTCTGAAAAGAGCGGTCTACCGACTAAAACCAACCTCGGCGTTTTGCGTCACCACTTTAGTGCCGGGACTACGGGAGCGCTGTAGCATTCGTCTGCAGATTAATATGGTTCCTAACTTAACCTAACACCTATGTGTTAGCAGCAATAATATTAAGTTGCTGATAGCGTTGTGTAAAGCTGGTTAGTAGATATGTTCAAGAATACTATAAAAAATGCTTTCATTTCAGTACTATTCAAATTTTTAACCTTTTGAGCGCCACGTCAATAATGAATATCTGTGTTCTCTACGCCAAGCACTATAAAAAAGTGATATTTTTGACGTGCCATGCCGTCAAAGGATTAAACCACGAACAAAATCGAAAATAATTAAAAATGTACATAAGTAGGTAATGTTCGCAAAGACATTTTATGCTCACAGTACTGAGTCACCCTTATGTGAGTAATAGCGACAATTGTCAATATATTTTTTTAAATTAAATACAAAAATTAAAGGAACGGAAGCCCTGGTTCCTTCTTCTGGGAATTTGATCTGATATTTACTTACCTAATAATTTTTTTATTAACAAGGAAAGTCAACAATATTATTTTAATTTGTACAAAGTAGGTTGTAGATTTATTTTTTATTAGTTAACACCTTTTATTATAAATATCACTTATCATCACCCTTGTATTCCCTGAAGAGTTTGGCAGAGATATCCGGATGTAGAACTGTGGATACAGTTCACCGGTATGTTTAGGTCCTAAATAGGGAGCGGTCCTATAGCCATTTACCGTGCACTGCTTGTCTACGAGCATAGATAAAAAATCTCCTTATTTTAATTTTTTTAGAAGATCCACTTTATATTTAGAACTTCACTTAGACATAAACATTTCTAGATCCCTTCAATCAGCATTAAATGATCGTAACTTTTCAAATTATTAGAAAGTAAATCACCGGGAGCACTCAACAGATTTGGATAATTCCCTCAAAGAGCGATTTCAAAGTAAATGTTTATTATAGAAGGGAAAGCTTTTTTAGTATCAATGAAAATAATTATTTAAGCCTAACACTGTCAAGAAATGGGCGCGAGAAATTTAGTAAAATAACTTGAGGGACTTTTGTTAGTGTTGTGATCAGAGGTAGATACTTGCTCTGAACTAAAATACATTTATGTTTCGTTGATAATAAACTTCTTCTTAGCTTAACCAGTTTAAGTTTTTTAAGTTCTAACCTGCGTCTTCTGGTTAGGTACACCAGACGCTATGACCACTAAGCCACCGCGAGTCTCACCCGCCATGACGAATTTTGCCTTCATATTAAAAAAAAATACAAAAACACAGTTTGTTTCACGATATTACAGTAGACATAACTAAAATTTATTAATTGATTGTAAATTGGCACATTTCAGTGTTTGACGACCTCTGTGGTCTAGCGGTTCCAGTGCCGGACTGCTGATCATGGGGTCGTGGGTTCGATTCCCACAGGACACAAATATTTGTGTGAATAAAACATGAGTATTTGTGTTTGTCTGGGTGTTTCTTATGTATTATAAGTACGTATTTACAAAAAAAAAGTATATAATATCCATTGTTATTATTAACATCCTCTGCTTAGTTTGGGACTAGATGGTGTTGTGTAAAATGTCCCAAAAATGTTATTAATATAAAGTTTTTCTGCGAAGTTCTCAATAGCAGTTTAAAGGCTTGAAGGTATGTGTGTTGTGCATATCAAAATTTTAATCATCATGAACCCCTTTAATATGCCATTGTTAGGCACTGCACTGGTGCAAATTTCGTCACATTTTACCTTAACTGCTTAATGATAATTATAATACAAACATGATTTCGATAAGCCTTAATTCGAACGTGAGACCTTAGGATCTAAAAATAAAAATTTTCATCAGTAGGTACTATTTTCTTTTTTGTTACTTAGGAAGAATGAAGTTCAACAATAAATTAAAAAATAAATGACTCCAGGATTACATTAAGAGCGATAAGCTTTACAACTAAACAAACGATGCTAATTTTTACATCATTTGTCATGCTAAACTTTATTGAAATTTCAATCTTAATCCGCAGAGTTAGAGCTCCAAATATCTGTTTCAATTATTCTGGAACAATTATAATTCTGTTAGCTCAGCAATTATAAATAAAAGTCGTTTATTCCTGTCTTTTTATTAACAGAACGTTAAATGTTTAATTAAAAATGTTTCAATGGGAGAATTTCCTTAGCGTAGAATCCAATTAGATGTAAAAAATCATTTGCTTTCACGGTATACGGAGACAATGGTATTTCAGACAAGGTTATTGTTTCATAAAGATGGATACTTCTAATGATTAAATGACTACGTCATCGGTTTGTGGTGGCCAGGCGACTGCTAAGCGTGAGATCCTAGGTTTGATTCCTAGTTTAGACAAATTAAATGGCTAGGCTATCAAATTTAGTGATTATACATATTATAGTGGGGCAAGTAACAAAAAAGTATAAAATATTATACTTTTTTGTTACTTGCCCCACTTCAGTCATTTCTCCTGTATCGTGTCTGCTTTTATTATTTTGTTTAATCCGAATAATCTCGTCTAGATTAAGAGGCCGGTATAATCACTAAATTTGATAGCCTAGCCATTTAATTTGTAATTAGCCATTTAGTTTATAATAAATAAATATAAATATTCTTGGATAATTTTTACACAGTAGGTACCATCTAGTCCCAAACTATGCAGAGCTACTCTATAGTAGCTCTGAAGAAAAGAGGTGATGAGAAGCGATACTATATAGTACCCATGTACTATATAGTATCGCTTCTCATCAGCTCTTCTTTAGTAATATATTAATTAAAAATTATTACTTTTCACATTGTTATTACTAGCAATAAAGCTTTTAAAATTATTTCTAATTCTGTATCAATCTTTATTCTGTGAAGCTTCTACTTAAACCAAAAAACAATTGACTTAAATTTTTGTCGCACTCAGGCAAAAGACAAACTCTCAATAAAGTCAATAAATAACAGAGAAATATTCTCAAAATAGAGTATTTCTAAACCGCACATCACTCGTCAGACATCACATCACATCATCTTAAAATAATCCATCAAGCTAGAAGGAGGTACCATCAACAGTTGTACCTCAAGCCATTCATCTTGGTACCATTGTAGGAACAAATTAAACACTTTAATACATGAGGCGTGACTAAAAAAGGAAAAAGGGGATGAAAAAAGTGCCCTATCCAGTGGCTGCCAAGATACATGTGCGGCTAGAAGTATCTAGTAGTAGTAGTAGTAGTAAAACTTTGAAACGAATTTGATGTAGGTAAATTTAGTAGTATCCCAGATATAACAACCCGAATTTTAAATTGTTTTTTTTTTTATACAAGGAGACAAACAAACATAGGGCCCATCTGATGGTAAGCGACAGCTATACTCGTAGCATAGAGAAGCTAGCAACACCACATAGTATCACTACCGCATTTTTATCTTGGGAACTCAGTTGTTGAGTCTCATTGTTCAGTAATTTCACTGGCTACATTACTCTTTATATCGGAACACAATAATGTAAGCTCAATATTGCTTAGCGGCAGAATATTTTTTGAAGGGTTATGGAGCCCGTAAAATTACTGGGCATTTATGATTTATCAATAACTGAGATCACGAAGATGACAATACTTATGTTGGAGGGATTAGGTTATAGTCCATCATGCTAATGTGGATTAGCAGACTTCACACACCTTCTCATACATGCAGGTTTCCTTCACGTTTTAAGCTAATGATAAATAATTATTAATACGTAAACGATTGTGAAAATAAACAGGTGTGTTGAATGCCTTGAATTCGAACTCAAAATCTTTGACTTTGCAGTCCAATTGTCAATTCATAACGTTATCAAATCTTTCATGTCATTTATTTCAATAATAAAAAAGGTGAGTCACTTCCATAATCTTTAAATCAACAACAGCCGTTAGCCATCAGTTGCGCGTCGTAACGCCGGCAAAAAAACTCCGGTCCCCCCGATATCCGGATTCTAAATCTGTCTACCGACCCCCTCTCACTGACGTTTACCGAAACGATACCTTTGATTGGTAAATTTTGTATTTCTGAACACGTAAATAGTTTGAATCGAGTCGAAATTGAACGGGACGTAAAACGCATTTGAACGAATTTTATTGCTGCGACCTTTTTCGGTAGTTATGTCGAGATTAAGTAGCGGTAAATTAGAAATGGTAGTTCTTAATAGGATGCGAGGTGCAATTACCTAAATGATGGTATAGCTACTGTATATGAATAGACCAAAACTAACATTAGAAAAAGAAAACCGACGACGTCAAGGAATTTGTGATACTTATATCTTCAGTGTCAATCGCTAGAGACAAAATTAAATTATTTGGATAAATTCTCTATCAAATAAAGGAGGCACATCAAAATACTCGCTTTGAAGAAGTCCAGAGACTTCGTTTGAGTATAATATGTCGGAATTTTGGTGAATTTGATCTCTTATTTCATGGGACTGACTATAAGAAAACGACAAGTATAACATTACCCACCATCACCTGGTGGCAAATGATATTCAGGATTTTCCGCACTATAATACTTTCATCAATACCTTTGTTGTTTGTTAACGTATTTTAATTTTAAAACTACAAAGGTATAATAAGGACAAACATACTTAAACATAATTATAACATGCAAACGAATTGAATGATTTTTTAAATATAAATAATAATAAATTCTTTATTGACAAAACTTTGTTCACAATTGAATGAAATCCCTGGCCCCTACGCTAGTATGAACTGTATTGCAGGAGCCAGTGCTTCCACCCAGTCTTAAGTATGCAAGACATGCCAACAAAAATTTCTTCAGATTGCTTCAGGATTTTTTAAATTCCTCTGAGATCATTGCTTTTTTATGATATGATTTATAATAAATGTTTGAAATTAGTTTACTATACTGCTAATGGTGTGCCACATTTATCTGAACTAGGTCAACCAGTCGAGTAAAAAAAATCGAGTGAAATTCTTAGTAGTTTAAAAAAAAATAGTACCTATGTATTTATGCCCAGTTAATAACAATATACTCATACCTGTCTCATGTCATACCTGTAACATACCATCACACATGTATCACCCGAAAGGTTAGACAGAGGTGTACTAATGTATACAGTTTTCCGGTATTTTTTGCACCTGTGCGAAGCGGGGGCGAGTCGCTAGTAATTATATAATATTTTCTAAATAACTTTAAAATCTTAGCATGAAAAATGCCAAAAATATACAAAAAGATAACTATATAATTTTAAGTTTACTTACAAAAGTAAACTTTGTCCGATCTTCAATATCCAATCGCTATTAACTCAAGTTTCTATTCATCGGTTTACAAATACGATATTAACTGAAATATCTTCTCATCACAATAACATTACTCAAATAATATTAAATTCTGATGGAATTCTATACAACTTGCTTGAAATATTTTTAACTGAAATCAAACATTTACTCTCTCAGTAGATCACAGCAGCTGAAAATAGGTCTATTATTTAAATTGCAACTTCTACCACAGCATCGTACGATATAAAACTTAGTAGCTTATTCTAAAATACATTGCGGGTAAACCAAACATAACTTTATATGGTAACACGGCAAAGCAAGCAATAGGACCGAAACTTAAGGACCAAATATATTATTCTCTACTTCTCCAAATTTAGATTCGTCTAGACATCATCTGACTGCACTCTCAGGAATGTCGTTCAGACGGATCATACAAAAATATAATTATACAATGTCTCAAGCATTGTAATTTGATACTTCGGTTTTTATGGACTTTAAAGACTTAAATCACAAATAATGTGTGGACTTTGATCTTAAGTTCTCGGTAATTTTACTACAATTATGAAGTTATTTAGCGAAGGAAAAATTCGACCGCGGGCAGGATTCGAACCTGCGTCTTCTGGTTAGGTACACCAGACGCTATGACCGCTAAGCCACCGCGAGTCCCACCCGCCATGACGAATTTTGCCTTCACATTCAGAATTTACGTCTTTATGGTGACGTCAATAACTTTAAAGTCTTAGCATGGAAAATGCCAAAAAAAATACAAAAAGATAGTACAATTATGAAGTTAATGATGAGAGTAACAATAATTGCTAAAGTACCATTGAAGGGAATCTCTAAGATCTAGAATTAGGAAAAGAAAATTAAATTGGAACTCTTAAATTTTTTTTATTGGAATCAGCCCTAATATCGTCGTTTCCAACGTGTCCTTTATATAATCGAACGTCATTTACCTGAATTCCTACAAAGACAGTGTATATAATGGATTTTTTTTTCGTGCGTAATGTCTTACCCACTTAATATCCCTATAATGCTTCACACATCCTACTCCTAAGCACGTGCTCAAACTTTTTTAAATCGCCGGCCATATCGACAACCCTATCCATTCGTAATTTACGATCTCACCCGAGGTTTTACGACGTCATTCGACTACGTCACAGCCGCGATCCCGTTAATGAGAATGGGAACTATCAGTCAGCAACGGGCCGGAATCAACGATATTGGATAGAGAACGGATATCTATTTCTGGGTTTTATCTTTACTTCTATGTAAGTGCACATGCGGTAAAAATGTGGAATATAATAAATTTGATTTTACGAACTTTTGCTATAACAACGTGAGAAATAAGTCAATTTTACAATGGCAACTGGCTGTTTATGGATATGATTAATCGGAAATCTGGAAGATTGAACTGCACTTGCAGCGATGAGAAAATAAATGGGTGACCCTGATCATTCAGCGAATAGAACCTCGCGGCCTACCTACAATTACTACCATCTATGACAATTAGTCGAAGACCGAATAGCTTGACAACCAGTCTATACTTAAGCTGTTGATAGTGCCCAGAAATTGTCTTGCGAAAGTCTGATTTCCGCTTCGTGTAAAATACTGATATTCAGCTCCATCTGATCGAACCGGATTACGACCCAAAATAATGGCTAAGATGATTAAGGTAATGGATATTATGAAGGTGCGCGAGTATTTTTTTATTTTATCTAAGTCTGCGAAACTGCTAAATTGTTCATCGGCAGCAGTTCTCGCTTTACAATCTGAAATACACATTATTGATTTATTTTTCTTAATTCCAGTTTGCTAAAATATAATAATATTTTTGGGACATTTTTTTACACAACACCATCTAGTCCCAAACTAAGCAGAGCTTGTACTATGGGTTAGACAATGGATATAATACTTATATACTTTTTTTTTGTAAATACATACTTATAATACATAAGAAACACCCAGACAAACACAAATACTCATGTTTTATCCACACAAATATTTGTGTCCTGTGGAAATCGAACCCACGACCCCATGATCAGCAGTCCGGCACTCGAACCGCTAGACCACAGAGGTTGTCAAGTAATTTTAAACCATCTGCAGTGTATATTCTGGTAACGCAAAGCCTCAGCCATATGAGAATTCTATCTCACTACATTAATTGACACTCCCTCGTTGTTCTAGAGGAGAGTGAGAGAGACAGAGATAGAATCATAAGCTCCGGTAACCGTATACAACGTTAATAAAAATCAATTATGTTAACCCATATTTTGTACACAATTGAAGAATACAGTGTACTTTATGTACGATGATTCATATGGATTCTTCAAAGAACGTATTTTTATCAGGAGATCAAAAGAAATAAATTCTAATGCTTCCATAGATCTTGAGTTTACTGTTTTCCGTTTCGTCACGTATACATTTATTTAAAAAAAAAACTATGTGTAAAAGTTGTATTCCTTTTCGTGGAGTGTGAATTTCATAGTATATTCTTCCCTATTATGTTACCTTTAGGCGGAGCATGACAACCGTAAGCAAGGAAAATGTATTGACTCTCAAATCGACGAAAATAACCGTTGCTATGGAAAATAATGGATTTGTGGAGGGATGAGGTATGATGCCTCTTTAACCAAAGGATCCTCCGACCACGTGGGTGTTTTAGTTGACGGGCCACGACTTATCGATTAAAGTCGGGTATCTGTGTTATATGCAACTTGCACTGCAAAATTTCCTTCCACGTAGTTCTTATGTAGCCCAATAGATGTCGCTACAGATTTCTTAACTGAAGAGTCAGCAAAACCCTTGATTATACATATTCGTTTATATACACTTGATACGTTTAGCCAGTTTTTATACAGAAGCGTGAGCCATTATCTTGGGCCTGTTAACTTCCGAACCTAATCACTTCATCATCAACCCATATACTGTCCCACTGCTGGGCACGGGTCTCCTCTCACAGAATTAGAGGGATTAGGCTATTAGTCCACCTCGCTGGCCTAGTGCGGGTAGACAGACTTCACACGCTGTCGAGAAAATCTCTAAGGCATGCAGGTTTCGAGCAAGAATGAGAACCAAGAACTAGAATTTGCTAGAACACAAGAAAAATTTTAAGAGATCGCTCCGGGGAGCCAGCACGGCCGAACACGTAAGAACGTCCTAATCCTCTTTTCGCGCGCTCTGGTGCCGTTTACATCACGCGAGCGAGCATTCTTAGATTATTCCATAGAATCTATGCGAGCTATGACAGAACAACGAAGGAATGTTCTGTCTCTGTTTACACTAATAGAATTTGACGGAGAGGGGATAGAATGAGCATTCGCTCGTTTGATGTAAATGGGCCTTAAGACAACCCCCAAAACGCACTCCACTTAACACGATTGTGATAGGTGTTCAGGTGACAACCGAGACCGACGGCTTTACGTGCTCTCCGAGGCACGGAGAGACTTCAATGTGTTAAGAACGGTTACCGATCCACAAACTCACCCCGGCTAGCGCAGCTTAACCTTGTATATTACAACCTACCACCTTTATGCAGATGATCTTCAGATTTACTCACAAGCACCACAGGAACACTTGTCAGTAGCTATAAATACCATCAATAAAGATCTTGCTCGAATATCTGAGTGGAGCAAATGTCATGGACTTAAAGTTAACCCATTAAAGACACAGCTTATTGTAATTGGTAGTTCACGGATGATTTCAAAGATAGATTGGTTTCACTTGCCACAGGTTCTCTTTGACGGTATTCAAATACCATTTAGTGACAAGGTTAAGAATTTGGGAATTTATATAGACAAAACTTTATCGTGGAGTCCGCAACTGCAAGAAACCAGCCGTCGGTTATTCGCGTCAGCAGGATCCCTGCGACGACTGCGTAACTTTCTTCCAACTGCTACTAAGATTGCGCTTGCACAATCTCTTCTCCTGCCTGTCCTTGATTATGCCGATGCCAGCTACTTAGATCTCACAAAGGACCAATTTGATAAGCTTGAGCGCCTTCAAAACTTTTGTATCAGATTCATATTTGGTTTACGCAAATATGATCACGTGTCAGAATTTCGCGCTAAACTCAAGTGGCTTCCAATTCGCCTTCGTCGGAATGCTCATTTACTTTCATTACTATACTGTATTCTATTTCATCCTTCAACCCCTTCTTATCTTAAGGAACGTTTTGAGTTCGTCTGTGACACACATTCGTTGTCCTTACGGTCATCGGAAAATTTAAAGTTAAAGATGCCCATGCATTCCACAAAATTTTATGATAAATCATTCACAGTTCAGGCGACTCGTTTGTGGAATGCATTGCCGGTATCTATAAGGCGTGCACAAACATTGACTACTTTTAAAAGGATGGTCAAGGAACATTACTTAAATTAATTTTTCACATAGTTCAATTTCACTATAAGTAGGTATTTCAAAAATCTCTTTTCCGTTTCAATTAGTATGTATGTATGTATGTATGTATGTATGTATGTATGTATGTATATATATGTATAGTATATATTATTTGTGGAATATTTATGTATTGTTTATAGTATATTGTATTACATATATGTTATTAATTTATTACCAAAAAAATATAATTTTGCATGTACCATGTACACCGCCAACTGCCCATTTTAAGTTTTTCTTATATGATCTGTGTCCATCCAATGGTTGTCTGTAAGAAATTGCTCTTAGCGATAAGACCGCCAATTGTACTACTTTAGGTTTATTTTATTGTTTAATTTTATTATGCTTCTTGGTGTACAATAAAGAATATTCTATCTATCTATCTATCTATATTGGTAATCAATAAATAAAATATTATATTATGGCATGAATATACGTAAATAGTAAAAGTAATAGAGTATGTACAGGGGCAGCACATCAATCTACCACAATCTGTCAAATTTATTTGATTCATTTTCAACTTAAATACAAAACTATAAGGTTCATATTCAATTGGTAAAATTTTACAGTTTTGGATAGCTTGACCTGCTGGCGTCTGTACATATCAAACATACAGTGTGACCAATTATAAAATAAATGTGAAAATTATAAAATAAATGTAAGTAATAAATACAATACTAGAACAGTAAGAGAGAAAAAGCTGATTCAACCAAAAGTAACCAACTATTATGGAGAAAGAATGACAAAGTATATAGTACCCAAGATTTTCAATAAGATAGATATGTTAAGGGAAAGTTCTAAGTGTAGCAAAGGTGTGTTAAAATAAAAACTAAAGCACTTGCTTCTCAATGACAAACAGACAGCGTCTACTTGCCATTGAAAAACAAGACCGCAACATTACATAATGAATGATAATATTATGGTAATAATGTACCTACTAACATTCCTCATAAAATTTGTTTTATATAAGTTTGTATGATAAATAAAAGTATAATGTATAAGTACATAAGTAAATGAGCATGTCTCGCCATTAAATGTAAAAGTTTGGCGAGGTATTTATGTAATAAACCTACATTATGTTTCTGTAATAAATAATAAAAAAAAAAAAAAAAAAACCAAGTAAATGTACAAGTCCAATTATGTCACTGACAACTATACTATACTACATAATTATCATACTATACTACAATATCCTCGTCGAACAAGATCGATCCTGACATTAATTGCAGCGAAAATACATAATTATAATAAAGACCAGGCGAGAAAAACTCGAATAAAATTATCATTTAATTCAATAATAAAAACTCGTGAAAATCCTTGACAATTTCCTGTCACATGCTACGTCACATTAATGCAGTCGTGTACCACGAATGTCATGGTTAAATAATTTAACATAGATAATGCAGAAATTACGTCTGTTGCGAATATTTTCAGACAATACGAAATGAGAATTACACGGGTATGCAAAATTCATTGAACAATAAATGATGAAAAATTAAATTTTATTGCTCCCGTCGCATCGGAAGGCACAATATATTACTACCGATTCGATAAAATCGTATTTTTATTATCGATTGGATAATTCGAGTGTTGTTGCAAGAACCAATCGTAAACAAGGTTAAGTCAGCCTTGAAAGACAGATCCATTCTTGATCAGCTACATAATTGTAACGAAGAAATCTTTATTAATTGTATACCGACAATGCAAAATATTCGCAAACAGCGAAAAGCTCTTACAATAAAGATTTAGAAAAATGTACATTTACCTAAATTCGTGTATTTTGAATGAGAATAAATCGAAACAATCAAAGATCAACGCTGCAAAAATATTCCAAATCGAATTTGCGTCATACCGGTATAGTACCTAAATTTTATTTAGGTAGTTACTAATCATTAGCATATTTACTTTCTACCTAATATTCTCAATTATGAAGAAAAACGTGAAAATCTAAATTTAGTTACTCATTTTGAACTTACGTTTCTAATGAATAGGCAACACACATATACATAGTTACAACATAAACTATAGGGCACTCGTCCCTCCCTAATGTTTCCATCAGTTACATCTGAACTTCAGTTAAAAGCGAATGACATCGACATACCTTTCAGTCGCAGCCGAGTGAACGAACCCGGGTACACCCGAACACGCAAGCGCTTGTGTCGGTTTAAAATAACCCGACGGAGGGCGCTCGCTCCCCTCTTCTTTTGTTCCTATTTTGAAATTCGAAAAATAGAACTGAAGGGTGTTTCGGGATGTGCGTGAGTCAGTGTCGGACGGCGCGCCGGCGCGTGCGCAGTTTCCGCCGCGGAAATTGGATTATTTAAATTCCGGAATTCCGTTTTTGTCTTTTTTTAAGTAGTGTTGAGTGGCTGTGTTGCTGGATTGAATACGGATGTGTGATGTGAATTGTGTTTTTGAATATTTTTTTTGGAATTTGAAGCATTAATTGGGTAAGTACTACAATTATTTGTACTTATTTATTTTAATACATTAATAATTGTTGCACCACGTGCTGAAATCCATACGGGGATCCCAATTTTTCTATCAAATGTTTCCCATTCTATCATAATTATTAACTATAAGAAAGACGAGATAATTTATAGTAGGTAGCACCTACAGAAAATAAAATATGTCTGCTATTATTTTAACAGGCTGCATATTTTTATGGAGAAACCATTTCTACCCGCAAATGCAAAAGGTCTCGGTACTTATCAACGTCTTAAAACTACTTTCCTACGTTTGTTATCGGTTCTGCGAAAGATTTAAATAGTACAACGGCCTCATTATTGTAAATATCGTAAAAATACGTCTTCTACCCACCAACTGTAATATATAAAATTCACCTCTTTGCTGTCTATAATAAATTTTCATATAAAAGTCGTGGTGAGGAGAAACTATACCTGACATACATATTTTCACGCCTGTCTCTCATTATGGTAGGTAGAGACTTACTACGTACGTAGGCTTTCATCTACATTCATTAACCTACTCATGTATGATCATTGGTTTAGGGCATTCTTAACATTCATCATCATCATCATCATCCATATACTGTCCCACTGCTGGGCACGGGTCTAATCTCACAGAACGAGAAGGATTAGGCTATAGTCCACCACGCTGACCTAGTGCGGGTAGACAGACTTCACACGCCGCCGTCGAGAAAATCTCTATGGCATGCAGGTTTCCTCAAGATGTTTTCCTTCACAGTTTAAGCGAGTGATAATTAATTATTAATACGAACATAATTTCGAAAAGTCAGCAGTAGCCGCTTACCATGAGGCGCTTCTTAGGCTTGTTTAACATCTTATCACAATAATATATTTTTTTTTATAAGAGATAGGTTTGACCACAATCTCACCTGATGGTAAGTGACGATGTGTAAGATGTAGCACGCTTACCTAGAAGATACCTATTCACTCGTTACTTGAAGACCCCCAAATTGTACACGTTAGAATATACAGACTCAGGTAGCTGATTCCATTCCCTCGCTGTACGGATAAGGAATGTCGAGGCATAACGCTTAGTGCGGTTTTCGGGAATTTCCACCATGAAACGGTGACGCTTTTCAGTTTGCCTGGTTGTGCGATAGTAAAAGGGAGATGGCAGAATTAGATTGTGCCGTTCTGATGCACACTTTCCGAAATGTATACGGTAGAAGACCGACAAGCTGCCACCCTGCGACGATGTTCAAGGCTTTGAAGCCTGTTGTTGGCCAGCTTATCGTCGCCAATAAGCCTCCTGGATCTCCTCTCAATAAACTCCAACGGGTCCAACTTGTATTTGGCAGAACTGTCCCAGAGCCGAGAGCAGTACTCCGTGCACGACTGGACTTGAGCTTAAGGTTTAGCTTAAGTAAAAACAGCAACATTACGCGATTTGATAAATTAAGTACTTGTACGCAAATTGCGAAAACAACTATAAAATTTGTGTTTGTTTGGCCAAACGAACGTGTACCAGTATAGTCAAAATCCCTATTCGTACTATAATATTATAAATGCGAATGTATGTCTATTTGTTTGTTACGCTTTCACGCCTAAACCACTGAACCGATATTGATGAAATTTGGTACAGAGATAGATAAGACCTTGGAGAAGGACATAAGTTAAGCGTTTGTTTCAAAATTTTGAAATGCGATGGCAACAGCTAGTGTTTCATAAAAAATTAAACTATCTATCTGAAATTTTGAAATGTAACGCTAAATTATTAAAAGCGGCGCTTAACGAATTAATAGAGAGTACCGACCTCATTTATTTAATTTGCTAGTGATGTAGGTAAGTAAGCACTCGGTATTTGCGGATATTTATGAAAATGGTATCTCAGGTATAGTAGTAATAATAGTATCAGGTATAATAGTATCTCGTTTTCGAATACGATTTTTCTTGTCTGTATGGTATGTTTGTTAGTTTTCCTTGTCCAAAATTTAGGGATATAAAACAATTTACATGTAACGAGTCAATATTGCAGTAATAAGATGTGCGACGATAAGTAGTAGGGTAATATCGGTCGAACATACCATCATGCCTGTATTCCCCGAAGGATTAAGCAGAGGTGTACTAATGTACACCCACATTTCGCCGGTATGTTTTAGGTCCCATGTAATAGAGGGCGAGCCTATTGCATTAACCGGGCACAAATCCAGACTCCGAGCTGCTACTGAGAATTTCATAGAAAAACCCAATAACACTGCTCGACCTGGGGATCGAACCCAGGACCTCTAGCGTAGCAGTCGCGCTTAGGACCACTAGATTAATGAGGCAGTCTAGATATCGGTCGAGTTATTTAAAATTTTTTCGAAGTAATTAAGACACGTGCTGCGGAAGAGGCCCAGTATTAAATCCCGTTATTTCAGATCCTCTACAGCATCAATATTATTGTCACGGGTAAACTTCTTTGTTTGTAGTTTAATTTGCAAAGAATTATAAAAACGTTTCATAAAAATACCGAATACTCATTTAAAATTTAAAGTTCGCACGTAATATCCAAAACCAACACAGAACAACACTATTGTAAACGTTTATTAGCTCGTCCGTCGGTACTGTAAAGGGGGCAACAGACGATCCAACACGGTCGATAACATTAACGAAAATATTCTCCAACATTTACGTTGTTCTTCAACTATTTAAATTGTTTCAGCCGGCTTAATTGAGCTATTGATTTGTATTGGGATTTAGAAGATTAGTTCAGGGATTTCCTTATAACGGAAGATAAATAAATAATCAGCTGTTTATTGTAGCTAGTTATAGAGTAAAGAAATAGGTTATCGTTCTCGTAATGTTATTATAGCATACTGAACATATTTTTAGACTGTGGTATTTTCATTTTTAGATTGTTGCTATCTGATTTTGACTTTTTTGTTATAAGAAATAAGTACGAAGAAAACTAAAATAATATTTTTTCAGACTGATATTTTGATTTTGAAGTGCAATGTTGCTTTAAATTAAATACTTAGATAGAATTCTGTTATAGATATGATCACTAACTGACCAATGAGGCAAAAATCATGTGATATCAATTTATCAAGTTTACAAATAATATACATAATTATATCCTCAATAACCCATATACAGTCCCACTGTTCACGGGTCTTCTGTCAGACTGAGAGTGATTAGACTACAGTCCACCACGCTGGCCTAGTGTGGGTTGGCAGACTTCACACACTGTCGAGAATAATCTCTAATGCGTGCAGGTTTCTTCACGATGTTTTCCTTCACCGTCTCGAGTTCGACTCGAGACTTTTGACTTGGCAGTCCAATGGCCTTATCACTGGGCTATCACTGCTTTATATACATATTTATATTAATTATGTAATGCTGAAATAATGATTATCAACAATAAACATTTTCAGCACAAAACACACACCCAATTAATTGAATTGGAATCTGAAATAATATCAAATAGATGCAACGTTGAATACAAAATCCTGGTAGAAATTTTCATATCAAATGAAACGCTTTAAATAGAAACGAGTATTCAAATACGTACATATTGTCTAGCATAAATAGACTTGCCCTACTATGATACTTGTTTATTTGTAAGAACCAATGAGAACGTGTGACGTCATATTTTATTTACGTTTAGATTTTCTGTGGCGGATTCCCGAGAAAGTTCAAGAAATGGTTAAAGTATGTGCGCATATCTATACATATTTTATTAAATATATAAGAGTGTATGTGCAATAAATCATGTATTAATAGGTTTATATACAGGATGTAACAAAAACCCTGTCCGATCCGAAAGAGGCGTATTCCTTTTCTTATATACTTACTAATAAACATAAATAAAAATACGAGATTATTTCAGAAAGAAAGTATCGATTTTTCTTCTTCTAATAAACTTACACAATTCTCCACTAAATATGGGAAAATTTCATAAGTTGACAATACTCCACCCAGCGGCGAAATCTTTTAATATTTACCAATTTATTTTTCATTTTTACCTCAAAGGATGCCGCCAAGCGGCGCCGCTCCATGCGCGCTTTGTCGTCGCCGACAGACTGTACCTATTTAGCTACAGAGCGGCACGTGTAAGCCAATTGTTGTCCTTGACATGTCAGTCTCGCGTAGAGTTCGCTTCCGATCGGACGTCCGTGAATCTCTTATCACCTCGATTACCCATCGTATCGTGAGTAATGTCGTATTCCAATCTGTTGTCAATGTCGTGTTCCAATGTGCTTATGCTGCAATTATGCAGATGTTCGAAAAGACTACGAGTGAGTGAGAGTATGGGGTGCGTTTTGCTAGGCAAGGTATGCCAGTGCCGTCGGAGCGTGTATCCAACGTCTCCATGAACTTGAAGTTCACGTGTACACGTGTACGAACACGTGTCAAGCAGTGTCCATGAATGAGTACAAGACTCATTACCCTAATGCCGAAAGACCACGAAAACACGACGTGGAATATCAGGTAAGTACCTATTGGAAGTTCACTTAAGGAACACGATCGCAGAATTTTGTAGATATCAAGTTCATGTTTTACAAAATAATTTTAACAAAGCAATACATTTAGTTCATTGTTTCTTGAAAAACAACGTCAATAATTATTTAGGTACCTATTAGGTAAGCAACACATTCCTGATACCCACGCGTAAGCGGAAGTATTGGGTATCACGATGCTTGTACGATACCAGCTGATACCTACGCGTAGGCCCGGTAGGAGGTAATCATCCCTATGACTAATACGTAACAGCTGATACTTATGAAAAACACAAAAGAACGTCAATTATTAGGTAAACATAACTATGCCTAATCGATATCAGCTAATATCTACGTGTAGGCCCAGTAGGTAAGATTCATTCGCATTAAATTTGTTTGGCGGCACGCGACAGAGCGGGCTGGCGGCACATGACAAAGGATCAAAAAGCGGCAAATTGCTCGGGCGGTTTCTTTGACACTAGTGTAGATCGAATTCAATAAACTTTATTTCGTGGATTGAGTGTTGACATGTAAAAGGTTTAGTTTTTTTTTTAAATTATATTTAAATTAATCGGGGAAAAAAAATTATCTCGTATCTAATTATCGTTTACGTGTTTGTGTACGTAATACGACACCTTATACGACCCTTAAGGATCGGACAGGGTTTTTGATACATCCTGTATATACATGATTTATTGCACTTAACTACGTTTAGTTGATTGATTTTTTCGTAAGTACATACATACTACATAATGTTATTATAATTGAAATATAAATATTTTATTAGAATCTTTATAGTCATCTATAGGTACTATCCCAATATAGAGCCGCTAAATAGCCCAATCTAGAGACGACTGGTTATGTTTGGAGGAGGCCTTTACCTACAGAGGGGTTCTTGCAGAGAACTTAACAAATCAACAAAATTAACATTAACACACGTCTATTTCTTTTATAAAAAATCTAAATCTAAACTAAACTAACATAACAGTTACAAAAGGTAAATTAACAGCAAAAATTTCATAATACTAACAAAATCATTTAACTTTTTTTATTATTATTGTAATCTGCAACGAAATAAAAGGCTTTTTATTTTATTTTATTATTATATAGGTACAGAGGCCAGCACATCAAGCTACCACAATCTGTCAAATTTCTTTGATAGATTTTCAACTTTAAAGCAACAGGTTCATTTTTAATTGGGAATATTTGACAGTTTTGGATAGGTTGACCTGCTGGCGTCTGTACTATTATAAAACTGTAAAAAAACTGTGTACATTGAAGATATTTAAAAAAACAAGTGGGTTAAACTATATAAAGGTGTGTGTTAGGGGTTGGCGCAAAAACTACTGAATAGATCATTCTCATAATGATTAAAATTGTGTGTAACTCGACCAACCCTATAATTGTATTTGCACAGTTAATTGGATGGTATTATTACAGGAGACGTGGTCCGGAGCAGTTCTCTTTTATTTATACCTACGTCACTCTAATTTCGAAGCCGTGATTTTTATGTTCGCATTAATAATTTTAAATACCTAGTAATTGGGTTGTGGAAGTCGGATGGCAGTCACTTCGTATAATACACTGATGTTCAGCCACATCTCGCTATACTAGAAGACGACCCTAACATAGTTGGAAAAGACTGAGCATGAGGATGATGTTATCGTCGGTGATTCTCCAATACCGCGTAAGTGACATTTTGCTGTAAGGTCTAATTTTCAATGTTATTTTATACAAAGTTAGGCCTATAGCAAAGTGTTACTTACGCGGTATTGGAGTATCACCATTACGCAATATAATCTTGTTCCCCATTAGTTTAGCAGCACCACATTTAATTAGACTAGAAGTTGACCCCAACATAGTTTGAGAAAGGTTAGGATGATGATGACATTACATTAATCTCCATTGCAAAGGAATCTTTGCATCTCGTAAACTTTCCAAAGAGGTAAACATTGTAGTAAGGGTAAGGTATTGAGCATTTAAGACTTTAAATACTGTCGTACTAATAATAATTTTATCCTTGTAAGTGGAAATCAAAAGAGGTCGATAGATAGTTATTAATTTATTATTAATTTTAGTGCTGCTATGACCTGCCACATATGCATAATATAGTTACATTAAATATTAACTATATTAAATTAAATTTGGAAATATTGCGATATGTCATCTAGATTAAAATAATATTATTATTATTATAGATCCTTCGGACAGAACTACGAACATTTTAATAAATAAGAAAATGAAGCTTGAATATTTTCATATTATTCGTTAAAATTAGTGTGAAACATTTGAGCATTTAACATTTACGCATTTTTTGGGATTGCTTTTCTCTCAATGTTATAGTTGTAGTGCTTACTCCACAACTCATGGATCAACAACTCGCTTTGCTTAAGTCGTTTAATATCTTACAGCAAGCATGCTTTTCTCAAAGCCTCGGATCGTAGCTCCCCCATAAATTTCATCCACGCCAGCCATCCGCCATCTTTGTATCATGCCCTTTGCTTAAACTGGAATTTATTATGTCTCAGTAATTTTGATAAACGCGAATTCTCAAAGACAAAGCGTTTCTAAAGCGGATTCTGTTTCTTGGAACATGTTGTGCAGGATGCGAATGTGTACATGCGAGGGAGGACGTGTTCCGACTTGTTGAACGTTGGAGAAATTGTGAAGAAAATAACTTTAGCTACTACCACACTACTGCACTACAAGTTTATATTTATCATTCTAAAGAATCTTCTACGTTGATGTATTGACGTGGGATTTTCCTGCGTGTACATATTTCCTGAAAGGTAAGGCAAAGTCTACAAGACCATCTCTTAGATAAAGAATTAGATCAAAACAATCCACATTTATTACTAATTACATGAGAAGAGAATTACAGAAATACGTCTAAACGTAACGCAAACAATTATATTATTATAACTGGTAACATCATAATTATATAATTAAAACAACAACTAACTTAGTAAACTTCTGAATTGTTGTAATATAGTCATTGTAGTAATGAAGAGCTTAATTCTTAAGATTATGTACTAAATTATATAAATTAACAATTAACGAAATACATTTTTATTTTCTTAGCTTTATAAAAAATACCGGCATTATAAGGGACCGTATATAATTCATTTATTTATTTATTGGAACATTATTATCGAAAAAGAAAGTTAAATAAGCTAAAACCCGACTAGTATCTAGTTTCTTGTCGGTTCTTCTCCTGATAAGACCCACTTTTTAGAACCGTGCAACTAGTTTTGACTTACAAAAGTGCTATTTTAATGGTCTAATTGATATAAAATATTTGACTTTGACTACGAAAATAAAATTGAATAGCTTCTGAAATAAGAAAATATTAGGTTTAATTCTTGTCACCTTCCTTACAGTTAATGTATAGTGTTAGGTAGGGTGGAGTCTTATATATAGCCGCAGTCACATGCTGCAGTAATGGTCGTAGCGGCATGTGATCCAGTTGGAAATCGAACCCCAAAACCTCACGCTAAGCAACCAACAACACTTGCAACCAGCAACAATCATTCAACAGGCTTTGTTATAAAGAATTTTCTGGCTTAATAAGCCCCAATTGCTAAGACCGAGAATACCACAAACCTCACATTAATTTCAAAATTTCCTTTTTGACTTATATTTACGAGTGTTTCATCCTTCCCTCCACTTCTCAGTTGTGTAACAATGGTGGACAAAAGGTGCGGATGTGCCGACATCCGCATACACCGACGTTTAGGAACACGTCATATTGAGGCAGTAATTCCGCCGTGCATCCGCTCGGCCATCCTTTGTGGTGTTTGCGGATAATGGAGTGCGTTTTACACGACTTTTTGTGCAGTTGAAGTTGTCTTTTGTAAAGTGTGAGATTATGAAAATGTTTTTATGGAATTCTGCTTGTGCTATGAGCAAATTTTATGGAAATTTATATGGTTGAGTCAGCTTCCAGTTCCAAAAGTAATATTTTACACTAAGCGAGCGCTGTCAGTAAGTTATTTTAGGTGAAAAATTTGCTGTCGATTCTTGCTTTTACCAGCTTTTTCACTCACGGGATTGTTAGTTGTCTTATTTTGGCGACACCAACAATTTAGTAAACGAACCGAATATTATAAATTCTGAGGAGCAATTCATGAGAAAAAACCTCTAACCATGTTTAAAATCAATCTCTACTATAGTGCAGGAATTTCACCACATTCGCAGGAATATCACATTTTATGTACAAAAAAGTTTTGATATGTTAAAAGAAAACTATTTACATTAAGCACAAAAAAGTATAATAAAAACTTGAGAGGTGTCAAGGGACACCCGGATGGAACGAAGTTCCTTTCATTAAAATTGAATATTTAAAAATAAAAAAACCTGTATACACTCAACAATTCACAACGCGCGAAATTCAAATATTGTCATTCACTCAATAATTCGAAATTCAAATATTGTTGATAAGCAAAAAGTGTCGTGACAACTTTTCGTAAGATTTTTTTCCGTCTAGCCCCCTTTCACAACGCGCGATAAGGAACTTCGTTCCTAAAAGAAAAATGCACTACTCAAATAACTAATTATGAAATTTCAAAAATTGCAAAAGTAAAACTACTTTTTACGGATTTCATCGCAAAATTACTATTGGATTAGAAAAACAAAACCAACACAGGTAGCACCGCGGGGCATAGCCAGGTATAATATAAATGTTTTTACAGTATCATCGCCAACACAACAAGTCTTTTGTAGATAAATAAATAAATAATTAATCTTAAAAACATAAAGCCACATATTCTAAAGACTGTTTAAACATAGAATTTAATTACAAACCGTCGCCTACGCAAACGCCGTTCATAAACTCGTGGTCTCATGACGTCACGATAAAACCCTTGCCAGAGTACCCACGCTCAGAGATCGCCTACGTAAGTCTGTAAAAAAACCTTTCTAAGTTGGAATCCTGGGTTTTCAGTCACATACTGGAATTTTGGATCCTTACAAAGTTCTTTTAACTACTGATATGGCGTGAATCGGCAATTTATTGGATTTCACCTTCATCATATTTTGGTAACAAGGTCACGTGGTTAATACCACAAGGTTAAGTTGTGTGTCTATAAGTGAGGACCGGTGTCCTGTCATTTGATAAAAAAAGAATCACGAATTTTAATTTAAAAAATAACGTTACGTAAATTTAAACTTGATAAAGTTAACACTTTACAAACTATTCTTTCGGTAAATAACTCATTTGACAAATAATTGAAAGACGTTACATCAGAACATCATTTGACGAACTAATCTTTAATTGGTAAACCAACCCAAAGCACAAATAATCTTTGACAGAATGCAATCAAGACAAATATTTAATGTGATGCACAGATATTAATTTCGAGTTTAGGTGTACCTACTTTGTATCCAATAATTGTATGTTTGTAAAGTCCCGTACGGGCTACGACACATAAATTGATATCAATGCAACGCTGTCTTTAAAAAATGTATCAGTGAAATCATCGATTTCTGACTAACCCTACATTTTCCCCGTTCACATTTAACCCGTTCACATCCACTGTCACATAAATAATTCGTTCAGCCCATCACAAAAGAATAACACAAAGAGAACCAAATTAAAAATGTATCCGCTTTTCATTTATAATATTATACCTAAAGCATTTATAAAAACGGGACACTCATAAACTTAACAGGTGAACTGGAATACTCAATTTTTCAGCACAATACCGTTCGCGTTGAAAACGTTCGAAATACCGAAAATGTTGCCAGTAAAAATTGATTTCCGTTGAATTTTTGTTCATTACAACTCTATCTTGTGGTGCAAGTGTAATAAACCAAGTATCCCTTTGTTTATTATAATTATTATAAATTTTTTTGATGTTATGTTATGTAGCTATCGTGTGGTGCAAATATATTCTTTTTTTATATATTAAACTGGATTAATTTAATAGTACACATCAAACTGCATTGTTCCCATGAACTATTCAGATTTAGATTGTAAACCAAGATGGAACACTGTAATCATGTTCTTTTTTTAAAGATTTTTATGGAGTTTCTTGCCGGTTCTTCTCCATAAGACCAACTTTTTGGAACCGTGCAACTAGTATTGACTTTTCAAAAGTACCGTAATGGTGTAATTAATTTGAGTGAAATAAATTATTGACATAACCTTTAATTACTGTCAGTCTGTGGTATGCACATTCGATTCATTAGCATACAATCATTTAAACATTTCCTGAGAGATATTCTTATTCGTTTTCAACAGAAATTCGAATCATCTCATTGCACGACTACTACGCTAGAAGTTCTAGTTTTGATTCCCAGGATTGTTATCACATGCGTCGTGTAAGGGTTACGAAACGTCGGGATTTGTAATATCAATTAAAGGAATTAAATACGCGATACAATTTTCTATCAAATTCTCCGTAGCAACTCGGAGTTAGAATTTGTGCCCGATTAATGGCAATAGGATCGGCGCCTACTACATAGGACCTAAGCATACCAACGAACTGTGAGTGTACCAATGTACACTCGAAGGGTTGGCAGTGCTGTACATTGGTACAACACTGCCTAACCCTTCGACAGAGAGAGGAATACAGACATAATAGTATACAGAAATTCGAACTCGTAGAAGATTTAATTCGTGCCGCTCTTAATTTACACCAAACAATTGCAATTCCAGAATACAGAGCCCACGAATAAGTTTATTCTGACAACACTAATTGGAAGGACAGATAAATGATTACCATTTTAATTGTTTTTCAAGTTTTGATTGAAGATGGTCCCGAGTTGAAGACATCAATCTTTGTAGCAGGAAAATTTCGAAATATCTGATTAACAAAAGTGGTAGATTTATTCTAGTTTCTCTTTTGAAACAATGTTTTTAATCGCAGGGCTAACCAGGAAAAAATCGTATGGCAAACCTTGGTTAATCGGTAATAGTTAGGATTATTGACAATATTACCGATTACATTGTTTTTGAAGTAAGAACTAAGTATGGATGAATATGTCTACCATTTCTGAAATTCTGATTATACCTATTTATAATTTACGAAATTACTATAATCTAATTGTATAAAATTCTCGTGTCACAGTTTTCGTTGCCATACTCCTCCGAAACGGCTTGACCGATTTTGATGAAATTTTTTGTGCTTATCGGGGAGGTCTGAGAATAGGCCAACATCTATTTTTCATACCCCTAAATTTTTTTTTTTATGTCAAAGCAACGTTTGCGGGAGCAGCTAGTAAATTATATAAATTAATATAACTATTACCGAATAACTCATGTCACCGATTAGCTAAGGTTTGCCCGTGGTACGAAAGCGGTACTCTAAGTAGGTAGTTACCATAAGTACTTAGTTAATAGATAATTAGTGAATATAAGGTACAATCAGTACTAAGTATCTATGGCGTTGCCATAGAAACCGTCATTTAAGTGACTTAATGTACGGTTTCCATAGCAACGCCATAATAATTTATGCTTCATAGTAAGCGTTGTTATGGTAGCTAAAACGTATTTTGCTAAGTATTTTAATTATTTCAAGATATAAAAAAAAAAAAATTACGAGTATACCCTAGAAAATTATAAAAGAAACACCTAAAAATATACTATGGGAAAAGCGTTCTGATGTATACCCACGTTTCGCATGTTAATATCCCTTAAATTGAAAGGTGATGCTACATCCAGTATCACTTTTATCGACCAGGGAATAAACCAGACCCAGACAATTGACTTAAGGTGGATTCGCAAAGCTGAGGACTTTTTTCATGTTATGACATTGACCTTAACAAGTTTAGATAAATACTGGGACCTCAATTTATTTCGTGAGTGTGAAGAATTTCGAACTCAGTTTTAGAGTTTGTACTTTCTGTAAGGCAAGGGTGAAAAGCATTCGAGTTAACATTTAAACAATTAAATTCTGACTCGATTGCCTAATTATTTTATAAAAACATACTCCAACTTGTAACTTTACTTATTTAAAAGCGTAACTAAATGCAAAGTTTGTTTAAGGTCTCTTAAAATAAGTTTGTTGGGGTAGTTACAAATGGAAATAAATAACTGAAAAGTTATACTTAGAAGTTAAAAGAAGTTTTTACTATCAACCTCTCTTTAGACTCTTAAAACTTACATTCTCTCTTCAGGATAATATTTTAAATACAAAAACCTAGACGTTATATTATATTCTATAATAATTACTATTATACTCATGTTTAAAAACAAAATTAATTTTCGAAGATAAATATGGTAGAACAACTGCTACGATACACTTAAACTGAAATAAAATACATTGAAATTATTATTTCTTTGTTTTTATTATCAGAATTAATAATTCTCTCATGAAGATAATAATGAATTATGAGAAAAAACAACATCCCAAAATGAATAATATGGTACTCACGTTTCGGGAATCACAAGCATTAACAATTAAAAAATACCTTATCGCAGAAAAAGAGAGGATGATTTTTACAAGCTTTGTCTATCATTCTTGCCTATCATGAATATTGACACTGATATCATGAATATTGAAAGCTCATAGTAACCCACGGGTGACACTGTCAACATTTACTTAAAATTATATACATACCATCACGACTGTATTCCCTGAAGGATTAGGCAGAGGTGTACAATGTACACCCACAGTTCGCTAGTATGTTTTTAGGTTCCATATAATAGGGGGTGAGCCTACTAACTCCGAGCTGCTACTGAGAATTTGATAGAACAACCAAATTACAGTTTACCCGACCTGGAAATCGAATCCCAGGACCTCTAGCGTAACAGTCGCACTGAGGAACACTAGTTTAAAAAGGCAGTTAGTTACTTAATGTTATATATGTATATATATAATATGTTCTGTCATTTATTTAAAAAGGGGAAGGCTCAAACCAGAAATAATAAATTAAATTGAGAATTTACTGGTGTGGTACCAGTGCACGCGTTTTCTTATCACGTTTTCGACTCGATTAGAACAAAAGACGGTCGGTTCCGTTCGGATTCGCAGTCGTATTCAATGCGCACTCATTTCCATACTATTAAACCTCTATGCTAGGAATGTGCTATTGGGTTTCGGCCGATACCAATTTTCTGTATAGATACCGAAATTACAGCCGAATAATTTTGATATATTTTCATTCTAAAGACTATTACCGCCTCCCACGAATACTTAGTAACTCTCTGGTTAAATTGAAATTAATGTACACTACATCCGTATATAAAACACAAGATACATAAATTACAAAATTCTCTGCTATTAGTATATATCCAAGATACCCTAATACGAAGTTGCTGCGTTAGAATAATTCATTATAATCCACAAGGCTAGCTCTAGTTTATAGCCAGCTCAGTCGAGCAAAGAAAGCGTAAGCCCCGGGTAAATCAGTATTAAATCTACAAAAGGAATAGACTGCAATTAAATGTTATTCATCAATAAACAGGTCTTCCATTAACTAATCTTTATATTAGTTTTCACTATTGGCGCTATTCAAAATTTAATGTTCTTTTTATTTTAAAATTTTTATATTTTGATAGTTCATAATAATTCACCTGCTTGTAGAAATTTAGTCGAAACTAAACAATTTATTAATCAACGTACACATAAAAAGAATTCCGTATGTTACGTATGTATGTTTAACCTGTGAATCTAACTCAGTACCTCACAGTAAGCAACGCACGTAAAGTGACTGTAACAAAAAGTTCTTCAATGTTTCTCTTCACAAAAGTTAATGCTGTTTCTTAAAAATAAGTCTTCCAAACTGTTACCTACCTACAGCAAGAAGATAAATAAGCCGAAACTGAATATTAAGCCGAAACTCAAAATATTGGCCTCTCTCTAACCTAGATCTAACAACCTCAATATGAACCGAGTTCATTGCGCACCCAAAATGAAATTCATTCTTATCTACCAGGTTTGTTTTGTTTATTTCATAAATATATAATAATATAGTTTATATGAAAAGGAAATTATATTTCATCATAAATGAGAAGTGTTTGTTGTAGTCAAAATGAGGTTTGTATTGGTTATGGTAAATAACGAGATTTTCTGGATGTATTTTATAGTCTATAAGTAATTTATTTTGTCCTGGTCATTATTAATGAGAAAACGAAAAAGACCATACACAAAACAGTAGATATATTACAAAAAATTTACCGGAAAATATTTTTACGGGCAGGCAACATCCAATTTCACAGAAACCATATTATATATTTGAAAAAAAAACACGTTCGTATTTTAATATTTCACGGCTGTCACAGCATGTCCGAAAGTGTTCGGGCCCACGCCACTCGGTATCCACAGATTAACCGCCGAGGCCGAATACCAGTCTCCTGGGGGCCACTGCCTGAAAAAAACAAATGGCAAACTTTTTTAACGTACCTTTTTTCCCAGTTGCGCACGCTTCACGTAAAACTACTAAAATAAACCGCATTTTAACGACCCTCCGTGAAATAGAGCTGATATATTTTTTTCTTTTCTTTTTTAAATTACGGTACAGGTTTTGTCGGTGGAATTTTTGGACCAATTTTTGATTACTCGACTGTACAGGCTGGGTTTTCTCGATGGAATAATCGGTTTTTGACACAATAGTATTTTAAACTTAGAACTTTGTGCAATTGTTGGAGCGCAAAGGTTAAATATGAGATGAGTAGAAACTAATGCGTTGACAGAACATAATATACCATCACGCTTGTATTCCCTGAAAGGATAAGCAGAGGTGTGCCAATGTGTGTTTAGGTCCAATGTAATAAGGGGCTAACGTATTGCCATTAACCGGGCATAAATCTAAACTCCGAGCTGCTATTGAGAATTTAATAGAAATACCCAATAATACTTCTCGAACTGGAAATCGAACCCAAGACCTACAGGTCTTGGGTTCCATAGTGTTCCATAATGCGACTGCTACGCTACACGTAGCAGTCGCATTATGGAACACTAAACTAGCGATGCAGTTAAAGAATAGAACTATTGATTTTACAGTAATTGAGAGAATCCTAAAGTATTGGGTTATTGCAGGCTAAAAGCGCCATTAACAGATTAATGATAATGACGAATTCAAAACCAATAAAATAAATTATGTAGGTAGGTACCTGATATGTTGTGCGCGTATTATAAACATTAATTAAATTTCGAAACCAGCAAATAACGGAATGTCTAAAGAAAAATAATGTATACAATATAGGAAACGTACATATACATTACACCCCCGCCCTTGACCTTGGAACGGAGGAAAATTTTCTCATCAACCACCGTATTAGCTTTTATTAGGGTCCCTCGAGGAAGATATAAAAACTTCTGGTTGTAAGCCAATAGTCCGAAGCGGGTCAGAGCGTGTTTGACGAGCATGAAAATTTAATTATGTTAATAAAGTGTTGGTATATTTTTTATGGACACGTTCTGAAGGAGTTTGTTTTTTTATTGATGAGCAATTATATTCAAATTGAGATTATATGCAGTGGCAAAAGCAGTGATAGCCTAGTGGTAAGACCATTAGACTGCCAAGTCGAAAGCCTCGAATTCGAATCCAAGGGACGACACCTCTGACTTTTCGAATTCATGCGCGTATTAATAATTAATTTTCACTCGCTTAAAACATCGTGAGGAAACCTGCATACCTTAGAGATTTTTCTCGACGGTTTGTGAAATCTGCCAAGCCGCACTAGGCCAGCGTGGCTGACTATAGCCTAGTCCCTCTCAATATCAAAGGAGCCCGTGCCCAGCAGTGGGACAGTATATGGGTTCATGATGACAGTGGCAGGCTAGCTTCCCTTCTTTATTCGAAATTTTTGCTATTAACGCGAATTAGGATTGGCCGCGTACTGGTAGAATAATTTTTATCACTTTCGCAGCAATATAAAATCTAGCAAAATCTTTTTAAATACCTTGTTTCACACCGGAACCATTCATAGATATGATTATAAGATGTGCCGTCTTTTTTTTAATTCCTAAAGTACGCAGGGCCTGCCTCGTTAATCCAGTCCTGGGTTTGAAACCCAGGTCTACCAAAGTGTTATTGGGTTTTCTAATAAATTCTCAGCAATTTGGAGTTTGGACATAATTGGTTCAATTAATGGCAATAGGTTCGCCCACTGGACACACGAAACCTAATTACACCGGCGAAGAGATGTGCACCCAGCACATTAGTACACCTCTGCCTATCCCTTCAGGAGATACAAGCGTGATGGTATATTACGTTAAAGTGAAAGCAATCATATAGAGTAATACTTTTTGTACAACAAAAACGGAAGAAATTTAACCTAATTATATAAAAACGCCATAATATAATAAAGACCTAAGTCAAAACTAGGTCAGTACGGAACTCTATGGTCGTAAACTCTGTCAATATAACATCGCGTAAAAAGTATGAGTCGAACTGAACGAGACGTGCTGATTCCACGTGAATTTAACATACGAGTACATTTTTTTTACAACAAGGTCCCTATAAAATAATTCCTACGTACGTATCGGGTCGATTCACACTTGCCATACCGTTGCTGATAAATTAAATTTTGCAGCGACCCGACGGCTGAAACGATAAACGAAATAACAACATCGGGAGATACTGTGGGAAACTCACTGGGCATTCGTTGGTTTGCATTTTAGTCGTAGTAAGGTGATTTAATGGAGTGGCAACTGGTCTATTTTTGGTGGCAAACTGTTCTCTAACCCTTTTGGTTTTGTGTACCGTTTTCGGGAGCAATACGCGATATTTTTTTTCGGCGGTTTTGCAATTTGGGACTGTTAAAGGTTGTGGTGTAGCTATCAATCATGCGTGTTCTAAAACTGCAGCCGGATTGTAGCTCGATTTTTCGAATCGAGAAATAAAACTTGTAACTCCCAGCTGATGTTTCTGTATTAAGAGGTGAGGGGCTAATATGGCTACTTTTGACGAATCACAATATTATGATTCACGGAATACACAATGTGCCATTTAATCCCTGTGAATCCCTCTAATAAAGAGCAAATTAAAAAAAAACCTGTGCTTTTATTCTAATTGCCTAGTTAGTCTAGTGGTCCTAAGCGCGACTGCTACGCTAGAGGCCTGGGTTTGATTCCCAGGTCGACCCAAGTTGCTACTGCGAATTTTACAGAAAAACCCAATAACACTTTATTAGGTTTTTCTGTAAAATTCACAGTAGCAGCACGAAGTTTGGACTTAATCCTAAGACTCACCTCCTATTACATGAGACCTAAACACACCGTCGAACTGTGGGTGTACATTAGTACACCACTGCGTAACCCTTCGAGGAATACAGGCGTGACGGTATGTTTTGTGCTTTTATGTGATGCTTTCGATGATGATTTGAATATGACAACTGAATGTTTGTTTTGAAAAATGTTTTAAGAGAGGTAGGGCACAGTGGGAGTAATTCCACTCAAATTGGAGCTGCCCGACTGTGAAAGTACCTCCGCCTTGCAGTGAAATATCACTGCTTTGAGCTGTGTTGTGTTACTTACGGTGAGCAAAGTTGCCAGTGCTCCGCCAGGAAACGTTGTATTGGCCGTGAGGTGAGTTTGACCCTTATACTGCCGACCCAACTATTCCTCTTTCGTTTTACAGGGTCGGCAACGCATGAGTGATACCTCTGGTATTGAAAGCGTCTATAGGCTACGGTAACCACTTACCATCAGAAGTGCCGTGTCCTTGTTTGCCTTACCACCTTAGTGGTATAAAAAAATTGACATTCAAACATGAAAACCATTTCAGTATTAGGTCCGATTGTTATATAAAATACACCAGAAAACTCTGATATATTGTAATGTCTTATTTATTATGAACGTAATACTTTATTTTCTGCACCCGTAGAACTATTCTTTTGTGACCTAAGTCGTAAAAACGAGTCATGACAAATGATCGTAAGGTGTAACTTTTACCGTCCCGGTAAAATAATAAATTGACGCCAACACAAACTTGATAAAGCAGTATCTATGAGGAAAATTTCTTTTTTAATATTTCTAGAGCTTTCTACATAGATTTTTTTTTATCGGTTGACGCAGGATTTTGCTTGTAGTAAGTTTTAGGTTAGTTGCATATTATTATAATAGTTGGTATCGGAACCAATATTTTGATATTTGCTTAGAATCGCGCTTTCAACACGCTTATCAAGTAAATTATATTTTAAAATGTAGTCAAAATTTTAAATTCGACTTTGACCACTGTTACTTTTATATTATCAAAATCTAAATTATTGAAATTTCCTTTGCAGTTTCTCTCAAGGCTATATATTGAACAGTAACTGTCTTTAAAAACATAACATAAGATACCAACACAGGCAGAGGTGTACCTACTAAAGTACACCTTCACTTCACCGGTATAGTTATTTATATCCAATTAAGGCGATTAAACTTAACATTCGTCACGATATTTTCATCAGCATTGAAACCAGTTGTAACCGCCGGTTTCCTAAAAGGAAAATATTTATTATCACGACCGTCACTGGAATTAACGCTTTGCCCAGCTTATCGACGTCATCAGCTACATTTGGCACATTCCTACTTTGATATGTGCCCATTCGTAAAACGAAAGCTTTAATTAAGCCTTTATTGCCTCGAAATCGATTGCTATCATTTGCATATGAATGTTTTTGTTTACGTGAAAATGTGGAGAGAATTATTTTGTTTTCATCTGCTTTGTTCATTATTTTGAAATCAACTGGCTTTGAATTTGTTGGCAGCATCAGGCTCGTACTGTGTATAAACGACATTTGGATGTATAGGGAACATTTGTACAGGATTTCGTTTAATCCATGAATACCTTTGTAGGGGTTAGCTTCGTTATAAGCCGTCATTGCATATGTATACTTACTAAAACATATTATTGTACTCGAATTATTTAATAAAACCTCTATTCACATTTACCTAAGCTAATTCACTACAAGAAAAATAATTTTACGCCTTATGTGTGTCTGTTTGATATTGACAATCTAACATAAGCAATAAATATTTTAATGTAATGTATTTGTAACACAAATTACGTATATAAATTTTAGTAATAGTAAAATGTATTTATTGAATAATATTATATACATTTTTCAATAAAAACTTAAATAAATACACAGAAATTGTAAAAAAAACTCAATCCAAAAAATACTTAAATCTTAATCATACATTTCCCATATCCCTTGGGGATACAAGGGATATGGGAAATGTATGATTAGATTTAGTCTTGGCCACTATTAACATTTTCTTTCACAGTATACCTTTATAAAGTCCGTGTATGTTGTTTAAATTAATGTATACCTAACACATTAATTTAAATCACTACGGGTACCTATTAGGTAGGTAGGTAGACTGCCTCATTAGTCTAGTGGTCCTAAGCACGACTGCTACGCTAGAGGTGCTGGGTTCGATCCCCAGGTCGAGGAAAGTGCTATTGGGTTATTCTATGAAACTCTCAGTAGCAGTTCGGAGTCTGGATTTGTGCCCGGTTAATGGTAATAGGCTCGCCCCCTAATACTTACATGGGACCTAAACATACCGGCGAAATGTTGTTGTACATTAGTACACTTCTGCCTAACCCCTCGGGGAATACAGGCGTGATGGTGTGTATACCTATTGGGTACTGAAGGTTCATAATTGAAAACTACCGACCGGTACCATGAGAAAACTCACAAATACCCGTTCACAAATCGCATGGGACATTTGTAACAACTCGTTCATATAAATAAGACAACATTAATTCGTGCTGCGGTACAGAATGTGCCTCCCGCGTCACATTTGGGACCTCGGAAGCGGAAACCAATAACATAAATATGCCTGACGGTAGCCACCTTCTATGGAAAATTACGAGGAATAAAACTTCTAACAGTATATAATAAAGAAAAACATTTATGTGTCAACAGAAACGCACAAACTGACATAATCACAAATAGGTTGTATAAAAAGTCGCATTTCGTCATCTGTCGTGATGTTTCTCCGCGCTCTTCTTCTAAACTATGCAATGGATTTTGATACGGTTATAAGTATCTTTTAGAGCACGACTGTTCTGAGGATTTAACCAGCCAGTGGAGGTATTTCCGATTCGGTACAACATGGCAACCTTCAAGAAGCGAGCCTATTGTTTTCTCAAAGGCCGGCATCGCACTTGTAACGCCTCTGGTGTTGTGGGTGTCAATGGGCGGCGGTGATCACTTACCATCAGGTGACCCTTTCCTCCCACTCTATAGCAAAAATATATATTTGTCTGGAACGTTTTCATCTATAAAACCTTTTAAAGATGTAAACCGCTATTAAGGAGTACATAAGGAGCACTGTGGACGGAGCACTGTGGACTAGTGCTAAGTGTCTTACTAACATAGGCTAAGTTTTATATTTACTAACATCAATTGTAATAAGTTATTTAGAAAAGGAAAAATTCGACCGCGGGCATGATTCGAACCTGCGTCTTCTGGTTAGGTACACCAGACGCTATGACCACTAAGCCTGTTACTGTTACTGTTACTGACGTCACCATAAAGACGTAAATTCAGTATGTGAAGGAAAAATTCGACATGACGGGTAGGTATCGCGGTGGCTTAGTGGTCATAGCGTCTGGTGTACCTAACCAGAAGACGCAGGTTCGAATCCTGCCCGCGGTCCAATTTTTCCTTTTCTAAATAACTTTAAAATCTTAGCATGGAAAATGCCAAAAATATATAAAAATATAGTTAGAAGGTAAGGTGGCATCGTTCGACATTGAACTAACTGTAAAGTAAGTTGTGTCGGTTGAAAAGCAAAAACTTGCATTTCAAGAGGTGTTACTGACGTCACCATAAAGACGTAAATTCAGTATGTGAAGGAAAAATTCGACATGACGGGTAGGTATCGCGGTGGCTTAGTGGTCATAGCGTCTGGTGTACCTAACCAGAAGACGCAGGTTCGAATCCTGCCCGCGGTCCAATTTTTCCTTTTCTAAATAACTTTAAAATCTTAGCATGGAAAATGCCAAAAATATATAAAAATATAATCAATTGTAATATTATAATATATATGCTAGTTTGTAAGGTATTTATCTATGGGCCAAAGTAGCCTGAAAATAAAGATTTATTATTATTATTATAAGGAGTACTTAACCTAAGTTTGGGTTAATGCTTCAGAACACAATCAAAGCTAAGTTTTACCCTAAAAACATGTCTGGGTCAAGTTCTACACAATTAATTTGACAAATATAGCACAACCTTGACGGGTGATCAACATGATGTGCATTAATTAACAGCGTGACTAATTAGACAACATTGTTCTAGTTCGTAATTAATCTTTTGAATTGAAATTTCTAGATTTGTAGGTTGTTCGTGTAGATTTATTAACCTGAAACAGAAGGGGTGCTAAGTAATTAATTTTGAGCACGATGTATTTTTGTATCGAACAAAATGTTAATTTCAGGACATAACTATTAAATTAAAGAACTACAATAATAAGTATTTCTATTTCATTCAATGTAAGTGCTAAACCTGTATTAAATATATACATATGTACTAATTATTGGCTACTAGATGGATAAATAATGGATATAATACTTATACACTTTTTTTCTAAATATATTCTTATATTACAGCCTAATAAACATAAAAGCTTAACATATTGATTTCTGACATTTACGCGAATATTATACATTGAAATAAAACTACTTTTTACGGATTTTATCGCGTATATTGATATTATTAATCCCGACGTTTCGGACCCTTTACAGCGTCCATGGTCACGGGTAGACTGAGTAGACCGAGATAAAATCCGTAAAAAGTAGTTTTATTTCAATAAAAGCTTCAAGTTCATAACCTACAACCTACGACCAGCAGTCCGACAATCCAACCACTGTTCCACAGACGTCGTCGTATCTTTCTATTGACGCCATTTCAGGTTTTCTCTGACAATTACATATTTTTATTGAAAATTATTTTATTATATTAATAATACTTCATAAATATTTACTAATAACTAGACGAGACTCCTAATTGCAAATTACTTTTTGCTGTCTCCTAAAAATCTACATAAATTTTAATTACACCAGTATGTTATTAAACGATCTCTGCACCACCCTAAGGTTTTCTGGCAGAAAATGCGTAATGGCATTAAGACCGCCTTTGAACCAACTGTGCATAAAGAATAAATAAATAAATAAAAACGAGTGTGGGAAAGGTTTTTTATAAAAAAATACTAAATAGGTACTAAATATAATTTCTAACACAATACTTGTGTAAAATATCATTCATAAGTATTGATGATATTTTACACCTTTTCTTATGTTGAGGTTGGGGCTGAATATCAGTATTTTACACGAAGCGACTGCCGTCAAGCCGAAATTGGGTTGCGCAACACAATTTCTGGGTAATACCAATATTTTGAGGATAGACAGGTTGTCAGGGTTTTTGGGCTTTAACTACCACTAACGATTGTCATAGGTGTTCGAATAACAACCGGGACTGACGGTTTTACATGCTCTTAACACTAGTGTAAATGTATATAGTTACATATTGAAGAATTGGCAACACATACATTATTTACGACTCTTCGACACCACAGTGAGTAAACACCCGAAGCTGATTTATAACGTCTTTAAACTCTGTTCTAATGGTAATTTATCGTTTCAACTCGGAACTGGTCAGTAGAATACGGCGTATATTAGCGGTTCTGAAGGAATGTTTGAAAACTAAGCTAAATGATGTTTTGAAATCGTGGTAGCTTGTATTGACGCGGAGCTCCTAAAGCAATTGTATTTGAAAATAGGTACGTTCATCACGGATCGTTGGAAATTCGAAGTTTAAGATTAAACGTACTTTACCTATCATACAGATATGTTGCAGAGTTCATCTGGCATTACATTAAAAAGAAAGAAAGAAAAGATGTCCGTATACCTTCATAATTGGCATCATCATTATCATCATCAGACTATACTACTCCACAGCTGGACGTAGGTCTCTCCTAATGTGCGCCTTCATAATTATACTGATTTTTAACTAGGGGATATAAAATAGAACATAATTATATTATTTATAAATAATACCCGGGAAATATAAATTATATAATTACGTAATGTGGTTCGTATTATTGTTCATTATATCAATCACATTTAAATGATAAAGCATTACCTATTTTCATTTTATTATAGTAGTTTATTCAGTTAAAACAGTTAAATTTTCATTCAATTTCGAAACATTCTGTTTTAACAACATCAAGAAGTTCAATGTTTGAAAGCAAAACTCAAGCTTATAAATCAACATCAGTTGTTTACAAACCATGCCACTATTAGTGCCAAACAAGTGTAAACAAGTTGCAAGAAAACGATAAAATTCTAGTGTTAGTGTCTCAAGTTTATTTGTTGTTTAAACTCGCTGTGTAGCGGTCCGTAAAGTGGCAAGTGAGGAAACGCAAATTTACGAGTATAACGCTCGCCAGAATATATTGTTGAATGGAGTCTTCAAACAGTATAAGATGGACAAAAATTGGTTTATAAAAGTCATGTACAGTCGACAAAATATTTAGGTATACAAGCTGCTAACGGCATCTGTGTTATAACAAAGATTAGTAATATTGAACATGTTTTTTTGCCCTGGTATATATGGCAGTGATAGCCTAGTAATATGTCCATTGTACTGCCAAGTCAAATGTCTCGAGTCCGAATTCAAGGCACCTCTGACTTTTCTTTTTACATGCCTGATAGATTTTCTCAAAAGCGTGTGAGGTCTGCCAACCTGTTCTAGGCCAGCGCGATGGACTATAGCCTAATCCCTCTCTTTCTGAGAGGAGACCCGTGCCCAGCAGTGGGCAGCATAAGGTTGATGATGATGATTCTTTATATTTAGTAGGTGAGCACTAAGACGGGATTAGGAGATTCCCATAATCGTCGCGTACTTTTTTTTTTTTAAATATTATTCCATTATCTCGTTGTTCCAGATATTATTATACAAGGCAAGATTTACAACTCTGAAATGAATATAGAAATAATTTATCTCGTCCACGACCAATTTACGTTTTATTACGAAATTAATATTTCAGTATAGCTTACTACGCAAATTACATTCTTATGATTCTCCGATTCGTATTCAAAGTAATGATATTCTTAGGTCAAGCCAAAGTGACTTTTATTAATTGCTTTTTATAAACAAATTGAGAAACGATCCCCTATTATGGATAACGTTTTATCACAACGAGCTGTCTATCACACCGTAATGTAATAGGTAATTCTCGGAACTGTGCAATCAAAAGGATTTTTTAGTAAAATTATTTAATTCAAATTCAAACTCAAATCTTTATTGCTTTCATATGCAATAATGGATGTTACAATAATTTGTGGTATCAATATGAAACCCTGCAAGGGGCCTGCAAAATTAATATTTTAGTGGATCTTGGTACGATACAATAACAATATTATCATTTATATTTAATTAGGTATTAAAACAGTTATCACAATAAAAATTAAATTAAATTACATAAAAAAAAACTATATCTAATTTATACTCATACAATTATTACTATTTGTGTGCAACTATTATTATTTAATTATTGTTATTATAATATATATGTATTATATTTTATTTTATTTGTACTTGTATTTGTGTGCAATTATTATTATTATTTTATATATGTATTATATTATATTTGTATATATGTCACCTAGCATGTTATGGTAGTAGTCGGTTGGACATATTTGTCCTTGTCCTCAAAAAACTCTTTTAGACTATAGTAGCATTTTTGCATAAGGAGTTTATATAATGTTGTTCTAAATATATTATAATTTAGTATGTCTTTTATTTCCTTTGGTATTTTATTATATATTTTTATTGACATTGCATACGGTCCAGTGTGAAATAATGCTAAATTTGAGGTAGTAGGGAGCGATAGATAATTTTGGTGTCTTAAGTTTCGGGGTTGTGAGTAATGATCTTTCCTGTGCGAGTATAATTGTGTGTTTTTTCACAAATAGGCAGATTTCGAGGATGTAAAGTGACGTTAATGTAAGAATGCCTAGTTTATTAAAATGAGGCCTACAACTGTCCGTTTGTTCAATATTTGCTAGAATTCTTACGCATTTTTTTTGCAGATTAAAGATATTTGTGTATCTGTGCTGCTCCCCCATAGTAATATTCCATATCGTAATATTATGTATATAATATTATATTATATACATATTTATCATAATAATTTTGTGAATAGTGTTAAGTGCTATTGTGTATGTAAAATATTTGCATATCAGCTCTGAGTAATGAAATAATCTATGCTAATAATAAAATTATAAATACAAAACTAACCTGTTCATCTGTTACCTTTTCACGCCTAAATCGCTGGATCAGATTTCGATACAAATTGGCATCTTGAGGATGAAAGTAAGTTAGGTACTAAAACAAGGTAGGTTTTAGTACCTAACTGTTCTCTCAAGTAAATAAAAATGTTCATATTTTGACGTGAGCGAAACTGTTTTATTAAATTCATTGTTTAGCGATAGCTTACTTGATTGATAGTTTCATCATCATCATCATCAGCCTATATTAGTCCACTGCTAGACGTAGGCCTCCCCTAATGTGCGCCATTTCACCCTGTCCTCAGCTTTTCGCATCCAGCTTCTACCAGCAGCCTTTCGCAAATCATCACTCGATCTTGATTGATAGTTTGCCCAGAATTAATTATTTTGAAAAATGCTCATCGTTTCGAGGAAAAAATATTGATTCCAAATTACGTTACGTTGTAAACGCGTCCTTGAACGTCGCTATTAATTTATTAAGAAGCTAGTTTGTCAGCATTCCTCCGGGACGTGCCGCCGATGCAATACTGACAGCTATGTTTTAATTATAGTGAGTGATCTTCGTAATAAACACTTCAGCTATCTTGTGTAGATTATTATTAAAATTAAATTTGATGTGAAATATTTTTATATTTATTTACTTTCAGCAATTAAGTGAGGGGTGATATAAATAACTGTCTAATTTGAGCTCAAGTAAAGATTAGTATATTAAAAAAAACTGCAGGCTTTATGGTGATAATATAAATGTTATAATTATAATAAAGTATTCGTTAAACTTACGTTATGTATTTATTTTTAAACATTAAATTCTTTTGTTTGTTGTGTGATAAGATCATTTATTTGTTTTCAAATGAATAACATTTAATAACAATTTACAACATGGAAATATTTAAACATCGATAGAAGTGTTAAATTGGTAACTTAACAATTAATAACCGTAGCGTAGGAGCTTATGGTGGGTATCACGCAAAACCAATTTGTAAAAACATATCTTCTGTGTCATCTCGAAGCTTCCCATATTTTCTTCCCAGTAACCATAATCAATAACACCCAAAACTTCCCATCGCCATCCATATTTATTTGTATCCGCCATCCAGCTATTTACATATTTATCTGATCGTCGACAAAAAAGGGAATGATGGCCAAAAACCGTGAGATATGTTAGCATTTACATATTTATATTAAAAGATGTTTTCAATTTTCCTTACGATTTTTATTTATACACGAATTTTTCTTTTACTGTTGCGATGGGAATGAAAAACTTTGGATATTTTGAGATTAGCTTATTGTTTTGACTGCAAAATACAACCACTGCACTTAAGTGTAAAATGGCTAAGATGGTATTATTTCCCTGTTAAGGAAAAAAACTAGTCTCTGTTATTCAAATCAGCCTATCGCAGTCCACTGCTGGACATAGGCCTCTCCCAAATCGCGCCACAACACCCGGTTCTCCACCTTCCGCATCCAGTCTGACCCAGCCGCCCCTCTGGAGATCGTCGGTCCATCTGGCTGGGGGGCGTCCCACACTACATCTCTGTTCCCGTCTACGTCTCCCTTTGTCTCTGTTATAAAACTTATCAATTTAAATTGTTCCTCTATGTTTTTGAGATATTAAAACATTTCACTTATAAGTTCCTACAAGCATTTAGAAGACAAAATTAAAAAAATACCTACTATGTACTTTTACTCTCACTAAAAGATAGACCTTCTCACTAAGCTAGAAACTGGATTACTTCTCTGAAGGTAAAATATAAAACTACCCACTGTGTTTCCTTCTTCCAGTCCATCCAAAGGTTGTCTGGAAGAGATCGCCTTGTGCGATAAGACCGCCCGTTGTACCTACCTTGTAAACTTTGCTCATTTCTATTATAATTTATGTTTGTATTGGTGTGCAATAAAGCGTATATAAATAAATAAAATGTGACATCAACAAATTGCTACTTCGTGCCGAGATCTGATAATAATTAATAATATTGAAGAAGCTAGCATTATGTCATGCCTGTTCTTTGAAAATCTAATAAAACTGCTTGTCTACCTGTTTATTACGAAGGTTAAGGACATATTTTAGTCTCACAAAATCCTTTGAGATGTGAATAAAACCGTAGATGAAATTTATATTATTTTACCCACAACAATACTTTTTCTCCAATACGGACAGGCTCAAAATCAATAGTTATTAAAATGGCATAGTTTTTGTTTCGAACATAGGTGGATCATGTTATGTAATCCTTATTATGTTCGTAAAGTACACGACTGTACCCTGGGGGCAAACCTGTAGTATGAAATATCATGTTTACCTGCAACTTGAGTTTCGTTCATTATTTTGTTTTTTGAGACAAAACGAGTTGGCAGTATTGCTTATTGTTTATTATTATATAAGTAGTTGATGGTTATCTTTACTTCTATGTAGTACATAAAGCAGACTTAGTGCTATAATATGGAATTCTCATTCTGATACCGATCGAGTGGTATTGAACTGGGGCAAATAATGTAGTGGGCCTATACCCAGCGTGAGATGAGCTGTGAATGATAATGGTGAATATGAGGAGCAACTGAACAGCCTTGTTATCAACCATAGTGACTAGCTTATCTTTTGACCACCATAGCATAGCCTTTTTTTTAAATTTTCCTTTCTTATTCTCATGGTGTAGATAGCAAAGGATAGTATTAAAATAAAAAGTGTAGACTTGTCTACTTGTCCTTGTCTACGCTGATTATTTATTAACTTATGGTAGCTATTTTTATGAACTTTTAACGTAAAGAGTTTACGAATAGATTATAAATGGCAATTTTCCCATTTCCTAGTGACAGTTGACAGTGTCCCGCGTTGGGTGCCAGTATAACATAGTCATATTTCGTTTGGTCGCGTCGATCAGACGTTACATTACAAACCTTAAATCTTTGTTCAAGTTTTTTATCCTTCTTGATTAAAGATGCTGTAAAAAAATTGTTTGTTTAAAAGAAAAATGTCCCACACTAGGATCTTTTCCGGTATCATTGGTGCTCTTACAAACACAAATTTAGAGTTTGTTGGCTTCTTTTGTGCGGGGATCGAACCCACAAACCCGAGCGCCGCAGTCGATTGCTTGAGTACTGAGGCCGTACCACCACCAAGATTGCGATCGTTTTCCGATTGAGACAGAGGGATGTCGCTCTATACATTAAATAGCGCCATCCCTTTCTCACAACCTAAAAATCATCGCATTAACACGTTGTAGTATGGCCCCTGTGCTAATCAATCCGTCTTAAAAAGAAACCCAATACCTACCTAATAAAAAATATATTTCATTAGTTGACATCTAATAAACAAACATTGTCTAAACGATCAAGATCAAAAGACCCTTTACAAACAAACATCAAAGCATCAAAACCAACTAGTCGCAATTAACAAAACGTAGCCAAACAACGCAATTAAACGTAAAAGTTGTACAGTTGTTTCCGAAAACGATATTGCTTCGGAAAAGAAGTTTCCTCAAGCGGAAAAATACCCGTGACTGTTCGTAATTGTTAGTTGTTCGAACATTTTGTGGTTGACGTTGGTTGATTTTTGGCTGAAGTTGGTGATTACGGAACCAAAACTATACGATAGAACCCATAGAGAATAGATCTGACAAGTCATTTATGTGATTTTGTTTTGTTTATAATGACTTTTTTTAACATAAGATACCATTATTCCCGAGGGATTAGGTAAAAGTGTACCAATGTATATATGTTGTTATTTCCTGGTAAGTTTGGGTCCCATGTAATAGGGGGCGAGCATATTGCCATTAATCACGAATACTCCGAATTTCATAACCCAACAACCGTATAAAACTTTGATCGACGGGCCGCGTGATGGTAAGTGGCAACCGCAGCCTAGTATAACGAGCAGGTTGCCATCTTGAAAACTCAGTTGTTAAGCATCATTATGTCCAATAATGTCACGGGCACAATAATGTTAACACATTATTTGGTATGCATCACAATATTTGGCAATGCGAGGTTGCCTTCGGAGAAGAACTGTGCAGCATGATGTGAATCGCTCTCTCTCTCCTATGGGGTTAATGGCAATAGGCACGGGACCATGGGACATACCCGCGAATTATAGGTGTACTATAATGGTACACTTCTGCCTAAATCTTCGGGGCATACTTTACTTTTATCTGGAAGTTACATAACTTCCAGATCAAATTAATGTCAACCATACAGATTGGTACACTGATGGCTCCAAGATTAGAATTCCTCAACACGGCCAAGTTAGCTCAATAATTCTAGCTAAAATTCAGGCCAGAATTCTCGCCACTAAATTCAATCTGGAATGCATTACAGGTACGAGGAACTGCTAAAGTTGTCCGACTAGACTTACCGTGGGTTCACGGACATACAGAAATAAGTTTTTGATTTACCGTAGTTAATAAAAGCTGCATTATAGCGTTAATAGTTTATATGAGTACCTATCTACTGTGACGAGCTTTAAATAACAAAGCTCAAGAGTAAGATAGTACTTTTAGAACGTATTTTTTACGTTTATACAGCCCCAAAAATAACATACATACACTCACTCCTTTTTCCATGGGGTTAGGCAGAAATTAAAGAACGCCACTTGCTACGATACTTGCATACTTCTTTTGCTTCGACCACATTCATACATCTTGTCATACACACGCCGGTTGCGAGTACCACGCAACTGACCTTTTTAAAGAACCCCACCACTAAGGCGTCCGGGGTCCACTGACATTCGCCATGTAAATCCTTTTTGTTAGTCGGCTTTCATCCATTTTTTCGACATGCCAAAAATAATATAACGTTCATTAACAGATTTTAGAATCGTCCAACTTTTAGACAATTCATATTCCTCAGCGTGAACAAGTCATGAAAACGAAGTAAGTATTGAAAATGGAACGTTTGCAAATTAATGTCGGTCCTTATATTTTTGTAGGCTTCGTGCTCACGCTGCGAAATAAACTAACATGTCCAGGGAAACAGAGGAACCGTTCTATATTTCGTTTATATCGACTGTCAATATAAACAGTCGATATAAACGAAACTAAGACTTGCAAAAATATTGTTAATTCATTAATTACTCAAGCAACGATTTCATAACTTACAAAATAAGAAAATAATGTAGGCTTAATATTATAAATGCGAAAGCTACGCTGTCTGTCTGTTACGCTTTCATGCCTAAACCGCAAAGCCAATTTAGAAAAAAAAATGTACAGAGATTTTGTTTCAAAAATCTCTTTGAGACGCGAGTGAAACCCAGGGCAACAACTAGTATCATATACATGCGAAAGTATTCTGTTTGTCTGTTACCTTTTCATACCTAAAATACTGAACTGAATTCGATAAAACTTTGCAAGGATATAAACTGCATCCTGAGGAAGGATAGAAGCTAAATTTTTTGAGACATCATGTCTCAAAACGTGTTTCAGAATGCGAGTGTAATGGCGGGCAATGGCTAGTTTCCAATATCTCCGTTTCACTGTCGCATGTAGAATTAGACAGCCTCCATATTAATCTCACTGGAAATAGCCTGCGCTTAACAAAGCTAATAATAAAGGGAGGTATCCCTTACAACCCATTAATCTTTTATAATTAATATCCTGTTACCACTGTGGATAGGGAGTATGCTGTATATGCGCTTGTAGATATTTTTTTGTCCTTCTTAATGGGTGGCGTAATGATACGTAATGGATACACGCAATGGTAATTTTAGATAAAATTCTGTTTTTAACCGTCTTTCAAAAAGGGTTCCAATTATTGTATTTTTTAATTGTATAATATTGTATTGTATTTGAAATAAAACAACTTTTACGGAATTTATCGCGTTATATTGATATTATTAATCCCGACGTTTCGGACCCTTTACAGCGTCCATGGTCGCGGGTAGATTGGTGGTCTTGATGATAATTATAATTACTGACAGCTACCCTAAATTTTTTTGTTACATGATCAATAATAGTTATTACGGCAAATAGATCTTTTAAAAAACTTTTTACAATGAAATAAAACTACTTTTTACGGATTTTATCGCGTATATTGATATTATTAATCCCGACGTTTCGGACCCCTTACAGCGTCCATGGTCACGGGTAGACTAGTCGAGGAGTCAATATACGCGATAAAATCCGTAAAAAGTAGTTTTATTTCAATGTATAATATTCGCGTAAATGTCAGAAATCAATATAACTTTTTACAAGTCAATATTTAATTAATACTAGATGGAGTATTGTATTTTTTACTGTGTGTATGTTACCTGACATCCTTGCCGATGTTTAACCGATTCCAATTATCTACGACGACGTCTGTGGTCTAGTTGTTCGAGTGTTGGACTGCTGATCATGGAGTCGTGGGTGCGATTCCCACAGGACACAAATATTTGTGTGGTTAAAACATAAGTGTTTGTGTTTGTCTGGGTGTTTCTATGTATTTTAGGTATGTATTTACAAAAAAAAGTTAATAAGTATTATATCCATTGTCTAGTACCCATAGTACAAGCTCTGCTTAGTTTGGGACTAGACGGTGCAGTGTAAAATTGTCCTAGAATATTTATTTATTTATATTAAATCTATTCAACCTAAATATAATCGATCTAATAAATTATGAGAACAGAAATTTCACTTGCGTTCCAAACACTATTTACCTATAATTTTTTTTAGATTTTAGATATCTCATCTTCATAAGCATGCAATCTAACCCCTAGCAAAATTTAATTGAATTAGATTCAGCAGCTTATGCGTAAAAAGGTAACACACAAGCAGACAGAGTGAGTTACTTCCGATGTATAATAAAAGAAATAGGTTAATTATTTAATCACCTTTTAATTTTGCTTTCCTAAAATGCATAAGCTGAATAAATATAGTTACTCTCCAAGAGAAGTCTACATAAAATACAACCGAAGTCAGAATCAACAGCAAGTTAAACAGACTTTACTTTATATCCATTGATTTACATCCGCATGAAACAAGAGTCCTCGTAAAATTCTCAAGGTATCTCGTAAAACACGAGCATGTATCTCATTTACGGGCACTTGAGCTTCATAACAAACGGCGCCTATCACACCGAATACGAATGGTGGAACCGTGTCGGTTGAGGAGCAAAAACTTGCTTTTCAATGGGTGTTACTGACGTCACCATAAAGACGTAAATTCAGAATGTGATGGCAAAATTCGACATGGCGGGTAGGACTCGCGGTGGCTTAGTAGTAATAGTATCTGGTGTACCTAACCAGAAGACGAATTATTCCTTTGCTAAATATTTTTAAAATCTTGGCAAGGAAAAAGAAAAAAAATCGTGATCCTGATGATTCTACTCTGGGTTATGTTTTTGGGATGCTTAAGTCTGATGCCAGTCGCTCCATGTAAAATTTGGTATTAGCTGTATCTGGCTAGCCGATAACAACCTGGTTGGGATAATACTATGAGAATGGTTTAAGCTCTCGCTACAGGGACCTTCTCCTTCTTGTTCCATTCTTATTCTGGATATAAGTATTCTAAATTCTTGCACTATGCGTCAAGCTCTTCCCACCGTTTCATATTGGGTCAGCCATCGAAGCTTTAGAAGAAAATAAATGATATTATTTCAGTATGGATTGGATTGCAAACAGAAAAATGTGTTCGGATTTGAAATGGATTTATTGACGCGACAGTTAGGTAAGATTTTTCTATTGTAGATCTGAGTTTTGTAAGATATTGGCCATCAATTTATTTCCTGGTGACTGGAAAGATGCCGAGAATACTTTTCTCTTCATCAAATTTATGTGTGGAAAAGTAAAATTCTCGAACGAACATAATCTTAAACGAACGAAAAACAAAGCGAGAAAACCTGAATATTTCAAAGGAGTCACGAAAATTTTATGAAGTCTACCAACCCCAATCCTGATAAGCTAACAAACCTTTGCCCAGTAGAAGAACAATTCATTGGATATAGTGACTAAGAAAATTACGCGTCGGCGTAACACATCGACACACGTTACCATCGTAAAATCAGTGAAATCCGAACAGACAGCGCGGACTGTTATGGTCCCGTGGGTATTATAATGAGGTGCTCATACAGGATATGGTACCTAAATACTACAGCTTCAAGTTTCCAAGTTTGCATGAAGCTTTCATGCTTTGTCTAAGAAGGTTAATAAATACAACATGAAGGTGCGGTTATGGCTGCGGTTTACGCTTTTAAGAAGCAGGAGCAGCCGACGAACAAGGGTTTTCTCATGTATCGTAAAGTAGTGAAAAAATAAAGCTAATTAAAGTAAATCTAATTTTAAACATTTTAATTTGATTTCTACTTATAATTATGCCAATAGTTGAACAAGTTTTGCGTAATATGAGACGACCTCATTGTTGAAACGTCAATATTTCAACAGATATCCCACAAAAATTCTGCTAAAAATGATAAAATGATGAAGATGAAGAAGACTTTTAGGTTAGAAGAATTACATTGTTCATAAAAAAATGCATTACTCAGTATCCTTTGTAACACGACAAACTCAATGTTGTGTATGAAAAAACTAGTTAGAATAAATAGAACACAGTCATAAAATTTTAGCAACACATTTAATCAAACAGTGCCCCAAATTCATGGAATGTCCAGACATTTTGCATAATTTAATACATATAACGCTGCAACAAACACAACAAAAAAGTAAAAAACACAACATTGTACTGGGGAATATGATGAAAAAAATTATACGCTGACTTGGCAACCGGACGGAGTTTTTTTGCAGGGCAATTGACACGATTCGCGAAAGTGGGATTCGCGGCCAAGCGTGGGCGAGCCACAACATGGAGTTATAAATACAATTTTTATCTACGAGTATTACGACAGACTCGCATGGAAACTCGTGAGCTATTGACGTTTTTTTTCACGGATCTGTGGACCATGAACCGTTAATTAATGTTCGAATGCTTTTCAACTGTTTTTTTTTCTTTATTTATGATTTTATTTGTATAACCGTGATGATCATGTTTTCCCCAATCCGTCAGGACTTTCTCACTCCTGTCTTAGTGCTGACCTACTCACAGTTTCTTATATGAATAAGATACAGAAGCCCTGCGTATAAGGAACTCACTTACTCACTCCGCGAGGAAACGTGTTGGCAGAGAGGGGACTCTGAACCTTATACTGTCAACCCAAGTATTCCTCCTTCGTTTTGCAGGGTTGGCAACGCGCAAGTGATACCCCTTGGATCCCCTAGTTTAAAAACCAGATTAGCCTTTAAGCGGTTATTGTAGGCTATAGAGTCTATAGGCTACGGTAACCGTTTACCATCAGGTAGGCCGTATGCTTGTTTGCCACCTTAGTGGTATACAAAAACTTCTAAACCCATTTTATATATTATAATAGAAAATTTTTATAATTAACTAATCTAGTGTACACATAACTTCTTTATCAAGCTGTACACTTCCAGTATATGCAAAAAATAAACTTTCCGTACAATGAGAACTTAGCTTATACTAAAAATGCATAGTTTGATGATGTAGCCGTATGTACAGTCAACAAGAGATTATACATACAGGCAATCGACATCTGCGTCTTGACATAAATTATGTTATGAATAATTCTACTAAAGGTTTTGATATGTAGACAGTTAACAACACCTGCGATTTGACAGATATTGCATTTTATTGTTACACAATCTTTGTCAAATCACAGATCTCTATAGCTAATTAGCTATAAACCTATTTCTTTTATCGACTGATGATGTAATATGCGATTTAGTGTAAATCCTCCTATTTATACATACTTCATTTTGATGTTAGATTATCGATGTTTTTTTCTGGAGAGAAGCTTGGATTAGGAGATTGGAAAATATACCGATCTTTTGTTTGTATTAGACGGGTGTTCTGGGTCAGACTGTCTGAATTACAGACGTATCATTTATGTCTTAGTCATGCTGTGTTTTGACACATGCTCTAAAAGCAAATAATTTATTACGTCTACAATGTTAAGTGGATCTGCACTTGATTTTATGATAATCTAATACAGTTTCATCATCAACTCGTATACAGTCCCACTGCTGGGCACGGATCTCCGAATGATATATACACTATATAATTGCAAAGATGAACATCAAATATTTACCTTTACATATTATCAAAATTTAGCTGTATTCAGTGACTTGAGTTGCTGAACACAGCTAAATAGCTTACCATCAGGCGATCCATATCCGCGTAATAAAAATATGTATATCCTAATATTAAAATTTTCATTTCATTTATTCATTAACAATTTACAATTGTGTCTGAATATAAAAGAGACAATTACATAATACAATAACTAAGAAGCAAACGGGTATTAACAATTTTAATCATTAAATATTAAGTACTTAAATAATAATTAATAATACTCATAGTATAGTTAAAATAAAATAAAAAATGAATTTTAAAATTACATTAATTAAAATTACAAATATCAACCAAATTTACACACTTGTTATTTAACTTTTTCAACGCAATCCGCAATCCTCTTGTCATACAATCTTATACAGCAAACGAAGAGTATCAGATAAGGAAATCGATTCCCACTGAGACTACATCCAGGGTACAAATAGGGTCCATCAGTACCAACTCGGAATACAAACTGTTGGATTTTGGGCCCTCGACTCAGTTCGACGAGGTAACAGCCTTGAAATAAGTGTTCCTTTTTTTTCTGTGTCAAGATTTTGCTTTCGAGTTTTGGTTTGAATTTGATTTTTCTACACAAAATGATATGATGGAACGAAAATACAGAAAAACAATCTAATTTTAATTAAATAATTAATTTACACAAACTAAACGTAACTATTTAAACAAACAATCTATTCTCGTTAACCTCAATATGAAATTCGTGTCTTTTAAATATTCATTTTGCGTGGACGTTCTTTTCGTGCCCTAATGAGCTAATGAGCGCTTAGTTATTCTGGTTTGGTACAAAGTTCAGCGCCTACTGTGTGACTTCCGCAATTGCTCACTTGCCATCAAAATTGTGTAGATTTTTATGCTATTGCCTACACATTTGAATATTTTCTGACTCTGCTGAAACTCACTTGGCTTTAAGAGTTCGGTTTGAATCCTAGTATTTGTGAAATTGTCAGTAGCAACTCATAGTTGGATTTGTGTGTGTTTAAAAGCAATAGGCATAGTAGGTATTAATAACATGCTCTATTCATGCTGCATAGTTCGTCTAGGGGTTCGTTATTGTGTTCCGGTTTGAGGGGCAATGTAGTCAGTAAAATTACTGAACATATGAGACTTAACAATTGATGCTTCCAGACGACTACGCAGGAGTGACACCACATATATTTATTTATAAACTACACCTGGATATAGTAACGTAGATACCTACAATATAACTACCTACTTATTAGCTAAATCGTGACTAGTGAACCTTACAAAACGGTTCAATCTCGGCTTAATGCCAAATTATTGCCAGTTACGGCAAAATTGGTCTTAATATTATATAGGATAGATAGGCTGTGGTTGATGTAAGTACATACCTTCAAACTATGGGCGTACCAAAATTGGAAACCACTGCTGCTTACCCCTTTGGAAATGTAAGCGCGATATTATATTGTGTCATGTCATGAATACTGCCACTCATACTAGAAGCCCCCAAATAAACATTCTGAATACGTTCACAGTGCTATCTGAATAAAAAAAAAATATTAATTAAAATATTACATCTTGTTTCAGTCAATTTTCAATCCCGTTTGATTTAGATTGTTCATTAGAGAAAAACTATTTAAAGCTGCAACTATATCGATATCGACAATTCGACACTTTATTTTGTTTTTGTTTATCTCTTCGATTTCTGACCTCGATATTCATTCATTTTACCGCCTATAAAAAAGAGTAATATTGAAAAATCTTCGTGTACCCTCGTTTTGACCGTTCAGTTGTGACTAATAGGAAATGAAAGATACCTTTCCTGCGGACGTTTTTCACGAAATCTCATAAATATTTCTTAAGAATTTTCTTTTCTAGGGAATCTCTTGAATCGAAATGGCTACTTTGTAGCGTTCCTTTTTTAAAAATGATCAAATAAATTACGTCACAGCTCAGTGTGACTGCAAAAGTACCTACCTATTACTATTTGATAGGATTAAAATATTAAACCTTTGAAAAGAAGGTACTTACCTATTTTTTTTTAATTCTAATGATATAACCTGAAATGTAGGGACCTCTGACTTTTTTATATTTTTTTATTTGACGACGTTTGAAGTCTAGTGGTTCGCATGTCAGACTGCTGAGCACGAGGTCGTGGCATCGATTCCCACAGAACACAATTATTTATGTGATGAACACGTTTGTGTTTGTCTGGGTGTTTATAAATATGTATTTTGATTATAAATAGGTATGTATTTACAAAAAAAAAAGTATATCTATGTAAAAGTATTTATATCCATTGTCTAGTACCAATAATATAAGCTCTGCTTAGTTTGGGACTAGATGGTGCTGTGTAAAATTGTCCCAGAATATATATGTATATACCTATATATTACTTTTGATTCGACATTTAGTATGAGGAAAATCCTCATGGATGTGTGTCATCTAGTGCGGTGCAAGATATATCGGACTTAAAAATGGCACGTAACTTATCTTGCCCTCAGTCATCATCATCATCATATCAGCCACAGGAAGTCCACTGCTGAACAAAGGCCTCCCCCATAGACTTCCACAAGGACCGGTTACAAGCCGCCTGCATCCAACGACTTCCTGCGACCTTTACCAGGTCGTCCGTCCATCTCGTTGGAGGCCGTCCCACGCTGCGCTTTCCGGTGCGTGGTCTCCACTCGAGAACCTTTTCCGCCCTCAGTCATGGCCTTGTGAACCGTGACATTTACTACGGCTATGGCTGTTTGGGGTAATGCTTCAGCCATCGGCGTCTACAAAGCGCTACTTGCGCTGGAAGCAACAAGTAATATTGTCCTGGGTCTATGTGAATATTTTATTTGTAAACGTACTTGTTTGAGGCAAGTATTTATAATGGAGTTGAAACTCGACCTCCATCATTGGTAAAACAGTAGGAAGATTAACTATTTGAAAGAAATTTACATTTATGTTAGTGAGAACACAAACTGACTACACAAAGTCTACTACTAAACATTGAAAAACACTGTCGGTATACGTCACTAATTATACCGGCAGTGAATTTACTCTATAATATGTAAATGCCAGATCATTACTGTGTTATCAACTGTGCAAAGCGAACCACTGAATAGTTAGCAGCTAATGGAATAGGCCATTAGCGATATGATCTATCTATGAAAGGATAATATATAATACATATATTGCATAGTTAGTAACGTCCGTCTGATTCATATCCGTAATATTATCTCAAAGGATAGTACCGTCTGTGAAAGATTATTATTGTATTGATCAGCAACATCTATATACTCGTACTTATAAGTAGGGGAAATAGTATAGTTATTTATTGGCCAGCTAAGCGTCCCGACGGTAGCATGTTTAAATTTATTTATTTATAAATCTATACATCTATACATAATATAAATAAAATTGGAGTGTCTGTTTGTAATATTGAAATAACCGCTTTTTACTACATGCATATGAATATAATTATATACGGTACATACACCAAAATAACTTTTTTTTTAATTTTTGTCTGTCTGTTTGTTTGTTCCGGCTAATCTCTGAAATGGCTGGACCGATTTTGACGGGACTTTTACTAGCAGGTATCTGATGTAATAAGGAGTACCTAACTTAGGCTACTTTTATTTAAAAAAATAAAGTAATGTTGCAATTAACTGCCAACACAACGTTTCCTCTTTCAATCCAGGGTCGGGAACGCGCAAGTGATGCTCCTGGTGTTAACCGCTTACCATCAGGTGGGCCGTATGTTTGTTTGCCAACTTATTAGAATAAAATAAAAAAAACTTTTTTGTTAAATTCCACGTGGACGAAGTAAAAAAAAAATTATGTGGTACTATATGAATGTATTTATTTAATCTTGTTGTTTACAAATACTTTTACTGTAGGTATTACTAGGGATACTTTACTTTATTACAATTGAAAAAAAAAACGTTATTTCTAAAAGAAGAAAGTTAGAGCATACATAACATATTGAGAGTAATTCCACTCAAATTGAAGCTGCCCGACTGGGGAAGTATATCCGTCTTGCAGAAAATCGAAGTGAAATAACACTGCTTTAAGCTGTGTTGTGTGCTCCGCGAGGAAATGTTGTGGTGGCAGTGGGGAGGACTTTGACCCTTATACAGCCAACCCAAGTGATACTCCTGGTGTTACAAGCGTCTATAGGCTACGGTAACCGCTTACCATCAAGTAAGCCGTATGCTAGTTTGCCACTTTAGTGATATAAAAAAAAAACTTGCTGTAAAGAAGAATAAATCTACACCTCATTTCTCACAATCTAATCGGCAGTTTTGGAGCCTACAATCTAAAATCCATACATAGACACATACACATACATATCTAGATTGTTAAACTCTTACTCTTCCTTTTCCATAGTCGGGTAAAAAATCGGCCAAAATATTTTTAGACATCCATTCAACAGCGGTGTAACTTACCTAGAAACTTTTAATCAATTTTTAAAGCTTGCACATTGGTAAGTGGAAACGAATCCATACATCCTAACGCAGATTCCAATATGGATTCGAAAGTTGGGCGTTTAAACTTGTTGGCAAGTCCTACCTTTCGCTGCAACTTATTTTTACTCGTAAATCTTTTAAGCTAAAATTATGTTAAAGTTACATTGAGGTACGTTAACTAGAGAAGACGCCTTGACTAACTTGTAGAAAGAAGTATTATTTCACTGTCTAATTAATAAATTCAAAACTTTAACTCCCCTATTAGTCTAGTGGTTCTAACGCGTTTAAGGTCAAGCAGTATTTATATTATATATATATATATATTATAGTCGGTTTCCATGAAATTCTCATGAACAGCTCGGAGTTTGGATTTGCTCGCCCCCTTTTACATGGTACCTAAACATACCGGCGAACTGTGGGTGTACATTGGTACACCTCTGCCTATCCCTTCGGGGAGTATAGGCGTGATGGTATGTATGTATTATTCACTGTGTAATATTGCTATAAATGTCAGAAATCACTAGACTAGGTAACACTTACATAATTCTGTTAGAATTATTAAAAAAAATGTTTGAGTTTTTTTCACAATGCCGAAGAATTCTCTCCTTGCAAAAATCATAAATTTAACATAAGGTTGACTGTTGGTTTATTTTATCTAATATTTATTCATGTTTTCTGTGTCCGTGTGTCACTGCTCGGGTGCCAACTGAAAACCAGCGCTGGGTAATAAATACGCCCAGCATAATGCTGAGCTGGCAACCCATTCGGGACAAGCATGCCGACAGCACATTATACAGTGATCCTTGTGGTCTTTTATATAATTATGTTGTTACATTATTTTAACTGTGTGTTGTACGGAACTTTTCCGAATAAATGTGATTTTCTTTCTTTCTTTCTTCAAATAATTATTAAACTAGAAAGGTCAAATATACCGTAGCTACACGGATTTTTTGTTTAATTTATGAGTAAAACAGACCCTGCGCAATAAGATGAGAATACACAGCGAAGATCAATGTTTGATGTGACTCCGTTATTCATTCTTTCATTTTATCTCAATGTAAAGTTAAAGAATTGTATGTTTGTTGCTTACGTATTTCACTCGGTCCCCGCTTGTGAACTGCGAAGCGAAAACTTTGATTTTTACGCCCAAAAATGTTGGTGTGAATTTATGGACTTTCGTACGGTTCAGTAAAAGTGTGAAAAGTAAGGAGTTTGAAGTTCTGAATATAGCTTCTGCTTGATGAATATTTTGTGAGTATTTTTTCGGCAACGAATAAATTATTGTGGCAATTTGACTACAATACAATTTATGTTACAATCACACTAGTAATGTAATCTAGTTTACACTTATGAGGAAATTATATTTTGAGGATCTACTTGGTGACTGGTTAAACAAGAAAAATATCCTAGGGTATTATTCTTGTAATCAAAACTAACAACAGATTTTATTTTTGTTTCTCAAGTTTGGGAAATTGTTAAAATATATTTTTTACCAAACAACCATACAATTAAGCTAACGCCGTTTGATGATTTTCCATAGATATGATTATAAAAAGTAGTTATGTGATAAAAACTCTTTACGATTATCCTAAATAAGTAGGACAAATATTGTTGGTTTTGAACTTTAGATCATAGGAATTATGCCCTAATATGTCCCTCCTTATTTCAATCAGCCGTTATAAGTATCTAACAATTTGTTCGGTTAAGGGTGATGTTCAACACATATTAATTTTATCTTAAGCAGATTTGGAAGTGTATCCAGATGACCCACCTTTTTTTGAATGAGAAAGGCCTCATTTATGGTCGTGCTGAATGTTATAAATCCCGTGGCAAAGAGTAGGGCAAGGGAAGATGAGTTTGGTTTTAGTAGTCGATTTTTGAGGACTTTCGGTATATATCTTTTTGTATATTTTTGGCATTTTCCATGCTAAGATTTTAAAGTTTCGAATTTTTCCTTTTCTAAATAACTTTAAAGACTTTCGGTATTCCAAATTTAAATTCTTTACTTGCTTATAACATGGTATATGATGCTGTTACAATGTTATATTTTTATGTAGCAATCATGTTTTGCTAATTACAATACAGCATGCATTAAAAAATATATAAGTACGGAATATACTCATGGAACCTCCGCCACCCGGGAAGGAGGCAGGGTATGTCGGATTCGTACCGACTAAAAACCGTACTTGCCTACACTTGCCCTATTGTCATGGCCATCAATTTGATCATACTTACATATACATACCATCACGCCTGCATTCTCCGAAGGGCAGATTGGGCAGAGATTACCCACAATTCTCCAGTATGTTTAGGTCTCAGGCAAGCCTATTGCCATTAACAAGGCATAAATACAAACTTCTTTCGGGCTGCTATTGAGAATTTCATAAAAGAACCCAATACTTAACACTTTAACCTAACCTTTAACCTTAACACTACGACCTGGGAATCGAATGCAAGACCTCTAGCATAGCAGTCACGTTTAGGACCACTAGAGTAACGATGCAGTTCAATTTGATCATCTTTATATCTTTTTTATTTATTGTTTATGGGTTTGCGTTTGACCTCAGTCTCAGCTGATGGTAAGCAACGACGAGGTCGAAAATGGAACACGCTTACCCAGAAAATGCCTGTTCACTCTTACTTTAAACACACCAAGGTTATATGAGACCAGGAATACAGACGCAGGGAGAGCATTCCACTCCTTTGCGGTACGTACAAAAAAAGATGCAGCATACCGCTTTGTGCGTTGTTCATACGTATCATTAAAAGAGATAAATCCTACACTACGCAACACATCCTGAAACATGGCACGTTTTGTGCAAGTTATTCCTGCTGCAAGCGTTAGTGACTATAAATCATGCGAGCGCATTGTTTACACCGACAGATGGCGCTGGTTCTATGCATGCTAAAAAGGAAAGTGGCACAAGGATTTTTTTTAAATATTGAATTATTCGACTTGAATAAAAGTACTGTAATATTTACAGTATTACATTATTTAAAAATACTGAATTATGTACAGTATTATCATATACTTAAAATTTTGGAACTTTGTGTGCATACTAAAAAATGTATTCATTTTGAAAAACTATATTATTATGAATATGCTGAGAAGGTTTGGGAATGTAGAGAAAATGGATGAAAGGTGACGATGAAACAAAAGGGATTTACATGGCGAAAGTCAGTGGAACCGCCGAGAGGGGACGCCCTAGAAAAACTTACGCCGACCTTATTGGTGAGGTTCTTCAAAAAGGTCAAATGCGTAGTACTCGCAACCGGCGTGTGTATGACAAGATGTATGAATGTAGTCGAAGCAAAAGAAGTATGCAAGAATCGTACCAAGTGGCGCTCTTTAGTTTCTGCCTACCCCCGTGGGAAAAAGGCGTGACTGTATGTATGTATTAAAAACTAGTTGTGTACCCGTGACATTTGTTACCAGAATCATAATTATCTTAGTGCTTACGTACGTTATATATAGGAACTTAAGTGCAAAATGTATAAGAGACCCACCGGTTTTTACTGTGCATTGTCTGTTAGCCAATACAAGAATAACTTTAAGCAGATACATACAAGCGTATGTTTGGCATGAGTGTATACTCATGCCTTTATCCAATGGGTGTAAGCAGAAACTAAAGGACGCCACTTGTAACAATTCTTGCATAGGAACAGAGGCAGCACATTAAGCTACCTCAATCTGTCAAATTTCTTTGATAGATTTTCACACAAAATAATAAATAAGGTTCAAGTTCAATTGGTAAAATTTGACAGTTTGGGATAGCTTGACCTGCTGGCGTCTGGTACTTCTTTCACTTCATCCTCATTCATTCATCTTGTCATATACTTTATGCAGATGCTAATGTAATTAATAATTTGTAACTGTTCCAAAATTCGTTAATTTTGCATTATGTCACTTTTGTTCTCAGCATGGACATGCGTTAATATTCAACCCTCGTTCTCGACCTGCGTACGTGTACGGGTAAATAGGCCAAATTAACAGTTCACATTGAACCCTTTCGGCGTGAACACACCGTGATAGATGACACAATTATATTATGTTCATTGCAACGATTAACAGTTCACTTATAATAATCTATTTACTGGTTAGTGGCCATTGACTGTGTTAAATTTCTTAATACTATTTTTTTAACCAAAGGAATGAATTTTAAGAGAGTTAGGGTATAGTGATAGTAATATCACTCAAATTGAAGCTGCCTGAATGGGGAAGTACAGACGCCAGCAAGTCAAGCTATCCAAAACTGTCAAATTTTCCCATTTGAACATGAACCTTATGACTTTGCATTAAAGTTGAAAATCTATCAAAGAAATTTAACAGATTGGGGTAGCTTGATTGAATTGTTGCAAGTGTCTATATGCTACTGTAACCGCTTACCATCAGGTGGGCCGTATGTTTGTTTGCCACCTTAGTGGTATAAAAATAATAATAACAATCATATCAATAATAATATCAATCATCTTCACGTGATCAGAGGGCTGGCTTGTTTCTAGCGGAACGCATAAGCATTGCCATTCAACGTGGCAATGCAGCCAGTCTTCTGGGCACGTTGCCGGACGACAGCGATGCCGACGAATACTTTGACGCCTACTAGCGTTTATACTTTTATTTATTTCTATTTTATTTTTTGTTTTAGTATAGGTAAGTATGTATATTTTGTAAATATGTAATTATTTTATTAATACAATCATATAAAAGAAATTTTACTTTGCTGCTGTCACCATCTTTCAAAAAGACAATTAACGAGATGACAATAACAGAGTATAAAAATGTAAAAAATAATTTTACAGACAACTCTAAGTACTAAAAAGCATCTTTATTATGCTGAAAATAGGACCATTTAATTACGACGATTGAAAAATCGTCTGGACTGCGATAGCCTGAGTTAAATAAAGGATTAAACAAAAAAAAAATAGAAATATGTAGAATCAAGTTCAAATTCTTGTTTCACTTTATCATCTTTGTCTTTCGGTTTCATTATTTTTATTCTACAATCATTATGAAATACGAGGTCTTTTTACAAAAAACGTGAACATTACGTGTGACATCATTAAAGGCGAGACTAACTGCGTTGCGTGAACGTAAAGGCGGTTCTAATGAAGTGACTGCGAAAGCCTGAATCCCCTCCAGCCTACTCGCTTTGACTTTCATGCGTGCGTTAATTAAGGCACATAGGTATTTGCACGTTTTTCTCCGTGTGGAATGATTAGAAAGAAGCAGTGTTAGCCTAGTGATATGAATATTGGACTGCCAAGTCAAAAATCTCGAGTTTGAACCGATGGCATAGATTCAAACCGTCTGACTTTTCGAAATTCTGTGGGTATTAATTTTATCACTTCGTTCACTATCACTAGCTTGGACTTTTAAGTCAAAATTATCGAGTTTGAATCCTAAGCATAGCATCTGACTTTTCGAAATTCTGTGGGTATTAATTTTATCACTTCGTTCACTATCACTAGCTTGGACTTTTAAGTCAAAATTATCGAGTTTGAATCCAAAGCATAGCATCTGACTTTTCGAAATTCTGTGCGTATTAATTATCAATTGCTGAAATGGTAAAGGAAAACATGGCGAAGAAACCTGAGAGATGTTTGACGGTATGAGTAGTCTGCCAACCCGGGTGGACTATAACCTAATCCCATCTGAGTGGAAACCCATGCCACTAGTAGGACAATATAATATGGGTTTTATGATTATTGAAAATGAATTTGAAATTTTATTTGGCTAAATAAATCGTTTCTGTGGACGCTATAGAAATTTATAAATAATTGAGAAAAACCAATCTACACTACACACATCAACAGAATCTAGGGATACCTTAATCCTAAATTATTTACGGCTTTATAGTTTTAAATCTTATTAGTTCTATAAAAAGTTTATATACAGATTGAAATCTCTTTTATCCTATTTCCAAAATTTGAAAATTTAAATAAAAAAAAACAAAATAGAAAAAAAAATACGGCGGCAAAATTGTTAATAACTCTTTACGATAAGGGAAATTTAAATTGTTTTATTATTATTAATGAATGAAAAGGGATATTTTTTTTTTCTTTTTTAATTTAACGTGCCGTGTGTGCTTTAAGAGTCATGTCACGTCGTCACTTGAGTCGAGATGAAATGTCACGAACCGTGGGCATGTTAGAAAATGGTGCTGTTCAACGTGTCGTTGCTGAGGCCCTACACACCAGCCAAAACGTGATATCAAGGTTGTGGTCACGTTATCGCAATACTGGGGACGTGGCAACAGCACACGGGTAGATATCGTGTTACTACGCAGGGACAGGATCGATTTCTCCAAATGACCGCCAGAAGACAACCCAATATCACAGCGATGCAACTAATACAAAGGCTCCAGGAGGATCACCAGCTGCTGGTAAGTGACCAAACCGTGCGAAGGAGGTTGCATGAGGTTGGTCTTCATGCTCGAAGACCGCTACGTGTTCCAGCATTGCGGCGTGGCAATCGCGGCCGGCGGCTTTCGTGGACTCAGGAGCATTTATCATGGAGTGACGAACAATGGTTTTTGGTGCTGTAAACCGATGAGTTCCGGTTTGGGTTTCATCCGGATTCACGTAGAACACGCGTTTGGAGAACACCAGGGAGAGTAAGCCGTCTACGGCACCCTCAGGAGGTCCACTCATACCAAGGCGGGACAATCATGGTGTGGGCAGGAATTTGTCTTGGCGGACGAACCCAGCCCGTTTGGATCCAAGGCAGCATGACTGCACAAAAATACCACGAAGAGGTAGTAGAGCCTGTTATTGTCCCACACAGAATACAAATGGGCCAGGAATTTCTACTCATGCACGATAATGCTCCTTCCCATACGGCGCGGCTGGTGTCGGCACCTCTCCGAGACCGGGATATTCAAGTTTTGGATTGGCCTGCACAGTCGCCCGACTTAAATCCTATCGAGCATACCTGGGACATGCTACAACGAAAAGCTCTGAGAGATTTTCCGCCAAATTTGACAACAGAACAACAACTTTACGAACACTTGCAAAGAACATGGGACCTCATACCACAGCAACACATTGACAATTTAATTTTAAGTATGAACAATCGATGTCAATGTGTAATTAATGTAAGAGGTGGCAACACTGATTATTAGTAATTAGATTATAAGATTTTTTCCATTAAAATTAATGATTTTATATGAAGAAATGAAGTTTTTTTATCATACTCATTTTCTATGGCGATTAAAAAATTTTTTTTATTTATTTAAAACAATAAAATAACGAAGTGCTTTTATTTTTTATTAAAGACCTTAAAATAACCTATCATTCTTCCATACACTATATCAGAAAATTCTTCATAGATTTTTTGATATTTGATGAAATATAAAATATCCCTAGATTCTGTTGATGTGTGTATTGCAAAGTACCTACCACTAGCTCTAATAAAATTTCATTGCTACCTAATCACAAAGTGGCACAGAATTTTAATCAACCGTAGCAACGCCATGTTCCAATAAGAAACAACTTTTAAACGTGCTAATTCTATATAATTCACGTCGTGGAGCCCCAGACGTACCCCATCTTACACGATGAGATTACACGCACGTGTTGTTACGCAGAGGAAAGGTCGAAGTTCAATTCTATTCATGCGTCATGCTGTGCGAAAAAACCGAAGAATGATTTCCATAAAATTACGAGCGAAGATTTCGATATTTTAGCGGAGCAGAAATCGCCGGATGTCGATAGATAGAAAGATAGGGCGGTTTGGAAGAAGAAAGGGGACGCCTTTAACCCGTTGTTAAAATACACTATTAAAGAAAAAATAGATAAAGTAAAAGTTACGTCAAGATACGGCCAAAGAACCTCTTTTCAATAATCATGTATACCTATTTAAATACCTACACCGACACACAGACAGATAAATCATTGGAGAAAAAATCTGAAAAATAATATAAAATTTATTTTCATAATAATCGTTCTCATTTCTTTTCATAGTAATTGGAAAAAAATATCTTCATTGTTTATTTCTAATTGTTTCATATTAAAAATCAGTTCACCGTTACAACTGAACCTTTTGAAGTACCTTGTAGGTACTACGTTCACGTTACTATTAGAACCAGGTGGCGTGTTGAATTAAAACGTGAACAAAGGCCGGTAGACAATGAAGCAAGTATGAAACGTGCACAAAGATAGGCTTTCACGACGTGCGTGATGAAATCTAACAAGTTTAACATGGAGACAAGGGTTAAAATATAACGTTTCATGAAAAAAATACAGATATTTCAGGAAGATTTTTAAAGTTAACCTCCTTCTATCTATCTTAGATGTTCTATCTGTCTGTTTATCTGTAACAGATCACTCTTAGCCATTATTAGGTCACCTATTGAAACATTTTATGATAAATGAAATTCTAGTTTTCATTAACTATTCGTATGCAATATAAAATAATTATGTATTTCTTCAGTCTATAATTAGGTAATATTAACAAAAAAAATTCTTTCGTCCAACTAAATCTGATTTCAAAACGACTCTCGAGGAAGGCTTGATAGTCATAATGGAACATGCTTGGGTTTAATATTGTGGTGTTTTTAGAGACTGAAATACGATTTAAAAATATCGATAGATAACAGATTTAAAAACTTATTTAATCATTCCTACTTTATAAATATTAAAATATACATCTACTGCAATAATAGACGGCCTTTTATCTTTGTATATCGATAACAAAAACAATTCAACGCGGGATTGATCTGCTTCAGAGCTAGTTTAATCGAAAGACATTGCGTGTACAAAAGTATATACGTAATATATTACTGCTTAACTGACCCTTAATCAATTTTATACACTCTCGTGTTTCACGTACCCAATAATTAAACTCAAGAAAAAAATAAAGTAAGTAACATATTTTCTCTCTCAAACTGCCAACCGTCTCCAGCAGATTTTGCTGAAAATATCCCCACTTATTTACACTCCTAATTCAGGGCAAAAGGCGAGATGCATAATTTTCGAGGGAACAAATCGTCTGGAACATTAAGTGGAGCTAAATTCTCGAAATAAACAAAGCCACAGGTGTGGGTTGCAAATTAAATACTGAGTGTATAGCACTGGCCCCTATATAAATAATTTTCCCTTTAATTTGAACGTATTATACGGTGGGTACGTTGAATTAAGAACACTGGATGGGTTGCGAAGGATTAAAACACATCATATGCGTTTTAAAATGATCTATTATAACCTTTATATACATTATTAAAGGTTTATTGGCTTTGTGAACACAATAATGTACTGCTAATGTACTAGCACAATATTTGGAATTACCGTAGAGCTTATACCTTTCAGTGGTGTAATTAAGAGAAAAAGATAGCGCTTATTTATACGACAATATATTTATTTATAGCGACATCCCTTTCATGCAATAGGACCAAATAATGCCAATTTCTTATGTAAGTAATATTTTTTTTATTATTAAATTAATTATGGTTTTAAAAAGTAATATATTTTACGCACCAGAAGATGATGCCAAAATAACATAATAATTATCATTCAGAAATTAATCAAGATACCTAATATAGTAGACAACACAATTATATTGTATTATGACGAAAATTAATAATGGCAGCTATTAGTTGATAGGAAAATAGGATATGAAACAAATAACCTCTGAGCTTAGTGGTTAAAGAAGGCTGCCATGGTGGGCACGCCAAGCATAATGATGCGCTGGATTTGAACTTGAACCACAACTTAAAATCCAGCGCACGCGTCATTTTTCATTGGTAGCAGTTTAGATTTAAAATTTTTATTTGGATTAACAATCCGTATTAGATAGGAACCAAAATCTTATCAGTAAACGGTGGGTGTAAGCACATCAGTATTAGCCTTACCTATTAGGAAAATACAATTTTGATGGTATGTTTTGAAAGAACAATAACATGTCCTATCCATTTACCCTAAGTCTTAGTCCAGACCTCGCAATAGAAATATCTTTCATTTGTAGCACTAGTCTGCAAACTGAAGTTCACCGTGTCTTGGTACATCAATAATTAATACGTTTCAAACAGAGACATGAAACTAGTTTGGACATGTTCAAATACTCAAATAGAGTGAAGGCGTGTAGCAAAGCAAGATTGAGTGCATGCAAACTACTATGGGTATTGAATTTGCAAACCTTTGTAAGTAATTGAATTCGGAATACAGCTTAAGAGCAATGGAACTTATATGGAAAAAATATACGACAACCAGCAATATTTAATTATAAAATAAATAAAACAAAAAAGCCTTTTATTTCTTCCAGAAAATGCTAGTTTACAAAAGTTAATTAGTTTTGTTAGTAGTTACAGTTTTATAAAATAATTTTAGATAGTTTTAGTTAGTAGTGTAGTGAAATTATTCTGTAAGAACCCCTCTACAGGTAAAGGCCTCCTCCAATTTCAGCCAGTTTTCTCTGGATTCCGCTGTTTATATCCAGTTTGGACCCGCTGTGCGTTTAATTTCATCCTCCCATCTGTTGCAAGGTCTGCCTTTCTTTCTTTTGCCCACTGGTCCCCTCCATTCTGTCACTCTTTTTGTCCACCTTTGATCATGCAGGCGTGCTACGTGACCGGCCCACTTCCATTTTAATGAAAGAGCTTGTGCTAAACCGTTTGTTGTTTTTGTGATGTTGCGTATTTAAAAAAAAAAAATTTAATTAAAGCAAGTAAATTAACGTCACAAGTCACAACGACAAAAATGTCAATGATTTCATAAAAAATAATTATAAGCCCTTACAAACCCTGGCCTGTTACCGTTGTACCCGTGATGGGAAAGATAGAACTTGTTAGGCTGAAAACCGACCCCAATATAGTTGGGAAAAGGTTAGGATGACTCATCTCACATTTTCACCGAAGCTCCATTCCTTCTGTCGTTATGAAGGCTCTAATAATTTAAATATATGCTGTTTGCCTTATCACCCTGATATTGCCACTACTATTCCATCGCTTTTACTTCACTGGACTTGTGAAGCATGAAAAGGCAGCCTAAAAGTTTTCTGTAATTTTTTTCTCAAAAAGTTTACTTTAAAATAGGTACAATTTTATTTTCTTGTCATAATTTTAAGCTTCATGAATTTCAATATGATAATACCGTCGGTATTATGGGCAATTTACATCAAATCGTTCGGAAACTCCTTCTGTCCGGTAGTTGGTGTCCAATGGATAGAAACAGTGATAAGCCGATAGGGATGTTTTATGCGGTTAGGGGTGGAATTTTCTTAACGCACATTGAGGGAAAGTACTGGCATTGTGGTCTCCAGTAACATTACTTATATTATTATTAACAAAAAGTAAGTAAATTTATTTGCGTTAAAATGGCGCAGAGAAAATAAAAAATAACGAACAAGAAAAATAGACAACATAAGAAATAATAAACAGGTGGGGAAATATCTATTTTCCCAACTGGTTAATGTTTCTTATGTTGTCTTATAAGATATAATACAGTTGAATATTTCCGAGATCGTCTAGTAAGGTTCATGGATCGCTGGCGCCTGTTATATTATTAGTATAACTTACAAGATAATAATAAATTAATGCATTATCTCAAGGCAAAGTCAAATGAAGTATGAAAACCAATAATCAGTGGTCAGCAAGCCACGTGGAAGAGATACAAGTGGATATTAGCGCAAAGCTGTGCACCGTTACACTGTTAGATTATTAATATCCCTCAATATTTATTGAAAGAACAGTTTATTGGATATAATTGGTATTTAAAAAAATAGATCATGCTTCTATATAATAAAATAAAATACGTTTACAAGTTTTAGATTTTTAATTCTAGTAATCTAGAGGGCATCGGCGATTCCTAACAGACGAACTCAAAGATCGGATATAGTGTGTATACATTTATTGATTTCTAACACTTACACTAATGTTAACCATTGAGATAAAACTACTTTTTACGGATTTTAGCGTCCATGGTCACGGACGCTGTAAAGGGTCCGAAACGTCGGGATTAATAATATCAATATAACGCGATAAAATCCGTAAAAAGTAGTTTTATTTCAATATAAATAACATTTGTTTGTATTACAGTAGTATCAAATAATATATGAGTATCACAATGCAGGGCAATCCGTCAATGCAAAAAAGTTAATTATAAATTGGGATAACACCGATTTACAGTTATGACACTTTTGAAAAAAAGAGCCATATTACTTTCAGTAGTCAGAATGCTTTCTGGTCTACTCAAAGTGATATAACTCTTCTTGTATGTGATAGCCTAGTAGTGTGACCCTTGGACTACAAAGTTAAAGGTCTCGAGTAGGAATTCAAGATAGGACGCACAATTTCAAAAAGTTAATACATTATTTATTACAAAAACATCTTAAGGAAAACTGCGTGTTTGAAAGATATTCTCGACGGTGCGTGTGAGGTCTACCAACCCACATTAGCCAGCCTATAACGTGGTGACCTCATCCTTCTTATTCTGAAAGGAGACCCGTGCCCAGCATTATCTGAGTTAAGCGTTATTTAGACGACGCGAGAACTATCGTGCGAGTTGCGGTACAATACGGGGCCGTGCGACTATGGTATCATAAGTGATCGATTATCGACGGCAGTGTTCCGCGACTTGCATGATATTTCTCGTACCGTCTAAACGCGGTTTTAATGATGATGAGACCAGTTGCAACTATCAGCACGCATGCGTACTAATTTTAGTAATTAATTAATAAGATTATCAATACTTATAGCATTTTTCTTTGCTTGCAGGTCTACGCTAGAGCCGTATACACGTAAGTGAATTTTGTATTTGTTTTATCATTAGAATTTGATCGTGGTTTTGTGCTCCTGGGTATATAGTGTAGTTTGCTATCATTCAAAGAATTTCCCGGTCTGAATCACCAGTTCCAAAGATAGTTAAAATGGCTACTAACAAAATTACAAAGAATACTTCACTATAGTATTTTTGTACCATCGATTCCAGCTCAGACTACGTCCATTATTAAGATTTCATGCAAGAATATGACAAGTGTATTTTTCTTTTACCTCGAAAGGTTAATTAAGCCATATTTTTAAACGTTTATATTAAACCATCAGAATCTATTTCACACAGAATAATTATCTAAAATAGAAAATAACTTAATCTTTCTAAGCATAGAAATACCAACCTTACTATATTCTAGACCAACATCAAATAATCAAGGGTTGCCCACAGTTTACTTAGCAATACACCCACAATCACACGTGTATGAAACTATGTACCCTCTATTTACAAACGCTAATGCGAGGGTTTGTGCCAGAGTTAGTTTCATTCAACTGCACATAATTAGGGTACTTCAAAGAGTCTTTGCCTTTGTTGTTAGTAGAAATAGTAAGTAAAATATTCATGTTATTTTTAAGTTAATTTTTACATGCCGCACACATATGCTGTGTTTGGATTAAATGGGTACTGCATGTCCATTTTGTTTTGAACCGAGATAATTTTTTCTAGTAGTAAGATATAAAGAAACGTTGATGTAGTTGTTGAAAGTCTCAATAGTGGTCCTGGGTCCGTATCATAAGTCGAGCAAAGTTTTATTGGGTTCGGAAATTCTCAGTAGTAGCTTGGAATTTGGATTTGTCCCCAATTAAAGCAATTAGCTGGCGTAGTGGTTACATTGGACTTAAAATACTCTTTGATCTGTGGATGTATATTAGTATACATCTACGTATTCTTTTAGGAATACAGGCGTGATGGTAACAATGAAAATCAATATTTTCGTACAAAAAATATTCACTTGTATAAGGCCAAACCACATCTGTCTCCATGTAACAATGTTCTGATAAATGGATCTTTTAACGCCTCATTGGCACTGAGTACTCGATGTCATTAGGGTAGTTGCTCTAAGCATATTTAAAACCACTAACGTTTTTGAGGTCCCGATCGATCAACAGGTTGGCGAAGTAATTAGTTCTTGGAATGAATTTCGCTTTTGTGAAATAGAGTAGGTAAATGAAAAGGAATAAAATATTGGAAATGTTTATAGCTTATAAACATTTCCAATAGCGTATAATGATAATTAATAATGTGATAACATTATTATGTGCCAGTTTGAAGGGTAATGTAGCCAGTAAAATTACTATTCTCAAAATGACAACGAGCGAGTGATGCAACAACAACAATACTATAATCAGGCGACCAGTGTACTTTTTGCTATGCTATTATTACAGTAACTGCTTTATATGTCTAGAGGTAGCGCGTGAGCTCTCAGATTCAATACCCAGATCAACCAGTGTTGGCTTGGATTTTTTTTTATTGTACCTGGCGATCGTTATTATATTGGACATACCAGGAAATGGATGTGTACCTTAGTAGGTACATATCCATTTTCGGAGAATACAGGTGTCGTGGTGTTATTAAGTTTAAATAACTTTTTAGGAAAAGAAAACCGACTTTAGCATTGTGTGTAAAAAAATCGATCGAGTTGAACTAAGATATCGCTTAATAACGGTTCCACGCGGATGACGCCACGGGGCATCCATTTATTGTATACCAAAACCTTCTCCAGTAGGTAAGTAATAAATGCTTTTCTGAAAACCGCATCAAAATCGGTTCAGCCAAACGTGAGATAATCGCGGACAAACATACATACATACAAGTCAAACTGAGAACATCCTTTTTTGAAGTCAGTTAAAAAAACATTCACAAATTTAATACCCAGTTTTAAATACTGGAAAAACATCGTGAACCAAATCACATCTCCCCTTACCCCTTCAAGTTACCGACAAGCAAGATAAATACATGAGCGGCACATGATGCTTCTAAATATATTCCGATAAATAGCTCTAAATTTAGCCTCAAGGCTTTTAGCTAACCGTTGAGTTGTTTATCTTTCGCTCAAGATAAGACGAAACTTAAGACGCTGGGGTTAAACGGGGATGCATCGTTATTTATGTTTGGAGAGGTAATTAGGGGAAATAGTTTGTTTTATTATTACAGAGGGGCCTACCACCTCCGATTATCACAAAGATATCCGAATGATCCGACTGTCTACCTAGACATTCTGATATCTTTAGGATATCGGTGAAAATATGTCAATCTTTGGCAGATCATGAACACTCTTTAAAATCTTTTCCGGTACAGAAGTTTGTATCAACTATGTGAGATACAGTTTGATTTCGACAGGTAGGGTGATCTTTGTATTTGTATACGTACAGGTGTAGCCACGACCATAAAAATGTGTATGTATACACTTCTACATCTACACTACTATTATAAAGAGGAAAGATTTGTATTTTTGTGTGTATGTTTGTAATGAATAAACTCAAAAACTACTGTGCTGATTTCAAAAATTCTTTCACCATTGGAAAGCTACATTCACCCTGAGTAACATAGGCTATATTTATTGCTAGAAAAGATTAGGGAATCTTATGTACACCCGTGCGAAGCCGGGACGGGCCGCTAGCACTATATAAAAGCTATTTTATACCAGTGTAGATCCACAGTTCGCCGATATGTTTAGGGCCTATGTAATAGGAGGCACAAATTCTAACTCGGAGCAGCTATTAAGAAACCCAATAACACTTAGCTCGATCTGGGAATCGAACCCAGGACCTCAAGCGTAGCAGTCGCGCTTACAACTTAGTAGCTGTTTAGTCAAGTGACTAACGAGGCAATTCTCAAAACAGCAAGACTTCATTTAGGTTCTAAAAAACGACATTATTCACAAAATATTGTCAACGCACCATCTTAAATTGTTCGTATAAAAACCTTTGTAATCTGCCTACACCAGCCGGTTTCCCAAAAACGATTTGTTATTCCTCTCGGAGTAATGTAATATAGATTAAGTAAACAAATGGGAAAATAAGAGGCGCCGGTATACGTCACGGAAAAATTGATCCAACATTGATGATGTTACTGAACGAATGAATTAAGGTGCGACCTAAGTTTAAATCAATTATTATATGACTACCTCTTACGAGCTTCACTTGCTCCCAAAGATCCTTTGGAGACAAAAGGTAGCCTATGTCCTTCCTCAAAATGCAATCTAACTCTTTGCCAAATTTAATCAAAATCAGTTCAACTGTTTAGGCTTGAAAATGTAACAAAAAGCAAACAAAGAAATGAACAGATCTAGCTACTTTTGCATAAATATTTATATTGCTTTAAAAAAAAACACCAGGTACCCATTCACTGTCCTACTGCTGGGCACGGGTCTTCTCTCACATGAGTAAGGGGTAGGACTATAATAATTCAGAAGCTGGCTTAAAGGAGTTTGGCAGACTTCATCGGTCGTCGAGAAATTGAGGGATTTTGATGTGACATATATTCCTCTGACTTTTTCCATGGGTAATATGTTCGTCCCTTGATATAAGGACTGTTCCTCCTACTACCTGGGGCCCTGGAGCCTGGAATTTCAGTTGACTCAAAAGCTTTCAAAAACTGAAACATACTATCATACTAAAATATTTAACATTAAAATAAAACTAGTATTTACGGATTTTATCACACCACTGAGGAAGAAAAGAGGCGACTAGGACGCCTCCTAGTAGCCTCTTTTCTACGTGTCCTAGTGGGTCGCCACCCAGCATAATACAAGCTGGAATGATGATGAATGATGATTGACCATGGACGCGAAAAGGTTCCGAACGTTGGGATTAATAATTGGTGGAGAGCGCCTGATGAAACGAAATAGCACCAAGTGGTGCATTTACCTCATCATCAACCCATATACTGTCCCACTGCTGGGCACGGGTCTCCTCTCATATTGAGAGGGATTAGGCTATAGTCCACCACGCTGTTGCACCACACCTAGTGCGGGTTGGCGGACTAAACAAACCGTCGAGAAAAATCTCTAAGGTATGCAGGTTTCCTCACGATGTTTTCCTTCACCGTATAAGCGAGTGATAATTAATTATTAATACGCACATGAATTCGAAAACTCAGAGGTGCTTGCCTTGGGTTCGAACTCGAGACCTTCGACTTGGCAGTCCAATGGACATACCACTAGGCTATCACTGCTTCAATCTTTTGCGTTTACCTAATTAGTAATTAAATTTTTTTTAGGTAGGGGTCGAAAAAAGAGTTAAGTATAAAGGCAGCTAATTAAACATCGTGTTTTTTAAAGATTGTGTAATTATGTATCACGCAATATGTGTCAAAACGCAGGTATTGTAAGCTACTACACATCAAACCCTTTGAGGGGTAATTATTTAAATCACAATCTGTGTTAAGATGTAGATTACGTTCGCTACCTGTATACCAAACTCTTTTGTTGACTGTACCTGTCATTCATTACCACTATTTGTTATTTGAAACATTATATTGATCATTAAGTCCAGTTCCTGCAGTTTTTCTTACGAAATCCTAAATATCCAATTGTATAATTTATTAATAAACACGAGAAAATAATAAAACTAGGTACCTAGTGAAATAAAAAGAAATTTATTTCACATCTAATATTTGTGTAAGTGTTAGATTTCGAGATTGTTGATTTTTGTGTCCCTACCGAATCTGAAAGCTCTTACGTCAAAATCTTAGAATAACGCTTGCGACTCAAAAAGTATTACCTACGTTTGGGGTCCTAATCTAATGGAAGATCTTATTCTACTGATAGGTAGACCTCTAACCGATAATAATTACAAGAACTACAAAAACTTGTTTATATTCGAAAAGCAATATATCAACACTGTATAATAACATACCTAATAAAATTATAATACCCGGTTAGTTACTTACCTGCAGCTATGATGGCTACAACCACCATTCCAAAATGTTCCTCTAATTTCGAATAAGTACTTACCTACGTGCATTTTGTGTCCGCTAATTTTATTGTAGGTCTGTTTAAAGTCCGCCGCAACACAGAGCTGGTTCCCTAGAGAAGACGCTGCCTTTTAAAAATATCTCTCCGTCTTTTTCCCGCAGCACAGCATCACTTGTTACTATTTCTGCATATTTATTTAGCTTTTTCTATGTTCATACATCTTTTCATACAGACCGGCCAGTTTATCAGTGTCTGCTATTGCCAAATAGCACGTCGATGTAAGCATTTTTGTCCCTTGCTACCCTTTTAAATTAAACTCTTCGCAACTGCTAACTTATTCTTGATTTACTATCGCTACAGAAACAAGTCTATACTAATATTAAGTAATACTTACTGTCTGCCACCTTTTCACGCCTAAATGATTGCACAGATTGTGACAAAATTTAATAAGGGGATAGATTGCATCCTGAGGCAGGACATAGGTAGCTTTTTATATTTAAAAATAATATTGGAATAAAAAAAACTCACGGGAATTTCATAGAAAAACCCAGCAATACTTTGCTTGACCTGGTAGTAGTTGCGTGGACTGCTACTAGACGAACGAGGCAGAATAGATTGAAGAGGTAGAAAGTCTTGACTGTCATATAGTTGAAATCGGGCAACAAAAAGACTGATAATAATCTATCCAAACTCATTTATCGCTTTTAAACTTTTTTTGAGGCAGCTACTGGACTAATGAGGCAGAATAATATTTATTTATTTATTTAGGCATCCCGAAGTAATCGCGAATTTGATAGAGAATCAAGGGTTTTAGTTTCCAGATATTGCAGTGACCTCGTTTCAATTTTCCTCAACTTAAACGAGATCTCTCAACAAGCACTAACAACTCGTGGATCCCATACGTTTGCATAAATTATAGAGCGTGTGTGACCCTTCAAATGAGGGTGTCAAGACCCGCAGGGATGACACATATCGCTCATTGGTTCAAGAACGGTTACATAAATATTTAGAGAAACTACCATGGCTTATCATGTAGTCTCCGAAAGTTTTTCGAGAGTAACCCAAAAAAAACGCTTGTAGGGAATTAATTAAAAAAGTTTTGACTATGAATGTGGAGTGCAGGGGTACCTACACGGAGACCAAAGAAATAAAGAAGAAATGCGAGAGAACAACGAAGAGCAAAGCGAAGAGGTCCTAGTGGCAATTTTATAAAAAATCCCAAAATATACTTTGCTTGACCCGGGAATCGTCCACTCGACCGATGAGACAGTGTAGTTAGTCTAGTACCTAACATTTTGCCGCAACATATCAAAATGGCGGATTCCCTTGTTATCTCAACCAGTAAAAGCATTAAGATGATTGAAAATGTTCATACCTATTACAAAATGTTATAGCACACGTGTGTACGTGTCAAGAAAACTCAATAAGCATGCTTACTTGCGAAGCCTGGGACATAAATTATTCATAATGACGAAGTTATAAATCGTGATACGGAAATCTCACCCTTTGCGAAAAGTTAACGTTCGGAAGTAATTAGATTTTGGTGGAAATGTATGTAAGTACTTATGTAGGTAAGTACGTACCTACATGCGTGTAGGTGCGGTAGTATTAATCTAAGTAAATGTTTAATTGATGATCAATAAGCAATACATAACTAGAAGAAAATTAAAATTCCTACAAGCTACTGTTAATTTTAAAGAAAAATCCCATAATTATACTTTTCCCGACCTGGGAAACGAACCCAGGATTTCTAGTGTAGCAGTCGTACTTACAATCACAATACTAATGAAGCAGTCAACAGATTGCACGCCACTGGTATTTTTAAATATATTAGTTTTTTTTATTGTAATGTTATTATGAACGTTGCAACGTTTTCGTTTTATTAGTGTAATGTTATATGTGTATAAATAAATAAATATAAGTACAATTAAAAATTACTCTAATAATCCCCATACAATAAAATTAGCATTTATACAACGTGTTACAAAATACCCCGTAAAAATATAATTAATTATCAAAGCCAAAAATTTTGTCAGCTGTCATGTCAGGGAACCAGATTATTTAACAGAAAGGCCTACGTACCTATTTTACCTAATAATTGTCCACTTTAATAGTTTATATATTTTTCATTCTTAAAAGTTGTTGTTTTCCTTTTTTGGGGTATAAATATTGTGAATGGACTCGTTATAAGACCCCATTTAACCTCCTCTCGGCTTTACGGGTAGTTTTGTAACATACTGTATATTTAAAATAAGCATCAAGTAAGACAAACAGCTGAAGCAAAACTAGCAACGACACCTTTTAACGGTACAATTTAGATCTAAAACAGACTCGCAAAGCTAGAAAAACATTACGATACAGATCCAGCTAAGCTGTTAAGGTATACAAACAAAGCTGTTTAAATACGTCTGTTGAAGGTACATTATACAGTATTATTCCACACGTTCAAAAAGCCAACGAGTGTGATTAATCTCAAAGTGTGCCACCCCTATTGAAATTAAAATCTGCCAACAAGGTAGGAACAATTTTATTAGAAAGAATTTATTAATGACAGGGTCACACAATAACATAAAAAAAAGAACTTAATTTATAGTATAATGTACATATACCTATAATGTATATGCGTGAAGTCCCGCTCAATTACGTGTAGTATATTATTATTATTAAGTATAGCTACTAACTTATTCTGTAAGTAGATAGGCCCAGATATAAATAAAAAAAACGGACTGTATAGTATTAAATAATCAAGCTATGAAAGCCGTGTGACTGCGGTTGTGTCGGACGGTGTCGCAGGTCGCTGTGCCGTGCGTGTTTCCCGCGCCATGTCCGCGTCGCGCCGCGTCCATCTTATCGTTGTGTGTGTTAACAGTAAGTAAGTAGTCAAATGGAAGATATGGCCAATGATATTAAACTCAGTGTGCCCCGTCACCTGCACAAATCAATATCTAATTTAGCCGCCATCTACCTTGCTTGCACACATCAAGATCTACTTGAGCCGCCATCTACTTACCGTGAATTCTTTCCCTTTTAAATGCGTTTGATAGATACATAGGTCGCTTTACGCTATAATGCAGGGTGTGCGTTGCACGCGGCCGCAGCGTTCCTAGGAGGCGACGAGCGCCACTCGCGCGCAAATTCTAAATAAAGTCAACTGAACATCATCCAAAGCTGTCAAATTTCTTCAATCTATTTTCAATGAAATAACTGAACAATGAGAGTTATCCATTGGGGTAATTTGACAGTTTGTGGTAATACCTATGTTATTTGTAAGCGCGCTTACTAGAGAGCGCTAGGGTAATGATTGTACACGGGTGCAACATGGAGTAGAGACGCCTCTGTCTTACATTATTATTCTTTGTGTAACTAAAAAAACTTTAAGTAATCTCTGAATTAGACTGTTCTATGGAGGTTATTAATTGTATTTGCGGAACCATTACGAACTCAACTCTAAGAAATTAAATAAGATAAAGGAAGTTATTAACTTGTCACTATCACTATATAACCTAACATGATTCATGATATTGCTCATGAACATCCGTTACAAGTTACAATGAATACCTATTGAATTACTTTTCTAATTAGCTTACAAAATGTTTTGTTTAGCATATTGTAATCATTGCTAAAGATTTATCTATTACACCTACGTACAATCCCTTCTTCATTGCGTGATATCCTTGGTCGCAATTTTTACGACAAGGTACGGGCCCTTGCCATACAAATTTGCCACAGCATAAAGGTATAGAATGTTAACGTTGACACAGGAATATGCACACGTGGTATCTTTGCAATTAATTAATGAAAAACAAATTGTTGTAGTAAAAATAAAATACTTTATTCACAGTGCACTTGTATCCACACATAATTATTATCAGGTTAGAAATTGGACACTATTTTGAACTATTCACTGTCTTCCGAATCATTTTGTACTTTAATCGCTGTCCCACTTTGCACGTCATACATTGATCTATTAAGGGGGTCCGTATCATCGTCTATGATAGTGAACTTATCATAACTGTTGGTCGGCTCGTAGTAATTCTGATCGGCTTTAAATATTACGTCACAAATGGCTTGCTGCATGCTGTTTTTCGTTGTGTCAGAGCATTTCTTCATTTTATTGCCAATGAATGACATAAACGATTGGATCTCCTCATCAGCTGGCGTTTGACTGGGACCTGGTGTCGCTGGCGTTTGACTGAGACCTGGTGTCGCTAGCGATTTTGCCTTATTGACCTCCTCGCTCAGTATTGTTGCAGCTACTTTTTTTGCCATAAGTTTTTCGAATCGTGTAAGTCGACACCTCTTCTTTGGTGAAGGTGGGTTAATGTCAATTAACATGTTGGTTTCATCATCTGCAACAGTAGTTGCAGATGATGAAGTATCTGAGCTCTGAAATATAAGAGTCATATTGTTTTAGATAATTGGTAGCTGCAAGCCACAGTTCCAGCAAAAAATACACGTGAACACACAATTTAGTGTACACAGTTAAACCACTGCAAATTGTATCTAAATTAATTTCAGCTGGCAATTAAGATGCAGTTTTTTTAAACCGTTGCATCGCTAGGCCATTATACCCCATTGTGTCGCATGGGATTCTACAAAAGTACAACTAATGGACACAAATTATTATACTTAGACTCGGAACAAATACATAAATTATTAGGTATATTATTATTTTACATATAATAATAAAATACCTACTACAGTTTAATATTTACTACAGCTAATGGCAAAAGGCACGCCCTCTATTAGATAGACCTAAAGATACCGGCGAAATGTGGGGAACTAAGTAAGCATAAAAATAATTCTTACATTTATGAATTGTCGCTTTCTTTCATTGTCTTTATCCATTAAAAAAACCATATACTTAAATGCGAACCACGTGCTCTTGTAAGCTTGAGATGGATCTGTAAATAAAAGTGGTAAAATTAATATCAAATATTAAAACTATAACAACACAAGGACATTGGACACAAACACACACGGATAGGTACTTATAGTAACATTTCATAATAAAATTATACTGAATAATAACTAGGTAAGTATAACAGGCTAGGGTTGCCAACCGTACTATAATGTATAGTAGATACCTATTGTACTGTATTTCGGGTCTGCGTGCTATATACTGTTGAAGAAACGCATAGTAGGTATGCAAAAATACTATATCTTCAATAGTGATGTTGATAATCGATTAATCGATTATTGATAATAAATAGATCGAAACAGGTAAAATTATCTTAATTCATAAATCTCAAAGGTATACCTACCTACATATCTCACTCAAATGATCAATAATCATGAATGAATGGAGCTAAAAATTTATTTACTTTTGCTTCCTGTCATCTCAGTGCTGTGATAGTGATGATAATAATCGATTATCAACATCACTAATTTTCAACACCAAAATATAACAAACTTTTGGTACTTATCCCAATCTACCTATATAATATATTCAGTAATATGACATACATATTTATTTTTGAACAAAATATTCCTAAAAAAATGCAAGAAGAAAAAGTAAGTAAGTAATGTAAGTAGCAAATACCTGTATATCTTTGTTTACTTTTGGCGTTTTCCGTAAAATACTATATTTCGCTGAAGAATAATTGTTGGCAACCTTAGTACAGGCGCCAGCAGATCAAGCTATCCATAACTATCAAATTTTACCAATTGAAAATTAACCTTAATCTTTTGTGTTAAAGTCGAAAATCTTCAAAGAAATTTGACAGAATGCGGTATACTGATGTTCATAATTAGTATAATGTTATTAGGTACTTACCTGGTATTTCTCTTAAACTGTGCATAATTTTGGATTTTTCCCGTCTAAAAGACGACATCAAAATCATCATCTTGTTTTTACATTTATCCGGGGAAATGTTAAGAATGTCGCCTATTTCTTCCCAAGCTTTAGGTTTCATACAATTCTTAAAAAACAATGGATCCTTTGGGTCCCACAAAACAGGTCTAATCCTAAATTCTTTTATCAGTTGTATCACTTTTTCTTCGGTCCACTCGTCTGTTAAAGCCGTAGCCATATTTAATTATGTTTATTTTTAATTTATTTATATTTTTAACTAAAACGGTTATGACTTGTAACAAAACACGCGTTGAGTCAAGTTCGCGCGAACGCTACACTGGTCACAAAATGGCGGCCGCAGTCGCAGCGCCGCGCCAGCCGAACACGCGGTAGAACGATGTGACGACGTTGTAAACGCGTTGCAGTAACCAGTATCAGTCGTCTCGCTCCCACTACGCGCGTTCGTTCAAGTGTGCGAGGAAGTCAGACATGCTTTTCGTTGACATGCTTTGTGGCGGTCAACGTACTGCTGCTACCTGTGATACTGTAACTAATCTGCATTTGTGTGCGTATTGATGAACATGTGTTCGATTGAACGAGGGCGCATGTTGTTCTCTGTAAAACTTGGTACATATTTGCGTGACGCTCTTTATTGATAAAAATAAATGTCGGTTTGTTTACACACAGACACATACCTACTATCTTATTTTTTGAATTACTTTTGATAGATTTCTAAAAATTTAAGTAAAAGGTAAGTAATATTATATTTAAGTATATTTAAATTATAAGTAGGTACTTACATAAGTAGGTATTAAGTATATAGGTACTTACTTAATTATAATTAAGTAAGTACCTATATTATCTTTTTGTATTTTTTTGGCATTTTCCATGCTAAGATTTTAAAGTTATTTAGCGAAGTACCTATATTAATTTCATAGCAGAATAAATGAGCACAAAAAAATGCTTAAGGGCAGGTCAACTACAGACTACTGACTACAATTAGGTTTATCACAGAAGTATAAAGTATTTGTGTTCTGTGGGAATCGAACCCACGACCTTATAATTAGCAGCCCGACACTTGAACAACTAGACCACAGATGTCACCAAATATTTTAATCATAGACTAGCTAAATGGAATTCAAGCTTCTGATACCACTAAGCATTACCTACTAGTTAAAAAACCTATTACCCTGTGCATATGGTTCGAATCAGGTTATGGTGCCTTACAGTAATGAGTAGCATCAGTACTTCATCAGTCTTCTAGGAAAAAAACGTTTTTTTTTAATTATTTTTCAATAAGTAATGTCTACATTTTCTTGCGGTGTACAAATTTATTTACAATCAAATGATGATGTATCAATGATGATCAATATTGGCATAGATGTCTGAATGTCCTGATAATCAGGTAAATTGTTTTACTGAAGTCACTTCTTCCGCGTTGTTAGAGAATTAAAAAATGAAATCGGCCAGGGACGGCTACGCTAGGGTAAATACGCCCCTGTGTGTCATGCCTATCAAGTTCCATCCCAGGGATAACATTGTAGGTGTACATTAGTGTACATATATGCCCGATCCTTCCTGGAATACAAACGTGATGTAATGATGCTTCTTTCCTACATCAACAAAGCCAAGTACACATAAAAAGAAAGACTCGCACTTCTCACGTTTTGAATGAACGCTTATTCGCTTGATCCCAAACACGACAAGTGGGAGCGACGACGCGCGACGCCTCGATGATTGTCAATGTACAAATTTAATGTAGACACGTTCAAGCTGTACCTACGTATTTACACTGGAAAGCCAATGGGTTTAAAATATACGGAGAAATAGTACGACGGACAATTCTGTACATTTAAATATAGCATCAGTATTCCCCAAAAAAGCTGTGTTGCGTTCCTTTGCGTAGTCTGTGCTGTGAGCAAGGTTGCCAATGCTCCCCGAGGAAACATGTCAGCATTGACCCTTATACTGCCAACCCAACTACTACCAACTCCTTTTTCGTTTAAAAGAGTTGGCAATGCGCGAGATACCCCCGGAATTGTAAGCGTCTATAGGCTACGTTAACCGCTTACCATCTGGGCCAGCTGGGCATCAGCTTGTTTGCCTCCTTAGTGGTATAAAAAAAAAACATCATCATCAACCCATATACTGTCCCACTGCTGGGCACGGGTCTCCTCTCATATTGAGAGGGATTAGGCTAGGTATTAGTCCACCACGCTAGCCTAGTGCGGGTTGGCAGACTTCATAAACCGTCGAGAAAAATTTCTAAGGCATGCAGGTTTCCTCACGATGTTTTCCTTCACCGTTTAAGCGAAAAAAAAGAACACTGCTTAATGTGGGTATCGAACCCAGGACCTCTAGCGAAGCAGTCGTGCGACCACTTGACCAAGAAAGCAGTCTGTACATTTTGTTCTTGTAAATGATTCTAGCTTACCTACTCATGATTGGTCAGTTATTTAGTTGCCACTTGCCAGTTGTTTGATTACATCGGAAACGATACGGTACGGGACATTACGTCGATATGTGAATTTACTCAAAAACAGGATAGATGTCGCTACACGATAAATAATGCTACTAACTGTCAAATATTGCCAATTGAATGAACCTTATCGTTTTGTATTAGAGTTGAAAATCAAGTTACCACAATCTGACAAATTTCTTTGATTGATTTTCAACTTTAATACAAAGTAATAAAGTTCATATTCAATTAGTAAAATTTGACAGTTTTGGATAGCTTGACCTGCTGGCGTCTGTACAATGCAGGATTCACTTCGGGATTGGCCAGTTGTCAGCTGATCGTTTACGTCACTAAGAATTCTTCCAGTGCTCGTCAACTTTTTATACTGTATGTCTTCTATAGATACATTTCGAAACACAAAACGAAATCAACTTAAAGTTACAGACTATGTACACGAATACAAGTAATCGAATTACTTTCGTACGTTTGTTCATTGTGTAGTGACGTGAACGCATTAAGACCATTAAATTTCCATAGAGTTCTATTGAGCAAAGTTAAAATGGTAAATCGAACGCATATAAAAATAGTAACAAATTAGAAACATTTCAATCAAATATGCTATTATAACTGACTCGTACCGACTAAAAACCGCACTTTCCTTAACTTGCCTTAGAGTCATGGCCATGGGATCCGTGAAATTCACCACGACACCTACTACCTGCCTACCTACCCTGTGGGTACACTGGTACCCACAGTTCGCCGGTATGTTTATGCCTTGTGGGGACCAGTCTAAAATCTCCGAACTGCTACTGGGAATTTCATAGACAACCCCTATAAAAGTAAAATTTTCTCAGCCTGGGTATCTAACCCATGAATTAGTATAGTGTAACTGTCCTGCTTACGACCACTAGATTAATGAGGCAGTCCTAATTAAGTAAAGCCAACTTTACAACAATTATCATTCTCTTAGATGTCAAAGGAATCCTTAAACATTTTGATTTACGAACATAGAAATGTAAAAAATTAGCAAATAAGTACCACTGCATTTGGCTCACGTTTTGGTAAATTCATTAAACAAATCTTTGAATTTCAGTTGCACTAAAAAGTAATATAGACACAGCGAAATGAAATCTATGACGATTGTGGTCTCGTGGTCCGAGTGAGTGACGAACTGCTATATCGTGGGTTCAATACCCACAGGACACCAATATTTACGAAGTGAACATTAGTGTTTGTTTGGCTGGGTGTATAAGTAGGTATGTATTTACATTAAAAATAAGTTTAAAAGTATTATGTATAGCCATTGTCTGGGTACTAGACAAAGTACAGTACAAAGTCTGCTCAGTTTAGCACCAGGCTTCTGTTTAAAATATCCCAAATATGTATTTTTTTTATTATTTATACTTAAACTACTTATCTAACTATTAATTTAATAAATATAGTTACATAAGTAGCTCAATTTACAACTGCTTGCTTGTTAGCAAAAAGGAATTTAAACTATAAATGTACTTACATTATCTTTGCTATCACGCATAATTAACATCATACCTACCTTTATTATGTGAAGGGACAGGGCACTGAGGTATTGTCATTAACTAGGTACATACAAATCTAAGCTCTGAAAAAATAACAAAAAATAGAATACTTACAAATTAAAACGTCGTCGGTCGATATTTCCTGTAGATACCCGACGGAGTGCATCGCTCATTTTGTACGTTGAAATATTAGTTCTGAAGCTTGAACCAACATACTATATCTATAGTGTTATCGTACGGTAGTACGATATTATGTAACGACATACTTGTGTTCTATGATTGTGTTTTGTGTTAAAACCTGTTCAACGCCATCTGATGGTAGGGGCGCGCGCCACCGCGGGTTATCGTGATGGTAATTTAATGGTGCTGCTTGCGATCTGGGATAGATGGCGCCACGAACTTTAAATATAATTGATTTTGTATAAAATCTAATCTGTGGAGAGCAAAATGTCTCAGAGCTTTTCGTTCTTGCCTTTGAATGACGACACGAATAACATGTTTTACAAACGAATTATAGTTAAATTTTCTTTTGTTGATTAGGTATTATGAAATTATTATAGTATATTAAAAAAAAAATATCAAACGACGAAATACAAATACCTCTCAATTTTATTCATTAAAATATCACATAGCCAAACTAAACGATTGGCTGACGAAATTTGTTTGTAGTGTTGTACTTAAGTATTATTAAGTTTTTATTTTTATAAATAATAAATACATTAACCGCATATAAAGCGGCCAATAATAAGTGGTTACCGTAGCCTATAGACTTGCAATACGGCTTTCACTTGCGCATTGACAACCCTGTAACACGAAAAAGGAATACTTAGTTGGGTTGCCAGTGTAAGGATCGAAGTCTCCCTACTGCCAACGCAAAATTTCCTTGTAGGGCACTGTCTATCTTCCTCACAACACAGCTAAAAGCAAAGTTATTTCCCTTCGCTTATCTCCAAAGCGGAGATCCTTCCCCAGTCGGGCAGCTCTAATTTGAGAGGATATACTCCCACTATGCCCTACCTAGACTATATACTTTTGAGAAATTGCCCAAAAGTATAGTTTTCAGTAGAGTACCTAATCCTAAAATATTTCCAACCTACACCCACTATACTTTATATAAAACAACATAACATACTAACACACCCGTATTCACCAAAGGGTTAGGCTGAAGTATATTAAAGTCCAATAAATTTGTCGGTATGTTTAGGCCTTAAGTAACAAGGGGCGAGCCTATTGCCCTTAACCGGGCACACATTCAAACACCGAGCTGCTACTACAAATGTCATAGGAAAACACATTCGAACCCAGGACCTGAAGCATAGCAGTCGCTTTTACGACCACCAGGCTGAAGAGGCCGTTATATATTATAAAAATATGTTTATTAGAAAAATACATTAATAGCTTTTTTCCAGCTAGCATATAGCGCTTCCAATTTTCCGAAATCAGCTTTACACTCGACACCAAAAGAACCCTCTGTCGCCGTTTTCCTACAATTCCCGGTAAAAAGCAAATCTATTTTCAATCTTTACTCAATAAAAATAACAATAAAATAAAAAGTAATATCGTTTAATCTATTTCCTGAATTCGCGGTCGAATCAAATCTCTTCGAACGTAAAATTAAAAAAGCATTGTAATGTGAATTCTTTGTGGTGTAAATGGGACGAGTTCGCGAATTACGTTCGAAATTTAAATTGAAGCCGTTTTCTGGTGGGCTTACACGGTGTCAGCAAAGATTAATTTTACTAGCATTATTGGTATAATGCAACATTAAATAGCAATAAATAGTAAGAATGGGATACCGAGGGCTAATAATTACACTGATACAATTCATTAATTAATCATGAAAATAATGAAAATTTAAGTTTCAAGTTTATTTACTCTTATAAATAATACAAGAAAAGAACCCGTGAAATAATTATTTTACAACGCACACATAATTATTCTTTTACATGGGCGCAGTAATTATAATATCAGCGTATTTTATTATTTTATATTAACTATCATTAAGAATAATAAAAGTGTTTTAAAAGAAAATGTAACCGTGAAAATCTGATGACATTTACTCTTTATTTTAAAAAAGGAATCTGAAAGATAAGAGAATGAGTAATATCAGCAATCTCCGCGACATTTTATTTAAATAACTGCGCTGCTTGCGAATTGTCAACTGTCAACTGTACACGTCAGAACCCGACTTAAGGCTATTATTATGAAAAACGCAAAGCGGTTTTACACTCACCTCAGTTGAGTCGGATTAAAATATTTGCCCTCATATTTGTAGGCGCCCACTTTTTTTTGTTCTGAATTGTAATCCAGCAAAGGAATTTTAATTCAAACCGTATTTCTCCTTCAATCTAGAGTTTTGGTGAAATTAAATAATTATTATGTTTTGTTTGATATAATATTTTTATTTCGGTTTCTGTTGTGGTTCTTGCAATTATTTTTGCTAGTAATATTTGCCTTCATAGAAACGAGCAACATCAAACACATGATGTTGATTTGGAGGGAGACCAATTTTGATGCTGAACTGGTCCAGCATTGGAACATAGCTCCTTAGCATTCCTTGATTCTTTTGGAACGAAGTTCCTTATCGCGCGTTGTGGAAGTGGGCTAGACGGAAAAAAATCTTACGAAAAGTTGTCACGACACTTTTTGCTTGTCAACAATATTTGAATTTCGAATTATTGAGTGAATGACAATATTTGAATTTCGCGCGTTGTGAATTGTTGAGTGTATACAGGTTTTTTTATTTTTAATTACTAAATTATAATGAAGGAACTTCGTTCCATCCGGGTGTCCCTTGACACCTCTCAAGTTTTTTTAATTATATTAAGTCTAAGTGTCACTATTCAGAGACAAATATACTGAATTATACATTTAATGTATAATTCGTGCATACAGTAGGTATAATTTTAATTATTATGATACAGTTAAAAAGTGTCTTTAGTTAGAATTAGTTTTAAATTCTAGTATTTACAAAGGCATCCAGTTTAACTAGTGAAAACGCGTCGGTTTTTTTTTCCTAAAAAGTTATTACTGATTATTCGCGTTATGTTGCCAATCCATTCGGATGACCATGAAAATATAAACCACGTGCAACGGCTAGTATTTATTAGTGAATAATTTCAATGTATCACTTATTGTTATCACCACCATTCATTCGTCAGTACAAAAAAAAAACAAAGCACTGTACTGTAATATTATAACAAATTGTCGACGTGTGTAATGCTCCGAGAACGGTGATAAGCACGGTCACCCGCCATGTTGGAAAACAAAATGAAAAGTGCGGGAATGATTGTCATTGTCAACGACGTTTTTATGGTTATAATAGCTTCTGCGACTACGTCCGCGTGGAAAAGTTACCTTTAATTATTGTCGTTGTAATTTCGCGAATTAACTCAAAATCATTATAAAATATGGCCTATGATGTTATTCTGATGTATGAATAATAATACTGTAAAGTTTATCTTTTTGTATATTTTTGGCATTTTCCATGCTAAGATTTTAAAGTTATTTAGAAAAGGAAAACATCGACCGCGGGCAGGATTCGAACCTGCGTCTTCTGGTTAGGTACACCAGACGCTATGACCACTAAGCCACCGCGATACCTACCCGTCATGTCGAATTTTTCCTTCACATACTGAATTTACGTCTTTATGGTGACGTCAGTAACACCTATTGAAATGCAAGTTTTTGCTTTTCAACCGACACAATTAACTTACTTTACAGTTAGTTCAATGTCGAACGATGCCTTACCTTCTAACTATCTTTTTGTATATTTTTGGCATTTTCCATGCTAATATTTTAAAGTTATTTAGAATCCGTTCAGTAGTTTTAGCGTGAAAGAGTAACAAACATCCATCCATCCTCACAAACTTTCACATTTATAATATCAGTAAGAAGGGTTTTGCGTTAAGTATACATATAATATATTATTTATATTCTCGTATTTATTTAATTTCTTATTTACATTATATTTTTAAATATTTTTACAAAAAAAGAAAACAAAAACATTTAAAAATATAAAAAAATAGTCAGACCACCGATATCGGGAACAGGGTCCAAGCTACCGGTGGTTAGGGCCCCAGAGACAGGAACCTCCTCACAATACGCGCCGTATCAAGGAGTACTGCCTTCTGAATCAGGCCCTTAACCCAGCCACCCAACTCGAGCCTCCTGAGGTGTTGGTCGAGGCTCTTGGCGATAAGTCCATTGACCGTAACGACTATAGGCACAATGATGGCCGAGTCCACATCCCACATGGCGACTACCTCGTGAGCTAAGTCGAGATATTTTAGCTGTTTCTCTTTCTCAGCCTTCACGAGGTTCTCGTCATGCGGGATGGTGACATCGATAATCAATGTGCGGCGCGCTGATCGATCTATTACCACTATATCAGGCTTATTGGCTACAATAGTCCTGTCAGTGATAACAGATCGATCCCAGTACAACGTGACATGGTCATTCTCGAGAACTGGGTCGGGCGCATATCTGTAATACGGTACCTCAGAATCCACAAGGCCGTATTTTAAAGCAAGTTGCTGGTGGATAATCCTGGCCACTTGGTTATGCCTGTGCAAATACTCGCCGTTAGCCAAACGAGAACAACCAGAAATAATATGCCTGATAGACTCACCGGGACAATGGCATGCCCGACATATGTCGATCGTCCCGTCTTTCATGATATACTTCCGGTAGTTGTTCGTCAGCATAACTTCATCCATAATTGCACAGACCGAACCCTCGGTTTCCCTGAAGAGGTCACCGAAGCGTAGCCAGGCCACGGACGCTAAGAAATCTACGTCGGGCCCATGAAGGGCACGGAAAAAACGTCCGTGAAGCTCCTTGCTCTGCCATACTGCCTTGCGGTCATTGATACTAAGCACCACAGGTTTGCGCCAGTTCTCTTTAGCCAAAGATAGCGGGGTGAGTCCCTTGTCCACTGCGACCACATCTCGGTGCATACCCACGTCAGCCTTAAGAAAATATTCTCTGAGACTGCACACCTCGCGGTTGTGGAGAGTCTTAGCATTTAAAAAACCTCGACCCCCGCACTTCCGCGGGATGTACAGCCTCATGACAGACGAACGTGGATGATGCATCCGGTTTGCGGTCAACAGCGACCGGACTCTCCTATCTAAGGCGTCCAACTCCGTCTGGGTCCACTTGAGTATACCAAAGGAGTACATCAGGACCGGCATGACCCAACCGTTAAAGGCGCGCACCTTGTTGCCGCCTGACAAAGAACTATTAAGTACCTTTTTCAAGCGGCCGAAGAAGCGCTCCTTTAACGCTTGTTTCATGTCAGCCCCGTTAATGCCTAACCCCTCTGACATACCCAGGTATTTGTAGGTATCAGTTGAGGAGAGTGATCTCAGGTTTATAGAATCTGAGAGTTGTAGTCCCTCAGATTCCACAATCCCGCCCCGCCTTACATGCATGACTGCACATTTATCTACACCAAATTCCATCCTGATGGAATTACTAAAAGTTTCAGTTGCCTTTAGTAACTCCATCAGTTGCAATTTGGTGGAGGCAAACAGTTTTAAATCATCCATATAAAGCAGGTGGGATATTACCTGACCCCCTCTCCGCAACGAATAGCCCAGCCCCGTACCCTCCAGCAGGGTGCTGAGGGGGTTCAGGGCTAAACAAAACCACAGTGGACTCAGACTGTCGCCCTGGAATATTCCCCGCTTAATCTCAATAGGTTCGTCGTTCCCTTGAATTTGCCTACATCCTGGATAGCGAAGAACAGTTCTCCACTGCCCCATACATGACTCCAGGAAGGTGCGTAAAGTTGTATCTTTTTTATACAACTCCAGCACCCTCATGAGCCATGTATGCGGCACCGAGTCGTAGGCCTTCTTATAATCTATCCAACATGTCGACAGATCCTTTTGGGATCGACGGACCCGTTGGCTTATGGCCATGTCGATGAGGAGAAGCTCCTTGGTGCCGCGGGACCTATTCCTACATCCATTTTGAGAGGCTGACATAATAGATTTTTTTTCTATGTGATAATTGATTTTTGCTCTCAAAATGGATGTAAGAAGTTTATAGACCGTCGGTAAACATGTGATCGGTCTATAATTTTTGGGTTCCGCGGCATCACCTGACTTATGGAGCAGGTGGGTGATTCCCGTTGTAAGGAACTGTGGTAGCGACCCAGACTCTAAGGCCGATTGGAATTGCGATGCCAAGCACGCGTGTGAGCTTTGTAGCCACTTAAGCCAGAAGTTGTGCAGTCCGTCCGGCCCCGGTGATTTCCATTTCGGTACCGAACGGGCTGCACTGGCTACATCTGAGGCAGTTATTACAACTGCCTCCATCTCCGGTATGGCTTCACACACGCGCTCAACATCGCGCATCCATTCAGCCTCAGAGTGGCAGACGGGCACCGACCAGATGTTGCGCCAGAATGTACTAGTGGCATCATCATCTGGGCGGCGTCCGTCAACCACAGTTTGGTCAGGTCGCTCCCAAGCTCTATACACCCACCTTTGATCGCTCTGGAACATGCGATTCTGGGTATACCGCTCAACCCGTCGCCTATACCTTCGTATACGGCTTGCCCATGCACAGACTTTCTGCTTCAGGAAGTCAATGCGCTCTGTGACACGGGGCATATATTCTTGAGGACTGATTCCAGTCCCCGAGAATGCCCGCCTCACAAAGCGCATCACTCTGGGTCGAGTATTGCCCTCCCTGAAGCAGTATAGTTTGCCGATGAGCACCCTGGTCCCCTCGATACGCTGCTCGATCCTGCGCTGCCAGGCTGGAATGGCGGATTTATGTCGTGTAGTATTGTCACATTTTGGAAATGTGACATTTGCTACACGACACGCCGCAATAGCCGCGCAGTACATGATGGAGTAGGTATCGAAGAGATCTTCGCTGCTTTCAAAGTAATTGTCAAGCAGCGGATCCAGGGCACACACCAACGCCCAATTCTTTCTATGCATAGGCAAGCGAGGTAGACGAGGTCTAAGTTCGATGGGGGCAGCTCTAAAATCCCGAATCGCATCCTCCAGTGCGCTCCTCAATCGGTCGTTGCACTGGTTACTTACCGTAACAACCTCATCGTCCCCCTCCCCATCGTTGACATTTGACCGCGGTTGTATTATGTCGCGTGCTAGCGGATTTACCGCGGTCTGTGACGGGACAGGGACAGGGACGATACGGTTGTTCAGTACCTCTGAGCGTAGCCTATCAAGTGCGGCGTCATCCAATCTGTGATTCCGTTGGATAACCCGCACCTGATCCGACAGTCGTTGGGCCGAGACGCTGATGGTTGGTTCAAGTTCCTGGAACAGAGACAGCATCCTATCGCGGTACGCAGTGAGGTTAGTTCCCCCCTCTGTAGCCCCGTAATATGCGCGCATGACGTTCTCATTAATTGTTTGAGTCCATTTCATGCGCTGCACACAACCACCGGCAGCGGGGACCCGGGTAGGGGCCGGTTGGCCCCTAGATCCCATGCCGTTCGGTGGCCGGCCTCTTCCCGGCCGACGTACAGGTGGTGGCGACGTCGGTGGGGAGAAATACTCGTCGCTCGAGCTCGACGCGGCTGCAGCCGCTGGTGTCACTGGTGGTCCGAGTTCCGGCGGCGGCGAGGCGGAGGTGAGCGACGAGTCCGGGGGTGGTAGGCGTGCGCGTCTTGATGCTGATCTCGTCTGCATTCTCTTAGTTCATTCACATCCATTTCATTTTTTATTTTGATTTTGATTTTCTTGTGACATTATATATGTCATAGCTGTCTGGTCTGTTTAAAAGCTTGATTTTCTTGATTGTTTTTTCTATTTAAAATATTCTTTATTAATGGCATAATTAATAATATTCGTAGGTGTAACGTAAAGGTAACTGTCTTGAAATTTTGGGTGAATTATGTATTGAAATATGTAATAAATGGGATGAGAACAAATTTTCGAGCTGTTGACATCTAGAGTTGCCAGCGTTATTATATTATTGTTATATTATTTATATCATCATTATATATTGCAAAATATTTTTTTTAGTTCTTCTTTCGACGAAGTAGGAATTCTGCTCGTAGTAAATTAAAAGATTTTTGATTATCATTTAAAGTAATTATGTATGTCTAATTACCGATTCACGCTTAAATAGCTAAATATATATCGATAAAACTTAACAAGGAGAGATATTTTTTATTTATTTAAATCTTAATAGAATATTACCTATATTTATTTAAACCAGTAGGTACCTAGATTATCATAATTACTCGTAAAATATAATTATGATAATCTGTTGATTGATTGTAGTTGCATGTTGTGCGTATTTTTCATTAACACATATCAGTAATATTCAGCATCTAAGTCAATGATACGAGGATAGAGAACAGTGGCGATTACTCTATTGACAAAAGCTGAACTCGTAAATTGAAGAAAACAAAAATTAACTAGATAACAACTAATTTTGCCATAAAAAGTTAACCTACTAATTCTGTTAACAGTGATTGAATTAATCAATTCTCCAAATCATCAAACAACATACCCAACGACACAAGAGTTTTATTGATAACTATGATAACCATTCTCACTTCTCTCGAATTCGGTACAATAGTAATTTTACTCTGAAATTCGAAGCCACTGGGCGACATGGATTTATGTTTGGCACAAATCAAAATTTACGCTTCCAAATAGAAATTTATAATTCACAGCGTCAAAGTTTTAAGTAAATAGCTTAAGAGCCTTATATTGGTGGCAGTAAAGTCGACATTGGTTTGCATGTACATTTTTAGATGTCAACAAACTAAACTGTTTGCTTACCGGCGGGATATGGAATAGATGTCCTGTTACACCGTAATGCAACGAAAATGGAAGCTGTTTTATTGATAAAAAATATGATAGAAGAGGCGCAGAGTAAGCTTTTCGTGTTACAATTTTTTTTCTCAAAATTTATTTTGTGAAGCTCAGGTATATTTACTATAATTTGAGAGAAAGAAATGGGAGATAGACACAAAATGTGTCCAACTTAATATTTTTATTTTCAACAACCACTAAAATTAATATTTTGTTAGGGTTGATGTGCCAGTATACCTATACTAAATAATTGTCTTACAATCGTTGTTGAATGACTTTTCAGTCATTTCTACGAAAATTGTCAGACCTTATGTCAGTTAGTATCACTGAAAGACCATTTTGATGCAATTGCACCCTTGTGCTTGCTTCTCATATTATTACAATAAATACAAACGATATTATTTTAATTCAGAATAAACTGTTTTCCTGCCTACAATATGTACTTTTAGAAGCTTTCTTATCGACCTAAATTACTAAAAATATTAAATGTAATGTTATGCTTCGGTGTAAATTAAGCCAGTGAAGCGAATCAGGCAGACGGGATGACGTCACGGAAACAGCGCGGCGGAAGCGCGCGCGCCGGGTTTCCGCGCTTCAACCGCGCTAACAACATCACAGCACAGACCGACTCTGTATAAGACTGATGGATGTGTAGGATATTAGATTATATTTCCATCTGGATGGCTTAAGAGAAATGAATCAAATTAATCTATTGGTGAAGATACTTACATTAATTATTATTTATGTAGTATTCATCTAAAGCTAATCTGTCTGAATTTTACCATACAAATATTTTTTTCTTTATAATAATTTAACAATAATTCCTGATAAACCTTAATTATTTATTTTTATAAAAATATATTAGCGCTTTTAAATAATACATACCTGGACCAACGGCTGGAGAAATGTACAATTATATTATCTATTATATTTAATGTTTTTGTTCTTATTCTGTAACATAAACTTGCATAAACTTGGTTGCTTTGTGCGATTCCAGGATTGGTCCCATCATAAAAGTTGTTCAATTTCTTTACGATACCTGATTAAAAAAATAAGAGTTTATAAAGATAAATGAGAAATCTTTAGAACCCCGTATTTTTTTATTACATTTACACTTATCCACTCTACCAAACATAATCATAACATAACATACCATCGTCCCCGAAGGGTTAGACAGAGGTGTAACAATGTACTCCAACAGTTATAAATTCCGTGCACTCAAATGCATCATCATCGCCGTGTCACTTCGTTAAGTACAATAAAACTAGGGAGAGTTCATTACCGGGCTATTTGCGTTGGTGTTATTCTCGTAACGGAAATGAATGGAACATCCGTTCGCTGGGGGTATCGTGTCTATGTTAAACGTTTCAGTTGATGCAGTGTGGAAGTTACTTTTACTTTGTGTAGTTATTATTTGAACTGACTTGCATAGTTAATAATAATTAAGCTATACAACGTGTTACAAAATACCCCGTAAAAAATATAATTAATTATCATTGCCAAAAATTTTGTCAGCTGTCATGTCAGGGAACCAGATTATTTTACAGAAAGGCCTACGTACCTATTTTACCTAATAATTGTCTACTTTCATAGTTTTTCTATTTTTCATTCATAAATTTTGTTGTTTTACTTTTTTTGGGATATAATATGTTATACAGCGTTACTAATATTGTGAATGGACTCGGTGTAAGGTCCCATTTAACCTCCTCTCGGTTTTACGGGTAGTTTTGTAACAACCTGTATATTATTATCTGATGCATATGTGCCGTCAGTTTTTTCCTTATAAGTAACACTAAGGTGGCAAAAAACCGTACGGCCCACCTGATGGTAAGCGGTTACCGTAGCCTATTTTTTATTATCCTATTTGTGTTTTCAATTTGTGTGTATTAGGAGATATAATTGCTTGAAATAAATGTAAGTAGTTATTAAGCAAAGGATTTTTTTTTAATAATAAATTTAATAATAATAATATAAATATAATAAATTGAATTTTTCCTTTCTTTAATAACTTTAAAATCTTAGCATGGAAAATGCCAAAAAAATACAAAAAGATAACAAATGTAAGTATTTTTTATTTTATTTATTATAGACACTTGCTACATCAGGGGTATCACTTGCACATTGCCGACCCTGTAAAACGAAAGAGAAATAGTTGGGTTGGCAGTATAAAGGTCAAAGTCCCCCCTACTGCAGACAAAACGGTTCCTCGCGGAGAACTGTTAACCTTGCTCGCCGTAAGGAACATAACACAGCTTAAAGCCGTTAGCAAAGTTAGGACTGGTCTACTCAAAACCGCTTTGGTTCTTTGTTTAAAAGGCCATCGCTGTCATTTCCTTACACTTACTGAATGTCATCATTGTTATCATCATCAACGCAAATACTGACGCTGGGCACGGATCTCCTCTCAGAATGAGAGGGATGAGGAATGATGGGAGGCTATAGTCCACCACGTTGGCCTAATGCGGGTTGGCAGGCATCAAGCATGCAGGTTTCCTCAACAGGTTTTTAACGCTCTCTCAGTCTTGAAGACTTGGTGTTTCATTAATCAAAGCTTTCACTCCTGTTACTGCTCAGTAATGCACTCCTCATTAGCCTAGTGGTCTTAAGCGCGACTACTGCGCTAGAGGTCCTAAGTTCGATTCCCAGGTCTAGCAAAGTGTTATTGGGTTTTTCTATGACATTCTCAGTAGCAGCTTAGAGTTTAGTTTGTGCCCGGTTAATGGCAATAGGCTCGTTACTTATTACATGGGACTTAAACATACCGGTGAAATGTAGGCGTACATTAGTACAGTCACATTTCACCTAACCCTTCGGGAATACAGGAATCCAATCCAAAACAACCTTAAAACTCTGACAAAAGAAATTGGTAAGTACATCACCAGATTACCGCGGATCAGATTTCTACGGAAGAGATTCCTATGCAAAGCCATTCGGAATGTTGTTGAAGTAAAAAAAAGATATAATTTCAAAAGAATTGGGAAGTTCGGAAAAGTCCGGCCAAGGATTTTGTGTCGTTGCCAGTTGACAGTTTCGCAGTGCCAGAAAATCAGCCTGTTACGTGTACTGATTGGTGTTAATTTATTTGTAGATGCTATTGCTGAAAAATAATCGAAAGGGTAGCCAACACACTATGGGGGTACATCCATATTTAGGGCCCATGTAATAGGACTGCTCATTAGTCTAGTGGTCCTAAGCGCGACTGCTACGCTAGAGGTCCTGGGTTCGATCCCCAGCTCGAGCAAAGTGTTGGATTATTGGATTTTTCTATGAAATTCTCAGTAGCAGCTCGGAGTCTGAATTTGTGACAGGTTCATGGCAATAGGATCGCCCCCTATTACATGGGACCTAAAACATACCGGCGAAATGCGGGTGTACATTAGTACACTCTGCCTAACCCTTCGGGAAATACAGGCGTGATGGTATGTAATAGGAGGTGACTCGTGGCTAAGTTATAATTGTTGTGGTTAAGCTACGCTAGTCGCGGTCAGTCTGTTCGAGCGATGTTCGCGTTCTGGCGATGGGTTCTCATTCTCAACACATCGAGGTCTCTGTACTTTGGGGAACCCGACTATGTCAAAGTCATGCGACTATGACAATCGTTAGTGGTCAGGAGCTAAGAGAGCTTTAGACTGTTTTTAGTCGGTATGAGTCCGACACACTCTGCCACCTCCCCAGGTGGCGGGTAGTCCAGGAAAATATTTCGTACTGTAAAAGGAGCCAAGAGAGCTAAACAGTCTACCCTCAGGATAGACTTGAAGCAAAGATATAAGAGAGGTAGGGCATAGTGGGAGTAATTCCACTCAAATTGGAACTGCCCGACTAGGGAAGTACATCCGCCTTGCAAAAAATCGAAGTGAAATAACACTGCTTTGAGTTGTGTTATGTTCTTTACGGTGAGCAAGGTTGCCAGTACTCCGCGAGGAAACGTTGAATTGGCAGAGGGGGGACTTTGACCCTTATACTACCAACCCAACTATTCCTCTTTCGTTTTATAGTGTCAGCAACGCGCAAGTGATACCCCTGGTGTAACAAGAGCCTATAGGCTACGGTAACCGCTTACCATCAGTGGGCCGTATGCTTGTTCGCCAAAAATAATGCCAATAATAAATTTTTGGGTTAAAAAAACATACCATCACGCCTGTATTCCTCGAAACGTTTAGGCAGAGGAGTACTAATATGCACACACAGGTCACCGGTATGCTTAGGTCTCACTCCAAACTCCGAGCTACTATCGTTAATTTCATAGAAAACTCCAATAGCACTACTCGACCTGGGAATCGAACACCTCAAGCGTAACAGTCGTGCTTACGACCACTAGGCTAACGATGCAGTTTAAAAAATTATAAGTTCGGAATTGCCATCACACGTAATTGGACCAAAGAACTTTTACCAACGCTCGCCAATAATCCTTTTGCAACAAACCAGTTTGACAGATGAGAATTTTATTGTTAGAATTTTTCTCGATTTATCACGTCTCCGTTGAAAAACGGTTCGTGTCATATATTTTAGAATTAATCCTTCCACATGTAAAATGATACATTCAGATCAAAATAATCATATCAACATCGTCCAAGCCTTTTCCTAACTAGTTTTGATTCCTTCCGATTCCTTGCAGATCGATTGGTCCACATGGTCACTTCAGGTTTGATCCGTAATGCCCAACTTGCAGCAATCTGCCAGCAACGGGGCAGAAATAGAAATACATAGAAATTAGAAAGAAAGAAAGAACGTTTGCAGGCAGTTCCCGTTCATTCTTAATCCTATTGCGTGTGTGTTTACGTGCGTGGGCGTGTTTATATGTGGGTGGATGTATGGATGCTAGGAATAATAAAATTGACTAGCTCAAAGTTAATATATACCTGCACCTTTGAAGATCTAAAGAATGCCACCGAAGCTGCACTGGGCTCAAGTAATATAAATAATGTATTTACTATCGACACGAAAAGAAGAAGAAGACAGATAGCAGACACAAGGTAATACAGAAATGAGAGATATTAGGTTGAATGCATAGATTACGGAGCCTGTGTAATAATTATTACCATGAAATTAGCAGTAAAAAATATGTAGATAATTATATCCTAGCATTGACTTTTAGGGTCTATAAAGAATTTATCGGCCAAGAGTTTTTTAAACAACGAAGTACCAGAGCAGAATAGGTCTATATCAGATGGTACTTGATTAAAAGAACTACCTACGTACGGCGTAAAACTGTTGGCCCTTTACCTTGTTTTAGCAAATGAGACAGACAAAACAGTAGATACGGCGCCTTAGACGGATATTCATCATCATCTTCCTGCCCTTGTCCCAATTTATTTGGATTTTCTTCCATTCATCTCTGTCAGCCGTCACATCATCAGTCACTCTCTTTTCTATCATGTCCGCTTTAACAATTTTTCTCTCACTGGCGCCACTTTCAAACTTCCTCTAATATACTCGTTCCTTATTTTGTCCATTCAAATTCAAATTCTTTATTGCGAACTAAGTGTACAGTTTGTAGATGTTACAATAGATAGGTTCTTAGAACTTAGTTGCCTGATAGGGCATTGCAATCTAAGTGTTTACATAAAATTATAATTATAAAAATTTACTTATATACTTTATATACCTTACTTTGTAATATATTATGTCATACTAATTTTATAATTTGTCACATTAAATTACATAATATCACAATCTTTTTTATATTATAATTATTTTTCTTCTTACAGAGTAATATGCCTTTTTAATCAGGAAGTTTTTTAGCTTCCTTTTATCTATGTGTGGAGTAACCATTCTGGTTACTCCACACATCTACCTCAATATTCTCATTTCCGTTGCATGTAATCTTCTTTCATCCATCTTCTTAACGGGCCAGCCTCTGATCCATACAATACGACAGGTCTTATGATCAATTAACGATCTCAGACGGATATTATGCTAATAAATTATTGTACAAACCTTCTGATAGCCAATAATATTTAATTCAAAAATTGCCATCACTTAATACTACGCCTATACCAAAAAAAAAATTTCAGATGTCGCGCAAAAGCTGGTAATTTTTGCATCGCAGATTTTTGACGAAAAATCTGATTTGTGATTTTATTTATTCGAAAAACATCCGAGAAAATTATGCGAAGATGGCTTCGGGCGTGATGGAGAGTCTGTCGAGGGCATTACTATGTCGAATCAATTCCAGCGCCCCTACTAGGAAGTTTTTTATGCGAGTGGCAGGAAAATTATGTGAGTTGGTGAGTATACATAAAAAAATAAATACCATTCACTCACTAATTAATCAAAAACTCTCTAAAACCATAAAGCCTACAAACTTATTTTTTCTTTTCGTGTCAGTCCATGTTTTCACAGTTTAGGAAATCTTAGAAATTCCCACAGGTTTTAGGATACATGTGGCAAGCACTACGGGGCTCCAGGGCAGATACCCAATAATAAGTTTTTATTAAAATAATGACAAACTTAGTTAATTAATTGTAAGTTTTAATTAATTAGTTAGGTGTTTAATTATCAAGTAAGTAATTAGTTAGGGACTCATATACTGTAAAGTGTTACATCATCATAATCATGAACCCATATACTGTCCCACTGCTGGGCACGGGTCTCCTCTCATATTGAGAGGGTTTAGGCTATAGCCCACCACGCTGGCCTAGTGCGGGTTGGCAGACTTCACAAACCGTCGAGAAAAATCTCTAAGGTATACAGGTTTCCTCACGATGTTTTTCTTCACCGTTTAAGCAAGTGATCATTAAAGTGTTACATATTTAGCTAGAATATAAATAACAATTAGATGCTTTTAGCAATATTTATATTGACTTTAACAAGGATATAATTATTATAACCATCAAATAGAAAAAATCATGGATAATTTAATTACTAAGAAAAACCCGCGATACACTCGCGTCCTAAAAAAAGGTTTAATGGCAGAACATTTTGTATAATAGTGGTACCACCGCAGAGGAGTCGTATAATTAATGTTACGAAACCAATATCATCCAAATAATCCAGTGATACGTGACAGTATGAAGTCTATCTATTATAATTATGTCTTTGAGTGTCGTTTTGTAACCATCATTACTGTAAAACAGATGAAGCGATTATAAAGTGCTTTTTTTTAAACACCCAGAAGCGGAACCTGTACGTCATACAAATAATTGTTCTGCGTGGTGATCGAACCCACAACTCGTGTCGCAGAAGCCGGTTGATCAGCCGCTGCGCCAAACGTGTCACCGTTATTTGTTTGAAAGGTGAAGCCAGATGGTTCTCTCACTCCATCTATCCCCTCTGGTCCTTGATGCTTCTCATGTCTAATAAAATGTCATTGGTGATTAAGCACCAGGGAGTCTCCTCCTGTATCTCCGACTAATGGTGTTCAAAGTCGCTATAAAACAATAACTTGCTTAATGCTATATGCTTAATTTTTTAAAGCAAGCGATTTTATGTGATTTATTATAGCTTGCTTATGTTACATACCTATTTGTATATTAACGCGATACGCGACGCCCGACGGACAGTTGGTAGATAGAGAGAGAGAGTGCTGTGCGACATAACGCAAAATAGCTTGATAGCATAAAGTGCGAAAAGCGATATCATTTGCTTTATGTTATATATCAGATTCAATTTAATGTGCCAAGAACATCAGCAAGGCATAACAACCTCATTCATCTTCCTTTAGTGTCTACTAATTACCAGCAGAATGCGTTTCTGTGGTGAGCGAGTAGTTCTTTAAATAAATACTGTATGAAGTACAATTTGGATATCTTTAATGCTAAGCTGGAAACGGTAAGACGGGTACTTAGTCAAGAATTTTTCTCATAGCACGACAATAAGCGTGTCTTACATTTAATGAAACTTATGTTCACAAGAACACTTTTTATGTAAACCATTTCTTATTAGTGAAGACCTATTATTGGCTTTCTGATGTCTATAATAATTTATTATGTTTACGCTAATTGTTATATGCTGTTGGTCTTCCTTTGATAAATAAATAAATAAATATATAATAAGCACGCTACTTTATTATGCTTTATGCGATATTAATCATCACTATCTCCGTCCATAGTCTTCTGAGCAGGTTTTAGAGAAAAAATTCAACATCAAAACGCGTGATTCGTAGTTTTTATTTTTTTCAGCAAATAGTAACACTCAGCAAAAGCCGCGAGTTATCAACACAAATAATTTCCTATTACATCCCTACACTAAGCCGCTTTTCCAATTTTCTAAAATAAACATTCGCTCGCTTGAGTTTTTACATTTAAATCTCAGATACAGCATTGAATGGGGTGCTATGTAGAGAATATTTTTGCTCACTCATACATGGTGTTTATGTATGCATTTGATACATATAACTTTATCTTAAAATAGAAAGACGTATATTCTTTTTATTTATCGTGAATGCTGCGTGTATCTGTAATGGGTATACATATCAGCACACTTATTATTACTATTTTTTTAATTACTCAATATACAAGATCATACAAAACTACCCGTAAAGCCGAGAGGAGGTTAAATGGGGCGTTATAAGGAGTCCAATCACAATATTTAAGAACCGTAGTAACGCTGTATAACATACCCCAAAAAAAGGAAAACCACAACATATATGAATGAAAAATAGAAAAACTATTAAAGTAGACAATTATTAGGTAAAATAGGTTAAATGTTAAATAATCTGGTTCCCTGACATGACAGCTGACAACATTTTTGGCTTTGATAATTATTTATATTTTTACGGGGTATTTTCACGTTGTATATTGCTGTTGGTATACCTAACATAAATAAAAAAAATCAAGCATGGAAGTCCAATAGTGTTAATACCAGCCAGCTCGTAGTCCGGACTTAAATCCGATTGAGCATATCTGGAACATGCTCAAAAGAAAGATAAAGTCCACCTCCAACCCGCCAGAAACTCTTAACCAACTTCGTAATGCAGCACTGACTGCTTGGGAAAACATACCGCAAGTTGATGTCAGAAACATTATTCAAAGCATGCCAGATCGAATGCAGGCCGTTATAAGGGTTAGAGCAGGAAACACCTGATACTAAAAACATGGAGACAATAAACCAATTTAGTTTTTTTCTGTTCTACAGTGTTTTTAAATCGATAATGTAAAATTCTTTGTTTCTGCAACAGTGCCCAATTCAATAAATAAACTTATTGGTGTAGTGACATTTTCAATTTAAAGTTCTAAGACCAAAAGAAACACTTACTGAGTGCATCGACCCTTATTTCAGTGTCAAAATACATTTAAATGTTAAATATCGTGAAATTTACATGTGGCCAAGTTTCCGTGCCGGTGAGTGTATCATGAAACCGATTTTTCTTGTATTTCAAATTATACCTAGTTCTTCTTTTATTTAAGTGCTTATGTTTTGTAGTTGGAAATATCTCTGTTGTTGTATATCCTCTGCCTTCTGGTTGACCCGTTGATATAACTCATTTCCCAGTTATATAGTCCAAGATTATGGTTACTACACGAACGTGATAAAAACACGTGAAAATAAAAAAAAATATAGCGATAGCCTAGTGGTATGACCTGGACTGGCAAGTCAAAGGTCTCGAGTTCGAATTCATGGCACGCACCTCTGACTTTTCGAAACCATGTATTACTAGAGATTTTTCTGCCATACCGCATTGGGCCAACGTAGTGTACTATATTTATCTATCAGCCACGGACGTCCACTGCTAAACGTAGGCCTCCCCTAATGATCGCCACAAAAATTGGTCTTGCGACCGCATCCACCAACTCCCTGCGACCCTCACGAGGTCGTCCGTCCACCTAGTTGGGGGCTGTCCTACGCTGCGCTTTCCTATGCGTGATCGCCTATAATAATAATAAAGATTATAATTCAAGTAACCATGACTCAATAATGTTAGTATTACTTAAAACTATGTTAGTAACATTTCATAATCCAGTTTATATAATTATTTATTGATCTCACCGCTGCTTTATCCCATGCGAGACGGAACAACAATGACTCACGTATGAGCAATCCTTATCCTTATCCGGAGACTCTTATCAAGCAAAATAGACAGTCTATTTACTGTGTACTGGGCAGGTGTACATCTGCAAGCTAATAGGAAGTAAGTTTTTTTTTTATTTAGCATTAGCTGTAGATTTTTAATTATTTTTTTTTGTCATGTTTTTTTTTTACTAAAAACTACTAACACCTTTTTATATTTATTATCGTGTGTAATACTAACAACTTGTACTCACATTTACTATGTATCAATTCTATAGACTATGTGTCTGCAATAAAGATTATAATACATTATTATTATCCAACAATGGTATAATATATGGGTTGATGATGATACAAAGAAATATGGAGATTTCTTCTTTAAAATATTTACTTTTCAAAAATAATTTGTTATTTGCTGCTCATACAATAAATCCTTTGATTTGAATCTTTCCAAAAAAGATGTCCCGGGACCTAGACGATATGATTGGTCTCATGAAAACGACAAATCCAGATCTGTTTCCAATATTTGTGGCGAAGGAGCTTCACAGACTACCCCCGGTCTCCTTCGATCATGTAGATGTAACCCGACTTTTAAAAGATATTATAAAAATACAAAATCAGGTCCGGGTTTTGGAGGAAAAATCTGTTACAACAGAGGAGTTTGAACTACTCAAGTTGGAGGTAAACAACGTGAAAAATGCATCGTTAATTGATTTACCACATGATATTAACGTAAATAAAAGAAGAGGAGCGTGTGTATTAAATAGTTTTACACTTGATAGTGGACCTACGGGATTGCATTACACACCCATAAAATATTCGCAAGTAACAGCTGATTGCGACTACGAGGTCAATGACCGCATAATACATGACGCATCTGCTACAAAAAATAGTGAGAAGGTCAGTAAGCGTGTCTCTGTCTTACTAGAACAAAAAAATGCAACAGAGACAAGTAGGCGCGTGGAGGACCCAACAGGTACGGCGGTTTCGAACAACGCAAGCGGGACAAAAGGCATGACGAGCAAAATTGCAACAAAATGCAGCGAGAACGTGAGCAGGACAACGCATCAAGCGGAGCGCGTGGAGGCCACTACTATCACCGCGGTTTCGCACAAACCGGATTGTGCGCCGGAGTCGGCATCGGCGGCTACCCCTACCACCAGTCAGCGCGCAACAGATGCCACGACAATATCACACGGATTAGGATCTAACAAGCAACAAGCGAATGTTAACGGTGTGAGTATTGTGCAGGATAATGTTGCGTGTGAACCAATAGTAAGGGATGAGGACAGCGACTGGAAGGTTATACAGTATAAGCGTTCCAAACATAACAAACTCGTCAGTCAAAGAGGATGTGCTACTACTGCATCAGATGTTAAATTTCGTGCTGCGGATATTAAAGTGCCGTTATTTATTTCTAATGTCAGTATAGACGCAAAGGAGGATGATATTATTAGCTACATAAAAAGCAAAACTAATGAAGTAGTATCCTTAAAAAAGATAAATGTGAAGTCGTCTAAAAATTATAATGCTTATAAAGTGTTTGTGTCGAAACACAAGGTAGATTTGTTTTTAAGTGATCAGCTGTGGCCAGATGGCATTACATTTAGGCGGTTCGTGCATTTTATGTACAGAACCAGAACAGATAATGTTAAAGTTAGTGAATAAGTACCTACACAGACTATTGTAGTTCCAATAGTGAAGAACAGGACAGGAGATATCGCGGATAAGGGCAACTACCGACCGATTTCCCTTGCAACTATTATAGCTAAGGTGCTGGACGGTATGCTTGATTCCTGTCTAAAAGAACACCTTGACATACATGATGCACAGTTCGGGTTTCGTCCAGGACTGTCAACCGAGAGTGCAATTTTAAGCCTCAAGCATACAGTCCAGTACTACACTGGCCGCAGGACGCCGGTGTACGCCTGTTTCCTTGATCTCTCCAAAGCCTTCGACCTTGTCTCTTACGATGTGCTGTGGAGAAAACTGGGAGACAGGGGTGTACCGGCGGAAGTCCTCCGGATGCTCCAATACTGGTATGGCAATCAGACGAACCGAGTGAAGTGGGCGAATGCACTCTCTGATGCATATGGGCTGGAGTGCGGTGTAAGACAAGGGGGCTTGACGTCACCCAGGCTCTTCAGCCTATATGTCAATGACCTCATAGTCGGGCTCAGCAGTATGCGTGTCGGATGCAAGGTAAATGGTGTTAGTATTAACAACATTAGCTACGCAGATGACATGGTACTGCTGGGTCCTACGGCGGGGTCGATCAGAGAAATGTTGAAAGTCTGTGAGACCTATGCTACTGAGCATGGGTTAAGTTACAATGTAAAGAAATGTGAATACATGGTCTTTAAGGCTGACGGTAAATGTTTCGAAAACTCGCCTGAAATAACGCTATACGGGTTACCAATAAGCAGGGTCAACAAATTTAAATATCTGGGACATTTTCTTGTCGACAGCCTTAAAGACGATGTAGACATCGAGAGAGAGCGTAGGGCACTAGCGGTCAGGGGTAACATGCTGGCCCGTAGATTTGCGCAGTGTACCAACCAAGTTAAAATTACTCTGTTTAAAGCATACTGTCAGAGCTTCTACACTGCCAATCTATGGGTCAACTATACCAAAAGATCGCTAGATGTCCTGCGTATACAGTACAACAATGTTTTCAGGATGCTGTTGAGACTGTCCCGGTTTTGTAGTGCCTCGGAGATGTTTGCGACGGCTCGCACGGACGATTTCCATGCTATAATCCGCAAAAAAACCGCATCCATCTTAAGGAGAGTGAGAGACAGTGACAACAGCATATTGAGAACAGTTGCTGAGAACTACAGCTCACCAATTGTAGGCAAGTTTGTGCAGAGGGTAATAAAGTAAGGGTACTTTATTGCGTTCTGCACAGACAGATTACCTACCTTATAGTACCAACTCACATATTTTGCTTACTAACATTAGTTCATAAGTCACTTTACTAACAAAATATGGATCTGTATTGTTGTCCGAAATAAAAAATAATTTAATTTAATTTAATTTAATTTAATTTGGCTATTTCTGAAATCCATAATTTTAATTTTGCGAGCTTCAATGGTTCAAGTTCCATATGAGATTCTTTTGGTCCTGAACTTGAAGACATGGAAGGGGCTTCTGATGTCCCCATTGCTTCCATTGGATTTGCGTCGACACAAGTTAATGAAAATGCCATTAAGCATAATGTAACCTGTAACAATAATAGTTTAGCGATATTTGCTTACGTTTACCATATTTTATATGTATATCTCCACAATAAAATGCGTGACGTCTTTGCAATAGCTATGAACTAAAAAAATAAAATAAGTTTAGTATGAAATAAATACGTTGGCGATCAATGGGAACCGATAGTGGCACACTAATAATTAAAACAGTTTTAAGCATATTTATATTAACCTCATCTCTACGCATTTCAACATGTATGAGGTGTAATTTAATTTGTCCCAGTTGAAAAAGTTACATTGAACATTATATTATTATGTTAATAAGGCTTTTATTTCGACTTCCGTATGTCATAACTTGCATTATGTGCATGTACAATGTACATACTATACATGGACTTGTCGTTATCTTGAATACTCTTTTATAGATTCTACTAACATAGAATAAGTTTTGTGTATTACTAACAATAAATAAGTCAAGTCTGTGTTACTTGATTAAATAAATTTTAATAATATTATTTTAAATTATATTAAACATCTGTGGCACATGATTGATGAAAAACACAATAAAAATAAGTAAAGTCCGTCCCACGGAAATGAGTGGAACTAATTTTGCAAACTCTGACAACTTTACATTATATCAATTTCAATAAATTACTGAAACAATAAAAACAGATTCACCCTACAGGGATTAAATATTGAATTTTTGGAGAGTCTAAAACAATATAGTTTAGGAAATAGCAATATTCCGTCGCATACAGTGGCCCCACGTCTTCGGGACTTCTTTCGGACTTTCATCAACCCATATACTGTCCCACTTCTGGGCACGGGTCTCCTCTCATATAGAGGGGGATTAGGCAATAGTCCATCACGCTGGCCTAGTGCGGGTTGGCAGACTTCACAAACCGTCGAGAAAAATCTCTAAGGTATGCAGGTTTTCCTCACGATGTTTTCCTTCACCGTTTAAGCGAGTGATAATTAAATTATTAATACGCACATGAATTCGAAAAGTCAGAGGTGCGTGCCTTGGGTTCGAACTCGAGACCTTCGACTTGGCAGTCCAATGGTCATACCACTAGGCTATCACTGCTTGCGGCTATGATGCTAATATTAAATGATGATGAATACTCACAATAATTAAAACCTTTATATTAACCATGGTTGTCTCTGGCAGTACAAAACTATGTGAGGTGAATTGCGAAGAACGATGTGTCTTTGTACGGGAACTCTCATATTTATACTCTATTTCTACTCATTATCACAATGTTTTTCTATTAATTAGACTTGCTAATGCCTGTTATCACTTTTTTTTCTTTTATTTAATGTAGAAATGATATGAATGGCTCGGTCATTAGACTTAAACCTTTTTTCTTATTTTTATTTAAAGAATTTTTCGCCTTTTCGTATACACGAATGTGCCTCTGTAATTATATCCTTCTACTTCTTTATATACTTAAATCAATAATTTATTATAATTATTATTATATTCCAGTAGGTACGGTAGGTACTAAATTGACAACGTCCGTGGTCTAGTGGTTCGCGTGGCGGATTGCTGATCATGAGGTCGTGGGTTTGATTCCCACAGGACACAAATATTTATGTGATGAACATAAGTGTTTGTGTTTGTCTGGATGTTCTTATGTATTATAAGTATGTAGGTTTTTACAAAAAAATGTATGTATAGTAAGTATGTATTTTAACAATTGTTTAGTACCTAACCATAGTAGTCTTCTTAGTTTGGGACTATATGGTGCTGTGTAAAAAATTAGGAAAAAAAAATATGATGACAGACTCTCAGATAGATAGATATGACTATCCCTATCGTTTTTCATAGATGTTCGTATGGCGATAAGGGTGTCAATAAGATCAATAAGCCATACAGCCGGTGTTCTCTTAGGATATCGATATAGTTCACAAAATTTGGCTGTTTAGATCTGATGGCAGTGGCTTCGTGTAACATTCTGGTAGTCAGCCGCATGTGGTGAGACTAGAAACCGACCCCAACATTGTTGTATAAAGGCTAGATTGATGTTTTTGGGTAAAGAGTCTATATTACTAGGGAGTTAATTGCGCCACTTCTCCTGCACAGCTAAAACATTAGGAGGCGGTGAATAGCCGACTATAGGTATTAGTATCATGAATACTGCCGTCATAAAGAAAAAAGACGCATCTAACATTTTCATCGAAATTGAGTTACGTTCATATTCGGAATCAGTAACAAAAGATGCATCTGCCAGTGTTTTTTTATATTTGGCTTAAAGTAACACAACCCTGTAAATCTTACTTTCAAACAAGACGCATCTGCTAGAAATCACAATATTTACTAAATAGGAAAGACATTTCTGACTTACAATAAGTTGGAAAGACGCATTTAAGTAGAAGCGTCTTAATTATTTACAATATAATGTACTTCATTATAAAATTAAAAGACAGTTCTGCATGACTGAGAGAAAGAGTCTATTTTGCTAGGGAATTTGTTGCACTTCTTCTTTTTCACAGCTTAAACACTAGGAGGCGGTGAAGAAAGTTTTACCCAGTAGTCTATCATAAATAAGTGATTTTGGTTTTTTACTATTCCAGCATGAAGTAACTTGTTTCTTTTATGTCTTTACAATTATATAATTAATAACCGATCTGTAATTATACGCGTTTCTTATCGATATTTTAGTTTCTCTTTATTTTGAAACTTTTTTATAAATAACTGTTCTATTTATTTTCAGGTCCGCAGCTGCCGCGACAAACGTAAGATAGTAAACGTTATATAACTTTTAAAATGCATAATTAAACATTATATCAGAAAATTTCAAGCTAGATACTGCAGAGGTCCGAGTTATTAATGAGGGATGGCGTATTTTAATAAAAACTCAATTATGGAAATATAATAAGACTTTTGTATGTAATTCACTCAAGCAAATTCTTGAATCATCTCACAATAAATCATTTCATTGCTAGACATCTTTCAAAATTAAATCTACCTTACTTCTTTGTTCGCCACATATTAATCAGCCAGAACGTGAACAATAAAATTTATTGTTCCAAAATTTATTCTTACAGTAGGTACCTATAGAATTACTAACATTATTATAATTTTATTATAATTATTTTTATATTTTTTATTGTTCACCAAGGGGAGAAAGTGACACATTACTAAAGAGCAAGCCTCCATAATATGGCTAAAGTTCATGAACCTAGTCATACTTAGGGACATTTATTATTATGTAGGTATATACTTATTTTCCTACCTTCCTTCCTTCTTACTTACTTACCTACATACTTATTTAGATTTTTTAGTCATTTAGTTATTCTTTTTGGAGATGTCATTTAATATAATATACAATAATTTATCTAATTATGTTTTGAAGGTAACGAAAAATAATTAAATTTAATAGAACCCAGCCTGAAGCGCGCGAATTTTCAAAAATTCTATTTTTAAATCAATATTCTCGGATAATCAAAATTGCATTATTTTGGTTAAATTATAATAACAAACCTCTATTACCTATTTGGTAAGATTTTCTTTGAAATCTAATTTTGCATTCCTTTGCTTTATCGAAAATCAATAGTCATCAACCCATATACGTCCCACTGCTAGTCTCCTCTTAGGACGAGAGGGATTAAGCTAGAGTCCACCACGCTGGCGTGATTATTAATACCTACGTACATGATTTCGATGAATAATGAGTTTTCATGCAACTTTATGGCTATAGGGCTGCAAAGAGCTTTCTGCCCCGGTACTCTGTTCTTTATTTGTACAGGACGGTTAAGTGAACAAACCTGGAAATTTATACATGTTTATTTCTTAATTGGACCAAGTTATCTTAATTTAAGTTTTTATTTTACAGGTTTAAAAACTTCTAAGTAAGATTTTGTTCTTTTTGTGTTTTAATTGTGCATATCCATTCCAAAATGTATACATTTGCAATTCTAAAAAAACAGCTGAATGAAGCACAGCCGTTTTATAGAGTTGTAACGTTGTAACTGCTTGACTGTTTAATTCCAAGTCACAGAACATTATAAACAATTACAAATCTTAATGACAGTTATGTCACATAGCCTTCTTATATTGTAAATATTATTTGATAGAACACTACTTCTAAAACAAAAGTTCAGTGATTTTAAATGAGTCTCCAACGAGATGTACAGACGACCTGGTAAGAGTCGCTAAGAATGGTTAGATACAGGCCGCATCAATCGAAACTTATGGAAGTCGATAAGGGAGGTCTTTGTTCAGCAGTGGACCTCTTTTAGCTAACATGATGATGATCACATACTGAATAAATTTAAAATACAAAAAGCCAAGAAAACCTAGAAACACAATTAAAAACTATTTAAACATCGTGGAGTATTTTGTAACGTGTGTGCTAAGAAGTGTCAATATTAGAATAATGAATTATGTATGCTGTTACTGCATCGGAAAAAAAGAACAAAAAAATTGCATATCTATTAAAAAGAAATTAGATTTCAGGCGGGATCCAAACCAGAGGCCGTACTACAACGTGTTATTGCGATCTTTTGGCGATTGAGAGAGAGGGATGCCGCTCTACACATTAAATAGAGCCATCCCTTTCACACAACCTAAAGATGATAGCGTTATCATAATTATGTTGGTAAGGCCTCTGCATTCTTACAGTTAAATACACCGGATGTCTTAGCCAACTAAGCTACCGATACCAATTAGTTGGCTGAAGCGTCCTAAAATGTATATCTTTGAAAATGTTTAGCAAATACAACAAAATATAAGTATTTCCACCTTATTTTTAAAGTAGTTCATTTGAGTGATAACTGTTGCATATAATTATTATTGATAATATGGTATGGATAGAAAACCAGTTTTATTTTATTTAAAGAGAAAGAAATGTTTATTTAACAGGTTACCGTGAACATTGCAGTAGAATACCAAGTTCTGTATTATAATATTATCCATAGTACATACGCTAGCAGTTTAAGCTATCCAAAACTGTCAAAATTTCCCTATTGAATATATTATTTATATTTCCTTATTATTTTGTATTAAAGTTGAAAATAAATCAAAGAAATTTGACAGATTGTGGTAGCTTGATGTGCTGGCCTCTGTACCTAATAATTATAAATATTTACAAAAGTAACTATCTCTGTCCGTTTTTTAATTTTCACGACTAAAACACTGAACCGAGATAGATTGGATTTGGAGATTGAGAAGGACATAAGCTACAATTTATAACAAAACTTGCAAGATGAAACAAAAAATGCAATTAGAGAACAGAACAGAAATACGAACTAAAAAGTAAAAAAAAATATATAATAACCCTTGAAAAAAAAACCTAATGTAGGTACAGTTCTCGCCAATCTTTTTGTGCGGCTTGAAGTTGGAACGAGCTAATTACAACCCAGTCGTAAAAATTGGAGAAAGAGAAAAATATTGGATTCAAAATAAATAAAAGCGTAGGCAGTCGTTTTGATTCATTTTAATCAACATTTTTTCTCTAACTCAAACAGTCAATTAGATATGTACTTCATACTTTTTAGTCTTTATTCATTATTTTACAACTGCAGCTTAAAAGTGTTGAAACATAATATATTTAGATTTTATTTTATAACCATTCTTTACCATTATATCCCAGTCTTTGAAGAGTAAGGAATGTACGATGCTGGGGACAACACAACAGATCACATCTGGTCGAAGTGTTACTGGCCATGCCAGTCCCCACTGCTAAGATAAGATACGATTTTATACCCATAAAATAGAAATAGTGTAATAAGAGAACGTTGCGGCTTAAAAGACGATGTAGTGACGAGAATTGAGAAGAATATGCTGAGTTGGTTTGGGCATGTCGAGAGAATAGATGAAAGGCGACTAACAAAAAGGATTTATATGGCGAATGTCAGTGGAACCGCCGAGAGGGGACGCCCTAGAAAAACTTATACCGACCTTATTGGTGAGGTTCTTCAAAAAGGTCAGGTGCGTAGTACTCGCAACCGGCGTGTATGTATGACAAGATGTATGAATGTGGTCGAAGCGAAAGAAGTATGCAAGAATCGTAGCAAGTGGCGTTCTTTAGTTTCTGCCTACCCCTATGGGAAAAAGGCGTGAGTGTATGTATGTATTAAATAAATAACTTTTTTTTCACATTTTATTATCTCTCCATTTTTTTATCTTAGTAATCTGTTTTTTAGACTAGTATTTTATAGACTACCTAATTATCGCCTTTTCGTTTCTCTTCAGTCCATCTAAAGGTTGTATGTAAGAGATTTTTATTTATTTATTGAATACCTACTTCATGCACGAAACAAAATTGTTGTACAAAGGCGGACTTAATACCATTCGGCATTCTCTTCCAGTCAACTTTAGGGTGTCGCAGAGACAAAGCTAGATAGTCGGTGCACAAATGATGAAAAAAAATAAAGAAAATATATAATTATTTATATAGGATTATTATACATAATTATGTGAATAAATTAAAACTTTATATATATCAAAATATAACATAGATACATATAAATGCAATAAGAATATTAATACATACATAATAAAGTATGTATTAATATTCAATAATGACTACTACATTGATATTATAGATATTAAGTATAATAATACTTAATACAATATATGAATGATTTGAGAGATCAACGTTAAGATGCTTCTGCCAAAGAATTGAAGAGATGCTGTCTTAATTTACCCTTAAAAATGTAGCGACTGGTAGTGATCCTGATTTCCAGAGGTACATTCCATAGAATTATGGATTTTACGAAGAAAGGAGATTGCATAAAGTCAGAATGATGGGAAGGACATCTCAGAAGACGATAATATGAAGACCAAAGATTTCTGTTGTAATCTATTGAAATTGAGAAGTAAAGTAAGTAAAAATCTAGTAAGAAGAACAAGGTAGTCAATACCCTTTTCTCTCTTACTGCACTGTCGGATGGGCAACCATTTTAAAAGTGCTCTATACTCCGACACATGACCATACTTACGTAAGTTGAAAACGAATCGAATGCAGTTATTCAGAAGACGGTCAACTTTATTGAGCAGATCTGCATTCAGGTACTATTAGCACACATCACCATAATCAATCATAGGAAAAATTAAGCCTGTACTCTCATCGCTTTCGCATTGGATGGGAGTAAATTTCTTAGGCGATAGAGAGACCGCAACTTTCCCGTGACTTTCTGACTAACATTGGTGATCTGGATCCGCCAAACTCAGGTTGCTATCAAGGTGCAAGCCTAGGTTTTTAACCTCTGAGCTATACGGAATTGTTGTGCTGCCAAATTAATACAACCGTTGGCAAAAGTGTCCCTACTATTTTGCTAACATTACGATGGTTTCCTACAACTATTGCTTGGCACTTCTGGCAGGATTCACCGCCACTCCAAATCTATCCGAGCAGTCCTCTGTAGCTAGGAAGTTCCTTTTTCAGATTTTTAGCGATAAGACCGCCCATTGTACCATTTTTATGTTTTATAACCTCTATTTTATATATTTTATGAAATAATATTTATTCTCGACACATTAAACCCTTACCCTCGAAAAACATTACCCTAGTTAGGCCGTCGAGTAAAAAGTATTTTGGTATACGAGTGAAACCACAGGCTACAGCTGCTATTATTGTATTATTTAGTACAATTTTGAAGAAAATTATAAAATTATGTAAATAAATAACCTATATTTGGGACATTTTATACGGTACCATATATTGATATCTATTTTTTTTATATACCTATACTGTAATATTGATGGATCTTGTGTCTGAAATAAAGATATATTATTATTATTATTTATTATTATTATTGCCTTAAATTAAAATATCTAGAAGGTTTTTGGGTCCAATTACTACATATAATTTAAGCATTAATTTTAAAAGAAATGATAAAAGGCAAAATTAGCATGTATTTGTGAGGCTGTCGCCTATAAATTTGACAGTTGCTGTATAAAGACAAATTGTTCTACGTAATCCACCTCATTCAGTCCTGAAGTGCCAAACACAGCCATGCTTAACATGAAGTTTCTAGTTATGGTGAGTACTCCAATTTTCCCCATCATCATCTTACCGAATAACATCTATAACATTATTATTGTATTTCCTATTTGAAAAAAAAAAGAAGAATGAGATGGATTAGACTATAGTCCACCTCGCTGGCATAATGCGGGTGGGCTGACTTCATACGCCGTGCCGTCGAGCAAAATTTTTCGTATACAATGTTCTCCTTCACCGTTTAAGCGATAGCCAGATGTATACGCACGTTGTTTCAAAAAGTCAGAGGTGTGTGCTTTAGATTAAAACTCGACAGTCCAATGGTCCCATCACTAGCCTACCATTGCTTTATTATTTTTTATTGTATTTGACATTAATATTTTTCTTTAATTTTATTTATTTGGAAAATGTTTAGTACGCTTAAATGCCAAATTCAATAAAAATATGTAACTAGTAAGGCTACATTGTCCGGCTTTAAACTAAATGTAATGTGAGTTATGTCGGTGGTAGAAAATAATAATATTACAAAAAAATATGTTGGTGTCGTAATATACCTTCTATTACGTCTCTTTGGCCTTAGGGTTCCGAGGTAAACTGATACAGGGACAGTCATCGGTATATTAATCCCAATTAATATATGCCTTTAACTCGACACAAATCAAACTCAGAGCTGCTACTGAGTTTTTCATGTAAAATCTGATGAAACTTCTCGATCCGGCAATCAGTCCTAAGAGTTGACGCTTAGCATAATGCAACAAATAAAAACAGAGAAATACCGTTATTGTTCTTGGTTTCTATTTAATCCATATCATTAACCCGTGTATTATCCCACAGCTGGGCTCAGGCCTCTTTTCAGTAGAGGGCGTACAAACTCGTGTGGTTTGTAGCTTCAGGAAAGGTACAGTCCATGACAATAGATATCACAGTTTCTTTGATTAAATTTTCAACATTTATTAAAAAAATAAGGTTCATATTCAATTGAGAGAATTTGACAGTTTCGGATAGCTTAACCTGCTGGCGTTACCTATATATACCTGTTGGACCTTATCAAATTTTAAACATTCCATTTCGATAAAAGTTTAACAAAGAGTCGTAACCAACGCTACCTTGTGTTTTTCCAGGTTACACTATACATGATGGCATTTTCATACATTAATATCGACGCCAAACCAATAGCTGCAGATTATATCTGGATTTGCAAATGGGACTCTGAGAATTCTGAATCTACAAAATCTGACTCTTCAAATTCTTCCACGGATGCCACCTGGGAGAGTAACAGTTCAGAGTCTGAAAGTAATATAGAATCTTCCAAACCAATAGCTGTAGAATATACCTTGATTTGCAAAGTGGACTCTGAGAATTCTGAATCTACAAAATCTGACTCTCCAAATTCTTCCAAGATACGGCATTAGAGGTCCAGCAAAGGAATGGTTTGAATCATATTTAAGTAACAGGAAGCAGATAACGAGAATTACAAAATTCAATGCATTAGGCAATACCCTGGAACATTTTGGTTCGGAACCGAGAACCAACGGGTTCGGTGTACCTCAGGGTAGCATTTTAGGACCAATAATGTTTCTACTATATATTAATGACCTGCCACAATCAATTAATTATCCATGTGTTCTATTCGCCGACGATACTTCAATTATAATAGAATTTAACAATATACAAAATTACGATGCTGAAATAAATAACACTTTAAAATACCTAACTTTATAAAGAAATGGTTGGACATTAATAGGTAAAAAATAAATATTACTAAAACGAATGTGCTTCATTTTAAAACTTCTAAAAGTAAACCGGTACATCTTAAAGTTGTATTTAATAGCGTTATTGTAAGTCAAGTATACAGTACCCGGTTTCTAGGTGTTACGATAGATGAGCATTTGTCATGGAAAAACCACATTGACATTCTTTGCAAAAAAAATAACCAATTTATATTTGCTCTGAGAAAAGTGAAGGACGTTACGTCTAGGCAAACAGCCCTAACTGTATCATGCCTACATTTGTTCTGTAATTCGATATGGTATAGTAGTGTGGGGAAACTCTTCTGAAGTTTCAAGAGTCTTTATTGCACAAAAAAAATGTTTGCGGGCAATATTTAATATGGATTGGTCCGATTCATGCAGACCAATATTCAAAACGCATAAACTTTTAACTGTGCCCTGTGTGTACATTTATGAATCCGCTAAATTTTTGAGGTCAAATCTTACACTTTTTGAACGCAAAGACAACGTAAATAAAAGAAAAGCTACGCACATGGATTTTGAAATGCCTGTGCCTAAGCTAGAACTTTATCGGCGAAGTTGCATTTACATGGCTCCATTAATATATAATTCCATACCGAAAGGTATTACAGACCTACCCTTTCAAAAATTTTGTGCCGAATTAAGAAAGTGGTTGCTGTACGAAGGTTTTTATTCTCTTAATGAGTTCTTTCATAAAAATCCATGTAAATGTTATACATATGACCTTGCATCAAGGTATAGACACTAAATTACTGTTAAAATATGTTTAATTTGCTTTGTTTTGTGTTTACTAATTGATTGTTTCGGTTAGTAATTTTTATATTAGTATTTTGTATTTGCATGCCGCTGTGCCGGCGAAACTTGGCAAATAAAGATTATTATATTATATATATATTTTTTTTGTGCCTATGACAATCGATAATTATTGTGGCCAGAAGCCTGATAAGTCTGACAAACATTCTATCCTTAGGATATCGGTATTGCTCAGAAAATGGGTTGCAGGATATTCAGCAGCTTAGTTATCAGCAGTTAGGTATCAGCATAAATTTATAATTGTATGTAACCTGTATTTGTCTTTAGGTAGGTGCAGACGCTAACAGGTCAAGTTATCCAAAACTGTCAAATTTTCCCAATTGAAAATTAAACTTATAATTTTGTATTAAAGTTGAATCAAGTAAATTTTGAATTCGAAATTGAAGTCTATCAAATAAATTTGACAGATTGGGGTAGCTTGATGTGCTGGCCTTTGTACCTATGTACCAATTTGTGCCCAAACTGTGTCAATAAAATTATTTTGTTTCTTCTTTCTTTCTTCTTTAGCATCTGAAAGTCTACCCCAACCAAATTGGGAAAAGGCGGATGGAGGATGAACATCATTGACACTTGCTAATTCTGTTAATAGATTAGTAGCATTAATATTAACAAAGTATATTAAAATAATCAATTAAATCAATAGTATTGTTTAATTTTTTACCGGACTAGGTACCGTAGTAGTGGTTTTCAAAAAGGGAATGATTTATAATTTCGACATTCAAATTAAGTAACTAATACAAAAGATTTGGAATTTAACAATGTTGTTTATTAAAATGACGGTTAATATTATTTGAACAATCGACAACAAAGTTTATAGGAAGAAATTTTAAAAATCAACATTTTTATTTCAATTAGATATTAAAATAGTACTTTTGAAAATCAAAACTATTTGCACCGTCTTAAAATATGACTGTAATACAGTTTAGATATTTCGTCAGCTATTTCTATTATTATTTCGGTCGTCACAAACTTATTCGTTGTTGTTCCCTTTTGCTAATGCCAATGATATGGCTTCGAATAAAAAAAATTTTTGTTAATGTGTTTGATATTTAGGGAACGACCAATGAAGAGGAAATATGTAAAACCAGTACGGCATTTTTTTATATACCACTGAGGTGGCAAACTAGCATAATGCCCACCTGATGGTGAGCGGTTACCGTCTCCTCAGGTCGCAGATGATCCGAAGGTTTCCGTAGGTTCCTACTATATATTTATAAAAAAATGAGTTTCACTTGCGCGATGCCGACCCTGTAAAACGAAAGAGAAATAGTTGGGTTGGCAGTGTAAGGATCAAAGTCCCCCCACTACCAACGCATTACTTCCTCGCGGAGCACTGGCAACCTTGCTCACTGTAAGGAACACGACACAGCTTAAAGCAGTGTTATTTCACTTCGATTTTCTGCAAGGCGGAGATTACAGCCCCAGTCGAGCAGCTCCAATGTGAGTAGAATTACTTCCACTATGGTCGTACGTGTCTTAAAATGATTTTCATCGTCCAAACACTGTTTAGATGTGAAGAAAATCACTTAGATATGCAGGTTTCCTAGAGGTTTTTTCATAAATCGCGATGAGGATGTCTCATATTATCAACCAAATCATGGGTATGGGTATCATGCCCATGATTTGATTGATAATATGAGAGTCCATTAGAATGAAATTGTTAAAATTTCCGGTTAGTTACTGCGGTTGCGTCTAGCACACGACAACAGCTGGTAAGCTGGTGGATGCAGCATTAAGAACTTAGTGATAGTGATGTTGATGATCGATTATTGATAACGGATTGAAACAGGTAAAATTATCTTAATTATCTCAAAGGTATATCTCACTCAAATAATCAATAATCATGAATTAATGAAGCTAAAGATTTATTTACCTTTGCTTCCTGTCATCTCAATGCTGTGATAGTAATGTTGATAATCGATTAATCGATTATGGATAATCGATTATCAACATCACTACTTAGTGATATGATTGCCTCTTCATACGTCAATGCATCGCTCACTTTAGCAATAATTTGCGTATAACAATAAAATTATCATTCAATAACGACGTCTCTGGTCTAGTGGTTCGCGTGTCGAACTGCTGATCACGAGGTCGTGGGTTCGATTCCCACAGAACACAAATATATAATTATGTGATGAATATTAAGTTTTTGTATTCATCTGGGTTTTTGTTATACAATTATGTATGTATTTACAAAAAAAAAAGTATATAAATATTATGTCCATTGTCTAGTACCCATAGTACAGTCAATAAAAGAGATTGGTATACACGTAGCGAACGACATCTGCATCTTTACACAGATTGTGATTTAAATAATTACCCGTCAAAGTTTTTGATGTGTAGCAGCTTACAATATTTTCGTTTTGCCACATATTGCGTGATACATTATTACACAATATTTAACAAAACACAGGTCTTTAATTAGCTGCCTATATACTTAACTCTTTTGTCGACCGTACAAGCTGTGCTTAGTTTGGGACTAGATGGTGTTGTGTGAAATGGTCCAGGAATATTTATTCACCTATAAAGTGTTGAAAGTAATTAAAAAGTTCTTTGTAATAGTGAACTCCGTTACAATTTAAGTACATAGGTATTATGTAGGTATAATATATTGTGTTGTATAGATAGAAAATCGGTTTTATTTTATCTAGTGAAAAGTAAATGTTATTTGCATCGTGAACTCTTACAATCCAAATCTAATAAATTGTAATGGTTACTTAGTAGCTCAAATAAAAAATATTTTTAAGGTTCAACTAGAATGCATGGATGTTCATGAAAAGAAAGAAAAAAAAACGTATTTATTAGCACAATAAACTTTATATACCGATTTTATTAAATAAATTAGGCGCTTAATACCAAAAAGGCCTCAGCTTTGTCTGATGGCAGTGGTGGCTTGCATATTTCATGTATGTAATACAGAACAGGCAGTAATAATAATAATTAAGATGTATTTTTTGTTTATTTTATTCTTTATTGTACACCAGAAATACAAAGAAAAGTAAAACATATATATATTTTTTTGTTTTGGCTCGCACGGTTTGTGCATTTGCCATAATAAAACATAATTATATATATCTAACAACAAATGTACGGTCGACAAAAGAGTTAAGTATACAGGCAGCTAATTAAACATCGTGTTTTTTTAAAGATTGTGTAATTATGTATCACGCAATATGTGTCAAAACGCAGTTATTGTAAGCTGCTACACATCAAACCCTTTGACGGGTAATTATTTAAATCACCATCTGTGTAAAGATGCCGATTTCGTTCGCTACCTGTATACCAAACTCTTTTGTTGAATGTACAATGGGCGGCCATATCACTTAACGCGATTTCTTCCAGGCAACCAAAGCGAAATGAATACCTACTCTGGACAAGATAACGGGTATAAGTGCTGTTGAGTGAAATGCTTGATATAAATACTATCAAGAGTAATAGTATTTATTTGAAGTACAATAACTGTGACTGCCTCATTAGTCTAGTGGTCCTAAGCGCGACTGCTACGCTAGAGGTCCTGGGTTCGATCCCCAGGTCGAGCAAAGTATTATTGGGTTTTACTATGAAATTCTTAGTAGCAGCTCGGAGTCTGGATTTGTGCCCGGTTAATGGCAATAGGCTCGCCCCCTATTACATGGGACCTAAACATACCGGCGAAATGTGGGTATATTGTGTTATGTATGTATTGTATTGTAATTGTGGCTCACAGTATTTACAGCGATAAAGTTGAATAGAATACAAGTTAGTAGGTAAGTAATAATAGGAAGAGAGACGCGCGCGACGTGCGTAAGCGCCGCCTGCCATCAGTGGGACCGCTCGAGGAGGAAGCCGGCCACGGGCCGGTAGCGAATCCCTCCCGCGCACCGCATCATGCGCAGCTACTAGTGCAGAGCGCGATTTTCTTTTTTCTTTGTCCTTCCTTCCTCGAGGGGAAAATGAATTTTGAGAGGACTGATCAGAGGAAGAGGACTGTTCAGAGGAAGAGGACTATTCAGAGGAAGAGGACTGTTCAGAGGAAGAGGAATCTTCAGAGGAAGAGGAATCTTCAGAGGAAGAGGAATCTTCAGAGGAAGAGGAATCTTCAGAGGAAGAGGAATCTTCAGAGGAAGAGGAATCTTCAGAGGAAGAGGACTCTTCAGAGGAAGAGGACTCTTTAGAGGAAGAGGAAGAGGACTCATCAGAGGAAGAGGACTCTTCAGAGTAAGAGGACTCATCAGAGGAAGAGGACTCATCAGAGGAAGAGGACTGTTCAGAGGAAGAGGACTCTTCAGAGGAAGAGGACTCTTTAGAGGAAGAGGAAGAGGACTCATCAGACGAAGAGGAAGAGGACTCATCAGACGAAGAGGACTGTTCAGAGGAAGAGGAAGAGGACTCATTAGAGGGAGAGGACTGTTCAGAGGAAGAGGAAGAGGACTGTTCAGAGGAAGAGGAATCATCAGGGGAAGAGGACTGTTCCGAGGAACATATTTTCTTTTCTGTTTCAGAATTCTGAGAAGAATTCGGCTCTTTTTCACATTTTGGTTTGGCGTCGACATTAATGTATGAAAATGCCATCATGCATAATATTACCTGGAATAAATAGTACAAGGTAGCGTTAGTAACGACTGTTAGACTTTCATCAAAATGGAATGCTCAACATTTAATAAGGTACTTGCAATACATTGCAGCTTTGATAACTGGACCTCACATAAGAGCATCGATTTCTTTCTGTATATCTTTATATTATCTTTAAAATTTTTTAGTATTCGTTCATGCCAAATATATTTAAAAATATTAGTAGATAGCATAAAAAGGTATCAAATACAGTCAGCGACAATCGACATGAAAATTGACTAGTGACTTTTAATATAGAACTACAAGTAACAACGGAAGCGAGATGTATGCCCGGGACGACATCTGCTATCGATGTCTCTGTAACCTCGAAGACCCCCGTTTTTCTGTGCCATGGATGCTGGTGGACACCGGCCTTGAGAAATTTCACGGTGGTGACCACATGACCAGTCTTATAGAGTACTTAAGTGAGGCGGCGGAAGCCACTCAGCAAAAATACCCGTCAGCTTAACTGGTGCTGCTGGGAAATTTTAATGCTCATTATCAGGAGTGGCTTTTCCCTATGAGAGTACTGATCACGCAGGGAAAAAGATGCGAAAACTGGCTCTAACGCGTACTAAACTTTTTCATAAAAATATTATTGTAAAATACAATAAATAATAATAATAAAGCAATGGTAACCTAAATGTGACCATTGGACAGGACTCGAGTTTGAATCCAACGCGCACACCTCTGACTTTTTGAAACAACGTGCGTATTAATATACACCTGTCTATCGCTTAAACGGTTAAGGAGAACATTGTATGCCTGAAAGATTTTCCTCGACGGCACGGCGTGTGAATTCAGCCTACCCGCATTATGCCAGCGAGGTGGACTATAGTCTAATCCTTCTCTTTCTGAGAGAAGACACGTGCCCAGCAGTAGGACAGTTAATGGGTTGATGTTGATACATTTTGAAACTTATTTTTATTTTTTCAAATAGAATATACAATAACTATTTTGTAGATGTTGATAGGTGATGGAGAAAATTAGAGTAGGTACTCACCATAATTAAAAACTTCATGTTAAACATGGTTATGTTTGGCAGTTCAGGACTGAATGAGGTGGATTACGTAGAACAATTTGTCTTTATACAGAAACTGTCCTATTTATATTCGACTGTCTCACAAATGCAATGTTTTTCTATAGATAAACTATTAACTAATTAAATTTAAAACTAATTGTGCCTTTTATCAATTTAAATTTAATTAATGTTTAAATTATACCTAGTCTCCGTCATTGGACCCAAAAGATAAGTTATTTTAATTTATAGCAATAGATGGTGCCGTATAAAATGCCCCAAATAAACAGTTATTTATTTATATAATTTATAATTTTCTTCAGTCCAGGTCCTAAAAGATACAATAATAGCGATGGCCCGCGATTTCACTCGTATCTCAAAATACTTTTTACCAGATGCGATGGCCGAATGAGGGTAACGTATACGCTTGGTAAGAGTGTAATGTATGTCGAGAATAAATATTATTCTTTCATAAAATATATCAAATAGAGGTTTATAAAACATAGAAATAGTACAATGATTTTTTCAATACCAAATGTCCCCCAAGTAGATTTAAATTTAACGCTTGAAGAATGCAATAAACTAGACACCGTTAAGGAAACAGTATTTTTAGGTATTACTATCGACAGTCAATTGCAATGGGGTCACATTAAGGCCTTGTCTGGTAGGTTGAGCTCTGCTGCAAAAGTCAGGCAGCTTACCGATGTTGCTATAGCTAGGCTAGTATAATTTGCATATTTTCATAGCATAATGTCCTACGACATCCTTCTATGGGGCCCAGCAGCTGACAGAGTTTCGATTTTTATTCTACAGAAGAGAGCTATCCGCGCGATCTATAATATGGGGCCTCGGGAGGCTCTTAGAAACATATATAAGGATATCAATATACTTACAGTGCCGTCACTCTATATCTTAGAAAATATTTTATAAGTTTGCAAACATCAGTAGAATTATAATATTAGGAGTTATACCCACATAAACACACGTTACAATTAGGTATAAATAAATTAGCAATACCAAAAGATAGGTTGTCTAAAACAAGTATCATTTTACGGAAATAGTGTACGTTTTATAACAAACTGCCCAAATCTGTACTATTACACCTTACCGATGGAAAGTTTAATGCTCATGTTAAAAGCATCCTAAAATTAAATATCCTAATTAAGAAAGCTTACTATAAAATACGACTATGTCGATGATAGGGACGTTTGGGGAAGTCACATGTGCAGAAGTATCAGTCCAACTAGGACTGATACTTCTGCACTTCTGCAGATAATGGGTTATTGATGCCTTGGTAACATAGTTGTCGAAATCGAAGTCTTACATGATGTGTTGGTGGTAGCTACCCAGGCCGATCATTAGATCCTACCACCAAACTTACCATTTCTTGGTAGGGCAATAATTGTGTGTGTTTATCTTTTCCCATACGAAAACCGCTGTAGCAAAATATATACGAGTATTTTAGTATCGGGCATTACAATTACAAGTCACGTATCGTAATTGTGAAGCTCCTTGAAATATGCACACGTGCCATGGCTTGAAGGTTGAAATTTCTTTTTATTTTTCCACTGTTAAATTCCTACCTAAAAATTGATAACGTTAAAAAATTAATATAATAATGATAATTCTTAACACATCAATGTACGGAGGGGGCCTCGGAAAGCACGTAAAGCCGTCGGTTTAGGTTTTCATGCGAATACATATATTTGACGACGTCTGTCTTCTTACATTTATTACACAATATTTAACAAAACACAGGTCTTTAATTAGCTGCCTGTATACTTAACTCTTTTGTCGACCGTACAAGCTGTGCTTAGTTTGGGACTAGATGGTGTTGTGTGAAATGGTCCAGGAATATTTATTCACCTATAAAGTGTTGAAAGCAATTAAAAAGTTCTTTGTAATAGTGAACTCCGTTTCAATTTAAGTACATAGGTATTATGTATATATTGTGTTGTATAGATAGAAAATCGGTTTTATTTTATCTAGTGAAAAGTAAATGTTATTTGCATCGTGAACTCTTACAATCCAAATCTAATAAATTGTAATGGTTACTTAGTAGCTCAAATAAAAAATATTTTTAAGCTTCAACTAGAATGCATGGATGTTCATGAAAAGAAAGAAAAAAAACGTATTTATTAGCACAATAAACTTTATATACCGATTTAATTAAATAAATTAGGCGCTTAATACCAAAAAGGCCTCAGCTTTGTCTGATGGCAGTGGTGGCGTGCATATTTCATGTATGTAATACAGAACAGGTAGTAATAATAATAATTATGTATTTTTTGTTTATTTTATTCTTTATTGTACACCAGAAATACAAAGAAAAGTAAAACATAATTATATATATCTAACAACAAATGTACGGTCGACAAAAGAGTTAAGTATACAGGCAGCTAATTAAACATCGTGTTTTTTTTAAACATTGTGTAATTATGTATCACGCAATATGTGTCAAAACGCAGGTATTGTAAGCTGCTACACATCAAACCCTTTGACGGGTAATTATTTAAATCACCATCTGTGTAAAGATGCCGATTTCGTTCGCTACCTGTATACCAAACTCTTTTGTTGAATGTACAATGGGCGGCCATATCACTTAACGCGATTTCTTCCAGGCAACCAAAGCGAAATGAATACCTACTCTGGACAAGATAACGGGTATAAGTGCTGTTGAGTGAAATGCTTGATATAAATACTATCAAGAGTAATAGTATTTATTTGAAGTACAATAACTGTGACTGCCTCATTAGTCTAGTGGTCCTAAGCGCGACTGCTACGCTAGAGGTCCTGGGTTGGATCCCCAGGTCGAGCAAAGTGTTATTGGGTTTTACTATGAAATTCTTAGTAGCAGCTCGGAGTCTGGATTTGTGCCCGGTTAATGGCAATAGGCTCGCCCCCTATTACATGGGACCTAAATATACCGGCGAAATGTGGGTGTATTGTGTTATGTATGTATTGTATTGTAATTGTGGCTCACAGTATTTACAGCGATAAAATTGAATAGAATACAAGTTAGTAGGTAAGTAATAATAGGAAGAGAGACGCGCGCGACGTGCGTAAGCGCCGCCTGCCATCAGTGGGACCGCTCGAGGAGGAAGCCGGCCACGGGCCGGTAGCGAATCCCTCCCGCGCACCGCATCATGCGCAGCTACTAGTGCAGAGCGCGATTTTCTTTTTTCTTTGTCCTTCCTTCCTCGAGGGGAAAATGAATTTTGAGAGGACTGATCAGAGGAAGAGGACTGTTCAGAGGAAGAGGACTATTCAGAGGAAGAGGACTGTTCAGAGGAAGAGGAATCTTCAGAGGAAGAGGAATCTTCAGAGGAAGAGGAATCTTCAGAGGAAGAGGAATCTTCAGAGGAAGAGGAATCTTCAGAGGAAGAGGAATCTTCAGAGGAAGAGGACTCTTCAGAGGAAGAGGACTCTTTAGAGGAAGAGGAAGAGGACTCATCAGAGGAAGAGACTTCTTCAGAGTAAGAGGACTCATCAGAGGAAGAGGACTCATCAGAGGAAGAGGACTGTTCAGAGGAAGAGGACTCTTCAGAGGAAGAGGACTCTTTAGAGGAAGAGGAAGAGGACTCATCAGACGAAGAGGAAGAGGACTCATCAGACGAAGAGGACTGTTCAGAGGAAGAGGAAGAGGACTCATTAGAGGGAGAGGACTCTTCAGAGGAAGAGGACTCATCAGGGGAAGAGGAACAGGAATCATCAGGGGAAGAGGACTGTTCCGAGGAACATATTTTCTTTTCTGTTACAGAATTCTGAGAAGAATTCGGCTCTTTTTCACATTTTGGTTTGGCGTCGACATTAATGTATGAAAATGCCATCATGCATAATATTACCTGGAATAAATAGTACAAGGTAGCGTTAGTAACGACTGTTAGACTTTCATCAAAATGGAATGCTCAACATTTAATAAGGTACTTGCAATACATTGCAGCTTTGATAACTGGACCTCACATAAGAGCATCGATTTCTTTCTGTATATCTTTATATTATCTTTAAAATTTTTTAGTATTCGTTCATGCCAAATATATTTAAAAATATTAGTAGATAGCATAAAAAGGTATCAAATACAGTCAGCGACAATCGACATGAAAATTGACTAGTGACTTTTAATATAGAACTACAAGTAACAACGGAAGCGAGATGTATGCCCGGGACGACATCTGCTATCGATGTCTCTGTAACCTCGAAGACCCCCGTTTTTCTGTGCCATGGATGCTGGTGGACACCGGCCTTGAGAAATTTCACGGTGGTGACCACATGACCAGTCTTATAGAGTACTTAAGTGAGGCGGCGGAAGCCACTCAGCAAAAATACCCGTCAGCTTAACTGGTGCTGCTGGGAAATTTTAATGCTCATTATCAGGAGTGGCTTTTCCCTATGAGAGTACTGATCACGCAGGGAAAAAGATGCGAAAACTGGCTCTAACGCGTACTAAACTTTTTCATAAAAATATTATTGTAAAATACAATAAATAATAATAATAAAGCAATGGTAACCTAAATGTGACCATTGGACAGGACTCGAGTTTGAATCCAACGCGCACACCTCTGACTTTTTGAAACAACGTGCGTATTAATATACACCTGTCTATCGCTTAAACGGTTAAGGAGAACATTGTATGCCTGAAAGATTTTCCTCGACGGCACGGCGTGTGAATTCAGCCTACCCGCATTATGCCAGCGAGGTGGACTATAGTCTAATCCTTCTCTTTCTGAGAGAAGACACGTGCCCAGCAGTAGGACAGTTAATGGGTTGATGTTGATACATTTTGAAACTTATTTTTATTTTTTCAAATAGAATATACAATAACTATTTTGTAGATGTTGATAGGTGATGGAGAAAATTAGAGTAGGTACTCACCATAATTAAAAACTTCATGTTAAACATGGTTATGTTTGGCAGTTCAGGACTGAATGAGGTGGATTACGTAGAACAATTTGTCTTTATACAGAAACTGTCCTATTTATATTCGACTGTCTCACAAATGCAATGTTTTTCTATAGATAAACTATTAACTAATTAAATTTAAAACTAATTGTGCCTTTTATCAATTTAAATTTAATTAATGTTTAAATTATACCTAGTCTCCGTCATTGGACCCAAAAGATAAGTTATTTTAATTTATAGCAATAGATGGTGCCGTATAAAATGCCCCAAATAAACAGTTATTTATTTATATAATTTATAATTTTCTTCAGTCCAGGTCCTAAAAGATACAATAATAGCGATGGCCCGCGATTTCACTCGTATCTCAAAATACTTTTTACCAGATGCGATGGCCGAATGAGGGTAACGTATACGCTTGGTAAGAGTGTAATGTATGTCGAGAATAAATATTATTCTTTCATAAAATATATCAAATAGAGGTTTATAAAACATAGAAATAGTACAATGATTTTTTCAATACCAAATGTCCCCCAAGTAGATTTAAATTTAACGCTTGAAGAATGCAATAAACTAGACACCGTTAAGGAAACAGTATTTTTAGGTATTACTATCGACAGTCAATTGCAATGGGGTCACATTAAGGCCTTGTCTGGTAGGTTGAGCTCTGCTGCAAAAGTTAGGCAGCTTACCGATGTTGCTATAGCTAGGCTAGTATAATTTGCATATTTTCATAGCATAATGTCCTACGACATCCTTCTATGGGGCCCAGCAGCTGACAGAGTTTCGATTTTTATTCTACAGAAGAGAGCTATCCGCGCGATCTATAATATGGGGCCTCGGGAGGCTCTTAGAAACATATATAAGGATATCAATATACTTACAGTGCCGTCACTCTATATCTTAGAAAATATTTTATAAGTTTGCAAACATCAGTAGAATTATAATATTAGGAGTTATACCCACATAAACACACGTTACAATTAGGTATAAATAAATTAGCAATACCAAAAGATAGGTTGTCTAAAACAAGTATCATTTTACGGAAATAGTGTACGTTTTATAACAAACTGCCCAAATCTGTACTATTACACCTTACCGATGGAAAGTTTAATGCTCATGTTAAAAGCATCCTAAAATTAAATATCCTAATTAAGAAAGCTTACTATAAAATACGACTATGTCGATGATAGGGACGTTTGGGGAAGTCACATGTGCAGAAGTATCAGTCCAACTAGGACTGATACTTCTGCACTTCTGCAGATAATGGGTTATTGATGCCTTGGTAACATAGTTGTCGAAATCGAAGTCTTACATGATGTGTTGGTGGTAGCTACCCAGGCCGATCATTAGATCCTACCACCAAACTTACCATTTCTTGGTAGGGCAATAATTGTGTGTGTTTATCTTTTCCCATACGAAAACCGCTGTAGCAAAATATATACGAGTATTTTAGTATCGGGCATTACAATTACAAGTCACGTATCGTAATTGTGAAGCTCCTTGAAATATGCACACGTGCCATGGCTTGAAGGTTGAAATTTCTTTTTATTTTTCCACTGTTAAATTCCTACCTAAAAATTGATAACGTTAAAAAATTAATATAATAATGATAATTCTTAACACATCAATGTACGGAGGGGGCCTCGGAAAGCACGTAAAGCCGTCGGTTTAGGTTTTCATGCGAATACATATATTTGACGACGTCTGTCTTCTTACATTTATTACACAATATTTAACAAAACACAGGTCTTTAATTAGCTGCCTGTATACTTAACTCTTTTGTCGACCGTACAAGCTGTGCTTAGTTTGGGACTAGATGGTGTTGTGTGAAATGGTCCAGGAATATTTATTCACCTATAAAGTGTTGAAAGCAATTAAAAAGTTCTTTGTAATAGTGAACTCCGTTTCAATTTAAGTACATAGGTATTATGTATATATTGTGTTGTATAGATAGAAAATCGGTTTTATTTTATCTAGTGAAAAGTAAATGTTATTTGCATCGTGAACTCTTACAATCCAAATCTAATAAATTGTAATGGTTACTTAGTAGCTCAAATAAAAAATATTTTTAAGCTTCAACTAGAATGCATGGATGTTCATGAAAAGAAAGAAAAAAAACGTATTTATTAGCACAATAAACTTTATATACCGATTTAATTAAATAAATTAGGCGCTTAATACCAAAAAGGCCTCAGCTTTGTCTGATGGCAGTGGTGGCGTGCATATTTCATGTATGTAATACAGAACAGGTAGTAATAATAATAATTATGTATTTTTTGTTTATTTTATTCTTTATTGTACACCAGAAATACAAAGAAAAGTAAAACATAATTATATATATCTAACAACAAATGTACGGTCGACAAAAGAGTTAAGTATACAGGCAGCTAATTAAACATCGTGTTTTTTTAAAGATTGTGTAATTATGTATCACGCAATATGTGTCAAAACGCAGTTATTGTAAGCTGCTGCACATCAAACCCTTTGACGGGTAATTATTTAAATCACCTTCTGTGTAAAGATGCAGATTTCGTTCGCTACCTGTATACCAAACTCTTTTGTTGAATGTACAATGGGCGGCCATATCACTTAACGCGATTTCTTCCAGGCAACCAAAGCGAAATGAATACCTACTCTGGACAAGATAACGGGTATAAGTGCTGTTGAGTGAAATGCTTGATATAAATACTATCAAGAGTAATAGTATTTATTTGAAGTACAATAACTGTGACTGCCTCATTAGTCTAGTGGTCCTAAGCGCGACTGCTACGCTAGAGGTCCTGGGTTGGATCCCCAGGTCGAGCAAAGTATTATTGGGTTTTACTATGAAATTCTTAGTAGCAGCTCGGAGTCTGGATTTGTGCCCGGTTAATGGCAATAGGCTCGCCCCCTATTACATGGGACCTAAACATACCGGCGAAATGTGGGTATATTGTGTTATGTATGTATTGTATTGTAATTGTGGCTCACAGTATTTACAGCGATAAAGTTGAATAGAATACAAGTTAGTAGGTAAGTAATAATAGGAAGAGAGACGCGCGCGACGTGCGTAAGCGCCGCCTGCCATCAGTGGGACCGCTCGAGGAGGAAGCCGGCCACGGGCCGGTAGCGCATCCCTCCCGCGCACCGCATCATGCGCAGCTAATAGTGCAGAGCGTGATTTTCTTTTTTCTTTGTCCTTCCTTCCTCGAGGGGAAAATGAATTTTGAGAGGACTGATCAGAGGAAGAGGAGTCTTCAGAGGGAGAGGAAGAGGACTGTTCAGAAGAAGAGTCCTCTGAAGGTTCCTCTCCCTCTGAAGAGAGAAGAGGAAGAGGACTGTTCAGAAGAAGAGTCCTCTGAAGGTTCCACTCCCTCTGAAGAGAGAAGAGGAAGTGGACTGCTCAGAGGAAGAGGGCTGTTCAGAGGAAGAGGACTCTTCAGAGGAAGAGGACTCATCAGGGGAAGAGGAACAGGAATCATCAGGGGAAGAGGACTGTTCCGAGGAACATATTTTCTTTTCTGTTTCAGAATTCTGAGAAGAATTCGGCTCTTTTTCACATTTTGGTTTGGCGTCGACATTAATGTATGAAAATGCCATCATGCATAATATTACCTGGAATAAATAGTACAAGGTAGCGTTAGTAACGACTGTTAGACTTTCATCAAAATGGAATGCTCAAAATTTAATAAGGTACTTGCAATACATTGCAGCTTTGATAACTGGACCTCACATAAGAGCATCGATTTCTTTCTCTATATCTTTATATTATCTTTAAAATTTTTTAGTATTCGTTCCTGCCAAATATATTTAAAAAATATTAGTAGATAACATAAAAAGGTATCAAATACAGTCAGCGACAATCGACATGAAAATTGACTAGTGACTTTTAATATAGAACTACAAGTAACAACGGAAGCCAGATGTATGCCCGGGACGACATCTGCTATCGATGTCTCTGTAACCTCGAAGACCCCCGTTTTTCTGTGCCATGGATGCTGGTGGACACCGGCCTTGAGAAATTTCACGGTGGTGACCACATGACCAGTCTTATAAAGTACTTAAGTGAGGCTGCGGAAGCCACTCAGCAGAAATACCCGTCAGCCTAACTGGTGTTGCTGGGAAATTTTAATGCTCATTATCAGGAGTGGCTTTTTCCCTATGAGAGTACTGATCACGCAGGGAGAAAGATGCGAAAACTGGCTCTAACGCGTACTAAACTTTTTCATAAAAATATTATTGTAAAATACAATAAATAATAATAATAAAGCAATGGTAACCTAAATGTGACCATTGGACAGGACTCGAGTTTGAATCCAACGCGCACACCTCTGACTTTTTGAAACAACGTGCGTATTAATATACACCTGTCTATCGCTTAAACGGTTAAGGAGAACATTGTATGCCTGAAAGATTTTCCTCGACGGCACGGCGTGTGAAGTCAGCCCACCCGCATTATGCCAGCGAGGTGGACTATAGTCTAATCCTTCTCTTTCTGAGAGAAGACACGTGCCCAGCAGTAGGACAGTTAATGGGTTGATGTTGATACATTTTGAAACTTATTTTTATTTTTTCAAATAGAATATACAATAACTATTTTGTAGATGTTGATAGGTGATGGAGAAAATTAGAGTAGGTACTCACCATAATTAAAAACTTCATGTTAAACATGGCTATGTTTGGCAGTTCAGGACTGTATGAGGTGGATTACGTAGAACAATTTGTCTTTATACAGAAACTGTCCTATTTATATTCGACTGTCTCACAAATGCAATGTTTTTCTATAGATAAACTATTAACTAATTAAATTTAAAACTAATTGTGCCTTTTATCAATTTAAATTTAATTAATGTTTAAATTATACCTAGTCTCCGTCATTGGACCCAAAAGATAAGTTATTTTAATTTATAGCAATAGATGGTGCCGTATAAAATGCCCCAAATAAACAGTTATTTATTTATATAATTTATAATTTTCTTCAGTCCAGGTCCTAAAAGATACAATAATAGCGGTGGCCCGCGATTTCACTCGTATCTCAAAATACTTTTTACCAGATGCGATGGCCGAATGAGGGTAACGTATACGCTTGGTAAGAGTGTAATGTATGTCGAGAATAAATATTATTCTTTCATAAAATATATCAAATAGAGGTTTATAAAACATAGAAATAGTACAATGATTTTTTCAATACCAAATGTCCCCCAAGTAGATTTAAATTTAACGCTTGAAGAAGGCAATAAACTAGACACCGTTAAGGAAACAGTATTTTTAGGTATTACTATCGACAGTCAATTGCAATGGGGTCACATTAAGGCCTTGTCTGGTAGGTTGAGCTCTGCTGCAAAAGTTAGGCAGCTTACCGATGTTGCTATAGCTAGGCTAGTATAATTTGCATATTTTCATAGCATCATGTCCTACGACATCCTTCTATGGGGCCCAGCAGCTGACAGAGTTTCGATTTTTATTCTACAGAAGAGAGCTATCCGCGCGATCTATAATATGGGGCCTCGGGAGACTCTCAGAAACATATATAAGGATATCAATATACTTACAGTGCCGTCACTCTATATCTTAGAAAATATTTTATAAGTTTGCAAACATCAGTAGAATTATAATATTAGGAGTTATACCCACATAAACACACGTTACAATTAGGTATAAATAAATTAGCAATACCAAAAGATAGGTTGTCTAAAACAAGTATCATTTTACGGAAATAGTGTACGTTTTTATAACAAACTGCCCAAATCTGTATTACACCTTACCGATGGAAAGTTTAATGCTCATGTTAAAAGCATCCTAAATATCCTAATTAAGAAAGCTTAATAAAATACGACTATGTCGACGGTAGGGACGTTTGGGGATAGTTGGACTGATACTTCTGCACATGTGACTTCCATGAAACCTCTGTAACGACGTATGTGTATGTCATTCCCAACTTATTCATTTGTATTTTATATTAAATTTCATCGTTTTTGACTTGATACTTACTTAATCTAATTCCGTAAATCTTGGTGACAATTTTTATCAGTTGTTTTATTTAGTTTATTAGTTTCGACTCTTTGTAAATGGGAGAACCGTTTAGAACCTTCTTTTATTCCTAGCTGTATTTTATATATTTGTAATCTTGGCAACATTCCTAATTGTTCTCTCATGTAAGTATCCAATTTATAATTATTATTGTATCGAACATCATAATATAAAACGATAATTTAAAAGAGTAACCACGGTGTTTCTTACAGGTTCTTTTCCATAGGAAACGACAAATTTGGAACCGTGCACCTAGACTCGACATTTACACTAATAGTTTGTGATTGACGCTGGCATATTGAATACTTCTTTTCTCGGAACAAAGCGGGAGTGTTAGGTAACTAACATTGAGTACTTCTTATCCCATGAATTTCCGCACTTCTTAAAGTGACTGGCGATATAAAAACTGGTATTTTATTTTATTTTATTTCATAAGGGAAAACAAACAGTAGCATATTATATGTAACATGGAATGGAGGAATCCAAAGTTTCCGTGCTAGTGTTGATCGATTTTTCCAACGCATTTAATACCGTCAATCACGAAATTCTCCTGTCTCTTCTCTCCCATCTTATGGTCTCTGATGAAGCAAGGAATGGTTTTCTTCTTATCTTCGGGGTCGTCAGCAGTCTGTCCATATTGAGGATTCATCCTCAAATTGGTGTGACTTAGAGACTGGCGTCCCACAAGGCGGCATTCTTTCTCCTCTTCTATTTTCTATATTTATAAATTTCATTACACAAAACCTTCAGTGTTCTTATCACCTTTATGCCGATGACTTGCAGTTATATTGTCAAGCTGCGGTGGAAAATTTAGTCGATGCAATCAATGAAATAAACGTAGACTTGACGGCCATAAAGGAATGGTCGGATATGTTTGGGGTTGCGGTTAATCCCGACAAATGTCAAGCCATCATCATAGGCAGTCAACGCAACATTCAAAAATTGGATTTTATTACCCTTCCTCCAGTTATGTTTGATGGCTTGGTTATACCTATCAGTCCTAGTGTCAAAGATCTTGGTTTGCACCTTGACACTACCCTTAGCTGGCGAGACCAAGTGGCAAGTGTTAGTCAGAAAGTTACGGGATCGCTGCGGACTCTATATCGCCTAAAAAATCTACTTCCACCAAAAACCAAAGCAATGCTTGTGCAGGCCCTAATCTTCTATAGACTATGGTGATGTGTGCTACTTTGACCTGAATGCTGACCTACTCAACAAACTTGATGGTCTTCTTAATAACTGCATCCGATTCGTCTTTAACCTTCGTAAATATGATCATGTCTGAGTGTCGTTCTGTGCTCAAATGGTTGCCTATTCGGCAACGTAGACACTTGAGAGCATTGACTACGCTTTTCTATGTACTTTTCTCTTCCACTTCCCCTTCTTATCTAAATTCTCAATTTCAGTATTTATGTGCGAATCATACTAAATATTTGCGATCTACTAATAATCGTCTCCTTCAATGTCCCTCTCACCGCTCTGACTTTGTTCATTCTACTTTCTTTGCCCAGTCAATCTTATTATGGAATGCTCTTCCATTTGAAATCAGGATGGCAAACAGTCGGTTTTCCTTTAAATATAAGGTACGGAAATACCTCCAGGATAGTTCGTTGGCTGTTTCATCATCTCGACGTTGACCGTTTTTAAGTATTTATTAGTTATATATTATATAGCATGTAGTTTTTTTTTGTAATTGTGTATTTATAACCTATATTATATATTAAATTTAGTCAGCAAAAATCTCATAATGTAAATAGTGCATCTACTGTGATCTTATTCTCTCTGCATCACCCTAAGGTTGTCTGGCAGAAAATGCCTAATGGCATTAAGACCGCCTTTGTACCATCAATGCATAAAGATAAAATAAAATAAAAAATAAAAAAGATGTATGCCCGGGACGACATCTGCTATCGACGTCTTCGTAACCTCGAAGACTCCCGGTTTTCCGTACTGTGGATGCTGGTGGACACCGGCCTTGAGAAATTTCACGGTGGAGATCAGGAGGTGACCAGAAGTCGAATATCTGAAAAGCACAAAAAATAAAATAACTATTTTGCAAGACCATTGTAAAAATTTGGAGTACCAGTGTCGCGAAAATAGTAGGTAACAATATCCAGCCCAGAAAATATTTTTGATATTATGTCTAAGTTAGGAAATATCATCATTTACCCCCTACCTAAGGAACAGATTAATTATATAGCGAGAATACTTATGCGAAATGATAAGACCATAATTATGCTCAGAGTCCCGTGCAGTGGGACAGTATATGGGTTGATGATGAATGATGATGAATGATCAGTGCATAACAACCATGTGAAGAATGATTTTATTGCTACTGCTAGGAGCAATAAGAAATTGAGCGCTGTTACCCTAGGACTTCAGGGCGACAACACAATTTACATTAAGTAATTGTCACCTTACGTTGGACAGTAAAACTTTGCTAAATAAAACAAAAATAGCTGACAAAATTCATCACCAAAATTCCAGATCAAAACCGAAAACACCGGACACTTTAGCCAATTAGCGTGGTCTCGAGATAAGGGGTTATTGATGCCTTGGTAACATATTTGTCGAAATCGAAGTCTTACATGATGTGTTGGACTGTTGGTGGTAGCTACCCAGGCCGATCATTAGATCCTACCACCAAACGTACCATTTCTTGGTAGGGCAATAATTGTGTGTGTTTATCTTTTCCCAAACGAAAACCGCTGTAGCAAAATATATACGAGTATTTTAGTATCGGGCATTACAATTACAAGTCACGTATCGTAAAAGTGGAGCTCCTTGAAATATGCACACGTGCCATGGCTTGAAGGTTGAAATTTCTTTTTATTTTTCCACTGTTAAATTCCTACCTAAAAATTGATAACGTTAAAAAATTAATATAATAATGATAATTCTTAACACATCAATGTACGGAGGGGGCCTCGGAAAGCACGTAAAGCCGTCGATTTAGGTTTTCATGCGAACACATATATTTGACGACGTCTGTCTTCTAGTGGTTCGAGTACCGGACTGTTGATCATGGGATCGTGGGTTCGATTCCCACAGGACACAAATATTAGTGTGGGAAAAACATCATTATTTGTGTTTGTCTGGGTGTTTCTTATGTATTATAAGTATATACTGTAGCGACATCTACCGCGCTACATAGAACTACGAAGGCCTGAATCGCGCAAGCAACATTCGCAACGAAAAGTTGCATATATACAACCGCCCGACATCAAAAAAGAAAAAGTATCTAAGTATTACATCAATTATAGGCATAGCAGTCACGCTTTTATGTGGATTAATCACCTATTTGCTCTTTGAACTTATAATCATTGTACCAGCAGTAGTCTTGTGGCACTTGCGATCACCAGGCACTGCTGCTATGCCTCTTCATCATCAACCTTTTTACTGTTCCACTACAGAACACAGTTTTGTTTTCTTTTTGGGTCATTTTACGTAGAACCATCTAGTCCCAACTAAACAGATCATGTACTATGGGTACTAGACTATGGCTGTAATACTTATAAACATGTTTTTTAAATACAACATTGTAATACATACATTCGATGTTTCTTATCTAATATAATTATGTTTGTCAAACACAAACACTTACGCTCTACTACACTTATGCTCATCACATAAATATTGGTGTCCTATGGGAATCGAACCCAGACATCATCATCAGCAGCTCGACACTCGAACCTCTTCACCACAGACGTCGTCATCAATGTTTCCTCTGAGAAATATAATGAGAAGGGTTAGGCTCGCTCCCGTAACCCTAGCAAAAAAAATGCGAAGAGACACCGATGTGATTTCAGTCGGTAGGTCACCCAATATGGGTGGAGTATGCTCTTTCTTATTTCATGTTACGTGGCCAACATTAGCCGTCTTAACTTGCTTACAAATTGTATCGTGAACTATCACAATCCAAATAAAAAATATTTTTAGGTTCAACTAGAAAACAGCAAGAAGCATGTAAAGAAAGAAAGAAAACGTTGCACAATCAACTTTATATTTATTTGATTAATAATAATAATAATAACTTTATTTTTAGACACAGGTCTATAGTAAAATAATTAGTAAACTTAAAATAAAACTTAAAAGTAGGTTAATAAATGTTGTAATGTAATATATATAATTTCATTTATTTTGTGTATTTAGCTGCTCCTATTAGCTGTCCCATTCAGTATTCTTGTATTAAATAGATAGGTATCTTTTTGTATTTTTTTGGCATTTTCCATGCTAAGATTTTAAAGTTACTTAGCGAAGGAAAAATTCGACGTCACCATAAAGACGTAAATTCTGAATGTGAAGGCAAAATTCGTCATAGCGGGTGGGACTCGCGGTGGCTTAGCGGCCATAGCGTCTGGTGTACCTAACCAGAAGACGCAGGTTCGAATCCTGCCCGCGGTCGAATTTTTCCTTCGCTAAATAACTTTAAATAGATAGATGCTCAAAGCTCAGCATAATGTGTGATGGCAATGATGTAATAATAATGAACAATAAAACAAGAATGCAGAACAGGTAGGTAATAATGTATGGAACAGGTATATGTAATTTAGCCCAAAATAACAATTTAAAAAGATATACCTAATTAGATTAAGGCTGCTGACGCAATAACGAGTACGCGCGGTGATCTACATAAGACGACTGAATAAGGTGTCAATGCAAAATAATTTGAAGTATGTATTTACTTAGTTTTAAATTTAGACCGAAAAACAATATTTTTCAAAACATGAACTCTAAGAAAAAATAATATTATTTCGATAAGCATAAGCACTATTTAATAGTCAAAAACATTTTTTGAGAAATTATTCACTGTATTTTTTTGGGGCTCATAAAATATAATCGTTGCTCATAAAACGTTTTCTACTTACACCTTGCGGCCCTAAAATACTTTATAATAGTACGGTCAACAACTTAAGTCACTGAACACCGCAAATTTTTGAAAGCATCACTGCTCCAAATATGGGCAAGAGGTTTTTCTTATTAAGGTGAACTAAATTTTTAATGGTCATGGTATGTAATGATTTCGTATAACCTTCACAGGTCAGTAACTTCATACTTATTAAAAAACGTAATGAAGATTGCAACATGTTCAGCGACTTTCGTTGCTGACTGTACCTAGTAGAATTATTTTTCACTGGTTGAAGAACGGGCAGAATCTCCTGAACCGTCGGATTCTGTAACAGAGGGAGCGGAAGATTCTGAGACAGGTTCCGGGCACATAGTAAAATCTTGCATGCCATATTCTCTAGCCGCAAATTCCTCGCCCTCTTGCTGTTCTTGTTTACAAAACTTGATTAAATTCACCTTAGAATTAGCGTCGACAGTAATGTATAAAAATGCCATCATACATAATATAGCCTGGAACAATACAAGTTTTGTTAGACTTTCATCGAAATGGAATGCTCAAAATTTAATGAGGTACTTGCAATACATTGCAGCTTTGATAACAGGACGTCACAAACAACTTGAGAACATAATATAGGTATCAATACAGTCAACGACAATCGACATGACAATTGACTATACATAGCTTTAGTAACGACTTTGCAATACGTTGCAGCTTTAATAACTGGAACTTACAAAGGCACCTGGTTAACATAGAGGTATATATAACATTTGAGTACCTACGATAACTAAAAACTTGGTGTTTAGCAATTCAGAACTAGTCATAGTCGACTGCCTCACACGAACAATGTTTTTCTTTAGATAGACATGCTAATTTTGCCTATTAGCAATTTTTTTAAAATAATGTTTAAATGATATGTAGTCTCCGTCATTGGCCTCAAAAACCTTCTAGATTACTAATTTATTTTCTAAACACACTTGCTCATAAAATGACTCCAATTTCACCGCAATCAGGCACATAATCAAACTGTGACTTTTTCATTGCTATTATTCAAAAGAGAGTTTACTGGTGCTTTGTTCTTAAACAAGTTTCGATACAAAAAAGATCGTGTTCAATAGTACAAATAAATGAATGTACCTATTGCTTGCTCATTTCATGCAACTTCGTATTTAAAAAGATAATTTCAACTTGTGCGTTTTTAATAAATAAAACTTTAACTCAAATATGTATAAAATTTGTTTTCTCTGTAATAAAGAAAACTTTGAATTCCCCATTTTGTACGTGATTAAAAAACTATTTATTTATTTATCCATCCGCGAAAAGCTAAAAGAAAAAGAAGTCTTTTAGTCTACGGCCGATCGCCATTGTTAGATGTGTTATAATAATGGTCTCCCTTGAATACTATATGTTATTATATTTACAATACCTAATGTAAGACTCATTCACAGGATACAATTAGTTAACTACTTTGTTTATTTTCCATTGGACTATGATTGTTTACAGTTCATTACATTAGTTAAGTACTTTGTTATTATTTACCATATTCTGATTAGTTAAGAACATCAGTTCTCTTGTTTCCTGTTTAGCTAATTATCGATACTTATGTTTAGTGATCTCACGCCTTTCTTATTATATAAACGTAGCACATAATAAATACTTCACTACTATTTCTGATCTCCAACTCAATACAACTCTGTTTCCATTCTTAGCATTAGTTTAGTTATAATATTGTATTAAATAAAACAAAATATTTTTTAAATTCAGTTTGCCATCTATTACATAACAAATGTATATAAAAGTTGTTGAAATGAAAAAGGAGCCCAGTTCCATTTCGATCGTGAGTGATACCATAGTGTTCTAAGATGTTTTCTGAGCAAAGTTACTCAAGGCTTTTCAGGCCTTGGGATGTGAGTGATAGTAAAAATGATGTACAGACAAACTGTGATAATAGTACAAATGAAACAAAGAGCAAGAAGCGGAAAATTGACGAAACTAAAAGGGAAAATCGGTTAAGGAAAATTCGAGGGACTTTTAGAAAGTCTGATACAAGCCATCAAGACGCTACCGTTTCCACTACTACGCGAGATGGCGACGAAGATATAAAACCTCCCACTATCGAAGTAAACTCCCCAGTTGAAAAACTCACTTTATGTTGCGACAGGATTTTCCAAGAACCAAAAAAGAAAGAAAAGTTAGAAAAACCGACGCCTTTTGACATAAAACCACAAACATATCCACAAGTACCTCAAATGCCAGCATATAGACCCACATTTATACCTGACTATCTGCCAACTGCTGACTGGCTGGCTCACGCATTGGGAGTTCCACCGACAGACCCGTTGCTCCTACAATCTCTAGCCCAAGGATACGCGATGGAACTAGAATACGCAAGAATCCTGCACCAGGAAAATGAAGCCAAATTGAACGCGAAGAAGCAAAGACCAAAAAAGTATAAATGTCCTCACTGCCACGTCGGGTTTTCGAACAATGGGCAGCTGAAAGGTCATATCCGAATACATACCGGCGAAAGACCCTGTAAATGCGATGAGAAGAACTGTGGGAAGACTTTTACGAGGAATGAAGAACTGACGAGACATAAAAGGATTCATTCGGGAGTCCGCCCGTTTCCTTGTTCCACTTGTGAGAAGAAGTTCGGCCGTCGGGACCATTTGAAGCAGCACACGAGGACTCATCACAACAAAAACATTGTCGTAAAAGAATTTAAGTAATGGGATATTTTTTTATCGAGATCACCGTAGGATGATAACCATGTTATAGATGAATTCCACCTTTTCTGACTATACTAAACAGCTTGCGAAAATGTCAATTGTAGTTTATAAATAGACTTGCTTGATATGAAAACTACCTTGTTAATCTAGTGGTTCTAAGCGCGACTGCTGCGCTACGGTCTTGGTTTGGATTCCCAGGTCGAGTAATGCTATTGGATTTTTCTAGGCATAGGTTCGGCCTCTTTTACATGGGACCTAAACTATTTATACATTGGTACAACTCTGCTTAACCCTACTGGGAATACAGGACGGATGGTATGTTTTGCATGATGTTTTAAAAATATATAATTATATTAATATTAAATAGATACTTAAATATATTTTTGTACAAAATATTGTTAGCAAAAGAATAAAGTTCTGTATATTTTTAGAATGCACGTCGACAAAGCAAATAGCTAATTGTATATTTTAAATATATAAAATGGTTGTGAATATAGTATTATGCAATTAGTCTAAAGACAAATAAATATATTTTACGAAATTTATTGAAAAAAAAAACGTTTTGAAATAGATGGCAAACTGAATTTAAAATATATTTTATTTTATTTAATACAATATTATAACTAAACTAATGCTAAGAATGGAAACAGAGTTGTATTGAGTTGGAGATCAGAAATAGTAGTGAAGTATTTATTATGTGCTACGTTTATATAATAAGAAAGGCGTGAGATCACTAAACATAAGTATCGATACTTAGGTAAACAGGAAACAAGAGAACTGATGTTCTTAACTAATCAGAATATGGTAAATAATAACAAAGTACTTAACTAATGTAATGAACTGTAAACAATCATAGTCCAATGGAAAATAAACAAAGTAGTTAACTAATTGTATCCTGTGAATGAGTCTTACATTAGGTATTGTAAATATAATAACATATAGTATTCAAGGGAGACCATTATATAACAGATGTGCGCGCATAGGAAAATTGATCAATTTTTCCCGCCATTGCGAAAAATTTTTCATAGCTCGTTTTCACTGTTGAAATTATAGTTATTTACTTCACAAGTGTGTTGAAAAAGTTGTATGATACACGTGTGTATTGATGATTACCGACCTCGGCCCTCTTAAAACCTATATTATATATTCAATGGCGCCTCAACGGTAATCACCAACATTACACACTTGTACCATAATGTACTATTACAACACGCATTTAATTGTGTGTTTATCTTTTCCTAAGCGAAAACCGCTTTAAAAAAATATAATATACGAATATTTACACGTATCGTAAAAGACCTTGAAATATGCAAGCGTATCATGGCTTGAAAATTTACATTTATACATTTTACTTTTATATTTTCATTTTTAAATTCCTACCATAAAATCTTGAAAAGGTGGTATTATCGTTTTTCTAGGCACTACTTGGGGGGTCCTCTCTCAGAATAAAAGGACAATAGTCCACCACGCTGACCTATTCCGGGTGGGTAGACTCCACACGTTGTTGAGGAAATATCTCAGGCATGCTGATGGGCCTAGCCCAGCATTTTTGTAGGGGTGGTGTATTTTAATTACTGACCTTATTTTTATATTAACCTGCGAGCGTTCTGGTTTACCAAATGAATAATTAATTTTGTTATTACTTGATATTCATTTTTATCTTCGAGTTTAGGACCAGGGTGGGACAGGTGCCCTTGCCCTACCGTGGGCACCATGGTCATGCAGGTGTTGTCATGACATTTTCTTTCACCGTTTAAGTGAGTGAAATTGAATACGCACATTATTGTCAAAGTGCGAGGTGCCATTTTTTCTTTTTTTTACAGTACGGACGGAGTGTGTCGGACTCATACCGACTAAAAACTGTACTTGCCTTCACTTGCCTTCACTTGCCCTGTAGTCATGGCCATGGGATAAGTGCGAGGTGCCTGCTTTGAATTCAAACCTATAATTTGGTGGTTTGTCGGTCTTCTATATTAGTTATCACTGGAGCGATACTGACTTTTGCTTTTTTGGCCGTAGGTAATTAGAAAGAACATCTACATACTTATCATCATACCTGTATTCCCCCAAGGGTTGGGTAGAGGTGCACTAATTTACACCCACCGTTCTCTGGTATGATTAGATCTTTATCAAGAGTTTTATCTACAACTAGCGACCCGCCCCCGTATCGCACGGGTGCAATGTACTAATAACAAATTTTAATTATACATATAAAACTTCCTCTTGTATAACTCAATCTATCAAAGAAAACTGCATCTAAATCCGTTGCGTAGTTTTAAAGCATACATAAGGACAGGAAGCGGGAAGCGACTTTGTTTTATACTATGTAGTGATATCTACAAATAAAAATACTAATTAATTATATAATTACACGCATTTTATAACTGCCTCATTAACTTAGTGGTCGTACAGTATAAATTGAAAGCAAAATATCCATAAAATCGTCGTAATAAGAGATATGAACCCATTTGTACTCAGACGCACTTTGGTGATACATAGTGATTTATCTAAACAAACTAAAAGCTCACAGGATTTAATGAATAACAAGGGCAACGAGACCACAGACTGTACTTACACTGTGTCATTGTTCTAGTAGTCGCAGTGTTAAAAATAACTATCGTATCGTTATTTACCCTCCAGAGGGTTTTTTTGTGTGAATGAATGAGTGTGAAAAAAAACAATGTTTTTTTTATTGTGGTATTTTATTATTTTGGTATTTTATATTATACATTGAAATAAACTTTTTACGGATTTTATCGCGTTATATTGATATTATTAATCCTGACGTTTCGGACCCTTTACAGCGTCCATGGTCACGGGTAGACTGAGGTGGTGGGCGTCTTGACGAGGCAGTTCAGAAATCTGGGATTATTAATACCAGTATTAATATAAAGCGATAAAATTATCTAAAAGGAGTTTTATAAAAACAGTCTAGTCAGAAATCAATACTCTTTTCATCGCCGATCTAATGGCCCCATAACAAAAGCCATCAATGCTAAAAGCCCACGGACAAAGTGGACTGATATTGTAAACCATACATAACGTATTCCATTAAAGTTGACACGCACCAATGATATACAATATGTACCTGAAAGTACAATGAAAATGGAATGAAACAGTAAAAATAATTGTTAAAAAAACGCTTTTGTAGATAGCCAAACTATAAAGATATAATTTTCACAAAGTAGGTAAGTATATCAAATTACTTGTTCGACAGTATTGTTCAATGCCATCTTATAATTCAGTTTATCGTAAAAGCGCGCGCTTGATAACAATTATTGTAACTATTTTTATATGATAGAAAATTTTATAAAAGGTAAATTTCTATTATGAATACATTCTGTAAAGCACCCCTTGGTAGGACATAGTGGGAGAAATTCCACTCAAATTGGAGATGCCCGACTGGGGAACTACCTCGGCTTTGCAGAAAATCGAAGTGAAATAACACAGCGTTGAGCTGTGTTCCTAAAGCCCCGTATTCATGGTAAACATTTGTTTAGGAACAGTTGATCAACATTGTTGGTGAGCGGCGAGAATGTTGCTAGCAACTATGTTTAAATCAATACAGGTTGTCCACATGCCAGTCTGCGTTAAAATGTTGCCCGAGGAGGTAGTGTTGTTGTGTTCTCTGTATCTGATGTATAGGATTTCTAATAAAAAAAAGAGAAAAAGATGGCGGATTCGAAACTATCTTTTGCAAAGAGGAAATTTGATGAGTTTCCACATCTTTTTTGGGTACATTTAGGGCTTGAGAAATTTCTTCGAATGCATCGTTCTTTTTGGTTCTATCTTTGTATTCTTTTATAGAAGAATCCCATAATAATGGTTAATAATGGTTTTGATTGAAATAATTCTATTAGTTGCATTATCTTATCATTGCTCCACACTACTGCCATGTTTATAAACTGTTGCAAACACGTTCACACACGTCAACAATTGTCGCTAAACTGATGTTTACGCTTGTCGGGCGAGAGCTCGTCAACATGACGCTATCAACTCTGCAACACGCAATGTTGCCAGCAACATGTTGACAGCAATTCCGCAACACGTTGATTCAACTTTGTTGCTAAACAAATGTTTACCATGAATACGGGGCTTAACGATGAGTTAGGTTGCCCGTGCTCCGCGATGAAACGTTGTGATAGCAGTGGGGGGATTTTGCTCCTTACACTGCCAACCCAACTATTCCTCTTTTTTTTTACAGGGTCGGCAACGCGCAAGTGATACCAATTTTATTGCAAGCGTCTGTAGACTTACCATCAGGCGACCCGATGCTTGCTTGTCATGTAATTACAAAAAAATATATATGTATGTAATAGTGACGACACGTTTAGCTCAGTGGCTGAGCGATCGGCTTCTGCGCCACGGTTTGTGGGTTTGTAGCGACATCTACCGCGCTACATAGAACTACGAAGGCCTGAATCGCGCAAGCAACATTCGCAACGAAAAGTTGCATATATACAACCGCCCGACATCAACCGTCGGGCCGTGGCCCGCCAGGCAGAACACCCGCCTGGTTGGAGGATCCTCCCTTTTCGTTGGAGGGGCACCTCGCCTCTCCACAGGTTAAATCCCCACATCGAACAAATATATGTATGACCTACATGTAGTTGTTCCGGGTCTGGGCGTTTGTGTATGTGAAAGTTTCTGTTTGTAAACGCGCCCACGATACAGGAGAAAATCCTAGTGTGGGGCAACATTTATTTAAAAAAGTAAAGAAAAGAAAGAAAAAGTCTAAAGAATAAAAGAGAAAGGGAATCACTGATTAAGGAATTCAAATTAAACATTTTGGATGTTGGTCTTATTCTAAATATTTTGTCAAAACTTACTTCAGATATTGCTAAAAGAATATGTAGTTTGGCTCGAGTGTGTAATCAGTAATTCCTTTTCCGTAGTATTCACATATTCCTATAAATTGTGATCCTTGTGTTAGTTATTTGGTATAAGGTACAATGGGGTTGACGTATCCATGTGGATAAAAACCCCTTTAACTTCAAAAAAGATTAAAAAAAAAAAGAAAGAAAGAAAAGTACCTAATCCTCGGCAAATTAAAATTAAAAAGGCAAAATAATTAAGTCAGTGTCCACAACCCGTTATACGTAGGTCTAGACAAAGTCACAGGTAACATTAATCTAACTTGTATGTTAGCTTAACTGGACTATTAACTGTAACACTATATTTATCTTAGATAACTTTGAAAAGGTCGGCGCAGGTACTTAAGGACATTCGGGTATTAAGGTAATGAGGGAATAGAAAATGATGTTATATGGACATTAATTGAATTTAACGGTGTTCTTAAAGTTGACATTAAAATTGAATTAAATTTTCACATGAAATAAGTCTAAAAACACCTTTTTATCCATATAAAACGTGTCCCTTATCCATATAAGGGGAACGTGGGTAATTATCTAATAACTACGATAATTCATTCATTGTCAACACATTGAGACCTTTGGTTTTTGTTGACGGGGTTGAAAATGCTTTGTTCACTACCCACCGCTCCGGGGAGAGTGGCTTACTACTAAAATACTGATATTCAGCCGCATCTGGTTAGACTGGAAGCCGACCCCAACATGTTAGGAAAAGGTTCGGTGTATGTACATACGAGATCTTGAAAAAATATTGTAGTACCGCGAAAACTTAATAAAGTAAAGAAAAACTAATATCGGGAATCTAGTTTTCGATCATTTTTTTAATACGTGATTCAATATAATTTTATCGCAATAATATTGTTCTGAAGCACACAATAGTTCGTTGTTTTGCGCAAAGTTGCATACAATAAAATTTTATGTTCTACTGTTCTCCCTGTTAGCAATTTAATCGCAAAAATTGTGAACGTAAACTTTTGTGTGTGTTTGAATTTTTAACAAAAATCATTTTGAGGCTATGATCGCCTAGCAGCTAGAGCGCTGCATGAAATTAGGTTATGCACTGCTGAATTTTATGTACCTACAGTACAATTGATAATAGAATTGCACGTTACATCGCTTGAGAATTGCAAATGAATTTGCTTTAACTGTGCAGGAGAAACAATCAAGCAATACTTATTAGGTAGATGCATAACAACAAACGCTTAAAAGAGTGAGTAATTGTGTTCTTGAGATAACTCTCTTTTACATCTACTTTTAACATAAGTCTATCTTCATCATGGTAGATGAAGAAAGACATAAGTAAAAAGTAGATATTGTGATAAAGCATTTACCGAATGGTGGCTAAGGGATATAAAACCATAGAAAATCACAAACTGAGAATGATAAAAGAGGAGAGGCTACCAGACCGATGGTCGGACGATATTGTGAAGGCAATGTCGTATCAGTGATTGACAACGGACCTTCACTCAGCAGTGGGTGTTACCGACTGAATAGAGAGCAAGATAGATCTAAATCTAACTTCTCTGCCACTTTACTGCCGTTTCTATATCATTATTATCATTTTAACCATCATCATAAACATCTTCCTGCCCTTGTCCCAATTTATTTGGGGTCAGCGCAGTGTGTTCTTGTTCCTTATCTTCCATTCATCTCAGTCAGGCGTCACGTTACTCGCTTTTCTATCATATCCGCTTTAACACAATCCATCCATCTATTCTCCTCCTCGCCTCCTCCCCTCCATCCCTCTGCTGTTTCTATATCTGCACTTAATTAACAAGACCTCTTGAGCAGGACTCGTGACTCATTTCCTTCCGATGTTTTCCTTCACACATACGTTTTACTACACAGCTCCTGAACATCCATATTCACGGAATTGCATCTATTCCCATTACCGCCATGAACCTTCAAAGAACCGCAGGCGAAACGAACGACGCTTTCAATTCGTAAAAATACAAATCTATTGGAAATTTAGTTTCCTTCGAAAAAGTTCGCGGGCGTTAGACGTCCGTGAACTGAAAGGTTCAGTATTTGAAAGAAGTTTGAAATTGGGATGCATTTACAGCGTTTTTCTGCTTTAAGACACTCATATAGACATACATACCCATCAGGCCTGTATTCCTCGAAGAGTTAGGCAGAGGTGTACTCCTACAGTTACCTATTTAGTTATACATAAGTTTAGCTCAGGCCGTATTGCCATTAACCGAGAAACATAAGTTGTCTGGTACCCATAGTACAAGTTTTGCCTAGCTTGGGACTTGAGATGGTTTGGGCATGTCGAGATAATGGATGAAAGGCGACTAACAAAAGGAATTTACATATTGAATGTTAGTGGAACCGCCGAGACGAGACACCCTAGAAAAACTTACACCAACCTTATGCTTAAGATAAACCGTAACGGTTTCCAAAAACAGCTTTGTGAACATAATTTTTGTTGTAATTGTTGGAATAATAAATAAAAAAAAATAAAAAAAATTGCTGAGTTTCTTGAAAAGGGTTAGGTGGCTAGTACTCGCAACCGGCTTGTATGTATGAAAAGATGTATGAATGTGGTCGAAGCAAAAGAAGTATGCAATAATCGTAGCAAGAGGCGTTCTTTATAATATAATATTATTGGGACATTTTACACAACACCATCTAGTCCCAAACTAAGCAGAGCTTGTACTATGGGTACTAGACAATGGATATAATACTTATATACTTTTTTTTTGTAAATACATACTTATAATACATGAAACACCCAGAAAAACACAAATACTCATGTTTTATCCACACAAATATTTGTGTACTGTAGGAATCGAACCCACGACCCTATGATCAGCACTCGAACCGCTAGACCCCAGAGGTCGTCAGAGTTCTTTAGTTTCTGCCTACCCCCATGGGAACAAGGCGTGAGTGTATGTTAAAAAAAGCGCCGTAATACATTTGAATCGAGTTCTATACACGATATATTTCCATAAAAGTTGAGACTCCTACCAGTAGTATATTAAATATAGTTTTAAATAAATGTTTTAACCATTTCCATCAAGGATCTCCAATCACATATTCGCCTTCACTCCATCTGGTTCCACAAACTCTTTTCCGATTACCGGAGAACGAACACTATTTTTCATTGGCTGAACGTCTGTTTCCGCTTCCTGTTTGTATGGCTTTGGCTTAAACGAAGCTTAGCACTCGATCAATTTTTAAAAATGTTCACGGAAAACGGTAATTTTCTATCTGTGCGAAGCCAAGGCGGGGCGCTAGTATAGTACAACGTGTTACAAAATACCCCGTAAAAATATAATTAATTATCAAAGCCAAAAATTTTGTCAGCTGTCATGTCAGGGAGCCAGATTATTTAATAGAAAGGCCTACGTACCTATTTTACCTAATAATTGTCTACTTTAATAGTTTTTCTATTTTTCATTCATAAATGTTGTTGTTTTCCTTTTTTTGGGGTATGTTATACAGCGTTACTACGGTTCTTAAATATTGTGAATGGACTCGTAATAAGGCCCCATTTAACCTCCTTTCGGCTTTACGGGTAGTTTTGTAACATCCTGTATAATAAAATAATCAGTAATATTGAAATAAAACTATGGTCAAGGGTAGACTCCCCGTGACCATGGACGCTGTAAGGGGTCCGAAACGTCGGGATTAATAATATCAATATAACGCGATAAAATCCATAAAAAGTAGTTTTATTTCAATGTATAATATTCGCGTAAATGTCAGAAATCAATATAATCAGTAATACCTTACTTACCTTATATTTAATCTTTACAAAACTGACTATTTTACTAGAATGTTCGATATAATTTTGCTAGTTTTGTAAAGTTTAAAAAGGTCGAATACATCAAGCAAGTTTTATTTCGATCCTCATTGCGCCCTTGAGACGCAAACACAGTATACCTAATAATGATTATATAGGTATATTAATAATTTTCCAGCACTTACCAATGGTGGCTTTACAAATTAATGATCTATATGGCTTTCCGATAACGCGTTTTATGTGACCAAAGGATATATTAGGATGTAACGAAGTATAAGAGCATTTCGATGATTCAATAAGGATGCTTAAGAACCCTTGTTACTCTTCGCAATGGCTGCGGAATCAAATCAATTCATATAAAAAATGTATAAAATAGTAATAATATGTTTATTTCAAATTATACTACATTAAGTAAAGTAACACACTATTTGTAGTTACAATAAACTTAATATTAATAATAATAATTAGGTATATAAAAATGAATATTTGGTTGATCGTTCATCTGTACTTAATAAAATGAAACATAAAAAATTGGTCTGAAAAAGCGGCTCCTACACTCTGAACTGCTAGCATAACATTCAAATAACTTTTAATTCTTGGAAATTAAACAGAAAACCTCACATTTTGCACCTGTTTCTGTGGCTCATTATCACAGTTTTAACGGCTGATTACTAACGCGCAAATTTACATTCAGCCCCAATATCTCGAAGATCAACCTCCTAAAATTTATCGTCAAAACTTATCGACTTAATTTATGTCCGACAATAAGTCAGGAGTTAACAACTTTTCGGGTTGCCACTTCATTATTTGGTTTGCTTTTAATTTATAGAAGTTTCCAATTTAAAGGTAAGCGTATAGCTCCTAAGGGGTTGATTTATTTCGTGGTTGTTTTGCGAATTTTATTATATCGGTGTTCGGTTTCGAGGGGTTTAATTTAGTTAATGTATGTGGAGAAGAAAGTTGTTTAGAGTAATGTTACTCGGGTACGAAATGAAAGGTATTAAAGCTTTACGGAGAAATTCACTTTGATCATCATTTGGATGGTAAGTAAATGAGGAAAGAGCGCACTTGGGAAAGAGCTTACACTTTGTTATTTTTTATTTAGCCTCTTTTGTGTCCCATTGCTGGGCAAAGGCTGGGTTAGTACACCTCTGTATCACCCTTCCAGGCATGATAATAATATATGTACCACGCCTATATTCCTGGAAGGGTAAAGCCTACTTATGTTTTTATGTTAACTTTTTATAATAAACTGTTTCATTGTATTTGGAGTACCTAAATGTGTTATTATTGAAAAAACTTTTCCTTTTGAAAGGATAACAATTTCACCTCGACAATAGGCTGAAACCCTGATGAGAATGTCTACTTTCCTTGAGTTTCCATGGCAACGAGGCTCCATTGTTCAAACAAGTTGTCAAAATGGCTTTGATGGTGGGCAAGCCCGCATAAACTGATAGCTTCAACGTCCAACCGAGATTGCGATGTCTCATGGATTGAAATTAGGAGTACTTTGATATTTTAAGAAAAACATCGAAATATGCTACGAGGATTCTATGCGAAGCTTAACAAATCTAAATTTAAATCAGTTACAAATAAATGTTACGCGAATGTAAATGGCTGGGTTTATGTTTAAATCTGAATGTCCAATTTCAAAGTAGATTAGTCAAACTCAACATTAAAGTCCCATATCAATAGGGGGCCAGCCAGTCCGTCTGTATAGAGCCTTAACAAAAAAAATTTTAACAGATATTTTAATGTATTGAGATAAATCCTATAACGATATCCAAAAATACTGCTACACTTAGGAATCGAACCTAATTCTCACGCTTAGCAGTCAGTCGACTCCAGACCAATGAGACAAGTATAAATATTATGTCATCTATCCAAAGGTTCTTTCTTCCCCTTCTCATCAGAAAGGAACTATAAAGTTAATTGTTTAATCAAGCGGAAAGTGATCTGTCATACAAACTTCTACTGTAAATGAACTCTTGCTGACCTAAGAAAAGGGTAGGGCTTCACTGAAAGCGTGCAGGAACATTTTTTTGGTGATTTTTTTATACCAATACGGAAGTAAACAAGCAGACAGCCCACCTGATGGTAAGCGGCTACCATAGCCTTAAAGATGCTTGCACCACCATTATCACGCTTGTTGCCAACCCTTTAAAATGAAAGAGGAATAGTTGGCTTGGCAATATAAGGGGCGTTCTTTTTGGGCCCAATTTTTTATGTCAATAACGTTATTCTATGACTTCGGAACTATTGGTTTTGCATAATTTAGTTTCAAGGACGACCATTGTGATATCTTTTTGTGTTTCTTTACATTTTTCATGCTAAGCTTTGAAGATTGTGATATAATTAAAATACCATACTTTTGCTCCCAGAAGGTTATGTCTAGTAGTAATGAATGATCAAAATATATTATAATATAATATTATCTTCTAAAACATAATAAAGTTACAATCATTGACAATATTTTCACACTTTTCAGCAATCCGAAAGATATATATGAAAGAGTAGGAGGCTAAGAAAAAAGATGGCGGTTTGAGAATTGAGATGTGTGAGATGAAAGATGGATAATCTAATTTCTGCAAAGTTTAATAAAATAAGTGTACCGTATTGAAATAAGACTTTTTTAAATATTTTACTAAAGTGTCCCCTTAGTAAAATATTAAAAAAAGTCTTCTTTCTTCATCATTATTTTGGTCAACATTGACTATATGAAAATATATTTTGATATCATCCCCGCTAACAATCAGTCCGAACCAAATTTCATCGTCACGTCAGGACAAAGTTACGACAGAGATTGGCCACTGCTAACTGTCAAAGGAGATAATACAACAGTTTTACTTGTACTTAACCTATTTACCTTCGACCTCGGAGTAAGAGGGTAGTCTGCGGCCTTGTAATTTAAGCGGGCAAAGATATCTCTTAATAACAGGAGGTCTGACATATACCTTTTGATAAGATTTGTAATAACTGCGTTTAGTTCTTTCATCAAATTAGGGCAGACTTACAACTACAGCAGTGATAGCGTAGTGGTATGACTATTGGACTGGCACGCACCACTGACTTTTCGAAATCATGTGCGTATTAATAATTAATTATCATTATAAAAATATCTCTCAAATTCGAAAAAACCATAGACAAGGTACTTCTGCTTAATGATGATGATGATGAAGACTAATGCTAGATAAAGCTAAATTAATATTGTACATATACCTACTAGCTGTGTCCCGTGGTTTAATCAGCAGTTTAATTTCTTCTCGATTCCTTATGCTCGTAGGATGATTTTAAATGGCCTTCTATTTACTCATTTCCAACAGCTATTTCCAAACAAAAAAAAACATCTTCAGTTATATAATATTAGTATAAAATCTCGGCTAAATTCATCTCCACATACTGATTACAATGCTGCCAGTGTTATAGCAGATAAAATACACATAGCTAGAGCAATGCTAACAATTACACAACTCAGTGGACATCCCAACAGAGGATTAATTTCAAATGCGAGTGTAACAGGGCTCAAAGCGCAATTTAAGCTACGTACAACGGGACTAAGTTAAAACTTTGCAACAGTGCAGTAGTTGTGACAGGATACTTAACCAACGCTTATGCCTTGTGATTTGTGTTGGGTCTGCCTTCTGTGTATTCATTCTTAGTTTATTGTTTGTTTTTTCTACAATATAAGAGATTATTGTTATATTATGCACGTACACAACCAATGATAAATCGAGGTATATGGCTTTGTGATATAGATTTTTTCTTAATTTATCTCTGGAGGCTTGTTATTAGCAACTTTTTTATCTATATTGTTAATTTATCAATATTATTAGACTGTAAGCATTATAAAAAGAATATCTCAAGTAGTAGGTGAGCTACTTCTTGCAGCAATCGTTCGGGCCGTTGGTCATGGAGGTTAGTGATCATTTTAACCTCATTCTCCCACTCCTAGTTTCACTTGTCCATGATAAGTGTTAATTTATTCAAGATTTTGCTGATACATTTGATATATAATTTGGAATATCGAATCTTACTTTGCATGTAAAACCAGTGCAACAGCCAGTTAAAAAGGTTTGATGAATTTCAATACGATTTATGGACACAGAACGTACCATATTACCAAGGCCCGCACCATTGTATATAGAAAACTAACCTAACGAGGTTTGGGATCCCCTGGGTTTCTTAAATTCTCAATTTTAAGTGTCAGGCGCCTAGGCCACCATTACTATCTAAAATTACTAAACTTGATCAGCACTTGATGTCCTAAGGGTAATTCAAAGAGTAATTCAGATGTCTGAAAGGTAATTCTGGTACTTTAAAAATTAAAGCTAAGTTTCGTAAATATTATATTAAATCGTATTTTACGAAACATCAAAATTTAGATTGAATTGAGATCGAAAATTAAACCACGTGTGACAGACTACAAAATTTGCCCTATAAGATAGTCACTTAGCAGGAGCTAAGTGTTCATATGAGAACCGGGACCGACGGTTTTACGCTCGCTCCGAGGCATAAATTAATTCCGATGTATTCTAAGTTTCGTAAATATTAAAACATATTCTACGAAATATCAAACGCGAACGAGTTAGATTGAATTGAGATTGAAAATTGAACCACGTGTGACAGACTACAAAATTTGACCGATAAGATAGTCACTTACCAGGAGCTGAGTTATCATTATGACAACTGGAACCGACGGTTTTACGCTCTCAGAAGCAGGGAGGGGATCCAAAATGTAACTTAAGTAAAACATAAAAAGTAATTATGTTCTATTAATGTTTCATCTATACTTATATTATAAGGTCCAGTTTATGAGGTTTTAGGGGGTAATCTTTGGATCTACTGAACCGATTTTGAAAATTATTTTACCAATAGAAAGCCATGTAGCGACATCTACCGCGCTACATAAGAACTACGAAGGCCTAAATCGCGCAAGCAACATTCGCAACGAAAGTTGCATATATACAACCGCCCGACATCAACCGTCGGGCCGTGGCCCGCCAGGCATAACACCCGCCTGGTTGGAGGATCCTCCCTTTTCGTTGGAGAGGCAACACACCTCGCCTTTCCACAGCCACATTATTTGTGAGTGTCATAGGTTATTATAATATTTATGTATAATATTATTATATGCATTTTATTAGGTTGTACATTGCACCCGTGCGAAGCCAAGGCGGGTCGCTAGTAATACAATATTATGATCATCAATATCTTTATAAATCAAAATATCTTCATACAATTTCAATAATTATTCTCCCCAAATACGGCCGAACGTACGAAGGAATTGGGGTGGTTAACTGGTTCCGAAAATAATCGCTTCATATAACAGGGGTGGAATAATTTTAACTGTAGCCGAGCTAACGACTTTAAGCGCTGTTGTTTTATGAAGTTTATCTAGGAAACTTTAATGGATATTGTCAGCTGTTGGTAGTAGGGAAAGGTTTGTTTTTGAATCCATTTATGATTTGAAAATACTTTTAAGGTTTGAATGAAGTAAAATAACAAAGGCAATCCGTTCAAATAGTACAAATATATCCAAAAAGTAGTCTAAATGAACTATTGGTAAATAAGGCTTACTAGTCTATTAATGAATTTTTAAACGATAAAACTTAAATTTATAAAAAATACTAGCAGCCTCCCACGGAGTCAACCGCCTTTTTACTCGTATTAATGGTAGCGTGGTTATATAACCTGTAACTTTTCTCGATAAATGGACTATAAAACACAAAAAGATTTTTTCAATTCAAACCAGTAGTGCAGTACAACCTGAGATTAGCGCCTTCAACCACACAAACACACGTAAACAAACAAAATCTTCAGCCTTATAATAAGTAAAGTTGCAGTAATTTAAGTCTTAAAACGGCGACGTTAATTGCATAAAATTTTAAAGCAGACTTATTGGTATCATACAAATGGAGCAGAGAATGGAATTCTCCTTACAGAACAGAGAGTCTACTCTCTATCTCAGTCAACGAAGTTACTAGCCGTACGAAAGTTCTCCGAAACTTCGGAGTCTGATAAAACAAATGTCAAATTCAATTTTTCGAACGGGTAAAAACACGTCGAGAGTCGGGACAACTGTCAAATTGTGTTGTCATTCATTCTTAGTTCGGGGCCCGAACGAATCATCTGTCCGTAGGTGATACGGAGTAGGAAACGCCCGTAACGAAGGCTGAAACTACGGACTTCTTGCTTAAGGAGTAGACGAAGAGAATATGAAAAAAAAAACAGTTCTTCTACCTAACAATGTAGTTGAACAAATTTCCCATCTGTAGAATATCTCATAAAACTAGTTTATGATGCTCCAGTTTAAATTGTCGCATTAAACAAAGATGGCCAAGCTGTTTCACTATCATATTTTTTATCAGGCTCGTTTTTATTCGGAGCATAAATAAAACTGGAACTCTTTACAGGCGTTTTCTCTAGGCAGGCTGAGTTTATGACCCTTTGTTTTAAGAATGTCATATTGATAGAATATTTTTCAGTCATAATTTACTAGCTGCTGCCAAGATGTCACTCGCCTTTTTTCCTTCTTGCTCGGCTCCTATTGGTTGTAGCATGATGTTTTAACATTTCTCGATAAATGAACTATCTAAAACGATTTTTTTTTTAATTGGAACCAGCAATTCCTAAGATTAACGCGCTCAACTAAACAAACAAATAAACTCTTTAGCTTTATAAATAATAGTATAGATATCCTCATCAATATTTCGAATTTTTAATGTGGATAGTTTGTGTTGGAGCACTATTTATATGATAATTACACAGAAAATATTATAAATATCTCCGCTTGCAGAAAATCGAAGTAAAATAACACTGCTTTGAGCTGTGTTGTGTTTCTTACGGTGAGCAAGGTTGCCAGTGCTCCACGAGGAAACGTTGTGTAGTGGGGGGACTTTGACCCTTACACTGCCAACCCAACTATTCCTCTTTCAATACAGGGTCGGCAACGCGCAAGTGACACTCCTGGTGTTGCAAGCGTCTATAGGCTATGGTAACCGGTTACCATCAGGTGGGCCGTATGCTTGTTTGCCACCTTAGTAGAATAAAAAAAAAATATAGCAGCAGTCATTTAGCTCCCTAAACTATATTTTAGGCCACAATCAAAAAATTTAATAATTTAATATTTTATTTCGTTATTCATCATCATCATCATCAACTCACATACTGTCCCGCTACTGGGCACGGGTCTCCTCTCACAGAATGAAAGGGATTAGGCCATAGTCCACCACGCTGGCCTAGTGCGAGTTGGCAGACTTCACACGCTGTCGAGATAATCTCTAAGGCGTGCAGGTTTCTTCACGATGTTTTCCTTTTTTTCATTATGACACAAGTTAATATACATAGATGATGGTGTCTCCTTTTCAGCGAGTAATAATTAATTTAATTATTATTACGCATTATGATTACAAACAGTCAGAGGTGCGCCTTGGATTCGAACTCGAGACCTTTGACTTGGCAGTCCAGTAGTCATATCACTAGGCTATTACTGCTTTTTGCGATACATACATACCCGTTATTTATAAGAGGTCCCAGCTCTTTTAAATAATCAATGTGGTCACTTTACATAAATCCTTTTTGCAAGACTTCATCGTATATTACGGTATGAATCCCTTTTAGTTAATAGCCTTCCACAGTTCGTTTCTACATGACTGAACCACCGAAGCCAACCTTTCTCGACCCCTGTCACTCATCTTCCTTTAGACCGCAACGAGCTGTTTATCATGATGTTTCTTAATCTGTTATATAAGGTAATGCATTGTCCATTTGAATAACGTTACATGTTTTTGTGGAAAGTGAAAATGTTCTCGACATTTTAGAAATAAGGTTTTTATACAAAATATTTTGCTAAGTGAATAGACGCTAGCAGGTCAAGCTATCCAAAACTGACAAATTTCCCCATTGAATACGAAGCTTAATACTTTGTATTAAAGTTGAAAATCTATCAAAGGAAAATTGTCAGATTGGGGTATGTTAACATCATCATCATCAACTCATATACTGTCCCACTGCTAGGCACAGAGGCCGTACCACAAGCTGCTAACGCGATCATTATTAGGTCATGAGAAAGGGATGGCGCTATATAATATGTAGAGCGCCATCCCTCTCTCTCAATCGCAAAACGGTCGCCATGACACGTTGTGGTACGGCCACAGGTCTCCTTTCAGAATGGGGGGATTAGGTCATAGTCCACCACGCTGGCCTAATGCGAGTTGGCAAGAGTTCACACGCTTAACATATTATTAACTTGTTTGAAATATTTTGTAGAAAATACATATTTTTTTTAGTGAAATGGCATAAGGATGTCCATAATCCTATTTTGACGAGTCTTCTTCATTATAAATTTTATTTTTGTATAACTGTCCCAACATATTTATAAAAAAAAAAAACTAGTTTTCAAAATACTTTAAAGCGTCACATATTATCTGCCAGCGAAGGCAATCCTGTACTAAATTAATTCCTTAAAACTAATTCCAATCTAATTTCAGAATCGTAAATTTCAAATGGTATTCTATTAAACGTCAAACGTGAACGAGTTAGATTGAATTGAGATCGAAAATTGACCAAAAGGTGACACATTGTGACGTTTATGACAGTGAAACCGGACAAGTATAATATTAAAAAAAACTAGTATGAGAATTACCTTTCAGGGTAGTTACATAATTGTCTATCACGGTCGTTACATATGTGTCGAACTCCATGGCCGTTTATATAGGACAAGGAAAGGCAAGTGCGGTTTTTAGTCGGTAGAAGAGTCTCTAATACCCTGCCACCTTCCCAAATGGTAGATGGTAGATGATATTCCGTACTAGCAGTGATATCCTAGTGGACCATTGGACTGCCAAGTCGAAGGTCTCGAGTTCGAACCCAAGGCACACACCACGACTTTTCAAATTCATGTGCGTATTTATAATTAATTATCACTCGCTTAAACGGTGAAGGAAAAAATCGTGAGGAAACCTGCTTACCTTTTTCTCGACGGTTTGTGAAGTCTGCCAACCCGCACTGGGCCAGCGTGGTGGACTATAGCCTAATCCCTCTCAATATGAGAGGAGACCCGTGCCCAGCAGTGGGACAGTATATGAGTTGATGATGATACCGTACTATAAAAAAAGTTACATACTTGTCAAAAATACTATTCGTTTAACATTCCTGCAGCAAACTGCCTCAAGCTTGGCACCAACTCTGCCTTAATTACAGCTGCAAACCACGCGAATGATAGACACTTTGAAGCTTTTGAACTGCATAATAGTTCGTTAAAATGTTTTCATTGCAAATGTATTAAAATTCAAGAGGTTCCGAATAAGTTGGGTGGAAGTTAACGATTCTGGCAGCTGCTGAATATTTTTTGGGGTTATTAAAATAATTGTGTTTACTCGGGTAGATATTGCAATATTATTGGATGCTAAATCAAAGAATAACTAATAGACGGCAGTACAAACGGCGGCGGGTGACTACTCTTCCCCCTCTACCTAACTTTATCCCCAACCACTCCCCACTACACTTCGTTGTAGTGTTCGTTGTCTCGGAAACAAAGGACATCCAAAAAATGACAAGCAAATGATACACACAAAAAGTCACTTACATGAGCACGACTTTTATCTCAATAAATGACGATAAAGTCTGTCTAAATGCAATGAAGTTTCTAACACCTTTAATTAATCAGCATACTTCTTAATCGCACATCAATCAAAATAGTATAAAATCGTAAGCTAGGAAATGCCGGCTCCATCTAGTATTAATTAAAAATTGACTTGTAAAAGTGTTTTTAAAAGATCTATTGGCAGTAATAAATATCATTTATCATTTAACATTAAAAATGTAGGGTACTGTTAGTAATTATATCATCAAGACGCCCACCACCTCAGTGTACCCGTGACCATGGAAGTTGTAAAGGGTCCGAATCAATATAACGCGATAAAATCCGTAAAAAGTAGTTTTATTTCAAAGTAAAGTAGCTTTAAAATAGTATAATCTGATTATTCATCATTTTTCATTACATTATCTACTTTTACATTGATTATAGAAATCGACAATTTGAACTATGAAGAGGTATTGGGTACCTATCATTAAACAAGACCACAGGAATTAATCCATTTGTAAATAATAAATCGTGAACGGAATTGAAAAGGAACGTTGATTTCCAACCCAATAAACCTTATAACTACGTTACCATAGCAACTTATGAATTATAAATTAAATTTTAGATAGGGAATTAATCTCGCCATCTAATAATACAAAACCATCTGAATATTTAAATTTCAAATCAAGCAAAATCCGAATAGAGAATTAATTTCAATTTTATATTACAGAGAACAGAATTCACGTTTTCAGGGCCGGAAATTAAAAACCAAATAGCCTGAAAACGCTTACCATGGACTTTGAGGCGCTAAAAAATCCTGGCTTGTGTGATACATGACACGAGCATGGTTCCGTCGGGTACTGTTTTTAAATTTTTATAAAATTCCAAAACAAATATGACAAATAAGATTTATATTAAGACCATTTTTTATTAATCAAAATAATGTAGATTCCATTTAATTATTAGGTATTAAGTTATTAACAAACGTTAACTACGGGATCAGCTGATTCTGTATAAAATTTCCAATTGAAATCTAAAATTATTACCAATTTCTATATTTGGCCCTTTCTATGTGAAAAGGTAATTATTAATAATTATGGAATAAAGGTCTATAAAACTAATGATTTCTAAATCAACAATATTTGGCTTCCTAATTTTTACGTCTTAAAATAAAGACTGAACGTCTTTATTTTAAGACGAGGACGCGATATCTATCGAAGATGTTCTTCAACCGACATGACTTACTTTATAGTTTGTTCAATGCCTTACCTTTTTTATTAGTATTTTTTATTATATTTGCCATTCCACAGTATGTTTAGAGCTTCAATGTTTACTATAATCTCCATATAATAAGTAATGCCGATGTTAATAGTCATTCCTCTACTCTTTGTACGGTACCCTATAAAATCAGATGTTAGCGGGGACATCACAGGAAATGAAATGGTCTGGTCGGCTGAAGCACACGGACGTGTTAGAATCAATATGGCCGGAGGCGTAAAAATTATTCCGAAAATGCCGCTGATTTTTATCCCTGCTTCTTTTTCCTTGATGTATTGAATACTTCAGTCCTTTGCAGATATTTTATTAATCTCTAGCTTCCCAAAGCCTTACCCGCGATGATCTTGTTTTTCTTGTGGGAATTTCCCAAAATCTTAGTGCTCACCTATGTTACTTAAGGAACTCCTGTTCAACATTTCATGCATCTTACTATTTTATGCTCTGCTTTATGTTTCAGTCAGTCACTGTAGTTTTATTAAAATAGATGTCGTAGTGGCATTTAAGGAATTATTTGATTTAAATTTTCTCTCGGCTAAACACACAAGACTTTTAATAATCGCAAGTATATGAACGTAAACCTTTACTGTTTCGATATCGGTGCATAGCTTTATTACAATGACCTCACAGATACAGATAGAGAAACAAAGGCTTTACTAAACAATATTTTTACGGTAATACCCTGCGTTGATTAAATAGAAAAGTGTCATTTCTCAAACATTAATAATTATATTGAACTAGCTGACCCCGCAAACGTTGTTTTGCCATAAAAAAAAAATTAGGGGTATGAAAAATAGATGTTGGCCTATTCTCAGACCTCCCCGATAAGCACAAAAAATTTCATCAAAGTCGGTCAAGCCGTTTCGGAGGAGTATGGCAACGAAAACTGTGACACGAGAATTTTATATATTAGATTAATTTTAATTTAATTTTATATTAATAAAATATATTTATTAGATAATACATCACATTTTACACCAACCGTTAGAATGACATTTGTTAGAAGATTAGTTTTCTTGAATAAAACCTAATATTGAGAAATGACACCTTACTATTTAATCGACGCCTGTTTTGTAAAAGGATTTTAGAAATATATACTAAATACGTTGTCAGTACCACTCAAAGTTCGGTCGGCCCTTAATATCATATTGGAGGCCCATATTGTTCAAATATAAATTATGATCGCACCCTTCCAATACACATACGACCTATAACAATATGCGGCTTTACACAATAACTCGTTCAAATACTCGGACAAAAACCAGGTCAATATTTGTGCAAGAAGTTGTCCTAATCGATTCGTGGTTCAGAGGTAACTATTGTACGGGAGAACGATCGACAGCAGTTTAATTATAACCCCCAGTCTAGCTCCTTGTATAATTAATCAGATTTAGTGTTGTGGCGACGCTGAATCGATTACATTTAATGGTGATTCGATTGCATTCGTGAAACAAACCAACCAACTATTTGGCGATATTGTATGCTGTGGTAGGTATTTGTATTACGTTATTTTCAGAAAAGGCAGCGTAATTTACTGATTTCTGACTCTTACATGAGTTTTACGACAGATTTTATCGGGTTTTATTGATATCAGTCGTTCCGGTTTAGTATAATTAATTATCCAGTGTATATATCCCTGCTCCTCCTATTTCGAGTATCATAAGATCCGTGGTGATGAACGACCTTCGCAGCACGGAGCTTCTTTCTTTTAGTATTCTATTTGACATCGCTAAGGTCGGTAGACCATGGATGCCGCTATTAGTGGGCCCGGCAGACATTGTCCTGCCACTCGATTGTAGCGCCACCTACCGGATCCAATTTTGAATCTAAACTACTCAACTGCACACCAAAAATAAAATTTTAACAAAATCGGTCAATCTATTTTCAGTTTTAGCGCGACTAACGAACAGCAATTAATTTTTATATTATTTTTATTATAATTATATAAGATTTCAAATGCAGTATAATCAATAAATATAACCATGACCCAAGAATTGAACTAGTTGGTATTTTTTATTAATGGTACGAAAAATATTATGTAGTTAGCACAAAATCTACTGAAAAAGAAAAAAACTGCAAAACAATCAGAGATAAGTGCATTAAAGTAGAGCAGGTAGCCAGGTTACTAGTGTGCTTCTAGTGTAAACAAGTGTATGAACAAACTCGGTACGAAACGAGCAAGCTCCAATCAAAGAGCATGGTTAAGCCAATAAATTTATCGATTTTCAATTCTAAAAATTAATTGTCTATTAACAACATAGCCTCGTAATTATTGAACACTGCAGCACACTAACTTAAATCCTGTTGAATTTACATCATCACTAACGAAAAACGAAAAACCAAGACATATGTATTTTTTTCATCTGGTTATAAACATTAAATAGCTTTTTCCTTATCGATATATTATTCCACACTCTACCCTCTCACTAGTACGGTCGTGTGAGTGGCTTCGGCACGTGTTAACTACGAACAAAAGATTGGGATAACCCCATTTATCTCAAGCCTGCCGTGTTCCGTGTGCTCCTAACAAATTAAACACACATCAAATCTAAGAAGTTATGACCAGGAAGGTTTAATTACATTTTCTACACTATCTCTTTAGTGATCTTGTCCCAGTCGTCATGTTTTATGTCTTCTGTCTAGCAATTTAGTAGCAAAGTCTGTAACTGGACCAATCCTGTGGCGTTGAAGAATGATGATTAGTCACAAGGTTAGACAATCCAAGGCTCATTCCATAATTGTGATAAAAATTTATTATTACTTCGAAATAAAACTACTTTTTACGGATTTTATCGCGTTTTATAGATATTTTTAATCTACACTGTTTACCGTAAAGGGTCCGAAACGTCGTCGTGATGAAAAATATTAATATAACGCGATAAATTCCGTAAAAAGTAGTTTTATTTCAATGTTTTATATATAATATTTGCGTAAATGTCAGAAATCAATAAAAATATTACTTTTTGGGGGTTTTTTTTTTGGGTCCGTTGAAATTAAAAGACAAGTTTTGGCTTTTTCACAAGATTTGTAGTCTCATTACATAATAAGTCATAATATATCAATAGAAATAAATCATTATACACACCTCCTTGACAAACTGCACAAGAAATACAATTTACCCATTTTCTAATTACCTACCTACATTTACATGCACAATGTAAGTACAATTTCCCCATTTAAATTTAGAATTCAGACAGCTATTCGCTTCTGCTCTACTGGAGGCTATCTAGCCACCGGCTATTTAGCCTTCTTAGCTTCAAAGAGATTCCTTTGTAGTCACAGGTATCTGGGCACATCCTACAAAAAGACAAAAAAACTTGAGAGGTGTCAAGGGACACCCGGATGGAACGAAGTTCCTTTCATTAAAATTTAATAATTAAAAATAAAAAAACCTGTATACACTCAACAATTCACAACGCGCGAAATTCAAATATTGTCATTCACTCAATATTTGAATGCTTGTCAACAATATTTGAATTTCGAAAAAAGTGACGTGACAACTTTTTCGTAAGAATTTTTTCCGTCTAGCCCCCTTTCACAACGCGCGATAAGGAACTTCGTTCCAAAAAAAAAACTGATACCTCCATAATGACCACTTTTGGCGCCTATGACTCACTAAAACCAAACTATATACATACTCCGTATCGAGTAAATATCAAAGTTCAAAGACCTCTTTTACACAAATAGTATTCGGGCTAGAAAAAATGAATAATGTGGGTAGTTTATTTATCCAAGGAGCCCATAGTAAGGGCGGCTTCGTCTATTTTAAGCACATTATCACCAGGTGACACCTGGTGGCGCAGATGTCAGTCGTCCCGATAAGTATTGCTGATGTTATGATTTCTGAGATCCTTTTCAGATGATGCAATTAAAAAAATATTAGCTAAATAGTTATTCATGGTGATAGAAAATACGTAATATTTAAATTACACTATCATACGGCTTCAAATCAAACGGGCAAAAATCTGAAGTCCGAGCTGCTATTGAGATTTCATAGAAAATCCCAGTAATACTTGACTGGGGAATCGAACTCGGAACCTCTAGCGTAGCAGTCGCGATTAGGACCACTAGGTTAATATGGCAAGACATTAAGTACCAACAGTTTTAATATTCGATATTATATCATGGGGTCGTGGGTTCAATTCCCACAAGACACAAATATTTGTGTGGATAAAACATGAGTATTTGTTTTTGTCTGGGTGTTTCTTATGTATTATAAGTATGTATTTACAAAAAAAAGTATATAAGTATTATATCCATTGCCTAGTAGCCATAGTAGGTACAAGCTCTGCTTAGTTTGGGACTAGATGATGTTGTGTAAAATGTCCCAAAAAAAATAATTAATAAATTACATATCATTTTTCGTATTCGTAGTTCATATTTATTTTAAATAATAATTTATTAACTGCATAAAGCTTAGTGTTCTTAAAACTTTCATTTTTGCTAGCGCCATCTATTAATTTTAGTAGAAACTTTCACAGTATGCAGCCTTTTGAAATACTCTCTCTGGCTAGCGATTGTGGCGCCTCGAACGGTATCTTTTGTAACTTCAAGTGTAGTAGGGTTACACGGTGTTCGTATAAGTTTATCTTGTTTTACCTAGGTGGCGCTGCTTTCATAATGTATTATTTATTTATTTTATAATCTTGGCATGAATCTAGTATATTAGTGCTCTGAAATGGTGTTCTATTAACATTGTGTGTGTCTATCTTGAAGATACTTAAATTATTTTTTTATTTTGTTCCAGATTGCCCTCAACCAACGAACGAATAATTCCTCCAAAATTAGTCAGAACAAGTTCCTAATAGTTTAGTTTAGTATAAAAATGTACAATTCCAATGAATTTTTGCATAGTGCTGGCGTGAGTCGGCACATGCAAGCGACAGGGGAGACTCCCTCACAAAAGACGAGTATGAAGCGTCGATCATGCGAGGTCCCCTTAGGCGATATATCTTCAAACAATTTCAAAGTTTCCTTAGGCGATCTAAGTTCAGGTGAAGGGCCTAGTTATGACTGCCGGTCGCTTCGCTCGGTAAAATCCGAAGATACCCGATCGATTCGCAGCTACCGACCGATAGATAGCCGTAGTTACAAGAATTTTCGATCGTCATTAGCTGATATTTCTGGGTACTCGTTGTCGAGGCCTCCGAGCTATGACCAGCTGTCCCGTAGGTCTCTTATCGAGGGGCCAGAAGGGCAAGGTATTACGTCCAGCATCGAAGGCGTCCTGTGGTCAGATGAAGAGGAGACGGAGTACTTCTACCATGAGAACATCACTTCTGCTTGGAATCAAGGTGGGTGTATAGACTTAATTGCAACTTATTTGATACTTACGAATAGAATCCAAGTTGGTCCCATAAAATTAAATTTATTGAGCCTACTTGGCTTCACATTGAATAATCGGACCTGTATGTTGTTTCCATGTTGATCATCGCGATCATTAATGAGTGACACTGCATAATTAGTCTAACATAAACTACTTATGGCTGCAGAAGGAAGTACCTAATATGTGTTAATATCTAATCCCTTCATCAACCGAAAACTATAAAGCAGGATACGATATTAGGAAAGAGACGTACAGTAATGTAGGTACACCTATAGTTCGCCATTGTTTTAGGTCTCAGAGCATATTGCCAATAACCGGGCACAAATCCAAAATCCGTATTGATCGCGCTTGTGACCACTAGGCTAATGAGAAAGAATTATTCAAAATACGTCTAAAGTTTGGAGTGTTAACGTGTAAAGACGAGAGCGGAAGTGAATCTAGGCAAATAGTTAAAAACAGAATTTATACAATTATTCTAATGCACAACGGGATTTCGTACAGACAAATCAATAAGGAAATGGTCCTAAAAATAGCCACAGACGATATTCCTGTTCATACCTTTCAGTTCATTGACCGTTGGAGATCGATGATCAATGACCGACATTACCATAATTACGGCCCCCGTAATGCATCGATGTAATACTGTAACACTGTTAGTAAACTTTGGATTAATATGCATTGCTTTGCATTCTTGTGGTTGCATTGGGAATGTAGTTTCGGGTTTCTTTCTAATAGACTCCAGCGCCATGACAGTAATCATTTCGGAAGCTAGTAATAAGTACACGTATCTAACAACTTAAAGATATTCGTTTACCTAAATAACAGCCCTCAGGTTTATAGTGGTCAAATTCATCATAATATTAACCTGCTGCCTTTATCCTAATCCTAATCCTATCGATAATAAGATAACTATGTTATTTTTAATTTTGGTTTTATTTTAGAATCAACATAGATTTACTTTACCGTGTCTATAAATAAGTATAAGACAAACTATGACCACCTCGGTCTCTTATACACAGGTAATCTAAGTACTGTGAACAACTAGAAACTAAACAACTTTAATACAAGCTCAAAAACTCTTCTTAAAAAAGAATAACGTCTCTATCGTCTTTTTCTTCCATACATATAATGTCATCTCACCTGTTACTTCATTTCATTCACCCAGTCCATCCACGTATCCTATGGTCTCCTTAATACATTCCTTTGTCTCTTATTAACAGCAAATTACCACTGTTAACGGATGCAACCACTATAATTTAAAAGAAAGAGCATCCTTTTACCAATGAAATTCAAAAACGGACCAGTAAAATCAGTTTTATTTTCGATTCTCGATTATACTTCTTGTTCAACTTCCGATCATATTGTAATCTGTGGTTGACCACATTACTACGTGGGTGTAGTATTCTCAATGTGAGAGATATTTACCTGATATGAAAAATAAAATGCTGACAGTCCTTTTAAAAAGAAGTTTTCCGTTTGGAATTCATAGTTTTCACACAGAACCAAAGTTGCCGACATAGCTCAAAGCAAGCTGAATCGGCAATAGGCCAGTCACTTCTCACGGATAACTAAAACACATTGGAACAAAGCCTAGACAATCGTAGTGTAGGACGCTCGCCAGCCAGGTGGGTTCACGACTTGCGGAAGGCAGTTGGCAGTGACTAGATGACGAAAGGAGGAGGAAAGCCCAAGATCGGGGTCTGTGGCGTTCACTGGGAGAGGTTTACGTCCAACAGTGGACGAATATAGGCTGATGATGATGATGACAGAGTAACATTGTCGCTCTCTTAATCTTTTAATAATCGTGCTAAATGCGAACTGAGAATGTTTTAGCATTTTCTATTCGTACCTACTCATTTCATTCATTTCAAAACAAAAAATCACAAAACAAAAATTTCGCCAACTTAAATTATAAAGTACTCTGGTTTCAAATTCATGTGAAAACGGCACTGGTGTAGGGTAGCTAATCCTATAATTATATTGTTTACCCAAAAAAAATACTTAAATATAATAACGAGGACGTCCAAAATACGGGTTCCCACCAAAACACGTCTCCATGCCGACTCCCGGCTCATGGGAGTATCATTTTGCGATTCTGCATGGTGTTTTTAGTAAATTACACCGGTGCCCGACCAGCGACCACGTTTCGGCTCTTCCGAATAAAACATCATTTTGGTTTTTAAGTGGACACGAGTTTGGGAAACCGGTTTCGTTTTGTTTATTTATTTTCGAATTAAAAATTGCAGATCCCGATTGTGAATTATTAGTACAAACATAAAATACCTATTCCAAATCAAAATATTTAAAATTATACTGAGCATTACGATATTTCCCGTATAGAGTGTAAACAACCTACTTTACTTTTAACGACATCAATGCTCGACCCTTCGAAGGTGTAATCTATAAATATTCTTGGACAATTTTTACACAGCACCATCTAATCCCAATTTAAGCAGAGCTTGTACTATGGGTACTAGACAATGGATATAATACTTATATACTTTTTTTACACATACTTATAATAAATAAGAAACACCCAGACAAACACAAACACTTATGTTTTAACCACACAAATATTTGTGTCCTGTGGGAATCGAACCCACGACCTCATGATCAGCAGTCCGGCCACTCGAACCACTAGACCACAGACGTCGTGAAATCTATACTTAGATGCAAATTGGTTCTTAGAAAATTGTCTTAGTCAAAAAAAGATCATAATTTCCACATCGTTCTACAAAGATTTTGAGATTACCCAAAAGCTTTTACGCCTCTTAAAAAACGTTGCACCACACTAGAATTTTCTGTTATATCAGGAGATCGTTCACAAACACAAATCTCTACATCCAGACCCGCAACAACTACCTGTAGGTCATACAACTACCGCGACTCTTAGAACAGTTGCCGATTGCTCAACGAAAGATAATTATTATGAACCCAAAAAGATGAAAGGTATTGATCAATTTTATCAGAAAATTTTAACTTTGACCTTTTAATCTTAATCACATCACGAATTAACCACAGATAGGCTTTTATAACCCGAAATAAGATAACTTGGTTAAGATAAAAAAAACTCTTCCTGGAACGATTAGCATATTGTGAAACTGCTTAAACCTTCATGGATCGTTAGGATAATTTTATGAATGAAAATCAGCAATATTTCAAAGCGATAACAGTCTATTATACCAGAGCAATTCTCTGGAGATTGGAGTCATGACTTCTTCTTATACACACGTACCATCACGCCAGTATACTTCGAAGGGTTCAGCAGAGGTCTATAAAGTACACAAAGACTGCCGATATGATTTAGGGCCCTGGCCCTCAAAGCAAAATCCCCGCCTGGTCGGAAGTCGCCTTTGGTTGGAGGGGCAACATACTCGCCTCTCCGCACTATGTATTAGTCCCATTAACTGGGCACAAATCCAAATTCCAATAAAACCTATTAACACTTTGCTCTACATGGAAATTCAACTAAGACTTCAAGCGAAGCAGTCGTGCTTACGACCACAAGGCTAATGAGGCAGTCTAGAATATTCTCTGTTCCAAGTAAAGTGTAATAATATTTCTTACCAGTAAATCAGCACCATCTTAGCAATCCAATTTCCCAGCTATTATGATATTTGCTTACAGCCTAATGGGATGCAGCTGAATAACGGTATTATAGACAAGTACCTGCCAACGGAATCCGTGACTCAAATACTGAGCAAAACCAATAACACCCGAAGAAACTGTTTGTCAGGGTGGTTCCACTAACAATTACTATTGTCATTGATGACGACAACCGAAGCCGACTGCTTACGTGGTTTGCTTTGATCTTGATGTGCTATGAAGGTCTCTCATCTATTGATTGACCGTGGTATAGCCTTTTTTTATAGTGCGGAAAATCGTCATGAGTATTCGGCCACCCGGGGAGGTGCAGGGTATGTTGGCCAGTCAGCAACGAAAGTCGTTGAACATGTTGCAATCTTCAGTATGATTTTTAATAAGTATGAAGTTACTTATAAAACTGTAAAAAACCTGTAAACTGTGGTTTGGCTTGTCACTGGTCCTTGTGGAAGTATATGGGGGAGGCCTTTGTTCAGCAGTGGACTCCCTGTGGCTGATATGATGATGATGATGAAGTTACTGACCTGTGAAGGTTATGCGAAATAATTACATAGGTGACCATTAAATATTTAGGTTACCATAATACAAAACTTCTTGACAAGTTTTGAAGCTATAATGATTTCAAAATTTCGCTGTGTTCAGCGACTTTCGTTGCTGACCGTACTGACGAAAAATCGTACTTTCCATAACTTGCCTCATAGTATGGGATTTTCCACGACCAAGACAGGCTGTGGTCCAGTTATTTGATACCGTAGCTTAGTCTAACCGTAGCATAATCTTGCAGATTGGGTGATCAGCGTAGTATTTACTCAGTCACCAGTTTTTCTTCTTTGATTAGTTACTAAGGCATAATAATCTAGGTTTAGCCATTTTAGAAAAAAACTTACCTACTTTACTAATAAGGATTGACTAACAGGTATTAGAATTAGTTTGAGAAAATACATATACTGTATCGGGCCCAATTTCTATTATAATTGTAATAAATTATTTGTGAAACTAAATGATAAAAAATGAAAGAATCTTATTAGAAGGAAACATATATGTATTATTTTTTTCCCAACAATACTTTAAACAAAAACAATTAAATAAGTAGAAAACCTGATACATACAGATAGCCTTTCTAGTCAACATACATTAAGGTCTATAAACAACTATCAGCTTCCTGCAGATTGTATCTTGATCGATGAACGGAGTCTTGAGACAAGCACTAATTGAAGACCCAGTAATGAGACTACCGTGCTGAATCAACTTTCTTGTTTTCATGTAAGTATTTTTTTTAATACACTGCGGTAATGACAAACTTACACATTTGGTTGCAAGGAAAAATGGGATTATGCTGTTTAGATTTTAAATGTAGCACTGTAGACCATAAGTCAAAATAGGTCTTTATGATCTATATATTATCTAGTTGCACGGTTCTAAAATGTGGTTCTTATGAAGAACTGGCAAGAAACTTCATAGATACTCCTTTTAAAAAAACGTGATTCCATTATGATTATCTATTTATTTTACAATTTTGTTCTGACCTGCCTCTTTAGTCTAGTGGTCCTTAAACGACTGCTACACTAAAGGTGTTATTGGGTGTTTCTATTAAATTATCAGTAGCATCTCGGAGTTTGGTTTTGTGCCCAGTTGGTTCGGCTGGCCCCCTATTACATGGGACCTAAACATACCGTTAAACTGTGGGTGAGCGTTACTGAACACCTCTGCCTAACCCTTCGGGGAATACAGGCGTAATGGTGTGTTTATGTAACTTTGTTCTGGATAAGTAGTAGCTTCATGAGTAAGAATAATTATATATTTTAAAAATAAATAAACAGAAAAAAAAATGCCTTAGCAAGTAACTAACAATGAATATGCTACAGTCTCTAACAAAGATCACTAACCTAAACAAGAGTTAATTGAGGCATAGCGATAGCCGCTGACGTCATCTCATCTCTGATGTTTTTTATGTATGGTATAGATACCATCTAGGCATTACCTGCGGAACTTAAATCACCATACACCAAAAATTACAGATATAGCGTCTCACGCTCACTTAACTTCTGTTGGGGCTCTTGAATTTCGTTTCTCTTGACTTCTAGCTTCATAAATCGAGAAAATGTTTAGGTATTCCTATCTCCTGTCACGGTTGTGGCAAATGTCATTAATCCCATGGTCGTGAGATATAAGGCAATGGAAGGCGAGTGCAGTTTTTAGTCGCCACGAGTGTGACATAAATCCTGATCCAGTAATTCCTAGCTTTTTTTATGGGATAGGGGCAAACGAGCAGACGGTTCGCCTGATAGTAAGCGATTTCAGAGGAGTCACAAGCGCGTTGCCGGCCTTCTAAGGGAGTGCGCTCTTTTTTGAAGGTCATATTGGTCCGGAAATACTGCAGGCGACAGTTCATTTCACAGTGTAGTTGTGAATAAACGCACAGTAGTGGACTGCCAACCATCTAGGATGATGTGGATGGAACTGCTGTAGCTGTCCCCAACAATGCCCTAAGCTGAGGTTTCAGTCCACTTAGCTGCTGTTACTTAGTTTAGAAGTGCTCCTGGCTAGAGGCATAGAGAGGTTTAACTCTCGTCCAACCTAAAACAAAACGAATCGGACATACCCTTTCACATTCTCAGGTGGTAGATAAGATTTCCGAACTTTAAAGAAAACCTATTCCTCAACAGCGAATTTTCCTACAAAAGCTAATTTAATAGGACACGACACATTGACGTAAAGAATGCCCAGTTAACAACGGGTGGTCTCCATAAATATTTTATAAAAACTAGAACGGTTTGTAATAGTATACTAAAAACTAGCATATGAATTGCTACACAAGTTAAATGTGCACTAGTCTTGACCAGTAACGTAGAAAAAGTAATGGGCCCATAGCCGCTACCATTTGCTCGTAAAACTTATTTAATGAGAGATAAAAATAAAGGAATTATAGTAATAATAGTAAATTAGGTTTACTTAGCTTATAAAGTAACAGAGAGTGCACATTTTGAGTTTATTTTTTTCCATAATGATACCACGTTTATACTATTTTATGATAGGCCAGTAAGAATTTTAAACACTAACGTGACACTCTAGAGTAACTAGTGGGTAAACAATAAATACCATCAATGGATCTGCCAAGCTGAGCTGTGCATTCCGCGGTCATTATATGGACGTTTTGCTATTACTACATTACATAGTTGATATTACTACAAGACCTCGAAGAGTACGTTAAGAGAGGTAGTTCAAGAGAGGTAGGGCATAGTGGAAGTATTTCCACTCAAAGTGGAGCTGGCGACTGGGGAAGTACCTCCGAATTGCAGAAACTCAAAGTAAAATAACACTGCTTTGAGATGGTTGAAACCGTTGTGTTGCCAGTATTATGCTTGTTTGCCACGTTAGTAGTAAAAAAAGAGATGTTGGTCATGTAGTAGGTAGTCAGAAGTCAGACGAAATAGCAGTGTTTATATAGTGTCGCCCATAATATTAAAAAAGTTTTAGATAAGTACCACTCTATCATATTGAATGCCAGAGATGTTAAACATTTGTGTGTACTTTGCAAAAAAACCAAAACGATAAAAATATCTCATTCGATTCTCGACTTTAATAATCAAACTATATTTAACATAACTCATGGTACTCTCACGAGCAATAGAGATCTAATTGGCACAAGAGAGTGCCTCCTGTAGCTTGACAGATAAATCGGAATTAATACGATCATTGGTACTTAATTGAACGCTGTTCAGTTTACCCACTTAGTAGAGAAAATTGTGGGGTAATTGTGTGTCGTTAATAAGAAAAGTGACTGGTTAAGGAGAAATGGTTTAAAAAGTTAGAACTTTCTGCTGTTTGCGTATCATTGAAAACACTTACCTATTTGGTCTTTGAATGAAAAAATATCTGAATTTATTTTTAAACTACCTTGTTAGTCTAGTGGTCCTAAGCTAGTGACTACTGCGGTCTTGGGTTCGATTCCCAGATCGAGCATTGTTATTGGGTTTTTCCTTGAAATTCCCCATCGCAGCTCGGAGTATGAATTTGTGTCCGGTTAATGGCAATAGGCTCGCCTTCAATCACACGGCACTTGCATAAGAGTGTATCTAGCTCTAAGATCTCTCCAACATATGTACCTATATATGGAGTATGAATTTGTGTCCGGTTAATGGCAATAGGCTGGGCGAGCCTATTGTCATGTTTTCATGGGACCTAAACCTACCGACACTGTGAGTGTGATTGGCACACCTCCGCATAACCGAGAATACAAGCATTATGTTATTACGATGTTAGATTAAAAAAATAGGTTAATTAATGTTTAACCTGTTGTTAAGTGGTTAAGATTAATAATTAAAACTAGAAAAATGAAGAATTTCAGTCTAGTTTTCATAAGCACAACTGTTATTTCGAGTAGTAGCTCGGAGTTTTGATTTGGGCTCGCCTTCAATCACACGGCATTTGCATAAGAGTGTATCTAGCTCTAAGATCTCTCCTACATATGTACCTACGTATAGATTGACAAAAAGTCAAACTTCCTAATATTTAAAGAAACCTGAACACTACTCAAAATCCATATACTATATAATCTGACCACATCTAAGGTATAGAGTTCAGAGTGCTTATCACGAAGTCGTGGGTTCGATTCCTAACAGGTTTGTCTGGGAGAACCACATAAATATTTGTGTCCTCTCGGCTTCATATTATTAGATAAGTTGGTAGTTACTAAAAAAATACATAAATATTATAATATGTGTACCATCTATTGTCTAGTACCCATGGTATTAGCTCTACTTAGTTTGGGACTACCTAGTGCTGTGTAAAATGTCCAAATATTTATTAATATGTATTTATAATTAACGTCTTTTAATCTTTTAAATAAGACGCAGAAGTATACTTACCTTCGTACTGTAGAAAATATAATAAAGAAACAAAATAATTACGAAAGACATAACTCTGCAAAAACACATATGTTTTAAGACATCTTAAATTATCTTCGCCCAGATTTAAACTTACAACACAAATTCTGATTCAATACTAAAGTGTTAATTAAACGCAAGGAAATCTTTAAAACGATGCAATAAACTACATTTCTCAATAGTGTACGGGACGAGATAAAGATTTTACAAACAGTAATCCGATATTGGATTGCCAAAATGAGAAAACATGGTTGCGAGGAAAAATCTTAAGATAGATATCTGGATGTTGTGATTAAAGTGTTATTTGGGTTTTCGAAAAAATATTTCTCTACAAGAAATATTGCTTAAGTATAACCTGAAGGATTATTGGTTCAGGTACTTTTTAAAGACATTAAACACAGTGCTAGTAGTAATATTCGTTTGGTACTAAGTTTTTCGATCCTAAGTAAAACTTTAGATGACCCCGTCTTCGCGTATGAAGACGGGTTGGCAGTATAAGAGTTAAAATTCCCCCATTGCCAACACAACGTTTCCACGCGGAGCACTGGTAACCTTTCCGTAAGGAACACAACACAACACAGTTCAAAGCAGTGTTATTTCACTTAAGTTTTCTGCAAGGCGGAGGTACTTCTCCAGTCAAGTAGCTTAAATTTTTGTGTAGTTACTCCTACTATGCCCTAGCTATCAAAAAACCAAACTAGACAGAACATTGACCCATATGTGAGAGAAGTGAGAAAAGCTATGTTCCACATAATATTTCCCAGCTTTCACATCCCTACTTAAATCAAAGCGTCCAATCTTCCAGAAAGTATTTACTGTACCGCCGCCCAGTTATTATAACCACACACGGTACTATATATGCAAATCAGGAGAAAATGATGCCGCTAATAGTGTAGTTTACCCTTTGATTAACTGCACTAGTGGGAAACCGTTGCGACCTAAATATGCTTACATTAGTTTTGCTTATCTTCAGGGCCTCATTGACCTAGTGAGGCTTTGAATGTTAAGTTCCGAGTTTGATAAGGTCGAGGAGACGTGTGAATGTAGGGTTGTTAGACAAAGTCTTTCGCTGATTTAAATATTGCAAAAATGGTACTAATCGTTGCTACCAACGCAGCGTAACAAAAATAATGTAGAACGCTTCCAAAAAGGCGATATTGACTTTTTAAATCAGAATTGTACAATAACCTAACGAACTTCTTTTAATTTCGCACAATCATTTCAGCCATCTCCTAACTGTTAACTAGTATTACTATACCGAAAATATACACAAAGTCATATTGAGTTTTTTTTAGGATATTTTCGGTAGCAATCTGAAGTTTATAATTTTGCCCAGTTTAGGTTTCGCCCAAGAGCGAAATGAAATGCACAACAAACTTTATGAGTAACATAGAAACTACATGTATTTACTTAAATTCACAATATAAGTATCCAAGTAGGTAGGAACCTACTTAATAATTACCCAACATCTTGGACACATTCTCTTCTCCGGTTCCTTAGAACAAATGTTACTTGTGTAGGGAGACTCGTGTTTGACGAAAGGGCAAAGAAAGCACGTAAGCATTTATGTCGGCACGAATCTGAATATCCAGCTGCCTCCCTTGACGGCGGAAGATCCAAGATGACTTCAAAAATATGGGGGAGTATTTCTCAAGTAAACAAAGATTTTATAATAAGACCAATTTAACAATCTCATGCCAATTTGTCATCAAATGAAACACAAAATTATATTACTACCAACCAATGTTAAAAGAGGTTTAAACCACCAAAAATAACGGATTCTTTGTTCATAAGCTTCCGGCACTTATATGTATACGACACCTCACAAAGGCTTGTTCAACAAGGTGGTTACCATATGAAAGAGGCTTTACTTTAACTACAGAATTTGCAATATAACTGAATTAGCATACGCGCCAAAGCTGATAAAACTAATCACGAGTTTCACACTCCCGGACGTAGCTTTCGACACCTGTTTTAATAACCGTCATGTTTTGAATTCTGGGATTCTATTCCATTCGTCAACTTTCAAAATTTAAATTTTTAATGGGCTCTGTAAATAGTTTGTTACAAAAATATAAATATAACAATAGATATAACACCATGAAGGCGTTTATCAATTTCAAAAAAGTAAGTAGAGTTATTAGATTCTTTAGACTCTTGAATCTTTTAAGAAGGATTCGTTTTTTCCATGTTGGTTCCGTGTGGTACTTGAAACTCCTGATCAATAGCAGTTTCACTCAGACAAGCATGAGCATTAAAATCACCATAGAATTAACCTCGACAAATCAAAATATTTTTTTTAACAAAAGTTAAAATCGCAGGTACCTATTCTTTGATTGATTTTCAACTTTATTGCAAAGTAATAAGGTTCATATTCAATTGGGAAAATTTGACAGTTTTGGATAGCTTGACCTGATGGCGACTGTACGTTAATACACAATACACTGCGCCTGTACCTAAAAGGTTAAGCTTAGCATGACATCACACATCTGATACTGATTTTCAACTGAACCTACTTCTTTCCTATTCGTTCAACCTCAACACAATCTAACTGCTACAAGTTGATCTCTACTACTGCCGCCAGTAGCTTTCCTGTCCGCTTTCCAACGACCACTGCTATAAATAATAACATTCACACGGTACACGCATTTAAATAAATACGTATCAACTTTCCCGAGTAGGTACAGCACTAGGGATTAGTTAGAATCGATTTTATTATCGATCCCTGTTATAAAATGTTTCGGGACGATCTTAATTTGAATTTTAGTGTTGAATTATGTTAATTAAATTTGGTAATTAGTTTACAAAATGTATAAAAAAATGTATTTAAGGAGATTTACGCACCAAAGTAGGAGGTAGTGTATACAATTTGATATTTAAAGTTTAGGTTAAAGTTACCTAAAGGTTAGGAATTTGTGCGTAGTTAATAGCGAATATACGGGGAATACAGGCGTCACAGTACATTTTTGTACGAGTGGGCTCTATAGACTTAAGCCTGAGTACGAAAATGCAATGATATGATTTCAGCTTTCTTCGATATCATCAATCGCGATTTCGTAAATCAGGAGAAAGGCTCCTGCTTTATGGAATTGCGTAAGCAAAATCTATTATGAGATCCAAGTAATCTGTAAACTACCATCAATTACCAATTGTTTATATTTTAAATCGGATTAAATCGTACGTTCAGCCTATTTTCTCAACCCACTTCCACACTTCAAAAACATTTTCTACACATTTTCTGATCAATCATTGATAGCTATATATAAAACTCGATGTGCCATATCGAGAAAATTGAAATCTACTTAATCGATCACGAGTAACGACTCTATCGATGCGTTTATCGATTATGACAGAATCGATTTATCGTGACTAAAATCTCGTGTCCCTTCACTGTTGTGTGCAGAAATTACAGAAGTATTTACGTTCTACTCTCACATGTAAACACGTTTGATGACATTGGAAACATAGTTATGTTGTATTTATTACTTGAAGTTATTCCTAATTACTTAGACATTATAGGAATGGGGAATTCGTAATTAAGTTTTCTCGCAATTTATTTGCCAGATTCTTCTATGCTTAGTTTGTTGATTGTTGTTTAATAACTTGGACTTTCTTCATTCTGGAATGACTTGAATGAATGACTAAAAAATAGAACAGATATTGATAATAATGATCATGAAATCCATTTTGAATAAATTAATAGTACCTACCTATAATCCTAGTGTTATCTCAACTATATTGATGTCGGTTTCAGTCTAACCAGATGCGGCCCAATATAAGTATTGCATACGAAGCGACTCAGACCTCAAATAAAATTTCGAGCCTTGAAATAATTACCAGTGAGCACATCAAGAACTTTTAAAATAAAATAATCAAAAGGTAGGTAGGTATTTTCAATTTATTACTTTGCCAAAGTCGGAAATACTTCATACACAATCTCAGAAAGTTACGTCGCAGGTAGACAAATTAACAAAGACATTAATATATCAAGCAATAAGACGTGGAAGCCACAAAAAATGACTACCGTTATAAAAGACAAATAAGTTGATACTATCTCTCGGACTGTAATTAGGGTGAAAAGAACTGTAACTTGCTTCATTATTAGCATTATTATTTTTCATTGAAATTATTATTTTTTCAATTCAATAGTTTTGGTCCAAATATAATTTTATTTACGAAATAATAGGTACACTATAAATTTTTACAAAATCTATTTGTAAAAATTTATAGTGTAAAGCTAGATAATTTACCATTTTATTTCAAATTATTTTTTGTATGTTTGTTTGTCCTTACGAAAATTGTAATAATTTAACCTAAATTATGAAAAAAAGAACCGTGTATGCTCGGATTTTAAAATCAAGAAAAATAAAGCAATTTCAATTCTGTAATTTACATAAAATTGCTAAGGCATAATCATCACCAGAATAAAAAATTTCATACTACATAATTATGCAAAGTTAAAAAGATAAATTTATTCTTAAACTCTTCTATCTTTGGTGTACATCCTACACACACACATATTATTCAAGAGAATGGCACAAGTGCGAAAGGACATTTACAAATGCATGCCTATGCAAATCTCTACAGTAAGAAGCTTTTGTCAAAGCGTGTTAGTTTTTTGCGAAATTTAACAAAACAATACTCTTCCTTGACACATGCCTCGGCATAGAATTTTGCACAAAACTTTGCACATGGCTGTCATAGGCTAAGAATATTTGCACCTTTGCATTTATGGCAATACGCATTAATGTCTATTTTACCTGACAGGCACGACTAATTTATTCCTGGTCCACAGTTCAGATGGCGCTACTTGTCTGTATAAATTAGTAAAGGTACAGAATAAAATACATTGTGATTTTATTTACTAATATTAAAGTACTTATTGAAAAAATCATGTATCGAACAGAATCCAAATAAGTACGACTAGTCGACCATAAAATTGTTTTACCACTCCTAGAGTAAATATCGTTTGCGTTAGATGGAAGTTTTTGTCAACCGTGGTAGAGCCTTTTTAAGGTCGACTCTACAGATTGCAAAATTGAGGACCCTTAAAAATTTATGAATAATGTAAATATTAGAGAACTGGTGCGCCCACCTTATACAAAAACAAAAATAACCACAATTATCGGGTCCGAAGTTTAATCAAGTGACTTTCGCATTGCTTTCACTGGCGAATCAATTACGTGTCGCTTTACTTAATCTTAGAGCGAATTTAAAAATACTTTATAAATCTTAACGTTTTGATAAAGTGGTGTTTTAAGTTACTTTTGATAATTATTACTTGAGGTTATTTTGTACTTTCCTGGTGGCTTGCTGGGTAATTAATGTAAGTTAAATGTGTAATTATTTATCTGTATACATATTATAATATGTTTACGTCACACCAAAAGGTATTTTATGTAATGTTTTGACTTTAAGAGATCTCTGCGATGTGAAAGACTCACCAAATTGTCCATGGTCGTAGCCAATTCTACGAATCCCATGGCTGTAAGTCTATCCGTAAGCTGACGACCCATGAGTAGTTTCCACACTTAAAAAAGAATCTATTGTACAGTCTGATTATCTACCACCCTCTCTGATATGAGATGGGTACCAAATTGTTTTACTCAGAACACAGTAAAACAATTTGGTACCCATCTCATATCAGTATACGAGACTCGTGTATGAGAATGCCAGAGTCTAAAAGATAATTAAATTATTATAATTATACCTGAAAGTAAAATAAAGTAAAATTGATCACACAGATTATTTTATTATACTGCCACGCCTATATTCCTCGAAGAGGCAGCGGAGTACTATGAATATAATATATACACCTATAGTTCGCCAGTATGTTTAGGTCCCAAGTCCAAACTCCGACTTCACTGTCAATTTCATAAAAAAATACCAATAGCACTCGACTTCAAACCCAGCACCTTTACCATAGCAGTCGCACTAAAAACCGGTAGACTAACGAGGGATTTTACCTTTTATGACGCTGATAAATATTTATAATAATAAGCATAAACCCTCTCAATTTATTAGGAGGCTCTTACGAAAGCACAGAACCTTTTTGGTATATAAAATCTATTCAAAAAGTTTTAATTCTGTGTCATGTCTTCCTTCAACTTTCCTAGCCATTGTTTTCACAAGCATAGGTGTTTACTCAAACATATTCTGCCCATCAAAATGATTGCGCATTCCACACCCATACAATTTAATTCTGACACAATAATTGACAAACTTTCATTGTTTGTTCGTCTCTATTAGTACAAATAGGATTGTGCAAGACAATTGTTTGCCTCAATATAATAAACACGTTCGTAGACCGTGGAGTGAATGAATTGTTAAACGGATTACATACCACATAACACGCCTGCATTTCCCTTAGGGTCCCTCCAAGGGTTAGGCAGAGGTGTACTAATTCTATGTAATAGGGGGCGAGCTTACTGCCATCAGCAACAAATCCAAACTCCGAGCCGCCTCTGAGAATCAATAACACTTTGCTCGAAATCCTGGGAATCGAATCCAGCGCAGCAGTGGGGCTTAGGACCACTAGACTAAAGAAGCAGTTTCTTTATCTAATTGAGTCATTAATGTAAAGGTCGCAAGTGCGCTAACGTGAGGTCCTGGGATCGATGCCCTGGATTAGAATATTACAGTAATTTCCAGAATTTTAATTTATTTTTTATCAGAAAATTTGTTTAGGTTGCTTAGAAGAAATCGCAGCGATAAAGCCGCCCATTGTATGTCTTCAAATACAAAATTTATGTGTCTGTATATTACTTAAATACTTGGTGTACAATACAGTATAAAGGTAGATAAATAAAATTCTAAATATCAGCTCGGAGACCCTGTTCAAACACATTCAAGCCAATAATAAGAAACTACTCCTTTACTTTTTGATGAAACACGTCTAGTTCAAATGGTGTCAGTTACGGCATTTTCTACTACATCAAGGGGAACATAACCTATATCCGAAAATCAAGATTGCTTACATCCAACCTGTAACTGGGACAATGAAGCAACTTGCCTTAGCTTACCTGTGAGTCTGATTGAGCGAATCATACACGTGTACCAACGCGAATCAAACGGGAGTTCCATATAAAGGGGTACCTGAGGGCTTGGCTAGGGTATCTACACAACAGATGTTGTACAAACTGGTCTAAATTTTTTTAATATTACCAATTTAAATTCATGATTGTATGTCATAGGTAAAAGACAATTCTTGTAATACAATTATTACTAACATGAAGTAGATCTTATAAGAAGTACTATATAAATGTTTATTATTAATTTAATAATTTCCAATTAATCTTAGTGTATCCTTATTGAACTGCCTCGATGAGCCTCGATGGTAGCAGGCCTGAAACTGTGAATCATGAGGTTTGATTCCCAGATCGAACAGATCCAGGATCAGTAGCAGCTTGGAGTTTAGACGTGTCCGGTCAAGGGCAATAGGCTCGCCCCCAAGCATAATGGCACCTAATATATTTCGGCGAAATGTATTATATGGTACAAATTCTGCATAACTCATTGCCAATCAGTCTCTCCCATTCTCAATATACATACTGCAGGAGTACCTTAAAAATATTACTGCAGATATATTTTCCAAAGATTATAAAAACAATATAATATAATAAAGCTGCACTAGGCCAGCGTGGTGGACTATAGCCTAATCCCTCTCATTTTGTGAGAGGAGACCCGTGCTCAGCAGTGGGACAGTATATGGGTTGATGATGATGATGATTAAAACAATGCTGTCTTGCTAACGGAATTCCCCATGACGCTAAAAACTAATGTTCCTTCTAACCCTTTACCACATGGTCACCGTACAAGCCCATCACAGTTATTGGAAAGGCAATGTTTCACAAGCCAGATGCGCAAGCACAACTAACGGACGTAAATATTTACACTTTTTCTTTAGCTTCCGTAATGAAATTATAGTAAAAATAGTTCACTTCTAAGGTGCGTTTGTTTAATATCTACCTTTATGAATTTTTGAGATGGAGAAACCTTTGGTATAAAGAACAAAAGTCCATGCAGTTGCAGAAGGACCAAAATTTTTTATGAAACTGAAGTGGTCCTTCTTTAATTTTTTTATGTAATTCATGTATAACATTTATTCAGGAGTATATTGTAAAATTTGTATGTCTTTTGTTTATAAGTAAGCATCCTGCTGATCAAACAGAACCTGTTACTAACATTAAGGATGAACGTGAGTAATTGGCTTAAGGAATAGTACCCCAACATACCATCAAGCCTGTATACCCTGAAGAATTAGGTAGAGGTGTGCTGTATTTTTAGATCCTTTATAATAGGAGGCGAGCCTATTGCCATTAACCGAGAACCATACCCAAACTTAGCTGCTACTGAGAACTACTAGTACCCCAATCATTTATCGTGCAGGCAAGCAGAAATCTCAATAAGTTATGCAAAGAGTTCAACCTTGATCCATTGGTTTCTAAAAGCTTTGCCATAAGAAAGATGCTCAACCTTAAGTTTTTTATAATTAACCATTACTTAAAACATAACTTGTAGTTGTCTTGCTTAAGTGTCCCTTAAGTATTTTTGATTTAAAGTCTGTCACTAATTGTGAAAACATGTAATTGGCTTTACGGCACTTATTGTTTTTCTTTTTTTTACTCCATTTTAAGGCTGTTGGCGTTACAAAAATAATAAATTCAGCAATTAAAATTTTATCTGCAATTTATGAATCTTCGATAGACATCTACTGTTGCATAAGTAGAAAGATCAAAATAGATTACTTGAAAGTTATTCAATTTCTTATACCAAAGAATTAGTATTAACACTTTCTATGCTATCCACATAAACACATATTATTGTTAACAATCGCGCAGAATTACAACTAATATCCGCAGCAAGAATCACTGTCATAAATGCCAATATAATCGGAAGCAATTCAGATATCTTTATAAATTCCATAACGGTTGCTACCCGTCAGTCGCGTCTGCTACACTTGATAAATTCAATGATTTACAACTAATCCTGCTTGCTCTATCACACTTTCTGATCACTCGGACTTATATAGATTGCAAGTCCAACATACAAATGGCGAGGCCAGAGTATGTTTTAGCTGTCCAAGTAATTATTTGTGACGGTTACTTGCATGGGAAATCAATGGGGTTTTGATTATCTTTATGGTTGTAGTCTGTAAGATAAGATGTACACGCATTGCGCATTATTAATTTCACCTGAAAGCGATTTTAAAGCCCACTAAAGTGTCATTTTAAATTTTAATAAATTTGCATCACCACTTTAATATACTGTCATTGGATTTAAAACGAAATTTACTTTTATCCACAACGTAACGGATTATTATGCTTTAATCAGCAGAGCAGTGCCACCAAAGCCTTCATTTGATTTCCAGATTTAGGATAAAATCATATATTATGGCATATAAATTCTTTATACTACCCAGAGGACCCCTAACAACTAAATAGTTACATAGATTAACTACAAATAAATCTTGAGACTAAAACAAAAAATCCTCAGCAATTATTTTAGTCCATCAATCTTGCAAATTATTAATGACACTTGCTTTCATTCAATGTCCGAATAATAAGCAAAAACTTGATTAGTTCAATGCAGATGTTGATTCAATTTGAAAGCTCGTAGATCAACAACAGACGTTTGAATATCTCAATAGCATATTAAATTGACAGATTGACTGCACTAGACAATAATTTCCGAGTCTGACTTTATCGATTATCATAATTATTTAAGTACTTTTTTCCACTCTAATTTCAGATCTTTTTTGAACTATCATACTTCCAGCCTGATACTTTAGTTATTATCTAGCGGTCTGCTGCCTTCCGAGCAATGAACCAAAAAAGGCGAGCTAGAGAACATTTTATTATTTTCTTTAACATCAAGGCTTACAATACAGACTCAACGTGCAAATACTTAGCTCAGTTCTCAAACGTTTATGGGAAAGCATACAAGCACATGAGTGATTCATTCATATATAGCTACTGAACTTGTCGGAGGGTGCAACATAACAATGGAACAGGTTGCTGCCATTTATAGCAAACAATTTACTTATTAGATGAGAGAAAAATTGAGCCACTAAGATGTAGCAACCTTGGATTCGTCTTTTGGTATCTTCCCGATCTGACAGCATTCACAAATCCCATCCACTCTTTGTATTGTCCTTAATTTTCTTTGAATAGTTTGATTTGTTCAATTAATTTTTATATATTTTCTAATAGTAGTTACATTTTCTTTGGACACATTCTCGTTAGCTTGAGTAGGTAAATAAACATTTTTTGGTGCATTGTGTCTTCAAAAAAGAGACTTCCTAATTCGTATTTTTTCATCTATTATTCTTATTTTGTCTTTATCATTTACCTCCATTTTCATTATTTTAATAGAATTTTATTTATCGTCTTGCACATATAATATTAGAGCACTCTAAATATTTGAAAGACACTACAAGTTTTTTATTTAAAAAATGGACTATGCTGCCCTTTCAAGCAAAATGAATACCTTATAGCTAGCAGCATTTTAGAGACCCGCGAGCAAGTTTTTGCGTGCAACCGATGAGTCACAGAGTCAACGCACGGAACCCAACCGCGCGCCTTTGATGATACTTTTTACTTTAAACCTTTTTGCAAACCCCGTCCACTCGCGATGAATTCAATATTATTTACATCAATAAATTCTTTGCGGAATATTTCTGTGTTGATGGGATCTGTATCGGTTGCTTTATAAAATTAGTGTTGGTATGGTCATTATGTAGATAAATGGGTCAATTTATGCTTGAAAAGACAAATATTATGTCAAAAACCGTTAGCTCGACATTTTTAAGATCTATAAGCATTCTTTATGTATCTTCCCAAACAAGGTCTTAAATGAAAGCTCTTTTTAATAGTATAAATTATATTTTTTTTAATTGTCTAACCTGTTCTGCATCAGCGTGCTCTCTTCCAGTCAAAAATTTAATGAATGTTATGAGTACGACTCCGCTAGGTAAGGCCCATGGTAAGAGAAAATCCTAACAGATTACACCTGAAAACCCATAATGTGAATGGTCTATGGAGACCTTTGTTCAGCAGTGAACCTCTTTTGGCTGTTATGGTGATGGTGGAAACCCTTGAACAACTGGGAGACAGTAAATAGGTTGCTTTTACAACATTCATGTTATTAAGAATCTTCTAGTACATAATACTAATGTGTTAATTAGTACTCAGATCTGTATGTAATTTTATGTAAACATAAAATCTAATCAGTCTAATAAAAAACAATGTACAGCTCTATGTAAATATGTACGCTTAGTGGTAAGAAAATTAAAGAAAATGGTACTGCGGCTGATAAGTATCTTAAACAAGTTGTAAGTGTTAACTAAAGGCAAAAACATGATTGTTATTAATTTTTATCATATAAGTTATAGGTATAAGTTGAATCATAAATGACCTACCACTAGCTGTAATGGTGATTGAAATGTTTGCGATAATATCTCCAAGTCTAACGAGGCTAGAGATACAGTCACCGAGTGCGAGTGAGTGCCCAAAATGCCCGTACATTTGCATCTTTGACCTAAACAACGCCACTGATGCTGCAATTAACATAAACATAAACTGGGCACGAAGACAAGAAGAAGGTGACTAAAACTACAGAGTTCTTGAATGTAATCTTCCATCCCGGGATGGTTGAAAAATTGACATTAAGGGCCTTAATACTGATATTGGATTCTAATGTTATCCAACTTCCAACTTTATTGGGCTCAACAGCAGGATAGTAATAAGATTAACATACAAGTACATTATATGTATAATTTTGCTTTTGTCAAGCAACTATCAATTATATAAAGCAATGCAAATACACAGTATGTTTGCATTTTACCGTTCTATTTTCGTCTTTCTGGTACATTATGTTTTTGAGTTGTATGTTTGTCCATAAGAAAATAAAATTATTTAAATAATAGATACCCCAAAAATAACGACCAAAATTAAAAAAGGCCATGACATTCAATGAAACTTTTTTATAACTCAGAATTTTCACACAAAAACTCAATTTCAATTCAACACACGATCGCGCCCCACATTTTGTTTAATCACATGTATTTTTCAAACCCTTTTAGGGTTTTAAGTTAACAGTATTAAACTTTCTTAGTTCGTGCATGTATATTGTTCCATGGTCAGATTAATGTATCTATAAAACTTTGTATAAAAGCATCAGACTTGAATCTTTGTATATAAGCATCGTTTGCTTAGTTTTGTTCTTTATTTTTACAGAACATACTCATTGAAATTACAAATTTATAATATCCAAACACAGGTAGAAGGATGTTTAGGGATTTCAGAGTGAGAGGAGACCCGTGCCCAGCAGTGGGACAGTATATGGATTGATGATGAATACCTAAACATACCGGCGAACTGTGAGTGTATAGTATTACATCTCTGCCTAACCCTTTGGGGAATAAAGGCGTGCTGGCATATTTATGTTATGTTATGTTCGGTTTTATAAAAAGGCAAAATAGTGTATTACAATCGTTTTCCCGATGATGTTAAATAATCATCATCATTAACTCAATAAGAAAATACCATTATTTTTTAATAAAAACCTATACATATAACTATTGGGGTAAGGCGTTGAAGGTTTTAGAAAGTATTAAACATATATATCAGCGTCATCAACCTATTTATTCTCCCACTGCTGGGCTGGGATTTTCGAGAGGCTGTGCTTGCAAACCTTTTTTGGTAGCTGGATCCGTGCCTGCTAGGCTCAATCATTATCAATCCATATACGGATAGTATAATAATATGGATGTACTATTGGGCAGGGCCTCCTCTCAGAATTGGGTAGGCTATAGTTCACCACGGTGGGCTAATGCGGGTTGGGAGAATTATAACATAGTTTTATGAAACTATCACTGAGTTGGCTAGGCTATCAGTTTTGACCAAAATTCATAAAAACAGTTTATTAGAATAATTTCTAAAATATTATTTAAATAATTATTTAAATTAAAAAAATCGGACCTCGCCCGAAGATATCATTAATGTATCTATAAAATTTGAGACAGGGTCCTTTTTTGTCCAAGCACAGCCGACGCGGACAGCTAGCGATAATAATAAAACTCAAGAGATGTGTATCAAGTATTTAAAATAAAGCGTTAGAAATTATAATGATTGATTTAATGGGGAACTCATTTAGCAAACCCGTTGAAACGACTAGTGTTATTTTAATTATTAATGAATATATTTTAAAATGCAGACTTCAAGTTAATGAGTTTGTATGTACGAGGCGATGCTCCTATAAATAATAGAGTTGATTTTGGCGATAACTTCGTAATTAATGCGAGATAGTGTCTAAAATCTTAAAACCGAAATTAAATATTATATCACCATGATTTTTAAGATAACGAAAGTGGAGTAAATAAAAATATTACGTTTCTTCATCGCATAAAAGTTCCTCATTAAAAAAATTACGAGGGGCTATACACTCTTAATACCAAATAATATTAACACAGTCGATCAAACATCATCACAAAAGTTTTTAAAAACGGAATAATAGCAACATTGTTAATAATGAACTAGAACCCAATCTTTACGAACGAATTCGTCGCATAAACGCTACAAAAAGAACAACAAAGGAACTTTTTGTTTTGGAAAAAAATCTATGGGAAAGAAGCGATGCTCGAACGCCTAAAAATGTTAGGAGCGCGTCTCACCCGGTACGGGAGCGGAATTTTAAACAGGAGACCTTAAAGGGAACGTCGGGGATGCCTTAGGCTTTGATGAAAAACATCCAGACGGTGAATCAGAACGTCTGAGCCCTTAAAGTTTTTCGAATTATTGTTTTCGATATAAATAAAGATGGGCGTGATGGTATGATGGTAGATGTAGGCGATATGTAGTGATTTAGGGACAAGTGGACGAGTGATTAAAAGAAAATTGTGCTTGAAGGCTACAATTTGGAAATGTCAGATTGACTTCCATACCTATTCAATAAATGCAAGCAATATTAGTAAACAACATACCGTACAATTACTGTTGTTATTGAAGAAAAATAGTACGTTAATAAAATTTATATTAACGGTATTTTTCTTTTTTAGAAAACCTGGAAACTGAATAGATTTAGCAGTTACAGAAATACCTGATCAAATATTTCTGCTCAAGCCACAAGGATAACAAGCGTCGTTGACTTGTTTAAATAATATAGAGGAAAGACAAGCTTAATAGTGATTGAACTCGAGCAGAACAGATAAATTACAAGATACTACCAGCCAGTGTCAGACATAGATTAATTTGGTAAATTATTTTTTGTTGAAATTAATATTTAGCAGTATTAAAAAAGTAGCGGTCAAAGCACCTGCTAACAAGCCAATTAAAAACATGTAAAATAAAATGCAACTTAATATTTATCTCATTCTTATTAACAAATACCATTAAAAACTACAAAGATTCAAATCTGTAATTTGCGGTCTACTTACCGGTAAATTTTGCACTTGCAGAACTGGATCAATTTCTGTTGCATATATTGTATAAAATTAACATTTTCTCTGGTAATTTTCATAAATGTGTTACCATTTATCTGATCTTGCACAATTTTCTTTTGCATGAAGACATAATTATGGTTAAAAATATTGAACAGAGATTCCCTTGAAAGACAACGTTTTTAAACACGCATAATGCTCGGGTAATTCGCGCCTACTTACATTTTAAATCATGTCCAGCATTTATAAATTGTTCAGGTTTTCCACCATAAATTTTATTACGTAGCATACGCCCAACATCTGTATAAGAATGGGTCATTATGTAAATGATGTATAATGACAAGTGTTTGGATTCATTAAAATAAAATGCTCTTTTTACGATCGATTTGGATCGATATAGTTTTAAAGGGTCCAACGAACGATATAATGAAGCGAAAGTAAATATCAATCCGGATTTATTTAAAGAAAAAATTCACTGTAATTTTAATTTAAAAATGTTGTAACGTGACATTACGAACAATGGTACACTTGTCAATGAAAGTAGGGCGATATTAATAAACACTCGCGACTTATTGAATAAGAAGTTTTGGCGAGATCTGTACACGCATTCACACATAAGCTCAGTCATTAAATATTTAAATTCCACTCTGGTCCACCACAGCAACTAATAAAAAATATTATAATCGTTTTCACATACTACTGTAGAGCTATAAAACTACAATGACTGTGAATTAGTCACATAATTATGTTGTAAAATTGATCTTTCATAAACTATCCTGGAAAATATTATTTACATACGAATATTTTTTTTCACAATTATTTATTTAACAAATAATGCGGCAAATTGAATGAACTTAAAGACGGCGATGGTAATATTAAGTCCATGGCTATACCGATCTTGTCGTCTAAAATTATTTCTGCGCTTTAATATGTTTGCGTTCCACCGATATCATTTGTGTCCTTATATTGTTTGATAATATGATCGAAAATGCAAAAGCAGCCGTTTCCAAAATTGGTGTTTACCTGTTTCGGACTTTCACTGTCGGGGATCAGTTTGTCATTCTTGAATCACTCACGATGATTAATGGTGTACAAAATTATAAGGTGGTCGCGTCTGACGAAATTGGCCGGGGAATCATAGGGCCTTGGACCATAAAAATAAAAAAGAAACACGGTGTGGGAACATCCTTTTGTACATTACGAGAGTTTTGCCCTTTTTTCGATCGGTCGATCGTAAGGAAGCACGCTCGATCTGATCAAAGTTTTATAACCCACTCACCAATTTTATGGATTTAATTTCAATCAGGGAAGCTGAGAACTTTCTGACTTTTGATACAGTTTAAAATAAATTAGAAACGAAGAGCGAGTACCCGCCTCGTCTAAATTAGAATACAAAAACTGTATTGTTAATTTTAAAAGTAGAGGGTGGTATTATTATTACTATAGTTTTGGCGCATGCGGACGGGACAATGCACGATCTCGAGGGGCTTGCAACCCCTTTTGCAAGTAATAATACTTCGTGGACACTATTATTACACCAGATTGTTTGTCGTTAGTTTTATTTTTATAAAACTAATTGGAATAGGCACAATAATTAAGTATGCTTTTAACGTTAAAAAGGTCTTTAAAACAAAGAATTATAGCGCACTCAATGTCAATAAGAGATAAGGCTATATAAAGAACAAAACACACAAGAACAATATAGAGTATGTATAATCAGATTATCATGCAGGTCAGTCCGTCCAACATGAATCTAGGCGCACATGTCTGCATCGCGCCGCGCACGCAACGTCATTCGCGTCGGTGAGACGTCGCGCGACGGACGTCAACGCGCGCGCCGTGACCGTTAAAATTCAAATTTTAACTGCTAACAGAACAAAATCGTGACATTTGTTGGATTAAATGAAGTCATAGCAAGTGTGTGAAAAACCTTAAATATACCATGGATTTGTGAGTGAATTCAGTGTTATTATAATAATTGGTTGGCTAATCTTGTACTGGTGTGCATGTAGAGACAAGTGGTTGTGACCTTCTGTGTTGTAAAAAAGGAGTTTGGTTCTCAAACTTGTATGCAAAAGTGATGGAAATATGAATTCGAAGAAATTGGAATGTTTTGACGACAATGATTCCGTGGATGATAAGCCGAGTCTCAGCTTTTTAGGTGAGTTCAACATAAATACAATGTAACAACATGTAAACAGAAATAGTTTCATTGATAGCTTCTGATATTTTATGAGGTTGACTATTGATATGAATATCGTGAAAATTGTGTGTCAGTGATAAAGTGTGGGGTTAGGAATGCTATTAGTAAACGTCGTATCTGGTGAACCTTACAGCAGAAATCATGACTCTGTAATATACATTATTATCTTTAGATTAGATTTCCACATCAGTAATTTGAAATCCCATTTGTGAATGCCATAATTGGGTGTTGTCTGTTTATAATTTGAATGCAAATGGCTAGATTCAAAGGGAATACTATATATACTTAGGTATTAATTGAACCCCAGAAGAATATAATAGGGATATTAATGTTTATTTAAACCTTATTGTCCTCGTCCTCTATGACTACATTTATTTCCATTCAAAGCTGAATGAAACTTAAATTCAATTCAATAAAAATAAGGAACGGTTCTGATATCTTAATGTTCTTGCTTATGTACAACTTGTAGGAGTGATATACCTACTAAAAAGATCATGTCTCGCAATTAACCTTCGCAGTGTCCAGTGACTGCAGCAATTATTTCCCTCCATTGGACGTACATACGTGTTTTATTACTGTTACAATTTGAAATAAAGTTTTTACTCTCAACGACTGCAATGGTTTTAGGAAATGTCCAGGTTTTTGCTGTAGTTATTTAATTTATAATGCAAGATTAAGCTTTTTAGCAAGTTGTATTAATGTGACTGTTTATGTGGTTGATTTGAATCTCAAGGAAATATTCGAGTAACTCTGCAAATGTTTTAGACGAGTACCTTCCATAAGAGAAATTTCCATATAATTACGCAAAATTTCACAATGTCATCTCAATCTGGATTTTGTGGGGGTGTATTGACTCATAGACAAATGAAGCCACGTATCCTGGTATGAGTCAGGTCCACTGAAGGTTCATACCCACGCCCATAACTATGCCTGTCGGCGACCTGAGGAGTTTATGTAGGTAGTGCAAGTGAAATTCAATCTTCGCTGGCAACAAGAAATTGTGCCTAAGAAAGGACCAAAAGAATTAAAAACATATTCAATATACGACCTGGTATTTTTAATACGGTTAAAAGAAATTGCAATGTGAAATGAGGTTTACAATTTCAAAGTGAAATTATTAGTGTATGGATTTTGATTGCTTTTTAAGTCATTTTGTTGTCTGGCAATAGGTATTATGTTTCATTGGTTGTGTTTCTTTATAATGGATATTTGATCTAGTGTTTCAGATGATTTCATTTTAATTTCTAGATTAGACAATCCCCAATTACTTTCTATCAAATGTCTAGACAAAGCGAAAGGATCTAGTAGATATACCTACCAACTTACTTTAAAACTTTTTATTCGTCTGAGCTTTTCCTAACCCGGTTTAGTAGGTACCTACCTAGTTACAATTGCGAAAGATCTTAGATAGGTACGTAGTTAATTACTGCCTTACTATCAGTAATTAAACTACCTTATTAATTTAGTGGTTTAAGTACGACTGCTACACTAGAGGTGCTGGATTCAATTCCCAGGTCGAGCTAAGTGTTATTGGGTTAGCTCAGATTTTGGATTTATATTTGAACTTGCATATTAATGCCAATAGACTCGGGGCGAGTATATATACCTACCTAGGAACTAAACAATCCGGTGAACTGCGGATGTAGGTACATAAATACACTTCTGCCTATCCCTATTGTGGATACTGGCGTGGTATTATGTACCTATGTTACTATCAATAACTATTTCAAAAAACTTTACCTACAGTCCGAGAGCTGATGAAATACCTAGTAAATTCTGGCAAAATACATCGCACAAATATTTTGACTAAAACAATAACTTGTAACATCTTGGGACTTTCACTTTTAACAAAAACAAAGTTAACGCTAATAGGTTTAATCCGTCTAATTGTCATAAACATTATTAAAATAAGTAAGTATGCAAATATCACTAAAATCGAAGCGAATTGTCGTAGGTAAAAGTTCCATCGAGCGGTTTTATAGCGTGTATTTTTATGACTGTTCCACTGACTTATCACTAAGTGGTGGATCATTTCTTCTGTAATCTTCATGGTCTATTAACTTTAAAAAGTTAATCTATTAGGATTTAGGATTTCCTTTTAAATTTTATATGTTGATTGAATTCCGAGCCTTTTCCCAATGATGTTGGGGTCGGATTCCAATCTAACCAGATGTAGTTGAATATCCTGTGTATAGGACACGCTTTTTGGGCTTCTGAGTACCAATAACGATAGGGGATCGTATGACGACCGGGATCGTCGTCTTTAAATGCTTTCCGAGACTCTCCGTGGAGAGGTGTGTTGTGAATGGTTACCATCCACGTACGGGCCGCAGATAGCACAGCTTAACCTTGCAGATCGGTTGATCAGCGTAGTTATTACTTAGACATGAGCCTCACAAGCTGAATGAATTCTATGTAAAGTTAAATTAAATTTTGTTTCGTCATCGTTGTATAGAGTTTTATTTTTATTATTAAAAACATCATTACGCTTAATTGTTTCAGAAATAAGAACAATCACCAATTTGAACACTTCTAATATCTGCTTGCTTATCGTTTTTCAAAATATGTTTTTATTCGGAAACCAGAAATTTGGTCAAGTGTCAAATGCGGTCAAATGGTTTAATTTGTACTATAACATGGGACCAATTAAAATAAAAACTGGATGTTCTTGTTTCCGTAGACAATTTAACTGGTTTAGCTATAGGCGATTAATTTAATTAAACTTATAGTCATGAACTCGTAGTGATTATCTTTAACTGTTATTGTCAATAAGGAGGTAATAAAGATGATATTTACGTTGCAGTGTTTGTTCCTGAGGCACTGTCGAGACTCTTTGTAGCAAACCGCAATCATGCAAATAGAACAAGCTGATTTTATTGTTCGTGGAATTAGCTAAGTTATTCTTGACTGTAAGCACTAAGTACTTCAAAAATATAAATTAGAATACTAAAAAAAGCAGAGATAGCCTAATGGTACTGGTACTGGTGGACTGGCAAGTCTAAGGTCTCGAGGTCGAATCCAAGGCACGTACTTCTGACTTTTCGAAATCATGTGCGTATTAATAATAATTATCACTCGCTTAAACAGTAAAGGAAAACATCGTGAAACATGCATGCCTGAGAGATTTTCTCGAAAGTGTGTGAAGACTGCCAACCCGCACTAGCCCAGCGTGGTGGACTAAACTGTCATCTTGTGAGGAGAACCGTGCAGCAGTGGAACTGTATATGAGTTGATGATGATGAAACAGTAATAAATATTAGGATTTATTCGAGACATTTGAAATTTTAATCTGAGGTAACAACGACAAATTTTAATGTAGTAAACATTAATGTTGAAAAACGTCTAGGAGTAAACATATTTTAAATTCTGTCCGAAGCTAACGGGTATTGTCACATATAAGTCTAACGACTTAACCGATTTAGATAAAAAATGTATCATGGGTTTACCTTATCGCCTAGAGCCGGACAAGTTAGGCACTTTGAAAAATTACATATTATCCTTACCAGCTTTGTAACCGTTTAGAACCAAGTCCAAGACTTTATTTTACAGAAGTCAAAAATATCCACAATGTAATTCGACCTTAAATCTGTCATCATGATAATTCTCACTTTCATTTTATGCTTTATTACAAGCTAATACGTATCAAATTTCATAGCTCACTGGCACCCACATGTGCTAGTTTTTGCTAGACACCGCACAAAGAACTACCACTAAAACACCTGTACATGTTTTTGTGTATAAACAACAGTTAGAATGAATTTCGATGATCGATACATCTAAAAACAATTTGTCTTGATCAGAAGGTGATGACGTAATCGTCATTGTGGAGTCACTTTGTGATGACCTTGGTTTGGATTAACAATGTGCGGAAGTTTTAACTGTTATTAAGCTTAGAGCTTATAAGAAACGATAGCTTCAATTTGACTCCGAAAAAACTAAACAACACATTACTCAAGTTGACAACACATTAGTAGAAATATCAATATGAAAACTTTAAAAGATTTTCTTCAATTTAACTTCAACTTACTGGTGTTGATTGCTAACACCTCTTAATTTAATGCCATTAACTTAACAACCCTTAACCTACCAAGGCATTCCTGATAAAAATAAATTGACAAATATACTTACTCGTAAGTTGCATCAATTACTCATACTAGAGTCATTTAACACAAGATTAAAACGAATTACTTTGTAAATATGGCTTACGGGAAATAAAAAGACTTTTACTATCCCTACTTCCTTAATGCATAATACATATTCCCCGGTATGTTTTAGGCCCCGTAAAGTAAGAAGCGAGCCTATCCATTGGCCGAGCAGAAAACTCAACCTTTTATTGTAAATTTGATAGGAAACCCTTGCCTATTATCTACTCTTACTACACTAAACTGTATGTGGGAGTTTGTGTTTGTAAACGCATCAACGTCACAGGAGAACCACCTAGCGCATGGCAACGTTATACAAAAAAAACTAAAAAATATAAGACATAGTTTTGATTAGGTACTTATGATATTATAATATTCTTCATAACAACGTACATCAAATTAAAATTTCCCAACGGGACCCAAGATAGACCCTGTCGGCAGTACTCAAAGATAGTAATTGCTAGTTTAAGATAGTGGTAGCCAGTTTAAATACCACGATACTTGGACTTCCACTCTCTCTGCGTATCTCTGTCATGGTTTGACGTGAAGAGATATGCATGTAGAGGGTGAAAGTTTTCAAGCTGTCATTGAGGGGTGAGTGTATAAACCGGAGGAAATAAACTTGCAGTTTTAATTGCAGTCTTGCGTAGGTTTTTGGTGCGAATGAATTTATTTCTAGTAACTGTTTCAGTTTTACATTTATTTGGAAAGTTGATTAATTTGTTTATTGAATACTGAATTGGAAACTACCTATTGACGGTACAGCTGGTGTCCTGAATAGTGTAATAAGTAAGTAGATTTTTCAAAATAATCCGTTCTAAGAATTACAATTCCGTCTCGGATCAGTTTCTCTTAGGCTTTCTGACATTGTTTGTACTGGAATATAAAATAATTAATTGCTGAAATAAATATAATAATATTGTCGAGCCAATACTGAGTAACGTTTTTTAATCCGTCACAGTTGCATATAATATTATTTTTATACGCTGTTTATTCACATCATGAATTTTAATGTAACAAAAATTGATTACAAAATCGTATCTCCCATAATCGATTAAATGGAATCCGAACGTGTATCGTTTTATAATAAGCTCTTTAATTCCCGTATTTGACAGATTCTTTACAAGATTATCCAATGTAATACTTTCGGCTATACGGTAATAAAATGTAACATATTAGTTATACTTAAAAAATTGCTGTTCCTCGTGTGATTGGCGTAACAGTGTAATCTTTTGTTGAAATTGAAATGGAATGGAAAACAGTACGTGTAATATTTATTTGGAATTATTCAATTATCTGCTCTTGATAAAATCATCATTTCAATTACTGTCCCACTGCTGGACACAGGTCTCGTCTTAGAATAACAAGGGCTATTAGTCCTAATTTTGCTAGCAGACTGGCTCATTAGTCTAACGGTCCTAAGCGCGACTACTACGCTAGAGGTCCTGGGTTCGATACCCAGGTCGAGCAAAGTGTTATTGGGTTATTCTATGAAATTCTCAGTAGCAGCTCGGAGTTTGGATTTGTGCCCTGTTAATGGCAATAGGCTCGCCCCCTATTACATGGGCGCCCCCTATTACATGGGATCTAAACATACCGGCGAAATGTGGGTGTACATTAGGTACATCTCTGCCTAACCCTTCCGGAAACACAGGCGTGATGGTATGTTTTTATGTATGTTTATTAATAGCAATAATTTATGTACGACATGCCTCAAGTGTTTGTTATGAGGAACATTTAATATAAATACCATACTCATACCTTAGTACTCACAGAATATCAGTTCTTATCTTCTCATTTTTAAATTACATACTTATAATACATAAGAAACACCGAAACACAAACACTAGTATTCATCACATAGAAATTATTATTTTTATTAATTATTTGTGTCCAATGGGTATTGAACCCACGACCGAGATCAGCAGTTTCATACTCGAATCACAGACGTCGTCAAAGTACCCTGGAAGTAATGTCTATGTATGAGGCGGTTTGTCACATGTTGAATATAACAGTCAAGTGATGAAATGTGCTACTGTATTGTTTGAAAATATTTAACATGTTACAAAAGTGCAGTACTTAAAATATTTGATCGTAATCGATCAAATATTTTAAGTTTTCTTAGTTTTCCGTCCATAAAAAGAGACAGTAAATGTAACAAAGTTAATTTATGTTGACTGTTCTTTATTGTTGATTAAGCCGTGATAGTCAAGCGTAGTGTACAATAAAGTATATATAAATAAATAGGTAGGGTTCTCCTCATGCTGCTGAAGTGATGAGTTCTTCTGGGATCGCACCACCGCATTTCCAAATATTGTGTCGCTAAGCAATTAATGCAGTGTTCAATATACAAGCCGTGATAGCCTAGTGGTATGACCATTGGACTGCCTAGTCGCAGGTCTCTAGTTTGAATCATTCATGTATTCATCATCATCATCAACCCATATACTGTCCCACTGCCGGGCACGGCAGTTCTCATATTAAGAGGGATTAGGCTATAGTCCATCCATGCGCGTATTAATAATTAATAATCACTAGCTTTAACGGTGAAGGAAAACATTGTAAGGAAATCTGCATGCCTTGCCTTTCGACGGCGTGTGAAGTCTGCCAACCCACACCAGGCCAGCCTGGTGGATTATAGTCTGATCCCTCTCATTCTGTGAGAAGACCCGTGCCCAGCAGTGGGACAGTATTAGGTTGATGATGTTTTATTTGTAGTACATTACTAATATTTGCATTGGCTTTTAAATTATAGAGCATTTATGGTCAGAAGTTGTTCCCCTATTCTATATGACAAATATAAGCTCTACACCGTTCTAAGTGATAAAAAGATAAATCACATATAGGTTTTTAAATTTAATTAACGGTTTGCTTCATCCGTATAAGATTAACCTGATTAAAAATTTTATGCACCACGCTTAAGTGGATTAAAAGAAAAGCTGATAATCTCACCGTTTTTATGTTAAATTTATCTTAAATAGATTTCGAAAAATGTTGTGAAATAAAATAACAGTATATATTATAATATTAACTCCATCCTATGGTCCTCCATTATTCGAAGTGTATAAAATATTTTAAACTTTAGAGTATAGAAAAATTCTTTGGATTTTAATTTCTGCTCGGTCAAAGATCTTCATTGTAAATGATATACCGTCACAATACCTTTTATTTCTTACAATTTGTTCCTATATTTTAACCCCATCATCCCGTTAAACCTCCTTAATCCTCCATGATCCGTAAGCATATAAAGCCAGCAACACATTGGAGCGTGAACATCCAGTGTGGTCCAACGATTATCAACATAGGGGCTGTTAGATCATGTGCCCGACCCTTGAAGACCGGTATCCTTAGATATTTTTTCACACCCTTAATGAAGTGGCGATAACTTTGACTTTTCTACCTGACAGTCAACAACAAAGGAATTGTATTTTGTCTCTATGAAACGACTTGGTAATAATTAAACAACACTGATGAATTTTAAAGATGTCAACATGTACTTGCTAATCATCTTTCTTAATAATTATCACGTACTCTATCAGCAAAATGTACCATAGCTTCATAAGTTTCTAGAGGATTTATGCCTCCAACAAGGATGTAAGAATACAGGTCCTAATAAATACCTATAGCTAAACCATTGATTAATTTCTTAATTATTTAATTCATGAATATGCAAACATTTAAAGCCTTGATCAAATATTGAAATTGGTATCCGAAGATAGATATTTGGATGTTTGTTTTATTTCAAATTATTTCTTCTATCCTAGTATGAGGTAAGTATAAACTAAAAATTTTATATACTGTATAATTTGATTTTAACCCAAAAATTGTGATCAACGTTATGTAAAACATCCTTTTCTTTATCATATACTTAATTTTATTTTAAAGGCCAAGACAATAAAAAGTTACACGCGGTCTTTGTTTGATGGAATTATTTTGAGTATATAAAGTTACTGGTAAATCAGACTGTAGGGACACTGTTATGTCAGCATGAATGTTAAATCAGCAATTGAAAGAAAGAAAGATAGAAAAACATATTTATTTGGTACAGCCTGCCAGCCATAAAAAAAGCCTGAAAAAAAAAGAAAAGAAACTAAAAACAGGAAAAACGACAAATAAAACATTCATCACGGCTGTACCAAATGGGTCTCCTGAATTGCACGTATGAAAGAAATAAAATGAGCGATGATCGCCAGTTATTGCGCACTGGCCGAACTTTTGTACGAAGCACACGGGAGATTCGGCAAATAAAACTCGCAATGTGAAGAAGTCCTTTTATTAGAATGTTGATAACTACATAGACAAACCAGAAGTACAGATTTAGAACAATCCTACAAGACCACCAATCTACTCGTTTAATAAATATACCACTAATATTACCACACGAAGTACCAAACACCATTAATTGGCCAAACGATATTTCAAATGCTAATATGTTACAGAACAGTATTGTTGACATTAGCTGTGTAATGTCAATATTGCAACACCATAGACTTAACTAACCTACTATTCCTGCGATAATGCATACCTACTTAATGGTCGCTTACATTGTGTTCTTTACCATAATAATCAAACTCACTTCATTATAAAGGATTATAGTTAATTTTTGAAGATTTGACGTAAAAAAAGGAAAAAGTGAAAAACTAAAAGTGATATATTGATTTCTGACATTGTGATATTTTAATGCTATTTAAAATCTTAGTACTTTAATTGAATAAGTATATTACATAAATATATTACAAGCAATATACATCACATTACAACAATTTGTAGTAATTTCTGGGTACGTAGAGGAAAATAAAAAATAAGGAGTATTTAATGCAATTTGAAAATATGCGTATCGCATTAAATCCTTAAGAGCAAGCGATTTGCATGACCATGAACATAACTTCCATGATAATTTCTTTTACGACCAATAAAACCACAATAAACAACAATGTAATTAATACCCTTAAGCAGATTCTACTTTTAGGTCTTATTTTCAGAACTCACAGGTAAATGTCGTCAAACCAGTTGATGTAATATTGAAACCCGTGCTGTTAAAGAATTTAGATGCAGTAGAGCCTGTTGTTAATATTCCATCAATTCTGATAGTTATGCTAACAGATGGGGTAAGACAAAAGAGGGATCGTGCCTAAACAAATGGCGGCGGGCACCTCTAATTTGTTCGGTTAATATTTGTCCAACTTTACTTTTACGCTTCCTAAAATAGATAATGGGTTTTAGAAAGGCTGCTTCGGAAAAAGCGATGTTTAAACTTTGATAAAAAGCATTTTGTTTTTAAATTAACGTTTCGTATATTCATTCAAACAATTCATTCTGGCCGAAACTCAAGACTGTATCTGCAGTTTTCATATACCACTAAGGTGGCAAACAAGCATACGGACCACCTGATGGTAAGCGGTTACCGTAGCCTATAGACGCTAGTAACACCAGAGGTATCATTTGTGCGTTGCCGATCCTGTAAAACGAAAGAGGAATAGTTGGGTTGCAGTATAAGGATCAAAATCCAGCTACTGCCAACACAACGTTTCACTGAGCATTGACTTTAATTCTTCAGATTGAAACGTTAAACTATTCATAAACTTGCACGAATTAACACTGATTCAGATCTAAGGCAGAAAATTTAATTATTGGAAAGGAAGTTAATAAAATTGCTCCGGACCGCTGATTATAATATCCGCGATCCAATAACTGATAAAGAAGCCATAAAAGGAACCGATAGAAAGACAGGTAGTAACATAGAGGTTCCGAGCCGACCTCAACAAATGCAAATAGAAAGTTAATGTTTTTGACACCTATTCTTTGGTATTAGAAATATACCATACCACGCCTATATTCCTTGAAAGGTTAGGCAGAGGTGTACAATGTACACCCACAGTTCGCCGGTATGTTGAAGTCCGGGGACGAGCCTGTTGCCCTTTAACCAGGCACAAATCCAAACTTCGAGCTACTACTGAGAATGAAATTACCAGTGAGTCTGATGCACTATGTGTATAAAAATTGTTTAAAAGCTAGCTTTTAAACAATTTTAAACGGGAGTCTATCTAGATAGACTCCCGTTCACTATTTAATTCTTATAAGTCTCTAAGTACGGGATATGTAACTGTTATCCTGTAGGCATGTAAGGAATTTAATGTATCTATACTAATATTATAAAAAGGTAATGTTTGTGAGTTTCTGAGGTTGTGTGGGTGGTAATCTCTGGATCTACTGAACCGATTTTGAAAATTCTTTTACCAATAGAAAGCTACATTATTTGTGAGTGTCATAGGCTATATTATTTATAATATATGCATGTTATTAGTACATTGCACCCGTGCACAGCCAGGACGGATAGCTAGTGTTACATAAGTCGTGACGTATCGCGTAGTTTAAAAGTTATATCATCGCTTATAGCTACTGCAATAATCAATTTTGTTCAGCTGTGAACTTTTTACAAAACTTATCTTACAACGCGTTTCGGATGACAAAAAGGTCAATAACCTGTATCTTTTATTCCTAACCCACCATGAACGATACTGTTATTAAATTATTGCCAAAAACGTTTCTATAATTTACTATCATTATAAAGACTTGCAATACAGTTATAACATCTAGCTGAAGTTTCAATTTTATATAATTCAAAATCCGGATTTACGTTAACATGCAACTCGTTTAAATATTAATTAATACCGTTTAAAACAACTTTATAGATGATATATGACCGTAACAAATGCTTTTCATTATAATATTTATTATATTATATTTTTTAAATTATACAAAGTCAAATGTTTTATTTCTATCAAAATAGTACTTTCGGAAAGTCAAATCTAAAGTTGCACGATTCCAAAAAGTGATTCTTATAAAGAGGAACCGGCAAGAGAAACCAGACAACATAGGCACTCCTTAAAAAAACACAAGATTACTGTAGGTGTTATTATTAGTTTACGATTTTGTTCTGAATAATTTTTTGGGGATTTTGATATAGTATAATACACAATAATGATAATAGCAAACTAATCAAGCTGTTAAAAAATAGTAAAAGGATAAAATAATATTAAGATGAATGCTGAAATAGAACGGAAACAAAGTAAAAAGAGGATACATTATATGTATATCAAAATATTAATACGGAGATTAGTAGCCTTACGAAAACTGTGACAATACTACAGTGACCTGAATAAAGATATGAATACAATCTCATCTTCGAAGTCACACATTTCGGAATTCAGACAACTCATTTGGTCAACTGACCTGAATAAGTCAGACAGTATTTCATATAACAGACACTTATACAAACATTAATACGTGACGTTTCAAGGGTCCCAAAACGAAATAAACACCCACCTGCTTCGAGTCTTCGTTTGCTTTTTATATTAGCATTTGTATAGAGTGCAATGCACCATACTTAGAATTATAAAAAACTTTGAAATACTCTGCCTAGTATATATGCTCCATCACGTTTCTCATTGAACGGTCAGCTGCAATTGAAATTCTCTATTTATTATCAAATGAGGTAAGGTAAAGCGACTTGTTGGAAAGTTCCGATTTCAATCAGTGAATGTTTTTCTTATTTTAGTACTAAAGGATGTGTATGGTGAAGTAACTTGTTTTCTGAGAGGTTTCTTAGTTCAAGATCAACTTTATTACCATGCTGGTGTAGGATTGAAAAACGTGGAATATTACTTATCATTCTGCGAAAGTTATGAGTCATTTGACTTTGGAGTTCTTTCGAGTCTCGACGTTAATTGAAATATTTTATTTAAGATTAACTTTATCAAATGCTCTTGTGGAGTCTATATCACTTTGCAATTTGTAGCCTACCAGCTTACCTTCATTTTGTTTTGGTGTATGAATACAAAACAATCTCTTCACCTTTTTGCTATAGCAAATGTCCTAGGGTTTTACTCGCAAATAAAATCAACTGAGTATAACATATTTTTTATGGATTCATTCTTCAGTGCTTAAAAAATATTCAAGCAAGTAAATTGTCAATTTTCTTACAGTACTTTTTACGCTTAATTGTTGTAAAAAATTGCTAAATTGGTTTCAATTGACTTTTTATGCAAGTTACTTAATTTGATTTGATGTGAGCGGTAAAATGCAATCAAGTTTTATTTTTAAAGCGATTTCAACTCTACTGTTATAGCAATTTGGTTTAAATTGTCATCAAAGATAGCTTAGGCTTGATAAAGATATAGGTACTTTGAGTTTACAATACAAATCTATTTTTACAATCCTAATTATTTCAATTATTTAACTTGCTTGAATAAAATAGTTGTCTACAATAAATAAGACATTGCTAGCTGTATTTGCTTCATTACTGAGGCTTATACAATTTTAGCTGTTTAGATCTCAGCCAATGCAATGATGTTGAACGCTGTGAACTATATTGAATGCCGTGCAACCTTCTCCTTTGCAAGATCCGACACCCGTACCAAGCTATAGCGCACTATATGTATTATTATGAAACACATGATATTATTTTATTACTTTAGTACACCTCTGCCTAACCCTTCAGGGAAAACAGGCGTTCTGGTATGTCTGTGTTTTGTATTATTTTCGTTAAAACCTTGTCTTAGGGTTCGATTCCTAGGTTTGCTTTGCATGAAATTCTCAGTAGCAGCTCGGAGTTAACATTTGTACCAGATTAATGGCAATAGGCTCGCCCCCTATTACATGGGACCTAAACATACCGGCCAACTGTGGGTGAATATTGGTACACATCTGCCTAACCCTTCGGGGAATACAGGTGTGATGATATGTTATGTTAACTTGTCTCAAAGCGACACTACTACACATTTATAGACTATCATACATCATCCTTGATTAGAAGCAAAAAATAGTCTGACGATAAAAAAAATCATCAAGAATCAAATACAACAAAGTTCATAATTAAAACTAAAGTTTAACAGTAAACGTAGCATTAACAGCATAGCTAATTGAATCGAGATCTTCGGAGCCGCGGGAGTCCCGTGGGCGTACGGAATGGATCTTCCATCTCTTTCATTCATTCCAAGTGAGACCGAGAAAGGTATAGGGTCCATTATTGTAAGGGTACGGCAGCAGGTTTGCATAAGGTTTCCCATGGCGTTGTGAGGACATTTTAATCGAAAGTGTATTGATCGCTTAAAAATATGATATCTGAACTTTAGGTGTCGGAGCTATATTTAATATAATTAAATTAAGATTATTATAATTAAATCTAACAAATAATATTAATGGTTCTATGACAATAAATATTGAATATTATCATTTGTTGATAATGATTTTAAGATATTATCTAATAACCACTTTTATTGAGATGCTAATGCTTATGTTTCTTTTATAATTTGTCATTTTTTTTAATGTCGTTAGTACTAATGTTTTTGGTTTACCAGTTGATATCGAACTTAATATGGAAAGAAATAAAAAATCATTTATTTAAAACAAACACAATCAACACAAAATATTAAAATATACGTAACTATGTAGCAGCCTAAATAATTATAAAGATCACGACATCTTGACCACCGCGATGTATGGCGATAATATGGATACAAAAGAAGTGAATGCTAGGAAGACGGCAGAAAGAGATATATGGAAGGAAGACAAATACTGCGCCTACCACAAGTAGGTACTCGTAATTTGGGATAAGGTTTGACAAACTCTAATAAATATTTAGCAAAGATACTTCCTATATTATTTTTTATAATCTTAAACAGCACAACGGCATAATTATTATGGTCACCCTAATCAGAATACTTTACACTGCTGTTTACTGGTTATAACGACAAAGTCTAACACAGGAGTATGTCCCCAGTGAAGTTCTCCTGTCACCATATTTTATAATATGACATATTTATTGCTTTCATTATTTTAATAATTAATTAAGAATATAGTGATAAAATCCTCTGTTCATAGTTAGTTTATGATAATTTACGAACATTATTGTTTCATTTATTGCTAAACGCCGCATAGAATCAACCTGGATAACTTAGTCAAGAGTTAAAGGCTGGATCAATTTAAGCAATGAAATATTAATTGAACTTTGACTTGCTAAGGTCAGATTTTGGAAATATAACCCTAAAGTATTTAGTCATAAGGTAGAGTTCACACCTCGAATCTCAATGTCACAGAAGTATCATACACAAATTACCTGATTAATATGCAATATCCTGATTGGGAATACTAAATAATTTTTATTTCATATGGTACTGGGACTATCAGCATCAAAACACGTTAAATATAGCTTAAAAATCTCTCACGTAGTAGTCTTCGACGAGTAGTCTTATATTACCTGTCAATACTACAAAAAACGATATAAAAAAGGGATCAAAATAAAATAGCATCTGCCAGAGTTTTGGGTTCCTAACACCGCTAATTGAAAAGGGTCCTTCGAGATTTGAGGATATACAATTATCACTAGTCGGTTTTATAGTAATACAATTTTATTTAGGTATTGATGTGTCATTTTAGTCTTTTCTAGAGTAAAAGTATAAACAGAATCATGTTCATTTATCTCTATAGCGTTGCTAGATGTGAATTGCAGACGGGTTTGTTCAATATAATTAAAGCCAATTAGCTTTTGGGCAAATTTATACGAAATGTTTTGATCGGGTTACTGACCTGACAGGACTTGATGAAATAATTAAATGCAAGAGTTTTAGGATAGGATATTTCATATGACTTTCATGAATAAAACTATTTGCCTTCCTTTACAGAGAAATGGGCACTAGTACAGAGCCAAAAAGATATCTATATAAAGAAGAAAGTGAACGCAAACAATAAATACGAAATAATAATCCATAAAGCTTGTAATTTATACGTAACTTCCGACAAGCCCAACCACTGGCCAGTACCACAGTATCTGCTGACCCAAATTAAACCATCAGATACATGCACCTTTCATTACCACGGGAGAATATAATTTAGAAAGCATTAAAATCTACAGATTAAGGCTTGTAAACCAATCCTTTGCTAACAATCCAAATCCAACTCTATAACAAAATTTATAAGGTTCACATTATATATTGTTGCTAAAGCAATTTGTCTCATCGAAGTCCTGTAGTAACGAAATTTATTACTAAGAATTAACTATTGATTACCAGGAATGGTTCGCGTTTAAACCAACAATTTATAACGAACAATCTAAGTTCTGTATGACTGCTCTATTAATGAAGATATTTTTAATAATACGCCTCGGTTGGGCAATGATTTATCAAGAAAGTTTTTAATTCAACTAGAATATAAGTGTATGGAGAGTAAACTAATAGATTCTGTATTTGTGGTTTGAAGTACTTTTTTATAGCTTTGCGTGAGTCATCAAATACATCAAAAGAAGAATCTGTAAAATCATATTTGTATTTATTAGTTTCTAGAACTTAGTTCGGAGTTATCAACTTATCTTTAGTTTTAATTCAGTGATCTTCACTATCAACTGTCAACTACATCTCCCTTTTATCTATGAATGGAGTAAGCTTTAACATAGCCCTATTTTGATATTTGCTTGGTTTCTAATCACAAGTCACAATCACAAGTACTTCATATTGTAACGAAACATAATTATCTTGTAACCAAATAATTGTTTCATTAACTTTTGTTGATGTTGCAACACTTTTTTCTCCTTCAACGCTTAATTGTGTTTGGCGAAGGGCAATCATGTTTTTACTACAATGTCATTGTTGTATCGAAAAACGAATAACCTAGTTAACGGTCAAAACCAATTAATTCTTATTTTGTTATGTTCATAATGCATAATTAGTCTAAGGTGGCTTTTAGTGTTCTAGAACTGAGGAGAACACAGAAATACTTCAATTTATGAAGTTACTATGAAAAAAAAATGTACTATTGGTAAAAATTTCAGCTATAGACTATGGGTGAATTTTAAGCATATTTGTGGTATTGCTATCGCTGTAGAGTCATTACTATAGGTCTTCATTAACTGTAATATTATAAAATATGTTATTTTTAATTTTGATCCTCTATTCTACATTACTAAAAGTGATTTTTGTTTATTAAAAATATTCGGAATATACATAACGTATGTGCACCCACTTCAGTAGGAATAATATTTGGAATTAGTGTACGTATCAGAAAAACAATGATACAGTACTGCTGCAAACAAATCAGTATGACTTAGCAATTTAAATTTAGGTAGACCTAATTACTGCAAAATAATTTCATATGGCGTTAGTCACAAAATTTTTGCTGAATGTACATATTTTGCGCAAAAGTATGAGCAACATGATTGAATGGAAATTATAAAATGAATAACACTTTCCTTAAGATGTCTACATAAAAAGGAATGTGACCGCAAATGCTAAAAATATAGCTGAGCATTAACAAAAAATGCTTTTGATAACACCAACTGTGTGTGAATGAAAGACAGTGAATTTTCGTTAGGTTAATTGTTGCTTATTTATACGAAGTTTCACTTTCACTTTGAATAAGTTAATAAAGCCTGTAAGTACAATAATAGGTAAATAATATTAAACAAAAAAGGAGTGACAAAAAAACAGGCTTGTTAACTTCCGTTCAGAAAAAAAAAGTCGTAAGTTAAGTGGACCCCTCCATTGGTTACGATTTTACCGTTAATCCCTCTTGATTATAAATTACTGCATGACTAAGTTAATACGCTGTCAAAGAAATTGCAAATCATTTTGATCGCCAAAAATGATGATTGTGAGTGCAAAATTGTTGCTCAAATTCTATTGTATTTTGTTTTTTATTAGCCTTTTCGAGTCGGAAATTTATATGTTTTCTTTGTAACCCAAATCAATACTGTTAACTAGTTTGATGAAATCTCTTACAAACCAAGTGAATAGCAAAATTCCTTAAGTAAAAAGTGTTTAACTTCTTTTTATAAAGGAAAAACGAACATACCTAGACAAAAACAGAATTACATTACTTAACCCAGTCTCAAAGCAATAAATAAAACTGAAGAACGAATTCTCACAACCTGATATTACTCGACGCATGTGTACGCACTTCATCATATTCTACACCCTCGGGCTGCGCAAACGCAAAGAGGTCGATCGTGCTCCAATAAGTATTATTATAAAGATTTATTTTATTTTTTTCTGCGTACCTACTATCATTTAGGTTCAATAGCCCTTGTTGGGTAAGTTGTGACGTAATCTACACCTGTTGTGTGGTTAAGATAATAAAGAATGAAACCTTAATTAGTTTTGCTTGTATGAATTTGTTACTTACATTCCCTTCACTTTTTGTTGGTATGACTTCAAATAGGGCCACGCACATTCATACACCGTCAGTTTAAAATTCTACTTAAAACAACTGTTCTTGTCATTTCTAAAAATACGAGTAATCTATGTTTCTTACTAAGTGTATCACTTTGAATTTTTGAATTCCATCCAACGTGAATTTAAGTAGTTTTAAATAAAAATCTTTCATTTATTGTTAAACGCATCATAAAGTACTATCACACGCAATAATTTATACAACTTCGGGTCAGTTTGCCTTAAAAGGGAAGGATGCATATTCAGTAAATACATGCATGACCTTTCCTGTAAGCTTCCCTCAAAACGCTTTAACAAAACGAATGGTAACTGATTTCTTGTTTAGATTACAATACGCATATATGGTGACAATGTGGGTGTGAGATTCTTGTAAAAGTGGGATGTCGTATTTAAAGTCCGAATTAGGTTTGTTTTTAAATTGATTGATTTGTTTTGTTGTAATATTGATTGACGTTTCCTCGTTGTTTAGCGTTCAAACTCTACCTTTGCTTTGTAATTTTATGATTAATTGTTCTTATATAATTATAGTACCTTATATATCTTCTGGCTTAACCAACGTTGTCAATACTCGATGTACTCTTGTTTGTATAGAATATTGTAAGGTGAAGTGGTCTTGGCAAATGTGATTCTGAGTTTCATAGCAGAAACCAATGGCAAGGGAAGGATAATGCGGTTCCTAGTATACGAATCTATGAGGATTTATTTAGACTTAAAAAAAAAAAGAAATTGAATAGTATCCCGTGAGGATACTTCTAAGATTGTCCGAAGAACCTTGGCAGTTATGGAACTCCCTGACTGGCTAGAGGATAATGAACACTGCACATTGTGACAGATTAGATGAAGAAAAAGAAGGCAATAAAGAAAAAACCTTCTTTTTTTCTTCTTCCTTACATGAAAAAAAAAAGATAAATTCTTGATGGTAGATATTCACGCAATACCTAGTAATTATTTTGTTAAAAAGCAGCTCCCTCTAAAGAACAATGTTTGTGTCGCGGGGGCTTTACATACATAAGTAAATGATGGATCAGTGAGAATTGAACCCACAATACTCAGCACACGTCAAACGCGCAGTAGGATGCAATAGTGTCTTTGGTTTTCCTATAATATTAAACACAATAAAAAAGTTGGAGAAAGATCCCTGATGGATATTTAACGTATTACGTAAACCTTTTTCTATCGTAAGGAAGAACCTCATGAGGTTCTTCCTTACGATAGAAATCCCCAGGTGGTAGATGATCCATGGATCATCTACCACCTGGGGAGGTGGCAGGGTATGTCGGACTCCTGCCGACTAAAAACCACACTTGCCTTCTCTAACCATTTATGAAGTTTTATTAGTCAAAGGTAAGCTGCTAAACGTTCATAAAATGTTTTGAATAGAAATATTGTACGGAAAATGTGTGTCGTCTTCGGTATAATGCTTTAAGTCTCTAATTTCAGACACTTAACGTGCCGTAAAAGCCAGTACTTAACTTGAATAATGTATAAAATATGTATAGACTTTCATCCTCCGAGCGTTTTTCTATGTTGGGGTCTGCTTCCAGTATAACCCGATTTGGTTGAATATTAGTTTTTTCCACGAAACGACTGCCATCGGATCTCCTCAACCTAATTTCTGGGCAATACCTATATCTGACTTTCTGTCAGGCTTTCTGACTACCACTAACGACTGTCATAGGACCCAGGACCGATAACTCCGTGGCATGGAACGGACTCGATTCTAAATATACTTTCTATCGTGAATTACCGATAATTTGCTTTGATTGTCTGATTCCCTTAGATGGTTTTTTAACTAAAAATTAAATCATTTCCCCTTCTTTGTCCTTTTAGTGTCTTGGTTTAGTTGCAATCAGTTCAAAATAGACAAAGATAATGTGCAACACAAGAAAAATCAGATCAAATGAGATTTCGCTTTTTATCTGACAGAATTTTCTAGCGATATGGTCTGTTATAAATTTGGTTATTGTATGACCATTGGTTCTGAAGTTTCACTGTAAAATGATTAAAATCGGCTTTCCCTTCCTAAAACGTTAGTTATATTTTCATCTCGGGCGATTTTAGCAATCTCTGTATCCTTAAGATCTATGGTATGTACTTACTACAACAGATGTTACCTCCATAGTCTTATGTAAATCATTGACATGCGCAATCCCCATTTCACATACTGTTGGTACAACCTGATCATAAGCATCAGAAATCGTGCCAAAGGGTAATATTTCATTTCAACGGCTTTACGTATTAATGTTACATTATTGTTAATAAATTTCACTGCAACAAGACTGCGTTAAGTTTATTAATGTTTTGGAACAAGAGTTACCAGCTTCAGCTTGTTTTCCTTTCTGGGATGAAGAACATCGAGTGGTTTCAACATCAAGTGAAACTCAATTACTATTCGTTAGCAATACATCCTAGCCTTTTCCCAACTATGTGGGGTTGGCATTCAGTATAATCAGATACGGCTGAATATCATAACAAATGTTGCATACTTTTATAGCCACTAATGATTGACACAGGTGTTCGTGGGGTTCCACTTATTTACAAGTAAATCTTATCTTCTTTATTATGGTGGCGTCTGCTTTCTCCTAGCTAAACCAGGTTCTAATATTAATATGTCGTTAGCCTACAATACAGCTTGACGTGGTGCACTTTATTGATAATTGGTCGGATAAATAATGTATGTAACAACATAACTGTTAGTGGTAAATCCCCAAAAGACTTGATCGGTCTCATCTTCTTCATCGTTTAACAGCCATACTTCGACGCAAGACCAATAAGGTAGTCACGTAATAGAATTTGAACTACTGACTAATAGCTACTTTCTCCCAAACAATCAACTTATTAAGGATATGGGTTGATTTGGTGGTCATCCATCACCAGCTTGACATTTACGACTTAAACGGGAAGATAAATTGATTCATAATATTCTATTTTTGTTTCCAACAGTAACTGTAACGTCTTCTTCTATGGTAAGTTTGGTATTATTGACTGTTCCTTCACTCCCTTACAGTCTGTATACCAAGAAGGTCTGACTAAACCTGGCTTCGCCATATTAGCACTCGTCATCAAAGCTGATAAGGTTCGTCGTTTATAAAATACGCCTCCAACGCTCTCCTTGGAGAAATCACGTAGGTTAGCAATAAATTTATGCGATTGCATTACTAGGTTTTGTTTCAAATATTGAGTATGAATATAAAAACAATATAAATGGAAACGCTGTAACAAAAGTGTATAATATGTGATATTGTCATGATGTGTGTACATTTACACAACACAAACTACATTATATGGCTTCGGCCAGTGCCCTTGAACTATCACTAATACTTTTAGTAGTTCAACTGTTTTAACCATTGTTCTGCATTTATAAACCAAGAACTATGTATAAAGCAACTACAAAATACAACATAAAAGCCTTTTAATGCATAAAAGAAGAGAAGTGACGACAATGGTGGATAGATACTCGTTAATGGTCGATAGATAGTTACTCGTGGCTAAGCTACGGCGTAACCCTTTGGGGTAATAGTACAGACGCACCATCTCTTTTCACCTTACAAAAGAAGCTCATGCGAATTCTCGTTAACATAGAAGAAACCGATAGTTGCAGACCCCACTTCCAACACCTAAATATCTTAACTCTACCCTGTTTATACATTTTGGAAACTTGCAAATTTGTCAGAAATCATAAGGAATTTTACACTAAACGTGAAGACATAAAATTACCATACACACTAAGACATAAAGATAGATTAAATTTACCTAACTCCCGACTTAAAATGCATTCTACTAGTCCCTTTGTAATGTCTATTAAAATATATAATAAACTACCACAAACAATAAAAAATGAACAAAAAGATAAAATATTTACAAAGAAATTAAAGAAATTACTAATAAAAAAATGTTACTATGATATCAGCGAATTCTTAAATGAAAAACTATAATAATATAATCTCCTTAGACAATAAGGAAATTTACATACTTCTACAATAAAATAATATATTACACACATATTATCTATTAATTTTCTTAAAAATGTTTGCATATAGGTAATAACTATAATATAATAGCTATATAAATAAACTATAGTATATAAATAAAAATTATTTAGTAAATAAATGGAAATATAGCAAACAACTACATATATAGTAATAAATATAGTGCCTTCTTCCTCTCTCCTACGTTGCCGTGCCCGACAGGGTCCATGATTGATACCATAAACTGTATAACAACTGTTTAACATTGTGGAGTGCAATAAACGTATTGAGTATTGAGTATTGAGATATTCACAAAAAAATATGCCTTCAAGGTATATTCCTGCGATGCTTCAAATATTAGGTCCACTATTAGGTCTTTCAAGTGAAATGCTAAGTTTTTTTATTTCAAATTACTTAGCTTTTACAAATACTTCCGAAATTTTGATGAATACATTGCGTGGGTCCAAAAAGATATTATTATTTTTTGTGAATATTTTTACAATACTGATGCTGGAATTTTTAAAACATTCGAAGTAAACAATGCAGTTTCCCATCATGCAAATCTATTGTCAACCATTAAGTCAGTTCAGCGTCCGTTATTTGAAATAATTCCTCATTGTAACAAAGTCGTGTCTTCCATTGCTATCAATACATCCAGATGGAACCGATACGCGGCGTAATAAATTGGCTGCTGACTATCTGAATGCATACCGTTAACGAGTTATAGATAAAGTTGCTTTCACACAAACGGATCGTCGCAGCGATAGTTTAATTAATTTCAAATTGCTGTTTTAGAGGGCCAATTGCGTTAGGATTATTTATTAATAATTATTGTATATAAATTATCAGTTTCACTGAACCTATGCGCTTTTAGATTTAAACAAACAATACTAAGTATATCGTGTACATCAACACCAGTTTTGATTAACTTGTGAAGAAATAATGATTTTCTTAATTAAAAGATTACTTTGTACCTACTGAATATTCATTAAAATTGTAGAGATACTTATGCTTGCGCAATGTGCATTTCAAATGCCTCCAGAATTAATGCTTGTTTTGATATTATACCCATTTCAAAAAAAAGATAAGCAAACAATTATGAATATTCAACATACTCGTATTATCTAGTTATAGTACAATTATTTATATTTTGATTAACTTAATTAAAACAGTCGCTGCTACGTTTATATCAGTGTGTTAAGGCTTTATAGTAATATCGAAATATAAATTATTTTCCAAGACCTTTAGTAGAGAAATCCAGCAATAAGTATTAAATATTAAGTTACTACCCTTCAATTTCGCTTGGCTTTCACTATCATATTGCATAAAGTTGTGTCTAAATACTTACCTAGATATTTCTGTCCTATGCTCGTTATAGACCCACAATATTGGTTGTAAAATTATTTAAGTGGTAATTTTAACTTCCACGTTGTTCTCCGAAAATGAATTCAATAACTCAGATCAATATTTCAATAAATAAATCAGAATTTTAACTAAACCGTTGAACCAATATTGGTGAAATTTGGTACAACGATAGATTTATGTCACAAAAACCCTTGCTGGGATGCGAGACAAAACCGTGGTCAAAAGCCATATAATTTATATTACTATTCTAATCAAATAACTATTGCATGTCACCAACTGTATACTACATGTATGTAAAGCATTATAATTATTGTCATTTTCTAAATCATTACGTTAATACACAATAGTTTTCGTACACCAACAGGTTGTCAGCCTATCCCTTTCAAAGCTACGATACTCAGTAAAGCCACAGACACTCGTAATCTCTATCGATCAAGCTTACATGCAAGTTACAAGTTGATTTCGTAATATCTACAAATAGGAACGTTACGTACTAGGCGCCTTATCAGTACTTTGATGTTTTATTTCCTGTGGCTTATCTGCTGTTGGAACGTATTTAGACTTGTAAGAACATGTCCGTGTTTAGTCTTATTAGTCGGTAATAATTAATATTCACACTAATCCGTGAGTAAATGTAATATCTGGAAACAAAACTTTGAAGGATCATTTCTATGTCTGAATATAAATATTGAATTAAATAATCTGAATCATAAAATTGTAGTGAATTTCATTGCTTGAATAGATAACACGGTTGTAATTATCTTTGTCCAAAACCTCTTAAATATTTCAGTTCACTGTTAGAATTAAGCAAGCAGGTAATGCGATTCCTTTGTCCCTTTTCCGTAGCTTAAAGTAGCACTTAAATTTTGCGGTAGTTAGAAACAGAAACAGGAATATTTTAGGACGGATTAATAACAATATAAGTCATGTAGAACAACGGATTTAACGCCTAAGTTAACATTCGTCAGAATGATTGATAATAATCGATTTAGTGACCGTTCTTGTAAAATACATAATAGCCGGTGAAGGTCCAGATTTAAGTTACAAGCAACATAACAAACATAGTGAATATAATAAAATATACACTGATGGAAGAAGGATGAACTAGTGTTAAAGAAATTTGTGGTAACGAACACAAGTCTTTTGAATCAAGTCAAAAATAATCAATAAAATAAAAGAAAGTCATTTATGTATTTGTTTTTTTAATAGTAAACGCTTCGCCACACACTTGAACCTTTCTACCTGTATAATTCACGTGTAATTGTAAAGGCTTTGCAAAAACTACCGTACATATAATACCAACAATTTCACTTAGCAAAAACTCTCATTATAATCAATTAAAGTGAAACACACAAGTGGTCACAGCAATCTTCTTCCTCCAAGACTTTCTAGGCACCAATTAACATTGCCTACTTGTGTCTAGATTGTAAGTGAAGATAAGTAAGATGAGCTATCGCGAAATTAAAATATCAGTACTTGAACGTTGAAGCCTGTTTCGCTTCGATAGAAGTATGAGAAGCGATAATAACGTTCGCCTCATAGAAAAGGCGAGGCTTCAAAGGGCTGGGTTTGGTATTCTTGTTATGTTCTACTTTCTATGATACGTCATGACTTAAAGATAGCTTATAGGTGTTCAAGTCTAACAAAATCCAGGATGAAACCATTGTGATAGATAACAAAAATAACCAAGTTTAATGGGAATAATTTTATCTTCGCAACACATAACAAAAGTAACGCAAATATTGTGTACTTTATTATACGTATTTATAAGACTATTTGTCTAAAGATTAAATATATGTAAACAAATCATTTGACTTCTAAATAGATATAATGTAGGCTTTAAATTTAGCTCATCGTCAAGGTCTCCAAAATAAATAACAATAAAGTCAACTAATCTCCATATTGAGATGACTCAAGAATCTTATTTTTAAAATACCTGATAACCTTCCATTACCAAATTGGTATGACATTTTGTTTTCCTTAAATGTAAACAAAGATATTCAATTATCCAAAAACTTTTTACTAATTTGATTGGTTGGGAAAAGGAAATAAAATCATTGGGAATTTAAATAAAGCTATAAGTAGATGTGATGTTCAACTTACAATTGAAAAAAAAACATGAAATCAATGTACAGACGCCAGCAGGTTAAGCTATCCAAAACTGTAAATTTTTTACAATTGGTTATGAACCTATTATTTTGTGTTAAAGTTGAAAATCAATCATGGAAAATTGACAGACAGTGCTGGATGTGCTAGCCTTCGTACCAACCTAAGATAAACTATAAAATAATGAACGAGAAACTGCATTCTAAACAATATTTTTCCAATTTTATATTAAAATCATACATATTTATACATTTTCATGATTTACGAGTGAGCGAACTAGATTGGCAATAAGTATTAGCTACAGCTAGATTGATTGAATTAGGGCGCGATAATAGGCATCCATAAAACATTCTAGAATAGGAAAAGTTTACCTTGTCATCTATAAATATAAGAGAAAATAGTTTGTGATGAATTTCAGTATATTTTTAAACCAATAGAAGATTAAAAAGCGGGGAAAACATCCTAAAATCCATACATATGATTTTAAGACCTCGTTTACTTTTACTAGTGAGGTAAGAGACAAAAAGTAACTAATGGATGCAATAAAAAGACCCTTCAAGTAATATTATACGGCTTATAATCTTTTCTTATATTGAACACAAAGACCCAGAACTCATCATACAAGTTAACTACTAGCTAATGAGCATAACATCTAAGTTGTATAAGCAAAACAGAACCTTAAATCAAACTAGGAAAATGGTTTAATAAATATCTTGCGATAATCAGGTAATGTGTTCAGATAAAGAAGTTATGTGGTATATATCACCCATAGATTTATCAGCTGTTTCACATCCTACGCAAGTTGTCGAAGTCAACTAAGGGGAATGTATTGCTGCCACGCAAGTGGGCGATGGGTCAGTTACCTTTTTTACATGCACAGCTTTGACCTCTAACCCAACACTGCCTACAACGATGCTTTGAGTACTACTTCTACATTTATAGAGGGTGTTGAACACATTGCAGAATATTGTTTTAATAAGCAAAAACATAACACATAGCTCCGATTTAGAAATCACTTGAAAAATAACTATTCAACTACTTACATAAATGTAAAGTCCTAGAAACAGTAACACAATTGTAATTGAGCAAAACAAAAATGGCAAAGTCATTAATGCATATTTTCTTAATGCTTTTCATAAAGAAGATATTCAAAATATACAATTTCAATATAAATATAAAATTTTAATCAATAGAGAAAATCGAAAGCCTATTTATTTTCTAATCGTAAAGACAGCATTGGGCCTACCGCCTATTGAATCACTAGAATCTAGATTTAATTGAGCAAGCTAATTATATTGAATGCTGTGGTCCAGATAAAATCTTTCGTGGGAATGAAGTCGTCTTACATAGATGGTTGAGATTAGTCCAGATGGATTTAAACTAATGAATTCGGCTTGAACGGAAACAGTGGCTCAAAATATGTACTTATCGTTTAATTCTAATAGCATAGTACATTACATTACAATGAGATTAAAACATCACACGATGTTTTAATCTCATTGTAATGTAAATGTCTTGTAACAGCACAAAGAGAATTGCACTGTTGTAACCAAGAAATAAAACCATAATCTTTAGCATTATCAATTGTTTTCTCTACCATCGTATACATATTCATAAACCGTATAAAGTCGTTGGGGGCTTAAGAATATGACAATTCGATACGTTCATTGGATTCAACATAAAGCTATTACATTCTAAGAAATATAATGATGACAGTTTACATGATAGAACAAAGATAAAATAATATGATACCTACTGTTATTTAAAAAGATAAAGAATAACATGCAACATTTGTGCTTACTTCTAAGAAACTCTTGAATTTTTTTTTCAAGTTTCTAAGCTACTGATGGCAATGTAGATTATATTTGATGTGTATCACTGCTTTCCCACGATTGTCTAGCCAACGTTGAAATTTCAACTCTCTTGGATCATCACACACGTATAACATTGTGACCTTTCCTAGTCTTCATTGCATAAAAGCTTTACATTTCTGAAGGAAAAAATACACTAGGTTTGCAATATTGTTAGAAGATTTATCAGGGATAAGTAGATAAAGGTAGATAATAATGTATAGGTATAATACGTGTATACTTCATCACATTCATGTTGTAATCAGTATGTGTTATGATCATGATAGTTTTACTTGTAACGTAATAACATTACTACTTTGCTAATGGTATTTTTTAAATTTAATTTAATATTATATTATTTTCACATAAAATTCTAAATGCTACCATTTAGAAAAAAGTCAATACCTTAATTATTCAAAATACATAAATCCAAATTAGAATAAAATGTTATATCATTCAATTTACCTTACTTTATAAACTAATCTAGACAATAATGCAGACAAAGAACAAGTTTATTATAGTTAATAAGTATTCATATAAAACACTGCTACACAAGTAAACAATTCAAGAAACGGCATAAATGATGACATCAGACATAAAACAAAAAGAAAAGCCTTTACATTCCCTTTTGTAATAGCAACAAAACAGAAAATCTTGAATAGCATACCAACCAGTTTCTTAACGAAATTCGCTACTTCAAGCATTGTGGTTAAAAAATTCAAAAGCAAATTACCATTGCGGATAATTCATGAGGCATTCATAGCCATAAATGGTTTGCAGAAAGTGATACCAAACGGTTCGTACCGAATATGGTGTTACGATCCAGTTTCTAAAGCAAAATACGAATTAATGTGAACAGATAGTTGGACAAAATTGAAGATGGTTGTTGTGTAATATATTACAATATTGTTAGTTCTAATGCGGCTTAGATTGGCTTTGAAATATTTATGAAAGCACTTCTATTTCCAAAAATTGTTAAAACGACTAAAACTGAGAAACTAATTACCGATAAGTAATTACCGATTTTATTATTAGCTGCAAAGGAGTGTGACTGAGTAAAAAGTTTCTATCTTTCTACAAAGATCTTTTGCTACTAGTGACTTACTGGTTAATCAATCTTCCATTGTTTAATGACCTAACAAATACAATGGTCCATCAACTTTTTAGTTAAACAAATCTTCCTTTTCTTTTCTTCTAACGTTACACAACTTGTTCTTGAACTTTCATCTTCATACCAAAACTTATCTCTATCACCATATTCAATATGATTTACAGTATCCACGCTTAGGTCGGTATCTCCCCACATTTCTCATAGCCATCCATCACTTTTTATATTGCACTCTTATCAGTTATCTGGACCGGATCAAACTATGTCAATGTCTGTGTTGTTGTTATAGTTCGTGATCCTAAGCGGCACGAAGTTAATCCTATGTTATGGTGTGTTATACATTAGTCACAACGCCACATACAAACATACCTCGCTTTAGTTAAGAATTTGTTACAATTATAATGTACGGTGTAGTCAGCCGGAATCTTGAAAAAATTTAAACGAATTAAAAAACTGCCTTTTTTAAAGTTGATACGGTATTTTCTCGATTGCCTGCTTCTAAGATTAGTATTGTCTAGCTAGTCAACGGTATTTATTGATTTGATATTATTTTGATTGTCTGTCTAGTATTGTTTTTCTACAATTCTAAAGTCAAACGAAATCAACATCACTTACCATCAGGTGACCGGCTTAAAAAAAACATAAAAACCTTGTAAAATGTAAAGATATTTTCAATAAACAATTTAATGACTTGTATACCACATAACTTATACCGTATCAACACTCCAAGAAGGAAGTCATTTTGAGCATGAAAACAATTCAACTCAATTACAGCTGTAAAGCTGTCAAGCAGGATGCTTGACAGGAAGTCAGCCCATCGTTCTGGAACCATACCAAGTTAACTTTTTGACCTGTTGCCGACCAACTGACCCTGGGTTGACCTTACGACTCACATTAGGTGATAAGCGGCGATACGAGCGCATTTTTATTCAAGATCTGTGTTCTATAGATATTTTATAATTTCTTTGCGTGGGAAAAGAGTATTATTAATTGCTGTTTCTTTAAATTCTTTAAGAAACGTGCTTTCTAAATGTATGTATTTTGTTAAGGTGCATTAATAGCTTTTAATTTTCGAATATTTTATTTAAATCACAAAATTTGGATCAATGTTAAAACTGTTTCTGGTTTTGGAATTGGCTTCGTTTTCTATAAGGTAATTTATTAAAGTCTTGTATAACTTCCACTCAATCCAATTAGCTTCCAATATGTACACAATGTCTTGCATATTTTAAGAAAAGACCGTCTTATATTTAAACGGCAACTCTAACGTTGTTAGTGTATCATTAATATTAATGTAACAATTGTTATTACGTAAAACTGACCACCTGGTGTTTGCATCACTATAATTGTTCAGTTGATTGATACAGCCATTACTGGGCTTAAATTTTACGAGCGACATGATCTGTCAAGTTTAGTTTGTACTGTGTGTTTTTGTTTAATAGTTAGAGTATACTATGCGAGACGTCAATCAAAATCCCGTTTTTAATCGCGTCTCGTTTGACTGGAAACTTTGTAGTTCCATGATTGTTTTACATTATTGTAAAAATAAATATCACTTTAATGACTGTTTCCTAAAGTATTGAAATTACTGTGTCAGAAAAAACAATTAGTAATAGAGTTTAAATTTAATCAAAATTATGCCTTGCAACATAGGAATACATTATTGTAAAATTACATAAAAGATAATTCAATCAGCCACTATGTTATAACGTTCCCAAGCTACTATAGTACTTCCCCGATCTGCGCTTGCGATCACAAGACTGCGTTCATTGACATATTATATCAAATAATAGTTTTATAGGTTAAACCTATTCACACTAAGAAATCATGGTCTTAACAGTACGTAAACAGAATCAAAATTAGAAAGCTTCAAAAGATTTGACTTTCAAAATTTAAGAGAACAGGTGATCACAGATTATGCACAAGCACTACTCAAACGTCCTCATGCATAAACAGAGTCATAATATTATGATGAACAAAACGCAGCAACTGGTAACCAAAGTAAGCTTATTGCTCAATAAGATTTAGTTTTCAATTGAGATATGAATTATTAAAACAAGCAGTAGTAACGGTAATTCAAAGGAGACAAGCAATGTGCCAATTTTCTCTTGCAAAACTCGAAATACGATGAATGATTGAGATGACAGTATAATAATTATATTGACGTTTTTAGTTCACACTTTGAGTCTCAAAGGGTAGAGAAATTGAATCTTGTGTCCTTTAAATTCCATACTATGCTTGTGTAGGTGCACATTATATGCACACACAAATTATTATAGTTATTTATAATTTTGTTAAAGTTCCTAGCTAACGGAGAAATAATAATCCTTTGTTCTCAGAATTACCAGTATGTATCCTAAAGACTGGCATTCAGAGTTTTAATGTAGGTATCTGACTACCACTAACCACCGTAGTGCATTTTCGTTTGATAACCGGGACCAACGGCTTAACGTTTCTCCAAGACAAAGGAGTTTTGTGTAAAAGAATGCTTCATCAGCGTAGTTATCAGTCACGGCAAATTTTCAAATTTAGAGAGGAGATTTAAATTTGCATCTAAAAAATCTATAGCGAAAAACCACATCTGGATTGAGTAATTATGATCCAAAGCAGCTGCTAAAAGCCAACAGGTTAAAGAACTTTTAAATTAAAATAAAACCGTTAATTACCTACCATCTGCTAACAAAGACACATAAGTCGATTACGTCATTATCTAAGCTTGTAACAAGATAAACTTTATCTCTGAATTAAATAGCTGTTCCTGCATAATTATGTATCATTTGAATTATTCCACTGCGCATATTGTAAAGAATAGATAGAAATATTACGAGGTAGGTGTGAACTGGATTTCATTAAAGATACGATATTTCTTAGTGAAGACCAAACCGTTTGCCATGGTCAATGATTAAGGCTAAATTCCCTTGCCTTAATTCAGCAATGAATTATCACAATGATCATAAAAATGTTTTTTTTTTTTGCTAAACTTTTAGTAGTATCTAACGTTTTCATTGATGAAGAACTTATCTTTTCGAGGATCGCTCTTATTCCAACAATTCAATCTTTTAGACACTTGGTCTGATGCTTTTGTAGACAAATGATCATCTGGGTAGCTAAATTCTATCTACTTTTATTGTGAAACTTAACGTCTGACCCTGAAGTCGACACGTGGACTTAGACTTGTATAACAGATAGGTACTTAGTTTATTATGCAAAGCTCTTGTTATACCAGTAATTAAAATAAACAACTGCAGATTATTTTTCCAAGCTTAAAACAAAACAAAAGCATAGTAACAGCTGGTATGAGTCGTGTAGTGAAGCAAAGCTTCTGGAGTAGCCAAGTATATATATAATCAAATGTGACCATGCGTATTATGATCACCAGTAATAGATAGTGGTTTCCGAAATCATTAAGCAAAGTCTGTCAAAGGAGACAACCACATACAAGTACCAACAAGTACCAACGTAACAAAATAATATCAAGTGCCTACATAATCTTAAAAAAGTAACCAGAACTTTTTCAGAAAGTTTTTACCAGACCTCCAAATTATGCGATACTCATTCAACATTGCCAAATTTGGGTCAAATTGACGCAACGTAGGTTTTTTATATAAATAATAAAAACCGTTAATACCACACCCAAAACATATTGGCACGTTACCAAAACATGAATGAGTATGTCATTGACTGTGGTCAATAAAAAAATCGTTTCGATCATTCATTCATTCATTCATTACCTGACTTTACGCCTACACAAACATTACTTAGTCTTTATATACAGGTTGTCTTTTCAATTCCAAAAAATAACGTAAGGTTGTCTTCATACAAATTCTCAGCGTGGAACATTATTTTTGTTAATTTTCCAAATTAATCTTCTTTAAGGATTCTTCTTTAACCTACTAATAAATAATTTAGATTATATTCATAATATTATCTGTATAAATAAGACAAGTTCAAATAAATTAAGATTTTGATTGAGTTTAAAAATACAACATGTATTCATACTGATGTCAGCGAATAAATATTTCCTGATTACGTAATATTTGTTCTTGTTTTGCATAGCTATCGAATATTGAATGATAATGTCCTTTGTACTAATAATTCTTTATCTTTGTTGCAGGTAATTACGTCAGTGACTTCATCTGCATTATATTCCAGAAGGAGGAGATTGGACTCGGGTGTCAAAGAACCTCTATGTACTATAAACAGGCTTAGTTTTTTCTTCTACCTGACCTAATTAATCTCGATTTTTATTTTGCTTTTTTTCTAGATTTTTATAAAATCTTTTATCATTCTAGTATCCTCTGTGGTAAAATCATTCAATACTTTTAGTGATCTTTGATAGTCAAACAAATTGTACCCAATTCTGCTTTTTGCACTTGCAATTTTTCGTGCAAACACTACTCCAGCTCACTGACAATAAGATTTCCTGGTAAACCTCCTGGTACTGACAGATTGATAGGCCATTGTCTTCGAGACCAGCAATAAGGAACCTGTTTCCGATAGTTGGCTTTAATGGTTCTTTACACAATGTACCACGTTGGCCACTCTTCAACGCCCATTGCAATAGTGAATAGGTAAGTCGAAGAAAATTTATTAATCGGATGACCCGATTGGTAGTAGGTGCTAGTTAAGGCTATGTGCGCAAAAGGAATTTGTGTTCCATCTTCCCATGAAACTGCTTAGGATGCTTGGAACCTGAAAATATTTGTTCATGCTATAGGTGCTAGTAATATTGAGGACACAGTTTTTGATAATTAATAAGGATAAGAGGTTAATATAATAAATAGCAGTAGTATAATACTGAAGCGCAGTGATAGCCTAGTGGTATGACCATTGGACTGCCAAGTCGAAGGTCTCGAGTTCGAACCCAAGGCACGCACCTCTGACTTTTCGAATTCATGTGCGTATTAATAATTAATTATCACTCGCTTAAACGGTGAAGGAAAACATCGTGAGGAAACCTGCATGCCTTAGAGATTTTTCTCGACGGTTTGTGAAGTCTGCCAACCCGCACTAGGCTAGCGTGGTGGACTATAGCCTAATCCCTCTCAATATGAGAGGAGACCCGTGCCCAGCAGTGGGACAGTATATGGGTTGATGATGATGATAATAAATAGTATAGAATTTGAGAATATTATTAATTGATGTTTTTTTAATACATTTATATTGAGCAAAAATAGAATATTCTGAATGAAAGATAAGACTAGCTGATGATACAGTTGTTTAGCATCTCGCGAATACTATAGAAGTCAAACAAGGAAATGGGTTATCAGATACCAATAAAAGATGCGCTATTATGTCAATACTTACGCACGACTATGGCCTTTGACTTCATGCGTGGATTCTAATGGTGTCATCGCGTTCAGTCTCCATACCATTTGAAGATTCGATTGACTGTAACAGTACTAAAAATTAATTAATTTATTTTTTAGTACTAGGTAGCTAAGATGTTTTTGCCATATACTCAGATTTTTATTATATAACTAATAACACAGGACATACCTGAGCTTGAATTCAAGAAATTCAGTCTCATTTTATTTATCTCGTTATATTTTTTAGCATTTTTCATCATCATTATCAAGCAAATCATGAATCCTTTTATCTTTTTAACGCGAATCTGCCATATGACCTATCACCTATCGTACGTACTCTATATTTCTTATGTTATCAAAACGACTTTAGATTTTAGCACTAATAGAGTTATTGCTTAGAATTCATATTCGGGGCATCAAACGCGGAAGGTTATCCAAACAGACAAATTTATCAATGACCCGCATATAAGATAATTCATTCATGAATTTCATAACGCAATATTAAGTTTTAACACTACTACGTGACTTGTTAATAGATATGGTGTTAATAAAACACGTAGCGTAATGTATTTTATATTAATTGAATTATTATACAGGAAATGTTTGGGGCACGTGTTAATTAAAGAGTTCTATAAAGGAACTATAAATATTGGTTTTACATTATATATCAGTTTTAGTATATTTTCTCTCAACATTATTAGAAATTGTAAATTAGTACCAATAAAATTGTAAACGTTACCATTTGTAAATATTTGTGAATTCACACTTTCTTCTAATTTTAATAGTAACATCTCATGTTTTATTCTCTAAGGTTACCGTAAAAATGTATAGCTTCAGGCAATTAAAGATGACAATATCAATTCCATTAAAATTTAACTCTCACTTCCATATTACAGTCATCGATTCCATTTAACTATTGCCATCAACAATGCCTATGCCTTGGAGCTCGGTCAAAAACACACAATACGCTATACAATTTTAGCGTCAATCTACTCGACAAGCAATCTACTGCATTCTTTGTAAGAAAAAGTTATCATGATCCAAACGGACGTATGTCAGACGATCAGAACGGTACAGAGCTCTCACTATTGTTGAATATTTTTGAGTACTTTGTACGTAACGAAGCGAATCGAATTTTGAATCTTTGGATTGAAATGAAGGTTGCGAAATCGGGAGTTAATGGGTTCGTTTTAAACTGTTTATCAATTTCTAGTGCTTAAATTAATATTTTATGTTATACTGTGATCACATAATTTGATAGATTTTCATAAGACATTTTCACAGGTACCTTTGTTTTATACTCTAATACTATAATCATCATCATTGTGTTTGTATTTTTGTTGTAACTTTTCCCTCTTTTGCAATGTTTCTTGCAAATTTATTCTTTGATACGCTACGTTTCACAAGAAACTTTGTTTGTTCTCGTTCTCGAAGGAAAGTCTCAAAACCTTTTGCTTTTGCCTGCGAAGTGATTAACACTCAAAGTGGTTCATTTGATCAGAGCTAGTGATTAGGGAACAAGTGGCGTTCGTTTAGACGCTTGAACGGTGCTAGTGCAGTGTTTGAGCGGATCGAACAATTCTAACAGGTTATAAGTAATCGTTGTTTTTTATCAATAGAAATGTTTATAGTAAAAAAGGGAGTTAATGTATTTGTTAATAACAACTGGCTCGACTGAAGGCATTTAATTTATATTCATAAAAGTCTGATGTTCAATATTATTATAGTGTATTAATATGACAACAAAGGAATTAAAGTAAATTATCATTATTTAATGTAGATGAATGTTGTGTGTGTAGCAAACCAAGTTATTATGTTTAGTCCTAGTTTTAATATTCAAACGTAGGCATACCTACCTTATTTTCTTTTCCATAGTTTCGCTGAACATTCTAAACTTGTACCAGCCCAACCAAGGTTATAGGGCTCCGTTCAATTTGACAAGATTTTAGAATTTAATTGAAATTTTAATTGGACGGCGCGAAAGCAGCGGCCACGGGAGTTCAACTGTACTGGTTCTGTTTATTTACTGTAAATTAGCTTGTATACGAGACGGGCTAGAGAACTGAATCTTGTGCAGCTTGGAAAACTTTTTATTAGTAGCTAACTGCAAAGTTTTAGTTTTTTCCTGTGCGGTAATTGTATCTCTTCTCTTTGTTATCAACTAGTTGTTGCAACCAAAGGACGTTTTGAAATGTAGCGTATGTTCTTCCTCAATATGCAATCTATCTCCTAGCAAAATTTTATTGAAATCTATTGAAACAGACAAAGTTACTTTCGTATTTAGAATATTAGTATAGATAGGTTTAAAGGCTTCGTTAGTGAGTGGATCAATTTTAACCAATAATAATATAATTTATTTCTTCAAGTAACCAGACCAATGTAATGTGATAGTTATTGTTATTATATTTGGCATTAACGCAAGCTAAGCCAAACTATTTCGAAGATAAACAGAAAAAATCGATTCGATCTAAGACAGAGTTCGAACCTGCGTCATTTGGTTAAATTCACCGGACGTTTGAGCCAACTAAGCTACGGAGACCATTGCTTATGATGTCGAATGTCTCTTCCACATTTTACGGCTTGGAGTGACATCTGTTGATGACATAATTATTAGGTAGATAATATATAAATCTACTTTAATCAACTATAATACTATGCAAATTAAATTTTTCGTTCGCTAACAATTATATCAACGTAATTGATATTTTGAAATAAGAGTAGGTACTCACTTAGTTGTTTTCGTTATGAACATCATTTTGTAAATATTCTTTAAACCGCAAAAGTCGTTACCATTGTTGTAAAAGACCCACAATATAATTAATGTCAACATATTATAGTTCTTTATGTTCCAGTGTCTTAAAATGAGGTTGACATTGAGTTTTGAGATTCAAATGAAGGCGCCTTCAATACAACTTTCATTTCAAACAATTTTATTTCAATTTTAAATGAAGTACTCGTAGGTACGTTAACTGCAAAAGATGAGGAAACATGGTATCCCTAAGGATGTCCAGGTATTTTCTTAATTAATTTTATAAAGAGAGTAAAGGTACTTTCTTTGAATTTGTATGTTCGTTTGTAATGGATGAACTTAAAAAATAATTAAACGATTTAAAAAAAACCTGGTGAAAGCTACATTATCAGTAAGTAGCATGGGCTGGTTTTTTTATTGAAAACAAGAAATCCCTACGAAAATTGTAGTGTATCAAATATCTGCCTTTCCAACTACGAGTATAACTACCCGGGCGAAGCCGGGGAGGATCGCGACTTTTTCATATCTAATGCAACTACTAGTCCTGTTGATTATCACAATATTACGCTTATTCCTCAGCGATTTATAAAGAACTTACATTCAACAAAGGAAGTTAACAGGTTGATTTAATGAGGATGAATGATTTTCTGAAATTATGTGAAGTTCAAAGCATTGAAAAACTCCCGTTACACAAATAAAAATCACGTAAAACATGCAGTTAACTTATGGTATATAAATTCCAAGACACGACACGAACAAAACTGTACTTATGCGCATAATGCACAGTGGCCGGAAGCGCCCACTCGCCATAGCATTTATTTTGGCAACAAATAAATTTATTTACCGGTCAGTAACTAGAGCAAACTAGTGCGTAGTTTCAATGCCAGCGTTTCGCAACACCGTGTTTGCAGACACGCCGGCGTATTTCTACACAAGTATTCATTGATAACGGGCGTGGGCGAACCCGACGCGGTCCACTCCATTCATGAATTGGGCAACGTTTGCCCACGCGGCTAACGGTCGGTATTAAAGACATCGATGCATACAAGTAAATTATGAACTATAATTAATATGAATTTGTGTTTTACAGTACTCACGGAACACGGGAAGCTGTTAATCATTTTGTAAACGCGAAGTGAAATTTAATATTTGATGCATAAAATCTTGCTTTTAGTGTATTTGGAGATTTAGATGTTTTATAAGCTGTAAGTTATGAGGCAGTTAACAAGTGAGGAGTTAATAATAATTTAAATACAAATTGGTTGGCTGCGCAACAACCAGAAAACTACCGTACATATTAAACCTATAATTAAAATTCTCTTAGTGGTTTCTGAATAATATTGCAATTAAATAAGCCATTTTCCATCCTCATATTATAAAACCTATCCCATTTATAGTCAAAAATTAAAAATAAGTTTTATATGTATTATAAAGTTCCCATTACATAAAAATCCTGCTCACTGTTAATAACATTACCTAATTAAATTTTAATTGTAAAAGAATATTGTTACGTCAGGTGTATAATCATAGACAGGAGATCTCCAATCACTTTTTGTTCAGAAACTTGACACGCACGTCACCCACGCGTTTAAAACGACAGTTGACACTATTACAACTGTCTATGGTGATGTAAAATGAATGTTTGTTCGAATATTTATAACTGTATAAGTACCTATTGAAATATTTAAGATCAAATATTTGATCTAATACTTTAGGTTCTTAAAAAATATTTTTAAAAGACACAAAATCCTTAAATTATTTAAGGAATTTGTGTCTTTTAAATATATTTTTTGGCATGTAGGTATAATAATAACCATGAAATTATTATTAAAGTATCATATTAAGTTTAATCATGTTTATTTATTTTTCTATGTAAATCTACATAGGTACTAAGATATTTTAAATTACGTTAATATCAGATTTTTGGCAATTCTTCACTATTTTTAAAGGCACAAATTCCTTAAATAGTTGGCATGTATAATAAAATTATTATAAAAATATAGATCATAATCAGTTTAATCATGTTTATTTATTTGTCTATGTAAATCTACATAGGTACTAAGATATTTTAAATTACTTACGTTAATATCAGATGTGTTACTTCGAAGCAAAAAAGCGAAGAAGATATTTTTTAATAATACTTAAATTATTGATTAGATTGTTGATATTATTATGAGGTTCCTTCGCGGCGATTTCTCACTCAGCCAGTGTATCTTAGATTATTATGCAAAGAAAAAATATAATCAGGTTTAATACTACAAAAAACTAATGAGATTAATATTTTTTCTGGACATGTTGTTATGTGTGTGATTCGACACCCTATGCGTTGAAGAGATATCTTATAATTTATTTGATTGATCATTCCATTAATATCTATTGTAATGCTGTTTCTTATATGTATACTATTGCGTACTGAATAATTTATGGAACAATGTAATGTTGTGACTTATTAATCTAGATTAAATTCAACTCCTTGAGCCTACCTACTTGCAACCTATACCACGAGTCGAGCTGAATCGCGACCTCGCCACCTGATCGACTCATGAATAAAGGCTACATTAACGTTAAAATCTAGTTGGGTTACCTCAAAACATAAATATGAATGAAACCATAAATAAAATATTATTTTTTGTATCGTGACCGTCTGGCAGTAAGGCAACACTCTCCGTTTCTTTCTTCCAATCTGCAAAGATAAAATAAATTGTCATATTAGTTATTTTTTATTAAACATTTTCAAAGATATAAATTTCAGTGAAACAGATCCTTCCGGTTAAATACATCGGACGCTTAAGTCAACTAAGCTATCGTGGCTTCTCGAACTTCTCTTTCACAAGCTACGTCTTTGAATGAAGGCATCGATATCTATTGAGGACCAAATCATTCGTAAAATCAACAAACAAATCGTTTTAAATCTCAGAAGCTAACCGGTGGCCCATGTCGCTGGGGTATTAATTATACTGCATACGCTCATTACCTACATTACCTACTTATCTACGCTCATTACCTACTCTTGCACTTATATTTACCGTTCCTAGGATTAGACCCAGATCATATAAAATACTACCTATCTTGTTTTCGTCTTTTAACGGAAATTGGATATCTAATGACGTCATTCTTGTCCAAGTAAAGACAGCTGTCATAATAAGACTCATGACTTCACTATGTACTGTTTAGGGTTGCTTATTAAGTATAATAATGATAGTTTTAGTCAAGCACAGCCAATTCCCTCAACAGATATCGAAAAGTCAAGTAATCAAATTTTAAGTAGGTTTTAGGCTTCTTTAAAAATCTGTGAAATCCCTGAATTGTTCACTGACACTTATTTAAAAAACTTTATCGTTTTATTTTTCCTAACAAAGTTATCTCAAGAAACTTGTAATGGAGCTTTGATTATTCGTCTCGACAGCCCTATTTACAAACCGTTGGACAGTGAAGTCCATTGCCATGCAGTGTTTCCACCGGTGCCTCATTGTCTGCAGTCCCCATGGCCAACCAGTCCGGTAAATAGGCCATTGTTCTACGATATCTTAATCCTTTTCCATTGTGAGTTTTTATTATGGATTGGTACCGTTTTTTGCTGAAGAATTTGCATAGGATGACCGATATTTTATGTCAGCTTACTACAGTAATTTGTTTTTTGTTATCATTGTTAGATGTTTTAAAGTCTTTATTACTTCATTCATTTTACTTGCATAATGGTTATATATATATATTTTTTACTTCCCTTATTACAAAGGATATAAACATACGAGTGAACTGTGGGTGTACATTAAAACAATTCCGCCTAACCTTTCGGGACATACAGGCTTGATATTATGTTTATTTGCGTTTAGATATCGGTCCCAGCTGTCATACGAGCACCTATGACAATCGTTAGAGCCAGTTTATCCTTAGAATATCAGTATTGTCTAGAAAATGGTTTGAGGAGGTCTTATGGCAGTCTTCCACTGGGTTTGAAACTGTTCCTGCTCGAAGTGTACACTAAAAAGCTCTTCTAGTAACGCCCCGAGAGCCTTTGCAAGGCCCATGCATGGCCAAGCATACTGTTGGACCCTGAGATATTTTTGCCTCGAAATCTTAGCACCACGTAAAATAATGATATATTCAGTCTCGTTAGTAGGTCAGTAAGGAAAAGGCTAAGATGATGTATGATGATGATTATTGTAGGTACTCGTACTATATACATATTAACAATTTATATTATTATGTAGAACAGTGTACTGTGACGTCCTCATATTAAAACATATATAACTTAAATAATAATAATTTCACAAACTACCTCGCTACCATAGATTACTTTAAATGATAACAGGTTACAAAGTTACAGCTACCACTTTCACTGCAGACACAATTCTGCAATCTGGTAACGAGATAAGTCACAGTTTTATCTGTTAAATATCGAAATCGTTCACGCTTTTTACTTGTGGAGCAAACGGAGTTTTAGATTTTTTTTTTAATTCGTGTCGGGACACCTAAGCCCTATCGTAACCGGTTTTTTTTTAAATATTTCCTGATAGAAAGCAAAAATAAAACGCAATTCAAATAAATAATATTTTGAGTGATCAAAGCGTACGTGAGTATCTATGGCGTGTGTGAGAGTGAACTCACGTACGCTTTTGTTTAAGTTTTTGGCTTCTCTAAGTCTTCTTTATTCATCTAATCATTCAATAAAGAAGTAGCACGGGCAACAATATAATGGATAATCACATTTTTTTTGTAGTTATTCATCTTTAGTCACAATCCGCTACATAAACTTGTAACAGCAAAAACCGTTTGCAGCTTCAGCAATCTGCGTTTAATTCAGTAACTCAATAATTAAATAACTGGTAATGTACAGTTCAAAGACCGCAAACATAAAATTTCAATGAAAACCAATTCCTTTAAATTTTAATTCATGCGTCGTAATCATAAAAGTCAGTTTTTTCACCATCATGCGCAAACGCAAGTTAAATAACGATTGACATTTCGAACAAGTACGATGTCGTAACGGTATTACCGGTCGGGAGTTCGATTTTGATTGGTGTTAAAGCGCGTATGTTATTCATTCATTAATTTATAAAGATTGCTTCATTGAACATTTCTATTATGTTCAATAGTTATTTGTTTTTTTTATCTGATATAAACGAGTAAATTCATTCATAAGTTATGTCAACGATTAATAATTATTAATATTAGGGATATTTTACACAGCACGATCTAGTCCCAAACTGAGCAGAGCTTGTACAGAGGCCAATCTCAAGTTATCCCAATCTGTCAAATTTCTTTGATAGATTATCAACTCTAATCCAAACGCAATAAGGTCCCTATTCAAATGGGAAAAATTTACAGTTTTGGAAAGGTTGACGTATATATATACGACGTATGACGTATATATATATATATTATGACGGATATAATACTTATTTATTTTATCAATACATACTTATTATATTTATGAAACTTCCAGACAAACACACAACGACTTCGTGATTAGAATTCAGCAGTCCGACACTCGAATCGCTAGACCAAAGACGTCTTATACAGGGTCACAAAACTACCCGTAAAGCCTAAAGGAGGTTAAATGGGGCCTTATAACGAGTCCATTCACAATATTTAGGAACCGTGGGACCGCTGTATAACATACCCCAAAAAAAGGAAAACAACAACATTTATGAATAAAAATAGAAAAAACTATCATAGTAGACAATTATTAGGTAAAATAAGTATGTAGGCCTTTCTGTTAAATAATCTGGCTCCCTGACATGACAGGATACTAGGGTTTTGGCTTTGATAATTAATTATATTTTTTACGGGGTATTTTGTAACACGTTGTATATGTATCGACCAAATCTCAAGACGCTAATTTAAAGTTTGTTAACATTAGTTATAGGACGTCCTGTATCGATAAATATTGCGAATATTAAAATAAAAACCCGTATATTGATGTGTCATAAACATAACTTTATTCAATTATCTCTAAATTTTAATAACTCTGGTCAAAAGGCCGCATTATCTTCGCTTTTAATAGTAAATATGAACCATAATAACACTTAATTGAATAAAATATACCTACTTAACTGTGTGTGGTCTTTTAATCAGTTGTGAAATTTTGAGAACTAAAATCAGGACTGATAATGTTTGGTTGGGATCACACCAGGCCAAGTTCATACATGCAGTAAACGACGCCGTTGTTCAAGAAATTCTGTACGGACGCTTATTAACAACAAACTTTAAAAAAATGCTTCTTTGAGCTAAACTAACTTAAGATGCGATTCCAAAAAGCGAAAAATGTTCTGAGCCTTAATATATTTTAACAGTAGATAAAATTACATAGTTTTTTGTAGGTATCAACACGAGGAAGGTGATAAAGAAATTAAAACAATAATAAAAGTTACTGTAACAGAATAATGCAAATGTTTTAAAACATAGCATGCATATATTTTCAAATGAGCAATAAAAACCATCAGTAGTTAAACAAAACACTGATGACACGTGTCTAGACGCTACGTAATCATTAATGAGTCTGCAACTACACGTGTGATTCACTTTATGCAATCTATGATTCATTAGACCTTGGAAATATGCTAATAGTAAATTGACATGAAGAAAGTGAAGGCCACTGATTATATCACTTCTCATTTGATATTCATGTTTATGATAATATAATAATATGTTCAAAATTTCGTTTTTAGTTTAAAAGTTTCATCATTTTTTTCAACCTTGATCATAATTATCCATCCCAGTCTATTTAAGTCCTACCATTACTAGAAGGAGATAATTATATGAGGCTTTAGTGTACCAAGCCTTTCCACAACTGAGTCTATGTCAAATTGCACTGAACTTAAATGGAATGCCAGCCATCTAACATCCGCAATCCGCACTTCTATTGTAGGAACTATTTGAATAACATCCCGGTCCAACAGTATAAACTGTAGATTTTAACGGACCACTAAGCTGCCTATTTTGTATAAATTTGATTCTGTTACATTTAAAATAAATATGTGCACTTGCTCTCGCGGAAAAATTGCCAATTATGACAAATCCCTACCTTAAATTGAAACACTACATTGTGGTATGAACGCCACTTAAAACAATCCCACATTTCAGTACCCACGATCAACATACAAGAAGTCGTTACAAACGTTTCTGGGAATTACGTCATATTCCACCATTCCAAAATGGTTGGTGATATAAAAAAACGGTAGCCATCTGTGCAAACAAACCACTTGAGTCCAAACTGACACGTAGAGACCTGTGCAAGCAATTTCTGGGCCAACGAACTTGTGTTTGAGAAAAAAAATATGCTCAGTATGTGCAGAAACTGTTCAAATAGTTAGCATGGCAGCTACCGCGGTAGCTGTAATCTTGTCAGAGTTAATTTTAACGCTATAACTATTCCAATACTCATGAATGAGAAATCTGGAAGAACAATATCAAAACAATTTTGTTTTGCACCACAAAGAACATGTAAATACAGATCTAGCTTCCTATCTTACTACATTAAAACTTAGGGTAGAAACTATACTTAACACAGGCGTTTAAAAAGAATCCGTTTAACTCACGTTTGCAATAAAAAATACAAACAAACAATATGCTTTAAAAGACATGGCAAAAAGCCTATGTTAAATTTGATATATTAGGTATATTATTAATTTTATTATAGTCCTTCGTTATTCCATTCTATGTATTTACAAAACTTTTCCATGTCTCTATGAACCATTACATAAATGTTTTGTTTCCTATATGCCTAATTGTATCATCTTAATTACTGAAAATAAACAACAAACAGAACAAATTACAACCTAATCTCTAAAGACGTAATAAAATACGACCATCTGGTTAACAGTATGAAGTTATAACAGACAACACAACAATAGAAAAAGTACACAATTTCATTGGAATAAAAAAACATGTGACAGGAGCAGACATCCCTCTTACGAACACGTGGCGAGGCAGGAAGGAAGCGTTAATTTAGTCTGATGTCAATGAATGGAGCTTGGTTAATTTTTTTTGGTAGGATATAACGAGGTACTTGTTAGTTGTGATCTATTTGATATAAATTTTACAGATGATGTTGAACATTTTCATTTACGGTTTTAAATTCAAACAAAATATTACTCAGGTCTTACAATAAGAATATGTGGATTAGATAAGTGTTATTAAGCTAATGAATTAAATAACAAATGATTTTATTATATTCTACGAGTATTTTTTTATACCACTAAGGTAGAAAACAAGCAGTCAAGCATACGGCCCTCTTGATGATAAGCGGTTACCGTAGCCTATAGACGCTTGTAACACCAGGGGTATTACTTGCGCGTTACCGATCCTATGAAACGAAAGAGGAATAGTTGGGTTGCCAGTATAAGAGTCAAAATCCCCCCAGTGCAACCTTGCTTACCGTAAGTATTTAAAAGAAAGCCAACAAGGCCTATAAATCTTGGATGTTTCTACCTAGTATCAAACAACAATAAAGCAACGGCTGATGCATTGACTGGCGATCGAGAGGTCGTGAGTTCAAACCTTAGCCGTTGAACTATTGATGGGCCCATTTCTTGTTTAAGCGTATCTTTGTGCCAGAGTACAAAATTAGATACTTATATGAATTAAACATTGCTATGAAAACAATTAAAGAATAAACAATAACAGCGTAAACAAATATTAGAATATACTTTAAATCCTAAACATTAATCTCACATACCATATTATTATACTTGCCTATGCTTCACACGAGGCAAACATACGCCACAAATCATAGTTATACCAGTACTTGCCTGGTAATAGCTGATGTGGGCATGAAACAAAGGAACTTCCATTTAACTTGACACTTGTTACACCGTCTCTACAATTCATTACGATTTTATGGATGTTAAACGTATGGGTTATATGTATTAATAAGGAACATTTCTTCAGTTATTTTAATGGATTTCGTCACTATAATGTAAAAGAATATGGTAATTTACGGAAAGTATTAGAATTTGTTATTATGCTATAAGTATTTATATTGCTAGAAATGGTAATTAATTATATCTACAAATACCTAAATTTTTTTTTAATTTATGAGATTTTATTATTTTACATTCAGTTGAATACTCTAATTTAAGTCATTGCCTATAATAAATCAGCAAATAGAAAAATGGTCTCGGCCACGCCCGAGAATTATAAGATTTTGCATTGAATCCGTAATTTGTTACTTAACAGGTCAAACTGGCTGGTGCCCGAGATTTCACTGACATCCCAAAGGATTTTTTTGACACAAAATATATCCTGTGTCTTTGCTCAAGATGCAATCTATCTCCTTGCCGAACTATATCGACATATTAGAGTTACATTTTCATTTATAATATTACTAAGGTTTGACTAAAGCAACAGTATTTTTTAAGCCAAATATCAGAAAGCAAATGTCAAATGTCAAAACCTACATAGAGTCTACAGTAAATTATGGCTTATAAAAAATAAATACCTATATTAGTTTACATCTCTAAATTCACATTACAAGTCAGTGTAACAGGTTCCCGTGGACCGTTTTATCACACTTCCTATGCAAGTTTGCGAGCGCAACGCTGCCCTCTGAATTGCTAGGCTGATGCCTTCAATGGTTATAGAATCGCCCCATTGTTTTATTGTAAATCTGATATTATACGGGATTTATAGGCATGCACGTGCCTTTAAGGAAATTTTGGTTGTTTGTATGGGAAATTTGTGCAAGGAGTTCCTCTAGGGACAATGTTAGGTCCTGTTGTAAATAAAAAATCTATTTTTGAACTCCCGAATGCTTTATTGGATAATGTAGTGTAGAATTTCATCTAAACATTTAAATATACTGGAAATACAGATAAGGAAAAGTTGAATGGTATGGTATGGTATGGTAATGGTATATTGTATCCTGTCTGTATCATTGAATTTGCTAGAGTTTTCACTATTGCGAAGCGATTTGGTAAGCTACTTATTGAAATCCGTTTGCATATTCTATAATCCAATGATTTAAAGATTATCCTATAAAGTACAAGTCGTGCTTGCAACGTCGACACACCTTTTTCAAAACCGATTGGATTACAAGATTTGATTACAAGAGAAAGACTTGTACCCTAACTGAAAGTACAACAAGACATTACCTTAAAGAAAATATGTTAGTGAAATCAACAATAAATCCAAGACTGCTGCACGCTGCACTGTGTTGACCTCGTGATGCTATCTTATCAGTAGCGATAAAGAAACACACCGTACCTGCTGTAACCCACGGAAGTTTTGACTGAAATTTTATGTTTAGACTTTTAGTCAAATTATTTGGCTAGAGTTTGGGCCCTGCAAATTTAGACTTAAAAGAAAAGAATATTTGAATCGATGGCTTATCAGGATGATGATATAACCTGATGGTATAACCTGTTTAGTGAAAACAATTCACTAATTATAACTTTGATATAAGACTCTAGACTGGTATGTAAGAACATTACCTACAAAACTTTAGTGATAAATAATCATTGTTTACTTACCTCATAAACCAAACAATCGAAAGAATAAAAATAAATAATGTTCAATGAAAAGGATAAGCCGTTATTAAAATTGATGAAGTTATGTTCATTTTATATATTCAGATTTTTTTACGAGTTTACTCAATCTTTATAACACATAGCCCCCACATAAAGCTGAATAAACACAAGTATCTGACAGAAATGCCCCCCATTGGTACAACAATCAATTTACCGACGTCCTCGACTTCGCCGTTTATTTGCCCGGTCATTATGCAAATTTTTAACGCAACGTCGTCGATGAGAAATGAGCCTACATGCGTTGTAATTAATCTTAATTTTGCTTGTTAAAACAGAAATGTATTGAATAGGATGATGTAAGGAAAACAATGAAGTATTGCAAAATATGTAAAAGCGAATTTCTGCATGTCCTCGAAGGCTGCGATAATATTAGTGTTGCGTGTGAATTGCAATATTGCTTTTCCAATATAATATGTATTTGACAAATTTACCGTAGCAACGTACAATACAGTTACGGTATGAGAATGCCTGTACTTATTACACATTTTTCAGAGATTTGGTCTTACCCAGAACTTTACCTCTGTTTAATATCAATAAATTAAAATCTAAATATATCCTTCAAGACAGCAGACATCAGATGTTGGTTAAAGAACAACAAACAGAATGTCAGACGTGCACAGTTTTAAGAAAACTTCCTAAAACTGTACATTCACATGTCTTCTGTTGCATCCTATAGACGTGTCGCGAATCATCGTATAATTCTCATGTATAAATCAGATCACACAGTCATACTTTGTCATTGTCGTGAACACAACACTGTTAGGCGAACTGCCCGCAGAATCAACAATAAGATTATCTGAAACCGAATCAGTGTATTAACACATATCATACTGGAATACAATACCGTACATATTTTCTTAAGAATTCTGAAATTAAGAAGAAGTTTAAGTAAGTACATGATTGAACTTGACAAATACTACAGAGACAGATATCCTTTGATTTGTAGTAAATAGGGTCATTTACTAAGGTATTTCAGAGTAGTGTATATCAATACAGTTATAATTTTGATCATATAGAATGGATACAACTATAAATTAAAAAAATATTTGTGCATAGTCCAATAATTATTTCTTCAGGAATTATATTGTATGTTTTATACATTACACTATTACACACATTACTTACTACCATATTAGTAGTTATTGTAACATTACTAAAGACATTATCATAGATATTTTTTGAAGTTGAAGATCATAAAAATGTGTAATTAATTGATATCAATGACGTCACCTTATAACGCAGGATGGGGAATACAAATTCGACATCGCAGACAGTGATTTCGGTAGCATAGTTGGGGCAGGTTCAAACGCTGGTATTAGGTATTAGGTTCATATTTATTCTGAACATTAAGACCGATATAAACTTAATACATATCAGTAACAGCATTGATTGAGCATAAGGTGTAGCGCCTGATATCTACTGTATCTCTGAATCAAAAATACCATGATAAACTTTGAAAGCGTAAAACGAGAAGTTCTACGCTTCTTCTGACAAAATGGACGGACAACCTGGTAAAGGTCGATGGGAGTCGTTACGTGCATGCTGGCAGCATATAACCGGTCCTCTTGTTAATGCATAGGGCATGCATTAATGCAATAATTCTTTGTTTAGTAGTGGACATCATTTAGTGATTTAAAAATGATAATAATGACCTTGATAAACAAAAAACATTAAAATTCAGACACGCAACTAAACTTATAATTTTACAAAAACAAAGTATCTTTATTTAGAATTTATTCAACCCTAATCCGAAACCAGACCCTATCAGTCTGGAATTCTAAATTATTATTATTGAACGCTAAAATGGATGATCCAATTTACTCCGAAGTATCTTCGAACCTTCGATGGGTGGTCGAAATTTACAAATCCGAATTGCAAGCGATAAAAGTAAAATTATTGTTCAAATCCTGAGATAATAATAAAACGGGCATATGTGCCATTGTTCGTGGGTTTAAGTGGATGCACTAAAAAGGAAAAGGCGATGGGTATTGTGATTAGTGGTCATATATTGAAGGAAATGCATCAAAACTGATAATTTTAATTCTATTACACGTATATATTTTAATTGGACTTAAGTCACAACTGAACAAACAAACATTAGTAGTAGATGTTATCTACACTCTTTTCAAATTTGCCCTGTAAGCTTAATTAAATATATATATTTATGTTATTTGACACCTCAAAGAAACAAAGGCAGGTTTTCAATGCAGTAACGAATCATGAACATCATTCAGCAAATCTCTACAAACAATAACACCATGAAACAAATTCAAAAGCCCATTGTTTGCAATAAATTCGCAACATGAACATGACATGAGTTCTAAAATCATTGTGCTTGTGCAAAATGACAATATTAACCTTAGGTTCACAGGATGTGTTGACAATGGAACTCGGATGTTCGCTTGTTTGATCTGGCGATGTTTTGTAATGACTCATGTAATAAAAATACAGAATATAGTATTTTTGCATTTAGTACAATTGATGATTTTGATTTTGTATGTAGAAAGTATCATCACCATCACGACAATGGAAATACTTTGTTAAATTGAAATATTTTGTTAAAGTCATAGCAAGTAATGTCATAGATTTGTAGTCGTAATTAATATACATCCCAGAGAGTAGTTAATAAGTAAAGACACATAAATACGGTTCTGTTATTGTATAGAAAGATACAATAAAGGTTTACAAAATCTATTACAAAACCGTATTCATGTAAGCATTTAACTAAATGCTCCATATTTATAATATTTTCAAGTACCGTAATAGTTTACACTTTTCTGTGCGATTTTGTGTTGTATGTCTGCTACAAAGTCTTCACTTACTTTCACTTTATGCCAGAAAATGTCACGTCAAAACAAACAAACATACACGCTATGATAGCGTGCACGACGTATTTCGCTCCACACCTGTAGGCTATAAATCTTCCATTAAATTGTCCCATGCAATCATTTTAATCTTTAGTAAACAGGGAATAATAGAACAATACTGAACACATCTATATTGACATTAGCTCAATTACAAATAGAAATGAAGGAAAGTACAATAAACAATAGGTAGTTACACAAGGCCGGGTATACACGAAACATTCCCAACATTCAATACTGACTGACAATCAAAGATCTCAAATTACATACTACTCAAATAACCTGATAATGATTATCAAATTGTCGACCATTGTCTTATTATTTTCATGGAATTTCACGCCTTACGTGGCGTACCTCAATATATTTTACATATCATTTGGTAGTACATACCTACATTACTGTTACGATAGATTTATAAATCGTTATGATTACCTATAACTTCGTGGACATCACTAAGGTTTTCAAATTATTAGACAAATATCCTAATATTATAAAAATCAATAGTTTTTAACTAAAGTTGACAGCCGTTGCTAAGTTTTTGAGAACATTTGTAGACTACAAGAGTAAACTGTCCATGTATTGCTTCTACAACAAGCAAAACTGTTCGTGTATAACCAGTCTAACAAAAGTGAATGGGGACAATATACGAGTAAGGGCACTTAGTATATAAGCAATTCGCTATGATATCTTGTCATTCATGATAACACTTAAAACATAGATATAAATGTATGATACACTAGTGTCAATGCAGTTAAGTGTTACTTCATTGATGCGCTGCCTGATAATGATGTCAGTTATAAGAAATCTTGTGGGACTTGAAGGATATGAGCTATACCTACTAATGTACAGAAGTACTAAGAAAGTAAATGGAAAAATCTGTTGAAGCTTTATGACCACTAGATTTTACTTTATTATTTGCGAATATTTTACAGTTTATGAACGGTTTCTACCTACATTTTTGTTGTAACTGAAAAAGTCATTTCTTTTACAAACTTTCACAGCAGGATAAAAACTAAGTCATTGGTTGTGAATTATTTTTATTTCCAAGATCAATGAAAAAGATTGGATTGGTAAATGAAAGTGCTTCAAAGTAAAAAATAGATTCAGACTTCTTTTTCGTCTCTACTAAAGTAACATAGGATTATCTAGACACGGATTTTAAGATAGTCTTTCAAGTTTTTTTATGTCTAATACTTTTTGCAGTTAGAAAAAGCTGGTGGAACAGCTAGCTAGTTTTGTAATCGCACAATCAGTATCGCTGACGGCCATAGCGATGCAGTGTTAAGATACCACTTTATCGAGCTTAGACACAGCTTCACGTAAACTTGAGCAATTTTTCCTGTTTCGATGAAGAAAGCTGGTTTTTAACGGAGGAGGTGTAATATTATGAGTGATTGTTGCCGTTTTTCTGGGAAATAGCTAAATGTTATATCATGTTCAAAACACCGAGATAAGAATAATTTTTATTTAGTTTACTGAGCTCAAATACTACGAATCCGTAAAGGTGGTTAGTTCATTATTGATGTTAACGTTGACATTGAACAGATGGTAAACGGTCAAATTGAATGAAGAAGTCTTAATTTTTATTTGATGGATTTATATCTGCAGTTTAAAAATCTTCCTTATCTACGTTACATTAGAAGCGCCAGCAATAACAAATATTGATACCAAAAGTATTATTATTTTCCTATTAAGCAAACATCTAAATGCAATTAACAATATTGATTTAGTTTAGATTAATTATTACCACACCCTTATCTAGACGCCGTTTTCCGTAAACACTGATTTTATATTTACAAATCCTCAATTAAACAAACCAATAATTAGAACGACGTCTATCAACAGTACTATCTAAATATACCGAGACTCCACATGCGATATAATCGCAAAACTAGTTGTACATTATCTGGAATCTTCGATGGAACACGCAGCTGTTAATGCAAGTGCAGAAATGTACGTTAAGTAACGCTTTATGATAAGATTAGCGGATGTGCATCGGCGCCGACGGTGACGCGTCGGTCACGAAGTTATGATTGCAATCGTAAAGTAACTTTATATTCTCTATAGGACTGTGTCAAATAAATTGCTTTATTTCTTCACTTGATTAGGGAAATATTCATCAAATATAAATTCTAATTGTTGTTATACTTATGAGAAACTTTAGATCATTTTTTAATTTTCCAATAAAGTATCTATTGATAATTCTTACCGGCTTCCTTTTTTAACTGTTACTATTTCCAAACAGCAAGGTATTCTTTCTCCCGTGGAAAGCTTTTATCAAAATTAACCATCGTCACTGTTATTTAATACTTGCAATTGCTCAACCAATAAAAATGAATTTTATATTCATAACAACTTCTCCCTCATGAGAATTTTCATTCATTTCTCTTGAATTAGTGTCATCAAAAGGTCTCGTTAGTCCAAACCTTTTATGAAAGGTAAGACATAGTGGGAGTAATTCCACTCAAATTGGAGCTGCCTAGTTCCACTCAACTGCCCGACTGGCGAAGTACCTCCGCCATGCAGAAAATCAAAGTGAAATAATACTGCTTTGAGCGGTGTTATGTTCCTTACGGTGAGCAAGGTTGCCAGTGCTCCGCGAGGAAACGTTGTATTTGTAGTGGTTTATCTTTGACCCTTATGCTGCCAACCCAACTATTCCTCTTGATTTTAACAGGGTCGACATCGCGCAAGTACCCCTGGTGTACCCCTGGTGTTGCAAGCGTCTATAGGCTACGGTAACCGCTTAACATCGGGTGGGCCGTATACTTGTTTTCCACCTTAGTGATATATAAAAAAGCTTACCTATTACAATATTAACATGGACTCACTCTCATATTGAGTAATAGGTGTTAACAGGAATGTAACTAACTCACATACTAATATTTTGAAAAATAAATAATTTTGTCCTTATAGTATAGCCATAGGGTCAGTGAACAACGCGTCACCACGTGTAACGCGTCCCAACTTCGAAGTCAAAGAACCCAACAAAAGGGTATAATGATGTAATCCAACAGTAAACGTATAAGCCGCGGAAGTAAATAATTTAATAGGCAAACACTATCTCCAATCAGATTTCTTCATAAAACATTTCTATTCTTGAGGCAACAACTTGTTGAACCAATATTTAAAGAACAAGCTCGAAGCAAAAGATCTTAAACAAAACCTATAAACAGAAATGTTAAACAACAGACCGACTAAGATAACAGAGCGAGGAAAGAGCTAAATCACGATAAAGTTAAGGAAACAAACAATAATGAACCTTAAATGATTGTTATAAGGACACAACAAGTACATATAACAGTTAGCAGTTTAATTACAATCTGTTTTCCGTCGTATATCATCCATTCTGATACCTTTCAGTGCTGATTAATTAAATGATAAGAAAAACAGCATTGATTCATTAAGTAAATTGTTTTTTAAAACCTTTTTAAGTCAACCTTATTAATGTCAGAATAATTTGGACAACGAAATATCAAGGAAGTTAAGCTTTCTTGTTTTAAGCATTAAGGGCCGTGAACAGTAATTAAGGATCGAGATAGATGTGGGCATGATGTTCGAAGGGGACACACACCAGACTAATCGTAACACTTGGTAACAGTGCAAGAACACATGAAAATTTGTTCTAAGCTGACAAGGAGCATTCTACTTCTTAGGAATCTATTCAAATTCTTGGAGATGTTTATTTAGATTTGTATGTGGTGTGGCACTATTTGATGAACTGTGACCCGGTGCCTCTTTATTTCTTTATTCATTCATCATAAAATGATTTATAAACATCTGAAATATAGCTATTGCAACCTTATTTTGCAGTAAAATTGTCTATTAATATACATTGTCCGTCCGTTGTCATCTAGGAGGTATTTTTTCCCCTGTTTAGTTTTTTACTTTGTTTAAGTCAAGCAAAATATTTATATCTAGAAAATGGCGCCACCATTTTCTTTTATCAAAGTGATGATAATATAATTTTGATTATAAAGATAACCACCTTATCTTGAAGTAAAATCCATCAAGATATTTATCTCATTTAAAAGCAAGTGTCTTTGAGTATAGATAAGTAATATTATATGTAGTAATCAACATTAATATAATGGAAAGTTCATATAATTTCAAGCTAGGGATACATGTATCCATTTTTCTTTACCTTAATTTAGAAGTATGATCAGACTATTTCTCTATGCAACTCATGTCTAATAACTATATCGACGACGACGACGACGACGACGACCTCTGTGGTCTAGCGGTTCGAGTGCCGGACTGCTGATCATGGGGTCGTGGGTTCGATTCCCACAGGACACAAATATTTGTGTGGATAAAACATGAGTATTTGTGTTTGTCTGGGTGTTTCTTATGTATTATAAGTATGTATTTACAAAAAAAAAAGTATATATGTATTATATCCATTGTCTAGTACCCATAGTACAAGCTCTGCTTAGTTTGGGACTAGATGGTGTTGTGTAAAATGTCCCAAAAATATTTTATTATATCCATTAAAGAAAACTATTTCATCAGTTCTTTCCAACTATTTATTAATTCTGACCATTCATTCATTCATTGATTTATTTCAACGCTGTTTAATAATAATATATCCCTTTAGAGGACACTTAAATGAGGTTTACAACAAAGCACTCAAATCGATATTAGGCGAATAAAATCCTATAATTAAATTAGTTTCGTACCGATATCCATGTCAACCCAACCTTAGTATACCTATAGACCATAACAATACGATTATAAGGCGTGAGAAAGCGAAGACATATACAGCTAATGGACTGATAATAATGATGAATTGTGATAATTTCGATAATGTTATTTTTTTAAGCAATTATGTTCGTGTTTGGAATAATAACAATAATAATTTGAAACAAAATAAAACATCGGAAATTGAAATAAGAGTTAAAATGGATTATTGAATTTAATCAGATCAGTTTAGTTTGGGTAAAGAACAGGGTGCTTGACTTGAGTTTACACTAATTATAATGAAAGTCATAAAACACAAACTTTAATACCACCCTTTACTAAAATTAAGAGTTTAACCTCATTCGTACCCTGATCTAGTGGTCTTATTCACGCCTGCTGAGCATGTTATCCTAGGCTCGGCTAGGTCGAGCAGTGTTATTAGGTTTTTCTATCAGGAAATTGTCAGTAACAGCTTGTAGTCTAGATTTGGCAATAACAAGTAAGCTGTGTATGTTATGTTTATTCATACACAAGATACAACATTATTGACAAACACCATACAAAATACACCTAAACTTTACATCATTCTTATCTATCGAGGCCACTGCTATCTGTTCTATGAAGCAATAATATTAAGTATCATTTTCATCGATAACCACACGATAGGAGACGCCGCTTGACATGAAAACTTACGTAAAATGTGTGGGGGATTAGACAAGTGGCAATCTGACAATCGAATCGACGAACGAATAGAAACAAAATGTATGGGAATGACATCTATGATCGCCCGATTTGTCGAAAGCTTATGTCATTTCCATACATTTTGTTTATTCGTTTGTCGATTCGATTGTCAGATTGCCACTTGTCTACAGGCGCAGTAATGATATCTTTACAATCTGACTGACGCCTCTTTCTAATCAATGCTCGGATTATACTAAAAGAATTTAATTTTAAAACGTTGAATCATGATGTGAGAGTTGATTCCTTATGCACGTGAAAAGTGGATCAGACATATAATAATTCAGCTTATTATTGGCCCAATGTTTGGTATGGATTCCCTCTTCGAAAGAGTGAACCCAAGGCAACATGCTTGCTTTGTATTCGTAGGCATTTTAATAATTATTTTATCTGAATGGATTCATTATCTTTACTTAATAATACCTGAGTTAATGACAAGTTATTATATTATTAGACTTTGAATAGTGCAAGAAACTTACAAGTTCCAGAAGACTAAAACAGGTTAAGTTTAAAACTGAACTTTTTTCATCCCAATATTTAATTGAAGATGTCATTCAACCTGATAGCTCTGCTAATCCTACTAAAGTAAAAATGCGTGATTGTTTACTTACGTCTATAAACGGAGTAGAATGATCGAGTTTGTTTAACGGTGTCCGATTGTGCGCAAGCACAGCTTCCTGTTTAAGTATATATATATTCAGAATGTGATCTTCTAACAGTAAGAAAACTTTTTATCCTCCTAACAGTACTACGCAAACATACGTCTTTACATTTAGAACCTTTCTTAAACCGTCGTAAAGGGACCAATATATTGCGACCAACCAAACACTCCACATCACTAGCCCAAAGACACTACAAGGTTATTAGCACTTATTTGTACAACCATATTAATAAACAAAAGCAAATATATAATCAGTGCCGTTTTAAAATTAAAATTGTTTTAAAGGCTTGGCTAAAAAAATTAAATTACGAACAATGTGAAAAGACACTAAAGCCTCCATAACCCGGATCATAACATAACTTTACGACACGTACACACTCTCTCTCACACACACACACACAAACACACACACACACACACACACACACATACGCAGATACCCGCACACACTCACTAATACACGCACACACATACACACTTGCCATTTTCTTCTCCCTTTCTTTGATTTCCACATGTTCACGTTGTTACTGTTTATTGTTAATCTTTTGAGAGTTCCTTGGCTTCCATAATACAAGTTTTTACTTAGTGTGCAAGCCAAGTGCATCACTAATTGTACTTTTGTTGTAAATGTGCAATAAACGAATTTTTATTTTATTATTTATTTAAGTAAGCAATTACTGAGCAGTTGTGCGATTGTGACTTCGGTTAACTTTGTTAGTATCCCGATAAAGTGTCAAGACTTTGTTAAGCTTGATATTAGAGATTTCCTGTTTAGTTTACCGTCTTCAATTTTGCGCCTATATCCAAGCTGAGAATATAAACTATGTTTTCTATTTCAAAATCTACGCATGATTTTTTCTGGAGTCTTCACTGTATATACTTTATGATCAAACGAACTTACCCTTACGTGAAGTTCGATCACAATTATGTGAACAGCTTCATTCGACGCGATTTACAATGTTTACATGGTGTAGTAGCATCCCGACTCGACAGCCTTGCACGGTTTGTAGGTAGTTTTTTTTTTTTTTGTGGCAACTTCGTTGATCTGTCACTGTCACATACCCCACCACTACTGTATGGCAGTTTGGCCGACTCTTAAATATTAATAATTTCTTCATTTTGTTTAGAGTACTCATTATTTCACATTTTTAAATTGGGATGGGTATTTTAAGAGGGGTGGGTGTGAGTAAATCGCGTCGAATGAAGCTGTTCACATAATTGTGATCGAACTTCACGTAAGGGTAAGTTCGTTTGATCATAAATTATGTTTCACAGCTTCATTCTTTGCGATTTACAATGTTTACATGGTGTAGGATGTTCAGAGTACTAACATAAAATGTGAAATTAAGGATAAGTTGGTAGTTAAATCAAAGTTTATTTTTAATCAAATCAATCTTTATTTCAATTGCGAAGAATTGATACAGCAAACTAATTCGTATTATCACTTATAACTTCTTTATTATAGAATTTAGCAAACACATAGGAATTTTGAGACCAGCCCGCAGTTTTTCTAATTATATCAAGACTGACACCCAATCGATTAGCCTTAGAGGTAGAAGCATGTCGAGTGCTATGTGCACTAAACAATTTGGTGTCTACTCCATTGTCATGCAGCATGTCTTTGATCCAGTGGCTTAGACGCTGAGAGGAAACCTTTGAATGTGGTTTACGGTAACTGATAAATAAGTTATCATTGCCAGGTCCACGTAAAGAACTAGTTTTATGAATATAGGATTCTAAGCAGGTAGCAGGACAAATTTCAAGACGCTCAGTAAAAAATGGAAGTTTTAATATGGGTTGACAAGAGTTAGGAGCAGATGTTTTGATTAAGTCAGTTTTATAAGAGAAAATGTTTGTACGCGATGAGCGGTAACTAAGGCTAAAAGGGTGAGTGTCTTTTTTGACAAAACTTCTAAAGACAGATTGTCGTTAGGCCATTTATGTGCCAAGAACTCTAAAACTGCGGAAGGGTCCCAGGTCATATTGTATTTAGGTATAGAAGGCCTTAATCTAAAAATACCCTTCATAAATCGCTTAATTTTGTCATCATTTACAACATTGCTACCAATCAATAATGATAAAGCAGATTTGTAAGTATTGATAGTGCCGTATTTGGCGCCCTTATCAAATACGTTAGACAAAAAATCTAACAATATTGGTACAGTTGAACTAAAGTAATCATAATCATGCATTCTGCAATATGACACCCAGGCTCTTATACATACGTCATACTGCTTGTAGGTGTTCTCGGAGAGAGAAGCTAACATTATTTCAACAGATCGCTGCGGCAGGTGATGAAGAGCTTGCCAGAGAGTTCCGCGGCAACTAACGTCAGCGATTGATGAAGGTTGTGGGTGACTCTGAAAGGCGATTTTAGTAAATTAGGGTTGGCCTTAAAATATATAGGCTTTGAGAATATTAATTTTTGAAATATAGGGAACCATGGCTGAGAGGGCCAATTTGGTACAATTACAGTTCCCTGTGCTGTATCAGAGATAATTTTTTGCAACATCTTTAATACTAGGGAAAATGGTGGAAACGCGTGAAATTTCAGATTTTTCCAGGAGACGGTAAATGCATCAATAGCCCATGCTTCTGGATCACTCTTCCAGCTAACGTATTTTAAACATTTAGTGTTACAACGACTAGCAAATAAATCTATATCCGGTGTGCCAAATATGCGTTTTATTTTTTCGAAGGCATACTCGTTTAACTCCCACTCAGTATCTTGGAATTTTTTGCGTGATAAGGAGTCTGCTTCAATATTATCCTTAGTGTTGATATACGAGGCGAAAATGATTATTTTACGGGTTTCACAGCATTGCCAAATATCTCGTGTTATTTTATTCAAATGTGGGTATTGTACACTACCCATTCTATTGATACTTGCTATAGCGGTTACATTATCTATTCTTAAGAGAATTTCGCAATTATAGTAATTACTAGCAAATAATTTTAATGCAAAATATGCTGCTTTTAACTCTAATTCGTTAATGTGTAAACATTGCTCATCATCTTTCCAATGACCATACGACCGTTGATTATTACAGTAAGCGCCCCAACTGGAGTTAGAAGCGTCCGAAAATATTTCAATTACAAATTGATTAAATCTGAAAGGACAAGAACTGGAGTCTATGTGGTCAGTCCACCACATCAAATCTTTTTTGACATCATCTGTAATATAAATCTTTTGATTATAAGATGGATTACCAAGCAATGACAAATATTTAAGTCGTTCTAATAATTTAGTATACATCCAGGAATATTGTATCGCTGGACAAGCTGATACAAGGGAGCCTATCAAGCGTGCAAATTCTCTTAATGTGCACTTTTTCATGTTTGTAAAATCATTTAATTTTTCTTTTATTTTAACTTTCTTAGAATCGGGTAGTGTCAACACCATTTTGTGCGAATCAAATATAAAACCTAAAAACAGAGCTTGTTTCGAGGGTGTTAAGCAAGATTTTTCGTAATTCAATTTAAAACCAAGATTTTGTAAGAATGTTTTTACGTAAATAACATTATTTTTACAAGACGTATATGTATCGTCGATCAAAAATATATCATCAAGATATTGAACGGAAGTAACGCCATGTAACCGTAAATGTTTCATTACAGGCTTAAGAATTTTTGTAAATACGTAAGGCGCTGTACATAGACCAAAAGGAAGGCAATTAAATTCATAGAGACCACCATATTCAAAACGCAAGTATTTGCGATACGATGAATGAATAGGAACTAAAAAATAAGCATCTTTTAAATCTATGGAAGCCATGAAACTATCTTTGGTAATTAACTTTGAGGCTGTACGGTAGTCTTCCATTTTGAAATGATTCGTCTTTATGAACTTATTTAAACATTTTAGGTTTAGTATAAACCGTTTTTCCCCATCAGGTTTTGGAACTAGAAAGATACTCGATAAAAATTCTCCTTCGACATGGTGACATTTAGATATTGCACCGATTTTTAAAAGTTTATTTATAGATTTTAAGAAATTTGCGTGATCGTCGTCATAGTGAATATTAACGACAGGATCACAGTTGCGAAATGGAGTGGAAGTGAAAGGTATCACATATCCTTCGATCCAAGAGAGTACAATGGGGTCATTGGTGATATCAGACCAGTTATTAGTGAAGTGCCTTAGACGGCCTGCGTACTTTACCTCATGTTCAGAGTCTACTTCCTGCAGTTCCTCCTCGGTGGCGAGCGCTCCCGGGTACGAGACTGGTTCAGCTGCGGGCGATTCCTTGTCGACCGTCGAGCCTGTTGCGGTTGATCTGGACCCTTCCGATAGGAACCCTTGAAGTTTAAATTATTCTTTTGTTGATTTTTGTTTTTAATAAATTTGTTTTTATTCAATGTCGTTTGTTTTGCTATTGCTTTTAAACCTTCCCCTGTTTTTTGTATATTTTTAGCAGATTTTATTTGTTTGTTAAGATTGTCGCCAAATAAAAGCTGATTTCTTGTTGTATTGACCAATGTATCTTTTAATTCTGGCTTGACGGCAGAAATTACGAAATGCCTTCGAGTTTTTGTTTCTAAATAATGAGAATCGCATAATAAACGACAGGCATCACTGAGAGGCTTCAAGACTTTCTCAGGTGATTGTTTTAAAATCAAAAGTTCGGTTGCCTGGGAGAGCGCCGCTAGCGCTGTGCCGAGCTGTTGCTGTTTTTGCTGTAGCGAGGCATCGCGTTTGACGATAAAATCTGTCAAAACTACTTTCGTCTCCGGATTGAGGACAGGAGCGACAAGTAGGTCACAGTTGTTGGGAACTAAATATTCCTTTGAAATATTGTCCTTGATCTCTTGCGATAAGCCATTGGACAGAAGTTCTTGCCATCTTGTAGCAATTTCTTTGTGGATATTTTTACCCAACACAGTCTTTGTTTTTGGCGCTTCACCGAGAAGATTCAAAGTGGCCTCATCCAATTCCAAATCCTCACTCGTTGCCGGAGCCGGTACGGGCTCCATAGCCTCCTGTGTATGCTGCATGCACTCTGAAGACAGCACATCAGGTGGCGCGGGTGAGGTCTCAGGCCGTGGAGTAATGGCTAGATTTTCACGTTCAGGGCCGCTAGACAGGTTCGAGTCTGCGGATTAGACATATCGATTAGCATTTCTGGCCAGCAGAAATAATCGTGACAGAGACAACTTCGGGTTATATTAGTTGCTCGCATCACTTAATCGATTGTGTTCATTAAATTACGACAGAGACGACCCATAATGGAAGCTCGCATCGCATGAACACTTTACGGAAAAAATATACGTGACAGCAACAACTCAAATTAGCAGTGCGCATCACATTTAACCGTTAATTTAAATATTAAGGTTATGAAATCAAGGTAGGTAAGGTATGTAGGTACTTACATAATGATTCGTCCTCAGAAGATGACGAGCTAACTATTACCCGGCGGTAACTTTGTTTTTTATTTAATTTATTCTCCAACTTCCTTATTTTTCTTCTTATTTTTTCGTGTTGATCTTCAATCTGCCTTTTTCCCATGATGTTGTTAGTTAGTTGAGACGTGCGAAGGCTTGGAGCACGGAACACGGAATGAAGAAATTATTAATATTTAAGAGTCGGCCAAACTGCCATACAGTAGTGGTGGGGTATGTGACAGTGACAGATCAACGAAGTTGCCACAAAAAAAAAAAAAAAACTACCTACAAACCGTGCAAGGCTGTCGAGTCGGGATGCTACTACACCATGTAAACATTGTAAATCGCAAAGAATGAAGCTGTGAAACATAATATTCATTTAGGACCACAGATTATTTCAAAGGCTAATAAGGCGGAATAAGCGCAGACACAAAACTGGCTTTTATTTACGAAGAATATTAATAAATTAAGATTGAACCATTTAAAACTAAACCAATCGTATAGTCAACAATAATTGTATCCTTAGAAACATTTATCGTTTCAATTACAGATAAAAATAACAATATTCACAAAATTATCGTTACTTATCTAACAATAAAATTGGAGGTCAAACAATTTGATGGCGCCAGTTGGTAAATAAAAGATTATTGATACTGAAGATTATCATTACTTTGTTGTTGGAGTTTCCCTGACAGATGTTTCTGGATCTGATAAAGGTGTTATACTGAATGCATTAAGAGCAGCGGGTGGTCGCCAGAGCTGACACGATATTGATATTAGCAGAGCTGGCGCTATTGGACTGTCATGCAATTGGTATTCGCTTTGCCACAGCAGGTTTCAGTATCCGACTGGACTTTGAACCGAAAGCTTTAATAATTAAGTGTGAGCTGTACTTAGACAAAAAATATACTTAGACGATTAAGATCAATAGTTATCTTAAATTTAAAGTTGGATACTATTGTAATTTTATTGCTAGTATGTTTTTTGTACTTAGTTTTGTAAACATTTACGCAACATGTACGAATACTTACACTTATTTTGTAACTTTCAACATTTTAGTGCCATTGTGTTGTAACTTCTTGAAACCTTTTTAATTTCGTAATAGCATCGTCTTTTTATTTACCAACCCCGTTTAAATCAGCAGTTTTAATTACATGTTTTATAGTTTCTACAATTGAATTAAAATTATATTCATTGCACACACGGTAACCCGTACAAAGCCGGAGCCCGCTCATAATTATCACTGCTCGTAAAATGATATCCTGTAGCGCCCAATTAATTACCCTAGAACCGACTTACATTTATCGACAACAATTGTATACATCATTCTTATTTACATAAGAATACAGTTGAAATTATAGTAGTACATATTTTTTGGAATGCACAGTTAAGTTTGGTATCTTTACATCAGATGCAGTGTGATGTAATCAATTGTTTCTTAGGACGAAAGACATAAAGTCTAAAATTGAATATGTTTTTGTTTGAAAAACGTAAATGTTTTATTGTTTTTGTAATGAATGTTTTCTTAAGACATTCTTGTCCATAAATAGTAGGAGCATAATGTAGCAGGCGCCGGGCGCATGTCTTTACCTACATACGAATATATTATGTTTAAGGTAATGTTTCCGATTAATGTAAGCGACTGTGCAAAGAATTATTACTTTGATTCTCGGTGTAATTAATTTTGTCATTTAAATCGGAAAGTCGTTCAGTAGTCCTTTTGTGACAAATTGTTAAACCAGTATTTGTTAAGTTAATTCCACATATGCCTAATAAGTGCACTTAATTAATGTTTGTATTGAATTAAACAGAAAACAGTGTGTAACATATTACATAGTATTACTATATTTAATTAAACTTATTAATTTAAAATAACTATGAATCTTAGTGTTAATTAACTTTGCATTTACAAATTTCATACAAAATATGCCAATACCTTAAAATTCTATTCCCAGGCACCATTAACTTAGAAGGGCCGTCACTGAAGCCTTATATAATATCCATAAATACATAATTTATTTCAATTTAAAAGTTCATGTCGGAAATCAATCGGTTTTAAAAGGAAATTTGTTTCTCTTAGCTATAAAGGAACTATTAATGGATAACTTAAATCAAGCAATGGAGCCTAATAGCTGTGTTTCTAGAATATCCACTTCATTTTCCGAAGTTTATTAGAAAATGCAAATGAAGTTTTAACCACTGGATTTCTATCAATGATGAAACTCAGTTTATCTGTCTTGTCATCAGGAGAGTCATAAAAGTTAAGGGATACAGGATGCTGTAATTCTGTCTGCTATTATATTTATTTATTTATTTATTTAAAAACTCTTAAACTATCATTACAGGTTTAGAAACCTAAAACGATACAACCTTATAATTATAACAATATAATCTTCACACAAAATTAACTTTAGTATGTTTTACAGTAAAAATAAAACAATAAAAGAAACAGTTAACATAAAATAAACAATAAACATAAAATTACACTACATAATTGTTACTTTCGTAACATATTATATATAAACTTACTTTTGCAAGTTCACTAAAGCAACACGAAAAAATGTCCAACCTATTCTTAATTTCGTTAACAGTACGAATTGCTCACGTGAGAGGTGCTTTGGCCAGCAGGTTGGTTCTGGCAGTTGGTACAGCCAGCAGTGGCGGGCGCCGCCGCCTCCACACGTAGCGGTCTGGAGCAGAAAACCGCAAGCACTGAAGCACTCCCGGATTGTGCTCCTTGCCCCGGAGTAATTTAATTAAGTAGACGACAAGAGTGAACTGTCGTCGCACCCTTAATTCATTGTACCCGATCATGCCCAGTACAAACAGGGTGGGGTACATCAGCGGGTACAATGGATAAACCCCGTACAGTCTGAAGTACAAGTGACGCGTGAACTTGTTCTGTACACGCTCCAGCATGACAGAGTATTTGGCTTCATGTGGAGCCCATATGACAGCACCATACTCCAAGTGACTCCTGACTAGATTATATTTACCTTATCCTAATTGTTCACTAAATTATGAAATACACTAAGTTGAGTTTAGAGATTCATTATTACCACCACCCATCCATTTAGAAAGGAATATGTATAATCTTACTGGGCTTAAACAACCATTTTAAAAAACGTGTTAAACAGCATTTTAAACAGTGCGTTTCTTGTCCTTGATGTTCCAGTGATTGTTTTATAAGCATTAAGCTGAGTCGCTGAATGATTATAAGAGTTGTATGATGTATGACTACTTTAACAGGGTTAATTGCTTATTTTAATTCATGGGTTGCTTTAATAGGGTTTCGTACATCAACCTTGATTGATATTTCAATATCTTATTGTGCTCAGAAATGAACAATGAATGCTTACTTGTAAAACAAAATAACAATTTGCCAATGAACCAGTAAGGACTAGTTAATGTTGTCCAATTATTGTGATTACATACAGAGCTATATTTTTCCATTATTGATTAAGTAGAGAAAAAATATTAAGTACCTACGTGTGACTAAAACAAAGAACCTAGAAAACGTTATCAAGAATTGCGTAAGCGCATTACGGTCGTGCCTATTATTAAGTTACAGGCTTTGGTTATCCCGGTACCTTTACATGCTTATCGCTAGTACAAAAATGTGAAAACATTATCGGATAAGAAATGGCGCCAACAATAGTAGGTTTTAGTATTATTCGTTGAATTGCCTATTCAACATTATTTTATTCATCACTCGCTTCACTTTTCTTTCATTCCTTCTTATTTATATGTTTCCACTGCTTAGAAAAGGAAGTGCAAGTCTCTCATCTCCTCCCTCAATCTCCGTCGAAGTCTGTCTAATACCATACCAATAGCTTTTTTTTTTTTTATGACGGACATAGTTTTTAGCTCGAGGGAGGTTTAAAAACTTAACCGGACTAGGTGACTAGGTGGCGAGGCACCAAATGCCTCCAGCCAGGGGCAACTTATAAACTAAGCAACACAGCTAAGGGTGTCCCCTGCGGGACTCGGACCTCGGCTTAGGGCGTTGCTGGGGGGGCAGCTAGGGACGGCTGGATCTGGGTTTAAATTATTTTGGGGCGAATTTAAAGCTTCTGGCTCGGCACGGGCCGGCTCGAGCAAGGGACGGGGAGGATTACCGTTAAGGGGTCTTCGCGACGGGCCTCGCCGGCGAGGACGGTATATCGGGCGGCGTTTTTGTGCGTGTGTTTTGAGAGTGCTAGTCACTCTGTTTGACTCCTGCGCTAGGGTGATTTGGTCGTCAGGGTAAGTGAGTGCGTGCCTTGGGCGGCGCACTCTACTTATCTGAGAGCCATACCAATAGCAGTTTTCTTTTTTTATTAGTAACAAAGCCATTTTTGTCATCCACAATTTGACTAAGCAGATTATTGAGATATCTTTGACACTCCACATTTCTTTGACATTAAAAACATTTTCAACCATTAATTTTATATTTGTATCAATATTCAAATGACAAATCACGGAGACAAGCAGGTGGTTTCTAAAATACTCGTGTTACGATTATTTTGTAATGTCCCAAAAAAGAGAGCAAACACAACACCGTAAGTCATAAAAAAGTAAAAATGTTTCTTTTTAACATAAGTATAAAACTTTCATTTCTATCTCGCAAATATTAGGAAACTAAGTATTCATGGCCATTTCTATGGTCATAGCTATGTGTTTGCGTATCTGTTTAGAATGCTCTTGTGATTTGGAGTTAGAATATATTTTTTAAATCCGCGTTGGCATTACACCGGAACATTTGATTGCTTATGCAAATGTACTTTTTATCGCAAGTTATCACTTACAGAAGAATATCCTTTTATGCTAATTATTATTTTGCTTCAAACTTCTTGTATAGATAGATTTAGACTTCCTACTAACTTATTACTAACGAAATTTACTACTAACTTACATATTTTACTATTACTGTAATATCATCAAATCTGCCAAAGGATAGTAACTTTGATTTTCACATTTGGTTTTAGCAAGGTGCGGTGTTGAAAAATATTCTTCTAGGGAAATACCTATTAGTAACAAACATTATCACAGATAGGAAAACTAGACATGAACTTTAAGTAGTAGCCAAAGTAAAGATCATTATAGATTTATTAGTAACGCCGATGGTTTATTCTCAGCGTGACTATAATGCTACCTATCGTCACGCCCTATGCTTTGAACACGTTCGTTTAAACGTGCCGTAGTCTTTGCAAACAATTTCACAAGCATTAGTCCTTAATTGTATACATATTCAAAAGAGATTCACTCGTGACTGATACCATATCAGAGATTGCACAGTTAACTTTTGATGTAAAATAATTTTATCAACGTAATTACAACACAATATCATTTATTATTTATATTACTTACACTCTTATTTCTACTACATCACATTGCATTGGATTGCATGATAATTATAAGTTGTTGTATCTACTCTTGCTCGTAGCTTCGCTTTACAATGTTTTATAGTTTCGTTTCACCTACTTACAACCCTTATATTAGCATTCAAGATCCATATTTGGAAATTTCGTATACAAAAATCTGGTCATTATATCATCAATGTTACTTTAGTCCAAAACCAAACAAAAGTTCTGTATGTATAATTATGCAAGTATAGCTAGCTGTGCAAGTAAACGAAGCCGCATACAATCTACTGGTTATGCAAAAATTTTAACCGCAATAACATTTTATTTTATAATAAAACCTTTGTCCTTTTTACTTTATTGTTACTGTGCAATCGTGATCGTAATTTTTAATCTAACCTGCTTTGTAAGATATCTTGGATTAGTGGTTTTGATTGTAAAGTGAAGGGCTATCTGTGGTTATTTGAGCATGTTTTCTAATGTGGTTGCTGTAAGATATTCTGTAATAGGATTTAAATAGGTCACATTGCCTCTTAAAGAAATGTGATGTAGAACACCTCGGCAACCACGTGAATCAAGACAAAGAAACTGCATCTTTGTTAATACAACCTACGATTTAATAACAGAACTTTACATATTTTTATGCTGGTAGTTTGTACAACACTATTTTACGAGAAACTATTAAATTATTTAAAAAAAACAATCACCATCAATAATTGTTTCGCTCTGCTTTGTAACTATGTAATATTCACATCAGCTTTATTTAACTAATTTTTCCCTATATATAGTGATTATGTCATCATGTTTCTCTGTAATTTCTATATCAGCACATTTAGCAGTACAATCACGAATATTCATAAGTACTATTATTTCTAAGTATAGATTTGTCGTTATAAATGTTAATTTTTATTGTTTTTTGTTCACAGGTATGTACTATCTTGTTGGTGGCAATCTGTTTTGAAAGTAATACTGCACATATTTTTGCGTAAAACCGGTACGTTTATGTTCCTTGGCTGGTAAGTAACTGAGCGTATTTAATGTTATACCTAGTTGGATTTATTTCCTTAGTGCCTTCTTCCACATGCGCGCATAGCCTGTTATTTTTGCATATGAAAAGCTTTGCTAATGATTTTCGAAATATTTTTGACGACCATCCGGCTATCTTATTTTCATTATCAAAGTAAAATTGGATGAAATAATAATAATAATTAAAAACAACTCTAACAAAAAGTATTTAGAAATATTTTTTTCACTATGAACTTGAGTTTCTAAAATATTAACGCTTCATAAAGTTTTATAAAGCTCTCTATTTACCGTCAAATTAGTCGCAATGTAATCTCAAGTTTATTCCCCACTATCACCGACCGTTTCTATTTCTTTATCTCCTATGGACTAGGTAATAAAGTTGAAAATTATTTTCATTTTATCTTTGACACCGGAGTTGGAGTATGTTATTTGCTGTTGATAAGTTAATTTGGTTTACGGTGTTTTGCCCCCTAACGTTTGAGGTGTTACATACTTTGATGTCGCTTGTAATACTTCTGTGTGAACGAACTCTTTTCAAGTTTATACTGCTGCTGCTATGAATCTTGTCGTCAAAGTAGGGATAAAGATACGTTTATAGGTAGGTGCAATGCCAGTAATTCGTACACTAATAATACATTGACAAAGAACTTGACTTCGTGTAGATATTCTTACTCATCACATTATCAATAATAGCTGTTATCCTTTCTTTTCTTATATTCTCCTTTCTGTTTTGTAGCTCAGATATAGATCGTCGAAAGTGATTCCCATTACTGCAAAATTGTATTAACATTTAATAATGAATTGTGCGAACAGTTCAAACCATAAATCTTTCTCCGTTGGGGAGTCAACACAGTTCGTGACTGTAATGGCATCCACGCTCGTGTTGTTCGTAATTTATTAACCAACAGTTTTAAGCCGTAATTGTAAGTAAATGATTCTTTGTTCACTTCACACCTTTGGTTTTGTAGAGCGAAAGTAAATCAATTGTTCTGCTACCAAATTTTGCTTCTTCTAATACACTGATTTTAGTGTTTATAATAACAATTCCCTATCTTTAAAGCTACATATCTTCCCAGCCACATAACTTAGTCCATACTTACAAATCATGTCCAAATAGGAAGGGCTATTACTATATTTTATTTCATGACTATTTCCGTAATGATAATGACAAAAGATATAGATTTCTTTAAATAAATCTTTTAAAGACACTGTTAAATGGAAAATGCGTGTGTTTTACATTTTGGCGCCGGACAAAATGCTAAATAATAATGTATTTAAAGCAGCATCCACTTAGTCTGGGCTTTTGGTACCTTGGGAAGAAAATGAAAAATCAGACCCCTGTTTCAATTTTATTGATATTATCTCTTTATAACTTCTAATGTTACAAAACTTTATGGTTTTAGTAGCACCTTTACGAAATGAGCACATTTGCTAATCACGTGTGAGAAGCAATTTCCTAAAGGAATAGCATTATAAGGTGTAAAACTAAAAGCGTTGTAAAGCTTAATAGAGGAAATCGATCCAGTTCTGTAACCGACTCATAAATCAAAGCTAACTTTAAGAGCATTGTAAAAGCCAATAGAGCAATCGACCTCTTTGTATAAATCAAGCGGAATCATTTTTTTATTGGCATTTTCTTCTCATTAAGGGTCTTTCGTTATGACAAGATAAACAGACTGGAATGCTCAAATGCCTCGCACTAGAACTTGATTAAAAATATTCTCTTATAATAAATTTTATCACTCAGCAAATAATGTAAGAACGGTTAGTTCTATTATTTTACATTATTTGTACGATCAACTATGACAATCGTTAGTGGTAGCCAGAAGCCCAAAAAAGCCTGAAAACCTATTCTCATCATATATATGTCTGTAAGCAGTCGCTTCATGAAAAATACCTAGTGATATTGGACGGCTTCTGGTTAGAATGGAAGCCGACCCCAATGTAGTTGAGAGAAGGCTCGAAAATGATGTTTTTACATTATTTGTATTAGTAAAACAAAGAAAAATCAGGAAATCGTCCAGCTATCTACTGCAAAGAGTATTCATTTATCTTGAAAAGTTATTAAAAAAAATCTCTTTTCAATCTTAAAAAATATCACGTAAAATTCTTTCCCATCATCAATTCACATTATCCTCTTAATATTATTGAATCTTCTAGAAAGCTAAATTACTTCGTCGATAGGCTGACAGACGATGACATTATCGTAAAATTATTCAACTAAATACCTCTTCACGGTGTGCGACCGCAAAACAATAGTATCTTGTATCAAAACCAATGCTGGGTTTAGCGACCTGACTATTATTTATTGTAGGCGTTTTTTATTAGCCAATTGGAATATAACTTTTTGTTTGTCTTTTTCTTTTATCGGTCAAAGTTAAGATAGATATTACCTTTTTAATAAACAGGTTATATGGAAAGGATATTGAATTATCTGACCTTGTTAACTGAAGACTAAGAAATATGTAATTAGAATCTTGTCAAGCTAATGGAAGAAATTGCGTTTAGCGATAATACCGCCAATTTTTACTCTTGTAATGTTTTGATATTTCTCTATTCTAACTTGTCTTTTGATGTACAGTAAAAAATACTCTATCTACATATATCTAAGAACATTATAAGAACAACTATTGAACGTAAGGGAAGACACGTTACATTAATCACAGAGAAATTAAATTTCTTGTCGTAACAAGTACAGATAAAAAAAAAGCTTAGTTTATCTACCTCATACAGCGGCTATATTATTATTCTAGTAGATAACTATTGTACTAAAGCCTGCAAAACTTTTTCAATGTCTATAAAATGTTGTCAGTAAATAGGTAGCATGTACAGAGGCCAGCACATCAAGCTGCCACAATCTGTTAAATTTCTTTGATTGATTTTAAACTTTAATACAAAACTATAAGGTTCATATTCAATTGGGAAAAATTGACAGTTTAGGATAGCTTGACCTACTGGCGGCTGTACATATAAATCATTGTATCTACTGAATGTTAGTCTAAAATATCTGTAAAAGATTTCCAAGATAGAAGGGAGATTTGAAGTTTCTCAAATTCATATCGTAAGGTATATGTAATAAATTGTCATGTTTCTATTGAACATTCCAATAGTACAATAGTAGCCTTTAACCTTTATATCTGGTGGAGATAAGCAGCTGACACCCTCAATACTTATCATTTGTAGATCTGTATGTAGGTAATATAATAATATTATACATAATATAATATTGTCCAGTTGGTATTCTCAGGTCGACAGGATCTATAGGTTGCTGCAAGAAAACAACAATACCTACTCCAACAAAAGTGTGTCTTTTGGCGTAAAATAATATTTTCCCCGCATTTTTTTCATGAGCATATTTAATTGGTCCTGTTTCGGGGAATAAAGTTTATCTACATATTTATACATATATAAAAAATGTTTGTCTTTTAAAATGATCGGACACACGCTTTGTTACAGAAAAAATCGAAACTACTTGAGCAAAGATTTACCTTAAGCTTTTCACGTAAGTGATCATCAAATAGGAATGTCGGAATTAACAGTCCCTCATTTCTTTAGTAGTTCATGTTAGAAAGACAACCGTCTTTGCTGCGTTTATTCTGAAGCAACCCTTGTATACTTGAAATAATCTTTAGATTTCTTTGTAATTTAGATAATATTGGACAGTTTTTACATCCCGATATATCTGATGCTAACTTTACCATTCTAGAATAGACTCGTGCTATATGAGAATCCGGAACATAGATTACCATCACCAAGCACCAGCTTACTATCACGAATTTCTATCAAAAAACCTCATAGTTCACGAAAAAAAGCTCGACTCGTGCCGCGATCATCTACTCGTACATCTAGTCCACGTATTTAAATCGGCCATCTTAATAGGACTGTACCATTGGCCGCTTTCACAAGCTCGACGATAAACAAAATCACAACCCAGACATGAATCCGCATAAATTCCCTTGCATTCAATACGAAATGTACGTTATATCTGATCAGAGGTTGTCAATGCGAAAATGTCGGGGCACAAACAATATCGGGACCGGTAAATGCCATCGGAGTATCGGACGCACTGCGGGCGTGGCTGCCTGGACGCGGAGAAATCGAAAACCTAACAAGAGCGGCAAGTCTTGAAGCACTGAAGGTCCCGTACCACTATAAATTTGCCAAGAAGTTGTGCTAAATTATGCAGAGCTTATGGAGCTTGCTACATTTAGAATATCTTGCTGATAGAGTTTTTTAATTGACTGAGCAGTGCTTGCGATGAAAGCAGCCACAAAAAATGCTTTTTTTTATTATCTCGAAAACAACAAGCACCACTCACTGTTTCTTAAGTGGAGCTTTGCGGCTGATGCATGAATAGACGAACATCGTCAACTCAGTTCCAGAATCCTGGTTCTAACCTTTCTTTACGGAACCCTAAAGACGTACAACCATTTTGTTATACACAATGTATAATTTAGATATCGTCTTAACGGTCAATGTTGGATTAGTCACGTTTCGCGATCGAGATGCTTCCGTGACCCCTACTGACATATATGGAACTATAGATTTGAAAATCGGTTTTGCAACACCAATAAGTATTATGGCGATTGTCAATGAGTATCGTTTATTGAAATTTATGGCGCAATAAAGAACCGAAATTAGCGTTTAGGCCTAAAATATGGAAGAATGGAATACTTTATAATAATAAACTTTTCCATATAATTGACAATGGATTTATTAACGTTAACTTCCGCCCGCGGCTTCATCAGGTGTTGTAGGCGTTTAACATAAAAATGATGACAATCCTACCTTCCTCAATCAAATTCATCAAAAATTATCCAATAGTCTAATCATGAAGAATTCTCAGACATACAACTATTTTCTATCAGCATTTGATTTAAGACGGCATAATGGTAACTTTCATAGTAATTGGTTCAGTAATTTAGTCGTCAAAGAGTGACAGATGGACAGAAATGGAGAACAAATAGTTCCATTTATCGTTTATAATACTCATATAGTCTATAGTTTCTCAAAGTATTGTAGTCATGTGAGCATTTTCTTATCGCTTTTCCTGTATGTATTACAGTTTAGTACAAACGATCAAGTTGATTTAATAGCGTCTAACCATAATAACACGCCGAAACAATGTCGTTGACTTTGAAAATGGTAATGTAAATGAAATGTACCAGGTTACGGAACATAATTCGTACCTAATTGACCGTACTTGGGTGGAGACGGCTATTGCTTTAATTATGTATGACTTAATGAAGGGCGTACATAAAAAATAATATAGCACATAAAAAAAAATATATGGACTTCATATTTTGATGGTATCTGATTAATACGTGAAGAGAAAACTTTGTACCTCAGTAAATCCTCAGCATCGGTATCCTCAGGATATACTGGTTGTCAACCCAATTTGTGGAGAATACACCGGTATTGCTCAGAAATTGGGTTGACTAAAAATTGGGTTCCGGAGGTATGATGCCAGTCACTTCGTGTAAAATACTGATATTCAGCCGCATCTGGTAAGACTGGAAGCCGTCGTTCTGAGTTCTATTATCAAGTCGAGCTCTGTTATTGGGATTTTCTACGTTTTTTTTTTGTATCAGCTGGGAGTTTAGATTTTTGGTTCGTGGCAATAAGCGCGCCCTCTATTTCAGGGGACCTAAACATACCACATAGATGTTAATCCTACAGCTCTCTCTAATCCTTTAGGGTTAATCCTGTGTTATGTCATGGTATGTTATTTTTTTATAATTTCCCATATTAATTACTCATCAAAATAACAAGATAAACATCGCAAAAGTGCGAATAACTAATGAGAACTTTTTGTGCGGTCTGTCAGGCGTCACTTTCGATTTTACTTAATTGATTCGTGTCTAGATAAGGCTGACGTGTTGGACATAAAGAAAGTGATCCATATCTTTCGAGGTCTCGTGCATACTATAACAAAGTTGTGTCGTGTACATTTTTTGTTTTACTTACTGGCGATTTGAAAACATTTCTTTTTTATCTGTGTTTTTTGTTGCTCTGCACCATTGGTCCAGTGGTCTAAGGTTCGAATATCGAGGGTGCTAAGTTAGCTTGAGGGTTTAGGTTTTGCAATCAAAAAATTCTCAGCAGCAGCTTTTTTGAGGTGGCTTTTTTTGGCATTGCATTCTGCAATTATAATAAATTACATTACTATAATAATGTGTTCCATGTTGTAGTGAAGTTACAGAGTCTATCAGATTTAATAAATGTGGTCTCAATGTACCTACGCGCTATTGATACTGCAAGTGTTGCTGCCATATCTAAGCGGCTCATGTTTTTTTTTTCTTATTACCACGATATTAATTTACAAATTGCACGAACTGTGGATGTTCATTAGTATACCTCTACCTAATCTTACTTACTGTATATCGACTTTAAGTGCAAAAATAGCTTCATTATCACTAGGATAGTATCAAATAAATCCTACACGCCAAAGTGAACTCGCCAAGGACTCAATAATGTCACACAACGCAGCCCAATGTTGTTTAGTGGCCAAATATTCCATTCCACTATCCATTTAAATATCATCAGGAAAATCCGAGCTATGTATTTCAACATAACTTGGCAGCAGAGACCTGGATGGAGGTCGAAAACATAATTTGTAGCCATTCCTATGACGATGAGTGAATAAATGATGTACCAGCTTTACCAGAAAACGTATATAGTACTAGAAATTGCTCGTGTAACGTGCATCCTACACTTACAAATGTAAATTCTTTCAAACAAATACACTGACTACAAACATTTGATCTATGTAAGAACAGAACCATCACATCTTTATAAAACATACTTTCATCACGTCTACCCGGTGACCCGAGGTGGTTTGCCGACAGTTTAGTCTTCAATGCCGATTACAGCGGTACCATTCTTGTTTTTCTAGTAACCCAAACTGCCGCTTTTTCTTTAATACATCACTCTACATATTTTAATAGACTTCTAGGGCCATCTTCGACATTGTGATGCTAAGATGCTTCCAAAAGCACAATTGACATAGTAACTAACCAATTTCACTATCCTTAGTGCCCACATTTATGGTCAAGGCTATTTTACAAGTGTAATTTCGAGCCTAAAGAAAAAAAAGAGGAAAAGTGATAGATCAGATGACGGCTAATAGAGATGTGTACAAAATAAGACATTGCGCCGAGTCCAAGTAAATTAAAATAAAAACAGGAAAACGATAATAATGAGAAACTTCAGGATTGGTTATTTTCTGTTCATTAAAATTCTTTAAAATATCAAGGTTGAGATTAGTTTCAACCCTAAACTTACGCCATCGAAACTTAAAATTTTACTTAGAAACTAGAGAACAACGGCAAGCTTTCTCAAAACTTATCTGTCCATCAAAGCAACGGCTGCAATAAAACAAACCGGAATATATTAAGATGATGAACTGCACTCAGTTTTGAGAGCAAGTCACAAGACACGGAGTCACGAAAGTAACAGCACGATTTATAATACTCGAGTTGACAATCGTGGCGTTGGGAATTAAGACATTTGCTTTGTTGTATAAGCAACAGATTAATAAAAGCAGCGATAACATATTTTCTTTAAGTTAAGAAGTATGCACAAGTAAGCTAATCAATTTTTCAAAACGTTCATTGGAAATTTTTGATTGGGTCCAGAAAAACTCAGCACACTTGTCTTGCCCCCTCAATCACATTGTTTGTGATTAAACGTACAAAAAGTACACCATCTGTGGTGTAATGTTTTGCCAATTTAAAGGTTATAATTATAGTCATAATAGGAGTTATGTGAATAAAAATCTTGTGTGTTAGTCTATTTTTATCTTTTCTTCTTTTTACATTTTCTATTTTTACTTCCTTAACTATCTTCTCGCCTAAATTAGTGGTAATACGTACTAAGTTTTTTGTAATAAAGATTTATTTATCTGATTCTGTATGCCAAATTTCATCCAAATCTGTACAGCCGTATTTAAGAGATTGAGTAACAAATATACAAACATTTAAAAAAAATACACGGCAAGTTTGTAATGTCTCATGATAGCAGGTATGAAACAAGACAGACATCAGTTGATATTATCTCAGTAGCCGTACTCTCAAGCCGGTAAAGTTCAAAGCTCCGCAACACATAATGTGTTGCATTTAATGATAATGATCGCGCATAAATAGCGCTGCCTCGCTAATTCATCGCCCACGATGAACATAGACACAATACCTCAGCTGTAGGACATGCACATGATATAGAGGGAAAGTAATACGAGAAGGAAATGAAGGAAATAATTATATTGTAAAGGTTTTGTTTGAACAATTAAAAAGTGTGAGCCAAACCATATCAATTAAAACGAAGGCAGAACCTGAAGTAGTATCTATTGCTTCATCGAAAAGGTTAGACCGCTTTAAATTTAATAAAGATAAAAAAGAGGTTTTGATATCATGAAAAGATGATAATTTTATATTTTTCTTATTGAGTTGATATTACTTGTTAGTCATTTTTTTATAAATCTACTCTTGACTTTGTGAGTAAAGCTCTTGCTTTACTCATACAAATAAAGCTTTTTTTGGGTTCTTACCCAAAAAAAGCTTTATTTGTATTTTATTCAATGTAGTAGATTACATGATTTTAACAATAAATTTAATAACCTAGCTTATTATTTATCCAGTTTTTCATTCACGATTTCAAAGGTGTCCTGTCTTTACGTAAATGGTATTTATCGTAGTGAAATCCACTATAATTTACTTAAATGCTTTTCAATCCTCAGTCCATAAAAATATCTATCTAAGCAGTTCATTGAATATTTTTTTCTATTTTGTTTACACACTACAAATACTTCCAACTTCCTTATAAGTACTCGATCTACCAAATAAAGTGTGGTCTACTTTGACGTACTAGTGGGCTAACGTTACTTAATGACTACTTAGCTTAGGAAAAGAGTTCCCGTTCTACAGATATGGCCAAGGATTTAATGTTATTGATTCTTAAGTTAAGTTGTGGGGAATCTTTCATTGTCTAATAGGCTTGTACGCTGAATGTATGTAGTTGGGTCGCTGAGCTGTTCTTGCTCCAGCCAATCTATGGATGAGTCTATCTGTAGACATGAACGGTACCTCAGAAAGTACATTAATTCGTCAGTTTTCATGCTATAACAGATCGATAATAGTTTAATTTAACTTTGTAATTACACAGGTAATTTAGTGCCACTTACTAAGTTAAAATTCTTAGCAATCCATCAACTGGGTCAGCATAAAGATTAGTTTTGAATGAGCTTAATCTATTAATATAGGCATCATCAAAAACTACTACATCGACTCTTTTGACATTTTCGTGCAAACATTACCTAACTATCTTTCATCTAAAAACTTCCCTAATATACTTTATTGCCGACGTAACATTTATATACAAATTGCTACCTCAAATGCCATGACGCATAATTAGAGCCTTGCTAATTACAATTTCCCATGTTCAAAGTCGAGGCTCATTAGAGGGTCAATTAAGTACTGACTACCGTTACGCGATAGTTGCTATCAGATGCTATTCCGATGACATTGATTCACTTTGATTTATTTCTTGCTATAAAAGAAGTTATGTGTTTTGATTATGTTGCTAATTAAAAGGATATTCTGTATTCGGTATTGGTTTATGTAGAGAATACCGTTTAGAAACACGTCTTACAGTAATTAGTTGGTGTTCAAATCATGGCTGTTTATTCGACCTTCTACTGGATGAGTTTTGGACAGTTCAAAATAATTGAGGCATTAGGTACTTTTACTATGCTATACTAAGCTAGGATATATGTTTGCGAAGCTCTAAATCGTGATGTGACGTGATATAGGTGGACGTGACATCACAGATTGATGTTGTGATGATTGTTTATAGATCAATTATGCTTCCAATTATAAAGAACTGACCCACATCTACTACAAAAACAAAAGATATCGAATACTTCTGTTCCCTAGTAACTGAGGACATCGTATATTTAAAAATAAAGCAGCTGTTGTATCTGATTGATCACCAAAACTCATCTAACATACTCGCAACGTATATAGAACTTCCTAACCCGAACCCAACTATCTAAAACATGTTTTTGTGTTTCCTTCGTCCCAAAATAGCTTTCAGACAGACATACAAAAAGTAAAAAACGTAATGACAAACATAGCGGCGGCCAAAGGGACTGTTTATATTGGATACGTCCGAACACGTCCGAATGAATTTTGAGGGATTGACCTGACGGTATTTTGAAGGTGAAGGCAAATATGGATTAACCTAAACCTAGAAACTAAAGAAATTCAAAAAGGTTAGTATAATGAGAAGGAAATGAACAACGCTAATGTAGAGTCATAACAATACTAGAAGCTGAGGTTAATTTGTTTGAGATAGTTGATAATGATAAGTAAAGACACAAAATAATTAATAATTATAAAAGGAGGCCTAAAATTTTAAACAAATAAATGTAAGGTTGGGACGTATTTAGGCTTTTGTTGCTTGAGTTGATTAAAAAAAACACCTCATCATTTAAAAAGAATCATCCCTGTGTTGTGGAGTCAACCTGATTTGAATTTGAAACATCTTTACGAATCCATACACCTGCTGTTGATACTACTAAAATTTCATCCCACTACCAACATGAACGCAGATTGAACAAAGACTCACGTTTTGCATCCGTGCCTTACTTGCCAATGTTAAATATTTAATTCTGTGTTTATTTCATCGATAATACATGGTTGTGAGCAATAATAAAATTTTCAAGAACAGAAACAATAATTAGATAATTGTTCTTTGTTTCCAACTATTGGGGGAACTATTGGCAGATAATTGTGAAAATACCTGTTAATGTTAGGTTTCTATCACAGAACTTATTAAATTTATTTGTTTTGTGTACCAGCGCAGTCTTAATAATTAATAAGGTAAACAATAATTATGTAAGCCGTGAACTTAATAGTATTCAGTTATGACTAGATGTACAATCTAGACTTGATTGTTGTTCAGTTTTCACCCTTATTATTAAGAGGATAGAGTCGAGAAAATGATCAATCGCCTAACATCACTGTACCTTCTGATCTTCACAACTCACTCAACCTCAGCAACACGTATTAGTAAAGCTGGTTGCTTCGCTTATTTCTGACTTGATTTCTTTACAATTCTTTTTTTCTTTTTACAGACTTCCATAAAGTAACTCCATTAACTTTTTCTCTCAATTCCATCGTCATTTTTTGCATCGAAACCGGCTCTATAATAATGTCACTCAACCATCTGGCCATTTGCCCTGCAATTACGGGTATCTCGACCTAAACATTTTGAATATTCACACTATCATATATTCAGTCCTTACCATGAGGGTACTAATGGATATAACGTTAAGAAAACATTATTAGCTGATAAGGTAACTCGTAAATCTGTCCGTCTGTGCACTTATCGCAGTAACTAGAGTTTATCAGGCAGCATGTGAAAGCTTGGAGCTAAGTGGAATTACCTATTGACCAACTGTTGTAATGTATTGGTAATAATATATGTATTGGTAATGCGTTTACGTGGTTTGGGAATCGTTCTGTGATATCAATTCGAAGGTAGTAAATTCAATTCACAATTACAGTAGACAAAAATTAAGTCAATTTTAAAAGTGTACTTACAGAAAATGATTCATTTAAATCTTTATTTTTCTTTTGTTTTTCATAAACGATTCTCCTCTACTTCCGTCGGTGCCTTTCCAATAATACCAATCACCCACGATCACCTGTAACTGGAACCACTATCTCCTAGCCATACAAATATTTGTTCCCTATGAGCATCAAACAAACAAGAAAATAATTCAAATCATACACTTAGAAATCTCTGTACTGTTTGCTAAAATCTATCCTGACAGTGCAGAAAATTAATTCATCGGGATAAATGTGACAAAATTACAGAGTGATTGATGAACAATTATTGATACAGAGTAATTGTAGCCACTGGCACTTTATTTTGCCGTCACTCATTTAACTACAGACTTTATTGTATTAAACAAGGGGTTAAATAGGTTAGAATAGTGTTAGAAGTATGATGCAATCTCGTTTAATTAAAGAAACATAAAGTAAAAATATTAATATATAAATATATGTGTATGTAAGGTGTATTCTTTATTGGACATTCAAGTTAAAAATTAATTAAATAAAGTATTGTAAATGGATGGTTTAGGACGCTAGACATTAGAGAAGCTAGTTGCCGCCATGTCTAGATTAGGTAATAAGGTGCAAAGACCACACGGTCGGCTCATTAAGATGTTAAGATTTGCTATTAGCATTCTTGATCCTGGAACGATAGAAAACCAAATGAATGTCCACACCTGAGTCGTGAGTCGCTGAGAGTAATGATAATGACTACTATTTCTATGTACAAACAAAGTTTGATGCTTCATATTTTACTGGAGAACAAGGAGTATTAGTATTAAGAAGATAATAATTTTATCATAGTTTAATGATCAAATATTAATTTTAAAATCTGAACCGGGAATGTTGAAATAGAAGACAACATTTATTTCAATTTTCAAAATAAGATAAATTGGTAGAAGATGATAATGACGGAATAATTATTTTAATTATATTGATACAATATAGTTATATGTATATACATATTTCGAAGCGAAAGAAGTATGCAAGAATCGTAGCAAGTGGCGTTCTTTAGTTTCTGCCTACCCCTATGGCAAAAAGGCGTGAGTGTATGTATGTATGTATGTATGTATGTATGATATAATAGAACAAAAGCAATTGAACCAAATTTAACTAAATAGGTAGTAGGAAGTGATACTAATGCGTGTTATAATAACATAAGCCAAGCCAACACTGTTGCGGTATATGGCTTCCTAGCGGAACGCCCATTAGTTATACCGCTTGGGGTCATTTCCACCCCAAAACACAATAAGCGTGACGTTTGAACAGGTGTGACTAGGGTCAAGGACAATGAGCTGACTGTAACAGGTTTCTATATATCAATTATAACGACATCGTGTAAGTGATTCGTCACAGTAGAATTTTATTATTCACAGTACCCACAGTGTGTAGTTAAAATCGATAGATTTAGAAGCATGAAATTTTGCGCAGTTCTTCATACATATAACTTACATTTCTTAAAAAAAAAAGAATAATATATCTAAGATGGGAAGGAAGGATTCGATGGGCTAGTGTACAGTAATGAACACTCAGTTCCCTGTATGTTTAGAATCCATGTAACAGGGGTCACAACTCCAAACTTTGAGCTACTACTGAGAATTTCATAGAAAACCCCGATAAAACTTGGCTAACCTGGGAATTAAACCCAGGACCTCTAACAGCCTGCAAATTGTTGCATATACTGTAGTTTCTTTAGTTTTCTTTCTAAATACTCTTTTGAAATGTTTGCTTTCACTGTATTGTTAAAGTGATGAAACGCGCAATTGTCATGATTGGGCCCATCACTGCATATCAATTCTATTAACTAATTGTTTATCAAAACACACATCAGCTTCATCATCAGCATTAGCTCGAATTCAGTCTACAATTAGTGTATCAGCCGGTACCTTTCCTTCATGTTTGCGATCGGAAGCATCTTATCTAAGTTCAATAAAGTTGGTTTAGCATGTTACTTTACTTGTAAGGTGCCGCTCCAACTTAAAGATAAAGTGTACAAATATTAATAATCGATTCGGGTACCGTTTAAGGTTAACCAACAATCTTACATGTCGTTTTTGAGTAGACATTTTGATTTATTTATTGTTTAACTTATCGTCGTCATGTCTTATTCCCCGTATGGTAAAATAAAGCTGTTGGACTCCAGACTCATGTAGGTAATGTGTAATCCCCAGTAACGGGAGACAAATCCAAACTCCAAGCTGTTAGACATGTATAGACTCGGAATCAGATCCAGGACTACTCGCACCGGAGCTTCGCTTGAAACTAAATGAAGTAGTCATTCATTTAACAGTAATTCACTATCCATTTTTAAATATCACCGATGTATTTTGTAGTATTTGCAGAGGTTAGGTTTAGTTTCGTTTGATGACAATTAATTGATATTAAAAAAAAATTACAAGACTCAATTCTTTAGTCGACATTCCGAACACTCGATAACCAACATTTAACTAGATCATATTAAATACAATAAATGCAAATTTTAACACATTATTCTAATAGTCAGACCTCAGATTCATAATCACCAAACATTAATCACAATTCTTCAATTTAATTGCTTTATCAACTACATAAATCATATCTCCGTTATACGGTAGCTTGTGGTTATTAGAAATTCTAAGTGAAGGAATTAATCATCTAAGTTTAATTTCGAAAGAAACTAGGAGGCTGGGATTCGTTTTGGATTATTGTTAGACAAATTTGATTCTTAAACTGAATATACGAGTATATCTCTATGACTCTCTATCGATGATATACGAGTATATGTCTATCTCTATGAGTATATCATTGAAGTGCTTTCAAAGTCAAAAATTCAAATGCTAACTAGTTGCATGGTTTTACAGTTTCTTTCTTTTATCATTGGCATTCTTTTGCAGCGGCTGAAAATATTTATTTTATTTAAATTTACTATAATCTGTTACATAATTTCGATTAGCAATAAATCTTTATCTCTATTTTAAACAAAATAATGTTTCTTAGAATGACAATATACTTCTCCCATTTCAAACTTATACTCCTTCATAAATAATTAATTGTATACTAATATTTTTTTTTATTTAAATATCATATATAAATATGAACTTCAATAAAATTCATTCCTCCTCTAATCACATCATGTTAGGTATACTTCAATATCCAAACCACTATCACATTGATCGATAAAAATAAATTCATTTACATTCAAAATAAATGTTAAATAAAACAGCGGCTTCATACGTTTGTAGTGAGAGAGTACATCAATATACATCGGTCATAACGGAATGCAATTTTATTACGATATCGTATCGATCGTTCATTCCGGTTGATTGATCGCGCCCTACGCACATGGCCCCTGGCTGCGAACCATTCAATTGGGCAAAAGTTTCATGTATTTATATATTAAGTTTTACTGGGTGGTAATATTCACAATTGATTTATTTAAATCTGTGAATTGGAAACCTGTAAAGGGAATTGAAAATAATACCTAATGTCGTGTTAGATATAGAAGAACTAAATATAGAGGATTTATAAAAACATGTCACAACAAAAGTAGTATGTGAAATGCAGGCCCTTTTAAATTAGGGATAAAAATGCCAGGCAGAAGACGAAAACTGATTTGTAGCCAGTCATGTTTAATTTCTAACATTATTATAAGAGTTGAAATAAAAAATCGACTAGACAAAACAGTCTAGCCACTTAATCAAAGAAATGCAATAAAATCAAGACAACATTCGGCACTAATCAATGCTAAAATGCGAAAAACAAATCAATCTGCAACAATTAACAGTCTACATCAACAATTTCAACACTGCATAAACGATTCGCAGAAGCGATCCGCGATTGCAAAACCTAATTGTCATAAAGAGATCGTACATGGATGGTAATTGAGCCTATTGAAGTGGCACAATGTGAAATGAAACATGTTGCATTGTTGGTATGTCGCGATTTGATTTATGGTTTGTCGTTAAAGATGTAGAAGTTCGATTTTACTTTATTGGCAGATCTGAAACATCCTATCAAGGATTATCTTTACGTAAGGGTCACCTTAGGTAATAAATCCATTCTTAATAGTTTTTACACACATCACAACACGACCAAAATTGGTAAATATGAACTAGTCCTGCAATTTATATTTTAACTTAAATTTCTTTTTTCTACGAAAGCTTTCAACTTGATAGTGTTCCCGTCTATCGATTTTCAAAGCTCTTTGTAAATATAAAAGACATTTCTGAGGTAAAAACTCAACGTACACCACACCTGCCCTAAACTGCTTTCTAAAACAAACATCATCAAGGTGCATTGACAGACACAAAAGGTCTGTTCACCAGCTCAGACAAACGCCCGTCTGTCGAGACAGAATTGACTAGAGAAGGGGGCTCGAGAACAGTGTACACTGTAGAATGAATATGTGGTCAAGTAATACATACAAAGTCAAACGTATATCGACGGCTTGAATGACATATATCGAAAATTGATACGTTCCAATAAGAAAGTGTTAAGTAATTCTCAGATTTTGAAATAGAACTACTTTTTACGGATTTTATCGCATATATTGATATTGTTAATCCCGACGTTTCGGACCCTTTACAGCGTCCATGGTCACGGGTAGACTAAGGTGGTGGGCGTCTTGATGATATAATTACTGACAGCCACCCTACATTTTTTATTGTTACATGATCAATGACATTTATTACTAATTATTAATGAAAATTAGATGGAGCCGGTATTTCCTAGGTGACGACCTCTGAGAAGAAACGCCGAAACAAACTCGGAGAATCATGGTCTCTTCGAAAGTAACAAATAAAAAAATCCGTAAATAGTAGTTTTATTTCAATGTTTAATAGTCGCGTAAATGGCAGAAATCAATAATTCTCAGATTGATAAAAATATTTCTATGTAACAAAAACTAAAGCAAAAATGAGGAGCTCAGTCATCAGCAAGAGAAAAACCATACGATTGGTGATGTATTCTATGATTAACACTTTGAGACCACACCCAATTGAGAGACGAAAGAAAAACAGATACACCTTAATAGAATCTATTTAAAGATGCACCTTGTTTAAAATCAGAAAATCAATGTTCAAGGACGTATTCATTGAAAAGGTGCAACTGATATGTTAACAATAAATTTAAATAAACGACAAGGCGATATTAATATTCGTTTTATGCAGTGGACTTTTAACTCATCTATTATAATAGCCTGTTCTTATCATATGTAGTTTTTCTAAAAATCCACTCTAGGATTTCTCCTTTATCCTTTACATTTATAATACAAATTATAATTAATACAACTACCTGTAGTCCAAATATTTGTTGCGTGTGGTAATCGAAGCATTCGACCATTGGCGCAGAAACCGATCGCTCACTGATTTTCTATTTAATAGTTACTTTAAATTCCCTAATGAGTATGTCTATCGTTTTAATTATATATAGCCCTTAAATTTTGAAATATTTGGACAATAACTTCAAAGATCTTAATAGTTATTGCTCCAAAAGGTAACAATATCATTTATTAATGATGTGCTTTCGAAACATGTATCAATGGGGTCATTACATTGGACCACCACACTCGCATCAGAAGAAAGACTAAGAACTGATCCCCATCATTATTTTTAAGGCAATGCTGATCGAAAACAAAATAATATGGTTATCAAAGCCAGCTTGAATAATGATATTTTTTGTCAAGCTTTTATCAATTTTAATTAAATAGATATTTAAATTAAAACTAGATGTCAGAAGTTGAAGAATAAGATTTAACCTAGAACTTCAGAAGTTACTTGAATATAATCAAAAACCAATTAACAATCTTTTATCATATAAAGGAGAAAAAATATATTAACACACTGAAGAAATAATTATTTCTAAAATAAAGAAAGAAACATGAAACTCAAAATACATTTCTTGATAACCTAACTTCAAGTAACAATGGAAACGAAAGTAATGTAAACGAAAATAGCTTTAATTATATCTCCCATTTTAACATAGCCCCTGAACGTGAAACAGTTAATGAAGAGTTCGGTTCTATTCATTTGCTTTTATAGCATTACGCCCAGTAATAATTACAGTTGTTGTGGCTACAAATTAACCTTATTTTGAAGACACAATTGTTACAGAGAAATTAATGCTGTAACCTTAATGTAATCATCATTAGTAAAAGAAGATACTATAATTAGATATATAATTACAAATGTATAGTCTGATACGAGAAATAAAAACATAGTACCTATTGAATTTAGTCATTTTGAAGTAAAAATTTAAGAACCATACCAATATTTTCTTTAATAAATGTATAAAAAGTTTGGGACATTTTACAAAACACTGTCTAGCCCTAAACTAAACAGAGCTTGTACATATGGCAATGGATGTCATACCTACTTAATATATACTTTTTTATACAAAATAATATTAATAAAACCTAGAAGTGGCACATTCACATAAGAAATTATGCAAAAAATATGACAGAACGATTATTCTTTTTTAATTAATACTTAAAAATAATCGACGACACCGTAATGGACATATTGAAATCTATTAAAATATAATGAACCTCCAGAATTATTGTTGTAATAATTACGATTCTTCGTAAATAACAGCACTGCATTCAGGTCAGTTTCATTCCAGATTCACGACAGTCATTAAAACTAAATACATAATGTGTTTGTAGTTAAATCTTTATGCACGAATAATTTATTTTAATTTAGCTTTTCCTGCGACATTTTTGTTGTTTCACGGTTCTTCAGTTAACAGTTAAAAAAAAATCTCTACGAATGCGAAAACAGTCACAAAAAATTAGCAGATAAAACTAAAGTAGCTAAAGCTTTATTATTTAATCTAGGAGACGTTTGCGAAATAATCGCCAACGTATCAAGAAACCCAGGATTGAAAGTTTTGCACTGAATTAGGGGAGGATAGGGATACAAAATAATAACAGAATTTACAAAATATTCCACTGACGCTGATTTTCTAAGTGAAGACAGTGTCTGTGGAGTTCTAACAGGCTTAATAACTATTAACCACAAACATTGGACCATATAAAACAAATTAATTCAGAATAATCAGTTCCTTTCCAGAATAGCATAAAAGGTCTCCAAAATTCTTCCAAATGTTATCTCACCTATTGTTTTATTTTACACTTCTATAATCTAAAACATATCGATCGACCTGTCCAATTTTAATTCAACGAAAAAAAGCAAATGCTTTAATCTTAATTAAAGCATTTGCTTTATCAGAATTTACTAGAGAAAGTAAATCAGCATAATGCAAACTTAATGAAATGACTGTTAGCAGTTAAATAGGACATCAGTCAGAATGACTAGACATGATTTTGAAAAATCTTTTATCATTTATTTGTGAATAGCTACATTGTTAACAATAGCTGCTAGGTATGCTGTATTTTTAGCATTTAAAATAAAGATAAGAGATTTGCGATGCTCTTCGAATTGGACTGCTCTTTGGTTTCTAGATTTTTACTTCATCTAATTGTAATGGAATTTGAAAGCTAACTCGTTCTGCAAGTCTAAACTGACAGTTTTATACTATGATTTTTAATTAAATCCAGTACTAACTTATATACTTTGATATTATTCAAAAAGCACGTCTTTAGAACTACATACAGTGCATCAAGAAATTTATGTTATATACTATTAAAGATCATACCGGTACTGTATATATCTGGCTGGCGCCTGCCAATGCCAATATCCAACAAAATTGATGAGCTACTTCGACGAACAAGTCGACTTATATTGATGACAGTAACGGTTAAGTTCTTAAAGCATTATGAGTTTTCACATTGGCGTTTAGTCGTGTGATTTTATCGTGCGACGTAAATGAACGACAAGTCGACCACATCGTTGAGTAGACTTTCTAATCTATGACATACTCGGTATTCATATATACCTTTTCAAGTACAAGCTATTGTTAAGTATTCGCACTGAGGTTGTAAGTATTCAGCAAATGTTTGCAGCTTTTGGGATATTTGCGATTTTAAAAAAACACAAGACTTGAGTGCAAATAGTGGTAAATAAAATTTAGGAGTTATAAGTCTGACCCGCCAACTCGCAAATGGCAGACACAATAGAAAATCTATTATTTTAAGTCAGGAACCATAATATTCATTTCTCGTAACTATCCTATTATTGATTGTAGAAGATTCTCAATGGTATAATAGATGATATTGATGCGACAACGTGTCAAATAAAACAAGCAAAGTTATTCACTGACGAGTCATAAATACTGCAAGAAACAGATCTATAAATAACGTAAAATTAATTTAAATTTCGCACATAGAAAAGCTAGTAAGGAAATCCGTAGATTTATAATAAATTCTGAACGAACGCGGCAGAAGCGCCACCTACAATTTGTCAGAGACGTTACGTGCTAGGCATTAATTACTGTGATTGACATTCGATTAAATAGGTACATGATTGTATATTGTTGCGTCAAATATACTTACAAATGTTTTGAAAGTATATGCACGTAGACTAGGGTAGCGGTTCTGTTAAGGATTTAAAATTAATTTGAGAATCCACTAAAAGATTTAATCAATAAAATTATTAAAATATCTAGCATTATTAGTTGACATTCACTCCGTGTAAGTTTTGCGGGTTAATCGCGTCTTGGACTGTGAGCTGACTGTAACAAGACTGGAAAAAATTACAATTCTGATCTGAACGCAACTTTAACAATTACTTCATACGTATAAATTTCGACGACCTCTGTGGTCTAGCGGTTCGAGTGCCGGACTGGTGATCATGGGGTCGTGGGTTCGATTCCCACAGGACACAAATATTTATGTGGATAAAACATGAGTATTTGTGTTTGTCTGGGTGTTTCTTATCTATTATAAGTATGTATTTACAAAAAAAAAAAGTATATAAGTATTATATCCATTGTCTAGTACCCATAGTACAAGCTCTGCTTAGTTTGGGACTCGGCGGTGTTGTGTAAAAATGTCCCAAAAATATAAAATATAAAAAAAAAAAAAAAAAAAAAAAAATTAATCCTCTCAACAAATAGATAATTTACAAAGCCATTAAACAATTTCTTTTACGTTAATTTGGCCCTAACGAAGGGTCGCTTCTATGGTCAATAAACCAGTGATTTACGATGGTTAATCTTAAAAACGTTTAGTTATAAACAAATTGCTTTCGATATAGGATGTATGAAAGGGCAGTTTTTCAAGATATTTTAATTATTCCTCTCCTTAATGGGTTTTCTCGATAAGTAAATCTTGGTTTAATCAAACTTTATTCCTGACTTGTGCAGTGTGAGTAAGAGTGTAAGGATAACGAAGGATTTAAGGTGGCTTTAAACAGTGTTAATGAAATCAGGTTCCTGGGTTTTATTTACTAGTGATAAAACGTATGTTGTGTCAATCAATATGGAATTTATTGTCAGTTGAACAAAGTTTATGTGTGTGGTGTCAATATTCTTTTATTGTTCGTTTTTCGGAGTTGAATGGCTAACAAAATAATTACTTAAGTCGACTTTGTTTGCACAAAGACCGTGCAATTCCTAAGTAGATGACTAGTAAATTTAATTTTCTTATCCACAAATATAGCGGTAATCTTATTTTACATGACAATACAGTTCAAATTAGCTTTATGATTTTTTGTTGGTTATTATTTGATTAAAGTTTAGACATATCATTTCTGATCTTGATACATAATAATTTAAGTCCACATTGCATTATATCGTGAATTCAAGTATCAACAAATAGCATTGTCGGTTAAACTATGGTCTAGCAATGTTTACACAAAACCGCCTATATTCAGTAAAAACTCACTCGACTTAACTCGGTCACTTATTAAGTAAAGATTAGCTTATCTTAACCTACATAGGAAAGTTTCGCAAGCAAATGAACCAAAAATCTATATGAAACGAATGGCGAGGCACAATTACCTTAAACGGTGAAACTTGTCGCGGAGCGGCGCCGGCGGCGTAGCGACCGTGGCGCCACCTGGTGAGTCAGCCGTCACCGTGTTGAACGCATACGTACACGGATTGCACTGTTTATTTTATGGTTCGTGGGTTGCATAAAAAACAGTCTGAAATATAATATCTGAATAAAACTGAAATAAACTTTCATTTATTAATTAATTACATTAATGTATGAATTTTATTTATCGAAGATGAATTAGTATATTCATATGTCTTATTTATTAATAAAAAATTACCAAAAATGTACATCACACGTAATACTTTAAAATAATCAGAGATACCTACGAAAATAGTTTCATTCGACAAATACCAAAGTACATCATTATTAGTCACTTAGCGCTAAAGCTAAACCTAAGTGATTCACACATCCTGTTATACATTTTTATGTCCAGTAGCCGGACAAGTACCGTTACACTGTGCAGTCGTTGTTACTAGCTGGAAAACTTGCTCTATATGAACGCACACTGTGCACAGCAGTGAAAATGTAGAAAAAATATGAAATTATCTATTCTTATTTTGTTTCTGGCTGCATGGTCAGTTTTGATGAATGGATGAAGTTCTTTGTTAGTGTATCTGATCCTATCAGATATCTACCAAATTTATATTGGATTATTAAGTAGAATATTTTCTAGATAAAATAGAAACATCGAAATATCGCGTAACATACACCAACGATTAAGCTGAATTAAGAACCATCACGCCTGTATTCCACGAAGGGTTAGGCAGAGGTGTACCTACTAATGTACAACCACATTTCGCCGATATGTTTTTGGTCCCATGTAATAGGGGCGAGCCTATTACCATTGACCGGGCACAAATCCAGACTCCGAGCTGCTACTGAGAATTTCATATAAAAACCCAATGACACTTTTCTCGACGTGGAGAACGAACCTAGGACCTCTAGCGTAGCAGTCGCGCTTAGGACCATTATACCAATGAGGCAGTTGAAGTAAGAACCGTTTTTTTTTTAATTCCATTAATAAAACACAATACCTATAAATGGCAAAGTTACTAGACTGTTAGGTACTCCTTTAATTTCAACTAAGTATTCCCGTGGCACAGTGTGAACAGTGTTTTGTTCACATAAAATACGATAGCATTGCACTGTATCGAATTCAAAACAATCAATGCATGCACGGAAATGCTAATTTATGAATGCATGCGCGCTCACGCATGAGGGGCGTGGCCTAGTGATGGGCTTTTAATAGCTAATGATTCAATTTAGTTTCGCTGTGAGTAATGATGGATGAAATTGTCCACTGTCTGTTTTAGTGGTAGAGTGAAAATGTTACATTCCTGCATCACGACATTACTTCGGTTCTCTTTTTAAAGAAAGAACCTGCTACAGCCTGGATTACTGGCGGTGCCAACGTAGCTCTGATTTTTAGAATACATGGGCACATTCATAATTTTAGCCGTAGTCAGTATGTGGATGGGTGACCATTTTTAACATATCGAGATCCTTCCGTGCCTCGGAGAGCACGTAAAGCCGTCGGTCCCGGTTGTCATGCGGATATCTATGATAATCGTTAGTAGTAGTCAGAAGCCCAAAAAGCCTGACAACCAGTCTATCCTCAGGTATTGGTATTGGCCAGAAATGGGTTGCGGAGGTCTGATAGCAGTCGCTTCGTGTAAAATACTGATATTCAGCTGCATCTGGTTAGACTGAAAGCCGACCCCAAAATAGAGGTTAGGAAGAAGAGTATGAAATGTACAAGCCCTCATTAGACCAGCGTGGTAGATTACAGCCTAATAAAAAAATAGGAGATATTTTGAAAGGAGACCCGGGTTAATGATGACTAAAAGCAGGTTCAATAGATGTCTTACATACATATCCATCACGCCTGTATTACCTTAATAGTTAGATAGAGGTGTACTAGTACACCTACGGATTAGTTTCGAAGTAATGGAGGTCGAACCGTTATTTCATATTTAGTAAGGCAAAAATCCGAATTCTGCTACTACTGAGAATGTTAAAGAAAAACTTAATAACACTATCCTCGACTAAAAATCGAGCTCAGGACTTCGTAGCAGTCATAATAACAGTAGGATAATATATATTTCTTAGGCTTATATTCTATGTCCAACATTGAAGCTTATTAACATACCTTAAGACCTTTGTAAGAACAATAACCTCTTTACATCCACACTTTTACTGAACCACTTTACTGATGATGCTAATATAGAACAATTGAATAAGTGGCTGGTGGGCGGTCACCGAAATAACAACTGACTTTTGCTTTCAATACTCTTTTGACGGCAATGCAGAAGAAATTTAGACAGCAGTGGCAGAGCGAACGGTGATTCGTTTCTGCGCTACCTACGGTTACAGAGGGTCTACTCCCTATCTCCGTCAACGAAGTTAGGAGCCGTTCGAAACTTCTCCGAAACTTCGGAGTCCGATAAAACAAGTGTCAAATTCAATTTTTCTAACGGGTAAAAACACATCGGGTGTAGGGACAACTGTCAAATTGTGTTGTCATTCATTCTTAGTTCGGGCCCCGAACGAATCATCCATCCGTAGGTGATACGGAGTAGGAAAAACGAAGGTCGAAACTACGGACTTTGTGCTTAGGGAGTAGACCCCCTGATTCGATTTCCGCACAATACATACATACATTCACGCCTTTTTCCCATAGGGGTAGGCAGAAACTAAAGAACGTCACTTACTACGATTCTTGCATACTTCTTTCGCGACCACATTCATACATCTTGTCATACATACACGCCGGTTGCGAGTACTACGCACCTGACCTTTTTGAAGAATAGAATTTTCCGCACATTTTTTTTGTATTGTGTTTGATAGGTAGTGGTTTTGGTTCTGGTGTATTTGAGACTTTCTTTTTAAACGCACCTTTTTTTGATATCATCAAAATCAAACGAGCAAGCCTTTTTTTATAGAACGGAACATCTTCATGGATCCTTCGCCACCCGGGGTATGGCGGACTCGTACCGACTAAAAACAGCAGCTTCCTTAACTTGCCTTATAGTCAAGGCCTTGGGATCCGTGAAATTCACCACGACAACCTAAAAAGCCTGACAACCGGTCTATACTCAGGGTATCGGTATTGCCAAGAAATTTGGTTGCGGAGGTCTGATGGTAGCCGATTCGTGTCAAATACTGATATTCGGCTGCTATTGGTTAAATTCATGTGCGTATTAATAATTAATTATCACTCGCTTAAACGGTGAAGGAAAACATCGTGACGAAACCTGCATACCTTAGAGATTTTTCTCGACGGTTTGTGAAGTCTGCCAACCCGCACTAGGCCAGCGTGGTGGACTATAGCCTAATCCCTCTCAATATAAGAGGAGACCCGTGCCCAGCAGTGGGACAGTGTATGGGTTGATGATGATGATTGGTTAAATTGGAAACTGACGCCGACACTGTTGGGAAAAAGTTCGGTAGATGGATAAACGTGGATACCCTACTAAGAGTGTGCCTTTCATTTCAAGGAATCAAACGAGACAGTTATGAATGTATGTAGTGTTTAACGACATCTTGGATTTCATTACTCTGACGGATTTCTAACGCCCACGACCGTCATTAAGAAACAGGATACTTTCTTTACTTAACTCGCGCAACTTAACTGCGCCGCAGTGATATATTTAGATCTCTCATTTCCAGAACCAGAAAAAAAACTTTATAATACCTTTAAATAAAATGTTGCACCATCACTACTTGTGTTATTATGGGTGAATTTATATGTACAGACAGATAATGTGGTCGAAGCGAAAGAAGTATGCAAGAATCGTTGCAAGTGGCGTTCTTTAGTTTCTGCCTACCCCTATTGGAAAAAGGCGTGAGTGTATGTATGTATGTATAATATAGACACAAATTCTGTTGTACACCAACAGCTAGACCCGGAAAAACGATCTGTAGGTCATATAAATATATCTGTATATTTCTTTCTTTCTAGTTTCGTACATAAATCGAACCCATAATCCGTGGCGCAGAAGCCAATAAGCTCATTCACTGCGCCAATCGTGTCGTCAGTTTAGACACTAAATTGACGTTTACTGAAGACATAAACTTGAATTTAAAGAAAATCGCTTTCATTTTACAAATACCTAAAAGACTTAAAGGAACATAAAATTATAACAAAAAAAAACACTGGAATCCTTAATCATGGAGATTTTGCAGGTCATTTATCGTCTAAAAATGCAGGTTGTTTCCTACACAGGTACAAATAAGCGGGAAACTGCATTTTTATGTGATTCACCACTGATGTGCTAGAATTAAGAAACTGTATACCCTGAACACGATTTGCCACGCCAAAATAAACCTTAATCGTTTAAAATATCGTACCTACGTGACGCATGCAACCTCAGGTTTTGTGTAATTTTACGAGTGCGCGGGAATCATTTGATTTTGAACCTTACGTTATTGTTTTTACAAATCAACAGCAGCAACAAAGAGCGGGACTCGGCGATCTTCGTGGCTTAAAAAATTATACTATGTATAAATGTCAAATCATGTTGATGAGGAAGGAAGGAATGCAAATTTTGGGGACACAGTACATGTATAATAAAATGAACGTCATGGCGCGTTGTAATCATCCTTTTCCCAAGAATGTCGGGGTCGGCTTCCACACAAAGACAAAGTCAAATGTTTTATTTCAATTAGACAATTAAAAAAGTGCATTTGAAAAGTCAAAATGAGTGACCATATGCAGATGAATGTGAATATTTTACACGAAGACTCTCTTATTCCCGTCCGCTTCACGATTTTGTTCCCAAGCGCTCCAAAACTAAAATTAAATATTTTTTTTATTTTGTAAAATCGTTCGCAAGGGCTCCAAAAGCTTTTGCAAATTTATTCCTTTAAAATTTCTGGTTTCCATACATTTATTCACAGGAGCTCCAAATTATAATACATAGGCCAGAACATCAAGCTACCACAATCTGTCAAATTTATTTGATTGATTTTCAACTTTAATACAAAACTATAAGGTTCATATGTAATTGGGAAAATTTGACAGTTTTGGATAGCTTGACCTGCTGGCGTCTGTACAATATTAAATAAAGACCTACTTATGGCAACGTTCTTGGAGCTGCTGGGAACAATATCTTAAAGTACGTAGAGAATGTTTTGGAGTTGTAGGGTAAAAAAATCTTAGATATAAAAATGCTGGTAATTAATCATCATCAACCCATATACTGTCCCACTGCTGGGCACGGGTCTCCTCTCATATTGAGAGGGATTAGGCTGTAGTAAATAATATGGTAATTAATGTATGGAAAAAATGATTTTAGAGAACAATAAATTTGGAGCGCACGGGAATAAGCCGAAGACTCCCAATTTTTAGGGAATACCGATATTATAAGAACAACCTGGTTATCAGGGATTTCCAGTTTCTGACACCCTCTATGGATTATCATAGGTGTTAGTGTAGCAACCCGGACTGACGGATTATATTGGCCTACCTACACTACATACCTCTCTAAGGCACGGATGAGTTTCGTTGTGCTGTGGATATTCACCCATCCGCGGCCTTTATACATTACGTTATTATTTAGCCACGATCCCCCCCTGATCTTGAACACAATTTACAAATTATATTGCCACAAAAAAGGTGGCTTTTATAAATTTCTCGAAGATTTGATGTCCGTTGGATAGTCGGAGCGAAGGATGACATTTCCCATCTCTCCATATTGTATCCCTTAGATCCGTACTTACACAAAACAACATATCAATCTATACAGTCTGGACCAACCTTATTCCGTGGCAATAGCGTTGCATTTCGTAGTGTAACTCGACGTGTCTACACGATTAATATGATACATGTGAGAAAACTCTTACCTACGCAGTAAAATGCTGATAGCAGTCGTTAGTAATCGTATAATCGTAAAATTTATGGTTTCAACATTTTGATCAAAAGAAAGGTGTAAATTTTATGAAAGAAAGATTATAAATGAAGTGCTAGTTGTCGTTATTATATACATAATCGAATACATGAATATGAATAACACAATTTATTGTATGACATCTGGGCCTAATAGTCGTTTAGACTAAACGGAGACCAAAGGCTTGTTTTGTTATGGAAACGTAGAAAACAGATGCAGTACCAGATTTCTAGTGTGATGAGATTTTTATGTTTGTACCTAAGTATGTTTGCTATCAGTCTAAATTAAAATAATATTAATAATAAATAATAATAAAGTTTATTTATTTGTAAAATCAATCAATAATACTACATAATTCTATAGGATTCGTTCAATAATTAAATGATTGAATAACAAAAATAATTTATTTGAATTGTTGACAGGGTATGGATATTGACAGTTTGATATTATATATGGGATGGAAAAGCAATTCAAGCAATAATTTATTTTTTAAATAAACTCGAAGGTATTAAAAATATATGTGTAATTTGCTTTTGTAATTATTATGCATTTTCACTTAAAATAAATTTAAATAAACGATAATAATATCCGAGTTTTAATCGTAATTTATGTACATATTAACACTTGCAATTAATTTCTGTCAAATGAAGTATAAATAAGCTGGCGGTTGAACAGTTTTCACCCTTATTAGTATTGGGATAGAGTCGAAAAGTGTTCAACCGCCAGCGATCTACCCCGTACACTTCAAGCCCGATCAACTATTTTTATAACACTTTATTTTTTCAATGAAATAACTTTCCAATCGATACTCGTAAAAATATCGATATATCGATAAAAATAGCAATAAATGTTTAAGTAGCGCTTTAAAATTGCGCAATATTAATTGTTAGTCGAATTTTATTAAATCTCTGACAACTTGAATGTAGGTGTTAACTTATTATCAAGTGTCATGTTACTTTAATTTTTTTACATTTTAAAGTGAACCTTACGGTCGCCTTTCACGTTTAAATGAGTGCGGTTTTAAACATTCCTATTTTACGATATCGATTTATCGATAATTTCGCAGCACTACCATACGTAAAAGTTAAAACTGTGATGTGGGGTTTGAAGCGAAAATAAAAATACAAATATAAATAAGCGATATGAACTCACTGATGACCTTTCCGAGTTTCCGAGTTCGACTAATAACGGAACAGAATTTTGGCAACGTCTATGGTCTAATGGATTCTGAATTTGCATCATCAGCCCATATACTGTCCAACTGCTGGGCACAGGTCTCCTCTCAGATCCAGAGGATCAGATCTGTAAGTATGTATTTACCAAACAAATTATGTGCTATATCCATTGTCTAGTACCCATAGTACGGTCAACAAAAGAGTTAGGTATACAGGCAGCTAATTAATAATCTGTGTTTTCATAAAGTTAGTGTAATAATGTATCACGCAATATGTGTCAAAACGTAGGTATTGTAAGCAGCTACATACCTAACCCTTTGGCACGTAATTATTCAAGTCGAAATCTGTATAAAGATGCATATTTCGTTAGTATCTGTATATAATGTAGTAAATGTATTTGATAAAGTTAAATTAGCTGTTGCCTCTGATTACTCTGAATATATGAATAGGATACAGAAAACAAATAGACCTAGTTTTGTTCGTAGTCTGTCATACTTGCCTCTATATAAACTGCCAAGAGTGAACAATGTATATGGCAAGCGGGCCTGGACGTATGCTCTTCCTGACGTTCTGAATAAATTACCAAAGGGAATTGCCAAAAAAATTGTAAACAAAAAACCACGACAAATTAAAAACATCCTTAAAGCATACTTCACTGTGGGGAAGTTTAGAACCGGGGAGGGGCATTCATAGGGTCAAATATTGTAAACATTAACAATGTATATTGAATTATGTAGTAACGCACATAATCTTACTCAAAAGATTGAGTGTTATTATAATTATGTAAAAGTGTGTCTTTTTTTTAATTGAAATAAATAGCTTCAAATTTTTTTTTTTTTATATAAATCTTTTGTTGACTGTACAAGCTCTGCATAGTTTGGGACTAGATGGTGTCGTGTATAGGTAATGTCCCAAAAGAAAGAACCATAGCAGCTTTGAGTAGACTAGTCCCTCCCGACGGCACACCTGCATCAGTCATTGTGTAGGTCGACCATAATTTAGGAAGCTCAACAATCCGTAGACCGACGATACCAGAGGCCGTACCACAATCTATTATTGCGATCGATTTCCGATTGAGAGAGAGGGGGATGTCGCTCTATAAATTAAATAGCACCATCCCTTTCTCACAACCTAAAAATGATCGCATTAACACGTTGTGGTATGGCCTCAGATCAGCGGATCATTTGGCAGTGAATCAATTTATTGATAAACCCAATAATATTTGCCCAACCTGGAAATGAATACAGACCCTCAACACAACAGCGGCCACACTTGTCACCACTTTACCATAAAAAAAAATAATGAAAATAAACCTTCGCCTTCTGCCTGTACTGGCAGCTTTTCGGGGGCCCAGCTAGTGAGGCCCGTCTGCCATCCCTAAGGACGTATGTTCGTGCCTTAAGGCAGACGCCGTTTTCCTCTAGCAGTAGAGGTTATCAGTCCACCAAACCCTCACATCCATAATCCCAGTAATTTATAGTTCCATATTCTACAATAGTCCTGCACCCGCCCGGGATACTCCTGACTGTACTTCTATAGTTCAGGTGTGGAGTGTACCAGGTTGGTGCCCCATCCCATATTCAGATAAAAGCTCTCCAAGGGGCCTCTACGCGTTGGACCTGTGTCCCCGCGCAAACCTGCCAAAGGACCGGATGTCTTTCTCACGGGAGATATGCCGAGATATCCAAAAATGAAAATAATATACGCAATCAAATTAATATAAACTATCGTCAATTCGACGTTAATGTCACTTTTAGTTACAATAATTTGTAATTTCTATCATAATATAATATTCTATTGAGTCTTCAGATTGAAATTAATCTTCAATATTATCATTAAATTAACAATTAAAATTAGTTAACTTATCAATACGTAAAGGAAATAAACGACAGAATGAGTAAAAAGCAAGTTTTAATCTGTTATTAAACTCTCGTTAATTACACGGCAATTTGATATTGCTTTTAACAGAATCGACTTGTTTATAACTTTGATTATACTTTATACATATTCATGGGGCTTGTTCGATATCTTAAAACGTTGTAATTAACTAGTAATTAGAATGGTTAGTCTTAAAATTAATTGTATGTAGCCAGTGGAATTGCTGGGCAAGGGAGACTTAGCAACTGAGGTTTCAAGATGGCAACGTGCAAGTGTTACTACCGTCTATAGCCTGCGGTTGCCGCTTACCATCTGGCGGGCCATATGCAAGTTTCTCATCTCAATATCATCAACCCATATACTGTCCCACTGCTGGGCACGGGTCTCCTCTCAGGATGAGAGGGACTGGGCTATAGTCCACCACGCTGGCCTAATGCGGGTTGGCAGACTTCACACAACTTCGAGAAAATCTCTCAGGCATGCAGGTTTCCTCACGATGTTTTCCTTCACCGTATAAGCGAGTGACAATTAATTATAAATACGCACATAATTTCGAAGAGGCCTTGGATTCGAACTCGACCTTTGATTTGCCAGTCCAATGGGCATACCACTAGGCTATCATCTTAGTGCAATAAAAAAAAAAACAACATTATTTAAGCAGAAGATTCATTGGTAGTGTACTAATTATTATGCTAGTGATTTTAAGTGAGATCGCTAAGCTAGAGGTCTTAGTTTCATTTTCCATTTTGATCACTGTTATTGGCTTTTTCTATAAAATATTCAGCAGTAGCCCGGAGTTTGGATTTGGATTTGGAACCTAGTCCCTACTTTTCTACTAATATTATAAATGCGAATTTATCTATGCTTGTCTGTTTGATTGTTACGCTTTCACGCCTAAATCATTGAACGGATTTTGATTAAATTTGAGATAGATAGATAAGGGCGTTGGGTAACATTGGCGAAGGACATAAGCTACCTTTTGACTCAAAAAGCCTTTTAGCATAAGAGTGAAACCGCGGGAAACGGCGATAATTATAATAAACTAGCTGTTGTAATTTGGCTAAATAACTCAAAATCGTTATAAATTATAGCCTGTAATATGTCATTTTGATGTATTAGTAATACTGTAAAGTTTCATCAAAATCCGTTCAGTAGTTTTAGCGTGAAAGAGTAACAAACATCCATCCATGGAACCTCTCAAACTTTCACATTTATAATATTAGTGGGATAGGATATAATCCCATAATATTATGGGGAACTGTACTTAACCCTGAGGGGAATACCGGCGTAATGGTATCATTCATTTTCGATGGAGCTCCAACATAACTTAAGTCTAAACTTGTCAATGTTGCGCCTGCTACTAAAACACACATACAAATGCCCGCTCCTACCCTTACCACTTACCTGATTGTCACTATTTACGCAGGTGAGCTATTACTGGCTATGTTTAGACAACAGTTTAACGGGAGTCGGAACGTGATGTCTCATTCAAGCTTTGTTTTCTTACCTTGTAGGGTGAGTTTTGTGGCAAATGGTTGTGGTATTTCCTTACAATGATTAGAAATACATCGATTTAATTTGTCCTTATATTATGTTATGGTGCTAAGTCTTTATATTGAAAGCTTTGACCTTTTTTAGATACTAGTGTATGTCTAGTATTTTTTATATTTAACATTCATCATCAACCCATATAATGTCCCACTGTTGGGCATGGATCTCCTCTCAAAATGAGAAGGATAAGGCTATATACCACCACGCTGGTCTAGTGCGGGTTGGCAGACTTCACACGCCGTCGAGAAAATTTCTAAGGCATGCAGGTTTCCTCACGATGTTTTCCTTCACCGTTTAAGCGAGTGATAATTAATTTATAATACGCACATGATTACGAAAAGTCAGAGGTGCGTGCCCTGGATCCGAACTCGAGACCTTCGACTTAGCAGTCCAATGGTCATACCACTAGGCTATCACTATAGCATCAATATAGCAGCACTATAAACACCACTGGATGCATCATTTATTTTCTTTTACATTAATATGTTTTCTTTTGATTACTGAATATAGCTACGGAAATTAAAATATACATTAATTTCAATTGAAGTCATAATGCCTCAATGTAAACTAAAAATGTAAACATTACCTTTTATATTCAATCCGAAAATAACCCAAATCCATTACACAGCGTCTGTTTATTATTAAGACGATGATAAATGCGCTCATACACGAACCAGGTTTCGTCCTGCAGAGGTAATTCCTTTGAAAAGTTTGGTCATGCCACTATCAACTGCCGTTTTAAATCAAAATTATGTTTCGTCGGAGCATGCACTGACATTGTGCAGTTGGGATTAATTTTATGGCTTATACAGGAAGACTTTTTATCACGTTCCAAATTTTTTCTAGTATCTTTCAGACTACATTTTTGAAACAAAAATATGTAGGTAACATATTCAAAATTAAAATTCTATCCGCAACGGTCGTGAACGTATGAAGGCAAACTTTGCAACTTATTTTTGATTGTTATCAATGATTGACGTCAGTGGTCGACGCGCGCATTATGTTCACAAACATTGACTCTTTTTGGACAACTTGTGATACTGTTATCTCATTATTTTAGTACTGAGTGATACTAAAAGAAAAAACACGTATTTTCTTATTTTCAATAAAGATCTTACTATTAAAATTTGGAACGAGATAAAAAATCTTCCTGTATTAACGGTAGAGGAAGTTGTATGTTATGTAAGCGTTGCTGGATATTTGACTCGATGCCTTTGCCGTACTATCATCAGTGGAAGCACTGTAAAATGCGTAGAAGCAGGATACTTTTTTTTATAGTAGTGTCATTTTTTATACCACTAAGGTGGCAAACAAGCATACGGCGGTTATCGTAGCGTAAATACGCTTGTAACACCAGGGGTATCACTTACGCGTTGCTGACCCTGTAAAATGAAAGAGGAATAGTTGGGTTGGCGGTATAAGGGTCAAAGTCCCCCCACTGCCAATACAACTTTTCAATACTGGCAACCTGACTCACCGTAAGGAACACAACACAGCTCGAAGCAGTGTTATTTCACTTCGATTTTCTACAAGGCGAAGGTACTTCTTCAGTCGGCAGCTCCAATTTGAGTGGAATTACTCCCATTATGCCCTACCTCTCTTAAGGTGCCATGGTAAACAAGCATACGGGCCGCCTAATTAATGGTCAGTGGTAACCGCAGCGTATAGATGCCAGGCACACCAGTGTTTCTCGCATGTTGTCATCTTGAGAGCTCTCTCAAGACAACATCGTGTGTGTGTTACCATTAAAAATATAGATCAATTTTTTATGAAACTTCTTATGAGGAGATGAAATCCCAGCACAGTAATTCCACTGCAATAAATAATGGCAAAATATTTAGTAATTCAATGCAAGTATTTACTTATTTAACATGTACTACCAACACGGACGAACTCCGAGTTCTATCGCCTCCAAATATAGTACAAAAACTAGAAACTAGAAAAGATTATAACAAAATATTATATTATGTATAGTAATTGTAACGTATATTTTAAATATATTAATTATTTATTTATTTTGTTACAGGTAAATACAAGATTTGTTCACATATAATACTTGAAGATATTCCACATTTGTGTTACGTAAGTTTATCTGCTAAAATTTCCTTTTAAAAGACAAAATTCACCGTAAAGCAATCCATTCCTACTAATATCATGAATGCAAAAGTAATTGTTTGTCTGTCTTTTAAGCTTTTACGTCTAAACCACTGCACCGATTTCAATCTAAGAGGATAGCCGTGTACAGCAGTTTTGTTTCTTAAAAAAATTTTTTTGCCCCACACTAGGATTTTCTCCTGTATCGTGAGTGACTTTAACAAACACCCAGACCCGGAACAACTACATGTAGGTCATACAAATATTTGTTGGGTGTGGGGACCCACAACTCATGGCTTAGAAGTCGATCGCTCAGCCGCTGCGCCAAACGTGTCGTATCGTAAATCATTTTACACTCACATTTTTTATAAACCATAAAGATAAAATCAACCATATTCTTAAGGATATTTCGCAATTTATACCACAAAAACTGTAAGTTAAACTTTGAATCTAATCTCAGATTTATTGCAACAAGCCTCAAAAGTGGTTTAATACTTAATGCGAGGTTACCGTTCTCCGACCATGTTTTTACATAAATGGCTCCTTGACGAGGTGTGAATAAATAATGCTAATAGTGCATATTAACATTACATGTTCTAAACTAATGTAGTAATGACAGGAAAACGCTAGTATTACGGCTTGTAATGCCCAAGAAAAGTAACAAGCCACCTACCTCGCGAGGTTAACATTAATTAGGCGTTTAAAACATATTTAATCTGTGGTTATACAAAAAACGATCAGCGTTTTTTACAACTGAAAAACTTCATGTATTTGTATGTAGGCGTGTAAATTATTTATTACTACTAGCTTCTGCCCGCGACTTCGTCCGCGTGGAAAAGTTACTTTTAATTAGCCTATATGTTATTCTGATGTATATGAAAATCCGTTCAGTAGTTTTAGCGTGAAAGAAAAACAAACATACACACTCACAAACTTTCGCCTTTATAATATTAGTGTGACATACACACGCCCACATCTATACTAATATAATTGCAAAAATAACTCTGTCTGCTTCATCAAAAGGCTTCATTTTAAGGGGTTTTGGCCTTTTCACGCCAAAACCCCAAAGATTTCGATAAAACTTGACTTTAGGAAACTTGTATCTCACTTTGATTTTAATTTTCTCTTTCTTTTTAATTTTAGGCAAATAAATAGTATTGTGTAAATTGAGCCTTAATCTGTTTTAAAGCAACAATGTATTAATTTTGCAACCAATATACAATATGACATGAATTACTCGAATTTTAACACATTACAGAATATAGTTTAAACATAAAATACACGTATTAGAGTGTAGTTTACGTTTATTGGACGTATATAAACTTAGTTTTACGAGAGTAACACACAGTAACCAGACTACGATACAAAGTTGTGAACATCGATATGTTATTAAAATCAAAAATTTTAATATGACCCATAATGTAACACCTTTTATGTTGGTGCATTTTATTGGCGCTGTTAAAGGTGGTTCTATGAAGTTGAGGTTTGATCTTAATATACATTGCTTGCGATGTTAATGTGAGAAGGAAAATGGGCCTGTTGCTTGTACCATGAGTCTACACCACTAGTGATGGTTAATAAAGCACATAGCATTATAAAGTAGCATGCTTAATAAATATAGCATAAAGCAAATGATATCGCGGTACGCACTTTATGCTATAAGGCTTTAAAGCTATTTTGCTTTATATCGCATAACACTCTCTCTCTCTATCAAGCAACTGTCTCTGTTTTGCCGTAACATAACAAGTAGGCATATTAATTAAGCATGTTATAATATAGCACATAAAATCGCATGCTTAAAAAGTTAAGCATATAGCACACCACTAAGGCACAAAGCAACTAATAGTACGACGTACAGAGTTGCTACTCTTCTATTCTTTTTGTAATAAGGTGACAAATAAGCATAGGTACGGGCCGCATGATCGTAAGAGGCAACCGCATTCTACAGAGGTCAGCAATACTAACAGTATCACTGGCGTCTTGTCATCTTGAGACGTCGACGTCGTCGTGGCGTCTTGACATCAGAGACCTACCCTTGAATCTTCACTAAGGATGCGGCAGGTTAGGCAAGTTACCGCACTTGTCTAACAGCAATTATATTTTGCTTTTTACGGATTTTATCGCGTTATATTGCCCTTTACAGGGTCCATGGTCACGGGTAGACATTAGTAGTAGACAGTCTACCCGTGACCATGGTCGCTGTAAAGGGCAATATAACGCGATAAAATCCGTAAAAAGAAATTTTATTTCAATATATAGTATTCGCGTAAATGTCAGAAAGCAATTATATTATTCTTGATTTCATTCTCTACGATCTTATAGACTGGACCCCGTAGTCCAGTACTATCACCAGACCCCATCACGTAAGGGGCGGCCTGGGTTGGGCCGCGATGGGTACACCACATGGGTAATCCCATGTTAGCCGCCAATTTTTGATACGCCGCTTCCTGCATTTGTTTTAGAGTTCATAATCTATAAAACAACTTCAGCGGATGAATTCGAATCAAGATTATATTGTAGGTGTATATACATTTTTTTATACAAATGTGTGACCATTTGTATAAAAAAAATGTAATATACACCTATATCTTAACCTTATTCCTGAGCGCCAACCTTTTTCCTTTTCGCAAGGAAAAAATTGGTTCTCATTCTTCTTACACGTATTTTCACAACTCTACCTATTTAAACATACACTGACTAGTAAGATCAGTTCAAACTAACTGACAGCAAATCATCCGTTTATTTCATTTCCTTAATCTACGAATAATGTAATGTTATACTTTCAATGATTTTACTTTCATCACATCAAATGAATTTCTATTGTAGTGTCTGGTTATTATGGTTTGAATTGACGTGGCAAGTTTTTCAATTGTTTGAACCAGGGTACAGCTCTCGCGGTGGCATAATTGAATAATTCTCGTTTATCTAGAACAGCGCTACCGGGACTGGACGCTAAAAACTTCTATAAGAAGTTCCGTAAATATCATTGATCCCACTTTATTCACGTCAGGCTTGTGTTTAGTGAAGATAGGCCTTTTGTATTTAGGAAAATCCTCTCGGATATTGCACCGCCAGGGGAAACTCCCTGCCGTCTGGCCGCACTTTTCTGCATATGTTCGGAATCACGGGGTCCCTAGACGACATTCACTCTAATCCCAACAGCCGATCTAGCAATCGCTGAACCCCTTCAAAGCTTAGTAAAGATAAGCCTGCCAACGACTAACATCATTATGCTTCTAACTTTTCTCAGTTATTTTGAGGTCGGCTTCCAGTGTAACCGTAGCTGAATTGCCATCAGACCTTCTCAACTGAATTTCTGGACAACACCCATATTTTAAAGACCTACCCAATAAGGTCAAAGATAAAGTAGTTCTTAATCTAGTATAATTTAACTTCATTAACATTAAATAAAGCCAAATAGTTAATGGAGGATCTATTAAACGTTTCAAAATAAGGCCCTAAGTCTATGCTTGGAATTTGGCAACTTCTTTCATATACACTAAAATAGTGTTCAGGGAGTAGTAATCTCAACATCAATGCAACACGAGAAGTATCAGTACTCAAAAATAATTCAATTAACTCGATAGTGATACTTCTGAAATCAACTTGCATTACGTACAAGTGGTAATTCTAGTATTACTTTCTAGTAGAAACACTGTCAGTCTATTAACTGCAGGTCGTACTTCCGACACGGGTCTGTTTCCATTGACATATTTTGAATATCTTTTTGTATATTTTTGGCATTTTCCATGCTAAGATTTTAAAGTTATTTAGAAAGGAAAAATTCGAACGCGGGCAGGATTCGAACCTGCGTCTCTTGGTTAGGTACAGGTGAAAAGCAAAAACTTGCATTTCAATAGGTGTTAATGACGTCACCATAAAGACGTAAATTCAGTATGTGAAGGAAAAATTCGACATGACGGGTAGGTATCGCGGTGGTCATAGCGTCTGGTGTACATAACCAGAAGACGCAGGTTCGAATCCTGCCCGCGGTCGAATTTTTCCTTTTCTAAATAACAATATTTTGAATAGTTGAAATGTTACACAAGATTTGGAAAACCCATTTCCTCTATCATGCATACGTTACGAGACATTTATTAGGTAGTTACTGCTGAGTTCGAGGTATTTAATTTGATTTCCAGGTTGAGTCGGGATCTGTGCCCGGTAAATGGCAATAGGTTCGCCCCTATTAAATGGGATCTAAATACTTTAATATCACGTCTGTATTCGTATACACCCACAGTTAGCCGACATTGGCCGAGATTATTACTATTTACAAGGCTACAGATCCCATTGCTCGGCTTGGGAATCCAACTCACGACCTCGCAGACCTCGGCCTCGGACTCGTAGACCAGCTGGTACTACCTACTGAGCATACATACATCAAAAAAAGTCTGCTATCACTTTGAAAATCGAAATCTTTTTTGATACGGTAGATTATATTATGATTTTTTCTTCTTTTTAGATTCTTTATTTAAAAATATACATTTAGAATATAAAAAAAAAACTTGAGAGGTTTCAAGGGACACCCGGATGGAACGAAGTTCCTTTCATTAAAATTTAATAATTAAAAATAAAAAAACCTGTATACACTCAACAATTCACAATGCGCGAAATTCAAATATTGTCATTCACTCAATAATATTTGAATGCTTGTCAACAATATTTGAATTTCGAAAAAAGTGTCGTGACAACTTGCACAACGCGCGATAAGGAACTTCGTTCCAACAATAAAACAGTTCAATTGTTTTTCCATATATTTAAAAAAATATATCAGCTTATGCTAGTGATCGCTAACTTTTTTTGATGTGTGTACAGACGCCAGCAGGTCAAGCTATCCAAAACTGTCAAACTTTCCTTATCCAATATGAACCTTATGGTTTTGTATTAAAGTTGTAAATCTATCAAAGAAATTTGACAGATTGGGGTAGCTTGATGTGCTGGCCGCTGTGCATAATGTTAAATGGATTTATTATGTAATCATGTCCATATTATTTTTTCTAACCATAACCATGTAAGTTAGAAATTCTTGTCATAAGGGATGCAAATAAACTCATTACCTATTATTATTCTATTTATTCATTTATATATATATATTATTGATATTTTTAAATATTTAACAAATAGTATAAAAAGATTGTAAAACATTTAAAAATATAAAAAATAGTAGCCCACCGGTATCGGGAACAGTATCCAAGCTACCGGTGGTCAGGGCCCCAGCGAGAGGAACCTCCTGACGATGCGCGCCGTGTCCAGGAGTACCGCCTTCTGCATCAGACCCTTGACCCAGCCGCCTAACGAAACCCTCCTCAGATATAAGTCGAGGCTCTTGGCTATTAGACCATTGGCTAAAACGGCTATCGGCTCAATGACTGCTGAATCCACGTCCCACATGGCGACAACCTCGCGCGCCAAATCAAGATATTTATTATTATTATATTCTCTTTATTCATTTATATTATACATATTATTGATATTTTTAAATATTTAACAAATAGTATAAAAAGATTGTAAAACATTTAAAAATATAAAAAATAGTAGCCCACCGGTATCGGGAACAGTATCCAAGCTACCGGTGGTCAGGGCCCCAGCGAGAGGAACCTCCTGACGATGCGCGCCGTGTCCAGGAGTACCGCCTTCTGCATCAGACCCTTGACCCAGCCCCCTAACGAAAGCCTCCTCAGATGTAAGTCGAGGCTCTTGGCTATTAGACCATTGGCTGAAACGACTATCGGCACAAGGACTGCTGAATCCACATCCCACATGTCGACAACCTCGCGCGCCAAATCAAGATATTTATTATTATTATATTTACTATTATTATTCTCGTATTTATTTAATTTCTTATTTACATTATATTTTTAAATATTTTTACAAAAAAAGAAAACAAAAACATTTAAAAATATAAAAAATAGTCAGACCACCGATATCGGGAACAGGGTCCAAGCTACCGGTGGTTAGGGCCCCAGAGACAGGAACCTCCTCACAATACGCGCCGTATCAAGGAGTACTGCCTTCTGAATCAGGCCCTTAACCCAGCCACCCAACTCGAGCCTCCTGAGGTGTTGGTCGAGGCTCTTGGCGATAAGTCCATTGACCGTAACGACTATAGGCACAATGATGGCCGAGTCCACATCCCACATGGCGACTACCTCGTGAGCTAAGTCGAGATATTTTAGCTGTTTCTCTTTCTCAGCCTTCACGAGGTTCTCGTCATGCGGGATGGTGACATCGATAATCAATGTGCGGCGCGCTGATCGATCTATTACCACTATATCAGGCTTATTGGCTACAATAGTCCTGTCAGTGATAACAGATCGATCCCAGTACAACGTGACATGGTCATTCTCGAGAACTGGGTCGGGCGCATATCTGTAATACGGTACCTCAGAATCCACAAGGCCTTATTTTAAAGCAAGTTGCTGGTGGATAATCCTGGCCACTTGGTTATGCCTGTGCAAATACTCGCCGTTAGCCAAACGAGAACAACCAGAAATAATATGCCTGATAGACTCACCGGGACAATGGCATGCCCGACATATGTCGATCGTCCCGTCTTTCATGATATACTTCCGGTAGTTGTTCGTCAGCATAACTTCATCCATAATTGCACAGACCGAACCCTCGGTTTCCCCGAAGAGGTCACCGAAGCGTAGCCAGGCCACGGACGCTAAGAAATCTACGTCGGGCCCATGAAGGGCACGGAAAAAACGTCCGTGAAGCTCCTTGCTCTGCCATACTGCCTTGCGGTCATTGATACTAAGCACCACAGGTTTGCGCCAGTTCTCTTTAGCCAAAGATAGCGAGGTGAGTCCCTTGTCCACTGCGACCACATCTCGGTGCATACCCACGTCAGCCTTAAGAAAATATTCTCTGAGACTGCACACCTCGCGGTTGTGGAGGGTCTTAGCATTTAAAAAACCTCGACCCCCGCACTTCCGCGGGATGTACAGCCTCATGACAGACGAACGTGGATGATGCATCCGGTTTGCGGTCAACAGCGACCGGACTCTCCTATCCAAGGCGTCCAACTCCGTCTGGGTCCACTTGAGTATACCAAAGGAGTACATCAGGACCGGCATGACCCAACCGTTAAAGGCGCGCACCTTGTTGCCGCCTGACAAAGAACTGTTAAGTACCTTTTTCAGGCGGCCGAAGAAGCGCTCCTTTAACGCTTGTTTCATGTCAGCCCCGTTAATGCCTAACCCCTCTGACATACCCAGGTATTTGTAGGTATCAGTTGAGGAGAGTGATCTCAGGTTTATAGAATCTGAGAGTTGTAGTCCCTCAGATTCCACAATCTATTATTATTATTATTAATTTTGTACTAGCGAATTTTGGGTGTAACTTCATTATACCTCTGTATATGCCTTCGGGTATACAGGCGTGATGCTATTTCAGGCTTCATACTCGAAGAATTTGCACTCCGCCCCTAACCAGTCTTATAACATACTCCGAGATTTAATACATATTGTTAGCAAACTTTTCTTAAAACAAATTGAATATAATCAAGTATAGCGATTGCATTTTACGAGTGCACCTGAATCATACGATTTTATACTTTATATAGGTAGAAATAGAAGTCAAATAACCAGCACCCTTAATATTCCCTTGCTATAAAGACTTGCTTTACCTAAGGGCACAAACAAACGTTCGGAATCGTGTACGGACATAATTGCGTGAAATGACACACATTTAGGTATATGAACGCGTGGAGCATCGTAATTATGTGGAGAAATCTTGTAATGTGAAGTAAATATGTCCAAGAAATGAAATTATGCAGAAGTGGTTGTATTTTTTAAGCTTGTTGTGCTTGTAGAGTTTTATTGAGCTTTGTTACTGTACTATTGGTTTTGCAGTCGAAAATGCGTCTTCTGATTGTGAGTTCGTGGGTTCAAGGGAAATGGCAATAGGATCATAAAATAATAAAATATACCAAAAAAAGTAGTAGTAAGCCTTCGCCTGACTCAAGCGTATGATGAATTGAAAATAACGTTTAGTAAAAGCCTTTATTCAATATTTTTTCAATAGGTCGCGATTACTCACCATAATCAACATCGATAATTAATCGTAATATTTCAAATAAACTAATATTTTGTATCCTAAATCCCTCAAATACAAACTTAATTCACTATTTAACCAACAATTTATTTAAAGCCAACAAATCATAATAATTGACAATCAACACAGCTCCAATTACAAACAAGATACAGTAACCCGTTTAGCAAATAAATTCCATTCATATTTAATAATTTACTGACTATATCTAAACTAGTCTCTCTGTGTGTTTGTCTAATCATAACTCATAAACTGCTCGGATAAAACTGATGGAAGCGACGCCTAATAGTCTAGTTGTAACAGGCACCGGCTTATTTCGCTTTATGATTATAAAGCGCAGACTACACTGGGAACGAAGCGAAACGGGGCTATGTTCGTTTAGCATTGCTCATGTCACTCAAGTATGAGAGCTAAGCGAAGCTAAGTGAACTAAACGAAGTAGGTTTACAACGGAAACTAGTGTTAGGTAGGTAGTAGGTAGGGGAATATAGACGGGTTTTTCATGCCACTCTTTACCCTCATGGGGCGCACCTAGGACGATTAAACGTCGTCTTAGGGCGGCACCTAGGACGATTGAACCTCGTCCTAGAGCAGCACTTCTTTTTTTTTTTTTTTTTTTTTATGTGATAGGGTGGGCAAACGAGCAGACGGATCACCTGATGGTAAGCGATTACCGCCGCCCATGGACACCCGCTTCGAGGAGGTTCACCAGCTCAGTTCGCATCGCTGACGTAATTTAATTCTACCAACATAATTAAAGTGTTAAATCACGAGTCTTTAGATTAATTCCCATCTTGACACTATTTTCTAAGCATATCAAATGGATCGGCCTTCACCGGGCTTCGTTGAGGCCCAACTGTGTCAGGGCCTGGCGTAATCCATACTGTAGGGCTTCTCTTATCTGATCATTTGGACATGCGATTCATACTAAACACACTTATGTAATTTTCGTACATCGTATACCTACTCAATTGGGAAATTGTTTAAATGAAAGAATACTAAGTGTTACTATGATTATTAGCAGATAAAACCCTCACTGGTGGAAATTTGTCCCCTCTCATAATAAGAGTGGCAAGGTCATCTCCATGAACGTGATTTGACGATGACGTAACCACCTGATGCCTCCCCTAGCTTCGGACCACGGTACATTCTATTCCGTGCTTTGGACATTAGAATAAAAAATAACGTCCAGTCCAGTATTTTGATATCTTAAACCTGTTCTTTCGTGCGGCTGAGTGATAACAGAAAGAACGTAGAAATCAGGCTTGCCAACCATAAGAAAAATAAATTTTAGTCGCGTTCGTAATTTTAATTTAAAAACCAAACAAAGATTTTCTCAAAGTAACCCCAACACAAGGTTAGGTTAGTGAAGTTTCGAAAATCAAATCTCCAAAAACTGTTTATACATTGCTATGATATCAAGCTACTACTATATGTATATGAAGGAGATGTTTATTGACAGATGGGGAAACCCCAGTAATAGAGAAGATGAAAGTAACCTGATCACTGACATCATCCGTTATCGAGTTTCGTTCGCAATTGGAATACTAATGACATCTAGCAACTGACATACTGTCATTGGAATGTAAACCTTTTTGCATTGAGACAGTAAATCTACGTGCAAGACATTATTGCACGTTACGTTTACGTTCAAATAAGCTGCATTTATTTCTATCCTCATCATCGTCGTCTTTTTTTTTAGTCGATCAAAGATGTTATACGAACACCAATAACAATCTTTAGTTGTCAAAAGCCTTAATAGCCTGAAAACTGGTTCAGGATATTGCAGTATTGCGCATAAATTGGGTTGCGAAGGTCTGATGGCGGTTGCTTCGAAAATAAATCGAATCCAACATGGTTTGGGAAGATATCATCCTAGCCTGTCGAACTCAACATAACTGTGTTGGGTTTGTAAGTTGTTACTTCCAACTATGTTAGTATCGGTTTTGGTTTGTTTCAGACGATGATTCATGACACACGTTCAATGTCACACTAGAGAGATAGAGAGAGAGGCATAGTGGGAGTAATTCCACTCAAATTGGAGCTGCCTGACTGGGGAAGTACCTCCGCCTTGCAGAAAATCGAAGTGAAATATCACTGCTTTGAACTGTTTTGTTACTGGTGAGCAAGGTTGCCAGTGCTCCGCGAAGAAACGTTGTGTTGGCAGTAGGAGGACTTTAACCCTTATACTGCCAACCCAACTATTCCTCTTTCTTTTCACAGGGTTGGCAATGCGCAAGTGATACCGCTGGTGTTACACGCGTCTATATGCTACGGTAACCGCTTACCATCAGGTGGGCCGTATGCTTGTTTGCCACCTTTGTGGTATAAAAATAAAACACGATCAGTTTGACAGTTTGACATCATCCTTAATTTAATCATAAATGATTTGTCCCTTGCTAAACGGAACGTGGGACAAAAATTTGTGAATCATGCTCAGTATAATCAGGTAATCGTCATGTAAGGCTGGGAAATTTGGAAAATGCCGCATGAATACTTATCGATGTTTTAAGCTAGTACGTAGGTATCGTTGTACCAAGGTGCACTGACCTCACGATATGAGATTGAGATTGTTCATTTAATGATTCCTTAAAATGTTATTAGCTTAAAATGCTCTCACTGCTTGGTGTAGTTAGAACAAAATTTAATTAAAATTAAACCAAGTTTAAATAAACTGTATTTAACATAAGAATTAAAGAGAACGTACCTTTTATACAGCACAGTAAATACAGTGTTACCGTTAATGCCTACCATGGTCTTGTCAACCCCGCCTATCACTAGTGTAGTGTTGACCCGCTCGGTTAATAAGTGTAATCGATAGTCGATACTTGACAAGTAGGCCGCTAGTAAATAAGGTGGGAGCGGTGATTTTATGCCGAGATTCGGTTTCCGAGCTACTTGCAAGTATCCAGCGCAATGAGAGATTTAAATGTAAATTAAATAAAGCAGAGGTGGTTCACAATACGTTGGTATAATTACGTACTATATATTTATTATTATTGAAATGTAATGCTCGTGCGTCATTGGCCTAGTGATGGAAAGCGCGACTGCTACGCTTGAGGTCTTGAATTCGATTCCAGGTCGACTAGTGTTAGCTAGAGATCGATATTTGGATCTGTCCCGGTTGGCAATAGGATCGTCCCCAATTACATAGGACCTAGATATACCGACGAACTGTGAATGTACTTTAATACCTACACCTCTGCCTACCCATCGGGGAAAACAGGTGTGATAAAAAAAAAGCTGGTATAATATCTTTGGAATCCAAAAATATACCTCTTCTTTTGTTTACTTTTACTTTTATTTATTATTATATACAACTACTCGCATTAAAGTCATTTTTGTATTTTTAAATTATATCGACAGATTTTTGTAGTTCACATCCTTAACTTTGAGTTATATTGTTGGCATTGAAATGGTTTTGATTTGAGTTCGGTATGAACTTAATTGTATAACATAACGATGAATCTAAATCCAAACTAATATCTACTTAGTTATTATAAAAACTATCTTTTGTCTCAAAAACTCCTTTTGATTCAACTGAAACTGCGGGCAATAACTAGTTCTTCATATTTTTTCTATTAAGTACCTAAGTATAACTAAAACTTCATGTGGGCCTATAAAATGCCTCACTTCTACTTCAAAGACTTCAAAAAACTCCGCTATACCACAATATTATACCAAAGATACAGAACAGGCTATAATACCAGCACTAGTGGTTCTCAGAAACTTAACATGACCAGTAAAGTGAGTCGCATAGTTTTTGCCTAGAAAAAGTAAACTCCGGTGAAAGGCTAGGATGTCTATCTAGATTAGTACGTAGGCGGAAAATCGGTCTAGGTAGTTTGTAGTGGAAAGATATAATTATGCATATAGTTTACCTAGAAAACTTTTTACTTTCGCCCAATACAACGCACGACAATTATTAATGGGCCAAAGGCCAATATGACAGTTTCGACACTACTACTACAAAGAAAAAAAAGAAAAATCGATCTGCATCTGAAAAATGCATCTGATAACACTGGCAAGTTAAAGGAAACAAACAATACTAATAAATATGATTAAATTAGTTTATAAGCCTTATTTTTAAATAAAACAGAGGAATGTGCATCGTATCACATTGAACTACTTTTTTAGATTTCTCTTGTCATGGGTCTTCTTCTCCCAAATTGAGGAAGGGAAAAAAAGGGATACTTAAACGTAGGCCCAATTCCACCATACTGGCCTAGTGCACTACACACGGTTTAAGAAAATACAAATCTTTAACTAATACCTTGATAAAATAAATAGCACGTCAGTTTTAAAAAAAAAAGTTTATAGTACTTACCTAATTGAATTTTATTCTATGAAACTTAGTTACAGCGTATAGATTCGCCAAGTTATTTGTGAAAGTTAAAAAACTCATTTTTAATAAAATAATAGTTACAAAATATGCCTTTAATTTGTGTAATCTAAGTTCCAATATTAAATATAATTATTATCAGGGAGGCCACACCATAGGTATTACGTTTTGAACAAGGCATACTATGTATTTTTCATGCCACCAAAGTAAATCATAAACTTAATTAAAAAGAAAAAAAAACAACGATTAACATAAACTTTAACATTCCCACGTACCATTTTAATAAATAACTCGAAGTTTATTAAACTGATTCTTAATTAGTTGTAATAAAAACAAAGTATTTTCTAAGAAAATTCCTGTAATGGATACAGATACACAGTTAAAAACGTCTTCCAACAGTTATTATTGTTCACAGTTCATTCAAAACAACGATTTTGTAATGAATGTTCCATAAAAAATATAAAAGAAATAATTACTTGTTTCGCTCCTAAAATCAAAATGAATGATAAAAAATGTCATTAGAATGACTCATGTTCCAAATTTAAAAGCTTTTTAAAACATTCGTTTGAAAACACATCGTTAATTCGAGCGCTTGGTAAAAAAGTTGATCCTAAAAAAATACTTGTTGACCATTCTTTATGGGTGTGTGTCACACATAAAAATGAAGATCGGTATGCTGTGCCCATAAAGATGTGATTTTTTGTTTCTAGCACTGTTTATCGCTCCTGTCAATTATTTCAATGAATGGGTAAAAAAAAATATAGTGCCATACTTACGTCTTCCTTGTTAGGCGTCCATCCTTCCCATCAGTGATCTTGATATGTGTGAGCTTTTTTTAGTTGACCACGAAATGGCATAGGTTCAAAACTTGGTATAATTTACACTAACTTTTTAGCCTGGAATTGGAATAAAATATAAATTGTTATAGAAGACACTCAAACATACAATTAAATATTGAAAGCATTGAAAACATAATGTAGAAATATATCATTATAAAATAAGCAATATTACCAATCCTAGTACGATGCCTAGGCTGTCAGAGAACCGTGGTGACACGTAGATAATCTGGAAAAGTGGCTTCCTTTCAATACTGAATATTTATACTCTATGTACTGTGTGTACATTATCGCGATAATCAAGCGATGGTTATTCATAAGGAGACACTAATTTGTGCAGAAGCATATCATGTTGCTTGTAGGTACTTATATTTCCTAATAAGTAGTAATGTAAAGACTGGCTGTGTCCCGTCGTCCCGTCGCGTTGTTGCCGGCGAAGATCTTGAAGACATTTTCAAAATCTTTTAATGCTAGGTATTATAGTATAGTAGAGAATATTTTTAGTGCTAGATGAAATGCATTTCCTAAGTGACGACCTCTGAGAAAAAACAGCGGTACAAACTCGGAGGATTATGGTGTCTTCTACAAGTCCAGACATAGTACAGACGTCAACAGGTCAACCTATCCAAAACTGTCAAATTTTACTAATTGAATATGAACTTTATTGCTTTTTATAAAAGTTAAAATCAATCAAATAAAGGAGACCGATATGAATACATACAATCTTGGGCCTAGAATGTAAAGAGATGAAAATGGTGTGAATTCATAGATTCGGACTAATCAGTCCCTCGCTGAAAATTCTGTGACTTTTGGCAATCTGAGAGCAGAGTTATTAGAGAATTAGTAATAGTGAGGTTATGTTACATTGTTTAAATTACAGCTGATTACTAAAGTGCAAAAGTCAGTCATCCGTTAAAAACAAAGCTGTGGTCGTTGAAAAGGAAAAATAATCACGAAAGCACTCAAAACGCATCGGAAAATACGAAACTAGTTACATGTGGAGTGAGCAAGGAAGGGGAAGGCAATCAGAAACTTGTCAGTTGTCAGTCAACTCATCAACTGTCATGCGAATGACAGATAATAAAAAATATGTCTATGAAAATATATGTATGATTTTAATCGATATCAAATCATTACAATCGATTTTCAGTAATTAATTGATATTTTATTTTAATAATACAACTAATAAACGTATACACCGTATAGCTAAATATATTATGCAATATAATTACTTTGAATTATTTGCTGATTGCTATTGTTTTATCGATTACAGTCACAAAAACTGTATAATCGATTATTCAATATCTGACGAAATCAATCTTTTTCATTTTTCTCCGCTTCCAGATTGAGAATTGTGGTGATTTTTCGTATTCTTAAATTAAAAAATATGATCAATTTTTTAGACCCTATCTCACGTCAATACATTTTGGCCCACAAATACCCGTCTCCTTTGACAGATTGTGGTAGCTTGATGTGCTGGCCTCTGTACAACGTCATTGTCACGACAATATATGAAATGACCTTCTGAAGAAAGAACCATTTGACTATTCCAGGGCTTTGAGCAGACTGTTCCCCGCTGACTACTGTTTTTTCGTTACAGAAAATAATATTATGAATAAACACTTGACTGCCTCATTAGTCTTGTGGTCCTAAGCGCGACTGCTATGCTGGAGGTCCTAGGTTCCATCCCCAGGTCGAGCAAAGTGTTACTGGGTTTTTCTATGAAATTCTCAGTAGCAGCTCGAAGTCTGGATTTGTGCCCGGTTAATGGCAATAGGTTCGCCCCCTATTACATGGGACCTAAAACATACCGGCGAAATGTGGGTGTACATTAGTACACCTCTGCCTAACTCTTCGGGGAATATGGGCGTGATGGTATATGTGAATAAACACTTCACCATCAACATTAACAGGTAAAATCAAACGCATAGTTACTACCTAAACAGTTATTTTTATCGTGTCTAATTTCGGCCAGGTTTCCGCGAAAGACAACAACACTAAGATTGTCAAGAGAAGCCTTTACAAGCGCTGATTCTACACAACCGGTCGTAATTCCACACCTGTAGGGTTGGGACAGGTTAATGTCGATAAATTGCGCTAATTTCAACACAAATAGTTCCACAAACAATATCTATATTTTGTTTAAAAAGTTAGTAAGTATTATATAGTCATCTATTTGCTTTGAAATGCATTATGTCAGTGTCATTTGGTATTGTAAGCAAAAATAGACCTTGTTGTATTGTGATATGCAAACGACATTCACTCTAACGGTGATAAAGCAATTTTATGGTCGACTATACTAACTAGTAAGCAATCAGAAAGCCCTATGCCTGCAATGCACTTTTTTAAAGTGACAAATACAATAGGTACTTCTAAAAACTATTTTGATTTGTAACTATAAAAGAATAAAAACATTCGATGTAATTAGTCTGTATCCTGTAACAATCCTACATAAAATTAAAGCAGCTATCTCTAATACAGACAATAAACGACGGAACAAAGATTGATAACACTCCAAAAAAGTTTATAGATCATTTGAGATTTATGACATCAATAAACCGTAGACAAATTTCAATTGTAATAAGTACTAAATTATGTCGTGTTTAACAACAAGATAGTTTTAAATGGATTGTTTGTGTGTTTACGCTGGCGTTAGAAATAAAATAAATGAAATACTTACTATTTATCGAAAGGGTTGGGATTAGACGCTGAAATAATTATATGTATATACTTTTTTTCTTATTAGTTTGTCAGAATTTGAAGGTTTTGACAGTTAATTATTATAATTCTCATAGCCCTAACATTTCCTAATATCTTCTTTTCTTGTGTCTCCATTTTCTTTTTTGTTGTGTTTCTTATAAGGAATGACTGTGTTTTACACACGATGTCGTCAATTATCATTTATCTGTAAATAAGATTGAAATGATATGAAAAAAATAGGATGTATTTTACACCGACAGTGCAGACCAGTGAAAAATTATTATATCAATTATTTTGACAAAACCGACACTGAATGTCTATGTATATTTGCCAATTCAAACTTGCATATAAATATAGAATTGGGAGCTGTAAAATATACGGAACCATCACATTTTTTATTGATCATCGACATAAAATTTCCATATCGTGTCAAACCCTTAACTGCAGACAAAAACTGGTTCGTAACGAGAGCCCTCGTTATCGACATCGATAGTCTAGCACATCACTAGTGGCCAGACAGGTATTATTAGGTCTTCCTGCTCTCATTCGCGGGCTAACACGACAATTGTGAGCGTACTCGCTTCCAGACACTAGATGGAATGATTTGTTGTTTATACAGTTATGTAGTTTGATGTTGAGTTGTTTAAGAGGGCTGGTGCCTCGCTATCTAGAATAGCGTCATTTTGTATTACAGCTGCCTTTTAGTCTAGCGGTGGTACTGGCTGTTGCATACGATGTCATGGATTACATTTCCAGGTCGAGTATAGTGTTATTAGGTGATTAGCAGCTCGGAGTTGTTTTATTGTTGTATTCAATGTTTTATTTCATTTTATTGTGTAAGGGATTAGGTCAGCGTGGTGGACTATAGGCATCTCTTATTCAGAGAGGAGACCCGTGCCCAGTAGTGGGACAGTACCTATATGGGTTGCTGATGATTATGAATGTACCTGTGTGTAATGTATTGATGATACTATAAACTTACTACTTGGCTTCTATAAACTGTACATCACTGACGCAGTAGATGTACCAAAAGTTTTGAGTATACCAAGCATAGGAATAGTATTTGAGAATTATTAACAAAAAAGAGAAAAAGTACGTTTTAAACAACAATCAAAACGAATAACTCCAATGTCGATTATCGACATCACTATAACCTGAAGACGCGAGATAGTATCTAAACAAAAAGCACACATAATTATACAAAATTGATTATAAACCGCAAAAAATTGCCCCGAGACATAATGAAAGTCGATACCTAAAAGTAATAATCGTTATGGAATCTCGATTCGAGTCGTAGTACGTAAAAACCTTATCGAATGGCAGTCGACTACCTTAGGTGGATGTGTTGATTAGTTCCGTGTGAGCTAAATAGTAGCTAGATATTATTTTTCAATAGTAATCATTAATTATAGAGCTGCAGAGTCCCAATGGAGAATTATGAGACCAAGTCCTGATTGTTAACAATAATATGTATTTTTTAAATATTCTCTTAAATGTGTTTGTACAGTGCTTTTTATATTTTTTTAGCCATTATTCTCCAACTGCTGAGCAAAGAGGACCTCCAGGTAATTTTTTCTTTGGATCGTCTCGCCACTTCTTTCTGGGCCGGCCTCGACGAGTTAGTATACAGTGTAGCCTGATGAAAATAAAAAATAACTAATTTTAATTTTGAAGTAAAAATGCTCAATCTAGATCCCTGAAAATCGAAACGTGCCGCGCAAATCGAGACAACAGACAACACTCTTGCGTCGGCATTGGACTCAACCACCCATCCACTGACTAACCGCAGCAGCGCAGTTTAACCTTACAGAACTGTTAATCAGCGTAGTTATAAAGTTATACCAAGTTGTGCTAAGTAGCTACTACTTGTATTGTTTTGAAGTCCTTGGGAAAACGTGAAATCTACAATTCTCTAAGAAAAGTCAAGACACGACAAATCCAATTACAAAGTATTCGTAAAAACTTAAAAACGGTAAACAAAAAGTTTTTATGCGTACGTTTTAGCTAAGGAACTAATTTTGCGATAACAATGGCTTCCGCGCAATTACGTCATGCTAACAGTTCATTGAACTTCCACAGTGTTGCATGAACTTGACAGCTGATCGTGGTAACTGTTGCCAAGTTACAATTTGCTTTCTTTAGCCTTCTAGAAAATGGTGTTGGAATCAACACCATTTGAATACATTGCAGTATTAATTAATACTTTTTAACTGCAACTGCCTCATCAGGCTAGTGGTCACTAGCCCATCTGCTACGCCTGAGGTCCTGGCATCAATTCCCAGGTTGAGCAAAGTGTTATAAGTTTTTTCTATGAAATTCTCAGTAGCACTTCGGAGTTGGAATTTGTGATTCTTGCCTGGTTAATTAATGGCAATAGGCGCGCTCCCTACACAACGTACATACTAGCAGGCAGATTTTCCATAGCATAATTATATAATTCCCTATTCCCCTATAGCCTAAATTACAAACGTGCCCAGCAGTGTCAGTATACGGGTTGATAATGAATTTGTCCTATTCTGGTATTGCAAATTATAGAAGCCATAGAGAAACCTTTCAGATGCAGGTTTCCTCAATATGCTTTCCTTCTTCGATCCAAAGTACACTAGCCTAATTATTCAAAGTGTATTTATAAGCGTGATGTTATGTAGAAAATGAAACATAATATCTGACGGTGTGTATCTTTCTAAAATCAACCTTGATCATAATATGACAACTATGCCAACAAATTGACCACAAGTAAACTTGTCATAGAACCACATCAATTAAATCAATTGGTTGCGTGTCTTCGATGACGGCAGGTCCAAATTCCATTCATAAGTATGTCATGCCAATTGCTGGGGGCTTGGCAGCGTCCCACCAAGTTCATTTAGATAATTTCTGCTCTTTTAAGAAGTTTATTATACATTAGTTTATTTCACATTTGACTGCCTCATTAGTCTAGTGGTCCTAAGCGCGACTGCTACTCTGGAGGTCCTAGGTTCGATCCCCAGGTCGAGCAGTGTTATTGGGTTTTTCTGTGAAATTCTCAGTCGCAGCTTGGAGTCTGGATTTGTGTCCGGTTAATGGCAATAGGATCGCTCTCTACTACATGGGACATACACATACCGGCGAAATGTGGGTCTACATTAGTACACATGTGCCTAACCCTTTGGGGAATACAGGCGTGATGATATGTTATGTTCTGCACATTTTTCCATAGCCTAAAACTATGAGAAACTCTAATGATTAAATTCTTGGGGTTAGTAAGCAGGATGTTTATTATAGAACGTCATTATGAAGAAATTCTTTGAGGCTATAATCAATTAATACGAGAAAGAACTTGTTGCCATGGAGATTTGTACTGCATACCACAGAAAGTAAAAAACTCTTAGGGAACTGTCTTGTTCATTCAAAGACGACAATGAGCTATTTCAATAGAAGTTTCTTGGTAGTCTCAAGGATCTCACGCCGTTTTCTAATTACCAAGACTTGGCCATATTTATTAAGAAACTGATTTGATGGGGTCATATTATTTTGTGTTCAACGTTTTCTTTTTTATAGTGTTAATAAATCTTTATAATTAACAAGCTTGTATGTGGTTTGATTTGAAAGTTTGATTACATTTTGATTGGCGGAAGTGTGAATGTTTCACGGTTTTCTTTTATTGAGTGAGAAGAAACAAGCGAAGGTAGTTATAAATGATCCGATTTCACACCCCATCAGCACGTTGATTTGATTGAACAACTTCCGAATTCGGGTAAAGTTTGGTACCTACAATATACCATGACAAACGTTACTTTTACAGTGAGTGTAGGTACTGAATTTTTACTCATGATTGGCAAAAGATAATTTGACATTTTAAAACAGTGATAGTCTAGTGGTATGACCATTGGACTGTCAAGTCGAAGGTCTCGAGTACGAACCCAAGGCACGCACCGCTGACTTTTCAAATTCATGTGCGTATTAATAATTAATTATCACTCGCTAAAACGGTGAAGGAAAACATTGTGAGGAAACCTGCATACCTTAGAAATTGTTCTCGACGGTTTGTGAAGTTTGCCAACCCGCACTAGGCCACCGTGGTGGGCTATAGTCTAAATCCTCTCAATCTGAGAGGAAACCAGTGCCCAGCTGTGTCAGTATACGGGTTGATGATGAATTTGATATTGGTAGATATTTATTGCTTGTTATTTTTTTAAACGTCCTCCAACACTAGGATTTTTTCCTATTTCGCGGTTGCGTTTACATACACAAACTTAGTGGTAGAAATATGTCGTGAAGTAGCAGAAATGTTTCCAATCTTATTTTGTTGGTGAATTATCAGCATTTATAAGTAGTACCAGTCATCAATTGAGAGAATATTTGAATCTGGGTCTTATACATTATGTATTTGATCACAATCTGTGTGTTGTGTTGCTGATTTGTGTATGTAATAGCACCTACACAGAGCCAAACGACACTCAGGTACCACTTATACCAGCTTTAGTATTTCAACAAGCATCCTTGAAGCGTACGTGCCAAAACTTTCTAAATTTGTCATAAAATCCTGCGTGGATATAACTTTATGCTATTCTTATTATTTTGCCGTTGTTGTCTTTTAGGCAAAGGCCTCGCTACCTTGCCTCACCTCCTTCCATTGCTCACGGTTCAAGGGTATTTTGGACATATCCTTCCAGCAGAGGCACAACATCATCTGCCATTTTGTGGGACCCACTAGGTACAGACAGCACATCAAGCTACCACAATCTGTCAAATTTCTTTGATTGATTTTCAACTTTAATACGAAACGATACGGTTCATATTCAATTGGGAAAATTTGTCAGTTTTGGATGTTGATTCTGCGGGCGACTGTACTTTGTTTAACACAGCTCATCTGATAAACGGTAGACAAGTTCAATTTACATTACACACAATTTACTTTTTTTTTGTTGAGTTGAATGCTTTTGAATTTGGATTCATCATCATTACATCAACCATAGGAGATCCACTGCTCAAAGGCCTCCCCCATAGACTTCCACAAGGACCGGTTATATGCCGCCTCCATCCAACGGCTCGAGAATTTTTTTTTTTGGCGCTTGTCCTATGTCGTGTTTTCTGAATATACCCTGCTTGGCCTTACGCATGTATTTCTTCATACCTCCTCAAATGTAACTATCAATTATATTTAAATACTTCGGTTTCTTGCGTCCTCATTTGTTTTTATCAGCATCTTGTGCAATCTATATAACCCTTAACAGCGTCCGTTTTTTCGCCAACCGTCTCAACAAAAGTCGAAACATAAAATTATTTTTGACAAAAAAGGCGGCTGTAATAAGCGTCTACACAAAAAAAAAGAAACAGAGGCAGTAACTCTTACATCTGGCTTGTATAGAAAGCCGGTACACATTGTGTGATCAGCCTGCGGCCGCGAAAGTGCCGACACGGGAACAATTTCAATTGCACACTCACTTGTTGCGAATTGTATGATAGCTTTGAACAGTATAAAAGTTTCTTGCCGACAATTCTCTTCAAAACAAAGAAAGTTCTCTACGAAAGAGTGGTAAAACCGAAAGCCGAAGAGTGTCAACGAGAAAACACCAAAGATGCTTTTTAAAGTCAACAAAAAAATCCCGCGAAAGAAAGAACCTCTTCTTTAATGCGATGCCGAAAAGGTTCAACAATGGATCCCGCGGATTTGGACTTTAAAGCTGAAAATTGAATTCTTCTCTATTTTTTGGAAATTTTATAGTTTTGATAAGCAAGTAAAACCTATTTAAAATAATGTTAAAATTATTATTAGTAAATTGAAAATTGAGCTTGTCACTTTGGAAAGGTGTTTACTATTAGTTCATGCCGCGATAAAAATATGAGCTAGTCAGCAAATAGATAGCCAGTATAAGCCAAGTTTAAGTGAACTATAGCCTAATTAATCCCTCTCATCCTGAGAAAAGACCCGTGTCCAGCAGTGGGACAGTATATGGGTTGATGATAATGATAAGCGAAGTATACTCAACACGTCATATTAGTCTGGGTCTGATTATTACTTTTGATGAATCATAGTTTGATTCATATTAAAAGAAGAAGAATATATGTAATTTATATTCAGAAATAAGTACAGTGACATTCAGTGGCACAGTGCTCCATCTATCTTCATCAGGTATTCTGCCAATTGTGTCGTAGAAATATTACAAATTAATAATACAATACAACATTGCTAAAGAATTCTACGGGTTATAAATAAGAATTAATTCAGAGTGGCCATTTTAGCTACGAGGTCACATTAAGTAATTGCTTAGACATATTTTTTTTTTATACCACTATGGTGGCAAACAAGCTTACGGCCCACCTGATGGTAAGCGGTTACCGTAGCCTATAGACGCTTGCAACACCAGAGGTATCACTTGCGCGTTGCCGACCTTGTAAAAATCTTTAAAACATTTTCTGCTATCTTAGCCCTCTGTTCTTTTAAAAACGAAACTCAAAAGCCGACTCCCAACTCGAATAAAATTCCGTCCCGCAAATCGATTTAATTTTAATGTTTTCATCAATTAAATCGAATGTGCTATTAATAACACTCGTCGTGATTACAGCTTAGCGGTCTTATAAAAATAATAAATGATCGTCATACCTTATTGATCATCAAACTGGTTTCAGTTCGGCTACCGGTTATCCACCGATTTTTTATAATAATTATTGGCTATATGCCCGTATGATTTATAATTAAATTGAGGTAAGATAGATCGTTGAGAAGATACTTAATAGGAGTTGCATTATATCGATGTACAGTCAACAAAAGAGATTGGTATAGGTACAGGTAGCGAACGAAATCTGCATCTTTGCACAGATTGTGATTTAAATAATTACCCGTCAAAGGGTTTGATGTGTAGCAGCTTACAATACCTGCGTTTTGATACATATTGCGTGACACGTTATTACACAATCTTTAACAGATTTTAATTAGCTGCCTGTATACTTAACTCTTTTGTCGACCGTACCATGTGGTGCATTGATCCCGTGGAAATTTTAATAATTCTTCTAGCCATTGCAACAGCAGCAGTAACACTTCTTCTTAGTGTCGATGGCATAAATATTTAATGCTGTTCTTCCAGAACTTTGCCACAGCAGCGGTATCATCAAGTGCGTACCTAGGATTAGTGACGACAAACACGACTTAATAAATTTTAAGCCCAGAACCTCATGGTCAGAAGCCGCGCTTACGTCAATAAAAAACATGAGGCCGTTACCAATTATAATGTTCTACATTTTAACTGGTTGGAATTACAATCGCCTTAAATACTCAAATTTAATGCACTGTTTTGATGCCATATCAAACACCGCTCCGAAGAAAAGGTGTGAAATCTGAAAGATTTGAATGTTTCTCAAAAACTTACCAATTACAGTTCACTTAACGCTAATTACTTAGAGATACCAATTTTTTATCATGTATTATTTGATCATTCAGTTTTATACCTTATGGCAATAAGGATAAAGCTGCAATTAATTTAAAGGATGACAATAATATGTCGTTTGCAGACAGTGCTCACCATCCTGGGACTAAACAACCCTGGACACATTCCCGGACACAAAACACGGAATGCATTGTTGTACTAATGAGTTTTTAAAGTCTTTTTAAAGAATGCCACTTTTAAACTGGTCGCAATGACCTTTGAGATTTTAAGATTGGAATTCCACATTTAAAAGCGAAAATGTGTTTAAATTTTTAATTTTATCGAATGAGTTCTTAATTTAAAGTTTACATTTGCAATTGCAGTTTTGTTTACTAAAAAGTTCTTACCGAGATTCATGCAATTGTTTGTTAGGATTCGTTCAATTTTATGGTTTATTTTAAAAAACAAAAGCGTGATGGTATGTGACAACTTTTATTTCACGCAAGCAAAAATATAATTTGATTTCAATAACTAGTTCCGTTAAGTTTTTTTTTTATACAAACTATTTAATAAATTGTATTGAATGAACCTTTCTCAGACGTATCATGTTTTAATAATCGGCCTCTTCCGTTACCATAATTACCTCGTTATAGCACCAAATATAACAAGTTCATATCATAAATAACTCTTAAGTATAAATAAACATATCAAACTTCTTTAAGTTATGTATCTATAAATATTCTACTTTAAAAGCATATTAACATATCTTTGGTCTATAAAAGATGATAAAATTTTAAATATTTTGATACCATTTGCAAAGTATATGTCGTATTTCGACACCTTATTTTGTTTATAATAAATCGGGCTTTCATTGACGTGCAGTTTTTACCATTGGCCTTTTATGGTACTTAATATCAACAAGGAGTGAGTTACTTGCAGTTACCTCCAACATTTTTGGGCTTTATGATAAATGCTAAATACCTACACAATTATTATTAAATTTAGTCCTCACAGCAAAATCACTAGGAGTTGGTGAAGGGCGAGCGTTTTGGGGCTGTTTAAAAGATGAGATGCAAAAAATACTACTAACTTACTGTTAGGAAATAATTTTGCCTCTGACTTTGATTTTGACTTTGACATGGTTATACGCGACGGGCTGATATTAATGATAGAAACACAAAGTAATAATATGTATATAAATCAATCTCAAATAAAGCCTTAAAGTTGGCTAAAGGGACTTTAAAAACTCCTTCCTTTTTGAAGGAAGGGAAGGAAGTTTTATATTTCCCTTACTATGAAAAACAACTCTAAAAAGAAATTATTATATTTCTAACATTTAATATATAATCCAGTTTAAAGTCCAGACAGTAAAAGAGACCATGATTCTCTGAGTTTGTTTCGGCTTTTCTTCTCAAAAGCCGTCAGCTTGGAAATGCCTTATTATGCATTATAATATCAATATAACGCGATAAAATCCGTAAAAAGGAGTTTTATTTCAATGAAATTATTATAATACTTTTTATGAATAATAAAAGTTATACAGCAGACAATATGCTGTATCAGTTCGTATATAAATCGCACACTGTCTGCATCTTCGCAAAAGATTTAGCGTAATGATACCCGAGCATCGGCAACCAACATATTTCCTCCATATAAAGGCAACAAGACTAGATGCCTAGATATGAATCTACATATATAAGTACTGCAAATTATTGAGTTCGAAAATGGCCAAAATACATTAAGCAATATGAGTTAAATTGTTAGCTTGTACTACTGTAACCTACTTCCCTAGATAGTCTCAAATGACCAGTAAGGAAACTACCTCTTCACTTCCTTATTTCAATAAGGACTTAAATTGTATCACGATAAATCGTTTGAAGCATTCAAAATTTATTGTTCAAATGGTTTTAATTTTAATACTGTGGCCGTACCCCAACGTGTTAATGCGATCGTTTTCCGATGGAGAGAGGGGGATGTCGCTCTACAAATTAAATAGTGCGATCCCTTTCTTACAACCTAAAACGATCGCATTAACACGTTGTGGTACGGCCACTGGTCCATTTCCTAAATCAATAAACAATAACGGTTATATTATTTCGACTGCCTCATTAGGAAGGGCCTGACTTGACAATTCCCAGGTCGAGCGAAGTGTTATTGGGTTTTCTATGAAATTCTCAGTAGCAGCTCGGAGTTTGGATTTGTCCTCGGTATGTTTAGGTCCCATGTAATAGGGGGTGAGCATATTAGAGCATACTTTAAGCAGTGATAGCCTAGTGATATGAGCATTGGACTGCCAAGTCCAAGGTCTCGAGGTCGAATCCAAGGCACACATCTCTGATTTTTAGAATTCATGTGCGTATTAATAATTCATTATCACTCGCTTAAACAGTTAAGGAAAACATCGTGAGGAAACCGGCTTGCCTTAGAGATATTTCTCAACGGTGGGTGAAGGCTACCAACCCGCACTAGGCCAGCGTTGTAGACTATAACCTAATCCCAATTGTGAAAGGAGACCCCTGCCCAGCAGTGGGACAGTATATAGGTTAATGATGATTATTATAGATCGCCTAAAAATACCAGCGAACTGTTGGTGTGCAGTGTCATAAGTAAAACTCTGCTTATCCCTTTAGAGAATACAGGCGTAAATAATAATTATTTTAATTTTAACATTAGTTTTTTTTTTTTGTATTGGTATTTTTTCATATGGTTCTTATTCGAATAAATTGTAATTACTGTGTTTTCTTTTGTTGCAGGTAATTGCGAATCATCTTACTATAACTATACACAAGTAAGGTAACGACATAACCACGGTATTATAACCGTGACATAACCTTGAAAATTGATTAATTCGCTGCGGAAAACTATACACACTTACATTATAAATGCAAAAGTGTAGTACCCGGCACGGATGTTTAGCGTTTACCTTCTGCGTAGAAGTGAATTATTGGGTCCGTTTAGCGGTATGACGTGAGGTGCGAAGGCGGGTGAAACATGTCGATTCTGTGTTTGGACCATCATCCGACACGTTATGTCCACCAGTTGCAATTGGTCTTAAGTTCTTCACGAGTCCTTCATGAGATCTCAATCCTTCAATCGTCATTTCTTCATGCTGAAATCAAAACCCTTCACTTTTTCGGAGCGAAAAATGCAGCTCTGTTTGACTGTAACTTCTTCACGTTTAAACCACTAAAAAGATTTCGATAAAATTTGGAAAGGAGATAGATTGAAACACGTAAACAAGGCCATGTTTTGAAAAAAAAAACCTTTTTGTCAGTAAAACAACGAACAACGGTTAGTATGACAATAAAAATACCTCTGCTCGGCTAGTAAGGAAATGAAGTTTTAAATACTTCAAGTAGAACCATTTTATACCGCGATTTATTAAGTGTGAAATATTATTTTCATACTCTGTGTATAGTAATGACATCGTGAACGGGAATATTACACGTTATTTAGTAACATATACGGCAAACAGTTTTACTAGTATGTTAATTTAAGTAGTTTAGTCAGTCGGTTATCCTTCCATGTTTCAATATACGTCAGTAATCTGTTATTTTCTTTGTGTATCTTTAAAAGGCAAAATTTAATAATAAAATTTAAATGAGTAGTGCATTTTGCATTATGAAGTTGATTTATGCGCAACATTTAATGTAGATTGCTTTAGAATAACCAATCTACTAGGTACGTTGTCCATACTTAGGTATTTATGAATTTTAGATTTAGACACTTTCCTTTATTACATTGTCCTACTTTTAGTAAATTTTAATATTTTTTTCTCTGAAACTGCCACATTTGGTACGCTAAATAATATATAATAAATAATTAGATTCCCAGGTCGTGCAATGTGTTTATGTCTTTTTGTATGAAATCTCAGTAGCAGTTCGGAGTTTGGATTTGTGCCCGGTTACTGGCATTAGGTTTGCCCCTTATTACATACTACTATTTATACTAATTAGTACCTTCGGGGAATACCAGCGTGAAGGTATATATGTTATTTTTTCTGAAAACAGTAATAAATTACCCTATCAAATAATATGTATATATTTAAACTACATTCTGCCCGCGACTTAGTCCGCGTGAAAAAGTTACTTTTAATTATCGATGTAATTTGGCTAATTAACCGAACATCGTTATAAATTATAGTCTATATGTTATTCTGATTTATAAATATTAATACTGTAAAGTTTCATTCAAATCCGTTAAGTATTTTCAGCGTGAAAGAGTAAAAAACATCCACCATCCATCCTCACAAACGTTCACATTAATAATATTAGTAGGATAGGATAGGAAGTAGGATTACCCGATTTACTAAAGTAATAATTTTCTGTAATTTAATTAGTAAATTGTATATGTAGCATAATGCTAGAATTACTAAACTTTAAGGCCTAGCGAAACCTATATTTCGCTGTCCGGCAGTTTAGAATAAAATCTTAAATCTTTTACGGTAGATACTGCGCACACGGCGACATTTTGCTCACAAGTGCCGGTTGCACCAAGAGCGCCATCAAACACTTAAGTTGATTGTCTACGCAGGCCCTTAACTAAGGTCAACTAAGCGAAATGACCCAACATAGCGTCCATACGCAAATGTAGGCAAGCGATTCCTGCAGGTTTAAGTATACTTAAATTATGTTAACAGATTTTTTTTTAAAACAACACAGTCATTATTTTATCTATTTTAATTTTAACAGCAGCTTTCTATTTTTAAGAGACTCAGTCAATTTTTCTTCATCATCAACCCATATACTGTCCCACTGCTGGGCACGGGTCTCCTCTCATATTGAGAGGGATTAGGCTATAGTCCACCACGCTGGCCTAGTGCGGGTTGGCAGACTTCACAAACCGTCGAGAAAAATCTCTAAGGTATGCAGGTTTCCTCATGATGTTTTCTTTCACCGTTTAAGCGAGTGATAATTATTTATTAATACGCACATGAATTCGAAAAGTCAGAGGTGCGCGCCTTGGGTTCGAACTCGATACCTTTGACTTGGCAGTCCAATGGTCATACCACTAGGCTATCACTGCTTCTGCTTCAATTTTTCTTATACGTATCCTATCCTATGCTACTTCCTTTCCTTCCTACTAATATTATAAATGTGAAAGTTTGTGAGGATGGATGGATGTTTGTTACTCTTTCACGCTAAAACTACTGAACGGATTTTGACGAAACTTTACAGTATTAATATTTATACATCAGAATAACAATATAAGCAATAATTTATAACGATTTTGAGTTAATTTGCTAAATTATAACGATAATTAAAAGTTACTTTTCCACGAGGACGAAGTTGCGGCCACAAGCTACTTAGTATTATATATATTTTTAAGTTTGCGGTTAATATTGTTGTTTATGAACCGTAATTTTTATCATCCTTCATCTGGAAGGGAGTGACAGAGAGAGAGATACTTCCGAGTTTTCCTCAAGTAAATTTACTTAGCATCAAGACCATTTCTGCAAATACATCCCTTTAAAGTAATAACTGCCTCGTAAGCCGTGATCGTCCCACTGCAGGGCACTCTCAGGACACCTCTCTTTCTTTTGTCCACTCTTCCCGGTTGATAGCTTTCAGCATCCAACCCCCGCAGAGTCAAGTTCATCCCGTCATCTCATTCTGGGTCTACCGCTACGTCTTCTGAAATGCTGAGTTCCTTCTTTAACCTGGACCTAAACACCGGTGAACTGTGGATATACATTGGTACTCCTCTGTCTAACCCTTCGGGAATTACAGGCGTCACGGTATGTTATGTTAAAGTTATCCACTTACCCATAAAATCATTCGGAGCAGCTTTTCTGTATTCTCTCTTTGAATTCGAATCATTTAGGTTAGGTGGTTTACCGTGCGAGTGCAAAATATTTCACAAGGGTATAAATCATAAATAAATATGATATAAATATATAATATAATGAATGTTAATAAGCACCTAATTCGATCATCACAACAATGTAAAGTCGACCATAAAATTCGAACATTTTAAAAATACAATACGAATTTAAATAATAATTTATTGACAAAAGTATTAGTCATAAATTCTGCGATGCCCCCATGCCTCGGGTTTTGAATTGATAAACGAGGTCATTGACCAACCCCATGAATACACCTTGAGGTAGGTACGCAACATACTATAATAATATCTTCATTTTTGATTTATAACATTTTAAATTTAGAACTTTTACTTTAAATTTTGCTCTATAATTTACAGTCGTATTTGCATAGTTAGCAAAAAATATGCAATATTGTTTAAAGTTTATTAGCATTTTAAATATGTAAGTTAGACAAGATTAGCCTCAGGGCGGTCGTAAAAATAAAACCATAATGGTCGAATCTATTGCTGTCAGATTTATTAACCATGGTATTATAATAAACGATGATGATTTTAACTATTATACAAAAAGAAACCGTTTAATACGTGAGGTAAAAAATCATTCAGCATACCTACATAACTAATAACTCAGATATTCTCGACAGTGTATGATTTTCATTATTTCTACAAAAAAATCTACCAACAAAAAAAAGGAATTTCTACCACAATACCCTAATAATGAAACAGTTTAAATTTAGAAATAATAAACAAATGCTCTCCGTAATTTATTGAATTTGAATATTCGCTTACATCACGTCAGGTAACATATTTTGAAGAACATTCGCTTGTGCGCATACGCAATAACGTTATTTATTTAACTTTAATAGCTTAGTAAATAAAGTTCTTGTCGTAAACGTTGCCCGGTAGACCATTTCGCGACTACTCGCTGTTTATGAAGGCTACTTTAATAATAACTTATACTGTTTTTAAAGATATAAATTTATTTAGCGAAATAAAAGATAGATCTCAGGCAATCCATTTAATAAGTTTCAGTGCGATTGCTCTCTGTAGTCAATTCCCTAAATTCTCCACAAAAATCATACAAATACTTCTAGATTATATTTTTGGGACATTTTGTGATATTTTTACACAGCACGATCTAGCCCCAAACTAAGCAGAACTTATACCATGGGTACCTACTAGACAATGGATATAATACTTATATACTTTTTTGCAAATACATACACGTATATTTATAATACATAACAAACACCCAGACAAACACAAACACTTATGTTCTTCACATAAAATACTTGTATCCTGTGGGAATCAAACCCACGAGATCGTGGGTTGACAGTCCGTCTCTAGAACCACTAGACCAGTGTTTTTCAAACTGTGGGTCGCCAAGCCTTTCTCGGGGGTCCCGCTTGTTAGTCAGGTAAAACTTAAAAGCAAGGGTTGAAGCTACTAAAGTAAAAATACAACATTTTCAGGACATACTCATAAACTTGAGGGGTCGCCACATTTTTTTTACTAATAAAGGGGTTTCGTGTTCAAGAACTTTGAAAAACACTGCACTAGACGTCGGCAAAGTAAGAGACATATTTTACGTAAGACAAGTTACACACCTAGGTGTGGATCAAATATTTTAAAAGTATTTGACTTCAAACATTTTTATTGGTTTTCGCTAAGAAAAATAATGTCATTTAATTTTATGTGTTTCTAGAACAGTTGGTATATAAACACGCGTTTAAATGATTTATTAGTTATCAAAGTGTTTAAACAGGCTTGGTGTCATAGCGCATAAAATTGCGATAGTTTTTATGTCAAGGAGCAGTTAAGATTTATTTGTTAAGGCTTTGGTTATGGTTTACCTAGTAACGGTTTATCGTTAAGCTACATTTTAACTGTATATGTTTGTTTTAGTTTTTTGCAGTTTAAGGAGAGGCAAGACCTATTATTTTTCTATTTCGTCCTGCTAATAGGTACTTTAATTGTCTTCTATTAATATGTTTTTAATTGAGAAAAATGATAAAATCGCGAAAACCCTATAGCTTTTTTTAAAAAAACTTTTTTTTTTACAAATCGTTGCCCCACATTAGAATTTCCTCCAGTAGGTATCATTTAAAAACACAAATTATCGCAAACACAGACACAAATACATATTTATGCGATAAACGTAAGTGTTTGTGTTAATCTGGGTATTTCTTATGTAGGTATTATATAATAAGTATGTATTTACAAAAAAAAGTATAAAACTGCTGTGTAAAAAATTACCGAAAATATTTATTATTATTATAAAAATGTACACTAAACTTTAGATATGAAAAAATGCTATAAACACTATAATAAACAACACAATTAAAACATTCTTAATTTTTAAAGCTAACAACATTTCCCACTATAAATATTTCTTCCATCCCACAAGTTTTTCTTTTGAATTAAGAACCATTATGGCGGCTATGATCCATATTTATATAACGTATAACTAACATACCACAGATCATAAAAATAAAATTTCTCCGAACTTTAAATTGACGTTAGAAAAACTTTGTAACATCCATAATTAATTGCAATTTCTCTTAACGAGTCCACTTCGAAGAAGTTAATTAAAAAACAATATTTTATTCCCTGGCGTAGCGTGACAACTATCGACAAGGATATTATGTCGTCTGTCAAGTCGACAAAAGTGATAATTTCAACGTAAAACATGGTTTTGTCGATAAGACTTATATCGTATTTATACTTTTTGAATTATTATGGCTGCCCTTTCCCATGCTTATGCCCTTTGAGTTTTTTTATGGTGTGATATTTTCTATAAACTTGATCCCTCACTTGAAACCATTACCACGACCTTTCAACTGCATTATTTATGGTATTAAATTGACTACCAGACGGGTTTTTATGGGCGTATGTGTTGTCACGTTTCAATTGGTGGTGTGAATGAGGGAGTAACGTGCGACAAATGTCGAATGTGTATTCGACATTTGTCGCACGTTTTTTTTGTTTTTAGAATAATGCCCAATTATGTATATTTGAGTATAGATATTATATATCATTAAGGCCGATAATTTATTGAAATTTTAATTTATTTTTTAAAAAATAACAATTCAAAAGCAATGTATAAATAATTACAGTTTAAAATAGTTTAATTTTGTGTTGTTATTACACGTACGTAAATATAATAAGAATAACCATTCTAATGATAATGTTGCAATACACAAAATCAATTATTTTTAAAAATAATCTTTTTATATCATCCGAAATATTGGGATTAAATCAATATAATATATGTAAAACGTGATAAAATCCGTATAAAGTATTTTTGTTTCTAAAATAAATTAATATTGTTAACATCATGTCCCTTCAAGGTCTCTAAAGTCAAATTTTCTTTGTCCTGTGTATGACTTAGTCTACTAAATTTACATAGTGATTCATCTAAAAGCTCACCCGATTTTCGCAATAACATCACCTTATACATTGAGATGCGCACATCACTGTGTCAGTTCTCAGAAATTCTCTATAAGATCAGTATTTTAGTATGGCGCTTCAACATTGATCACTAAGTAAAAAGCTTTTGAGAGACTTATTTTAATCACAAATCTGTGAACAAGTTTCCATTACTGATTGAGTGTATTCCAAAATTAGTTTTCCCCACACTTTTACTTGCGTGAATCTTGTTTTTTTTTTAAATAATATCTTATAATCCGAGCCTTTACCCGACTATATTGGTTTTTATTTAACACGAAGCTACTGCCAACAGGATTTGAGAGTGTTAGAGGAGGCCTTTGCCAAAGAGCACACAGAACACACACAAAACAATCCTATATATAAAAAAAAAAATGTATGTCTGAAAAAGGCTATAAATCAATAAAATAAATAAATACTGCCAACAGGACACAGAATCTTGGCAATATCGATAAAGTGGTTGACAGAGGTTTTCTAACTCACCCACAGGTCGACGGTATGTTAAGGTCCCATGTTATAGTTGGTAAGTCAATTTTTTTTATAACACTAATTTGGCAGACAAGCTTACGGCCCACCTGATGGTAAGTGATGCTTGCAACACCAGGGGCATCACCTGCGCGTTTCCGACCCTGTAAAACAAAGAGGAATAGTTGGGTTGGCAGTATATGGGTCAAAGTCCCCCCACTGCCAACACAACGCCACAGCCCTATTGCCATTAACCGGGCACAAATCCAAATTCCCAGCTGGTACTAAATAACTTTATAGAAATACCCAATCACACTTTGTACGACCTGAGAATCGATCGCAAGACCTTACATAGCAATCGCGCATACGACCAATAGACGAAACAGTTGTATTTATAAAAAGCTCTATTTATGACGTCTCAACACATTGATATGAAGTTAGGAGTGCTGAAGAGAGGCGTGTCTCATTACACTTTACATTCAATTGTGTTTATGGCCTATGAACATGGATGGACGTTGAATGCCATAACTGACTTTATTATTTACGATTTTATATTGACTGAGGACCACACACGATTAAGTTAAAACACTCTTTAGTAATGATGAAAAATTAAAATACTTCATTTTATTGATTAAAGATTGAAGTAATGAAGAAGTAAATCATTAATTATCACTCACTTAAATTAAAGTATACATCTTGAGGAATTCTGCAGAACTAGACTTAACCTAACTTAACCGATATCTGTATTTTGTTGCTCAATCAATAATTTTGCTGCTCAATCAGTATTTTTTATATACGGTTTATTATAAATATTCCATAACTAATTACCATGGCATACCACGCGCATACCCATGGGGTATTATGCCATGCACATATGGGATTAACTTCCAATGCCATGCCGTTATATGAGAGCGTGTAATTGAATATGTAAGGGTGCTTTATGGAGTTTTCATGGTGCTCTGTAAATAGAAAGGGGATTTTATATGACTTGCAAAAAAAGGAATTAAATGTTTCCCTAATTTTTTTTATCATTTGATCCCTACTAATATTATAAAATTAAATGCAAAAGTAACTGTCTGTATATCTTTCACGCACGTTACGGAGATAGAAAGCTAATATAAAGCAATGATATAAAGACGAAAAGAGGGAGCTCTGTGCCGTTCACTAGGAGAAGCTTATATCCAGCAGTGGACGAATATTGGCTTATGATGATTAAGACGCAGATAGATTAGATCTTGCAGTAGAATATAGGCTACCTTTTGTTTCAAAAAGCTCTTTGAAAAGCGGTTCAAGTCATTTAAACAAATAAATTATACATCTAGGTGAAGCAGTAGCGTTCAAAGTAAGTATAATTATAATATACATATATGTATCAAGCACACTTTTAAATAAAAAGAAAGAGAAAAAGAAAAATCTAATTAAAATTCAAATTCATTATACGAAAAAACTAGATTAAAATTATAATAAAAATATCTTAAATGACTAAGAATCCACTATAACTCATATTAATCTAATAAACAATGAATATTATCAGATATAATAATAAAAAAACAAAAACACTTATATCGCATTTTATAAATATCAAAATTAAAAAATGTTGCCAATGTTTCTAATTTATTCGCACGGAATAAATTAGCGAAATTGCCACTTCATAATTGACCATTAAAAAACACAATAAATAACTCAGTAGACTGGCTTGAAAATGAAACTATTTTAATTATTTTTTTTTATCACAAAATGGTAATCCAAATCGTATAAATATAACTGTATCATCAAGGCCATTGATCATCATGATCTACAAAATATATCATCAAGGAAAAATATAATATGTCTAGTAGTTACTGAGAATTATATTAATAACATTTAGTCCGACCTGGGAATCTAACCCAGGAGTCATACCCAGCCGCCGCTCGCGAGACCAATACCAGCACGTGGGTGACAACTATAGTTGATATTATTATTTAAGTACATTTGTACAACTCATCGTAATGATTGGAGACAAAAACAATCAATACTTCAATATTACCATATTGCGTTCAATGTACACTTAACCCGCTATCGCTTGCCAAATTAGCACGCGCGTTGAGTGGCCACAATAAATGAATGTGGACTGCGAGCCGGTTAATATCATCGGTCATATTGTTAGCGAGAAGCGATTTTAATTGACGCAAGATGTCTCACTTGTGTATTTTTTATAGGATACATAGTAGTAATGCTATTTTTGTTCCTGATAATTAAAAAAAAATATTATTCAAAGTACTGTTAGCTATTTTAATTAACTCTGAAGACATTTCACTTCAGATCAGTTCTTGTTAACAAGAAATCATACACCAAAAGTCCGGGGTCTATTAACAGTTCTGTTGTATCATCGTCGTCATTCTCCTACGCCAGCACATCAAGCTACCACAATCTGTCAAATTTCTTTGATTGATTTTCAACTTTATTACAAAGTGATAAGGTTCATATTCAATTGGGAAAATTTGACAGATTTGGATAGCTTGACCTGCTGGCGTCTGTACATATATTATGTGTATAATAAATAAGTTAAGTTATAATAAGTAAGTTAGTGAAACAGTAATGATATAACAGGATATGACGTCAGGTTGGTGACGGCGCAAAAAAACAGACCAACTTCCTCCCATTTCCAAACCATTTTTAACAGTTTTGTAAAATATATTTTTATGTGAATAATTACCTAGTAACATTATCTGAAACGGATCAAACACACAAACAATATTCATGTCAATCTTTTATCGCTCACAGTAGCACCTTGCCCTACAATCAAGTATCATATTTCTCCAAAGAATTTTTATTCTGCATCTTATCATTTTGCTTCCGTTTTACATTTTTACGATCAAACAAATTATTATTATTGATATTTAAATATTATATTTATTATTTGTGATTACAATTATAACAGTTGTGTAACGGCAAAGTGTCTTAAATAATAATAACTTTATTAATGCAATAAAAGTACGAAATAATTTTTGCTTTTATGAACAATATAAAATGAAAAAAAATACTTAAGTAAATTTCGTTGTACATACGTATTATATGACGTAAAGAGAAATAAAAAATAAATTAATATAGCAATAACAATAACAATTTATAGCAAAAAGCTTTTTGTTATGAAATTAGTTTCATATTATTAACTTTAATTATTCGTGTTTTGGATGTTGAAAATTGAAAGATTGACAAAATTTAAATCAAGTATGTTGACTTCGCATAAACCAAAAAATACACAATATGTGTACTTCATAATTATTATATTATATATATTATATGTATAAATAGGTGTACCCTCGGTTTCACATGCCCTGACTTTGTCCTTTTTGTTAGTAGCGTGATGTCAAATACCCTAAAACCTTCCTCAAGAATTGAGATATGAAATACAAAAAGAAATTTTCAAATCCGACTTATTGTTTTAGAGATCAGCGCGTTCAAACAAAAAACCCTTCAACTTTATTATTATACATATACTTATAGAATGTTATAAATATTTTACAGATGTGCAGAAAAAACACATACCTAAGTGACGTCTTATTTCCATCTTAAATTCCATAATGAGCCGCAATTACTGTCAATTCACATTCTTAAACAAATTAAATGTCGCTTAGTATCGTTTACTGTCAAATGAAATTAAATAAATATCAATATTACGTAAACTTGGTATAATTTATTGAGGAGAAGGGAAAAGTTAAAAACAGCGGGACATGAAACCAAATAATTATATATTAAAAAAAATGTTTTTTTAATTTCATTACGATAAATGGCTACTACTTACAGTGATGACAACATTGGATTAAATTGTAAATGCTCTTATTTTAATACGCTTTTGCGTAAGCGACCAATCTGTGTCATCCAACTGTCGCTTAATTGAAAATCTTTCAGTTCAACCACTACCATAAACGTCGTCATTATTATTTATTTCGTTTTTTTAAACCTAAACCTAATTCTAATTCTCCTGATTTTGACTGGTCTAGTGATATCAAACATGGCCGGTGAGCATGTAGTTCTGGGTTCGGTTCCCAGGTTGTGCGGATGTAGATCAGTACCAGTTTACCTCTCGCTAACATACAGGCATGATGGTATGTCATGTTATCATGTGTCAAATATCAACACTAATAATCTGTTACTTTAAGAACATACTACAGTTATAAAATCGAAATATTATGGATTTAAAAATACCAATAGGTTCCCAGAACGGTCGGTGAATGGTCGAGTTTGATTATTATCAGTTTGAATAAGTGCCTTAGTTCCAGAATTTCTCAATAACTTACTTCTCCCTGAGGTTATAAAAAGGTTAATATGTAAGCAAATGTATGAATGCTGGTAAGATTATCTCTTCCAATGTTTTTTGTAAATGTTTTAATAAATTATCTAATTTTAATTTTAAAATTAAAACAAGGTGTACTATTGTACCTACACTGGCGATATGTTTAGGTCTAGGGGTGTGCATATTGCCAATTAACCAGGCACAATATATCTAAATTCCGAGCTATTACTTAGAATCTCATTGAAAAACTGGCAGTGGCGATTAACAGCCAGCCAGACATCTCTAAAACATATTATACATTTCAAATATGTTTCCCTAGATGGGAACTGCACTTGTGTGTTAAGAGAATAACATTTGTCAATATTTGAAATAAATCATACACGGATACTTAATAACAGCTAGCTTTATTATGAATATTTATTTTATAGTAATAGTTTTGATATCTTACCAGATTATTTTTGCTTCTAGCAAAATCTGAAGTCGCCGTTCAAAAAAAAGACATATCTGTCTAAAAAAACCTCGTAATAATAGTAATTATGTTATAATATTTAAAACAACTTAAGCACCCGAAGTAGTAACCTGGTACAAGTAATACTATATTCTTTCCTAAGTGCCAGTTGGTAAATATACCAAAATAACGGCAGTGGCTTTTGGGGCAAAAACATAAAATTAATGCAAATTATTTGTTAATTTTCAATGAATACGGTCAACGCATACGATTCGCGTAAAGCGTTTTCGTTTTTACGTAAAACACGTTACAAATACTCGTAAAGATTCGTGTCGATTACTGTTAAGGCGGAGACTTCGTCATTTAAAACCCAGAAAAAATTACTTTAAGTTCACATACCTAATAAAGAAAAAGAAAGAAAATATTTTTAATGATTTTATATACTTACGTTATGCTTAGTTAAATTTGTTAGACACTAGCTCTTGCCCGCGATTTCACTCACTTCCCAAAGAACTTTTTAAAACAAAAGTTGGCCTTTATCCTTCTTTTCTCTTTAACCTTTGTCTATACCAAAATTTATCAAATTTGATCCAGTGGTTTAGGCATGAAAACGTGACAAACAGACTGAGTTACTTTAGCATGTATATTATTAGTATGGGTAGCTTTATGTTCTTACGTGCAGAAGAGAACATGCCGTAGGTGAATTGAGTGGTACTCTAATACTGCATAACTACCACTTTACTATAAGGCCTAACTTTATATTAAATAACATTGTAAATTAGATCTTACAGGTAATTAGTGTTAATGAGGCGATATAGAAGTATCACCGACGATAGCTGACTCTTATTTTACAACAAAAATATATAATTAAGTATGCGTTTCATTTCAAACACTGGAGCTCCCACCTTAAGAGGACTTTTTGGAATTTTAAGAAGATGTATTCGTTTATCGGTAATGGAAGTTCGATCGTTTACGTTAAACAGGAATGTCTTATGTTTACTTAACTGTGAGGAAATAAATCGAGCCTTATTTATGTTGTGTAAGGAGAACAGTCTTGCGTCCATTGTGGTTAACTGGTAACGTTAAGAAAAACACAGTTACAGTGGTTAGTTAGTGTCTAAAATATTGATGTCTGACACTTACGCGAATATTATAATAGCGAATTAATAATATCAATATAACGCGATAAAATCTGCGTAAAATGTAGTTTTATTTCAATAATTAATGTTTTTTTTTTTTCTTTGCCCCACACTCGGATTTTCTCCAGTATCCTGGGTGCACCACCGACAGTTCGCTGGTATGTTTAGGTCCATATAATAGGCAGCAAGCGTATTGCCATTAACCGGGCACAAATCTAAACTCCGAGCTGCTACTGGGAATTTAATAGGAAAACAGGTTCCTTTGTGGTCTGTTTGTCAAAAACACTTTGTACGGTTGTCAACGTGTAACTTTGTTTTTATAAGCGTGGGCGGCGCAAGCGCAGCGGGAACAAGTCGAGTGTCCTTAAAAGATTTTCGTTTTACGTGGAGGTTATTTTCGTTTCGTGTGACGTCATAATGTGGACTACTAAAATGCTTTCTGTTGCAATGACACATTATCATTTTAGAAAGAAAATGGATTTTCGATGTATCGAATTTTTGTATAATTATCGTAATTGTTACGACTGCCTTATCAGTCTAGTGGTCCTAAGCGTGAATGCTACGGTAGAGGTCCTGGGTTCGAACCCAGGTCGAGCAGTGTTATTGGGTTTTTCTATGAAAATCTCAGTAGCAGTTTGGAGTCTGGATTTGTGCACGGTTAATGGCAATAGGCTCGCCCCCTATTACATGGGACCTAAAACTTACCGGCGAAATGTGGGTGTACATTAGTAAACCTCTGCCTAACCCTTCGGGGAATGCAGGCGCGATGGTATGTATCGTAATTTTTTTGGAACCGTGCAGCTCGTTTTGACTTTTCTGAAGTGCAATTTTAATGGTATACTAGAAATAAAATATTTGACTTTGACAGTCTGTATGGAAAGCATCCAAATCGAATGTATTATGTTATCAAAATATATTAAGAATACTATTTAAATGCATTAAGGTCAAAGATCAATACAAAAAGCTATTTCAAGCCGTGATCAAATTCCTAAACAATTTTATTTCGTATCAACTCTCGTAAAGCGTCGTTTATTACGTAACTTTGCAATTGCAACCGTTGTGCAGTAATTGAAAAATTATAGAACCTTTAAACAACCGCTTCATGTACTGCTTGTTTTTTAATAAAGCCCTATGCAACGGTTCATGGGCTTGCGACAACACATTAACCACGTTATGTAATTTTTAGTATATGCATTTTAACGAAAACAAAAATTATATTATTGTTTGTTAGATATTGTGGAAAGACTTGTTGCTATATAATAACTACGTTGATCAAACGATCTGCAAGGTTAAGCTGCGCTAGCCTCGGTCACTCTGTGGATGGGTGACCATTCTTAACACATCGAGGTTCTGATCCGTGCCTCGGAGAGCACGGAAAGCCGGTCCCGGTTGTCGCACTACTCGACAGGTGTCTAAGTCTGTCATAGGTATTAGTCTGACTAGGTAGGCAGAACATTATAAAAAAATAGCCTGACAACCAGTCTATCCTCAGTATATCGGGTATTGCCCAGAAATTGGATTGTGGGGGTATGATGGCAATCGCTTCGTGTAAAATATTCAGCTGGGAAAAGGCTCACAGAATGGTGAGATGTTGAGTTTTTTAAACGACTTCAAAAAGGAGGAGGTTCTATGTTCGACTGTATGTATTTTTTTTTATGTATGTACACTGATTTCTACCCTATTTGAGGACCGATTTAAAAAATTCTTTTTTTATTTGAAAGAATATACTCTTGAGGTGCATTGCCACCAAGTCAGGATTTGATGATGGAATCCCATGGAAATGAGCGCAACCCTCAATTATTATAGGTATTAACAATGTTTTTCATATATTTTCTAAAGCTATTGAAACATTTGCGTATGGTGATCATCATCTCATGACGCTGAGCTAATGAAGGAAGGTACAACTTTTATTTTAAAGCTTTTTCACATACTGTAACCTTCCAACTAATTACCAAGAAACATCATATTGATCATCATTGCACAATCGTGACGATTATATGACCAGTTTTTACATCGCCCACAAGCATACATTACCCCATTTCTCACGACTGACAGCTCACAAATGACACAGCTTTTAAATTTAAATAATCACCACTACTGGTAGCTATAATTGGCAGCTCTTATCAACCAGAATACGGTCTTGTACCCTTCACATCACTCATGACGCATATCACGATTATTTTAAGTTGAAATAAAAGCGCGCTTTAAAAGTACAATGTCATTTTTAAGTGTTCCGGGATGAATTTGGCATAACGAAACACTAAGACACTGCCAACTATATATGTTGTATAAGTGTCGAGTATATAATCATAACTATATATTGCCATGGTGTATGGCCATGATGTTAAAGTTCAAGCAAGACCGGCGTGTACTTGAATGTTTCTTTCTCCAAACACCTCTCGTTCAATCTGGCTGCAAAACTGCCTAAAAGACATCCATCTAAATATTTAAAATTTCATCAATCATTATATAAGTATTATATCCATTGTCTAGTACTTATAGTACAAGCTCTGCTTAGTTTGGGACTAGATGGTGCTGTGTAAAATTGACCAAAAAATATTACTTATATTAAAAAATAAATATTATCCTTCAACTGAAATTTCTGATGTCTATAAATAGCGTTAAGTGTAATTGCCAACATACTTACAATTATAAAAGCAGAAACAGAACAAAATGTAGGATTTTCTAAAACTCGTCAAACTTCAAAATCGCTATATCGAATGCTCCTATATCAAAAACATAATTATAAAATATTGATGTACAGCCAAAAGGAGATTGTCAATTTATATATCTTGTGTTATCAATACAAATAATAATTGCTCTTCGCTTATAAGCATTTTTTGATCTTCAACAAAGCCCCGATCTGACAAGAATATTCTCCTTCGTCGTGAAAATAAAATAAAAAACTCCCCGCTAAATCTGGCACTGATAATCAAAATGGCGTATACCTCAAACTGGTTAATCAAACGGGACGTTCAAAGCCAAAAGGAGTAAGACTAATAAATGTGAACAGAAATGCACGCGACGTCGCCGACCCGAGCGATAATAATTGGGCAAAAGTACAAAGATACATACGTACTGATAGTTTGATCAGCAAGTTGGTCGATTTGCTGGAAGAAGATAAAAAGTCTCTATACCTAATTGCAAATAATATAAAAAGTTGATAACACAATAATATAAAAAGTTGTTAAAATTCGAATGAGTTTATGGTTGCAACTAGAATGTTTTTGTAATGTAATTATCTCATTTTCTTTTTAATGGTGACTCGAAAGAGATTGAGCCTAGTCTTGCTTGATGGGAAGCAAGAATGGTCTAATGAAGCACGCATACCGTCAAGCCTGTATTCCCCGAAAGGTTAGGTGGAGGTGCACCCATGTGTGCATTAAATGTACACCCACAGTTTACCGGTATGTTTAGGTCCCATGTAATAGGGGGCGAGCCTATTGCCATAAATCGAGTACTAATCTAAACTCCGAGCTTCCATTGTGACTTCATAGAAAGCCCAATAACACCGCTTTATCTGGTAATCGAAGCCAGGACCTCAAGCTTAGCAGTCATGCTTACCAACACTAAGCTAATGAGATACTGAATCTTTAATTTTTTTTTATTACCTTTGTGCACATAACTGTACTTAATAAAATTGTTCTAAAAGAAGAGCACTTGCAAGGCAAGGCTATTTCTGTTTAGTCGCTTTACACATTTCTCTTCAACAACTCGAACGTGCATATTTCTATCAACAATTTGTTGGAAAACGGCTCGCCATTCAAACTGTCCGTGTGTCTCCATTGTAATGTTTAACATAAACATTTATTGGGTGAAACTTAACTTTTCCCTTAACCGACTTGTCACGAGAGTAACTTAACGTTAACAGCTTAACTGCAGTTAATTGCATAGTTAATTTTAACCAAATAAGAGGTACATCTTGTCACGATACATTTACCAAGTCTTTTGTGATTGATTGATTGGTTATTATCCGATCAGTTGTTGATATGAGAGTGCCTTTTATTATTGTACAATGACTTCGACCTTCTTCGTAGTCATTTTTATTACCTACATCTCTTGTAACCTTTTTGTCAATAACTACTTTTATAGAGCTTTTTCATCAGTTTATGTGGGTTTTATAAAATTAAGTACTGTCCTGCAAGTAAAAAAAATAAATATGACTTTTGCCCTCTTTGCAATTTTGACTCCTTCATTATCTGCTATTATCATACTGTTGCATGTTTCTTAACTGTATTTCAATATCTTTTCATTATTGTCTTCGGCTAAATATTACACCAGTAATTTAAGATACAACTTATCCACACAAATAGCACAAGCACTTAACTGACTAAACTTAAGTAATATAATAATAACAATAAATTAGATAAATAACCACTAAAAGTACCATTAAACTCTGATCACACAGAAATGATCTTTAAACCTATACAATCTCACATTAATATATCAATCTATCGCGTAACACCTTCTGTATACGTTAATTCCGGGACATCAATAAACATTATTGCGAAAAAGCTTATTTTCACTCCGTATTGCATGGCCAGGATCGAATCCGAAGCGTTGCGCAAGCGCAGCGTCTAACGACCGCACCATAAACGGATACCACGGCATGGTTGCCAAAAGTAAATATTATATTGTGGTTGAAATTATAGTGCTATTTATTTCTGACACTTCCACAGACATTGAAATAAAAAGTAACTACTTTTTACAGATTTTACGGCAATCCAATCCAAAAAGAGCTTGAAATCCTGTTATAGATTCTATTAAATCAAAATCCAGACCTACAACTGTAAGAGCAAAGGAAACGGTGAGTTCGTTCTGCGTGAATTGGATTGCCAATAATTAACAAACATGTAGGGTAGCGGTCAGTAATTAAAACATCAAGGCACTCACTGCCTCTGTCTGCCCGTGACCGTGCCCGCGGAGGTAATTCCCCAGTTGGGCAGCTCCAATTTTAATGGAATTATTCCCTCTATGCCCTACGTCTCTTCAAAAGAGTCACAGAATTATGTCGATGCTTCATCTCGTGTTCAGTAATAGTTTCGGAACGAGGGAAGAGACGTGGCGCGCATGTAAGGTGTCTTAATACTAGAAGTACACTGTGATAGATTGCTTGACACTGTTAATGATTGCACCTACTTTTGTTTCCGTAGAAACAGTTGAACTAGAGAACGTAATGATAATAAAGTTTTACTTAAACTTTATAGTTTTTACTTTGAGCATCCATCATCCATCTTCAGTGGTGGTCTTAGGGGGTGGTAAGCGGGGCATCCGCCCAGGGCCTCGCTCTCGCAGGAGCCTCGCGTAAGAACCCAAGTAGTTATTTTATCCTTAAGTATTTGTTTGCTGTAAAGTTATAAGTACAAAAGCTGACTTTGTTATTTTTTATAAAAAGCTTTAAATTTATTCATCGATCATCAGTTTACCCAATGGACCTATAACGGCCTCGCAAAAATTTACCGGCTCGAGCCTCGCAATGGTTAAGGCCGCCGCTGTTCATCTTTACCTGGTTTCTCTAATTCATTACGAGGTTACCACTTCATTTAACACTACAGATAGTCTTTCTATCATTCTCTACTTGGTAATACTGACATGTATTAACACAACTGGAAACCATATCTTATTGTTACAACCCTAACTGTCGCTGCATATGGCCGCTGACATTTTAATTCCATACCTTTCTACATTATGTCTGTGGCAAATATTATTTAGACTTCTAACTAAAATTGGCTGTCATGGTTTTAAGGGATTTTGGTACACTTGTAATATGTGTGAGGGCTTGAATCCGAAATGTTATTGACTTGAATGATTTGCTCCAACTGCGATCCTGTTTGTACTTTGCATCAAGCTTTAAAGATAGACTTGCGTCAATTATTCAATTTCGAATACTTAAGTTCTTTAGTCATGTCTCCAGAAACGAGAGCTCCATGGAAAGGCTGGTCATCCAGGGCCAAGTTGAAGGAAGATGAACTCGCGGTCTGACCTTATTGTGCGAACACCTATGAAAATCGCTAGGGGTAGCCCAAAAAGCCTGACAACCAGTCGATCCTCAAGATATTGCCACGAAATTGGGTTGCGGAGGTCCAATGGTAGTTGCTTCATGTAAAATACTGATATTTACCCGCATCTGTTTAGACTGGATTCCCAAGACTGGATTCCCAAGACTGGATTCCCAAGACTGGATTCCCAAGACTGGATTCCCAAGACTGGATTCCCAAGACTGGATTCCCAAGACTGGATTCCCAAGACTGGATTCCCAAGATTGGATTCCTAAGACTGGATTCCCAATATAGTTGGGAAAAGATTCATATAATGAGGAATATATAAGTGCAATATTAATGGTATCTACCCTACAAGAGAAACTCAATTTATTTGCTATCTGCATTACACGATGTTTGAAAGTGACATCTGTCGGCTGTAAGCGTGCAACTTTCCATTTTAGTTTTTATTGCCTAGCGCCGCTTAAAGATTTATATTACTATAATGTGCCTCCGCTTACCCTACTTAAGCTTTGATCTTCGTCACATTAAACGTTATCATTGGTGGATTATAAACGGTGATAGCGGCCACGCCTAACGCTATTGAGATAGCCTTATATTACTCGCAAATTGTTTCACCATTAACATGATATGAGGAAGAACAACAATTAATATATTTTCAGGTTTCTGAAAGAAAGAGTTAGTCTCTCTCCTAGCTGTACTTGCCACCCGTGTGTTTTGTTTTTTTTATCACGGTTTATAACTCGTTAAATTTTCTTTTTGATGTGGTTGAAAGTAAGACTGCTATGTTTTGAGGTTCTTGGTTGGATTCCCAGGTAGAGCAAAGTGTAATTGCGTTTATCTGTGACAGCCTCAGTAGCAGCTTAGGGTTTCAGAGTTCAGAGTGGATTTGTGCCAGATTAATGGCAATAGGCTCGCTAAAAATTACATGAGACCTAAACATAGAAATTAAAAATAGCAATGATAGCCTAGTGATATGACAATTGGACTGCGAAGTTAAAGGTCTCGAGTTCAAATCTAAGGCTGACTTTTCGAATTCATATGCGTATTAATAATTAATTATCACTCGCTTAAAAGGTGAAGGAAAAACATCGTGAGGAAACCTGCATGCCTTAGAGATTTATCTCGACGGTGTGTGAAGTCAACCCGCCCTAGGCCAGCGTGGTGGACTATAGCCTAAACCCTCACAATCTGAGAGGAGACCCGTACCCAGTCGTGCGACAGTATATGGGTTGATGATGAAACATAAAATTGCGGCGAACTGTGGGTGAAAATAACGTACAGAGGCCAGCACATCAAGCTACCACAATCTGTCAAATTTCTTTGATTCATTTTCATCATTAATACAAAACGATTAGGTTCACATTCAATTGGGAAAAAATTACAGTTTTGGATAGCTTGACTTGGTGGCGTCTGTACAAATCTGCTTAATCTTTGATTGGCGTAATGGTATGAGGGCACTCAAAATAGTCACTATTATAGAAAAGTTCCCCAACCAAGTAAACCAAAGTTGCTCAACAAGACGAATTAACGCCGATAACAGGAGCTAACACCACTATTACCATTGATTATGCGCAATTGTATTCACAATGTACTACATACATCACCCGTACCTGTCTATACGCGACGAGAAAGCGCATGATTTATAGACCAACATTGAATCATAACGCGTTGATTTTCTATAGGCATCACTACTTAATGATGTTTGAATTCAAATGCTCTTTGTATTATGCAATTTTGAGCTCGTGCCTAAATGATTCCGATGTACGGTCAACGAAGACATAAAAATAACCGCGATGGAAGAGACATTATAAACATAATCGTAATATTATTTTAGTAAAGGAAGAATTCGTGGCCTCACCCTTTTTAGTGGTCATAACGTCTGATTTACCTAACCAGAAAACGCAGGTTAGAATCATGCCCGCGGTTGAATTTTTCCTTCACTAAAATAGCTTTAAAATCTTAGCATGGAAAATACCAAAAAATACAAAATCATAATCGTAATATTACTATTTACCCATTGTTAGCAAACGCGACTGCTAAGCCTAGGATTAAATCTAGGATTCGATTTCCGTGCCGAGGAAAGTGTTTTTTTGGTTAAAGGCTGTACACTACAAAGATATTTTCCAATATCCATTTTCCAATGTGTTTAGAACTACATGTAGTAGTTTATCCATTTCAAACGAACATACAAAAAAAACAAATCTTTTCTCTTTGTTTACTAGAATATTCTAGTTAAAAACTACATAGTAATTTATATTTAATACATGTTACAACCTGAAATGGCTAGGGTTGTCAGTCGTCAAAGCTGTCAGGGTTCCGGCATTTTAGCCGCACCCTGATAGCCGTCAAAGTGTTATAAGCTGAAATTAATGGAGGGAATTCGCTAGTGTTATACGTACTTATATTCTAACATTTTTAAAAACAAATTCGTGTATAGTATAGCTACCAAACAAAATGAAGACCATGTTGGGCTCCAAAACAATACTATGCTCGTTTTGGAGCCCAAAATGATCCAAGCCGAGCTCCAAAACGATACTATGTTAGTTTTGACGTGGGTAAAATGACAGCCAAGCATAAATAAGATTGGGCTGGTCACGTCAGCCACATGCACAGTGATCACTGGGCAAGAGATTCCTGATGGTAGGCGTCGTCGAGTCCGGCGCAGAAAGAGGTGGGAGCATTTAGATGCGTACCGCAAGGCCTGGTTCGAGGTGGCACAATAAAGAAGGACCTGGAGGGGGCCAGGGGGAGGCCTTTGGACAGCCAATGCTAAGAAAAAAGAAGCTAAGAGTCCCTTTTAAAGAACGGCAACGCGCTTGTGACTCCTCTGGTGCTTACTATTGGCTTTGGAGCATAGTATTAGCTTTGGAGCATAGTATTGACTTTGGAGCATAGTATTGGCTTTGGAGCATAGTATTGGCTTTGGAGCACAGTATTGGCTTTGGAGCATAGTATTGGCTTTGGAGCATAGTATTGGCTTTGGAGCATAGTATTGGCTTTGGAGCATAGTATTGGCTTTGGAGCATAGTATTGGCTTTGGAGCATAGTATTGGCTTTGGAGAATCGTATTGGCTTTGGAGCATAGTATTGGCGTTGGAGCATAGTATTGGCTTTGGAGCATAGTATTGGCTTTGTATTAATATAAAATTGTATACGTAGTTACGTCTCATTTGCAATTGAATAAATGTTTCTTTCTTTTCTTTCTTTGGTGTCCATGGGCGGCGGAAATCGCTTACAGCAGGCGATCCGTCAGCTCGTTTTGCCCCCTATCCCATAAAAAAAGCTAAGTCAAAAAAGAAATAAGAGGGAATAGGCATTATTTGAGTTTGCCTGCTACATCCTCGGCAGCATCGTCACTTATCATCAGGTGAGGAGCTGCCAAACATACTCAATAATTAATAAAAAAATCATTTAATTTCGTCGTTACCACAAAATCCACTATTGTCCAATATTAAGAACAATATAATATAGGTTACATCACAATCGGTGTCTATAGTCTAGTGCTGCAGTGAGAATGTGACATTTGGTTCCAACGGGTAAGCGTGTGAACCAACTTGAGGGATACGATTGGTTCAAAACATAAATATAAATTTAAAAGAAAATGGCCAATTAATAATTTCGATAATAGGTATTTTTTAGCATTATATATATACCATCATGCCTGTATTTCCCGAATGGTTTGGCATAGGTGTACTAAAGTACACCAATAGTTCACCGGTATGGTTGTATTCGATTTAATGGAATATAACTAAACAGAGTAATTGGGGTTTTCTATGAAATTTCAGTAGTAGCTCGAAGTTTGGATTTGCGCCCGATTAATGGTAATAGGCTCGCCCCTATTACCTAAGGAGCTAAACATATCGGAAAACTGTACATTTAGTACACCTCTGCCTAACCCTTCAAGAATACACGCATGAGTATTTATGTTCTGCGAACTTTTACATATTTTGACTCTCGTATACGTCGAGTTCCTATAGTAACCCACTTGGTCGTGCTTACCTAATGGCATCCTTACTCACAGGTAAAGCTCGATCGTCTAATTGGTTCGCCGACTACGAACGATTTCTCTCACCCTAGTAATACGAATGTATAAGAATCTATACATCATACCATCTTGCTTGTATTTCTCGAAGTTTTAGGTTTTTCTAGAAGTGTACTAATATACACCAATAGTTCGCCGGTATTTATTTATTTATATACACACTTAGAAACTAGAATCCCAATAACACTCTGCTCGACCTGGGTATCAACCCAAGACCTTTAGTGTAGCAGTTGCCTTTGTGGAGAGGCGAGGTGTGTTGCCCCTCCGACGAAAAGGGAAGATCCTCCAACCAGGCGGGTGTTGTGCCTGGCGGGCCACGGCCCGACGGTTGATGTCGGGCGGTTGTATATATGCAACTTTTCGTTGCGAATGTTGCTTGCGCGATTCAGGACTTCGTAGTTCTATGTAGCGCGGTAGATGTCGCTACACCTTCACGACCACCAGACCAATGGGGTGGTTTAAGAATCGAGAAACTATTTTACATAATTATTTTAAGATATAAACTTAATTAGTTTTAGTTTTAGTATCGCTAATAGAAATAAATCTCTTTTCTTGTATACTACTAAGGTGGCAAACAAACATACGGCCCACCTGATGGTAAGCGTTTACTGTAACCTATAGGCGCTTGCAACACCAGGGGTATCACTAGCACGTTGCTGACCCTGTAAAACGAAAGAAGAAGAAGCTGGGTTGGCAGTACATGATTCAATTTTCAGAAATCTGTAGGTACATAGTATAAAAAAAAGTCGTTTCCCTATGTCTGTCCCTGTGTACGCTGAAATCTTTTAAACTACGCTACGGATTTTAATACGGTTTTCACTATCATTTAGATAATTCCTTTCGGAAGTATACGTTATTAGTACGGTCAACAAAAGAGTTAGGTATACAGGCAGCTAATTAATCATCTGTGTTTTGATAAAGATAGTGTATTCATGTATCACGCAATATGTGTAAAAACGTAGGTATTGTAAGCAGCTACATACCTAACCATTTGGCGCGTAATTATTTATATCGAAATCTGTATAAAAATCTGTATACTTAACTCTTTTGCTGACTGTACTTTGCAACCGTGCGAAGTCGGAGTTTGTCGCTAGTATTATATAAATTCTAAAGTAAATATTGCCGAAGTTTTGCGTCAACCCTGTCGTTGCGCAGACGCTCGATTCGTATCAGTCGCTATCACTTGATCACTGACACAATTGTAGCGACAGGAAATAAGGTTGTCAAGTGTCACTATTTTTCGCAACATTTTAAAAGAAGTTTTTGTATATCTTACCTTACATAAAATATTCTAGAATACCTTAAAATTGCATTGATTGCTGTATAATGTGTACGTAATAAGGTCGGTATTTTTTTTTTTCATCATTTTCAATAAATTCCTTTGGCCAATTAATGATAAACTAGAACTCATTCGTTCAGTACGCCTAAGCATGACTGCTACACAAGAAGTCCTGGGTTTGATTCCCAGGTCGAGCAAAGTATTTTTCTATGAAATTCTCAGTAACAGATTGGAGGTTAAATTTGTCACCATTCAAATGGCAGTAGGCTTGCCCCGTATCCCTGGGGATTGAACCCAGGACCTGTAAATAGCAGTGGCGCTTAGGACCGCTACTAATCAGGCAGTTAAGTTAATATTATGAAAGTGGAGAAAATTCTATGGAGATCATAGAGGTTGCATTCACTTTCCATGGAACGGTTTAAAGTTACATAAATACAAAGCTTGCGATAACCCTAGCCGCCTAGATACTGATATGTATCTATCTGCAGATTACTGACACTAGTGTTAGTAACATGGTTTAGGGTTGTTGAATTTAATACTTTTTTATTGTGTTTGGCACTTACGCCTGCTTTATTTGCATAAACAATTGTGTAACTATCTTTTTGTATTTTTTTGCATTTTTCATGCTAGCATTTTAAAGTTAATTTAGCGAAGGAAAAATTCGCCTGCGGGCAGCAGAAACAGAACACAGCTCAAAACACTACTAAAAAAGCAGTGATAGCCTAGTGATATGAACATTGAACTGCCAAGTCAAAAGTCTCAAGTTCGTCCTCAAAGCACGCACCTAGTCTGTCTTTTCGAATTCATGTGCGTATTAATAATTAATTATCGCTCGCCTTAAACGGTGAAGGAAAACATTGTGAGAAAACCTGCTTACCTTAGAGATTTTCTTGACGGTTAATTTTTTATACTACTAAGGTGGCAAACAAGCTTACTGTCCACCTGATAGTAAGCGGTTACCGTAGCCTATAGACGTATGTAATACCCGGGGTATCACTTGCGCGTTGCCAACCCTGTAAAACGAAAGAGGAATAGTTGTTTTGGCAGTGTAAGTGTCAAAGTCCCCTCACTACCAACACAACGTTTCCTCGTGGAGCACTGAAAGTATGAAGTCTGTACCCCCTTTAGGCCAGCGTGATGGACTTTAGGTAACCTCCCCCATTCTAAGAGGAGTCCCGTGCCCAGCAGTGGGACAGTGTATGAGTTAATGATGATGATGAGATTACTCGGTCCTTGTTAAACGTCATTTGTACATTTAAGACAGTCCAACGCCGGCCACACACAAAACGCCAGGCCTTAGCTCCCGTCATGGTCGTGAGGAATTTCGCGGATCTGACTATAGGCCAAGTGCGGTTTTTAGTCGGTATGAGTCTGACATACCCTGCCACCTCCCCGGTTGAAGGAGGAATCATGAGGATTTTCCGTATTATAAAAAAAAGAAGGTCTGCTTAGCTCAACCAATGCAATTCTTGTCATATTTTTTCCCAATATCACGTGATCACGTCAGTTACCAGTACAAACTGACAGCTTCTACCAGCTCATCGCACTCACGATCAACATTGTCGTACATAAAACCTTGAGCTTACGCCGCGGGGCGCCACATGACAGTTGATACCTATCTCTCGTTAGCTCTTGATTATTGACACTATAAAGACTCGGTTTAAGGATGTCAATTTGTGTTTGTGTGTTTAAACGTGTTTTTTTTTTCTTTTATTTTTATACTTTCTGTCGCATTTTTACAAGCTCAAATATGGACAGATATTTAACGGGAATCAATGTTAAATGAAAAGATTACATTATACCAACTAATATTGTAAATGCGAAAGTAACTCTGTCTGTTACGCTTTCACGCCTAAACCACTGAACCCATTTTGATGAAATTTGGTACAGAGATAGATTCTATATCTCTGTACCAAATCCCAAAGGGCTTATTGAGCCAATGCTAATTGTACCACGGGCAACAGCTTAACGACTAAACGTTAAACAAATAACGTTATAACGCTATCGTTATTTCGATGAAAGCGTTTATTAAGCTCCGTAATTTTAAGATAAAATACAACAGTTTGATACGATCGATTTCCCATTGACAAATAATTATATTAACTAAAAATTCAATAATTTCATCAAATTATTTATCTAATGCTAAATAATAATTATTAATTAACCACTATTGCATTAGAATCCTAATTAACTTTATTATGTGCACTTAAACACAAGGCCACACATTTCCAGTATAAGCTGATATCTAAGTATACGAAAACTCCATGCGATGCGAGGCACAACATTACTCTTAATGTACTGTCAAAAAAGCTATGGAACAATACATTTAACTTCCATTTGTCTCGCGATTCCCAAACTGCGTCAACCCTACACAACAGTGTTGCATGCAACTGTAACAGCTCGTGCGAATCGTGCGAATTTTGCGCGAATCGTACGAATTTGTCGTCACGATCACCTGTTAGATTTTGATCTTCTGAGAACAGAAGTTCAACGTCAAAAGCATCACTTGAAAAGGCTTGCTTTTGTTTCGTGATACAACTAAACGCTGATTCATTCTTTTTTTGAAAAACGTTGCCTACACTAGTATTTTTGTGAGTGTGTTAACAGAAATTTCACATGCGTAAACATCCAAACCTGACACTACAACCATACATATTTTTGTACCGAGTGCGAATCCGACCTGCAACTCCCAGCGCAGCGGATGACTCGAAAACTATCAGCCAGCCGAGTCGTCAACTATTTTGAAAGGTTCATAAAATTTGATAGTAGTCAGAGTTCATGACTTTTAATTGTTTGCGCTTTCTACAAATTTGATAAGGTTGTACTGAAAAGACATTAAGTATTTATGCTTTTTTTTTATTCAGCCATTGTCGTTCCACAGCAGGGCGAAGGCACCTATTCTTGTTCCATTATTGTCGATTTAGGGCTTTCTGCTGCCAGTACTCCCAATAAACGTCTATCTAACTTGTCTCCCATCACCTGGATATCATTGGGTTTGAAGGGCAATGTAGCTAGTGAACCTACTGGCCATGACGTCTCCAGATGACAACGCGCTAGTGATACTACTGGTGTTGCTAGAGTCTTTAGGCTGTGGCTACCACTTACCATCGGGCGGCCCGTAGGTATGCTTGTTTGTACCTTTTCATACCTAAACTGGGCTACCTTTTGTCTCAAAATGTCTTTTGGCATGCGAGTTAAACCTAGGGCAACAACTATTTACTACTGTACTCCCAGAAGAGTTAGGCAGAGGTAGGTATACCAATGTACACTCATAGTTAAACTCCGAGCTACTACTAAGAATTTTATAAAAAAACAGCTAGTTCACAATTATTTATTCTATTGTGCGGGAATCTAACAATCATAATATCGTTGATGCTGGCTTTATTTTAACTTTCCAGTTAAAACAGTAAGAGGTTTTACGGTATCGGTTACGCATACAACATAGTCACGATCGAAACCATTCAATCGAATTACGGTTATAGTTTCAGCAGAGAATTATTATTGGCTATAAACGGACCAGTTCCATAACGTACTTTCACCGGTCTTTCTCTAAACAGGCAACAACTGGGTAATAGGGATATTGTTAATGTTACTGGAAATTTTACAGCAACATTCCTAAATTGTTCTCTCATGTAAGTATCCAATTTATAATTATTATTGTATCGAACATCATTGAACAAAACTATAATTTAAAAGAGTAACCATGGAGTTTCTTGCCGGTTCTTCTCCATAGAGAACGACTAATTTGGAACCGTGCACCTAGGACTCGACATTTCATAAGTGCCTGTATATATCTTGATTTTAGACATATTTTACATAGACAAATTTTCATACCTGTCTCTTATGCGGTACTAGGAAATCTACATTCCCTATCTTCTTCTAAATCGTTTCGCTCTTGGCAGAGCGGTCGTGGTCGTCATGTAGTAGAATCGGGGGCAGATGTTATACGCCTCACGATATCTCGCCATCGTTTTCTGAATCTACATTACCTATCTATGGGAATGTAAATTCCCTACTACCGCCATATTTTTTTATCATACCACTAAGGTGGCAAGCAAGCATACGGCCTACCTGATGGTAAGCGGTTACCGTAGCCTATAGACGCTTGCGAACCACTATCACTTGCGCGTTGCCGACCCTGTAAAACGAAAGAGGAAGTTTGGTTGACAGTATAATGGTCAAAGTCAATCCCCACAACGTTTCCTCGCGGAGCATTATCAGATCATACTTCAAGCATTTTCCCAACTGTGTTGGGGCTTGGAGTCAAACTAAATGCGGCTGAATATCCATATTTTATACAAAGCGACTGCCATTAGACCTTTTTTTTATAGTACGGAAAATCCTCATGGGTCCTCCGCCACCCGGGGAGGTGGCAGGGTATGTCGGACTCATACTGAATAAAAACCGCACTTGCCTTCACGTGCCCTATTGTCATGGCCATGGGATCCGCGAAATTCGCCACGACCATGACAGGCTGTGGTCCAGCAGTTGCTGGACCCCGTCGATAAGCGAGACCTTTCCTCGCATATCTATTTTGAAGGCACGCTTCGTTACAAGCCTGCTGGTTGGCGGACGACCAGTACTGCAATTTGACCTCCGAAACCCATTTTCTGGGTACCTAATTTACATACAGAAAACAATGTAAACAGATGACATTTTCTTTTAAGAAATCGTCTCCTGTGCTGGGATTACATCCAATGCAATAGATGCCACGGATCACATAACTATTATGTAAGCCAGAATTCATACCTGATACATACTTATATTTTTTTAAGTTTAATACTCGATCCTAGATTATTGAGAGAATTACTTAATTAAATTAAAATGCATATGATTTCGAAAATTCAGAGGTGAGTGTCTTTGATACGAACTCCAAGCCTTTGACTTGGCAGTTCAGTAATCATCCATAGACTATCACTGCTTCTAAAGTAATTTCAGAAATTTTGACGTGATTGTTAACAACCAAAAACTTAAGCTTGTGTCGCCAAGACACAACGTGATGTTCACGACATGATGGCTGATATTTTTAAAAGGTTTTCAAACAATCTCAAGGAGCGCAGCCCTGCCTAAAATAACCAAGATTTTTGGAAGCACACGTCAATATTTGTCCTTTAACATTCGTCATCAGACGATCTCCTCGCCTAACAATGTGTACCGGAAACCATACCTTAAAAAAAACAAAGCATAATAGAACTGCTTTTTCTTTGCACTTTCTAATATTTGAAGCAATATTTATTTTATATTCACCTTAATTGGAACGGCACTATATGAAAATACCGCCTTCAAGTTAAATTGGACCAAAAATGGTCAACGGCCCAATTTACTTACGTAATATCTCCCTTCTGGGGAAGACAGGGAAGAGGGTTAATTAGAACGTCACTAATTTGGTTAGATATAGTGATGCGCTTCAATTAAAGTTGTGTACTGCGTTCCCACGTTTGGGTGCGTTAATTTGATGCTGCGTTCAGACAGGAATAGTTGCTGGAGAGAGTTGATATAACAGTTAAGGTTCAAAGAGTTTTGATGTGCAAATAAACTGATTGCTTTAGAATGTATCTAAATAAGTTTGTCTTTTTGTGGACACCAATAAACAAATTATTATAGGTTATCCTTAACATTTTTTTTGTAATGATTAGACGTGCATATAAAAACATTATACCTATGAAACTGTAATATAACTATTACGTAAAACGGGAAGCTTTTACAAGTTAAGTAAAATCAACATTATCCCGTTCTGAAGCTGTGAAAGTCCGCTAAAGAAAGTTAATCGACATTTAAGCACGCACTTTACGTCGATAACTGTGATTTACTTCACGATGAAATAGCATAAAATGTTATGCTTATACAAATTTAGTACTTAACTCAATTCGGCGCAAAACTCGAGTTATTGCACTTTTCGTAAGGACGGCAGTTATATATTATTCTAGAAAGGTGCTCAACCCGGAATCTGTCACATATCACATAAGTTATTAGTTGTACGTACATAAGTTATAAGGTACATAGAATGCGCTGTTTCGGCAAAAAGTTCAACAACAAATAAATCAACAAATCTCTGTTTCTGAAGTCGAATTTTCGAATTATGAAGTGGCGAATTTCACGGATCAACAATAAGGCAAGTGAAGGCAGGTGCAGTTTTTAATCAGTACAAGTCTGATATCCTGCTGCCTTCCCTGCCTATTTAAAAAAAAAGTTAGTTCTGAAAGGGAAAAAGAAATAAGACTGTTATAATATTCATTTGTAAACAAATCTTTTTAATTCAATTATTATATGCTCTTTTAGTCCTTGCATTGCCTGTATTAACATAAAGTTTCAATTTGTAATCATTTATTATTTTATAATGTCATAATGTACGAATATACTCGTGAGTACCGTAACATAATACAATTAAGATAATATCTCAGAGGCTTGGTTCTTGTGTAAATTAATTTATAGAGCCTTTACTTCGTATGTCCTCGTGTGCTTGCTGAATGAATATTTCTAATTTAACACAATATTCAAGACAATATTTATAATTACCATGTAAGTATAAATAGACCAAGCTAATAGATCTTATTTGAAGTAAATATTTGAAAAAAGAACTCAAACAATATACTCAAGTATTGAATAGTTTCTGGCATCACCACATGCCTACGTGTATATAACATCCAAATAATATTCTTACAACTATTCTACCATAGCGGCCTAAAATAGTAACAAAGTTTATAACTAATTAATTGTTTTTTCATAATATTTCACTTGAATAAGATAAAGAGTTTTTATGTAAAATAAAACTCAGTTTTTTTGTATGGGAATATCTATTAGATAAGCAACGGAAGTCGAATAACTATTCTATATTATAGGTATTCCACATTTCATTTTATAATTTCACCTTTATCACAAAATAAAACATAATTATGTAACATTTACGCAAGCATAAAGAGCTGAAAGCTAATAAACACAAGATAAAATCTAAGGTTTAATAATACTTTATACATTTATTTAGTTATCTACTATTAGAGACATCTGTCGATACATAGCAATAATTAGCTGCTACTAAGATCTTGCTTACTAATATATACATGAATCTGTTTCCATTATTGGAACTAACAACGCCTAAGTAACTACGGATTTGGAAAACTTGAACAATAATAATTAAATTAACACACCAAAGTTGTCATCAGCTGACTGGCTAGTCTGTATCTATGTAAAGAATTTACACTTAATTATTATCCTCTCCATTTAATATTCATAAATAACCGTTAGTTTTTCATTATTTTTAATAATATCGGTCATAACAAGAGTAGAAAAATTAAAGGTTTTCTCTAGATACCTATGTCTTATTGAAATTATCCTTTTTACAAGCGTTGCCCAACTATCCACTCTCACGGTAACTCTCTTAATCGGTAGCATTATCACCGTGTCCTATTTTCACTACCTCATCACTATATGGTTAAACAAAGCATAGAGTAACTTCGTCTCTAAACGGAGCTTCAAAGAATCAACGTACGCAGAGGTACAGTCGCATCGAAATGCATTCGTTGATAAGTGCACGACTGCCCACGCGCTGTCAACTTTTTGTATTTTGACAGCAAAGTATACGTTCACAGCGTGGTATAAAAAGCTTTTGTAAATAAACACGTTTTGTGTATGAATGTACTGTGAATTAAATTATTTTGAGCGAGTTGTAGAAAGTTTATAGGTTAACATTTATTACATTGTATGATCCACAAGTATTTGTTTTGAGTCTGTGTATACCTACTTACCTATGTTTATAAACTCACCCACGACACAGGGATTGTTTCAAAGCGTGGAAATAGCTTTTTTAAATGAGGTAACATTTGGCAAGGAGATAAAATCCATATTGAGGAATGACATTATGATATTTCATGTCTAAAAATAGTACTTTTGAGAATCGAGAGAAACTGCAGCCCGCTACAAGTGTGGTTATAATTAGCATTCGAAATATCATCAGACAAATTAGCTAGCTTAGAAATCCATGTTTTCACAAAGATGGCTATAATAGGAATACTTTATTCAGGCTAAGTTATTACTTGATGTTTTGGTCTTACCACTGCATCTAGCATTCTAGGCTGTGAGCCGTAAACATGGAAATTATGACATTTACAGTAACGAAGTCATATCGCTGGTTATAGCATAATTTTATTTGACATCATTATGAACTCTGGTTAGGGGACCGTACCATCCATATTATATAATTCTACGTTAGCAATTATTAAGCAGTAAGCAAGGTTTATAGGCTAACTGGTCAGGGTATACCCGATCAGTGTTTAAAGGCACTTTTGCTTTGACCCATTAAGTCGTGTAAAATCAATATACTAATAAAAACAATTACTGTTAGCCAAAACTTAAGCTCATAGCGCTTTAACTGTAAATAAACTATTATAAACTAAATAAATAACTAAATAAAATTAAATCTTTTTATTTCAGACATTGGTCCATAATAGGGTGTTAGTAAAAAACGGCTTTAAAAAACTGTGTTATAAAAAAAATTATTAAAAATCATGAAAAAACATAAATAATTAAAATAATTATTTAATAAAACTACTTTTTACGGATTTTATCGCGTATATTGATATTATTAATCCCGACGTTTCGGACCCTTTACAGCGTCCATGGTCACGGGTAGACTAAGGTGGTGAGCGTCTTTATAATTGAAATAAAATAATTCTAATTCGAAACACTTTGACTTTGATATTTTATAAATTTGTCCGAGTAGTCCAATTTTAAATTCTATATCGGATTCTATAGATATGTTTATTGTCCACTTAAGCTTGTTTCCCGCGCGCAGATGAGATGGGTGACCGTCCTTAACACATCGAGACCCCTCAGTAGTTAACTCAAAGAGCACGTAAAGCTATCGTCCTGTTTGTCATACGAACAACTATGACGATAATAATGGTACGCTGTAGTAGACATGAGACCTTTAGAGTTACCGGTTGACATTGGTGATGTAAACTGTCATTAACTGCATATGTACGTGTATGTACATAAACGTAGGAGCAATTATTTTAATAGATATGAGTCATCGGTAATGTTAGACTACTTCGAACGACATTTAAATTCAGTGTGGTTGTGTTCGCAAAATTTTTATCTTATCATAACATACACTCACTCCATCATTATCAACAGTATTTAGTCCCATGTAATGGGAGGCGAACCTATTGCCATTAACTTGGCATGAATCCAGTGCTCCACGAGGAAACGTTGTGTTGGACTTTGACCCGTATAATTATTGCCAACCCAACTATTCATCTTTCGTTTTACAGGGTCGGCTACGCGCAAGTGTTACCCCTGGTGTTGCAAGCGTCTATAGGCTACGGTAACCGATTACCATCACGTGAGCCGTGTGCTTGGTTTCCACCTTAGTGATATTAAAAAAAATTGAAACTAGGAACTGCTACTAAGAATTTCATCGAAACCAAGACCTCTCACTGACTTGTGACTACTAGACTATTGGGATAGTGCAATGATTATACCTATTAATTATAAATAAATTCAACCTTTATAAACCGACCTGCTTCAAAGCAACCGACCGTTGGAATCAATCTCCAGCCTCTAAACAGCTATTTCACTTAACGGTTAGTCACAATCTTAACAATTTAACCGCCGTAAACTTGATGAACCGTAGTTATAAGACTTAACGTCTGGAATAAGTATTCTTGCAAGGAAAAGAGAATCCACTGTAGTTTGCGGTCCTGCCTGTAATAGTTTGTCATTTATTTTTATGGTTAGAGACACAGGGCATATTGCGTTTTAGTATTAATTAGGTAAGTTGTGATCATGCATTGAAATAGACCACGCCAAACTGTTTTAATAGGTACGCATAGTTCACTCACAGTTTACACGTAATATTGATATAGAAACAGTGATAGCCTAATGATATGATCTTTGGACTGCCAAGTCAAAGGTTTCGAGTTCGATTCCAAGGAACATATCTTTATCTTTACGGATTCATTACTTGTGCGTACTTATTAATAATTAATAGATTATTTTGAGAGATATAAGTAAATACTACTTTTAATTTCGAAGTCCTATTTTCACCAATTTGAATATAAGTTTAGAATTTGCTTCTGGAATATTAAGCCGTAGATCTAACTTATGTAATTCCTGTTACAAAAAAAGGAAAATTCTGGTACAAAGGCCAGCACATCAAGCTACCACAATCCGTCGAATTTCTTTGATTGATTTTCAACTTTAATACAACACTATAAGGTTCATTTTCAACTGAGAAAATTTGACAGTTTTGGATAGCTTGACCTGCTGGCGTCTGTACAAATATATAAAGACTTACTAAAAATCAAATGCGATTTTTTCCCGCAATGACGAATACATCTTCGAGATTAACTTAATGATTCGTTTTAACTTTTCTTAACGAGCTATAATATTCAAGGCACAATGTTTGAACAACATTATGTATTTAATAGACAGGAAACTACCTATAATTTAAACGGTGACTTTTAAAAATAAACACAGACGATAACGCTAAATTGATCTACCCTCTAATAACGAATACATAATCGCTGCAAGATCAGATACCACCGAATGATTTCCATATGCAATTGTTGTCGGCCTGCGCGCGCGCCTCCGCATAAATCTCTCCAACTCTATAGATCTGTAGATCATTCCGACGGCGAGTGATGTATGCCTTTCGGGATTTCCATCTGTCAAAAAGTATAGTGTATCTATGTTATTTGCGGTCGAAATGGGGTAAGCAGAGTATTGACACGGTTTGAGGTCAAGTGTAGTGAATCGCGTATGTTCAAAGTAACGGAGTATATTAGTTTTGGAGGATTTGCAGTTCCATCTTGCTTAAGATGGTAAGCATTGCTCATATTGCTGAGTTCGTCTGGGGTGTATAGGTACAGATCCAGACAGAACCAGCAGGTCAAGCTATCCAAAACTGACAAATTTTCCCAATAGAATATGAACCTTATGGTTTTGTATTAAAGTTGAAAATCAATCAAAGAAATTAGACAGATTGTGGTAGCTTGATGTGCTTGCCTCTGTACATTACATATGTAACATTGCTAAATATTTGCGGATAAGCAATACATATTATTACTTATCCGTGAGCAACAATATGACAACAAAAATATTTCTGGAAACAATGCTTACAACAAGTCTCCACACAGCCAACGCGTCAACATACTGACAGCAACACAATGACGTTGCTACAATAAATTTGCATAACATTTATAACGAGCCTAAAAACAATTATCTACTACTCGTATATAATAATTATGAATTTTTCACAGAAAATGATATGTTTTTCTTTATTGTTTAGGTACCAGTACCGTAGGAGACACACGTCTGCGTTCGTGAGTTATAGATGATATTAAACTAATGAGAAACAAAATAATACCCTATAACATGAGGTTGTGGTGTATCGTCAAAGCTTTACTTATATACCTCCTTTATTTTTTATACTCATACCCCTCGAACAGTGGAATTTTGTACCTTAGTGCTTTCCTATTCCAACGTTTGCTTAACTCAGAACTACCCATATAAATTCTAGTTCGCATTCAAATTCATGATTAATTCCATCAGTATGTAGTTTTGTATCGCTCAGGTTTGTTTATAAATTACAAGCCTATAAACTTTCTAAATCTAATATCTCTTTCTAATGATGAAAACCGTATGAAAATAAATACAGTCGTTTATGAGTTAACTCGTACAAACTCAGAGCAGTGGGGATTCGTAATATGTCGTGATGATAGGGAAGATAACAGAATTCCATTTTAAATAATAACATTTTTAACAAAATCAAAACACTTTTTTTTTAGTTTTAGTAAATATTTGAACAAGAAGAGCTATATGTAGGTATTATTTATATCACCCATTTAAGGACCGTAGAATACCTTTAATTACTCACTATACCTCTAAAATGTAATTACCATCCTCACATAACATTATATATCGAAAAATAACAAAGCCTACATTTTGATGGGACCGTCATTACCCTAATAATTACCCTATCTGACCACAACATAAATAAACATCACAATAATGTATACATTCTCAGACATCATCATCATGGGCCTACAGTCTTGGTAATCTATTCAGTAATTGAACCAATTAATTGTACGATGTTAATTAACGACGACCTGTGGATCAAGTTATGGTGTGGGATAACAGTATGCTTTATAAAGAGAAGAGTAAAAACCGAAAAAAATTTTATTTACGAGAAGAAAGAAAGAAAGAAAATAAGTTTATTTGTGAAGACAAGACGCACACCAGAGAAGAACATAAGGACGAAATGAAAACGTGACTTTTTTACGTACGACGCCCAAAAAGCCGAAGGTACGCGCCACATCCACACGAAACGGCCATCGCTCAGCTTAATACTATGACTCATGGGCATTACTACAAATATGAGATACACTGAGCTGGAGTGGCTCGTGGCTAAGTTATAACTAAACTGATCAAACGATCAGCAAGGTTAAGCTATGCTAGTCGCGGTCAGTCTGTGGATGGGTGACCATTCTCATCGAGACCCCTCCGTGCCTCGAGGAGCACGTAAAACCGTCGCTCCAGGTTGTCATACGTACTCCTATAACAATCGTTAGTGGTAGTCAGAAGCCCAAAAAGCCTGACAATCAGTTTATCAATTTATTACCCAAAAATTGGGTTGCGGTGGTCTAATTTGAGTGGTCACCATCAGCTAATATTATGGAGGGCGCTGTGTTCTCATAATAGACCACCCCAGAACCCCCATTATCAACACTGAACTAGTGCACGAATAGTTTGGCAAACTCTCCATCATGAAAATCTCTAAGCTATACAGGTCTTCCACACGATGTTTTCTTTCGGCCTTAGGGAAAATAGATAAAAAAAAATTCATTGTTATATTCAAACTGGAATGCAGCAATGCTACCTTGTCCTCCTACAGTATCGACATAAGTTGCTAGATAAAAACTTTTGTCAGCTAGACTGAGATTCATCAAGGAACTCAGTCTACGAAGCTGGTGAAGTCAAAACCTATGTTTGTTTTAGATAAATTCCCATACACCCATGGCATATTCGCGTTCGCCATGCTTGTATAATTGATTTGAGTCGGTTGTTAAATCTTTACTATAAAACTAAAAATAGCAACTAGTATTTAAAACCTATTAAAGTTGCATCAATTGAATTTACCTTTTACGACGTAATTATTCGATGTAGAACGTTTTTTCGTAATTCGACCTTTCCTACCATCGTGAAACATATCGTCATGTCTGTATTTCCTGAAGGGTTAGGCAGAAGTTTACTCATGAACACCTATAGTTCGCCGATTATGTATAGGTCACATGTAATAGGGACCCTATTGCCATTCAACCAGGTTTCAATTTAAACTCCGAGCTTCTACTCAGAATTACATAGATAAACCCAATTACACTTTGCACGAGGTCACTAACCTCTAGCATAGCAGTTGCACTTAGGACACTAGACTAACGAGGCAGTATGGGTCTAACAGAAAATGAAAAATTATCTCATCATCAACCCATATACTGTCCTACGGCTGGGCACGGGGAGGGATTAGCCTATAGTCCACTACGATGGCCTAGTGTGGGTTGGCAGACTTCACACAGCATCGAGAAATCTCTAAGCATGCAGGTGTCAGGTGTGTGCCTTGAATTCGAACTCAAGACCTTCGACTTGCTTGAAAAAATATTATTAATTTATTAAATATTTGTTATTATTAATTTATCTGTTCTCTTTCAAATAAAGCAACGGAATAATTCATGCGGTGCCAATGTTGCCTGCGTGATGCAGGATTCGCTTCGTCAAAGTTCCTATGTAGCGAGATAGATGTCCCTACAAATTGATATTTAGAACCCGTAGCAAATCCTTAACAATTTTCATTTTTCTTAACAGGTCTTTCGAAAGCGACCTTTCTGGTTAAGTTTAGCCGTTCTGGTCACATTATGCTTCTAGCATGAACGCAAACATTTTAAACTAATATAAAACCCTACAATTCTAATTACACTTCAAAATAAATTAGCTTAAAATTAACTTCTTGTAAAAAAATAGTAAACGTAACCCCCTATTTTTAAGAGGATAACTCGTAAATTTACTCAATTTTCGATTGAGCAGATTTCTTTGATTTTGTACATTATGAATGTAGTTTTCAGGTATGTGGTGTGGTTTTTGAGTATATGATCTAAAATCTCATAAGACTGAAAACACGATTACATTATACCCGCTAAAATTATAGAACCTGAAACTGGAGCCTCAACAGGAACACTATAGGAAGTCAAGTGTGTTATTCACGGCTATTACTTCAGCAGCTAAAATAAACGTTAAAATCAGGGTCATAAAAGTGAAATTCTAACGGTAGATTAGTGCACCTATTAAGAGTGCTATAGCTCTTGCCGCTTCCTGCTAGACAGACCGTAAATTGAATAATAAATATATTATTCAGATTTATGGCAAGAGCTTTGTGTTAATTAGAATGCAAGAGTGGGATCTCAAATCGGGGACACCAATTAATATTACAAACATTATAGGGGTTATAGAAGAGATAAGGGACTGCTTTAAAGTATTTCTATGAAATCGCAATCTCTAGATTCTAATTCTCTAAATTGAAACAGTTTTCTCTAAGCGCAAATCGTAATAATGAATGATTGTAGTTTTTTTTATGCCACAAAGGTGCCAAACATGCATGCGGCCCACCTGATGGTAAACGATTACCATAGCCACCAGGGGTATCATTTACGCGTTGCCGACCCTGTAAAACGAATGAGGAAAGGGTTTGAAGTAGAAGTGTTAAAATCCCTGCCAAAACAATGTTGTAGATTTCTTTTTTATAAATAAAAATGAAGTAGTTGGCAGCTACGAAAAGAGCTAAAGATCGGCATCAGCAGCTTTCACAATAACAGGCCTATGTCCAGCAGTGGACGAATACGGGCTGATGATGATGACAATGAAAAATGAGTAACATTTTTCTTAAAATATTTATTTATTTAATACTTTAAGCACAAACATAGTACAAAGGCGGACTTAATGCCTAAGGCATTTTCTACCAGTCGACCTTAGGGTGATGCAGAGACAGAAATTGGTAGGTGCACTAGCGGTGTTGTTATATAAACAAAGAAAAAACAATATTTATTATTGTACAACTAAATATATGCAATTTATAAATATATTACATACATCACATAATTATATATCCATATGCATACATAAATAAAAACACATACATAATATAATACAATACAATATATATATGTATATATATATATAATACCATTTATACAAGGAGAGGTTATTGTTAAGAATCTGCCAAAGAACAGAGGAGATGTTTCCGAAGTTTACTTTTAAAAGAAAATATCAATTTTGATTAAGCCAACAAGGTGCTGAAATGCAATATTCTAAGGCTATTGCTGTAGAACCAAATTTATTTGTGCCTATTCGACCAATCTATACTGTAGGACGCCTATTTTATCGATGCACAATATAATTTACAAACATCTCTCTGTAAGAGAATAGAATTTATTGCTTTAGAAAAACAATGCCTAAACCTAGCGATAAACTTCTAAATCTATACCATTATAGAACTGTAACGGATATCCATTACACCTACTCCTCTTTTCCTAGAGAAGATTAGAATTTATAGGAATTGAAGTTACAGGAAATTGGTTTGGAAATATTGAAATCATAACTCCGTTATTGCTATTTGAATATGGTCTATCAATACTGTCCTGCTAATAAATAATCGTCCTTATCAGACTGAAAACAAAGTCTACTTTTGACTTGCGATAGCTAAGAATAAAAAACTATCTCTCCAGACGCATGTTGTAAAAGTCAACAAAACCACGATTAGTGGTAGGGTATAATGATCCGCCTGGGTAGCTACCACCCTCACAGTAGTACTAATCGATTTTACGATGTTCTGCCTGTCAGTGTATACCTACTTGAATTACGCGCTACATCTCAGATCTATCAGATGCGACTAGAATTTAACGCATTCGAGTCAACATTCAATAATAAATGACATTCGTGGTATAAAAAAGAAGTGACAGCCTAGCAATATGATCATTGGACTCACAAATCATAGGACTTGAGTTCCAGTCCAAGGCACGTACCTCTAAAAATTTGTGCACCATATAAATGGTAGAACATGATTACAAAAATACAACATCTAAAAAAACTTATGTTCACAAATGAAATAAAAAATTGATTTGATTAATGGGTGCAATGGGTAGATTCAGGCATCCAAATGGAGAAAAGAAGAGAAATGGTTCAAATAAACGGTTATGCTAAGTTTAACAAAGTATAATTTATGTTAGACAACGACTTAAACAAAACGGATGTTAAAGATAAAAATATACCAAAATACAATAAAGCTGATTATCGATCGATAATAATCGTAACTTCTAAGAACTTTGTGTTTTCCTAATAAAACCTAACGTCGTATGGACTTAAGTAGATAGCCCCAATCAGAATTCTAGACAAGATTTTACTAACAATTGTTTAACGGGTTCCATATACTAGTTCATTTACATATCACTAACTTGTAAATTTGAAAACATTTCGCATTCAAATCTAAATTTAAGATTGGAGCCTACATGAAAATGTTGTATGTCATATTATGCCCATGCCTTGAACTTTTCGGTATTTAGAATAAAATCGTGGGAGACCCGAGAAGCGTTGGTAGGGCGTAGGATTAGAATAATATCAGACTCTTTCTGTTGTGGCCTCAGATATCTAAATTAAGGAAACTGTAGAAATTTAAATAGCCAGCTGAAATCAGTGACAGTGAGTTCACGAGTTTTTAAGAACATTAATTAATATTTAGACACCTACAGCTAAAGGTATGCTACGTATGTTAGTAAAAAAGAACAGAAAAAGGCCATCCATGGAAACTAAGGCTAATACTTTAAAACTGTTTTGTTTTTCGTTTTTCCAGACCTGATACGGAACACTAAACCATACAACACTATCTTATCGTGCGAAATTCTGAGAAAATCGAACGACAAAACGAAACGCACCAAATCGTCTCACTAACCCAAAAATACCAAGGAAATCGATTGAAATAAGTCTCATACAAAAGTATAATGACGCTGTCTGGCTCTCATAGACGAATCCAACAAAAAATAACGTTAACGACTAAGAAATTGATGAGTTCTCTTAAAGAAAATTACTTTAATATTCCCACTGAGGCGTGACCTAAAACCCGTTTGGATACAAGAAACAAATGTATCTTAATCATCCCTCAATTCTTCTATAATTACACTGTATGCTTAATAGGTTCAGGAATAAAGAACAGATTCGTCTGCAAGGTTAATAGAGATGCTGGTAAATCTAAAATTGTGGCTGCAGTCGCAAATGATTTTTTACCTCCAGTCGATTTGCGTGAGTCAGCGTCCGTTTTGCCAGACATGGCTCGTACTATGGCACTTATAAACGAAACTAACTATCATAAACCTTTCGAAGTACAAGTAGAATCCCATGATGTTTTTATGATGTAATATGGAATGCGCGATTTCGTGGTACACGGACCGAAAACAATTGACTTGTCAGACAATTGACGTAGCCGACATACTGTACTACTGTAGGCCCCACGGGGTTTTATTTGGTCATAGACGAAAATAGAAGTGTTTTTTGTAAAGCCTAATTATTATCTAGACCAAAAAACACATGTTATTCTATCGCGTTGGTCGTAATATCAGAATCAGTGTATGAATATGAATAGCATTAGATTACATATAATAAACAGTAAAAAAATGACATTACTACCTAAAAAAGTTGCTATCGTTTTACCCATAAATTAATTACATAAGAAGTTATTTTACGTAAAACAACAACCATCTTCATCAGAAGTATGCATGTCTACATTTGGAAAGTAGTAGATCTAATTAACAATACGAATTGTAAAAAGGCTAGTAGTTACTTAAATAGTCTCTTGCATAAGGCAGCAACAGTAAGGAGAATAGATCAATTGCTAATATGCCGCAAAAGTGTAAAAGCACTAAATTAATTAAACAATCGCCAACTACTTTAAAGATTTAGCTTTAAATTTTACACGTCATGTTGTAAATGCTATAAAATGTCATTGCGAACACTTAAAAAAGCACTTAGGGCATCGGTCCCAATCAAAGGCATGTGTGGCAGTAAACACTGAGTTAAAGATCACAATGACACATGAATAATTAACTCTAAACGAAGACTATCTTTAGCTCTAAACCAACCTGACAGAATCCCTTTCTAAATAATAGAAGAATTCAAATCTATTGTTAAACTTCGGAGATGTATATTCAAAAAAACATAGACGCATTGAGAACCTCGTCAAATTCTACGTAAGATGAAATATTTTTCCATATAAAAAAGGGAGAGATTGGAGCATCAGTGGGAATTACCAGATAGCATAGTTAGATCTTTGTGTGGTTCTAAGATATTCCAATTCCTTCACCACGTTACTGGTGATTATGATCAACATTACATTCATGAAGTCTTTCATTATTCATCAATGTGAATAAATATTTATTTGAGCCGACAAAACCAGTATTATAAATGAGATAGTATATCCGATTACCACTTCGTATACAAGCAACACGACCAATCGTTGCGAGAGCACATGTGCAAATTTTATTACCGATCAAAGTATGCTTATAATTTGAAAATGTTGTATCATGTCTTATGAATAATTTTTGGATCTATCAATATTAAGAAAAATGAACGAGCAAACACTTTAACTGATTTGACTTCAGGATTGGTTGAAGACAGACCTCAATTTATAAAATCTTATTAATCTTGCTATTGGATACATAGTTCTCATTACTCAAGGTTTACTTCTAACTGAATTGTCTGTTTAAAATGTTAATATTGTAATATGTTTATATTGAATTGAATCAAAAATATATTCAGTATTTATTAAGTTTTATCTTAATTTAATTCAGTTGACAGCTCAACTTGTTAAACTTGTCGAATCTACACCTTTCAGCCCGATGTTAAAAATGTATTGCAAATAGATCCCATACATAATGTTGTCCGAACATTCCATTAAACTGGCGACAGGGGAATTAAAATAAATGGCCAGCCTTAATTATGTGACATTAAAAAATATATTAATTCGACCGACAGTGTGTTGAAAGTAGAGATCGATGGGATTTTTCTAGATTAGTTTTTAAGAAAACATAAATTAACGAAATGTCATTAAATTCGGACTCGCAGCGGGATACGACAAAATATACCGTATTTAAAATGTCTCACTGATGTATTCTTAAATTAATTATTTCAAATGGCAATTAGTTGGTACAATGATAGCCTAATGGTTTTCAAATTTATGTTGGAATCAGAAATTGATTATCAGGTTTCGAGGGTGGACGGAGGTCAATTTTATGATAAAACATGCGCGCCTACCGCAATGTCGAATGTTCTTGAGTTTTTGAGAAGCCTGGTCTGAGTCGGAACTCGGTATTATGATTGTGATGATGATTGGTGAACTATGATTACATTTAAATCATTATAAAAAAAATGTTGATCCAAAATAGAACCTGTATCAAACATGACTAAAAAAATAAATTATATCTTCTCAAGGAACCGCTAGAAAATGTTAATTAAATTAATTAACGCTAAATATTTTGTCAAAAGCTAGTGATTTAAATTATTACATAATGAAATCTGTTAGTTCTAGTTTGAAGTGCTTTGTTCTACATTGTAATAAAAATGTCCATGTTCTTTTCTGCCGTATAAAACGCATTCACAATTTATTACCAGTATTAAAGTTTAATATTGAAGCTCAATTCCATGAGCAAAAAAACAAGTCCATTATGATTGTAGGCGAAGGCTAGCCCACCGCCATTATTTATACGTACCATCTTATCTTTACTACGGTCTAAAGCCACACTTTAAAAAGTAATGTCAGAAAAAGTACTTTCGCATTTTAGAAAAAAATACCATTATGTCACGTAGTCTTACATCAACGAGCTCATAAATTATTTTTAACTGGCTTCATTAACCTGCATAACGTCATAAACACGTTATTCGCCTGTCAAAACAGAAAATTATTTTTGGAAAAGGTCACAAAAGGAAAGCGCACGAACGCCTTAAGCAGCGGACGTATAACTTATTCGACGTAAATTGTTTACACGCACTCGGCTCCGAAATGACTGTTTCAATTAATTGACGCCGGATTCAATCCTGTTAATTTGAGCGGTAGAAAAAAACTAATTTCGCCCACAATGCTCCGATGCGACGGCATTATAAATAAAATAAAAACTTGTAAAAGACCTCGCGGTATGCGCATGCGACGGTCAATCTTCTCGTAATGTCATTTGTCGATGGAATCAGGACGCCGTGCGAGCTTTAACGTATGGACGAAAGAGACAGAATATACCATCGTCTCGCCGCCCCAACACGTGAGGCAACATTTGTATTTAATTACTTCGTTTACAGACACTTGATTTACGAATCGCTTAATTTGAAAGTGTTGATTTAAGTTTTGATGAGAGCCTGCTTTTCCAGAAGTTATACCGACACCCACGTATAAATCAGTTTGTTTTAAACTCAACCGCCTGTAACACGAGAAATGTGAGGACATAAAGATATTTATGATGCAATTACATGCATTTCGACAAATGACTATGTATAGCAAGGAAACATTAGTGTACCATTTAACATCGTAAAAACTCAGTCATTTACAGTCGCTCCATAATCTAATTTAAATTCCGACGCAACATCCTCATTCTATATAATTGTTTATAACAGTCCCGTGCGGCGAACAGTACAAATTATATTATTATCCTTAGCTAGAATAACTTCAAGGGTCGTTAATGTGTAAATCGATTGCCATGCATGGAGCGCCATCGCGCTGTCGCATACTAAACGATGAACACAACAAGCGTTATAATCAAAACAATATTAACATTCCCCATTCCTGTTACAGACTTGGCGGCAATACGGCAGCTGCTTGAGAGCGAGACGGGCGGCACGACCTGTCCCAGTTGTAATATGCCCTTTGACAAGGGCAAGAAGAGAAAACTGATCGACACATGCGGGCATGAGCGGTGCTACTCGTGCATGTTCAGGAACGAAGCGTGTCCTTCGTGCGCGAGGAACAACCAGGGCCAAAGGCGGCCTGTGATGGAGAGGTACACGCCTTCGCCGCAGCGGCAGGAGCCTGACTGGCAGTCACCGCTGCGCCTGCCCAAGCCACCGAAGCAACCTTCGAACTTAGCACAGAGCTGTCCCACACCGCCACACACTAGAAGAAGATTCTTCCTCAGTCCGAAGTCACTGCGCAGTCCTTTCGGGCAGCGCGCGCGCCACTCGCACGACAACCACGTGCCCCTCTCCGGTAAGTCGTTCGCACGCACTCTTATTTGCATACCCGTGGGCTTACGCGTGGTGGCCGCAGATTTGCATCGTTGCGCAAACGGCTGCGCACGCAAGCGACACTTCATTGATGCCTTCTTGGGCAAAGTCGAAATCTCATTCACAAACAGGCTGCGTAGCACCTCTCACTTGGATGGCCCGTTTTATGAGCTTTACGAAAACTGCGAGGATCCGCGGCGCTGCGCCGTAAATAACAGTGAGTGACAGTTGCGACACGCGCGCCCACGCCGCAGCGCCGGATGTACGTAGGGGTTCCTTAAAGGACCGGTTGTCTGTCTACTGTATTTATTAGTTAAAGTATAATTCCGTACTTTTGCAACGCTGCCCGCGCAGACAGCGGGCCGGCTGTGAACATTATCTCTGTATCTGTAACATTTTCCATTTCCATTAATTATATCATTCCAGTCTACCAGATTTCTTGGGTAATTGAAATATACACTTCGTTCACAGCTGTGAGTTTCTTAATAAACTATTAGTATCAATTCGCCACGGCCCTTGCCCCTTCACGTTTGTACTTAATCTGTCGATTGCTAACGTTTCTATCTGTCGATATGAATAATGGTATCTTTTACAATTTGTAATGGTTAGTTATAGTGGCGAGGTGCAATTAATTTACCATCCACAGTCAATCGGGATCGTGTGAGTGAAATTTTACTTTACGACATTGTTAATGGATGGTGTGAGATTGTTCTACATGTGGAACTGGCTACTCCAACAGGGTTACCAGAGGAAGGGCCTCGGAATGCGGCGTGGCACAGCCTGGTGTTCAATAAGATCAGGTCGCTGTGGTCCACGCACTCCTCAGTGCCACAAGGACTCAACCAATTGACAGGCACGAAGTCTTAATTTTGCATTGGAATGTGGATTTTACCGATGTAGCTCATTTAATTGCAAATGCTGATTTAAGAATTGATTATACCTCTATAAACATTTTAGCGTCGTAAACTTTGCAACCTTATTTCTGGAAACGATTTGGATTCTATAGTTCAATTGATTGTCGGACACGCGTCGAATATTAATTTATTGGTAACGTTTCCTTGAATTGTACCGATTGATGGATCGATTAATGTTATATCGATTGTTGCGGTAAATGAACACATTGGTATTCAGTCCACATTCCCAGCTCGATCTAGCACGGTCGTCGTCTGATTTTTGCACACCTTATTGCCTGCTCGCATCGCTCCGTGCGTTTGACACATAGCTTAGTATACCGGTTTTGTTTTACCCGTGTTTCTTTTGCATTTGTTTGATTTTTGTTTTGTTTACAATTGAAACGCTTGAACGGTTTTGTGTTGGACGTAATTTGAATACCCATTTGTAAATAGGGTCTCATGTTTTAACTTTTATGTTATTTGCACATTATATGCCATGCTAAGTTAAGTCATTATACATGCACAAAAATTTACATTAAGTGTGATTAATTTAATTAACTGTTAATAATAACAACGATGACGAAATCGATTCTGAATCGATTTTATAACAGCACCGCATTAATCGTTTGAATAAATATGTAACCTTCACGCATGAGTCATGAACAATCATCAATCGATTCTTCGATCGTGATAAAGAATCGGTGACAAAAGTAACATCGATTTGTGGGCGAGATCATCTTTACCGATAAATTTGATGGTGAATGGAATATGAGATAAGCATCGAAGGAATTATGACTATTAAAATTGTGTATGTAAATTGGAAAGGAATAGAAATACGGTATTGGTGAAAGGCAATCATAAATGTTAATATATTTCTCAGAAATAAACGAAATTGATGTATACGTTTTACGGTTCAATTACTTGGTAAACTATTGAAAGAATAACATAAATTAGTCGTAAATACTAAATGAGAAAAATCCTTCAACACCTAACTGGCAATTTCTCTATATTTTCTCTAAAATTGTAAAACTTGAAAGTACTTGCACTACTCGTTCAATAATAAATTGTGTGAAAAGCAAGTAAGAATGAAGACTTAGCTATTCTATTACTAATGGATTTACATTTGACATTAATTATCTTCTCTTTAATGACACATCGGAAAACTAAATACTTACATAATTTATTACGTCGGGTGCATGCCTACGCACATTTCGCGTAAACTTTTAAAAATCCGTGCTGGGCAGAATTATTGAAATGAAATGAAATAATATTTCTTTTCTGTAAATAGATCTTATAAAGACACTTTTACAAGCCAATGTTTTGAATTTGTAATGCTAGATGGCGCTGATGTTTTGCTTTATATTCCATACTTTACTTACATCGTGACGTAACTGCGTAACTGTGTCACCCAAACACGAATTTGTATGTTCGTACGTCTCAAATTGGAACATATTTGGACATGTTCGTGATTGTGTTCTGATTTGCCCGGGTGGGGCAGAAAATATGGGCAGCACTTATGTTATAGACCTCATTGTAAAGTATTTTCTCTTGTTATTTATAATTTGGTGGCTTTTAATAAGATTGCTTCTTTAATTTTGATACTATTGATTTGAAAACTAATGAGCTAAAAGATCTAGAATTCGTCTCCCAGATCGAGTAATGTTATTGGAATTTTCTTTGAAATTCGCAGTAACGATGCGGCGTTGTATTTTGTGCCCGGTTAATGGCAATATGTTTAGACTCTTATTACATAGGACCTAATCATATGCAAACTGTGGGTGTATTAAAGTCCACCTCTGCCTTACCCCTCGGGAAAATACAGGGTTGATAGTGTTTTGTTATTATAATAAATTATAAGCTACTGTGGTTTCACTGTTCTTTCACTTCTAGTCAGAAACAAAACAACTAAATCAGTAGGTCGTGCTATGACGCTACATTTTCTACGTAGGCAGTGCGCAGGAGTCGCCTTGTCACCAAAAGACAGCAGTGAGGGCGGGTCCTTGCTCGAATCGGAACAAGTCATATCAATCTATATTCCAATAGTGACTGGCCGAGTCCTCGGCTTTCGGCTTTCAGCGGATCTCGACTACATACCTATTCGGTTTCGGACAAGAAGGCATATTAATGGCACAGTGAATCACACTCACTAAAATTAAGTGTAAGAAGACTTAGGGAGCTCGTCCAATACATTATAAGATCTTATAGCCTAATCTATGGGGCTGATAATGATGACGATGATTATAATAAATATTAACCATGAAACTAATCAATCAGCTTGTGATTGTTTAATTAATGACAGTCGCCAAGTACGTGCAAAGTAAATAATATGATTTGGGTTGTAGGTGTGTGTGCGCATGTACCTATATTTCTATAGATGCAACTACGATCCTGGAAAATCGATAATCAAATTTTGGTTTCGGCTTCGGCTACAAACTAACATTCTCTAGTCACAACTATAGTATCGGTCTTACTTTAATAATCTTTGTAAACGCAGTGTGACTCCTTGTCGATGTCACTTTTGTATAACTTGTATAAGTTATTGTAGCGTAGGAGACATTGATTTTATAATAGATTCGGCCTACAAAGTAAGTGATCATTGAGGTACAGTCAAGTAATATTAACTTTTAGGAGTCTCTACTTTATATGCTGTGTTCTGAGGGAATATTGTATGGGAGCACAAATGATAACACGAGACAATAGTTCAAGTAAGATGGTTTAATGCGACTAAACTTATTTCTAATTGCGGGCGCAGCCGCACGTAGGCACACACACACCAATGCATTATTCACTGTATATTATAAGCTTGTTCAATACTCATACATGTGTCCCTACAAACTATTAGTAGAAGACTTCAATAATATAAAAATTTAAAAAACCCCCGACTCGATTTGAAATTTAAGGAGTTGAGTATTCTACTAGTCAAGCCCTTCCATTTGATACCCATATTGAGGGAGTTGTGAAAAAATATGTAATACGCCATTGTTATATTCAAAATCGTTTCCACTTACACATTTCTTATAGCTTCACTTTCTCGTTGCAATCAAGTGTGAATAACAATATGGTTCAGAGACACATGGCGACATAACGTGTCTTAGATTCGAGTATAAGCTGACCTCTTGGTATACGAAAGACCGTTATAATGCCAGATCAACTTATTCTGGTTATATAGGGTCTGTTGTGTAGACGTGTGTCCATAATTAGTCCAAAGTTAAATGTACAGAGGCCAGCACACCAAGCTACCACAATCTGTCAAATTTCTTTGATTGATTTTCAACTTTAATACAAAAGCATAAGGTTTATATTCAATTGAAAAAAATTGAAAATTTTGGATAGCTTTACCTGCTGCTGCTGCTGCCTTCCCCCTTCTACCATCGGAGCTCCAGACGCACCGCAAGACATCCCTACCTGGTTGATATTCCACATACAGCGCTATAATCATAATCAATGCGCACAGCCAAGTAGTGCAACTCCCTTCCTGCGTCTGTATTTCCGAGTACCTACGTACAATCCGAATCTAATTAAAAGTAGGGTGAACAGGCATCTTCTGGGTGCGTTCGCTCCACTGTCATCGTTCATCTTTGCCCCGGAGGCAAGTTTGAAGTCAAGAGCAAGTTTTTAATTTTTATTTTTAATAAAATTAAAAATAAAATTGATATTGGCGATATTTTTAGCCCCCCAATTATGTTCCCAAGCGTACAAAAACATGGTTCCTTTTTCACATCGTCGGGTTACAGTTAAGCCTCCGTTTACACGTTATTGTTTACATCTACAGTTTAGTGTGTCCATTTACTTGGAATCGGGACATATAAGCAACCCGAGTACTTGTTACTAAAATATATAAATACTCTTGGTCTATGAGAAATAAGTTGGCTTGGCAGACGGTTGTCCTGCAACCCGATTATAGCACCTACCGAATCCAACTATGAATCTAAGCCATTAAGAGACCCATTCAAACACACAAAAAATTCATCAAAGTCGGCGGGTTTTTATCCCGTATAGGGAGCAAACGAGCAGACGGATCGCCTGATGGTAAGCGACCACTGCCGCAATACTAAAGGAGTCACAAGTGCGTACAAATCGGCGTTGCCGGCCTTTAAAAGGGAGTACGCTCTTTTCTTGAAGGTTTGAATGTCGTATTAGTCCGGAATTACTGCAGGCGACAGTTCATTCCAACGTTTTGTGGAACTCATGACATTCGCCACAATCAAAACAATGTACCCTGAATTTAATAACAATCATTCGGGAAATTGAGAAGTCTATCATCTGCCTATGATTATCAAATCAGCCTATCGCAGTCCACTGCTGGACATAAGCAGCCTATGTCCTATGATTATGGGGTGCATTAATTATTCTAAGACGGAACCATAACAATATATTGTCATGAATTTTATCCTTAACCATACCACTACCTGAATCTCTCCACATACCGTAAGTAAATCAAGTGTAAAGATTAGCAACACACGATACATCTCTTCCGTCGTGTCATCCGTGTGAAAAGCCATTGTGCGATCATGTTACGTTGTGTGTTTTGATATTAACGATTTAAGCTGAAAGTGTCCTATGATTTGTTATGTCCATATTTCTAATGTTTAGACCCAGAAGGGTTATCCTGATTTATGAAGATGGAGTCAGCTGTTAAAGTTAAAATGAAAGCACCATAAAGCTTCATTCTATGGACTCTGTGAGAGATGATAATGGCGAAGGAAGTGAATGATACGATGTCGGCTGATAAAAATAAATGTAAGAAAACACTACGGCACCAACCCAAAGTAATATAATAAGTAAGATTGAGATGAATTCTATTTTGCTATAGAAAGAAAACAAGTTATTGAGACAAGGTCCGTACAAGACACAGATAAAATGAAAAATGAAAACAAAGGTCACTGTGATGTACTGTCAGCACGTTTGACCTGAATGAGTTGCCAGCTCAACATTATGCAGGGCGTATTTAATATCCAGCACTGTTTTTCAGTTGCCACCCTAGCAGTTATCTACTTTTACTTTACCTTAATTTCCTTTTTTAAAAGACGAGAGGAACTTCCACACCAGGGAACAAACCCTGTGTTACAGAGGACTTTCCAACCATAACCAAAGCACATCCAGACTCTAAAGAAATATCTGTAGAATGTTTTATAGTGGCACTTTATTATAATAAATGGTTTGCCTTGCAGACCATCAGACTAATGATTACTTACCTATTGACTAGCCAGAAACAAACGTGAAGCGAGAATGATCTAAGTAGACGTTCGTTTTTCATTGCGTTAAATATGTATTATGTCTAGAAACTTCTTGGTTGACAACGTGTTTTCTATAGGTAAAGTATTCAGTCTATGGATGTTACTACAGATAAGGATGCCACAAGCCCCTCTAGCTCCATAGCTCACAAAAAATCACGTAATTTTATACCACGTATCTAACTGGCAACCTTGGTAGTGTTCGCATCAGCAGGTTGTTATGTTGCAACAATTATGTCACTCAATAAGCTGCTGCTGTCAGTATTGAATACAGAGAAGTGTCACGGTCAAAGATTTTTGATACAAAAGGTTGTTGACTGTCAGGGTTGTCCAAAACCGTGTTTGCTTGTGATGAATTATATTTGTGCCCCTGTTCTACAACCTGACTAAATCATTAGCGTCCTTTCAGCATAGGTATCTATATACATACATTTATTGGTAGATAGAAATTTGATACTTAATGTTAACTTTGGCTTCATAATATCATGTATTATTTACATATTTATTTTTAGCTATGATCGTCCCACTGTCGAACTCAGGTCTCCTTTTCCTCATTCCATTATTCGTATCACGCCCGATTCCCATCAGGGTAGGTTACCAATCTGGTACTCCATTTTCCCTTTATCTACGTTAATTTAACCTCTTAGGCATAATAGTCAGTTTTAATTATGGTGCTTTTAACCTACCCTCTTTTGAGAATGTCCGCATTACTATCCACACTGTAGTAACTGTATAGTTTTCATTGATCTGCGTTTGTCAAATGATATTTAATTACAGTTTTTAATCACCTTTGTAAAAACTAAATGTCTTAATAATCCAGAAATCTTCCCATAATTATAAAATCCAGATTCCCACTCCCAGATATTAAAATCAATATCTATGCACACGATTACAGACTATAATAGCAAAGCTCAATGACTCCTTAGAACCAGCTTGCGTGGGAGTCTTTAGTTTTTGTCGATATCCCGACCACATCCCTACTATGTGCCTAGCACTCAATGGAGAAGGATATCGTATCAGTTTTTGCTGTTAAAGACATAGGCACTGATGTTGTGCTGAGAATCCAAAATAAGGGATAGATAAATAATTTCACATTACCACCACCTGTTCTGGGGCTCAAGTCTGCTATTTTATTGTATCAAAATCGTCGTTCAATTGTTAATTTTTGACAGATGTCTATGAAATCTGTACTGACAGATTTCATAGACGTCTGTCATAATGACTGCATTATGACGTTTAGTACCTACTATTGAACCATGGTTTAATAATAGCTTTGAACATACATACATTAAAATACAAACGTCATATTATAGTATCTTCAGATATACAAGCTTATACTACAATACTACATTACGACAGGTCGGTACAATGCCAGAGTATTAAAGTATCTTCTCCTTTGACATTTCATTACCACATATGCCCCAATATCCATGGGATCATGGTTTAGAATATTAATATATGGAAAATTACCCGTCAGCTCCTTAATAACCCTTGTATTATATGTCATGCTATTTACTTTAATAAAAATGTTGTATACATATTCCTTCTATGAAATATTTGTAGGTGCCATTCTGTCGTTTATGCTATACTGGATGGTCTTCGTCTGGGTCGTCTTTAAATATATCACACTTCCATTCTACATAACATGCCGTCGCCTGTACTCCCCTAAGATTAAGGCAGAGGTGTACCAATATACACCCACAGTTCACCGGTATGTTTAGGTCCAATGTAATAGGGAGCGGTTAACCGGGCACAAATTCAAACTACGAGCTGCTACTGGGAATTTTATAGAAAAATCCAACTACCCAGGAGTACCCGGGATTTCTAGACCAACCAGGCAGTCCACTTGAGCTCAGTTCGAGGCACAATTCTGCTCTTTTTAATTCGACTCAATGGTATCTGCTAGGTTTCATAATAAATCCATTGTAATAAACTTAGACAGACAGATGTAATTTACAATCACGATGACTGATGCGATCATTTAATTCATGAACGGATTGAATGAGTGAACTAATTGATTCCATTCGATCGTGATGTTCTAATTATTCAAATTGATTACTAGTGCTTCCTTTATCATTCATTCTGTAATAAATAAATTGAAAGTAGGCTGTTGGTATCTATAGGCTGCGGTTGCCGCTTTTGCTTGGTTCCGATCTTATCACAAATAAATAAAAAAAAAACCTTCTGAAAACGTAATGTAAAGTAACTACTGTACTATTTTATGATTTTACTTCGTTTCAGTCATTCGTCAATCACTTAGCTTTTCAATAACTCTATTAAAAAGATGATCACTTTCTCCATGTCTATATTAAAGAAAGAATACATTAACAAAAACAGTACTTACATGTGTACAATACAAGCAGTAGGTAAATAATATTTATTTCGAGAACAATCTGCCATTGTTATAATGTCCCATATTTACCCATATTGAGGCCACAAAACGAGCGTGTACTAAGAATGAAACTAATTAATAGATTACTAACTGTCATAAAAAATATGTCATACGGTTTTAATATTGTTAACTGATTTTTAAAGTAAAGGGTTGGGTTTTAGGTTTTTCTGATATCTCAGTAGCAGCTCGGACTTCGGATTTGTGCCCGGTTATCAGCAGTAGGCTCGCTCCTCATATGGGACCTAAACCTACCGGCAATATTTGGGTGAACAATGATTACACCTATGCCTAACATTGAATGGAATACAGGCGTGATGCAATGAAATGATGAAAACCCTAAAAGACGAAGTGCTAACTTCGTCTTTTAGAAAAAAAAAAAAGAAAGAAAATAAAAATATTTATTTCCGTAACCAAGGACACAGAGACATACAAATAAACACTAAAAGTATAAGAAAATATTAAAATATCATATGACACTGGCAGCACTGTTCAATATTTTAAAGATTTTAATATTGTTTATGAGCTTCTTGATGACGGTGGAGCAGTTACAATCTCTTGATAGGATTTGATTCCCATTTTCCTGTTTAATATGATACATTATCCATCCCATTTTCATGTTTCCTGCTTAATCAAGTTCCTCCCCGTCCTCGCTTTCCTTCTAAAATTCTTCAGAAATGGTCTTATAACTATTGTATTCTTGTTGAGAATATAAAACGTCCTAGCTAAGACAATGGTTGTGACAGAAAATGGCTATACTGATGACGAGCATAGTCTTATTGAAGATTACGACCAACGATTTACGACCTAATATGTTAATAATATGATGCTGCAATTTCGAGAGTATGTAGAGCTCCAAGATTGACCTTTCACGCTAGTTAAAGTTGACAAATGCCAAGCATTCGCCATAGAAGCTGGCATTTTGTTAAATGTCTTCATTTGCTGTGATCAAGGGAATTAAAATGAAGATATTTGTATGGCCTCATTAATCTATCTTTAGACTTGTATGTGGTGTACTGCTGACAACTTAATTCCACATTACATGGGTAGTGCCTAACCTGTAGGTCTTGCAATTAACGACCATGAGTCATAAGATCTGGTATATTAAATAAAATATCTATAGGTACTAAATTTTATACGTAAATTCAGGCATAGGCATATATTCGTCTTTTAAAATATTCATTACGCTTTATTTCATGTGGATGTAAATACTAAATATTTTAGCGAGAAAAATACATCTTCGACTGGCAGTACTGGAACACGATCCTGTGTGCCGGTCGCTTTACTAACTAAGCTGACGTGGTCTCCGCACAGAAGTTTGATTTTTCTTTTCTTGTTTTTTCCGTCTTACGGATTTCCCGTTAGTAAATAGTGGTATTTCATGACTTGAAATGTAAAGATTTGAGATTGTTTGAGCATAGTTGGACTGAGATGTGGATAGACTAATCCTATTATGTAGTACTTATAGATTACTTATATTGTTTCTTATTATTAAATATATTCAGTATTTACTCAGCATTCGCTCGTTTCACTTGTCTCCTAAGTCACAACCTTACATGGCGACCCTGCCATCTCTGTCGCGCCGCACGCGCCGTGGTGAATATGATTCCTTAGCTACCAAATAAGGACTGTGCTTCATAAACATTAATGTGTTCGTGCACTAAGTAATCATGTTTAAAATTAATATAATTACGACTAGTTGCGATACTCGTATTGAAGAAGAAGAAAAATGGGAAAGCCACAAAGCAAAGAAGTTGTAATTGCCCAAAATGCGGCAGCAGGAGGAAATCAATTAAACTTGGAGGACTTGAATTTCCATGTAACTTCTACAAATATAATACTGACGATTTTCGTGCTAATTGTGGGATTTGGCATGATCTACTTGGCATTTCGTATGTACCGGAGATGTCACATGCAATGGATTCGAGAGGAGTTTCAGAGTAACGCAAACAGAGGCTCGTTCTTGCGGCGACGTCAGATTCATCCCGAGGTGAAGAATGAAGAATCCAGAGTGTAAAAGTGATAAAAAGTGCTTCTAAAGTAGATGAAAATATGCATAAATTGGTCTTATGATTTATTTTGTGTTATGAAAACGGTGAAATTCGGCATCTGTACAACGGACATTGGACTTCATCTAAGAGTATTTGGTAAAAAGTGGAGTTACTGAGGTACTTATAATGTTTATTATACCTAAGTTACAATAGTAATGCAAACAATATGTATTACGTTTAATGGCAGGATTTTTGAAAAAATTATATGATGAGTTATTAGAGGTAAGAAAATATTTAGTTAAAATTGGCCCTTCTCGTAGGCAAGGTGATATTTTGGAGAAAAAGTTAAAGGAGGCTAAGATAATTATTAATCAATATAACACTTATTTAGAAAATATAACTAAGGTTAAGAGGACAAGTGTAGAGGAAGAAAATGTTATAACGGAATATTGTGAAAAGTTTAATAACTTGTATTCAGAAATATTAACATTGTGTCAATATAAAGATACCTTAAGTTATACCGTAAAAATGGATTTTGACCTTAAAGTTGCTTTGAACTTATTACCTGTAATGACTGATGAAATTGCCAATACAAGACAGTTAATTGATGGAATTGACTATTATAGTTCAGTTCTTGACACTAAACATCATACCAAGTTGATTAACTTAGTTTTAAAAAGCAGGTTGTCCCAAGGCGCGAAATTAAAGCTTGCGTCAAATTATGACAGTATTTCTATGCTATTGACCGAAATGAGACGGATTTTATTACCACAAAAATCTGCAAACTCTTTGCAAAAACAATTGCTCAACTTAAGACAAAACGATTTAACGATTGATGATTTCGGTAAAAAACTGTCCGAAATGTTTGTCGATCTTACTATTTCACAATCTGAAGGAAATTCTACAAAATATGATATTTTAAAATCAATAAATGAGAAACAAGCAATAAAACAATTTAGCGACGGATTGAGAAATCGCAGGATCAGCACAATCATTTCTGCCCAGAAATTTGAGTGTCTCAAGGACGCTATTCAGGCTGCAATAGATGAGGATAGCTCAACATCAAGCTCAAATGCCCAAATTCTTTCAATGAAGCGTAACACCTATTATAAAAACAATTCCAGAGTACCGTTCCAGCAAACCAATCACAGAGGCTACAACAGAGGTGTGTATAATCACGGATTCCAGCAACGTGGATACAGCCGTGGCTACCAATACCGTGGCCGAGGTTCACAGCTGAGCAGGCCCGAGTGTCAGCAGGTTCGATTTAGAGGAAAATATCGAGGTAACTCTTTTAATAATAACTACAGAGGTAATAAATTGTTTCGGGGACATGTACGTGCACTAACCGACGATGCACAGGCTCAACCTAGAACATCCACACAGCAAAGTACGCAGGATGATGATGAAAATGAGTTTTTTCGTGTCTAAAAGTTATAATATTTTAGCCAGTGAAAGTAGTTATTTCGTAGAATTATATGTAAACAACATTCAGTCACTTAGTTGGTTAATTGATACAGGCGCATCCATATCTGCATTAAAGTATAAACATGTGGTAGAGCTCAACATCCCGATTTGTAAAGAAAACATAATCATAAATGGAATTGGTGGCAAAGTCCAAGCTATTGGATACGTATATTTACAGTTATTGGCACATGAACAAAACATTGTCCATAAGTTTTATGTATTTGATTCACTGCCTTGTAAGGCTCATGGAATTCTAGGACAGGACTTTTTAAGCAAGTTCGGATCGGTTATCGACTTTAATCATAATACGTTATCGTTACATTATAATGAGAATGAAATTATTTTTAAGTTATTTAAGTTTAAAGATTATTTAATGACATTACCCGCTAGGTCAGAGTCGATACACTATATAAACACGAACTTCACAGAGGAATGTGTAGTATGTACGAAGGAAATTTGTGAGGGAATTTTTGTCGCAAGTAGTTTAGCCGTTCCGGTCAATGGTAAAATACCAATACGTATTTTAAATACAACAACGAAGGATGTCACATTGTCAGAAATAAATCTAGAGATAGAAAGTTCAAAAGAATATGATATATGTTTATTTGAGAAAAATAGTAGGGACGCAGACCGAGTTAGGCGGCTATTAACTAAATTAAACTTGAGTCGTTTAAACAAGGAAGAAAAAGATAATATAGTAAGTTTATGCGCTAAATATTCTGATATATTTTACTTGGAAGGAGATCGTTTATCGACTACAAATATTTATAATCATTCCATTAAATTAAAACAGGATACTCAACCCTTATATTCAAAACCGTATCGATTACCTCATTCTTTAAAAAGTGAAATAAACAATCAAATTGATAATCTGTTAAAAGAAGGTATTATAGAACCATGTCAAAGTGAATGGTCTAGTCCGTTATTACTTGTACCAAAGAAGTCTGACAGCAATGGGAATAAAAAATGGCGTTTAGTCATCGATTATAGGAAACTGAATAATATTATACAAGATGATAAATTTCCTCTTCCAAATATTGTAGAAATATTAGATTCTTTGTCTGGTTGCATGTACTTTTCACACTTGGATTTATATCAGGGTTACTATAATGTTACTTTAGACGCAGAAAGTCGTAAGTACACAGCATTTGATTCGGGAAGATTTCAAATGACCAGAATGCCCATGGGACTGAAGACTAGCCCTAGTTCCTTTGCAAGGATGATGACGATTGCTATGACAGGTTTGACGTATGAAAAGTGTTTGGTCTATCAAGATGATCTGGTTTGTTTCAGTAGAGATTTGCCATCACATATTAAAAATCTTCAGGATATTTTTGAACGTTTTCGTAAAGTCAAATTAAAACTAAATCCACAAAAATGTGATTTCTTACAAAAAGAGCTGCTCTTTCTGGGGCATATTGTGTCATCAGAAGGGGTTGTACCTGACCCTAATAAAATAAATGTTGTAAAGAACTATCCAGTTCCCACAAAAATAGACGAAATTAAGCGATTTGTAGCTTTCGTAAATTATTATAGAAAATTTATTCCAAATTTTGCAGCGAAAGCTTATCCACTTAATAGTTTATGTAGGAAAAATGCAACGTTTAAATGGGACGATGAATGTCAAAAGTCATTTAACTTATTAAAACAGAGTATTATTTCTCATCCTGTATTACAATATCCTAATTTTTCAGAAAGTAACCAGTTCATTTTGCAAACTGACGCATCCGGGTATGCTATCGGCGCAGTGTTGTGTAATGATGATGGGAGACCGGTGGCATATGCCAGTAGGAGCTTGAATAAAGCAGAGAAAAGGTATCCAACAATAGAAAAGGAGTTGCTTGCAATTGTTTGGGGGGTTAAACATTTTAGACCTTATTTGTATGGTCGTAGGTTCAAAGTTCAAACAGACCATAAACCGCTCATAGCTTTGTTTGGAATGCGCGATCCCTCGAGTAGATTGACGAAATTTAGAATGATTTTGGAGGAGTATGACTTTATAGTAGAATATCTGAAAGGTGAAAATAATTCTGTAGCTGACGCACTATCACGTTTGTATATTACATCGGAGGATTTGAAGGAGATGAATGAGAGAGTTGTTAATGTAATGACGCGACGTCAAAAGGCAAAACAAGCACAAGATGTTACAATTTCTCACGACGATCGGCCTGATCAACCGAAAGTTGTGGATATGTTAAGTAAGCCTAAATATTTCACGGAATTACGTTTTATTACTAATAACGAACTGAAACGGTATCGTGACTTAAGGGAAATAAAATATGGAAATGAATGTTTTTGTTTTGTACCATCAATTAATACAATTTTTATTAACCCAGCATCCCGATCGCAACTATCGCCAGGCGAATTTGTGAGGGAGCTGAATAAATTTTGCGAAAAATGTGAGATAAAAGAAATATATTTTATTAAGAATAAGAATAATCATATTTTTATAGAAAAGATGATAAAAGAGATACAAAATATAGGTACATGGTCCGGACCACGATTGTGTATATTGAGAGATGTAAAGAGAATTGATAATAAAGATGACCAACGTGTAATTATAAATGACTTCCATCTTTTGCCCACAAGTGGCCACGCGGGCATAAGACGGATGGTAAATAATATTAAAAAATATTATTTTTGGCCGGGTCTAGAACTGGATGTTACGGAGTTTGTCAAAAGATGTGACAAATGTCAAAAACAAAAACATTCGACACATCATACAAAAGAACCAATGGTAATTACCACTACAGCAACGTCAGCATTTGATAAGGTTTATTTAGATATAGTAGGACCATTGGAAAAAGATTATAATAATTACACATATATTTTGACAATACAATGTGAACTAAGTAAATACATAGAAGCATATCCTTTACTTTCCAAAACGTCAAATGAGGTAGCTAGAAATTTTGTTACTAATTTTATTCTCAGATACGGAATTCCACGTGCTATTGCATCCGACATGGGAGCAGAATTTATATCTACTACTATGAAAGAGGTATGTAAACTTTTACACATAAGTCAATTACAGTCGACGGCGTACCATCACCAGAGCATCGGTGCATTGGAAAACTCACACAAACATTTGGGTAATTATTTAAGAATTCACACTGAAAATCACCCAGAAGCATGGAGCACATGGCTTCCCTTTTGGTGTTTTTCCTATAACACTTCAGTGCATACTGAGACTAAATTTACTCCCTTTGAGCTTGTTTTTGGAAAAAAGTGTATTTTACCATCAAATTTAAATTCAAATCAAATTGATCCTTTATACAACTTCGACAACTATCCTCTAGAACTAAAATTTAGAATACAGACATCAGAAAAAGAGGCGCGAGATAATCTTATTGCTAGCAAGGTTAACAGAAAAATTAGGTATGATCATAACATTAACCCAGTATCGTATAAACCCAACGATTTAATTTTATTAAAAAACGAGACAGGCAATAAGTTCCAAAGCATTTACTCAGGTCCATACACTGTAATTAGAGAATGTTCACCAAACGTGGAAATTATGAAAAATAATAAATCTTACTTAGTACATAAAAACAGGACAAAAATGTATTTACCACCTGTATCTTCATGACAATGATAGTATCTGTGTAGTATGTTTAGTTATTTTATAAACAAGTATGTACCGAATTAATTATACTTAGATAAGTTAATGTAAGCAAAATATATTATAATTTAAAGTGAGGCGGTGTCTATTTAACCAATTTAATCTAATAATTATAATTATTTTATGCTTGGATCAGGTCTAAATGACTCATACTTAAAATAAAATAAAATTGTCATTTATTTTATTTTCTATTCGCGGTAGAGATGAGATGTGGATAGACTAATCCTATTATGTAGTACTTATAGATTACTTATATTGTTTCTTATTATTAAATATATTCAGTATTTACTCAGCATTCGCTCGTTTCACTTGTCTCCTAAGTCACAACCTTACAGGACCATCTGTATCATAGATAATAAGGCAATGGCACCAACCTTTCAGACCAACCTTTTAAAAAATTATAACAGTACAGTCGAAAGGATATACTTCTACTCATCACCATGAAGTGCAAAAAAAAACAGCTACATCCTACATTTTCTCGAAAGACCTGAACTTTTCCCATATCTAGTAGAAATAATATTGAAATAATGGCTTCCTTTCGGCTGTAAGACGATAAAAAAAAGACACGGTGTATAATATCAATAGCAATTGTTGCCATTTCTACAACATTTATGGGTCATGTGCTATCTTCTTAATTTATTAATAAAAAACGCACAAATAAAATAATTTATATCGCTGCTACATCTGCGACGTTGTGGCCCAACAGTAACCATATCGAGTTGTGATCTCGGAACAACGACGTTCCCACGCCATCGCTTCCGCACCTGCCGAAGATCTCCACTTACAGCGGACACCTACACCACCGACACTTTGTTAAGTAGCTTGTAATGTGGGTGAATAGGATTGAATCACACAACAAGAAAGAAAGAAGGCATATTTGTCGAAATTATTCCTAATTCAAAATGTTCAAGCTAATTGATGCTCAAATCTACATTTATTTCAAAAAAACATAACATAAGTATTAATTGCGTATAAATATGTCACTTAAATGGTTTCACGGTTATTAATTTTTAGTCATCACTCACTAAACGATGAACGAAAACATCGTGAGGAAACCGGCATGCCTGAGACATTTTCTGAGTGGTGCATGAAGTCTGCCTACCCGTATTAAGCCAGTGTGGTGAACTATAGCCTAATCCATCTCAATCTGAGAGGAGACCCGTGCCCAGCAGTGGGACAGTATATGGGTTGATGATAATGATATCTACATTTTATGCCACCAAAAGCACCCACCCACCTAAAAAACCAAGAATACTAAAATGCCGTAAACAAGTAGGTATATAACAATAACATAACCTGGAGGCCACTTTGAACCTCATCGGGCTTATTAAAATTATTCTACACAAACAATTATATTATAATTAACAGTACATGTAAACTTGATTTGTGCCTTGTATATTTTATCACGTAATGTTCACATTATTACAATTTCTTTAACCCTTAGCTCATCTCACAAGTAACTACTATTGTTATTAAACGAGTATTCTCATTCGCTCCATGTGTTAATTTCGTTCCGCTTCTTATGATAACAATTTCTTTTTTAACACACAATGGAGAAAAATCACGTTGAGGGCTAACTAATACCTAATGTGGAGTTGCTTCGTTAATCTATTTAATTTGATGTTAAATGTCATGGGAAATATGGAAACAAACGATTATTTTATTAAATAATGTGTGAAAGGTAGGTAATCAATAGGTTGCAGAATCGTTTATGGTAAGATAAATCCGGAAAGTACTACCAATAATGGAACTTTTGTAAAAAGCACGTCGTAGTAAATTTTCACATCGCAGCGCACCATCAACCCTCGACGTATTGAGGAGATTGTACTGAAATGGGAAAATTATTAGAAAGCTCTCGCTGTATTCTTGGATTTCTATGATATTTACATAGAAAATAATATTACCATGTTGATGACACATAATTACATACATAATTCGTTTTTTAACTGTGTGTAAGAATATTGCACGGCTGTGTATGCATGGAGTTCACATAATTATGATTTTTGTTTCTTTTATCTGATCGTTTTGTGTGCGTTTATTGAAAGCTTGTGAAAAGCGGCATGTATATGAAAATGTGACTCATTGTTATTTATGTTTTTATTAGCTGTAATTGTACACATTGTCAATTTTTGCACCTGTATGTTAGAATTGTCATTTGCATATCAGTTTGAAAGCATCTGTTTTGTAGTTTCAATAATGTGCAGAAAATTACCAGTATTATATCCAATTCTAAAATAGCAACACTTTGTTTCGAGATATTACGACAAAATTAATCTCAAAAACGAGGTAGAACGAGAGGTAGGTAGTGGTACCTACCACCTTTAACTGAAATATTTTGGAACTAAGGACAGTTAAAGAATTACCAAAATTACAATTAAAGCATTCTGTTTCTAGCAAAATCTATAAAAACCCGATTCTTACCAACTACAGTGAGTAGTATACAATTTAGAAGACAATGAACTATAGGATGATGATGATATTAATGATGGACTACACACACAAGCTCACATTTTGATTCTCTCCTCCACAGACGATGAAGGCGGCCACATCAAGCAAGCAGGCTACGAGTCGCGGCGACAGAATGACCTGTACATGCGACTTGGTCTGCTGCTGGGTGAGCGACGAGGAGCGAGAAATAAAGCCAGAGATAGCTGCACCTCGCTCGCCTCGCTTGACGCACATACTCTTGCATCACACAATACAAGTCCGGTAAGTACCTCTATATAGTTTCCTGCTCGCTACACAGGTATAAAACCTCTGATTTTATATTCATCATAATGCTCTTACCTTAAAATTCACCAATCTGAACATGATGATAATTTTATCAGTCTTGTCATCAGTTTTATGAACTATGCAAAAATCTCATTTCGCAGTTTTTCGTTCTTTGCTCGTTTCAAAAATAAATCCGGGAATTCACAGTCAGTTGATCCTAACTCATTCATACCTTTAATACTCTTCTCTACTCTTGATGTGGTATTATGTAAAACTTTAAAAATGAATAGTGAAATTTGTTTTTTAACCAACTTCACGTCTTCGTTTTCTTGAGTTTCGATTCTGTTTAGCTGAAGTTTATACTTATACTAACCTGTAATTTCTTGCTTGGTTTCAGGTGTCAACCCTCACTGGTTCTTCAGAAGTGGAAGTAGCAACGCCGCTAGGTCGCGACTCCCTCGGCTCTCTAGCATCTATGTCACTGTCAGCAGCCAGCAACTGCTCCTCATCAAGTCCTGGCAGCAGACGGCATTCCGTCAACAGTAAGTTTATTTCAAACATTAATAGCACTTTATAGTCACTTCATAATTCAGAGATCTTAAACTCTCTTTATGTAGATATATTAACCTGTCTCAATGATTGGGGCAGTAAATTTTATTTCATTGTAAATAAAACTACTCAATTTCTGTTTAATGTTTATGTTTTCCATCAGGTAAGCCTAGAGTCAAACGTATTAATGTCACCATTAAAAAGAGAAAAAGCTAGCTGCATTAGTGTCTTCTTAAAAAACTGTTCCTACAATTACATTTATTTTCTATTGAAGTGAAAATATTAGACAAATTTTAGTAATTCTGTCTTATTATATCCTTATTCGATTAAATTAAACCTGAAGCCGCTACTGTATTATACCAAACAACGCAATTAACTTCCAAATTCCCCGTCTACCACGTGTCAAAAATCTGGCAGATCTAATTAGTCAAATTAGTTTGCTTACTATCTTTTCTCATTAAGCCGTTGGAGATTGGAGTGGCTGGTCATTAAGATACCACGCCCTTTGGGCTTTATGGCTGCCGATAACAACCGTTCCTTAGGAATTGTTATTAGCTTTTGACACGAACTACTGACGGAATCGTGTCTGTATTTCACCTTTACTTAAGTTGGAGATACCGGATACGTATAGGCGATATACCGAAAACTGCTTATCTCATGAAAGTCCTTGTAAATATTATTATCAATCCTTCTACATATGAAATCTGAGAAGTCCTCAAAATGTATGTCAAAAATTATCAGGTTATCTACAAGATTGTAATTTAGACTACCCTATATTCCAGCCGAACCTGGCATTCAGTAATTTTGTTTGACCTTTGTAAGCTCAACCATTATCAATTTTTTAGCACTTCAAAGCGGCAGATCTGACGAACTGACGCGCATGTCTAGTGGATTCTTCAAAACAAGGAAAACAGCAGCCAGACGATCAGCCAGGGTCAACAGCAAGCAATCATCAACATCATCAGAAATAAAAAAAGGTGCTTTGTTACATAAAATAATATTTTTGCATTACTTCGAGCAAAAACCATGCAGAGCTCTTGAAAATTATTTAGAACGATTAGATTCATAATTTCGTTTCTGAGGCTTGACTTCTGCGTAACAAAATCAGGACAGTGAGTTGCACTTATATTTATGCAAAATGCAAACGAACGTATATTTTAGTTACTAAGAACGCTAAATATCTTAAATAATTGGATACATGTGACACTAATGTTACTAAGCCAAAATATAGTATAAATTGTGGCAAGGGTATTAAGAACAAATCTGTGACCAGCTAGGTTTTTACATAATCTACTGTACTTATAGTAAGTGCTGTATTCTATTACAATTAAGTATATCTGTTACAACTACAATTACTTTTCGGAATCCTGATAACGTTTCCCAATTTCCTCCGTCTAACTTATAAAACGCTAGAACTTCTTGTTTTAGCTGCCGTACCGTTGTTTTAAATCTAATCTCTTGCGTCTCCCTTTCATTTTCTTCGCTTACTTCTAACCACTCAACGGATTTTTTCCGTAAGATTTATATATAAGTAATTCATTACAATTCAAATTTATAAATAATATTATACGTGTTATTTGTACTTAGCCAGGACTGGCACTCATAAAATATAATTCTTTGATCATGAAACTATTGGAATTTTTCCTAATGGTTCTATAATATCTTTACAGTTCATCCATCACCACAGTTGACTTTACGGCCTCTATTTTTCGAAGTACCGTCAACTGACAACCAGACATACTTCTCTGGGAGACATTGGCTCATGAGGGACATGGAGAAAGCCTTGGACTCGAGTTCTTCTGGTTTGTATAATACGTATAAAATTGGTGTGTTACTTAATTTCTAGCCGCTGGCTATTTAAACCCCATCCAATTATTTAAATATCTTAAGTAACGTACATAACATAATGATCAGCTATGATGTTTTCCTACCCTCTTATCTATCAATTCAACGAAGTTTTGGTATAGTAAGTAATCAATTCCTAATTTCGTACTTTCTAAGATTTTCTTCTCAACAGGTATCATAGTATCTGGCTCTCCGGGAACAGGAAAGACAGCGCTCATCCTACAGCTGGTGGAATACTCCTGCTTTGGCAGGAAGAGGAACTGCGAGTATGAAGAGCTTAGAGAACAATCAGACATCAGGGAATTACTGCCAGAAGAGCTTACCATCGGCATGTTCACCCACCTGGCTTCGCACGTTGTCGCTTATCATTTTTGTCAGGTAAGTTTTTGATGACCAAAAATGATTTTAAGAAGAATATGAATATATTCTCTAAAGGTAATATTTTGTAACCATTATTGTATTTGCAGGCCGATAACAACAGTACCTGCCTCGTGGGTGAATTCGTGCACTCTCTCGCAGCACAACTCTGCCAAGCTCCTAGACTGCAAGCTTACAGGGAATACCTTCTCAGTGAACCACATCTGCTCGCCTGCCTATCTCTCAAGGAATGCATCGCGGACCCAGACTTAGCTTTTATGAGGGGTATAATTGAACCCCTCATAATCTTAAGGAGGAATGGAAGTATAGATTCGTCTAACAGCATCATTCTTGTTGACGGTCTATGTGAAGCCGAATATCACAGACCAGATCACGGTTACACCATCGCCTCGTTCTTGGCGAGGCATGTGCCAGAAATGCCTTCGTGGCTCAAAGTTGTTGCTACGGTCAGGACACAATTTCTGGAGCTATCAAAACAGTTGCCGTATACAAGATTAACTCTGGATGAATCAGACAATGTACACAAAGATCTCCTCGAGTATTTTAATACCAGGCTTCAAGCGGCTCCAATCATAGAAACGAATATCAAGTGTTCGACAGGAAAGTCTGAAGGAGTCCACAACTCAGTGATGAAGTTCGCGCAATATGTGCTCCATCTCAGCCATGGCTCATTTTTGTTCCTAAAATTAATTCTAGACTTACTCGAGAGGAGCCACATTGTAGTAAAATCAACGAATTACAAAGTAGTGCCAATATCGCTGGCTCAAATATTTTTGTTACAATTCAATCTACGATTCCCAACAGTACAATCATTTGAGAAAGTTACGCACATCTTAAGTGTATGCTTAGCCGCTTTATATCCTCTAACTTTAGTAGAAATTTATTATTCAGTGAATTCGTTACTGGTCAACACGTTCCTACCTTGGGATGAATTCTGTCACAGATTTGAATCGCTAACAGACTTTCTAGTTAAGAGGATCGATAACACCTACATGTTCTTCCACCCTTCATTCAGGGAATGGTTGATTAGAAGAGATGATAATGAAAGCCCAAAATTCCTGTGTGATTTAAGAGCAGGACATTGTGGTATAGCATTCAGACTATCCAGGGTGCAAGCACCTTTGGATTCAGAGAAGTCAATGGAGTTAGGTCATCACATTTTGAAGGCTCACATGTACCGAAATATGGGGCCAGCACAGTTGGGTTTATGTCCGCGGGATTTGCAGGCAATGCTGGTAGCAACGAGTTCTGCTAACGTTGGAGAAGCGATTGCCAATTTAAGAAATATTTATACACCAAATGTGAAAGTATCTCGGCTTATGCTCTTAGCTGGTGGATCTCCTAATCAAGTTACAGAATGCCTGGGCAACGCGCCATTGTTATGTATGTATTCATATCAAGGAATATTGGCAATGGTTGGACTGCTGATTGAATTTGGTGCTGATATGGAGATGACAAACTCTCAAGGATGTACAGCTTTATCTTTGGCGTGTCAGAGAGGACATACTGATGTTGCAAGGAGATTAATAGCAGCAGGTAATTTATTTTAACTTACAATAATAATAAAATAAAACTGCCGACAAACTGCCTTGCAGTTTGGCAGATGTAATTTTATGAGCCCTGTAATTTCTTTTTTCAATAAATTTAAAAAAAAAAAAAAAAAAATGTTTGACCAGTATTTATTTGTTAGGAAACTTTATCCTTCCCAAAAATTCAAGTAAAGCAAGGCTATGTATTTTTAAACAATTACCCACTTTATAATGACAGTTTTTTCATTCTTCAATAAATACCTACAGCTTGAATCTCGTGATTTTTCAATTCGATCTGGTCATTTAACCGTTATCTTCTTTTCAGGTTCATCGCTAAGTCACACGGATACTGCTGAACAGACTCCTCTGGTCCACGCAGCTAAGAATGGTCACAGAGACACAGTAATCTACCTCCTGGGATGCCAAACTGGAAATGATAGGAACTCCTTAGACATAGATGACGGTAGCATTGAGCAGCTGGTGCCAGGTTCTCGGCATGCATTAATTGCAGCTGCACAAAATGGACATCTTGATATTGTGGAATATTTATTGGATACTGCAGAATTAATAGTAAGTGTCAGTCTTTGTATATTGTCGTAATCTCCTGTAATTCTGGTTTTACTGTAATGTTCACAAGTATATTTTAACTTCGTTATTAGCACCATCGTTAGCAACCTCTGACTGTCCATTGCTTGTTTTGCATTACGACAGCTAAAACGAATATTTTTCTTTTACAGCCCGACGGTATATGCCCAGTCACTGGGGAGACAGCCCTAACAGCAGCCTGTTCTTCAGGCAACGCTGCAATTTCAGATGCTCTCCTTATCCGCGGAGCTACACCATACTCTTTGAATGCTAGACAGCTTTCCCCACTAGCACTAGCTGCTAAGAATGGGAGAACAGCACTGGTGTTGAGACTGTTAGATTCTGGAGCTGATGTCATGGGGTCTGGTGGAAAGATACCACTAATACTAGCAGCAGCCGAAGGTCACTCTGATGTTGTCGAGATGTTATTAGATCATGGTGAGTCTTAAAAATTTAAATAAGTTTAAGTTTATATGCAATAATTACTATGGTCTTATGGTAAAATATCAATAGTGCTTTATGTCATAGAAGCTCATTTATCTTCAAATATGTAGAATTATTTTCAATCTGTTTCTTCAAAACATGACATTTTGTGCTAGGTGCTGATCCGGACGCCGTGGATGCTGATGGGATTTCCCCCCTCGGATGGGCGTGTCTTAGATCTAGAATACAAACAATGGTGGTCCTGCTAGACAAAGGTGCTACTATAGGTAAGATAAAATATATTATAATTCGTTTTGAGAGCACTATAATAATTATTATTTCTTGCTTATTCAAGTAGTACACTTTGAAATTCAAACACATGATTTTAATTCCTTTAATGTTTTCTTTAGATCAACCGGATGGTAGTGGTCGTACGCCTTTGGGACTGGCATGCGGAGGTCCGTCGGATCTGGTGGATATACTCCTGGAGAGAGGAGCCTCGCTGGAAAGAGTAGACCATAGCGGCCTTAGGCCGTTAGACAGAGCTATTGGACAGCGGAATGTTCCCGTAAGTAACTTTAAGTATAAGAGACGACAGTAAGATAATGACAAAATTAATATTATATGACACAAGTGAGAAAATATGCTGTTTATTACAGAACTTCATTAGGTACTCATTTGTTTTTTACTTCCAGGTCGTCAATTGTTTCCTGAGGAAAGGCGCTAAGCTCGGTCCTACCACGTGGGTTATGGCTTCAGGCAAACCAGAATTTATGTAAGTTACCAACTATAGCTTGTTTTTGTTTACGGGGGGAAACCTTCAAAAGGCTACCGGTCTACGGGGGTTAGATCGGGGAGTGTGGTATTCTTACCCACTAAAACCACCCCGGTGGCCACCATCAGCACATGGAGGGGGGGCACTGGGTCCTCTTAATAAACCACCCCAAAACCCCCCTGTGCACCGCCTATTAAGGCACATCCCTTTAATAATTGATCTAGTAAATAGATAGAAATATTCTTTATTGCACACCGAAATCTAATGTAAAGAAATAAATGCAAGAGTCTCCTAACTAAACGAAAGGTCGAGGTTTTATGCCATCTTGCAGGCAAATTTTGGCAAATTTGGTACCCATAACTAAACAATAAATGTTTATTCCAGGCTAATATTGCTAAACAAGTTACTAGAAGATGGAAACATGTTATACCGCAAGAACCGACCTTCAGAGGCAGCCCACCGCTACCAGTACGCGTTGAAGAAGATCAACCCGTTGATCAGCGACGAAGGGTTGACAACGCCAACCACTCAGCCAGTGCCGCATGAGCACGTATCGGCTTTTGTCCAGCTGAAGACAAACTTGCTGTTGAACTTGTCGAGGTGTAAAAGGAAATTGAATGTAAGTATAAACAAGAAAGTCAGTCTATAGCAGTTCATTGCTGGCTGTCTCTCTAAGCACGACCTAAACAAAATAAAATGTGCCAAAAAAGTTTACTTCATAATTTTTCTTCCTAGTAAAATAGCAATAAGTTATAATAAGTAAAACTTGAATCTTTACGGTGTGGCTATACAGAATTGTAACCAAAACTATTTAATTTTACAGGAACCATCAGAAGCGTTAGACCTCGCGGCTCGAGCATCGGTTCTGCGTCCGAATGCCTTCGAGTGTGCCTACGCCATGGCTCGAGCTATCCTCGCCCTCAACAAACCTTCAGAGGCCCTGCCCCACGCTAGAAGAGCCTTACTTCTCGCCCCTTCCACAGATATCTCAGCCATGAGAACGCTGAAGGCGCTACAACAAGAAATTTTAACAAGGATCAATACTGGGACCCATAGTCTAAACGGTGATACACGATCTATGAGAAATTTTGACACAATTAGCCTTAATATGCCATAACGGTAATTTCAACTGTATAATAACCAGATTGTATGTACAAAAAATAGATAGTGAAGAACATATGGAAATTAGGAACTCATATAATTTATAGCCCATCGATTTTATATTATACATCATGCATTTTATCACGTCAAATTAATTTACTTAATTATTATATTCAATTTTTCACTGCCATTCGTGATTTTGTATGTTTACTGGGACGAACTAAGAGGGTTACAGGATTTTTATAATAATAGTATGATTTATAACTATTATGTCATTGTTGATATATATTTCACATAATAATTCTTCAATGGAATTATTATGATTGTAAATATGATCTAAGGAATCGATCGAACGAACTTTATGATAGAGTTACAGTATATTTTATCTGTATAAAAGAATGGGGTCTTGTACTTTATTGTTGTTACTTATAGCCCTTTTTAATGTTCTTATATCTAATAATTCTTAAACTATGTTTCTTCCTACAGTTAATGTAAATGACTTAATATTTGTTTCGATTTTTATATTGTTAATAGTAATTTAGATAGTCCACCGACTTAGTTTGGTGCTATTTACTTAACTAAAATATTTATAACAATTGTGATGTTTCATAGAATCAGGCTATTTGTTCGAATTCTGCTTTCCTTTTTTGTTTTTTATTTGGCTATTAGAATTCAGGTGAGATAAATATAGGTAAATAAAAAATTAGGATTCTCAAAATACACAAACGAATTTTATACTCGTCGATGCAAGTTTTTCTAAATATTGAACAGAAATGCGTTCGGAAATTCTACCGACGCTAACGTCATTACTATCTTCAAAGGTTTCTTTAGAAGAATTTTTATTCATGTAGATAAATAGCGGTTTTATCAATTAATAACATTTACGAAACGTTTACTTTGTGATGTAATGACATGTAAATATGTAATTCTTCCTATTATGACTTAAGTATTGACAATGTACAGTGTCTTACAAAATAAATTAGCTTTAGCCTCGAATATAATCGTGTTTATGAATATTAATCGCTTGCCATTTTATTAAAATGCTTTAATCGGTTTTTGTTTTTCATCGTTACAAAATAGAATTAAAATTGGTGCCTTGTACCTTTTTGTAACTGGCAATCTTTTCTTTTTTGTTATTTTTTATTCAACATTTGAGTTAAACTCATGTGCCCATTATCTTGCTTATTTATAATTTATTAAAAATATTAGAGTGAGTTAAAAGTATGTGGAATAATTTAGGAACGATGAATTATGTAATGGATTTTTGTTTCTTTGTTTGTTTGTGTTGGATGTATCTATATAAAAAGAGTGATGTATGTTATATTTACTAGTTTGTACATCATTTTATTTATTTTTAATCCTTAAACGTGCATAACTGATCATTAGGATCACATAAAGTGAAATATCAAGTAAATATTTTAAAACATCTGAAAAATAAATAAATAATAGGTAATAATATCACAAAAAATGACGCAGGACATATTGTTGTTATTGCATTTCATCTTGAACACTTAAATTTAAAAATATAACGCAAATGTATTTTAAGTCGTCAGAATAAAAACACTGGACAAATTATCAAACTTTTTAATAAAGACTGAAGATTAAATATTGGTGGAAATTATAAAATGAAACAATTACTTATAGCTATGATAGTATAGTAAGAACTATGTTAAGTACAATAGTTACTCAGGCAGTACATATTTTGATTGTATTAAATTTTTTTTTTCATATTGCTTCAACATTGTTTTTTGCTTTAAACCTTTTTCCGAATCCTCAACCCATAATGAAAGCACATTTATCTACTAGCACATGCCTTTCTGCAATCAATAGGATGTATTAATGAACCTTTTAAAAAACACTATTTCATGAAAATAAATCTTGCATAATTACGTAAAATAAAATATAAGATCATTTTTTATCTGCAGCAATCTTTTCCGTTCCGCTCGTGTGCTTAGCATAACAGACATAAAATTAAAAAACAATACGATTTTATAGAATATTTATATTAAGTATTATTATTAAAATTAATAACATTATTGATAATATTATATTACTCGGGCTTCAACATTTCTATTGGAAAATCTGTCACAATCTGCCCATTAGAATAAGTAGGAACTGTAGCTTGAACCTTAGGTCTAGTGGAATAAATATTATTATTGATTGTCGGGATCGTATGCAGGGTAGGGCCCAAAGTGGAGGAGTGAGCTCCAGCTATCTGATCTTGCAACCAAAAAGGATTGCTTCTAAATACACCATCGTTATTATTCGGCCTCTGAAAGTTAGGTCGTAAATACACTGGTTGTAGGATTAAACTGCTTGACGTAGATTTTGGCTTGACATTAATAACTTTGACAGTAGGCGCCTCTTTTGTATTTAGAATACCGAATTCGTAAATTGTTTTTTTTACAGTTTTCGAATGTTTTTTTCGTATAACCCGGTCGAATTTGGTGGTCAATGGTTGGGTAGGCATGAAGACGTGAGAGTAGTGCTTCAGAATTTCGTCTAGTTTCTCTCTAGTGACGTTTTGTTTGTCGACCGGCGCTGTGTTCGCCATTTCCATAAATATTTTGTTACACTGCGATGTGTTAATCCTTTTTGAGATGGGACATGTCTGAAATGATTAAAAGTGTTTAGGTAAATAAAATTGATCATATTTTAAAAAATTATATAAAAATTTTTAGGTCAATTTTACACAGCCTTGCTAGTCCCAAACGAAGTAGAGCTTTTATTTGATGTACTAGGTAATGGATAAAATACTTTTTTTTATAAATACATCTACCTAATATAAAATAAGTCGTCACATAGGCTAACAGTGAAAACATCTAGGACTTTGTTCGATAATTTAAGAAAAATAAAGTTCGAAATCTGGACCTGGTGTCAGATATTTCATTATGAGCAAACCTTCAAGTCTTATTAATATTTTTTTTAATTTCGCGGTCTCTCCGATAAGGAGACTTCAACGAGGCACATATTACCCGAACTATACGTACCATCAACATAGCATCGACAACATTCAACAATTTTTTCGGCGAGTTGCAATGTTCCCCATACATTGGTATATTCATGAATGCGCTCATATAAATGTCCAGTAAAGCTGCCCATTCAGTCTGCTGCGAGGTGAAGTGACGGATTCTGTCCTTCATTTTGAAGTAATCCATGAAATTGTACTTGTTAAGAACACCCATCTTATTCATTATGCACGTAGTTGGACCTGTAGTATCTTTGCACTAAAAAAAATAAACACATATACTCTTATTATGTCAGAATTACATTCGCGAACAAATTATTTTGTGGTTTTTATATTACTTCGGGCGGTGTTTTTACTAGCATCTTGTTATTTATTGAATTCAATTATTAATATATTTATTTTTGTTTATTGTACCGGCCAAGCGTAAAGAATATATTTGTTTTTGTAAATGGCAACATGGAACACTGTACAAATAACAAAAAAAGTTTAATGTGTCACGTGTGTGACTGTCTTTAATCCTCTTTCTTTCAGTCTTTCACCACAAATATTTCAAAACAGATAAGTAATTATTTTATAAAAAGTTTTATTTCTGAACGAGCGCTTGTATTGTAAAACGATAGAGTTCATTTTTGTTCAACAAAGCAAGAAGAAATTTATATACCTTCTACCTTCTACCCTCTTTTCGGCATACCTAACTTGTTTGTATTTCGCTAGAACTGTGTTCTGTGGTTACATTTATTATTGTTTTTCACAAAATAGTTATTTATAGTGATATTTTTGTGTGTGACTGTGAATAACTTTAAAAGGACAGAATTATGCAATTTTAGTTATATTACGTTATTTTGTGGAAGAACTGAGACCGAACGAGATACATAGTCACAGGTATGTCTTTGTCACGAAGTAATTTTATCGTCGCTTATTCCGTGCCGCAACTGTAACTGGAGACGAGATAATATGACGAGAAAATTATGTCGTGGCATGCATGATAAACTTTGTTTTAGAAGAAATTATAGCCTAGTAATATGACCATTGAACTGCCAAGTCAAAGGTCTCGAGTTCGACATCTCGAACCTCTAACTTTTGGATATCATATTATGCGTATTAATAATTAAGTAGCACTCTTAGCGCTTAAACTTTGAAGGATACATCGTAAGGAAATCTGCATGCCTTAGAGATTTTCTCGACAGATCTTAAATACAGAGCGCGCGAGTGATACGTATAGTACGTACTGGTGTTGCTGGCGTTTATTGGCTGCGGTTACCGCTTACCATCAGGCAGCCCGTATGCTTGTCTGTAACCTTATTACAATGAAAACGACAGTCCTCCACGAGGAAACGTTGTGTTTGCAGTGGGCACTTTGACCCTTATACTGCCAACCCAACTATTCCTCTTTCGTTTTACAGGGTCGGCAACGCGCAAGTAATCCTGGTGTTTTGCAAGCTGGGCCATAAGCTTGTTTGCCACGTAGTATACAAAAAAAATAAAAGAATGTACTTACAGTATATTTTGAGGCAAACCAGCCATGTTTTCTAGGCTTATTAGGCACAGCTATATGCTCCGATCTATACAGAGATTGTATACCACACTCTGATAGGTGGTCGTGATGTACTAATTCTGGCAGAAGACATATTTCACGACGATGTTTCTGTAAAAAAAAAGTAGTGCGTGATGAAGTTTTTAACGGTCAAAACAATTGTTTAGACCCGCTGGAGGGTTACGATCTCTTTCATCAATAAATAAGTAGGTAAGTGATTAGTCATGCAAATATATTCAACTCACGGGTCTGTATTTAGATGAGCTTATCTGGCACCCGACGTCATGATAGCCGTGTCTGAAAAATATTATTGAGTAAAGTTTAGATCATAGTGGGGAGTAATTCCACTCAAATTAGCTGCCCGACTGGGAAAGTACTTCCGCCTTGTAGAAAATCGAAGTGAAATAACACTGTTTTGAGCTGTGTTGTTCCTTAATGTGACCAAAGTTGCCAGTGCGCCGCGAGTTAACCGAACTGGAATAGTTGGGTTGGCATCTTTCGTTTTATATGGTCGGCAACACGCACGTGATACCTCTGGTGTTACAAACGTCTATAGGCTACGGTAACCGCTTACCATCAGGTGGGCCGTATACTTGTTTGCCACCTTAGTGGTATAAAAAAAGTTTAGAATTGATGATTTTCACGCGTTCATTGACATTTCTGTATTGATGTAAGATCATAAACAAACATACGGGTACGCGGCAACCGCAGCCTATGGACGCAGCAACACCAATAGTATCACTAGCGCGTTTTCATATTGAGACCTCAGTTGTTAAGTCTCATTTTCTCACTATTTTCACTAAGTAGGATTACCCATCAAATCAGAACACTTATAAATTTTAGTGCAGTAGTTTTTTGACAGTTAGTGCCTTTTTATTAACTTTCAAAGTTCGAGATTTAGTAGTACTTATAAATTAATTTCAAAAGAAGAAAATTAATTTTCTTTACAAGCTGTACTTTTTGACAGATCGCGGTCATTCGAGGTCACTGACATTCCCATTCGTATTTGAAACGCATAGTACTACACTTATTACAAAGTATATTGTATATGAATTGTTTCCTTACTTGCATTTATCAGACTTCCGTTTATAAGGACAGTTCTGCAAAATAAAAATGAAGACCTATATTAGTTTTTCCAGTAAGTAAAATAATTTACAGCTACATCAATTATTGCAACTAAAAATTAAAAACTTCGAACTCAAAATTGCCAATGATCCATGCAATAGTGCATAATGAAAAGCTTTAACGAATTAACCACTAAATAATAGATAGTTATTCATAATATATACCTCGGTGAGCACATCGAAAGTACAAGACAGAATGTCGTTGACCTCACAATCAGCATCGTGATGCCGGGGCACAGACTTCACCAGGCATTTAGTGACAACCCTAGCCTTGGCCTTACTCCAAGCAGGATGTGCGGTAGTAAAGTTATGAAGCATCTTCATGTAGGCATCAGTGTCGAAGGCCCCTGACTCACCTATGATACCCAGCTTACGGAAGACACAGGTCTCTTTTTCGCACTGGAAAAAATAAAGACGATTTCTTTAAGCGTGATAAAAGAATTTGTGATTATTCTAAAATGAATCATGGTAGAGGACATATAGCGTGATATCCCAGTCACCATAGATTTACGTCATTTTAGGAAAGATGGAGGAAAGAATAACATAAACATAGCAAGGTATGGAATTCGCTAAGCTGAAAGAGGGGCCGTTTTACAGATAACAGGTATCAAAGGTGGAAAAAAACCATGCTAACAGAAGAGTTACCTGTACAATGTTACGTACAAAAATATTTATTTAAAATGACACATTTTCAATGTAAGTATATATATCTATCAAAATGAATAATTCTTGAAATAAAACGGACGGATTTTATCGTGTTATATTGATATTATTAATCCCGTTATATTGATATTATGATAAAATCCGTAAAAAGTAGTTTTAATTCAATGTATAATATTCGCGTAAATGTCAGAAATCAATATAAATAATCCTTTTTTATGTGTTGCTAGAAGCTTGTTTCCAGTGTCACATAATTCAGCTTAAAGTTAGAATTTTTCAATGATAATACTTACAGAATGCGGCAACAGCATCAGATCCGTAACCTGCTCAGCTCCTTTTGTAGTGGTCATCACCGGTGCTTCGGTGGTTACAGCTTGACTTGAAATAACCAGCCTATCTTGACCTCCCCAATTTAAATGGAAGTCACACTCGGACCTCCATGTAGGGTGAATGAACTGTGTCATATCACAGCAATCTAGAGGATCGGTGATATCCTGTAAAATGTACTTCAGGCTCAGGCTAACGGAGAAAGGAGAGATCCTTTTGTCAAAGTCAAAGTCAAATGTTTTATTTCAATTAGACCAATAAAGTAGCACTTTTGAAAAGTCAAAACTAGTTGCACGGTTCCAAAAAGTGGGTCTTATGGAGAAGAACCGGCAAGAAACTCCATAGACACTCTTTTTTAAAAACAACATGATTACAATGTTAATCTTGATTTACAAGTTTAATAAGAATAGTTAATGAGAACAATGCAGTTTGATGTGTACCTACTAACAAATTAATCCAGAATAAAAAACAATATAAATAAATAAAAGAAAAAGATTCCCATTGACAGTAAGAACTGACCAGCCCCGACAGACGGCACCCGTTCACGAGTATGACGTGTGTATCGGCGTCGTTCGACTCAACCATGTTGCAGGGAATAAAACGACCCGACACACAACGCCACCATCAGCAGGACATTTTAGTAAGCATGACAAGCTCTTGTTTTGTATTTACTCTGCGTATCATTTCAAGGTAGGTAGGTGGTTAAACGGAGGGGAGATATATCTTCCTTTTTTTAGTAATGGCTACATCTAATTATATTAAAAAGACAGAGAACAGACAAGAAACTTATGTGTATAAGAACTCTTTCTTGTCTTGTGAGACGGGTTTTATCGCGCTTTTGCATTGTTAAACCGCCTTCAAAATAGGAGAAGGTTCCCGCGTCGTCGTTTATTCATATATAAGAATAGTAGTATCCTCCTAGCATATTCCCAACTATAGTTTGGACTACTATTCTTTGGGGTTGGCCTCTAGTCTAATCAGATGCTGCCGAATATCAGTACTTTACACGAAGCGACTGTCATCAAACCTCCGCAACCCAATTTCTGGATAAACTGGAGTTGTCAAGCTTTTTGGGCTACTAACTACCACTAACGATTGTCGTGTCAACATACGAACTGGAACCGACGACTGTGCTCTTTGAGGCACGAAGGGTCCCTATGTATAATAATGGACACCCATCTGACCGCGACTAGCGAAGCTTAACCTTGTAGATAGGTTGATCAGCGTAATTATAACTTAACTCCGAGCCAATTCTATTTAATATCCAAGGCCTATATCCTTGGCATATTATATTCTTAGGTACTTACATTATTGAATGACATTTGAGTAAAGTCCACAATTTTGAGTCCTTCTCCATTGTTTGCGGGTGTCGTAGTTGGAGCACTGGCATAGTTCTGAAAAGTTAGAAAATGGATCTAATGATTGGTATGAGCACAGCGGGATCGGAGTTTACACTCTACATATAAATAATTTTATTTATTTGCTTAATATGACCTCTTTGAATTAATCACGAAATTGCCAAGGATTAAGTTTGAAATCCAATTATGGATTTATTACAGAAGAATTGTCGAGAAACTGGACCTAAAACAGCGAACTGTGGGTTTAACAGTATACACTCACAAGGTTCTGCCTAACCCTGCGAAGAATGCTATAGGCGTGATGGTGTTTTGTTTTATAATATATGAAGTATTTACCTTGACTACCAACTTCTGCTCATCAGTGTACCTGGGGCCGTGCGTGTAGTAACTCATGAAGGACGAGAAGCCACATTCTTCCAACACAGTGTTGTTGAACATGACAGGCAAGTCGCAGCATTTTGAGTCGAAATACTAAACAAAAAATAAGTATTTCATTGAACTTCCATTTTTAAAGAATCTCGCAGGTCTGCTGGAAGAGATTTCTTTAGAAATAAGCAGCACATTTGTACTCTATAGTCCTATGTTCTCAATTTACTTTTTTTGTTAAGTGTGTACATACATAGATAAATAAATAAAAAAGATAACATTTATTCACTGCTCTATAGTTGAAACAATAAATAATAGGAATAGTGACAAAATCTTAGGCCAACAAAATTATTAAAAAATCGTACCACCGACAGGGGCAGGAAAATGATAGGGATAGCAGAAAACAATAAAGGTGAATTACTCACATTTTTCAAAAACCAAGTAGGTCGACGCTCTCTCGGTAAATTCTTTTCGAGGTTATCGTAGCGGCTGGAAAAAAAAACAACATTATATTTACCAACTAATTAGGTAATTGATAAAAGATTAATTGTCTGCGGTGCGATGTTTGCGGATAGATGGCAGGACATATTGTTTGAATGTTTGCGTTTTTGTGAGCGAGATGTATGATAGTGATTAATTTAATTTCATTATATTGTAATGTTTCCTTTAATTATTGTAATTGGTTTGTACCGTTTTAATTAAAGTAAAATAAATAAATCACTAGAAGTATCCATTCTATAAAATATTATAAAAGTGACATTCTACTTACTGTTTAAAATAACTATAATAACTGAATCTCAAAAACTATAAAGCTTACAAACCTGAAATTTTGTGTGTAGGTAACATCTGCTAAGAAAGGATTTTGAGAAATTTCCGCGGTATTGGAACGTGGTACCGCGTACACAGCTAGTAATACAATATTTATAAAACCAATAAGTTTACATAAAAAATCCTATGTACCTTTCCAGAGCAGAGAATTGATATGACCAATTGTTCTGGCAAGTCAATGTTCACAAGTTCGAATCTAAAGCACATACCTCTGACTTTTTTAATTGATTATCACTCGCTTAAACGGTGAGGAAAATATCGTTAAGAAACCTGCATCCTTTTGAGATTTTCTCGACGGCGCCACGGCGTGTGAAATCTGCCAACCCGCACTAGGCCAGCGTAGTAGACTAAAGCCTAATCCCCGTCCCCAGCATTGGGACAGTATATGGGTTGATGATGATGATATACCTTTGTGTGAACATATTTTTCAAGCCAGCAAGAGATGAAACTGGTGAACAGGAATCGTCCTTTCTCAAGCTGTCATCTGGGCAGTTCTGTGAAATTCGTTATTAGTGTTAGAGGGCTTCGCACGTCTTCTATGAAAAAGTAGATATTAGCTTTTTCAAACGCTTGTTGTCTTTATCAGAAGCCGGACAAGCTAAATTAGTAGTATTACAAAATCCGATATAAATTTATTATTTTGACGAAAAAGAGACATTTTTAAATGCGAATTCCTACAACTTAAATCAAAATATGCAGGTCATTATCGACACCTTTTCAAAACGAGTAATTAGAAAGCTTATTTTTGCTACCATGACGCAGGCGTCATGGTAGCAATAGGGAGCTATTGCCATTACCCGGGCACAAATCCAAACTCCGAATTGCTACTGAGAATTTCAGAGAAAAACCCAATAACACTTGCTCGACTTTCTTTTAAGTAATATGTCCGGTTATCCGGAAGCGAGCCTGAAAGCAACCAGATAAAGATTCAATTCAAATTCAGATTGTGATGAATATATACCTACCTCATAAACATCGATGATTGAAACTCACCTCAATCATTTGATCCACAACGCAATGCATCAGCGCTTGTCCAGGACATGTGTTCGTGAACCTCCTGGTCCTGTTGTTATAACAGTTGTCCACGACAGTGCCCACCACATCCTGCCAGGGTCCTGATGGCAACAGTCTTCTAAAAGTCTCCTCGCTTTGTTGTTGTGAAGGCAACGAGTCCGGGAGACCTAGTTTTGAGTTGATGCAGTTCCATTGATGACACTGTATTGAAAAAAAATAACATTCTATCACGCTGGTGACCGTCCAGAGGGTCGTAATGAGTATTTATCTTATCATCATAAACCCATATACAGTTCCACTGCTGTGCACGGGTCTCCTCTCACAGAATGAGAGGGATTAGGCTATAGTATTAGACCACGCTGGCCTAGTGTGGGTTGCCATCTTCACACGCCATCGAGAAAATCTCTAAGGCATGCAGACTTCCTCATTATGTTTTCCTTCACTGTTTAAGCGAGTGATACCTAATTAATTGTTAATACGCAAATGATTTCGAAAAGTCAGAGATTCGTACCTTGGGTTCAAACTCGAGACCTTCGACTTGGCAGTCCAATGGTCATACCGCTAGGGTATTACTGCTATTGTTAGTTATTGAGTATTTATCTATTGTCTGCTAAAACACTTTAAATTACTTGACAGGTTAAAGCAGAAATAATAGCTTTTACCTCTGTATTTTATCTTTTTATGAGCATAGCTCTTCTGATTAATTTCTTTACATACATACATAATCTTCACACCTTTATACTGAAAGGTTAAACCAAAGTGTATGGATGTACAGAGGCCTGCACATCAAGCTACCACAATCTGTCAAATTTCTTTGATAGAATTTCAAATTTAATACAAAATCATCATCAACCCATATACTGTCCCACTGCTGGGCACGGGTCTCCTCTCATATTGAGAGGGATTAGGCTATAGTCCACCACGCTGGCCTAGTGCGAGTTGGCAGACTTCACAAACCGTTGAGAAAAATCTCTAAGGTATGCAGGTTTCCTCACGATGTTTTCCTTCATCGTTTAAGCGAGTAATAATTAATTAATTAAATACAACATAATAAGATTCATTTTCAATTGGGAAAAATTGACAGTTTTGGATAGCTTGACCTGCTGGCGTCTGTACATCCACAGTTTAGGTTTAGTTTTGAATGTTTCGTCCCCATTTGATAGTGGGCAGATTATTCCCACTAACCGGGCAGAAATCCAAACTCCAAGCTACTCCCGAGAATTTCACAGAAAACCCAACAACACCTGACCTCGGAATTGAACCATGCACTTGCCCCTAGTACTCACTTATAGAACAGAAAAGCATTTCAATTTAAACAAAAATCAAAGCTTTTTCAATCTCAATATTATAATAAATAGTTCTTCAGCTTATTTTTTATTTAGTCGTTCTTCGTTGCAATTTTTTTCTACGCAAGACAGCATTTTCAAATGCAAGAATATTCTGACTATCTGATAGTAGATAACGTACCAGACAATAGTGTAAACTGCGTAGCAATGCCTACGCATACTTACATAGCAAATACTACGCGGCTTAACCTGCGTAGCAAATTAATGTATATGTTACGGTAAATCTGATTAATTGAAAATTATTAATATTTTTACAAAATTATTAATTATAACCACATGTTTAGGTAAATGTGAATAAACGATCGAAATTTATTACTTTTAGTTTTTGAATATATTAAAAAAAAACCTAACAAGCTAACCTGGCTTAAGTACGACTTTTAATTTTATTTAGTTTTTATAATTCCTTGCATATTGGAGCTCAACTAATATAATTGACCACAACGCGTTGTGAGCTATTTTTGGTCCTTGAGCGTTACTTATGTACATTTATCACTTTAACCTCGACTTTCGGTAATTATTAATAATCTTCAATTATTCACTCTTACCGTAACATATACACCTTTGGCTACACCTGGGTGCATAGCAATACGCAGTTTACACTAATAGTAATAATAATTATGTCGTTTCGTTTACGTATCAATAAGAAATTTACAGCTTCTTTATTAAAAAAATAATGTTGTTTTTGTAAATTGTTATTGTGACGCTGTCATCGCTTATTGTTTTGTTATTCATTAAGGCCGGTTCCAATAACAAATCATGCGAAGATTTGCTTACTCATCATCGTCCTAGCCTCTTCCCAACTATGTTGAGGACATTTTACACGAAGCGACTGCCATCAGACCTCCTCAACCCACTTTCTGGGCAATACCGATATCCTGAGGATAGACTGGTTGTCAAGTTTCGGCTAAGGCTTCTGACTACCACTAACGATTTTTATAGTTGTTCAAATGACAACCGGAGAGCACATAAAGGGTCCCCTTTATGTGCTCTCCGAGGCATGGAAAGCACTAAACTTTACTTGAATGCACCTTATGTCAAAATGTGGAAAGCAAGCAAATCTGCTAACTGATTTTTTGTTGGGATAGGCCATTAGAAAACTTCACTTACCAGACGAGAGTTTTTAAGATATGACTTTCCAAAACCAGTTTGTCCTAACACCTGGAAACATAACATTATTTTTAAAAAAGTAAAGAAACTTTTATTTTGTGACCCTCGCAAGGACTCGACCTCGACTCATAGGCCTGATGGGCCCACAAGTCTAGAGTAGTTAACTACTGAATAAACTACGAGTAAGTATCTCATGTTGGCACTACTTTCTATATACTATAGCATTATACAAATAACGGCACTATAATTACAATTATTGAAAGAGACGTAGAGATAGATATTCATTCTATTAATTATAACTTTTTTGTCAAACATTATCGCGGAACGCCGATTTTATTTCTATGAAAGCGTCTAATAAGCTCCGTGATTTTACGATAAATACAAACGTATGTAGTCTATACAGCAACATTATTTATAGCATTTTAGAGAGTAAATTTATTTGTTAACGTTAACATTAACAAATCAATTTATTTTGTTAATGGTAACAGCAGTAATTTCAACAATATAACACAATCGTTATTTCGCCATTATTTAATGCTACAGTTAATGGAGTATAACTTTATTAACCATTAAAGTGCTTTAAAGTACAGAACGGTGTTCTGAAATCGCCTTTTGTGCCATTTAGGACAAAGGACTGACCTTACACACAGAGACTTGATCGTAATATACCATAAGAAGGTAATTTGTATTGGTACAAGTCTCATGCCTCAGATTTTTAGGTTTAGAAATAGAATATGAACATATTTCAATAAAAAGTATGCTTTCTTTAAATAAGTAGGTATACAGAAAGCTTTTTCAGAATTGATAGGTAGAGCCAATTTTTTGAATGAACAGGGTCTCCTCATACGTCGTTTTTTATTTGATTTTTGAGACCATATTCAAGACCCATTTCTTAAGCATTTTTAATATTGAAAATCCATACATACCTCAGGCAAAACCACAAATAACCATAATAACCACAATAACTTCATGTTTAGCGAAGGAAGTTTCAAGAATAACTGACCACAGTGAGATAAAATTGGCCCCATATATCTGGGGTCGCGACACACGATAACGATATTTTGCGTTGTGTAAACAGGGATACGACTGCCCGCGTTTGGCACGTGTGATGGTGCCTTTATTTGTCGATAATTAAGTACCTCGCTGTTAGTACAAAACTACCTACCTCATTAGTCCTATGGTCATAAGCAGACTGCTCAGCTCAAAGGTCGAGGTTCGAGCAATGTAATATTAATTTTTTCTATTCAATTCTTAGTAATATTCAGGTGCGTATAAATTATTAATTATCACTCGCTTAAACCAGTAAACGAAAACATATTTTATAGGACATCTGCATGCTTGAGATATATTCTCAACGGCGTGGTGAGCTATAGCGCAATCCCTCTCAATCTGAGAGGAAACCTAAAACCCCGTAGTGGGATGGTGATGTTACATAGTACCAGAATATACCAGCGAAAAAATGAAATGAAATGAAAAATGAAAAATGAAAAATGAAAAATGAAAAATGAAAAATGAAAAATGAAAAATGAAAAATGAAAAATGAAAAATGAAAAATGAAAAATGAAAAATGAAAATGAAAATAATTTATTTGCGTAGAATACAGGTGGTACCAGATATAAAATTGGTGGTTTTGGAACAATACCATATTCTGCCTACATAAAGCATGCAAATTAATTTAACATTTATATTTATAATTATTGAGTTAATTATTATTAATATGTATTATTTATAAAACACTAGATACAATAAAATATAGAACCACATTTATACAAATCAGAGACAGATGCTTTTACATTAGACTGTGGGTGTATACATCATTACCATTCACTACTCTGCTTTACACTTCGGGGAATACAGGCGTGACGGTATGGCGATAAGTAGGTATCTAGTAGATGTATGTGCGGAAATTGGGCGATTGGGAATTTACTTACCCACAATTTGTTTTAAACATTTTGCCAGATTTTTCAAAAATTCCAACCTGCACATACATACATAATATGTTAGCTTTCTGCCACCAATGTGAAATGACCTTAAGGTGGCTCGTATCTTCTACTCCGTTCTAAAAAGCCAAAGATTATTTTGTTATTTTTATTTGACTTTGTTTATGTAGCCTTGGCTCTGCCATCTCAGGGATAATCTGCTTTTTATGAACTGGTAATTGGGTCAATAAATTATTCACAGTGAAAGACCTCTCACCCTTTTCAAACTTTATTATAATGTCGTTGCCTCTCACTCAATAATCTTCCTAGATCGGGGTAATGTACCTACCGACAACAATACCACTGTGTCTGTCAGATATAAGCAAGTGGCATGCTTAATAAATATAGCATAAAGCAAATGATATCGCGGTTCGCACTTTACGCTATAATGCTATAAAGCTATTTTGCTTTATATCCCTCACTCTCTCTCTATCAACCAACTGTTCGTCGAGCGCGGCCCGCCCGTTTTGCCGTAAGATAACAAGTAGGCATAAATTAAGCATGCTATATTATAGCACATAAAATCGCATGCTTAAAAAATTAAGCATAGTATATCATTAAGCATGTTATTGATTTATAGCAACTTTGAACACCACTCACCTGCTCGACCGATTTGGCCGTTTTTTTTGTGTTGAATTTGTAATTATCAGGACTAGGTTTGTTGACAAGGTAAGAAAACTAGCACCGAAAATGAACTTAAGAAGTTGTTAAGCAAAGGAAAAATTCGACCGCGGGCAGGATAGGAGTTTTTCCTTTGCTTAACAACCTTAAAATCTTAGCATGGAAAATGCCAAAAAATACAAAAAGATATGGAACTTATGAAGCTAGTTTACGATAAAAACCCGGTGAAAAACAGTTGAAGCTCCAAGGGGTGACAGTCCGCGCCCACGTCACTGTCATGCACTTTGTCTCACGAAATTAGGAAATCGTCCGTAGCACAGCACGGAAAAAAATACTTACTCGTTTATCGACCTGCTAATTTACTGACTTATAAAAAAAATGCATAGATTCATGTCATTATAGGGAAGAAGGAAGGATGGAATTTGGTTTCCAAGAAATACATTTCTTCAGTTCATTCCAACTGTTGACAGTTAGTGCCATAAAAGTAAACATATAAAACAAACCTGTATTCCCCGAGTGGTTAGGCAGAGTTGTACAGTAATGCACAGCCATAGTTCGCCGGTGTTTAGGTCCCATGTAATAAGGGGCCGCACAAATCCAAACTCGAGCTGCTACTGGCAATTTCATAGAAAATCCTAATTACACTTTGCTCGACCTAGGAATCGAACCCAGGACCTCTAGCGTAGCAGTCGCGCCTAGGACCACTAGACCATGCTTGTTGGCCGCCTTAGTTGTTTCAAAAAACACGTACCAAAATAAAATCACACCAATCGAATTTTTTGTTACCAACCCTTCCAAATTTTATGGACAATATAAATTATTAATGTTGCCCATTAAAGTACATATAAAATATACCATTTATCTGTAGATATATACGCATGGTAATCGACAGGAAGTGAGTAGAGTAAATAAATACCAATTAATTTATCTAACATAATTTATTGGTGAATCCCATAAATAAAAAAAAAGTTTACACATAAATCAGCTACTTACAGAATTAAGCAATGAATTACATTATTAATTTCGGCAACACAGATAGATGCACTATAAGAATGAACAGTATAAATCAAAATTGCAAGCTTGAAATCTTTGCTAGACAATTGAGGCAGCCTTATCAGTATGAAATGGCTTGAAAACTAAAAAAAGCAAACAATACAAAATTGTAAAGGTTTATATCTGAATTCTTTGATTATTTAATTATTGTGTATCTATCTGTGTATTCGACTAAAGTCGTTCTAGCTAACAAGATTCTTATTTTTTTTACTATGTAGAAGTTAATGGACGCGTATTCAAGGCTAGGTGTAAGAATATTAATACAGACTTCTTTGTGAACAAAAGTATCTATAAAATAGACAAAAATGAAAAATTAATTATGCATTCTTAACCACGGACCTCCTTCAAACAATCGAATTAGGCTTTCACACTAGTGTATTGCTTATTACGGAAGACAATTGGAGATATACAATAAATAGTATTGTATATTATGCAATAAGTATGTTTGTATGTAGTGCTACAACAGTAGCAGAGTATGAGGATAGGCAACAGAGGAACTATTGGCAACCACCGACTGGACCAATATAATCTTATGGGTTCAATGCTCTTTGACATTATATTATAATTATTTTCACTTATACATTAGTAGTTGTTGCTACATTACAGATTAGTAGTTGTTGCTAAAGTAAAGACTTAGTAATTACATAAATTTTAGTAGCTGACTCGGCAGACGTTGTTCTGCAATTTGATTGCAGCTCCACCTACCAGATCCAATTCTGTATATAAACCATCAAGGACCCACTTAAACACACAAAATTTCATCAAAATCCGTCAAGCCGTACCTTTGTACTAAATAGTCCTAAGCTATATTCTACTTTCTTGTTTTTTAAGTGTGTTTATATATATACAGATGTCAATACAACACATTTTGAATGGTTGTCGTAGGAAAAGTCGGTGTTTGCGTTGCCTTCCCTCTTCCTTCTCTTACTGGAGGTCTAGGTACACTATTGTAGAACTAAGTCTATCATCTTCAACAATAAATTATCAGTTTATATTTTAAGTCAATCGCTAATCATATTATTTATTTTACAACCTTTAGTATTTGACAGACTTTTGTCCGCATTGGGCTATCGTACCAATGGATTGAGGTAGATTTAAAGGCAATCAACTTTACACTAATAAGCAAAATATGTTTAATTCAATATTAATAAGTATTTGAAACAATGCTAATATTATCACGCTACTTTTTGGTGGACCTGACGAGAGTCGAGGCGTGATATACATCCCAGAGAAAAGCCTCCAACCAGACAAATGTTTTAACTCGGCAAACCACGGCCCAGCGGTTATGCAACTTAAGTAACCGGATCATGAGCGTTCACCTCAATGGTGTTAGGCGTGGCCGCGTAAATACGATTTCTACGCCAAAGCTCTGTCCACTCGTTTATTCACTTCTCGACAGTTGGAACTCGAATGTTAATTAAAAATTAATTATTAACATTAAGCTACTAGTATTAATATTAACAACAGCTAATAAGCATCATGTTATCAGCCAATATAGAACACACTTTGTTATAAAGTTTAATTTTATCACACTTAAGTTCATTTTCCTTTGAAATTACAAATGTTTTAGGACCTTTTCAACGAAATATCTTTTTACAGATGTCAGACATGCCTAGTTGATAAACTACTTACATATCCATAGCCTTGAATCCATGCCCAAAAAGCAGTGCACTCACAAATCGGCATATTTAAGTTATACATCACAGTTGCATTACAAAATTTACATAAAATGAAATCCTGCATTTTACAAAATTTGTCCTGGTGCATATTCTTCGAGAGAACCACTTTACGGGTAAAATTGAACCTGTAACAAGAGGTAATTCTTCAGACTTCAGACCATCTTCTGATGATAGTTTAACACATACTATTACGCCTTTATTACCCGAACGGTTAGGCAGAGCTGTACTAATGTACATCCACAATTCGCAGGTATATTTAGGTCCGATGTGGCTAAGGGGCGAACATAATAATTATTGCCATTGATCAGGCACAAATCCAAACTGAACTGCTACTGAGAATTTCATAGAAAACGACTGCGCGACCTGAGAATCGAACCCAGGACAGCCGCGAAGTCAAGCGTAGCGCGCTTAGTACTACTAGGCTAGCGACGCAGTCAATAAGTCTGTCCAATAATTTTGTTCATGGTCAGTTTGGTAGCAAGGCTGATTGGCCCAGGAATTCCCAATTGATTATTTACATTTCATAATCATAAATCAGCCAAGGCCTGCTTGCTGAACAAAGAAAAACCATAGACATTTGATCAAACCCATTTTAGTGGATTTCAGGTTTAGTTTTCAAAAGAGGATTTATGCTATGACAATTTTAAGACAATCTGCAATCTAATTGACTCCTGCAACAATCATATCTTCAAAAGAAAAATGTTTACCAACATTACTGACAGTGATAGTGCTGTATCACGTTTTTTGTTATAAAAAAAGATTGCAGATTCTATTGCCACTCCGAAAAATATTTAAAAATATGTTGGTTTACAATTAAACTCTAAGTTTGAAAATCTGCAATTGTACACAGAATCAGAATGCTTTATTTGTAAACATAGGTCAAATTACAATATTGTGATATACACGATGATTTTGTAGTCGTTTTGGAACCGAAAATTTTAGACTCTATATCAGTAATAGAACCTATTAAAATATAATTTAAATTAAATAAAAATATATTATTTTATTGATTATTAAAAGTAATATCATATTCGAACAAAAAATGAGAACTCATGATAATTCCACTCAATGTTACGTACTACGATCACTACGATCGATGTCATTCAATGTTACACACACAACACTAAGCGGTAAAACATGCCTAGACACGTTATCCGCCCATTGGATGCGGCGCGGCGCCCGCTGCCTACAATCCACGCACACAGCTGTAATGTATTATGTACCTACCCCTAGTAACAGGCTGCGCGGCGCCGGCGCGGCGAGCGCTCTCGCGTCGTCGCGTCGCCCGCGCCGCTCCCCGTTAACCACCCCGCACGGCCGCACCCGCCAGTTCTGTTGCAACTCGCGCGCGATAAAGGTTGCATTTTTTACGTTTTACGTAGCCACGCGAAAATGAGTCTTCAGTATGAATATTCGAACGCGGAGTAGGTACTTGACAATGGTTCAGCTGTACACTGTTACTAGTTACAATTTGGAAGGCCAAAGCTGAGGCCAAGCGGTTGTATTCCCGGCCAGAACATTTAAAGGCGCTGCGGCTACGAGGGATTGAAAGTCCTCAAGTACCTTCAACCCCTACCAACTTGGCTGCAATCCAGCGCCTTCTCAATCATGGACAATTCCGTGTGCCGGCTCACGCGCAAGGTCGAGGGCGCCTAAATGACTCGCAGGAGAACGAAGACGCTATTCTGGAGTAGGTACTTCGAGCGGGCTCCGCGGCGAAGCACGAGAATGGCGGCACAAGAATTTAATGTTAGCTAATGCTTTGTATGGAAAACATTAAATAATAATGGCTTAACATCCCTATAAGTTCCGTCGAGCTCACGTCATCAACAACAATGATGCACCGGCAAGAACTGCCCTATGTCAGCTGCCCGGCTCGTTATGCAAGTGTTGTGCGTGCTTACCCAAACAATCAGTTCCGTGATCGATGGATAGGCCATGTCGCGCGGCGGTCCCGTGGCTTGCCCACCACGGAGCCCAGACTTAACGCCCCTGGATTTTTCTTGTGGTCGGAAATAAAAAGACTCCTTTATACCCGTGAACATGAAAGTCTTAACGAGTTACGCAGTGCGATAGTGGACGCCTTTGAGGAAGTGAAAAGTGATAGGCTAAAAGACAATAGCATAAAACGGGCACGTTTGTGTATTGAACGCGGCAGACTCCATTTCGTGTACTTGCTTCGGTACAGGGAAGTGTAAACAATTTATAAATAAACTTTTAATAGGTAAGTACTTAGCTATGTACATAAGTTAATTATTTTGTAAATAGCTCAAATTCCAAAAATCCAAACGCCTGAAGTACCTACTCAGTTCATTGTCTCTCTGTTTCTAATTATTGATACCTACAGTAAAATAAAGATAAGTTCAATTCAAATAAAGTATTTCTGCCGGTCCTAAGCCCGTGTAAAGTATGAACGAGAAATTGGAGTAGGTACAATTTACGTAGTTGGCGTGAAAATGTTGATGCGCAGCGGCTGTGCGAGCGACTGCTGCGCCTGTCGCGGGTTCGATCCTCGCTCGGAACAAATTTGTATGATCTGTGGGTGAATGTTCTAGGCTTGCGTGTTTGTGTATGTGAAAATTTATGTTTGTAAATGCACCCATGACACAGGAGAAAATCCTAGTGTTGGGCAACCTTTTTTTTCTTAAATAAGAACTACGATAAAACCTACCTACACACAGTCTTATTCTAATTTTTTTAGTAAGAATGTAGGTATTACGTTCGTGTCCCGTATCAGCTGATTCGCTGGGCGCCATACTTGTCCTATTTGAACTGTGATCCTAGGTACCTACCTAACATCAAATTACGTCGCTATCTGCATCGTAATGCAATTTATTTTAATAATAAAATGTACTTGTCCAGCTACTAGCTATTAAATCACGCGTAGTAGGTACTCAGACGGATCATCCGACCGTCCGTCGCTCCCGTTGCTGTAGGTAGGTGACCAGCTGATGAGCTGACTCGTACCGCGCCGCGCCGCGCGCCCGCGCCCGCGCCGCCCGCCGCGCATCATTGATAAATGGCAAGCTTGAGACTGAGGCGGTTTAAGAATGAAATATTCGTGCACTACTACGAACAAACTCGAACAAGTGAAATTTTTTTTTGAAATGCCAACTTTTTTATTATTAGCTGTACAGTCAACTTAATATTTTTTATTTGTACTACTAATTATCCTAAGTTACCACGTTGCGGTTCCAAAACGACTATAATTTCACGCTGTATTATGATGTACAAAACTGAGATTATCAAAATTTTTCTTGTGTAGGCACGATTGTCGCAAGTGTTTCCGGATTGAAACTTAAAATTTGTCATATCATAGTATTATATCAGGATGATCATATTCACCTAATTAGTGTACCGGATCACAGGAAGGCTCCGAAGCCGAATGCCCGCTTAATACTGTCAAAGTAGTACCGTCGCCAGTTGTCACGGGTCTGCTCCACCTCGGCCGATGGTACCAAGTCCTGTTTCACTGTAACGAGTGTATGATCGTCCTGGAAAGGTAAAGATAGGTATTGGAATAGGCTGGTATTTCAATTGTATCAGAATGGCTATTCAATGGTACTGAATGACATAAGGACTGACAGATTCCATAGACAATGTTGATAAATAAATAAAAAATATTTTTGAACAATTTTCAACAACAATCGAAATTTCAAATCAAAACTAGTGAAATGAAATGGTATTTATGAAATTATATTTATTTCTGTAAATAGATCTTTTAAAGACACTTTTCAATGTGATGATGAATGACAAGTCAATGTTTTGAAATTTTAATGCTAGATGGCGCTGGCATTTCCTAACTGAAGACCTCTGAGAAGAAATACCGAAACAAATTCAGAGAATCATTGTCTCTTTTAAAGTCCAGACATAATGATATCAAATAATGTAATTTTCACAATGTAGGGCAATGTCTGAAATGCCTTTTGAAGAACGAGCTCAGGGGTTTTGAGTAGACTAATCCCAGCCGACGGCACGCATGCATCAGTCATTGTGTAGCTCGACCATATTAGAGGGAGCTCAACAACCCGTCGCACGACGATACCAGATCGGCGGAACATTTGCGTAAGCCTCTTAAAACGAACCCAAAGCCACCAGACAGTTAAAACCTGTGAATGTTTGTGTAGTCCCAATCTAAGCAGAGCTTGTACTATTGTAAACTGGAGTCATTAAAAAAGATCTAATACCCAGATGGTCACTTTAAAACAAACGCATCCGTCCATGAAGCCGCGTTTTCTAGAATACTCAGTAAAATTACCTTCTCTTCAATAGTGAAGGTGACCTCAGAGAAGTGTTGGTCAGGCCACTGCTTATATCTCCAGTATTGTACTATCTTCTTAGGCGGTACCAGTTCTCGAAACTCTCCGGTTATATTTCCACCGAATAGTGCAAACTTGCCACCCTTTTCAGCTTCCATTTTAACGTGACCCTATAAGATTTATTTCAAGAAATTAGGTACATTTTATCTTTGAAATAAAGGTATAAAGCTACACAAATCTCCAAAGTTATATAAAATAAAATTCTTAATGTCCACTTGGAATGGATTAGTGTATGACTCCTTTTCTATTTTACAGGCATCTGCATTAAAATATCATAATACAAATATTACATCTTTTCAAACTAACATCCAAATACATGGAGAACAACAAAGCTACTGACAATTGAAAATCACACAGGAATTGCATGGTGTTCATGCTTAGCAGCTCCCAAGACTACTACTAGTTTGTCAGTGATATTCTCATTTTAGTTAATTGTAAAACAAATTCTACTACAAACCTGTGTGAAAGCAGTAACCATCTCTACTCGGGTCAGAGCATCATAAAACTCCTGAGCACGGCACTGAAACTTCTCCGACAACTCAATATTTTTTGTATCCAACTTGCAACCAATTTGTTTGTTCTGGGGAGAAATTACAGGCTCCATGTTGACTTTCTTGTTAAACCCGCTAGTGATCATCGAGACATTATCTGGTTTGACGGTGGCTTCACCCTTCTTAGGGAGAATGAGGCCTTTGGAGAATTCTTCTTTGAGACTGCGGATGTACTCCGTAAGTTGTTTTCGGATTTTATCTCGTCCTACATTGTGCATGAATGCTTTTACCCTTTGGGCTTCTTCTCCACTGCCTTTGATTGTGACTGAAATCTGGAAAGCAATTGGAAATTTAAAATATAGTGCTGCTGAAACCATAACCAAAACAATAAGAATAACAAACAGTGAGTTTAAAACAAATCAAGAATAAATAGGATTTGACAGCTTTTTCGATGCCAAATGAGAAGTCAGATACCCAAAAAAAACAAAATTTAAATTCAACAAATTCATATTTATACCATCTATCTAGAAAGCACAGTTAATTACTTGCAAAATATCTTCTTTCAACTTTCAACAGCATGTAAAGCCACTTTACATGCAGATTTTATTGGCACAAACAACAGAGATTATGGTTTTTTTCAATAATTCAGTATTTACAGATCAACCTATTTACTATTTATGTAGGCAGCATTACCAATGAGACGAAAAACAAAATGGTAAATTGTGATGTGCCTACTTACTGCATCACTGATATAGTTTTAAATATTTTAGGTCTATTTAATAAATAAATAAATAAATAAATAAATAAAAATCTTTATTAATTCAAACATTATTATATGTATAGTGATCACTATTAATTACTTTTATCACTCATTTTCCTGTGGGCATTAAGGTGATGGGCCTAATTCTTTGGTCCTAAAATAATTTTAGATACTATTTGAAGTATAAATGTACTTGATTCAGGTCCAAAAGTAGTTTGAAGAGTAATACAGGTAGTGAAATTACTGGGTATATGAGATTTGACTTGACTGGAAGAACTGAGGTCTCAAAATTAAATGTGGTAATAATACTAGAACTGGTAGTGCTGGTGTCTATAGGGTGTGGTTGCCACTTACCATTACACGGCAACACACTCTCACATTATTATAAAATGCTTAATATCTTCATGAACTGCAAATATTATAAACTGTTTCCTACCTAAAAATACCACAAGTCTCCTATCTGTGGTTTACAATTCCCATATCATTTATATACTTTCAAAGTCAGACATATATATTTAATTCTATTCTATACCTACTACTTTGCTTTTCAGGGGCCTGGTGACCTGTCTTACAGGTTTTGAAATATAGATAATTTGTAATTTTTGGTTAGAAAATAAATTAATTACTTATCATATACTTTATATCTTTTTTATATTATATTATTTTGTATAAGATTCAGAGTTCTTAATTAAATAATAACATGATACTATATCTGGCTAGTGGAACTCGACTGGTAAAATCAGAAAATAAGTCAGACAAAAATACAGCATGAAGTTTAATCTAGGTTATGTCAAGGAAATTATACTTGAATATAACTGCTGTTTCTGAATGAATAAAAGTAGGTATTAACATATAAAATACTCACATCCACTTCACTAACGTCATTCTCCTCCGACAGGTTAGGAATCTGCACTTCTCCCTTCACAGTCTCCTTGCTGCCAGCCAAGGTGCCTTCCCATTTCAACTTGATGTCCCATTCATAGAAAAATATTAGCTTTCCTTTCCTATTGTTCGCCGAAGCCTCCCCATCTAACTTCTCCACCTCAGTCACCTTACAATCCACACCATTTTGAGCAATCTTGAAGTTGTTCAACAGTTCTTTTAGACGCTCCTTCGACCACGGGCCCGCATTTTTCTCCGTCCAGTGCCAGTTATTCACGTTTGTAGCATCTGGTCGCTCCTCCACGATCCATCTAGGGTCACCCTCACCCCATTTGGCCATTTTTCAATTACAGTTAGGCACAAGGTCTCAGAATTTATAATCTCGAGAACAGCACACACGAAAAGTCAGTTTAAACCGTGACTGTCAAGATTTTTGACACGTCGTGGTCAGTGAACCCAATCGCAACGTTAGAGATTGAAACAACACACAATACACTTACAAATAAACTGCGTGTAAGCTTACAATGGTAACAAAATCTCGTACTATTCGAGAAAAGTCTCGCAGATGTGAGAAACGAACCATGCCATTACAAAATGACAGTTGTAGTGTTGCTATATTACAATCTTACTTACCCTTACCAACCTTAGTCAAAACAACTGGTGGAGTAGATGAAACTTTTTCTCCCTTATTGCATTATGGTTAAACGAAACCCAGGTTCCTTAACTAATAATTTTCGAGACTTAGTTAAGCTATCCTTCGTGTTATATTATTACATAATATAAAATATATCGCCTTGTGCATTAAGACCGTACATTGTACCACGGTAATATTATCTATACAGTATTCCAACTTCATACAATTGGACGAAGCGCGAGCTATTCCTACGCACCTCGATCTAGGCATGCAGACAGTCGCGACTGTGCCGCAGTGACGAACGGACGGTGTAATGTTTTTTTAACAATAACCGCGTGATTTTTTCACTAAAAAATAAGTTCAAATACATATTTACATATTTAATAAGACGAGTAGTAGTTTATATTAGAATGCGGATTTTTTATACTTTAAAATGTAATAATAAAGCATTTCGTACGGCTCAGTCGAGGCGCAAATATTTTTCGGTCGCAAATTTATAAGATTTGTTAGTCAAACAGTTTATGTTTGACTTAATTTTAAATTTGTGTTATGTTTTTTTAATTAAATCTACCAATGCGTGTTGTTTTTTACAACACGCATTTTTATTGAACACTTCCTATTCAATTCACAAAGTATTTTATTTATATTACATATAAAAAAAGTATATTTACAATTATGATTGCATGATTTATGAATCATGACTGTTTTCAGAAGCAGCTCTCTGCCCAGTTAATGGCAATAGTAGCCTATTGCTATTAACTGGGTACGAATCTAAGCTGCGGGCGTACTTATGTACAACTCTGCCTAATTCTTCGGGGAATAGAGTCTTGATAGTATGTTATTATTATATTCATTGCAACTACTATGTAGGTTACCCTATTTTTCGGCAACTTACTTGTTATGGCTACTATTATGACATATTCTGCATGATTCTAGAAAACGGGCGTACCAACATAATAAAAACATCCGGCTGTCATATTAAAAACGTTCCATTACACGCATGGCTCAACTTATATAATTATGTTACTTCCGCCCCAAAATATCAAAGTATTTATTTCACAAAATAAATAAATTCAATCCTAATTAAATCCTATTCGAAAATAAAAAAAATACCATACCAACAGTTAGAACTAAAGTAATATAAAATATATTAACATTGTTTACAGAGCTACTATTTTTATAAGAATAGCGCCTGATGATTTCTAGTTTACGTATATTGTGCTAGAGCTTATTGCTAAAAAAAATTGGACCTAGAACAATGATTGCGTACGTTCTGTCTGATAAATAATAATATAAATCATTTTTATCATAAAGGAACTAAAATCGTTCGTATAAGAGCAGTACCCAAAACTGGTAAGTGAAAAATGGTTCTAGAAAAAAAATTTCGTCATCGTGGCGAAATACGTTTGAAAGAGAGCCTGCAGAAAGTAGGTATTAAAAGCCACTTGTTGAGGATTGTCGAAATTCCGAAATACAATCAAATAATTACGACGATCAACTTAAATATTAAGCAGAAGTTTTCGAGTCCTTCAAATTAATTATTATATATTTATCCTATAATTTTTGAATCACTCAAATAATTTATGAATAAGTATAAGTTTATGCCTTGGTTATCGCAACTGATAGGTATCATTCTAATTAAAGATGGGAAGTAGAAGAGACTTTGCTGGACAATTTTGGTGGCAGCAAGGTCGCGTAATAGATTCGTAAGCATAATTTATTTTCTAAGCTTGTGAAACCAAAAAGGTAGACTAATTTATTCAAAGCAGATGTATTTTTGTTTGTCGTGTATCTACCTACTTATTAGAATGCTGCCACGTATTGGTATAATAGGTAACAGGTAACAACGTATTGGTACCTACTGTAAAGTTGTATGTTTATGCTTGTAAATAAATAAATAAATAGCTGTGCCGTGCCGAGGCAGTGAAATGACTGATCAAATGAAACTGAACAACTGAGTCTCAAGATGACAACGCGTGTTGCTGTTGTCTTTGTCTATAGGCTGCGGTTTCCTCTTACCATCAGGCGGTCCATATGCTTGTTTGTAATGAAATTGAAATGAAATGATATTTATTTTCTGTAAATAGATCTTTTAACAACACTTTTACAAGTCAATGTTTATTATGCTAGAAAGCGCCGGCATTTCCTAACTGGCTGAGAAGAAACACCGAAACACACTCAGAGAATCATGGTTTCTTTTAAAGTCCAGACATAATAATATCAAATAATATGTGAGTTTCACAATGTAGGGCAAAGTCTGAAATGACCTTTAAAGAATGAGCCACAGCGGCTTTGAGTAAGGTAATTTCTAGCCGACGGCACGCATGCATCAGTCATTGTGTAGCTCGAACATACCTATTAGAGGGAGCTCTACAACCCGTCGCTCGACGATACCAGATTGGAGGAACATTTGCGTAAGCCTCATAAAACTTTTTTATATTGTCAAGTTATATCAATATAAAAAAAAATCTCCATAGTGTCAAAACAGCTCATCCTCCTCCTCATCCTCGAAGTAGATGCAATAGGCTACTCAGATAAGGGGTTTCCGACCATATACGACATCGACAGGAAGATCTCGAAAAGAAATGACACACCTACCTACCTATAGATCGGCTTCGTATCGACGATTCGCACCCATCTGGCCAGGTGCTTTTGCCCCGTCAACGTGGCAGATGGCACAGATCGAGTACCTATCATTAACTTACCGCTGGTGTTACAGATATTCATGGGCAGCGGTGACCATCAGGTGAACAGCTTGCTAGTTCTAACTTTTACAGAAAATATAGAATATTTTCTGGTGCGTGGCTGGCAAAACGAAGAATCCAATATCAGTAATATCGCCCGATTGTTAGCGAATTCAGACAATTAGACAGATATTATGGACATCAATAGGTACTTACCTATCTTAATGTATTGTTGTACTGTTAAGTAATTGTATTTTTTAACTAGGCACTAGCAAACGACTGTCGAAGCCGTTGGCCGAATTCAAGGACTATATTTGTATGTATAAGTACAACAAGTAGGTAGGTACTTGACTTGACTTGAAACGGGTTTCATCAACGAGTTTTCTCAGCTATAATAATATTTTTATGGGGCTCTTATTACCTTCTTTGCTATGATATTGAAATTACAATGCGACGAAAATAACACATTAATCATTCTTCCTTTGAAGAACGTTTGTCTCGTCTTCTTGTCCTTTTGCTGCTAGGGACACATATCAAAATAGTATATAGGTAGGTAAGTACTATAATATTCTTCTGATAACTCTGTGGATCATTGTGCCTTTAAAATTTATTAGGTAGGTACCTACTTTGACCCTTTTTTCCTGTGAGAGAATAGGAAGAATGTAATGTGTAGGTAGTATCAGTTTTCTACAGAAAAATTATATTTAAGTAGACCGTAGATACATAATCTACGTAGGTACCTCGATAACACACATGGGTCAATATAAAACACGTATTTTGTAACTGTCAAGGTCGCTAGAATAAATTAAATTCATAATATCGGTTACCATTCATCACCAATTGGTCGAAATGTGTTATCTTAGTGTGAGTGAGATAACATACCGGACTCGAGAAATAAACCCAGTTCGAATCGGAGTCCGCTCAGTGCAGTCGCGGCCGCATCCATCGCGTATTGCAAATAGTCTAAAAACTAAATAAAAAAAAACAATGTTCCCATTACGCCGCGTTGGCAGCAAGGTACAGTGTGTGATCAGTGCTTCAATTAAAAATAAATGTTTCGCTATAGTTTTTAAAATATTGTAATTCGAATTCGAAAAGTTTTGCCAACATCACAAAAATGGAATTTATTATAAAAAGACTCAAAAGTAGCCGGTTTTGCAGATTCTGGAGCAATGGCGGGCTCCTGTGGCTGCGACCAAAGTGCAAAGGAATTACAGCGCGGAAGCAGCCGCTCCACGACCTTTGTCCGTCTTAACCGAAGACGAACAGACTATGAAGGAAACAAGTGAGTAACAACACTAAAAGTATTAGAGCCTTTTCACACTACCATACGATTCTATACGCATGCATGCCCATCGTGAAAACTCAAAAACGGCGAGACTTAATTTGATGAAAATTTTTGTTTGAGTGGGTCTCTTGATAGTTTGGATACACAATTGGACCCGGTAGGTGGCGCTGCAATCGGGTTGTAGTTTCTAACACTACATCGTAGTGAGTGAGAAGACCCGAGGAATAAATTAAATGCGAAGGCTCGTGGTAGTAGTGTGAGACAGTATTATATTGTAACACAATGCTCAAAATCCAATCCTGGAGCGCCTAAAACTGAAAGCGTTGAATTTTTTTTATCGGTATGTGGATCCTCCTTTTACGCCTTTCATCCTGTGAGGAGGTTCGTACCTAACAATGAGATAATAGGCCTAACAGACGTTGATGAAGATTTAAATTATTTGATAGTAATTTTATACTTTCACAGACAACACAAAAGCACAGGAATTATTTTATTTGTATTTAGGTATGCGTCAAACAAAATTACTCATACTTAACGGTTTATTAACATGCATTTAAAGATGTATGTAAATTATTTCTATCTGTAATTGCCAGTACCTACCTACAATAATAAAGACTGGTTAAAAGTTAATTTTGAATTATTTATAAGTCGAACAAGACTTTATTAGTAGAAGAATAGGTACGAATCGTCTCAAGCGCAGGTTTGATGACTTCCAGCCTCCCGAACAAGTCGGTTTCCGAAAAGGTTTTAGTACCATAGGCCACATCCATACGCTTACAGGTTATACAGTAGACCGAGGAGTATAATCTGCCGCTTTGCTTATCGTTTGTGGACTATGAAAAAGCCTTCGATTTGATCGAAACATGGGCGGTGCTGCAATTTTTGGCAGCGGTGCCATATTGACTATCGGTACATCGAAGTGTTGAAGTGTTTATACAAAAACGCCATCATGTCGCTCCGAGTACAGAAACAGTGCACGGGGGAAATTCCATTGCAAAGAGGTGTCAAATAAGGGGATGTTGTTCACCTCTGCAATAGAAGATGCCTTCAAGCTACTGAAATGGAAAGGATTTGGCATTAACGTCAATGGCGAGTATATCACTCATCTTCGATTTGCCGACGACATCGTAGTCATGACAGAATCGCTGCAGGATCTCAGCACAATGCTCAATGATCTCAACAGAGTTTCCCAACAGGTGGGTCTTAAAATTAAAATGAACATGGGCAAGACAAAAGTCATGTCGAACACCCACACACACATACACACATTGTCGAAGTTCTGGGACAAACCATCCAGTTATGTAGGTTCAACTTCGAGAAAGAGATCACTCGACGAATCCGATTCGGCTGGGCAGCGTTCGGGAAACTTCGCAATGTTTTTTCGTCACCAATACCGCAGTGCCTGAAGAAAAACGTCTTTATAAATAATAAATAAATAGTTTATTGATCTCAGATAGTTGTACAGTCAAATATTTATAAACAAACACAATGCAAACCAGTGTGTGTAACCAGTGATGACATACGGCACAGAGACGTGGTCGCTCACTATGGGTCTCATAAGGAAGCTCAAGGTCACTCAGCGAGCTATGGAGAGAGCTATGCTTGGTATTTCTCTACGCGATCAAATCAGAAATGAGGAGATCCGTAGAAGAACAAAAGTTGCAGACATAGTTGAAAGACTTAGGAAGCTTAAGTGGAAATGGGCGGGGCGCATAGCTCGTAGAACTAATGGCCGCTGGGGCAAAAAGGTTCTTGAGTGGAAACCACGCACCGGAAAGCGCAGCGTGGGACGGCCAACATCGAGATGGACGGACGATCGAACGAAGCTTATATCCGGTCTTTGTGGAGGTCTATGGGGGAGGCCTTTGTTCAGCAGTGGACCTCCTTTGGCTGATATGATGATGATGATAAATAAATATCATTCGAGTATCATATCAACCTGAAAAGTTACCTCTGGGTCGTAATTATTAGACAGCTCTACACTTTTAAATAAATGAAAATTAATTAAATATTTCTCAACTGAAAGCAATACCTACACTAGAATTGCATCATAATCATTATATTCATTAGTTGAGATAACAGTGTTTAAATATTATTTATTTTTAGTTGATATTACTTAGTTGAAGTTATAGGGTATAGTGGGAGTAATTCCACTCAAATTGGAGCCTCGGATCCCCGTTTCCCTTCTAATATTATAAATGCGTGCTCGTAACTCTGTCTGTTGGTTATGCTTTCACACCTAAACTGCTCAACAGATTATGATAAAATTTGGTACAGAGATAGATGAGGCCTTGGAGAAGAACGTAGGCTTCATAGATTTTTTGTGTGATATATTTTTTGGATAGTATAACGTCTCAGGTCACCTAGTTAAAATTAAAAGTGGTAATATTTATTTCTTTGTTTTTAAATTAAACACACCTCCATGATCCTACGAGCCTTTTCTGAAATATGTTGGGGTTGGCCTCTAGTCGTAACCAGTTGCGGCTGAATATAAGTATTTTATACGACTTGACTGCCATCAGACCTCCACAACCCAATTTCTGGGTAATACCGATAGCCTGAGAATAGACCGGTTGTCAAGCTTTTTGGGCTTCTGACTACCACTAACGATTGTCATCTAAGGTATTCGCATGGCAACCGCGACCGACGACTTTCAGGGCTCTCCGAGGCACGGCGGGGTCTGGATGTATTAAGAATGATAACCTATCCACATACTGACCGCGGCTAGCGCGGCTTAACCTTGCAGACCGGTTGATCAGCGTAGTTATAACTTAGCCAAGAGCCCCGAGCCACGAGCCCCTCACTTAAACACACCGAACGTACCTACAGACGCAGTTCAAGCTATCCAAAACTGTCAATTTTTCCCAATTGAAAATGAACGTTATCGTATTGTATTAAAGTTGAAAATCAATCAAAGAAATTTTACAGATTAGGGTAGCTCGATGTGCTGGCAAGGGTACAATGATAATACGTAAGTTTATTTAAAAAACTAATAGTTAGACCTACCTTACGTAAATAATAATTCTGTTTCTCTCTCGGTCTTATCGGATTTATGTGAGAATTTTAGTTGTATTAAAATGTGTTGATTATTAACTTATAAATACTTAAATACGTTACCTATTTATTATTTCTACCTACTACGTTTGCAAAGTACTGCAAAAAGAGCAATAATAATGTATGTTTGTATAGGTATGTATCTACCTTTAACTTAGGTCCGATCTTTTTTCGTTACAGTTAACTTTGAAAACATTTTTATAACATTCCATCACGTCTTATATTCTCCAAAGGGTTACGCAGAGGTACCTCCTGCAATGCACCCATAGTTACACACACCATCACGCCTGTATTCCCCGAAGGGTTAGGCAGAGGTGTACTAATGTACACCCACATTTCGCCGGTATGTTTTAGGTCCCATGTAATAGGGGGCGAGCCTATTGCCATTAACCGGGCACAAATCCAGACTCCGAGCTGCTACTGAGAATTTCATAGAAAACCCATACAACCCCATAGTTCGCCGGTATATTTAGATCCAATAAAGGTAATAGGAGGCAAATAACCCAGACAGAAAATCAAACTACTGCGAATTTCATAGAAAAACCTAATAACAATTTGCTTGACAAGGGAATTAAAACACAAGACCCCTACTCAACTTATAGATGGTTAATAATGTTATGCTAGCTGATCTGAATAACGCATCCTAATTAATTAATTTCAACCGCCCCGACTTTTTCCTTTTTACTCGTGATTGTGACGTCCTGGCGACGAAATTGATGAGTCATATCGGCAACGGATACCCGAAGCCAGAAGACTACAGGTTCCTTTCTCTTAGTGGGCTAGCCGCCTTCATGAAACACGTCTTTGAAGAGTAAGGGATGTACCATGCTGGGGACAACACAGCAGATCACATTTGGTCGAAGTCTTGCTTTACATGCCACCCCCCACGGGTCCCCTTATCTACCGTACATGCCCGAAAATAATAATTTTAAAATGATCTCCCATTATGTAGAACTTTGTGTTCCTACAACAGTGTTTTTTTTTTAGTGATTTGTATTTGGAGATTCAGTAGGCTATTTGAACCTGCCTTTTATAGCAGTCTCTAATTTCAGCTACGCAAACATTGTTTCCAAGAGAGACAATGAATACAAATTAGTTGCCGTTGAATAAATCTTTAAAATGAATTTGTTAAAACGCCAAATGTTTATAACCGACTAGCTCCAAGGCCGGATATAGTAAATAGGTAGATATGCCTATACCTATCATACGAACACCTATGACAATCATTGGTGGTAGTCAGAAGGCCAAAAAGCCTGACAACCAGTCTATCCTCAGGGTATCGGTATTACCCAAAAATTGGGTTGCGAAGGTCTGATGGCAGTCGCTTCGTGTAAAATACTGATATTCAGCCGCATCTGGTTAGACTGGAAGCCGACCCCAATATAGTTGAGAAAAGGCAGGGAGAAAGAAGGTATGCCTATGGGCCCTACATCGCTTAGAAAGAAAAAAGAGTATTTTTTTGTAGTTGTAGGAAGGTAGAAAATGAGAGAGAGTTGTATTGCCTGGAGGCTTCTATTTATCCAGCCTTGACTAGCTCTGTAATTGCGATGCATCGCGAGATAATGTAGTTTTCCCAATAAAATGTAACTAAGAAGTACTGTTATTATTTTAAAAAAAATACATGCTATTGAGTTGAATTATGTTATAATATCTGATATAAACTAGTATACAATAAGCTAAATTTGTAAACGGTACACAGAGCCTAGATCTCACAACATAGGGAATCCTAGTGTGGGATCTAGGGCATGTTACATTATTAGTTGACACCAATAATGTAACATGGTTTTCATCAATAAATATTTTTCATTTTCTTCGTAATATAGAAAGAAAGAAACATATATATTTCATCCTCACAGACAACAAATAAACACAATAAACTACGTAAAAAAAAACTAAATAAAAAAAAAATATATAATTATGTATATTATCTAAGACTATTAAAAAGTTGTTTCGTGAGGACAAAAAAGGACCCTAACTCAGCATTTGCCACTTCATCTTGGTAAATGACGCGGCGCTGGTATTCTGCTAGGACCTCGAGCGACTTCACAGACATCGGCCAGCTGCAAAAAGCTACAGGCCGAGACTTGATTTAGGTACTTAAATTATTTATCTATCATCCTTCTTTCAAATATCAACTAAGTTTAGTATTAGGAACCTATGAATTTGTAATGTCAAGATTACACATGTGCCTGAGTGACATAGACTACGTCAAGATAGTCGCTGATCCAATCGATTTCGCAAATGTTAATCCAACATTCTAGTCTCGAAAGAGTTATTCAAAGATTATGTAATAGAAAGTATTTATTGCAGATACCAGTGAGGCAGTAACTGTGTAGTCGGTATATCAATTATTATCATAATTATGATTACCAACGCTAGTATGTATAGTCGATTAATTTATCTACGTACATTATCGCTGTTAGCTACCCTCCCTTAACGAACGATAATGACGTAATTAATAAATGCTATGTCAATAACTTTATCTTACGATAATTCCAAATGTCCCACAGTCACAAAAATACTTGGCAACAACGACACAGTGATAGATGTAATGTTTCTGAGTGTGTGACTGATAAGATGTTCGTACTGAGTAGCGATAAACTTTTGTGGGCGTGAGGTTAAATAAAAGTCCTTCTACACGATCGGCACTACTTAACCGGCGAATATCGTGTTCTTGGTCAGGTCAACCGATTTTTGTCGTTGGTCGACAGCGTTCCAGACGGTCGGGGCCGACCACGAATCCAGAATAGGATTATTTTTTTTCATCCCAGGAAAAAAAACACCTAAAATAGAGTCAATGAACAAAACTAAAATCGGTTCAAAAATAAAGAAGTTATTAAACATTTTAATTTTATGCTAGACAGAGAGCGTATTATATAAAAATGTTATTTAAAAGTGTTCCCAAGTTCTGCGGGAAAGGGACGGAGCATTCCCTCTCAAACCTCACCAAAAACTTTGAAGGCTTATATCTTGAACTTTATTGTGTAGTCGAATTGTTTTTTTTTTTCAGTAGGTCTATCTATCTATATGTATCCTTACAGTAAATATTAATTATATTTTTCACTAAGCCTGTTATTTTCATACAGACCAGTCGACTACCCAAACTGGATTGCCATAGTCATCTTGTCATACCCGACAACATTTTACTTACACCATAAAAACAAAACATAAGTACCTACTTAGTTACACGCAAGCGCAACCAACCGGAATAACGTGGCATCTAGTTGACTGCATAACAACCGTGCCATGACACAGTTTTAAGACAGTCTTCGTAATTCGTATGCATTCAACATAATGACACGTTGTGATGTCTTAATACCATGTTGACATACAACATACCATCACGCCTGTATTGCCCGTAGGGTTAGGCAGAGGTGTAACTGAACTGTACCAACAAGAACCAATCTATCTACTTGTATACCCGCAGTTTCCTAGTATATTTAGGTCCCATGTTATAGGAGTAAGCCCATTGCCATTAAACGGGTACAAATCCAAACTCCGAGCTGCTACTGAGAATTTCATAGAAAACCCAATAATACTGCTTAACCTGGGAGTCGAACCCAGGGCCTTTTATCGTACCACAAATCAAATTCAATCGCGCTTAGAACCGCGAATCACTACACTAACGAGGAAATTGCCCTATAGATACGAAATTACATTTAAAATGGAAATTTATCTATTAAAAAAAACTGCCCCAGAACAAAACACTCTCTTGACCAATTATAAAACTATCTATTTAAGTACTTACCTATAAGTAGTAGTTATTTATGAGAAGCAATTTTATAACTACCTACCTACTCTGAATTAACAAGATTTATTTTAAGAATTGCTTCTTATATCACATTGCAGTGTGCCTCCTAATAATAATTCACTCTGTGATGAAAGGATTGACCAGGCTGGCTGCCCACAGTTAACGATAATTAAATTTCTACTAATAACATGACTGATTTCCAAAGGTGGGTCGTACTTCAATACACGCTGATAATAATCATCAGCTGGCTCTGATAGTATCAATCAACATGCCCCTACTGATATAATAAACTATAATATGATAACGTACCTAATCAAAATTTCGTAAGATATGATGTGTAGAAAAAACAACGTAGGTAATGAAATTCTTTAGTACCTACCTAAATTCTTCACAAAAAAAAATGCACACTTACAAAATTATTATTTTTAAGATTTCTGCCAACAAAACATCCCACAAGTTTTCTTGATCCCATAATAATTAATCTAGATTCATTATGGTTCTATTTATACTTCGTCCGAAATTTACAATGTTAGTAAGAATATTCTAGATTATTCTAAAAAACTTATTTTCCTATTTCAGTCAGAAAACTGGCGACAGAACAGATAGCTCCACTAGTCAAGAAAATGGAAGATGAACATCGTATTGATGATGGCATCAGACAATTACTTTTTGACAATGGTGTAAGTAAACAATCAAGTCTTTAACCAAGTTTCCCGTTAAACAAATTAAGAAATAGAAAGAAAATTAGATACCAGTTTAAAACAGAAAGCATAACACAATGATAATTACCTGCGTTTTATCCACTTGTCTAGGGCATTCGACTCTATAGAGCATCGAATTGTGTTAAAAAATAATTATGATCATCACATAGTGGTCATTCGATTTAATGCTCAAACTATGATAGATATCGAAGTGATTTAATAAATCTTCATATAATTACATCTCCAGATCACTTATCAAGATTAAACAGTCGCGGAGTTCCACGGGGAAGTGTTATGGGACCTTTTTTAGATTACTTGCTATGTTGTTAAATAGACAATAGGAAAACATTGTCGAACTAATTTTAACTAGGTAGTAATACTTTTGAGCTCATTTAACAAGTGATATTATTTTTTTATAGATATACTGATAAAATCTATTAGATAACAAGTTGTTGACATTCAAACTTGGATGTATTTGAAGTTGGTCCTTTAAGCTGTTAAGATATAGGTCCGAAATAATAGATAAAAACAAGTAGGTACCCATGACATTGGTATGACATTAAAGATAAAACCAATAGAGTAAACATACCTATATCTAAAGTGTATGGATAAATACTTCTAAGTTATAAAGAGTCCAAAAAGTATCCAATAAAAGTAGTAAAGTATCCAATTAGAACTGATTTTTATAATAGTTATTTTTTTATTATACATTATTAGACATTAACATATGCTAAAAAATTTCATAGATATAAAATATAGCGAAAGAAATATTCGATTTTAGGCAGGATTAGGCAGACGCTTAACAATGCAGCAGACGGTAGGTTAGTTGGCTAAACTAATCTACCGAGACCACTGTCTGTGATGTCGATTTTATCTTCCACATTCTACGTCTTTAGGTGATGAGCATTAGTTGATGATTGGTCAATTTGGATACCCAAAAACATTAACTATTATCCCAAACTAAATTTTAACTCCCAAGAAAAAACGTTTTATTCATGACATTTTTTATAACGTTCACAGCTGATGGGCATTGAGACCCCCACTGAATACAGCGGCTCCGGTTGCGGGTTCCTCACGATGATGTTGGTGGTCGAAGAACTGTCCAGGGTAGACCCGGCCGTGGCTGCGTACGTGGATATCCACAACACGCTCGTCAACTCCCTGTTCATGAAGCTCGGAACTGAAGAACAGAAGCAGAAGTATCTGACGAAACTCTGCACGGAATACGTAAGTGAGACCATATCGAGATTTATGGGCTTTTATAATGTCTAACGATCTAATCTTGGTGTAAATACCAATAATTACCCTCATATCCTTAATATTTAGGTATTGCCTGTTATATATTTTTATATTACAAAGGTAATAATATAACATATCGTGAGGAAATGGCATAACCCAGAACTAGAGTCAAGAATTCAAAACCATCTGTACCTACCTTTTTTATAGTGGAAAATCCTCATGGATCCTCCGCCACCCGGGGGTGGCAGGCTATGTCGGACTCGTACCGACTAAAACCGCACTTGCCTTCACCTGCCCTATAGTCATGGCCATGAGATCCGTATACCACGCGGGTAGGTATAGTCTACCCGCGTGGTGGATTATTTATAGGCCAGGCGCTAGTATCCTTAAGTAGGCCTAATGCTACCTAACTAGAATTAAAGAAGATTATCTGACGATTTTTTTTCCACCTTTGTTCAGGCTGGAAGTTTCTGTTTGACGGAACCGAGCTCAGGATCCGATGCCTTTGCTCTGAAAACTGTAGCGAAGAAAGACGGTGACCACTTTGTGATCAGCGGCTCCAAGATGTGGATCTCAAACTCCGATGTTGCTGGAGTGTTCCTTGTTATGGCTAACGCTGATCCTTCCAAGGTAAGAAAAATGTGATTCATCATCACATCGGCTTGCCCACTGCTGGGAAAGCTTGCTTACTATTTCAATTTATGAGATGAAATAAGATATAAATTATACCGTGTCGTCAGGGCTGGATTTAGACCAGGGCAACAGGTACCTACTCTAGCCCCGGGACCTACCCAAGGAAGGGGCTTCCACAAGGGATGTTTATTTGCTTGGTTCTATCAATGTTTCGGGGTCTTCACTTCTTGGCCCCAGAGCCTCCACAGCTTAAAATCTGGCCCTGCGTGTCGTCTCTGGACTACCCTACTACTTTTACTAATTACCTTATTACCTATCTACATTTAACAGAATTTTGCGAAGTTAATCAGTTGCAAAGTTCTGGTGTTTGAGATTAGTAAAAAAAATTTGTGTAAATATGATTTCTGAAATCAGATTTGACGACCGCGGCCGCCCAAGAGCGAAAATATATAGAACATATTTCATTTCAATGTACCTTAACAGCTGAGTTCTCCAGACTAAAACGCAGTAGTGATACTGCGGGTGTTACCTATCTATAGGCTGCGGCCTTTTATATAAAATATGTTTCCTAGGGCTACAAAGGCATCACATGCTTCATCGTGGAGCGTGACACCCCTGGGCTGTCAGTGGCCAAGCCTGAGAACAAGCTCGGCATCCGCGCCTCCGGCACCTGCATGGTGCATTTCGACAACGTCAGGGTACACGAGAGCGCCATTCTTGGGGAATATGGAAAAGGGTAAGTTTATTTTTTCGACCTAGATTGGCTTTAGTTCACCTAGTGGGTTTTAAGTACCACTGAAGTAACATTTTACTAATGCATGATAACCTACGTTAGCAACATTTTGCGTTAATTAGAATTTAGTATAATCTACTTACTTAGAACTAATTATATCTACATGAATTGTACTTAGATCTTAAAAGATTTATTTTTCTCTTTTCCATCCATCATTGAATATGTGAGTACCTACTAGACTTGATTTTAAAATCCAATATCCAAATTTTACATAGTGTAACATTTCAAAAACGCAATACCTACCTACTTATGTACTTGAAAAATTAATATGTTATCCTGCCCATTACAATAAAAATCTTATAAATCCGTCACAAAAAAATACCAGGATACCTACTTTTACGAATAAGTAGGTATCATAGACAAAACAAAACAGGACCAGACTGCTAGGTCCAAATATTGATCACTTTAAGAGTTAGGTATTAATTACTGACATTATTCATATTTAAGACCTTTTTTGTTGTATAGAAGGAGGCTCCACATACAATCAAATGTAGTATAAACTTTTTGTGAAATAAAGATTATTATTATTAAAAAAAAGACCAGAATGTTTCGCTAATATGTAATTGCAAATACTTTTTATGATACCTACTTATAATTTTATTAAGTTAATTTATCACAATGACTATTCCTTCTCGACAGGTACAAATACGCAGCTGGTTTTCTGAACGAGGGCCGCATCGGCATCGCGTCGCAGATGATCGGGTTGTGCCAAGGCTGCATGGACGCCACCATCCCTTATACCCTCGAGAGGAAGCAGTTCGGAAAGAGTATTTACTCGTTCCAGGTAAGTTGTTTACCAGGTCGGCTATCGTTATGACAGGGGGTAGATCAAATTGTGAACAAACACCTACAAACTTTTTGGGCTAATACCGTGCACTGTTGGTTGATCGTTGAGCTGATCTATTTTAAATAAGGTCAAGCTCGTGGAGAAAGGCTTGCCGAGGTTGAACTGCATCTTACTGTTGTTGTACATCATCTTTTTTTTTTAAATAGTAAGTAGCTATTAGTTATCTGCCTACCTTTTTTATAGTAAGTACGGAAAATGAGAGGCGAGCCACAATCCGGACTCCGAGCTGCTACTGAGAATTTCATAGACAAACCCCTTATCACTGCTCAACCTGTGGAATCGAACCCAGAACATCTAGCGTAGCATACACGCTTAGGACCACTAGGTTAATGAGGCAGTAAACTAATCCGTGACTTTCTATTCTGCCCAGGGAATCAGCTACCAGATTGCTCACCTACAAACTCAGTTGGAAGCAGCTCGCCTGCTCACCTACAACGCTGCTAGGCTCAAGGAGAACGGTTTGGAATTCGTCAAGGAAGCTGCCATGGCTAAATACTTTGCTTCAGGTATCTTCACCACTGTAATACTTACATAGCAGTCACTTTTGATAAAATTTAAATAAAAAGAATACACATTTATATTAATTCAACTCAACAAAAGTCCCTCCAGGGGCCTGAGCCTAACAAAATAAGGTCTTTAAAGAAAGTAAAAATAAAATACAATTTTATGATTCATTTTAAAGTCCCCAAACAAGTCCGGTGGCCCAGGCCTTGTTCCTTATGGAAACGGTGGAATATAGGTATACCATGATAATCTAATCAAAAACTCTTTTACAGAAATTGCTCAAAAGCTGACATCAAAATGCATAGACTTCATGGGAGGAGTAGGCTTCACCAAAGATTTCCCTCAAGAGAAGTTCTTCCGTGATGCCAAGATTGGTACCATCTATGAAGGAACCAGCAACATGCAGCTGCAAACGATTGCCAAGTTACTCGAAAAAGAATATACCCAATAGAGATTATAATTATAAAGAAATTATTATTTTAAGTATACATTCATACATACACTGTAAAAAATTGTATATAGCACAGGCCATAGAAACTTCGAAATTATGAATGTTTTGCATAATTAGTGCATTTACAAAATTATAATTAATATTTATTAAGTTTTTTTTTAAATGGAAAAACAAACTGTAAAATAAATATAGTGGCATTTTGTAATGTGTACAGAAGTAGGTCCTACTCTGTACTAAATAATAGACGAACTAAATAATTGAACATAATTCTGTTCAAAATATTAAAAAAAAAATCTAATTAAAAATGAAATATTAGTATTTCTGCACACAATAGCAGTTTTTTTACTTACCTATGTTTCCATTTTCATAATTTTTGTAATACCTAATTTGAATACTTTTAAAAATAAATATATTTCTACAATATTATTAAGTTTTGATTTCATCATATACAAATGAAATACAATAACATAACATTTAAAAAATATTTTTAAATATGAACAATGTCTTCCCTTTTCTATTGAATGTAAGTTAGGTATATTTTATATGAATTGTATTCCAAATAAAAGACTTAGTGAACTATATTATAATTTATTTACAGGGATTTACTTGATTTTCTATTTTGATTATGGTTTTGGATCATGTGGCATTTTAAAACCAACCATCCTGGCAGTCTCTTCAGTGGTTCGTTCCCCCTTTCCCTTAAACTCTGTATTGATTTCCTTATATCGTCTCGAGTTGTGCAGGTAATCACAGTATGTTTTCGCCCTGAAATGCATCTCATCAATTGCCTTGCAAAGCTGCTGATCTGTAGTCTGATACTTCCTGTATTGACTAAAAATGTACAGCACCATTTGGTTATCAGCGAGTTTCTTTGAAGTGCTTTGCTTGCGCAGTTCTGATAGCAGTCTCCGTAGTGTCATTAATGGAGGCTTTGCTGATATCGATGCCATATTAGACCTTCAAAGAAATTAAATGTTCAGCTTTTGTATCATGAGAGATGTTATAAATTCTTCTGTATTTTCATAAGTTGGTTTGTCACCTTTCATCCAAAATTCATTGTCTAGTTTTTCTAACTTGTCTTTAGGAAAGTGGTGGATAGCTGTGTCGTTGAATATGTCAGTGAATTTGAAATTATTATCCAAAGGCTGTTCAGATGTATACGAAAATAATTTGTAAATGTATGGTACAGTTTCAGAAAGAATTCTACTGGGCTGATTGTCAACAAGAGAACTAAAACTGTTACAAATAAGAACACAGTTTTCTAAATTTAAACCCCAATTTCTCCAAAGAAAATTATTTGTTAATTGTTTTGGACAGTGTGGTAAATAAACCACAGTGACGCCATTGTCAGGTATTACATAACTACCTTCATTGTTTTCAGATATAACTTCAAGTCCTATTCTATTTAAAACTGTACACTCACTTTCATAAAATATAGGGTCATGTACTAAAACTTTTTGGGGGCTACAGTGTTCCTTTAGACACAGTAAGAGACCCAACTGGTATTTAGAAATATTACACTCTGCTATGTGCCCAAGTCCGAGGCAAACTATTTCTACGACTTTTCTACCTTGTAAAGTGTTACTCACGGATTTTATTACGTTTTCCAAGTAATTTGAAAGGTGTAAATCTTCTACTGCGCAGTAGATCCGCCTGCAAAGTTATAAAAAATAGGTTGTTTATATAACCTCAAAACAGATATGTATTTTTTTTATCGTAAGTAACTTGAACTTACTGAATTACTTTATCAACATCTACAGATACTTCCTGTCTTTGAAATTGTATCTCTCTGTTTGGCACTACAGTAGGCCTTTTGCTAGAAAATCGTTTCGACTTAGATTTTACTTCTTGAAAACCATCTTTGTCAACACCAGAATTTGACATTTTATAAAGCAATGTTGCCATTGTTGAATGTTGATTGTTGCCATTGATTTTCCATTGCCAAAATATCATATTAATTTATGAATTGAATTGCACGTTTATTACGTAATACGTGCATTTCAAATCAATTCAAATAAACTTATCATCTCATCAAATATAACACAATGTAATGTAACGCCATCTAGTATCTTTACCAAAAAATCAGACGAGTATTATTTAAAGTTTTAATATTAATTAATATCAATTATTATTTTATCACCTATATTTTACTGACTGAATTTAAAAAGGCACTTCCCTCTCAACTCGTTCATTTTTGTTGTAGTTTAAAACTTTAAATTTATATTGTATAAGTAGGCTAGAAATAGAAAATTGAAATATCACCTCCTGTTATATGGAAAATTACTTACAATGACCATATCAATTAATCCTGTCTTCTTTGGGGACTCAATAGAATACCGGTCCGGGTGGCAATCCATGCTACGCTATTACTGAGTGGGAAGTAGCAAACTGGGCTCAAGTAGGTGATACAGTACCAAGCCACCAAGGGCAAAAGGAATCCACAGACAATCTTTTAAACTAAAATTTTACATTTACCATTTATACTTACTAAAGTATGCGGTAGAAAACTCTCATTTTTCCTAAAGTGGAACACTTCCAGTCGAGGAAATTACCTGGCCTGAATTTTAAATGTGTCGAATGAGGGCGCGTTCTAAATTCGGTATTTAATTCACTTCTGGTACCGTTCCCACACAGTACACATACGTCCTTGATCAGGTATTTGGGTTATCAAAATTACCTACTAATAAAACGACAGAGGACGGCGGCGGCCGCGTCGCATATCGAGTACCTATTGTCCGTTTTGTATGGGAGGGACAATCAAAATCTATGAGCACAGCATTCGAATCACGCACCCGTATTCGTTCCAACATACCGTAATACGAATAAGGCGACAAATTGTTCACCAAACGATATTATTAACCGTGCAAGTTTAGTCAAAGGACGACGTTCCCAAACGCCCGCATGAACAGCGCGAACCGCGAAAATTTTATTTTAAATTTTCCGCGTTCCAATTTTAAATTTAGATCTTTCCATAACTTTCTAATGTTTACACGAGACGCAATGGTCCTCTTGGTATAATCTATTCATAAGATACTGTAATAAATTCTCTTCGCTTCGTTACTTTTATATAACTTTAATAAAATGTTTTGGTAGGTAGTTCGGTTTTGTTTTTCTATGTTTTAGTTTTAACACATTCGCGGACTGAGCCTATCGTGTTTTTATTTGTGGTGTTTATAGTTATTAAGTACGTTGTACATTGAGTGTTGATAGTGAAGTGAGAATGGATAGATATGTGGTGAACCGGCGTTCTAAACGTAAAAATGATGGACTGTTAGCAAAATGGAGGAGAAAATACAATATTTTGAACTTACGCTCCTGGATTACAAGCGGCTACGATTTGAATGTAAGTTATATTTTCATATATTCATAATGCATGAAGTTATTATTAGAATTATGACATATCGTGACTGCGAGCTATATTTAATGACTTTCAAATAACTAGTAAGTAGTAGTGAAGAAACAGCAAATGTTTAACAAACACGAAGAAAGTGTCTTTGAAGGGTAGACGATATTCAAAACATACCATAACCGACAACTTAGTTGTATTTTTAATAACAAACCGATTAGGTAAGCATTGATTGCGGATATTACTATCAAGCAGGAAGTAAATGCAGTGTAAATAGAAAATATTTTATTAAATTGTGTTGCGAGGTCTTCCTTCAATGTTACCTTGAACCAATTTATGACTAAACATGAATCCCAGTAATTTATTTTATTTGTAGGTATACTTTATATTTTAGTGTTGGGTAGGATTGCCGAGGCATTTATGGCCCTAGTATGTCATTTATTCCTAGTAGTTTTTTTTTCGCGTACAACACCACTGCTGGATTTTAGTTCAAATCATTTGGAGGTACAGGCGCCAGCAGGTCAACCTATCCAAAACTGTAAAATTTTCACAATTGAAAATGAACCTTAACACTTTGTATTAAAGTTGAAAATCTATTAAATAAATTTGACAGATTGGGGTAGCTTGATGAGCTGGCCTCTGTACCTATGATGTTTGATGGTATGATATGTTACATATCAATCAATTATTATACTACATACCGTATGTAGTACCTATAATAATTTATTTGATTGGTAGGTAGATAATGTTTTTTTATATCTGGCATGGTTACCTAACAAGAAATGTATCACCACAAACTAATGTGAATTGCATAACGTATGTTGTAGTAATAGGTTTTTATTTCGCTTCCGAAACTAGTGCTGGATTTAGAGGACAGGTAGAAAGTGTGCATAAGGCGCTAGGCCATAGGGCGTGGCGCCTCTGCACTGTGTAATTATCTATAAAGTATTTATAAGTATTGTCATACGTTTAGATCGTACCTACAATAAGTAATATTATGGTGCCATATGGCACGCAGTGAAGGATTAAGGTTTTATTAAGGCTTAAGGTACACGGATAGTTACGGCTGATCAGAACAGGAAAGCACTCGATGGCAATAGTTATAAATGAAATGGTGTACATTTTATAATACTGTTTAGAGATTTTTCTCGACCGTTTGTGATTTTTCTCGACGGTTTGTGAAGTCTGCCAATCCGCACTAGGCCAGCGTGGTGGACTATAGCCTAATCCCTCTCAATATGAGAGAAGACCCGTGCCCAGCAGTAGGACAGTATATGGGTTGATGATAATGATGACCAATTGACTGCCAAGTCATAGGTCTCGGGTTCGAATGCCATGTGTGTAAGTATTAATAATTAATTTTATTATAGCTCGCGTTAATGGTGAAGGAAAACATCGTGAGGAAACTATTTTGAGAGGAGTCCCGTGTCCTGCAGCCATGTACGGTCAGATCTTCTCCAAGAACTGTTTAATATTATGAACCTGTGCTTTATTTTAAAAATAAAATAATATCCTATGAAAACACTGTTAGTCATATTCTAAATATACTTAGGTACATCTGCATACCACAAATTAGTTAGTTAATTATGTGCTGTATCAACTCTTTCACTATCTATGTAGGTACAAGACTGAGTCGTTAAATGACTAATGGTTGCTTGGCATAATTCAGCGTAACTAATCAGCTGCTATACTTAAATCTTCATATTTCTAGAAGTAAATATTACCTACATTATTACCTACAAATAACGTTATAAAACTTATAGGTACACCCCTATTGTTAAATACTGAAAAGAAAATTAAGGGATTATTTTAGGTTCACTCAACTTCGTCTTTGTTTGCGTTTGCGACTAATTTTCGAAAGTTAGTGTAGTGTTAATTTCGAGTTGAATTATTTATCAGGCGCTAAGCCGCCATCTATATTTATAATGATCGTCCATAGTTTTCGAACTGGTCAATTTAGCTGTTTACCATCAAAATAATGTGTAAACATATTATTACTTAATATATGGTAATGCGGTGGTATCAGACAACCTCGGCATGAGCAGCCCTTAATGTGAATTTTAAAAAAAGTATTTTGTTGGACCTTCCAGAAGCCTTTGACAGCTTTCACCGATTCCTAGGACAATAATAGTTTTAGTAGCCTTCGCGATGGACATTTTAATAAGCCTCAATACACGTCACGTACATCCGATATACAAATTATTACTGTTACGTGACCGAGGACCGAGGACCTCCGCCGTAGCCCTATAAAAAAACAATCACCAACAATGGCCCATTTAGTTACAAAGTCCCTTGTAACAGTATAGTAGGGAATTCACGGTCGATGATTTTGAATAGGCATAGAATTCATTCCATGAACTATTGTCTGAGGGCAACCAAACTTTACGAAATATTTAAGTGTTCACAAAATTGATTACAGATGTGACAGAGGTAATGAGCTCACCCATTCCGTTGCCTTTCAAATAACGAATAGTAACATTCGTTTAAAAAAAAGCAATAACAATAGTTAATAAAAACAGTGTTAGTACGCGCATAATTTAGTAAACAAATTTAAATTCAAAACATATCAACACTTTCTCCAATACAATTATTCTCTTTTCGGTTGATATTAGCATGTGTACAATGCGTATCGCTTCCTTACATGTGGATGAATGCTAGACGCCTTTGCCAACTAACATGGCGGTGTGACTCCAGTGACGTTTAGACTATGTTAATGCTTCTCTTTTGTTTTGAGGAATGAATTCTTTTATTATGAGTCAAAGGCTTCAAAGTGGACTTTAAGGATATAGCGCCTTCATTCGTCTAACATACCCCACCAACCCAAAATCTTTGGGAATTCTTTTATTTTATTTAGAGATAGATTCTTGAGATGACTACAGCATAAAAGTCTTTTTGCAAAAGAAAAAATCGCCCTCAAGCAGGACTTAAAGCTGCGTCCTCCGGTTTGCCGTGTGGTATACTAAAAAACTCCCTAAAAAAATTATACCTATATAGAATATTTTATGCAAACTTTCAGTTTGCATAAAATATTCTTTTCAAGACAAATCCAAGCAATTTCTAAGTGGAACTAAGTACCAAATACCCACAACGTACAAACGACGGAGCCTAATTAGAATCCCTGGAATTATATTCGTAGAAACGGAATATTGCCTACGATCTAGTAGTTATGAAACATATTCTTGGTAAGGAAACTGTATCTAAAGTTAGCTTCGCGCTGAATTGAGACCGCATGACCATTTTAGGGTAACGTTTATGATTGCATAGATCAAACGAACGAAAGAGGTTGATGTGAGCCATAGGCAATATTTACTTAAATATAGACTGTCATAAGCAAATATGAACATATCTGCATACCTTTTTGCCTGTGTTCTCCAAAGGGTTTTTACCTCCGCCTTGTAGAAAATCGAAGTAAAATAACACAGTTTTGAGCTGTTGTGTTCCTTACGGTGAGCAAGGTTGCCAGTGCTCCGCGAGGAAACGTGTTGGCAGTGGACTTTGACCCTTATACTGCCAAGCCAACTATTCCTCTTTCATTTTACAGGCAACACGCAATTTACATATTGGTATTTGTTACAAACGTCTATAGGCTACGGTAACCGCTTACCATGAGGTGGGCCGTATGCTTGTTTGCCACCTTAGGGGTATAAAAAAAAAGAGTTTGTGTTTGACTGTGTGTATCTTATACATATATTTACAAAAATAAACAGTATATAACTAATACTGTATCCATTATCTAGTACTCATAGTACAAGCTCTGCTGTTTAGTTTGGGCATAGATGGACTGATTCATCAACTCGACCGCGAAAAACTCGTCCACATGGTTGGATGGTGTGTAAAATGTCCCCGAGTATCAATTATTATTATTTTATTATTATGTGGTAGGTATTTTAGCACATTATTTTGGTTTTAAATCCCTAATAATAGTATAAAAATGCGAAAGTAACTCTGTCTGTCTGCCTCTTTGTTACGCTTTTACGCATAAACCGCTGATCTAATTTTGATGAAATTTAGACATAGGCTGCCTTTTGTGTCAAAAAGATCCTTAGGATTCGGGTGAAACCAACGAAAATAGCTAGTTATGAATCAAAAGATGATCAAGTGTCAAATGTAAGGAGATCAGTAAGGTGCGTTTGAGTGACTATCTGTCAAGTAGACCACGTTTCTGTCAATCAACCCTCAAGGCTCACTTGCTAATGCGATGTATCACTGTAATCATTCTACACACACACATAGACAGACACCAATACACACAAACAGCGCCAAAATAGGAAGACAATGCAGATTGCGTTCAATAAGAAGCCGATATCATTAAGTACATGTCGATACATAAGTACAAGCAGATACGTATTGGTACAAGCCGCAGTATTGCGCATTTTCTCACGAATCTTAGAGAACTATGTATGTCATAACTCCGAAGTAGGTACGGACATTTATTTCATTAACGGAGTGTCAATTTATAACAATATTACGTCGTGGCTAACTAATAAGTACACTGATCAACCAATTTGCAAAGTTAAGCTGCGCTAGCCGCGGTCAGTCTGTGGATGGGTGACCATTCTTACCACATCGAAACCCCATCCGTGCTTCGTAGACCACGTAAAGCCATCGATCCCGATTGTTATGCGAACATCTATGAAAATGGTTAGCCAAAAAGTCAATCCTCATCGAAATCGGTTGATGAGCGTAATTAAATCTTACCCATGTGCCCGTACATCAACCTAATAGTAGCGCCTTGCACGAGTTCCAATCTCCTTTCTAGGAAAACTAATATTCTAGTATAACTCTATAATACTTATATTATAGATATCTATGTTGAAATAGAAAGATAAAAATAAAATGATAAACAACACTGATAGTCGTTCGGAATCTACAGTTCGCATTAGACTACACCGGTTTCCGAACGTTTAATATCTTCTAGAGGTTATGCGGAAGTCAACCAGTAAATGCTTCAGGCAAAAACTAAATCCAAACCGGATGAATAGACCTGTTGAACATGTGGCAATAAACACTGGTCCTCTGGCAAATCCAATCGTTAACTTGCCTTATAGTCATGGCCATGGGTTCCGTGAACCCCATCATTCAGCGATGCCTTGCCCTGCATTTACCCTAGCACTTCCCCAAGTGGCAGCGATCCATGAAGATATTCCTTAGGTAGTTAAAAAAAGGTTGACGTCCTATAACTAGGCTTTTAAATGACGACGTCTGTGGTCTAGTGGTTCGAGTGTCGGACTGCTGATCATGGGGTCGTGGGTTCGATTCCCACAGGACGCAAATATTTGTGTGGTTTAAACATAAGTGTTTGTGTTTGTCTGGGTGTTTCTATGTATTATAAGTATGTATTTACAAAAAATAAGTATTATATCCATTGTCTAGTACCCATAGTACAAGCTCTGCTTAGTTTGGGACTAGATGGTGCTGTGTAAAATTGTCCAAGAATATAAATAACGTTTGATCGTTTAAGCTAGCCTAGGTAGGTATCTGTCAAATATTTTGTATGTAAAGCTAGTATAAAGCCGCTATGGAAAATGTGAAATTAAAAAAAATATTTGACCCAGGAACTTTCGCTCACTAGGCTATACTAGGCTAGACTAGGCTATAAGAAATAACTATTAAAAAGTCAAAATCCGTTAAGCAGTCTGCTTTTTACGTCATAATATTATACTTACATAAATAATTTTGATCATTAAACTAAGACACTTGATTTCCTGAAGATAAAAGACATCAATATAGAGAGGTACATACCATTACATCTGTAGTCCCCGAAGGGTTAAACAATGGTGTACTATGTACAACCATGTGGGTAAATACATATGTGGGCCAGCACATCAAGCTGTCAAATTTTTTTGATAGATTTGCAACTAACTTTTTTTTTAAAGCAATTTAATAAGGTTCATTTTAATTGGGAAAATTTGACAGTTTCGGATAGCTTGACCTGCTGGCGTCTGTTTCAGTTAGCCGGTATTTTGAGGTCCCATATTAAATGTGGCGAGCCTACCTAACTCCGAGCTGCTACTGACAATTTATAGAAAAACCCAATAACACTTTGCTCTACCAAGGAATGGAACCCAGGTACCCAAGCGTAGCAGTCTCGCTAATCTGGATTTACTTTTAATCAAATCACCAAAACGGAATGAGCCAGTTATAGCAATAAAGTTCAATAACCCTGCAGTGGGATTTATAACAAGTAAATAAATAAACATTTGGCCCTTTATAAGCCTGTTTCGCTTGTAATACTTGCAAGCATAACGAAGGAATGATATTAGGTAACCATTCCGGCCTTTTGTAAACAAATCAAAATAAACCACTCAAATATTATAAAATTGTAGGCAAGCAAAACCACAAACTGTGTGCTCTGCGTAATAAAATAATCTACCTACTTATTATAAAAACTTTTTCTTTTTTTTTCACGCTTTTCTGCATCTGCCGCCATCATTAATTAAGTACGGGCCACCATCGTGATATGCATCCAGTATGTACTATCGTAAATCCAATCTGCACGTATTGAACGTGTATTGCACCTAGACTAGAAATAGACAAACCTGGCACTTGTAAGAATTCTAAGTACTTCATGCAATTTTCGACCTTATCACTCAAGATATAAAACGTTTTTATTGACTGTAACTTCGTGGAGCCAATATTGCGATTGCGACAGTCGTAGTCAAGTCAACGATTCTTACTTATAAACATTATGCTTGTTGCGTGGTTTAGTTGCCTACAAAGTGTTAGGAGGGAAAGGTTTGCGTACAAATCGCATTCTTATTTCTAATTTCCCCACTAAAACGCATAATTAAATCGGTCCCTAACAAATTCATTCTAATAAAAATTCAAATATGACCAGTGCATAAAAAAAATATTGGCGCCAAATTTTTGTTTAAAAAAGAACTGGCCATGACATTGAGTTAGTAAACAAAAACAAAAGTGAGTTCTTTGTCATAGACAAAAATAAAAAGTTTAAACTTGGAATCGTTTCGCGATCCAGTTAGACAATTTGACATTAGTGTAGTGTTGTGACAGAGGGTCGGAGGTGACATTATGCCCCAGATTTTCTTCAAAAAAGTAATGGTGGTGAGGGACCGCGCCGACTTCGAGGTAAGCTACTTTCACTTTCCGTGCCGGTCCGTGGCGTATGCCCCTTGCCGACTACCGTGTACCTTAATATAAATATTTAGAATTTAATTACATGTTTATCAAGTTTCAAGTGATATAATAGGTGTTTTAGTGTAATAATATTCAAATAATATAGTAGTTAAACTTATTTATAGTATATTTATTATATCCTACTTTCAGTAGGAGGTCATAGTCTATGTGCACTAATATTAAAATTGCTTTTGTACTGCTTGCTTTTTGCACGCCTCTCCCGTGCAAAAAGCTAGCTCTGCTCGACCTGGGAATCGAAACTAAGACCAGTTTCATTCAATGTATTCATTTCTCCAAAAGTTATTGGTGATGTTAAGTTAAATAAAAAACAATCAAATCAACAACCTTAGGTACAATTTTATTGCAAAATATTGGTAACACGACCTTCTCCTTGCGCACAAATCACAATAAATTATCAACGCTTCGATTGTATCTCTGACTAAAGTATTGACTGACCATTTATTTTACGCGTAAAGGTGTAGTCGATGAAGCCGGGTCTCCTACTACAGGGTGGTTTAATAAAATAACCACGGAGGGGATAGCGGGGTCTTAGAGACCCCGCCATCCCCTAACCTGTCCGAGTCGGGGTGCCCCAAGTCCCAAGGGATGTTTGTCCGGTCCTAATTATTATTTAAGTAATAAACGATATCATTGTATGATTGGAATGGCACTATTAACTGCTGTTACACAGACACTGAGCCCCGAGTTATTGTTTCAAAATCGCTACTGAACGACTACGGAATCAATCGGAGTACAGAAAAACCTAAATTGGTTTATGTTTACACTGTGCCTTTTTAATATAGTGTAAATTAATTTGTGTTGATAATAAATAAATAAAAAAAATATTGATTAATTATTTCTATCTGACTGTTTTGTCAAACAAATCTGTCAATTCGTATATCATTTAGTGACATTGAGTGCAAATCCCTACTTTAATATTAACATAACGCCTGTTTTCCCCGAAGGGTTAGGCAGAACAATGTACACCCACAGTTCAGGTGTTTGGGTCATTAAATATTATAAATGCGAAAATAACTTTGTCTGTCTGTCTGTTACGCTTTCACGCCCAAACCGCTAAACCGATTTTGATAAAATTGGGCACAGAGACAGCTAATCTGTCTCTGTGCCCAATTTTATCAAACCTTGGAGAAGAACATAGGCTAGCTTTTGTTTGAAAAACCCTTTGGAATGCGGGTGAAACCGTGGGCAGTAGTTAGGTCAGATTAATTTAAGTAGCAGACTTGAGCCCGTGGCGGTCGTCTAGAAAGCACAATTAGGTATTATGATGGTTAGGAGCCTGCAATTGAAGACTCTTAGACCTGGCAAATACACGACGTGACACTGTAACACTATTATTATATTATTGGCGCTTTTCCTGGATCTAGATCTTACTATCCTACCAAGAAGTAGTGATAGCCTAGTCATATCGTTGACTGAATTAAATAATGCCACAAGTCAAAATAAATGTGCTAGGAAGTTGGATCTTTAATGCATAAAATTTAGAACGAGAATCCTTTACTAATTTAAAATTTCAATATTTTGATTTCTGCCACTATTGTATTCAGTCAACGATATGACCATTGGACTACCAAGTCAAACGTCTCGAGTTCGAATCCAAGGCTCTGACTTTTAGAATTCATGTGCATATTAATAATTAAGGTTTACTCAATTAAACAGTGTCGGAAAACATCGTAAGGAAACCTTAGAGATTTTTCTCGACGGTGTGGGAAGTCTGCCAACCTGCACTAGGCCAGCCTGGTGGACTATAGCCTAATCCCTCTCATTCTGAGAGGAGACCCGTGCCCAGGAGAGCAAAAGTATATAGGTTGATAATGTCTAAATCCTACAGTCAAACAAAAAGATTACTTGCCTCAAGTAGGTAATTGATATTTTAAATTAATCGTCTTTGTAATTATTTAACTGAGTGGAAACGAAAATAAGCCCACAATCTGTGTTGTAATCGCATCGCGCAAAACTTCGGATCTTAGTCGCTAAGCGGTGATGGTGAGGTATCTATGAAATGACAAACAATACGTGCATCATTGAAGGCCTGCCAGTGATTCTCAATGTTTGGATTAAAATCTACAATGATTGTATCCTTGTTCGGTCTCTTCAAAATATAACAAATTAGGTCTTCGTTTTCTTCGTTTCCGTCTTCGCATGGGAGTTTTGAAAAGCGTTGCGTTAAATGCGCTCGGCAATTGTTTTATCGCTTTGCTCACCAGCAAAAAACATTCTGTATATAGAGCGTAGTGCATATAAAAAAAATCCGGTGTAAAATTTCGCCCACGTGCGAACACACACAAGAGAAGTCATTAGGTTTAGACCTTGTAGTACAAATTTTTTTTCTTTAATAATTATTAGTGTTTGTTTAATTTAAATATGATGCTGTTAATAGCCTCACCCTCTATTACAAGGGACCAAAACATACCGGCGAACTGTTGGTTTACATAAGTGTACACCTCTGCCGTACTCTTCGGGGAATACAGGCGTGATTGTATGTTATTTACATCTACAACCAGAAGAACTATCTGCAGACCACATTAATATCAACTTTTCAAAGGTGTTGACTCTTAAACGGTAATTAATACTCTTAGGAGTAAGGCGTACTTCACTGGCACTAGTCATTGTGGTAAAAAATAAAACACTCATTTTGAATTGCATAACAAAAAAAAATATAAATTTTGACCGTATGCTCATTACCTCATCCTTAAAATCTGTGAATAATTGTATTTAATTATATTTCCTGGAATAACTAAATATATATTATACGTTCCTATATGTATATAATAACATTTTTATAAAAGGATTTAAGTATAGGAGAAATACAAAAAAAATAAGGCCTAAATAAAAATCGTGTGTAAATATTTAAGTATAATCAATTAGCTGTGAAACAAAAAAAACACTCAAATTAAAACTTTTAAAAAGCGTCCTCAATAATTCCCAAATTCCACCCCAAAACATCTAAAATTTAATTCATTAGAACATATTTTGCAATCGAAACAATTTTCTCAAGCGATGAGGCATAGGTTAACAAACAATAATCCGTCTGATTGAAGGCCTTAGCGACTCAGTTTCTCAACATTTAAACCATCTCAAGCTTATACAAGTAATATTATTACCAACCTTTTTCTCAAAAGGATGATCCTATAAAAATGGAGTTTAAATTTATTATGCTATCTGCCATATTAGAAGTTACTTAAAATAGGTAATGAATTATAATAATATCAGTGGAAATTCCTCGCTCGTAGCTAAGTAATAATTATATCAATCGGTCTGCCATGGCCGCTGGTGAAAAAAGGTTCTCGAGTAGAGACCACGCACCGGAAAGCGCAGCGTGGGACGGCCTCCAACGAGATGGACGGAAGACCTGGTAAAGGTCGCTGGAAGTCGTTGGATGCAGACGGCTTGTAACCGGTCCATGTGGAAGTCTATGCGGGAGGCCTTTGTTCAGCAGTGGACTTCCTATGGCTGATGTGATGATGTTGAAGAATCGGTCTGCAAGGTTACACTTACCGCAGTCCGTATGGATCATTCATAACATAACACATCGAGACCCTGCGTGCCATATTAATTAAATTTGATAGAGGGAAGCTTTTTTACAGTACAGGTGTACACCAAATCCTTATGGATAATCTAGGTACCACCTGCCGAGGCAGCAGGGTATATCGGACTCGTACTGATTAAAACTGCACTTGCCTTCACATGCCTTCACATTATGGGATCCGTGAAATTCTCCACGAACATGACAGATATATGGAATCCTAAATTTACGTTTTTAGTCTCGTCTCTGAATATGAGCCTTAGAGATCATGTAAGGAATGAGTAGTCATACTAAACACTAGCTAGACATCGCCATAAAAAAATGTCACAATGTCGTGTCTTTTGTTGAAAGTTACCCTTTACACAATGGTCTATAATGAAAACATTTTGTCCTTCATTCTTTATTACTGCATACTGTATGCAGTAACAAACTTAAATCGTATTCCAGTCACAAATAAGTTGGCACATTCGTTGCAGGTTGTTGACTCACGTCATGTAGCAATAGGTGACAGGCAATGAATCTAGTCAGATAGCATAAAGGCGCCAACGCGCATCCCTAAACATCACTTTGGCTGGAGAATATCAACATTTTGCATAAAAATACTGTAATATTGTTTTAAACCATGTTGTATAATTTATAGTGTTCGACCGAAGGTGCAATTCTGGCCGAAGCCGAAGCCGAAGCCGATTAATCGGTATTCACCAAAACCTTCGGCCGAAGCCGAAGCCGAAGCCGAAGGTGTCATTGACCTTGAGAAATACGATAGTTACTTTGATCTCAGGATATACTAGATACATATTATGAGAGCTTTAGAGATTTAGCCCAATAACGAGCCGTGTGACCAACATATACAAGTAGGTAATAAAATATTGTCTAAAATAAAAGTTTCAAATATACAATGTTAATTAAATATTTATTTACTTAAAGTAATTTTAACAAAAATAAAATAACTAAAAGTAAACAATCTTCACATGTCTTTTTATCTAAAAATTGCATAAAAAAACATACCAACATTGTTTCCATTTAGTTTCCTACCTAACGTTAGATAACATAAAATATTTTAAACCAGACAATACTTACGGTTTTTGGTTCTTAGAGTGCCTCACAATAATGAACGTATCACCACAGGTACTACTCACAGTAATAAATAAAATAATTTGTAATAACAAATATGAAATAATTAAAAACGAAACACTTATTAGAATTTTAAGACGCGCTCTCAAACTTGTTTTGACTCGTTTAGTTTACTAACTGCGATTCGTTTGGTCCGGTGCGGCGGCGCGGCGAAACTCTGCTGCTCTGCACACTCTCCGTCTCGCTCTAGCATCGTTCAGTAAATTTCAAATTTGGCAACTTGCAAACCTTCGGCTTCGGCCAAACCTTCGGCAAATTTTTGGCCGAAGCCGAAGATTTGGCCGAAGGTGCTTTTTTGGCCGAAGGTGGCCGAAGCCGAAGCCGAAGCCGAAGCTTCGGTCGGACACTAATAATTTATAATAGATTTTTGACATAAAAAAAAACCAAATAAATTGGTTTTAGAGTTTAAAGTGCCTGTCTATCATATTATAAATTAATTCTAAAATGAATATATTTAATATTATTAATTATTCCGATACCCGTACAAATTTAAATTTAGAACTATTTAAATATTACTAGCCATAGCTATATTATAATTACATGGTATAATTGGTAACAAATCGCCCTTTCTCTGCCATACATTCTGAAAAAGAGAGAAAACAATTCAAATCCGGATCCAATGTGCGCTCTATATTCCTTTTAAATATCTTTGTTTATTACTTATTATTTTTTTCATACTACTAATATCATGGTTCATCAAAAGTTGCGTTTTAGGTGCAGCAGGAGGCGTTCACATTTTTTTTTTTGTACGTTTCGTAACATTTAATCCATTGGTAAACGGAAGAGCCTATATTTACATATTGTATAACTCAAAGATTACGTTAAGCTTATGTAAATTACGTAATACCAATTTTACGGATTATTTCACGCTTATGGAAATTATAATTAAAAATTTTATGTCACTGTTGTTAACTGTCAAGGTCGCGGTAACTGTGCAATTGCATAATGGGTTGTTCTTGAAATTCATAAAATTAACTACCTTTTTAATTAAATCGGTAGCAGCTGAGTGTATTAAAGTAACTAGTCCGTCCTTAAAACTTTTTTACCATACTTGATGTCAAAGAATGGCTCCCATTAAATAGTTTGTATGATGGATGGGATATATTTAACACAGATTACTACCTCTTTGGCTGCTTTAAATTAGGAGCGTAATTTTATGTTGACTAACGCTGTCATGGCCCCTACTGTAGATAACGAACTCACTCATTCATCACCTAAGCGACTACACATCAGACATACTTCTAGACAACTGATCAGTTATTGCAGAAATGGGTGACGAGATTAACTTGATGCATTTTGGCACAGGATTTGGAGAGAGATTTAAGGAAATTAAAAAAAAGTGAAATGAATAAAATCAAACGATGTTCAATAACTCATTGATTATTTGATTGTTCAATACAGTCAAAATACATATTAAGTATAATTAAATATGTATAAGATGCTGTTGCTGATAAATACTAATAGGTATAACTGCTAAGCTAATTCATTCATTACGGCAATCGTTCAAGAGAGCAAACGTCTCCGTATCGATCGATTCGTAATTAGACAACGCGCGAGTTGTCACCTCATAGTAGGGCTTCGGTACACTATGGTCACGTGCAATTAGCTCATGAATCAGAGCGCATCGGCCCCGTTGCGCAACTCGCCTTGAGTGACCGATGGGTGCTGAGCTCCAAATTGCTGATGGTATGGTCACGGTTGATTAGGGGTAGACAGAAGTCCAATTGGGAGGTAGCGATGCATGTGATTTTGAAGCTTGGAATAGCAGGATTTGTGCTCAGTCCCTTGTATGGCATGGCATACCTTGTACCTCCCGCTACGTTCCGCCACAGATCCACTCACCAGAGATCGAAATTTCATCTATTTCACCTGGATGAATGGGTGTCCACCACCGTGCGTTTCTTAAGAAACTTTTCACCGCGAACGAATGCTCTGTGGAATCAACTAACAGCGGAGGTATTTCCGATCCAGTACGACATGGCAACTTTCAAGAAGCGAGCCTATTCTGATCTCAAAGGCCGGCAACGCACTTGCAACCCCTCTGGTGTTATAGGTGTCAATGGGCAGCGATGAACACTTACCATCAGGTAAAAAAAATATATCAAACTTACATTGTGTTACGTATTGACTTCATACTCCAAGTCAATGTTTACGTTACCAGTCCTACTATCGTGGAAATCAATATTCAGTCAAGTATTTTAAAGTTAACTTAGTACTAAGTGCACTACTTCACTGACAAAAAAGGTCAGTAACTATCATTGAAGTTAGCTACTGACTCGTGTAAATAGACTCAGAGTCTATTTACATGACAGATAATAAGATGCTAATCAGACTCAACTGTCAAAGTTATTTAATCGCAAATAGGTGATGGAAGACCCGGAAAGAAATATCCAGATATTTCAAATATGCTTCTATCAGACAAGAAAATCGAGAGTAAACCTACAGGGTCTAGTTTTTTGTACACATCCGACCGAGCCCGGTAGCTGTATCCCGTTTGACGTGTTTCGAGCCGGTAGAAAAGCTAACATTACCTAATATTTACTTGTCCTGTCGGTATGTTGAACTGTCATCGCCATTTATGATACACGCGCACATTCGTTTTACGGATCTCTCTCAATATCTAAAGTAAGAAATGTATTTTGTCTTTTTTTTAATTTTGAGGGAGTAAACTCTGCTGCTATTCATTAATTCATCATCATCATCTTCAACCCATATACTGGCCCACTGCTGGACGCGGGTCTCTTCTCGGAATAAGATGAATTAGGTATCTTGGTTAGTTTGAGACATATGTGGTGGGTGGAGGTGATTGATTTACACATTCCTTAAAAGCAGAAATATTCTTTAAAAGCCTTGAAAAGCGAGAGGAACTTTGACAAGGACGACAAGATTAATATTCTCATACTGTCTTCAAAGCATCCATCTGTCAATTTCGTGATTTGCCTGTAGGCGGCGTAGGCTGTCCTAATTAAAGATGAATTAAAGCTCTTTGATTCCATACAATTAGGTACACCAACACATTCTGTTGGCGCCACGAATAATGACTTTTTAGTCCTTCAATGTTATCTACTATAGATGCCAACGGAAATACGTAGTCAATTAAGCACTTCGGCGTAGATTCATGTTCCGTACATTCGCTTGGTAACCCAAAGCTGCTATGGCTCTTCCTTCAAAAGGCTAGTTCAGATTTTACTCTACATTATAAGACACATATTTGATAAGCGTTTCACAGATTAAATAAATAAAAAAGCCTATTACAAATGTAGTACGAATTGTAAGGGTACAAAGGCCAGCACATCAAGCTTCCACAATCTGTCAAATTTCTTTGATTGATTTTCAACTTTAATTTTTTCAATTTTAATAAATAATTAGGTTCATTTTCATAGTTTTGGATAGCTTGACCTGCTGGCGTACATCAGTACACTTGCTTAACCCAGGCATGATGATTACCTAGTTAATACATAACGTTTTGAAATAGCCACTAGTTTGTGCTGCCTGTATCTTGACGGTCTTGTGTCACTTAAAAAATCAATACATATCCAAGAAAATTATGAAACATATCATAATTATGTCTTACGCAAATGTTTCTTTAATGTGTAGCTAACTTCTACCTACTATAAAGGCTCTCAGGTCACGTATGGCCCAAAGATGTTTTTTTTTCACATTCAGATCCAGAGTTGGTATAGTAATATATGTGCCTATAACTTCACTGGCATTGGCGAATTGGTTGGCCACATTGCCCACCCTGAAAATCTGTGATCAAAGTAAAACCAAAACCTAACCTAAAATTTCATAGCCCATTGGTCCTTAGCGCGACTGCTATGCTAGAGATCCTGATTTCCATTCCCGTCAAGTGTTATTGGGTAAGTTATAACTACGCTGATCAACCCATCTGCATGGTTAAGCTGCGCTAGCCGCGGTCAGGCTGTGGATGGGTGACCATTCTTAATACACCCTCGTCGATCCCTCCGTGCTCCTTGCACATAAAGCCCATCCCGGTTGTCATACGAACGTCAATGACATCGTTAGTGGTAGTCAGAATCCTAAAAGCCTGACAACCATTCTATCCTCCCATTGACGAGCTCTGTGGTCTAGCGGTTCGAGTTCGAGCGGACTGCTGATCATGGGGTCGTGGGTTCGATTCCCACAGGACACAAATATTTGTGTGGATAAACCATGAGTATTTGTGTTTGTCTGGGTGTTTCTTATGTATTATAAGAATGTATTTACAAAAAAGTATATAAGTATTATATCCATTGTCTAGTACCGATAGTACAAGCTCTGCTTAGTTTGGGACTAGATGGTGTTGTGTAAAAAATGTCCCAAAAATATTATATACTGCTGCACCGATTTTGATGAAATTTGGTACAGTGATCGATTATACTTTGGAAAAGGCGACCTTTTGTCTCAAAAAATACATTTGAGATGCGGCTGAAACCGGCTACAGATAGTTAGGAAACAACAAACTATCTTCAACCGTTGGTATTTACGGTCACGAGCATCGATCAATATGTTATACACTTGGCGAAATTCTCTCTTAACGTATTGAGAGAAATTGTATGGAGGAAATGTATTGTTGATGGGTTTTCGTTTGATCTCAGTCTCACCTGATGGTCGAAGGTGGAACACGCTTACCCAGAAAATGAATGGTCACTCTCACCTTAAAGACATCAAGGTTATACGAGTCCGGGAACTCATTTAACCTTGGTGTGGAGAGCATTCCACACCTTTGCGGTACGAACAAGAAAAGACGCAGCATACGTGTAGGTATACATTTTATGCTCGTTACTGTACTACCTATGTATGTAGTCCTCATTGTTCAAAGCTCCTAAAATTAGTCCCGTCCCGAACGGTCCCAACAAGTACTAAATGAGTATAGCTAAGGATATAATTAGGAACATTCTAAGGCTCAACTCACACTACCGCAGAGTTGAAGCATCGCGTCGCATCGTGTTTTTCAACTACAACGTGTGACAACCGACGCGCGTGGTCGATTCCTTATTTTCATAACACAAATTTGTACCATAACAATAGAGATCAATATGCTATAAGCTAAAAGCATGACGCGTCGCGAGGCTTCGGCTCTGAGGGTCTACTCCCTATCTCCGTCAACGAAGTTACGAGCCGTTCAAAAGTTTTCCGAAACTTCGGAGTCCGTTAAAACAAGTGTCAAATTAAATTTTTCAAACGGGTAAAAACACATCCGAGAGTAGGGACAACTGTCAAATTGTGTTGTCATTCATTCTTAGTTCGGGCCCCGAACGAATTATCCTCCGTAGGTGATACGGAGTAGGAAACGCCCGTAACGAAGATCGAAACTACGGACTTCGTGCTTAGGGAGAAGACACCCTGCGCCAGTGTGGGTTGAGCCTAAGAGGGCTTCAGGGACAGGTTTGAACAAAGGAGTATTTTAGTTACTAAGGGCTAACGAGAGTAAAATAAGTTTGATTTATGTTTTGCGACACATTTGTCACGAACTGATATGGATGGGAGAAGTTCCAGTAAGTTTACACATGGCTAAACATCAAGATAATATGCACATTCAGATTAAATTGACCTATCATACCATCACGCCTGTATAAGTACCTCGTTAGACAGTTATGTATACACACAGTTCGTCGGTATGTTTAGGTCCTTATAATATTTATGTATTACCTAACTAATCCAAACTCAATAAAACTTTGCTCGGCCTGGGGATCGAACTCAGGATATCTAACGTAGCAATGAGATGAGTGAACATAAATGTATGGAACAGCATTTTTTTTACGATTTCAGTGTTTGTCCCATAGAAGGAGCTTATTTAAACGGTGTAAAAGTACCTATCGTGCAATTTGCGCTACATTGCCGTCGATGACCGATCACTGTGTCATGTGATAGTCTATTGTGATACCGCAACTAGCTATCACCTAAATAAAGCTTTAAAGGTGTTCATAATGATAAGTACGATGGCTCCTTAATTTTTTACACTAATTAAAAAATAAGGGGGAATATCCAAAAATTCAAACTTAAACTACTGCCTATTGACTTCCTGACGACTATGCTAACTTGGCACACCTCATTGTGCTCATTCACACATAACATACTTGATTTAAAAACCGGCTTTAGCGCCTCGAAAATAAGTTCTAAATTCATTTATCTTATTTTAAAAAAGGATGTGTCTATGACGTCAAGCGGCGCCAACAGATGGCGCTCATGGGTGCGGATGCGTCACTAGTACTGATGCTGATTGATGGCTCTGTTTAATCGTGTTGCACTTTTTAAATGCTAGAGTGAATTGTAAGTTATTTTTGTAACGATCAAGACTGCTTAGGACATTGGTACATTAACTATACTTAGTCCTGAAACAAAAATATGGATAGGAATTAAAATTATGGTAGTACATACCTGAAATAACTGTTTGTCTGCACGTTAGCTGTAGCTGTTAAAGCGGATATCATAACACTGTGTGTTGTAGGTTCGATTCTCATCCAAAACCAATATTTTTGTGTTCTACGGAAAATCAGAAATTTGAAATTTATTCGCTGTCATATTATGGGTACAAGATGGTTGTGAATATTATGCTAAGAAGCCGACATAGTAACCATTTCTGGCGTGCGAATATCTAATTTGTTATATTTTATTTATAAAGCCAATATTACATGATGATAAATATATCGGATATTAATTGTTTCGACTCATTGGGTGTATTTTGTGACCCTTAAAGTTCCCACTTGTGCCGTACCCATGCACCTTAGTGTGTAAGCTGTTTTTTTTTCATATTATATAGCTACTCTCAGTAAAGAAATGGTAAACTGTGGAAATGACTAATAGAGCTAAATAAAGCATTTAATTTCCCGCACACTTAAATAGCAAGTAAACACTAAATGTGCGATAAATAAGTATTCATTTAATTTAACTTTTTAATAATTACTTTGCGTGAAAGTTCCTGTCATTCTCTTATTAAAAGATGCATCACTTGTCAACTGTCATATTTGCCAACATAATTCCAAACTCAGAAATTAAAACATATTCGAATATCAACCGTATGTTTCCGAGTTTAAGGCGGTTGCTGTATTATTTTGAGTGTAAATACAAATTGTAAGAGGCAGGTACTTCGCTCGAGAGGTTGTGAGAAAGGTGTTTGGTTATGTAATATTTGGTGGTGGTATAAATCGTAGGAAAAGGCGATTTAAAAGATGATATATAATATGTATATAGAAATAGGTAGCTATACATTTATGTATTAATTATATACTATGTGGCCTGACAGATACCTACAATCCTGTAAATTTCGATAAATAAACACATATAGTATGACAATAATTAGAAGTAATGGGGTGGTAAGTATGTCCCAGAAATTGGTTAGGCCGCAGTCTAACCAATTTTTCCTAAATCAGTATTTTGAATAGTCGCTGCTAAATACTGATTTCTAGCCGCATCCCAACTGAAAGCCTGTCAGCCAGCCAGTTTACCTAGAAAAACAAATCCTATCCTATTTTTGCATTGCAAAATAGGATTGTAGTAGCTTATTTATTTAAACTTTATTGTACAACAAATGATATACTAAAACATGATAATATATCGATACTAACAGGTACATACATGAAACAAGATCGAGGCCTGTAAGCATTACCATTAACATTATATTTGCTTAAACGGCACATCATCATCATCAACCCATATACTGTCCCACTACTGGGCACGGGTCTCCCCTCATATTGAGAGGGATACGGTACATAATTATCTAAAAATATAAAAATTTAATAATAATTACATAAGATTAACATTTACATTACAATATTCTGAGTTCGTCGACAAAAATATCAAAAGAAGAGTTTTCATCATCATCATCATCATCAACCCATATACTGTCCCACTGCTGGGCACGGGTCTCCTGTCATATTGAGAGGGATTAGGCTATAGTCCACCACGCTGGCCTAGTGCGGGTTGGCAGACTTCACAAACCGTCGAGAAAAATCTCTAAGGTATGTAGGTTTCCTTACGATGTTTTCCTTCACCGTTTAAGCGAGTGATAATTAATTATTAATACGCACATGAATTCGAAAAGTCAGAGGTGCGTGCCTTGGGTTCGAACTCGAGACCTTCGACTTGGCAGTCCAATGGTTATACCACTAGGCTATCACTGCTTTTTTCAAGGAATAGTTTTATCGTAATCTAAACTTATTTATTGAATATTAGAAGATGTCAATGTCTTTGGCAATTTAAAACAATATTTCCAAAATTTCATAGTAATTTTTAACCGATTTAGTGGGGATTGGAATGGAAAATTACAAATAAAAGATTAATCATACTATTTATATTATAAATGTTAAAGTTTGTGTGGATGGATGGATGTTTGTTACACTTTCACGCTAAAACTACTAAACGGATTTTGATGAAACTTTACAGTATTATTATTTTATTATTTATACATCAGAATAACATATAGGCTATAATTTATAACGATTTTGAGTTAATTTGCTAAACTACAACGATAAACGCGGACAAAGTCGCGGGCAGAAGCTACAGCGAACAGATAAAATTATACTATTTATGTATAATTAATATATTTGTATATTTAGTTTTGTCAATCGTGGTCTTGTATTACCTACTTGACTAGTGCATCTACTGTTTTATCGTCTCTGCATAACCCCAAGGTTGTCTGGCAGAAAATGCCGTATGGCATTAAGACCGCCTTTGTACCAACTGTGCATAAAGTATTTTAATACATAAATAAATAAATAAAATTATCATATGACTTCGAAGGAGGGATATCGCTTTCGCTCATACCTTGTTCCAAACCCAAAGGTCGAGTACTATCACGTACAGTTATGACAACTTATAAAATAATAGAGTTTTCTCTTTTTGTGCACACGTGACGAAGCAATACTCTATTGTCGTGACCTCTCAATATTACGTAGATTTATGATAAACTGTCTTCTATAAATTTCTTACGAGAGTATTATGCAAAGGTTATGAAACGGATATATATTTAATCTTTGACTGTCTTCTTTAGCCGAACGAAGAACAGTTGAGATGAGATAGGGGGCTGTGGATCCACCTTTTCATGTTAACCCAGCTCAGGGTAGCAAGGCATCAATCGACTTTGGTCATATTGCAGGCAGTATATTGGTCCCCAGTAGGCGGCACGTGTGCTTCCTACACATGTGCCTTAATTAACATGCGAGGGAAGGCCTCGCTTATTGAGGGGGTCCAGCAGCCTGTCATGGTTGCGGCGAATTTCACGGATCCCATGGCCATGACTACAGGGCAAGTGAAGCCAAGTTTTTAATCGGTATGAGTCCGACACACTCTGCCGCGTCCCCAGGTGGTGGATAGTGCATGAGGAATTTCCGTACTATAAAAAAAAGAATGAAAAGGCAGTAGGTATATTGGTTTTATTATTTCCATATACTTAGTTAAATTCTACATTGTATATTAACATATCGAGAATCGCGGTAGAAAATCTATTTTTCAACCCTCTCTAGCGTCATAGATTCTTTAATTAATTACTTAATTATACATTTTCCGGTACGCCCCAGAAGTAAGAATAAATATAAATGGTATTAAGGTGGCAAACAAGCATACGGCCCACTTTTTCACTTGATGGGAATCTTAAATAGGGTCTGAGCTATTGTCATCACCAGAATCGGGATAAATTATGTATTTACTTACAAGTCCCTCTAGGTTGCAGCTCTCAACATAAATGAGATGTAGCTATAAGATCCAGTATGTATGGTCTTTGAAGGAAGTAAGGATTGACTATAGTCCCTCAGTCTCTTGTCTACGTCGTAAAGTAGAAGAAAAAGAGTATGGACACGTTACATTCGCGTCACATGGCGTGGTGTGTTACAAGTCTGTTTCTAGTTCCTAACTTTATTCGTTTATTATATTTACACAACATAACATTAACATACCATCACGTACATTTTGACAGAGGTCTTCCCTCGTCAGAGATATGTACATCCACAGTTCGCCGGGATGTTTAGGTCCCATGGAATTAAGGGTGAGCCTATTCCCACAACCAGCACAAATCCAAACTGCGAGCTTCTGCTAAGAATTTCATAGAAAAACCCAATAACAATAAAGAAAGAAAGAAAAATATTTATTGACACATTACACTCTTGGACAATGCACACAGTAATATTAAAAACATGACGAAAGAACAAATAAAATAAGGATAAAAAATTGTGTGCTCCACGACTGCGTCAAATAGGCCCCAGTTCAGCTAAAAATTCAATAAAAGATCGCTGGTGAGCTACCTGACGCTGGTTTTCAACTGGACCTTTACAATGGTGTGATGTGTCACTTTGCTCGACCTGAGACTCGAAGCCAGGACCTCTAGACTTACGAAGCAGTTTATCTATATTATTTACAACAGTTAATCTTATAACATAATGGCATTTTCGTACAAGAGGTCGGCCAGTTCAATCGGACTGTTAACCGGTTTAGCTATTGCCTAACAACTGATTTTAACTATGCAAATACATTTAATTACCTATGGACAGGTACAAGATATTAATCTGAGTGGTTTGTAAAACAACTATCTTTGTAAAACCGCACTGTTTCGTAATACCTGTTCTATTTGAAAATAGAATTTGACAAGTCGTCTTTCAAACGCAGATTATGCCTTGTTTTTAAACAAGGTAACTAACGTGTTGATATTAAAATAAAGTAAAGAGGTAATCTAAATAATAAAATAATATAGTATAGTATAGTGATATAACCATTGGACCCTGTCAGAGGTCTCGAATTCGAATCCAAGGCACGTACATTTGACTTTTCGAATTCCTGTGCATACAGTGCGCTTAAATTGTGAAGGGAAACATCGTGAGGAAACCTGCATACCTAAGAGATTTTTCTCGACGGTGTGTAGTCTGCCAACCCGCACTATGCCAGCGTGGTGGACTATGGCCTAATCCCTCGCAATCTGAGAAGAGACCCGTGCCCAGCAGTGGGACAGTAGGTATATGGGTTGATGATCATAGCAACAAACTCTAATTAAGCGATACGGAAATCAACAGATATTAAAAAATATTTGGAAGCCAATGCTGGCAGTGATTATGATATAAGACGCTAAAAAGCTCGAAAACCGACTTCTACAGTCCCAGTGACACTTCTTTATAGTGCGGAAATTCCATATGGATGATCGCCGGAGAAAGAGGTAACACATTATATCAAATTAGTATCGACTTAAACCTTCCCATGCCGCCTCTTGTCGTATAGGTCATGGATTTCGTTATATGCGCCACGTATATAACTTTTTTTTACCGTGAGTACCTACGGTAAAAAAAAAACGATAATCCTTACAGATCATCTGCCACCTGTGAAAGCGGTAGGGTCGGGCTCGTTCCGACTAAAATCGACGAAAGACGGCACGTTTGGCGCAGCGGCTGAGCGACTGGCTTCTGCGCCACGGTTTGTGGGGTCGATCCCCGCACGGAACAAATATTTGTATGACCTGCAGGTAGTCGTTCCGGGTCTGGGTGTTTGTGTACCTATGTGAAAAATTTATATATAGATAGAGGAGAAAATTCTAATGTAGAGCAACGTTAAAAAAAAAATACCGCACTTGCCTTCTCTTGACCTGTAGTCATTATAACCTCCCATTTACCAAGAATTGTTTTCTAATTCTGCGAATAAACAAAATACGAAATCTACAATTTCGCGCCATTGGACGCATCTAACAAGATAAGCGTCACAAACAGAACGGATCGGTCACCTCTGAGTGGCGTTAAATTTAAAACAATAGCGGTGAGAGCGGGTGAATTTCACTGACACTTGCACTGACGATGATTTCATTATTTGTAATTGTTGTTTGTTTATGCTTAAGTAGGTTAGTTTTACCTTTAAAATCATTTTCATCATCTGCTTCATATTAAATATTTGGTACATTTTTACACAGCATCATCTACACCCAAACTAATCCGGGCTTGTACTGTGGGTACACTGGGTGTACTTTTTAAATGAAATACATAGCAGTGAACATATAGCAGTGATAGCCTAGTGGTATGACCATTGGACTGCCAAGTCGAAGGTCTCGAGTTCGAACCCAAGGCACGCACCTCTGACTTTTCGAATTCATGTGCGTATTAATAATTCATTATCACTCATCGTGAGGAGATTTTCTCAACAGTTTGTGAAGTCTGCCAACCCGCACTAGGCCAGCGGGGTGGACTATAGTCTAATCCCTCTCAATATGAGAGGAGACCCGTGCCCAGCAGTGGGACAGTATATGGGTTGATGATGATGACATAGAAAGAGAAAATAGTAAATACATAGATACTTATTTATACATAAGAAACCCATAATATTATGCCAGATATTAATTTCCAAACATTTTCTTGGAGTATTGTTCTTAAGCTGGGCCTCAAGTCAGCTACCCGTATTTCAATTGTATCAGAATGTTCGTCCAATAGTACTTACTAAATGACCATGAGAATTGACAGATTCTGTACCAAGACATGACTATCAATAATCAATAATTCTGAAGTCATTGAATGATGATTTTGACACAATAAAATAGCAAACTTGAGTTCCTGGTTTGAACCCATTGTTTTTATGAAGTATTTGTATAGCCTATCCTATAGAATTTAGCTTATCTTTTCCTCAACTGTTAAATTTAAAGCTCCTAAACTGAAGGCAGACCTTGTATTTTCCTGAAGTGTCTACTTTCTACAATTTTCTAGGGACAACATATTCTCTTTAATAGCTGACATCAAACCATAAGGAAGGTTCACTTTAGTACTAAATATGCGTTTTAATGGCTTTTGATACTGTCAGTGCCATCGGAACATCGATTTCTCTTGTTTTACTACACCTACACAACAATATTACTTAAAAGTTTTATTTGCAATGATGGATGACACATAAATTATACACACGAATTTACACAATGAAGAGAGAGTACTTGGTGTTAACAAGGAAAAAGATATATTGTTATATCCGATCCATGCAGTTCTTTCGTATTCAGTAAAATTATTTTGCTACTATGCTTTGAGTGTCAAAACATATCAAAACAATATAGCAAATAAACTGTACATACTAAGATATGCTGTAGTTTGAGAAAAAGAGCATTTTTATTGCGAACCTTGATCTATATTTTAGAAATCTTTTTCTTAATTAAATAAATTTATTTAAACACTATTAACAAACTAAAATTTAAAAAACTACAAAGTAAACCGAAACTAGGATATTAAAAAGATAAGTTAGAAAAGGACATCAAAAAACTCCTCCGCATTGCTATCGCCTAGAAGGATACCCCCGATCTTTTACTTGTGGTGTCTCTATTTCATTGGAAAAAATAACTGTATCTACCCAAAGGACCCTTGACAAATTTTGCATACCAATATCTTAATTCTTAACATCTTCACCATTATCCTTTTGTCCTTACTCTCATTTCATTGGGGTCAATGCGGCATGTTTTTTTCTCCCTTCATCCCTGTCGGCTCTTGACTCATCATTCACTCCCTTTTCAATCTCCACCCTTCTATACCGATATCTCAATCGTACGTAACAATATTACGTATTTTATTGTCAATTATGGAAGAAATAAACTTTCTTTTCTCGTAAAAATTGACATAAACAATCAAAAATCAGTTTCGAGCAATCAGTGTTTTATTATGGATTCTTCTTCACGCCTTTTATTATGTTGTTTTCATGATAGCATTGAAATAACTTTTGAATCTAGGCCAACAATGTTACCATCAGAACATTAAATGATGTCAAATTTATCAATACATAGCAGTGGCAGTCTAGTATTATGACCATGAATTAAAGTCATGGCTTTGGAGTGAAACCAAGGCACATCTGACTTTTCTAAATTACATAATATACAACAAATAAGCTGGCGATCCATGATAATAATATTGATGAAAATAATCAATAATGTCACTTGTCGTATCAAATGGTGGCAGGTCATTTGCCAGATCCATCACATTTAAGGAAAAAATAGTAAATTGAAGTTGAGAAAAAAAACAATAAAATCTTTAATAACCTAACCTCTTTAGCTTACCTCATTAACCGTAAAGATATCACACTATAACACGATAATTAAGCCAGTTTACTTCACGTGCATTCGTCATGGAGACTAGTGATAGCTCCAACGCCTCAGAACAATAGGACATTACTACAATCGGTAGAAAAAACAACACCAGTAAGCTTAAAAGGCTTGATATACTGTCATAGTTGAGTGGAAAACGTCTATCACAAAAGTGTACCTACGTGGAAACGAGAACACGGGACAAAGTTTTTGTATACGAGTTTGGAATCTAGTATACGAATAGGGCTATTCCGTCGCTTTCCATCAATTAAAAGAGATAAAGGTTTAATAAATGATTTTTTTTTAACCTACATATTTTTTTACATTTAAGTTTTCGCAGAATTTGCTGTTACGAAAATCTTATTAGAACTCAATGGCTCATTTAGCAAAGGACCAAGAATGAAACCTTGAGGCACACTAACTGAATCACTGAAGACTTCGTACTTATTAAAGTAATTGTCTAACTACGGTCCGAAATTTATAATTTCGCGAATATTGCACATCTGTGCATAACTTTATTACTATGTCGTGATATAATTCGCTAGTTAATTGCTCATAAAGCAAAGCATGCAAAAACAAAAATGTCTTATTGTTTATTTGTAAAAAGTGGTCATTACTATTTTATGTTTATTTTATAACTCTTAACTTTTAATTACATTGCAGATCTCATTCATCATGTGAAAGTATGTGTAAAAGTTGTTTTACATGCTTCCTAAACCTGTTCTCTTTCTCTTTCTTTCAAAGGTGAATATATATATGCATCTCACTTGCACAGTGCAATGTCGCAGACTCGCAGTACCGTTGCTAGTAGTGTTGCGAATTGTGTATGTATCGAATTTAATCATTTCTTACGATCGATTTCAAGCTTAGGCATATTTACTTACAATCTATATTTAGAATCTTCACGAAGACAGATGTGAATGTCACGAGTGATATCTTGTTTCTTTAGTGAGTAGGAACCTGTACCTATCAGAGCAAACCATTTCCGTTATTGGACTTCCAGAGTCTGTTTATTTGTAAAACCGAATTAAGAAGATAAATGAATAAATGAGAATAATCCCGTTAGCGAACTCAATAAGTTTTAATATTTTAAATACTTACAATATAAGTCCTTTTACAAAGATATCAATCTACATCTGCCACAATGAAAGATTCTTAAAAGAAGATTCGAAGTAAAACATCAAAAAAGTTATCGTTGCATTTGTAGCTGGAAATCATGTTAATTGTAATGAAATATCATATGATTAATGCAGACACTGCTGAAATTACAATATAAACTAATTTAAATCTGTCCAATATCCGGAAACAGTACATTCTGATATTTGCACACCGAGTGAAGCGATTCTTGAAATCCGATTTTACAATAATCGATTAGGAAGTTTTTTCCATCACTAGTTATTAACGTGAAACATGTTTTTGCGGTATTATCGTGATTACTGTAACACTTTGCTGGTTCAACGTTAGCATATATTTATAACTAATAAGTTTGCGGTTTTTTTGAGGTCACAAACAGCTGTTACGAAATTGTTATTCTATCGTTGAGTGCTATATTATTTGTTTGCTTTAATAGGCATAATGTAATACTAATATTTGCTGAATGAAAAAAATCGTACGTCGAATTTCGATTCTTGAATATCTATCTATCCATCTATCACCCACTGGACGTCCACTGCTGTACATAGGTCTCCCCTAAAGGGGAGATGAGTCTTGCGCAGACCGCATCCACCGACTTCTCGCGACCCTCACGAGGTCATCCGTCCACCTAGTGGGGAGCCGTCCTACGCTGCGTTTTCCTATATGTACATGGTCGCCACTCCAGGAATTTATTTCCCCAGCGGCTATCCGTTATCCTAGCCATTCTTGAATAGGTCACTTTACTCTGCTTTCATAACATAACTCATTCTAATTACAACATTGATGGAGCACTGCTTTTAGGCATCACATTGCCTGTGATAGGCCCCGCTCGCTCTTCCTTCCTTATTTTAATTGAGAAACAGTTTACTGCAGAAATCTGTATCATCATATCAGCCTACCATATTCCACTGCTGGACATAGGCCTCGCCTAAATCGCCTAAATCGCGCGACAATTTCAAGTGAGTAGGTACAGTAATGAATACCTAAGCCTCGCTTCTTAAACAGCTTCTCTTAACATATTGCACTTTCATTGTATTGTTTGTCAGCTATAAGTTATTTCAGCCGTAACACTTAAAAGGGCTACTGACGCAGACAAGTTTTAGTAGATAGTATTAATGTTCCATATCTGAAGCTCATACTCACCTAACCTTGACTAATTTATCCCTTTAACTACCAACAAGGATGTAGTTATGCCAGAACCACAGTGAGCGTTGAATTTAATAAGAAATCCAATAGAAGCTGACCTTACAACGATTTCTTGAATGGTAGTACTTGCTATAAAGATATTAAACTATTAAGTTGAACACCTCAACGATTGCTTAAGTAATTTATCAATAAATTTAGCACTAGTGTACTTTTGACAGAATCGTGGCAAGGTTTATGATCATTTCTAAACCGTTTAATTATAATAATATCTATAATTTATGGCAAAAACAATTTAGAAGAGATAATTGAGGAGGTTAAATTAAGAGGATAAGGAATGGTTGCCTTTGTTCACGTGAGTATTGGTGCAGAAGTACAGGAGCTAATTCGTTTTCAATTATGGCTCTCACATCGAACGTTTTGCTTTTATTTGCATTAGATGAGATCTAGATGGCCATTAATTAATTTATTTATTTATTTATTTATTAAATCATCTACATGTACTAATTCATTATTTTTGTTCATATCATCATCAACCCATATACAGTCCCACTGCTGGGCACGGGTTTCCTCTCACAGAATGATAGATTTACAAATATTAGCGCACTCGCACCTCGCCTCGGTGGCTCGGTATCATGCTTGGCGCATTTCCTAGCGAACCTCTTGGCTCTGAGGTGATATTAGACTTGATTTCCGGTTTACTGTACGAGTCTGATATATTTCTTTACATTTTTCGCTTGGCTGATTTCCCCACGTTAAAAAGAAGGTATCACGTCTTATGTTTTCTTACATCATGTGCACATTCGCATTCGCTGCGCTTGCGCCGGTCACCGTCAGACCTTGGTGTACGTTTCCTACACAACCTAGTTGGCCGGCGGGCGCCAGCGCTGCTTACATTCATAGCCAGTGCGACTTTACTCTGTTTTAAATCATTAGGTGGATAATGTTAGGTTAGGTACGTAATTTTTGTGCTATCTTAGGAGTCTGTATTACATCGATATTAAGTTTTAAACCATATCCTGTTTCGAGGTCATTCTATATCGTAACATAATTATAAGTAGTCAGTTTTAGATTCGATCCTATCTACCTGAACCTACTACCTGCATACATGTATAGTTAAGAATTAGCTTAAACCTGTCTCTTAAAAAAATGTGCCTAGAAAGAACAAGTTCCAAAAATCTTTCGACTGTAGCAATAACCTTTGAATATCACACGAGTAATTGTCTGTGCAAAATCATATGTTATTATTAAACAAGACTGGTAAAACAATGATGCATATAATCACATCTTCCCTGAGAAAGGATCCAATGATATAGCCTTATAATGATGCACTGCATTTCCTGTGTTTGTGCGCCAGTGTCCCTCCGCGCTTCGTTAGCGCGAGACGTGCAGTAGCCATTTAAAAAAAAACAAAACGTCACCTTCTCACCGTTCGGATACAGTTCCAAAAAGTTTTTAGTTCAAAGATGTTTTGAAGAAAGTTCATTGTGTTTTGTGCAATGTTGATTTGATTCATTCGCTGTGTCGTTAAAGGATTTATTTAAAGCATTGTTTTGCGGGTAAGTTTATCAAAATACGATGTCGTATCTACTGGCTATTATTTTAATATCAAACAATACCTACCCACTAAAGGTTTTATTATGATTCATTAAGTAATGTTGTGTAGACAAATATTGAAAAATCTTGCCGGCTTTTGTTATCTAGTCGCCGACTATATACATTTATAATAATGTTCTTAAACAAATATTACCAAAACGGGTAACTATCCTTAAGTACTTGTTTACCAATTTTGTGACATATTGATAATCCCAGACTGCTACGCTTGCAGTCCTGGGTTCGATTCCAAGGTCGAACAGTGTTATTGGGTTTATCTATTAAATTCTCAGTAGCAGTGTGGAGTTAGGATTTCTGTCCGGTTAAAGGGCAATATGCGTGCATATTACATGAGACCTAAACAATTGTGGGTTTAGGAACATGGTACAACTCTGCCTAACCCTTCGGAAATAAATTTCTTAGATTGATTTTCAAATTTAATACAAAACGATAAGGTTCATATTCAGTTGAGAAAACTTGACAGTTTTGGATAGCTTGACCCTTGACACGTTGTATAGGCATACAACGTGTTACAAAATACCCCGTATAAAATATAATTAATTATCAAAGCCAAAAATTTTGTCAGCTGTCATGTCAGGGAACCACATTATTTAACAGAAAGGCCTACGTACCTATTTCACCTAATAATTGTCTACTTTAATAGTTTTTCTATTTTTCATTCATAAATGTTGTGGTTTTCCTTTTTTTGGGGTATGATAAACAGCGTTACTACGCTTCTTAAATATTGTGAATGGACTCTTTATAAGGCCCTATTTAACCTCCTTTCGGCTTTACGGGTAGTTTTGTAACACCCTGTATATAGATAATCTGGACCTAAATATACCGAACTGTAGGTGTAAAAAGAACTTGGCTTAAACTAAATTTTATTATGCTTGTATTATTTCCGAACTTATTAACGAAGATACTTATGTACCAACAGTTTAACGTACCCTGCAAGGTTTGAGTGATCATATTTCTTATAATAGCAGTAATTATGTTGTAATAATGGTCCCCATCTACAGTTTCACTGCGACAGGCATCGCTTAACCTCTTAGATCCATGCATCTTATTGTTATTCAGCCACGAGCCCCATAAACAACTATTTAGCAAATTTACTACTTATGACAAATGTTTATTGAAGAAACATAATTTGTTATTAAACAATGAATCAAGCGATAGTTTCGAGCCCACGAAAATATTGTTGATAGTAATTTTAATAACATAATCACTGATGAAACAATACGGAACATATTTTGTAAACATTATCAATGTTTTCTTTACTGTAATCGTTCGTTTATTATGTTGTAGAGTTGTAACTGTTGTTTACAAATCAATTATTTGTTGTGTGATTTACGAGGATAAACAAAAAAGTGAGAACGTAACTATTAATAAAAATAATGAGGTGCTTGTATACTTCTTCCACGTTCATACATTTTATCATACACACGGGATGGTTGCAAATGCTACTCACCTTACCTTTTTGAAGAACCTCACCAATAAGATCGGTCCTTCTAGGGCGATCTTTCTCCCGACTCGCGGCCAGTGACATTCGCCTTATAAATCGACGGCGAAAAGCAAATGTTTGTAGGTACCTATTCCTTTCATTAGTTTTATTAACCAATGTTTGGTTCAGTCTCTCATTCAAACCATTTGAAAATGGTGCATTTACAGTCAGTGAAAATAAGGGGTATATACCTTCTAATCAACATCTTAGACCATATTTTACACCAAGTGAAACAAGGGTTTTGTTTCATAAAAACTTTAAAATATTACGCGTTCAAATACTTATAGTCGTCATGTATGGATAGGAGATATTGCCATTAATCATAATTATACGCTAATTTAATCAAGTAGAAGCTATTTCTACATTTATGTTTTTCAGTTGTTGTTAAAAATACTGGTAATTGGCTTCCTCAAAAATTTACCTTAAAGTCATAGGTCTATATAAGAAAGTAAATTTCACAAAAAATTTAACATACAGCTACTTATCATTATGCAGCCGTCGAAATGTCTTTTTAATCGTATTTCATTCTGTCAACATGCACAAACCATAACAGCATTTTCTTTTTATTCCTGTCCTGTCCCTATATCAACATTCAAACCAAAACATTGTATTATCGCACTATTTCTCATTCTTAAAAAAAGCAAATAAACAATTGACAACATAAACTACTTGACTACTATCAGAACTTAGCTACAATAAGACATTTGAAGGTCTAAAATCTAATTTAGCTTCAACAATCGCTGCTCATCAGTGTTGTAACCTGCCTGTGGTTGCAGGCACTGCATGACGAAAGCATTACCATACATGTTGTTGTAAGATCCAATACTACTATCTACCGTTTTATTGTCTTACGGTTGTGATGGTGTAACAATGAAATTTTCATCTATTTGTAGTGTATGTGTACTTAGGTTTAAGTAGATTTTTTGTACACAGTTTGTACACAATAGGTACTTAATGAATCTAAAGAAGCAGTGATAACCTGGGGAAATGCGCTTATGCGTGCCGCCCCGCTCGGGGACGTGATTTTGATTACTGAGGCAGTTCTTTCTCAGTAATCAAACAGAGTCTGATCTATCGTGTTTGCGAACAATAATCTAATTTACTCACATAATTGTGTTTTGAACAATCCAAGCTACCGCGTAACGACCAACACTTGGAAATTTGTTCACCCCAGATAAGTAAAGAGCGTAAAGTTTAATATGGTTGATTTAAATCAAAATATTGATTTCAAATTAATTTTTTTTATTCCAATTAGACCAATTACACCTCGTGTAATAATTAAACGTAATTGGTCTAATTCGAATAAAAAAAATAGTAGTTCCAATTTTTTTTCTTCCATGTAGTTCCAATTGTCAAAAACTAGATGCACGATTCCAAATAGTGGGTCTTATGAAGAAAAACCGCCAAGAAACTCCATACCTAGTTGTTTCTTTGAGATGTTCGGATATTTCTTCTGTATCAAAAGTATTAATTATTAACAATAAAAAAGTATTTATAAATCTTTTTTATTATTCGTTTTTTTTTTGTTGGTATGAAATATCTCCCTTAATACCGTATAAAAAATAATATTTGATCCACCATCATGAAAATTATTTATCCCTGACTTCACACGCCGCAAGAAAGGTTTCCTCGCGATGCTTCTCCGATCTCATGATCCTTCAACGTTTCAGCAAGTTTTTTTTAATACGCACGTAATTTCGAAAAGTGCGTAGCTTGGATTCGAACTCCGTCCAATGGTCATATCACTAGGCTATCACAGCTTACAAAACTGAACTAGACACTATTTTATTTTTGAATAAAAAGATAATATTTATGTTTGTTTTATTACTTGTATAATCATTTGATTATTTGTTAACTTTCCCTCGTTCCTCTATAAACATAATATCTGTTCGCATAATATTTGCAAATTAGATGCCAGTTTCTTATTCATGAATATGGATTTAGTTATCTAATACTTCCAAAAGACATATTAAGTGGATTTTCTAATTTATTATCGTCTGGTCTACTCCATAAAGCCGCTAATGAAGGGTGATCTGCAAAGGAGGTCATCAAAAGTCCATACAACTCAGCCCAAATTTGTACCTGAGGTACAATCCAGCTGTCAAGTTGACAGTTTTTACTATGAAATCAGAAACTGTTAAATTGTGCCAAAATGGCGTGCGATTGACATTCCAAAACTGACACTGACAGCAGATAACTATCAAGTTGTAAATTTTTTATATAAAAACCGTGGACAGAAGAAAGATACTTTCCTCTGTTTACGATAAAAACACTATGAAACTGATACTAGTGTGTTAAAAAGGCTTGCGATTTTTCAAATTTAAAGTTATTTTTTCTCATCCCCTAGTGAGCATAAAAAAATTAAGTATGACAAGAGTTTTAACCAGCGTAATACAGGGTATTTTTTCCAATAAGTGTACCCTCAGTAGGTACATCATTTGGCCAGATTTTGGTGACATCCTTTACCTAAAGCGCAACCTCATCGATAATAATTATGGTGTCTTTTCCATAAACTACAATACCCCGCAACCAATATGCGAATTTGCTTCTTTCGTCCTTATGTACCTTTATTCGTGCAAAGTCACTTAAGATATTAGTAAAGTCTCTGTCAACGTATAAAAAGGTTTAAAGAGACATTTATTATCACATTTTGACAAGTTATAGAAAATAAAGGTATCGAAATACTTCTCCCCCTGACGAATTATCTACAAGAACCTCTCCCATTGCTTAATACTAAAGCAGATCTTAAAATCCTATTAACGTCAATATAACGTAATCAACGTATCATAACGAGCCTTATTATACACTCTTGTTACGATTGATTCAGTAAGTTCTAAGAAGTGCATAAATACGTATGAGATATTGTGCTTTGATGAGCTAAGTAATCGATAATGTTGTGCATCTGCCGTACCAACATAAATAAAGGGAAGCCCTCACGAGCCAGATTATACACAACTTAAATTGTTATGAATTTTGCTGGAGATGACACCTATACGGATTTGAGTAATTTTAATTAAAATATAATCACAAAAAATAGTTAAAACAAGATTTCAGACTGATCCGTGTTATGAAGGATACATCTTTAAAAAAAACTATAGGTATTAAGCCCTAGGATTACTTACTCAATGCATAAGATACATAAATAATGAATCATAAAAAACATAACACTTATATTTAGAACATACTTCACGCCTGTATGTGTATTCCCCGAAGGGTTAGGCAGCAGTATACTAATATACACTTACAGTTCGTGGGTATGTTTAGGTCCCATGTAATATGGGGCGAGCCTATTGCCATCAACTGGGCACAATTCTGAACTCCGAGCTGCTACTGAGAATTTTATAGGAAAACCCAATAACACTGCTCGACTGCTCGGACCTCTAGCGTATGGCTTACGACCACTAGGTTAATGAGGCAGTTTTAGGCAGACTAAAGATTAAACGTTTTAACAACATTGTGTAATATTAGATTACCTATATGCGCAATACCTTTAAATACCCTAAGTCAAACTCGGTCAATAATTCATAATAAGATATTGCGCTTCAACAAGCAGAAACCTAAAGTAATCGATGTTACCATCACTGGCTGCTCAAGCGAGGCTAAAATTATAAAGCTTAAAACACACTTGCTGAATTGTACACAATTCCATACACAAAAGTCGTTCGAACATAAATTGCATTTTTAGGGAGAATTATCATCATATTCATATGAGCACGTTCACTGCTGAACAAAGTTCTTTTGAAAATTTAAAATAATTCAGATTTATTAACATACCATCACGCCTGGTTTCCGCAATAAGGAGAAAAGTAATTGCCATTAACTGGCACAAATCCAAACTGAAAATTTCATAAACAACATTGCTCGACTTGGAAATCGAACACAGGCACTCTAGGACTACTAGGACAATGAAGCAGATTTTTTTAGCATTTAAAATTATTAATTAGGTATACCATGTTTGTCGAAAAAACTAAATTATTACTACCTATATCCTCTTTATTTTTGTATATTTACAAATTTATTTTTATTTTAAAATATTTAATCGATAAGTATAAAACAATTCAAAATAAAAAATAGTATCCCAGCATCGGAAGCAGGATACAAGCTACCGGTGGTCAGGGCCCCAGAGAAAGAAACACAGAGAAATTATTATTTATTATAAAATTAAATTTCGGATCGCCGCAATTTTGGAGTGTCGCAAACAATATGTAACAATATTTGCAACCAATAATATATATTATTGCATATTTTATTATTAAGGCATATCTCAATACGCAATCACTGCAATAAAGTGTGTAGGAATGCACAACGCCAACATATTCACAACTCTGTTCAAAATGGAGATCCAGCTAAAATCTGGAAATTTCTAAGATCAATGGGGGTCGGAAAATCTCGCCAAGAGACAGTCCCAAAAGATTTGGACATCAATGCTCTCAATAGTCATTTTACTGCTTCGTCCAATTTCGATAGGACAACAAAATCTAATACCTTGACCTATCTTTCATCTCTTCCGGCACCCAGCTTTTCCTCGTTTTGTTTTAGTCCTTTGTCTGAATGTGATGTTAAGCAGACTGTAATATCAATTACTTCCAATGCAGTTGGCAGTGACTGTATCAGCCGTAATATGATCCTTCCTGTGCTAGACATTATCCTCCCACTTATTTGTCATATCTTTAACTATTCCATCTACAGCGGTGTCTTCCCATGTGCATGGAAAGACGCCAAAGTAATTCCGTTACCCAAAAAGCCTAATCCTACATCATTTTCTGAGTATCGCCCTATATCCATTTTACCATTCCTATCCAAAGTCCTTGAACGATTGGTTTACAATCAATTGAGTGTTTTCCTTTCCAAAAATAACCTTCTCAATCCTTTCCAATCTGGTTTTCGACCAGGTCATAGCACCACTACAGCTCTCGTTAATATTACGGATGATATACGGGCGAGCATGGAAATCGGTAATCTTACAGTATTGGCTTTGCTAGATTTTAGTAATGCCTTTAATGCTGTAGATTTCGATATTTTGCTTGGCGTATTGCGGTCTCTCAACATATCTCCATCGGCGATTGACTGGTTTCACAGTTACCTGTTCGGTCGTCGGCAAAGTATTTGCATCGAGGATGCCTCATCTTCTGTAAGCAATATTTCTGCCGGCGTACCACAGGGTGGCGTTTTATCCCCTCTACTTTTCGCAATTTTTATAAATTCTATCTCCCATCAACTAATTTCTTCCTTTCACCTTTATGCAGATGATCTCCAAATATACTTCCGGGCTCCCTTAGGTAATCTGACGGAAGCGGTATCTACAGTCACTGAAGATCTGGCCCGCATAAGTGACTGGAGTAGGCGGTTTGGTCTTACTCTAAACCCTACGAAGACGCAAGTTATTGTAGTGGGCAGTTCCAGGATGATCTCTAGAATCGATTGGACCACTCTTCCCCAAGTTTCTCTGGACAACATCCCAATACCTTACAGCGATAAAGTTAAAAACCTTGGGATATACATTGATAGAAATTTTTCCTGGAATGCTCAAATGCAAGAAGTTAGTCGTAGGCTGTTTGCTTCTGCTGCGACTCTGAAAAGATTGCGCAACTTCTTGCCAACTGCGACCAAAGTTACGCTCGCTCAATCTCTTCTTCTTCCCATCCTTGATTATGCTGACGTCAGTTATCTTGATCTCACAGAAGATCAGCTAAATAAACTTGAGCGCCTTCAAAACTTTTGTATAAGGTTCATATTTGGTTTACGTAAATATGACCATGTTTCTGAATTCCGTGAAAAACTCAAGTGGCTTCCAATCCGCCTTCGCCGGAATGCTCATATTCTATCATTACTTTATAATGTTCTGTTCCTCCCTTCGATTCCTTCTTACCTCAAGAGACGCTTCGAGTTCCTAGGTGATACTCACACAAGATTTTTACGGTCATCGGATAATCTGAGACTCAAAATGCCAATGCATTCCACAACATTTTTCGACAAATCCTTTGCCGTCCAGGCTGCACGTTTGTGGAATGCGTTACCAGAAACAATTAGGCGTGCCCAAACACTGCCAGTTTTTAAAAGGCTTGTTAAGGAACATTATTTGTCGTTATAATCCTTTTAATGAGACATTATAAGTATTTTTTGCTTATATATTATTTGCATATTTTATAGTATTTAGTGGTATGAATATCTATGTTTTTAATATGTATTGGTATATACGTATATATTTTTAATATTTATTTGGTATATATGTATGTTTTAATATTTACTTATATATATTATGTATTTATTCTTGTTTTTGTATTTTTATTTTTAAATTTTAAATTTTAAACACCGATTTTCTTGTTTGCACCGTAAACAACCCTCGAATTTAATGCAGTTATGTCCATCCAAAGGTTGCCTGGAAGAAATCGCAGATAGCGATAAGGCCGCCCATTGTATGTCTTCAAATATTAAATGTATGTGTCTGTATATTATTTTGTTACTTGGTGTACAATAAAGTGTATATAAATAAAATAAATAAAATATTTAATATATTACGATTTCATTCGTGATGTATGTCTATTTGTCTTTGTTTCCATACATTTAGTTTTTATTCATTGACCCATTTTAACTTTGCATTTGCAACATCTGTAGGTCTTAAAACTAGTAATACTTTCTTTAAATGTAGGTGCTGGATGGATAAGTATTTATTCACACATACAAACACAAATAGCTGGAGCTATAATCATAATTTCTACACTCTGTACTCCGGTTTATCTCATGTAGGTCACGTGTGGCCCACAACGGTACACTAACCAGTTCTAATGATAATCCTAATGTGCGGTCATTGCTATTGCATGTTGAGGTTTGCATACGATATCATCAACTGTATGAAGTTAGAAGTAATGAGTGTATATATAATATTTTACCCACTTTGATCATCAACCTTCTTTTTCTGAATGCGGAAAACCCTCATTGATCTTCTGCTACCAGGGTAAGCGGCAGTGTATATCGGACTCGTCATCAACCCATATACTGTCCCACTGCTGGGCCCGGGTCTCCTCTCAAAATTAGAGGGATTAGGCTATACTCCACCACCATGGCCTAGTGCAGTTTAGCAGACTTTACACGCCGTCGAAAAAATATTTATGGTATGCAGGTTTCCTCCGAATTCTTAGTTTGTAGTGTTCATGGATTGTTCATTGATCACGCCGTAACCAGCATCTAAGTCGGATTCTTACCGACTAGACACTGCACTAACCTTATTTTAAGTTTGATCCCGGTTCATCCATTCCGACAAACGGCAACCATAGCTATACGGCTTCACTTATATGTAGAGTTCTATTACAAATAGATATGGTGTTATTTACTTGGCTAAATTCATTCTATACTCTGCCTACCCCAATGGGAAACAGGTGTGGAAATATGTATGTATGACTTCATTCATTACTTCACAAGAAGCTCCAAGAAGTTAACAATGACCTCGTTAGTCTAGTTGTCCTAAGCGCAACTGCTACGCTAGAGGATTTGGGGTTTGAACTCCAGGTCGAGCAAAATGGTCTTGAGTTTTTCTATGAAATTAAATTCTCAGTAACAGGTCGGAGTTTGAATATGTACCCGAATATTGACAATAAGCTCGCCCTCTTTAAACATTTAAAAAATATACATATAAATTATGCATATGTTATAAGTTCACAACCAGTTGCCCATTAATCTTTTTTCTTGCATAATCCGTGTCCATCTAATGGGTAAGAGATCTGTAAGAAATTACTTATAGGTATACATAATTATATTATGTAGGTGTACATTGGGACACCTCTACCTAACCCTTCAGGGAATACATGCGTAGGTAGTGTTATAGACACTGGTTAATCAGGTACAATACACAAACTGCATCTATTGTGCACTAAGCTTAACGACATAGGTATGTAGGCCGCGCGTATAGCGCAAGTCACAACGGTACTATTCTAACCAGTTGATTATCCTAATGCATGGTCATTGCTGCTGCATTCAGCGGCTTAATGGCCAACATTCCAAAACTTAATAACGTTCGGTAAATGATAGTGCGAAAAAGTTTGAGTTTATAGCTTTTTGCTCTAGTTTTAAACTGTCATTATAGATTCAAAAGTGGAACATTCTGACTGTAAGAAAACATCCTAACGAGACCTGCAAACATACTTCACATAAATACTTTTTATAGATGTTTTATTTTTTATTTTTTGACGACATCTGTGGTCTAGTGGTACGAGTACCGGACTGCTGGTCATGAGGTCGTGAGTTCGATAAACATAAGTGTTTGTGTTTGTCTGGATGTTTCTTATGTATTATAAGTATTTATTTACAAAAAAAAGTATGTAAGTATTATATCCATTGTCTAGTACCCATAGTACAAGCTCTGCTTAGTTTGGATACTAGATGGTGTTGTGTTAAAATGTCCCAAGTTATTTATTTATTATTTATGTATTTTTCGACTGGCGACGGCGGGCAAGCAGGCAGGCCCTTTCATCTATTTGCAAAATTCAATATGCCACCAGCCGTGCTTATAAATATGGCAATCTGTACTAGATCCTCACAAAACCGTGTTTTCATAATAAATATCTATTCGTATAATTTTTTACTAACTTTTTTCAGATAGAAATAAGCTAGAATTAACATACTTACACGGTGCAACAAGAGCTGTGTTGCCTCCGCCCACGTCCCTTATACCTTTAATCTTTTTCGTATTCATTACTTAACACCGCTTCTTTCTTGATTTGTGGAAGTTAAAAAACACATACATATTATCACGTCTATATTCCCCGAAGGGTTAAGTGAACTGTTCGCCTGTATATTTAAGTCCCATCTAATGGGGGGTGAGCCTATTGTCATTAACCGGGCTGGATCGGGCACAACACTCCAACACCGAGCTGCCATTGAGAATTCCATAGAAATACCTAATAACAGTTTGCTCGACCTAGTAATCGAACCCAAGACCTCAAGCTTATGAGCCGCGCTTAATATTAATACCATGGGGGAATTCAAAAATAATCCTACTTACCTACAGCCTGGGAAATTGCAGTGTTCATGGTGTAACTAGCTTGATACCTCATACAGTTAGATAAACTCTAGCTTGCTCTTTACCGGCGCGTGCGCTCATCATGATTGTACGTTGTGTCTCATATAATTGCTGGCGGCTAGAAAGCCAATGGCATCGTTGCCTCTTTCCCTCATGTTACTGAGATTAATTCTAGGCAAATGTGAGTATGCTTTAGGTTAACTTGCTAACCTCACTACTACAAACATCAAAACTCAACTTTAAAAACTGTTGAGTAGCAGCTTAACCGTTTGACCGCCACGGACGTCTATAGACGTCAAATTAAAACTTGTTCACGACGCCAACGACTACATGGCACGTCAAAAATACCACTTTTTATTGTTCATAATAAATATTTAAAAAAAAATGTTTATAGTGATTTATTTACCTATTATTAGATATTATAATTTGTCGCTTGACATAGAGAATACAGATTTTGGTTATTGACGTGGCGGCCAAAAGGTTAATTAAGCAACTAGTTTTGTATTTAATATACACCGTGTTTTTTTCGTCATCTTACAGCCGAAAGGATATACTTCTAACACTCATTATGATCAACAATTTCTTGTAAACAGCTACATTTTGTCGGATGGGTCGCTAGTATGCTATGTAAAAATGAATGTATTCACAGTGCTCAGCATTTAATAAAGCTCACATGTTCGCGGTCAAGATCAAAATAAAACGTGCAACGTACCTAACACTTAATGTTATATCATGTTACAGCTACCGGTTAATTCGTTCAAAGTCATGCACCAAACAATCAGAGAAGCCACCACCCGAGAAGACAAGACAATAGCACAGATTTATCTACGCCATTGTAACAACTAGTTACTATATAATTACGGCTTGTGTTTAAACACCGCCCAAAAAGTACCTATTTTACTACCAAAAAAATTCTAAACGATTACCAAAATGGATAAATGGTCACCAAAATAATATCTTCTACATAAAAGTCACCTCAAAATATTGTTATATACACTCAAAACATTCAGATTTGGTTCTGGCATTCGCCGGCCGCTGCCGCGGCACCGCTCGCTTCACTCGCTCGGCTCGTGCGTTGTGTGGTCAAGTTTCTAACCTAACCTAACCGATATCTGTATTTTGCTGCTCAATCAGTAATTTTGTCGCTCAATCAGTATTTTTGATACGCGGTTTATTATATTCCTATAATTACTATATAGACTCAAATGTGTCGTCATTATTTCCGGTAATAATTTTGTTTTAATGTGTAAATAACGTTTTTTTTTTATACTATTAAGCTGGCAAACAAGTATAGATACGGCCCACCTGATGGTAAGCGCTTACCGTAGCCTATAGATGCTTGTAACACCAGGGGTATCACTTGCGCGTTGCCGACCTTATAAAACGAAAGAGGAATAGTTGGGTTGACAGTATAAGGGTCAAAGTCCCCCACTGCCAACACAACGTTTCCTCGCGGAGCACTGGCAACCTTGCTTACCGTGAGTAACACAACATAGCTCAAAGCAGTGTTATTTTACTTTGATTTTCTGCAAGGAGGAAGTAATTTCTATAATTATAGACTTACATGTGTCGTCATTATTTCTGGGAACAATTTTGATATGAATATAACGTACACAACTGTATTTCTCGAAGGACTAGGCAGAGATATAATTTTATATACTGAGTTTTATACTCTGGCCAATATATTAATAGTATCATTAACCTACATACTGTCCCAGAGTGCCAGTGATACCACTGATGTTGCTGGTACTGGGGACTACAAGCCCATAAGCTACGTTTGCAACTTACCATCAGGCGGCCCTTATGCCTGTTTGTCCTGTTCATTACCAACTTATATACTGTCCCACTGGGCAAGGGTCTCCTCTCAGAATGAGAGGGATTAGGCTGTAGTCCACCACGCAAGCCTAATGCGGGTTGGCAGACTTCACACGTCGTCAAGAAAACCTCTAAAGCATGCAGGTTTCCTCATGCATTAATTATTAATACCCACATGATTTCGAAAAGTCAGATGTGTATCGCGCCTTGGATTTGTACGCGTGTGTATATTATGTGTGTGTTTATGTGTATTAAGGAGGATCCTATAACAAGGCTTTAGTGTCGGAATGAATTGAATTAAACTAAGAGCAATAACCACGATGATCAACAAGGCTAAGGTTACAACTAATATAAAGGATGTTACGAACGCATCCGATAGCCTTAGTACACGCGTATCAACACATAATTTGCGCGCGTCATGTATAAGGGCTGCTTGTGCGTCCAACGGATTTGCGCTTGAAATAGCGTGTTGATGTGCAAGCGCACTGGCTTAGAATTTGGCACGAAGTAAACAAATTAAGACTAGACGTGTTCTTGAGTGGAGACCGCGACTCGGCAAACGTAGTGTAGGACGCCTTCCGGCAAGATGGAGTGATAATTTGCGAAAGGCTGCCGGTAGAAGCTGGATACGAAAAGCCGAGGACAGGGTAAAATGGTGCACATTAGGGGAGGCCTACGTCCAGCAGTGGACTAGTATAGGCTGTTGATGATGATGATGAAACAAATTAATTGATTGCTTAAGCATGCAAAAAACGAATTGAAACTCTTCTACGTATTACAATTCAGATAAATTAATTATTAGTAACATCATTAAATTATAATCACGTATAAAAACGTGGATAGTATTATAATTAATTTATAAATCAGTTAATATAATTTGTGTATAAAATAAGCATTGCTTTTTCAATTTTCTTAAAGAAATATGAGTAGGGTATTCGCTCGTACTGTTTAAATGTCTTCGGTAGAATCTAATAATAAAAAAAGACATTTTACTATGGTATTTTTCTCAGAAGTCGTCAACTCGCCATTACCTATCCAGCAAGACACAAAATAGTATTACTGATCAGTAAAAAACTGAGCCCTAACTCTTGTTGATTAGAAATTGGAGCTGAAACATTTCTTTCAAGATAAACAACTTTTACCAGCAAACTCAATATCTCCTTAAGATAAAAGATAGGTGTTGACATTATCTGTCACGTCAAATCTTATCGGAGATGTTACGCCCAAGTGATAACAAGTGTTTTTTCTGGTACTTGTAGATATACTATCTATTTTCGTAACTGTCTATGGGAATATTGGAGTATTACATAATCACGTCGCAGAAATAGCAAACTGGATTTATCAAAACATAAAAATCTTTTGTGTTAACGTCGTAGAGGCTGATCTATCAGCTTCTGCGCTACGGGTTGTGGGTTCGTTCCCCAAAACGGAACAAATAATTGTATGATTTTAATTTTTTTTCCGAATCCGGATGTTTTTGTATGTGATAAGCCTGACAATCTATCTATCTTTAGGATATCGGTATTGTCCAGAAATTGGGTAACGGTCCAAATGATATCCTCATGACTAGAGACTACCATCGCCTGGCCTATGGACGACATCAACAATCCATATACTGTCCCTCTGCTGGGCACGGGTCTCCTCTCAGATTGAGAGGGATTAGGCTATAGTCCACCACGCTGGCCTAGTGCGGGTTGGTAGACTTCACATGCCGTCGAGAAAAATCTAAGGCTTCCTCACGATGTTTTCCTTACCGTTTAAGCGAGTGATCATTAATCATATGAAAGTCACTTCGTGTGAATTCTGATATTCGGCCACATCTGGTTAGACTGAAAGCCGACCCCAACTTAGAGAAGAAGAAGAAAGATAAGGATGGTCATAAAAATAAAAATCTAGCAATTCAACTAGCACGTCTTGCAAGTTTTATTGGAGACTACTTACTTTACTTACTTACTTTAAGCCCAAGTCACCACTAATCGTAGTACAGAGTGGCCAGCACATAAAGCTAACACAATCTGTCAAAATTCTTTTATTGATTTTCAACATTAAGACAAAACAATTGACAGTTCAATTGGGAAAACTTGTCAGTTTTGGATAGCTTGACCTGGCGTCTGTACCGTCGATAGTTACCTTGACGATGTCACAGGATTGCATTGAAAAGATTGTGGTTGTACGCATCAAGTACATTACGTGGGAACTTATTTGTTCATAAAATGCCGCTAAACGTTGATATTACTAAGACCGAGCCGCGAGTGTGCGTGGGAGATTCTAACTGCGATTTATGTTGTGAGTAATGAGAGTCGTTAGCATTTTAATGTAGTCGTCATTTTCATAGAATATACTTCCTTTTGTTTAAGAGGTTGCTCATAATAAATAACTCCTGAATTGAAGGTAATCGAAGTGAAATAACACTGCTTTGGGCTGTGCTGGGTTCCTTACGGTGAGCAAGATTGCCAGTGCTTCGCGAGGAAACGTGGTGTTGGCAGTAGGGGAACTTTTGACCTTTATACTGCCAACCCAACTATTCCTCTTTCATTTTACAGGGTCCGTAACGCGCAAATGATACCCCTGGTATTGCAAGCGTCTATAGGCTATGGTAACCGCTTACCACCAAGTGGGCCGTATACTTTTTTGCTACCTCCTCCGCATCACTATCGCCTAGTACCGTACCCAAAAGGCTGGCTGCATTGCCACGTTGAATGGCAATGCTTATTCTAAGGTCAAAGTAAAGGCCAACCTCGTCCAGGCATTTGGCAATATTGTTAAAAAGTAAAAGTGCACTTTGACCCCAACCGTTTCAACCCCAGTTCCGAGGTATACAGGCATGCTGGTATGTATGTTATGTTAATAATAATAATAAATATTTTTGACAATCTTACACAGCACGATCTAGTCCTAAACTAAGCAAAGCTTGTATTATGGGTAGAAAATGGATATAACAAACACTTTTATACGTCGTCATTTCACATAACTGTCTCCGTTAATTTCTTTGTCTCATTGACCGTTCTCGCACTAAATCACAAATTACGAGCAGCAATCACTCTTAACTTCATTTATGTGTAATTAAATTAACATAAATGAATAGCCAACGATCCTTGCTAATACAGATTACAGTGTCAGACCAGTTTAATAGGAGAAATCGCCTGTCACCATCACTCGGACCAAGGGAGCCTACTACGAAGTTTCGACTGACTGGTCGAAAACTAGGCATCACGAAAGTGTTTCAGATCTAACGATCGATTCGATGTTCGCAATATAATAGATAAAGAAACAATATAGATTGCGAAGCTCCATACATTAGAACGTACCTCAGAATTAAGTCAAATGCAACCAACAAGTAGATGGCACCACTGTGCACGCAACCTCCAGGTATTGTTCTTTTATTTATGGAGACATATAAACTTCTTGTTTTGCGTTGACGCTACTTCTAATTTATAAATGTTTTTTTAATACCACTAAGGTGGCAAAAAAGCATACGGATTACGACCCACCTGATGGTAAGCGGTTACCGTAAAGTATAGACGCTTGCAACACCAGGGGTACCTATCACTCGCGCGTTGCCGACTCTGTAAAACGAAAGAGGAATAGGTACTTGGGTTGGCAGTGTAAGGGTCAAAGTCAAACTGCCAACACGTATCCTCGCAGAGCACTGGCAACCTTGCTCACCGTAAGGAACACAAAGCACAGCACAGCTCAAAGCAGTGTTATTTCACTACGATTTTCTGCAAAGCAGAGGTACTTCCCCAGTCGGGTAGCTCCAATTTGAGTGGAATTACTCCTACTATGCCCTACCTCTAATTCCTCCCACTATGCCCTACCTCTGTTATTTGCCGTTATATTTAAAGTTACATTGTAAGAATAATGTGTGTCGTTGTTTCGTTGTTCGTAGTAGTCCCCACACTTGCGTGCAAGTTTCTAATCTTATCTTTCGGCTCGTCAACTAGACAGCTTGTCACGGCGTCAGAAAGAATGGGACGTAGGTACTTTATCTCTTAGAGACAGATATTGAAAAACCTCAGTTTCTTATAACATAACATACCATCTAGGCTGTTCCCCGAAGGGTGTTTCTAACTGCTTAATTAGCCTTATCGCGAGCGCGACGGCTTTACGTGCTCTCTGAGGCACGGAGGGGTCTCGATGTGTTAAGAATATTCACCCATCCACTAGCAAAAAATGTATGCCTCCGGATGGTAATTAAGCTACTTAGATACATTGCTCAATTAATAATAATAATAATAATAATACGTATTTATTTCTCTTCCACAAAGGTATCTTACAGCTTTAATTTACAACATAGATTATTTGTTAAACTCAACCTCTGTGGGAGACTGGTATCTGCACTAGGAAACCCTGTCACACAGATTACCAGGCCCCCCCAAGAATAGCGTGCTTATAATTAATAACATAAACCTTTGCAAAGAGAGTAGACAAGAATTCAATATTATAAAGTATAACAGTATGTGTATATATAGTATTAAGAGTTTGTGTGAGAGATTATGTGCGTGTGTGGTGTGTGCATGAGTGTGCGTGTGAGAGATTATGTGCGTGTGTCGTATGTGGTGTGTGCATGAGTGTGTGTGTGTGTGTGAGAGAGATTACTTGCGTGTGTGGTGTGTGGTCGTGTGTGTGCAAGATACAAGTTATTTTGGTACAATTAAAAGTTCTTCTGTCACATTGTAGTTACATTTTATAAGATAAGACGTGAGAACTTGCTTGCATTTTGACTTAGTCATTGGGTATAGATTTAATATAGAGTTTAGTTTATTATATAAATATGACCCAAGAAAACCGTAATGACGATGGGAAAGTTTAAGTTTATAGAGTTTAGTGATACATACTTTTGATTTGTTACGTTTTAGCGTATTTAAGGATGGGTTATAAATCTGGAGTGAATGTTTTCTAATCACAGTATGCCTGATAAAAAGTTGACGCACGGTAAGAACCTCGCACTTTTTATATAATTCTACAGTGGGATAGTAGAATGGTAGGGAATAAGCAGTTTTGAGTATTGCCCTTTGCGCACGTTCAACTTTAATCATTGATGATTTAGGTGCTCCACCCCATGCTGTAATACAATATGTTATGACAGATTGGCACAGTGCATAATATACTGTTTTAATTACCTTCTCATCAGCAACGTTTTGTAAGTTCTTAAATATATATATTAACTTTCTAAGTCTCTTCGACAGCATTTCTATGTGGTTATTGAAGTTTAAATTTTTATCTATTATAACACCTAGGTATCTTATGTAATCTACCTTTTGTAGTTTAGGGCATTTGCAGAAGGAGTGGATATTATCACATGAATGGGATATTATATTAAGTGAAGCGGTGTCCGTATGGTGAGAATTAGCTGGTGAGAAAGTGATGTATTTGGTTTTTTCCACATTAAGAGTGAGCAAATTATTGTGAAGCCAATTTGATACCCTCATAAAACCCATTTGCGCATATCTGTAGACTTCGTCCCAAGTATCTCCGTAGAAGAGAAGTGCAGTATCGTCTGCAAATGTAAATATACAACCATTGGTGAGAGATGTCTTGCAGAGATCATTTATAAAAATGAGGAATAGGGTCGGTCCCAAGACACTGCCCTGTGGTACGCCAATATTAACGGCACAAATATCACTCATCCATTTATCAACCACAACACGCTGGACTCTGTCATTTAGGTAACTATTTAGTAATTTATGTTGAGTACCACGAATTCCCAGATGTTCCAGTTTATTCAGCAAGAGTGGTGCAGAGACTGTGTCAAATGCCTTTGCTAAGTCTAGAAATATAGTAATAACTTTCTTTTTTTCCTCCAACTTACTTACTATTGTGTCCGTGAGTTGATTTACGGCATCATTGGTTGATCTACCACTCCGGAATCCATACTGATTCTCTGATAATAAGTTGTTAGATTCTAAGTAATTAGTAAGTTGTTTATTTATCACTTTTTCTAATATTTTAGACAGTGTAGGCAAGATTGATATAGGGCGGTAGTTATTGACACAATCCCTACTACCACTCTTGTGAACAGGGTGGATGAGTGACTTTTTTAAAGAAGTGGGAAACTCACCAGTAGAGATGCAAAGGTTACATACATGCGCAATAGGATCCGAGAGCAGTCTGGCATATCTTTTTATTATGTTACTAGGAACATCATCACATCTTAGTGTGGTGGAAGGTTTGAGACCCGCTATTATAGTGTTTATCTCAAGTGCATCTGTTGGTAATAGTACAAAGGACGAGAGGCAAAGGTGAGGGCAATATCGATTTGGAATAATGTAAAAGTTCGGTCGTGTAATATTGTCTGCTAGTGATTTACCTATATTAACAAAAAACGTGTTGATTTTATTAACAGATTCTATAGGATTTTTCATGTTAATTAAATGGATAGCTGAAGAATTTACTTTAGTAGAGGAAGTAATTGATTTTATTGTATCCCATAGTTTTTTAGTGTTGCCTTCACATTTTGCAAGTTCGGCCTTGTCATATTCCTGTTTGACCTTTTTTAATATGTCGTTACAAAAATTGCGGTAACGAGAATAAGTAATTTTTGCATTAGTGTCCTTTGGATGCTTTTTGCATTTAAGATGTAAGTTATCACGATTTTTCATGCAACGCATTAGACCTGGTGTAATCCATGGCTTAATTATGCGTTTTCGCCTGGAAACTTTAATAGTTTGACTACAGCTATCAATCGCAGTGCTGAGTGTATTAATGAAGAAGCGCACAGAATCATTAGGGTTGTCCAATTGATAGAAACAATTACAATCTAGGTTACTAATTTTTGTATCAAGGGCTTCATAGTCAATGCGTTTTATTGTTTCTGTACGTCGATGTGGGCATGGTGTACCTAGGAGGCTTAAAACTACACTATAATGATCAGTTAGTGTCGAATGTGCGACTAGACATTTTACTGTGAGTTTAGTTTTTGCAATGACATGGTCAAGACAAGTTAAGGAATGAGTTGGTATGTAATGTGCTGGGAGTAAACCATGTGAGGCAAGGAGGTTTAGGTAGTGTTCCGCTCTACTGTCTGATGTGGATGATGCAATATCTATATTTATGTCACCTGTAAGAAAAATATTTTTATAGTGTTTCAGGTTAATTAAAATATTGTTCAATGAGTCCAAAAATTTTGAGATATTCCTAGTATTAGGGGGGCGATATATGCCAAGTATAACTGTTTGGGTATTGATTCTAATTTGTAAACAATTAGCATCTTCGATTGTGGGTTCGGTTATACAGAAACTATGAGAAAGCTTATAATAAGCTATGACACCTTCGTTTTGAGTCCTGCTGTTTGTCGAAAATGCCAATTGATAACCACTTATTATGGGTATATATTTATTATTATGTATCCAACATTCCGTAAGAATGATCAAATCCCAATCAATTTTTGACCTCGCCATGAGGGTGATTAGTCCTGTTATATTGCGTTTTATACTTCTTATATTTTGAATTAGAATGTTTACTGAAGAAAAGGTGGTATACATCATTTTTTGGCAATCATCTAAATGACAGGTGTTGCATTCAGCCACGCTAAAAGAATCCAATTCATTATTGATAGTAGTTAGTGAATTATGATCGAAGGTTATGTTTAGTAGTTTTGTCTAAGCGTATGATTGTATGGGAAGAGTTTGTATGAACTTTATAGAGATGTATTTTTGTCACTACTTTAATGTAGTTATGTTTCCGAACTGTGGCAAAAGTTGATATAAGAAGTAATCTGTGTGTAAGTGTGTATGGTTGTGTTAAACTGTGTATAGTTGTTGCAGGTATACATCGTGTTAGGAATTCTATAAGTTTGTATAAGTGGTATGAAAGTAATTGGGTATTGCAGTGGCTATTGTTATAATGTGTAATGGAAGTTAAATAGTTATGGAGTTTATTGTGTGTGATTTGAGTTATACAATTAACAATGGTAATTAACAGAAATTTTAAAAACATTATAAGTTTAGTAGACATAAAAAATATATAGAAATAAATACTTGGATCAGATAGTCACAAGTCCTTTTTAAGATTGTTTATATCTTGTTCCGAATCGATACGGATTTGCTGCGATTCTAGATTCTTTTTCAGGTAAACGATTCCGTTAGTAGTCCAACAAAATGTATAGCCATGGCTCTTTTGGAAAGTTCTTGCTAAATAGAATATTCTGTGAGACTTATGCGTTAGTGATTCAGATATATAGATAGGTTTAGGCTGCCAATTTGCATCTAGATGAGTGGTGTTTAGTTTTTCAGATTTAGCTTTTGCGCTGTTGAACCGTTTCAAACCCTTTATAAACCTGTCTTTAACCAATCTAGTGGTGAAGTCGACTATAATTGGGTTAGAATTATCCTTAGAATTAATCCTGTGGATATCCCTTATTGCTAGGTTATCAATGTCAATGTCGAATACTTTCCCCAGACTGCCAACCATATTACACAATGAGACTTTTGTTTCATGGTCAGATTTGGGTATGTTACGTATCTCAACGGCGGATAGACGAGATTTCCTTTCCAGAGACTCGAGTCTGTCTTCAAGTTCTCTAATGGTCTTTTTGTCAGCCATACGTTCAGATTCGAGGGTACTAATTTTTTGCAAAAAATCATCGTATTTATCAGACATCATTGATACACTGCGTTTGAGTTCCTCATTTTGTTCTGAAAGAAGGTTAATTGTGGAGTGGAGTTCTTGGAAGCGCCTTTCTTGATCACACGAGAATGTTTTGAACATCTCCTTGATCATGGTTGAGATGTCGCTATCCTCATCAGCAAATTTTCGTTTTTTCCGCTCAGTTATCTTAGATGTGAGGTCATGAAGATCAGGAGCTGAATCGTAATGGCAGAGTTGAGAATCAACGGTTGGCGGGTATAGCGAAGTTCGGACAGCATCATGCTGGAGCATTACTGCGGACGTCGTCGGGGCTGGTGAAGCTGGGGGTGTTCTTTTAAGCGGCATAGTACTCCTTTCAGGTACCGGTAAATTAAGTACACTGCACAAGCTCAATTGTTGTTGGTCAGGAAACTTAACTGTAGGCTCCTGGCTATGTTTTAAAACAATGCTCACGGCAGCTATTTGCTTTATAAAAATGAGTAGGCGCTCTGGATGTACAGTTTAAGACGGAGGCGGGGTCAGTGACCTAGTTAGCCAATAGTAGCAGTACAGGCGGGGCTTACCCGGTGTTGAAGATGTTCACTGTTTCTCTGCGCCTGGTACTCGAATGAATTTCTATCACTATTTTAAACGATTTATTTAATATAACAATTTAATTTTAAAAGAAGGAATAACACAGAAGACACGTCTGAACGCTTTCGCGGTCCAAGGGGAAAAGGGGATTAAAAAGATAACAGACGTCAAACGAGTGTCGATTATTCTGGCCGCATTGACTAATTTAAATTATTTTTGAACAGGAAGTTATTTGCTAATTAGTAGAAAAATATGGTAGATTTGTCTTGGAATCGAACCCAGGACCTCTAACGTTGCAGTCGCGCTTTCGACCACTAAGCTAATGAGGCAGTTGCAGGTATGCACGAGACAAATGTAAAATGTAGATAATACTAATATTTCATCATTCGGACTTCTAAAGAAAAAAACGTTTATTCAACTGCAAATGAGACACGTTACTACTTTCATTATAATTATATCTAGGTATTACAACAAAAGAAACACACAGAAGATAATACAGTGCCTCACGGTTGAGCTGAAAGGGATCGGATTCAGCATATGACAGACAGTCTGACGCTGGGTTTCAACCAGCCCCGAAGTTGGTCCCAGGCGCAAAGCCAGAGTTCCGAATCCCAGGCACGCACCTCTGACTTTTCGAAATTATGTGCGCGCTTAAACGGTGAAGGAAAACATCGTGAGGAAACCTGCATTACCAACCTGCCTTAGAGATTTTTCTCGGCGGTGTGTGAAGCCTGCCAACCCGCACTAGACCAGCGTGATGAACTATAGAGGGATTAGGCCCTCTCAATCTGAGAATAGACCTGTGCCCAGCAGTGGGACAGTATATGGGTTGATGATGATGATATTAAAAATAAAACAGATAAGTAAATAATATATACAAACAGAAAAGAGCAAAGAATAATAATATATACAAAGGTTAAACAGCGGCTAAAGGATCCTCTACTGCGTCGGTAGTATCAATTACCTACTCAAATAATTTTGAGTTGCTGAATTAACTCCTTCACAAATCATAAAAGGCTTAAAGTTCAAATGTAGGCGAATCTTTCAATAGTAAATAAACGTGGGATTGTTTCACAATAAAAATAAATTAACGCCATTAACGTCTTGCAAGAAATTATTCAAGCAAATGGCAAACTCTAATCTGACGTCTTTATTGCGCAAGGTTGAATACAAAAATCTTGTTATTTCTTCCGGTCTTGTATGATAAAGATCAGAAGAATAACGCTAAATGCCATAAAACAGCAATGGCTAACTACCATATTAGCTTATGGTGGTAAGAAAGACTGCGGTCTACCTTGAGGTCCTGGATTCAATTCTCAGGTTGAGCAAAGTGTTATTGGGTTTTTCTATGAAATTCTCAGTAGAAGCTCGGAGTTTGGAATTGTGTTCGGTTAATGGCAATGTGCCCGCTATTACGTGGGACCTATTACATTGGTACTTAGGTACAGCTTTGCCTTACCCATCGCGGAATACAACCGTGATGGTATATATACAATGGCTAACCTTACCACCACCAGGATATACCAGCCCGGCAAATAAGTATTGTCTATAACACTGTTTTTGAAATAAGTATACTGAATTTACGAGACCCATAGTGAGCGACCTCGTGTCTGTGCCGTATGTCATCACTGATAACACACTGGTTAAAGACGTTTGTCTTCAGGCACTGCGGTATTGTAGACGAAAAAACGTTGAGAAGTTTCCCGAACGCTGCCCAGTCAAGTCGGAGTCGTCAAGATTATCTTTTATTCTTCTTTAAATTTAAGATCTTCTAGAAAACAACATACCCTATATTTACATAGCAACAGTTCCCTTATTCATTTTAAATTTAGCTACCTATTCGTGACTCGAAATTAGTCGGGCTCCGTTTGTAAGAAAAAATATATGGAGGCACGTTCAAAATAAATCGTAACGACCGAAAGGAATTGTTGTTCGTAAAAAGTTAAGAGAGGGATTAGTTACAGCTTCGTATTTTATACCAAAGATTGTGACTATTGAGGGTGACGGAAGTCATGCCTGTCGTGACTTTGGAGGTAATCACAGTTAAAAAAAAATGTTATTTAAATAAAACTACTTTTTACCAGGATTTTATCGTGTTATTGATATTATTAACCTCGACGTTTCGACCCTTTACAGCGTCCATGGTCACGGGTAGAATCCGTAAAAAGTAGTTTTAGTTCAATATCTAATATTCGCATAATTGTCCTAAATGTCAATTTTTTTCTTTCAATTGGATCATTAAAATAGATATATTTTAAAAGTTAAAACTAGTTGCACAGTTGAAACTCCATACGCTCCTTCATAAAACATGATTACAGTATTATTCTTAGCTTAAATTATTTTTCTGATACTAAATAAGTCTATAGAATTGCAATTTGCAATAGAATTTCCAGACTTGGGATCAGATTTTTTTTCAGATGTTAGTGGAATGCTTGGTACACTTGGAGGACTTTAATTCAAAGAAATCTGGTTGTGCAAATACAATGCTTTGTCTAATTCTCTTTCATCTTAAAGCCAGGAAGACCTACCACTCTCATAATAGTAGATGTAAGAGTTAATGACAAACTATCTCTTGGACTGAGTAAATATCAATATTTCTTTTCAAATCCTCGCAGCAAATAGATTAACACCATTCGATTTCAAATGAAGTGTCTACAGATGGGTACAAATGCATCATAACTTCAAAACAAGGCACCGTCTTGTGACGAGCAGTGTTTCCTTCTTTTTGTTTCCAAACTCGAAAAGGTATTCATTTACGCTCCCATATCATATGTTAAACATTACTTGTAATCAAAAATCAGTAGCTCATAAAAATATATCACTACATAGTATAAAACTAAGTCGCTTTCTATATCCCTATGTATGCTTAAATCTTTAAAACTACGCAACGGATTTTGATGCTGTTTTAATAGATAGAGTGCTTGAAGAGGAAGGTTTATATGTATAATACATATATGGTATATGGCACCCGTGCGAAGCGGGGGCGGGTCGCTAGTAAAAATATATAATTAAAAAACTTAAAGTAGTTCCCAGTCCCCTTCAAGATAATTTATAGTCCGTAATTATAATACCGTGTTCAAATCCAAAATTATCTCTACGTATATTGAAATCGCTGCAAGGAGCAATTTAGATAAAGCAGTAAATATAAACTAAACTACCATTTGTCTTAAATCTATTAACAGATTCGTTTGCTTAAGTGCTTTTAACTTTCCAATTTAAGTCAATCTCTGTTTAACTTCTGGTCTTGACTTAACTTGGACCGTGAGGAGGTTTTGACCAGGATATGTTTACTAAAATAACTTGTTATGCTTCAGGTGTAGGTAATATAAACAGTAAGGAGTGTTGCTGCTTAGCTGGTTTAAATTTAACGACTTCACAGAACGCTATAAAACTAAATAAAATCTATTCGTAAACGTTACAACAGTTAAGTCAGTAGATCTCTCTACTCTTTGTTTTATTAAGCAATTTTACTAAAACAAAAGTTAGCAATACCTCTGGCAGACTTCACACACCGACCGTCGAGAAAAAATTCTAAGACATTCAGGTTTCCTCACGATGCTTCCCTTCACTGTTTAAGCGAGTGATAATGCACATGATTTCGAAAAGTCAGAGGAGACCTTTGGCTTGGCAGTCCAATAGTCATATCACTAAGTTATACAAATATAAATATATTGTACCAACAAAGTTAGAAAAAAGTATTAAAAAATAGTAGACAAGCTTCCAAATATACAGAAATCCATTATATTATTTATAAAATGAAGGCAGTTTCGTATTAGCTAAAGTGCATGTGAAGAGAAACAGATGTTGGGCAAACAAATGACGATGGACACTAATTAAGTGAACGCTTGCGATCAATGGAGCCGCAGGAAACTACTGTCGATGGAAATATACGGGAGGATAGTTGAGGCGGTTCTGAAGTTTTGAAATAATATTGTTGTAGTAATAAAATCAACATTCCACTTCGGTGTGTTGCGCAAAATTACAGAGCATTTAAAATTCCTAAAGGCCAAGCTGTTCGCCTTCAATTAATGATTTTGTCAACTAGTATGCTTGTAATACGGTTTTGTACAGAAAGCACGTATCGTTAGGAGGTTCCTTTCTCTGGAGCATGAGACCATGATTGAAACCGGTTCCGCTGTCGTTGGACAATATTTTTATATTTAAAAAAGTCTCTGTTTTTTTATGCTTAATGTAAAAATCTATATTAATAATCTGCCTAGAAATGTTCGTAGTAATCCGAATAAAGTTAACAGGGAAAAAAATTGGAATAATTGCCCCGAAAATTTTAAAATTCGGGAAAATTTCTTCTTTCTTTAAAACTGAAAGTGCTTTTTCTGTGGAATGTTTTTAATCATTTAAATTTGGTCAGAGCTGTTGTCTTGTCTGCTATTACATATTTAAATACAGAAATAATAACATTAGTATTATAGGATTATTAAACATACACATCAAACTGCATTGTTCCCATGAACTATTCAGAAAATAGATATCATTTCATAATTGTAAACCAAGAATAACACTGTATTCTTTTTTTTTTTAACCTAACAAAAAATACCTTTGACCAAATATTAAATTAGGACAGGATTCTTTCCCTTATGTTTCCTATCTATACCCTGCTCTTGTTTTGTTTAGTTCAGCCGCTCCACTATGCCAGTATTAATAAATGGTGGATACTCACGAAGGGTGATCGGAACGCTATAAAATTAACGTTTATTATCTGTTAGGCATTTGGTCCAGAAACTTCACACTTTATAGTTTACTTGATATTCTTTTTAACGTGGTTCTTGATTGATTATGTTCCTTTATAGACTGGGAACTCTGTTAAAAGTTCAAGTATTTTTCAGCAAATGGTAAATGATAAATTAAATTAATTTATAGATCTTTTATTGGTGTTTTTTTTATGTTAAGTGTGTTAACTAATGACCATTAAAAAGAAGTGCTGTAACAAATTTATAAAATAGACTCGCCCCCCATATAATAGGGGGCCTGTTGCCATTAATCGGACGCAAACCCTATTTCTAATTGCTACTGAGAATTACATAGAAAAACTCAATAACACTGCTCAGGGAATCAAACCCTCTCTAGCTATCGACTGCTCTCATTTTAGATCCTAATACAATACAAAACTCAACAACACTCCTTGACTCGGGAATAGAACCCGAGACGTCTAGCGTAGCAGTCGTGCTACGTTCGTGGTTTTTTTGTTTGTTTTGTAAAATTCATCCAATCCACTGGTGGCTGCAGCAGTGATAGCCTAGTGGTATGACCATTGGACTGCCAAGTCGAAGGTCTCGAGTTCGAACCCAAGGCACGCACCTCTGACTTTTCGAATTCATGTGCGTATTAATAATTAATTATCACTCGCTTAAACGGTGAAGGAAAACATCGTGAGGAAACCTGCATACCTTAGAGATTTTTCTCGACGGTTTGTGAAGTCTGCCAACCCGCACTAGGCTAGCGTGGTGGACTATAGCCTTATCCCTCTCAATATGAGAGGAGACCCGTGCCCAGCAGTGGGACAGTATATGGGTTGATGATGATGATGATGACTGGTGGCTGACCATATTCCGGAGATCATTGAGACCCCATCAATCTTCAGAGACCACTATTAAGTCATCTTCATCAGTGGGTATACGATTATCTATATGATTTTCATGCAATATAAAATTTAAATAATCTTGAACGATCAAAACGATACGATCTTGGCGGCGCAGGCGCACTGTCGCGAGATAAGTAAATGTTAAGCCGTTTGTAGGCGAAGGACTATTCACCTGTCACTTGTATTACGCACGGGTGACCTTTAAACGGCTTATATTCAATTTAAGTGCGATGCTACATAGATAATATTGTAGATATTTAAGTACTATGTTTCTAGAACTGACCTCACAATCGACCCTCCTCGTATTTTATGCCTCCCGACATAAAATACCTTCTCCTCAAAATTTATGCTGAACCGTGTAGCTCTATAATAATCCCAACCTCTTTTCAGGTTTAAGGACAGACACTGAAGGTTTCCCCTTAAAAACAAATGATGATAGGTATAAGTATAGTATAACCTTCATAAGTCTTAAAAACAACAAAGGTATAATAAATTATTATTGCGTAATTGTGAATCATACGAATTTTCACAATAGCTTTTGCCTTATTTGAAAAAGCTTTTATCCAAGTGTGAACTTTAAAAAATTATGAAATACTGTAAAGCCAGCTATTTTTTGCTAAAAATAGCATTATGTAACATATCATGACGCCTGTATTCACTGGGTGTACCTCACAGAGAGGTGTCAACTCACATTTCGCCGGTATGTTTAGGTCCCATGTAAAAGAGGGCGAGCTTATTGCCATTAATCGGGCATGCTACTGTGAATTTCACAGTAACACTTTGCTCTACTGGAAATTGATACCTGAACCTCCAGCGTCGCTGTCACTCTTAGGCATAATACTAGTGTATTATGCCTAAGAGCGAGGCAGTTAAAATAATAATATTTTGGGTTTCTTCGTCAAGGTAGACCTGTACCTCTAGAGTGTTGGACATTTTAATGTCCAACAATCTAGAGGTAAACTATAACTTAATCATTGTTTAGTATGTTCTTACTTCTTATGAGAAATAAAATTTCTATAAATCGAACCGAAGTTATTTATAAGACGTTAACAAATTTAATGCATAAGGAGAGTAGCACTCCCCCTGTGGCACAGTCACACTTCACTGCATTTTAGAGTTTGGAGTAGGACTGTTGATAAAATATCGATATATCGAAATATCGATAATATTATTTAGAAATATCGATATTAGTAATATTTTTTTGAACGATATATCGATATTTCGATATTGAAATGTAGATATCGAAGGTCGATATTTTTTAAATAAATTTTTATATTTTTTTTTTCTTAAATTATTTAATCTACAAAATCATGGTAAACTTAATCTACTGTACTTCATTTACACTATATTATGATTTTTCTCTATTCCTAGTTTACTTATCTTAAAACGAAATATAATTTTGTATAAATATACCTCTGTGGTATAAAAATTACTATAATCTATGATATGGAGTATCTAATTTACTTACAGTTATTGTTTATTGTCACCTATTTTCTTCTATTATCTACCTCTGTTATGAAAAGTTACTGTTTTATTGTAATGTAGCAGTGTTTATTCATATTAATTTAATTAATATCTAGTTACATAGAAATAGTTGTGCCAAAATATGTCTTCTTGGACCAATTCGAATGTACTCAATACTCAATACTCAATACGTTTATTGCACTCCACAATGTTAAGCAGTTGTTATACAGTTTATGGTATCAAATCAATCATGGACCCTGTCGGGCACGGCAACGTAGGAGAGAGGAAGAAGGCACTATATTTATTACTATATTATTATACGTAGTTGTTTGCTATATTTCCATTTATTTACTAAATATTTTTTTTCTCATTTATACATATATTATAGTTTATTTATATAACTATTATATTATAGTTATTACCTATATGCAAACATTTTTAAGAAATTTAGTAGATAATATGTGTGTAATATATTATTTTATTGTAGAAGTATGTAAATTTCCTTATTGTCTAAGGAGATTATATTATTATAGTTTTTCATTTAAGAATTCGCTGATATCATAGTAACATTTTTTTATTAGTAATTTCTTTAATTTCTTTGTAAATATTTTATCTTTTTGTTCATTTTTTATTGTCTGTGGTAGTTTATTATATATTTTAATAGAAATTACAAAGGGACTAGTAGAATGCATTTTAAGTCGGGAGTTAGGTAAATTTAATCTATCTTTATGTCTTAGCGTGTATGGTAATTTTATGTCTTCACGTTTAGTGTAAAATTCCTTTATTTAAAAAAAGTTGATACAAGAAGTGTTTCCTGCCACTTATGCGGGAAAAATTATAAAAGCAGCGGAAATACAACTAATTTAGCAACCCACTTAAAAAGCAAACATCATCATACAATTTAGGACTGTGGATAAAATATCGATATATCGAAATATCGATATCTTTTTTCGATATATCAAACTCCGATATTGATATATTTAAAAATATCGATATATCGAAAATCCGATATTTTAAAAAATATCAACAGCCCTAAGTTTGGAGGATATGTTTTTCTGTTCATTTGCTTCGGTCACGTTTAATCCCTACTTCCATACAAATATTATAAAAGCGAAGGTAACTGTCTGTTATACTTTCACGCCTAAACCGCTGAACCGATTTTGATGAAATTTGGTGCTGAGATAGAATAGACCTTGGAGAAGGATATAGGCTATAATGATGCGGATGAAACCGCGGGAATTAGCTATAAAAATACGTATTTATCTATTTGCTAATACTTATTGTAATTTATATTACTTACAAAATTATATTACTAATATAACAAAAGTTGCATGTCGTGCGACTCACTCGTAATGCGACAAAATGTATACGGGACTGCTTATAATGTATCTTTAACCTACATTTTATGCAAACAAACTATTCTATTCTACTTAAACTCAAAAAGATCTATTTGTGTTGCGGTCAACGTAATCTGATTATAACTCAGAACATCGTAAACTGTTTATTCCGAATACTTCGTAAAATTATAAGTCATTCTCCACACAACCCCGAAATCCTGTGTGCAGTGGAGTGTGTCAAGTGGAGTGGCTTCTTAACATTTCTTATGACCAGGAGTCAGTGGAGCGTGGTCTTACACACGAAGGGCACGACCGGCTCTCCCACGGGACGCACGACTTCCGTCGATTAATTACTAAAGTAGATCGAAATGTGTATCCTTGTGAGTGAGGATTTTTTTTTTCTTTTTAAAAATGTTAACATCTATACACTGTGTTTTTTTTGTCGTCTTACAGCCGAAAGGACAGACTTCTACTCATCATGATCAGGAATTTCTTGTATGGGATCAAACATGAAGTCCAAAAAAAAAAACAGCTACATCCTACATTTTTACGAGAGACCTGAACTTTTTTCTAAGAAAGTTTTTTTTTTTCAAGATTTCTAATTTAGTCCCTTATCTAGTAGAAATAATGTTGAAATAATGGTTTACTTTCGGCTGTAAGACCACTAACATATTCACGGTGTCATACTTACTTAACTTTTTTATTTTTGTAAACGTTGCTACATAAGGATTTTCTCCTGTATCGTGGGTGCGTTCAATAAAAACTTTCACATACACAAACACACAGATCCAGAACAACTTTTAGGTCATACAAATTTTTGTTCCGTGCAGGGAGGAAACCCACGGTCGTGGTGAATTTCACGGACCCGATGGCCATGACTATGAGGCGGGTTAAGGAAAGTGCGGTTTTTACGAATCCGACATACCCCGTCGCCTCCCCGGGTGGCGGAGGATCCATGAGGATTTACCGTACTATAAAAAAAAGGATCAAACCCACAACCGGTTAATTTTCTTATAGATATTTTCTACATCTTTTTGTCTCTACTATTAGTGCACCTACTAACCTACTCTCTTGTTTTGTCTCTGCATGACCCTAAGATTGGCTAGGAGAGAATGCCTGGTGGCATTAAATCGGCCAGCAGGACAAGCTATCCAAAACTGTCTAATTTATTTATTGTAGGTTTTTGTAAATATGAAATCATTACCATCATCAGAAACCTTTTTATAAGCACTTTGGGATGATTAAGAACCGTTTGGTAAGACTGTCCTTGATGAAACCCGATCAGAAACCCCAAAGAAATGAATACATAATAGCATTACATTAAAACCAAAAAAATAAAAATAGCATTAACTGTATTAGCAACATACCTAGTGCTTTCTAAGTCCAGCATCCGGGGCCAAACTTGTTACTAAAAGTGCTAGAGCGGGACAACAATAGTGTTAGAGGGAGACGGCCGGGTCGTCGCACTGTACCTGTTCCACAGGCTCAATAGGCTATAAAACATAAGAAGCCGATGTGTTTCGTAATATCTAAGTGTACAAAATCTGTGATTTTTAATGCATAAGCGATAGCGTTTTTCGGTAGGAACAATTTACTTACTGAAACTATTAGCAAATCAAATCTCCGCTGTTAACGCCTGTATTACATACTCCCGAAGAGATAGGCAGAGGTGTACTTATTTACACCACAGTTTGCCGGAATCTTTAAGTCCCAAGTAATAAAGGGCGAGAATTTTCGAAAAACTCAATAACACTGCTCTACCTGGGAATCGAACTGAGGACCTCTAGCGTAGCAGTCGCATTTAAGATCACTAGGCTAATGAGTCATAGTTTCTTTGATGAATTTAGTCTTAACAACGATAACGTTTTAATCTATTAATAATAAACCTTAGATCAGGTTCGTTAGAATAGAACTTTAGATTTATAGAAATTAATTAATACTATATTACAACCATGACAAGATTCTTACATAATTGAGTTCCGGCATGATGCAGGTATTAGTCACAAACAGACGTGCCGATAGTGTAATTTATGTTACCGAAGCATATTGAATAACTATTGTCATAGCAAATTGTCGGAAAACTATCTTTAGTCATGTGACATGTTGCGTGGATATCATAATTTTTAGTGGAGTCGACTAGAATCTTGTTCATTTAAAATGTTGCGAAACATGTTTTACGACACATTACTTATCATAAACTCCACGGTTTCGGTAGGTAATAATAATGAGAACCTCATGAAAACTGAGAAAAAGAAAGAAATAAAGTATTTCGACTTGGTACACGAGGTTGTCGACATGTGGTATGTGGATTTAGCAGTCATTGTGCCGATGGTCGTGACAGCTAATGGTCTAATAGCTAAGAGCCTCGACTTACACCTGAGGAGGCTCTCGTTGGGTGGCTGGATCAAGGGCTTGATAAAGAAAGCGATACTCTTGGCCCGTATTGTTAGGAGGTTGGTTTCTCTGGTGGCTTGGATTACTGTTCCCGTTACTGGAGTGCTACTAATTTTTATATTAAAATTTAAAATGATTTATTGTCTTTATATATTATTTGTAAAATATTTAAAAATATGTAAATAAATAAATACAAGAAATAATAATTAGAAAATTCATTCAGTCCTTCGTTACATAAGTAACTTCAATTAATTATTTTAAAATGATTTCAATACTATACATGTTTAATTTTTAGTATAATACAATATACCTTATAAAAATTATATGTATAAAAATAAACTTGTGTAAAAAACTACAGAGTAAACTATAACTTAAATTAGGTTTACATTACATAGGTAGGATGAAAATAAAGTCTTAAACGTTAAGTAAACACTGCTTCACGCTTTTGTTTATACCACACTCAATTTGTCCAAAAAGAATGTGCATTTGTCTTTAGAGTTGAAGACCGGCTCTTCAATAAATATTATTCTTACGTACGTTGAATTTATAAGTCCAAGAGATACTGCAATACCGTGGTCCTATTTTGGACACGAATAAATTTATTTATTTTCATAATACTTACAACTATCATTACAGGCTTTTTTTTAATTTAGCTAATGCTGTAGTACTTTAGCGTAGCGTAACAGTATTTCGTGCTTTTCAGATGTTTTTCTTCCTAGGTGTATTTATTTACATTTGAATAATACACGTTTTCCGAAATTAGGAATAGGGTTAACACAAATATTATTTTATCACACGAGAAAGATCATCAAGCAGGAGATGCGAAATTGTTAATTAAACAATTCATAGAAGTACGTGCTGCACATTTTATAAACAATACTACCTACCTATACCGTATTGTTATGAGAACCCATCCAAAACTTCAACAGGAAATAAATACAATCGATTTTAAACTTTATTATGTAACACCAAGTTTGTTTATTCCTAAGACAATATTGTGGGAATTAAGATTTAAGTAATGTCCAAAGGTTACAAAGAAAGCTAATTGTTACAACTTTTAATTGTTCCGAGTTCCGTTTTCTCAGAGAGATGTCTTAATATTTTTTTAGTAGAATTGTGTTCCCATAATAAAGATGAAAGAAAGATGTATCTAACAAAACAATGCTTATATAACAGTAAATATATATTTTTTAATCATTTTATAGATTGGGCAATATTTGGAAATCCTAGTGGATACCGAATATACTAAGTATAATATTATATCCCTACTATATTTTGAGCCTGTTGAAAAATTCTGATTATGTAATGTGTGTAAATCATATTACTTAATTGTCAGCTTTGAACACTCGAAAATGAACAGCGGAATCCTGGCATCCTGGCAGGGTCGCCATGTGGTGTTCAAGGATGATTAAGTAATAATACACACGATTAATTATTGCGATCCTTTTCTAAAGAATGAGCGCGCTACACGCTTAAAGTACTAACGGGTATCTACTTACTTCATTTAGCTGACAATTAAGTAATATGATTTACCTACACACTACAATTACTTAAATAATTATATTTTAGCCACTTAGCAAGCAATGAAGCAAAACTAAAGCTAGCAAGCCTATTCCCATTAACCGATAGAAATTCAAACTCCGAGTTGCTACTGAGACTTTCATAGAAAACCCCAATAACACTTTACTTTACCTGGGAATCACACAGCTCAGCAACCGCTCTCAAATAAATAAAATAAATAAATAAAAATAGCCTTTATTTTTCTACTACCGAATGAATAATGAAAATGAAATGAGGCCTTCGCCGCAGAGGCGACTACTACCGCTCTCAAATGCGTTGATGTTAATGGTGCTTACCACCAAGAAAGAGAGGGAAATTATTGGTGGCGTCTCTATCCTCCTCCTTTACCTCATACATCAAGGGGAGTGTTCTGAAGAACTGTTCGAAATTGTATCCGCCCCTTCTTTCCACCAAAAATCCACTTCGCCATAAATGGAAATTTAATTTTACCACTACTTGCTTAGGCTTACATTAAAAAATATGTACCAATCCATCTCGAAAAAAAACGTTATGTATCTTTGATAGGTTGTACTTTAGGTTTTTTTCCTACATGAATAGCAATACAGTCGGGAAATTAGTAATTGTTACGCAGGCGATGATCTAACTTACTACTACATACTGTGCAATTGTTGTTTGTATAGATACTGAGCACGTTACTACACGTTCTTATGTACATACTTATAACCTGGTCTAGACCATTCTAGACAAAGTTGTAAGTTCTCAACTCAAACGCTATACCCGTTTACCGCTTGAGTTTGAGTTAGCTTATGAATTTGTTTGAGTTCTCAAATCTATGCTTCATTCTGACAAGAAGACAGCTCTCTCAATTGGGCCATGCACTGTGTCGCGGGGGGCTGAAAAAACATAATAATTAAAGGACACAAATTACGATCAAACTCGAAAAAAATCTGTGGATCATACGAAGGTTTGTCTCGGGTGGAAGCCAACCCACGACCGGCGCGAGTGCAACAGTAGTAGTAAGGTGACCAATTTACCCGCCAACCAAATGTGCAGCAAACTTTCGGCCTTACAAGACTCCTAAATCTTGCTGTTCTGTGTCCTACAATGTACACTAATCTATATTATATATATATTTTTTTTTTATACCACTAAGGTGGCAAACAAGCATACGGACCACCTGATGGTAAGCGGTTACCGTAGCCTATAGACGCTTGCAACACCAGAGGTATCACTTGCGCGTTGCCGACCCTGTAAAAATCTTTTCACACCCTTCTTGAAGAACCCCATGCTATATGCATATATCTATGCAACCCTTCTATCCATGATGGCTAATCATCATTAACAACTACTACTACCAGACACGGGTCTCCTTGTCTCCAGAATGAGAGGGATTAGGCTATAGTCCACTATGCTAGAAGCGAGTTGAGAAGACTTCACATACCGTCAAAAAAATCTCTAAGGCATGCCAGTTTCACCTTTTAAGCGAGTGATATAATGCACATTGTTTCAGTAGCGGTGTAGGAAAACATTGTGAGGAAATCTGCATGCCTGAGAGATTTTCTCAAAGGCATGTGAAGTCTGCCAACCCGCATTAGGTCAGTATGCTGGACTATAGCCTAAATCCTCTCAGCCAGATATAGGAGACCCGTGCCCAGTAGTGGGACAGTACCTATATGGGTTGATGGTGACATGGTTTCAAAAAATCCGGGGGAGAGTTGAAAGGAGCTCACTCCTAAGCAAATCATGCAGTTTATAGTAGCCGCAGGGTTTATCGGTGAACTCTAACTCAACGAGTGGCGATCACAATAGACACTGCGGTCGCAGTGATACTATAGCTGCAATTAAATAATAATAAATAAATTGCCTCAAGTGCCTCACATATTTATAGTTCCTCACATGTTCGATGTATCGAACGCCCTGAATTTCCTTCAAATATGGCGCCATAATTCTCATTGGTTAGCGATCAATTAAATAAAATTTATCTTTCACATGCTCTTGCTAGAACGGGGAAATGTTAAATTATAACTAATAAGTAACAGTTAACTGCTTCCTAGTTTGTTAACTACTGTTTGCACGATCTGTTTCTACAGACTTCGTAAACAACAGACTTAGGATACGCTTCGAAGCGGATATGACGTTATTTGAATTTGGAGCATGCTTCGGGAACTTCACATATATTTACCTACGTATAGCTGCTTTTATTATTTTATCTAAAAGTTAAATAAGGTTCAAGAAAAGATTTTTTAATAAGTTAGACTTAAAAACCCATAGTTATTGAGCCAATTTGTAACTGGCAATAATTATAAACACATCTCCAATATATACGAACGTATAAAGAGACAGCTACAAAACTAATTAAAAGCACTCATCTAGTCATATATTTATTATGCATCTAAACTTTCATTATTTAATTATACGAACTTTGTCGAAATTGATAGCAACACCCGTTCATCTGACGCAGAATTGCACACAATGATTTACGCGCCAGTTTTCACATTACTTTTATTAATTTTATTCGCCAATTTCAAAAGATAGAGTCGTGAATGTTGATCTACATAGCAGATTTTAAATAATCATTCTTACAAAATACTCGCTGTCTGACTCTGATGCGCCGTATAGCTTCATAACGTAGCATAAGCTAAATATATGTTCTATGCCATCATGATCTATATCGTTTTGTCACGATTTACCCTCATTCGTAGCAAAAGTTAAACGACTTAAAATCCTATGAACATACATTTAAGAGAGAATATTGTATGATCTTAGTAATTGGCAAATAAAACTACGAGGTCTATAATATTTAATTTGATTAATGTTTTTTTTTTCTTTTACAGGTAAGTGATGGTGTTTGGATTTAGATTACGGTAAATTGGAAAATAATTCAATCTCAACAAAAATCAATTAAAGTTGTAAGTGGTCCGCCTATAAAATGTGATTAATTGGATTGAATGATGAATCTAGAAATTAAACTGGCAAAGCAATTAATGTGAAATGAACATTTTAGAGAAACTAATTTATTCTGCAACAAATATCAGGTTTTTTGCAACTTATTTCAGTCAGCCTATCACAATTAATTAAACCAGTGAATTACAATCACCATTCACATAATAATATCATTAATCAAGCAATAAAGTAATCAGAACGCAAATCTATGTATTTGATAATTATTTGAATTAAATCAAGCCTCATTTGACCGGATTCGGAGATTACGTCATGCCAGACATCAGCCCAGTCGTGTAATTGACCGGAAATTATAGACTAAATTAACAAATTTTATTTTTTATAGTAACTAACTGTTAATTAAACCTTACGTTACGTTTGCCAAACATTTCAATAAAAGTTCTTCTGGCTATGAATAGTTTTAGTTTTCTCACTTCATTAAAATTATATGAAGTAGGTAATGGGAACCGGCAGCAATTACCTATTATGGTTTTGCATGAAATAAAAAATAGTGTACTTCGAGTTTCTCTCAATGGAATTGGCAACCCTAGCAATAGTAGCAACACACCATAGATAATATATAATTTAGGTACTTTTAAAATCTCTGTAATCTCTCTCTCTGTGTCTCAATCTCTGATTGTCTTGATAATGTCAATAATTGTTTTAAATTGAAATAAAACTACTTTTTACGGATTTTATCGCGTATAATGATATTATTAATCCCGACAAAGGATCCGATAAAGGGTCCGAAACGTCGGGATTAATAATATCAATATACGCGATAAAATTCGTAAAAAGTAGTTTTATTTCAATGTATAATATTTGCGTAAATGTCAGAAATCAATAAATTGTTTTAAATTTCGCTGTTCGTCGCAGCGAAACTTTTGTGTGTATAGGTTGAAAAAAATTACACTTTCGATCAATCATGATTAACGGACATACGACTTCACTATACTTCATTCATTATAACGTTAGACAAATAACGATTATAACACCAGCGTTATTTCGATAATAGTTATTAATAAGCTACGTTATTTCACGAATACAATACTACATACTAATCTAATTACCATTTACAAATAAATATATGATAGAAAATTCAATAACTTACTTACACAATAACTGTCAATTTGACTAATGCCATAATACATAGAGTATAGTAACATACATTTCTAGATGACCTCTAAGTGTAAGAAAGGCCTAAACAATGCGAGATCAGGGTATACTGGATTTTACTTATCTTTCTTAAGTATTTTTTTTTTTAAACAAACATATAATTTTGACGTAGGGACGTCGGAGCCCAAAACGACCGCATTAAACACTACAAACAAAAACAATCTTCTGGAATTAATTAATATTTGCTTATTAATTTTTAGGAAAGATTACAGACTAATTACAATTAAGTATTTTAAAAATTTCTAAATATACACATAAATAATTTATACAGAAATTGCTAATAACAAACTTCCACATGTATAATTAATTATATTTTACAAATATTAAAAACTAGGTAGGTACTAGCAGATTCTTAGTAATATTATGCATGCTTAGCAATAATATGAATCATAATTTATTTTTTATTGCAATAAAGCGACAGCTGTTTAAAAAATAATAATTCAGTGTGTTCGGGGCCTTCTGAAAATTGATTGTGTCAAAATCGTAATTCAATATTAACTTCAGAATTGTTCATTTTTTAAACTTATGTCAAAATTCGAAATTTTTCAGTCCTTATGTCATTTAGTGCCATTGAACGACGATTCTGTTATAATTGAAATTGCAGACTTAGGCCCCAGGTGGTTATCCACCACAAAACATTATAAAAACGGCATTCCTCAGTTTAATAATAGACGTTTAGAAATACCACTATATAGAAACCAGCAGTAGGTACCGATGAATATTACTTGTCCAACAATTCGAACGGCAAAATATTATAGTTATGCAATAACAATACATTATTTCGTAATGTCGACCGGAACGGAATCCACAGTGAACTGATTAATTTTGGAAACTAGAGAAAGCAGAGAACAAACTTTTGACTAGCTGTTGCACGTCATTTCAATCGCATCCCAAAGGAGTTGAGGTGTGCCATGTCCTTATCCAAAGTCCAACTTGTCACTGTACTAAAATTCATCTAAATACTTCAGCGGTTTAGGCGTCAAAACGTAACAGACAAAGATTTTTGTTTTTTTTTTTTTATACCACTAAGGTGGCAAACAAGCATGCGGCCCACCTGATGGTGAGCAGCTACCGTAGCCTATAGACGCTTGTGACACCAGGGGTATGTAAAACGAAAGAGGAATGTTTGGGCAGTATAAGGGTCAAAGTCCCCCCACTGCGAACACAACGTTTCCTCGCGGAGCACTGGCAACCTTGCTCACCGTAAGGAACACAACACAGCTCAAGGCAGTGTTATTTCACTTCGATTTTCTGCAAGTCGGTGATACTTCCCCAGTCGGGCAGCTCCAATTTGAGTGGAATTACTCCCACTATGCCCTACCTCTCTTAAAACTTACTTCGTTACTTTCACATTAATAATATTAACATGGGTAATAAGGTTACAGTATTCTTCTCCTTCTACCTCTTCTGCCATGTGCGTTACAATAATAATTCAAGCCGTGGTAGAAAAAAAAGTAGCAAGCACGGTTAATAGCAGCCAGTTCAAGTTTCGTCATATAATGACAACATTCATTTCAAACTTTTCTTGGTGACTCTATTAACAATAAACGGCCTTTTAAGAAAATATTTCGAAACAGGTCCTCTGCCGTTACTCAAGTACAAGAAGTCTGTCCACTTCACTTTCTTCATATCGAGGGCGTGACGTCGACCATCGTTACCACACGTCATCATTGAATCATAATATCTTGAAACGGTGCCAACCCTATTCATTCATACGCCAGCGTATTGTGAACCGACCTGCCAACGTAGGGACAAAATGTCTCGAAAATTCTTTAAATCAATATTTCTTTGTTAATTATCGATGATCATTGTTAACCGGATCAGAAAAGTTCCAAAAAGATACTTTACTTAATACGTTTAAAATAGAGCATCAATGCTAAAATGCTGTTTATCTGGAGTTTTTAAAGAGATCGTGATTATCTGAGTTTGTTTCGACTTTTCTTCTCAGAATAGAGTTCTCAGTTAAAAAAAAAACTGAAAATATGATTGATAGTAGTTTCTCTACCTTGTCGAGACTACGCACTGTATACTTATGAATAACTGTGTAAGTATAATGTTGTAATATTATAAATAATAATGACGATGAATGATAATTATTTGAGACACCCGCGCTCACACATACAACAACAGTTGTTGTTATACACTGAGTGTGATCTTTTTCAGTATTAAACAAATAAGTACAATTAATAATACAGTAATTTCTCTCCATGTAAACTGTCCTTGTTACAACACAAAAAGCCACCAATTTGTTCTCAAAAATCTCCGTGTTGGCAGCACAGTGCGATCGTATCCGGCTTTCCCGTTACTCTCGTGAGCTTGCGCCCGCGCCGCGCCGCTTCCACTAAAAATATCAGCTCGGGTGATGAACCCATGTCCAATAAACGTTAGTAATAACGCTAAATGCATGAACGTATCCGTTCTAGTTGTCGATATCATTTCCCTTGTGTTGGAATTCTGATGACTTCCACGTCTCTCTGATGTAATAATGAAGAAAACTCAAAGTATCTATTTTATATATGTATGTATATTCATTTTTGATGGGCTTCCGTCCCCATAGTTTACTGTCAAAGCTCTTAAATCCTCTTGACTTTACTTCTTTTTCCGAGCCTTTTCCCAACAGCTTTATATTTTTAAGAATAAAAATAAACAGTTGTTATGATAAAAGTAATATTATAGCTGCACGTTCCGCCGTAACATTGTCATACAATTTTAAGTTGTATTTTTAAACAGTTCAATTTATTATATAACTAGGACTCCACATTATATTAAACACTTATAATATTAGGTAATTCATTATTAGTCTCTATGCTTTGTAAATGAAGAAAACTGTTTAGAATTTTCTTTTAAGCCCAGCTGTATAAAACTTTAAATATTCCTTATTAATTATTATTATTATTACTAGCCCGTGCTGTCCCAATGCTGGGCAAATGCCTCCCTCCATTCCTTCCAACGGTCGCGATAGTGCGCTTCTTCTCTCCAGTTCTCAAGGAAGACATCCAGTTCGTCCCGCCATCTCCTTCGTGGTCTGCCGCGACCCCGTGTCGCTGTTTCAGGGCACCAATCCTGAGCTTTTCAGGCCCACAGCTCGTTGAACATGCGACAGACATGTCCTGCCCAGTCCCATTTAAGTTGGGCAGCCTTTTGAGCCACGTCAATAATTTGTGTTATGGAGCGCAGTGTAGTGTTTCGAACGTGATCTGTTAATTTAACACCTAACATACTGCGCTCCATAGCACGTTGGCAGACCTTGAGTTTGGACTTTTGGACGTTTGTCAAAGACAAATTAAATTAATAATTTTATAAATATAAACTTATCTACACTACTAACAAACTAAAATAAAAAAAAAACTGCGAAGTATTTCTTTTCCAACTATGTTGGGGTTGGCTCCCAGTCTGACCAGATGCGGCTGAATTATTAAAAAATAATAAAAGTTTTTTTTATATGACAGTACGTACCTATTTTACGAAGCGACGGCCATCAGACCTCCACAACCCAATTTCTGGATAATACCGATATCCTTATGATAGACTAGTTCTCGTTTATTGCGCTTCTGACTACCACTAACGATTCTCATAGATGTTCGTATGTCAACCGGCACCGATGGCTTTACGTGCTCTCCGAGACACGGAGGAGTTTCGATGTGTAAGTGTAATGGTCACCCATCCACAGAATGACTGCAGCTAGCGCAGCTTTACCTTGCAGATCGGTTGATCAGCTTAATCATTACTTAGCCACGAGCCCCTCTGCATGTCCTCTCTTGACTATTTGCAGTAAAAATTGTTTCAATATACAGACCTCGTAACCTTTGTATATCCTCCTACACGATTTCAGCCACAGAACGACCACTATATTTAGACATCCGTCACGGAAGCTTTGAAATGACAATAAAATTAAATGAAAATGTTTATTTGCATAAAATGTAGGTTAAATGAAGTAAGTACAATAATTTTACAGAGTCAGAATGCGCGACGTGCAAATGTTTTGTAGTACACATAATAATATTACACTATTAATCATTATTTTAGATTATCATACACTAGCTTCTGCCCGCAGCTTCGTCCACGTTGAAATGTCGGTTTTAATTATCGTTGTAATTTGAATAATGAACTCATAATCATTATAAATTATAGCCTATTTTATTCTGATGTATACATAATAATACTGTAAGGTTTCATCAAAATCCGTTCTGTAGTTTTAACGTGAAAGAGTAACAAACCACTCATCCATCCTCACAAATTTTGACATTTATAATATTAGTAGGATTCATTGTTTCTTTGCTCTTTCTGTTCTTTCGACGCTCACATGTAGGTAATAATTATAGCCTATCTGAGCAAAACAAGTACGATCATACTCGAAACAGGAGAGGAAGTATCATAAAAACATTTCTTCAGACGTACAGTAAACTAATAATGTCAATAAGCAATATTTATCTTCCGTTGAGTCACTAACTTTCGAATTTTAAAATCCAGTTGAATTTCGAACATTCGAATCACGCATCAACCGAGGTCTATGACTAATCATTAGCACAGACAAGTGCGATTATTCACACAACTCCTAGACTATGAGCTGGCCGACTATTAAATAAACCAACCTTGCAAGTTTGCAACACTTGAAATAAATCTACTAGGAATCAATCATCATCTCCTAGCAGTTTGTAGGTCCAGTCGTCAACTTTGCGATTCCTGTGCATACCCACTTCTGGTTATCTGTCCATTTGGCTAGTGGGTTCCATAGGTTTGTGAATATGGAGTCTCACTCCTACATTTACCATCGGTCCTTTGACAGCGTGACCGACATCTTTAGCTTACAAATTCTATGTTCTATATCTATCTGTCATGGCCCCTCTGCATCACAAATCGTGAAGGAAAACTTCAGTCTATAGGCGTAAAATTTTGCACACAATAAGCGTACTAAATTAGCCCTCTTTTCCCGGTAGCAAAATACAGATTACTCCTGGTTTCCTGTGCTTAAAATTCTGTTTATCCAATAAAAGGGAAATATACACAATACCTCGCCACATGAAGCCAATTTAATGCCTCATTATGAAGTGCTAAGCGCTTTCATACCAAAATGACGCTATTTCTGCATCACAGATCTTTCCAAACAAACCGTTGGCAGAACCACATGAAACACATATACGAGAAACACTCACCACTTCACAGACTGGTCAGTCATTTTTTGGCTAGCAACATTGGTCAATTAAGTTTTGATGGCAACATGTTGATAGGGAAATAAACCCAGATTTTTATATATTTTATAACTCTCTCATTCATAGGAAACATAACTTTAATAGTTTTTAATACCTTAGTACAGCTTTTATCGTTTTTGTGTAAGACTGGCGCTATATATTTTATTTTTATAAACATTTTATTGTATGCCTCCGAATACCTATTTGTATACTCTTTTTTATATATTAATTTGCAACGGTACTGTCCAAGGCATCAAAATCAAACGATCCTGTATTAATATACGGAACTTCTTTGACCCGTGTTTGTTGTATATTTTTTTTAATTATTGTCATTATAACATTTGTGTTACTTTTTTTATATGGATAATCCTATTCATTTTAAAGTCTATTTATTGACAGCACCTTCTCTATTGTCACCGATATCACGATTGCTACCAGTAATCAGATCAACATAAATATGTAAATTGTCACACAATTCAATTGGCTGCGGTCAAGTTGTTATTGTTTCCTTACTTACATTTTATTTGTCAACCTTGCCTTCATGGTTGCTTTATGATTTAGTTACTTTGCTTTGTTGACCATGTGGAACTGCTGAATGAATGTCGTTAAATATTTTGTAAGCACTGTGATAAACTATGAAGGACTTTTACTTACTTACTTCACCGAACCCGGATCTTGAGAAGTGTGAAGTTATAGAACTCTAAACATGCTACTCTCTAGAAAATTCTACTAGGCAAAGTAAGGTGTAGATACTATTGCACAATTGTATCCCCATTTCGTCGTTAATCAACAACGCACAAATCCAAACTCCGAGATGCTAAGGAAAGAAAAACACAATAGCACTTTGCTTGGATCAGATTCAAATCCCTCCTCACGCTCAACAGCCGTGTTAACGCTACTAGACAAATGAGGTTGTGTTAGTAAAAAGGTTACTTAAAGCAACCAAGAACTGCTTGCTGCTTATATTGCTGTATTGATTAAGGATCCAAATTATATAAGCTACTTAAAGGTTGCTGTATTTAATCAAATAAAAACATTAACCATTAAAAAGAGAACGGTCATTGAATTGAAATCATCCTTTTGCATCTATAACACTCAACGTGTATGAAAATGTTAATCTTTTAAACCGAACGTCGTAAAGTTGGGTGAAGACTTTTAATACGTTTTTTACTTTGTCTATAATTAGCTAAAAGTTGTCAACAACAGCTTATCCCTCCCATGTTACTTGACATCCCCTAGATCCAATAGAGGTGTCTTGAATCTGTGCATATTCTAAATTGTTCACCTAAATTGTTCCCGATTACCACCTAAACAATAAAAACTAAGTACCCACCATCACAGATGAAATAGAAAGTGAAATAATGCATCACGGTATTTTTTTAATTTTCGCGATGAAGAGGATACGTCAATATAATGGACGTGGATTAGGACTTTAATACGATACAGGATATAGGATGATATTGGATATATAGGATACAGACTTTAATGTATATTAGGACAAGACAGCGATAGGAGTAGATTTATTAAATTTTGGCCATGTCATTCCTACTATCCCTACTTCTTCTTTGTGTCGATGGGACGAATATAAAATGCTGTTCACCCAGAACTTTGCCACTATCCCTCCTAATATTATAAATGCGAAAGTAACTCTGTCGCTTTCACGCCTAACCGCTGAACTGATTTTGATGAGATTTGGTACAGAGATAGATTAGACCTTAAAGAAGGACATAGGCTACGTTTTGTCTCAAAAAAATCCTTTGAGATGCGAGTGAAACCGCGGGCCATTGAAGCTCCGTCATCTAACGGAAGATGGAATATTTAGGACATAAACACGGAAACTGATAATCCTCATTGATCATCCTTTTTACACTGTGGGCCACGGAACTAGGTATTCTTTACATATTCAATACGTCAAAACACCTGCCATTCTAATAACACTTCCATACGGTCGTGTACACACAAAGCATTCACCAACCGTGACCGCGAGTCTCCAAAAACAATTACGAAAGCGAAAACACATTAGCTTAAGATGCAACCGTATCTTAACGGTTCGTGAGCTGGTCTCGACCCACTTTGCAAACGTGAAGTCGGGCCAACATTTTAGGGCTGTCATTTGTGCCGATTCTTGGATTTGTCCGGGCCGAAATTTATATCGGACACTTTTTTTTTTGATAGGCCTACGCTTAACCGCCAGTTCCTCTGATGACATGCGACACTGCGATCTACAATGGAGCGCACTTGTTGAGAAGAAACCGATTCACTTGTAATTATATCTATCGGGGGAGACCCACTTCAGAGCTCATTCCACATTTCAGCGGTACGCTCGATAAAAGTGGATGTTTGGTTTGGGTTTTTGGGATGGCCACCATGAATGTCGCTTTTTCATGCTTCTGGTGGACCGATAGTAGAAATGACAAGAGGGAATAAGATCGTAGAGATCTGACATCTCTCCGGAATGTTTCCGATAAGCTAGCTTTTCAAGAAAGACAAAGGCAACCTCGGTATGCAAAGCAAACTCTCAGTTGAGCACATGACAAATGTATTGGTTTAAAATCATAGTCCGGAGATTTAGAAATGGTCAGGGTAAAATGATTTTACCGGTTCATATATAATGGCGAATTGCAGTCGTTAAAATACGGTATTTTCGAAATATTGGTCAGGGTAAAATGATTTTACCGATGGCTCTTCACCATCTTTGATGTTTAGTACGCGCACCACAAAAACCTCTTGATTACACAGAACTGGTTAAATTGTATTACAAGTTTAAATTGCATCTACTGCTACTCCTACTAGATTAACTTCTGTATCCAAATTCTAATGTAAACGTGCGCTTATCTGTGCATGATTCTTGCGACAATTTTAAACACTCAAGTTTATCAATTATAATCTCTTTAATAAGCATGCAGCACAAAATCTAAGCCGTATCGTATCTTTAGTATACCATATATATCTTTAACACTAAATTGAGCCTACTCGAAATAATAATACACGTTCCGGTTACATCGCCCCAAATATGTTTATATATTCTACCCTAATTGATTTCTTGGTCTGAATGTTTGGTTTAACGGTTTGGTTTAAATTTTCAATTAATCCTCGTATGCTCCGTAATCACAGGTTCATATAAAAACACGCCAACTGGTCTTAACAAAGGGACAATAACTACCAAGTCCCCTTGAGTGACGCAAAGAATTACCAACGTAAGGGCATTCACATCATCAATTGAGAAATATGTGACTATGTCCGAAGGGAGCCGAGCAGCGTGACAAATTGACGGCTGACCCTTAACTTGTTAATTGGTAGTTTAATACTTTAATTCTCGGTTAACTGTAGAACTCTCGTTTTCTTCCGATTCTGTTACAAAAGTTTTACTGTTGGAATGGATGGTGTCTAACGGTTTATAGTGCTTTGAAGAATTAATTGCTTGCTTTATTGCTATAATAACTAATGTACCGACTTTGTTCGTGTTGCCTTTTTGAATTATAACCTGGTTCTCATAGTTCCAATTCATATAATGTGTTGTTTCTATTACACACTTCACATACCGTGTTTTAGTTTTGTGGTGTGAGATGACATTATAAGATTAATTTCCATTTAAAATTTTACTGTATTGTATACTTAGAGATTAAACGAACTTACCTGAAGTGAAGTTCTATCCAAATTATACGAGTTGCTTCGTCCGAAGAGATTATAAGATAACATTGTAGTAATACGTCTAAGATATCGCCTTTCACCCACTAAGTTTAACATTTTTTTTTTTTTTTTTTTTGCGGGTACTTTTGCTTCCTCTTTGTGATGCCTGTACTAACACTCATTTTGTTGAAAGCCTGGAACCTTAATATTTCACCTTAGTAGGGTTTATAGGGTTGGGAGGGAACTAATCTCTTCGGACGAAGCAACTCGTATAATTTGGATAGAACTTCACTTCAGGTAAGTTCGTTTAATCTCTAATTATACTTCATTGCTTCGTCCTTCGAGATTATAAGATAACATTGTAGATTTTGAAAGTTGGTGAAATATTAAAACGCATATTTTGAATTTTTGTAATATGTGTAATGAAGAAAAAATATTTATAATATACCTATTTGATTTTTACAATAAAAGAACTAAAAAGTACTTATGAAAATTAGGCTGCCTAGACACAAATTTTCAAATTAAATTTAACTTTAATCAGCTAACAAATCAATCAGAATTAAGGATTGATAAAGCAAATTGATTAGATTCATCGCACTGAATATCTCTATGATAAAATCTCGCAAAGACAGTCGAATTGCCACTCCAACCGGCTGTCTTTCGGATCGTATCAATGTTAACACCAGCTCTATGAGCAGCTGATGTAGCTGCATGTCTGGTGGAGTGAGCGGAAAATATAGAGGTGTCAATTCCGCAAGTCGATAACGTTTCTTTTATCCATCGGCTAATAGTATTTGTTGATACTGCTTTATGAGGTTTCTTAATACTTATAAATAAGGCGTTTTCATTGTTTCTTAGTGACTTTGTACTATTAATGTATGCCACTAACGCTTCTGCAGGACATATTTCTGGCCGTTCTTTATAAAATGGGATATTAAGACAAGGTTGAACTGAACCGGGGCGAGATGTTTTTAATAATTCATTAACTTTTATTAATATTAGTTGATTATTCACAGTTATATTTTCTAATTTTATTTTACTTATCGTTTGCACTCTGTGTGCAGTTATTAGCATTAGCAAAGTGACAGTTCTCTTTGTTAATTTTTCGATACTCAAAGAATTATTAGGATACCATTTTGATAAGAATTCTAAAACTATTGACGGGTCCCAAGTTATACTATATTTTGGTGCTGGAGGGCAAAGTCTATAAAAACCTTTGAATAGCCTAGTAATACGGTCATCGGACCCCACTCTCGATCCAAGGATCAACGATAGAGCGGAGCGATGACTGTTTAAAGATCCGTATTGTAAACCCGAATAAAATAGTTCGGTAAGAAAATAAATTATCATCGGAGTTGACGCCTCATATATCTCAATATTGTGACTTTTACAAAAGCTTACCCAACGTCGAATCGCGACGTCATATTGCCTTATAGAATTTTCTGACAGGGAAGCTATCATAATATCTAGTGATGAAGGTGGTACACTTCTCCTCAATAGTGCCGTCCTGATAACTTCCCTGCAATCAACGTGAGGTTGGGGAGACTGTTGGAAACAGATAACAATACATTATCACAAGGTTTAAATTTAATCACTTCAGAACACAGGAGGTTTTGAAATAGAGGAAACCAGGGTTGCGTGGGCCAAAATGGAACCACAATTGTACCCTCAGCCTGATCCGTTATTATTTTTCTTAAAACTTTTAATATAACTGCAAAGGGAGGGAAAGCATAGAAGGAAAGATCTTTCCAATTTAAAGTAAAAGCATTCACGGCAAATGCTCCAGGATCTCTGTCCCAAGATATATACTTTTTACATTTATTATTTATTCTGGATGCAAAAAGGTCTATTTGTGGTCGTCCAAATGTTTGGACAATTTTTTCAAATGCATGATCTTTCAGCTCCCATTCGGTATCAGGGTGAGATTTGCGTGACTCCGCATCTGCTATTTCGTTATCTTTTGAACTTATGTATGAAGCGAACACAAATATACCGCGAGCTTCACACCACTGCCATAATGACTTTGTGACATTAGTGAGATGTGGGAATCTAACTCCACCCATTCGATTGATATACGAAATAGCGGTTGTGTTGTCAATACGCAATAAAATCTGACAATGTTTTAAATCCTTTGCGAATATTTGTAATCCCAAGAAAGCTGCCAAGAGTTCAAGATAATTAATATGTTTGACAGATTCAGATATACTCCACTGACCACTGGCGGTCTCCTCACCACATGCTGCCCCCCACCCTTTTTTGCTAGCATCGGAAAATATTTCTAAATAGTAGCTATCCTGTCTAATAGGATTGACTGCATCATCAATTGATTTTAACCACCAAGAGAAATCATCCTGTAAATATTGCGGTAACGACATATAGCTATCGAAGTTATTTGTGTTACACAAAGCTAGATATTTGCATCTTTCCATTTGCTTGGTATACATCCAACCGTACTGGATTGCAGGGCAAGACGAAGTGAGGAGTCCTACCAAGCGCGCAAAATGTCTTATTTTACAACGAGTTTTTGTTTTAAAAGACTTTAACTCATGTTTAATTAAAACTCGTTTTTCTTCGGTCAGGTTAACATGAATTTTTTTCGTATTTATAATGAAACCAAGGTACTTGCAAACGTTACTTGGAGTCAAACAACTCTTTTCAGTATTAATGATAAACCCTAAATACTCTAAAATATTTTTTGTATTAAGAATATTATTTAGACAGTCTTGATAATTTTTAGATATAATACAAATGTCATCAAGGTATATAGATGATAAATAACCTAATGATCTGAGTAAACACATGACCGGTTTTAGTAATTTTGTAAAAACAAAAGGGGCTGTGTTTAGACCAAAGGCTAAAACATTAAATTGGTACAGTTCACCCTCATATCTGAATCTTAGATACTTTCTATGATTTGGATGAATTGATACGAGAAAATAAGCATCCTTCAAATCAATTGTGGCCATGAAACTGTTCTTTGATACCAGTTTTAATGTTGTTCTCAAATCTTCAATTTTGAAGTGTTCAGTTGTAATGTGCTTGTTTAAAGATTTTAAATTTAATATAAATCTGTTTTTACCATTAGGTTTTTTGACCAGAAAATAACTAGAAAGGAACTGTTCTTCACATGGTTCACAATGTGATATAGCTCCACTGTTTATAAGATCAGTGATGGCCACTTCGTATTGAAGGGATTCAGATAAAGATAATACAGGTGAACTAGGTTCGTGTGACTGGGAAACTGGTTTAGAAAAAGGAATCTTGTATCCTCTTATCCATGATAAAATAACGGGATCATTGGTTAACAATTGCCATTGATCATAATAATAGGACAATCGTCCTGCGCAACGTACCGGGTCTAGCGACGTGGGGCTGAGCGATGCTGCGAGCGCGGCGGCTGTCGCGGTTGCTGCTGCTGCCGTGAGCGCGGTGCCGGCTCCGACCTCCTCACTGCTCCTGCTTGCCTGGCTGACGGGAGCGGAGGTTTCTGGTTTAAAGACTGAGCGGGAGCTTGTCTTGGTTTTTGCACTGGAGTATTCTTCCTGGCTGGTGTATTTATTTTGATTTCAGCACCAGACTTAGAAATGGCTTTTGCTGCCTTTAGTGTATCGGCCAGCTTTTCGCCGAATAAAAAACTGTCGATTTCGGTGTTAAAAAGCTGGTCTTTAATATCCTTCTTTATGGTGGAACATATAAAACCCCTTCTCGTCATGGACTCATTATGTTGTGAGTCGCACATCAGACGACCTGCTTCAATCAATAACTTTATAACAGTTTGGTCTCTATGATCCAGAGATAATAATTTAGTAAGGGCTTCACTTATACAAGATATACTGGCTGCAACTTGCACCTGCTTGTTCTCTAACGCTTTATCTTTCTTAATGAGGGCATCTGATAAAGCGGCCTTAATTTCTGGATTTAACTTCGGGGCGTCGATTTTTGTGCAGTTTTTGGGAATAAGATGCTTTTCAAGCAATTCCTTTTTGGCATCTCTTGGCAACCCTGACGTTGCGATATGCTCCCAACGAACAGCTAACTCACTTCTAATATCTGGTCCATATTTTTTATCCTTTGACGGGGTTTCCCCTAAAAGACTCAGGATCTCTTCATCCAATTCTGGCTGAGTGAGGACTGGTTCATCGGGAAGTTCCGTCTGCACCGCGTCTATGTGTGTGGCATGTGTATTTGAGGTAGTCGCACTTATTTGGGCCTCCTCTGTGTTAATCATCGGTGCTGCCTCAGCTTCAGACTGTATTTCCATTTCATCTGGAGGATATCAATATAAATATATATATTTATTTTTATTTTATTTTTTGTATGGAGGTACAACACTGCTCTTTCCTAAGTAATAATGGCGCGGCGATAGTTCTCAAAAACTATCCACAACGTTTATTATCCATGTGTGTTCATCACATGAAAATAAAAAGCTACTATGGTAGATGCTACCACAAATTATAAATTATATTGTGCAATAATAGCGCGGTGATAGTCCTTATAAACTATCCACAGCGAAATAATACCGTGAAGGTAACATTCCTTTCAAATGTACACAATCACTAGGTTGTAATAACCAATTAATATGTATTCCAAATTTTGTGAAGGTAACATTCCCTTAAAATGTACACGACACTATTTGGTATTTGACGTCACGTCAAGATATGATACGGATATAGTCCTAAAAACTATTCACATATCCTTCTTTTATTACAAAGCCAAAAGCAAAAATGCACTAGGCCTTACCTTCATGTTCCGCTAGTACGGGTCTTGGCGAGATGGTCGCCGATGACGTGCTACTTTCGGAACGAATATGATTTCGCGACCGTCTGTCGCGTTTATTAATCTTCTTCTCGAGTTTTTTAATTTTTCTTCTCAGATAATCACTGTCGTCATTATTATGACTACGTTTCGGCATCGTTTACACTTTTTTTTGAAAAAGGAGGAATTAACGTGGTGATCGGCGAAGCACTAAAACGCGAATGAGTGTTAGTACAGGCATCACAAAGAGGAAGCAAAAGTACCCGCAAAAAAAAAAAAAAAAAAAATGTTAAACTTAGTGGGTGAAAGGCGATATCTTAGACGTATTACTACAATGTTATCTTATAATCTCGAAGGACGAAGCAATGAAGTATAATCACCACATTATATTGAGCTTGGTTGAAAGTGCCTCTGTAGTAAGGGGTACATTAATCAAGTGAGGCTCGAAAGGGGGGGGGGGGTATTTGGAAAAAAAATGCGAAATACCACAGGGGGGAATGTAGTGAGATATCATTAACGTGTATTAATTTTTACATTACGCTCGATTTCTAAAACGATTTTTGTATCAAAAAATCATATGATTTTGGGAAGAGGGGGTTTAGTCTAAAACCTCACCACGTATCACCAGAGGGTGGGGGTTAAAATGGACGTTAAAGAAAGAAAGAAAGAAAAATATTTATTGGGAATATTCGTTACGGGGACGACCCCTAATTAGTACAAAATGTCGACTTAATTCGTTTAGGTGTGGTATCGCAAGATGATAGTAATGCAAGCATGTTTAGATTGTGAGAGACAGATGTTGCTATATAACCAGTAGAGTCGATGCATCTTTCATCATACACAAACACAACAGAAGTTACACGCAGTTTGGTGTAGCGGCTCGATCGGCTTCTGCGTCACGGGTTGTAGGTTCGATCCCCACACAGAATAAATATTTGTATGACCTACATGTAGTTGTTCTGGGTCTGAGTGTTTGTGTTCGTAAACGCACCCACGATACAGGAGAAAATCGTAGTGTGGGGCAACGTTTCATTAAACAACAAAAAATAGGCCTCATTAACAAATAATTCATCCCTCACAGTCAAAATATGATCGTGTCAGCGCCTTATTATGGCCTCTGTACAGTACAAACACATCAAAATGAACTAAAGAATTAATTTAGATCATTATCTATACAAAGTACATTAACACTTCAGTCCACCTCATTATGACGACGGCTGTAGCGAAATAGACGATGTGGATTCGTTTATCGCAGATTTTTTAAACAAATTCCAAATAAGTAATTACTTATCTTCATTTTTTAATGTTCCTGTTTGAGTATAGTTCTTAAAGAAATTCCTTTGTTCCTAAGTGTTATAATTTGGGTACTCGGGTATTAAATGGTTAAGCAAGTGTAGATAACTTATCTAATGTCAACAGTACTGATATCGGGTTTGATATGATTACATCTTTCTTCGAACTCCTTATTGATTACGGAAGTGAAGCATTAGTCAGTAGGAAAATATTATTGTTCTTTAAGTAACCTTTTAATTGGATAGGCTTGCGTTAAAAGCAATGATAGCTTAGTTATATGACTCCTGAATTTTCGAAATCATGTGCGTATTAATAAATCATTATTACTCGGTTAAACAGTGAAGGGAAAGATCTTGAGGAAGTCTGCATACCTTAGAGGTTTTCTTGACAGTGTGTGAAGTCTACCAACCCGCACTAGGCCAGCGTGGTGAACTAACTAATCCCACTTATTTTGAGAGGCAACCCGGGCTCAGCCGCGAAAGTGTATGAGTAGATGAGGATGTGGCTTGTGTTAGACCACTACCTGATGGAGCACACTTGACTAGAACCTAATCACTTGTAACTTGAAGACTCCGAGACTTATACTTGGTAATATCTTAGCAGTTTTATTTTATTATTCTGAAGTCAAGGAATCTTTCTACAAAAAAAAGTGTTAATATCTCCGCTCAGCATAAATTATTTCACAATAATTAAAGCCAAACATTTACCTAAAAAGTTTTAGTTTAGTAGAAGCCTCTGAATTCGACCCCTGAGCAAAATTCCACAGCTGCTACCTGGTAAAACAATTTCAAAGCTGTTTAAATCTGTACAACTTTACTTAAATATTGGACAGGCACATTATCTATTTCAATGTCATCTGTCGGTGTCAAGTTTTCTATTCGCCAATACAAAATATCCGTTGCAATTTGACACTTCTATTGGATATCGCGTGACGAACGCTAACGTTGTGTTTTTGTCACTATTTGCTACAAACTCGGCACCGTAATTGGATTTTTTATCAGTTTTGCAAATTAATGTCATTTTAGCATCGTTTATGTTGGTCGCTGTATCGTTAGTATTTTTTTTATTGAGAGACAGATTGGGTACATGACCGACTTGATGTCGAAAACCTGTGTGGTCTCCAAATAGGAACGAGTTCACCTATTTCTTTTTGTGGTCATTTAAGTTTAGTTTATCTTTCGAAGAAAAAAAAAGCTAAGTATTTCACCTTATAGAACAGAAACGTGTCTTATTAACTTGATGGGAATGAAGATAATGTATAAGATTTAAAAAAAATCTAACATCATTAACGAATTATCCTTCAACTAAGTCTACTATAAGTTTGACTGTTACATAGCAATCGACCTCTGTTTTTTTTTCTATCTCTCTTAACGTATGTAGGTAAGTAGGTAACTTCATCTGACAGGCAATTAAAATCTTGCCCGACATGTGAAGGACGGTAATACAATCTAAAACCTTACACTTCTTTAAAATTTAGATACAATTATGATATTATGCAAATTTACTGCAAACTGTACGTAGGTATGGTTTAGACAAAACTACTAAAGTCATAACGAGGACTTGAATTTCCATGACATACTTCTCTACATACTGCAATTATTTACAGTGATGATATAGAATTAATAATTAGTCTAGAATAATGTTTTTCAAACTGTTGGTCACTACCCTCAGGGGGGTGTGAACTACCGACAGGTATTTCTCGGAGGGTCGAGCTGGACAGTCAGGTAAAAGTAAAAAGCAATTGTTGAAGGGCTACTACAGAAAAATACAACATTTTCAGGACTGTCATAGACCTGGAGGTCGCCACATTTTTTTACTTTTAAAGGGGTCACGTGTTCAAGAACTTTGGAAAACACTGCTCATATTCCATAATGAAACTGATCTCCTCTCTGAGAAAAATATTTTGGCCTTACCCATGTTCAACGCGAGCGATTTTTTATTTCACTACCAGTAACGTAATCGTTATTTTATCAGTGGTGATAAATACGGTGAGTAATCCATTAGACACTTCGAATAATAATTAGTAAATATAAAAGAAAGTAGCCACACTAAAACCATTGTGATTATATTACTTGTAAATTGGCTAACCACTGACATGATAAGAAGAAGAAGGTTATTCTTAGAAAACCACCAAATATTTTGACTGCACCTTTTGCGTAGCGGTTAACATTACCGTTGGACTGGACTGGATGAAAACAGATTTTTGATCGAGAAGCTGAAGCAGTAGTGTCTTTGTTACTTCTATTAATTTAGTACAACAACAAGTGTGATGTTTAATATACTACTGTTCGTTGTCCCTAATAAAAAAAAGATCGTCATCAGTGGCGTTGACTAAAACAGGCCTAATTCCAGTAATGAACGAATATGGGCTGATGATGCAAATGAAACTCCCCTGCGATACAGGGCTTGTCCCATAGAGCTAGAACTGTCTTTAAAAAAGTCACAAGGAACGCTTTTAAAAAGAATCCAAATTCAAAATTGCATGTCTACAAGTCGTTAATTTTCGTAATGTTCTACAACGTCAAAACATGATTTGGACATGTCGTTTGACATGTATTCTTCACATTTAACAAAGTCCCCCAGTCATTATGAACACAATACGCTTTGTTCAACCATTAGTCTAATTTACATAATCCTGGGAATGAAAGAAGTACCGATGTTTATTTCTTTTGCGAAAGCTGTTATTTTAAGATTTGTATCTTTAGCTGCAATCATTGTTGTGCTTGATCCTTGTCTCTTCTATAGTGTCAACCAATCAAATTCAATTGGTACCTACTTCTTCTATTCGTGTTGATGTTAAATAAATTATTTATAATACTTGAGCCCAGTAGGTACCGGTACTTTAATTGCAGCATCAGTGGCGTTCTTGGATGCTGAAATACTGAAAAATTAATTAAGAACCAACATAATTTTTACAAGACTTACTGTTAAGATTATGTCAAATTTGCAATTATAGTAAAAAATCCTTTCATGCAATATCAGAAATTAAAAGCTGCCCTAATTTGAAGTAATTATTTCTTTTCTGAATACACAGCCTAAATCCAGAAAAAAGATGAAGCACATCAGATTATGTGCTATATTTATCAGATAATATGCTTTAATTGCCAGATCTCCACAGCAACAATGAAATCGAAAACAAAGTAACTGCAAATAACTTTGTTTGAAATAGTTCAGAAGATTCATCCGCCCATAGGACCGACTTCACCAGCATGTGCAACTTCCTTCGTATTGTTTACGCAAATGGTCCAGAACTTAGATTACGATCGATCGTTAGTGTTTCTTGGTACATTGCTTTTATGTTCGCTTGGATTTTAATACTTACCTTTAAGCCTTTAAATTATGGCTGCAGTGAATCCAGATATAGGTTGACTGGCAGAGAATGCCATATGGCATTAAGTCCGCCTGTGCGAATGTTGTGCATAGAAGAACCTATACATTATTATTACAGAGCTTAAGTACTTAATAAATAAACATAAGTAATTAAAACAATTGCAGACTTACAAAATAGATTTTCATATAGGTAAGTAGGTAATTTTATCATGAATCTTGAATTTGAACATTGTTGAATTCTCTGATCAGTTAAACATTTCAAAAGTATTTTTGTATCATAGGCATATACATAGGTAGGCTGCTATCTAGATACATAGATTTAAAATATTCTACTGAATTAGTACCGTGGCTGCAGTCCAAGTGCTCCTTTGAGTTAGATGTTTTTTCATCTGTGTGTGTCCATAACGGTATCAAAATCGTGACTCGTCGTTAAACTTGGTCTAACATTTTGTTTAGTCAAGAACTTTGCTTTACTAGCCTCATTATAACTGATTATCAAAGAAAAAATATTAAAGCGCAAGCTTCGCAAAATAAACTATAAGACCGTTCGAACGAAACATAAACTGGTGAACGACAAAAGGTCAAAACAGTAAACAATGATCCGTCCGAGGGACTAGGACCGGCAAAAAAGGGCAAAAAGCCCAGCTGTACGGAGTTATTGGGCACAACTGCATAGCATAACAACCATTCATAACGGCGAGGAAACGAGACGAACTAGCGTATAGGAGAAAACGCGCGCATGCCTGAGAGAGCGAGGGAGATTGCATTCCAAATACGAGCACAAAGTCCGGCGGCGCCCGCGCAACCCGCACTACCGCTCACTGACTCCCGCGCAGCGCTGCGACGCGGCCGCGCGCACACACATCGCTTATCGCCCGCTCTCGTGACATCTTGCTATAATTTCGACAATTTCGTAACCGAATCGAAGATCAGTTCCGGTGATGTCATTATAAATAAAAGTATAGTGTTATGTTCAGAATATCAATGGTGTTCCCATAGTGAAGTGTTTTGTGTATTGAGTGCACCAGACTGTAAATGAGAAGACGCCGAGGATACTTTCACTGGACTGAAAGTTTTAAAACATTCTTACGGAGAACTTCTTAAAAAAGGACTTGACCTGAACTCGATGAAAAGGTAAATATCGATGACAATTACAATAGAACTTGACGCAAAACCAGTTGCTGAGTAACCGATAGATAAACATAACGGTAGTTTTGAATCACATTCAATTTCAAAACAGTGAGTCTGTAAAACTCACAGGCAATAATTTTTTGGCCAAGTAATCAGCTGCCAATCCAACAAAAGGTTCTCTTTAGAAACATAACAAAACTATCATTGTTAATCACGTGAAAAAATATTTTGTGTCGGTATTATAAGCTCAGATGGTATCGTTATCTCGGAAAGATATCTCGTGTCAAACCATATGCAACGTGCAGCTAGCTACAGAAGATAAAATATTTTACCATCGATATTCTACAAAACGTCATGGAATTCTTTAAGAAATATTCTATTAATATTATCAAAGTTATTTCTTTGGCCTTTCGTGTTAAAATTTATGTTTCCAAATTCTTATAATTCATTTGATTGATCAACATTAAAATTAAGCTTTAGAACAATCCAAGTTGATAAAGTTAAGATTTTAATTAATTCAAAACTATATTTAAGACATACATAACATTAACGAAAGGTCACTAACATTTTGCCATTTGTATGCAAAGATTCACATCAACATTTATAAGAATCAAAGAAACAGGTTCTATTATTAAAACTTAAAATTACTGCATCTAAATAAATAGTCAGACTTTATGTCAGACTTAAAATATTTGCTGTTTTTTTATGTCTATCATCTAACACATGACCGACATGACTAACATGAACATAATTATAAGTATATAGGAATTGTACTTATTTAATCACAGAACCAGTATTTGATTCTTTTAAGTTTATTGTTCCGTGTCGTGGTGAATGTCACGAATCCCATGGCCACAGCTATTTAAGAAGACAAGTGCGGTTTTTAGTAGGTACGAGTTTGAGATACCCTGCCACCACATTGAAAAGCTTATAGTTTCTAGAATACCTGCTTCCAATATTAAATCATCATTTCCAATATTAAACACAACTTTAATATTAAAAAAGCCTCGTCAACTTCAAGAATTACAACTAGGTATATCATATTTTTTGTAAATTTTAATAAAGCCTTCGATATTGTCAATCATAGTTACTACATTTAGCATTTTGTTTATTCCAGTTTATCGCATGCTTGGAGTATTGATGGGTCGCAATTAAAAATTATCTAACATATTATTAGACATTGCGTGACTGCACTAAACGCACGTTTAAATTTTCTATTAACTATTAACGTTTAATTCCACAATAACCACTTTAATTTTCTTCAAAATATGTGATATAACTCCATTAACTTCATCAAGTTTTTATTGTAACGATTTCAGAAAAAGTGGTTTAAAAACTCGAATAGTGGAATATTTCGGTAAGTATAGTTATTCACTTAATGAAGAATGTGTTGCAATCAAAGCAGCTTGTTGTAAAAATAATAAATCACGATCAGTGTGAGTAGACTCAGTCCTTCAAGATTATTGTCCCTGTCATATTTAAGATTTACAGAAACTTTATCTTTATCTATCATAATATCAACTTTATCTTTATATGTACATATATTATGTCTGGTGATACCAGAAATAAAATAGACAAAGCACACGTTCAGTGTCCAAAATGTGTACTATTTCACTACAACCGTATAGTTAATTCCTTATTTTCTATTAGGAAAAGTGTTTCTATGAATAGCAATATTTGGTTATATTGAAATTAATGACGCTTACAAAACCGCGGGAGATTATAGATTATGATAATTAGTCTAAGTCATCGCCCGAAATAGTATTCTGAAGTTATTATATTACCGACTAAGAAAGGAAACTAGAACGCATACCTAATTAAAACATACCATCCCGTCTGTATCATCCGCAGAGTTAGGCAGATACGACTCCTTATACGCTCACAGTTCACCGCTATGTTTCGATTCCATGTTTCCACTATCGGTAATAGGGGGGCGAGCCTATTGCCATTAACTCAGGGCTGAGCTGCTACAAGGAATTTTATAGAAAAGTCAATAACACTTTGCTCGATCCGTGCACCCTTTGACGCGACCCGTGACTTTTCTCTTCTTCTTCTTCTCTTACTCAACAGTCACGCTTACACACTAATGAGGCAGATCATAATTCATAAAATTGAAGATTGCATAATCGAACATTATTTTGATCCTTGTGGCATTCCACATTTCACAGAGATAAAAGTATCTTCCACCGTTCACCAACTGCAGGCCATATCCAATCTAGCATTGATATCCTCAGAAGCTTATCCACTTTTGAAGAAATAACAAGTTGACAGAGTGGTACAATTATTATTCATCGCATTATGAACGTTAATTTTGGAACTGCTAATAAGAAATATAAATATAACAGTATTTTGTCTGTACATCGCCACTACGGCGCTATAAAGTGATAAATAAATAAATATTTGGGACATTTTACACACGGCACGATCTAGTTCCAAACCAAGCTGAGCATGTACTATGCGTACTTACTAGACAAAGGATAAAATACTTATATACCAGACAAGCATAACACTCATGTTCATCACATAAATATTTGTGTCTTGTGGGTATCGAACCCACAGTTGTCGTCCAATAAAACTGATTCATTCAATAACGTTATTCGTCTCACAAAACGTTATTTTCTCTGTCTCGAAAATTCATACGATTGAGGAAAGAAATTTGTCATTTCTGACATAGTTATTGTAATACGCGGTTTACCTCAAACTTTCGTTATTTTATTGTGTCACAATGACTTTATCTATTAGACCATAAGTGCTTTATGACTCACTAACTGTTGTACCCGGCAATTTAGAGAAAAAAACCGATTCTCTAATGTTCCGCTGTTTGCGATTTCCCTATTTACTCGTTTAATCGTTTGTATTATTCTCAAATCTAATGTTTTAGTTTATACATTAACTTTTATCTTACACAATTTAACGCATCAACCTAAACCTTAGCTAAGTTTGGGTTCGCCACTGTTGGAGACAACATTAAAATTTCAATTCTTCTCATTGTCTTCCTACTCTTTTTCTCAACTACGAGTGTGTTGGGGTCGGCTTCCAGTCTATATCAATATCAGGATTTTATATGACGCGACTGCCATCAGACCTCCGCAAACCAATTTCTGGGCAATATTGATATTCTGAGGAAAGGTTAGTTGTCAGGCTTTTTGGGCTTATGAATACCAGTACCGATTTTCATAGATATGCTCCAGGTTAGACGTGCTCTTCGAGGTACAAAGGGCCATCCATCCACAAAATCCCCGTAGTTAGCGCAACTTAAGCTTTCAGGTCGGTTAATCAACGTAGTAATTGCTTAGGCATGAGCCCCTCGAACATTAAAAATTCTCATGGACCCGCAACACCACCTCCAAATTCCTGTCTAAAAAAAGTATAACTCTCTTAAGTGCTCTCAACTTGCTTGGCTAAACTATTTCCGATTGATTAAGTTCTGTTCATTATTTGTTCATTGATTACGCGCTGTGACGTCATAAGGGAAGTTGCGCGTACGCTCATATCCGTTCTTACTTATAATAAGTGCACTTGACGCTTGGAAAGGTCTTTAGTGTTGATTTCGTTGGAGATTGTTGGTATGTAATTCTGATTACGTAGTGGGCTTTTAGTTATTTAATATCTAGAGGTGGACACTATAAACTATATACTTATTTTGTATTTGTATCAATATTTTGCAGGAATACCCTTCACTGAAAATCATGTAAAACTTTGAACTTTCTTCCTCAGAACCCCTTTTTCCCAATACCCTAATATTTCTTTCGAATTGGGTTATTTCTAATCTAACCCATTACTATAACAGTAAGAGAGGAAGGGAGGCCAGTATCCAACAGGAGAACAATTCTTCCAGTATCCAACAGGAGAACAATTCTCCTGTTGGATACTGGAATTGAACTTTGGAATAAGACGAATTAGGCTACCGTGATCTAGTGTTAGTTAACAGATTTTAAAGAACTTTGCCCTTAGAACTGCTCCTTAAATGTTCACAATATTTTCCTTCACAGTAAAAGCAAGTGATAATCAATGTTGATATAAGAACCGGTAATTTTAAGCAAACAGAGAAACTCCAACAGACCTGACAAACTTTACGGTAACTTTCAATTATTTCCGTTAAATATATTATTGTGACATTACGGGTTGCGTAACTAATGGACGTTCGGGAGAAAGCCAGTGTTGTGCTTTGCGAATATCGATGAATGATGGCGGATCGTTAATCAAATGTTTATGTGAGTGTAATACGGGATTTGGGTATTACGCAATTGCGTGTAGGTAGCGGGTAAAGGTGATGGACTCATTTATTCGATAAGATAAATTAATTAACCGTAACGTGTAAATGGTTGAGCTAGTAGTTCTCTGCTAATTTTAATGGAAATATTTTTAAATACCGATCTTTAAAGCGGTATGACCTAGTGAATAAATACCATTATGTTTCATTTCAATTAGACTTTTACAGTCATCTTCAAACAATTGTCTGAAATAAAATGATGTTTTCGTTATAACTAGCAATAATTCTATTTAGTCAGTCACACGTAGTACATGTAATAAATATATCTATATTGCTGGAGAGCTATCATTGTATGCTCTGAATACTATGAAGCCTTTTACGGTAAAAAAAAGATTCAATTAACATATATTTTGAGTAAAAGTTTTACCCAAAATATATATTAATTGAGTTTGATCGGCTTTTTACTGCTGGCACATGCCATTCATCTTGAAACTTCGCCCGAAGCTAAAAAATGTAAGTGGCACACAAATTACTATCCAACCATTAATTTTTTTTATGATATCTAATGATGTTTCACCGGAACACAAACCCAAATACTCGTTATTAGATTAATGTTTCCGATTATAACTAGTCAGCTATTGTGAGTCGATTCACCGAATTAATCGACATGTATCGATAAGTTATCGCATCACTATATCTTTTTGCTTGTACGTACCGCTAGTTTAACTGTAGTAAACAGGGGAATCTGTCGATATAATTATTAACTTTACAGTTTTTCTTGTGGATTTGGTTTTAGAGTAGAGAAATCTAAATTAAATTCTTGAACGCAATCCATTAAACTATGTACTTTATTTAATTAGTAGGTGTGATGTACTTTAAAAAATAACAGTTTTGGAACATGTTCTTGAAAAAAGAAGTACCTATGACAACTTATTGTATATAAAATAAATTTTTTATATAAAAAAATGATCATCTTCTAACAAACTGACTTTAAATTTTTTAAGAAGATTTTTTTGATGTTACTTATTTCAATAAGTTGTAGAACAAAAATTGTTTATGTATCTAGTACTAAACAATACACACGAGTGCTTAATCCTGTTTATGATGTCCGAAAAGAGAGAAAAGAAGCTAAAACATTTGCACACTAAGAATACTTTCGTCTCTTTCTTTTCTAAAGAATACACAATCAATCAATACTTAAGGAAGTGTTAAAATCAGGAAGCGTCAGTTATTTTGGTGGGACATTAGTCTCTCGTCAAGTTAGCACGTTATTTTATCTCAAAAGTCACATGTGGTTGTATGCCCTTTGAAATTCTCACCATGTGTGCTGTCCATGTGGTATGTACTTAAACGGAGATGGTGTTAAGGATATTATTGTTTTCGAAATTGTAATCGGTTAGGGAGCGTAGTATTTAGAGTTCTATTTGGTTTGTTTATCACTTAATAACTATTAAGTAATCTGTAAAACTACCGCATTTAGCGATCATTAGCTAATTAATAATTATTACCAGTATATCTTGGTACGCTGATAACAGACTCAAATACGGAAAAATAGGTCAAGATGTAATGTAAGACTGTCGGTACTAACCGCGATTTATTTAGGTATTCAAAAATCTATTTCGATAAAATTATAAAACAATGATCTAAACGTGGGATGTTCTGGAAGTCGCTTTGGTTATTTTTACCTTTGAAAAATTGTTTCCTGGAAGTAGTGAGATAGTTTATAAGTCTCGATAACCTAAAAACATTCACATTAGATGTCACGGACACAACGATTGACTTGTTACATTATACTATTCCATTATAAACAGTCACGCCGATTTTTTTCCCAGAAATCTGTACTCCTAGCCCTTTAAGAACAGTTGAAAAACAATTATCAAGACCCTCCAGAGGGTCTGCGTTCTTCAATGAATATCAATAAGCCTTAAATTATTTAGTTCATAATTGAGATGTGAAGCTCAGAAATTCAGAATCCAACTCCTTAGAATTATCAAAGGCGAAGTCGGATGATTTGAAAATAGAATTATAGTCAGAAAAGAATACCCCATCATTTTTAACATGAAAGTTGTTGACCCGTTTGACAAACGGACAAACATACCCATTTCCCACATTAAGTTGGCAACAACCAATCGAAAGACGCCATAAAGCTGCATTCCATGCCACATCCGTGCCATTGTTTGACCAAACATTGGTCAATGGGATCCAACACGGCCTGATTAACACGTGCTTTTAACACATCTATTGTGTCCCAAATGTTTGTCATTGTGTCCAACTTGGCCCATTTGGCACGTGCTTTTACCGACGGCGGCCATTGTCTTCTCTGATCGTGAGTGAAGACTCACACGCTTCACGACTCTGATTTATTGAACGACTGTATAAAGTTCAAGATCGAGACAATCTTCAAGTTGGGAGCTGTGTATTATGTTTTTAAGTAGGTTTGTATGACGTCACTTCGCTCCTAAAGGGCTGATTGAATATCCCCAATATTCAGTTAGCCCTTTACCTTCTCTCCTATTTTCAATAGCAAGTGATGATAAAGGTTTATTCGATTCGTATCTTGAATGTAATATTTTTATTACTGTCTCCATTAGCCTAGTAGAGTAGTTACAAGCTCATTAGCCTTGTGTTGACAGCTACGCTTGAGGTCCTGTGTTCGATACCAAGCTCGAGCAAAGTACTTATTCACTGACGTCACCATAAAGACGTAAATTCAGAAAGCGAAGGAAAAATTCGACATGACGGGTAGGTATCGCGGTGGCTTAGTGGTCATAGCGTCTGGTGTACCTAACCAGAAGACGCAGGTTCGAATGCTGCCCGCGGTCGATTTTTTCCTTTTCTAAATAACTTTAATACATACTTATTATTAGGATTTGTATGAAATTTAAAATTTATTTGAAATTTTTAATTTGAAATTTATTTATGAAAACATTAGCAGCTCGGAATTTGGAGGGCCCCCTATTACATGGGACCTAAACATCCCGACCAACGGTAGGTGTAGACAGTAGGTACATTAGTAACCCTTCGGGGAATTAAGGCGTGGGTTATGTTATGTTAATATTATTCTCCATTCACCTTCTTTTTAAACTAAAAACTAAATATTTACGTTTCACCTTTAACTTTATTTTTTCTGTTTATCACGCGTGAAGTGATCAAAGACCGAGCTTATAATAATTTTCTCAGTTCTTTTTTAAATAAGCCCTAACAAAATTTAACGGATATGGAAATCCACTAGGTACTCATATGTTGTTATGAATACTGCTGATATTTTCTATATAAGTAATAGAACTACATTAGTACCTACTACTAGTGACCTACCTTTGTAAAGAATATCTTTTGAACAATAAAGTATTATTATTATTATAAACTTCGAAAAAGATAGATCTTACAATTACCCCGTATTCAGGTCCAAGTCACCCGTAATTTTACCCTAGCGCTTATTATAAAAAGAAAAACAAACGGAGAGGCTCTACAAAGAATAAAGGAAAAACAAGTTAGTACATACCCTAGAAACTATTGGGCGTAAAGTGGCCTACAATTTTACCCCTCTAGTTTCTATACGCCATGACAAATTTATGAAAACCATTATTGACATTGCACAAATCAGGGAGAAACTGAAAGTCACAACGTATAAAGGAGTTTTTTTTTTTTCATACACCGCTAATGTGGCAAACAGGCATAGATACGGCCCACCTGATGGTAAGCGGTTACCGTAGCATATGGACGTTTGTTACACCAGGGGTCTTCTGCGGAGGAATGCTACAGCGCTCCCATAGTCCCGGCACTAAAGTGGTGACGCGAAACGCCCTGGTTGGTTTTAGTCGGTAGATTGCTCTTTTTAAAGCGGAGTTCGACACCCACTCCGGGGAGAGCGATGGGATAGTGCATGAAGCATTTCCAACCCCTTCAACAAAAAAAAAGCGAATAACTAGCGCGTTGCCGACCTGTAAAACAAAAGAGGAATAGCTGGGTTGGCAGTATAAGGGTAAAAGTTCTGGAACCACTGCCAACGAAACATTCCAAGAATTAACTCGCAATAGAGACCTGTGCTGCTGCTGAAAGGTGCTACACCAACAAGATCATAGCTCTTGACAAGAATAGAAGAATACCCGTATTAACTTAAACCATCAAACTTCATTACTCAATAAAATATCAATAAAAATAATTTTGTGCAACGGAAGCATAAATCAACTCATTGCAAGTAATGCATACTTAAATCACATTACGAGATAGTTAAGAAGGACTAGTTTGCACGTTTGGTGAAGCTGTTAAGTTAGTCACCTTGCTACTAACGTCGCGTCGCGTGTCGTGTGTTCGATTCCCACCCGATACAAATTTTTGTATGGTCCACAAATATTTGTTTCGACTGCAACATTGGATTGCAATATTGGATTGGATTTGGCAAAGGGATTGTTCCGTAGTGCGGTAGCTGCCATTGAGAATTGTGGCCTGTGATGACCTCTATGTAATTGACATTAAGTTCCAAATTCAAAAATTTAACGGATTTCGTGAGATAGGTAGACGTTCACTTATAAGCAAAGATTTTTGCGTCTCCATTTTCTTTTTACATTGTTAGTGGTACTTCTGCATTAATTTATACTGTGGTAGACGCGACTGTGATAGTGAGGGTCAGTTAACTCTGCTAATAATAGACTGGAGACTTGCCTATATTTACCCGATAGGGGCGCATGACTTACCCTTTGAAATTCGATACAGTTTTCGAATAATATTTGTTTAGTGCTCCTAGCGGGGGCAGCTGTAGAATATAATGCTTCATCATCAGCTCATCAGCATCACACAATGACTCATGCATGCGTACCGTCGGTTGGGACTGGTCTACTCAAAGCCGCTATCGCTCTTTCTTCAAAAGGCCATTTCAGACTTTGCCCTACATTGTAAGACACATATTTGTTATTTTTCTATGTCTGGACTTTAAAAGAGACTATGATTCTCTGAGTTTGTTTCGGCTTTTCTCCTCAGAGACTTAAAAAAAGTGTAAAATATTGACTTGTAAAAGTGTATTTAAAATACAATAAACATACAATATGAAACGTGGTGATTTCATAAAAACACAATCGGTTAGTCTATGCCTAACGTCTGTTGTAACAGCTTGGCAGGTGTAGTGAAAAATAAAGTTTTCCAGTGGATAAGAAAATGTTCAAAGAATTCTTTAATAAATATCTTGGGCAGGTATGTTATTATTTTTCGATAACAATGCTATCTAAAATATAGTCGAACGTGTATATATGTATGTAGATAGCTATGTACGTGCGTGTACTTATATGTATATATGCTGTTATGGGGAAAACGTTAAACATAATATAATAAGTAATGGAGTATGAAAATCAAGTCTTGTATCTTTTTTTACATTTTTAAGTAGGTACCATAACCTTTCTGATCTGATGTCAGTGTTGGTATATTTAATGTCAAACGTGAACAAGTTATCTTTGTGACTTAAAAAACAGGAGAATAGATAATTGCAGGTAAATAGCATTTGACACTTAAACTGACTGTCATGATATCAAATTATGACTTCATATTTAGACTTCATTTTTGAGCTCCCTAAATTATGGTTGAGCTACACAATGACTGATGCATGCGTGCCGTCAGTTGGGACTGGTCTACTCAAAGCCGCTATGGCTCTTTCTTCAAAAGGCCATTTCAGACTTTGCCCTACATTGTAAGACACATATTTGTTACTGTTCTATGTCTGGACTTTAAAAGAGACTATGATTCTCTGAGTTTGTTTCGGCGTTTCTTCTCAGAGGTCGTCAGCTAGGAAATGCCGGAGCCACCTAGATTAAAAAAAAAAAAGTGTAAAATATTGACTTGTAAAAGTGTCTTTAAAAGATCTATTTACAGAAATAAATATCATTTCATTTCATTTCAGATCACTGAATTAACAGAATTTGCTTTCAGATCTCATTATTTAAATTAATATTTTAAATATCTTCTTTAATCACATAATACGTAAGCATTATTCATTCACGGTGTGGATAATGAATGCATGATCCGTTGACAATGCCCAATAAAGTCAGAGTACAATGCGGTTCAGAGAAAGTAGCCACAAAAACAATCTGCGTACGCGCTCGCTACTAGCTCTTTATAAGTGAACCATTATGTGATAGGCCATTAGTAATCTTCTTAACTGTACTTTGTTTTGTGTTACGGGCTATACGTAGGCTTAACTGGTTAAAACTAGGGTTTAGATTGGACAAAGCACATTACATTTAAGTAACTGGTGCCGTAAAATAGCATAAAGCATTTGTAATTGACTAATTAGTAACCACGCAATAATGTGTAAAAAGCAGTAATAGCCTAGCGATATGAACATTGTACTGCCAATTCAGAGGTCTCGAGTTTAAATTTAAGGAACGCTCTTCTGTCTTATCGAAAATCATCATGAATGATTGAAGATCATGTCCGTAATAAATTATCACTCGCTTAAACGTTGAAGGAAAACATCGTGAGGAAACCTGCATGCCTCAGAAATTTTCTTGAAGAAGGCATGTGAACAACCGGCATTAGGCCAGCGTGGTGGTCTATAATCTAATCCGAGACTCGTGCCCTGCAGTGGGACAGTAAAAAGGTTCATGATGATGAATTATGTGTACAAAATCATATATTCCCGTTAATACTACTAATCGTAAAACAAACAATAACTGCATTCACCAAAGTAAGCGTAAATTTAAGAATTATTTGATTTGCTTTTCATTCTCAAAGTGATAGTGAAGGAAAACACTGTAAGGAGAAATATGCAGGCTCACTCAGGATTTCAGGGATTTTCTCAACGGCATGTGAAGATTGCGAACTCGTGTTGCACTCGCACCCTTTTTTGGGGTTACAAAAAATTATGGGTTAGGTTTTAATCTGAAGGGGAAAAGGGCCCAGCACAATAAATAATAATAATAAATAAATAAGTATTTGGGAAATTTTATACATCACCGTCTAGTCCCAAACTTAGCAGACCTAGTACTAGCTCTCCCCTTAAGTAAGTATACAAGTAAGTATTATATCTATTGTACCCATAGTACAGTCAACAAAAGAGATTGGTATACAGGTAGCTAACGAAATCTGCATCTTTATACAGATTGTGATTTAAATAATTAACCGTCAAAGGGTTTGATGTGTAGCAGGTATTGTAATACCTGCGTTTTGACACATTTTGCGTGATAAATTATTACACAATCTTTCACAAACAGAGATGTTTAATTAGCTGCCTGTATACTTAACTCTTTTGTCGACTGTACTATGGGTACAATAGACATGATACTTACTTATATATTTTTTTTACCCAGCCAAACACAAATACTTTTAGTCATCACATAATTTTTGTGTTCTATGGACATCAAGCCTGAAAACACTGACCTATGAACCACTACACCCACAGTAGTCGTCAAATGGGTTTGGGTAAATGGATTCATTGTACAGCTGATGAATAATATTTTACAATGAATCACTGCTTTTCAAATAAACTGAACACATTACACAACTATTAGTTGCTAAGTCATCATAAAGCAGTATATACAATCAAAACAAATTCTCTATCAACCATTTAGCAAATCTGATAAGTTATCGTTACAGATAGCTTCAACAAAAATACACGTGTTTAGAAACCTGCTTACCACTGATCGATACAATGGTTAGAAGAGTGTGATAATCACCTTGATCTTCGGACTGATCCGAAACTAAAATATAATAAAATAATAAATATAGAAAAATGTAATAATTAATACTAAAATATTTTGTTTCATTCTTTCTTAAAAGGTTAAGATCAAAACTAAAGTCATAAGGTCAGATTGATTTCTAATATTAACGCAAATATTAGAAATATAATTGTAAATAGTTTTTATTTCAATATAAATTGTCATCCGATTTTCTACTAAATATTTTTTGGTAACTAAAACACATAATATCATTCACGAAAAGCTTGCTTTAATTAATAAATAAGCATTTAGAACGTCAACAATAAACAATTCTACTGGTTTGAAGAATCAACGACAGACGAAGAATGAGGCAACAAACTCCGTAGCAACACATTTCATTCTGTCCAAACTTACCGCAAAAAAAAATCCTCTTGGAAAACAAATTACATAGTTTTAATCGAAGAATTACTTAGAATATTCCGTTCATGACCCTGTTCAAGATCACGTGTAAGACGATCACAATTGAACTTGAATAGATCCTAACTAGATCACAATAGACGAATCACAATAGACCCATGTTTTGCAGAAGACGTTTCTTTTGACCTCACTTGGAGATTCTTATGTCCTTCATCATCAACCCATATACTGCCCCACTGCTGGGCACGGGTCTCCTCTCATATTGAGAGGGATTAGGCTATAGTCCACCACGCTGGCCTAGTGCGGGTTGGCAGACTTCACAAACCGTCGTGAAAAATCTCTAAACGTATGCAGGTTTCCTCACGAAGTTTTCCTTCACCGTTTAAGCGAGTGATAATTAATTATTAAGACGCACATGAATTCGAAAAATCAGAGAGAGGTGCGTGCCTTGGGTGCGAACTCGAGACCTTCGACTTGGCAGTCCAATGGTCTTATCACTAGGCTATCACTGCTCTATTATATGTCCTTCACTATTATATTTTGTTGGACGGTGAACGTAGCCTTCACCGCAACAAAGGGAACAAAAAATTAGGTATCAGGGTGTAAAACGCTCAGAAGGGATTCAGGAAAATGGGCAACAACAATTACCAATTAGTTTTATTGGTTCCTCTTTACAAGATTGTCCAATAAATAAATTTATTCACCGTGCTTCACACTCCGACGTTCGCATTCGAAATTGGCGGGCTGTCACTCAGTATGTTTGACACTGACCGTCGCCTTTCATATCTGTCAGTGTCAAACATAATGAGTTCTCTTAATTTTTCCTAAAAATTATAATTAGATATCCGCGAAAATGTGGGATAAACATTCATCATATGAATGAATGTAACAAGGGTTATTCGTAAAGGGCATATCGACCTGGGGCTCAAGCCAGCTATTTCAATTGATCGCAATGATCGTCCAATTCCGCTAAATGACATAAGCTGCTACATAACTGACATATATAAGCTTTGACAGATTTCGTAGACAAAACTGTCATAAATCAACAATAAATTCTGAAGTCACTAAACAACGATTTTGACTCAATAAAGAAAATATGTATATTTTACAGTAAGTACTGTAAAAGAAGGAAGTTATAGAACTGTAATGATCAGTGCATTATTTTTTTACCTTTTTCAGATTTTATGGCTTTATATTGATATTGTATACCAATCTAACCGTGAAAAATAAATAATATTAAGTTAAATTCTGTACTTTTAACCCTCTTTCGGACCCCTAATACTGATTCCGAACAACATCATTCGCGAAAAACATTCCAGCTTTTATACATCGCTTCTATTTCAATTTAAAGCAAGTTCATAAAACGCTGTAAAGCGATTAAATATCAATGGCTCAGTTGCGCAAGCGCCGCCGTTACATTCAGTGCAGCAGCCGGTTCCGTTAGAACATCCTCTCCCACGGTATCTGAGACGTTATGAAACTGTTACTTGATCAATTTCAATTTAGTGAATCCATACTAATATGACAGCGTAAGAAGCAGGGAAGAATTAAGGAAGAGTTCTTTAGGCTGTTCTAATATATTGCCTGATTAGTTTAGTTGTCATAAGTGTGACTGCTATGCTAGAGGTCCTGGCTTCGATAATACCTCGGAGTTCGGATAGTGCCCTGTTAGGCTCGCCCATTAGGTACGCCCATCACCTATTACGTGGGACCTAAACCGGTGTGTGGGTGTTCATTACCAGTACACCTCTGCCTAAACCTTTGGGGAATTTAGGCGTCACGGTAGTTATGTAAAACATCATATTTTAGTTTCAACATTTCATCATTCTCCATACTTGTCCGTCTATATCCGCGTCCGTCTGCATCATTAGCAATTGTCTCGCCCCTATTACATTGGACTTAAACATACCGGCGAACTGTGGGTATGCAATACGTCTCTGCCTAACCCTTCGGGGAATACAGGCATAATGATATAACTATAATATTATAACGCAAAACTAACTTGATTTGTCTGTTACCTAGTGATGTATGGAACCAGAAGACGCAGGTTCGAATCATGCGCGCAGTCGAATTTTTCGAATCTTGGCATGCATGGGAAATGCAAAAAAATACATAAGATGGTCTGTCCTTCTCACAAAACTGCTGTACAGATTCTGATAACATTTTGCAAGAAAATAGATTGCATATTGTCGTTTATCGTTGAGGTTCTTTTGATACACTGAAGTACAAAGCTTCTTATTTACAGTATCATGTCTACAGATGACTAAGTAATATAAATTGTGGACATTCTTTCACCCTCATTATGGAACAATAATTATTACAATGTACTTCGTTTGCATGTCTATTCAACACGCAACATTGAATATTAATACATTTACTTTTCCAATGTATTGAACTATCATGCAACTCTTCCATATAAGTTGAATGTTGAATTCGTAACAATGTATGAATTAACGTCACGCTATTGATTACGAAGGGTTAGGTTGATGTGTAAAGGTATTGTGTCATCCACATGGTTATTTATCGAATTAAAAAAAAAACCTACTTGGGGCATTTTATACAGCACCATTTAGTCCCATACTAAACAGAGCTTGTACTATTAGGTACTAGGCAATGGATATAATACTTATATACTTTTTTTATCTGTTTCTGACCTGTCTATCCGATTCCTTACTCAATCAAGACTCATCGAATCAAGTGGCCTATTACTGAACTTACAAAATTATTCATTGCCTCAATAGCCTAGTGGGTAAGTTCAATTCCCAGGTTGATGTGGTATTGAGTTATTTCTATAAAATTCTCAGTAGCAGCTCGGAGTTTGGATTTGTGCCCTGTTAGGTTCGCCCATTGCGCATATCACCTATTACGTGGGACCTAAACATACCGGTGTGTGGGTGTACATTAGTACACCTCTGCCTAACCCTTCGGGAAATATAGGCGTGATGGTAGTTATGTAAAATATCATTTTATTTTCATTCATTCATCATTTCATTTTCCGCGTCCATTTCAAATACCTGTGCCACACCGTACCACCCATCCATTCTTCACCTTGGAGACGACAGACAAAAACTGCATCACCTTGATACAACTTTTTTGCAGTGTGATGTCATCTCGAAATTTGCGGGATTTTATTCAGTTCATTAATTATGCCCAAAAGATTAGCAGTTCTCAATTCCTATTGTCCAGTAGCCCAAGATGTAGATGATGAGAACACCATACATTTTTAAATTTAGGGGTGTTATAGGGGCGAGCCTATTGCCATTAACCGGGCACAACTCCAAACTGGAAAGTTTAGTTCTGAACTAAAACTTTCCAGAATGTTGGTTCTTATCGTCTACGTGGTGTAAAACAAAGTTTATTCTATTCTATTAAATTAAAAAACTTTGAACATCGAGAATACATAATTTAGGACTTCAGGCTACCTCAGGATTTTTGTAATAATATAGTAATAATACCTTTTCAAAGCATTAATTATGCTGTATTAGAGAAATTAATGCTGTTTGCATATTTATGTGTTAAATCCTCCAAAATAACACGTTTTAAACAAAAACCTACTCTTGGCCTTGATATTTAAGTTTTTGCGCGATGATGTCACTATCAGAGACAGCTGTACCGAATCGGATGCGGTTTACATGAAACTGTCATTGTAGATCTGTAAGAATGATAACGGTTCGTCAACCTTGGAGGAAAAACAAAGACGTCTGTTAGCTTTTATCTGAGACAAAGATATCAATGAGATCAGAGAGCAGTATGAGATATTGTGTCTTGAAATTATTATTTTTAACACTAACATGGCAAACAAGCATACGGCCCACCTGATGGTAAGCGGTTACCGTAGCCTATAGACGCTTGCAACACCAGGGGTATCAAGTGATACCCCTGGTGTTGCAAGCGTCTATAGGGTTGTCAAGTGACAACCCTATAAAACGAAAGTGGAATAGTTGGTTTGGCAGTATATGGATCAGAGTACCCCCACTGCCAACACAACGTTTCCTCGCGAAGCACTGACAACCTTGCTCACCGTAAGCACGGTAATATTATAAGGAACATAATACAGCTCAAAGCTGTGTTATTTCACATTTTTCAAAGTATTTAACAACTTTATTCAAAGGCAACTTAATTCTACAAATGACTACACGTTTGGCGTAGCGGTTAAAACCTCGCCACTACCGTCGCGTCGGTTGTTGTGGATTCGATTCCCACCTGAGCCATTCTTTGTAATCCGTATTTTGTGTCTGTTAATTAAATTATATTGTAAAATCAAACAACACAGGGTTTGGTCCTTAGAGCTTAGCAAAAAGAACAAAAAAAAACAAAAGTGAAATTCTATTAAATAAAATATAAATTACAGACAGTACCCCAAAGCCCTTAAAAACAAATGCTAAATAGCCCCAAAGTTTAATAGACATTGTTTTAGATACTTTTTTATTCAAATAATATGTCAGCCAGACCCAATGGTATGTACCTACCTTTTTACATTGTTCACAATCAAAAACTTATTCATGAAGAACTGTAATTAAATGGCACAACTTTTTGATAACCTCCGAATATGGTGTAGACTATGATACTATATTATATTACTATATTGATTTATTATAGACTATAATACTATACTAGAGATAAAATCCGTAAAAAGTAGTTTTATTTCAATGTATAATATTCGCGTAAACGTCAGAAATCAATATGATGTAGACTAAATTAAGCCCATATATCAAATCTATTCATTTGAAGTTCGTTCATCAGCAAATGTTGCACGTCTTCGATTTGGCTTTTGAAATTCTTTATTTCAAATATTTTGCCTTTCAAAGTAAACACGTAATTATTTTAAAAGATTAACAACAACAAGTAGGTATTATTGTATTATTTTGTTTTCTTTGCATAGTTTTAAGTGCATAAAACCAGTTGCATATTATGCATCGGCGAGCAATAATTGATAAATATACTTACACCAAAATAAGATAAGATAAATTGAGAAAAATAATTAAAATGAATCGCTAATCTGATGACCAGCCGAAACAATTATCATAGATCAATCAATCCTGTTATTAAACAAGGATATACATTATTATACATAAGTCTTCAAATTATCAGTTCAACCGTATAAATGACTCTGCTAAAATTTTATTATTTTGAATCTTAAACTAGATGAATATAAGGTTGAAAATTGATCAGTAAACCGTGGCAATAAAAAGATTACCCACGCTTTTTCCACCATTTTGGGTGAAGTTGTCCAATAAAAATGCTTGTTAAAGCTCTTTAAAGCATCCAATCGTGACTAGGTTCTTAATTTAAATGTCCTTCGGTTTATTTAAAGATTTGCTTTTAATTTTTTTTAATGAGTCACCTATGTATTATGTATTTTGGAAGAGTCTGTACCTCCGATTATTCAGATTTATTAATTATTTTATTTTATGTCCGTCTAGTTCATATTGCTTATCCAGAGCAAAAAATATTTGCAATAACTTTAAAAATATATTATACATAATATATGTAGTTATTTATTTTTTAATGTATATACAAAATATCAGAAATGTAACATTTCAAAATAATTATATGTAGGGACATATTAGGTAAGTAGGTATATCATTAGGCACTCACAGCGTTTGTTAATAGGCTCGCCCCCACATGGGCTCTAAAATGATACAATTATGATTTTAGGTCATCAAGGGTACCCCTGCCCTACCTTTAAAACCTAAACCGCTAAAACAAAAAGGCAATACACAGACTCCTCAAATTAAAGTAGGTCACAGCATGCACTTATAGGTGAACAATAAAGTTTAGGAACAACACTATTCTCCATTCTTAAGTACAGTCAAACGGGGTGAATACGGCCGCAGGGGTGAATCGTAAAAAAATTTGAAAGGGATTTTCAGCTTTAATTATTATAGTTTGTTGGAAAAAGGGACTCTAATATTGTTCCTTAATTATAATAAACCATTAGAAGACCTTGTTGGCATCAAACTATTATAAATCCCTTTCAAACTTTTGTATCGGTTCACCCCTGCATTCCTATGCCTATTATTTTATTATTTGGTAAAGAACGCTGGGAGTGGTTAGATGCAGGCGGCGTATAGGTAAACGGTCCTTTTTCAGCTGTATTCGTCCTTCGGCTGATATAATAATTATGTATGATATGAATGATAATTTTAGGTAAGCATACTATTCGTCGAGTGCTGACCAAAGGTCTCCCTCATATATTTCCCACATTTGAATTAATTTTATTGTATTAGAATAAAAACTATACTTAATTACATACAAAATAACGCGGAAGTCATCTCACAAACATTTTATTAAAAAACATAATGACTACATAAATAATGACCCTATTTTATCTTCACGTCAAGATCTAGAAGTGTTTTATGACTAAAATAGCTAAATAAATACTCTATGGGACAATATAGACGTTTCTGACGTTTCCATTGCTAAACAAACGTGAAATATTAAAATAATTATAATTCACAGACTTTTTAAACTATATTAATGATTTTAACGAACTGTGAAATGGGTAGATGATCAATAATGTACAGACGCCAGCAGGTCAAGCTATCCAAAACTGTCAAATTTTCCCTATTGAATATGAACCTTATCTTTTTGTATTCAAGTTGAAAATCGCTCGAGACAGATTGTGGTAGTTTGACGTGCTGGCTCTGTACCTCTTTTACGCATACAACCTTTTTGTTCCTACTTTTCATTGTATTGTCTGAACTAAGCCATAATGTAGGTACTTTGGCACGCATTCTAACCTAACCTATACCTGGTCCAAATTTTACTACCTACCTACTTACCTTGGGTTAATGCTCGCGCTAGTTCAATGCACAAATGTACAATTTAACAAGCGACCTTGAGTTTTGCAACCAAGAAATTGGTGTAATTTTTAAGACGCGAAGTAAACACGTACTAAGTATTAACATGAGCAAAATGTGAGCCGAGTTGTATCAAGGTCAAGTTAGTGCTACTGCAGACGGTACCACAACATAAATCATGACAGTTCAACAATGAAGGCAATTGGAAACGGCTGTGATACTTAATTAACACTTGTAAAAAGACATGAATTACTGAATTGTCTCTTATGCCTATAAATGTATCGTATTTTTACTTTAACTAACTGGATATATCATCATCAACCCATATACTGTCCCACTGCTGGGCACGGGTCTCCTCTCATATTGAGAGGGATTAGGCTGTAAGTCTACCACGCTGGCCTAGTGCGGGTTAGCAGACTTCACAAACCGTCGAGAAAAATCTCTAAGGTATGCAGGTCAGGTTTCCTCACGATGTTTTCCTTCACCGTTTAAGCGAGTGATAATTAATTATTAATACGCACATGAATTCGTGATAGCCTAGCGGTATGACCATTGGACTGCCAAGTCGAAGGTCTCGAGTTCGAACCCAAGGCACGCACCTCTGACTTTTCGAACTGGATATATATATTTTATATTTTGTGTTTTGTGGTTACTAATGATCGTTAATATCTGTCGTTAATTTTATCGCTATCCATGAAAACCTATATGTAATATAAATATATGTAACATAAGCTAGTTGTTTATTAGCTCTGTATAGCTGTTATAAATATTAACAGATTACCATCTGAAAGCATCAAGATGTTATTCTGAAATTCATTCATAAATATTAAAGTTGAATGCACTCCTTTTAACGTAGTACAACTTTGACGATTGACGTAACTGAGCGGTGTCATCTGCTAACAACTAATAGTTGGCACACATTTCTGCTTTCACAAAGCCCGGTCAATACCCTCAGTCTTTATTTGATACTAGTTGGTACCCGCAGCTTCGCTTGTGTTAAGATAAAATATAGTCTATGTCCATGTGGAATATTCCTTTGAAATGTTGAAAGAATTTTTAAAATAGGTGTAGTTACCCTCCGCATATAAACAAACTTACAAAATCAACTCTCTCTTTATAATAATTTATGTATAGATTAATATATTCTTATTAATAAGTAATCTGATCCTAGAACATTAAGAAAACTACACTATTCAAAATTATACATAATGACCAACATTTTTCACATAATTTTATGTTGTAGACATGTGGGTAGGGGTCATAATACAAGGTGGATTGTGTAACCGCCTGCAGTTAGTCATTACGGTTGATTCATACGTATTTATGGCTAGACTGTGAACTTGTATATGGGTAAACTTATAAGGAAATCTTTGCTTGAAAAATATATTTGTGATAATAACCAATCCGTCAAATTTGCACACCTAAAGGGTAAAATAGACTCGCCTAACTGCGCGGAGTGTAATATGATGATATTCACCACGTTTTGCTTGAGTGTGTCCGAAACGAGTCTCAGCAGAGACAAATAGAGACAATGAACTGTATTCGGAGACGACTAGGGAATTGTGTGCATTATACAGGTATAGATTGAGTTACGCTCCGCACTACTCAACATCAGTTGGGCGGTACCCCTTAACACCTCCTAAGTTATATATAGATATGTAGTATAGTACATTGTAATTAGGATTATGGGGCTACATAGTCAATGTTGACAAAGTCCCTTAAATAAAGATTAAAAAAAACAATCGTTCTGTATTTTGACAAATATTTGAAGATTAATTACATGATCATAATTTATATTCACCTAAAACACACCGTCAGTTTACCAGTTATGTAGTACAGATCACCCGAGGGCATGTTTAGGTCAGATATAATTGTATTATTATAAAAAAATACAATAACACTTTGCTCGACCTGGAAATCGAAACAGGACCTTTCCCCACTAGAATTTTCTCCTGTATCGTGGATGCGTTTACAAACAGAAATTTCACAATCACATATACAAACATCCAGACCTGGTGGAACTACCTATAGGTTTGTTCCGTGCGGGGACCGAACCCGCCGTGACACGCGGGGCAGAAACAAGCCGGCCGCTCAGCTTCTACGCCAAAAGTGTTGTCAAACGTATCTAACATAGCTAATTGCACTATTAATTTAACAACTTTTCTACTTTGAGCCGTCAAGCAGGACCGTCACATAGAGTTGTAGTATACACATACTTAACACTAATATTTTCTATTAGTGCTTAACCCGTAAAGCTAGAAAGTTGTTAGTGAAAATGGCAACTTAGTTTTCTAACCTGCCAGTGTGCGCGGGTTTTTCTTTAACACTCAGAACAAACGGGATCAATTTTCTATATGGCGTTGTAGCTTCAAGATAAGTTAGTTCAAGCTAGTTTTTATTGCATGTAACTTTAATGGAAACTTTTACTCTTATAAGATAACGTTATGAAAAAGTAGCCGCCTCAGTTTTATGGTCAAAGATACAAAGGAATGATAGTCAAGAATTTAATTACAGACTAGCTGTTTCACCCGCATCTTAAAGGGTTTTTTTTGAGACAAAATGTCTGTCTCCAAAGACATAGGTTATCTCTAGCATATCTCTATCTGTCTAGTCTATCTCTGTACCAAATTTCATCAAAATTGGTTCAGCGGTTTGGGCGTAAAAGATACACAGAGTATTTTAGTAGAGATAATGCTAACACACAATGCTTATTACTTCGTCATTATACCTATCATCAACCTCTCTAAACTAATCTCGGAATGAGAGGGAGCCTAATCCCTCTGATTAGGCTATAGCCCACCAAGCTGCCCTAATGTGGGTAGGCAGACGTCACACATTAAGAAAATCTCTCAGGAGAAAATCTGCAGGTTTCCTCACGATGTTTTCCTTCACCGTTTAAGCGAGTGAAAATTATTTATTAATATTATTGCTTATTACTAATATCAGTTAAATCTCAATTGTATACATTTATCTGAAAATAGACATCATTTAAAGACGAAGTTATCTTTGTCCTAAACAAATATAAAAAATACCTCCAAAATTAAACACCTCAGTTTCACAAGATTACAACACCGAAGCTTCACCTACATGAGATTAAAATTCCTTTAAAATAGCTCCATCGTCTAATATAGCCCATGACGGTGGGAACATGCAACCACTGCACGCGGCTTGCAGGCAATTAAGGTTCGTGGAAAGGGCCTAACATTAAAAAAGTTAACGATGTAGAATACGTGTTAGGAAATAAAACGAACTTATTAAGGTCGTTAATCGTTAGCGTTAGTAATCAGAAACCCAAAAAACCTGACAACCAGCCTATCGTCAGGGTATCGGCATTGCCCAGAAATTGAGTTGCGGAGGTTGCTTCGTGTAAAATACTGATATTCAGCCGCATCTGAGGGTCTACTCCCTATGTCCGTCAACGAAGTTACGAGCCGTTCGAAAGATAAAACAAGTGTCAAATTAATTTTTTCTAACGAGTAAAAACACATCGAGAGTAGGGACAACTGTCGAATTGTGTTGTCATTCATTCTTAGTTCGGGCCCCGAACGAATCATCCGTCCGTAGGTGATACGGAGTAAGAAACGCCCGTAACGAAGGTCGATACTACGGACTTCGTGCTTACGGGGTAGACCCCTTGAGCCGACCCCCACATAGTTGGGAAAAGGCTCCGAGGATAACGATAACGCGATAAAATCTATAAAAAGTAGTTTTGTTAATTACAATGATTACAATGATGATTTTTTGTATAAGATTCATATTTAGTTTACGCAAATATGATCATGTGTCAGAATTTCGCAATAAGCTCAAGTGGCTCCCAATTCGCCTTCGCCGGAATGCTAACATTCTTTCATTGCTTTATAGTATTCTATTTAATACTACTACACCCCCTTACCTTAAAGCACGCTTTGAGTTCATCTGTAACACACATTCGCGATCCTTACGATCATCGGAAAGCTTTCCGATGATCGTAACGCTAAGAATGCCTATGCACTCAACCAAATTCTTCGACCATTCTTTCACCGTTCAGGCCACTCGACTGTGGAATGCACTGCCAGTGTCCGTGAGAAGTGCACAAACATTAGCATCATTTAAAAATTTGGTGAAACAACATTACTTGGCCTCTTGTTTATATACCTAGATATGTTGCATATGTATGTATATATGTATAAAGTATATTTATATATATTTATTTATATATTATATTTATTTATATTGTATAAGTATGTTTTTAATATTTATGATTTTTTATATACTCTTATATTTCTATGTAAATGTTATATTATACGTTATAATAAAATCTTTTGTTAAAGTTTAACTAAATCATATTAGACTTAATGATTGAGTACACCTTCAACCACCTGTTATCTGTCTTTATCCTAGATTCCTGTCCATCCAATGGTTGTCTGGAAGAAATTGCGAATAGCGATAAGACCGCCAATTGTACCTATTCTTGTAACGTTTGCATAATGTTATTCTGACATGTCCTATGTAATGGTGTACAATAAAGAATACTCTATCTATCTATCTATCTAATGATTCGCGTAACTATGCACCTAATTATAATATACTTACACGTAAGTGTTATCAGTATTATCACAGTCCGGAGATTAATGTCTACATTAAATTGCAGTGTTTATGCTGTCAGGGATCAAGATTTATATCAGGATCTCAAACTATTTTGTAGTTCCGAGCTACTACTTTCTCTCGTAGAACATGGTCTATTAATCAAGAACCATCGACAATACGACACGATAATTATATGTTTCAGTTTATTTATACGTCCTCTGGACATATTTATGTTAGAAATCGGTCTTTAAAATCCAAAGTCCTATTTAGGATATTAAACTAACTCCGAAAAATACAAAAAACAATTGATAATTATGATTATGTCAAAGAATCATAATTTTAAGGCTGCGTTTCCACCAGACATGTGTGAGGAAGCTGAGCGGTATAAGAGGAAAAATCCAGCTGTAGATTGAGTTTGTTTCTGGTGGAAAAGCAGGTGAATGCCAGATGGTATGCAAAGACAAATACACTTGTAGATTGCGTTGGTTTCTGGTGGAAACGCAGGCGATGAAATGCCTTATTCTTGAATCCTAGACGCGTAAGTACTGGCAAGGATAGAGATTTAGTTTGTGTTCCGTGGATCATCACTATCACTACAATTCATTTACGCGTATGTCTGTTTACCGGCAATAATTTTATTTATTTCGCAGTTGCGAGTTGTAACACATAAATGCAACAATGCACGTCTACCAAAATTATAAAATAAAATGCAATACGATTATTTTTGATGATTCATTCGAATGACATCATAAATGTAGCACAGTAAACCAAGCATAATGTCATTTGTGACATACCAAATACGGTTGTTTTTGCTTAGTAGTTATTTGAATCAGTTTACTTAAAATTCAGTTTACTTTAAATTTTCGAAATCAAGTTGGATTTATTACAAATTTTAGATCCATTTGGAACAAAACAGATTTTAACACCAGTGGTGGAAAAGTGCATAAATATTTTGATGAGGTGTGATTGCTAGGTATACCAACTTCAAGGACCTAGTTCATGGCAAGTGCTACTATATCTACTTTTGGAAGGATAGGCTGACAGAGGACTGAAAGTTATGCTCAGTATCATTCGGTATAAGAGACCTATTTCTAGCAGTGACTCCGATATATTTCTATAATCTATGAGCGAAAAGAACTTTTTTTTATATTAATTAAATATTTTTATCGTTTGGCATAGCAATCAACTTCTGCGCCACGGATTATGCTTCAAAAGCATCACGGAACAGTTAATATTTTTAAGAACTTTTCCGTAGGGTAGTTGGGAGGACTTTTAAAGGGACCTGTCTACGGGTATTAGGCTGGGGATTGGGGGATTCTTACCCCCGGTGGCCATCATCGAATCATCGTAGACAAGGCACTGTGACACTTAATAGACCACTCCAGACCTCGCCTGTGTAACGCCTGTTAGGCCACATCCTTGGTGAGACTGTAAACGGGTCTCCCCTAAGTCTCTATAAACTAAAATATCTAAAAAAAAATTATAACCTACATACAGGACAGTAGTTGTTACGGGTCTGGATGTTTGTGTGTGTGAAAAATTGTGTTTGTAAACGCTGTGTGCGTTACAGGAGAAAATCCTAGTGTGGGGTAATGTTTAAAAAAAACATAAGTTATTGTTTTGAAACTAGTCGGTGACATGACATAATCAGATGAGATCATCAGCTATCAGTAGTGACTATTTAAGGCAGTTGAACGGTATTCAGGTTCTTGCCTCAAGGTGACTCGAGAGAAATGGCAAGCATGCGCGAACGCAGATTTGTAGGACATCGATAGTGTAGAGAAACAACTACTTAAGTGTTTATTTATTCGTTGTGTGTGTATTGATGAATCATACCTAACATGCTTAAGTTAAATAATTTTAATTATATTCCTCTGCCATCGACACGCTAAGAATAGTGAATATCATCAGCTCAAACACTTTTCTGAACATGTCAAACAATCCACAATGTGTGACCTCTTTCGTCGCATCCAAAACCCTGAAACGTTTTCATGCAAGCTGTAAACACTTGCATTAATGCATCTAGGCCAGACATACTCTCATAAATAACGTCATATTCATGCTGTGGTCAAGAACGAGGTTATTAAATTGATGGCAGAAGAAGTTGAAGGCACGTCACAATAATGGCGCTAAGGCCCGTCATAGAGGAGTGGCTATAGCTCCCCTGTTGGTAGATCTTTTATGATATTTTCCGTACTATAAAAAAAAAAATGTTGACGGCAAGGTAATCTATTTTAATGTTGTAAAGGGCGACCGGATTTTATATTTTGTTAATGTGGAGGGTAATCTCCGGAACCACTGCATCTATTTTAATAATTCTCTCACCATTTCATAGGTACAGACGCCAGCAGGTCAAGCTATCCAGAACTGTCAAATTTTCCCAATTGAATATGAACCTTAGTTTTTTGTATTCAAGTTGAAAATCAATCAAAGAAATTTGACAGATTGTGGTAGCTTGATGAGCTGGCCTCTGTACACAAGGACATAGGCGAAGCTGTGGATACCAGCTAGACATTTATATATATTACTAGCTGAACCCGCAAACGTTGTTTTGCCATAAAAAAAAAATTTAGGGGTATGAAAAATAGATGTTGGCCTATTCTCAGACCTCCCCGATAAGCACAAAAAATTTCATCAAAATCGGTCAAGCCGTTTCGGAGGAGTATGGCAACGAAAACTGTGACACGAGAATTTTATATATTAGATTTGTTTAGTTAGCAAGGTTTAAGGGTTTATTAATTTAGAAACTATCTACATCTCACATCTATACGTCCTAAAATACATCAAAATTATAAAGTCAACCCTGAGTGGAATTTCGTTTATATTCTTCTATTGTGTTTTGACGCCCTCATACATACGTAACGAAGTATTGTTCTGTGATGGTCTGGAATGATTCGCTTCAGATGGTGGCCGATTAGATATATGTACTTAATTAGCAATATTAGAATAGATGTCTATGGTCTAGTGGTTTGAGTGTCGAACTCCTGATCACTAGGCCGTGGATTGGATTTCCACAGGACATCAATATTTGTTTGTTTTTCTGGGTGTTTCATAAGTACTATTAACTAAATATATTGACAAAAAAAGTATATATATTTAAGTAAGATTATATCCATTGTCTAGTACCCATAGAACAAAGCTTACTTACTTTGGGACTTAGTTACTTTAGCTTAGTTTACTTTGGGACTAGATGGTGCTGTGTAAGATATCCACAAAAAAAATCCACAATAGCTGGAAGAAGAAACTACGTTTGATTGTAATAAATTGTTTATAAATTAAAAAAACGAACGTCGTCATTTCTCAATTCGAAATTCAAATCACAATGTTTATTTTATTTTTTGATTAAATCTGTTATTGTTATTTTTAATTAGTTAATAATTTAATTGATTTTCACCCCAAAATGATATTGAGTCAAAATTTGTTTATCTAAAAAGCTTCAATATTATTAAAAATATTTCTAAACATAACATACATTGAGCATAGTTTCTGTTTCTGTGCTTGCCTCTGCCAAACAGAGCGTGAAGATAAGTGTTTTAAACCAACTAGTTAGCATACTTTTTTATTTTACATAATAATATCGTTTTGTAAACATTTTTAGTTGGATATTATGAGATTCGGTAAGGCTCTTACGCGCGATTGCAATAATTGTGTGTTCGAAATTACAAAATGGAATTCGATTTCTGGATGCTATTTTGTTAATCATAATGAAGAAGTTTCATGATGTTGTTAATACTATATTTAAATATAATTAAGACATTAATCAAAATTGTAATTTAAATTACCCTACATTGTAAAACTCACTTAATCTGATAAGCAAGAATACTGGTACTGTCTGGACAGGGTTCCTAGTAGTCAAAAGTCCAAAAAGCCAGACAACCAGTCTATCCTCAGGATATCAGTATTACAAAGGTCTCGAGTTCGAATCCAAGGCACCTCTGATTTTTCGAATTCATGTGCGTATTAATAATTAGGTAATTGATGAAGGAAAACATCGTGAAGAAACCTTCATATCTTAGAGATTTTTCTCGATAGTGTGTGAAGTCGTCAACCACCACTAGGCCAGCGTGGTGGATTATAATCCGCCTAACGCCTAATCGCTCCCAATTTGAGATGGGACCCGTGCTCAGTGGGACAGTATGTGGGTTAATGATGATGAGAACCCATCAGAGTTGAACAAGGTCGGAGGATCAAGATATTATCTTATTAAGGCGGAGATTTCTTGAAAACGTTCAATAAGTTGGTTTTTAAAAGCAGTGTATCTCTTAAACCGTAAATGATTTTATCCCCAAAAAAAGACATGATATTTTCGAGACTTATTTTTATATAGTGTTTGAACTGAAATGATAATTAAACAAAAATTAATGCATCAAAAAAATCGTCAAACACACCTCTTAATTATTTTTCAAAGCAATTTATCCCTCTGTCGCATGGATGCAAGTAATTGTCGCGTTTGCGTCTGTAAAGCCATAGAAATATTTTAAATCTCAGAAGCACGTCGTATGTAAACTATATTTAGAAGTAAGCCTGCAGTTTTAAAGCATACATCTACGTCCTAAGCTTGTTAGCTACAGGATAGATTAAATATCTATGGCTACAGAAACACCCAGTCTTAGAAAAAGCAATTGTATCTTGAATGAAGTATAACTCTTTAGTGGAACATGTTTTTTTTATTATCCATTGCTGTCATACTGCTGGACAAAGGCCTCCCCAAATTGTTCCAGGTACAGACAGGCCAGCACATCAAGCTACCACAATCTGTCAAATTTCTTTGATTGATATTCAACTTTAATGCAAAGTGATAAGGTTCATATTCAATTGGGAAAATTTGACAGTTTTGGATAGCTTGACGTGCTGGCGTCTGTACCTACTATTATTTAAACAGATGTTTTAGGTATTAAATCTTTGCCTTGTGTCAGGAACCTTCGTGGTGTACAAATCTCACCAAAATTTCATTGTAATAGGATAAATGGTTTGCATAGAGGACAACATAACATACCATCACGACTATTATTACCCGAAAGGTTAGGCAGAGGTGTACACTATATATTCACAGTACGTTGTCTGTATATTTAATTCCCATATAATACAGAAATTCTAACTCCGAGCTCCTACTGAGAATTTTACAGAAAAACCCAATAACACTTTGCATGACCAGGGAATTGAGCCCAGGCAGTCGCGCCTTCATAATGTCAGGACAATGTAGCCTTATTGTAATAATGTAAGCTTTAGATATATTTTATAACTAAAGGTAACTAATATGTGATCAGCTGCAAATGCACGACTGAAACGTCAAACGACCGTCAAACGTCAATGTCATTAATCATTGCAAATAAAATTTTCATCGTGCGTGCGCACGCTATATTTGAAAACAAATCGAACTTGATTTTGTTCAATGCAGAGACATTTAAATACAGTGATAGGACAACACGAACATAATCTTACATTTATTACGTACTTATTTCCAATTGGAAAGAAGGAAGGAATAAAATACTGTATCTTTGTCATATGTTGAGACATAAAGAGAAAACAAATTAATCGGGAATTCGAGATCGATCTCATTGGTTCAAGAAGGAGGTTCTCAACGCCAAATCTTGAATCAATTTTTAAGGTTTTTTTTCCTCCGATAGAATATTTCGTTACTCCTATACATTGACGAGTATCTGAACATTCTCTAAAGAAACTTAGTTCAGGTAATTTAAGGGTATTAATCCAACTGCATCTTTGATCTACTAATCTCAAGCGCGTCTACTAAAGTCATGGAATTCATAAACAGGTCGAGCGTACTTCCTGTTATGGTCGTGGTGAATCTCGTTAATCCCATGGCCAAGAATATAGGGCAAGTAAAGGCAAGTGCGGTTTTTAGTCGGTACGAGTCTTACATAACCTGCCGCCTCCCCAGTTGGCAGATGATAGGTACTTGAGGATTTTGTAATGAACATAGGTGTTTGTGTTTGTCTGGGTGTTTCTTATGTATTATAAGTATGTATTTATAAAAAAAAAGTATATAAGTATTATATCCATTGTCTAGTAGCCGTAGTACAAGGTCTGCTTAGTTTGGGACTAGATGGTGCTGTGTAAAATTGACCAAAAATATTTATTAAAATTATTATTTTTGCACTTCAATGAAAGGTCAAGCATACTTATTGGCATATTAATTTTCTATTATGAAATTCACAGTAGCAGCCCGTAGGTTGGATTTGCGTCTGGTTTATAGCAATATGCTAGCTTCATATGAGACCTAAAACATATCGGCGACTGTGGGTGGGTGTACAGATGCTGAAGGTCAATCTATCCAAAAGTGTCAAATTTTCCCAATTGAAAATGAACCTTATTTTATTGTATTAAAGTTGAAGATCTATCAATGAAATTTGACAGATTGTGGTAGCTTGATGTGCTGGCCACTGTACGTTGCACATTGTACACCTCTTAGTTGACCATACATTTACCATTAAAATTCTATTCAAACTAATGTCGAAATTCTCCAAACATCGTCCGTTTACATTGCAATGTGTAGATAGTTTCCAGTGTCTCCCCAGCGTCAATGTATGAATATTTAATCAGCGTCAATATGGCGACATCCATATTCGTTGTTTGCAGAGAAAGCACATACTTACCACTGCCACTGTTACGCACATTACCCGACGACTCAAGTTGTCAGCGAAAGCGTTTAATGTAATAATAAGTAGGTTCTTTGTAAGTTGAATATAAACACATACATCGTATTCCGAACAAGGGTATTGCATACTATACGGTTGCATATTTTTTATTCTGACTTGTCCTGTGGTGTACAATTAACGGCCGTTTTCAATATCAAAACCGTCGGTAGATTAGCTTACTAGAGATAGGATTTTAACATTATTTGTATGGACGTTATGTCAAAATCCTATCCATAGTAAGGAAAAATGTACTGATGGATTCGTTATTGAAACTGGCCATTAGAATACTTTATCATCTATCTATCTAGCTGTTGCACGCAGTTTCACTTCACGCATCCCAAAGGAAATTTTGAGACAAAAGGTAACCTATGTCCTTGTCCAAGTTTTAATCTGTCTCTATACGAAATTTCATCAAAATTGGTTCAGTGATTTAAGCGTGAAAGCGTAACAGACAGAGAGACAGACGGAGTTACTTTTACATTTATATTATTAATTATAGGGATTATACGTACCTACTCTAATACTCCGTTTTTTTTTTAATTAGATGAGGCAGGCTCTACTCATGCTGTGAAGTTTGTTTGCCAACAACTGAATTGAACTTAAAACCTTACGAACAGTTCTGCTTATAACCGCTAGGCTAATAAGGCAATCAATAGATCAATCAAAAGATTTATAATTACTTTATTGTTTAACAACTTAATCTTATTTGAATTTCAAATCACCACATTATATCACTATGTCCATTTCCGTTTAGCCCCGATCGGAAATGATCTATTATCTAATCTAAGGGGTATTTACGTAAACTGTGACCCAAAACAACCCAGGTAACAAATTACCTTATAAGTCATGTTATAAAATTATGTAAAGGGGTCATAATTATGTGGGTGTTTGCTAAATATAATATATTATGTTAATTTGTAATAATATGCAAAGTTTCTGGTGAATTTTACATAGGAAGCTAGGGCACATTTATTTAGTAGAATGGTTTATATTTTAAAAGTACATAATCTTTTTAATCGCCGACAGGAAGTGGTGTGACCTCAATATATACCTCAGCGCAAGTAGATAATACTCACTATTGTAAAACTAAGTGAAGTCTTCTAACGCAAAAAGAAGCTTAATTTTTTTTAAATCAAGTGTCCGGCAAATCGAATCTTGGTTCACATTGTGTGACAATTTTTTCTTCTAACTTCTATGACTTACGCCAAACCCCTAAACGCACACTAGGGATGTATTCCACTTCTCGTATTCCTATTCGATAACAGAACGTGGCTCGTCAACAATCGCTAATCGAGTCCAAACAGGTATCGATTCCCGAAGAAACTCGACTATTTACGTAAGATCGATCAATTAGTTGGAGCACGCACCATGATTGTTATGTAAAAACTAAGTGGATTGATATGTAACTATGATAAATGTAACAAATAGTTACTTCCTTATGTATTTGTTTTTTTAGACGATCTATTTATTCAGGTTAAGCTTATTTTATCTTGATCCAAATCAATCTACGGAACTAAGTCTTTTTTATTTGTAACCTCATCAAAAAGCATTTTTGGTCTATTCGCTTCTGTTTTAAATTGTATGGGATGTAAATTAATAGAATCCTAGTGGTCTCTATAATTGTCCTTTCATTATGTTTTCACTGATGAGACCATTTATTGATTGTCAATTAGTGACATTGGATAATCTATTCTTTCAGGAAGTATATAAAACCTCTTTTACACATTACATTAAGAATCGTTTGGACTACAATCGTGCATTCCATATTGCAGAAAATGTAGGAAACTTAGCACACAAATTAGGACCTCACTGTGAACTAACGGTGCTTATATTTTACATCGCACTCGATATATCTCTGTCACATGCATACGACATTCCGTTCGACACAACCAAGCAATAATTATAAGTTTTTCCCTCCGACATGACATCTGTATGGAAAGCTTCCGTAACACGCGATATTTCCCATTATTTCCCATTATTTCCCATACTATTCCCATACTATACTTGACTCAATTCATGTGTCAAGTAAGGTGAACTGCAAATTAGACTCGTGTAAATTTTGTAGTATGTATGGAATTAGTAAATAGTTATATGTAATTAAACCTTGTCTGAGTGAATTGTAGTATGGATTTATTTATTATTAATTAATGGAATTATTCATCCATGATAATGATGATCGATCACATTTTTCAGAAGAACTATTTTCAGTAAACTAGTAAAAACCCAAATCTTTAATTTTATACGCAATAATATATATTATATCTTTCATAATCTATAACATTCTAACGATTCTAATGTTTGTTTTCTCTCTTTCCAGAATGCCAGTTACGTGATCAACAGGCGATACTCAAAAGACAAGATGTCACCGGTGTGCCACAACTTCGTGCAAAACGCCTGGAAGAAGGACTTCTGCTCCAACTGTTTCAAGTCCCGCGAGGAACACGTTAAGCAGGAGCGGGCGAGCGATGGCAGCAAGTACCTCGCCACACCCTTCCAAAACAGAAGCACTTACTTCAAAAAGACACCCCCAAGCATACTAAAAATACACCCAAAGAAGAAAAATAAACGAAACGTAACCTTCCCCGAAGAAGTATGTAGTGTTATAGGCTTCGGAGGCGATGACTGGTCCGATGGTGAGGAATTTGAAATGTCAGAGGAAACTGAAGATGACGATACGTTCCCTGACACTGAAGAGGAAAGAGAACTCCACAAAATCACTAAATCCAACACAGATTTTAACACAGTCAAAGCTAATCTGTTAGCAGACACAGCAGCCAAGACATACACGTCCTTGATGCTTGGCAAGATGCAAACCGACTCAGATGGTAAAAAGAAGACTTTGTTAGTATCTGTCACACCTTTCGGACAGGAGAATAAGCCTAACCCTAAGTCACACGTCCGTAAACCCGCCGTAATACATGTATCAGAAGCTTCCGCCGAAGAAACGTGTAATAGTTATAAAACTAATATAATCCTATCGTCATATAGAGAAACAGAAACTATTATAAGTGCAGATAACACCAGTGAAAATATTTGCACTGAAAAGTCTTTACTGGAAGAAATATCAGAGACGTTAGAACAAAACCGAATGTCTAACGGAACTGAAATGCATTTGTCTCAAAAAGATAGTTGTAAACCCACAGTGGTTGATGAAAAGATTAAAGAAAGTATGCAGGATGAGCTCGATAAGAAAGAAATGTGTGAAATAAAAAAGAACGGTATTGTAAGACAATCGCCATTACAAAAAACTCATGAGAGGCCGAAAGTAAACCTAAGTCGGTCAGAGTTTAAGTTTTGTAAAATCAATATTGAGAGCAGCAGTGTTGATTCAGCTGTTAGCACTTTGAACTCGACTGCTAATAACTCGCTAGCCTCTGACGACGAGAGTTTTAGTGGGCGGACAGACTCAGACAATGACGACAGCGGTCATTTTTCGGAAACACATAAATGTGAGGAAACCGTTAAGATAAAGGTATTCAGTGAGGGCGATAAAAACATAAAGATGTCTCCAATTGGTCAACTTAGAAAAGTGGACGGACAAGCGAACACTGGATATTCTACATTCCAAAGTCCGATCATTGACATGCCGCCAATAATACCTAAACAGACCGACAATATATTTTCTGCGGAAGCCAGTCGCGAGTTGGCGGGCGAGCCAGACGGCAGAGCTGACCCGGACGACGCCACGGAAGCTCCAGCTTTGCCGAAAAGTCCTATCCCCACTCTCGATCCGCGGCCGTCTTTCTTACATGGCATGATAACTGACATATTGCCTGCACACAAACCGGCTCTACCAGAAAAACCTAAGCTACCCGTCAAACCAGTTATTAAACAGACAACAAAAAAAAGTGTGATCACAACAAGCCAACAACAAATAAATATGTACATGCACTCAAAGAAAGATGAGGATGGAAAAATTATTGGAGCATTAAGTGAGGAAAAAAATAACGAGATAACAGAAGTGCACGAAGAAAAAACTGATTCTATATTATATTATGCACAACCGGTATTGACCAAAGAGGACAGTGACTCTTCACTAACTAGTCTCAGCAAGCGAAAAGCACCAACTCCTCCTTCATCGCCTACGGTAGAAGAATATCCGAATATTTATCAAAGAAACACGGTCGGGTTTCTGAAATCAGATGCACCCATAGTAAGAGAATTGGAGAAAAGGGAAAGGGCAACTGGATCATCTATAAATAAAACGAAATCTGTCGAAGAACCAATTGAAATTAAGAAAATTGAAGCAACGCCAGAACCAGCTCCACGGAGAAACATATCCTTGTCCCATGACAATTTATTATTGGATGACAAACGTAAAGGCAAGCTTAAATTTTCCATTAAAAAGCTACTTCGGATCGGGTCGTCCAAAGACCTTGACAAAAAAGAACTTACGGTTGCAACAGTGACAAAGATGACAAGCAAATCTGAGGAGATATATGATTTGACCCCGAAACCCAAACCACGCCTAGTTATCATACATCCACTAGACATAAACGGATCTAACGGTGTTGAAGTTGTTAAATCGAATTGCGAAATCTCGGGGAATTCGCGTCGATTGAGTCACGATGACGTGTCTTCAATATACAGTGGTTCTAGTTCAGCAACGGAGCCTGAAACTCCCAAGGTTGTGAACAAACCTCCACCTCCTCCGAGACAGTCCAGTGAGGAACATAAAACCGTGTCTAATGTGCCAAAGCCAGCACGACCACCACCACCGAAGTCTGCTGCTTTGCAAAAGAAGCAGAAACAACAGGCGTGGTCAAGTGCGCCCAAACAAATTGACAGTATTTATGCTAATTTAGGTGAGTTCAATTATATAATATTAATGACTGCAGTTATTAGCAAATCATTTAATTGCAAGTTTCCTCCAAAAATAATGATTTAGCTCTCCAATATTGTGATGTAGTAATTAATTATAATTAACGGTGTAATTTACAACAATGGTGAAAAAGAAAATACGATGGCAAATTTGAGTTACAGCCATAATATTTTCTCTAAATTTCACTTTCTAAGTAAACAATAGAATTTTAGCATCATAATCTTAATTTTATTTAAAAAATATTCCATTTCCTAGGAGAAATCAGATCTGCGCTTGCACCGAGAAAACCGGAACGGACAGCGAGCATGCGCGAGAGAGAAGCACGTTTGGAGTTGCCCAAACGTAGAACTCCGATGGACGACGATAAAGATGAATTAGACGACGGACCCCAAGAGCTGGTACAAGCCACCAACGATCCTGTCATAAATAGTTACGATGACGTCTACAACTCCGCTAAATACGATGAAGAGAACTGTGATTCAGCCAAAAATAGCGACAGTGATTACGAATATGTTCACCATGCGCGATCAAGCTCCCCTGAATGCGACTCTGCCATTAAACCAAGAGAATCTAACGCACAAATGGAAGAAAGAAAGAGCGATGATAGTAACGCTGAGTACCCGAAATACAACAATGGAATATTTAACAGAACGTCCCTTCCATACTGCGGCAGCGAGACAGAATCAGAAATATATTCTCCATACAGCTTCTACAGTTCTAACGATAATATGGACAGTCCTGGGAACGAAGATTACCAGAACGATATGACACCAAAAACAACAACAAATAGACTTCGAATCAGGAAAGGGCGAAGCGTAGTGCACAAGAACCTAGAAGACAACTACGGAGCTGTCGTTATTGCAAATCACGAAGCGCTGGCGCAAGTTTTAGAACAGGTAATTTTAATTATCTTGTCTTAGTACCGAGATTGTATGAAGCGGGAATCGTTTGCATTTGATCAACGGTGTAATTTATTGAACCAACAAAGCGAACGAAAACCTTTTATACATAGAAAATGAGATCGTGAGTTTATTATATTATTATATTAACGGAATATATTTCGTGAAATGTTGTTTAGTTTAGGCAAAGGAAACAATGCAAATGTTTCTGATAAAACTTCTCATTTCTCTTACGCTTCTTTTTTTCTTGAAAATGATTTTTTTGTAAAGGATCAGACATGTATAAGTGTACGGTTACATAGACTCACGTTTTTTTTCCTATACGGGTTGGCCACACAAGTTTTTGTAACAAACACATCGTGTTTGTTACTATTTCACGCCTGAAGCCCTAAACCGGTGAACCAATGTTAATGAAACTTGGTAGAAAGATAGATTAGAACTTGGACATGGACGTTAGCTACTTTTTGTCTCATAAAACCCTTTTGGATTCTGGTGAATCCGCTGGCTATATATAATATAATAGCTATTATCGTCATCATCATCAACCCATATACAGTCCCACCGCTGGCCAAGTCCGGGTTGGCAGACTTCACACGTCGTCGAGAAAATCTCTAAGGCATGCAGGTTTCCTCACGATGTTTTCCTTTACCGTTTAAACGAGTGATAATTAATTTTATTATTAATACGCACATGATTACAAAGAGGTGCGTGCCTTGAATTCGAACTCGAGCGCTACGACTTGGCAATCCAATGGTCACACCACTAGGCTATAACTGCTTACTTATAGTTGCTAATCTATAATATATCTCAGACACAGGGCCGGATCTACCATATGGCTGTTTGGGCTTCAGCCCAGGGCCCAGTGGATTCAAGGGGCCGCCAGCTAAGTCAAGTCTAATTCCGTGACGTATCGTCCACGGGACGATTTCATTTCATGTAAATGTGATGTGAGGAGTTCGAACGAAAGTCAATATTTTACTGTCTCATTTTTGTTTATACTTTGAGTAATTAGGTGGGCGCCTAAGTAGTATTAGCTTAGGACCCCCTAAACTCACGGTGCGGCCCTGCTCAGATATATGTATATACCTACATCATAATTAAATATACTAAAACACACCGTTAACTCACCAGGTTCAACAAAGTGCTACAATGCAACCGTCTTTACGAGGTCTAAAAGCCTGCACCAACTTGAGGTGGAACGACTTCGCGATACAGCAACAGAAGCCGGGTGCTGTGAAGGCCGGGAAGCGGTTCTTCTACCCAGCCATATGGAACTCTAACCAGGGTCCAGTGAACGTCACTTTGATGGTGTACAAGGAACAGATGGCTTCGCAAATGGTCTGCCAACAGTCTGTTCAGCCGCAGACGCTTAGTTTGAACGCCATCACTGAATTCTGTGACTTGGTACCACTGCAGCAGTTTGGGGAAGAGGGCGAGGATTTGGTACAAGGTAAATATTTATTATGAACTGAAATTAGTACTTTTGTTGATTTTATGTGGACATTTTAGACTGTTAGTTCTATGTATAAGTTAAACTAGCATTATTATGAACTGAAATTAGTACTTTTGTTGAATCTATGGGTACATTTTAGACTGTTAGTTCTATGTATAAGTTAAACTAGCTTTATTTTGAACTGAAATTAGTACTTTTGTTGAAACTATCAGGGGCGTATTTACCCTAGGGCCATCCGGGCCATGGCCCGGGGCGCCAATCCGCCAGAGGCGGCATCAGGGGGGGTGACTTTTTTTAATTTTTCTTGTCAATCTCAATTTAAAATTAACAAAAAAACAAGTATCAGTAAGTAAATCATTTGGTCGAAAACACGCTTGTATGTTAAGTTTCGCCAATATCTAGGGAGCGCGTCTGTAAGTAAGTAGGTACACAATAAATAAGTAGGTACTGCTCCGAATATAACGCGGATGGGGCGCGGGCGCCGACCGAGGTGGGGGCGGAGTGTCCTATAAGGGATCTGGTAACAAAAACGAACGCAAGCATTCTGCACTCTCGGAATAAGGCGATCGGTTGGACCAATAAACGTAGGCCATACATAGTGTCGGCATAATTCAACCTTGACACAACAAGTGTTTCAACGAGCTGTTCCCGAAGTTCTTCGTACTCCTTGTGTACTCCTTATGTAATTACCTATGTACTCCTTATGTACTCCTTATGTACTCCTTATGTACTCCTTATGTACTCCTTATGTACTCCTTATGTACTCCTTATGTACTCCTTATGTACTCCTTATGTACTCCTTATGTACTCCTTATGTACTCCTTATGTACTCCTTATGTACTCCTTATGTACTCCTTATGTACTCCTTATGTACTCCTTATGTACTCCTTATGTACTCCTTATGTACTCCTTATGTACTGCTTATGTACTCCTTATGTACTCCTTATGTACTCCTTATGTACTCCTTATGTACTCCTTATGTACTCCTTATGTACTCCTTATGTACTCCTTATGTACTCCTTATGTACTCCTTATGTACTCCTTATGTACTCCTTATGTACTCCTTATGTACTCCTTATGTACTCCTTATGTACTCCTTATGTACTCCTTATGTACTCCTTATGTACTCCTCATGTACTCCATAAAATTAAAATTAAAATAGAAAAAAAAATTATAAGTATCACCTTTTTCTTAGAATTCTGAGGCGGCGAAACTTATTGGCCCGGGGCGCCAAATTCCAAAATACGCCCCTGGAATCTGTGTGTACATTTTAGACTGTTAGTTCTATGTTAAACTAGCAACCCGCCCCGGCGTCGCACGGGTGCAATGTACTAATAACATGCATACCTATATTAGAAATAAATATAGCCTATGACACTCCCAAATAATGTGGCTTTCTATTGATAAAAGAATTTCCAAAATCGGTTCAGTAGATCCAGAGTGCCCCCTACAACCTCACAAACTTTACCTCTTTATAATATTAGTATAGTAACACCATCCCTTTTTTTTACGGAGTTATAAATGCTTTATGCACTACTCATCGCTCCGGGAGGAGCGGTGGGGTGTGTCGGACTCCGCTCTGAAAAGAGCGACTAAAACCAACCTCGTCGTTTCGCGTCACCAATTTAGTGCCGCGACTACGGGAGCGCTGTTGCATTCGTCCGCAAGATAACACTATTTCTGTCTCAACGTATAAATGATCGGATCTTTCAGTTTCTTATTAGGTTAATGAGGCATTCGTTAGCCTAATGGTCACAATTACGACTTGACGCTTGAGGTTCTAAGTTCGATGGCCAGGTCGACCAGTGTTATTGGATTTTTCTATAAAATTCTCAGTAGCACCTCGGAGATTGCATTTGTGCCCGGTTAATGACAATAGACTCGCCGCCTATCACATTGGACCTAAACTTACCGGCGGACCATGGGATTTGACGGATTGAATTAGTACATCTCTGCCTATCCCTACGGGAAATACAAGCGTTATGTTATATTCTTATTAGAATGCCACTGCCCAAGGTACCTAATCTAAGTTATTTAGGCCGACATGCATAAGATAAATAATGTAGGTACTTCATCTAAATACATTATCGAATATTTTATTAAAACAAGTTCGTTATAATAAAGTTGTTTGACCACACTCATTTGAACTGAATTCCTTTCGTAACCCAGATTTGGTTTAGACATTTTCAACTTAATAAGGGCAATACTAGCCTCAGGCGTTTTATGTAGAAATCTAAAAGTAAATATTTAATTTACTTTTCTCGTTCTCTTTCGCGAAATGTCCGTTATAAGTAAATACGTTGATGATATTATAAGTTTTTATAAGATCATCAAGGAGAATCTAAATGACGAAATGATAGTACTATTCACAGTACTGATTTGGAGAAAACAAAACAAAAAAGATTCAAATTAAAATGTGACCTAACTCATTAGCGATGGCCCTAGGGGCGCCAAAATGCACGCTACGATATAATTTTCTCATCACATTATCTCGTCTACAGCTATAGTTTCGGCGTAACATAAGCGACGACAAAATTATTATGTCTGCTTAATAATAAATAATTTAATTTAGTTAACACCTTTGGCCACCGTTTCACTCGCACCCCAAAGGACTATTTGAGCCAAAAGTTCCTTCCTTAGAATGCAATCAATTATTAATTGTATAGAAATCTATTCAACGTTTTAGACATGAAGAGATTACAGACAAACAAATGGATCTACTTTCGCATAACTATTAATATTGTTATAGAATGCATTCTACTTACAGATCCTATTAATAATAGTTGAAATTGCATAATGATGCAAAATCATGACGATTTAAACAAAACCTAAAAATACCCTTTTCTCTTTTCCAGCAACGATAGTGGTGCTAGCCCACGCTCAGGTGGACACCATCCACTCGTATGGCGAGAGCCTCCACGCAGCCGAAGGTCTATCGACGAAGGAGCACCAACTGGTACAGACCGAACAAATCCACGAGGCCATCTTCATGCTGCTGCAGATGATCAACGGTCTCAAGTGCCTGCAAGCGCGAGGAGTGGAGGAAATACCAGAATCCTTAACGTCTTTAATTGCCTTGAGAGAGGTCCAGCCCATGGGGTCTCATGGAAGCACCCTGAACCTGCCGTCTCCTGATGACAGGCTGAACTCTCTTTGGGCGCCGAAAACTAATTCTTACGGAAGACTCTGCATATTACAAGGGTAGGTCTAGAATCATCATCTACTTGAAAATCTTGAAAAAATCCCTTAAGTTAAATTTTGAATACCTACCAATCTACAATTTCTTCCTTTGTAGATCTTTGAATCTTTAAGATCAGAGCTTTACTGTACATTCAATTCTTTACATTGTAAGTTATAGCTAAAATTTAGCTGATGTTTACACTCTTCTCTAAACAAATTCATCATCATCAACCCATATACTGTCCCACTGCTGAACACGGGTCTCCTCGCACAAAATGAGAGCGATTTGGCTATAGCTCACCACGCTGGCCTAGTGCGGGTTGGTAGATTTCACTCGAGAAAATCTCTAAGGCATGCAGGTTTCCTCACGATGTCTGCCTGTTCCCAAATATGTTGGGGTCAGCTTCCGGTCTTATCAGATGCGGCTGAATATCAGTATTTTACACGAAGCTACATCATCTGGCTTTTTGGGCTTCTAACTACGACTAACGATTGTTATGGTTGTTCGATTTGCATGATAACTGGGACCGACGGTCTTACATGCTCTCCAAGGCACGGAGATCACGTAAGACCGTCTCGATGTGTTATGTATGGTCACCCATCTGTAGACGGACCGCGGGTAGTGCAGCTTAACCTTGAAGATCGGTTGATTAGCGTAATTATAACTTAGCTACGAGCCCCTCCTCTTTTTTAACTACTAGTAACTGTGTGCAAAAATGTGTCTTCATTTGGCAACATAAAATCAAACTATTTTTTCCATCATTTCCAGATTGAGCGACGAAATAAACAGCAAAACGACCGACGAGGGCCAGCTCAATTCTCTATGTAAATGTGCTATAAAAGCGACCGAAATCCTCCTCCCCGGAGAGAAGCTAACCCCCCTTCTGAAAGAAATACTACACGAAGAGCGAGCTGTGTCACTGAACCAAGCGAAATCAGTCCTGGAGTTCATGCTATGGGGACCTTTGGATGTCGTCCAACGGGTTCCTGTAGAAGAACGGGAGCTATCCCTACAAAGATGGCTGGATTTGGAAAGGGCGACGGTTTTACACGGCCTTGTTAGAACGAGGGTCCAGCTAAACGTTTTTGAACAACTCCACCTAATGTTCTTAGTTCGGTCGACAGCTAAAGCCATGTGTGACGCATCCGTGCTCCTCGAAAAAGCCAATGTTTATTAATTATTTGTACATTTTTAAGCTTTATTCTAATGGTGACCTCTTTACGCTTGAGTGTTATATTTTGTCTCTTTCATTTGTTAGGAGTTGATAGAGATGGGATGATCTTTATTGCTAAAAATGTTCTGATCCAGTTTTGACTTGTATTTACTTTAAAAATAATATCGTTCATTGTACCTACGTAAGAGGGATCCAACTTTATTGTAAAACTTAGTTTAGTTAGGCACCTGAAGACTTGATATTTTATTTAGACTGTTGAATATTAATGTTGGATAAGGGACATGATTGGAAAAATAAATAATTTTAATAATATAAATGTAATTAATCGATCATTTAAGAGTGATTTTGAATAAAATGATTGTGTATATGTTTTAAATGAAGAAATCTAACTGCCATAAGGGACCAATTCTAAATATAAAATAGCATATAACTTTCTTTGGTCGTTTTAAAGTTAAACTGATATATATCTATAGTTTTCTGTGCTAAATAAAAATTATGACCTTTAATTTTGAAGAAATTCTTTTACATGAAAAATCCTTCTCAACGGTAGGTGTACTCTATCAACCATAATGTATATTATCTAAACGATTTAAATAAATCCTACCTTTTAGTTAATCAATAAAAAGTGCAATTTGTTTTGACTTTTCAATAAAACATGTTGACATTTTATTAATTCTCTTTTTAATTTGTTGTGCAACTTGATTAGTACTGGCCAACGTGTTTTTTTTTTCTATTTAAAGTCCAATCAATACCTAGGTGCCAATAAATAGAACTGAAGGTTACTCATGTACTAACTCCGGTGCCTTATTTGTATTATACGTAAGTACTGTATCATATCGAATGTAATTTATATTTTATACGAGCTCTGCTAAGATAACGAGTTCAAATTATTAATTTACCCTTGTAAGAATTCATCGAATATAAAAATACATAATGTCTTACTGTATTTTGTAGTTTTATTACGAGATAATCGTGGTGAGAAGTACCAACCTAAAGTAATTATAAGAAAATTCTAATAAATTCTGTAGAAAAAAGTAAGTATTTTTTTCAATAAAACATCGTTAGTTTGTAAAAGTAGTCACAAGCGAGGGTAAAACTAAAAAAACTAATAAAAACGCTGTCAACGTCACCCCAGTCCACCCGTGACAACGGTCCGTGTAGCATGGCCGAAACCGCCGCGCAGTGAATAGTGATTGTAATTGACTATAAAGTGTTTTGAATGTCGCTAGGCTTGCTTTTGACCATTATCTCATACTTTTTAAAGTAAATACAAAATGTGTGACGATACCTAGTGTAAAAGTTATTTAAAAAAAATATATAAAAAAACTCACCTTCAAAAATACTGAGATTAGTGCACGAAATTTGAATTTGGAACATTGTTCGTCGAGCACCAGGAGTAAGTATTTTTGATACCTCATTCATACGTTTTACTAAAAACTTCATTTGATTCCATAGGTATTGTAAACTTGATATTTGCTAATAATTATAGTATATTGCTCTGTTAAAGAAGAATGATGATTGTTCATAATATACCTAATTATTATCATTTTCAAAAATCGAAAATTCACCAAATTTAAATTTAAATATTTTGTGTGAAAAATATGAATGCGACTGGGTTTTGAGAAATAAATTCACTTTATTTGTTGAAATAGTTAATAATTTAAATTACAAATTATAATTCACATACGTAATTTAGGAGTATATGCATAGATACCTCAAGAATAATTACTACAGATAAGTATTGATAAATTTTGAGATTTATTTTGGGTAAATATGGCTCTAAATCGATTACGAGCCCCGTACACACCGCGACAATTGCTCAAACCACTTGTTCCACTACATACTGCGAAATTTGGTTTTAATAGTACTTAGGTATGTAGTAGCTAAGCATCATCAATCCATATACGGTCCCACTTCTGGTCACGGATTTCCTCTCAGATTGAGAGAGAATTAATTAGGCTATAGTTCACCATGCTGGCATAGTGCGGGTTGGCAATCTACACACACGTCGAGAAAAATCTCTTAGGCATGTAGGTTTCCTCACGATGTTTTCCTTCACCGGTTTAAGCGAGTGATAATTCATTATTAATACGCACATGAATTCGAAACAGAGGTGTGTGCCTTGGTTTCGACCTCAATACCTTTGACTTGGCAGTCCAACGGTCATATCACTAGGCTTTGTGTTTGCTTTTTTTTTCGCGCGTTGTGAAAGGGGGCTAGACGGAAAAAATTCTTACGAAAAGTTGTCACGACACTTTTTGCTTGTCAACAATATTTGAATTTCGAATTATTGAGTGAATGACAATATTTGAATTTCGCGCGTTGTGAATTGTTGAGTGTATACAGGTTTTTTTATTTTTAATTATTAAATTTTAATGAAAGGAACTTCGTTCCATCCGGGTGTCCCTTGACACCTCTCAAGTTTTTTTTGTTCACGGGGGGAAACCTTAAAAAGGCTACCGGTCTACGGGGGTTAGACCGGGGAGTGTGGGATTCTTACCCACTAAAACCACCCCAGTGGCCACCATCAGCACATGGAGGGGGGCACTGGGTCCTCTTAATAGACCACCCCAGAACCCCCCTGTGCACCGCCTATTAAGGCACATCCCTGGGGAGACTGTAAACGGGTCTCCCCTGAATCTGTCCCTGTGTACGGCAGCACGTCTTCTCTGGGATCGCATGATGATGGGCGAACAGAGTCCCCTTTCTGAACGCCCGCAGGCTTTGCAGTACCTAAGCATATCTTCCAAAAAAGGGATAATAAAGAACAAATAGAAGAATTTGAAGAAACCTAGGATTTATTAATTAATTTAATTTTTAATTCTTTTTTACCCGATATGTATTATAATGTATGCGGTGTCCACCTGTATGTGATTGTGACACTAGACTTTTTAATATTATTACATTTATATAATACTTATAATGTGTATCAACAATATAATTGTTGGTGAGCCAATTAAAATAAATAAATCTAGGAATACCATTATTTAAAGGCTGGTAAGTAACATGATCTCGTTGTCTGGATTCCGTAAGATTTGTCTAAATTCTAGTATAGATTCCCTGTCAATTTTAAATAAGCAAGCTTTATAGCTTCTGAGTTTCCATTATTCTGGTATTACACATACTTATCGGTGCCAAAGACAAATTGTTGACGCCGCCGGACGTGATTTGAACATGAAAGAATTGTAATGACGTAGGTAAGTAGCTAAAGTGTCCATAAAAACGTAAAGTGAAAGTGAGAGGGGCTCGTGGTTAAGTTACTGCTCTAACCACCCGATCTGCAAGGTTAAGCTACGTTAGCGTCGATCAGTCTGTGGATGGGTGACATAGAGATCCCTCCGTGCCTCGGAGTGTACGTAAAGATATCGGTCCCGGTTCTCATACGAACAACTATGACAATAATAATAATATAATAATATTTTTGGGACATTTTACAATACACCCTCTAGTCCCAAACTAAGCAGAGCTTGTACTATGGGTAGGTACTAGACAATGGATATAATACTTATATACTTTTTTTTTGTAAATATATACTTATAATACATAAGAAACACCCAGACAAACACAAATAGATACTCATGTTTTATCCACACAAATATTTGTGTCCTGTGGGAATCGAACCCATGACCCCATGATGAGCAGTCCGGCACTCGAACCGCTAGACCACAGAGGTTGTCAAAATACAATACAATAGCTAGTGGTAGTCAGAAGCCCAAAAAGCCTGACAAACAGTCTATCCTCAGGGTATCGGTATTGCCTAGAAATTGGGTTGCGGAGGTCTGATGGCAGTCGCGTAGTGTAAATTTCTGATATTCAGCCGCATCTGGTTAGACTGACCCTAACATAGTTGGGAAAAGGTTGTGATCATGCTGAGAATGGAGGCGCGTCACACTAAATAAATAAAAGAATGAACACATTTGTAATAGTTTATTGTCTCAGCATCGCAACAGATTACATTTTTAATTACTTACTAACAAAGATTTAAATCTTTGGGCGCCACTGTGTGCGTGCGCCGTATGAAAACTTACAACACACATTGAACGGAACACGAAAATGTGACCATTATTTGACGAGGTAGTGCGCATTAGTGTTGGGTAGGACTTACAAGAGGCAGTACATTTGTCCCGTAGATACATGACGTCAAAATGTAAGAGCGGCTCAAGATTGTAAATTGTACTACTTCAAATTTTATGTCGCGGCAGTCGTAAAGTCGGGTTACTCACTCTCCGTCTGCGTAAAGCTATAGGACGAGGACAGAGAGAGCGAGACGCATGCTATACAAATTAAAATTACTCGTCATTCTACAATGAACGAACATTACGTGTGCGCGTTTCAGGTCTCGAGCGAGGGAAATATTTGATATTACAGTTCAACAGTATTTTCATTAATTAGTCATATAGTATTATAATTATACTTTAAATTATATTTGTTTATTTACCTACTTACAAACCATAATGGTAATCGTTTCATATTACTTTGCGATTAATATGTCATCAATCAGTTCAGACAGACTGTAATTGTACTGCAATAACATCAAATGTCATATTTGTACTCATCAGTACTCGTAACTTCAAATGTATCACCGAGCTTCAGTACACCTCGCCTCATTTGAAGTGGGACATTGTACTGGCTCAGTGCAAAAAAGAGGCTACTCTTACAAACTCTTTTTCAAGTCGTGTCCTACCCAACACTAGTGCGCATCTAACGATTTCAATCTTTGTTTACTACAACATAATAACTTCTTACACACAAATCACATCTACCGAGGTCTGTTTTTTACTGGGTAACCTGTAATAATTATCATGTACAGACGCCAGCAGGTCAAGCTATCCAAAACTGTCAAATTTTCTTAATTGAATATGAACCTTATTGTTTTGTATTATATTTGAAACTCAATCAAAGGAATTTGACAGATTGTGGTAGCTTGATGTGCTGGCCTCTGTACATACTACCTTCGATTTTCTTGTCTTTTTAATCATATTGGCAATACATTGAAATATAAAACCATCAGAGTGTTCTGTGCACCAATATATAATATTACTAGCTGACCCCGCAAACGTTGTTTTGCCATAAAAAAAAAATTTAGGGGTATGAAAAATAGATGATGGCCTATTCTCAAACCTTCCCGATATGCTCACAAAATTTCATGAGAATCGGTCAAGCCGTTTCGGAGGAGTATGGCAACGAAAACTGTGACACGAGAATTTTATATATTAGATTTAGTAAGTATCTAAAATAAGTTTCAATGCAATTACCTACTTTTCAAAGAACTAAGTAGCTTAAATATTTTAAGTACCTACTCGGCCTGAAAGCGCGTATGCATTAGTATTTACTGTCGGAATCCTATTAGACAACTTTCTTATGTGCGTGAGAGTTCGCTCATAGTACTACTGTTTTTTGATTCCACAATTAGACATTGAAATAAAACTACTTTTTACGAATTTTATTGCGTTATATTGATATTATTAATCCCGACGTTTCGGACCCTTTACAGCGTCCATGGTCACGGGTAGACTCCCCATCTACCATGGATGGTAGTTTTATTTCAATAACAAATAACAATTGAAATAAAACTACTTTTTCACGGGTAGACTCAGTCAGTCTACCCGTGACCATGGACGCTGTAAAGGGTCCGAAACGTCGGGATTAATAATATATACGCGATAAAATCCGTAAAAAGTAGTTTTATTTCAATGTATAATATTCGCGTAAATGTCAGAAATCAATATAACAAATAACAACACAATTTTAATATTATCGGAAAGTAGCCAGGCCGCAAATGTTCATGATAATAACTTTGACCTAAGTAAAACTTTTTATTTTCCATTATGTAAGATAAATACATTTATTTAACAATTTGTCTGTTGAGTTTTTATGTTAGATGTTGCTATACTACTATATATAATAACTTCACTGATCAACCGATCTGTAAGGTTAAGCAGCGCTAGCCACGGTCAGTTTGTGGATGGGTGACCATTCTTAACACATCGAGTCCATTCCGTGCCTCGTGGAGCACGTACAGCCATCGGTCCCGTTTGCCAAAAAGTCAAAATTTTGCGTGACGTAATATTTTCACGCCTAAAACAATTTAATCGTCCTAGGTTGACGCTCTTTTTTTCTTTTAAATTTACTGACTTGGTGAAATGTATCGTACAAAATTATAATCTTGAATAATTTAATCGGCTTACTACCTCCTTTCCAATTAACATTGATTAAGCTACTTCTGTCATATAGTGCTGATATTTAAAATACGTGATGAGAACTAAGTATAATCGATACATCAGACGCCGTACTTATATATATATATCGATTAATATAATAAAGGACACAACATATCGACACAATAGCGAATATTAATACAAATGGAACACAATTTCAAACAATAATATCAGTGAATGTCTTCAAATTAATTTGAGCGGAAATAATATCGCTTTTGGCTTTCCATGAGTACGTCACCCGTTGTCGCTATTATACGATATTTTTATTGAGCTTAATGTAATTAACATCGAGAATTGGGGCTGTGATAATATAGTAATCATACATTCTTATTATTCTAATAAATATTATTAATAATAATATATTATACAATATTATAAATATTATCAAATTTTGGGATAAAATAATAATACTTTTTAGAAAAATAAATGCTTGAAATGTCATGAAATGAAATGGTTTCGTCGTTCTTTTTGTCTCTGTACCGTACTCGAAACACCTTGGTAGGAAAGCTTATGCTTTAAATAATGGACGCTTTAATTACTGGATATAGTCGACGTGGGTCGTTTGAAATACAGACTCTTGTTCATTAGTCAATAAAACTAAGATGTACACAGGATGCACTACATCACAATTCCGCCATATTTAATAAACTCTCTGAGAACCAATCACATTCGTTCTCATGCGGTCGCAGGTACGCAGAGCACGAAGGTGAATATCTTGGCGCCTTACCACGGCCCTTACGTTCAGCTGATGTTGCGATATCACCGTTACATGGACCAATTTAATATATTAAGTATTTAATAGCTAGCTAAGCTTTGTAGACCCGTCGCGTCACGAATGCCATGGCCGTGACAGCGGCAAGGCAAGGTCCGACATACCTTGCCACCCCCACAAGTGGCACACGATGTATGAGGATTATAAACAAACCAAAAAAAAATAGCACTAACCTTAAACAAGGGTAACACCAAGAAATAGCTCTTACTCCATGGTAAGGGATCGCAAGTACGGTTTTTAGTCGGTACACATATAAAGTTGTCTATATGTAGGGTTCATAAACTGGTCTGACATTACCTTTTTATAGTTCTCATGAAAACTTTCAGTAAAAAAAAAATGACTGACCCTATATTTTTATATTTGTGTGATCCAATTTTGGTAGACTGTGACTAAGCTCCATCCACAGCCCCAAAACCTCGAAAGTACATAGGACTAGAAATTAAAATACAAAAATACAAATAACATTTCCTTAAAACGTAATGCAAAAAGCAAAATATAATAAAAGCAAGCGAATCCGGAATGTATACAGCACGCGTAAAAAAAACAATTAAAAATAACTTCCGAAACATTCCAAAAAAAAACAGATCTTAATTTTTCACACTAGATAAGCTTAAAATAAAATCGTATAAAAAAATATGGGAATATAAAGCATTCTATTTTACATAATATAAGCATATTTTTTGTAAATACAGAATCTATTAGAGATTATACGTTTGTGTGAGTGCATTCGTTTAAACAGCCATTAATGTGGTGGGTCTCCTCTTCAAATGTTTGTGGTTTGGCTAAAGTCCACCACGCTAGCTTAGTGAGGACCGTTTGTCACACGCCATAAAAAAAAAATCAAACATGCAGGTTTCCTGACGATTTTTGCCTTCTTAATTGCTAAAATTTGCTTCAATTCGAATCCAAGACCTGCGACTGCGCAGCTCAATTAAGATATAACTAGGTTATCACTGCTTAAACAGTGCGTAAATAATTCCCATCTCCAAAGCGTAATCTACGCAAGCCATATCTGTATCCTTACAATATTCAGATCACTACGACCGGGTAATCTATACCAAGTTGAATGAACATACTCACACAAATGCATAAATCATAATTATCGTAGACTACATAATTATATTTATAACGAAATATAGAGAGAAAATGCTCAAAAAAATTTTTAGCTTATACCATTCTGGACGAAAAATAATAATACAAAAAAAAATACTTTTGTTTCAATTGATTGTTTAAAAATAATAATTGACCTTTCTTTTTGTTAACTTTTTAACTTGATGCAACATAGTAAAGTGGCCTAGAATATTTAAATATAACAATGTAACGTTGTTTCAAAATCTTCAATCACCGAAAGCTTTGATTTTTATCACGCGAATATTGAAATTGAATTAAAATTACTTGTTACAAATTTTATTGATATTATTAATCCCGACGTTTCGGACCCTTTACAGCGTCCATGGTCACGGATAGACGGAGGTGGTGGGCGTCTTAATGTCTTAACGTTAAAACGCTCACCAACAAAGTCTAAAGAGTCTGAAACTTCGGGATTAATAATATCAATATAACGCGATAACATTGTAAAAAAAAGTTTTATTTCAAGGACCGAAAATTCTACAACGATTTCTTTGAATTTTTGTCACGGTGTTGCAATCCAATACGCGTGTTTGTATATACTTTCTGAGTCACAGTACCAGCCGGGTATAACGTTTAGATTATATTCAACTTATGATCCAAGTTTGTCGCGGCAGTTAATATTACCATAATGTTGCTCAATTTTTTTTAAATCTGGGCCACTTACTATTATAATTACTCTTGTTACATGGTATATTTACACAAATATCTATGATATTCTGCCAAAGTAAAATGAACTACATGTCTAAAGCACAGAAGTTGATTTTGTTTTGGCCAAATAACGTATATATTTCAAAAAAAAAACAAATATACCATTTCATACAACTGTTAACTTTCAACTTCTTATAAAGATAATGTTTTTTTTTTCTTAATAACTACATTTACAGTCCCTTGTTGAAGTACACGTATTCTGGTGGCTTTCCATCTGTATTCTTTAGGATTTGTTCGTAATTGTCCTTCTCGAAACGTTTTATTGTGTCTATGGACAGTTTGCTGGAAAAAAAAAAGAATTATCATGTTGATAAATTACAACTTTACAACTGTGGTAATGTAATGTAAAGAAGAGTAAGAATATTTAAAAGCCAATGATTGTAAAATTTAGTTAAATACGTACCATCTTTGAGGGAATATCGCGCACGCAGTCGGCACCATAAATGTTAGGCTGGAATCATAAAATAGTACAATTTAGTTTCAGTAATATTATTCTGCTTGGTAACATTATGTTTGTAAAAATGCCCATGAATAGAAAGAAAGAAAGTAAAAGAGAAAGAAAAAGACTGAGATAGAAGAAAAAGAGAAAGTAAAAGAGAAAGAAGAAGACTGAGGTCCTAGGTTAGATTCCCAGGTTCAATAACCCTAGGATACTATTACTCACGGCAACTGATGATTTAAAAAAACCCATTGGTTTTTCTATGAAATACTCAATAGCAGGTCAGAGCTAGGATTTGTGACCAGTCGATGGCAAGTCTCGTCTCCTATTATATAAAATATATGAATATATACTGTGAATCATCGAAAAACTTCGCGGTTGACAAGTTTCACCCTTGTTACTATAAGGATAGGGTCGAAAAGAGGTCAACCGCCAACGATCGTTGCCGTACCTAATATCACAGTCCTTAATATTTGTATGAATGCAAAAGTACTCACAACATGCCGACGATAGCGGTCTGTATTCCAATGTGAGCCCAGCGGATCCTCTGCATCCAAGGCTTGGGCTCCAGGCGCTCCATGATGAATGGCAGCAGTAACATGCCCGGAGCACACATAGCGATCCTGGAATATGAAGACAAGCGATTATAAACTCCATTACGTAAGACATTTATTTGTATTTCGGGTAAAGAAAGAAAATTCGACGGGACGTTTAGTGGCTGTTGATCGATTTGGCTTTGGCGCCAAGGTTTGTCAGCTCGATAGCAGCACAGAGAAAGTATTTTTGGTTGTTTCGGGTGTGTGTATCTGTAGATAAAGCGAAAGTGGTGTGGCAGAATCGTAGCAAGTGGAAATTCATCATCATCGTGAACCCATATACTGTCCCACTGGTGGACACGGGTCTCCTCTCAGAATAATCCCTCTCAGTTTATAGCCTAATCTGCCAACCCCCAGTATGTGGACTATAGTCCACTTGTTGGCTAGTTGCTACTTGCCAACAAAAAAATCTGGCATGCAAGTTTCCTCAAGATATTTACCTTCACCGTTTAAGTGAGTGATAATTAATTATTAATACGCACACGATTTCGAAAAATTGAGAAGAGGTGTGTGCCATGGAATCGAACTCGAAACAGTTGGCAGTCTAATGGTCAAACCACTAGGCTATCGCAGTTTAATGTCCCCCACAAATACACATTGTCATGTCACATTTATGTTTATAAGTTAAATTTTTAACTGTTATTTAATAATAGTAATAATAAATATTATTGGACAACTTACACAGCGCCATCTATTCTCAAACTAAGCAGAGCTTGTACTATGGTAACTAGACAATGGATATAATGCTTTTATACTGTTTTTTTTTTTGTAAATACATACTTATAATACATAAGAAACACCCCTATTTGTGGAAGATTTATAATTGAATGTACTGCATTGTACAAATGGGGAAATTAATTATAAACTACTTACCTAGAGGTGACAACTTGCGATATTCCCTTGACAGGCGCAATCTGCGACTTGCCGATCACTTTGCCGTTTTCATCCGTTACGTCCAACCCTGAAAAATTACATAAAAATTCATCATCAATACTGTCCCACTGGGCAAGAGTCTCCTCTCAGATTGAGAGGGATTAAGCTATAGTCCACCACGCTGGCCTAGTGCGGGTTGGTAGACTTCCCACACTAATGAAAAAAATCTCTAAGGCGCGATCACCTTATAAAACAATTATAGAATAGCTTCGAAAATTTACCTACTTTTAATTATTATTGTTGTAATTTGGCTAATTAACTCAAAATCGTTATAAATTACAGCCTAAGTTATTCTGATGTATAAATAATAATACTGTAAAGTTTCATCAAAATCCGTTCAGTAGTTTTAGCGTGAAAGAGAAACAAACATCCAACCATCCTCACAAACTTTCACATTTATAATATTAGTAGCCCCCCAAGTGATACCCCTGGTGTTGCAAGCGTCTATAGGGTAAGGTAACCGCTTACCAGGTGGTCCGTATGCTTGTTTGCCACCTTAGTGGTATACCAAAAAAATAAAACCAATAAGTGTTTACATAAATACTACATACATACCTAGAATCATCTCATTCTGTCTCATCAATGGAATGTTGACCCAGTTGGCAGCCGCCACCGCTACGAACGGCACGAAACGCTGCAAACAATAACTTGTTATCAAAATGTTGTAGACAACAAAGTGACCCGTTAAGGATTCCGTTTTTTCCTTTTGAGGTACGGAACTCTAAAAACTGAATTTGCGGGCGACGGAATACACATAATATCTATGGAATAGTGTATTATCTTTATATTATCTTTACACATATCTCTAAGCGCAGTGATAGCCTAGTGGTATGACCATTGGACTGCCAAGTCGAAGGTCTCGAGTTCGAACCCAAGGCACGCACCTCTGACTTTTCGAATTCATGTGCGTATTAATAATTAATTATCACTCGCTTAAACGGTGAAGGAAAACATCGTGAGGAAACCTGCATGCCTTAGAGATTTTTCTCGACGGCTTGTGAAGTCTGCCAACCCGCACTAGGCTAGCGTGGTGGACTATAGCCTAATCCCTCTCAATATGAGAGGAGACCCGTGCCCAGCAGTGGGACAGTATATGGGTTGATGATGATGATGATGACATATATCTAAATAAATTATTCTCTATTTCCTTGGGTCATCGCATCATACGTGAACAGATGGAACAATTTCGCTAATTATTTTTTGTTGTGTTAATTATTGTCAGGAGACGGTTCTTTGGAAAGAAAAAATTAAAAACATTGTGCAGGAAATTACAAAATTTAAAAAACTTAACAACTAGATAGTATCGATAGATGGTATCGATTCCTACCCGAGATAAATCTGTGTGATCCAAAGATAATTTGATGCCTTGTTTTAAAAAAAAATTTGGGTGAGACATCGATCGTCGACGCATTTAACTACGATATAAAATGACACGTTTAATTTTACGAAATCAAATAAAACATCATCGTTATGATATCAATGACAACTAGTATTTTCATGGTCAAGGAAAAAAAAAGAAAATTAATAACGGATATAAAATGATTATCTTGTTGATAAGGATGACGACGTATTGATCAACATATGTGTTACAAATTTTCTTTGAAGTGTAATCTAATCAGAAAACAATAATGTCTCATAATCCGCTATAAAGATTGTCAGATAATGTACCTATATCTAAATATGAAATAAAACTACTTTTTACGGATTTTATCGCGTATATTGATACTAGCGACCCGCCCCCGCTTCGCACGGGTGCAATGTACAAATAACATACATGTATTATACATATAAACCTTCCTCTTGAATCACTGTAGCTATTAAAAAAACCGCATCAAAATCCGTTGCGTAGTTTTAAAGATTTAAGCATACATAGGGATATAGGGACAGAGAAAGCGACTTTGTTTTATACTATGTAGTGATAGTGATGATTATTAAACCCGACGTTTCGGACCCTTTACAGCGTCCATGGTCACGGCCCACGGGTAGACTGAAACACATGGACGCTGTAAAGGGTCCGAAACGTCGAGATTAATAATATCAATATACGCGATAAAATCCGTAAAAAGTAGTTTTATTTCAATGTATAATATTCGCGTAAATGTCAGAAATCAATATAATATCTAAATATGTTTACATAAAACAAGAAATATTACTAAAAATTCAATAATACTTAACTGGATTTTTAGTCATTTCTTATATTATTCTTAAGTCACATTTCACTCAGATGATATTATTATTCGCTTGCAGAAAGAGTTCTCTAAATAACTTAATTTTGCATTTTTACATAAAAGAAAGCATTGGTGATTGGCAGTTTAATCGATGTTAGAATGTCCAATGCCTTCAATTCCCCACGGGAATATAGGCTTGATGGTATCTTATGAATGATCTCAAATTAAAAAAAACATCATCATCATCAACCCATATACTGTCCTACTACTGGGCACGGGTCTCCTCTCAGGATGAGAGGAATTAGGCTATAGTCCACCACGCTGGCCTAGTGCGGGTTGGCAGACTTCACACGCCTTCGAGAAAATCTCTCAGTCATGCAGGTTTCCTCACGATATTTTCCTTCACTGCTGAAGTGAGTGATAATTATTAATACGCACATGATTTCGAAAACTCACAGGTGCGTGCCTTGGATTCGAACTTCGAAACTTATCACTTACCAGTCATGTGGTCATACCACTAGGCTATCATTGCTTAATTGTATTTTTTCTTTTTTAAAACAACTTACCGCCAAAATTGGGTTCTTAGCGCGTTTCTGTACACTGAACTTGAAGATGAGAGCAGTGGTCATCGCGGCTGATGTAGCGGAGACATACGCCACTCCCATCTGTGTGGTCGTGAGGGGGGAGTTCGCGTTCCGGTTGGTGTAGTTCACCAGGGCGTTGAAAGACTGGTTCACCCATTGCCAGAAAACCACTGCCACTGGAGTTCTGAGGAATAAAGTGCATGATATTCTTAAGTTTTCTAAAAAAATTAAGCTCATCCATTAATACTCCTTTTCATTTACTACCGGCACGATATGATGGCCGTTTTGACATTTGTCCACTCATGAAGTTTCGTATTAATTAGTAATTACATTTGAAGGATCTAATTGCTGTTCTTTATTGTCAATAGTGATCTAACGATACTACTACAAAATATATACAATATGTATATGTATTGTTTTTTTTTTATTTTCGTCCATTAACGTAATGGCCATCATAGCGTGCCGCTAGTATAGTATTCGTAAGTGTGACTGTTAGGTGTGAGTACCCGGGTCGGGTTCCCAATTTGTTTGTTGTTTATTTAGTTTTTGTATGAAATTATCAATAGGAGCTCCTAATTCGGATTTATGGGTAGTAACAAAAACAAAAAGGACAGAGAAATTACCTTTAACCTTTTGGCGAATTAGATATGCTTTGAATTCGTACTTGAGACCTATAGCTTAGTCCGATCTAATCCATGGTCATGTACAGACAGCAACGAAAGTTGTTGAACATTTTGCAAACTTCAATATGATTTTTAATAAGTACGAATGTGAAGGTTATGCGAAATAATTGCATAGATGACCATTAAATATTTAGGTTACCGCACTAGAATAAACCTCTTGACAAGTTTTGGAGCTGTGATGTTTCCAAAATTTAGCTGTGTTCAGCTACTTTCGTTGCTGACCATACCTATCACTACGATAACTCTGCATTTTGACATGAGGATTTCCTCAAACAATATTACATTACCTAAAAGATCAGTTACCTAGCTACTTAACTCGTAAACGACTTCTCATTTTAAAGCTGAATAAATAAATACATAATTCCTACCTCAATGGCTAAGAATAAGCGACCTTAAATCTAGATACACATAGTCCAATTTCTAATAGCTACTGAAATAGTTTTAAGACCTTTTCAATGTGAGAGACATTAGTCATTCTATTGTCGACTGAGTTTTCATTAGGTTAAAGTTAGTATTTGTGTGAGTGCTTTTTAAAACATATTTAAGCATTACGAATTTGGATGTGTATAAACTATGAATACCTGTTCATTTACTTATTATTTTCGACCTTCTAGGACAAATACATAAACGAGTTGCCATGAGTAAACACAGTGAAATATCTTAACATTACAATGCACTATTTTTAGCCAGAAAACATTATACCTCATCACGAAGCATGGAGAATTATTTCAAGCAATTATTTTAATGTTGTTCTTGACAACTTGCTGCCGCTTACGATTTCTTAAGTAAGAACCCTATACTCTTTTCGGATTTAAGGTTATACGCTATGCTACGCTTATGTTTTGATTATCAATATTGATTCAATGGTATTATTTAATATAAGTATCATTATAGGTAAGGCAGAGGTGTACCAATGTAAACCCATAGTTTGCGGCATTTTTAGGTCCCTGTAATTAATAGGAGGCGAGCCTATTTCCATTAACCGGGCACAAATCCAAACTCCGAGCTGCTAATGAGAATTTCATAGAAACACCCAATAACACTTTGCTCGACCTAGGAATCGAACCCAAGGCCTCTAGCATAGCAATCGCGTTTAGGACCACTAGACTAACGAGGCAGTTGTATTTATAAGAAGTATATTATGATACTTGAACAGTCCAACTTTCGTTTTCATAATATTCGATTGTAAGACGATGGATATTACATAACAACACATTCTTTATGGCGCTTACGTATCGTGTGTGAAGAGATACGTCAATTCACTCACGATAAGCGACATATACAAAGAAGCTCATTATTTATCGTAAGAAATTTCCATTATACTCTCTCCTCGTCTCTTATTCGCGGCGGTCGATGGCCAACCTTGTAGTTCTAAGTTCACCCATAAATATTATTAACCCAGGTCCAGCCGTCATCTGCCCTCATCGATCATCTACCACCTGGGGAGGACACTCTATCTATGTCGCACTCCTACCTTTTTTTTTGTTTACGGGGGGAAATTAAAAAAAAAAAAAATTAATTTACCTTCAAAAGGCTACCGGTCTACGCGGGTTTAGCTACTTACCTTTACATATCAACATCAACTTGGAGCATAAAGGTTGTTATAGCTATTGACTTTGACGCTCTTTGCACCCTAAGGTGTCGATTTCAAAATATACATTGCAATTTAAACCAATCAATCATAAACAGTGTATTGGCAGCAATAGTTTGTCTTATATAAACCATTACATAACAATTGAATAAAACCAACTGGCCTTGTATATAATTTACGACATTTTTATGCCAAGAATGAATTGTATTTTTTTATTTTAATAGTAATAAAGTAGCATATATCTGGATTGATATCACAAAATTTCTAATCTTTTGCACCAGGGTTTGAGATCAAATTTGCCAAATCGTTACGATTTTTTATGAAAAATATACTAACTTACAACTTCAACTTGTATTGGAAGGTGAATAGATGAGAGATGCTGAATTATACCAGCTATCAAATAATAAATAATTGCTTGTATATTGATTAATCGGTTTTGTATAGTTAAAGGAGTTTTGAACCTGTTTTTTTGTTTAAATAACTCTCCGTTTGTTGAAACATCCCTCTTCTTGTTGAAACACCCCTCTTTTTGTTGAAACACCCCTCTTTTTGTTGAAACACCCCTTTTTGATTTAAAACAGAAGTATACTTAAACCTATGCTATTTTTCCATTGAAGTAAGCTAAAACTAACATTCAATTACCTGTACCACTGCAACATCGCCCCAGTGATGAGACAGCCGCCAGGCATTTGGAAGGACATCCTGCCAAAAACATTCTGAAGTTCTCCACTGTCAGGATGGAAGGCAGACTCATACAGCTGCTTGGCTCTCACAACTTGCTCATACTTTGTGTCTGCTGGCTCTTGTCCTGCTCTAGCATTGATAAAAATATATTTTTAAATAAATATACTATGACTGCATATTATGAACCCTGTAGCTATTCCACTATTATCCTGTGGCATATTGTAACTAGGACAGGCAGATGGCAATGCAATGCCTGGAACCTGCCCTGGAATCCCCTTTTATTTTACTTACTGGTAAGATTTTAATTTGTCAATAAAATGACTTTCGGGAAGGTAAAAATGAATATTAAAACCTGTATCCTATGATCTGTGCTTTTGCTAAAGCTTAGTTCATTAATTTAAATCATTATCATCCTGAACCCATTTTCTAACCCACTGCTGGTCATGGGTCTCCTAGTAAGAGAGGTTAGGCTATAGTCCACCACACTGGCCTAATGTGGGTTGGCAGATTGTCAGTGATCTCTCAGATATGCAGGTTTTCTCAGGATGTTTTCCTTCGCGATTTAAGTGAGTGATAATTTAAATTCGAGACTTTTGACTTGGCGGACCAATGGTCAAATCACTAGGCTATCACAGCTGAGTATGGGTCTCCTCTAAAAATGAGAAGGGTTAGGCTTATAGTAGACCACACTGGCCTATTTAATTAGTGAAGATTAAGAAACTTCACACTAATTAAATTAGCATATCAAGGATCAATTAGCAGATAGGAAGACAATTGTTTTAATCCTCTAGAGGGTCAGTTTCTTTAATTTATCAAGTTATATACTCACTTATATTTTAAGTAAAGGTCCTTAGCAGCATGCAGCTCATTCTCAGATGCCAAAGACAGCAGAGGATTGGAGATGAAGGCAAAGTGTTTGAATCTACCCACAAATGTGCTCTGGTCCCACAGAGGTTGGGTTATATCTATCCTCTTCTCCATGGCCATTGTCTATGCAAATAATTGATGGTAACCTTGTTCTTTTTTGTGACAACCTGAGAAGGTGATGCACTGCCATAATTAATGTTAGTCCTATTACATAATAAATAGATTGAAAACATAACTATCTTTATTCAAACAATACCATTCTACTGACGCACATTAAACTTCTACGTTTTCTTTTTTTATTTCTATTGCACTTATAATTGCTTCATCAAATTAATTTAATTGGAAATTTTATATACATCCAAAAAATCTTTAGAAAGTATATTGTAGGTAAATAATCTATATTACAATCTTAGGAAAAATAATAAATAGAGTATCAATGCACTATACATTTGCTTTGGCTCTAAAGTAAAAACTTCCTTCTTTAAAGCTAAAATTACTTTGAACTAATTACTGATGATTTCAGTACTAAATAAATTATATGTTGAAATGGCAGTAATGTAGTGGTTAGACAAGATATCAACAAATTATATTTCTATACTGTTTTTAAGGTCAATAAATAAAAGTAAGGCAAAAATTGTCGTGACGAACAAAATATCAGAATAATTAGAAGAGATTATGTAAGTCTAACTTTAAAAAATAAATAACTACAATATACTACCCGTTTCTATTTAAAATGGAGGTGTAAATAACCTACTGTAGTATGTATTTATTTTCTATGGAGCAATTTATTTAATTTTATGTGAATTAATTAATAAACAAAAATCAAAAGCTCGTACTACGATCACACACTACTAAACAACAATTTTATTGTCGTTTGACATTTCGCTGTCGAATGTTGTCTTGTCTATGACGTTTTGTCCAGGGACTTGAAAACGAAATTTATTTCGTTCCGTTCCACGAAATGTTATCTCATAACGTTCCAAAATTTATAACGTTACTGGAACTTTATGCAATGTTTAGCGTTATAAAATTATAACGTTATAGAATAACATTTTAGCAGAACAATATTTTCCATAACGTTACTGACTTAGTAACGATATTAGATATATCGTTCTGTTACGTAACAGTTCCAACTGCGTTATAGTATAATGTTATTCTTTCACCCCTGCACACCGTGCTGCAGGGTTGCCAGATTTACGATTTTAATCGTACTCATACGATTTTTTCCCTAAAGTTCACTTTCGCGGTCAACCGATGCACTTAAATCCTTCACGGTTGACCAGTTTTCACCTTTATAAGTATAGAGTCGAAAATTAATCAACGGCCAACGATCTTCCAAACAAATTACGGGTTCGATCAAAAGTAAACTAGAAAACATCAGACAAGATGTAAATATGAAAAAATTATGCTAGGTTGCCGTCTGCACGCGGGAGTCTGGAGTCGCGGCGAGGTGTGACCTTGCCGGCCTAGCGATAAAGCTGGCAACGTTGTATAACAAAATAAGTAATGTTACGTTTTGAGTTATAGTTATAACGTTCCGTTACTAATTTTGTTCCGTTATGTCTTAAAGTTATAGCAAAATAAAGAATTTAGTTACGTACAGAGGCCAGCACATCAAGCTACCACAATCTGTCAAATTTCTTTGATAGATTTTCAACTTTAATACATTGTAATAAGCTTCATATTCAATTGGGAAAATTTGACAGTTTTGGATAGCATGACCTGCCGGCGTCTGTACCTAGTGGAACGTTACAAATTAACGTTACGAGAACAGTACATAACGTTATTTTCTATAACGTTTCAAGTCCCTGGTTTTGTCAAACCAACGTCAAATAAAATCATTATTGCAATGTTAAAAAAACCTCAATCACATTCATTTTTGTTCGACCCTTTTTGATTCACTTCACGTTCACTTATCTTCTTATCACTGGTTTGCCTTGAGTGAGGTAGAACTTAATATTATGTAGGTATTTTTTTAAATTTATTCGTGTCGGCAGGCAAGTCCTAGATTGGATTGCTATCTTAAAATTAAAAATTATATATTTTTTTATGACACCGTCTGATCTAATCTGTCTTACCCTCCTCAGGTCTTATCTATGATTTAACAAAATATGGCGGCTGTCGTAGCAACAGCCGATATGACGATTCAAAAGAATTCTCAGATTTTAGTTAATGTAGAAGAAGCTCTAGCTGACCTAATTGTTGTATCGTATTGCACTGAAGATAAAAAGTTTCAAGGTGTGCTTCTGGACTCCAGCAAAGGGTAGGTAACAGAGGCTTAACAAAGTGTGTCTTTATCGATTTTTGGAAAAAACTTATTTTATTTACATTAATTCGGGTATATTTTTGCAGTAATTTGCCTTTTGGAGTGTATAGCCTCAACCCAGCATTCTCTAAACAGGCTGCGTCTACAAATGAGAGCGATAAGTTACATTCCGTTAGTCAAAGGTTCACTTACCAAGAACCTCAATATGAGAGTGAAAACTCACAAAGATCTAAGAAACCCGCTACTAAGGGCAAGCAGCAGCAAAAGATGACTGTACGATTGAGACCTCGAAAGGTTCTATGTTCTAATTGCCAAGGGATCTGTAATGAGAATAATGAAAACGTGGACGTGTCCAAGAAACGTAAGCTAGAATCTGATGACGATACAGCGCAGTACACTGAGTCATCAAGAACGGAGAAAAAGTATTTGATGGGCAGCATGCTCATACCTAAGCTGTCTAGGCTGCAACCCAGCGAAATAACAAGTGCTGTCAAGGGTATGCCCAAAAATTCCAATAAGGCTAGTGAAAAACAAATTAGAAGTGAGAAATCTAGTAACGAGACTGTAACACAGGAAATGGCGTTTGTGAGCGTTTCTGAAGACATAGATGGTGACAAGGAAGACACAAAAGACGAAAATGGCATTTCTTTTAGTTCTATGTTTTCAAGTGCAAAAACTATAAAAATATGTTTTGGTGAAGGTGAAGGGACAGTTGTCAAAATACCACCACTGACAGGAGATTTCAATGAAGATTCTGGTGTTTCCTGTGACATGGCAAAGCCCATAAAACCAGACTCTAAAGCAGCCAAAAAGGCTTTGAAGAAAGCAAAAAAACAAGCAAAGAAAGGTATCTCAATAGAGAAAAGTCAAAGTAGTATACAATCGCCTAAGCATGTTGGAGCTTTATCACCACATAACAATGCATCAAGTCCAACACTAGACCCTTTAGAAAAGAAGCACAAGCACAAGGTAAAACACAAAAAGAAATACAAAAACCAGAAGAAAAGAGATGAAAACACTAGCAAATGTGTAGAAAGTGAGTCTGTGGATTATTTTAGTGATATTAAAGAGCATTGCATGAAGCAGAAGCTCTCAATAAGCTTACGGAGACTAAGTAGTAATTCATATGAAAAAAGAAGTGAAAATGATCTTATAGAAAGTGGTTCAGAGGATGAAATGGTGCCAGATTTCCCTCCTAATGGTGTTGAAGGTATTGGGGGCAGGCTCCTACGAGTTTCACCAGGGGATGTGGTGTGGGGCAAGGTGGTAGGATTCCCATGGTGGCCAGGCAGGGTCGTCAGCGTGACACCCACATCCAGGGCACATGTTGCTTGGTATGCTTCAACCACATCATCATTAATGCCATGTGATAGCTTGAGTCCATTTTTAGAAGATTTTAAGGTAAGTGAACATTTTTATTTTAGTACTATTTTGTTACAGAAAATATCATATAAAATTATGTAATAAAGTAAAAGCATTCTAATGAGCCAATAACATCTATAGGTTTTCCATTCACTGTCCAGACTCACCACATTTCATCATAACATTTGGTACTGGTCATGTATTCAGCAACTTGTGGGGCTTGCAAATTAACCAATCATCATCATCAACCCATATACTGTCCCACTGACTGAGGGATAAGCCTATATAGTCCACCACACTGGCCTAGTGAAGAAAATGGCTATGCCATGCAGGTTTCCTCACAATGTTTAGCAGTAAATCACTTGCTGAAAAGACCAAATATGAATCCATATATTCTATCAATAATTTTTTTTTTCAAAGGACTGCCTCATTTTTCTAGTCCTCCTAAGCTCAACTGCTATATTAGAGGATGGATTTGAATCGCAGGTTGAGCTTGACCAGTGTTATCAAGTTTCTCCAAGAAAATAAAGTTTGGATTTGTGCCCAGTTAATAGCAATAGGCTCACTCCATATTACATGGGACCTAAATATACCAGCAAACTATGGGTGTACATTGGTATATCCCTCTCTGTCTCGGTACATTGGTGGCTAACCATTCAGGGAATACTGGTGTGATGGTATGTTATTAGTTTTTAAGAACTTTATTTCTCATCAGAAAAAAATTAAGTTCATGTAAAATATAATACAGGAATTAAGTCTTTGTCTGGTAACTTAATTTTGAGCTTTATGGTTCAATTATGTACAGTCATATTTCTGTATTTGCAGTTAGTTGAACTTTGTCACTTGTTTTTAATCTAAGGTACATTGTACAGTAAAATGTAATGGATTATTAATGAGATTGTCATTATTGTGTAAATAGTTTGACCCTTGACCAAAGATGAATTTGAATGATGTAAAGTAACCACCAATTCTGTATTATTATTATCATCAACTGCCTCGTTAGTCTGTTGGACCTAAACAAGACTGCTACGGTAGAGGTCCTGGGTTCAATTCCCAGGTTGGGCAGTGTTACTGGGATTTTATATGAAATTAAAGGCTGGCAACGCGCTTGTGACTCCTCTGGTGTTCATAGGCGGCGGTAATCGCTTACCATCATCCGTCATCTCGTTTGCTTTTTAATTGGATAGAGGTATCCAAAAAAAACCAAACAAGCTCAAAATTCTCAGTAGCTGCTTGAACTTTAGATTCGTACTATAGTACACCTCTACCCAACCATTTGAGGAATACGAGTGTGATAGTATGTTATCAACATAATTGTTCAACAAACTTGTTTTCCTCATACCTAAAAGCAAACTCCAGATGTCTGATGATATGACAATGTGGGTTGTTTTTCTTAGAAATATTGATAAACAAGTCATACACATAAATATAACGAGCTTGTGGCATTATTCAAGACTACTTTTTTTTCTATCCAGATATGTTTAAGGATTTTCCTTATACTTAGTCACAGAAGTACACTCTCCAATGTTTACAAAAATATAAATGATTGTTTTCCTTGGAATCATGACAAACATGTGTGATAAACTGTCTTGTAAAAATTAAATTCAGCTTGTTTAAAAAAACAACAATATCTTTACTATTGTGAATGAAGTTATAAATTACTTGCCTTAATATTGTTTTCTTTTGATTTTTTGATGTATCATTAATCATTACGCATGTATTCCCCGAAGGGTTAGGCAGAGGTGTACTGCTATACACCACAATTTTCTGGTGTGTTTAGGTCCAATGTAATAGAGGGCGAATCTATTGCCCTCAACCTGGTACAAATCCGAAATCGAAACTCTTAGCTACTACTGGAAATTTCACAGAAAATCCAGGTTTGAATCCAGGACCTCTAGCGTAGCAGTCCCGCTTACGGCCACTGGACCAATGACGCAGTCTTTTGTTCTTGATTGCTTCTGCTCATTTCTGAACTTCTTTGAAAGGATAAAAAACTAAGTTTTCCTCAACCACTATCTGTACTATACAAACATTTTGTTCAGTGCGGGAATCGAGGCTGCACCTCTAGTAAAAGAAAGAAAGAAAGAAAGAAAAATATTTATTGACACAGTCTTGGACAATGCACACAGTAATATTAAAAACATGACGAAAGAACAAATAAAATAAGGATAAAAAATTGCGTCAAATAGGCCCCAGTTCAGCTAAATGCCGGACCGCTGGTGAGCAGCCTTTTGTTTTTGAGATCCGGTAAATCCTTTTGGAGTGTCAGCCACCAGGGGGTTTGTAAGCTATGTCGAACTTGTACCAACTAAAAATCGTACTTGCCTTCACATGCCCCATCTTATTTTTATTTTCTTAATTGTCTGGCAAGGCCAGCAATACTTCGATCAAATTTGATCTATTGTGTTGTCCCCAGTATGGTTTCCTTACTCTTCAAAGACATGGATCATGAAGGTGGCTAGCCCACTAAGAGGAAGGAACCCAAATGGCCCATAGTCCTCGCCATGGGATCTGTGATGTTCACCATGACATAGCAAAGCAGCCACAATCGAGCTATCAAATAACTATGATCTGTTTACGTTCCAGATACGATTTATGAAAAAAAAACGGGGACCATACAAAGAGGCTGTGAAACAAGCGACTGTTGAAGCAAAAAGAAACGAATCTCTCGTGAGTGACCCCCTCGCCAGCCCAACACACAACCTGGCAACGGTATCACCCCGCCCCATCGATGTGTTCTCCTAGGATAAGGTGCATCCGAATTTATTCAAAGTCATGTGATATTTAAAACAATTACTCAATTCGTCTGCACAAATAGGTTTTTAAATTTACTTGTTGTTACACTGAAAATTTGGTTTATCGTGATAAAAACTGCCACAATAGCATTTAATCACCCATTGAAGGTTAAATAAATAGGACTTGGGAGTTTCAATTGAATTACCGTGGGAGAGCCATGCTTCGGCACGAATGGGCCGGCTCGACCGGACTTGATACCACGGCCTCACAGAAAACCGGCGTGAAATAACGTTTTCGTTGTGTTTCGTCGAGTGAGGATACCGGAGGCCCAAACCCCTTAAAAGGGCGGCAACGCACCTGAAACTCCTCTGGTGTTGCGGGTGTCCATGGGCGGCTGTAATCGCTTACCATCGGGCGATCCGTCTGCGCGTTTGCCCACCCTATCACATAAAAAAAAAAAAAAAAAAAAAAAATCACGTCGGCAAACCAGGAACCTATAGTGCCGTCCGGGAGTTGAACCCGCGATACACAAATACCCATCGAATTCATAATTTTATTTTCAGTGTAACAATTACAATACATACTTCTATTAATTATATTAAAAAAGAATTAGGTAAACCAACACATTGTGTTGAGAATAAGGCCGTGGTCAGCGTGGCGCAGATTTGGACTCACGCGAAACTCGTGACGTCACTGCCTAGCCACGTGGGAAGGGAATACCTGGCGTAAGCCATTATTATTCTACCATGGTATTTCCAGACATCGAAAAATCAGCCAGTTCGCGCCCTTATACGCCACACGGCAAATACCTGTGTTGAGAAAGAGCGATGCGCAAATCATCTTGTATAGCGTCATCTCCTTCACACACAGCAACAATAGTAGATGTATTGTAACACTCGTAATAAGGTTCCACGTGTGCATAATATACGGCCTTACACCAACTCAATAAAGACACAATGGACTGCAGAGATAACATTCTCTAGTTTAGCTTTTAATGTAAGAGTGCTGGGTATTTCAAAATGTTTATTAGGTTGGCTACCTATTTACAGTTCCTTAATAGTAGTATCAGAAAATGTTAGCTTCGAAAGCCCTGGGATAATGTCTGTTTCTGAACCCTTGAAAACGTAACTCATACGCCATTATTTTGTCTTATAAAATTGAAGGACTCGTCTGATTGTTGTGATTATGATAATTATCTCTTAAATATGCCTTCAATTGTATTTAGGAATCAATAGGTTAGAAGACAATGCTTACACCATCACTGTGGAAGTTCATTATGGATGTACCTACCACCATAGTGGACTGTGCAGCCATTTAAAAAAGAATATAGAAATAGAATCGAGCAATGGGTGGGTAGTCTCCTAAACTATTATCTTATTGTATGTATTGTTGTGAGTGTGCAATAAATAGGCATATAATCAGATCCATGTGCTTATTACACTGTAGTAACACTGAGACATTGCTTATGTATCTAGAAAAAAAGTTTGATTTAAGGAAGAAAATACTGAAGATTCGATTTTGAAGTAATTTATGTATGTATTTTATTGTATTTGACATTTTACACAACATTCACTCGGATTTTTCTAGTTTAATAATAGTCTGTTACTGGCAGAGTAGGATTCTGTAACATTAAAGAAAATATACAAGTAAATATATCGTTAAATAAACAGGTAGCAGAAAATGGACAAATAATATTGTCTACAACTTATTTTACTGTATAATTATGGATGAGACAATGGTTTAAGGTAGAAACAGACTGATCCAACGTACGCAACGTATGCAATGTGTTTTGTAATCCGTACATTTTCATATAAAATCTAGAATCCAGATGTCATAATGCGTTGCATACGTTGCGTACGTGGAATCAGTCTGTTTGTTTCTACCTTTATTATATTATACACAACGCCTATTGACTTATTCTGCCATAAACAGTAGAAAAAAAACTTGAGAGGTGTCAAGGGACACCCGAATGGAACGAAGTTCCTTTCATTAAAATTTAATAATTAAAAATAAAAAAACCTGTATACACTCAACAATTCACAACGCGCGAAATTCAAATATTGTCATTCACTCAATAATTCGAAATTCAAATATTGTTGACAAGCAAAAAGTGTCGTGACAACTTTTCGTAAGATTTTTTTCCGTCTAGCCCCCTTTCACAACGCGCGATAAGGAACTTCGTTCCAATAAATTTTGGTAGTGGATTACATGATCGTGTTACAATGTCAGCGAATGTCACAGCTGTTATTCTGTTTCAAACAATGGCCATTCCTTTTCCGGTCTCATTCTTGGTTTTAAATAATTATATGCTTCCATAATTGTCATATACTGTATTGTATTCTTTTTATAGTTTAATTTTAAAACCAAGAGAAAGATTTTGTTATTTACTTTTTAAGGGGTATTTTTACTTCAGATAGATTATGTATCAATTGGTTGGTATATTATTATATTTTAAGTTTTATGGAACCATACATTCTCAAGGATTGCAGCTTATTTCATCTTGCTGTGTAATTACGAAAAGCTACTTAACTGTGTTTTGTTTTTGCTGTTTAAATAATTGTTTATTACAAAAAAAATGTTTTGATTATACATAAAGAAAAATATTGTTTGAAGGTTTTGCATCGACTGATCTTTTATGTAATGTTATTTTACAAATTACTTACCTACTGTGTTAATTACAATGTAAATATTTAAAAAATGTGTATTTTTCTAATTTCAAGCTTTCTCATTGTGAGGTAGTGTAAGAAATTTACAAATGAAAGGAATTCTGCCAAAGATTATGATCTTTGCCCAACTTGTGGTGATTTAAAATATTTGTTCATAAGCATTATATTATAATAATGTACATAATTATTCAGAAGCCGTATTTTAATAGTGTAGTCTGCTACAGTGTATCAACTTATCATTACAGGAAGTGTATTTTTAAAAATATAAATTCTTCACAAATATTGTCTCTAATTTGCTTCACTTCTCCAACATGCATACACGATTGATATTATTGAAACGGGTAACACTGAGAAGGGTACAATCACCCTCAAAAAGATGTATATACAGACGCCAGCGGGTCAAACTATCCAAAACAGTCATATTTTCCCAATCGAATATGAACCTTATTATTTTGTGCTAAAGTTGAAAATCAATCAAAGAAATTTGACAGATTGTGGTAGCTTGCTTGCAAAGTTCCGTTAAAATAAAATGTCTGCATCCAGTATACTATAAATCATATTCATCCATCTAGCTAGTGACTAAACATACTATTTTAAATCTGTAAATGTGGCTGTTAGTCTTCCAAAATAATATACTTAAAAACATCTACTGTTTCATAGCGTGGGTAAACAAGTCCTATCTAAATAATTATCCTAACGACTAGAAAATCAAATTAAATTCCCTTTATTCACATTATACATAATTTTTTTTTGTCAATGGTTTATTAAAAAAAATATCACATCGGCATCGGGAGCAGGATCCAAGCTACTGGTGGTCAGGGCTCCAGACACAGAAACCTAACAATATGGACCGTGTCCTAGAGTGGGTAAACAAGTCCTATCTAAATAATTACCCTAACGACTAGAAAATCAAATTAAATTCCCTTTATTCACATTATACATACTTTTTTTTTTGTCAATGGTTTATTAAATATTAAAAAAAATATCACACCGGCATCGGGAGCAGGATCCAAGCTACTGGTGGTCAGGGCTCCAGACACAGAAACCTAACAATACGAACCGTGTCCTAGAGTGGGTAAACAAGTCCTATCTAAATAATTATCCTAACGACTAGAAAATCATATATTCCCTTTATTCACATTACTTATACATACTTTTTTTTTGTCAATGGTAAGTTTATCAATCATTTATTAAATATTAAAAAAATTAACACACCGGCATCGGGAGCACGATCCAAGCTACTGGTGGTCAGGGCTCCAGAGACCTAACCTAACAATACGGGCCGTGTCCTAGAGTATTACCTAATTATATCTATTTGTATTTCCATGCTAAAATATGTTTAGCGAAGGAAAAATTCGACCGCGGTCAGGATTCGAACTTGCGTTTTCTGGTTAGGTACATACACCATCGCAGTGAATTAGTGGTCATAGCGTCTGGTGTATGTACTTAAGTACCTAACCAGATTACCAGAATATGCAGCGCAGGTTCGAATCCTGCCCGCAGTTGATATTTTAATACAGCTCGCTAGTTTATTTACATGTATTTGAGGTTTAGATATATTGATGTATATCCTATTACACTCAAGATCGAAAACGGCTCACAACACGTTGTGGTCAATTATACTAAAATGTGAGGAATAATAAAAACTAAATAATAAAAAAATCCTACCACAGCTAGGTTAGGTTGTTTTTTAAAATAAATACAAAAATTCGATGCCTGCTAGTTTAAATTATAATTATCAAAGCTAACAACTGATTATTGAACGTAACTTTTGGTCCGCCCGCGCCATCCTTATTCCGTAGGCACCGCATTATTTTCAATGCTCTGTGGTATTTTTAAATCGAACGCAACATTATTAACTGTCCATAATATCCCATCCTTCTTGTTTAGTTTACAACGTCAACGTCAAAGTACAAACTGCCAGTTTTCGGTTTGTCTCTTTCACGAGTTTGAAAATATTTGGTTTGGATTTATTTATCCAGACAAACACAACTTGTGTATTCATTGATTAACTAATGTATTAGAGTTTAAACGAAATGAGGCGAACTTATAGATCGAAGAAAGATACCGGTGGTGTTTTAGACCGCAGAGATTTGTTGTTAAACTTAGATGAAAAGAGTTCAGCTTACGATGCCTTTTCCATACAAAATATTAAACAAACCAAGCGTGAATTATCTTGCGTCGGGGCTTCCAATGCTTTCGGAGTTGCTTCTAACCGAGTACGTAAGAGGAAGTATGTCAAAAGAATTGTGAAAGAGGTAGAAACTCCTTGCCGCGAAAACCTATCCCGGTCGGCGTATCTGACTCCCGATAAATCTATACGTGTGAACAAACCGAGGGATCCTTTCGATATGCTGTTAAATTCGTCGCCTGCGTGTCAGGTTGAAGTTCCTCAAGCTAAGACTGAGTCTGTGACCAGCAAAGTGGATGTCTTTGAACAAATTGTTCAGAAAAAGTAAGTAAACATCACGTAAAACTAGATAATATTATAAAAATAAGCTATAACATACATCAGTAGCACCATAAATTATAAATATTTTAGTATCCTCACATATATGGATGGAGCGGTTAAGGGAGATAAACCAAATGAAAGATAGATTGGCTGTCTGAAAGACTATCTGATTGAAAAGAGATTGATTTATTAAGTGACTGCTGAGAAGCATGAATGGAAGAAAGTACATGCTGCACTGACCACATAAAATTGTTTATTGGGCATGTAATGTCCCAAATAAATAATTTAGGTTGGTATGGAAGGATAATGATATGATTTTAGTGTTTGATATTATATTTTATGTTTAATAAGCCTAAAGTTTAATCTCACAGTGTTGCCACATTTATTTCAGTCACATAATAATATGTGAACATTACCAGACAAAGCAGGGTGCTTATATTAAATTAATTAATTTTTTGATGTTCTACCTTAATTTTTTTTTATCTGTTACAGGGAAGGGAAAACTTATACGAGAAGAAAACCAGTTAAAACTAAAAAGCCAAATTATTCAAGCAGTGAGACCGGTAAGGCTTTTTTCATACATTTTTTATGCTACATAACATCTTTTGTTTTAACTAAAATATTTGATAACATAATAATTATATTTTCTATTTCAGATTCTGATAAAGAAAACTCTGATGGACATGCAAATATAACACAAAATACATCAGATATAAAAACATACCAACTCCTCATAGAACATGAACTTAAATCAACTCCAAAAAGGTTCAATGACTCTATAAACAATATAGTGAATAACCTATCACTACTTAATAAATTGAAGCACAAAAATAGCTTTAATGAATCTATGAAGAAACCTCTTAGCTACTATAAGAATAGACTGACTAGAAGTATACAATCTCCAATATTACAAAAATCACCATTATGCAGTACTCCATTTAAAGCTAAATATAGAGGTGAATCTATTTATAAATTCTCACCTATATCTGTGACAAATGATGATGATAGCCCAAAGTATACAACTATAACTGAAGATAATGATAATAGCAACAATAGCATGATGTTTTTAGGTTGTAATACTGCACAGAATCCTGGAAACACTGAAGAAATTATGCATACACCATATGTAGATGTTATTCCTAATGACAATACAAAATGTAATGCCGACAGTGATGTCATAACTGTTGAAATAGTGAACCATCTTGAAGAAGAAGTCTTCCATGAAAGTGGTTCTAAAGATGAAAGGAAACACCCTGAATTAGTTAGAAATACCAATGCTATATCTAGTGTAGAAATAAGTTCCTTACAGACTACTGAGGCTGAACCATTTTTTGGTTTTTCTAATAATGGTAATACTGAAATGTTAACTGAAGATAAAAGTATACAAAAAATCTCACACTTAGATGATACACCACTTAAAAATGATATAACTGAAATTGAAGCTAGTGAAAATTCTTATAATAATGTAGAGGAAACCAACCAGTCAGATGTCAGTACTGGTAACAACATTGTGAAAGAAGGCAGTAATACTTCATTACAATCTGATGAGAATAATGAAGATGATGACAAAGATTCTTTATATGATACATGTACTAGTGAACAGAGTTCTAGTGAAGAAAAAGAAGTTATAAAAGAACCTATTGTGCAAATTCAGAGAATGAATGACTCTTCATTTTTGAGGTATTATGAGAAAATTTATAATTTTAGCTCTTATGATGATGAAACTGAGAGCCTTGAACAAGAAAACGATGAAAATATCACTAATTCAGAAGACGAAATCATTTCTCAGGGGGAAGAATTTGCTAGTTTTGAAGACAGTAATGTTTCAAATGAACAAATTTTTGAAAATGGTACAGACATTGAAGGAATTGGTTCAGATATTGATGAAAATGGTTCATACATGAAAGAAAATGTGTCAGAAATTGAAAAAAATGGATCAGATATTGAAGGAAATGGTTCAGATATTGACAAAAATGGTTCATACATAAAAGAAAATGTATCAGACATTGAAGAAAATGGTATACAAGGTGATTATTTATTGGGAAATGAGACTGGTGATTATGTTGAGGTTGATTCATCTATTGATGATGAAAGAGATTCTAATGAAGAAGAAAAATGCATTAGTTTTGTTACAACAAGAAGGAGGAATGAAGTTACAAATAATTCAATGATGTCCATTTTTAATGATTCTTATGGATCCTCTAGTACAGATTGCGATAAAACTGTACTTAGCAATTATAAAGTTCCTGAAAAGTCTGATGTTATAGAAATAAATCATGATATTGACAATGAAAATGATACATTAATAGATTTAAATGGAGATCAGCAAACTAGAAATAGTGAAGAAAATATAATACACAGTGATAATACTAGAATATCGTTTGTAACCACTAGGAATAGCAATATTACGGATAGAAAGAGCTCTATAAATAGTAGAAAAAGTTCAATTAAACCTAGAAGAAATACAACTTCAACTAGAAGAAGCTCTAAGTTAACTGCAGAATGTATTAAACATTGTCCAGAAGCTTCTAGAAAAACGTGTTTTGAAAAACCAGCTATAGTTTTACAACCTGGCAAGAAATGGGAAAGATCTTTAAGTATTTATAGAAGGATCACTATGATGACTGATCATTTTGACCAATCTCTTCTAGAAGATGAGCCTATTGAAAAAAAGGGCCGGAAATATAGACAAAGTGTAATTAGTACAATGGAAATGCAGGAGCTAAATGGTTTGTAATTTTATTGTATTTATTTTTATCTATAAAACAATCAAAACTATGTAGGAGTAAACAACATAATAATATAAACTATTTCTGAATAAAGTATACAACCTTTTTTACACTATAGGGTACTGGCAGATAATAGTTTAAAAAGTACCGACTATAATATAGAACATAGCTGACACTTCCATCCAAAGTTTCAGTGTAATGTCAGGTTTGTGTTTTTTCTTTGAGAAAAACGAATACATACATAAAAGATAATTTGCCTTTAATGATTATTGAATTGTTTCAGGTTCCCTACATAATGAATCAATCAATAGTCGCAGAAGTACATTTGTATCTAAACCAAGTCGATCTACAATTAGAATTGTAAAAGTAAGTAAAGCATAATAATTAAAAAAGTAATACATATAAAAATAGTTGTTTAAAAACTTACAGGATTTTGCCTTTTCAGGATCCTGATATTTCCAGACTTAGTTTAAGCAACACAACTGTATTTGATGACTTGAAAGGTAAACTTTTTTATTACATAATTAATAATAATTTATTATTCAATAATGCTAAACTTTCTCGCAGCGCGTAGGTAGTAAGTTATTTTTATCTATTTTTATTACATTTCTTATTTTATTAAAATTACTTCTTTACATATTGTTGCTATGAATTGACAACACTGATCGTAGTAGTTTCTGTATATTTGGTGGCAACATTGCAAGTTATTTGCAAGAAATCTTGCGTTTGTAAATTAGTTGTCTGTGGTCGTCCATCGTCTTTCGTTCACATTTCGTGGAAGAAGACGCTGCGTGGTCTTTGTCCATAATAATTTTTATTTTATTTTTTATTTGTAACTGCGTGTTTCAAATTTCCTAAGTGAATTTTTAATCGTTACTATTACACGATAATAGTACTATAAACTATTCAAAAGTGACAATTTGTGTTTGAACGCTATACAACGAATTTTGTGTCTGCCATTACTTATCCGTAACGGGATAACAGCTTGGTTCTACGCCCTTTGTTCTAATAAAGTGTTAAATTAGCCAAGTGCATGCATCTTTCCCTGCAATACACAGGTTAGTTTCTCAATCGTGGTATTTTTCGACCCTTTTTGGCATAGTTATTAGCGTGATTATCGTTGCGTCAACGAGACGATTACGCATGGGGGGAAAGTACGTTCAAGCCAAGTACTTCCTACTTTGTGTAATGTCACAAAATATCGTGAATGACGCATTGTATTTTTCAGGATTTTTGAACGAGGAGTGTGATGATACTATTATCGAATTATCAAAACTCTCGATCGCTGATCAGCCGCACGAGGTCACTGTACTAAACACCTTCCATGATACTTCGAGCCGTATAGCTACAGCAAGGGATTACGTCTTGCGTCGATGTTCTCAAGCGGATGCGATACTCTTTGATGAATGCTATCCGGACGCGTGAGTACACATTGAATTTACGTTAACCGCCAAATAAAAAAAAATTGGCTGATAAAATAGGTCACGCAAATACAAGATGGTGGCATTGTTATCAAACATCTGTACAGCGTAGGTAGGCGTCGCGTCAGTTGCTGCATGAATGGCTGTGCCCTACATTTGAAAGCATTAATATTCAATGACATACCAATATAATATTTAAGTATCAGGTTCAAATTGATCAATAGACTGCTCTACTTTTGAGCTATCAACATGGTTCTAATTAGTCTCAGTATTGTCTGTTACACAATTTAATGGCAATCAAACATCTGAGGTTGCTGCAAAAAGTTTTTATGTAACCATTACAGTCTCAGTTGGATGATTTAAGAGTTGAAGGAGTAAATTTGTTTTGAAAGTATACAGTTCAAATCTTTTCAGAGGTGATAGGTAATTAGAATTCGGAGATTGTGTTATGTAAAACTTCAACAAATATAAATTTCAATTGAAATATAACGAAGTTACTGACTCATAACATGTTTGTATGATTTGACCTTTTCAAGGTATGCTGTGGTACATTGTCCTTTAATTTTTACATGTACCTGCTTATCTACATAATTTAACACAGTACAGCTTTATTGTTTCTGTTGTTGTTACTCATTCAAACTTCAATCTTAGTTTGACGGATACTTTTTGTTTTTCCCTCTAAAGAGGAAAGACAAGAAGTATAAATGTGGCCAGGGTTATTCCATATTTATTTTTGGATTTAATGCTTGCAATTTTATGACAAAGCCTGCAAAGAATAATAATACTGACTGAAATATACCTACCTATTGTCTTAAATGTTAACACAAATGTTTTTAATTCTATATTGTCTCATTTGACATCAAGGACAGGTAAAATACTTTTTTAGAAACAGGTTTTGATGAAATCTTAACATAATATATTTTTTATTGTATTTGGCATTAACACAATACTTATTTTCAAATTATAGTGAAAGAATTATTCAACCACACAATGCTAATCATTTTCAAAGATATAAATTATAGTGAAAGAATTATTCAACCCTGGGCAAGATTCTCCTAGGTCTGATTTGGTACACAGGATGCTTCAGCAAACCTGAGGATACAGATTGAGGTTCAATTTTCTTTTACTGAAATTTACATCTCTTAAAATTGTTTAGCATCACCTTAATACCAAATAGAATAACAAAAACCAATTCATTCAAAATTTTCATTAACTAAAATATATCTTTCATAATCATAAATCAATGTTTAACACACAAGTAGGTAGTTTTACAGCATAATGCGTGAAACGGAATCAAGTGTTCATTTACCTACCTACTTAGTCATAATAAAATATAATTGTAAATATTATTTTATCCTGACCATACTGATGAATCATTATGTACTTATAATAATGCATTTACTAATGTGAAATTCTAAACAATCTATAATGAACCTATTTTCATTATTCACAAGCTTCAACTTTCATATACCCTTTAGTCTTTTCAAGAACTCATTTCCATTTAAAAATATATTTGTTCTGTTTCGAGGCCACAAGTGTCAGAAGACATAACCTTGTCAATTGTTTAACATTGGGCATCTCTTCCAAATTGGCTGTTAATATTTTCCAGAATCAAATTGTAAATAAATATCTACATTATTACAAATTTGTTTGTACAATGGGAGGGAAAGTTATGGTGCAGAAAACTTGAATCATAGTAATTGAGTAGTCAATTCTTTAGAAAGCACACTTATCTAGAATCAAAAAATTATAGTGTTTTTTTTAAGTGTTGTGAAATTCAATTTGAATACCATTTATTTACTTTTTTATTGCTAGACTGTTTATTTAACTTAATTGATAATACAGATAAATTAAAGCCGGCATTATTTTTCTGTGTCACATTCACACTGAGAATTTCATAATTAACTGATGTAACACATTTTATGCATGAATTTCAGTTTTTAACTGTTCTTAATTTAATTGTCATACTGACACCAATATCTTTTTCTTATTATTATTTCTAGTTTGTGTAAAAGTAATAAAATTTTGCCTGGCAGGTGCGTCCTCCAGGGACCATGTCTTTCATATATGTACTTATTCAGTGATATTTCAAGGGCAACATTCAAAGTATATTAAACAGACCTATTTTATGTGGACAATGCTGAAATACAGCTAAAGTTTTTAACCTTTTGACCGCCACGTCAAAAACAGAAATCCATATACGCCAAGCGAAGAATTCTATTATCTAATAATAGGTTGAAAAAAAACAAAAAAAAAATTGTATAGGTATTTATTTTGAACTAAAAAGTGGTATTTTTGACGTGCCATGCCGTCGTTGGCGTCGTGAGCAAGTTTTCATTTGACGTCTATACACGTCCGTGGCGGTCAAAAGGTTAAAGAGATAAGCTGACAACACTGTTTGGAAATAGCTTTTTTTTTAGATAGCATTATTTCCAACTTCATTAACTCTGTTTTAAACTTTTGAGATTACCTACTATTGTTATGCATTAACACAACCTATAGTTTCACCCTAATCTAATCAGGAAATTATGTCTCATGTGTGTTTTGTTTTAGTAATATCTTACACAAACCTCTAAAGTGTGTAATAGTGCCAATTAGATAATATTTAACTAAACATTTGATAAGTATTGCTTTGTAAATTATCAATGTCTATGCTATAATACACAGACTCTGTGTTCTGATTAAAAAAAAAAAAACTATTTTGTTCTTAACATATTTAACTAAACAAAAAATTCTCTATGTGCACTGCAAACTTGCACCTTCAATCTTGAACAAAGTCTACTGACTTTGCTCAAGCAAAGTTGGCTTGTATTATAAAAAGTTGAAATAACGCTGAAAACTATTTAGCTTTAAACACTCCACCGAAGACCGAACACAGCTTTAAAATATTTCTTTTGGGTGTACAACAATATCTTATTACAGGGTGTTGAAGAACTGCCACAAAATCGGCGAGGGTGTTTATGGCGAAGTGTTTCTGTGGCGCGACAGAGATGGACGTGCTCGCGTTCTGAAGATCGTGCCTATAGCCGGAACCCTCAAAGTCAATGGGGAGAGTCAGAAGGACTTCCACGAGATCATATCTGAAATTGTGATTGCTATGTGAGTATATCTGAATAGTATAAAACAAAGTAACTGTCCGCGTCCGTCTGTTTATCCGCTTTTAAACTATGCAATGAATGATTGTGTACTTGCTGACTGAATAAATATAAATAAATTCTGAATTGATTCCTGCAAAAATTAATATTTGTATTTCCTACAGTAGTTTAATCTATGCATGGTAGATTTTTGTCTTGTTACGAAACTTTAGTAGATATTAAAATAATAATTAAAAAATATTGTATAGAAATGTGAAATCAATAAAAGGCAGAAAGATTCAACTTAGGTTCTTAGGTTCGCAGGTCGAATTAAGGGTTATAGGTTTTTTTAATAAAATTGTCAGTAGCAGCTCACTGTTTGGATTTGTGCCCGGTTAGGCCCAGCAATAGGCTCGCTCTCTATTTCTTGGAACCTTTTTTTCATACCACTAAGGTGGCAAACAAGCATACGGCCCACCTGATGGTAAGCGGTTACCGTAGCCTAGGTATAGACGCTTGCAACACCAGAGATATCACTTGCGCGTTGCCGACCCTATAAAAATCTTTGAAACTAAACATACCGGCGAATTTTGGGTATAAATAAATGCTCCTCTGCCTAACCTTTCAGAAAATACAGGCGTGATGGTATCATGTCTAATATTACCTAGAACCAATATTCACTAATCAAACACTCATTTGAGCGTCAAATTACTGATGACTATATCGGCTAGAACATTCACAACTGTTGCCGCTTTCACTTGCAATACTCGACCGTATTTTTTTTGATAGAAAATAAAATGATTGCGACATGCTGTTATATAAGTTTTCTTCGAATCGCTGAGTCATTAAAATACAAGGCAATCAAATACATTATCTACATATTATTATTATTTGTCAGCCACCAGATAAAAAACATTATCTGGTCTGCCGACCTAATGTAATTCATTAATATGATAATTTGATTATTGCCGATATTAATGTTATTTTAATATCAATAACCTTGAGTATTATTTATTGGCAGAAATTTATTTCCTACTTAACTTTATTGATAGTACAATACAGACTGCTGAACATACAGACAGGCTATTCAATCTAATTATAACCGATAACAGTTGTTTATTTCAAAAATATCGCGGCTTTTGTATTGGCATATATTTTTATTAGCTGAGTATAATAATTATGGTCATTTTCAATATAGAATAAGCTCGAAATACATTTTCTTACGCGCATTACTTTAGGCGCACAAAAAAAATCATTTTATAACAACCAAGTATTTAGTATTGTTACTAAGATGTTTCCTGGCATTAAACCTTATCTCATTATGCATCGCATTCTTCATCATTAGTAAAATAGGCATTAACAATTTAGTAATACTTTACTAATGTATGTATCCGACTAATTACGAAATCTTAGAAACTATAAGGCTTATTTAAATTATAAAGTAAGCATGCAGGTTTCAGTTTGAGGACATCCGCTAAGAAACCATCGGATCGGATAGGGGAGAACGAGATCCAACGTCACTGCGGTGCATAATTATATGTATAGTGCATAACAAACTTAATACTAATTCACTGACAAATCGCAAAATCTTAGGATTGAAACTTGGCATGTAGGTTTATAGTTTGTCACGGGACATAACTCGTAGAACGGCCGCTGGGACAAAAATCCACAGAGACCACGTACCGGTAAACGCAGCGTAGGCCGGCCTCCAACGAGATAGATGGACGACCTGATAAAGGTCGCTGGGAGGGGCCTTTTTACAGTAGCAGACCTCTTTGTGGCTGATATGATAACGATGGATGTAAGATTTAAGAGACATAGGGCATAGTGGGAGTAATTCCACTCAAATTTGAGCTGCCCGACTAGGGAAGTACCTCCGCCTTGCAGAAAATCTAAGTGAAATAACACTGCTTTGAGCTGTTGTTCCTTACGGTGAGCAAGGTTGACAGTGCTCCGTGAGGAAACGTTGTGTTGGCAGTAGGGGGGATTTTGACCCTTGTACTGTCAGCCTAACTGTTCCTCTTTCATTTTGCGGGGTCGGCAACGCGCAATTGATACCGTGTTACAAGCGTCATTAGGCTTACCATTGGTGGGCCGTATGCTTGTTTGCCACATTAGTGGTATAAAAAAAAATGTAACTTTCTTATATGATGTGGACAGTCATTTAGAATATTAAAAAAAATCACGCGATTGAGAAACTTGACTCCATCGCATGTAAAATTATAGGATACAGCTAGTTTTTTTTTTTTTTTTTTTCAAACTCAAATAGTGCCTGTTCACTCTCACCTTGAAGGTTCCTAAATCATATGAATCGGGAAACACAGCAGCCGGCAGAGAATTCCACTCCTTGGCCGTTCGCATGATAAATGATGAATCAAAACGCTTCGTGCGTATAGGTGGAATATCAACTACAAAGGGGTGGAATCCCTCCCTGCGTCTGGTCGTTAGTTAGTTAGTTAGTTTAGTTCAGAACAATAGCTACATCGTACATCGTAGAAGTTAGCACTGTAACCCATTTTCCTTGAAATAAAACCTACTGTTTGCCGCTTATCTTTGCGCTACGATCTCGAGTGAAACAGGTCATTTCCGCACTTAAACGATGATGAGTTGGCAACACGCTTTATTAACAACGATTTTCAGCACCTTATGAGTTGTTTTAAATAGAACTGCATTTTGTATTAGACGCGTTCTTTGCCGTGTAACTTTGTGAGAATCTAAAATCGTTCTTTATAATGCGTTAGTGCGCAGTAAATTGGAATACGCCAGCGTTGTTTGGAATCCGTTTTATTCCATACATTCTCAGCGTCTAGAGAGTGTACAGCGGGCTTTCACCAAACACCTTGCTTTTATGGCCCCCGGCATATCTCATAGGTGCCCATACCAACAACGTCTGACATTCTTCAATATAACTTCACTATATCAACGAAGAAGTATGCATAGCCTTTTGTTCCTATACAAGTTAGTCAACGGCCATATTGATTGTAGCGAACTACTATCGCGCATTTATTTGAGTGTTCCACACAACATTCCACGGTATCCTCTTACCGATTTGTTCCATCGCCCTTCTACCCGTACCAACATAGGTCGCAACTCCCCACTAGCGAAGATGTGTGACAACCTGAATTCACTTATTAAGTCCATTCCTGAGACAGATATATTTGATGACTCTAAGGCGAAATTTAAATCGAGAATCCTGGCTTCCCTACGTGCTAGCAAGTCTCCTGATCAAGTCAGTTGTCCAAAAAGTTAACTTGGTTTTTATCTGTATTTCCTGGTTTACTACTGTTATGTTTTCCGTTTTATTCTATGTATTGTTTTATATCGTGCTTCTTTGTAGTAGTGTATAAATAATCTGGCGTGTTTTGTCAATGTTGTGTTTGCCCGTAATTGGCATATATATTAGAATATTACCATAAGACTCAATGTACCAATGTCCATATATGTGCTGTGGGTGAACCTTAAATAAATAAATAAATTATGATAAGTGATTAACAAAAGCAGAAGAAATTATGGCAAAAGCAAGAGAAAAGAAGGCATCGGTTTAATGTGTTGCATTGCATTATAAAAAATAAAAATGTTACTTTTGAGTATTTCGCAACAATGCTCACTGTTCAGAACACCTAAAAACTTATTTATGAATGTAATTATTCAGAAACAACAACAGTTACAACAGAAGTTGTACTTTGAGGAAATAATATTTTAAAAAGCAACACTTCAATGATATCATCACGCCTGTTTCCCCGATGGGTCTGGATGAGGTGTACCGTAACCGGGTTTATTATTGATACTATAGCTGGAAATAAATAAAGGTAGAAACAGACTGATCCCACGTACGCAACGTATGCAATGCGTTATGATATCTGGAGTCTAGATTTTATATAAAAATAGTATTCATCAGATACACACTTATCGTATGCAACACAATCCTATGCGTGTGTTTCTAATCCGTACATTTTCATATAAAATCTAGAGTCCAGGTGTCGTAATGCGTTGCATACGTTGCGTACGTGGGATCAGTTTGTTTATACCGTTAATCTTCTATTCTAGGTCTTCTAATATACTTATTCTAGTTATCTCTTCATTTCTAGTTCTTAGTCTCTAGGTAAAACTCAAAAACAACAGCTTGACCAATTTTCATGATTTTTTAAAATGAACATTGGTGTGTTCAAGACTTGAGACCGTCCATAGATGGTTTAGATTCACAATTGGACTGGGTAGGTGGCGCTGCAATCGGGTAATAACGTCTACCAGTCTAGCAATTAAAAAAACAATGGTTAACCTATGTTCTCTTCCACAGGGAATTGAGCGCACTACGCGCTCCCATAGCCGAGATTAATCGCCACTTAGATGAAGGGAAAGACGTCGAGGCGCTGGATCTACATGCTATAGAGAATGCCACTGATATATTCAATGAGGTAAGCCAACTAAAACTGTGTATTATGCATTAGAATGCTGCATATAACTGAACAAGACTTGCTAATTTGCATATCTGGTTTTGCAATTAAATTAGCGAAAGGAAGCTTCAAAATGTAATGTCCATTTGTCTAAAGATTTCCGTGGGGATATCTACGTCTACACTACTATTATAAAGAGGAAAGATTTATATTTTTGTGTGTATGTTTGTAATGAATAAACTCAAAAACTACTGTGCTGATTTAAAAAATTCTTTCACCATTGGAAAGCTACATTCACCCTGAGCAACATAGGCTATATTTATTGCTAGAAGAGATTAGGGAATCTTATATCCACCCGTGCGAAGCCGGAGGGGCCGCTAGTATTATTGAATAAGTCGTATTGATATTCTTGCCCGTTCTTCTTTTTTACATTATGACTGACTTTGACTTGTTTTTACATTGAACACATAACTATTTACATCATAAATCTAAATATTATATCGAAGGTTGGTTCAACTTTTAAATAGCGCTTTTATTAGATTTGGATCCTTCAGCAGTCTAGTCCAATCAACATGAAATATATTTCTTTCGCATTAGCATTAAAATAAATATAATAGTCATGTCCATTTGGCTTCTAAATCTGACATAAGATCACCTCATTCAAACCTGAGTCAAGTCACCACGTAGATACCTAGTTCATAAGCGCACGCTATGACGTAATCCGCGCGAAAACTGATACGCGAAACAATAGGTAGTTACGTAATGTTATTGCGATTGTTCGAGATGGGAATATTGGTAACTGACAGGTGACTCGACCTTACCGTTGTTGTTGGGGAGGCCGCATCGTAAGAATTTCATCATAAACATTATGGTAGGATACACGGGTGGGCGTCTTTGGTAAATGTCTTAATGATTTTCTGTACTATCTATCTATCAGCCACGGACGTCCACTGCTGAACATAGGCCTCCCCTAATGATCCCAAAATCGGTCTTGCGCAGACCGCATCCACCTACTCTCTGCGACCCTCACGAGGTCGTCTGTTCACCTAGTTGGGGGTCGTCCTACGCTGCGCTTTCCTATGCGTGGTGCCCACTCCAGGACTTATTTCCCCAGTGGCCATCCGTTTTTCTAGCCGCATGGCCCGCCCATTAACACTTCAACCTTGCAATCCTGCGAGCTATGTCGGTTACTTTGGATTTCTGACTACTTATCACGCAGAGAAACTCCGAGCATAGCCCTCTCCATTGCACATTTCAATTTGGGTTAAATGAAGGGCTGCATTATCTTCGATGAGCTCCGTTGTGCTATAGATACTTATGGGATGTTGTGTGGTCCTTATTTATTAGAGATATATTTCGATCCCCAGTTTACACTACGCCAACTCTGAAATCTACCATTTCCGAGTTATAAAAATCATTTATTCTAAATGAAGCTAATCGATACCTCCAATTTACACTACGCCAACTCGGAAAACATAGGTTCAGAAGAAGCTCTTTAAAATGACTGAAATGATAAAGAAGTTATCAACTATTTTGTTTTCGGAAGCTCATAAGTTCCTAAATTGGACGTATCGATTTGTAAGTGACAAATACATTATGTGTGACTGTCTAATCCGCCTAGTATTGTTTGTAGCTAGAACTTTTCTTGTTCGAGATTGGTCCCCGGTTGCTCTATGTAATTTTCAGATGATTTAGTGTTTAACACCACATTAATTTAGGGTGGGACGGCCTACTTGGCTCCCCGTCTAGCTACGCCTATACCGCGTCGATGATGTTACCGATGTCAATAAAGTATTCTTTACTTTTAACGTAATGCTTGGTAAAAACGTGATGCATTCGTTATATGATTCGTTCTGCTGACTTTTGGAAGATAAGAATTATTGATAAGTGTTGATAAATTAATATTCATTATGAAGAAATATGGTCCGTTTCTTGATTACTCTGACGTCGATAGCTGCTACTTCTATGGTGAATAATATTATCTTTTAGTGCCTCTATCGGTTTTTTGTGTGCTCAATCAGACGTGGGGCATAAAATCTGGATTTGTAAACAATGTTTGCAGCTGATTTTAAACATAAAGTTAAAAAGAGATACCTATTTCTGCCGAATCTCTCTCTGGTACAAAAAACATTTGATCTAAATGAAGATCAAACTAATATTCAAATTCATTGCACTGCGGGAATTGAACTCTTACGGACGGCAGACGCGCTCTATTTGGGTCGAATAAGTCAACAGTACAAAGGTTACTAGTTCATCGCCTAACGTTGCTGCTACCTACAGTTAATTCTCAATGACTATTACAATCGTCTCGTAGTTATTACCAAACAATTTTCCTTTATTACTAGGGCTTGGGGTTAAATGACAACCGTAGAGATCGGTCGATCAACATATTGGAGACTCCTTCACGGACACCTCAATATTCAGACCAGTATTCCATGAAGGGTTAGGTATAGCTGTGCTCTTGTATATTAGCCCAGCGCTATAAATGGGCCTATACAATAACAGAAGGCAAAAAGCTGTTGCCCAACAATGGGATTGTTTTCTTATGGAGTCGTGTATGGATGGATAGGTTGGTACCCAGCTTCATTTGTAATTTTAGAGAATGACAGGCTAGTTTGTAACTACAATGCGTTTCACCCTCGTCTTGCTTGATATTAGGCACACACATCTAAAATCGAGCATGTAATTCAAATAATTACCACTTCGTGCTCTCGTTCTCAGATACACACATCGGAACACAGTAACATATTTTTTTACTAGCTATTGCTTTTTGAGCCGAAATTGGCCTATATCCTTTCTCCAAGGTCCAATCTATCTCTGTACCACATTCATCAAAATCTGTTCAGCTGTTTAGGCGTGAAAGCGTAACAGACAGTTACTTTCACCTTTATAATACTATTAGGGATTATATTTGGCATTAACGCATGCTAAACATTTTCGGACATAAAATTTTGCGAAACAAATTTTCGTTTCAAAACTGCGTTTCTCCGGTTCAGTACACCGGACGCTTTAGCCAACTAAGCCACCGAGATCAATGCTTGTGGTAGTTGTGAGGTTGTACCCATACAACCACTGTAATTGTAATTTACGCTGACGAGACCTAAAATACGTAATGTGGGAGATAAATTTGACATCACGAGCATTGATACCACTCTATGATCCTTCACTCTCCTGGCTAGCACCAGGGATCATTTAGATCCTACCAGCAACTGTACGTTTCTTCCAGTCCTGCGGGGAAGAAGTTTGTATTCTCCGCAGTACTCGAGCCAACAAAGGGCCGTTTAAACACCCAAATGATAGGACGTACGAACATATAGTGAAGGTGAAATGAAAAACATAGTATTATAAATTGTACCACGTGTTAGCAATGCGTGATAATATGAGGCGTAGTAATCGTGATGTTTTGATAGTGGAACAGACGCGTGTGAATGCTAATTGAACCATCATATCTTTACTATCAGCTGTCATTTGCGTAGTTTCAGGGTTGTTAGTATAAACAAAGCAATAATTCCATTCCATGTCTTTATTTCTTTCTCCATCGTCTTTAACGTCGTCCAATCGGTCGTCGTTCTCTAGAAATAGAAAATTAAATTGAGATACATTTTAATTACACATTTTGAGTTGAAATTACTATTAATTATTCTCTACCATTTATTTTACTTACATCGGTCAGCCGTATTATTCCACTGCTCGACTTAAGCTTGTCTAGGATAAGCCTGTATGCTGTTATACAGTACCTCTATCGTTCTTTTTAGGTCGTGCATAGTTCATAATTCCGGGGAAATTTAATAACTTAACCGAACTTGAAGGCGAAACCTCCAGCCAGAAGCAGTTATATACTAATCAGATAGATACGCAGATTGTAAATAGTTTAACGACATTTATTATAATTGATGATGACTATGAACAAATGCATCCATTAAAGAGACCATTACCCTCCAATGGGTCCATCTTCTTATTGTCTGATAATTATCTTTGATAGATTATTTAACCAGAAGTAACATTATGTTTGTCGTTCTCACAGAAAGACAGACTGTAGTATGTTATGTAATATTTGCCTTGCACCTCTGCTTGTGTTCGGAGAATAATAATGTTGATTCAGGAAAATACACACTAGTTATTGTCCTGAAATTGCTGTGGAACTTGTGGTATAAATTGCTAAATAAATTGAGCATAACTCTGGGAATTCTTTCTCCAACTACACACAACATACCATCGAGTCTGTATTCCTGTATTTACACCCACAATTCGCCGATATGTTTAAGTCCCATGTAACAGGGGGCGATCCTTGTGCCATTAACCGGGTACAACTCCAAACTGCCACTGAGATTTTTATAGAAAAACCTAATAACACTGCTCGACTCAGGAATCGAACACAGGAGTCTCTAGCGTAGCAGTCACTTACTAGGCTAATAATAGGCAGCACCAACTAACAGATCAAGCAAGCTGTATAGCTTGATAGATCGCGAGTGGAATAAAAGGCCTTTGGAGCGGCGGTCCAAAGGCCAATTGTATATAGTTGCCCCTTGAACCGCTCTTACTCCGTTGTAATAGCGGTGATATTTGTAGTGCAAATGTAGAGCTTGACGTGTCTATGTGTACCCTGTACATGTGGCGGGATTTTTTTTAGGTTAATAGCTCATGCGATCAACTCTATTCTCGATCTGCATTCAGCACTCGTGGAAGCCCTTTTAATGCGTTACATATACTTACTGTTTTATTTATAGTGGAGATAATAAATGTTCCCATTTCATTCCCTGGTGGAAAGTTTTTCTATTGTAGATCTAGTTTTAAATATACTACCAGCGTTAGTTGGATTTACTGCCAAATTCTGATAACATCTAATACTTACTGTACTTACTTTTAAATAGGAAAGTACTTTTATTTAATAGGAAAGTACTTTTGTTTACTTATTATTAGCAAAACACTTTTTGTTTTCGCCCCTATTACATGGTACATTAACATACCCGTGAACTGTGGATACATTAGTACACCTCTGCCTAACCCTTTGGGGAATACAGGCGCAATGTATGTTTTTTGAGTACTGGTATTTACTTATACATATTTAAATCTACCCTCCTCAGTCCAGACTGCACGTTTTGGCAATAACAACATCGTTAGGTATTTGTTGATCGATTGTAAATATTATTAGTATTCAAGTCTAACGACCCAATGATTCCATGTTTTTAATATTTTCGGAATGTTATCTGCGTTCCTGGCATACTTTAAATTCCAGCCACTGATACCTGCTTGGTATCTCGAATGTGACAGTCATCCACTTATAACAGAAAATAATGATCAACTTTGTAAATTCATTTTAGCATAAATAATCCTTTTGAGATCGTTTCATGGTATGTGGTCTTTTTTATTATGTTGAAAGGTTTGTTAATTCTACACAATAGCGTGTGCTTCTACCTGCTATATTATTATTATGATCTTTTACCAGCTTTAAGTCCAGCAGTGCACATTTAAAAACCATTTTTGTCCGTCGGCGGGGAATTTATCAGTGTAATTTCATATCTGCTTGCTTCTTTATGTGGGCATGATGAATTGCAAAATCAACAGAGTATCACAGATTATTTAATCTTTCATCACGTTTGAGATAAGCTTAGAAACTCAATATTTGTGTATGCAATGTTTGTATGCTGTTGCTACACGGCTCTTTAATAACAAAGACTTGTAGGCGCTATACTTGGTAGCTAGATGTCCATATAGCTACCTAAATGAGCTATATAACTTCAGACAAGAGCGTAAAGTGAGTTGCTTGGGACACAAAGTAATAATAGTTTTTTTATTGACAAAACAGTTGATACAAAGATATTGTAACCTCTGAGCTCGGTAAAAGACCTGTGTTACAGGTGGCTTAAATGACTTCAACATCATCATAGTCATCCTGTTACCATTGTCCCACATTTATTTGTGGTCGGCGCAGCGTGTCAAGATTGCGTCAAATGAGAGCAATATCATTCCTTGAGTAGCTATGAATTCAGCAATTTGCGTCTGTATTTTTTTAACAAGCTTAGTTAATTTTATGGACTAAAACTTTAGCAGCATTATAAACTGCGCCTTGTCTCTTAACCTTGCCCAAGGTACGGCTTGCTTGCTTTTGCTATAAGCCGGCTGACTGGCTAATCTTTTTACCTACCAGGGCATGCTAGGGTAACATGCTCGCCATATTTTTTTCGTTCCGTATCTCATATCGAAAGTATGGTCAAAGACGAGAAAATACGACGACCTCAATGAACTAAAACGCTAGAAGAAGCCATTATGACGCTGAGCACAAAATGAACCATTTGTCCGCGACAATAGAATGTGTGGAAATCTCCAATTGCCTTTTTTGTCCTACGTTTGCGTTATTGCGCAGATTTCCATACGTTCTATCGTCACAGACAAACCTTCCATCGTCAATCCATAGTTGTTTTATCAGTTTTAACAAGTTACATAACATCGCATTCGTCATCAATGCATTTAGCATAAATCATAGACTCGATGACCATAAGGAATGAGGTCATGCAACGCGTCACGTAACGATTCTAGGTAAATGAATCACCGTACAACAAAAACATAAGCAAGCGCAATTTTTTTTTACTTTCGAAATTCATGCATGAATCATTGTATTCACCAAACAGTGTTTATTTGTTTGATAAAGTAACTAGGCCGCTCTGTTATCGGAACAAGACATCCCTATCTTGGCACAGCTGGCTCATAATTTGCGCTTGTTAAACCATTATAATTTATGATTATATGAACGGAATTTATTTATTTCTTTTACAATTATTCATTGTTGGCGTTTCATTCATTATGTGTGCGGTAGGTAGGGTGCTATCGAGTTTTTTATTCGATGTAGTCTTATTAGATTAGTCCACACTATTTTTGATTCTCAAGTTTAACTTTACCGACTTGAAGGGCTCTCGAATCATGATAAAAAATACAAAACTAAAAAAGCCACTAGTTTGTTCTATGAATCAACTCAGGGGTTGACCTTTGAATCAACAGAAATTAGTTAAGAAAAAGCTGTTTTATAGAATTCTTGTTAGCAGATCAGGGTTTGGATTTGTTAGCCCGTTTAATGGTAATCTATACATAATAAAGAGGAAAGGCATAGTGACTAGGCCTAAATAATCGAGTAATTCCACTCAAATTAGAGCTGCCCGACTGGAGAAGTACACTGCTTTGAGCTATGTTGTGTTTGTTATGGTGAGCAAGGTTGCCAGTGCTCGTCGAGGAAACGTTGTGTTGGCAGGTGGGGGACTTTGACCCTTATACTGCCAACCCAACTATTCCTGTTTCGTTTTACAGGGTCGGGTCGGCAACGCGCATGTGATACCCCTGGTGTTGCAATCGTCTATAGGTTACGATGACCGCTTACCATCAGATGGGCCGTATGCTTGTTTCCAATCTTAGTGGTATAAAACAAAGTTGCCCTTTTAAACAACCCAACGGATTATAATGCGGTTTCCAGCAATATAAACCTAGAGTGATTAAAGAGGAAGGTATAATATTTAGAACATTGCATCCGTGCGAACCGGGGGGCGCGTCGCTGATGGATACTATATTCCTAATGCGTGGGATATAAAACTTACAAAGTACTTAAACTTAAAATTAATGAAAATGTATGCAATGTACCTATTATGTATGACTGTCTGAACACAACAGGATGGTTTAGTTACATTCTGTGTGTAAATTTTTGTCAGAAGAAATTATAGTCACTAAAAAGATCGAGCGATTCACTCACAATCAGGGGCTCTTTGTAATAGCTATTTATACATACCTAATACCTACTTGGTTTTTTGTATGATTATATCAAGTTGCCAACAGATTTGCGCTCGTTTGAATTTCAAAGCGAATTGTGTACGATAGCTCTGACCTTTCGTCTTTTGTATCACGATAAGAACGCTGCGGGGATGTAAATGGGAATTGTAAAGTTTAATACGCCTTTTGCAGATTGTAAAATGTACTGCTCAAGCGAAATACTAAAGCTGAATTGTCTATAATATAATATCATATTTTTGGGACATTTTACACAACACCATTTAGTTCCAAACTAAGCAGAGCTTGTACTATGGGTACATAGTATTAGAGTTAGGTAGGTTTGGTTCATCATTATTCTCAGAAACGTACTCTTATCAAACGACTAATAAACCTGGTACCTTTCATCCCTGCAGTATTGAAGTAAAATTATTCGTAAATGAAGTTTATCCAACAGCACCTAACCGCAGGCAAAAATATACTTATAAACCATTTATTTATTTCAAATCCACATGCACAATATTACAGTAAAGTCACTAGGACATTGTACAGTTAAAAAACAAAGTTATTAAATATGTACAGTAAATACATAAATACATTTAACTTAAAATAAAATTATTGTTCTCAATTTTCATTAATCCTCTCAGAGAATCTCAGATATTCAAGGCACATTTCCATCCATCTTGATGGAAATCATACCGATATTTCTGCAGGTCTCGCGGTAGCGTGTAGTCTAGGAAGCCAATCGCACGACCACGGAATCTAGCGCCCCAATAAACATTTGTAATTGTCCACATAAATACAGGAAACTGCATTTCCATTTTCCTGTGTTATTGATCTTGCATTCGTGTATTATGAGGATGTCTATTTAAATATTTACCGTATAGGAACAGGTTTGCAAGCTTGCCATGTGCCATCTTGGCACATGTTACTTCCTTTCATCTCGGCGACCAATGTACGCAGCTGTTAGCCATTTTTTTGCGTTATTACAAATAGTCGTAACTTATTTATAAGCACGTCATTCCTAATTTATGACAGTTAATTTGTCTTGATAGCCATTTTTCGTGTTTAATTAATATTAATTATTAACTAAATCGTATTCCCATGTTTTCCGATTTCTCTTAAATCTTCAAATTTTTCTTTACCTAAAATCTTTCGGACTATTACGAACAGATTCAAAAAGCCAAATCGATCCAGCCGTTCTCAAATGATGTGTTTACCAGCGAACAGCAATTCATTATTATTCATTTAGATTAGTGAACATAACATACCTCACTTGTAGTCATTCTTTTTTCTTTTCATACGGTCATACGAAGAAGTCTACATTACCTAGTTTGTGACTAACAGAACCAGCCTCTGGCCCGAAATTTTGTTCCATGTTAGACCCTAAAGTCAGCAATAAAACTAGGTTGAATGTTTCTCAAATAATGATTGTCGGTCAAATGTGTTAAGTCACCTATTTGTACTTTAACTCTGCCACTCTTTTGATCATGTCACCTTCATCCAGTTTTCCGGTACCAATACTGTGTTCTATTGTCGTAGGTACTAGCAGTAAGGTGCGTTTACGGCAGCTACCCCGCTCGCTTGCTCGACCTGTGGGACCTATACGACGAGTGCAAGGGCTCTGAGAACGACAACCCGGCGATATTGCCACCGGACCAGCAGTTCATAGTGCTAGAACTCGCAAACGCAGGCCAGGACTTAGAGAGCTACCAGTTTAATAACGCTGAACAGGCATACGCCTTGTTCCTGCAGGTGGGCTGTTTTATTTTAATTATTTTTATTGAAACACAATGTCAATTAAATTAATCATTAACTATTTAATCATTTTTACTGAAACAGGAACTACAATATTGATCATTAACTATTCTTCTTCTTATCGTGTCAATAATTAAACAATTGTCGAGTAATTTAAGGCCACCTCAATAGCATTAGTAGTGGCCGCATAGAGATTGTTCTTCGTGCAGGTGTGCTCAAGGGACACACAAATAGGTGTGACATTGTGTTACTCTGGATCTCTCATTATTGATCTGATCATTAATTATTTTTACTGAAACAGAGACCAATTAAATTGCTCATAATTGCTAATAAAGGCAAGTATGTTTTGGCCTATTCTCTGTTGTATTTAAGGTTGCTAGGATGTACTGACTAGTGGCGATTAGTATTAGATAATGATTTATTTACTGATTGACGCAATATGACTCTTATTCTAGAATGTAACTAAAGTAAAGAGTTTGCATTAAATGTGTATCGAATCTTGTGTCCAAGAATGCAAAGTAATGAAAAAACTTTGAGTACTATCCTGGAATACTGGTCTTTAAAATAGGCATGTGTTTTTTTTTTCATTTGATGTTGTGTATTATAATTTTTGTGCCAAAATCTTGTCTAACAATATTTATGCACATTTTTATTTAAGAAATGTTACGTTAGATACGGTTTGGAAAATGTTTTTATGTGCCTGTGTAAAAAATGTTTATTTGATTGTAACTTAATATTTTTTTTATGTTGACATTTACTTTCTTGAAATGATTGATGGTTTTGTTAGAAGAAAGCTTCGAAATTGCAGTTCTTTTGTTTGCAAAGTGACACCAAGCATTCCAATAAGTTCCTCATCAAAATAATTATAGTTATGAAACTTTTTATGATTTCACCACATGTAACCCCATACCTGGAAGAAATCGCTTTAAGCGTTAAGGACGCTCATTGTAGTTTTTTTGTAAGATATATGTATGATGGTGTAAAATAAATAAATAAGTTCAATGCTGGGCATATGTTAACATCCATATATGGATCAATTTAATCAATCGAGACAAATACCAAGCAATCTTTAATACCCAACACTTTTTTTTAATGGAATATTTATTAATAAACTTTCTCCATTTATGTAAAGGTATTCCAAATTGTCCTTACATGGCTACGACGCATAAACAACGACATTTTATAGTTTTTGATATTTTTTTTTCTAAAATTGACTTCGATGTAGAATCGTAGATTTATTATTGAGAATTGTTTATGAATTTGCTTTTTTTTTCTTTGTGTTTTTTTCAGTGGCTCTCGACTGCATGCCTGCAGCCTCCACGGATGATAAGTTATATTCTAGTTCAAGTCGTGAACGTATCTTGACTAGATTATCACTTATCCTCTGAGGATGGCTTCGAGCGCTTTACGTGTACCAGTGTGTGGATTTTTTAAAATAATATTGTTTTATTTTTTTTGTAGCATGTTTTTCTAACGTTGTTTTGCATTTTTGTTGTTGTATGAATGTAGGTAGGGCTGTCATTCATTGCAAATAACCTGGATTAACATTCTCGAACTGTGATTACTAAGACATTTTGCATCCTTGTTTATAAATTTAAATAAGATTTGCACTACGTAGTGAAACTATAGCAGAAATATAAATGATCAGAAGATGTAAATTTTGAACCGATTTTGACCTTTGGAAGCATTGGCCTCAGCTCTGAGTCTTAGCCTGAGGCATCTCGTGAGCACTACTCACATAAAAATCTTTTTCTCTTTTTAAAGACGTCGCCCGGATGCCGTCAAAACTTGTGACAAATCCGGTGAAACGTGATGGATGACAGCCCTACGTAGCTATAATTTTTAGACTGTCAATATAGAGTTTTTTTTTTGTGTTTTGATTTTTGTCTCTTAGAACCTTTTATTTATGTTTTATTTGGTTTATGTTTCTCGTCAGTTGAAATGTATTAATACTTTTTTAAATGGACTTTTTGGTAATGTTTTCATTGTATTGTCAGGTGGCTTACGGTCTGGCAGTTGCGGAAGAGGCGTTCCAGTTTGAGCACAGAGATCTGCATTGGGGAAACGTGTTGATAGCGCCAACAGAGCAGAAGGTAATATATCATTTTACCAATACTTATTCTTGTCCGTTTATCCTTACCTGTCTGTAGCGTAGTGGTTGTCAACGTGACTACTACGCGCGTTTTTTAGTCGTTTATTTAGTAGTAGGTCCCACAAAACGGCAGACCACAGCGCAATAGGCCTAGACGAAGATGGCGGGATGAGCTTGACTTTTTCTGGAAGGATTGGCCCAAAATAGCCTTGAACCGTGAGGAATGGAAGGACGGTAGGGTGGCCTTTGCCCTGCAGTGGGACGACAACGGCTAAATAATAATAGTTTTATAGTAAATCCTCATGGACTATCCACTTGGGGAGGCGGCAGAGTGTCGGACTCATGCCGAACGGTCGCACTTGCCTTCACTTGCCCTATTGTCATGGCCATGGGATCCGTGAAATTCGCCACCACCATGACAGGACTAGCATTTTACCTAGTTAGTCAGTTTGACTTAATAATAATAATGTTATTTAATACTAAGCCATCTCAATTGCGTTCAACTCGTATAGATCATCTAAGATTTAATAATGAGAAAGCTTTTATTAATCCACTTTAGTACTAAAAACAACCCACTCATCACATAGATATCGCTAGCAGAAGCTTGTCGAGACTAAAATCACCATTGTTCGTCCGTACGAGCGATTTCATTGCTCAGTAGGTACCGCGACGCGTCCTGTTATCGTGTGCCATCGCCAAGCCAAGCCCTGCAGTGTCACTGCGCTGTCGCCCGATCAATTACCTTAAACACTCGTCTGCTGTTTGTTTGTTTACCACTTATTCACTTGTTAACATTTATAAAGATCAATATCGCATGAAAGGTTGATAAATAAAAAGAAAACACCTTTTGTTTAGTTATTATCTCCACCCCACAAAGACCAAGACCAGTAGCCCGATTCACGTAATTAAAACCGTAGCGATGTCGCAGCGACTTAATCGTTGAAACAGTTTTCCTATTCTACATCACTCACATCTAAAACTGCCCACTATGATTCTCCTTATCGTGGGTGCGTTTAGAAATACGAATTTTCAAATATACAAACACCCAGACCCGGAACAACTATTCGTAGGTCATCATACAAATGTTAAATTACGTGCTGGGATTGTGCGAACCCGCGACACATGGTGGGTAAGCCGATGGCTCCGCCACTACGTCAAACATGTCAAAATTCAAAGTAATAGTAGCGGTGTTGCCTTAATAATGCACTGCTTTTACAAACACTTCCTGTTCAGTTTATTTATTCGTATATACGAACAAAAGGTCGCGCTAAAATACTCATTGACTGACTACTGATAAGGTTATTTGTAGTTGTTGCTTTTGAAGATGCTTAGCGATCATCGTCTTTTCTAATCAATATTACTAGAGAGTAGGTGTGGCCATGTTAATTGCGCTTCAGTGCTTAGCCATAAAACACTACTCTACCCTTTGTTTAATCATTTATCTCGAAATCTCATTTTAATGTACAGACTGGCAGGTCAAGTTATCCAAAACTATCAAATTTTCCCAATTGAACATGAACCTTATTATTTTGTGTTAAAGTTGAAAATCTATCAAAGAAATTTGACAGATTTTCTTCAAATACACGAATCTGACGTTCTGAACCGCGGTTCTTTGTTCGCAACTGCGTATAAATCTGGTCTAGTTATTTTGGAAATCACAAACATTCCCGACGCGAACGACATACTTGGCACGATTTGTATAATATAAGTGTTTATTTCAATTGTCGTGTTTCTCCGTTTCCTGCTATCGTTATTATGTATTTTGCTATACTGGAAGCCTAAAATTTTTGTACAAAAATGTAAATAAGATGACGAATATGCTAAATACTTCATGTATTTAGCATATTCGTCATCTTATTCATCATCTATATATATATGAATTGACTGCCTCATTAGTCTAGTGGTCCTAAGTGCGACTGCTACGCTAGAGGTCCTGGGTTCGATCCCCAGGTCGAGCAAAGTGTTATTGGGTTTTTCTATGAAATTCTCAGTAGCAGCTCGGAGTCTGGATTTGTGCCCGGTTAATGGCAATAGGTTCGCCCCCTATTACATGGGACCTAAATATACCGGCGAAATGTGGGTGTACATTAGTACACCTCTGCCTAACCCTTCGGGGAATCCAGGCGTGATGGTATGTATGTATGTATATATGAATTGCGGGAAATTGGTAACTGAATCCCTAGATTTCCTGTAGATAATGTATGTTGTGTATAGTTGTAATTAGACTTCAGATTTTAGTATTGTGTACTGTGTTATGTACTACTGAATTAGACAGACTACAGAATAATACACACTCAGTGTATTAGTCTGTAGTCTGTTATGTACCTTTTGAATAAATAATATAAAATATTCAAATGCCAAAATATTGTTGTTATTGTTCTGTCGGGCACAGGGGTTTATTAGGGGTGGCTCAAAAACTACAGACGAGATTTTAATTTTGTTATACCGTTGAAAAATGTATGCCCCAAATTAAGAACTGGGATAGATTAGTTGAATAGAGATTGAGCTCTCTGCTGGTTTCTCATTAAATAAACCTAATATTCTAATTTTCTCCACCGGAAATCGAAAAGGAGTAAAAGCTACTTAGTACATGAACAAAATAGTTCTTTCTAATTAAGTTTCACTTCATTAAACCTCAGAATAAAGTAACGCGCACAGTGTAGTCATCTAGTCGACTTTTAAGCCTCTGTATTTGTTGTCTTCGTCATGTAATCGGTTGAAATGAGTAAAATTAAGACAAAGAAGACAATTATATTTGAATCAGCAGCATAACATTATTTACTAATAGTATTTTCCTATGGGCCAACATTTTAAAACTCTACTCCAAATTATATTATTGAGTTACAGTATCAAAAAAATATATCACGTTCTAGTTAATGTACCTACTACTCCGTAACGTATTGTATAACGACTATTGTACTTCGCACCTAGCAATTCTAGAAAGATGTTAACCTTGCCAAAAGACCACTCACCCCATGAGGTGGATGACTTGGCGGGCAAACGTCTCGTCTACTCGAGGTAACGTCCTGAGGTGGCGGGTCAACGACCTCTGATAGCCCGGGCAAAACTGTTATCAATAACAATTCTAATTTAAAAATAACCAATTATATTGTATAATACATAAGAAGATACCATCATACCATCATGGCCTGTATTCCCCGAAGGGTTAGGCAGAGGTGTACTAATGTACACCCACAGATCGCCGGTATGTTTCAAGTCCCATGTAATAAGGGGCGAGCCTATTCCCATTTAACCGGGCACCGGAAACCGGGCCAAACTGCGAGCTGTCACTAAGAATTTCATAGAAAACCCCCAATGACACTGCACTACCTAGGAATCTAGCCTAGCAGTCGCTCGTTTACTACCTAACGTATCATCGTTATCTTGAATTTTAACATCTAATAATATAAGTAACGTTGCAAAATTAATATCTAAATCTAATAATCGGTTTATTTTTAAAATTGTGTCATTTCCTATCATTCTGATAACCTTGGCAATATACAGTTATCAGAAAGATAAATAATGCGTCTGTCATATAAAAACAAAGCTTAGTAAAAATCTCGTCTCCGACTGAATTATTCACGGTTTAGTAAATGAAATAGTGTCAGACACCGAGCGCCAAGTCACCTAGAAGCGACCGCTAGGCAGTGTAGGGCATAGTTAACTATAATTTTGTAATCTGGTTACTAATTACGATTAAAAGTAGTTAACTACATGTAGTTACGATTAAAAGTAGTTAACTACATGTAGTTATGATTACATGTAACTTAACTACAGTAATCAAACTACATTAAGTAGTTGTTAATTTGATTGCTGCAATCTAGTAGTTATAATTACTGATTATTATTTAATTATTTTTTTTGCAATTAAATAAACATGTAATGTGAAGTAATACTATATATTTTGGAATATGGCTGCATAAAAAAAAAACAGTTGATTGCACATACCTATGTTTATTTTTATGAATAATCAAATGCAAGGATTAAAGTCGTAGATATTATATACTTATTGACATGTAATAAAAAAAACTCAGCAAACATCAACTTGATTCAAATTATTTGCTAATCAAATAAATAACCAAAAAAGGTTGATTGGGTTATTCATTTAAATTAGCTTTTAGTACTACACGTTTTTCAAACATTTCATTCGATAGCCTGTGGGATTTGGGATGGTTTATCATAGTTGCGTATGAAAACAGTCTTTGCACTGGAGCCGAAGAAGGTAATGGAGTATTGTATTTTATGAATACTTTTTTCACTTCTGGATATCTATGAAGACAATTTAGTTCTCGATCCATATCTGGTAAATAACAAGAAACAATCAGATCTGCTTTTGACCTCTATGCGATGCGCTAACTACCTACCAAACGACAAGACGAAACACGCGCGATAGTCGTTTTGTACTTACATGAACGCCTATTGCGCGTGTTGGCTTGTTTAATGACCCAACATAATTTTAAATCTGTAGTTATAAAAAGTAATCAAGTAATCGTGATTGCAACTACAATTAGTAGTTAGTAGTCAAAATTTTTAACTACATTTTTCGATTTTTTTATGTAGTTTGTAGTTATGATTACTTCTTACTTTATGTAGTCGTAGTTAGTAATCAGTAGTTAGATTACATTTTGCCCAATACTGCCGCTAGGCGTGGGCGAGGGCAGAGGTTGTGGGTTCATTCATATTCCTTATGATCGTTAACCTTTTGATCGCCACGTCAATTAAGAAAATCCGTGTTCTCTACGCCAAGCGACAAATTCTAGTACCTATTTAATAATAGATTTTTGTATCGATATGTGTATTGAACTAAAAAAAAAGTGGTATTTTTGACGTGCCATGCCGTCGTTGGCGTCGTGAGCAAGTTTTCATTTGACGTCTATACACGTCCGTGGCGGTCAAAAGGTTAATAGAGTTTTAGGGGTTAACATGATATTGACGACAATTATTTTGGTGCAGCGGCTCAGCAATTGGCTTCTGTGCCACGGGTTGTGGGTTTGATCCCCGCACGGAAAAAATATTTCTATGACCTACAGATAGTTGTTCCGGGTCTGGGTGTTTGTGCATGTGAAAGTTTGTGTATGTACAGGAGAAAATCCAAATAAACTTTGCGGCTGACCAGATTTCACCCTTATTATTAAGTTGATAGGGTCGAAATGTATTCAACCGCCAACGATCTTTGTCGTATGTCCCGTCCACGCAAGGACACTACAATCCCCGCTGCCTTCTTCCATTTTTCTTCTGCGTGAATCATGGGCCTTCTGAGTAGCAGACGGGTACCTATGTCTAATGGACTAAGAACAACTCTTACTTTCCCTTACCCTATAGTCACGTCCATAAGATTCTTGACATTCAGCACAATCATGACAGTTCCTTCCTCTGTAGAGCCCTGAATCAATATTTAAGTAAGTATAATTTACAGTGTTTAAATATAATTTGCTTAACCTTCGCCATTTCCTAGTGTTTTAACTTGTTAATCATTATTTCAGACTAATAGATTATTTTCAAAGACAGAATTTAAGTAACTTACGTAACCTTCACCACTTCCTAGCAGAATCGTTACTGATATAATGTTGGTTACTAAAAATGAGTGTCCTAGACAAAGATTTAAATCGTTAGATTTGCCCCCACCGTACATAAACCGATCGAAAACGTGTCCATATAAAGATGAGTGAATGCACACATTCCGTATTAGAGACAGAGAACGACAGTGTGCAATATTCAGTATGAGTGAACGAGATAACAGATTCGATACTTCCGATGTCAACCAGTTTACTTACGGAAACGTGACCATTATTTGACGCGGTAGGGCGCATCTAACGATTTATAAATCTTTAGTCCTAGTGAGGTTTCTTCAGCTAGTTTAGATAGGTCCAGTATATGGTGTATTGCTTATTGTGCTTAGGGTCCCAACACACACATAGAGAGCTCATAACAGAAGTAAATGCCGATGACAAGTTTGGCGTAGTGCCTGAACTGTCCGCTTTTGTGTCATTTGTTGCGGATTAAATCCCCGCACGGAACAAATATTTGTATGATTTACTAGATAGTTGATCCGGATCTGGCTGTTTATGTAAAAAAATGTGTTCGTAAACGCACCCAAGATAGAGGAGAAAATCCTTACGTGGGATAAAAAAAAGGTTAAAAAAATAATACTAGTGCCACCTTATTTTCCTTTCCATTGTTTACTTTTAATTTAAGTTTGAATTGAATGCGTTTGACCCTAGTGTTGTCTGATTTTCGACTTTTTTTCCTTTCCCCAAACAAGTCTAAAATGGAACCTACAATTAAGATTCGGGTTCACAGAAAAACTGTTTGGAGTCGATCTTACATGTGTGGTAGCTAGTATAACCAGGCAGATTATTAGCTCCTACAATCAAGCGCGCTGGGTTTTGTTGACTTACAATATGTAGTTCCTGGAAGGAATAAAGGAAGGCATGCATGATGCGGGGAGAAGTTAATATATTTAGCCTCCGACCATAAGTCAAAATATCACCTCTACGCACTAAACAGCTTGACTTCACCCACTGCTGAGTATAGGCCTCTCTCAGTTTTTGCTATCCATCATCTCGCTGCAGGACGCCCGGCACTCCCATCCTACCATATGCGAAAAGAAATAACCTTAGAAATGTAACAATAATATTTGTTGACAGTACTCAACGTTTGTTCTCCGCGGTCGGTCGCATCGCGTGGCCCGCTGCGGCGTGGCGGCGACCATCATCGACTACTCGTTGTCGCGAGTATCGCTGCCGCTGGCGGGCGGCGAGTGTGCTGCCCTCTACAACGATCTGGCCACCGACGACTCGCTGTTCGACGCCGTCGGGGACTACCAGTTCGAAGTATACCGCCTCATGAGAGACAAGTTGGGGTAAGTTACAAATGTTTTGTTCATCTTCGTCAACTCATTTTCTGTCCCACTTTCAGCCGGGGTTAGGCTTTAGTCTTTTTTATACCAGTTTACCACTTTTATTCTACTATACTAAGGTGGCAAACAAGCATACGGCCCACCTGATGGTTATCGGTTACCGTAGCCTATAGACACTTGCAACACCAGGGGTATCACTTGCGCGTTGCCGACCCTGTAAAACGAAAGAGGAATAGTTGAGTTGACAGTATAAGGGTCAAGGCGCCCCCACTGCCAACACAACGTTTCCTCGCGTAGCACAGGCAACCTTTCTCACCGTAAGAAACTAAAAACATCTCAAAGCAGTGTTATTTCACTTCAATTTTCTGCAACAGCTCAAATTTGAATGAAATTACTCCCACTATACCCTACCTCTCTTACTACTCTACCCTGTTGGCATAGTGTGGGGCGACGTATTTCGTATCGCGTCGAGGCTTTCTCGTCTGTTAGGGATTTATGTATGTATGTGTATAATCACGGATCCCAAGGCCGTGACTATAGGGCAAATGATGGCAAGTGTGGTTTTTAGTCGGTATGAGTCCGACATACCCTGCCGCCTCCCTGGGCGTCGGATGATCCATGGGAATTTTCCGTACTATATAAAAAATGGCATTAGTGTATGTAATTAATATTATACTCTTTCGTTAAACTTTATTAGTACTATTCTCCAACGATAGATCATCGTATGTCTGGGTAAGGCCAAGTGCGATGTATTTATCAATTTCCTGTTCGTTCTCCCCCACTAGAACAGAATATAATGAATAAAAGATGAACTGATACCAAGAGCCACGTGTGACATTAAATTTATTAGACACGGCATGATGACGCACGGGCAAAATTAACCATAATATTTTGATAATGTTGAAAACGTTGGGACTGGAAATGTTTGTGGATGTCATTCATAGTACATTTTAACAAATATTGATATAAATAAACATTAACCTGTAAAGTAACAAATTAGAAAAGTATTTTTTTTTTTTTGAAGAATATTAGAATAGAAAATTTTGTTGTTCTTGGGCCGCCATTCTACGTGAATTTAAAGTTTATATCAATGATAATTTTGTCACTTCAACTATTAAGATTGTTGAGCACATAATTAGACTTTTTATTGATAATTATAACCACATGATCATCACTGTGCATTTATGAGTAATGTTTAGCTAACCTTTGTATTCTCTTTACAGAAATGATTGGAAAAGCTTCGCGCCCTACACAAACATCCTGTGGCTGCATTACACTGTTGATAAAATGATAACAGCCCTCCGGTACAAGAGGACAAACACGAAGATTCACAAGCACTACATTGAAAAACTGAAGGGAATCAAGAGTAGAATACTAGACTACGGCAGCGCCGCGCTGTTCGTACTAACAGACAACGAAATATAAACGAACAAATTATGATAATATTTATACAAAACAATTTCTTATGTAAAATAATTCAAACTAGTCTTTAACAATGGTTTTAATGAACTGCTATTGCTATAAATCTGACATGACAATGAATCGCATAAATTATAATAATGTAAATAATGTTTGCTTTGGTAAATTCCTTGAAATGATAGACGCTAAAAGAGTTATTTACAATGTTGTCGCATTATTAGAACAGTATCAGAAAGCAGGTGCCTTTTTAGATAAGGTAGTGCCTTTGTTCACATTAATAAATTCATATTATATTGTGTTCCGAAACATGTTGTTTTATTGATTTCCCGTGGCCCGGTATCCACCAAAGCGGAGAGGAGAGGAGACTAGAGATGTGTCTGAATAAACCAATCGGGTTTCGTTATTTCCACATCTCTTTTCTGCTTAGCTTTGGTGGAATTGGATCAAGCGGACAGGAGAGATCTCATTTTTGTATAGAATTTTGTGCGGCGAGCGAGCAAGCGGCGCACAGTGGGCTGAAACGGGCCGGTAAAGGACTTAGCATTTAAAAAAAAAAAGTTTCTTTTTCTGAAATTTTAAATATTGTGTTGGATTTTGCTATCGATTATAAGTAATTATTTCTATGAGGGTCGTTCAGATAACTTAGTATTTCCAGAGTTATAAATATCCAAAGTAATTTTTGTATGAAGCAAAAGAAAAAAATGTGAAAATCTCGAAATTCTCAAATTTTCTCAAAGAATTGACTCTACGTATGCATAGTACGTATATTTGTCCTATTTTAGCGCCTATTCTCGGGTTGCGATTTTCTGCGATTTGGTCGCAATTTCAAATTTTGTTCTCTATTCCACACCACCATAGAGGTTAAGAACTAGGCGCGTTTTTTTTATGTAGTGGTCTCCCCTTTAGGCCTAATCCACTAAGGACTAATAAAATAAATAAATAAGTAAAAATCACAATCACTACTGGCCACTGCACTGTTTTAATCTAATCACTGTCAAGGGTATCCACATTAACGAATGCAAAATTTTCGTATTCGTCATCATCAAATGTTTCCGCTTGTTCAATTATTAATAAACTTTGTGCTTCTACTGACAAAGTTTTATGTTTTCTGCGAAGTTTGTGACGTTTCGCTGAGATGAGTGGATCAGAGCTGGTCAATAAATTATTTAAAATGTCTTCATTTGTAGTTTTTCTACTGCATTTCCTGGAATGGTGTTGGCGGTATCTACGAAAGTCTTTATTTCTAGCTTCAGCAGCTTCTTCAGATAGCTTTCCAATTGGTATTAGACCAAAACTTTCAATAATAGCTGCACCATGCATAAGAACTTTATGAACACTTGAAGGCATATAATACCAGCTATATAATTCCAAATACAGTTGCATGGTCACTTGAGCATATTCGTGAAATTTCGCTGTGTCAATGTGGTAACCTGATGAAATTGCCTCTAAAATGATTGCAAATCGCCTTATTAATTCTTCACTAACACCAGTTATCTCAGCAGTCATGTTTGGATATGCAAAAAATCTTCTAGCAGTATTTCCGTCATTCGTGGAGCCGTGCCCTTGTTTAACAACATCAATCAGAAGTCCCATTCTATTTTTAAAAGCGTCTTGTATGTCTTTCTTTCTTCTTTCCATGATGCACTTGTTGTCTCCCTTTACTGTCCATGTCTGTATCGTTAATCTGTAGGCTATATGCAGAATGCATTCCATCATTCGTATCCAGGTATGCAATGATGACAATCCGTATTTACAGAGATCTGGATCAGTCGGTTTTGATGCAATTAAGGGCAAATTATTCATCTCTGTTGGAGTGGCTTTACAAATGTCGCATCTCTGAGATGAAGTATCACATAAAATTGATGTTGCTTTTCCGTCTATCATAGTCATTAATAAAGAGTGTGAAATTTTTATTTCTCCAACTTCTGTTTTCACTAAATTTACAATCTCTTCCTCAATAGCACTTTTTTCCCGCAATATCGTTATTTTATTTTCTTTCACAAATTCGAAAAAGATTGGACGACACCAGTAAGATGAATTTGGTGAATCGTTTTGCCAGATAACTTGTTCGCCGCACACTAATTTTATTGGCACTAAACTACCCATAAATATGCTTGAATCGTCAAGTTGACTTTCTTGTTCATCGTCTGTTTGCATTTTTTGTTTGTAATTGGCTTGATTAGAAGCACCGTCAAATCCCCACTTACTGATTAGTGTAAATTCTTTACAACCACTATCTATGACGAGTGACGTCTCACGTCATTATTCTTGTTGTCGTTATATCCAATAGAGCTTGTAACTTTATTTTAGCTGAGGTTTCTGTCACTGTAATAGCATCTTTTGGTGGATAGCATTTCTGTTTCGCATGTTGCACTTGATAATGAGATGGAAATATATTACTGTCTTTTTCGTTAACACTTTTTCTTAAAGTATTGTATTGCCACTTGGTCAGCTTAAGTGATAAAAATAACCCTAAAGCCTCATCCGGAGAAAACACAGGTTTTGTTTCTTTAACAGATATGCACTTTTTAACTTTTTTTACATCTAGGGGATTCTTTAGTAAATGTTCTAGTATTTTAGCAACCTCCTCATTCCCATCCGCTTTCAACTGCTCAAAATATGCATATTTTATTTCGTCCGAAGACAAATGAAAGTTTTCTGCACGTCTTTTTTTCTGTTTAGGCGCTAATTCACAAAAAGGTTTTCTTGGGGTTTGTTCGGTGGAGACACCGACAGAAACTTTTGATGGTGATACATACTGAGTTGATGTACTCGGTACTGGTTGATCTTGATTACTGCCTATTAAACCACTTGACCGTTATTAGAAGCTTAATATATTGAGATAGGCACTTCCGGTTTCCGTCGTATTTTACCTCTCTTTCTACCTTATATATCGATCTCTTTCGCACATCCCCTCCTTTCACCAGGCAGGGCGCGCTGTTGAGCTAGGCGCACAGCGAGCCTTTGTTCGTCATTGGCTTGAAAGTTTCCGTCGTGATAACAACTGTGCTCCAAAGCACTTAAGTTACTAATTTAAACGTGCAGGTGTACCAAATTCACACATGTGTAATATTTTAAAGTGTACGTACACGTAAGTTGCACAAATATTCCTTTATTTTTCTAACGGTTTTACCGTTCGGTAATTATTTATTTAATATTTATAGAATATTTATAAATCTTTCTACCATTTATTATTCTGATGTTTAATTTGCGTTTGTTGGTTTATTTTTGTTTTTTCCTACCGTCAGCTTCGACTGCTTTTTTATTATTTTATCTGACAAGTATAATTCTTTTTACTAACTAGTTTTAACGTGTTACCCAAGTAAGACAAATTATAATGAAGTACTTGCTTTGGCAGTACTTATACTAAAATTGGAACGATAGGTACAAGATACCGGCTTAGTAGCGTTCCACATTTTTACGTATTTTTCTGATATTATTCGTAACTTTTGCGATGATGGTTGTGATGTAGATACCGGCTTAGTATCAAATTACCATCAGCTAATATTCTGCTGTTAAGCAATAACGCGCAATTGACAACGCGGTAGCATGTCTGCGACTGTCACTTACCATCGAAGTGATGGTAATATAATCATACCAGTACCTATGATCGTGTGTAATAAACTTTTTCAAGTATGTCTGAGTGGTATAATTGAACTAGTAAGCTATAAATGCTTAATGTGCCAACGCATGGTACCTACAAGCTATAATAGGTAAGAATGCCTCCGAGGCACTGTGTTACTGCCACATTGGTAATGCTCCAGAGCAAAACCATTTAATATGCTACCTCCGCAGGGCGAGCACTTACAGAAATTGCACTCGAAACCAACCCTCGCAGGGTGGTCACGGACATTTGTGCCAGTAATCCAGAATAATTCTAACCATGAACAGTCTGTAAGCCTGCGCCGAGCACTTACGGAAATTGCACTCGAAACCAACCCTCGCAGGGTGGTCACGGACATTTGTGCCAGTAATCCAGAATAATTCTAACCATGAACAGTCTGTAAGCCTGCGCCGAGCACTTACGGAAATTGCACTCGAAACCAACCCTCGCAGGGTGGTCACGGACATTTTTGTGCCAGTAATCCAGAATAATTCTAACCATGAACAGTCTGTAAGCCTGCGCCGAGCACTTACGGAAATTGCACTCGAAACCAACCCTCGCAGGGTGGTCACGGACATTTGTGCCAGTAATCCAGAATAATTCTAACCATGAACAGTCTGTAAGCCTGCGCCCAGCACTTACAGAAATTGCTCTCGAAACCAACCCTCGCAGGGTGGTCACGAACATTTGTGCCAGTAATCCAGAATAATTCTAACTGCACGGCTACCCTCGCAGGGTAGCCCTGGCAGGGATCTTGTCACAATGTACCACCGCATGGTACCCATACCTACTTACTGTAAGACTGCGCCGAGCACTTACGGGCATTACACTAGACGAACCCTCGCATGGTGGTCACGGTTAATTGTGCTAAAACTCCTCAATATTTCTAAACGTGAAGTTTTACCAGGTAAGAAATGCTTTGGCCTGCTAAGCAGTCCAGCAGTGATATGCTTTCCGAGAAAAACCAGCTAATACTGCACGGTTCCCCTCGTAGGGGTATGCCTGTAATTATCTAGCACCACATACCTCTTACTGTGGGTCTGCGCCAAGCTCTTGCGGGCATTGCAATCGATTCCTACCCTCGCGGGGTAGTCTGGGTCATAACGGTACAATTACCTATATTTAAAATATCATACATTTTAAATCAGAAGTCCATTCCATCTCATGGATCCTGGACAAAACCTAAAGGTCAAAAGCAACCCTAATCACCATCTAACAATGTGGTCAATATAAAAGTTATAGAAATCTCCGATGAAGGAGAATGGGAGTCCTAGATTTATTTTAAAAATAATATCAGGGTATCGCATACCCTCTCGACCAAGGCATCGTAAGAACACCAGACAATATAATCAATTCAAATGTCGTAAATAATATTGTGTCAAATGAAATTACCAAGGTTTTTGAAGGTAGTATACCTCTTAGCCTCATCCCCTCCCGTAAGCAACACTATATCCCAGATTTATCTTGCAGAGATTGTTCTCCTTGCACATCATTATAAAGTTTTTGACCTACATATTACAAATATCTGTCGGCTGAAGTGTCGAGCATTATCAGACAAGGCAAGTTAAATCGCAGGGCAACCCTCAACTATTTAAATTCTCTGTCGAAATTTACAGCCCTGCCCCCCCCCTCGCCCCTCAACGTTCGGGTACAAATACCAAGGTGGCTTCAGAATTCTCTTTTTGAATTCTGATTCGCACACCACAATGAAGATGTTTCTCCTTGGAATATAGCTTCAACTACAATTCAGAGATACAGATTCGAAAGCTCATAGACCGACAACCGGTCTGCAGTAGCTTATCTTCGCAACGAAGGGGGGGGGGGAGGGGTGAGGGTCCAATATCAGGTTCCTCCTAAATTCAGAAACATAATTCTAAGCATGTTGGACCAACAACAAATTCTGTTCAAAATTTATCGTATTCTCACAAATATATTCTATATAAAGTCTATCCTCAGGATATCGGTATTACCAAGAAATTCTGAGCGGAGGTCTGATGGCAGTCGCTTCGTGTAAAATGCTTACGCTCGGCCGCATTTGGTTAGACTGGAAGCCAACCCCAACATAGTTGTGAAAAGGCTAGTAGGAAATGGAAGACTACCACTGGGGTCCTTCCGCCGAAAGTACAGGACATGGTTCTGGAGTTCTCGACATTTGAGGGTAAGTAAATTAGGTCATGGAACCCTAAACACATCTCTACACAAATCTTTCGTGTTACGTCCTACATGGAAGACTTCTTTATATACGTTGCAAGCGCTGAAAGTATTTGGCACAAGCAAAACAATAATAATAAATCCGATACGACTAGAAGGATCAGAATAGCCCAATTTTTATCTGAGCTTGCATCTTGAGTCTAGTAACGTAATACTAATTATACAGGGGTGCTAATTAAACATACCTACTTATGTTTAATAGCATTATTCGCCTCAAAAATCTACATTGTCTTCTAAATCAGTAAGTCGGCCACAATTAACGAGCGTCTGAATGATACTACCTTAGTCATTAGTTACCTATCCTCTTAGTCTCAAAACATTCTGATTTGGTTCTGGCACTCGCCGGCCGCTACCGCGGCACCGCTCGCTTCGCTCGCTCGGCTCGTGCGATGTGTGGTCACAGTTCTAACCTAACCTAACCGATATCTGTATGTAGAATTTTGCTGCTCAGTCAGTAATTTTGTCTATCAATAAGTATTGTTTGATGCCCGGTTTATTATATTATCCCATGATGTATTAATATACATCATGAAGAGGAAACCTGCATAGAGATTTTCTCGACAGCGTTTGAAGTCTCCCAACCCGCATTAGGCAAGCAGATTATAGCCTAATCTCTCTCATTCTGTGAGAGGTGACCCGTGCCCAGCAGTGGGACAGTTTAGGGGCTGATGATTATGATAATTTTTAATACAAAGATGTATGTACATCTTTGCATAGTTATACATATGTATAACTATATCATTCCCCTTCCTAAGTCTGTTATTCTATACGTTAAATAAGTAAAGCTATCTAGCAAATTAAGTGAAGAAGTTCGGTTATATACTTATGTTTATGTAAAACCCGAAGTCTCCAAATGCACCAGTTTGGCACATGAACTTGCCTACTACCTTATATTTATATACTTAACTAGCAACCTGCCCCCGCTTCTCACGGGTGCAATGTTACTGATAACATGCATGTGTATATTATACATAGTATAAACCTACCTCTTGAGTCACTCTTATCTATTGCTGAAAACCGCATTAAAATCCATGGCGTACCTTTAAAGGTCTAAGCGTACCTACAGACAGCGAGAGTGACTTTGTTTTTAAATTGAACTGTATTTAAAAAGTAAAGTAAGGTTCAGGTTACAGAATTGACGACCTTACGTTCTCAAAAGTATAATATCAACACTGATAATGTTATTATACATATTATGACCTCACTTTGGTTGAAAAACAGGTCTTATGGAATATAGACCATCACGTTGGAAACGGGTGTTAAACTCAGAAAATTTAAAATGAACCCTGTCTATTAGATTCAAAAGATTACAGCCCTTAATAAAAGGCGCTATAATGACGTATCCCGGTCAGTTCGGTGGATTAAATTCCTCATAAAAGCTGCTGGTATCCCATCAACGCTGGGAAGCGTATGTTCAGTGGTCTCCTAAGTTATATTTTTATAATATAAATTAAAAGACAAAAACATTTAAAAATATACATATATAAGAGATCCACCGGTATCGGGAACAGGGTCCAAGCTACTGGCAGTCGGGGCTCCAGAGAAAGGAATCACCAAACAATACGAGCCGTGTCCAGCAGTACTGCTTTCTGGATCAATCTGACCCAGCCGCCTAACGAGAACCTCCTAAGGCGTAGGTCGAGGCTCGTGGCTATTAAGCCATTGGCCGACACGACTATCGGTACAATGATCGCTGTGTCCACATCCCACATGTCGACAACCTCGCGAGCCAAGTCTAGTTATTATTGTTATTACTTTTTCTACATACGTATGTATTTGGAACCTTGTTTTTCGCTCATCTACCTTTTCAGTTTTCCTCCATACAAGTCACATTGGCTCAATTTTCCTTCACCAGGCGATAACAAACACGTCTCAATATATTAAGCTTCTAATAACGGTCAAGTGGTTTAATAGACGCGTTTTACCTGAAATAAAACGCATATTAAACTACTTACCTTATTAGAAGCTTAGCTTTTATGCCTGCCTGGTGTATATTTCGTCGCAATGACGAACAAAGGCTCGCTGTGCGCCTAGCTCAACAGCGCGCCCTGCCTGGTGAAAGGAGGGGATGTGCGAAAGAGATCGATATATAAGGTAGAAAGAGAGGTAAAATACGACGGAAACCGGAAGTGCCTATCTCAATATATTAAGCTTCTAATAAGGTAAGTAGTTTAATATGCGTTTTATTTCAGGTAAAACGCGTCTATTAAACACTTAATAATGTCTGGCCATATTATGTTTTCTTGTAACCATTCACTATTTTTAGTTCTGAATATATTTTCTTTACGATAAGCGTTTTCCCATCTTCTATTTAAATTATAACAAAATTTTGCACAAAACAACTTTAAGGTCTTTTCGTGATCATCACTTAATTCGACTAAAAATTTAGATCTTATCTCACTACACAAACTGTCATTATTTTTAATACTGCCACTTTTTTTAAAATAACGAAAAGATCAAGGTTTGTCACTAAATTTTCAAACATTTTCACAAATACAAAATAACAAATAAGTAAGTAATGAATGTGTGGGGGTAGTGCGTCTATTATGGTGGGTAATAGAACACTGAAGTACTTTTGAATGCAACCGAACATTCCGTAGGTACCCTATCATTGTACCAATCACGTTACGACACGTCATAACTTGTTGTTGCGCTCGCGCACTCTTATCCCTCGATTCCCGGAAATAAGTCTCAAAACAAATTACGTCATACCTGCCTATGGTGGTGGAAAATGTCGAACATTGTTTTTTTTTTAAGAACTAAGTAGGTATTGAGGTTTTCAGGCCGTTTAGTATACATTATTTTAAATTTCAATTTAATTGGAATAAATTGCTTAACTAAAATAACATGACTCTTCATACAAATTTGATATGGCTATATCTCCGAAAGTACTCGTTAAATTAAAAAAAGTCAAAGAATAAAAACGTTTTAAATTTATGCCTAGATACCAAAAAAATACATCTGATCTCTTAAGACCCAACCTTGTAATCCCAGCCCACTGTGCGGCGGCGCGGCAGAGCGGAGTAGTGTATAGTCGCGCGGCGCACGTGCTCGTACACCCCGCACCCCGCTGCTTTCTCCCCGCGCCTCGCACACCGAAAGCTACACAGCTCATATATCTCCGCTACCTACGCATCTCTCCGCTTTGGTGGAAATAACCTGCCAGCTTCGCAGCATATCTCTCGTCTCTTCTCTTACCCGCTTTGGGTGGATACCGGGCCTAATAATTGGGTTGTTGAAAATCGTGACAGGCAGTGGTCCTGTGATTATACCAGAGTCAAAAGGGTAGAGCCTTGCTTTGCTTTGTACTAGGCCGTGAGGTGAACACGCGCCTATTGGTCAAGTCAACAATCGCTCGCAGAGCGCAGGTCTGTCTCCCTTCCGGCGCGCCCGATGCCTCTACTGCCGAGGATTGGGAGAATTTGTTGCATGTTCTCCCTTTTCGCCGCTTCTATAAGAAGACCAAAGAAAAGATGGATTGCCTGTGTGAGAGCTATTAGCTACAAAGGAAGTGAATCTGATTAATTACGGCTATGAAAAAAACATGTAAGTATGGAAGAAAAAGAAACTACGCCGACTCAAGTAATTTGTATTATGTGCTCCTACACGGAGACGATTCTACGTCTATGATCTACGATTGTAAGCTTAAATCATAGATTGAGCATTCAACCTAAGGGCTATAGTCGTTATTCTAAGAAACTGAAGCTTCGGTACTTACGCAACTATGAGTTTAGAATAAGATTCTTCTGAATATCAGGCAAATTGTATTTTGAATGTTTGTTACGGTAATTTATTATTTATTTTTAATGAAAAAATGTTATCGTATTTCGATTATATTCAATGAATAATCTAGAACTAGATAGATAACATGAATTATTCTGTATTTACAAAATGATCAAAAGCCCCTTATCTAAAACTTATTTTAATCGGAGTTCATTTCTGAACTGATCAAAAATAAGTCGATACTTCTAATTTCTGAACAGAGAAATGTTTGTCAAGTTGTCAATATCGCAGATTTCGCAGTCAGTCAATCCGCAATCGTTATCATTTCCCATTTATTTTGTGAATAAACGTGTAAAAATATACAAAAATATCAAATAAGCATTAGAGAACTAATAAATAAACCTTTCATTCCTTTAACGTGTAAACACGGATACTACTTATTCAATAGTCATTATAGGCTCTGTAATCGCACCCGTTTTAAAAATTCATCGGACCTTTTTCATGAATTCATGGAGTTTTTTTGAAGCTCATAATAAATTCACTAAATGAAAAGCTTATTTAGTGTAAATATGGAAGCTAGCAATGATTCTTTGTCTGGTGAGTTGGTCATTGTGAGTCACCAGTAGAATTATTATATAAAGATTTTGTGCTAAAGTCGCGTGTTTTGGTATAATTCAGTGTTATCTCCGCCTTTGACGGGGTCCACTGCGGTTCTTCTGACTCCTGGCCGGACGAGAAACATCGCGCAGGACATGGAAGCGCTAAGACTATCTCGACAAGATAACCCTTATCTTCAGGTAAGGCTTATATAATTAGAAACGAGATAATTACGTCTTACCTCGGAAGTTTTATTAATGAGATGCGTCTTCCGCGTGGATTACATGTAAACATTGCATTACAACTTCAAGGAAGTGTTCATGGTAACTGCTTTTGTATATCTTTATATTGTTTCAAATAAATAAGTTTTTATGCAGAAATTATTTTTTATATTGTTGTGTAATGGCTAGGTGCGCAAGAATGTCAGGTTGTAAATAGTTAACACTGTGATACTGTAACATATTATGGGGTATAGCTAGGGTAGTGTATTTTGTTTTTCATCCTTTTTTCACTACACAATTTAGTTGTTTTAGTCAATCAACAAATAAAGAGCCAATCATGTTTATACTGTAATGATTGAGACTGGCCAATTCAGACTTTGTATAACTCACATAGGCTTGTTCTACTTTGTCTGGACTTTTAGAAAGAGACAATGATTCTCTGAGTTTGTTTTGGTGTTATTTCACAGATCATTAGTTAGGAAATGCTGTAGCCAGCTAAAAACCAAACTAAACCATTGATTAAGACATGTAAGACGGTGTTTAAAGACATAAATTTTTCATTTAATTTCAGGGAGACACTTGTAACACATTTTAATATTTTTGTGATACAAGGTACCTAATCATAGTCAATGATAACAGTCAATGTAAATTGCTAAGTTGATGCAAAGTATTATTGGTTTTTTTTCTATGAAATTCTCAATAGCAGCTCAAAGTTTTGTATTTGTGCCCCAAATGACAATAGGCATGGAACATAAACCCTTATTACATGGGACATAAACATACTGGTTGTGGGACATAAACATAAGTATCTAATTTATAATTTCTATTGTGTTGAACTTCATTGTATTGAGTGATAATTTAAAAGACTAACCATGGAGTTTCTTGCCGGTTCTTTTCCAAAGGAAACAACAAATTTGGAACCATGCATTTGGACTCGACATTATATAGGTGCCTGTAAATGGTTTATATGAAAATAAAATTGATTGAATAAAAATGATTGTATATTAGTGTATGCATCTGCTTATTCCTTCATGTTTCCTATGGTATATAAATTATTGTTATTGTTGTATTTTATTGTGTATATAAAATATCAACACAATGTTGTTTGTTATTGTGTATATAAAATAACAATAATTTATATAACATAGCAAGACTTAATCCAATCACAGTAAATATAACTAATGTCTAAACAATGAGGGTGTGACACAGTTCACATACTGAGCGATGTATTGATGATAGGTACTGATGAACCAACCAACTTACTACTGAATGTCTCGTGAAGGAGACAGACAGTAGTAAATCAAGTGGCCAAAAAAAAACACCTGTTATATAAAAAGTTATATAAAACATATTAATTTTTTTTCAGTAACTAAAATGAAAACACCTGGAATAAAAAGCTTGTATTTACGTAATATTTCCGAATTTCCAGCAAGTGATGGCGAGCAGAGAGAGCTTAATTGAGAGTCATGCAGAAGAATGTGAGTCTGACGATACAATACTTATGTCACAGGTAAATATGATACACCGTTTAGATATTTTTTTTATAAATTACTTAAAATGAATCTTTCTATTTGTAGAACATAAGTAAGAAAATAAAATAACGTTAGTAAAGAGCACTCTACATCAAATAACAAAATGTAACTTATGTAGTTGTAGTTAGAAAAAAAAAATATCGTATTTTTTTATTATCAATCAATGTATTGTTTACATTTAATGTTATTTCAGTGGAACAAGATTTATATTGTTTTCTTATCCATTTATGCAACTCGTAAAAGTCAATACTGTAACATAGATAATTTAAATATCTACGAACCAGTGAATGACTTTGCTGCATGTAGATAACTCGTTGTTCTACAATCTAAGTAGTTTATGATAACACGGATTCTGCGCATTTGATAAAAAGTTCCGCAATGTTCCGTGTTGAGAAATTTGAACCAATCATCTTTATGTCAATTTCGTCATGTTGATTTATTAAACCACTAAGGTGGCAAACAAGCATGCGGCCCACCTGATGGTAGGCGGTTACCGTAGCCTATAGACGCTTGTAACACCAAGGGTGTCACTTGCGCGTTGCCGACCCTGTAAAACGAAAGAGGAATGGGTTGGCAGTGTAAAAGGATCAAAGAAAAAAGTCATTTATTAGAAAATAACGCGCGGCTTCTTCACAGCTAAAACATTGGGAGTGAAGGCAGCATGGATACTTAATAGTATGACCCAATATTTTCGGATAGTCTTAGTTACGGATACTAGATTTTTTATTAGTTTCTATGTGAACAATGCAAACGACGCGGCTAGTGTGTCGGTTGGACCGGGTGAAGAGCTCTGATAACGATTACGTGTCTCATTTAGACTCCGCCCCTAGCAGACATTATTCGTAACTTTTATATTAGACTAGCTTATTCCCGCGCTTCGTCCGCGTGGAAAAGTTACTTTTAATTAGCCTATATGTTATTCTGATGTATAAATAACAATATTGTAAAGTTTCATCAAAATCCGTTCAGTAGTTTTAGCGTGAAAGAGTAACAAACAGCCATCCATCCTCACAAACTTTCACATTTAATATTAGTAGGATAGGAAGTAGGATTTGGTTACGGAGCTCCCTAATATCCCTGGTAAAAATTACGGTCAGCATTTCGTAAGATAAGAGCCCGTGCAGATTTGAAACTAAATTTGGTAGTTTTAATCTGTGATGAAGAATTGTGGGTTAATTTTTTTAAATGCTTTTTTCATTGCATCATCATTTAATTTATGCATAATAATTTCAGGAATTCGGAAGTACTGCCTTAGACTTCATAGAAGATGACCCGTTGACCTTGAAAGAGGTGCATGAACATATGATAAGGTCACCACCGCCTACTAGTTGCTGGCCACACGGTAAACCAAATTTACAGAATAAAAATAAAACTTCGCATCCTGTGAAAACGGTTGCTTCCTTTGTGCATAAATTAAAAAAATATATTGTGCTCACCATTTCTAATATACAAAAACACTACATATGTAGTTGTTTATATTAACTTTGAACTAATTAACTGCTTTTTTTTATAACGAATGATACGTTTTTGTTTTATCAGTTACTATGGTAATATAAAATAAAATTTTAAAATTTGAATATTAATTTTCTTTTCATTAGAAGTAGTATTTTACTCTGGGATGTAATCATAAAAGAAGGATTTACTTAAAATAACAGCTAATAAAAAAGTTTCTAAATCTCATAAATTCTGCAGTTCCTGTCATCTCATAAAATATTATCACTACTTTCCGCAAAGATTATTTTAAAATGTAGGTCAGAGACGAGTGAATGACTGATTACTTTGATTACCAGGTTCACACGGAATGATACCGTACTATCTAACGAACTATATTGTTTAGATAGCTAATCATTATAAGTCTGTCCGTAAAAATATTGAATTAAAATATAAAAATGAGGAAAGGATTTACTTGATTTTCTTCCTGGAATAATAAAAAACAAACTATTAAAAAAAATACAGCTCATTATTGTATGCTGTCTGCGTACTAATATTTAGAATCATAATTTTATTAAGTTTATTTTCTTATTAGGTAGCATTTTTTTTTCTATACCGTAAATGCTTATTTTGTTAGTGAAACCTTACAAATATCTACACGAAAGGTCTAACGAAATCAGTCTAATTACTGTTAAAGCAATGAAGACCTAAAAGTGACAATTCTGGTTTCGTTAAGTTTGTTTCAGCATGACAATATTGTAGGATTACAATTAGCCAATTATTTACCATCAGGGTTGTCAGAGGCAATAGAAATGAATAATTTTTTCTATTTACATCTAAATTTATTTAGGAATTGGTATAAAGTCAATCGTATAAATGAGTGATTTTGTGTTAATCATATTCTCATGTAAGTAAAAGACTAGCTCTTATAAAATTAATTAAATCTAATACAATCTTCTAATAAGTAGATTCTTACCGTTGACGATGAAGAAAAACAATATGACGATATCTGCACACTGTTCATCTGTAAATTAACTTCACCAAATTCTTGAATGATAAAAATACACTAGCCGACTATGATTGACTCTCTGTCCTGGTGGGAGAATATTCGACTGAATTATATTATTATTAATTAATTTGCATATTGATTCATACAGGAGAAGTTAGTATTAGATGTGAAAAATGTAATTATGGGTAGTTTAAGATGTTTATTATCGTTCTGTCAATTTCATACAGATAAAGATCTTGGATACTAGGTAGGTACTAGGAACTAATACATCTATTCTAACCTCATTGACAATGTTCTTGCTCCCGCTTCGTGAAGACACACTGTCGTACCGAGCGGCGAGCGCGTTCGACTTCGCGGCCGACAGCCCTGTGTCGTACAGCGCTTACTCGGTCAATTCACAGGAAAAGGTTACTAACATTAATTTATAAGTGTGCTGTCCTATCTGTCTGTGTATCACGCTGTCGCTTTAATGCACCGTTTTTTCGTTGTAGCTTAGTTTTTATATTAACAATTTTTTTTTCTCTCTGAAGTATAGGTTCAGATGACAAAAGTTTTGCGCGATTTGATGTAAACATAGATACAATTCTCCAATTGATTGCATGTTTCCTTTGTTGCGCGTGCTCATATAAGTTACTGCAAAGGCTTTTTTTCTGAAATCAATTCAAATTGAATCCTTTTGTGTAATTTTATCCAGATCCTTAGCAATTTTGTAATGTGCATTTTCCATGCTAAGATTTTAAAGTTATTTAGCGAAGGAAAAACTCGACCGCGGGCAGGATTCGAACCATCTGATTCACACAAGACGACCAACTAAGCAACCGCAAGTCCTACGGGCCAGGTCGAAATTTGCATTCACATTCTGATACGTCTTTAAAGTGAAGTCAGTAACATCTATTTAAAATGATTTAAAAGCAAGTTACTTTGCTTCTCAACCGTCATGACTTATTTTACAGTTGTTCGATGTCGTACGATGCCACCGTACCTATTAACTATTAATAAATATTTTTGGACAATTTTACACAGCATCAGCATACTTACTAGACAATGGATTTAATCCTTAATTTTTTTTTTTGTAAATACTTAAGAACTAGACAAACACAAACACCTTACGTTCATCACGTAAATATTTTTGTGTCCTGTGGGAATCGAACCCACGAGCTCGTGATCAGCAGTACGACACGCGGACTAATACACCACAGACGTCGTCTAATTTTATTGGTGATTTATTTATCTATTTCCATCCTACAGGAGCTCCTAGGTGGCAGGTCTCCGCGTCGCAACACTCGGTACGACGAGTCTCGTAACAACAACCCGTCCGGCCGGCCGCGCTCGTCCCGCTCGGCCTCGCCCCGCTCTCACGACCTCACGCTGTGCGGACGACCCCTGTCGCTACCAGGTACTAGCTAATATTACGCACATACATATAGAAGTCTCTTCGGGACTCGTGGTGAGATATGATTCAGTGGGGTGAATAAGGATACAAGGGCGAATTGGGACAAACTTTTCTACGTGATTTTCAGCTTTAATTATTTTAAATATAGAAGACCTCGTTGGCATCAAACTATAGATATAATAAAAGCTGAAAATCCCTTTCAAAGTTTTGTCTTGATTAACACCTTCATCCCTATTTACCCAGTTTGACGGTACATATAGAAGGCTCGTGGTTAGGTGCGATTAATCGGGGTGAATAAGGAAAGGGCGAATCGGGACAAAAGTTTATACGTGATTTTCAGCTTTAATTGTTATAGTTTTTTTTGGAAAAAGGGACTAATATTGTTGTTTCTAAATTATAATAAACCATTAGAAGACCACTTGAAAATTCCTTTCAAAGTTTTATCTCGATTCACCCCTGCATCCCTATTTATCCCATTTGACGGTAATAACTAGGCCGATAAACCGATCTGTAAGGTAAAGCTGCGCTAGCCGCCTGTCAGTTTGTGGATAGGTAACTATTCTTAACACATCGAGCAGCAATTCTGTTTGTCTGTTACCTTTTCACCCGTAAACCGCTGAACAGTTTTTGATAAAATGGTGACAGGATGCATGTGATAAGGAGGCTATTATATAATATGTGAACTAAAAGCAAGACCCTAGTAGAAGCACCATAAATAAAAAAATATCTGTAAATATTTCAGGAGAAAGTCACCTCCGCAATGCGTTAAGCAAAAAGCAAAGTGGCAACCAGAGCGAGAAGTTTTCTCTCCTGCAACACCCGCGCCCTCTACGGAGGCCCCACTGCAACCGACGAGATGAGGACAGCGTCCAGCTTGTGCCAGATTGCGATAAGTAATACAAAGAGATGTTATCTGTACCAATGATGCAGAACCGGTGATAAAAATTGTGCCTGCATTGCACAGGCTTTTTGGTGGTGACCTTGACCTTGAAAAATACCCATAGTCATGGTCACTTTGCCCTTAGTCATGAGCCCGCATGCTTAAAGCTTGTTAAATGTTTTATGATTACATCAGGTGACATTGACCTAGGAATGTTCAAGGTCACGATATAGGATCAACACTAAAAACTTACCTGAATATTGCCATAATGTAAAATATACGGAAAACAACTGCATAAAGATCATAAAACATCGGTGACCTCCAAGGTCAAGGTCGAAACACATACAAGTCCAATGTTAGTAGGTAAATTAAAAATGTGGCAAGTTCAATACTCAGTACTGCGGTAATGTGTGTTGTCTGTGGCGACTATTGTACTGTCAGCTAAGAAATCGATTACCATGTTGAATTTTATTTAGATACTACAGGGCTAAGACCATATAAAGCCTTAATTCTAAGCAAAGAAATGGTTATTAACAGACGCGTATATATTTAAAAAAACTATAAAATTCTTATAATAAACAAAAAGTTCGACGCAATTGTTAGGCTGTATAAGCATAGTCAATGATGGACGGTTTTCTTGGCTGACGATGCATTTGCCGAGCTAATGTGCCATGTGTAGGTATTGTGTAAGAAAATGTGCAAGGTCATAGAATTAAGGGCAAGAATAATGAATTTTGATGTAAACTGTTGATATTTTCGCGTCAGGGATCGATCTTCCCGAAATGTACGATTTCAGTCTACATTCACCTTTATTGACAATTATAGCGTTACAAGATCTCTCTAAAGATTCACGTAAATAAAAAAATATACTACATTTCATCAAGGAAACAGTGCTTAAATTGAATAAGAAATAAAAGTATTAGATATCTAAAATTTTAAGAAACACAAAATTAAAAATAGATTGACATAAAATTATTTTTTACGGATTTTATCGCGATTAGGTATTATTTAATCTGCCGTGGTCTACTAGATAAAATCCGTAAGAAATATTTTTTTAATGCCTAATATTCGAATAAGTATCAGAAATCAGTATAGTAGATTTAGATAAAATGCACGTTTTTACTAAACAGCGTTAGGGAAATATAGTCCTAAAGAACCACTTTCAAAAAGCAGATTTTAACAAACTGTTTTGTTTAGTTACTTTTTGGCATTAAATCAAAATTCGAACATTCGAAATTCAAGTAGGTTTAAGAATTACTTCAGGTTTTCTGAAAAGTTAGTTCAATTGAAAAAGTATTTACATTTTAAAAAGTATTAGAATCATTGTATTAAAAATTTAATTAAGCGACAGAGATGAGATTGTTGGTAGTATATAATATCTCAAGTTCAGTCGCGGAATGAAAAGGTTCGTCACCTTAAAGTCGACTTTTGCTTGCACGAGTGTATGAAACAGTACTGCCAATATTTTAATAAATGTTACAAAAGTAACATTTATTAAAAATATGTTGGCGGTACAAACTAATAAGTTTGTTAACATAAATGTCACTGCAGATTTATTGACACGCTGGATCTATAATAGTTTAATTACAGAAATAAGAGGTTATAACCACTACCTAATCAAAGCAGATAAAACAAAACAGTTTTTAATTCATCAAAACAAATTATAAGACAAGATAAAAATAAAACAAAACGACTTCAATCTAAGATAAAACTTCTTAAGGAACAGTCTTTTGACATGACAATGACAAAAAATGAAACAATTTGAAAATTGATGACCCTTTTCATTCCGAGAATGTACAATGTTAGTCTAAATGAAAATGAATTTAATTTGAGATTTCAAAATGAAAAATGGAGGAAATGTTTAATATTGACATTTTAATAAAGTTATAGAACAAATTTTGCTTACGAGGTTGGTTACAGGTGCGGTTTCTAATTGTGAGGTTCGGGATTTGATTGGGTTCTTTCGGGATTTGGAAATTTCAGTCAGTAGGTGCCCCCTATTACCGGCGAATTGTAGGTTTAAATCAACAGAACACCTCTACCTAGCCCCAAGAGAAAATACAGGCATGGTATGTTAATTGGCGCTTGTGTCAGTACACTTTACTAATATTCTATTTATAACAGAGCGGTATTATTAAGGGTTAGATGTTATCCCTTTTATGTATAAATGTCAAATTATGTATTTTTTGTGACACTTTAATGGTCAAACGTCATTTTGAGGTGCAATTTTAATTGTATGTTATTATAATGTCAGATTTTTACCTCCGACTTAAAAGAAACAAAAATTCAAATTTTAAATACAGCACTGGCGAAATATATCACATTATTGCCAAGATATTCTATTACAGCAGCTGTAAGGTCATTGCTGGATTTAATTGTTAGTTTGCCGACACTAGCAGTAACATTGACGAATTTTATTGCTGCAACATTGTCGAAAACCAATACTATATTGCCGCGTTTATCTTCATACGGTACATGAACACCACATAATTCCTATGAAATGCTCAGTGTAGTTATAATTGGAAGTCCTAACCGTAGTAGGCCGAGTTAGATACTTAAATAGTTACTAGATAATAGTATTATTGTTACTAATAAATAAGCTTTATTAGATAAATGATAGATTAGTGCAATTAGTTGAAACTGTAAAAATCGAGGGAGAATCAAATGTTTTCCGTTGTAAATATTTTTATTAAAATATTAATAGGTATTTGTATAAATATTTTTGTTGCATGTATTGGCAGAATGAGGAAAAGTCACAGATAGGAAGGATCACGCCAAGGTTCAATTATATTCAAAATATAATTCTGATTTATAAATGTCAAACGGTATTCTACTAAACATTGAACTCTGTCACTGAACAGAATTATATTTAGAGAATTTAGTGCTGATTGGATATGTATAAATAAAAAATCAGTTATATACACAGTTAAGCTCCCATGTGTCAAAGGAGAATCGGACAAAAAGGTCTACATAACTATTATAGAACATAATAATGCATGAAAACTCTTTCTAATAACAAAGAAGCTTTCTAATAACATATTGTGATCTTTATTACCAGCTTTCATATTTTTTGCCGATTGTCCTTTGTATTGAAACATGACAAATGGAAGCGTAAGCTTCCGAATAACAGCCCAAGACAGTTCTGTAGATTTCATACTTATAGGCTAAATATTATACCTAATAAATATTGAGTTACCGAATTATACTAGTTGAATATAATATGCCACCATATTTGTTTAATATTTAGGCACAGTCTGCATCTTATCTGGTGCAATTTCAGACATGACGAGTAATAATAATTATTGAAGTGGGAGGAATTAGAGTGATAAAAAGTAGATTTAAGCAGTAAGAAAAAAATAAAATAAATTATTCCGCTACATTCCACTGTATGGTAAAAATTCGGAAACTTCCTTATACGTTCTTTAAACTCAGCAATTAAAATCGATAGATCTAGATTCTGTTAAAGTGTTGTCTTAAAAAGGATTTGGCATAAAATAATATTAGCATTAGATAAAGTACTTCTATGTAAAATAAATAAAAAAAAATGAGCATTGTAAGAGAGAAACTGTTCTGCTATTATTTTTTTGTGACTATTTATAATCAAAGTCGGGTCAACTGTTCGCAGGACGAATCTCTAATACAATTATTAGTGTTGTAATGTCTGTTTAATGTCAATCTGTTTACTCTCCAGTATTGCAAGTTAATAAAGACATGATATTTTATTTTTAACCGATAATTGTATTATGTGAATTATTAGAATAAGCCTATATACCTACTACTTTATATTTATGAATATTATAAAAAAATACCTTTTAGTAAACTATGTGTCTATAATAACATTATTTTAATTTTACCTAAGAGGATTATTTTTATTAATATTTTTATCTGTTAATAGAATATAATTGTAGGTCATTTTTGGTGTTGTTTGTACTTATTATATTGTATATTATTGTTTTTGAGATTGAATCGCCATGTATGGCGGTTAGGGTAAATATAATTTCGATGTTTAACTATTAAATGTTTATTAATATTGAACTTGAATTAAACCTCGTTTCACGTTAACCGTTTTTATCGAAGTCGGTACATTGATTGAAGCTAAAAATCTAGTAAAATTGGTAAAAGAAAATATAAAAGGGACGCTATGCTTTTTAAAACGTAAATCAGTTTATCGCACTTTGAATAAATATTTTTTATGCTTTAGGAAATAAAATATATATTGTTTCTTTTTTGTTTAACTGTAAATTAGAGAAATGAACATTTTTAATAATATAATTCGTAGTTATTATTATAAAATGATGTTCGTAATATATAAAATAAGCATTATTTGTTGCTAAAATTAAATTTTGGCTTGGAATTCTTGGTATTCGAAATAATTACGGTTTTATGTTCAATAATATAGCGTCACAGTTCACAAACTGTGACGCTATATTATTTAATTTATTGAAGAAATCAAACAAAAACTATACTTTACAGAAAATATAAAATTTGCTGGATGGTTATATTTTTAAACCAAATATTAATAAATTATTGTTTCAGTCATTCACGCATAAGTTCTAAAATGTTTGTTTAATTATAGATTTTCTTTCTACTATTAAATCCTGTATATTATACTTATTTGATTTTAAATGTTAATCTGTTTAGTGTCGATAATTGGTTGTTCTTAGAATATTCGAGCTTATAATATTTCTATGTTGAGCCTTAAGGTAACATAGTATAGTTAATGTTTTACCTTTGTTTATTATTTAATTACATGTTGGCAAAGAAACTTTGAAATTTTTCGATATTTGTTTCAGGAAATAATATTGATATCGGGTTATATATTAAATTGGTCCATTGATAAATGAAACATTACATTTATTTCTGTGATTAGACTAAGTAGTAAATAGAATCTTAAAGACACTTTTCAGCCGACGAAACAATAAACGGAGGAGGTTCTAAGTCGACGCGTATATATGTATATATTTTTTACCAGTAATGTTTTAGATTTTCAGATCCTATATGCTATCGTTCAAGTTTGTTGAGTAACTGTTGCAAATAACAGACACTGCAAAATCTATTGTCCTCGAGTGCAGGGAACGCTATTTGCTAAATTAATTTTGTTGCTTCATTTGATAAATCATGATAAACAGGATTATTATGCGTTTCAACATACTGAAACATTTTTTATTCTTATTATATTTTATAACTATGAGATTCCGAATTTAATAATACTCGTCTAGGATAAGTTTGTCGGTCAATATGTTTCTAAGAATGCTCTATTCAATGTAACCAAAATTGGCTGACCGACATAACTCTGCTACTATTAACTAAATATAAAAAGAGCATTCATTAGGAACACGATTATTTATATTATGAAATATATTCTATATCATTTCACCACAATTACAATTCTGGAGGTTGTTTGGGATGCAACTCTAGCGGCATGCTTATGCATTTTCTGAATAACTAGCACTTCTCTAATGAAAATAGAATGGAAAATAGTGGTATTTATAGAGAAAGCATGCTGAAATCGAAGCTAATGTTTTTTTATTATTTTAAGACTCAATTATTTTTACACTTTACGGTACTGTTACTTGCAAGAATATATATTGTGATGTCTTGTAGGACAATTTTCCTTTCCTGTTGCTGTAGTTGTCAGTTTGAAAAAGAAAAAATTCAACCACTGACATCACATAAAACATGATGGTATTGATTTTTAAATCAAGTGTTGTGTTGTAATTTATTATAATATACCAGCCGTTGACTTTCCTGTTCATGCAAAAGCCCAATAAAAAACTATCAGTCTTTCCCAGATGATTATTTAGGCCTGGGGAAAATCAAATTTTTCTTTACCCTAAAGACTTAGTACAGACTATTAGGATCACGTCATCAGCCCACAATCTTCCACTGCTGGATGTGCTTCTTTACGAACATATTAAAACTATATCAATCCAGCCAAATAGCCAATCTCAAGTGCATTATGCTTACCAACGAACAGAACGAACAAAAATACAATCATACAGCAACAGTATTTCATTTTAATTTATGTAGATAGACTTTATAGTAGTGCTAATAGTCTAATACTACAGACTGATTCAAATCATTCAGTCACTGTACTTATTGCAAAGAATTTCTGGTTTTTATAATACCTACCTTAACCAAAGAATGAGCCAATGTTTATATTAGTGTGGAACTTATGTTTTTGTATAATATTGTAATACTGGTTCTCGCTGGTCGATATAACCAGATTGTCGATAGATTAATAAAGAAATAAATTTAATTCTGATTTGATGTTTTTTTTGTCCCGTTTCGAACTGAAGAAGAGCTAAAATCTGGGTCTAGATTTACAGTCGTCGTACATTTGCTCTCTGGGCTTTGTCTCACCTTTATAAAACTGTCTGTCATTCTAAATCACATTTGGTGCTAAAGAAACAAGATTAAATATAAACACTCGGACCAAAGTAAACAAACACTGTGACGTTTGTTTTTATGAGTGACGTTATATTTTTTTAAATGATTTTGTCAAACATAAATTAATTGTCAGTGTTTGAAGTGTGGGTAGATCACAAAAATAACGTCAAGGCCTCCCTAACACTTCCTACTAGTTTATGCATCCCTGGTAGATTTGGAGTTGAGAGTTTGGAGGTGTAAAAATTAAAGGTTGCATTGCCCATGAGTTTTGCATTTGTTTGACAGTTTAATAATGGTATTTTCCTACAATTTATGCTGTCCTGGTAATATTTGTCAGAGACACTACAAATTTACGGAATAGTTAATACTTTATTAAACTAGAGGTTAGTTTCAGCAATCACTACCAGGCTAGCATGAATAGGCAGAGGATATTCCGTACTTTTCCAAACATCTGCCCTCTCATCTGATCTCGTGCCATCTCTCTCATACAGCACTGTAGTGTCATCTCGTACCTATCTTCTCTGTCTCTCACAGTATTGAACTGTGATATCATGTCATCTCGTTCGCACATTACTATACTGCGCTCTGTGCGAGAGAGATGACACGAGATCGGCACTTCAATTTTAAATGTTTGTTTTCATATCGGATGTCTCCTTTAACCATATGCTACACTGGTACCTGAGAGCAGTAACTCTTCGGAAATGTACGAAGTAAATATGTCCAGTGGACACGACAAATTTACGGAATAGAATGAAAGTTTCAAACTATAAGGTTAGTTTCAGCAATTACTACCAGGCTAGCATGAATAGGCAGAGGACATTCCGTACTGTTCCAAACATCTGCCCTCTCATCTGATCTCGTGCCATCTCTATAATACAGTACTATAGTGTCTTCTCTGTCTCTCACAGTATTGAACTGTGATATCATGTCATCTCGTTCGCACATTACTATACTGCGCTCTGTGCGAGAGAGATGATTACACGAGATCGGCACTTCAATTATAAATGTTTGTTTTCATATTAGATGTCTCCTATAACCAAGCTACACTGGTACCGGAGAGCAGTAACCTCTCCGGAAATGTATGTACCCAATTGTTCACAGTTTTTTTTGAGCCTCATCTATTAAATTTATGATTTATTTTGATGCATTCCTTAGTAAGTAAGTAGTAGGTAGTTTAAAGTTTAAACATTTGTATAATAATGTAACTCGAAAATTGTTTTACCACTGAGACGCTGTGAAGATCAGATGAATAATGTAAAAAATAATTATCCCAGTAATAAATGTCCAAAGCACATTACTTACTAGAAAGTAGAGTGAAAGAAAGAAAAACATTTTCTCCATAAATTCGCTGAGGTGTTTTAGCCGTTTAGTACTAGGATAGCATCAAGGTGTAGGAGGTCAGACAGATTCATTGAATGCAACAAACATACGTGTTTACTGTTGCCATTTATGAAATTAATTTGACACGATATTAAAAGATCATGTAAAAAAAAAAAAATACTGGTCAAATATTATTCTACGTAAACGACAGTGTATTATTTAAATATATCAGATATGATCACATATGAATACATATTCTATACATCTAAGAAAATGGCGACGTTCAAAGCGAAATTAGTTCCAATTATGGTCACCAGGTCAGTTAAGTCGGTCACATTTTATGCTGCCCTAGTAGGATGGTTGAATGTTCCGTAAAATTCCAATCCATCTGTCAACTTCAATCATTGTCTTCTGTGTTCACTTACAGCGTGAATCAAGAACTTGTAAAATGTACAAGCGTTAGGATTCACGCTGCAAGCTGCAAGACAAGTGTCCATATTTTATTCAAATGGAGCTGAATATTATTTTCACGGAAAAAGTTGTAGATACTCCTTCAGTTTCGAATTTATTGGAATAAATGAATGAAAGATTTAAAATCATCCTTTGAATTTTATGGGTGAAAAACAATAACATTAATAGTTTTTAAGCATAATTAATGTGGATCGATGTAAGAAAAGAGGATGGATGTAAGAAAAGACGATGAACATAAGAAAGAGGAGTGTTAAAGAAAATAATGGATTGTGAAACGGTACGAAAGGAAGTAAATGATGAGATGATGGCTGATGGCTGATAGAGACTATGGAAGAAAAGACGTACTGCGCCGACTCCACGTAAGTTTTGAATAAGGGCCGCAGAATTATAATGTGGAAAAAGAGGGACAAATAACATAAAAATTAAAGAATAGTTTTATAGTCGAAAGGCCGATCACACGCTATAGATCTTTCGCATAGAATTTAGGATCGGGACGTGAAAATAAAATGCTTTACTTACATAAACTTATTTCTGGTAAGTACTGTGGTACCCGAGTTACTAATCTTGGGTGCGTATTTTAAGTTAAAACGCAATTATGGAATTATAAGGCTTCTATTTAGTTTTCTCAAGCAAATTCTTAATAAATAAATTCACTAGACATCTTTCAAAATCTATTTACTTTTTTGTTCGCCACATATTTAACCGGCCTGAACGTGAACAATAAAAACTTATTGTTCCAAACTCTTACAGTACTTACTATTTACAGCTAGTTAGACTCACACGCCTCACACCTCTATTCCATCATGATTTATCATTTATACATAGATTGGTTATACATAGATTCGATGAACTCTCTCCATCTGTCCATTCCCAAGAGGTACTCTACTGGTAATTCTGTTCGTTCTGTACACTGAGAGAGGGAGATGGCGGGGAGATCAACATTTGTTTATAATAAATTCTTTATTCGCGCGGGTGAAAGTCTATATAGCCCAGCAGAAACTATAACAACATTTATACGGCTAGACATACAGACTATAATTTCCAGTATAAGTTGACCTCGAAATGTATAGATTTTTCGTACAGTAATAGCATAACTTATACTGGATGAATAGCAGTGCGTATATTGCTCCATATTTTCTAGACCAATGGACTTACAGATAGGTAAAAAAATACAACAATAAATTTTATTTATAATTTTATTAAATTAATTATTTCTATAACTTTTTACATATAGTAAATTATATGTGCCACGTTTCGTCAATTACATTGAATAATGCTGCCATGTCACATCAGCATAGTCACAATAGTACCTAATGTTTGCCTCTACGATCAGACAACGATTGGCTGCTCGCGACGACACATAGCATCGGAAAATCGACGCTCCCGAGAACGGCCCTCCTGCCAAGTGACATTCTGTATCTATGACACATATTATGATGAAACATATCGGGTTAACATGGTGTTAACCTTATCGAGATTTGTTCTTAACAGAATGTTACTCGTCTAAGGGTGCTGATTTCTGGTCTGACGGCGCCAATTTTGTGAAGACGAACGCTTTTTGACAGATGCGACGCTGTGACAGAAACAGTGATACACGGTCTGTCAGTGTCACAGTGACAGTCGCGTCGGGAGCGCGAGCGGTTGCCGCCCGCGCTTCGACTCGCCCCCGCACACAACTTGGTCCAAGAATATATTTATGAAATAATTTGTATAAAAATTTTGGCTCCAATATTTACAAATGCACTGATATTTTTTACAACGCCGGACTATATTTTACAGCGACTAAGTTGAGTAAAGGGTCGCGGAGGCGAGCCGCGCCGCGGGCTCTCGACGAGTTTATTGCATTCATTTCTAATAACACATTTCTTATCTAATAAGAGTGCGCGCGTATAGTGCGCGTACATTTCTAATACCCTATCGTTACAGTGGTACACCGTCTTAACAAGGAGGGCGCTCTACCGCCCGGTAATGCTACGAGTGAATAAAATCGGAAGATATAGCAACACAAACTCACTGTAGCAATAGGATACAGATAAAACGTACCTAATAATGAAGAGACAACATCAAAGGCAGAGCTGAGTGGTTCCTTGGCCACTGACGTCGCCCGCGCTAACTACATTCTTATTCTGACGATACCTTCTCCCTGTTTCGTGTTTTAAAATTAACGTTTAGAATTAACACACAAATTGAGGGGCTTATACAGAATTTGTACTCTTAAAGCGTCCCGTCTCCGCTTGCATCTGTGTAACACTCTTATGCAACCAACTGAACAACACTACACTAGCGTCCACATCGACGGTGACTCGATCGAAGCGAAACACTGGTACAACATAAACGACAAAGCACTGTTCTAACAATAAATTAAATATTTTTGTGATACATAAATAACCGAATGATAAATAATTTTGTTGATATAAATATTCTGACAGAGGCGTAAGTCTGAGCGTCGGAGTCAGCTGACATCGGGCACCGGGCGCCTACGGCCGCTCACTGCGACTACGACCACTACTTGATACTCAGCCGAAACAATTGTAACACTAGATTACGTAAGTTGAATATTTGAACTAACGGATGGATGGAATCGTTCAATACAACGGAGTCAGTCGAGGAGTCGCGAGAAACTCTTAATGTAACACTAGACATTTGTAACAAATGTGATGTAATAAAACATACTTATAACTCTATCAACATAGTCGTCGCGGTGAGCGAGGTGGCGGGCTGGTGACGTCACAGCGCAGCCCGACGAGACGGCACACCATCATCCATCGCATACATTACCATAAGAGATCATACTGTCATTAAAACAAACATTATACTTACAAATGATAATACGTTTACAACTATCCTTATTATAAACATCGGTACCTAAAACAATTTACAATAATATTGTATGCAAATTATATTTAGATACATGTAACTCATTCAGTCGGGCATAGAGAAGTTATAAGATTGACTCGAACGAAGCCCCACCGAATGCCAACAGATATTTACTGAAAAATTAATATAATACAATGAAAAATTCAGTCGTTCATTTCAGAAATGAATCAACAATTTATTACAAGATATAGTAATAACAAAAATATATGTGTACTCATTGAGATGTTATTCTGTGCAAATTTTGTAACACAATCTATTGTCCAGCTTTAATAGTGTATAATATATTACTTTTTTGGTACATAAATGTCCACATAAATTAAAATCGCAACTAAATAATTGTGTCATCACGCCTGACAGGTGACGTCATTTAGAGATGCGCAGGAGTCAAGAAAATAAGTAAAAGAGGTCTGTACAAGTCAGGTGATAAAATTGAGTTTAGTGTAACATTTAATTAGGTATCATTAGGAAATATAGATATTAAATATATTTTGTGAGCAGATAATGTTTGCCCGAATTATTTTTCTGTTTAAAAATGTATCTTTAGCAAGTATATAAGGTGTATGACACATTTACCCAGCCGATTGTGTGTGACAATGAAGTGAGATCATTAATTATATTTCAATATTAATACTTAACAATACGATGGTTAGTGATGTATTACGAGCAGTTAAGTGTCATGCCATTTTGGACTGTATCCCTAACGTGTTACAGTTAAAAATAACAAAACATTTTAATATCGTATTGTCTACAGCTACCGCGTATTTCATTGAGAAATAAACAGTATATGAGTAAGTTAACGCATGGGGTGATCAACACGAACGCAGCCTAAACCGAGTGATTTAGGTTGTACTACGACGTGTTAGAGAGGGACGCCGCTCTTCTGGGTGAATAGCTCCATCTCTCTCTTAGATGGCTCAAAGAAATCATAGTACAGTCCTTAAGTGCCACTTTAAATCATGAGAATCGGTTATGCTTCTAGCGTTAGAAGAAGAAATATGGCGTAACATTCACCGATTCACGCGATTGTAAGTGACTCCACTATCCACCTAGGTTTTCAAGCAAAAAGGCTTAAAATCGCAGATTCAAATTTAAATGTATACACAGGTTAACGCAAAAATGTTGCCAAAATAAAAATAATTTATTTGGAAAAAAACAATAAAATTAATAGAAAGCAGTCAGGTCACGGTTATGTCGATCAACGCGATTATAAAACTAATTCTCATAGCCAATTTGTTAGTATATGTACCTGAATTTAGAATGGAAATCTTCGTTAGAAATTGACTTAAAAATTAAAAACAATATAACTTTTGGTGGGTTTCCTTTGCTTTGTGTTTAAACCCAATTATAAAAACTTTACTCCGAATCGGCGCATCATTCACAGATCTAAGTCTATTTGATTATTTTTTACAAGAAAAATAATTATATACAAAATATAAAATTGATATATCTATACAACATACACTATAATAGCAACTTGTTTTTTTTGGAAATCAATAACAATAAGTACCTAGAGTGTTTTCAAAAACGTTTCTTTCCTAAGACCGTAAAATTTATATTCGATTATGTCCGTTAGAAAAATTGAATAATGAATACAAAAATAACATGGTCACTTGATAATGAAGGCGAAATGGGGGCGGGCATTCTACATTTGTACGAGTTGTTAAGTGGTGATCGCCCCCGAGTCATATAAGTATATTTAAATAAACATGTGATATAAAATAGTAAAATTATTTTGACAATATGTGGGTAGATAAAGATTTGCACACATAGCGTGTTTTCAACACAGTGGAATATGTGGCGGCGATGTAAAATCGTGAATGGAATACACATCGCGCCACCAGGCTACACAATATTGCAACTCATCCAACGAGCCAGGCTCGGTACAATTATATAGAAAGAAAAAGAAAGAAAATACAAATTCATCTGAAATGTGAAAAATAAACTTTGAATATAAATTTTTGGCAATTTTGTACTTAGTGATGGTTCGCAGAGGTGTGTAGTGTGTTCACGTGTACAGTGTTATGTGTGTGTGTGTTGTGTGTGTGTGTTTGTGTGTGTGTGTGTTTGCGTGTGTGTGTTGTGTGTGTATGTGTGCGGCGCGGGCGTAGGTGTTTGGTCGCCGAGTCACTCTGTCGCGTGGAACGGTCGCGATGTCGCCGGCGTCGAGTTCAGTCACAATAAACAACATTCGCCTTAGTACATGTATCAACAAAATGTCCTACGTTTGTTTACGTTATCGAGTCATAACGTCAGCCGCGGGCCGACAAGGGCCCAAGCTCGCCCCGCGCCGCGCACCGCCCACCTGAAAAAGAGGACATTAGCGATTACAATTTAAAGTGATGTGCTTATTTGATTGTGCAATGGTAACATCTGTAGTGAGCTCTATTCCTGTCATACTACCGGGCACAGGACTACTCAGAATGGGAATAACCAAAGAGATCTGGCGCTCAAGTTTCCTATTTAGTCATCCAAAGACACATGGACTTAGGATTGGGAATAACTGTAAAAAATAGACAATCCGAAGTATCTGTGACGATTTTGATATAGCAGACTTGAATCCCAGGATATTAATCTATATTTATTATGGCATAAATACATTTTCATCGTTTTTTTTTAACGCGAACTGTCTCTGGTCTGAAGGCTAATTAAGTTTCTCATTTAGCCACCGCCTCTCTGAATTGAAAGCGTCTAATGTTTGAAAAATGCTCCACGAGGAAACGTGTTGGCAATCCATTCCTCTTTCGTTTTACAAGGTTGGCAACGCGCAAGTGATAGCCTTTTTTTATTATTATTGGTGTTGCAAGCGTCTAATAGGCTACGGTAACCGCATACCACCAGGTGGGCCGTACGCTTGTTTGCCACTTGCTTGTTTGTTTTAGTGGAATATGAAAATAACTTCTGCCCGCGACTTCGTCCGCATGGAAAAGTTACTTTTACTAATTATCGTTGTAATTTAGATCATTAACTCAAAATCGTTATAAATTATAGCTTTAATGTTCTTCCGATGTATAAATAACAATACTGTAATGTTTCATCAAAATCCTTTCAGTAGTTTTAGCGTGAAAGAGTAACAAACAAACATCCATCCATGCTCACGAACTTTCACATTTATAATATTACAATTCTGTCATGGTCGTGGCGAATTTCGCGGATCCCATGGCCATGACAATAGGGCAGGTGAAGGTAAGTACGGTTTTTAGTCGGTATGAGTCCGACATATCCTGTCACCTCCCAGGGTGGCGGAGGATGTGTACAATTGTAGACCCACCTAGACGAGCTTGGTGAGGCGCGCCGCGCGTCGTGTCCGCGGCACGTTGCCGGGCCGAGACTTGAGCGGCGTACGCGCCCGCCGCCGCGCCCCCACGCCCACGCCACTGTCCCCGCTGTGCCCCGACACCAGCGACTCACTGTCGCTCTGGTTCGACGTGTAGCCGATCACGTCAACCTCATCTGGAATTGAGAAAGTTATTCGTCGTAAGTGCACTGAAAGTCAAAATATTTTATTCAAGATACGACTACTAGGTAGAACTTTTTGAACGTCATTTTTACAGTAAGACAGTCCCAAAACGCCCGCCCGTCACCGCATCCTAGTGTTTTGGCTGGGAAGAAGAAACGGCGCAACAAACTCCCCAGCAACACGTTTGTCTGTTAATTAACGCTAGGTAAAAATGTTATATAAAACAAAATCTTCATTGCTATATGTCAGCCAGTGCACAGTCATTATGTTTTGGCATCGAAGTTAATACTCAAGCATCATTAAAGTAGTAGCAAACCTCTTGTTTAATTTAATTACATCGGTTAAATGGAAAGTTAGGTTAGTTTTCGTCTATTGAAGTTTTTTCGTAAGTATCTAGTGTTGCGATCATTTTGAAGTTGTTAAAGAGAGATGCCGTTCTACCGGTTCACTAGCGCCATCCCTCTCTAACAACCTATAGATACTGTGGTCATGTGACACTCAAAGTCTATTGCATTTAAGGGGAAGTTATTTCGAGAGTAAGGAATTAAATAATAGTTGACGCTGCTTATAAATTACAGTAAGCTTTAGGTAGATACCTACCTTCGATTAATAATAATTAATTAGCCTATCCCTGTCCACCGGTGGACATAGGCTAGTAACTTACATACTCTAATAATATTTATTTTACAGCTCATAATATTATGATAATATGTGTTCTCAAAATAACTTAAGTCACTTTCAATAAGGATCTATAAATTTCTTCATCCTACTTTCAAGGAAATGTTAAAACCATGTCTTAAGTCTTCCACGCCGACCGGACCGCGCCCGGATCCGAAACTTGAAAGTATCTAGTAGTGTTTTTCTTAACTTTATTTATTAAGCAACTAGCAAGCCGCCCCGGTTGCGCACAGGCACAATGTACTGATGATATGCATACGTATAAACTTTCTGGAACAAATTATAGAATTTATTACGGATTTTGATACGGTTACGGTTACTTATACGGTTTTCACTATCATTTCTATAAATGATAGTGAAAACCGTATCAAAATCCGTGTAACTACCCGACTGCTACGCTTTTTACCCGTCTGTTACGTTTTTTACCCGACCTGGAAGTTCTCAGAGAAATATCAAGACAGACGCATAGCGACTTTGTTTTTGACTAGGTATTTAGAGAAGTGCTTGTGGATTTTGGCTACAAAATTATTGTACATGGCGCTTACCGCACCTATGAGGTTCTTCAAGAAGGGTGTGAAAAGATTTTTACAGGGTTGGCAACGCGCAAGTGATACTTCTGGTGTTGCAAGCGTCTATAGGCTACGGTAACTGCTTACCATCAGGTGGGCCGTATGCTTGTTTACCACCTTAGTGGTATAAAAAAAAAAACTATGGATAAGTGACCATTCTTAGCTCAACAAGTCACCCCTGTCTCAGAGAGCACGATTATCTATCGGTCCCAAATGTCGTCTTAGGAAAGTCTATGAAAATCGTTATTAGAAATCACGAGTCCGAAAAGCCTGACAAACAGTTTATCCTAGGAATATTGATACTATCCCAGTAGTTTCGAATAAGGAAGCTTATGTAAAATCCTACTGGCTGGGATAAAAAATTTAAGCATTCTTTTCTAAATATTATATTCTACGTTGCACGTTTAAGGTAGTCATGATTGCTTCTCAAAAGTTACGCGATCTTACACCGTAATATGCTCCTGCCAAGAATATGCTTTAAAGAATGAACAGATAATATAGCGGCCAAATTTTTCCTTTGATATTTTCTAACAAAGACTTCTCGCCCGTCTTTTACTTTTATATTTGGTACCTCACACTAAAAGTATGATTAGGGATTTCGGCGTCACACACCGTTTTGAGGAAAACAAGTTTAGTTACGACGGAAGCTTCTACTGTTGAAAATGTTCTGTGATCTATGATATAATATATCGATGATACAATTCTAATTTGATATTGGTGTTGTCTTTGGATTAAGAACAAGGTTGTTCATTAGTGTCTACCACTATCAGAAGGAGAGAAGTTAGTACACGACAACTTTTTCAAGACACGGTAAGCTAGAAAAAGTAGGAATCGAATCAATTATAAATTGAAGCAAAGGCAATCGAAAGTCAAATGAAAGCGAATCGCAAAGGCAGAGGATATAGAGCTGTGGCGATCTAGTCAGCACAAGTGGTGTAGACAGTACAAACTCTCTAAACTCTTTTTCTTTATCTTAAAGAAAAAAAAGGAGTCCATTTTCGGATATCCAAAGGTTTTTTTTTAAATTTACCTTCTGCTAAACCTGATTATCATAAATATCAGTAAGTACTGTAAACTGCGCAATGGCTTTATTCTTCTAGTAAAAGTCAAAATAGGTGCAATGGAAAAACTGAAAGCTTTTAAAAACTTTGGACTAAAATATGCCTACCTAACTACTATTCCAAATGGAAGTCATTCTTCTCCCCATTTCAGATTTTTTGGTATTAAAGTTTTAAATTTTATAGTATTTAAATAGAAAACGAAATCGCTGTAAAAACAGTGAAATTAAAGCTGTACTTGATAAATTTTTTATAACTCCTCTTAACTATGAGTCGTCGAACCTAAGAGAAAACAAATTCTGTTTTACATTGAAAAATACTTTATCTATCAACGCTATAAATAAAGGCTATAATAATATTCGTCGAAAAGTTAAAAGCGATGTCACTAAGAAAGGTCTCGCAAAAGCCAGGTATAAGTTGTCGTACCTTATTTTCTTAAGATCGGGCTTTGACCTCTCAAAAGGGATATAATTTGGTTTCCAAAGAGAACACATTTTATTTGACGGCATCTAAACGTAGAAAATATGATAAGTTTTAATAACCAGTAGGTTCCTACCTACTTATTTGACACAAAACAAGGTACGCGTATACTTTATACCACTTATGTGGCAAACAAGCAAGGTAACAAGTGCGGCTCATCTGATGGTAAGCGGTTACCGTAGCCTAGAGATGCTTGCAACACCATAAGTGTCAATTGCGCGTTGTCGATACCGACACACAGCGTCACTTGGTCAGTTGAATAAAAATGTATGTATATGTAAAAGCGTCAAATTTATGCCTTACGACAAGTACTTTATTTATTCGAATACATACACATATTTTTAGTCGCTTAAAAAAAACCTAATAATGCTTTTAGTCTCTGGCCACGTCAGTGGCATACACGCAAGCCGGACAGGTGGGCGAGGCTAGCTACAGTGGGTCCCTTACAACGCTATTCGCGAACGTGGAAAGATCTGGAGCTACTTCAGAGGTTAAGTGGAAAAGGTATATTTATTCGTAGCGAAGAGTAATAACCAAGCATCAATCCTCTTTGAGCTCGCAAATAACTAAATAAACAAGTTTTGCAGCGCCGCGTGCCGTGTCGCTTATTCTGCATGGCCATTTACCTATTTAAGATCAAAGGCAACCTCCTTTATAGTACTTAATGAAAATACTGGACAGATTTAATTGGGCAAAACATAATTTTGCTCATTTATAATCGAAAAAGCGTCAGAAAATTTTAAAAAGTTCTGATTTTATAAAATAATAGCGAACCATCCGGAAGATATTTTTTAAATGATAGCGTAGTTAGAAGAAGTAGACGGAGAAACAGAAAAACAAACGCGATCAACTTTATTTTATACTATCTAGAGATAAAGACTCTTTTCGGCGGAAACATAAGACGAAACAAGGAATTCGACATACTTAACTTGACAGATTTTTTATTTCACAAAAATCATACTTTATGAAGACCCTATTCTGAAATATTACAGGCCTCGTCAGGTGACATCCCTAGCTGGTCCCAGCACAAGTTTGTTGAGACTAATTATAACACAAACGGCAGCAAGCGAGCGGATCGCAATGGCGGCGCGCGCCAATTTCCTGCAATACATGTTAAATGGCAGCCAATCGTGCGCCGCTCGCCGACCGAGCTACACGCCCCTTCCGGGAACTCTACACTTGAAAATTACACTAGAAACTTGGAAAGTACAATTAAGTATTAATTTGTGACACGTGTGTGAGGGTTTTCTGTTAAATATTTTTAATGTTTTAGATACGTTACTTAATAATTACTGAAACTTTCTGCACGAAAACGGTTTAAAATTACTTTCTATGGATATTCTACAACTTCTGTTGTGATATAATTGAGAGATTTACGTCCGGTCTATTATTAAGTAAGCTTTTCGCTTAAACAATATGATTTTAATCAACGAACTAAAATTTGATTTTCAATTTCACCTAACATGCTTTAATATCCGAAGCTATTATTAATGTAAATCCGATAATACAGTTTTAATTATACACCGAAACACAAAGGGTCGGAAACGCTAATGGCGCCCGACGTGGGCCCGCAGACTGACATCATAATAGCGGCTTGTAGACTTAATACGTAATCAATACCAACTCTGAACATCCCACTGGTTACAGCGCAATGAATAAAGCTCAAATGCGCTGGAATCCTATCACCTTTGATCATGGACCGTAAAACTGAGGGTAGATGTTAATCAATGTATATACCATATTGCAATTTTGGAACGTTTAGTCAAGATTAACTAAGCTATTATATACATGAAATTGAGCATGAATATAGCACGAAGCAATTAATGCTTAAATTTATAGCTGGCATTTTACTGTTAGGCTATCTAACTAAGGCTCTAATGACTAAAATATGCCCGTTTCCAAAAAGAATCTCAGAATGAGAAGGGACTACATTCTGAGAGGCATTTAAACTGAGGCTTACAGTTTTCGCTTTAATGCAACACACTAGAATATATCTCACGCATGCAGAATCCCTGACGAGGTCTTCTCTCAACTGTGAGCGAGCACATGATTTGAAGGTGCGTGCATTGAGATAAATTCCAATAATAATATATGTGGGTGCGAACCCCTTGAATTCGAACTCAAAACCTATGACTTCACAGTTTATGATCATATACTATATAACCTTTCCACTACATTCAAAAACTAGAAATCCAAATCACATCTGCATAGAACGACACTCCTCAATGAATCCCAAAATAATTCCTTTTAAGTTATAACCAACACACTACACACACCATAAATCACTTTACAATCCGCTCATACAAAAGCCTGCAGCGCAATATTTCGTCATAAGAATTTATTTTCGCCAGAAATTGAATAGGACGTGGAAGCAAATTGTGTTAACGTGTTACAACTGAGTATGATGTGTATATACTTTAGTTTCAGGTTTTGCTGGACTTATGAAAAATGTAGCGTGCAACTAGACAGAATTTGACTGCATGGGACTATTTTTGTAAAACTGGTCACTGGTTCATTGCATGGAATAAAGATTTGTACCTACAGATAATGTTATAGGTTTGAAATTTTCGTGTGTATGAGAATTTTAGTTTGAAAACGCATTCACGATACAATAGAAAATACAAGTGTGGAGTCACTCGTACTCGTACCAACTAATAGTCTTATCTTCTGCGTAATCGTTTACGGATATAGGCGTGGTAATCTTAACAAAATTAAGTATGTAATCAACAACAATAAATAAACTACCGTTCTAGCTGTACTGAACTAACGTAAACATGCTTCGGTTCCGTATCCGAAATGCAGCATTGTAACTGATGATCGCACTATTAAAGTCTCAGGTGCGGGGCTGCGGGCTCTAAACCACGCTATTTGTTATCTACATACAATTGGAGGGTAGATAGAAATACGTCCAGAAATAATGCGCTATTGTTTTGGTGTTGTGTAAAGATTAACTTTTGTTTCGTGAATGTTTTTGGCGTTACAGTGTACTTTGTTATGGTGCATCCACACCGCAGTTGCAAAAGAATGCAACACGATAACATTAGGTAACATTCTTTAACTTTTACGGCAATATATACTAACAACAAATAACTTTTTGCTATCGGATGTTGCCACTAACACTTGGAAACGTTGCTCCACAAAAAGTAACTGCGGTGTGGATGAACCATTAGTTAACCCAGGGTTAAATAATAAGTTGTTAATTTGTTTATTTTAAGCATAAATAATTATATGCCACGGTTCGTCTCTATAAATTATAATTTGGCAGTTAACGATGCTCCTACTTTACACTAGACGCGGAATCGGTGGACGCAGATTCCAGTATTGTTCTCGGAAGCTTAGTATACATAAAACCGCAATCAAATTAAACAAAAACCTTTAGTAGCACATACGGATATTATTTTAAAAATAATATTGTTTTGGGTTATACTAAAATACCTAGGTTTTACTTAAAAATGAAACCACCAGATAGAACTCTGTCTTATTTTTCATAAAGTGATCACTATGTATAGACTTTTAGTCTTAACGGCTATCCATCTACTGTTTCTGTAAACAAATAAAACTGTGAAATTGTATTACTAGCTGTATAATAATTCCATTATTTAAACTCTCCCAATTAAGTCACTTCCTATTTCAATGTTCACTAACTAATGGATTGTATTCTAACAAACGGTAATGGCACCCACACTGGGACTATGTGTTATCATAATGACTAATGCCAATTAATCAGTGTCGACTAACAATATATCAAATAAAATTTCTAATGCGACTATTTACGTACAATTAAGTTTTCATACACGGTTACGTGCTATAATTTATTCAAGTTATTATCATATAACGTCCTAGTTAAATAATAAGACCCTTTTTCCAAATCGCTTAGTAAATCTCTAATAACTACAGAACCACTTTAGCTGGCCTTACCTAGTAGTAAGTAGGTAGACTGCCGATTCATATGTCGATCTGAGAACTTTTGAAATAAAAATATATTTATTTTCACATAAACCATATAGTTACAATTAAAAGCACTTATGAAATGTCGAATCTAGGTGTACGGTTCCAAATTAGTTGTTTCGTATGTAGAGGACCAGGCAAAAACTACATGGTTACTCTTTTAAATAATTATTTTTAATTATCGTATATAAACAATGATAATAATATTTGGATACTTACATGAAAGAACAAGGGAATGCTTGTGAAGCATTTTAATGCACCACATAGTGGCTAAATATTTTGTCCTATCCGTCAACCAAATTAACTCGGGGTTGACCAAGTACGTCTTTTGCTAACACACGTCTCACATCAACCGTATGTACTTACGATGTAACCCTAACACTCCGTACAAAGCAATTCTCGTCACACAATGCCTAAACACCAAACACAATTAAGTATTCATGAAGACATCAACTAATAGATTAAGTTGAGATGGAGTTTAATGGCAGTACTTACGTGCGTATGTTATATCAAAGTGCGTTGGATATTCGGATTTCAGTTGGTAATGAACTCCCTAGCTCATTAGACAGCAAACCGTCATTCAATTCCCGGAGGGTAGACAGAAGTTGACTTTCTACTCTCTACGCAGCGCCAATTACTGTTAGATCTTTGGTTAACGAGCCCTCCACTATGTACGAGATAATATTCTAATCAACATAATTTACAAAGTTTTTTTTTTTTCAGAGAAGTTCAAAGCTAAATTAGTAGAAGTAAAGACCTTGGTGGATATTGAGCTAAGGTGAACAACCGTCCTGTGACATAATTTTTATCATTGTTAAATTATGTTATCTGTTTCGGTACACATATTATGTTTGATTGTGGAGTATGTTTGGTGCTAGTAAGTTTACATGAGGGAAAGCAAAGGGTTTATATTGCACTACTAAAATCGTATGGTGCTACTTCCATATTACGCCGGTGACGTAAGTACTGTTGACTTCGTCGACAGTAAAAATTAATATAATTTGAGTAAACAAATATGTTGATCCAAATTCTCTTGTAAGTGCTATAGGCTGACTAAGATATGTTTAAGTTATTTATGAAATAAGGAACTTTGCTTTCTTAAGGAAGTCCAATTTAATACAGCAAATATAAGAAAGGATATCATAAAACTGACATCTTCCATTTAACATTTCAGCACCAAATGAAACGTGTGTTATAACTGAATTATTTATAGCTATATTATACGAGGCCGAGACACCTGTCCCCTTCCAGAGCGCCGATAAATCTCCTGCCGATAATTTACTGATTGTTTGTCTCGGCACATAAATTCCAGTGTGACGTCACAGACCCTAGCGTTTGCACCTCCGCAACTTTAAGTTATTTATTTGTTTTGCTTCGGGAATTTATCGGAGAAAGAGAAAGAAAATCGACCAGAGCATATAGAGTGATGGGTTTGTGAAAGTGTCATTGTAAGCAAATACAGAATCGAGAGAAAGTCCCATATAGGGTGCCATTAAGGGTTTATTTATATTAATTCGTTTTTATACGTATCATTTTGTATTGTGATTTCAAAATTATTTACTCCGTTAACATTTTGCAAACATATACTTCGCATATCACTGATTCGATAACATCTCTACATCATCTTTTCGTTGGAAATAAACGCTATTTATAAGAACATCTTCAATTTATTGCTATAAAATTCTTATCAATTTCTGCCAAAAAAGCAAGAAAAATATGTTAAGCTATTTTCGTGAAATTAGAATCTTATAAGACATTTGACGCGTAAGAAAATTGGGTTCCATTCAAATTGAGGGCGAATTAGATCTTATACACAACGTTACGACTCTGAGAAAGTAGGGTAGTTAAGTACTAAAACATTCAGAAAATCGTACTATCCAATTTAGTTAATTTGGCCCCTGAATTGTGTACTGATTTCTTAGAACGTTAATATTAGAGTTTGCCCTTTCTCTTAAATTAGTTTCCGACTCGAACTTAGTTCATTAATTGCCGTACTTGAATGTATAATGAATGAATATTCAGGCTTATTGTCTGTTGAAGTAAGCAGAAATACAATTAAATGCTGCCGTTGTTAATTAGTTGTATGGAAACTAAATATTGAGAAACGTAATATTTGGTTCCCAAGCAATGTACTGCCTCGTTAGTCAAGTCATTCTAAGCACCACTAGGCTAGTGGTCGTGGGTCATTCTCAGGTTAGCAGTGTTATTGACTTATTCTATGAAATTCACAGTAGCAACTCGGAGTTTGGATTTGTGCCCGATTAATGGCAATTGGTTCGCCCTCTAGTACATGGGACCTAAAACAATACCGGCAAACTATGGTACACGTCTGCCTTACCCTTCGGGGATTATAGGCGTGTTAGTATATTATGTTATGAAGCAATGAAATTCTTATTAAGTATAATAATTATATAATATAAATAGTGATCATTCCTCTTCAAGTCGTCTTTTTCACATTACAAAACCCTGCTTCAGTAGATCTGTTGTGATTATAAACATGGTGTTCACATCACTATACAGCTAACTTAATAAAAGCTCTATTTCAGATAGCGGGACTACAAAATAGATTTTACCCGCCAACATTTTCATCTCAACAGAATTAACGTTCAACCGTGATTACATCACATTGTGTCCCCAAGTCGTGTATCTTGTTATACTACGAGAAGATACCGACCATTATCCTAACTAGATTGCTAATATTACCGACATGATATTTTATGCGATTTTAAGTTAGGGTTTAGAAGTCCCAGTTGGGCGCCAATACTCTAAATATTGGAAATAAAATATTGAGATTCATATCCTTTTACTAAATCAGTTTATAGATTTATATAATAATATCATTGACAGTAAATACACATTTTTTCTTCATATCTATTTTCTGAAGTATTGGAATCGTATATGTATGATTATTCTCATTGGATTGTTTATTGTACGATTGAATTTACCATGGAGTATATTAAAATCAATTCGTACAATGGGAATTCGTGAATCTATCTATTATATAATTACATTTAAAACCTATTCCTAAACCATAAAACTTATACTTTCATCTTAAAAGATTTCTAACTACCCTCTTTCCCTATTTCTTCCATCAAACTGCCGGTGCATATAAAAGTGTCTTCGTACTACCAGCAACATAAACAAGAGTGCGACCTAATTAAAGTTGTATAGTTGCGTTAATTAGCGACCGAGCGCCTCACTCCTACCCTCGGGGCACTGATAATAGCGGAACACGGAAGGCTTATCAGGGCAAGGGTGCTTCGAAGCAGGCTACATGATATTTGGACACGCAAAGTGTGAAACTTACCTCTGTTTTGGAAGTTATCGGGGTGATATGTATCGGTGGGTATTCCAATTTTATTTTAGAGATTTAACGAAGGTAGGAGAGAAATTTTTGGGAAAGAGTTAAAGTAATATTTTAGCCAATTAGGTATATGTGTTCCCCTGGTGAGTAAAGTCACTACTATCTTAACAGAGACCAGGATTACTTGTATTTCTTTGGTGGTTTTGGAGGATGTTACTTTGGCAAACGGAGGAAACATTGGCGCCATCTAGTACTAAGAATCTAAAAGTTTATTTAAATCCACAGAAATAAATTTATCAATAATACAGGGATAGCAAACAGGTTTCGTTCTGAAACTTCGTAGTTACAAAGATAACCAATATCGGATCCTCTACTTCATTCAAATCCGAGGCCTGAAGGACCATTTTCCTTTTCTAAAAATATCCGCCCGCAAGGTGTCGATACATAATTGAATACCTTTTAACATTTCGACTACCCGTCTTTTAGCTAAAGGAAGAAGGGTAATTTTGAAAAAGGACTTGTTTGTCCAGCATTGGTACCTATATATTTACTTTGAGTGAAAATCATTACCAATTAGGTTAGACATTGATATGGGATGGGATGTAATAAATTTATGACGTTGCATATTAAATAATTCAGTAATCGTAAAATATCAAAGATGGCGGCTTCAAATTGAATGACAGAGTAAACAAGAGGGTATAAATATGTTTATTCAAAATAGAGAAGGGTTTAGTTTAATTGTATACTATCTTTTGCCTGATGTTTCACTCGTAAATCAAAAGACTTTTTGAGACAAAATGTAGCCGATGTCCTTTTTCAAAGTCTAAACTTTCTCTGTTCAACGTTAGATCAAAATTGGTTCAGCAGTTTAGCGTAACAGACAGTTACTTTCGATCACTACAGAGTATAAAACAAAGTCGTTTTCTATGTCCCTATATCCCTATGTATGCTTAAATCTTTAAAACTACGCAACGGATTTTGATGCGGTTTTTTTTAATAGATAGTGATTGAAGAGGAAGGTTTTTATGTATAATACATGTATTTTATTAGTACATTGCACCCGTGCGAAGCGGGGGCGGGTCGCTAGTTTATAATATAAGTAAGAATAGTTATATACCGTATATGTTCATAAACTAACTATTCCTCTTTCGTTTTAGTTACAGGGTCGGCAACGCGCAAGTGATACTTCTGGTTTTGTAGGCGTCTATATGCTACGGTAACCGCTTACCATCAGGTGGGCCGTATGCTTGTTCGCCACCTTAGTGTGATATAAAAAAAAAAACAATTTTCCGTTTGCACACACACGCGTATGTTCGTGTGTACACACATACGAACATACGCCTCAATTCCCCGTCATCTTTTATCTCTTTTTAACTAGTATCAAGATGTATAGCGTTGTTACGTCAATTTTCATATAGTTATCTATGTTTAGTCTGCTCTATTTCTGAGATATTGCTGTAATTTTTCCACCGCCCTCTATCGGCAAGACAGAGATGTGATAATTTCGGCTTAGGTGCGGATAATCCCGGTATTTTTTGCTTAAATGATGATAAGGAACGATATTTTACCGTAGACGAACAACGTTTCTTTCCTGTTTTGCGGAATATTTTGCGTGCTTTGTGATTTATTAATTTCTTTACTGAAAAAAAAGGGAAGGCATATTTTGTTATATTCTTTCCCAAACATAATTTCAATATTTATTTTTGTCATCGTGGAAATTAGTAAACATCAGTTCATTTAACTTTTTTAATGTCACAGCATTATGCTGAGATATCCTTATTTATTTATATATACTTTATTGTACACCAATAAAAATAAAATACTTAATTAAACTTAATTCAAAACACAATGGGCAGCCTTATTTGACCTCGCGTTAAAACTTTGTGATATTTTTTTTTATTTATCTAATATGTGTTCTTCGCGAATCCAAAATAAAGTTTTCTTCCTTTCTAATAATATTCATGACTTTTTTATTTTTACGAGCGAGCAAGCGGGTCACCTTATGGTAAGTGATCACCGCCGCCCATTGACACCCACAACATTAGAGGGTTTGCAAGTGCGTTGCTGGCCAGAACAGGTTCGCTTCTTACAGGAATTGAAGAGCAAAGGAAAAATTCGACCGCGGGCAGGATTCGAACCTGCTTCGTCTGGTTAGGTACACCAGACGCTATGACCAATAAGCCACCGCGATACCTACCCGCCATGTCGAATTTTGCCTTCGCTTTCTGAATTTACGTCTTTATGCTGACGTCAGTGACACCTATTGAAAAGCAAGTATTTTGCTCCTCAACCGACACGACTTACTTTACAGTTAGTTCAATGTCGAACGATGCCAACTTACCTACTAACTATCTTTTTGTATTTTTTGGCATTTTCCATGCTAAGATTTTAAAAAATTCGACGGCGGGCATGATATCGCGGTGACTTAGTGGTCATAGCGTCTGGTATACCTAACCAGAAGACGCAAGTTCGAATCCTGCCCGCGGTCGAATTTTTCCTTTGCTTAATAACTTTAAAATCAAAGGCATGGAAAATGACAAAAAATACAAAATGATAGGAATTGAAGAAATTTACTTGTCAACTTTTAAGAGTAGTTAATAGTTAGATATTCTGTTGTGTAAATTCCATATCTACCTAAAAAAAGGTCCATATATGATAATTCTCACACGTTGGCCCTCCGTCCTAGCAGGCGTGCGTTCGCTAGCTGTAATTAATAAGCGGCGAGGTGCGACTCGGTGCGAGAGAGAGCGATAAGCCGCGCGCCTCTCGTAAATCACCCGCGCTAATGATGCTCCATGGCGACACGGATGTGGAGAGCTGGAAGTGACTACGACCTACAATGTAGTGTGTATACATGTGTACTTATATTATACCTATTTTCTCCTGTACCGTGGGTGCGTTTATAAACATTCTCATGCCAGAACCGGAAAAAAATGATCTCCAGGTATAACTACCTGGAGATCATTTTTTTTTCTTATGTGGATCGAGCCTGCGGCCTTTAGGGAGAGACACAGCCCGTAGAACAGAAGCCGATCGCTCAACTATTATGCCAAACATGTACATTAAGTATATTATATAACGTAATGACAATACCAGGGCATAAAATTATTGAATTATAAAAAAAAAATTATATAATATCTAAAAAACACCAGAACTAGGAACCACGACCTTTGAGAGGAAACGCCCAATCTAACTCAACTCTTTTTTGGGACTCCAAAACTCGTTAGATGAAATTAATCATTTGAAAGAGACAAGAGAGAAAATTAAACTATTGGATGAAGGAATGAGCTTTGACGAAGTTTGTGGCTTAGTGGTTTGAGTGTCGGAATGTTGATCGCGAGGTCGTGGGTCCGATGCACACATAGCACACAAATATGTATCTGATGAACATAAGTATCTGTGTGTCTTTTATGTATTTTATGTAAGTACCTATGTATATTATACACGGTGGAAGGGACATCGACGCGCAACGGCTTACCATGACTTCAGTACATGATTCTGGAACCCCCGCGTTGGAATTTTTCGTCGGCTTTTTCTTAAATTTTACGTTTTTTTTTGCAGTTTTTTCAACTTTAAACTGTATAAAATCATTATTTCTATCTAACCCAATAAGAATTTTAATTAAAAAGTTATTAATTCACTTTTTTCACTAAAACAGCATTGTAAATTAAACTCGAAAGATCTTCTGGTCAACTGTTTCCTTAGAGCTCACTTGCGAGTTGTAATATTTAAGAAAAAGCCGACGAAAAATTCCAACGCAGGGGGGTCCAGAATCATGTACTGAAATCATGGTAAGCCGTTGCGCGTCGATGTCCCTTCCACCCTGTATATTCATTGTCGAGTACCTACTCATATTACAAGCTCTACATAGTACGGGACTAGTTGATGCTGTTTAAAATGTCTATGGGACCTAAACATTTAAGTAACAATGTGTCAAATGTAATAGGGTAGTACTTTAGAACAGCTTTGCCTTACCTTTCGGGGAATACAGGCGTGATAATAAATATTTAAAAAAATAAGGAAACTGAACAATAAAATGCAACAAAATACCAGAAACATTAATATTATACCATTATCACGGAGCGCGGCTATTAATCAGTCCGTTTAAAAGTACTATCCCACAGTACAGGTAATGAACGCACCGGCCTATTCATTACCGAAGTTTACGAATTAAAACCGGTAAACATTTTGAATTATGTGCTCCCAGCCGTTATTAGGCAAGAGTGAATTACGAGAAATTTCGAGTGTAAAACCGGGTAACGCAAAGGAGGTTTTAGTTGAAGAGATTGTATGAAATCAAAAATTAAATCAAATAAACATAATTATCATACCATCACGCCAGTGTTCCCCGAAAGTGTAGGCAGATGTGTACTGTTAAAAGTTATCTGTATAAGGGATTGCTTTTAGCGGTAACATTGCACCATTATAGTATTTATAAACATGTACTTTGCATTTGTTTATGGTGTAGGTATACTTAATAAAGAATATTCTACTGTTATCATAGCTAAGTAAAGTTTAAGGTAAGTAAGTAGTCTGAAATATTGGGAAAGATGTGCAAATTAATATTGTAATTTAGAGTAGGAGGGTTCCTGGAGGGTTAGGCAGAGGTGTACTTACTTATATAAACCCACAGTTCGTCGGTATATTTGGGTCCCATGTAGTAGGGGACGAGACTATTGCCATTCACCGGACATAATACAAAAAAACCCAATAACAGTGCTCGAACAGGGATGATTAATGATTCAAGCGTAGTCACTTACAACCTCTAGGTTTATGAGTAATTGACACACACGATTTTTTTTTTACAGTAAAATTCTGTGGCGCTTCTATTGATGATATATTCTTGTAGTCTCAACACGGCTCTCGAAGCTCGCGAACAAACAACACAGAATACATACACATACACCCGTGTGTGTTACTATAAATAATTTCTGCTTAATTTAATAACAATTACTTTACTTTAAATATTTAAACCTCTATCTTTTTTGTATATTTTTGGCATTTTCCATGCTAAGATTTTAAAGTTATTTAGAAAATAGGTGTTACTGACGTCACCATAAAGACGTAAATTCAGTATGTGAAGGAAAAATTCGACATGACGGGTAGGTATCGGGGTGGCTTAGTGGTCATAGCGTCTGGTGTACCTAACCAGAAGACGCAGGTTCGAATCCTGCCCGCGGTCGAATGTTTCCTTTTCTAAATAACTATTTAAACCTCTAGAGGTCCCAGCAAATCGGTTCGAGCAAAGTGCTATTGGGTTTTTCTATGAAATTCTCATAGCTTGATTATATATGATATAGATATATATAGCCAATTATTTTATTTTTAACTGACGAAAATAAGGTCAAAAAATAAGGCGAAAATAAATTTTTGTCTGTACGTTTACCGATATTCTCGTCAACTGTGGACCACAACAGATAAAACCATGTAATCCCCGTAGGGTTAATTTTAATTAGAAGGTTTTCTTAGTATTTTTTTCTTGTAGCCACCTAGTAACAACAGGCTATTAATTAAATTTTCTTCAACCATTTCAGCAAGCTACAAGGACATGCAAAAATATAATTACTATTTACGCATTATATCGGTCAATTTTCTTGTCAAAATTGTATATTTAGAGACGCAAATAACGCATTAAATAATAACATATGACCATCAGTCGTTCGCGTCACTACACATACGCGATTACCGTAATGCGATTGCGCTTCGCCGACGGCGATGTGCGCACGCCCTTAATTAGGGATGCTGCCCGCATGATATCAACAGCAATGTTGAACTCTATGACTCTATAAATAAGTTCGAAATTTGTTTGAAAGAAAGGTTAATAGTTTCGTTGGGGGCAGAGTCAATTATGTGATCGCAAAATCACATTTGATGGCATTGAAGATTATTAAATGGGTGCATGTTTTCATCATGACGTTATAAATGAGTTAAAGGCCATATTGTAAAGAAAAATATGTTAAATACCTCATTTCAAGTATGGTTAGTTTACGTTACATTTAAATTTTTTATAGCAACCCATGTTTTTTATCCATGTGAGTTGTTTAAATGTTTACAGGTAAAGTTGAAGGTTTAACAGCCTCGTTAGTCTAGTGATCCTAAGCGCGACTTCTACGCTAGAGCTCTTGGGTTCGATGCCCAGGTCGAGCAAAGTGTTATTGGGTTTTTCTATGAAATTCTCAAAAGCTTGGAGTTTGGATTTGTGCCCGGTTAATGGCATTAAGCTCGCTCTCTATTAAATCAGACCTAAACATACTGGCGAACTGCGGGTGTATATTTAATAAATAAATAAATATTCTTGGACAATTTTACACAGCACCATCTTCTAGTCCCAAACTAAGCAAAGCTTGTACTATGGGTACTAGATAATGGATAGAATACTTATATACTTTTTTTTTGTAAATACATACTTATAATACATAGAAACACCCAGACAAACACAAACATTTATGTTTTAACCACACAAATATTTGTGTCCTGTGGGAATCGAACCCACGACCCCATGATCAGCAGTCTGATATTCGAACCACTAGACCACAGAGGTCGTCAAATTGGTACACCTCTGCCTATCTCTTTTGTATATTTTTTACTCTTCAAAGACGTGGTTCATGAAGGCGGCTATCCTACTAAGAGGAAGGAACCTGTATCTTCTGGATTCGGGTATCTGAAAGTCTAAATCACGTTCTTCCTCGAAACTTGAGAAGACGATAAAATAAGAAAATAGCCTACTTATCCTAAAAATTCAATACACATGGTAATATTTATCGCAGTACCCACATCACCATACAAACTGCAAGACGACACCGCAATAGCTCTTATGGATCATCATAAATATATTCTATAGCGAATTATAAACCCAAATGTGGGGTAAAAAGACATAACCGAAAAGGCTCGCTTTGCTTGCTAATGATCTAACTTTGTATAAAAAGGATTTATAAATAAATAAATATTTTTGGACAATTTTACACAGCACCATCTAGTCCCAAACTAAGCAAGGCTTGTACTATGGATATAATATCTACTTACATACTTTTTTGTAAATAAATACATACTTATAATACATAAGAAACACCCAGACAAACACAAATAATAATGTTCATCACATAAATATTTATGTCCTAATGGGAATCGAAACCACGACGCCGTGATTAGCAGTCCAACACGCGAACCACTAGACCACAGATGTCGTCAAACAAACACTTGATTGGTTGAGAATTGAGAATGATATTTATTGGTCAAGCTACGTTGACGCTACGCTGACGCTACGAAGCATATGCTACGTTGTGTAACTTCTCCATACTTTGGAGCTTATGCTACAGCGCGGTAGCGTGGAGCCTACGGCTACGATTTTAAGAATTTGCTACGTTTTTGAGCCTACGCTACGCGCCAAGCTACGCTTCGGTACCTATATGTATATGCTAGGCTATGCCTCACTTCTTTAAGCTTATATTACGCTAACAAAATGTAGATTGAGTTTCATTACATACTTACCAACGACAAGTTATAAAAACTCAGCATTAATGAGACGATTAATAGACTCCAAATAACTATTCATACGGCTCATAAAGCCCACTTATTTACCATATCAATTCGATACGAATAAAAATGTAATAAAGGCCGGTGTTAGGAAGACTGGGGAAGTTTTTAAGATGGCGGCCGACAATGGATTACGAATTTATGTGGGTTTCCCGCCCTGAAAATAAGTGTGGTGGAGACAGTTATATTGCTGAAGTTAATGCATAAATAAAAGGTAACAATATAGGCTTCAGAGAAGAGGAACTGGTAATTCAAGTTAGTTTTAAACATTAAGGTGCCTATATCATTAGTTAAGGAAGTATAGAAATTCCTTTTTGTCCGCCGTCTAAAAATATAAAAGGCGGCCTATTGATAGTATATCCTTGGAATAAAATTCTAATCGTTATTTGACCTGAGAATTGAATTAGAAAAAATAACTAACAAGCGGGATTACTAAAACTAAACTTCTTTTTGTTCTGAGGTTGTTGTGAGAAGTCAAAATAGGTGCCTATTGGTGCCTGCAATACCTGAATGAAGTGTTTGTTAAGAAAAAAATAATTAAGAAACTTTGTGAAACAAATTACTAATCTTAACTACTACACTACGACCTGTAAAGATATTTAAAACCTATTTCTCCAAATTTTTAAAACAACTAAGCTACATAGTAAAATTCGTATTTAATTTCCTAATTAGACAAATAAAACTAAAACAGTCAACAAGTGAACAATGACGGTTTTCTCTGCTAAGCTCCTTACATAGCTCGCGGTATTTCTCTTCAGCGGATGCAGGGCGGCTTACAGCGAATTCAGCGGCATTCAGCGGCTGTCATGTTAGTTAGTACTAGACAGCGACGGCTTACCCGTTTTTCATTAGGAGCTCACCATTTAATCTGTTTTGTTTTGCTACCGCTGTTTTTAATTTTCCAAAAATCCCTCTTTGTTTCCGAAATAATTGCGCGCGTTTCGGCGCTTTTCGTAATTGTCATTTGTTTATTGTGTTCAGTTATTTTTTATTTCACGAGTTTTACTAAGATTGCTTGTTTTTTAATAAACATTGGAGATTTCACTTTTACATTTTTATTTACATAGTCTATCTCTGTGAGTCCGACTTCGTAGAATCTAAAACGTTAGGATTCAATAATATTAATATAACGCGATAAAGTCGAAATATAAAAGGAGTTTTTTTTTTCAATGTGCATAATTAGCTTTTACGGATGAGACCCTAATAGTTTTAGCGGAGCTGGGATGATGGTGCTGATGTTTAAAACACAAAGAAATCCGTTCTTTGTGTTTTAAATATTCACGTTCAAAAACGACAGTACTACAGTAATTTCTTGATTACCATCTGCGTGGATAAGAGATTAACAAAATAAGAGACAAAAAGACCTAGAATTGAACCTTGTGGAAAACTTCTTGTTAATACCTACAGTAGAGTAGTATCTATTTCAATAAACGATGACTTGAATTTTGTTTGTCAAATATGATACAAAAATATACAGAAAAATAATCCTTATTCCACAGTAACAAAACAAAGTTATGTAGGTACATGGAGAACACAATCAAAAGCTTTGGACGATACAGAAGATATCATTATCAAAAACAATTCTGACGCCTGGCGTCCGTTTTTTCCAGCACAGAAATCCATACATATAGAATTTACTGAGGCGCTTATTTAACAACTTTATAAATGGCGCGACACATGTTTTTAATAAAATTAGATAGCAATTTATTAAATAACCACGTCATTAAGAAACTATTGTACAAAATTTCATGCTTCAGTAATATTGCTATGAGTTTTATTAAGTAGATTGTAGCGTTTTAGTTTAGACCGTTTATGAATACAGTGAAACTATAAAATAACATTTTACTGTCTTGCGTAAGTCGCTGCGCGCTGAAGACGAGGAGTTAAAACTTAACAAGGCTCGTAAAAGCCTCGCAATATTTTATTGTGTTCAATCGTAGTTATTAAAACACTTCATTAAAATTTCATGTGGAATAAGTGCCACCAATTAGCGATTTTATTTAAGTTTAATTGTCTTGTAATGCTATATTGTGATTTATAATAAACATGTAACATGTAATAAGAAAGTAATCTTATTCTTACATCACCACCCAGCGTGATGTAAGAATAAGATTACTTTCAAATATTTTGAATATAAAAACCAATACTGGCATTCTTTCTATCAGATTCATTATATAACAATGGGTTATCGAATCAGTTCAAGCACCCCTGACTTCAAATACATGCATTATTATTACCTATTAATAAATTAACTATCACTATCTTAGATAGAGAAGGAATGCATCATTAGAGATTTTGTACCTGCATTAGACCACTGTAGACTATAGAAAAACCCCTCTTATTCTGAGTGGAGACCCGAGCCCAGCAGTAGTAACATTTGTTGGGTGGGTTGATGATGGACTCTCACATAAAGATGTGACGGATTCAACTTTCACTTTAACTAAAAATTTATTTATTGTCATGAGAATAAGACTTACCACTTTCAGAGACTGATGAGGGCGACCGATCCGCCGTGGACACGCCGGACGAGGACGATTCTAGGGACGAGAGCGAATCCGCTCGCGTAGAATGCGAGTGGGTCATCGAACTCTCGGATAGTCTTGAGTCTCTGGGGGCGTCGCTCAGCTGGTTTAACCGTCGCTGGAGGTAGCGCTGCTCCCTCGCCAGCTGCTCCTTGTGACTAACGTGTCTTTTCTCTCTTTCTTCAAGACTCTGCAACAAGAGTGAGAGTAGGGTTAAAATTTTGGGAAAAAATGGGAAATTGCGATTAGTTGATTTAGGATTTACTAGATAAGCTCTTAGATACTTTTTGATCTCGTCTGGTTTACACCACATTGCTAAATATTCTGTTGCTGAGCAATAATGTGCTTACATTATTGTGTTCTGGATTGAAAGATGATGTAGCCAATGGGTTACAGGGAAAAAGATGTACAACAGATACCATTGGTCTAGCTGGCGTCTACCTATAGGATGCGTTTGCCGCTTACCATCAAGCCGCCGTATGCTTTTTTGTCAATTTATAACAAAACGAATGTTCATCCTCGAAGCCTTTCACAATATTTATTGAAATCAAATCACATGAATATCATTTTGCATTTCATGAAGTAACGTGGACCACAAAAATCTGCTTCTTCTATGTACATTACATATATACACAAAAACAGTAATTTATCGTTAAAGTTGTTCCTATATTAATAGGAACTAAACACCGACAGGCGAACAGTTTCCAAAGAGATTAATAGTATCAATAACAAGAAACTATTGGGTAATTAGACGCACATAATGCGTTAGTAGAAACATTAATCACTAACTGCTGATTTACTAACTTAGGCTTTGACGTGCAACCTTAGTAATATCGACACAGTAGAAGGCATAATGAATAATTGAAACTGGTACTTGAGTAAGGTTGATTAATGTTGCAGAACTAAAAACAGATAAAATGCATAACACATTTAGCCACTTTTAAGATAAAAAAAAAAATAGAAATGAATAAAGAGGATAAAATAGAATAATCTTTATTGCACACCATGATAAGAAGTAACATGGGAATTAATTAAATTAAGGGTACAATGGCGGTCTTACGGCTAATAGCGATATCTACCCGACAGCCTTTATTTTGTAACCTCACATGATTATTAATTAATTTCACAATTTGTTTTCCGATTGAATTATGTATGTTATCAGCACTAAATTCATGTATAGAAACATTGATAATGTTTTAAATATTATATTAAAGTATTCATACTTAACACTAAATATTAATAAACTTTTACAAGTGAAATATCGCATGCGTTCACCCCCACACAAGTCGACGTCAGTTTTGCACAGCAGTTTTTTGTGAGGCTCTTAAGAAAATGGCTTTTTCTGGAGCCCTATACACTGGGGACCGACCCGCGGGAAAAAAATGAGGATTATGTACGCGTAAGTTCAGGGAACTTCCAGCACTGCAGGGTAGTCGATGAATTTTCGTCTTTTGTTTTTCTCTCATTGTGTTTATGGGTTTATAGTACGTATAACTGAATGGGGGTTGTTGAGGTTCTTTCCGACTTTACAATTAATCCCTATCCCTACCTCCCTACTAATGTTTTAAATGTGAAAGTAACTGCCTGTCTGTTACGCTTTCACGTGAAAACCGCGTTAATGACTGTGATGAAATTTGTACAGAGATAGATTAGACCTTGGAGAAAAACAGGCTACTTTTGTCTCAAGAATTATTTGGGAATGTAAGTGAAGCCGCGGGAAATAGCTACTGTTGAATAGTTTAGACTATTTCGAGTATCTGCTTAGGCAATTTTGAACGATACGGTTAGGTACAAGTTTTTTTAGACTAACTTACAGCTGATACAAGAGATGCCAACACCCCGTATTCATTTTTAATTTTTCCTGAGGCTGACTCTCCTCACCCTTAGGCATTACAGTCAGGCCTGAGATGATATATTTGGCCATAAATCTCGGGTAACTCAGCGGATGGTGCACCACTGTCCTTATTTTGCAGTCCAAACGTTAAATGCTTTTGGAGATTCCAAATTTTTGCTGCTTTTGCGAACAATTAATTAATAGACGGAGACAAATGGGTGTGAAAAGTCTGCAGATGACGGATATGAAGCTATGATATTGATTTGAAAGAATTGAATGCCTTTAAGTGTTGCGTAAAGGTCATATTCGTTGGAAACATGTAATACAAAAAACATTATAGCATCACGCCTGGCTCTTTCCGCTTCTGACTACCACTAACTTCGTATGACAACCGGGACCGCCGCTTTACGTGCTCTCCAAGGCATGAAGGGGTCTCGGTGTGTTAAGAATGATCACCCATCCACAGAATGACCGCGGCTAGCGTAGCTTAACCTTGCAGATCGATTGATCAGCGTAGTTATTGCTTAGCCACGAGCCATACACATAGGCCATACACATACATACATAGGTACGAAATCGAAGTTATACAATTAATACGTATGAATGGACAGATTTCCAATACGGCATACAGGCACTAACCACAACCTTTGCTTTATCGATTTCCTGTCAGAGCATTTGAGCGTCGCGCGATTCCGAATTATGTCATATTGCTTTATATATTATATGATATACGGATTACTGATGCTATCCTACCCTCGTGTTATTGCACGCTATTTATTTTTTACGACCGCCGCCCCGTTTAATATGAGTAGATTTGGTCTCCAAATAATCCACTCGTATTGCAAGAACCGACGGCTTCAGATAATCTCTGCACTCCACTTTTTCGAAATGATGATGCTTTTTCAAGGGTTTCTGAGAAAATGGGAAATAAAATCTTAAGTGATGACTGTTTTGAATGCAGGGTGAATACAAATGGGTACAAAAATGAATGCTTCGCTCTTAATGATGAGGTAGTCAGTGATAATCAAGCTGGTCGATTTAACACTGTTCCCTCTAAAAGCGTATTTAAAATACAGTTGACCTATTTTAACAGAAGCTCTTCAAATGTAAAAGAGGTTCGCGTATTAAATTGAAACAAGCTCATTATAGAAAAAGCAATACCGTCGAAAGGCGTTGGAACATTACGCTTAAAACATGTAAATTTTTGGGCTGATGAATTTTAAACAACATTTCGGAGTATCACTTATAACTTAATTGGTTATTAGAAAAGTTTTCCAATCTGCATGAGGAATTGCTCGGTGGCTGGAAATTTTTAGCCGCTGTAAAATATAGCCGACATTGTTTATTTAGGCAGGCTTGATGGAAAACGCCTGAGGAGTTCGCTTTCCAATTTGGCCGGTTTTGACCTCTGGCAGAGAAACTTATTTGATACTGTCAGTCTTGGCATTTTTTGGGCTCTCGAGAAGAGTTACGTAATACAGCCTGGTATCGTAGAATAACTATTAGAAATGTTATGCACAGAATGTAATGTAACAACCCGATCAATACCGCTTTTAGAACCAAGTTCGATTATTAAAGCAAAAAAATATTTTTCGCCAATTTCTTATGACATATTTTTTCTTTCAATCTTGTCGACAGGTGATCACCCAGTGGAAAATTAGATGGATCGTTGACCTGGAAACGCTCGTAAGGATAGTCGTAGCCAAATATGGGGGCCGCGTATTGAAGCAGTCTATTAGTAAAGCCTTTATTCATCTGTGGAAGTATTCTGACAACCTATCGACATTCAGTTGGGTAAACTTGGATAAACTCTTTGTGCATATCAATCAAATTCCATTCCTGGTTAATCCACGGTTCATATGATATGAAGATATAAACTTTCAAATCAAACGCTAGTCGACTGATAGGACTTAAAACATAAATCTGGAATACAACACAAATATATTTGAATGCATGGCAGCTCAAATGATAGACGGTATTTTGAGAGAGCAATTTTGCGAAACTTTGCGAGTGTATGTATGTTGTATCTGTGTTGGTGATGTCTCAAGTTGCCGGCAATTCGCTGGCTTATCGCCTCACAGGGGATGGGGCGGAGGGTTGTCACGGGAAAATAGAGAACTTTTCTTAAGGAATAATGTGTATAATACGATGAACACTCACAAGACCAAGCTAAGTATGTTACAATTTGGGATCAATTTGTCTTGTTTACGAAATACTATATTGAAGTCACGATTTACCAATCGCGAGGTAATACAAACCTTCAAATGTTACTACAGTTTAACTGATATAGATTAACTTTATTTTAACTGTAGGCAATCAATTAGAATGGTATAATAGACTTTGTATAAAATAACCATTGAATACAATGAAAAGTTTTCTCATTATTTAAACTTTGCGAAAGTTTTGATGAAGTCAAATTCTTTCGTATTGATAAAATTGATTTCAACATTTATTTACAGACTTTAAAACTTATCTTACTCTATTGATATTACCAACGCTCCTTACAGCCTATACTTAGATTTAAACTGTCTTTACTTGCACCAACCCTAGTCGTCGGCACGGCTCATTAAAACGTTCGCGCGGGGCATATAATCTAGGATTTACGAGTCGGGAGCCTCCATGTGCCGTATCACTCGCGAATTCATCTTAATTATTTCACTAGGCTTGTAGACCAGTAGCGATGATGAGGGTTTGATAATGTTGATAATTATGGTGATTAGGGTTCGTAAAAATAATTTCGAGAGTATCGTTTAAATTTAAATCAACTGTATTATTTAAAATTTAATCTATATATAGAAAATAAATTTGTGCGATTTGTCTGGTTTTTTTATTTGCTGAGTTTGGTACATTGATTGGAAAATATAAAAAGACACGCATATCGGCTTAATAACTTGTCAAAACTTAATAAGATATAGGACTGTGCTATTTTCTGACTCAATGATAAATGTAACGCTAAAAGGAATGATAAATAATAAACATTAATAAGCTCAGTATCCCAAAGAGCATTTTTTACACTTTGAAAGCATCACTACAATTTACCTAAGCTGTGAATGTTTTCAGCGAAACGCAAATGAAAAGTGGCGTTGCCTACCGTTGCGATGTGCTCGCTTTAACTACGATGCCTTTTAATTAGTCCTGCATATTAATCAGACTAACGGTCTTAGTTCGGAAAGGTACAGGGACGCGGTTGAGACCGACGCTCTTTATTGGTAACACTTACTTTTTAGGAAGTAGATTAAATAAGAGAAAAATAAAGAATAATTAAGTGTTAGGAAAAAGATCTAAATCAACCTACAGTATGATTGCATAAAAGTTAAATCTAAATTACTATCTTAGAAGGACCTTGTGTGTAAATCAAGATAAATGAGATTAAGAAGATAGAAGAAAATAATTACCAGCAATGTGCATTGTCGTGGACACGACTTTACTGTACCGTAATACCTTCCGTAGTGCAAACTAATTAATTTTGCCAATTGAAGTATATTTGTTTGAAGATGAACTCTTGGTAACTTACACAAATATAGGTGACACAATACTAACAATTGTTACGACCCTCTGGAGGGTCAACGGTTCATTAATTAATTTAATAATCTACTTTTTTGCATACATCCGAAATAAGAGCTGTCAATGTCATACCCCCAATAGCTGTATGTTTCCACACTCTAACAATAAATTGGCTAAACTAAACAAAGTGTAGGATCATTAACATATTAGATTCGTTCAGTTAAGAGTATATTTACGGCAGCGGTTTTAATTACTTATGCGCTGTGAAAATTCCAAATGAATTTCGGTAATGTTCTTAATTAATGATGTCTGAAAAAATGTTTAATGGAAATTCTATTAGGTACATTGTTCAAGTGGGTAAATGGAATGCCTGTAGTAGTATCTATAGAGGTCTTACAGCAAACATACTTTGTAGATACACTCACTGTGCAATTTTGAAATGCCAAAATTGCTATGCCATAAGTAAAGTATGAATTTGATATAATTTGATATATATAATTTACATGAAATGTAAAACAATTGTCTGGCGAAATAGCTGTAAACGTAAGTGTATATACTATTGTCTGTGAAAATTCTGATGATAACTAAACGTTCTCCATAACCTTCTTCCATATGTACCAAAGTGAATCTTATTTACATGTTGTAAAGTAGAATTTCCTTTAGAATTTTGGGAAATAATATTTGGTGAAGCGAGTTCGGAATAATAACGCATCGCTTCATTGACAGCGGTTTACTTTACGCTCAATTAGTGGAACGACACACGTGTCGTCCCTGAGCCTTACTCCCCCCATCCCTCATACTCCGTCAGTGTCTGGTCCCAGTTTCAATGCGGTGAAATTTTGTGCCACTGTTTTAAACGTAAAGTACGTTTAAAACAGTGGCACAAAATTTCACCTCTTACTTATATGTAAATTTGGAGAAAACTATGAATAATTCGTAAGCCTTAACAATTGTTTACTTTCAAAGACCTTCATAATTAGATTGGTCTAGGATCTAAATTGAATATGTACTGTTGTTTTCATAAAATAATAATTAACACAAGTTGACTCACAACTTCGCAAATCTCACCAGCCACGTGTAAATTAATTTTGACACGAAATTGTGATATTAAACATTTACTCGACATAAACTTCCGGTCCAAGATTCGCACCTTGCGGTACCCCATACCTACCGGTACCAACATTACCTGATAACGTAATAAAGCGAAGTTACAGCTGAGACAGCGGTCCAAACACCTTGATAAACCATCCTGCGAACATCCCGCACCTCTCCGCACCCGATCTCGCTTTGTTTCACCCGAGCGATATTGTCGAATGCCACCTGCCGTTCCTTTTCACAAATGTTCCCCAGTTATCTCAATTTAACGATAGGTGGGTGTTGCCAGGAAGTGAGGGCTTTAAGGCGTTAGGTTATTGTCTGAATTAGGGGTGTAGCTTCTTATAACAAATATTACAATTTGTTACCTTACTACGAATAATATGCAACAGTACTTAGGTAAACTTTAGTCATTAGTATATATAAATAAGACTAAATTTCGAAACACGAATGCCAAGAAACATCCTGCATTCATATATCATCACAATAACGATCTACAAACTAAACCACAAGGTGTGCAACATAATATTTAAAGCTGGGTATACAGAAACGTGACTCTTAACAATATAGTCAGTGGTATTGTAAATTATAAATAACAGGAGATTAGAACGCATGTAATTAGGCAGATCCCGTCTTCAGATAACACATCTGATACTTGGTCACGTTCGGGAAAAACGGCTAACGGTTCGACAGAACTTACTTGCTCGTTAAAAATAAATGTAATACCTAATAAAAATAAATAAATAATAAATTTATTTCCTTCAAAAAGTACAAATAAAAGCACCTATATCTTGTACGAATTAACTTATGTTGAAGCATAACTAATTTTCCAGAAATTAACATGAATGTGAGATTTGTATTTACATAAATGAAAGTAGTGGTTAAAATACTTCCCTTTTCATACATATAGACTTAAAAATTCATCAGAAAATGGTCTTACACAAATGAATTCTTCAAGTGCAGCCATTTTGCTGGCTAAATAAATAATAATTTTCTCAGAACTTTATTCTTTTCAAATAAAAAAGTTTAAATTAAACTAGAGCGTAAAATTTTTTCAACTTCGCAATGAAGATATAATTTGTTTAACGTCGTGAATGTTAACTTAAAAAATGGCTAATGAGAGTTGTTTACAGTCAACCAGCGTATTATTTTCTTGAAAACATTTCTAAAGCTTGGTACATTTACTTTGTTTGGTCACATTTTTATTTTAAATATTCTGATAAAATTATACAATAGCCTGTGACACAATTGGTTGACTTAGTCCTATATTTTCTTAATTCATGTATCATCAATTTTCAAAGCCCAAAGCCACCTGCTCAAGCAATTTCAGACGACGATGAACCTCCACAAAAACAATTACACATTGTTTTTTCAGTAGGTGGCAGGTATTTTTTTTAAATAAATACTACCCACCGCGCGGCACGGGTAAGTCATTATAGGTTTTATGGGCCATAACGCGGCCCCAACCTTATAATTCCGACTTATTCAACTACGTGAAAACAGTGTCGGGGCAACGCTCGTTCGGAGTAGTCGCGTTTGTGTGCCTTATCCGCAAACTAACTACGTGCATCGTTCTATCCGATCACTACTGCACCGCGTGCACGCACCGCGCGTGCACGTGCTGAGCGCTTAAAACGCATAATTATTATGCGACGAATAATTCTCAGCAATTTTTTTTATGATGTCGTTGGATAGTGAGGTTGATGAGTGTGTTCTCGATACTAATGATTGCAATCGATACCTAGGAGAAGACGTGATGGAGTTAGAAAATATAATACAACACAATAAAGACGAACAATTACAAAATATAGATAATTTACAATGCAATTTTGACTCGAACAGTAAACGCTTAAGAGAAGAGGACGATACGGAGTGGACTTTGGTGGGGCGCAACGGTAAAAAATCTAAGGATGACAACAATAAAATAGAGGTTTACGTTTCATGCGTAGAAAAACTACCTAAACAGTTTGGTTTAGCAAGAATACTCAAAGAACACGACATTAATGACACGATAAAAATTAAATATGTTAATCCCTATCGGATAAGAGTTGAATTCAGTAATGAATTGAGTGCCGAGAAGTTTATGACTTGTGAAAAATTAATATCATTGGGATGGAGAATGTTCAGATCTATGGAAGTTGGCTTCTCGTATGGTATAATAAAAAACGTCGATATAGATCTCACCGATGAACAAATATTTCAATATATCTCGTGCTCAAAACCAGCTGAAATAGTATCAGTGAAGCGTTTGAATCGACGTGACGTTAGTGGAGAATGGGTACCAAGTGAATCCGTCCGACTATGTTTTAAGGGAGCTTTTCTACCAGCGTATGTCGTTGTTGATAGCCTTCGAATCAATGTCGAAAAATATGTTTTTCCCGTATCACAGTGTAGTCGATGCTGGCGACTTGGCCATACAGCTAAGAAATGCGTACACACTAAGGTAGTATGTCCTAAATGCAGCGAGAACCACTCAAACTGCGATACAAATAAACTTAAGTGCCCGAATTGCTCGGGAGAACATACGGCGCTTTCTAAAGAATGCCAGGCTTATATAAAAGAAAAGAAATTACGGCTTATTATGTCCGAGTTTAACTGCACATACCGGAAAGCACTAACGATATACCCGTCTTCGGATTCACCACAAAATTCTCCCCCATCTGCTCCACGTATATTCACACGGCCATCACGATATGAGTACAAGTATACAGAGACAAATCAAACTTTAATTACAACACCGACACCTAACTACGCGGACGTCGCAAAAGGAACTACTCAACGAGGACAACAACAACACAAGAATACAAAATTGACATCCCCAAAAGACAAGCCCAAACAAAAGCCAAAAGCAATGACGAAAAAGTTTAATTTTAAAAATTGGGAGTTTTTATCTGACGGAGAATCGGCTATCAGTGAATGTGATAATGACACCGAGACTAGAAAGCCGACAATTGAAAAAGCACAGGAAAGTAATGTAACAATAAAAGAACTCTTAAGCAAAATAAAACAAACAATTTACTCTAAGAAAGATACATTTACAGTTAAAATTCAAAATGTTATTAGATTATGTACTGAGTGGGTAATCATATGGGTTGTGGGTAATATTTCGCAGTGGCCGATACTTAAATGCTTATTTGACTTTGTATTCCATTCTTACAATGCCTAGAAAATCTCAAAAATGTAACTTAAATATTATACAGTGGAATTGCCAAAGCCTCAGACCTAAACTATTGATTTTTGAACATCTACTTATACAAGAAAAAATACACATTGCTGTCCTGTGTGAGACTTGGCTAGAACCTGATAGCTTACTTAGACTTAAAAATTACAATATTTATCGTGATGATCGATTTGATGGATATGGGGGTGTAGCACTTTTAGTTCACAATTCTATAAAATCTTGTAGTAATCCCATAATGTGTCGAAACTCAGGAATTCAGGCCGTTAAAATTCAGTTATTCAATTGTAACGACGTTGAAAATATAGTTGGGGTTTACTGTCCTTCCTCAGTTGCGACTCATGCTAATGATTGGGAGTCCCTATTGTCTTCTAATAACAGAAAAACCTTAATACTTGGTGACTTTAATGGTCACCATAGTACTTGGTCTTATAAAACCGATCAACGTGGTAATCAAATATTTGACTTTCTATGTGAGAACAATTTTGTTATATTAAATAACGGGAGTCCGACACGTATGAAATTAGTTAATAATGCATTACAAAAATCTTCACCGGACTTGTCTTTGGCATCAACAGACATCGCGCTTATAGCGGAATGGTCAGTCTTGTGTGAGTCATTAGGCAGCGACCACTTAATTATTAAAATAAAATATAGTTTATGTAACGAATTCCGAAGACCACAAACACATCGTAGAAACTTTAAAGCTGTTGATTGGAGGTCATATAATCAGGATGCACATGCTATATTTACTAATTTTAATCAAACAAATGATTTCCAAATAACATATGATTTATTTGAAAACTACATAAATTTAGCTGCTGATAAAAATATTCCTTACTATAAAAATAATATTAGACCTGACTTTTACTTTAAACCGAAACCGTACTGGGAACCTAATCTTTCTAAATCAGTAGCCGAACGTCGACTTGCGTTAGCTAATTTTCGTCGTAACCCTATTCCTGATAACTATGACATTCTAAAAACTAAAATAAATCATTCAAACAAACTTATAAGTAGGGCCAGACGATCATCTTACCGTAACTTCTGCTGTTCAGTAAACCACCAGACAACCGTCGTAGAAATGTGGCGGAAATTACGATGGATAAAAGGTTATAACAAACCATCCAGGCAATATATTGATAAAACTAAGGTAGAAAATTTGCTAACATCCTTGACATCTGATTTTGTAAGCCCAGCCCCCCCAAGTTTTAGTCAGTGTAACTCAAAATTAGATGAGCCCTTTTCCAGGCATGAGTTAATTAAATCCTTGAAAGGTAGAAATAGCACACCCGGTACTGACAATATTTCATACAATATGATAAAATACCTCCCAGATAATGCCTTGGATATTTTATTAACATTATACAATAAATTCTTTCTCTTTGGTTTTGTTCCAGAACAATGGCGGCAAATAAATATTGTACCGATTCCCAAGAATAATCAAACTCCCTCTGAATCTATAAAACTCCGTCCCATTTCCATGATCTCCTGCATATGCAAAACATTCCATTACATGCTACTTAATCGAATTGAATGGTACATAGAACACAACAACATAGTCTCTGAAAACACTGTAGGGTTTAGAAAATGTCGCTCTAGCTTAGACAGTCTTGCCAATTTAGTGTCACGTATCCAGGCAGGATTTTCAGAAAATCAAATTACTATAGGTTGCTTCATTGACATTGAAAATGCTTATAATAATATTGAAATAATTCCACTTTTACAGTTCATGAATAAAAAATTACATATTGGACCGAAAATTTGCAATTACCTATGGAACTTCCTCAAAGATAGGCAACTTAACATTTGTATGGACGACGTATCAGTTACAAGAAACACAGGACGCGGACTGGCTCAAGGCGACCCACTTTCACCACTTTTATTTAATATTGCTACAGTACCTATTTGTAAAACTATAAATAACGTACATGTGGCTCAATACGCCGATGATTTCGTCTTATACACGGTTTGTCACAACTGCTACGTAGGTTCAATTAAATTGCAAACTGCTTTAGATAAGTTTAATAAGATTGTAGTAGACTTAGGTTTGGTGGTTTCCTCTTCTAAAAGCAAAGTCTGTATTTTTAAGAGAGGTTACAAAAGAGAAAGTGTCAACTTATATGTCAATGATCGACTTCTGGAAGTAGTGGATAACATCAAATATTTAGGACTATGGTTTGACTTTAGACTCATTTGGAAAAAACAAATTAATGAATTAACCGAAAATACCCTAAAATTCGTTAATATCTTCAAAATGCTAGCAGGTTCTGGGTGGGGTGTGCACCCTACACATCTTAGACGTCTTTATATAGCTACCGTAAGAAGCCGTTTAGATTACGGAAGTTTTCTATATGGCAATGGGAGTCAAACACACTTAGTAAAATTAGGACGGATTCAAAACATTTGTCTTCGGATAATAGGCGGTTTCATTAAAAGCACACCAATTCACATCATGGAAAATGAACTGTGTATTGCACCCCTAAACATCCGTCGACAATATTTAGGTAGTAAATTTTGGCTAAAGTGCAAATCTTTTAAAAATAATACCACTATTGGAATAATAGAAAACCTTTCGGAGTTGTGTCAGTACCCATATTGGAGAAAAAAGCAGAAGCCCCTGTTAATCACCATTCACAATTTTTTAAAGGATGAGAAGATTTACGGTAGTGATGGTTTAGAGATGTTCAAATTGTCTACTTGGGTCAGCAATGTGGATTTGAATAATATTATAAAAACTCACATTGATGGTATTGACCAAACTAAAAAAGACTATGACGCTTGTCATTTAAAATCGTTATGTGATAGATTTTTACATAATATATACAGCGAGCGTTATACAATATACACTGATGCTTCAATTATCAATAATGAGATTGGTGCTGCATTCTTTGACTCGGTCACTAGTGACTTTACTAAATTTAAAATTACTGCTAAGATTTCAATAATGCATGCTGAATTGATAGCCATTTTAGAAGCCCTTTCATATATAGATTCCATTGCGGGTTCTTTTTTCTTAATTGTAACAGATTCTCGTAGCGCCCTACAGTTACTAAGTCGCTGTACTTCACCCACTCGAGGGATTCCGATTGCATACAGCATATTGGATACAATTTGTAAACTAAAAGTAAAAAACAAAAATGTTGTTCTACAGTGGGTGCCTTCCCATGTCGGCGTTGTAGGTAATGAAACGGTTGACCAATTAGCTAAAGAGGCATCAATCGATGGCATAATGTATTCATGTGAACCATATTATACTGAACTTTTCTACAAAATTAAACAAAGATGTTCTAACATTTGGCAAGAATATTTTAATGAACGTAGTCGTAGTAAAGGTATATGGTACGCCACAATACAACCGACTATTCTCAAACGGTCATGGATAGACAATGCCAACATGGGGAGACAGACTATAATAACTGCGCTCCGCCTTCGCTCTGGTCACATACCGTTAAATAAGTTCGCCTTTTTAATCGGTAAAGTAGAATCACCAAACTGTTCGGAGTGTAATATTATTGAGGACGTGTATCATGTAATTATGGAGTGTGTCAGGAACGAAGCGGAGAGAAGAGATATGCTTTTTATTAACCATAGATTTTACGAAACCGGTGAATGTAATAGCATCCTTGCAGCCCCCATTTCGGAGACTGCCAGGATGCTATATAGGCTTGTAGATAGGGGAATTAGGCGTAGAGGTTATTTAGGCTAGTTCAATTTGAGTTTGCTATAAGGTTGTTACTCGATGAGGGTGACATAATCTGAAAAGATTAAAACCCTCTTTAAATAAATAAAGAAAAAAAAAAAAAAAAAAAAAAACTACGTGAAAACAAAAATAAATCACGGTATCGATATTGTGGAGGGAATGATGAGGGGAGGCCGGAAAATGTTGCGTAAATGTATACCATGCCACGGACGTGTGCTGATGTGCGCTACACGGGGAAATTTCGGAGAATTTTGATTACATTGTTTGGTGTATCGATTTTTTAGGAATGCCAACAATGCTTTCTTTTCGTCTTTATTGTTTCTGTTGACATCCCTAGCAATAAATGTAATTGTATTTTCATAGAATTCACCATGATCTGCAATGGATATCTTTTGGTTAGTAAGATTTTTTATTTTTACACAATTTTATTCATTAGATATTTAAACGAAGAAATTAAGATTGGAAAAATTCGGTATATTTAAATTTTCCATTGTAGGTATTATACTAATTTTCTTTGTAATCATGATGTTACTAATTTAATTGAGACCGTTGTGATAATTAGAACAATTTACTCCCAATCTCGTCTTAAACGACAGAGGGTTTCACAAACGCTTTATCTCTCAAAGATATACCTACATAATATCAGAAGATAATTTGGACGTTTCGACAAGGGTCTTATTTCGAGAATTGTTTACGACATTAAAGTACTATCATCGATATAATGTACGGCGGTATCTCAGAAAACGGTAAACACTCGTTATATATGATTATTGAAGCGGAATATATTTTTTGTTCTTAGATTGCGTCGAGAATATTTTTTGTGTTGTAGGTAGTTCGCTAACGACTAATGATAAAATTTTTCGATAAAATAACGACTGTGATATCTTTGTTTGCTTGAGTGTAAAAAAAAACATTTTGAGTAAGTAATTTTTGTAATTGAAATGGTATATACAGAGATTATTGGCTTTTGCCTTATGGACAATTAAACTATTTACATTACTAGGATAGTCTTTAATGAGGTAAGTCTTTAAGCTCTAGCTACTCTCTAGGCTCCTGGTACATCATGGCATTTTATTCTCTGAAGTTTTAAAGAGCCAATTGAAGACATTGAAATAGAACAGGTATGAATAGATACATCTATTCATACCTGTTCTCTGTTTCAATGTGTTTTCTGAAACATGTTTAAATTATAGAAACTTCATGCCAATTGATATGGTGCCAATGGTGCCATAGGATAGATTCATCATTATTCATAGGTTAAGCGTTGCTCCCATCTTAAAGTCTTGTCGGTAGCAAAATTTTATTAAAATTAAACAAAAACTCATCCATTTTTGTGGCAAGGCGTCAGTTTTTGAGTAATGCGCCGAGAAGAATATCCCCGGGTCTTATGGCGTTCCCTTGCCATTGATGCCAGGGCGCTTATTAAATTTCCCATGAAAAAGTGTCGAGGGACAGAAAATAAATCGCCCTTTGTACTAGTTATAAGTAATTTTTTTCATCTAATTTAGGAAATATCTTTACTTATATTGTGTTTAAATATTAATTATTATAAAATTAAGACCTTCAAGATTCTTTAAGGCTACGTTTTTTTTGGGAAGAGAGAAACCAGCGTCTATTCAAGCCCGCATTAACTAAATTTGATTATAATATGGCATAAGTTTTCCTCAACCTTATTCAGTAGCTTAAGATAAGCTTATTTTTAAGGTATAAAACTCTGCTTTGGAATGAGTATAGAAAAACTAATTACCTTGGTCTTATTTGAAACAACAGAGCCTTCTGAAACACTTCCAAAGATTTGCTAATCTCTTTTCGACACTATAAACCAGTAATATCAGGTTCCGAAATCAAAAGAAAATGCTAAAAAGAATCGCTCTAAATTCAAAAGCTCCATTCCGCCAATATCACTGAGTGACATCACGTCACGTCAGCGGAACGCCGCTCGCTGATTGGCGTTCGAATTTGATCCGACGGCGACGTTGAAACCGAACTGCAGGATGACGTCAGTTGATGCGTCGCTGACGGGGCGATATCCTGACGTTTATTGGTTTAGAGTTTGGGGGATTTTGTTTTATTAGGACTTGGGATAGTGCTGATATGGACATGACCGGAATAGTAAGGGATGAAAAGGGTTCGTTTCCTGGAACACTGGGTAGCATACTGTTTGTTATATAGGATAGCGTCAATCTTAGTGCAGAAATGGAAAGCTAGTTAAAGGTGTTATTAAAAATATGCAACTTAAAAAAAAATAACAATATTCGCTAAATTACTTTAAAAAATTAGAATGGAAAATGAAAAAAAAAAAATACAAAAAGATAAAAAACAGTATCTTTATTGGATAATGCAAATTGACTATATCTAACTACTGTGAAGGATTACTATAACAGTTTCACAAATTGAGGTACAAGCAGTTTTTGTGGAGCAGTCTTTAGTATTAATAAATTAAGTTATACTTTAAATTGACAGAACATTGGTGATATTACAAACACACTCAATACCAGATGAATATCTGCTAGTTGTTTTTTGCATACGTCTCTATGATCCGTCGTCTCATCACTTACTTCCCTCCGTAGCATATCGTCTTTCACGCCACCGTCTTCCTATTTTACTATCATCATCATCAACCCATATACTGTCCCACTGCTGGACACGGGTCCTCAATCAGGTTATGAGGGATTAGGCTATAGTCGCGCCGTCGAGAAAATTTATAAGGCATGATGCAGGTTTCCTCACGATGTTTTCCTTCACCGTTCAAGCAAGTGATAACTAATTAATAATACGCACATGATTTCTAAAAGTCTCGAGTTGCGAACCTTAGATTCGAACTCGAGACCTTTGACTTGGCAGTCCAATAGTCATATCTCCAGGCTATCACTGCTTGTTTTGCTTGGAACCCAATACATACTAAAATAATATAATTTTTAATAACAATTTCCCAAATTTAGCCTTCAATCATCCAAAAGTATTTTGCATATGCATAGGTAAACGGTTGTATTAAAAAATATAATTTTTAAATTTGAAAAAATTATGTGTTCTTAAAAAGTTAAATAATTCAGGAACACCGGGCACCTTTTCTTTTAACCATCCATTTGCGTACTTGTAATATATAGGTCAGTGATATTTATGCTAAAAACCTTTCTAATGATGTTGCCAGACTGTCATAAGGCTGACCAATGTAACAATACTCTTTATGAAAACATCATATTATACCTCCATAATCGATAATAATAGGTCGTCTAGACATTAGGCAGACGTATTACATCATCTACGTCTACTTTTTTGTCTAAGTCTAATGAAAATCTGGCTGTAGTATTATATTTCACTTGATATAATAATTTAATAGACAAATTGAAAAATGTATCGCTTTCAGAGCAGTAATTGTTATTTTTATGAAAATAGATATAATGTTAGATTCTAACAAGTAAATCGAGGAACAAAAAATTATGATCAAATATGAGAAGTCTTTCGAGCTAACTTAGGCTTGAATAACATACCATCATGCCTGTATTCCTCGAAGGGTTAGCCAGAAGTGTGCCAATGTACACCGGTATGTTTAGATCCCATGTAATAGAGAGCGAGTCTATTGCCATAAATCGGGCACATACATTTAAACTCCGAGCTGCTACTGAGAATTTCATAGAAAAACCTGTAGTGACATCTATCGCACTACGTGAAAATACGAACAAATCCTAAATCGCGCTATCAACATTCGCAACGCTTGTTGCATATACAGGGTGGAAGGGACATCAACGCGCAACGGCTTACCATGACTTCAGTACATGATTCTGGACCCCCCTGCGTTGGAATTTTTCGTCGGCTTTTTCTTAAATTTTACGTTTTTTTTTGCAGTTTTTTCAACTTTAAACTATATAAAATCATTATTTCTATCTAACCCAATAAGAATTTTAATTAAAAAGTCATTAATTCACTTTTTTCACTAAAAACAGCATTGTAAATTAAACTCGAAAGATCTTCTGGTCAGCTGTTTCCTTAGAGTTCACTTGCGAGTTGTAAAATTTAAGAAAAAGCCGTCTAAAAATTCCAACGCAGGGGGGTCTAGAATCATGTACTGAAGTCATGGTAAGCCATTGTCCGCAAGTGACATCAGTAACATCCGTCACATTTCATAAATAACCATTAATATACGCGTGAATGTAAATGTAATTAATTTACAACGAGCAAACATAAAACGATCATAAAAGACCGAATGTATTCAGTTTGCATCCTTTCTTCGTGGTCTTTAATCAACCCCGTCCGTAAACATTTAATCCCTTTTCAGAATGAATACAGTCAGATGACGTCACTACTATAAATTGAAGCTCAGCGAATAACTAGACGAGTCGCAAAGGGATTAAAAATAACAAGTTCTTTTTTCAAATATAGAAGAAAATAGGAACACTTATTTTAAAGTAGACCTTCTTGGTTTTTTATGTTTATTCGCTGCTACAGTGTGCCAGTATTACTTTGGTCTTATGTTTCGGGTAAGGGGCGAGCAATTTGCTATTAACCGGCCACAAATCCATAGTCCGTTGATACAGAGAATTCCTTCCCGCATTACCGACCACAAGATCTATGAGACGTTGAAACTAAAGTTCCGTCGTAACAATCATATTGTCATAGGAGCCTCAGAAAGTTACATTTACAAAATAAATAGCGCGATCTTGTGCGAATATGATGTATAGCATGTTATCTGTATTGTGCGTGGTCTGCCACATATTAATTTGGCCACAATGCCAAAATCGTGGTTAATGGCGGCCGTGTTCCCCTGCGGCCCGTATCTCGGGCTTTATTGCTCAAATTTTCTTTATTACACAACTTATGAATGATAGCTAAGAACGGCGAGCCTTTTCGTACTAATAAAAATGTGGTAATTAAATCTTTGGGAGCTTTTTTACGTTTTAAGGATAATATGGGGAAGGAAAAGCTTCATAATGTTTCAGTAGTTGTAATAAAATTTAGCTACTTGATTTATGGACTCTGGTCGAATATATTTTTTCTTACTAGCTCTTGTCCGCGGTTTCATCCGCACCCTAAAAGGCTTTTTGAGACAAAATGTAGCCTATGCCCTTTTCTAAGATCTAATTTATCTCTGTACCAAATTTCATCAAAATCTGTTCAGCGGTTTAGGCCTGAAAGCTTAACAGACAGACAGACAGGCATACTTTCTTATTTATAATATTAGTGAAGGGATCTCTTAATTGTGCAGAAGAAGTACCAAAGTAGCATTCTGCTGGCATAGGGATGGTAGGGAAATCATTAGTCCTGGAAATAATAAGTCATATTCTACCCGGGATCACGAATTCGGTAAAGAATTTGAAACTGCAATTTAATACTGGTTTGGGTGCATACTTAATAACCTCTGCCCACTCCTTTTGTGAATACAAGCATAATGATATAATGTTCCATTGACATTGTACTAACTCTTACAAACTAGATGTGCACGTTCCTTCAAGTTCCTTCCAGTTTAAATATTGGCTCGCGAGATTAACCTTAACTTTTAGACCGACTCGAGTGGAATCGGAACTTTATCGAATAGAATCGATTTCAATATTGTTCGACCGTAGTGAGTAGAATGTTCAATTCGTAAAATGACGTGTCCCCCGCCTAAATTAATCCTTTCACCCATTTCCATTAGTATCAACACAACTGTCAAGATATTTAATTAGATTCCACATAAATTATTGCTTAACAACCATCGTAAACAACCACGAGGTGCCTATTCTCATAATTAAATCTTTACACTGTAACACAATATCTAATATCTATTGACACTAAACCGTCACATTTGTGGCGAAACGTCAGAATTACGGCCCGTTTATACGTCATAAATAGTTAGAATCGATCGCCTCCGTGTCGTAAACGTCGCGTGTGAAACGACCCGCGACGGCGATATTCGAAACTGTGGACTTGTAGGGATGAGTGTAAAATCTATCGGCGTTTGTTTTTATGTGATAACGAACACCGAAATTGTGAAAAAATAGAAGTATTAAGACGTCTGTGGTCTAGTGGTTGGATTGATGATTACAAAGGGCTTCTGCCCCACGGGTTCTGGGTTCGAATGTAGTAGCTAAAACATGTTATTGTAGGTCTGGGTGTTTAAGTATGAGAAATTTTGTGTTTGTAACATTAAAATAAATAATGTATTACTACTTTTAATACTTTCCCTAGAAAAGCAACAGTTGCCAGTGATACGTCTTTATACTACTTTCTCGAGGAAACTTTTTGATACTTTAAGTAGAATCTGTCGCTCAGTACACTAGTGAATATTTTTTGTTAAAACCAAACAATTAACGTTTTACAACTTGTTTATGTCTGCAAAACTCAACTGTATCAAGACTACAATCCAGCTCATTCATGCAATGAACCAATTGTCATTCAGATACTTCAATCAATTCATAACAAAGATAATCTTTACGACACAACATCGGAAATGAAACAACAAAGGGAAGGGAATCGCTCCATTTAAACGTTACTATCAGTAGAGAGTTTACGACCGCTCGTAAATCAACATTGTATCGTTCACAGAATAGGTCCCGCCTGCACTTAAATAATTCATGTCGGTAGCCTGTAAGGGGTTGCGCCTATTATAGGCATGTAGGCATCTTCTCACACGCATCATCTTCAACATCCTTGCCTTCTATGACTTGTGAACATGTAGAGTAAGAAGTATCTTAATTATTTTTATGGAGCTGCCTTTAAAAATTGTCATCGGGAAAATATCGCCTGTGATGTGAAGTGTTGTCAAGAGGGACAAGTTTTGAATGCATCGGGAAAGGTGGGTTGATTATATAACACAACTAGCAGCCTGTTGCCCGAGATTTCACCCCTATAGTCTATGTCCATTGTCCTTGGTATGGTATGGTATAGCGGGCTGGTTTCCGCAAATCCACGAGTAAGCGCGTATTTTGCGTGCGTGTGGGAAGATGAGATTCATTCGAACCACCCTTACTCTTCGAGAAAAGCCGCTAGGCGTTTAATGTTGCTGACAGTTTCTCGGAGAGTGCTCGGGTTATCGAGGTACTTTGCCCTGTATGTAGCGAATCCAGGACAGTGCAGAAGCATGTGGGCGGTCCATTGTCATTTCTGAAGGTCTAATCTACCTCTGTATGAAATTGCATCAAAATTGGTTAATCGGTTTAGGCGTGAAAGCGTAACAGACAAACAGACAGAGTTATTTTCGCATTTATAATATCAGTAAAGATGGATGCTTTAATCCAGTAGGTATCCAAAGTAGTTCCAGAAATATAGTCGCTTAACATCAGAACAGTTATACGCAAGCTTAAATATAAACAGACATTGGAGTGTTGACTTACGCTTTATGGAGAAATTAGTCACGAATTGATAGAGATCAGTAGAAAGCAACTCAACAACACTGCTCGACCTTGGAATCGAACCCAAGACCTCTAGCGAAGCAGTAGTGCTTTGGGCCACTTGACTAACGACACACTGTGAGTTTCGAGTATTGTTTGATAAACCTTTTTTGATGAAAAAGTAATACAGTAACATGGAATAGTAATTTTTAAGGCACTCTTATAAAATATTGCTTACGTAAAACTGCAAATATTTAACATTCTACGGGCCAAACGCACGTTTTTAATAACTACGCTTTCTCCTGAATATTAATATTTCATTTGGAGTGAAAATCATTTAAAATATATATGAAAATTTTAAAATGTAGCCAGGATATTGAATAGTTGTTTGTATAAGTTTATTTTAGTGATCAAATATAGATATTTATACTGCCATCATTAAAACTGTATACTGATTTTTTTTTAATGAAACCAGGATATTGAATAGTTGTTTGTATAAGTTTATTTTAGTGATAAAATATAGATATTTATTTATAAGTATGTATTTACAAAAAAAAAGTTTAAGTATAATCATTATATAATGATTATTGTCTAGTACCCATAGCACAAGCTTTGCTTAATTTGGGACTAGATGGTGCTGTGTAAAAATGTCTGATAATATTTATTATATAAGTACAGGAACTTATGAAATGTTGAGTCCAGGTGCACGGTTCCAAATTAGTAGTTTCCTATTAAGATCCGGCAAAGAAAATTCATGGTTATTCTTTTAAATTATCGTTCTGTACAATAATAATTATAAATTATAATTATAAAGTGTTCGATACAATAATAATTATAAATTGGATACTTACATGAGAAAATAATTTATCGAAGATTACAAGTATACAGGATGTAACAGGGGGAGCGGATCATCGTAAGTCAAACAATGTGGTCTTCAGTACCTATCGATATGAACCCATGTATGTTCCACGATTTTTAATTGTTCCAAAGTTATTGAGATTTTTGTGAAATTTGAGTGTGTTTTACTCAAACCTCACAAAAATCTGATCCATCCCCCCTGTTACACCCTGTATAACATACACACATCAAAAAAAGTTTGCGACCACTAGCATAAGCTGATATTTTTTTTTAAATTGAACTTGATCAAGAAAAAATCTTTGTTGTGTGTTTTCTTTAAATAAAAATACCCTGTCAAAATACATGTCGGGTAGGTATCGCGGTGGCTTAGTGGTCATAGCGTCTGGTGTACCTAACCAGAAGACGCAGGTTCGAATCCTGCCCGCGGTCGAATTTTTCCTTTTTTTAATAACTTTAAAATCTTAGCATGGAAAATGCCAAAAAAATACAAAAAGATAGTTAGTAGGTAAGGTGGCATCGTTCGACATTGAACTAACTGTAAAGTAAGTCGTGTCGGTTGAGGAGCAAAATACTTGCTTTTCAATAGGTGTCACTGACGTCACCATAAAGACGTAAATTCAAAAAGCGAAGGCAAAATTCGACATGTCGGGTAGGTATCGCGGTGGCTTAGTCTGGTGTGCCTAACCAGAAGACGCAGGTTCGAATCCTAAAGGTCTCTTAAAACCTAAATATAACCTACCTAGTACCTACATCATACTTGTCTTGTTACTTATAATTTAACCGACTTTAAAGAGCTCTTTATTGTAGAATAATGTCACTTCTACCCAGGTCCTTTGTCCCTATTTCGTGATGTAACAAAAGGGAAGCTTTTAGAATGACATTTCACTGTCTGTCGTCAACTTGCTATATCTATTTAATTTTTACATAACATACCATCGCGCCTGTATTCTCAGGGGGTTAGGCAGGGGTGTACTTCGTAGGTACTGTAGAAATCGCTACAAGGAGTCAGCACTAGCGTATGACTGGTTGGTTTTATTGAGAAGAAATAATCATTTGAATTTTATATATTAGAATGTACATACATACATACCATCACGCCTGTATTCGCCGAAGGGTTAGGCAGAGGTGTACTAATATACACTCACATTTCGCCGGTATGTTTTAAGTCCCATGTAATAGGGGGCGAGCCTATTACCATTAACCGGGCACAAATCCAGACTCCGAGCTGCTACTGAGAATTTCATAAAAAAACCCAATAACACTTTGCTCGACCTGGGGATCGAACCCAAGACCTCTAGCGTAGCAGTCGCACTTAGGACCACTAGACTAATGAGGCAGTCTATATTATATATTAGAATGTCTAGTAAAAAAATTGATTGACGGTTGTGTGAGATTTCCCTTGACTCTTGATGAATTATAGGTCTCAAATATTTCCAAACCGAGTTTCATTTTCGTTCCACACATACGGTTCTTATAGTACAGACGCCAGCACATCAAGCTACCACAATCTGTCAAATTTCTTTGATTGATTTTCAACTTAAATGCAAAGACATAAGGTTCATATTCAATTAGGAAAATTTGACAGTTTTGGATAGCTTGACCTGCTAGCGTCTGTACCTACACCCATTTCGACCGGATTGTTTTAGGTCCCATGTAAAAGGGGGCGAGCCTATTGTCATTAACGAGCTCCTGATAATTTCATAGAAGAACCCGATAACACTGCTTGAATCGAACCCAAGACTTCAAGAGAAGCAGTCGAGTTTAGGACCACTAAGACCAAGGAGACAGTCCTCTTAAAATGAAAGAATATATGGGTTTATTTGTCTCTTCAACAAGCTATTTACTGCTAAAGCCCCACAAGATGCTGAATAAATGACCAGTACTAAATGCTATGATAAAAGGTGTTGTCTGGACAGTGTTGTAAATTAAAAATATATATATTTTACGTAACAGTGCCGCGGTGAGCACGTTGTCGTTTTTATATATTAGCACAGTATAACAACCAACAGTAAGAAATCCAATAATTAACAACTCAAGGCTAAACTTAAAATATTTGTATACAATATTGCCTAGAAATTAGGTTGCGCAAAGATAATATTCCAATCTGAACATAGCTGAGAAATAGACTGCGCGGAATTGATACGTACTTTCAACAAACCACTTTCATGTTTAAACTAAGTTGGGCAATACTAAAAGTTGAATATCGAAATATTTGTTATTACCATAGACTAGAGTTGATATTTTGTATACAAACTTCTCGTAATACATCATTTATGTCCGTTTTTATTGCTAAAACTCAAGATTTATGGCTTCCGAGTGTCCTTTTGAATAATCTTTTCATAAAAAAGTGTTCTAAAAAGTTTTATAATGAACTGCTTTTTGTTGAGAAATTTCGTTCAATAGACGCTGTTTTTTTACACTGTAGAAAGCACAAGTGGTGTGTATAATCATTTGTATACAGTGAGTTATTAAGTAATTTATTACATTTCAAATAAAACAGCGTAACAGTTTCAGCAGGGTCTATCGCAACAACTCTTATGTAATTAATCTATACTATTATAACATAACATAACATAACATATATACCATAACGTATTCCCCGAAGGGTTAGACACAGGTGAACTAATGTACACCCACATTTCGCCGGTATGTTTTAGGCCCATGTAATAGGGGGCGAGCCTATTGCCATTAACCGAGCACAAATCCAGACTCCGAGCTGCTACTGAGAATTTCATAGAAAAACTCAATAACACTGCTCGACCTGGGGATCGAACTCAAGACCTCTAGCGTAGCAGTCGCGCTTAGGACCACTAGACTATTATAAAACTGTAAAAAGCTGAGTCTGTACATTGAAGATATTTAAAAAATCAAGTGGGCTACACTATATAAAGGTACGAACCCAAAAATGACATTTTTAAAATGTTGGTCTGTTTGAGGTTGGCGTAAAAACTAATCATTAGATTTTAATTTGGTTTTCACTGTTCTAAAGCATATGCTCCAACTTGAAAACTGCGGTACATCGTATCTCAATTAGATGAACAGATCTTGAGATACAGCTTGACCTCTCTGTTGTATGCAGACCCATAGAAAGAAGAGGTCATTGTTCATAGCCACAATCGGCGAAGCAAGTCCAGATTTTTGTTTTAACATAACATTTGTTCTATAAATTCGGGGCTAGGTATATTCCAAAACACTTGATCGCCATCTTCCGAGCCTTTTCTCAACTGGCATGGGGTGGGCTTCCAGTCTAACGATGTCTAAGATGCGGCTTAATATCAATATTTTACACGAAGCGACTTCAGCAACCCAATTTCTGGGTATGGTAATATCCTAGGATAGACCGATGAAAGTTTGTAAGGATGCATGTATGTTTGTTAATCTCTCACGCAAAAACTACTTAACGGATTTGGATGAAATTTGGCAGTTTACAAGCCGGATTAACACATCAACAACAGAATATCGAACAACAATCATTGGATTAACAACAGAAGTATCCACTTCTTATCGAAGTAAAGTCTACGCAGAAGTCACGAAGCTAGTAGACAATAATTCCAAATACTTATACTGGCTAATTAATCAAGCAGGTTTCAGATCTTTCACGTGTATTGTAAATGTAAATCCATCCATAAAGACCAATTATTTGGTCCTAAAATGTTTAATAAAGATATCGCGCAGAAGTAACAAAAAAAAGAAATGTAATATTAATTAAAGAAAAACTTATGCATAAAATATAATTAAAGTGCTAAACTATTTAGATTTACTCATTCCGTTTGGCTAAATGCCTACAAAACTATGAAGAAATATTATTGATTTGAATATTACAAAGACATAATTTTTTCGCCTCATTGAGTCGAGCCTTCGAATCAAATTACGAGTGCCTATTTCAGAAATACTTTTTGAGATATTTTCACCTTCAATAGTTTTAAGAAAAACTGCGATAGACTACTTACATAGTATTTTTATGCTTTAATGAATAATTTGCTTTTTTTATATAAGTATTTTGGAATACCTACTGTTTAGTCACTACATAGTATAAAACAAAGTTGCTTTCTCTGTCCCTATATCCCTATGTATGCTTAAATCTTTAAAACTACGCAAAGGATTTTGTTGCGGTTTTTTTTAATAGATAGAGTGATTGAGGAGGAAGGTTTATATGTATAATACCTGTATTTTATTAGTACATTGCACCCGTGCGAAGCGGTGGCGAGTCGCTGGTTATCTATAATTGTATTACAAGATAAAAAAACAACACACTACACCACTTCACTTTCATAGTCATCAGCACTTGCATTTGTCCACTGCCGGACAAACTGCCGGAAACTCGACTGGGTGGAGCAGAGACGATCATGGTAGATGCGCTAGAATGGTAGACCAACTTGAAACCCAAGTCTCATAAGACTTGGGTCTCAAGTTTTACCAAGGTAGGGCTGAGCAGGTTGTTAGTAATTCCACTCAAATTGGAGCTGCCCGATTGGAGAAGTATCTTCGCCTTGCAGAAAATCTGAGTGAAATAGTACTACTTTGAGCTGAGTTGTGTTCCTTACTGTGAGCAAGGTTGCCAGTGCTCCGCGAGGATACGTGTTGGCAGTGGGGGGGGGGGACTTTGACCCTTATACTACTAGCCCAACTATTTCTCTTTCGTTTAACAGGATCGCGCAAAAGTGATATCTCTGGTGTTGCAAGCGTCTATAGGCTACGGTAACCGTTACCATCAGGTGGGCCGTATGCTTGTTTGCCACCTTAGTGATATAAAAAAAATATTTATGTGGGAATGTTAAGCGTGAGAGTGAGAGGTACAATAAAAGAGCGAGAGTGTAATAGTGTAGGAATGACAGAGAGAGCATGAGAGTCATGTATGCAAGTGTGAGCGAGATAAAATAATGAAAGGTACAATGGCGACACGACTATAAGAGCGATAACGTTCGTCCATGTAATAAAAACCGAAATAAAGGAAAGATTTGAAGATTCGTGGTTTTTTATCAACCCCACATCCCACATTTATAATGATAACGCCATATAGTATATCCATCCCATTTTATATCGTATTCCAAGAGATATTTTATGACCACACTTATTTTCTTGGTCTGCCCACCATCCTTCGGTTCCATCGTCAGCTAATTAGCCAATGCCAGCGGATATGTATGTGCGTGCAAAGATCCCAACCTCATCGTAACATTACCTACCAGAGAACATTCGACTGGGTTACATGATAAATAAGTGTACAGAAGGACCATATAGTTATCGGCTCGCTATACGACTGACGTGTATGTCTCAGCAATAAAACCTATTTTTATTTCCACAATTCCAATCCTAAATAGTGCGCATAATAGAATTAAGTATTTACAAAATCCGTTTTCCATTTTACCCTGAGGTGTTATAGGCTTGATTGTATGTTGTATGTTAATTTTGTGAAAGAAAAAATCGACTGTCAGTCACAAAAAAATTTACGTTGATTCTTACAATTTTTTTAGGAACCCGCGTCTATTTCAGTTAATCAAGCGCGCGAGGTCTGGCCACGATGTCCAATTTCTCTTCGACATTATCTATTTTAAGACGACGTTTTTTTTTCATAAAATGTATAAATTTAGAATACCTTTTACCTACAATTATTAACGAAAAGAAAAGAAGTTAAAGAAATCCAGAGAGTCGAATCAATTGTTTCTCTTTTGCTTTTGTTAATTGAATTTTGACAAGTTAAAAAAAACAGCCTTTAATTCTGCAGTCTACTTATTATTATTTAATTATGCGAAACTCCGAACAATATTCAAAATATTGTTCGGAGTGAAACTTCTCGGTCCGTTTCTTGTTGTGGGGTTAATTATGTTGGTGATTAATACCACTGCCTCTGGATTAGGATGCGGCGAGGACTAGCTCTTATTAATGGCGGATGGGTTGTTCGCCGATTTGTTACATGTTTTTCCAACATGGTCGTTCCTTTTAGTGGTTGCGTTAAGAGGTCAATGGATTCAAATTTTAATCATATACAGGGTGGAAGGGACATCGACGCGCAACGGCTTACCATGACTTAAGTACATGATTCTGGACCCCACTTCGTTGGATTTTTCCTCGGCTTTTTCTTAAATTTTAGTTAAAACTTAGTGCGCTGAAAAGCCTAGTCCAAAACAACGGTAGTACAGAGAACACCAAAAATAACCAAAAACAAAAAGAATAGGGTCCATCTAAAAATAAAAAGCTTAAATAAGCGTTGTAACAAGTAAGGAAAAAGCTCGTAATCAAACCTAAAAACTTATTTCAAAGGACTGTAACGATGTCTGACAACGAAATAGCCTCTCCGAGGTATTTTATCAAATTCAGGATGACAAACTAAGTTAGAGGGTACCTAGACATTTTGCGGGTACATTACATTCCGTAACTAGAACAATAAACGTACCTCGAAAGAGGATTTTTTATAAAAGAGGTACAAGTAAATTGCTTTTGGCCGTAAAAAGAAACTATTTTTTACATATTATTTTTTGTAAAATATTCAATACTAGCGACTATTTCCTGCGACTTCGTCCACGTGGAAAAGTAACTTTTAATTATCGTTGTAATTTGGCTAATTAACTCAAAATCGTTATAAATAATTGAAACAATTAAGTATTATTATTATTATTATAAAAAAGCTTTAAGTATTTTACAAATCCACTCTAATATAAGACAGTAACAACCAAAATACAATTCAAGGTATACTATCAGAACTTTAGAGGGAAGAGGTACGTTGAGAGATATAAGACTTGCTTCATTGATGAGTTTCTACGATATAATTGTAGGGACTGAAACTTGGTTAGATCAAACCATAGATAACAACGAACTTTTCAATGCAAATTATATAATTTATAGAAGAGATCGACAATCAACATCATTGGCTGGAAAAGGCGCTGGCGGAGTTCTTGTCGCAGTCTCCCGGCAATTACAATCAACTAGAATACCTCATTTTGAAAGCACATATGAAGACCTATGGATTTCTGTTAAAGTGAAAATAAACGGCGCTACTAAGGACTTATTATTGTGCGCGGTATATTTACCACCACCTTTAAATAATCATGTCTTAGACACTTTCGTAACGTAAGTCATATTATGGATACGAATCTCACAGAAACTGTAATTTTTGGGGATTTTAATCTGGGTTTCATTAACTGGAATGTAGACAGCGTCATAAATCGACTACTACCGTCGAACTGTAGCAATTCTTTGGGATTTTCACTTGTAGATTTCTTATCACATAACAACTTAACTCAGTTCAATGGCGTTACAAACAATATTAACAGAATATTAGACCTAGTTCTCGCAAATTTTAAGGGTGTGTCAGTTAATGAAGCTTCAGGCTCCCTAAGTAAGCTTGACATGTACCATCCTGCTCCTGCTGTTGAAATTGGCTTTGAAAGTAATGTGCCTTGAAATAAAACTACTTTTTACGGATTTTATCGCGTATATTGATATTATTAATCCCGACGTTTCGGACCCTTTACAGCGTCCATGGTCCATGATCACATCAAATGGTAGTTTTATTTCAATGTATAATATTCGCGTAATTGTCAGAAATCAGTAATATGCCTCTTAAACCGTGTCCAGCAGTGGGACAGTATACGGGTTGATGATGATGATGACATATTTTTATTTTATAATCAGTTCTAGGCTTTGTTACTTCTAGTTTTTTTCTTCGCATTGCGTTGTATGTATAAGTTTTTTTTTGTATAAGGTTTTTCTAGTTTGGATTTTGGCCCGATTAGGCTCACCCCCTATTACATGGGCCTTAACCATCAAACTGCGGGAACCTCTAGCGAGGACCACTACACTAAAGGGTCAGTAAACAAAATTAACGATTACTAATCGTTTTTTATGCTGTATCACTCCCGCTTCGCAATATTTTAGGTTACAAAGCAGTGTTGTCACCTAGGCATTCTATGTCAGGGCACACTCTAGGAAATTGGCTGTGACGTCACCAGGGTTGCCAGCAAATTGACACTGACAGTCCCATTTTACGCAACTAAATTGAGTTGTCGGGAAAAATAAGGGAGAGTAAGTTACTGTTTTTTAGCTGGAATATTTATGGGGTGAAAGCTGCGCTGTTGAGGGGTCGCTAGTAATCAGAGCGTTTATTGAACGCAATTTCTGAAATGAGAATGGAAATTGCAAATTATTTTTAATCATCTCCGATTTGGATTATTTTGGAACCGTGCCGTTATGTTCAGCCCTATGTTATAATATGTATTAATTATGTTGCATTATTCTTTAACACACGCGTTACAAATTATTTCCGCTTTCTCGGCTTAATTGAACTAGAAACAACGTAATCAGTTTGCATAAAAAAAATATTTTAATTTAGACTTTTTATGATTAACTGCCTCATAATTCTACTGATCGTAAGCGCGACTATTACGCTAGAGGTCCTGGGTTCGATTCCTAGGTCGAGCAAAGAGATATTGGGTTTTAACTCTCCGATTTGTGTCCGCTTAATAGGCTTGCCCTATTTCATGGGACTGAAACGTACCAGCGAACTGTGACTGTGGGGATATTTAAGTCCATGTCTGCCTGACCCTACAGGGAATACAGGCGTAATGGTAACTTAAGGAACTTCTAGTTCTTTTACCACCTTTACGCTTATAGAGACACAGTTGGTAACCAGGGAACAAAAATATTTTGAAATAAAACTAGTAACCAGTAGACAGTCTACCCGTGACTATGACGCTGTAAACTGTAAAGGGTCCGAAACGTCGTGATTAATAATATCTATATAACGCGATAACATCCGTAAAAAGTTGTTTTATTTCAACGTGTAATATTGACGTGAATGTCAAGTTTTTTTTTAATTTCATATTTTCTCTGTTCATCATCAAGGAAAAACGGGCTTAACGACACATAATACATTAAAAGCCCAAGCGCCATCCATACATCGCAACAATTCCCAATAATATGTCGTCGTTAACTTCTTAGCCAAATAATAAGTTATTTATCTGTCCCCGATTTGTGATGACGTTGATTGATGGTCCTCATTCATCCGCGAAGGTACGAGTCTCCCGTTTGTGTCGCTTGTGTCACTTGTATCGACTTGTATTGGGATACATAAGATATAGTAGATGTCAAAGTTGTGTAGCTTTTTGTGCTTGATTTAGTTTCTTTGGATGAGGATGTCTCCTTGTTTTCTTTACCGACGGAGTGAAGGTTTGTAGTCATGCGGAACGACTGACGTCAAGACACATATCCATTTTTCTTCATGTGTGCGAAGTACCCCGATTAGAAGTATCTGACCTTTTGAATTAATGTGCAGATTGATTGACAGATTATAGATTGTAAACCAAGATGAACACTGTAATCATGTTTTATTTTAAAAGAGTGTCTATGGAGTTTCTTGCCGGGTCAGGAAAGTTAATTCTCACTTATTTTGATGGAAAACTACAGAGCTCTGTAGGTTTCCAATTTTGACCACAGCTATATATGTATATGTTATTTCGAGATTTTTATTTTATGTTACTAGGCCATTGGTGCAACGGGTTGAACCCATCCTTCTCAACCACTACAACGCCTTAGTGGTTGTCATTTAATGTAATATTTTATCAACATTCCCTGTATACCAAAACACCAACGAAGCTATCAGAGCAATAAAAACGTTGTAGAAACTCATCCGTGACATATTACCAAGCGACGTAGCGTAACCGCCATACGTCAAACATACTATTTTTACACAAAAAACTGCCATTTTGGTCGCGAAACGTTTCATGATGCCCGTATAGAGTCACATTTATCACGGCTGAGCTATTAATTTAGCAGACAACGAATACTAGTATGACACACACGCTATTTAGGGCTGGCACACGTGTTTAGTTATGGCCCGAATGTCCCACGCGTAATATTTTAACTATAGTAATCCAGTTATCTAGATCTATTTCTAAGCTTAATACATGTCTCATGTTTAGTTGTGGTTCTAATGTAATATGTGACACGACTTACGAACTGACTTGTAGTTTGACTAAAATACATACATACAATTAGCATGAAACATTTCTTTAATTTCTGCGCGGAGAAGAATAAGTGAAACTTTTAGTACAAATATTATTAGAAAAATATGTATGATGGTTGACCAACAGGCATTTCACATTTCATCTAGCTGAAGATCTAACATTATTAAGGGATTTTTTTCTTCAGGACATTCAACTAATGGGACATTTATAAGTAACGTGTATCAACCCTGTCCCACAAACTGCTTTTCGAGTTGCAATCATCGCATTGTTTATTGCACAATTTAATGTTTTTATCAGCTTGTTATTTTGAAATACAAACAAAACACATTTATTTAGACTGTGTGAGACCTTAATTAATGACTTCATTTTGTTAGATTTAGTGTTCTTTATATAATGATTGATGACTATTACCACGCAAAACAATTTTATCATGACCATGTTATTAGAAATATGAATAATATTCATCATCATCAACGCATATACTGTCCCACTGCTGGGCACGGGTCTCCTCTCAGATTAAGTGGGATTAGGCTATAGTCCATAAGTACCTGCATCTCTGCGTAACCCTTCGGGGAATAAGGTGATTGTATGCAGAGGAGGGGACTGAGGACTTTAAAGTCAGGTGTACATTAATGTGGTAACCAGCGCCTGCGCAGACAAAATGGCGCCTTATTAAATGGTCCTTCTGTACAATTTCCACAGTGGTAATCGTAGCACTCGCAAAGTTTGGCCAATATTGGCATCATTATGGTAACGACTTATTCACATGTAGAGCAGTGTATTCTTAATGATTGTTTAATTGACACTCCGCTTGTGTGTATGTAATGTAACATAAAAAGTAACGCCGGCTTTCATGTGATTTGTATGGTAATTTTGTGGAACCCTCTTGTAATTGCGCCTGAATTTTATGAACGTATGTTTGTATAATCGATGTTTCTGATTGGCTAACCGTTTTATAATACAAATATCTACCTATCAAAAAGTGGTTCTAAGTATATTTGCTACGCTAGAGTTTGATTACCAGGTCGAGAAAAGTGTTATCGAGTTTTTATATTATAAAGTTCTCAGTAGCAGCTTGGAGTTTAGATTTGTGCCCGGTTAATCGCTGGCCCCGTATTAAATGGTACCTAAACATAAGCTCGCCCCGTATTACATGGTACCTAAACATATTGGAGAACTGTGGGTGTACATTAGTACATCTCCTTACGCCTTGAATTCGAACTCGGACCTTTAACTTGACGGTCCAATGGTCATATTACTAGGGTGTCATAGATGTAAGTAATATCTTTAAGATATGTATTATTATTATTTATTATCTGCATTTTAATACCCTGAAAAAAAAAACATTATTTTATTCTTCATTTCTCTGAATATTGTTAGAAATCGCCGATACCACCCTACATAAAAAAACAGCATTGAATACAATATTGTTTCACTCCTGAAAAATGTTCTCTGCATTTCCTTAAGCTTCCCCGAGCCTAGTGCTATTTCATACCATTCACGCCACCAAACGATAAATAAATGGGGGACTTACATTAACATTTTTGTCCTTAAACCTTGAGCAAGTCGCATATAAATCATAAGTGCCGCGATAGTGTAATCTAACTATAATCTATAACGAAGCGGTGGGGCGGTGCGAATCTCTAAGTTTTCCGATTAGTGAGCCCGCCAGCGCCCCAAGTCCGGCCCACCCCACCCCTCCCACCGTTTTCCCGCGGAAATTGTAAATCTTAGTGTTGGCTTCACAGAAATTTATTAACCATAATGGTTAAAGAGAAATTGATAATCATTTTCACTGCTCGCTGAAACGTAGGTAAATAAATGATATGGGCCTTTGTTCTCGTTTTGAAGGATTCGTTGATTAAAACATGGCGGAATGGCGGCTCGTATAAATCAATGAAACAAAGAAGTTGTACACAATGGCCGATTGCATTCGATTCAAATACTTTTTGATTCCAATACTGCGGTTGTCTAACAATAGCATTTTTGTAATGAAATAGAATGTTGGTTTGTCTCTACCCAAACTATTGTTTTATAATGTATGATGACGTCTGTGATCTAGTGGTTCAAGTATCTACTACTACTGATCACGAGATCGTGGGTTCGATTCCCAGAGGACACGAATATTTGTTTGTCTGGATGTCTTATATGTATATTATACGTATGAAGTTACAAAAAAAAGGATGTAAGTATTATATCTGTTACGTTCAAAGATCGAAAACACTCATTGAGCGAAAAAACAGCTTACAACGGTCAATTATATTAGATCAGCTTTAAAATGCAAGGAATTTCCTATAAAAACTAAATAATAAAAAGTTCCTGGTTAGGTTAGGTTTTTTTTTTCATAAATACAAAAACTCGATCCCAGTTAAAATTCAAACAGAGCTAACAACTGATTATTAAGGTACTACTTCTACTTTCTAAAATAATTGACCACAACGCGTTGTGAGCTGTTTTTTTATTCTATGAGCGTTTTCGATCATTGACCGTAACATATCCATTGTCGAGTACCCATAGTGCGTCGTTTGGGACTAATGATGAATGATGAAAATGTTGTGTAAAAATGTCCCAAATATATATTTATTTAGAAGCAGGGACATACCCTGCCGCTTCTAAATAAACTCGTATTCGTACCGACTAAAAACTACACTTCACACACACACCTTCCCGAGCTTATGTTGGATTAGTAGAAACAAGATGAGTCTGACAGGCTCTGTTGTATTGTTGGTTATGTTGCAAAACAATCAATATATTAGGTACCCACGCGCAATGCTAGCTAATGCAATGGAAATTTGGTTAATACGTTCTTAACCCAGCGCCGATCCCTTAAAACACAAGCAACACTAGCTAATATTTCCAAATCGATCAAATCACCTCAACCAATTAAACCTTCGTATAAATTTCAATGGTTTCAAATTGAACTAAATTCTGACAAGCTGTGACGTGATTGACCTGATGAAAGACCACGTATTCAGGTCTACCAAACCAATATTACGGACGTCCCCGGACGTAGAGGGATGCCTGCATGGAACCCCATGGTTTCAATTTTAGGCTTAAACCTAATATGTCAGCAGGCACAGGGTTGTGTACAATGTTGCTGGGTTAGAAAAATATGCTTATTTCATTAGACCAATAACACAATTAATAAATCCATACTAATATTATAAATTCGAAAGTGTGTCTGACTATCTATTACCACGCTTAAACAGTTGAACCGATTTTGATGAAATCTGGGACAAAGATAGATAAGACCTTGGAAAAGAACATAAGCACCATCTATTTCCAAACTAAGCAAAGCTTGTATGAGTATTAGACAATAGATATAATACTTATATACTTTTTTTGTAAATACGTACTTACATAATAATAATATGTGATAAATACCCAGCCAAACACAACTAGTAGTTGTTTTTCACATAAATATTTGTGTCCTGTAGGAATCAAACCCACGAGAATCGATGAACGTCATTATACAATGGAATTCTGTGAATTAATGTGATCGTGAAGTCCCGATTCCTTATCCTGGCCCAAACTCAATAGACATTGTAGTACTTAGATATCATTATCATCATATCAGCCAAAGGAAGTCCATTGCTGAACAAAGGCCTCTCCCATAGACTTCCACAAGGACCGGTTACAAGCCGTCTGCATCCTACGACTTCCAGCGAACTTTACCAATATTTAGCTATGTTACTAGAAAAAAAAACAAACAAAATAAGTCTCAGTACTATAAACAAGGACCTATTAAGTAATTTTAGGCCATCAATGGACTCCATTTAATTGTGTACGTAGAAAAATCAACAAAGGCAAATAAAAGCATCGCAGAATCCGTTTTTAATGTGTTAAATGAACATTGACGTATTTGGATTTACCATGGTCCATTACAGGGCTGAAATATAACGGAATTCTTTTTCTCGACCGAACTGGGTGTGATTAAGAATAATCCGCAGAATTCTGAACAAAGGGAATACAATTTTCAATTTAATATATCAAATATTGTGCATAGTGCTGCCATTTCCCGGGAATGCGGAATAAAAACCGGGTATGGAATGTATCTGGACATCTCAGCTTGCGTTTTTATTGCTACTGAAATATTTTTGTTATAAGTAGGTTAAATGAGCGATATAACACAAAACTTGATCTTTCTAGTGATCGCAAGTTGTCAATTTTTAAATTTGAATGTTCCTTTGTCAAAGTCTATTTAAAAAGCAATTGTCACATTATATGTTTGACATTGACAGCAGACAGTTAACAATGTATATTTTATGTAATATTTGTAACACTTAATTTGTATAAACAAATTTTAGCTTTCTGTACATACTTTTTAACTATGCCAAATGTCTCTCTCCTCCGTGCTCACAACATGCTTAAAAAGGGGCAGGTACAAAGTTTTCTATGTCAGTATTAATATATTTTATTATTTCTACTATACTAGAAGTTTATTTTGTATTCTTGTAATATACTTATCTTTAGTTTTTATCATTGACAAAGACAATGAAATGTCTATATTAGTTAAAGCACCTACGATTATATTACACAAGTAATGTAAACAAAAACATAATCACTGCAATTAAAAAGTGCTTCACAGTAAAATAGCAACCATATTAAAAAGTCCATTGCACCGCGCTGCCGCTCGAAACATGTAATTATTTAAAGTCCGGAAAATCCCGGGAACGCGCAGGTGACAGCTCTACCTACTGTAACTACCAGCTGTAATTGAAAGCGACATATCCACGAAGGGATGGACTGCGTTAGGGCTCGATCACATTGACATTAATGACGACAGATATGTGCTAAAAGCTTTATATTGTTATCTTTACAATCTTTAAATAGTATAAATCTATCGGCTGGTCCCAATAACAAAACAAGAGGATTTTGTCATCATTATCATCAAGTAATAAGCTGCTCCGCCGATGTGCAAAGTTAAGCTGCGCTAGTCGCCGTCACTTTGTGGATGGGTGACCTATGACAATCGTTAGTGGTAGTCGGAAGCCCAATTCTCAGAAGGGTTAGGCAGAGGAGTACACCACAGTACATCGCACAGTTTATTTATTTATTTATTTGTCCCACTGCTGGGCTCGGGTCTCATCTCATATTGAGAGGGATTAGGCTATAATCCACCACGCTGGTTTACTACGGGTTGGCAAACTTCACAAACCGTCGAGAAAAATCTCTAAGGTATGCAGGTTTCCTCACGATGTTTTCCTTCACCGTTTAAGCGAGTGATAATTAATTATTAATATGCACATGAATTCGAAAAGTCAGAGGTCTTGGATTCGAACTCGAGACCTTTGACTTGGCAGTCCGATGGTTATATCACTAGGCTATCACTGCCTGGTCGTATGTAATAGGTGTTGAATGTCCGAAAGTATAAAAACATTAAAACCTTTTTGTATCTTCATTAACGTAATCCACACATTAAACAAAACATCTCGCATATAAACATTAACAAGGAAAAATACAGGGACGGTCAGCAAAAGTGCCCCACTCTTGTATCTGTACATTGTCATATCTGTGTACGGTCAACAGCGGCGTCATGTTTAATGTGACGTGTAAAACGAATAGTGTCGTGGGGGTAGACGGCTGGTGCGGGGCGGGGGATGGTAGGGAGAAGTACCACGGATCAGATGTTTTTGTGAGATGAGAATGACTTTTTATGCAATTTTCTAGAATGAGGTTATATAATTTTTCTGAGGACAATGAAAAAATGTGGCGACGTTAGGTACGCTTACTACAGGCTCAAAATTCGATTGGTCACATAAAGGCCTTCAGAGTCTTCAACTTAGGGCTACCTAAGATAGTGTATTAATAGTGGACTGGTCTACTCAAAACCGCTATTTGTAACACTCACATATTTGCTAATATTTTATGTCTGGACTTGAGAGACTATGTTACTTATGTACTGTTGAGAGACTATGATTCTCTGAGTTTGTTTCGGTGTTTCTTCTCACTTCGTCAGTTAGGAAATGACACACACTTTCACTTTCACACACCGGAGACAAACAGTTTTACAAGCCAATGTTTTACATTTTTTTTAAGTTAGATGGCGTTGGCATTTCCTGTCTGACGACCTCTGAGTAGAAACACCGCAACAAACTCAGAGAATCATGGTCTCTTTTAAAGTCCAGACATAATAATATCAAATATGTGAGTGTCACAATGTATGGAAATATCTTTTGTAGAAGATTTGTTTATGTCAATGAGCATTAGTATTAAATACGATAAAGTTCTATCCCTTCAGTATAACCTAATTTAGCACGACTGTGACCAAACCTAACCCTTTAAACGCCGTAAGTACTTATATCCAACTAAATATACAGCTAGAAAATCCAAAACAGATTCCAATTCAGTCCATGGTAGTGTCCGCTCACAATGGCGCGGTGACGAATGCGCATAGTGTCCGGTGTTCGGCCATCGCTCACGCCGCCCGTCCGCCCGGACGCCCGGACGCGCCGTATAACACACCGAAACGCCAACCCTACAATATACAGCGACTATTCGTAGTCAATGTAGGCACATCCGTCATGTTTGACACGTACTGTGTAGCTGTTTGCGTGGTAGGTTGAATTCAATAGGCTTCCTAAGGAAAGTCAACGGTTTGCCTAGTTTAAAATTGACGAGCGAATGGCGTAGCGTCCGAGCGAACGGATTTTGAGATAGAGGTCGCGGGTTTGACTCATACGTAATAAGTATTTGTAAGGTACTTCAAGCTAGTCATCAAAGTTCAATGGCACCCAACTAAATATTGTTTGGTGCTGATGCCTTAGACGCAGGTAATCAAAAAAATATTGTGTGGAAACTTGCATTCCTTATAGATTATCTCGACGGCTTGTGAAATCTGCCAACCCGCACTATGCCAGCGTGGTGAACTATAGCCTAATCCCTCTCATTCTGAGAGGAGACCCGTGTCCAACAGTGGGACAGTATATGGGTTGATTAAATTTATTAATACGCACATGATTTCTAAAAGATGGAGATCGATGAATGGACCTTCGGATACGAGAATACAAGAGTTACCGGGATAGCAATACAGTTTTACTTTAAATTCAGATGCCCAAAACTAAAGAAACATATTTAAGAGCTGAATGTAAAATAATGATTTGTAAAAGTGTTTTTAAAAATCTACATATTTACAGAAATAAATATCACTTATAATATCACACACACACAGAAATAATATCACACTCATCAAGAGTTTGACTGAAGTAAGAACCTTCTACATCAATAAAAAAAAACAAATGCATGATTTGGCACTTAACCATAGACTAGAAAGTCGTAACTAAAGACGTACCGAGACCCGTTCACGTTTAAACGAAAGTAACTTAACTCAAATTGAATGTGAAAGTGAACTCAAAGTTTAAAATTTAATTATCTAACAATTAGACTAACTTAATTTGAACTTTATAAATTTTATAAAAGTTTTAAAATTCGGTCGCTGTCGCGTTGAGTTCAAAATTAGTTGATTAACCGAAGCCTGCGGGAAGTGCGATGTGACAGGTTTGAGGTTAAAGTCTTATTTTATACTAGCTTCTGCCCGTGGACTTTCCCGGATCTATCTAGAGTATCTACTTGTTAAGTATTTTTAATTTTCTTATTTCCTGAACAATGTTTTTATTTTTTTTCTTATAAGAACACATAAGAACTTTCTCTTGACAATTATTAACACAACAAAAAAATAAATAGCGAAATTGTTCCATCCGTTCACGCGTGATGCGATGACCAAGGGAAATAGAGATTCATTTTTATATATACATGTATGTATAGATAGACTAGCTTTTGCTTGCGGGTTCACTCGCAACTAATAAATAATAAAAATAAAAATATATTTATTTTCCACCACAAAACTAGAAACATAAGTAGACAAAATTATCACTACTATTACAAACTGAGTAAAAATAATAAAATAAAAAAAAGAGAAAAAGCAAGTTAAAAATACATTGTTTCTTGTATGGGGTGGACTGGAGCCTAAACTAGGGAAGCCCTGTATTTCAGGACTCCAGGATTCACGCCCGCGGTATGTGTATGTAGGTTATTTGTATATATAAATATATATTTATATAAGTGTGGCTTGTATCTGTTTGTGAGTGTGTGTGTATGTGTGAGTGGGTGTGTGTTGGTGGGAGAAGTGTCTGTGTATGTGAATGTGTGTGTTGCGCGTAAATGTATGCAATTCATTTTATAACAGTAATGATGGATTCAGTGTCCGTATAAGAGAGACTCAATAAGTAATTTTGAATGACACATTTACAATTTTTAATTTATTAGATATTACTGAAATCGTTACTCGTGATTATATATATATATATATTTTTTTTTTCTTATTATTTAATACTTTAACTCAATAAAATGTAAATGTGAGTACTTTGTAGGCTAAATATACATACTTAGCTTTGAACAGTCTGGTGGCTTTGAGCTTTTTTTTTATGTGACCTACGCAAATGTTCTTCTGATCTGGTATCGTCGTGCGACGGGTTGTTGAGCTCCCTAAATTATGGTTGAGCTACACAATGACTGATGCATGCGTGCCGTCAGTTGGGACTGGTCTACTCAAAGCCGCTATGGCTCTTTCTTCAAAAGGCCATTTCAGACTTTGCCCTACATTGTAAGACACATATTTTGTTACTATACATTGTCTGGACTTTAAAAGAGACTATGATTCTCTGAGTTTGTTTCGGCGTTTCTTCTCAGAGGTCGTCAGCTAGGAAATGCCGGAGCCATCTAGCTTAAAAAAAAAATGTAATATATTGACTTGTAAAAGTGTCTTTAAAAGATCTATTTACAGAAATAAATATCATTATCATTATCATTATCATTACACCTGTAGGAGGTCTTGGGGAAGATGTTCAGATGAGTATTAATTTTGTTATAGAGGTACGGTGCGAGGAAACAAGTTTGTCGTTTCAGGAAAGCAGTGTTGTGTTGAACTGAGTCGCATATTCTATTTCTTCTGCGCGTAGAATACATGATCTTTGGATCATAGGTGGTTTCCTTGTGTTTGCGCAGTGTCGTGTACAGTATAAACAATTGCCTGACCGTCAAGACATTGCAATCCTTATATAATTGAGTAGTTGGGTAACGGTAGGGCTTCCCAAGCTTTACCTTGAGGAGTGAGCGCTGAGCCCGTTCGACATTTATAATTTTGGTCTTACATGCTCCTCCCCAGACTGGGATACAATAGGATATGACTGACTGACCAAGAGCATAGTAGACCATTTTTAATAAGTCGGGTTTTAGTATATTTCTCAGTTTTTTGAAGATCCATATCATTTTACGCAGCCTGGTAGATAAAAGGTCAAGTTGTGGATTCCATGATAGATATTCATCAAGTTGTACCCCGAGATATCTTATGTTGTTTGTCTTTTCAAGAGGTTTGCAGGAGCATGTGAGAGAATTTATATTGTGACAATTGTGTATTTTAACGGTGAAATAATCGGGATTTGGCTGATTAAGTTGATTTATGGAGAAGGTAATGTATTTAGATTTTTTGATATTTAGGGTTAGAAGGTTTTTAGTTAGCCACAACGAGGCCTGGTGGAGTCCTTCTTCGGCACAGGAACGTGCATCGGCCCAAGTCTCTCCCTGGAATATGAACGCTGTATCGTCTGCGTAAGAGAAAACCTTTCCCTTGTAGGGTTTGTACTGGCAAAGTTCATTTATGTAAATTAGGAAGAGACTTGGGCCCAAAACACTGCCCTGCGGGACCCCGCAGGTGATTGGTAGGGGATCACTCACTAGATCACCAATTTTTATTGATTGAAATCTGTTAGATAAGAAATCTCTTAAAAGTTGTAAAGGCAAACCGCGTATACCGATTGACTCAAGCTTGTTTAGAAGTATGGTTGTAGAGACTGTGTCGAATGCTTTTGCCAGGTCTAGAAAAACACCAATACATTTACGCCCTTGATCTAGATTACTTGCAACATAATTTGTTAACTTGGTTACGGCATCTTCTGTAGATATTTTGTTTTGAAAGCCGAATTGGGATTCAGATATAATGTGTTCTTGTGAAAGATATTTCATGAGGCGTCTATTGATAAGTTTTTCGAGTAATTTAGACATAGCGGTTAAAACAGAAATTGGCCTATAGTTTTCGACACAGTCTCTACTGCCACTTTTGTGTATTGGATGGATTAGGGAACGTTTAAAGCTATCAGGGAAGATACCATAATTTATGCATAGATTAAATATATGCGTTAATGAGGGGGTAATGACAGTCTTAATACGTTTAAGGAAAGCGACGGGAATTCCATCCCAACCTGTGGCAGAATCGTTTTTTAAGTTTTGTATTAAAGATTCGACTTCGGCGTCATCAGTTTCAACTCAAAGGATTTTGTGAGACTAAAGATAGCCATAGGTACAGAGATAGATTAGGTAGTAGAAAAGAATATACCTTTTCTACGACCTAATCTATCTCTGTACCAATTTTCATCAAAATTGGTTCAGCGGTTTAGGCGTAAAGAGAGAAAGACTGTGTGCTCCGCGAGGAAACGTTGTGTTGGCAGTGGCACTTTGACCCTTACACTGTCAACCCAACTATTTCTCTTTCGTTTTACAGGGTCGGCAACGCACAAGTGATACCCCTGGTGTTGCAAGCATCTATAGGCTACGGTAACCGCTTACCATCAGGTGGGCTGTATGCTTGTTTGCCACCTTGGTGGTATAAAAAAAGACAGATTTACTTTCACATTTATGATATTAAGTAGAAATATATTTATTTAACTGCTCTTTAGTCTAGTGGTCCTAAGTGCGACTGCTACGTTGGAGGTCATGGATTCCCAGATCAAGAAGTGTTATAGTGTTTTCTAAAACTCTCAGATATAGCTCAGTTTAGATTTGAGTCCTGTTAATGGCAATAGGCTTGCCCCAATTACCTGGGACCTGAACATACCGGCGACTTGTGGGTGTACTTATATACACCTCTGCCTATCCCTTCGGGGACTACTGGCGTGATGATATGTTATTTATTTAATATAATAATTACATTAAAAGCCATTTAAAAGTTTGAATTTCGTGTGTAACCCGATTATAAATCTAGCTACGCTCGCTCTGTGTAGCGTGCGCGTTCGACCATTGTTATTTTTATTTTTTGCTCCTTGTGTAAGTTTTTTTTTGTTTACAAGTACCCTGCATATTGTATTTCGTTTATAGAATTAAAAAATAGCTTAAAATGCATACTAAGTGTTGAGTAAATTCTTATTCTTGTACGTCTTTATAAGTTGATTTTATGTGTTTAAACTTTCTCATGTAAGTGAATTACTGTAAAATTCTTGTGAGAAATAAAGATATCTCAAACCTTAAAAAGGTCGTTAAATTAATGTCGATGTAAATTGCATAATATGTAAGAGCAAACTAGAATTATGTTAGATTTCTTTAAAGAAAATGTTTATACAAAGCCAAGACACATTTCGCTACCGACAGCGCTAACTAATAACGCTAACATCTGAATAGGACAAAGTTTTAAGCAAGATTATTCAAGTAGGTACACAACATTCAGTAATAACTATATAATCACCGCACATACTCACTTCTTTACAGAACACACACACACACACGAATACATAGATACCCAAACACATAGAAAATCCATCTCGTAAAATATTTTTCTCGGCGCGCGGCAAGTTTCTATGACAAAGCACTTACCATTACCACTGAAAGCATACGTAGTTGAAAAAAAAACACGCCCGACAAGGGCATGGTACCTCCGGATCTTTCTGAGGACTGTGAGGGGGGAAGCGGAAGTGACGGGCCGGAAACGGCGCCGGGCGGAAGCGCGCGAACCCTTTGCCTCGCCCTTTGTTTATAGAACCTTTCGAGTTGGATGCAGTAAGTTAAATCTGCGATGCCTTTAGGAATGGAGTTGAAGATTAGCTTCATTTGTGTTTGGTTGTTAATTATTAGGAAATATTATATTATACGCTCAAAGATCGAAAACAGCTCACAACGCGTTGTGGTCAATTATAGGAGTTGAGCTCAAAATGCAAGGAATTATAAAAACTAAATAATAAAAAAAAATCTATCTTTTTATATTTTTTGGCATTTTCCATGATAAGATTTTAAAGTTATTTAGCGAAGGAAAAATACGACCGCGGGCAGGATTCGAACCTGCGTTTTCTGCTTAGGTACACCAGACGCTATGACCACTAAGCCACCGCGAGTCCCACCCGCCATGACGAATTTTGCCTTCACATTCAGAATTTACGTCTTTATTGTGACGTCAGTAACACATATTGAAAAGCAAGTTTTTGCTTCTTAACCGACATGACTTACTTTACAGTTAGTTAAATGTCGAACGATGCCACCTACTATCTTTTTTCTACTTAGGCAAGGTTAGGTTGATAGGTTTTTTTTAAATAAATACAAAAACTAGATGCCAGTTTAAATTAAAACAAAGCTAACAACTAATTATTAAGCTGCTGCTTTCTAACATAATTAACCACAACGCGTTGTGAGCTGTTTTTTCCTTCAATGAGCGTTTTTGGTCTTTGAGCGAAACATATATAACTAGGCATAATAACTGCTTCGTTATTTCAGTTACTGTTACGCTAGATGTCCTGGGTTTGATTCCCAGGTCGAACGGTGTCCCCATTCCATGTAACAGGTGGCGAGCCTATTGCCATTATCCGGGTACAAATTCAAACTCCAGGCTTCTATTGAGAATTTCATAAAAAAATCCAATAACACTGTTCGACCTGGAAATCTTACCCAAGACCTCAAGCGTCGCCGTCGTCCGCTAGTTCCACCGTAAAAGGATAACAATGAAATAATATAAACCTAGCTAAAAGTATTTTGACAAGTACATTACAGCCATTCATCTCCTAGATGGCGCTGGCAACGCTCCACTTGACATACTATCCACATTTCCGAACGACAAAAGGTTTTCTCACAACTATTACGCAAAACAGGAAAGGGATGTCGTTTCTACGGTGCGACCGACACCAGACTTTGGCGTTTAAAGAGCGCCGAATAATCCTGAAATTCGCCCTTTCAGCGGGTCTTTAATGAAAAAAGTTTAAAAGAAAACTCCCCCAGCAAAGTACTTATATTGGGACATCTAATATTTATACAGCGTCGAGTTTTTGAAGCACTTAATAATGATCATACTTTAACTTCGAGAATTTTGGCACAACAATGTGAGCTGAAATCTTCACGCTTTAAAACTGAACATGCCATCACGCCTGTATTTCCTGACGGGTTAGGCCGAAGTGTACTTCTGATGTAGTCACGGGCATAACATGGGGCAAGTGCAGGGAAGTATGGTTTTAGTCGGTACGACTCCCAACATTCCCGTCGCCTAACCAGGCGGCAGAAGCTCCATGAGGATTTTCCATATAAAAAATTTACTGTGGTAGTAATCACGCACTGCTGGGTATCGGTAACGATAGAGATGTGTCTAAGCGTTAAGTGTCGTATAAACTTCATACGTGCGTTTCACCGGAGATCCCAGAGATTAACCAATATTATGGAACCTCCGGGACAGCCATTTTTTCCAGCCGTAACTTTATTAGGTTTTTATTTAGTTATTAAATACACAAAATAACAAAAACGTATACTATAAAAAAAATACCATATTTTTTAAACTTTGCCCTACACTAGGATTTCTTCGTGTATCGTGGCAGCGTTTACAAACAAAATTTCACATACACAGACCCCGAAAAACTGTACATCATACAAATATTTGTTTTGGTCACTGTTACTTTAATAGTTAAACCGGTTACGTTATTTGTATTAACTGTTATTATGACATCGCGTAACAACCCTATTGTAATTGTGACTACAACACTAAAGCAGTTTCAAGGCTGACAAAATACGATATTATAAAACTTTCACTGCGTCAAAAGTAATTTATCAATTGTCTGTGTTGCCAACCTTGAATGTAATATTAAGTTTGTTTAATTTTGTATGTTTGCGTATATTTTGTGCGTTTGACCTACAGACATTCGTCCGGGCACGATTGATATATGTAGGAGAGTAGTCAATAAAATATTATGTTATGACATCAGAAAATATTTGAATATTTACTCGTATTTGTTATGATGTGTAATTACTAGATGGTATAAAAGAAATTCGCTTTTCGCGTCTGTCGTGATGTTTTCTTTTCCTTTTCTTCTAAACCACGCATTGGATTTTGATACAGTTTCGATATCATTTAGATAATTTCTGCCGGATGGTTTTTATACAGGGTATCTCAGAAATCAACGTCAAGCCGAAACCGGGTGATAGGTTGGCCTATCACCCGGTTTCGGCTTGACGTCGTATCAGTTATCAGAAAAATGTATAAAAAGTTACGTGTTTTCAAAATTATAGGCAATTAAAAATATAATTGTGCATCCTATGACAGTCTTTTCACTCCTGTTGCCACAAATCTTTACTTTCTTCCATTTTTTTTTTCAAAAATGTAACCTTAATGCTACTGTGAACTATTTATTGCCTAAATTTAACAAGCCACAAATTCCTTCATCACATTCAAGCTGGAATTTTAAAGTTACATCCTTGAGAAAAGCGTTGGGCAAACTAGAAAATACGTAACTACGATTTTTTTTAAGTTTTTCTGATAATCAATACGACTTGGCCTATCACCCGGCTTCGGCTTGACGTTCATTTCTGGGACACCTGTATTTGTATAGTAGAGAAAATTCAGTATTTTGTAATGAAGGCGTAAAAATATCGATCGGTTCTTACTATTGAGTAAGAGTATTTTTTTAGGAATAGGTTTATAAGCTATAATTTATGAACATACCCCTGCGAAGCATGCGGAGGTCTGATGGTAGTCGCTTTAGAATACTGATAGACTGAAGGGGAATTTTAGGGGTTGTCTTATTGTAAAAATTACGTTCAAAAAGTACTTAGTACATAGTAGTCTCATCATCAACCCATATACTGCCCCACTGCTGGGCACGGGTCTCCTCTCATTTTGAGAGGGATTAGGCAGTAGTCCACCACGCCGGCCTAGTGCGGGTTGGCAGACTTCACAAACCGTCGAGAAAAAACTCTACGGTATGCAGGTTTCCTCACGATGTTTCCTTCACCGTTTAAGCGAGTGATAATTAATTATTAATACGCACATGAATTCGAAAAGTCAGAGGTGCGTGCCTTTGGTTCGAACTCGAGACCTTCGAAACTAGTACCTAGTAGCCTATCTTGAATAAATTATTTTGATTTGACTTTGACTGGAAGTCAACCCCTACATAGCTGGGAAAAGGCTCAGAGGTTGTTGAACCGTTCCTAATTTCTACCGACAGAGTACATAACGCAAATGATTAATACCAGAAGTCTATATGTAGGTACTCCGTTAACTGAACGGCGCAACTTGTTTGTAACTTTTGGGAATGGATAGCTTAAGTTAATACCGACTTAGGTCAAGTTATATAAGGGATAGGCTAAATTACATACTGTGTCATACAGTTGGGTTGATGAAAATATAAGGACGCCTTGGAAATTCTATATAAATTTTCCGAAATTTTTAACTAGTGTACTCAGCAGACGTTGTCCTACAAACTGATTGTAGCGCCACCTACCGGGTCGAACTGTGAATCTAAACCACCAATCATTCTCATCGAAATCGGTTCAGCTTTTTGTTTTGAGCGAGAGTAGGTGGCAAACAAACGTACGGCCCATCTGATGGTAAGCTGTTACCGTAGCCTATAGACGCTCGCAATATCAAGGGTATCATTTGCGCGTTGCCAACCCTGTAAAACGAAAGAGGTGTATAGTATAACAGTCAAACGCCCCCACTGCCAACACAACGTTTCCTCGCGGAGTACTGGCGAGCTTGCTTAAGAACACAACACAGCTCAAAGCAGTGTTATTTCACATCAATTTCCTGCAAAGCGGAGGTACTTCCCCAGTCGTGCAGCTCCAATTTGAGTGGAATTACTTCTCTAAAAGTGGATGCTTACAACATAAAAGGCATAAACTTCAAGTCTGTAGCCCCAGCGGTTTAATAAACACTTGAAAATTAATAATGCCCAGTTTGGCTTTCGGCCAGGCTTATCCACGGAAAGTGCTATCTTGTGCCTCAAGCAGGCTGTGCAGTACTATACGGCAAGGAAAACGCCAGTATACGCTTGTTATCTAGACCTGTCAAAAGCCTTTGACCTTGTGTCATATAATGTATTATGGTCTAAAATGAGAAGCGAGACAGGTGTACCACCGGAGGTGATTAAATTATTTAAATATTGGTATGGTAACCAATTGAATCGTGTGAGGTGGGCTGAGTCTTTATCGGAGGAGTACAGGTTGGAGTGTGGGGTAAGACAGGGGGGGTTGACTTCGCCATCACTCTTCAACCTGTACATGAACGGTCTGATCGATGAGCTCAGCAGCACTGGAATCGGATGTCACATTGAGGGTATGTGCATCAATAATATAAGTTATGCTGACGATATGGTGCTGCTGAGCCCTTCGATTGGAGCTCTGAGAAGGCTGCTCAGGATATGTGAATCCTACGCCGAGGCTCATGGGCTCAAATATAATGCACTCAAGAGCGAGCTAATGGTTTTTAAAGCTGGCAATAAATGCTACACCATAATACCACCTGTCACGCTTTGCGGTACACCTCTAAACAGAGTCTCGAAATTTAAATATTTGGGCCACTGGGTCTCGGACGATCTGAAGGACAACATTGACATGGAGCGGGAGCGCAGGTCACTGGCTGTTCGATGTGGGATGTTGGCCCACAGGTTCGCACGTTGTACGGCTGAGGTTAAGGTGACGCTTTTCAAAGCATATTGTCAATCCTTTTACACGTGCAGCCTGTGGGTTGACTTCACGCAGAGGGCATATAGTGGCCTGCGCATACAATATAACAACACGTTCCGGGTGTTGATGGGGCTGCCGCGTTTTTGTAGCGCGTCCGGCATGTTTGCCGACGCGGAGGTTGATAGTTTCTCGGCCATTATGCGCAAGAGATGCGCATCTCTTCTACGCCGTGTTCGCGACAGCCCCAACATCATTCTCAGAACGTTAGGTGACAGGTGGGACTCTCCGGTCTTGGGGCGATGGATACGACTGCATACAGTCAAGTAGACGCTCCCCGGGATCTGCTTCCCTAATGCAGCTTAAAATAAGAATATTACTAACACTAGTTTATAAGTTTCTATTGTTACTAACAAAATATGGATGTAATTCCGAAATAAAAATATATTATTATTATTATTATTATTAATCTCTGCGTTGATGAATAAGTCAATCAGGACGAAAGTAACTATCTGTCTGTCTGTGTTACGCCTTCACGCCTAAACCGCAGAATCGATTTTGATGAAATTTGGTACAGCTATAGAAGAGACCTTGAAGAAGGACATCGGCTACCATTTGTATCAAAAAGCCTTTTGGCATGCGGGTGAAACCGTGCGCAACAGCTAGTGTATAGACATATTAATATTATCACTTACCTTTATAAATCTTTTGGCTTTTGTTAGTAATCCTAGGGTTGTGTGTCGTGATGCTTCGGGACCTAGTGGCACCATATCCTTTAATTTTTCCAAACAACTCCTTAAATGTGCTCTCCTGTAACAAACAGAAATTCTCATTAGTATTTAACGTGTAGAATAAAGTTATTAAGCAAAGGAAAGATTCGACCGCGGGCAGGATTCGAACCTGCGTCTTCTGGTTAAATACACCAGACGCTATGACCACTAAGCCACCGCTACAATAACTTTAAAATCTTGCAAAAAAATACAAAAAGATATGTAGAACAAAGATAATTATTATATAACTGCCTCATAAGCCAAATGGTCACAAGCGCGACTGCTATACTCGAGGTCCCGGGTTCGATCCCCAGGTTGAGCAGTGTAATTTCTTGTTTCTATAAAATTCTCAGTAGCAGCTCGGAGTTACTTAAAGACGACCCCTGTGGTCTAGTGGGCCGTGTCGGACAGCTAATCACGAGGTCGTGGGTTCGGTTCCCACAAGACACGTATTTTTGTGATGAAAATAAGTGTGTGTTTGAACACCCAGGTGTTTCGTATGTATTAAAAAAAAAATGTACGTATTATATTCATTGTTTAGTAGCGATAGTACAAGCTCTGCTTAGTTTGGGACTAGATGGTACTGGGTAAAAATTGACCGAAAAAAAATAATTATGTCGTAAAAAATATTCGTTGTCCTTACGGTCATCGGAAAATTTAAAGTTAAAGATGCCCATGCATTCCACAAAATTTTATGATAAATCGTTCACAGTTCAGGCGACTCGTTTGTGGAATGCATTGCCGGTATCTATAAGGCGTGCACAAACATTGACTACTTTTAAAAGGATGGTCAAGGAACATTACTTAAATTAATTTTTCACATAATTCAATTTCACTATAAGTAGGTATTTCAAAAATCTCTTTTCCGTTGCAATTAGTATGTATGTATGTATATATATATATATATATATATATATGTATAGTATATATTATTTGTGGAATATTTATGTATTGTTTATAGTATATTGTATTACATATATGTTATTAATTTATTACCAAAATATATAATTTTGCATGTACCATGTACACCGCCAACTGCCCATTTTAAGTTTTTCTTGTATGATCTGTGTCCATCCAATGGTTGTCTGTAAGAAATTGCTCTTAGCGATAAGACCGCCAATTGTACTACTTTAGGTTTATTTTATTGTTTAATTTTATTATGCTTCTTGGTGTACAATAAAGAATATTCTATCTATCTATCTATCTATGTCAAACAATACAAATAATTAAATAAAAACAATTCCGAAAGGCGCTATAGCCGCTTCTATAGACTCATCTCGACACATCTCCACTAGAATGGAATATAATTTCGTACTGTTAATCACCACCTTTTCCCTATGGCTCCCATCTTAATAATCCCGTACTTCCTTCCCATAAGGAAACCATATAAATGACAATGACAAACGCATAACATAACATTTTTACGAGGATAAATTATTTGTCTCCCTATCTTAATTATGGTGGAAATTAAGAACAGTGGCAACACTGACAAGCACTTAACGCGACATACGGGATAATAGGGACATATGTAATTTGACTTTACTCTAGTTTTGATGAACGACGTATTTTCTTTTATACCACTAAGGTGGCAAACAAGCATACGGCTCACCTGAAGGTAAGCGGTTACCGTAGCTCATAGACGCTTGCAACACCAGAGGTATCAGTTGTTCGTTGCTGACCATGTAAAACCAAAGTGGAATAGTTGGGTTGGCAGTATAAGGGTTAAAGTTCCCCCCATTGCCAACACAACGTTACCTCGCGGAGCACTGGCAACCTTGCTCACCGTAAGGACCACAACACAGCTTAAAGCAGTGTTATTTCACTTCGATTTTCTGCAAGGCCGAGGTACTTCCCCAGTCGGGAAGCTCCAATTTGAGTGGAATTACTCCCACTATGCCCTACCTCTCTTATATATACTTATATGTAGACAGAAAATGTACCAACACTCAATAAATTGAAGATAAAAGAAAGAGTATCCGAAATTCCCGCTTTCCTCACATAATTCTCTCCCGTACTTAATACCATTCATACATAATGATACCATATAGTAATACTTCAACCACTAAGAGTGTATTACATTACAGTTACAGTCGTTTTCACGTTTCGCACAAACATTCGCTTCAGCGCAATTTGCGATCCTGTGGCCCCTACTATGTGTTCATCATATTTGTCACTTTTCTACCATGAACGCTGCAAAGGGTTCGAAAAGTCGGGATTAATAATATCAATATAAATCCGTATAAAGTTGTTTTATTTGAATATCTAATATTCGCGTGTGTCAGAAATCAACTTAAGTCGAGTTTTGATAATTAATGAGTTCTTCTTGATTATGATTAATCAAAATTTGATAGCAGATTTATCGAATTGATTTAAATGATGTCAGAGTTCGTGGGAGAATGTCTGTATCATTCAGCATGAAAATTTGTTATTTATAAACTGTGATGCGAAGTTTTGATGGATTGATTATGGTTTTAAAAAAGCATACCTGTCAATTTGATAGAGAACAGATTTAATATACACTAAAGCATACAGAGAAAAGAGTAAAAAACAAGCGTTACATGAGCACAATTTGGTGGTCTTATCGCTAAAAGTAATTTCTAACAAACAAGCATGGGATTGACGAGGCTTGTAAGAACACGGGTAACGATTAGATTGGGTTCTAATTGATAGGTAGAAATCCAGTACAGTTCGATCGTGGGAATAGAATTCAGCCCCACGTTTAGCAGCTGCGATTGCAACGACTAGTAGACAGTCTATGCTACAAAAAGTAATAATAAAAAGTTTTTTTTTTGTATCGCAAATTACGATTACTGATTTTGACATAAAGTCCATTTAAGTAATATCAAAATCCTATCCCAGGTAAGCAAAAAGTCAACTGAAGCATTAATCTCTCCCATTCACTCTTCAGTAATTCAGAAGCGAGACTTTTTCGAGTTTTCACATTCTATTTCGAGTTACCATAGTAGTGTCACAAATAAGCTTTGTTAAGTGTACGCCGACCGGTCGCGGCGCGTGCTCCCAAACCGACGCCGGTTGGCTTTGAACGATATGCCCACTAATTTCATACACTCCATACCAAGGTTTGTGCATTGTTTCATAATGAGCGGTGTTATTATTCTTTAGCTGTCCTTTTAATTATAGAAATAGAATTTACATCAATTAAGCACATTAACCTTTTGACCGCCACGTCAATAACGAAAATCCGTGTTATCTACGCCAAGCGACATTAAATTCTAGAATCTTATAATAGGTAAAAAAAAACAACAAAATTTTGTATAAGTAGGTATTTATTTTGTACTAAAACAAGTGGTATTTTTGACGTGCCATGCCGTCGTTGGCGTCGTGAGCAAGTTTTCATTTGACGTCTATACACGTCCGTGGCGGTTGAAAGGTTAAGCTGTCGGTCCTGGTTATACGAACACATATACGACGCCGACATCCGTGGTCTAGTGGTTCGAGTTCGAGAGTTCGAGCCGGACTGCTGATCATGGGGTCGTCGGTTCGATTCCCACAGGACACAAATGTTTGTGTAGGTAAAACACGAGTATTTGTGTTTATCTGGGTATTTCAGTATTATAAGTATATCCGTATCCATTGTCTAGTACCCATAATACAAGTTCTGCTTAGTTTGGGACTAGATGGTGTTGTGTAAATGTCCCAAAATATATAGTTAGTTACCACTAACTATATATTTTGCCAGTATTTTGTCAGAAGCCCAAAAAGTCTGAAAACCAGTCTATCCTCAGGATATAGATGGGTTGCGGAGGTCGCTTCGCGTAAAACACTGATATTCAGCCGCATCTGTGTAACTGGAACCCAACTCCTACATAGTTGGGAAAAAGCCGGAGGAAAGGGAGATTTTACCACAATATACTGATTTTATCTTTTGATTACATTAAGCGATTTATTTTTGGACAGCTCTTAGATTAATTACTTTCTTGTATGTAATGTTTCGCTTAATAAGTTAGAAAATTAATTAAGTACGTTGTGCCCCAAAATAACTCGTCAAAGTTACTAAATTTAACCTACTGCTACTGGAGTAATAACTTAAGATAACTGTTTCATTGGTTCAGTGGTCGCAAGCACGGCTGCCAAGTGTGTGGGTCTTTGGTTTGAATCCCGTTCAAAGTCACCTGCTCCTAAAAATTTCGTAATACTCTAGTTACCAAAATACCCAATAGCAGGATTCTAGTTTGGATTTATGCTCGGTTAAGGGCAATAGGCTCGCCCCCTATTTCATATTGGTGTTATGGTATGAGTTTATATGGAAAAGAAGTACAGAAATCTAGTACAATAAGTGTTTATACATTAATACATCATAATAAATAAAAATCTGCGGCATTTCGACCACCGCGGGCTCACTAGTAAAATAAATACAAGAACTGGGAAAGTACCACGACGTGTCATTGCGATTGAGACGGAGGGATGCCGCTCTACACATTAAATAGCGCCATCCCTTTCACACAACCTAAAAATTATCGCATTTTCACATTGTGGTAAGGCCTCTGTACAATAAGTTCTCATCGTCGGAGCCTTTTTCTTTTTACCAACTATCAGGTCGGCTTCCAGTCTCACCAGATGCGGCTAAATATCAGTATTTTACACGAAGCGACTGCCATCAGACCTCCACAAGCCAATTTCTGGATTATACCGATATCTTGAAGCTAAAACTCATCATGTTAAGTGGGTTTCAAAGAATAATTCTGGTGGCATCCGCATTAAATGCTCCATATATTGGCTAGTATTAAGCCATTTCACCTAAGATAAGCTCGAATATCGGCAATTTATGTCACCAAAAATAATATCTCTATGCCACTGTTTGCTTCCATTAATTTCGTCTGTCGCTTTGTCCCCGATAACACCCGCATCCCACCATATATCCGTAATTATATCTACCGTAATACGCTATTTATGCTCGTAAAATCTTACGTAGTATTTTCTAAGAAAATTGAAAATTTATTGCCATGTTATTCGTTAGGGAGGGAAAAAATAATAATGTTGCCATCTAAACGGAAAAATAAAACTAATTCTTGGCAGGTAACGGTGACAGGTAGGCGGTGGTTTACTAAAATAAGTAAACAAATTCATCGTAGGTATACTCGTATTAAAAATACATTAGGCATAGTGAAGGACGCTGAAAATTGTCTTTTATGAAGTTGCCTAGGAATTAGGACTGAATATTTGGTTCACGTGCGTCATCGGCTAAGCCTATTTACTTTTTAACAGATAAAAAACGAAGAAGGTTCTCAAGTCATTAGTTTAAATTTACTTTTTAGAAAATACCACCTCTGACTTTTCGAAATCATGTAAAAAAATAATATTTATTTCTGTAAATAGATCTTTTAAAGACACTTTTATAAGTCAATATTTTAAATATTTTTTTAAGCTAGATGGCTCCGGCGTGTTCATATTAATAATTAATTATCGCTCGCTTATACGATGAAGGAAAACAGCTTGAGGCAGCAGAAACCTGCATGCCTTAGAGATTTTCTCAACGGCGTGTAAAGTCTGCCAACCCGCACTAGGCCAGCGTGGTAGACTATAACCTAATCCCTCTCATTCTGTGAGAGGAGTCCCGTGCCCAGCAGTGGGCAGTATATGGGTTGATGATGATGATGAGATGCATTGGCGTAGCTAGAGGGAGGGGGCAGTGAGTCGCGCCCATGCCTCCATGGATGCCCACAACTGATGATCGGCATAAAGCCTGTTAATCTTTCTTTTTTGATCGTCATATAGTCATAGATATATAATGACAATCAAAACCACGGCTTACCAGGAGCACAGAGAGGTCTCAAAGCATCACGATCATAAACCATACCGTTTTGTAGTTATTTTAATTTCCCGTGCGTCATGTCGTCGCGAATATAAGTTTTTTCTTTCTTTTCTTACTTTTTTTATAGACTCGCCGCGGTATACTTTTTTTTTTTTATAACACTAAGGTGGCAAACAAGCATACGGCCCACCTAATGGTAAGCGGTTACCGTAGCATAAAGACGCTTGTATCACCAGGGGTATCACTTGCGCGTTGCCAACTCTGTAAAACGAAAGAGGAACAGTTGGATTGGCAGTATAAGGGTCAATGTGCACTGCCAACACAACGTTTCCTCGCGGAGCACTGGCAGCCTTGTTCACCGTAAGGAACACAACACAGCTCAAAGCAGTGTTATTTAACTTTGATTTTCTGTAAGGTGGAGGTACTTCCCAGTCGGACAGCTCCAAATTGAGTGGAATTACTGCCACTATGCCCTACCTCTCTTGAAAATACTATGCTTGAATTTAATAAGTAATACACTTAATAGATTGTTATTTAGCTCAAAGCCTTTAGCCTTAAGAAGAAGCCTTTTACTCAAACCATCTTAAACAGTTCAATTAAATTTCAGTCTTACTGTTTTGTAATTACTATCAATTTCCGCTTTACGTAATTTCTGCGATTTGTAAATGTAATTAATAGGTTTCCAATAGCTCAATAAGCTTCATTTACTGAGCTGACTGCATTCATCTATGTAACAGTGTGCTCGGTAAATGAGGCTGTAGCCGACTGGCCCCTTCCTGCCGGATATTGGCAACTCGACTGCGAGCAAAGGTAATTGTGCTATTACAAAATACATTAGTATTACCACGTGGTACTGTTGAAGACTAGCAAGCTAGAGAAGCTATGCCGCGTTATAAACTGCCTGATTAGTCCTGGGTTCGATTCACAGCTCGAGCAGTGTTACTTACTGCTACTACTTATCCTATTGTACTTTCCGTAGCAGCTCGGAGTTTGGGTTTGTGCTGGCAATAGACTCACCCTCTATTACACGGGAGTCATAAGACCTCAGAACTTGGGTGTACATAAAAAAGTAGTTTTCAAGTGCGAGTCGGATTCGCGCACGAAGGGTTCCGTACCATTATCTATAAATACGGCAAAAAAATCATGTCTATTGTATGGGAGCCCCACTTAAATATTTATTTTATTATGTTTGTAGTATTTAACAGCAATACATATATCAACTGTAAAAATGTCAACTGCCTAAGTATGACGGTTCATGAGATACAGCCTGGTAACAGATGGACGGATGGACGGACAGCGGAGCCTTAGTAATAGGGTACAGTTTACCCTTTGGGTACAGAATCCTAGGCTAACACTGCTTTTTATCATTAGTTTTTTATCAAAAAAGGTATTGCCAATCTATCTTGAATTAAGACACAAATCTTCAAATAAAACTATCACGGCATCGCGTGGCATTCACCATAATATCTTAACAGTTATCTACGCGATATGGCAAGCAACAGTTTACGACATCGTAAATTACTTTATTCAGCCCACTGTCTAACACAGTTGACTGCTTATAATGGTATCAGTGGTGTTTCTAGATGTTTTTTGTGTAAGTACCTACTAGCTGTTTCCCGAGTGAATTTCCCAAATTCCTGTCTAAGCGGACGCCTATATCTTATGCAGAACTTCAAGCTCAAATCTGCCAAATTTCAAGTTTCTAGGTCTACTAAATTTTATGAATATAACATACCATCACGCCTGTATTCCCCGAAGGGTTAGGGAGAGGTGTACCAATGTATAACTACAGTTCGCCGGTATGTTTAGGTCCAATAGGGGGCGAGCTTATTACCATTAACCGGGCACAAATCCGAACTCTGAGCTTCAACTGAGAATTACTTTTAAAAACTAGTAATACTGCTCGACCTGGGAATCGGACTCGGGACGCTTTCGTGCCTCGAAGAGCACGTTAAGCCGTCAGATCCGGTTGTCATACGAACACCTATGACAATCGTTAGTGGTAGTCGGAAGCTTAAAAAGCCTGACAACCAGTCTATCCTCAGAATATCGGTATTACCCAGAAATTGAGTTGCGGAGAACTGATGACAGTCGCTTCATGTACAGCACTGGTTAGACTGGAAGCCGAGTCTAACAGAGTTTGGAAAAGGCTCGGAGGAAGTGGTATAGGAAGCTCGATGGACCCGCCATTTGTCTAAATCTAACGAAGCATCGCGAAGCAATTCACTAAAATATCTTAGTACATTGTTATCAACGCGATATGGCGAGCACGGCAAAGTTTACGACATCGTAAATTACTTACGAGTCGAAAACTCGTAAAAAAGTCGTCAAGCCGAAATTGGGCGTACTCCACTATGATAATGTCGGACAAACGGTGTAATTACGGGAGACAGCCACCGTAAATGTTTAAGGGTGCGTGTGAATGAGCCGGAGGCTTTTTTTCGCCGCGACAACGCACCTGCGACGTTTTGTTTATGGTTAAAATTGTGGCTCATCCGGAGAACGGTACATATTTGTAATTTATTCAAGCATGTGCTAAAATTAACTGCGGCAGTAGAAATAACAAACGAGAAAGAAAAATTTGGTTGTCTGTAAGATATCGCTTTTAGCGATAAGACCGCTATTTGTGGTATTATTATATTATTTATAAATCTGTACTTGTAATTTTTTAATATAATAGAAATTATATTCTAATATTATTAAACTAGCGACCCGCCCCCGCTTCGCACGGGTCAATGTACTAATAAAAACCTTCCTCTTCAATCACTCTATCTATTAAAAAAAACCGCATCAAAATCCGTTGCGTAGTTTTAAAGATTTAAGCATACATATACACATATATATAGGGACAGAGAAAGCGACTTTGTTTTATACTATGTAGTGATAAGTTTACTCCTTATTTATTACTATATATTAAATAAATTTATTCCTTGCGAAAATATACTATTACTAATTAACTAAAAAACATAAATTACATAATATGTGACATACGTATACGTAGTGCGTCTCATCTCATCTCAACTAACGAGATATTTTTGCTGACTGATTATCAGTTATAATAACAGCTATAACTTACTAAATATAGTATAAAAACTATAATAAAATGTTAAATAAACTAAAGACCGACTACAGAAAAAAACTACTGAAAAACCTAAAAAATCGAATGATGAAAAACAAATTAAAATCATGAAGAACAACTGAAAAAACAATATTCAAGCCAAATTTGAGCGCTGTGTTGAATAGTCCCCTCACAATGTCATAAACAAACAAACACACTAACCAAAAACGTATTTTTTTTTAATGTTGATTATTTATATTTTACTGAGGATAGCCTAATAATATACCTAATAGTAATAGGACGTACTACCCCCTAGGACCCTACATTTCCCTTTGGAGCACTCAATCTAGGACACCCTGTTTAAACAAATCTTTATAATTATCTTGACAACCAAGGTAACTAATCAAATGTAATCATCCAGTATTCAAAACATATAACAAATAATCATTTCTCAATATTGTTCTCAGTTATAAATATATGGTTCATCATCATCGTCAGCTCGTACTTGTCCACTGCTGGACTTGGGCCTGTGGAGAGGCGAGGTGTATTGCCCCTCCATCCAAAGGGAGGATTCTCCAACCAGGCGGGTGTTGTGCCTGGCGGGCCACGGCCCGACGGTTGATGTCGGGCGGTTGTATATATGCAACTTTTCGTTGCGAATGTTGCTTGCGCGATTCAGGCCTTCGTAGTTCTATGTAGCGCGGTAGATGTCGCTACAGGCCTCTTTTAGTGAAACCCAGTGAGGCCAATCATCAGCTCCTTTCATCTAGTGGCCAGTTGCATTCCGCACGTGGTCACTCCATCTGGCCGGCGGTATAACATACCATCACGCCTATATTCCCCGTAGGGTTAGGCAGAGATGTACCAATATACACCCACAGTTCGCTGATATGTTTAGCTCCCATGAATAGGGGGCGAGTCTATTGCAATATCATAGAAAAATTCAACAACATTGGACCTGGGAATCGAACCCAAGACGTAGCGTAGCAGTTGCGTTTAGGACTACTGGATTAACGAGTACCGGCGGTAAAATATTAGTTGAACCGATTTTTTTTTAATATTAACCACTCTACTCGTGTCTCTCCGGGTGTATTACATTATTATTATATTATTTTATTATTAGCCCGTGCTGTCCCACTGCTGGGCAAAGGCCTCCTTCCATTCCTTCCAACGGTCGCGATAGTGCGCTACTTCTTTCAAAGTAAGTTTCCGAGTAAGCAGGTTTACTGTTCGCCCATCAACCCGCATTGGACAAGCGTGATGGGTTTTGCGTCTAACCCCCTCCGTGTATTACATAAGTTAAAAAATATATATGTAATGTGACCACAGCCTTACAATCATAAAACAAGCCAAAAGGCTTCGGAAATAACTTCACACCCAACTATTAAACATTAAGAGTAAACCACAAGTTTATTACTGAGTAACAGATAAAACCAGTACATATAACATTAAGAGCGGAATTACAATGTATAAAGTTAGTATAGAAGTTTTTATGTTATACTCTGATACTGAATAAATAAATGAACGAAGATATAAACGACATTGTTCTAAGTCCATACATCGTTCGCCCCGAAGTCAACAGCAAAGCTGATTTGATGATTTTAAATACAAATCAAATAATGATTTATATTTAAAATCATTAGTAAATTCTCATACAATCATTTTGAAAATCATTCTATTATAAAAACCATTAAATTGTTATTTAGCGAAGGAAAAATTCAACCGCGGGCAGGATTCGAACCTGCGTCTTCTAGTTAGGTACACCAGACGCTACGACCCACCGCGAGTCCCACCCGCCATGACGAATTTTGCCTTCACATGCATTATTATTCATCATTATATTAATATTCTCAGATTTTGAGGTTATAATCGTATGATTTTTCATTACTCTGAGTGGTTCGAAAGATAGTATAGTAATAGCCTAATATAGGTATCCATAATCTAAACATTGATGTTGGAATGAGAAATTATGCGGATCAAAATACATGATTCCGAAAAGTTAAAAGTGCGTGCTTTGGATTCGAACTTTGACTTGGTAGTTTGGTCAGATCACTAGGCTATCACTTATACACACACCTTCGAAAATTATTATATCGATTTGTCCTGTAAGACGAAAAAAAAAACACGGTGTATAGTCTAAGGTTTTCATACTAACAACGCTTTCACTTCCTCTTTATATTTTTGTCAAACGTTAACTACCCTCATGTTATAACTTTTTTACTATCGACAACCGCTATTACTTAAGTGTCGAACTCGTGTCGTATGTATGTCGTATACATGTCGTAGTCGTGTCGTAACGTAACAAATGTGCTCGTTATCGTGATTGCTAGCTTCTGTCCATACATATTTCTTTGTTACAACAATACTGAAGAAAACAAATAAAAGTTACAGTATATTTTTTTTATATCTATTTTGTTATATTATGTGGATGTGTATGGGTCCTTGCTGAATTAAAAATATAATGTTTACTGAATATTATGCTATGATAAAATGTTACCCAAAATTAACTCTAAAAATAACCTTTACGTTATTCCATATTACTAAAATAATATACCCTATGGAGAAGTAAGTGTCAATAAGATATATACAAATATAATACCTACTAGTAATAAATTCCTAATTGTAAAAACATCTACTGTTACCACTAAATCTGCTACGAGCTACGGTTATCGCTACGCCAATCGGCGTAGCTCGCTCGAGCCGTATTATAAAATAATTTTATTATGTTACCGCCCTGCGTAGAGCGCCGCCGGTTACGAAACGCTACGAAGCTACGTTGCTACGCGCTACGTACGTAGGCCGAAATGTCGGCTACGAATATTTGTATATTTTATTTAGGAATCAAATAATGGTTATCGGTAGATTTTCGTGGATTTTCTGTAAGATTATATTGCTTGCTTACCTATGAATTTCTGTACACGTATGGAACTATATTTAACTCTGTTACTGTATTCTATTGGAAATAATGGTAGCAAAACTTATTTTTACAATTGGAACCATTTAAACACTACATTTTTATAATACTTTTGACATTAATGGGAATAACAGACATCGACATCATAAATATGATTTTTTGTCAAGTTCGCAATAAATATTACAAAACTCCATTTAATACTCAAGTCAATTTCACAAAACGTCACACGTCTAACAAAAAATAGCGCGATCATTCCCTAAAATTCCCTTCGTTATTTATGACTAACAATAAAAAGGAAATTACTCCCCCCTACGTTACGCGTCGGTGTGATACACGGCTGTAATAGACCGCCCGCGGCCGCATTCACACTGTCACGAATCAATGTTCAATCAATCATGCTCGCTCCGAGCGATAATGTCGCCGTTTGAATAATCGTTCGTCACTTACTTTATCGTTTAAAGTTAAGTGATTTTTAAAAGGTTTATACTGGCTTGCTGGCTATGCCTTCAGTGGGGGTAGCACGATATTTTACCTATTAGTTCTTTCTAGAAGGAGTTGTAGATGGTGTTAAAAATAGGTGTAGTGTTGTCACACTACTGACACAAGAAATATTCGATTTTAGAGGAAGTGTTTATTTAAACATACAACATAAAGCCTGTTTTCCCCGAAGGGTTAGGCAAATCTGTACTACTTCTTTAAATGTGGGCAAATTGCTCTCAATAACTTCTGCTGTCTGCTTTTTAATTCTGCACCTAATCACGTAAGGCCTAAGAACAATAGATATTACTTAGTATCTGTACCTACAATACCTGGCGAGTTAAAATCGTTTCCGAACTACTCAAAAAACAAACAAAAAACAAATCTTACAAACGTTCTGTAGTTTCCGATGGAAATATGGTGTGAATATACGAATTAAATATTAATCAACTTACCAAACTAATTCGGAACAACTCTTACGAAAAGAAAATTTTATTTATAAACCTCCCTGGTATTTTCCAACAAAAAATTCAAAGAAACGACACAAAAAAATATGAGAAACCCCCAAAAAACGCCAAGGTCGCCCACCAAAATGTTTTTGTTAACAAACAATGTAGAAAACGGGATACTTTTGTTGAACTCATGTCTAAATTATGTAGATAGGCAAATAGTCCATTTAGGGAACAACGGAGCGAGGGTCAGACGGTAATGGGGCTCGAATGACCACGGAGTCTCGGACCTCTTTTGAGTTCTGTTGAACTACACGGCGCTGTATGTAGCGGTACAATGATGTACACAATTTTTAAATAAGGAATGACAGCAGTTTTAAATTGTATGTAACGGTTCTGTTGATTTAATTTTGGAATTCAGTGCTTGATTTGATCTTTGAAAGAAGACAATACTAATATTTTATGGAAACACGAGTGTACTTTTTATATCGAGCATGTAGTTGGTACAAATAAGTTTATATAAGATAGAAATGAAGGCATTTTTAAATACACATAATGATTTTAGATTTCTTGAGTATACGAGCAGCGCTGAGGGCGAATATTTAAGTGTGATTTTTTGTATGGCATACTGACAGTTATTCCAATTCGTCGTATGAAATCTGCAGGTAAAACGTATGGTTTACTAGCTTAGCCCGCGACTTTGCGTTGAAAAGTTACTTATAATTATCGTTGTAATTTGGCTAATTAACTCAAAATCGTTATAAATTATAGCCTATATGTTATTCTGATGTATAAATAATAATACTTTAAAGTTTCATCAAAATCCGTTCAGTAGTTTTAGCGTGAAAGAGTAACAAACATTCATCTATCCAAAAACAAACTTTCACATTTATCATTATCCAGGATAGGATGTAACATCAATTGAAAAAAATTAAGGTCAATGTTTAAGTGAAAATTATATTACCCAAAAAAACCTCCCAAAATAAAAATAAAAATTAACCGAACAAGGGCAAAAGTTACCAAAAGCCAAATTGAAGCACCGTTGGCCGTGGCTCTACTGGATACCTCTCAAAACACGTATGTCCCCATATCTGGCGGACTGGCGGTTCAACCCAATCTGTATGCAAAACGTCCCGAGGGTGGGGATCTCATTTCCTACCCCACCCCCCTCGACACGTCCGTCGTCTAACTGACCCACCCCGGACTGTCAAAAGATGGATGAATTCGAAAAGAAACTCGCGCCCTACGGCGATTGCAGGGTTGTCACACGTCCCCTGCGGCCAAGGTGTATATGTGAAGAGCATGGTTAAGTAGTGCACTGAACTTTGTGACGGCTTTAAGGCGAAGATATGATGAAGAAAGCGTCGTATTTTAATAAAGATGGTAATCCTTAATTCTATTTGTCGTTATTTCTATATACAGGGTTACTGGTAATACGTCGGCAATCCTTTAAGGGGGTGTAGGAGAGACCATTTGCAAACCAATGCATTGGTTTTTGTTTTATACACTTTTAAAGTTGTATACCGCAGATATCTTCAAAAACATAATAACATTTCAAATTACTCGAAAATGGTTGTTAATTGCACAGGGGTCATAGGGGTCATTTGGTTGCAAATGATCTCTCCTACACCCCCTTAACGGATTGCCGTCATATTACCAGTAACCCTGTACATATCTACACTACTATTATAAAGAGGAAAGATTTGTATTTTTGTGAGTATATTTGTAATGAATAAACTCAAAAACTACTGTGCCGATTTTGTGCTACATTCACCCTGAGTAACATAGGCTATATTTATATCTTATGTCCACCCGTGCGAAGCCGGAACGGGCCGCTAGTATGTTATAATTATCAAATCTTTTTAGTTAAATTATATTATAGTAGACTTAATTATAGGGTTCACCCGTTCGTTATCTATTTCTTTTCGCGATTCTTGTCCATCCAATGGTTATGTGTAAGAAATTGCATTTAGCGATAAAACAGCCAGTATTTGGGTTGATTACGATTAAGCATAAGGATTTCCAATCAGACATGTTTGGAGTGGTTTTATTTAAATGTTTTTTTTTTGGTTTATTGTTGCAGTGATCTTGTGAAAATATTTATGTGATGAACATAAATGTTTGTGTATTAAAAGAATGTGTTTACAATAAAAGTATATAAGAATTATATCTATTGTCTAGTATCTATAGTACAAGCTCTGCTTAGTTTGAAACTAGATCGTGCTGTGTAAAATGTACCAAATATTTATTAATTAAGTTTTTATTTACTTCTTTTTCATGTGCTATCCTATCTTTCCTACTTAATCCTACTAATATTATAAATGTGAAAGTTTTTGTGGATGGATGGATGGATGATTGTGACTCTTTCACGCTAAAGCTACAGAACAGATTTTGATGAAACTTTATACAAGATTTAGATTTATACAAGAGAATATCATATAGGCATATAACATATAATATAAGGATTTTGAGTTAATTAGCTAAATTAAAACGACAATTAACTTAGTTACTTTTCCACGCGGGCTTGTTATACCTACACTTTTTTTAAATACTTAAAATCCCACATTTCGACAAGAGCTGTCAACCCTATGCATTCGTAGGATCGTCACGTTAGGGTTAAGCATATCTTAACATTCTTGGACGCCTGACTTCGCTTTGATTTATTTTTTATATCTTCATTGTGACCCTCGCACCGTGGCCTTACCACGAAGTGATAACGCGATCATCTTTAGTTTGTGGGAAAGAGATGGCGCTATTCAATGTGTAGAGCGGCATCCCTCTCTCTCAATCGCGAAACGATCGCACTAACACTTCGTGGTACGGCCTCGTTTTTATGTAAGTATCATCCACATCCTCCAAGCCGTTTCCCAACTGTGTTGTGGTCTGCTTCTGGTCTAACTAGATGGGATATCAGTGTTTTACACGTAGCGACTGTCATCAGACCTCCGAAGGATATACTGGTTATAATGCTTCTGACTACGACTAACGTTCGTCTTAGGTGTTCGCATGACAACCCGGACCGAAGCCTTTACGTTCTCTCCAAGGCACAGAGGGATCTCTACGTTGAGAATAATGGGGAAAAAATGTACCTACACAAATCAAGCCATATTTTCAAGACATAATGAATGTAATTACACTTATTTTACTCACCTAACGTTAATTTTTCAGTCAGTAATTTCCAGAACAATATAACACATAATGTAATTATAACAAACAGTTACCATTAAATTATCATCATCCATAAACTGCTGGGCACGGTTTATTTCATCACGCTGGCCTAATGGGGTTGGCAGAATTCACATACCGTCGAAAAAAAATCTCTAAGGCATGCAGGTTTCTTCACCGTTTCAGCGAGTGATAATTAATTATTAATATAAATTATTTGGAAAAGTCGAGGTGCGTGCCTTGGATTCGAACTCGAGGCCTTTGACTTGGCAGTCCAATGGTCATATTACTAGACTACAGTAACCATTTAATAGTACCATTCTATATTTATTTCTTTGAAAGCAAAATAAATGGATTACGCAAAATATTGAATACAAATTAGTATGCAATTAAATTGCCGCTTAACTTCCTGTTAATACGCAAAGTTTAATTTAAACCGGAGTTCATAATTGCTACTATCCGTTTAACGTCTAATGGAATCGACTATGGATAAACTTGCCTTCCTTTATTTAACGTAGTGAAGTTTAATTTGTAGATAAACTGTAAAAATCATTTTGCTTTAATACGACAATAAACAATAAAAAAATAATTATTAAAAGAAATATAATATTAATGGGGTCGATTCCTAAGCCGAGCACAGTATTATTGGGTTTTTCTATGAAATGCTCAGTAGCAGCTCGGAGATTGGATATATTGTGCCCGGTTAATGGCAATTGGCTCATCCTATTATTATTTCTATACACAACAGTCAGTACCACTTGCGCGTTCTTGAGACCTCAATTGTTAAGTCTTAAATAATCGTGGCGAATTTAACGGATCTCATGGCCATGAGTATTGGGCAAGAGAAGGGTACGAGTCCCACATACCCTGTGGTTTCCTCGTGTGGTGGATAATCCATGACGAATTTCCTTACTATAAAACAAGTCTTATACGCCCATAAATGTCACTGGCTATATTGCCCTTCAAACCGGAAAACAAAAATATAAGCGCATTATTGCTGAACGATAAAAAAAGCAGTGATAGCCTAGCGGTATGACCATTGGACTGCCATGTCGGAGGTCTCGAGATCGAACCCAAGGCACGCACCTCTGACTTTTTGAATACATGTGCGTATTAATAATTAATTATCACTCGCTTAAACGGTGAAGGAAAACATCGTGAGGAAACCTGCATACCTTAGAGATTTTTCTCGACGGTTTGTGAACCCGCACTAGGCCAGCATGGTGCAGCGTGGTGGACTATAGCCTAATCCCTCTCAATATGAGAGGAGACCCGTGCCCAGCAGTGGGACAGTATATGGGTTGATGATGATGATGATGATTGCTGAACGAGAGAATATTTGGCAATGGTGGTACTACGAGTACCTCAGACGAATACTACAAATACGGCCTTTTTACTTAAAAAAGGGGGACAAAAGAAAAAAGCACGTGTGACGTAATAAGTAAGAACCCAGTGTAAGCTTTTTTAAAACAAACACCAATTTCGAAAGGTTGAAGAGGGGAATGGAATAAAAATGCACAAGTCATATTTTTCTATGGATAAACGGAGTGACATGTGTCAAAGTACACTGTAAGGGTCAATGTACACTGTCACGTAACTGCTTTGACGCGCGATTGCTCAGAATAAGATCTCTTGTTCAAATTACATAGCTGAAGTGAACAAACCTTATTACAATCACTATTGTGTTCGTCTATCAAATTAAACTAGTCTTAAAAACTTTCGTATCTTGAAATAAAACTACTTTTTACGGATTTTATCGCGTTATATTAATATTGATAATAATTTTCTGTGGCGTAAACTAATGAAGGACGTAAATTAAGTGCATGCAGTAATCTTTTCACAGTTTAGAAAGTTTAATTTAAAATTGTGGGCATCAAAATGCTTTATTATGAATATGTTAGAATTCTTGGATGACAAAATACACGCGTTCTAATCAACGTCACGTGCAAGTCGTTGCCCTAAAACGGGATACGCCGCAGTGTGCGATAACTTTTATAGTGACACGTCTGAATGTCCGTGGCCACGTATGAAGAAATACGATAGTTTTGACTCCCAAAATGTAGGTGGCGCTGTAATACATTTCGTGATCAGATAACTGATCGCTCACATACATCATTCATGAAGGTTTTGGGACCTCTACGTCAGCGTTATACGCGTTCTTAATGCTGAGTCAGCTTGAAAAATCAGCGTATCATCCGTGAAAAATAGTTAACCTCAGTTTTTCACAACGTATTTATAAATTACGAAAACATGAAACGTGAACAACACTTTAAGCAACACAAAAAAATATAATAATGTCGGCTCTAAAAAATCCACACTATTTAAACATGGTCAAAAAAATAGCTAGCTAGCAAATTGATGGTCGTCCCTCGTGTAGGGCCATTAAGGAAGTGGAGGCCCTCTAGAGGGTCGTGACAATAGTTTTTCTCTTGCGTCTGATAATTGATCCTTGACGGGTTAATATTAATGGTTGAATTTTCGTATGAATTAGTAATAGTTTTATTATTGTTATTTTATACTGTATTATAATATTTTTATATGGGCCTTTTTGCCTGAAATAAATAAATAACAATAAATAATGCACCTCAGTTTTAATAAATACACAAAACATAGGTGTATCTGTCAATATACTGAAACTGAATATACACGGAAACGCCTTTGTACAGCAGTCAACTGCTATATTGATGTTTTCATACCCATTGAACCATGTAAAACGTAAATATAAATTGAATGTTCGCAAATAAATCATGTACAGAATGACCAACGCACATTGAAACTATAAAACAAAATTCGGTTTATTGTCTGTCGGATTCAGTGTCGTATGTATTGAATTTCAACATTCAATACTGTTAACCAATACGCATTTGGTATATTCGAATAATATCAGCAAAGTGCCTATTAGGGCGTGCACACACACTATACTTTTAAGTTGCGATTTTACATACCTCCTAAATTACTAAAAACTATTTATGCATTACAATATATTCTTGGGATTCTGTACTGTTTTGTACATCCCTAAGATATCCTATCCTACTTCCTACTAATATTCTAAATGTGAAAGTTTGTGAGGATGGATGGATGGATGTTTGTTACTCTCACGCTAAAACTACTGAACGGATTTTGATGAAACTTTGCAGTATTATTATTTATACATTAGAATAACATATAGGATATAATTTAAAAAGATTTTGAGTTGACTAGCCAAATTACAACGATAATTAAAAGTAACTTTTCCACGCGGACGAAGTTGCGGGTAGAAGCTAGTACATTCCATTTTTTTATACTTAATTGAACGTTGTGGTACATAAGGTGGACTTAAGGTCGCGAAGTATGCCGACCAGAGGATTCACTTGTTGAATTGCATCTCAATATTTCTTTATGAAACTAAACCAGATCGTTCCATAAAAGTGTAAAGTGTGTGTGGGCCCTTAACAATGCATATCGCTGTTAGGCAGAGGCCATAGAAATTTATATCGAAATTCAATATTGAGCAGGCTTTGTTGCGTTTAATTAATTGCTTACGAGCATAAAAGCTAGTATTGGGTTCAGTTGATTACAAAACATACTATAGTTATTATGAAATAGTAAGGCAAAGGAATATTTCTAGTGTATAGGAATTCGTAGCAAGGAGTTTGATGTAATTTCAGTGGTATAATATAAATAAATTTATATATTATATTCTTATGAAACATATTTGATTGCCGCGTTAGTCTAGGTGCGTTGACTGTACGCTATAGGGCCGGGTTCGGTTCCCAGGCCGAGTAAAATGTATAGAGATTTTCAGTGAAATTCTCGGTAGCACCTCGGAGTTTCTATGTGTGCACGTTTAATGACAATAGCACAGTCTAAAGAACTCCTCCCTATTCTTTAGCTGTGGCTGTAGGCCCCTATTACATCTCTATATATATCATCTATACACCTCTGCCTAACCCTTTAGGGAATACAGGCGTAATGGTATAATGTAATAACAAATCTTATGTATTATAAGTATGTATTTACAAAAAAAAAAAAGTATATAAGTATTATATCCATTGTCTAGTACCCATAGTACAAGCTCTGCTTAGTTTGGGACTAGATGGTGTTGTGTAAAATGTCCCAAAAATATTATATTATTATTATATTATAATAATCCAGTTTCTGACAGAATGGTAGGTATCTCTACCCAAACTTCCAAGGAGTATAACCGTGAAGGTAATGTAATGTTCTAAGGCAAAATACATCTGTCATTTGATACGAATAATCTTTTTTCTTATTATTGTTTTCATCTAAGCAATTATGTTTCCGTTTCTTCCTCCATTTATTTTTCTTTTCTGCGTAATACTAATTAGAGGGCAGATTAATTAATGTTTTCTTTTTAGTTACATGGTATTAGGTTACCAATATATATCTTGATATATTAAATACTAGATTCTGCCCGCAAATTCGTCCGCGTTGAAAAGTTACTTTTAATTATCGTTGTAATTTGGCTAAATCACTATAAATTATAGCCTATGTGTTATTCTGATGTATAAATAATAAATATTAAATTTTATAAATATTTTTTGGGACATTTTTACACAGCACCATCTAGTCCCAAACTAAGCACAGCTTGTACTATGGGTACTAGACAATGGATATAATACTTATATACTTTTCTTTTTGTAAACATATACTTATAATACATAAGAAACACCCAGGCAAACACAAATACTCATGTTTAATACCCACACAAATATTTGTGTTCTGTGGGAATCGAACCCACGACCCCATGATCAGCAGTCCGGTACTCGAACCACTAGACCACAGACGACGTCTCCGTAGATTGCAGGAGCACGTAAAGCCGTCGGCCCCGATTGTCATACAAACACCTACGACAATCGTTAGTGGTAGTCAGCAGACCAAAAAGTTTGACAACCACTCTATCCTCAGGGTATCGAGTGCCAAGAAATTGGGTTTCGGAGGTCTGATGGCAGTCGCTTCGTGTGAAACACTGATATTATAATCTATAATTCTATAATCTATAATTATCTTTATTGCATTCATGTTGTAACAAGTTGTTTAAACATATTTAGGAATCAAACATGAACCCTGTTAGGGCACAGCAACATCTTAGGAACTAATTATTGGAATCTAAGCATAGCAGAAATGTCACAAGAAATATTATTAATTTTAAATATAATTTAAAATACAAATAGTGGTGCATAACATTCGAATATCTTTAAGTAAATCTTATTAAACATCATTGAGAATTCTAATTAAATGTCAATATCATTATTTATATTTTTCAAATGAATATATTTATTACAAGCATCTAAATTATTTATTTTTATAATTATTTATTTATCATTTAAAAAATCTTTTATATTATAATAGCCTTTCAAAAGTAAGTATTTCTGTAGTTCAATTTTAAATTTTTATCACATTCTATGTTCTTTAATTTATCTGACAGTTTATTATATATTTTGATACACATAACTAGAGGCCCTGAGTGAAAGATAGTAAGTTTGGAGCTTGGTAGGTCCAGTTTGTTTCTATATCTTAAGTTGCGCTCTTGTGGGCGTTGGTCTTTTTTTAGTGGAAAAAGGGCGAAATTCTTTCTAACAAATTTACTGATTTCCAAAATGTAAATACTAGTAAGAGTTAGAATGTTAAGTTTAATAAAGAATGGTTTACAGCTTTCCATAGGATCTACATTTGCAAGAATTCTAACACATTTCTTCTGTAAAATAAAAGTTATTTCTATTTCCACACTATTTCCCCAAAGTACAATACCATAACTTAGCCATGAGTACGCGTACGCATAATAGGCTGACATAGCTGTTCTTAAGTCAGTTGCTCTTTTTAATTCACTAAGGGCATAAGTGAATCTGGCCAGCTTACTGCATACGCTTTGGATGTGAGCCTTCCAATTAATGTGAGTATCCACAGTCAGACCTAGCAGTTTAAACTCTTCAACACATTGGAGCTTAATATTGCTGTATGAATAGTTAATTTCTAACTCACGCTTTTGGTATGGCCTATATTGCATTAGCTTAGTCTTGGTAAAATTAATTTCTAAATTATGATCGTTAAGCCAACATACAATTTTGGTGAGTTTGTCATCTAAGATAGAGTTTAAATTTGTATTATTTTCACAAGGAAACACCACTGAGATATCGTCTGCAAACAAAATACTTCGACCATCAATTTCTTTCGACAGATCGTTGATATAAGTTAAAAACAAGATACATCCTAGCACACTACCCTGCGGTATTGACATGTTAACATCGGCTATTTGAGATCTAACTTGGGTAATTGTACTAGATTGACGATTGTGGTATTCTATTTCTACGAACTGTTTGCGATTATTTAAGTACGAACAAAACCAATCATGCGCAATGCCTCTAATTCCTATTTCGTATAACTTGTTGAGTAATATTTTATATGAGACCCGGTCATATGCTTTACTCATATCCAGTAATATCCCCACTGCGTATTTTTTAGTATTTAGTATATTTAAAGCTTCCTGTATATAATTAAAGACTGCTAATGTAGTCGACTTATTTTTCCGAAAACCATTTTGGCTATTATCGAATTTTTTATATTTTTCGCAGTAGCAATTTAATCGTTTTGCCATTGCCGACTCTAATATTTTTGAGAAGGTGGGTAAAAGAGATATGGGACGATAGTTTCCTGGATCACTTTGATCGCCTTTTTTATATATGGGTTTTATGATGGATATTTTTAATAGGTCGGGAACAATGCCTTCTTCAAAAGATTGATTTATCATGAACGTTAGGGGCATTGCTAACTCATCTACACACTGCTTAATAAGTATTGGTGGTAGTTCATCATGTCCGAAACTTTGTTTATTTTTTAAATTTTTAATAATATATTTAACTTCATTAGAGTCAACCGGTCGCAGATATATAGAGTTTTCGCTAGGAATCATGACACGGCGGCCAGACTTGTTTGTGTCACCAGACATCGTATCTGAATTCCCCACCGAGATGAAATAGTCATTAAATAGATATGCAATGGAATTTGGCTCCTCTGTTAAAGTATTGTTGATACTAAGTTGGATATTTTTCCTCGATTTTTTAGTTAATTTATTTGTACGGTCTTTAATGATATGCCACATTGTTTTTGTTTTATTACTGGTTTTTTTCATTTTATATATATAATTTAATTTTTTGGACTGCGTGACCGTTTTTTTAAGTATTTTTTCATATTGTTTGTAATATTTTTGTAATATCGGGTTGTTAAATTTTGTGATTATTACTTTTAGTTGGCGTTTGTGCCTACATGCAATTTTTAAACCTTTCGTTAACCAGGATTTTTGTAATTGATTTTTAAGTTTAATCGTTTTTTTTGGTATGCATGTATTGAGAATATTTTGTAGAGTGTTGTGAAATGATATATAATTCTCATTTATATTTTTAGTTGTTTTGATAATTTGATTCCAGTCCAATTTACTCAGTTCCGCTTTGAAGCGTAGTATGTTCTGAGTATTAAACTGTCTTTCTTTTGCAAACCATGGTTTTCTATCCACTAGTGATACATTTGTGTTTGGTACAGTAATTGAGATTCCTTTATGGTCTGAAAGTCCAAGCTCTAGAACTTCACATAACACATTATTCTTTGACTGAAAGTTAGTAAATATTAAGTCAATACATGTCGAGCTAGAGGCCGTAACTCTAGTCGGTTACGTCACTAATTGTCGAAAATTGTAGCTAGTCATTATATTCAGGAGTTGTGATGAAGTTTTGTTTTTGTCTAATACATTCACATTGAAATCTCCGCCTATTATTATCTGTTTACGACTATCTTTAACAGTCAATAACTGTAAGAGATTTTCTAAGGAGTTGTAGAAAATTTCGGGTTCTCTATTCTTTTGCGGCCAATATATTACAATAAGTATTAGATTTATTTTAGGCACATCTGTTGCACAAGTTTCAAAAACGTACTCACTAGACATATCCATTATATCCCGTCGTTCATTAAACGTAATGTTTTCTTTTAAGAATATACTGACACCTCCTCCTACATAATTTTTACGAGAAAAATTTGCAGCTAAGTTATAACCTTCTAATTTTAGCAAACTTTTTTTTACTTCTGTAATCCAGGTTTCTGTCAGACAGAATGCTTCTACTGCTTTTTCACTTGCTATTGATTCTATGATATGTCTTTTATTCTTTAAGCTTTGTATGTTTTGATAAATTATTTTTGTTTTGACATCTATATTTGTTTTTAACAACAGTTTTTCGAGCCTAAAAGGCTCGAAAAAACGCTTTATTTTCTTTTATTTTAGCGAAGTAAAACGGAATAGTCCCTTTTAACACTTTTTTAACAGTTTTTATAGGGTTATTCGTATGTTGAGGTTCTGCGACTTTGCGGCAAAAATAGAAGGGAATTGTCCCTTTCTTAGGTTCATTTACAATTACTTTGGATTTTAGTTGTTGATTACTCGCTATTCGTTTTAGAATTTCTCTTGGGTCTAGATACTTTTCTTTGTAGTCATTACAATCGATAAGGAAATTTATACTTTTGCCGCATCGATAAGGAAATTTATTCAGCCGCATCTGGCTAGACTGGAAACCGACCCCAACTTAGTTGGTAAAAGGCTCGGTGGAAGTAAGTAGTAATGTTAGTTTGTGTATAAAACTGCGGGTGTAGATACATCACTAACTCTTTTGTATAATATGCATATACAGGGATGGATAGTATGTTATATTATTTACTTTTACTTCGAACTAGTACCAAACAAAACACTGGATCACCGAACGTGGAATGAATTCGCTTAGGACGCGCCACCTTCCTGCACTCAGCGCATATAGGGTTATCAAATACACTCTCCGTGTGTCGCTTGAGTCTTTTTAATTTAAAAACTTATTTATTTATTTATATACGCTTTATTGCACACGAATAGCACAATTTCAAAAGAAATGAAGTAAAACTTATATAGTACATACAATGGGCGGTCTTATCGCACAAGGCGATCTCTTCCAGACAACCTTTGGATGTACTGGAAGAAAGGAAACGCAGTGGCTAGTGTACGTAAAAGCAAGCGGCACTGTTGAGGATGATCGTCACTGCCCCCACATTGAGTAATGTTATTGTAAAAACAATAAAGGAAGAAAGAAACTTATTTGCAACAGTGCAAAAGTATTGTTGCAAATAAGTTTCTTTCTTCTTCTTACTTGGAAGGTTTCGGAAAGAAAAAAGTGCTTCTAAAAATGTTAAACAGTGGATTGTAAAAATAACGATAGCATTTCGGCTGAATATCACGAAGCGACTGCCATCAGACGTCCGCAACCCAATTTCTCAGCAATATCGATACCCTGAGGATAAATTGGCTAAAGATTCTTGACTACCATTAATGATGAATCATAGGTGTTTTATCAAGCGTGAAAACATTACCCAAACGTTGCAGTCAGGTAAAAACGAGGTACGTGACAACCCTGAGCGCACCACGTACAAGTACATCTTCAATTAGACGCGAAGTGTTTTCCTATTGTTGCCATACACTTGAGGTTAATGGAACCGGTGTGTGTGTTGCAAAATATGTGCGCGTTGTGTGCAAATTGGTGCAGTTGTTTCCACGATTTTATTGTTTCGGGATTATGGGTAAACATTAGACGGGATTTTACCGGTTTTATGTTGCCATACTTTTTTTTTATTCTACTAAGGTGGCAAACAAGCATACGGCCCACATGATGGTAAGCGGTTACCGTAGCCTATAGACGCTTGCAACACCAGGAGTATCACTTCCGCGTTGCCGACCCTGTATTGAAAGAGGAATAGTTAGGTTGGCAGTATAAGGGTCAAAGTACCCAGCTCAAAGCAGTGTTGTGTTATTTTACTTCGATTTTCTGCAAAGCTGAGGTACTTTCCCAGTCGGGCAGCTCCAATTTGAGTGGAATTACTCGCACTATACTCTTGAAACTTCTTGTACTTTTAATTCGTATACATTTTTTTATTGAGATATGACAAAAAAGGAGACGGGTCGCTCGATATTAAGCGGCAACCGCAGACTATAGACAACGACAACACCAGTGGTATCACTCGCGTGTTCTCATCTTGAGACCTCAGTTGTTATGGCTCATGTGCCCTCATGTGAATATTTGGCAATGCGCTAGTATTCGATTCTACAGCATGAGCGGGGCTTCATCATCATCAACCCATATACAGTCCCACTGCTGGGCACGAGTGTCCTCTCACAGAATGAGAGGGCTTAGGCTATAGTATAGCGGGGCTTACCACCTGAAAAATGTATCATACATATACCGTAATACCATACCATAATTCCTAAAAATTGAGTTTAGATTGCTAAATGCTAGGAAAATGAGATAGCAGAGATTTAAGTTTATCCGATTCCCGTACGGAACAACTAAGGCCCATGGAGAGAATTAAAGAGATAGAAAGAAAGGTCCATGGGATGAACCTATGTTTGTAACGGGATAATACCAGAATATAGTTTTGTAGTGTACAAAAAATTCTAGTGCTAATTCTGGTATCGTATTTTTTAAGAAAAATGTCCCCAGACCAGAAACCCAAACACAAATCCACCAAGTCACATCCACAGCCCATAAACACGAACGAAACCATTAAAATATAAAATGTAAAGCTACTTTCCTTCCGTAATTTCATTGCCAATAAAAATGTATGGGTACAGTTGGTAACAAAGTGACAGGGAACAAAGAAGTAATACCGGTTGCGGATATCAATGCCGAGTTGAATGGAGCGCACTGAGTGCAGGTAGAGCGCCTAGGTACGGTGAAGAACGTTAGAAGTTGACAATTTTTCAACCTTATGCTCCCAGTAATATGGTTGAAAGTTAAACCACCAATATTCTCAATTGTACACGTGAGTTGAAAAGTGTTAGGAGAACTTAAAATGTGAAGTATTGAATAAATGGTTTTCTTGTTGGATATTTTATGTATTCCTTGAAGGGCTAGGCAGACATGTATTTATATATTCATAGCCGGTATGTTTTAGAGGCGCCTATTGCCGTATTCAAGCAGACGAACGCAGCAACATTAGCAGAGCCTAATACCTCAAAAACGGACAATTACAGACATGATCTATTCTATGACCTATCGCATTTGCTGTTTCTAATTACCCTAACATTCTATCACGCCTGTATTCCCCGAAGGTGTACATTCGTATACCTCGCGAACACCCACAGTTAGCACTGTTTTTAGCTATTTTTAGGTCCTATGTAATAGTGGGCGAGATTATTGGCACTAACCGCGCGCAAATCCAAACTCCGAGCTGCTACTGAGATTTTTATAGAATAGCCCAATAACACGGCTTGATCTGGGAATTTGATCCCAGAGGCCGATTGAGAGAGAAGGATGTCACTCTGTAAATTAAATAGCGCCATCCCTTTCTCACACCTAAAAATGATCGTATTAACACGTTGTGGTATAGCCTCTGAACCTCTAGCGTACTCGTCACGCTTAGAACTACTAGGTTACGGCAGTATAATGAAGTAATTCATAAAAACATTATAAATACGGAAAGAACTCCATTTGTTACTTTTTAACGCCTAAGCCGCTGCACAAAGTATGTCATCAAAATCTGCCCAAATTATGTACCGAGGGTACACTTATTCGAAAAAATATCCTGTATTACGCTGGTTAAAACTCTAGTCATACTTTTTTATGCTCACTAGGGGATGAGAAAAAATAACTTTAAATTGAAATAAAACTACTTTTTACGGATTTTATCGCGTATATTGATATTATTAATCCCGACGTTTCGGACCCTTTACAGCGTCCATGGTCACGGGTAAACTGACTATAATAGCAATATACGCGATAAAATCCGTAAAAAGTAGTTTTATTTCAATGTATGATATTCGCGTAAATGTCAGAAATCAATAAATATAACTTTAAATTTGAAATAACGCCATTTTAACACACTAGTATCAGTTTCATAGTGTTTGTAAAGTAAAAACTGTCAAATCGATAGCTATCTGCTGTCAGTGTCAGTTTTGGAATGTCAAACGCACGCCATTTTGGCACATTATTAACAGTTTCATAGTGATTCCATAGTAAAAATTGTCAACTTGACAGCTGTCATGTACCGCAGGTACAAATTTGGGCTGATTATATGGACTTTTGATGACCTCCTTTAAGATAAATTGCACCCCAAGTTAGGACAGACTATCTTTTGTCTCAAAACAAGTCACGGGTAAAAGCAAGTTTCTGTATAAAATAACCCCCACTTAATAACATCAAAAAGAGAATCAGTTAAAGGAAAACAAATCTTAAAAATCCACTTCAAACGGAACCATCACTCAACGTTCATCAATTAACTTATCTTGGAACACCCCCAAGTTATTTTACTACAAAACGGACTCACAAAAGCAAATTTACTCAAAACGAATCCGCGGGTATTATTTACACTATATTAGTAAAAGAGAGCGGATCCGACGGTAGGGGGTGGAAGCGGGCTCGCCGGAAATGAGCTTTCGATATTCGCCCGCCTTCCCCGCACCCACTTTGTCCAAATCAATTTCTCTTTACAACGGCCCGCGCCGCAGCGCCGAAAAATGCATTGCAAATGTTTGAACGACCAATCCGTGTAAATTTAATTGTTGTTATTTTATGCGAATTCTTTTTTTTTTTCATCAAAATGCCTTTGTGTTATCGTCGCATCGAATCCTATGGCAGTACTTTTTTTCGTGCATTCAATCATTGCTTTTTTTTGCTGATTCTATTTAAGGATCTTCCTTTGTTCATTTATAGGACATTAGCATTTTATCAAAGTTTAATTATAGGAATCGTCTCAATACATTATTTGTGTTTATATGTAATAATTATCAGAGTATAAATAATATGTTTGTGTGCACGATTTCTTTATGAATCACAATAGCGATTTATATATCGGCAACAATACTTTGTGTTCAGTTAAAATTATTGCTGTTTCGAGCGATTTATATATCTTTTGTTACCAGCTTATTTGGCTCCACGCGATTGTTTCAATGAATCGAATTTCGGTTGCATTATAACGAAAATTGTAATTTCCTCTGTTGATGTGAAATTGAATAATAAAGTTTCATGTTTATTTAAAGAGGAAAATAAAAGCTCCCAGTGAGTATGCACAATCGTACTTATAAATTAAATTCTGCTTCGCATTACGCGAAAAAAGGATTGTGTATCGTACGAACGCGACAAAAGATATTATATTTTCTGTTGAATCCGAGTTTTAATTAATTATTTTATTTCGCAAAAAATGCTTTTGCCTGAGTTCTATTTTTGCCAGTTATTTAAAATTAAATGGTAAGTGTTTTGTTTGAGTGTATCTTGTTAGTACTTATTTCTATTTTAACGAACATTTTGTAATTCAATATTGACTTTACTTTAGAATTCTACGTCATTTAAGCCACAAGCAATAAATTTTGATTTGAACACTCAAATCTAATAACGCCCAGTGAGCCGACTTCCAATGGATGTTCCAATGGATGACAAAAAAATCGAGTCTAGGAAAAGTCTCGAGTGTTCACTTAACTCCCGGCAGCTGAAGTCTAGTTGAGGTAACTACGGTGACTCCCCACCAACTTTTAGATTCAATCTACCGGTTAGAAAATTCTCGACAAACAAACACGGTTAGGACGCCTCCCTCTGTTTTTCTACAGTTGCCACAGTTTCATAGTGTACTTAGTTGTGTTAGTGTTTAGTCTGCCCGTTAAATTAGTCTATATTCTAGTGTAATGTAAACTAGAAACTAATGTAGGAATTAGATTAAGCTAAGGTATTTTCTGTAACATTTAAAGTGCCAACCGTAGATTTTTTATAAAAACAAACTCCAATTAAGTTTAGTAGCTTGAACCAAGTTGAAATCACCACTAATATTTTATATACGAAAGTAATAGTTTTCACTGCTGCACTGATTTTGATGAAATTTGGAACAGTGATAGATCAGGCTTTGGAGAAGGACATAGTCAACCTTTTTTTCTCAAAAATCCCTTTAGGTTGCAGAAGAAACCGCGTGCAACAGCTAGTTCGAATATAAAAAGTCCTCAACTTATGGTGTAATGATAATGTCATTGGAAAGCCTCCCAGTTAGTGGGGCTAGAGCCGATTCTAGATATATCTAAAGCGTTATTAGTAGGTAGGTAAAGTGTTATTAATAACTTGTGAGGTTACACAATAAAACGTTTTCATTCTTTCTTCTTTATCGGTTAGTAGTAGGATCCTTATCGGTAGTTTGATAGGTAGATATTAAAGTAATATATATTGTCATTAGCGAACTGATAGTTAAAAGTACACGTTTATCCGATGGAAATAAGCAACAAAAACCATGGCAATTTTTTGAAAATCTGCAGTGCGGCTGGTGAATGGCTCGCTTGTACCCACGATATTCACCAGTATTTCACCGCTCACCGTTTTTATTCCCGGAGATACGTTGAATGCTTTGAATGCTTCAAAGTGTTTTCAATTAAGAGTTCGCTGGACATTTTTAAAAAGATTTTTGTTTATGCAGACTTTTTTCTGGGATGTAAGTTGAATCCAGAGCAGTGGGCATCCAAGTAAATTTTATGAGTGGTATTTAAATATTTGGGTATATTTTTAATTAAGGCCTGAATTTTATTTTTTTCATTGTACGAGTAGTGAAAAGGAAAAATATTTATGAATAAGATATATGAGGCACTCGTGAAACGTTCACAAAAGGTAAAAGCGATATATTTCAGATTTTTAAGCAGACCTCTTCTATATTTGGCCCGGGGGCCAAATTACCAGGCTTTTTGGCCCAGACAGATATTATAACATGAATTGACACTTGACAGCAGCCATTACTAGTGATATTCGGGATAAATTGAGTGGAAGAAGTCGTAATGTGCTCGGCTAGTGAGACTTCGAAACTTGGGAAATTAATGAAAATGCGACTTTGTAAGTTCAATATTGTTATTATTGTGAAGAGGTTTTATTGGAACACTCTTGAGAGCTACATGAAGAGTAACTGAGTATAAATAATTTATTGTATGATATATAATGAAGTACTTATTTGAAATTTGTAAATGCGAAATGTAAAATCGAGGTGTCATCTTTTTTGTTGCATCTACTATGGGACACTAATAAGGTTATAAGAATTGCATCATCGCTCTAATGATAGTAAGACTAAGAGATTCTGAGGTCGATTCCCAGGTCAGGCACAACATTATTGAGTTTATTTATTAGTAAATTCTTAATAGGCTAGCGTCCTTTTACATGGGATCTAAAACATATCGAACTGTTCGTAAAAATCAGTATATTTCTGAAGAACCCTTTAAGTAATGGTACCTATGTTTATATAAAGGTATGTTTACATAGTAAGCTATGTTTTTCGCAGCGTTAGCGCTCCAGGATAGGTCTCAGGAGAAACATTCGCTGGTAGCTCGTTAAAGTCGCGCCAATTTATTAAATGCGATATATAGCTCCGTGTTCGTAGTCGGTGCTGTCCCGCCCGACTTCAAGATTTAATGCTACAATTTGCTAACTTTCTCTGAGATTATGCTTACTCACTGTAGCCGTGATGTAAGCAGCTTTGGAGATCTATAATTTATAGGCCCCTTTATTTTTTAGTAATCGTAAAAAAATTAAGTGATCTTTAAACATTAACGATTTACTTGGTACTTGTGAAGGTTGTTGGGTATCACAGTGGCAGTAAAGCACTGACTCCTAAGTCACAGGATCACCTAGTTTAGGAGCCAGGGTTTACCTTATTTGTGTAACCTTACTTAATTGAGTTTGTATTTGTATTTAAGGCAATATTTTTAAAGTTTCTGTTTATATAAACATTATTATTATTACATTAATGTCAAATTATTCCTACCTACTCCATTCATTTTACAATATTTTTAATTATTCAAACTAATTTAAGTTTCTGTTCCACTGAAAATAAATAATCCTTTAATTTGTATAAAATTCCATCGAATCGTACCTAGGACCTGTAGCGTAACAGTCGCGCTTATGACCACAAGACTAATAAGTTTTTTTTTTAATCTATTCAATGGTTAATTTATAAACAAAAAAGTAGCGTCAGCTGTGAAATTCTGATAAAATTAGAATTTCAATTTCCATGAAACAAAAAAACAGTTCAAACTTCAAGCAGTGACATTTAAACTGGGCGTAAACAGAGATCTAAGTAGGTTGGATTACGGCTGTAATTAATCGAGTGTGCCTTCGCGACAACAAGCCTCCTCCACCCCGAAACACCCCTTGAAAGTCAGTAGGGGTTTATTTTTACAAGGCAGAAGAGCTCGGTTTCTTTGAGCTACAAAAGACTAGAGAATAGTTAGCTATATTAAATGCTCAATTGCGTTGGAATTTAATAGTTTTCTTTATTGTTTGTCCTTAGTTCTTTTATTAAAAGGTTTAATTCTTGTTCTTTATTGCTGTTAGTGGAAATGTCTAGGAATTTCCGAGATGCGGGATCCGTTTCTCAAAAGGAAAAATTAAATAGCGAATTTCTGAAGGAAATGGTTTTCTTTATAAGAAATAACAGGGTATTCGATATGGAACGGGAATTGGGTTGCAGGTCTGATGGCTGGTCGCTTTGTGTAAATTAATGATATTCAGCCACATTTGGTTAGACTGGAAGCCGCTCCCAATACAGGATGATTATTGATTAACCAAGAACAGGTTCGTTTCCATTGATACCTACTAATCTTCGACCTACATGGTTAATTGCTACTTAAACAGCAAGCATGACATGACTTACTTTCATTATCACCATCATACCAACCTTATTTATATTGACTTAATCTTTCAATGATCTGTATCGATACTTTTTTTAATATCCCGACCAAACAATACACTTGAAAAGTCACAATTTAAAGGTACAGAGGATTCAAAGAGGCCAGCACATCAAGCTACTATGGTATGTCAAATTTCTTTAATTGAAGTTATTTAGAAAAGGAAAAATACGACCGCGGGCAGGATTCGAACCTGCGTCTTCTGGTTCGGTACACCAGACGCTATGACCACTAAGCCACCGCGATACCTACCCGTCATGTCGAATTTTTCCTTCACATATTGAATTTTCTTTAATTGATTTTCAACTTTAACACAAAACAATAAGGTTCATATTCAATTGGGAAAATTTGACAGTTTTGAACAGCTTGACGTGCTGGCGTCTGTACATGGACACATAAAAACTTACTACCAACATAACATCGAAAACTGCAACGGTGGTCATAAGCGATGAAGTTTAGTTACCAACATAACAGCGAAAAACTAATTCCACGAATGTTCGTTAAAATAATTTAATTGGTAAACTGGCGGTGTGAGATAAGAGATGCGCTGGCGACCGTTAGTTTTTACTGGACAAGCGCAGTATAGACGAGAATAGATGCTGCCTGTTACACCGAAGTGTAATAATCGTTATATTTGATTATTATATTATTTAATCTTAATTTATTTGTATTGTTGAATAACGGCCTCATTTGTAGTATGTAGACAGTAGACGCCCATTCCCAGGTGAAGATAGTGTTCTCAACTATTGTATAATTATTGATTTCTGACATTTACGCGAATATTATACATTGAAATAAAACTACTTTTTACGGATTTTATCGCAGTCTACCCGTTACCATGGACGCTGTAAAGGGTTCGAAACGTCGGGATTAATAATATCAATATACGCAATAAAATCCGTAAAAAGTATCTTTTTGTATTTTTTTGGCATTTTCCATGCTAAGATTTTAAAGTTATTTAGCGAAGGAAAAAGTAGTTTTATTTCAATATTGTTTATTTAATTGTACAGCTGAAATATAATCGCGAGCGCAGACTTCGCACAGGTATGTTCATTTAACCTTCTTTGGGGTGTAATTTTTCCTTAGTCGATGCTTATAACGTACAAGGCATCAAGTGCCGGTATCCTCAGCGGTTTATGCTCACATAATAAATCAGTCAGTCAATCAGGGAGTAATTATAGGAGTTAATTGAAACTAACATTTTTTTTTATTATTATTTACCTGAGTAGTCAATAGATGCTTTATAACTAAAGGGCACAATCAACACCACCAAAAAGCTTCATCACACATTGAAACAAGACTGACCTCTGTGTAATAGTTATAAAAAATAATAAGCCCTCAAACTTACTGACTTCATAGAAAACTCGTCGGTAGACTTGCAATCGTTAAATTTTATAAGCCAGTGACAAAATCGTTACATCTGAATTGCGTCCATAATCGTTCTCATAAAGATATGAAACATTGCACCGTGGTAGCGTGAAAAAAAATCTAACTGTCTCTATGGAGGTTTTAGCTGGTTAAACTATATTCGATAGATTCTACGAGTATATAGTAAATAATCGTATTTGGAATTACGTATAGTATTTTCGGATTAATATTAAGTTTGGTTTTGATGAGTGCCAATAATAAAACTTTTTTTTAAATAAAAAAAAGTGTGTCTATGTAAAAAAATGATATTTAGTAGGCGCTATTTTTAATTAAATCACATTCATCTCGTGTGTCTAAAAAGTGTGAAAATGTGGCAACAAAAATACTATATAGAAAAACATTGCTACATCACCGAGAAGCGTCGCGGCTCATCACATTAATTCGCTCACATTCCACCAAACGAATGAGCAGCGACGATGTGCAACGTACCTCCACAATAATTTATGAATGTTGTTTTGTACACGACGTACTAGATTAGTGTGAAATGTTCCGTTAACAACGACATCTGTAGCGCTTATTAGTTTAGTTTTTTTTTGGGTGAGTTATGATAGTCATTAATGTTCATGTGTTTCGGCATTTACGACTTCAAAAAGAGAAGTTCGTATGTTTGTAATATATTTTTACAGTGTCCTTTCAATTAATAGACTTTTTGAGTTTGTTGAACTAATAGGTTTTCTTGTTCATTTCTGATATTTATTAAATACTATTTCAATATCTTATCAATACATTGCATTTTTAAATAATTACAATGTATGAAATATATATTAACTCACAATAGCAAGCGAAGCGAAATCTAGTATTTATACTTTTTTAATGCGGATAACCAATGTTTTATTTTTAATTTTCAACAAACTTATAAATCTGGTAGCATGTTTGTAACAAGTTTTAGTACGGTAAAATTACAGAACAGCTGAGAAGAATTTTATTTAGATTCCAAATTCGTATATTTTTAATTTGTTCGGTCATTTGTCCATTCGCTGTGGTGTGAGTGGCGGCCGCTGTCAGCACATGCCACTAACTACCGATATAGGCGAATCGCCACGATTTATCGTGCGACGCTCTCGCGGCACTTTTACGATTTTTATTTGCCTGCATTGGCCGCTGTTTTTTCGTTAGTTTTTCAGTGAATAATTCAGTCTAGGACTAAGTTAGGGTATCATTCAGCCATACGGTAATTTCAGTGTTAATAATAAATTCTTACTACCTAGTTTTAGGACAGTAGTAGTAGTTAAGTCTCGAGTTCGAATCCAAGGCACGCACCTCTGACTTTTCGAAATCATGTGCGCATTAATAAATAATTATCACACGCTTAAACTGTCAAGTACTGTCAAGGTATGTACACGGGGAGTCTGTGGGTCAGCTTTACTCAAAGATCACTGGAAGCCCTGCGCATCCAATATAATAATGTTTTCAGAGTGATGTTGGGACTGCCCCGGTTTTTTAGCGCATCGGAGATGTTTGCGCTGAATAGAACGGACGACTTTTATGCGGTCATGCGCAAAAAAATCTCGTCCTTAATAACAAGATTGCGGGGCAGTGACAACACTATTCTGAGGACAGTGGCGGAGAACATCTACTCTCCTATTCTGAAACGTTTTGTGGGGGTGATGAACGAGTGAAGCACTTTCCTTTCTCATGTTCATCGTCCACATGAAGCGAACTCAAGAATTATATTTAATAAGCATTTATATTTTAAATAGATATTATTTACTAACATTAATTATAAGTAATTTACTAACACTATGGATCTTATGTTGTCGGAATTAAAGAAAATTTAATTAATTAATTAATCAAGTTTAAACAGAGAAGGAAAACGTGAGGAAACCTGCATGCCTTAGAGATTTTTACGACGGCGTGTGAAGTCTGCCAACCCGCACTAGGCCAGCGTGGTGGACTATAGCCTAATCCCTCTCATTCTTTGAGAGGAGACTCGTGCCCAGCAGTGGGACAGTATATGGGTTGATGATGAATAGAGTTAGTACAGAGGCCAGCACATCAGGGTACCACAATCTGTCAAATTTCTTCGATTGCTTTTCAACTTTAATACAAAACGGTTTTTCAAATTTAGAGTTCATATTCAATTGGAAAATTTGACAGTTTTGGATAGCTTGACCTGCTGGCGTCTGTACATATCTCCGCTCAAAATGCCTTACAATCTGAGAGCTAAGGCTCTTAAGACTGCTCGACCTGAGAATCGAAACAAAGGTCTAAGGCAGCAGTCGCGCTCAGGACCACTAGACTCACGAAGCAGTTGATGTTGAATTGATGAGTGAAGATGACTTCATTAAAGAACTATGACCCTCCCGAGGGTCGTAAACATTGGTAAACTAACGAGTCTCCTTGTTCCTTGATAGATTAAACACGCAAAATTTACAACAGAACCCACTCTCCATAACTTTAATAGCAACAGTATCATAAAGTGTAAAGGATAAATATGAATTTAAAAGGTTTTTTAAACCGGCCATCTCCGGCCTGGCGCTCTGCCAATAGTCTTTACAATGTGCTCATCAGTTTCTTTTTAATGTCAAATTAATGTGCACTGTGATGATTTCTGTTGTGGTTTTTAAAGGAAGGTTTTAGTGATTGAAATGGAGTGTGTTAACACGTTCAAACTGGTTATAACTTTACACAGCGAGGGGTAAGGATGGTATACCACGTGTCAGATTTCGTTGTCTAATATCACTATGAAGACTTTTGTTGATTCATCAAATAGAAAAACATAGTTTTTTTCCTACCTCGGTTCGTTCCACTGTGTTAACGGCCCAATATCTCTTAAGAGTCGAGCTCAATTATCTTTTTATGAAACTAGCTGCCCCCGCCGTATCACCTGCCTTTTCCTTTTTGCTTTGCTCATATTGGTCGTAGCGTGATGTTATGCGTGGTCTATAACCTTCCTCAATAAATTAACTACAACAAGTATTTTTCAATTCGAACCAGTAGTTCTCAGATTAGCGCGTTCAACCAAACCAACAGTAATAATAGATACACCGCTAGCTAAGGGCGGTGGTATGCCGTTGGTCAAATGTGTTTGTCAAATATTTGATCCAATTTCTATGACAATTGCATGATGCCACCTGGTCCAATATAGTTGTACAAGATTTGATCAAATTTCTTTGATAATTTATTGATTTCTGACATTTATGCGAATATTATACATTGAAATAAAACTACTTTTTACGGATTTTATCACGTATATTGATATTATTAATCCCGACGTTTCGGACCCTTTACAGCGTCCATGGTCACGGGTAGAGTCTACCCGTGACCATGGACACACGCGATAAAATCCGTAAAAAGTAGTTTTATTTCTTTGATAATTGTCTCCACATCAGCCATATTTATCTTCATATGTACCTAATACTAACTCCGCTCCACCTGGGAATCGAACCCTAACCCGCGGCTCAGCAGTCACGCTTCCTTATAGAACCATGGCGACCTGCTATCCATGTCTGAAGCATACCTGTAACAAAAGAAAATAGTATTAACAACTTTTAATAATCTAACTTGATGTATATAAGTAATTGTTAATGTTGATAGAGAGAGGAAGACACAGTCAGTAATATTTAAAATATTTCTTAATTGTGGGAATTGAACTCGCAACCTCGTGATCAGCAGTTTTACACGTAAAATGTAACACCATTAGAAATGCATTTAACTTAGATCTACAAACACTAAAAATACCGCTTAAATACTTAACGTGTAGCAAAAACCGCACAACAAACACTACTAAACTTCTAGCATTTAACATAAATCCACCAACAAACGAAAACAACGCAAGCTCAGCTTCACTTAAACACAAACACTCATGTCACGTCGAGTGCCTCGCGCAGGCATCGAACCTGCGGCCCGACGGGGCACGTACGACCACCAAACTTAGTAACGACCACTCTGCGCGGAAATGCCTGGAAATTTTCAACTAAGTATGTAGGTAGATTGGAATTGTAAATATTTCGAATTCCGAATACCTGTTAGCATGCTCGAGTGGGGCTCGTGGCTAACTAGTAATAACTATGCTAATCAACCGATATGCAAGGTTAAGCTGCGCTAGCCGCGGTCAGTTTTTGGATGGGTCTGCTTTGAGCTGTGTTGTGTTCCTTACGGTGAGCAAGGTTGCCAGTGCTCCGCGAGGAAACGTTGAGGCTGCGATAACCGCATATCACCAGGTGGCCCGTATGCTTGTTTGCCACCTACATCATCATCATTATATACTCCACAGAAAGTCCACTGCTGAACAAAGGCCTCCCCCATAGACTTCAACAAGGACCGGTTACAAGCCGTCTGCATCCAAAAAACTTCGAAACGTGCCCCAGAGAGCATGAAAGCCGTCGGTTCTGCCGGAGCCGACCTCAAAATGGTTGGGAAACGCTTATTGGGTCGGCTTCCAGTCTAACCAGATGCGTTTGAATATCAGTAATTTACACGAAGCGACAGCATCAGAATCCGTAATTCAATTGTTTGTGTTTGTCTGGATGTTTCTTATGTACCTATTGTAAGTATGTATTTACAAAAAAATATCTCTAATATATAAAATTCTCGTGTCACAGTTTTCGTTGCCATACTCCTCCGAAACGGCTTGACCGATTTTGATGAAATTTTTTGTGCTTATCGGGGAGGTCTGAGAATAGGCCAACATCTATTTTTCATACCCTACATTTTTTTTTATGGCAAAACAACGTTTGCGGGGTCAGCTAGTATATTATATAAGTATTAGTAAGTAGGTATAAGTAAGTAGTATCCATTGTTTAGTACCCATCATACAAGCTCTGCTTAGTTTGGGGCTATTATATATTTTGTTCGCGTTAAGAATACAATGATTCATCAGTACATCTGCAAGGTAAACATGTATTCACCGTGGTGTTAAAATTAAAACGAACTATATTTTTAAAGATTAACTTTAATGGATTTATAAAAATACACATCTTTCTGATTAGGAACGATTTGATTGGTTACGAGGCATGGCTAGGCCGGCGGATAATGATGACTCACTGCATTTTTAACGCGAACGAACTATAGATGGTTCTGTGTAAAAAAATGACCCAAAAATTGGTTCGTGGTTTAGGCGTGAAAGCGCAACAGAATTACAAAAGTAGGGATTTATCGATAACAAACTACAATTGTTATGATACATTAGTAAACTGTAACCCACGCCATTCATTACCCATTATGTATCAATTTAATCGTCCAGCATGGCCGTATTATGTAAACGGCCAGTGGCCACGTAACTATGACTCTCTTTGTGTTCATTAACTATATTTACGAGCTGTAAAGGCTATATTACCGTTTAAAGTGGGCTTAATTGCAATTTCAGTTGTCTATTGATGTTCAGTGGTAAATATTAATGATTTATATTACGCTGTTTATTTGAACGGTTTCAGGGAAAATCTGAAATGAGTTATAGGTAGAAACGTTAACAATAATAAATACAATATATGATGAGTGACGTTTCGAAAGAGACTAGATACATCATAAGCAATTTTCGGAAAACAGTAAAAAACGTATAATTCAAAACTTTTTTAGAGCCAAAATTTAGTCTGTTTTGAACAAAATCGCAATTATCACCTTACGATTAGTTGCAGAAATAGCCTTTTTAGCCTTATTTGGTGAAATGGTAGTATTCAACATATTAAAATAGATGCCATAAAAATACAATATGACCGATAGGCCCTTTTGAACATAAAACACAGCGCCATCTAGCCGTAAACTAAGCAGAGCTTGTATTATGGGCACTTAACAATGGATAACGTACTTACTTAACTTAATTACGTATTTTTAAAGAAACACAAAAACTTGTCATATATTATGATATTTACATGGGACCTAAACATACCGGCGAATGTGGACGTACTATAGTATACCTCTGCCTAAACCTTTGAGGAACACAGGCATGATGACAAATGATAATGATATTTATTTTTGTAAATAGATCTTTTAAAGACACTTTTACAAGTCAACATTTAATTAATACTGATGATGGCGCCGACATTTCCTAGCTGACGACCTCTGAGAAGAAACGCCGAAACAAACTCAGAGAATCACGGTCTCTTTTAAAGTACAGACAGTAACAGTATTCAATGATTATTGGATGTGTTTTACAATGTAGGCCAATCTGAACTGGACCTTTTGAAGAAAGAGCTATAGCAGTTTTGAGTTGACCTGTCCTTACTGACGGCACGCATACAAACTATTATACAGGGTGGAAGGGACATCGACGCGCAACGGCTTACCATGACTTCAGTAAATGATTCTGGACCCCCCTGCGTTGGAATTTTTCGTCGGCTTTTTCTTAAATGTTATGTTTTTTTTGCAGTTTTTTCAACTTTAAACTGTATAAAATCATTATTTCTATCTAACCCAATAAGAATTTTAATTAAAAAGTCATTAATTCACTTTTTTCACTAAAAACAGCATTGCAAATTAAACTCGAAAGATCTTCTGGTCAGCTGTTTCCTTAGAGTTCACTTGCGAGTTGTAAAATTTAAGAAAAAGCCGACGAAAAATTCCAACGCAGGGGGGTCCAGAATCATATACTGAAGTCATGGTAAGCCGTTGCGCGTCGATGTCCCTTCCACCCTGTATAGGTATCTATATTATTCTCTTTTTCCTGACTGCAGCGTAAATTCATCTAAAACTGAATCCACAATTAAGGGTAGACTACAAGAATCATGTAAATGTCATAGCAACGTAGCCGATAATAAACCTGCTGACACGGTACAGTAACTAGGGGTTGGCAAAAGGTCAACGTTAAAATAGACAACCCTAAAATGATCAAAGCTGGCATATCGTTCTAAATGAAACGGTGATTACAGGTCACCGGAATTCTAGATGCTCGTGTGATCATGGTGCTACTATACAGGGTGTTTGGTAGAACGTTGAACATACGAAAATGGTGGTTAGTTGGGGTCATCTGCTACCCACTTGGCCCAAATTATTTGACCTTGGCCGCACCATTTTTTTTTTACTTTTTCTGTGAAATTAATCAATGCTGCCAAGATATACAGGGTTCCTACTAATAGCCTAGTCATATGACCATGGACTGCCAAGTCAAAAGTCTTGAGTTCGGATCCAAGGCACGCATCTCTAACTTTTCAAATCATGGAAACTTCAAGGAAAACTTGCATGCCTAAAAGATTATCTCCACGGCGTGTGAAGTCTGCCAACCCGCATTACGCTAGCGTGGTGGACTATAGCCTAATCCTTCTCACTCTGTGAGGAGACCTGTGAACAACATAGGGTTTGATGATGATGAGATAAGATATTGTAAACATAAATGTATTGTGGCATACCTACAATCAATAACCTTAATCTCATAGAAGTGTCGTTATCCTAACTTTATTATGAATGTTTATAATATTAAATTGTAAGAAACTTTAGTATCGCTTTTGTCATTAATAAGCTCAAAAGACTTCAGTGACTCATCACACCGTAGCTCAAATAAATCGACGGCTCGCTTAATAACAAAGAACATTATTCAAACAAAATAATCTCACCGAAGCGTATCTTTATAAATGATAGCGAAATTAAGATTAATTCGGTAAATAAACTATTTATTTTCCAACTAAAATAACCCGTCGTGTATCAAGAAACGCTTTTTAGTTCATTGAAAGTAATTTATCAGAGAGGTTTGATCTACTTTGGTGCAAAAAGTCGCAGACTTTTTGGCGTCGTCGTATTAGTCGAAACTTTTTAATTAAAATGCGAAAAAAAGTGTTGTTTAACAAAGAATTTTATGAAGAACACTGTATAAGAACTGTACACCAAACAAAGGGGTGACAACGAGTGATAGGCAAATTGCATTGTTTAAAGTTTTAGTCAGAAACTATGACTACGTCAAATATTTCTGAATAATTGCAATTTCTTGTGGATAGTGTAGTAGTCAAAATTAAGTTTGACTCTTTGGTTATCGTAGTAAAAAAAATACAGTCAGTAGGTTTACAGCATGGCCAGGCTTAAGATCCAAAAAAATCAACTTTCTATACAAATTAAAGTTACGTGCTGACAAACTTGTAAGGGAAAAACTTTTAATATTTTTGGTTGTAATTACTGTTTCCTAGTATGTAAGTAGTGCTTAAGACAATTATAGGCCCTCATTTGAACGCTGCTTTGTTAAATTATATGTATTCTGAAAACAGTTCTTTTAAAGACATTTTTACAAGTCAATATTTAATGGCGCTAATTTCCTAGCTGACGACGTCTAAGAAGAAACACCAAAACAATCTCAAACAATCATGGTCTCTTTTCCTTCCTTCTTTTCCTTTTAGTCCAGACAGGAACGTATTCAAACTTTACTTTACAAGCAACAGTGCGGTGTACGATGGAGCACGCTAAACCAACAAAAACCTGTTCACTCGAGCCTCGAAGTCTGGCAGAATAGTAATTATCTAGAAACACATACATATCATAGCATGTGGTTTCATTTATTATCGTCTCCACCCTGTATACACACGACAAAAGAGAAATATCTAGATTTGTCTACTGTTTTATTTAAAAAACTTTCTAAACATTAAACAATTCGTGACTAAACTCCATTAATTACAAAACTAAGCTATAATGGTACGCCACGGTGTGATAGGATGACCTAAATGCTCAGATAAATGTATTATAATTAAGATAAATCGGTATATAGTGGAAATAGATTTATTTGAACATTTAAATTGGTCGTAACAAATAAAATATTAAAGGATTATTCAAATTGTTTGAAGGGGTTTGCGTATTTAAAAGAGTTTAATGGACTATTGTGGACCAATGGATAGGTGTTTTCAGAATTTATAATTCGAACGAATGTTTTTTTCGGAATTAAATAATTATGTTAAATAATTCTTCTTGATAACCTTTTCCCAAGTCTATTGGGGTCGGGTTCGGGTTCGGGGTCAGTCTAACATAAGTCTAATATTAGTATTTTACACGAAGCGACTGCTATCAGACTCCGCAATCAAATTTTTGGATAATACCTATATCCCGAGGAATGACTAATTATCAAGCTGTGGGTTTCTGACTACCACTAACAATTGTTATAGGAGTTCGTATGAAAACGAGGACCGACGGCTTTACATGCCCTCCGAGGCACGGAGCGATCTCATTGTGTTACCAACGGGCATCCACACACTGACCGCGGCTAGCACAACTTAACCTTGTAGATCGGCGATCAGTTTTTACTTTCCTGATTTAATATGTTACGCAAAATTATTATTTTATATACATACTAGTTTGTTTTATATCACCACAAACTTTCTTTGATATAATCATGCTACATTTTCTGGGGATAAAATGAAATTTATAATTGCACCCGAATTGCCGATTACTGGTTATTAATTTCCGCAGCCCGAAGTAACCCATAATCTTACTGGGAGCATAACGTAGTTAATCAGTCGTTAACTCTCGGTAATGTATACTTTCACTCGAGTCCGGTAAACTGGTCTCGTGTTCCTAGAAGTGCGTAAAAGCGGCGCCTGCGCATGCAAGCAAATTGACTTGAACTCGCGTTTCACTTGGGAAGCCGTAAGCCATGGGAAAGGATATAGATATAATTAGATTATAGTTATAAATAGTGTTATGGTATTAGAAGTTATACAGGGTGTTACAAAACTACCCGTAAAGCTGAAAGGAGGTTAAATGGGGCCTTATAACGAGTCCATTCACAATATTTAAGAACCGTAGTAACGCTGTATAACATACCCCAAAAAAAGGAAAACAACATATATGAATGAAAAATAGAAAAACGATTAAAGTAGACAATTATTAGGTAAAATAGGTACGTAGGCCTTTCTGTTAAATAATCTAGTTCCCTGACATGACAGCTGACAAAATTTTTTGCTTGGATAATTATTAATTATATTTTTTACGGGGTACTTTGTAACACGTTGTATTTGGTATAATTATATTGGACAAACTCAACGAACTTCGAATTGGTCATTGTTGAGCTCCCTAAATAATGATCGAGCTACACAATGACTGATGCATGCGGTCCGTCGTCGGCTGGGACTAGTCTACTCAAAGTCGTTATGGCTCTTTCTTCAAAAGGCCATTTCAGACTTTGCCCTACATTGTAAGACACAGTCATATTAGTTACTATTCTTTGTCTGGACTTTAAAAGAGATTATGATTGAAATAAAACTACTTTTTACGGATTTTATCGCGTATATTGATATTATTAATCCCTACGTTTCGGACCCTTTACAGCGTCCATGGTCACGGGTAGACTGAGATGGTATGATATAATTACTGACAGCTACCCTACATTTTTTATTGTTACATGATCATGATAGATCATGATAGATAGATGATAGAGACTATGATCCTCCGAGTTTGTTTCGGTGTTTCTTCTGAGATGCCGTCAGTTAGGAATTCAGCTTGCCGGATTCATATAAAAAAAATTAATACATTGACTTGTAAAAGTGTCTATAAAAGCATCTGATTGCAGAAATAAATATCATTATATAGTTTTATTATGAAAACACATGCGTAAGTATTGGTATTCGCGAATACAGTGTTATTATATGTATTTATAAAATTGTTACTAGCAGTTCGATAGCAACTTATTACATGGTCTAAAAAATACTAACGTAAGAAGTACACCCCTTGCTTAATAATTTGGCTACAGTCATTAATGATAAGGAAAACACAAACGATACATAAAAAATCCAACACTAAAAAACTTGGCATGAAAGTTTCCTCCTTTTTCTACTATAACTTGAACAAACTATTCGAAGACTCCTTCATTCCTCATGAATTTATAAGCAGGCATAGACCTAACAACAGTTTAATACTTCCACAGTACATGTCTCAAGCGAAGACACACTAATTCAATATAAATGAAACGGCAAAACTATAAGTGCATTTGATGCCGCGACGGAATATGTGTGTGTGGGTGAGGCTAGGGTTGGCAACAGTTTCCAAATATTAGAAAGTGATTTTTATCGTTTGTTATAATAGATCAAATATAATGAATAGGTATGTAACTTAAGTTTTTAAATAATACAGTCTTGGGTTGAATCGGAGCTGGTTACGCTTTACTTTTATCAATTAGTAAAATAGAGATACAAGAATAGGTTCAGATTCAAGTTTAATCAAATGCGGCTGAATATCAGTATTTTACACAAGAATTGTTAAAAACATTGAGTGTATTTACATGATGCTACCTCGCTAAATTTCTATGCTGTTAAATACCAACATGTCTTAACATAAAGACAAAACATTTGAGTATGAAAAAAAAATATATAAAAAAAGTTTTAATGTAAGTCTTGTACTAAGATGACAAACAAGCATAAGAGGCGCCTGATGGAAACGGCAACTGCGGCCTATAAACTCCAGCAATACCAGTTACTCAACAATTCTCTCACATGCTTGAATTTCATCCTATCTAGATCAGGGGCCAAACCACAACGTGTTAATGCGATGATTTTTAGGTTGTGAGAAAGGGATGGCGCTATTTAATTTATAGAGCGACATCCCTCTCTCTCAATCGGAAAACGGTCGTAATAATAGGTGGTGGTAGGCCTCCAGTATGCCTCCAACATTTATAATTACTGAGGCTTTACCTCGTCATCCTCTCCAAAATCTCACCACTGCCAACCCTACACCTAGAGAATAATTTAAACGCCCTATAGGGTTGTCGGGATTTAATTTGTAATGGACAGCAAGCGAACGAAACTGATTCTTGAAAATGTCAGAAATCTGTGGACCATTTCAAAAGTGACGTTTACGACGGTTAATATTACGTTTGGTGTAAAACGGTGTGAGTGAGGTAATGTTGTTGTCAATGAAGTGCTAACTGCGTTCTACGCTTCCATTTTTGATGAGGTGGATCTGATTATAGACGATTGACGGCTTTAAGTTCTTCAGAAATAAATTGAAATGTTCTGTTTCGTGTGCGTCGCCATAACGGATATAAAGAAATACTTTTTCCTTTATTTTTTTCTACTTTCTTGAGTTCTACAACAAGGAAGAAAATGGTATTAAGGTTTTAGCGGCTTACTTACTGGGCTATAGTGATAAATTATTCACATGAATACTGTTCGCATTAACAGGTTAGTTTAAAAACCTACTAAGTCTAATAAAATTGTTGTTAAATTTTTCTTCGTTCTTTTCAAAAAAAGAGTAGACTGTTTTCGACAAATCTTTCACACTCACTCTCTTCATACACTCTTATCTTTTCCTTAGTAACACTCATAAATACATTGCATTTTCTGAACGGCCGAACGGTCAACTCAATTTTTTATAAAGTATGAATTATTGAATTTTGATTACATAATTATACATGTACCTTTACCAAGGTCACTCGATGATATTAATTAGTATTCAAGCGTCGCCCGAGATGGCAAGATACGATGATATCAGTTTCAAATATCAAACATACTACTTGCACATTATGTATGAATATAGTAGTGTGACGTCATTACAACAGTAACTAGAGACTATAATGTATGTACTGGATTACTCTTTGCACTAAACATAGGTTAGGTTAGTAGGTAAATAATTAAGAGGAGACAAGTGAGGTTTTTAGTTATAACGTAATATCCCGGATCTGAATCCCGGAGATCAGACGAAACAAGAGAATTTTCGACACAAAATCAATCCTCAAGCCTCAAAATCAATCCTAATTAAAGTACTCTGCTTAAACGCCTAATTATTCTTCGTATTATTATAATTTCGGATTAAAACACATTGATCTTTTAACATGTTTTCACTTTTTACCTTTAGTTAATCTGAGAAGCCATTAATTGCAATGCAACAAATCTTTTTAAGATTCTCAAATCGCTAAAACGCAATATGCGAATGCATATGAGATGAAGAAGTGTTTTTGTATTGCAGTAACAGACAAACTGATATTATATTTAAGTATTTAAGTACTAATGTATTAATAACCATTGTCGCGAAAAGAAGAAATATTCACAGTAATATATTAGACCGGATTTATACCAAGGTACCTATATGCATTATTTCCAAAAGTTTCGTAGCAGCCCTATAACTTGATAGGGCTGTCGCACGTGGTAGTTCACACACGACCTGCAATTTGCGACGGCCGGCCGATTAGCTTGCATTAACTATGGAAATACAAATAGCATTTAATCGTACCGATTGATTACTGGGACTTGTACAGTGATACTTTAAATGCTTCATAAAATTGACGTTCTTGGTTTAAAATTAGTATTCTTTTTTCAAATTAGCATTCTTAGTTTAAAATGATCCTGTTATTTAAACAAAGAACTCTACATGATTAATCTGATGGCATAATTAAACAAATGATGGACTGTCGATGGCTATTAAAAAAAAATAGGTAAACCCGCATACGAGGAGTTCCATGACATGCTTATTTTGGTACAGTTTATTGAGTAATAAATATCTAAATAAATATTAAAAATTTTGGACATTTTACATAGCACCATCTAGTCCCTTGCCCTTTCGGCACGGAATCCTAAGAATGTTTAATATAGTTTTAATTTATTATGAGGCTGTGAACTATAGTTTATATTAATTTAACTTATAAATAATTATACTTAGTCGGAAACTGAACAACTGAATGACAGCTGTCCCGTGTACAAAATTGAATGCACTTCAATGTACAACTTAATTTGATACACTGAATAGTTTGATGGGCATCCTGTATATGAACAATAATGTCGTTTCTCATTGTTGCATATTGCTAGACTTTGTCTAGACAAAAATGTATACCAATATTAAAAGCAAATTCAATTTGTTCGTCTATTATTTCTTTATAACTAAACTATCGAGCAAATACTAAAGAAACTGGGTACAGGTATAATCTGTAACCCAGATTAGCATATTTAAGATAGTTTCCATTCCAGACCAACATACTCACAATTCGCCTATATTACACAGAAAATCCACCCGCCATTTTCTACAATATGCAGGCTTTTATAAATATGCAGTTTTAAAATTCACCATACATAACTGAATAATAAAACCTTAATGTGAATATCGTGTGTGCCAAAAGACTAATGATCACAATAAAAAGTAATAAATATTAATCAGCGAAAAAAACTTGCCAAAACACATCGCAGTGGCAAAAATGAATAAAAACTACTTGTTCCGGCCTCCGTGATTCAATAAATCAAATGTGCGATTAAATTATGCAAGCTAGGGGTGCCACGATACAAAAAATACTGGAGAAACTACATTTACTGAGTATGCGAGCCTTTGTGTTAGGGGTAGCGCACATTGTCGGGTTCGACTTGCGGTTTGAAGTCGGCACGGAGTATTATTCGAATTTCAAATTTCAGTCAATGTGTAAAATATAATAGTTTTCATTTTGCTGTGTACTGTATTAAAGTTTATTGATTTCTTTAATTTTGTGTAGAAATGTTATAAGAACGTATTTAGCTATTTAGGTAAAGTATTTAGGTAATGACGCCGGAGAGGCAATCGCGTTGATGCCCAGCCCAGCTAGGGCCAAACGAGAAATCCCTACTTGTGGCACGCTAGCAGAGGGTACTTCTAGGAGTGCGGGCGCTTAGAATAACTCCGGGCCTTCATATGCCAACAAAGCTGCAAACTATTGTAATGTGCCTAAGGCAAAGCACGGGAGCGCCACTGGTGCGTTCATTTGAGATCTCTGGGTGATCTCCACAGTGTGCTAGAGATGGTCGTGTGTTTTTAGTCGGTATAAATTCGACATAACCCTCCACCTTTTCTTCTAGGAGAGACGGAGGACATCCATGAGGATTTTCACACGAAAAAAATAAAGAGGGTAGTTATATTTTAAGATATCGTAAACTACTTCGTCCGCGCGGAAAAGTTACTTTTAATTATTTATGTAATTTGGCTAATTAACTCAAAATCGTTATAAATTATAGCCTATATGTTATTCTGATGTATAAATGATAATACTGTAAAGTTTCATCAAAATCCGTTCAGTAGTTTTAGCGTGAAAGAGAATAAACCATCCATCCATCCTCACAAACTTTCACATTTATAATATTAGTAGGATACCATCACGCCTGTATTCCCCGTAGGGTAAGACGGAGGTGTACTAATGTACAAACGCCAGCATGTCAAGTTATCTAAAACTGTCAAATATTCTCAATTGAGAATGAACTTTATAATTTTGTATTAAAGTTGAAAATCTATCAAAGAAATTTGACAGATTGGGGTAGCTTGTGTGAGAACTATGGGTATACAGAGGACACTGTATACCTACCCATAGTTCTAATGTTATGTTTATTAGAGTACAGACTATATTATAAATAATAAGCTTGCGAATAATAACTATGATTGATAATTACATGATGAATACATACGTAATTATATTTTGAATTTAGAATTGATTATATTTGATCAATTTAACATTCAATCATTCAATTATCTATAATTAAGGTACTCTGATTATAGTAATTTATAACTCGATCATGTAAATATCCTAATAATTATGTAAGTACGTACAATTATTATTAAATTTTCTTATTGGCTATACAACTGGTTGTTTATGAGTATTTCAATAATACTTACGATATAGTTAAATAAACATCATTATCAAATCACCATGGTTACATGCTTACACCATGGTTTTGTCACCGTAAGAACCAACGGTTTTCTAGTCGTCTTTTTTTTATATTCTTGGACAATTTTACACAGCACCATCTAGTCCCAAACTAAGCAGATCTTGTACTATCAGTATTAGACAATGTATATAACACTTAAATATACTTTTTTTTTTAGATTTGTGCCCGGTTAATGGCAATTGGCTCGCCCCCTATTACATTGGATCTAAGTAAGCATTCTGTAAAGAAAAGCAGTGATAGCTTAGTGGCATGAGCATTGGACTACCAAGTCAAAGGTCTCGAGTTCAAATTTAAGGCACCTCTAACTTTGAATTCATGTGCGTAATAAAAAAAAATATCACTCCGTTAAAACGGCCAAGGAAAATATCGTGAGGAAACCCATTATGCCTTAGATTTTTCTCGACTTTGTGTGAAGTCTGCCAACCCGCACTAGGCAAGCGTGGTGGACTATAGCCTAATACCTCTCAATACCAATATCTATCAAGCCCATTTTTGTTAAAAAAGCATTACGGTGGACCCCTAAAAACGTTCGCGTGCTATCGCTTAATAAATACGTTAATGTGAATAACGTTACATGTATACATACATAGCTAGTTTTTTTCGGCTTAATCGGCGTGTGCTCATGCATAATCCGAGAATGCGATGCCGACATCAATTTACGAGTGCACTCCACTTGTTTCTGGGAACATTTTGGTAGCGAAACATGTTACAACAAGTTTATGTTTGGTGAAAATTGTTGTTTATTAGTTTGTGGTATTTTTTAAACAGATGGTCGGGGTAGATTTGGGTAGATTTGCACGATTTTTGTATTTGACAGGGGCTGTGGAAGTTATTACAAACCTAACATACAATACAACTGTATTCCACAAAAGCTTATACAGAGAAGTACTGGTAGTCTACAGCAACAGTATGTTTTAAGTCCCATGAATTGGATACAAATAAAAAAAAAATGGATCAAAAAAGTTTCCGATCATTTTGAAAAATCGACATCTTTTTTGTTACGGTAATAATTATGATTTCTTCTTCTTTTTAGATTCTTTATTAAAAAATATAGATTTAGAAAAACAATAAAACTGTTCAATTGTTTAAAAATTCAATTTAAAAAATTATATCAGCTTAATGCTGATGATCGCAAACTTTTTTGTTGTATGCTATATGTGTGTATACTAGGCTCTTGGAGGATTTTTTAAACGAAAAGTTCAACAGTTTGATCTGTAACGAATCGTATCTCCCTAAATGAAGCAGTTAGTCGATATAACCCATTCGGGACAAGCATGCCGTCAGCACATCCTGGTGATCTTTGTTGTTGTTATATGTTCGTTCTTTATTTTATCTGTGTGTTGTACGGACGTTGTCGGCATAAATATGTTTTTCTCTCTTTCTTTATTTTATATGTATAAGTGACAAAGTGACTTAAGTAGTACGTAGTTTTTTTTTATTCTACTAAGGTGGCAAACAAGCGTACGGCCTACCTGATGGTAAGCGGTTACCGTAGCCTATAGACGCTTGCAACACCAGGAGTATCACTTGCGCGTTACCGACCCTGTATTGAAAGAGGAATAGTTGGGTTGGCAGTTTAAAGGGTCAAAGTCCTCCCACTGCCAACACAACGTTTCCTCGTGGAGCACTGTATTGTATTACAGTAGGTATAGGGTCAAATTTACGTTTTAAAAATCAAGAAACATATAGCAAATATAAAATAAAATCAAACATCACGCGTCGCGAGGCAGCGATCAACAGGAAAAGAAATAAAAGAATCACCCTTCCGTTTAATTTACGCATTCGTTTAATTGGTAATACAAGAGTCCGCAATCAAGCATCTACTGAAACTGACGTCCAAATAATGAGTTCGGGTTTTGAGCGTCATACCATAAAACCGGGTTTTATTACGAATTTTACGAGTTTATTTGAAGAGCTAGCACGGTGTTGGGGAGGCGCCCGCGCCGCGCTTAAGTGATTAAAATCGCGACTGGTGCGCTGGAACAAAGAGGGCGTAATGTTCGGATGAATTTAAATGGAGGAGCGAAACAAAAGAGTGCATGTCTTGTCGGGGCGAGGTCTCGAGTGATACTGTCTGCGAGCGGTACTTGGTGCTGAGTGACGGGTAAATGTTATGCACAGAAATCATGTCAAGCTATAGAGTTGGCCTTCATTCGCACGGAGGTTTCAAAAAAACGTTGGGTACAACGCACTCGGCTAGTTTTTTTATCGCAGTAGTGTACAGACGCCAGCCAGCACATCAAGCTACCACAATCTGTTAAATTTCTTTGATTGATTTTCAACTTTAATAGAAAACTATAAGGGGAGTTTCGAGTTTCTACCCGAAACTCTCACAATGGCTAAGAATGGGCTTCCATCTATAAATTGACCGGTCAGCGCAGTTCTCTCAACAACAAACTCACTCACGAGTCTCTCAACAACAAACCTTAATAAAATAAAAAATCTATGATTACAATTTCGCAGACATTCCTTTTTCAAAAAGCCAGATGTCGAATAATAGGTATTGACATGTCTAGTGTTGCCACACGCCGCGCATCACAAAGGAGTCGGCTTAAAATGGCTGCTGCCTTGTTAGTGTCGTTCCGATTGCCTGTATATCGATCTGAATGATACAAATATGAGATAGAGCCTTCATGGAACTGATCGCCATAACTGTAAACATAAAACTGTAATAGGGGGCGACCCTATTAACATTAACAGGGCCAAACCCCGGGCTGCTGAGAATTTCATAGGAAAAACTCAAAGAGAGACCCGACAGTGGATGAAGTCAAGTTGCGGATGATGATGATGATGATTATCACATTACTTTGCTCAACTGAGAAATCGAACCCCGGACCTCTCCCTCAGCTGCCGGGCCAACTGCTACCACCAATGAGGCATTATTATTAATTGCAATAGTAGGTATAATTATATTACGTGCCCTATTTACTACTACTCTAGTGACCAGAAGCGCGACTGCTCGCTTGAGGTGTTGGGTTTGTGTCCCAGGTCAATCAAAGTATTATTGGGTTCTTTCTATTGAATTCTCAGTAACAACTCGAACTTTGGATTTCTCCTCGGTTAGTAGTAATAGGCTCGCCCCCTATTACCGGCGAACTGCGGGTGTACTTTTGATGATAAAGCGAGTGGGAATATAGGCGTGATGCTATATTATTTTATACAATTATATTAAAACTAATAATGTATTGTTAAATAATTGTTCAGCTCGTTTTCACAGATAATATTCGACTCGCAAACAATTCAACATCTCTATTTTGGATTCCGAATCATAAAATAATTCGATTTTCAAATATCAGAACATCATCCACATTAGTACTAACATGTCTAGTGTTTGTTGTACCCCCGCGTCGTATCACAAAGGAGTCGGCTTAACATGTCTGCCGTCTCGTTAGTGTCGGTTCCATTAACCAGAGCAGTCTGAATTGGGGTATCGTTCGATAATATTCGAAACTTCGAACGTACTGTGCCTTATTGTGTTATATTATCATACATGGCAATAAATAAATTATTATTTACGCCGCGATAATACAATTTGTCGGTGTGATTTTTTTTCAATTACGTCAAAAACTTTATTTATTTCTTGGAGATTCCTATGTTAACAACATCTAAGTGGTTACTGGTACAAGTATTTATTTATATACGCTTTATTGCACACCAAACCACAATTACAAAAAGATAATGTGACAAAGTTAGAGTAGGTATACAATGGGTGATCTTATGGCCCAAAGCGATCTCTTCCAGAAAACCTTTCGATGGACTGTAATGTAACAACTAGGCACTCGTAATAATAATGTCAAAATTAGAAAATACTAAAACGACTGCAAACGGTTATTGGCTTTTTCGATAAAATTCTCAGAAGCAACTTGGACTTGTGTCCTTTTTTGTGAACATTATTCAACTCTCAGGGAAAAACAGGCATGGGTATGTTATGTTAGTAAAAGGTCGACATATCGCCATAAGGCCACTAACTACCAGAGCAGCATAACTACGCAGCATACAAATTCAATACGAAGACACTCATCTCACGCGCCCTGAGCGTCGAGCGTCGAGGCCCAGTCTTCGTGCCGGCGGAGTGGCCCGGCTAATGATTTGCACAGCACTACAGAATGCCATGTATTTATGTCACCCTGGTACTTGCAACCGACCTGCGCTTCGAATAATCTTTTAATTATTCAAGCAACGTACGCCGTTTAAGGATGTAATTTGGTTTTACAATACAAAAACTCCATTTCTACTAGTGTTATATTTAGAAGGCATTCATGTTTGTTTAAAACCCACAACAAATCTTTAAAAAAATACTAGGCTAAACAATATTGTTATCTTTTCTCATCGCACATCAAGCTAAATGAGTAACACAAAATCATTAAGGGCGAGCCTTTGAACAAAGAAGAGATAGAGAGGAATATAAAGTAAGACAAATGTTATCATATTGATTTCTGACATTTACGCGAATATTATACATTGAAATAAAACTACTTTTTACGGATTTTATCGCGTATATTGATATTATTAATCCCGACGTTTCGGACCCTTTACAGCGTCCATGGTCACGGGTAGACTGAGGTGGTGGGCGTCTTGATGATATAATTACTGACAGCTACCCTACATTTTTTTTTTATTGTTACATGATCAATGACATTTATTACTAATTATTAATTAAAACTAGATGGAGCCGGCATTTCCTAGCTGACGACCTCTGAGAAGAAACGCCGAAACAAACTCAGAGAATCATGGTCTCTTTTAAAGTAACAATATTCAATGATCATGTTTTAGTTGTTAATTATTGGCAATCCGATTCACGCAGAACGAACTCACAGTATCCTTTGGTCTTGCAGTTGTAGGCCTGGATTTTGGTTTAATAGAATCTATAATAGGATTCCAAGCAGGTGGTAAGACCCAGCCATCTTCTCTATTGAAATTTGGATGTTTTTTAATTTCAATAGCCTCACGAATCATCCTGGGTAGGTATCGACTTTCCTTCGCCAAAATGAAGGAAAGTCATTTTGTTTATTGTTAATATAATCAAGTTTATATTAACAATAAACTTGATTATTGACAATACTTTTATGTGATAGAATCAACGATTCATTTAATTCGTGTCTTTGTGATAAGCAGGGTATCTAGTACACATTGAGTGTATTATTTGATTACATCGGCGAGAAACCACTCTTCCTTCCAAGATCTGATGAAGATACCTATATCAGGGATATCCGCAGTTTAATTATCAATGGTTCGAATACCCCGGGGAGGAATGTCCTTTGTTGTATGTCAAACGTTATCGTCCAAGTTCCCGACGACGCGACGTATAGATTAATTTGCAATAACATTCTTGGGGAATTTCTCGGTGTGAATGGGACGGTTGAAGTGGTGTTAGTAATTTTGGTGGAGAATGCGGCTGACTAATTGTGTGATTAGACAAGGGGTGACTAAATGGAAGTGAGTGAGTAGTGAACATCTGTAGATTTATCCGAAAAGGGTTTTAAGAGTGGTAGGGCATAGTGGGAGTAATTCCACTCAAATTGGAGCTGCCCGACTGGGGAAGTACCTTCATCTTGCAGAAAATCGAAGTAAAATAACACTGCTTTGAGCTGTGTTATGTTTCTTACGATGAGCAAGGTTGCCAGTGCTCCACGAGGTAACGTTGTGTTGACAGTGGGGGAACCTTATACTGCCAACCCAACTATTCCGCTTTCAATCCAGGGTTGGCAACGCGCAAGTGATACTCCTGGTGTTACAAGCATCTATAGGCTACGGTAATCGCTTACCATCAGGAGAGCCGTATGCTTGTTTGCCAACATAGTAGAATAAAAAAAAGAGAATCGTTGAAGAAAGCGAAATTGATAGGCAGCCAAAATTTTACACAAAAATTATGAAGAAGGTGTGGATGAATGGTTTGATGGACAATCAAGGCCAAAGCTAGATACGAACACACCCACTAGGCTCAAGTAATATAAATAATGTATTTACAATTGACAAGAAAAGAGAAGCTGAAGGGTAACGATCCAACAAATACTGTTCTTGTACTGAGAAAGAACCCTAATTACAGCAATTGTATATAGGTAGCGTCTTAACTTGGGATCATTAGAACCAGGCTTCTTTACGATGTTTTTCTTTGCCATCACAACAAATTAATTAGCTTGCTTAGCCTTTTTACTCACGCGCGTATAATGGCCATGAAATATAGAAGAGAAATCACTGAAACACGAATGCTAGAGATTTTGATCCCACGTGCGTTGTAAACGGATATGTACGTATTGATCATTAATTCATGGCGGTCTGTGGGAGTTGCGGTCTTGGGGTGTTGGAAGTGTCTGGAGTTGTTTGGGTCGAAGCTTGCCGAAGCACAATTAGATGCAGGATTCGATAAATTAATGATAATTATGGTTTTTTGTTTTGCGTCACGGGTCAGGTTTAAGTGTGATTTTTTATGATGTTAACATGTATTTAGAAACATAATTATAATGATCAACGCAATTGCTGTCACCGCAGTTACTAGTCGGGCAGATTTTATGGTCAATGAATTTTTAATCAGAAGAATCCTGAAATTCGAAGGTATTATATTTATGACTTCAATAAACAATTGAAACATTGATCTGTTGATAACCTACACGCCTTTAACCGAACGAAGATAATCTCTATGAGGTCCCTATAAAGCTGTTACCCTAGTAAGAAGACCAATGGACTGCTAAGTCAAAGGACTAAAGTCAAAGTTCGAATCAAAGACACACCTCTGACTTTTCGAAATGATGTGCGGAAGGACACGGTGAAGAAAAACATCGTAAGTAAACCTGCATGCCTTAGAGATTTCTTGACGGCGTGTAAAGTCTGCCAACCCGCACTAGGTCAGCGTGGTGGACTATAGCCTAATATCCCTCTAACTCAGAGAGGAGACCCGTGCCCAGCAGTAGAACATTATATGGGTTGATCATGATCTCTCTCTATATGTTTAGATCTCTCATGAATGTTCTTTTCATTCCAACGCACGACATACAATATACGTCTTTCAACAGACATCGCTCATGTTTTTATATTCTTGCTAATGACTGCAGAACATGTCGCCTTTATGACGTCACGGTTAATAACAAAAGAAATGCTGTTCATTAATGGAGCGATGTTGTCTTATTGACAGACAGTGGTAAGGTTTCCAAGTGTAATAATAAAAAGCTTTCAATGATACGTGCTATAAATTCAAGAATATCTGTATGATAGGTAGCCCATTAACAAATCACAATAGCACAAACGAGAGCGTTTGAAGAAATATTTTTCAAAGAAATGAAAATATTTCGCTCTAAACGAGAATGCCTTTGGCAAACTCATTAGTTCCCCTAATACATGTATGAAAATTGATGCTTAAATAGAACAACTTGAGTCGTATAAAGAAAATACGTCTCAAAGGATTAAAAACTTCTGATTTCAATCCTACAGACTGATGTACTCATCATTAATGTATCTTTGTAGCTACTGATAATAATGATGGTTGTCCACTTCAAGAACTATGGCATAGGTAGAAGTAAAAAGTTATGCATACAAAGTTCAATGTGGATTGTATATATTCAAGTCCAATGCAGTAGGAGGCGACAGCCATTAAATCTAGACTCAAGGTTTTGCAACAAAAAATAACAATATCGCGATAGGTAATTAGCTCATTAGTTGTTTTTAATGAGTATTTTTAATAGCAATGAAGAAACAGCAGCTAAAATAAAAGATAACATATTTTCCGTAAACAACAACAACACCAAAGTAAAAACAAAACACGACCAGACAGAAAGGCAATTCAGGCGTTATATTAAATTATGGTCCACCTTTTCAATGACCTTTTTCAAAGGTTAACAAAGCCCGTGGAACGTTTGCGGGCACACATTTTGATATATTTCACGGCGACCGCAATCCCATTTGGTAAGGAACCCTAATTCTAGTTCGACAATGGACGTTTCCGAGATGTTTACCTTTAGAGCTTGTTCAGTAAAGATTGCGAGGCGAATGATTTGAGATGCAGATTTGTGGATTTTTGGATCGTAGCTACTACGATCATAAAAATACGTCTACCCACACTAGGCCCGTGAATTGACCTTACTGTAATAATTCTGAGAGGAAACCTGTACCTAGGACTAAAAAGATGAATGAAGAATAAACCGACCTTATGTCGAATGATTTTCAAGTAAAAACAACGCAAACACGAAAAAATACCTCAAAACAAACTTGTACATGTACAAGTCATCTAAGTAGGTCAAAAAACAAACGTATGAAATGTAATATAGCTCCAAATAGTATAGCGTGCATTGGACCTCAAAGCCCCCAAAAGTGAGTAATTCCAACGTGAGTGACGGACTCGGGTGGGTGGCACGAAATAACAAATAACATTTGTCGCTAGCCCCGTTTAATGAAACCCTCCTATTGTTGCTTTAATACCTTATAGACTACTTGGGCTGCACTCGGGTATGCCTGCTCCTTTGGCTATGCCATTTTCAACTTTACGGAGCAATTTCTGATAGATTTATTGCGACACATTTACAACTGGTGAAAACCCAAGACGTGATCTAATTTCGAAACTGTGTATATGATTGTCAATATTAGGCATATAGGAATGGTGTGTGAAGTATTTGTCTGTTGAATAGGCTTACGGTTTGGATACAGAACAAGCGGCATGGTTCTTAAAAAGAAACGTTTCTAGAAACAATATGCTGTTTCTAGAAACTTGTTGCGAAGTAAGCTTCGCAACCGAAATAGCAATGTTTTAGGCAGGACTACCCACACACATACACAGCATGTCATGGTCGTGGAGAATTTTTCGGATCCCATGGCCATGACTGTAGGGCAGGTGAAGGCAAGTGCGGTTTTTTAGACAGTGCGAGTCCAAAATACCCTGCCACCTCCACGGGTGGTGGGTGATACATGAGGATTTTCCTTACTATAAAAAAAGAGCCGAATATACTCAGAATTTTATTTTTATATCTTACTTTACTACAACTGTCCTTATAAACCGTAATTTTCTCAACAAACTCTTCAGTATCGATTTTAATAAAAACATTTCGTTCCGTATATATTTAGAAAAGTAAGGAAAAGCTTTGTTTCTCTTCTTTTTTTTTTGTTATTACAATTCAATTGTTTACTGTTTGTCGAAAAACAAAGTACTTGTTTATTTTTATAGCGAGGTGGAATATAAAATATAAGTGAGGAAGGATCGGTTGCCGTGGAGAATAATTGGTGCTCCATGGAGCTCGACATTAAAAAAAAAAACAAAAAAAGAAATTGAATACTATTTCTGCTGCAGAGTACAATGAAATAATTGAAGGTGTGTTGGCGCGAAATATACATTGGGCTTGGCTAAACAACATAAGTATGAACAAACAATATAAAGTTTTAAATTGATAATAATCTTTCCAATTACAGTTTTAAAAGAGGGAAAGTATGTACATTACGCGGAATAAACTAGAAACAAAATAAGAAAGACCCTGTCTATGCTATTCGATGTGGAAATTGTAATTAAAATTTTTCTTAATCATTATGATGTCTCGTTGCGTTCTTCTTCTTACGTATTATGTTTAAATACAGAATCCTATCGTATAAAAGTGTACGTATTATTGAAGTTATTCGTAACTCTATAATAATTTTATTTCGTTTGGGCTTCAATTATTTTACTAGTGGAATCTATCACAGTGGTTTAAATGCGTAGACAGAGGAAACTATAGACTGCTGGATACATCTATCTCTCTTCAGCAAAAGGGATAAATATACACCAGGTGCCCGAGAAGAAAAGAGATAACGATATGCTATTTTTTGTCCCTCATCGCGTGGCCGTTTTTTTCAAGGTCAGCACTTCATTTGCTAAACAAACTTTGACGTTTTGATTGAGCATTCGTGACAGATTGTGATAAACATTGAATTTTTTATTGATTAGTTCATCAATTTTGTATTATTATGTGTTCGCTGTTGAGCAGGATCTTTATCTAATACTGCAAAATGGTACGGTGCAGTGTTCTTGGTGGCAAAAGTGATAGTGAGAAGAAAATTCCCGGTTTATCTTTTCATTCGTAAGTATCACATTATTTGTTTATTTGCTAAAAGTTTTTCAATTTAACACTTGTTGTGATGCTTTATTATCTAGTTTAGATCAGATACTGCTATTTCAAAGTGAAATGAGCGTCTATTTTATTATTTTTACATAATGATAAAAACATAACCTAAAAGTTCAGTGTTGCCACTTTGTGCTGGGAAATTGCCCCAGTTTTTAATGGAAAATAGTAAGGAAACGAACATAGAATTTAATAATTTCGTTTAATATTTTTTTGATCAATAATTAAGTATTTGTCGTTTAACCTTAACGCCTTCTGGTTTTTCAGATATCCCGAAAAACCAGAATCATAAAAATTATGGATAGAGATCTAAGAAAAGCTCTAAAATATGCAGCAAACACTTTCATAATAGTTCTTTAGTGAAGATAGGAAATATGAAGATAGGAAAGAAAGAAAATAGGAACTAAAACATGTTTTAAACCAAAGGAAAGAATAAGAAATATTCATAATAAATTGTTACTATTTCAAAGACAATAATAAAATATATAATTTGGCTTTGATGTTTTATTTCTAGTTATAAATAACTTAGGGCTAAATAAACCCTGTAGGTAGATAGAGAACATAACTCTCTTCTGGCGCTGTCTGGTAAAAACTAAGATTTGGGGTAAAATAATTTAAATGGTAACCCTAAAGTACCTTTATTTTTTGTCCCGCTAACCTATAGTCTATATCTTTCCTCTGTCTACGTTTAAATGCATACTATTTTTCATTGATCAAATAGCCACATTTTCTTTAGTTTAGTGACTCATTCCAAATTAATCATTATTAACCCAAAAAAAAAATAGTATAAATTACCACAAAAAAAAATCACATTTAATTTCGTCTTCTGGTGTTCTTGGTCTGCAGCAAACCTAACAGTCTTCGCTACCTACGCTCACTCCTCGCACCTTAATAATTCTCCTAATCCTAGATTTGGTGGACGTTTCCAATTTTTTTACTACTATTATTTGTTGATTGTCGTGCATGGATCTCGTTGTTTATTTTGGTGGTCATAATTGATTGCAATGGATAAAAAATTATTATTTGAATGTATCAGTCGCTCGTCAAAACCAAACTTCAAAGTCTGGAACATCGGCGAAAGGTCGCTTGCCTTTCGGTCTTTTACAAGGCGTATTATGGAGTGTGCCCAGCTTCTTCACGACCTAATCCCACCTTCCACTTTCCTTCATCGGACTACCAGACGCCGGGAGGGCTTTCACCCACATGTGGTTGAATTCCCTTTTCAGCCACGAAGCGACATGCTTCATCTTTTCTCATTCGCACCGCAAAAGAGTGGAATGCTCTCCCTGCGCCTGTGTTCCCAGACTCATACAACCTTGATGTTTTTAAGGTAAGAGTGAATAGGCATCTTCTGGGTAAGCGTGTTCCACCTTCGACCTCGTCAACGCTTACCATCAGGTGAGACTGAGGTCAAACGCAAGCCCATCAACCATAAAAAAAAGAAGCCCCAAAACGTTCCAGTAACATCTTCTACAAAGTCCCACCTATATTTTATGTGGACCAGATACATACAAAGACAAATTTCAAGTATCCGTGTCCTGTTGAATTTTCTTGGCGGCTAAACAAACTATTTGTGCTCTTTGGTCACGTACGCAAATACACAGGCTAAGCTACGTTTGTTTTGGACAAACCCTGCCTGGTGTTAGTATTCTGAGCTTAGTGCAGGACATTCCGTGCTTGGGTGGGCTCGCTCGGCCGCTGTCGGCAGTCTTCGTATCATGCCTTGTTGAACAATTACCGAGTTGACAAATACTTGAGGGTGGATGAGAATGCGATACCTTGTCTGGTTTTTTGTTTTATTTGACAAAGTCTGTGGTTCGTAGTGATCACGATGTCATTGGTTCGATTTCCATAGGACACAAATATTTATGTGATAAACAGAAGTATTTGTGAGTTTCTTATGCGTCATAAGTATATATTTACAAAAAAAAAACGTATATAGTTTTATACCCAGAGGACAATTTCTGCTTAGTTTGGGACTAGATTGTTTTTAATTTGTGCGCTTATCTATATTTTTTTTAACTTCAGTACAGAATGTTTTTCTCTATATGGCGTCGATTCATTGCCTAATTTTATACAGTCCATATATATATATTTAGTGTCTCTTTTATGTAACAAACCTATAATAATAATAATAAATCAGAGCTGATAAAAACGGACACACACGGTGAAGAACTCAGTCAATATCGTATTGCATTACACAATGCTCTATAATTGGAACAAATAAACAAACTATTACCCCTGAACACTTGATATTTATATATCAAGTTTGTACGAGTCAATCGTACAATGCATCGTCCGCACTTTTTAAACGAAAAATTAGTACCTATTCTATTTGTTATCAACATTCGAGGATGTTACTCTACCCACTACTGTCTAGCGACACAGGAATCTCTGTAATCAAAAGCTACGGATATGGATCAAAGCGTTTGATTAATAGTGGGGTGGCGGTCATTTGAATAGATATTAATTAATAGTATAAAGCATTCCTGCGGAATTGGAACAACTTACCAATGCTCTCCAGCTACATTGATATTTAGATGTTGTACGTACCTGAAAAAGAAGAACACCAATTATTATTAGTTTCATTTATATAAAAATTCAAACAGTCTGTTAATCAGATCCTGGGTTCGAAACGAGCAAAGGGTACTTAATTAGTTTTTTGTTTTAATTCTCAGTAGCAGCTCGGAGTTTAGATTTGTGCTCGGTTAATGGCAATAGGCTCGCTCCCTATTACATAAAACCTAGAACATATCGGCGAACTATGGGTTTGACGTAACACGCCGAGAAAATCTCTAGGGTATGCAACTCTTCACTGTTAAAGAAAGTGACATTTAACTATTAATACGCACATTATTGCTAAGGGTGAGTGTCTTGGATTCAAATTCAAGAGTAGGTACAATAATTATACCTCAATAGTTGCTCAATCAGTTGATATTGCGATAAGTCGTGTGAACATGCCTATAAATAATGAAGGCTCGATTCTCAGTTCAATACTTGTCAGTAGATTGGTTTAATTTCAGTTGGGGTAACCGCAAGAACGCGGATGGGCTGTAGAGGGCTAGTCCTTAGTAAAACCGGACAAGATATATATATAATTACGAAAAACTGTGTTCCCTACGCCAAGCAATAAATTCCTTGTATTATACCTACAAAAAAATAGTGATGGAAAACAGTAAATATATATTTATACCACTAAGGTGGCAAACGAGCATACGGCCCACCTGATGGTAAGCGGTTACCGTAGCCTATAGACGCTTGTAACACCAGGAGTATCACTTACACGTTGTCGAACCTATAAAACGAAAGAGGAATAGTTGGGTTGGCAGTATAAGGGTCAAAGTCCCCCACTGCCAACACAACGTTTCCTCGCGGAGCACTATATTTATGAAATGTTACTTAATAGTGCTTAGTTATAACTCCGTGCATCAATCGATCTGCAAGGTTAAGCTGCGCTAGCCGTGGTCAGTCTGTGGATGGGTGACCATCATTAACACATCGAGACTCTTCCGTTCCTCGGAGAGCACGTAAAGCCGTCGGTGATAAGGGTCAAAGTCCCCCACTGCCAACTCAACAATTCATCGCGGAGCATTATATTTATGAAATGTTACTTAATAATCGATCCGCAAGGTTAAGCTGCGCTAGCCGCGGTCAGTCTGTGGATGCTTGACCATCCTTAACACATCGAGACCCGTCCGTTCTTTGAAGAGTACGTAAAGTCGTTCTATCGTAGTCTGCAATGTCTGAGATGGCTTGTTGAAGAAAGAGCCACAGCGGCTTTGAGTAGACCAATTCTAGCTAATGGATCGCATGCATCAGCATGCAACATAATCTAAAGAGCTGCTATGGTTTCTAAATGTGAATTAATTCCAGAAATGCGTGCAACGAGAAAATTCTGTCATCGCATTATCTCGTATTTCGCTATAATGTCTCCACAAAATTAGTGACGACAAAGTTATTTCGTGGCACTCATGAGCCCTGGTCACAACATATTGAGATGTTCACATATTTTATTTAACTCCAATGCATAGAAATAAAACCACTTTTTACGGATTTTATCGCGTATATTGATATTATTAATCCCGACGTTTCGGACCCTTTACAGCGTCCATGGTCACGGGTCCAATGCATACTCACATCACGCGAACTCAGAATGTAATTCACTTCGACTCGGGCCCACATAGATTCTAGTTCCTTCTTCATAAGTAACTTTATTTACCACACGCTCTCACTGGCGCCTTACAATTTCCTTACAAATTGAAATAGTGTTCAATACGCAAATCTTATTGGGTTAAGATGCAAGTTGTAGTGAGTTTGGGCGGAAATTCCGTGGTCTGCTCTGAGGCTGGATACAAGGGATAGTCAAAGTAATGAAAATACTTAGTATTGAGTGAGTTCATTGATATTAGACATGAGAAACTTTGGTATGGTATTCGATGTTATTCTAGCCAGAAATTAGTAGCTGCTTCGAACTTAGTGGTCGTAGGGGCGACTGATACGTTTTTGGTACTGGATTCGAGTGCCAGGTCGAGCAGTGTTATTGGGTTTTTCAATGAAATTCTTAGTTCGGAGCCGCTCGGAGTTGTGGCCGGTTAATGGAAATAGGTTACGCCTTATTACATCGGACCTAAATGAGTATATGTATAAGTAGTTTGACTCTTCGCGGAATACAGGCGTGATGGTATTATGTATATTTCATTAACCACGAGCAATTCCATTCGACATCAAGCTGTATGAAATATCTTTTATTATTACATTAGATAAAATTACAATTTTCCTTTTAATATAACCAATTAATTATACAAGTTCTCTTTTACATACAGAAGTATAAAACACACCACTGTCGAGTTTTCTATACTAATAATAGACTATCACAGTATTTTAATAGCAGGGCAAACATTTTTCTCTTTTTAATTTCCCCGATAATTTCAGTGATGGACATCACTTGCCCTATTAAAATAGGTTTATCGCGATAATTATACCGGAGAACGATAATAGAGTACGTTATAAGTGTTAACCGAGTTTAATTACTTTATTGCTGTTTGAATATTCTGTAACTGTCTTAGTCGTTGTATATGCATTTTAAATAGCTTTTTTTTTGTTAGTCAGTTTAAGTGGCGGGGGAACACACACTGTGATTAGTGAATAATCACGGGGAAATATTATTTTTACTGTTTCACTAGATTTTTCGTTGAGGTTGAGTTGTGATGTGTAATAGGTTTTTCTATGAAATTCTCAATAGTAGTCTAGATATAGGCTTGGCCTATCGTGAGGGGTAGGTACCTAAAACCCGTGGATTGTGGGTGTAAAACAGTACAGTTGCCTTACCGTATGGGAAAAAGCTGTGATGGTATGTTAGGAAAATCATAAGGAAGGTGTCACACAGTTACATAGAAGATTATCATGCCACAGAACAGTCCATAACACCCGCTTAACCATCGACAATAAACTAGAAATGACAAACTCCCCAAATGCCACCTTCACCCTACAATATAAGCATGACTTTACATTTTAAGCCGTGTCTGCATTGTGCCGGCCGCCCGTGGCCTTTACAGAAATCCATTAAGCTGAGGCCTCATGATATATGGCCTCAAACTGTCACAATTGAATTATCTACGTGTGTAAATTGTACTGGAATAGGCCTATCTGTAGGATTAGTGGTTTTTGTGTCATAATGCTGTTAGTTTTACGTGTTTCGGCTGTTTTGGGATGTCATGACGTTTGTAGCGTTTAAAGGGACTACCTTTAAGTACGGGAAGCAAGTTTGAATCTGGAATGATGTCGAAATGTTCGTTCAATAAATTCAAATTATTTTTTATGGGATAGTGGGCAAACGAGCAGATCGACAGATGGTAAGCGATTTCCGTCGCCCATGGACACTCGCCACACCAGAGGAGTCACAAGCGCGTTGCCGGGATTTAAAAGAAGCTAAGAGAGTACGCTCTTTTCTTGAAAGTGTTCTTAATGATGTGTGCTAGGAATATTTATTATTTACAATAAATATTTATTAAATTCTATCTGCTCACCCTGCGCCGGATATAGCATGTTTGTACAATACTATAAAACTTTATAACTGAAGGCAGTCGTGACCGAATGAATGAGCTGACCGGAAGCGATCTTTTTATTGCCGTTTGATTGGTAGCACTGTTTGGATACGTCCGGGGTATTACTCGTAGTGTGAATGTATGAATGAGTGCCATTCAAGATTTGTTATGCAGTCAAGTAGAGTGCCAAGTTGAACGTCTAGCTTCAATGTTGTAAATGGGGTCTAGTGAAGAGCCTCACGGCTGCTCCCCGCTGTACATAACTCACAGTTGCAAGGTATATTTAGGTCCATTTAAGAAGGTGCCTATTTCCAAACAAATTAAGCTGTCACAAAATATCTAGAAACGTCTATTTCAAATAAAAAAACTGTAAGAAAATTCTTAATGACCGTTCGAAGTTTAGATAAGTGTCCGTTAAATCTCCTATACATACATACGAACTATATAAATGTGCACGTCACTACAGCTCTACGTAGGCTTTCCTTAATTCTCAATAGCAGCTCGGAGTTTGGAATTGTATCCATTCACCCCCTATTACATAAAACCTAAACATAGCTTCTTAAATGCCTTCTCCACATATATTCATATTTCATTTAATTATTTTTTTGTAATCTAGGATATTATTAGAACCTTCCGAGATACAGTATTTACTAGTTCGGAAGGTACGGAACGATACTGCTAAAAATAACCTATAGATAAAATTTTCTTGTTTTAAATACAACAGTTTAATGGAGACACCTTAGGGATAAGTCTACATAAAGTACACCTAAGCAATTTATAATGTAATGTAAAATGTATAATTTAATGTAAAATTATAATGTAATGTAAAAAGCAATTCAAAATGTAATGTAATGTAAAATTTATAATATAATATTTGTTTTTGGAAATAAAAGAATTTGAATTTGGAATTTGAATACCGGTGAACTGACGTGTACATTATTTCACCTCTGCCTAACCCTTCCATACAGGTGTGCTAGTATGTTTTAAAAACAATGTATTTTCAAATGGCTGTCAACAGATGAACACGGAGGCAGTTGGTTTCATTAGTACTTACTTCCCCGGATGACTATTAGGAGCGGCGTGAAAAGTTGCGCGCGCCGTCCGACGACTTCAACAATGGCACAACTTTCTTACGACATTATTTGCTTCGGCTAGGGTTGGTGATTTTAAGATGTTCAATTTAAGACTTTCGGTTTTTATTTGAATTACTAATGAAATGTTGCATAATTTAAACAGTTTTGGGACTTTTTTTATACAGCATCATCTTATCGCAAACTAAGCAGAGCTCTGAGTGCTAAACAATAGATACCCGTACCCGCTTAAACTTTTTGTTGTTTTAAATACGTTCCAAACTAAGCAGAGTTATGGGTACCAAATAAAGGATATAATAATTATATACTTTTTTTTGTATGTACAGACGCCAGCGGGTCAAGCTATACAAAACTGGCAAATTTTCCTAATTGAATATGAACCTTAACGCTTTGTATTAAAGTTGAAAATCAATCAAAGAAATTTGACAGATTGTGGTACCCTGATGTGCTGGCCTCTGTACGTTTATACATTTCAACATATATTTATGTTCTGTAAGTGTACTTATGTTCATCACATAAAAATTTATGTCCTGTAGAAATGGAATCCATCTCGTGGTCAGCAGTCGGACATTATTTTGAAACACTAGACTATAGACAGTAAAAAATAACAGTAGCAGTATACTTAAAATGGGTATCAAATCACTAATTTAATGTAATCTCAAAAGTGAAAATGGCAATACGCTTGCCCTAAACATACAGCCATGATGGTAGGAGTGATGTAATTTAAAAATGTAATGAATTGTAAAGTCGAAACTCCATCCCAAAACCAATTTTAACGTTAATATTGTTTGGCAGCCCTACAGCCGAATATGGAAATTTTGTCTGCATTAGCCAATGGCACAGTACGAGTCAAAATACTCCCCGATGTATAGGTAACGTTTGATGCCTGCTATGTACCTACTCTCCTGGCACGCGGGTTTGCTTAGAGTAAGATCATAGATCTATGGCAAAAGTTGGGGGTATTTCATCTACCGTAATTATTGCAACAATATGGGTATGAGGTGTACCTTCTATACTAGAGTATACTATTTATCTATACTAATAGATATTATATAGAGGTAGTTTTTTTGTGAGTTTGTTGGAGGATTTATACAATGGAATACGACAGTTTACAATTAATTATTATTAAGTATGTGTATGGTGTTACGAAGATAGCATTTTCAAAACTATACCTATAATGATATTAGACTTATCTCAAATCTGCAATCGTCATTTCGCGAATAAATCGCATTTGACTTTTATTAAGTGTATAGGTACATATTGTATTTTAGAATCCATTTGTTAAATAAAAATAAAATAATTATTCCGGGTCTGGGTGTTCGTGTATTTGAAACTTTGTAAACGCACCCACGATACAGGAAGAATCCTAGTGAGAAGCACTGTTTAAAAAAAACATTTCTTTCAGATTCATTAAAATCCCTGTTCGTAAGTTTTACATAGATATTTTTAGGGTAACTTCTACCTAGTAAGGATAAAATTGTTTTAAAATCCTCAATCACTTCACAGTACAAAGCCAGACAAACGAACAAATTTTCTATAATACACAACGGCTTTCCCTTAGAGTCCGTAATGAACTTGAGCGTATAAATTCTGACGAAGAAGTATAAACTTTTTTATATTGACGCCCTTTATTAGGGCCGTTCCCAAGTTTAACTGATGCCTTTAAAACCCTCGGTGCTAACTGAGTTTTGGCTGCTATTAATTTTTTAAATGGAACACGAATTTTAAGACTGCATTTTAATGATTTGGCTTGGTAATATGGGAGCTGGGAGCTGATACATACGATGATGTTACAGAAATCGTCTATCCGTACTGTTCAGCTCTTACAAACAATGGCAATCCGTTTTGTTTTTCCTTTAAGGAAACTCTAATCTATTAAATGTATCTTAAGAAACCATGGACTTTTTTGTCAGCACTTCTACATAAAGCCTAATACTTGGAAACGTTTGGGTCTTAAGTTAAGCTCTGCTCATGCAGCTGTACAGCTATTACACGAAGTCACTGCCATCAGAACATTTGGAAAAGTTTTTTTTATTTTTTTATTTGCTTTACACTGACTAATTAAAAATTTTACATTACATGGTATACTCGCCAAACGTAATTGTTTAACGGCGAGAAGCGCTCTTATCATTATTACATAATAAACTTACATTTATTAACAACAGCAAACAAAATATTTTAATTAACTATCATGGTCTAACTATTACTATTACAAGTGGTATCCAACAGAGTATTCTTCAGTTTCTTCTTTAATGTACTAATATTAATTTTAGGGGTTTGTCTTAAAACATCTATAGCATTAAATATTTTTGGCACTATAAACATATTTGTCCTTTCTCCATAATAATTTGTTACTTTTGGTTTATTCAGTCTTTGTTCTCTAACCCTTCTAGTATTATATTTATTCTCGACAGCATATTTATACTCATCGCTATAGTAGTATTCTAAGCCTATTAAATATTCAACTTTTTTTTCTATTGGCAGAATTTTACATAAAGGGAATAAATCTATCGTAGTCTTCATTGCACATTCTTTTCTCTTTCTTACTGACTAGGTACTTTAACAGTCTTATTTGCAGGTTTCTTATGTCATTTAAATATGATATGAAAGTTCGTCCGTATACAATTAGTCCATAGCTGATCAGAGAGTCTGCAAGGGCATAGTATACAACTCTTATAGTTTCTGTATTTAATATTCTTTGTAGCTGAAAAAATTTGCCTAACACAGATCTCAACCTACTACAAACATCTGATACATGCATTGCCCAGTTGAAAATTTTATCAATCCTGAGGCCCAAATATTTAAAATTGTCGACATACTGGAGAGTATCACAGTTACAATTCAGTTTATTCCTATGTAAGCATTCGTACGTATGCCCTATTATGCTAAGGTTATCCCTATTTATATTTTTCGCATTATGGTTGTATGGCGAATGAAGATGCATACACATTGTTTTTTTGAAATTGAGTATCATAATACTAAGTGGGCACATGACAATGGCATACCATTGTCATGTGCCCACTTCGTGATATTTTCAAAATCTGCCTGAACACTACTTTGAGTCTGCACGACATCCTTAGTGCAACTAGTCTTTGTCAATTCAAAATAACCTCATAGGTCTAATAGATATAATCTTTGCAGCCTGTTTTCAAGACAAAAAGGCAGTCTTTAATCGTTATACATTGTGTAGGTAGAGAATATTTTTTTTTCGTTGAAGGTTCTATATCCTGTAGGGTGTAATAACGATTCTCATTTACGCGGTAGGTATCGTATGAGGCCTAATGATAGCATTAACTTGGCTATCTTCTAAGAGCACCATTAACTTCCCTTCATCTGAAGCTCTCACGACAATGGCGGTAGATACGCTCTAGTTTTTTCTTTCATGGGAATAAGTAACATATTTACTGATTTATATGAATTTCTTCCTTCCATTTGTAATATAAATAAAAGAAAATTTGTATACACATGACGTTTACGAGCCTTGACGAATGAAGCTATTACATATCTTTGTATCTCTCAGTTCATTTCGGATTTTCTTCTCAGAAGTCCTTGTTGTAAAAATGTAGCGCATTAATTCAAATGTCGGGAAACTAAATAACTACATGTAGTCCTCTAAATATTTATTTGTTCGGGAATCAAACCCCGCCAAATAAATTATGCAGAAGCTGACAATTCAGTTAATGCATGCAATAGTGACGTTTTTCTTCTTATTGAAATCGGTTAAAAAATACTGTCATCGGATAAATAATTATATTCTATAGATAATATTTTTAAAATAACTCGGAGAATGATCTACAGAATAAATAGTTACGTCCTTATAATGTTTTTTTATTTACTTTCTAATTATTTTAGCTTAGTGTTAGATTCATTACCAAGAATTTTTTGTTACATTCTTGAAGTTTTTCTAACAAAATTGAAATATTATAATAATCAATATTTTTGAGATTTTTACGCAGCACCAACTAGTCCTTCTAGGCCAAACATAAACATTATTCATGACATAAATATTTGTGATCTGTGGGAATCGAACCCACAACGTCGTGTTCCACTAGAGGACACCCGGTCCACTAGACCACATACATCGTCAAAAGAAACGTGAATGTCCAAAAGAAACCAGTCCATTGTTCACACAAATCCTCGTCGATAGATAGGCGAGATCTATCGACGAGGATTTGTACATATAGCAAAAAATAAACCCAAAAGTCAACACAAACGATAGGTACCTATACTGATTGATCATGATGACGATTTGAAAGGTCACGACCTATTCCCGCTTCCACCCAGCCATAAACGAAAGTCTTCAATCACCGGACGACCATAAAACCGGATCGTTCGGACCGGGTCTATGGAGATTAAACGGTCGTAAAAAGTGTATCGACGATGGGGGACTCGGCCAGAAGATTGGCTTCTATTGGTACGGAAGTGTTTACATTGTGGTGCAGGTGTAAACAGTCCTAAGGCTTTGGACAACGTCAAGAAAGTCATGAAACAAGTATACTTGGCGAGTATGGATGGAAACGTTGGAAGGAGCCGACTTCAGCGAACGTACCAAATTCAAATTGCGAACGTTCTTATAAAAGACCAGGGTCAACCTAAACCGACGGTCATGTAAGAGAATTCAATTGCAGATATTCGACTGAGGTCCTTGAGACAACTGGTTCTTCTGTCTATAAGCTGCGGCTGCCGCTTACCCTTTACAGCGTCTATGGTCATGGGTTCACTCTCTCTCTCTCTCTCTCTCTGAGTTTACCCTTGACCATGGACGCTGTAAAAGGGTCCGAAACGTCGGGATTAATAACATCAATATAACGCGATAAAATCCGTAAAAAGTAGTTTTATTTCAATGTATATAATATTCGCGTAAATGTCAGAAATCAATAAAAACATTTTGTTTTTAACCAAATAGGTGCGTCTACAGTACATTAGATTTAGTATCAAGCATGTACTCTAAAGATTTCAATTAGCAAGTGTCTACTGTTAAAGGATACTTTTATTCCCTCTCTCCCCTATTCCTCGCAAATTTACATAATCAATACCGCGTGTCCAAACCAACCATTTCATTACCGGCACATGTTATACGAAAGCCTGATTGCATTAAGTGCACAATCAGAGCATTATGAAGCTGTAAAGGTTTGGATACACTCATTCACATGCAAATCGCATCGAATCTCGTTAAGCATTCACTTAAAGGGTTAACTAGTTATAAGGGCGTCCATGGTTAGTGGTCAGATTGTTTTTGTTCATGGGGAGATTACGTCACATAAATGTTATGGAAGGACCCATGGTTAAGTACCTAATACGCTAATCTATTGATCCGCGGCCAGCCTATGGATGGGTTATCGTAATTCCGTCGGTCCCGGCTGTCATACGAACACCTGTGACTATCGTTAATGGAGGTAGGATTTTTTTTTACAACCAGATTAGTTATAGATTAGTTATAGATATCAGTTTTACGCTGGCTAGTGGGGTTGGCAGACTTCACACACCGTCGCGGAAATACTCTAAGGTTTCCTTACGTTGTTTTCTTTCACCGTTTTTAAGCGAGTGATAATTAATTATTAATAAGCATATAAATTCAAAAAGTCAGAGGTGCATGTCTTGGATTCGAACTCGAGATAGTCACAAAAATTAAAGCCATTTTCCTAACCAACATATCCGAATTGTTCAAGCAGTTTTTGATATCGCGATACAAACTGACATACATTATCGAAACGAAACAATGATGAGGCGAACGACAGATGCATCGCACTTAATGGCGTGGAAAGCAGATATCACCGCTCTATACATCAAGTTGCTCTATCTCGCTCTACCACTATGCCATTAGACAGAGAGGTCCGTGTAATTAGCAAAGTTTGAAGTACTCAGAAAGTTAGGAGAATCGATATCATTTAAGTTTAGCGTGCTAATGGCTCGTGGCTGGTGGGAATCGACGAGTTACAGGTTATGGTAACTTGCTACTTCAAATTGAAATTCTAAATGATTTAAAACTACCAGTGTATGAACATTATGAATTCAATAACTAAGTCCATTCACTATCTTTTCTATTTTTGCGTATTATACACGTAGCTTTAACAATCAAAAAGTTTGTAATAAGTGGATAATGTTATTTTTTTTTTATAATAATATTTTCGGAATATTTTACACAACACCATCTAAGTAGTCCCAAACTAAGCAGAGCTTGTACTATGGGTACTAGACAATGGATACAATACTTATATACATTTTTTTTGTAAATACATACTTATAATACATAAGAAATACCCAGACAAACATATACACTTGATATTCATCACATAAATATTTGTATCCTGTGGGAATCGAACCCACGACCTCGTGATCAGCAGTGCGATACGCGAACCACAGACGTCGTCTATAGACATTAGATAGACTGGTTATCAGGCTTTTTAGGCTTCTGACTAACACTAACGATTGTCATTGGTTCTCGATTTGTTAAGAATGATCACCCATCTACTGACTGACCGCGGTTAGCGCTGCTTAACCTTGCAAAATTATCGATTACCGTAGTTATAAATTAGCCACGAGCCCCTCCGACACAGCTTATGAAACATAAATAGTTGTATTTCACTTAACCCGTCACTGCTGGGGTACCTACGTTCCGCGTTGTTAGCGCGGCCGAGGGTCTGAAGTAGTGAGTGTCTGAACGCCTAGACATTCGCAACACAAACACCGCCGCCTCTCGAACGGGAGCTATCCGTGAGGGGAACAATGTTTGCCCTTCAGTAACTCCCGATCACAGTGAAACGTGACTTTTTATCGTGTTAATATTAGTGTTTCCATACATAGTATAAAAGATAAGTGAGGTAGGGCATAGTGGGAGTAATTTCACTCACATTGGAGCTGCCCAACTAGGGAAATACCTCCACCTTGCAGAAAATCGTTACGGGTCGCCTCTCACAGCATGAGAGGGATTAGGCTATAGTCCACCATGCTCACCTAGTGCGGATTGTCAGACTTCACACGCCGTCGACCAAATCTCTAAGGCATGCAGGTTTCCCCAAAATGTTTTCCTTCACTGTTTAAGCGAGTGATAATGAATTATTATAAATACGCACATGATTCCGAAAAGAAAGCTGTACTTGTAATTAACGCAAATATGATTTAAATGGTGCTTAAATACCAAAGACGAAACGAAATAAATGGATTAAGCTTACTTATTGCTTTTCTCTTTTTTTCTTAACGTATGTGGTGTTTATGTATAAGTAGTTATTACAATATTATCTTAGTTTTTTATGCATTTAGTATAAGCCTTACTATAAACAACTGTTAGTAAACCTAAATAAATTAATAAAATAAAAATCGCAGAAATGAATATAAAAAAAAAACAAAACTGTAGCCACCATTACCGAGAAACGCTTCAAGGAGCATCGGATCGTTGTAAAAATAAAGAAAATATCCAGGAAATCTCCCTGCGAAGCTGCGTAGTTAAACATCGCGGGCTATTTACATACGTGTAGGCAAGTGCCGGGGTCGTTGTGAGCAGCGTTCGATATCGACAAGCGCTCGAGGGTTATAAGTGCAGTACCGCACAGCACTCGACTCGGCTGCCGGAGCACCGGCACCGCGCGGTAATGACACCGTATCATGTTTATTCCACGTCTAAAACTTATCGTTTCTACATCGTTAACGCCGTCGACGAATGAAGCACTAAACGATCCCCTAAAAGCTGTTTAAGGTCCATTATGAGCGAAAATACCGAGGCACTTAAGGAGTGCGGGATTCCGCGTTCGGGGGCGGGCTGAATTTTCCGGGAGTACTTTTTCAGATTAAAATTTTGGCATCGGGGAAGCGGTGGGTAATGAAAGCAGTACGGGCCATTAGGCAGCGGCTCGGCCAACCATTAGTTGCTCACGTTCACAATTACACCAGTCCGTGAGTTACGATTGTTACGCGGTGGCCACCACTCGCCGCGCCCGCCCGCCGCCCGCGGACGCAGGCCATCGATCGTAGGGCTGCGACGCCGGTAATGACCTTCAAAATTGATTCCGGTTCATTCTCTTTTTCACGCCCCTATTAGTTTCGTTTGTTATTACGTGTCTAACCGAAAAGTTTCCGAATCAATTTATTAAATAGTCTTTATTTATAAATAACATACTTTTCTTGATATTTTTGCACAAGTTTATTAATATTAAACGCTGAATTAAATTATTATTGCCATTACTTAAATCATATCCGGGAAACCGTTCAGATCTGGCTTGCTATTGGTGGTCAGCGGAAAGCTTTATGACGCTATTAATAAATTAAATATATACATATTAAAAAACACTATGTACAGAGGCCAGCACATCAAGCTACCACAATCTGTCAAATTTCTTTGATAGATTTTCAATTTTAATACAACATAATAAGGTTCATTTTCAATTGGGAACATTTGACAGATTTGGATAGCTTGCCCTGCTGGCGTCTGTATAAATGACGTAAAGCCTTCCTTTGAGTCCCAAAGTAATAACGTATCAAATTATAAAATTACTTACAGAGAAGTAATATTCAATAAAAGTTAGTTGATCCCGAACGTATTCCAGTCCCGATTTTGGGATTATTATAACTTTTACAGATCCGTGATTTTCAAAATATGAAGTTAAAAGAGGGTTTGGTATGTTAGTTTAAGATCCTTAGGATTTTAAATAAAAAATATCACTTTATAAAAAAGAAAACTTTTTTAACAATTTTTTTTTTTATAAGTTCTATTTAAGTACAAGTTTATTTATTTACTTAGCTAACTTTAAAATATCACGAGATTATCATAATCTTAATTACCCTATAAAATCCAAAATTTGATCTCTTTAAGTAATTATTCAACACAGTAAGCGTGCCGACATCCAACACTAAGATATCGATAAAAACGTTCATACAAACGAACGTGCCAACTGTATATTTTACTAATAACCAACATTGATACACTAGAAAATGTTCTACAAAGCTATTCCCCGGGGCTATTCTCGTTTTACTAAACAGAAAATTTGTAACTAAATTCTATTCTAGTTCTGTGAGCTGGAAAACAGAGGCGGGCTCGTTATATCAGGGTCGAATCCTCAAAAGCGTACACTAGTGATGTGAAATATCGTCAAATTCGATTTTAATCGAGTCATATATGGACCGTTTTTAATCAAATAAAGATTTCAATTAAATAATAACGTGTTACTAAATCTTTTTAAAATAAATAAAATTAATTAATTCTTGATATAAAACTACTTTTTACGGATTTTATTGCGTATATTCATATTATTACTCATTATATCATTCAGTCTACCCGTGACCATGGACGCTGTAAAGGGTCTGAAACGTCGGGATTAATAATATCAATATAATATTCGCGTAAATGTCAGAAATCAATTAATTAATTCTTAACGATAAAAGTAAAGAACCATAAAGAAAAGGAGAGTAACGACAACTTCTTTAGGACAATAATTAGAGAAAGAAAACTTTAAGGAAAGAGAGGAAGGGGAAAACATTGAAGAATTTTCAAACAACGATTGAAGGAAAAAGTGGGAATCGACTCGTATTAAGAGATCAAACATACGGCAGAGGATAGGGAACAGTACCGATTGCTCCACCGACGAGAGCTGAGCTCTTGAAAAGAAGAAAATTAATTATAATTATTTTAATTAGTTACAATAGTATTTGAAGCGCACCGCGCATAAATTGTATTTCCGTAAACCATTAGCTCGTTTACCCACTTAGGAAATGTCAGAATATGATTATCAAAGTTCCAATTTATCGCTCTATAGAGACTAAAGATGTAAAATGGTACTTAAATGTACGAACCAACTAGTCTCCTGTGAGAATATCAACAAAAGCTTCGCATGTTTAACATTGTAAGCTTCCCACAACTTGTCAACGAACGCGACTAAAGTCGCTAAGTATCGACTAAGCGCACATCCCTAGCACATAAGCCAGTGTCACGTCTATCGTCCAAGTGCACGGCTAAGAGGATTAAACGTTACTCCCAGCTGAATCGCTTCACTACGGACGACTAAATGATAATAAACGGCAATGTTATTGATTTCGAATTTATAAGCCATGGTCTCATAGGTAGTTAACATTTCAAAAAGTCTGGATACTGGTCTATCCTTAGGGTATTGGTATTGCCTAGATATTGGATTGTGGAAGTCTGGTGGTAGTTGCTTCGAGTTAAATTGATACGCAGTCGCGTCTGCTTAGACTGAATGCTGTCAAAATTGTATTAGGTAATTGGAATATATATAAAAGTATGGCTGAAATGAAATGAAAAGCTCTCATGTAAGTATCCAATCCAATTTATAATTATTACTGTATCGAACATCATTGTACAATACAAAACCATAATTTAAAAGAGTAACCATGGAGTTTTTTGCCGGTTCTTCTCCATAGGAAACGACTAATTTGGAACCGTGCACCTAGACTCGACATTTCATAAGTGCCTGTGAAAATAAAACTTACTTTTGATTGATTTTGAAAGTGAAGGCCAGTGACTAGAAATTTTGCAATTTTTCTGTGGATAAGTATACAAAATATTATATAATATCTTATAATTAATGAAATCAATTTGAAATCACAATCACCTCACCTATACTTAGATCAGGGTCACAAAATAACACGTTTGGAGTTGTACTTTGTGTCAATTAATTGCTAATTTGTAATTTTAACAATTCACAATTTAATTGAATGGCTTCCTGTAATTATAATAATATATATATATTTTTTATATTTTTAAATGTTTTTGTATTCTTTTTTTTTTGTAAAAATATAATGTAAATAAGAACGAATAAATACGAGAATAATAATAATAATAAAATTTATTCCAAAAAACCATTTAAATTGATAAAATACAATGTAAATCTTAAGAATTATAGTGGTATACCAATATTAGTAGCCTGTACTAGGATAAACCTGTGTCACAGGCAGCAGATAGAGAATCAGACAGAATTGAGAGAATACATTTCTCTGTACATCTGTTGATGGGTCTGAAACAAGAATTCCATACATCTTTTGTTGGAGGTCTAATATGTAAATAAATTGTATAAATATATAAATTTTAGAAAAAGAAATCTTCAATCTCAGGCTAATTTTCCTTCAGTTAAGTACACAAGCTGCTTTAGCCAACTATGCTACCGAGGCTACTCTAACAGGAGGGACGCAGGTTTCAAACCCTCTTAGAGATCGCATTTTTCTTTCTCTAAACTTTATTTCTTTAAAAAATATAATAATAAATTGTAAATTCTTCTGTATTTTTTTTATTTTTTCACAAGTTTTATACCTTATTTGTCTGAAACTTGCCATCCTATATGCTTTGAACATTTATATACTACATATTTGAAGCATGAAAGCTCGTGTCTTTGACATCCTTTGAACTCCAAAGCCATCGATATGTGTAAATTTGGCACCTCTCAAGGAATCCTCGAAGTATGAACGATTTTTCTAGATCAATTCACAATCATTGGACCAAAAGGTACTCTAATATGACGGCACTGTAGTTTGAATTACTTTCAAGAGTCTAGAGAGGCCTCATGCTGTGTTTTATTATGATAAATTATGTTCTGGAGTATTATTACGTCGTTCGTAGAAGTACTAGGGAAGTATACCTATGTTCAAAATGTTATAACTTAATAAATTTTAATCTATTTGAAGCTACATACTGTCATGCCTGTAGGTATACCCGAAAGGTTAGGTTGGAGAGAGGAAAGGAGGATAAGGAATAAGAGGAGATGTTATGACGTACATCATTTTGTCGTCATTTTTAGGTCAACCATCTAATAGAAATCCTAGGATATCTCCAAGTCTATACTTGGAGTATAGAGTTGGTGATATCTCCAACTCTATATTTTTAGTATAGAGTTGGAGATATCCATATCATCTGCATAGTAGCACTAAAAAAAACACTGGATTACTGTACCAATGAAGCAATATCGATTTTTTTTAAATTAGTTAATCCAAATAAATGTTCGTGTCGCCTTGACAACAACCTGGTTGATACCAGGTAGCATGTACACCTTCGCGAACACCCACAGTCCGCGCTAGTTAGGTATGTTTAGGTCCAATGTAATTTAAGGGAGGTAGGGCATAGTGGGAGTAATTCCACTCAAATTGGTGTTGTTCGACTGGGGAAATACCTCCGCCTTGCAGAAACTCGAAGAGAAATAACACTGCTTTGTGCTGTGTTGTGTTTGTTCCTAACAGTGAGCAAGGTTGCCAGTGCTCCGCGAGGAAACGTTGTGTTGGAAGTTGGGAGACTTTGACCCTTATACTGCTAAACCAACTATTCCTCTTTCGTTTTACAGGCTCGGCAACGCGCTTACCATCAGGTGGGCCGTATGCTTACTTGCCACCTTCATCATCAACCCATATACTATCCCACTGCTGGGCATGTGTCTCCTCTCACAGAATGAGAGGGATTAGGCTATAGTCCACCACGCTGGCCTAGTGCGGGTTGGCAGACTTCACACGCCCGCCGTTGAGAAAATCTCTAAGGTATGCAGGTTTCATCACGATGTTTTCCTTCACCGTTTAAGCGAGTGATAATTAATTATTAATACGCACATGATTTCGAAAAGTCAGAGGTGCGTGCCTTGGATTCGAACTCGAGACCGTCGATTTGGCAGTCAATGGTCATACTACTAGGCTTTCACTGCTTTGCTACCTTAATGGTATAAAATGGCCGGTTTGAAATAAAGACATTTTTAATTTGAATTAAAGAAGCTAAACACTGAATACAGGCCAAATTCTCTCATAATAAAAGAAAATTGAACGAAATCTTCTTTCACGAAACTAAACCTCTAAACCGCGTGCCCCAATAACATAAATCCCCGCTAACAAAGCGACGAAGCTTAACACTATACAGGATGATCGTATATAAGAGCGATTGTCACATATTTCGTGGAACATAATAACAAACGAACATTAGGGTAATCGCTCACTAGATAGTAACAGAAACTACAAACACTGAACAATACGAAGGAAGTCATTTGAGCAGGCGAATTTTATAGGTAAGGTTTTATGGTTTTTTTTGTATGTTAATGCGTTTATAGTGTGTTTTAACAGAGCGATGGTGGATGTTCGCAAGAATAAATTACAAAAAACAATGCTTAATGTTCTAAACTGCCTTGTTAGTCTAGCGGTTCTAAACGCGACTGCTATGCTAGAGGTCCTGGGTTCGATTCAAAATTCGTTATTTATTTTTTCTATGAAATTCTCAGTAGCAGTTTAAAGGTTAAAACGCAATAGGCTCGCTCCCTCCCAGGGATCTGCCTTAATAGGCGTTGCACAGAGGGGGTTCTGGAGTGGTCTATTAAGAGGACACAGTGCCACCCCTCCATGTGATGATGGTGGTCGCCGGGGTAGTTTTAGTGGGTAAGAATCCCACACTCCCCGGTCTAACCCCCGTAGATCAGAAGCCTTTTGAAGGTTTCCGTCGGTAAAAAAAGTCTCGTCCCTCGTATATTACATGGGAGTGAGAGCTAAGCATACTGGCGAACTGTAGGTGTACATTAGTACACCTCTGCCTCGGGGACGGTGACGGTATGTATGCATGTAATGTACAAAGGTGGTCTTCACATCTGAATTTTCTACCGGTAATTAGTATGCAATTCCTACTGTAAGTAATATAATTATAAGGTATTTGTCATTAACACGAAAAAAAGAAGAAGAATCAGTAATAGGTTCTGTTTGGTCCTAGGTTCTCGAAGTCGAAGCTCCATTAACCATCAACTAAAACAAATTTGGGACTATTAGGTTCTAATACAGAACTTTATAGCATCGGGTCACGAGACACCGTCTCTAGGGTGCCCATGATTTTGGAAAGAATCAAGGACATTACAAATCTACAGTAATAAACGTTATGTTGCGTTTACATTTGTGTCGTTTTTTGTCTTTGGAAAAAATGCTGTTTATGGCAAAATCGTTTAATAACATAACGTTATATTGGTATGTTACCTAATGTCAATGTAATACAGGCGAGAACCATCGAGCCTATATCTCCAAAGAATTAGATAAGAGATTAGAGATGTACTTGTGTTATGTTTACAATTTGCCAGTGTTTTTAGGAATATATCGCCAGCTCTCATCCAAACTTCGAAGTAAAACTGAAAATTTCACAGAAGCCCTTTCGAGATCTGACTAATTTCTATATCTCGTTAATTACGTTGATCTCAATCAAACAATTAAAAGCCACTCGCTAAGACAGAATACACTTTTATGTTCACGTCAAACGTACACTTACATTTAGAAAGGAGCATAGACAACATACGTTTTGTTTTAATCATCGTATTAAGGTTAGCAGTAAAAGGTTCCGACCCATCGCCCATTCAGTGGAAGAGCATTTTCCTTTGTTGATATTTAGTTCAAGGAACTTACAAGGAAAAGGCATAAGGAACATAAAAGTAAGTTTTATAGAGATTAGAACAAAAATAGTTAAGGAAAATAGTCGAGCACTAGTCCCATTCATTCTGGAGTAGCAAATTTTTTATACAAAACTAGTGACCAGCCCAGGCTTCGCTTGGGTGCAATGTATTAAATAATAACATGCATATTATACATAAATATAGCCTATGTTACTCAGGGATAATGTAGCACTCTAATGGTGAAAGCATTGTTGAAATCGGTCCAGTAGTTTTGAGTTTATTCGTTACAAACATACAAAAATTCAAATCTTTCCTTTTTATAATATTAAATAGGGGATTTGTGTTTGTATACGCAAATTAAGAAACGTAATTAGATATTATAAAATACATATTTAGTTGTATAAGGTACAATATTATGCAACTAAATATGTATTTTATAATATCTAATTATTTTTGACGTTTTGGTACAGTAAGTAGTAACAGTAGTAGTTATTTTATGGGTACGTACGATACAAATCTCTTACCCACAATTAATAAGGTAATTCTCGTCTATTCACAGATGAAAACTGAAGAAGACTAGCTTCACAGACACGCTCCAGATGATTAGAGGTTAGACATTAACATGTAAAATTACCCCCCCGAGCCTCATCGCTAGCGCCGCACCATCGCGTTTAATCTTACGGCACAATTACATCGTCTATCTGGTCGAAAGCCCGTTTGTCAGTATCCTAAATTGCGTACCGGTCCGACGTATATTTACGGCGCCCCGGGCATAGTGTGGCCGAGACGTCTCTATCAATGGCCGCGCACGGTTTCCCGACGTCGTAAATTAGCGCCCTCTACAATACAGACCGCGGTACCGCAGAATTAACATAATAAAAAGGGAGCATTCATATGCCGCTCGTAAATAAACTTTTATGGCCATCGCTCTAATGCGTCGAAAAATGTCGCCGAAGGGAGGGGCACTAGCGACACGCCGAGCGAAAATCGTGCAAACTTTATAACACAAGAATTCACACTCGCCCTGGGGTAACCATAATAAAATATTCGTATGGAAAATCCGGACGTTCCTCTCAACATGTATGCATGGATAACGCGATATAAAAACGACATTAAATTTACGACCATCGATGTGTACGCGTCAAGTCATCAAACATTTTTATGGATATAAATATGTACATTTTTTCTGCTCACATTAATTTCTTTATTATGCTTCCCATATTTTTATATAAACATGTAATCTTTGGGAGGAATTCATGAATACATATCCTACGACCATAAAAATGCTCCGTATGCTGAATAAACAAATTACTTTATGCATCGAATCCTGTGCTTAGTAGACCCATATGATAAGATAAAGCTGTGAACACAGACAACGCTGTGTTTTTAAAATATATTTTTTTAGTAAACTTGCACAAATGCGATATTATCGGCATCAAAACAGACAATAAAGCCTTAATTTGACGAACAGAGATACTGCACCCAAAATACGTTGCCTTGTCAACCTTCATAAATCTTTTCATTCACACAGTGCGCTTAACAAAGCGATGTCTGACCAAATGTAAACTTATGGTCACCGTCGCGTGTATGAACGATTCGACCGTGGTTTAATGACGTGCTGACTTCGTCATATACCACGGTAAATAGCTTGGAAAAGATTTTTTACCCAAAAATCCGCCTCTGTTCGTTTCATTGATAAAATCAACATGGTCACATTTTGCGAGATGTGACAATTTAACTTTGAATTATTGAAGGTACCGTGACGTTTTAGGCGAGAGCATGGAGATTGGCAACTGGGTAAGTTTTTTTTATAAGTTGTCAATACCGGATATGAAAACTAACTTTTTCTAATAAATTTAACCTTTTGAAATAAAATATAAATAATATTACTACAATATTAATACATGAAATCAAAAGAAAAGTTAAAACAAAGCAAGTCAGAACCTTTATAAACATTCAAGCTCAGGTATCTTTGAGCGATCTGTTTAGCTTATTAGGCTATTTAATTTGTCCTAGACAACTGCTTAACAAATTCAACGTAAATAACAACATCACCATCTCAATTTACAAAGCTACTTAATTAAAACTGAATAAATAAACTAAGACTTTGTCTCGATCAATTCGCAGAATTTGAAGCGAATAATAATAGTTTATAGACAACAGACTATTAAATTAAATAGAAGCGACACAGCCATTTCTTAAAACAACCCCAACAAAGAAACTCAATCGTGAATTTCAATTTCTTTTGCGATTTCTTAATACAACAACCTTAAAAGCTTCCAACAAAAACGAAAAAAATGGGTGTCGTTAAAGCAAAACCAAAAACATTTGACACTTTCATTTCTTTGCAAATGAAAAATAAAGAGGCCGCGGAACGCCTGTACCCAAGTCATTTCTGAACGAATTATGCTCTTAAGTAGATAATAAACGCGGCAATACCGTTTCGCTGCGACACGCGACACGGCGCGACACGACTTTGTCGCGCAACATAAAAGCTTTTGACGAAATATCGCCGTGCGTAATTACAGCCCGTTGTGTAGAACGCAATTGCGCATAGACAGTGAAACAATGATAAGACTCTTGGAGCCACAAAACAATGCAGTCATCATGCAAATAAGTTGTCAAGCGTAATGGAAGTTGTAGAAACTAATGCAAGAAACTTGTTTGGCCTATTAAATTCTTAAGAGTACACGACTACCATTCTAGTTGCTTAAAGCATGTATTCTATTAACATACAACACACATATAGCTTTTAAAGTGTATACATATATGCAATACAACGGTTCTCCAGAGTCGAGAGAACGGAAAGCCAATGAAGAGGCAATTGAATCGAAAGGCTTCGATCCATACACTTCCCTTCCCTTTATTTGTATAGTTTCCTTTATGTGGGCTGCGCTTTAAGGGTATACGTCTCAACAGTGTCGTCATAAGTTATACTCAAATCTCCATAAGTTTTTGGTCCCCTCTACTTTCAAAGAAATAATCCGACCGACACAAAAGGGGCATAATAAGTTTCATCGGCAAGTCCTTTCTACATAACAATACGAGCAAACATGCCAGTATGCAGCATACAAATCACATAGTGCCGGAACTGCATACCAGCGCCCAATTATTTGACGAACAATACCATGTTGATTTACTGAACAGCCGTGTGCAGTGGTGTGAGTTGTCTACAGGGCTGTCGCAGCTTTGATCTATTCCACGTTTTGTATTCACTTGCTACCTCTGATACAAACCCCGATCCTTCAAATTGGCGAAAACACGTACCTACATCTGTCTTCGTACACGTCGATTGTCTTGTCCTATTACTCTACCTTTGTTACTGAGATATTACATGCATTTGAGCCGCCGTCCCTCTTAGAATAGGGACTTTTTGTTTGGACCGTGGTCGTTCTCATAGCCTTGCGCCGGCAGCCCTGCCTATATGTGGGTCGGAGTTGAGATAAGGGGTCGCTTTGTTCCCCGACGTAAATATAAATTGCGCCATAAATGTCAAATGGACACAATTGCTCAGCTGGCCCGTGATTTTAAGCGATTTAAGTGGGTTTCCTCGCACGCGTTGCTGGGAGTTTAAAGCGCGCCGTGGTGAAAGTATTTTGTTTGGAATCTGTGAGACGAATGGCGGTATTAAATGTATCATAGTATCGTCGCTTGCTCTACGGTTGGTAGGCGGGGATATTCAATGGAGTGTGAGAGACTGTATGTATCCACGTCGCGGTCCGGTAGGTCGACGCTAAAGATTTAAGCGGTGCCCGGTCGCTTTTGTTCAAATTAGCGGGTTTTTTCCTTCCGAAATTGTAATAGCATTTATTATTAAATTCTCTTGTTATGGACAAAGCCCTACTATTATTCTATGAAACAATACGGCAACAAACACATTCACAGCTATATCTCACTGGTGTCGGTACAACCCTAGCAATCTATAAAACCCATACATTTTTCGAAGCAGAAATGCAAGGAATTTCTCCGAAGCAATCCGGTCGCTTCAACGGTCGAATCGACGCGACAACTATAAAAAGGGGACGTGACAGATATATATGTATACAGAGGAATTTTTGTACACGAACGTCTTAATAAACTATATTGGTCGCTTTTAGAAAGTATTGTTTTATCAAGAGAAAGATCTAACTTTAAACGAAATTATTGTTCGTAATCCTTGGCAAATTCTTCAACAAAATAAAAGTCAGATGTGTTTAGTAGTAGTAATACGGCTATGAGTATTTTAGTCATGAAAAGGCAAGTTTCTTATAGTAGCGAATGTGATCTCGAGTCGAGACCCATGGCTCCAACCATAAGGTAAGAAAAGGCAAGTCGTTACGAGTCTGACATAACCCGATCGACCCAAAATATATTTTTAATATGCGTGGCTTGTATTCCAAGTATATCTTAGCAGTCCATTCTGTCCATTGGCCATATAACTACACTATTATACTGCTTTTTGCATGGTTCTCTAGTTATTTCTACCATAACCAGTTACATAACAATAATTTAAAAATTATCAGCGTAAACAAAAGATTTGTGAATACATAGATTAAATCGTTGCCAAATAATATATCAAAAACTTTTAACTTCTGGCAAAAATTATGTAGTAAGTCCCACGATATATTATGCTGAAACTATCTGCAGATAAACGATCCACGTGAAATATTATCTGAAGATAGTTGTTGAAAATCTTGTTTGGTGGATTGTGTGAGCTAACGAGTTTAGGTACGATGACTTTGTGCGGAAACTGCTGGGAATGTGGTCCAATTAATAGACTGAAGATTTTTTTAATGGTGGCTCTGCTCATACTGCTGATTTAGTCTGGGTTCTAATGCAGGGTGCATTGGAACATATTCTGCCGCATAAATGTGCTAACATAATTGTGTTGCGGTTGGAAGGGCAATGTACTCAGTAAAATTACTGAGATTACTAACTTCTATAAAAACAGAGGCAAAATGACAACGAACTTGGGCTACACGCACACTCGGATCGGCATTCGATTCGGTAGTATTTGTTAAACAACAAAGCCAACCCGTAGCAATTACATATATTCAACATTATTAAGCTCCGAGTGCCATCTGGCTAAGATGTAATCAGAATCTGGCATATTTCAGGTACGAAGTTTAGCCTTTTTCTCGAATTTTATCTTTTACGATTTTACCGCCTGGCTGTGCCGATTAGTAGGAATAGGAATTTCCACAAAAAAACAGTTCTTAGTCTATGTCCATAAGGAACATACTCAAAAAATTTTCTTTTATGTTTCAAATACTGTATGAGCGTGTATCTTCTAAACGACTCCCGGTGACGATCGCATTCCTAAAATTTATTTATATTCTATGGTTGAGACGATGGTCGATAGCTTTGCAAAGATTCGGTAGGTAGCGCCTAATAAAAAGTAGAATAAAATACGTAATCGCTCCCGCTTATGCCTTGCCCCACCTGCCACTAATGTCGGCGTGTAGCCGGTCATCAGTTGCAGCGACGTGGAGTGAACTACGGAACTTTCAACGATTATAATCAATTATGTACACGCGCCCGCTACTTCCACCGCCGTGGCCTACACCTAATGTTGTTTCACATAAGGCTTTGTTTTCAAAAGGGTTTAGTAGTTTCTGGGGTAAGATAGTATAGTACAGCCATAAAGACGTTTATTTGTATGATAAATATAGTATTACGTAACATACTGTGTCCTTGAAGAGTAAAGCAGAGGTGTACTGGAGTACACCCGCATTACGTGAGAATGTTGAGTGTCATGTAATAGGGGACGAGCCTATTGCCATTAATCAGGCACATATCAGAGCTACTACTAGGAATTTCATAGAAAAACCGCAATAACACTTTTCTCAACAAAAGATTTTAACCCAGGAACACACACGCTAGTTGAATGAACCGGCTAGACACCATAATACACCATTGAAATTGTTTTTTTTTCATGTATATAATGATTTTTAATGCGACTGGAGAATTTGGGAAAGATTATTTTTGTTGTTTATGAAATAACACTGCTTTGAGCTATGTTGCGTTCCTTACGTTAAGCAACGTTGGCATTGCTCCGCGAGGAAACGTTGTGTTGGTAGTGAGGGTACTTTGACACTTATACTGCCAAACCAACTATTCCTTTTACGTTTTACAGGGTTGGCAACGCGCAAGTGATACCCCTGGTGTTGCAAGCGTCTATAAGCTACCGTAACCGATTACCTGACGGCGACCCGTACGCATGTTTGCCACCTTAGTGGATTAAAAAAAAAGACTTCACACGCCATCAAGAAAATCTCTCAGGCATGCAAGTTTTCTGATGTTTTCTTTTACCGTTTATAAGCGAGTGATAGTTCATTAAAACGCACATGATTTCGGTACGTACCTTGTATCCGAACTTCGAGATCTTTGATTTGGCAATCCAAAACTCCAAAGGTCATATTAGTATTATCACAGACTATCACTGCTTTCAACTGCACTAACACACAATAGTCAACATTTTAAGAGTTAATATTACTCATCCCAACGGACGTGTCACAACTAAGCGGTTCCATAACGACCCATCAGTTACAATTGACAGCTTGACTTCAAAACTAAAGACTTGTCTTTGACAAATGACGTTCATAAGTCAGCCATTGTCTCATGATACCATGGCGATGAGTAGGTCATGATCGGATTAACGCCTTTTATTTATTGAAATAAAGACCTCGCTTTGTTTCAGGTTGAAAGGATGAGTTGGATGGGCCAAGCAAATGTGAAGATGAAATAAGATCTCTCCAGCGCGTGTATGGCAAGATGTATCTTTGCGCATTGAAGAAATCTAAGTTTTTATACCCAGTAATTTCACTGGCTACATTCAAAGGCAAAGTCAAACATTTTATTTTAATTAGACCATTAAAATGGCACTTTTGAAAAGTCAAAACTAGTTGCACGGTTCCAAAAAGGGGTCTTACGGAGAAGAACCGACAAGAAACTCCATAGACACTCTTTAAGAAAACATGATAACAGTGTTAATCTTTGTTTACAATTTTGTTCTGAATAGTTCATGGGAACAATGCCGTATCATGTGTACAATAATAAAATGAATCCATTAAAACAATAATTAAACAGAAAAAATATTGCCATTGACAGAAAGAGCTGACCATTGCTCTTCAAACCGGAACACAACAATGTTAGCACATTATGGTGGGCTGTGGTGACTTTTTAAACAAGATTTCAGGCCTAAGGTGTACCAAACGTTTTACCCAACATATCGACACGTGCACCTATAATATTACCAACAGCTGACCGCAAGCCCACCACAAGCTCATCGCTCACGACCACAAATTACTTCCAATCTCCGGCCAGATGACATACTCTCACAGCCTCTTAAAAAAAACTCATTTAGGCTGACATTTAATAGACAATTTGAGTAACTTCAAAGGATGCGACCACCCCTCTCTTGAAGAAGGGTTAATATAGATAATTATTCAACCTTCCTTAATATTATTAAGAAACGGGATTGTTGAAGACATTTTAGAGATTTTTAAATGATTTCTTTTATGTTGGCAACAAATTGGATTTTAAGGGTGGACTTAGAATGGGGAATAAGGGTTTGCAGACTTCACACGCTGTCAAGAAAAGTTCATGATATTTTTCTTTACCATATACGTACGAACATACGCACATGATTTTTAAAGACAAGAAGTCAAAGGCCTCGAGTTTCAGGCTTTGCTTGGCTTTGCTTTACATACAATTGGCAGTCCAATGGTCATATAACTAAGCTATCACTGCTAAACGCAATTCAAAATTAATTCATATCTTCAATTTATTATTTCTAAAGAATATATAGTTTAAATTAGTGGTCAGATCATATAAATATGTATCAGGCATGTCAAAAAGTTAACTTTTTTCTGAAAAATGACAATACAATTGACATAAAGCTATTGCAAATGAATGAATCAAGAATTAACAAAGAAACTTACTTTTAAGTAGTGTAGCATCCCCCTTAAGTAAGTGCTGGGAATTTTATAAATCTGGTTCTAAAATCCACGATTTTCTTTCACAAGACCTGATTTTTGTCCGCCCTGAATTCCGCCTTTGTTTATTATGAGAATATAATCAACAAAGTATTTTGGGAACTCTAGACGTCAAAAGGAATTCTTTTTCGGAGAATCACAACTGAGATAGAAACGTTTCTTTTTGAATTCCTTATTAAATGTACAATATTGAAACAAATAACTGTTAAATTCGGCTTGTCGTAAATAATTCACATCAGAGATTAAAAGAACTATTAATAACGTGAAAGAATTTTAATGTAATGTTTTTATTTCACGAAATGCTCATCTGAATTTTAAACATCGGGCATATTTGTAGCGCTGAATATAGCTTAGCTGGAGTATAAAGGTAGCAACAGATTTGTAACACACCACGCCACGTGACGCGAATGTAACGTGTCCTTTCGCTAGATTATATATTGTGTTCCTAGATTACAACAATCGGCCGTTAAACACGCGTGGGGTGTCATCGGGTGTTATAAATGTGTCTACTTCTTTAAGACTGGAGTGTTAAGACGTCGGGACGTGTCACAAGCATATAGGTTTGATTCATTAAGTATGGTTATAGATGTTTTATTGCGGACTGATGGTCTGAGTGAGAGAGCCAGAGTAATCGACTCTAGCTCTCTCACACCGACAATAAATTGATGTGCGGTCAACAAAAGAGTTACGTATATAGGCAGCTAATTAATAATCTGTGTTTTGATAAAAATTGTGTAATAATGTATCATGCAATATGTGTCAAAACGTGGGTATTGTAAGCAGCTACATACCTATCCCTTTGGCGCCTAATTATTTACGTCGAAATCTGTATAAAAATTCATATTTCGTTTGCCATCTATATACTTAACTCCTTTGTTGACTGTACCTGACAAACTTTGATATTATTAATCCCGACGTTTCGGACCCTTTACAGCGTCCATGGTCACGGGAGGACTGAGGCGGTGGGCGTCTTGATGTTATAATTACTGACAGCTACCCTACATTTTCAATCCGGTTCACGCAGAACGAAAATCATGAGAAATCAAGACATAAGGAACATAGACAGTTAAACATTGCAAGTGATAGATAGGACATTTCAGAGAAAAGTCCAATAACGCTGCTCGAACTGGGAATCAAATCGGGTAACAGTCGTGCTTAGGACCACCAGACTATCAAGGTAGTGTCCGCTCTGCGAACCTTTTAAGCCTCTTTGCCAGAGAATTAGCTAATTGCTTTTAGCGATAAGAGTGCCAATTGTACTCGTGTGACATTTAACTTTGTTTCTTATTTTTCACTATATCCTTTGGTTTACAATAAAAAATACTCTATCTATCTATCTAGTAGGCACTTTACAATATTTTTAGTACGAGTCTAGAGTAAGACTGGAGGTAAACGGATTACATCGCATTACTGGTAGACTACAAGATAATAATTTGATTGCCTATCGGGCAGCCTGCTAGTTATCGCATTAGAGTTTATAAATAAAAGGCATGATCATTTCGGTATTATTCTCAGACGAATTTAGATGAAATCATAGATCAATTAAGAGACACAGCAACAGAAAAGGTTGTTTCAACCCTATGGAAGGTCAGGATTCGTTTAATGAGTCAAAACTGATGGTGTTAATAATCTTGGCGCTTTACAATACCAGTTTACGATAATCCTGTCTCAATAATTACAGTGTAAATGGCTTGTAGGTCGTTGTTCCGATCATCATTATCAACCCATAAACTGTCAAAAAAATCTAAAATTAACAAAGACCGAAGTCATGAGTGACGATTTTGTCACAAAAAATAGCAATAATTTCTTTATTTAAATTAATTATTGCTTTTTTATGATCATTTTTTGGTACCTAAAACTGTCTTAATTATGGCATTAACGAGTTGACTAACTTTCTGATTAAAAAGAAACAACGAAATAAGTTACGGGAAAACAACAACAATTAAATACTTAAGAAAATCAGAAAATTACTTAATCATTTTTATAATACTTGCGCTTAGTATCGAGCCGACAAGAATGAAAAACAAACCAAAATAGCTAAACCAATTCAGAATGCGTACTCCAGTAGCCAGAGGTGCAAAACAAACACAACATCACCACTGGAATCCTAATGTGGTTCCGAAAGCCAAACTCAATATTGTTCACCCCAGCACACCAAAAAAACACGAAATTTAAATTTTTAATAGCACGCAACAGCACCCCTGTCGGTAATTTTTCCGTGACTTGCGAATAGCGATCATTTGTTGAGGAAACGGTGTATTAACTCCAAGAGCTAAATGTTCGCTAATAAACAACCCACCAGGATCGTGATGCCGAGTCATCTTGGAGCGAGTTTGAATAAACTCGGAAGGCTTGAAATTATTGTAAGTGTTATACAAAATGATTGAGCGATGTGACTTGCGATCACAGACTTAAAAAGTTATAGAGCGGGCATTGAGAAACATTTTCATACAAACGAACAAAAGAAAACCGAAAAAAAAATCGTAAATTCTGAATAGTCTGTATACAAAAGTATCTACACCACCGGTTCAGCAATTTATCCTATCCTATCCTATCCTACCTAAATGTGAAAGTTTGTGAGGATGGATGGATAGATGGATGTTTGTTACTCTTTCACGCTAAAACTACTACTACTACTTAAAAAAAAAAAACTTGAGAGGTGTCAAGGGACACCCGGATGGAACGAAGTTCCTTTCATTAAAATTTAATAATTAAAAATAAATAAACCTGTATACACTCAACAATTCACAACGCGCGAAATTCAAATATTGTCATTCACTCAATAATATTTGAATGCTTGTCAACAATATTTGAATTTCGAAAAAAGTGTCGTGACAACTTTTTCGTAAGAATTTTTTCCGTCTAGCCCCCTTTCACAACGCGCGATAAGGAACTTCGTTCCAATATATATAAGTGCATCAGAATAACATATAGGCTATAATTTATAATGATTTTGAGTTAATTAGCCAAATTACAACGATAATTAAAAGTAACTTTTCCACACGGACGAAGCCGCGGGCAAAAGCTAAGCGAAAATAATTTTCCAATTTACATTCTTCTTTGACTGCACGTCTGGTCTGGTCTGGTCAAAAATAATATTTTACCACCAAGGTTAACTAGATGACAACTAACAAAGTGCCGGTTTGGACTAAATACATTTGTATGATTAATTGTTTCCACCATTACGTTGTTTTTGACAGATTTCATTATAAGCTTTTATTACCTACTACAATTAATATTGAAGTGTTTTTTTGTTATTATACTTACTAGATTACTTTATAGTTTATGCCAACCTAGATTTATTTTGAAAACCGAGGATATTTGAAATTTAGACATCAACGTTAAGTACATTAGACAAACTTTTCACTGTACTTCAAATGACCGGTACAAAAATTTCCCTGTCAATTGATTTTCTTATAGTGTATGGCCATAAGTCAAATTTGAAAAATTAGACAGATATCTCAATTTTTTTAGCCCCGTTATTTGCAAATAACCCCTTGGCATATAAATATCCTTTTCATACAGATTCTCATATAAACTTGACAAGTTTATCGTTAATTTTCTTTTGAGTTCTGAAACGAATTCTATTGAATACTGTTTCATCCTTATTAATTAAACTAAAGATTCATTAAGTGTCGCTTTAACTTTATCCCATTATAATCAGCCCCTTTTTTTCTTCTTCTTCTGTTGACTATCGTTCCTCAATGGCAAAATGTATCTTATACTCTAATGTTCACGAATATTTAAAGGTATATTCAAATAAAGCAAATCCACAGTCAATAAAAGTGTTAATATATTCTGCACATAACATAAACTGAACCATACAATTCCACAATCATTCCGTCATTAACTCCACAAAAGCCATCAGTAATTCATCAGTTAATGCCATTTAATTCAGCCATTGGAAGCGAAACAATAGTTGTCCGTAGATAATGGGATGTGCATGCGACTTCCATTCCAATAAACTGTTTTGCATCGATCTTGGTGACCCATATCGTCGATGGACGGTCGCTAGATGTGGTATGATGGCAAATTGTGATTTATATATTACTAGCTGCCCCCGAAAACGTTGTTTTGCCATAAAAAAAAAAATTTAGGGGTATGAAAAATAGATGTTGGCCTATTCTCAGACCTCCCCGATAAGCACAAAAAATTTCATCAAAATCGGTCAAGCCGTTTCGGAGGAGTATGGCAACGAAAACTGTGACACGAGAATTTTATATATTAGATTTGCATTTAAGTTAGTTTTGAAATCGTAGATTAATATATTAATTTCGTAATTAAGAAATAATTAACACGTTTTGTTGTTCTCGAGCTAAGCGTAAGTATTTCACTAGACAGTTTAAGTAATAATAGTAATTATAATGATTATTTTGTCACCCCAATATAATACAGTTAACGAGATATAAAAAAATACATATCATTGATATACTGTGATAGACTGGAACCTAAACTAGACCTAAAGCCTGTAATAAGCCTTCGATAACTACTATTAACCGGGTGAATAGGGAAACAGGGGTGAATCAGGACAAACATTTAAAGTGATTTTCAGCTTTAATTATTATAGTTTGTGGGAAAAAGGAGTCTAATAGTGCTCGTTAATTATAATAAACCATTAGAAGGCCTTGTTGGCATCAAAATATAATAATTAAACCTGAAAATCCCTTTCAAAATTTCGTCCCGATTCACCCCTGCGTCACTATTGGTGACGGTAATACATTTTATTGTGATTTTTGAACGTACACTGGTAAACGTGGACCGAAAGTGGTCTTTAAAAGAAGCAGGAGTTACAGAGTGCATTGTTGCAAGTGGTACAGAGAGCATTGACTTCTAAAGAACAAAATACATCTTGGATAACCCACTTCAACTGCATTAATCTACACTGCATAATAAACAGCGGTTGTTGAATAATGAAACCGGTACACAACAGCTATCAATTGTCTCATAAATATGAAGCGAGGCAAATGTGTCGACTTGATCGCCAGACGGGTTACGTTTCATGAGGTCACTGACGCCGCGGTAGGGTTACCTAGGCTCCGATGTACTGGGGTCACCAGGCAATCGCTTAAATAGAAATATACCTATCCCATATACTGTCTCATTACTGGACACGGGTCTCCTCTCAGAATGAGAGGGATTAGGCCACCACGATGACCTAGTACGGGTTGGCAGACTTCATACACCGTCGAGAAAAATTTCTAAAGCATGCAGATTTCCTCACGATGTTTTCCTTCACCGTTTAAGCGAGTGATAATTATTAATACGCACAGGATTTCGAAAAGTTAGAGGTCCATGCCTTGGATTCGAACTCGACTTTGATCTGGTAGACCTTTGACTTGGCAGTCCAAGGGTCATATCTCTAGGCTACTTCATCATCATTCCTGAATCAATCAAATCGGCAATATGGAGTGATGATTTGCGAAAGGTTCCTGCCAGAAGCTGAATGCGAAAAGCCGAGGACAGGGTGAAATGGCGCACATTAGGGGAGGCTTACTTCTAGCAGTGGACTAATATAGGCGGTGGATGATGATGGATGATGTCTGAATCCGCGAAGAGTTAGGCAAACTCATGTAATATTTGTAGTATTGCCATTAACCGAGTTGCTACTAAAAATTTCATAGGAAATATCAGTAATCGCTTTGACTTGGGAATCGAACGAAAATCGAAAGAGATTTTTTCCTGTAATGTGGGTGCCATATTGGAAGAAAACACAAATATTTTTGTTTCATGCTGGAGTTAAATTCACGACCCGTAGCCCACAAGCCCATTGCTCACCCACTGCATCAAATATGCTGTCAATTTTAACCCACCAAATTTAACTCTTATTCCAGCGCAGCATCCTTAGCACGCAACCGATTAGATTGCTAAAAACTTGGCGCTTAAGATTATGAATTATGATATCTAGTTTATTTGCATCTGTGATATTTTCATCTAAAGCAACCAGTATTGCTAATCAGAGTCTGTATAAGTCATTAAGTATGTTTATTTATATCTTTGTAGGGCAATAATTGCAAAATTTTGTTAACGATTCTATAACAACAGTATCTACGTATTTTTGTTTCTGTTCAATTATTTGAATAGAGAATAGGACTAAAAACCTAAATTAAACCAATACGAAAATCGTACTCATCGCTTTTTAAATTCAACTCCCTCACGAAATGGATGCACGAATTACAAATTTTCGTATTCCGAATTTGGAACACGACGAAAAAATAAAGCGAACACAAGGCAATTACCGTTACAACTTTTATTGCAAGTGAGACGTGGAAGTTACAGATGGCAACCCTGTACAACTGTTTTACTATGAATAAATCTATTCACATAGGAAACTGGGGGCACAATAAAGAGATACGTTATTTATGGCGCAGAGTAAAAATGTTTTTCATGTTGACGCAAGCGCCACTCGGCGTAAATCAAATTCGTAAGCGTAATATTCTTGATGTAACGTCTGTCAGGGCCGTAATATTAAGTTTACTCACAAGTTTTCACGACCTAGTCCGTCATGTTATTAGCGAGAACATATTTGTTATCGGCCTTCCAGCATGTTTTATGTGAAAAGTGAAATTTGCAAGTCGCTCTGTGTTCAGCGATTTAGGGAGTGGGGTAATCGTATGAAAACGTTTCGAAACGTCAACCTAAATATACGGACTAGACGTTGAATAAAATGTTATTCCGTCTGTGATTTAATGTATTCATTGTCTTAGCTTATTCACTTGTCTCTGGATATTTTACGAGCCTTGTCAACCTGTTAATAGGTTTATTCTAAAATCGGTTGCACCTACAATAGGTAATTGTTATTCTATAACTGGTTACATACTTATATTATAACCAGTATACCAAAGAGCTTTAAATGCGTTATACATATATACTTTAAATATACCACAAAACCTACCTGTTACCTATAGGTGACAAAGTAGTAAATTACGATAATATTCGTGATATCCCAATTATCGCATGTAATATTTAAATTTCTTTCATCATCATCATGAGTATCAGCCAAATGAACTCCACTACTGAACAAAGGTCTATCCATAGACCTCTACAAGGACCAGCTACACGCTGCCTGAATCCTTTACCAGGTAGTACGTCCATCTCGTTAGAGGTTATCCTAAGCTGCGTCTTCCGGTGCGTGGTCTCCACATGTAAACCGCCGCCTATTGCCACTTATGCTTGCTAAGCCCACCCAAAAATTCGTTGCTGTATACCAATCAATACTAATTTATTAATTGCGAAAGTAACTAGGTATCTGTTTGTTACAGGTTTCACGGTTAAACCGCTGACACAATTTTGATGATTTTTGACATAGATATAGATTGGACCTTGGAGAAGGAAATAGGTTATTAAAAATTGCTTCGGGATGCGAGTAAAGCCGCGGTACTGTACGGTCAGCAACGAAAGTAGCTGAACACAGCAAAATTTTGATAACATGACAGCTCTAAAACTTGTCAAGATATTTTTAGGTAAGGTAAATATTGAAAGGTCATCTATGCAATGATTTCGGACAACTTTCACAGAACAGTAACTTCATGTTTAAAATCGTTTTGAAAATTGCAACATAACTGTACCGCTAGTAAACTATGTAAACATTACTTCGTTTAACAAAACGCATTTCTCCAGGACTTTGAGGATTTAAGTTTGGTCAGTCCACAGTTTAATCGCAGAAAGTGCAGCTTTACCCTAAAGTACGAGCACCATAATATTCTAATATACAGGGTTAAACTGTTTTAAATTATGAAAGGGTTGCTCAACTTGCGTGAGAAGGCGACGTCTTGATGATCATTAGTTCGCTAATGTTGGGAAATTATAGGCCGTACCAAATACGGTACGCCTTCTGTACGGACGCAATTGGTGTGTTGTGCTAGTAATTGTTGTTAATCAGGAAAGTTCAGTAATGGGTTGAATGGTAAACCCTTTTTTCAAAGCAGTTATTGACTGAGAAAATGGCTACTCATTGTACCCAAAGTAATGCCTGCTAATGATTGCGTGATCAGTTTTTTTTAAACTTCCCCCCTCTAAGCAACACTGAATTGTTTCCTATATCAAGGATAGTTTTTACACGCACATGCACTAACAACCAGACCGAAACAATTATTTGTAGGCCCTTAAAAATATGTAATCCATGTGGGAATTATAAAGAACTAATACTTAAACCAGTTTTAATAGTAAAGGGATTACTGTTAAAGCTGATATAGTAAAATCTTCTTGGTACAGCCAAAAATTCTTATGACCCCAACCAAAATATCCATCTACAGTCTTGCATTTGTCACGAAAACGCAATCCAACACACAACGTACTTACACGGCGCGTCGATGCCAAATGTCGTCTATCCCCACTCCCAGTCTTCCCCCACTAATTGCACGTGCAAGCGCAATAATAGCCGCTATATCGAATCCGTGCGATTTCGATTTAACGACATGCAATGGAACACGGACTGTGGAGGGTTAAATGTTTCATGTATTGTTTTGACCTTTGAGCTGGACTATTGAATTATTAGTATGGCCTAGTATTGTAAGGGGTTATTGTTAGATAAAACGTTTCGTTGATAGTGTAAATTAAAATAATTATTGATATGCATACGTCGTGTAAGTCGGATTAAAGTGATTAGTATTGAATATAAGAAAAAAAAGCAATATAACAATTGTTATGGATTTACATGTTTTTAACAAATGCAAGTATCAAGATCAATAAAGTATAAAAATTGTTGGTACACAATCACGAAACAAAATTTGAGTTTCCACAACAAACCTCTTTAATTTTTTATCTACTTTACATTTCCAATATAAACATGAAAACCGAAACCAATCACAGACAGCAAACTTACATCTTAAACGTATCAAACATTCAAGTCAACCCCAAACTGCGCGGTCAAAGCCGACCGCAAAATAAAAAGCCGCAGCGAGCTGAGCTTTTAAAAGAAAACACCAGTTGTTAGGTGACCGCTTGCCGATCGCGATAGCCGTCGACGACATTGTGGGGGATTTATCGCCGACCACGCTGCACACTTAAGTCCCCGGGAGCTAAAAAGGAAAGTTTAAAGTCGTGGCCGTCGCAGGGTTAAAAGGCCGCTCTGGCTGTATGTGTTTTTATGTGACTACATACTTGCCAGTATTGGGAAAAAATATTTGAGGTACATCTGTATATGACCTTACTACGCTTTATGAATTCTAAATTAGCAAGTAGGTACAAAAATTTACTAGTCTGAAAGAAATACGTAGTTATTAAAGTCCCTCTTGTGAAAAAATAATTGACCTGTTAGGTGTCAAGCTTAAACGGTGAAGGGAAATATCATGAGGAAACCTGCATGCCTTAGAGATTTTCTCGACGGCGTGTGAAGTCTGCCAACCCGCACTAGGTCAGCGTGGTGGACTATAGCCGAATCATCAGCAGTGAGACAGTATATGGGTTGATGATGAAGATGTTGAGGTTTCGAACCTGCGTCCATCTGTTTGATACAGTGATACACGACCACTACAGTCAATAGTCTATTTAACAAAACAAGCTTATAAAGATATTTCATCCCGCTACTGGGAATCCCTACTTTAATACAACAAAAAGACAACTAAACGTAGCCAAAGAAATCCTTACAAACTAAGTACAGTTGCACCGCGCACAGAATATGGTAAAAGGAACATCAGGTACGAAGGAGTACAACTGTATAACAACTTACCAACAAATGTGAGAAATACGTCTTCTTTTAATGTATTTAAAAATAAATTGAAACAGTATGTTATTGGTAACGACAAGTTCCTGTAAATACCGATATATTGTCACATAACGGTATCTAATCTTAGTTTGTTGTTAACTTAATATAGATTATTCCGACTAAAAAAAAAATTTCACACTAAAATGTACTGTAATACTACCTATTGTAATGGCCACCGGATAGATTTAGGAATACATAATTACCTTTGAATTATTTGTAAGCGAACACTGTTCTTTAGAATAAATAAAGAATCTTTAAACCGAAACCGAATAAGTAAGCCCACGATTACTCCCGAGCCTTAGCTGCGATTATCTTAGTAGGTAATGCATACCTACTTACTACGCAATAGTACATAAATTATTTTTACGACCACATTTAAATAACGAACACAATATTCTTGAAGTCAGCATTGCCAACCTAACAAAACTTTTAATTAAATCAGCGCGAAATAATCCGTCAAGTGGATTATTTGAATGCACAGCTCGCGTGAACATCGTTAAAGATTAACGCGCTATGTAGGTTATACGTTGCACGCGATCCGGCACGTGGAGCGAGCACGCGACGTCAACTGATGACTCTGCGAAAGTTTTTTTTTTTTTAAATATAATACATAGATCTGCCTTATTGCCCTAGTGGTCAAGGTTTTCTATAAAATTCTCAGCGGCTCGGAGTTTTGATCGCAATAGGCTCGACGCCTTATAAGGACCCAAAACATACCGGCGAACTATGAGTATACATTACCTCGCCGGCGTGATGATATAAAATATTGTTTTCGAACGAAGTGCTTTCATCGAATAAACAACAATAAACAAGCCTAGATCACCATACGATTCATACCGTATGGTGATCTAGGCATGTTCCAATGTCGTGTATCCAAGAATAAAGAATATGGTACACCAAATCACAAGAAAGATTCAAGTAGGTAAGTATTAAAATATTCATTCAATTCAATTAATAATTGATTTCAATTCAATGAACTACTAGGGAGAAACAAGAACACCTGAGACGACATGTAGTTCAGGTGTTAGGTTAGGTAATGAAATAAAATGTGTAAATATTTAGTTTAATTTTATAGATCATACCTTACCTTTTAAGCAAATTGTCTATTTTCAGTTTTACCTCTCCTATTAGGCTTATATGTAAATGAAATTGTTATTATTAATTTAAGTATTTATTTAATGAATTTGGACATCATCTAAATAAATGTAAATCTTATAATATTAGGAGCGAAGTTATCTTCGGAGATAATAAAAATCATCATCAAACCATATTATGTTCCATTGCTGGGCGTGGGTGTCCTCTCACGGAATGAGAGGGATTAGGCTATAGTCCACCACGCTGGCCTATAGTGCGTGCTGGCAGACTTCACACGTCGCCGTGAAAATCTCTCAGGCATGTTCGTTTCCTCACGATATATTCCTTGACCCTTTAAGTGAGTGATAACTAATTATTAATACGCACATGATTTCATAAAGATTCGAATTCAAGACCTTTGACTTGGTAGTCCCATTTTCATATTCCTAGACTCTCACTACTCATTGAAGATACCAGATATATACAGTAATACGTTATTAAATAATATTAAGTTAAGCAACCAAGCTTTTGATAACCAAGAAGCAAAAGCTATAAAATAAACCAATTCCTGTCAAAATATTTAACGCAAGCTTTCCATAATATTAAAAGCTTTTCCACAGATACAGCTGCACAATATCTCACAATGGTCAATAAGCGTCTATTCTTCAAACGATTTAACCTTGATAAACTTTCCCATTTAATTCCTGCGCTAACAATATGACGGTTCTCTCTCAGATAAATTTACGCGATTTGGTCATGATTAATGCGAGCCCCGTCGCCTCCCACCCGATAAGAAGCGCGATAGCCGCTCTATAAAGTCTCTGTCCCACCTACTGCTAGTGGAACATGCTAGCTGAATAAAATCGACCATTAGTTTGAACATTTGACCGCTGCGGGACACTTAGATATGGTCAAACGTCGAGATAAGAAAGTAGAACTACTTTTCCTATCTTAACGCCCATTTAGCCTAAAGGGCTGGGAAGATCTCCCCAAAGGGTTCCGAATTTCCAAAAGTCGGTTAATCGTAATAAATGTTATCTTAACTATTGAAAATATGTATGATTCTGGCATAAATTAAGAATCATATTCTTAAAAGAGCTTTTAACATAATCAGAGCTGAAATTGTAGAGTAAGAAAAATTCGCTTCACAGAAAGCCTCGCAAAGGAGACATCCGAGTCCTCAGCCCTAACAATACGTTATTTAACACAATGATCGACAGACGCTTTACCAAATATATACATTTAAAGGTGAAGGAACTCAAGGGAGGGGAAAGAAATCTATACATTTTTAGCGTAGGCCGAGAAATCAGTAAGACATAAATTGTAAAAAGGCGACGCCGAAACGAGCAGAATCGTCAAATGGTGCGGACGAGATACATTTTAGATATAGATAGGGTTGCTAAGCGCTGGAAATTTGATAAACTAGCTGCGTATAAAAGGACGATATTTCCTTTAATATTTGAGCTTGAGGTTTGAAGTTTCGATATGGCATTGGAACATATAGAGTTCTGAATCGCGGTAAAATTATTTTCATATTCTGGTTATTTACTCGATACCTCGAGGTAAAAGTTAAAAGTTAGGTAAATATTTGCTTTGGAATTTTAAATCTACATATCTGCAAACATAGGCATATAAAAACGTTAATATATTTCTACGTATTGTTATTTAAAGAGAAAACAATGAAAATTATACAATAATTTTCTCATCCAGAAATACGTTATGTAAACAAATCACCCAAAGGGACAGCCCTACTACGAACGGTAGTGAAACGCGCACAGCTCGGAAACTCGGCGATGCGATGTAGGCACTACGCCGAGATTTATGTAGGAATCTGGTTACCGGTAATACAAGCTCGTTATGCACTACATGAACCCCTTTATATTTATTTAACTGAATAACGGAGCGTATTAGTAACTATTTAAAATGTCGTTAGTTGCTAGCGACGCCTCTTAGGACCAATCATTTGGAATGATGCTTGATCAATTCGATGTTTTAAATACATCATTATCATCATCATAGGCCCATATTCGTCCACTGCTGGACGTAGGCCTCTCCTAGTGAACGCCACAGAGCCCGATCTTCGGCTTTCCTCATCCAGTGACTGCCAGTTGCCTTCCGACAGTCATCACATCACTCCACCTGTCCCGCGGGTGTCACACACTACGCTTACCTAGACGCGGTCTCCACTCGAGAACACGTTTGCTCCAGTTTGTCAGTTCTCCTTGAGATGTAACCAGCCCATTGCCACTTTATCTTAGTTTTAAATACACCTTCATAATGATAATGATGATAATGATATTTATTTTTGTAAATAGATTTTACAAGTCAATATATTACATATTTTTTTAAGCTAGATGGCTCCGGCATTTCCTAGCTGACGACCTCTGAGAAGAAACGCCGAAACAAACTCAGAGAATCATAGTCTCTTTTAAAGTCCAGACAATGTATAGTAACAAAATATGTGTCTTACAATGTAGGGCAAAGTCTGAAATGGCCTCTTGAAGAAAGAGCCATAGCGGCTTTGAGTAGACCAGTCCCAAGTGACGGCACGCATGCATCAGTCATTGTGTAGCTCAACCATAATTTAGGGAGCTCAACAACCCGTCGCACGACGATAACAGATCAGAAGAACATTTGCGTAGGTCACATAAAAAAAGCTCAAAGCCACCAGACTGTTCAAAGCTAAGTATGTATATTTAGCCTACAAAGTACTCACATTTACATTTTATTGAGTTAAAGTATTAAATAATAAGAAAAAAAATATATATATAATCACAGTAACGATTTCAGTAATATCTAATAAATTAAAAAACATAATTGTCAGACTTACATGAGAGAATATTATTAGGTACTTAAAAATGTACTATTATTGTATTGTATTGTAACTATTAACATTATTGTGTTCCGGTTTAAATGCTAATGTAGCTTGTGAAATCAGGTAATTGGTAAATAAATAAATATTCTCGGACAATTTTACACAGCACCATCTAGTCACAAACTAAGCAGAGCTTGTACTATGGGTACTAGACAATGGATATAATACTTATATACTTTTTTTTTTGTAAATACATACTTATAATACATAAGAATGAGATTTAATTACTGAAGTCTCAAGATGACAACGTGCTACTGATGTTACTGACGGCTGGATATACTTATCTGTCATCTTATTACTATAAAGAAAGAAAGAATTGAACGAAAACTGTATTGAATTGCTTCTGTATTGTATTGAATTGCTGCGAATCTTACCACCTGCTTGGAATCCTGTTATAGATTCTATTAAACCAAAATCCAGGCCTACAACTGCAAGACCAAAGGATACTGTGAGCTCGTTCTGCGTGAATCGGATCGCCAATAATTAACAACTAAAACATGATCATTGAATATTGTTACTTTAAAAGAGACCATGATTCTCTGAGTTTGTTTCGGCGTTTCTTCTCAGAGGTCGTCAGCTAGGAAATGCCGGCTCCATCTAGTTTTAATTAATAATTAGTAATAAATGTCATTGATCATGTAACTATAAAAAATATAGGGTAGCTGTCAGTAATTATATCATCAAGACGCCCACCACCTCAGTCTACCCGTGACCATGGACGCTGTAAAGGGTCCGAAACGTCGGGATTAATAATATCAATATACGCGATAAAATCCGTAAAAAGTAGTTTTATTTCAATGTATTGAATTGTCATTGGTTAAGTAAATTATGAATTATGAAAATATAAGGACTCATTTTAGTGAAGGAAATATTAGACTGCAGGATTCGAACCTGCGTCTTCTAGTTAAATTTACCAGTCGCTCTGACCACTAAGCCATCGCAAGTCCCACCCGCCAGGTCGAAATTTGCCTTCACATTCTAAATTTACGTCTCCGTCCCGCAGTCGAATTTTTCCTTCGCTAAATAACCTTTGTAATTTTAGCATGGAAAATACAAAAAGATAATATAAGGACTTTTCGTCTTACGAACTGCTGTTTATAAGCCCACTCAGTATATAGTCACATTGAAGATTTTATTTTAATTAATACGAGTAGGGTATTACTTCATATACTGCTCCATAAAGTTCATGTAGGCTTCTTCACTTATGTTTTAATATTAATATCAAAGAGCCCTTTGTGTAACGCAAAAGATTATAATTTATTTAATGTCTGTTCAATATGGTAATATTTTTATGTTAGTTAACTTGTAGGTTACTTCATACAAAAAAAATATGACTTTTTTCAATGCCGCGGCTTTTTCTATGCAAATACGTGAAAATGCCATAATAGGAGTTTAAATAAGTAAGAGACAGTATATGGGTAGATGATGATGATGAAAATTATAATAGTTTTTAACTAATTCCAGCGTGGACTGTCAGCTATGCCTAAGTCTTTAGAGACGACTAGTTGATCCTTTAGATACGGATTATTACGTATGTGTTTTTGATCCTAAGATAAGGAACAGGATTACTTAGGCCATAAATCATTACATTACCTTCGTACTTAAGGGATCATTCATCAAATATTCCGTGCATATATACATAAAGTATGCATAGGTTCATGTTCATGATATATGCTCCTGTCAAAATAACGGATAATATAATGGATTCAAAACTTACTGTAAGAGTTTATAAGCAGTAGTGACGTCGGATATTTTGTATAAGCGTCGACATACCTGTAACAAATAAATATTACTTTAATATAAGGTTCAAAAGGTTGACGATTTCTGTGTTCTAGTGGTTCGAGTCCGACTACCGTACACGAGGTCGTGGGCTCGATTCCCACATGACATTTATAAGTACATATTCACAAAAAAGTAGCTATATAAATATTATATCTATTGTCTAGTGTCCATAGTAGGTACAAGCTCTGCTTAGTTTGGGACTAGATGGTGCTGTGTAAAATGTCACAAGTATAAATTATTTAAAGTTAAAATCAAAAACCTTTTACTTTTTGAATACAATTATTTTCAGTTTAAAGATACTCGTCTCAGAATATTCTTGTCAATTTTAATTTGTCAACGCTTACATAAATAATGGTTTACAAAGTAGCTTCACAAAATTATAAACTTTTAAAGCACTCGATAAAAAATAATAACTGGTCCTTTTGTACTCTCCTCCGGCACTCTTGTCAGGCAGTGCCAGAGGACCACTTTTTTCCTTCTATTATTCATAAATTTCAGAAGCCTCTGAATTAACTATTAGCGAACTTAATCAGTGTTTACAAAAAATTCACAACATAAAATTACGTACTTTTACCAATTATCTATTTTTTATTACGAAAAAGAGTTAGAAAGCAAGCAATAATTTATTTATAGGCATATTTGATAACTTATTCATATTATCATAATTATTATGTCATAAAGTTTTAATTAGATAAAGGTTGTTACAATGATTAGGTAATAATAGAGACTACATATTAATATGCTTATAATATAGGTATGTAATAGAATAGATGTTGAATGAGTATCCTAGAATCTCGGTTGGCAAATTGCCATTATTTAGTAACCCAAGCGGTAAGTAATCAAAACAACTATCTGTCAAACTTCAAATCGAGTAATCATAAGAGGTTACGATTCGCTAACGAGGTTGCCAGACGTCACACTTTTTCAAATTTCGTTTTATCCACGAAGCTCTTCTTCCTCAACGTGATGATATAGGTAATTTACAAATAACTAAGTATAAACATAAAATTTAAAAATAATTGACACCGATTTTGTACAGAAATACACGCAGCTTATTGATCTCCATAATAGATAATATTTACGAACATCGTCGCAACCTGTGCCAAGGAGTGAACGGTGCAATAAAAATAACAGCCTGAGGTGCGTCGGTGACACGTAGAAACCGAGTCGGGGTACCGCTCACACCGTAGTGTAACAGTACCTATTAAGTAAAGTAAGTTAAAACCTTTGGAGAAAATGAGAGGTTTTAGTAAAAACTTAGGAAGGGTTCCTAACCAAAACGCTGCCTTTGATGGAGTCTTTCTTTTCTAGCATTTTAGAAGATTTTTTATATTTGTACATATTAATTCCATTACAGCCATATTTTATTTTATTTATAACTAAGAAAACTTATAACTAAGAAATAAAAAAGAGCACTAACAAATTGTATGAAGCAGTTTGGCGAAATCGTATTTGTCAAACATATTGTATTTCTATGATTATAATAAAGAAAAAAAAAGTCACTTGCCCACGGTTTCAATTCCATCCTAAAGAACTTTTTGAAACAATTGGTAGCGTATGTCCTTCTACAAGCTTTCTTTATACCAAAACTCATCAATGTTGGTAAACAGCCAGATAGACAAACAGAGTAACATTCGCATTTATAATATTATGGGGTATGGATGTTTCAATGATAGTATATAATATTAATTACTGATTACATTTTTAAATAAATATTTTAATTTGCTTTTCAAATACACCGTTGATTTCCAATCTATAAAGTAGGTAAACACAACATAAACCAAACGTTTACCTTGAAACCAGAGTAAAGCATTTATTGTAACAGTTGTGCCGTACCCCGAGGCTACTGTTAACAATTGTTATTGTTATGATTACTTTGTTCTGATCATTTAATTAATATATCTTTTATAGTTGTTGGTATCAGATATTAATTTGTAATTAAATATCAGTTGTTGTTGTCGATTGCCGAAGGAGGGTAATGTTTTTATGGCTCATTCTAATTGGCAAGCTTGCCAGTGAACACGTGACACTTTCTTCACATAAGATGGTTTATTAATATAATTAGGTACTTACACATACCACACGGTCTCCCGAAAAGGGCAAGGGTAGCGGATGAAGAAAAAGAACATAAATGTATTCCATGTCTTTTACTTCTCCATTTAAACCTGCACGGTGTGACACCCGCCCTCCGCGATAACATCGCATACTGGCATTGCGCGCGACGCGGCCTGCCAAATTATTAACATAAACACCAAGCGATGCCCACTGCATCCGTACATGTTATTGACTGTCGCAATTTTGTTCTTGGCGTGTGCTGCGCTCCAATTTAGAATACTATACATATTTTATCAAGATTAGTTGCTTTTCGGTATCCGGGATATTATTGAACGCATTTAGAAAATTGTAGATAAAACGCGTGATGAAATAATGTTTGGTTGTTCGTATAGTTCAACATACCATCACTCGGGTATTCCCCGAAGGATTAAGTAGAGGTGTTCTTATGTACACCCACAGTTCGCCGTATGTTTAGGTCCCATGTAATAGAGGGTGAGTCTACTGCCATTAACGGGGCACGAATCCAAACTCCAAACTGCTACTGAAAATTTCATAGAAAATCCCAATAACACAGCTCGACGTGGAAATCGAAACCAGGACCTCCATTACGATTAACAAACCTAGATTACGGCCAACAAGCGAACTAAGGAGCGTCTAGTAATCGGTAACAAGGGACGTGGCGGGACACGTGCCCAAGTGATTTAAGAAAATCTAAAGAATCCTGTAATATAAACCAAACCGAACTCATTAAAAATTTCCGTAATACCACCATACCGGAAAATACTGCTCACCAAAATCGATACGTACCAACACAAATCGAAAGGAAACCCGTGATTTTCCGCATAAATAATGCAAAAACCAACTGCAAAGTGTTCGTAAATAATAAAATGCAAAATGTAATGATCGATAGGGTACCATCGGCAGGGGTGGTATTATTGGTAGCCGGGGGAGACCTCCCGTCAATGTATGCACTTACGTGGCATGTCTGTTACAATGGATTTTCCCTCAAGTATGGATGTTTGAATTTAAATTCACTTTGCTGGCTTTTAACGGTTGATTTCCTCAATGGAAAGATTGGCTGGTTGACTAGTAATTGAAGGGTTTCGGGAAAACGTTTTTTTTATTGTGTTACATGGAGAAAATAAATGAATTTTAAAAGTTATTTTGTAGATTTCCGGTGCTTAGTATCGCCATCTGCTCCTTTGGTCATAAGACGGATTATCAGTTAGTTGTAGTAGTTATAGTAACAGCAAACTTATCGACACAAAGAAAATGAAGAAGCAATAACTATGGCCTTATTAATTTAATTATAAAATGACACTTTTATACAGCAATTTAATAAAAATTGGCTAAATTATAAAAACATTAAAGTAAACGTGAGTTCTTTCACGTTGAAATCGAGGCGTTGACTTAAACAGGTTGAACTATCAACACAAACAAATTCTAGTTAGGTACCCCATTTCATTACACGAACAACAATATACGAGTACTTTTATTAAGCCGTCCATTTCCCCCGAAGCCAATACACGCGTAAACTTAACTGACACAAAGGCGGAAAATAAAATAAGTTTTTACAACGAAATAAAGTTGCTTGATAAGTAACACAAATGTTTCCTTTTCAACGTCCGATTTACAAACACCCTTGTTACGATTACCGAAATGTACAGAAGGACCATTTTGTACACAGACGTTAAGAATCTTATATCTTTTGTATTAGATGTTAGTGTTCCTAAACATGAAGAAAGAAAAACATAAAAAAAAAATGAGCCTAGTCAGGCCGGCAACGCACATGCAACCCCTCTGGTGTTGTGGGTGTCAATAGGCGGCGGTGCTCACTTACCATCAGATGACCCCCATGCTCGCTTGCCTCCCTTTTCCATAAAAAAGAGAAAGAAGGAAAGACATGTGTTTAGCCAATTTTTTTAAGGAAAACACACAATTAGAACTACAGCAGGTGGCACAGTACCCCTGTCATTGTCGTGGCGAATTTCACGGATCTCATGGCCATGATTATAGGGCAAGTGAAGGCAAGTGCGGTTTTTGGTCGGTATGAGTCCAACATACACTGCCGTCTCTCCAGGTGGCCGATGATCCATGAGGACTTCCCGTACTAAAAAAAAAGGATATATACACACTTATATTCTTCGAATATATAGACAAAGATGCTCAAAAGTACACTCCCGTTTCTGGTGCCATGTATTGGGGACGATCCTATCTATCAGCCGGACCCTAATCCAATTTCGAGCTACCACTAAGAATTTCTTAGATATACCCAATAAAACTTGTCTCTACTAGCAATAGAACTAATGCGGTAAAAACAGAATTTGCTAAAATTCAGTACGACAGACGCTCGTCTTACTTATATAACAAAATAAATAAAGTAACAGATATCTATACTAAACCGTTTAAAGAATGCAAATCGTTGCTGATTAACTGGATAAACAAGCTATGTTATGATGAAATAGAGAAACTACTGCTAAATATATATTAAACTGTTCCTATTTACACAAACTACTTTTCGTATAAACCTACCTTGAACGCACGCACACCTTTTTACTCACTGACACAGAAACACAAACACACACACGCTCACACACACACACACACACACACACACACACACACACACACACACACAGACTTATGATAAAACTAGAATTAGACTATTAATTATTAATTTACACCTTTGTTTTGTAAGTTATATTACACTCGTATGATATAAAAGAGCGGCGCCTCCTGGTACAGGCATCTATATGCTTAAAAGGGGACGCCACCAACTGTATAACATTGTATAACGTGTAATAACGAAATAATCATTTTTTGATTTTTTTGATTTTTAATAGAATCCATACCCTCACTATGAACAGCTGCATTTGTAGATAGCTCTTTTTTTATATCACTAAGGAGGCAAGGAAGTATACGTAAGCGGTTACCAAAGCCTATAGACGCTTGCAACACCAAGGGTATCACTTGCGCGTTGCCGACCCTGAAAACCGTAATAGGAATAGTTGGGTTGGCAGTCCAAGGGTCAAAGTCCCCACTCTGTCAACACAACATTTCCTTGCGGAGTACTGGTAATCTTGCTCACCGCAACACAACACAGCTCAAAGCAGTGTTATTTCACTTCAATTTTCTGCAAGGCGCAGGTACTTCCCCAGTCGGTCAGCTTCAGTTTGAGTGGAATTACTCCCATAAACGTTATGAACCTTCTGCGTAAAATTTTATAAAACTACCTAATTTTAGTAAGTTCTACGGTATATGAGTTTCCTTTGTTACATTTTACTGGACTTAATTTATTACTGTCATTTTAAGGATTATGCTGGGTAGTGTTAGATTATTCTAGTAATTTATTATAAAGTAAACCTTTGAAATTTAACCGTTAAACAAATATTAACTTTCATAAATTTTATTTGCTTTTCAGAAATTCATCAGTTGTTTTAATGAGTGGATTGCTAATTAGGTCTAGCATGACCTCCCATTAATTAAATCTTCACTGTTACTAGGGAACCAACCATATGAGTTTTTCCAAAAATAAAATCTTAAGTAGGTAACGTAAGGTTATGAGCGAAAACCTGTTGCTAAGGGATAAGAGCATTCGATTTTAAGATAACAACAGAGAAAATTATACATCATTATTATATACTTTGTTTTGTTAAGAAATTGACTTTCTAAATCGGATGGGATGGGTAGATTAGAGTAGTTTTCAAAGTAGGTAGGTTACTTAGGGGGGTCGCAGGTTCGATTCGCTCATGGAACAAATATTTGTATAGTTTATAGCTGTTCTGCATATGATATTTATATATTATTACATTTATTATACAAAATATTTTATATTTAATAAGTAGGTAAGGTAGGTAAGTATTTAGTTTAAACTTTAACTTTTAAAAACTAAAACATCGCTATAAAGGGATGATCTTTTTACTTAATCAGTTTCTAATATACTAGCACTATTAAATAAATCGCACATGAGCAAAATTAAGATGTATAAAAAAAAATTTGCTTTACGTCACAGAATCCTTCTTTGACCCATTAATTACATTTCTAACTATTCTAGGTTTTTTATTATGTTAGTTTTTATAGACAGTATACATACATACCATATACATATAGTATCAATCACATTTCTCTATACATAGTCAATCACGTATTTATTTCTCAACACATCGAGCAGCCTTGAACTATCTCGGAAGCATTCGTGTATTTCCGTATGCATTCGGCCACGTGAAAATAAACTACAGGGTGTATTTAATTAACCCTTGACTCCCACTTAACTAGAATGCTTGGAAACTTGATTCTTCAGTAGAACCAGCCAGTGAGAAGGTAATTGCATTTACCGGTGCATGTTGAGCGTGTTTTAATTTTAAAGGGACTTTGTTGTTGTTGTTTGAGAGTTATATTGTTTTAAGTCGCTGAGGATTTTGTGTAATAAACATTCCAAGTGTAGAAACACTGACTGAGAATGGAACAGGACAAGAAACTTTTTCCTTTTTTTTTAATAATGAACAATCCCACACTCAAAATTGAACCCTGTGTCGCGGTGGACTTGACAAACATATAATTAACTAGCGGCCCGTCCCGGCTTCGCACGGGTGGACATAAGATATAAATACAGCCTATGTTACTCAGCGTGAATGTAGCTTTCCAATGGTGAAAGAATTTTTGAAATCGGCACAGTAGTTTTTGAGTTTATTCATTACAAACATAGACACAAAAATACAAACCTTTCCTCTTTATAATAGTAGTGTTGTACAAATTACGCCCAGACTAGAAACAGATATCTGTGGATCAAACAAAGATTTGTCTCGGGTGGAAATCGAGCCCACGACACCCGCAACGTATTATACAGGGTGTTTGGTAGAACGTTGAACATACGAAAATGGTGGTTAGTTGGGGTCATCTGCTATCCACTTGGCCCAAATTATTTGACCTTGGCCGCACCGTTTTTTTTTTTACTTTTTTTGTTTTACTAAATTACTTTCATAATTAGGAAATTTAACCAGGTTAAGATTATAGAAGTCACAAAGAAAGAAAATTAAGACTGGTAACACCATGACACATTTACATTCACAAACAGAACTAGAACAACAAATCGGTTTCGGAAGACCAGCTTCGTTTTGCCATAACAGGCAATTCGGCATAATGCTGAGGTTGGACCGATTTGTAAGGTTCACTTGTCACAATTTAGCTAATAATAGTTATTAGTGTCTTCGTTATTATATTCAGGTGTCCTTTATGAATAAATATATTATTTTCTTTCTTTCTAATAAGTACCATTTTTTTCTCTAAAACATCATTGTCCTAAAATGCATACGAAACCATAAAGTCGCTCGCATTATGGGTTGACAAAAGAAAATCACGCCTGACGTTACTAAAAAGATCCGACGAGGTCACACTAGTATCCCCGCGACAGTTCTCGGGTTGCCAGCTATAAAAAACGTCGACACGTTTGAACAAGTAATGCTTGCGTCAACATCGCGCCTAGTGTCAGGAAAATCTCTTTTTTCCAAGGATCATATTACTTTCTTGAAAACGGCGATAAATGGCAGATTAAGTGTTTCGCAGATTTGATTTATGAGCCTCTTTTTCATGGAAATGATTGTGCCATAATGCAATTTAGTGTATATGGTATTTGTCAATTTTACAAAGGCTAATTAACAACAGACAATACCTAAATATATTGTTCCTGTGCGCTGAGACTCTAGTGTGATTACACTTTAGATTTAAATTGATCATGTATGTAGAAGCTAAAGAAAAGTATGACATAGTTTAAAATTGTCACTTGCCAACATGTTTTTACACTGGCAATTTAAAGCTGAAAAAAGTGCAACAGAATAACAAAATAAAAAATCGAACGCACAAACAGGATATCCGCAAACGTCGTCAAATCTATTCGTGGGACAAAGACAAATCGACGACTCAAATTCTATATTGTTTTTCTCAACCTTGATTGTTTCTGGTTCGGCCTTAGATGGTCTCATTTGTCTTCAAGCTACGCGTACGTCGTTATACGAAAGCAATTTGGAAGAAACCTATAAAGGCGGGGTATCAATAAAAACTGTACCACAGGAACATTTGCCAAACGTTAATCTGTAAGGGAAAAGAATATTTTGTTACTGCGATTATTTGGGGATGAGGAAAGTTGGTACAAAAGTTTGTCCTACGGATCCGTATATGAATAGACTTCTTGATGTGCTTCATCACATAAAACATTGTTACAATAAATGAGAACAAACAGGAGCTTTCGGTCGACGAAGGTTTTACGTTGTAGATGTACTCGTATGTTGTTCATCTGACGAGGGTTACCGAGAGAAATTAAAATTCTGAATTTCATTTTTGTCAAAAACACATATAACTTACGTTGAGCCATGATAATATTATATGGATAAGAAGTGGTTCCGTCGAAAGAAGAGATCAGAAAACTCTTCATTGTCATGTTGGGGCTGCAGACTGCGGTAAATATTTTAGAGCTACCATAGCATACTGTAGCGAAATTTGAATATTTCAAACCACAAAGACCACGAAATGTCTAAACATTAAACTCAATGTAAACGCAAAATTACCTTCGTTGTTGTTTCAGAAACCAGCGTTTAGCAAACAACAAGAAATGGGACAAAACATTTCTAGCGCAAACATTGCATATCTACTTCCAAACCTGTCATCGTTGTTACTTCGAAAGGACTTCTACAATATGAATAAACTCCAAGTGAATTTCATACCGGGAGCGCAAACACCTCAGAGTAGCGTTTTCCAACAACACACAAGCTAAATAACTATGAATTAAGGCTAGTCCATACTATGCAACAAGTTATATAACCTGTGTAATACGTGCACATTGTTGTTATGGTTATTAAACATACTCACATATAACGCGCCTGCCCACGTTATGGCAATGTTATGTAGGTATCCAGTTTATAAAATCTTTTTTTATTGACGACAAACAAGCATACGAGCCGCCAGTAGTATCACTAGCAAGTTGTCATGTTCAGACCTCAGATGTTGTCTCATGTGTCCAGTAATTTCAGTAGCTCCATGCGGAACATGATAGAATATTTAACAATGCGATGCAATTTTAAACAACTATTATTACACGTTATTTTGGCGTATATGATTGTAACTACTAGTACCTACTACGTAACTTAAGTGTCCGATTTAATTATGATTAATTTTGTTAAAAAAATGCTTACGATTTTATGGTAATTGATTTTAACTATGTTTAATGGAAATCAGTGTGTGTGGCTTCAAGATACAAACTTATTCGTATATCTCTAAAACATCTTATGTAGTCGCACCTTTATTGAACACAATAGCACACAGAATCGCAGTGTGTTTTGCTCTCTTCATATTCACAAATGCAGGGTTTGTAAGCCCGTATTTGGCTTGAATCGCATTAATTTTGTATGAAACATATGCAATTTCATGTATTATGCCTTTGATGCTGTTAATGGTTTGCGTTCACCTCTTTGGGATTAACATTATAATATTAATTTATGTGGAGGTAACACGATTCATATTTAAAATGGTCAAGATTTATTTACGCATAAATGTTAATGTTGGACTAAAGGACCAAATACCAACGATTGGTCTTAGTAACATAAAATATCTACCATATTACCGGTATTTAATAAATAATATTCGGTTAGCAAACAGAAATAAGAAACAAGACATCTAGTCCCCAATCAAAAGATGTTATCGACATGCATCAGGCAGACAGAAATAAATCCAGTTTCAAATACCGCATCTAGAAGTCCCATAAAACGTTTATACGGAAGCCGAAATTTCTCCACATTACCTCATATAGCGCATCAGTCATCGATCGGCACGCTCGACTTGCACCGTCAATATACCGTCAATAAAACGTCAATATACTGTCAGTTCATGGCTCCCGGAGTGTGCATCGTAAAACATTTTAAACCCGTGACCAGCTGTTCCTTATTGTTCACGTTCGTATGTGCTTGCTACAATGTAGAGAATTGGGAATTCGTGAATTCACTTGTGCTCACATGAATCTTTCAACAAAGCTATAGAAAGCAGTGTTATGGTAAAACAATGTATCACGGAATTTATTTTGAACTAATAGAACTGAAATAACAACTACTTTTAACGGATTTTGTAGTGTTATATAAAATCCTGACGTTTTGTCATGTAGCCATGGATGCTGTGTACAGGATCGGAAATAATGTTCATTGTCTAATATTTGCGAAAGTGCCAGAAATTAATGTATATTAAGAATTTGGTAAAAGATTCCAAAAGGACCAAATCAAATTAGGGGTACTACAGTAAAGGCCTACAAATATTTCCACTAATGTTCAATAAAAAAAAATCCTTTGTGAACATGTTGGGTAATGACTATTTTAAATGTTAAAAATGATGCTGTAAATTACGGTGGTTTCTTTAAATCTGTTTTGAAAAAGGATTTAAAAATGGCTTACAGAGAAAGTACAATATTATAACACGAATTAGAATGCATATAGCATTTTGCCTGCAATACTGACAGTACTTTAATAAGGAGAAGTGGGTAAAACAATTAGCTCACTTAAAATAATCGCGGTAGTTGAAGCTTGTCAAAATATTATTATAATTCTTCAAGAAGATTTCAGGATTATTCTTTTATGCTTTCTTTTTTTTTAAGAGACAGCGCCGCTCTAGATAACAAACCGTGTCACGGGAGACATTACAGACAAATAATTAATGGACACTAAGTACACTCAGGGTCGAAACAAATATCTGTGAAACACTAAGATTTATCTCGGGTAGATTATTATTAAATGTTTCATTAGAGTAGAATGGTAAAACAAGTACCTAAGTATAATTGAGTTTCAACTCCACGGATGGAAGGACCAAAAAATATATACAAGAGCAAAACGCGACACTAACATTGGAGCACAATAACCTACACCCAATAACGATCTCGCTGGTAACATTGTAATTTATATTACATTCGTAATACCTATAGAACAGCTGAATTTATTACAGGCAAATTAATTTAGCTGGGCTCGTCCTATAATCCGGCCACATCTGTGCAGCCCTCGGATACTTCATAATATCGATATTAAAAACATTCGGGACCACTTATACAGCTGATGATATAATGTAACATAATATGACGCCTCTAATATTTGAAAGGTCAGGAAAGCGGTCTTCAGGACCTATGTTATAGTGAAAATAATTTAATCTGAGAATTTGGTTATAATCACATTGCCCAAAATAGCACTCGATTCTAAATACTTTATGTTTTCCAGAGATGATTTGGATTAATAAACAATGGAGTTGTCTAATGTAATCAATTCTTTTTATTCTAGCTCCTTTTAAAAAACCCCTACAGAATTGTAATAGCAATAACATATTTCAGCGACATTGCTATACTTGAAAATATAACGTCTGTATAAACCCTACTAATATTATTAATGCGCTTAAGCAATTTAGATGAAATTTGGTACAAATATAGATTAGACCTTGGAGAAGAACATATGCTATCATTTCTCTCAAAAAGCCTTTGTTGCGAGCAAAACCTGAGGCAATAGCTAGTTAATTATAAACGTTCAACCAAGACTAGTTTGTTTCCAGCCTCCAGCGAATAAATTATTCTATGTCTCCTTTTAATCACAATAAAAAGAAACAGCCTAAGCCAAGGAACCTATGAAGACCATAAAACAACGTCAAAGTAGCTGGGAAAGTTGTTCAATGTACTTAATTAATAGGACGTAAAGGACCAGGCAGCCATAACTACAAGGGTTCATAAATAACACAGTTTTATCGCGTGATTACAGCTGATCATAAAAAATTCAATTTGCCACCAAGACCGGTGGCCATCGACGTCTGTGACGATGACAATAAATATCGCGATTTCTTCATTTTTTAATGTTGCTATTAGGATTTCTCTCAGACGGTCTTCTATTTTATTATAATTTTCTTTTCTTTTTATAGCTAAATACCCAGTACCGCTCGATATTCAATGTAATAATCATTCCATTGTGGTATCATTAAGTATTTTGTACCGTCTAACCAAGTATAGTAGGTATTTAAATATAAGATTAGCAGTTGCCCGCACCCCAAAAGGCTTTTTGAGACAAAAGGTAGATCTAATCTATCTCTGTACAAAATTTCTTCTGTCAGTCTGTTCAGCGGTTTAGTCGTGAGAGCGTAACAGATACTCAGACAGAGTTACACGCATTTATAATATTAGTAGGTATTTTGAAACAATTGATTTGCAATCCTATGATGGTGACTTAAGAATCATAAGTGTCGTCATGAAATGAACTTACAATAAGTGGTTTAAGTCTAGTTTCGGTAGAGATGGTTTAATATTTTCAACCGGCTCAACGATCACAAGCGCAGCTGAGATCCTGAATTCGATACGCAAGTCAAGTAAAGTGTTCTTGGATGTTTACGAAATTCTCAGCCGCAACTCACAACAAGTTCGTGCCCGGTCAATGGCAATACGCTTGCCATCTTTAAAATGGCACCTAAAACATACCGACTTACTGTGGGCACATCAGTATACCTCTGCTTACTCCTTCGGGGAATAAAGGCATGGTTTTACTGCAAGTAGTAAAACTTGCAATCTCTAGCTAATTTAATAGCTTGACTTCATTGTTAAAATGTTGGTTTCAGTTTCTTTGTGCCACAAGATAAATTTTTAATGCACGGTTGTTTTTTTCTACAGTACCATTCGCTGTTAATAATTATTTTAAACGATGTACAACATCATCATCGTTATCATCCTCCTACTCTTGTCCCAAATTACTTGGGGTCCTAACTAGTACAAAGGTAAGTACATAAGTAGTACAGAGGTAAGTACATAAGTAGTACAGAGGTAAGTACATAAGTAGTACAAAGGTAAGTACATAAGTAGTACAGAGGTAAGTACATAAGTAGTACAGAGGTAAGTACATAAGTAGTACAGAGGTAAGTACATAAGTAGTACAGAGGTAAGTACACAAGTAGTAAGTACATATGTAGTAAGTACAAAAGTAGTACATAAGTAGTAAATAAGTAGTAAATAAGTAGTAAATAAGTAGTAAATAAGTAGTAAATAAGTAGTAAATAAGTAGTAAATAAGTAGTAAATAAGTAGTAAATAAGTAGTAAATAAGTAGTAAATAAGTAGTAAATAAGTAGTAAATAAGTAGTAAATAAGTAGTAAATAAGTAGTAAATAAGTAGTAAATAAGTAGTAAATAAGTAGTAAATAAGTAGTAAATAAGTAGTAAATAAGTAGTAAATAAGTAGTAAATAAGTAGTAAATAAGTAGTAAATAAGTAGTAAATAAGTAGTAAATAAGTAGTAAATAAGTAGTAAATAAGTAGTAAATAAGTAGTAAATAAGTAGTAAATAAGTAGTAAATAAGTAGTAAATAAGTAGTAAATAAGTAGTAAATAAGTAGTAAATAAGTAGTAAATAAGTAGTAAATACTACTACATGGTCTTGTTATTGTGAGGAGAAATAAAGATATTATTATTACATACATACACTCACGCCTTTTTCCCATAGGGGTAGGCAGAAACTAAAGAACGCCACTTGCTACGATTCTTGCATACTTCTTTCGCTTCGACCACATTCATACATCTTGTCATACATACACGCCGGTTGCGAGTGCTACGCACCTGACCTTTTTGAAGAACCTCTCTCTATATTATTATTATATTATTATAATGTCTGTCTGCGTAACAACTAGTTACACTATAAGATCAAACCATCCAGGATTGCTTAATACATACCTACATACTTAACGTCCCATATAGAGTAATTAAGCTTCAAAGACATTTAATTAACTAAACAATACTATAGATATAGCTGAGAGCTGCTATTAACAGTTATTAGGTTAACAATATAGTAATTCCGAAATATTGGAGTAATCGAAATGTTCCGAGTCAATAATCGAGACCACCAAATAAATCGAGAATAGAATCGAGATAAATTTTCCAATATTAATGTAAAACTAACAGAAAAGTAGACTGGTCCATAATTTATTAAAAATAAAAGGCTTAGTGAAAATAATAATTTATTATAATCTGTATACCTTTACTAAAAAATATTCAAATGACTAATAAAGTTCTAAGATAATTATGCGTTCAAAGTGTTTGGTAGGGATTGAGAGCGGACCATTATCATCAAGACATATACTGTCCCACTGCTGGGCAAGGGTGTCCTCTCACATTGAGAGGAATAAGGCCATATATGGTCCACCACGCTGGCCTAGTGCGGGTTGACAGACTTCACACGCCGTCAAGACAAATAGGGTAAGATTATTACTTACAATCATAAATCGAAGCGTTTCGCAACCTTTAACCTAAATTAGTTCAACGTTCTGGGACCAGGTCCATTTGGTCTAGACCCCCAACAGCCTGTTTAAGGTGAACTTTTATATGAACACGAAATTCACATGAAAGTACTAGCTAGCACATTATACAATGATTCTCAAACTTTCTTTTCAATGGCGATTTAGTATATTTTGAAGCCGGATTAGTAAAGATTTGCAAAACAGGAATATAGCAAAGACTTATTCAATGTTGAAGAACATAGTAATATGTCTTCGATAGATGTCGCTAACGTGACCTTAGAATGAGGAAGAGAAATTTGACATCACAGGCAGAGGGCTCGGTAGCTTGGTTGGCTAAAGCGTCTTGTGTACTTAACAAGAGGGACGCAGGTATAAATCCTGCCTAAAATCGAATTAAATTAAATGTAAAAAAAAGCGTTAAATTAAACAAAAAAGATAATCGTTACTTAATAGGTTATTTTCATACTACAGAATAAACAACACTCATGCCTTCTCCAGAAGGCATAAGTGTTGTTTAAATAATAATTTTTATTTAGGGAATTTCAATGTTATATTAAATAAGTTAATACACGACGAACAAAACAATAGGTACCTATAACAGTTTCAGTATAATCTCTCGCATAGACAATAATCATTGTAATTGCAAACAATAAATTACATAAGTCCTGATTTATGTTTTACCATAATATGTTTGTTCTATAAATTCAGAGCTATATTCCAAAACACGAGATCATCATTCTCCAAGCCTTTTCCAACTATGTTGCGGTCGGCTTCCAATCTAGACTGAATATTAAAACTTACACGTAGTGTCTGCCATCAGACCTCCGCAACCCAATTTCAAGGCAATAACCATATTCTAACGATAAACTAGCGGTGAGGCTTTTGCAGAAAATCATATATCTAAATAAAAATCTGTATAAAATTTGCTAGAATTAACATTAAAGTTTGAGCATCACAGTACCACAAACTCATTTAGTACCTACTTCCTTTTTCACCATTACATAAATGCATATAATGTGCATTGCACTTTTTGTTCCACAGTTTTAGTTTCGTTTTAATTTAAAAGCGGGACTGTAATATGAATGTTAGCGCTGCTTCGTGAATATGGAATTAATGCATTAACGGTCCTGCTTTGTAAACGCAGATTTAAGGTTGTTTGTGAATACAGCTATACAGCAAGAGGTATTATAAACTGTAGTTTAAGCGGTAATACTTGGAAAGGACCCGAATGACCAGGCTCTGCTTAGAACAGATGTAAACGAAGTTTCCTAGACATGAGACTTAGCTAGATCTAGATTCCAAGAACGTGGTTAGAAACAAACAAATATACATGCTCGGATTCTCGGATAGTAGTACAAGAACCATAAATAAATAAATATTGTCTCACTAGCTGCAAACATTGCACGAATAAATACGTAATATTAAAAACATAGATTTTTTTAAATAAAAAAAAACCTACATTAAAAACAGACAAGCCAGCGTTTGAAAAAAATCTCGTAAACATTCCAAATTCAAACTTGAATCTATTCTTTACACCCAAGATCGCGTCAATGTAGTACCACGTATTTCATAATAATAGGTACCTTCTTCTCATCAAGTACTTAGACCAAAGCTCAAGGTATAGGAAGCATGCCCTATACAAAGTCACGTTTGTAAGCTAAAGGCTTCGATAGCGCAGCTTTGAGGATACTGTGTCAAAGGTTTAGTCCTCGGCAAGTCGTTAGCCATAATAAAACCCTCGTTATAGTATTATTATGCTCATCTCAAAGAGATGTTAGAATTGTAGCAGATTATTCTATAGCTTCAGCCTACACTAGGAGACAGGCGTGATATGTACCAATATATCTTTAGAACCTCACATTCAGCCCTACTAATTGTAAATGCAGCGCTTGCAAAAATGCTGGAAACATATTTTTATGTTATAGATCTATAACATAATATGTACAGTTTTCAACATTAATATGGATTAGGTTCTACCAAAAAAGTGAAATAGCCAGTTATCTTTATAAATGTATATACATATAAAAATAAATCCCTGTTTCTATAACTTGAGAACAACTTTACCGATTTCATTTCATTTCAAAAGTTTATGTAAACTAATTTCAATTATTGTTTTCTTCCATTTTTGAAATTCTCATACACCATTTTATTAACTTTTTTATATTTCGAATCTATTCTTGACTCATCATCACTAGTGCAGAGAGCTGCATCGGAAATCCACAGACGAAAACTTAACAACTTTTTTGGCAAGCGATGGCTAAATGGTGATTACATTGCACTTCACTTTCAAGTTTGGCCGACAATTGAAAACGTCTGGGGACGATCGTCGGTTGCACATTGCCAGATCGTATTAACGCAACTCGATAATGTTGAAGCTTATCTTCAACATCCAAGGAGACTATCCAAACTTTTGAACACAAAGTATTCACTTATTTGGGTAGAGTAGATAGTGTACTAATTCAATTTGTGCCATCCATAGATCGATGGGAAGCTCAGCTAACTTTTGCAGGACAAGGCTAATTTAAGGACGAAAGTTGTTACAATATTTTCATATAACAGAACCTTATAAAGGGGTACCTTGCCCAATTTCTATAATAGGTCCAACTTCTACAAGTATTCTTCTGCTTCGTCTTTTCCTAGTAGGTGACCTTGTTAAATGCGGCATCAGTGGCGTTATAATTACATAGTTTACGCAAAACTATGTCATTCATAAATCACCGCGATACTGATATACATTCATAGATCACCGCCATGTTTTTTTAGGTCATAGGGCCTCCAACCTGGTAAAGAACGTTGGGAGTCATTGGGTGCAGCGTATAACCGGTCCTTGTGGAAGTTTATGGGGTAGGCCTTTGTTCAGAAATGGACCTCCTTTGGGAGTGAGCCTATTACCAAGGGCACAAAGCTCCTGACTGTTACTGATTATTGACAATGAAACTGAAAAACATTTATTTCGATCTCTAACCGAATAAAAAGTGCAAAAAATTAAACACGAATCAATTCCGGAACCGATTCCGCACTGAATGGTAATGAGATTGTCGTATCAACAATTGTCGTTGGAAATCTCAATCGCAACACAATCAGTACCCTCGTCAGCTGTCAATGGAAGATCACCTCATTACCCAGAGACGCGACACCTTGAGGAAAAACTTGTTAAAGAGTTTAGTTGTGTTTGTAATGAGGATAGTGGCTCTTAGAATTAGTAAGTTCATCACAGTTAGGGCTTTGAATAAATACGTGGAGCATACAATTTTTATTTGTTTTCTTTCATTAGATATGTTTTTAATATTATTGTGTGCATTGTCCATAATTGTATCAATAAATCTTTTTCATTCTTTCTTACATAATCTAGATGTTATAATTTTATAAGATGTTTATTATTTATAAATAATTATTTAAATAGATATGTGTGTTGGAGTTCGTTATCAATTCCCACGGGATTGCACATTACACCGCAAGTACAAGTACTTTTCATAATAAATGTAAGATTAATAATTCCCGCTGGGTTCTAGTCAGCAATAAATAAATAATCTACATTATGTGAATCGTATTCTGCAAGTGTTGATTAAATACAGCTGCATTTTATTATTACATCATCGTGTCATGTTATCTATAGTTCATAGTTTAATTCACATTAAGGATATCCGACAGCAGCTAATCTGACCTCATTATGATAACTTAAACAGCTGCAATGCAAATCATAAAATGTCCATATAATAAAAACTTTTTAACAAAAAAATTAAACCGCCGAACTGAAAAGCAAACAATAATAAACTTTATTTATTTAACATTAATAACAAAGTTCTTCAACTAATGTAAGTATAACTATTTAATTTTGAGTCAAAGAAAAAACTTGAGAGGTGTCAAGGGACACCCGGATGGAACGAAGTTCCTTTCATTAAAATTTAATAATTAAAAATAAAAAAACCTGTATACACTCAACAATTCACAACGTCATGTTGACAAGCAAAAAGTATCGTGACAACTTTTCGTAAGAATTTTTTCCGTCTAGCCCCCTTTCACAACGCGCGATAAGGAACTTCGTTCCAAAATTTAAAAATCGGATTGCTCTGATCTTAATGCGTCGTCATACATAAAAAAATATAAATACGCGTCGACTTGAGAACCTCCTCCGTTTTTTTTTCGTCGGTTAAAAATATACACATTGCAAAATGATATATAGGCACTCAAAATATTAAGAATATCGACACTAATTTATTTCATCGATAATAAAAAATATTAAGTATAAAGAAGTAAAATTGATTGATTTAAAGCTTTTTTTGTGAAACTACTTTTTAATGATTTAATCACAGTCTGCCTGAGACTGCCAGTGACCATAGACGCTGTAAGGGGTCCAAAACGTCGTGATTAATAATATCAATAAGTATACGCGGTAAATTCCTTAAAAAGTTGTTTTATTTTAATGTCTAATATTCGCTTATGTGTCAGAAATCAATGCGATGATATTATTAATCCCGAAATTTCGGACCTTAAACAGCGTCTAAGATGAGAGACCATGGACGCTGTCAGTGATCATATATTTGTTTGTGAGTTTGTATTGCAAGGTAAAGCTAAGCTAGCCGCGGTCAGTCTGCGGATGGATAACCATTCTTAAGACCACGCGGCCCCTACGAGCTCCGAGACTAATAATCTGATTCTGTAAATTCTTTCACTGAGAGATATCTACCTTATCCCCAAGTGTTTTAGGGTGATCAATTGCAATCACACACGAAATTGCGGGCGATAGCCGAGTGTAAAATAAAATGTTTGGTATGTATTTTCATTTTTAGGTAAACCATAATGTATCGGAATATTTATCAGTTTGTGAAATATTATTATGAAAACGTTTTCGAACCTACCTACGTCACGAAATCGACAAGCATTCATTGTTCAAGTTGCATCACCATAGCAACACAATAAGTCAATACGTCAAAAATCTGTGTAAATAAAACTCATATCAAAGAAATTTATAGAGCAGACATTTTGATCCTGATTTCATTCGTTTTCTTTTTGTCGGGCTGCTTATGACAAAGACAGATACATTTGTTTCCAGTTGGTAAAGTAATATTTTAATTATAATACACAGCTTAAACAAATCACTGCTTAAATAAAAAATAATTTTAAATTACGAAAATTAAATAGAAGCGGCAATCATTTTCATGTCATAGACTGGTAATTTGCAAGGTTTGCTCCGGCCAATAGGAGCGCGGGTCACGTGAGGGCAACGGCAAGGTCGGCGCTTGCGCAGCCGCGCAGACTGCATCTCACGAAGGCCGCGCACGTGGTCACACGCACGTATATACGTTTTATTATTATCGATGACGTTACGTGTATGAGCCCGATTGTTTTTATGCATTTGTTTTGCGAAGTGAATTGTGGAATATTTATTTATGAGGTTTATTCGTTTTGCAGATAAAATTTCCACATTAATGCTAAGGCTAAAATACCTTCAATTCTTCAACGACTTGTTTATCAAGTTACAACCAACCGGTTACCTGTAACAAAAAAAAACTTCATCAACTTTTATAACAGCTATAAATCAACAACTAAGAAACTCAAACACTGTGTTACGCAAACCATTAAAAAAAACATTTGAAAATGGAATAAAAAATCAAAAGGCATGACGTGTCGCGTTATCGCGTTCAGGTTGCGTCGAGGTCGTCGGCGCGCGCGCATGGTCGCAACAGACGGCGCATGAGCAAATGCAACATAAGGAAAATTATAGCACGCATAAAATTACCGGGAGGTGCGACACGACATGCCCTGTGCCTTTAAATTTTCTTACGTTTTATGTATACATACAGAAAACATACAATTTAGCTTCTTCTTAGCAATTCAATATAATTATTTTTATCAACCGATAATATCGACTTTTTATAGAGAATATTGATATTGATACGTAATCTCCATGAGAACTGTCAACTTTTATACTAATTAGACCTACATCAGAATTAGAAATTATAAATGTAATAAAATCATTGAATAACACAAGGGCAGTGGGATACGATCTTATTTCTACAAATGTTATTAAAGCTAGTGCTCACGTCATTGCGCCAATCCTTAATCATATCATTGAAATTTCACTAACTCAAGGAATATTTCCAGAAAAATTAAAACATTCCATTGTTAGGCCGTTATATAAAAAAGGTGATAAAAAGGTGCCTAATAACTATCGCCCTATTACTCTTGTGCCTGTGTTTTCCAAGATTTTCGAAAAGATATTTTATAAAAGATTAATCGATTATTTAAATAAATATAATATAATAAAAAAGGAACAAAACGGTTTCCAACATAATAAATCAACATCACTAGCAGCATTCACTTTAATAAAAAATATAACAGAACACATCGATAAAAAGAATCCAGTTGTAGCAACATTTTTCGATATGAGTAAAGCTTTTGATTTTGTGGATCACGAGATTTAGCTTAATAAGTGTGAAAACTATGGCATTAGAGGCGTGGCATTAGCCTGGATCAAAAGCTTTCTAACAAATCGTCACCAATGTGTTGAAATTACCAGATTAAATAACGAACGTGAATTAACTGTGCTCCGATCTACTTTTAGAGTAAATAAGTATGGCGTTCCACAAGGGAGCGTTCTAGGCCCTTTATTATTCTTGCTGTATATCAATGATTTACCTGATGCCGTAAATTGTCAAAGTATTCTTTTCGCCGATGATATATCTATTATAGTGCCTTATGAAGATCAAAGCACATCGTATGAGAGTCAAATAAATGATGCAGTACAGTCAGTATTAACATGGTTACAATCAAATAATCTTAATGTTAACATATCTAAAACTAAATTCATACAATTTAGTACATACAAAGGTAAAAACAAAAATAATAATTATAATATAAACTTAAAAATTAAAAATAATAATATAGAAAGAACAGAAACTATAAAATTTTTAGGTATGACATTGGACAGATTTTGTAACTGGAAGCAACACATAGACGATGTCTGCAGTAAACTTAGTCGATTTGCCTATGCTCTAAGAAAACTCCGTATTGTGTCAGACGGAAAAACAGCATGTATAGCATATAGAGGTTACATTGAGTCTGTTCTAAGGTACGGATTAATAATATGGGGAAACTCTACAGATATAGGGAAGGCTTTCATTCTCCAAAAGAAGTGTATTAGAGCTGTTTGTGGGATCGATCCACTTGATTCTTGTAGGCCTCTGTTTAAAAAACTTAATTTGATGACTTTAGCCTGCATATATATCTTTGAAGTATCTATATTTGTAAGAAAGCATATCAGTCAATCAATGTATCAAGTCAGTCGGAGAATGATTGTTACCTTGCTAGATCATCTCCTCCCAGCTATATCTCACATTATAAATTTCTCCTTAGATTCCGGTTCATTTCCTACCTTATGGCGTAAAGCCTACGTACGCCCTCTGCCTAAGATCTCCAATCCTACTCTTCCCTGTCATTTCCGACCTATTTCCATCCTCCCCTTTCTATCCAAAGTGCTAGAGGCCTGTGTTCATAAACAGTTCTCCCAGTACATTCACCTCAACAATCTCTTAAGTCCTTTCCAGTCTGGGTTTAGGCCAGGCCATAGCACTGTTTCCGCACTTCTTAAAGTGACTGGCGATATAAAAACTGGTATGGAGAAATCCAAAATTTCCGTGCTAGTGTTGATCGATTTTTCCAACGCATTTAATACCGTCAATCACGAAATTCTCCTGTCTCTTCTCTCCCATCTTATGGTCTCTGATGAAGCGCTGGAATGGTTTTCTTCTTATCTTCGGGGCCGTCAGCAGTCTGTCCATATTGAGGATTCATCCTCAAATTGGTGTGACTTAGAGACTGGCGTCCCACAAGGCGGCATTCTTTCTCCTCTTCTATTTTCTATATTTATAAATTTCATTACACAAAACCTTCAGTGTTCTTATCACCTTTATGCCGATGACTTGCAGTTATATTGTCAAGCTGCGGTGGAAAATTTAGTCGATGCAATCAATGAAATAAACGTAGACTTGACGGTCATAAAGGAATGGTCGGATATGTTTGGGGTTGCGGTTAATCCCGACAAATGTCAAGCCATCATCATAGGCAGTCAACGCAACATTCAAAAATTGGATTTTGTCACCCTTCCTCCAGTTATGTTTGATGGCTTGGTTATACCTATCAGTCCTAGTGTCAAAGATCTTGGCTTGCATCTTGACACTACCCTTAGCTGGCGAGACCAAGTGGCAAGTGTTAGTCAGAAAGTTACGGGATCGCTACGGACTCTATATCGCCTAAAAAATCTACTTCCACCAAAAACCAAAGCAATGCTTGTGCAGGCCCTAATCTTCCCTATAATCGACTATGGTGATGTGTGCTACTTTGACCTGAATGCTGACCTACTCAACAAACTTGATCGTCTTCTTAATAACTGCATTCGATTCGTCTTTAACCTTCGTAAATATGATCATGTGTCTGAGTGTCGTTCTGTGCTCAAATGGTTGCCTATTCGGCAACGTAGACACTTGAGAGCACTGACTACGCTTTTCTCTGTACTTTTCTCTCCCACTTCCCCTTCTTACCTAAATTCTCAATTTCAGTATTTATGTGCGAATCATACTAAATATTTGCGATCTACTAATAATCGTCTCCTTCAATGTCCCTCTCACCGCTCTGACTTTGTTCATTCTACTTTCTTTGCCCAGTCAATCTTGTTATGGAATGCTCTTCCATCTGAAATCAGGATGGCAAACAGTCGGTTTTCCTTCAAATACAAGGTACGGAAATACCTCCAGGATAGTTCGTTGGCTGTTTCATCATCTCGACGTTGACCTATCTGGATATATATATTTTTTTATATATATTTGTATGTATACATATTATATGTATTTTTAAGTATTTATTAGATATATTATATAGCATGTAGTTATTTTTTTTTTTGTAATTGTGTATTTATAAGCAATATTATATATTAGTCAGCAAAAATCTCATAATGTAAATAGTGCATCTACTGTGATCTTATTTTCTCTGCATCACCCTAAGGTTGTCTGGCAGAAAATGCCTAATGGCATTAAGACCGCCTTTGTACCATCAGTGCATAAAGATAAAATAAATAAATAAATAAATAAAAGCATAGTGAATTTTTTAATTTCAAAGGTGACAGTTACACAAAGTACAGACCGAGAGATCCGTCAAAAATAGAAATTCCATTTTGTAGGACAACATTAAATAAGACAAATGTCTATCACATGTGTATATCACTGTTTAATAAATTGCCAAAGTCCTTAAGGGAACTCCCATTCAAATATTTTAAAAAAGATTTACGTAAATGGTTGATAGATAAATGTTTCTATACTGTACAAGAGTTTTTACAGCATGTTTGTCACTAAAAATCTAATGTAAAAGCATCTGTTTCTGATTTGTATAAATGTGGTTCTATATTTTATTGTATCTAGTGTTTTATAAATAATAATAATACATATTAATAATAATTAACTCAATAATTATAAATATAAATGTTAAATTAATTTGCATGCTTTATGTAGGCAGAATATGGTATTGTTCCAAAACCACCAATATTATATCTGGTACCACCTGTATTCTACGCAAATAAATTATTTTCTTTCTTTTTCTTTTCAATTTTTTTTCTAATATAATTAGATTTTTTATTTCGAGACATTTAAATTTGGAGTGTCACAATTAAAAGACGTCACGTAGCAGCAAAATAATTTATTATCATAATACGATTAAGATCATGAACATAATAAGATTAGCTGTCTCGGTGTGACTCTCATTCATCATCGAACAATCATCGATGCTCATCTATACAACTGCTAAAACGAGTCACATTCAATGATGACGACTAAACAGTACTGACAGATTGGCGCCAAACGAATATTAAAATATTCAAAAATAGAATGTTAAAAAAGTTACATCAATTTTCCAAACAGAGTTGCCAACTTTCTAATAATGATTACAACTATTAATATAAACTGTGAAAAAAAGAAACTCAATTTATTCCTCGCAAAAAAGAATGAGACCACTAACACAAACAAAAACATTTTTAAATAATACGAAATAAATAGTGCGTCTCATCATCGCAAGGAAAAGGAGTGGCGCTTTATGTATATAATGCATATTTATATATGTTAAATAAATATGTAAGTAGGTAAAATAAACAAAAATCTATCAACATGGTTGTTTTTACTTTTTATCACTATTTATTTTTTCAGATGACATCTAGACGACACAAACCGGTATACTTACAAACATCATTATCATTAAATTAATGTGTTATAATTAGTCACTAAATTATACATAAAAATATAAATAAATTATGCAACACATTCTTTATAGTCTAGCTTCTGTTAACTCAAACGCAAACGAAAATTTAAAAAATATAAAATGAATAAATAGCGACAACACTACAAATTCGCATGTTTACAGTTCTGTGATGTCATCAATGGATTGTTCTGTATGTGAGTTGGTAACTGCACAAATTATGTCGAATTGCATGACGCCTCATAGAAACTTTTAATCTAGTAATTAAACAAGATAATAAAATTGCTTTGTATCACATTGGACTCACAATTAGGTAAATAACAATTTATTAAATAATAACATATTTTTTTTACTTTTTTACGATACATCATACTTTCATGATATCATAAGCGACATTGCCTCAAAAATAAAACCAAAAAAATAAAAATAAAATACAAAAACAAATTATTTAAAATATAAAAAGAAACTCGCTATCGATATCGCTCGATAAATCGACGATCGAAACTAATCCTCTCTGTTACGTAACACCCCTAAAAATAAAGCGTGACGCATCGAAAATATCATGAGTTCGTACATCGCGTCGAGGCAGCTTTCAATGTCAATGTCAAGAACGTTCAACGAGCTAGCATTTATGTTTGTATATCTTTGTATACACAGATGACATTAACGCCGCCGAATTATAGCATTATTATTATCGCAACACCGATAAGGAAATCGCTACCATTGAGTTATTATTTTATATACTAGGGTCGACATTGCGAAGGTAATATAACTTGTGGAGCAAGCGCCACAATTCAGAGAATTACAAACGCTTTCGACAAAGACATAAAATATTATGAGCGATTTATGCGATATCACGCACAAAATCGTAATCCTATTACTAGCTTCCAAAACAAATTCCTCTGGCTAGTGACATACTTCCTTGATAAAGAAAGAAATCAAATAAGAATCAAAGTTTTTTCATGAAAAATAATGTTCCCGATGCTCCCACTAATATAGTCCTTTTCAATATCTTTACTTGCTGCAATGTATTAGTCTTTTTAATTTAAATGACAAAAACATTAAACAAACACAAATTTTTCATCTGTGTCATATATATGATTCGCTTGACATTTTTTTATTTGTTCTTAGTTATGATGTTGCCTTAGTACAAAGAGAGTTGGACATATTACCTCATTGGTACACACGGCATCATTTTTATTACATGTGTATTGTTTATGTAATGCTGTTTTTTTTATAACTAAGTAAATCACGTTGCAGTCGGCATGACGGCGCGGGCGTTGGCGTTGATATCAAAAGATCATGCGGTTGTTTGTTTCGAATTTCGAACTACATTTTGAAACTGTCATTTATAAATACGTCAATCATACGCAACTCGAGCGCCATTTTTTTGCTTCTGCAACGATATGATAATTTTAAAATAGTATGTATATTTTTATTGTACCTTAATTCCCTTCCGCGACTGCTATACTTGAATTTCTTGGTTCGATTCCCAGGTCGAACAGTCTTATTGGGTTTTTCTATGAAATCTTAGTAGCAGCTCGGAGTTGTGCCAATTGATGGCAATAGGCTCACCAATTATTACATGGAACCTAAACATACCGGCCAACTGTGGGTGGTACATTGGTATTACACCTCTGCCTAACCCTTCCGGGGATACAGGCGTGATGGTATGTTATCATTGTTACCTACAGTCCCGATAGCTTTATTGGCGCATAGGCTGAACGTCCGAACGTTTGGCCTCTGCAATTAGCCTATTCGATTCCATCAAGGAACAAATATTTGGATCAAGGAATAGTTTTTTTTATTTGGAATTACCGCATGAGCCATTCTCTAGAATCGGCAAGGTATGTTGGAGTAAACTAAAAAACACACTTGCCACTTGAAACTTTCGTTACTATGCCGTAAAGATCAAGTCTATACATACGGCTTAGGTACAAAAGTTTAGGGTGTAGATTATTAGACATAATTATGTAGGTATAATTATATATTTGGATACTTTTGCATGTAAGAATTTAGTGTTAATTCAACCTTATTACAAGCAAGGTTTAATACTACGCAGCAAAGTATTAAAATTTGACCTTCAATACGATACATATCTTCGAAATATCAAAAGCTCTTGTTTAAATTCCAGATAAAATTGTCGACGCTAAACGTATTTACGTAAAGGATCGAAGTGTCAGAACTAGACGTTCCTCTGTTTTGCTATGTAATTGATACGTGTTTACTGACGTTGTACATAAGCGTGTTGATTCAACCCGAAGAAACATCTAGAACGCATTAGGAGTGAGAGACGGAGACAGTTTGGTGCCTACGGTTTGTTTAAACTACCAGTGATAAGATTCGGTGGTTGTTTTATTTAAGAAAATAAATATAGTGTTGTTACCATTTCATTGAAAAAATATCAATACAGGTTCGACAACGCGCAAGTGATACTCCTGGTGTTGCAAGCGTCTATAGGCTACGATAACCGTTTACCATCAGGCGGGCTTGTTTGCCACCTTAGCAGAATAAAAAAAAACATTTATTTAATATTATTTATAAACCACAGGTAGATAACACGCTCAACATTTTAAAAGTCCGTAAGAACCTTGACTTGATCTCAAGTGTTGATCCCTATTCATCAACCTAGTGGTCCCTAGCCCGACCCAACGTAGCAGACGAGACGTTATGGATACTGGGTTCCATACCCTGCTCGAGCAAAGTGTCAGGCAAACCCTTCATGGAATACAGGTTTGATATGTGTGTCTTTATAATTATCACAGAGTGAAGGAAAACATCGTGAGAATATCTCACACGACTTTTGAATATGTGTCAAGTGTGCCAACTCGCACTAGGTTAGCATGGTGAGCTATAAATTAATACTAAAACTCAGCATTGGGCTGAATTATTATCGAGACACGAATCAGCGTTGACACTATTTAAAAGAAACGTGAACACCGTGAATGAAATCAAATTGGCACGTCGCCGCACCGTTCGAAAATTAAAAACACAATTGATACATAAATCAATTTTATACTTTTACTCGTAATTAAAAACGTATTTTTGACTCACGTCATTCTTTTTGACGTTTCATCTTGACATTGTTGTTTTGTTGTCAGCCTAATGAATAGTGATGTTGTGAACAGCTGTTGTCCGTCAGTCAACCGATTGCGTGTTAGTTGCGTAAACCTGCAATTTATGTAACTAACGTAAAAAAATATTTCATTTTGTTTCGTAGTATTACGTGAGCGGTGGTTGGAATAGAAAGCAGTTTTATGTTGTTTCGGATAAGATTACAATTCTCATGGCAACAGCTGTTTAGTTTTCCATGCGGATCAAATTCATCGAAAAGAAATTGAAATTGTTTGAAGTCTTGTCCAGCAATAAGTTCTCTTTCATAGGGGATCAATTTTAGATAAGATCGCCATTTGTAGAACTTAACTTCAAAGACATTATTTTTTATTGGTTACCGTCCGTATTTACTCTATTACATAATATAAGTATGGTCCATATATCCACGTACTTTTATATATATAGTTTTGTGTCACTGTTCCACCGCACCATCTAACCCCAAACGAGTACCGTTTGGATAGACGATGGATATGAACAATGGATATAATTTTTTTTTTTTGTACACAACACTTATTCACCAAATAAATGATTGTGTCCTATTGGAATAGAACTCACAACCTCATGATCAGCATTCCGAATATCGAACCACAAGAGCACAGACGTCAAATTAATCTGCACATGATTTCGAAAAATCAGAAGTGCGTGCCCTGAATTCCTACTTTAAACTTACCTATATACATTCATCATCATCATCATCATCATCAACCCATATACTGTCCCACTGCTGGGCACGGGTCTCCTTTCATATTGAGAGGGATCAGGCTATAGTCCACCACGCTGGCCTAGTGCGGGTTGGCATATACATTCATCATACACTTCAGTAAAACTTTCATGTATTTCTAATCCCGCCCCGTCTGAAACAGCTACTTACCACCCCTCGAAGACGTATATGACGAAAACAAAAGAAAATAGTCATAAGGTAATATGATGAATTGAAGGAGAAGGCATCCTATTAACCCGGAACCATCAAACAAGTTTACGACGCGGCCAAAACCACCTGACACTGTTTTTGTAGACGAGGTTCCACTTGGGAAACATGAAGGGGATTGAGTATGTAAACGTAGTAAAAATTGTAAGCGTGTCTTGATAACTGTGTGGGTATAACAGTGACTTAGTTAGGGCCTATTTCACTGTGCGTGAGTAGCCGCTACTCACCTAATAAATTCAAAAATGGAACAGAATTGGTATAAAATACTTATTGGTACCTATATTTTACAAGCAGTGATAGCCTAGTGGTATGACCATTGGACTGCCAAGTCGAAGGTCTCGAGTTCCAACCCAAGGCACGCACCTCTGACTTTCCGAATTTATGTGCGTATTAATAATTAATGATCACTCGCTTAAACGGTGAAGGAAAACATCGTGAGGAAACCTACATACCTTAGAGATTTTTCTAGACGGTTTGTGAAGTCTGCCAACCCGCACTAGGCCAGCGTGGTGGACTATAAATATTCTTGGTAAATTTTACACAGCACCATCTAGTCCCAAGCTAAGCAGAGCTTGTACCCATAGTACTATGGGTACTAGACAATGGATATAATACTTATATACTTTTTTTTGTAAATATATACTTATAATATATAGGAAACACCCAGACAAACACAAACACTTATGTTCACTATAGCCTAATCCCTCTTAATATGAGAGGAGACCCGTGCCCAGCAGTGGGACAGTATATTGATGATGATGGTGTAAAATTATCTAGCCAAGTAAATTAACGGAAACTAAGGGGTGAAAGTCTTGGCTCGTTAAGGGGCTCGTGTCTAAGTGATAACTACGCTGATCAACTGATCTGCAAGGTTTAGCTACGCTAGCCACAGTTAGTCTATGGATGAGTAGTCCGGGTTGTCATAATGAACACCTATGACAATCGTTAGTCGTAATCAGAAGCACAAAAAGCTTGATAACCGGTCTATCCTCAAGATATCGATATTATCAAGAAAATACGTTGCGGAGGTCTGTTCGCAGTCGTGTAAAATACTGATATTCAGCCGCATCTGGTTAGACTGGGAGCCGACCCCAAAATGATTGGGAAAAAGCGAGGAGTATGATGACTCGTCTGATATACAACCTTCATAAGCTCACTCTCACTTTCTCCCCTTGGTGATCACACAAAAACATACAACACACAGTCAGAATTTAACATAACAATATACCAAGACGCCTACATACCCCGCTTTTTTATTTTTTATACCACTAAGGTGGCAAACAAGCATACGGCCCACCTGATGGTAAGCGGTTACCGTACCATAGCGCTGGCAAATGATATCCCTGGTGTTATCACCATATCATTTGCGCGTTGCCGACTCTGTAAAACAAAAGAGGAATAGTTGGGTTGGCAGTAATAAAGGTCAAAGTCCCCCCACTGCCAACAACGTTTCCACGCGGAGCACTGGCAACCTTGCTCACCGTAAGGAACACAACAGCTCAAAGCAGTGTTATTTTACTTCGATTTTCTGCAAGGCGGAGGTACTTCCCCAGTCGGGCAGCTCCAATTTGAGTGGAATTAATCCCACTATGTGCTACCTCTCTTAATAAAATGTACAACCATACTTTCTGTCCGAATACCCCGCGACACAAGGATTGTCCTGATAGCGGTAGCTATCTTTATAAAACAAGTAGGTACCTACTAGGGTTGCCACCCGTACTTTATTTATTTAAGCATAAGCACACCAGCAAAATTTTAAATTGCAAAACATTTAAATGTAATATAAAAATAGCTAGTAAAGATTTAGTATCTAGCAATTGTACAAATTACAGGTATGCATGACATTGACCACATTAATAATATTATGAGACTACAAATAGTACACTGTGAAGCCAATATTTAAATTAAACCTATTAAACCTTTATTTATAATAAAGTGTTGTATGTTATTTCAGGTAACTGTACTCTATACTTTATGAGATCAATTTCAAAGTACACGAAAATACTTTATTTAGCATGATTTGATTTCTTTGAGATTGAATAAAAAAAAACTTGAGAGGTGTCAAGGGACACCCGGATGGGATCCTTTCATTAAAATTTAATAATTAAAAATAAAAAAACCTGTATACACTCAACAATTCACAACGCGCGAAATTCAAATATTGTCATTCACTCAATAATTCGAAATTCAAATATTGTTGACAAGCAAAAAGTGTCGTGACAACTTTTCCCAAGAATTTTTTCCGTCTAGCCCCCACAACGCGCGAGAAGGAACTTCGTTCCAAAAAATATGTTTTTAAACATAATAACAAAGAAACATAAATTGTACTTTATTTAGATACTATGTACTCTTAAGAAAGGTGGCAACCCTAGTACTTACATAAATTACTCAAAATAAGTATCTAGATATAATGCTCATTATTTTTTGCTTGGCTTGCCCAGCCCAAAAACCCTTGAAATGACTTTCTCACTATTACATAAACAGATAAAACTTATCTAGTAACATGCGAGCGTGTTCGTGACACATAGGTACAAGATTGCACTCAAGTAAGTAAATAATGTCGATCAGTGAAAGTTGATAGTACTATCAGTGAGATAGGGTAAGGTGCTTAGCGACAACGCAAGATACCCAATAGAATTGGTGTTTGTGTATCTGTGGCCCGGTTATACTCGCATCCTAAACGACTTTGAAGCAAAAGGTAGCCTAAGTTCTTCTCCAAGGTCTAACCTATCTCTATACCAAAATTTATCAAAATTGGTTCAGCTGTTCAGGCGTGAAAACGTAACAAACAGACGGACAGACAGAGTTACTTTCACAAACGATTGCAAAGTAGATGCATATTAAAAAAGTATTGCTGATTTTAATATTCGGTCAACTGCTACGTTAGAGGCCCTGGGTTGGATTGCCAGATCAGGTTTTCTATTAAATAGGGCAATTTTTTGTCGGAATGAGTCCGACATACCAAGCCGGAGGATGATGATGAGGATTTTCTGTACTATAAAAAAGTGCGCTCCTCAAACACCTTTAAGAATTATCTATTGTTGTTGGCAGGCCTGTTTTACTACAACATTCGTGTGCATTCAGAGATGAGAGTAAGAGTAGGTATAGATGCCAGCAGGTCAAGCTATCCAAAACTGTCACATTGAATATGCACATTATTACTTTATATTAAAATTGAAAATCAAACAAAGAAATTTAACAGATTGTGGTAGCTTGATGTGCTGACCTCTGTACCACAATCCAAAACTAAATAATTTCTAGAAATTATTTATGAGTTTCTAACTAATGCGAATAGCCAATTCATTACATATAACTTATCAAATGATTACAGGAATTAACTTATGTTACTTACAGGAAAATGAATCACATTTTTCCTCATAATTATCCGTTGCAAAACTTTGGCAAATCCCGGAAACATACTCCACAGAACAAATCTTAATTAAATTAATATGTAACACTGATTTTAGTTGATAGCAGGGGCACTGCCTCGCCCACTGATGTGCCTTAATAGGCGGTGCACAGGGGGTGCTCTGGAGTGATCTATTAAGAGGAAACAGTACCCCCCTCCATGTGCTGATGGTGGCCACCGGGATAGTTTTAGTGGGTAAGAATCCAACACTCCCCGGTCTAACCCCCGTAGACCGGTAGCCTTTTGAAGGAGTCCCCCCGTAAACAAACAACAAAAAAAAGGGGCACTGCCTCTACCTAAGTAGCAGATTGGATTTTTGTGTGAGTATTTAATATGTAAAGTTTCTGTAACATACCCAAATAAAGATCTAAATCTAAAATTAAATAAACAGTAACTCTGGACATCATTCGGTAACATTTCGTCAAATTTTCTAGGAGTACAAAACCATAATTTGTGCAGTTAACACCATTGATAAATGATGCGTTTCCTTTCATAATTAAATATTCACGTTTAGTGGAATGTAAAGTGCAGGCATTTTTAAACTATAATAGGTAGGTACAGACGCCAGCAGGTCAAACTATCCAAAACTGTAATTTTTTTGAAAATGAACCTTATTGCTTTGTGTTAAAGTGGAAAATCTATCAAATAAATTTGTCAGATTGGGGTAGTTTCATGTGCTGCCCTCCGTACCTCTCCTGTATGTTTTTTTTATAATCTAAGTATTCTGATGGTTATGTTTCAAATCTGGAAAAAGGTCAAAACTCAAACAGCCAGAGATGTCGATTCTTTTTTCAAACTACCACTGTTCTAAATAGAAGCATTCAAACTTCTTACGACAAAAAGGCGGGCTGACAAGGCCGGTGACGTCAGGTCACGCTGCACGCTTGCAACGGCCTGCTACCCACACTAAGGTTTCTGCGTGGCAACTGCAACTGTGCCTAATGTACACTCAATTGCTCTGTAATTTCGCCAGCTCATTGTAATAGAACGGACGACGACATTTTTAGTAGCTTATGGTTTTTTTTATGTGAATTATGGCGTTGGAAAAGTAGAGACGAAAGACGTCGAGATAAACGCTACGACAATGACTATGATTGTATGAAAACATATTGTATTTATATATCGGACGACCTCTGTAGGCTAGCGGTTCGAGTGCCGGGACTGCTGATCATAAGGTTGTGGGTTCGATTCCCACAGGACACAAATATTTATATGATGAACATAAGTGTTGTGTTTGTCTGGGTTTATTATTCGAATATACCCCGTAAAAATATAATTAATTAATTATCAAAGCCAAAAATTTTGACAGCTGTCATGTCACGGAACCAGATTATTTAACAGAAAGGCCTTCGTACCCATTTTACCTAATAAGTGTCTACTTCAATAGTTTTTCTATTTTTCATTAATAAATCGTGTTGTTTTCCTTTTTTTGGGGTATGTTATACAGCGTTACTACGGTTCTTAAATATTGTGGACGGGCTCGATATAAAGCCCCATTTAACCTCTTCTCGGCTTTACGGGTAGTTTTGTAGACCAGCCCCGAAAGACGGCACCCGTTTACGAGCATGATGTCAACAAAAAAAGAAAATAGATATCACAATATTGGAAGACAAAGTACTAAGTTTCAATGAGACGAGCGAGCATGCGAGTTCAAGAACCTTTCGCAGTTAATTAGGTCTCAGTTTGAACATACTCGTTATGACAGCTAAGTGGAATCGACGCTCGCTTTCTTGGAAACGGAACTGCTTTCGGGAAACTCTTGTAGCTTCGGATTGTTGGCATTGTCGAGTGGTGTCACTCAACAATATAGTGTTACTTTTAAAATGATTTTGGAACCATATTATTTTGATAATTTCACCTTGTAAAAAATGAATATACTTCGCAGATGGCCATGGAATTTTATTCATTGTTGTCGGAAAACATTGTGAGGAAACCTGTATGTCTGCGAGAGTTTCTCGACGACGCTTGTGAAGTCTGCCAACCCACATTAGACCAGGCAGCGTAGTGGACTAGCCTAACCCTTCTCTACTTTCACTAAATTTATATCACCATCGAAGAAGTACATTCTATCATCAATCCGTTCACAATCAGCAAAGTTATCGAGTAACATATTGTAAAAAACAATACAGCTAAAAACCTCTTTTTGAATTTGGTTAAAATAACCGAGCCTAGTGGTCATAAGTGGCACGACTGTTTAAGGTTCTGAGTTCGATTCCCAAGCGAGAAGTGTTATTGGGATTTTCTATGAAATTCATAGTAGCAGCGCGGAGTTTGAATTTGTGTTCGATTAATGACAATAGGCTCGTTCCCTATAACATGGGACCTAAACATACCGGTGAACTGTCGGTGTATATTAGTACACCTCTGCCTATCCCTTGATGTGATGTGATGATATGATATGAACGTTTACATTAAAATAGGACTTCGTCATATCAATTACTCAAAAGCAAGCAATGAATAACTGTTAATGTATTGCGTAACTTATTACTATGATGTGTTTTGAAATTGAGAAAGAATTAAGTGGATACAAATAAAGCCCATATCTTGAGAATTAGTAACAGAAAAAAAAAACATGAAATCTATTCCTCATTTTCAAAAGATAATGAAAGAAAACAATGTCCCACGACAATTCAAATTCAAGTGTTGCTACAAAAAAAACTGTTGATTGATAGCATCAATCTGTTCGCGATTGTACGGCGTTACTCGATCAGCATCGACCTGCCCGTATTTGCAAATGAAAGCTTGTTGCGACTGTACCTACAGCGACAAAGGACAGTATCGTGTGTGTCATGAATTCCCCCAGAGGCAGGTAACAGAGAGAAACCTATTTCATTATATTGAACGGATATTGGTATTAATTTCGATGAAATTCACGGAGGAATACTTCGCAAGTGAGATAAAAGTAGGTACTTAGGTACAAATATTTTTCTTTTTCAATAAAAATAGTACGTGGCCGTACAATGGGATTACTCCTGACTCGTGCATGTGTTCATACACATACACACTGGAAACTTGGTTAACAATTTTTTTTACGTAAACTCTTTTATGTTCAAAGATTTTAAATTTATGTGGCATATAACATCAGGGGGTGCTATTTGATTGGACGCAGTAATACCAATATCAACCACACATAGAAATTTCTAGTATTCCTCTTACACTCATCAGCTAACTTAAATTTACATTTGGAGTGGGTTCACATTATTATTGCAACTGGTGTCGAATGAACCCACGTCGCCAGACTGAAGTCTGACACCTCCGTACTATTCCTAGCCCTTTTGCTTCTATTCGCCCACAATCTACGTTACTATTATAGTTTGTGGAAGACCCGCGTCTAGCCAGACTGTGTGACGGCTGTGGGCAGCCTGCGACCAAGGTACAATGTACAACTGTACTGTATGTATATAGATGGTAACCCAACTGCACCACAAAGACGTTTGTTCACAATTACTTTATTGAAATGTCTCTTTAGAAATACGTTACAAATCTATTCAAAATCAATTGATGTGATTGGTTGTTGAGTTTTCAAATGATCTCGATGAACCAATTAGAGAAAGAGTGAAAAGTAGCACGTAAACTTATGGGTTCTTATTAACTAAACTTATGCGTCAAGTACTAAAGTTAGATAATGATAATGTAAGCATAATCTTAGGCTTAGTTCCCGAAACCCACATCTATTGTGCTGAAGATGGCCATATGGGTTTTAGTGCGGTAAGAATACCATACACCCCGGCCTGTTCTGCTCCCCAGTAGGCTGCCAGCTTTACACAAAAACTACGGTTTCCTTTACACACAAACGTAGATATTATAGTACAAGCGACCCACTCCGGCTTCGCACGGGTGCAATATACTAATAACATGCATATATTATAAATAAATAAAGCCTATAACACTCCCAAATAATGTGGCTTTCTATTGGTAACAGAATTTTCAAAATCGATTCTGTAGATCCAATGATTACCCCCTACAAGCTCACAAACTTTACCTCTTTGTAATATTAGTATAGATAGAATAGTATGTAAAATCTAACAGGTACATGTGAAGGGAAAATGAAAAGTAGGTCTCAAGATGACAACGTGCAAGTGATTGTACTGCTTTTGCTGTATGCTTATTTGTCATTAAATATTAGAACAATAAAAAAAATGTCAGGTTACCGACAAAACAATTACGATAGATCATAAAATATAAAATTTTATAGAAGCTAAATATTGATGTCAAAGTCAAAATAATTTATTCAAGATAGACTACTAGGGTAATACTTTTTAAACGTCACTTTTACATTAAGACGGCCCCGAAAACGCCTGCCCGTCATTGCTTCCTAGTGTTTCTGCTGGGAAGAAGAAAAGACGCAACAAACTCCCCAGCAACACGTTTCTGTCTGTTAATTTATGTGCTCCATTATGTGTTGTGAATCCATTGTTCGTACTTTACCTATAAGCATAAAGTGTTTGTTCCTGAATGTACTTTTTACTCAACTACGCAGCAGACTGTGTGGCGCTGACCATGACTGTACATTCCTATTAGAAGTTTTAGTGCTGAATATCCTATGTAAAACGGAAACACTAAGAAGAAATTAACAATAGTTGACCAACGGGTCTGTGTTCAAGTGTTTGGTTAGTTTTTAGTTAGTGTACTTATTAGTTTTTAATTTTGTTACGAATTTAAGCATTCTAAATATTTTCTGTGGCGTGCAATAGGAGAGCCTACGTCCAGCAGTGGACGAATAGAATAGTTAAAAAATAATTACTTATAAGAAAGCATTTCATTTATCATCGGTTAGACAAAACAGTCTATTCAATCAGGATATCGGTATTGCCAGAAAATCGCTGCGAGATGTGATGGCAGGCACTTCATGTAAAATACTGATATTCAGCCGCATCTGGTTAAACTAGAAATTGGGAAAAGCCTCGAAGGATGACAGAAAGGGATGTCGCTCTATAAGTTAAATAGCACCATCCCTCTCACACAACGCGAAAAAATGATCGCGTTAACACGTTGTGGTACGGCTTCTGATGTTTGTACCTACTTACTAAAGTCGTGGAATGGTCGAGCGCGCCAGACAGTATGGCGGCGCAGGCCGAACCAACTGCTCCGCAAACATGGCTGCCTTCACTTCGCGCCTTTTTTGCATCAAAATGTTTATTACAGCCACTACTTTACGGAAATTTAGAGTAACAAGGAATTTTTGTTTTTGTTCACTTTAGCTAATTTAAACTTATTTAGTTAACTTACCTACCTATACCCTGTACCTAAATATATCTATCTAGGTATAATTTATTGTTATTAGTAATCCCGCGTTGTTCGAAATTCGACCTTTTTAATTTTGAATGTTACAGACGTTCTTTTATCAAGGTCTATTTTAAAAGCATTTATTATGTGTTCGACACTGCCACAAGGAACGTAAACAATGAATGTTTATATTGGTTTATTATATGCGTAAGTGTCAGACACTTACGCAAATAGGTATAAGACATTTAAATAAACTACTTTTTAAGGATTTTGTCGCGTTATATTTATATTATTAATTCCGACGTTTCGAACCCTTTCCCCCTTTTCAGCGTCTATGGCACGTCACGGACAATGAAATGGGTTGGGTTTAAGAATTTATTTTCAATAAGACATACAATGCCACTTACATGAAAATAGTATACTTATTCTAATGTTGCCGATCACTCAGTCTATAGTTCCAGTCTCAATCGAAAAGTGAACAATTTTCTATAATTTATTTTGAAAGTTGATACTTAAAACGAGGTATTCCATGAAGCACACCCAGACGAAGCACACCTAAAGTATTCCACTTAGCACACCCGTAGGTAGGCTTCAAATATAATTAATTTCCTATTCCTCGAAGCACACCTACGAATATCACTCGCATAGTGCGGAGACTAAGAAATAAAAATGTCGATAGAAGAAAATATTTATTATTTAAAAGACTAACTTAAATATCTAACATCTTTCAGTTTCATTATAATAATGTGATACTTTTAATTTAATTTATTAAATATTAATAGCTGTGCTCCTTCAAAGGTGATACTTTTTTTTGCGTAGTTTGTTCGTACTTTCGGCAGTACAAGTAGGCTAGTTCGTCGAACACTTCGTTTACAAACTTTAATTAATGTTTTATTTCTTTTAATTTAATTTAGATATTTGTAACACTGTCAAGGTCTATGTAAAAGGAATTTATTATGTGTTCCACAGTGCTACAAGGAACGTAAACAATGAACGTTTTATAATACAAACAATCCAGACCCAGAAACTACCATAACACACAAATATTTGTTTCGAGCGGGAATCGAATCAGCGACCCGTAGCACTGAACCCATTTACTGAAACAATGCGCCGTTCATGTCATCAAATATAGTATTACGTTACGTAAGGGATCCATACTTTGGGTAACCTAGCTAAATCGATTTAACTAAATGACTACAGCCACGACGTGCTAACCTCCTCGCTTCATAAAAGTCAATTAAAAACCTTCTAAAACTTTCATAGTACTTACAATTCTTTATACTTCGTCATCAACAACGTGTAAGGCTATGTACACATACGTAGAATAGAAAAATGCGCAATTTGCTGGTGACTCTGACCCAACAGAGAGTTGTCAGTCGTATTTTTTAATCGCGACTATGCGAAGTATAAATCGACTAGTCTTAATTCAATCTCGATGCCTCATTCAATCAGCGGCTGAATTGTAGTGTTTCAACTAAAGGAATTGTCTGTCAAACGTCTGTCATACAGTTTTCTTATATTATAATAACAACTATCAATTCACCTACTATCTATATTTTGTTGAAGCGAATGAATAAGAATCGATCTGTTAAAAATATGGAATAGATCGTTTAACATTGTGGATTATTTGAATTGAACCTAGTTTGCTTGGTCAGCCGCTTGCACATGACATACTGCGCTGATTTGTCGTCAAAATGACATGTACTGTTTAGCACATAGTGAGTCGCTAGTGTGAACATGCCCTAAGTTACCAGACTTTCTCGATAAAAAATAGAAAAAAATCAAATTACTTATCGCAGATGAGCGGGCAGAAATAATTGAGTGAGCTCTTAGATGGGACAGGGGGGGTTAGACGGGGGTCACGCATGAATGACCCCATTCAAGATACTCGTATCCGATACTTTAAGACTAAAAATGCTTCAGAAAATAAAATACAATGTGTAAGTGAATAAGCTTCGTAATGGTCGAGATCGTTGAAAATGTGAATATGAGGTTCCAGTACATTCGTGTATGTCTGAAAATGTAGCTATAAAAATAAAATATACTTAATAATGAAAAATATAATTTAATAATTAATTATCAGTCACTTAAACGGTGAAGGAAAAATCGTGAGCCAACCTGATTGTCTGAGAGATTTTCTCGACGGCGTGTAAAGTCTGTCAACGGTATTAGGCTATCGTGGTGGACTATAGCCTAGTCCCTCTCATTCTGAGAGGAGACCTGTGCCCAGCAGTGGGACAGTATCTGAGTTGAAGATGATGAATGATTATCACAGATTTTACCGCATTATATTATATTTTGACCCCGAGGTTTCAATTTATTTGTAGTGCAATATTCAAACAAAGGTTCTACTTCTCCAATCTCTCTTCCTTGGCGTACACTGGAAGGAGACCTACATCGAACAATGGACTGAGATAAGCTGAGTAGTAAAATATTTCAAAAACGCTCCCAAGTATAAAATGTTAGTTACCTACATACTAATATAATACGCAGCAGTCAATTATAGTGTTAATTACTTTTCTGTTATAGAAAGTTGTTCTTGTAGTAACGAAACGGCCAAGCCACATATTTTGCCTAAGGTGTAGAGTTTGTGAAGTTACGGCTTGTAGAATTAGGGCGTGTAGAGTTAGAAGCTTAGCTCTACATAAGATATTATATAGCTTTTTGACAGTGCGAGCCATATGGTTTCCTCTTGGCAACATTTGACATGAAAATGTTTTTAATGGAATAACATTCTCCCAAAAATTTTCCACATAGACCTGCACCTGTATTACATGTAGTTGTGATAGGTACTCGTAATATAGGTACTGATAGGACGCGTGGTGCTCACAATCGGCCAATTAAAATAAACAATAAGCGCTGGAGCCCACGAGCCGTGCACAAAAACTGTGACCACTGTGCGGTGCACTACAGTAGTGCAATTGTCATTTATGATCATAGTTTTGTATTTACTTTTATGACTGATTTGCATAACAGTTATGGAAACTAGGCAACTCTAAACTATCAACCGAACTTTTGACATTTAGCTTTTTTTTTTTTTTTAAATCGTGACATGCTAATTGACCCTTGATAGGTTAAGAGAAGATAAAATTAACATGACGTAACATATCATCACCCCTGTATTCGCCGAAGGATTAGCAGTTCCCAAGTATAATAAAAATAAATCATATGTAATAAACGGCGAGCTTATTGCCATTAACTGTGCTCAAACCCCAGCTCGAGTTTCTACTGAAAATTTCATAAAAAAACCCTACAATACTCGGGGAACCGAAACCAGGATCTTTAGCTCACAAGTCGCGCTTTCGACTGCTATCATTTTAGATCTTAAAATAGGGGACGAGACTATTTTCATTCACCGTTCACTAATCCAAATTTCGAGCTGCTTGGAACAGTATAATAAATTCCAATCTGTCAAATGTCCCAGAGTTGTCACACTGCAAGCCCGCACTCTATGGCATACGCCGCAGATAAACACGGAAAGCAGCGTGGCAATTATGCAAATACATTAAAATCCATGCATTGTCCCGTGGCACGTGAACTAGAACGACTCGCCAATGGTGTCGAGCGAGTGAGACAATGTCGCTAGTTAGTAGTTCCATAGAGATAAATATACCAGGTGCTTTTTTTTCGTTCCAAAAAGAATTGGAAATAAGTAGTATTTGTTTATTAGTGTTGTGATAGACTATGTCGTTTACTCGTCAGTAGATACAACCTATTCCATTACCTATTTAGTTATTAAGACGAAAGTAGATATCTTTATTTATTAAATCATACGTAGAAGTGCATTTTTTCACTGCATTTAATACTAACACCGTATATTTGTATTACGGAGTAGTTAACTAAGCACACCTAACTAATTAAGTATTTATTGCATTTATTAACCCGAACCGTGCATTCCGTAATAATAGAAATTTGATAAATTTTCCTGTTTCATCAAAACCTCATTAATTAATGACACGAAACAGTATGGAATTAAAAATGTCCCCATAACAGAATCGTTTACCGTAACACAAATCCCGTTACAAAAATAATAGGGGACATCAAATTAAAGGGACAAAAGGGGACAGGATTTCTCAAGTCCATTAATTCTGTTACAACTTTATCCCGATCGAATTAAAATTTTGACCATTAATCCATAACAGTGGTTGATAACGATATTAGTTGAAGCTAACTTGGCTAATTAATGCCGCGAAGGCCGTCCAAGTTTTTGGGATTGTCGTGCTGAAGTTAATTATGTTTTAATTGGCTAAGATGTTTCCTGGTTCGACTATGGTAGAAAAATTCAAAAAATTAAAAAGTAAACCATCAAAAACGCGGTCAAAGTTGTTAGAATATACTGCTGTAGTTGATTTATTTTTTGATTAGTTAAGTTACAAATAGCGCAGAACTTTAAAATATTATACATATATCAGTAATTTCCTCCTACCTCACTTAAAACTTCGTACAACAATTCTAGATTTCTACCACTACATACATACATTATAAATGAACACGAAGCATTTTATTTCCCATCAATTTTTTCACATTCTCAACAAAGATTTATGACCAATCAAAGAGTTTCCCCACACTATTTTTACATTCCAATATCAAAAAAACTGGTTGGAAACACCAACTTAAATTCTGAACATGGTTTGCTTTTAAAAAAAGCGTATTCGCGAGTTTCGCGGCTATCGAAGCGAAGTGCATAGACAATAAATCGAGTAGATTGTTGAGTGCACTATTTACGTCAGAATGTTCATGCAAGGTGGTCGTCAATCATGCTGGTGCTCTTTAACTGTGCAAAATCAATAACATAAGTGTAGCGTGCTGTTAAGTGGCGTGTACAAATGACGTATGGTGGTCTCATTAACAGAATTTAGTAATTTTTTGCTGATTTGAGAATCGGAGATAGTAGAAAACTAAAAAAACGTGAATGTTGAAAAAATATGATAATAAAATTACCTCTTAATGCACTGACTGTGATTAAACAAAGAATATTTCAGAAAAATTAAAAGTATTTAAATGAAAATACGATCAGTTTTGGTGAAACGAAACATTGTACTTTTAATAAGTTTTAATCAGAAAATGTTATGGTAATGAAATGACCTAATAATTCTTTAATGGACCTGTATGAACTTACAGGAAGAATGGGTACTATTAATTCCAATACCAATGCTATGAATCATATAATGACTCTGCATTTAAGTACGAGTATTTACAGTCATAAGTCAATCGTATTGTAAGCAATAATCGGAAGTTAATTAATAATTAATTAACTGACACTTGAACGTGTACAAGTTCAATGAATATATAAATGTGTATAAATATATTCATTTAAGTAATTACTTTTTTTAAATATATGAACCATGATTCGATGAATTGTTCCAAACCTTCAACTCGGCAAGGATAAATTAAAAGACACCATAGAAAAACAATTCTTTAACCCTTGAGAGGGCTACCGATTATTTAATGAATTTAAGAGAAGAAACCATTAATTATCATCATGTCAGGATGATCTAGAATCTAGATACTGTCCAAGAAACTGGCTTACAAACGCACCTAGTGACAATAGACAATAGTTTAATATTACAGCTGCATTATACATATAAATTAACTCACTGACCCTCAAACTGAGACATGCTCGTATTTTAAGAGTCAGTTAGTTGAAAAACTTGGATGAAAATGGGGAAACCTTTGCCCAATATTCAGACTGACCAATCATAAAAAGAATCCCTTTAGGTTATGGTAATTTGTTAACAAATAAGCATCGTGGGACATCTAATGTGATAATATCCAGTCTTTTCGACCTTTACGAGACGAAATGTGACAATGATTCCACATGAAAAAGTGCCCTGGATAACTATATCCAGGGCACTTTTAACTTAATTTTTGATTAAATACGGACTACCGTATTTAATCCAACATTAAGTTAATTAGTTTCCACAGAACATAGAATTCGCAATTTCACAAAATGAAACGTCAAATAATTCAAGTTCAGAAACCAACAAACTCGAAATTGAAATAAGTTAAAATGATCCGCCACTCAGTAGCCTCAACAAACGGCTTGATTACACAAAATGATTTGCATTCCCTCATTTGAGTGTGCTATTGTTATACGCTTGCAAACTGAAAGAGCAATGAATTGTTTGCAATGCACTTAATTCGAGTCGTGGCCGCTCGTATTGTTAAGCAGTTGTATCGCAGGGTTACCTATTTAAACGGAATCGAGCACAAATATTTATGAATGTTTTAATACTACGTTTTATGGCTGGTTGTCTATGGTATAGTTATTAGACTATACGTGTATTCGAGTGAAGACTGCAGATTGATTGAGTCCTGTCACAGTCGCTAAGGAAAAATGGAAAGCACCAGACCGCGTGGAAGGTCATCCATGCGATGGAACAACTAATTCAAATCTTATGTGCACGGGCACGCCTCATAGATCATACCTTGCCACCTGGGGAAGTGGCACTGGCATGGCCAGCAACACTTCGACCAAATGTGATCTATTGTGTTGTCCCCAGTATGGTACATTCCTTATTCTTCAAAGACGTGGTTCATGAAGGCGGCTAGCCCGCTAAGAAGCTTCCCTTCACTTGACCTATAGTCTTGGCCACGGAATCTGTTAAATGCACCATGAATAGACTTCATCTGTTCCTGAAAACGTTGATGATCACGACCACTCTGCCAAGAGCGAAACGATATAGAAGGTCTTTACATCATATCGTACTCTAATGGTCCTAAGAGTGAATGCTACGCTAGGGTCCAATTGCCAGGTCCAGCGTGTTATTGGGGTTTTCTATGAAATTCTCTGTAGCAGCTCGGAGTTTGGATTTGTGCCTGGCTAATGGAAATAGGCCCCATTATTACATAGGACCTAAGCATATCAGCAAACTGTGGGTGTATAATTAGTATCTACAACTCTGCCTAACTTTTCCGGGAGTATAGACGTGATGGTATGTTTTAAGAAGTGTTAAGAATGGGCACCCTGTAGCGACATCTACCACACTACATGGTACTACGTACAAAATCCTGAATCGCGCAAGCAACCTTCGCAACGCAAGTTGCATATATACAACCGCTCGACATCAATCGTTGGGCCGTGGCCCGCCAGGAAAAACACCCGCCTGGCTGGAGGGGGAACACACCTCGCCTCTCCACATCATCAGCCTAGCCACAGCTTAACCTCACAGACCGGTATATCAGCATAGTTATTACTTAGCCACGAGCCCCTCCATTCATTTCATTATTTATATTTGTTCTGTAGCAAGGCAAAAGCTCCCGTAATTCTTTCTTTGCCTAATAGCCCTTAAACCGTTAGATAAATAAAATTATCTCAGCACTTCAAATGTAAGCTGATAGCTCAACAAACAATAGATGATTGAAATAGTTATTATCAAGAACTTGGTAACTAGTTAGAAATTGTGAATTCATATGCAATATCCATGGCTAAGTCAAACAATGCTGGTATTATAGAAAGCCAACTAACCAAATATATGGGTTAATTAGTTACTTGTTCTATTGCCACAATTTGCGATAGATAATTATAATGGAGAACAATGGAACACGCTGTGCAATTAAGTTAAATTATTAGTCTAGTGGTCTTAAACGCGACTACTATGCTAGAGGTCCTGGGTTCGAATCCCAGGCAGACTGTCCACGAGGATCGTCCGTACTATAAAAATAACGTTGATCCGTGTTATTGAGTTTAGTTTTTTCTAAAATTCTCATTAGCACCTCGGAGTTTGGATTTGTGGCCGATTTAGGAATAGGCTCCTTACGTGGGACCAAAACATACTGACGAACTGGGGGTATTCTTTAGTATACCTGTGTCTAACTCTTCGGAAATCACCTATACCAGAATGCAATCTATCTCTATATTAGTTTTGAAAGTTGTTTAGACGGGATAGGTATCAAACAAATAAAACGGTTGTAGGTAAACATATGTAATATGGGTAGATGCGTAATGCGTGAGACAGTCCAAAGATACAGCTCGATTGCATTGCATCGTATTTGGAAGACAAATAAAGCAAGTGTTAAATTGTCACGTAAGTGTATTTAGATAATATGCACATACGTGTGTAACTGTTTTTGGAATCCGTATCGCTCTAAGATGATGGTCCTTGTTTACGAACTCGTTTTAATTTAATTTTTAATTTTTTTATTTGATCACTGATGTATTCGTAATCCTTATCATACCTACTTTTTGTCGGCATAATAACGGTATTAATTTCAAGGAATATTAGTACGTGTTGAGCGGGTGAACACTATTTCAGGATACTTATCTTGAGGACGAGGTGCAAGTATAATATAATTTCTTTTTAGTTTTGAGGATACATTTAAAGTATCATCAGTTTTTATCGTGACTTCATTGTCCACAGAATTATGACATGATCCATTTTATAGAACGTTTTTTGCCGTGTCCAGGGCAAAGAATCTTTATTCTTTAGGAAAATATTGCAGGGTATATCTATACTAATATTATGGGAAAGTAACTGTCTATTCATCTGCTACATCCGCGCAAATAAATACACAAGCAATTTCTAGAATATCATTCCCTCAATTCCTCTTACAGTGTTATTAGAGGTTTTAATAACTAAGGCCGCTTTAATCGCTGCAACATATTATCCTTAAACAGCCACTTAAGCACATTAAGCGTTGAATTGTGTAACTACTAGTACAACTGTTCATAGCTTAGTTCTTAGCACTAGATCGTAGAAAGCTCTTGTTCACGTTTTAAGCTTGGGACGAAAACTGGTTATTAGGATTTAACTATACAAAATGGGGGAGACATTGCGATAATTTAATGAAAATGGGTTTTTTTTAGTAGCCATATTTAAAACAGTTCTTTTTACCACCGTACCTCTCGTCTCGCTATCGCCGTGGAATACATCCAAATACAGAATACACGAGAACGTGGAGTAGTTATGAATTTTGTCCACAAATTGGACTTGAGGCAGGAGCAATTGGAGTTGTCAAGCCGAATTTCATTTTATACTGGCGGCTTTCTTTGGGAACATCTTTGAGATACTACGTCATTATCATCATCATCCTATGATACATATAGGTGACCATTCTTAACACAGCAAGACCCCTCCGTGCCTCTGGGAGCACGTAAAGCCGTAACCATATCATACGATTTTTTATGACAGTCGTTACTGGTAAGAAATATTCGACCGCGGGCAGGATTAGAACCTGCCTTTTCAGTTTAGGTACACCAGACGCTATGACCATTAAGCCACCGCGAGTCCCACCCGCCAAGTCGAAATTTGCCTTCACATTCTGAAATTACGTCTTTATGGTGACGTCAGTAACACCAGAATGTGAAGCCAAATTTCGACCTGGCGGGTGCGACTCGCTAAAATAACTTTAAAATCTTAGCATGGAAAATGCCAAAAAATACAAAAAGATAAGTACCTAAGGTTTTAGTATCACTGTTTTACTGTTGCTTCGTCATCATCAACTCTAGTATAAAATTGCACAGTTCCAGCCCCTACTACAAACTCTCAAATAACTGAGCAGCAGAATTTACGCGCGAATAAAATATGATAATAGGAGCCCTCGCAATATACCGACGGCTAACAACCGGTAATGCGCAACCATCCATAATAAAACCTTATAATAAATACGGTTACTTAAAAAATAAACTTTATTATTTTTTTACGAAAGTATTTAAGTAGGTAATTATTTTATTAGGGAACATTAAGGCAGTAAATTAATTGTGAAGCTGAAAGCGAAGGGAAATTGGGTCGTTAGCATTAACCATAATATTAGGCTGCAGAGAAATATGGGGAAAATATCCGCTGTTAGGTACGAACTCGAGATTGCGTATCGAGTTTAATTTTATAAGCCAATTATACACACAGCCAAACATTTAATTAGGTTATTATTTTGGTGGAATTAGCCACATGAAATGATATTGCAATAATTATAACTCTACCTATCCTAATTTAGGTACCTGTATTATTCTATGTATGTATATAAATTGAATGTATTGACAGATAACACAATACTGAAAATGTGAATACCTATTCAAAAACGTATCACAACAGGGGTTGATAATGGAAGCACTGAGCGTTCTGTGAATAATGGTCACCCATCCATAGATCAACCGCGGCAAAATACCTTCCAAGCTTGTATTATCGCACTACTGGCTTCTTTCTTTTATGCCAACCAAAATTACCTGCTTTGTCTATCGATTATGTGGTAAATATTAAGCAGAAAGCAGGAATATTAAGTATATTCCTTACATTTTTTTTTACTCCGCTGGTTTCGTAGTGTTGTTTTCAGTATCGGAAATATTAATGCATGCAAGTTCTCGAATGTTCTGTGTAAATGCTTGCAATTCGATTGTACAGCACAATTTATTGAATACTACCGCTTAGTTCCCATGCTAATGTCCCAAGTTTGAATGCGATTGTGAATAAAATGATAACATGTTTCATTCGGATATGCTCGCGATATTCACATTGGTACTGTATTTGAATGTTTGTTTTGTTAATACCAGGAAAAAGCTTATAGAATTATGGCAGAACTGGGAATAGCGATTCCAGATTGCTTTTTTAAATGGAGGTGTTTAGTGTTAAGAGAATAATTGGAGACAACATTTTCTTAAGATTTTCTTGAGGTAGTAGATTTCTGCTTTCAAGTCCGTCTGAGTTAGAAAGAAAGAAAGAACAAAGAATGATAATGCGCGCACTGCTGCCTGACGCATCTAGGCTTCACGTCACGTTTGTACATTATAAACATATGTTTTCATTTATTAATGAATAATTACTATTTTAATGTTTTGTTTTCTAAACTGTGAAAGTTTTTACTCGATATAAATTAAATAAATGTACCTAAATCAAATGCATACTTCTATGCAAGAATCTAAGCAAGAGGCGTTCTTTAGATTATAGGTACCTTTCTTTATAGGAGTATGGAAAATCCTTATGCAACGTCTGCCACCTGGGTGATACCAGGGTATGTCGTACTCGCACCGACAAAAAAAAAACTTTCTTTCATTCACCCTATAGTCATGGCCTTGGGATCCGTGAAATTCGTCAAGACGTTTAGTTTCTACCTACCCCTAGTACCTATGTACAGACGCCAGTAGATCAAGCCATCCAAAACTGTAAAATTTTGCCAATTGAATATGAACCTCATCGTTATGAATTAAAGTTGAAAATCAATCAAAGAAATTTGACAGATTGTGGTAGCTAGATGTGCTGGCCTCTGTACATAGTATTTACAACATACGTACCTACCCCTACCCTAATAGGTACTTATTTATAAATTCAATATGACCATCCAAACACAGTATATGAACAATAACCTAAATGTATATAAAAATGACATCACCAACATACCAAACGTGAAACCGAAATAAGGTTGAGTCGTCTTTTAATACGTGCTCGTCTAGACGGGGTCGTAAACATTTCTGCCCAGCCCCAAAGGTGCCAAAGGTCACGGAACAGCCTAGTGATAAATTTAGTGTTACTAGGCACACTAAATTTCAAGGTGTAAGAAGTTTTTATTGCCAATGGGGCACCTGACTGAAATATGAAAGAAAGTGGCTTCGATATTTTGTTACCTTGACGTTAAAAGCATAACAAAATGCCTGTATTCCCCGTAGAATTAGGCAGAGTTGCATCAATGTACATCCACAGTTCGCCTTAAACGGTCCGAAGTAATAGGGGGTGAGCCTATTGTCAAATTCAAACTCCTAGCTGCTACTGATAATGTCATAGAAAATCCCAATAGCACTGATCGACCTGAGAATCGAATGTTACAATAGTACCTACTTATACGCCTTTTCAATTAAACAGTGACTTATATGAACTGAAGTGGACATTGGAAAAAAATCAATTGTGTGGCTTAAACAAAGTTAAATCTAATTAATACATACATACCATCACGCCTGTATTCCCCGAAGGATTAGGCAGAGGTGTACTAATGTACACCCACATTTCGCCGGTATGTTTTAGGTCCCATGTAATGGGGGGCGAGCCTATTGCCACTAACCGGGCACAAATCCAGACTCCGAGCTGCTACTGAGAATTTCATAGAAAAAGCCAACAACACTTTGTTCGACCTGGGGATCGAACCCAGGACCTCTAGCGTAGCAGTCGCGCTTAGGACCACTAGACTAATGAGGCAGTCTAAATAAATTAAATCTAATTAAATTAATTAGCACCTATTTACTCTGTAGTCCTATGTTCTCAATTTACTGTTTTTGTTGTGTGTACATAAATAAATAATAAAACCTACATAACATTTAAAAATAATGGCGGGGATATAGTAGTTCTCCCTAATTATAAATTATTCTTGTTTTTTTTCTCTAAAGTTACTGACAACCCCGAGCCATTTGTGTTACATCAAAATAATTTAAGTTCTCAAGTCAAGATATAATATGTTATAGAACAAAACATGTAAATTTTAATGATCTGAACTTCGTCACTCGTTGTTAAGTCAGTTTTACTTAGTAAGGTAAAACTGACTTAACGACGAGTTATAATAAGACAGACTAATAAGTCTGTATAACAAAAATACCGTAATGCTATTTATTTAGTTTACCTAATTTAACTGCATCATAAACCTGGTAGTCTCAAGTGCGGCTGCTATGGCCCTGGGTTCGATTCTCAGATCGAGTAAAATGTTATAGGGTTTTTCTATGAAATTTCAGTAGCAGCTCAGAGTTGGGATTTGTGCCCGGTTAATGGCAATAGGCTTGCCCCCTATTAGTCGGAACCGTTTAAGGCTGAGCCTATTTGACACCGGCGAACTGTGGGTTACATTGATGCACCCCGGCCCAGCCCATCGGGGAATATAAGCGATCATCATGAAACCTTGATATACCGGCAAACTGAGGGTGTACAATAAGTATTACTCTGCCTATCCCTTAGGGGACAGGCGTGATGGTATGTTACGGATTCATCATCATCATCAATATTGTCCCATTGCTGGGTACGGATCTCCTCTCACAGACTGAGACGGATTAGGCTATAGTCCACCACACTGTCCTAGTGCGGGTTGGCACACTTCACACGCCGTTGAGAAAATCTCTAAGGCGTGCAGGTTTCCTCACGATGTTTTCCTTCACCGTTTAAGCGAGTGATAATTAATTATTAATATGCACATAATTTCGAAAAGTTAGAGGTGCGTGCCTTGGATTCGAACTCGAGACCTTCGAGTTGGCAGTCCAATGGTCATACCACTAGGCTATCACTCTTTATATTACCAGGCGACAAAAAATAAATTTTAAATTTGGAACAACAAAAAATAATTCCCACTTCGCACTACATTTAGGAATAAATAACCCATATATAACACGACCCCATTCAATCTGCCCCTTCAACCAAAACAGGTACGTCAGATAAAAAAAAACAACAAAAATATTTGCGTCGCCATCTCCATCAACGACCAATTTTAAAAACATACGGCGTCCAGAACAAAAGTAGTGTTAATTTATAGATCACGATATTAGACCCTTTATTTCGGATAGCGTGACCGTTGTACCCCGTGTGACCCCAAAAACATGTTTTAGATAATGTTGCATTCATTATCAAACATCTGTAAATGACGTCACTAGCGTTTTGAAGCTATTAAAATTTGTAATCAGCTGGTTTTATCTATGGGAACCGCTATAAAGGCGTATGGTAATAGAGCATTACCGTTTTATTTTTTAATTTATGCTTGCAACGGCGTCATTGGCAAAATGTAAAATGAAAGTTTAAATCTTAATTTTCTATTTAACAATTTTGATTTTATTTCCTTTGATATTTATTGTTTATTTTTTATTCTGATTATTTGAAATGAGAGCTTATAAGCTCTTTGTAACATAGACAACAGCACCTTTAAAAATTAAACTTTTTTATGTTTAGGTTTCGGATATCAAACTATTCCATAAAAATAAACAGTTTGGTGCAGCTCTGTGATTTATATTCTGTTAATGGATAGGTTTACGTATGTTCACGATGCACGATTGTTTGTCTGTATCCCAGATTGATCTAATCTCATGAATTACTGAGTGCATATTGTTAAAATTTTGAGTTGCTGTTGTTTAAATGACACACTATCTATCCTCTATTATTAAAAGTGAATTTTATAGGTTGACACATACCATCACGCCTGTATTTACCAAAAGGGTTAGGCAGATCTTAGTAATTCTTTCTTTTAAGTAAGTTTTCACTTTGTAAACACAAGTCGTGTTTGCCGAAAATATATCAGTATTGTTTTTTTTTTCACATTTAATTACAATACGCTACGTAGTAATTATTATTGTCCGCATACATGGAACTACTAACTAATAATTAATATAACATCGCATTACATATTCATGAGGAACCCTATTTTTATCGTTAATTTTATATCCCTGCTTAATTTTTTATTTTTTTATTACAACGTCAATACCAGATGCACGTAACAATAGTTGGTCAAATGGTCGTGTTTGCCAAACGTTTCAGTATGTATAGACATTATACCTAGTCCAATAGTCATATGACTGCTTAAAGTATTTAAAAACCGAGTTTTTTTTTTAAATTAGAACTTCAATTTGTAACATGATCATGCCCTCTTGATATATCAAGGTTACTTATACAATAAAGCGAGATACTTATTTTATCATCACATAAAGCCGCTGATCCATTGCGGCGTCAAATAATATGCTCGCGGAGACTCCGCTCGCAAGTTGCGTGGATTTATATTTAAAACACCAAACTACGAAATTTCGTCTGAAGGAATCGCTCGTTTTCCTACCAAGTGTTTCGAACCCGTTCGAGATGTAACTAACTTCTTGTCTTGCGTCGATGCTCGTTCCAAATTTGATTTTCGTTTTTGACAGTTAAATCGTAAGATTACTGTGTCGTTGTTTCATTTCAATTCGAAGCTTCGACCATCAATTTTGAATTGGCCCCCAGTCTGTGTATGGTTTCCGAACATTGAGAGGTAAACTTATACTGGAAATGTATAGCTATGTGGCCATGTGTACAAAGCGAGGCTAAGAACTCGTGCGCAGCGTGCCCCTGCGCTACAATGGAGCCGCGGTTTATATCAGTATGTACCTACATCATCGCTCATACATCTGATAAATGTATTAACATAGTGCAACGTGCAAACTATCCGCATGCATGTTTTATGTGCTTTAGATACAACGTCTGCTAAAAATACCTGTTTGCAGTGTTACATAATGGTCTGTGATCTGTTAGCTGCCGCTCGCTAATGAGTCCTGTATGACGTAGTTTTGCAATTGAGGCATTGCAAGAGCGTTCCCAAAAAAAAATTAATTTCAAGATGATTGAAGCTAGTTTTTGATATAGCAATGAAACCGTCTCAATTAACCGTGTCACGTTTCGCTCTCATAGAGGCTATGAGAGCGAAAAGTGACACGAATCCTAACTGCTCCAGCTAAGTATCGGACCCAGGACCTCAGTAGCAGCGCTTGCGACTAATGACTCATTTACTCACGATTTCAGGTGTACAAGGGAAGCATTACGTATTCATTCCATAAATTAATGCTAACAAATTTCATATCGTGTAACACGCTTCACATTAATGTGACTACGTCAAGCTGTTCTAGTCAGTGTAGGTACTACTCTCATGGGATACTATAATATGATATAGGTAGGATTTTCCCGCGGTTTCGCTCATATTTAATAAGAAACCAACAGTGATGATCTCGTCTTTCTACGAGTATGAATGCAACAGAGAGGTCAAACTCTCTTTCAGGCTTCAATTAAGTTCGATATAGAACTAACTGTAAAGTAACTCATGTCAGTTGAGACGTAAACTTTCTTTTAAATACCTAGATGTTCCTGACACCACGTTAAAGGCTTAAATTCAGAACGTGAAGGGAAATTTCGACTTGGCGGGTGGGACTCGCGGTGGGTTAGTTGGTGATAGCGTCTGGTATATTACACCAGAAGACCTAGGTTCGAATACTGCCCGCAGTCGATTTTTTCCTTATCTAATATAAATTTATTATCTTAGCATGTAAAATGCAAAAAAATAATTCAAAAAAAGTATAATAAAGGAAATAAATTAATAATATTACCGAAACAAAATTTCCAACAGAAACAAGATACCTACATGATTACGAATACAGAATATCATTCGAACTATTCGCCATTCAATGCACCATTTGATGCACAAAATATCTCATATGCGATGCTAAATACCCGGCATAAAGCCACCTGTAATATTTGACATGAAGCCAAATTCGTTACCGGCGACCGTAATGTAAACAGCGAGAGATATTTTCAACAAAATTATGTAATGCATCACACATAATGCACTAATAGTGGATTCTGCCGTGACGTCAGTAATTCTAACCTACCTCAATTATTAATTAGCGCAACAGGAATTGAGCCTTTTTTTACAATACGAACTATTCTCATTGATCGCGCGTCATCACCGGGTGCCTTCCCCTGCCGTAAAATCATGGCCATGGGATCCGTGAGATTCTCTTTATCACTCGCTTAAACGGTGAAGGAAAACATCGTGAGGAAACCTGCATACCTTAGAGATTTTTCTCGACGGTTTGTGACGTCTGCCAACCCGCAGTAGGCTAGCGTAGTGGAGTATATCCTAATCCCTCTCAATATGAGAGGAGACCCGAGCCCAGCAGTGGGACAGTATCTATATGGGTTAATGATGAATGACAATAGGCGGTATTACATAACCCTATTGGGTTGCCCTCTATTGCATAGAACCTGAACATATCGGTGAACACTGCTGTCGAAACCTTCAGGGAATACATACATAATGGTGTGTTATCTTATAGGTACCTACTGTAATTTAAAAGTGAATATTGCAACCTGTAAAGGCGACTAAGGGACTACAGATGATTTTTTGGAAATTCAACCTTGATACGAATGAAATACAGTACAGTACGCCTAGTTAGGCACGAGCTGCACGTAATAGGGACTTTCAGTAGTTGTATTGAGTATATCCGGTCGTTTGAAATCCAATCTACTCAGCAGGCTAACGTAAGAGGCTCACTCATCCGTGCGCTCCGTATTTTCCACGTGGTTTGTCTATGCTCTATGACAATGAGGTCCGAGGTCAAATCGTGGATGGTCAGCAGTGTCCTTGTTAGAGTACAATGCAGGGCGTAACCGATTGGATCCACAGATTAAGTACTAACATCTATACTTAATGATGATAAATTGAATTACACGATTTTCATACTAAAATTTAAAGTTATTTAGCGAAGAAAAATTCCACCGCGGGCAGAATTCGAAGCTGCGTCTTCTGGTTAGGTACACCAGACGCTATGACCACTAAGCCACCGCGAGTCCCACCCGCCTTGTCTAAATTTGCCTTCACATTCAGAATTTTACGTCTTTATTGTGACGTCAGTAACACATATTGAAAAGCAAGTTTTTACTACTCAACCGACATGACTTACTTTACAGTTAGTTCAATGTCGAATGAACAGGTTAGACTCCTGCCCGCGGTCGAATTTTTCCTTCGCTAAATAACTTTAAATCTTAGCCTTTAGAATTTTTCAGGACACACCTCCGATCCATCTGCCGCATAATCTGTGTAAACCGAGCGGGGTGCGCGGGAGTACGCGCAGGCGCGGCGGAGCGTGACGTGCGGCCGCGTGCGCACCCAATGTCAAGGTCGCACTGTGTTTACAGAAATAGCGCCCACAAAAATACCCAACGGGAATAGTTTAACTCGCATGCGAGTTCTACATGCTTTCTTCATAGTAGTATGTTTAACTTCATAGTAGTATGTTTAATTTCATACAGAAAACTGGAAGATATATCGGGATACCGAACCAGGAGTCACGGGTTGGAAACCCACTCACATCGTGCATTAAGCCAATGTTGGCAAAAATAAATGGATTTTGTTTTTGGAAAAAGATAAGTATAGATATTGTAGTGAATTTCAAATTTAATTAATTGGGATAATGTGAAAACATAATAATATTAAATCATAAACAAAGTTAATTTTGATCCTCAAAGTATAGATAACATACTTACCGTGAATATATCTAATGCGATAATATCAATGTTACCAAATGACAAACCCAAAGAAAAACATCTCAAGACCGCAAAACACATATTTTAAACGTTAATTCGTCATTAACAACGTTAAATGATCATTGGCTCATTGCACACGAAATTGGAGCAAGTTCGGAGCGAAAAATTATTGGTGTTCTGGCGAGACCATTAATTTTTATAATGAACGCGCAAACTGCACTTGAATATACGTCAACGGTTGCGTAAAATCGCGGAGATCCGTAATAACTCGCAATAATTATGTACGGTCATATTCCGAATTCAAAATATTTGTGGTAAATGTAGAAATGTCAAAATCTTAGGCCCGAGTCAGACAAGCGAGCTTGGGTTTGGTCTCAAGGCTCCTATGAATTTTCATTTTATGTGATGGATGACACTAACATTTTGTTGTTTATATTCTTAACAGTTCTTGCGTTTTAAAACGTTGCATATAGGTCTTTAATTCAGGCAGCCATGTTTCGTTGGGCCCATGTATATCCAAATATTTTCATAAAGGCTTACACACCTTGCTTGTCTGGTGCCGGCTTTAGTTTCAAATATTTTTGTTATTCTCTATTTGTAAACTTGACGGTTGACATTTGTCATGCATTAGTTCTGACAGAATTTTAAGACCTAGCCGTGCGATACACATTTTCTTGGTAACACGTTTATTTTTGTGAGTCTGTATTTCGAGAATCATATTTGATCCCGTATTTATTAAAAGCATTTTCCTTGTAACACTAAACTTGATATTCAGATATAAATAATTAAGTTGCTTTAGCAGACTGTTTCTCGTAATATTGAATTTAATATTTCGATAACAGATTGAGTTTCTTCTGCTTAAGATTTTCTAAAAATGGTCATGTTTATTAGTAAATGTAGCATTCTTACATGGTTTCCTACATTGAAGTTTCTCTGCCTACTGACTGGAACTAGTGTCAATACAAGACACGAAATTATCGCAAACATTAAATTAATCGCTGGTCCACAGCACCTTTGTGTTAGAGATAGGTCCTAACAAAAAATATGAATTCGCAATGCAGTCACTACGCAAACCAATGCTAATTAAAGAATGGCAAGTTGTGTCTAAACAACCGTTGTATGACAAGCCTTCCTTTCATTTCTAGGACATAAAAAGTTTTCTAAAGAATTTCCAACAGCTGCGCTATTTCGTGATGCAAAAAAAAAACAACAAATTTGCAATTTGCAACGTAGCAACGATGTCATACATTATGCTTGTCAAAATGCTGCAAATGCAGCGCTGTTTTATACAAATTAATTTTACATTCGACCTTCGAAGTTGACGTTTAGTGCAGAAAAGCGGTTTTATTATGAATTTATATTTGGAAGGTGACACATTGTGTGTGTGTGCGTGTTGGCGCCAAACACGTGCACATATACCTACTTACATTTAAATACCTAGTGCATCACACGACTGATATAGTGTGCAATCTTATGAACACTGCACAAACATTTAACTGGTTACAAGCCTCGCTAGATGTAATGAACATTGATAAAATGCTATTAGACAGCAATTAACTACTATTTGTGTAACTAACTATAATCAATTCCCACAAACAAGCAAATACTTACGCTCCTTCTAACGTTTAAATGTGTAAAAATTTGTGACGATGTTTGTAATTTCATCATGCATAAACCCACGACGTCGTGATCAGCAGTCGTACCTCTAGACAACAGATATCGTCATAACAATCAAATCATTGTATAATTTATTAATGATACTCAGAATTCAATTTAAGATGGTTGCTCTCAATTAGAGATACACGAGCTAACTTGGAATAAAATTAGGTTAGTAAGTTGTTATTGTTAAATGTTTAGAACGCGTAATTGTTCTGAGAATTATTGTATTAATTGCTAACTAATTTATTTTTATTTGAATTGAACTATACAACGATTACCACTAAAGTAATAGAAATCAAATTTTACGAGTTTGTGAGATTTGAAGTCAACCCTTACATGGTTGGGAAAATGGGGTGTAAAATATTATAAAAACATTAAATTCATGACAATTTTTCCTAACTAGCCTAGAGGTCATGAACACGACTGCTACGCTTGAGGTGCTGGATTCTATTCCGAAGTCGATCAGTGTTCTTGATTTATCGATAAAATTCTCAGTAGCAACGGAGTTTGGATTTGTGTACCACAGTTCATCAGGTTTCTTTAGGTCTCAAGTAACTCACCCCTATTACATGAGACTTAAACATACCGGCGATTTGCAGTAAAGTTTTAGTTTAAAGCTTTAGTAAGTACACCTTTGCCTAAAACTGGGAATACAGGCCTGATGTTATGGCGTAATTGTTGCTACATCGCCGGTAGATTGATAGGCTCTAACTCCTTAAAATTCTGGCCAAGTAGGCAGTAAAAGTCTGCGAGTGCTGACGAATATAGAACAGACCCATCGTGCTATAGGATAAAGACTGACTTGTCGATACTTGTCTGAGGTCGTTAAATCTATAAGGTTACGCGTGACTTTGAAGGCGAGGCGAGGCGACAGGCGACACGCCTTTATGTGTAACGTAATGTGCGGTTGAATCAGTATTTCCACGAAGCAACTGCCATCAGACCTCCACAACTCAATTTCTGGGCTATACCGATGTCCTGAGGATAGACTGGTTGTCAGGCTTTTTAACCGACTTCACAAAGAGGAGGTTCTCAGTTTGACCTGTATGTATGCACGTTTGTCCGCAATTGTTTCGCGTTTGGCTGAACCGATTTTGCTGCGGTTTTCAGAAAGGTATTTGTATTATTCTGGATAAGGTTTTTGGTATAGAATAAATGGATGCCCCGTGATGTCGTCCTCGTGGATCCTTATTTAAGCAATATAATAGTTCGACTCGACCGATATTTTTTACACACAATGCTTGAAGTCGGTTTTCTTTTCCTAAACAGTTATTGGACTTTTGACTACCACAATTTTTTTATAGGTATTCGTATGACAACCGGGACGGCCTTAGGTGCTTTCTGAAGCACGGAGGGGTCTCAATGTGTGAAGAATGGTCACCCATCCACAGCATGTGTGGCTTGCGCAGCTTAACCTTGTAGATCGGTTGATCAGCTTAGTTATTACTTAGCCACGAGCCCCTCTTAAATTCCGATATCATATTTCGCAATAATTAATAATAATTTAGTAGTAATATAGCAGTGATGGCCTAGTGGTATGACCATTGGACTGCCAAGTCGAAGGTCTCGATTTCGAACCCAAGGCACGCACCTCTGACTTTTCGAATTCATGTGCGTATTAATAATTAATTATCACTCGCTTAAACGGTGAAGGAAAACATCGTGAGAACCTACATGCATTAGAGATTTCTCGACGGTGTGTGAAGTCTGCCAACCCGTACTAGGCCAGCGTGGTGGGTCTCCTCTCAGATTGAAAGGGATTAGGATATACTTAATCCCATTATTGGGTGAGATGATACTCATTTCATCATTCTTATAAAAAAATCAAGCAGAACATTTTTGATCTTTCTAATTAATATACATTTATAATTAACTTAACCTTTTAGCACGTGTAACAGTGGTGTTAATTATAATTATTTATATTACACATAGGCATTAATAAGCCGAATGCCTTTCAGTCGTATCAATAATAGATCACTTCCCTCACATTCCTGAACGCGTGCCAAGTAAGTGTTTCTTTGGTTAAGATTATACTGAATGTTAAAGAAATTAAATATACAGCTTTACTGCAAGTATCGATCATAATCATGTAATTACATCCTATCCAGGACAGTTTCCAAGAGGCAATTGTAATTGTAGTAGTTTTAAATAATATACGTGTTAATGTTCTTAAATATTTAATAACTCCTTATTTCTTACATACTATATAAAATAATAATTAATTTTCAATTTTAATACGCCTAAACTACCCAATGTGTTTCCTTTCCTTCAGTCCATCCAAAGGTTGTCTGGAAGAGATCGCCTTGTGCGATAAGACCGCCCATTGTACCAACTCTTTATGTGGCTTTTTATTTTTGTAATTGTGTTCTGGTGTGCAATAAAGCGTATAATTATAAATAAATAAATAACTTTTTTACAATAATAATTACCTACATGAACCAACCACAAGTGATCAACTAATCTGTCTTATCCCTGTTATCTGTCAGTGTCATCTGTCAACGTCACCTGACAGCGTTGCTTATAAAACTACATCCTTCCCCTTTCCCAAAAAAAAATAGCTTATGTAGGAATGAATATACCTATAATAATTATTATTATAGTAGAGAAACCTAAAACATTTTGGAAAACATGTCTATATTTTTCCTATAAATGAACACAGTAACACAACTTTAAATATACAAACAAAATAAAATACTGCTCAGAAATTGGGTTGCGGACGTCTGACGGCAGTCGCTTCGTGTAAAATACTGATATTCAGCCGCATCTGGAAGACGACCCCAATATAGTTGGGAAAAGGCTCGGAAGAAGAGATAAGCTCTAAAGTACATAGTATAATCTATACACGTAAATAAAACTGACGTGTCTGTTTATAATTCCAAATTAACAGCTTTTCACTCAATGCTGAAAGTTTAAAGGTACCATACCTTTAAACTTACATAAATGAAGTCGGTAAAAAAATCTATTTAAAAAAATTTTGTCTGTCTGTCTGTTTGTTCCAGCTAATCTCTGAAACGGCTGGACCGATTTTAACGGGGCTTTCGCTGGCAGATAGCTGATGTTATAAGGAGTAACTTGGGCTACTAGAAAAAAATTGAGTTTCGCGATCATATATCCACCCGTGCGAAGCCGGGATGGGCCGCTAGTTTCCGTATTCCCCGAAGGATTAGGCAGAGGTACCAATGTACACCCACAGTTCATCCGTAAGTTTAGGTTCCATGTTATGGGGCGAGCCTATTGCCATTAACCGGGCACAAATCCAAACTCAGAGCTGCTACTGAGAAATTCATAAAAAACTAAATACCAATTTACTCGACCTGAGAATCGAACCCAAAACCTCTAGCCTAGCAGTCGCAATGCAATCGTCGGTAATAGATAATTAACTGAATTGCAATTACATATTATACGATCTAAACGTCCATGCAAAAGCGCGCTCGCCAAACAAATTCACTCACACAATTTCCCTTATTGTAAACAAATGCAAACCACGTTGCAACGAAAGTTAAATCCAAACACGGGGAACTACTAAAGACTACTAGTTTATGTACTTAGACATTGTAAGCGTGTTTATAGCACGAAGCTCCACTGTACATATACTTGAATAGATTGGAAACACGCAACAAAGAGACTGGGATTGAAGCAGCGCAAAATACAAGCAATATTTGCGAAGATACGTTGACAGATACTTACCTATGTTTAAAGACGTGACAGTGTTCAGTATTGATATTTTACTATCCTGGTATACATGTCCATTGTAACTTGACCTACGGCGGAATAGGGAATTAAATGAGACACACTGTATTTGACGTATTGTTGACACTCTTCTTTAGAAGCAGTGCTTTCATGATGGGTCAAGTTACGATGGTTATTACGTAGGTATACCTACTTGGCATTAATATTTAGATGTACTTATAGGGTAGGTGTTTTGTAGAAAACTACATACTATATCGATAAATAAGACAGCTCTATGCTTTGTTTTACTACATTATATCTTTAAAAATACATGATTGAGTTTTATGATATAGCCCATGCTAGACCAAAAATGTTAAATTTAAAAAAAAGGAAGTTTGAAACGGATTTTTTTAAAGATTTGGATTAAACATGTACTTAACACATTTTGGTCAATCATATATCAGAATGCGTGCCTCGGAGAGCACATAAAGCTAATCCCAGTTGTTCAGAAAGGCTTTTGAACAATAGACTGGAAGTCGACTCCAAGATAGTTGGAAATACTAGGAGGATTGTATATCGGAATGAAAACTTAACAAGAAAGAGCTTATCAAAATTAGAATTAAATCTAATCAGTAAGGCAGGCTAGCCTTAAAAACATTAACTTTAATTATTTATATCTTAATGGTAAATTACTGAATAAGCCTACTTAACAAGCCCGTTGTTACTGCTTCGACAGACGTTAAATTGAAGTTTCTAGAGCACTATATTACTTCAAACATAATCTAAAACTTGTATAGTTCACGAGCTTTCAAAATTAGCAGAATTCTTGTATTACTAGTAACAATAGCCTATTACACTTAAAAGTTTGGCCACGATACACTTTATATGACTTCGAATATTTGAACTTTAAATACCAATTTTTTTTATACCACTAAGGTGGCAAACTAGCATACGGCCAACCGTACCTATAGACGCTTGCAACACCAGAAGTATCACTTGCGCGTTGACAAACCTAGTGTAAAACGACAGACGAATAGTTGAGTTGGCAGTACAAGGGTCGAAGTCTCCCCCCTGCCAAGCCAAGTGGAGCACTGGCAACCTTGCTCACCTTACTTATAACATGAATATCGAAACTAATTAATAATATCGTAACAAGGTTAACTTTTGTCTTCTTAAGTTCTGATGATGCGAGTGAAACCATTGTAACATAGGATGGGGTGTTCTGGGGTAGTCTATTAATAGGACACGGCGTCTCCAAGTGGTGGCCACCGGGGTGGTTTTACTGGGTAAGAATCCCACACTCCCCGGTCTAATTCCCCGTAGACCGGTAGCCTTTGGAAGGTTTCCCGCCGTAAACAAAAAACGGTAATAATTTATTCGATGACACGGATTCGGCTAAGCATTTTTGATTTTATCGTAAGCGTGTGAGGTCTATGGGCCGCCATAAACTGGTCACACCGAATTCGGTAATAAAGTATAACAACGACGCGTCCAAATACAAGTAGCCACGCTCCGTGTATGATATATGGACTTCCCGGAAATCTGTCCTCGATTTTTATAACAAAGTGTGCACAATGTTTGGCTTGTGTTGTTGCATTGTTACTTTCGAAAATAGAATGTTGAAATGTTTCAAGAGAGTTTAGTAAAGGTGAATACTTCTGGATTATGCATTTCTGATAACACGTGTACATGATCGTTGGCGGTTGTCCACTTCTCAACTCTATGATCTTAGTAATAAGGGTGAAAACTGATCAACCGCCAGTTTCTCGATTGTACTTTTCTAAGAATTCGAAAATTGATTATTGAAACGCAAATAGCATAATAAAAGGCACTTCTCAAACTCTGAATTGCTGCTAACAATTTCATAGAAAACCTCAATAATACTACTCAAACTGGTAATCCAACCCCAGACCTTTAGCGTAGCAGCTGCGCTGAGGACCACTAAACTAAGTTAGCAGTTACGTTGAACTATTTTCGGTGTTTTTTCAATGTCTTGTTAAAGAACAAGGTTTTATCACAAACTAACAATCTCTAGAAATCGAACAAAATTTATTCATCAATGGAAACATGCGTCCCCAAATCATTTTGGAGATGTAAAATCTTGTCTGCGCGAGGTTTATGACCGTCACTTCCACCGGCGGCGATGCGAGGCGATACGATCTGTCAAAGTCGCTACAATTTACGAGTGCGTATAGTGTGACTTTTAAAGACATTTCCATAAGGTTCAAATTCAAATGGTTCACGGGCAATGGTAAGATTCAACAGCTATATTACGTTTTAGATACTCTTTTAATACGCAATCAGGCCCAGGCTAAATGCGACTCATGCTATACAATGATTAAAAAATAAAACGTCTCTGTTTTTAGAATGATTCCTTTTCCGAAATTAAACGGATCTGTATAGTTTTGCAGATTTTTTAAGATGGTAACACACGATTTAATTGATTATTCGATTGATGTACGGCTTGCTTTAGTAAACTGGATGTAAATTTGTATGACTGTATGACTGATGATGATTTTCCTGCAATGTCTTGATTGTATGTAGCATAATAAGCTTATTATCATCATAAAACAGTAATAACATCTAAATATATATCACATTTAGGTGTTAAACGGGGCGTTGATCGTAAACTGAGTTTAATTAACTAGGAATGTCGTATCGATTGTTTAAACTGATCGTTAAATGTTAATTGTTGTTTGGTGAGGTCATGGTTTGTCTGTTGGCCGGTTTATTTGGCTCATTTCTCAAATCTGTAGTGTGAAATGTCCTGGAAACAAACTAATAAACAAGAATGACAGCAATGTGGAATAGTACTTTGACGCCTGGGCATAACAAATGGAAATGAATAAGTAATTTTTATATTTTATAATAGGTAAACACAATAGTAAAACAATTAATGAATAATGTGACAAATAATATAGGTAATGTGGTAATTAATTTTAAGGATAATTAGTATAATATTTATGGAAATAGTTATAATTCTATTAGAAAATAGAATGAAATAATAATAATAATAATAAACATGCCACCTCTAAAAATAGAAATTTACATTGTACCTATATAGATTATAAAAAAGCATTTGATAGTATCCCACATTCCTGGTTATTACAAGTTTTACAAATTTATAAAATAAATCCGAAAATAATAGATTTCTTACGTACTATAATGACGCGTTGGAAAACCACACTACAACTACATACCCGCCAAAATACTGTTATAACTAGGCAAATATCCATTAAGAAGGGTATTTATCAAGGTGATTCCCTAAGTCCCTTGTGGTTTTGTCTCGCCTTGAATCCCCTATCTCACTTACTGCATAGTTGTAAAATTGGATATTCACTTAAACACTCTACAGCAGAAACAATTATATCACATCTCATATACATGGACGATATTAAATTATATTCAAAAACAGAAAAAGAAATGAAAACACTTATAGACACTACGACAGAATTTAGCAAAGACATCAACATGCAATTTGGCTTAGACAAGTGCAAAACCTTACATATTATAAGAGGGAAGATTAAACCAGGGGACTATGCAGTAAACATCTCCGATACAATTACAGCTATGGAACCAACTGATCTATACAAATACTTAGGGTACAAACAGCTTAAAGGACTCGATCACACAGCAATTAAACAAACACTATCAACAGAATACAAGAGAAGAATGAACGCAGTATGCAAAGCTCAACTTTCTGGAAAGCATTTAATTAAAGCCCTGAACACTTTCGCCATCCCAATTCTCACCTATTCATTTGGAGTTATAAAATGGACAAAAACGGATATTGAGCAAATAGAACGATCCACACGCACTACACTTACTAAGCACAATAATCTTCACCCTAAATCTGCAATAGAAAGATTAACCATCAAAAGACAAAACGGTGGTAGGGGCTTAATAGACATCCATCACCTATGGCAGAAGCAAATAAACAAACTAAAGACATTCTTTCATCTAAAGACCAATACTAGCAACATACACAGAGCCATAACCCAGAACGACTACAACTACACCCCACTAAACTTAAACGAATATACAGATACAGAAAACATTAGTAACAATGATCCGCAAAAACAAAAACTAGAAAACTGGAAAAAGAAAGTTCTACATGGACGACACCCCCATGATCTAGAACAATCCCACATTGATACAATAGCTTCAAACAAATGGCTCAAAATAGGCAATCTATTCCCAGAAACGGAGGGTTTTATAATAGCTATACAAGATCAGATCATTAACACAAAGAATTACAGAAAATACATAATAAAAGACCCCACCATAACGAACGACAAATGCCGTAAATGTCACACGCAACCTGAGACCATACAACACATAACAGGAGCTTGCACAACCCTTACACAGACAGACTACACTCACAGGCATAACCAGGTAGCTAACATCATTCACCAAAACCTGGCTCTCAAACATAAACTCATCCAAAACACAAACACACCATACTACAAATACACACCACAAACTGTCCTAGAAAATACATCACACAAACTATACTATGACCGCGCCATACTCACTGATAGAACTATACACTATAACAGACCTGATATAACTTTGATGGATAAAATAAACAAAACTACATACCTAATAGACATTGCAGTCCCCAATACACATAACTTACAAAAAACAATAACGGAAAAAATTAATAAATACGCAGAACTAAAAGACGAAGTCACACAAATCTGGAAACAAGAAAAAGTATATGTCGTACCCGTAGTTATTTCCACCACCGGTGTTATTCCCAAACACCTAAAACACAGCCTTAAACTTTTAGACCTGAAAGAATCCACTTATATAACCCTACAAAAAGCCGCCATCCTAAATACCTGCAGAATAGTAAGGAAGTTCATGCAAATAGAGGAAAACGAAATAGCCCCACAACACAGCACACCCCAATAACACACCACAAGCTTCATCTACTTGGTTTCGGCCCGTAAATGTAGCTAAAACCAGCAATGAGCTGAGAAAAAGAAGCAGTTACCCAAAAATAATAATAATAATTTATTTTCTGTACATTATTACATTTTCTACATTAACAATGGTACGATAACAGCTACAGTAGTATAAACTGTGTCGCAACTGTTATCGCCCTCCTCTAAACGTGAGACTGACTTACAATGCAAATAATATATTTATATATGATGTAAATATTGACGACTTAAAGTATGTTAAGAAGTGAATTAATTAAAAAAAAAAAAGAAAATAACAATAATAATACAAAGAGCAATAATACAATAAAGAGATATAGATAAAACAATGTAATGATCCAAACAAAAAATAAAATAAAATGTGTGTATAAATGTGTGTGAATTGGATGAGTGAGAGTGTGTATCTGTGCATGTGAAAGTGTATTGGAGAGGTTGGTCTAGTGTATGACCCTTACCAGATCTTCAGTTCTTTCGTAAGAAAGAGTATATAGCCAATCGGTTACCTTAGATTTACATTTATTTAAAGTTAATGAGTAAGTCGCTAGTTCTCTGTGTACTTTATTGTATATTCTAGGGCTGAGAAAGTAATATTGGTGCATTGCAACAGTAGTTCTCGTTAGTTCTGTACTGCATACTCTATCCGACCTACGTGTATTTGACAGAAAGTTGGCATCGAAAGGAGTTTCAGCTTGTTTACGAAGAACGACTCTTAGTACGTACAGCTGTCGAACTGTTAAGACCTTGCAGAGTACATAAAGTTGAGATGTTGGATATCGCAAGGGCTTGCACATAATAATTTTAAGGAGACATCGCTGGGCCCGCTCCAACCGCAACATAAACGTCTTACAAGCACCTCCCCAGGATGTAATGCTGTAGGCAAAGACGGATTGCGCAAGAGCATAATAAACAGTCATTAGGGTGTGTGAATCTGCAACACCCCTAATTTTTTTAAAGACGTACATTAGTTTTCGGGTGCGACCTATTAGATTCTCGATTTGGGCATTCCAACTCAAAGTGCTGTCAATTATCACACCCAAGTACTTTACGGAGTTGGTTCGAGCAAGACGGCCACAGTCACAAGCATTACCACATACGTCTCCACATGTATGACCCCTGATGATAAAATCTTGCGACGGCTGTGTTGCTATTCTAGGTGAAAATGTAATAAAATGGGTTTTATCTAGGTTAAGCGTCAGTAAGTTCGTTTCTAACCAGTTCATTACTTTATTCAAAGCGATTTCGGCTTTAATTTTAACCGAGTCCCAAGAGCTACCCGCTACCAAGAGCACAGTATCATCAGCGTAGGCGACAGTTCTGCAGGCGTCCAGCTTAAGCAAACAAAGCTCATTAATGTAAATGAGGAAAAGAGTCGGACCGAGCACACTTCCTTGTGGAACCCCATAATTGAGTGGCAGCTCAGCACTGATAATGTTATCTATAACAACACATTGAGTTCGATCCGTCAGATAACTTCGGAACATGTTCAAGACCACGCCCCGTACCCCAATGTTTTCTAGCTTATTCAAGAGGGTATATATTAAATATTTGTATGTCACTCCGTGACAGGATATGAGACGCTATTGTTTAATCAACCATCTGTTTTTACCTGTGTATCCAAATAACGCATTTGATTTTATTTGAAAAAATAAATAAATGTAAAGGTCCCATGGAGGGTCACGCTTTTTTAATGAAATATGGCACCAGTACATGAGTACAATATTATGTTTCGCCATTGGCCCAGAGTGTACAGTGATTCAAGTCAAAACACATCGTTGCGAAAAAGTAGTTTATGCAATGAAGTTTTATTATAATTACGTTTTCAAACATAGTTAGGTTATTCTCAAGTAGTTCCTATAGTACCTATAGACTGAACTTGTCCAAACATTTAGCCGAACTTCACGTAATGTAACCGCGCCAAACAAACAGGACAAAGTTTAAACTTTTTGACACAACACACTCATTACTAAACCGAGGGTAATCCGCAAAATCTCGGTACCAACTGCGTCATTAAAATAAACGAGGGAATTTGAAGCGAAACCGCGAGGCGTGCTAGCTGTGTCTTATTACAGTCGCAAACACAAGTTTAGCTAAGATGTCTGCGTGGGTATGAATAAGACAACGTATAAAATCTGCCTACAGAAGTTTAATGTCAACACAAGTTTTTGTGAAGAAGTTATAGTAGTACTTAGTTGTTCAGGGATGCCACTGTCAGAAGTCACATAAGTATCTATTAGTGGCTATCCCAAGTTACGACAAAGTTACTTCAATCAAATTAGTTCAAGACATTTACATAACAGTTTCTACAATTACACTAATAACGTTAGCGTATATTTTTCTTAGTAAAGAATCAAGTATAAGAAACTGGATTCTGTTTCATACTTAAGTGCGCAGATTGTGCGCCGCGCCGCTTTGCCGACTTAATCAGCGCTCTATAAATTATTAATACTCAATCGTCTAATTTGAGTCGTGAACACAAGATTAGGCTAAGAACGCACTGGTAAAGCCATAGTAATTACTGTTACAAAGGAGTGTACACACGCGACTCGACTAGTGGATAACCCATGGTACTGCTGTTATCCGCTCTTAATCCGGCCAACTAAAGCGGTGCAATTTGAGAGCGAGAGCGGGGAAGCAGGAACGGGGGAAAGATTTGAGGAACGGGGAGAACGGTTTGAGGAGCGGTGTGAGCATAATACTAAGTTTACTTAGTTATTTATTAGATGAGTGTGAGGAAATTATTACGATGTGCTCTTAAAGCCCTTAAGACCCGAATTAAGCCGCTGTAGCCCCGAAACTTAAAACATCAAGAACACAACGAATTTTTTTCACAAAAACTACCAATTTTACAAACGCAGTTTACCGTTGGTCGGGATGAATTAGGTACAGAAAAAAAACGTTTGGTAATTACAACCCGTAAGTAATTTTAAGGACTTCAAAATTAGTTTCAATATGAGCATGTGCGATAATAAAAATGAGAACTATTTTTTTTTTAATAACTACCTAACTGCAGAGCTCTTAAGACGAAGTGTTATGAATATGTGTTCATGTCTTCAATAGATGTCGCTGACGTCGCCTAAAGACGTAGATTGCGAAAGAGAACACCAACATCACAGGCACTGATCTCTGTAGCTTAGTTGGCTAAAGTCCGGTGTACTTAACCGTATGGACGCAAGTTAGAATCTTGCGCGAAATCGAATGTTTCTTTCGCTAAAATTTATTATGTCCAAACTCTTATCGACTACAACCAAACGTGGGTACATCTATGATCGCAAGCGACATCGCGACCCCGACAGATTACGACCAACCTTACCATAATCAGACGCTAATCCGTTCAAAACAGGTTTTGGTCAGGCGCCGGCGGCCGTGGCTTGGACCGTCTAACGGTCGGCTCAGGGCACTCACCCGCCTACCGTGGTACGCTACGCGACAGCCACGCGTACTCCACGTGGTAACTTTTACGACCAGTCGTTTTAAACTACGTACAGTTTATTTGTTTTATGTCATAACATCCTGAGCGCTTCGCTCCCTAATGAATCGCCCACTCAATGATCGGTTAGAAAAAATTTTTTGTGACTAAACGATTCGTGTATAAAAACTGGTTGGTTGCCAATTATGGCGCTGTGCTTGTGTTGTCAAGTGCAAAGATAAAATTTCAACTGTTCTGATTCTCATTAGCCTAGTGGTTTTACGAGCGACTGCTACGCTGGAGATCCTAGTCAGGTCCACCAAAAAGGTTGTTCTAAGAAATTCTCAGTAGCAGCTCAGTTTGGATTTGTACCTGGTTAATGGCAATAGTGACTTCTTAATCGAGTAGTATTAAGAGGTAAAACGGAAAGCAGGAGATAGAGAACAGTGGCAATTGCTCCAACAACAAGAGCTCTTAAATTTAAAAAAATGGCAATACACTCGTCTTTTATTACATGGGTTCTAAAAACACTGGCGAACTGTGACTGCATGGTACACAAAACACACAGTGTTCCCTAGTGTTGAATCGGAGCGATCTTTTTTGTTTTCATTAATATTACTATGTTTATCTGTGTTTGTAAACGCACAAAAGTTAAGGGGCGTAGTGGCAACGTTTATTTTTCATAAGAGAAAGAAAGAAAGACTAAGAAATTAAGAATGTCATCTCTAGACCGGAAACGTCACAGATAAGCTTTCGGAAATGTAACCCAAAAGTAGTTTGTGCCACAATGTAAATAAATTATTGCAAATAAATTACATTTAGATCCCACTGTATTAAAACATTTCTTGACTATAAAAGATAAAAAGTATTTCGTTGAATCACTTGCTTCCATTCTGTAGGTCTTTTTTCTAAATTGATTAGCATAATTGCGATGGCTCGCGATTTTATGTATAATTGAATAAATTATAAGACACTGACAAATTACTATAAATTTTTATTCCGCCCTTTGCCTAATTGAGAGGCAAATATTTAATTTATTATATTAATCCGCTTTGTATAAAAGGTATAAAACCATAAACTTAACGAGTTGTTGACGATTCGGACACAATATATTGGGACACAGTGTCCGAATTGACACATTTTAATTTTAATATTTCTTTCACTGATGATTCGGACACTAATAAAAAAAAGCTGTTTTGTACAGTCAGATAAAAAACTTCCAACGATACCTTAATTGTAGAAATCCGTCCTCCATCCGTAAAACACAGTTTTATTTTTAACGAAAGATGCCGTTTTTAATAAATAATATTCTAAACCCACATACATAGATACGCGCCTTGGCAGTTGGGTAATAAGTATTTGAAGCGCTAATAGATGCATAGAAAAGACACTCTTTCTATCTCTTTAGTAATTAGTTTTTGTGTAAGATTTTTGTATTTGTCTAAGTATAAAGTTGTAATAATAAGCTGTTTTCCGCGAATGTTCGTGTGGTTTCTAGAAAAACCAAGAAGTTGTCAAATAAATGTTTGATTATGTTTGGTCACTTTCGCATTTATAATATTAGTTAGGATTACGGTTTTAGGTAATTACTGAAATGGTAGATCTGGTTGTATGAGATTTCTATTAAATTTTTCATCAGAGAGACTTTTTATCGTTCCAGTTTTTAGTGTTTAGAAATATTTACCTACATATTTATTTTAGGAGATGGGGAACCAGCATGTTCATCATGCATATATAAAAGTCTAAACCACTCTAAAATAGATTTGGTAACGCTTTTTTGTCTGACTGTACTAAATAGCTTCAATAATTTAATGGTATCCGAATTGTCACTAAAAATATATTAAAATTAAAATGTGTCAATTCGGACAATGTGTCCCAATATATTGTGTCCGAATCGTCAGCAACTCAACTTAACTGACTTCAAAAGAAGAAGGTTACTTGTGATTTTTTGAAGTAGCTAAGTAAATCATTATAATTTTTTTGGTTTGTGTACCTAACAAACCAAATGAAATCTAAAAGAGAATTTACCCCGATTCAAAGATACCAGTTTCGCTATCTAGGTTACACTACCTGGTATTAGGATTTAGGATAGGTCTTACCGCTTCACGTATCATGCCTGTGACCTCTGAAATATGTCAGTTCTATTTACCTGAAACAAGAAAACAGATTTTTATCATAGTGTTTATCGTAAAATAATTTATAGAAGTTTTTCAGATTAAATTTCACAGATGTTTACGTAGGTAAACATCTGTGAATTTTTTTTTGACATATTTCATATGTAGATATTATATCACCAATCTTAAAGGTTTTTGAAAGCAAAAGCTTCTAGCTACAGAACATACCTATTCACTACAGCCCTGTTACATTCAAAAAGCCAAACATTAGAATTAATATTCACTCCGAAATGGAGATCAAACAAACCGTTCCAAAAATGCAAACCATGATGCCCAATGTTTAATTAAACTCATTTAAGTACAAAATACCATTAATATTAATGCAACACCACGTTTACGTTAACGCATAATTTAGTAAATACCTCTCAAATTCAAACAAATCTTGAAACAGATATAGTATACAACGTGTTACAAAATACCCCGTAAAAATATAATTAGTTATCAAAGCCAAAAATTTTGTCAGCTGTCATGTCAGGGAACCAGATTATTTAACAGAAAGGCCTACGTACCTATTTAACTTATAATTGTCTACTTTAATAGTTTTTCTATTTTTCATTCATAAATGTTTGTTGTTTTCCTTTTTTTGGGATATGTTATACAGCGTTACTACGGTTCTTAAATATTGTGAATGGACTCGTTATAAGGCCCCATTTAACTTCCTTTCGGATTTACGGGTAGTATTGTAATAACAGCTCCATAAATAGACTTGCTAGAGGCTTTTGTGAATTAAGATAACAAAATATCGAAATATAAAGTTACACGCCAACAAAATCCCTTGGGAGACAAAGACGAACAGACTTCAGCGTCATCGGGCGAACGATAGGGTTGCTACGTTTGGAAGGCTAGAATTTACACTCATTAAACACTGAATTCTGGACAGAATAAAACACTCATTAAAAACTTATTCTGTCAGTTACATGTCAATAAAAAATAAATAAAAAAGCTTGCATTTAAATATCAAAATTGTAGTAGCAAGCGTATTTAGGGGTGTGGACAATATTAAAGCAAGGGAGTCCCTTATCATGGTATAGAGTCTAACCCTCTTCCAAAATGTTAATCAGCTGACAGACAGAGCACTTGCCTCTTTCCTATTATCGCTTGAAAAAGAAAACAAAAAAGTTATTAAACTTGTTGTTTCCTAATTATATTGTTTGTTACAACATGGTTACTACAGCGACAACGAAATATAAATTATAAGTTAATGACCGATATTACAATCTTAGAAAGTTCACGTAAGTGTTTACAGCTTGTATTAAATAAAAAATCCCACTAATCATAATAAAACTTGTTCTCTGAATAAGAAATTTCATACAGTATTTGACTAAAACTTCGGAATCCAAAAAGCTGTTTTAAAAAATAATTCGCTTAAAACGAAATCTTGCGAAAGTTTAATGTGCCAGTATGCTACAACTTGGCACAAATCCGCGTTTCAGCGACTTCTGTTGGCTGACAAATATTAATTCTCGACGTATCAATGTCAAAGAAAAACAATTCAAAGTTCATGAAGTCGTAACTTGTCCGCGGCAGCCCTGCTCGCGAATGTTGTTCCCGCGTCACGATTGCAGCCATATTACTTATGAAATAAAAGAGGTCGGGAGCTCCTTTCGAATTGCAAATTTCCGTAACTTATGCGCCTCCTCGAATCTCCATTAGCAAATTACTGCTGTCTTCCGCGAAGCTTTACGTAACACCAACAATATGTCTAGAATGAACTGAGGCTATATATCATATGAAATCACTTTCCTAACTTATGATAATGGACGGAACGAGTAAGATGGACATAAATCTTGTTTTTTTATTCGCGTTTCGTCTCGTCCGTCCAACGTCACTGATAATTTTACGATTCACAGTTTATATGTGTTGTGTAACTGGTGTCATTTACCTCTTCAAGTAAATACGCAACACTTGAGATAATTTTATCTCACATATTTTCGCCGGAACTCTGCGGTTTGCTCAACGTCTCTTCGGTAAATTGTAGCTAATATAATAATGTAACGTATTCTTACTAGTTTTGTTTCGGGTTTCTGTTGCGTAGATATACAGGGTAAGTGATGCGAACAAATTCTATTTATCGCTGGTTCGAATCGGATGTTAGCGCACAATACCCGTAAGAATTAGTTTGTACAAGGGTCCGCGCCTAACTCAGGGTAAATATATTGCGTCACAAGCACCCTCGAGACGCTACTACAATCTTTTCAAATCGTTGTTGAAAATTCAATGACATTCGCTCGAGGCGAACGCTTGCGATATCTTTTTACGAGTCACAAAAAAATGGCAGAAACTTTTTATCGGATCCAATTTTGTTCAGTAACTATGCCGGGTGGATTTGTGATAAGCTTTTTATAACAAGGGTGAGTTTCTCAACAGTGAGAGCGTCCGATGGTACACTCGTCCGTCTCGCCCGACACATCGTGATGCCAATCACAGATGGACGACGATACGGGGTAGACGACGAATGAAAGCTTTTATATCTAGTTATATGTCGTTCCGTGGTGTCCATGTAGTAAATATCCTATTTATTCTGTTCTAATACCAATAACTAATACCACTGGTATTTGTTTCAACTCATATTTATTTTCTATTCCGAACGAATACTCCATTACTAATTATACTCTTTAAATAATTTAATTTTATCTGCGAACGAATACAACGTACGACAGTTAACGCAGTCAAACCTATCAATGTTTTTTCTAAAATGTTATGTGATGGTAATAGATACAAAACTTTTCCAAATTAACTTGAATCTAATATTTTTACAAAGGTATAAATTAAAAAGGTATATTATAATTATAGGTAATTTATGTGATATCTTGCAATTTTTTTACCTGCGAGAAAAGGTGAGCTTGCTCTATTGTTTCTGAGATATTTTTAATTTTTTGATTTTAAGTAGGTAAGTAAACTGTTCTTTTTTTAAACATTATCCACCTGTGTAATATTTTATTAATAAACTATACGTTTGCTAACAAAATTTTATTTTTTACCATTTAACTTATTATTTTTTTTAAGTTAGTTTAATACATACATAGCATTATTTACTGACTGTACCTTTTATCTTTGAACCTGTTTCGGTATTAGTTTAAGCAATGGTATCCGTTCAGAATAGAAAATAAATATAAGTTGAAACAAATACCAGTGTTGTATTAGTGATTGGTATTAGAACGGAATAAATCATAAATAATATTCGCGTTTGAAGCAAATGAACGTGTGGTTTGTCTCACGCAGCCAATCTGAGGGAGAGATAACTTGATATACACGCGAGTTCGTATCTCACGAGAAATTCCATCAGCCAGTATATGGAAATATATAAATATGTCAGTCAACATAGCGCCATATCAATAAGTAGTATTTTCTCGATATATTTCGCGGCGATATTTTTCTTAGACGTTTGTTATTTTATTTTCTGCTTGACACTAGAATTATGTTTTGGGGAAAGATGCGAGATCAAAGATATTCTTGTGACTATCCAAGTTTCTTTTTTTTATAGTCCGATGTTGAGTTTTCGGTTGCTAGGAACCTTTGAATAATCTCATCATCACCATCTTCCGAGCCTTTTCCCAGCTATGTTGGGGTCGGCTTCCAGTCTAACCAGATGCGGCTGAATATCAGTATTTTACACGAAGCGACTGCCATGAGATCTGCGCAACCCAATTTCTGGGTAATACTGATAGGTGATGTAATGACGAAGGTATACAGTAAAGTACCTACACCCACAATTCGTCAGTACGTTTTGGTCCCAAGGGGCGAGCCTATTGCCATTAACCGGGCACAAATCCAAACTTAGAACTATTAATTAGAATTTCATAGAAAAACCCAATAACACTTTGCTCGACTTAATAATCGAACCCAATACCTCAAGCATAGTAATCACGCTTGTGACCAAATTACGCAGTTTAATGTTCTACGAATGTGAAAGCACTTTAATTATGTGTTGGGTTTCCCTAAATAAAGCGTTGTTGGTGACAAATAGTCACAAGTAACTATAGAGACATTATAAATTCAACAACCACTTTTATTCAAAGCCATCGAGTTTAGTGATGGTCGGTGAAGGTCGCGTGAGTTCAAGTTCATTTCGGAATACAACAGGTTAGCCGATAAGCAAACCTCTTTTTCTTTTTTTCACCTATGAATTGCCTTATTAGTGCTTGCACCTAGTACTGCCTAGTTCGGGTTCGTGGTCGAAAGCGACGCTGTAGGTATGCTTGAGCTGATACCCTTTATTTTTTATAATACGGAAAATACTCATGGACCCGGGGAGGTGGCAGGGGTATTTAGGCTCTTACAGACTAAAAACCGCACTTGCCTTCCCTTGCCCTATAGTCAGGGCCATGAGATCCGCGAAATTCGCCACGACCATGACAAGCTGAAGTCCAGACGCTGAACCCCATCAATTAGCAAGGCCTTTCCTCGCATTCTGATTAAAGGTACGCGTGTTCGCCATATGCGTGCCGCCTACTGGGGCCATTGTCTGGTCGGATGTTGGAATCGGGATAATTTTAGTGCATTTTTCTATGGGATTCTGTGTGATTTATTAGAATTTGGCCATGTTAACTCCTATAATGAGATAGTTTAAAAAAAATAGATACCACCGATCGCAGGTCAGTTAAAACTGAACCTGTTCTATCGAAGCATGGTCAGATTACGAATTGGCAGCTCATTAGCAGCGATATAAGAAACTGGTATGCTAATGAGAGTGCCCGCTGCATCGTGCACGATCAATCGTTAATCTTACGTGCATAACACCTTATGAACAGCGATAAATGGTGTTGCCCGTCACAGTGAATTATTACTTACCTACTAGTGGTGTTCAAAGTTGCTATAAATCAATAACTTGCTTAATGCTATATGCTTAATTTTTTAAGCATGCGATTTTATGTGCTTTATTATAGCATGCTTAATTTATATACCTACTTGTTACTAACGCTATACGCGACGCCCGACGGACAGTTGGTTGTTAGAGAGAGAGAGAGTGCTATGTGATATAAAGCAAAATAGCTTTATAGCATAAAGTGCGAACCGCGATAGCATTTGCTTTATGCTTAATAAGCACGCTACTTTATAATGCTTTATGCTATTTTAACCATCACTATTACCTACTTATAATATCGGACATAGCTATAGCAATAGTAGACTTAGCTTTCTATTCTTTAAGTTTAAAACCGTATGGTGGAAATCGAAGATAAATTATATTTATTTCTGTAAATAGATCTTTTAAAGACACTTGTACGTGTCAATATTTAACCTTTTGACCGCCACGGACGTATATAGACGTCAAATGAAAACTTGCTCACGAAACCAACGACGGCATGGCACGTCAAAAATACCAGTTTTTATATTTCGAAATACATACTTACCTATACAAATATTTGTTATTTTATTTTACCTATTATTAAATACTAGAATTTGTCGGTTGGCGTGGTGAACACGGAATTTCGTTATTGACGTGGCGGGCAAAAGGTTAATTAATACATGGCGCCAGCATTTCCTATCTGATGAAGTCTTAGAAGAAACACCGAAACAAACTCAGAGAATTATGGTCTCTTTTAAAGTCCAGACAGTAACAGTATTCATACTCTATCAAATGTGTTTTACAATGTAGGATAATTATGAAAGAATACGGCAAGTGTAATACCACGAGATGATCCATGTGTTTTACTTTTTATCCTTCGAAATCCTCATAATATATAATCACTCCATAGTAAATAAATGTATAAATATTCTTTACACAGCACCATCTACTCCCAAACTAAGCAGAGCTTATACTATGGGTACTAGACAATGGATATAATACTAATATACTTTTATTTTGTAAATACATACTTATAATATATAAGAAACACCCAGAAAAACACAATCACTTATGTTCATCTTAAAAATATTAATTTTGTCCTGTGGGAATAGAACCCACGACCTCGTGATTAGCAGTCCGACAAGCGAACCACTAGACCACAGACGTCAATAGTAGGCGGAGGATAATGTCGGATTCCTACCAATTAAATACGGTGGCCGCTACCGCACGTTAGGAAGACGGAGATCTCCGAAGACGCTACCATGAGCTTGAAATCTTATATGTATAGGTAACACATTCTCATGACTTCCCGCCCAGTGATACATTAGTGAACATTCCCTCTTGGGGAAAAGATAAAAAAGTACATGACGTTTGACGTATAAATACACTTCAAAGTCTACAAATAAAATTGAAACAATCTGTATTCAACCTTCTTCGTGCGAGCTCGGTCTAATTAACCCACTGGGGAAAAAATCAAGCTCCGAAATACATTGTTTCAATTCATCGACACGAAATACTTTTCATATTTCGCCGGAGCGAACCCCAAGTGTGAGAAGGGGCTCGGCCGCGGGGCGTCGAAAATTAAATGTGGTTACGGAGGTGAATGACAAACGAGCCAGTGCTGGAGCCGCGGTGTTTCATATACCTACAGCGGACACCTTTAAACTGGCACAAAAATATATTATGCAAATTGAGATTTATACCCCGCCGATGGGAGGGTAGTCAAGTATCTGTGTTATCGTCTCCCATATAAAGATCTTCCTTGTTTTTCTGTTACATCATCCGGGAAATTACTTCGTTTTTTTTGTGTGTGTGTTTCAAAAAGGCGTTATTCGGGATCAGTGGGCTTGAATTTACTTTGTAGTTGCTATTTGTTTAGCTATATTTATTTAACTCTTACTATTTGCTCGTTACAAATACTTATACAAGTATTTTTTTTATAAGAGCAATGACCTGATATATATACATATATATAGGATAACTTGTTTAACATTTTTTATTAAATATTAACATAATTTTAATTTTCTGATAAAATTGGCATACTGTTTAAATCCCAAAATAACCCATCAAGTAACAGATCGACACGATCCGGCTCGAATAAACTAAAGAAAAATAGTTAACCCCAAAATGCGAGCGAGGGACAAAATTACCCATCCCAAAAGTATTTGCAGACGGCTTAATAAGAAGCGCGTAATTATCCGCAAATCCTTCGTCGGCAGAAGAGCCCATATCCGTAAAGGACTTGAGCAAACTCAGTTTGGGTACCGTCAGTAATAACTTTTTGCGAAGTATGCTAACCTAACCCAACACTGAAGGAGAGTTTCTCTGTACATAATATTGAAAGCGTCGTATATCCGTCGATATGTTTGCGTTTCCGCTTGGTAACTGTAAAATCAGTCGGATTTATAGCGACATTCGTATTCATGTGTAGCTTTATAACTCTTGTATTTACTGTAAGACAGCTTTTGAATGTAAACCCAACAAAGTAGAAATACTCAACCGAAGCAATTTTCATACACCAATAAAATATTTTCTAAAATTAATACTATTAACGCAAACTGAAGAGTGTATGAACGAGAAACAGAAATAGTTACTTCAATCAATTTCAAAGTTTCCAAAGAAGCTTGTACGTTCAGGAAAAGTAAAAAGCTTTTAAAGAAATATCCTCATACACAGTGAGAAATATATATAAATGTAGGTAGATGTTTAAAATTAACTAATATGGCCATTAAATTATGAATCATATAAACATGAGAACTCAAAACTTGCGAGTTATTACGTAGTTCATATCAAAATTTTAAATTGAACTATAAACTTGCTTAATTCAACCGGGGTTGGAAAGGGGTGAGCTATATTTTTGAGCGTAAATGTGGCATTAAGCAGGGGTGCGCGGGGGAAGGGAAATTTGAAAAATATAGCAGTGACGTAAGCTGGGACAAAGATGATTCGTGGAGACATTTTTATTTTGCATAGCGCAACCTTCTTATGTTTTGTGACTTTGTTCTTTATTGGATTAATCTAAAGGTACGTCGTCTAATCTCTTTGTGAAATTATTAGGCTTTCAATATGGGGCGCGTTTGAAACATCCATTAATTTTTTATTGTATCATTCAACAAATATAGGTACATCACTCGTTCGCGTGTCATGCAGAAATTAATAAAATATCCAAATTGGATTTTCATTGAAATACGCTAAGTATTTTAGTTGAAAATATAGCCTACTTTGTGGTTAATGGCGCCCATTACTTGTTAATAACCGTTTAACCAACATTGTTATTTTACGACACTACCATATTCGGTGGGGCATTACGTAAAAAACTAGCACACAACCCTTTGAATGCATACAGTGCAAGCGAGAAAGCATCGCGGCCGTCGATCACTGAGCAAACACGCTGCCGCGTCCGCCCCACGCTCCGCTCGCCGCAAATTGAATCGTGACGTAATATTTAACGTAGACATTTTGCGCTACCCTCGCCCTGGCAAAATTACGCGACACAGCCTTGCCCGGGAATAACTTATCATATAGCTCGTTTAACTGAACCATCAATAAGTCATCGTCGAATAATTTTATTTTGATGTCGACTAGAACTCGGCTACCGTGTAATTCATTTCCGTTAAGTCATGTAGATAAATTTATACCGAAATACTAGCTGACGATATCGCTCCGTAATGTATGGAATATTTATTTTACAATTACGGTACGGTTAAAAGTCGGACGACGTAAACAACGGTCTCTGTTTACTCATTTTGACGACGTCTGTGGTCTAGTGGTTCGAGTACCGGACTGCTGATCATGGGGTCGTGGGTTCGATTCCCACAGGACACAAATATTTGTGTGGTTAAAACATAAGTGTTTGTGTTTGTCTGGGTGTTTCTATGTATTATAAGTATGTATTTACAAAAAAAAAAAAAGTATATAAGTATTATATCCATTATCTAGTACCCATAGTACAAGCTTTGCTTAGTTTGGGAACTAGATGGTGCTGTGTAAAATTGTCCGAGAATATTTATTATTATTCTCTTTATTCATTTATGTATACATATTATTGATATTTTTAAATATTTAACAAATAGTATAAAAAGATTGTAAAACATTTAAAAATATAAAAAATAGTAGCCCACCGGTATCGGGAACAGTATCCAAGCTACCGGTGGTCAGGGCCCCAGCGAGAGGAACCTCCTGACGATGCGCGCCGTATCCAGGAGTACCGCCTTCTGCATCAGACCCTTGATCCAGCCGCCTAACGAAAGCCTCCTCAGATGTAAGTCGAGGCTCTTGGCTATTAGACCATTGGCTGAAACGACTATCGGCACAATGACTGCTGAATCCACATCCCACATGTCGACAACCTCGCGCGCCAAATCAAGATATTTACTTTGTTTATCTTTCTCAGCTTTCACGAGATTCTCGTCATGCGGGATGGTGATATCAATAATCATTGCGCGACGTTCTGATCGATCTATCACCACTACATCAGGCTTATTGGCCATAATAGTCCTGTCAGTGATAATAGATCGATCCCAGTATAAGGTGACATGGCCATTTTCGAGAACTGGGTCGGGCACATACCTGTAGTACGCTACCTCTGAGTCCACAAGGCTGTATTTCAGGGCAAGTTGTTGATGGATAATCCTGGCCACTAGATTGTGTCGGTGCAAGTACTCTGTGTTAGCTAGACGAGAACAACCAGAGATAATGTGACGGATAGATTCACCAGGACAGTGGCATGCCCGACAAATGTCAACTGTGCCATCCTTCACGATATACTTCCGATAGTTATTCGTCATCATAACTTCATCCATAATTGCACAAACAAATCCTTCGGTCTCCCCGAAGAGGTCACCGAAGCGTAACCAGGCCACGGACGCTAACAGATCAACATCAGGCCCATGTAAGGCCCGAAAAAAGCGTCCGTGGAGTTCCTTACTCTGCCATACCACCATGCGATCATTAGTGCTTAGTACTTGAGGTTTGCGCCAGTTCTCTTTAGCTAAGGTAAGCGGGGTAAGTCCTTTATCCACTGCGACGACATTTCGATGCATCCCCACGTCAGCATGGAGAAAATAATCTCTGAGGCTGCATATCTCACGGTTGTGGAGGGTCTTAGCATTCAAAAAGCCGCGACCCCCACATTTCCGCGGGATGTACAACCTCATCACTGACGAGCGTGGGTGATGCATACGATATGACGTCAGCAGTGTGCGGACTCTCCTATCCAGGGCGTCAAGCTCAGTCTGCGTCCACTTGACTATGCCGAAAGAATATATTAAGACTGGCATAACCCAACCGTTGAAGGCACGCACCTTGTTTGCGCCTGACAAAAGACTGTTGAAAACTTTTCTCAGGCGGCAGAAGAAGCGTTCCCGCAACGATTGTTTTATGTCAGCCTCACTGATTCCCAATGCCTCCGACATACCCAAGTACTTATAAGTTTCAGTTGAGGAAAGGAATCGAAGGTGTATGGTGTCCGAGAGCTGGGTTCCCGGGGACTCCACAATCCCCCCTCGCTTCACATGCATGATGGCACATTTGTCCACACCAAACTCCATTTTAATGGAGCCACTAAATTCTACAGTTAACTTTAGTAGCTCCATCAAATGGGAATGGTTATGGGCAAACAGCTTTAGGTCATCCATGTAAAGGAGGTGGGATATTGTCTGATCACCTCTTCTCAACCTATAACCCAGCCCTGAACCCTCTAATAATGTGCTCAGAGGGTTCAAGGCTAAGCAAAACCATAGCGGGCTCAGACTATCGCCCTGAAATATACCTCGCTCAATCCTAATCAGTTCATCGCTACCTTGGATTTGTCGACATCCTGGATAGTGAAGGACTGTACTCCATTGCCGCATACATGACATTAGGAAGGTGCGTAGTGTTGTATTTATTTTATACAACTCCATCACCCTCATAAGCCATGTATGAGGTACCGAGTCATAAGCCTTCTTGTAATCAATCCAACATGTAGACATATCCTTTCTAAAGCGGCGAACTTGCTGATTAATGGCCATGTCAATGAGAAGTAGCTCTTTAGTGCCACGGGACCCATTCCTACATCCATTCTGAGAAGCAGACATAATGTTATTGTTTTCAATATGTTGATTAATTTTCGCCCTCAAAATGGATGTAAGAAGTTTATAGACCGTCGGCAAACACGTGATCGGTCTATAATTTTTCGGATCCGCCGCACTTCCCGATTTATAGAGCAGGTGGGTAATACCGGTCGTTAAGAACGTGGGCAATGATGCTGACTCCAAAGATGACTGGAATTGTGAGGCCAAGCAAGCATGTGAACTGCGTAACCACTTTATCCAATAATTTTATTATTATTATTATTATTATTTTCACATCGTTCAACAACATTTTTGAAGTGTTGACAGTACTATGAAATATTGCTATAAATACTCAGCTTATTTCTCTTCAAATACATCGTTAGTACCATTCAAGTTTTCTCATTATTCTCGAACACACTCGAGTGTTAACACCCACTTAGTACAAAAACAGATTTATGGAAATTCTTATATTTTTCTTCTCGATTTCATTGCATTAGTTTTATATACCTACCATCTTATTTTTCAACGATCAATCTCTGTGTACACATTTCAGATTGCATCTAAAAATATTATAATGCGTTAACACACAATATTGAGTTTAATACACGCGTCGTATGCACGTTCGTGTAGGAAGCCTCTTGTAAAATGGGCCGAGCCTCTTGTAGCGACACACTCGTCGTGTTTGCCTCTCACTCGCAGTGTCGGCGCGAACATATCGCTTCCCTGATATCGGTAAACAATTTACACGTTTCCTATACAATACAAGCGGTGTGCACACGTACGGATGTATTTATGTATGACGGGTACAAATCTTGGTAGGTGGGGTAAAATTTACCCACGTGGCGTAAGAGGGTTAGGTGGAGGATGTGTTGTTACATATTTTGTGTATCAGTTCATTATGTTTGCACTATTGACGAGTACTATTCTGAGTGTCTGAGTGAATGGTCTGACGGGTGCCAAGTTCTCTGTGACACACGGGGTATTTTTACTTTTAATAGTCAGAGTACTGTAGGTACTATTATGTAGGTGAATTAAATTATGATGTAATAGAAACGATCAGGGCTACGATAACTTTGTAATAAATTCTGAATTGAGACAAATACGTAGGTAATCTTTACCAGCTCTCTGATTCAAAGTCAAATATAAAGGTCAAACTTCACAAGCCACATAATAGCCCCTTACAGCTCCCTCAGCCCTAACACCGGCCGCTTGCAAGCTGTCCGAACCAATCCTGCGAGGTACGCGCGCCTGTCATATCGACGCGCTCGCCAATTACTCAACACCTGCGGCCAGGCTTATTACCCGCAGTTTTCGACACTTTAATCTCGTCTAACTTATTTATACAGACACGGATGTTAAGCCGAGAATAGGATGGCTCGTGTCGCTGGGTGTTAGTCGGGTGGATGAGCAAAATTAAAAGAGGTACTAGCAAAACCACGGTGTAAAAATGTTTGAAACACGCACAAGCAAATATCATTTCTAAACGTATCAAATGTCTACACATCGTAAGCATTATTCCCTCTCCACAGTCACTTGCAACCCATATATGTACTGTCCCACTGCTGGGCATGAGTCTCCTCTCACAGAATGAGACGGATTAGGCTATAGTCCATACTGGCCTAATGCGGGTTGGCAGACTTCACACGCCGTCGTCGTGAAAATCTCTAAGGCATGCAGGTTTCCTCACGATGTTTTCCTTCACCGTTAAAGTGAGTGATAATTAATTATTAATACGCACACAATTTCGAAAAGTCAGAGATGCGGCAAGGCAATCCAATAGTCATACCACTAGGCTATCAATGCTTCCAAAGTCACTAAAGAAGTTTTATTCTTTACGTGTAACCTAAATGTGAACTATCCTTTCAATCAAAATCTAAATCTAATCTCATGTTATATTTCAAAGACGTAGTCTAATGTTTTATTATAACAATTGTATCAACAACAGGTGCTTTGAATTGACAAAATATATTGCATGGTGCCAAATATGGGTCTTATAGAGACAAGAAATTCTATATCTATACTTAAATATTATAAAGCTGAAGTGATTCTTTGTTTGGTTGAACGCGGTAATACCAGGAACTAATGGTTTGAATTGAAAAATTCTTTTCTATTTGTGTCGGATAGTCCATTTATTGAGGAAGATTACAGGCTATAACATCACGCTATGACCAATAAGGGCCGAGTAAAAAGGGAAAAAAGGCGGGTGACACCGCGGGGGGCAGCTATGATAGAATAAACAAATGCCGAGTATCTAGAAGTTTCTATATCACAGAATGGCACAATGGGCGGTCTTAGAAGCAACATTTGGATGGATTCAAAAGAAACAGAAATCGATAACTAAGTATTACTAGCATACATAAAAATTACTAATAATACTCTATGGATATACTATAGATAATATAGGTTATCTATGTCTACCAAGTTTAATATCAACAATCCTTTAAAGAAGCGAATCTTGCCAAAGTACCTAAGGCTAGGACAAAGAAAATACAATATAGCAAGTTGATTACTTTTCGGTAGATACATAATCCACCGTTATTTATTCCCGGCGTTTGAACCTTACATGAATTCAGTAAATAGTCGGCAACTCGCAAAATAATTTTAGGAGCGAGACGTAAACCGAAGCTCTTTAAGGCTTTGTTGGAAAATTATGACACTTTAGTATGCCTATACATATATTGTTAAATACATTTAAGCCCAGTACGTGGCCAAGTTAATTTCGACATCAGTGGCATTCTTTAGGTCCTCAAAGGTGCAGGTGTACGGGCATTTTGAGCACTCCAGCTAGTGTAGCATGGTCTGGTCAGGAGCACCACACTCGCACACTGTGACGAGGGGATCTATGATACCCATTTCGCCTATATATTTTGTATTATACACCCAGAAAGCAATATCAGTATCTATTGATGATAAGAAAGAGGAATACTAAGTTCGAGAAGATAACATAATGATAATAAAGAACTTGACATGGTAGGTTTTAAGAAGTGGGAGTAACTGATCTCACAAATTGGAGCTGGCCAACTGGGGAAGTGTCTCCGCCTTGCAGAAAATCGAAGTGAAATAACACTATTATAATAAAACCCAACTATTCCTCTACCCCTGGTGTTGCAAACATCTATAAGCTATGGTCGCTAATTTACCATCAGGTGTGCCGTATGCTTGTTTGCCACCATAGTGGCATAAAAAAATTTATAGGGCTAACTCCCTCGTGGCAAAAGCCCATTGCTACAAATCTAAGCTTCGAGAAGCTATTGAAATTTCATTGAAAATCCCAATAACCTGGCAATCAAGCGAAACCAAGATCTCAAGCGTAGCAGTGGTAACATTATTGATCAAAATAATATCGAAACCAACGAGGTGCGAATGACCCCTGATGTCTAGTCCACTAGAGCAGAGAAATCTTCGTATACGCAAGACAAGCTGTAACCTAAATCGAGGATACAATTTTAACATGATCGAGAGCTGTATCGCCTTACAAATTATCTAAGTGACGACCTAAATGTGTGCCAACATGTGTGCTAGACGTAGCTGGTCACCCAATTTAGGAACCTTCACAAAAGTCATTCAACTCATTTAACCCATGGAGTCTGTGTTCATGCCAAAAATAGAAGAAAGATCAGTTTTAGTAACCCAGTTGGATCGATGTCCGTTGTTTGACGTAATTTAATTAAATAAACAGTAAATTACTGCTACATTGGTCGTAGTGGAGGTTTTGGGTTCGATGTTATTGGGTTTGTCACAGCTCGGAGTATGGATTTGAGCCCGTTTAATGGCAATAGGCCCGTCCCTATTACATGGGACCTAAACATACCGGCGATCTGTGGTATACATTACTATACAACTCTGCCTAACCCTTCGGGTAATACAGACTTGATGGTATGTTATGTTTATGTAGTTATTACTATGTATATCAGACTATTTCTGTGTCCCACATAAGAAGCCTGGGACCTAAACATACCAGCGAGTTTGGGTTACACAGAAGTACACCTCTGCCTAACCCTTCGGGGAATACTGGGGTGAGAGTATGTTATTTTTATAATCCCTCACACAACCCATCGATCTCTTCGACAATGACAATAAAAGATGAGCTCACCTCGCAGGTCCGGTCAGACACGCCAAATTAAACGCTCATCATTTTCAATCAAGGCCCAAATATTTGGCCGATACAAAACAAAGGCGAAATGAAAGCCATGTACCCACGTGCCCCTCGGCGTGGCAACTGGCGCATTTCGCCCAATAAAACGTATTTGCCGAAGGTGGTGTTGGCCGTACATTAATATCGTTCGGTTCAGCCGCACCTGATTTACGAGCTCCACTACTGAAAACTCCACCTTCATTGGAAACATACATGCGAGCGGTTGGTTCGGGATAAAAACGTTAAAAAATGCATTTGTTAAGACGTGGAGTTTTGAATTTATAGTCCATTGCAATTGTTTAAATAATAAATGTGGTAGATAAATAATAAAGTAATTTAAATAGAAAACTGTTCTGAAATCGAATCGTTTATGTCTTAAAATGATTATTAAGATTTGTTTGCAAATTGACATTTATACCTACAAGTCTACAGAACTCAACTCTACAGAAATGCAACACTAATTGAATGGTGAACGAGTGTGGGTGCATGGAGTGTATAAAATCCATTGGCAGGATCTGTCAATGATTTAGTAATTTAAAAATATTGTGTTAAACAGTCAATAGTTCAACTATCAATCAAGACCACCTCTTCAATCGCGTTAGGCTTGGCCGCACAGAGAAAAGAAAGTCGGGTAATGTGTTAAATAATGAAGGCGATGGTTTTATTTAAAATAAAGATTACAAATACATAACAGGGAATTGAAGAATTGAGATCCGTAGACGTGGAATACGAATAATGTAGTTGGAAAAGGCATCTGGCAAGGCGTGGTGATTACAGGTGGAGTAAAATTGTGATAGTGGCGGCCAAGGACTGGGAAAAGAAATGTTGGTCGTCTGGTAGAGAGATGGGTGGACGACATTTTTATGATCGCAGAGAGGACATGGATGAGACAGGCACAAGAGCGTGGAAATTGGAACTACAAAAGAGAAGTCTATGTATACCCAATAATGGGTGAAGTCGAGCTACGGATGATAATGGTGACTTAATAAATAACATCTAGACAAAATAAATCTTAATTCCACCAGACCTGTTCTCACGTTCAAGGAACTCATAAATATATCAAGGTAAATTGTACATAAATCAAATACTGATATCCACCGCAGCTGAACACTTTACGCTACTTTTTTCTTATTCCAACAAAACTTGGCAACGACTTTGACAATGGGTTTGAACACGACAGACGTTTTTAAATGAATTGAAATTAATGTTATCATCTCTAAAATCTGACTTATGTAACGCATTGAAAACATTTGGGCACGTGTAGCATTGGATACAAGGAGACGGGTTACTAACCTACCTTTTAACATGATAATATCAGATTTTCCTCGTCGAGTTTAAAAAATATACCTACCATAAAAAATCGTTCGACGAATTCTTGAAGGAAAAAGATGTTTCTTTTTTTTTTAGTTGGGTCGACGCAGGCGCTCCGTTCATTATAACCGTATGTTTTCTAAGTAACACTTCTCTCGCATGAAGCAGAGTATCAGCGAGGAAGTGGGGTAGCAGATAGATAAATTACTTAGCTCGGACATCTGAACACTGTACTTTTGCATGAGAACTCCTTCCTCTGTATAATCGTATCTCCATTGGAGAGGATTCCGATACAATTTTACATATTAAACTGTCTCAAGATGGATTTAAACTTTCGTATGGAAATGTGGTATAGGAATAGTTCCTATTTAGTTAGGTGAGGGTACCATACTGAGTTCCAATATGCAATAGACCATTTCAAAACCACGTATGGCTATAGTAAGTCGGATTTACAGATGACAATGGCACATAAAATGTGAGTTGCCGACATCTTGATTGCCAGCGAACGGTAAAAGGAATGGGAATCGCTCTATTGAATGAACGCTTGGGATACTCGGATAATATAATTCAAAAATTGAACGTTACGGACCAAGAATTATGTTCTTTACTGACCTTATTTCGAGTCCTTCTATAAATACTTTCGGGAGACATGATGACCGTATGAATTGTTCATCTCTCTTTGTCAAATAGTTTGGGCCTTTTTACGTGGTAAAATACATACGACCAATTGTGGATGTTACTGATACTAATACTACCTACTACTAGAGCGAGAATACAGAGTTACATTAATTTGATAGTGCCACACAAGTTTTAGACTGAAAAGATTTACATAATATCAGCTGATCACAACAACAAAAGGCTAATGCTGCAATACAGGCATTGTTGTCAATGTTCATATTCAAATTGAAAGCTGATAATAATGGACTCGGTTTACTTCATTATTCTCCTGCCTTCACCTCATTTCCAACTAATATATGTATATCAGAAGTGTGCCTTATTTTTGTATACCTACTTTTCTGGTTTCTATTTAATAAATTATTTTGTGTTTCTTTGTAAGTAAATTGTGAATCATCTATTTAAATTCCAGTTTGTTAAATGTGAAACAGTATCAATATTCTCTTTTCAAGATCAGAGCTTAAGCGATCACGATGATCTGTTGATTACTACTGTCACCATCATTTAAGGTCATCACTTCTTCAAGGTTATTCTTAAAATACATGTGTAACTGCTTAGCAAATGTAGTTCATATTATCTTACACATTATCTACCAATTTAGTTACGGTTTCTACACGCTGAACGCTACTAGGTATCTCCCGGTCATCGTGACTCCTATCAATTGCCATTCGTACGTCCGCCGAGTTTGGTCTCGCATACGGAATTACGGACCAACTGCCGTAAAAGGCTCCCTAGCTCTCAACGGGTACATCACTAGCATAACGAGAGAACCGGGAACTGAAGCGAACGAACGCCGGGACGGAATAGGACATTTCATGTTGTTATTAATCGTGTAGGTTTCTTTGGCGAGTTCAAGATGGTATCAATCAAGTTATGGGTGGTATTCTTGAGATATTTTTTTGACTGCACGGCTTTCGTATAAAATGAATCATGTGACTGAGTATTTTTCGTCTACTCTTAATTTTTAATTTTTTGACAACGAACACGGTTTATAGTCTAATTATCTCAACTTGCTTGTCTGTTAAGTTTTTCAAAAGAGATCATCACTGTATATAAAATTTGAATAATCATCTACACGCACTATCTCACTTTATATTTATTCATAAAATATAGAAAGTACAATATACAGCATTGTAAGAGAAAGACGCCAGTAACATCTGTTTGTTATAAAAATCTTATGGCACACAAAAGTGTTGCTGTTTAGAAATTCGCAGGTGAGAATAGTAACAACAATAGCTTTTACTTAACAATCCAAAATGCGGTATACCGCGTTTGTACAGTAAGTTAGCGTTAGTCCCTAGACGTGGCGTATTTCTCAGCGTCTCAACCCGTCACCGCCGCGCATTTCGCGCCAGTACCGCTCCACACCGCGCGAGCGAAGGTTTTACGACGCCCGCATTATTTTCGCTTATACGAAAACCTTTAAGTTCCATGCTGATCTTTGCGATGAAAAATGTATGTGTAATATCCGTAGCCGGGTTTATTTTTTATGATTTTTCTGTATAAGTGAGATTGTATTATGCGAAGATCAACGTGTGAAGCACGCCTCAAGCTTAGATAAGCCATTCTCGAAATATCAGTCTTGCAAAATAGATGGTTTAATAACTTGTAACGATAGAACAAAATATGAAATCTTTACGAATATTTTACTCCTGGCCTTTTCCAGTCATACAGGACATGAAATATTATACGCGAAAAGTTGATTTCATTTCAACTATGACTCCCGTCAAAATATAGCTTATTTTCTTTAAAATTGTTAGACTCATACGAGGGAAACGGTAGCTCGGGGCGTTTCGCGGTAAATCCATTCTGGAAGATACCATCCACAATTCTAAATAAAATATCACCGGCGAGAGCACATCCCGCTACCTCTGCATTTCTACAATATTTACCGGCGAGCCATGCATCGTAACGTGGCTTCCCTTGTTCCGCATTACCTGCACGGCGCTCAACTTACAAACAAAACACATTAAATTAAGCGGAATAACAGCGTTTAATATTTAAAACAAAAGTTACGAACATTTCGCAGGGGGCTATTTGAATAGTGGTCGATTGTTGTCATTGTAGCGAGTGGCCGTTCTTTGTTCGAGTTGCGCGTCGTAGGCGCGAAATGCAGCAATGTAAACACGAATGCACGCCTTTGAGAGACCTCGGAGCTGCGCGAAGCGGGCAAACAACTCCCAGAGGGTTAAGTGCGTCGCTGAATTCATAATGCATGCATAATATGCAACATATGCACGATGGAATAACTGATGTTACGAGCAATATAAAATTATACCGTGTTCATGTGTTACGCTGATTTAAAATACCATACCACAATTTTAAAATAGGTAGTTTAGTTAATAATGCTGGGACCCTGAAACTTCATTAAATTATAATTAAACATGTTAAAATTAAGCCTAGATTAGAATTCCAAATTAATTATCTATTATCCGAAATCCTTTCAGTACTATCTAATAACGCTAATGTTATAAGTATAATTAAGGCTACACATTGCTAACATTTATTTAAACTTGAAACCCGGTTAATTACATCACAGACATCAAATAGTCTCGTCGTATAAAACCCTTACATTGTAGATCTGACTTTAAGGAATACTTAAATTAGTCTGTATAGTTCCTTGCACCCAGTATAACAATAAGCAAAAACTACAAATGTCCCGTATGTTCACAGCGACAGGGACTAAATTGTCTTGACAAGAGATTGCATTTCTTTTTTTAAGAATAACCTACCGCACTAGTGTACCGTCGGGTGCCAACCCTCAGCACTGATCTTTCCCTTGTCCTTCTGGTTTGGGAGCCGCGTCGTAATGGTGCTTTGTGCGGAGCGCGCAGGGCGCAGGGCCGACGCCCGATCGATACTGCTCACGTGCGCTACACGAGGCAAAGGCAATTCTTTGTTCTGCCAACTTATCGCCTAACACGACCCTTTATTAACTTCCGTGCGATACTTCGCGTTTTTCGCGTGACAATATAATAGTCTACCAGTTTTTCGGAGTGTAAACGTTTTCGCGTGTTTAATGTACTCCCTACTTTGTTATGTGGAAGTTTTTATGTAATGCATCCATAATATATTAGGTAACTGCGCAAGTTGAACGAGAGCGGTGATTGAATGAATGGAGTAATGAATGTAATGTTGGTGTGAAAGGATCTAATAGTTTCTGTTCTATAAACGAGCTCGTAAATTTGAGGTATAGTGGGTTTTGTAACATGCGCGCTTAACATTAGGAATATCTCGGTATTTGTATGCGTGTGCTGCTTACCGTTGGTACGCCAATATTGTGGTGATAAGCTTAAGCCTTCGGTACGTGTTTACGAAAAAAGTCTGTTTACACCTTGCGAGGCCCTGACGACGACTCTGGTTAAGTTTTAATGTGTATGTATTTAAAAGATATATTTTAAATCTCAAATCAGAAATGACGAGATCCTTAGAAGAACGAAAGCTGCCGATACAGCTGAAAGATTTAGCAAGCTTAAGTGGCAATGGGCGGGGCATAGCTCATAGAACTGATGGCCGCTGGGGCGGGAGGGTTCTCGAGTGGAGACCATGCACCGGAAAATGCAGCGTACAACGGCCGGATCATCGGACGATCTGGTAAAGGTCCCTAGAAGTCGCCACGCAGGTGGCATATAACCGGTTCTTTTGGAAGTCTATGGGGGAGGCCTTTGTTCAGCAGTGGACCTCTTGTGGCTGATATGATGATGAAGAGACATTTTATCTGTTACTTGAGACTTTTACTCTATGTGTATATCATTGATGAAAGAATAGTAGAGATATACACGTCATACTCGTGAACGGGTACCGTCTGTCGGGGCTGGTCAGCTCTTACTGTCAATGGCCATCTTATTTCTGTTTAATTTATTATACTGGATTAATTATTATTGTACACATCACACTGCATTGTTCTCATCAACTATTCAGAACAAAATTGCAAACCAGATTTTTTACTGTTTTTTTTTAAAAGCCGTTATTGGCGGTTCTTCAACCTAAGACCTTCTTTTAGGAACCGTGCAATCAGTTTTGATTTTTCAAAAAATAAAATATTTGATGTTAAGAAGATGTTACTAATAAGAAAGTAAGGTAGTTCTTTCAATTCGAGGAGATTTCGTCTCCTCGAGAACTTTGTACCTATAATTGGTATTATTTTACGCATTCAAATTAACTTTGCCTCTATAAAAAACATTGTTCAAACACGGTAATGTCCACATGTTTCTGTCTAAGCACCTAAACATAACATGAATGATATGCAACAAGTAACCAGTTAGTATTATGTTGGGGATATTATGTAGGTACGGTCACGGGGAAAAATGGTGGTTTCATCGACTAAGCGTGAGTCGGCGATTGTACATCCCTTTGTCTGATGTTTAGATGATCCCCTTTGTACTCTGGTACTCTGAAAATTATTTCTTGAGTAAATTCGTTGAGTAATGAAGTATTACTTGATTTGACTGCACGTTGTTATAGCGATTAAAGTGGATACGTAGCCACTTAGTGTCGTGGGTTCGATTCACACCCGAGGCAAGTCTTGGGTGTGATTCATAGAGATTTGTTTCGAATCTGTACTTTGTGTCCGTTAATCATATTTTTGTAAAGTCTCCCAAGCTAGTTCCCCAGACCGGGAACTCTTTAAAAAAAAAAGTAAACATTTGACGGCGCGTTTGGCGATCTGTGTGGGTGTGGGTTTGATTCTCGCATCTCCCCCGGGTGGCGGACGATCCATGAGGATTTCGGTACTATAAAAAAAAGGCAAGTGCATGCTAGGTGGCAAACATTAAAATAACACAGCTTAAAACAGTGTTATTTTACTTTGATTTTCTGCAAGGAGGTACTGACGTCACACGGTACTGACGTCATAAAGACGTAAATTCATAATGTGAAAGCAAATTTCGACTTGGCGGGTGGGACTCGCGATGGCTTAGTGGTCATAGCATCTGGTATATTAAGCCAGAAGACGCAGGTTCGAATCCTGCCCGCAGTCGAATTTTTCCTTCGCTGAAATAACTTTATAGGCAAGTAATAGTTTAATACGTAAATTAATTTGATACCTAGCAGTCGAAATACCTCTGACGTCATGTTTCGGAAACTAGCTCGTGGCTACAACCCGGGGGATCGATCTATTGTTTACATTCCCTCCGCTGTTGCATTCTTCATTAGTTTCGTCACGGCACTGGTGTTTCTAAGTTCATTCAACATTTAGTGATAACAGCTGATAAGCGTTTCTAATCTTAATGGCACTGTCAGGCGCTGCTTGTTCGGAATAGATGTAGTCACCACACAGGATTTTTAAGTATTCCATATACCTCTGCCTAACTCTTCGGGGAATAAAATATTATGTTAGGTGTATGTTTATTTATTTTAATTGTCACAATATTTATTTTATAACTATGCTAAAAAAATAATTAAGTAAATAAAGTAGGTAGGAAAAAAGTAAAAATAGTAATAATAATAAATAATGTACAGTGGCCAGCACATCAAGCTACCACAAACTGTCAGATTTCTTTTATTGATTTTCAACTTTAACACAATACAATAAGGTTCATATTCAATTGGGAAAATTTGACAGTTTTGGATAGCTTGACCTGCTGGCGTCTGTACATACGCGTAGATTAATTGGTCAGGGTCGAAGTCATCGAAAACGATGAGGAGGACTATAGGATATTAAAATTTTTAACCCGGATGCATCCGGAGCGATCAGCCATCATTTTAACCCAATGGTTGCCTGGAGACGGCCGTCGATGCTCAGAAAGGCCTAGAAAACGCTGGCAGAACGATTTGGACCCTTTCCGAACAGACCAGGGTAACGCGCAAATGATACCCCTGGTGTTGCAAGCGGCTATAGGCTACGGTAACCGCTTACCATCAGGTGGGCCGTATGCTTGTTGGCCATCTTAATGGTATAAAAAAAGGCTGCTTCAGAGAGCACTGAACAGAGATCAGTGGCAGATGTTGGCTTTTGGTCAGCAGTGGAATCATAATATAGGTTAAGTATATAAAAAGCGCAATATCCAATCTTTTACGTAACCCTTCAAAAGCTCAGATAATTATTATAAGGTTCGTCTTAAATGTGTCACGGACTCGATCCAACGCCACGAATTTTCACTCAATACACTGACATGAAACAGATGCTCACAAAAACGATTACGAAATCGATTTTAATATAGAAGATTAAAAATATTCCACCTCGATGATTGAGCAATTTGCGACACGATTCACTTCAAATACTCGCAATGAAATATATCGGTCACTGTGATTATTAAGGTAATTATTTATAATCTCTATTCAGCCGGTAGCACCCACTGCTGAGTGAAGGCCTCTTCTCTACCCCGCCACTGTTGCCGATCTTGAGCAAGTCGCACCCACTGATTCCCCACTGCCCTCACAATATCATCCGACCATTAGGTTGGTGGTCTGCCCTGCGATCGTTTTATATTCCTATTATTTATAATGCTTAGATTAAAATATAATGCAACTGCCTCGTGAGGTTAGCGGTCCTAAGCGCGCGAGGAAACGTTGTGTTGGCAGTGGGGGGACTTTGACCCTTATACTGCCAACCCAACTATTCCTCTTTCGTTTTACAGGGTCGTTAACGCGCAAGTGATATCCCTGGTGTTACAAGCGTCTATAGGCTACGGTAACCGCTTACCATCAGGTGGGCCGTATGCTTGTTTGCCACCTTAGTGGATAAAACACCTTAAAAGATATTTTTTTCTAACTATAAAAGCGTACCGCATAGTATTCTGAATATTTATTACTAGATCAAAAAGGTTACCGTAATTTGTATTGTCCGAAAGACTATAAATTATCATAACTGCTGTGTTTTACCTACATTCAGCTTTGTTGTGCAACATCCATGTTTGCAGTCTGAATATAATATGAGTACTACTAGAAAGCGATTGTTACTTTCATTGAATGTTATTTATTCAATGTTAGCACATCAAGCTACCACAATCTGTCAAATTTCTTTGAACCGGGCACAAAACTAAACTCAAAGCTACTTTGAAATAAAACTAATTATATTGATATTGTTACGCCGGATACGTAATAGAACGACTGAGATGGCTCACGAAGGTTCTAGAAACGCGTGGAAGTTTAATCTTCACACTCGCGTAGGTATAATTAGGTACTTATATCTATAAGTGCTTATAACAATACCTCAAGGACACGCGGCTCGCGACACAATAGGCTGAGGTCAACGACCGCGAAACAATAGGCGCGCGAGTACCTACTCGTATTTTTTGTAGCATTTTCGGGATTATTCGATTCTGGAACTTTCTGAGCCATATAAATAGCGGTCCTAAGGGGCCGGCAAGGCAGTTCAATTGTGGACACGGACAAGTGAAGATCGAAGCGAATTACGAAGCGACTACAGTGCGATAGTGAATTGTGAAGTGAACTAGTATAGCGACATACTGGTGATTTGTGTTTTGTATTTGTGTGGATAATTAAAGTTTTTATTGTTTGTCGGTTAAATTGGTAACATTTAATTTATCCCGAACCCCAGCTCGTAACAATTGGTGTCAGAAGTAGTGGGATAAATTATGCCAGTTCTACCGAAGGAAGACACGGACGGTATTCGTACCAGGAGTCAGCGGCAGCAAGAGATGGACCAGAGACGGTTTGGAGATTCTCCGTCACAACCCTCGGGCCCTCGGCAGCCGACGTTAGATCCTGTCGCTGGTCCATCTGGAGCCCTTCCAGCGCCTGCCGTTGACTTATCAGCTTTGATGGCGCTGATTCAGGAGCAAACCCGCAAGCAGGAGGAACAGGCTCGCCGGCAGGAGGAACAGGCTCGCCGGCAAGAGGAGCAGGCCCGCCGGCAAGAGGAGCAGGCACGCCTACTTCGGGAGCAGTTGCAAAAAGACAAGGAGGAGCAGGCCCGTAAGCAGGAGGAGCAGGCCCGTAAACAGGAGGAGCAGGCCCGTAAGCAGGAGGAGCAGGCCCGTAAGCAGGAGGAGCAGGCCCGTAAGCAGGAGGAGCAGGCCCGCCTACTACGGGAGCAGCTGCAAAAAGACAAGGAGGAGCAGGCCCGTAAGCAGGAGGAGCAGACGCGTCAATTGCAGGAGCAATTACAGCGTGGTAAAGACGACCAAATGCACTTTTTAAAGGATGTTCAAGCGACATTTGGCAAAGAGCTCAAGGATGTGAAAGAGCAAGTTAAGCAACACGACTGTTGGATTTCCGAAACCAAAGTGGAAATATCTGATATAAAGAAGACTTTAGGTGATCTCAAGGCAGGAAACGGAATTGTGGCTCCTGTGGTTGGTGGTTCCACGATGCCTTCACTTCGTGGATTCAAAGTGCCGCCATTTGACGGGACCTCCTCTTGGTCGGCTTACAAAATACAGTTTGAAGCCGTCATGAAGTCAAATGGATGGGACAAAAGTCAGGCCATGACGGCACTCACGTTATGTCTCCGCGACCAGGCTTTAACAGTACTGGAGGCCCTCGGCAACGACAGGACCTACGATCAGCTGCTTGAGGCGTTGGACTCTAGATACGGCGACGCACACCTGGAATACGTGTTCCGTGCCCAGCTGAAGGACCGCGTACAGCGTAGCACCGAGTCACTACAGCAGTGGGCTGTGGAAATTGAAAAGCTGGTCCGGAAAGCCAACCAGTCGACACCTGCATATATCGACGGAAATCTGGTCCAGGCGTTCGTCGATGGGATTCGTGACCTAGAAGTCAGAGCTGCTGTGAATCTTGGACACCACAAAACCCTTAAAGATGCCTTGGCCCATGCCTTAGAAGTGGAGGCAGTAAGACAGGACCATCGGGCACATAGAGTTCGAGAAGTCGTGTTGCCAACCTGTCACCTTTGTGGGGAAAAGGGTCACTACCAGGCGGGCTGTCCAAAGCGTAGCGAGGGTCGAAGGGAAGGTGTAGGATCACCAAGATGCTACATTTGTGGTGAGAAGGGCCACCTGCGAGCAAATTGCCCCAAAGGAAATTCGTGGCGAGAAAAGGGGCAAAGCATGGAAGTAAAGGCGGTTAGTTCCACCACCAAGGAACAACAGGGAAACGAGTAAAAGCCAGGACTGCGGGGCGGGTGCTGGCTGGTGTGAAAGGAGCCCCAAGGATTTCGATCTCACAAGCCCATGATGGAAACAGCCTGATCATCAAAGGCGAAGTCAACAGAACACCATGTAAGCTGACACTAGATACTGGAGCTTCTCGCACGGTCGTGAATTTTCAGTTAGCACGTCGGGTTCTTGGGGATTACACCGGTGACCGTGATCTTATACAACTAGTAACAGCTACTGGTCAGCACATAGCCGTCCGAGGCGAGAAGGAGGTGGAATTAAAACTTGGTCACAGAATATATCGGCATAATGTCATCATAGCTGATATAGTAGATGACTGCATATTGGGACTGGACTTTATGCGAAAGCATTTTTGTGAGATCGATGTTAACCAAGGAGTATTGAAGTGTGGTTCAGAAGAAATCTTTATGGAAGGTGCATCTACTGGGAATGTGTTCTGCTTAAGGAAGATTGTTCTTCCCCCTAAGTCGGAAACAATCGTCCCAGTCACTCTTCCACAAAATGCTGGACAGAAAAATCGATGTGTCCTCATAGAAAGGTTGGACGATGACTTTTCATGGAAGATGGCACGAACGTTGGTGAAGGCTACCAATGTATCAGCAGTACGCATATTGAATCCAAGCGATAAGGAGCAAGTTATCAAGAAGGGTACATTGATGGGCACTTGTGAAGAAGTAGTCTGGATGCGACGGTGCCAAGATCAACGTGCTGGTAATAAGGTACAAAACGTTAAGTTTAACGTTGCGACGCTCCTGAAAGATTGTCAAAATCATCTGTCTGAAGAAGAAAAGAACAAGGCTAAAAAGTTGTTGTTTAAATACGCTGATATTTTCTCATCAAATGATGCTGACATAGGAAAGACTGGTCTGGTTCAGCACAAGATAAATACTGGCAATGAGCCACCAATTCGTCAAAGACCCAGAAGGCTGCCAGTTGCAAGAGAAAAAGAAGTGGAGACCATGATTGAGGGAATGGTGAAGGATGGTGTAATAGAGCCTTCATCTAGTCCATGGTGCTCTCCTGTGGTGCTGGTTAAAAAGAAAGACGGTAGTATGCGCTTCTGCGTAGACTATCGACGATTGAATGATGTCACGAAGAAGGACAGCTACCCATTGCCAAGGATTGATGACACACTCGATACATTGACAGGAATGAAATGGTTTACGACGTTAGACCTAAAAAGTGGTTACTGGCAAGTGGAGATAGACCCAAAAGATAAAGAGAAAACAGCATTTTCTACAGGAAAGGGTCTGTGGCAGTTTAAAGTCATGCCGTTTGGACTGTGCAATGCTCCGGCCACATTCGAGAGGCTTATGGAATTAGTGCTCACTGGCCTAATTGGAGACGCCTGCCTGGTCTATCTAGATGACATCATCATAGTGGGCCGTTCGTTTGATGAACACCTTCAAAACCTGGAACGTGTCCTGTCAAAAATCCGAGCGGCCAACCTAAAGTTGAGTCCGAAGAAGTGCTCATTTTTTAAACATCAAGTAAGCTTTTTGGGACACGTCGTTTCAGAAAAAGGTGTTGAAACCGATCCAGAGAAGATAGTTGCTGTCAAGGATTGGCCAGCTCCAAAAGATAAGACGCAAGTCAGAGCATTCTTGGGCTTGTGCTCCTACTATCGACGGTTTGTCAAGAACTTTTCGGATGTAGCGAAGCCTCTACACAAACTGACGGAGGAAAAGTCACAGTTTTGCTGGAACACGAGTTGCGAAAGTGCTTTCCAAGAGTTGAAGAAACGTCTGTGCAATACACCTATTTTGGGCTACCCTAACAATGAAAATGAATTCATAGTGGACACAGATGCAAGTAATACTGGTATTGGCGGTGTTTTGTCACAACGAAAAGGAGATCAGGAGGTTGTGATAGGTTACTTCAGTAAATCACTGTCAAAACCTGAAAGGAATTATTGCGTCACGAGGAGGGAATTGCTGGCCATAGTTAAGACACTACAGCACTTCAGCAAATATTTATTGGGGCGGAAGTTCCACTTGCGAACGGATCATGCTGCACTGAAGTGGCTATTACAGTTTAAAAACCCAGAAGGACAGGTAGCAAGGTGGATTGAGCTTCTGCAGGAGTTCGATTTCATAATTGAACATCGTAGTGGCAGATCTCACGGTAACGCAGATGCGTTGTCAAGAAGACCTTGTCCGGAAACATGCAAGCACTGTGTCAGGCAGGAAAATAAGGAAGCAGTGCCGGTAAGGATGCTGAAAACAGACCTTAGTGACGAGTGGAAGGGAACTTTACAGCAGGCTCAAGAAAATGACACAGACGTCAAGCCGATCCTCGAGTGGATGAAAGCTGGTGCCTCTAAACCAACATGGAGTGATGTTGCAGCACTGAGCACAGTTACAAAGAGTTATTGGGCGCAGTGGGACAGTCTGTTGTTACAGAATGGTGTATTGTGCCGTAAATGGGAAAATGCTAAAGGGGACAAGAGCCATCTGCAGATAGTAGTTCCCAAAGCTAAGGTCCCAGATATACTACAACTTTATCATGATGGATGTTCAGGAGGTCATCTAGGAGTTAAAAGAACTTTGTTAAAGATTCGAGAGCGATTCTACTGGATCCACTGTAGAAACGACGTTGAAGACTGGTGTCGTAAATGCACGAGTTGTGCAGCGGTCAAAGGGCCTCACACACGCAGTAGAGGTGCATTAAAGGTCTACAACGTTGGTGCACCCTGGGAACGAATAGCTCTAGACGTTGCGGGACCATTCCCGGAAAGTGAAAGTGGGAACAAGTATTTTATGGTTGTGATGGATTACTTTACAAAATGGCCGGAAGTGTTCGCAATCCCGAACCAAGAAGCTTTGACGGTTGCCGATAAGTTGGTCCATGAGGTCTTCTGTCGATTTGGAGTACCTTTAGAAATTCACAGTGATCAAGGAAGGAATTTTGAATCTCAAATATTCCAGGAGACGTGTCGAGTCATGGGTACTCATAAAACTAGAACCACCTCGTACCACCCACAGTCTGATGGAATGGTTGAACGGTTCAATCAGACGTTGGAGAGATATTTGGCGAAAGTCGTGGGGAACAGGCAGAGAGACTGGGACAAGCACATCCAGCCGTTCCTTTTGTCATATCGGAGTGCAGTTCACGAAAGTACGACAGTAACGCCAGCCTTCGCAAACTTCGGAAGAGAACTACGGTTGCCTGCAGATCTCATCACTGGTATCCCCCCTGACACTCCCCGCTGTGTTACTGATTATGCGAACGACTTACGGACTAGAATGAACGACATATATGAGCATGTCAGGGAATCAGGCAAACAAACGTCCGAGAAAACGAAGACCCGCTACGACCGCAAGATGAACAATAAAGGCTTCGACGAAGGTTCGCTAGTGTGGCTACATAACCCGGTGCGCAGCAAAGGAAAGTCACCTAAGTTACAGCCAAAATGGGACGGTCCCTATCGAGTCGTGACTAAGATTAACGATGTCACCTACCGAATACAAAAGGGACAAAGAGGTGCTGCGAAGATTGTTCATGTGGATCGCCTGGCACGATATCACGGATCTAATAATGCTCGGGACGAGCATGTCTTAGGAGGGGGCAGTGTTACGCCGGATACGTAATAGAACGACTGAGATGGCTCACGAAGGTTCTAGAAACGCGTGGAAGTTTAATCTTCACACTCGCGTAGGTATAATTAGGTACTTATATCTATAAGTGCCTATAACAATACCTCAAGGACACGCGGCTCGCGACACAATAGGCTGAGGTCAACGACCGCGAAACAATAGGCGCGCGAGTACCTACTCGTATTTTTTGTAGCATTTTCGGGATTATTCGATTCTGGAACTTTCTGAGCCATATAAATAGCGGTCCTAAGGGGCCGGCAAGGCAGTTCAATTGTGGACACGGACAAGTGAAGATCGAAGCGAATTACGAAGCGACTACAGTGCGATAGTGAATTGTGAAGTGAACTAGTATAGCGACATACTGGTGATTTGTGTTTTGTATTTGTGTGGATAATTAAAGTTTTTATTGTTTGTCGGTTAAATTGGTAACATTTAATTTATCCCGAACCCCAGCTCGTAACAATATTATTAATCCCGACGTTTCGGACCCTTTACAGCGTCCATGTCGCGAAAATGTCGGAACTCAAAGCTACTACTGAGAGTTAATTTAATATATAATAATAATATTTTTGGGACATTTTACACAACACCATCTAGTCCCAAACTAAGCAGAGCTTGTACTATGGGTACTAGACAATGGATATAATACTTATATACTTTTTTTTGTAAATACATACTTATAATACATAAGAAACACCCAGACAAACACAAATACTCATGTTTTACCAACACAAATATTTGTCTTGTGGGAATCGAACCCACGACCCCATGATCAGCAGTCCGGCACACGAACCACTAGACCACAGACGTCGTCGACGTTTAGAGTTTCATAGAAAAACACATTTTTTCACTACCTAGTATTTTCTCCTGTATCGTGGGTGCCTATAAAAACGAAATTCTCACATACACAAACACTCAGACCCGGAATAACTACATAGAAGCCATACAAATATTTGTTTCGAAAGATTTATATGACGGGAATCGAATTCGCAACCCGTAGCGTGGAAGGTAATCGATCAACCACTTCACCAATCTTGGATGTAGTTTACTCTTAGGTATCCGTGTTAAATGCAATAGATATCCAAAGATGACGTCTGTGATCTAGTGGTTCGCGTATCGGACTGCTAATCATGAGGTCCTTGGTGCGATTCCCACAGAAAAAATATATTTATGTGTTGAATAATAATGTATTTTGTGTTTGCCTGAGTGTTTCTTATGTATTATAAGTATGTATTGACAAAAAAAAGTATACAAGTATTAAATCCATTGTCTAGTACCCATAGTACAAGCTCTGCTTAGTTTGGGACTAGATACTGCTGTGTATAATTGTCCAAGAATATTTAAATAACCCTTATTTTAAGAAGTCTACATAATTATTCGTTTAAAATCAAATAATATTTTCGTCACTAACCATCTCTTGTAACTCAAATAAAAACAATTTTACTGGCACATACCTGTCACTTTTACGGCTTCTAAAACACATAAACGATACCTCACGCTATGCCTAAAGGCAGTCGGCAGTAAACACATAACAAAATACACGCGAACAGAATTGAAAGTTAAATATACGCCACTAAAACGTTTAATGGTCGGTATTAAATATGAACAAGCTATGTGTGGTCGTGGTGTGGTCGGCGCGACCACGAAGTGCACGTGGTCGCGGCTGCGTTTATCGGCGACCACAATGCGTGCGTGCTTTTTAGCTATGAACGTGCATTGGTGTTTCAAATTCTAACGCGAGTTAGAATTTACTATAGACTTATTGAAGCAGTGATCATTGGACTGCCAAGTCGAAGGTCTCGAGTTCCCAAGGCACGCATCTCTGACTTTTCGAAATCATGTGCGCATTAATAATTAATAATCAACATCGTGAGGAAGCCTGTCTTAGAGATTTTCTCGACGGCGTGTGAAGTCTGCCAACCCGCAGTAGGCTAGCGTGGTGGACTATAGCCTAATCCCTCACTATGTGAGAGGAGACTCGTGCCCAGCAGTGGGACAGTATATGGGTTGTTGATGATGATGATGATAACGATAGACTTATTGTTTCTTGAATTGGAATAAATAATATAGATTACTAGCAACCCGTCCCCGCTTCGCACATACATGTATTATACATATAAACCTTCCTCTTGAATCACTTTATCTATTAAAAAAACCGCATCAAAATCCGTTGCGTAGTTTTAAAGATCTAAGCATACATGGAGACAGACATAGGGAAGCGACTTTGTTTTATAATATGTAGTGCTGCTTCTAGAGTCGAGAAAATTTTTGATTTGTGTCCGGTTAATGGCCCTATGTATTCTAAATCTGAATAGGCTTGCCGCCTATTACATAGGACCTAAACATACCGGCGAACTGTGGGTGTACAATGGTACACCACTGCTTAACCCTTCGAACTGTGGGTGTACATTTGTACACCACTGCTTAACCCTTCGGGTACTACAGGCGAGATGGTGTATGTTAAGTAATAACCTTAACAAGCCATGTTTATACAGCATGTTAAATATTTCATCCTGACAACTCTGCCCACCCGTTGAAGACTGTGTCGTGAACAAAACGTAGCAACAAAGCTGTAAGCCAATGCAAGCCGCTACATTATTTAACAAACAGCGATCACGATAACGTAAGCCGATCAATCAGTTATTCCGTTGCCATGGCAACCGGTCCGATGACAGCCCGTAATAGGCTCACTCTTTCAATCAATACGTGATAAATGCTACAATGATCTAGCCCATAAACTGGTTATTTAATGATAACATCATTATTATCCTGCGAGCCTTTTCTCATCTATGTTGGGGTCGGCTCCCAGTCTAACCAGATGCGGCTGAATATCAGTATTTTACACGAAGCGACTGCCGTCAGACCTCCGCAACCCAATTTTTAGGTAATACCCTGAGGGTAGACTGGTTGTCAGGCTTTTTGGGCTTTTGAATACCAACGATTGAAATAGGTGTTCGTATGACAACTGAGACAGCTTTAAGTGGTCTCTGTGGTACGGAGGGGTCTCGATGTGTTAAGGTTGGTCACCCATCTACAGACTGACCGCGACTAACTCTGGGTAATACCGATATCTTGAGGATAGACTGGTTGTCAGGCTTTTTGGGCTTATTTTTTTTAACTATGATGATAACGCTTTAATAAGGCTATCGGATATCGTAGGTACCTACTTATCACAAATGTTCGATATTTTTGGAACGAAGTTCCTTATCGCGCGTTGAGAAAGGGGGCTAGACGGAAAAAAATCTTACGAAAAGTTGTCACGACACTTTTTTCGAAATTCAAATATTGTTGACAAGCATTCAAATATTATTGAGTGAATGACAATATTTGAGTGTATACAGGTTTTTTTATTTTTTATTATTAAATTTTAATGAAAGGAATTTCGTTCCGTCCAGGTGTCCCTTGACACCTCTCAAGTTTTTTATATTTACATTTATCAGACATAATTGGAATATATCGAACTAAACGAATTACTCTATATGGCTAATCAATCGTTTTAAATTCATAAATGAACCAGGATATTAATTTAAAAAAAACGTAGACACTAGGAATTACTCTTGTAGGTATGTGGGTGAGTTTACTAACGTTCACAAACACCCAGACAAGGAACACTACCTATAGATAATACAAATATTTAATTTTAATTACTTTTTTAGGTTAATGGTCACATTGAAATAAGAGATACTATTATAAAATGGGCGGGTCAATGGGGTCAAAGCTAGGGTTGTAACACATTAATTACCTGACGAGTGATAGATCAAAAGGGACAGGTTTGTCTAGAACAAACTGGAGAACAGCAACAACAAACTTATGTAGGACTACGGGTGCAACAGTCGAACAACACGTACTGGGGTGAAGCGATGACCCTGAAATAGATATTTACATCCAACCCAAAGTAGATTAATATAAAACAGTTAATAAATCATACACGTCCAATCATCAGCGACAAATATTGCATTTATAGACCGAACAAAAAGAAACTAGTTGCTAGTACGTGTACACCCAACCCTTCTGATGCACACGACTAAAACAAAAGCCATCCGTCATCTATTACGTCACGTCAACAAACATTACCTCGAAGTTTAGTCGTTAGCCCTCCTCGAGTCATTAGTCACCGGGATTACATCCGCCGTCCACACGTCCCGTATTGATTGCCACACCGGTCATATTGACCGGCGGCGTTTACATTCCGAATTATTTCCTAATAACGCGTTCGGAGGGTTAACGATAACGGATGGAATGGGAATTTTAATATGGGTTGCGAATTCCTATTTGGGGAATACCTCGTAACGATTTGGTGGAAATTTTGTTAGGGGTAAGCGATCTTGAGTTATGGCGGCAATGGAGTAGGGAATAATATTTGTGTTAAAATTCCGGGTTTAAATATTTTGAATACTATCAAGAGATTTTCGCATACGTTCACAAAAAATAATAGGTATAAATGAATTGAATTCAAACTGACTTCGAGGTCTCATTGCGGGTTCTTAGATTTTCGTTCAAGGACGAAGCGATTTCATCACCATCTTCCATCAAAGGTCAGGACTGATTGTTCTTGAACCATATGAGTAGCGATAAGTAAAGTTGCGTATCGACTGCGCGCAGCAAACCATTGAACATTTTCCGCCACAGAAGCAGTGCGAAATAGAGTCGCAATAACCGCCTAACAACTGAACAACCCACTTAAACAAATGATATTCCGTCAGCATAATGCACATGTCACAATGTATAGGATTGATATTTGTGCACGTTCTATTCGATCTCATGGTAAATGTCAGTCTCATACATTGTCATCCGTTCGTCACGTTAAACGTCAACTGAATGTCACTTGTCTAAGGAGGCCGAATATGTTACACGCGGCCTCCGGCGCGCGGAGTGTATGCGTAACTTTAGTCGAGTATTACTAGGCCACCAATAAACGTTTAAATCACGCCGAGTAATAAAAAAATTTACAAAATCAACCTAATCCCTAAAACAAAGTTGTTTTTGTGATTAAAGTCCATTTGTTATACATTCGGGTATCACTCACGCACTTAATGTTCTAGGCACAATCTCTCATTATGTTATTATCAAGCGTAATGTTGTTATTACGGCGGCCAACATAATGTTTATAACTAATAATATAATAGCACAAACTAATGAGCGCGAACACGCGACTTGTTACGTCACACGTCAAAAATCAACAACACCTGCATGTGATAAGTACTTTACCTTATCACTGAAGAAGAAAGATCAGAAAATCAAGTTGAAACAACGTGTGTAAGAACCGGCGCCGGCGTGGATCTTGAGCGCTGACCTTTATCTGCGCAGAAAAGAATTATTGGGTCTGTTTGGCGGTATGACGTGGGGTGCGAGTGATGGGCGACACACTTCGATTATGTGGATCTAGCGACGCTTGTCGTCATTGGTTCTCAGGTCATTCACAAAACCATTAAATAAAATTGCATTTTCCATGTTAAGATTATAAAGTTATTTTGACGTCACCTTAAAGACGTAAATTCAGAATGTGAAGGCAAACTTCGGCCTGGCGGGTGTGACTCGCGGTGTCTTAGTGTTCTTAGCGTCTGGTGTATTTAACCAGAAGACGCAGGTTCGAATCTTGCCGGCAGTCGAATTTTTCTTTCGTTGTGTGTAAAGCCCTAATATTAAATGAAACTTCTGTTCTGACCTACTGTGTGCCATAATAGTTATTTTTCATAATGATGTCACGCAAACCAAGTGAATCTTTAAATACTCAAACACATTATTATACTTTGATTTGGAAAGTTACCAATGCATTATTTAGGTTAGCGTGAAGGAGGTTTTACGTCTTGCATTCAAGGACACATTATTTGTCTTATATTGACGTTCTTCAAAAAGTTCAGGTGCATAATACTCGCAACCGGCGCGTGTGTATGACAAAATGTATGAATGTGAATGAAGCAAAAGAAGTATCGAAGAATCGTAGCTAGTGGTGTTCTTTAGTTACTACTGCTTCTCGTTCTTATGGGAAAAAGGCGGGAATGTATCATGTATGTATGTAATAATAAATTTTTGGAACATTTTATACAGCACCATTTAGTCTCAAACTAAGCTGAGCTTTTATTATAGGTACTGGTAAATGGATATAATACTTATATATTTTTTTCTGTAAATAAATACTTATAATACACCGCCAACCGCCTGTTATCTTTTTCTTTTCTCTGTAGATGGTTGTAAGAAATTGCTATTAGCGATAAGACCGCCAATTGTACTCTTGTAAGGTTTGCATACATTTTATTCGGACTTGTCCTTTGGTGTACAAACGCAAGCCGGTCAAGCTATCCAAAACTGTCAAGTTTTCCCAATTGAACATTAACCTTATTATAAACTACTAGAATATTATATAAACAGTGTTGTGTGGAATAAAGAATTTACACTACATTGATAACAGTAAAAATAAATAAGTAAGTAAGTAAGTTCCCCAGCTATTTCACTATTTCTATATCTGGCTACTTCATTATGCTTGAGTTAATTAGTAAGTACAAGATTTTAGCTCGGACACAAACGAGACGTCAGCTATAAATAATACTAGGTTCTCAGTCACTCATCACAATAACATCAGATGTTTTTATTAAATGACAACAACATACGACAAATATACGATGATTTCGTTACCCTTAAATGCTATCGGTACGCCGTCGTACTGTCGTACCGCTGACAGAGTACGCTGCATGCCAAAATAAATTCACTCCGTGAAGGTCGACGGTTATTTTAGTGAAAGCATACCACATTTTAACTGCTAAACTTCTAGAAGTTTCTTGGAATTTTTATGTTTTCGATTAATTGTGTATTCATGATGAATTTAGCGTTATAGTTAGAGATGTTAAAGAGTAGTACTGTATATTATCACGCCTGTTCTCCCCTAAGGGTTAAGCAGAGGTGTACACACCCACAGTTCGCTGGTATATTTAAGTCTCGTGTACTTAGGTAATAGTTAGCGTCTCGTGTAATGTAATTCGGTTACTTTACGTTGATTTTCGAGAATTTCTTGCAATTTTATCTGCTTAATATTTTTTCTACTACAATTTAAGAAAGAAGGAAGAAAGAAAAGTCATTTATTCAGCACAATTATTCAGATAAAATACTTATTTGATCAACACTTGTTTAGTGTCTACAAGTTTGTTGGAATTGTTTAAGTTTCAGGAGAATTGTTTAATTACGCCACTATGATAGAATAAGCAGATAGAGTTAAGAAGAACATATCATTTTTTGTTCTTTTCATTATATGGACTTATAAGTCGGTAACCTATAATGATCATTAAAGTTACTTTTTACACTAGAATCAGCTTAATTATTTTTAGTACTAATAAATGTTTAACAGTACCAATTTACTAGAATTCTAAAATTCTTAATAGTTTGTGAATCATTTACATCTTGGAAGGCGAAATCAACGAGAACTAGAAAATAAAAGAAAAAGTATTCAGTAGAAAATACACAGTAATGTATATAAAATAAGCTTTTCAATAGGTGTTACTGACGTCACCATAAAGACGTAAATTCTGAATGTGAAGGCAAATTTCGACATGGCGAGTGGGAGTCGCGGTGGCTTAGTGATCATAGCGTCTGGTGTACCTAACAAGAAGACGCAGGTTCGAATCCTGCCCGCGGTCGAAATTTTCGTTCGCTTAATAACTTACAAATCTTAGCATATTGGAAAATGCCAAAAAGATACACAGTAATAAAATTCCGAGTGCCTGTTACGACTAGATCCAATTCCCAACCCGTTTCTTATCAAAGCGACTAAAATTTTCTCAGAATTTTCTTTAAATATACAGTCGGCTGTTAAAAACACTACAATGGCGTATTTAGAATGTCATTCGTTTCACCTCGGCGTGTCACGTGCGGCCATTAATTTGTGAATTACACTGATAATGCGATTATCGAAATAATGCAAATAGGTGTGACGTCATCAATGACGCAGCGGCCGCGATAGCGAGTTGAAGTATGCTCGTTTTATGTGTAAAATGTTTTTTGTGATATAATATATTTTTCAGTGAAAATTACTAGTAGGGTAGGCTTAATAATTACGAGTATTACGTTTGTCCCACATACTAGATAATAGTACTGACGTAACTGTGCTAGGGTTCGTCCACATTTTGATGACGTCTATGGTTTAGTAGTCGAGTGTCGGGCGCCGAACACGAGGTCGCGTGGGTTCGATTCCCACAGGACAAGAAATATTTTTGAGATGTACATAAGTTGAAATAAAACTACTTTTTACGGATTTTATCGCGTATATTGATATTATTAATCCCGACGTTTCGGACTCTTTACAGCGTCCATGGTCACGGGTACACTTGGTTGACCATGGACGCTGTAAATGTCAGAAATCAATATGTACATAAGTGTTTTATTAAAATTAAGCAACTCTTTACAGGTCTAACGCGTATTTAGATACGATTAATCCCGAAGTTTCGGACCCATTACAGTGTCCATGATAAAAAGTTACTTTATTTCAATGTTTAATATTCGTTTAAATGTCGGAAATCAATAGATATAAGTGATTCACCGCAGTGACTTTTTGCTTGACAGTCCACACTAGCCACAAGGACCAGAAACCAGGTCAAATATTCGGTATTTGAAAAACCAGAAAATTTTAACAGAATTAAATAAAACTTACGAAGTCACAGCATAGTTGAATTAGTTGAGAATTATTTACCTGCGAACAAAATAAGAAAAATATTAATATTATAAACTTATACTTAGAAGTACCTACTTACTTACCGGTGTAGCATGTAATGTGGCTAATACTGTGTCAAGTGTGTACGTTCGCGTGAGCTTTAACTTATACGTTGATACAGTATCAGATACATTACATGATACACCTCCCTTAATTCAGGACAAAAAAGAACACAAAACTAGGCCATGGATGTGTAAATATTCAACGAGAGGTCGTAGGCAAAGGTAACAAGCCAACAGCTTACAGGTTGAACTAAGACCCGTATTCATTAAAAGAAGTCTCTGATGATGTATTAAATGACATTTTCAAATCATTTAAACGCTACATAAGTAACCTCCGTACTCACAGATATTCATAAATATTAATTAACAATTAAATTCGTTAATTTAAATTTTAATAAACAATTAATTTGGAAGTAATGTTGGTTAGTAAATCTCGTTATTGGTATGTTGAGCACACTCATACTATGTTTTTTTTTTTTAATTTTCCTACATCTCAGCCTAACCTACACGGTACTGGGCACTGCCAACTGTCAAGCAATCATAAGTTAATAATTAATTTAAACGGATGTCTCTGAGTACGGCAGTGTCCTTGTTGCCCGGATACGTTAGAACAAAGACACCGTTATTTTTATGGGACGCTCATAAGCGTGTACGCATCTTTATATATGTAGGTGTGTGATACGAGGTCGACGACCTCGCGGCCCCGACACACGCAATACCGAATCTTCGGTCACTTGTTTCCAACAGATTAATGGCTACTATTCATATCAGATGGCTATTTGCTGTCCCCCGGAGAATACGGACGATATTCTCGCTATTTGTGCTAGATCTCATTCTGACATTCAACCGTACCTCCCACCCCGCAGCACACAAATTATTCAATTTCTTTTTTCAACATTTTCAAAGAAGGTCGTAATTGAACGAGTAATTTACGTAATTGTCTCAAATACCTCCAAGTAGTGAAATGAGTGAATGAATTATTTAGTTTGGCAAGAAAATTCTTATATTGAGATGTTAAGCAATATGCGACATATTCAAATAGCTATACAATATAATGGCTGTAAAATTTAGTTGCTTTGCTGTTTGCAATTCTACTTTATTGAAGGTTATGTTCGTAATAATACTAAAGCCGTGCCCTCTCAATGTGAACGGCATGTTCTCTATTATAAATAAAAATAAAATGCTGATTGTTGGTAAGCGCATCACTGGACTGACTTGGCTATTATTTGTTTCAAATATTCGTAATAATCTCAAATAATAAAGTAAAGTTTTTAGGAAAAAAAAACTAGAAAAGTTGCATTGGAAAAATCTAGAAAAACTGAAATTGCTTTTTTATATGTGGATTTTATATGGTTTATTTTAATTTGGACGGGACAACGTCTGTCGGGTCAGCTGGTTTAAAAATATTTATATTTACACACTGATATAGCGAGTCGTTGGGCTTACAAAACTTGCACAGGCTTAGCCATTTACAATATGGATTATGTCGGGGTGGTTGGTGTTGTGATATACGCTCTCCTTTGTGCAAGTGGACCTTGAGTAAAATGAGAATTCGCTAAGTCCCGGCAAATTGAAAACGTTCCAGCTGAGCGAGAACGCAGCCCGTAAAACGGTACCGAGCTACCGAACGTCGGATCGCATTAACCGGGGCCCTTTGTCGACGTCGCTCGACGCGTATCGCCCTTTCACTACCGTTTACAGACATTGCTGTGCGCTCAGATAACGACGAACAAAGCGTTCCCGACTGGCGAATGCCAATTCGGAAAATGCTCAGTCACCCCTGCCAGCTACTGTGGATGTTCGGTACGCTGTAGTGTAGTGCACGCCCGACGCGACGCGCCGACACCGCCCGAACGCCACCCGACCACCGCTTACTACTTGAATTTCGATGACATTTCATTTGAATTTGGATTTGTCGAATACGCCGGTTGTGCGCTGGTTCAGTTATTTATTACGTCATTAGTGGCATGTACCACACACAATGCTATACCTATTATTTTTACATGTTTTATCTGCACATCCAATGTTTATAGAGAAGAATCGCAGTCAAAACAATATTCCATCTCGGTTTCTGTACACTTTTTACCGTATTTCAATGGTATATTGTATTCAAAATGTTGTGTCGGTATTATTATCATCACGTAATGCTGAGAGGAAATGGAGCAATAAACGTTGTTGTCCCACATCGAAGGTCACAGTGACTTGCGGACAAAAGTTAGATTTTTCAATATATTTTTCTTGAAAGCGTTATTTTCTTCTTATTTGTTTGGCTCGCAGTGCACCTCTTTTAAAACGAGTCGATATGGCACCTTTGTTATTCGGAATTTCTATAACAACAGATTCTCTACACGTCTCTTCAATTTGACTCTCTGATTGTTTTCCTTGCATTTCGACTTCAAAACAAATTGGTAAGCTGCATTTTAGTAAGAAAACAAGAACGCTCGCCTTGGGTTCTAAATTCAAGTTATAATTGAACAAAACCGTCACAAGCGTCCCCGGCGTTCAGAAAATTCGCTGACAAGAAAAACTCGGACTAAATCAACGCGCGTTTCACAGACACGGTAACTTAATTAGATTCCGTAGTCGGCCGCCATAAAGGGAGAGCCTCCACCATCGCCCACGAGGCCAATAAAGTCTACACAGTGCAGTAGTTTGTAGAAATCGTCTAAACGACGAACGAAGCGTATCGTTCGCGGACTTTCAGATTGGTTCAGATACGCGTGTAGGGCGTTGACCTCGGCGCGCGCGCATGTTCGCACAGAGCTCTCGGCACAAACATGGTTAAAAATAGCTAGTGACGTCACTTGTTTATCATCGTACGCAAGGTTACGCGGCAAGCGGCGACCACGAGCTAACCATGCCGCGCTGCTCCCGCGCGGATCGGCGACCACGGCCGAATTGTGATGTAAGGGCCGTAGTGGCCGCTGTAAGTGCACCTCAATTGATGTGTGATGTGTAAGAGTCTCGTAGCGATGCACTGTATGCACACAGTGTATATCCATAGTGCATCACTATGAAACTCCTGCACACTGTTCAAGAACTCGACAAAAAGGAAAAAAATATATTCTAACAATGTCTTACATAACAACACACCGATGCATTTTAAATTGCATAACCACTTAAAGATATAAATGTTATCGATAACAAGCATTGCATTTTTTTTTTCAAGTTTAATAAATTAATTTTCCTATACAACAACGGAGAGGATTCTTTTCCTTTTTCATTATAATTTACTGTAACAAATAATTTTACTGTAGGAAAACTGAGTGATTGCAGTCGTCTCGAAGATGGTCTTTTTTTAACGGTTTTTAGATTTACTTCACAAATACTTTTGATTTGAAAAAAGACAGTTAACATCGAAAGATCTCTTTTCAGTTTGTTTTATGTATTACATAAATTCTGCAACGTGATAAGTTATCAAGTACAAATTCAGCGATTGCAATTTCAGTCTACAAACAAAAGTTGGACTAATTAACGCCAAGTTTTTTAATCAAAATAGTATTTTGCATCGGAATATAATGTAACGTTCACCAAACATGCCTATTCATGTCAAATTCAAAATTAGAAAACCTAACGAATCAATTAATTAGAAGGCAGTTTCGAAAATTGAATTTTTAATATCAGAATTCACATATCAGTTTGAATTATTCACACTCATCTTTAACCAAACATTGTTTTCGTTCGTCACAGGACATCGAACTCTGGTAGGTGCTTATCCGATCCGAGATTTAGCAGGCGTTGTAATAACACATGTAAACATCATAGTACACATAGTGCCACGTTAATCACTGTGTAAACATTTAGGCTGTTTACTGCGCATACGCTGTATATCATGTGTGAATACTATAATACTGTATGGACTGTGATATAATTTTGATTTAGGTTAAATATAGCTTAAGATAACGATTATTATTAAATTTTTTCATCTGTGCAAAAAAAAACATATTCAATAGTTTCGAAAACACATTTAGGCAAAAATAGGTATGAATTTTAGATAAAGAAAAATTCAATCTCAGGCAGTGTTTGAACCTGCGTCCCTCCGGTTAAGTACACCGGACGCATTAGCCACTAAGCTACATAAATCCTGTGATATTGAATTTCTCTTCCTAATTCTGACGTCTTAGATAGGGGTTTATACCCTGAACACAGCCTAACTCATAGAATATTTTATGTACCTACATATTAAATTCCCAAGAATTTCGGATGGAAAATAATCAGTAGTTCTAGAAACACGGTTAATCATGAAAAACGGTACTATTGAAGATAATAGACATAAACACAAATAGTTCCAAAGATTACTAGCTGAGCGAAAACTTATCAGATCGGAACTAACATCAAAACACCATCCCGACAAAATTGTCGACGCGACTAATCGCACTACATCGTCCCAATATAATTTCATTTAATGTTATTGTGGATCGATCCGACCATAGTGAAGGGACTGACAAAACAACATCACGTTACATTTTTGACATGTGTCAAAATAGACACGAAACATAACAGCAAATAGTAACACAAATAACTTGTAATGGGGATTGAAGTTGACGTTACTGGGGAAACGACGTATAAAGTATCAAGAAATAAAGAAGATTGTGGAAGGAGGCAGGGATGATAAGGATAAGGATATAGATGGTTTGCATAAAACAAAGAAGGTTTACTTTCAGCGGGATTTCAAGCTAAGAATGATGATAAAGTATACAGTTCTTATTCTCACGCCTAATTCAGTAACTACCTTTTTGCTTTTTGGATCTTGTCAGTTGGATCATTTTTATAACATAACATACCATCACGCCTGTATTCCTCGAAGAGTTAGGCAGAGGTATACTGTAAACAGTTCGCCAGTATGTTTAGGACCCAAGTAATAGGGGGCGAGCCTATTGCCATTAATCAAGCACAAATTCAAACTCCGAACGGCTATGGAGAATTTCATAGAAACTGTCTGTAACACTGCTCGACCTGGGATTCGAACCGAGGATTTCAAGCGTAGCAGTCGCGCTTAATACCGCACAGCTAATAATACAGTATAATATGTACTTGAAAATTTCAAAACATTAATATTTTTATTATGGTGATAGGCGCCCTCAAAAGTTGATTGGCGTTTCAATATAGCTAGTGTTAAATTAATAGCATGAGTTGATTTGACTTGTTTGTAGACTAGCAAAAAACTTAATTGGTTGTAACAATAGCTCATGGTCGAAGAGTTTGTGAACAATCACTTAAAAGATTGTCGAACTTTGAACTCAACATGGTAGTGATGCCATTATAATCTCTAATATATAAAATTCTCGTGTCACAGTTTTCGTTGCCATACTCCTCCGAAACGGCTTGACCGATTTTGATGAAATTTTTTGTGCTTATCGGGGAGGTCTGAGAATAGGCCAAAATCAATTTTTTTTTTTATGGCAAAACAACGTTTGCGGGGTCAGCTAGTTTATATATAAGTTTAATGAAAGAAAAATACGAGATAAATTCGCAGGAATGGAAGCTGCCTCGTGTTTAGAATACCTGACGGTGTGTTTGCTTTTTCAGAACTGTAATCTTTTTCTGTAGTCTATTTTTTTTCTAAAATAATAGTAGCCTAAGTTACTTCTTATAACATCAGCTATCAGTCAGTGAAAATCGGTCCAGCCGTTGCAGAGATTAGCCGAAACAGACGGACAAAAAAATTTAAAATTGATTTTCTATGTAAGTACTGTTTATACTTTCATTATGCATTTAGTGAAAAGCTGTTAATTTGGAATTACAAACAGACACTTGAATTTAATTTATGTGTATAGATTTATTTTAATAATGTAGTTACTAGGAGAAACTGAGTGAACAAAAACAGATCGATGGAAGCGCTTTTAACACGTGTAAGTATCACGTCACATTTGCTTACAAATGAACTTCAGTATACAAAACTTAGACATTTTTAGTTTAAAATATTGGTTTTAAAACTGTTAAGTGCAAAAATACCATAACATTGACTGGTCTATGGCCACACGCCCATCTCAATTACTTTACTTGACGTTTACGACTTTAAACGACATCACCAAAGGTTTTACATGCATGCCATTTTAATTAGTAAGTCAGTTGTTCAGCAGTGGATCTCCAGTAGCTAATATGATGTTTAGGTAAAACTAGTGATGATGGTAGTAAGTGAAACTCGAGCCCGAAAAAGTTCATTTTATGTCATACGATAAATAATTCTATAAAGTATTTCATCTTCTGAAAGTAGTGGTGTTTAAAGTTGCTTTAAATCAATAACACGCTTAATGCTATATGCTTAATTTTTAAGCAAGCGATTTTGTGTGCTTTAGATAGCATGCTTAATTTATATGCCTACTTGTTGTTACGGCAAAACGGGCGGGCCGCTCCCGACGGACAGTTGCTTGATAGAGGGAGAGAGTGTTATGCGATATAAAGCAAAAGAGCTTTACAGTATTATAGCATAAAGTGCGAACCGCGATATCATTTGCTTTATGCTATACTAGTTTTCCGCCCGCGGCTTCGCCCGCGTCGAGTTCGGTTATATCGCGTTTCCAAGAGAACTCTTCAAAAGTCCGAGATAAAAAATATCCTATGTTCTTTCTCAAGGTCAACTCTATCTCTGTACCAAATTTCATTAAAATCAGTTCAGTGATTTAGACGTGAAAGCGTAACAGACAGTCAGAGTTAGGTACTTTCGCATTTATAATATTAGTAGGGATAGTAGGGATTTATTAAGTAAGTATGCTACTTTATAATGCTATATGCTATACACCATCTTTATCTGAAACAATCCTAAAAGTAACCCCGAAATTTAAAAAAAATAAATGTGGAGTCTTGAAGGATTTTACAGGCGCCACCAATTAAGAAAATATCAAATTAGTAGTAAAGAAAATGGCTTATGACTTCGAAAGTTTGGAAACTTGGAAGGTTGGTAGACTTTGAAGAGGTTCTAACACATTGAAAAACTGCTTTATATGTATATAACTAGCGAACCGCCCCCGCTTCGCACGGGTGCAATATACTTGTATTATACCTACATATAAACCTTCCTCTTAAATCACTTTATCTATTAAAAATAACCGCATCAAAATCCGTTGCGTAGTTTTAAAGATTTAAGCATACATAAGGATATAGGGACGGAGAAAGCGACTTTGTTTTATACTATGTAGTAATATTGATTTCTGACATTTACGCGAATATTATACCTACATTGAAATAAAACTACTTTTTACGGATTTTATCGCGTATATTGATATTATTAATCCCGACGTTTCGGACCCTTTACAGCGTCCATGGTCACGGGCAGACTGAGGTGGTGGGCGTCTTGATGATATAATTACTGACAGCTACCCTACATTTTTTATTGTTACATGATCAATGATATTTATTGCTAATTATTAATTAATACTAGATGGAGCCGGCATTTCCTAGCTGACGACCTCTGAGAAGAAACGCCGAAACAAACTCAGGGAATCATGGTTACTTTTAAATTAACAATATTCAATGATCATGTATTTAGTTTTTTTAATTATTGGCAATCCGATTCACGCAGAACGAGCTCACAGTATCCTTTGGTCTTGCCGTTGTAGGCTTGGATTTTGATTTAATAGAATCTATAACAGGATTTCAAGCAGGTGGTAAAACCCGTGAGGCTATTGAAATTAAAAAAAAATAATTTAAATAGCCTCACGAATCATCCTGGGTAGGTATCGACTTTCTTTCGCAAGGATATGTGGTTTATCAAATCTGATATAATGCTGGGCCTTGTCAAGTGTATGTTCACAAACTGCTGACTTCTTGGAACGGCGGTGTGCACGTGTGGCACGTTTCTAGCCACGATAGATACATTCATACCATCACGCCTGTGTTCCCCGAAGGGTTAAGTAGAGGTGTACTTACAGTAAAGCACACTCACAGTTCACCGCTATGTTTAAGTTCCATGTAATAGGGGGTGATCCTATTGCTATGAAACGAGCACAAATACAAGCTCAGAGCTGCTACTGAGAATTTCACAGAAAAACACAATAACACTGCTCGACTTTTTTTTATAGTACGGAAAATCCTCCTGGATCCTCCGCCACCTGGTGAGGTGGCAGGGTATGTCAGACTCGTACCGACTAAAAACCGCACTTGCCTTCACGTGCCCTAAAGTCATGGCCATGGGATCTGCGATATTCGCCACGACTATGGCAGGTGTTCGACTCGGGAATTGAACTCACACGTTAGTCGCCATAAGACCATTAGGCTAATTTAGGGACGACGTCTGTGGTCTAGTGGTTCACGTGTCGGACTGCTGATCACGAGGTCAAGTGTTCGATTCCCACAGAACACAAATATTTATGTGATGAATTGATGTGTTTGTTTGTCTGGGTGTGTCTTATGAATTATAATAATTTACAACAAAAAATAAAAAAATATAAGTATTATATCCAATCCATTGTCCAGACGCCAGGTCAAGCTATCCAAAACTGACAAATTTTCCCAATTGAATATGAACCTTATAATTTTGTGTTAAAGTTGAAAATCAATCAAAGAAATTTGACAGATTGTGGTAGCTTGATGTGCTGACTTCTGTACAAGCTCTGCTTAATTTGGGACTAGATCGTGCTGTGTAAAATCCAGGAATATTTATTTATTTAATTTAGTCAGCTCCACTAGGTAATTTATCGTTCGTGTGGTCAAATTATTCACGTTACAGACATACCAAATCCAGTGTTCCATTTCGCCAATATTGGTCAACTAATGACTATGCATATTCATTTACATAGACTTAATTTAATGAATTCCGTCCGATGTATAACAAGCATTGTAGCTTTTGACGTATCATCGGATGATATTAGTTAGGTATGTGAGCTAATTTATGTATGTACGTACTAGCAATGCAATTGTTTTGTGTGTACCTGCCCTAAACAGGTGAGTGATTGTCTGTAGATAAGCCTGTCATGTCACAAACAGGCACACGTGTAGAATAGAATGCTATATAAATATACAAGCTTTTCCTCATGTAATAGGGGGCGAGCCGGACACGGCATCCAAAATCCGAGCTGCTACTCAGAATATCATGTAAAAAACCAAATAACACTTTTGCTCGACCCGAGAATCGAACCCAAGATCTCTAGCGTAAGCAGTCTTACGACCACAAGGCTAATTTTACTAATTTACATATATTTCTGTAATAGTATTTGTAAATCCTCCGTTAACTTCATAAAAAGAATAAGGGTTATCGTACATATAACGCGTCGGCTACACGCGGCTTATACACGTGGAAACGCTTGTTTACGCGTCGCGAATATCACGTACTGTCGTCAATTCTACCACACCTGCGTTAGATTGTTTTAATGGCCTTTGTTTATGGATAGCGGTATAGAACGTTTGCATAGTGTACGAAAGGAACCGAATGTCTTTCTTTCCATTTAATCTATTATAAAAAGAAAGTTGACACCTTAAACATTTTGAACTTTATCAATAATAATAATAAATATTTCGGGACATTTTACACAGCACCATCTAGTCCCAAACTAAGCAGAGCTTGTACTATAGGTACTAGACAATGGATATAATACTTATATACTTTTTTTTTGTAAAAACATACTTATAATACATAAGAAACACCCAGACTCATGTTTTATCCAATATTTGGTACGTAAGTGTCATATTACCGGTTTTTTGTGGTAGTCTAAGGGGGAGGCCTTTGTTCAGCAGTGGACCTCCTATGGCTGATATGATGAAGCGTCATATTTGCATCAATAAAGCCTAGATTGGACTTTACGGTTTTACATTATAGATAAGATAAGTCTGCCTCATTAGTCTAGTGGCCCTAAGCGCGACAGCTACGCTAGAGGTCCTGGGTTCGATCCCCAGGTCGAGCAGTGTTATTGGGTTTTTCCAAGAAATTCTCAGTAGCTGCTCGGAGTCTGGATTTGTGCCCGATTAATGGCAATAGGCTCGCCCCCTATTACATGGGACCTAAACATACCGGAGAAATGTGCGTGTACATTAGTACACCTCTGCCTAACCCTTCAGGGAATACAGGCGTGATGGTATGTTAGATAAGATATTTTTTAATTTTTTCAATGGAGACTTCTGTCCGAATACCGGAGAATGTTCAATGGCTTAAAACGTTGTGGACGCAAGTACCACAATAAAACCAAGAAGTTGAATATACCGCGAATGATATGACAGTTCATAATTTATATGCATACGTATGCATTACTCACAGTTCTCGCAGCCTCAGGCAAAACATCGTGAGGGTCGCGGGTTCAAAGATCGCGTTATTACATAACTAACACACTATGTTACGAGTAGACAGGGATTCTCTGATTTTCTGTAAAGTATTGCCGACGAACATCAAGTCATTGAAAATAAAAAAACATTTTTTTTACATTTTACACAGCAAGATCTATTTAAAAACTACGCAGAGATTGTAACATGTATAATAATTTATATTTTTTTGTAAATACTTTTATAATACATAAGAAACACACAGACAAACACAAACACTTATGTTCATTATGTTCATCACATTCGGACACAAATATTTGTGTCCTTTGGGAATCGAACCCACGACCTCTTGATCAGTAGTCTGACACTCAAGACACCACAGGAGTCGCCGAATTAGTTAGTATAATAAAGTTAAAAAAAAACAATATACCTAACATATTTGTTAGACATAAAAAAAAAAACATTGTAACATCATTATTACTATATGTACCCACTTTCACTTTTAAGACCACCTTTGTACACTTTTGTACATTAAGAATAAATAAATAAAAATAACAGATTTGAAACCCAGCAATAGCTTAGCTCCATCATGCTTCATGAGATGGTAAATGGCAACTGCATAACGGTGAAATGGTCATAAATATTATATGTATGTATGCAATACTGGACACAAATTTGCCACAGAACTCGGTCAGGGTCGCCGGCGCATCGTGAAATGTAAGGGTTCGTCCAACGCTACATTTGGGGACATTCGCTCCAAACATAAGCAAATGTCTGCTCCAGCATGTCTACGAATAGGTAAAGAACTCTCTAGTGTCAGTTGCACTTAGTACTCTTTGTTCACAAGACAAATGACAGAAGCCCGTGCAGATGACGTCAGCATAACTTGTAGGTCATCCACCAAGGTCTATCGATTGCTTGCGGCTGTGAGGTAACGATTTGCAGGTGCAGTTGATGTCACGTGAGCAGCAGGGACAAAACGCAGTTGAATTGTAAAATAGCTTCACAATAATACAGGCATTTGATTGTCATGTAAAAGAGGCAGTCTTAGGCAGGAAAATATAGGCATAAACAATGCATATACCTGACCAATGCATATAAATTTGTTCGAATTTATTCATCCAAACCCCTCGTTTCCTGGTCATGTCCGCGAAGAAAGGGTAGCTCCCTTTCCGGTCAACAATAAACTCACATTTTTACAAATGTATATTGGTCACAATATTTTTGGAGAACTCCAAATATTAAGCCACTTTATATGATGTAGTTACTATAACTTACATAAAAATCGGTTTAATCGAAAAAGTTGTAAAAGCATAAGAAGTATGTTGCGTGAATATTTTTCATTATTATCCGCTTAGTATTGAAAGATTACGACGTTACGTGATAGGAGAAAGCACTCTTCTATTCATCATAAACCCATTTATTTTCTCACTGCTAGACACGGGTGTGCCCTCAGAATGGCTTAGGCTATACTCTACCACGCTGGTCTAATGCGAGTTGGCAGCCTTCACACGCCGTCGAGAAAGTCTCTCAGGCGTTCAGGTTTCCTCACGATGTTTTCCTTTCCCGTGATAATTAATTAATACGCAAATAATTTCGAAATGTCAGAGGTGACCTATGACTTGATATATCCCTAGACTATCACTGTTTCTATTACTTAATTACTATTGTAAACATACCACAATTGTATTCAGGCAGAAGCGCTGCTAATTCTCTTGACCAATTTTACTTGCCAAACGCACGCGCGTTAGCTTTGACAATACTATTAACTATCGGCTGATAGATCTGCCATGTCCGTTGGCTTTCACATTGATTGATCGCTAGTACACAAATCCCATAATAACCTGTAGCCAACACAAACAGCTGATGACCCTATAGATTGGGTACAGCGATGAGTTAACTAAGTATATGTATGTATACCGAATGCCATATTTTTGCCTGCTTACTACTTCTCAACACAGGATTTCCTAGCTTAGGTACACGTCTTATGTAGTAGTAGGAAGTACCTTTTTTTTTGTAAGATCGAAAGTTTTTATTAAACATAACATACAAGCAGGGGTTATGTTAACGGCTAGGCAGAGGTGCACGATTGTACGCCCCATGTAATAGGGTGTGCGCCTTGTTCAATTAACTGCTCACTAATCCAAATTTCTAGCTGCTACTAGGAATTTCAAAAACCCCAATAACACTGCTTAACCTGGGAATCAATCACACTACACTGCACTCACGACCACAGGTTAATGAGGTAGATTTGAATAAATTATTTATAATACATTATATTGATGTATATCATCTTCACCTTTACAACGGTACACTGTCCGTCCTCACAAAAGAGCACGAATTAAGATTTTAATTTAATAAATTTGAAAAAAAAAATACATCTTGGTATGACCTTTACCTGCTATACCTAAGAAACGTTCCAAACGAGGTCAATAAATTGCAACGAAATGTCTATCTAAGACATTCATGTTCTTTTTTCAAAATGTTTTTTTCTTTTTCAAAACGTGTTTTTTTAGGAATCACTTATGATTCCTATTATACCTGTTGTTGTCTCGTCCTCGATGATGAAGAATTTTACGAATGTAGTACATTTCATTTAAGCTAGTTTGATTGTGGAATTATAGTATACAATCTGTATAAACAAGTCGTGTAAATAAGAAGAGAAAGCAAATCAACAGTCTGTTTAGAAACAGCACAGTCAGAGGCGAGAGAATTCAAGTGTGTAGGTCACACCCATTGATAACTGGCAACCCCGCACAGCTGTTGTATGTTTATATAAGAATCCTACGCTATATTAGTCATAACCTCACTTCGTAAACACGCACCGTGGAACTAGGTTACAGGAAAAATATAAGCATGCATAAATTACAACCTTGTAAGAATGCAATACTATCACCCTGACACGATTCCAACAATTTAACCCCACTAGTAAAGAACATCTAATCCCGTTTAAATTTACAGCCGAAGGACTAAAATGTAAGAACAAAGAGATTTTGTAAGCCAGTAACAATGATGAATGGCATCCTGCAAATAATTGTCCTTCTAAGGGCGGGGCGCGAGGGGTGGCTGGGGCGCGGGGTGCGGCGGTGGGCGCGGCAGGGCTGTGACGTCACGAGCCCTGCGGTCGACGACCCGCGCGCGAAACAGCTGAGCTGACAGCGCGTGAGATGTGCAAGTTACGCAGTACCACGCGGCCACGTAACGGGACTACTTATTAAGGCTTTAGCGCCACTGACCGAGTTTTTATTATAAAATGGTTGTGCTTGTATTGATGCACCTGTGAGGAACGGGTCAGTTCGTAGTGTATGCATAATTATTTAAAATAACTAGTTCTCTTTGCCGTGTTGTGTAAACTGTACTCGTATTTGCGTTTGGAACACGCGAACAGATAAAACGACTTCATTTGTTAATACGCTTTTGTTAGGAAACACGTTATCAGCGTAAAAGGTCACTGACCTATATTAAAATAAAGAGTTATTTCTCGCGATCCTGGAAATCCCGCAAATAGAGTTGGGATACATACCTCAATTTTTCGAACATCACTCCAACGACCGCACTTGTGGTACAAACGGCTAATTTAAATTTGAAGCGTACTCCACTGTGGTCCTGAACTCCTGAGAGTCTCAAAGTTTCTAGGTCGAGGTCTTTATGATATGGTAATGAATCTTGCTTCCAGTTCCCGCACATACTTCAAACATTGTCGGAAGAGTTTGGGCTAGAATTAAGTTCTATTTTGAGATGCATACATGCACGCTTTCTTCCATAGAGGTAGGCAGAAATTATAGAACCCTACTTGCTACGACCTGCATCTTTTGCTTCGTCCACATTCATACATCTTGTCATACACACGCACCTGACCTTTTTGAAGGAATTTATCGAGTGATCTATCAGTGTGGTGAGTTCGATTCCCGCACGGAACAAATAATTGTAAAGATAACAGAGATTATTTCAGGTTTGGCTGTGCATTAGAATATTTGTTATAAAACGAACCGACGAGAAGATCTGTGGTGCAACTTTATTTAAAATAATAAAATATTATAGTTAAACTCCAAAACATGCTTTTGTTATTTTATTTCTCGTATTCACTTCAGCAAACCCTTTAAATTGATACCCATATCACGAGAGTAACTAGTCCGCCATCTTTAGAAATCCGCCATATTGGATTTAGAATGACATCACTTAGCTAACCATGCATTGTCATCCAAACGTGTATCGCAAAATTTCAGCTCCAATCAGATACCGGAAAGTGGGTCAATTTTGACTTTCAAGGTTTTTTTTACATAGTTACAGGTGAAGCTAATAAAAGCGTGTTAAAAAGAGCATCTGGGACCATTACGCAGACCTATAGAATTATGCAGAGCTCCATATTGCTACCCGAACCATATTTCAGTGTAGAGAAGAATGAAAGTCATTAACAACGACAATTCTCTAGCGTTTTTATTTGGGCCAGATATCTCAAGAGGGATATCCGATGAAATATTATTTCTTTTGGTTGCTCCATCGATTTTGGGTAAATTAGGTTAATGTAGCATTTACTTTAAAAACTTGGGTAGGAATATTTTACGTAGATATTTTTTATACGAAAATGAAATTTGCCGCAGATTGGATCCGAACGCTTGAGGGTAGAGATAGATGGAGTGAAGAAATTTATACCTTTTTCACTTGTGGAAGACTCCAGAGTATTCATAACATAACATCTCATTATCATTATATACATATATATATTTTATTTTCACAACTATATTTGGGTCGGGTTCTAGTTTTATCATCATCAACCCATATACTGTCCCACTGCTGGACACGGGTCTCCTCTCATAGTGAGAGGGATTTGGCTATAGTCCACCACGCTAGCCTACTGCGGGTTGGCAGACTTCACAAACCATCGAATAAATCTCTAAGGTATGCAGATTTCCTCACGATGTTTCCCTTCACCGTTTAAGCGAGTGATAGTTAATGATTAATACACACTTGAATTCGAAAAGTCAGAGATGCGTGCCTTGGGTTTGTTAATTAGCCAAATTACAAAGATAATAAAAGTAACTTTTCTACGTGGACGAAGTCGCGACAGAAGCTAGTAGAATTATAAGCCCAAGAAACAAAGAAGCATTGACGTATACGCCCATACCGCAGACTCACATAGTAGATCTATTTGTCCACCTAATATAGGACTGAGGAGATTACAATACACCAGTATGTTTGTCCAAGTACTCAGGGGAGTTTAATAACGTCGTGTTCCCATTAAACACCATTGTTTGCCATAATATTAAGGTCCTCGGCCTCCTGTAAATGGGGATTGGGGATTTTTTCGTCTGGCCCATGAAATTTTATGGGTCTGTTTATTTTTGTCCGAGTGACTGGAGAATATTGTTTAGACTGGAACGCTCTTGAACGAAGGGTCATGCTGGTAATTTCGTTGGCGTTCCTATTATAATGTGAAGTTGAGCGTTAACTATTTTAATTTCAGAATTATTCCAGTTTATTTCATTCTTTTTTCTTCCTTATCCTCAGAAGGTATATTATTGTCAACTATGGCATTTTTATGGTGATAAGATGACAAACAAGCGTACAGGCCGCCTGATGGTAAGCGGCCACCATAGACTCCGGCAACACCAGTGGTATCACTCGCGCGTTGTCATCTTGACACCTCAGTTGTCAATGTCAAGTCTCATATGCTCAGTAATTACATTGGCTACACTGTCGTTAAACTGGAACACAATAATGTTACCACATTATTGCTTCCAAGGAGGACCCCTTTTCAGCAATGGAGTTTGATCGGATAAAATGACGAGTTATTAAAAATCAATTTCTAAGTAATGAGTAAATTGTCATAGACTGTATTGGTTTCTTGTAATACTAATATCAGCAATTGCAGCAATTCTAGGAACTAGCGCGCAAAATAAACTACAATGATATTTGACACAAACGATTCCTAGAACGTTACACAGACAACAAATATAAAATACTAAGCATTTTACAACTATAACATCTTTTTTAACAAAGAAAATACAGATTTTCGTATTAATGCATTAGATTACATTTATATTATAGGGGTAGAAACTTGCCTACACGTTGCAAAAGACAAGTTTACAGTTGAAAAGAATTTAAGTTGCAAATTTACAGAGCAGCAGTAAAACAGACAAATCTACATAATATAAATATAATATAAATATTAATATTTTTGGGACATTTTACACAACACCATCTAGTCCCAAACTAAGCAGAGCTTGTACTATGGGTACTAGACAATGGATATAATACTTATATACTTTTTTTTGTAAATACATACTTATAATACATAAGGAACACCCAGACAAACACAAATACTCATGTTTTACCCACACAAATATTTGTGTCTTGTGGGAATCGAACCCACGACCCCATGATCAGCAGTCCGGCACACGAACCACTAGACCGCAGACGTCGTCAAATCAATATAATTATAATGAGAGCCTAAACCGATGGGCTCCTACTGGCAGTTGTTGCATTTTATGTTGTAAGCATCCATTACAGAAAGATAAATGAAAATACCCGTGCGAAATCGGACCGGGTAGTGCGAGGACGATTGTAGACGGATGCAAGAAATATTTTTTTTTAATGTATTAACTTCTTCAAATATGTTACTTATAACATCATGATATAATAATAAAAACTGATTAATAATTATTATTAATAGTAACACAACTTGCCAAAGATACTTATACAACAAATTATAATACCAAATTTTTCCTAAAATATGATTTCGAATTGTATTTAATAAAAACTATAAATATATAGATTTTATAATAAATAATTTCTTTAATCCCAAATTGATATGCACTGGTACATAACGAGACGTATTTGGGCAATATTTGACATAACCATTTTAACAGTAGATATTATCAAAAACTTGATATTCTTATTTTTGTTTAGGGAAAACCGATACGGCGAATAAATTTTATCAGTAGATGGATGCTACTGGCCGATAAGGAGCGATTACGGGATCATATCAGCTGTATGATATAACTATTAACTTTCACGATAACGACGAGATAGTCCAACATTGGTATCACGACATACCAGCATCGCAGCCTGCCACTTTGAAAGGAAAGAAAGAAAATACATTTATTAATAGCACAGATTACACTTAAGGAATTAAAATACGTTTGCTAGCTTTGCTTCATCATCAAACCATACACTGTCCCACTGCTGGACACGGGTCTCCTCTCAGATTTAGCTATAGTCCACCATGCTGGCCTAATGCGGGTTGGCAGACTTCACATGTCCAGAAAATCTCTCAGGCATGCAGAATGTTTTCCTTCACCGAGTTTTGTTTACCGAGCTGTTGATATGGCAAACAGAAACATAATTATATTCTTAATTATTTTTTAAGGTACATTAAACTAACTGTAAAGTGTAGAAGGGCATAGTAATATGTCATCTAAAGATGTTGCTGACGTCATCTTAACACGTAAAATGTGGAAGAGATATTCAAAATCACAAGCAATAGTCTCGAACTCTGTCTCTTATCAAATTCTTCGTTCGCTAAAATTCATATCTTTGAACATAATATCTTCTCAGTTTCTAAATCTAATGTTGAGAAGGGGAAGGGGAGAGTAGGCGTTCTGTAAGCTGTATTATTTTGTGTTCCATGTTAAAGTAAATAAGTATCGAATAAGACTCGATACTCGTGACCATCGACATTTTAGGCTTGATAAATTGTAAAGGTCTTTCTATTTCCATTTCCCTGATAATTAATCGAATCATAGAATAAACATCACAGCGTATTTAAATAACAACGATGAGAAATTATTGATATTAAACTTAATTGCTTTTACCTCGAATTTATCAAAGTATTGATTCTAATTAATTTATTCTGTTCAGTGGAGTTCAAAATAGAAATTTGTATTGGGTTTTCTTAGAGATTCGTAGCTATTTTATCATCAAACGCTGTGCAAACGATATGTTCTTTTTTTTTTTTTTTTTTTATGGGATAGGTGGCAATCGAGCAGACGGATCGCCTGATGGTAAGCGATTTCCGCCGCCCATGGACACCCGCAACACCAGAGGAGTCACAAGCGCGTTGCCGGCCTTTAAAAGGGAGTACGCTCTTTTCTTGAAGGTTTGAAGGTCATATTGGTCCGGAAATACTGCAGGCGACAGTTCATTCCACAGTTTAGTTGTGCGAGGCAGAAAGTTTCTAGAGAAACGCACAGTAGTGGACTGCCAACCATCTAGATGATGTGGATGGAACTGCTGTCGCGTGGAACGATGGCGGAAAGTAGCAGCAGGGATCAATCCGAACAATTCCTCGGAGCATTCCCCATAGTACATGCGATAGAAGATGCATAGCGAGGCCACATCTCTACGCAGCGCCAAGGGGTCTAGCCGGTTTGAAATATCTTGGCAGTCGACGATTCGAATCGCTCTCCGTTGGATGCGGTCCAGAGGGAGAAGTTGGTACTGGGGTGCCCCTGCCCAGAGATGCGAACAGTATTCCATATGGGGCCGGACCTGCGCCTTATAAAGTAGTAGGCGGTGGGCCGGAGTGAAATACCGTCTCGATCTACTGAGCACGCCAAGCTTCTTTGAGGCTAATTTAGCCTTGCCCTCTAAATGACCGCGGAATTGGACTTCATTCGATATGTCGACACCAAGTATTCCAATACTGGTTGAGGCAGTTAAGGGGATGCTCTCAAAACGAGGTGAAATGACCAACGGCAGTTTTTTGGCGGTGAATACGCAAGCTTGCGTCTTTGTGGGATTAAATTGGACCAAATTAAGTCTGCCCCACTCTGAGACTTTTTCTAAAATGGTCTCAATTTCAGACACAAGTTTGTTTCGGCTCTCGATGACGTTTTCCCGAGAAATGTTAGCGCGGCCGGTATAGAAAGTATCGCCTGTGCTGTCATCCGCATAACAATGAATGCCGCAGGTTTGCAACAGGTCATTGATATGGAGAAGGAATAGAGTAGGCGATAGTACACAGCCTTGAGGGACACCAGCATTTATAAACATAGAGGCAGAGCATTCACCGTCTACTACGACCTTTATGCTTCTGTCTGCAAGAAAGCTGGTGACCCATTCGCATAGTTTCTCGGGAAGCCCATAGGAAGGGAGCTTCGAAAGAAGCGCTTTGTGCCATACCCGATCGAAGGCCTTCGCTATGTCCAAACTGACCGCCAAGGCTTCCCCCTTAGTCTCGATCGCCTGTGCCCAACGATGTGTCAGGTATACTAGAAGATCACCAGCCGACCGACCCTTACGAAAGCCGTACTGCTGGTCACTAAGTAGCTGATGATCTTCTAAGAACCGAAGGAGCTGGCAGTTGACAATGGACTCCATTATCTTCGAGAAAAGGGAGGTTATGGCTATCGGTCTGTAGTTGGACGGATTTGAGCGGTCGCCTTTTTTAGGGATCGGGTGGACCAATGCTGTCTTCCATGATGTCGGGACAACGCCAGAAGAGTAAGAGAGCCGAAAAAGACGTGTTAAAACTGGTGCCAACTCAGGAGCGCACATCTTCAACACAACAGGAGGGATTCCGTCAGGCCCACTCGACTTATGGATATCGAGGGAAAGAAGTGCTAAACGCACTGCGCGTTGGTGGAACCGGATATCCGGCATACCACCCTCGATCCGCGGTATAGTAGGCGGCTCTTGTCCCCCGTCATCCAAGGTCGAGATGGACGCAAAGAGTTTGCCGAGAAGATCGGCTTTCTCTTTTGCGTCGTGGGCCAACGAATCATTTCCCATGTGTAGAGGTGGAAAGGATGGCTTACAGAAATTGCCTTCGATAGCTTTGGCAAGCGACCAGAACGCACGAGTTCCCGAAGGAAGACGCTCAAGCCTCTCGCCAATTCTACCGATGTGCTTCGACTTCGCCCTTGCAATGTCTCTTTTGTAGGACCTGGAGGCAAAGTTGTACTCCTTTTTTAGTGCGCTGGTATTTACATCCCGTGCCGCCACCGCATCAGCCCAGACTCGGTAAGCCTCCTGCTTCCTGCGAGAAGCTTTTTTGGAGGATGAACCGAACCAAGGTCGGAATTTGCCACTAATGGGGACCACAGATGATGGAATGAAAAGTTCCATACCCTGCAGCACCACATCAGTAACAGAATCAGCAGCGGCATTGGGATCATCCGGCGAGAAGCAAACCTGTCTCCAAGGGTAGGACGCAAAGAAGGACCGCATCCCATTCCAATCTGCTGACTTGTAGTGCCACACACGGCGGCTGCGTGCAACTCTTGAACGCGGCGAGCACGTGAGAGACACCGTACTCCGGACAAGGCAATGGTCTGAGGAACCAAGTGGGGCGCCTACGGATACCTCGTAACCGTCCGGATGAGAAGTCAGCAGAAGGTCCAACAGTGAAGGCTTTTGGCTCTCCACATCTGGGATTCGCGTGGGCGTGGTGACCAGTTGTGTCAGGCCATATGCCAGGGCAAAGTCGTGGACAGATCTCCCCGCATGGTCGGTCTTACTAGAACCGAGCCAGTCAGCATGGTGGGCATTAAAATCGCCAAGAAAAACGATTTCTGCTGATGGAGTCTGTTGCAGCACAAAGTCTGAAGCCATTTGGATGTGCTCAATGAGTCGGTCAGTTTCGGTATCACCGCTGTGGGACCTGTAAAGGCAAGCATAGACGCGGGGATGGTCGTCGCTATCTACACGGAGCCATAAGATGGAGAGGTCCCTACCTTCAAGATTCCTGAGGCGACGAGAACTGATATCGTCTCTAATGTACACGCACACTCCAGCCTTGGACAAAAAGGAGTGTTCAAGTCCGTACCCAGGGAAGGTAAGGTAGGATGTGTCTACTGGAGACGATATCTGCGTCTCGGTCAGGAAGAGCAAGGCCGGCTTTGCTGTCTCGAGGTGGTGGTGGACAGCATTAAGATTGGTATGTAATCCCCTGATATTGCAGAAGTCCACAGCCAGTGTGGCAGGGGGTGCCAAGGTATTTCTGCTCTTGCCTCGGGCATTGTTGAGCGCAGTTTTGCCCCCCCCAGAATACGAGGGGCAGCCTGGGCGTCCACGTTCAGGTGCGTTGTGTCCTGAACGCGGACGCCCAGAGAGGGATTCTCCAACGCTAGCGCAGTTGGTACCCTCCTGGGGTAGCAAACGATTTTTCAACTGCGCCATCATAGGGGGGGTTGGGGGGTTTGGGCCTCCGGTATCCTCACTCACTCAGCGAAACACAACGTAAACGTTGTTTCACGCTGGTTTTTTGTGAGGCCGTGGTATCACTCCGGTCGAGCCGGCCCATTCGTGCCGAAGCATGGCTCTCCCACGGTAAGAATTTCGAAGAAAGGTAAGAAGTTCTTACGATAATTACTAATTACTTTGACATGTGACAAATCATAATAACAAAAAATGCGCACGAGTGTTAAAAAAGTAGAATCGTGCTATATCCCAGCGAAGTACAGAAGTATAATTCAAATGTCAATCATCGGTGCGTGTGATTGGCACGCAACGTGTAGTAGGCGTTGTACCGGCGCCTGCGCCACGTGCCCAACCGCCGAGTTTTTGTGCCCAACAAAAACAAGGTAACCGGGCCACTGACCCATCTGATATAACGCACACTTGAAATGTTTGTACATAATCTATTGTTGTATCTTATCTATAAGTGTTTATTTATTCTATTAGTTGCGCACAAATAAGTATATTGTTATATAAATACGTGCCAAAGTGTAACCAGCGATGAGTTAATTTTTCCCTATCCCGTGGGAATTCCCCAAGTTTACTTTAGATCTACTAATCCAGTCTGTTTTATAAAGATATATGTATACATTAATCATCCCGTCGCAATTAACACTTCAAATGTCAAATAAGACACACTTTAAATGGCTATTCCTGACATTTAAGATCGAAAATATCAAATAAACTCGATTCCAATTACCTACTGCTAGCCGTGCAAGGCGCTTATTGTCACTTACGTCATCTTCATCTACAGAAAAAAAGACAATAGCAGAATATTGACAAGCAATTCGCAATTTCCAACATAGAATGCAAAATTCCCTAAATTACCAACACGTATTCCGAGCCGCAAGTCAAAAAGAAAATCGTTTTACCTTATTTTTCCCGGCGAAAATTGGTTATTACGCTCAAAAGTAGGGCAATTGGCAACATTGAAACGACATCCAGGTCACTAGTGTTGGGATTTTAAATATTCCAGATCAAACGTTGCGGATAATCTGGAAAATTTAATGAAGCATATCTTGGTTCACTTCAAGGAATTTTTTGATAACAACAATTTTAAAATTCCAGTCTGCCTCTATGACAAATGAAGTAAGGTCTGTAATAAACAACTGAATGGGTTCCACAAAACGGCAGACGACAGCGTTACGGGCCCAGACTTATTTAAGCAGGATTGACCGTGAGATTATTTGTTATGTTAAATAATTTTCGATCTTATTTCAACGAACACAGAGACGATACTGTTTGCAGTGAAAAATTTTCTGCGTTGCGCTTTGCCATATACAATGTGCGTCGGTCCTAAGTCGCTTCAAAAATCTCGCCTCGTTGGTTTAGGTTCGATTACCGGGGCAAAAAGTTTATTTTAGAGTTTCCCTATAAAATTCTCATTAGCAGCTCGGAATATGCAATTGTGGCCGGTTAAGGATGACCCCACCTAAAACACATGGGCGAAATTAATGTACACCTCTGCCTAACCTTTTGAGGAATATACTTCAAACATTCAAAATATTCTATTTTAGCTTTTTACGTTGAACACAAACATTCAGCTTCAAATAATTATTTGCGAGCAAAAGTTCGTACACACCCTCGATATTGGCAAGACGGATGCCTTACGGAAGGAGTGGTTGGAGCAACCACGAACAGGAAAGATAACCGTGGGAGGCCCCCTGCTCGGTGAACTGGAGGGGGGCGAGAAGCCATCAAAGATATACCATGACAAGTATATTATGTAAAGGTATGAGCTGATAATCGATAAGTTAAACCTATGTTTTACTTATGGATTAAATGCAGGAGAGCGCTCGTTATTTCGGCGTGGCAGCACATCCCTAGCCTCACAATAGAATGTATGCACTATAGATAGAACGGCGACCGTCGCTTCCGAAGCTGGATTCAATGTCAGGGCCATCGTTAGGGATATAATAGAACTACAGACTATTATATTAGGCTTGTGTTATGTAATGGGAGCTATAGGGGATACAACATATGTGAATATATAATTAAATCTTATAGGATATTATAAAGATTATTTAAACACCAATTGTATGTTACGGTTTTTTGCTTCGCTTATCGTCGGATAGATGAAATAAAGCTACTTATTACGAATTGTATTATTAATCCCGAAGGTTCGGCCCCTTTACAGTGTCCATGGTATTTAAAGGGTCCGAAACCTCGGGATTAATAATATCAATATAACGCATTAAAATCCGTAAAAAGTAGTTTTATTTCAGAAAGAAATATATTATGGTGGTAATACTTTTTTTCCGTTAGTAACACTGGCCACTGAATATAAATGTATATGTACTTACTATACACTTTAAGGCTAGAAACCTTTATGTATTCAGTCAAAAATAACTCTTATTTTTAACATTAAAAGACACAATATAAAAACAACAACTTCAGAAAAAAGATATCACATTTATTAGGCGCGTTACACACGTGTACACTTCCTGTAAAATTGTTTGTCTTCCCGTAAAATTTAAGTAATTACCATAAACACAACGCCTGGATTCTCCGAAGGGTTAGGCAGAAGTGTACGAAAGTACACCCACAGTCCGGTATGTTTTAAGTCGCATGTAATAGGTGAGCCTATTGCCATTAACCAATCAAAAAGTCGAGCTGCTACTGAGAATTCCAATAACACTTTGCTTGACTTGGGAATCAAAACCAGGATCTCAAGTGTAGCGACTTTTAACCATTAAGCTAATGAAGTAGTTTTACCATCGCTTAATATATATTTGAGATATCTACCTATATCTAACAAAGTATACCCCAGCACAACAGTCGGCACGAACTTATACCTTGAGGCAACATTACGTGTCGTACCGATGTTCCAACTATAGGAACTCGGTAACAAGCGCGACGTATGTACCCCACAGACACCCTAATCAAATAACCTGCCAGTTATTACGTTAAATACTTAGGCAGAGTTCAGACAAACGCGACCTCGAGCGATTGTAGGCACGATTTCGCGCGGTAGTAGACGCGTGTAATCATTGATTAAATTTTTGTCAGAACTAACTTAAAATGCAACTGAAATTTGAACTGTCAGCTTTTACCATATGTTTGAAAATAAGCTTATTTACTCCTGACGGTTGAAGCAAAAATATCAGCTAATGCCTGTAAAGTTACAAAACGAATTCAGTAAAATTCAACATAGTACTCTGTGATATTGCCATATTCATTATGACCGATTCCTTAAAGAAAATAATGCAAGCGTTTTCTTCTGATACATTAAAGCCTCTTTGAAACGAACATGACATTATACAGACTGTCCCTGGCCTCATCAGCAGTCGTATCAGAATATCAACGCTACAGCTTGATTTGCTTGCTGGGATAACGTACTTACGTATCTATTGTTAGGTATTTTTCCTTGTTATGATTGTCAGAATAAATTTTCTAACTTTTTTTCAAAATACATCGCACCTATCTAAACGCACCCTTATATTACAAGTTCGCATATAACGGTAACACGCGTAGATATCGCTGTCAACGGATGAACGGACAGTCTTAAACAATAGTTAAGGGGAGTTCTTGTTGCTAATCACCAATTAAAAGTAGTTCGATATCATGTTACGTAGTCATGGAGATATGATAGACAAATATACTGATACTAGAGGCAATAACGCTCTGTTTACTTTGTATTGCTCCGATAGTCTTTTGTTCCAACAATGTCTTATTGATACGTGAGATTTAAAAGGCTTAATCTTAGCTGAAAATGTACACATTCTTTACTGACGTAAGGTGATTTAGATCTTATCAGTTGTATTGTGCTTTGTTAGTAAGTAGGTTTTATGATTTTGACATATCACGCTTGCATTCCCCGAAGGAAAGGCAGTTATATTAATGTACACCCGCAGTTTGCCGGTATATGTAGGTCCCATGTTAATGGAGGGCGAGCCAATTGCCATTAACCGGACACAAATCCAAATACCGAGTTGTTACTGAGAATTTCATAGAAAAAAACTAAAACACTTTCTTGACCTGGGAATGAAACCCAGAGCCTCAAGCGTAGCAATCGAGCTAAAGACCAATTTGGTTATGAGTCACGACACAGGACAAAATAGCTGTTTAACGATTTTAGTAAAAATAAAGTTTATCAAAGAAAATACATAGCATGTACCATCTTGTAGTTTCGACTCCCATATAAAATAGTGCATTTAAGTTTGCAGACATTGATAATTAGATAAAAAAAAGAACAAAATGAACCCTATTGACACTGTTCAAAATGTCATTCCCCCACACTCACAATAGCTGAGTTGATCTTCCAAGCGGCACCATAATTGAATTCATAGACCCAACTTTTCTATATGAATAGCATAAATATTTGCTCACAGTAAGGCTATATATCTACTGGCGGACAAATGGGTAGGACGTGACGCGAGTGATGTCACACTGGCGGCACACGTGGCGCGGGATGAATCGTGTCGTGACAACGTTTAACAGATAGGTACGGGAAGAAGGTTTAAAGCTCACAGTCCAAAACAGATTTGTAAATGTGGTCACAGCTAGTGATGGTTAATATTGCATAAAGCATTATAAAGTAGCGTGCTTATTATATCACATCACACTAATAATACCAAGGCGAAAGTTTGTGAGTGTGTTCCGAACGTCACATGGCAGTTACTTCTTGTAAAATACAAGTATTCAGATACCAATAGATGGGGAAAGCTAACTACTGAACTGATTTTGATGAAACTACAGTATTATTATTTATACATCAGAATAACATATAGGCTATAATTTATAACGATTTTGGGTTAATTAGCCAAATTACAACGATAATTAAAAGCAACTTTTCCACGCGGATGAAGTCGCGGGCAGAAAGCAAATGATATCGCGGTTCTCACTTTATGCTACAAAGCTATTTTGCTTTATATCGCATAGCACTCTCTCTCTCTCTCTCTCTATCAACCAACTGTCCGTCGGACGTCGCGTATAGCGTTAAATGATTAAATGATATTTATTTCTGTAAATAGATCTTTTAAAGACACTTTTACAAGTCAATATTTTACATATTTTTTTAAGCTAGATGGCTCCGGCATTTCCTAGCTGACGACCTCTGAGATGAAACGCCGAAACAAACTCAGAGAATCATAGTCTCTTTTAAAGTCCAGACAACGGTTAGTAACAAAATATGTGTCTTACAATGTAGGGCAAAGTCTGAAATGGCCTTTTGAAGAAAGAGCCATAACGGCTTTGAGTAGACCAGTCCCAACTGACGGCACGCATGCATCAGTCATTGTGTAGCTCAACCATAATTTAGGGAGCTCAACAACCCGCCGCACGACGATACCAGATCAGAGGAACATTTGCGTAGGTCACATAAAAAAGGCTCAAAGCCACCAGACTGTTCAAAGCTAAGTATGTACATTTAGCCTACAAACTACTCACATTTACGTTTTATTGAGAGTAACAAGTAGTGTAGTTAGGAACAAGTAGGCATATAAATTAAGCATGCTATAATAAAGCACATCAAATCACTTGCTTAAAAAATTAAGCTATAGCATTAAGCAAGTTATTGATTTATAGCAACTTTGAACACCATTAATCGTGACAATGTTTAACAGATAAGTACTGGAAGGTTTAAAGCTCACAGCCCAAAACAGATTTGTAAATGTGCTCACAGCTTTAGAATCTACAACAGAGATTGATTCAACTGTGACGTAAAGCAATGTAGATGAAGTAATTTGGAACGTAGACTTGACATTTCGCAAGTGATTATAAAATAATAATAATACATAATATGGTTTCTTCTTTCTTTTTCCGAGCCTTTTTTCAACCATATTGGGGTCGGTATTTAGTCTAACTAGATGTGTCTGAATATTAGTATTTTACACGAAGTTACGGCCATCACATCTCCGCCACCCAATTTCTGAGTAATACCGATATCTGAGGATAGACTGGCTTTTTGAGGCTTCTGACTACCACTAACGATTGTCATAGATGTTCTTATGTATGCGTGCTCTCCGAGGCACGGAGGAGTCTCATTGTTAACAATGGTCACCCATCCACAGGCTGACCGCGGCTAGCGCAGCTTAACCTTGCAAATCAGTTGATCAGCTTAGTTATTACTTAGCCACGAGCCCCTCCTTTCACAATAGATTTGTTTACATTGGCTATTATTTTTGTATCTCCAGTATTTGTCGGTTTTTTGTGCTTCTCTATGGATCTTTGAGAAAAGATGACGCTACGAAAAGAGCACTGAAAATAAACACAGCTCAATAAATAAAAGATTACCTGTCCTATTTAAAATATGGTATCTCTAAATATATTAAAACAATGATGATATCATACCGTACGTATTTAATATTAAGGCGCAGTCCCAGCATGCTTGGAAAAGGTCATGACTTGAAGACAACGAAAAAATATTAATGCTTAAGTATATGCATGTCCTCATTGTTAAAATGAAGCTATGAGGACTGCATATAAGGATAATTATCATATTGGCCTATCGCAGTCCACTGATAGACATAGGCCTCTCCCAAATCGCGCCACAACACCCCATTCTAGTGGTGAGCGTTGAATGAACGAACTGTTTTTTTAGACTGTTTATCGCCGTGAACGGATAAACTAGTCGAAGATTCATACATAAACTGGTTGACGACGTCGACCGACGATGAACGCGAAGAAGAAGACACGCGAACTTGCGTTGACACGTTCGTTCGTGCAGTGAGTTGTCGTTGAGTGAACGTCGAACACATCTAGTCCACGACGTAAACTAGTCGAAAATTAGACTGTTTTTTCAACTAGTTTATCGTCGACGACTCACCACTACCCCATTCTCCGGTTCCAGTCTGACCCAGCTGCCCTTTTCAGATCGTCGGTCCTTCTGGCTGGGGAGCGTCCCATACTACGTTTGCCGATTCGCGGTCTCCACTCAAGGTCTCGTCTGCTCCAACGGCCATCGGTCCGTGGACAGACATGTCCGGCCACTGTCACTTCAGTTTGCTTATTCGGGAAAGCTATGTCAGCGACTGCAGTTCTTTTCCGGATAACTTCATTGCTAATTTTATCCTTCAAAGAAACCCCGAAGCTCGCCCCATCGCTCGCTGAGCAACTTTAAATTTGGAATAAATTTTATAAGAATACTTACCGTATTGAAATTGGAGATATACAGTGTTCCTTTACGTTTTGCAATCGAACTGACCTTCTGTTTCTTTTCCTGTGACGGTGGGCCGGAAGACAATGCTACCAATGCAAGTGACTTTAGATAATGGATGAGAATTAAGCGTGCTACATTGACTACCGATTTTTGATCGACCAACCTGAGGCCGAAACACAGCGTGTTGTGATTATTTTTAAATTTTGAGAACGGTATAGTGCTTGTGTAGACCTCCCTTTCACTCAATCGCAAAAAGGTCGCAAAGGCAGTCTCTGATATGAGGACGTCTGTTGTCTAGTCTTTCGATTGTCGGACTGCCGATCACAAAGTCTTGAGTTTGATTCCCACAAGACACAAAAATTTATAAGATGAACATAAACTGTTTGTTTGTCTGAGTGTTTCTTATATTGTTTATTATAAGTATATGTTTAAGAAAAAATGTACTTAAGTATTATATCGATTCTCTAGTGCCCATATTACAAGCTCTGCTTAGTTTGGGACTACATGGTGTAATGTAAAATGTCTCAAATATATTTATAGGTTAAAAATCTGTTAAGACTTATAGACGTTGGGAAAGCACAACAGCTGTCATGCAAGTCATGTTGGTGCATAATGAGAAATTGACACTTTTTTTTTTTCAAAGTAAAATATTTTAAAATAGGACCCGTACAGACTTTGTGAAAGTCAAAACTAGTTGCACGAGGAGCTTGTGCCCGGTTAATGGGAATACGCACCCTATAACTACATGGGCACTACAACACACCGGAGAATGTAGATGTATCTCTCCAGTACTCTTCTGCTTATTCTTTCAAGGAAACAAACATGATAGTATTATTTCTACTTAAAACTCCGCACTTAATAATCCAATACATTCCAATTAAACCATGTTCTAAATAAGGAAAAGTGACGTCACAGAAACAACAGCTGTTTTACATAAAAATCAAAATTGTAGTCCATATGACAGTTCACGATCAATGTCACACGCCTGTTTACCGTTCTAAAAACACAATCCGTTCGTTTTAAGGACACACAAGACGAGCCGGACATTCGTACTACGAGCACATACTTGCTAATATCATTAAAAGCTTATAAATAGACCTACTTAAATCCCGAAACGAATATAGAACGATAATAAGATATGCAGCCCGCGTGCACTCGAATCGCAAAGTCGACGCGCGTCTCGTGTGAGAGCCCCCTTAGCGTAAAATTAGGGCTGTTAAACATGCACGTTATTGGAATAGGGTTCGTCAAAACAGTTTTAATTGAAATTTCGTTGGCGACATTTGGTAGTTTTGCAATTGTAACCGGAATAATGAAATGGAAGTTCCTTTTGTATAACAGCGCGGTTCTAATTCCCGAAGGCATGGCAGAAATGTACTCTAACAACATGCGCCAACTTTTAAACAGAGAAATATTGTTGGGGAGTGGAAAGACTTAAAACTATTGTAATACCCCAATGGCTTAATGCGAAAGATCTTCGCGACAGCTTACGAAAATAAGTATTTTTATTTTAACATTGGCCTCTTAAACTTATTACTTTTAATTTAACACAGTGAAGTAATATGCAGTAGGAGCAATCAATACGTAAATACAAAGTTCACGAGTTATATGAGCAAGTACATTTTATAATCAATCAGATCAACAATGGTCGCTTGTGTGTTTTTAATATATTAGGTATTTATTTTTAAAATTTCAGTTAAAGGTAACAAACATCATGACGCAGTGCGATATAATTATAGGTTAAAGGCAGCCCTACGCATACAGCCGTTTACAAACAGATTTCACGTGTGTTGAAGCCATAAAGAAGTGGCACAATCAATTACATACGCCTCTGGCGTTGTGAAATCGTCAGTTTAATTAGTAGATACTCGTTGCATAACTCCGAATCGCCTGTGTGATGTCTGTGTGAACACAACACTACATTCGCAACGTCGAAGCTTCGCCCATAAACCGTTCGTTGACTCTAATGTAGGCCTATAAAAATTATACTAATAAATGCGCGTATTCGTCTGTTTGTCGAGCCGTTTTGGTGATGATAAACGACCACGTTTATGGAGCCTGGTGAAGCTATGGTAACGTATGTGGGGTACGCGGTATGTGAATCACAGTTCAAAAATAAATGACAGAATTATTGATGCAAATAAAAATTTATAGTTTGTATTTGCTGTTTGATTGAGGCCAGTGTGTTTATCTGTATTCCTTTTCATCTTTATTACACGTATCATTGCATAAATCGAGTTTCACAGGTCATCAGCACATGATGTGGCGTGAGAATACGTACGTACGTTTGAGTAACCAATGCGCAGGTTCAACGGACCGTTTTTTAGTATTTAGGTTGCAACGATTTGCGCAAACGCGCGTGCATCGGATGCGTAGAGCGCGTTATCGAAGCCGCGTGCGAAGAACCAGCTAACGGGTCAGCCGGGCCAAAGTAAACAATTACGATAGCATTGTTAACGCGGTCGACGACCCGCGCAGCCCCGCGCGCTACCTATTACCAAATCGCGCGGCCACTCGCGCGCACCAAACGCCACGCACGCGCCGCCGCCGTTGCGATATCATTTGCATGCGAATACGTGATTCACCTGACACCGCCGACTGACGCCCGTGCTACACCAACCATACCGCTATCTCATAATAATGCTATCTCACACTCCCGAAACAAGAAGAGCCGCAATCAAGATCCCAGATAAAGTCGATACACGATCCAATAGTGTTACACGTGTCCCGATGCTTTCGTTTTCAAAAAGAATTTGTAACAGTTTTTGAAAAAGTATGTACCGGTCTAATCACGCGAGGTCCGTCCGAAGGCAGCGCGAACCAAACGTTGTTTTTCATTTATCACGCGGTTCGCTTCATATTTCATGTTGTCTCGGCGAACGGGCGCGTTCTAAAATCTTACCAGAAAAGAAAATATCCTTCCATTTTCGCGGCGCTAAACAACGACAGTGATCCGGGGGGAGGCGGGAGGCTCCTTACTGTTTTTTCGCCGAACAAAATGCCGTCGGAAACTCGTCAATATATCAGAATTGTCCAACGCAGGGAAAGAGGAAAACTGCGAGGGACGCGATACGAACGACGATAGTTTCTGAAGCGATAATACTACAACTCTAGACCAATTTACGCACCGAGGGTAAGTAAATTGCGGCCCTTTGGAAAATTTGGGGTCTGAGCAGACGAGATACAGCCGACACATACAATAGAACGTGCGCCTAATGCAATGACGTAAATTGCGTTAGCACAGATAAGATAAAACAATCCAATCAGAATGGGAGCCAAAATTCACAGAATCAAAAATAAACACATCAATGATTACCTCGCTGTAAATTTTCATTTCTCGTTTCTTTGTTGCAGGGAGGAGCTTCCGTCTGCATTTTCCATGTTCTTTATGGTTACAAGCCTCATTTAGTTTTTCTGTCTCTGCTTTGTTAGGAAAGGAAGTTGGATATTGCTTTTTTCGCAATTTTTCCTTTTGATCGAGTTCGTTGTGGGTTCCAAGACAATTTACCGTTCAGGGAATAGCGTGGAGCGTGTTGCGACGCTCACGACGGCAGATAGTTAGCGAGAAATATGTTATTTTGTAATTCAATGCTATTTGCGGTTGCAGAAATGACTTTTAAAGCCTCCGTAGCAACATGTTGTTAAAAATAACAACGCAGCTTCAAAGGTAACTTAAGTGTAAGCTCACGGACGAACCTAATCCAGTCAAATAGGATTTAGTGCGAGACCACAAACCGCATTTCTTCATAGTTGGTGCGGACCACAGATTCATTATGGCGCGGGTGGAAATGCCACAGATATCAAAGGTCATGTAATCGCTCCGCTCGACCTGAGCCGATCCCTAGGGCATGACGAAACGTACCATCCTTACAGACATTTATATTATAAGGAACTTGTTCTTCTTTATTGTTGGAAGTTATACACTGATATTACTTTTCTTTATTTATTTTATGCCGTTCTTATTTCATTACGTTAAGCGAAATTACAGTATGGCTTTTGAAATACGAGTAGATGGTTGTATTATTTAGTAAAGATGGGATAAGTTTGACTGTGTTCAGTCGTGTGTATGTGCGGATAATGTACTTACTAGCTGCAAACTTCATCTTGGACTGTGTGTCTTTCCATCGAGCAAGACTATGATTATCCGAGCTATTCTGCTATCCTCAAAATCCGAGATGCTACTGAAAATGCCAATAGAGGTGATGACCTGTGTTTTCTAATATTATTTTTTTATTCATATTCCGTAATTTGGCGATCTGTGTTACCACAATAAACCATTCAGTTGAGGAGGGACCTGAGAATTGAATGAGATCTTAAACAGTATTATCATTACCTAAACGAAATGGAACATCACTTTCTTAGTCAAATATACTGGTTTCATCTCAAAACGAGGGTAGCAAATCATGTATTATAATCATACGAACGCAATTCCAAGGAAAAAGTAAGGCAGTACATATATCTATATCACACATCATGTGGTGCATCTAGGGACTTTAATATTCATACGGAATCTACTGTGAAACTACTTCGAGGAATATTTGCAAGATGTTTTCAGTACATTACCATTTCTACGTCTGCCGTATGTTATAAGAATGTAAAAAATTCAATGGATAACTTGTTGGAATATTAAATGTAGTTGTGGTAAAAGCTCTATGAACTGGCAGCAGGATGAAAATTTAATAATATTCTTCTATTCAATATAGAAAGAGAGAAGATGGCTGGCTCTTGCCAGCTTGTATAGATTCTATAAGATCAAACCAGGAACCAAGACCAGGCCTACAACTGCAAGACCAAAGGATAAGGTGAGCTCGTTCTGCGTGAATAGGATTGCCAATAATTAACAAAAATGTAGGGTAGTCACTAATTACATAATAACACCACGACGCCCACCACCTCAGTAGAGACGTGACCATGGACGCTGTAAATGGTATTCATTCAAGGGATTCATAATATCAATATAACGAAATAAAATCCTCATTCTTCTTTTTTTTTTTTCAAATTCTGCTATCCTCATAAGTTTATTACAAAGGAACACTTATCATCACGGTATCCTTATAGAATGAGAGGGGTACTCCAACACGCTTATTGCGGGTAAGCATACTGCACACACTGTTGAGAAAACCACTCAAACATACAGGTTTCATCAAAATATTTCTCTTCATTTAAATTAATATTAATAATACGCTGATTGGAAAACTCAGAGGTGTGCGCCTTGGATTCTATCTCAAGACTTCAATGTTCACATTTGTTAGAAAATGGAAAAAAATACCAGAAAGAACTTATGTGACATACAAATCGGAATACTCAATTCCCGTGAAATAGGTGTTATTCAAAACATCTGTGATATACACGCAGATCTATCAAAGCAATCGGACTAAACCAAACATTCATACAAGTACGCATAATGTAATCAACGGCATACTGAACCATAAATCGTCCTATTCGCACCAAGTGAAGTGAATCTGATTTGTGTCCCGGCTACGAGCTGCGTTAGAAAGTATACGCAATACGGAGCAATGCGTGCGCGCGTCATGAATAGAAATCACTCCAGCGATAACTTTCGTGCTGGCTCGCTCCCTCGGTAATAGTGAAGTGATAGACAAGGGTACATCCACTTTTGTTTTATTAGTACGTATTCTACATATTATATTGGGGTGTTTGTTTGTATGACTTGAGTAGTTCAGGGAGATTGTTGTTACTTCGGGAGTGCATTGACTTTGTTATGACATATCACCCCTATCCACCATTCTCGTGATGGAATGCCAAAATTGTGCTGTTTTATACATTGTGTAAAAACAGCTAATTAAATAACAGCAACATGGTCAACAGACAAGACTTAACTCACTTATTTATTTAGTGAAGGAAAAATTCGACAGGTAGGTACACCAGACGCTATAACCACTAAGCGATCGCGAGTCCCACCCGCCATGTCAAAATTTGCCTTCAGAATTTACACCTATATGGTGACGTCAGTAACACGTTGCGGTTGAATTTTTCTTTCGCTAAGTAATTTTAAAATCTTAGCATGGAAAAAAAACAAAAAATACAAAAAGATAGTTTATTTCGCTTATTGAACTACTACTTGACGTAATTAATTCAACAATACTTTCGTAGATAAGACAGAATCTATCTATTTTTAATGATACCCACTTCAGTCGTGGGTGGTGGGGTACAAAAAGCCTCTTCTGTACCCCACCACTGTTGCTGATCTCGGGTAATTCTCACCCACTGATAACATCCAAATGAAAAAACTTTAGTGAACCCAGAGCAAGATAGGCCCGATTAGTTCGGTCCTTGAGACCACTGGACCAAACATTCTAAAAACATCATAATTATTTTGTTAAATGTTGATTTTAATAATTATAAAATTTAAAAATCGAATTAATATTTTGAGTAAGAGAATGTATACGCATGGCATTGACCCCGGAATCAGTCGATATTGTTGAATTCACGAATGGAATATTTTAATATTATGAGCTTCAATTTTAATTTCACGAGGTCATTGCCCTACGTCTACGTCGTTGCTGGGCTTCTAAAATTAAATAAATAATAAATACTTGGGACATTTCACACAGTACCATCTCTTCCCAAACAAAGCAGAGCCTGTACTATGGACATAATACTTATATTTTTTTTTGTAAATACATACTTAGAATACATCAGAAACACTCAGACAAACAGAAACACTTACGTTCATCGCATAAATATTTCTGTCCTGTGGATCGAACCCACGACCTTGTGTTCAGCAATCAGACACTTGAACCGCTAGACCAAAAAGTCGTCAAATTTAATTATGACACCAATCAAGTCCAATAACTGGATAAAAAACATCTTGTATTTTGAATACTTCAAATACAAATCTCGTCCCAAAATGAAGCAACAATACTTACCAGAATTCTCTACTAATGTATTTTTTTTTCTAAACTAAGCTAAAATGAAAAATACTAGGAAACGTAGCGTCCAGAAATCAAATTTGCTACAAAACAAAATAACAAGCGGTCGTAACTTTTGATCCCTAATTAAATAATTAAGGTCATAATTACTGTGAAACCGCATTGACATAATTATGTAAGGTTCTGTTATACAAAAAATCCATCATAACGCAACGTGACAAGAGACGTATTAAGAGAGATATGCCCATAGTGACAGAAATTCCACTCAAATTGGAGCTGCCTGACTGGGGAAGTACCACCGCCTTGCAGAAAATAGAAGTGAAATAACACTGCTCTGAGCTGTGTCACGCATATATAGGCTACTGTAACTGTTTGTCACCATAGTGCTAAAAAAACAGCGTGAATGGCAAAGGCAAATAAATGGCAAACAAGTAAAATAGCGGTCAAACGCATACTCAGTAAGAAATATAAAAAAAATTACTACAACATACAGCAATGAATGAATACATCCTAGGTTTTACCCAAAACATTTTCGCAGAGTAAACCTCAATGCTCCCAGAATCCATCCTGACGCTATCTTCCCACAGAAAGAGCACCAAGTAAATCGATTCATAACATAACCATAAACCGGGAGAGAGCTACTAACTCCAGTGAAATATACCTTCGCCCAGCGGTTGGACAGTAAGAGCCAATATATTCCACTTTTTAGGGAGACCGCTGTTTGGTACAGCCCATTGCGGGCTCTCTTCGTGTTGCCATATTTATAACCACTTAGATTAGTAAAATAGGGCGTTTTTTGCAGGAGATTGGTCGTGTTTTATGTCACAATGTGCTCGAATTTCATAATAAAGTATTACAGAGGTAAAGGGCTTTGAAACTGCACACTTTCTAATAAATCGATTACATTACGTGGATCAAAGGTTAGGCGGAGAAATACTAGGTAGGTACTCAGATTCACGTATTGTAAGTACAGAGTGAATTTATAGATTGTAGAAAGCTCTAAAAATATAAAGCAAAAAAATGTCTGCCTTATAAGCCTGGTGTTGAACGCAACAGCTACGCTAGGAGTCTTGGATTCGATTCCCAAATCCAGCAATGTTATCAGGTTTTTTCTATTAAATTATCAGTAACAGCTCTGAATTTCGATAGGTGCCCCGTTTATGGCAATGGGCTCGCTCTCTATTACATGGGACCCAAAACAAACCGTGTGACATACACACTTCTGCCTAACCCTTCGGGAATACAGGCGTGATGGCATACTATATTACAATAGTTAAACAGGTTTGAACTATCTATAGATAAAGTATATTTGTATTTTTTTAAATCCCTACTAATCCCTACTATTATATACATATATTATATATAATATTATAATATATATTTATATATATATTAATATTATAAATGCGAAAGTAACTCTGTCTGTCTGTTACGCTTTCACGTCTAAATCACTGAACTGATTTTAATGAAATTTGGTACAGAGATAGAGTTGACCTTGAGAAAGAACATAGGATAGTTTTTATCTCGGACTTTTGAAGAGTTCTCTTGGAAACGCGATATAACCGAACTCGACGCGGGCGAAGCCGCGGGCGGAAAACTAGTAATTTACTAAAGTTATCTATCAATCAAAATCTAAATAGTTGGACTTTCTTATAAATAAACCATATCAGGCACTTATGAAATGTTAAGTCTAGGTGCACAATACTCGCTTTCCATATTTCAAATATAGATCTTTAACAGAGTACAGAAAGGACTTCAAATTATTTGAATTCGGAATCCAAAGAATCTTTAACTACCGACTCAAGTATCCAGAAGAATTCGTTGTTCGAGTTTTTATAACTTAATTATATTTGGCTGAAGGCACTGTTTGCTGTAACTAGACCAAAATACGAAGTGATGTGATATTTCCCTCCAATATAGCCGTGAGCTACAGATGTTAAGTAACGATAGATGGAGTCACGTTCTTATCTGGCGAGGTAGCGAGGCAAACCGCAGATGGTCGTCGTACACAGAAATCGTTGCCTCACGTATCCACTCCAGCAATTTGTGAGAAAAAATTGTGATAGTTCGTACGTGAGCCTATGGTGCGCAGAGGTTTTAATTAACTGGCTACTCCATCATTGTGTTCTCGATCTATGGTTTACGCTACAATTATTTAAAAATAGCAGTTGCCAGCGGTATGAAAGAGAGAAAGAAAATTTATTCAAGGACAATCACAACATAAGACAAAATACCGAACAACAAAACAATTGATTCAAGTCTTTAACTAATTAGGTCCCTATCTCACCACTATGCTGCAGCAAGCAAATCAAGCTGCAGTGCTGATAGGGCCAGCTGATGAGGCCAGGTAGTGTGTCTGGCCTGACTTTAATTTACATTCCATACTCTCCAGACTTTTTGAAGCAAAAGGTAGCCTATATCAAGGCCAAGGGTTAATTTATCTCTATGTCTTTTAAATTACTTTCCAAAACAATTACCTTATTAATCTGGACTGGATGTGAAAGGTTCAGTTTTAGATACGGCTCTTTTCCTTTAGCACCTCTTTTGCAAAAACCGGCGGCGTTAATATACGACTGTATGCAAAGTCCGATAAAAAACTAAACCAGCTACAAAAAGCTTTGGATGTCACCGCACCACTATCCTCCGACATGAATATAGTCGGAATGGGGTCACTTAAGACTGATGGTATTTAGAGCCGACCGGTTGACACGAGTTTTGAATGCGCGCATTAATCAGCGATAAATATGTGCCGTGTCGTAGATATGAGATCGGAATTCTGTTGTGGGGGGTTGCACTTATGGGAGGAAATTGGTGATTTGTAATGGTTGGATATGGAGAACATCGTTTGCTTATTTCTCTATTTTTATGGACAATCCAAAGACTGAATGGATGTCATTACTTCCAAAACAAAGTATCTAATATTGACCAGCATTTCCTTTCGCTGGTATCAATTTAAGTCTTCATATATTTTTTATAGCTTCTCTTGATTAGGCAATGGTCTGAAAAGTCTCATTTACTGAGAAAATAGCTGTAACTACATCCATTGAAATTGCTTGGACATTTTTTTCTGCGGTAATCGACAAAAAACCACACAAATCGGCGACGAGTTTCGGGGCAGCGGTTTCGGTATTTGTATTTCATCATCCTGCCGACTCGAAGGAAGTTTATATTTGTGTGAAGAAACATTCGGCGTCTGAAATACGAGGAGTGAAGTGAAACGCTCTTATCTCAACAATATTGCGTTACCCGGTGACGCTGCACCGTTATCTCAAGAAATTTTCGCATATACAATAGACAGTCGATACAGAGTGGCTCGTGTCACTAGAGTGGTTTGTGCATGTGTGCGTGTAGGCGGAGGTAATGGCGGCACAGCGCTCGCACTCTCCGTCGTCGGCGGCAATGCCGATAACAATTGACGTGCGCTAGCAAACAATCCCAAATGTACGCCACGACGCGAACGATGATCGACGACGTCTCGCGAGAAACGTGTGAATCCAACCACACCGCGCCACCAAAAAACAACAGTTGACGAATCACATTATGCAGGGACTAATTAAATCAAACTCAGCAATAAGCGTGGCTGCGCAACCCCTTATTTTGATTGCTTCCATGTAAATTCATTCTCTGCTGTTCGTATTCGGTTCTAAATGAATTTCGTGTCCAACGGCATCCGACCGCAACGGCCCGACATCGGAAACTTTATAAATTATTATTACAGCTACACAAGCGAACAAAACAATCTACAAATTCGAACTACATAACGGGAGTGTTCAAATTGAATTGTAAAAGTTCATAACGTTGTAGACAAAACATTAGATTTACTCGCAAATCGTCCTCGACTGATTATTACAACTTCCAACGTTTGGTATTCATCGAAAATTATCTGAAAATCCGCAGCGTCCACGCGTTCATTAAAAATTAATAATGAGAGAAGGGAGTTATGTAAGCCGATACAGCTGAAGTATTCGCTCATTTCAGATAATATACACATCACATTCCGCCGTAATTAACAGAGCACGAGCCACGCATCATAATGTTTTCATACCGGGGCGCGTATTATGTTCAAAGGCCGGGGAGGAGCAGCCAGTAGGCATATTAGTTTCGACGGGAAGTGCGGCGACATTCACGTTCGCGTTCTCGCACGACCTCCGCTTGTCAGATGTCACCCTTTACCGCATTCGAGGGAAGATATCTGTAGCGTCACAAGTAATTAAGAAGCGAGCCACGCTTTGTCCCGTCCCCGGGGACGACTCGGGGGGCTTTCCGCGCCTCTCCCTACTTACATAATTTCTCTTAACTGCATAATCGATATCAACGTGTCGTACTTATCCTGTCTAGACGTTGACGTGGTGGTTCATAAGTCTGCATCGTATTGCTTTTTGAGTGCTTCGCGAGTGATGCAGCGCCCGCCCGGCCTCAGCCTCAGCCCTATCGCTCGCAGATCTGTCGAGGGTTTCGAGTGTTTTCGGTGTCTCGTACCGTGTTCTCAAACGACGCGAGAATACTCACGAACCGACGGAGCGTTAATAAACCTCGCACCTATATATCAAATACTAAAGTTTAACCGTCCGTATAAAATTTCATACTTAGGAGCGGAAAGTATTTAATTGACAATGAATGTGACAGTGTAACGGCACGCGAGAGGGTTGCGACCAAACGGAGCGCGTCTCTGTTAATGGGGTCAACGAAATTGAGAAAAGTGAAATGGTGGAGTGGGCCGGACGGGCATTTATTACCGGTCGGACCCGACAACCCTTGTCCGGAGAGAGACGGCTCCATACACGGGAGAGAGATGCCGCGCATTCCAAATAGGAGTGCACAAACAAAGAGAGCTAGGTCCGGCCCGAGGCGGCAGCGGCCGGCGGCGACACGGCCACCCCGCCGAGACGATGCGACGCTCAGCGCTCCTCACTTCCGAATTAATAACGAAATGTGTAAGAGTGGCCGTGACAGCGATCGTCTACTTCACCACGCTGGCACCGCGGGCAGGATCCGTCGCCGTATCGCTCGTTTATAAGAACTATCAATAATTAATTAGCCGCACCGCCTCGAGGGACGCGTTCAGTTTACCCACATCAAGCCTGTGACATTTTAATGGCCTTTTAAACGTGCATCCACGTGAGCCTTCAACTCGTTGTACATAGCATACATAATTCAATATATCGAGTAGTTACAAAGATACTCGTGGACGGTGGTTATATACGCTTCCAATATTCGTATTCGCATGCACGCAGGCACAAAGACGGAGTCTGTTACAGCATGAATCGCTCCAGGCTGTCTCCCGACGTAGTCAGGACATAAATCGGTGCATCCAATCACGAGCGACGGGGCGACGCTAGATAGGGAGTTGGAAATCAGTTTGCCACTATTGAATTATACGAGAGCTGCAGCCAGGACGTCATACGCCAAAGTTTAATCTCCCGGAGCGGCGGACGGGCTTATTATGCAAATAGTCGACGAGTCTCCTCGGTCATCTTACAGTCACGTACGGTGTGCTCGCCGCGCCACGCCGCGCCACGCCGCGTGTAGCCGCGCGCCGCCCGCACCGGCCGCACCAGCCGCGCTGTTTACAAACCCGACGCACATGACCATTACATAAACGTAATCGAGCGCACCATTCCAACGATGAGAAAATAATTTCCCCAAAACGAAATGTCTTAATTACACGACGATAACAAAATGGAACCTTGATGAAGATAAAATTATTTGACTATCAAGAGACGGGAGTAACTTCGACGATCAATTTATTGCCTCCGAATAAAGTCCGACCTAAAATTCAAAATGAAGAAGGCATCGAGCGACGGAAACGAACGGGAGCGAGAGGAAAATCTAACTCTTTCTTTCGTCGAAAACCAACCCCGACGAGCGTTAATTAAGCGAAAATCGAAACGTCAAAGCTCGACTCGGGCTTTATGCAAATTCACCAGAATTGACTTTCGTGTCGACGGCGTTAGAATTTTTACCGCTTTCCAGACGATTGTTTGAACGAGGTAATTAGGGAAGCGATAAAGACACGTACACGACAGTCTCAAACTTTCTACAGACTCGTACAAGACGTATTAATTTAGCGATCCGGTGCGCGCAGTGCGCAGCGGGATGGATGTTATCGTGTTGGTCTGCAGACTGTGGCGTATCGAAAGAAGGGCACGAGACGTGGTGTGTCGTTAGTGGGCCGGTACCGGTACGTACCGTTAGAGTGAACTCTGCAGCGCCCGCTCGACCTCGCTCAGCCCTGGACGAACGGCCTGCATCAACGATTACATAATTTCGTAATAAGCCCACTAACACATAGCACACGCGCCTATAAAACTTTAGTAATTACAATAGAGAATTAACACAGAATTCTAGCAACAATATTTATCATCGCGGAAGGGTGAGCGGAACGACGGTGAACGGGGAGTTTTTGTACTAGTATCGTGAGAATGGGCATTTAGCGGCTTGGTTATTCGAGGCGTATCGCGTGATATCATTAGAACATTATTGCTACCACAAATTTCTTTGTCACTTAACCGGCACTGGATTTGTTGGATTTATTGAGCGTGACGCTCGCTCCACGGACGGCTTTGAGAATTTCGTAGCTGTCCCACATAGCTGGGCACGCCTGCTGTGCTCGCTCCGAACGCTCGCTTCAGATACAATGCAGACAACTAAACTTGTTTTGTATGCACGGACCATTGAATTAGACGTTGGGGCATTAAATAAGGATTAAATATGTGTAGTGGTGTAGAAATATGAGGACAAGCGCGCAGTGGGCGGGACACTTGGCTTAGAACCGCCGCGGTAACGAACTGATAGCCAAGAGGAGTTGGCAGCCGAGTTAGTAAAAATCATATGTTAGAAATGTTGGGAAATAATGGGGAAGCGTAGTTCCGATTTGAGAACTGCGCCAGGACCTTCACTATTTTATTTTAAACGCTGGAATGTTCAATGTGGGCACACCTTTATATTTGTTTTCTCAGTTCAGAACAGCTTTTTATTTTAACCTCTATTAAATTATTCAAAAGGTATTCGTAAAAGGTCTATGTAAGAATTTTACAAATTTGTAAAATGTTGTGATACATTTCTGACAAAGAACTTTTAGGGCACCCCTTTTAGAATGATTTTAATTGCTTTATCGATGTTGATATTTGGTTATACAATTTGGCGGTGCAAAATCTGTTATTTACTTATACAAACTACATTTGCTTTTTAGTCTTCCACGATTTTACGTATCTTCTCAGTAGCTTGCCTGCTTCGAGTATTTTTATGGGATAACGTTCAGCAAGAATTTCAGAACTTCAGCCGTTAAGAGGGGCAGTCAGATAACAATTTTCGATTGTACCTATATGATGCCGGTAGAAATGTACGTCATCCGTCATTAGGGAGCGAGCCTATTACCATTTATCGGTCACAATAACAAATTCAAATTCCGAGCTGCTATTGAGAATTACTAAAAAGTAATTAATCGTACTCGCTTAAACGGTGAAGGATAACATCGTAAGGAAACTTGAACACCTAAGAGATTTTTCTCGACGGTGTGTGAAGTCTGCCAAACCGCACTACTTAGGCCAGCGTGGTGGACTATAGCCTAATCCCTCTCAATCTGAAACGAGACTCGTGCCCTGTATATGGTTTGATGATGATTGAGAATTACTTAGGAACATCTAATAACAATGCTTGACCTGGGAATCGGACCGAAGACCTCTCGCTGAGCAGATGTTTTTGTGATCACTACAGTAATGAGGCACACATGCAAATCGTATAGTGACATACACACATCAACAAAACTATGCGATCTAGCATAAGTTAGGACTGAAAGCCTTTTTATATGGAAAAACAACTGAACTGTTTTATTGTTTTATATTCTAAATCTATATTTTTAAATAAAGAATCTAAAAAGAAGAAGAAATCATAATATAATCTACCGTATTGATTTCTGACATTTACGCGAATATTATACATTGAAATAAAACTACTTTTTACGGATTTTATCGCGTATATTGATATTATTAATCCCGACGTTTCGGACTCTTTACAGCGTCCATGGTCACGGGTAGACAGTCTACCCATGTACCTAGTTTTATTTCAATAATCTACCGTAACTAAATTGATTTTCAATCATCAACAATTTCATTAAAACTTTTACTAATAAATATATCAAGTGAATTATTTTTGCGATTGAAAAACAATTGAAAAAAATTCATACGTGAGTTACATTGTCTGTTTATTGCAATTTAGTAATTAAGGGGTGAAAAACTTTATTCCTGACGGGGGCCCCCGACCGCACACGGATTTTCCTATCTCACTATTTTGTAGTGACATTATAACAACTTAGCAAGCATACAAAATAATCACAAACATAAAGCAATTAAAGATACAATGTAAACTGAACTACACATAACAGAAATTAGGTATAAAATCGCAAAGCATGCTAATGAAGTAGCTGATAATGTACATACAAACAGTAAAGCTGTATCCGCCATTTCTGTTCATAGCTTGAGAATCGAGCGCATACAAAAACGTTTCATGTGGCACTTGGCGTATTCTGCAGGAATTGCGAAGAAAAAAAAAACTTATAAAGACCGACTGCTACATTTCAAAATGAGCACGCTTAGTACGCGCAGAGAATTACTGGACCTAAAGTTTCTTTACAAACTCCTGAGGAACAAAACTGACTGTCCCCAACTGCTACAGAGGTTTCAGATTAGAGTGCCAGCAAGGTATCCCCGCGCCCAAATTACTCTCCTCCATCCGCCACTAAGAAAAACTGTTTTAGGTTCCAACTCCCCAATCCCACGTATGTGCAAGTTGTCCAATGAATTCGGTGGCGAAGTAGACATATTTTCTGATTCTGTATCTCGGTTTCACAAGAATATTCAGTGCTGTCTAGAAAAGTATCGTATGAAATAATTTTTTGTCGAAGTTTAGTGCTTGTCACATAAAATACGGTGTCCTTGTTTGATAATTTACATAAGATACATATTTAAAAAATTAAAACTGAATTGTTATCCTACATAACATTGCATGCAGTGTTTGCTTATAATTAGTTGTGCAAATAGCATAAGACTATATTTATTATGATTATACTTAAGTATTATTGTAACAACCGTTAGCGAACCTATATAAATAAATAAATAAATAAATCCGCCATTACAGTCGTAATCAACACTGAACGGCTTTTAATTTCACACCATCCATCAATGAGCCACGCCCAAGGATGTGCGTATAATAAATACATCAAAACGCAATGGATGGGTTGGCGAACTTGTTATCTTATAGGGCTGCCATTCATTACAAATCCTATGGGAATCTAGCGAGTTAGTAGAACAGACGAAAATGGGGGTGAAAGAATCACTAATGACAAGCAAGAAATTTAAATCGCGCGCTAAAAGAGATACTAATCTATATTTTACATGATTGACATTTAAAGCAAAAGGTGTAGGTAATAAGGCCTAAGATGGGATAAATGTTTCTAAGTAATAAAAAAAGGATGATAATTATAGTAGTAGAAAAGATATAGAGATATAAGATATATCAAGAGATGTAATTAGCCCAAAGATATGAGATAAAAGTTTCTCAACGATAAAAGAGAAATAAAGACAATAATTTGATCATCGCCAAAACTAACGCCAAGAAACCGAATCAAGGCGGTCCATTTAGTAATACATATTATTATATTAGCAAAACATACACAAGCTTATTCAGTACACTTATTCCTATAATAGTTAAGTTCTCAAAACTTGGTAAAAATACGAGATACGCCGACTGTTCTAAACTGTAGGTAAGTTAAACTTCTATTAAAGTAAGCAAAGTAGTAAAGACAGGAAAGACCTAAGTCTACAAGAAATAACGAGGTAATATGGTTATTCCCCTAGATTCTAGAACGTACTATATGAACGTGCTTGACAAATCGCCAAAAAACCACAATAAGGACACGTATTAGTGCAGTGTTACTCATCATCATCATTATAATGATCATTGTCCAAACCTGTCTTACTCAATATGTCGTAAGTTTTCAGGAATATTGTTTAATCGACGTTTTCAAAATCGTCATGGTTTTCTCGGAACTCTTATTCATAAAAACAGCTATCAATGAATCCGTTGGCTTACATTTTCACGCTCACTCACTACTGTATACTTCTTTGACACGATTTTTGTTTTATAAACAAGGTTTGTTTAGGGTAACATCGTGAATTCATCATCTAAGCTAACGGTACTTTCCTCTATGATAATGTGGGTGACTATATTCTATAATACTTTTCATTCTGAGAATCCAGCAATGATGGAGTTCATCGGATGCCCTTCAGTTAATAATTATTAACGTTTGATTTATGTATCAATCTGATTATTTACTAGTCTGGATTCGTCAAAACTTGTAATTTGTTTCGTTTCTTTAATCTAGATTTGTTTCTGTGCCCATACAGCCCTGGTAACGTTCCGTCGTGTGGCGTAATGGACAAATAATGTGCACGTCGTCAGCCAACCATTATAATGTTATTTGAGGGCAGGCAATAATTGCTGAGCCAGTCTGTTGCTGGCTAAATTCTGTTGCCAACCGTCTCGAAACATTCTCGCTTTACACCGCTTTAGAGGTTAATGGACCTTAAGGTCGCAGGTTTAGAACACGGTTTGGCAGAGCAAGATAAAAAAGTTACACGTTCTCATAAAGATGTATAAATAATATAGGAGCCTAAATAGAATAGACTACAAAACTTAAATAATAACACCGGCCCGTAAGAACATAAGTTTTCCAAGGTAAAATACCAAGTTTTTTTAGTTCGGAAAGTTACTTAGGTTACGTAACTCTCGACAACGCTCCAAGGCGTTTTAATAAACGAAGGTGACTATGACTTATATAAGAGAATTGCCAGTCACAAAATAAAGAGAAGATGAAGAGATGGCTAATTACGTGGAGCGTGGGTGTGAGGGAGATCGGCACGCCACGCGCCACAAGCAGCCGGTAACAATTATAAATTCAAGGAACTTAGTCGGGTACAGCCGCCGCGCCCGCGCCGTGCCTTTGAAAGCGAACCACTATTCTGATGCATCAGAGTCGCACTCGAGGGCGTCTGGCTTTCAGTATCGCAGACGGTTTTTGTTGCTTTACTACCGAGATGCGTCGGATCTTGTGGAACATTGAATTGTTCGTACACTCAAATATGCGAACCGTGTTCCACTCCGTATTGATGTCGTTTAAAATACACTGCCATCTGAAAAAGGTAAGTTATGTCTGTATACGATGTTGTGAACATTATGTAGTCGAGATAGAAGAACTAAGACCATATATAGATAATTGTAGCTCTTAAAAAGAAGGTTAATGAAGGACATAAAACAAAAAAGATATTGAAAAAAAAAACATGATTGCTAAGAACACTGAATACAAAAACGTGTTTATCATTAATGACACGTAAAGACGGCACGCTGATGAGTCCGAAACAGTGCAATTATTTAATGGACGTCGACATTCAAAACGAGTCTTCGCAAGTAATTAATACCCATCAAGACCCATTTAGTTTTGGAACTACACAAAACAAGAGGGTTTAGAGACAAACCTAGTAATTTGAGAAGTATGCAGAAGTTGGTTTAGGTATTTGTTGTAGGTAATTACTATTCCTTCCTAGCAAAACTCGGCGTAACCGCACATTGCCTAGGCAATATCAGACACCTTTGCCACAACATCCACCCGAGTTATTAGTAATTCACTACACTGTCAAGTAAACGGCTCGTTACTTTGTGAAGTTTGAAGTCGTGTTTTCAGAAGCGAGGAATATTTGAGGTGTAAGCTCGTCTGAAATACGTAACAGTATTATTCAACACATTTGATGATGTTCAATGCCGAAATACTTAATTCTAGGACGGTTTGCAGGCATATGTCGGGGTCGTGGTGAATGATCACTATTTCTATAGGGCAAGGTAAGGTAATTGCGGTTTTTAAGCGATATGAGTCCGACAGACCCGAACGATTCGATTTTCCGTACTTAAACAAATGGTGTATATCTATAATTCGGTTTCACCCGTCGTATATTATCTCGGTTCCTAAGGGTGGCGTGATATTAGACAAACCTTCCTCAAGTATTGGACCATCAAACGAAAAAGGTTTTTCAAATCCAACTTAGTTCCAGAGATTAGCGCGTTCAAACAGAAACAAACTCTTCGGCTTTTTTATATTAGTATATATATTCATATGGAATCGTTGCTTCAGGAAAGTTTGTGGAAAAATTCAGATCTGTTTACATCGGGAGATATTCCAGTAGGTACATACTCACAGGCCACAGCAATGATTGATACCAAGTAGCATTACTTACTCTATATTATCTCTGGTATGTGGCATCATAAACAAGTCGTTTCTAGAACGCTATGCCACATGTTTAAAATTAAGAAGACGTTTATTTACAACACAATTGTTTCTAAGAGGCGGTTCGTGGTAGCCTACTTAGTTGCTCACACAACAAAGTGTAAGGCTGTACAATGAATACTGTTACGCTGATTACACAAAAAGTAATTTATTTAATATAGTATACTTATCTCTTTCTGTCCATTAAAATGTATACAAGAGATCGATGTTAGTGATAAGATGGCCCATTATCCAGGGCAACAGGTGATTATAAAATTCCTTAATAAAAAGTGACGAAGACCATTACGTTCCCTATTTTACACCATACAAAATAATCAGTGCATTCCGAAATCACAAAAAGTCTAGCTAGTATTTGCTAACCTCAGTAATTACTCGAGCTATGGTCTGTCAATTGCCCAACAATAAATTTATCATCACTCGCTTAAATGACGAATGAAAACTTCGTGGGGAAACCTGCATGCCTTATAGATTTTTTCGACGGCGTGTGAAGTCTGCCAACCCTTAGTAGGACAGCGTGGTGTACTATAAGCCTGAGCCCTCTCATTCTGAGAGTAGGCCCGTGTCCAGCAGGACAGTATATGAATTAATGATGATGATTATACCGCTCCTGAACTAGTTCCCCGATTAGAGACGCTGAAAGGTTTTCCATACAAAATATTTGGCTGATTTCCTAATGATTCTAACTCCTGGTAGATACGCCACCGTCCCTGTTCCAGTGAGTGTCGAAAAAGAGCAGCATCCGGTTGCCATATGATGATGGATATCAATCATTCAGACCACTATAATCTCAAGCAGATTGACATTGATTGTTGTAATATATGTGGGATGGTCCACGGACCAGTTGTTTAAATCTATTTAAATAATATTAGCACAGTTTTACTGCATTTTGAACAGAGTAAAGGTGGCATAATCTTGACAGGTGTGTCAAAAAATGATTGGAAGGATGTCTTATATATTTTTAAACGATATAATGTCTTTGCAGTATTTCAAAATTTTTGTTATCTATTACATTCGAACATCAGTAGTCGGTTAAAAATTAAGCCAGAGGTTGACATTTCGTAATTTTGCAAATCATATGCAATCAAATCCAATGTTTGTAAAGCAATATTATTAGCCAAAAATACAACAACGCGTTCTTTCCAAAATTAAACGTAAATATGTAGTAGGTAACAATTTGCCAAGAATATTTTTTAGCCAATCTAAATAAGATCTCCCAATTTTTTGTGTCCTGTATAGTAGGGAATAAACAATTTGTCTTTCTTTCTTCAATTTCTTTAGTCAATTAGTCAAACATTTTATTTCAATAAGACCATTACGGCACTTTTGAAAAGTTAAAACTAGTTGCACGGTTCCAAAAAGTTGGTCTTAAGGAGAATAACCGGCAAGAAACTCCATAGACACTCTTTTTTAAAAAAAACATGAGTACAATGTTCATCTTGGTATGAATGTATGGATTAGTAAATGTTTTGTCCTCAAAAAATAACGAAATTACGAATTAGAAGAACTGTCCCATTGGCGTAGTGGTCCCAAACGCGACTGCTACGCTTGAGGCTTCGATTCCCTGGTCGAGCAGTGTTATTGGACTTTTCTATGAAATTCCCTGTAACAATTCATTCCCGGTTAATGACAATAGGCTCGCCCGCTATTATGTGGGACCTAAACATACCGGCAAACCGTGGAAATGCAGACCTGACAATGTGTTATGTTATATATTAAGAAGTAGAAAGCCAACAATCATTTTTGTCAAATTACAATAAAAAGATTTCTCAATTTGTTTAAGTCAATCATTCTCTTACTCTGTCACACATCTCCTTCAGACAGCGACACGTGTCCGCATTTAGCGATGCAGTATCTATCCATGTTATCTCCGAACACATTCCGCGTTGGAACATTTCGCTACCTATATATTTTATGGATCAGTGCATTTTGTTGGCGACCGTCCCCAGTGTCGCCCTACACTCGACCTTCCCCGGTCGGTTGCGTGAACGGTGAAACTTCACTAGATATAATGTTAAAAGTTTATAGTTATGAACTAAATTAGAGACAAGAGAAATTCTGATTGTCGAGCTCAGTTCTGTATGAAAGTTGAAATTTATAACATAGTGGAGTTAAGCGATAAATGTAATAATAGCATGCTATAGTTAGACGGTATGGAGAGAAAGACAAAGATTCCATGTTTTACAATAGAATAATTAGCGAGGATCTCATTTTTACCAATCGCAGCGGAAATACCGTCTCTTCCACATTTGCTCTTATACAAAACTGACTACTCTACAATACAAAATCTAAGTACATAATAATATTATCTCGAAGAAATATCGAGAAAAAAGTTTTGATTATGCCGATAATCAAAACTTTGGTTGGTAAAAGAGGTTCGGTTAAGTTTAAGGTTGAAAAAGAGGCTCTCAGGATCCTGGCGAATATGATTATGAGTCCCATGACCCCGAATATGGGGCAAGGAAAAGGCAAGTACGGTTTTTAGGCGGAACAATTCAACATACCCCGCCGTTCGCCTTCCCTAACACCGGTTGATGTATGAGAATCATCAACCCATAATGTCCCACAGCTGGGCACGGGTCTCCACTCAGAATGAGAGGGCTTAGGCTATAGTCCACCACGCTGGTCTAGTGCGGGTTGGCAAACTTCACACACCGTCCAGAAAATCTCTAAGACGCAGGTTTCCTCACGATGTTTTCCTTCACCGTTTAAGCTAGTGATCATTAATTTATGAAGAAGAACCTTGGTTTTGTACTGGACTTTGACTTGGCAGTTCAATATTCCACACTATTAAAAAAAGGCTAGTTGAAATCTAGACTGTCAGAATGTCACGTAATACACTTAGTTCATTTACTTTTGCTACATTGAGTAAACAATATGCTTATAATATTGCACTCATTTTCAAGGTCACCGGCAAAACTTTAGTGCGTTTTAATAAAATGACAAAGGATTGCCTACGTTACAAGACAGCTTGGAAAAATACCTACTTAAGTGTTTATAGTTAGCTGTCTAGCTCTTTATATGTCATCCCGCATGCTATTTAGATGAATCAACGATAGAAAGAAGGTTGTCTAAGGGTAAAGACAGTCTGATGCAACGTACGCAATGTATGCAACGTATTCGGACTTTAGAAAACGCGTTATACGTTCCTACACGACATGTAAAGCGGACATGGGAACATTTCATACAAACATTTTAATCCCGACTTGATTTGTTTTCTCTGTTTGGCAGACTTACATGACAGAGACAGCGCGACTTGATTTCAAATTCGATTTTGTTCGTAATGACAACTGACAAACTAATATTTAAATGATTAGAAACACATGTATCGTATGTAACGCGTATTTTCATAAATAAGGTCCAGGTGACATTTACTACGTTGCAGACATCGCGTACGTGCGATCAGTCTGCTTTTACCTTAATGCTCTTTATGCGTCGCATAGACAAGCTGTGTTACTTTTTATTCGCGAAACGCTGGTACTGTGTATTATTGTTTACACGAATGAGGTTGTATAACTGTACATTAATGTATGGCCACGTCTTTGGAAATATCATGCTGTTTTTTTACAAAACCGGTATACAGTGAACTGTGCCGGAGAATTCTAAACGTTCGTTTGTTTAGGATTTATCTTATGGTACCTACAGCAAACTTCATAGCATGCGATTTATTGGTAAATTTTGACAGTAATTGTAAAATTATGTTTAGCTGTTCATACAAAAACTTTGACTTTGATATTGATTTATTTATTAACTTTCTATGTTTCATTTTCTTTTCAAGAAGCGCTGGCTATATTAACCTAAGCCCTATGTCCCGGAGAACTTTACTCAGTCCTAGATTGGAAACAATACCTATATCTGTGGATCAAATAAATATTTGCTTTGGGTTTGAATCGATAGCACGACACTTGGTGCAACGGTAGTAGCGTCCTACCCTTGACCTCTACACCAAACGTGCAGTCAAAACTTTTGTAAATAGCTTGAAGTGTCTTCAAGCTATTAAGTTTGCGTTTTAAACCGCCCGTATCCCGTCGCAATAGGGGTGATTTTCGTAGTGCTGCTGTATCTTTACGTGTTGCGGCATGCTCCCGCTGGGCATCAATACACGCCAGGCCCACGTCCGCTCGTTACCGGCGCGGCTAATTATTAACACAATTAAGATAATGTGAACTTATCTCGTGTTTGTCTCTACTCCAGTTAAACTGAACCTCTGTTAAATATATCTTATCTCGTTTTAGGGCCGCACGCCTAAAATACGGGTTCTTGTTTGTTACACCGACTATAAATGGGTAACTTGTTTAATGATTATTAATTTTTATACGCGGCTTAACTTTAGTAAAATTTCCAACACAATAATTACCATTGTTTGTCTAGTTTTACATATTAACGTTGATAAGAAGTTGATTAGTTATTCAATATTTTTATGTATCTTTTCAACACAAGTTATTCTAAGGTATGACGGACTGACCAAACACAGCTCTTGCCTTCATTCGCCCTACAGTATCCGTGAAATTCGCCACGATGTGACCTTGACATGCTGGCAAACTGTGGTTCTACTATTGTACAGTTGCCAGCAGGTCAAGCTATCTTAAACGGTCAAATTTTCCCAATTGAACATGAACCTTTATATTAAAGATGAAAATCTATCAAAGAAATTTGACAGATTGGGGTAGTTTGATGTGCTGGACTCTGTACATCTCTGCCGAACCCTTCCAGGAATACAGGCGTGATAGTACATCATTTTCCTTTCATATGGAGAATTAACAAAACAATCCACAAATTCATTACGAGTTTATTTTATCTTTCATTTCCTTATACGGTACATACAATCCATAATGTTTAAAACTCATCCTTATTAATTAGTGGTAAAGTTTTGTTTTATAAGGCGGATTAGTATGACTGCGTCGTGCGACTGTATTGTGGTCACTCGTTTCATTATTAGAGCTCACCGCTTTTTTTTTATTGCCTACAGTGGAAAACGAGCAAGCGGCCCACCTGAAGGTAAGTGGTCACTGCCGTCTATGGACATCAGCAACGTCGGGGACAGAGCTGTGCCGCCGCCTACTATGTGTGGTAGAGAGCTATTTTTAGGCCTCGTTTGAAGAAGGACATGTCATAACGGACGGGGAACACCGCAGCAGGTAGATCATTCCAGAGCCTGATAGTATGGTAGAAATGCTTTATGTGCTGGATGAGATCGATTCGCTTAACTCTGCGGCTACTATAAACTGCAAGATTTGTTTAGGGGTGAGCTCTTTTATTTCATCTGGGCTTACGATATGTTTTCCAAGATGAACACTGCGCTTGTGTATTAGAGGGGTAAAGTATACTTGTAATACTTTGAAGTAGATCTAGCATACTATCGATAAGTCTAACAGCTAGCTAATGAGTGACCGAGATGTGCGGTGAACTAGCAAAGGCCACGCCGGCCGAGTAGAAATTCAGCCAGGAATTAAGTGGTCCGAAATCACCTAGGGAACGGTTAAATACACTGGTCCAAGTAGTGTTGCCTGCGTTGTTCTTGTTTTTCCCATCCGCGTGGGAATTTCCTTAAATCCTTTCTTAGTGTATGCATACACCTTATAACGATCCTACGCAGACAAACACAAACCGTATTATTTGTTATAATAAAAATGTTTTTTCTAATTTTTTTGTGGGTACTTGCCAAGAAGTTATAATCATTCTATTGAGAGAAAATTAATCTTAGAATATGATCATTAAGTAAACTGCGTCTTTACTGCTACGCTAGAGGTCTTGAGTTCGATTCCCAGGTCGAGCGGTGTTATTGGGTTTTTCTATGAAATTCTCAGTAGCAGTTCCTAGTTTGGATTTGTGCCCGGTTAATGGCTCGTCTCCTATTACACGGGATCTAAACATACCGGCGAGCTGTGGGTGTACATTAGTACACATCTGCTAACCCTTCGGGGAATACAGGCGTGATGGTATGTTATGTAATACATAATGTATAATCATTATTTAAAATGGAATGATATTTTTTGATTTTGATATGATTTCTGTCTGTTACACTTTCACGCCTAATCCGCAGATACGATTTTGATGAAATTTCGTACATACAGATATAGATTAATCCTTGTAGAAGGACATAGGCTACCTTTTGTCTCAAAAAGCCCGTTGGAATGCGGATGACTCGCGAGGAACTGCTAGTTTTAAATAACTTTGTGAAAATGATAATTAACACGTCAATCATAGTTTGCTGCTCCAGCTTCACACCAAGAGATTCGCGCGTTAACATCTATTACAGTACTTTGACCTCAACCAACAGATGGCTCCACCGATCAGGGCATTACACTATAAGTACAAATAATCAGTTCAAACATAACCTCATAGTAACAGGCAATTGTTAAACTATTTTTACGTGTTGCTCAAAGCGTTTACATTAAATAGACCCAGGTGCTTTCAATATTTTATAGACCAATAAATAATGTAGCCCGGTTACCCTGGTACCCTGTAATAAAATAACCAGCTATTGGTATCGTGTTGTTCCTTATCTATTAGAATGTGGTGTCGTTTCTTTAACAGCCTTAAATTATGCACACTCGTTGGACAATTTTAGATATGTGCGTTTGATATAGAAAATGTATAGATCGCCTGTCTACCCCAATGGGAAACAGGCGTGAAAATATGTATATATTTATACATTTTATATAATCTTATCCTTTTATTTTTTATGTATCCGAATATATACATTAAAAATTAAAATGTATACATTCTATTTTTTGTGAAGAATGTTTATTGATTTACTGATTCCCACTAAAACTTCGCTTTATGACCAAAATATTACGCTATCAGATTGATGATGGAACTTTGAAATTAGCCCAGAGGATTGTCTGAAGACAAGTAAGGATATATAAAGACATAAAAAGAGAATGAGAGTAAATTTAATAATGATAATACTCTACATAATTACACGTTCTTCCATTTAGACAAGCAAAGACAACAGGCCACGCACAACATTATAATCGTGACTACAATAGTACGTTCTTTTATGAACACAGAATATGACATTACGACACGACGCATCCAGCCGATTCAAAAGATTATCAAAAAACAAAGCGGGCCATTCATTATGCGACGAACGCGTCGCTAACACTGTTTTATCACAGTCGTAAAATCATACTCAGTGTGTCTCCAACATAATTCTGTACATGTTATTTAAGTACTGTGGCACCTGGTGTAGAAAGGTACCTTTCCCGCTAGAGTTAGATCCGCTCCACATTGCAGTTTTAATAATTCTAAAAGCAATTACAATTAAAATTAACACTAATTTTAGTGCCAAAAAGACCTTTCAATATTCTAAAACAACTCCCGACCTTCAAAAGAGCAATTTTGCAATCAAAGCAAATTGTTATCGAGTTAACTATTGTTTATAAGTTAAAATGCAGTAAGTATGAGTAACTTTTTAATGGAACTAATACGAAATTTGCATGCGATGTGCCGGCACCGACTCTTTACAGCATGTAATTTTGTACTTACAATTGAAAGGAAGTACGTATAATAGGAAAGACAGAAACGTGTCTCACGTTTATATCCGAAGTGTTGCTCACCAGGCAAGGTAAAGCGTAACAATTAAATTTTAAAGCGAAACGATCGCGGCGCGGGCGCTCGCGCTCTGACCTCGCGGCCGTCGCTGCCGTCACGTTGCTGTCAATGTGTAGCCCGCCTTACCTCATGTAAAACGAACCATACACGACACGACTACCCACGCGACGAGCCACACAAAACATACGTACGTGAAATAAATTGCCATCGAAACAAAGGCACGTCTCTTTGAAGATCAGCCTTTTTACTACGACTTTACATACACAGATGAGAATAAAAAAGATTGACAACAGATTCAAGGAAATTGTATGAGGATAATGTGAAAGTTACGTTAAAGAATCGCTTAATATTGTACTCTTTCAAGTAAAATGAAGTAAGAAATATTCCTTTATACCTGTGCTGTCAAAGACAAACAATTGAATGATAAGAGTACATGGATGGAGAAACATCAAAAACTTGTTTAACTTTCAATCATTCGAGACCGGTCGGTATAGATAGAAATTCTATTTTTTTTTTCATAATTTCCTTCGTCTGACATTTTAATAAATTATTATTTGAAGATTAACATAACAATACAGATTATGTTGTTATAACTTATATTCCACTCCCCTATCTTCGTCTGTTCCACGCACAACATTTAAAATAATGACATACGAGTATGTATTTACGAATAAATTTTTATGTAAGTAGAAATGTATCGACAATTGCAGAGGAAAACAAATAACAACTGTTATTATGAAGCGTTACAAAGTAACGTTCTTTATCAGACTGACTGTATATGTATAAGTTATATGTATACCTCCAGTACAGTTATGAACCTAATTAAAAGTTTTTCCTTAGACAATAAAACACAGCTATAAAATCAGTTTCCAGGAAGAAGTTGAAGACGAAAGTATTGAGTTTCAGAGACTAGTAATATCGAATTTAAGCAGTGAATGCGTTCGCCTGTCTGATTGTTATTTAGTTACGAGACGGACGGAGGGCGGGCCGCTCCACGTATTGATTGATGGCCCGACACGTGGACCAGGGCTGACACAAACAAACCCGACACAAAAAAATACGACCGACTCAACTTCCTCTTTCACACGCACGCGACCCCACCCTCGTAAAAGTTTGCATAGTAAAACACTGTCCGGCGGCAGCCCTAGTGTTAGTCGATGCTCAGTGAGCCCTACGTAATCAGTACATCTCATCGAATACTCAATTAACATCCCTACACACGGACCGGAGATTACCGTATAGCGCACCGCGTATCAGATGATTGGGCTTAACCTTCGCGTGTCATGTACCCAACTATACAGTACGACGCCCCTACCGAATTAAGGGGCCACGATTGCGATTCAATCAGAGCCCAATGAATTTACTATACGAAAAAGGGTAACGGCATTCAATCAAGTGAACGTCGCGTCGGAACGAAACTGTGAATAATGTAAACTTTAAAGTTAGTTTTTTAGGTACCTTCAAATTAATAGAGGGACGCGGACAGGACAAAAGCACCGGTGAAGGAGCGAGGATTTCCTGGAGACAATGGTAGTAATCAAGCCGGCAGGAGCGTGATTACCGCGCCGGCCTGCCCCCGCACACCCCAGACGTGCTACACAATTTATAAGCTTACGACAAACAAGCTGGTGCCACCGAATACGATGATTAAAACGCATTGAAAGTCAAACCGAACGTTCGAATGGTTTGTGTGGTTCTCATTGAATTGCACTCAACAAACATACTCGAATTAAGCCGCGTTTGAGAGAAATATATTCCGCACTCGTACGCCATCAACAGAATTCAAGGTCCGAAATTAATTTGCAAAATGCAACGAAGTATCGCGAACGTGACTAAATATGTTTGCGCCGGGAGTCGGGACTCTAACAAAATTGAGAGTGTCCTTTCCGCCGGCAACATGAAACGCATCGTGTAGAAGATCCAATATACACGGGCCAAATTCAATTTGCAAATCTTCCCCGTCGGCGCAAAGATAGAATCAATTTACACAATCGTCTAAGCGAATTACGTCATCGGCTGCCGAATATCGTAACGAGAAAAAAGACACCAAGGTCGATGGTCGGTGCAGTCCGTTCACTTGCGATCTCGATTGGTTGGGATGGCAATACATAAACAGTGCGAGCGTGGATCATGTCCGTGCGCCGTGAGCTCAGTGCGCGCTAAAAGTCAAGGTGAACCGGTGCTGTTTACAGATAGCTCTCGACACCAGCACTGATCATCGCCGCCGGCGCCGTCGCCTTCGGGCGTGCGCCTGAATGCATTTCGCGCCGCATCCTGCGCGGCCTAGCTTTTATCGACTCACCCCAGCGCAATCAATACGTCAATTAGTCATAGACACGTGGCGGTTCGCATAGAAATAATGACTTGATCGTATTACACACACACACAAACTAGGTCGGTGAAACTGAGCGACCGAAGTAAAATTTTCTTCGTAGTAAGCAGACAGCTGTCTACCGAGTTTAGTTTTCACAACAATAAAGTGTGAGTCAACAATAAGCCGACCGCACTACGTCGAATGCAATCAACGCTCAGCTTGGTGAACCACACGCGTACGCTTACTATGGTCGTTTACCGAATTAGGGAAGCGTTTCTATGTGCGTGTAATAACATTGATGCCGTCTGCGACAGCGGCAGGCCATAACGCTTAAAGTGCGTACTTTCTAGGTTAAGTATCATCTCGAAAGTTGACTACGCATACTAAGCGAGTAGTAGACAAATAAGGAAATAATAATGAAAACATACGGGACTCCAAGCTAGGCATGGATGAATTAAATGATAAAAATAAATACACCCGAAGCCCGGGAGAAAGCGTAAGATTATCATGTTGATAATACAAGTGAAGGCGTGTGCTGTGCGCTCGCAGTGCGCTCGAGCCAAAATCCATATTCATGTAAATATCGTGTGTGTTTTTGTTTACATTCAGTCAACGTGCCGTGAGACAGGCTTGCATGCATATCCTAAATGTTAATTTGATTTCGGCCTATGATACGTAAATAGTGTTGTTTTGTTTCCTTCCGATTTTCTGGCGAATTATCGGATTTGCCCGTGACATGCGTTAGTAGTGCCTCAATAGAGGTGCCCGTGCTAGCTAAGGGCCCCAGGCAAGCGCCTTGACGCTTTCTCTCACAATGTTGGTCATGTACATAAACCAAGCGGCTTATATGTATATAGTAGGTAATATAATTAGAATGAACAGCGTAAGTACATAAAGGACGGCCATACTTGTTGTGCTAAGATAGTGCACGGTACAGGGCGTTATCGCGGACGCCTACGCGACATAATTTACTCTTATTATTGTACTAAATTACTCATTTTACTACTATACGTATCTGCTGTGATAAAGGTACAGTCTAGTTTTATGTCCAGTATGTTTATTTGTTAATATTCATTTCGTGTGGGGGTGGCGAAAGTATCGAATATTGGAAATAGGAATACAGTTAAGGTGGCGTATTTAAATTCTGTTAGCCCTACAGTTACTAAGGATTCGTCGGATATGTATAGGTAACGTAAAACCCGATACTTTGCAGAAAGAATATCATAATACTGAAAAATACAACGTCACACACGGTCTATTACCTACCATATACGATATTGGAGCGAGTATATTGAAAAATATTTACTTTGTACGAATTTTATATTGAACATTACAAAGATAATGGAAAATAGTTCCTCTAACGGACAAAGGATAGGCTCCTCTTTATAAAACTTTACATACGTTTGGGGTAGATATTTCAATTTCAATTTCTCGACAAAGTTATTTGTTCTTTCAATATAAAGTTGTTTATTACGAGCCAGGAAGCTATTGTGTAAGGGAGGTAATAGGTGACCCAGTTTCACACATAAAAGCCGTGGAAAACTAAGATAAATATAAAATAGAATGTCCCGAGGATAAGCAATTTTCTTCTAAAAGCAAGACGTTAGGTAACCTACGCTTGCGATGACTAAAGAAAAAATGTAATAAATCCCGAGTAAGCAGCTTCACTGTAATTGAATAATAAAGTTGTTTCCAACCGTAATGGAGGCCCAACTTTAATAGGAGAAACTAAACGATTTCTGTATACCAATAAAGAAAACATTTGACCAAATGTTTGTGACAAACCAATTGCCGAATTCCCGACGACACGTCAATTCTCTGACCGCTTCAATTACCATTGACAAAATATGACAAATCTTCATTGGAAATAACAATAACATTCTTATGATTTGAAGCTATAAAGAGGTTCTATTTACGAGCGAGACTGGAGATTTCTGTAATATAAAAAAAATTGTCCGGATGCGATATAAAAAATATTGTTAGTTGAGTAGGCATTTATTTTATAGTCCCATCGTCAGTTACGCTTTGCTGTGAGCGAGCGCACGTCGACGAAAAAGACCGTTTTTGGTAAAGCTCAATCATTTCCCTTCAGGAATTCCCAAAACTAGGGGCGATACGCCAGGTATTTGTGGAGGCTTCGATTCATTTCACCCTCAAAGACGGGAGGGTTTTATTTTTTTGTCTACCTACGTCTATCCTAAGTCATAAAGCTTTAGACATCCGACTGTTTTTCCGTCGTGCGGAAGAATCAAAAAGAAAATTTTATTACTCATTTACAATACATACAACCGAACACAGGCGTGATGGAGTACGCCTATGTTCGGTTCGTTAAGCAAAGGTGTACTAATGTACACCCACAGTTCTCCGGTACGTTTTAAGTCCCATGCAATAGGGAGGGAGCTATTGCCATTAACCGGGCACAATTCAAAACTCCGAGCTGCTACTAAGAATTTCATAGAAAAACCCAATAACACTTTGCTCAACCTTTGAATCGGACCTCGGACCCAAGCGTAGCAGTCACGCTTAGGACCACTAGATCAACGAGTCAGTCAGTTGTTGTTAAACGGGTTAAAATAATTGCAGAGTTACAGCAATTATGTTTGCCGAACATTGCTAATAACTCAAAGTTATTACAGACTATATGTTGTACCCGACATGTTTAATTTCACAAACCCATCTTACACTAAGCGCTTGCCGGGGGAAGTTAGCAACCACCGTACGTACACCCGTCAACAAAAGTTTTAATATTTCAACATTTATCTGTCTAGATTATCTCGACTTAATGAGCGGCGAACGTGCTCCGAATACAACATCGAACATTTCTTCTTCTAAAACGTGATTTTCATGGTTGAACGTAATAATTAGAACTCGGATTATTAACCTTTCTACGTGAACAATTTTGCGATGATTGAATAGTTCCTACAGGCTTTCTAGAATATTTTACACAACGTTTTAAGATACAGAAGTGTTTTTTTAAATAATTTATGAAGACAAACTCACTAAATATTACACTATGTGATGCTGTGACACTAAAACAAAAAATTGTTCACAAAATACAGTAAGTAAGTAAGATGCACCAACTTTTCTGATAGTCACAAACAATCAGCAAATACGTATTCATTAATAATAGAAACCTAAATCATTAGGAGCTCACAATAACGTTACTAAACGATTAATTACCGACTAATTTAATGATTGTAAGTGGCAGCAATTCGTAAATGGCCAAATAAAAATGCAAACACTAATTATACCTGTCCGCTTGACCGTATATCCGTGTATAGCAACAACTAGCATAAGTCCATTTTTGTAAGTTTAGGGGTACCAAATGCGTAAGGTTGAACGGCCCGCGTGGGTGCGACAGTCCGTGGGCGATAGCTTTCCAATATTCTTAAGTTGTGGTGTTAGACGAGTCGCCTATTTCCAGTTATCTTGAGATCTTGAGTGGGGTCAAAACTCAATATGTTATGTTACATGTTTAGACTGTGGTCTGTGTGTGATGAAGTCATAACATTGCACATGTGACTACAAATGTCGGGGAAGATTTTCTCATTACTGCAGATATTGACGTAGTCGTTGCGATTGATTAAAATCATGAAGTAAATTTATACAAAGTGATCGATCACTGAATATTGATTAATAAAATGTACACGAATTCAAATTAAAAAAAAAAGTATAGTAGTATCAATAGAAATCTACACCTAATATAAGTTCTCGTTCGTTGATAAACAGCCAAAAAAATAATGAATATAATACATTCCATTGAAGTCATGTCAATCATATGTTAAAATAGACGATTTTTACAAATATTTTATTGTATTTTTGTGTGTTTACAAGAAATTTGTCATTCATGGGCCATTGGGCATACAAATGTGGTGTCTGCAATAATTATATCACAAACTATGTAATCATTTCGAATCTTTCTTGGCCTTAACTATGCATCTGAAACGGAAAATTTCAATTTCTAATAGAGTTACTTTACTACTCTACTAATCTAATACAAACTACGTAAAAATAAAACATTTTACAAGACAAATACATTACACTATCTTATCTGTAGGCCCTTTGGTTAAATTTGCATTAAATTTAACACCACAATAAAGATGGTACACACAAATTATGACAAAGCATATAAAAATGTATGCAAACGATGCCATTTGTACGTACGTAGCGTTAGTTTTACGTTTTCATGTTAAGTGCCATATAAGGGCGTGTCCTCATAGACTAGGATAACAGTTTTTTAATTCACGAAGTTGTAAATTTGGGGGTCTTGTCTATTAAAATACCAATTTATTGTTCCGATTATTAGGTTATAGTGTAGCTTTAAATTACAATACATGACGTTTATCGTTAATTGTCCCAAGCTTAGTAAATAAATTGCGTTTTTAATTGTTGGTTTTGTTTGAAGTTATATCAATTTAATAACACAATCGACATCATATACGCTTTTAAAGGAACAACACTTAAAAGGCCATATGCAGAGTGAATTATGTTGAGTTTATAATTATGTACCTAGTCAAATATCTCTGAATTTATAAATTTAATATCGTTACTCTAAACACTTCTGGTCTTCAATAATGCAGCCAATTGGAAAGAGAACCCGAACCTAACCTAGAATATTCTACGAAAGTGGGAAAAGGATTTAACTCATTCGGGACTAACACTGATAAATTTTCCGGCGGGTTCCACCCCACATGTGTAGAATCCTTACACCTACGAATGTTACAAATATGCACTCGTTTTAAACACTAAAAGCACTTATTTTAACATGTTTATCTATTTTAGTGGCAGAAGAAATGCTAATTCAGCGACAAGAACAGATAAACAAGGCATCAAGACATGTTTATGAAGGATACAATCGTTGCTAACATTTTCTATGCAAAACTGTGGCAGGGCGCTACGAGTAAAGGCCTTATCAGACGAAAGAGCAAATGTAAAATTGTATATTCGCTAAAATTTCTGTGCAGCTGAAGGTGGGCTTCATTTAAGAATCGGAGAAATCAGGTGGGCAGGTAGTTCACAGCATATTATCTGCTGTAGGTTGACAGACTTGAGACACCTTCAAAAACAGCGTAGGCTTTGATGCGCCCTCTCACATACATACGTAACATTATAACAAAATATAATAGCAAGACGTAAAGAAATACGTCTAGACTCCTAACGCTAATTTCTATTAGCGCTAGGAGTCTACCCACGGCATGCGGCAGCGATAATGTCTATTTTTATACTAGGACATCTTGAGGTTGAAGTATTGAGCAATTTAATAAAGTGGGTACTTAACAACTAACGAAGACACGTACATGAAATAAAAGAGAGATGTAGGTACATTACAGTAGATGATGTCGTTGTGATACAAATTACCCAAATACACCTCAAAAAGTAAAAAGCAGCTAAAGCAACACAGGGCGTATATAGTTTGGGAAATGTACATATAACACCTTAGGAAGTCATTTATACATTAATATACATTTAATTTCCCGTATGTGACGACCTTTATATTGAACTGTATTTAGAACGAGCGAATTCAAAAAACTTGTCGGACATGCAATGGGTTTGGTTGAGCCAATATAACTCTGTTTCCGGGCCGGTGGGGGTTGGGAAAAAGTTCATCCATCCAATTCAAATTCGATACGGCTTTCGTGCGTGCACATTTTATAGGGTTTAATTTAGAAAGTTGATGCTGGGACTTGATAAGCAAATACGCTGCTAATACCTGATCGTTGGTAGAAGAAATACAATCTCTGTCCTTGAATGTTCCCATCATACATCAACAATAGTCAGTACATCAACAGCCGGTATGTTTTAGGTATGATATAGGGGGTGGCTTTAAACTACTTCGTTAAGCTAATGGTCCTAAGCGCAACTGCTACACTAGAGGTCCAATGCTCGATTCCCAGGTCGAGCAGTGTTATTGAGTTTTTCTATGAAATACTCAGTAGCAGGCTCGGAGTTTTGATTTGTGCCCGGTTAATGTACATACGCTCACCTCCTATTACATGATGCAAACATATCGGCGAAGTCTGAGTGTACGTTGGTACACCTATGCCTAATCCTACGGGGAGTATAGGCGAAGTAGCATGCGAGCCTATTGCCATTAATCGGACACTAACCAAAACCTGGAGCTGCTTCTGAGAATCCCATAGAAGACCATTGCTCTAACTGAGAATTGATGACCACTTCGTAGAATCTCAAGACATACTTATAGTTCGTGTACATATATGTATATATAATAAATATTATATGTTATATAGAGTTCGTGTGTAAAGCCAATAATATGAAAAAAATACGCTTAAGTTAATGATGTAGAGAATCAATGTATACAATTTTTATTGAAACCAACATTATTTAAGGAAAATCAGTACCAACATGGCTAAAAGTCATGATAACGACAAGGAAATATTGAAGTAAATCACGTTTTGACATCGGAAATAATGTAAAATATGGAAATGTAGTTTACACTTTGATCAGGACGAAAAAATACAAAAATATTTTGACGCAATAACCTGACGAAAAGCAAAATGGTTCGAAAAGGACACAAAATATTTTTCTACTAATAATATTTTATTAACAGGAGGAAATAATTTATATAGAAAGGATAATCATTATTATGTTTATAACTCTATCATATTAAAATAAGTATAGATGTGAGTTGTATATTTCATGGCTTCGTCAAGACAATATGTTTTGTCAAACTTGTATTTGTATTTTTCTTGATTGTAATATGTAACAAAAACATCCACCCTGAAAAGAGAAGCGTGACCTTATTTCATGTATTATTGTATTCCTAATTTCATGTTAATAAAGCGAGACGGTACTAGACGGAATTCCGATTGTAGTTAGTCAGTCAGTAATCATTAAAGTAAACAAATTCAAGCAATTTATTAAATAAATTGTGACCCTCTAGGGTCACAATTTATCGGGTCTACATGATGAAAATAATTATTTTGTAATCCTTGATAGCTTAATAAAATGTCAATGATAGAGAAACATATTTTCATTTGTCATACACGCCACGCATCTAAACGCGGAGCAAACTAATGCAAAGATCGTGCATGCATTACACAACACAAATATGGCAGACAGTCTGTCGCGACTGTCGCAGGCGCAGATACTGATCTGTGATAGCATAGCAACGGTCGCACGGTCACGTGGCCGCCATCGACACCGACACACCGCCTGCCAACGCATACATTGTGTACGAGCCTATAAGTTTTGCGTATGCACTTTGTTTTACTAATGAGTCAATAATTCGAAATTATTGCATCAGACTTCATAAGATTTAAAAAATAACACAGTTATCATGAAAACTTCAAAGGTAGGTACGGAGGCCAGCACATGAAGCTACCACAATCTGTTAAATTTCTTTGATTGCATTTCAACTTTAATTCGAAACAATAAGGTTCTTATTCAATTGGCAAAATTTGACAGTTTTGTATACCTGCTGGCGTCTGTAAGAGGCCAGCACATCAAGCTACCACAATCTGTCAAATTTCTTTGAATGATTTTCAACTTTGGCACAAAACAATAAGGTTCATATTCAATTGGGAAAATTTGACAGATTTGGAGGACATTCCAGTTACAAACTTTATACTGGTATTTCTTTAAACTTGACCATTATCTTGGGTTGACCCCTCTTACTTGTCAATTATCATGGGTCGTCGATGGGTATACCGATTCCAAATAACCTTGGTCTTTAATATACGAAAGGAAACGAAGTACTATGAAGTATTTTCAAGAAGAGCTGTTAAAATTATGAAGTCACATAATATATCTTGCATGGTGTTTCTGGAGACAAAAATAAATGGAATAGACTTATTCTTTAGCATAAATGCTAAAAATAAAAAGCTAGATGTGGGAGTTATCAATAGGACGTCTGTAAATTGCTTAAAAAAACTGTCTGTGACTAATGACGTGGAATTTTTTTTAATTCATCAATGAAACTGACTCTCCCGATGGTGGAATAATTTAGAAATTGTGTCAATCATTCAATTAATCTAGTATAATAGATTAATATAAGTCAAAACACTGAAGTATAATAATTATAAAGTTATATGTCTACGGTATTGCTAGACCATATTTTAGCGTGACAACAAGACAATATACACTTGACATAAAATTGCACAGGATGACACCGTCGACTCCATGTTTTTCTTATTCCCATATCAACGTGATATTATCCATTGTTAGTTGTTTGTATTGTTCGTTAATTACATAATGACGCCTCGGTATTATATCCTAGTTTTTTAGTTTCAGATTCAAGGCGATACCATTAGTAGGTAATTGTTCTTGAGGCGATATCTAATTTACATATTATATTTTTAACCTGATTGTACTAAGTACGCTCGTGGCTAAGTCAATAAGCTAAGCTAAGCCAAGAATAGTCACTAGGAATGACTTATCACTTGATAAGTGATAAGTCCCAGTGACAATTCTTGGTATATCGAGCGTACTCCTCCGTGCCTCGGATACTTTAAGCCATCGGTCCTGGTTGTCATACGAATATGTACAAAATCGTTAGTGGTAGTCAGAACCCCAAAAAGTATATCGAGATTGTCCGAAATTGGGTTGCGGAGGTCTGATGGCAGTCGCTTCGTGTAAAATGTTCAGCAGCATCTGGTTAGAGTGGAAGTCTGAAAGCCGAGCCTAACATAGGCGTTTCAGAAGTTGGAACTTGAGAAGGGTATTTTTCGAACTGACAGATTTAAACAGTGCTCAAGCTGAAGAAAACATGTATATACTAGAATTCTGACGAGAGATTAACGATCCATATTTAATTAGTAAAGCCTTTCTTTTTTCATACAAATTATTGTAATAATTTAAAACCTCCACAGATCTTAAAAAAAGCCCTTTCAAATTCAATATAAAACCTGTTTCGAACAATAAAAACACGGACTGATGGTTATCAGAAAGATGGCTACCGATTACATCTGAGCTCCCGTCTGTTATGTCCAAATGTTAATGGTAAAACATAAATCTAATACTTCAAACAAACCATGGAACCTAGAGGAAATGTCTTCGTAATACTGTTACGGTCAAATTAAAATAATGGAACACAATTTATTTGCTACAATACTGGTTTAATAAAGCTAAGTTTTGACTACTAAACCATATACTGCCGTACACTCACTGTATAAGTGTATACACCGAGTGTCTGTTTGAATGCTTAGAAACACTCGCATTGACATAAAGACATTCGGTGTATACACTGAGTATACATACGGAGTATAGTGTCTTAGTCTAAACTTAGCTTAAGAAACGCAGAGCTGGAAACTAGTAAAAAGAAAAATCCAACTCAAGCGCCCATTAAGTGGGTAATTTGTGATGTTTTCCGATGGGAATTCGGTGAATAATTTACTTTCAGCGTTAAAGGATCGGAAATATCCTGAGGCTCTACAGTTTTTTAATTACTTTATTTTATTTTCTTAAATTAGTACCGGACTGAGTGACTTCTACTAAATTACAGCGTACCCTTTCAACACACTGTCATTATACTAGCTTCTTTCTGCGACTATCCCCGTTTAAGTCCTATTAAATGAAAGAAAAAAGCATTTTACCGCCATTAAATGTCTTGCCACAATCATCAGCATTGTTATTTTCTAGTAAAGACATTAAAATATTAGTCTAATCTCTTTGTTTTCTAGCCATGCCATTTAAACAGGAATTCTAAAAAACTTTATATTTGAATTATGCTCCGTCGCTCGTGAAAATATTCGTTGTTTCACTTGATCTTAGTACACCACAATTTTTAAGATTTTCCTGTTCATACATATGTTGTCTGGTAGATATCGCTACTAGCGATAAGATCGCCGTTGTACCCTTAATTTATTTCATTCAAATGTTGCTTCATATCATGGTGTGCAATAAAGATTATTCTATTCTATTTCCAATGTACTCAAATTTCTAACCTACATTTTGATTACAGTACATTTAGACCAACACTTAGCTCCGCAAAACATTGGCAAACAGTAATATACCAACAAACATGGCATGGAGGCCATAAACTGGCACAAGATAGGCGACTGCAGTCGTTAAATTTTGTCCCAACATGATGAACAATATAGTGGAAGCGGCAATTCCAACACCAAATCTACGGAAGTCAAGTTTGATGACGCCTCGAGGATTTTAAGAGGGAAGCCTACTTAGATGCCAACGTAACCCGGTGGTAGGCTTTACATTTTATTGCGCTACATTTTTGGGGATGGGGGAAGCTGGAGCGAGGATGGGACGTTAACCATGTGGATTAATGATTAATTGCTTTTTGTAAACTTGATGTGTTAACGGTTTACTGGCTAAACTAGAATGACTACGAACTAGTCATTCGTCTTTCAAACCACGTTTCGGACAATTTCTTGTGTAACTTGGATATTAGTATTTGAAAAGCAGAATATCCAGAGCTAGTAGACTTTAACCTTCAATTGATTTACTAGCATAATCTCTAATCAGGTTGTAGTGAGGCTATACATCCTGAAAGGCTAATCTTGTGACAAGATTGAGAGATGGAGAGCCTTTTGTAATTGATTGTCATTATGTGTACCTATACAAACTGGTTCTTTTAAAACCCTGTATTTATTAATAAATCTTTTATTGACCTCGTTCGCATTACAGACTTGGTTTCGTATCATTGTTTCCTTTAAAAGGCGCTACTTCCAAGCGTGTGTTATATTATTTATTAATTAGTATAAGTATGTATATCCGAAAAGTCTAGTCTATTTACCCATAGCTCTGCTTAGTTTGGGATTCTAAATGTGTGTAAAATATTCCAAATATTTATTTATTACATTCCTGCGTCACACGTGAAAATAGGTAAATATTATTTATACCCTAAGAATGCCTACAATAGGCCTTCATCACCTTCATTTAAATTATATCTAAAATTACATTTAAAGGCCTTGTTTACTAGGTAACACTATTCACTGCCATGGTCGTGGTGAATTTGACGGATCCCATGGCGTGAAAGTGCGGTTTTTAGTCGGTACGAGTCTGACATACCCTGCGGCCCCCCCGGGTGGCGGAGGATCCATGAGGATTTTCCGTACTATAAAAAAGGTAACACGATTCAGTCCTGGGTTACACAAATAAGTCAACACTAATGATACATTTATACTCTATGGTAAACTTGGATGCATGCTTGTTACCTTTTCCTGTTCGAATGAGAATTTACTTTTTATAATAATTATTTTTAAGAATTTTAGAACTAAGTTAAGCTTAAGTTTTAGTTGAATACCGTTTTATTTAATCGTGGGAAGCAGCAGATTCAATTAATCGACAGTATTGTTACATTTGACATTCACAAATGACGATAACAACAGTACTCGAGGTACCGTTGCAAATATGGTATGAGAGCGTCTGAATAATACTGGGAAATAAGTGTTTTGATGCAATAAATTTAAATAAGATCAAGATCGTGGGTTTTTATAATCTAACCCAAATTTAATCGTGATTAGCGATATGATTCCAAGTATAACAATAATGTCTCGTTTGCTTTAAATACGGTTTTGTTTTATTCTGTCTTAGAATAGTAAATTAGTGTTGTCCTTTTATAGTATCTATCTTGTAAATAACAGGTTTTCATATTCGTCTGGTATAAACTACTTCTAAATAATGTTTTTTTTTGCTCAAATGTTATGAGATTTACTATTTTACAGAACAATTTGAATGGAACACAATCATCCTACATACTGGTCGAAAGAAGCATTTTATACATTTGCTTGCTATTTCCTCTTTGTGAGACGGATTACTAGTTTATACTTCGCAACAAAACCAGTGTTCCACTCTCACACAATCGGGACAGACGGCTTTGCGTGCTCTCCGAGGCACAGAGGGATATCGATATGTTAAGAACTGTTTAGAAATTTCTTTTATGCCTAGCTGTATTTTATATAATTGTAATCTTCGAAACATTCCTAAATTGTTCTCTCATGTAAGTATCCAATCCAATTTATAATCCATCATTGTACAATACAAAACGATATTTTAAAAGAGTAACCATGGAGTTTCTTGCCGGTTCTTCTCCATAGGAAACGACTACTTTGGAACCGTGCACCTAGACTCGACATTTCATAAGTGCCTGTATATGGTTTATATGGAAATAAAACTATTTTGATTTTGATTTAAGAATAGTCACCCATCCACAGACTGGCCGCGACTAGCACAGCTTAACCTTGCAGATCGGTTGATCAGCTTAGTTATTACTTAACCACGAGCCCCTCTATCTGTACATAACTAACGATACACGGCACATAATGGTGATGTCATGTTTTCACAAACTAATCACATTCGCCGTATTGAAGGCTGTAATGGTATACATCGTATATAATAACAAGACCATTAAAATGGTTGCAAACGAATGTTGGTCGTATGGGAATGTATGAGACTGATTTAGAAACATTCTTTAGATAAGAATGATGGGTTTTGTACTCTCACACAAACTAAATATGACCCCCATTTTCACACAGATCAACATCATCAACCCATAGGAGGAGAACAGAGAGGGTCAGTCCAGGAGTGGGGTGAAAGATCCAATTTTAAGAGAGGTAGGGCATAGTGGGAGTATATTCCACTCAAATTGGAGCTGCCAGACTGAGGAAGTACCTCCTCCTTGCAGAAAATAGTGAAATAATACTGCTTTGAGCTGTGTTATGTTCCTCACAGTGAGCAAGGTTCCCAGTGCTCCGCGAGGACACTGTCAACCCAAGTATTCCTCTTTCATTTTACAGGTTCGGCACCGCGCAAGTGATACCCCTGGTGTTGCAAGCGTCTATAGGCAGGTGGTTCGTATGATTATTTGCCACCTTAGTGGAAATAAAAAAAGAGAAGGTAAAAGGCAATATTTTACAAAGTACGCAAAATTAACGTGCAGTTTGTATAAGGTAATAATGTATGTATCTCATATACATGGCATAATATACTAATAACAATAACGTCACTTGCAGCCGTAGCCTCGACTTGCAAGCAGAGAATATAATTATATTAATAACAAGATGTAAACATTGAAAATTTCGTGCCTTGGGGCAAACAATGTTTTGGACTTCGACCTTGATCTAGGTCCGCAGGCATCTACAGACGACTTGTATTTCGCTGGTATGGACTTCACATTGCGATATCTAATCAGTTCAAATTCTATCACAGTTTTTAATGACCCATTGTAGAACATAAGCCTCCTCCCTTTCACGCTATTTAACCTTGTTTTGCGCTAATTCTAATCATAATAATAAAATAAAATGAAAATATATTTTATGTTGCAGTTGCAAAGAGTCGATCCTCCGACACAACTTTGAATCAGCTGATATTATAATATTCCATTACCATAATTTTATTTATGCTTTCTGTACAAAAAAGGCGTACAAAGGCGGTTTTAATGCCATTAAGCATTTTCTAACAACCTCATCATTCACAGCTAATATTATCCTTCTGCTGGTTAAACCTCGCTTCCTTTTATGCCAAAATAACTAAAATAATGTTTATTCCAACATAAAAATATTGCTGCTGATTCCGAGGTCAACGCCCTGATCCGAGGCAATAATCGAAAACACTACTTACTTTTTCCACAATAATGTTTGACGATTATTATCACAATAATAATAATAACGACTTCTACTAAGCCAGATTAAAGTGCTTTTGAGAAATGCTAAAGAAGCCATGAATCCCTAAACTCCTGAATCAGTTTGCATCACGTATTACAATAATGACAGCGTATCCGCTTGCATAACTGAAGCCACGTCCCTAAATCATGGCCTAATAAGCCCAAAGCACTCCATTTTCCTCAATTAGATAATACGTGGCAAGCAGGATGGAGGTAGTATATTCTTTTCCCGTTTGTACCCGGAAATAACAAAAATCATGATAATAATGAACGATATAATACCACAGATTACTGTCGACGGTGGCTAATAGGAACTTCATCGTGACTACCCCAGACCTGTCAGGTACCAACCCTAGAATTCCTAGATAACAGAACTACTGTAAGATTTATGGACCAAAAGGACCTAGTTACGCGAATATAGAGGAAGGATCACGCATTCAAACCATACAAAAGTCCATCTCTACTACTGTCTTACTCCTGGCCTAGTACGGGTGGCAGATACCATTTAAATTTGTGAGAACTTCTCAAAAATCTGTGATAGTGATGAGATTAAACCTCACGATATTTTGCTTCACTGATAAATGAAATTCCATAACTAAAAATACTTAAGTTTTCTGAAGACATTACGTAGGCCGTCACTTCTTTTTGCCATTTGCATATTTGCGGTATTATCTGTTCGTACAGCTCATAAAATAACAACATAGATTATTGACACTTTGAAATATTGTTAACAAAGAAAATGAAGAAACGTGTGCTGTGCATGTATTAGTCACAGAAACGTACAACAGTGATGAGCATTATTTCCTGATTTATGAGATATTCGCACACGATTTTAGAATTGTTAATATCCCATAAGGACTGTTAGCACAATATATTATTCCGATAAAATTTCAGTTCAACTATGAAACCCTTCTAAAACTTATACTATATTTTTGTAGTACCTACGCGGTTTACGTTCAGTCATCTATGAATTATTGCATGAAGACGTAACTAAATTAGACGCAACATTGTCACGGTCCAAATATGCATAGACAAGACAATAATACGACAAATAATAAGCAAATACACAGTAAATGTTGGTAAGAAACAAAACGATTTGCAATCCTTGTGGGCAAATACATAATAAAGTATAGTTAACTCCGGTTTATTGGAAAATTACAGTCGCGGGCGCAGTGAGGCACACGCACAGCGCAGCCCGTCTCCGCTCCAGTCCGCGCCACGTCACCAAAACATTATGTAAACACGATGTGTTATGTACACGAGTACGTACAAGTGTGTCTATTCAAGCGATTCGGCGGTACAACGTGCAAATATATCTAATCTGAAATGCGCAAGTTTTATGACCGTTTTATGCCGGCGCGTGAGTGGATTGATGAACACATTAGCATTGAGAGAGTAAGCGGTAACTGAGATGTAAGATTGGAGTCTGAACACGACATTTAAAATACACGATGAATAGATAAACTTGTTGGAAAGGAAATAGCAAAACTTAGTTAAGACCTAAGTAAGACGTTCATAAATCATACAACGCTGACAATATACAACTGTAGACATTATCCCATTCAGCAGCCCATAATGGAATAAATAATAATCATTAAAGTTGGCAGTCTATTGCTTTATGTTTGCACAATTAACTATAATTGAAAATTAAATTACCTACTAATAAAACACTGCAATCACAAGAGTACATAATAAGCTAGGAAATAAGCCCTTTCTAGAAATATTACGACACGCAGCACTTCTAACAAGCCTCAACCACACCAAACTAGTATCAAACATTCAGGCAAAGTCAATTTCCTACTCGAATGGAATAGCGAATAGATGTTTGAAGAGAGAAACCTAAAAAGAAATCGTTTTCACGTGCATAAACCTTGGCAGATAGAAAAATATATTTTATCATACAATGGGGCGTTTATGTAATGTAAATGTCCATCAATCACGCTTATATCTTACCTAAGGCGTTATAAGAAGACTCTTGAACGGATGTACTTTTCCTTTTCCGTTTGTATTGAAATAGAACTCCTATGTCGTACATTACTGTAAAGCCGTATTTTTGTAACTACTGTCATAAAAATCAAACAAAAAGCTTGCCCGGGCATTCATCTTAATGAATTTGTTAAAAGTACAATCCAAGCCAAAAATTAGTGTTTTATCTAACAAATAGGGTGACCAGCTCTAAAGTAAAACTTGTAAAATCAACTAAACTCTATTTATTGGTACGAAGACTATCTAATTACTACAATAGTGGAGCAAAACTGTGCTACTTTATTAATTTTTAAGATGGGTACTAAAGAGAAATTGATTTGTATAGCAAGCTTATTTACGAGAACCACACTGGCACTAATTAAAATTATCTACTTTCGCATACCGGTTTTGGGGTTAAACTAATATCGTAAAATATACAATGCGAAAACACATAGAAACTGAAGATGATATTTTAGACTTCGTACGAAAACGCTAATTCAATTACTTCGTACTATTTGCACATGTGCAAATAGGTGCATTCGCACAATACTCTGAGTGCAAATATCTGACATGAAATGATGATTTTAAATAAATAATGTGTCAATTTATTAATGTGCAATTAATATTACATCGTAATTAAAGTGTTTATGGACTTATTTCCGCAGTAATAAATTTGTGAGCGAGGATATTTTTATGTCTTATAGAATTTAAAATATACACGTGGTTTTTTCTATATGATCGACAAGTAACCAACCTTAAAAGAAGCTTAATTTAAAGTTACCAGCTACCGACGATTTGAAGAAAGTGGCTGGCAGCGGAGGATGCGAACTGCCCAAGACCGGGAAGGTTGGCGCTCTTTGGAGGAGGCCTACGTTCAGCAGTGGATGGCAATAGGCTGATAATGATGATGATGAATTACCAAACTTTCACAATTTGATATCACGGTCATAGGGGATGAGTTATACGCAAGCAGAGCGGCAATAAGGCACAAATTAATAAGATACCATTAGCCATTAGTACCAAGAAGCCAGCTTGTAGGTAAATCAATGGGTACGTCACTACGAACAACCTATTATTAGAATTAGAACAATGGTCGCACAAAATGGACCTACCTCTAACACAAAGCTAATGATCATGATACCAGTGTTAGTACAATCAATAGATATTATAATATGTATTGCTTAATTGCAATGTAATAAGTCTCGACTGAATCTAACTCAATATAGGCCCATCCTTTTTATACATATATCCTGTATTCAAGGAAGGAAAAAACAGCTAGTAAAATGGCGTCCAGTCCTTCTCTGTACATTTTTAATTAATTTGTGCATATACTACCCACTATTCAATTTACTAGCGCTATTTTTCGTAACTGATACACAACGGAAGTATTTTTAAGGTACCCACATTTTGATTTTTTGTAGACTACTTTTGTTAATTGCAGTAGGTATATTGATTTATGACACATGCGAAGCATTACAGTTTACCCGTGACCATGGACGCAGTAAAGGGTCCGAAACGTCAGCGTCAACGTCAATATAACGCGATAAAATCCGTAAAAAGTAGTTTTATTTCAATTGCAGTATAGTTTATTCCACCTACCAAGCTTTAGCACAAGTTTAAATTCTATTCGTGCCTTCTCTTGTAAGTGCACGACTTTTTCTATCATCTACGTTGCTACTTTCTGGTTTGACGGGGTTCGGCGCGACTCTTGTGAGGGCTATGACCAGTGGCTCACTGAAACAGGCCGAGTTGAGATTGTGACCTCTAGAAATCTTCAGAAGACACAAGATGTAGGCACATTCTTCAATGCTTGTTGCATTGCTCAATTCAGATTCTAAATTCAACTACAATGCCTACATTTTATATACTAATTTTGTCCCGAAGTTTCACCAATGGTTGTTGTTGTTAAATCCCTAGCCTACTATTATCCTTGAACCTTATAACCTTCCTCAAGAATTGAGCTATCAAATAGAAAAATATATTTTCAAATCCGCGCGTTCAAACAAAAAAAAACTATAGCTTTATTATATTAGTAAGTATAGATTAATTACTTGCATAATATTAGGAGCAGTTTAGTGTGATTATTTAAACATTTCATACTAAGTAGGTATGCTGCCTGACTCCTGACATAAGATAGAAACTATGTGACCCTGTTTTCAAGAATTGATGACTGTCATTTAAACTGTATTAGATGATAACCAAATAGGAATACTAATTAAGAATGTAGGTACTCTTGTTACTTAACGAAAATAAAAAATATAATTATTTCAATTTAAATTCAAGTTATTTATTTTAGGATCTAGGAACCAGTTTCAAAAAGGAAATTAGTAAGTAAATAAATAAATATCTCGGATGTATGAAAGATCATTTTGAGAACAGTTCGACTGATTTGTCTTTTTTTTGTTACATTCGTAACTACATATATTAGGTATTAGGACAAGGTTAGTATGAAAGAGATTTGCGAGATCAATGCGGGAAGCACTGTGTGGCAAAGCTAGTCTTATATGTATAACCATTTGCTGTTCGTTAGCAAACGGATTGACCGATTTTAATGAAATTTTTGGAGTGTCGTTTAGTGGGTGCCTTGATTGGCCCTGGTAAGTGGCGCTGTAATCGGGTGGCAGGACAACACTTGCCGGACCCAATAGCTTATAATAGATGTGTTTTTGATTGCGATTTTGGTAATGTACCTATTTATTTAGTGGTAAGTATATTCTAGATGTGTGATAGGTACCCATACAATGATAATAACGTGCACGATAATAATAGACACTGCACAACAGTTAATTGTTAACACGATTAAAACCAACGAGTTTTTTCTGTTATCAATTGTACACAGCAGCCGACAATTAAGTTTTTAATATCAAAGCGGGTAAGCACCTACCTAACAATTTTATAGACCAACACTAGTTGTCCAGCAATCGAGATTTCTGATCACATTTCCCTAATTTCAATTAATTGTAACTATTTATAGCTTCTTTATTCTAACCATTAATAGTTATTTAACTATTAAAATATTCTTTAGACTATAGGTGTATTCACAGAACTCATAAAAAAATACTGAACGTATTTTGACGTAAATCAGCCATATCATAGGAACGAAACGCTTTAGACAAATATTTTCACTTGAATTTATGGCGAAAACGAGACATCTTATTTAATTGATCTAATCGATTTACAGGCACACTTTTTTTTTATACGCGGAAGCAAAAAAATGTATAGTATTGTAGCCTGCACCTAATCATTTTGACGAATATGATTTTTAGCAGTCTTCTTAAATTGGTATTCTAGGGTGGATAATTAATGGATCCATCATACTATTCAAAAAACAAAACATTAGCATACTAACTTACTATGGACACTTGGTAGGTACCTACTCTTAAAAAATACATTCAATTTATTAGGTACCATTCATTACGATTAGTTACAATTCAATTCGTAATGAAATCATTCAATTGAATTACTATTTGTAACGAACCATAAATTAAATAATCAGTGTCCCCGCCCTATTACCTCTCGTTGCGATAACAAATTCAATGATGAAAGCGACCTTTAACTTAGGCAAATAGGCACATTCCCCTCCATTAGGGGCCGATGAATAAGTTAAGTAGAAACAATTTTAGTATGCCGACTGTACTTTCACTACTTCCATAATTCAAAAATTATTAAAGGCTTTAAGGATTTTACAATCAACTTCGTAGGTATTATTCAGTGGAACTAGGAGGGTCTGTGGTGTGATCTCCACTATTCTATGAAGATCAAAGGACCCACGTTTATAATTGCAAATGTGGATTGTAAATTTTACCGGTTCTAAATTTCTATTCAGCACGAGTAAATGCAGGCGTGATATATCACGTAGACTGGCTTTGTTTCGCAAATCGTCCTCCTTTAGCGACGCTAGCTAGTCGAGCCACTCGAACTAACCACACACGGCTCGTAAACACGGGGCGACCTACAGGTAGCCGTGATGACGACCGAGGCACATCACTCAGAACGTGACGCAACGGTAGCCAGCGCCCTGCCGGCCGTGGCAGTGCTGCCAAATGGGTTAGCAGCGTCATCCGCCCCACCCGTACGTCTCATTACGATCATGCACTCTTTCCCTTGCCGACTAGACGGCTGCCAAGGTCACTGCGCCACGCGATAAACCACAGCGCGCGACCCGGCACCGGCACACGGCGTACCGCGTACACACCCGGGTTTATCGTTATCAATAAAAATATAAACACTCACCTGTTTTTTTCCAACTCGTTATGAGTCGTCCTGGAACAGAAAACATACAATATTGTACGACACGCCGACACTATCACATATAACACCACTGTAATCACACATTATCACTGCACTAGCACTACACCGGCCGCACTCACCTGCTGCCCTGCGATTTCTTGGTCTTCGGCCGCCTGCCGCCGGAGCGGGATTCTTCGTACGCCGGTAAACTCGACGCGTATCCGTGCTCAGCTTCTGCAACAAAGTACACTGCCATTCCGTCAAAATCAGCTGATTATAGCACGGCAAAAATAGACGGGAGCCATGTTGACGTGTGCGTATAGTTGCACTCGATTGACAATTTCAAACAAAGAAAATCCAAATCACCTCTATCGCGCCTTTCGATGTATTCAGCAGCTTGGATCAGAGCAGCAATACTCATATTGTGTATCCCGGTTAAGCACAGGTGTTCACAAACGCAAAGCGACTTTATTCGATTAAAACTATAAATAAAAGTATCTATGCGCTCCGAAGTTCACGACTGCGTTTACCGATGTCAAAAACACACTAGGCGACTTGGGACGCGCGACCGTGTAAGCGGTTCGTGATTTGTCGGCGACGCTCGTGCCCCGCTCGGTGAGCCAATCGCGACGCAGCAATGCCCACAATAAAATACCTGGGTCAATCACGTGAACTTTGTGTTTCCAAACAAAACATTTTTTTTTCTATGCGTTTCTGTAGTGTAGTTCGGTATTGAGGAACTTTTATTTTCTTGAATAATTTGTAACGCATGTCGACTTTACACTGAATACACTCACGGCATTGAGTGAGACGGCTTCACAATGATGATGATTGACTCGAATACTTTCATGAAAGTTCGCCGCCCATTTTATAGGAAATAAAGCAGCATTATGTTTTTAATGTCGCAAACATTTTAATTATTAAAATGTAGTCTAATGAACTAATTTAAATTCTTAAATACCAAGTAATAAAAGATTATGATTCACATTTGGGAAACACTTTTAATATTTAAAATGGTCAAACAAGTCTTGAGTGTTTCATTTAAAATTTTCAGCATATGAATTCTAGCGAATATTACTGGAAGCAGATGTTTTCTGGGTTCCTGGAAAAAGGAATAGCTCACTAAATTTTTATTACAATCCAATATCAAATACCTACCTACCTAATAATATTATTTTTACGTTAAATAAAATAACATTTACGTTAAACAGTAAAAAAAAATATTTGAAAATTTGTATCCTTCAAATAAATATTAGGAAAAAAATGCGATCCTTATACCTTCTTCATCTCTTTAGACAATTTAGTAAAAAAAATGATTATTATTAAAATATTCACATCTCTAACCGCTATAACAATTTCCATATACAATATTATTTTTTGCATAGGTACTAAATCTGTGTAAATGATGTCTAAATGATGCCAAGCAAGCACATACTATTAGGCTAATGCAGGATCATTAAAAAAATTGTAATTACTCATTAATATGCATTCTTACAATAAACACAGTATTAAAGAGATGTTCCACAATATATATTTTTTTTTTTTTTTTTTAATTTATTGAAAAAAGAAATTACAGGGCTCATAAAATTACATCTGCCAAACTGCAAGGCAGTTTGTCGGCAGCATATGATGTGCTTTAATTCAATGATCCTGCATTTTTGCTGTTATTTCTTACTTGCGTACTTCATGCTTTTTCCTTGCAATATTTACTTACCACCAGTATTCTGATTCTTCTGTAATATTGGCTAAACACTCGCACCATGGAACACAGGAAGCTGCAGATCTGGTGTGGTCTAAAATCACATACTTTGTCATTTAACTCAACACAGTTGGTTAAAAGTGATGGTAGACCAAGTATGTAGTTGAATATTATCTGCCATTCATCCTGCAACAAATTAAATAATATAACTGACATATTATTGAGTAATACTAAGGTTATGAGATCTCATACAAACATTCATCTTTTAAATGTAGAGAATTCTGTTTATGTATACCAATATTTTTTCACAAAAATTTGGTGCACAAATTTTATTCCATGGTAAGATTTGACGTCACCATAAAGACGTAAATTCAGAAAGCGAAGGCAAAATTCGACATGGCGGTGGCTTAGCGGTCATAGCGTCCGGTGTACCTAACCAGAAGACGCAGGTTCGAATCCTGCCCGCGGTCGAATTTTTCCTTTGCTTAATAACTTTAAAATATATTAATTATTTTGATTTATTATAAAACATAACATATCCATCTTATGTTCTAATTCAAATTTGCTGTATTTTCTGATAATGATTCAATTGAAATAAAACTACTTTTTACGGATTTTATCGCGTTGGGGTATGGGTAGACTCTGCCCGTGACCATGGACGCTGTAAGGGTCCGAAACGTCGGGATTAATAATATCAATATAACGCGATAAAATCCGTAAAAAGTAGTTTTATTTCAATGTATAATATTCGCGTAAATGTCAGAAATCAATATAAATTATGATTCAATTTCTAACCTTTGTAGTTGCATATTCATCTAACATTGATTCTTATCCTTGTTTTCAAATGTCTAGTGAAATGACAGTCTAATAGATGAGTATGGGAGAATTACCTGCTAGACATGATCATTAACTTGTCAATTAATAAAATTCAACTCTCAATAAGTAAGCCGTTCTATTCTGGCATGTGGACCAATGTCCCATAAGGACCCTTCACATGATATACTGAATCAAATTAAGCATTCTTTAACCTTTTGACCGCCACGGACGTGTATAGACGTCAAATGAAAACTTGCTCACGACGCCAACGACGGCATGGTACGTCAAAAATATAACTTTTTTTTAGTTCAAAATACCTATACAAAAATTTCTTGTTTTCTTTACCTATTATTAGATACTAGAATTTGTCGCTTGGCGTAGAGAACACGGATTTTCGTTATTGACGTTGCGGTCAAAAGGTTAAATAGTTACCTCTTGTGTAAGCAAAGAAAAATCAACATCATCAAATTCTGGCAACACTGGATATGTTCCCTCCAAAACTTTGTCATTGTATGTCCTTATAATAGTTTCCAGACGGGCACAATTGTACAGTATAAATGATGCACCTGTAACCAAACAAAGTATTTTTTTATTAGTGCATATGGCAGAAAGGTCATGATAAAGGTCATTGAATTAAAATGCTACACTGATTCAATCATTCTATACTAGCCATTAATTTATATCATCTTTGTAATACCTATGTTTGCAATAAATGAGTTTGAATTAGAATTACTTCTTAGAATTTGTTATTTAACAAAAAAATATAAGAATATAATTTAAACTATTTCACTGCACCAATCTAAGGTAAATTGGAATAATGACAGAACAGATTTTGATGAACATTTATTTCTAAAAAAAGGAAAGATAATTCTAGAATAGACAATATATAAAAAAAACATGATATATTTTAGAAAAAGTCTTCTAAATAGACCTTGTCTTGTTTGTCTGATATAAATAGAATTATGGATTTTCTTCAAGTTGATTGTAATTTCTTATAAGATGTGAAAACTTATTAAATAATATTTATCAAATTACCTTTACTAGACCCAACGGAAGAGCAGTCAAAGTTAATTTTAACTGCACCACTTGGCTTTGTCTGTAGTAATTCAAATGCTGCAGCTGACTCTCCCAAATGTGCAGTGAACTCTTTCCATTTTGAATCTGTTGACACTCTCACGCCATATTTGTGTTGTGCTATCAGAGTCATTTCACCTTGCCTTAACCTGGAAGTGAAGAAAAGAATATTATTAACAACATTTTCAGTATACACAGGTATAGAAATTTCTAAGAAGAAAACACACAGGTACAGAAATTTCTTCTTTATCCAAGGTGAAACTTCAATTACATTCATACATAGACCACAAATAATGCTATTTATGAAAAAACAATATATTAAATCCTTATTTTCTTCTGATACCTACAACTTAATAAATATGAAGCTACAGTAAAGTATTATTCTGTTACTTTCTAATAAGAATTGAATAAATTATTCTTCCTTTCAAGAACTCAAGGAATATCTGTTCAATATAAACAGAACAAAAGACTAACTCCAATTTTTTCAAAAAATTTTGGTATATGAGTTTGCCCTACATTGGGAAAAGTAACTATATTTATTTACCTAATAAAATCATCTGCACTTATATTAGTTTCTTTAGCTCCCGTTTTTGAATTCAACACTGTCCCACAAAGCACTTTGTGATGTCCTTCACATTTACTGGAAGATTTTGATGTAACAAATATTGGAGAGTTCACTTCGCTCAATGCACACAAATTTTTAATTACATTACAAACATATCTTGTACGTAAGGAGGTTAGGTCATGAATTTCTTTACAACATGGGTCTAATTGAACTGCTGCAGATTCTTCGTGTATCTTCCGTGATATAACTGCATAATTACGCAGTGCCTCGGAAAAACCTATGCAAATGGTACTAGGCCTTTCTAAATACAAATATATCCGACCTTTTTGGTCTTTCACTATGCTCACTCGCAAATTCCACTTTTTAGATTCCTCAACTATATCTGCAGGCTCTTTACCGATAACCTGTAGTATTGTAGTGTTTTCCACCATTCGATCACTAATGGCATATTCGTGCCAAGATTTCACCGAACAGGGAAAACTAAAATCACCGTGCGTTTGTAAATTCTCATTGTGTTTCTTTACTAAAAGACTTCTTACATCTTTCGATTTTCCCGTTAGAAACAAAAACACACTTTCGGAGAAATGTTCTAACGCGTTTTCTATCATTTTTGTTGGTAAATGCAACTTGTTTTGCTTAAAATCACAACAACTCAAAAAAAGAAAACATGTGGTGCTAAATGCAACCAATCACTATCACATTTTTGACGTCTCTGACATTGACAAAGAGAGAACGATCATTTTCTGATTTCTCCTTTCTGATTGCCACTAGTCTATGATTTATGGTCACAGTATTTTGTATTAATTGCGTAGACAGAGGAAAGAAAAAGTTTCCTCTGTCTACGATTGATTTTATTGCGATTGCGAGATAAATAGGTAGGTATCATTGCAACCTAAAACACACGGAAACTTATGCTTAATAATATTTTTTCAGTACTGTAGGTAATAAAAAACAAAAAAAATGAGGCTTCGTTTCCGAACATAAAATAAGCTGACGTTGTCGTGACGTTGACAGTTCTAATCGTGGCCACCACCATTGTCAATTTGACAATCAGTCGTGCAGTCGTGGTAGCGGTGGCATATTTTTTTAAACTCGAAATTTATTTTATTTTGTAAGCCACTAGTCATAAATAACTGCATTTATAACATAGAATATGTGCTAAAATAAAAATGATTCTACATAAATACAATTACCTCATTCTTATATGTGTAACATGGCAGATCGCAGTGGTCTCGTCAGCCGATCATCTGCTCGAAGGAATTTATTGTGGAAAAGCGAATTGCTACGAAGTTCTTGGAGTCACAAGAGAAGCTACTAAGAATGAGATTGCTAGAAGTTACAGGCAACTGGCAAAAAAGTTTCACCCCGACTTACACAGAACTCCCGAAACTAAAAAGGAAGCTGAAGAAAAATTTAAGGAGATCGCCACGGCATATGAAATTTTGCGAGATGATGAAGAGAGATCTGACTATGACTACATGTTGGACAATCCTCAGGAATACTATGCTCACTACTACAGGTATTACCGACGCCGCATGGCGCCGAAAGTTGATGTACGAATCGTTATCGCTGTAACTATTACGATCATATCAATAATACAGTACTACAGCGCATGGTCTAAATACGACACCGCTATAAAATACTTCATGACAGTGCCAAAGTATAGAAATAAAGCTCTAGAAATAGCCAAAACCGAAATGAAAGAATTTCAGTCTAAAAATAGGGGTGCAAAGAAATCTAAAACTGAACAGAAGGTGGAGCAGGACCGGTTGATACGGAAGGTCATTGAAGAAAATATGGACATCAAAGGTGCTTATGCTAAGCCAGAAATAGTTGACATTTTATGGGTGCAGCTGATAATCTTACCCTACACAATTGCATATTATATTTACTGGTACCTCAGGTGGTTCTGGAGGTTCACAATAATGAAGCAGCCATATGGCGAAGAAGAGAAGCTGTACCTTATCAGAAAATACATGAAACTGGGACAACATCAGTTCAATGCAATAGAAGATAATGAGAGACAAGAGTTCTTAGATGAAGAACTTTGGATCAAGGAGAACTTCAGAGTTTGGAAGGAAATAAAAGATGAGGAAGCCAAAAAGGCTCTAGCAGAAAATAATAAATATAAACAGTACAGAAGATACATAAAACAGCATGGAGTCGGCAGGATGACTTTTGACGATTCATAGCTTTGTGATAATTGTGACTAATTTATTAATAAATTAAGGATCAGTCCTTTTGTGGCATTTTATTGACTGTATACTATCTGTTTTACTTTTTATTCTTTTGAAGCACCAAAAATTATACACAAAATAAAACATTTTTTTACACAATTTGTTACTTTATTTCTTTAATCTCTATTCGTCTCAACATGTACTAAGAGGATTTCAATATAATTAATCATACAACACATTCATAATTTACGGTCATCACAAATGGCAATTCGTTAAGGCATACTACACACCAGGTGCTCACACAGACAAGGCAAGTAAGTGAACAGTCACATTTGTCCTGCTACATACCTAACAAAGTGGTTTGTCCACATATAAACAAACATAAAAATGTGCTCTTCAATCAATACAAAATTCTTATACAAAACAAAATGAGATCCTTAATTACAAAATATAATGTGACTGCAAAACAAGCAATCAAATTGCATTGGCAGTGCTTCAGACTTTAACATACATTTAATCGTAATTCCGATAGCCAAAAATTAAAATTTTGGAATGTTCATACACAATCATACAACTGCCACGTCACATCAAATTTTCGTACATTTATACAAGAATACCTTTATCTGTCGTGTTATGAGCGATCAATCACTAGCAATGCTGCAAAACATAAATTATTCTTTTCATATCAATATTTACAATAAATACAAAAATTATAAATGCATTCTTGGAACAGGAAGACACCACAAAACATAAAATAAAAATATTTTTACGTAAAAACAAGGGCTCTATCGTGTAACAACTTCGTGCTATCAGTCTAAGTGTTACCTAACTAAAAATACAATTAAATTGCACAGTTGAGTGACGATAACCGAAACAGTGAAAGTAACTGTACAATTAGTTGCGACAGTATTGCGAGCGACCGCATCGCCTCTCGCAAGTTGACATTATGAAAAGAACATCCATTGTTGGAGATGACAGGCTTGCGCAACTCTTACAATACAATTAGCACTAAGCATAAAAGTCAGTATTTCGCTAATAGTTTCAGATACAAAATAGTTTTTAATTAATAATGATCTCTATGTCGCTCACCTTTTTTATTCAACTTTTTTAGGTTTGGTGCTAATGTCAAGCTTATGTGACCTATAAAATTCTCGATGAAATTATCTTGGCAGCGATGCAGCTACTGCCCGCCATGGCAACCATTTTCTTTTCATCTGGACCCGTGCAACGCAACTTAGGTGTTATTTTTCTGAACAAAGTTTTGTGGTATTTTATTAATCGAGTGCAAGTCGTCCATAATAATTTCTCCACAATTGCTTTTTTATTAATTATGCTACTGTTTCGACAAGAAAAATAAGTGAGTAGGTACCTACAGCGAAATATTTACTTGATTAACCAGATGTTACACAGCTGTATAAATCATGAAGCTTATTATAAACGTAATATGTTTAGATAGCAGTCCTTTTAAAAAAATATTTTCATTATGACGACTTGCGAGACAGCCAACCTATAATATGTTTGACAAACTGTACTTAATGCTTAAGAAATAAACAGAATAAGGCCTACTGTTCACGTCATACGCACGCTATCGTCATTGTACAGACTGTTATTGACGTCATTGACAGCTCAAGTTATCCAAAACTGTCAAATTTTCGCAATTGAATATGAACCTTATTGATTTGTGGTAAAGTTGAAAATCGATCAAATAAATTTGACAGATTGTGGTAGCTTGAAGTGCTGGCCTCGGTACGCTTGCTTGCATTTTACGTACAAACAAACGAAACCAATCCACGGAATGGCAACGTCGCACTTGCGTATCGTTTATAGCTAGCATGCAATCGTCAAATGAAGCCAACGTTGACAGTAAGCCTAATTTATGTGTCCATACATCTTACAGTAATGTGCATATTTAAGGTATGACTAAAATGCTGTCGACCTACATCAACCTTGTTAATGTACAGACGCTAGCAGGTCAAACTATCCAAAACTGTCAAATTTTCCCAATTGAATATGAACCTTATTATTTTGTATTAAAGTTGAAAATCAATCAAAGAAATTTGACAGATTGTGGTAGCTTGATGTGGCCTCTGTATGTAATGTATGCATAGACGAGTACATTCGTTTGTTCGAGATATCTACCTATATGATCTATTTAAACTTAACCAACTGATCAAAAGGTATTACGGCAAATAATCGATTCACGTCGATAGAGAGCACTTTAGTTTCACCTTTGGGTAACCACCAAAAATTTGTACGCATTATTTTAAATTCAAGTCAATATATATTTCTGTTTAAATGGTCATTCTCTATTTCGTGATTAACATTATATTTAATACGCAAAACTGAGAAACGTTAAACTTGATCGAATTTTCAGCCTTATTCTAACTACAAATAAGATTGAAAATTGAACATTTAACTTTGTCAGTTTTGCTACTATGGTAACATTCTATTGCTTTTACATAAGGCCTGCTTATTTAATTTGTGACTTACAAAGTTTAATGATAATACTCGTTTTATATAAAAGTATTGTTAAAAAGCCGCTGAAATGGCTGCAAGAGCTATATTCTATTCTGGTTTTTATTTAATATTTAATTATTAAAATGTTACATTGCAGCGCTTTCAGCAGCTTTCCACTCATATCGTCTATTCGACAAGTTTCTTTAGAACAAATTATTATCAGGTACGTTTATTAATTGTGGTGGCGTTTCTAACAGCAAAACGAAACTTGTGGAGATTGACAGAGATGAGAGATATTATTACAGGAATCTTTCTGTTTCATCACCTTGAAAACATCACAGTTTTATATAGTGATTCCTATGTAGCAGAAGAAATTCTAATAATTGCAAGACCAGCTTAGAAAACTATTTTAATAATTCAGAGCTCTTTTACAAAAACTTTTTCATTAACAATTTACGTATTCATATACGTACTTACAAACCTCCATACGTTTATATGCATTTAAAAAAAAGTGACGTAAAATAATATGCATTTGTTTGCACCAAATAGCTTGATAACAGTGACCTGCACTTATCATCAACTCGCAAAGATAAATTGTTAGATAACAGTTTACTGCAAATAAATTAAAATAAAATTCATTTACACGAAAACCGAACATAAAAATGGCCTTATAGGTATTTAAGCTGCGAATATATCCCGAGACAATAAAACTGTGAAATTAAAAGGGAATTTAATTTTCTTTTCGTCAATATGGCCACTACGAATCGAATAGAAAACATAATTTTGTACACACAATTTGTCAATCTCTTTACAATATCATCTCATAAAGTATTTACACAAAACATTTATTTAAATATAACCTCTTGCTTATTTACTTTATTGGGGACAACACGGCGTCATATCGATTCAATATTTAGTTATATTATGTCTATCTACATAAATAGTATACACAAAATAATGATTCTAGTCTTTTTCAATGTGCTATTTCGTTTCAGATCATTTGTTAGCTACGCCTTAATAAATCATTATTTACACAGCAATGAACCAGTTGTAAACTTTTGTTAAATATAAAAGTTCACATTGACGATGGTTCTCTGATTTGTAAAAATTACATAGGCTAATATGTCTGATTGAATAGTCGATTAGTTAATTAATCGATGACATTATTATGCTTAATTTATTATGTAATGGTTAAGATTTAATTAAAGCACCACATCTTGTAATAAATCTGCAGTTTATTTGACTAAAAATATTTTAGTCGATTCTAATATGAGGTGAATTCAATAAATCTTCCCGAGTACTTAGCCTGTTTGATTTCCCTTATCACTAAAATCGGATTATTAAACTATAATTCGCAAGTGAAAGAAGTAAAACATAATCGACTATTCAATCGAACGTGTACGCGCCCACAACACTGACTCACGCGTTCAATCTTACAGCTGAAGCCACAGTGATAGCACTTCACACAACTTACTTCCTGTAATAAGATCTACATATTATTATTATATTAATATACGATATGAACGTTCGACTTTGTATCCTAATATCCTCGACATACGAGTTCGTTACTGAGGTAGCCAGGTCCGTCGAGCCCGGCTCAGTCCGGAGTGAGCCTTACGCGAGTGGGTATAAGGTAGTGTTTGCACGTCGCGTGGTGCGCGGGTACAGGCGCGGGTACAGGCGCGGGTACAGGCGCGGGTACAGGCGCGGGTACAGGCGCGGGTACAGGCGCGGGTACAGGCGCGGCCTCACACGGGCGTCTCGTGGTCGGCCTCCTCTATCCGCCCCAGGCGCCACGCGTTTGGGTCTGCCGCTGCCGGGTATCAGAAAAACTTACGTCAATATTCTGATTAATTGAGAGTAGTACACATCACGTAATAGCTCCACCGTCAAGATGCAACTGGGAAAATATAGATTGAGCTGACTAGTAATGTGTGAGCTAGTTTGAAGTTTCGTAATATAAAATGATACTCAAGCTGTTATATCAATTTCAATAGCAGCAAATAAATAGTAGACAGAACTGCTTGAACATCATTCCAGAAAGGACCATCTGAGAATATTAGTGAAGTGCGTGCAAAATACTTATGTCAAATATTTTCGTTTATATTATTTGACATTAGTATTTTGTGCATATTATACAGTTAACGTGAGTAGACATAACACCAGAGTAGAGAGTAGAGACGTTCCACCTCACATATCTAGCCAACATTCACACAAGCGTAACACCACGTTCAACCGTGTTGTGCACGTGTCGACGACTGTTATAGACGTTTCACAAAAATAAATACTGGCTGTGTTGCCATATCAAATAATAAAAATATAAAACATATTTATACTTAATATTTATTCAAAAAAATGGGAAGCTATTGCCAGTCAAAGCACAATTAAAGCTTGTAATATAGATAGCATTTGGAAGCTTTCTTAAAATGTAGCCTTCAAATTTATGTAAATTGTTGACAGTATTACTTTTAATTTATAAAATCCAGTCCGAAAGGGGAATATCCATATAATAAATATGTAATATATTTATTTTTTAATGCTCTTGTAAGCTTTAATATTAATCTCATTTTATAATGTATGAAAAACTTAAGAATTGCACATTGTACTGGTTATTGAACTTTTTTATATGTGGAAAATATTGTTGGTTATATATTTACTAATACTACAGCTTCCATTTTTTATATTTGCAATGTGTAACCGTTTATTTTCCCAAATAAAGATAAAAATTGGTTACCTACTCTTTCCCTACCATAATGATATTATGATTGATTTCATTTCCAATTTAGCGTTAATCGTACCTGTAGACCATAAAAAGATCAACCAGCGTCAACAGCTAAGCACCCAACTTCTTTACATATAATAAAAATGTTTTATATTTATCATTGATAAAGTAGGTACACTGTAAAATACATCAACTATTCGTGTTTCGTGTTGAATAAGTTAGCGAAGTTGCGTAACGCAAAAATAAACTTTGCAACAGTAATCATTAAAATATGTTTTTGACTGCACTGAATTTCAAACAATATTTGGTAATTATGACAAACAAAAGCGTAGCATTTCTGAAGCAATGCGTGTTGTGTGGATGTAAACTAGCGAATGTGAAATATTTTTATTGTAGTTTTAAGTCACGAAGTCTCATACACTTTTGCGTCTCAGTTTTTAATATTTTGCCGCCGAATAATAATTTGGAGGCCTTTTATAATGAGAGAGCAATCAATTAAAATACTATTCAATCTTTTAAGTCTCCCCAAATTAAAATATTTTTATAAATTAAAAATTATTATTATAAAAACTTGCTACGACCACGTAGCATATTATTTTTTATCATAAAGAAACTTGCTACGGGGTATATTATTTTTTATCATAAAGAAACTTGCTACGGGGTATATTATTTTTTATCATAAAGAAACTTGTTACAGGGTATAATATTTTTTTTATTATAAAGAAAACACCACTGGTGAATTGCCTGGCGCTGGTTTTCATCTGGACCTTTAAAATTGACGTGTCACGGATGCAAACCAGTACCAGAATAGGTAAGTACGGAGAGGCTGGTGCAGTAGTACTGTGTTTGCAATTACCCCTTACATTTACTATTGATACCCCAGTTGATCCCATGTTTATTAAGCGCACCCTGAGTAAGGCTTGCTTCCAACTACTGACTGGCTCACTTTTATATCAGTATGAACTATTATGTAGTGTAATGTAACCTACACTATAAGATCATATAAAATTGAACACTCTCCCACAAATATATTTTCAATTCAATAATCTGTTATTATGAAATATGTGACTTAAAACGACAGTAAAAATCCGAGGCTAACAAAATGGATTTGTTTTAAAATTGATGCAATAAATTGTAAAATGTGAGTTAAGAGTGAGCCAACTTATATTAATGGAATTAATTAACGTAAATGACAATTAGGCATAGTTTTACAGATATAAATGTTAAGGAATTCAATCAACTCTACTACATTTTAACTTTCGGAAAGAGAAAAAGAATCTAGCACATCTCAATTATTATTCTAGGTAAAGAAGCATTAGCCGAGTTTATAAATGGAATATTGTAAATTTCTTGCTATTTCCAAGAGTTATAATGTGGTGTTAGTTTCAATGGTAATTAATTGCAAAAACAATTTTATTTTTGTTTATTTATGGCCCGATAAAATTAACACAAGTGTTATGCAAAATTATGGTGAAACAAATAACATAAAACAAAATATATTACCTTTACTGTCGATCTTCCAAACATGCTTTGGGAGTTCGGACATAGGATGGGACTACGGGATTGTTATAGCTTACACAACTAAATATAACTTACATATAATACTTATTAATATACTTAGCAGGTAAAGGTAACGACTATTATTAAAGCATACAGTATTAGTAGTAGGCCAGGATATAGAAACATATTTTTCTTGGAGTATTAATGCTACCTACCCATATTGGTAGAAATGTATACTTAAAATACCAGTAAATGTTCTCATCCCGTTGAAATCAGTGTTTATTTTAGTTGCATATGATATATTTAATTTAAGAAAACTCAGTTGGCGCATCAGCTATGCTCCTGCGCCATTGGTTGCGGGTATGGCCTAAAGCTATTACCGGCTCTGGGTGAGAATTTGATTCATCATGTATAGGATCAAATCCTCGTGTCAATAGTTTAAAAAAAAAGTATCATACAGAATGATGTGATTTGAATCTTCTTTTGTTAATTTAAATGTAAATAAAATGTGTTTTACTACTGTCCTGACCTGTTTTTAGTTTCATCACATGCATATTATCATAATATAATTAATACTAATATTATAAGGGCGACTATAGACGACACACTAGATACATTTACGGGGACAAAATACCCCCGAGCACCACCAGTCGTCAGCAGGGAGAGATAATGATGAGCGAATAGACTAGCTTCACACTTAATACTCGTACACGGGGCTACACATGCGAATCCATAGATATAAATATATATTCTTTATATACTACAAGAATAAATATAAATAAATATTATATCAATAAGCTCGTTGTAATAATACATAATAATATTTTTTTAATATTAAAGCAGTAAGCTACCATTAAAAACGAGTTCAATAAAAACTAAGCATCAAAATATGCTATTGATTGAAGTATTGATTATGATTGTGTTCAAATAAATTAAAATGCCAAGCCAGAAATATTATTTGAAATAAATTGAATGTTTAACATAGTTTAAATTGTAGGTAACTCTCCCATTTTAACTGCATGTACCACGTTTGTCTCTATCGCCAAAATATGAACATTAAAGACGTGTCTAAATTATTATTAATTTACGCCATGCTCGTCTTACTGCAAAATAAGCTAGATTTAACAAAATAGAAATACTTGTATTATTTTATGTTGTGTTAAATTATTCTGATAAAATGCTAAGTACCTAGGTATAATCTTAGTCTGATATAATTGTCATTATTTTAATATTTTTGGACAATTTTACACAGCACCATCTCGTCCCAAACTAAGCAGAGCTTGTACTAGGCAATGGATATAATACTGATATCCTTACTATATTTTTTGTAAATACGTACTTATAATTATATAAGACAATATTAAGAATACATAGGAAATAAATTGTATAGACTACAAACGGCCCACCCCGACTTCTCACGGGTACATAGATAGAAAATACAGCTAAGTTTCTCACTAATAATTTAGCTTTCTATATGTGAAAGAATTTAAAAAATCGGTTAAGAGTTTTCAGAAGAAATCAAATGTTTTCTCTTCATATTTTTTTTTCTAGCCTGGTTTGTCCCACTACTGGGCAAAGGCCTCCCTTCCCTCTTTCCAGGCCACTCTGTCCGCTGTTTTAGTGGCCCAATCAATCTTTTTCGTCAGAGTCGAGCTCGTTGTGTCACCTCTGTCTGGGCCAACCAAGCTGTCGCTTCGCTTCACGTGGGGTCCAAGTCGTGGCAGTAATAATATTAGTTTAGATAATATAAATTAACGAATATGGATACGCCATTTTGTAAATAAGCATTATAGCTAGCAATATACTAACATTCATACTCAATAATACATATGGATACATGAGTATGTTAGAGATATGTAATAAGATATGCATAATTTTTAATATGAGTTACAATAATTTATATATATTTGTTAACAGTAAGAAGTGATCAATGAAACATGTAAGTAAATTATTTATTTTATAATTAGTAAAAGTATAAAACACTGGGTTGTCAGTAAAATAATCGTAAGTAGCCGATTTTCTCATAATTTCCCAACATTTTAACTGTTCTCGTAATTACGCTTTATCTTTTTCAAGAGGTCAAGTTAGTCAGGCGCATTCGTCTGTGTCTGCCCTTAAAAACGGGCATAACGTAAAATTTTGTTAATTGGCAATATTTCATCACATCACTTCTTGTCTGATAAGTTGATAACGTAAGATTTATGGTGATTATAATGGGAATGAGGAATATGGGAGGATATTTACACTTCACGATGTTCAAGACATTTAAGGAGTGTTGGCTACGTTGAGATTTTAAAGTAAAATTTTGTTTGACCTGATAATGTTACCTTAATTATTATTTTTTTGGTATCTTATCATTTTAATGTTTAAATGTACAGACACCAGCAGGTCAACCTATCCAAAACTGTCAAAATTTTCCAATTGAATGTGGACCTTGTTGCTTTGTATTACAGTTGAAAATCAATCGAAGAAATTTGACAGATTATGGTAGTTTGATGTGGTAGCCTCTGTACATGTTTTTGTAATTGAATCTCATTAGACATGAAAATAATGACGAGTTTATCCAAAAGCGAACAATCGTGAAGTGTAAAATGCAGGATTGGCAAGGAGCTGAGCGAGTAGTTGGTTGTGTTCCTCAGCACGAGTGCGCATGCGGCGGCGCTCGTAGCAGCGGCGCTCGCTCGCCTGCCGCGTGCCGAGTGCGGTGTGACGTCACCACCGCCACCACACGTCATCACACACGTCGACACGGCACAACCACAACACCAGACGGACGCGTTACGTACAGTCCCGACTGCCCACACGTCAGACGACGGACACTAAGGGGATTTTTTTCCGCAAAAATATACCCTATGATGCCTTTCATAAAGGACGGCGAATATTAAGTCCTTACATAGTTGGTATTTATCGTCGATAAAAAAAAACCACTGCACACTGTCCGCCGTCTGTGGGAGCCCTTAGTTCTACTTTACACAAGGCAGTATCTTAACGGGAGCAACACTTAATAAACAACCGATTTTTATAGACGTCATCTCATATCCCAACGGACATCCAGAATGACAATCCATAAATATCAAATTGGAACCAATTTAAGCACTTAAAAGCTTGTAATATACGATGAAATAATCTTACGAAGCTGCCTTGCATAAAAATGTTACTAGAAATAAGTGCAAATTTTAAATCAATGGATTGTGATTAGATTACTATGGAATAAACTAGCAACACTATCAACTATAGGGACTCCACGTACGCCTTTTAATTAGCTAACATCAATAAAATACCTAAGTATGTCTGCTATCATATTATAATAAACAATAATAACAACTTTACAAAACGACAAATTTACAGGCAAAGCGATGGCTTCAATACATGTTCCACGGTTACATTAAAAAGCAATAAATACAAAAAAGCAAATATGCAAAAGCAGACATACCAAAGTAATAAAAATTAACATTAAATTAAATACACAAACGATCAACGGGAGCTTTTTTATTCAGAACAGTTATTACACACCATTATTTAAACACAGATAATAATATTTAGTCGACATACCAACTTCTAAAGAATATTAATTATGGCAAGTATTTTAGTTTTTGAATTTTTTGGATCGTTTTGTCGGCCATTTTGAAACTATATTATTGGTTCGGTCCTGAGTAAGAATTTTAGGTTGGAAATCGAGAATTTTGACTCGACTATCTTAATGAATAATGTTGATAATAAAAAATTGACATTAAATATACTGTAATCGTCTCTCATAATATTATTGAGATTGAGGTTTATTTTACAAACTTATTATTTTTTAATAATTGGATAATTGTTTTTACCAATTTGTCCATTCATTCGTAGTCAAAACTACTTGAAAAAAAAAAAGTTTCACTTATATCCCTTAAACAATAGTGTATAATGACTAAATGTAATTAAAACTGATAATTCTACCTCTGACAATAATCTCGTTAACTAGCTGGCTATTATATGACCATGCATATTATGATTATTTGAAAACTGAGCATCTGTTTTGTTTGATTGAGATAAATTAAGTATTAAATGACCCTAATATTTTTTATCAAATTTAAACCCGATTGAATTGTGTAAACCACTAAAAATTGAAACATTAAAAACTTTATAACATTTTCAATAGCTTTAAGATGTAATTTTGCTTTAAAAAAATGCTCAATATTTTTCTTTTACTTTGTTTACTTTCGAAATACTTAGCAACAACACTTGTAAGAACAGAATAAAACAAACACCATTTTTTGCCAAATCAAAAGTACCTGTAATAATGGTCTAATTAAAAAATAATTAATTTTGACTTGAATTTGAAACAAAACAAATGCTCAACCCCCGTCTCGTCAACATCAAGGTCACAACACGAACATCACACACCTTGCAGCTGTCGGTTGAGCAGCGCGGTGATGCCGGGGCCATCACCCGCCTTCTTCACCACCAGCATGGGCTTGTCCTCGCCCTCTTCGTAACTGTTCGGCAGGTGCCCGTTCGAAACTGCCATTGTTTCGCTCACCTGGAGATTAGAAAGGTAATAATAATAAATTAATCTTATTTATTACTGTCTTATATATTATTATTTACTTATCCATATTAATAATTAATTATCACTCGCTTAAACGGTGAAGGAAAACATCGTGAGGAAACCTGCATACCTTAGAGATTTGGTTTGTGAAGGTTTGTGAAGTCTGCCAACCCGCACTAGGCCAGCGTGGTGGACTATAGCGTAATCCCTCTCAATATGAGAGGAGACCCGTGCCCAGCAGTGGGACAGTATATGGGTTGATGATGATGATGATTACTGTCTTAGGTTTTCTGTGATTATCATACATCTTCATACATAGATACAGGCCTTTCTTAAGAGCCCGGTTCAGAGGCCTTCTATTAAAATCAACCCGACAACTGGCCTACTTCTCAAAATTTATAGAAAGATGAATAAATATATTATTGACACAGTTATTGCAGTTTTCAAGTGCGCGTCATGTGATTTGTAGGTAAAAATACTCATACACAGGTAAGGTACCTATGAATTAAAAAGTAGGTAACTATATTGCCAAACACTAGATGACTAGACTACACCAATAACTACAACTTCTCAAAATAATTGACTTTGCAAATATGTACAGTCGCCAGCAGGTCAAGCTATCCAAAACTGTCAAATTTTCCCAATTGAATATGAAATTAAAGTTGAAAATCAATCAACGAAATTTGACAGATTGTGGTAGCTTGATGTGCTGGCCACTGTACTAGAGATGTACGTCAAACGGGGTGAATAGGAATGCAGCGGTGAATCGTGACAAAACTTTGAAAGGGATTTTAAGCTTTTAGTTTGATGCCAACAATGGGTAAAGAGATAAATCTAATAGTTTGTTATAATTTAGAAACAATATTAGAGTCTCTTTTTCCAACAAACTATAATAATTAAAGCTAATAATCCCATTCAATTCACCCCTGCGTGCCTATTCACCCCGTTTGACTGTAGCTGTTATTTTTTGGGAACGATTTTTGGCACATAAGTATATTATTTTAGACATTATGACTTTTTTTTACCGTAACTTCCAGGTGTACCTACAGGACTTTTGGGAATATTATTAAAATAAAATAATAATTGTTATAAAATTACTTATTTATAACAAATTTATTTCGTAATAAAAAATATAATATTTCTCAATTTTGGATTCCATAAAATTAACTTTAATTCGCGTTATTCCATTGGTTATTCCATTAATGAAAATTTTCATGAAAACGATGTCTAGACACGATACACAGGTAGTTTCTCTACAAGTAGGCGGTACTTTCTCTTAATCCTGGCAAAATCAAATTATCAACACCAATCTTGCGAAACAGATAAGTAGGAAACATCAATAAAATAACATTAATAACGTTATATTTTATGGTTTGATGACAAATAATAATAAACTAACTGGTTTATAAATACCGTAAAACGACGTATAAACCAGTACGAAAACACATAAAAATACACAGATAGAAAGTGTTACTAGAAACCTAGTTTTTTGTATTTATAATTATATATTTTGAGCACGTTCGATAAAAACACCTGCAAAGGTTTAGACTCCTTGGAGCGAATTCAAGAGCTCACAAAAAAGCTCCCGGTTAACACGAAGTAAGGGTAAATTTCCCCGAATTATTGAAAACGAGTTCCCCGGAGAAATCACAATAACACGAAGCGATAGGCGATCGCTTGTTAGAGCATAATGCAGCCGATAGGCCTAAATGTAGGTCAATAGAGTTTTCACTGAAATTCAGACTAGTTCTGGTGGAGTGAATAAATTATTTCAGCGTGGTCTGTAGTAAATGTGTAATAATACACCCGACAGTGTTATTTACGAGGAGTAGTAGTCATAAAATAAAGTTTGTATGGCTATAGCAATTTCGATTAGTTGAGTGGGTAATAGTATTTCAATATTTACTTTTAAAGATGGATTATTAAACTGAACTTTATACATTTTTAATGTTTACTCAACTCGACAAAATGTATGATAATTTTAAATTACAGTAATAATAAAATAGGGGGGTATCGATAGATTACCTATTCATCTTTGGTATGAGCTACAAAATAATAAAAAGTCCATGCTGCAGTCGAAGATTGGCTATTCAGCACTTCAGCAGGTTGATTTCACGGCTTCTCACCCATTTTAGGATTTTATTCACTTTGAAAACTGACGATATAGGTGTATTTACAAACAGAACTGGTGAGATACACAAACACCCTGACCTCGGAAGTGCCGGTAGGCACCAATATTTATTGTTCTGTGCGGGAATGGAACCCGCGGCATGAGGTTTAAAAGCCGATAGCTTAGCTGCTGAGCTATTCGTGGCGTCATCTATCCCATAAATCACAATTATCCATTTTAATTAGTAGACTGACCTGCATAAGTTTGTGAACAACGTCTCGACCCAGTATGTGGTCGAACACGGCTTGCAGGAAGCCGTCTGACATGATGGACAGCTTCAGCTTGTCCCGGTGCCATACTAGCACCCGGGACTCCTCCATCGCCATTATTGACACCTGGAACATACGATTTCTACTGATACAACGTAGCATAAAAATCTTGGCGGATAAGAATTGAATATTCGTACATCACATACATATATCACATATTATATATCATCACATAGCCTAAGTAATAATATACATAAATAATAGTCAAAGCCAAGTCTCCAACTTCTGACTTTTCAAACTCATGTGCGTATTACTTAATAATGAATTATCACTCGCTTAAACGGTGAAGGAAAACATCGTGAGGATTCTCAGCGCAGTGTGTGAAGTCTGCCAACCGTTGGTCTCTCAATCGGAGAGGAGACCTGGGCCCAACAGTGGGACATTATATGAGTTGATTATGAACAAATTGTTGTCTAGACCATTTTAAATTTCAAAGTAAACAAACTCGTATACATGACTGTTATGTATACTCAAATCTAGTTGTAAAGCACTATTAATTAATATAAGCATGGCAAACAGTTCAGCTTAGCTTTCAGGGGTTAGCGTGTCTGTCAGTAAGTGGATCCGAAAAGCGGTAACATCGTACCTGAACAACCACTTCAATGAGTGAAACATATAGTTCCAAGTGAAATTCTGCTGGTATCTACGTTACGATAGGAAGAAAATTTATGAGATCGACTTGCGGATGCTCTATTCTATAACATGGTAAATCTCAATCCCATACATCACCATCAACCTATTTAGTATAAACGCCACTATAATCGCCACAAGCGTGCCTTCGATTCGAATACGAGGCAAGACCTTGTCGATTGAGGGAGTCGGCAACGAAGGCAGGAAAAGTCATGGTGAATTTCACGGATCTTGCCCTATAGATCTTGCGGTTTTAGTCGGTACCAGTCCGACATACCCTACCGGCTCCTCAAATAGCGGATGAGGATTTTCCGTACTATAAAAAAAGGAGCACATCATTTAAAGTGCACTAAGTATGTTACCAAGTAAACAAGTCAGAATTGAATTTTCTTACTGCAATAGAAGCGGAGAGACTTTTATGAAATAAACCTATTTCTTTGCACTGTCATGTTTTCTACAAATGTGTCATTACGTCATTCAGTATAATGAGTCCTTCGTTCTAGATTGCGTTTTATCTCATGTTCTGGGAGAAATGTGCGTCATCAACTCTCATGCTTATTAATTTATTTTAGTCTTCGAAGAATTACGGGCTAAAACACAATCTGGTAAATTAAAACCATTATTAATAGGTGTGGGAACTGAGATATTATTATGCCCCAAAAAGGTCATCCAGGTTCGTTGGAAGCTAGGCTATTTATATCTAACCTTGCAAACGCAAAGAACAGTGACGCTTATTCTGTTATAAATAGAAGTCATACAAAAATAAATAAAGACTAATAAGCGCAAATAACCGACCGTAAGGTTTATAACCTCTGACATTACGAAATTGGAGAGAAGTTCGCTAATCTAATAGCCCTAAGTACTGAACGAAATAAAGTATGTTTTGGGTCCGTGTACGCCCCGATTAAGTAATAGTTATGTGTGATATATCCTACTTTACACATAAAAAATTATTTACAAATGATCCTAATTGTTAGGTACTGTATTCTTATTATTAGCAGTGTAGTAATATTTACTTCTAAGCCTACGCAAATCCCACAAGTACAATCAACAATTAATTTCCTCATTCATAATAGCATTAATATACGACCCGACCCGAATAATATAGGACACGTCACTTTTACTGTACGCTAAATAGAACAAAAACGCCCACAAACGTTATGGTAATACCCAATGAGAGTGAAATCATAACTGGATCATACAATTACGCATAAACAGACTGTTTGGACACAAAACAACTAGAATCTGACGAAGTTACAGTTCAATATTATGCGGAAATTGAAGAGTACACAGACAAAACAAAAAAATAAAGTAAAAAAGGGTATGAGCACAGTGCTGTGACTGACTGGAAAACGAGATGCAAAGAAGTGCGTTCCTTATTTCAGAAAGTGAAACGCAAAAAAGTGTGTTCCTTATTTCAATACGCCTATTAGCTAAAAGACAACTGAAGAAGGTATTATAAGTGTTGTGTTCTCTTTTTGACAGAAATTCTGAGTCTGCTGCAGGGTCTAGTACGAAGAGTACGCGCAGGGGCATCCCGGTAAGCATTAGAAATTTTCTGACAGTGCGGGATCTGACTAAAAAGAGTGTGTTGACTGAGCAATAATTTCTTCTACGCCAGCATAATATAACAGTCTGTTACAGTAAAACCTAACCTTCTGTTCTTCTCATTTCGTGGTAAGCAGGTCGCAAGACACCCACCTGCGCTAAGATATGATTACAACACGAACATGTACATTTTCATAACATATAGGTACATAATATTTTACACATCCGTGGGTGGATTATGGGGAATGCTCTAACTTGTATTGGATGGAAATAGGTCGCTTCCGATGTACGTAAAGTATGTTATTTCTTATCGATAAGAGTTAATGTAGAATGTATTACCGACTTTTTGCGATAAATACAAGGTGGGGGAGGTTCAACAGGTTATATTATGAGAACTAAAGAGAAATGAACATGAGATATTAATCAAGATGTTCCGCCACAAAAACCAATAATAAACCACAATCCCTAAATGGACCCCTTCACAGAATAGTCTTCTTTTAAACTGGAAAAGAAACTTGTAGATTCTTACTGGTCCAGATGGTCAGGCAGGAATTTTTAAGCCTTTTTAAGACAATGCATGAAACTGTCAAGCATCGCAATCGTACTAAACTAGACCATAATAAGAAGCATTGACAGTGGCATAGCCAAATGGGTCACCTAGTAAATTGTCTTGATCTATATTTAAACATTATGACATCAGACGAAAAAGCAGTGTTCTTATTCAGTGCCCAAATATGCTCCAAGACCGATTCATAAATCTATAATGTTGTAGAGCAGTAGGTTATACAACTGCCAAGGCTTTTGGCTTGAGCTACTTAAATTTTGTTAAGCAATTTTCCTCCCTAAAAGTAAGTAATTGTTAACATTTATAGTCTATCTTGGTCTATTTATTTTCACATTTCATACGAATTCTTCGTATTGAATTTTCGTTTAAAGTAGCACGGTTTAATTTCAATATTGACCTCAAACTGACACACACATTTGGGCTGTCAAAAGGAGAGGGCTGGGGTTTAAGTCCACCACGCTTCCACGCTGGCTTAGTAGTTTCAGATACAGATGAAAACGTGCCTTGGATTCAAAACCGAGACCCACAATTTAACAGAGAAACGTCACTAAGCTATCACTGGTTAATTTATTGGTGTTAATTTGGCGGGTCGTCTAAAATCTTAACAAACAAATTGTCTTCAAAGATTTTTTACGCAGTAAGTCACAAACTTGTTTTTTTTTTTCCCTTTTAAAAACTACTCGCAAGTTGTATCGTATTCTTCTTCTTAGTCGGGCACTCTTGTCAGAGTGGTCGTGGTAATAACGATGGTGTATTCGCTGGGTTCTCGATGGCATCGTTCTGTCCTCTGAACGCCGCGGCTTTTGAAATACTTCGCCACTTCCGACGATTAGTGGCGTTGCGAGAGCACTGGACCATTGTGGTCTGGGTAGCCTTCACAATAAGGTCAGTCCAGCGAGTTGGAGATCGGCCGCGAGCTCGTCTTCCTTCAACTTGGCCCTGGATGACCAGCCTTTCCATGGAGTCCTCGTTTCTAGAGACATGGCCAAAGAACTTTAGTATTCGCAATTGAATGATCGACGAAAGTCTATCCTTAATGCGAAGCTCCTTTAAGATTGAGTTGTTAGTACGAAACGCCGTCCAAGGAATCTTTAGGAGGCGCCTCCAACACCACATCTCCAGGGCATCAATTTTGCGGCGATCTTGCAGTCTTAATGACCAGGTTTCAGCTCCGTACAGAAAGATTGGAAAGACAAGGCATTTCATTAATCGAACCTTTGTTTTCTTGGTTATTCTTCTGTCCTTCCAAATCTTTCCCAGCCTTTCCACTGCCGACCTGGTAATGGCGCACCTACGTCTAATCTCATCTTCACACCTACCTGTGTTTGAGATAATATAACCGAGGTAGATATAATTTTGTACTACTTTGCAGTTAGCAACACTGAGAATTTCTGGTTGGTTTTGTTCGGCCCGGTCTATTATCATCATCTTCGTCTTATCTCGATTAATGGCGAGTCCAAATTGAAGACTAGTAGTTTCAAGACGGGATAGAAGATCTTCCATTTCTTCTTTTGTTTGAGCAAGAAGAGTTGTGTCGTCAGCATAACGCAAGTTATTGATCACCTTTCCCCCAACTGACACACCTTTACTCCATCCTTCCAAGACAATCCGCATTATATATTCTGTGTAGATGTTGAACAGCAATGGTGACAATATACACCCTTGGCGGACACCAGACTGAGTTTTAAAATTATCTGAGAGGACGTTATCAACTCGCACTGCTCCTGCACCATCCTCATACAATCTCTTAATGATGTATATGAGGTGTAGTGGTACGCCCATTTCCGACAGCACATTCCAGAGGCGGTCCCATATGACAGTATCAAATGCTTTGCGAAAATCCACGAAACATATGAAGAGGGGTGTATTGAACTCTCTGGCTTTCTCGATGACTTGCCGTAGTATTAGAATTTGTTCTCGCGTGCCTCGTCCCTTAACAAAACCAGCTTGCTCAGGTGCAATTTGTCGTGAGAGGAATGCCTGTAATCGTGTGTTAATTATATGAAGTAAGACCTTACTTGCATGCGATATGAGAGAAATCAGTCTATAGTTGTTGCATTTTTTGGTAGATCCTTTTTTATGCAAGGGAATAAAAATAGACTGGGACCAATCATCTGGCCAGATTCCACTTTCCCATATTTTGCAACAGATGGTGTACAAGATATCAACTCCAGGCTCACCCATAACTTTGAACACTTCAACAGGAACCTCATCTACTCCCAAGGTATCGTATTAGGTATTATTTGATTTACATATTGATTTGTGGTCGCACTATACGGTCATTCTGTTAACAGGCCTATAAGATCAGTTTACACTTTAATTAGCACCAACCACGGCCTTTGCTCAAATATCCGACATGTTACAACAAAAATATGAGCAAACACATTAAACTGGTCCTGCTTGCTCACATTTTAACGAGTTGGCTGACAAATTGGTCCTTCGAGTCGTGTTAAGGGGTATGTGGAAGACAAGTAGTTTAGTCGGATCCGAAGTATGAGTACGGTTAGGTTAAAGTTATATCTAAGTTATAGACGTGATCTTAATAGGAAATTTTGTTCTTTCAATCTTCAAGATCTATGGATATTATTTTAAATTAGTTTTATCTTATCATGTAACACTTTTATCCAAAAAAGCTTTTGCCCTTTGTGTCTAGAAGAGGCCGGAATATCCTAGATTCTCACTGAAAATGACCTCTGAGAAGAAAACGGAAAGAACGTCAAGATCTTGTGTTAAGGCCAATGTTCATTTAAGGATTACAGTGTAAAACAATGTATAATTATGGTAATGTGAAACGGGCTTCAAAGAGTCCTGTTTGATAGTTGGGAGACATGAGTGCAGACTCAGCAACGGAATCAGTCAAAAATTTGGAACATTAGACCAACATATGTTATGTCCATCACGCCTGTACTCCTCGAAGGGTTAGGTAGAGGTGTACTAAATTACACCCACATGTTGCCCGTATGTTTAGAATAGCATTAATGGGGCGTGGGGCGACCCTATTGCTATTAACCAGGCACAAATGCTACTGGGAATTTTATAGGAAAACCCAATACACTTTGCTCGACATCGGAATCGAATCTAGGACCTCAAGCGTAGCAATCGCGCTTACGACCACTAGGCAAATGAAACGGAACATTAGACTAGAGCGGAAATAAATTGAGGATACGTTAGAAGATTAATTAGGTATTTGAAATGTCAAAATTGCTACATTTCTTTCCGATCACTAATTTTAAGCTACATTTCCTTCCGTCCATAAATGTTAAACTACATTTAAGTGTAGTTACTTACTTGAAAAAACTCATCCGTGGACACGCCGAACCACTCGGGCGAGTCCAAGAAATGATGCGGGAACACTATATGCAGCGCGCGCTGGTTTTGAGACACCACTAATCTGAAAACATTGTACAATCACACATTAAGCAACAGAGTAATCAAACAGACTAGTCAAATCAACAGAGTAGTCAAAGAATCTTAAGAGAAGACCGTTTTTCTTCACCGTCATAATTACGTCCACTGTTATAGATAAGCCTCACCTATAGGTGTCACAATGATGGGAATATACGACATGCATCCGGTCATTTCTAGTGATCTTCACCGTCGTCTATCCCTCTAGGCCCTGCCATATAGTACCTATACTAGCTACTGCCCGCGACTTCGTTCGCATGGCAAAGTTACTTAATTATCGTTGTAATTTGGCTAATGAACTCTATAAATAGGTTATAAATTACAGCCTATATGTTATTCTGATGTATAAATAATTCATATACTACCACTATCAAACCATTTAGTTATAATATTTTTACTTAACATTTGACTATTGTGTATCTAGAATAAACATTTATTTAACTTAACAGACTCTTGACTTCTTTTCCACCTATCAAGCTCTTACATCGCACAAATACTGTAAAGTTTCATCAAAATCCGTTCAGTAGTTTTAGTGTGATAGAGTAAACATCCATACATCCATCCATCCTCACATTCACATTTATAATATTAGTAGGAAGTAGGATGTTTTGTCTTAAAAATAATCTCGTGGTATCTTGCATATTGAAGATCGATCTGAACTAAATCCCAATATCAAGATTTGTCATGTACTAATTTTTGGCATATATTTTCCGAGTTAATAATAGACTCGTGTGACGCACGGCAAATGAAAACATCCTTGGTAAACCTGGATTTAACGGTCTTAAATTGCCTGGATATTTTCCTAGGCAGGTGTAGTAACAAGTAATGATTGTAGTTTGTATAATATTCTGCGTTTAGGTTTTGGAAATTACAGACTGACAACGAAATTCAATGTTATATCAGCGATGCAGGCGTGTTTAAAATACTTTGTCTCCATAATAATAAAGTTTTAAGTCCTTCGAAGTACATTTTAAGAAGTTTATTAACAGCAGTACGACTAACTTTAGAGGAACGACGTCTAATTAAAAAGCAGTGTACAATACACAGTGTACTGTACAGTTGTAAACACAGATACACATAAAGCTATACGTTCCAGTATAACATGAACTGACTGTACGAAAAGCCTATATATTGCGGGGTCAGTTTACATTGGACACAATTTATATTTTATCTTATTTTGTATGTTTCACAGATCACAGTTGTATGTTGTTCCTTTATTACATCGTCCACCATCTTCATCCGGTTTTTGCTGAGTCACATCTCAGCAAAAACCGGATGAAGATGGTGATTTGGACCAATAATTGACAATAAGTACAAAGGTTGACTATTAAAAAAATGTCTTCAGTTTTTATTAAATTATTATTATCTTTAATGTTATATTTTAATTGTTTATAAACTTCACTGTTGAATTGGCGAACGATTACGATCGGTAAAATTAAAACTAGGTAAACTGAAATTCTTATAGTTGTTAATCAGTTCCTGCTACTCAGCACGATGGCAACAAAGTAGGTATTAAACTGATGTATACAAGCTAAGCAATTTATGTAAACGTACACGAAACTTTAAACTAAACTTTTAATAATGGTAGTTTAATAATCGCGGTATTACAGGGACGGTGCTAATTAAAACGTGTGGCATAAAACTTCTCTGTGGTTGTAGAGCACACAACGTTGTGCTCGAGGGTTCATTACGTGCGCGTTGCGGTCGACGTTTGCGAATAATGGCCGAAAATTCGGAAATATATTCAGCAATCTTCGCACCCAAAATACAGATTATTTAATAGAGGGTAAACCAACTTGATTTACAGAGAAAGTTTAGTAAAAATTAAGGAAACGGCGCATAATTTCGGTTGAAGCATTTTAAATAAGTAAAATTTTTCTTTCCCGGTTTTACTGATTTCACAGATACTATCAATTAAACTGGATAAGTATTTAATTTGAAAAGAAAATCAGACATGTGTAAAGAATATCTACATTTCATCCCCATCTGAACTCGAAAAGTAATTATTTTGTTTCCTTTCAGTCTCAGAAGTATCTAGAAGATTAGTAATTTGAAATATTATTCCAAGTCTACTGAGACGACAGTAAAATTAATTCCAATGAAATTGCCGACAGAACTAATCATGAGGAACCCTGACTCGTTTCCAGCCATAAATGCGATAAACAAATTGCTTTTCCACAAACAAAATGTAATAAAAAGTATCTTCTTTTCAATCATAAATTGTTTCCACCACCACCCACCCTTCATAGACTTTAGATTTAGATCGTGATACTTGACATTATGTCTTTTATACCAGAATAATAGGTAGATTTAGGGCTGTCCCATCTAGATCGATTTCTCACTGCCAATGCTTATCAAAAGACATAATCATGGCCCATATTTTTAGGTCAACTCCGACATTAGCAAGCAGCCTTAGTTATATTGGCATCCGATTTCAAAACTTTCAAAACTTATATCGATTTTTGACACTTACCTACGCGAACATTAGAAATTGAAATGAAACAACTTATTATTTATCCCGACGATTTGATCAGCGTCTATGGTTCCTTGTGACCATGGACGTCTGAAATGAAATAAAATTCTTTATATATAGTTGTTTTATTTCAAACTAATATTTTATGTTTAGATGCCCAAATTACACAAATACTTTCGCTTTATAATTGTTTAGATTTGAAAGTTATTTTGGACCGGTTTATTCAGCTATTTCCTAAATGTTGTCTGCCAACCCTGTGTAGTTATGAATCCCCAAAGCTCGGTGTCTCAAAGGTCGTCTCCATAATAGAGTTTCGCGACAATAACGCGCTCACCGAAATATTTCCCTTACACAAACAAAAATTGTCGCCAATTTTCTGGTGGAATACGTTATCTCAAGTGTTTCTTTTTTCCTGATGGACAAATAGTAATTATGTATTTTCTAAATATATAAAATGAGCTTAATAATATTCATCAGCGTTTTATTGCCACCCACATCAGGTCATCAAACTGCATGGGCGGATGAACTATTACAAAATTGATCGTTAAACAGTCTCTTGGTTCCTTTTAAATCGTTCACATCCTCTGAACAACTTTAATGAAGACAATGACAACTATAACCGTTAAAGGTCGGTAAAAATAGGTCCATAAAAGTGCGTGAGTGCCACAATGTGGGACCGGCTAAGTGCCTGGAACAATTGCCCTGTTCAAAGTTGTCGAGAGTCGTATGAAGTTGTATATCAACAGTGTTCACCACTGTTCAGAATCAGGTCAGGAAACAACGAGACTTTATTTCTCGAGTCGAGTCCTGCAAATGCAATCCATTACATTCGTTTACTAAGACGTCTACAGTTACAGTTGCAGTATAAATTGTAGCTTCTTATAGTCTCACGTATATTGCATTTAAATCATCTACAACACTGTTGCTTTTAGAATTTTTGACGCTTTATTTCAGTGACTGCTTTCTTATATTATGAAGCAAATCCTGCCGCGAACTACGGTACATCTGGCGACATTCCGGCCTCGTAAATAAAGCTTAAAGCGCTGCAATTACTACGTCTGAGTCTGTACAGCCACGATTTTATAGCTCAGTTCGCTAACGCGGGACGAGTTGTTAAACTTTATGCTTGGCCTGAACTAAAAGTATGGTGTGTTTCACCACAATCAATTTCTTTAACATGTATAGAATTTTTAAAGGGCGGTTTTTACATGGTGGGTATTTTGTTGTATCTTCGTAGAAACTTCTTCCTTACGAAAAAATAAGCTTTTATTTTGAAAAGATTGAAAGTTTTTGAACGTTTCTTTTTTCAAACAGTTATAGGCGTACCCACGGAACGGTGCCAGGTACCAAGGATCATGGTGGGGTATCTGCCCCAAACTGGAAGATAAAAATGTAATAACAAAATTACTGGTTAGGTAACCAGGACCCTCGCAGGTTATTATTGAAATAAGGTCAGTAAATAAAAAACACTATTAAATTCTTACTACTTATCGAGTTGATTTACTTCTGCCCCATCTCTAAAAAAATGCTGGGTTGGCGGTACTACTAAATATCTAGACCTATTAGAATATATAGTTCCAAAGAAAAATATTAAGACACTAAGTTTGGAAGATAGTAGCCAAGATAAACACATACCTAATCGTCCTAGCCTTTATCCGCATAAAATTAAAAATAACTGACAAAAGCTTAACTTTAACAGATTTCATCAAACGAGTATTCTTTTTACAAATGAAAAAGTTTGACAGAAACAATCAGGCTGTGCTTATGTTGACATATATTTTTTTTAAAACATGTGAGTCATCACGTTAATTTGTTAACCGCAAATTCGTGAAGATTTATTGTCTTTGGTATTTTATATTATGTTACTCGATCTTCACACAATCTCAATCACATATCTAATAATGCAGATAACAGATGTAAATTAATCTTTACTACCAACGCTATAGAGGCTACAAGCCTACAATGAACAAGGTTATCGAAAACATTCATAAGCGACCGACCTTAAAAACGAAAAAGGAGTGACAGGCTACTAGGTTATCATTAACCAAAACAGGTATCAATATTCAAGGCCTCAGCACCCTACGTGGATTTGGTCAGATTTTAATTTGATGTATGGCAACATTCATACAGACAAATCTATTGTACAATTCTGAGCTAAATTATTTGCAGTTAAAGCTAATATTAGAGCATACTGCAGTTCAATAACATAGCCACAGTCTAAATCCTACAGTATACAAAGATACATGTTGAACATAATACAAGCGAAATTCGTAAAGAGGTCGCCAGTCTGTGCAAGTCAGTTGTGCAAGCGCCTGCGACACTGTACACCGTATGTCGATAATTTCCCTTTCAATGGACGGTTCATTCAGAAAAAACAACTGTGAAGTCAAGGAGAACGTGCAATTTTTATTATGTACTTATTGAGTGATTAAAATTAAATTGCAGCATTAATACTTAATTGGCTATTTAGTGAATCAAGACGTAATAGTGTAAATATTTTGTATTCGTCCTAAAATAACATTATTATTGGGGCCGATATGGAAGTTATTATTTTTAGTGTGATTTTTTGTGATTATTCATTATTTAAGTAACTCGGAAATACACTATTTTACACATAAGAATGATATAAAGATGTACGACTCAATATGCGGATCTTATAACAAGAAATGTTGGAATGAATAAAAAACTCCTTTCGTGAAACATGAAAACCCTAAAACCTTATACCTTCGTGGATTGGAAGTTTCTAGACGAAGTACACATTACATTAATACGGTCGTAGATGAATGCCCGCCTTCCGTCCGTCAATGACATCGTGTAAAACCTTGATGTGTTCCGGCAGTATAAAAGTGATAGTTTGTTTTAAGGGACAACGAAATATACTGCGATTTATATGATAAAATTTCGTCATCATTATCAACCCATATACTGTCCTGCTGAACACGGGTCTCCTCTCTCAGATCGAGAGGGATTACGCTATAGTCCACCACGATGGCCTAGTGCGGGTTGGCAGACTTTACAAACCGTCGAGATCTGTAAGGTATGCAGGTTTCCTCACGATGTTTTCCTTCACCGTTTAAGCGAGTGATATGTCATTATTAATGCGCACATGATTTCGAAAAGTTAGAGGTGCGTGCCTTGGATTGGAACTCAATACCTTCGACTTTGCAGTCCAATGATTAAACTTACCTACATAAAAAATAACAGTATGAAATATCTATCTAAAATATTATACATATAAAACTTCTATTGAGAATTGGAACTGGTGAAATCATTGAATCAAAGCCGTTACCCAAATACAATGGCTTATTGGTCTCTTAATCCAAGGGACCCACACAAAGCTCAATGGGAGATTGTCAAAATCTATCCAACTGTAAATAGATTTACTTGATTATATTATTGATCATTAGAGTAAGCAAACTCGATGGAGTAATTGTTTTTGTTGTTTTTAGGTATTCCATTAATTTCTTCAGGTTTACGATCATAAATATATAAAATAAATATTTTGGGATATTGTTCCGAACCATCTAGTCCCAAACTAAGCAGAGCTTGTACTACGGGTGCTAGATAATGGATATAATACATAATTATACTTTTTTGTAAATACGTAGAGGAAAGGTACCAATTATGGAATACGTGCCTAATATGGAATACCACAATATTTCTTGGGAGAAGAAGAAGAAGAAGAAGGGAGGGGCAACTACATATCCGCTTGAATTATTTGGGACGCTTGGTTTTAGAAATATTGTGGTATTCCATATTAGGCACGTATTCCATAATTGGTACCTTTCCTCTATACTTATGTTACATAAGAAACACCCAGACAATCAGATACGCTTCTCTTTTTCACATAAATATTTGTCTTTTTGTATATTTTTGGCATTTTCCATGCTAAGATTTTAAAGTTAAGGAATAATTCGACCGCGGGCAGGATTCGAACCTGCGTCTTCTGGTTAGGTACACCAGACGCTATGACCACTAAGCCACCGCGATACCTACCCGTCATGTCGAATTTTTCCTTCACATACTGAATTTACGTCTTTATGGTGAAGTCAGTAACACCTATTGAAATGCAAGTTTTTGCTTTTCAACCGACACAACTTACTTTACAGTTAGTTCAATGTCGAACGATGCCACCTTACCTTCTAACTATCTTTTTGTATATTTTTGGCATTTTCCATGCTAAGATTTTAAAGTTATACATATTATAAATATATGTGTTCTGTTCTCAAACCCACAACCCCATGATGAGCAGTCCGACTCTCACCACGAACCACTAGACCACGGAAGGCGTCAAAATCGACATACTTATCTTACAGCCTTCATTAGACACACATGTACACGTATAGATGAGTATAGTGATCTAAGACAGGGCTGTCCAAACTGATCTAAGATTCAAGACGCGCTATCATCGCATCCTAAAGGAATTTATGAAACAAAAGGAACCCTATGTTCGTCTCCAAGGTCTAATCCAAATCTGTACCATATTTCATCAAAATCGGTTCAGTGGTTTACGTCTGAGAGCGTAACAGACAGATATTTTCGCATTTATAATATTATAACAAATGAAAATTCTTTTACTTTGCCTGCTGTCGAAAATGAAATCCTCTGATTGTCCCCGGCTTCAATATTTTTCGACAACATCATTGTCATTTCTCTGAACATAACGATAACATTGAAGTGTTACATAAAGAACTCGTTTGCATTGACCGAATTCGCATGATATAATGCGAATGTTTTCATAAATTTTACTTGTAACACTGTCGGATATTCCTTCACTTAAGGAATGATTACTTAGCTACGAACCACTAATACATTATTTTATTACAACTTTGTACCTATATAGTATATATTATTAACCAAATGCATTAAGTACTTGAGTCCCCGAGGCACTTAAACTCTCGCATTTATAATATTTTGACATATCGTTTAAACGGAATTGCCGTTGTTGGAGGGCGCTGCGGCATTTCGTGAGGTCAAACTGCAAGCATTGCTCACAGCTGAGATGAGGAATATCTTTCAAGAAGACAGAAACAGTAAATAAGGCACAAATGTCCTAATAATCGGAAGACAAAAACAGACTGAACATAGCTAATGAATGTACAAGAGCAGGAAAAAAAAACAAATGATGAACGTAGAAATCTTGTGTCAGTATCATTACGTTTATTAGGATCCGAAAATTACGTATTTACTTTGTTTATAGCGGTAAACAAACTAAATACATTATTTTAAAATAACAAGCTCCATAAAGTGAAGACAATAAAAACAAAATTCACACAGCTCGTGCACTCTACAGTGATGTCTCACTTATCTCTTCTCTAAGATCGTCTGATATACAACAGAACGATACTGTTATAATTTACAGCTACAGAAGTTCTAAGAACATGTGAATCACTTGTTTGCTGAAGGATTCCGGGTATTTTCGGGAGATGTTAACCGCACGATGACCGCTGTAAGATGTTTGATCACCAGACAGCTCTGTATACTTTTCATGACAAACTCGCGTTTTACTAATTGATATTATTGATCACATATTTTTCTGCTTTTTATAAAAATACTAATTGTTGCCCACGGTTTCAACCGCATCTCAAAAGGCTTGTTGACGGAGTTGGGAATGCTTTATTATGCACTATCCACCGCACGGGCCAACTGCCTTTAACCGAAGACAACTCCAAACTCCGAGTTTCTTCAAAAACCAAAGCAGTCCATAAAAATGGCTGCTATTTTTAACAGAATTTTAATTATTTTACAAAGTCGTTAAGTTTCATATTTACGGTCGCGTGACGTCGTTACTCATTTATCTAAGGATATAGCACAACAACCCGTAACAGGGTCAAAGTCAAAAACCTAAGATTAATTAACACAATACGTCACACTAACAAGCAACAGTGATTAACACTAAGTTAGCAATATGGATGAGCAAGGATATTTCGGTGGACAATGATCGAAATCTCTCCAACACTGGAGAGACGTAGATTAATGACTATTTACTGCAAATATAATACATTATCGGATTCGCACGCGTAGTCCTAAACTAGTTAATACTTTGAAACTCTCGCAGCTAAACTCTGAAAGTTGTTTGGGTTTTGATCCGCTCGAACATTTACTTAAATTATACGGCACGTGATGCCAGAAATAATAATAATAATGCTTTATTGAAAACAAAATAAGACATAGTTACATTAAAGCACTGCCTCTTGAACTAGGTTGTTAGCCTGTATCTCAGGAGAGGGTTACCTTCCAGTTTACATAATTACAAAACTATTACAGCGTTCTCAAAGAATTAAAAAAAAAAAAAATTAAAAATATAAATGAAATAACATTAACTAAACAAGAAAGCAGAAATTAAAAGAAATGTTGAAAGGTATATGGCAGTAACTATAGTAATGAGTAGATAGTGGAATCAGCTGCCTCAGTCTGTATTTCCTGACGTGTATAATTTGAGGGTTTTCAAGTTAACGAGATAGGTATGTTCTAGGTAAGCGTGCTACATCTTAGACCACATCGTCACTTACCATCAGGTGAGATCCATCATGTGTTTTTATGGCAATAAAAATTTTCTTTCTTTCTTCTTTCATGTGGTCAAACGCTAACAAATGTCTTATAAAAAAAATTGAGGAAAACTATATTGCAGACTTCCTCAGTAGCCTGGTGCCTGGATTCGATTCCCAGAGCGAGGTGTGTAATTGAGTTTTTCTATGACATCTCAGTAGCTTTGAGTTTGGATTTGTGCTTTGTTAGTGGCAATAGCCTCGCCCCCTATTACATGGGATCTAAACATACCGGCAAACTGTAAGTGTAAAAACCCACACCTCTACCTAACCCTTCCGGAATTACAAGCGTGATGGTATGGTATATTAAAACCAAATTTCCGTTAACATAGTGTTTTCTAATAAACCATTGTGATTATAGAATAATCTCGCAATTTGTTTGAATTTTGTGTCCACAACTTCCTTTTAGTCTGTAGTCTGTGATCAGATCATTCAAATAGGTGACTTAAAATGACAGGTGACAAGAAGTAGCGTCACTGATGATCTTAAACAAACTTCTTTGTCATTTACTGTACCTCAGTTATTGCCTTACTAATTGTCACAGGTTTTACTAAATTGTGACAGAATTTCATATTTCACCTGATGGTTAATGTCGCACAAAATAAACCCAAAGGAAGCTTTGTTTCAATTAAACCAGCGTTCTGCTAAAAGGTTGTTAAGCCTCCTTTCCTCAGTAAGTTTATTTTTTTTAGGAATTTCACTGGCTTGGTGAAGGCAGCATCCACGATAACACTATAATGGCAACACACTACTGCATGCGTTAAAATATACCTACATATACAGAGGAGGTTAAATGGGTCCTTATAACGAGTCCATTCACAACTTATTTAAAAACCGTAGTAACGCTGTATAACATACTCAAAAAAAAGGAAAACAACAACATTTATGAATGAAAAATAGAAAAACTATTAAAGTAGACAATTATTAGGTAAAATAGGTACGTAGGCCTTTCTGTTAAATAATCTGGATGATATGACAGCTGACAACATTTTTTGCTTTGATAATTAATTTTATTTTTTACGGGGTATTTGTAACACGTTGTATGGCAACGCTGTGCACCAGAACCCGGTGTACTCTAGCAGGATAGTTCTACCAACTGGAGACCTGGAACTTTTAGTTTAGCAGCACAAAAAATATAAATTCTACCACTCACTTGCCGGACAACACTAATGAGAGGCTGTCCACTTTAGTGACCTTCTCGTGCGCGTACAGCTCGTGGCACTTTAAGTGCCGCACGTTGCGCATGCACATCAACACGCGCCGGAACTGCCGCCGGGAGACGCGCAGGGGCTTGAAAAGTGCCACGTACACCTGGGACAACGGGAGAAATACTTAGATTTTGTTTTTGGTGTAAAGAAATCATCATTCAAAAATGACCTAATCAAACTGACGAGAGCAATGGATTTTTATGATAATCAGTTAGCTCATTACCTACTGTTCTGCTGCTACAGCAGTGGTAGTTGGCTTGTATTACAATAACTGCCACCCTTTAGATTGAGAGGAGACCGTCTCAGATTTGGCTTTAATATGTCTTAGGAAATTAGGTCCAAATTTAATTAATTAATACTTAGATTGAGCCGGCATTTCCTAGCTGACGACCTTTGAGACGAAAAGTTTTTTTTATAGTATTAATTAAATATTGACTTGTAAAAAGTGCAGTAATAAATGTCATTGATAATGTAACAATGAAAATTTAGGGTAGCTGTCAGTAATTATGTCATCAAGACGCCCACCACCTCAGTCTACCCGTGACCATGGACGCTGTAAAGGGTCCGAAACGTCGGGATTAATTATAACGCGACAAAATCCGTAAAAAGTAGTTTTATCTTTTTGTATATTTTTGGCATTTTCCATGCTAAGATTTTAAAGTTATTTAGAAAAGAAAAAATACGACCGCGGGCAGGATTCAAACCTGCATGCATTGCATTCCTGCTTGCATTCCATGCAAGCATGGAAAATGCCAAAAATATACAAAAAGATAGTTAGAAGGTAAGGTGGCATCGTTCGGCATTTAACTAACTGTAAAGTAAGTTGTGTCTGTTGAAAAGCAAAAACTTGCATTTCAATAGGTGTTACTGACGTCACCATAAAGACGTAAATTCAATATGTGAAGGAAAAATTCGACATGACGGGTAGGTATCGCGGTGGCTTAGTGGTCATAGCGTCTGGTGTACCGAACCAGAAGACGCAGGTTCGAATCCTGCCCGCGGTCGTATTTTTCCTTTTCTAAATAACTTTAAAATCTTAGCATGGAAAATGCCAAAAATATACAAAAAGATAGTTAGAAGGTAAGGTGGCATCGTTCGGCATTTAACTAACTGTAAAGTAAGTTGTGTCGGTTGAAAAGCAAAAACTTGCATTTCAATAGGTGTTACTGACGTCACCATAAAGACGTAAATTCAATATGTGAAGGAAAAATTCGACATGACGGGTAGGTATCGCGGTGGCTTAGTGGTCATAGCGTCTGGTGTACCGAACCAGAAGACGCAGGTTAGGACGTAATATTTGCGTAAATGTCAGAAATCAATATTGTAGAATTTACTAGAACTACGAGTTCTAGTCCTAGATTATCATTAAATCATAATCATACATGGTGTTCCAATACGAATAATACTGTTATACAGTGCAAATTACAATATGTATACAACAAAGTATACGAAGTTTTAATAAAAGCCAGAGAAATCAGATTAGTTCAATGATATGAAGTGACAAGTCACTGGCTCATCGCGTACCCACAGTGGCCCACTTCCGTCAGCTGACTGACAGCTTGCGGACGAGATATACCGCTGTTTATATTTTATTTTTGTTTCTAGCAACATTAGCCCTCGTCAGATTTAAGTGATAGCAAACCTATCAATCAAATGAATCAGTTTTCCAATTGAATTGTTCTGTAAAGAAACACAGTAATAATATTTTTTCACACGATTCTGCGTCATTGAATGAAACCTATTTACTGCAGTAAATAAACGCTAACCTTGAAAAGTCAACCATTCATAAATATTTTAAGAGTTCAACTTTAAAAAAATCGTAAGCCAAGAAGTACTAAATACCTGTTTTTTGTTTTTATCGTATAGAAAATCCTTATTGATCCTCTACCCCGTCGCGAGGGTAGGCAGGGTAGGCAGGGCGTAGGGTATTTGGGGTCTTACCAACTTTAAACCGAACTTGTAAGTACCCACGTTATGAAACATTAATAGAGGTCGGGCATAGTGGGAGTAATTCCACTCAAATTCGAGCTGCCGACTGGGACAAGTGATACCCCTGGTTACAACCGTCTATAGGCTACGGTAATCGCTTACCATCAGGTGGGCCGTATGCTTGTTTGCCACCTTAGTGGTATAAAAAAACATAACTAAAGCCGGTGCGATTTAAAGTAAAAAGGTTAAAAAACTAACGAAAGAGACCGTTAATATGACACCGATGAAAGCCCCAGGTATCACGTCTCGTATTAACGTAACTCTATCTATCAAGTTCAAGTTAATGAAGTAACTTCAGCAATAACTTAATACCAGCCAGATACAATATACAGAATACGTTTGACAAATCTATTATCCATAAGGACCAAAATCCATTAAAGGAATTTGCAATTTCCAAATATGCTTGCCATAGTAAACAGCCGAGACCTTATTCATTTAAAAAGTAATATGCATACATTACTTTTTAAATAAAGTTTCATGTGACACAGGTCAATATTTACAGAAGACGCGAGGTAAACACGAGCGAGGGCGGCCGAGATGAATATTTTTCTACGCGCGCACTGAGCTGATACAATAGCACCGAACAATATGGCGCCCGGAATTTTACCATTCTCTAAAAAGGTTCTATTGTTTTGCTACTAAACGTGGGCGGAAGTGCAGCTGCGCTTTTGCTGGATTAGGCTGATTAAAACGTTCCAAACAGAAAGAGGTTTCAAGGATTTGAGAAACAATAGACAACATTAATGAGTGCGCCACTCATTACTGAGGACTTCGTGACAATAATGGTGTAATGTTCGCTATAGTTAAACGTCTAAATCCAGGATCACTGAACTTCTAAAAGCCAGTTTCACTTTTGAAGTATGACTCACTTCGATTTGCAAACTCACGAAGTAGCCTAAATGTAGCTTAACCAGCTGAAGAGTGGATTTCTAATTCTAGTGACGTGCAAAGCACCTCATACTCAACATACTAATTAATCTTGCATGGTCTTTTACAAATTGATTAATTAACCCAACGGATGGACTGTTTTAGTGCACATATGGTAATAGGACAATGAATATTTGATTCTTGTTCGTGGGTGTGCTGGCTGGTCGAGTGGTCGTATCGCTATAAATAGTGTTCCCAGAGATGCTTATTAATTCACTTCTTAGAATTTTTCGTCGACGCCTAACAACCGACGTTACTTAATATACAGATATATGTACAAATGGTTTTGAAGAGACGATGATTGCGAGAATCTTCAACTGGAAAAGGACTGTAATTTGTGACTGTGAGTAATTCTTTACAATGGTAACTATGATGAACTGTCACGTAGTTTATGTCTGTATCAAAGGGTTGTATGATTATTTACGTTACAATTTGTAAACACGTACGTTTTTTTTTCAGTTTGCTTAGTAACTAGATGCGGAACCTTAAGTTTATCAATAGTTAAGTAGGTTATTTATTATGTTCGTAGTTGTCTCCTATTGAGTGTTCAAGAACTTCGCTTGTAATTTCTACCACTATTCGTGAAAACCTATAATTGGCTTACTAATTTTTATTCTGTTTGTCTATTTATTTATTTATTTTACGTCTTTTACTTCATGGTACATAATTGGTACATGGTCCAAGATTTCCATGATTATTTCTCGGATAAATTGAAAGATCGCAAAACATAATTTGTTAATCTTTATTTCTGTAGTAGAAGGTTCATTCAATTCATCCTTATAATAAGAACTGGGAAAGGCTAATGTTTTATACAAATGAACACGAACTAGTGTGGATAGTTGAGCCAGATTTGAAACTGTTTGCAACAGCACAAACGTGGGGCACAGGGCAACGCGCGCCAATTTCAGATTGCGCTGATAACCAAAACAGGAAAAGCTCTTTAATGGAGTACTGATAGCCTATTACATTCGTTGTTAATATGCAACGTGACATCTAATCGATGTAAGCAAGCGGTATCGGAATACAAATTAAATGTAAACACTGTGGGGAAGTGATCGGAGATGCAAACATACGGGATAAACAGGGGTTTACTGTAACCGCGTGAGAGACCTTCTTCCATGGCTTATGGCTCTGCTGTCATCTGAAAATGTTATAAACTACTTATATATTATTCTGAAAAGCAAAGACTCAAATAATGAGGTGTCAGCAACACACTTACTTTATTTATTAAATCAATAGTATTTTGTTTCTATTAAGCATTATTTGCTTACATAATCTTTACCTTACAGAGAGCCTTGTTCACCCAGTTACTTGAAATACCAAGCGTGTTGGTTATGTATTATGTATGATACATGGTTCCGTGAAATATGTTTTATGAGAATGTTATCAATAAATCAGTGCTTAGTTATTTATGGTTCAATATTTATAAATGTAAACACTAGTTTAGAAAATATGACCTAAAATCACCGAGTCTAACATAGTATAGAACAAACTCGCTTCCCCCTGTCTGTTCCTTTGTACGCTGTATCTTTTAAACTACGCAATGGATTTTGATACAGTTTTCACTATAATTTAGATGATTCTTTCCGGAAGATCAATATGTATAATACATGCATGTAATTAGTACATTGCACCCGTACGAAGCCAGTGGCCAAAAAGGCGACATTGAGCGATTGAATGAATGAATTTATATTTGGATCTCTTAGCAGATCCTTAGCTAAAACCTGTGTAGCCGATCAAATAAGCAGTTCTTGGTAAAGTAAGGCAGGGTTGGCGGTATAAATTATGGTGGAGCCCTTACTTGTCTTGGGTGTAACTTAGTAGTCCCCAGAGACCTTAGACTCGTAGTCCCTTTATTGCGTAAGATAAAGATTTAGGTACTTAGGTATAATTTTAAGGTATGTTTTATTAATGTGTGGCATACTAAATGATATTAGTAGGTAACGTGAAGAACGAAGAGCAGATGACTACTTTTCGACTCTATGCTCTCAGTAATAAGGTTAAAAACTGGTCAACGTACAAGTTTCTCCATTTAACCTACCTGAGATATCAAAGGATAATAAGTAAATCAATCATAAGATGTCCATTTTTTGCTTAATCACTAAAAATATGTAAGGAACATATTATATATAACCTCATATATGAGCCGTCACTTCATGGACTTTTGAAAGATAATGTTTTTTTTTTTCAATTAAGACTAATGGCATATTTCGCAGCATATTTAAAGATTAAGACGGAATGCGTAACCTAGCAACAGGAGTGATTAAACAAGATGTTAGTTAAAGATATCGATTTCAAGAATCTCACTCAATTTAATCTACTAAAATAGGATCCATTTATTTAATTGGATCTCTGTAGTCTCCAAAACATCTTGATTTTATACCAATTCTGTTTAAAATCAGTATGTACCTTTTGGACCACTAAAAGATTTTTTCGTCAGGACCTTAATTAACAAAATTTGTAAATATTTCGAATAGGTGCAACGTTAAACCGTGGATAAGAAAAGAAACATAAGCAAAAATGTATCCTCCGATGGCGGTGTCAATCATCAACTTACATTAGATGAAGATGAAGTAAGCCAAAATCGAGTTCAAAATTTCATTTCCATTGGTCAATAAATCTTTTAATAAAGATTGAAGCTTGAAATCTTCTTGAATCATCTGCAGATAATGATGAACAGCCTCACATATTTTATACCGTGATTCTTCGACTTCGATTCAGCGGTTCTTCTTAGAGGTCGTCAGTTAGAAAATGCCGGCAAAGTGCCGTGAAAAGATCAGAAATAAATATCATTGATCACCATTAATCGTTTATCCTCTTTAATACATTGCCATTTCAAAAGAGGGGTCATCCTATCAACGTGTCAAAGACCAAGACAGACACAACAGAAAAATAATTGCTTGGACCCTGGAGAAGGTCACGGTTTGCTGTGTGATGCTGATTTAAAATTGACAATGAAATACTTTATTATTTGATATAATTGGCTACAACCTCAGATTTTTAACCAGGAATAGGCGTACACAGACTAATTAAATAATGGCTCTTCAATGAAATATTACTCTTTACAAACAAACTGCCATCAGCAGGCCCGTTCACATCAGCACCCCGTATATTTCCACCATTAATAAGGTCGAGCTAATGACTTCAACATCGGTGACAAGGCTGACTAGCGCCGCCTTAGCTGCTCACCTAATATTTGATAAAAAAACCTGTTTTTTCTTAATATGAAACGATATCACTAAGCAAGAGCGGTAGCGTACCACTTTAAATAGTGTTATATATAATTTCCATTCGCATTCATCCTTGCGTTTACATAAATCAGACTTTCGCACAGTAGGCGAAAATGCCCCTTTGGGGCGCTGAGGCTTTCAGAGTAGTAGACGCAGAGAGAATTAGTGATTTAGCACGTTAAAAATTATATTTTCAATTGCTGTTTTTAAGGTGAGCACTAGTTCTGTTCTGGCATTCACACCCTTCTTACAATCTCTCTTTTTTTTAAATACTATTTATCAGATTCTTGCATTAGTCAAGGTGAATCAGCTGCTTATCATAATCCATATATCACCAAATAGACCTATTTACATGAATGATAACCAGGTGGCTAATTCTTGACATATTACGGTCATAATAATGTATGACCCAATGTACCTACTCTAATTACAATTCGTAAGCTAGGTATCAGTTATCATTGTATGACATCACTAGCACCTTACATAATTAAGGTAAAGTCATGTGATAGCAGTAAGACTGGCAAATAGAATTTAACGTCAGTTGTTCATATGTAAATAAAACTGTAAACACTCAAATCCGTGAAATACTTCTATTGATAGTGTTGGTTGTGTTGGTACTTAGGCAAAATAGGCGTAGAATAACAATTCTTTGCAAAATCAACTGGTTCGAATTTAATGGCTGTAAATCTATTTAATCTTATCTCAGAAACAGTTGGACTGTAACAATAAATAATTAATTCTAAAGTAACTAATACAATTTGCATTTTATCACCTTATAGGATTAAGCACAGTCGATAAACCTGTCGGGGTCGTGGAGAATATTGGAGTCCTAAACATTTAGGGTTGTTTCTAGATGGTAGATGATATTTATAAACCCCTAATGGAGCGGAGGAGAGAGAGTTGGAGAATCATGCATGAGGATTTCTAGTTTTCCATCGATAAAACGATACAGCTGCATGGACAGCTAAAAAATAGATTTTCTGCTAGACTATTTTCTACAGACAATTTGCGGAAGAAACAGAATCGGTAACGCGAAAATCCATGTTTAATTCAGATCGAACTAAAAGATTGGTAACAGTACTCCATTGTTGTAATTAGAATCGACAAAAAGGTCGGCATTGAGGGCTGAAGAACAATAACCATTGACAACAACTGAGAAAGCCGTGAACTGACAATGTGCCGTTTCCTATTGAATTCGAGCGTAATTATTTACTTCCCTGTGATTGTATGGGAGCTCTACATTGGAACCAATAATTACGGCACCTACCAGAAAGACAGTTACAACTGTACTACTTATTCTAAACTAGGATTCGCTCTGGACTATACCTGTAGTTTTTCAGTACATATTTATAAGTTATGCTGTATTTAGCACAAGCATCAGACGTGCAAACAATTTTACTTTGACTAATAATTTATCTCCTGAAGGCCCGAATTCACTTTAGTTACCTAATAGCTTAAAAAAAAAGACTTGTGTTAGTTATTTAAGAAGGACTCCCATCCGCACTTGACTTTGCAAGATTATATGAGCAGGTTGGCTATTTAAAATGGGCAGGTAGAGGACCCTAGCAAAAAATAAAACACCCGACCTGGCGCCAAACTACCCAACTCCATCGTGACTTTAACACGAGATACCAAGAGGTATGTGTACATATTTCACAAACACTGTTATCGTTATTCGAAATTTGCTAACAGCAAACAGTCGTGAATTTTATGAATGTGTAAAAATTCAGTCACCAGTGTAACATCCAATCCTGCAGTGCTGTCCAATGCAACTTTCTGCTGAATAATTTCGTTGGCCGTCGCGGCTGCAAGATTTATATGAATAGAACATTTCATTGTAACCCAATTCAGACAGATACAGTTCATGTTTGCGTTATCCGCTATAATTTCTTTTTACCTGATTCCGTGGGAATTTACTAAAGTCCAATCTTACTGCCCACGTTCGTTATAAGGAACCCCTGTGCAAAATTTCATGCCGGTTTGATCTATTCTTCGCCTGTCGGTCAGTCAGTGTTCATTTTATTACGTAGAACACTTCGTCTCCTTTCATTAGCTTATACCAGATATTATTTTGAATCAATGCCTCCTTCGAGTTCAGGGGAATAATTCGTTATTTGTTGGTTTTTGAAGAAACATCGTGTATTTTGTATTTGCGATCAATTTTCATGGTTTTATAAGCCCGGGTAACAGATTGGGAAAATAAGAAAGTTATCATACAATTAATATTTCGCAAGCATAATTACAGAGGCAATAAAATTGCTATGGAACAATCCAGGATAATATTTATCATGTCAAATCTCCAATTTTAGTGCTTTAAATTTTAAACAAATCCATGACTGGGTATATTTTTTGAAGAAATGTGTAGTTCTTTGGAGAAAATCCTTAAAGGATCCTCGTAAAGCAACTATGGGCAGACATTTTGCAATCTAAGGTTCGAATTGACGAAAGGCTAGAAACAAAATGTATGGAAATGACATTATAAGCGTTTGACAAATCACTTCCTGTCTTACTGTAGTCTTATACAGTGACATTCAAATATAGTGAACCAATAAAGCAATCATGGGCGCGTCTAGTAGCGCATCTGTAGGCAGGCAATATTGGTATCGCATTTGGGGTGCAACACACCTTTGCATAAAATCAATAGCTTGGTTGCCAAACACCTCCGTTGCGGTCGCGTGATTTGTAGCCATACACCCTCATTATGGAAATTCCGAATACATTTTTACTTCAAGTCGTTAAGCAAAGCATTAAAAGGCTAACAACCTCGGAATGATCAAATTGCCATACAGTTTTTCGCGAGGCTCAAATCCTATGGTAAGACAATATCCTTCCTACTAATATTATAAATGTGAAAGTTTGTGAGGATGGATGGATGGATGTTTGTTACTCTTTCACGCTAAAACTACTGAACTGATTTTGATGAAACTTTACAGTATTATTATTTAGGCATCAGAATAATACATAGGCTATAATTTATAACGATTTTGAGTTAATTAGCGAAATTACAACGATAATTATAAGTAACTTTTCCACGCCGACGAAATCGCGGATAGAAGCTAGAAAATGATTGATTGACAAGTCATACTTCATCCTCAATATCTGAGTAAATGTTTTAAGTATAGGGGTGATAAATCTGCAAGAGTCAGATTGTAATCTGACAGAGATATTATCGCCGACAGTCGGTGGGAGGATTACATTGAATACTTGTCTCACTGTATTTTTTTTTTGTAAGCACATACGTAATAGCCAAGGTGAAGAGCCAATTAAACATGTTCGTCCAATTGTTTACTCGGACACAGCGTCTATTACGCTGCGTTGTTGCGTAAGCGGAGAAAGTAGGTGGCTAAACTATGAATCTCTTACGTTGAACTAGAAATTTATTAGTTTTTCAGTCTTTAGGATAGACATACTTAACACTAATTAGGCGAACATAATTGAGGCTGTCTTCAAGTCTTTGGCAAGTTGATTTCTGACATTAACGCGAATACTATAACACATTTAAATAAAACTCCTTTTTTTTAAGATCTATTTGAAGTAATAAATTTATATCATTGATCATGTAACAATAAAAATGTAGGGTAGCTGTCAGTAATTATATCATCAAGACCACCCACCACCTCAGTCCTACCCGACAGCCGTGAACCATGGACGCTGTAAAGAGTCCGAGACGTCGGGATTAATAATATCTTTAGCAAGTGTCAAAAATGGAAAGTCGATAACGTTTTCCTCCCTTAAAAAGACATAACATAGCATAAAGCTTGTGTTTCCCGAAGGATTAGGCAGACGTGTACTAATGTAACCCACAATTCGCCTTTACATTTGGGTCTCATGTAATAGGGGGCGAGCGTATAGTCATTAACCGGTCACAAATCCGAACAGACTTTAGTAAAAAATCCATGGGATTCGAGCCCAGGACCTCAAGCGTAGCAGCTACGACCATACGACCGTATACTAATGTAGCAGACAGGACATGACATGATGACAGTCCTAGGCTAATGAGGCATAAAGAGATGGCATGAAAATTATTATTTGGAAATGCATAATTTATAGGATAAACGTGAAGGCAATTTTAAATGCATACGTTAAGTATTAAAACCGCTTTTCCGCAATACGAATTAAATACTGCGGTAATGGTTGGGCATACCGATGATGTTTGTCTTTAGGGTAGAAATATAATATAGACTTCGCGTTAATAATCTGATCAGATTGCTTTGTCAAAATTGTAGTTGACCAAATTACCTAATTCTAAGGCGCGCACGATCAAATCATAAAGTAAGAGCATTCCTATATTATGCCAGTCGAATCCTTTTAACTAAACAAGAGCATATACGTAAGTATATCTATAATATTATATTATCTTGAGCGGTTCGATTTGTGGAACATCCCGAAACCTTTTCAACTTTCCAAGAAGTTTATAAAAAGGAAACTCGATATCCCGCCGATAGCAGGCAAAAACTGCAAAGTTCTGTGCTCCATCACAAATGTGAAACTTTAAGTACGTTTAACCCTCGATGGGTGGTAAGTGAGGCGGTGACGTCACGAGCTGAAAGGGCTTTCACATCGTCTTGCCCCACTGACCTCTGGGTACACGCTGAAAGGATCGACGCTGTAGCCATTAATCCCCCTTCGAAATGCGGTGACCTAACGTTTAAAATTCAAATCCTCGGCGTTTATCAGCCGACTTCTGATTTAATATTTAAAACGATTATTTCACTATCGCCTCGCCAGATTTAGATAGCGAAAATGTCAGCAAAGTTTCGGATTTCATTTAAAACGTCGCATTTTTATATCTGTCACATTCTGATCTATTCGATTTTATTTAATCGGGTATGAATTACTCTTCAATTTAATCTTCAACAAGCGATTAACAATGATCAAAGTAATCAAGTCTTCGATTAGAATCCAATCTAGTTGCTCTATGTTTTACCGATTTATTTGCTAAAATGTGAGGTAGTATGTATATGATGCATATGAGTAAAGAGCATGTCAGCAGGAAGGTTTTGATTTGAGAATGAATGTAGATTGACGAAGACCACCAGCAAACGATAATTGTGTGAAAGATGACATGGTTACAAAGGAAGAGTAACTGATGAGTGATGACCAACGGGTGATGTATGTACGTCTTTGGCAAGTGTCGGAAAAAAGCATCTGCACACACAACGGCTCTTTGTTGTTAATTTCCGTTGACGAAATCATTGAATGGAATGGAGTGGCTTTTGATTAATTATTTACGTATTTTGAATGTCTCGTTTACGTTACTGAATCATTTACGAGTGCCATCAATTAATGTGGATCGGATATCGACTGTCAACAACGTTATCGTATGTCCAATTAAATATGCATTTTATGAATAATTGGTAGAGAGAACAGCAAGTTTCATTTTCCCACGAAATTGGTGATGTAGCCATTCTATTTAAAAAAAAAAGGATAATACATTTTCCTATCTTAACATGAGCTACATAATAATAGTTCATTTATGTCTTAGTAATAAGAATGATCAGTCAGTAGGTCGCCCGGACACCGACCAAGCCCGGGTGCATAGGACAAGACATTGTGTTTATTTATGGCTCTACTATATTTAACGGATTTAAAAAAATGGAGGTTCTCAGTTTCACCTGTATGCCTACCGCGATTATCTCGCGTTAGGCTGAATCGATTTTGATGCGGTTTTCAGAAAAGTATTTGTTATATTCTGGAGGTTTTCATATACAATAAATGAATGCCCCGTGACGCCATCCGCATGCATCCGTTAGTAAGCGATATATTAGTTCAACTCGACTGATATTTTTTACACACAATTCTTGAAGTCGGTTTTCTTTTCCTAAAAATATATAATATTTTGTACTGTAGTATTGTATAGTAGTATTTATTTTGTATTAAATTGTCATTCGTCTTTTTGTCACGATATTTAAAATGATCAATAAATCTGAGTGATGGGCTTTTGTGAATGATTTTGGTATATTCCCGCATCGGATTAACATTTGTATGACAAACAGATAGTTGGTCATTTTCTGTTTTTCCGCATAAGAAGATAGGAACAATTTCAAAGTAATGCTTTAATCAGCACGCCAGATGCTTACACCACCTGTCCAGGTTGTTAATGGCACGACTTTCGCCACAATCATGATTCACACTGAATATCGCTTAGGTATTACAAAGTTGATAATCGCAGTTGATTACAAAATTTAACCCAGGGGATCAGGAAGCAATAAGGAAGCGACTTTTAATGCCAAAATCTAAATTTGCACGTGTCTCACTTAATCATCTAGCGATAATATCAAAAACTATATTTTACTGAAGCTAAGTTTTATCGCACTTTCATTACGCGATATGTTGAGTACCTACTTACTCACTCAGTATAATGACATGCATGGCGCTTAAAAGATTAAAAACTCTGTGAAAAGAAGTAAATGCTTCCGCTTAACTAACTGAAAGAGGCACTTTACAGCTATAACGTTTCTATATTGACATGGGCTTATACAATATAGCTCCAATCAAATAAAAGCCGTAGAGGACCTCACCCCCGTGATAATCGATCGATTAAAATTAGTTTTGTTCGCATTGATCGATTACTATTTGATTTATCACTACATAGTATAAAACAAAGTCGCTTCCCGCTCCTTCCTTCCCGATCTTTAAAACTACGCGACGGATTTTGATGCGGTTTTTTTTAATAGATAGAGTGATTCAAGAGGAAGGTTTATATACGTACGAAGCGGGGGCGGGCGCTAGTGATGAATATAATAATCATGTTATCATACCGATCGAAGCCCCGAAAATTGTATGAAGGATACGAGTATGCTGCCGATGTAATTTGCATTCTAAATGGCACCCATTCCGACACAACCCCGACATAAATTAGAATCTGGCGTTATTTGCAAGGAACAAATAAAATACATCTCGGTTCTCTTATACGATAAAGCATGTATATTTTCAGAAATATGAACAATATGTTTGCCTTGCTTTGCGGTATTCGCTTAAGGACCTTTTGCAGGTCAAACAACATCAAAGACCATGATAGGCCCTTTACGTTAATAAGCAAAAACTCAATCCTTGTTTTTTTTCATAGACAATAGCTAGTTATGTAGTGGCTGCAATTTAGAACTTTTTTATGTAAACAGCAGTGAACCAATATAGGTTTATGATTATGATAAATATGTAATCATAGAATTTTGCAATACGAAAATACTTACACCTGCCTCGTTAATCGTCCTGGGTTTGATTCCCAAGTCAACCAGTGTTATTGGGTCTTTCAAAAATTCTCAGTCGCTGCTGAGAGATTGGATTTGCCCTGTTAATGGCAATAGGCTCGCCCCCTATTACATGTAACCTAAACATACCGGCTGTATGTAGTGTAACCTAAATATACATTGTGGGTGTGCATTGGTACTGCCGAAGCCTTCGGGCAATACAGGCATGATGGAATTTATGTATAGAAATAGTTCACAAACCTACAGTTTACGAAAAATCATAATATGTTTTTTTTTAAGAAACAGTTTTTAACACCAGATGCAGACCAATGATTGAATCATAATCAGCAATGATAGTATTGATGGTATTATATATTTGATAACTATTGAAAATGCTACCTTATTGTCTAGTACATATTGTGTATTACAAGCTTAAAATGTATTAGAGCATAACAATTTTTCATGATAATTACAAAGATGTTACATGATCATGTTATCAACTAAAAGTGACAAAATAAAAAAAAATCAAATTATATGTAAATTCTATTGTAGTGTAGATGCTTCAAGTGCTAGTTTGTCTAAAATTATTTGACTTCAGTTTCATACTTTCAATTTATTTTTAAATGTGGTCACCCTACTTGTCTTCACCTACATAAATTTGAAGGAATTTAATAATCCAGGTATATTTTTGCAGTAGCCTTTTTTGCATTAAACATTGCATTTTTTTATATGTATAGTTTTTGAGATACTTAGGCCAACCAAAAAGCTACCATTCCATAATGCTGACTATAATATGGTTGAGAATACCAGTTATCTCTTGACCTGATGCTTTGGACAAAGGTAGTTTAGCAAGTTATGAATCATCTAAGTGTAAAGTCATCCCATATGTGAATAAATTATAGCACAGTATCTAGCAATCTAGCAAGCAACACACAGATTGATAGCAGAAAAAATTAAGACAGGTATTTTGTATGTCAAGAATATTATGACTCAAAACATTGGTATTTAGTACAATCTGAATGAAAATTTAAAAAGCTAGTTTAGTATTATGAACTATAAAATATTTAAGTACCTATCCTAGATAACAGATAGTATAGTTCTATCAACATATCAAATACAATCCACTTTATAAATTATGAATAGCAATTTAATTAAAAATTGAATAGATACTAGTTTTGTAAAGTCAGAGTGAAAGTTTTAGGAATAATGAATGATTTAGTGAATAAATTATTACATTGTTAAGCTAGAGAAAAACTTGAATACATACAGCAGAAGTAAGTTCAAACTAGGGAGTTCCTCTGGTTGCAACATAATAAATGTTGGTACCATTAAAATTAAATAAAAATAAAAGCATAATTACCTCCTCAATATCCTTGTGAAACTTGATGGGGCGCATCAAATAGAACTGTATAGAGAAGTAAATAAAGTTTATCACAATAAAAGCACTGTTCCATAGCACAGCGTCCAGGTAACACTCGATGCTCCACGCCCACATGCCCGAGAACGCGCAGCCCAGCATCAGCGCCACGCGCAGCCAGATCAGCCCACTTGGAGTGTGTGGTGCCAGGAATGACAGCAGGAAAAACAAATTGGCCACTTGAAAAAATATGTGGTTGATCGGCCGCCACTTAGGGCAGTGGTTTAAGTACATGTCCCACATCGAGGGCCGCTCGTGCACCGTCACGTTCACCAGGTCACCCGTCTGTGCCGACAACTTGGTGGGCTCTACCAACCCCATCTCTTGCACCACCCGCTCCGGCGCGCTCGTCACTGCGCTGCCGTCACTGCTTGTCACCGTCGCTGGCACCTCCGTCGTGACATTCTGCAGACCACTTATCATACCGATCGCTAAGGCACTGAGAAACAACATAGTCCCACCGCGCTCTCACACACACCCCAATTGAATTTGTCATCGAAATTCTAGCGGCAATTGGCATTTGAGTTTAATAATTACACTAAAACCCGGGTTTATTGTCTGTATTAAAAAACATATATTATTTATGCGATAATTAATTATAAAATAAAAATTATAATCGCACCGCACTACATAAATACTAAACTAATTAACGCAAATTTACCGAGAAAATAATTAATACATCAGTCACTAAAATTATTAGAATAACTTATTTTGAATCATATTCTTTCGAGAGTCCAAAATAAAACGATATGAAACAGTAAAAGCAAACAATCGAAGCACACAAATGACAAACAACAGCAACAGCACTGTCTGTATTATTGACAGAAACTATAGACAAGTTCTATTAGTGGTTAGTGCTGTAGCTTATTGAAAATTCGACTAAAGTGTTTATAATTTACTTGCTCATTGGTGTAGTGGTTGTAAAGTTACTGTAATGCTAGACTAGAGGTCCTGGATTCGATTCCCAGCATTACTGGGTCAGGGACCAAGATCCAGCAGTGTTATTGGGTCTTCCAAAATTCTCAATAGCTGCAATTTGGATTTGCCCGGTTAATGGCAACAGGGTCGCCCCCTTTTTTTATCGGGTGGAGAAATTATGCATACCAAAATCCAGGCCTACAACTGCAAGACCAAAGGATACTGTGAGCTCGTTCTGCGTGAATCGGATTGCCAATAATTAACAACTAAAACATGATCATTGAATATTGTTACTTTAAAAGAGACCATGATTCTCCGAGTTTGTTTCGGTGTTTCTTCTCAGAGGTCGTCAGCTAGGAAATGCCGGCTCCATCTAGTTTTAATTAATAATTAGTAATAAATGTCATTGATCATGTAACAATAAAAAATGTAGGGTAGCTGTCAGTAATTATATCATCAAGACGCCCACCACCTCAGTCTACCCGTGACCATGGACGCTGTAAAGGGTCCGAAACGTCGGGATTAATAATATCAATATACGCGATAAAATCCGTAAAAGGTAGTTTTATTTCAATGTATAATATTCGCGTAAATGTCAGAAATCAATAATAATATAATTTATTCGTTCGTAGCGCTACGCAAACAACGCATAAAACAATTCATTCGATAGTTCGATTGTCATTCGATTGTTTTATCGAGGCAACGAATAAATCGACATTCGTATATACGCATGTACGATTGTCGATTCATTCGATAGATTATTTAGGAACAATCGCCCATCGCTAGACGTCATAGCTGTTAATTCAAACCAGCTAGGTAGGGTGAGCAAAACAGATATTTTTGAAATAATATTTTTTATGTAAGTATTCAAAATATTCCACTGATTGTTATTTAGAAGAAAATTAGACCCGTGTTTATAATAAAACTAAAGTTATCGTTGTCTTGAAATATTTCCCTTTTTTGGTTTTTATTTTCGATTCATTTGACGTAGTTAATTTCTTTTTCCAATCGTCATCGGTAATTGAATCAATAGTTTTCAGTGTTAGATTCTCAATTTGGCTTTCTAATTGTTTCAAATTATAGTCAGCTACCCTACGCTTATCAAGTGCCAGGTATATTCAATTGGATTTAAATAACAATTATGGGGTGGCAGCTTGGCAGCGTGGCAGAGGCAGCAGAGATTAAAATATTGTCTACAATATAGTTTTTTGGCAGATTGTGCCTTTTTGTTAACTCGGAGAGTTCCGGATTTGGTATTACTGCTTATAAATATATTATGAAGTTTTAAAATTTCAAAAGATAAAATTAATTTTCTTTGCAAGCTGTACTTTTTTGACAGATTGGGGTCATTCGAGGTCATTGACATTCCTATTCTTATTTGAAACGCATACCTAGTATTTGTAAACACAATATCAGTGAAGTGAAGTTAACTGGGAATTTCACGTAGGTACCCTCAGAATAATGATTAAAGCATGCTTTGCTTCGATAGCAAAGCAAAGCTGCATGCAAGCTTGAGTAATTATTTTTTAAAAGTATTAGACTTTAGTAATAAAAAGTATTGGACTTTAGTAATTAATCTGAGGGCTTACCTATGGCTGTCAAATTGTCAACTGTACATTATATGTCAATGTCAGTCCGTTTGATGTCAGCTGTTGGTTGTCTTCCGAAGAAAGGCGGCATGAAATTCTAAAAATATTTTTGTAAATCTTTTACTTTATTTATGTGATGTTTTGTTCCTATAATGTCGGTGCCATTTGATATGTTACTGCACCCTGAACTTTTGAGCAATGAACAGCTAATATGTATCATTCAGGAGGTAAAGGCTTCTTTTTCTGTTTTGTTATTGTATCAAAACAAAAAGAGAGAGCTTATTTTCTGTTTTATTTCTATTCTCAGAGGCATCTACGCATACCGAACATGGGACATATGCGAAGGGATGAACTATTGGATATATTTCATCATTACTGCGTTCCTTACGGCCAAAGAAAGTACAGAGATTCTGGCAGGGGTAAAGTGTTGAATAAAACCCGCCAACCGAGCCCGGAAACAACGATGAAATTGAATGTAATGATTGTTCAAGAAAACTTATGGAATAAAACGAATCCTAAGTGTGAAAGGCTGAAACCACCCCCAGAATGCTGGTCTGGACAAGCTAAGAGGATTAAGATTGAAACTACAATTTCACCTCTACCAAATCCAGACATTTTCAAGTGTGGTAAAAGAAGAATCGCTGTTGAATCTGTAAGTGTTTTTGTACGTAATCTATAATTTTTCAGATATTATTATTAGCCAGACCATAAAATATGCAGCCTGTTTAACAAACTCCCTGTGCTTTTGAACACTATAATATTTTTTTTTTCTTAGCCATTGCTATACACATAACTATCGGTATCGGTGTCCCTGAGCTACCTCAAACCAGCCCTCGTTGTATGCATCTAAGTCATCCATCTACCTCTTTATAGTTTGGCCTCCTCGGCAATGCTTACCATCTTCAGGCATCCATATAAAGACATTGAAATATATATATTTTTTTGTAATATGTAGCAGATAATTTACTTTTGAGTTGGCTGGCGACACCTTATCAAGCTGTGAAAGAGTAAAGGTTAAAAGAATATGTGCAGAATATTTTTCAGTTTTTATAACTATCCTGTCTGTAAAATACTTGTTTCTTGTTTTAGATGGCCCTAGCAAGTGAAAGCCCTCCACAGAAGAAAGAACGGAAACCAATCACATGGCCCTAAACTAATTAGCTAAATTTACATAAGTTATTTGCTAAATGTATTATGGATGAACTTGTAAGAATAACATTGCTCATAATCATTTGACCAGTATTGAAATGTTACCATTCCGTTATATGACTATTTGTGGGTAACACTTCCAAAAGTATGTCTCTCAGGGCTCTCAGTCAGGTCTATTGAGATTGGTGTAATATTGTAAGAAATAACTTTTCCAGAGTATGTTCCAAACGGGGTTGCAAAGGCTATTTTTAATATTGCATTCAAATTGACATTTAATGACTTCTAGATTGGTGTTGTTTGAAAGTTTTATCTAGCAAATCTACCAGTACTTGAGGCATTTATAGGCATTGCATGACAAGAGCTGATCCGGTGGGGTAGGGCGGGAGGGGTCATGAGGGAAGGGCTGAGCTGGGACTAGATTGACCATTTATAAGTATTTTGCTTAATCAAAAATACTTTGTTTGGCTGGACTGTAGCAAGTAAACAAACATGATATGCATAATAAGAAGACCAATCCTATATTTAGATATTTTTGGAACCTATCCTAGCTGCAGCTAGATTTCCCCTTCACATGGGACACCCCTTGACTTGAAAGCTGGATCTGCCCTTGCTGGTCGACCAAATCCATCTAAATTAGCATACTTAGGTCCTAATTTTGGAAGTAATGACAATATAGGCTTCTGACTATGTTAATTTTGACAATTTATCAATGTTTCATCTTATGACTTATGACATGAATGGTCTTGAAATATCATGGTCTGAATGCATGCCCATGCCCATCAAATGTCGTCCATTAGACATACAGCCTGTTTAATTATGACCACAATATTTCAATTGGTTGTTTTAAATATAATTTACGAAATGAATTTGCTGAGCAGTTAAAAAAATTGTTATAAACTAATTGTATTTTTGTAATGTTATACAAAAATACAATTAGTTTTACTATTTTAGTAGTACTAGCAGAATTTTCAAACTTAAAATGGTATAATTGTTGCACCACAGTCATGTTTTTATAAATCATTTTATACAATAAGTACATTCATTTAGTTTTAAGTTTAGTCACAACCTGTACAATAGCCTCTTGTAATAGAGGGTTTATAATGACCCTTATTGAAGCCAAGAGTTCTTTATCTCCACTCTTACAATGTTTTTTTAAATTGGTCTATAACTAGGTACTGAGTACTGGCCGGTATGAGAGATAAAACTTTTTTAGATAGTTTTTATGTTACATTTGCAACATAAGAATGTACTAAACTTTCTTCAATATAATCATAATAAAAAATCTACTGCTACATACATAGGCACTGTCTGTTTCTGCTATGTTGCGAGTTGCAGAATGTTAGCTGTTTAACACAAAATTATTAAAGCTCTTCCAGCGATCATTTTTGCACAATTTGTGTATACATTTCGGCGTCAATAAGGGTCTTTATACCCAGTAAATAATTGTAACATCTATGACAACTATAGAATGATTATATGATACACTTTTATTGTTAATTAACTGCCTTGTTAGTTAAGTATCCTAAGCGCGACTGTTTCGCTAAAGGTCTTGGGTTCGATCCCCAGGTTGAGTGAGTGTTATTGAATTTTTTCTAAACCTTCGCGGAATACAGGCGTGATGATAATCATATAGACAGAACAAATTCTCTGTTACATTAACGGGCCGGCAATAGTTTTTATTGATTTTAATCATAGGTACAGATTCTAGCAGGAAGCTATCCAAAACTTACAAATTTTCACAATTTAATAAGAAACGAATTGTTGTGTTTTAAAGTTGAAAATCAATCAAATAAATTTGACAATTAGTGGTAGCTTGATGTGCTGGCCTCTCTCTGTACATTTATTACCTGACTGCGCTTCTGCAATTGAAGTTATGTTATTTTGAACTTAGGAACAGTGTTAAAAGTAGTAAATCATAATAATGAGTGTTTTTTGTAAGTAGGTAGTACAATTCATAAATTCCTTAGACATAAATGCTCATGAAAATTATTATAAATCAAGCATATTCAGATAAACACATTTGTTTATAATATACACCAAACTAGTGTGTTGTTACAGCTTTTTCATAGCAATTTTATCTATGGATTCAAATAAATGTCTATATTAATTAATATAATTAAATTTTACACATTTTTATAGGTATGTATAGTATTAAACAGTTAAATGTTTTGTTTCATCTATGTTCCAAGTAGACAACACAAGTAGATAGTATAGGGTGTTATTACAAAGATTTAAATCGCTAGATGCGCCCTACCGCGTCAAATAATGGTCACGTTTCCACAAGTAAACTGGTTGACATCGGAGGTATCGAAACTGTTATTGTCTCGTTCACTCATACTGAATATTGCACATATGTGTGCATTTACTCATCTTTATATGGACACATTTGCGAGCTGTATAATTACGGTGAGGGCAAAAAGCGATTAAAATCTTTGTTAATTGAATAATTTGCTGTTCTTTCCAGAGTTAACTGACGTGATATGTTAAATTGCCTTAGGCAATTTTGATGAATGCACGAGATCAAGATCTCTATGGTTTAAAAATTGAAGAATGATATTGCATTCTTTTTATACAATTCTTATGTCCACTCTAAACACGATTTGTCATAGCAAAATATACCATATCTAGTTACAATAAAGTATGCGCACTGAACTACTAAAATTTTACGAGGGCTGTGCTCAGAGTGGCCATTAAGTTTTACATGACAAAAAAAAAACGATGTATAGGTATGTGTGTTGTAGCAATCAGTGTCTATAAACAAAAAAGTAGAGTTTTTCAGTGTGTATAAGGCCCGAGGTCCACTGACGGGACGTCACCCTTAGCGTACCGTGGCGAAAGTGGGCGCCTAAAACCTATTCATAAGTCACTTTGGAACCTTATACCGTCACCGACTGTATTATCAGATCCTAGATTATCCATCACCCCCTCCGAAAATCAAATCGCCGGCACGATTCGGGGCATCGGCATCGGTCGGACAATCGGCTTTTGCGCATTAGGTTACGGGCTCAATTTCCATCACTTTTGTATGGGTCTGTGAGAATTATTTGTAAAAACACCCACGAATCTTATGATACAAGGAAATTCAAAGTATGGGGCAAAGTAAAAAAAATATTTGAAAGTAGGTATTTGAAATCTGATATCATTTTATTGATTTTACTTTCTAGTCATATTCTTAGATATTTTCCTATAATTCCCCTCGCTCCAGTTACGAATTATTCGTTATTTAATTATCAAATAAAAAAAATCATTACCCATTTCTACTCGTCTCCTGATTGTTTGATGTGCGCTGACGTGACGGTATTCTAAAAAAGTAAATATGCATTTGAAGATTCAAATTCAAAACGGTCGTTTTGTAATTTAATAAAATAATTAATAATTATGAACACAATAACATACAATTTTATAATAATAACAATTTAATAATCCGCGTTAAACTTTATGATCACTAAATACGATCTGCCATAGCAAAATATACCTTATTCATATGCAATTTCACTTTCACTTTACTTTTACTTAGAGGGCTTAAATTTTGGCGCGGGTTTTATATCATAAACTGAAATTATGTGTCTACATCTCATCCATGTAATATTACTTTTCTTATTAATTTGAGTGGCTTAGAGCAATTAATCTGCTTTCTGCATGCACCCGGGACGAACTCAGCTTTCAAGGTTGTGGTCACGATTGGTCCACAGTAAATATGTATATTCAGTATGTACTGTGGCTGGTGAAAGTTAAAAGAAGGTACTTTCTGAATGTAAATGCAACGGTTCCCTTAAATTTATGATTTCAAAAAAAATCTTCTATCTATGTACTTGGTGATTATTTTGGCGGGGAGTCAAGAGGCGGAGCTAAAAAGACCACATTGAACAATTATTCCTCTGTAATGATTCGAATACGAAGTAGATCCTTAGAAATGAGGAAGGCAACGAAAAGCTAAATAAGAAGTCAGCACCACCGACTTTTCCTACGAAAACCAATCAAAACGTTGAAATAAAGCTACTTTTTACGGATTTTATCGCGTATATTGATATTATTAATCCCGACGTTTCGGACCCTTTACTACTTTGTAAAGGGTCCGAAACGTCGGGATTCCAAAATCCATAAAAAGTAGTTTTATTTCAATGTAGCTTGCGGACTTAGGAAAAGTACTGTGTAAAGTAGGGATGAAGGACACACGAAAATCTCCAAGAATATAATGGTTCTGACCATACTGACCGTCTGGGTGTATCCACCACTGGCATCCACACATTAGTCTTCAGGAAATTGCCCCAAATCACTTCAAATAATGAAATTTTGTTTTATAAAATAATATTCAATAATTCTAAATGCTCTTGACCTTCAGTTGGTATATTTGAGTTGCCAAATGTTCCTGCGATGTAAGGTTTTGTTTTATTGGACTTGTACATATTATTGTATGTAGGTAAGTTATTTTGTATGGATAAAATCGGAAATACATGGACTTTAAGTATATGGTGTTGTATTTTTATTAGTCCTTGGACCTAAGCGAGTATTTTTGACTCGTAGATACCGACTAAAAACCGAACATGCCTTCATCATCATCATCATCACCAGCCCGATGCTGTCCACTGCTGGACTAGGCCCTCTTCATACATCTGCCACTGGTTTCTATTCTGGGCTACTCTTGCCCATTTCTTCCCCACCACCTTTACAATATCATCGCACCATCTAGCCGGGGGTCGACCGACACTCCTGCGACCGGTCCTCGGTTGCCATTCGAGGATCTTGCGACTCCGCCTTCCATCCTCTCTACGACATACATGACCTGCCCATCTCCACTTCCACTCCACATCTCCACTTCAGAGTAGTTCTACGAGTGATGTCGGTTATTTTAGTTTGCCTTCTAATTTCCGCATTGGTCACGCAATCTCTCTCTCTTTGCCTTCAGTTGCCCTTACCAAAATTAGTATTACAAACTTTTACTTTTGTATGGCGAGGCATGCATTGCCCATTGAGTGCATTTATATGTATACTTCGGAAAAACATTTTCAAAAAGGTTTTACATGTAAAGGACAATAGGTATTCGGCCTCTTTAGTTGGAAAAGCGACATGTCAAAAGACAAAAAAAAGAACTATCAGCTGTATTCAACAAAGAAAATTTATTTTTATTTCAGTACAATATAATTTCATTTGAAATCAAGTAACTGCTTTAGCGAACTCAACAATCATGCACCCTATACCAAAAAATGTGAAATCTACTAAAAGTAGACAGGACACGATTAATCAAACTATGGGCAGGACCCAGTCCCACTTCCTGGTGCCTTCTGAAAAGCTGGATAAAGTCACCAGAAGGGTAATAGCACCTTATGCGCAAATTGAACGGAAAGGTACCTACTCTAATAATGATAAATTATGCTTGTGTAAATGACCTAGAATATACCTTAGGTATCCAGGCACTATTGCTTATCGATTAAACGGCTTGCCAGGATAATTAATTAAATCTGATGGAGGATTCCCTCTTCATTATTTATATGAAATGTACTTACACGTAAGTCATAGTAGGGCATGTACCTACGTATCTATCGATATCTAGGTACCATAGGTACTTGTAGGAATTCGAAAAGTATTCTTTATTGTACACAATAGAGAAAATATATTTAAACAAAATATTGTAAACAAACAATGTAAAAGCCGAGCAAGTAATTCATATTAAAGCACGATTACCAAGTAATAAGCGGTACTTATAATACCTAGGTGGCTCCCGTCATCGTCGCGGTGAATGTTACGAATCCATATACCTAGAGGGCAGGCATATCATATCCATGTATGCGGTTTAGTCGGTACATACGTACATACCCTGCCGCCTCCTCAAGTGGCAGACGATAGGTACATGAGGATATTCCGTAGGTACTACAAAAAAAGGTGGATTAGGATAATATTTCAGTCCGGAGCCCGTCAGTAGTTAGCCATGGCGAGTGGCGACTTCTTTGCGCACACGTGGAGGTCAGCTTATATTGGAGATATATGGCACGTCCGTGAATCATTTGTGTTTCATTTTAGCGCCCCTGTACATGTATATTACACGCTAAACTCATCTAGGTCTTAAAGAGGAAGAGGACAAAGCTGGGAGATATCTGGATATGAACAGATTCAACGTGTTCTTGGAGGACACCGTTGATCTCGAATCGCTTTTGTACGAAACTGCCATGGTATTGAAGACTGTCACCGACAGTTCTGGTGAGTGGTCAGCAAGCCATATTAGGGTAAAACTAGATGATGTTAGGTAAGTTACAGTAGTGCTGTAACACTTCCTCATTATTAGCCTTGTAGTCCAGATTTCCAGGTCAGTATAGTCTAGGCGCCTAAAATCGGAATATCTCCGTGATTTGTTGACAACTGCGCACTGCTGTTCAGTAGGTACACCACCTAGGTACGTCTCTGGTTTAGTGGTCACAAGATCGTGGGTTCCATCCATAGAGGAAGTTTCATCCCACGGGACACAAATATTTAAGTGTTGAACATTAAGTGCTGGGTGTTTCTTAAGTATTATAAATTTATAAGTACTTAGGTATTTACAAATAAAAACTATACAACATAAATATAATTAAGTATTATACCTACGTATATACATTATCTAGTACCCATAGTAAAACCTCTTCTTAATTTGAGACTAGATGATGCTGGGTGAAAATAGAAAATGACGCAATATTTAAAAAAAGATAATTATCAGTTTTTAATACAATCAGATCTTATAGCACTTATTTGTGCTCTCCTCATTGAAGAATGGACACGTCATGCTGGTTTACTCATTCCATTTATTTGCTTATAGGCGTGTTTGTCTACATAGTGGACAAGCTGAAAAATGAAATAGTCCTGATGCATCCAGACACAGAGAATCCTGAACGACATGAAATAAATTTGACCATTCGTTAGTTGTTATATCTGATTTTGATATTACTAGATTACAAAACGTGCATTCTTTGCTTTGGTCACATTTGCTAATTGCAACCACTTGATAATGTAGAAAAAAGGATCAACTAATGATGAATGTATACGAAGCCACATACGAAAACCATAGAAGTTTAATTCTTGTTATTAATTTTAGAGGAGGGCAAAACGGCAGCAGCACACGTCGCTTTCACCAAAGAGTTTCTACTTCTAGAAGACGTGCAGCGCGACCGGCGATTCTCCGACGGTCTGAAATGGATTGACGCGAAGGTCGCGCTCTGTATGCCTGTAGTGAAGCCCGACGGAGAATGCTATGCTGTTCTAGAACTGTACAGGACTTATGCGAAAGCTTACGACGATGTGAGATGACAAATCGAATGTTTTTTATTTTCCGCTTACAATAAGGGACTATTATTCCGTAAGCTGAAATAACTTGCGTTTTATACTTCTAGAATGTAGTATACACAGTGGTGAGCGTAGCCTGCTGGGCGGGTGCAGCGGTCCACCAGGCGCAGGCGAGGGTTACCTTACAGAAGACCGCACACCTGAACGCTGAGCTGCGTGCACTGCTGCAGAACTACTTCTGCGACCTAGCCTCCATAGACACTATGCTGACTGACATGCTGGTAAAAAGTCATATTACTTTTTGCACCTCAAAAACATTAGGGACAATAATTTATCTTACCATGGAAGCTCCATACCTACTTAGTGCCTGAAATAGGATCTGCCTATATAAAAAGCTTTCAGCAATCATAAGGCTTCTATGCACCAGAACCAGGCCAAACTATGAGAAAATGTAAAAGAATGGAGCTAGCTCAATAAAAATATTTTTTCACCCAGACCGTGGTAAAATCGTTTATCGGCGCGATGCGCAGTAGTTTCTACATAATCGACAAGGACCACATCGGGGAACAGCTGCAAGCAGACATGTGGGACGATGGCTGGACCTGCGAGAAGACCACCATGCCTAAGAAGAAGCTTAAAGTCAAGTAAGTCTGGTGACTATACCATTCCAGGTAGAATTGAAAATGGAGTTGTAGCTACTGCTGTACCTACTGCAGTGGGATATGGCAGAAATCGTCAAAGATTTGAGGATTTTAAAAGCTGAATGTAGTGAGTGTGACAATATATGTAAGATTAACATCTTACTTTTAATGTCACACATTTAAGATCTACCAAATTTTCTTGGAATATTTAATCGATTTTTCTCAGTTTAAGTGCCGAACAGACACCTGCGGGCTTTGTAGCCCGAACTGGGGAGTCTCTCAACGTACGTGACGCCTACAAGGATCAACGCTTCGCTAAAGAAATCGATCCCACTACGGGCACAGTTGTCAGGTCGTGCTTGGTGTCACCCATCACGGATAAACACGGAGTTATTGGTAAAGGCCTAAAGAGTATTATATGTTCAGATAGGTAGGTCGCGAAGGATACTGAGTTGGCGATAATCGTCACTCGGCTCCGATAATAAAGTTACTTTAATAATTTCGGTATATGCTATAGTGGATAGAGTTGTTACTTATCAAATATGTCCTTAAGCTCCATTTAAAATAATGATTGAGCTCCACTATTTTCTATTCAAAGCCGCTATGGATCTTCTTCAAAAGTCTTAGTTTGAGCGAGCGTATCTTCACAGAGGTTATCATGTCTTATGCGAATAGATAGACTTTCAAAATCCATAATCGTGCTGTCACGATGTTCATAACTATGAAATAAGTGAAACCGGAATACGCAAAAAAAGAGAGTGGAACATGGACCCCTGGCACTGAAAGCTTCAAACGGTAGACGATCGAACCTTTTTATTATACAGGAGTAGTACAACTGACGAATAAGACAAGCGCGCAGCCATTTGACGAAGACGACGAGTTAATATTCTCAGTGTTCGTCAGCTACTGCTCGCTCATCGTGCACTTCTACAACATGCAGCAGAAGAAGATTTATCATGTATGTTATACAGAATGAATCAGGACATAGAACCTTCTTAGTAATATTAACACGGGTCACCCTCGCTTATCGTAAAAGCAAATCGGTGTGCTTATTTAGTGAGTGATCCTAGTCAACACACGTATTTGCAACTATCGCAATTGGGCACACTGCAAACTAGTCGCTCCGCTGGTTGCCTTCTTGTAGACAAGCATTGCTCCTAGCGTAGCTCATTGTGTATTCTCAGACAGCTAAAAGGAGAATCCCTAATTTTTCTTGTAGTCATTTTGATGTCTACAAGATGATGTATACTATAACTAAAATTTTAAATACAACAATATTGTTTAAACTTATCTGTGTCATTTTTCTCAAACGTGTAGTAAACTTCTATTAGAAGAAAATAATTAGTAATCTAATGACACTTAAATTTGAAGTATTTTTAAATTTTGGCAGTCGGATATTTACTTTTACCCAACTCCAGGAGAACTTAAACCACGTGTACTCCGAGCTGATGGCACTACACATGAAGCCATGCAAGCATGACCTGGAGGAGCTCATGGAATCCAGCGGCGTGGTAATGCCACCTAGCAACTTTAGGAGGTAAATAGGGTTGATTTAGTGGTCCGAACCTTCAGGTACCGTAACAGAGGAAGAGTAGTTACTAAACCCTCGTTAGGCTGTCCTATTTGAACCATTTAGATTTTCCCTTAAAAACTGATAAGCGTTTCAGTATTCAGGCATCAACTTCCCGTTCGCATTCCAGTTTCGACTACCATATAAGTGAAGGCAGCAAGGAAGATATGGCTGGTCTAGTGTGCGTGATGTTCAATGAAACCTTCGCAAACCGCAACTTCGACCGGCCGGCCATGGCGGACTTCGTGCTGTCCATCCTAGGCAGCTACAGGGATAATCCCTACCACAACGCGGAGCACGCCTTCTGCTTCACACATACCATGTTCCTGATCCTCATCAACAATAACGGATACTTTGATTTTGATGAGGTACGATTCTTTGCTTAAAACTACCACCGGTAGGTTGATCCGTAACGCTATGGGTGCGTAAGCCACTTGCTAATTTTGTAAGTAATTTATGTGGCATGCGGCTGATCTGTTAACACATTAGCTTTCATATTTATAGGATCAAACAATATCACGAATTACATTATTAGCTGAGCGATGGCCGTTTTGTGTGGATGTGGCGCGTAGGTACCTTCCGTAAAAATTCACGTTTTCATTTCGTTCTTATATTTTTGTTGTTCTCTGGTGTACGTTTTGTCTTCACAAATAAACGTATTTTCTTTCTTTCTTTCTTTTATTAACATTGCTTCATTACAGACGGTGGCACTCATGCTATCAGGTCTGTGCCACGACGTGGACCATCCGGGGTTCAACAACAACTTCATGACGCTTTGCAAGCATCCGCTCGCCAGCATGTACAGGTCGTCCATGCTGGAGAACCACCACTACTTCCTCGCTAAGAAGATGATTGAGGTAAACAGAAAACGGAGATGGTAATTTATCTACTATTGTCTTTTCTCTTGATTGACATTAAAAGGTGTAAATTATAGGTATATATATTTTGAAGCTTTCAACTGCCTCATTAGCCTTGTGGTTGTTTCAATTCCCAGTTCGAAAGTATGATTGGATTTTTCTATGACATTCTCAGTAGCTGCCTGGAGTTTGGGTTTGGTTAGTGGCAAAGACTCGCCTTTTATTACATGGGACCTAAAAATATATGTTAGATAGGTAAGCATTGGAAATTAGGAATAAGGCCCTAAGTTGAATAGAAGAACACAATAATATTCATTCCGAAAATACACAAAACTTTGCTCGACTTGCTGCGACTGGTACACCTAAAAATAAAGAATAAAGAGGAATTTGGTTTGTTTATGAGCTCCAATCAATTTCTACCAAAACATACATATACTTAATAAAATATATAAATAATATCGAGATTATGTCGATGTCAACAGTTCCTTGCACCTACTGAAAATCCAGATATTATCCAAAACATTATTCAACAAAGTCCGCCTATCGCAAAAAATACTAAAAATCTAGTCAGATCACGAAATTATTTAATTTCAGGACAAGAACATCTTAGCCAGGCTGACGGTCCATGACCAGGAGCGCATAATGGAGGAGATCAAGTATAACATCCTGTGCACAGACCTGGCGGTGTACTTCCAGATCAGGGCGCAACTGTCACCGCTACTAGCTGAAAGAGTATTCGAGTGGAACGACAATTCGCACAGAAGGATGCTAAAGGTTTCTTATATCTAATGAATTCAGGGGCTCGTGGCTGGTCGTGGCGAATTTCGCGGATCCCATGGCCATGACTATAGGGCAGGTGAAGGCAAGTGCGGTTTTTAGTCGGTATGAGTCCGACATACCCTGCGGCCCCCCTGGGTGGCGGAGGATCCATGAGGATTTTCCGTACTATAAAAAAAGGGGCTCGTGGCTAAGTAATACCTACGCTGATCAACTGATCCGCAAGGTTAAGCCACGCTAGCCGCGGTCCGTGTGGGTGGGTGACCATTCTTAACAAATCAAGACTCCTTCGTGACATTCCGGAGAGCACGTAAACCCGTCGGTCTCGTAGTGGAAGTCAGAAAGCCTGAAAGCCTGACAACCAGTCTATCCTCAGGAATTCAGGATCTCAGTATTACCTAGAAACTTGTGTCTGAAATCGAGAGTAGGTACTCTAGCTAGAGTCTCCGATTGGGGACGACTTAGCTTAGTCCATTTCAACCCTGCTAAGACACAAGTATGCGCGTTCACCGCTAAGAAAACACCATAGAATGGGGTACTTCAAGAAGGGTGTAAAAAGATTTTTACAGGGTCGGCAACGCGCAAGTGATACCTCCTCTGGTGTTGCAAGCGTTTATAGGCTACGGTAACCGCTTACCATTAGGTGGGCCGTATGCTTGTTTGCGTTTAGTGGTTACATTAGTGGTATATAAAATTAAAAAATGGGTTGCGGAGTTCTGATAGCAGTCCACGATAAGTACCCAAGCCATGACGTTATCTTTGTGCGAGATTTCTCCTCCCTCCTTAATTTTTCCAAAATTTTAATTTCAGTGGTAAGTAATCAAAAAATTTAAAATCAAAGCAATTAGAAATAAATCTGGGTGTTTTTTACGTATTTTATGTACAGAGGCCAGCACATCAAGCTACCACAATCTGTCAAATTTCTTTGATTAATTTTCAACTTTAACACAAAACAATAAGGTTCATATTCAATTGGGAAAATTTGACAGAGTTGGATAGGTTAACCTGCTGGCGTCTGTACTTATTTATTTACAAAAAAAGTATAATAAGTATTTTGTCCACTGTCTGGTACCTACCTATAATACTCTACTAAGTTTGAACTAGACAGTGCTATGTAAAGTTAAAATTATATTTTTCTTAAAGTAGCAGTTGCCTATTTATTAATCCGAATACTGCTTGCTCTATAATTTTTTCTATATCTACTTACCATTTACTCGTTGAAACGGTAGGAAACACATTATTCACATGATAACGAACTTTAAAATGCACCATGATTCCCAGTTTGCTTAGGCGTTTCTTTTCAGAGGTCGTTAGCTAAGAACTGCCGGCGATATAACCATTGATTGCTCTAAAAAATCTACTTCCAGGGCATATTGATGACAACTAGTGATCTTTCCGGGTGCTGTAAACCATTCGGAGTGTCGAAGGCGATAGCTGAGTCCGTTTACGAAGAGTTCTACAAACAGGTTTGCCATTTTGATATAGGTAGGAGGTATTTCCAGAATGATACGTAAATTTATGACGGTAGTCTGATATTCGGCACAATTTTAGTTTCTACTAGGAATACAAATAAGACATCGTTAGGGATCCTTGAAGCACTGCTTTATTTGACAAATTTTGACGCTTCCTCATTATTCCGACACCGAACTGCACACTGTACAATAAAACTAGCAATATTTCACTTTGTTTAGCTACCGCAAAGTAACGTTTTTCATTTTTTAAAAAACAACTTTCGCGTTTGCTTTGGCGTACCTAGTGCTGGTTTCGGACCTAATCGGAGTTATTTGACCCCAGTTAGAATTCAATTATTTGTTTAGAATTAGGTAATTTATTAACTTTCGTTATTATTATTTTGTATTCCTTAATTATGGGTTGAGCACGCGGTTGTGTCGACCTGACTGACGTTCCTTCGCGCACCTTGTAGTGTTGCCATTGCAATGCAGAAGGCGCGTTCGTACGAATAGAGCAAATGT